>OW203663.1:10000-10010000 GCA_934044485.1 Apeira syringaria
TAAGTGTAAGAAGGTAAGTCTGTAAGGATCTTAACTTAGCAGTCGCAGCACAGCTATAATAAGATTAAATGCAATGCTGATGTGATGGCAGCTCTTAACGAAAGTTGTATCGCCATTGACCTTTAAATATTAATGACACTGTAAACACTAATTTTAAATTAAAACTGATTAAGTTTTAATTTAAAATTTTTAACTCGTATATGTCTTATTGCATACACGCACTTGTCCCGGACACAAGTTTGTGCATGCAAAAGACATTACACAAGTTCTATTTTGTATTTACAGTGTATCACACACAGTGCATTATAATTCTAATCTAATCTAATTCAATTCAATTTCTTCTATTACTTTAGTCGTTTGTTTTTCTAGAATGTTCTATACACTACGGAACTATTAGCAGCATATCTTAATGCGGTGCTTCGGAGTTTATATGTGTCTATGTGGCTGCGCCGGTCGTGATAATAATATGTTCTTTAATAGAATGAAACATCGGCATTGTCCATTTACTCTCGAGAATACAGTACTAATTGAAATATATAACTATCATAAACATATTATGTATGTTATATATATAACATTTCATACATAACAATTAATAAATTAATTATATTTATATCTCGGGTGTAGTTAGCTCAGTGTCCATCGGCACACGCGCGCTCGTCCGGGACGCGGGCGCGCGTAGCCGATAGGACGGGCTGGAGCTCCGAGAACACAGCGCAGTAAAATACAAATATGATTGCAGTCAAATGTACAACTGAAACAAATCACTAGGGTTTTTAAATGCACTATGTATGTTTTAAATGTTGTACGTAGTAATAGTAATTAGTTGTCGAGCTTGTCGGTAACTGCAGTACAACTGTTAGAGTTGACTAAATAGCGTTTACTAATAATACTAATACACCGATGGTGTAACTACATCGGTGTTCAGCTCATTCTTTGGCACATTCGCAATCGTATAAATACGATTATTCATAAGACATTTTATAATTATATTTATACTTAGACACCCTATACCTGAGGTATAGAGGTACGCCCTTATATGTACCTATACATAGGTACTATAATGTATATGTGTACATAGGTATGTTCAGGTATATTTTTTTTGTACAACACCACAGTTCTGTAACTCTGTTTTGTGCCATCTTTTGTATACTTACATGAAATGACATGTATCGTAATGCACAAACATAATACATATATTCGTATCTCAGTAGTCAGATGTTTGTCTTATCGCACACACGCGCTTGTCCCGGACACAAGTGTGTATATGCTAAAGGCTGTATATGCTACGAGATATATAGATGATACATATGGGCGAGATTGCTATATTTATCTGTTTGATTTTCATATTTATAATTAAGTGCTATTTGTAAGGATTTAAATACACATATTTATTATACCTTTATAGATCACGAAGACCTGCTCTTAGCGATCGCTGCACAGCTATAATAAGATGAAATGCAATAAAGATGGCAGCTCTTAACGAAACTTATTTCGCTAATCTGTTTACTAACAGAGTTTTACTTTTGTAAATAGGCATAAATCAACATATATTACTATATATACAATACATATACCAATCATTCAGATTGTATGTTTGTTGGGCTGTTTTTGAAATCATAGATAACATTTAAGCAAGTATAATTTATTTTTCAATCCATTTACACAAACACACGCACACACACGCACACACACGCACACACACGCACGCGCGCGCGCGCGCTTTGATAGTCTTCAAACAATAATATATCAGTTACAGTTTTTATCTATCATTTAACCTTCGTATTGAGGCGTTCATGTTTATTTAACTTAATACTTATATCTCAGTTATTGTTTACTGTTAGATATCTAACTGCATTCACTCGCGTGTCCCGGACACACGCAGTTCGGTGCAACAGATAAATAAATATAAACGCTGAGAACACAGCACAGTAAAATACATAATGTTACGGAAGTGGGTATAGAATTGGAAGGAAACAACACTTGTAACTAAAGTGACGATTTATTCACTCGACTTTACACGTACAGAGTCTGAGAGAGTCCCGTGATCGAGTATCTCTACAGTCACTCACACTGGTTCCTGCTCCTTAGGTCTTACTGCACTTTAGCACAGTTACAGTTTACTGTTCACTTCTTAATTGGTTCTTTCTTGTATTGTATCTCAAACCCAACTGACTCACGGCGGCGTCTGGAGCCCCCTTATTTTGATGTTCATTCATTTGCATTTTCATTTTCATTGTCATATTTTCAATCATCATATTTTCGATCGCCTTACCTTGAGTCTTTCTAGAATCTTGTATTATTTCAGTCATGTGTTTCTCTAGAACTTTCGATACACTTCTCATTCACTAATAATGTGTGTCCAGAACCTTCCACCGATTCCTCAAAACGCACAAAAAGTGCTTCGCCCCTCTACTACCGTGACGTGCCGTTTTGATTGTTTCTATGTCGATGCACCCGTCAATATAATATTATATTCTTTAATAGACTCCACAAATTGCCTGATGTTTAAATAAAACATAATCATGAACTTCTTCTATCTTAAAGTACATTTACCTTCACCAATTTTAAATTAAAACTGACTAAGTTTTAATTTAAAATGTTTAACTCGTATATGTCTTATTGCATACACGCACTTGTCCCGGGCACAAGTTTGAGCATGCAAAAGACAGTATACAAGTTTTATATAAGTTTAACACACCACAATCAAAATAACACAAGTGTTAAACTTCTTATATGTAAACGACACTTGCCATGTATTGTCCTTCATTTGCCTGACGTGTTTGGAGCAGTCTTTGTGTTTATCTATCATGACCCTCTCTATCGGTAAATGTGTTTCGTTAAGACACAAATTTCTTATGCTTATATGTGCCCGTAAGGATTTTAACTTTATAGATCATGAAGTTACTCCTAGCAGTCGCAGCACAGCTATAATAAGATTAAATGCAATGAAGATCCTTCCTCTCAACGAAAGTTATATCGTCATGCTACACCACACCTCCAATTTTAAATTAAAACTGACTAAGTTTTAATTTAAAATTTTTAACTCGTATATGTCTTATTGCATACCCGCACTTGTCCCGGACACAAGTTTGAGCATGCAAAAGACAGTATACAAGTTTTAAATAAGTTTAACACACCACAATCAAATACAAGTGTTTTCAGCCATTATGGCTAGTTTCAAGTCTTCATATGTAAACAACACGTGCCATGTAACGTCCCCTATCAGCCTGACGTGTGTGAAGCACCACGCACGACACGTTCATGTTGCCTTTGTGTTTGTGTTAAATCTAAATCATGAACTTTTTCTATCTCTAAAGCACATTTATGTGCTTTTTACAGTCTCGTATCGACACACACATATGACACATTTTCGACAGCACAATAAGTGTCTCAATGAGAGTCATATCGCCTTCTGCGTTCTAAGTTAGATCTATACCTATATGCCAAAACTACGTAGTTGTATAAGCTATATATATATATATATAGCTATATATTTGTGTATACCATCTTTTGTACACATGAAATGATATGTAGGAGTCACATAATACGTGAATAATACATATGTTCGTCATTATGTCTCAGTAGTCAGTTAGTCATATTTATCTTATCGCACACACGCACTTGTCCCGCACACAAGTTTGTGTATGCAACAGACTGTAATATACTACGACACAGACACGGCATAGATGATATATATCGTCAGGCTGTTTTTGAAACCATAGATATCACATTTCAGCAAGTAAATCTCTAATACATAATATATTGTCAATTACTATATACTATATTATATCAGTTAAGGCTCTTGTCAGACATTTACCCTTCGTATCGAGGTGTTAATGTTTCTCTAACTTCTCAGTTATTCGTTATTGTTTACTGTTAGATATCTAACTGCATTCACTCGCGTGTCCCGGACACACGCAGTTCGGTGCAACAGATAAATAAATATAAACGCTGAGAACACAGCACAATAAAATACATAATGTTACATTCCTTAATAGAATTCAATATCAGCATATTCTATTTATTTCCTTGATTTTTACTTTACAGTTTTATGCGACGCCATACACGGCTGCGCTTGCCGACAGGCCGATGTCAGATCACACTGTAATTAGTGTTTAGTACTGTTAAATAATTGGTCGTTATTGTTCTTTGGCATATTAGCACTCGTATATATACGATTATTCATAGAACTTTTATAATTATTTTTTGTTCCACATTGATCCCGTTTGCTTTAATAACTTCAAGTATTATATTATATGTACCAGAGGTTGGTATTATCGAGTCACACGCCTTCGATGGCTGCGCGCGCGGCGCTCGCGACTCGCGCCGCGCCGTGCGCCGCGCGCCAACAACAACAAGTGAACCTCAGAGTAATGTCGGCACAGCTGACGACTCATTACAGGCAAGTACTGTCGAGAATATTCAACATGTAGTACTTATTTAATTATATCTCGGGTGTGTTAGCTCAAAGTGTCCATCGGCACACGCGCGCTCGGCCCGGGGCGCGGGCGCGCGTAGCCAATAGGACGGGCTGGAGCTCCGAGAACACAGCGCAATAAAATACAAATATGATTGAAACAAAATGTACAACTAAATCTCGTTGTTTGGAGTTTTTAAATTGTAGGTTATTGTTAGTTATGTGCATCGTTTTATTGTTGTCGAAGTTGTTTGTTTCTCTCTCAGTTCCTTGACCCATTATTCTCTCGGCCCCACCCGCGGCACACAACATTACTGTGAACGAGCGTCGCGCGCGCCGCCCGCTCCCTGCGCCCGCGCGCCGCCCGCGCCGCCCGCTCACCTACATATGTGGCGGGTGAAGCAGAAGTGCGTGGATACTATCAACAACTTATTAAAGTTCCATTAAGTAATGGAAATTCGGTGCCAATTCTCGGCGTGTTAGGACTTCCGTGCTAACAAAAGCTGTTTATAAAATAATTATTATACAAGGGGGTGATGTCATGCTTCACTGGCCCAAATGTTGTTAATCTTTTGAACAAGCTACAATTTTTCTAAATGAAATAATTCGTATCGTATACATATAAGTAGGTACTTACGCTAAACTTCAAATCCGTATATCTGCACACAACCCCGCTGTTGGGCACACCGCGCGGGCGCGGGCGCGGGCGCGGGCGCGGGTGCGGGCGCGGGCGCCGGCGTCGCCGATCGCGGGTATTCGTTTGAGTCGCAGCCGAGCGACGGGCGACTTATTTACTTAAAACTGCCTAAACTCTCGTTCCTCGACGCGGACTTACTCGCAACCGTGTAAGAACTTATCATGTGTTCCAGAACTTCCGCACAGTTCACTCGAACGAGTAAACTTTTAACAAACAGGCCAAGTGTGAGTCAGACTTGCGCACAAAGGGTTCCGTACCGTTATCAATATCGAGCAAAAACGAGCAAAAAAAAAATTCTTTTTTTTTATTTACCAATAATTTGCTGTAATTTCGAAATAAAACGTAAATTATTAGGTATTTTTATGTACTTTTGTGTGGTACGTAACTTCTTCGTTTTTTACCTTTGTACCATAGTTTTTGTATTTTCAGAACACTCAGCTCGGCATTTCTATCGCAATTAGGTATGTCACGAGCAGCCTCGCTGCCTGCTATTATTCGACTAAATCAAAATTAAGACAATTGCCTTAATTTTGTCACCTCAGTTTCTACGCGCTTGTGCGACATCTTACTCATATAAACATATAATATCATTGGAGTATACAATACTTTTCATCCATTGAGCAGCTCGGTGAAGGTCGTTTTAATCGGGTCATCCCGATTAAAACGACTCTCACTCTCACTCTTTGGTCATCCAAAGAGAAGGGGTTTATTTATCAAAATAAATTTTAATTTAAACCGAAGAGGTTTTATTGAAATCAAGAAAAAACTTCTTAAATCGCATATAGAAGTAAAATAAAGACGTTTCAAAATGTCACCCGAGATTGACAGTAGGTATCTATCACCACATATCACTCGGCAACATGTTTACAAAAAAGTAATGATGTTTCTTTTATATTAACTTATCCCGGCAACGATGAGTCGCCCGGGCTTCGACTCGACCGCCATCTAGACGTGGCGCTGGCGACCATCCGCACAAAAATGTATGTACCTACTGTTACACTCGAAGGTAAGCTGCTCTACTTCGGACTTGAGTTATGTACCTACCTAGTAGCGTAGCGTATATGTATGTAGGTATGTGTGTTCGGAACCGTACCTACAATAGTTATTGTACATATGCGACAGTTTCATAACTGCGTACGATGTTACATTACTATTGTTTACTATCGTACGAAGATTTTTTATTTTTTTAATTTCCCGGGCGCTGAGGCCCGGCCCGCGACTACAATACTGCCACATCCTTTTTATCTTTTCATATTTTTACTAGGTAAATCAATTAATTCAGCGTTTTTTTTTGTTTTTTTTTCCAAACGCTTATATATGCTTATATATGATTACTATAATTAAAACTAAACATGTTATGACTAAAACTAAAGAAGTCGCATCATTCTGCGACTCCTACGACAGTTCCCGAGGGATGGCCCTTACCGGCCGTTCCCCGCCGACAGTGTTGCGTCTTCAACTTGAATGTTGTACATTCTATAAATGATTAATAGACACAATTTAAATCAAGTGTTTCATACGTGTTACGTGTTCGTTCTTAGCAGGTTTATCTCTTACTAGGAAGGATGAAACGATACAAGTTGATGAGAAAAGATGAGAAAAAGAAAGAAAAGAAAATGAGCAAAGATTGAAGATTGAAAAAGAAAATAGAACTGGAATGCAGTTAAACTTCGTACGAAGATTGTACGATAATTTCTATTATGATGCAGCTCGCATGCTAGCTCGCACCGTGTAACCTAGGCATTACTCTTAGGAACATGTTCAAACACCATACCTATCTTTCAAAGAGAATGTACCTATTTATTGCGTATTTATGTTTCTTTTACGAAATGATTAAAAACTATATATATGTTAAATTTGATAAATATTTGCGTATTCTGGTCTCGCAAATATATAATCTACTTATTGCGTAAACATTTCTGAAAATATGTTTGTATTTTTTGTCTTTATCCTCGAAAATAAATTGTATTCCATACAAACGTATTTGTCTTTTCATATATATGGATAGTATATTTTTTCACTGGTTAAAATATGTTTGGTTTTGATATTAATCTTTGTTTGCGGCAAATCACATTTCGCGCCGGTCTATAGTACTTGCCCGTGGCCGCCGCGCGCCGGCGGCGCCACTCGCGTCGTTCTTCTATAGTCTATACCCATAGAAGTGGAAGGTATTTTGGTTTTTTTGTTCAGAATAGAAAAATATGTAGCCGAGGGACACAAACCGTAAAAATGTTGTCAGTCTCGATAAAAATGTTGAGACAGATTAGAGGGTTTTAAGCTATTGAATAGCTTCTATCGCGGGCCTTGAGCGTGGAGACCAAATCCAGAAATTCCGTAACGAAAATAACCTAACACCCCCCGGCCCTCCGACCGGCACAGCGGTGATACTTTTTAGTTTTGCCAGCTATCTATGAATAGCGGAACTTTTAATGACTTTTTTGAAATATCACACTTGTCTGTTTAGTTCAGCAACTCGCCTCTAGGTGGCATTGGTTGTATCGGCGTTACTGCATAAGTTATTACTTAATATATTAATTGCATAAGTTGATAAAAAATTCACGCAATAGCTTTACCGCGGCAGTCCCCGAGTGGCACAGGTTGTTTTTTTTAAACATGTATCACTAGTAACATACTAGTGTAGAGTAGTGTAGAGTACTCTACTCTGTAATTAGCCATTGGTCCTGAAATGATAACTGAGTTCGTTGACATCGAAGGATTGCAACGAGGCGCTTTACAATATTTTTGTATTGTTACAGAAATCTACATCTGAAACCGAAATGGCCTGTTGCTGCAAAGGTGGTGGAAAATGTGAGTAAATTAAAATAGGCATCAATATTGTTGAGTCATAAATGTGAGACGAATGAGTAAATGGGGGCGGCAAGTCGCCGGGAACAGCGGGACAGCGCAGTCTATTGTGATTTACGAACCAGGTTTTTACCGAACCCAGTTTTCACAAAGTGCCTACCCTCAATTATCATTTCGATTTAAACCTTTTTTGGAACCGAGAATACTACAAAAACTACTTTGTAAGCTTTGTAAGCTTTGTACTTTGTTTACAAGTGGCTAACTAATTATGTAAAGGCACCTTGTAAATATAAAAACGCTTATAAAAATGTTTTGACGCAAGAATAGAGAAGGGCCAGCTGGCTGAGTCCTGGCCGCATACAAGATTTTAGCCGCCCTCCACCACTCCAATGCTATTGACTTATCAATAAAACTAAAAACAGTTTCAGAAGATTACTTAGAAAAATTTACCAAAAAATGGAACCGACTTCAGCACTCACAAGTATGATATAACTTGTCGAATGGTACCGGTACGGTACTTACACTTCAGCACTCGCAAGTATGATATAACTTGTCGAATGGTACCGGTACGGTACGTACACTTCAGCACTCACAAGTGTGATATAACTTGTCGAATGGTACCGGTACGGTACGTACACTTCAGCACTCACAAGTGTGATATAACTTGTCGAATGGTACCGGTACGGTACGTACACTTCAGCACTCACAAGTGTGATATAACTTGTCGAATGGTACCGGTACGGTACGTACACTTCAGCACTCACAAGTGTGATATAACTTGTCGAATGGTACCGGTACGGTACGTACACTTCAGCACTCACAAGTGTGATATAACTTGTCGAATGGTACCGGTACGGTACGTACCATAATTTGCGCACAATATTTAGATAATAATTACTTATGAACTATAATTTTAACTCAAAAACACAAAACAGTGTAACTCAAAAACCGCTTCAGTGGCCAAACGCATCTATACAGTATAAAAAAAAACCATCCATAAATTTGCTATAGTCCCACCATCTTATCTGTTCAGTTGACAGCGTCGCTAGCACAGTAGTATTACATTCTCTAGCGTCGCTAGTGGAGAATTTGGTATTGCCATATAAAAAATTCACCAAGAAACAAAGGTAATTAAAACATGTCTTGCGAGTCAGTCTATACATATCATTAAAAATTAAGAAACTACAATATCAATCATATAAAGCCTAACTAACATAGTATAGATTCAATATGGCTTAATTATAATTATAACAAAAAATAATAATAATATTAACATGCATATTCCAGGTTTACTGTGTTTACCAGCTTCGATCACATCGTCACTTACCATCAGGTGAGATAGTGATAACAGGTCAAAATTTGTGACAGGCTCACAAATAAAGAAATATAACATATAGCTATGAATCTTAGTAACTACATAAATAAAACAATAATGCGGCACAATAGGATTTTATTTATATTTTATAAAAATAATTGTGGTCGTGGTTTCTGAGCTCAAGCGGCCGCACTCCAGGAATTCCGGTCGATGTTCCTGAACCATCTGCTGATTTCCACAATTCATCTTCGGAGTCACTCGAATCGCTTTCACTGTCACTCTGTAATTGAATGACAAAAGGTTCATCTAATTACGCATCTTTTTGTCTGTATTCATTTTCAATTTTTTTTCACATGATCGCAATGGTTTTTCCACTCTGCCTGTGTGATTAAAATTTAAATCGATCCACAATTGACGGAGAAGTCGGTGAACATACATAAAAAAACATGCAGTCGAACATAGCAATAACATAGCAGGGTAATTATTATCCTGTTTTTTAAAGTCGGTTAAAATATACTCAGGTAGCAATTTTTTTGAATACAATTTGAATATGTTTAGCTTATTTTATATATTTCAAAATATAACCACCAGCTATAAAAATGTTTTTTTTTAAATAATGAGTGATTTAAAATTTCCATATCTACACTGACCTGTCGCGGCAGCAACGCGTTCATTCAGTTTTTCAAATGGTATTAATGGAGCTTGTAGGCGTTTCTCTTCTTTCGTAAAAAATAAAACTTTTAAAATAATTAGCCGTGCATCACTTTTGAGAGGTTTCGGCACTTTATTTGCTTTTTTCACAATGAAATAACACTGGAGCACTCGCACTAGACATCAACTGACAGCGGAATGACGTTTAGAAAATAGAGAATGGCGGCTGACGCGGCCGTAGTTCCCATTTTGCCCACCTGAACAGTTAAGTTGGTGGCACTGTAACGTTAAAGTTATTAGTGCTGCCAGCCAAATGAAGCATTGTGTCCCTAAAGTTAAGCCAAATGAAGCATTGTGTCCCTAAAGTTAAGCCAAATGAAGCATTGTGTCCCTAAAGTTAAGCCAAATGAAGCATCGTGTCCCTAAAGTTAATCAGGGAAAATATATTTGCAAGTTGCAGTTGCAACACTTTCTATTTGTTGTCTCCAAATGTCACTTTCAATTTCGTCAATTGTGATCACGGACAGTGGAGGATTTACAAATTTGTAAGGTATAGGCTATAAAGTATTTGCCGCCCTTGCCTCTACAATTGTCATGTCCTAGACTATATTAGGTTTGCATTTAGTGACTTCACACAACATAGGGCAGAGAGCGTCTCGAATCACGACGTGTTTTTTGCAAACTTAAAACTCGTAGTTTTGTCATGAGCGATGCTGCAGTTCAGGAAACTGCTGTAAAGCGTAAGAGAAAAAATAGAGTTTGCGGCTGAAATGAGCATGTGCGAGAGTCGCATCGGTACAGGCCAGGCTTAAGTATCAAGAGTGGATCTCTCAGTGTTTACCAAGGTCTGGCGCTGCTACGAAATGTGCAAGTCACGTAAAGTCTTCAAAGGTCGGTTTAAGTGCTGCCGAAAACACCAAGAGCAGCTTAAAATGGACCTTATCGCTGAGCAGAGTTGAGATAGACTGGTAAATTCTGGAAATCCACGGGAAAGCTTGACGGTGGGCCTAGCCTTCCGAGGAACGTTGATGGTAAGAGTGACCCTAAGGAGATAGCCAACACGTTCATGGCTCATTTTAAAGTAAAATCTACGCTTGTTCCATCCGCTGCTGTGTTCGATGGTGAGCCCGACGTGTCTGGAGAAGAACCTTCGCTTAATTTCTCTGCTAAACAACTAGGGAAAGTTATAAGGAGAATCCGTAGAGGTAAATCTCCTGGACACGACGGGCTCAGCCTAGAACATTAAAAATATGCATTTGACGAGGGTCCTGTCTGCCATCTTTTTCAATCTGTGTATTAGCCACTCCTATTAACCGGATGATTTGATGAGAACTACGGAGGTGCCCATATTGAAGAACAGGACAGGAGACAACTTGGACAAGAGTAACTACCGCCCCATCTAAAGAGTAGTAGTAATATTGGATAGTGTGCTGAAAAAACTCGACAGACCGAATCGTACAGGTTCGAATGCGGTGCGAGACAGGGAGGTCCGAAGATTTTCAACCTGTACGTGAGTAGTAAGTGGGTAGTGAGTGGGAAGAGAGATATACATTTTCTAAAATTTCGCTCTTTTCACACATTCAGAGTGTGGGCAGATGGCGTAGAGCATAGGCAGATTACTGGTTGGGGGCGGGAAATCATATTCTAGAATAAAACAGCTTTACTCTAGAATATGGTAGTTTTTTTACAAGGATTCGTACAATGACAAAAGAGAGAGGATCGTCATCAGCAAAAAACAAAATCGGATCCCAAATTTGCCGCCCTAGGCAGATGCCTACTCAGCCTGCTGGTAAATCCGCCACTGTACGGAGGGAGGCGAGAAGTTTTGATGTTATGTTTATATTTTTTGTGCGTGATATTTTTTGGGATAAACTTTAATTGGACATTAATAAAGTTTCATAACTTGACTTGGCTTTAAAAATATGATATATATATATATACTATATATACAGCTAGTTCCCAATCGATGTATTTGTTCGCTGGTCTCCACACTAGGACTCCCTGTGCTGTGGGGACCAGTATCATACATGGTCAGTTGTTGAACAGTACCACTACAGTGACTTGGTATCTATGATATTTACATGTACGGCTACTAACTTTAGCAAAGCGCAATTAGAAATGACTGATAAATCACAAATATAGATTTAGCAGAAGGATTTTATAACACAGGAGACTATAGAACATTGTATATTGTATTGTTTTTGATTGCTAAGGATAGTATAAGTTATATAGATAGGTGGTATGTTTAGATTGGTTCTGTGGGTGTCTGTTTGTCACGATCGATTCTTAGATTTAGTATGTTGTACTTCTTATTAAGTATGTTGTGAAGTGAGTGTGTGTACTGTGTATGAGTGTACCTACGTGGTCTGTGCATGTTTTTGCTGTGCGGGTATGTATGTGTGCAAGGGTGAGTGTTTGTGTGCATGGGTGTTTGTTAAATTTATTTATTTATGTGAAGAATTTGCTCATTTTCTTCGCAAGTCATCCCCGAGAACCATTGTTTCAAAGCTATTTTACATTTCTTCTCTGTAAGGTAGATACTATTTAGTTGCCTATTTATTTTGGTATATAAATATGGTGCGGCCCAGGAGTAGGATCGACGATATAATTCGGTATGTCGGGTTGGTACTTTCCATCGGATGTGTCTGCGGCAGATGACTACAGTTTTATGGGAAATGTTATGGTATCTTAGGATGACTGACATTATGTATGACTGTCTTACCCTCAAACATCGACATTCGTGGTAAAGATCATTTGTACAATATTTATACGGTTTTCCGTGCGCTACCTTGAGAACGGCTCGTTGGGCGCGTTCTACTTTGAGTAGATACGTTTTATAAGCTCCGCCCCAAGCACCCACACAGTACTCCAGAATAGTTTGGCATAGAGAAATGTAGACGATTCTTGTAACATCAGCGTCGGCCAATGCTCTAAGTCGATAATAATACTTACTTTTTCCTACTGTACTACTACTGGTATCCAAAGGCCACAACACACTTCAGAGCCATCATAAGATGGCTCTGAAGCAGCTTAAGAGCAACAAGGCGCCGGGTGACGACGGAATCACATCAGAGCTTCCGAAAGCGGGTGGCTCACCGATACTGAAAGTCCTTCAGAGGCTCTTTAATTCCGTTGTTCTCGAAGGGTCAACGTGGGCACAATGGAACAGTTGCGTGGTGGTGTTGTTCTTTAAGAAGGGTGACAACACATTGCTTAAGAACTACAGACCCATTTCGCTTCTGAGCCATGTTTACAAGCTGATTTCAAGAGTCATCGCGAATCGTCTCAAACCTAGGTTTGATGACTTCCAGCCTCCCGAACAAGCCGGTTTCCGAAAAGCCTACAGCACCATAGACCACATCCATACGCTGCGGCAAGTTATACAGAAGACCGAAGAGTATAACTTGCCCTTATGTTTAGATTTGTGGACTATGAGAAAGCCTTTGATTCGATCGAGACGTGGGCGGTGCTTGAGTCTCTCCAGCGGTGCCGTATCGACCATCGGTATATCGAAGTGTTTGTACAATAACGCCACCATGTCGGTCCGAGTACAAGAGCAAATTTCGAGGGCGATTCCATTGCAAAGAGGCGTGAGACAGGGAGACGTTATCTTTCCGAAACTGTTCACTGCCGCATTGGAAGACGCCTTCAAGCTCTTGGAATGGCAAGGATTCTGGATCAAGATCAACGGCGAGTGCATCACTCACCTTCGGTTTGCCGACGATATCGTGGTCATGGCAGAATCCGGGTTTAATCTACTTTCATCTAAGTAGGTACTAACAATTTAGGTAACCACTAAAAACCTACGGTAGGTATAAGTAAATATATCTATATTTTTGTAATAATATGTGTGAATATGTTTCAGCAAACAAATCATCGACCAGTTGCTTGGGGCGTTGTGACCTGCCCAAGCATAGATGCCTGTACAAAGAGGACGTGAAGCCAGGCCCGGTGCCCAAGCATATGGGCTGGCTATATACTGCAAAAGACTCTCCCGAGCATCAGGTTCCCTATTATCGTTCATAGTTCCTAGCTTTCGTCCTTTCCTTTCACCTCTGCTGCGTAGCTAATATCAACATTATAAAATTGTCTTTAAGGGAACGACGCACACTATCGATGTACTGCCTTACACTCTATCTCAGGGTTATTAGAGTCCAAGCACACCGTATTGAGAGACTGCAGACCCACGGACCCATGTACCCTCGGAACTGTCAACCGACGCTTGGATGGGCCCCGGGCGGTGCCGCTCGTCCGACGTCGACGGTGGAGCCCGTCCGTGTCACAGTGCTACACTCGACTAGCGTTCAATTAAGTACGGAAATATTTAATGCCGTGCTCGTTATAGTTTGGAAAGTTACCGACCAACAAAGGGAAAACAAAGGCATCGATTAAGTTCCTCGGACCGCGGCGCCATTCGCCGTCGGCGTGACCGGCGATGTCGCTCGGGTCGGCTAGTAGATAGGCGCCTAGGTACATATATGTGACGTTTCAGTTGAGATGCGGCTGGCGGCCTGGCCACATTTCCTGCCAAGTGCTCAAAAGGATCGAGCAGCATAACTGTATGAGAGGCGGACACTGCGGCTCGTGCTCTTCGACGTGTAACCGACCCCCTTGCACGAAGCCCTGCTGCGCGCCGGCGAAGTGCGCCCCCGTGTGCCCGCCGAGCCCGTCCTGCTGCAAGCTGCCGCTCTGCACCAGCGGCCAACCGCTCATCAGGATCATAAGGCACGGAGGACGGTACAGCATCTGCACGGAGCCGGCGAGCTTGACCAGCGCGCCGTCTGGACCGTTCCCGCTCAAGTATGTCCTGGACACGGACGACGAACACGCGACAAATGCAAACGCGAAGTTCAGCATCGAAGCCAAATTCAATGACCACCACTTCGACTATACCAGTTCGCAGTCTTCGTTCGTTCTCGACTTCACCCCTCCTGAATCTAGATGCTATAAACCTTGCCCCAGAAAGCCTGTCTGCTGAACCCTTTCAAGACATACATTACCCCGACGAGCAGCATCGACATCAACATTTTCATGAGAAATCTGTAGACTTCGGATATATTTTTGCCAGATGTGTACAATAAGTATAAACAATAAAAATGTAATAAAATATTAAGGCACATCTTATTATTCATGATGTGCCGCATATATGTGCCGCGGTGGTACCGGCCTAGTGCTCCCCGTCTCTCCCCGCGGGTACCGGCCTAGTGCTCCCCGTCTCTCCCCGCGGGTACCGGCCTAGTGCTCCCCGTCTCTCCCCGCGGGTACCGGCCTAGTGCTCCCCGTCTCTCCCCGCGGGTACCGGCCTAGTGCTCCCCGTCTCTCCCCGCGGGTACCGGCCTAGTGCTCCCCGTCTCTCCCCGCGGGTACCGGCCTAGTGCTCCCCGTCTCTCCCCGCGGGTACCGGCCTAGTGCTCCCCGTCTCTCCCCGCGGGTACCGGCCTAGTGCTCCCCGTCTCTCCCCGCGGGTACCGGCCTAGTGCTCCCCGTCTCTCCCCGCGGGTACCGGCCTAGTGCTCCCCGTCTCTCCCCGCGGGTACCGGCCTAGTGCTCCCCGTCTCTCCCCGCGGGTACCGGCCTAGTGCTCCCCGTCTCTCCCCGCGGGTACCGGCCTAGTGCTCCCCGTCTCTCCCCGCGGGTACCGGCCTAGTGCTCCCCGTCTCTCCCCGCGGGTACCGGCCTAGTGCTCCCCGTCTCTCCCCGCGGGTACCGGCCTAGTGCTCCCCGTCTCTCCCCGCGGGTACCGGCCTAGTGCTCCCCCGTCTCTCCCCGCGGTGGTACCGGCCTAGTACTCCCCCGCCTCTCCCTGCGGGTGCCGCAAGACTCGGCTAAGGGACCACGCACCAGGAGGTGGGCAGCAGCGCCTTCCGAGGATTGTAAATCATACTGCGCTCGCCAACCCGCATGCCGAGTATTGGCAAATCCCCCCTATATGGGGCAGACATATGTCCAGCAGTGAATGCACATGGCTGAGAGAAGAAGAATATTGAAGTGTTTGTACAATAACGCCACCATGTCGGTCCGAATACAAGAGCAAATTTCGAAGGCGTTTCCATTGCAAAGAGGCGTGAGACAGGGAGACGTTTTCTCTCCGAAACTGTTCACTGCCGCATTGGAAGACGCCTTCAAGCTCTTGGAATGGCAAGGATTCGGCATCAACATCAACGGCGAGTGCATCACTCACCTTCGGTTTGCCGACGATATTGTGATGGCAGAATCGATGGAAGACCTAAGCACGATGCCCGAAGGCCTCAACAGAGTTTCCCTAAGGGTGGGCCTTAAAATGGACATGGACAAGACGAAAATTATGTCGAATGCTCATGTTGCGCCCGCCCCAGTGTCTATCTATATCCAATTAGGTAAGTAGGCAGGTTAGACAGGGCACATACATAGCTCGAAGAACCGATGGCCGTTGGGATCGAAAGGTTCTCGAGTGGAGACTACGGACCGTCAAGCGCAGCATAGAACGGCCACCGACCGGTCTTTGTGGAAATCAATGGGGGAGGCATATGTCCAACAGTGGATGTCCTATGGCTGTAATGATGATGCTATGACATTTTGGTGGGTTATAATTTTTAGCAGTGATCGCCCATTTGTCGACAGTTTTATATAAATACAAACATAGTCGAGTCGTTTTTGATGGTCACTTGATGGTCAGTGACGATGTGGTCGAAGATGTTATCACGCTAGACCTAGAACACACTATGTGCTTGGTGATAGTTTTTCAAACTTGAGGGTGGTAGCTAGCCAGGCGGGTATTCGAAAGTAGGTACCCTACCACCAAGCGAATAAAATCGAAGTGTAATAAAATAAGTGAGACACGTTTTACGATGATGTAATATCTCGGCACATGACAGCTCAAGTCGGCCCGCAGACGGCCGCGGACGGCCGCGGCCGAGACTACCGCGAGACGCCATGCTTGCGTTCCACCTGCCCCCCACCACCTTGTCATATATAACTGTCACTTATAACTAATATTTGACCGGCCGGTTGGCGCAGTTGGTAGCACTCTGCCTTCTGAGCCGCTGGTCCCGGGTTCCATCCCCGGACAACATTTGTGTGTATGAACATGTCTGTTTGACCTGTGTCTGGGTGTGTATATGTCATCAGGTTACCATAGCACAGGCTCTGCCTAGTTTGGAACATGAAGACCTTGAGTGAATGTATAAAAAAAACTAGATTCAACAGTTATTAACAACTAGTAGCGGCCCGCGTGGATTTCGGTTTTCCCGCTACATTATTTTTTCCACGGGAATCATACATTTTACCGAGATAAACAGTAGCCTATGTGCTATTCCAGACGATAATCTATATTTATTCCAAACTTCATCCAGACCCGTGCAGCCGTTCTGGCGTGATTGAATTACAAACATGCATCCATCCTTCCAAACTGTCACATTTATAATATTAGTGGGATTAGTAGGAATAGTAGGATATCTCAGTGCTAGGGTGGTCCAATTTAGAAGTAGTTAAGTATTGTCGAATCCGAGTTGGATACAATTAAGCTTGCGTCTGCCCAGTGTGTTACCTGATGTTAAGTGACGCCGTGCTCTAAGCTGTAGCACGCAAGCCTACAGCTAGCCAGGCGTGGCGTGCAGCGCACGGGTAGCTGGGAAGGTGGGATTCGATTATGTACACAACCCCTATGCACATTCTCATCTGAGAGAACACGATAGGATAGATAGCGTAGAACAGAACAACTGGTGTAGGCCGCGCGCCGGGGCGCGGTGGTCGACCCGCTTACTTTATCAAGTGTAAACTATGAACCCGTTGAATGATATTTTATTTGCAAATAATTAGACAAAACAACTAACAAAGTAACAAATAGATATAATTTGTGCTAGTACAATAGTAGTAGTAATTAAGTGGGGTTGCCAGATTTTTGTGCCAGCGCCATCATATTCTCATTAGCCAGCATCTGGAACTCGTGGAATCTCTGCGACACCCTCTGGTTCGCTCGCAGGTACTTCTCCATGCAGTTGGTGGTGCACTTGTCCTATAAACAAGCACAAGGTTCGCTCGAGGTTATCTCGTCCGTCGACCGTCGCCCTGCGGTAACCGAACAGCACCCGAACACAGACCACGCCGCCTCCACGGAACAGCTCTTTATTTGTGTGTTATGTGTCTATGTATGATGTGGCCTACTCTCTAGAAACTCGCTAGGCAATGTTAACAACAACAATATACTGGCTTTATGGCCTCAGTGGATACTGGATCATTAATAAATGATGTTAAATGATAACACGGCAGCAATGAGCGTGTGTGATCGGTGTCGGTGTCGACGGCCAGTTGTTGTTGTGTAGTGGATGTGGGCTGGAGGGATTAGACGAGCGCGGGCAGCGCCGGTGTCCTGCTCGCGAACATACCTCTGCGGACCTGAGCGACCTGGAGGTGAAGTCGTGTATGCAGTCGTTGAAGCACAGCTCCGACAGCTTGTTGTACTGCACGAGAAAGTCTTTGAACTGTAATTATATAACGTTTCGTGGTAAGTTCGAGGAAGCAATTGCTTCTGCCTGTTATACTAATGTATAGATAGATAACTCTTTATTTGCACACTATTTCAAAAACACACACGTAAAGAAAACAAACAAACAGATATAATACAGTGATACAAAGGGCGGCCTTATCGCTTAAAACGATTTCTTCCAGGCAATCAAACATACGGGAATTGTCATAAATTTTAAGGGGCGGCAAATCACCGCAATTTCTACTTAAATAGATACATACATAATATAGGTACATGTATAAACTTTAGCATAAATAATATACCTACATATACTACATGATAATTATATATATGCATATACATCAATATCTAATAGTTATTTAGCAAACTTCGCTTACATTTATTTGTAACAAATAATGTTATTTGACTCTGTTCTTAAAGATATATGGTGACTGCAGTGCGAACCGCTACTGGCAGTTTGTTCCACAAACAAGCAGCCTGCACTGTAAAACAATTGTAGTGAAACGATGTCCTGTGTGAGGGTGTTTTCAACAGTAGCCGGTTTGATGTCCTCTCTGATTCAGTAATCGTTCTCTAAGATACGGCGGGGAGAATCTGTTATGCGGTATGTTGTAAAGCATGCAGAGAATGTTCTGATTCCGACGAAGGCGAAGGCGAAGGGAAGCCGCTTGAGTTTATGACGAACTTTGGATATGTGGTCATATTTGCGCGGTCATCGTTGTCATATATAATTATACTTGATTTCATTATCATTCTCCCTTGAGACCCTGCACCGATACACGTGCACACGTCGGAGCGTGTGATATACCTACTCAAACAATAAAGGATTTGACTGTAGGTTTTGCTAGTACTCGATTTGTAACGGAATGAAGGTAGGTAGCTCGTATTATTCGATTTTCGTCAATAAATGAGGGTAGTATGAAAAACAAGATAAGCTGTGGCAACCATAGCCGGCGAACAGTCAAGGCGAGGAAGCAAATCTGTAGAACATCATCAGGGCTTAGTATACGTTATTTTGAACAAGCTCCTCTGTGCTCTATCGAGTCCTAACAACTCTGTCCGAAGCGCCTCCCCGAACAAATTATTTGTTTAAGTAGGTATTTAGATGTAACATGACAGAGTTTTAATATTAGTTTACAAACCCTGTTCATCGAGAGTTTCTTGTGACTATGTGAAGACAAACGTCAATCGATTGAGGTTGATACTTTATCGATGCTAGGCCGGTCACAGTAGGCGTCCTTGCGGGTGAAACAGTGAGTCGAGGCTATAACTTATGTTGGCTTGGCTATTATTACGAATAGTAAAGGTTATAAAGTTAGTTTTAGATATTTAGGGTAGGTAAGCAAATTTAAGGTTTGCCATGTAGATATTATAAAGTTCTTTTTTTAACATCACACCAGGATCTGCCGGTAAACACGATGGCAGTATCATCAGAATAAGGATACTAACTAGGACTGGTGATTTATGTAAATATGGCTTTCAAAGGAACCGTTCTACGACTCTTGCTGTCTACAAATATATAGAAACGATACTTGACATTATTGATACTAAACATTATGCTGTTGGGATTCTTTTGGACATGCCAAAAGCATACGACAAAGTGCATTCCAGCATATTGTTGAGTAAATTGCACAACGTACAGATACATGGGATAACATATTATTGGTTTTGCTCGTACTTAAAAAATCGTAAACAAATAGTAAAAATTGAATATTATGATATAGAAAACATACGATGAGATACAATACAGACTGGGAACTCAATCCCCCAGGGAAGTGTCCTAGGATGTATCCTTTTTCTCATTTACATAAACTTGGTGATACGCACTCTTACAACACCCGCCGCGCCAACAAATTGGCAACCACGCCGCGAAGATTAAGCAAATCCCCAAATGTAATTAATGTCGTAGGACCTACCGTTTACAATCGGCTACCTGACACCATCACAGCCGCAATCAGCCGCGCCGTATTTAAACTGAAGTTGAAAAGCTGGCTTATCGAACAAGCTTTCTATTCTTATGAAGAATTTGTTTCTGCAAAGTTTACCTAATGTATATTTACATATTAAATTATGACAGCTATGTTTTATTCTAATTATTTGATTTGATTTATGTATATACATATTACTGTTAATTTTAATTTACATTTAATGTTACGTAATGAATTTATTGATTTTGCAGTACCTACCTAACTATATTTTCGACGTGTATTTGTGTTACCAATAAATGATTATCTGATTATTATCTGTTTTATCTGATCTCCCTAAAATAATTAACTAATTCTGTGTTTTATTTGCAGACATATTTATCTTGACATTCAGCCATATTTTATGTATGTGTTATTTTTTCTTTATCTAATTATTAACTATCAAGGCAATTGTATGTAAATCGCTATATTTATTATGAAGAATAAATCTTGGTGAATTCTATGAAGTATTTATTTTGTTCGACAAACATTCCACAACAGCATCCACTGTATAACCCCAAATTATTTCAAGATCTTCATGACATACAATTTATATATAATAATATACATTTAGAATGTGTTGACGCATTCACTAGGTTTAGACATTGACACAAATATAAAATTGGAAATCACACATCCCAAAAATTAAAGTTTTCTAGCTTTATATATGTTCTAAGGGAGCTTAAGGAGGCAACCGATATTAAAACCTCTATAAACCGCATATATTCATCTTGCAAAAGAAAAGCATCCGTATAATATTAAATATAAAAGTAGCAACCTGAAAGCTGCAGATACTACTTTAAATTACATAAAATTTTAACCCTCATGTGTATTGATATATTCAAAACTTGCAAATTTGTAAAGAAACACCCTGACTTCTTTTTAAAAAAAGGAGATCTAGAGGCGATATGCGACTAGATCTGTACACAAGCTAGTTTTGCCGTTTTCTGAGCTTAAGATGCACAGCTCGGGTCCAGAAGCTATGTGTATAAAAATATATAACAAACTACCTGACAACATTAACTAAAACCATTGAAAAAGTCGTAACATTTTAAAGCCACCTAAAAAGCTTACTATGGATGAAAACTTACTACAATATCAACGAGTTTTCAATGACACAATTAAAAAAAAAACTGAAATGAATCGGTCTGTTTGCATTAATATTGCGACACCCTACCAGGATCATATGTTGATCCTTTATATTATTAGCATTAAGAACCTTTTTTGAACACATATGGTACAATAAAATATTGAGTGTTGAAATCAAGAATATTGTCAGAGCCAGTACACTACCCTTGGGTACTCCGTAGCTAATAGTTCCGTTATCACTAACAAATTCACGAATTTTAACATGTTTGGGGTGAAGAGCAAGCGGCATTCCTCATGTTGCAATATTTTCCAGCGTTTTGATAAGTATGAGTATGCACCATTAAAGTTATATTTTGCTCTGGAATTTTTTTCTCACATTAGGAGTTTTAGCACACCTTACATATTCTGGCTTCAAACACAACCTGGTATTCTCGCTCTACTTCATGGCCACCAGTGTTGCAATGGGCTGGGCTGCACAAAACAGGCTGTGGCGTTACCGGCCTAGAATAGTACCCTCCATCGCTTCCCGCGAGTGCCGTAAGAGTCTGCTAAAGGATCACATACCAGAAGGTGGTAAGCAGCGCCTTCTGAGGATCGGAAATCAAACTGCGCTCGCCAACCCGCATGCCAAGCTTGGCGAGTATTGGCAAATCCCCCCCTATATGAGAGAGGCATATGTCCAGCAGTGGACGCACATGGCTGAGAGAAGAAGTGTTGCAATAATTGTAATATCTTTATATAGAGAGTAGAGGGAAGGATTGTACTCTAACTGCATAGGCACTGTCTGGTGAAGATGCTTATTCTTGAAAATATGGACTATTTTGGTTAAATATACTCCTTTCTGAAATAATAATGTTACCAACTCTCCCTCGGAGATTTGTTACATTGAATGTTGTACATTTGGGAATGTGAACTAATTGAATGCTTAAAAATGTTGATAAAATCTGTTGAGTTTATAAAAGAAATATATAAAATTACAGAAAATTGTAAAACTGAAAAGAATGGAAGAGGAAAACATGTTGTGCCGACTCCACCTAGTGTGGGATAAAGACAAGAGAAGAGTAAATTGTAAAATACATTGATAAATGTTTTAAGATTATATTTTTAAATAAGTTAAGTCCAAGACTCCATAATAGTGACAATATTATATTTTTCTACAGTTCTTTGTTTACTCTGGCAACAGGAAAGATCAATTTATTTTTTTGCTGAAATTTATTTGTACTTCATTGTTTTTTACATTAAGTTATGTATTAGTTAAAGATGAAGTTATTTTAATTTATATAAAGTTACTTTGGCCCCACTAACAGAACAAATAGGATAGATAAGCTATCATAAGTTTACCAAGGATTAGAGAATCCAGAGTCTCCGAACTGACTGAGCACTCCATGAATAGAAAAGATTAGGATTCTGTTGGAATCTAAATCTCATGTGTCCACCCTGATTAAGCCATTTTACACAAGTCTTTATAATCATTTCAGAAGCATGGGGACTATTGCTGGACATATTCCGCGATACGGCCTTCACTCACTGTAGAGGGAATTAGGACCTAAGAAGTGACCTTTTCTTGCAAATAAAAAAAAAGATATTATTTTAAAATTTCTGAATGTAAAGCGACTCAAATTTTATTTATCTTAATAAATGTATCATATCGATACATAAAGAATTATGAAAACATGTACAAATAAATTTATTTTACCGTCTTTATTTGGTCGGCTTCACTCATCATTTCGGGCGTAGCCATGATTACTGGATCTTATTCTTATGTACAATGCGAATGAGATTTCTTAATGAGAACAATCCGAGAAATTAAAAGTTAAAGTTATATAATTCCAACTTTTCAGTATTTTCTAGGTGGAAAACACAAAGTAAAGTTATATGGTACATGTACTATACATGTACCTAAGTACATAACATACCACGCAAATATTGTAGTCTTTGATACCACAGCCGGTAACGGGTAATCCACACACAAAAAGTCACGGTGGGTAATCATCGACAAAAATTTTTCGACCGTACAACACGCGATTATAGTCTGTGTTCAATCCATTACATGAAGTTTATCGCCCCCCACCCCGCCCTCGTCCTTGTATTTCTCCTTTCCTCCAAATAGTAATTTATCTCGATATCATCACTATTTCGTTTGTGGACTTCATTTTGACATAAACATAGAAACAAATAAACAAATTCGCTTTCTGATCAGTGCAAATCAATTTAGTTTGTGAAACACTTGAGTTTTAGTAAAAACGAGAAAGAATAACGAGAATATTTACCGATTTTCGAACTGATGGTGTTATCTGAATTAGATTCTACGTTGGCTTTAGTGTTTTTAAATGGGAGTTTATGTGTTTGGTGTGATTGTGGCAGAACTGGCAGAAAAATTGTATGAAGATCGGGAAGAACCAACCACCAACCACCAACATCAACAACTCCTCCCCCACAAAGTCCTCGACCGCGTCAAGATTTGCATCAGGGTTAGAAACGGTGGTGCTACATTGCTGGTAGTGTGCCTCCATTCTTTTCACAAGTCCAACTAGTTCTTTAAAGTAAAGTCCGCCGGTAAAGTCCCGCTGGGCAAGTCCCTATGTCGGCCGTCGAATGAAAGTAATTCAATGGACTGGTAGGTATTTCCTTATTTAAATATAAAAACTAAAAAGAAAAGACACAAAAATACATTTGTTGAAAACAATTTGAACTGTTTGTTTTATTTCTTTTTTAAACTGTTTTTTTCTACCCTGCGTAATATGTAGTATTTTGACTTCAAGTAACTGTAAGTTGAGTTGATTTGTTTAAGAATGTTTTTTTCTTTATTATTTTACTGCATAAGGCTTTTGCTACATAATAAAACATATACACTCGCACATCGTTAAGGCAGGCTGCTCAGAGCACTGAGGCACTGACCTCTCCTTGCCGGTCGTCTTAGCCAAGATGGTCGGTGACGAGAGGTCGTGGGAGGCGGTCGCTTCCTTCTGTGAAACGGTGATGTCACAGAGGGAGGCCGCGGAGCGGGAGAGAGAAAGGGATCCTCTTTCTCTCCCGCTTCGGCGAGCGCGGACTCGGAGGCGGGCTGATCGGACCCGCACTCCGTCTCCGCTGAGAGGGCCGGGGGTGCTAGATGCGGGGGCGTCTGGCACCCCCCAAGTATGAGCTCTCCGAGATGGCGATGCCCTCAATGTGTTCCCGAGGGCATCGTGCACGAGGGGTGAGGGAGGAATCCCTCCCCGAGGTGGGCCCGTCGCAAGGCGGGCAGCGGCGTCGACGGGGGCTGCGGATAGTGCGCAAGCGGAACCGTGCCCCCCGTCTCTTGCCGACGACGGAGGAACACCCCGGGGTTTTAGTGGGTACACTCGCCACTCTGGCGGGGACTCCCACATATCCACCGTGCCTCCCCCGGCCGGTGGTATCCATAAAGGATTTCCCCGGATAAAAAAAAAAAAAAAAAGGCTGCTCAGAGCACACGCTCCACCCAAATACTAGTTTAATTTAATCTATGATGTTGTATAGTTTGTGTACCTAATTATGTTTATTGTACTTTGTGATTATGGTTATATCAAACATATTTGTAATAAAAGCCGTGCGCACGCACTTTTGTTAATAATTACATGTTTGATCTTGCTGCTGTTACATTGCATCGCATTATTGTATCAAGTATACTGTGAGCCAATATACCTGAAATATTCGTCCCAACTTATATTTACTTGTACAAGTACTCATTTAAGAGATTCCCTATAGCAGACGCCTACAAAAATTATATTATTTCATATATCATTTACCCCACATAAAATGCCAGAAGACATTGTATATCGGGATCCAAAAATATTATAGGACTATTAGACCGTCCTTTTGCCTGAACTTTGCTCCAAAATTTAGTAAAAACGAGAAATGTCATATTGCAGATTGTTTTGTCATTTCTATGGTCGAAAACAATGTTCTGGACATGTCCGTCTGTGCGCAGTACCTACTCTATTTTGTTTGAGCTAAAAGTATTGCGGTAATCATCGAAAAAAAATTCACAGATTACGGAAACCTACGATTTCAGATTGTCCTCAGTATGTCGTAGTACCGTTGCTAGTTTAGAAACATATAGCAAGTTTTTTTCTCATTATGGCTTCTCACATTTTGTGCATTATTTTTTATATAGCACGTAGTTATGATATTATTGTATTCTTCTTTCTTCTTCTCTCTGCCATGTGCGTCAACTGCTGGACATACGCCTCCCCCATATAGGGGGGATTTGCCAATACTCGCCACGCTTGGCAAGCGGGTTGGCGAGCGCAGTATGATTTCCAATCCTCAGAAGGCGCTGCTGCACACCTCCGGGCACGTGACCCTTAGCCGACTCTTACGGCACCCGCGGGAAGAGATGGGGGAGTACTATTCTAGGCCGGTACCACCACGGCCTAGTGGGGGTGGCCCCGCGTGAGCGTCGTAATCGTGGTTTTCAAAACGGATCGTCTGTGTGTCGTGAGCGTGCTAGAATCAATTTCAGTTGAATTCGGAACAACATATTATATTTTGCTGATAAATCTCGTCCGAACAAGTGATAAACTAATAGAAGTACCATATTAATTTAAGAGATGAATGAGAGTGAATGGTAAGAGATTTCAAGAAGTGTTCAGCCGTATATTTAAGATGAAATATAAGGAAGTGATGAGATTTGTGACCAAAAATGGTCAGTTAATTTTCGATTATCTATGCCGGATTGTCTAGAAGATTAAGCCTTTAGTCTAATATAAACTCATAATATTGGAAATGAGATTCGTGCATGTGTGTTTTTCTTGGTTAGATCTTGTTTAGGCTAACAAATACACCAGCTTGGAAATTAAATCATATTCTAGTGCCCTTAACAGTCCCCAAACTCCTCGTTCAATTACAGCACCGTTCCTTTACTTTTATAGATTGATCCGAATTAGAACAACGTAATTTATTTAGCACGCTCACGATATACATGCGTTCCGTTTTGAAAAGTATGATAGGTTATTTATTATTTCTCGCAGTATTATGGAGAGCAAAATCGTTGTGAGACCAATATGGTCGCACATGCGATAGCGACAGGCATGGAGCGATTGTCCACGTCGGGCGGCATTTATGAACGTAGATTATGAAAGTTTATTGCGTAGCGTGCGGAAGATTATCTATTTTCTTAATGTCCACATTCCAGAGAAAAAAAAACGTAGATCGGAACGTTTTATGCATGACAATGCATTTTGATTCAAATCAGCGTTGCCAGATCTACGTCTTTTTACGTAGATCTACGTAATTTAGGCCGAACCTGCGAATCTACGTACTTCAGTCCTAGAATATACGTATTGTTCATCAAATTTTACAAATTTGCAAAATAACATAACGAGGCTGAATTGGCATAAAAACGATCCGTATAAGCCAGGTTTAGGAGCTGCTCGTATATTGAATAGATTTTACAAAGCTGTTAGTAAGGCCCCAAGTTGAAGTACACACTCTGTATAATTTTAATCGTCAGTCGGTACCAATATCAGGTAAAAGAGGAAAGTAGTAAATAGTTATATATGTGTCTTATTGTGTTACCTATAAAGATTCTTTTACCTATAAATATATTACAGAAAGCTGATTTTGTATACCATTACTTTTTAAATTTAATTAATTACTTCCCTTTCGTCGTTCTCTACTGTAAAAGTGTTAAAAATGTTATTAATTTTGAAGTCAAGAAAAAAAGTACTTATAACTACTTATTATTATTAACTACGTACTTTTCACATGCAAAAAGTACAATTCTACGTATTTGTCTAACTACGTCTTTTTTAAAACTCGATACAGCAACCCTGATTCAAACATCAAATTTCTACAATCTCATTCAATGAACAAAGCCTAACATTATTATTTATTTTTCTCTTTCTTTCATGAAACATTAATATACTGCAATTCTCTCTTACGCTAACAGAAAAAACGAAACTTTAATCCATGTAATAGGTAAAGTATTTAATTATATTTAATATAATTGTCATTGTCAAGTCAGCCAACCCTTCGCCGAATTGTTTTAGTTTCTGAAGTTAAAAATCTATTGAAAATGGAAGAAATTGGTATTGTTTTACCCGAGAAGGTAAGCATTCGATAACTGTGAAACTTTTTATGTTGCTTTTATGATAGCAATGACTTATGTTTAACAAACTTGTTGTATTTTAGGAAGACCAAATTATCGATTCTAAAGGCCTACCTTTCTCGGGACCACAATCGTTTGATGAACTGGAATCTGAGGATTTGTACACAAAGTACAAGGTAAATACATCAAACGCATCTACGTTCGTCGTACGTCGTTGTTACGTTTCTTTACCCTGCCTTGCTCTAAACAGCGAACTCCTTTTTATTGTAGAAACTTCAACGCATGTTAGAGTTCTTGGAAGTACAAGAAGAATATATCAAAGATGAGCAAAGAAATCTTAAGAAGGAATACCTCCATGCTCAAGAAGAAGTCAAGAGAATACAATCTGTACCACTGGTGATAGGACAGTTTCTGGAAGCAGTTGATCAAAACACTGGAATAGGTATGTTATGTAAAAAGTTTTTGTGTTACTACATGTCTATAGAAGAATCACAAACTGGATAATGTGCTGTAGTGATGATGAATATCACTATCAATTAATAAAATTAACTAATATTTATAATCAACCATCATATAAAGGTAAAACCGATTAACTGACATGAACCTAATTTTACCTATAGTCGGGCAGTTGGAAAGTTTGTTATTCTTGTAATTGAATAATTAATTATGAAGGACGAACAAACTGTTTATGGATTAAAGGGTAAAACACAAAAGAAAGTTAAATGAAAATTAACAAACATTTAATCAAATTATTATTATTTTATTAACATTCACACACCGTCTTCAGGTCCCAAACTAGGCAGAGCCTGTGCTATGGTAACCTGATGACTGATATATTTACTTATATACATATACACACCCAGACACAGGTCAAACAGACATGTTCATGCACACAAATGTTTGACCTGTCCGGGAATCGAACCCGGGACCAGCGGCTCAGAAGGCGGAGTGCTACCAACTGCGCCAACCGGCCAGTCTGTTTTCCAGTCATTGGAAAAACATTCATTTTTCCTGGTATACTAAAAATAATTATTATTAGCTATATTTTTTAAAGTAATGCTTTAATTGTAATTGACGAAAGTTTTTCAAATTCTCTTTTCTAAAAACTATTTCAAAGAATGTTTTAACACTATATAACAAAAAAAAAAGTGTAAATTAATGTTTGGGGGGTGGTTGCTGTTCGTGTCCGTAGGACTTACCATCTTTTCCTATATTCACCCTACACATACCCCCCGGGTGGTGCTAAACGATCAGCAACGCCGAGCCATGGGCGGTGGTCATATAACACGTTAAGTGGTCTCCACAGACCCTGAGGAACTAATTACCCTCAAAAAAGTGGTCTTGCTATGACGAATAAAGAATGCAATTTTTCGTGCGATCCGGCTAATGCCTGGCTCTTGCAGGTACCCAGGCCTGCAGGTGTGAAATATGTTACTATTACATTACATTACATCTTGCGGGGATGTTTTATTGCTTTTATGCTTAGTTGGACAAAGCGACAGGACGGTATTCTGTAGTCGTGGGTTCAAGTCCCACTAGCAGCCGAATTTTTTCCTTCAAATATTTGAACTGAAGGATTTATTTATTCCCCCATCACCCTCACCCCGTGTGCGAAACCTACTCTATTGTCAATTTTATGAAGTATCCAATCTAACCATTTTATTCTTATTCTGATGAAAACTGAAAAACAACCTTGCCACAACGTTAATCGATCAGAAATTAACGTCACAGATCATGCATAGTTCCACTCACAACTTTCCCACACATAGTTTGTGGTAAATCACTTATCTCTTCAAGTTATTTAAGCGTTTGTAAGTCATCATGAAATCTAAATATGGGCATATTTACATGCCAATGAATCCATACATAATCTCTAACTTGAAAGAACAAAATAATGGGCCTACTGTAGTTATGTGTTCTGTTGGTAGGTATAACCATGGTGAGCCAAGGTGCAGTATGAATCTGCACTGAGTAATGTGAACGGATAACTCTTTTCTCACGGCCTCGGACGACCCCTCCACTGGCCAGAACAATATAACAATGTGCTATAGTACAAGTCATGGAATGAATACACTGTAACTAATAAAATTCCCTTATATTTCAGTTGGCAGTACCACCGGCTCTAACTACTATGTCCGGATCCTTTCAACAATTGACAGAGAGCTTCTGAAACCATCTGCATCCGTGGCACTGCACAAACACTCCAACGCCCTCGTGGATGTCCTACCGCCTGAAGCTGACAGCTCCATCTCAATGTTGCAAGCTGGTAAGTTGCACGTAATTCGAAGCTGGCGTTACCGACCGACTCAATGTGGCTCTAGGTTTACACAGGGGTCGGCTGTAAGCCGCATCTCCTCATCTGCACCTCCTTGTTGCGGATGAATGGGACGAAGCACCCTGGTGTGTGATGTTCGTCGATGACATTGCAGAACTGCAGGCCCGGAATCGCCGTCGCCTCGCCTGCGAGCTCACACCTTGGGACGAAGCGAAGCTAAGTTCCCGCTGAACTTCGTTTCAAAAACACGTCAGCAATTGTATAAAAAATTGCTTTTATAGACTAAAAATATTGTACCAAATGAGACCCTATTTAAAGGAGGAGCTGCGTATCCAATTAGCGGAATCGTTAGTGTTGTCAAAATTAAATTATATGGATGCTGTGATTGGACCTCGGCTATTGTTTCAAACCCAAAAGCAAATTCAAAAAGTTCAAAACGCTTGTGCTCGTTTTTGCTTTGATATTCCGTGGAGGTCGCACGTGACCCCATTTTTAAATAAACATTTAATGCCAAAATAAAGCATCGACGCAAGTTTCACCTGGCATGTCTGTTATTTGGTGTCATCAAATATAAATATCCAACTTATTTATATGATAAGTTGTGTTGGAAGGCTACTCGCAAGTCTTATGGGTCCCGCCAATGCTCGACGCAGCTTTTAACAGAACGGCACAAAACTGCCGTTTTCAGGGGTAGTTTTCGTTACGCTGCGTCCAAGTGTTGGACCAACATCCCGCGGCCCATAAGGAACCTGCAGAGCATACATGGTTTTAGACTTAAACTATAGATATTTTTTTTACGCGCACCAAAAAGGCGAATAATGTTTTAAAAATGACACAAGTGCTATATAGTACTACAAAATTTACTGGTACATATATCTAATATTGTTTGTTGTTGTTATTGTAATGTGTTTTGTTTATTAATATGCTCCTGTTTGATTTTTTTTTCCATAATGTAGTGTATATATATAAATGTTAGTGTGTGTAGCTTTAAAATATCATTTCGTGCGTGACGTCACTTGCCGGTCCCAAAGGAAGACCAGCGCTGGTTGTTCCCAGCACTATGCTGATTTGGGGCTGGTCTTGTGACAAAAAACAAATGTGATATAATTTAAAACAGATTGTGCTTATTTATAATGTTTTTTGTGACAAAATAAAGTCTGTGTATGATGAGGGATGATAAAAACAAAACAGTAATGTGAGTAACGATGGATATGAACGTGGACGGATGTAGAAGTAGTGGAAGACTGAAGATGGTATGAACGGACCATATGAGTGGCAGTGGGCAGGTACGTAGCTCGAAGAACTGGAGACCACGGAATGACAAGCGCAGCATAGGACGGCAACCGACCAGGTCCACAGACGACCTGACTAACATCGCAGGCAAGGCCTGGATGTGGGCCGTTTCCAACCGGTCCTTGTGGAAATCAATGGGGGAGGCCTATGTCCAGCAGTGGACGTCATATGGCTGAGATGATGATGAGGATGATGATTATTTTTCTCTATCCTCCGCGACTCGCTCGTCCTTCTCTTACAAATAACGATATTATAAAAATGAAATGTTATTTCGTACTCGTCAGATGAAAAGCCAGACGTCCAATACTCGGATATCGGAGGGATGGATACGCAGAAGCAAGAGATTCGAGAGGCTGTCGAACTCCCTTTGACCCACGTGGAGCTGTACCGACAGATCGGTATCGAACCGCCGCGCGGGGTGCTCATGTACGGCCCGCCGGGCTGCGGCAAGACCATGCTGGCCAAGGCTGTGGCGCACCACACGACAGGTACGTTACGTTCCCGCTACGGTTGAGGCTGGACAATAATCGTCACATCGTGCCGCGGAGTCATCTATTCGTCGGTTTATTTTGAAGGTTATGAGCTTTTACTTTACATTGCTTAAACATTCAGGAGAACGACCGTCGACATTATGTATCGAGGCCTCGATTGATACAATTGTTGTTCTTCATATCCTTGTTCAGAGGCGGACGATACGTTGATGTATTTAACGCGCCAGCGCCGACAGATTGGTCAGAATTTGGAACGATTCGTCTTCTTCATAAAAATATTATAGTGTGGCATGTGTTAGATGTCCGAACAGATGGCGTTAAATGTAAAGTATGGATTTGACTAGGTATTGCTAGTATGTATTCGATAGGTTAACTAGGTGGAGGTAGGTAACACGTGGTATTCGATTAAGGCCAGTAAGCGAGGTTAGTTCATAACTAGAGCGTGGAAGCCGCACCGAGCAGACGATCTCGTAGTCCAAGTTACACGGTTACCTTGGTAACCGTGAAGTGCTAGTATCCGACGGAACTGAGGGTCGGGTCGCAGCAAAACATTTGTGAGTAATCTATTGTGATACCGTGTAACTGTTTGATAACCTACAATATTGTTTACCTACTCTCTTCTGTGCTCTAACTGGAGGAACTTACGAAACGGAAGTGAGCAGAGCGCTGTTGTCGCGATCTCGAAGCTAGCTTTGATCCTGTGCCTTGCTCGGAATCCCCAGGGCTTTCGAGTTCGCTCCATTTGCCAGGTGTGGGACGCTACTGCTGGAGTTAGGGCGTCCATCCATAGGAAATGTTATATGTACGATTCCGTTACATAATCCTGACCGCCGCCGCCTCTGCGCTCTGCGCTTTACGCTTCTACTTTAGTTTGAATATACTCATTAGATGGTGTTACAGTCATAGAAATTGACCTGTCATTGTCAATTGAGAAAAGCTAGATCTGTCATCTGTCTTAAATGTATTTTCTGTTGTGAACAAGTTTGATTAGAAATAAGTAGGTCACGTTCGAGAAGAGTACAAGGGTCCAAAAAGCCGAATCATCGAAAAGTGCAAACAATTAACACGAGAAAATCCCAGGATCCAAAACGAAAGCAGAATGAAAAACAAACACCTGAGTGACAGACTAATCGAAATAATAGTACTTACGTACAACTGGAAGGAGCGCTGTGCTGAAACAACGCGGCGACAGAGATAACTACCGCGGAGTCATTTCGTCTCGCTCTAATTACATGTTCCACAGTATGAGCTCCTACTGAGACATCTGTGGAGTCATTCACAATATGACAAACATAATAACCACCTATTTTTATTTACTTTTATAGAACAGGATAGGGCTTAAATGGACGAAACTAAGATTTAAATGTAATTTAAATAAAACATTTCCGTATATATTGCATTTTTAATCACAAATGAGTAAATAGAAAAGTTTTATGTAATTTTTGGCGCAGGCCAATTGTGTTGCCCAATAAATCCATGGCTTTCGTTTTAGTATAGGTAATGACATATTCGTAAATCCATATATGAAGTTGATATTTATTTTACAAGATGATATTCATCACCTGGCTTGACATGATGGCTGCACACCGCTGTATGATTATTAACGTTTATTGAATTAGTCGTAGCCTCCTTTTCTTTATTTCATCATTTCTCTGAAAGCGGAAAATGAAAAAGGTCAGCTTGTCTGTGAAAAAGGCGACAAGTCCACTATTGTCAGCGTTTGGCGAGTCGTTCGAGTCACTAGTCAGACTAGACTAGACAGACATCAGTCCTTACCAGCACGGATTTCTACCTCAGCGGTCTACCACATCTAATTTACCTAATTATGTATGTCATGTCTCAAGAGCTTTGGAAAACAAATCAGAAGTTCATTCATTTATACAGATTTTACGAAAGCTTTTGATGTGATCGATCCCTGCTGCCCGCTTGTCTGTAAACTTGGGCATGCAGGTGCATGTGGCCCGCTCTCGCTGTAGCTCACAGATCATACAACTGTCACCTCTCGTGATATTCTCATCTTACGACACGACATCGACAACGTATATCAATGAAATATCTCAACGCTTCAAAATCCTCCTCCATCATTTACACCTCGTAAAATAAATAGACTGAATACAAGACCATCTTATTTTACCAACGACAAACAACTGACACAAACACTGAACACATCGACCGACCATACGGTTAAAAAATGTGCTAAAATATCTGGTTTCAGTTTAGTCTCCTACAAAAATAAAACATAGTTCTAAGAAAATTGTTACTAACAAAATCTATGGATCCTATATTCCAAAATAAACGTTCATTCATTTATTTATTCGCCAAACCGAGATTCTTAAAGCACCCTTTGTTTCAAAACTCCTTTTTAATTGGTACGTACGTAGTTCAGTTGAGTATTGTGTCCTATCCGGAGCCCCCGTTATACAGATCACATCACTCGTCTTGAGACATCGCACCATTCGATCCATCTTTGTTTTATCAACAATAACCGTCGCGAGCTCACCGCGCACGACCCTAGGCTGGCTCACTTCCGCACCGCATCACTACAGAAAAGACGTGTGGTATCTGATCTCATTTTACTTTACAAAATTGAATTTTAATAATTTAGTTGACTGTCCTGATTTGTTAAACATGCTTGAATTGGCAGTACCACGACCTAGTAGCCGCCTTCATAACAGAGACACTGTCAGCCCGCCCGTGTCACGCACCGACCTCGGCCAGCGCAGCCCTAGCTATCGCTTGTGCTCATTTCACAATAGTATAGACAGTGACATCGACATCTTTAATGCATCGGTTAATTCCTTCCGAAAGTTTTGTCTCGGACACAACTTTCCTACCATATATGAAATTATTGAATATCTAGCAGTTATTTATGACTTTAGCATAGTGTATGATTATTTATTAGCATGCTGTGTCTACTTCGAGTAGGTCATACATATGTCAAGTGTATTAGAATTGATGAGAGAACAGAATTAAATAGAAAAGAGAAAATTAAATAGAATTAGAATTGAGAACATTTATGTATTAGAATTTAGAAAAACCTTGCTATACTTATACTATGCACTACACCTACCGTCTGCTCCTTTCTGCGTTTCTGTCCATTCAAAGGTTGCCTGGAAGAAATCGCTACAAGCGATAAGGCCGCCCATTATCGTATCAAGTATTACAATTTAAGTTTTGCTTTAAGTATGGTATGTTATTTGGTACTGATAATAAAGAGTTATTCTATTTTATTCTAAGTGTCAATTTGTTAACCATTTTTGTAGACTAATAAATATAGCAACAGATGGGATATAGTATGTACTCGCAGGTAGGATAACAACAAAATATTTTTGTGAATGATAAAATTGAAACACGATCACAATCGAACAAAACCACGACAAAAATATCGTCGCCCTGATCAATAACGCATTATAGTTTTAGTTTCATTTTATTGCAGCTTACCTGCTCAATGATATAGTACGATTCATTCCCACAACCTTCTACACGGCACCTTTTACCCATTCTATTTTTATTTCATTCCATTCTGTGTCTGGGTGTGTATATGTATATAAGTATATATATCAGTCATCAGGTTACCATAGCACAGGCTCTGCCTAGTTTGGGACCTGAAGACCTTGTGTGAATGTTGTTAAATAATAAATAAATAAATAATATTCTAAACCGTTCCGGACGCAAATATGGACAATAAGGCGCCAATGCAACCCATCAAACTTTTTGAAAATAACGCCATCTTCTTTTTGATGTTGTCATAGTAATAAATAAAACCTACCAATTATTCTACCAACTTTGAACTTTTGTTCATTTTGTTATGTCATTGAAAAGTTTCGTCATTCGTTAAAGTTTATTTCATGGAAAAGACATGTTTTAGTAAGATTATTTCACGAAAGTGACGTATGATACAAGATTCTATTTTGCAAAAGGGTACTTTCAATATTTCGCTTTATTCGTAAGAAAGCTACTAAAGTTTACCATAACGTATCCTGGCAATTGCTAAAAAGGGATACTCTGTCCCCGTCCTAACCCTCTCTGTCGACTCGCGGCCTCCGATCCTTCAAATACAAGTTTTAGGCTATCCTATTATATTATTTCTGTCGCGGGGAGATCGTGTAAGGGTGAACAAAATAAAAAAAAATCTGTCACAATGAAACAGTCGAGCGCATCAGATATTAATAGCGTATGCTGTTAGCCACGTCTTTCCGATAACCGAAAATATGAATCTGCCGGTCGGCGCGGTCGGGCGGGGCGACCGCGCGCCCAATACTCTGGGAGCGCGGCACACGACGACAAGGGGTGTTGCGTGAACCGTCCCGTATCCTACTCAAAACACTGACGATTGGGAAGCGACCAGCGTGCCTGGGCAACCCCCGGGGTTCCTGCCCATCCAACGAATGATTGTACCGGTTGGCTTGCAGCGGCGTTCATCCGCGTGGTGGGCTCGGAGTTCGTGCAGAAGTACCTGGGCGAGGGCCCGCGCATGGTGCGCGACGTGTTCCGTCTCGCCAAGGAGAACAGCCCCGCCATCATCTTCATCGACGAGATCGACGCCATCGCCACCAAGAGGTTCTTCTTCCCTCCACTAATGTTCTTTATTTTCAATGTTAGCGAATACATACCTACTAACCCCGACCCCCCCCGAGCTACCATTCGAGCGGTTTATATAATGCCTAACTAAACATAATGTATTAGTAATATAATGTACATGCATATATATATTTTACGGTTCATGTTTTTGAGGGAAAAATGTCTCCTACTGGGATTTGAAGTCGCGACTATAGTATACCGTCTTGTGGCTTCGCCTTCTAAGCTCCGAATCGTTTCCTCCCTCATATCGGCCAGGATGTTTACCTAGAGTGGGAACGTAAGTTCCGCCGACGTGACGTGAATGCTATCGACCATACAACTGTCATAATATGTAACGTGTAGGCACGTCCTTACAGCAGCATCCCCCCCCCCCCCCCCCCCCACGCCCCTCTCGTTTAACCGCGTAAACAAGGGGTTCCGCGCCTCGCGCGCCCTCACGCGTTCTCAACTCTAAACACCAGGCCCGCTGCCCGGTGCCCGGTGCCCGCCGCCGTGCTTGTTGTAGCGTGTCACATATTAAACGTTTCAGATTCGACGCTCAAACGGGCGCCGACCGGGAAGTTCAGAGAATATTGCTCGAGCTGCTCAACCAAATGGATGGCTTCGATCAAACGACTAATGTCAAGGTATGCCTCCATTCCCTCCCCCACCTCCCCCGCCGCGGCGGTGCGCCGACTCCGACTCGTGCACGCGCGATGTACGGCGCGTGCGAGCGCGGGCACGAGTCATATACAATCCTTGGGCCGGACTATCCAATAATAACCGACAATGTGTCAGTGATGTTCTGTCATAATATACTATACCTAGTACCTACTATATATAGGTACTCTGTTCCTAAATGTTAGTGAATATTCTATAACGGCAGTTGGCCGGGCTACACCAAACATATGTTCAACTACCAGTTTGTATAAATGTGAAGTAACCATCGTTCTCTACAAATTACTTTAACGCAATATCGTATACTTTGAGTGCGAGCTCGTATCGCCGTGTGACGTGTGACGTATCGCCGTGTGACGTGTGACGCTCGCCGGCAGGTGATCATGGCGACCAACCGCGCGGACACGCTCGACCCCGCGCTGCTGCGCCCCGGCCGGCTCGACAGGAAGATCGAGTTCCCGCTCCCTGACAGGTGACACACTACACTACACTACACCACACCACACCACACCACACCACAACCAATCAATCCATGTTTACATATTCATTGTCGCGAACCCCCGCCCTGCGGTCGCGGCACCGCAGGGCGGTGCGGTGAGGCGTGGACTCGATATGACATCTCACTTGATAGATGAGAAGGTGTGGTAATCACGCTAGGACTTCATTTGGTGACCATTTTGACGCGATGACAGCTGAGCGGGGAGAGCGTCGCCTGTCACACTGACGGACACTGGTTCGATCCCCGACAACAATTGAGCTTCCGGTGAAGGTAACACCGTAATAAAATTCCCAGCATGGTGGTAGGGTACTTTCGAATACCCGGCTGGCATGCTACCACCCTCGCTCAAGTTTGAAAAACTGTCACCGAACACATAGTGTGTTCAGGCGGCAGTCCTTGAGAGCCATGAGCATTCTAGGTCTAGCGTGATAACATCTCGACCACCACGTCACTGACCATCGAGTGAGATAGTGGTCAAACGCTAGATCTATACAAATACAAAATGTTTTATTCAACGATAGAGACGGTTATGGACATGATGGATGGGGGAGGCTTATATCCAGCAGTGGACGGGTTATGCCTGACGTGATGACTCATTAAAATAGAACACCTTTAAGCGGATGTAAAGTGCGGTGTTCAGTTGTGGTGTCTTGTGCTGGCGCGACGGCGGAGCGAGGCGGCGCGCCGCGGGGTAGGGGGGAGGTTTCTCCGCCGGAGCGGGCACAACAAGTACAAAACTAATGTCTTTGGTCATGAGTGAATTGGCTCGGACTGACGCGACGGTCGTGTCGAAAGCCGTCGGGACTGCGCTCCCGCCCCGCCCCGCCCAGCGCGGCGCGGCGCGGCGGAATTACAAATTAGATTTTATAAAAATTACTTAGGTCTTCTGAAATAAATTGTCGCCTGAACCCCTTTTTACACAGTTTTTTATTATTTTTAGAGGTATTATTGAACCAATTACAACGATTATATTTTTTAATAAAAGCTATTACCATACTTTAGTGAATTTGCTACAGTCGTTCACCTAAATAATATAATGAATTTTTAGCAATATATTATGTGATCGAGAGAAGGAATCATCGCAGAGATCAGTCCGCCCGCAGCGCTCGGGCCGTTCGGACGTGGGGTCTGTGCCGTTCGTTACAAGATTCTTTTTTTGATATTTTTTAAACAAATATACTATTTTTCTACTTTATAGGTATAATAATCCAGTCATGTTATTGATTATGGAGTAAAAAGATTATTTGATGAGTTGTTGTATATATATTGATTTATAAAGTTTAGCCTATAAGTTTTTTGTTTGATGAATAGAGTGAATAAAGTTTAGACACGGCATCTTTTAAACCTATTTTAAAGATACCAAAAAAATTAGAAAACCGTAAGAAACACGGTTTTGCTTCTGTTTTAGATTGAGATTGCCCAAATACAATGGGAAATAAGCGAAAATATAGAGGACATGGAAAACATCCATCAGAAAATGGAGAAGACTTTTCTACTAAAAAAAGTACCTATGTTATGCCATGCTTACCTGTGTACCTTTCCTATGACCAAAATGATTATTGTTTAATTATTTGGTGATAGTCCAGTGGAAACGGTTATGGACTGATGCCAGGCGCAGCGGGGCTTTGGTTTTAATTTCCTCCGTGGCGTGAAATTAAAATACTAAGTTAAAATATGACTAAGATTGATTGATGGCATTATTTTGACATTAAATATACATTTTTTTTAAACTGATAATTTCATTGTAGTATGTTTTAGAAATTAAGTTGAAATAAATTTCTGTTATGTATATATAATTGCGATTATGTATTTACTATCTTATTTTTACACTAAATATATGCCCGAACATGGTGGCAACCTCATACATTGATAAATTAAAGATGGGTACATGAACTCTCATTCATTCATTTATTTTATACACAGTAAATACACGATACACAAAGGTATCTGGCCCAGTCGAGTGAGCTCAAGAAAGGGTGTTCACACAAACAATTCATAGCGCATAGCGCAAGCGCATCTACCTGTCAAATGGATAAATAGGTGTGAACGTAGCCGCGCCGCGCCCCTCCACGCAGACGCACTCCGGCTCGAGACGCCGAGCAGAAAAACACTCCAATTTTATAGATAATATCTTTATAATAATAATAATATCAAAGAAAGTAGATGTGTGTTCATTGTATACACGAACATCCTCAACATTTTGGCGACCGAAGATTATTATTGTGCGGAGGCGCAATACACGAATTTGCAAACAACGCAACACGGCAACAACGAAAATCGACTATGGTGGACCTTTTACTTTGGATGACATTGTGACTGTGCTAATATGTATCTGGAACGGCAACGGCGAAGAAAAACAAAAGGGTTTGCAGTTGAGACGGCTTCTAAAAGGGAGGTTTGCCCATTCATTACTTCTTTTGTTACTAAATTTCGTCTAGCTTGCTCAAGCGTCCAAGAAATTACGCTAGGTTCAAAGTGCAACTTCAAAGTAAATGCCAATTATTGCTTAATTTCTTTGGCTAAGTCAAATCTTATTTCTATCAGAGTATTTAAATTGTCATAAACATACATCTATTTTGCTTCATATAAGCAGCCTTCATCCATTAAGAGATATTTTTTTTCATTTTAATCTTTCGCACACACCTACCTTCTTACTTCTTTTTATTCATATCTGATTTAAATACATGTAGGGGGTATGTGCCTATTCTTCTGCTAAACGAAAATGCCTTTGATTTCACCACAACAAAAGAGTTCTCGAAAGGATTATTCGATTTAATAATATATTGTCAGTATCGATTTGAAACGAGCGGCACGCGAGCGAATCGCCGACGTACTCAATAGTTCTTACAAAAGTTGTTCAGTGCCCTGGCATTAAAATCAAACGATTGATTTTGTCACTATCTCAATTCCAGAGACTGCGTGACGCGGTCCGAGCTGTCGCGCCGCCGCCACCTACCCGTCAGCGCTCTTATCTCTTCGAGTGCGGTGGTAATAACCGGTACCGGTCAGCTGATTCTATTGTTCTCGCACGGGCTCACAGCTGCTTCGTATACGAGTACATAGTTGGTCATTTCTTGAGGTATTTATATCTACATATTTTTTGTTTTCATTACAATGACTGGCACAGATGATGAGAACTATCAAGATATGAGAGAATTAAAGGGAAAAAGGTCATCATTAAAGGGTAGATTAACTACTTTTGAGAAGTATTTAGATGATTTAAAGACACAGGCTACACTCAGTGCAGTTCAGAAAAATGAGTTGAAGTCGCGGATAAAAAAGATCGAATCGATATTTGATGAATATGACCTTATTCAGACTACAATAGAGATCAGGCAGGAAAATCCAGAAAATGAAATCGAAAGAGAATCGAGCGATAATCGATTTTTTCGATGTATTGCAGAGGGTCAGGAAATATTAGATAAATTTAATAAAAATTTGGAACTAGAAACTTTATCGTCCCGCGGATCGCACAGGCAGGCAAATTTCAAATTACCACAACTAGGGATTCCCGCCTTTGATGGCGATGCCTCAAAATGGTTAGAATTTCATGATACATTCTCATCTATTATTCACAACAATGAGTCTATCGAGCATATCAATAAGTTTCAGTATCTAAAAGGTGCGCTTTCCGGCTCGGCCGCTTCTGTGATCGAATCCTTGGAAATATCTTGTAGTAACTACACAATAGCGTGGACACTCTTGTGTGACAGGTACAATGATAAGCGGAAGCTAGTATGTACTCACCTCAAGGCGTTATTTGACATTAAATGCTTAAGTGAAGGAAATTCTTTGCGGTCTCTGGCGGATCATATTGCGAAACATTTAAGAGCGTTAAATACTTTAGGGGAAAAAACTGAAAACTGGGATACACTAATAATATATCTTTTTGCATCAAAATTGGATAGTATTACGAGCAATAAGTGGGAGGAATACAAGTCCTCTTTATCCGAGAACCCTGATTTAGAAAAATTTTTCTTGTTTTTGCGTAGAAGAGCCGATGTCATAGAGGCATCAGCCTCCAGTAGTAACCATTTTTCAGATCCGCACCAAGCGCAGGAACATATGCAGCTGCAGCAATTTAAGCGCATAAACAAACAACAAAAGGCATTTGTAGCTACTTCTTATGAAAATAAACATAATATTAAGTGTCTAGTATGCAATGAAGAACATCTGATTTACTATTGTAAAAAATTTCTATCTTTGTCACCGGCAGACAGATTAAAGCTCATTATTAAGAATAGGCATTGTATTAACTGTCTCCGAAGCGGACATTTAGCACCACAGTGCAAATTGAAACCATGTAAGCTATGTAATGCTAAGCATAATTCACTCTTACATTTTGACAAACAAAATGCAGAAAATAAACAATTAGTTTCTGGTCAAGTTTCATTGTCAACATGTATTGCTAATCAAGTTCTATTATCAACGGCAATTATAAAGGTCTATTGTACTAATTCACAGAAATATATTGAAGCTCGCTGCCTATTAGATAATGGAAGCCAGTGTAGCTTCATAAGTCAAGACCTTAAAAATAAAGTCGGTTTACAAACTGAACTCGTGAGTTCGGTTTGTGTAACAGGCATAAACAACATGGCGTTTGAGGCATTACAGCGCTGTAATATCATACTACAGTCGCGAGTGGGTGCATTTAGCACGCAAGTCAATGCATTTGTTATAAAAGAAATTACTAGTTTACTGCCAAGCCGTACAGTTGATATTTCCAAAATCAACATGCCGAAGAATATATCACTTGCAGATACGTCGTTTCATATACCTGACAAAATAGATCTTTTGTTGGGTGCTGACGTATTCTGGGACATCCTTTGCTCAGAACAATTAAAGCTAGGTCATAATTTACCTATTTTACAAAACTCGATGTTTGGCTGGCTAGTTTCTGGACCAGTCATGTGTAGTCAAAATATTGAATCTAATAGAAAACTCGTTTGTAATTTCAGTCATGAGATTAGAACTCAGCTCAACAAATTTTGGGAGCTTGAAGAAGTGCCCACGAAGCCCGTCATGTCTCAAGAAGAGGAGGCGTGTGAGCAACACTTTGTGACGCACACCCGTCGACTTGAGGACGGCAGGTTTTGCGTCACGCTGCCTTTGAAGATGAAGCCTGAAGTATTGGGTGACTCATATTATATTGCCCGTAAGAGGTTCGATTCGTTAGAGCGACGTTTTCAGAGGCAGCCTGAAGTAAGATCTCAGTATATTAAGTTTTTAGACGATTACGTAGCTCTCGGACATTGTTCAAAAACTGAGAGAAATGATAATGCTGTGTTTTTACCACATCATCCTGTATTAAAGGACACTAGCGAGAGCACAAAGTGTAGGGTAGTATTTGACGGAAGCTGTAAGACCTCTTCCGGCCTTTCTCTAAATGATTTGATGATGGTAGGGCCTACTGTACAGGATGATATTTTCTCTATATTAATTAGAATGCGTCAGCATGCATTTATTTTCACCGGAGATATAGAAAAAATGTACAGACAAATTCTCGTCGAACCAAGTCAAAGGCATCTTCAATCAATATTATGGAGAAGGAGTGAGATAGAGTCTATATGTAATATCCAGCTTAATACGGTCACATATGGAACCTCATCTGCACCTTTTCTGAGTACTCGATGTCTGGTACAGCTAGGAATGGAATGCGTGGACCCGGTACTTAAAGAAATAATGTTACATGACTATTACATTGACGATATCATTACCGGTTCGTCAGATGAAATTGGCTTGGTGAAAATTTATAAAGGTGTCACTAATTGTTTAGAATCGGCATGCTTTAATTTACGGAAGGTCAAAAGTAACTCTCCGGCATTGATAAATTCAATTTCAAATGAATCCGGTCCTGATAGCGTGCAGAAAAATTTAAAAATTTCAAATGTAACAAATACGTTGGGAATTGAGTGGAATCCTAACTCTGATTGTATACTTATTGCAGTAGCAAAATCATTGAAAATGCAGGAACATATTACCACAGTGACTAAACGTGTCATCTTATCTATTTCGTCAAGCATATTTGACCCATTAGGATTATTAAGTGTTTGCATAATAACATGTAAGATAATATTACAAGAGTTATGGTTACAAAAAATTGGATGGGATGAACAAGTTCCCGAACAAATTTCACAAAATTGGATAAAATTTATAAACAACTTTAAAAATGTTGAAAACTTGTCCATCCCACGCCAAGCGATTTGTGCTAATCCAATTTTGATTGAATTGCACACCTTTTCGGATGCGTCTCTAAAAGCTTACGCTGCTTGTACGTATGTACGTTCTAGCGATGCGTTAGGTCATGTTACTGTAAGGCTTTTGTGTGCCAAATCTAAAGTGGCGCCACTCAAAACGTCCACTATTCCCAGGCTTGAACTTTGTGGGATAGTATTAGGGGCCCGGCTGGGAAAAAAGGCCACAGAATCTTTGAGATGTTCAGTGAGTAACAGATATTATTGGTGCGACTTACAGGTTGTACTTGGGTGGCTAAAAATACCCCCACACAAATTAAGTGCATTTGTGTCACATCGTGTGGCTGAGGTTATGGATTTGTGTGTGAACTGTAGATTTTTATACGTACCAACGTCCTTAAACCCATCAGATCTAGCAACGCACGGTGTGGATCCAGAAGCGGTTCAAACCTTATCGTCGTGGTGGGATGGGCCTACATTCCTAAAAGGTACAGAAGGTGACTGGCCTGACCAGCAATACGGTGAAGTACATACTAGCTTACCTGAGATTCGCGTACACGTATGTAATGTTAGTACATCGGATAAATCAGTCATTGATTTCAAGCGTTTTTCTAGTTTTTTGAAGTTACGTCGCGTACTAGCCTATATTTATAGATTTATTAATAATTGCAAAGGTAAACACTTTACGGGAACTCTGACTACCAATGAGTTAGAAACTTCTGAATCAAAGTTAGCTTTACTGTCACAGAGAGAAAGTTTTCCAAGTATCGAAAATAACTTAAATAAATCATCTGCATTACAGAGTTTAACTCCTATAGTTGAGAAAGAAACTGGACTGATTCGTGTAGGTGGAAGGATAGAACAATCTAAATTTAATTATGATAAAAGGCATCCTATTCTTTTAGATAGTAAACACCATTTTACAGAATTATTAATGAGATACTATCATACGAAATTGATGCATGCTGGGCCGCAATTGCTTCTTTCAGTCCTCCGAGAAAAATATTGGCCTGTTGGCGGACGAGTTTTAGCTAGACGCGTATATAATAACTGCTTGCTATGCAAGCGAATGAAAGGAGCAATTGCAAGCCAGATAATGGGTAACTTGCCCTCTCAAAGAATAACGCCAGGTTTTCCGTATGAAATTGTGGGCTTAGATTATGGGGGCCCTTTTATGATCTTAAATAGGAAAGGCCGTGGCGCTACGTTAATAAAATGCTATCTATGTGTGTTCGTATGTTTTAAGGTAAAGGCTGTTCACCTCGAATTAGTGAGCGATTTGACCACAGAAGCTTTCATATTGGCCTTGCGTCGTTTCATATCTCGCAGAGGAAAGCCTCGTGAGATATTTTGTGACAATGGCACGAATTTCGTTGGCGCGAGTCGTGAAATTGCTGCACTTGTTAAAAATTGTGTAGATTCTGTGTCAGATCTAGTTAATGAAGGCATAAAATTTAATTTTTCTCCTGTGTCCGCGCCTCATTTTGGGGGATTGTACGAAGCAGCGGTGAAATCTGCGAAATATTTCTTAAAGAGAGCCGCCGGTAATGCTCATTTCACTTTCGAAGAGCTCACCACCCTCTTTTGCCAAATAGAGTCTATTTTAAACTCGAGACCACTTGTCCCACTATCATCTGATCCCAATGATCTGTGTCCTTTGACACCCGGGCACTTCCTTATTGGGAGACCTCTCACATCACTGCCAGCGCCCGACCTAAAAGAGGTCAATCCTCATCGCCTGCATCGATACGCGCGCATTGAACAAGCACGACAACATTTTTGGTCTAGATGGGCCAGAGATTATATTTCCGGACTGCAACAGAAAACTAAATGGAAAAATAGAAAGCCTGACATAAGGGCCGGCCAATTGGTACTTATAAAAGATGAAGCGAAACCTCCAATGCAATGGCCATTGGGCCGGATTACTGAAGTTTTTCCTGGACCAGATGGAGCTTGCAGAGTCGCCGACATCAAAACTAGCAAGGGAATTATACGTCGAGCATTGAACAAGATTTGTCCACTGTTGGACTCGCCAGATGCATAAGAAAGCGATTTTTCGAGGAGAGGGAGATTGTTCACACAAACAATTCATAGCGCATAGCGCAAGCGCATCTACCTGTCAAATGGATAAATAGGTGTGAACGTAGCCGCGCCGCGCCCCTCCACGCAGACGCACTCCGGCTCGAGACGCCGAGCAGAAAAACACTCCAATTTTATAGATAATATCTTTATAATAATAATAATATCAAAGAAAGTAGATGTGTGTTCATTGTATACACGAACATCCTCAACAAAGGGGCAGTCTAAATTTAGGTTGCGGGTTACCGGAGTTGTTGTATCATCCACCATCTTGAATTTAAGGATCAGTTTTTTTTATTAAAAGTCGTTTATTTTTAATTTTTCATGTAAAGTTGTTAAACAATATTTGAAAAAATTTTGGACAACTTTGGTTCTGGTCATTTTTGCTAGGTTCGATATTTTTCGACTTACATTTACTATTTAAAAATAGTTTCATTGAATGAGTGAAATTACACGTTCCGAAATGGGAGTTAGAAGTTCCCATACAAACTAGTTCGGTATTTGGGCTTGGTTAATTTTCATTATTAGTTTATAAATTATTTTAAAATCTCCCAGCATATTTATCTCATTTTGTTTGCGTTTATTCAGTACACCTTTTCTGGAATCTCAAAAGCTACTGTCTTGCAAATTGTGTTTTGAGAGAATGCGAACGGTCTGATCACGCAATTATTTATAAATCTCTCTCCACAATGTACTATATTATGTACAAAGTAAAATATTGGCGTTTCTTAAGTCTATATATTTTTTCATGTTCTGTGCATGTGGTGTTTGTACGCGGTACACAGTTTATCGAATGATAGACTAGATACCAGTAACTACTGAGGCATGAGGCTGACTGATGATGATGATGGTAACAGGATAACAGGTATAATACAAGTTATGATGTCTTTGTACATGAATCACCGACAATTTGTGGCAGTAGAGTGCAACATGGAAATGTTGTTTTCTAGTTCCTTTACCGTCCATGTGCCACAACAGTTCCGCCGCTTCTAATAGTTCACGAAGCTCTACAGATCCGACAGCGCTATGCGTAGGTATCGCGCCGTCGAGTGCCGCCGTTCGAATGAATATTTTTCAATTTATTTTAGAGTCCGTAGTCAACGCCCATTTCTTTTAGCTCCGCCCGAATTGGAAATCCTACGGTCATGTCCTTAAGCTAGGTGTGAGATACATCCACGCTCCAGGGGGTGCGCTCGCGTCAGCCGTCTGTACTCGTAGGACGAGGGATGGGGCGAGGGCGCCCCCGGGATCTTCGGTATTGATTCTCTCGTTCGACTAAACTAACATATAAGATAAGTTCTTATACGGTTAAGATCAAGTACAAATCAGCATTACACTTATCGATAACAACACTAAAATGTGTGCGCAGTTTCAAGTTAAACAAGTCGCCACTTATTCGGTGCCCTGTAGAAGTAACCGCGAGGGCCAGCAAATGAATACAACACGTGTAATGTTAGAGATAGTGAAGCTTAGCGTAAACAGGATAAGGAGTTACCGATGTGTGTGATCGCAGGCGCCAGAAGCGACTGATCTTCTCGACGATAACGGCCAAGATGAACCTGTCGGAGGAGGTCGACCTGGAAGAGTTCGTGGCGCGGCCCGACCGCGTCTCCGGCGCCGACATCAACGCCATCTGCCAGGAAGCCGGCATGCACGCCGTGCGGGAGAACAGGTGACACACTTGTTGTACTAGCTGCGACACGCGCTCTCACCCACGCCGCGTGCTATGTGGAAAAGTAGCCAATGTGTATACCGAACCTGAATTATCTGCATGCCAAATTTCATTGAAATCCTGCTGGATAGCAGTTAGGCGTGAAACAGTAACCGCACGGATATTATAGAGCATGGTTACCATGGTTAAGCGCGCCATTACTCTGCCGAGTGAGATAGCGGTTACATCTACGCTACATCTATACAGCAAGCATACAAATGTACTTAGATATGTTTTATCCATTCTAAGATACTTATTCCTTTTCGATATAGCTATAGCTGAAGCATTGTTATTATGTAATGTATACAGATATACGTAGCTTATTGCGGCAAAGTTGGTTTTTATTGGGAATTATACGCTTCGTTCCGCAGCTAAATATCATTTCATTGATTCACTCCGTTTTCAATCTTATTTTGATTACTTGACATGAATCTTAATATTGTCTAATAGATATTTGTATTATGATTATAGACATTGTTCGGCAACCATCGTTTACTAATTTTAAAAAAAGTTGTGAATGTAAATTTATTCGTTAGTGTAAAAGGTTATTTAAGTAGGCTAATGTAACTAAATAAATATAAATAGTAAAAACTCTGTACAAAGTCGGGGGACTCGCTATATTAGATCGGTCAAACGACCGCGATGTGAGTCGCCCTCTAATAAGTAACGGCTCCCCTACGTGCGTACACACGAAACAGATTTTATAATTTAGTGGCTGAAAACAAAATAGCGTATGTGTGGTAGGTATGCGTCAGAGCTATTTGTAACCAATTCTCATATTGCAGGTACATTGTTCTTCCGAAAGACTTCGAGAAAGGTTACAAGAACAACATCAAGAAAGACGAGAGCGAGTATGAGTTCTACAAATAAATGATGCGGCGGCGTTATCTTTGTGTTGTTGTGTATATCACTGTCATTTACTGAATACATTTCATTTACATAAGTTTCGTTCCTTTTTCCCAAGCTATACCTACGTACGTACAGATCGACTGGTTGAACACTTTACATATTAATGTAGAGCGCGTAGTAGGTACTCTGTTCTCGTTATAATTAGATAAATAGGCGCCCAGTATTTACGGAATGTATCCGTAACTATCTGCTCAACACAACAAGCGTGATAGTCCTTATCATGATGTGCTCTAATTTCAAATGATTATTAAAATGTCTTAAAATAAAATGGTTTATCTCCACTTTTTTGTTTAGCTGCGTTTCTTATTAAAGAACAATGACTGTATTTTAGGTACATTAATTAATTTCTTTGATAACTTCAATAAAGCACAGCACCGACACCGCGTCAGCGATTCATCGTTCCAGAGCCTTCACCGCAGTATGCCGATGCATATTTTAAGAGCGCGCCAAACCCACAGATGGATCAAGTATGAAGACACGGGCTCGCGCTCCGTCTCGAGTCACCCGGCGAGCTGTGATCGACATAGGCGGAGTTCTGTAAGATGACACGAGCAGCCAGCTTTTTATCGCAACTATACGTTGTAATACTAAGTATTTGAAAAAAAACAGCCCAGTTACGTTCGCTCTGTTTTCACGCTAGACCTAGAATGCTCACTGGCTCTCAAGGACAGCTTGACCTTCACCGGAAGCTCAAGCTGTTGTTGGGGATCGAACCAGTGCCCGTCAGATCGACACGCGACGCTCCCCCCGCTGAGCTATCGCTATAATCATCGTTTCAACGCATCAGGATCAATATCCCGCGTTCTCAAGATGAGACGAGTGTAGATGGGGATGAATGAGTTCTCGAAGGTTCTAGAGGAAACGGAAACTAAAGTAAATGCTTAGTTAGGAACATCAGAACACATGTGTTAATAGTAACTATCTAGATACAGTACGAGCGTCGCGGCTCCGACCTTCGGGCGACTAGACGGGCCGGGCCGGGCCGGGCCGGGGCCGGGGGCCCGATGCTGAGCGACGTGAGTAGGGTTTCGATTTAGAAAAGAAATGCTTTCAGATTTCTCTCAAAATCTATATTTCATAACACCTTTTATTTAACGATGTGATTTTATAAAAGTACAATATATTTGGCATAAACCTTAAAAACAGATGCAAATGCGACAGTAACTAACCTCGTAACATTCATGGACAGTTGTGTGACGCAATAACAACTAAACTACTAAACAAACGGCACAACTGGTCGAGTGCATTGTCAATGTATTAAATAACTTAATTAGGCTAAATTTAAGGCACTAATTCTAATTAAGGCTTCCGAACGTCCGTTATACGTCTAACTTGACCAAACTATATATAAGTCAGTATTAGGCCGAGAATCGTCCTGATGTCCGTTCTCTCTGCAGTTGTCATCTGTTTTCCGGCTTCGTTCATAGTTAACTAATTATACGGGTTTGGTCAAACTCGACGCAATCAAACTGTACAGTTAAATATATACCTACCATGCGTACAATATATATATATTACGCGTGCGATAGGTGCTGGCGACGAGCGCCATACATCGGTGTATACAGCAGCGCCTGAGCCGAGCATCGTCCAGTTCGTGACGAGCGCCAGCCGCCCGTCACCGTCCCACGAACAAAACATCATCTAGAACATGGCCAAGGATGTACGTCTTACGTCAATACTAGGTATTACTATTTAACCGATTTTCGAAAAAGTAAGACATTATCTAATCAAGTATTGTTTTAAACTTTCATGGCTTTTCACAATAAAAATATTGTTTAACACGGGATACGCACCATGATTTAGATTGAATTCCCGATATTTCGGCGCGGTTCCACGCCCGCCCCATGATCACGGAGAGACTGAAGAAAGCGGTAGATGGAAAAATATACGGAAATGTTAAGGACAGGCATATCTGTCTACCCTCTTTTTTAGTCTTTTGCTACGGGTACCTACCACTGGCACTAGAACTCGATTGCAAGTTTGTACAAAACACACTCACTGTATCACTGCGAATGTTCGTACGGTCACAATGTGCGCGCGTATTGTTCTTTATGCGCCCTAATACTGGAGTCCGTGTGTTTGAGAGCTGGAAACCATCACCTCGGTTAAAGTTCTCGTATTTTGAGATCTCGATTGCCTCTGTAACCAGTCTCGGGATATAGTGACGCTCAGTGGATAAAACACGGTTTATGGAACTCGATCCAGTGATCGGGTCCAGCATCTAGCAGATGTTCCGCTATGGCCGATTTGTCTCTTGTTTTTTTACGGCCTTAATGTGCTATTTGATGCGGCGGTTACCTACGGTTCTTTTGTCTGACCTGTATGAGAACTTCCGCAACTGCAGTTAATTTTGCACACCCCAGGATGCCCCAACGGAAGTTTGTCTTTAGGGGACCGCAGACATTGCACAATTTTGTTGTGTGGAGTGAATACGGTCTCGACTGAGTATTTGGCGAGAACTCGACCAATTTCATCCGTCACTCCTTTTACAAATGGCAAAAACGTCTGCTGTCGATCCACTCCCGGTTTTCTTGTGCGTTTGCTCCCTCGGCCAGCCGCACTGACATCTCCCGGAGCCGCACCGAACACCGCGTTAAACAATATATTTATTATCTAATCACTACTTCACTCGTGTACTTTCGACGACAATTTGTCCTCAAATAAAGGATTCACAAAATGTTTCTCGACCAAACTGAAGCCATAGATACACTCATGGAACAAAATAAAACTTGTCTTCATTCCATTCGTATAGTCCTACAGCGTCGCGCCCGCGTCGGTGCGCCCGCGTCGGTGCGCCCGGCCGGCGCTCGGGGGCCAGGGGGCCACACACGCGAACCTGCCCCTCGGCGACTCGCTACGACTAACGACATACGACACTCAAACTGAAAGTTTTTAGAAAATAAAATACTGATTAAACTAGCTAGTCATTAGTTTAATGAGGAATATCTTTTCAAATTAGTGGCGGTTCACGTGGACACATCGCTGCGCCCGACGGAACCACTGAGCGCCCGGCCCACTCGGCCTCCGGGGTCTCTTCGACGCGTTTGACACGCAGCCACAGCATCCTCGGCGGCCACGGGACGTTCTCCTCCTAGTTTTTCTTTTATTTTCGAGAATAAATAATAATAGCAAGGTGCGAGGTCGGGGGCGCACGGCCGGGGGGCGGGGCGCGGGGTGCGGCGTGAGACGAACCGTCGTCGCCAACACAACATGAGCTGTCCTCCCGAAGCGCGAGGAACCATCCGTTTAGTCGCGGTTCGCCCTCTCCTCACTTCCGTCGGCCACTCTCGGAAGGAGCCACCCACTGATTGGTTTCGGGATCGCAACAGTGAATCCAGATGGTGTCGCCCGCGCCGGAGTGTCGAACACAGACATTGGGTCACCTCCGTCAATCGTTTTCGCCGTCCGCCGAGCGCCGAGCGCCGGACAACGACACTGAGAGTTATACAAAATCACGGCGCGCACGTGACAGGTTATTAAAGTATTAATCCTCAGATTTTAGTCGTAAGTAAGAAGATTTGTTTAAATCTTAAAGTAGACATAATTGTGAAATAGAATTGACTACCTCATAGTGTAATTTATAAACATTAAGTACCTTCATAAAGTTTGCCACAGAATATTATATTAGTCATTTGATTTACTTAGTATCAAATTGTTATTAATCGATCGTATTATTAATGTAATAATTATTGAAAATTAACAAAGTTATTTAAGTTTACCTTTTATTCTATTTTATTCAATTATTTGGTATTCTTGTAATAGTTTGAAAGTACTGGCGTTGACATAGACTAACACAATTGTAATATAAAAAGGGCCGCTTGGCACAGCAAGCCAGTCTCAGTCTCATAGCCAGTCTCGCCTTGGCAAGCTCGGAGTGAACAATTCAGGTACGATAACTGTTCTTATTATATAACTTCTATGTATTTGGTGTATTATTAATATTCAACTTGTGTTAAACTTATTGTAAAATGTGATGTGAGATAGTGTTAAGAAGTGGCTATTGATAAGAATCAAGCCCTATGAGTTTCTTGTCTGTTCTTCTCATAAGTGGTAGTCCCTTGCGAACAGACGTAGCTATACCTACCCCCCAAACTTGATCACAATAATTATTAAAATCAAGTCAACCCGATGGCTGTTATGTTTCATTCCAATATTACCTGTTTAGTTCCTGATTAGGTAGCTAAATCACAGTGACTCCTAACATAGCAGTAAATCCTAGTACCTCGGCTGAGTCGTGCCTCGATATGTCGAGTATCTAATTACAGTAATCAAAACTATTAGTAATTATATTTATTTGATTAAAAATAAGATTATAAAATGAGTTTAATCTTGTATTTTCTAACTACCCACATTATTATCATTTTTATTATAATTTAACACACGCTTTCTCGGTCCAATTCAACGACAATTTTCAATTTGCCGCCAAATCGTAAAACAAATTCAGAGTTCCTTTTTTAAAAAAATATATTATTTACAAGTGACCAGTTCTAAGAACTTTCAGTTTGACGCTCTTATTAATATAATTTTATGTTCGTTCAGCGAAAATCCAAGCACATACCTACATGTACTAGGATTTGCCTGAACAACTCGAGGGAGAACGATGATCGCGGGCGCGGGGGCGGGCGCGGGCGCGGGGGCGGGGGCGGGCGCTCGGATCCGTCTGCTAGTTGATTGAGGACGCGAGCCCCAACGAGTCGGTCGACCCGTCGACTGCTGAGGGAACGTAGTTCGTCTCTTCAATCGTCGCGTTCAACGATCGCCTGATGAACGACAGGCGATGACGTCATTGCCATCACGGTAGCGCTACAACTGCCTTCTCAGGCGTACAACACATTATACACAACAAACCGGAATGACATAGGGAATGTTTAATTTAATAATAGCAAAAACAATTTCATTCATAACTAATCACTAAAATAACTAATAAATAATATAAGTACTTGCGGAAGTGTAATACTGATCAGAGAAATTCCACATACTTACCTACAATGTGTGGCACTTATTTAAATACTTTTCTAAAAGTATATATTTCATCAGCCAATATATATATATATATATATTTAACATGATTTAATTCGTTTAATAATCGATTAATGTAACATATAATTGTATAGAGTATGTAAATATATTCAAATAGAACACACGGAATGATTGGACGGGACAGAATAACTCATGTTTTCCTATAACTACAATTCTTAATTAATTAATGAAAAATGTAATTCATATAAAATATAAGTAGATGGAATAACATTAGTACAAAATACGAGTCTCCAAGGACTCGTGAGGGTTTTATAAACAGGCGATAGTAAAGTCGAGGAATATCCGTACAGTACAGTACAGCGCAACATCATGTACATATATAATACAGCAGCGCGTCCCGAGTGTGCAGTGTACCGCGCCGCGCAGTGTACCAGTCCCGTCACTGGGTTGAGTATACCCAGTGTACCTATACCTAACAGAGGGGTTACAACTCCACAAATAGGAGGGGGGGGGGGGGGGGGTTAAACAAGAAAATTATCATTTTCTACGATTTGCGTAGTTTATATTTCCCTGTCCTTATCCTACGTTATGTGGGGTCGGCATAGAACGTTGTCCGCACTGTCGCGTCGTTCTTACTCTATTGTAACTAGTCGTCTCAGTGCTCGGTTGAAAAACGCTCTCAATCTAAATTCAATTCGTATTAGGTTACTTTGAGGGGGCCCCTCTAAAATTAACGAACCAGTGGGTCGCGCACCCACACTTTAAGGGGCCCCTCTAAAACCAACGAACCAGTGGGTCGCGCACCCACACTTTGAGGGGGCCCCTCTAAAATGAACGAACCAGTGGGTCGCGCACCCACACTTTGAGGGGGCCCCTCTAAAATGAACGAACCAGTGGGTCGCGCACCCACACTTTGAGGGGCTCCCTCTAAAACCAACGAACCAGTGGGTCGCGCACCCACACTTTGAGGGGCTCCCTCTAAAACCAACGAACCAGTGGGTCGCGCACCCACACTTTGAGGGGGCCCCTCTAAAATGAACGAACCAGTGGGTCGCGCACCCACACTTTAAGGGGCCCCTCTAAAACCAACGAACCAGTGGGTCGCGCACCCACACTTTGAGGGGCTCCCTCTAAAACCAACGAACCAGTGGGTCGCGCACCCACACTTTGAGGGGCTCCCTCTAAAACCAACGAACCAGTGGGTCGCGCACCCACACTTTGAGGGGCTCCCTCTAAAACCAACGAACCAGTGGGTCGCGCACCCACACTTTGAGGGGCTCCCTCTAAAACCAACGAACCAGTGGGTCGCGCACCCACACTTTGAGGGGGCCCCTCTAAAATGAACGAACCAGTGGGTCGCGCACCCACACTTTGAGGGGCTCCCTCTAAAACCAACGAACTAGTGGGTCGCGCACCCACACTTTGAGAAATGTCGATGTATGTATATTTTACAGGCTCAATGAGAACAAATTTGTATTCTCGTCTGTCCCTTTAAAAAAACAATCAGTTGCACTCCGGGAGTGCCGGCAGAAGTGAGAACTTGAACATTAACGTTGTGCATTTTTGAATATTTTGGAATGGTTGGGGAATAATTTCGCACGAATTGCTTTATTTATCATTAAATAGTACTATCATTTATGTGGTAAAATACAATATTCATTTTTTGCGCTATCGTACACAAACATGACAATAGGTATTTGACATTTATTGATTGTATGTATATGTATATATACCCACCATAGAATTAACTTGATGACGTTTTATGAAACAATAAATCTTCTCTCTTTATAATATTTCGCGCGCGGCCTACTCTTCCTCCGTCTTACGAATTCGATGACGTCACGCTCCTGACGCGAGTTTAACATTTTTTTCTCATACAAAAGTGCACAACGCCGCCAGAGAAGTTTTCACTTCAAAAAAATAATCAGAATTTGGCCGAATGTAACCTAAATATTAGTATGAAATCAGTAATGGAATGATTCACGTTTGGTTTTTGACGAGCTCCCAATGTTTACGTGTAGCACCACACTCCGGCGGTTATGGCAGCTTCACGAGTAGCTACGAGTACGATGACAGAGTGAGTGGCGCACATCACTAGCGTGTCATATGTCGGCACACGTCTCGTGTCCCGTGTCTCGTGTTGCACAAGTAGGAACAGTTGCGGTGCGGTGGTTAGAAAACGGCTTTCGTAAATGGATTACCTATCTGAAACAAAATACACAATTTATCCATTTTGAAATGGTTTTATACAAAACTATACGACGATCTGCTTCTGATTTATTACTCATATAATTTACAATAAAAAATCACAAATGTGCAGTTAAACTTGTGACGATGTTGACGATCGTCAAACAACGGACCAGGACGAGGATCGCGGGTGGCGACGACGAGCGCGGCATCTCGCGATGGTGTCGTGTCTTTTGGCGATTTAGACGATATTGTAAACAAGGTCGATAAACTGAAGCTACCGGGCTGAGCACCGCCCGCGCTCGCCAGGGGGCGGTTTCGGCATTTACATCTTCACCGAAGGGGTCCGGTGACGATGGAAATGCCGATAGAGGCAAACAGCAGTCCGGTAGAAAAAAAATGAAGCTATTATACGACCCTATAAATAAAACCCTATACCGTGCAGAGAAGTAGTTAGGTTTAGGGCACTCGGCGGGATTAACGGCTATCACACTGAGTTAGTTCGGTGAGCAGGGGTGAGGTTGACCTCACCGGACCCGTGCTCCGTCCATGCTAGTGAGCAGGGATGAGGTTGACCTCACCGGACCCGTGCTCCGTCCATGCTAGTGAGCAGGGGTGAGGTTGACCTCGCCGGACCCGTGGTCCGTCCATGCTAGTGAGCAGGGGTGAGGTTGACCTCGCCGGACCCGTGGTCCGTCCATGCTAGTGAGCAGGGGTGAGGTTGACCTCACCGGACCCGTGCTCCGTCCATGCTAGTGAGCAGGGGTGAGGTTGACCTCGCCGGACCCGTGGTCCGTCCATGCTAGTGAGCAGGGGTGAGGTTGACCTCGCCGGACCCGTGGTCCGTCCATGCTAGTGAGCAGGGGTGAGGTTGACCTCACCGGACCCGTGCTCCGTCCATGCTAGTGAGCAGGGGTGAGGTTGACCTCGCCGGACCCGTGGTCCGTCCATGCTAGTGAGCAGGGGTGAGGTTGACCTCGCCGGACCCGTGGTCCGTCCATGCTAGTGAGCAGGGGTGAGGTTGACCTCGCCGGACCCGTGGTCCGTCCATGCTAGTGAGCAGGGGTGAGGTTAACCTCACCGGACCTGTGCTCCGTCCATGCTAGTGAGCAGGGGTGAGGTTGACCTCACCGGACCCGTGCTCCGTCCATGCTAGTGAGCAGGGTTGAGGTTGACCTCGCCGGACCCGTGGTCCTTCCATGCTAGTGAGCAGGGGTGAGGTTGACCTCGCCGGACCCGTGGTCCGTCCATGCTAGTGAGCAGGGGTGAGGTTGACCTCACCGGACCCGTGCTCCGTCCATGCTAGTGAGCAGGGGTGAGGTTGACCTCGCCGGACCCGTGGTCCGTCCATGCTAGTGAGCAGGGGTGAGGTTGACCTCACCGGACCCGTGCTCCGTCCATGCTAGTGAGCAGGGGTGAGGTTGACCTCGCCGGACCCGTGCTCCGTCCATGCTAGTGAGCAGGGGTGAGGTTGACCTCACCGGACCCGTGCTCCGTCCATGCTAGTGAGCAGGGGTGAGGTTGACCTCACCGGACCCGTGCTCCGTTCATGCTAGTGAGCAGGGGTGAGGTTGACCTCACCGGACCCGTGCTCCGTCCATGCTAGTGAGCAGGGGTGAGGTTGACCTCACCGGACCCGTGCTCCGTCCATGCTAGTGAGCAGGGGTGAGGTTGACCTCACCGGACCCGTGCTCCGTCCATGCTAGCGAGCAGGGATTATTATCACTTTGTCTAGTGCTCCAGCATACGTGTGTTTTTGTTTATATTCCATAGGCGAATTGGAATAACGCTAATGGTACATTTTAGACATAGGCGAATTGGAATTATGCTAATGGTACATTTTAGACAAAGGCTCCCTGGGAAATATTTAATATCCAACGGTGAAGAGGTTAACTTTTTGAATTGTTACATCGACCAAAACTAATACATGTATTTTATTTCACAGAAGTGCTTCTCGACACACTTAGGTACAATGTTTCCTAAAAATATTTTGTGTTTGGTGGCCTAAAAGTTAGGGGGGCTTCGCTAAGAGTTTCCCTAAGCGACTCCTACGTAGAGAATTTAGTTTTAATTGTTATTTGATGGGTACGACTCCGCGACGGGACGTGGACAGTACAGCACTCACTGTGGGGGGTGGGGGTGCATGAGCGGCACGAGCAGCGCGGGCGCGCCGGCGCGGCGCAGGAAGGGGTGCGCGAGCAGGCGCGCCGCGGCCCAGCGCTGCGCCGGGTCGCGCACGAGCGCGCACTCCGCGAACGCGACCAGGTCGGGCGGGCAGCGCGCCGCGCCCCGCGCGCGCGGCGGCGGCATGTCGCGGATGCGCCGCATCGCCTGCACACACACAAGCGCCCTCTCACCGCATGTCCCTCGATCGTACGTACTCTACACTGATACTTTGTTTATAAGGAAAACGACCGCGCAGCTGAATACTTATGTTCTATTATTTATGAACTTCCAGACGAACACAAGCCACGGCGACCCTCCGACCCTAATAGTAATTTACTACCTTGGTACCCACATTGCCAGATTATAGTACAGATTACAGATATATCATCATCACCATCAGAGCCGGCATCATCAGATATATATATATTGTGCAAAATACACAAGCGCTCGCAAATGTATAAGAATCCTATGGATTATGATTACTTTTCAAAACTTCTCTGATGGGCATAAATAAGAACGTGAATGTTACTATGCCTACATACATAGATCGGACAGCTATATCATTAGTACTTAGTTAATACTCCCTCAATAAACGACCCCTGGCCCTGGAACACACACACAACGTAAAAACTTTGTCGGCAGACGAGAGGATCGTCGAACTGGAAGAAGAAATGAGTAAGTTACACGAGATATCCTAGGGTTATGTGAAGTTCGTAGAGAGGGTGAGGACACCATAACCCTCAAATCCGGTAACTTGCTCTACTACCGGGAAGGCGACCAAAAGTCCCAAGGTGGTGTCGGATTTCTCGTTCGCAAGTCCCTCACTAACAACATTATTACCATCGATAGCGTTTCGAGCAGGATGGCATACCTAATACTCAGAATATCAAGCAGGTATTCGTTGAAGGTCATTCAGGTATATGCACCGACCTCGAAACTCGGAACCGATGAGGAGGTAGAGGCTATGTATGAGGACATGAGTAGGGCCATACATACCTCCAAGACCCATTACACTGTTGTTATGGGCGACTTTAACGCAAAGTTGGGAAAAAGAAGTGATGGAGAGTTGAGAGTGGGGCAATTTGGTTATGGACAACGGAACCCCAGGGGACAGAGGCTGGCCGACTTCATGGAGAAAGGGGTCAAACCCCGCCGTACAAATGGACCCCAAAAACTCTCCAGCCATACCCTCGACCTCATGGCTGAACGACGCAGATTGCAACTGCAATCATCCGATGATGCTGCGTCATATAGGCAGCTCAATAGACGAATATGGAAATCCTTGCGACACGACATCCGTGCCCTTAATACAAATGGTATTAAAGATACGATCGAACGAAAAAAAAGCTCCAAAGTATTTTGCAAGAGACCGGTCTATTGAGCAAAGCCAGATGACTAAGCTGAAGAGAGATGATGGCAGTATAGCGTCGGCCAAAGCTGAGGTGCTTGGAGAGATCGAGAGGTTCTATAGACAGATATACACTTCGGTCGCGACACACTATACCGAAGACATCCCGGACACCAGCCTGTACGAGATTAGGATGGCTCTGAAGCAGCTTAAGAACAACAAGACGCCGGGTGACGACGGAATCACATCAGAGCTTCCGAAAGCGGGTGGCTCACCGGTACTGAAAGTCCTTCAGAGGCTCTTTAATTCCGTTGTTCTCGAAGGGTCAACGTGGGCACAATGGAACAGTTGCGTGGTGGTGTTGTTCTTTAAGAAGGGTGACAACACATTGCTTAAGAACTACAGACCCATTTCGCTTCTGAGCCATGTTAGAAGCTGATTTCAAGAGTCATCGCGAATCGTCTCAAACCTAGGTTTGATGACTTCCAGCCTCCCGAACAAGCCGGTTTCCGAAAAGCCTACAGCACCATAGACCACATCCATACGCTGCGGCAAGTTATACAGAAGACCGAAGAGTATAACTTGCCCTTATGTTTAGCGTTTGTGGACTATGAGAAAGCCTTTGATTCGATCGAGACGTGGGCGGTGCTTGAGTCTCTCCAGCGGTGCCGTATCGACCATCGGTATATCGAAGTGTTTGTACAATAACGCCACCATGTCGGTCCGAGTACAAGAGCAAATTTCGAGGGCGATTCCATTGCAAAGAGGCGTGAGACAGGGAGACGTTATCTTTCCGAAACTGTTCACTGCCGCATTGGAAGACGCCTTCAAGCTTTTGGAATGGCAAGGATTCGGCATCAACATCAACGGCGAGTGCATCACTCACCTTCGGTTTGCCGACGATATTGTGATGGCAGAGTCGATGGAAGACCTAAGCACGAGGCCCGAAGGCCTCAACAGAGTTTTCCTAAGGGTGGGCCTTAAAATGAACATGGACAAGACGAAAATTATGTCAAATGCTCATGTTCGCACAACGAGCTATGAAGAGGGCTATGCTCGGGGTTTCTCTAAGTGATCGATTCAGAAATGAAAAGATCCGTCGAAGAACACAAGTCACCGATATAGCCCAGAGGATTAGCAAATGGCAGTGGGCAGGGCACATAGCTCGAAGAACTGAATGAAGTTCTCGAATGGAGACCACGGACTGGCAAGCGCAGCATAGCACGGCCACTGACCAGGTGGACAGACTACCTGACTAAGATCACAGGCAAGGGCTGGATGCGGGCCGCTTCCTACAGGTCCTTGTGGAAATCTATGGGGGAGGCATATGTCCAGCAGTGGACGTCCTATGACTGAGATGATGATGACGCTCGTCTATAGGGCGAGGATCATTTTCTTAAAGTAAATAAATTTGTTTAGCCTGCAAGAAATTTGCTTGATTTTAAGAAATTAGATTTGACTGTGTGAATGTGATCGCGTTGTGGAAGCGTTTTGGACGATATTTATATTGTTGGAGTAAACGTCGATTACTGTATATAATGTATGGCCAATTTAATAGCTTACGTTTGAGCCTTCATTACATCTCACCGGCGCGGGCGCAGGCGCGGTGCGCGGGCGCGGCGGGACGACTCAACTATCCCGCGGGAAATATACTCTTTCCGGTAAACAAACATTTGTTATATTGGTTAACAACTAAGGGAGCCACACCACAGCTGGGTAGATAGCCTCCTCGTGCGTAGCGTGCGCATCAATTAGGCCCACGGCCCGTAATAGATATAAGGTGAGTGGGGCGGGGGCGGGCGCGGGGCGCGGCGTACCTGCAGCGGAGGTTCGTTGAAGAAAGGCGGCTCTCCATCGACCATTTCGACCAACATGATCCCGAGCGACCACACGTCCACCTCCGGCCCGTACGGCAGCCGTGATATCACTTCCGGAGACATCCAGTAGGGGGTGCCCACTAAAGACTTTCTCTTGGGAAGCTCCTGCAAACAAAACAAGACATTGTCACGCCACATGTCCGCCGCAGCGTATCGCGATACACACATCGATATGCTCTCATGGGGTATTTCAATTAAACCTTAATAACTAACATTCTATTCACTTTTTGTTAAGACACCTACACAGTAAAATAAACCTTGTTGTGAACCTGAGCGGGGTGATAAAGAACCGAATCGCTGTGATCGCATTACACACAGTAGGTAGGTGTGGAGCCCAATGACATTTTAAACTCTCCATACGCTCGGTATTAGTGAAGTGTTTGTGTTCCGGCGATGGTCAAAGCAGTGAGGGAAAGAATTCGAAGAAATCCTGTCCGAAGGCTTTTGCCTTCACAACACTTGAACATTTTAATAAACAAAATGACCGTATTTATGCTCGAAGCTCTAAGGAAGCTTCCCAATTAGTCGACAGAGTGCAGCGTGGGCACTATCCGACTTCAGCGATGGTTCGGTGCGGTATGAGCTATGAAGGAGAGCAGGAGTTGCAGGTCGACTAGTACATTCTCCCAAGACGGGCGCCGTCGCACCGAGGAACGGGCGCTCACTACGACACACGATACGAACCTGCGACACTTGCGCGCAGAACCCGAAGTCGGACAGCTTGACGCGACCGTCGGCAGTCAGCAGGATGGAGTCTGATTTGATGTCTCGGTGTATCACTCCTTGGCTGTGCAAGAACGCCAGCGCCTGCGAGTGGAAGCGACCGTTCTAATTATTTATATAAGCGGTAGTATTAGGTACAGACAGCCGGCCGGATATATCGTCCGACACGACAAACGTGCCGCAGCGATCACTGCACAAATAACCGAACTGCGTACCAGACATATTGTTATGCTCGCTCAGCAGTCTGGGGTATTTTGACAGCAGACATAATATGTTCGCTTCCGCAGTCCACCTGGTAAGTTACGTTTATGTCGAGTGTCGAATAATAACAGTGAGAGCTCGACAGGTTCGCCGGCAATTCGTTAGTGTAGATATGTGGGCTGGCGAACGCCCCGCCCGTGCCGCGCCGTCGGAGAACGACTAACGTTCTGGCTAATATATATGGATGATTGTTCTAATGAGACAGCATCGATGATAGTCTGAGAGAACGAACGCATGCGACCGGCCAAGTGCGGGGCGGCCCGCGTCGTCACATCACTCAGACAGAGACCACCGACATCGGCCATCATGACTGTCGCTTCGCGTGAACCGTGATCGATGTCCGACCTCTAACGAGTATCGATGAGTCCTCGCGTGTACGATTTAAGATAAAATAACTATATTCGTTTATTGAAACATAAAATATTAATATGGCATATAAATGTCGAATGGATGTCCGGGGCCTGATTGTGTGAAACATATCGCATGTTCGAGCATGAGCCCGACCCGAGCTGGTTCGGGGTGCATCCTGTAACACGTAACACACACTCCGACCCGCGAAACGTGACAACATTACGCCATGACCCGATCCCCATGCGCGCTAATCACAAAAACCTGGGATTATTATTATTACTGTATATGGTCTCCTTTTAAGGTTAATGGTTTCTGGGGGCGTGTTAGATGATGTGGGTACCTTCAGGCACTGCTTGCAGACGGTGGCTATCTGCTCCGGGTCCATCCTCGCCCGGGTCACGATGTCCGTGAGCGCGCCGCCCGCCATGTACTCCATCACCACCCACAGCTCGTCTCCGACGAGGTAGGACGCGTGCATCTCCACAATGTTCGGGTGCGGGTAGTCGCGCATTATCACCTGGGAACGATCAGGGTATACAACTCGATCATCTTTCTTCTTCTTTTGTCCTTTTCCCACACTAGGTGTTAGCCGTCTCAGTGCTCACACCTTTCATAAACATATCTTTATTCGCACAGTCCATCCATACCCTCTTCGGCCTTCCTCTACCCCTCTACCCTATATCCATCCACATTCATGTTGAATACTCTTTTTGTTATATGTTTCTCATCCCTCCTCATGACAGGCCCGTCCCGAACCAATCTATTCCGTGTCAACTCATCCATTCACTGGCGCTACGTTCAAGCTTCCTCTGATATACTCATTCCTCCATATTTTACCCATTCTAATCACATCTCTGCCAAATGCACTTTTCTTTCATCAACCTTTTTGCTGCCCAACATTCATATTCAGTCATACATTACGTCAGGTCTCACTATGGTCTCATACATTTCGCCCTAGAGTTCGAAGGGCGTTCGCGGATCGCGTACGGCCCCATACATAGACCACTCTCTGTGTATTCTGTTCCTCACGTAATAATAAAGCAATACTGACCGAGACATTGCCGTCGTTTTGGCTATGTGATCCGAGGAACCTAAAACCGAAGCAGACTGGTAGGAATACACCATTTAAGCTATATGGAAAAAATTTGATGATCCACCGAGGTCGCAAACCAGATGTTCAGTTTTGCTTATACTTATCTTGAACGGTGAAGCCAGCGGTTCGGTCCGCGCGTGCGTAGGGCAGTCTCTCTGAGGGCCCACCACAGAAGATCTCGGGGCACAAGAGGTCATGGTCAAGGTCGACGAACATCATGTGCGGGTTTTTGCGCGCGTCTGTATTAGTAGCATAATTGGCGCATAGCTAATATGGCACCCATAGTCCCTCGTTCTGGAATAAACCCAAACTGGTTTTGGGTGCCCTCAATCTTTCCCCGCTCGTCTCACTAGTCTAGTGCTTCCATCAAACCTTCATAGTACCTATACATGACCTTCATCCTTCGCTAGCTGTTACGGTCTTGTTCATCACCCTTATCATCACAATCGGTCAGGCGGTTTTTGAGTTACACTCCAATGAGAAGAAATCGGTGAACATACAATGATAATAATTGATCCCGAGTAGGGAGGACACAGAAAAGGGTGAAAAAAAAATGTACCAAGAAACGGAACCGACTTCAACGCTCAAAAATTTGAAATAACTCGTCGAAGTCGGTACTTATTTTGATAATAGTTACTTTTGAACTATCATGGTACCGCTACCGTGTACCATATTTCATACTTTTGAGTGTTGAAGTCAGTTCCATTTTTCGATAATTTCCTTGTTGCATTCCCTACACTTTTTCCATTTACTCTTTTTGTCCACTGCAGGGAGTCAATCCAGCTCATCACCCATTCGTCCAACCTTTCCCTTCCCTAAACGCAGTCTTCTTCTCTTACACGACCTTTTGTACTTCATCATCCTACCGCCATATCCTTTGCCGCGTTTCTGACACAATGTGGTATTGTGTTGTATTCCAACATTCATTCGGTGTTTTGTGAACAATCTCACTTGTCAATGAATGACTCTGCAGAAATCAGAAATCAGAAATATTTATTGAACAACTGTCTGATATAAAAATAAAGATGTTAAAATATAAAATAGTTTCAACAGCCTGCCCAGTTTGAGCATTCAATAGTGGTCTTTAATATTATTTTTTTATATACAAATGTTATATTATAAATGTTACAAATTTTACATACTTTACTACTACTTAATTTTACATACTTACTTACACACAAACATTTTATACTTAATCACAATTACATAAAAATACATGAAATAATTCTTTTATATTATAGTAGGTTTTGGAGACCAGCCACGATTTCAATTTACGCCGGAACAGCTCATTGTCTAATACCTTTATTTCAGTAGGTAATCTATTGTAAACATAGAGGGCCATAACATATGAACTGTTCCGAAACGTTTCATCAGCTGCACCTCGCGCTTGTCGTCCGCACCGCAGGTCGGCTCCTCTCTACAAGAAGCCTTACTCCTAGCGTCACTATGGAGGGCATTGTCAATTATATTATAAGCTCTTACCACTTCGTTAAACAGCAATTCGCGGCGTTGTTGTTTACGTAAATTCATCATTTTGACCGCGACTCTGCGCCGCGTGGAGGTGTCGGTGGCCGCGCAGACCACCCCGGTGCTCCCCTCGCCGATCTTGCTGAACCCGGCGAGCGCGGCGCGGGGGTCGCCCTCGCTCACCACCAGCCGCAGCGCTGAGCGGAACTGCGCAGTCAACAAACGGAACTCCTTCACTGCACCCTTCCACCACCACACGCACTCTCCGAGAACTGTCCACTGGCATACGCTTGATGCCCAGCATGACACTGTGACAGTTAAGAGCGGATCTTACAGCTATTCCTTGGAAATCTAAAAATGAAACCGAAAACTACAAAGGAATTCTATTATGACACTTGTATCGATGAGCCCACGGTCCGGCGACCAGGCCGCGACCTAATGTAAGATGACCAAATATTAAGACATACTTTCGTCCAGTACAAAATTGGACTGCGATCTAAAAAAATGTGACTCGGTATAATATGGAGCTTACAATAACAATATTTTTCGAGAATAATTTCTGATATTATCCAATAATAGTTGGCCAGTACACAACACGTGTCACGCGCACAGTTATTGAACATATCACATGTTAGGTATACTTGTATGCTCCTATGTCTGTATGTAGTAAGCTGCTACATGATGAAATACTGTTCAGTACTTTGTCACAGCAAGTTCTCCCGAGACAGACATCCAAACTAATACTATACATGTTAAAGAACTCTGTCTTTATTCATCACCATCATCATCATTTCAGCCATAGGACGTTCACTGCTGGACGTAGGCTTCCCCCTTTGATTTCCACATGGACCGGTTGGAAGCGGCCCGCATCTAGTCCTTGCCTACGATCTTAGTCAGGTCCTCTATCCATCTGGTCGGTGGCCGTCCTATGCTAAGCTTGCCAGTCCGTGGTCTCCATACGAGAACCTTTCGACCCCAACGACCATCGGTTCTTCGAGATATGTGCCCTGCCCACTGCCACTTTGTACTTTGGTCGCTGCGAAACCCCAAGCTTAGCCCAGTCCATAGTTCGCTATGCGACTCTGAGCCTGCTCACGAGGCCCATAGTCAGGGACCACGTTTCCGTTCCGTAAGTCATCACCGAGTTTCCCAAACGCTGCCCAGCCGTGTTGGATTCAATTAACCTCTTTCTCGAAGTTTGTCTTACCTAATTGGACTGTTTGTCCTAGATAGACGTAATGGTCGACAACTTCGATAATACAGTTCCCAATCGATATGGGGGCGGGCGCAACCTGGGTTTAGACAGAATGTTCGTCTTGTCCATGTTCATCTTAAGGCCCACCGTTTGGGAAACTCTGTTGAGGCCTTCGAGCATTGTGCTAAGGTCTTGCATCGACTCTGCCATCACAATATCGTCGGCAAACCGAAGGTGAGTGATGCACTCGCCGTTGATGTTGATGCCGAATCCTTGCCATTCCAAGAGCTTGAACGCGTCTTCCAATGCGGCAGTGAACAGTTTCGGATCGATAATTCGATATTTGCTCTTGTACTCAGACCGACTTTCTTTTTATACCCAAAACTGCAAGCGATACTCCATGAAAGATCAGACTTTGGCTCGATATAGCCCGAGGAACCGCTCGGCGTGAAGTACTATCCCCAGGTATGCATGTTCAGCATAGAGGTCAGTGTTCAGTACGAGTACAGCTCGGAAACTAGGAGGTATATTGTAACTATAATCCATACTTGTTCGTGTGTAAGACGCAGTTCATGCTTAGACGCAGCGAGCGGCAAGTGCGGCGCCGCCGCTGTCGGCACCGACGGCGCAGGGTGCTGGTGACGAAGATACGCTTCACCTGTGAATCATATGACGTAGGAGTAAACGAACATAGGATTATCACAATGTTACATTTGCATTCTAAGAGATACATATGTCTGATAATATATTCCATTACTGTGTCAGGAAATGGTCAGTTTAAATGCTAGTGGGCCGACCCACTAGCATTTATGAGCTGACCCACTAGCATTTAAACCGACCATATCCTGAACCTAGGACTGATCCTAGTGTCACAATATTTAAGACTTCCTGAAAGCATCCAATGCGTCAAAATAAATCGTCAAATTATTATTTCATAAATGATAACTGGGTTAACAGAACCCATGAAAATCGCCTACAGAACATATGGGGGTGCTCAGTAAAAAAAGAGACTAGCTATCCGCAGTGTCATTGAACAAACCAGCTTTAGTAAAAGTGCTAAACTAAACACTAACTAACTAATGTTTGCATACATTTGACAGGTTTCTTAGTAACTACATAATAAGTAACAGCTTAAATCTTTGGCGAGCGCCTGAAAGGGTTGTTCATTCGCTTTCAATCGATGATAAGACAGGATGCGATATTCCCGACATGGACTACTTTGGTTTGGACCTAACACCAATTTTCATCACACTCAGGTGAACTGGTAAAGGAACACTTGTGATATATTCAGATATACAATTTTAATAAGAAAACATGTTATCTTTTGTAAAAAATTGGAACAACCGTCTTCATTCATCTGTATTTGTTTTAAGATTTTTTTTATCTTACAATCTTTTTTAGTTTACTCTAACAAACAAAAAGAATTTCCAAAATCCGTCAACAGTCAACAGAAAAATCAGTGAATATATATATATGTAGTTTATACAAAAAAAACACCATAAAGTGGAACATACAACCTTGTCCTTTTTGAAGTTGGTTAATAATAGCCCATCATCATGGTATCAGCCCTAAGTACCACTGCTAGACATAGCCGTCTCCTAAAGATCTCCACGAGGAGTGGTGGGAGCGCACCTGCAGCCCGTCACCCTGTGATCTTCAGGTTATGTGGCCACCTGACTGATGTAATAATGTGAAGGAGTATATGGTGACTGGAATCATTCCTGATCAAACACAATTTCTGGGAAACATGTGCAATATTGACCAAAAATTCAATAAAATAATGAGCAAGTATACCTATATATACCTATATCAAGTCCCTAAACATTAGCTTACCCATATTGGCGTTGTTTCCATTATGGGCGCCGTGCGGCGCTGGGAGGACCTGGGGCGGATGATTGTGTTGATGAGGTACATTGGCATTCTGTATGTTCTGATATGTCAGTGTCCCTTGTTGATTCTCATTGACCTCCATTGAAGTACTTGTTGCTTCTTGAGTTTGACTATGTCTTTCGTGACTGTGGTGCTGGTTCCAATCTACTGGTGACTCAGGTAGAGCTGTATTTAAACCAAAATTGCTGTGGTCTCTTCTTGAGCTAGGAAATTGTTGAGGAGCTGGTGGCACAGGAGGAGATTCCTCGGGCACAGCTGGTGGCACTTTAGCATGACTCCTGAGTTCTCCTCTTCTTATGTTTGGTGGGCTGCTGCTTCTTAAGGAGTTAGATCTAGCGACATTTGATGTTTTTGGTAATATAACCCCATTTTGAACAGGCTGTGGTTGTGGAATGTGAGAAGGAAGCGGGCGAGGGACCACTGAAGATACCGGCATCAATCTGTGGTCACCTCTTACAATGGTTTTTAAATCAAGTATTTCCGTAGGAGTAATTTCTGAGGGGTCTACCAGTGGTAGAGGTCTGTTTGTTGATTTTAATATCTGAAACAAAAGGTTTTATTTTATGCAGGTTTGGAGCTGTGAACAATATACAGCTAACATAATTATTGTAAACAATAACATAGCTTTACCCTGTTCCAACATCTTACATATTTGATGCAAACAAAAGAGATATAAATGCAAAATATATCTATTATTATACCCATAACTACCATTTCCAATATTAGACCAAAAGAACATCCTAATACTTATTTTTGGTTATAATCTGCTCTTTTTTTTTCTTTTTTTTATTGGGAATAGGCAAGCGTTTGACCACTATCTCACCTGATGTTAAGTTAAGAGCCTCGAGTTGGTACTTGGCCGAGCCGTCCCACAAATGAGAGCAGTACTCCATACACGATCGAACCTGTGCTTGATACAAGTTGAGCAGTTGTTCCGGTGTAAAGTACTGTCTCTTACCTTTGCTATGACGCCCAGTTTTTTGGCTGCCAACTGAGCTTTGGACTCAATGTATGATCCAAAATTGAGTGTCGAGTTCAAGGACACTCCAAGAATGTCTAGATGGTCAGTTACCGGCACGGACTCATCACGTAAAGTAGGGGCCACATTAAATTGATTTTTTTTTGCGGAAAATAGACACGCCTGCGTTTTATTAGAATTAAACCCGACCAGGTTGGCATCACCCCAGTCGGAGACTGCCTTTAGGGCCAGGTTCAACCGTTCGACCATTTCCTCTCTTAGTACCTGTGTTTGGGCACCACTGCAGCGTGAACTGGATATGTAGCTCTCCACTACTGTACTGTCATCTGCATACCCAAAGGTACCGAGCTTGAGCAGGTCATTAATGTGCAGTAGAAACAGCGTTGCAGAGAGCACTGACCCCTGAGGAACTCCGGCATTGATACCCAATTGATCTGACGAGCAGCCGTCAAGGACCACTCGTAATGATCTGTCGGCGGAAGCCATATTGCCGGTCACTGAGAAGGTCATTAGTCTCCAGGTATGCCAGGAGCTTCTTGTTAAGGACACGCTCCATACTCTTACAGAGAACGGACGTGACCGATATGGGCCTGTAGTTGGCGGGGTCGGATCGACTACCTTTTTTGGGTACGGGCTGTACGTTAGCGAGCTTCCAGGCTTTAGGCACTACACCAGAATTAAGCGAGAGTCGAAACAGGCGTGTCAAAACAGAAGTGAGTTCAGGTGCACAGGTTTTCAGAACTATGGCTGGAATTCCGTCTGGGCCACTGGCTTTATTAATGTCGAGATTACGTAGCGTTTTGCGTACCTCGGTTTGGTGAATACGAATATCTGACATAAACGTCTCGCATTCACCAATTGGAGTGAGAGGTGTTGCAACGCTAGAATCTATCCGCGAAGCTTCTGCAAAAAGAGTAGCAAACAAGTTTGCTTTATCTTCAGCGGTATGAGCCAGGGATCCATCCGGTCTCAGCAGTGGCGGTAGCGAGGGGCGACAGAAATTCGATTCAGCCGACTTAGCCAGGGACCAAAAAGCCTTACTACCCGCAGGGTACGAGGCTAGTTTGTTCCCTATTCGGCTGATGTGGTTAAATCGAGCTTTCTTTAGAGCCTTTTTGCATGACTTGGCCGCCTTGTTATAGGCTCTCTTCTTCACGTGCACGTCCTTCGCTTTACGTTTTCGAGCATCTGCCCAGGCCAGGTATGCTTTGTGTTTCAGCGCTTCAGCACCTATACACTCAGCCCCGAACCATGGGCGAGCTTTGCCTGACAGTGGAACGTCCGAGAAGGGAATAAAATACTCCATACCCTGACGTATCACATCCGTCACAGCGTCAGCGCATGCTGAAGGGTCACCAGAAGAGAAGCACATAGGTAGCCAAGGGTAAGACGAGAAGAAAGTTCTCATCTCATCCCAATCTGCTGACTTGTATTGCCATACCCGCCGGGTGCCCTTATGGCTGGAATCGGGCAGGTAGTAGACAGATACAGACTTCACCAGACAATGGTCGGAGCTACCCAAGGGTGATGATACCGACACTGAGTATCGGTCTGGATCTGTTGTCAGCAGAAGGTCCAAGCAATAGGCTGTATGCGTCTCAACATCTGGTACTCTGGTTGCCTCTTGGACCAACTGGGTGAGATTTAACGCTAAGGCAAGCTTTCGCGTCTCTCTCCCGGCGTGGTCGGTGTCCAAGTATGGGCTTAGCCATTCCTGGTGGTGGGCATTAAAATCCCCTAGTAGCACCAGTTGGGCTGAAGGGTACTTTTGTTGAGCCGCATCTGCCGCCTCAATAAGATGTTCAGTGAACCTTTTTTTTTTTAATTTTTTTTTTTGGTCGTCTCCTCATTTCCGCGGTGCGATCGGTAGACACAGGCGTAAAGAATTTTCTCTATGCCTGTGTCGACCATAACCCAAAGAGTAGAAAATCTGGGATCTTCAAGGTTTCGAAGACGCCGATAGCACATATCGTCCCGAATGTACACACATGTTCCTGCATGTGGTTTAAAGTTGTGCTCCAAGGCATAGCCTGGGTATGTGAGGTGCGACATGTCAGATGGCCGGCGTATCTGCGTCTCCGTGAGGAACAAGAAAGCCGGTTTTTGAGTCTCTAGGTGGTGGTGGACTGCCAAGAGATTTGAGTGCAGACCTCGGATATTTGTGAGGTGCACTTTGAGAGAGAGCGAGTGCAACCGCTGTTTTACCGTACTCTTGTTCTCAATTATCAATTAAACATTGTATGCTGCTACATACTTTAGAATAATATCTGTTCTATGCAATGTTATTAAAAACTTATTAGTGTTTCACATAAGTAACGTGGTACTGGTTACTTATATCAAAACACATTAATAATAAATTAATTTCCAAGTCGTAACTTTTAAATAGTTTAGTTTACCATTTGCTGCAGCAAGGGTCGAGTTCTGCCATATTAGTTAGGGAACATACACATATGGGTATACTACGTGACCCATTTTTTTCAAATTTCATGCCCCTCGGTGACCACCCGTGGTATATGCCAGGACCCCCCCGTCCATTTTTCACGTAGTAATCATAAATATAGTTTTAAATCATTTTTTACAGACAAAAAGTTAAAACGAATAATTTGCTTCATATTTATTTTTATTAATATAACACTGCGCGCTATATTTGGATATACTTAGTTAAAAAAGCAAGAGATTTCCCTAGACGATATTGACTATGTGACGAAAACCTAAACCTTCCCCCCGCCTTTGGAACCAAGCATGGTATTTCGAAGACCCCCCTGCCCCTACTGAAAGGGTCACATAGTATGGGTACACTCCCTTATCTGGGTGTGGGTGTGGAAGATTAATTTTATTAATTAAGATTATTAATTGGGGTCAATATTCTCTAATTTACTATTGTTAATGTATTGTTAAAAATGAAGAAGTAGTTGAGATGCTTTACATCAAGTTAAACCATCACCTTAATACCTATATAGATATAGAATCAGATTTCATCTAGAGTAATTTATCATCACATGTATCAAGTCACATCACATTTATGTATGAATAATTAAAGTAAGTACCTGATTATTGCCTACAAGAGAAGCCCACTGTGGAGGGAGTCCGACAAATTTTCCTTCACGTTTGTCAAAGTCTGTGTGGAGCCTGTGTTGAAAATTGATTGGTCCAGATATCTCTGGCTTTTTCTTCTTTTTTGAAAACATTGTTCAGTCACTATCTGAAATGAATCTATGTCCCAGTCATACGGATTGCTGGAAACGAGCATCTACACAAACTGAAAGAAAAATAATACTCACCAACTTTCTACTTCTATTCAGAGTTTCTACATCTATAGTCAGTTCATTTCAATTTTAAGTGTTCCCTTCCCTCCAACTAATTAAGTAGGGCACTACATTACACGTATATTCGAACAGTCGTTTGAACTAAAAGTTCCAAGTACGAGAACACAATCTGAATACAAAATCGAAAGTTCCCTCAGACATTCCTCAGCAATCGGAAGACCGCACTACATATAATTAAATTGAATTACCATATTGTTATTATGCAATGAACTTTTCTCACAACCACAACATAGATCTATTTTCAAGTAGGTATTAAATGTAGTGAGTAAATTTGCAAATTTAATCTTGTTTGTTTGCCTGAGTACAGCTTAAAATTCAACGCAGTATTTATTCTAATATTCACCGTCAATATAGTACTATATATTCTCTTTGGTATCCACCATAGATTAGATAGTATATATACTAGTCTATCCACCAATTAATACCCGATGAAACAGGAAACGAAGAGCCAATAACAGACCGCTAAGTTTCATTTGGACACTTACTTATTTTTTAATTTTGGTCAATTGATTTACATTAGGTACAGATATGCCTAAATAATCGATAGCCAAAAATAAAACAAACAACTGTGACATGTAATTGGGGGGTTAAGGTTATTATTATTGTATATGTTATCACGGTGCTATTCGAATACAATACTTTGCTTTATTACTATTTTCGGCCGCTAACACAATAAGGAATTCATCTACAACCACACATGCTTAAGATATTCAGGATGCATTATCAATTTAAATGTGAAAGGAAACGTATAAGCACGCAGTTAACTCCACGTACGTTAGCTTTAGGGATGTAACGGAGATGGTTTTATCAGAACCGGAAATGGAGTCGAAGGTTAACGTTATGTAAGAAGAGAGATGTTGAGGACATGCTTAATATATGATATAGAAGTACAACCATTATTGCGTCAGCTTCTTTAATTTAATAATATAAACAATAATTATTGAAAAATAATAAACCAACTTAATACATGCCTTAAAAATAAAAACATTCCTTATTATGTTCATAAAAATCGTAAACAAATCAGATCAAATCAATTGAATCGAAAAATAACAAATTATAAATAATGAACAAAACAAAAGCTTCGCAGCTGTGTCTTCTAATAAAAATGTCTAATCTAATATATTCCTTATGGTATATAGACCGGTGCCAGTGCAATATAAAGCTGTTCACTTGCTGTTGAACCTAGTGAAAATGTTACATAATATTATAAAACATAATTTCTACAAAAATCCGGGCGATACCATGTTTCCAACCATTGTCGTTAAGTCACTTTGACTACTTTTTACATTTAATAAGTTAAGGTGTTTTAAGGTTTATTGTTAAAACAATAAACCTTAAAACACCTTAAGTTATTTAACATTTATTTATTTTATTTATTAATTTAAATTCACTCAAGGTCTTCAAGTCCCAAACTAGGCAGAGCCTGTACTATAGTAACCTGATGACTGATATATATACTTATATACATATACACACCCAGACACAGGTCAAACAGACATAAATTCATACACACAAATGTTGTCCGGGAATCGAAACCGGGACCAGCGGCTCAGAAGGCAGAGCCAACCAGCTGCGCCAACCGACCAGTCAGATTTATTACTCATATCATTATATAATACACTTCTGATCGTCAAGAATATAAACTTATATACATATACCCACCCAGACACAGATCAAACAGACATGTTCATAGACACAAATGTTTGACCTGTCCGGGAATCGAACCCGGGACTAGCGGCTCAGAAGGCAGAGTGCTACCAACTCCGCCAACCGGCCAGACATAACTAAGTGGAACTTACGTTCAAATTATTTGAAGGAAACCGAAATTTTTCCTTCAAATATTTTGAACGTTTAAAGGAGAAAAGTAGAAAAGGTTTACGGACGATAGATTTACGTGATAACGTCATAATCATTTATGACTTTGACTTCGACTTCGACTTTGACTTTGATTATTTTATGTAATACAAAACTCAGGTGGAACGTTACGCGGAACGTTACTATTTTTCATGAGTGTTGCTGGTATTCATCAATTTATAAAACGTTATCACGTCAAAATAATATCGATATATCGATGTATCGATATTTATTCAACAAGCCTAGTTTGTGATACTGACCATAAACATACATTGAGTACCTACTAAGGAAGATATTTACCTAGTATTTATTCTATCTGAGCTATGATATTTTCTGATATTTGTTTTGTGGTTAATTATTAGTTAGCATTGGATTGGAATTTTAAAAAAAATCCACATCTTTTTTATGTTTATTAAGAACTGTTTTTATATTTTTTGAAACCAATTATAATTAGTTTGTAAAACGCAACGTACATTTAAAACATTTCATAACATGAAGGAGAAACGCAGCAAGGAAGATACACATAAAAAAAATAACATACACAAAAAATCCAAAAATGTAAGTAGGTACCATTGCTTTTCTCGCTTATTCAAGTACGAGGGGATGGGAAATGGGGTGGTAAACGTACTGTAATATTATTATTATTAGGTATTTGCAGGTACTAAAATGTTTCATTTCCAACAGAGTATGCTTTGAATATATTATTGATAATATATAATAATATATACAAAATACGACCAGGCCCCCAGTCCCCGGCAGCTCCGCTAAAGCTGGCTCCGGTAGCGGCCAGTGTATGACTTACGGATCTGAAACGTGGTCCCTGACTATGGGCCTTCTGAACAGGCTCAGAGTCGCACAACGAGCTATGAAAAGGGCTATGCTCGGAGTTTCTCTAAGCGATCGAATCAGAAATGAGGAGATCCGTAGAAGAACAAAAGTCACCGACATAGCCCAGCGGATTAGCAAGTTGAAGTGGCAGTGGGCAGGACACATAGCTCGACGAACTGATGGCCGTTGGGGTCGAAAGGTTCTCGAGTGGAGACCACGGACTGGCAAGCGCAGCATAGGACGGCCACCGACCAGGTGGACAGACGACCTGACTAAGATCGCAGGCAAGGGCTGGATGCGGGCCGCTTCCAACAGGTCCCTGTGGAAATCAATGGGGGAGGCCTATGTCCAGCAGTGGACGTCCTATGGCTGAGATGATGATGATGATGATGCTTTGAAGAGTTCTACTGATTGGAAATCGGTAAAAAATAAAAAAATTGGAAATCATCTTGTAATGTACAAAATATTCAATACACATATTATCGCATCACAAACTCAGCACCATATTAACACTTTGTCACGTTACTTAGACATTCATCTCTTGTAATTTTTAAAGGTCACACATTGTCAATAATATATATTATGTGGTTCGAAAGTGACAGCAGAAAACATGTTGAAGAGTTTTGGTGTTGTATAATTTTGGTTGTTTTAAACCTCCATATTAATGACCTAGTGCCGCTTGCCACAGAAATTGAAAAAACCTTAGCCGTCATGTTTTTTTGATCCGCCGCAGTCTCCTGAAGATCTTCCTTTGATTGGACCAATCATTCCTTCAGCTACAAAGCACTTCAACTGTCACCAAACACATAGTGTGTTCAGGCAGCAGTCCTTGGGAGCCAGTGAGCATTCTAGATCTAGCGTGTTAATATCTTCAACCACATCAACACTGACCATCAAGTGAGACAGTGGTCAAACACTAGATCTATACAGTATAACAAAAATCCGATCCATCCTGACATACTACAGTGCTACCATCCTGACATACTACAGTGCTACCATCCTGCCGCGCGGTTTTTGAGTTTTGGCGGGCTACGCGCCGACACATTCAATAACTATTATTACAAAAATATTCAATAAACAAATTTATACACTAGAGCTCCGCCCCGGCGTCGCACGGGTTAACATTTCAACATTAAAAGTTATAAGGATTCCTAATTAAAAATAATAATAATATAGCCTATGTCACCCGGGGATAGTGTAGCTTCCCAACAGTGAAAGAATTTATCAAATCGGTTCAGTAGTTTCGGAGCCTATTCAATGCAAACAAACAAACAATCAAACCTTACCTCTTTATAATGTTAGTAATAGGTGACAAACCCAATACCATGATAACTCATTCTCATATTACATAGACACTCGTCTCTTTTTCTCTTGTATGAAAAAGGTCAAACATCGTGTGTATATATAATGCTATAGATAAATCAACAATAAGTTAAATACTCCAATATTTCAGTATCCAACCTCCAGCAGCAGCAGTTCGGATGAATGGGTGGAAAAAGAATCATCACATATTCGGAAGACGGAACGAGCAGATTGGATGGCAATGACTGGTATGCTGAAAACATATACAAAGGATGACATCCACCCAACAAAAGCAGTGAAAGGCAAGAATCACATTGACTCGTACAATCCTGCGACTAGCACCAGGGAACTTAACCCTTACTGGAAAGATGGTGGGTCTGGTATACCTCAGACAGCAGAAAGATTCCGTAAATCTAGGCAGTTCCTTAAACCTTCGGAGGATGGTGATTACTATACGAAATGTAGTGATAGACAGTATAGCAGTAAGAACAGCGAGTATTGTGCCAAGAAGTCGAGTGCTCACAGCAGCGGTCATAACAGAAATGATAAGCACAACGTTCAAAATCTCTCAGATGATAATGATGGAAAATCAACTAATGACATGAAGATGACGAAAGAACAAGAATCTAATAAATGTTTAAAAGTGTCAGACAAAGATGATGATTATTACAAAAAGAGTTACAGCAACCACTACAGGAGTTACGATGATAGAAAGTGTTATAACTGGAAAATGGCCAATAGTAGTAAAACTATCAAGGATCCACCAGCAAAAGCATCTGTACTGTGTACTGGCAAGCCAGAGAGCGAAATGGATAAAACTGTCTCAGATAAATCCCCTTCAACCAGTAAATATCTTAGTGACGAGAAAATGAACAAATTAGCTGCTAAGCTTGTTAAAGCAGAAATCTTAGGTGATGCTAGACTCGTTGCGGAACTTAAGGAAAAGTTAGAACAGGCAAGGGTATATCGTAAACAGAATCCAGGTGCTGAAGAAAACAATGAGGAAGAAGGTATTATGTTGATCGAAACAAACAGCTCAGGAAATAGTAGACCACTCGAAAAGACATCAAAAGAGGATGCTAAAAGTAAAGGAGGAAAACGAAAAGCTGATACCCACTCGTCAGGGGAACGGGCGAAGTACTTTGGCAATGATGATAAATATAACTTGGCCCAAATGGTATGTTATTTGTTTTAGTTGTTTGCTTACTGAATATTCTTTCCTATTGGAACAATTCGTATTTATAGTGTGGTTTATTTTTCGGAGTATTCGAATACAGTGCTCACAGTGAATACGCCCGGTTTACAATTGTATTCACCGAAAGAAGGTTTTATACACGCTACCAAACATAAACCGCAAATTGTACGCTTTGTGTGCTCATGTCAGATAAATCAGCTGATTGTAAATTCTTGCTAAATATAAGTATGAAGTTTGAAATCGTGATATATGTTTAAAGCGTGAAGTGAAACTTAGCAAAGCACTGCGTAACTATATATTCCCTGAGAACATTACAAGTTGATAACTTTGTTTTGATACACCACCATCAAATGGCAGATGTCAATTGAGTTTAACGTTAGCACACACGCTGCACTACCTCGTTTTCTTGAACACCGTATTCACGCTATAAGAATGCTACAAATGACGTCACACCACAAACATGTACGGACATTGTCACATTTTGAACGGACTTGTAGCGTGAATAATTCAAATATAGTGAATAATCTCATTTTTAAACCACAGCTATAATATCTCAAACTATTTGTTACCGTTACAGTTCACCGATGAAAAATATGGTAACAATTTCAAAAATGACGCGGAGTTAGCTAGAATTGCAAGCAAAAGTAAAAATCCAAATGATGACCTCGTAGATTTATTCATGGACGAAATATCCAAGAATCATAATGACGCAAAAGAAAATGATGCAGAAAAGAACAGAGCAATCAAACAACTCGAGAAGATGGAAAGATCTTTGGAAGGCTGCGAGTATTGCCTGAATTCTAAAAACATGCTGAAACACCTCATGGTCAGTTGTGGAATGAAGGTCTACGTAGCATTGCCAGCTAGAAGATCACTTGTGAAAGATCACTGCCTTATAGCGACCATTCAGCATGCTACATGTGTTACAGCCATAGATGAAGATGTTTGGGAAGAAGTTTTGGTAAGTAGCTAAACCATTACTTAGTACAATTGAAACTATATCTTATTACCATAAACTGTGACTAATTTTGACGTGGTTCAACAATCTGCATCTCAAAAGCATAATAAATATTGCATCATTTTTTTCTAATTATGTATAGATTTTGTTAGTATTTCACGCTCAAGTGACTGGATGGTTTTGGATGATATTTGGTATATACATACTTCAGGTCCCGGAATAACACATAGGTCAGTTTTCATTTCATCATCACCACGCGGGTAAAGCCGCGGGTCGCGACTAGTTATCGTTTATCAGATTCACCACACGGATGCAGTGTTGTTTTTGATGCAGACTAGCTATTCCCACTCGAGTACAACTTCGTAGGTCTTAGTTTTTGTACAATACAAAATCCAAATCGAAATTATTTAATGTACATCATCATAATATGCACTAAATACCAAAATATTATAATGCCTGAAAACTAAGGATTCTGAACAGAATATCGCTGTATTCAGATGTGTATATATAAATATTTGCAATAACTCGATTGAATGTTTCTAGAATTACAGAAAAGCTCTAACGCAGTATTTCGATTCACAAAACAAAGATGTGGTGTTTTTCGAGACCGCCACAAGACTACACAGGTTCCCACACATGGTCGTGAGCTGCGTGCCCTTGCCGCGAGACGTCGGGGACGCCGCTCCCGTCTACTTCAAGAAGGCGCTGTTGGAGTGTGAAGCGGAGTGGTCGATGAACCGCAAACTGGTGCATCTCAAAGGGAAAACCATCAGGAGGGGGGTACCGAAGGGGTTGCCTTACTTCTGGATTGATTTCGGAATGGACTCTGGCTTCGCTCACATCATTGAAGATCAGCAGTTATTCCCCAAATCGTTCGCTGAGGTAAATATCTTTTAGTTTAATAATAATAATAATATATTTATTAGGCCAAAGTTACATTTAAGTTTAATTTGTAAAAACTAGTTACAATGATTCATTTTCCAACTGGTATCTAGTAAACCAAATGCAATATATGCAATACCTGCGGGCTCCAAACTAGGCAAAGCCTGTATCTTGGTGGCCCAAGAAGGTGAGCGCATCGTGTAACTCACTTCTAGTTTACAGTCTGATTATACATTAGAATTGGCGCAAGTGACTTTGAAGTGAGCTCCCACGATCCGCCACCGCTTTACCAGAACGATGTGACGCGCAAATACGGCAACAGATTATCAACAGAGTTGATTAATTGAAGTTACGTACATAATAATACATGAAAAATAATCGTTCGAATTTTGTTATAAAATATACTTATGAGTAGATGAGTCCAATTATACATATAAGGTATATGTGTGTGAGTTTGTTTAGTGTGAGTGAGTGTAAGAGTGCGTTTATATGTATGTCTGATGTTAAACTATGCCTAAAAAATGTAGTTTTTGATCAATTTTTCGGTTTCTTCATATCTTAGTGACAGTAACCATTCTTTAGTTTTGGCCCTAGCTTTTCTGTGAAGACATTTTTTGAGGTCACAAGATTTACATACTTCGTTGTACGTGTAGGCGAGTACGTACGGCGGAAGGCGACAGGCAAATTCCGTTTTACGGAATGGAAGATGTACCCTCTTAGGACGCGGCCGTAGACGTTTGGGTTGCGGGACCGGCGTATTTCGGTGTACCTTTGCTACGGCTCGCAAAACAAAAAGTTTCCGTACTGTGAGCATTCCCACTTCTTCAAAGAGTTTATCAGTTTACATTATGTATACTTATATATATATATATGTCGAAGCAAAATTTAAATAATACCTTTGGTACAGTCGAGGTTGTGTGCCGCTAGGACTAACTGCTGATAGTTATTGCTAAGTGAGGAGTCACTGAGATCTACCTACCTGATCACAAACTAACCGGGTAATATTGGAATGAAACATAACAGCCATCGAGTTGACTTGCTTTTAATAATGATCACAATCAAGTTCGGAGGGTAGGTATAGCTACGTCTGTTCGCGAGGGACCACCGCTATGAGAGGCGCGGGGCGCTACTAGTTTTACAATTAATTTACTTCAACTAGAAATGCTTACAAAAATAAACGCTCAACACTTCAATGGTAGTGACTCTTGTTCAACCAAAGTGAACTAAAATTCTGAAAAATAAGTTAAGCAAGATACTTTCTTATACGGTTACAATTAAGTTTACTTTCTTATACAGTTACAATTAAGTCCAAATTATTATGACACTTATGAATGCCAAAACTAAAATCGTCGTTTGTTTAACCAATACCTACTAGTTTGTCACTTTGCAAACTCATTTACCACTTGGCTCTGCTTACTTTATAGTTGACCGACGAGTGAACATCACCCGCGTCACTGATATAATAATTCTGATGGCGGCGCGTATAGTGCGCGAGCGCCATAACGCCCAAACACGCGGTCAAGAGCGCAGCGGTATGTTGGAATGATAACGCTAACATTATCGTTATATATTATTTCCTATTCTAATAACGTTCTATCTATCCTAATGGAGCGAACTCGGAAGCGCTGGGGGCGGCAACCCAATACCAGGATTAAAGGCACCTTCTACGCCCGGACAACGCTCCTCTTACTTCCGGTTTCCTTCCACTTTAAACACGGAAAAGAGCACACAAGATTGCGTCTACTATCTGACAGTCTACCTCGTAGGTATCACAATTGTTCCGCTGCGCGTCCAACCCTCGCTCTAAGTATGGCGACTAGACTCCCGTTGGACAGTAACAGTTCAGTGTTAACAAAGGTACCCCCGGTAGTAGCTCGGCGCCCGTGTCCCCGGGGTCGCCCGCACGTTCGCTAAATACGTACACCTGTATATGTGACAAGTACGTACATTTACGTAGTTATTTTCTGCCCTTAAAATAATAACATTTTTAACACTTTCACAGAAAGGAAAGTTCAAAAGGGTATATATATATATATATCACATTAATATAAAAGTATTAAAATGTATCTTTGTTATAGGAAATTATTGGTGGCATACTGGATCTGGATCACAGTCTTTGGAAAAATCCGAGGAAAGAGCATGGTGATGCCCAAAGGAAGAAAGTTTTAGATTTCTTGAAAGAGTGGAGGACGTTCGATCCCGTGAAGAGCCAGGAGTGAAGGTGGTAGCAGCGTGACCACCGTGACCTCACCCGACCTACGCGGCTCTGCTCTACTCACCTATATACAGTACATTACCCTAACCTAAATCATGTCAAGTACTAACATGTATAATAAATATAAAGCGTATACAAGGACCTGCTCATTCACCAACTACTCACATAAAGTTCATCACTATATACATTTTTATCAAATAATTATGTTTTTAAAAGTATGTACGGGCTTTAGACTACCATTTAAATTACACTAGCTTAATTTTAAGACTGGTTTCAATCAATTTACTCGGTTTCACTAAAAATGTTGTTTATCGATATGTAACTGGAACACGCCCAGCGCAACGTTTAAGTTCTGCGTAAGTTAGGATCGAGTCATGTGTCAGTCGGTCGTAACTTTTATTTTTATTGGGAATAGTCAGGCGTTTGACCACTATCTCACCTGATGTTAAGCGATGATGCGGTCTACGCTGGAACACGCCTGCCTAGAAGATACCTATTCACTCGTGACTTGAAGATACCCAGGTTGTATTTTTGCGGAACAGATACATACATTTAATACAGATTTAGGCAATGAGTTCCATCCGTTAGCTGTACGCACTATGAATGTGGAAGCAAAACGCTTCGTGCGACAAGTTGGAACGTCTACGATGTATGGATGTCGCATTGCCGTCCGTCTGGTCGTCCTAAGATGGAATGGGAATGGTGGAATCAAATTATGCAACTCCAGAGCGCACTCCCCGAAATGTTTCCGATAAAAAAACTAGCGACTTTACGTCGATGCTGCAGGCTTCGGAGTCTCCTCTCGAGCAGAGAGTCGTTGTTGATGAGCCTGTTAGCTCGTCTCTCTGTCGAGTCAAGAGCCTCGAGTTGGTACTTAGCCGAGCCGTCCCACAAATGAGAACAGTACTCCATACTAGTGACGTAACGGATATTCGCATTCGCATTCGCGAATATCCGCGTATTTTTCAATATTCGCATTCGCAAAAATTATGCGAATATTTAGCGAATGTTTTTAATAATCAAAATTCAATTTTTTTCAATTCTTCATATTCATTTTTGTGTTTAGCTTCCAGGTGATTTTTCATAGCACTAGTGGTCCTGCCTTTGCGCGAGTACTTTTTATCACACAACTTGCAATTAACATTTTCAGCATCACATATTGTAAAATAAGTCCAAACTTCGCTGATGTGTGCTTTACTCATGTTTTTATGCCACTTTGTCCCTTAAATATCAGTTAAATTTGAAAAATAATATAAAACTAACCTCAAAACAAAACAAAACTTTTAGAATTAACTTTCTGTGACTAAATTCATTCAATTAACCAATATCGGCTCGGCTATGTTCAATTTAAACATGGTCGACACGAAATGTCAAACCTGTCAGACATTTACGCGCGCTTTTTTTTAAATTTTAAAATATTCGCATTCGCGAATGTTGAAGATAAATATTCGCAATCGCATTCGCATTCGCGAATGTGAAAAATCCAGCATTCGTTACATCACTACTCCATACACGACCGAACCTGTGCTTATAGTGTAACTCATCATAAACTGGTGGATTATTCGTGCAAGCATTTAGTTTTAATTATCTACCTTCTATTCTGCTTACACCAAATAAAATAATTGCTACATGATGTCTGGGCTCTAGATTAGCTAAAAATACCTTACAAAAACTTGAAAAGACTGATATGGATCTAGCTAAAGCAGCGTCATTAACCTATTCTTCACCAATAAACTCCCCTTCACTGTTCTTAACTGATCCAAAAGAAGTCAAATCAATAGTCACTAGTTTAAAAAATAGTAGTTCAACTGGTCATGATAACATATCCACATCTGTAATAAAAACCTGTATAGAATGTTTATCGGAACCCTTACCACATCTCTGTAACATAAGCTTTTCAAACGGTATTTTCCCTAACATGTTCAAGAAAGCTGTTATAGTCCCAATATTCAAGGCAGGAGATAAACTAAAACCATCTAATTAAAGACCTATTTCTCTGTTATCAACGCTTTCAAAAATCATTGAAAAAATTGCCAATAAGAGACTCACGTCGTATTTGGAGAAAAATAACATTCTAGTCAACAATCAATATGGCTTTCGAGCAAGGAAATCTACAGATGATGCAGTACTTCATTTATCATCTTTAATTACCGGATTTTTGGATAATAATCAGAAGTGTATCGGTGTATTTTTAGACCTTCAAAAGGCATTCGATACTGTTTCGATACCTATCCTTTTATCGCGAATGGAAGGTAGGTATTGGTATTAGAGGTATCATCCACAGATGGTTTAAAGACTATCTCACAGACCGCAACCAGTATGTCAAAGTAGATAACTACGTAAGTGACTCTATAGTTAGCAATTACGGGGTTCCACAAGGATCAACGCTGGGTCCCACCTTATTTTTAATTTACGCGAATGAGCTATGTAAGGTATACACGAGAAATGTTGATATTGTTATGTTTGCTGATGATACCGTACTTTTATTTCATGATGATTCATGGACGGAAGCTTACAGTAATGCAGAATTAAGACTAGCATCAGTAATCGCTTGGCTGGAAGAGAACCTGCTATCCCTGAATTCAGATAAAACCAAATATCTCGCATTTAGTAAAATTAAAGCAGGAAGGCCCCATCATAATATACAAATAAAAGCACACCTTACCCATGTAATCGTGGAACTTCATTTCTTAATTGTGAGTGCAAAGTTTTGGCATGTGAGGAAATAATCAAGTATTTAGGAGTTGTTATTGATCAGAATATTATAGAAATAACGACAAAAAGAATCAGAAAATTAATATATGTTTTTAAAACTTAAAATGGTACCTGATGAGAAACTGCTTATTCACACTTCTTAACTTCGTATAAGGCTTTAGCAGAATGCATTATAACTTATTGCATTAGCTCTTGGGGAGGTGCTGCTGAGTCAACCATGCTAGACGTCGAAGAGCACAAAGAGTGCTTTTAAAGGTTATGTTTGGTCTTAACTTTAGATTCCCCACAACAGATTTATACCATAAAAGTAATGTTTTATCCGTACGAAAACTTTTTATTTACAAATGTTTACGCAGATATCATAGGGAAATTGTTCCTAGGTTACCTGTCACAAAAAAAAGGCTTGATAAATGTCCTGTTCAGAGATATTCATGTTTATCTGCTCGGAAACATTATAATTATCTAGCTCCAGTCTTTTATAATAAAATAAAATAATATCATAAATAAATGTAAAAATTATTATTTAAAAAAACAAAAAACCCGACTGCGTCAATATCTGCCATCTTTATTAAATGAATTGAGCAACTGAAAAGATAAAAACAAGATTTTAATTTCCATATTTTATTTTGGTTTTGAATGATCTTAGTTGACAGTGTTCACAAACGCAGTCGGAGGCATTATCTGCTCATTCCTAGATTTTTTTGCTCTACCTATATCACTAACAAAATAATGAGAAGTGAGCGTGTAATGCCTCCGACTGCGTTTGTGAACACTGTCAACTAAGATCATTCAAAACCAAAATAAAATATGGAAATTAAAATCTTGTTTTTATTTTTTCAGTTGCTCAATTCATTTAATAAAGATGGCAGATATTGACGCCGTCGAGTTTTTTGTTTTTTAAATAATAATTTTATTTCATTCTTTTTAGTTTTCAATTACCTTTAAAATCAAATGATTAAATTTCAATTTATTCATTCAACCTTAAAGTAGGTATATAGTTAATTTGCGGCTCTAGCCACCAAACTGGGCGTGCAAACACCTGTATCTTGGTAGTTAGTTACTTATAATGTGTCTCTGTGTTAATCATTACTACATGAATGTTGTCATGAACTTCAAAATTCAAAACAAAAATAGTTATAATATTTTCAACAATAAATACGTCATACAATCAAATTTTCTTATTATAGCTACTTTTTATTTATTTATTATATTTAATTAAATACTTACGACATAAATACATAGATTAAGGAGTTATCTTAATGCACATATCTGATTATCAAAAAGATTATATCAATCATTCATTATTGCTATTCTTCACTTGTCTAATCGTTGTGTGTGTGTGCGTGCGATGTGTATGTATGTGGTTTGGTTGCCTGGAAGAAATCGCTTTAAGCGATAAGGCCGCCCTTTGTATCACTGTATCTATATTTGTTTGTTTGTTTTCTTTATGTGTGTAGTTTTGAAATAGTGTGCAAATAAAGAGTTTTCTATCTATCTGTCTATGTGTGTGTGTGTCATCTCAGCCATAGGACGTCCACTGCTGGACATAGGCCTCCTCCATTGATTTCCACAAGGACCGGCTGAAAGCGGCGGTCTGTCCACCTGGTCGGTGGACAGACCGTGATGTCTTCGGTATTGTGTCGGGTTGACGTGGCTCTTGGGTCTTTGGCCAAGTTGTCAACAGGTTTAGCGACCGAAGAGTATAACTCTCCATGGAACCCCTCTATCTCTCTAAGCATCTCTGCTTTGATTGACGCTATACTGCCATCATCTCTCTTCAGCTTAGTCGTCTGGCTTTGCTCAGACCTGTCTCTTCCAAATAACTTGGTGATTTTTCTCCGTTCGATCGTATCTTTAATACGATTTGTATTAAAGGTACGGATGTCGTATCGCAAGTACTTCCATATTCGGCTATTGAGCTACCTATATGACGCAGCATCATTGGATGATTGCAGTTGCAACGAGCGTCTTTCAGCCATGAGGTCGAAGTCGGAGCTGAAGAGTTTTTCAGGTCTATTTGTACGGCGGGGTTTGTAGAACTTACACCCCATTGCATGGACATTTTCTACAAACCTGTTGTTGGTCTCGTCCACCGATGCAAAGTTCTCAAGGCAAGTAAAGCTAGCTAAGATAGCTCAAGTCGAAAGTTCTCGAGGTTCTGAATATTGACATTTTGAGGCCGCCGTTTGGATTTCATCAAACGGGGCCCCTAAAATCTAGCATTAATATTCAATGTGCCTCTTACCATGCGGTGATTACTACCGGTTTTTCCTTCCCGGTAGTAGAGTAGGTAAGTTAAGTACCGGATTTAAGGGTTATGGTGTCCTCACCCTCTCTATGGATTTCACATAACCCTAGGATATCCCTATGTAACTTACTCATTTCTTCTTCCAGCTCGACAATTTTCTCGTATACCAACAAAAACTTTATGTTGTGTGTTACCAGGGCCGGAGGTCGTTTATACTTAGATGGAGTGGTAACCGGGCATCTGCCGAGGATTCTTAGCACCCCATGCTCCACCATTACACTGGCCGCTACCAGAGCCAGCATTAGCGGTGTTGCCGGAGACTGGGGGCCTGGTCAAATTTTGTGCAATCACATTGGGTGGGATTTGCAAATACTCCCAACGCTTGGCAGGCGGGTTGGCGAGCGCAGTACAAAATGTGACCCTCAAAAGGCACTGCTGCCCACCCTTCTGGCATGCGATCCCTTAGTCGACTCTTACGGCACTCACGGAAAGACAGGGAGGGTGCAATTTCTAATCCGATACCCCGCGGCAATTCGGGTCACTTTATATTTCACTATTATTAGCATTTCCTATTCCAAACTACAATAAAACATATAAGTTATATATATATATTCGAAAACACCGTTGAAAATACTTTATTTTGATACCACACTCGATGTATTTTGAAAACATTTAATTTATTGAGAATACATTTTGGCGCCATAAATCCTTCATATTGTTTTTATTTTTATTTTTGATGTACCCAGTGTCACTCACGACCAAGGCGAATCTATTGACACCACTAACATAAAAATACGACTAGCCGTTTAGGCTCTAGGGCGTGCCAAAGAAATATACATACATACACTCGAAAAACATAACCCTCCTCCTTTCGCAGTCGGGTAAAAATAGGTTTCCTAACCTGGTATGCAACTTTTATTCAGTAGATACTTGTGCCCCACAGGGCCCAAGTTTGGCAGCCAACAGTTATTAGTGAGCATACAATGACAATCCCGTAAGTAGCAATGTCCATGAAAAGGGTGTAAGAATGCCCTCTGGGTGCGCGAGCGTCCTATTTCGGCTTTGATAACATTAACCTCTTCTCGCAACAAGTAGTACGACCTTATTCATCGTGGCCCTTGAAATAATTAGGTACATATTGCTCGATCTAACCATGTTCGTTCACACGCTGAGGCGTCAATGGGGGTAAGTACTAGTAGAGATCCTTTTAATGAAAATCATAATTAAGTGAAAGTTATTTATTTCGTTCTTGTTCCAACATTTGTTCGATGAGACGTTGTCGCTCGGCGGCTTGGCGCATCTTGGTCAGCACCAGCGACTCATAGTCTCGGTCAGATATAACTGAAGGTCCGTTATCGTTCTTGTTTGTAGTCAAAACTGGCCGGTCATTCAACCATTTCAGCTCTAAGGGATTGTCTGCTAATCCTGAAACATTAACCATTTAATATTCATTATTGCATTTTACAAATCATATCGTTGGGAGCTCTGTTATTAGTTCACAGCAGGCCTCCCTTCTCCTTCTGAACCGTTCCTTTTTCTTATAAGTACAAATAGGATTTTTTTAATTCTCACAAGCTTCCACCGTCGCTGCGACTTTGTCATCGAGTACTGATATGTGAGGAGAGACCGTTTTGTAAGTTTAACAATGTTTAGAATATACATAACACCCCGCTGTACCATCCCCACCCCGCGGAACACGTAAAACTTATTATTGAGGTAAGAATAAAAATGTCCTTCGATTGATGGAGAGCTTCCGTCACAGTTTGAGTGCGCCTTAAGTTCGGCGCCGCAGCACGAGCAGCGCCTCCGTCCTCCGAGACGGTCCGCAGCTTCAGCGTGCTGTGCTCAGCAGCCTGCGCGCCGCGTCGCAGCGGGCGGGGGCCGGGCTCCCTCCGCCACCGGGGTGGGGCCGACCAGAGCGCGTGGGAAGTGGGGCGGTCTGATCCGTTTTGGGTATTTTTCGGATATTCACATAGGGAGAATAAAACACGAGGAATTTTATTTTTGTTATATTTGATATAATTCACAAAACATATTTTATAGCATTTAACAATTGTTCGTAGGCGTCGAAATGGTTCACTGATATCGTAAGCCCTCGTTGATATTCTCCACGAGACGTATGTATCTGGGCGCCAAACTCGTCGGGATGTGTCGCAGCTAGCTTGAGCGAGGGATCGCGATGCTAGTCACAAGAACACAGAACAGAGCAACTGCGCTCCGAAAACGTGTTAATTTCTAATAAATAAGTCACGCCGCGCGACGACGTGCGCGCCCCCCGAAAGTGGATCATGCTCTGATCTGACAAGCCGAGCCAGCTTCGGCTCGCAGAGTTCAGCGCGCCCCGCGCCCCTACGGTGACTACCCGCGGCCCTTTCCCAAATACGCAAACAAGTCCTTCCAAGAAGCCCTCGCCTCGCATGGCAACACGGATTGTTAATTCTAAACAACTCTGATCTACTCTTGTACGTGTATATCCATGCTGATAAAGGCTCAGATAAGCTCTCCAATAATCCGTGTGAATGATGAAGCCTTCCTTAACATGTTGTTTATGAACGGCACCAATATGTCCACGGACCTTTCACTATCGGGACACAGCTCCAGCCGCAGATCGTCGCCGCCGTCCATCATTCCAACCAAACAATTTCCCTCTATGGATCTACCACGATTATATTTGTGTTTTCCAAACATTGATTCATCAATATGCACCACTTTATTAGGACCCCCATCTTCCATTGAGCCCTTTGATTCTCCAACTCGTGTGATGTCTCCCGGTAATAGCTAAAATAATCTGCTACTGTTCTTGTAGAAAGTACCGGACCATCATCGCTCACTTTCCTCATTTGATGATAATTCAGTCCCTCACTAAAAGCAAACTTGATTTGGAATATCAATGCGAGGGACAACCGTGCGTTTTCAAACCGAGCCCCGATAGTGCGGGAGATTTGTTTCGTCCTGCAGTTACTTTTTCATCTAAACTTGCCAACTTGCCCAGATTCTTTCAACAATTATATTGGTGATAGGTGATATGAGCACATTTTTTCTATCGGGATGAGTCTTCTCCCCTCTGCAAACTGAATGCACTGGTCGTGTTGTCCCAATCCGCAGATTTTTCTCTAGTTCCACATAGATCTGAAACAAATATAAAAATGATAAAAGTTACTAGTGACTACTGTGCTACTAGTGATTACTGCACAAATGTTTTTTTTAACCTCGAGTGAATAGGTATCTTCTAGGCAGGCATGCTCCATCGTAGACCGTATCATCACCTACCATCAGGTGAGATACCATTTTCAATCTAATATTTTTAAACCTAACCATATTTCAAACTTTAAGAAAAAACACGTTAATATATATTATTACACAGTCAGGTGAGTATGTAACAAACGAGCTGATCAGAGGCACCATAGATGAAATAAGTCCAATTGACATGAAAAAGACATTATCGCGAAACGATGGAGCGAATCTCATATTATTCTCGTCCATAAGAAAGGAGATAAGGATAACATGTGCAACTATGGGCCAATGAGCCTCGTATCAAACATATACCAAGTGTTTGCAAGAGTAATTCTGGAGATAACAATGTTCCTAGAAGAAAACCAACCAATCGAACAGGTGGGATTCAGAAAGAACTTTTGCATAGACCACGTCCACACAATCAAACAAGTCTTGGAAGAATATAACGAAAACCAGAAACCACTATATAGATGCTTTATAGACTACTCCAAAGCTTTTGACAGCATAAACCATAAATTTATCTGGCTGAGTCTAGCCGACAAGCATGGAGATAGACTAGCTAGTACCCAAAGACCAATGGAAAGAAGCATGTTGGGAATCAAACTTAACGATAAAATAACGAGATATTATATAATATCATCATAATAACCCATACTGAGCACTTAAAGTGGAGTTGGACTAGACATGCTATGTTGCAAAATAAACAAATGAAGTAAACAAGTAACCTTATGGTACCCAAGAAAGGACACTAGGAGACAAACGCGTCCGAAAACAAGATGGAAAGATCATATCCGACTAATGGGGCCATATTGGACCAGAGTAGCAGAGGATAGAGCTCAGTGGAGAGAGCGGAGGCCTATGCCAGGAGGCATGCTGAATTACGAGACATACAATAATTAACCTGAAGATCTGTAATGCCATAGTTGTAAGGAATTCGAAATGAAAAGACTTTATTATTATTAATATTTTATTATTTTATTTATTTGAGTAATAGGCAAGCAGCATTATGCTGATGTGCATCACTCTATGTCAAAATTTTATTTAGGCAGTCCACATAATGTCCACAGTGTTTACTTACAACAATATATATATATATATACTATTATATTGTTGTAAGCCTCCAGTGGTAGTGGACGAGCGGCAAACTGCCTATATAAGCCAGACAGAACCAGACTAAAGTTATATTTAACCTTTTCCCTGTTAAAGGGTATTGGATGGGATGACGAATTACAAAACGATCTTAAGGATGACTGGCTCAGTTTACGACAAGAGTTTGTAAACCTTAATGCCATAAGGATGGATAGATGGCTATGGACAACACAAGCAACAATTAAAAACACAACAATTCATGGCTTTTGCGATGCCTCCATGAAGGCTTATGCAGCTGTTGCATTTATGAGAGTAGAATCCGAAGATGGAAGCATTAAGACAGGTATTATAGCCGCTAAGACAAGAGTAGCACCAGTAAAAACGGTGTCACTTCCTAGACTAGAACTTTGTGGCGCTCTTCTTTTATCCAGATTGCTGAAACAAATAAGAGAAGCGACAAGGGTACCAGTAATCAGAGTACCAGTATGTCTGTAGTAGTAATGTCTTCGTGAGTAATCGAGTGGTGGAAATTTTAGAAAATACTGGAGTCAGCACATGGGCCCATGTGCAGACATCGCAACAAAGAGAATAGCAGTATCAGCACTGGTAAATAATCAGCTATGGTGGAATGGAAATTACCGCTGTCAGTTGCGAATAAACACTCAAGTAAACCGCACGTTCGCTTATCATTTCAAACCTTCCCAAAGTTATATTAGACTTAACACTATCTTTACACCAAATTTTATCTAAATTGGTCAAGCCGTTAATGTGTGATGCGGTGACTAAGCGAAATAGGGATTAATTTTTATATATATAGATATGATAAATCATAATTTACCTTAATAAGGATGAATTCTTCTGACAGATGACTTCGTCTGGGCATTGCAGGAGCAATGTCTTCATCCAAAGCATTCCAAAGAAGTAGTGATGGCTAGTTAGCTACCATTAGAACCAGCTGCTACTCCACTTGGACCAGCAACCGGTTCACCTAAGGGAGCACAAGTGGCTCATTTGAGTGTAACACTTGCACTGGGGCAGTATGCACCAGTGACTATTGAGTCAATCCCTCACGCACTACCTGCAGAAGGAACAGAAGAGGAGGCCGTGACAAGAGGCTCATCTGAGTCCAACACTTGCACATCACTCCACTCTTCAGACACAGAAGTAAAGGGCTTTGGAGACTTCATTGTAGTAAAAAATGGCCACAACTGCAATAGCAACGAACAATGTCAGCCAACACATCTGTGTCAGCCAATGTTTGTTGCTATTGTCTAATTAGCCTGACAGCTAACAGAAAAAAAACACTCTAAAACAAAATGGCGTCACTGCACGTACTATTCCATAGTGTAATCAAAAATTAGTTCTTGAGTAAAAAAGTCAATGTAATGAATAAATTTCACCTAAACCATTAACAAAATGTGAAAAGTCAACTTTGAGATCTACCATGAAAATTTATACAACCTAGAAATTGCACAAGGTGTGCTATATTCCAATTTGTTTTAACTTAACTTAAACTTTATAAAATTATATTTTGTGTTGAGTAACTGTGAATTTCTGCAACTTGGAAATTTGTAAAAAGCTTTCTATTTATGAGTACTACTAGTAACTTCAATGGCCCATAATGGAAAGTTTAGCTAATTTCCTTTGATCTAAAAAAAATATGAATTTACATATTTGATATTGATTGACCTCTAACATTAATTTTACCTTTTTCTAGTTCAACTGCCATTTCTGACGCTTCCTTGGTTGAGAATTCTACAAGAGCACTTCCATTCTTTTTGGGTGACATAATAAGTGCCACAATACCCCCATATTTTTTAAGAAATTGTCTTAAAGTGGCTTCATCATAGCCTCCATTCTGAGAATCACTTTTATCCACCTTCCATTTAATTTTAATTCTATTTAAACTTGAATTCCATACAGGTTCATTTATGACTCCTAGAGTTTTTTTAATCTCTTCTTTCATTCGTTTGTGCTCTTCCTGCAACAACCTACTTCCTTCTTTCTGCAATCTCTGTATTTCTTTGGCCAGCTTTTGTTCATCTGTAAGGTTAGGATCATTGCTAGATCCAGCTTCTCTTTCACGCCTTTCTAAATCCTCTTTTAATTTCTGCCGCTTACTGTCTAACTGTTGGTGTCTAATTTTTGCAGCTTCTTTTGCTCGCAAGACCTTGTCATATGCTGATCTTGCACACACATCAGATAGAATTTCTAAAGCCAATGATAATTGATGGAATGCTTCAGCTGCTTTTGGATCATCAGGGTTTTTGTCAGGATGGCATTGTAAGGCCTTTTTACGATAGGCTTTCTTGATCTGAAAAAATTGTATTAATGTTATTGATTAGAAAACTAAAGTTGAGCCAAATACAATGAAACTAGTTATAACTTTTATGGCATATTACGTACCTCGGATTCCGTAGCAGATAATTGCAAATCTAGTAACGCATACAAGTCTATTTCTTCTATACTTTTGTGCTGAGCCATTATTCAATTTAAATATCACACCAGATATGTAATAAATCAATAAATATGTATTTATCTGTATATAAATATCTCATTCAGTCTCACTAACTAAAGGTGAATTATAGTAGTACTGCCGGTACTGCGCATAAATCAGATAGAACGTGGATAGAACCAGTGAGATAGAATACATACGTACGGCACGGTAGTATTACATTCTCTAGGCGTACGGCGCACAAACGGTCATAGCATGGGCTAGACTAGAACATTGTTTTCGAATGACAGAACAATCTAGACAATGACAGTTCTGTTTTTTTAAAATTTTGGTGCCTTGTTCAAGCAAAAGGAGTACAGTCTAATAGTCCTATAATATTTTTGGATCTCGATATAAAATGTCTTATAATTTTATATGGGGGATAAATGATATGTAATAATTTTATGAAATAATATATCTTTGTAGGCGTCTACTATCGTCTGCAGGGGATCTCTTAACTGAGTACTTGTACTAGTACATAAAAGTCGGGATGAATAATATTAAAGGTATATTAGCTCACCGTATACTAGATACAATAATGCGATGTAACAGTAGCAAGATCAAAGAAGTAATTATTAACAAAAGTGCGTGAGCACAAATTACAAATATGTTTGTTATAGCCATAGTCACAAATAACAATTAACTTAATTAGGTACACCAACTATGCATCATCATAGATTAAATTAAACTAGTATTTGGGTGGAACGTGAGCTACGAGTAGCCTTAACGAAGTGCAAGTGCATGTGTTTTATTATGTAGCAAAAGCCGTATGCAATCAAATTATATGTACAAAAACATTTCAAATCCACTCAACTTACAGTTTCTTGAAGTCAAAATACTACATATAACACAGGGATGGAACAAAACGGTTTAAAAAAAAATAATTTAAAAAAACACTAAGGCTTTCACGGCCGTCGTTGCATGTTGTATGTGTTGCTTCCAGGCTGTTTGGCCGTGGTCTATGTGAAACTTTTGTTCCAGACGTTTCATCGATCACTGCGGTCGACATCTTCAGTGGTTCAGGTCCGAGCGGCGACAAGAGTGTAGAACTCTCCTTCGCGGTGTTTTCTCTGATACTGAAGATGTCGACCGCAGTGATCGACGAAACGTCTGGAACAAAAGTTTCACATAGACAACGGCCAAACAGCCCGGAAGCAATACATACAACAAAAAAAAACAGTTTAAATTGTCTTAAACAAATGTATTTTTTGCTTTTTACTTTTTAGTTTTTTATATTTAAATAAGGGGAATACCTACTAGTCCATTGAATTACTTTCTTTCGACGGCCGACATAGGGACTTGCCTAGCAGGACTTTACCGGCGGACTTTACTTTAAATAACTAGGTGGACTTGTGAAAAGAATGGAGGCTACTACCAGCAATGTAGCACCACCGGTTCTAACCCTGATGCAAATCTGGACACGGTCGAGGACTGTGTGGTGGAGGAGTTTTTAGTCCAGTCAAATAAACTTTTAAATCAAAATTTCAGTCCAAAGGCTCAATTTTTATATTATGTAATTTTAATCGTACAAAAAAAATATGTGTAATACATTTATGGGTGCGCAAACACCGGCAAAGGTTAAAATTTTTTTAAAAAAAATTCCTTTTCCCAATTATTCGAAAATAGTAAAAGGTAGAGAAAAAAGTTCTGAAGAAGATTTACAAAGCTTAAAATTTATCATTAAAAAGGTTCTATGACTTTTTTTCCTCCGGTCAAAGTTAATTGAGTTAGGAAGATTTCCGAGTTTAAGAGATAAACGTAAATTTAAAAAAATCGCAGCGAGTAGAAATATAAGCTAATTAGATTTTTTTTATTTTAAATTGGTTAAATAAAACCTAATATTTAATTTTAGAGGTACAAATAACTTCTTTTAATTTTTGAAAATAAAAAATATATTTTTTAAATCGTAATTGTTTTTCTTTGATCAAAAGTACTTACGTGTATCTCTAAAATTAAAGACTAGGTTTTATTTAAACAATTTAAAATAAAAAGACATAATTAGCTTATATTTCTACTACATGCGATTTTTTAAAATTTACGGTTATCTTTTAAACTTCTTTAACTAACTTTTAAACGAAACCTTCCTAACTCCGTTAACTTTGACCGGAGGAAAAAAAGTCATAGAACCTTTTTAATGTAAAATTTTAAGCTTTATAAATCTTTTTCAGAACTTTTTTCTCTACCTTTTACTATTTTCGAGTAATTGCGAAAAGAAATTTTCAAAAATGTTTTTTCAACCCTTGCCGGGCACCCATAAATGTTTAACACATTTTTTGTACGATTAAAACTACATAATATAAAAAATGCAGCCTTTAGACTGAAATTTTGATTTAAAAGTTTATTTGACTGGACTATTTTTGATGTTGACGCATGCTGGTTGATGGTTCTTCCCGATCTTCAAATAATTCTGCCAGTTCTGCCACAACCACTCCAAACACATTAACTTCCATTTAAAAAACACTAAAGCCAACGTAGAATCTAATTCAGATAACAGCATTAGTTCGAAAATCGATACATATTAAAATCTTAGTTTGTGATTTTAATATTTAATATTGGTTTGTTTTACTATTTGTTTCTATGTTTCACTCTATGTTTATCTCGGTATTTACTTTCGCTTTTTAATCAGTGGTATTTACAATGTATGTTTATGTCAAAATGAGGACCACAAACTAAATAGTGATGAGGACATAGAGTTATATTAGTATTTGGAGGAAAGGGGAAATGTAGGGACGAGGGCGGGGGGCGATAAACTTCATGTAATGGATATGGATTCTAAAGAGAGAGAAAGAGAGACTACAATCGCGTGTTGTACGGTTGAAACATTTTTGTCGATGATTGCCAGATCGCGGTGACCACTGAGGCAGCGTAAACTCACCTGAGGATGATCATAGGACATGCTCGAAACCTTGGTCGAAACTTCGACTATAAACGTGAGTAAAGCCGGATACCTTATATTTATAATAATGTGTCAAACTCACGAGAATTTCCAATCAAATTTTTTTTATTAGTTGCTGGCCACACTAAAATAACCTTCAACCTCCAAATAAGTTTTGCATTGCAGAACTTCATAGAGAAGTACTGTATTAATAGTATTAATTTGAGACAGAACTTGTATCCAACCAAAGTCGTATTAGTATAATAACATATCAACAAAAAAAAGTACCTACCTATCTACTCAAAAATATTGTGAAGCGTTTTAAATTTAGGGTTTTTTTATATATCAATAATAAATAGAGCGATATTCGTCCATAGGAACCATTATTTTCGATCACAATGCTTTCGACGTCTACCAGTAAGTTTATCGTATTAGAGCCATAACTCAAGTAGTGGGAAGTTTATCGTGTTCTGATTTTTAACATACTACCTACTCATTCTCTTAATACTAAATATTCATGTAATTAATTATAATTATTCATAGCATATAGTTCTGTGTACTGATAAGAAATACTTCTTGGGCTATATTACTTTCTATTTATTTTTACTGTCTTAATTATTTTTTTCCCCACAGGACGATATTTACAATTTGGAATAAAGTTGTTACGAAATCAATCTACAGCAGCCCAAACTGCTCCCCAAATATTAGAAGGTAGGTGATAAAAGAAGAATAGGTATTGATAGCATGCATGTCACTAAATCTGTATGTTGTGTAAAATTACTTACTTATTCATTCTCTCAAAAATTACTTATTGATTCTTTTAATGTTTTTGGTTATACTCGTAGTCTATGAATATCAGACTTATATTACATCTGACATTAATTCGACTAGCTGCATTATTCAAGGGAAGAAGTGTAGACCCGACCCCAGTTTTGGGTTTGCCATATCTAAAATTTTCTTAACATTCTATGGAGTAGCTGCTTGTGATACATCTATCAAATATTTGAAAGAAGAGAAAGAAGAAGAAAGAAAATATGTTTATTGTACACAACAAAATATATAGTTGGAAGTCAATACTTCCAACTATATATTTTGTATTGTATGTTTATTATGTATTGACACAAGTACAACAAAACATTTTTTATATAATTATAATATACATATTATATTTAGATATATAAAATGAAAGAGTATTGTTGTGTACAAAAGGAGCAAGTTTAGCATAATGCTGTGAAGACAACCCTCACAGCGCTGATTTTCAACCTGCTCCTTTCTCACATTAGATTTTATATTATTTTAATGTAGGTAGTGCACAAGTACTTTATTAAATGTACAATATAATGATTTACATCATTTAGCTAATGAAGCTGCCGAATGCAGCCTCAGAATTGTGTTGGTGCATTCCATTACGCGAGATACGAAGTTATAAGTATGTATGTAAACTCTAAGGCTTTCACGGCTGGCGTTGCATGTTGTATGTATTGCTTCCGGGCTGTTTGGCCGTGGTCTATGTGAAACTTTTGTTCCAGACGTTTCGTCGATCACTGTGGTAGACATCTTCTGTGGTTCAGGTCCGAGCGGCGACAAGAGCGTAGAACTCTCCTCCGCGGCGTCTTCTCTGATACTGATGAAGATGTCAACCGCAGTGATCGACGAAAAGTCTGGAACAAAAGTTTCACATAGACCACGGCCAAACAGCCCGGAAGTAATAAGTATGTGTTGGCAAGTATGATTTTGGCCATTTAATATCATACAAATATTATACGGCTTTGAAATGCCTGCTGTATGTAGTATATTTGATACCTTGCATGCCAAAAAGCTGTAATATAGATATATAATAGATGTATAATATAGTCAGGTTACCATAGTACAGGCTCTGCCTAGTTTGGGACCTGAAGCCCTTGTGCGAATGTTAATAAATAAATAAATATATGACAAGAACCATATCAACAATATTGCTGTAGTGAAGCAATTTAAGAATTGCAACACTCCAAGACACACTTAAAGTTATTTACGTTGCAATGCTATTCATAGTAAACAGTTTTATTATTCCTGACCATTCTACCAAATTTATAACTGGACATGACCTTAAAACAAAAAAGATTGAAAGAGAGATAAGTTGACACTATCAGTGGCAGCACAATTAAATTGTGCTGTGATTGTTCTTCTGTGTGCTGTGCTTTCACGTGTTAATATTCTTGGTTTACTTATAGATGCAACAGTAAAGAGAATCCCTTTGGACCATCCGGACTACTTCCAGGTCCATAATCTCTTCACAGTGAAGGATCTATTCGATGGCCGGGTACACTATGGCCATAAGGATAGCTCACTCAACGACTTCATGAGACCATACCTCTATGGCTCGAGGCTTGGCCATCTGATGTTTGACTTGGATATAACAGCAGAGCACTTGCGTAAAGCACTCAACTTCACTGCACACATCGCCTACAGAGGAGGAATCATTTGCTTTTTCAATAGAAATGCTCTCAATGCTCACATAGTGGAGAGAACAGCTATGGAGAGCGGTGAATATGCGCATACAAGATTCTGGAGAGGTGGCATATTTACAAATGCCAATCATCAGTTTGGTGCAGTGACAAGGCTGCCTGATTTGTGCATATTTGTGAATACACAGAACAACATACTGAACCAACACACAGCTGTCAGAGATTGTGCCAAAATGCTCATTCCTACTATAGGTGTAGTGGATACTAATTGTAATCCCAATATAATCACATACCCAGTACCTGGCAATGATGATTCTCCCATGGCTATACAACTTTACTGTAAGCTGTTTAAGGCTGCCATCCTAAGAGGAAAGGAAGAAAGAAAGAAGTTTTTCCAAGGGAATGTAGAATGAAAATTAAATAAGTTAGAATAAGTCTTTAGTGCTATTTCAATGTAAGTATATAATAAAAAAACAGAATAATAACAGGATTCTGGTATATTTCTTGACATTCAACGTAATATCCATAATTATTATACAATAGTCAACAAAATATCTGTAGCCCATACTTGAGAATATTTTATAACATGATTGTGTACATAATAAAACAGAACAATAAATGCATGTGCCGAGTGCTCTATAGGTATACTATCAATGTTTAGTTTAGGGTAATACAATGGACATACAGACATACAGTAAAGGTATACATGTATCTACTTTTCTCTGCCTATTCTAGCCTCTTCAACTTTTCTGTACTTTAGTGTGAAGTGATGGGCGACAACATACCATCTTTCTAAGAAATAAATGATTGACTGTTAGATGACAATATAATAGCTCTCTTAGAGAATTAACCATTGTGGGTAAGTACCCTTAATAGGGACGAGATGTAGTAGAGTTTTATGGTTTATTGCATTAACAACATGCTAGGAGGAACGTACGTTCAAATTATTTGAAGGAAAAAGTTCGGCTACTGGTGGGACTCGAACCCACGACTACATACAGAATACCGTCCTGTCGCTTCGTCCATCTACGAGTAATAGTTCGTACAATTAAAGGCGCTAAGATCAACATCCCCTCAGATGTTAAAGGAAGGAGTATCGGACAGCCAGTGGAGTGCTATTGCTGCTATAGCTCAGATGGACAAAGCGACAGTACGGTATTCTGTAGTCACCGGGTTCGAGTCCATCCAAGATGTTTTTCCTTCAAATAATTTGAAAGATGTAATAGTTTAAAAACTATAAAAAAGACTTCCAATACTTAACATTGTTTTACTTCCAACAAACCGACCGTGATGGCATCGACTCGGACCCATCCAGGAGTGTATCCAAGCGAATAAAAAACAATTCCCAAATCGGTCAACAAACGATAGAGGCCCGACAAATGAACATACAGTACTTACCTAAACAATATAAACAGCCGTATCGATAACCCAGTCGGTGAAACACATTCGTTAAGTCATATGATTCCACGGATCGTCAATAACAGGGCAACACCGCCGCGGCCCGCGCGCCGTCGCCGGTGTCGTGATGATAGCCATGAGCCCAATTAATGAATTAATGAGTAAATATTTAAGTTCTTTTTAGTCCTCGAGTGCTGCGAGACTTAATTCATTCTAAAAAAATATTTTTATAACTGGCAAATGCCTTTATTAAAATAAATCACTAATAACTAATTACAATACTGCAGCTACTACAATAACATTTGAGCAATCCACTAGCTATTGGTAGCCTATAGATAACTCAAACGCTCTAACTCGCTACCGGCTTGCAGTGTGCCCGGAATGCTAGCAGCGTTTGTTTTCAATTTATTTAATTATTTTAATATCACATAATATTTGGTTACCTACATAAAACTAGCAGAATCATAAAACATATTAGGTAATACTTAAATAAAAAACGAATAACTAGGTATGAAATATTCATTGTGTGTGAGAGGACACAATTTTGTGCACTTCACCAACTGATCCAGATTAACATTGTAGATGTTCATATGAATAGTAGTGTCCGACCGAAACTGGTTTTTCAGCCGAAACCGAACTTTCGGCCTTGCTCTCTGTTTCGGCCGAAACCGAAACTTATTATTTACTGAAATGTACTGTTTTTAATGTTTATTTGCATATATATATATATATATATATATATACATATACATATATATATATATGTATATATATATACACATATATATATATATATATGTATATATATATATATATATATATATATATATATATATATATATATGTATATATATATATATATATATATATATATATATATATATATATATATATAGACAGTCAAATAGTGTTCAATAAAATAAAAATAATCCTTAGAGTCGTTACAGTAATATTTTGTACGTCATGAATACACAAGAGTTACTCTCGGAAGTAAACTTACACATATACTGCATAACTAACTATTAATACGCTGTGTTCACATAATATTGTGAAAGTAAGTAAAAGATAAATCTAATACTTATTTGTGGAGATTTCATTTACCTATTTTATTACCCAGTTACTACGTAGACCTACACCTAATGAATATAGCTTTGGACTAATAGCTTGTTTTTATAAAAAAAACTGCAAAATCGTTTTTTTTTCTTTGTGTGACATATTTTACCTGAAATAAATGAATGATTAATTATAGTAATAAATAATATCACATACCTAGGCAATGTTTTATTAAGAAAAGGAAGTAATCTTTCGCTTAGATGCATTTATCACGCGCGCCGCTTCGGTTGGTTTCGGCTCATCTTGAAAGACCCATACTCTCGATTGCTGCTTTTTTTTGGGATCGTAGTAGTCGTAAATTCATGTTTCGTCACCCGTTACTATGTCCCGCACCGAATTTGACGCCCCTTCGTTGAATCTGGTAAGCTTGGCACTGCCTGAAGCGACGCGGTCCGTTTTTTAAGCCTCGGTCAAATTGTGTGCGAACCACCGCGAGCACAGCTTTTTCACAACGAAATGTATGTGTAGGATTCATTGTATTTGACTCATGCCTATGTCTAAGGATGCGCGACTCTCACGGTAGGTCACATATCAGTCTGTTACAATCAAACGGCGCACAACATCCATGTTTGTGTTACTCACAGCGGTGGACGGGCGGCCTTCGCGGGATTCGCGAATTCTGCAAACCAGTTGTAAATAGTCGTCTTGCATGGTGCTTCATCGCCTTTTATACTACCTACGTATATTTTTAGTTATTGTGGAGCACATTTATTTATTTATTTAACAATGAAAATGTTAGGTACATACATGACTAATTACTATTTTAACTTATAACTACATTAATAATAATAATATGTACTCCTCTTACCATTGTACCATAATTTAGTTAAAACCCTTGGTCGTTTCTAATAACAATCCACACTCGGCTCGAGGCCTGTTTCGTTCTATGTCATCTTTTCGATATTACCTTAATGCGCAGCGGGTGACATTATAATATTTGTGTTCTCGTAGGGAGGTACTCTTTAGTTTTATTTCCTTAACTTGTTACCAAATACAGTCATTTCAACATCGTTTAATGAATACAAAGTAAAAAGTACCTACTACATCTTAGAGAAAGAGAGTAAAAGGTTTATATTACCAGAAGGCCGGGTTCTGATGATTAAGTCAGAACCTTGCCTAATTCATAGATCTGTAACTATTCATAGAGACTCTAATACTATCATATACTATATATATTATATGATAGAGACATTAGCCATGAGTAGTTTTGTTCGTGTTTCCTTTAAGCTTAGATTCCGAATGTTGCAAATATTGTTTACCTTGTTGTAAATAAAAGGGTGTAAGAAATAATAGTATAGAAGTAATAGTGTAGTTGTCTTTTGGCGAGCGTGCTGTTAACGTGAGGGAGGGGAACTTTGAATACTCTGGCACTTTGGAGAACCTTACAGTTTGGCAGGTATGATACACTTTTATGCATTGCCATTATCACTCGTTTGATGTATAGTTTCCGGATGGTCAGCACTTGGCTTTCTAAATAATGTAGTTCTGTTGGGTAACGATAGAGTTTAGAGAGAATCATTGTCAGCATTAATCTTTGTGCTCGCTCAAGTGTAAGCATGTTATATGTTGCGGCACCACCCCAGATGGACAGGCAATAAGTTAAGATGGGCTGACAAAGAGACAGATAAACAGATTTGCTAGCAGCATTTTTAAGTAATTTTATTGGATATATTATTTTCCTTATTCTATCTGCAGCGAGTCTTATGTGGCTGTGAAAGTTAAACTTGTCGTCAACTGTTATACCGAGATATTTGATTGGCTTATCGAAGCACAGTTACAGTTGCTTGTCGAATTGAAACTATTCATTTGCAAAGAGCAGCTATGAACAGGAATGTTGTGCGTGAGTTTTGGTACTGAAGCTTCCGTTTTATGAAAACAGAGATATTTTGTTTTTTGTGCGTTTAGTGTTAGTAGGTTTCTGTCCAGCCACTTTGTGACGATTGACATACCAACTTCTACTGACCGAAAGACTTTAGACCAATCTGAATTGTGAAATATTATAGCAGTGTCATCTGCGTAACAAATTATTTTAGCATTTTTTAATTTTAAGTTAGATATTTCATTAAGGTATATTATAAACAGTGTCGGGCCTAATATACTCCCTTGTGGGATGCCGAAGTTTTAAGGATTTTGATTACTAAGTTGATTTGTTGAACATTGGTTCCTAACATTGAACTTAGCCCCTAGTCTAGCTGCTTGTGTGTGTATACTTGTATATATAACGTGTCCGGTCCGCGCGCCTCTATAGGGAGGGCATACAATACGTTTTATCTGCAAGTCCCCCCCCCCCCCCCCCCCCCCCCCCCCCCAATAAGTAGTTTTTCTGGCACTGTAATAAAATATCAGCAGTATTTTTAATCGAAGCACGAGTGCTGTTCCAATTTAGCCCTAGCTACCCATGTGAATGAAACTCGAAAAACTCATTCGACAGATAAACACGTAGATCATAAACCAAAGGTAAATTTATTCCAATTCTTATTTTATTAAACTACAAAAAAATGACTTAATTAGTTCAACACTCGTGTTTCGATTTAAAAAATACCAAAATGTCTGCCATTTCTTTACGATGGGAGAAAAATTACTTATGGGGGTGATTTGTCGACAATATGTACCTACCGTGTTCCTCCCCCTTAAGGCTCCGACACCGCTGACCGGACACACTGTATATAGGTACCTACTTGTACTTATATACGATTTAAAATGTTTTACGTTTAGGATATTTCCATATAGAGAACTACACCTGTACTGTGACTACACCTGTGACCACAGCTGTGACTACACCTGTGACTACACACGTGACCACAACTGTGACTACACCTGTGACCACAACTGTGCCTACGCCTGTGACTACACCTGTAACCACAACTGTGACTACACCTGTGACCACAACTGTGACTACACCTGTGACTAACCTGTGACCACAACTGTGACTGCACTGACAGAAAAACATTTAGTAATCGATTACTTAATAATGATATTAATAAAGGTAATGTTTCAGTGTTCGAATCGCGCAAGTTTGTATACATTTTGGACAAATACTTATGTAGAGGGAGAGGGTTATCTGTAACAACATTAGGTAGGCAGGTGCACTTCCCTAGTAGTTATGTACCTAGGTAGATACACTTAGGTACCTAAGTATTATGTATGTTGAATTGTCATTTATCCAAGCAGCACTTTCCGCATCATGTGTGGATGCGGGCTGGAGTCGGTCTCGCTCCGACTCTCCCAGCTGCCGGTGATGCATTTGGAGCTGCACAGGTATTGTAGCAGAGGAATCCGGTACTTGCCGCAGAAGTCCACAAATTTGATGTGTTCCACTCGATTGTCGAAGAAAACACCTGGAAAATACAGTTAACATATAAATATCAAATAATCACATAGGTACTTAGTTTACAGATCTACTGACTTCTGATATACGTAGGTAACACGTGGCAAGCACTAGACCAATTTTGATGAACTTGTTACTGGATTCGGCTTTTTGAGTTTCTATACATTCTAATTGGATTCACGTCGGGCGTTAAAAAAATATAAAAGAAACGCAGTACACAACACACTTAAAACAGAATCGATGAACTTATGTAAAACACTGTCGGATAAGTCGCCTAACAAACGAAAAAACAATTCATTACAGAATACACATGTCATGTCTGTCATAGCACAGCACAGGTAGGTACCTACTGAGTATGACCACAGCTTATAGCTGCTCCAAGGAATTAATATACCTACAACGTAACAGTATATCACTCCATAGCTTTGAGTATAGGTACAGCCTCCGCGGTTATTTTATCTGAGCTCCATAGACACGGCCGCCTTATAATCGCGTTTTGCTTAACATAGATTTTTAAAGCTTTACCTCTAAAATAAGGCAACTACAGCGATGCGTCAGTGAGGCTAGCGCCGCGCCGGACCGTAGGTTTCCCTAAGTAATCTGTGAGCGCCGGCGACCGAGGACTACAGTGCGCCCGTTGTTGTTCGTAAAAATGGATATTGATAAAAACGAAGACATTACGGAGTTTATGGGTGGTTTCATATTTCTCAATACTCATATATGAGTACGTTTTGATTTTTAATTGGCGATTACGAATTATTAAAGCTAAATTTATTGGAACTCAGGTAAAAGCAATAATTCTAAGAGTACTCGTTAGCCTATGGCGTAGTTCGGTACCTACGAAAATTTGGTTGTAGATAAATAATAACTGGCCAAGGGCAAGGTAAGCTCGCGCTTCGAGTATTTTGGTGGTGGGTACGTATACCTAGTACTACGTAGTCACAATCTACCATATATCGATAAGTACAAAACTTTAAAATTACCCCATCACTGCCTTTTGTTCGAACCACAATGGAACGAGTGAGGCGAGCCCTATTTATCTAACTAGTTAACTGTCAATTTTAAAACGCTGTGAATAGACAAATCCCTATTTTTAAAAATGTATTATAAAATCATGTGTAGGAGACAGAGCTTTGATTATTCAGTTTTAGTATCTTTGGTTCAGCATAAAGGAACAGCCAGGATTCAAAATCCGGTTAAGTGAAGTTTTCTCGATAGATTAAATATTTGAAAAATATGCTTTTCAAAACTTAAAACACGTATATCTTACAAAATAATAATAACATTCATATGAAACTGAATTTGTTTGGTAGATAATGACATTATCTAGAAACAGTCAGGATTTTTTTTTCAATATTCATGACTGTTGATTTTATACGAATTTATTTCGTTAAATTCCTAGTGCCGCGCGGGGTCACGTGATCTCAGGTGGCTTATCCGCACCGCTCTCCACCCGCGCATTCCTCCCGTGACCACTGTCAACGTCAGACCTGTGCTTGCGTCGCTCTGCCTGCTAATATTATTATTTTAACATCTGAATACAAAGGGCTGTAGCATATCTGTCCAAAGAAAGATAGCTTATGTGATATTGATAGGTCCTGTTGTATCCCTATATAGAGAAAACATTAAATAAGAACGTTGCTAACGCCTGATAGAACACACGATCGAACTATTGTTAGCCGAGTAGCGCCTGACTGTGTGATCAAGGTACATTTATAAAATGGTAATCTTGTGAATTAAAATGCTTGTCAGTGACCATATTTTTATATTCTTTGTAATCTAGCGTTTGCCCACAATCTCAGTTGATGGTTAGTGACGATGTGATAGAAGGACTATAATCACGTTAGATATAGAACTTTTACCGGTTCTCAAGGACTGCTCAGCATGCTTGAGCACGCTATGTGTTTGGTTACATTTCTTTCAAATTTGAGGGTGGTTCAGGTATGAATTCGAAACTATCGTACCGCGACGCTGCCGCTGGAGAGTTGACACCAGTGTTGTGTTGCCTTCGGGGCAAGATCAAGCCGGTGGTAAGTATTGAATCAGCGTCCGCTTTTTATATAATTTAAAAAGAACGTGGTTCTCAATTTAGTCTCAAATGTATTTTTATGTATTCAGTTTCCTAATTCATTTTAAGAAATTAATGAAAATGTTTGAAGTAATAACTCTTTACGCGCGATGTCACTGTTTTATCGTTACCGACACTTCTGTATATAACTATGTACATGTGTTGTGTACATAGTTATATACCTAGTAGGCGCGCCCCACGGTTTTACAGTACTAGTATGAATTTTAAGTCAAAGTTAACAACCGCCATAGCGACATATTAGAAAAAACCTGTTGCTGAAAATTAAATCAGTGCCCACAGATATCATTTAATCAAATGACAAAAATTAATAATTAAAAAGCTTTTGTACAGAAAATTAGTAGTAATTGCTGCTATAAAAATCAATTCAAAAAAGTTAAATTCACTTCGGGGATTTGAACCCTGAACCTGCTGATCTTCAGTCAATGACGTCCGTTCCTCAACCAAATATGAACTGAGCGCACTGACCGCATTTTGATTTATAACTCAGCTACCAGAAGTTGCATGGAGATCAAGCCTTTGTATTTTCAAGTGGTCAAGTGCACTTGGTAATTATGATTTCTATACATATCGACAAAATATCTGTTAAAATTCTACTGTATTACATACTTTAATTTTGTCAACTATTTTTTTATTAGAATGTCCTACCCATAGTACAACGGGATCCTATTACTGAGGGAGTGGAGTGGATTACTGAGGGAGTCCTATTACTATTACCCTACTGAGGGAGTGTTGTTCCCGGCGCCCGCGCCGCCGGAACAACAGATGCGCGCGAACGGTGCGCGAGCTGCGCACTCGTCAGATCCGGACACTCCCTAAGACTCCGCTGTTCCCTAAGAGTCCGTCTGTCACGAGGCTGTATCTCATGAACCGTGATAGTAAGGCAGCTGGAATTTGTACAGACGTTGTATTCCTGTTGTATGCACGCCATAACTAAACAATTGATTTCGCACGTAACATACGAGTAGATACATTACAAACGCTTAAACGCTTGAGTCTGGGTCTTGGGTATAGAATACAGAATATATATATTGTTAATTTGTCACGATGGTATTTCCAAATGGTAACTCAGTAGGTAAGTAGGTAGGTATCATAATTATATGCTATAATTATAAACTCCTCTGAGCTCACTGTATTTCTTACTAATGTCATAGTATCCATACTTTGAAAATTATATACATATAATAATATTTGACATTTTTTTATGTTTTTCAAACTGTAAAGTGTAGGTAACATTAATGTTGATAATGCTTTGTATAAACTGGTAACTCGGCTTCAGCCGCGCGCTGAAGCCGGGCCAACCTTAGCGGGTGCGCAGCGTTTAGGAAAGTGAGTAACGCAGGCGCCGCGCTCGATTTGCGTTAGGAAAGTGAGTAACGCAGGAGCCGCGCTCGATTTGCGTTAGGAAAGTGAGTAACGCAGGAGCCGCGCTCGATTTGCGTTAGGAAAGTGAGTAACGCAGGAGCCGCGCTCGATTTGCGTTAGGAAAGTGAGTAACGCAGGAGCCGCGCTCGATTTGCGTTAGGAAAGTGAGTAACGCAGGAGCCGCGCTCGATTTGCGTTAGGAAAGTGAGTAACGCAGGAGCCGCGCTCGATTTGCGTTAGGAAAGTGAGTAACGCAGGAGCCGCGCTCGATTTGCGTTAGGAAAGTGAGTAACGCAGGAGCCGCGCTCGATTTGCGTTAGGGAAGTGAGTAACGCAGGAGTCGCGCTCGATTTGCGTTAGGACAGTGAGTAACGCAGGAGCCGCGCTCGATTTGCGTTAGGAAAGTGAGTAACGCAGGAGCCGCGCTCGATTTGCGTTAGGAAAGTGAGTAACGCAGGAGTCGCGCTCGATTTGCGTTAGGAAAGTGAGTAACGCAGGAGCCGCGCTCGATTTCCGTTAGGAAAGTGAGTAACGCAGGAGCCGCGCTCGATTTGCGTTAGGAAAGTGAGTAACGCAGGAGCCGCGCTCGATTTGCGTTAGGAAAGTGAGTAACGCAGGAGCCGCGCTCGATTTGCGTTAGGAAAGTGAGTAACGCAGGAGCCGCGCTCTATTTGCGTTAGGTACTCATTTTCGCTCGAGAGGAAGGTAGAGTCTATTTCACGAAAGAAGTCCCACTGGGGTGGCGCTAGTTTCTGTGCTACAGATTAAAACGCATTGTTGCACGTGATATTCCAGTTAGTTCCACTGATTGCCGCGGGACTCCTTTTGTGAAACGTACTCTACCGTTAGTGAACAGGCTTCATCCATAGTCACTGGGTATATCGCATGAACAGCGAGTCGGCCCATGACAGTTCCACACAGTCTACTGTCACCTGAGAATATCTCATGATACCTACTATGTGTGATCTAGCCTATACTTAATATAATGAACTTATGTACATGGAAATACACATATTATACCTATACTTAGGCTTATCGAGTCTACTCTCTACAGCCTTGAACTTGCAATGTAAATAATTTCCTTTGAGTTTTGACTATTTTTTTGATAAATACCTACCTACGGGAGGTAGTTATTACGTGGAAGTGCCGCGCTAGACGAGGACCTACACGCGGATGGGGCGGGGCTCCCCTCCCATGGCCGCGTGCCGCATGCCGCCCCCGCGCCGGCCGGTCAGGACCTCTATGGGAGAATACGTTCTGCCACCACCGTTGTTTTTCTGGCCACCACTAAGTGCAATGCTGATCAGCTAAATTATGTCGATGTCTCGATCTTATACCGATCCCCTCCGCTCTAAATAAGTTATCCAAAGCAACTCAGAGGTCATAGGAAGTAGATATTACCTTTTACTATTCAGTCTTAGTATTATTGATGGCAGGTCTTAAGAGGAATCTATACCAAACACTGTTTTCGCGTTGTAGGTATTGAGCAAACTTATTAGTGTCAGCAGCGTTCCTCCCAACCCGCCATGCAAGCGATAGATTTGCTGCCCGCGATATGTATAGGTAAGTATCTACTTACACCTTTTGATAGAATGTATGTTCAGGGCCAAATCTCTTCCCCTCTAAAATGTAACAAAACAGTTGTTATTGATGTCCATCGATTCATTACGACGTGTTTTAGGGTTCTATACGTTTTATTGTTAAATAGCCACAGCGTCAGCGCAGAAATGAACTGGTTGTTGTAACTTTAAAGTGTTTTAAAAAGAAAGAAAGAAAGAAAGAAATACGTTTATTCGTGACATAGGCAACACCACAACAGTAAAAAAAATATATATAAGAACACACAGTAATATTAAGAACATATAAATACATACAAGTAATAACATATAGCTTTAACTAAATGTTTGTGTGTGAAAAGCTGCAATAAATATGTAGTATAGGCACATATCGTTAGTAGGTATACAGTTTTTTCATATAATCTACACATCATTTACCTGGTGAATGATGTGTAGACTATATAAGCCCGAAATCGGACTATATTCAAAGGTAGAAAACAGGTTTTCCTTTTTGTATGGCCAAGTCGGTACGCGGTATGGTTTCCTCTTATCCGCCATAGCCAACTATTCACATTGCCAACCATTGCTTATCTAATATGTAGTATCGCTAGTAGTAGTTCTAGCGATACTACATATTAGATAAGCAATGGTTGAGTGGAGGGAAATGTGAGATATAATTATATGTGAGACTAAGGTTTTCACCATTCTCCAGTTTTGGAAATAAGCGTAGTTTAAAAACATGATACTCGGCCTCTCAGAATCTATCGACACAATTGAATATAAACGAAAAGTACGGGTGTTTAATGCTGATAAAGAGGTGAAAAGGTTGGACATATGATATTGATAATGGCCACAAAGCTGATAAGGGATATTTGCAAAATTGCAATTGTTGGTTCTTACCAAAAGGCTTCAGCCGCGTGTGACATGATGATAATTAATTAATTGCGAAAAAAAGAATTATCAAAATCGGTTCACGCAGTCGATAGTTCTGAGGTAACAAAAATAAACATAGGGGTCGAATTTAGAACCTCCTGTTTTAAATGTTTCAATTATACCTACAATTATTTATATAATTATGTGTTGACTAATTACATTCATTTTACGAAGTTATACGATTTAAAGTAGATTGTATTGACTCCGTGTGATCGGTCGAGCGCTTGTTTGTGATTGTTCAGAGGTGTTGGCCAATCACAAGCAAGTATAACAGTGGGGATAAGCGCACAGGCAACGCATTTTGAAAGTATGCTCGGCCATTCGTTTTCCGACATTCGTCTGAGTAACTAGCATTGTGCCGCCGTAGGTTTTGATAAGTAAAATTGTACCTGTAGCAATAGCAACTATAGCAATAAAGCTGATTTTCAAATGCACAAACAGTGTTGTTTGTTTTTTTATCACAATCAGGCCCTCGCACTAGGACTCCCTGTATTGCGGGAGGCATGGACACACACAATCACAGCACACAAACATCCAAGACCCGGGACAAACATCTACACTCATCGCACATATGTATGCCCCTGCCGGGATTCGAACCTAGGGTCCCGAAAACACAGAAGTCATGTCAATAACACAAACCACTGCGCCACGGCGACCGTCACTCCTTTTTTTGAAGTCGATTAAATATAGCAATATTTTAAGATTTGCAGGTTTTCCTTTTCATTAGGCTAAACCTAATAGCGCCCACGTTCATAATTACTTTACATTGTTCCTACGGGTGTAACGGCGCGCTTACGCGCAGTCGATATCACCATCGACAATGGTTTCGGCTTCTTCCGGAACCCTTCATCAGGATCCTGAGCGCGGTGCGTTCGAGACGGGACGTTGCGACGAACGCACCGCGCTCAAGATCCTGATTGTTTGTCGATCGTGATATCGACTACGAGTAAGTGCCACGTTATACCCGTAGAAACAGTGTAAACTAATTGCGTCCGCCAATGAAGTAGTTCTTTGTGATATTTAATTAGTTTATCTTGCAGGTACCTACTGTAGGTCCCTACGGTAGGTGGGCGGGTCTGGGTTCATCCATTAAATAGTTGCTATGCCTATGCTTGCGGCGTTCGCGCTGCTTGTTTTGGTTAAGTCCAGGCCATCTTTACTCATCCCGTGATGGGTAGGGAGGTTACGGTCTTGGGGGAAGCGCAGGTCGTGATGATCCTCAAGGCAAGTCTGGCGATTACCTTCTCGCGGTGGTGCGGTGCTCGAGCGAGCCCGACACACCCCGCCTACTTTCCCGGTAGGCGGTAGTGCGTAAATGCATTTTCCCCACGTACAATAAAAAAAGGTACCTACGGTAGGTAGGTACTGGGTAACTGGGTAACTGTACGGTACTAACCTTTACACTTCGGATTGACACAACACTGAGCCGCTTTCAAATACTTCATCAAAGTAGCAGGGACGTCTCCTGGCTGGACTGGGATCTCGTGCAGTTTGATGGTTCTGCCGGCTAGTTCCAGCAAAGATGGCGGCTGCAGTGTCATATCTCTGACGAACCTCACCACCAGAGGGTTGTCTCGGAGACTTAACTGGAATAAAATACATTGAAATATAAGCTACGAATGCCGGAACTCCTACCAAGTTTTTAATTTAAAAAAAAGATATACCCAGAGAGAAAAAAACGCACGCCAAGGCGTTTACGGTCGGTACCATCATAGTTCAAAAGTTACTAATATCAAAATATTGTGCTCATGGTACCAACTTCGACAAGTTGAAAAAAACAAAATGAAAGTTATTTCACGTCGAAAGTGTGAAATAACTTGTCGAAGTCGGTACCATGAAAACAATATTTTGATATTAGTTACTTTGAACTATGATGGTGGAACGCGCAGGTCTCGAGTTCTAATAAACCGATATACTCAGCTCAGGTTACAGTCTGTTGGAGCTGGGGCAAAAATCAAAGTTCTCAGTTAACGGTTTCTTTAATCACCGAGCCCCCGTCCGGTGGTATTCATACAGTACTGTCCCGGGTCAAATGAAAAGAGTCCCTAACATATTCTAGTAATATTATATAGCCTAGGTTACTCGCGGTACAGCATTCTAAGGTGATAACATTTCTATAATCAGTCCATTAGTTTTTCCAATTGAATAGTAAGAAACAAGAATACACACGTATTCTCTTGATGAACAGTAGTTAGTCGATAAAGATTAGTTTGACATGTGTTTGACGACTGGTCACGACCAAATCAACTCTGCCTGAAAACATTAATGATAAGGCGACTGAAGAACCACTGTAACACACCGGCTAAGTGCGTGTCGGACTCGCGCACCAAGTCACGTTTGTTGTATGGGAGCCCCCTTATGTATTAATTTTATTTTAATTATTTATTTTTAAAGTGAATAATATATCTTCTACATAACATGTGAGTATTTCAAGCGTCTACCTGTTGTCGTTATCAATGTCGATCAAAACGATTTAATATCTTATAATAAAATATTTGTTGTGTGCTAAGGATAACCAACAGAAAAATGCTGTAAATACTCTGTTTTAAAAATAGAGTTTTAATTCTGTATGGTGTGCTGTATTTGTAGGTACCAAAAAGTAATACTTATAGATATTTTTGTCCGATAGTTAAAATAAAAATTATACCTACGTAATTACTTATAGTGTGGTTTATTTTTCGGAGTAGGTACTCGAGCACAGCGCTCACAGTGAACACGCCCGGCTTAACATTGTATTCACCGACATGCCGTTACATACACGCTACCAACAATAAACCGCAAATTGTACGCTTTTGTGTGCTAATGTCAGAGAAATCAGCTGATTGTAAATATTTGCTAAGTATAAGTGTTTTGATGAAGTTTATAATCGTAATTAATGTATAAATAAAAAAAAAACACTGCGTAACCATCTATTCCCTGAACAATTAAGGTTAAAAATGTTATTTTGATACACCACCATCAAATGGCAGATGTCAATTGAGTTTAACGTTAGCACACACGCTGCACTACCTCGTGTTCTTGAACACCGTATTCACGCTATAAGAATGCTACAAATGACGTCACACCACAAACATGTACGGACATTGTCACATTTTGAACCGACTTGTAGCGTGAATAATTCAAATATAGTGAATAATCTGAATTTTAAACCACAGCATTACTGTGCCGATCAAACTACTTCCGAATTGCCACACTTCGGTCCTCCAAATGTCTCAGCGTAGGTAGATAGGTAGATAGGTAGGCAGGTAGGCAGGTAGGTAGGTAGGTAGGTAGGCAGGTAGGTAGGTAGGCAGGTAGATAGGTAGGTAGATAGGTAGGTAGGTAGGCAGGTAGGCAGGTAGATAGGTAGGTAGATAGGTAGGTAGGTAGGTAGGTAGGCATGTAGGTAGGTAGGCAGGTAGGCAGGTAGGTAGATAGGTAGGTAGGCAGGTAGGTAGGTAGGCAGGTAGGTAGGTAAGTAGGTAGGCAGGTAGGCCTCTTGTGTGTCGAGTGTATGAGTCTAGCGTGACCGGTCGGGATACCTACGCTTTATCGTGATAGGATCATGCGTGATTATCTAAATCGACAAGATGTCTCCTAGAAGGACAAACATCCAAAAAGCATCGGTGTTGTCTTGTAAACTTGACCCTTATATGGTGTACGTCATCATGTTATCTCACCTCCGTCAGACATCTCAGCTTTATTATTTGTGTCGGCAACGTCTTGAGCCTGTTCTTATCGATCAGCAGCGACCGCAGCTGGTCCAAGCTCGCGATGCTGGCAGGCAGCTGCTCGATCAGATTGTCGCTCAGCACCAACGCTTGCAAGGAGCTCAGCCGACCGACGGACTCCGGGACTTCACATATTCGGTTGCCTCCCACTGCTAGAATTTGTAAACTGAAAATTTAAACATAATAGGGTAGTTGACACAGTCAAAAATAAATGACAATGTAATGTTATCATAATAGCGGTTGGAACAAATAACACAATAAAGTTTAACAAATTATTTATCATGCGTTGGATGGATTTTATTTTGAATAAACAAAATGTGTATAAATTTGTCGGAAGTCACGTGACCTCAAACGGAAGAAGCGGTGGAAATGATGTCATAAGGGCAATAACAAACGTGTGACATGATAGTGTCGTGCCTTATCAACAGTTTGAGAATCGATTATCTGGCCTGGTGAGTATTAATCGAGTACAGTACGAGAATATGTTCTGTGTAAATTTACAAGTCACTGTAAAATAAATTAATAACAATAAATTTATTAAAATATCAATCTTGTAAAATAAAAGGAATTATTATGAGGACTACAAATATATTTCAATATACAATATATGTATAATTTTAAAATGTAGCCTTTTAGAGATATAAAAAATACGAATATTGACCCCTCTTAACACAGAAGCTATTAAGCGCAATATTCTGAAAATAAAATACGTAGGTAACGAATATTATATTGGTATTTACTCATAGTTTACGGAAAAATAGAATGAATTGAAGTTAGTTTTACTTACGATTTATATGATCTCTGGCTAAGATTTTCGCGGAGAAAGGTTTCAAGAGAGACTGATTATAATATGAAGTATTGCATTTCGAATTTTTTTAAGTACCTACAGAAATAATGAATCATTTATTAAGTTAATCATAGTACACTTAAATTACATCATCGGTATGATTTTATCTCATTTTTTATTTCAGCACTCTTAAGCTAATGAGTGTATTTGTATCCTTTTCGAACGGGATCACTGCGGAGCGCGTAGTTCGGCAATATCCGACTATGTTTGGATCATGATTGATGACGCAACTACAGGAGACGAACAGTCGTTACCTTTGCATTTGTATCCTTAATAGACAGGATATTTGTTTGAATGCCATTATATTGCAAATATAGCGATCTTGTGCATTATACTAATGTATAGCTATTATGTACAGATAGCGTATGCCACTATATTATCAGTGTATAGAAAGCAATCCATGGTCCTTAGTACAGAAATTCATTGGCATGTGGTTTAATTTTTTCCTTTCTGTATTTTTCTCATCTTTGTCAGTCCGATGCTGTTGAGATTAATACTATTACTGTCTAGTGCTGTTGGTTTGAACCAACAACCTTCTATATAAACAACAAACATCACCTTAGTATGGATATAAAATAACAGGTATATATAATCGATTCTGAAATCGATTACGCGCGACTACGCGACTACGCGCACTACAAGCAAGCAAAACGTATTGTTACACCACTATGTTATTGCCCTAGTGACGTCATACGGGTACAGGCCGCCATTGATTATATGTTTTAGCGCCAAGTTTAAAAGTGGAAATAAAAACATCATTTTTTATTGTTTAGAGTTCTTTAAAAAACATTTAAAAATGCCAGGTGTGTATTTCGGTGTCCTGAATAATTATTAATTATTATTAACCATATTATATAAAGCTCGATTACCACTCACTGACTCACTCACTGACTCATTGACATCATTGTTCTCCCAGAAGGAGCGATGGGGGGTGTTTGTGATGTAAGGGAAAAGTGTAGAGGAGGTTCCTATGACCACCAGAAAAATCCGAAAAGTGTCATTTTTGGTTTCCTTGATGGAACTGGTGTATGGATCTCGGAAACCATAATCGATGGGGGGTAGGTGTCTAAACTAAAAATGACTAAAACCCTGGGACCTTTTTGGAAAAATGAAAAAAAATTACCCTCCAGAACAAAAAAGAGGTTCTCCCATACAAATTTAAAACGACCGCAACTCCGGAACCGTTATAGGTGGGTATGGGGGGTTCAAGCAAATATTATAGAGAGTTTGTAGGGAAATTTGAGGTTTCTGTCAAAAATTGAAAATTGGTCCTTCGACCCGGATACCAAAATTCAAGTTGGTCCGATCTGGCTAAAATTTAGTATTTAGGGAAATTGGGGGTCCCTGATTCCAAATATAAAAAAAATTTTTTGGTGACGTCATTTGTTATTTTTTTACCGGATAGGGATTTTTGAAGGCGAAACCACTTCCTATTTGCGAGGCCGCAGGCCGAGCTTCAAACCTGCGAGGCCGAAGGCCGAGCGTCGAGGGCGAGGCCGAAGGCCGAGCTTTCGGCCCGCGAGGCCGAAGGCCGAGCGTGGCCTCCGCGAGGCCGCAGGCCGAGCCGTGTTAGTCACTTACGAGGCCGAAGGCCGAGTTCCGAATGGGGTGTTACGCATTTACACTCCTTAGGAGAGTCACTAACGAGGCCGAAGGCCGAGTCCCGAATGGAAAGTTTTTTTTCCACATCTCGAGCTGGTCTTTGATGCAACCGCTCACGGGAACTAAAAGTATCTGTCAGTTGTTCGAATTGCATTAGAATTTTTAAATCTTTTTATTTACTGGATGGGGATTTTCGCTGGCGATACAACGCCACGGTTGCGAGGCCGCAGGCCGAGCTTTAAACCTGCGAGGCCGAAGGCCGAGCTTTCGGCCCGCGAGGCCGAAGGCCGAGCGTGGCCTCCGCGAGGCCGTAGGCCGAGCCGTGTTAATCACTTACGAATGGGGTGTTACGCGTTTACATTCCTTAGGAGAGTCACTAACGAGGCCGAAGGCCGAGTCCCGAATGGGGAGTTTTTTTTCCACATCTCGAGCTGGTCTCCGAGGCAACTGCCCACGTTATCCACTGCACTTAGAGGTATGGTCCCTTAACAAAAGTCGTTTACAATCTTGGTGCGATTTTACAGCGCCTAAAATTTTATCAAAAAAATCAACTTGCACATGGTAACCCTGCTCACACTTTGTACTGAACTAGAAGAAACAGTCACTTACTCGACTTGTATGAGAATTTTATATATTTTTTTTTAACTGCAATTACCAGTTTGACAAATATTACTAATGCACTTCGATAACGCGGGCTGCTCGCAGCCCGCGCACCACCCGAAATACTAGTTATATTATATAAAGTTCGATTACCACTCACTGACTGACTGACTCACTCATTGACATCATTGTTCTCCCAGAAGGAGCGATGGGGGGTGTTTGTGGTGTAGGGGAAAAGTGTAGAGGAGGTTCCTATGACCACCAGAAAAATCCGAAAAGTGTCATTTCTGGTTTCCTTGATGGAACTGGTGTACGGATCTCGGAAACCATAATCGATGGGGGGTAGGTGTCAAAACTAAAAATGACTAAAACCCTGGGACCTTTTTGGAAAGTTGAAAAAAAATTACCCTCCCGAACAAAAAAGAGGTTCTCCCATACAAATTTAAAACGACCGCAGCTCCCGAACCGTTATAGGTGGGTATGGGGGGTTTGAACAAATGTTATAGAGGGTTTGTAGGAGAATTTGGAGTTTTAGTCGAAAATTGAAAATTGGTCCTTCGACCCGGATACCAAAATCCAAGTTGCTCCGATCTGGCTGAAATTTGATATTTAGGGAGATTGGGCGTCCCTGATTCCAAATATGAAAAAAATATTTGGATGACGTCATTTGTTTTTTTTTTACTGGATGGGGATTTTTGATGGCGAAACCACTTCTTATTTGCGAGGCCGCAGGCCGAGCTTCAAACCTGCGAGGCCGAAGGCCGAGCTTCCAGGGCGAGGCCGAAGGCCGAGCTTTCGGCCCGCGAGGCCGAAGGCCGAGCGTGTCCTCCGCGAGGCCGCAGGCCGAGCCGTGTTAGTCACTTACGAGGCCGAAGGCCGAGTTCCGAATGGGGTGTTACGCATTTACATTCCTTAGGAGAGTCACTAACGAGGCCGAAGGCCGAGTCCCGAATGGGGAGTTTTTTTCTACATCTCGAGCTGGTCTTTGATGCAACCGCTCACGGGAACTAAAAGTATCTGTCAGTTGTTCGACTTGCATGAAAATTTTTAAATCTTTTTATTTTCTGGATGGGGATTTTCACTGGCGATATAACGCCACAGTTGCGAGGCCGCAGGCCGAGCTTCAAACCTGCGAGGCCGAAGGCCGAGCTTTCGGCCCGCGAGGCCGAAGGCCGAGCGTGGCCTCCGCGAGGCCGTAGGCCGAGCCGTGTTAGTCACTTACGAATGGGGTGTTACGCGTTTACATTCCTTAGGAGAGTCACTAACGAGGCCGAAGGCCGAGTCCCGAATGGGGAGTTTTCTTTCCACATCTCGAGCTGGTCTCCGAGGCAACTGCCCACGTTAACCACTGCACTTAGAGGTATGGTCCCTTAACAAAAGTCGTTTACAATCTTGGTGCGATTTTACAGCGACTAAAATTTTATCAAAAAAATCAACTTGCACATGGTAACCCTGCTCACACTTTGTACTGAACTAGAAGAAACTGTCACTTACTCGACATGTATGAGAATTTTATATATTTTTATAAACTGCAACTAAAACCTTAAATAAAAATACAAATGCACATCGATAACGCGGGCTGCTCGCAGCCCGCGCACCACCCGAAATACTAGTTATATATATAAAGCTCGATTACCACTGACTCACTCACTGACTGACTGACTGATTGACATAATTGTTCTCCTAGAAGGAGCTATGGGGGGTGTTTGTGATGTAGGGAAAAAGTGTAGAGAAAGTTCCCGTGACCTCCAGAAAAATCCGAAAAGTGTCATTTTTGGTTTCCATCATGGAACTGGTGTAGGGATCTCGGAAACTATAATCGATGAGGGGTTGGTGTCAAAACTAAAAATGACTAAAACCCTGGGATCCTTTTAAAAAGTTGAAAAAAAATTACCCTCCCGAACAAAAAAGAGGTTCTCCCATACAAAATTAAAACGATCGCAACTCCGGAACCGTTATAGGTAGGTATGGGGGTATCGAACAAATGTTATAGAGGGTTTGTAGGGGAATTCGAGGTTTCTGTCAAAAATTAAAAATTGGTCCTTCGACCCGGATACCAAAATCCAAATTTGTCTGATCTGGCTGAAATTTGGTATTTAGGGACATTGGGAGTCCCTGATTCCAAATATAAAAAAAAATTTTGGATGACGTCATTTGTTTTTTTTTTTACTGGATGGGGATTTTCGCTGGCGATACAACGCTACGGCTGCGAGGCCGCAGGCCGAGCTTCAAACCTGCGAGGCCGAAGGCCGAGCTTAGAGGGCGAGGCCGAAGGCCGAGCTTTCGGCCCGCGAGGCCGAAGGCCGAGCGTGGCCTCCGCGAGGCCGTAGGCCGAGCCGTGTTAGTCACTTACGAGGCCGAAGGCCGAGTTCCGAATGGGGTGTAACGAATCAACGTCCCTCAGGTGAGTCGCTAACGAGGCCGAAGGCCGAGTCCCGAATGGGGAGTTTTTTTTCCACATCTCGAGCTGGTCTCCGAGGCAACTGCCCACGTTAACCACTGCACTTAGAGGTATGGTTCCTTAACAAAAGTCGTTAACAATCTTGGTGCGATCTTACAGTGACTAAAATTTTATCAAAAAAATCAACTTGCACATGGTAACACTGCCCACACTTTGTACTGAACTAGAAGAAACTGTCACTTACTCGACTTGTATGACAGTTTTATATAATTTATAAACTGCAACTAAAACTTCAATTAAAAATACAAATGCACATCGATAACGCGGGCTGCTCGCAGCCCGCGCACCACCCAACACCTAGTTATATTATATAAAGTTCGATTACCACTGACTCACTCACTCATTGACATCATTGTTCTCCTAGAAGGAGCGATGGGGGGTGTTTGTAATGTAGGGGAAAAGTGTAGAGGATGTTCCTATGACCACCAGAAAAATCCGAAAAGTGTCATTTTTGGTTTCCTTGATGGAACTGGTGTTCGGATCTCGGAAACCATAATCGATGGGGGGTAGGTGTCAAAACTAAAAATGACTAAAACCCTGGGACCTTTTTGGAAAGTTGAAAAAAAATTACCCTCCCGAACAAAAAAGAGGTTCTCCCATACAAATTTAAAACGACCGCTGCTCCCGAACCGTTATAGGTGGGTATGGGGGGTTTGAACAAATGTTATAGAGGGTTTGTAGGAGAATTTGGGGTTTTAGTCGAAAATTGAAAATTGGTCCTTCGACCCGGATACCAAAATCCAAGTTGCTCCGATCTGGCTCAAATTTGGTATTTAGCGAGATTGGGGGTCCCTGATTCCAAATATAAAAAATTTTTTGGATGACGTCATTTGTTTTTTTTTTACTGGATGGGGATTTTTGATGGCGAAACCGCTTCTTATTTGCGAGGCCGCAGGCCGAGCTTCAAACCTGCGAGGCCGAAGGCCGAGCTTCCAGGGCGAGGCCGAAGGCCGAGCTTTCGGCCCGCGAGGCCGAAGGCCGAGCGTGGCCTCCGCGAGGCCGTAGGCCGAGCCGTGTTAGTCACTTACGAGGCCGAAGGCCGAGTTCCGAATGGGGTGTTACGCATTTACATTCCTTAGGAGAGTCACTAACGAGGCCGAAGGCCGAGTTCCGAATGGGGAGTTTTTACCACATCTCGAGCTGGTCTTTGATGCAACCGCTCACGGGAACTAAAAGTATCTGTCAGTTGTTCGACTTGTATGAGAATTTTTTAATCTTTTTATTTACTGGATGGGGATTTTCGCTGGCGATACAACGCCACGGTTGCGAGGCCGCAGGCCGAGCTTCAAACCTGCGAGGCCGAAGGCCGAGCTTTCGGCCCGCGAGGCCGAAGGCCGAGCGTGGCCTCCGCGAGGCCGTAGGCCGAGCTGTGTTAGTCACTTACGAAAGGGGTGTTACGCGTTTACATTCCTTAGGAGAGTCACTAACGAGGCCGAAGGCCGAGTCTCGAATGGGGAGCTTTTTAAACATCTCGAGCTGGTCTCCGAGGCAACTGCCCACGTTAACCACTGCACTTAGAGGTATGGTCCCTTAACAAAAGTCGTTTACAATCTTGGTGCGATTTTACAGCGACTAAATTTTTATCAAAAAAAACAACTTGCACATGGTAACCCTGCTCACACTTTGTACTGAACTAGAAGAAACTGTCACCTACTCGACTTGTATGAGAATTTTAAATATTTTTTAACTGCAACTACAAATCTTGATAAATATTACTAATGCACATCGATAACGCGGGCTGCTCGCAGCCCGCGCACCACCCGAAATACTAGTTATATATATAAAGCTCGATTACCACTGACTGACTCACTCACTCACTGACTGATTGACATAATTGTTCTCCTAGAAGGAGCTATGGGGGGTGTCTGTAATGTAGGGGAAAAGTGGAGAGGAGGTTCCTGTGACCTCCAGAAAAATCCGAAAAGTGCCATTTTTGGTTTCCTTGATGGAACTGGTGTACGGATCTCGGAAACTATAATAGTTAGGGGGTAAGTGCCAAAACTAAAAATGACTAAAACCCTGGGATCCTTTTGGAAAGTTGAAAAAAATTTACCCTCCCGAACAAAAAAGAGGTTCTCCCATACAAATTTAAAACGACTGCAGCTCCGAAACCGTTATAGGTGGGTATGGGGGGTTCGAACAAATATTATAGAGGGTTTGTAGGGGAATTTGGGGTTTTTGTCAAAAATTAAAAATTGGTCCTTCGACCCGGATACCAAAATCCAAATTTTGCTGATCTGGCTGAAATTTGGTATTTAGGGACATTGGAAGTCCCTGATTCCAAATATAAAAAAAATTTTGGATGACGTCATTTTTTTTTTTTTTACTGGATGGGGATTTTCGCTGGCGATACAACGCTACGGCTGCGAGGCCGCAGGCCGAGCTTCAAACCTGCGAGGCCGAAGGCCGAGCTTCGAGGGCGAGGCCGAAGGCCGAGCTTTCGGCCCGCGAGGCCGAAGGCCGAGCGTGGCCTCCGCGAGGCCGTAGGCCGAGCCGTGTTAGTCACTTACGAGGCCGAAGGCCGAGTTCCGAATGGGGTGTAACGAATCAACGTCCCTCAGGTGAGTCGCTAACGAGGCCGAAGGCCGAGTCCCGAATGGGGAGTTTTTTTTCCACATCTCGAGCTGGTCTCCGAGGCAACTGCCCACGTTAACCACTGCACTTAGAGGTATGGTCCCTTAACAAAAGTCGTTTACAATCTTGGTGCGATTTTACAGCGACTAAAATTTTATCAAAAAAATCAACTTGCACATGGTAACCCTGCTCACACTTTGTACTGGACTAGAAGAAACTGTCACTTACTCGACATGTATGAGAATTTTATATATTTTTATAAACTGCAACTAAAACCTTAAATAAAAATACAAATGCACATCGATAACGCGGGCTGCTCGCAGCCCGCGCACCACCCAACACCTAGTTATTATTATAATATATAAAGTTCGATTACCACTCACTGACTGACTGACTGACTGACTGACTGACTGATTGACATCATTGTTCTCCTAGAAGGAGCGATGGGAGGTGTTTGTGATGTAGGGAAAAAGTGTAGAGGATGTTCCTATGACCACCAGAAAAATCCGAAAAGTGTCATTTTTGGTTTCCTTGATGGAACTGGTGTACGGATCTCGGAAACCATAATCGATGGGGGGTAGGAGTCAAAACTAAAAATGACTAAAACCCTGGGACCTTTTTGGAAAATTGAAAAAAAATTACCCTCCCAAACAAAAAAGAGGTTCTCCCATACAAATTTAAAACGACCGCAGCTCCCGAACCGTTATAGGTGGGTATGGGGGGTTTGAACAAATGTTATAGAGGGTTTGTAGGAGAATTTGGGGTTTTAGTCGAAAATTGAAAATTGGTCCTTCGACCCGGATACCAAAATCCAAGTTGCTCCGATCTGGCTGAAATTTGGTATTTAGGGAGATTGGGGGTCCCTGATTCCAAATATGAAAAAAATTTATGGATGACGTCATTTGTTTTTTTTTTACTGGATGGGGATATTTGATGGCGAAACCACTTCTTATTTGCGAGGCCGCAGGCCGAGCTTCAAACCTGCGAGGCCGAAGGCCGAGCTTCGAGGGCGAGGCCGAAGGCCGAGCTTTCGGCCCGCGAGGCCGAAGGCCGAGCGTGGCCTCCGCGAGGCCGTAGGCCGAGCCGTGTTAGTCACTTACGAGGCCGAAGGCCGAGTTCCGAATGGGGTGTTACGCATTTACATTCCTTAGGAGAGTCACTAACGAGGCCGAAGGCCGAGTTCAGCATGGGGAGTTTTTACCACATTTCGAGCTGGTCTTTGATGCAACCGCTCACGGGAACTAAAAGTATCTGTCAGTTGTTCGACTTGCATAAGAATTTTTAAATCTTTTTATTTACTGGATGGGGATTTTCGCTGGCGATACATCGCCACGGTTGCGAGGCCGCAGGCCGAGCTTCAAACTTGCGAGGCCGAAGGCCGAGCTTTCGGCCCGCGAGGCCGAAGGCCGAGCGTGGCCTCCGCGAGGCCGTAGGCCGAGCCGTGTTATTCACTTACGAATGGGGTGTTACGCGTTTACATTCCTTAGGAGAGTCACTAACGAGGCCGAAGGCCGAGTCCCGAATGGGGAGTTTTTTTTCCACATCTCGAGCTGGTCTCCGAGGCAACTGCCCACGTTAACCACTTCACTTAGAGGTATGGTACCTTCACAAAAGTCGTTTACAATCTTGGTGCGATTTTACAGCGACTAAAATTTTATCAAAAAAAATCAACTTGCACATGGTAACCCTGCTCACACTTTGTACTGAACTAGAAGAAACTGTCCCTTTCTCGACTTGTATGAGAATTTTTATATATTTTTTTCGACTGCAACTAAAATTTTAAAAAATATACAAATGCACATCGATAACGCGGGCTGCTCGCAGCCCGCGCACCACCCGAAATACTAGTTATATTATATAAAGTTCGATTACCACTCACTTACTGACTGACTGACTGACTGATTGACATCATTGTTCTCCTAGAAGGAGCGATGGGAGGTGTTTGTGATGTAGGGGAAAAGTGTAGAGGATGTTCCTATGACTACCAGAAAAATCCGAAAAGTGTCAGTTTTGGTTTCCTTGATGGAACTGGTGTACGGATCTCGGAAACCATAATCGATGGGGGGTAGGTGTCAAAACTAAAAATGACTAAAACCCTGGGACCTTTTTGGAAAGTTGGAAAAAAATTACCCTCCCGAACAAAAAAGAGGTTCTCCCATACAAATTTAAAACGACCGCAGCTTCCGAACCGTTATAGGTGGGTATGGGGGGTTTGAACAAATGTTATAGAGGGTTTGTAGGAGAATTTGGAGTTTTAGTCAAAAATTAAAAATTGGTCCTTCGACCCGGATACCAAAATCCAAGTTTGTCTGATCTGGCTGAAATTTGGTATTTAGGGAGATTGGGGGTCCCTGATTCGAAATATAAAAAAATTTTTTGGATGACGTCATTTGTTTTTTTTTTCCTGGATGGGGATTTTTGATCGCGAAACCACTTCTTATTTGCGAGGCCGCAGGCCGAGCTTCAAACCTGCGAGGCCGAAGGCCGAGCTTCCAGGGCGAGGCCGAAGGCCGAGCTTTCGGCCCGCGAGGCCGAAGGCCGAGCGTGGCCTCCGCGAGGCCGTAGGCCGAGCCGTGTTAGTCACTTACGAGGCCGAAGGCCGAGTTCCGAATGGGGTGTTACGCATTTACATTTCTTAGGAGAGTCACTAACGAGGCCGAAGGCCGAGTTCAGCATGGGGAGTTTTTACCACATCTCGAGCTGGTCTATGATGCAACCGCTCACGGGAACTAAAAGTATCTGTCAGTTGTTCGACTTGCATGAGAATTTTTAAATCTTTTTATTTACTGGATGGGGATTTTCGCTGACGATACAACGTCACGGTTGCAAGGCCGCAGGCCGAGCTTCAAACCTGCGAGGCCGAAGGCCGAGCTTTCGGCCCGCGAGGCCGAAGGCCGAGCGTGGCCTCCGCGAGGCCGTAGGCCGAGCCGTGTTAGTCACTTACGAATGGGGTGTTACGCGTTTACATTCCTTAGGAGAGTCACTAACGAGGCCGAAGGCCGAGTCCCGAATGGGGAGCTTTTTCCACATCTCGAGCTGGTCTCCGAGGCAACGGCCCACGTTAACCACTGCACTTAGAGGTATGGTCCCTCAACAAAACTCGATTACAATCTTGGGGCGATTTTACATCGACTAAAATTTTATCGAAAAAATCAACTTGCACATGGTAACCCTGCTCACACTTTGTACTGAACTAGAAGAAACTGTCCCTTTCTCGACTTGTATGAGAATTTTTAAATATTTTTTTCAACTGCAACTAAAATTTTAAAAAATATACAAATGCACATCGATAACGCGGGCTGCTCGCAGCCCGCGCACCACCCGAAATACTAGTTATTATATTATATAAAGTTCGATTACCACTCACTCACTGACTGACTGACTGATTGACATCATTGTTCTCCTAGAAGGAGCGATGGGAGGTGTTTGTGATGTAGGGGAAAAGTGTAGAGGAGGTTCCTGTGACCACCAGAAAAATCCGAAAAGTGTCATTTTTGGTTTCCTTGATGGAACTGGTGTACGGATCTCGGAAACCATAATCGATGGGGGGTAGGTGTCAAAACTAAAAATGACTAAAACCCTGGGACCCTTTTGGAAAGTTGGAAAAAAATTACCCTCCCGAACAAAAAAGAGGTTCTCCCATACAAATTTAAAACGACCGCAACTCCGGAACCGTTATAGGTGGGTATGGGGGGTTTGAACAAATGTTATAGAGGGTTTGTAGGAGAATTTGGGGTTTTAGTCGAAAATTGAAAATTGGTCCTTCGACCCGGATACCAAAATTCAAGTTGTTCCGATTTCGCTGAAATTTGGTATTTAGAGAGATTGAGGGTCCCTGATTTCAAATATGAAAAAATTTTTTGGATGACGTCATTTGTTTTTTTTTTACTGGATGGGGATTTTTGATGGCGAAACCACTTCTTATTTGCGAGGCCGCAGGCCGAGCTTCAAACCTGCGAGGCCGAAGGCCGAGCTTCCAGGGCGAGGCCGAAGGCCGAGCTTTCGGCCCGCGAGGCCGAAGGCCGAGCGTGGCCTCCGCGAGGCCGTAGGCCGAGCCGTGTTAGTCACTTACGAGGCCGAAGGCCGAGTTCCGAATGGGGTGTTACGCATTTACATTCCTTAGGAGAGTCACTAACGAGGCCGAAGGCCGAGTCCCGAATGGGGAGTTTTTTTTCCACATCTCGAGTTGGTCTTTGATGCAACCGCTCACGGGAACTAAAAGTATCTGTCAGTTGTTCGACTTGCATGAGAATTTCTAAATCTTTTTATATACTGGATGGGGATTTTCGCTGCCGATAAAACGCCACGGTTGCGAGGCCGAAGGCCGAGCTTTCGGCCCGCGAGGCCGAAGGCCGAGCGTGGCCTCCGCGAGGCCGTAGGCCGAGCCGTGTTAGTCACTTACGAATGGGGTGTTACGCGTTTACATTCCTTAGGAGAGTCACTAACGAGGCCGAAGGCCGAGTCCCGAATGGGGAGTTTTTTTTCCACATCTCGAGCTGGTCTTCGAGGCAACTGCCCACGTTAACCACTGCACTTAGAGGTATGGTCCCTTAACAAAAGTCGTTTACAATCTTGGTGCGATTTTACAGCGACTAAAATTTTATCAAAAAAATCAACTTGCACATGGTAACCCTGCCCACACTTTGTACTGAACTAGAAGAAACTGTCACTTACTCGACTTGTATGAGAATTTTACATATATTTTTTAAACTGCAACTAAAATTTTGATAACAATACAAATGCACATCGATAACGCGGGCTGCTCGCAGCCCGCGCACCACCCGAAATACTAGTATATATATAAAGCTCGATTACCACTGATTCACTCACTCACTCACTGACTGATTGACATAATTGTTCTCCTAGAAGGAGCGATGGGGGGTGTTTGTGGTGTAGGGGAAAAGTGTAGAGGAAGTTCCCGTGACCTCCAGAAAAATCCGAAAAGTGCCATTTTTGGTTTCCTTGATGGAACTGGTGTAGGGATCTCGGAAACCATAATCGATGGGCGGTAGGTGCCAAAACTAAAAATGACTAAAACCCTGGGACCCTTTTGGAAAGTTGAAAAAAAATTACCCTCCCGAACAAAAAAGAGGTTCTCCCATACAAATTTAAAACGACTGCAGCTCCGAAACCGTTATAGGTGGGTATGGGGGTTTCGAACAAACATTATAGAGGGTTTGTAGGGGAATTGGGGTTTTTTGTCAAAAATTGCAAATTGGTCCTTCGACCCGGATACCAAAATTCAAGTTGCTCCGATCTGGCTGAAATTCAATATTTAGGGAGATTTGGGGACCCTGATTCCAAATATAAAAAAAATTTTTGGATGACGTCATTTGTTTTTTTTTTACTGGATGGGGATTTTCTTTGGCGATACAACACCACGGCTGCGAGGCCGCAGGCCGAGCTTCAAACCTGCGAGGCCGAAGGCCGAGCTTCAAACCTGCGAGGCCGAAGGCCGAGCTTCGAGGGCGAGGCCGGAGGCCGAGCTTTCGGCCCGCGAGGCCGAAGGCCGAGCGTGGCCTCCGCGAGGCCGTAGGCCGAGCCGTGTTAGTCACTTACGAGGCCGAAGGCCGAGTTCCGATTGGGGTGTAACGAATTAACGTGCCTCAGGTGAGTCGCTAACGAGGCCGAAGGCCGAGTCCCGAATGGGAGGTTTTTTCCACATCTCGAGCTGGTCTTCGAGGCAACTGCCCACGTTAACCACTGCACTGAGAGGTGGAGTCCCTTAACAAAAGTCGTTTACAATCTTGGTGCGATTTTACAGCGACTAAAATTTTATCAAAAAAATCAACTTGCACATGGTAACCCTGCTCACACTTTGTACTGAACTAGAAGAAACTGTCACTTATTCTACTTGTATGAGAATTTTATATATTTTTTCAACTGCAATGACATTATTGTTAATAATACAAATGCACATCGATAACGCGGGCTGCTCGCAGCCCGCGCACCACCCAACACCTAGTTATATTATATAAAGTTCGATTACCACTCACTCACTGACTGACTGACTGATTGACATCATTGTTCTCCTAGAAGGAGCGATGGGAGGTGTTTGTGATGTAGGGGAAAAGTGTAGAGGATGTTCCTGTGACCACCAGAAAAATCCGAAAAGTGTCATTTTTGGTTTCCTCGATGGAACTGGTGTACGGATCTCGGAAACCATAATCGATGGGGGGTAGGTGTCAAAACTAAAAATGACTAAAACCCTGGGACCTTTTTGGAAAGTTGAAAAAAAATTACCCTCCCGAACAAAAAAGAGGTTCTCCCATACAAATTTAAAACGACCGCAGCTCCCGAACCGTTATAGGTGGGTATGGGGGGTTTGAACAAATGTTATAGAGGGTTTGTAGGAGAATTTGGAGTTTTAGTCGAAAATTGAAAATTGGTCCTTCGACCCGGATACCAAAATCCAAGTTGCTCCGATCTGGCTGAAATTTGGTATTTAGGGAGATTGGGGGTCCCTGATTCCAAATATGAAAAAATTTTTTGGATGACGTCATTTGTTTTTTTTTTACTGGATGGGGATTTTTGATGGCGAAACCACTTCTTATTTGCGAGGCCGCAGGCCGAGCTTCAAACCTGCGAGGCCGAAGGCCGAGCTTCGAGGGCGAGGCCGAAGGCCGAGCTTTCGGCCCGCGAGGCCGAAGGCCGAGCGTGGCCTCCGCGAGGCCGTAGGCCGAGCCGTGTTAGTCACTTACGAGGCCGAAGGCCGAGTTCCGAATGGGGTGTTACGCATTTACATTCCTTAGGAGAGTCACTAACGAGGCCGAAGGCCGAGTTCAGAATGGGGAGTTTTTACCACATCTCGAGCTGGTCTTTGATGCAACCGCTCACGGGAACTAAAAGTATCTGTCAGTTGTTCGACTTGCATGAGAATTTTTAAATATTTTTATTTACTGGATGGGGATTTTCGCTGACGATACAACGCCACTGTTGCGAGGCCGTAGGCCGAGCTTCAAACCTGCGAGGCCGAAGGCCGAGCTTTCGGCCCGCGAGGCCGAAGGCCGAGCGTGGCCTCCGCGAGGCCGTAGGCCGAGCCGTGTTAGTCACTTACGAATGGGGTGTTACGCGTTTACATTCCTTAGGAGAGTCACTAACGAGGCCGAAGGCCGAGTCCCGAATGGGGAGTTTATTCCACATCTCGAGCTGGTCTCCGAGGCAACTGCCCACGTTAACCACTGCACTTAGCGGTATGGTCCCTTAACAAAAGTCGTTTACAATCTTGGTGCGATTTTACAGCGACTAAAATTTTATCAAAAAAATCAACTTGCACATGGTAACCCTGCCCACACTTTGTACTGAACTAGAAGAAACTGTCACTTACTCGACTTGTATGAGAATTTTACATATATTTTTTAAACTGCAACTAAAATTTTGATAACAATACAAATGCACATCGATAACGCGGGCTGCTCGCAGCCCGCGCACCACCCGAAATACTAGTTATATTATATAAAGTTCGATTACCACTCACTCACTGACTGACTGACTGATTGACATCATTGTTCTCCTAGAAGGAGCGATGGGAGGTGTTTGTGATGTAGGGGAAAAGTGTAGAGGAGGTTCCTGTGACCACCAGAAAAATCCGAAAAGTGTCATTTTTGGTTTCCTTGATGGAACTGGTGTACGGATCTCGGAAACCATAATCGATGGGTGGTAGGTGTCAAAACTAAAAATGACTAAAACCCTGGGACCCTTTTGGAAAGTTGGAAAAAAATTACCCTCCCGAACAAAAAAGAGGTTCTCCCATACAAATTTAAAACGACCGCAACTCCGGAACCGTTATAGGTGGGTATGGGGGGTTTGAACAAATGTTATAGAGGGTTTGTAGGAGAATTTGGGGTTTTAGTCGAAAATTGAAAATTGGTCCTTCGACCCGGATACCAAAATTTAAGTTGTTCCGATTTCGCTGAAATTTGGTATTTAGAGAGATTGAGGGTCCCTGATTTCAAATATGAAAAAATTTTTTGGATGACGTCATTTGTTTTTTTTTTACTGGATGGGGATTTTCGCTGGCGATACAACGCCACGGCTGCGAGGCCGCAGGCCGAGCTTCAAACCTGCGAGGCCGAAGGCCGAGCTTCGAGGGCGAGGCCGAAGGCCGAGCTTTCGGCCCGCGAGGCCGAAGGCCGAGCGTGGCCTCCGCGAGGCCGCAGGCCGAGCCGTGTTAGTCACTTACGAGGCCGAAGGCCGAGTTCCGAATGGGGTGTTACGCATTTACATTCCTTAGGAGAGTCACTTACGAGGCCGAAGGCCGAGTCCTGAATGGGGAGTTTTTTTTCCACATCTCGAGCTGGTCTTTGATGCAACCGCTCACGGGAACTAAAAGTATCTGTCAGTTGTTCGACTTGCATGAGAATTTTTAAATCTTTTTATTTACTGGATGGGGATTTTCGCTGGCGATACAACGCCACGGTTGCGAGGCCGCAGGCCGAGCTCCAAACCTGCGAGGCCGAAGGCCGAGCTTTCGGCCCGCGAGGCCGAAGGCCGAGCGTGGCCTCCGCGAGGCCGTAGGCCGAGCCGTGTTAGTCACTTACGAGGCCAAAGGCCGAGTTCCGAATGGGGTGTAACGAATTAACGTCCCTCAGGTGAGTCGCTAACGAGGCCGAAGGCCGAGTCCCGAATGGGGGGTTTTTTCCACATCTCGAGCTGGTCTCCGAGGCAACGGCCTACGTCAACCACTGCACTTAGAGGTATGGTTCCTTAACAAAAGTCGTTAACAACCTTGGTGCGATCTTACAGTGACTAAAATTTTATCAAAAAAATCAACTTGCACATGGTAACCCTGCCGACACCTTGTACTGAACTAGAAGAAACTGTTACTTACTCGACTTGAATGAGAATTTTATATATATTTTTATAAACTGCAACTACAAATCTTGATAAATATTACTAATGCACATCGATAACGCGGGCTGCTCGCAGCCCGCGCACCACCCAACACCTAGTTATAATATATAAAGTTCGATTACCACTCACTGACTGACTGACTGACTGACTGACTGATTGACATCATTGTTCTCCTAGAAGGAGCGATGGGAGGTGTTTGTGATGTAGGGGAAAAGTGTAGAGGAGGTTTCTATGACCACCAGAAAAATCCGAAAAGTGTCATTTTTGGTTTCCTTGATGGAACTGGTGTACGGATCTCGGAAACCATAATCGATGGGGGGTAGGTGTCAAAACTAAAAATGACTAAAACCCTGGGACCTTTTTGGAGAGTTGAAAAAAAATTACCCTCCCGAACAAAAAAGAGGTTCTCCCATACAAATTTAAAACGACCGCAACTCCGAAACCGTTATAGGTGGGTATGGGGGGTTTGAACAAATGTTATAGAGGGTTTGTAGGAGAATTTGGGTTTTTAGTCAAAAATTGCAAATTGGTCCTTCGACCCGGATACCAAAATCCAAGTTTGTCTGATCTGGCTGAAATTTGGTATTTAGGGAGATTGGGGGTCCCTGATTCCAAATATGAAAAAATTTTTTGGATGACGTCATTTGTTTTTTTTTTTACTGGATGGGGATTTTTGATGGCGAAACCACTTCTTATTTGCGAGGCCGCAGGCCGAGCTTCAAACCTGCGAGGCCGAAGGCCGAGCTTCCAGGGCGAGGCCGAAGGCCGAGCTTTCGGCCCGCGAGGCCGAAGGCCGAGCGTGGCCTCCGCGAGGCCGCAGGCCGAGCCGTGTTAGTCACTTACGAGGCCGAAGGCCGAGTTCCGAATGGGGTGTTACGCATTTACATTCTTTAGGAGAGTCACTAACGAGGCCGAAGGCCGAGTCCCGAATGGGGGGTTTTTCCCACATCTTGAGCTGGTCTTTGATGCAACCGCTCACGGGAACTAAAAGTATCTGTCAGTTGTTCGACTTGCATGAGAATTTTTAAATCTTTTTATTTACTGGATGGGGATTTTCGCTGGCGATACAACGCCACGGTTGCGAGGCCGCAGGCCGAGCTTCAAACCTGCGAGGCCGAAGGCCGAGCTTTCGGCCCGCGAGGCCGAAGGCCGAGCGTGGCCTCCGCGAGGCCGTAGGCCGAGTTCCGAATGGGGTGTTACGCATTTACATTCCTTAGGAGAGTCACCAACGAGGCCGAAGGCCGAGTCCCGAATGGGGAGTTTTTTTTCCACATCTCGAGCTGGTCTCCGAGGCAACGGCCCACGTTAACCACTGCACTTAGAGGTATGGTCCCTTAACAAAAGTCGTTTACAATCTTGGTGCGATTTTACAGCGACTAAAATTTTATCAAAAAAATCAACTTGCACATGGTAACCCTGCTCACACTTTGTACTGAACTAGAAGAAACTGTCACTTACTCGACTTGTATGAGAATTTTATATATTTTTTTTAACTGCAATGACATTTTTGTTAATAATACTAATGCACATCGATAACGCGGGCTGCTCGCAGCCCGCGCACCACCCGAAATACTAGTTATTATAATATATAAAGTTCGATTACCACTCACTGACTGACTGACTGACTGACTGACTGATTGACATCATTGTTCTCCTAGAAGGAGCGATGGGAGGTGTTTGTGATGTAGGGGAAAAGTGTAGAGGAGGTTCCTATGACCACCAGAAAAATCCGAAAAGTGTCATTTTTGGTTTCCTTGATGGAACTGGTGTACGGATCTCGGAAACCATAATCGATGGGGGGTAGGTGTCAAAACTAAAAATGACTAAAACCCTGGGACCTTTTTGGAAAGTTGAAAAAAAATTACCCTCCCGAACAAAAAAGAGGTTCTCCCATACAAATTTAAAACGACCGCAGCTCCCGAACCGTTATAGGTGGGTATGGGGGGTTTAAACAAATGTTATAGAGGGTTTGTAGGAGAATTTGGGGTTTTAGTCGAAAATTGAAAATTGGTCCTTCGACCCGGATACCAAAATCCAAGTTGCTCCGATCTGGCTGAAATTTGGTATTTAGGGAGATTGGGGGTCCCTGATTCCAAATATGAAAAAATTTTTTGGATGACGTCATTTGTTTTTTTTTTACTGGATGGGGATTTTTGATGGCGAAACCACTTCTTATTTGCGAGGCCGCAGGCCGAGCTTCAAACCTGCGAGGCCGAAGGCCGAGCTTCGAGGGCGAGGCCAAAGGCCGAGCTTTCGGCCCGCGAGGCCGAAGGCCGAGCGTGGCCTCCGCGAGGCCGCAGGCCGAGCCGTGTTAGTCACTTACGAGGCCGAAGGCCGAGTTCCGAATGGGGTGTTACGCATTTACATTCCTTAGGAGAGTCACTAACGAGGCCGAAGGCCGAGTTCAGCATGGGGAGTTTTTACCACATCTCGAGCTGGTCTTCTATGCAACCGGTCACGGGAACTAAAAGTATCTGTCAGTTGTTCGACTTGCATGGAAATTTTTAAATCATTTTATTTACTGGATGGGGATTTTCGCTGACGATACAACGCCACGGTTGCGAGGCCGCAGGCCGAGCTTCAAACCTGCGAGGCCGAAGGCCGAGCTTTCGGCCCGCGAGGCCGAAGGCCGAACGTGGCCTCCGCGAGGCCGTAGGCCGAGCCATGTTAGTCACTTACGAATGGGGTGTTACGCGTTTACATTCCTTAGGAGAGTCACTAACGAGGCCGAAGGCCGAGTCCCGAATAGGGAGCTTTTTCCACATCTCGAGCTGGTCTCCGAGGCAACGGCCCACGTTAACCACTGCACTTAGAGGTATGGTCCCTTAACAAAAGTCGTTAACAATCTTGGTGCGATTATACATCGACTAAAATTTTATCGAAAAAATCAACTTTCACATGGTAACCCTGCTCACACTTTGTACTGAACTAGAAGAAACTGTCACTTACTCTACTTGTATGAGAATTTTATATATATTTTTTTCAACTGCAACTAAAATTTTGATAACAATACAAATGCAAATCGATAACGCGGGCTGCTCGCAGCCCGCGCACCACCCGAAATACTAGTTATATTATATAAAGTTCGATTACCACTCACTCACTGACTGACTGACTGATTGACATCATTGTTCTCCTAGAAGGAGCGATGGGAGGTGTTTGTGATGTAGGGGAAAAGTGTAGAGGAGGTTCCTGTGACCACCAGAAAAATCCGAAAAGTGTCATTTTTGGTTTCCTTGATGGAACTGGTGTACGGATCTCGGAAACCATAATCGATGGGTGGTAGGTGTCAAAACTAAAAATGACTAAAACCCTGGGACCCTTTTGGAAAGTTGGAAAAAAATTACCCTCCCGAACAAAAAAGAGGTTCTCCCATACAAATTTAAAACGACCGCAACTCCGGAACCGTTATAGGTGGGTATGGGGGGTTTGAACAAATGTTATAGAGGGTTTGTAGGAGAATTTGGGGTTTTAGTCGAAAATTGAAAATTGGTCCTTCGACCCGGATACCAAAATTCAAGTTGTTCCGATTTCGCTGAAATTTGGTATTTAGAGAGATTGAGGGTCCCTGATTTCAAATATGAAAAAAATTTTTGGATGACGTCATTTGTTTTTTTTTTACTGGATGGGGATTTTCGCTGGCGATACAACGCCACGGCTGCGAGGCCGCAGGCCGAGCTTCAAACCTGCGAGGCCGAAGGCCGAGCTTCGAGGGCGAGGCCGAAGGCCGAGCTTTCGGCCCGCGAGGCCGAAGGCCGAGCGTGGCCTCCGCGAGGCCGCAGGCCGAGCCGTGTTAGTCACTTACGAGGCCGAAGGCCGAGTTCCGAATGGGGTGTTACGCATTTACATTCCTTAGGAGAGTCACTAACGAGGCCGAAGGCCGAGTTCAGCATGGAGAGATTTTACCACATCTCGAGCTGGTCTTTGATGCAACCGGTCACGGGAACTAAAAGTATCTGTCAGTTGTTCGACTTGCATGGAAATTTTTAAATCTTTTTATTTACTGGATGGGGATTTTCGCTGACGATACAACGCCACGGTTGCGAGGCCGCAGGCCGAGCTTCAAACCTGCGAGGCCGAAGGCCGAGCTTTCGGACCGCGAGGCCGAAGGCCGAGCGTGGCCTCTGCGAGGCCGCAGGCCGAGCCGTGTTAGTCAATTACGAATGGGGTGTTACGCGTTTACATTCCTTAGGAGAGTCACTAACGAGGCCGAAAGCCGAGTCCCGAATGGGGAGTTTTTTTTCCACATCTCGAGCTGGTCTCCGAGGCAACTGCCCACGATAACCACTGCACTTAGAGGTATGGTCTCTTAACAAAAGTCGTTTACAATCTTGGTGCGATTTTACAGCGACTAAAATTTTATCAAAAAAAATCAACATGCACATGGTAACCCTGCTTACACTTTGTACTGAATTAGAAGAAACTGTCACTTACTCGACTTGTATGAGAATTTTTTATATTCTTTTTAACTGCAATGACATTTTTGTTAATAATACTAATGCACATCGATAACGCGGGCTGCTCGCAGCCCGCGCACCACCCGAAATACTAGTTATATTATATAAAGTTCGATTACCACTGACTCACTCATTGACATCATTGTTCTCCCAGAAGGAGCGATGGGGGGTGTTTGTAGTCTAGAAGAAAAGTGTAGAGGAGGTTCCTATGACCACCAGAAAAATCCGAAAAGTGTAATTTTTGGTTTCCTTGATGGAACTGGTGTACGGATCTCGGAAACCATAATCGATGGGGGGTAGGTGTCAAAACTAAAAATGACTAAAACCCTGGGACCTTTTTGGAAAAATGAAAAAAAATTACCCTCCTGAACAAAAAAGAGGTTCTCCCATACAAATTTAAAACGACCGCAGCTCCCGAACCGTTACAGGTGGGTATGGGGGGTTCAAACAAATGTTATAGAGGGTTTATAGGGGAATTTGAGGTTTTAGTCGAAAATTGAAAATTGGTCCTTCGACCCGGATACCAAAATCCAAGTTGCTCCGATCTGGCTGAAATTTGGTATTTAGGGAGATTGGGGGTCCCTGATTCCAAATATGAAAAAATTTTTTGGATGACGTCATTTGTTTTTTTTTTACTGGATGGGGATTTTTGATGGCGAAACCACTTCTTATTTGCGAGGCCGCAGGCCGAGCTTCAAACCTGCGAGGCCGAAGGCCGAGCTTCGAGGGCGAGGCCGAAGGCCGAGCTTTCGGCCCGCGAGGCCAAAGGCCGAGCGTGGCCTCCGCGAGGCCGCAGGCCGAGCCGTGTTAGTCACTTACGAGGCCGAAGGCCGAGTTCCGAATGGGGTGTTACGCATTTACATTCCTTAGGAGAGTCACTAACGAGGCCGAAGGCCGAGTCCCCAATGGAGAGTTTTTTTTCCACATCTCGAGCTGGTCTTTGATGCAACCGCCCACGGGAACTAAAAGTATCTGTCAGTTGTTCGACTTGCATGAGAATTTTTAAATCTTTTTATTTACTGGATGGGGATTTTCGCTGGCGACACAACGCCACGGTTGCGAGGCCGCAGGCCGAGCTTCAAACCTGCGAGGCCGAAGGCCGAGCTTTCGGCCCGCGAGGCCAAAGGCCGAGCGTGGCCTCCGCGAGGCCGTAGGCCGAGCCGTGTTAGTCACTTACGAGGCCGAAGGCCGAGTTCCGAATGGGGTGTTACGCATTTACATTCCTTAGGAGAGTCACTAACGAGGCCGAAGGCCGAGTTCAGCATGGGGAGTTTTTACCACATCTCGAGCTGGTCTTTGATGCAACCGCTCACGGGAACTAAAAGTATCTGTCAGTTGTTCGACTTGCATGAGAATTTTTAAATCTTTTTATATACTGGATGGGGATTTTCGCTGGCGATATATCGCCACGGTTGCGAGGCCGCAAGCCGAGCTTCAAACTTGCGAGGCCGAAGGCCGAGCTTTCGGCCCGCGAGGCCGAAGGCCGAGCGTGGCCTCCGCGAGGCCGTAGGCCGAGCCGTGTTAGTCACTTACGAATGGGGTGTTACGCGTTTACATTCCTTAGGAGAGTCACTAACGAGGCCGAAGGCCGAGTCCCGAATGGGGAGTTTTTTTTCCACATCTCGAGCTGGTCTCCGAGGCAACTGCCCACGTTAACCACTGCACTTAGAGGTATGGTCCCTTAACAAAAGTCGTTTACAATCTTGGTGCGATTTTACATCGTTTAAAATTTTATCAAAAAAATCAACTTGCACATGGTAACCCTGCTCACATTTTGTACTGAACTAGAAGAAACTGTCACTTACTCGACATGTATGAGAATTTTATATATTTTTATAAACTGCAACTAAAACTTAATTAAAAATACAAATGCACATCGATCACGCGGGCTGCTCGCAGCCCGCGCACCACCCGAAATACTAGTTATTATTTATAATATATAAAGCTGCTCTACCACTGATTGACTCACTGACAGAATTGTTCTCCCAGAAGGAGTATTTTTGGGTTGAAATTATGGTGTGGACTGTATAGAGAGTGCCCACGTGACCTCCAGAAAAATCCGAAAAGTGTCATTTTTGGTTTCCATCATGGAACTGGTGTACGGATCTCGAAAACCATAAGCGATGGGGGGTAGGTGTCAAAACTAAAAATGAATAAAACCCTGGGAACCTTTTGGAAAAATGAATAAATTTACCCTACCTATTAAAAAAGAGGTTTGCCCATACAAATTTAAAACGACCGCAGCTCCGGAACCGTTATAGGTAGCTATGGGGGGTTCGAACAAATGTTATAGAGGTTTTGTAAAGAAATTTGGGGTTTTTGTCAAAAATTGCAAATTGGTCCTTCGAACCGGATACCAAAATCCAAGTTGCTCTGATCTGTCTGAAATTAAGTATTTAGGGAGATTTGGGGTTCCTGATTCGAAATATGAAAAAAGTTTTTTGATGACGTCATTTGTTTTTTTTTTACGGGATGCGGAATTTTGGTGGCGAATCCACATTCCCTTTGCGAGGCCGTAGGCCGAGCTGCAATCGAGCGAGGCCGCAGGCCGAGCTGTGGAGGCGAGGCCGAAGGCCGAGCTCCACCCTAGCGAGGCCGGAGGCCGAGCTGTAGGCCTGCGAGGCCGAAGGCCGAGCTGGCCGTCATTGGGAACAGCTTAAAAACATTCCCTTTGTAACTTGCGAGGCCGCAGGCCGAGCCTTAAACACCGCGAGGCCGAAGGCCGAGCTTCAAACCTGCGAGGCCGGAGGCCGAGCTTTCGGCCCGCGAGGCCGAAGGCCGAGCGTGGCCTCCGCGAGGCCGTAGGCCGAGCCGTGTTAGTAACTTACGAGGCCGAAGGCCGAGTTCCGAATGGGGTGTACCTCATTAACGCATCCTATGGAAGTCGCTAACGAGGCCGAAGGCCGAGTCCCGGATGGGGAGTTTTTTCCACATCTCGAGCTGGTCTCCAATGCAACTGCCCACGTTATTTACTACAATTAGAGGTAGGGTCCCTAAACAAAAGTCGTTTAAATTCTTTGTGCGATTTTACCACGACTAAAATTTTAATGAAAATAATAAACTTGTATATGGTAACGCTGTTCTCATTTAGTACTGAACTTGAAAAAGCTGTCTTTACCACCGCGAGGCCGAAGGCCGAGCTTCAAACCTGCGAGGCCGAAGGCCGAGCTTCAAATCTGCGAGGCCGAAGGCCGAGCTCGAATGAGGTGTAACGCTTCAACGTACCATATGGGAGTCACTAACGAGGCCGAAGGCCGAGTTCCGGATAACGAGTATTTTCACATATCGAGCTGGTCTCCGAGGCAACTGCCCACGTTAACCACTGCACTTAGAGGTGGAGTCCTTTAACAAAAGTCGTTTACAATCTTGGTCCGGTTTTACCGCGACTAAAATTTAATTAAAAAAATCAACTTGCACATGGTAACCCTGCTCACACTTTCTACTGAAATAGATGTAACTGTGAGTTATTTGATTTGCATGAGAATTTTATATCTTTTTAGCAACTGCAACGACATTTTTGTTAATAATACTAATGCACATCGATAACGCGGGCTGCTCGCAGCCCGCGCGCCACCCAAATACTAGTCTATATATATAAAAATGAAACCCGTTTTCCGTTGTCACGACATAACATGAAAACGGCTTGACCGATTTAGATAAAATTTGGTATAAAGATACATGGGACTTTGGAGAAGGACATAGGCTACTTTTTGTCCTGGAAGAAGTATGGTTCCCGTGGGATAACTGAGTCAGCGGGAAAAACGTAGTGCACGCGGGTGAAACCGCGGGGCGCAGCTAGTTTAAGATACATTTCAAAACAAGGTCAACAACCCTATTATAGGTGTGTCAAGTGGAAGGTTTTAATACAATGGTTAGAATCACTTCTACGAATAGGTGCCGAGTCTTTGGGGGCCTTCTAGCTATAGAGAAGTACGGAGAAGCGTTTGCCGTTTTTCTAGATATCTTGAAGGCATTTGACAGGGTTTGGCATATGGTCTTATTGGCAAGCTTTCTTCCCAGGGTTCGCATGCTGGACTACGGGTTTGGACAGCGGACTGTTTGAGGAACCGGTCGGTTTGAGTATTCGTTGATGGCTGCTCGTCCGATCAGTTGGCTATTAATGCCGGGGTTCCTCGACGGTACCGAATTTCTGGAACTCCTTTATTGCTGCATATAAACGATTCGCTAAAGCCCGGTAACTTATGGATAATGCAGACGACAGCACGGTTGTACAGAATTACGGTATCCTGTGTTCCGGCCAGTCGTGCACAGGTCCAGTCAATCCGAGACACCATGGTTGATCGGTTGAACTTGGCTCTCGAGGCAGACTTCGACTGAGGCGATGCCGACCTGGTCGAGTTCAACACCACTAAACCCAGGCGTGTCTCTTCTCAGCTAAAGGGAGTGAAATTCAACTGTGTCCAACCTTTCGTGACGTGCCCGTTCGTATCACCGACACCCTAGAGCTACTCGGCGTCACATTGACGTCTAAATTGAACTTTGTGAGCTACATAGAATCAATAGCTCAAGTGACTGCAAAAAAGTTAGGTATTTTGGAAAAAGTGAGACAGTACCTACTTTACGTAGGGGCAGTTGCTCAATCTGTATCAAGCACAAGTCCGGTCGTGCTGTTCTCATCTCTGTGATGGGTCGGCCAAGTACCAATTGGAAGCTTTGGAGTCAATCGAAAAACGTGAGAAAAAGATCATAGGCAGCGACTCTGGTATAACGTAGGATTTGGAGCCTTCACCACCGGCGCGGCGTAGAGTTGCTTGTCTATCGGCGTACTACCGGATACGAGGTACGGCTACGCGCCTTCGCTATATGGTAAACCGCCTATACGTACCTGGGTAAAGCCAAAATTGTATCACTAGAAACATAAAAGTAACACAAAGTAACGTAAATTCTTTTATGTTACCGTAACGTAAAAGTGTTATAGAGCTGCATGCACAAATAATGAGATTACGCAACTTGCTAAAACGAATTTAATAGGATTAAAATATTCGCCGGACTAACTCCTTTTTTAGCATAAACATTTGCCACGATATCACTTCCTTACTTCAACAGAATCCTCTAATAATTTGACATCACTCTTACATTTATTTTGCTTGAATAATCCAGTTTCTTCATCCAGTAGCATTGAGACCCTCACATTTGATAAATTTATACTTTTGACTCATGTTTCTTTTATTTTATCAAAAATCTGCTATTACCGACGTCTAATTTATCTAGTTCTATTCTGTCTTCATCACTTGAGGCTAGCTTTTGCATCTCCTTTTTTCTTCACAGTCTGTGTCTAGCTTTTCTATTTCAACTTTCTTTTTATCGTCTGGTACTGGTTTTTCTTCCAATTTTTTTGTACCTCTATCGAAAGTTACTTTATGACATTTATATACTTTAATTTTCAAGTCCGTTTCTTTCCTCAAGTTATTTCACAGTTTTGAGTGTTGAAGTCGGTTCCATTGTTTGGAAAAAAAAATTTTTCACTCTTTACAGTGACCTTTGCTACGCACGGGATCAATTGTCATTGTATATGTTCTCCGAGTGGATGTCCGACGAATCGGATATTATAGTCAACGCTATCTATCCTATTTCAATATGTAACACTCCGACATATATAATATATTCTTGCACGCCTCCAGCGGTAGTGGGGGGCGAGCGGCAGACCGGCTATACACCTAAGCCAGACAGAACCGGAGCGCGCACACAAACAGTCCGAGCTTGCACTTACGGACCACTCTGGTGCCGGGGCAAGTCGATCCGATGTTGAGGTCCGAACCTCAGTGGAGCCCTTGAGCTAGTCGCCTCGTCCTCTCCTAGTGGCACAGCGCCGTCCGCGCTAGCCTCACTAGGCGGCGCGCCTTCTGCGCCCGCACAAATACCGGGCTGAGCACCATCTGTGCTCGCCCCCCCTCCGGTGAAGCTGTTTATGCCGGTAGAGGCAAACAGCATTAGTCCGTTAGAAAAAAAAAAGAGCGCGTTTTGTTATTTAATTTCAATGAACAATGTGGGCAGGGTACTTTGTATTTTCTCTTTAAAAAAATTGAATAGTACCTACGCTTCTGATAGTTAAAAACATATATACAGTCGAACTGTGTGACCTCCTTTTTTGAAGTCGGTTAAATATGGCCAATGGGCATTATATGTCGGCGCTTTGTGAGCTTTCAGCGAAGACTCGACCAGGAATGTTTCTGTGAGCAGCACAAATAAACATGATAATGGATAAATACCCTTATCAGTTTGCTACCTTTAAAAACGCCGCCAATTCATCCACGCGTGTTTGCTTGACCTGTCAAGGGTATAGGCATAGCGATAGCAATGATACCTACGTACTTACCATCATTTGGAACACTATCCACTTGTCACGGGCGCCGGGGACTTGAACATTGACATTTATGGACTATACATTTAAACTCAAACTTCTGAATACATGACACTAATGGCATCGCATGGCTCGACCTGCTATTACCGAACCTACGAGGATTAAATAGTAGATTTTATCACAAGGGAGCAAAATAATATTTTTACGGCGAGCTCACTATTTTGAATCCAGAGCGGAGCGAAGGATTCTTGAGGAGAATCCCGAGCGTAGTGAAGGACCGATGAGGTACTATGGCTAATCCAAAATCCACCACCAAAGGGACGCACCAAGAAGACCCAAAGAGTAGAGTCCGCCGTAGAGTGCCTCTACGCCGCGCGCCGCGCCCCGTAGGGCACCGCGTGCGCTGCGAGCCCACGGCGCGTGCGCTGCGAGCCCACGGCGCGTGCGCTGCGAGCCCACGGCGCGTGCGCTGCGAGCCCACGGCGCGTTCGCGCCCCCCGGCCCGCGCCCCACGGTGTACTTGCTCTTAACAATTCATCTCTCATAACTCCATCAAGTAGCCACGTCCCGGTCGGCGCCACCCATAGTTTAATGTTTCTTTTAACTTCCACCGTTTCCGTTCGCAACCCTCTAACATTTTGATGGTACACACTAAAACCCATATTCTCCGAACAGCCGAGCACTCAGGTACACTGCACGTGACAGGTAACTATTTTTATCATCACCCTCTATACTACTATTGTAAGGACGAAAAATTAGTATTTTTGTGTGTGTGTATTTTTGTAATGAAAAAACACAAAAACTACTGTGACGATTTCAAAAACTCTTTCACCATTGGAAAGCTACATTCGCCCTGGGTAACATTGGTAGGCTATATTTATTGCTAGAAAAGATTAGGAATCCTTACTAAAACTTAAGTAACATAACTCAAGGTGTAAAAAAGTGCCCTAAAACTAGAGTTGCCATCCGTCCGGGTTTCCCCGGATTTGCCCTTGTTTAGAGGACGTCCGGGGAGCGTCTGACGGGGCTTCATGTGTAGTTCGGGGCTTAAAAATGTAGTGTTGGGCCGGCGCGACACACGCACCGTACCCGGCCGCGCCGAATCAAATAAAATGGCTTAAAATGATGATAAAAGATGACTAAATTTAATTTTATGGTCTGAAAATAAATAAAATGGTGATTTATGACGTTTAAAATCCTGTTGACATGTCCGGGTTCTGGGATCTAAAATCCGGGGTTTTCAAGCGACTTGTCCTGGTTGCCAAATTTTAGAGATGGCAACCCTACCTACGTTCTAGCCGCTTTCACATGTGCATGATTAAAAAGATAAGGCATTTTTGTATCTTTTTATGTAGCAAACAACCTATTTTTTCTCGTTTGAAACCTTTCAAAGAGGCATTTACGTGTTGGATGCAATGATATTACATGTTTATATGAGGTAGATGTCGCACAAGCGCGCGGAAACTGAGGCGGCAAAGTTAAGTCAATTGTAGTAATTTTCACCATGACGCGTATTTCAAGCGCAAGTGTAAACATATAGCTATCCTTTTCTATATTATTTGTACCGTATTATCTGTCGCAGTAAGCATGTTTATGTCGTAAAGGAACAAATCTGAGCACCGCGCAGTATGAGTATACGTCATCTTTAGTGAAACATCATTGATTATGACTTGTAAACTGGTTTATGTAATATGTGAACTACGAACTATATATATATATATGTGTGCTCAACAACAATATCATATTTGTGAGTTTTAGTGTAGTTGTCAGTAGGCAGGTGTCATCGCTCGCACCTCGCAGTAGGAATAGGCACGAGCGATACCTACTAACATGTGATGTGATGTGATTGCTGTGTTTGGTGCATATGTGCAATACGTACGTGATTCTCATAAGTTATGTATTACATGCTCTATGTTTAGGCTCAGGTCGCCTTTCATTTGTGTGGTTACGTAGTACTTACCTAATCTTACGGGATATCCTATGTGTCCTAATTAGTATCAAGTACCTAATCCATTAAAATCCATTTACGCTAGTCTGGTAAACTGAAGAAATTATATTTCTTACTACTTGTATTATTAAGGTACATTAAGATAGGATTAGGTAACTTTGAAAACAATGAAACATGTCAGTGATAGTATCTCTAAAGCTTATAATATATTTATCGGATAACACTATATTATATTTATAATAGCCTCTGGTTGAGAACCTCTTGGTTCTCTACTCCCTATATAACTTTATAGGTACATGACAGCACGCGTCCAATCCGGAAGTTCTCACTTGTTTATGACGTTGGGACGGGCGGGTATTCGAAAGTACCCTATCACCATGCTGGGGATTTGATAACGGTGTTACCTTCACCGGAAGCTGTTATTTTACACTTTTGAGTATTGGAGTCGGTTCCATTTTTTGGTAATTTTTTTTTACTATTAATATGGGCCTTCTGAACAGGCTCAGAGTCGTCAACGAGCTATGGAGAGGGCTGTGCTCGGGGTTTCTTTACGCGATCGAATCAGAAATGAGCAGATCCGTAGAAGAACGCAAGTCACCGATATAGCCCAGCGGATTGGCAAGTTGAAGTGGTAGTGGGCAGGGCACATAGCTCGAAGAACCGATGGCCGTTGGGGTCGAAAGGTTCTCGAACAGGGCAATCAATGGAAGAGGCCTATGTCCAAAGTGCCAAAGCCATAAGACATCCAGCAGTGGGTGTCTTATGGCTGGGATGATGATGATGATACTATCGAAGTCCTGTACTTTAATAATGGGATGTTAAACAATGAAATGAGAAGTGTGGACGGTGGTGTTTACGCTAAGCTACGAATAATGAAGTATAAAAGGTAGTACAACAAAAGATAATGAGTTTATTTGTTAGGAAATTTCGCAATATTCAAAACCATAAACCCTCTTGGAAGGTCCCGGTTGAGATTCGTCCGTATCTGGATCGAGGTATTGGGATCGCGTATCCCTGTTAGGGGATGGCGATGAATCGTCGACGTCTGTGCCCACAAGTCATCCTCCATTTGACATCGGACAGATCGTCGCCTCCTGGGATATCTCCTACTCCTCACCAACGACTACAACCATGTCATAGGTAGAGGTAGGGCCAGCAGTGACAGCTGCAGTGACGATGAGCTTATCAGCATCTTCCACTACTTGGAGTACTTGAATGTTGTGATTTCCCGTTTTTATTGTCAGCAGCGAATCTTGTTTTTGTCATTTGACAAGAATTTTCGTCGAGGAACCTGTGCCATGGTTTTCTCATAAACGATTATCTCTCGCGATGAGCGTAACTTGGCCCTTCCGAGTGCCCCCCGTATTCTCCTTGAAAAAGACCGCCGAATGTGGTTGAAACTATAGTCGGAACCCTCTGACTTGTTACGTGAGTAACTCCAGTGTTTTATAACCCACCAAAAACATAAATGTAAAAAAGGAGAGCCAAGTTCAAAACAAAAACTATGCTCGGCTGTGGGCTTCGCCTCAAATAGAATGGAGATCTAAATGAGTGCCAGGATCTATGCAAAATCGAAATATGTATTTAGCTAATACCTTACCGTAATACCTATAAACCTGTGTCATATGATCCTACTGCCAGAGTCACACGTCGTATTCGAGCCATTATAGGAGACTACAGGGAACTTCTCACGGATGACCTATACGAACATCTATACATGGACTGCCTAAATACACCAGAGCAACGTGCCACTGCGCCCCATAGTAAGTCAGATAGATTCTCCTACTTACACTCTAGCAAAACATGTTGCCTCAGTGCTGCAGCCACTTATTGGGAACACTCCGTCTTTTGTGAAAGATTCTCGCCATTTCGTTCAAACTCTCGCAAACCTTACATTGGGACCAAATGTCATGGTGAGTTTTGACGTAGAATCACTGTTCACCAAGATCCCAGTAAAAGAGTGTTTAGAAGTAGTTAGGAAATAGTTAATAGAGAACCACGTTCCAGAAAACTTTATAGCGTTAGTGAGAAATTGCCTGGATGGTAATTATTTTCTGTACCGAAGCCAAAAATACCTCCAGATTGAAGGCGTTGCCATGGGTAGCCCTATAGCACCGGTCCTGGCCAACATCTGGATGGAACATGTGGCAAAAACAATAAACCTACAATCTTGGGCAGTCAAAGTGTGGAAACGTTATGTGGATGACGTATTTTGCATATTGGAGGGTAATGAGCAAAGTGTTTACCATTTCATGGACTTTTTGAACTCGATCCACCCAAACATAAAGTTTACGTGCGAGCTCGAGGAGAACCGAACCCTAGTTTTCTTACATGTGAAAGTGATGGTGAGATGGGATGGTTCGTTGTCTCGCTCAGTTTATAGAGAACCCACACACACCGACAGATACCTAAACGCAAGGTCACACCACCATCCCCGTCATTCACAATCAGTTGCCCGATCTCTATTTGACAGGGCTAATGATCTCTGTGACATTATTTTCCTAGAGTTGTGCTGCGAAGCGGTTGAAATCAGGAAACATAAAAATTTCAATCGAGAGGATGGTTTTAGGTTGTCTACGTCTTGGAACCCAGAGATTTATAGATGTTCGCGTCGCGGCGGTTTTCACCCTGAGAAAACTAAAGATACTGTCAGTGTTGTGTGTCGTGACAACCCTGTGCTTTTGCAGGGCTGTGACAGCCCTACAGTTTAATAAGATCAAAAGTGGGTATATAGTTGGAGAAACTACGCGCTCTCGCCGATATTGCCGCCCGCATTTCTCCAGTCTTCTCGTGACCACGATCAATGCAACTTGGTCGAAACGTCGAGGTATATAAATAACTAAATGTTTTTCTCGCGATCAAGCCCCGTTTGATTTAATAACAATGTGTTCGAATCGCGAAAGTCTAAAAATTAGTTACTGGCATATTCAAATTGATTTATTCTAGGTAACAAGATCCATGGGTTAGTAACAAATATTACCTTGAACTAGTGTTAGTATTCATTACACTTACGACGTTCTTCTAGAGTATAGCTTATGTCTACATCATCTCAGCATTACACTTACGACGGACTTCTAGACCTGAGTATAGCTTATGTCTACATCATCTCAGCATTACACTTACGACGGACTTCTAGACCTGAGTATAGCTTATGTCTACATCATCTCAGCATTACACTTACGACGGACTTCTAGACCTGAGTATAGCTAATGTCTACATCATCTCAGCATTACACTTACGACGGACTTCTAGACCTGAGTATAGCTTATGTCTACATCATCTCAGCATTACACTTACGACGGACTTCTAGACCTGAGTATAGCTTATGTCTACATCATCTCAGCATTACACTTACGACGGACTTCTAGACCTGAGTATAGCTTATGTCTACATCATCTCAGCATTACACTTACGACGGACTTCTAGACCTGAGTATAGCTTATGTCTACATCATCTCAGCATTACACTTACGACGTACTTCTAGACCTGAGTATAGCTTATGTCTACATCATCTCAGCATTACACTTACGGCGGACTTCTAGACCTGAGTATAGCTTATGTCTACATCATCTCAGCATTACACTTACGACGGACTTCTAGACCTGAGTATAGCTTATGTCTACATCATCTCAGCATTACACTTACGACGGACTTCTAGACCTGAGTATAGCTTATGTCTACATCATCTCAGCATTACACTTACGACGGACTTCTAGACCTGAGTATAGCTTATGTCTACATCATCTCAGCATTACACTTACGACGGACTTCTAGACCTGAGTATAGCTTATGTCTACATCATCTCAGCATTAGCCGTACTAAATGCTTGACTCACTAAATCTTCCGCTATACCTAATGTTCACGATTGATATATTCTTCACGATATGCTCTAAGGCTTACAGCATATGCCTACTCGGCGCAAGAATGTGATGTGCCATGAATATGCTTAGAGTCTAAGCATATTCATGGGGTATCGCATTCTTGACGTAGTAGCAGGAGTAGTGGCACAAATAAACAAATTATGCTTACGACGCGGCGTTCGCCAAAGCAGACATGTCTCAGTATATAGTTACTTATCTATGCAGACATGGGCGATGGGTGCGAAAAATGTAATAGTACATAATACAGTTGGATTAGTTATCTGTCCACGAAAAAAGAGTAATACGTACAGAGTAACGAATCACAATTTTCAGATTCCTTCTGAGCTCCAACGGTTCTAAGCCAGAGACGAATAGCGATGGATACATAAACGGCTAGTATACCTACATAAGTACAGTCTTCTGTACACATATCACGTAAGTTGTATGCGTAGGTATGTTGGTTACATCAGAGGCGCCAACTTCGTTATGTTTCTGTGATGCTGCGCGCTGAGCCCACAGACAGCCATTTCGTCAGTTATATAGTCATACTACATATAGTCATACCCACGACGAGCATGACATAGGTTTAATGTTAGCGTAGAAGGTTTCCTATAAGATGTTAATAAATTTAATTTAATTTAATTTAATTTAAATTAATTTAATTTAATTTAATTTAATTTAATTTAATTTAATTTAATTTAATTTAATTTAATTTAATTTAATTTAATTTAATTTAATTTAATTTAATTTAATTTAATTTAATTTAATTTAATTTAATTTAATTTAATTTAATTTAATTTAATTTAATTTAATTTAATTTAATTTAATTTAATTTAATTTAATTTAATTTAATTTAATTTAATTTAATTTAATTTAATTTAATTTAATTTAATTTAATTTAATTTAATTTAATTTAATTTAATTTAATTTAATTTAATTTAATTTAATTTCATTTCATTTCATTTAATTAACTACATAATAATTAAAATAATAATAAAAATGTTACATGAATGATTAGCCCTATAGAGTGTATAACCAATCGTCGCGTGGACGCGATGCGGACGGACGGCAGGCGTGGCTGGCGCCGTGTGCGCTGGCGCCGTGTGCGCTGGCGCCGTGCGCGCTGGCGCCGTGCGCGCTGGCGCCGTGCGCGCTGGCGCCGTGTGCGCTGGCGCCGTCCATGTCATGATCAACGACCATGTCATGGAATGTGTGGCCATATTCATGCTCATGTTCCATCACTCATATTGCAACTATCCGTGAAAACCTGTCGTTGCCTTTCTACAGTTATTCTAACTATTTCATGTATTGTACATAAGCTATCGGTTTTCCAATATATAAATAAACAAATATCATATAAGTAATATAGGGAAAAATAATATTAATATAGGAACTTACCTATAGAATTATAGTTTGGGATAATGCAACTTTCAATAATTATTATGAATCAATTTCACAAAAGTTACATGAGTGCTACCCGTATCGGCTACCCGTATAAAGGTACAATGTTTACCTCTTTAACGAGTACCCAAGTTAAGTTAAGTTAGTAAACATGGAAACATAAACGATCTAATCTCACCTGCTCAACTTCCACACATCTCTCGGTATATTGCTTATCTGATTACCTCCCAAATAGAGGTATTTGAGGGACGTCAACTCCAGCACTCGTTCCGGGAAGATGGTCAGCTGATTTCCACTCAAATTGAGCTCCTTCAAGGAGTTCTTTGTAGTGTAAAACGTCTTGGGAAGGGACTCGTTAGTGAGCCGATTGTGTTTCGCTATCAACGACGTGAGCGGGCAGCGGCCGAACACGTCGGGCAGGAATGTCAGTCTGTTGTTGCTGACGTCCAGTATCTTCAGGTGACAGAACTGGCCGAGAGTGTCCGGCAGCGCCCTTATCCGATTATTGTACACCAGTATTATCTCGTAGTTTAGTGCGCAGTCCTTTTCGTCAAGGACGCTGCTCAGCTCGGCCGCCAGGCTGCTCGACTCCAATAACTGGCTCGATAAGTCCAATGTTCTCTGCTCTCTGCTGTCGCTGTCACAACTATCCGACGAATAACTCTCCATGATTGTACTTATATATATATATATATATATAGAGATATCACGGTCCTTACACTTTGTCAATTAAGACTCACATTCTTATCAGTCAACGTACTTCGAGTAGGTAGCACCCGTCTCGCCAGTCCGACGGCGCACGCGCAACTGCGCGACTGCACGCGCAGCTGGGCTGGGCGCTAGCTGGCTCAGATAGTGAAGTAGAGCCGTATCGTCTGACAACAGTGATAGCGCTGTGAGATATGTTCTATATTGAAGCGGACACGTAATAGTCCTGGCTTGGACATCGCTACATGTCGGGACATTCATTGGCTCCCCGACCCGACCCGACCCGACCCAATTACCTATCTAAGTACTATTGTAAATGTGTTGACAACTATTTTTTTCTGTAAATTTTCTGTAAATTTTCAATAAAGTATACTTACCTAAGTACGTTGTCTCTATACTTATGGACATTATGAAGAGACATCGTGTAGGTCCTTAAGGGTTGAAGATGTGGGTCAGTACCTCAGCTCAAAAAGCCGGTCGAGCTCCGGCGCGACGCAACCGCGGTCAAATTTAGAATATAAATGTTTTTCGATTTTGTTTTTGATTCGACAACAAAATTTATTCGTGTAACGAAAAAATTGCTAAATTGTTCATTTCTACTTTATTAAAAATGTTTCTAACACCTGAAGAATGCACTCGTATCATCACAAGGTGGAACTGGGGACGAGCCAACGAAGTACAGCAAGAACAGTCGGAGTCGTACGTCCTGCGTGCACTGCAACGTTACCGAGAGACGGGATCCGTCTTGAGAAGACCGACAAATGGAAGACCACGTTGTACTACAGCCCGGGAAGACCGCTTTATAGTGTTCATGATGCTTGGAATCGACACCAAACGGGAGTTGCAGTATTATAACAGCTAATGCATACCCGAACTGATCCTATAAGTGAGTAGACAGTAAGAAGAAATCTCGCTGAAGCAAATTTAAAACCTCACAGACCAGCAATCGGCCCAAAATTAGAGCGAGAGCATCCTATAGCAAGGTTTCAATACGCCCTTGAACACGCGGAATGATGGTGAAGAGGAATGGCGAAAAGCTGTTCACGGATGAGTCCAGGTTTACCCTCTTCAGTCACGACGGAAGGCGAGAGCGGTACATGCAAGCTTGCTCCGAAGAGAAGATTCCTTACGGTGGTGGATCGTTACACTTATGGGCTGGTGTTTCTGCTGACAGCCGCATAGAGCTTATTGAAAATGGGACTCTGACGGCTCAAAGATATATAAATGAAATATTAAACGAATATGTTGGTCAATTTTTAACAAATATGAGCGATGATGCACGGCTCATGCAAGATAATGCCCGGCCCTACACCGCCCATATCGTGAGAGAATACTTTGAAGAAGTTGGAATTGCTCTCTTAGCGGTCACCAGCGCGAAGTCCGGGTCTTACCCCCATCGAACACGCTCGGGACGAGCTAGGAAGATTAGTGAAGGGTGCGTGCGGACGCACCCCCCACTTACACTACGACATTTGAAAATTGCACTAAAGGTAACGAATGGCGAATATTCCATAACATCGTCTGAGGAACCTTGTTTTCAGTACCTGTGCCAGATCGTTTGGGAGCTGTAGATCGAACGGCGGCAATACGAACTATTGAAGTTGTTAATGGTTGTTAAGGAGCCGTTTGAGGGCAGTTTTATTTCATTATCTCGTTATATGTTGATTTGAGAATTGTTCATTTTATGTTTCTTTTGATTTTTTATGTATAAATTTTATTTTATTTTAAATAAATTTTACTATAAATTTTATTTTATTTTAAATAAATTTTATTATAATTAAATTTTATTATATGCGTTATAAAAATCCTTACAATATACTTTTTATTTCAAATCTATACGTTACTCAATTTAGAAGTAATCGAAGTTTTTCGAAGTGACCCGGAACTTTTAATCGCCAGTTTATCATCAACGTATGTTCATTTCAGTTATTGGAGTGTAACTCAAAAACCACTAGACCGATGTTAATGAAATTTAAATGGAAACGATCAAAATCGGTTCACCCAGTCGAAAGTTATGCGTTACCTAACAAACATTAAAAAAACATAAGGTTCGAATTGAGAACCTCCTCCTTTTTTAAAGTCAGTCAAAAATAGTGTCGTTCGAGAACATCTAGTGGTGCTGTGCCGGGTCTGAGGTCGCACAAGGCGCCCCCGAGCCGAGGATTCTGCCTCCAGGAGAGGTGCCGGTTTTACCGATTTGCGCGTTACAAGTTACTTGACTCGAAAGTGACACATAATAAAAATGAGAAATTCGAAATTGAAAATATATATCTCAGAAACAACATTTGCCGTCTAAGAAGACAATAACACTAAAATATATCTCAGAAACAACATTTGCCGTCTAAGAAGACAATAACACTAAAATATATCTCAGAAACAACATTTGCCTTCTAAGAAGACAATAACACTAAAATATATCTCAGAAACAACATTTGCCTTCTAAGAAGACAATAACACTAAAATATATCTCAGAAACAACATTTGCCTTCTAAGAAGACAATAACACTAAAATATATCTCAGAAACAACATTTACCGTCTAAGAAGACAATAACACTAAAATATATCTCAGAAACAACATTTGCCGTCTAAGAAGACAATAACACTAAAATATATCTCAGAAACAACATTTGCCGTCTAAGAAGACAATAACACTAAAATATATCTCAGAAACAACATTTGCCTTCTAAGAAGACAATAACACTAAAATATATCTCAGAAACAACATTTGCCTTCTAAGAAGACAATAACACTAAAATATATCTCAGAAACAACATTTACCGTCTAAGAAGACAATAACACTAAAATATATCTCAGAAACAACATTTGCCTTCTAAGAAGACAATAACACTAAAATATATCTCAGAAACAACATTTACCGTCTAAGAAGACAATAACACTAAAATATATCTCAGAAACAACATTTGCCGTCTAAGAAGACAATAACACTAAAATATATCTCAGAAACAACATTTACCGTCTAAGAAGACAATAACACTAAAATATATCTCAGAAACAACATTTGACTTCTAAGAAGACAATAACACTAAAATATATCTCAGAAACAACATTTGCCGTCTAAGAAGACAATAACACTAAAATATATCTCAGAAACAACATTTGCCTTCTAAGAAGACAATAACACTAAAATATATCTCAGAAACAACATTTGCCTTCTAAGATGACAATAACACTAAAATATATCTCAGAAACAACATTTGCCTTCTAAGATGACAATAACACTAAAATATATCTCAGAAACAACATTTACCGTCTAAGAAGACAATAACACTAAAATATATCTCAGAAACAACATTTGCCGTCTAAGAAGACAATAACACTAAAATATATCTCAGAAACAACATTTGCCTTCTAAGATGACAATAACACTAAAATATATCTCAGAAACAACATTTGCCTTCTAAGATGACAATAACACTAAAATATATCTCAGAAACAACATTTGCCTTCTAAGATGACAATAACACTAAAATATATCTCAGAAACAACATTTGCCTTCTAAGAAGACAATAACACTAAAATATATCTCAGAAACAACATTTGCCTTCTAAGAAGACAATAACACTAAAATATATCTCAGAAACAACATTTACCGTCTAAGAAGACAATAACACTAAAATATATCTCAGAAACAACATTTGCCTTCTAAGAAGACAATAACACTAAAATATATCTCAGAAACAACATTTGCCTTCTAAGAAGACAATAACACTAAAATATATCTCAGAAACAACATTTACCGTCTAAGAAGACAATAACACTAAAATATATCTCAGAAACAACATTTGCCTTCTAAGAAGACAATAACACTAAAATATATCTCAGAAACAACATTTACCGTCTAAGAAGACAATAACACTAAAATATATCTCAGAAACAACATTTGCCTTCTAAGAAGACAATAACACTAAAATATATCTCAGAAACAACATTTACCGTCTAAGAAGACAATAACACTAAAATATATCTCAGAAACAACATTTGCCTTCTAAGAAGACAATAACACTAAAATATATCTCAGAAACAACATTTTCCTTTTAAGAAGACAATAACACTAAAATATATCTCAGAAACAACATTTTCCTTTTAAGAAGATAATAACACTGAAATGATTACGATAATGCTCCCGGCGGTCTATGGAATAAATATGTGTAGAGCCGCACTTGCATTGCGAAAAAGGGTGATTTAAGTAGGTATGAACAAATGTGTATGTCTTAAATAGGTCTTCAACGCTGGCAATGATTTTTCACTCCCGCATGTTGCGTAGCCACGATTTTTTTCTCCTTCCGCGCCGTTTCCCTTTTACTTTGGCCATAACATTATAAGTTTGAGAAGCCGATATCTCTCGTGTCGCAAGCGTGGCCGAGAGAGGCGACTGTACTTTTCTTTATGGTTTGCAAGAGCTCTCGGTTCTTACTGAGAAAAACCTTACAAATGTGATGAACTCCACTTACTTGCTAGTTCCTATCTCAACCAGTTGTTGAGCCTTAAACCATTACCCGCTAATAACGCGGTTTGAGACATCTGCCCTTAGGCAACAGAGCCTACTCACGTAACAAGTCAGAGGGTTCCGACTAGAACCTACGAGGCGAACCGCGGTCTCGAAATTACACTATAGTTTAGTAGATAGTAATGTATGTAGCTCCACTGTTGCGCGCGGGCGGCGCGGGCGGCGCGGGCGGCTGCTGGCTTGTTCCGTATTCTCAGGGATGTGACAGAGATGTTTACATGAAACATAAATTGTTCCGCTATATTCTACCCTTTTGGCATGCAACATAAAAATCATTCGCATAAGAATAACAAACAACCTTAACATTTAATATCCTTACGATAACTATCTAAACATATCTAAACAAAATATTTGTGACAGGTTTTCATATCGCACCCTCAGAACGATAGGGGCTCAACTCAAAATTTTGCGAAAATGAGTTAAGATCATAGAGATACCTAAAAATATATGCTCTATCCGATGAATATTAAAACAAAGGCGTATTTATGATAGAAAAAGCATACAGTTATTTACGTCTCTTTTACACCGGTCCTTTTCACCCTCCCCATTCAGTACCAAAAGAAAGCATTCAGTAATGTGCCTAAGGCGAAGCGGACAAGACGTTGCAAGTTCATTTGTCTACAGACTCAAAACGAATTGTACCTTTATATGACCTAGTCAAATCGGTAAGTACAATCACAATCATTAATTTTGAAAAGGCGCTTTTGAATATAGGTCTTTAGAACACGGAACTAAGTTTTTGTTAGTGGGACCTACTTGTTGATGTGCCTTTTTTGTACCTAATACTATGCGAACTAAGAAGTAGTACATAAAATTGGGTCTCTTTTGAATTAAAAAATCGAATGTTTATTGTCTTTAATATGAAAAGTGTTACTTTCGATCTAATAAGTTACTCAGTTTACGGTATTTTTTTTTATTTGAGTCTTTTTAGTTCCATGTGACAATACTGTTTACCTGTCTCATTATGAAATTGGACTATGTTTTACTGAAAATAATATTACTTAATAGTATTTGTGACCCATTATGTTTTAGAAAAATGAAAAGCGCTAATAAAATATCAGAATAGTTGCATCGAAATGAGCAAACGAAGGTAGATAAATTATATTATCCGGACATTTTAACTGATTTCTTGTGTCTTATTGGGTAGGTGTTTACTTTATTTAACTTATTTTATATAATATGTTTTACTATGTTCAGATAGACGTATTATACAGTAGCAATAAAGATAAAGATCTATTTGCCTTGAACCCGAGCTATCCTGCGTAATGGTTCGTACGTCTATACTAATTTTTAATAGTTTTTAGATAACAAATTACGCCTAGGGACTAACTACGGGTTTCAATATGAAATTACTATCCTATTAACTACGCTTATGTGTTATTATTTTCATACAGACTTTCATTTCATTCCATAGAGTGAAAAAAACAACGATGCTGGTCTCGATTCAGGTGATAGAAATATTGGGAATGGAGCTCAGAAAAAGCGGAAAATAAGTTTAGTGAGCACCTGCGGGATGTTTTAATGACTATGTAACTCAGGTATATACATGAACGATATTATGAGTAACCTTCCCTAACATTTCATATTGTAGTCAATTGTGTGTTCAACGCATCAAAATTTGTCACTCTATTTGCAGGATGACTTGAAAACTGAAATATTTCGTCCATCAAGTCCTTCAGAAATCGAAGGTACACCACAAAAAAGTGACTGTTATTGGAATTATCTGCGTGAGTTACGTAACGGAATATAAAACGCTAATAGGATGAATATTTGTAAAAACCTATTATTTATGTACCTAATTGTAATTGTAACTTACTATCTGAATGTTATATGAGACAGGTACTAGTTAGTGGGCTAATCTCCTATCTCTGACTATATTTATTTTGTCCCCAAAGATTTGGCTAAGTCTTTGCTGCGAGTTTAAAGTACGCATAAAGGTATATTTTACTCTATGTTTGATTACAAAGTAATCTATCAGTTAACCTTTACCATTATTGTTTACAGCCAGAAGCTATTTCCATTCATAGAAAAAAGTCTCAAATTTCATAATGAAGAATTACTAAAAGAATATAAAGAAATTGCTCAGGAAAAACATAGCTTACCTTTAATAACCCTGCCGGAAAATACTGATAAACAACAATACTTTCAGATTGATAACGAGGTAGTAAGTGTTCCTTTAATATTTTTTTTAAAGTAGGTAATACTATTTTTATAGAATAACAGTATACAATTATAATTCATTTTCTGTTACAGCAATCGCCTTTACCTGATAAATGCGAAGCAATTTACCTAAAAAACCATTCTTGGCAGTTTAGGTAATTCATGTTCTCTTGGTTCTTCCTTATCTCATCATGGAGATAACAAGAACTCAATGCTAGAGGAACCTTCGACATCAAAAGGTATCCATCACACTGCAACACGGTCACCAATAGACTACCGTATGTCTCCTATAAAAACAGACGAAAGTGATGAAGATTTGAGTGACGCTGACCCTATATACAGAAGAAGACCTCGTTCACGTCTTGAAGTTTCTTGTATAGGAGAGACTTGTGAATGAGACGCAGGTAAACCTTCGTGTCTCTACTGCCTCTACTATGAAATTTTCAATAAAGATTTAAATCTCGGATTTTCCAACCAAAACAAGACAGATGCGACATGTGCTTTGAATACGAACTAGCCCCGCCAGATGGAAAATTACAACTTAAAGAGAAGTACGATAGGCACTTAGAAGAAAAAATTGTCGAGATGTGAGAAACTGATCGATCGACAAAATGTAGATGAAATTGCATTGTTGCTGTTTTTGATCTCGAAGCAGTTATGCAATGCACATGTGGAAAACATCTGCATTTTATTACAGATCAAGACTAAATTGCCTTAACTTCACAATAGTTGAATTAACACAAAAAATATCAAAGAAGTACGTGGATAACAGTGAACATCATGACATTGGAGCTTACAGCAAAGTATACTCGTATTTTTGGAATTAAACTCAAGGCCAAAGGGTTGCCAATGAAATTACATCCTGTGTAGTGAGTTATTTAGAAATTTTAAATGCTCAACATGAAGACAAAGCTATTCACGTTATATTTTATTCCGATAACTGCTGTGGTCAGTTTATAAGTTTAAAAATATATATTCAATTACTCAGAAATATTTAATCAAAGGCCATACACAAAACAAAATGGACAGTTTCCACAGACACATTGAAAAAGAAATTCAGAGACACGAGAAATCTGGGCCCATCTATACGCCTTTCCAGTATGTAATGCTCATGAAAAACTCCCGAAAAAATGGAAAACCTTTGTCGTCAAAGAAATAAGATTTGACTTTTTTCTGGATTTCAAATTTTTTTAAGAAAAATGGGCCTATAACTACAGTGAAGCTGAGAACAAACAGAACTTGACGTAGAAGGACACAAAAATCTTCAAATTTACAAAGCAAGATTTATTGAAGTTTTACTTAATACACCTTTCAGTCAAACTGAGTTCACCCGAGTGGATATGAGAAACAAAAGAAGAAAGATGGCTGATGTCGACAATATTATAATGATGATCAAAGCATATTCCAAGCTAATAAACTTATTGAAAATAAAGCACGATGGCTTGAGTTACCTTGTTGTCAAATTACGATCAACAAGGTTAGCTTTAGCTTAGCGTTGATTTAAGCATTTATTATGTATATCATTTAGTGTTGTGATCTTACAGGGCGGTGTGGTCGCTCAGCGACAAAGCCCTTTAAATAAATTTTTAAAAAAAGGTAAGTCAAGTCATCGTGCTTATTTTTACAAATCTTTACTGAGTATGACTTAATTTGTATATATTTATTGGTGTATGTATCAAAAATAAATACCTAAAACTTATATTACTTGAATTATATACTTGTTGATTAGATGCTATTTAAGTGTAAACTTCCTGTTCAATTTTGATACTAGTTTATTCCAAATCTATTATGCGCCTAACCAGAGACTGAAAACTAGGTTGAAGGCCAGTAGTGATGTGTAAAAGTTCATGACCTCGTTACGCAAATTTAGGTAGTAAATAATCTCAGACAGTTACCCGCCTGTAAACCAATCAACTGTTATATTCTTGTAAATAGTTTTATATCTGTTACATTATACGTTAAAGAGTGTATCTAATTCCTTGTTTGTTTTTTTGTACTACTCATGCAGGCGCTCTTTTAGAATAGGAACATAAATACTGTTCTTTATTATGCTATGATGACGTTATTTTGCTATATTGTCAAGATGGCTGTTAATTATGTTCGTTTTGTAGTACGTTCTCAAAAACGATAAAACAATTATTTTTTATACCAATTTATGTCTTTATTATAAAGAAAGTGTCAATGTTTTCTTTCAATATAAAAAAGAGTTATATTTGTTTGTTAAAATTGCGATTTTGTATAGTTGATTTCAATTAAAACCTATACAAAGTCCTTTCATTATTAAAGTAAGTGGTTTAATTTAGTTCACCTTTAGAACAGAAAAGGTTAATTTCAAAATGTGTCCTTTAATAATGTAACTGGTTTCGTATTTTAAAGAACTTTTCAGAGATAGGGAACTTAATTCTTTAAATGTTTAAAATTAAACAGGCACAAATAGAAAATCCCCCTTTTAAAAGTGTGTGCTTCAGAATGACAAAGGCTTAAATTTTCCAAAGTTTTTTAAAAAAATCATAAAAAATATAAGTAATGCGTATATACCATTTGATTAACATTTATCGACAAAGCACAACTTAAACTTTACTATAAAAATATGAAACAGTGACATTTCACTCAAATCCATTAAAATATTTACTGTCAAAGTTATAAACTCAAACTTTCCGATCTTTGATTGCGATTTCCCAAAAAGTAGGATTTTTGAGTTGAGCCCCTATTGTTCTGAGGGTGCGATATGCTCTTTACATGCTTTCTAAAGTTCAATAGAGTAAATCATCAGTCAGCTGTAGTTACCGCCTACTATGGTGGAGAATCGGACGTAGAATTATACGTCCCAAAGGCCACTTTCCGGGAGTAAGTCTGTCATCTGTAACTAACACAACAGTAGGTACTGACAGGAAGGTCCGGTTGGTTAACATTCTATACACAACGATTTTGTAACGTCGACTAAATATTCATTTTTCCATCGACACCATACACATTGGCGATATGTTTCCCTTATTCTCATTATTCTTTCTCAGGATCTTGCAGCATACTGGGGGTGTAGTCTGGACCAGTAGTGCACGATCAAAGGCTACCACCCTCAAGTTCGAAAAACTGTCACTAACACTGTGGTGTAGGTGTGCTCACCGATATCTACACCCACTACTATAGTGTTATAATTATCTAAATTATATCTTAGTTATTTATATATTTTTCGACTACGTTCATTCTTATAAAGTTGTAAGATTTAAAGTAGATTGTATTGATTTCGTTTGATCGGTCGAGACTTCGACGGCTTGCTTGTGATTTGTTCAAGGACTTGACCAATCACAAGCAAGAGTATAACAGTGGGGGTAAGCGAACAGACAACGCATTTTGGAAGTATGCCGCCATTCGTTTTCCGAAATTTGTCTGAGTAACTTGTATCGTGCCGCTGTAGGCTTTGTTAAGTAAGATTGTACCTCTAAATATATATAGCAATAGCAACTAAAGCAATAAAGCTGATTTTCAAGTTCACAAAGAGTGTTTTTGATTCAAAGTCCTTGCTTCTGAGTGTTAAACCAGTACGGTTAATATCTCAGAAGTGGGAAAGCAACTTAGTGCCCACACAAGAATCGAAAAAGAAACGTAAGTGTACTTTGCTCAATTAATTGAATTTTTCTTTTCGATGTGCATTCTATACGTTTACCCTCTTTAAATGATTCGATTGTCCTATTTGAAAAAGTTCACGACCGAACTATATTTACCGTTACGGAGACAGTCCGGAGGTTTATATGGTTAGTCAGGCATGTTAATCTTGCCAGGGTACCCCCTGGAGATGAACATGTTTGATGGTCTACAACAATGCATGTGTATCCTATATGTATACCCTCTTTAAATGATTCGACTGTCCTATTTGAAAAACTTCACGACCGAACTATATTTACCGTTACGGAGACAGTCCGGAGGTTTATATGGTTAGTCAGGCATGTTAATCTTGCCAGGGTACCCCCTGGAGATTGACATGTTAGATGGTCTATAACAAAGTATGTGCAGGTCAATAAAAATCTTGTAAAGTCTTGTCTAATATAGCGCGGTTTATTAACTCGGGTGTTTCTTTTTTTTTTTTCACATGTTGAAATCGCGAGGCATGGATGAGCAAAGGTTTAGCTCTTTATAAGGACGTGACGAACCAAGGCGAACCTCTCGCGTGACGCTGACTCCGTCGCTAAAATGTCATGACGCAATTCATGAGGCCGACGCAGTGGTGGAAGGCGTACGCGGTCACGGCAGCCGTGGCAGCCGTCATCGTCGGTCGCGGTCCAGGCGTTCGAGAAGAAGACAATCGCGACTGACGATTAGTCGGTCTCGTCCCCGGTCACGCTTTTCAAGAAGGACAAGCTCGCGGCGAATGGGTGCCGGGTGCCCGCTTCTCATCGGCACGTGTTGAAGCTGAAGGCGGGTTCACCTGGTACACGAGCAACCGGCCGCTGAACGCATGCTGTTTTGGCGCGGTGAAATGGCGCCGGGTGCCTGCTCATCATAGGCACGCGTTGGAGCTGACGGCGCAGCGGGCGCCTTGGGGGCCGGACTGTCGGCTACACAAACTATGCAGCTTCAACACCCATGTGGCTAAGCGGCTTGCTAACCAAGTGAGATTAATCCAATTTACTAAGTCTAATGTCCTTGGCTGGACCATAGGTATTAAGAAGGCGCATGATTTCGCAAACCATTTATTAACTATTTAAACTATGTGTGTATAAGTCGATGACACTGTATTCTTCTTGAAATGATGTGCGCTGATCGCATGAAGATTTATTTACTTACGATTGAAGGTAATTGCTTAGAAACAAATAGAGAAACAGATATTTATTGGTAAAAATAATAATTTTCAAGTCGCTTATTCCAGGTAAATGTAACATTTGATAGGTATAATAATAATAATGTTCTCATATTCAACCAAATGGACTGCCATAGGATATCAAAGAGACTAGTTCGCTGAATACTTTCAAAAAGTTATCAAAAAACCCATGTTTTAAAAGATTTTCCCCTGATTAAACTTAAGTGTTGATCTTCTTTATGTGCACCAAAAACTCTCATTAATCAAACACTTACCTATGTAACGAAATACATCTTATTCTTATGATCAAGGACTAATTGGCCTTAATGAATAACTTATAGAGTAACTGCTTACAATTAGTCGTGTATGTGTCAACCACGAACCTAGAAAAGGTTCATGGTGTCAACTCATCTTGTTTTTGTAGTCGCATTGTCAGAATATCCTCATGTCGGTATTTTGTTTTAAATGTTTATATGTAGGTGTAATTCATGTAGATATTGCAATGAGCTCGAGTAGTTATATATTTTTATTTGTATAAATATGCATTTAGCATACATATTAAAGTACTCGGCTACGCTTGACGACGAATAAGCCATTTAAAATAATGCATTTCTCTGTAAGTGAACTTTCTTGTGTATCCTTATGAGAAATAAATGAATAGAACCGTAAAGAAACCATGGATATATACAGTCTTTATGAAATCCGAACCTCAAATGTGTCCCCTTGCCAGTGTTTGCTTATATGGGCATACGGAACCTACAGTTCAAAGTGACTAAAATACGTCTGATATTGTTATGCTCGACATCGATATCTAACCATAATATAAAAGTTGTCAAAGACGATTGTGTCTAAGCGTAGTAAAAGTTTTATTTATCTACTTCAATGGGTTTTTTTTTAACTCTGAGTTTGCGTAGGCTTCGCTGTTTCTGTTGAAGTAATTGAACGATTGCCGAAATTAGAAAACTATTAACAGTTCATTTTGGGTAAATTGTTTTCCGAGAAACTTTTAACGTGTACAAGTGTGTGTGTGTTTCTTTCGAATAGCACGTAACAGTCGCGACTATACAAGATATATTAAACAAATGTCAAAATTTGTACAATGTAGGTGTTGGTTGTAATCGACGCATTCATGAGTTACATAGACTGTAAAAATAATATTCGGACACTTTTATTATTGTCTACCAAGGGATAGGTTGTTCTAGTAAAGAAATGAAGAAGCGTCGTGACAGTTGGTTAACGACCATTGTCCTATGAGTGTGCTTTAGTCAATGCGTATGAACTACTCTAAAACAGATATGTAATGAATAGCATGGTGGGGCGCAATAGGCGAAGTCAAGCTAGCGATAAGTCGTATCTATACAAAATCTATTCATCAGCAATGTTTTTTTAATTGATTCAGTCGCTAAACGTTTGTCTCTAATGAATAGTGTAACTATGTGTTGTGCTTACTATAAGCCGACTTAAAATATTGCGATTTGGTATGAAGGAAAAGATTGTAACGTTTGAGTTCGGTGATTATACTGTACAGATAAAGAGCCGTGATTAGATTACGTTTTGTTAAAGTCAAGGGTAGAGGTATCGTTGAAATTTTTATTAGTGAAGTGTACTTATTCTTGGGTCTTACAAGTCATTACACGTTGGTATACTTTAGGTAGCTATAGTGATTAGCGAGTTCTGATAATAAGTAGGTATGAAGCGATGTGTGTGCTTGTGACAGTACAGAGTTAAGGCGTTATGTTTGTTATTGTGCGTGCTGGATAGCAATTTGTCGAATCTCGATATGCGTGATATATTGTGTGTATTGCGGTTTTTTTTAGATTTGATTAGAAATTCGAAATTCAGATGTCCTACGACGTTGAGTCCCAGTTTGTAATAAGTCTACTTAAGAACTCCCGAATCCATAAAATGAATACGATCCTACATTAAATTAAATAATAAGAAGGAATCTAATATGAGTTATCAAGTATTTCGTATTTAGAACCATTGCTTCCCGTGGCTCATGCAAAGGCTGCGCGCGCGATGTGTCCATTAAGATTAATCGGGATTTACCTTAAATGTCGCAATGCGTATGCATAGTAATGTAAATACTTTTATGACAAGGAGATTGGTATAACATAGGTTTGTAAACTTGATGTTCGTCTCTGTCTTGGAATAATTTAATTTCGTTCTTGAAAGAACTTAAGATGAGTTTTTACAAATATGCATAAATCCCTAATGCACATACATGGAAGTGAGAGACATTGACCAAATAACTGCTCCTAACCGCCCAGATACCATGCCTTGCTTATGGCTCTTACACACCGTTTTGGTATTTAGAAATCCCTCTTCGAAGCATTCAATGTGTTATCATTATTAAATAAAAGGACAGGGTTATATCGTCTCAGTATTATTTAAAGTAGATATTATTAGTGTCGTGTCATTTTTAAAAAAAGATAATGTCACAATGACAGAAAGTTACGAACTAATGAACCGGTGGATCATGGATAAATCATCTATCTACGCGGTAGATGAATATCAACTTCAAAATGTCAAAACTTATTCAGCTTTGTAACGTCTTAACTGAAAAATTCTATACATATTGTGTATATTATGTACATTCATACATAATATACATATATGTATATAATTATACATTCTATATATAATGTATAATGGAGAATACGAAGACAGGGAATAAAGACTACTCACTCATGTTGTTAGAACTATTGCGTTGGACATAAATATGCGCGAGTGTATTTATTTGATATGCATTCTTAAATTGAAAGGGCACCTGTGCGATAAGGTCGGACGCGCTATAAACAGAAAAGGGGTAGCTTTACTTGTATCAAATCGGATGAAGCGTGAACTAAATAGTTTCTTATACTTAATCTCATTGTTCTTACTACGAAACATTACTTCATCATGTTCATATTACTTCCGGCTGAAGTAGCTTAATCGGGAGATTTAAAGTTCAGGGTCAGGTGCAGCCATGTCCTAGAAAGACAGTTGTTGTGGTTTAATGTTCAAAACATGGTTTCAACCGATGTGAATACTAATTTATGGCGCGTGGCGGGTTCCGCCCCATGAACTGTCGTTGTCAAACGAGCGGGAAGTATCGTTATTAGATCGAGCATGAAGTCTAGTTCTTAGAACGTACGGATTACTTGAACTATTTACTCGTGTAGGGCTTGACTAAGTATTGCTAAATGCAATACTTTTGAATTGGTCTGAAAAGTGTCTGATGCAGTCGCAAGTTGTGTTTGAATGGTCGTCACGGGTTTAGAATAGGTATACTAAGCTTGGAGTGAATTTCTGGTAGAGGGCCTTGAATGTGTAATGAATAAAGAGCAGGCAACAGGACAAGGATAAGCAACGGTATAATAGATATAGACGAAAAAGAAAGTAGAACTTGCTTTAAAGAAGGTGACGTGGTAGTAGACCCGAGAATAATGATTGCGGATCTGAATATGAGAGTTGGAAAGAGATGTATGGATAGTGAAGATAATGTTTACTATTAATAAAGTTATGAAGATAAATATTGTACACAGAGTTAAACAAGCAGGTAATGAATTTACAAGGTCCACTTTAAGTAATATTAGTATATAAATGTGCATAGTAAATGCAAAGGTTATGTGGTTTTAAGTTTGGATGATTAATGTCATGTATCATCTAAAATATCCCGTGTACTACTTGCTGGAATATTTGCTGGTCAACGTCATGGACCTGTAAATACTGATCCATCGGTTAGAGTAAAGTATCGATGGGTCAGTGTGGGGTATCAGGTAACGGATACCTCTCATGTTAACAATTTGTACATCGGTATAGGTGTGCTGGTCAAGGTTTTTGACCGACACATTATGAGGTTAAGTTATAAGCATTTTTTGTTAACTAAGGTTATGGTATAATAAGTAGGTACATTGACGAGTTCTATCTATTGTAAAGTTACTAAAGTTAGCGTTGTTTAGATACTAAATGCAATGCACCACTGTAATGTTAATTAATTTATTTTGTAAATAAATAAATGTCTTACTGTTAATCTGATAACAAAGTACTTTAAGTTGGGGATATCAGGCAACCGATATCTCCTCAAAGATAATACATATTTATATGGTCATTTAAATTCATATAATTATAAATTTAAAAAGTAGGTAGTAGCAGTACTTCTGTTTTTTTAAAACATACAGTTTCAATCATAGGTCATGTAAATATATTATTAATACAATTGCATTCGAGACTTAAATACTGAAATGTGCTACTTTGATGACTTATTTAAACAAATGCATTATTAAAACTAAGATTGAAGCATTGGCTTATTAACCAAAGGTTTTATAGTTACGAGGAATTTAAAAGATTGAATGAACGAATATGTGACATATTGAAATTTGATAAAATATTATTTTATATTATTTGTTATTTTATTGTACGTTGTTATTCTTATTTTGTGACATAATATGACTGAAATTTATTGTATAACTAATTGTAACTAGTACTACGTACTGATGTCTATATATAATATTGTTAATTTTCAAATGTTATTTATTATTATTATTTATTTCAATGCTAATTTGACCTGTATACCTATACCAATAAATAACTTTGAACTATGAACTTAAGTTTGTATAGTCAAGATGAGTAATTAAGCACTAATGTGGTAAAATATAATTATGTTCAATATACGATACATTTATAGTTTATGTGGTGGAAAAGAGTAATGTAATATTTTTGTAATTATACTTAACAACGAGGGACTCGTTGAAAATCGGATGGCCGAGCTGTTATAATTATCTAAATTATATCTTAGTTATTTATATATTTTTCGACTACGTTCATTCTTATAAAGTTGTAAGATTTAAAGTAGATTGTATTGATTTCGTTTGATCGGTCGAGACTTCGACGGCTTGCTTGTGATTTGTTCAAGGACTTGACCAATCACAAGCAAGAGTATAACAGTGGGGGTAAGCGAACAGACAACGCATTTTGGAAGTATGCCGCCATTCGTTTTCCGAAATTTGTCTGAGTAACTTGTATCGTGCCGCTGTAGGCTTTGTTAAGTAAGATTGTACCTCTAAATATATATAGCAATAGCAACTAAAGCAATAAAGCTGATTTTCAAGTTCACAAAGAGTGTTTTTGATTCAAAGTCCTTGCTTCTGAGTGTTAAACCAGTACGGTTAATAATAGTATCTTTTTTGAAGCAATGATAGCTCAGGGGGGGGGGGGGGAGGCGTCGCCTGTTGAACTGACGGACACTGGTTCGATCCCCAACAACTGCTTGAGCTTCCGGTGAAGGTAACACCGTTATCAAATTCCCAGCATGTTGGAAGGGTACTTTCAAATACCCGCATGGCTAGCAACCACCCTCAAGTTTAAAAAACTGTTACCAAGCACATAGTGTGTTCAGGCAGCAGTCCTTGAAAGCCAGTGAGCATTCTAGGTCTTTAGCGTGATAACATCTACTACCACACCGTCACTGACCATCAAGTGGTATCAAGATAGTGGTCAAACGCTAGATCTATACAGTATAAAAAAAAACTTCTATAATTTTCAGCCTGTAATCCCAGCGAAGAGCTGGTTTGTCAAAGCTAAGCTTTGTAAACGCGCAACATCCGTTTTGATACGAATAAGGCTAGATCACATGTCACGTGCACTCCTGCACATCTTGCTCGGCTCCGTATTATTGACTCTTGATTGATATGTGCCAGTGCGAACCAGATGTCGGTCGATCTAAACAGACTATATTATTTTTGATTGAGTTAAATTTGATCATGCACCATGATCCATGATCTTGTTGATCTCCACGTCTCCTACTACTAACTAGGTACATATATCCTGCTTACTACACACTCAATCAATTGCTACTTTTTTATTTTTATTTTTTTAATTTCACACTCAGACCCCCGCACTAGGATTCCCTGTATCGCGGGAGGCATGGACACATACAATCACAGCACACAACATCCAAGACCCGGGGCAAACATCTACACTCATCGCACAAATGTTTGCCCCTGCCGGGATTCGAACCCAGGGTCGAGACGACACAGAAGTCAATGTCACTGACCACTGCGCCACGGTGACCGTCACTTACTTGTATACTTGTGTACTTGTGGTACTTGTATACTTAGTTTCCTACATTGAAGCTAATGATGTCAAATTGTAACTTTTTTATGTATGATTAAATATTATCCTCTACCGCGTCTGACCCAATCATTTTCCCGTATTCCACTTTCATAATTTTTATTGTAGGTCTATTTCGTTTCCCGTTTTATTATTAATTTATGCTAAGTAATATAGGTACTATACTCAAAGAAGAATTTTTCGAAATTAGAAGAAATTACAATTGAATTGAAGAAGAATTTTATACTGAAGCAATATATCAAGAAAATGATTTTGAATTTTGAAATTTACAAGCAAATTCTTTACACATGAAAACTTTGCAAATTACTGGAGACTGGCAAATGCAGACATGCAACGCCATTTTTCTGCAGAAATGGGTTTATTAAATCGCTGTCGCATACTGTATACGCTATTTTCAATATTTGTCTGTAAATAAAACTAGTAATTTTGGTATGAAAATATATTTGAATTACACATTGATTGATAATGGTAGCATTGGTTAAACTGTAAACGAATAAAATTTATATTTAAATGCTACGTCGATTGCCGCGCATACATAAATAGCTATCCCATCAAAAACATAAATGAGAAATGTTATCCAAGTTAAATATTACGATGTAATTATATGCCTTGGTCACCTTGACGTCAACAAGACTTCAATGACAAAAAGTAAGTTCTAAATTGGTGCCTCCCGAATGGTCAGTCCTGATATATCTTTATAACTTTATAACATATTTTAAAACAACTTAAAATATCATTCCTTCTTATAACTTAGTATAATATATTAAAACTAAGGTCTGACTTGGCTAGTTCTCATTATTCGAATTCTTATTAAGTAGGTACCTGAAACAATAATGGAAGAGCCCTATGTTCTATAGCTAGGTTCTACCAGAAAGCCAGATTTTCGAAGGAATAAAATAAGAACTCACAGCTTTAGAACTTGCGAAGGCTATATAATAGAATATGTAGTTCAAAAAAACAACTAACAACTCAATTTATATAACAGGCATTATAATTACCCTGACAATATAGGCAACATTTAATAGAATTAAAAACTTTCAAAGGTTCTTTAAAATGTGTAGGTAAATAAATATATGTAATATTACATATTTTGTTGTATTTGGAAAACGCCTTAGGTATTCTATTTAACCGACGATATACATAATGACAATAATAACACAAAAACACTATTAACTAATTACATGTATGTATTGACACCCTATTTCACCACAGCCACAGTAACAACTATCCAATGGCATCTTGCTAGACAAGGATAAACTACTACTTTTGGGCTATTTCACCTGGCTCGATTTTCTACTTCGACTTAAAAAAAGAAAAAATCAATAATTAGGTATTGGTTTACAACCTATTTTATATATGTGATAAATATTATGTACGCGATTCAGTTACATAATATATAAATCCATGCGTGTATCAGCTGATTGTATAGATAACTTTATAGAGAACTTTAGACCGACCACACCACAGGTCATCCTAACTTTATACTATCTCTGCGGGGTGTTGATTTTAGCTGTGCTTGTTTGTCTATGGCAAGCTGCTTTACCAATAAAGTTCCTTCAAGAATTAGAGATAATATTGATTCCAAATAAAATTAATAGATGGCACTCTTCTACATAAGTGACATCACAGACCTACGTTTGTTCAGTGATCGAAGGTGTTCCGATGAATTCCGAAACTAGCCGAATGAAATGGTCAAGTCTGTCTGACTGAAGGAACTAAATTCTGTCGTACTCTATAACTAATGTAAATTTTGAAAAATTGACAAAATGATGTTGTAAAACTGTTTTAAGACTATCTTATTTTGATTTTCATTATATCTAGTGATATTGTTTTACTGTTTTATCCTCTTTCGTCGGTAAGTGCGTTCAGTGCGAGTGCAAGGGTGGTAACGAGAAATGTGAAATATCTATGAAGTTCAGGATTCTAAGGCCGTTTATTTTATACCTATAACTATGAGCGGACGCCCTAGGACCACGTCATTCGCCGAGGGCAGCAAATCCGTTCGAAAGACATTCGATAGTCAACCACCAAAACCACCTCTGGGAGGCGTAAAAATCAGCAGTGAGTACCTACCACCTAACCATTCTTTTGTCGGCCATCGTGATTTCTTGTGCCTGTGACGTATCTTGATACTGACAATTTTAAAAATGGCTGCGAACTGCCACAATTTACCTCATATAGTTATAATATTTAGCATTCTGTGATCAAATCGGTAGCATATTTCACTGCAGCATTTCGAAAATGGCCACAGGCAAGAGTTCTCTCCTGCCACATATGCCTTGCGTGTGACAGATACATCATGTCAAATGCTCGATTTTATTGGAAATGCGTCGTATTTCTACGTACGATTCATTAAAACTGCGATTCATATAAGTAGCGTTTTTCTGATTTATAGCTATTTAATTAGTTTTCCGTCCTGCCTTATTCTGAAGAGAATACATACTTGTCTAGTGCTAAATATGTTACTGGGTGATCTAAGTGGACACTAACGACGTAGTTTTAGGTTACTATCTATCGTAATGACGTAATTATGGTATTCCTCAATATAATGGTCTGTTCCTGATATGCTCCATATGAAATTAACCAATAAAAAGGACCATTACACCTATGTGGCCTCATAAAGATGTCTAAAGATGTCTATGCTCAGTTGAAGAGGACAGAATGGCATGCTTCATTAAACAAAATTACTATGATATAGTCATGGGCAAAATCACTCACCAAGAGAGATATATATCTCTTTTATATCACAGTGAATAGTGTCAATTGCAGACAAGATGAGTAATTATAGTGATACTAGCAGAGCCAGAGACCATGCATTGCTGCTACAAAGTAAAATATTGTGTGTCATTTAACTAACTTACACATTATGATAAAAAACATTATTAGTTAAAAAAATATTTAGTCCATAGTTCTATATTAGTCCTCTTCGTATTTATTTGAAAATCACAGTATACAATATAAAATTTTGCACACAAATTAAGGTTTTATGTACAAATTGAACTAATTCCTTTACCTAAATACAAATCCGAATAATAAAGAAATAATGATTTATTGCAGAGAAACAAGTTGCTTTGTTAAAACAAAAACACCATGAAACTATGGCAGTACAATTTATTTTCCTGTTCCTTCATTCATTGCTTCCATTTAGGCTCACATATTCAGCCTTCTCTTTCACTTACTATGCAAGGGCAGTGTGCAAGCTGATCTTTTTTTCTCTTTTCTTTCTGGTTTCTTCTCAGTTGGATCTAGTCATCGAGTGAAATAAGTATGGACTGTAGAGTAAAAGATATAAAAACACAATTTGGATGCAAGTGATATACGGAGCTAATCACTCTTCGTGTCGGATATATATATATCTTTTGAGTTAATCAATCCGGAGTTACACACTGCTTCTATATTATGGTGACAATTCATGTTATTTATCTATTAAAAAAATATTTTTTTACTACTGCATCAGTCCTATTTCTCTGTAGAAATTGAAATTATTGACTTAGGAGCGTTTACGTTTTGCCCACCTGTTCGAGTTTAGGCATTTCTTAGATCGCAGGCACATACGGACAAGGCCAAACGGTCAATGATGATGTCACATGGAAAATTAAATTTTAAACCAATTTGTTGTGTTAGTTATTTTTGATAATGTGCAATATGTAAATGAAAATTTATTTGTATCCTTACACACAAAATTAAAGTTAAGCATAGGCATATTTAACATTCCATTACATCATACTCATGGTAGGTATCTATGTTCGATATGAATGTTAAAAATAAAACAAAGACATATCTTCATTTGTGGCAATAACAAAAATACAATAAAGATGATCTGAAATCAAACTATTTATATCTAGTTTTTTCGTCGGCCTCAAGCCGACCTCAACTCAGCATAAATGCTGCTTATTACAACCAGCGCTGGTCTTCTGTTGGGACCGGCAAGTGACGGCACGAACTAATATACAATGCACAGTGCACACAAAATAATATTTTTAAAAGAAAAATACAATAGTTATGCATACTTGTTACACTATCAGTTTGTCAGTCTTTGAAAAATAAACAGTACAATTGTAATTGTTAGGTATACAACTTTGTAAAGGGACAAATATAAATGATTTAGTTATCTTATAATCATTACACGTTGTAGACAGTGCAGATTGTGTCTGTGGACACAATGTAAGCGAATGGGTGTCAGGGATGACTACAAATTTTCTAATATTACAAGGATTAGCTCCATAACTTCCATTATATCGATATAGACAGTTTAAGTGTAAACAAGTGTAAAAATAATTAATATATATAAGGGTAGGAAAAAAAGTGTTTTATGATGAAACTATGCTAAAGGACCATCGGTGATTTTGTATGAACCCTGTCCCCACCCTACAACAGTCATGGGATATATGTCAATTTATTCATTGGGAACCCAAAGAAGCCTAAAGTACCTGTTTTAGTTGCAAAAACTATTGGATTTAGTTGTAATAAAAAAAAACTTATCGGCAAAAATGTATTTATTATTTTACAAAAATAATTTTTATCACAAACAAAGTAGCATATCTCACATATTTTTCTATCACGATTCTTATCAAAAAAAAAATCCTTGGTTCTCAAACTAAAAATCATTAAATGAAAAAAAGATGTATATCAGCCTTTAGACAATACAGTGCAAAAATAGAATTGAATTTTTATATGTTACACTCAAAGCTGTTTCTAACAAACAATTATCTTGTGATCTTCACACTAGACAAGCCTGTAATGTAGTACATAGAGTAATAATAATAATAGTTCTTATATATTATAGGTACCTATTAACTTATTATTATAGCCAAAAGCATGTCTGACGATAGCGATACACTACTAGCTTAAGTTAAGCTCTGATCTATACTGAGTGCGGCACCTAAGGCTAGTCTAAAGTGTCAAACTTGACGTGTTCGGCGATCCCCAGGGAGGTGAAGGCAGGGAAGGCGACGCGGGACCTCCATAGATGGGGACCTCTGCGCATGTCTCGACAAGCTCAAACCTGCACCTTCATATGCGACGCTATTAGCATATTACTATTTTTTATTGCGCAATGTAATGTGGTGTACTAGGTGTCCATGGAATGAGAATATAATTATAAGAAAAGGAATATTTTGTATGGTTTCTCTGTATAGTAAAAGGTACCTTCTTTTACCTGTTACCCTAGTCAAATATATTAAAACATTATAAAGATCACAAATTCTAATCCTTTTTATTGCACAAAGTAAATGTGTTAGTAAAAAATATATAAGTATATAGAAAACAATATATTTTATAAAACCTAAATCCCACATATTTAAAATACATCACCATAGTAAAAAAATGATCTTTCAAAGGACACTTATTTCAAATCTGTTGGATGGTGGGGAATTTCTTCTCATGGTCATTTCAAACTATTATAGGAATGACAATAAAATCTTAAATAACAGAAAAAATAAATCAGTGAAGCCAGTAGATGGTCTTGCCATTTAATAGAAAGTGTTTCTCAGTGGCATAGGACTGCCACCGACCAGGTAGACAGACGACGACATGACTAAGATTGCAGGCAAGAGCTGGATGCAGGCTGCTTCTAACCAGTCCTTGTGGAAATCAATGCGGGAGGCCTGTGTCCAGCAGTGGACGTCCTATAACTAAGATGATGATGATGAAATATCAATCACTTGTTCTAGTATGACGATACTCATATCATCTGTGGCCTTAGAGTTCACTGCGACTTCGACAGGGGGATTTTTCTGCAATACAGTATTATCATCGACCTGATAACAAATATATTATATTTTAAACCATTACTTTTTACAGTCTAGCCAGTTTTAAATTATTACCCAGCATATTTTTATTTTTTTTAGCATAACCAAATATATTGGATTTTTTTGTTTTTTCCATGGTTACACCATGCAATTTTATTTTTATATTTTTTTTAATCTACCCTATGTAGTGCCAGGAACGTAATTTTGCTGAGGGCCCCAAACTAGGCTAAACCTGTATCTTTGGCACCCATTTATAGTACTAAGTCGCTGTTTCCCATCATTTCCGTGGACTGTATCTGTTTATGTGTTTATGTTTATGTACCGCTTCTTAATCATGCAACATTATAAAATTTACATCTTTAATTAAAATAAAATAAATAAATTACTCGGTGACCTGCATAACATTCAAATATTTGGTTCATCCAGCAAATCAGACAACACCATTGATTTGACTTGAAGGATATTACATCTATTTTTTCAAGTATATATATACACATTTCGTATAATTTGGAAATCAGGGAAAAAGTATGTATGCGGAAGTAAGGTATAATTGATTCAAGTCTGCCTTAGGAGTGTGTGCCGGGACGGATATGTGTTGAGGGTTGCAATGCATCTGAAGTTTTTTCATAATAATTAATTAAACCTGAAAATTATAACTTCTAGTTAGTATTATAATAACAATAAGTATAGTATGTAAAATGTGTTTCAAAAAATCTTGCATTTACAATAACACAAGTATACTCAAAGATAAAAACGACTCACTCACGCTATATTAACACTAGGACACCGCGGTTCGTAACATATATACGGGTACGTATAGAGCGCGCGACGAGCAGCGATACGTCCTCTCTCCACGAGCGCTAGAGGCACAATGCTATGAGCTTTGTGTTCAGACATTTATAAGTCATATAGAAAAGTTTGTATAAAATACATTTAAACAACTAAACCATCATAAAAATAAAGCTATCCGCATAAAAACTTCAACTCAACTATTGCATTTTTTTAAATTTTTTTTTTTTATTTTAAACTAGGAGCGCCCCGCGGTTTCACTCGCGTGGATTACGGTTTTCCCGCTACATCAATTATTCCACGGGAATCATTCATTTTACCGGGATAAAAGTAGCATAAGTGCTATTCTAGACTATAACCTTTCTCTGTACCATATTTCATCCAAATCTATTCAGTCGTTTGAGCGTGATTGAGCAACAAACATCCATCTACTATCCATCCATCCAAACATTCACATTTATAATATTAGTGGGATAGCAGATTTGATTTATATATATATATATATATATAGACATTTGAAGGGTTAATTTGTGCCAAATGCTGGTTTTTCGTCCGTTATTTTCTCAAATTTAATGTGTGTACATATCAAAATTTTATTAAACCAACCAAATGATGGGAATCTACTCATTTTACTACTGCTTTTGAAAATGAAAAACGAATATTTTTTCTTAGTTAAAAAGAAGGGTGGAAATCGTTTACCTAAACCGGACGACGACGATGGGCGCGAGGATACTGAAATTATTGACAAGGTGATAAATGAATTTGGAGAGCAACCTTAACTCCTTCAGTTTTTATTCAAACAGTTACTTATTAACATTTATTTTCTTTATACTTTATTTCCTGCCAGGGGGGTGCGAGTGCACCCTCTTGCACCCTGCTGCCGGTGCCCATGCTTGGCAATAATCTAGGGGTGCGTTTCATTTTGACCTCACAGTGCACATGTTCGTACGTAACGATTTAGCTGTTCCGAAATGAATTTAGTACATACAATGCTGACGCTCGTAAGCAAATCGGAACGGATTGTGTGTGTGAAAACGCGCGAATTCTTTAAATGTCAGTTCTCATCATATTCATATTAAATAATTCACTTCCGTATTTCACGGCCACTAAATGAGTCATATTTTTCTGATAGTTCAAACGGCGTTTATAATTTTTTGTGGACGGATTACCACGGATTACGACAGATTTTCTAAATGAGTCTAACATGTTAAAAGCATACGACAAAGTGCAATCCAGCATATTATTGAATAAATTGCACAACATAGGGATACGTGGGATAACATATGATTGGTTTTGCTCGTACTTAAAAAATCGTAAACAAATAGTAAAAATTGAATATTATGATTCAGAAAACGGGATTATAGAAAACATACGATGAGATACAATACAAACTGGGAACTCAATCTCCTAGGGAAGTGTCCTTGGATGTATCCTTTTTCTCATTTACATCAATGATCTCCCTAAAATAATTAACTAATTCTGTGTTTTATTCGCAGACGACATTTCAATCTTGACATCTTGTAAAAATAATATAAATTTAATTTAGACCCTTAACGAAATTTTAATAATATAATCACTTGGTGAATGATCGCAGTCTTGACATAACTTTTTCAAAAACAAAATTAATGCAATTTTCACCATACCAAAAAACGCCCCTAGATATACAATCTATAATATAAAAATGAATTGCTGAATGTGTTGCTAAGCTCAAATCTCGAGAATAGCTGAACCGATTTCGCTTTTTGTTTTTTTTATAATATACCTGGAAGCGCGAGGATGGTTCTTAACAAAATGGAGAAAAATTTAAAAAATTGCCTGAAAGAGTCTAAGAACAACACTTTTGGATAAATCCTGTCATGGTATCAAATGCAGTAAAGTCTCTAGAGAGGCGCATAAATGTAACTTATGCATTGGAGTGCTAAAAAAACCATTTCGAGCAACTTAATAGTTGCTTGCAAATTTGTTGTTGTAAGTTGTTGTAAATTTGCCATTTCATTTTTAATATTTTTTTATTTTTAAAGCTTCTGATCCTTATCAGTGACAGAATCCATTGATTTAATAACGAGGTGTATTTTTTTTTTTTAAATCGTTTGGGTCCTTTTCCGTCAAAAGTAAAAGATTTTTCAAAAAAAAAAATATGCAGTTATTATTTTCATATAAATCGAGGGCGTGACTCTTTTCACGACTTTTCTCTAACTCTCGTGGTTTCGGACGTGGCCATCACCGCCCTTCTCAAAAAACCACCCCGTATAACAAACTACCTGACAACATTAAAACCATCGAAAAAGACGTAACATTTTATAGCCACCTAAAAGACATTCTTCTTCTTCCTAGCCTTATTAATCCCATTTCATTTGGGGTCGGCTCTCCTAGTATTCCTGCGCCATGATGCGCGATCTTGAATTGCATCTGTAGTCAAATTTGCTGCTTTCATGTCGTTCATGATAGTCGTCATCCAAGTTGTCGGTTGTCGGCCTCGGCCTCGTTTTCCCTCCTCTATGCTCAGTACTCTCTTTGTCATATGGCTATCCCCCCGTCTCATTACATGTCCATACCATCTTAAACGATTTTCTCTTAATTTTGCGCTTAAGTGTGCGATTTTAAATGTTCCTCGAATATACTTATTCTTAATTTTATCTAGTTTCGTCACACGGCACACCACCCGCCCATCGAAGCATTTTCATCTCAGTTGTATGAAGTTTTTGCTCATCTGCTTTCCTCATTGGCCAGCATTCCGACCCATATAGCAGAGATGGTCTTACAGCTTGCTTGTATATCTTGCCTTTAAGTTTAATAGGCATTCGAGAATCACAGAGAACGCCCGAGAGTGATCGCCATTGTAGCCAGGCGGAAGTGACTCTGTGTTGGATATCTTTTTCAAGGCTTAAATGAGGTGTAACTATTGAACCCAGGTATTTATAGGTTTCTACTTTATTAATGGGGATGCCATCGATTCTATTCTAGGTACCTGATCGGTACTCGGATTTATATCAGATAAATACAGATTAAGGTATTCGGTTTTTTGTCGGTTAACCCTTAGGGGGTGTCCATAAATTACGTGAGGTAGTTTTAGCGATTTTTCAACCCCCCTCTCCCCTGGGTGAGATGTCGTGAGATTTAGCTGAACCCCCTCCCCCCACCCATAATCTCACGTGAGACTTTTGAAAATACATATTTGTAATGTAAATAAATGAATATGTGCTTGATTGTGTTGGATTTAATCAGGATTTGTTATTTGAGATTATTAATATCGTGGTTTAGAACCACACAAAAATATTCTTACCTAATTTATCCCACTTCTCTCTCTACTTTAAAATTACGTGAGTATTTGTCGAACCCACCCCCTCCCCCATGTGAGTTTGGGTGAGATTTGGCTTGACTCCCTCCCCCCGTAAACACCTCACGTAATTTATGGACGCCCCCTTAGGCCATGGGTCTCTAACGCCTTGACCCATTTGCTAAGATCCTCCTGCACCTCCTGTAATGACTGCAACAAGCACTATATCGTCTGCGTATAGTAGCGACCACGGTGCATCTTTTTGGATATCTCTTGTTGTGTAATCTATACAGAGGTTAAATAGCAAAGGACTAAGACCTGACCCTTGATGTACTCCGACTTTCACTTCAAATCCGGCCGTCGAGCCAGCTGGACTAATGACGCTTGTAGTGATGTTATTGTACAAGTCTTTAACGAGTTCTATATAATATTCTGGAACTAATTGAGCTCTTAAGGCCTGCCATATCAGTTCTCGAGGTACTCGATCAAAAGCCTTTTCAAGGTCTATAAAAATAAAATGCAGGTTTTGATTTAAACTTTTCAATTAATATTTTTACAGTGTGAAAACCTAAAAGACATAGTATGTAACAAAATCTAGTACAATATCAACGAGTTTTTCAATGACACAAAGAAAATATATGAAATGAATCGGTCCGTTTGTATTAATATTGCGACACGCTATCAGGCTCATAATATATGTTGATCCTTTATATTATTAGCATTAAGAACATTTTTTTGTACACATATGATGCAATAAACTATTGAGTATAATAATGAGTCAGATGTCAGTGTATTTCGGAATGACTTTAAGCACGCTATCTGTGCTCAAAGCGTAAAAAGAAACACACCGCAGGTTCGGACGGTGGGTGTATCAGAAGGCTAATGAAAGGAACAGTTAGAATGAGACCGTCCTCGGCGGCACACTCGAGTACTCGGGACACGCGACTAGTGTTAGGTCATATTTCAGACTGTGGAGTTCCTAATAGTCAATTAGTCATTATGATGCAATGATAGTTCAGCGGGAGGAGCGTCGGCTGTCAAACTGACGGACACTGGTTTGATCCCCAACAACAGCTTGAGCTTCCGGTGAAGGTAACACCGTTACTAAATCCCCAACATGGTGGTAGGGTACTATCGACTACCCGCGTGGCTAGCTACCACCCTCAAGTTTGAAAAACTGTCACCAAACACATAGTGTGTCCTTGAGAGCCAGTGAGTATTCTAGGTCTAGCGTGATAACATCTTCGACCACATCGTCACTGATCATCAAGTGAGGTAGTGTTAAAACGTTAAACTAGATATAGTATAAAAAAAATAAGTTTAGAAAAACTAACCAAAAAAATAGTTATCTTACTGGTCTTATGTGATGCACACAGAGTCCAGACGTTTTCTTTGATATGACAGATATCATTATCATATAAACGAATGGAGTTAGAGATTGTAATGTCCGATAACCATCATTAAAACTTCAGGCATGGGACGAGACCAGCCAGATCTGTTATTGCGCCTCTCCCGCTAAAATGTTGACATTTGTCCGGCCGCAACGGTCGTTGATTACTCGGCTATGTCTCGAGAGTGAAGCGCTTAGTTACTGTGAAGGTCCCCCCCACCCCCACAGGGGCTGTCGCGCGCGACCAGCCTCAGCGTCGACGCGATCCGCAAAACTGGGTGCCGATTCTCTTATTTATTAAGAATATCCATAAACAATGCAATACCGATTCAAATGTTATCGTAATAAAGCTTGGGATTCCGCTAAAGTAACAATTGCGTCTCGATTGCATTGTAGGTAATTGTATTGCGGGAGGAATAAAATCTGTGTAGACATTCTAATTTATGCTCCAAGTAGCAAAACTAACAAAAACGACAATTCATTAACAATCTATGAGCAATGTCCTAGTAGAATAGATACCCTGCTGGCTGGACTGCGTCGCGACGTCCCAAACTTTTGCCTATTGTATGCCGTCTAATAATAATAATTCAGAATAAACTTAATTTTCGTTTGATGATCATTCGTAATGAAATTACCTTAATTATTAAAATTGTTGTAATTGTTAAAGATAACCAAGGTGAAGGTACCATAAATGCTTACATAAATAAATATATACATTGATTTTTCACTCCTACTCTCGTATTTCATTTATCGTGTACAGAAAAACCCATTCTCTAAACATCTACTTACCTGTTCATTTGTATCGAAAGTGAAACAAGTCATATTATAACTTTCGAACTTCACTGGAGCAGTTCGTCTGATCTTATCATATATAATGTCAGATTTGTGTTCTACTGGCTCTTTATTTATTCCATACATCCTCACAATCCGTTCAAATCGACATCATTTTCATTGGTTTTGAAACGGGCGTTGTTCACACAATTTACCAAAATAACCTCTTGCTACTACTTAACATAGCATAATAATTACATGTACTTTTATTGGTGCTGTGTTTATCGCTGGTGACAGGCGTTCATATTTTATAATAGCTCAATATAATGAATTACCTACAAACACTATTATCACATTATAGATGCTATCAACAAAATGATATTTGCTTTAATCAAATTCCAAATCATAAAAGATACCGTAAAAGATGCCTTTAGATTAGCGTAAAATATTATTGATGGACATTATAAAGACGATGCGAACATATAGCAGACATAATCTCAAGAGTGACAGCGAGGGTCTCACGCGGTGGAACTGTGTCCGGAGACATTTGATCGCAATCCACAAATGGTTTTACATGTTTTGTACAATTGGATAAATATAATTGTGATGTAATAAAAAATATATCAGATGTTAAAAGGAAAGAAGTAATTCCTAGTGGTATGGGCTGCTAAAGCTTAGTTGGACAAAGCGACAGAACGGTATTCTGTAGTCTTGGATTCAAGTCCCACTAGCAGCCGAATTTTTCCCTTCAAATATTTGAATGTAATATGTAGTATGTTTGTAATGCATGAATGATCACATGATCGAGAGATATCCGCGCAATAAATACACCGCCAAGGAAATGAAATGTTTTTATGTATTCTGAGGCTTGGACACGCTTCAGTCGCGTCGGTCTTGGATCACCACCGCCCCAGCCGTAACCACTGTGTCTGCGACCTTAGCTACCATCTGCACGAGGCGCTAGGCGGTGCGCGGGCGGAGCAGGTAGCCCTCGTGTGGCGCGAAGGTTGTGTATGGAACATGTGCTCTCGCAGTGCACGCAGGACCATATCTCCAGGGAGGATAATCCATCTACTCGTATCATATATAAAGGATGGTTTGCTATTGTGATATTTTAATGATATATATACAAAGTATCGATGTCACATGACACAGTAGGAGTACAAGTACTACTTAAGTAGGGAACGTTGAAACTAGCCAAACGCGGACGAGTAAAAAATTCAGTTAAGTGGGTCCATCGCGGTTAACCAGCCACAGGCCGGCAGCCGCGGACTATGCATTGTTAATGACACGGCAACAACCAACGTTGGCGCTAAAGTTGGTGGCTTATTGATGTGCTCGAGTCACAGCGTCTTACCTGTCCCAATACTTTATACATAGGTACAATGATATTTTCATACTATCATTGTACATAGGTCATATTTTGGTGACTGCCGTCGTTATTGTGCTTGTTAAGTGAGTTTATTATGTTCCATTTGTTTGTTGTTGTAATCACAATAATGTCATATAATGTGGACATAAATATATATATAAATATATATTGTGTTTGGATATACATATACTTGTAGGTAATTGTTGTGAGCATTTATCATTGCTGGTTAATGATATGCGTATACTCGGGCGGTCTGTGACGGTCTGTCGTACCGTCCATGTTTCTGCGCCATAAACAAATATAGAGAACATTAAACTTCTCATCAGGCAGACTTTTGTGGCTTGGTGATATTTCGGTCGCCCCAGACCCTTGAGCTTATCAACAGCAAATCTTGTAATAGCACATCAGGAGTATGCTGAAACTCCTACAAGTGTAATAAACTCACAAAAGACCACTTATGAAAACAGCTCATGGAGGTTAATTCCTATAGAACAAGTTTTATTTTATTTGCTAAGTTATTAGGGAAACATTATATTCGAGCGACCATGTTTTTCATTTATCAAAACCTCTCGCGAAAACGACAAATAAAACAAAAAGAAAGAAAATCTTATTTATTTGCGATTATTATAAAATATTAATGCCGGAAGAAAGGAGATTAAAAAGTCTAAAAATGAGATTAGTAATTTTTTTTGAGTCATTAGATCATCTGTAACTGTAACTTCATTTTAAATTAAGTATTACAATTTGAAATCTGTAACAGGGTACAGTGGTTTACGTGTTTTAGAGATACACGGTGAGTGAGTATTATGTTACGTATTAAATGTAAAGTGCGTGAACCACAAGTTCGTGTAGCACAAGCGCATGTCTGCTAGTAGCTAGTAGTCATCGCACAAACAATCGAATAACACATAACATTGTACGCACAAACTTCAATTATATTGTTTCGCGGTACGATCCCGACCCGGCAGTGACTCCCGCTCCGGCCGCTCGTGATTACCCTCTACGTATTTCAATAACTACGTATATATACAGGTAGTTTGGTGTCAATTAGCCAATTAAAAATTGATGATAACGTTCAGTTACCTATCTATTACAATTTTAAATCAACAGATGAATAGCGACTGTGTGTAAAGACAATGACTTGAAAATTGAATAATTATGAGTAAGATTGCGTTTGGATACCTTTATGTCCCCGAGCAGTGTCTTGTTCTAAATGTAATGTATTAAGAGCTAATTTGTGCGGATGATATATAAGTACCTATTTACAAACATATAATAATGCAACCGACCGGTGAACGACCCAGGTGTAGACACTAGGAGTACATGCGTAGATCAGTATCAGCTTTTGTGATTCATTCACAATCATTTGGTGTTTAATGAAAACATGGATAAGGTCGCGACCGCGGCTCGGTGCCCTCGTTCCAAGTGCTAGAACAGCATCGAGCATCGAGCGATACCGCGCGGCGCACGCCGTAGGTATCGTGTCTGTCAACGTTATCGGCGCGTCATCGGTGTCTCGTGTGAGCGCGCGCGCGCGCGGCGCCGTCCTGTCATTCGCGGGAGAACTGCGCCAACGCACTCTCGGTTTTCGAGCTGCCTTTCGCCGCGAGCTAGCGCGAACCTATTTATTGGTTCGTTAACCCATTTCCTCAGTTGTAGGACGCGACCGCGACGCTGTGACACCGCCGCGACGCGCCGCGCCCCGCCCCGCCCCGCCCCGCGCCCCGCGCCGCGCCGGGCGGCGGGCGGCCGATCTGGTGCGCTAATAACTACCATACAATTTGTCGTTATCCTTTTTTTTTGCTACCACTAGTCGAAATAGTGTTCCGAGTGAATGTTAAACGGCATCGTTTATATCGGCGGCAGTGTAGAAAACCCTCTTCGGAGAGTCAGTGTGTGTGTTCAGTGAGAGAGAGAGAGAGGAAGTATATGTGCACGATGCTGCGCCGGCGCCGGCGCGGCACCTACACTGTCAATGCTGAATCCGACACCGGGTACAGCAGCAGAGGTCATTCAGTCGCACCTGTCTCGTTCATCGTCAACAAAACTGGTAGGTGCTTTTTTATAATTCGTTGTATGTATTTATTTATATATATATATTACACACACACACACACACACCACACATACACACACACCCCCCACACAGACTCACACTCAAGACAACAAATGATGAAACTATTGGATAAACCACGTTATCTCTTTAATCACTACAGTATTCAGGCAGTACTCCTGTAATTTAGACGTAAGAGGCCTGGATCCCATGCCACAGGTTACGAGCCTAGTTTGGGACCCAGGTAGACAAATTGTTACTGTAGCATAAGCCTTATTTTGAAAAGGGTGAAATTGGATAGTTTTTTGTAGTAGTGCCCGAATACACGCCTGGTGGTGGTTCTTAACCTACGATACAGATCCCTGCACGCCAGCGACTATCTCGTCTCATGTCATGGGAATATAATAGATAATAAGAGTCGCCTATATTGCCCGAAGTGTACAAATTGTAAGGCAAAGTCCTCACGCACTTACATAGCAATATTCATGTACGTACTTATTTAGATAATTATAATTAGATGGTGAAATGTGCAATTGTCATCTGTCAATAATGTTGGTGCAATGTAGACAATATTATTTTACCGGACCCATCATCACCATCTCAGCCACAGGACGGGCACTGGTGTACATAGGCCTCCTCCATGGATTTCCGCAAGGACCGCCTTGCCTGCGATCTTACACACTCTTCCTGCACATTTTCTAACAATGAGAAGGTTACTATTTTTGAACGGTCGTTCCCGATAGACAAAAGAAAGAAGTGCCGTGGTGGTACCGGCCTAGAATAGTACTCCCCCATCTCTTCCCGCGGGTGCCGCAAGAGTCGGCTAAGGGACCACGTACCAGGAGGTGGGCAGCAGCGCCTCCTGAGGATAGGAAACCATACTGCGCTCGCCAACCCGCCTGCCAAGCGTGGCGAGTATTGGTAAATCCCCCCTACATGGGGAGGCTTATGTCCAGCAGTGGACGTACTACAGCTGTGATGAATGAATGAATAAGAAACAAATTTCACTTAAGTATGTCGTTATATGAATAGAATGGCTGTTCTTGAAGCCATATTTTGTTACTTCATAACTTTCGACTGGGTGAACCGATTTTTGGTCGTTTTCTCACTGTTAGTCTACCAACCGACCTACTTCATGTGAATAAGTGACGGTTGACAGTCGGAACAAGTTGCAATGACGGTTCCGCACGTGTACTGAACAACTATGTTTAATACAGTTGCGAAAAAATAAAGTATTTAATAAAATAATAAAAACACAATAAACGTAAAAGAATATAAGCAGAGATTTTTTGTTTTCTTCACCCATTCTGGGTAGGCAAAGGGAACTATGCCTTTCAGCTTGGCCATCATTGCAGCCCTTGCTGTCCTCGCTGTAAAGGGCCTAAAGCGAGCTTTAGGCCCGCCGCGCTCGTCCCGCCACGCTCGTCCCGCCACGCTCGTCCCGCCGCTCTCGTTCGCCGCGCTCGTCCCGCCACGCTCGTCACGCCGCTCTCTTTCGCCGCGCTCGTCCCGCCGCGCTCGTCCCGCCGCGCTCGTCCCGCCGCGCTCGTCGCGCCGCGCTCGTTCGCTGCTGTCGTTCGCCGCGCTCGTCCCGCCGCTCTCGTTCGCTGCTGTCGTTCGCCGCGCTCGTCCCGCCGCTCTCGTTCGCCGCGCTCGTCCCGCCGCGCTCGTCCCGCCGCTCTTGTTCGCCGCGCTCGTACCACCACGCTCGTCACGCCGCTCTCGTCCCGCCTCTCTCGTTCGCCGCGCTTGTCCCGCCGCGCTCGTCCCGCCGCTCTCGTTCGCCTCTCTCGTTCGCCGCGCTCGTCCCCCCACGCTCGTCCCGCCGCGCTCGTCCCGCCACGCTCGTCCCGCCGCTCTCGTTCGCCGCGCTCGTCCCGCCACGCTCGTCCCGCCGCTCTCGTTCACCGCGCTCGTCCCGCCGCGCTCGTCCCGCCGCGCTCGTCCCGCCACGCTCACCGCGCCTTCGTCACAGCACAGCGATAGCCTAATAAATATCTGGAGCATAGCAACACGGGAGATCATTTTGTGAGGTGAGCGATGCGTGATACGAGCCGGCGCCGGCGGGACCGGCTCCCTCCATTATCCGCGGTCACGCTCTCGCGGCGCGCGGGGCGCGGGACGCGCCCGACGGCCGCCACTACCAAGAACTATGACACTGTGTACTATTTCATGCAACTGCATACTGCATCCTTACCCTGTAACTCAGTTTTACTCCATGCAACTGCATACTGCATCTGCACTGCATCCTTACCCTGTAACTCAGTTTTACTCCATGCAACTGCATAATGCATCTGCACTGCATCCTTACCCTGTAACTCAGTTTTACTCCATGCAACTGCATACTGCATCTGCACTGCATCCTTACCCTGTAACTCAGTTTTACTCCATGCAACTGCATACTGCATCTGCACTGCATCTTTACCCTGTAACTCAGTTTTACTCCATGCAACTGCATACTGCATCTGCACTGCATCCTTACCCTGTAACTCAGTTTTACTCTATGCAACTGCATACTGCATCTGCACTGCATCCTTACCCTGTAACTCAGTTTTACTCCATGCAACTGCATACTGCATCTGCACTGCATCCTTACCCTGTAACTCAGTTTTACTCCATGCAACTGCATACTGCATCTGCACTGCATCCTTACCCTGTAACTCAGTTTTACTCCATGCAACTGCATACTGCATCTGCACTGCATCCTTACCCTGTAACTCAGTTTTACTCCATGCAACTGCATCTGCACTGCATCCTTACCCTGTAACTCAGTTTTACTCCATGCAACTGCATACTGCATCTGCACTGCATCTTTACCCTGTAACTCAGTTTTACTCCAATCATACTTGTCAGAGCTCTCATTTCAACTGCGTTTATTCTGCTTCATGTTTTTTCTGCCACACACGATTTTACTATTGGTTAAAAAAACACAATTTATTGAAGGTAATTAATATTACTAATTTAGCGTACCTTACGTTTTATTAGAAATAGGAAAGTGATATTTGAGTCAAAATTCTTTTGTTATAATATTGTTAAACAACTTGAAAACAAAACAAAAACGAGGTAATCTATCTGTATACAAAAAACAGCAATTATTTAAAGAAATCAAAGAAAGGAACTTACTTTTGACTATTGAAAAGCAATGTGGGAATCTGCTTACGTCAAATCGCGCGCTGGCTGACGCGACACTAGGAAACGGATACAGACTTACATGCTGCCTTTTTCCCCGCGCACCCATCCCCACATTTCGTATAGTTTCGCTGTCACTACCGTACCCTGGCGCAATCGTACCCAGTCTACCCTACTACATTTACTATTATATATACTAAAACTAAAACTTTATTAATGTAACCGTGCGAAACCGGGACGTGCCGCTAGTCAATATATAAAATAATTGAGTATTAATATTATATAACAATCCGTCAGTTATTTCACAAAAGCTTTAAGTTCTAGTCTTGTTACTTGACCATCTTACTTGATATCATAAATGTGAAACTTTGTATGTTTGATGTTTGTTGCTCGACCATGTCAACGCGGCAACATGGTTCTGAACGCGATTCGGCGCAGAGGTAGAATGTAGTCCGCAATATGTATGTATATAATGAGCTAATTTTTATCCCAAAATACGGTAAAGGAAAAACAGTAGTCCACGCGAGTGTAACCGTGAGCGCAGCTGATACATACAGAAAAATGTATAAAATATAATTTATGTAAACTGTTGGTCATCATGATCGCCACAGTCAGGAAACGTTCAGGATTATTATTGCAATATTGTTGGTTCGATACGTGTCACCACTCACTGTCACGTGACGTCACTGTCACTGTCAACGACGCGTCGGATCTGTGCTCGGTCGGCCACTGTCTTATTTTTTTGAAGTGCACTTTAGTAGACATAAAGTAAGTAATAAGTAGCATTAAGTATATTGATATTAGGAACTGTTTGGTTTGTGATCTCATCGATGCTGGTTTTCGTGTTCCTAATCAGTATCCTAGCACTGGCCTGTTTATATATTATATGTCCTGTGATATATGTGTGTATTGTCTTGTTAGATTGTAATCACAGCGCTTGTTTATTTATCACCTCGCGTTAATCATGCCACTGAACGAAGACATACCATCACTGCAAACAGAGCCATTTCAATGAGGCAAGAAGGCCTTTCACAGCGTCATGTAGGTTTGCAGTTGGGGTTTTCTCGCAAAGCTATCCAAAATACGTGGGAAAATCCGCTTCGTAATTTAGGTTACCATTACCACAGTTTAGGTAACGGTCTCACAATTGCACATTTCCATATGTCAGGAAACACACATGTGTCTATAGATGTATTTATTAGACATCTGAGTGACTCAATTGTGTAAGGAAATGACATTAAAAGCATATTTAAACTTATGTTATCGGAACCTTCCGCATTTGATTTCAAACCTGAGATTATTTTGACCATCGAGTCTAAGCTGACAGGTTCAATGTTAAATATGGCGTCACTAAATTTATGAAATTCAAAAAATGTTAGCTGTGAAATAGTAATCTCTGAAGGTCCCAGAATATTTAAAAAATGATAGATTATGACGTTTGGGTCATTAAAAATTTGAGGGAGATCATGCATATTTCTAGGCAATAATGTATTCCTAAGATTTTTCCATAACATTTTCGGATCATGAATTTTACGATTTATATTTTGTTTGAAGTAAGCAGATTTCTCGAAAAAAAGTGATTTGTTCACTATAGATTTTAGTGACTTGTAATACTCCTTCTTGCTTTCCAATTTTGTTTTGTGGTAAGCTGCAGAGGCCTCGTCACGTAACCCCATCATGAATCTGATTGTGTCAGTAATCCAGGGGTAGCGACTATTTTTGATTACAATTGACTTTACAGGCGCGTGACGATCAAAAATTGTAATGAGAGCGTTATTAAAGAAATTTACCATTTCGTTTACGTTATCGAGTTTTAATATTAAATCCCACTGTACAGTAGTCAAGTCACTATTAAAATCATCTATAGCAATATTTTTCAGCGGCCTATAGGTAATAGAATAAGGTGTGACTTTCTCACGTTTAACATTGAGTTCACAAACTACAAAACAGTGTCCTAATAGTGAACCTACATGGTCTAAAGTTATTTTTTTAATTTTCATATTAGTGCACATGACATCGATCAGAGTCTGACTGGTATCAGTAAAATGAGTAGGTTCATCTACCAGCTGTAACAAATTTTGCGATGACAAAAATGTAAGCATTTTTATTGTTTTATTGTCATTTTTATCTAATAAATTTATATTAAAATCGCGTAACAAGATAATGTTGTCGAAATTTGAAAAAGGTGTGATGGAATCCGTGATTGCATCAAAAAATAGCTCAGTATCTACCCAACGAGGACGGTATGCCGTACCGATTACAAGCTTCTTACCGTTAAGGCTCAAAACGAGCCACATTTGTTCAACGCACTTGTGTAGCGGGTCGACTGGATGAGCCCAGGTGCGTATTTTTAAATTTCGCTTTATGTAAAAACCAACACCGCCCCCTCGTGAACGATTCTCTCTGTTACGGGCTAGGTGACAAAGTCGATAGCCAGAAGGTGTCGGAGCTCGGTCCTCTTCGCCTGTTTTGAGCCAGGTTTCATTTATTGCTAATATATCAACATCGATCCGACTAACCGCAGCAATGAAATTGTCATGATTTGTGCCGAGGGAACCTGCGTTATACAAACCTATTTTTAAGAGTTTATTAATCATTGTAATTGTATAAAAATACCCAAATTTTAAGAAGACAACATACTATATTCTTAAAACAGATATGTTTGTAATATCTACACAATAATTGTATGTAGGTAATTATAGACTGCAACCTTCTTAATGAAATATAACGACCAGCATGCGCTTTCCCATTTATATGAATATTAGATTTAACAGATAAAAAAATATGAGCAATGGTCGATTGACTGTGTCGGCGGACATTGACATATAAAATGAAAATCAAATGTACCAATGACTCACATATCTGCAGTTGGTTTACAAACTTAGTAGTAAAACGATCCTATGTCGCCACGCCTACTCTATTTCTTTTATACAGTTTATTACAAAAGTAGCATAAAAAAATGTTATGAAGTTTTAGCTTTTCAAACAGTACTAGCCTCAAACACGGCTGATATCAGCCTCTGAGCGCACAGTATGTACTTGTTTTCCGTCTGACTGCCGAACGAAGATCCGACCTCTCTTGGTCCAAGAGTACCGCCATTGCCTTTTGCGACATTCTTCACGAACACGATAGAACAGTAGGCGGTTAGTTTTGGTCAGCCGCTCATTGACATACAACCTGAGTGGCGGTCCTGCTAAGCCGATCTCAGCGGTAGAAAGAATTCGGCGCACGCGCGCGGCTTGCAGTATGTCGTCGCGTAGACTGCGACGTGTTAGCCGCACTACAATGCGACGCGAACGGCTTCGCACTCCCGCACCAACCTCACCACTAGCACCGCCGCTAGTACGATTCCAATCGAGCGCTCCAAGCCGTTCAGCATACACAATGTCTCGATGATCCAGGGAGACCCCCAGCTTCGCCGCCAAGATAGTGACAGCATGTACGACATTTTCGCCTTTCTCCTCCGGATAATGTCCAATTTCGAGGTCAGATAGCAAGGCATCTTGATCGCGGTCGTTCAGTTCATCCTTCAGTTGAACCACGGCCTTTTGCAGGACTGAAACTTCTGTAGATCCCGGAGGCACCTCTTTTAGCTCGATTAACTCAAGCCTACGTCAAAACCGTCCATTCGCTGGCCCATGGCCGCGATCGCAGCACGAAACTCGTTGCGGAACTCTCGTGTTTCAGGTATATATTCCGAGAATTCGCGACGCAGCTCCTTGACATCCGCATCTCCAAGCAGAGATACACCGGGAACAGTCTTCACTCCATTTTCTGATGATGACCCGGACACAACGGTGGTGTCTTGACCGAGCGGCACAACGCATACACCTTTTATGGGAGTATTTGTGTTATCACCTTTACGCTGTTTCTTCTTACACTCGGGGCAAATCCAGTCCTTGGGAATAGCTGTGATATCGGGAATCGCTACGCATCCTGTATGAAAAACGCATGAACACGTCGTGCATGACGCGGCACCCCCAGCTGGCTTCAGAAACTTCCCACAGCCGGCACATTTAGCCATGATATTTTTATATACAGAAACGGAACGTAAAAGCTATAAAAACACTATATATTTATTTACTGCAGGCCAGCAGACAATTGTTTTGACGGTAAACTTATAGTGACAACCGTTTTTAGCAATTTAATACCTTTTGTACGTAGGTGTCACTCACTTAGATACACATATAAATGCAATAATTACGCCTGTTCATGTATGTTTCTACTTAACAACACTTCCAAACAGCTTTCTAGGCCTAGTCGTATGCACTAGTAACACGATTGATCGGTAAGCGATCAACTGGATAACGTTGTTATCCATTGTTACACAATGTTTGTGTATTCCAACGGACAATCTCCATTTGAGGGCGTCACCGCATCAAGCATAATGTTCTATCAGCAGCACATCACATCACATGCGCGAGCGCGTGCGCGTGCGCATGTCTCTTTACACAATCGGCGATAATTTCTATATGACATCATACGATTCCACCTCTCAATACTTCACAAGTTTAGATGTTTATGTAGACAGCATAATAAGAGCAAACTAATGCAATCTGCGAAACTTCCCATCACACACTCGCCGAATCTCTGCTCCGGAACGGAAACTGTTTATAATGCTGGCGTCGGCGTCGCCGTTGGACGCCGCTCATCTAATCATCTGCTCCAATATTGCGTACACAACAAAAAGCGCCGCTCACTCGTACATAGTTTAAGCGCGAAGCGATACACAAACATTACCGAATGCACATTCGAATGTGTGCAGAAACAACAGCTCCTGTGACATATCATAATATGTAATATGAAATAGAGATAAATATACGACTAGTACACGTGGTCAAATAAAATAATACCGCTGCGCAGTTGAGCGAGAACGACCTTATCGTATCTTTAACCAAACAATACCGTCGCGTCATTTCATAGTCGGTTTATGTAATGCGACGAGACGCACAGTTTAATCTAATTATGTACGTGTCGGCGGCGGCGGGCTCTTCCTTCACGCACTCGTACCGACCGACACTCGCCGCGCGTCAATATCTAATTGGATTACAACTTTTGGTCGAGTCCATTTTGTTGGAGGTTGTCGCCACGCGAGCACACCCGTCTGTGACAACCCGCCGCCGCCGCCGTTGGATTCGATACCGATAGACGTCGCTCACTACCACAGCGCCTGTAAATACAACTTTGCCTATACTTCCCAAGAAATGGGATCGATAAAGACCGTTACGTTCGTGAGTCCCAACACTGAAAAAAAGTTATTGATGCAATTTTTTTTTATTACTGTGACTGTAGCCTAATGAATTGTAAAATACTATATCTTGTATTATAATCCAGTAAGATGAAGAACAGACAGTAGTAAATACCAATTATAATTGAGTGTCAAGTGTTTTAAATGTAGCTTATTTGATTTGTATTGTCAGGCTTCAATCTTCCTTTCTTTAGTGTGAATATAATTATTTACTAGATTTAGATACAAGTTTAAATATAACAGTGTTGCAAAGTCAGGTATCAGATCTTTATATAGTTGACTAGTAGCGCCCCGCGGTTTCACCCGCGTGGATTACGGTTTTCTCGCTACCTCAAATATGCGGCGAAACTATGTTTTTCTGGGATAAAAAGTAGCCTATGTGCTATTCCAGACTATAATCTATGTCTGCGCCAAAATTTGTTCACATAGCTGAGCCGTGCTGGCGTGACTGAGTAACATCCATCCATCCATCCATCCGTCCACCTTTAATTTATAATATGACGCAGCGTCCCGCGGTTTTACCCGTGTGATGATGATTGATGATTATGAAAAGTGGCCTATGTGTTATTCCAGGACATGAAGTATCTACGCCGCTACCAAATAATGTGGTCCTGTGGCGAGGCGTGCACACTTTATTATTGTGACATACATACTCCTGGGAATACCGAATAAGTTTACATTTTTTCTTGTAAACACTGCGATTTCATATATGTACAGACTTGGAAAAGTTAGAATATTGAGACTTTTGAAGTATGGCTCACAAGAATCTCTTGTTTTTTATGTGACAGACAGACCTAATGCACTTTTTTGAGCTTTAAATATCATCTTTCGTTCGGAACAATGTCCCCAGAATACTATACCGTATCGAAGCGAAGATGTTACATGCGCGTGGTATGTAAGTACTGCCGGTTGGCTCACAACTTTTGATAACATGTGTAGCGCAAAGGAGAAACTACTAAGTTGTGAGCATACCGATTTAGCGTGCGTTTTCCAAGTTAGTTCGAAGTCAATGTATATATATAGTCCTAAAAATTTGGTATCAGCAATATCTTTAATATTTTTATTAGAATGGTTAATTTTTAACAGTACATTTACGTTTGTCCTATCATTATTATTAAATGTCAACCAATTATTTATTTTATTTAGTCCTTCATTAATTTTTGGCTCGAGATGATTTGGCTCTCCCCATATACCGTATAGAATACGACAAGTGTTCTTGTGGACTCGAGCGAGCGTGAGTTCGCGCATCGTCCGCGGACGTTTCAGCTAGTCCAGGACCACTGCATTGGTAGGAAACATTTAGTTATATTGGATTGTGTTCAGTATTTTTAACCGACTTCAAAAAAAGGAGGAGGTTCTCTATACGACCCGTATGTTTTTTTATGTCTGTTATTTATTTATTTATTAACATTCACACAAGGTCTCATAACTTTCGACCGGTTAAACCAATTTTGATCGTTCTTTTTTTACTTGAAAGGTGGTGCTTTCCGTGTGGTCCCAATTTCCTTAATATCGGTCAAGCCGTTGTTGAGTTACACTCCAATAACTGAAACGTGCTAACATACGTCGATGATATTATAGTTGCGGTGCGGGAGGTGAACATACACAATGACAAACAACAACAAAATAATTGAACCGACTTCAACACTCAAAGAAATAACTTGTCGAAGTCGGTGCCAAACTCACAATATTTTGATAAGTATTACTTTTGAACTATCATGGTACCGACATTGACAAATTATTTTATACTTTTGAGTATTGAAGTCGGTTCCATTATATATTTCATGGTATTTGTTTTTTTTGTTATGATATGAACAACGCAATTGGCCGTGAAGCATCGATAACTTACACAAGCAGTCGTCACTAAGAATTGTCGCGTAGTAAGTTTGAGTTAGCACCCCGCTGATTGGCGAGGCCGCGGTCACAGCCTGTATAGAACAGCCGGTCCGCTCTGCGAGCGCGACTGCGGTTCTTGCCTAGGCAGGGGCGTAGGCACCCGGCCGCTAGGGTTGGCTCGGCTTCAGCGTGCGGCACGTCACAGATATGGGGGATTTCTTTTTCAGTAATTATTGTGCTTACATAGCGAGTTGGTTTGATACGTAATGTTTTAGCCTATTCATTTTGTTGATTACTTAAGTGCATAAAATAAATTATGTACCGTCAGCATCCAAAATTAATAACAAATTGGCTCAAGTTACATATTACGGGATATTTACCTACTTCATACCATTATTTTACATCAATAAAGCTCATTATGAATGAACTTAATAGTCAATGACAAATAACCAAAATCGGCCAATAGCGAGTCTAACTAGCGCTACGAATTTCTTAAAGAAACAACTTTTTTGTAGGCATATACGTACTTACCTAATATGTACTCGAAGCGCGAGCTTACCTTGCCTTTGGCCAGGTATTATTTATTTACAACCAAATTTTCGTAGGTACCGAACTACGCCATAGGCTAACGAGTACTCTTAGAATTATCGCTTTTACTTGAGTTCCAATAAATTTAGCTTTAATAATTCGTAATCGGCAATTAAAAATCAAAACGTACTCATATATGAGTATTGAGAAATATGAAACCACCCATAAACTCCGTAATGTCTTCGTTTTTATCAATATCCATTTTTACGAACAACAACGGGCGCACTGTAGTCTTCGGTCGCCGGCGCTCACAGATTACTTAGGGAAACCTACGGTCCGGCGCGGCGCTAGCCTCACTGACGCATCGCTGTAGTTGCCTTATTTTGGAGGTATAGCTTTATAATTCTATGTTAAGCAAAACGCGATTACAAGGCGGCCGTGTCTATGGAGTGGGCTAGCTGTTTTAAAGCTGTGCCATCGCCTCGTGCACACCGGCGCGCGGCGGCAGGGCAGTGTACCGCGGCGCGCGCTCGCGAGCGGTCCTCTGTCGAGCTGGAGTGGCCGGCGGGGCCAGCACGGTGCGAGACCGTCGCGGAGGTCGCGCTCGCGGCTGCCTCTCCTCTTTCTGTAAGAAACTCCGCCGCACCATCAGCGAGTGTTTCGGTTCCAGTGTGCCCCGATACGAGTCACTTGTCATATTCCAATCGTAAAGTTAGCCATCCACCTATATTTAGTTCACCATCAATTTTCTAATGTCGCTTTTGTGTTCCGCCGCGTCACGCAGGCGAAGTGGATACCCCTAGAAAGAGCGAGCTGGCTCCGGATAAGAAAGCTGCATCATCACACCGTAAGTGCTAGAAACGCCGCACGACTATTAGCCGTGCTGTACTAAAGCATACGATAATGTTGGTATTGTGGCAATCCTCGACCGAAAACCAAATCTCGTATGTGGGGTAGGTCGCCCTATGTGCGCCACACCCGCGCTCGCAGCTTGTTGCTGTCGCGCGCCGACGACACCTACTACCTAACACATCTAAATGTTTTTATGCAAACTAAAGCTATGTTTATGATTGCAAGTGTGATTAGTTCGTGCATTTTTACGTCGCTATGAAAGATAACAACATTAATTCACTAGTTACCTAAATTATTTTACTTAAATGACATCTGATTTCAACGTGACTTGTTCATTTTTCAAAGAATACTTATTATATATTTTAATAAGTTTTTATCTCCTATCATTAACCACAAATCGGACAGAAGTTAGCTAGTATAAACTGTCAAAAGCTGCAAATTAAATAATGGGCCTCGGTGATGGCCGAGGGCTGGTTTTTATGACTAATTTTTCTTGGCAACAATAAGTTAAAAAAACGAGAAATTGTTAAATTTCTGATAAAATTGTGTTTTGATCTACGGTCAGTGAAACCTTGCAAATAGTGGTCATTAATTGTAACAATTAAAACCATACATATATCACATCTTTCGTGGGTTCAAAGAAACCAATGTTAAATATTCTGCTATATACCTTCAGACATACTGACCTTCAGTCAGCAACCACACCCAGATTTATTAGTCTCTTAGACGATCCTTTAAAACCTTTTCAAACATCCCCGACTGTTGCGCTGGTTCAAATGATTTATCCTCTCTGTAAAGGGAGCACCGGCAGCGTTAGTAGTAGGTAGTGGTGTTGTCTCGGCACGGCTCGGCGCCTGCGCGCGGACACGTTCTCCTCTCTCCTCGTTACGCGACTGTCTCTCTGGCGTATTCACATTCAACATTAGATTCACTCATATCTTTACAGTTTTCTGCACAAATAAAATGTATGACAATTATTAACAATAATCCAGAACAAAGTTGTTTTAAACACATGCCTCAAGCGCCATTTCTTTGTCTGATGTAACTTTTTTTTACTTATTATAAGTTTGCGTTTGACAACTGTCTCACCTGATGTTAAGTGATGACGTTTATATATCGTTAGCTTTAATTATTGATAGATGTTTACGTCATTATGTAAGATAGTAAATAATGTTTTAGTGTGTCAACTCAACAGATAAGGGGAAATAATTTAGTAATAGTGTAAAAAGAAGTACATCTCGTTTCAGATACCGGTGTTAAAACCCCAAAAGAGGTATTTGGTTAAAAAACAAACATTAAATTATTACATAGCCGGTACCTACCTCTTCGTCTCTGGTAGTCAATAACATTTCCAGGATAAGAACGGCTCTTTATTTCGTTATTTTAAATCTAAAACAAGTGTTTACCATTTTATTGCCTAAAATTAAATAAATTAAACTGACGCATAACTAAAGGCAACATCCGATTTTATGATATATTTATTCAGAAACGGACCTAAGGATAATAAATTCAAATCAATTAAAAATATTTTAATGAAGTACAGACTTAAAGTATAATAAGCCCATAGTTCCGATAAAATATTCAGTACCAATCCGACGCAACTGATTTTAAGTCACAAAAATAGGTCAGTTCACAGTTGTAAACTGAGTCAAAACAAACTGTGGTCGCTTTGTGATTTAAACTAACGAAGTGAACTTACCCCGAGCAGTAAGTATGTACTATGTACTACAGTGACGTACGGAGACGCCGCCGTCTCATTAGCTCCGCAGCATCAGTCTCCAGCACTTGTTACGCAATACCGAATATGTCACTATCGTAATAACGAAAGGCGCCAAACTAGTTGTTAAGAAAGGGACACAAGATTACGTTTGTCCTTCTCTCGCGCTCCGGCCGCGGCGGGCGCCACTCGACCGGGTGACGTTTCCTTATTCCCAAAGTTCTCGATGGCCGCGATCGGTCGTTCATTATGTTTGCTTTTTAATTGCATTATTTTGGTGAAATTATACATTCTATGAAACGTTCACACGGTAACCAAACTGATCATCTATTCGAGTTAGCGGCTCTCGTGACGGGGGAGGGAAAGTTAGTTAAAATATTAGCTGGGTCCGTTGGCTGCTTTCATCAAATACGCTTATAATTATGAAGCTCAATTCTATATATATACTGGTATATCGTGAGTATGGGCGCCTGCCTATCTACTGCAGAGCTGCTCGCACACTGTGCCTGTGCCTGTGCGTGCGCGTGCGCACTCTGTCTGCACAATGTTTCCACTTCAACTTGCACCATACATTACCTACTATGTAATTGCACGGAAATCACATACAAACTGCGAACGTGCACTATTTGAGACTGTTATTATTCTTCCCTTTTTAACCGCCTTCAAAATAAGGAGAATGTTAATCGATTCGACAGTATATATCATTTATAACATCAAAAATATACAGCATATATTTGTTATGCGTGTTCGTGGATGACCTCGTCGTTTATGAACCTATTTTGGTTTTACTTGTGTGTTGTATTGGAGTAAGTGGGAGAGTAAGGCTGTGTGCACACCTGACGGACGTAGGGCATCCATCTACTAGAAGGTGGACAGATGAACTAATCAAAATCGGAAGAACACGAGTACTTTTTGACCGACTTCAAAAAGAAAGAATGTTCGACTTTGTTTTTATTTTATTTTATGTATGTTCACCGCTTTCCTCCCCATTTTTGGACCGAATCTTAAATTTATTTTTTTGTTTGATAGAGTGTACTTCCGAAGTGGTCCGATTTAAATTTCATCAAAATAGCTCAAGCCGATTTTGAGTTACACTCCAATAACTGAAAAGTGTTTCGTCTATCTGGATGAATCCCTTATTGAGGGTAAAGAAATCGGTGAACATCCTTCCTTTCAGCAATTGGATATCCACTGCTGGACATATGCCTTCCCCAAAATATGGGGACTTGCCAATTCTCGCCACGCTTGGCACGCGGGTTGGCAGCGCAGTATGATTTCCGATCTTCAGGAGGCGCTGCTGCCCACCTTCTGGTACATGATCCCTTAGCCGACTCTTACGGCACCCGCGGGAAGAGATGGGGGAGTACTATTCTAGGCCGGTACTACCACGGCACACACACATCGGTGAACATACATGACAACAAAATGGATCCCGTGAGTAGCAGATCGGCGGTACCTACTGCGACAAGACAAGTGTGCGATGTGTGCACGTGAGATCTAACCATATAGATTATGATATGAATACTTATTGGAGGTACTCAACTGGCTTGAGACTTGCATCGCGCTTTTCCATAAGAACTTGTCGATTCGATTATCTTCCATTTCAGTGAATCTAAATCCCTTCTCATAAAGTATTTTTCTCAGTCTTTTCAGACCCATTGTAATTAATAGCCTCGGATAATTTAGCTTTAATTTTTTTACTCTCGACAGTTGATTCAATCGAAAGTGAAAATCGTATACCATTTTCTAACATCATAATGAAAATCGTTCATATGTAAGTTACTATCACTACGTATAGAGATGACAAGGCACGCGACGAGTCGTGTTTAGGCCCGTACGATACGCATCAAACTGGCTGCGCGCGCGCTCGTGGACCGCCCACAACACTCGACAACATGATAAACAAAGTGATGGTTTGACGTTTCACCGGTGAGTAGACGTTAAAACGGACAAAACTATCTCATTCGATGTTGTTCACTCTCTCGCAACACTCGCGAGAGTCGCGCGGCCGCGGCCGGCCGCCATGTCGCGGCACAGATCATACAATAAGGAGAACATAACACGCGGATAGGGAACATCGTTTCTGCCTACATTATTTTGGTGTTCTGTTTACAGATATCAACAATATATGTAACTTCTAGTTGTGTACATTAGATGGAAAATGATTGAATCCTTTAATTCATATTTTATCTATAATAACTTTAATTTATAGAACTTTTACAGAACTAACTATTTACAAATTTTCAAAACTGTCAATTCTGTACTGAGTCCGCAGCGGCAGTCTATGCGAGCATCAAGTAGACGTTGAACAGAAAGCGTTCTAGCGCTTTCTTTTTGTATTGGACCGCTAAGTATTGTTTATAAGCGCTGCAGCAGACTTTAGTTCCAACTCTTAGCAAAATGGAGCATGGCATTTGCTTATGATAGTTACTATATACGTAGTAATGGTACCTCAACGGTTGTAACTCGCTTTGTAAAGTGAAGGTTGCGTCAGCATTGCCAGCTCACTTTTGTAATGTTTCAGTTAAATGTATCGCAGTTTGGTGCCTACAGCGAATCTGGGCTATTTATCTATTCCAAAACATGAACTGCTCTCAATTCGGCTGTTTTGTCTTAACCGACTGTTTATTTTCAATGAAAGGAGCATGTGTTTTGAGATTTGTCCTCTAGAAATATCGTTACCAGCAAATATCACCCGAGCGCAATACGGCTCTTAGATAATAATGATGAACGAAACTCGCGATACAACGATCAAACTTAAATTGGGGCATTTTGTTTAACATAACCACTAGCTCGCTAGGAGGCAAATTATTGCATTCTCCTCTTTCGGACTTTTAAGAACTTTTCGGCTCGTAATGAACCTAATGAACTTTTGTTTATATTTCTGGTAATATTGATGTATTTGCGATTCCAGGTAAGGACGGCTCAAAGGTGACGACTGTCGTAGCGACGCCGGGGCAGGGCCCCGACAGACCACAAGAGGTCAGCTATGCCGACATGAAGCTCATCGGCAATGGCAGCTTCGGCGTCGTGTACCAGGCGAAGCTGTGCGACACCGGGGAGCTCATCGCCATCAAAAAGGTGCTCCAGGACAAAAGGTTTAAGGTCAGTAGAACTCACTGCCACCTGCCACATTACTTTCATCTAGCTTTCATGAAATGTTACGCCAAAGCAGCCATACACACATGTGGACACATACTCGTCCGCGTCCAGGTGTGTCATAGCCTAGCAGTACCGGTAACACACATTCACATTCCCAATTTTAATGACGGCCTCATCCAAAAGGAGCGAACTCGGAAGCCCTGGGGCTTATGACCCGCGGCGGCGGATCGAAACCAGTGTTTACATTATGACAACGTTCTCTCTCACGTCTGGTTACAGCACTGAAGATACAACACTAGGCTATAGACTATCTAACAGTTACGAGGTATCACAATAGATAACTCACAATTATTCCGCTGCTCTGTACGACTTCCGTGCCTAGACTGCTCGTTGAGACCGGGCTTTCACCCACTCTCTCTATTTATGATCTAACCTCGCTTACTGGCCCAAATCAAATATTACGTGCTTCCTATCTCCATTTAGTTGACCAATCGAGTACTATCAAAAACTTTAGTCAAATCCATACTTTACATTTAACGCCATCTATATTGTTTGAATAACCAATACTAACTTACCGGAAATGGTGTGTTATTGACTAGGTCCCCAGCTATATTTAGTACATTCAAGTTTATTTAATACTAGCGATCCGCCCCGGCTTGCATTGGTAAAATATTAAATTATAAGGATCCCTAATTTAAACAATAATAATAATATAGCCCGCGTTACCCGGTATTGTGTACCTTCCCGACAATTAAAAACAATGTTTCGTAGCCTATTCAATGCAAACAAACAAACAAATGTTTCCTCTTTATAATATAAGTATAGAGTCGCACAACGAGCTATGGAGAGGGCTATGCTCGGGGTTCCTCTACGGGATCGAATCAGAACCTCATATCTGATTCGATCACGTAGAGAAAGAAAGTCTAAAGAAAAAGATCCGTAGAAGAACGAAAGTCACCGATATAGCCCAGCGGATTAGCAAGTTGAAGTGGCAGTGGGCAGGGCATATAGTTCGAAGAAGCGATGGCCGTTGGGGCCGAAAGGTTCTCGAATGGAGACCACGGACTGGCAAGCGCAGCATAGGACGGCCACCGACCAGGTGGACAGACGACCTGACTAAGATCGCAGGCAAGGGCTGGATGCGGGCCGCTTCCAACAGGTCCTTGTGGAAATCAATGGGGGAGGCTTATGTCCAGCCGTGGACGTCCTACAGCTGAGACGATGATGATGACGAACCCCCTAACCCGAAGCTCGTGTGTCGTGTTCCAGAACCGAGAGCTGCAGATCATGCGCCGCCTGGAGCATTGTAACATCGTCAAATTGAAATACTTCTTCTACTCCAGCGGAGAAAAGGTAACAATACAAACGAATATATCATCCATACATGTCTGGTGGCGCCGCGCGGTTTCACCCGCTACCATAATTATCCCACGAGAACTATACTTTTAAAGGTATGCCTTTATCCCATGTGTTCTAGGGCCTAACCTATCTCCGTACCTAATTTCATTAAAATTGGTACAACCGTTTGAGCGTGAAGAAGTTACAGAGATTTTTGAGTTATTGGCTTATCCCTCGAGAACATCAATTATTTTCAAAATGAAAAGTAGCTCATGTCTTATAAATCAGGTTTTAACTTATCTTCATACCAAATTTCATCGAAATCAGTGTAGCCGTTTGAGCGCGAAGGATTAACATAAATACACACATATACATACATACAAACTTTCGCCTTATAATATTAGTGGGATGTAATAATTCTTTTTATGGTTTATATAATGAATGAAAAAGGTATCTTGTTCCTTTTTAACCGACTTCAAAAAAGGAGGATGTTCTCAATTCGACTCGTATGTTTTTTTATGTCTGTTATCTCAGAACTTTCGACTATGTGAACTGATTGTGATGATTCTTTTTTTTTATTTGAAAGCTAGTGCTTCCCGTGTGGTCCTATTTGAATTTCATCAAAATCGGTCAAGCGGTTTTTCAGTTACACTCCAATAAGTAAAGTGTTACGTCTACGTGGACGACATTATAGTAGCGGGCGAAGACATCGGTGAACATGCACAATGACAATTGATCCCGTGAGAAGCAAAGGTCACTGAAGAGAGTGAAAAAAAAATTGTACCAAAAATGAAACCGACTTCAACACTCAAAAGTATGAAATAACTTGTCGAAGTCGGTACCATGCGCACAATATTTTGATATTAGTTACTTTTGAACTATCGCGGTACCGATAGCGATAATACCGATTACCGGCTTCGATAAGTTATTTCGCAATTTTGAGTGTTGATGGCGGTTCCATTTTTTAAATATTGTTTCACTTGCAATACAGTCGGTGCGTTAAATAGTCGATTGGCTGTTTCGTTTCGTGTCGTGTCGTGTCGTGTACATATCTGTTAGCACTTAGTCGATAACGATGTCCGTTTTATTAAGGTTGTGTTATTTGTGTGTTTTATTTGGGAGAAGGCGGCAGTGCCCGCAGCCGTGAGCTCAATGCTAAACGCAATGCAGTCTTTCGATGTCGCAGTATGTTAATGAACCAATCAGGTTGTTGCGCTAGTGCACTGTGCTCGGCACGATCCCCCCGCCCCCCCGCCTGTACCTATACCCACCCCCGCCCTATACGTGCCACACGTTACCAAACAATATTCAGCTTGTGCCCGGTCTGCGGTTTGACTCATTACTTTGGCACTCTCTCTAACAAGCCTAACAAGTATACCATATAAGCTGTAGTTTTCCTACAAACATGAAAATATAACAATATTGATTGGTAACTTGTGTGTCCAGCTGTGTGTAACCCTTCAGCCGTGTGCTTCTGTCTACATTCCATACAACATCGCCAGCGGCGAACCCTCGACCGCTCATCCGTCATCCGTCATCATCATCCCGAGCCACTGATCTATGAAGTCATCACTCGTGCGCTGGTCGGTAACGTGGCGTCGCGTCGCGGCGTCCGCGCGGTAACGCGGCCCACACGTGACGTCATCCTCACCTGACAAACATGTGACCAAACACAACCGCAGCCAACAGTAATCAGGGAGGCGCACCTTCCGCGCTGCACGACAGGTGTAGATAAAGTTAATGAACATGTCAATCCATTCGTTTCGAAAGCGTCGGTTCTCTCCACAGGACCACATTATTTGGTAGCAGCGTATTTGGTATGGCCCCGCGATTGTACAATCGTTTACCAAAATCTATATTAGAATGCGAAAACCTTATCACATATAAGAAGAGCCTTTTTACTTATCTCTGTAAAAAATGTTACTGTTCAGTAAATGAACTTCTGAACGATCGCTTCTTGTAGTTTCAAAATAATTTAGGTGTATTTTGTTGTTTGACATTTACATTAAGATTAGACTAATTTTTTTATTTTTCTCTTGTTTTTAAATATTATTTTGACCTGACAAAATTATTTCAATTATTATAAAATTTAATTCTTCTTGGTATGGTATTGTAGAAAGTTAACTAGTATGTAAATTGTATAATGAGATGTACAAAATGCCTATATATAAGAGTAATAGTTTGCACCAGTAACGGTGAAATATAGAGGACATAAGTAAAGTCATTAACACTACCAACTGTTATCTAACACCTGTATTTGCAAATAAACTTATTTGATTTGATTTCCTTTTTCTCTTATATCAGGCGCGCGGCCCACAAGTCTGTGTTCAGCCAGCGCCACGTTACAAATATCTAGTTAGAGTTGATAGGAAATAAATCAACAATGTCGTGGTCAAGTCTTCTTACTTCTATAAAACGGCTGTGAGTTTAGTGATAATATACGGGCTTTTTTTAAAAAGTAATAGGTGGCAAATGAGCAAACGTGCCGCCTGATGGTAAGCCATCACCGTCGCCTATGGATATCTGTTATACTGGGTGCATTACGACACGTTGCCATCAGTCTAAGACTCTGTTAACTGTCCTCCTTTGAATAATCCCACATGGTAGCTCCGCGGAAACACCGGGATAGGAAGCTCGTTACACATTTTGCGGTTGTGTGGTAGAAACGATCTATAGGGTCGCACAGTATGTGACTCCCATGACTCAATAATATGTGGATCAGCTTTCAAGCGGTGCCGGCTAGTGCGGTGGTAAAATCGTGATGCCGGTATAAGATTAAAGAGCTCTTCAGAATACTGTGAGTTTGGGGCCGTTGAAAATTCTGATAGAGCTATCAATCAAGCTGCAATGTATTCAGATCGTAAGCTGATAAGTGGGTGCACCGTTCCAAACTCCGTACTCCATGGGAGGCCGGGCTTGCGCTTTGTGAAGCAAAAGCCGTCGCGTTGGAGTGAAGTACCGCTTTGCTTTGTTCAGTACTCCAAGTTTTTTGGATGCCAGCCTGGCCTTGCATGCTGTTTGCTCGCGGAACTGGACATTTGCAGAGATGTCAACACCCACTCTGAGACCTTGAGAGGGGTGTTCTGGAAACGAAGAGCTGCTACAAATGGTTTTTATTGCGGTGAACGCACAAACCTGTCTCTTGGAAGGGTCAAACTGATCCAAGTTAAGTGTCCCACAATATCTGCAATAATTTGAGGCCAGCAAGAGCCGGCCAACAAACCGGCGCGATAAACATATCGCAACATTGTTGTAGGCATATTACCTTGGCACCTTCAGTCGACCAAAGCTCGCCGGTTCTACCACACTCTACTACCCTACCGTTCGATGCGACGACACTTGGCCGTTCACTAACGCGCATGAAGTACGGGTCTCAAACGAAAACCAAAATAACCGCATAATAATAATAATGCATTTCTGTTTGTAGTGTAGTGTAGGGCACAGGGTCGCACCGCGGACGTGCCGGACGCAGGTGCCAGGTGCGCGCGGACTTTACTAATCTATGGCTGGGTAGGTCGTCTGTATGGGAACCGTGGTTATCGCACTCCTCGACGTTCGACAGGAGTTTGTCAACTATCCAACATTTCGACATTCGATGTTTTCTCGGTTGATGTTTCATTGCACGTTGCGCTCTGAGATACGGCGTAACGGATATATACTCTCATCTGTTATTTCATTGTGAGAAGGCTTAAATGTTAGATAATATATAGAGGGACAAAGTGCACACGGGTTACCGAGCTAAGCGCGGGCCTATACTGTCAAATACCCCAAAAATCTCTGCGTCCTTGTCTCTCACACGCAGTAGCGCGCGCAACGCTTCTCTGTCACTCTCCCTACGCGCGGCTCAATCTGAACTTCAAAAAAATATACATGAACATGACACAGTTTTAAATAAGCAACCTAATACTGTTGGACAGCCAATAAAATAAGCTTTAATTTTTTTAATCCAGTGAAATAACACTGTTTGATATTAAACAGCGCAGGTACACACGGGATTTCGCCAGGCAGCCCATGTGCAGTGTATCAATCTACACATTAATGAACATATAATCAGAGTCACAAGTGAATAACTGCGGAGGGGGTATTTGTTACGCCGTATCTCGTCCTATTGGGTTTGTTTCATTCGATTTGTTTTGTTTGGCATCGCTTGTGTCGGCCCGCACGGCACGGCGAGGTTTTGGTTTTGAGCTTTCATCTCTAACGTACTCGTTCGTTGCTACAACACGCATACAACGTATATTAGATTTCATATATTTTTTGTTAAAAAACGAGTGTATTATAATCAATTACGTATCCATACTTCATGACAGTGACAATCTTTTTGACTCTCAAAGCGTAGCTCAGGCGCGTGGTTGTTGAAGAAATTGGTAATTAGAATTGTTTCATTCGGTCGCTGATTGCGCGCGGGGGCAGGGGCGGGGGCGGGGGCGGGCGCGGGCGGTCGTACAACATTGATCGTAATATGGTTACGGTAAAGTGAGTTTAGTTCGACACCACGATTGACGATACTAAAAAGTGTTTGTTTTTATTGAGTAAAATGCGGGTACTTTTTGGTTAAAATAGTATCGGTTTCGTAATAAATAGTGATGACGGTAATTGGTAAACCGCCAGACGCTCACGTCTCTCGGACAGTGTTCGAGCGGCCATGTAATGTGTCGTCGGCGCGTCCGCGTCGGTGTCGGGCGGCGCGGGCGCGGGCGGTACGGTGACGACTCTTTATGAGAGAAAAGTACAAGATAATTTTGGCCAGTTTGCGTCAAACAGAATTATCATCACATCATACACGATACCCAAACAGCTTTAAACGGATCCAATCGGTTGTAATATGTCCATCGACCGGGATCATTGATGTCACAAGGCCGATCAGACGGCCGGCCGATGCGCTAGCTCGGTACAAACAGTATGGGCGAGCCGAGCCATGCACGAGTAATCGTTGATATAACCGCCGAGGGTATATGTCTCTGCGGGTGACGCGTCGCCCGCCGCCCGACGCCCCTCGCCCGCCGCCCCTCGCCCGTCGCACATCGGTTCGTCGCTCGACCGACGCGTCCTCGGTGTAAAGTTAGAGTGATATGGAACAGTCCCGGTTACCACTATCTTGAACGACCAGGGCGGAGGAACTCCGGCAGAAGCTAGCGCACAACCTATTTAGTACTGTCTCCCGCTGAAGTGATATATTGATGTCTGTTTGCGGATTGCAGAAGGACGAAGTGTACCTGAACCTGGTGCTGGAGTACATCCCGGAGACCGTGTACAAGGTGGCGCGCCACTACTCCAAGGATGAACAGACCATACCGATTAGTTTTATAAAGGTGAGCATCATGAATATATGAATATACATCAGATAGTGGTCAAACGCCTGCCTATTCCCAATTAAAAAAAAAATAAAAAAATCCGTCACTCTCACACTGACAACTCTGACAGCGACGTTGACAGTTGCACTCGACCGGTCGATGATACCCCCCGTACATATCCTTCGACGGCTCACATTCTAGCTCTGAGTCGGTAATGCTCTCCGGTATGTTCGTTTGCGTCGACTATGCTCCGCAACTACTGAACCGATCGGAAAAATAGTTTCACCGTTCGTAAGCTACACTATCCCCGGGTGACATACGATTAATATATTGTGTTTTCAACAAATGATGTGCCTTCATAATTTTAAATTTTGAAATGTTTCGCTCGTGCGGGGGGACCGCTAGCACTTCATATAATTATTTATGTTCGCATAAATAAGCAACCAAACTTTGGAGAGCGATATTCTCGGACGAATATGACAGATGAACAGCAGATAATATTGGCAAAGATTAGAGCAGAGACAGTTGTCAGGCGCACCTGTGCGGCGCGCGGTCTCTCTCGGTGATACTACATCCTTCTCTTTCCAACGGCGCCGTTCAACCGGCGCATGGCGACCTGAACGATATCCGGCCGTAGCGTCTGTTACAACATTTAACCAACTGGCCGGCTGATGCTCCGGCCATTCGCACGTCGCGGTGAACATACGTGACGGGAATAAAGAGATGAAACATCTGACATGCGAGACATTCTTTCTTTAATCTATTTAATATGTAACATGTTGAAGACGCTATGGATTATTGCCGGATGAGCGGATACGATATCGTGACGGCTGCCAACCGTAACCTAACCTAAATGTGCTCGTCAGTCGTCAGGTTACTCTTTTAAATATTAAATTACTTCAATTTGCAGTCATCATAATATCTTATTTGCTCATCCGATAACAATCCATAGCCGCCGGCCGTCCCTCGCCGTCCAGAGCCAGGGCTTTATTTACTCGTGTCGCGCGTGTGCCCGCAGCTGTACATGTACCAGCTGTTCCGGAGCCTCGCGTACATCCACTCGCTGGGCATCTGCCACCGGGACATCAAGCCGCAGAACCTGCTGCTCGACCCCAAGTCGGGCGTGCTCAAGCTGTGCGACTTCGGCTCCGCGAAACACCTGGTGCGCGGCGAGCCCAACGTCTCATACATCTGCTCGCGGTACTACCGCGCGCCCGAGCTCATCTTCGGCGCCATCGACTACACCACCAAGATAGGTCACTACTGTTCCGTTCGTACCTACCTACTCGACTGACAGATATTATACGATGGGACTAAATGTTTCTTGGCATTTTTTAAGGAAATTCAAAACATATTTTAAAATAGTTTATTAACATTTAACTAAAGTATGTAGGTACCATTTTGTTCGATAACTTTTTGCCATCTTGTAGGTAGGTGTAGGGACATGATCCCATTGCTATAGAAATTTTAGAACTTCTGATCAAAATACCCCGACAAGTGGTTTTGGTAGTCTTCTCGTGATGTTAACCTGACACTAACTAAAGAATTCTGAAGAGATCCAAACAGGTGGAAATCTGAAGGTGCAAGGTCAGGACTATACGGCGGCTGCATTAACACCTCCCAGCCAAACTCTCTTAATGTTTGCTGAGTGGCTAAAGATTAGGCCACTTAACCGAAGGTGTGTACGCGAAGTGATGTACTCGTCCTTGATGTTGATGCCGAACCCTTTTCATTCCAAGAGCGAACAGTTTCGGAGAGATAACGTCTCCCTGTCTCACGCCTCTTTGCAATGGAATCGCCCTCGAAATTTGCTCTTGTACTCGGACCGACATGGTGGCGTTATTGTACAAACACTTCGATATAACGATGGTCGATACGGCACCGCTGGAGAGACTCAAGCACCGCCCACGTCTCGATCGAATCAAAGGCTTTCTCATAGTCCACAAATCTAAACATAGAGGCAAGTTATACTCTTCGGTCTTCTGTATAACTTGCCGCAGCGTATGGATGTGGTCTATGGTGCTGTAGCCTTTTCGGAAACCGGCTTGTTCGGGAGGCTGGAAGTCATCAAACCTAGGTTTGAGACGATTCGCGATGACTCTTGAAAACAGCTTGTAAACATGGCTCAGAAGCGATATGGGTCTGTAGTCTTCAAGCAATGTGTTGTCACACTTCTTAAAGAACAACACCATCACGCTTCTGTTCCATGCTTTCGGCGTTGACCCTTCCAGGACAACGGAATTAAAGAGCCTCTGAAGGACTTTCAGTATCGGTGAGCCACCCGCTTTCAGAAGCACTGATGTGATTCCATCGTCACCCGGTGCCTTGTTGTTCTTAAGCTGCTTCAGAGCCATCCTAATCTCGTACAGGCTGATGTCCGGGATGTCTTCGGTATAGTGTCGGGTTAGCTGGGCTCTATTACCCCAAACAGTGATAGCGTAGCTAGCCAGGGAGTGAGTGTAAGCATAGTATACGTACAAGAGTTTCGCTGTATCAACCAGTGGCTTCAACTTAAGAAGAGCATTATTGCTACTAGCCATTTTTTTTTTGCATAATTTCTCTATGTGCAGTGAATGCGTTACAGTATGGTCAATTGTATACCCAGGAAAACATTTTCTGTGAAGTACCACCAGAACAGAATCAACCGTATCTTTAATACCATTTGTATTAAAGGTACGGATGTCGTGTCGCAAGGATTTCCATATTCGTCTATTGAGCTGCCTATATGACGCAGCATCATCGGATGATTGCAGTTGCAATCTGCGTCGTTCAGCCATGAGGTCAAGGGTATGGCTGGAGAGTTTTTGAGGTCCATTTGTACGGCGGGGTTTGAAGAACTTAACCCCACTGCGTGGACAGTTTCAACAAGGCTCTTGTTGGTCTCGTCCACCGACGCAAAGTTCTCAAGGCAAGCATAGCGATTGGATAGCTCAAGTTGTAAGCTCTCGGGGTTGTGAATATGGACATTTTGAGGTCGGAGCGTGGATTTCATCAAACGGGACCTCTCAAGTTTAACATTAATATTCAATATGCCTCTTACCATGCGGTGATCACTACCGGTTTTCACCATGTTGATCACAGAGACATCATTGAACATTTGTTTCTTGGTCATGATGAAACCGATCTCATTTCTCGTGGAACCGTTGGGACCATTTCCGGTGAAGCGGGTTCTGAAAGAAAGATTTCATCATAAAGAGTCCCTCTTTCTCCATGAAGTCGGCCAGCCTCTGTCCCCTGGGGTTCCGTTGACCATAACCAAATTGCCCCACTATATCCTCCATCACTTCTTTTGCCCAACTTTGCGTTAAAGTCCCCCATAACAACAGTGTAATGGGTCTTGGAGGTATGCATGGCCCTACTAATGTCCTCATACATAGCCTCTACCTCCTCATCGGTTCCGAGGTCGGTGCATATACCTGAATGACCTTCAACGAATCGTACATAATTGTTAATACGCAACTGTGCGTTAATATAAATAAATAATGATATGCTCTCGATGTTACATCGAGTATTTATATAATTATTAACTTACGCCTCAAGGTGCGCTCTGTGCCGCCCCGCTCTGTGTCGCGTGATCCCAGAACGATATTAACGTGATAAATATTTATTTTAATTATTTGTTTCACAAATGAGATGTAACACTTTAACTAAACATAATAATATAACTAGGGTACAATCAGTGCTCATCCTAAACATAGTGAACGCAGCGTTCGTTTTTTGGCTTCCAATTCAAACAAGTAAGTAAAAAAGACACAAAAAATGTTATAAGTTATATTATATTGGAATGTCAACCTACAATTTGAATGACTTTAGTCTTAACTAAATGTTATATGTTATGACTAGCCGAGCCCCGCCGTTTCACGCGCGTGGATTACGGTTTTCCTTTACCTTTGTAATTCCACGAGACCAGTAGATTATTCTGTGCTATTCGAGACTATATAAATAGAAAGAAAGAAAGAAATACGTTTATTCGTGACATAAGCAACACCACAACAGTAAAAAATAATAATATAAAAACACACAGGAATACTAAGAACATATAAATACACACAAGTAATAACATATAGCTTTAACTAAATCTTTGTTGTAGTGTCGCGCGATGCCAGGAATGAGTTCCCACTCAGCATTATGCTAAGGTTGGATCACCGTCGCGCTGATGTCCTGTGGGAACTCAGACTGGCGTCACGAACGTACATGTAACTAATAGTTTATGTACCGTTAGGTGATTATATCGCCTACGAGTGCATAATGTATATACGAGTAGAAGTTAATATAATATGTATAAAAGTACTGGTTTTTAAATACAAGCCACATAAGGGCTTGCTCAAACGCAGCATTGCTGCTATAATATCTACGGTCACCCTGGCGCCTGCGCCATGACACGACGACATCATACAAAGAGAGCTCATACAGTACCGTAGAGAGAGATAGCTAATAGGGTTAGTTTTTACTGCTCTGTGCGCCACACTCTACTAAATAAACTTTCTCTGTCTAGGAAATAAAATGTATCTTGTCTATTGCACACATTAGGACCCGTCGGCGCATGTGCACCTCTCTCTGCTCCTCTTTCATCTTTCCCGTGTCTCGTTCAGGTATAATGTTTGTGCGCGTCACAAACTGACACATTATCATCGTTTCTGTACCACATTTTATCCAGAGTAGTTTAGCTGTTGTGGCGTCAAACAAATGTCAAACATCCATACATCCATCCGTACAAACGCCGCGCGCTGGCGCCGACGATGCCTTATAATACTAACGCGATGTTCGCGCGCTTCAACCCTGTTATATTTCATAACTCGATTGTGCAATTGTATTTATGAGCGAGTCGCTTACACGTACAAGTGTCCAATAACACCTGGGACCGATGACATAGAGCGTGTCGGACGCGTGGCCGACACAGGTTCAGTACAGTAGTGTGGCGCGGTGTGTGCAGATGTGTGGAGCGCGGGCTGCGTGGTCGCCGAGCTGCTGCTGGGCCAGCCGATCTTCCCGGGCGACTCGGGCGTCGACCAGCTCGTCGAGATCATCAAGGTGAGCGCTCGCACGCGCCGCGTCCGTGTCCCGGCCGGGTGTAGTTGCAGCCGCGCTGCCTGAGCGGCATTTTAAACCCAATCCTACGGAACTAAATACGCAACGGGTAGCGTTCGACGATGAGGCGGTCGAATAGCGGTGGATAGTTTTAGCACTGACCACGGACAGAGAGTTGTCAATTTATCTTATTATTATGCAATTTAACGAAACCTAACTTAATTGCACTCGTACAGTAAACTTATAGAGAACTTCTCCATTTTTAATTTTTTTTTTTTTTTTTTTTATTACATTAAAAATACAAATTTAATCTGAATACTTAATTAGATCGGTCATCGCCGGCATAACACGTGTGTCCACCGACACTCTCAGTACTGTGAGCCAGCGGAATGACAGCTGACGAGCTGGGCGGGGCCGGGGCGCGGCGCGGGGGGCGTCCCGCGCCTCCAGCCCCCGCCTGAGCCCGCCGGCGACGTGTCTACATGCCCCCACTGTTACAGATATCCATAGGCGATGGTGATCGCTTACCATCAGGCGGCCCGTTTGTTCGTTTTGGCATTGAACCGAGGCGACTATTTAACTAGACGTGTCAAGTGTTAATACGACGAGTGACGTGCAATGTTTCAGGTACTAGGAACACCGACGCGAGAACAAATCCGTGAGATGAATCCAAACTATACAGAATTCAAATTTCCACAAATCAAGAGTCATCCGTGGGCGAAGGTATGTGCCATCGTTACTCTGCTCTAGCTTTTGTTTATATCATCCCGCATAAGTGATATAGTCCAGCCGCCCGCGCCGTCGCCTTTAGTGTAGGACAGTGGAATCGTTTGACACGCGCGAATTAAGAAACCGACAACTGGTTTTGTTTAAAAAAAATAATTTTATTCAAATGAACAGAGTGACAACGCTAATAGTAATTAAATTAATTTACAATTTTTGAACCTTATATACTAATATAATGCAATTCAGCATTTCCCCACCAGTGCCTCGTGTCCTACTTGGTTAGTGCTGATCTCGTGGTGTTGTTTTGTTGATGAAGCTGATTTGGGCGTATTGGGGTTCCTTAACTCCTCCCTCCCCAAGAGAGAAATTATCCGAAGGTGGCTGAGACGACTTCGGAGAATTTCGACAATATAACCTATGCTGAAATTTACTCATGAATACAATAGTTCCTACAATTGATACAATAATATAAAGGCAAACAGTCCATACACTAATTTTAAATGTTACTATGCTATTTTCTATAGTTTCACTGTCACTATAACTGATTTTTGCACTTTGTAATACTTCTTTTATATTACTAAAGTCCACATTTCGTAAGTCCATCTTCTTAGTTCTCGTTTCAATGTTGTACTGCAGCTCGGGTATCTGGACGACTGGAAGTTGAAGACTGGAATCTGTCGTGTTTGTAGTTGCATTTATAATGACTTCCTCTATTTGTATTTCGCAATGCTGAGTCGGTGTTAAAATATATGTTCCTTGTATGTTGTGTTTTTGAACTTCGTTGTTGCAATTTTCCGTTATTACTATGTTTTCTTCACAGTAGATTAACCAATTGTTTTTCGTTACTTTCTGTATTCTTGTCTTCTCAATTTTAATATAGTTTTTAAGGCATTGGCTATACCCATTTTTCAGAAGCATTATTTGTTCGATACAGCTTTCCATTGGGTACTGGATCACATTACTTTCGTCGCACAGGAATCTGTTGTTTTCTATTTCTTCGCAGGGTGTTGCTACAGGAATGTATTTCAATCTATTCACCATTACAAAGGGGTGTTTCGGAATTATGATAAAGGTATCATGGGAATTATATATAGGAATAGGAATAACCTTGTAATAATTGAATGTCTCTGTGTCTATTAATGGGATTTCTAATACAAAAACTAATTTATTATTATCTACGTATGATTTTAATATAATATTACGCTCTAACTTAGCTAAGTTGTCTTTACTGACTGGGTATATTGTTCTAGCATGTTTTTCTATAACTAATAACGCATTAAATAACTCTGTGCTATTTATAATTGATTGGTGTAGTATGTGTAGCTTAATAAATGCTATAGCTGTCTCTATCTCTTGAATGTTTTCGTAACAAGTTCGAAAGTTACTTAGAATTTGGTACAGGGAGTTCATCAACTGTATCATTCTGTTAAATTTGGATTCGTTTTTTATAACTGTATCTATTTCGCTAGTTTTTGACCCTAAGATATTTATGTTCGAGTTTATTGTTTCAGAGGCATTTACTAGTTGATCAAAAGCTTTCTGCATCGATGAAATCTTACGTTCAACAAAGTGTTCTTTATTGTATAACCTCGTAATCTGATTATTATACCTAATTGCGTCTTCTTCATCTAAATTGCCAGAAATAGCTTTTACTAATGATCCTAAAGGGCTAAAGATTGCTCTCTTACTACGAGAACTGTGAGGTAAAATTTGAAATAATCTTTCTGAAGTAACATTAATTAAATATTCTATCTGATGTTCTATACCTAATAATTCGTTAGTACAATTATTATCCTTAACTAGTTCCTTTACTCTATTAAAATCTTCTATGTTATTATTAATTTGTGATCCTATTGATCCTAAATTTAACGACTTAAATATAGTCCAGAAGCTATTCTTCTTCGCTGCTACTCCCATCTTCAGTGAGGCTATCCCGGGATTCCGACCGAGGTCTTGAAGTTCCAGCGTGGTTGCTAGTCTCACTAGTACCAGGAGTACTAGACATGATCTGTGGAGGACGTTTTACATTTTTAACTGCTACTTTAGTTGGCCTTTTATTTAGTTCTACTGGAACTATATTTCGCTGAACTTCACCTATCACCTTAGCTTTCTCGAACCTGGGCTTTTCCTTAGCTTTCCTAGTCCTAGTAGTTTTCATGAAGATTTCATCGCCTGTTTTAATCGTTGGTGGTTCTTCGCCACCTCGTTTATCCCTTACTTTACTTTTTCCTGTAGCTAACTTTTCCGCAATGTATTCGTAGACGCCTTTTAACCTTCTCCTATGGTCTATTAATAGCTTTTGCATCAAGTTCTTCTCTCTGTCTATATCAAAGGCGTTACCTGAATCAGTTTGACCAAATACTATTTCGAAAGGGGTGAAATCAGTTGCCGAATGTATTGTATTATTATATGCCATAATAGCGTATGTCATTACTGAAGCTGCATCTAAATCACTCTTATCGTATTTAGCTAAACGGTATATCTCAATTATTGTTGAATGGAACCTCTCTACTATCGCCATTGAGCTAGGGTTATTAGGAGTCCCTATGTGAAAGTCTATTTTATATAAATTTAACAACTCCTTAATTAATGCATTATTAAATTCCGTACCTGAGTCGCAATTAATTTTTCTAGGTAAACCGTACATACTAAAATATTTTATCAACGCTCTCACTATCTCTGGTGTACTTCTATTAGGTACCTCGATGGCTTGTCCTAACTTACTAAAACTATCTACTACAGTTAAATAGTATTTTCGTTCAATAAATAATAAGTCCATAAAAGTTTCCTGAAATGGAGCGTCTTGGTTTTGGGTTAACTGAATCTGTGGTTTTATAGGTTTCCTATCGTATTTCATCTTTCTGCATGGTTCACAAGCGTTTAATATTGCAGTAACTGTCTCTTTCATGTTAGGCCACCAGTAGTGCCTTTTGAGTTTGGTTAAAGTTTCTGTAATGCCTCTATGACACATTTTGCCATCGTGATATTTCATAATGACCTCTCTTTGGTCCTCCTCCGAATCTGTCAAATTAATAACTCTTTCTGTGCATTCCATAATTTGTACATGCCCTTTTTTAAATAACGTTATAATGACGCTAGAAAATGTTTTCCTAAATATTGGGTCCTCGAAATAAACAAAATACTTGTACTTTGGGTTTATATATTCTTTCAGAAAATCTTTGACCAACTTTTCATTATTTATTGGTATATGAACTTCTAAAATCTTTTGTTTCTTATTGGATATATCTTTGACTGACAATTGATCCTTTAACCACGAATAAACTAATATCTGTTTAGGTTTCGTATCAATAGCTTCCTTTAAGATAGCGATACCATTATGCTCCCTATTTGAGACCGAATTAGCTGTGGCTCCGTCATCTGAATCTGAGAGTTCTATCGTTTCTAATAACGGTTTGGTGTCTTTAGTGTCATTTTCTAACTCCTCAAGTATTTCTTGAATACTCTTGTGTTTATCATCTATATTTACGAATATTGAGTCCATATCATCGTCAATTGTGTTAATTTTTATTCTAGATAAAGCATCGGCATTTGTGTTCTGTTGACCCTTTTTGTAACGAACCTCAAAATCATATTCTTCTAATCTTAATCTCCATCGTGTAAGTTTACTATTGGGTTCATTCAGTGAATACAACCATGCTAACGGTCGATGGTCAGTATATATAATGAACCTCTTACCGTAGAGATATGGCCTGAAGTGCTTTACAGCCCATATAATTGCTAGAAGTTCTTTTTCTGTTGTGCTATACTTAGTTTCAGTATCACTTAATGTTCTACTAGCAAATGCTATTGGTTTATCTACGCCTATACTACCCTGTGACAATACAGCCCCGATCGCAAAGTTGGATGCATCAGTAGTTAATATAAAACTTTTACTGAAATCGGGAAATTGCAACAATGGTGCATTGGTTAGGAGCTTTTTGCATGTTTCAAAGCTTTCCTTATATTCATCGTTGATAATTATTTTCCTACCTTTCTTTAAACACACTGTTAGTGGCTTGGTAACCTTAGCAAAGTCTTTAATAAATTTTCTATAATATCCTATGAGACCTAAAAAGCTTTTAATCTGAGTTACTGATTCTGGGATGGGGTATTTTAAAACCGCATCAATTTTATCATTGTTTGGCTTTAAGCCTTCACTAGTAATTGTATGGCCTAAGTATAAAACCTCCTTCCTAAGAAAATGAGACTTGTCTAACTGCACTTTCAAATTAGTTTGTCTAAAACGTTCGAAAACTTTTCGGAGTTTTTCTATGTGTTCGGGTAAGCTTTTCGAAAAAATAATGACGTCATCAAGATATACCAGGCAATGCAAGCCTTGTAGACCTCTGAGAACGTTATCCATTGCTCGTTGGAAAGTGGCAGGCGCTGTTTTTAAGCCAAACGGCATCCGGTTGAATTGGTAATGTCCTGCAGGGGTACTGAACGCAGTTTTGACCCTATCTGCTTCTTGGACCTCAATTTGGTGGTACCCACTAGCAAGGTCAAGGGTTGTGAAGTAGGTACTTTTCCCTAACATGTCAAATAAATCGTTAATATTGGGCAACGGGTACTTATCATCGGTAGTGATCTCGTTTAATCGCCTATAGTCTACAACTAGTCTCCATTTCTGTTGTCCCGATGCGTCCATTTTCTTAGGGACTAAATGCACCGGGGCACTCCAGGGAGAATGTGATTCCTCGATAATATTATCCCTAAGCATCTTATCGACTTGAGTTCTAATTTCTTTCGCTTGTATAGGGGGTAATCTATGTGGCTTAATATTAATCGGATCTTCATTTTTTGTCCTAATAACATGCTTCACCTGATTGCTGAAGGACAAGGGAATACTATCGCAATAGAAAATATCCTTATATTCTTTACAAATTCCTTCGATCGCTTTACGCTCCTCCTGGTTCATGTGGTCTAATCTTAGTTTTGATAAATTCTGTGTAAGCAATTTATCTATTTCCCTACTGTTTTCCGTAAAGTTAACATTAACATGTATGTTTTGAGTATACGGTTCTACTCTGAAAGGTGCAGTAACTACTAGATTCCTTTGCTCCTCAGTATAATTTTGAATAACTGTGGTAGCATAACCATTAACGCACGATACTACGGCGGCGGGCATTCGAATCCCTTCCGTAAATTCCTTAAAGTCTAATATAGCTTCTCCATTTAATAGATTTACTGGTAATTTCACTCTTAGTTCACTACGAGGGGGTAAATTGTATACTTCTCTCGTAGGTGGTGAGTATATAATAGGGATATTTGTTGATTTTAAATGTAACACTTGGTGTTCCATGTTAATTTTTGCTTGTAACTGTTTTAGCAAATCGCTCCCTATCAATCCATCGTACCTATCGTCTACACTATATACATAAAACTTATGTATTTCGTTACACCTAAATGATCTCGGTAGCGGAATCAATGCCGTTTCACTATGAACACTTGAGGCGTGAGTGCTAACTACCTCAAATGGTTCAAATTGTATATAATTTTTATAATATTTGTTTGCAACGTGCGGGCTGATAAAAGACCTGACACTACCTGTATCTATCATAAAAACTGCGTTTAATTCAGGTATAATAATGTGAGGTAAATTCAACCTCTTATTAAAATTAATTTCTATCTTTTCACGAGGGTGGAGGCGGTCATAAAAAAATTTTCCGTCCCCGACTCATTGTTGTAAACTTGAACATTATCGTTCACATTACATAAATCATCGTTAAATTGATCTGTATAGTTGATACGTCGCGAGCTGGCCGTGCGCATGGTGACATCGGTGTTTGAACCCGAAGTCGCTGGCGCAGCAAAAGTCGGCACGTGCGGTTCGCGAGCCGCATACTGCTGACTCCGTTGTATCGGTGACCTACTTACTTGTTGCCCCGGAATATTACTAGCGTGATTATTGTAATTATTATAAGATTGCCTCGAGTTTCTCGATTGAAACGAACTGTTTGGAGTACGAGTAAATGACTGGTTCGGCGTATTATTTGGTACAGGTGTACTCGTTGTAGCCTGAGTAATGTACCTTTGGCCGTTGAAATTATTATAATAGTTAGATCTAGGGGGCCTATTAAAATTACGGCGGTCATTGCTTCTTGAATCGTATACTAGCTGGAAATTTTGTTCCTCTAATACTACTTTCAATGCATCTTCTAATGTACTAACGTTACGTAGACGGACTAATCTTACTAAATACTGTGGTAGATTATATAAAAATATTTTGAACGTGGTGTTGTTGTAAATATGTTGCTTTGCTAAACGTACGGTTTCATCGGAAATGCTCTCTGTTAATTTCGAAAATAAAACACTTCTCTTATGCTGTAATCTATTGCAAAACTCTAGATAACTTTCGCCCTTATTTATTTTTGCGGATTCTAATTCCATTGCTAAACAATCTTCGGTGCGCGGGTCGCCAAAGTGTTGGTTCAGCAGTGTTTCTAAGTCATCCCAGGATGCTATCGTATCCCGTTCACCTACTAAACTAGCTGCTTCCCCGGCTAACCTGCTTGTCACTACATGAAAAAGATACTCGTTTTGCGCTACGCTCCCCTTGTACTGTGATAGTACATATTTACATTTTTTAATAAATAGTGGTAATACTCTAGCATCGCCACTGAATATAGGGATTATGTTAACAATATCCTGTGGGACACGGTTGATACCTTCCATTGTGGATGGAAATTTAAGTACAATTTAAGTACACGTGGTTCAAAGAGAAAAAAAAATCGTACAAAATACACGTAATAAAAAAAAAATCCTTCAATTAAGTTTTAAAAAGAAAGATAATATGATCCTAAATTGTGTTATTAGGCGTTTTCCAATCCTAAATAATACACACACAACATAAAATCAATACAAGGTTGGACATGAAAAGGAGTTGAAAGGAAGGTGAAAAGATTTACTCACAATTCCGCTTCGCTTCTCATATCCTTGAATTATCTATTTGGCTTTGGTTTGTCCTCTGTTACTGTCCAGTGCTGCTCCTTAATACATTTATTTGTTCGTCGATCCTTGCTTAACCGTAGAAACGGACGTTGATTGGTCCAGTTAATGTTGAAACTGTACTGAATAACTGCAAGGATCCTGTCCTTAGCGCCAATTAAGAAATCGACAACTGGTTTTGTTTAAAAAAAATAATTTTATTCAAATGAACAGAGTGACAACGCTAATAGTAATTAAATTAATTTACAATTTTTGAACCTTATATACTAATATAATGCAATTCAGCATTTCCCCACCAGTGCCTCGTGTCCTACTTGGTTAGTGCTGATCTCGTGGTGTTGTTTTGTTGATGAAGCTGATTTGGGCGTATTGGGGTTCCTTAACTACTGCGCATGCCCATCGGCGACCTCTTCGAGAAAATGTCAAAGTGACAAGACACTTCTTTTCAGTTAGTTCACGCCAATGAATATTTGTTCAAACATAAATGCTAACATCGCAATTAAAAAACGGGGGGGGGGGGGGGGGGGTGAGGGCAGGGGCGGGTGGAAAATACTTAACGACCTCTTCTCAGACGTGTCGAGCATACACCAAAATGTTATAAAAATCGGTGGAGAAGTTCGACGAAACAAGATTTATATCTGTCTTAACCCTGTTCCATAATCTTAGATGTGTTTATTATGTCATAAAAATATATCATTAAACTGGTGCGGTAACTTTGTTAGCGATATGGTACACGTAATGCGCGGAACAGGCGGGGCCGTGGTATAGTCACTAGTGTTATATCGTCAGAGTTTCTATCGCTAATAACATCTATTACTTTGACAGTGTGTTAGTTTAGTAAACAAATAAATATTGACGCCGCTCCAGCGTGGACTCCTGCCGGATAGGTCCGCCACGTGTCACCTCGGCGGTCAGTGACGTCACGGCAGGGCTCGCTAACAGAACGGTCGTGAGGTGCGCGCCGCACGCACCACACCACACTCTACTCATACAACGGCTCTTTACTGCGTTGGTGCGAGTCTTACCGATACATGTTTCTGAAAAGCACCTTTTGATTCATGAATCTAGAAACACACAACGGACGGAGCGCTGTCACTGACCAGAGTGAAGCACCCATAGTAAGCTCGATAACGTTCATTTACACGTAAACACCCACACATACAAACCATAGTAAGCTCGGGGTCCGCCATTACGCTGCTGGCGCTCGTCCAGTGCACATGTAATGAGTCATAAATATAATTATTTAGTTATGCCGACCTGCGTCGTGAAATGTTGTTCCCGTAGCAATTTGCGTGATAAAAAAGAACAAGAAATCACTTTTCACAGGTAAATGTACTGTATAACTTCTTATTTTGACTATATTTTTTTTATTTTTTTACTATTACTATTTTACTAATTTACTAGATTACTAAAAATATTTTTGGTTATTTATGTATGTAAAGAAAATGTATTTCTTAAATGGTCAGTTTAAATTTCGCCGCGCTCCACACCGTCGGTAAAGTGGTGTAAGATTGTAGATAAAGCAGTATAGGCTCCACACCGTCGGTCGGTAAAGTGGTGCAAGATTGTGGTTAAAGCAGTATAGGTTAGGCCGTGATGGTTAGAAAAACAATATGGAGTTTGAGTTTTGTGGTTTGTATTCAAATTTGGATTGAAAGCAAAAACAAGCGTCGTAAGGAATCGACATAGTAAAGAATAACCTTTAAATGTCGTTTCTTTGTTTACAGGTAGGAGTTTCGGTTAATTGCGTAATAAGTGTAGTTAGTTTGATATGTAATTGAACTAATGAAATAAAAACTTTGTTTACAGAGCAACACATCATAGTTTATTTGATATTCAATTGTCGATCCTTATAAAACGACATTTTTGTTTATAAAAGTGAATTAAAAATGGAGAAACTTCGTTTTGAGTTTACACTATTGCCTGGATGTGATGGAAAATCAAACATTTTTTCTATAACCTCGATAGCCACAAGTGATGAGAAAGTTTACGCAATACCAGAAGAGCTACAATCAGCTAGTCTCCATAAAGAATTAATAAAAACTGTTGCTTATATTAAAGTAAAAAATAGTATAAAAAAAAGGTACCAGATTAGAAGAGTTTGGATAACAATGACAGAAGAACTTGAAAGAACCTACATAGATGAAGATGGTAATATACAATTTGGTGATCAATTTTTAGAGGAAATCAATCAAGAACAACGTGCTGCTGCTCGTCAAACAGGGGTAGGAACATTGGAAAAATTATTTGAGAAGTTAGTAGAAAATACGCAGGCAAGTAAACAGCAGAATTTAAAAAACATTGCGGAGAGGTTTGTGATTGAAAAATTTACAAGCAAAAATTCCAATGCAAATCAGTGGATAGATACTTTTGAAAAAGAATGTATGCGATTTGATGTAACAACAGATGAAGGCAAAATTGAAATACTCAGATTGTTTATGGATAAAAGTTGTGTAGATTGGTATAGTTCAATGATCATAAAATTAACTATGAACTCAGAATGGTCAACATGGAAAAACAAATTTTGTGAATCGTTTGCAAACAAGGGATGGAACCCAGTCACATATGCAGTATTATTTAAATACAAAGAAGGTTCATTGTTGGATTATGCTATGAGAAAAGAAAGACTTTTATTGGATATGAGACGAACAATTGACACAGGTACTTTGGTAGATCTTATTGCGGCTGGTTTACCAGAATTCATACTTAATAAAATTGATAGAGAAGGATTAAAAGATACAGTTGATTTATTCAATGAAGTGAGCAAGTATGAACACATGGTAAATAAAAAAAGTTTTTTGGCTAAGAGAAGATATGTAAATTCAGGAATTAATGTTAAAAATGAGGATAAATATGTCTGTAAGATTTGTGAAAAATTGAATAAAGGTACTCGATACCACCCTGAAACTACATGCTGGTTTAGAACAAAAGAGGATGATAAGATGAAGAAAAATATTATTAAACATGTAAACAATTCAGTGATAGAAGCTGAGTTAAATGAAACTGATCAAAAAAACGATTAGTAACACCATTAATAAATGTCAAACTATTATTGAATAATAAATTACAAATAAATGGAATTTATGATTCGGGTTCAAATGTTTCTCTGATTAATTCTAAGCTATTGAAACTAAAAGGAAAAGGAAACAGTTTGAATGAAGCAAATTTAATAACAATTAATGGTGTTAAAAAGACAAGTGGTTTGACGACTTTGAAAATAAAAATCTATGAATTGGAAAAAAATGTTGATGTATACATTATTGATGAACAAAACTTCAAATATGATTTTTTGATTGGATTAGACATGATAAAAAAGTTTAAACTGATTCAAAATGAAGATTTAAAAATAACACAGAAACAGTGCTTGAATAATGAAAGTGAAAAAAGCATAGAAGAAATTTCTACAAATATAAAAGCTTTTACTGAATCAAAAATGATAGAAAGTAACAATAATACTACAAAAGAATACAAAATAAATTTTAATGAACATGTAAAAGAAGATATTGAAATAAAAATAAATCATTTAAATCAGTATCAACAGTCTAAAATAAATACACTAGTTTGCAAATATAAATCAGTTTTTGCAAAAGATAAATACGATGTCGGCACTGTTAAGGGATATGAAGCGAGGATAGACTTATTAGTGGACAAATATTGTAGTAAGAGGCCTTACAGATGCACTATAGAAGATAAGAAAGAGATAGAAAAACAAATAGCAAAATTACTGCATAACAAGCTTATAGAAGAATCCTACAGCCCATTTTCTGCACCTGTTACACTGGCATATAAAAAAGAGGAGAACAAGAAATCCAGGCTATGTATAGACTTCAGAGACTTAAATAAAATAGTAGTACCTCAAGCTCAACCATTTCCTTTGATCGAAGACCTAATGATAAAGACCAGGAATTGCAATTTTTTTTCCACTCTCGATATAAATTCTGCCTTTTGGTCTATTCCGCTACGGATCGAAGATAGAAAAAAGACGGGATTCGTAACACAGGAAGGACATTTTGAATGGACGTGCCTACCATTTGGACTAAAGACCTCACCAGCAATTTTTCAGAGGATATTAAGTAATATATTAAGAAAATATAAACTTACTGATTTTACAGTTAATTTCATCGATGATATTTTGATTTTTTCTGAAACGTTTGCCGAGCACATCAATCATCTAACACAGTTGCTAGAAGCGATCAAAACAGAAGGTTTCAGATTAAAATTTACCAAATGCACATTTGCAGCAGGCTCAGTCAAATACCTGGGTCATATAATTCAAAATAATTCTATCAAACCAGTAAAGGATAATTTAATTTCAATAAAAAACTTTCCAGTTCCTAAAACACAGAAGAATGTAAGACAATTCCTGGGAAAAATAAACTTTTACCATGACTATATACCAAAGAGTGCAATAATACTCGATCCATTGCATAATTTACTTAGAAAAAATCAAAAATTCATTTGGTCGGATAAATGCCAAAACGCATTTCAGATAATAAAAAGCTTGCTATGCTCACAACCAGTTCTGGAAATATTTGATCAAGATTTGCCTATTAATATTTATACGGATGCTTCTTTAGAAGGTGTTGGGGCAATTTTGAAACAGACACAACCTGATGGAAGAGATAAACCAGTAGCATACTTTTCAAAAAAATTAAATGAAGCACAGAAGAAAAAAAAAGCAATATACTTAGAATGTTTAGCTATCAAAGAAGCAGTAAGATACTGGCAATACTGGTTGATGGGTAAATCATTTACAGTTTATTCAGATCACAAACCACTAGAAAACATGAATCTGAAATCTAGAACCGACGAAGAGCTGGGTGATTTAACATATTATTTATCGCAATATGAATTTAAAATAAAATATGCTCCGGGAAAACAGAATTTGGAAGCAGACTGTCTAAGCAGGAATCCAGTATTAGAATCGGATGAAAATACAGATGAACAATTAAAAGTTGTGAACTTGATTAAACTGGAAGATATTTTAACAGATCAGAATAACAATGAAGAAATACAAAACAAAAAAAACAAATTGATTGAAAGACACAGTGTATACTTAAAAAGAGTCAAGAGAAAAGAAAAAATAATTCTATCAGAACAATTTAGCATTGGTTTCTTAAAAAACATACATGAAAATCTATGCCATATTGGAATTGGACAAATGCAGAAGGCGATTAGTCCACATTACACAGCCAAAAATTTGATGAATAACATCAAACAAATTTGTAAAAATTGTGAAATTTGCATTAAAAATAAATCAAGAGGACATAAAAAATTTGGATTTATGTCTCATCTAGGCCCGGCTGCAAAGCCTTTTGAAATAATATCTATAGACACAATTGGAGGTTTTGGGGGTTCAAGATCAACAAAAAAATATCTACATCTCTTAGTAGACCATTTTACAAGATATGCATTTATTCTCACCTCGAAAACACAGAGTGCAAATGATTTTGTAAAACTAGTTATGAACATAGCGGAAACTGAGAATATTGGTATGCTCCTCACCGACCAATATCCAGGGGTCAATTCGAAAGAATTCAAGACATTCTTAAATGACAAGCGGATACCAATGGTCTTCACAGCAGTAAATGCGCCATTCTCAAATGGCTTGAATGAAAGGCTGAATCAGACATTAGTAAACAAAATCAGATGTAAAATAAATGAAACAGAGAAAAAGAGAGCATGGACAACCATAGCTCAAGAATGTGTAAATAAATATAACAATACTAATCACTCAGTCACTGGCTTCACACCAAGTTATCTTTTATATGGTACAGATGTTACTATCTTACCGAACGAATTAAAACAAGGAAAATCCCACAGTGATTGGATCAGAGACAGGAAAACAGCACTTGGGAACACAATAAAGTCTCATAACTACAACAAAACAGTATTCGACAAAAATCGAAAATACTGTGAATTTAATGTAGGAGATATGGTGTACGTGGAAAATGGAAACAAGCTTAACAGGAAGAAATTGGATGAATTAAAAATTGGACCTTATGAGATTGTTGAAAAGATTTCAAACTCAATATACAGAATTGATACGGGTCACAAGAAAACAGAATCAAACCTTTTTCATATCACAAAACTTATTCCAATACCTACATTATAATAACGGAGTTCGGGTGTAGTTGAGAGAAAAATTATCTGAAAATTTTCTTTCCCAGGGGGGGAGATGTAAAGAAAATGTATTTCTTAAATGGTCAGTTTAAATTTCGCCGCGCTCCACACCGTCGGTAAAGTGGTGTAAGATTGTAGATAAAGCAGTATAGGCTCCACACCGTCGGTCGGTAAAGTGGTGCAAGATTGTGGTTAAAGCAGTATAGGTTAGGCCGTGATGGTTAGAAAAACAATATGGAGTTTGAGTTTTGTGGTTTGTATTCAAATTTGGATTGAAAGCAAAAACAAGCGTCGTAAGGAATCGACATAGTAAAGAATAACCTTTAAATGTCGTTTCTTTGTTTACAGGTAGGAGTTTCGGTTAATTGCGTAATAAGTGTAGTTAGTTTGATATGTAATTGAACTAATGAAATAAAAACTTTGTTTACAGAGCAACACATCATAGTTTATTTGATATTCAATTGTCGATCCTTATATGTAAACAAACTTTTCTTCGACTTAATTAAGTGTTGCCAACTTGCGGAATGTTATTTCTCCAACTTTATTAAAAATAACTTAACATGAGATGAATTTGACATAATTTTAACATAAAACGATTGCTAGTTTTGCCAATGTGTCAAAATAAATCTCAACACAGTGCTGAAGATCGTTCGTTCATATTTTTTAGGTTCTCGAAGGATAATGAATGGAGGAAGGATTGGATTCAGATCATAAGAGAGTGTAGACAACACATTTTCCAAAAATGTTATTTAACAGTATTTATATTATAACAATATGTGCTTTACTTTGAAAAAATAATCATTGCTCCCAAGCTTTCAACACATATGACAATGAGCAACTGGACACCGGCATCCGTTGACGATTTATGACTTATTTATGATCTATTTTTCGCGAAACTAAACTGATTATTGAGCAGTACTTTATATTAGTTAAAATGAGACATTAGTTGATGGAGAATATTTTTTTCAAAGATCTTGCTGGAAGAATAGATACAAGTATATGATTCGAAGGGTCGGACTTCGACCCTGATTTCAAGATTAGAGTAATTCTACTATATTTCATTAGATAGTGAGTATCTATGTCTAATAAAACATTGGCAAAAACTAATTTGGTTTGAATTTACATAAACAAGCTAAATTACTTCTTATTTATTATTTATAAATTGATTTTGGACAAAATCCAACGTGTTTATTTATTCGTATAATAATGTGTAGTTCACTACATACTAAAATGATATGTCTAATGAAAAACCTGATAATATGTGGAGTGTATCAAAATTTAGGGAAAGTTTCTTCGGTTGGCAACTCTGAAAACACTCACACATAAATAGGTACCGCCATTTCGGTGCTTCAATGTGTACGGTGACAGCACTTCGTCCGTTGGTTTTTTCTAGGTTCATGTTTTCATTAAGCAAAGTGAATATGACAAAGTTGCACTTATTATAGGCGCCCGCGGCGCGGGCGCGACGCGGGCGCGGGCGCGGCGCGGGCGCGGCGCGGGCGCGGGCGCGGTGTATAACACAGCCGCTCCACAGATCCACATCGTACATCGTTTCCGTTTTGTTTCTGAGAAATTGTAATCAGTCGTCGCTCTCTCGCCCCGCCTCCTAGTCCTGTGTGTGTCGTGAGCGGGCGCGCTGCTGCGGGGGGCGGGGGCCGTCACCTCACGGACATGCCTACTCGCCACCGATTTCGTTAAACTTGGTTTTGCGCTAATCGATTTATTTATTTATTTAATCGAAAACAAACAGCTCAATGAATAAGTCTATAGAACGTATAGTGTAGTACGAACGACCTAAGACAGTTTCCAAATGTAAAACTATTCAGTCCAGTTACTTGTATAATAATTTAAAAAATGGGAGAGGAGAATTAAAAAATAAATAAATGTATATAATGTCTAAAAACTTTTTAAAGTAAATATTTGTGTTGCCATTTATCTATTTATTCACGAAGGCGAAACAATCCAGTTACAACCAGTTGCAGAACATTATCTAATAGTTAAAAAAATGCGGTAAAAGCATTGACTTTGTAAAAGTTGTACGTTGCTTTAAACAAATCTACATACTCCGTGTGTTTAGAATTGAAAATGATACAGACTCTGGTAAAATAAGATCGTTGTCTACAGTTTGTGGAACATGATCCCACATGAAGTTGTAAGTCGTTTCGTCTAGATACAGGACGACGAGGATGAAGATTTAGATTTACATTAGAGTTTGAATGTAATTCAATATCTTATAGTGATATCATATTAATTTAATATCTGCTAAAAAATCTGAGTGTTATATATCTTACACAAAAGCCCCATAGAATGTGTCCTCTGGCGCCGCGACAGCGACAGCGACAGCGCCGGCGGCTGCGGCGCGGGCGCGGGCGTCAGTGTTACACACGTCGTGACCCGGTCGGAGCTATTGTTATTTCCTTACATGAGGTTGTCCGTTCACGGGCGACTCCTTTGACGGCGTTCACTGTCAGTCGTTGTTGAATCGGATGCACCGTTACAGTCGATGCTGGAGCGCGCGACCATGGCCGAGCGCGCCGCCGGCGCCGGCGCCGACCGCCGGCGTATCCGAGTAAGAGCCCGCTACCTTGCACCGAAACTAAATGCCTACATTGTACTTTTTATTATCCATGTATATTAATGTATCTCTCGAGCGTTGTGCCGAGCCGAGCCGCGGATGCTGCGGCGCCTCGTCTAAGTGCGCTCGATAGATAACGTGTGAAACTGATGTAATGTCGACCGCCGTCGGGCGCGCCCGTCGGACGCGGGCCGAGACGATGTAAGCATCGAGGTTCGGTGATTGCGCAACTTACAAATGGCGTGACGCGTGAGGCGTGAGGCATGCCGCCGGCGACCGAGTCATTAGTGTACTTACAACTAATCGGGCGCGGTTGACCCCTGCGGGCGCTGGTCCTTACTGCACACTTATTGTTTGTTGGTGTTCGGTGTGCATTCATGTGCACTTTGTTTCCCATTACACACCATATATATATATATATTATTTACGATCAGAAGCGTATTCAAGTTCTTCGGCCACGTCGTCACTGACCATCGAATGGGATAGCGGCGAAACGCTAGATCTATAACAGTATAAAAATCAGTCAGTTCCCAAACCAAGTCCGAGACGGCTTCGAGCGTCCGAGTAGAAGTGTGCGCGCTCCTGTTCGGTCTGGCTTATACAGCCAGTCCGCCGCTGCGGGCTTACAGCAATAAACTATATGTATATATATGTATGTATGGTGTACTCATCGACCGAACGGATATGAAACGCGTGAGTGAGAAACAGAGAACGAGAACTATTATATAAATACCGGAAACATTACTTTGTCGTCTTTTCGTCTCCGTTTCGGTGGAGCGGCGCGGGGCGGGGCGGGGCGGGGCGGCGCGGCGCTAACGCTCGCGTGTCGGAGCCCGACTCGTCCTCGAACACGGACGGGATCATTCCGTTTCACCCTAACCTTCATTCGCTTGTGTCTACCGCTAACTGTACCTCTCGCACCACATACGAGTGCGAACACGAGCCAGCTCCAGGTCGGAGGCTCGCCTGAACCGTCATCCCAACGTTGATGATCCATCCACCATCTTTGGCGCGATCGTGAAGCCTTGGTGAGAGGTGTGTGCGGTCTGCGTGTGAAGGGTGCGCGGTCTGCCGCGGAGGACCGGTCCCCGAGGGGCGACCGGGAACCGGGAGGCGAGAGAGAGATGTTTCATTGATGAGGACGTGGTGAAGTCACCCGGGACAGGTGCGCTGAGAACTCGTGGACATGAACAAAAAATAAAGGACCAAAAAATAGAACCGACTTCACCACTTAAAACTGTGAAATAACTTGTTGAAGTTGGTACCGTGATAGTTTAAAGTGACTAATCATAGTACCGACTTCGACAAGTTATTTCACAGTTTTGAGTGTTGAAGTCGGTTCCATATTTTGGTTAAAAAAATGTAATACTCTTTAGTGACCTTTGTTACTCACGGGATCAACTGTCATTGTGGTGTAGGCATGTTCACCGACGTCTTCGCCCGCTACTATAATATCGTCAGGTATAAGCACGCACCTTTCAGTTATTAGAGTGTAGCTCAAAAACCGCAATGGGATTTAATGGGACCACACGGGAAGCACCAGCTTTTAAATAAAAAAAGAACTATCAAAATCGAATCAGTCGAAAGTTATTCCGTAACAAAAAAAAGTAAATTCGAACGGGTCGGATTGAGAACCTCCTCCTTTTCTTGAAGTCGGTTAATAATAAGAGCGAGATAGCAAGTAGACCGAACACGTTCTAGTCTAGAATAAGGCAGGTGATGCGTCATGTTAACGGTGCGGTGCGGTGCGTGCGTGCGGTGCGTGCGTGCGTGCGTGCGTGCGGTGTGAGCGAAGGGAGCACGAAGCGAGAGAGACATCCGGGATCGTTACAAGCGACGTTAAAATCATTAAATGTACATATATAGTACTTATTGTACCTTATGGTTATACAATCGGCGGTCTTATCGCTGATGCAATCTCTTGCAGACAATCTTCGGATGGACAGGATACTTCAACAGTACTTTATTTAATGTTTTATTTACGTTTCCAATAACTATCTCGCTATTAGAATGTTTCTTTGCTAATCGGTAACCTTGTGTCTCGTAAGAGGCATAGCACGGTACGGCCCGATGGACCACAATAAACATTATAGACAACAATAGTTTTCACTCGTGTGAAATGTCTCGAGCGGCTGGCCCGCCCCTATGCCGACGCTGGTGGCGCGGCCAGCGGCTGTACGGCACAGTGTGGTTGCGCAGGTGTTCCGCGCGTGCACGCCGCCCGACGCCATCTCGCTGGTGGCGCGCCTGCTCGAGTACACGCCGGGCGCGCGGCTCTCCCCGCTGCAGGCGTGCGCGCACGCGTTCTTCGACGAGCTGCGCGAGCCCGCGGCGCGCCTGCCCAACGGGCGCGCGCTGCCGCCGCTCTTCAACTTCACCGAGTACGAGCTCGCCATCCAGCCCTCGCTCAACGAGTTCCTCAAGCCGCGCGCCGCCGCCGCCGCCGCCTCCGCCGCGCCCGCCGCCGACGCGCCCGCCGACGCCCAGCCGCCGCCGGAACGCGACGCCACGGGTGCGCCTCTGCCGCTTTATACTGTTCCTTTCCGATACCTTCCCTTTCCTCCTTCCTCATCACCCATCTTGCCGCATTTCTATACTGTGAATTAATTAAGGAATGTAGGATAAAACTTGTGTCCGAAATCGAGACTTCCTCGAACAGGTTTCTGATCGGGAGAAACTGAACTTGGTTCACTTTAACCCTTCCAAGACAAATAGCTGCGCGTTCAACGTAAAATAAAATCCTTTTGATGCAGCTCCTCGCTTCCACGACACCCAATCGATATTATTTGATTATCATCTTGACAACAAACTACTAGCCAGAACAAAATCAGTGGTGGATTTGGGTATAACTCTTGACTCTAAGTTGTTATATGATAAGCATATACACAATGTATGTTCTAAAGCTTTAAAAATGCTAGGTTTTGTTTCACAAATCACTAAAAATTTTAAGTGTGTAAAATCATTGAAAATATTGTACTGTGCACTAGTCCGAAGTCAACTGGAATACGGTACTCAAGTGTGGAACCCCGATCACAGTACCTACGTGTACCGTACCGAAAGGGTACAGAAAAAGTTTTTACGTCACCTTAACTTTAAATTCAAAATTCATCTTCCACCTTCTGATTATGACAACAATTGCAAACATCACCACCTATTACCTTTAAATAAGCGGCGGGAAGCGGCGGCCCTCACATTCCTACACGACATATTAAACAGCAGAATCGATACACCTTTATTGTTATCTGCTATCCGATTTGTGGCCCCTACGAGACCGTCGGTGCGGCGTCATCACCTGCGGCTGAGTTACCCACCCTGCCACACTAACTATAAAAAAAACTCGTATATACCACGTGCGTGTAGTAACTATAACCAAAATTACTCTGAGCATAGATATATTTAACAGTAGACATAGCATATTTAAAAATACAATTACAAAAACCTACTTCGGCATCACTGAGAGTACCTAGTTTTTATACAAACACTATATATATTCATATACCCACATAAGGATGTGTTGAATCGTGATATTTACTTATTATTATGTATTATTATTATGTACTGTGCACTTTATTACCCATATGCGGAAACTTTAAAAAGCTCACTTTAACTATTTACAAATATCCATTATCATTCTTATTAGCTGTAGTTTTCCGAAGAGAATAAAAATAAAATAATAAAAATATGGCGACGTGTGCGATCCTAGCGTCGAATTTCGCCGAAAATAATCAATCATTTAATTAGAGAGGTAAACACGCCGGCCTAAATTCTGCGACCGAGAACGCCTCGGATATTGAAGGTGGATATTGCCGATTTCGTAAGTTAATGTAGACCTTCCTATAATAATCGTGATCGTCTGGATCCGGGCCTCCCCCGTCCATCTGCACGAGGACCGGTGCGCCCTCTCCGTTCGAGAACCTTTCGACCCCCGATGACCGTCGGTTCTTCGAGCTATGCGCCCTGCCGTCTGCCGTCTGCCGCCGCTTCGACTCGTCGAGCCGTGGGGCTGTATCAGTGTCGTTCTTCTACGGATCTCCTAGTTTCCGAAGAAGTCCGCTCTCGTTCCGGAAGCCATCACCGGTGACACGGACCGTTCGAAGACCTTCGTATTCAGGAATTGTAATATTTTGGACGAGAATAGTCGCGGCGTGTCCCGAAGTACTACGCACATATACATATTTTGAATCGGCCCTAATTTTCCTCGATTGAAATCTTACTGTCAAATCTTTTGTTCCAAATTAGCTGCGCCCAAAACGGTTCAATTATCACATAGATGAGAAATAAGTATTATGTTCGGTTGCAGGTGAGAGCGCAGCGGCGGCGGCAGCGGCGGCGGCGGCGGGCGGCGCGTCGTAGAGCGGCCGGAGCCGCGCCCGCACCCGCACGCCCCGGCGCGAGAGCGCACCGTACACGGGCCCGAGACACGGGCGTCGCGGCGGCGGCGAGGAGGGTCGGGCTCGGCCCGCCGCGCGCTCTGAACCCTCGCGATGTCGTACTTCTGTGAGCTCGAATCGTCTCCTTATGTACATATGTTTAACGCTGGATTTTCAAATATTTCGTAAACGACAGATTATCGTCTGGATGAATCGTCATGTTTTATTTCGTTTAGTAAGTTGGTATCTCTGCTCCTTGAAATCGTTTAGCTTTTTATCGCATTTGAGTAGTCGAGCAATTCGAGTCTCCGCCCGCCCCGTCCCGCCCGGCCCGCGCGGTACCGGGGCGGGAGACGCCAGGGCGGACTCGCATGCTGCTCAGAAAATGCTCAGCGAATACTAACATTCGAAATTGATATTTTTATTATTGTATTATATTTGCTTTTTTATTCCGGCGATATGGGCGCACGCTGAGCTCGGACTGGACTATGATTTCGAATATGTGTTGAGCATTTTCCTATAAAAGAGAAATGTGTGAGAACATTGCAGAAGGAAGAACGGAGCGTCCGCGGGCGGGAGTCAGGTCAGGTCAGGAACAGTGTTCGGTAGCTATCGGTGGAGCTCGTCGTCTCCAGTGGCGCCGCGACGCGGACGGTGACGATGGAACGTTGCGGTGCAGATATACAAACCATACTTGTACATTTTTATATGTAGCGTAAACTGATCTCTCAGATAATTTATATTAATGATGTCTCACAAATATTGTGTATAAACATTCAGAGAATATAAAATTGTAGATGTATTACGATTATATTGCGAGATAGAAATGTGTTTCGTGGCGAGCTGTAGTAGGGACGGGTGCGGCTAGTGGAACTTCGCGCCCCGCGCCCGCGCCCGCGCCCGCGCCTACAGCACGCCATGCACACACTCGGTGACCCTTATGTAACAACATAGTTTTTCGGTAATATTGTATTCTATATTCGATAAATTATATTTCTATAACATAAAAATTTGTCATAGCGAACACTATTATTAGTAGTCATTTATGAGAAACATGTTAAAATAATGCTAATAAATTCATTGTCATAGTTTTAAGTACTATTCGAGTAATTTCATTTTGCACTGTGTACAGTTGTACAATCTAGGCGAAGGTGTCGGACCTGCGAGTTCACACTCGATGTTTTGTTTGTGGTGTAGAATAATTAGCGCGCACCCGCGGTGTACAGCGCACGTGTGCACCCGCCGAGGTAATGTCTCCCCACCGCACCGCACCTCACCTCCAGCACTAATGTCTTAGCTACCAAATAGTCGGGCGTGATGGGAGGGTCGAGGCGGCTCGGAGGCATCACGACGGGCGAGCGGGCGAGCGCGCGAGCACGGCGCGGCTCCGCTCGCCGCCATGGCACCTAGCACCTAGCATGTCTATGTATATTATTATGTACCGATGTATGAATTATTTTAAATTATTATATGTGTTGAACGAGCGTTCGGCGCGTTTTTTAAATCACACATAGTGGAGCTTAGTTGTCGTTAAGGCTATCGGTTTTGTGAACACCTTTATTCGTGTAAATATATAATAATGATTAGCTTTACGGTATGACTCGTCAGTGCGCGCTCGGAGACCCCCGGGGGTCGCGGTCGCGCCCGCGCCCTGCACTGGATATGTTATTGTCTTGTCTATGGTGAGTAGAGTGACGGACGTCGCGCCGCGCCGGCTCTGTCGTGTGCGCAGTGTAGGCGCCGACACCGACGCCGGTGAGCGCGACGGGTCCGAGCCGAGGTCGAACTTGTACTGGACAGTGGACTCTCCCAGAGAATGGTCACTCCCACGATTTGCGTGCACGAACAATTTTCCATTTACAATAAAATGCATAGTTCGAAACTGAGTTATGATGACTTATATAAATTATTTAAAGTAAATGTTTTTTTTAGTTGCTATTACTGAGGTATACAAATCTAATAGTGAGTGAAACATGTATTTAATTTTAATTGTTTTACAGAATATGTGTATGTCGTAACGTAACTCATATCGTTGTTAGTTATCGATGAGAAATAACATAATTATAAAAGTAAATATTAAATGAATAGTAATCTGGTTTTTATTTCCCCGAAGTGATCCAGCGCCTCGACTCCTGTAACAACTCCACGGCGCTCCCTCGCGGGACTCACGAGGGCCGCAATAGTTCTATATTATACTCTCCCCGAGGGAAACCGCGACCGCGTGATACACTACTTTTCATCCCACTATCAGAAAAATAAATAAGAAACTTAAGTAGTTACAGCTCATGAATTTAAATAAAGCCATAAGACGTCCACTGCTGGACATACGCCTCCCCCATTGATCTCCACAAGGACGCGTTGGAAGTGGCCCGCATCAGATGGTACATACAATGTCACCTCTTACAATGATAATGCGAAATCAAACACCGTGATTGTACAGGAGGCCGCGGCGTCACTGGATCATCGATATTGTTGCTGTGGAGGGGACGCGCTATTGATCTGTGAGTGAATATGTGGCCAATAATACTGACTACCTACTACTATATATGTCATGGAATTATCATCACCAGTGGCTCATACACTTGTAGCTGTACTCAACATGAGGTAAATCGTCGTGTAGGTTCGTTTCACGTCTCGTATATAGAGAAATGTAAGCGTTCATACTTAGGTACCCACTCTCGTCTTAATACCGGAAATCGTTGAAAAGAAAGCGTTGTTGTAATTTCGAGTATTTTCAATTGAATGAACTTTGACGAAACGATGTTTTGGGATAACTGTATCTGTGACGTGGGCTTTGAACACCCATTTTTTTATTTCACTTACGATCCAGTAATCGTTCAGAACTCGTCTCTGCGCTTCTGAACATTAACTCCATATTGTAATTTACAATTTTCTGTGCAAACGAAAATTCACTGTCTTTTTTTATTGGAAATAGGCAAGCGTTTGGCCACTATCTCACCTGATGCTAAATGATGATGCGGTCTACAATGGAGCACGCCTGCCTAGAAGATACCTATTCACTCGTGACAAGGATACCAAGGGTATCCACATTATGTAATCTATATGTTCCACTATTCGTTAAGAAAAACGATCCGTGAACATTGCAATAGCAATTATAAAGTCATTGTCATCGAAATCGGTATTCTGCTAATGTTATGTTGTTAATGCAATAACCATAAAACTCTTAACGTATGAAATGTAATACCTAGTAATAATAGGTACACATGGTATCGCCCGGATTCTCGTACAAATTATTCTTTAATATTATATTATTCTATATCTATTCTTTTTATTGGTGCTGTGCTGGCCTATATCCCGTATTTGTTTATACTTTAGTACGTGGAGGACTTAATGCTAAGTAGCATTTTCTACCAGTCAACCACAATGTGAAAGAAAAGTGGTAGCAGTGCAATAGTAAACTAAACGAAAATTAAAAGTAGCGATGCAAACGTGTGGCGATTAATAATATATAAATAAGAATAGCTTAAGTACCTATGTATGAATGATCTGATTTGCTTACGATTTTTGTGAACATAATGGGGAATGTTTTTATCTTAAAGGCATGTATTAAGTTGGTTTATTATGTTTCAATTTAAATTAAAGATCTGCTGACTCAATAATGGTTACAACCATTATTGAGAGTACTTTATCACATATTAAGACCGTTTACGCTTAGCGTGCCTCAGCGAGTTTAGGCATTTCTCGGAGCGCGGCGCATGCGGACACTCCGCGCTCGAGGCCAAGCGGTCAATGACGATGTCGCATGGAAAATTAATTTTGATCCCTTTTGTTGTGTTAGTTATTTTTGATAAATAATGTAGAATATGTAGGTAAATGAAAACTTATGAGTATCCTCACACACAAGTAAAGTTAAGCAAAGGCATATCTTCGCATTGCATTACATCATCACATTATACTCATGGCAGGTATCAATGTTCGATATGAACATTAGACATAGACTTAACTTCATTTGTGGCAAGAAACAAAAGTACAATAAAGATGATGTGAAATTAAAACTATTATTCTAGTTTTTGGGCACAAGCCGACCCCCACTCAGCATAAATGCATAACTACTATTCAATATGGCAATATGATCGGCTCCCTATTGGAGAATTTGACAGCTTTAGTAGTCCGCTATTTTTAATTCGTCCATATTGAATCAATCTTGATTCAATTCTAGATTCAATGACAGCGCGTTATTTCCATAGTCTGTTAGCAAATTAAATGTCAAATGCCCTACTAAATCGACATAGGTCGAGCATAGATTCAACATAGACTCAGGCGCTATGACTTAGCAGACTACGGATTTTTGACGTTGTCTTATTGGCATCGGCTCGGCCTCGCAGCAGACTGAATATGAACTTTGAATTAGTAGACTTGACCTGGTAACAACCGGCGCTGGTGTTCCGTTGGGACCGGCCAGTGACGTCACGCACGAATGTACCTACACTGGACGGTGCACATAAAATAATATTTTTAGAAGAAAAACAAAATAGCTATGCGTACTTGTTACAATATTATTCTTTGAAAAATAAACAGTAAAATTGTAATTGTTAGGTATTCATTCATCGCAGCCATAGGACGTCATCTGCTGGACATATGCCTCCCCATGTAGGGGGGATTTGCCAATACTCGCCATGCTTGGCAGGCGTGTTGGCGAGTGCACTATTGTTTCCTATCTTCGGAAGGCGCTGCTGCCCACCTCCTGGTGCGTGATCCCTTAGCCGACTCTTACGGCACCCGCGGGGAGAGACGGGGGAGTAGGGTAAGAATGGGTAATGGCGGTCAGTTGACAATACCGGTCAACACACTATCACCTAAACTAAGAATATAATGAGCACGCACACATGTAAAACGGGTGCTGTGATACTGCCCCGCTCTTAGGCCGTTGCCCCCTCTCAGTTCCGAGCACGCGTTGTGCCGAGTGAGATGCACGTCAGTGTTTTCGCGCCACATAACATGTAATTTTTCATCGCACGGAAATAAGAAGTAAGTCTTGTTTTAAGCATGATCTGTACATATTTTTTTTTAATAGTAGTCATCCAAATATCTGAGAATGCCTTTACATGTCAATTTCTCCGTTATCTTCATTGGAATTTAAGTGAAAATTTTTTATTTGTAATTTCATAGATGTGGGCAATACCAGTCAGAGTGACCGGAATTACCTACACATAATCTGTACTAATAAAAGGAATTGGTTTGACTGGCAGCTATATACATATATGTATGCAGACACCAAGATTAGGGAGGACCACGGTGTTCAGCAAGGAACAAGAAACATAAATGTCTGATCAAATTAAATTGTTAGCTAAAATATTTTATGGATGCACTTCGACTGACATCAGAAAGATGGCATACGAATACGCCGGAAAAAATAGCATACCTCATAGCTTTAATAAAACTTTCGAAATGGCTGGAAGAGATTCGTAAAATGGTTCACAATTCGATGTTACTGATTTCAGATGAGGTCTCTGCTTCTCAACCTGCGCAAGTAGCCATTGATGACAATGCCATTTTTTCAGTATCTGATACACCCAGTGCCAAAGATTTACCGCCTACAAATCAATCTGTAAATGTGGATAAAGTACAAATAATCGATTATAAAAATTCAATTCTTCAAAACAAACAGTCGCAGTCACTGCCAAAGATTTGATACCAGTTCCAAAGAAATCCACTTTAGCTAAAATAAGACAGGTATCTAGAAAACAGCACGCATCTGTAATTACAGGTACCCCTTTACAACAAGTTTTACTGGAGAAAGAAAACAAGACATTGGAAAAATAAATAAGAATACGGCAGGAACTAAATCCACAACAAATTTAAGACAGGCTAAAATAAATAAACGTGGCGTTGAAATTATTACTGCAGCTAAAGGGAAAAAAATAAAAACTGATCACAATACTCTGCAGAAAAAAAATTGAGTGATATCGAAATGAAAAGAGTCAAGAAAAACATTCTCCAAGACAAAGACAGTAAGACATAAAACTCTGAAATCGATATGGAGGACTTACGAGAAGACGATGATACGGATATTGATGACGATTACCAAAATAGATGTCTTATCTGTGATGATTATGGGAGGGATAATGAAATGTGGTACAGATGTGTACTTTGTGGTCGGTGGGCTCATGAAGAGTGCTCGAGATTCAATTCTCCTGAGGACTACAAGTGTGATTTGTGTATGAATCGGACTTGACCGCTATTAAACACATAGTGACTGGTATTGGCAGCACATGCTTCTAATACCGGTCACTGCCATGGTTTTTTAAAACGTTCATTGTGCTAAATATGTTACCAATACTGATCTCAATTAAGGCTATATTGTTAGAAGACAGATATAATTTTCACTTGTTGAAAACTGATTAAAGATATCATTGATATTTTTTGAGTTATAATTATCCTCCCTTAAGTGATCGCCATTACCCATTCTTACCCTACTATACTAGGCCGGTACCACCGCGGCATGTTAGGTATAGAACTTTGTAAAGGGACAAATATATATATTTTAAGTTGTCTTATACCTAATCATTACACGTTGTGGACAGTGCAAATTGTGTCGGTTGACACTGTGTAAGCGAATGGGTGTCAAGGATGACTACAAATTGTTTTAAATTGTCCGAATTACAGGAATATGTATAAAACCCAGGATATGTTCCATTACATCGGTATACAGTGTAAGTGTAAACAGGTTTATAAATATTTGATACTAAAAAAATATATAAGGGTAGGATAAAAAAAGAGTTATAAGGTGTATTGACGAAACTTTGTTTGCCAAATTTCAAACTATTAGAGGAATGACAATAAAATGTAAGATGACAGAAAAAAAATTCGATCATACGGCCAGCGGGCCAGCGAAGCCAGTAGAAGGCACAGATTACTTAGGGATACCTACGCGTCGATGGTCTTGCCATTTAATAGAAAGTGTTTCTCAGTAGCAGGGAGGCATATGTCCAGCCGTGGATGTCCTATGGCTGAGATAATGATGAAATATTCACTTTTTTTCTTTTTTTTTATTATTATAAGTTTGCGTTTGACAACTATCTCAACTGATGTTAAGTGATGACGTTGTCTAGGATTTAGCACGCAAACCTAGAAGGTACCTATTCACTCGCGACTTGAAGACTCCAGGAAACACAGACTTGGGCAACGAGTTCCATTCTTTGGCAGTACGCATTAAGAGATTAAGAACACACGTTCCACCCAAATACTAGTTGAAGCGATGATAGCTCAGCGGGGGGAGGGTCGCCTGTAAAACTGACGGACACGTCTTATTCGATCCACAACAACAGCTTGAACTTCTGGTGAAGGTAACACCGTTATCAAATTCCCAGCATGGTGGTACGGTACTCTCGAATACCCGCCTGGCTAGCTACCGAGTTTGAAAACTGTCACCAAAACACAGTGTGTTCAGGCAGCAGTCCTTGAGAGGCAGTTAGCATTCTAGATAAAGAGTGATAACATCTTCGACCACATCGTCACTGACCATGAAGTGAGATAGTGGTCAAACGCTAGATCTATATACAGTATAAAAAAGTTGTTTAATTTAATCTATGATGATGCATAGTTGGTGTACATCATTAAGTTAATTGTACTTTGTGCCGTGGTGGTACCGGCCTAGAATAGTACTCCCCCATCTTTTCCCGAGGGTGCCGTAAGAGTCGGCTAAGGGTTCACTTACCAGAAGGTGAGCAGCAGCGCCTTCCGAGGTTCGAAAATCATACTGCGCTCGCCAACCCGCCTGCCAAGCGTGACGAGAATTGGCAAATCCCCCCTAAAAGAGGGAGGCATATGTCCAGCAGTGGATGTTTAATTGCTGAGGAGAAGAAGTCCCTTGTGACTATGGTTATAACAAACATATTTGTAATAAAAGCCGTGCGCAGGCACTTTTGTTAATAATTACATCTTTGATCTTGCTGCTGTTACATTACATCGCATTATTGCATTATTATAATTATATACTGTGAGCCAATATACCTTAAATCTTCGTCCCGACTTTTATTTACTAGTACAAGTACTCAGTTAAGAGATCCCCTGTAGCAGACGCCTATAAAAATATATTATTCCACAAAATTACTACACATCATTTACCCCATATAAAATGCTACAAGACATTTTATATCAGGATCCGAAAATATTATAGGATTATTAGACCATACTCCTTTTGCCTGTACATTGCACCAAAATTAAAAAAATAAAAAATACCAAAAAATTGAACCGACTTCAACACTCAAAAGTATATATGTAAATAACTTGTTGAAGTCGGTACCATGACATGATCATGATCTTTCATCATGATGTTCAAAAGTAACTGATATCAAAATATTGTGCTCATGGTACCGACTTCGACAAGTTATTTCATACTTTTGAGTGTTGAAGTCGGTTCCATATTTTGGTAAAAAAAATTTTTTCACTCTTTTTAGTGACCTTTGTTACTCATGGGATCAATTGTCATTGTGATGTAGGTATGTTCACCGATGTCTTCACCCGCTACTGTAATATCGTGTAGTATACAGCACGCATTTTTCAGTTTTTGACTTGTAACTCAAAAAGTGCACCTCCGATTTTGATGAAATTGAAATGGGATTACAAGCACCAGCTTTCAAATAAAAAAAGAACGATCAAAATCGGTTCACCCATGCGGAAGTTATGCGGTATAATATCGTGTAGGTATAAGCACGCATTTTTCAGTTTTTGACTTGTAACTCAAAAAGTAATCGTCTGATTTTGATGAAATTTAAATGGGACCACACGGGAAGCTTTTAAATAAAAAAAGAACGATCGAAATCGGTTCACCCAGTCGGAAGTTATGCGGTAACAACACAAATAATTTTTTTTTAAAAAACATACGGGTTGAATTGAGAACCTCCTCCTTTTTTTGAAGTCGGTTAAAAACGAGAACTGTCATTTTCTTGATTGTTCTGTCATTTTTAAGGTCGAAAACAATGTTCTAGAAATGTCCGTCTGTGCGCAGTACTCAGACTGTCGTTTATTTTTTTGGAGTATTCGAATACAGTGCTCACAGTGAATACGCCCGGTTTAAAATTGTATTCACTGACAACGTTTTGCACGCTACCAGCTGTACGTCACTGATTAGAAAGCGAAACTGTACGCCCATAGATAAGGTGAGATAAGTAACTATATTGTACGCCTTTGTGCTCATGTCAGAGATATCAGCTGATTGTAATTGTTATTAGGTTACAGTGAAATAAAGTTTGAAATTGTGATTTAAGTATAAATCCTGGTTTTATTTTGTGCTAAAAGCATAAAGAAGACTAAAAGTATTGAAATTAAAACAGAACAAAAGGTCCTCGAAATTTAAACAAGCAAACAAATATTGCGAGCTATCTCAAATAATCTCAACCATGCACGAAGCGTACGAAATATCGCATTTGCTCACTGTAGCTGTACAGATTGAAGCAATTGCCGCTTATGGTAAGTCATAATTTTGACCGATCTGAATTAACTTGAAACTGTCAAATCTTTTACGTTTAGAAGATATCGCTATACCATACATATAAAAAATATACCTACACAAAAGAGTAATAAATTCAAAATTAAGTTTCGTTACACTCTTGGCATAAAAGCTCGCAAATTGTACTGATAAGAAATCAACTGAATCATACACCAACAACAATCCACAAATATAAACTACCATAGTGTTTGTTCTCTTCTTCATGAAACACAAATAGAGCAAATGCATCTTGTGCGTAACTACTCAAACTGGCATGATTGCTTACCCTCTGTTCTTTTGTATTTACAGACAGTTATTTGCTGCTAGGAACTCGACAAGGGCATTTGTTGATGTATTCATTATCTTCCGGCAATGCTAATCAAAAGTATGAACTGCAGCTCCTACATTATTGTAAGAACTTCAGTAAGAAGCCTATACAGCAAATCGAAGTGATACCAGGTACTTGACAACTAAACGAAAAGCAGCTCAACCCTCAGATTCAATTAATTAGATATATTTAGTAAAAGTGTTACAATTGACATGTAAAGTACAGAGTTGAAATTGCATAGCCAAAAAGGTGAAGACTTAACAATGGGGACGGGACAACAACGGGATTTAACAATATATTACAATTTAACCTCATAGCTACCATTAACAATTACATTACAATGTAATAATGATTTAAAAGATTTCCACAATTTCTTTTAGTCACACCAGTAGAAAAGTCAAAATGTTATGTAGTTGATATATAGGTGAGTAGATTGTACACAGCCAAAGAAGCAATTTCCAACTTGCAGATACCTGTTGAAGGTAATGTTGCAATTAGCATGTGTGGTCAATATACTAAGATAAAGCATTAGGTCCTCCCACCGTTATTCGAGGCTGTTAAACAATATTGAAATGACAGTCCTTCTGTTTCCTGCTGTGTTTGTTACAGTTACATTATTGGGCCCAATTTCCTTTACTGAAATTGGGCCCAATAATGTAACTGTAAATATAATTCAAATGCCAACAGAATTAGTATGGATTTAAATGAAAAATTAATGCTTACAGATTTACATTTACATGGCACAAAACTCTTGATGCTAAATGACGGGAGCTGTGCCATTTCAGAAAGTTAGAAAGAAGAAGAGTCCCTTCCCTCAAATTTCTGATTTGAGTGAGGGTACTATGTTTGTAGTATGGAGAATGCTTGTACCAATGCGATCCTTTTCTGTGTTGTTCCTCATTCTCTTACAATCTGACAACTAATCTGTAGTTGCAAATCTGAGAAACAAGGGAGGAAGTCTGGTACCGCATCACAATCCCGAGAATGAAAAATGAAATAAAGCTGTATAGCCGATCACTTTTCTTGAAAAGTGTCAATTCCATAATGGTAGGTCATCCTATTATGTCTCTCAGATCAGAAAGAGGAGAGACATTTAGAGGCTAAATATTAACGGTAATGCTCGGACGAAAAAGACGTAAGTACCTAAAGTCCCGTTTTCTACAGGCATGACTCCAAAAAATAATTATCAACATTAGATCCATGCACAAGATATTCGTGGTCATGCACGAGTATAGCTAGTATTGCCGAGTTTGGGTTTGTTGTATAAGTCTCGACAAGATCTTTCTCCTGGACTATCTGAACCGAGCTGATGAGGGAGTTTAGAGACTGCTACAGAAACTATTCCAGTAGCAGTCTCCAAATGCATCCACCAGGTTTATTGAGTGGGTTCAGGACAGAGATTTCGTCATAACTGAGAAACGAGCCTAAACTTCAAACTCTGTCGCTCTAGGCGTCTTTTAATTCTAGTACCAATCTCCATGTTCCTTCATCAGGTCAGTTCGGTTGGTCTGCGAAACATCTCGTAATTATTAAGAAAACAAGCCCAAACTGAGCTGTGCAGAGGCACAGCTCGGTTAACTCGTCTATGAATACTAGGAGCAGTCTTCAAATTCCTTCATCAGACTTCAGGTCATATTAAATGGTCCTGGAAAAAGATCTGGTCCTGACTTAGAAAACAAGCAAATTCAGCACCACTGGCTCTAGCCGTCTATCGGTTCCAGTAGCAATCTCCGACTTCCTTTATTTGGTCCAGAAAAATGTCGTCATAACTGAAAATTCGAGCCTAAACTCGGCACCGCCAGCGTCATTCGTCAGAGGTACATCTCCGTATACGCATAGGTACATCAGATTGAATATTTTTGTGGGACGCTCGACAAAGAGACGTGCGCCAGTCGTATTTCGAAGTCTAGTGTGATTCTACCTTCAACCACATCACCACTATAAATCAAGTGACATAGCGGTCAAATGCTAGTCTATAGAGAATAATAACAAAACCCTTTGGAGCTAGGAGTGAGAGTTCACGTATGTATTCTTGCAGAAGATAACCTGCTGCTGTGCCTCACGGACAATGTGCTGTCCACGCACAACATGAACAGTGCCAACTTTCCCGTTGTTAAAACGTTTGAGCAAACAAAGGGTGCTTCTTTGATGGCATTAGATTATAAGGTAATACAGGTTTATTTATAAAAAAATCACTATCCCTAAATGATATATGCAATGTGCTGTCGCGCGTTTTGTAAATGTGCGCACATTGTTTGGCACATGTTTGGAACTACAATTGATAGTTATGGGCTAGCTACTTAGGTAGCTTATACAGAAAAAATGCAGGGGTATGTTCATATTTGTAGTCACAGTGTCTTATCATATGGTGTAGGGTATCAAATTCAAAACAATTTAAAAAAAGCAACATTAAAAAAAAAGAGTTGGAAGACTTAAATTATTAGATAAAATATGACTACCTATCCTAAGTACTTATCGACCTGACCATACACCAATACCGTTGAACTTTGGGACATGTATAAAGCACACAAGGTGGCATTTTTTGTGAAATGTTGTGTTTGTAGCGAAACAAAACCCAGTGCTTTTCTAGCCTATTTACATAATTAAAAAATATTGTGGACAAACGACATGTCTGTACCAAACCAAGTTCCCAAGTCGTTTATCGGCATATCGTCCACATAGTAGATTGACTGTATTAGTGCTCTACTTCGTGTGTATGGCATAAATGCACATTTGGCTACGTTCAGATCAAGGCTGGCCGGCGCCGTGGGGTACCGACTAAGAATAATACCCACCCATCTCTACCCATGGGTATGTCCCAATATAACCAAGCCCCAGTCCCCGGCAGCTCTGCTAATGCTGACTCCGGCAGCGGCCAGTGTAACGGTGGAGCAGGGCTACCGCTCCCTCAATAAAAGACCTCTGACCCTGATAACACACAACATAAGATCTTTGTTGGCAGACGAGAAGATCCTTGAGGCCGATCTCCGAACGTCGCCGGCGGTTGGCTCTGCCAACTATCTGTTTCTCCTGATCCATGTCCAGAAGCTTGCAGGATCATGTTTAATATTTGTTTGGATTTTATTCAAACCTACCTTCCTCAAATTTTTATTGTTAGTTTTCCATAATATGTGAACATTGCATAAATAAACTGATCATTATTTTGTTTGTATAGTTTGTGATACTGGTTTTTAATTTTATTTAAATAAATAGTTTCGGAATCAACCCAATCTGGGTAAGGTTGCATGTATTGAGGAAAGCGTTTGTACGGGATACATTCGTTATAAACTCTGTATATGTCGGCGTATAGTTCATCACCAGCAGCATTCGTGTCGGTAATGTCATTTAGCAGCGACCGATCTGTGTTCATTCAATTGGACTACAGGAGGTTGTAGTCTGTCCTTCGGAAATATCTTTCGGGATAAGCAAACGAGTTGAAACATTAGGACGAATCGCAAGCTGCGTCACTGTGCGCCGCGTTGGCTTACAGATGGCTTTCTAAAAGGAGGAACACATTTTTCATCATTGTGGCATTCACGGGTAAAGTTTATAAAGTATCCATAATATATGTTCGCAGGCCACGACATCAATGAGCGGCGAGTCCAGCTCTGTGATCCGTCTGTGTGTCGCGGTGAGGAGGAAGCTGCAACTGTACTACGGCAACAAGGGCCAGTTCAAACAACACATGTTCGACTTCACCGTCCCCGACGTGCCGAAGGTGCTGGCGTGGGGCCGCCAGTACATCTGCGTCGGGTTCAGAGCTGAATATACTGTCTATGATGTGAGTTAACCGCTGTCCGCCGCCGCTCCAGCGCTATTTATTATTGCTGTTCTTTTGCAGAACAGAGGAATGCATATTAGCTAACACCATATAAAGCAACGTAGACTTATAGAAAACATTAAATACCTTACACACCTGTATGAGAGTGTACTAGAGCGAGAAGAACTCTTCTTCTCTTCTTCGTTAGCACTACAGTGCATCTAAATGTCACCCAGCTAACGTTATAAACTCGTCGACCCACGCTTTCTCTCTGCATAAACGAAAATGTAATAAATGAATGTTATAGCTGTCATCGGGGAGTCCGAAAGAGTTGTTCCCGACGAGCAGTTCCAAGTCCTTAGAGCCCAGCATAACCAATTACTCGGAGACATCGTTCCTGCTCGGCCGGGACCAGAGCTCGGTGCTCGTGGAGGAAGGGAAGGATAACAAGGTCGACATCAAGAAAACAATCAAGTGGAAGGAAGCTCCTGTTTGTGTCGGTGAGTACAATACGAGTACTAGGATGGCATAAGTGCTGGAATACGGGATGGCGTACAATGCCTGGTGTAGTGAGATCCCGGCCGGGTGCTGCGGCAGGCGCGTGTGCGGCGCCGTCAGGGCTAGACAGTCGTAGTACGGGCCGGTTCACGGAAGCTGGCACGTTCACAGTAGGTACTCACACTAATGCAATTTCACTATACAGTATGTTTAAAATTAATGATTCCGAATACTAGTAAGTCTAATCCGATTTTAGTGAGGTTGGGTGGATGTAAAAATTGTGTTACTCTTAAATAGGTCCTATTAGTGCTTATAATCAGAAGTCTAAATTTTTTCAATTTTAAAATACCTTTATTAAATTTGTAAAATACCTAAAATTACATTGCCAGTGTAAATTATAAATTCTAGAAATACCAAACAGCAAATAATATAATGTGTAGTAAGCTGCAACACTTTTATAAAACTTACGATGAATATAAGCTATTTATTTTAGCATGATATAATATATAAAAGTTTCGTTATAGTGAATTAAAATTATGCATGCTTTAGTGAGATCAGTATTACATTTAAGAAATAAATGATAAGTAAGTACGTATTCTAATAACACTGCGAGCGTTAGGAGGTAGGTAGGTAACTATATGAGCACACCCGAACGCTTAGCAATTTGTCAGTTGGCAACAGGAACAAAGAAACAGCAGCAGCCTACGTTAAATCTTCTACAGCACTTACACTTACTTACACCTTCATCGCTCAAATAACTTGATGTTTCGCTGTCCGAATTTCCTAGTGATATTTTAAGAAAGGGAGAGGGCGCCACCGCGGCACCATAAACATCGACTCCAACAAGAATATAAACTAAAAAGTGGCTTTCGAGTGATACTGTATACATGGGTACAGAGACATCGTGCTCAGTGACCTAATCAAGATTAAATACAGTGGAACATTAGTATTAAACTCGTAAAAACTTGAACCAAAGGCTGCAACAACACAATCTATAAATGTTTTTAACTCCAAGGCCTTCTGAGATCATTTGCGCCTTTTTAAGAGCCTTCATCTTAAGAGCCACAATACTTATGTGTGTGTAATAGTGAAAAAAACAGATCAATGTAAAATAAAACAAGTGCAAACTATCATAACCTAAGAACTTGTTGTTTTGCAAATCTTCTCCCAATAGTTCCAATCAGCTACCATCGCACGCATAGCGCCATCTATTAGAAGAGGAGCAAATCAGCACGTCACACTCATTGTGACTCATGCATCGATACCTATCTAGAGAAGCGATCCATATTACTACACGTCAAAGTGCTAACTAATACACACACACCGCTAGAGGACGTCACTTGTATCATAACAAACCATAATGATGGAAGAAATTTTAAAAACGCTAAAATCAATAAAAAAGGAACTTGACGAACAAAGAATTATAAACTCTAAGGCTTTCACGGCCGGCGTTGCATATTGTATGTATTGCTTCCGGGCTGTTTGGCCGTGGTCTAGGTGAAACTTGTGTTCCAGACGTTTCGTCGTTCACTGCGGTCGACATCTTCAGTGGTTCAGGACCTCTCCTCTGAGAGGCCACGCCCCTTCTAGCCTCGGCCAATCAGGAGCGTCCACCTCAATCTGTCTCTCTCTCCCCCCTACTAATCCGAGAAACTTAGTATTCTTCGGTATCGAGGAAAATGAAACATCATATAAGAGGTTTAAAGAAAATATAATGAAATGGATTGAGCAATATCTCTCTACTAAACTGGCCTCCAGCGACATTCAGAAGATTAAAGACTGGGAAAGAAAGGAGAGAGACCGCGTCCAATTGTTGCGACGTTCTCGACACTCCGGGGAATAAACATAGAAATATTTATACAAAATGGAGCGCTGAACGATACACAGTACTATGAACGGAGACTGCCCTAAATATGTACTTGAGAAAAGGATGGAGTTACAGGAGCAACTGGCACTAGAGAGATAAATATAGCTGTACTCAAATGTTATAAGCTGATTGTATCAAAATACCAATTCACCAGACAACACCACACATAACACTAAAATGGGCAAGCCTACTCAGGCTAGTAAAAAAAACAAGACAAAACAGTTAGTCAAGACTGCCCCTAGGTCAAACAGCATTTCAGAAGGAGGCATAAAACCTAGCATGCTCAACTTCTTGGTCAACAAAAATGCGACCAAAACTAACAACAATCAAGAAGGTAATGTAACAAACCGACTAGGACTCACGTGGTAAACACTGGAAAATGTTAATAATTTAACACACGTGAGTCCTAGTCGGTTTGTTACATTACAATTATGGAAGAAACTCGCGATAGTTTTCAGACTCAAATCAAGAAGGTAACAGCGAGAACATTTAGCGACTAAGCCCCCCCTTCACCTCCCACCGCAGATGCCACAAGTGACCAGAAGAACAAACAAAATAATGTTCCAACTCGGTCGGTCACCGCGACCGCGGCCGGATACGGCACCACCCGCCGATGGATACACCAACAGGGAAAACATAACTACCCTGGATATATATGAAGGAACGACTCATCGAATGATCGCTCGCTGCGATATCAGTGATACAGTCGGAAACGAGAACATGTGGGAACAAAATAGAAGAATACGATAACTTTATAATGTATCACAGGACATAGTAGATAAATCCCTCAAAAACCACATACTAACCTTCAACGGAATAAGAGAACGAGTCTCAACACTAACTATAAACATACAACCGCACCAGACATCCGTCACACGGGCTGACGGGCCGAGCGCACCAGACATCCGTCACACGGGCTGAGCGCCGAGCGCACCAGACATCCGTCACACGGGCTGACGGGCCGAGCGCACCAGACATCCGTCACACGGGCTGACGGGCCGAGCGCACCAGACATCCGTCACACGGGCTGAGCACCGAGCGCACCAGACATCCGTCACACGGGCTGACGGGCCGAGCGCACCAGACATCCGTCACACGGGCTGACGGGCCGAGCGCACCAGACATCCGTCACACGGGCTGAGCACCGAGCGCACCAGACATCCGTCACACGGGCTGAGCACCGAGCGCACCAGACATCCGTCACACGGGCTGACGGGCCGAGCGCACCAGACATCCGTCACACGGGCTGACGGGCCGAGCGCACCAGACATCCGTCACACGGGCTGACGGGCCGAGCGCACCAGACATCCGTCACACGGGCTGAGCACCGAGCGCACCAGCATCCGTCACACGGGCTGACGGGCCGAGCGCACCAGACATCCGTCACACGGGCTGACGGGCCGAGCGCACCAGACATCCGTCACACGGGCTGACGGGCCGAGCGCACCAGACATCCGTCACACGGGCTGAGCACCGAGCGCACCAGCATCCGTCACACGGGCTGACGGGCCGAGCGCACCAGACATCCGTCACACGGGCTGACGGGCCGAGCGCACCAGACATCCGTCACACGGGCTGAGCACCGAGCGCACCAGACATCCGTCACACGGGCTGAGCACCGAGCGCACCAGACATCCGTCACACGGGCTGACGGGCCGAGCGCACCAGGCATCCGTCACACGGGCTGAGCACCGAGCGCACCAGACATCCGTCACACGGGCTGACGGGCCGAGCGCACCAGACATCCGTCACACGGGCTGACGGGCCGAGCGCACCAGACATCCGTCACACGGGCTGAGCACCGAGCGCACCAGACATCCGTCACACGGGCTGAGCACCGAGCGCATCAGACATCCGTCACACGGGCTGACGGGCCGAGCGCACCAGACATCCGTCACACGGGCTGAGCACCGAGCGCACCAGACATCCGTCACACGGGCTGACGGGCCGAGCGCACCAGACATCCGTCACACGGGCTGAGCACCGAGCGCACCAGACATCCGTCACACGGGCTGAGCACCGAGCGCACCAGACATCCGTCACACGGGCTGACGGGCCGAGCGCACCAGACATCCGTCACACGGGCTGACGGGCCGAGCGCACCAGACATCCGTCACACGGGCTGACGGGCCGAGCGCACCAGACATCCGTCACACGGGCTGAGCACCGAGCGCACCAGCATCCGTCACACGGGCTGACGGGCCGAGCGCACCAGACATCCGTCACACGGGCTGACGGGCCGAGCGCACCAGACATCCGTCACACGGGCTGACGGGCCGAGCGCACCAGACATCCGTCACACGGGCTGAGCACCGAGCGCACCAGCATCCGTCACACGGGCTGACGGGCCGAGCGCACCAGACATCCGTCACACGGGCTGACGGGCCGAGCGCACCAGACATCCGTCACACGGGCTGAGCACCGAGCGCACCAGACATCCGTCACACGGGCTGAGCACCGAGCGCACCAGACATCCGTCACACGGGCTGACGGGCCGAGCGCACCAGGCATCCGTCACACGGGCTGAGCACCGAGCGCACCAGACATCCGTCACACGGGCTGACGGGCCGAGCGCACCAGACATCCGTCACACGGGCTGACGGGCCGAGCGCACCAGACATCCGTCACACGGGCTGAGCACCGAGCGCACCAGACATCCGTCACACGGGCTGAGCACCGAGCGCATCAGACATCCGTCACACGGGCTGACGGGCCGAGCGCACCAGACATCCGTCACACGGGCTGAGCACCGAGCGCACCAGACATCCGTCACACGGGCTGACGGGCCGAGCGCACCAGACATCCGTCACACGGGCTGAGCACCGAGCGCACCAGACATCCGTCACACGGGCTGAGCACCGAGCGCACCAGACATCCGTCACACGGGCTGACGGGCCGAGCGCACCAGACATCCGTCACACGGGCTGAGCACCGAGCGCACCAGACATCCGTCACACGGGCTGACGGGCCGAGCGCACCAGACATCCGTCACACGGGCTGACGGGCCGAGCGCACCAGACATCCGTCACACGGGCTGAGCGCCGAGGGAAGCGACCGATACAACCGTGACGATATCACGTATCATCTGTTACGGACCCGGCGTGATATCATGATTTCACAGTATTATTTGAAATTTAAAACTTGTTGTTTATTGTACCAGCGCGTCCGCGGCGAGGCGACGGCTGAGCAGTGAATTCTTCATGGTAGAAGGCTAACGCAATAGCGTGTTACCAACAAAATCAGGACGAGGAAATGTTCATCGCTGCGCGGTCCGCAGGAAACATCCCGTGTTGCTGTTTTACTGTTTTCGCATGTTCCATCACCCATATTACAACTACCCGTGAAAACCTGTAATTGGCTTTCTATAGTTAACTTAAGTATCTAATATATTTACATAAGCTGTTGGTTTTCCAATAAATAAATAAATACAACTGCTAAAGAAAACATTAACAAAATCTCCGAAATACTTTTGGAGATTCTTAAAATTGTCAAAAACGAATACGTGCGATATTCCAGATGAAATGTATTTAGAGAATGCTACTGCACATGGTGGTAAAGAAATTACTCAACTATTTTCGCAATACTTTCATTCTACGTTTAATCAAAAAAGCACAGTCAATAACCTAGTAGACCTAATAAATAAAAAAAACAGACACAAGACAGTCAAATGGGCATCACTGGAGGAGGCCTTCATCCATTCTGGGGTTTCGGTAGATTAAATAAAAATTGTAAGTATAATTATATGATACATAGGATACACATAAAATTATATTAAATACAAAAAAAATAACATACAATAAAGTAAATAAACCAAACACAAACATTGATTTTAAGAAATGTAAAATTGACTGGAAATAAAGAGGCTTTTTATTTTATTTTTATAAGTGAGTCCGGGAAATTATATATTTTTGGTTCTAGTGGAACATATAAATAAAATTTTTGCACACTATTTCCCTAGATTGTCCTGTTAATATTTATCCGGAGCCATTTAATTTACAAGAGATTTTGTTCTGACCTCGAAATATGTAATACAATCACAATAACGCGCGTCTATTACACGCGCCCGCCGCTACGGACGCATGCAATATAGATCACTCTATATTTAAAAACTGTAGCAAAACAATAACTGTCTCCTTCATACTCATAAGTTTGGCCGCGCGGAGAAGACGAAGAAAGAGAGAAGGACAGACTATTCTCGATGCCGATGCAGGGCAACGTCAAACACCGCTCGAGTGAGATGTGTGGACCGTGCCGGCCACCGGTTAGTTAACCGCCCGGCCACTGGTTAGTTAACCGCCCGACGAGCGGTCGTCGCGAACGAACTAAACAATGTTTCGTGTATGCGACGAACACTACACTGTGTTAGTTTAGTACGATTACTCGTGTGATGAAAATAGGCCCCAGGTGAGACAGCAGTCACAACGCCAACTTGTTACAGTAAAATAGAAGTAGTTTGGGCGGGCTGCACTAGACTAGATCCAGACTGTAGTTAGATCTCTGGTGCGGCGTGTTCCGGACGGGTCGAGTCGAGCTGTGCGGGGGGGGACGTGCAATAAATAGCACTGTACAGATCTAGCGTTTGATCCTCACTCAATGGTGAGTGACGATGTGGTTGCAGGTATGTGAATGTTGTTACGGCAGACGTACAGGATAACAACGAGCTCGATTCAGATTCAGATGTATTTTTAACCGACTTCATGTTTGTTACCGCGTAACTTCCGCCTGGGGGCTTCAATTACATAAAAATCGGACAAGCAGTTTTTGAGCTACACTCCAAAAACTTAAAAATGCGTGCTTATACCCGACGACATTATAGTTGCGGGTGAAAACATCGGTGAACATACCTACACCATAATGACAATTGATCCCATGAGTCACAAAGGTCACTAAAAAGAGTAAAAGAATTTTTTTTACCAAAAAATGGAACCGACCTCAACACTCAAAAGTATGAAATAACTTGTCGAAATCGGTACCATGAGCACAATATTTTGATATCAGTTACTTTTGAGCTATCATGGTACCGACTTCAACAAGTTATTTCATACTTTTTAGTGTTGAAGTCGGTTCCATTTTTGGGTAAATTTTTTATTGTTAACGGGTGTGAAATGTTTTCGTTGCAACCAAACCGGGCATATCGGGCCCGTGCCCGGGGTACGGGCGCACTCGACCCAAGGGCTGCCGGCCGACGACACGCAGACCTGCTTCACCGACCGATCAAGGAGCGGCGCCGGTAGAGCAGCACTCGCAGTCCCCGTACATAAATAGAACATTTTGACTCTTCAGCATATTTTGTTGAAAATCCTACATCTATGGATACTAATATTATAAACAAGTAAGATTTGATTGTTTGTTTGTTTGTATTGAATAGGCTCCGAAACTACTGAACCGATTTGAAAAATTCTTTCATTTTTTGTGAGCTACACTATCCCCGGGTGACATAGGCTATAATAATTTTTTTAAAAAATAGGGATCCTTGTAATTTAAAACTTTTTTACCCGTGTGAAGCCGGGGCGGACCGCTAGTGTCTAATAAACTTTAAAAATGTCACTTATGAGAATGGTCCATGAAGGTTCATGATTGAATCAGTTTTTCTTTCCTAACTTATTAGAGAAAAAATATTTTCCGGTGACCATATTTTTCGTTTATCAAAAGTTCTCGCGGCGTCTACAAATGCGCTCGAGCTGCATCTGAAACCAGGAGAAAGGTGATTTTGTTTGAGCCCGGGGTTCGTCTGTCTGCTGGCTACATCAGTATCGTGGTTGAAATGAACTGCCCGCGGTGCGTCGCGGTGTGTCGCGGTGTGTCGCGGTGTGTCAGTGCGGCCGCACATCGGTGAGACGGCGCCTGGCGGCCCGGTCACGCGGACCCGTGCCCGGCCGGTGTCGTGCGGACGTTAGACGAGCGGCTGCACAAACGTCATGCGACGTCCCTTTGTTGATTACAGCGTGGGACGAGCCTTTCATACTGGGACTGATGGATAGTGAAGTGGTGGTGCAAAGCGTCGAGCCGCCGCTGTTCATACAGAGCCTGCCCGGACTCAATAAAGCGAGACTCATCTACAGGTCTGTGCTGATAATACATTTCAATGTGTAGCAGCGTAAGCGTACGCGTGAGCGCTCACGGTCAGGGTCGTACAACGGCGGTATCACCACTATAGCCTAGCGGCGCGGGCGACGCGACGGTGACGCGCGTTAACATTTCCTATTCTAATAACGGTGTAATCCGGCCGGCACCTGCTTTATCCTGATGGAGCCCTGCACCTCGGAAGGCCTTTAAGTAGACCCTTCGAAATTCATAAAATAATTAGAAGATATTTTAAACATTCAGTTTCACCTGCAACCCTTAAGGTGACTATAGCACCCAATAGCTTTACAGAATTGGAAGAAGCTAAAACATAGACACGGTACCGCTAACGATTGTATAATATCTTCTTTCTCCCTCAGGAAGAAATTAAGAGCTGGTGTCACTCAGTACAGTTGAATAGCAAGACAATCTCCGCGAAACTAGTGTCTATGTTAAACATTTATTTTAGAATATAAGAAATATGTTTTTATAAGATTGTTTAATAAAGGCTTTATTATTATTATTATCACTCAGTACGTCACCACTAGTGAAGCCCGCGCTTGTTAAATAGTGTAACGCGCACACAAGCGCTTCATGTCTGGCCTCTTGTTTTTATTGCGCTTGAATGCAGCGCAGCACTATCTAGACATGTAAATAATCGAACCCTTGCGAGTGCAGTACTATTATAACGCGCGCGGCAGCGAGCAATACCGCGGTAGCGACACGCGGACCGAGTGACAGCAGGCGGCGCGGGTGTGACGTCACAGCGAGCAATACCGCGGTAGGGACACGCGGACCGAGTGACAGCGGGCGGCGCGGGTGTGACGTCACAGCGAGCAATACCGCGGTAGGGACACGCGGACCGAGTGACAGCGGGCGGCGCGGGTGTGACGTCACAGCGAGCAATACCGCGGTAGCGACACGCGGACCGAGTGACAGCGGGCGGCGCGGGTGTGACGTCACAGCGAGCAATACCGCGGTAGGGACACGCGGACCGAGTGACAGCGGGCGGCGCGGGTGTGACGTCACAGCGAGCAATACCGCGGTAGCGACACGCGGACCGAGTGACAGCGGGCGGCGCGGGTGTGACGTCACAGCGAGCAATACCGCGGTAGGGACACGCGGACCGAGTGACAGCGGGCGGCGCGGGTGTGACGTCACAGCGAGCAATACCGCGGTAGCGACACGCGGACCGAGTGACAGCGGGCGGCGCGGGTGTGACGTCACAGCGAGCAATACCGCGGTAGGGACACGCGGACCGAGTGACAGCGGGCGGCGCGGGTGTGACGTCACAGCGAGCAATACCGCGGTAGCGACACGCGGACCGAGTGACAGCGGGCGGCGCGGGTGTGACGTCACAGCGAGCAATACCGCGGTAGGGACACGCGGACCGAGTGACAGCGGGCGGCGCGGGTGTGACGTCACAGCGAACAATACCGCGGCAGAGACACGCGGACCGAGTGACAGCGGGCGGCGCGGGTGTGACGTCACACCGAGCAATACCGCGGTAGCGACACGCGGACCGAGTGACAGCGGGCGGCGCGGGTGTGACGTCACAGCGAGCAATACCGCGGTAGCGACACGCGGACCGAGTGACAGCGGGCGGCGCGGGTGTGACGTCACAGCGAGCAATACCGCGGTAGGGACACGCGGACCGAGTGACAGCGGGCGGCGCGGGTGTGACGTCACAGCGAGCAATACCGCGGTAGCGACACGCGGACCGAGTGACAGCGGGCGGCGCGGGTGTGACGTCACAGCGAGCAATACCGCGGTAGCGACACGCGGACCGAGTGACAGCGGGCGGCGCGGGTGTGACGTCACAGCGAGCAATACCGCGGTAGCGACACGCGGACCGAGTGACAGCGGGCGGCGCGGGTGTGACGTCACAGCGAGCAATACCGCGGTAGCGACACGCGGACCGAGTGACAGCGGGCGGCGCGGGTGTGACGTCACAGCGAGCAATACCGCGGTAGGGACACGCGGACCGAGTGACAGCGGGCGGCGCGGGTGTGACGTCACAGCGAGCAATACCGCGGTAGCGACACGCGGACCGAGTGACAGCGGGCGGCGCGGGTGTGACGTCACAGCGAACAATACCGCGGCAGAGACACGCGGACCGAGTGACAGCGGGCGGCGCGGGTGTGACGTCACACCGAGCAATACCGCGGTAGCGACACGCGGACCGAGTGACAGCGGGCGGCGCGGGTGTGACGTCACAGCGAACAATACCGCGGCAGAGACACGCGGACCGAGTGACAGCGGGCGGCGCGGGTGTGACGTCACACCGAGCAATACCGCGGGGACCAAGGATTAGGATTCGAAATTAACTCGAGCGAGTTTATTTTATTCAAAACATCTTTAATGTCTGAACGAAGTTTATCGATAATTTCGGGCTGACACAAGCATGTCTCGCGTACATTCATCAGAATTTATAGTTTTGCATCCATCAGCGTTAGACTGTATGCGTGAGAAAATAAGTTCTCTTTTTGCGTGTAAAATCGACAATTTATGTTCATGCGACATGGCGAGAACGCAAAGTACTCATATAAACAATACGACGAAAGGAACCCTGATATACCCACACACAGGTGCGCCCGGGGGCGCGAGCATATGCCTACAAACTTTAAAATATAACATTACAGTTTGCGTAACTGCTATCAGCTGTAAGTCTGTATCACCTTACTTAATCCCAAAATGTAAACAGAATCCCTAGTTACAAATACGTAGGTAGGTAGACAGCGCTTATACGTACGCATTGCATATAAGAATGTGAGTTACAGTTGGCTTAGTTTAGCAGTTGGCTGTAGTTGACTATCTATCGATATTACCCACCTACGCTTACGCTTACGCAGGTAAACAAGATAGGTATGCGAGAAGCTCTGCGAACCAACAAATGTGAATGACGCGGTGTAATAACTAGGTACCCATAATGATGTTTTACTACAGATGACGTATATTCATACTGCGCGGTGCTCAGATTGTGTTCCTTTACGACATAAACATGCTTACTGCGACAGATAATACGGTACAAATAATATAGAAAAGGATAGCTATATGTTTACACTTGCGCTTGAAATACGCGTCATGATGAAAATTACTACAATTGACTTAATTTTGCCGCCTCAGTTTCCGCGCGCTTGTCCGACATCTACCTCATATAAACATATAATATCATTGGGTACCTATTACCGGTACCTATTCGCGGTTGCGATTCGACAACGACAGTGAACGCGGAGTGAAAATACAAAGATACAAAGTCGTATCGAAGTGCGGAGATAAATCTTGTTTGGCGCGATAGTTTTTGCGAATAATAACTATATTTTACGAGGTAGGTAACTATAGGCGAATATGGCTTGCTGTTTCCATGCGGTACGATTACGACCGAAAATGTTTGTGCGGCGATCTGGCGGTGTAGAAGTATCAAGATGGTGGCGTGGTGAGCGGGTGGAAACCGCTTTAAGTTAGTGGACTGTATTTCTGCGGGCTGGAGAATTGACGTAATAATGGGGGATAATGGATATAAAGTTGGATAGGTACTTACAGGAACCACGTAGCTCGGTGGCGCCATCTTGCAGTTCCAAAACCATCCAACGATCATATCGTTGCGTTTCAAATTTGATCGTTCGTGCACTATTAGTAACACTCAGGTTTTAAACTCATAGCACCGTATTGGTTTTTTGTTACTGTAAAGGTGATATGAAGGTGTGAATAAATAAATGTTGGCTGTACATGTGACCCTGTAAGGGTTGGGTATAGCCGTAGAGTGGTGATGCGGACCGGGTACATGTGACCCTGTAAGGGTTGGGTATAGCCGTAGAGTGGTGATGCGGACCGGGTACATGTGACCCTGTAAGGGTTGGGTATAGCCGTAGAGTGGTGATGCGGACCGGGTACATGTGACCCTGTAAGGGTTGGGTATAGCCGTAGAGTGGTGATGCGGACCGGGTACACGTGACCCTGTAAGGGTTGGGTATAGCCGTAGAGTGGTGATGCGGACCGGGTACATGTGACCCTGTAAGGGTTGGGTATAGCCGTAGAGTGGTGATGCGGACCGGGTACATGTGACCCTGTAAGGGTTGGGTATAGCCGTAGAGTGGTGATGCGGACCGGGTACATGTGACCCTGTAAGGGTTGGGTATAGCCGTAGAGTGGTGATGCGGACCGGGTACATGTGACCCTGTAAGGGTTGGGTATAGCCGTAGAGTGGTGATGCGGACCGGGTACATGTGACCCTGTAAGGGTTGGGTATAGCCGTAGAGTGGTGATGCGGACCGGGTACATGTGACCCTGTAAGGGTTGGGTATAGCCGTAGAGTGGTGATGCGGACCGGGTACATGTGACCCTGTAAGGGTTGGGTATAGCCGTAGAGTGGTGATGCGGACCGGGTACATGTGACCCTGTAAGGGTTGGGTATAGCCGTAGAGTGGTGATGCGGACCGGGTACACGTGACCCTGTAAGGGTTGGGTATAGCCGTAGAGTGGTGATGCGGACCGGGTACATGTGACCCTGTAAGGGTTGGGTATAGCCGTAGAGTGGTGATGCGGACCGGGTACACGTGACCCTGTAAGGGTTGGGTATAGCCGTAGAGTGGTGATGCGGACCGGGTACATGTGACCCTGTAAGGGTTGGGTATAGCCGTAGAGTGGTGATGCGGACCGGGTACATGTGACCCTGTAAGGGTTGGGTATAGCCGTAGAGTGGTGATGCGGACCGGGTACATGTGACCCTGTAAGGGTTGGGTATAGCCGTAGAGTGGTGATGCGGGCCGGGTACACGTGACCCTGTAAGGGTTGGGTATAGCCGTAGAGTGGTGATGCGGGCCGGGTACATGTGACCCTGTAAGGGTTGGGTATAGCCGTAGAGTGGTGATGCGGACCGGGTACATGTGACCCTGTAAGGGTTGGGTATATGATGCGGGCCGGTTTGTTCGAATGATATGGTGACACTGTGTAGTACTGATGATACCGATGGAATAATCCGCGCGCCGGGGGTAGGTGGCGAATAAACAAATGAACGTTTCAGGTGTAAGCGCGGCTTGATATTCGTGGCGTCCGTGGGGCAGGTGTGGAGCCTGAGCTTGGTCGACTTCACCAAACAGATGCAGCAGCTGCTGAAGGACAAACAGTTCCAACTCGCAATAGAATTGACGGTGAGTGTCCACACACACACACACTCGTAGAGTGACCGCGGCGGGCGGGGGGGCCGGGCGGTGACGCTCGAGCTGACACAGGGTCCGCAGCCGGCGAGACCGTCGCGTGTAGACACGGTAGCGCCGGGCGGGCGCGCTCTCGGACGAGCGAACCGCCGCGTGGAGGCGTCACTCTCGTCACTCACGCGTCGACACTCCCCACTCACACACGGACTGTACGTTGTAATGTCACCGTGTCGTGTCGCGTCCGCCCCTCGCGCCCGCGCCCGCCCCTCGCGTCCGCCCCTCGCGCCCGCGCCCGCGCCCGCGTCCGCGTCGCCGCACCTCACGGCGCCAGATCTTGGCAACGATCATCCCACTAATATTATTAATGTCAAATTTTTGATGGATGGATGTTTGTTAGTCGATCTCGCTAGAACGACTGAACGGATCTGGATGAAATTTGACACAGAGATAGATTATCTGAAATAGCACATAGGCTACATAAGCTTTTTATCCCGGTGAAATGTATGATTCCCACGGAATAATTGATGTACAGTAATCCACGCGGGTGAAACCGCGGGTCGCTACTAGTTATTTATGTATATAATATGTACTATGCTGCATAGTTGCGTAAAGTATGAATTTATTTTATTTATTCAATTACTTGTATGTTTGTTCAGGACGGGGAAAGTAAACATTTTCCTGTCCGATCGAGACGCGCGGGACGCGTCGTCGCTAACAGGAAACATAGTCCAGTTTCGTCTCGGCCCTGCCCGCGGTTGTGTGTGTTTAGAGATAGAAATGTCAGCATCTATTAGTGTTTCTATAATTAGCTTGATGTTAAATATTATTATTTATAAACAAAGTGCAGTCGTGAGATTTGTTAATGCTATACTGCTCCTGTGTAACGCACGGCCGCAAGCGATCGGCCTCTGCGAGAGCTACATCATTACAGGAGACGACATAGTTCAGGCTGTTTTACTAATTGTCGTGCGCAGTACTAAACACGATACGAGTCAAATATCGAATCGTGTGTCGGTATAAAGATCGATATCATTAAATCAAATTAATGACTAATGCGATAACGTAGCCAAACGGGAAAAACTGTTGTAACTCAATGTTTATTTGCACTCGAGTGATCGGTTAGCGCACTCGCGAGTAGCAGCTATACGAGGGCGCGCCCGCTCGACCGCGATTAGGTCGATGTATCGCACAATGTTTAATCGCAAGTCTCGAGCGACTCGCGTGAGCGCGGCTCGCAGTAAGCCTAGCGAGAACGCTGTACTCATTATGGCCCTGATGAGAGTGAGTAGACACGACATATGCTGATGTTTCTAGATCTAAAGCCGTTCGGTGTGTAGGTGCCTACCTATCCTATAAAATGCCATTTAATATCAAGGATCGCAAAGGTACCATGGCCTTGCTCGTGGCTGTAAGTTTCTTTAATAATTGTAATCATTCAAACGTGTTCGCTTCTTCCTCTAATCCGCCATTATTGTCTCTAACGGTTAGAAAGAAAGTGAAGTCGCAAAGCGCAAACCACCGCTTGTATGGGGAGCCCCACACGCGGGGATTCCCGGGGTTGTGGTGCGCTCGGGCGATCGTTCGTGGTAACGGAGATGTCACTAACGTTTGTTCGGTCGATCAGCTTCACCGGTGGAAACATGTTGTTATTATGTTTTACAATCTACACACACACACACACACACACACACACACACACACACACACGCACACACACATATACACACACACACACACACACACACACACACACACAACACAAAATTTTATAAGCGTTATTGTCGTTCAGACGAGAGAATGACCACTGTCAAGTAGATGTTTGGCGAAATGAGATTGATGAGGGCGGTCATAGCCGTGCGCAGCCGTGCGCAGCCGTGCGCAGCTGTGCGCTCTTACACCTTATGTTCACGTGCGCCCGGTCGGACCGGACTACATTAACTCCGTTGGAATCGTCTCAGACCAGTTTGTACACCAGATTTATTACTAATCAGCGAGCTTCCTATTGACATTAAAGATAAATTAAACCCAAATAATATCAAAATAGTTTTAAAAAGATGCTACTTAACAAATAAACCCTACGCCTGCACAGAGGCCTCAGTATCGCTGTGTGCGCGTACGCTGTACGTGAAACCGGTGTCGATTGACACGAGACGCGACTGTCACGGTTATTAAATACTCCCGTGACGGTGTAACGCTTGTTACCTGCTTTACTGCGTACATAAATATTACACAGGCACCTACTTATACTGGGAATTTAAATTGTTTACTTTACTCAATGTTTACTCGGTGTAATACTCGGTGTAATACTCGGTGTAATACTCGGTGTAATACTCGGTGTAATACTCGGTGTAATACTCGGTGTAATACTCGGTGTAATACTCGGTGTAATACTCCGTGTAATACTCGGTGTAATACTCGGTGTAATACTCGGTGTAATACTCCGTGTAATACTCGGTGTAATACTCGGTGTAATACTCGGTGTAATACTCGGTGTAATACAATTTCCAAAGTCAACTCTGAATAAAGACACTTACCTGTATATGTGTTCGGATACGAACCTACACATGTGTATCTGTTAATGTTCCACAGAACATGTCGGAGTGTTCGCGGGAAGAAAAGGATCAGAAGATACATTCGATACAGTTTCTTCACGCTTTGGAGCTGTTCGACGAAAAGGAATACATGAAGTCGATGAAGGAGTTCCTGAAGCTGAACACGGACCCCGCCGACGTAATCAAGCTGTTCCCGGAGCTGGACGAGAAGCCCGCGGGCGAATCGACGGCGAACAAACTCAAAGGGAAAGATCTGGAGAACGCTCTCACCGCACTCATAGAGTATTTGGTGACTCTGAGGGGCTACATCATTACCGGCGACGCTCAAACCGCGCACACGAGCGCGGGCGGCCAGAGAAACACCACGCAGCAGTTGGAATTAATCGACAATACACTCTTAAAGTGCTACTTGCAGGTACAATCTTACTTTCATTCTATTTAATACAGTCAGATTTATTTATGGAATGAGATGACAAACGAGCAGACAGGTCACGCGATGGTAAGCGGTGACCGTCACCCGTGGTCCGGACGTCCGCTACGGCACAGGTCTCGGTGCGGCGCCGGCGTGAGGCCCACTCGCGCCAACATACATATCCGATATTTTCCCCTGATTCAATCGTAATGTTTGTCTGCGAGTGTGTGATGTCTCTCTCGGCCGGCAGCCCTTTCGATAGAAATAACCGCTTCACATAAAGCTTGCAGACGTCGATGTCCGAGTGACGAGCCGGCGCGCTCGGAACTGTACCGCTAGCGAGTCGTGCGCTCGCCCGTTTCAGACCAACGACGCGATCGTCGCCTCCCTGCTCCGGCGGAACCACTGCCGCCTCGAGGAGGCCGAGAGAACCCTGCTCCAGCACGGCAAGCACAGCGAGCTCGTCATCTTGTACCGCACCAAAGGGCAGCACACGAAGGCGCTGCTCCTGCTCAGGGATCAAGCGAAACAACAAGACTCTAGCCTCGAAGGCTATCGAGAGACCAAGAATTACTTGCAACACCTCGGTCAGTACCGACCTCGCTAATAATGTATCGACACCTCTCTACCGCGACCGACCTCATCACCCCTTCCCCCCCCCTTACACACACACCCGTACACGACCCCTAACCGATACCTAACGATATTGTTTACAAAAACATTCGGCTCTAATTGAGAACCGAGGAGCTGGTGTCCCATCTCCTTTATAGAATTATATGGTTTACGTAGACCGTATCATCACTTAACATCGAGTGAGATAGTGGTCAAACGCTTGCCAATTCTCAAACAACAAGTATTTGATACCCCTTTTACTATTTATAGTGGAGTGAGCGTTGATCGGTTTCTTGACATTCGGAGCAGTTCCTTCGCTAACCTGACGGAAGTAGGTCGGTCCGCGGTCCGCGTCAGTCCGCGGTCCGCGCCGGTCCGACCAGATACTTCATTCCTACTGATACACTTCATCTCATACACCGCCCTGCAAAACTACCTATCATACTTAAAATTGCATTAATATTTTAAGTAATTCATAATATAAAGGACTCGAAAAAGAGCGTCGTCATGCGGCGTCAGGAACGGTCCGTGAGTCCCCTCACAGCGAACACACGAGCGACCTTCCGACCGGCAGACCCCGGTCACACGAATCGTGATATGTCACACGGAAACACGAATATTGTTGTATCTAGCGAACCGTTTATATTTATCTTCGTGAAAGTCCCAGATATTCGAATCGTATTCGAGTGTACTTCTTACAAACGCATAGTACAGAGTGATAACAGTGTTCCTATCACGGAATCATTTATACATTCATAATGTGTCAAAACCACGTCTGTTTTAGTAATGGAACCCTAATTATCCACCAATTTTTTCGGAATTTCTCTTTCCGTAAAATCCTTCTACAAAGTATCAGAAAACTTTAAAAAAAGATGAGGGAATTCGGTGTTACCGTTCCCGAGCTGTGACGTCACTGACGACCGAGGTCACCGGGGGCACGTGATTAGGGGACCTCGTACAATGATAGCGGCCAAGCTTAGTGAGCTCTGTGACCTCCGGTGTAACCGATAAAGCATTGCCCCACAGGCGCCGAGCACATCAATCTAATATTCAAGTTCTCGGATTGGATACTGAAGGAACATCCAGAAGAGGGTTTGAAAATATTCACTGAAGATATAATCGAGGTGGAGAACTTGCCGCGTCCCAAGATACTGGACTTCCTGCTGCGCGAGCACGAGCCGCTAGTGATCCCGTACCTGGAGCACGTCGTCCACGCGTGGGGCGATCCCAACGCGTTGTTTCACGACGCCCTCATCAATATGTACAGAGAAAAGATAATGGATAAGAAGGCCAATATTACCGAAGAAGAGTTACAGCACACGCACGCGAAACTGGTGACGTTTTTGGAACAGTCCACGCGCTACACTCCCGAGCGGGTCTTGGTGCACTTCCCTGCGGAGAGCCTGTTCGAGGAGCGCGCCATCGTGCTCGGCAAGCTGGGCCGCCACGAGCAGGCCTTGCTCATTTACGTCCTCATCTTGGGTAAGCTTGTTCACGCCGTGTTTCTGCATGTCCATCCATTATCCTTCATTTATATACATGTGCTGTAATGTCATATTTTTCATTATTCTTAGATCCCATCGTCGCCGGCCATAAGTGAAATAGTGGTTAAATGCTAGAGCTTACATTATTTATAAAATAACCTGCTAATTACACACGGTGCAGTCTCCAGCACAATGTAAATGTCGGAGCGTGTTAGATAGTTCCAACAGAATAGTTAGCCTTCAATTTAAAGTATGGATTTGAGGGTAGGTTTTGCTATTACTCGATTTGTTAACTAAATGGAGGTAGATAGCACTTGGTATTCGATTTTTGCCAATGAATGAGGGCAGTACCAATAAATAGAAGGTACTAAGTGTATGAACTGTGCCAACCGCTGCCGGACGACAGACTAGGCCATAGATGATACCTAATATACGGAAATAGATAGGTAACTCGTGTATCTAAAATGACAACAGTTTCAAATGTAGATAATAGATGGCGCTTTTTAGTTTTCTAAGCTTTATACTAGATGGAAGCATTATACATTTTGTATATATAATTATTTTAAGGTCTCGTACTCGTGAACTGAATTTGAAATGCAGCACTAATTTTCATTTCAAATTCAGCCCACAAAAAATTGGAACACATAATGAGCCACCTACCAGGGTCATAAAGGGCCAGGGCTGTAAATAAATAAAACCAACACTTTGTTACTTCTATTTATTTCTATAAGCTTTAAAATACTGTTCAGCTTGGAGTTTCACACCTAACACATTTCCTTATTTTGACACTCAAAGTTCTATTCACACTTGTGTAACTGTGTATTGTAATGGTAATCGACACATTTGTGCAAAACTTAACAACAGGTCAATCAATCAAGCAGATTATACGAAATCCAGAGTCAACAGCAGGGTCCAACGGTGAAGGCAGATATATCACAAAGTTAAGAGTAAATCCAAATCAATAAATTAAAAGAAATTCGTGAATAACTTAAAATTTTAACGACAAAAATAAAAAGAAAAATTAACTTTGTCAAGCTGTGACATCAGAGTTGCCATATCGGACTTTAACAAAGACGTAGGACATATCGGCGAAATATGTAGAGTTGTAATATGTAAAAAGTACGTAGATCTACGTACTCTTCTGATGCGGAATGATGCGTGTTTTTTTATTTCATCGTTAAAATATTTTTCAGTATCCTACTCAATGTACTTGACTTCAAAAATAATAACATTTTAAAACGACCCAAAGGAATCAAATATTGGAAGTTAGATGATACAAAACATCAAATCCTGTAATACAATTCCTAAGTTTAAGAATCTCTATCGGTAACACGCGACACACAAATATAACTATTTACTACCTTCGTCTTCCTTTTGATGATTGTTTTCGCTCCACATTTTCTGTGCGTCAAGTTGGATTAAATTGCGCACATAAGCTAGAAGCTTAGCCTGAAAGTAGCTCGCCGCTTTCCGTACAATTCAAAGGCGTAGTAGAAACTTTACCGTAACTGAATTATTTTTTTATATGGTAATTGCGAAGAGCAATAAAGAAGTGCAGATTTGCCATTTAAGCCCTTTTGTTCCACTTTTCTAACCTGAAGCGCTTTGACAGTAACACAACAGTTAATAATCTAACTTAATTGTACATGAACACCCAAAGGAACACTTATTTTAGAAATTGAATAAACGCAAATTTTCTCTTTCAAAATTCCTTTTAGTAACTAATTTTCGCCATGAGTTCCGTTCCGTTAATCATAAGAGTCATAGCTCTATGGCGGTAATGATGGCAAATATAATATACCTACTAATTGTTTCTACTTTGTCTTGTAGTTTGGCCAGGCATGACTGCGTCAGGGTGAAACGGAGTTTTTTATGCAATTGTAGCCTCATTATATTGTTATTTTGCAAATTTGTAAAATTTGAAGAAACATACGTAGATTCTGGAGCTGGATACTTTATTACATACGTTTTCAGGAAAGGCCTTAAATACGTAGATCAACGTAAATAGATATAGAGTTGGCAACACAGTGAGGCGTATAACATCAGGTTACCATAGATTATGCAGATTACTTGCCACACTAATTATAGAGCCATGAAAAGCGCACGTTATTATATTTTGAATTATAGCTTGGCAAAAGAAGACTAGAAATAAATAGGGGAGTAACATATAAATCTAATAGTTAACATATATTTTATAATTAAAATTTTATATTCAGTCCGAAAGATCTTTGAAGTGTTCACCCCTGAAAATCCCATGTCTTTATTTGAGCTTTCTTCAACAGCATTAATCCGAATCAGAAGATAAGGTTAACTTTATCTTATCAGGTATGTCAGATTAGAATGTTTCATCGCTATTGCTGTTCGCCGTGTGTTCCGCGAATTTGCCATTTACTAAAAATGCGCCTAAACTAAATGAAATTTAAATATTTTAAATGCACAAATATCTCTCCGGCTGAATAAACATTATACGAATAATCATTCCACACTTAGTGATTGTAAGCTAGTTGGCCCAATACGCCGCAAACAAGATGCATATGTGCAGTCAGTTATATACATATTTTGTCAACATAACTTATTGTTTGTTGAACAATCTTATAATATTTACTTATATATTTTGTAGGTATATGTTTAATAAAAAAAAAACGCAGGTTAACCTTAAAAAGTTACTTTCCTTGTGAAAATGCGTATTATTTTATTTATTTAAACACTTATTTTCGACACGTAAATCACTTTAAATGTTAAAATTATCTATTACAAGTAGCACAAACAAACTTTTTATACACATTTTTAAACCTTTACTACTTTTAAGACAGAAAATTCAAACTATTGCTAGAAGATAAAAAAAATAGTTCTGTTTCAAGACGTTCACATTTTGTCATACATTTTGCGCTTTAATTATAATTAATATAATAAAATCAAAACTTTATTGAGAAGAATTTGAAGCATAAGAAATCCTCCTAACGTGGTAGTTTTATTTTACTTTGTAAGAGCGCACATAGTTATGGCAACTCTTATTTTTTTAAATATTTTTTAGCGCCATCTCTACGTACTATTGGAACTAATATGAATTAATTTGCGAAAAGTGTCCTAAAGATGGAACTACTTTCCATATATTTCACTTCGATAGGCCCATTTGTACGTAAGTTTCACCCCCCTGGTGTAGGCGTGGAAACCGTACCGAACGGACGTGCTATTAGTACCAGGGGTACCTTTGTTATATAGTGTAACATATAATAGTGAAGCGGTTAGTGTTACTATCCATCTCTCTCGCGGAGTCTCTTATCGCTGCACTCAGAGGCGAGGGCTGGACGCGCAGCGGAATAATTGTGAGCAATCTACTGTGGTGCCTTGTAACTGTTACATCTCTCTTGTAAGCTTGGACTAGATGAACTTATGACATGGAAGTGAGGAGAGCGTTGTCGCGACGTAGAGACCGGTGTAATCCTGTATCTGGGTATCAAACCCTCTGGCATCTGAGTTCGCTCCATTAGGATAAAGCAGATACCAGCTGTGGGACGCCAGTGCAGAATCTAGGTCGGATTAGACCGTTATTAGAAAAGGAACTGTTAATGCTCGTAACCATTACTGCTAGGCATGGCAACAATAATGGTACTACCATACCATCGTGATCATTTTGGTGTGTTTCTTGGACATATATAATTATTTCGTAATTTATTCAAAGATAATAAGTTCTGGGAATACGCAGTTTTCATTTTACACCAAATACATTTTTGTAACTTCGTTCGTAAAACGTTTCAGGTGACGTCGCGAGAGCGATACGTTACTGCGAACACGCAGCGGACACGTCGACCGACAAGAATCAAGATGTTTACGTCATACTTATGAAAATCCTCATGAATCCCGAGCAAAGCGGCGCGCTGAGCGGCCCGCTTGCTAAAGTGCCGAGACACCCGAAAACTTCTGTTCCGGATCTGGAAACGGCTCTATCTATACTCGAGAAGCACGCTGACAAGATCTCACCTTTAAAAGTAAGCCTATAACATTTAATTGTGGGATTGGAGGGGTCCCTCCGCCGTCAACGAATCAGGATCGACATCATCATGTCACCACTATGAAATCGGGGAGGGAGTTGGACCTCAGTGTGCGGTCGCTTGATGCAATGACACTTGGACATTGCTTTACTTAATACTGAAAGGGAGCAGTGATCGTGCAGAGCGAAACAAAGTGTTCCACTCCGCATGGCTACCCGCTGTCATGGCTGCTCTGGTCCGCGGAAATAGTGCGCTAACATCCGATAACAAGCCTGCAGCATGCTCACAGCCGTCCCACGGTATCCGGACGGACACCGTACCACCGACTACAAGGCCAACACCGGTCCCGGGTTGGCCTTGTTGTAGTACCGATGGATTTACCCCCTCCCCTCCCCTCCCCTCCTTAACTCCTGGCCTAAAGCCAACCCATCGTCTATCCCTCACACGCGGCCGAGACGGCCCCGCTCAGGCGACAAGCGGACCGAGCCGAAACGAGAGGGAGCAATTTTTGCAAAGAGCATGTGCACAACCTCGCACACGAACCCGGAGAACAATGGGGCGCCCTCGACCAGGGCCGGCGACGGAGTCCTTTGTCTTACAGGGGAATACTCTCTAGGGCATGTCGAGGGCAAACCTTCGGCGTCGGGAGACGGAGACAAGCCTGTCCGCCGCCCGGCCGTGGCCCCAGCAGTGGACGTGTGTGTGCCCAGCAGGCCGGACGCTGAGAGCAGGGCGCGAGTCGCGGCGGCGGACACGTAATAGGCAGATTATGCTATTACATGATTGGTACAAATGAATAAATGAGTAAGTGATTCGCGTACATGTCTGTGATGTTCGGTGTAAGAGTGTGGCCCGTTGTTATCGCAGGCTCTGTCAGTGCTGCCCGACTCTGTGCCCCTGACTCGGCTGAAACACTTCCTGGAGTGCGCCCTGGACGGGCAGCTGACTCTCAAGAGACGCGCGCAGATACTGAAGGGACTGCTGTACGCTGAGCATATGCAGGTAATGAATATTTCTTAGTGACACACACAACATTAAATCAACTTTCGATTAAAAAATATACATCGATAACTTAGTAAAACTAGTCGGTACTCGTTCGGTGACTATACAATTTTCCAAACTTGTGGCGCCATCTAGATTTAGCTTGGATTTATGAGGTTTATTCCGGCGTACGATTTTCTTTAGGCGATTGGCAGTGTTAGAGAACTAGCCCGGTAACCGCAACAAATACATTAGTCCACATACTAACATTGGCAGTTCTGGTGACGAGGCTAAACTTGTATGTTACCGTCTGACTCACACTCATACATGTGGCGGGAAGTGCGAGTGAGATAGCATACATTATCCAGATACGTTCGAATTATCAAAAAAGTTTCGCCTAGCATGTTGTTAATACAATAAACAATAAAAAAACTATGATCCAGTCAGTCATTATTGGACGACCTATAACGTAATATCGACAGAAATGGCCATGACGATATCTAAGAACATGGCCGCTTGTTTGATTTCAGGTTCAAGAAGTGAAGCAGTTTCACGAATCGAAAAGCGTCGTGATGAGCGAGTACAGCGCGTGCCCCGTGTGCAAGAAACGCTTCGGCAACCAGAGCGCGTTCGTCCGGTACCCCGGGGGGGGGGTGGTGCACTACTCGTGCCGAGCGGACAAGTGACCGACCGACCGTGGCTCGCCCGCGCCGCGCGCGACCGGAGTGAGATCGATAAATAGATCTCAATTTACCCGATCGCTGTACATTTCAATGAAACATTTTGTGTCTGGTTGTCAGTCTCGAACATGAGTATGCTACATCACTATCGGTGACTATCGGGTTACATATTATAAGGGAGAGGGCACGCGGGGAGAAAGGCAATATCACATTTTAATATATTTACGAAGTGGTAAAGCCATTGTACAGTATCGGATCGAACGTGGTCGAGGTAAATATTACACTGCACTAACATGCAACAACAAACACGGAATAATATGTTCTCTATAAAAAAACTTTTTACCCAAAAATGGAACCGACTTCAACACTCAAAAGTTTGAAATAACTTGTTGAAGTCGGTACCATGATAGCTCAAAAGTAACTGATATCAAAATATTGTGCTCATGGTACCGACTTCGACAAGTTATTTCATACTTTTGAGTGTTGAGGTCGGTTCCATTGTTTGGTAAAAAAATTTTTTTTCACTCTTTTTAGTGACCTTTGTGACTCATGGGATCAATTGTTATTGTGGCGTAGGTATGTTCACCGATGTCTTCACCCGCTGCTATAATATCGTCAGGTGTAAGCACGCATTTTTCAGTTTTTGACTTGTAACTCAAAAAGTGCTCGTCCGATTGTGATGAAATCGGATAAATGGGACCACACGGGAAGCACCAGCTTTCAAATAAAAAAAGAACGATTAAAATCGGTTCACCCAGTCGAAAGTTATGCGGTAACAAACCTAAAAAAAAAATAAGTGTCGAATTGAGAACCTCCTCCTTTTTTGAAGTCGGTTTAAAAATAGTGATTAAGTAACGGGCGAGCCCAGGTGGTGCACACGGCCGGATGACGGACGGACGGACGGACGGACGGACGGGCGGACGGACGGACGGACGGACGGACGGACGGGCGGACGGACGGACGGGCGGACGGACGGACGGACGGACGGACGGACGGACGGACGGCGCACTATCGCGCACGAACCACAGATAATTCACGATCATATATATAACAATTAAATTCCGGTTTTCTTCAGTTTAATAACGTTTACAAAAACATGCAACAACACGCTGTGATGTTACCTAAATTTCTTGATCTACGATGATGAGATTGAATAAACTGCACATAATTTGGTCTTAAAACACTCGTGTAACCTATAAATTAATTAACACTTGTGTTTTAAAAACCATTGTTATGATACAGTTTCATAAACTACTATTTTTTAATTTATTTCGATATATCCCACTAGTATTATAAATGGGTAAGTTTGAATGGATGGATGTTTGTTATTCAATCACGCTAAAGCGGATGGAGTTGGACGGTATGTGGTATGTGTGGTATGTGTGGTGTGTGTGGTGTGTTTAGTCGATTAGGCGAGTGCGGAGCCGGAACTATAGTCATGTGTTTGTGGCGCTCGCGGTGAGCGCCGACAACTGTGGGTGTGCACACAACGTATTATGTATATATTATGTATTATGGCTTTGATTATTAAGAAATAGTTAAAATAAAGTAATATTGTAATATATTCCTACGTATTGTGTAATCACAGTTTACCATTTACTATACTTATGTAATAATTATAAGATCATTATATGAAATATTAATGTAAAAGGTTTGTATAATTTTACCCGCCACCAAATAGAATGCGTATGAGACCATTTTACAGTTGTGTGAGTCCACGGTGTACACAGATAACGTTAGCGCTATCAGGAAGGTGCATTAGGTATCCCAGCCCTCCTGGGGGGTGGGGGGTGGGTAGCGCCCACAGATCTGACAAACAAGGAGATATGGTAAGGGGGCGTGTCGCGTGCGAACACATCTGGCCTAAAACGGCAACACTTCCTTAACAACTTCCTCAATCTGGTTTCGGAACGCCCGCCCAGGCCTTCCTCTTCCAACGCTACCATTCGCTTCACTCATGTCTGCCGGGTTTGTCAATCTCCTTTCGTTCATTCTCTCTACATGAACGAACCATCTTCACATACCTAAGTAGGTTCTTTCCTCAACCTTAGTCACGTTTACACCACGACACTCCCCTATCCCACTACCTACTCCTTACCCTGTAACTCAGTTTTACTCCAATCATACTTGTCAGAGCTCTCATTACAACAGCGTTTATTCTGCTTTCACGCCTTTGTCTGGCACACCCGACTTGCACCGGCATACATTAGCGTCGAGTCCAACTCTCCTCTGCGCAGCCGAGCGCGCCTGTCTGCACTCCTGCCGACTACATCAAGGGATATAATGCTCCTTCACCATATATCATATACTTCCCTATTGTATTAGGAAATAGCCTGTAATGATAGATGTATTGTTTGATAAAATAAATAAAATAAAAATCAAATATTGAATTCGGGCGGCGGGTTGGACGACGTACTCGTAAGTACTCACGTGTGCCGGACTCGACCAACGCATTGTACCCACTGCGCCTGTACTGTGCTGTATTTATTTATTTTTAAAAATTCAACTACCAGCGACTACAGTATACCGTCCTGTCGCTTTGTCCAACTAAGCTAGTTAAGTTTTCAAATTGCTCGCAGTCAAGGGACAGCTCTCGCGCGTGCGCTAGGAATGAGCCGTAGGCGCATAATAACTAAAACCTATTAGATACGTAAGTAGACAGGTACCTATCTGTTCACGTATCGGTGTATACGTGCTCAAATCCATCGACATGTTATAAGACGGTAGGGAGGTACAACTTAGAAGTGATAAGTACTGATATTCAACATTAATAAGTAGGTACTTAGGTTTAAAACATATTGCAGATTAGTTTTTGAACATTTGAACTCGTCGAAGCTAACTCTGACACCAAGTGAAGCGCGCAGACCGGTCCGTTCCGTGATAGAACAACGACTAATGCTAGCGCGTGGTTTTTAGACAACTGATTCTCCGAAAGAGAAACTCGCCTACAATTATTATGTTTAGGTCGGTAGTACGGTAATGACCTCTAGATATCGACGCAGCGCAGACTACAATAATAGAAACACAGATGAGTGCTCGCGCAGCGTGCACCGGTCCAGATAGGTAATCATATTAGCGACAGCGTTTGACCGAAATAACACATGTGTAGCAGTAGTAGGTAGGTGCGCGGGGCGGCCGCTATCAGCGCCGCGCGCTCGTGTCGTCACGCTGTCGATGACGCAACGCTCGCGGCCGCGGCATCGGTAGAGTCGCTCGGGCGAGTAGCCAGCGCGCCTCTGTGGCCCAATGGATAAGGCATCGGCCTCCTAAGCCGAGGATTGTGGGTTCGAGTCCCACCAGAGGTAACGAATAATATTTTTGGGTGAAAATTAAGGGGCAGCTAGATAAAGTACAACAGGCTCTCGACGCGGGCAAACACTCCGTAGGTAATTATTTATTATCCCTTTTCTTGTTAACGGTATTGCAACATATATATGGTTTTTATTCACTATAGAACAAATCACAGCACGCGTTTGAGTAGGTAGGTAGGTACAATCTAAAGGTAGCAGAAGGCATGGCTACTACTAGTAGGTACCCAAGTATGAGGTAACGTCGCGTCGGTACGTAATATTATTATCTACATTTGAAAGAGCAGGTTGGACACGTGACGTTACGCGCTACTGCTCGTGACCCGCTCTGTGCAGCGTCCAAAAGATTTCGTGAAAAAATATGCTTGAAGTGAACCTGTGACTCATGGTCGCGCATAGGTGGGTACTAGGTAGTTCAAAAGTAACTATTATGAAAATATTGTGCGAATGCTTTCACACTTTTGAGTGTTGAAGTCGGTTCCATTTTTTGGTATTTTTTACTTTCACCTATTCAGTGACTCTTGTTACTTACGGGATCACTTGTCATTGTGTAAATTGTGTATGTTCACCGATTTCTTCACCTTCAATAAGCAATTCATCCAAATAGACGAAACACTTTACTGTAATTGGAGTGTAACTCAAAACCACTCAACCTATTTTGATTAAATTTAAATGAGACTACACGGAAAGCACTAGCTTTCAAATAAAAGGTATCATCATAATCGGTTCATCCAGTCGAATATTCTGAGGTAACAAACATTAAAAAAATACAGATGGTTGAGAACCTCTTCCTTTTTTGAAGTCGGTTAAAAAGTAATTAGATACATAATTATAGTGTTAAACATTGAATGTATTTTGTTATTTTGAAATGTAAGAAGTTCCTAGTCTTGCGATAAATAGTTTACAAAATTGGAACGATTATTTTTCCTATATAAGGTATTATGTACCTACGTAACTGCAATTAATCAACTCAGTTGATAATCTGTTGCCGTATTTGCGCGTCACATCGTTCTGGTGAAGCGGCGGCGGATCGCGGGAGTTCACTTCAAAGTCACTTGCGCCAATTCTAATGTATAATCAGACTGTGAACTAGAAGTGAGTTACACGATGCGCTCACCTTCTTGGGCCACCAAGACACAGGCTTTCCCTAGTTTGGAGCCCACAGTTTATATCATATATTGAATTTGGTTTATTAGATACCAGTTGAAAAATAAATCATATGTAACTAGTTCTACAAATTGAACTTAAATGTAAGTTTTGCCAAATAAAATATTATATTTGCCTAAATACTGATACAAAGAGAAAGAAAATTGTATTGCAAATAACATTTATTACTTTTACAGTGTTACTTTAATACATAAATATAAAACAATTTAATATATAAAAAGCTTATTCGCAGTGGTCCCCATCGGCTGCAATACAGTCCTTTAAACGTTGAGGCCAATTATCAATAGAAGCGTGCACTCTATCCTTGGGGAAATTCTTCACTGCCAATCGTACGGATTGTTTTAGGGACTCCAAATTATCATGGCGTTTCGAGCGAGCCGTGCTCTCTAAAACTGACCATAAATCATAATCTAGCGGATTAAGATCGGGACTAGACGACGGCCAGTCTTCAGCCGAAAAGTTGAAGTCCAAAACGTTCGTTTCCAGCCAAGAGTGCGTAGACCGAGTCTCCAATCGGCGTATTCGTAGCGGAATATTGTAAGCTATGAGTTGTATTACTTTCTAACTATTCTGCCTTATAACCTTGTGTAATCTCTTCCGTATTCCGTACTCTATATGGTGAACGTTCTCCGGACGTGGAAGCTAGCTTTGATCCGCCACCGCGGGGCGCAAACCCCAGGGCTTCCGAGTTCGCTTCTTAAAGATAAGAATGTTAATATATAATAGGAAATGTTAATGTGGGTTGCTGTTATTGCTGGGCTACGGCTGTGATAACGTTACCGTCATACCATCCCGACATCCTACCGTGATACCATCCTCCTGACCGCGTTTTGTGGCGTTTCGTCTCCATCGCGCTTCGCGCCGACATATACCTACTTACAATAGGTAGCAAGTAGGAACTATTCATGCTGTTCCAGTTTCAACAATAATCGGGCTCCAATAATTGGTTAGAAAAACCTATTGTGAATAATTCACAAATATGGTGGTCCACACGCCGCGCCGGGACGCTCGGGCGGTGCGGCGGTGCCCGCACAGTGCGTGCCCGCGACGGGTACATAAAGGTGGATAGCACGAGTTCTGATGGAAGGCGAGCTTTTGTTTGGCTGTGGTAACGTTTCATTTCATTATAAATGTATAAAACACGGGAGTTACTCACGTAATAAGTCAGAGGGTTCCGACTACAGTTTCAACCACATTCGGTGGTCTTGTTCAAGGAGAATACGGGGCGCTCGCGGACGCGGTCGCGCTTCGCCGCGGTACTGATTTCATTTTCATAGTTTCAGTTTCATTTCATTTTCCATAAAAGTAATATCTACTAATAGTTAAATAAGATGTAATAACTTTATCAACCTGGGCCTTCTGAACAGGCTCGGAGTCGCACAACGAGCTATGGAGAGGGCTATGCTCGGGGTTTCTTTACGTGATCGAATCAGAAATGAGGAGATCCGTAGAAGAACGAAAGTCACCGATATAGCCCAGCGGATTAGAAGGTTGAAGTGGCAGTCGGCAGGGCATATAGTTCGAAGAACCGATGGCCGTTGGGGCCGAAAAGTTCTCGAATGGAGACCACGGACTGGCAAGCGCAGCCACCGACGGCCACCGACCAGGTGGACAGACGACCTGACTAAGATCGCAGGCAAGGGCTGGATGCGGTCCTTGTGGAAATCAATGGGGGAGGCCTATGTCTAGCAGTGGACGTCCTATGGCTGACATGATGATGAACTTTATCAACTCCAAACGACCGACAAGTCATAGCTGTACCCGAGTCCCTCTGGCATCACCTGTCCTACCAGGGCCCCATAACGTTCCAGTGGACAATGGCGCGCTTCTGCCCGCGTCTGACACAGATAAAGCTATCGACAACATTGGCGTCGCCGCTCGGGGTTCGCAGCGCTCCTACGAGTGCTATACAAGTCCCTATCGGGGAAAGCTGTTAGATATGATAACGATACATTTATTTATTGATAAGGGCCGATGAGGCATCGATCAGTCGATACCACCGACCGACAGTAGGTACGCGCTCGCTGGATTCTCGTAACGAAACAATTAAGCCTTTTAAAGTGTTATCTTCGGCGATTTGAGGAAATAAGCAATACGCCGATTTTATCGATGAGACAATTTGGGTGGGCGTTCGTTAAGTCAGTGCTAAGATTCGTTCGAGTGGAGGAGTGACATATGATGAGAATGATGGGAGAGGGGGAGATGGGGTACGACTATTGCAACTACGACAACACCTGGGCCGCGACGCCGGGGGAGTTCGGGGGCGACCCCCCCCAGGCGCGCCAGCCGCTGCTGCTCGAGGATGATTACCGATACACCTCCTACGCGTAAGTGTTCATCTCGACAGGTTTCTACGATATTGTGTGTTACTTACACACATTTCTTACCGTTCACCGTAAATCGGTCGGTTAGCTCATTTCCGTGTGATCGGGTAGGAATGCGAGGAAAAGAAAATATCGATGATATTATGGTGCTGGAGACGCGCCGCACTCTGGGAGACATAGCACCTACCTTTTTTACCGACTTCAAAAAAGGAGGTTACTCAATTCAGCCGTATATATTTTTTATGTGTGTATGCGGGTTACTTCGTCGTTTATTAGCCGATTTAGATGATTCTTTTAGTTTGATAGAGTATACTTCCGTAGTGTTCCCATTTAAATTTCATCAAAATCGGACAAGCGGATTTTTAGTTACACTCCAGTAACAGAAAAGTGGTACGCATACCTCGACGATACTATAGTTGCGGTTCGCCTCTAACATAGTGAATAAAGTCGTAACTAAACTAAACTCCGGGATATACGAGTATATAACAGTTTTTAAGTTTTAACTTTAGTTGACGTCATTTCGTGAACATCGAGTTATCATAATATTAGGAGGGGGACCTGTTGTAGGCGGGACAGAGTTGTACCTAGGACAGAAGTAATTTTTTGAAAAATACCGCGCTTAAGATATATAATTGTCTATGGCAGTTGAAGCATCGTTTGTGAACTCTAACGTGAAGTTAGTTGTAATTCGCCGGCGGCACGCGATTACAGCAAAAGTTCATTATAATTATCTCGGAATAAAAGTACGTTTTTCGAACTTTACCTAATGCCTATTTATTATGCATGCTAAACATTAATAAAAAACCTTCTAGTACCGTTCTAACGCCAGTATATGTAAGTAACAGATGGTACAGGTATTCGAAATAAACCTCAACTTTGAGCTTAATTTTCAAGCTAGTTAATATAGCGAAGTTATACCTTGGTAACCCAACTAACTATGTACCTTGGACACTGCTCAATGTACATCAGCTTTGCAGTACCTTGGACGTTGGCTATAGTTATTAACGCTCACGATCCAGACAAAAGCAATAAAATGCAGCCACTGGATAAAGCGATCTTCGGGCCATTCAAACACTGTTTCCATCAAGCAGCTAACGAAAAAAATTATGACAGCCGGACACATAGTGCAACCGTTGACCATTCACGATATTGCTGGTTCAGTTGGAAAGGCATTCCCACGAGCATCCACACTGACTAACATTTGAAACGGTTCCATCGCTACAGGATTCCACCCGCTAAATGAGGATACATTCTCAGAAGCTGATTTTATGGCAGCGAACTTTTCAGACCGTCCAACACCTCCAGAAACTTCATTACAATCTGTTCAAATGCCAGCCAAAGGATCTTCTGCACAGTCTGAACAACCTCAAGAAGCCCTGCCTGTCCATGTTGGTCATCTGCTAGCTCGAGAATGTTCTACACAGATTGATGATTTTTTGACCCAAGAATGTCTTGTTGGGATGAACTATCAGCGCAAGATGATTGCCAACAGTTTCAAAAAGCTATACCTGAATTGACAGTCTCCAGGATCGTCATGGCAGGCTGCCGTTGAAATGGTCACCCCTGAAATGATACGTCCACGATCCATGAGCTGCACTTTGATAAGCAACAAAAAGGGTAGACAATAAGGTAAATTCAGAATACCGACTGATACACCATATAAAAATGAGATTGAGCTTTTAAAATCGGCTTTAAAAGGTTGCCCCTAAAAGAACCTTAACATAAAAGACTGAAGATTAAAGAGAAGAAGAAAGCAGATAAAATAAAAATAAAAGTATTGATTGAGTCTGCTTCTGAAGAATCCAACTAGTCCATTCATGACACTGATGATTTTCGTGAAGACATAATATAGGAATGTGAGATAGAAAAAGAGAATGCTTAGCGTGAGATTGGAGACTTCGTTACATTGGTTCATGAAGGAGCGTTCTTTGTTGGGCAGATTAAGTCTATATAACGTCGATGCAGAAATCTGTAAAAAACTGGAAATGTCCCGAAAACGATAATATGAATTTGTACTCATACCATGATATAAACAAACCAAAGTTAATTTAAAAAGAGAACTCTATTGTTTGCCAGAAATTACAAAGTACATATTGGGATTTTTTCTGATATGAAAAATCTCAAATTCATACCGTGATCTCAAACAATAATTAAAGGTCTGGAGAAAAAGATTTATTTTATTATTAAAGAGATGAAAATGTGATAATATTGATAAAAGGAAATATAGAGAACAGAGACTTGATTATTATCATGTTGTTTTAGAAATATATTGCAATTCAAGTAAGTGTTTACCTACTCACCTACCTCAACTATCCCACGGGAACTATATTTTTTCCGGGATAAAAGTGTTTCATCGAACGTTTCATCGAAATCGGTGTAGCAGTTTGAGCGTGAAGAAGTAACAAACATACACACATAAACTCAAACTTTCGCATTTATGATATTAGTACCTCCTCAGGATTACATACTTAACATATTTAAGCTTCACTTTCGGCTTATAATGCTGCCATTTACTTACCAGCGAGTCTTTCAATTTCCTCACAAAAATGTACCTACTGATAAGCTAACTTGGCGATGATACGTTGGCGTGTCGTTCGACACACTTACAAATATAATTAATACGACACAATTAGTAAATATTTCTTGAACAAGCGTACTTTGTTAGCGGTGGGCTCAGGGTCGACAATGTATACCTACTGCTGCACATATTCATATATACATACCCAGTTACACGACCGGGTGGGTAACAAAGGTTGCGTGCCCCACTCTGGTCTCGCCAGCGATCAATCGGCGTGCTGAGTGCCATCGAGCTCGTAATCCATCAGCTGCTAACTCTCCCATGCCTTCGTGGAGCCCTTAATTGGTTTGGAAACCCTCTTTGGAGGATGGCGTGTCTCCACCCATTTAGAGCAGTGCGCCTAACCAGCGCGCCGTAACGAAATATTCGTGGATCCACCGACTTCTTTATTTCTTTACTTACCTTTTACAAGTTTGCGTTTGACAACTGACGTTCGCCTCGCCGCGCTGGTGCTATTAAAGCACAGACACAGAAGGTCTCTTAGACTACCTATCTTGTAGAAAAACTACATATTTTTAGGAAATCCTTTATCTAATATAATCAATCGAAACGCTTGAAAATTATTAGTTATGCGTAAATTTTAAATAAGTACCTATATACCCACCACAGGCGCCTATACTGTGTGTGTACTCATTACGTAGGCACCTGCGTGTTACCTCAACTGGCCGGATAATCTCATTACCTTCATCCCCTTCTACGGGTCTACATGCAGATAATATAACACCCCTTGTCCGTTGATAGGACCTCCTGTATCTTTATATGTGCTATGATCCTGACATTCTTAACATTCCTGACCTCCTGACCGTGACACACACACGCACACATCGCTCCCTTCGTCCCGCGCGAGCCAGGGTTATGCAATGTTTCTATAATGTTCGCTATCGCGCCTGTAGCTACTGTTTCTTAATCTATTACCTCGGTTTTATTCAAATTTTAGTTGTATATTCTCAGATCATAAATCTAGACATTATGCAAAAAGTTGGCCTCTAATTTGACAGGCAGCAGTACAGTCGCCGTAATGGCTTCGACAAACTTCGGTCACGGGATTGTTTTATGTTGCGCGGCCGTTGCGTCGCCCGCGCCCGCGCCCGCGCCCCGCCCCGCCCCGCCGCCGCGCCGCCCTCGGCGCTTGGTACCGCCGGCCCGGGTACCTCGATACAATATTCTACTTTAAAACAAATTACATTCCTATCGCGTCCATTACCGGCCCCTATTATTTTATCATTACTCGTTGCAAATACGTGACGAGCATAGTTTTAACTTCAGCGCTTAAATCCAGCTTTTTGGGTTACTTCGTAAATGGCTATAATAACTTCGGTACCGATCGAAGTCGGCGCTATACCGATAATCGATCTCGTCGGCCACCCTCACTGACTCGTCTACCAGCTAAAACATCTGGCTAACCGGTTTCTTTTATTCGACGCGATGAAGCCGGATAGATGTTGAGTTCATTTATCAAGGTGAGGGTAACGTTTCAGGTACCTACTTATAAAAGCAACCTTATTATTTTAGCCTCAAGACAAATTCCTCTACTCGTGGTGATCCATTTCCCATCGACCTCATGAAGGACACGGAGAGAGGAACAGATTCCAATGCTGGCTCTGGGCTCCCGACTCAGAACTCTTCGTTGTCTCCCTGAATCGATCCGATGGAACGTAGGAAAATTCCATATTGAAACACCTAATACACTTCCTACTATTTAAAAGTTAGGATATTCGATTTAGTCTATGGTCGTTTTATATACCTGTCTATGAGAATAACAATCGGTAACATTAACGAAAAATAATCGTTTTTAATACGTAGGTATACTACCTACTCTGCTTATTACAATTTCTTGTAGTAGGTAGGTATAGTAAACTTCCGTTACCGCACTAACATAGCGGGTTCGTCAACAGCTAGCCTGCGACCGGCCTCGTCTCGGAGAGAGGAGGTCAAATGACGAATACTAGACGTTACTTATTTTATTTATTTATTTAGCCTGTTAAACTGGGTGAGTTAAACTGGGTGAGTTAAACTGGGTGAGTTAATCTGTATGACTGTATTGTTCGGCTCGTTTAGCTACAGGATGTCTCTCAACTCAGTGTACCTTTTTGGGAAAGGCCTCCCCCAGTAGTTTCCACCGCGTCCTGTCCCGGGCGACTCTCCTCCACTCGGGCCCCGCGGCAAGAGTCAGCTCATCTTCCCAGCGCGTCCTGTCCCGGGCGACTCTCCTCCACTCGGGCCCCGCGGCAAGAGTCAGCTCATCTTCCCAGCGCGTCCTGTCCCGGGCGACTCTCCTCCACTCGGGCCCCGCGGCAAGAGTCAGCTCATCTTCCCAGCGCGTTTGTCGTCGTCCTTGACATCTCTCGCCATCTGTCGGATACCAATTCGTTGCAATTTGGTTCCACTTTTCTTGTATAGATCTCAACGTGTGGCCGGCCCATCTCCACTTTTGGAGGTCTATTTCTTCAGGATATCGGTTGATTTAGTTTTTTGCGCTTTAATGCACATTGCTAATTCTATCTTGCCTTCTTGTTCCTGTCATGCATCGTTCCATACTTTGTATTTGTATAAATAATTGTGTTCTAGATAATTGCAATTATGTTTGTGTCGGAAAACCACATACGGTTCCGGGGGGTGACTGAGCCCCGGAGGTTTATCCGCAGGACGCTGCGATAAGATAATAAAACAAGGAAACGATTCATGTGTATGTAAGTTTGTTTCTTTTTAGTGAAACGACTTTCTTCGATATCAAAACAGCCTGCGCGATTTCACAGGCGATGCGTCGCTTAGCAGCACTATTAACATCCTTGTTACGACACGATTAAACAATGAACAAGTATGAATATCAGTAGTGTGTGTGCGGGACAGGGCAGATGATGCAGTGCGGGATCGGCGCGGGAGGCTCGCGTCGTGTCTGTACGTGTGTCTGTGCCTGGTGGGCCGTGGAGCGCGGGGGAGGGCGCCGCGAGGGCGAGCGCACCTGCCGACCGCCACACAAATCTGGCCCTCGCGGCTTCACCTCACCTCACCACAGTACACGCATAATTTCACAATACCTACTCGCCGATAAGTTTAGTAGAGCTAGGTGAGGTATATCGATATAATAGACGGCAAGGATTCCTCGAAGGAAACTGTACCAAAGCGATTGAAATTATTGAATTCTTTCAAATACCTACTAAGTAAAAATCATCATTTGCAACGCAAGCCGTGCAGCGTCAGCGTCACCCGCGACCGCCGCGCGCCGGCACCACGAATAACTGGCGTTCCGTCGTATCGTCTTCGTAACTTATGTATGCAAAGACGATACAGACGTTCACTTACAGGTGAATACTACCTCCTGTAACTCATACTCGCTCTGGAGTGATGGAGGCGTAATCTATGACCCTTTATATCTAAGCTTTTTACAACCAGTACGACTGAGTTTCAACTATATAAAGTGTTTTTAGGGTTCCGCACCCCAAAGAGAAGCCTTATAAGATCATTTTGTTGCCCGTCCATCCGTCGTCGGTGTGTCGTCAAGACCCCGTATCTCGGGAACGCTGGAGGTATCGATTTGGCTACCATCGTCTGCTTTACGAACCGTCTAATGGCGCCATCTTCATCGTCAGCGTAGCACGTGAAAGTTCCGGTGTGCCGGGAGCCTGCCGCTGCTGCTGCGTGTGGGACACTCGTGTAAATTTACTTTGCCTTTGGTCTTTTTTTTGGTTATGCTTTCAATATATGACGAAGAAGAAACAAATTGAGTGAATAATAAAACTATCTTTGTTAAAATGTGTTTGTGTATATATTTGTGTCTCTCCTCTTTGCACTGCGCCCGGTCTTTTAATTTATCGTAATGTTTTACATATACTGCAATGACATAAAAATACAGCGATGCGCATGCAGTCGATTGCACCGATAGATATTTTGGAAACCCATTCTCTATAAGTCAATTAAACGTTCCGTGCGCGCGCTTAGGGGAAGCTCCCAATATACATAATTGGCCTTTGTTATTGCCCTTTATGGTAGTACGTATTACCGATCACTGTGTAATGTGTACTCAGTGTGTCAGATAACTGTGTGCGGCTCGTAGGTGCGAGGACAGATGGGTACCTCAGCTGAGGGCTGTCTCTTTTGTAGTAAGTAGAGGTTAACACAATGTTGCCGCCTCTACTACTCTAATATCTACTGTGTATGACGTTTTTTAATGAATTTACTTACTTTAATCAAAAATCTTTAAATTAGGCACATTTATTTGGAATCAGATGAGCCTCGACTCGAAATACTCGTATAAACTATAAGTAGGTATATCATATAATCTATAAGTATATCGCAGGTATAATGTTGGATAAATGTACTAAAGTTGGTAAAGTACTCAGGCCTCTGTCTCAGTCCTCGTGTCGCGGCGGGCCGTGTTGTCTATTTTATTGTATACAAGTAGCGCCGCGCGCTCTCACCCGCGTCGGTTACGGTTTTCTCGCTGAGGCAATTATCCCACGGAAACTATACTTTTTCCGGGATAAATTAAGCCTATGTGTTAATCCATCCGGTTTAGTCTATCTCCATACCAAAATTTCATCGAAATCGGTGTAGCCGTTTGAGCGTGAAGAAGTAACAAACATACACACAAACTATCGCATTTATAATATTAGCAGGATTATATTTTATGTACCTATCTCTATTATAGTGTAGTAATAACAGACTATAATAATACCCCGCCACACAGGGAGTCCTAGTGCGGGGGTCTGAGTCTGAGTTTGATAAGAAATAATCTTATACTATATCTTGATAAATTCAAAGTACTATCAAACTCTCAATATAGGGACTATATTGATATAGACAGGGACTCTCCACTGAATATGATGTTATAGCGATTAGTAATCTTATTGTTCAACAAGTTGGTGGTGGAAATAAATTAAACAAAAGACTACATAAAATATGTGATCGCAAGCAACGTGTCAACATCGGCGAGTTTGATAGCGATGACGAGCCTATCAGCTACGGAGTGCCCCAGGGCAGCGTGCTGGGCCCGGCTTTATTCTTCGTTCACATAAATGACGTCTGTGACATATTTCCTCTTACGCTGACGTCACCGTAGGTTACTGTAGTCTCTAACCGAACTTTATAACCTTTAGTAAGTATTTATAGCCATTAATAGCCAACCCAATATAAATTATAGCCTTGATTCACGACTGATCAACGTTGGTCACGTCAAACTCTCGATGAACAGGTTCCGAACTAATTGAACGCAAATTAGATTAAATAAATGATTTGTATTGTATTTGTAACGTGTTGTGAGTATTGAGTATGTTGAATAAACGTGGTGGTGTGTTTTGTTGTTCTCGTCCAGAGTCTCTCCCATTCCTCTACACCGAAGCACGCTCCGAGCGATGGTCTGGCACATGTCAGACAGGAGCAGCAGCACTCGGCCCGAGCGAGACCAGTCCGCGGGTGTCGGATAACTCTCGCGTCGGTGTCGCGACGTCTCCGTCACGCGCACGCGCACGCCCCGCGCCGGCGCGGGATCGACGTTCTTAGCTTTTCGTAGAAGCTCACGCCGGCCCTATAGAGCCTTTAAACATAACATAAATATTGACTAATTTCAAATAGTTTAATATATCCGAGTCGAATTAGGATTTGTCATTGCGATAAAGTCAATGTAGCCTCTCAGAGTGAGTCAACTGGAAAACGACTGTGACACAATATGTAAAAAACATGTTTTATTGAAGTTCATGAGATTATATTTTGATTATATAACTGAGTATACGCTGGTGTGGCTTACAGCAGTGCTGTTACACCCGCGCGTGTCCGACCGAAGCCAAATATAATTATTAATGTGTTCTAATGAAAACTTGTAAGTTCCTAAGTCGCGATTGTCCGTGTCGTCAAGCGCTACTACAGACCGCCTCACACATGTCTAGACCTTCCGCTTTGAGACATCCAGCTTGTGTCCGATATCATAGATTTAAAACTAAATTGAAAACTAATGTATAATCAACTGATTAAATACAATCTTTCTCAGCGATATAATTCAAAACAAGCTTTGATAGCTACTTGGAATAATTCATTAACTTATATTGTTACTTTTATGGTTATAATCTCCAACGCCCTCGAAATATCATATCCATGGGAGCAGCCGCTTGGGCGCAGGCGCCTCCTCCATAGATCAGTCGGCCGGGACAAAGATCCTTACCTATAGTATTAGATTATAGCAACTAGTCCATGCTCCAAATATAATAAATATTATGTATGAAAAACCTATATCACGTTACGGTTTTTTTTTTAAAAAAATTATTTATTTTTTTAAAACATTCACACTAGGTCTTCAGGTCCCAAACTAGGTAGAGCCTGTGTTATGGTAACCTGATGACTGATATACATACTTATATACATTAAATAATATAAAGCCTCTATTATGAAATAATCTCTAATTCTGGCATTTATAATGTGTACTTATTGTGAGCACAGTAGTTGATCCGTCGTAGGTAGGTACCTCCCGCTACATACATAGGGCCGGCGAACAACTTGAAGAGTGAATGTTAATAATATGATAATTTATTCGCATATATTTATTTTTAAATAATGAAAATATGTCGCCTCGTTCTGTATATAGGCAACTTTAATGTTATTTAAAATTAAATAATAATTATTTATCAAGCCCAAAAGTCTAGGCCGGAACGCAATTTCTTTTTCTGATTGTGCATTTTAGTATCAGTACCAACTTATGTATGAAACCATAAAATGATTCTTTAGTAATAGCTAAAACTTAAGTACTAAGTACCTGCTTAAGTAATCTCTAAAACTATGTCGGCGCACACGTGCAAGTCGTAAACTCGTCCAGTCCGGGGATTATTCCTTATACCTGTTCTAAGAACATTTACAATTACCGCATTGTCCACCCCGCGGCCGCCGCGTCCACCCAACAACCAGCAACTCAACACGTGCGAAAGGTTCTATATTCAGCGCTCTCAACTTGACTCGTATCGTACATTTCGGAAGGCCACGTTGCTTTAATACAAGTGCAATTCTTAAAAACGATTGCTCACTCAATCGACGTGTGAAGCAAATGTTTGGGCGCAGAACAGAACCCACATCAGCAGAGCGTAGGTACTCATTCGTTTATTATATTGTAGTTATAATTGTACGCGGGGGCAATAGGGCCTGCGACGACGTCCCTCACTGCTCTGTCTTCTTATATGAACTGTAAAGGCCGATACAATTCATAGTAATAATATGGTGTAGTAACAAATCGACTTACTACAACTCGGAGCTTCCGCACCGTGTGTCCGAACACCGCGACGGGACGGTAGCGGCGGTGGTACCCTACAGACTGAATTCAACACAAATAATATTTGTAACAGCCCGCAAACATGCGGCTTACAGAGGTTTATTAAAACACTCTAAATGAGAATCGTTATCCGGGCGTCGAGCGGCGGCGTCCATAACGAACCGTCCTCAACAATGGGCTTAATGCTCACACTCATTACAAAAAGCGACATAACATAACGCGCTTCGTCGAAAAGCTCCTCTATTCAAAGTGTATACTCCAGTTTTTTTGGTGGGAAGGCTTCGGGTGGTCTGCGATTGGCGCGGGCGAGTCCCGCCCAGCGCGCGACGCGGCGCCATTGGCGCGGCGCCTGGAGCACCCTCGAGCCGAGCCCAGAGCCGAGTAGGCTGTCGAGGCGCGCGGGGGCGCGGGGAGCGGGGAGTGCTTCACCCCGAGCACCACTCGAGGGTAGTTTAGTGCGGACGTAGCGTCGACGGGCGCAGCACGTGTCACGCGGGTGTGTCAAATCTGTCAAGATTATTCCGAAGGCGAGCTCTCCCGGTCGGGAGATGAAGTGCGAGGAAGGTGAAAGCGCGCGGTCTCCGCCGCCGCTGCTGCCGCCGGCTTCTTTGCTGGCATGGAGTCCTATCCTGCTGCCGCCGTGGGGACCGGCCTTCCTACCTGCGCTCTACCCTGCTGCCTTTCGATCGGCATTCCCAGGGTGAGAATCGGGGATGTTCTAATCTGTGGAACTAAAAGTGACAGTGTTACATTACATTTGATTCATTTTTTCATCGCAGCCATAGGATGTCCACTGCTGGACATATGCGTCCCCATATAGGAAGGATTTACCAATAGATACTTGCCACGCTTGGCAGGAGGGTTGGCGAGCGCAGTATGGTTTACAATCCTCATGGCTTTGCTGCCCACCTCCTGGTACGTGGTCCCTTAGCCGACTCTTACGGCGCCCGCGGGGAGAGACGGGGGAGTACTGTACTAGGCCGGTACCACCGCGGCACATATATACATTACATTGTTAAATACTAAATACGGCGAACCGCCCGCGGGTCCTTTTTTAGGACACTCATAGGTTAATCGTTTCCTGAAAATCTTTGGTAGGCCATGGTTTAAAAGCTGAAATTTCTTGAGGAATAGGCATTATGTAAAGCTAACAATCTAGAGGACCCGATCGATATTAATTTTGTTTGTTTATTTATTATCTGCGGCGCGCGGAGATTCGTTCAGATCGAGTACGGTACGAGTACGGTACGAGTACGGTACGAGTACGGTACGAGTACGGTACGAGTACGGTACGAGTACGGTACGAGTACGGCAGGCAGCTGTCAAATATTTACTTTTGTTTTATATAAGTATTATGCGTTTCCTTCAAACATCTCACGCAGCATTGTTCCATCTTCACCTAATGACCATCCTATTCAGTTGGAGGTGTACGGGCCATTCTGAGACATTCGAAGGTAACGTAGAGAAGGTAGGATGAGGTTCTGCTGCGGCTCTCCGGTGATCGCTCACCACTTCGAGAATGGATCGTTGCGGATATGGTTCGCCATCGATTGATCGATTGAGCAGTTGAATTAAACAAAATTGACTTGTGATCAAAGCTATCGAATCGGAGATCACTCCAAGTCGCACCTTAATCGTATAGCGAAGGCGTGACATTGAACGTGACAGTTTTTGCACCTCTCGTGGTGAGAGCTCGTTAATAGCCGTGTTAACAACCTGCAAGCCTGTCCCTGCCCGCGCGCCCATTCACCAGGTCACGTCCGGGACCGCGGCGCGGGAACGTCTCACACCTACACGTCACGACACTGACGTATCAATAGAGAGCCGACGCGCGGCGTCACCCGTGTCGGACGTGTCGCGGGCTCGCCCCGGCTCGGCTCGGCCCTTCACACGGCGTCACCCGTGTCGGACGTGTCGCGGGCTCGCCCCGGCTCGGCTCGGCCCTTCACACGGCGTCACCCGTGTCGGACGTGTCGCGGGCTCGCCCCGGCTCGGCTCGGCTCTTCACACGGCGTCTCCCGTGTCGGACGTGTCGCGGGCTCGGCCCGGCTCGGCTCGGCCCTTCACACCGGTCACGTCTCCTGGAGTAGGAGCTGTTCTGTCTGATCACTCGACGGGGTCTCGAATGTTTTCTTTCAATTACACGCCATCGAGACGTGCTCGTCACGTGTTCAGTTCTTAAGTGTTAGCTTTTATGTTTGTATGGGTAAGCGTGAGGATTGTACTCGACAAGGTTTTATTTTTTTTGTGTAGCGTTCGAGTAGGAACACTGAATAGGCCGGTATTGGTTTGATTTGTTGTGAATATTTTATAACAAAATGTTTTTTTAATATCGAGTTTCAGAACCCGTTTAGGTACACTGACGCGAGCGCGTTTATATCTTTTCTTTAGGACTTATTAATTTTTCACTTTATTAATTATACGGCCACCGACGAGGTGGACAGACGACCTGACTGAGATCGCAGGTGAGGGCTGGATGCGGGCCGCTTTCATCCGGTCCTTGTGGAAATCGATGGGGGAGGCATATGCCCAGCGGTGAATGTCCTATGGCTGAGATGATGATGATGATAATTTATGTAATATTTTTTTATAGTAGCTATAATAAGACTAGTTAATTAATTTTATAATACTACTACTAATAAAGTTGTAGTGGATTAGTAGATAATTAAATGTTGTAACCCGCTGCCGGCGCGCCAGTGCCCAGCGTCGACCCAAGCGCACGCGCGGCCGAGATGCTGGTGCATATCATTGTACCAGCATTTTGGTCACGCGTGCAAACATTTTTAAATTGTGTTTCCAATATTAGAATAATCAAATTTGATTGAAACTTGAAATTTCAAACATAAGTTCGATATTGAACTATACCGATATTTGCAAACATCATCACCTTCTGCCACTGGACATGGTGGAGAGGTGGCAGACCTTGTGTTTCTCCACACGCCACAGTATCGTTCTCGGCAGGGTGGTGGTGGAGTGCTGCGAGCTGTTCCAAGATCAAACTGCACCCGCAGCCTATATATATCTAAGTAAATGAAATTGCAATTCGGTCCAGGAGATCCCACGAGCTCCTTCTCAAACTAGATAAGATGTTTATGTGTTTATGATGGAGGCATACATCGTTTTCTCGTCGGCAGGTTGCTGGACAGCATGAAAATGCCCGGCCAACGGCCTGGGTTTCAAATCTCCGACATACTCGGCCTCAACGAGGGTAAGGGCTTGGAAGCGACGGCGTCCCAATCGGCTCTCGGAGGCTGCTCCCTGGACCTGCCTCCGTACGGGCCTCCGCACCACCCGTACTCCCACGAGCTGCTGAGGCATCACCAACCCTGGCTCAGCTTGGATCATCACGAGTCACACGGTGCGTATTCATTCAATTTCTTATTTATTGAATTAACAAATCGAATATATATCTTTTCATTGTCATTTGCTCGCAGTCGGGTTTACATTTTTGGATAGGTATATTATATATATTTTAATTAACGTCATGTTTCATTTGTTGTGAATCACTTGTGTTGGCGCAGTCGTGTGCGGTGACTGCTGAGTACTTACGTAATGTTATCTTCAAGTTTCATTGTATCGAGTAAATGGGCAGATTACTGAGTTACTATTACTATGTCCTATAGTACCTCAGTGCATAAGGTGCTCCCGAGGTTCTCTCCCGGTTTCCCTTTTCATTTTTCTATGAATACTATTTCTTGGCCGAGTGTACCTACTTCGAGTTCGTGGATGAAGACAAACTTTGTTCAATTTTAAACCGACTTTTACCACAATAAACCGAGCTTGAGAAGGCTTGAGGTTAAGAAGCTCCCCATAGCTTCTTAACCTCAAACTTTAGAACTTTTTTACCGATTGCATCAAAATATTTTCTCATTGGAAAGAATGCACCTTCATATCGGTCACATTGACATTTCATAAGAAATACTGACGAGTTTTTCTTCAGTTATAAGTAAATATAGAAAATATTCAGCGGACGTCAAAAAAACGAGCTTACTCAATTCGACCGTATATACCGTATGTTTTATTAAATTTATTGTGTTATGTGTGTTCGCGGATAACTTCGTCGTTTATGAACCGATTTTGATGATTCTTTTTTTGTTAGATAGAGTACACTTCCGTGGTGGTCCCATTCCCAATCCTATTTCATTAAAATCGAACAAGCGGTTTTTGAGTTATACTCCAATAACTGAAAAGTGCTACGCATATCTCGACGATATTATTGTCGCGGTTGAAAACATCGGTGAACACACAATGACATTTGATCCCGTGAGTGAAAAGAGTTAAAAAATTTTTTTTACAAAAAATGGAACCGACTTTTATACTCAAAAGTGTGAAATAACTTGTCGAAGCCATACCATGAGCACAATATTGTGATGATAGTTTCTTTTGTGAGCTATCATGGTACCGACCTCAACAAGTTATTTCACACTTTTGAGTGTTGAAATCAGGTTCCATTTTTTGTTAAAAAAATGTATACCTACCTAGTCCGACTTCCTAATTATAGGTAAAGCTAATGATAATAATCGTTCATTCTGAAATATTAACTCCGGTCGGAAATAATACAAGTGTGTCATGGTCACATCGATATACTAGTATTGTTCTGCATATGCTGTGTCGCATGGTTGGCTCGCATACACACTCGTATTCCCCACGAATCATACGAGTGTTCTCAAGTCGTTCTACTGACGCGCCGCCGATAAAACGGCACATAATCATTTCCCGTCAGATAAGCATCTTGGCTTGCAGCCGCACATTTGTGGCTTCGACACTGTTATCACACAAACGAACATACAGTTTTAAGCTGTCACAGTTTTATCCCGAATCAGAGATAAAGTAGACCGGCTCAACTGTATACTGTATATGTATATATTATGTATATACTGTGTACTTACTATATAGTAACAGTGCAACACATGAATTATATATTATGTGGCATCGCCGTAAGTAATACCAGTGTCTATAATGTTCATGTGAGTGCCTAACCTACCCACCTACTCGTAGGTAGGTTAGGTACTCACATGAACATTATGTCTGTTTCGAATAGACTTGCTGTAAAGTGAGCCTTATTATACCGCCTCCAGGGCCACAGCACGAGCTCAGCGAAATCATTTTATCTTACATAGTTACATTTGTAGGTTCCTTACCATAATAATATAATAATAATTACTGCAAGTTACATGGCGAGGTAACAAAGCATCCTCAATTTAATAATGAAACGATATGTTGACAAACGTCGGCTGAATGACACCTCCTCGCCTGCGCCTGCGCCTGCGGCTCCCGCTGCGACGCGCAGCCTCGCGTGTAATGACTTAGCTCACTAGTATCATAGTCCTCATACTATTCCCGTGCACGCAGTCAGCTTTTGTAATAACTGCCCTTAGATTATAAGAGACAAGCGGTCCGCTCCGGCTTCACACGGGTCAAATATTTAAAAATTATAAGGATCCTCATTTTTTTGAAATATAATATAGTCCATGTTACTCCGGGTGGATGTAGCTTTCCAATGATAAAAGAATTTTTAAAATCGGCACAGTAGTTTTTGAGCTTATTCATTACACACATACTTACATACAAATCTTTCCTCTTTATAATATTAGTATGGACAAGCTGAATCTTCTTATACTTTCAAAACAAGGTTAACTATAGATAGTAGATCGTAGTAGATAGTACATTCACGCTGTTGCTTTCTCGTTTTTAATTTATTTTTCCTTATGCTATTTTCCGATACTGTCTATCCAAAGGTTGTCTGGTAGGGATTGCTACAAGCCATAAGACCGCCCATTGCAGTAACAAAATATTTTGTACTGCATTAGTATAGTGTTATTGTATTCTACCAATATGAGTGATTGAATAAAAAAAAGATTGAAATCAAATATATACATTAGCATCAATATCCATCCATATCAACCATTATTATAAGATAATAAATGGTTGAATGAAAAAGTTTGTGAAAACTGTATTTGACCAGAATCCCATTATGTGAGATCCCCGCTCCCCGCTCGCCGTGCGTGGGTACCTACTCGTCTGCCGCCAACATGTTATCTTTGTCGAAGCGGTTGAATTATCATACACAAATAGGTTGGCCCACTCCACAGTAATGTGTATTCGGCGGAGCGGCTGAAGAGGCCGAGATTAGTTTTGGAATGCTCCTCCAGTGGAGTGCCTTCGGGGCTAATCTGTTGTCATTAATTATTTTTATCGCTTATCTGTAGTTTTGGCGATGGTTCCACTCCTGCCGGATCGCTCGTGTCGTGTCACAGCGATCCTATCTGTAGATGATCGATTGGACCACGATTGGACAGTTTTCTCGCGATCGAGCCCCGTGTGATTCAATAACAATGTGTTCGAATCGCGAAAGTCTAAATATAACGATTTGACAGTGTTGTCATTTTACTATATTTATTTGGAATATAAATAAACACAATCTACTTCCACCTAGCCGCACCCCGCAGTTTCACCCGCGCGGTCTACACGCGGTACGAGTACCCAGTTCGCTCAATACACAAGTACAACAAATACAGGCTCTTGGAATTGCTCATCCGAGGTTCAATACAACAAGGGAATAGAGCGGACGCACCTCCTGGCTCCTGGCCTACAGCTATATATAAGTACAACAGACTGCGGTCAGGATGAATAGGTACTTAACAATTGATATCCACTTTAACTGAATTTGGGCGCGTTACAAATAAAACAACCTATTTGAAATATAGTACCATTTTGGATACATAAAAAATGTTTGGTAGGTATTCTTGTTATGTCTGATGTCATATAAATTTTGAATAAACTCGACAATTCGCACCCGTTTCATTTAGGACAAAAAAGGTACACAGAGATACCGATCACAGTGTCTCTGTGGGAAGGTGCCTACCTGCTCCTTTCCATCTAATATTTGTGTTTACCGTCCACCCGACACTCGAACAGTGATACGATGTACACAGTCATACGATGTACACAGTCATACGATGTACACAGTCATACGATGTACACAGTCATACGATGTACACAGTGATACGATGCAACACATACATTATTATGTCGTAAGGGACGCAAACGAAAATGTTTCTCAGAAAAGTAATGGCTGTAAAATGTAGGAGATTAACGTTCCAAAATCAAATGTCACGCGTCTCTAACGGGGCTGTCATAGTTCACGCCCTCGGCAGCAATTTGGGGTAACTTGCAAACAACGGGATTGTTTAATGACTATTGACTGCGGGAGGGGAGGGGGTGCGGCGCGGAACAAATTTGTCACCAACAGCACGCCCTCGTGATGGGTCCAGGGAAGGCAGCTGGCTGCTATCAATTACACGATGTCAGGGTCTGTTTGCGGCTGTTAGGGACCCTGTTCGTTCATTATTCGATGGCAGTTATACATTCCTATCGTTGGGTCGGGAGTTGTTCCGGGAGTTGTTCCGGGAGTTGTTCCGGGAGTTGTTCCGGGAGTAATGAGTTATACAGCAGAGAAGCATAGACCAATACACCTGCTCCAAGCACTGGCAGTATATTGGTAACAAAGTCAGTTATAGTTATATATACCGACGGTGTTTATCTACTATTATGGGTTTTTGTATATAAGTTGAAAGCTGAAATTGAACGTGTTAGTAATTAACACGAAACATCAAGTTCAATGGAACGGGATCGATTTATGTTCGTTAAGTTTATAAGCGAGCTCGTTGAAAGGCGTCGGTCGTCCCGACACAATGGCTCTGAGCGTTACTTAGAGAAAGGGAGCAGGATCGTGACGCGATACTTTTATTAAATTTCCTGGATGCGCTCGTGAAGGTGAGCAGGACGGTTGTTAAAAGCGGCTGCCCCCCTTCGCCCCGAGGGGGCAACTCTTCCCCCGCCCCGCGCCTCGCCCCTGCACCCTCCACCACGCCCAGCGACACTCCCGCCCCGCCGCATATCCGTGTGAAACACTATTCGAGGGGTGAATAGCGAACAATGTAACTTTGGTCACGATTTTTTTACTTTATCTCGTTCCATTGTTTCCTGCCGCGACTGCGACATGTCTACTTGGAGCGAAATAGAGCGCAACTACCCACAGGGACTTGTGGGGTCTCGGGTGCGAGTGCTTCTCATCTCTTGTGATACCCTCCATTTCGTTTTGATCTACCTTATGCTTTTAAAAATATAATAATAAGTTAAGGAAAAAGTTTCTTCGCATTTTTTAAGAAAATTCAAAACATATTTTAATATACTTTATTTGCATTTAACTAAAGTATGTAGGTACCATTTTGTTCGATAACTTTTTGCCATCTTGTAGGTAGGTGTAGGGACATGATCCCATTGCTATAGAAATTTTAGAACTTCTGATCAAAATACCCCGACAAGTGGTTTTGGCAGTCCTGCCGTGATGTTAACCGGACACTACCTAAAGAATTCTGAAGAGATCGAAACAGGCGGAAATTTGAAGGTGCAAGGTCAGGACTATACGGCGGCTGCATTAACGCCTCCCAGCCAAACTCTCTTAATGTTTGCTGAGTGGCTAAAGATGTGTGAGGTTATCATGATGGAAAACCACACCCCTTCTGTTGATTGATTCCGGCCGCTTTCTCTCAACTTCTTGCTTTAATATCATCAGTTATTCGCAGTAGAGTTCAGTCCAATCCCCACACACACAGCATCACCTTGTTGCGAGTTAACCCGGGTTTCGCCACAGTCTGTGAAGCCTGACCGGCCTTTGACCACGACCTTATTCGCACGTTCTTGTCGTACGTGATCCACTTTTCATCACCAGTCAGCTTCTTCAAAAATGGTTCGGTTTCATTACGTCGTAATAAAGAATCACAAATGAGTACACGGTTCATAGGTCTTTTTCCCCAACTCAATATGTTTTCGCCCTCGAAGATAATGAACGATTCAACTAATACTGAGGTACTATGACTACGTATTGAGGAGCTATCACAAGCTAATGTCACGCTCCATTTTGCTAAGAGTTGTAACTAAAGCCCGCTAACACTAACGCTACAAACACAAAGCGCTAACAAGGATTTCTGCTGCAGCTCTCTCGTGAGTGTTGCAAGATAGTGAACAATATTTAATTAGAGAGTTTTATCCGTTTTTACGTCTACTCACCGGTGAAACGTTAAACCATAATTTTATTTTTGATGTTCTGGAGTGTTTTTAGCAGTCTTTAATCACGCAAGCATTTTGATACGTATTGTATGTGAGTAAACACGACTCGTCGCGACGGGACTTGGATACTCACTGGATAGTTGCGGTACGCTGTACCGCAACTCGTGGCGCAAAACCATGGTTATCGTTGTCATCTCTATACGTAGTAATAGTACCTCAGTGTCAAGTAATTTGTTCGGTCGCAGGTCCGGTCGGGCAGCAGGCGAGCCCCGACAGCACTTCTCGAGCCTCCGAGCTGTCGTACGTCGGGCCGTCGGCCGGCTCTCCTCCGATCGACCCTCGTGAAACCGACAACGAGCACGAGCACGACGAGCACGACATCGAGCACGACGACGACACCGAGCACGAGCACCCGTGCGACGTCTCCGCCGACCCGAGCATGGCCCACAAGAAGCGCAAGCGGCGCGTGCTGTTCTCGAAGGCGCAGACGTACGAGCTGGAGCGAAGGTTCCGCCAGCAGAGGTACTTGTCCGCGCCGGAGCGGGAGCACTTGGCCAGTTTGATCCGCTTGACTCCGACGCAAGTGAAGATATGGTTCCAGAATCACAGATACAAGACGAAACGCGCCGTTCAAGAGAAAGGCGCTCACGACCTGAACGTGGGCGGGTTGAACTCTCCGCGACGGGTCGCAGTGCCTGTGCTCGTTAAAGATGGAAGGCCGTGTGTAGGGAAGCCCGATGGACTCCCGTCTCTCGGAATGGCTCTGCCGCCGTACCACCAGGCGATGCATCATCAGCCTCCAGTCGCGGGCCACGGGCCTCAGCCGGGAGGTTGTTGGTGGTGAAATCCTGTGGATCCCGTCACTTTCAGTGGTTCGCTAGTCCCGTGTCGTGGTCGTGAGCAATATTGCTAAACATAAGTACCTTTACATTTGGGAATCTGTTTGGCCAGCTTCCGCGACACATCAATTAACTATGAAACGTATTAATGTCGCGTTAATGTTACGAAGTTGTTGAAAGTATTATAAATCGAATCAAAAGTAAGTACTTACTCGAATAGTGAAGTACCGTCGGTACTCGACGTACAGTTGGTATCTGGAGTTCCTACTCGATTGTAGCTTAATTATTATTGTAAATGGTTGAACTCGTTCTAGTTTTGATTTGTGCAGAGATTGCCGTAGATAGATAATAGTTGGTCTAAGATATCGTTCCTGAAACAATAGTATATGATGAAACGCATTCCACACACCGACGCCGACGGTTGTATATTTGTGTATAAAGTGAGAGGTTTAGTTCGTTCGGTAATTTTATGAGAAAATGATCAGATTTTATCATAATGCAATATCTAGATATAAGGTTCAGTATTATCATAGTCGAATATGTGTAGTAAGTAAATATTATTTATGTATATTCCAGATAAAGTTTTTTATATTAATATACTTTTGTAGAATAGTAAGACTAGGTAAATGTATAGATGTGTATTATACAGCGGGATACCTCCCTTTACATTCCATGAGTAATGTGAACATTTGCAGTGTTTTGACACAAAATGACACTGTATTTCCGAGAGTCTACGATTGTGAAATTACCGATATCACATTGTAAGTTAGTCGCCTCCATTACAGCAGACTTAACCAATCATGTAATATTTGTACTTATCATTGTAAAAATGCGTTACCTATAAATTATTATATTACAATATATTATAAAACTATCTTGTTTGCTCTTTTTTCTTAACTATTATCCTATATAACTGTATAAGAACAGAGTTTTTAAGATTTTATAACAGCAAAACTACCAACCCGATGTCACTTGATTCAATATTGGCCACATAGGTACCTATTAGTTGCATAAGAACTGCGAACTGTCGTGTGGCGCAATGTAAAGGTTTAAAAAGAGTTGAGATGACAGTGGAGGCGTCTTGGTCTGGAGACCTATGTGTAGCGTTTACCGATTGATTGATTCATTGCTAATGAGGTTCAGGTACCGATACCAATTAACATTATTATATTTCCGACACTGTTCCCAAATGTGACTGTAGAAATATGGTTTTGATCTTAGGAGAATGACATTTATGCCGACGGTCGGTCGCCGATGGCCGGTCGCCGATGGCCGGTCGCCGATGGCCGGTCGCCGACGGCCGGTCGCCGATGGCCGGTCGCCGATGGCCGGTCGCCGATGGCCGGTCGCCGACGGCCGGTCGCCGGTGGCCTTAAAACAATTGAAGTCGGTACATACAAACTGTCATTTTGTCTATACAATGACACAGATAGTTGATAGTCCGTACGTTTTGCGTAAATCTTGTTTAATAACACTTTGTGTATACGCTAACTATACGAAACATTCGGCACAAGCCGTGTGTACCTACCGCATGCAGGTTGCCATTTCTTCATTAGGTATTTTAAAGACAAGCAGCATCTTTAAAAATAATGGCCTTTTACGTAAACCTAAACCAAATTTTTATTGATAGGTCATTTGGTACCTATCAATAACAATATGTTCCCTTTCAAGACGTTTTTGCCAAGCTTTATGCTGCTGGCATAAAACAGCTCAGATGCGCGTGCGCCGCGCAGCGCGCAACTATGAACGCGTAAAACTAATAAATCAATGTGATAAATAGATCAAAACTTCTTCAAAAATATTGCCGACGGTTATACATAAAGAAATCAGTAACACGATGCATCAGACAGAACATCACTACCTACATGGTTCGTACAAGAACTGTCAATAGCAAAACGAATGGTTCGAAAGAGTACAGGAAATCATTTAGCCCCAGGAACAATCCGGGGCTAAATATTAGACGGATCTTGCCCTCGCGCTGTAACCGGACGCTCAGCGAAACGCAACGTGACACTTTCCATAACTAGTTAGGTATTATCCGTGCACATCCAGACCTGGTCCCACGGGTACCCGGGCCACAGCACCGCACACTGCAGCCCGAGACCTGGACCCACGGGTACCCGGGCCACAGCACCGCGCACTGCACCCCGAGACCTGGACCCTCGGGTACCCGGGCCACAGCACCGCGCAGTGCACCCCGAGGAGATGTTTATTCTCCGAGTCGATGATTCCGCCCGCGCCCCGCACCCCGCAGCACGAATACCTACCATCTGATCGAGGATTGTTTGCGGTTAAATATTGACTGGCAGTTATCTAATCTGGCTGCCGACGCCGACGCAGATACTGCGACCCGATTACTCGAATACCTGTGGCAATACTGTTTTCTCTTCACCTGTTCTATTTATTACACGTAGCATATACCTAGATATATCGGCATCGATGAGAAATGTTGTGGTCGAAGATGTGATCACGCTAGACCTAGAATGCTCACTGGCTCTCAAGGACTGCTGCCTGAACACACTATGCACACTATGTGTTCGGTGATAGTTTTTCACGCTTGAGGGTTGTGGCTAGCCAGGCGGATACTCGAAAGTACCCTACCACCATTCTGGGAATTTCATAACGGTGTTGCCTTCACCTGAAACTCGAGCCGTTGGTGGGGATCGAACCATCGTACGTCGTCGGTTTGACACCAGACGATGGATTTCGCATTGCATTCACACTCGTGATCAAATGCATCTTCGCCAAAAAGCAAATCCAAATTATAAGATCCCAAAAGTTACGGATTTGAGATACAGAATTGTTTGTACTAATCTATGGAAAAAACCATAGAAGGAGTACCACGAAAGAGAATTAGAAAAGAATAAAATGATATTAAGAAAACTTGGCAATCGATTAGAGATATAATATAGACGAGAAAAGAAAATGTAGGCGTGACATCCTGTTAAACCGGGTTGGTTCAAGAATCGATCACCTGCGCCCACGACTGCTGCGCCAATGTCCGGAACGCACCGGCCAGAAAAGTTGATACTGACATTAAAATAATCCCGTGACATCTCGACCGGTCCATTCAGTTTTTCGATGTCCAGCACAATCGAATTCTATGGGTCTGCTCCAAACTGACTCATTAAAGGTTTGAAAAATAATCAGCTACAAAATAACTCCCTGTGGGATTGAAATAAAACATTTATTTATTTATTGATATAAAATCAGCAGTACCCATCAGGTCAGCAGTAAGGTAGATTTTCTTCGTCTTCTAAAAGACAGCAGTCGAAAGAAAATGGTCTGATTCATCGTTGAACTGAACTGTGCGGATTCTTAGAACACGCAAACATGTACGAGAACGATCGGTATTATCACGACAAAAACTCTAAGGATAGCATCGATCGATTGGAAACTTTTCAACAAAGACATGTCGCCGTGTATTAAATAAGGAACAACACTGGACACAATAGCGCGCAGGAGCCCCTCAGCAGTCCACAATGCCCGAACAAAATGGGAATTAATTTCAATAAATTGTCGAAACGCCTTCGATTCTGTAAAGGGCCAAATAGGCGATAGAAAAGGGCGGCTAAGCCGATTACTGTGATACACAACAAATACAGCGATTCGGGCGAGCAGAGCCGGGTCGATCGCTCCCACACGTGGGAGTGACACTTTGGTTTCCTTCGTCTTTCTAGAATTGTTCAATGTTTTGTAAAGTGGGCCAGTACCAGTCGCTACGTCGACATGTTGTCGCCTCGACCAAACTCCCCGCAGACGTGTCCCGTCGTGGTCACGACATGTAATACCTACTACGACATTTAACAATTATTCTATTGTTCAATCAGAGTTCCCGCTCATACCCGCCGGCGCACGCATGGGTGTCAGTGATGACCTACCCCGACCGCGACAGTTAGCTATGAGCGGGTACCTGCTGTTACATGAAATAAATCATCGATTCATGCTGATGTACGATTTTAACGTGAACAGGGAAAGAGGTTTTATATGTTTAAGCATGTTTGCCGGGATGTATAAATAGCATAATTAAAACCATAGTTTTGTTGTAGTATATATTATTACATAGGTTTGCAGCGATCGCTGGAAAGTTGAAGAATCGGGTTCGGTACTGATAAGTTTAAACCGTTCGGCAGCCTCTAGCGGTTCCAAGAATATAATAGCTATATTATTGTAGTCTAGTCTATATTATTATCATCGCATTCTGTTTCTATTCTCACACTAGATTACCCTGACGGTACTTTTGTGTTGTGGCCTTTAAACATTTCGGTGTACTTTCCCGAGCAATGTTCTATTCTACGTAGTGGTGAATAGAGTCGATTATGGCTCGAGAAATGCACGAGGTTATGATGAAGTAATAAATGTAACACAATATTGTCGATGTAAGCGCAATATCGTTATGATGGACGAGCGGTGGCGGCGGGGGGCGCGGGGGGCGGTCAGCGCGGTGCGCACTCGGCTCGAAACTGATAAGGAACAAATGCATGCACCATCCGGCCATCGGGTACTTACGGGGAAATTGCGAAAACGTTGGCAAATACAAAGCGGATACAATATTATAGTTAGATGTAGAAGATACACACAAGCGCAGGTCGATCACCTTCGCGGCCATAATCTGAGCCTGGGAACGACTAAAGCGGACAATCCAAGACACATCGTTGTCGTGTGATTTAAAACAAAAAGCCAAAGACAATACTTTATGTTTTACGTTTATGGAATCACTAACTCGGGTATCTCACTGCATTATCCGGCTTTACTCACGTTTATAGTCTAAGTTTCGACCTTGGTCTCGCGCATGTCCTATGCCCTAGCCTCAGGTGGTCGCCGCAATCTGGCAGTGTAAACTCACCTGAGGATGGGCATCGGAGATGCTCGAAACCCAGGTCGAAACTTCGACTATAAACGTGAGTAAAGCCGGGTACTACAACTATACAATAATATGTTAAACTCAGGAGAATTCCAATCAATACAATATTGTAACTGCTCCCGTCACGGTCGACACTCGCAGCCCGGGACAGCCGCACGAGACATCGGGCCTCTTCCTCCTTCCTCTCGGGTCGGTGTGTTACAATTCCAATCAATACAATATTGTAACTGCTCCCGTCACGGTCGACACTCGCAGCCCGGGACAGCCGCACGAGACATCGGGCCTCTTCCTCCTTCCTCTCGGGTCGGTGTGTTACAATTCCAATCAATACAATATTGTAACTGCTCCCGTCACGGTCGACACTCGCAGCCCGGGACAGCCGCACGAGACATCGGGCCTCTTCCTCCTTCCTCTCGGGTCGGTGTGTTACAATTCCAATCAATACAATATTGTAACTGCTCCCGTCACGGTCGACACTCGCAGCCCGGGACAGCCGCACGAGACATCGGGCCTCTTCCTCCTTCCTCTCGGGTCGGTGTGTTACAATTCCAATCAATACAATATTGTAACTGCTCCCGTCACGGTCGACACTCGCAGCCCGGGACAGCCGCACGAGACATCGGGCCTCTTCCTCCTTCCTCTCGGGTCGGTGTGTTACAATTCCAATCAATACAATATTGTAACTGCTCCCGTCACGGTCGACACTCGCAGCCCGGGACAGCCGCACGAGACATCGGGCCTCTTCCTCCTTCCTCTCGGGTCGGTGTGTTACAATTCCAATCAATACAATATTGTAACTGCTCCCGTCACGGTCGACACTCGCAGCCCGGGACAGCCGCACGAGACATCGGGCCTCTTCCTCCTTCCTCTCGGGTCGGTGTGTTACAATTCCAATCAATACAATATTGTAACTGCTCCCGTCACGGTCGACACTCGCAGCCCGGGACAGCCTCACGAGACATCGGGCCTCTTCCTCCTTCCTCTCGGGTCGGTGTGTTACAATTCTGCAGATTGAAATAAATTAAAATTTAATACACTATTTTATTAGATCCAGTTGATCTAATAAGTAAATCAAAGTCGCCTTATATTGTCGTTGGATTTGAAGAACATCGTTAAAGCTTACCGACACGCGCTCGCCATTTGCGGGCTACCGCTCCCCTTCCCCCCACCACCCGCGCCCGCGCCCGCGCCCGTCGCCGAACTTACAGCAATAGCCGAGTAGCGTTAGAGCTGCTGTAATAAACATGTTATGTTATGAAATGAATATTAATACCTGACGTTCGCCGATGATTTTCATTTCTGTTATTGGCTGTCGTCACGTCGTTTTTGGTTTAACGGGATTACGTTGAGAGAAACTTTTTTGGTTATAAAATATAACGGCATAGGAACGTAGGTAGGTACATATAAATATAACGCGTTAGTTTTTAACTATATTAATGGAACCGGCTTCAACACTCAAAAGTATGAAATAATTTGTCGAAATCGGTAAAATGCTCACAATATTATGATAATAGTTACTTTTGAACTATCAATTGCGCGTGCGGAGAAATCTGTGAACATATACAATGACAATTATTGATCCCGTGAGTAGCAAAGGTCACTAAAAAAAGAGTGAACAAAAATTAACTAAAAAGGGAACCGACTTCAACACTCAAAAGTATGAAATAACTTACTTTCTGTACCTACCATGATAGTTCAAAAAGAAACTGTTATCAAAATATTGTGAGCATGGAACCGACTTCGACAAGTTATTTCACACTTTTGAGTGTTGAAGTCGGTTCTTTTTTTGGTAATTTGTTTCCTTTGTGTTTTATGTGTAGATTTTGAACGTATCCTAAATTATTTCCAGACGATAGACAGTATCAGTCGATTGAGAATCGCGCACAGACGAACTATTTTAGTAATATATAAATATGGCTGCTGTTTATTATCTACGTGGTTTATGATCCAAGAGTTATTATCTCACTAAAATCCTAGCGTTTTGCAAAAATGTTTTAGTTTTCCACGTGGGTAGGGTAGGGTAGGTTCCACCGCGGGCCCATTTGTCACGAGCGCGCGGGCGGCGCGGGCGCGGGCGCGGGTTTACGAGGCCCGTCATATTTATGGCGACGGTATTGTGTGATACAGTTTTTGTTGTGCGCATTAGGTTTTATCTGAGTTTCCGGTAAATCAAGTAACTACTGGCCGGTGTCGTCGTCGCCGCGTCCGCGTCGGGCCGGGGGCGGCGGGCCGGGATGTGACCTCCACCCCGCGCGAATATATCATCGCGCGGAAGCGGCCGTCCTGGGGTTATGACGAGGTTCCGTGGGGCGACTCCGCAATCATTTGTCTTATCGATTGTGTTAACTGCACATTTCCTATTTTTGGCAAATAAATATAAATATTTATGGGTCATGGCGCTACCCAGCACTCAGAACGCAGAGACAAGGATAGATGAGTTTTATTAAATTAACAATAAAATGTTGTGAATGTAAAAAATAGCCCTTTCGATACATCGAGGGTAGGTACGCCAATAAGGTCCACCTGTAAATACAGTGTAAACACTTTATAACGTCGTTCGTTATAACGAAAACCTTTCTATATCGCACAAATTAGTTTAAAGATGAAGAAGACATCAACAATATATTATTATTTTCGAAGAAGTTTGTTTGATATGTGCGATAGAAATTACTTAATGATAGTACAAAAAATGGAAATTATTGCAATTGTTTAAAGTTGGTTCATTTTTTCTCGGCCCTCTGTTTATAGGAAACTCTTTATAACGTAAATAAATACTCGGTCCCTTGAAATTCGTTATAAAGAGTTCACACTGTGACTGTATAGGAATCGGTCCAATTGTAAATATAACCTCTCTTCTCAGCAATTATAAATCCACTGCTGGACATATGCCTCCCCCATATAGGGGGGATTTGCCAATTCTCGCCACGCTTGGCAGGCGGGTTGGCGAGCGCAGTATGATTTCCGATCTTCAGAAGGCGCTGCTGCCCACCTTCTGGTACGTGGTCCCTAAGCCGACTCTTACGGCACCCACGGGAAGTGATGGGGGAGTACTATTCTAGGCCGGTACCACCACGGCCAAATATAACCTATTTAACATTAATTCATCTTTGAAAATTAAGTCAGTTGATATGATGAAGCACCGTCTTACTAAACTTTACACAAATATTATTACACTACAATTTCTACAAAGCACCTTGTTCATTTACATAGCTACATCTTTCGTCTCATTTTCTCATTACATGATCTCATGATTTTTATGGCTCCCCTTCTAAGGCTCTGCGTCTAAGGCTCCGCGTCTAAGGCTCCCCTTCTAAGGTTCCGCGTCTAAGGCTCCTCTTCTAAGGCTCTGTGTCTAAGGCTCCGCGTCTAAGGCTCCGCGTCTAAGGCTCCGCGTCTAAGGCTCCGCGTCTAAGGCTCCGCGTCTAAGGCTCTGCGTCTAAGGCTCCGCGTCTAAGGCTCCGCGTCTGAGGCTCTGCGTCTAAGGCCCCGCGTCTAAGGCTCCGCGTCTAAGGCCCCGCGTCTAAGGCTCCGCGTCTAAGGCTCCGCGTCTAAGGCTCCGCGTCTAAGGCTCCGCGTCTAAGGCCCCGCGTCTAAGGCTCCGCGTCTAAGGCTCCGCGTCTAAGGCCCCGCGTCTAAGGCCCCGCGTCTAAGGCTTCGCGTCTACGTCTCACAAAAGTAAAATATCTTTGTCTCTCCGAGAGGCTTATTTTTACTTATTTAAAGGATATCGGCAATTACACAGACAGTCACGCAAGTAGTTATAATTGTTTTTATTTTTTTGTAACAGAACCCTAAAATTGTACTTGGCCATACCGCGACATCTCTGCAAATATCCCCAATAGATCAAAATTGCTCATCGTACATCACTTGTCCATCCAACCGTAAAAAATCTAGAAGCCAATTCAACCAAGTTAACCACGACCCAGTCCGTATGGAAAACGGGTTATAGGAATCAGGAACAATCTATTTATTGGTAAATATTAATTTACACGTGAAACAGAAATAAATGAAAAATATTTCAATTATTCGACAACGTAAAAACGAATAATAAACATAAATTTATAAATTGGTAAAAACAGTCAAATGATCTCATGCGCTTCTATATTACACTAGAAAAGTAATCGAAAATACCCTTTCGATATTCGATAAGCCACGATTTTATTTTCGCCGTCGCCGTCGTGGGCGCATATCATCCCTGTCAGTATTTTAAATACTGACAGGGATGCGCCTACTCCCAGATCAAACATGGTTCCTATCAAACAGACAACGCTATACTTCCAGATCGTAGATATAGACGAGTACATATATAGGTATATGCAAATGTCCGTCACATTGCAGTAGTACCCACTAGACGAGATAGACTATTACAGCGTGTGCACTCGCATAGATAACCGCTCAGTGACGTATTTCACAAGCGGTCACCCATCCATATTGTCAGCATACGGCGGCGTTTATATAAAATATGCTCTAAGTCTTCCGGGTTTATATCCTCGACATTATTCTATACGAAAGAACAAAGTATAAGAGTCGGCCCTCGGCGCCATTCAAAGTTTAGCCGATCGCCCTCAATGGCGCAGACATTTCGATTAAGACATATCGCGCCCTTTTTTGGGTAAAAAAGGGAAATGAATAGTTTCGGAGCGGAAACATTACGGAGTAACGGCATTTCCGCACAATAAATCGGCGTCTAATCAAAGGAAACTCCGCTCGCTCCCGTCCTATTTCTTTATTAATGCTACACTATATTTTATTGGACCTTTTTATCGGTTGTATTGTTGTTGCACATTTAGCCTAATTGATAGCCGTCGCTCGCCGACGGGGATCGTCTCTGTATGTCGCGGTCGGGCGACGCGACGCGACGCGACGGGGATCGTCTCTGTGTGTCGCGGTCGGGCGACGCGACGTGGATCGTCTCTGTGTGTCGGGCGACGCGACGCGACGCGACGTGGATCGTCTCTGTGTGTCGGGCGACGCGACGCGACGCGACGGGGATCGTCTCTGTGTGTCGGGCGACGCGACGCGACGCGACGTGGATCGTCTCTGTGTGTCGGGCGACGCGACGCGACGCGACGGGGATCGTCTCTGTGTGTCGGGCGACGCGACGCGACGCGACGGGGATCGTCTCTGTGTGTCGGGCGACGCGACGCGACGCGACGTGGATCGTCTCTGTGTGTCGGGCGACGCGACGCGACGCGACGGGGATCGTCTCTGTGTGTCGGGCGACGCGACGCGACGCGACGGGGATCGTCTCTGTGTGTCGGGCGACGCGACGCGACGTGGATCGTCTCTGTGTGTCGGGCGACGCGACGCGACGCGACGGGGATCGTCTCTGTGTGTCGCGGTCGGGCGACGCGACGCGACGCGACGGGGATCGTCTCTGTGTGTCGCGGTCGGGCGACGCGACGTGGATCGTCTCTGTGTGTCGGGCGACGCGACGCGACGCGACGTGGATCGTCTCTGTGTGTCGGGCGACGCGACGCGACGCGACGGGGATCGTCTCTGTGTGTCGGGCGACGCGACGCGACGCGACGGGGATCGTCTCTGTGTGTCGGGCGACGCGACGCGACGCGACGGGGATCGTCTCTGTGTGTCGGGCGACGCGACGCGACGCGACGGGGATCGTCTCTGTGTGTCGGGCGACGCGACGCGACGCGACGGGGATCGTCTCTGTGTGTCGGGCGACGCGACGCGACGCGACGTGGATCGTCTCTGTGTGTCGGGCGACGCGACGCGACGCGACGTGGATCGTCTCTGTGTGTCGGGCGACGCGACGCGACGCGACGTGGATCGTCTCTGTGTGTCGGGCGACGCGACGCGACGCGACGGGGATCGTCTCTGTGTGTCGGGCGACGCGACGCGACGCGACGTGGATCGTCTCTGTGTGTCGGGCGACGCGACGCGACGCGACGGGGATCGTCTCTGTGTGTCGGGCGACGCGACGCGACGCGACGTGGATCGTCTCTGTGTGTCGGGCGACGCGACGCGACGCGACGGGGATCGTCTCTGTGTGTCGGGCGACGCGACGCGACGCGACGGGGATCGTCTCTGTGTGTCGGGCGACGCGACGCGACGCGACGGGGATCATCTCTGTGTGTCGGGCGACGCGACGCGACGCGACGTGGATCGTCTCTGTGTGTCGGGCGACGCGACGCGACGTGGATCGTCTCTGTGTGTCGGGCGACGCGACGCGACGCGACGTGGATCGTCTCTGTGTGTCGGGCGACGCGACGCGACGCGACGCGACGTGGATCGTCTCTGTGTGTCGGGCGACGCGACGCGATGCGACGCGGGGCTTGTGCACTGTGAGATACCGGCAGTCCTACAATTCATAGGTAGGTTCCTCAAACTTATTCATATCTTAATGTTTCAAACCAGTGAAGATGAATGCCATTAAATTGATTCGGAAATCGGTGTCGAGCATGTCCAACACGTTTAGATTATAGTTTTCGCAGAATAATATTCTTCAGAGCTGTCTAAAGCGCAAAAATATTTAAAATTCTTGTTTTTGTTTCACTTTCTAATGATTTTTTTCGCATGCCTTTACATAGATATATCTTTCGGTAGCACGGTAGTGGCCGGCCCGGCCCGGCCCGGCCCGGCCCGGCCCGGCCCGGCATGCATTGGTTTCTTCCGATGAATAGCGAAAAATAGCTATAAATGTTTATTATCTATATTGTTATTGTGCCCCCGATGTTTTACCATTACTCCTCTTGCCTCTATTCTTCGGTTTCACGTGCACTTGACGGATGCGACGCGTGACCAACATTGTGGCACATATTTGACTCAACGATTCAGAATTACAATTCAACTGTGCAATGCTGTTAAAATCCTGTATAGGCACGTAGCCTGTGCGTCGCGCGATGTATACCTCAGTGCCGGTGAAGCAGGCTCACGGGACCGATCAACCGACGGCCGAGGCGAGGGTGTCTCGGCCGCAGTCAGAGGAAGCTGAAGCATCGAGCTTATCCAGCGGGTGCTGGGTTTATTTACAGTGGCTCGTCCAGCTGTCGCTGGGAACCTCGGCGCTTCCCTTCGCGCGGCTGTGGGGGGCTCAGGGTGCTTCTCGGTGGGAGGAGTAAAACTCGACTCAGTTGTTGGATACTAATTAATTTATTCACAAAATCTTAGCCTTGCTTGTTTATTTCCTATGTGTGCTGTCGGTGTATTGACATAAGTGGATTTTAGAGATATTAGATTTATAGCATTGAAGTTATCTATAGGTTGACAACAGCTGGTGGATTGCTCAAATGTTTTGTAGTAGCTGTAGTATTGTCATTAGTTACTAGTATTAAACTTTAATAAAGGCATCGGCTCAGTAGTATTTGCAAATAAAATTGGATTTTAGGTTGCAACTCGGCAATATCGATCGCCAAAATGCATACGCTCGAGTAGGTACTACATTAATTACAGTTTAAGTTGTCCGTACACAGGCATGAGCAGAGTCCCACGTGACCCGCCCGCCACAGCAGGCCTCGCCGTCTGAACACACCATATTATTATGCTAAACCTGACTATGGAGGAAACAGTGTTGTATCACGGGCCAGCCGCGTATGCACCGACATACCCTCACAGCACGACATCGATATATTCTATACGCCTGTCGACCACCTTAAGCGGTCAATTACTAACTCATACTTTGATTCCTGAACTTAAAGAATGCATTGGTTATATGCTTTGATTCTCTTAAGGAAGGCATTGCTTATAAATATATTACACATATCTATATATATCTATTTCTTCTGAAATTAATCCGTGGAATCTTGTAATTAGCCTTAAGAACCTGCACAAACAACCCTAGCTGGCCGAGCGCCGAGCCGTAAGATTCCCTAAGATGTAATTATTGAATGAAATAAATAAATAAATCTGTTTTAAGTGATATGTGGCTCGACAGCCCGTGTCTGGAGAGCGAGCCATTACTACAATATACTTATTAAGCGCTTCGACTTAGACCTATTTTGTACAAGTATAGAATCGGCGGGCAGCTGGTGAGCAGAGAGTTCCTTGAGTAAACTGGTTGTGTTAGTACTATAATAATGCATATACGTGTAAAAGTAATGGTTGCATAATATGTGGTTCACGATATTATTGTAAAAATATAATGTCATCATCCGTGAGGACCTATAATTGGTCTTTTATTAAATATTAAGTTGTTATATTGTAAAGATGGCCGTTGGTCTACAATGTAAAAATAAATAAATAAATAACAGCCACATCAACCGAGGTAAGCGTGTTCTCAGCATAAGCATGGCTCGCACAGCCCTGTCACTGTACTCGTCAGGCCGAGTGATTCTTAAGGTCAGGGTGTGCTTGCTCGTAAGCTTTCGGCATTTAGCGTTTAAACGGTCGATTTGATTCGAGTCAGCGAACAAATCTGAACTGCGGTATAAATTATTGTTTTTTGGTGATTAGAAACTTAACTCCGAAAACTTAACTCGTCATACATTTGTATTTGCAAAGAAACAATGAAAACCGCACCACATTAATATAAAGTAATATAATGTTATAGATACTAATATTATACTATAATATTAGAAATAGAAAAACTAAGTAAATATCACCTTTTGAAAACTGAAATTAGCCACTTATGGAAAACGCAGACGACTGTCATCCCAATAGTTATAGGTTCAACAGGTATTGTAGCTAAAAGCATAAAAAAATACATAGATAAACTAGAAACTAAAATTAATATCAGCGTCCTTCAGAAACAAGCCGCAATACACACATCAACGATGCTAAGCAAAGTCCTCGGAGACACAGTTTTCGTCAACATCACACAAAACTCAGTCGCTCAGAACACACAACAAATATCAGACACACAACACACAAATATACAGCAGCACATACAAAATTTACCAAGCACACAACAGCCATCAAACACACCGGATATATCGAACACAAATACAACGCCGAACACACAACGCTCAACTCGTTCAAGTACTGAGTCAAGACGTACACGAGGGCGACCTAGGATATCCACAACTCTCATACAATAACCGGGGAAATAAATACCTTTTTTCCTGTGGGTTACAGGACGAGGTATTTATTCAAACCGACGTAAGTCGAGAAAGTCTAAACAACTAACAATTTATAGATAGATAATATATGAGACATTTGTAACTACCGCCGTATACATAACTCACCGATTCGGATCCGATGTCGTCGGAAACATGTCGAGGACGGACGCGACAGCGTGCCTGTTGTAACAGATGCCAACCTTCGGTACAAACTCAAATGGATTCCGACGAAGTTTACAAGTAAACAAGTTTGTATAACTCACTAAAAAAGACATTAGCCTTATATTGAAACGTAGCTGTATTCATATTATGAAAATAAAGAAAGGCGCGCTTACCTGTCGTTATCAGGCGGGGGAGGCTAAATCAGAAAATCGATAGGTCCGTACGCCACGCGCCGCGCCCGCCGAGGGCTTCATGCGTCGCACACGGCGAATAGAACCCTTCCATTACAAACTTTCGCCTTTCTTTAGATAGTAGGTACTTGATGATGAAACAATTATTAAAATTGTTTCATCTTGCAAAATTGGTATTAGAAATATATATAAATAGACTAGCCGCAACCGGCGCGCGGGCTACGGTGTCGCCACCCTTAAACCGTTAAACTAAAGGAAACCGCCGATTTTATAGAGAATAAAAGTAGGAAAGTAGTGATTTTCTAGAACACCAGCCACCGGATCAGGCCGGCGCGGGCGTTCCGATATCTAACCATCCAAACTATATAATACGAGTAAAAGCGTTCTCATTACTATTATGAAATGTATCAGTAACCTATTACGTGCTCGTGACTCGTAGTTACAACTCTCGTGCTATTACGTGCTCGTGACTCGTAGTTACAACTCTCGTGCTATTACGTGCTCGTGACTCGTAGTTACAACTCTCGTGCTATTACGTGCTCGTGACTCGTAGTTACAACTCTCGTGCTATTACGTGCTCGTGACTCGTAGTTACAACTCTCGTGCTATTACGTGCTCGTGACTCGTAGTTACAACTCTCGTGCTATTACGTGCTCGTGACTCGTAGTTACAACTCTCGTGCTATTACGTGCTCGTGACTCGTAGTTACAACTCTCGTGCTATTACGTGCTCGTGACTCGTAGTTACAACTCTCGTGCTATTACGTGCTCGTGACTCGTAGTTACAACTCTCGTGCTATTACGTGCTCGTGACTCGTAGTTACAACTCTCGTGCTATTACGTGCTCGTGACTCGTAGTTACAACTCTCGTGCTATTACGTGCTCGTGACTCGTAGTTACAACTCTCGTGCTATTACGTGCTCGTGACTCGTAGTTACAACTCTCTTGCTATTACGTGCTCGTGACTCGTAGTTACAACTCTCGTGCTATTACGTGCTCGTGACTCGTAGTTACAACTCTCGTGCTATTACGTGCTCGTGACTCGTAGTTACAACTCTCGTGCTATTCAATAAATAAGGTTTCGAGGATCGAAAGATCGAACGAAAGGTTGCATTCACAAATCTTCAGCTGCTCGTTTTCACCCCTCACTCCGCACGGAGTCTCTAATCGATGACGTCATCTATGAAATCGCTCACAGATTTATAATTCTCCTCCATGCTTGCACCCACCACTACACTACACTACACTACACCGGAACTGCTAAATTGAGACGTCAATAATACACCTCCTTCCGGCGTCCGCTACAAATTGGCATCCCGCTGATTGTGGTGAAACAGCTGTCAAACTATTCCATTAATAAACTACAGAGGTGTCGCAGATGAATGGTGACCACCGCCGGCACCGACCGCCACGAACTTACTTACGAGCAGATGACCACACGCGTCGTAACCGCAGTGCAGTGTGGTCACCACGAGATGACAGCAACTAATTAACAGCTGTAGCCGAAGCAGGGATTACGTTCGCAGTAGCAGCGCCCGCGCCGCCGCCGCCGCCGCCGCCGCTGCCACCGTGTTGAAGTCGGTTCAATATTTGGTATTTTTTTCCTGGTTAAGCTTCAACAAGTAACATGATACTTCATAAAAGTATAAAGTTAGAGAAGTCACTTGTTGTGAAACATATTTTCCACACATATTACTGATCTACTCTACATACAAACATTTATAACTAGCGGTCCGCCCCGGCTTACGTAAATAAAAATTATAGGGCTTCCTAATTTAAAAAAAAAAATCATATAGCTTATGTCACCCGGGGATAGTGTAGCTCCCCAACAGAGTAAGATTTTTTCAAATCGGTTCCGTAGTTTCGGAGCCTATTCTATGTAAACAAACAATACAATCTTTCCTCTTTATAATATTAGTATAGATAATAAGTACAATTTGTTTATAAGCATTCGTTTACTGTTACAAACAATCTGTTCGTTCCGGCATATCTCCACAACAGTTGCTCTTTCACTACATAATATCAATAAAAAATAATGTCTATTTCAGAGACAAAAACATTTAAGGAAAGAGGTTGAAGTGGGCGATAAGCGTTTCTCTCCTGAAGGGCGGGCGGGAGAAGCCTCGAGCGATCAGCTTTATATTATTAGGGTTTACTTTTTTCATAACCGGGTATTGATTATAATATCACACACGGTCACCCGGGTATGTAACATTTTTAAAGAATAAGAGAAAAATATCTTATTAATATATTTATGTTTTATTTTGGTATTAAGTCTTCTTAACATTATATGTAGTACAAAGACCAACGGTTAAATATTATTATATTCATTAACTAATTAGGAACCAAAATTACTTTTTATTACAAAATATTCGACATAAAATGATGATAAAATATAACTATAAACAACAAGGTTGTCTGTAAGAGATTGCATTAGCGATAAGACCGCCGATTGCTATACTATTATAATGTATTATTATATTCCTGTTTCTTTTAAATGGTATGCAATAAAAATTATTTGTATTGTATTGTATAAACTAACTTTCTTCTTAGACACAGTTGATAATTATTATAAATTAAATAAATCATGCACAGTTAAACAGTCTTGTCTTCATAAACTGATTAAATAAAGTTTCTTTAAACAATAAACAATTTCAGAATAAATTAAACGAAACGCCCTCTATGGAGCTATTTTCATTGTTTGTACTGTGTGTGTGTTTGTGCTGCGCTAACTTCCTTATATTCTTTTTAAGACGCTAATTTATAATTTTCCAAGAACTTTGCTGAATTATTTGATCAAATAGGGTACGGGTCTGATAATCAAATAGTTTCCGGGTACTCAAAATGTCAAACACCGGGTTAGACCCGGACCCGGGTAGAAAACCCTATTATATTATACACAAAATGCAATTGTTGTAAGCGAGGGCAGGAGCCGGAGCCAATCGGAGATAAGTGCGAGTCTACACAGAAACTGTCCGTTATAATGCGCGCGGGACTCGCCGACAACACCGAGTCATCCTCGGCTTGGTCGACCTCCACCGCGCCTGACACGGAGTCTCCGAGTGCGGCGGCGATTAGAAGCTGTTATCTTCGGACCGGCTCGTCGCGGTGACTCAGCACCCGGCTAATGGTCACTCCGCGCCCGGGACGTGATTAATTATCGTTATCAGGCCGCATCGCCCCGCGCCCCGCCCCGCCCCGCCGACGTGAGAGCCGGTGCTCGGCGGAACTCGGCAAGCTTGGATGCGGTAACAATTTGGTACAATGCATCTTACACATGTACGTGGCTAACAGACAAGACAATTACGAAGTACCCGTATGTTTTAATAGCTTGTACCTGCGGCGTCGTTCGCGGTAATATACATATTAATGAGTTATCACCGATCGCCCCGCGTCCCGCGCCGCTGGGGCACACCTTCCCGGTCGAGTTTTACATTCGCAAAACTTGCCAGCCCCGGGCCGTCCCCGGGGTCTATCACTAACAGTAATAGTTACTATCTACTGCACTCGAGTAAAGATTTATTTTGACATCCCGCGGCATCGGGCGGGTATGTGACGGCTCCGACGGACGCCGGGCCGGGCGGTGCGCTGTGAGAAACAGTGCTGGACTCTTATTTGGTCATTAAGATAGTTTCAAGGTCGAAATGTTTAACTTGCGGCGCTCGCTCGGCCGTCACACGTGAGACACCCCGGAACAACTCGCACCAGTGCCTGCCATACTAGTATATCAGTATGGCTTGCGCCAACTTGTATATTGTTTATATAATAGGAGTACATAGACTACATCAGATATCTATTACATCCTTAGTTAGTTACTTTTTAAATATTTGTAAGAATGAATCGCTGGTATTTATTAATTTATTTAATTACATAGCTATAACATCACATGAGACCTTTATATATTACAATACAAGCTAAAATGGGATGCGATCTCCAAGGATTTAAATCCAGCGGCTCCGCACCAGGCTCGCGGCCCGCGCCGTGGGAGCCATGGTCACGTTCATATCACATATTTGGTGTTGGTTTCTATCAAATGAAATGATGACTTTCCTAAATGTATGTTATTATCGATGTTCAGATGTGCGAGCGATCATTCCTCGTCATTATATACGACTATACTACTGAGGGCTTCCAACAGTGAGTGTTACCAGTGATGAGTTACGGAACCGAAACGTGGGCCTTCTGAACAGGCTCAGAGTCGCACAACGAGCTGTGGAGAGTGCTGTGCTCGGGGTTTTCTCTACGCGATCGAATCAGAAATGAGCTGATCCGTAGAAGAACGCAAGTCACCGATGTAGCCCAGCGGATTGGCAAGTTGAAGTGGCAGTGGGGTTGAAAAATTATCAAATGGAGACCACGAACTGGCAAGCGCAGCATAGGACGGCCGCCGACCAGGTGGACGGACGACCTGACTCAGATCGCAGGTAAGGGCTGGATGTAGCTTCCAACCGGTCGTTATGGAAATCAATGTGGGAGGCTTATGTCCAACAGTGGACGTCTTATGGCTGAGATGATGATGAAACTATAACTGATGGGTGTAGGTACCTGAGAAGGTGGCTAGTAGGTAGGTACTTAGCTAATCAAGGTTGCTTGTGACATGGAAATTATCTTATCTGATTTCTAGATTAGCAACGCACTTAAAGTGCATGTGCGTGAGCGTGTGCGTGCAGCGGCTTGCGTTGACCGGTCGGTTCGGTCAGTAGGGACAGCACTCGCCACCTTTATATTATTGTATTATATATCAATCAACATTCTCAGACCGGGAGCGTTAGTTCTTGTTCGATAATGGTTTGAATAGGAAACGTTCGGGCACAAGTCCGCCGCCTGATCTCCCTAATTACTATAGTTATGGATCGGTCGGGCTCGAGAGAGGAGCGTGACGTCGACGGGCAGCTCCCGTAACAGATTCACTCATATGAAAATAATGGAACAGAAAAAAGAGAAATGCATTAGTCAGTGTGTCGATCGCAAGTTTCGGGCTGACCATAATTTAAGAGGAGATTGGATTGCCCCGGGGCGCCGCCCCCGGGCGCTCCGCCTGCGACTGACGCGCGCGCGCTGGACTTTCGCATCGCGAAAACTTTTCCATTCGTAGCTTCCACAAGAAACAATGAAACTATTTATCTGAAACGTCTACAAGTTAGTGTGACGACGTTAAAACATACCGTTAGTTAATAAGGTCACACTCGGGCTTCCATAATTCCCAATTCGAATCCGACTATTGTGTCATAGAATCAACTAAATTACACTAATCCCATATCCTTTCTTTTTTTTAGCCGTTTCTTTGAAACTCGGAAGCTGGACTGGAGGGCCTTTTGAGAGGCTGCGCGCTGTTAATCGTTATAATTGGTCGCTTCATTCACGCTTCGACCGGAAAGGAGACCCACGTCACGGTGACGCGCGTCTAAAAGGATTTGTTGTTTGTTGCCAAAAATGAAACGAGAATATTTATGTGGAGATGTATAATAGGGCATTATACTCGGCAGACGGAGTGTCGCCTGGGCCGACGAAAAAACACTCGGACTATCCATTTTCTGCAATCGTAGGAGGTCTTCGCGGATCGACGGAGTTTCGGATTAATAAAGTTGGAACGTCTTAATGATCTTCAGCGCGCCAATGATTAGGGTGACATGTTGTACTGTCTCTAGCGAGTGCCAGCTTATTGATTGTTCTTGAAACAATCGACCACTGGTATGATAAGACATAGACACTGATTTAATCTTTATTGGTGAAGTGTCTTCTTTAATAACATAAAAGGTATAAAGCAATATTGATATCGTCTGTTGTATCGCTGTGTTTGTATTGTTTGATAATGTTTATCGCTATTATAAGTAATAATAATAACATGTTTGATTACTGGAATCTCGCTACCTACACGGTAATATCTAAAGCTAGGTAATTATGGACGATAGAGGGTGTTTGTAGTAGTGAAGTACCTGGGCGACCGAGCTGCGCTCGCCGGTGTTGCAGGTAAACATTATCAATAATGGTACCCATAAATCCTATGTGACCGGAATCGTTGCAGCCGTTCCCTATATAACATGAACAACGATTCCTCGTTTAATAGCATTAGAAAATATTCGACTACCCTTAATTTGTTATCCCACTTGCACATTTAGCTATGAGCCTTCAATTATCAATCTACCCTCACCGTGTCCCCGTTTCAACTCCACCGAATATCAATCTACCCTCACCGTGTCCCCGTTTCAACTCCACCGAATATCAATCTACCCTCACCGTGTCCCCGTTTCAACTCCACCGAATATCAATCTACCCTCACCGTGTCCCCGTTTCAACTCCACCGAATATCAATCTACCCTCACCGTGTCCCCGTTTCAACTCCACCGAATATCAATCTACCCTCACCGTGTCCCCGTTTCAACTCCACCGAATATCAATCTACCCTCACCGTGTCCCCGTTTCAACTCCACCGAATATCAATCTACCCTCACCGTGTCCCCGTTTCAACTCCACCGAATATCAATCTACCCTCACCGTGTCCCCGTTTCAACTCCACCGAATATCAATCTACCCTCACCGTGTCCCCGTTTCAACTCCACCGAATATCAATCTACCCTCACCGTGTCCCCGTTTCAACTCCACCGAATATCAATCTACCCTCACCGTGTCCCCGTTTCAACTCCACCGAATATCAATCTACCCTCACCGTGTCCCCGTTTCAACTCCACCGAATATCAATCTACCCTCACCGTGTCCCCGTTTCAACTCCACCGAATATCAATCTACCCTCACCGTGTCCCCGTTTCAACTCCACCGAATATCAATCTACCCTCACCGTGTCCCCGTTTCAACTCCACCGAATATCAATCTACCCTCACCGTGTCCCCGTTTCAACTCCACCGAATATCAATCTACCCTCACCGTGTCCCCGTTTCAACTCCACCGAATATCAATCTACCCTCACCGTGTCCCCGTTTCAACTCCACCGAATATCAATCTACCCTCACCGTGTCCCCGTTTCAACTCCACCGAATATCAATCTACCCTCACCGTGTCCCCGTTTCAACTCCACCGAATATCAATCTACCCTCACCGTGTCCCCGTTTCAACTCCACCGAATATCAATCTACCCTCACCGTGTCCCCGTTTCAATCTACCCTCACCGTGTCCCCGTTTCAACTCCACCGAATATCAATCTACCCTCACCGTGTCCCCGTTTCAACTCCACCGAATATCAATCTACCCTCACCGTGTCCCCGTTTCAACTCCACCGAATATCAATCTACCCTCACCGTGTCCCCGTTTCAACTCCACCGAATATCAATCTACCCTCACCGTGTCCCCGTTTCAACTCCACCGAATATCAATCTACCCTCACCGTGTCCCCGTTTCAACTCCACCGAATATCAATCTACCCTCACCGTGTCCCCGTTTCAACTCCACCGAATATCAATCTACCCTCACCGTGTCCCCGTTTCAACTCCACCGAATATCAATCTACCCTCACCGTGTCCCCGTTTCAACTCCACCGAAGCTGCGACTCCACTACATTTATGTCTACGACTCTTAGACCACCTCCAATAAAATATTTTCGTAAACAGAGAGATGTACATAACTACCGTTGAGCCGTTTTAGCGTAAAACAGTAACAAACGTAAGGCCATACTCACGAACTGTCGCATGTATACTATGGTAGGACGGCTCGCGTGAGGCACGTATCACTACTAGCTAAAGAGAGAACAGTTCTCTGGTTCATTGCATCGACGTGACGTCACGACGTCACTTTCACATTTTTGGAGGAAACATTCAGCTCGAACCCACGTGTACAGAATACCGTCTCTGTCGCTTTACCAACCAAGCCACTAACTACTTCTGGGTTCAAGGGCAAGTAGTTATCTATACTAATATTATAAAGAGGAAAGATTTGATTGTTTGTTTATTTGCATTGATAGGCTCAGAAACTGCTGAACTGATATGAAAAATTCTTGCACTGTTGGGAAGCTACTCTATCCCTGGGTAACATGGGCTATATTATATTTTTTTTAAAAAATAAGGATTCTTATATTTTTTATTTTTCTTACCCGGGCGAAGCCGGAGCGGACCGCTCGTTGCTAATATTATAGTTAGTAGTGATCATTTGATCCCTTTTTCTTCATGAACAATCAGGTATGTATGTTTGCTCTTTATTTGTTGTAGACTTTAAACGATTCAATTATTACTAACATTGACCCAAACTGGTGTGTAATCTAAGCGATTACACACCAGTTACTGCGCCGTGCATCAACAACATGTAAACAGTCCCAATGATGTGTTGGGCCACAATGACACAAAGCCACGTCGCTTGCGGCCGCGGGCGCGTCAGCTGTAATGACAGTTTATCGGCTCGACAGCGTGACGTCGCGCCCGCACTCGGCCCCGGCGTATTCTCCGGAGGCGTTCATCCACACGCTCGCGATATTCAATCGCACTGCGATGCCAGTGTTGCCCTTTAATGCGCGCTTTCGCGGTCTCCTGTTTGTGTTACAAGTTAGTTTAGTGCAACGGCGCAGAAGCGTTAAATTGATCCCGTGTTGGGTATATTGGCGAGGCGGAAGGCTCGGCTTCGTGAGATTGCATCTATTCATGAATGGGTTTCATTCATACATTTTTACAACTTACGCACGGCGACGCTTCCAGGTAACGAATAGTTTTATGAATGAAATGAATTTAGTTTCTCGCTCATCTTTGTGTTTACTCAAAATTGTTTGGGATTAAATAAATTGTAATAGATGCTTAATGCAGCTTGTCTAGTTGATGCCCACGATTGATTTGCTTTCCTGTGTCTCTGAACTGTTGGAGAAGTTACGATAAAACACATAAACGTCTTAGTTTAATGTTAGGTTAGTTTTAGTATTGCTGGGGCAAATACACTAATAACTAATTACAATACTGCAGCTACTACAATAACATTTGAGCAATCCACTAGCTATTGGTAGCCTATAGATAACTCAAATGTTCTAACCCGCTACCGGTTTTAGTTAGGTTAATAGTCATAATCATCTTTATTGGTAACATTTTAATTACAAGTCAGTAATATTAAGTATTAAAATTAGTAAAATTGCATAAAATGTTTTTCCGCGAAGTAATTGTTGCCGGCTGTTGAGGGGATAAATAAATAGTATGTTAGTACCAGAACGTTCCGCATTTTTCTAGATAAGTTTTAACAGTAATTGGTATTCTAGTGTTTAGGTTGTTCAACTAAACAAAACTACAACTGTGTGAAATAAGTAAACCTAGTTCTTATACGATTAACATAAAGCCCAAATGAGTACGAAAACTATTTATGACGCTGTGAAATTAGTTGCTACTAAAAGTATTTTAGCCGATAGTTTTAATTAAAACAAGCCACATTATTCGGAGCCGACTAAAACTACCCGCACTTTGCCGGCAATCGCATAAAACTCATCTAAGATTCGATATCGCGTAGTAAGGAGTAGGTATGAACTCGAATTTCAGCGTACCGACATAAAATAAGGGCTTTTTGATTTTAAAGAAGTTTAGGTAGTTTGTGTGATTGACAGAATTAGGAGCATCGACTAAGTATCGAGAAGAAGAAGAAAAAAAAGTCAAGACTAAGTAGAAATAACTTCTTTTTTAAGTTCTTACCATTTATTAAGCCTAATAGTTTTCGAATGGAGACCACGGACTGGCAAGCGCAGCATACGACGGCCACCGACTAGGTGGACAGACGCCCTGACTAAGATCGCAGGCAATGGCTGGATGCGGGCCGCTTCCAATAGGTCCTTGTGGAAATAAATGGGGGAGGCTTATGTCCCCCAGTCCCAAGTGTCCCAGTGGACGTCCTATGGCTGAGATGATGATTAAGCCTAAAATTTGTTTTACTTTTGTCAACATTCCCCAACAATTTTAAAGGAGAGTAGGTATCATGAGGTCTCTCTGACAGTTGAAGACGGCGATCACGAAGCGAAGGTCGGTTTCGACTCGGACACGAGTGTGATCGAGTGCACTCCGCGGAGAGCGCCCATTATCTATCTCCGGCTATTCAACTGAAAAGCCGGCACTCTACGGCCAGCGCCGTCAATGGGCCCTTTTGCTGTTGCAAGTGTTTTACAACAGTCGAAAAAAGTGTATCCGGATGCGAAGGGTCCTCCGACGGGGTTCCCACGAGTGGACAGCCAAGCGCCGAGGACAATAGTTTACGAAGTGACAATTCGGCGCTCGCTTGTTACCTTTCCCTATTGTGAGTGGAAGACAAAGGGCCACATGTGCAGCATTGTAAAAGTTAATAACTTTACAATGATGGACAAGAAGTTTGGGATCGCGACTGGTCTGCAGATGTCTCACGCCCGACGGTAATTGTTTAAGCACGTCCGCGACCAGCATGTGGTCGGTTACTCTTCGGTCACGGATATGCTCGAGTGCCCGAGTGATACCTAGGCAAGTCCTGCTTCAACCTGTCATCGAGACAGAGGGCTAAATTTTGGGGTATTTAGTAACCGACCACAAAGAAGGAGGTTCTTCTAATATCACGAAATCTTATTTTTTTTTGTATTCGATTACTTCAAGACGCCGAAGAAACGAAAAAATATAAACAATTCTTTTTTGTTTGAAGGGAAATAATTTCCAGGTTGTACGATTTACCTAGACTTTCATTGCCTCCCTTCTGGAGTAATTACAGACCTGACAAACGAGTTGTCCTCGTTTGTCAGGTCTGTGGGTGTGAGACACGGTGTAAGATCTGTGGGTGTGAGACACGGTGTAAGATCTGTGGGTGTGAGACACGGTGTAAGATCTGTGGGTGTGAGACACGGTGTAAGATCTGTGGGTGTGAGACACGGTGTAAGATCTGTGGGTGTGAGACACGGTGTAAGATCTGTGGGTGTGAGACACGGTGTAAGATCTGTGGGTGTGAGACACGGTGTAAGATCTGTGGGTGTGAGACACGGTGTAAGCGCGTTTGTCGTAAACGCGAATATTTTTGATAAAAGAAAAATATGATCGCTCTACAATATTTTTTCATCAATAAATTAGCAAATTAATTAAAATTTTGTTCAATCAGAGTTCATCTTCATGAACTGTTCTCATTAATGGTATTTTTAAAATTTATTAGACATACATTTATTAGATAGGTACAACCCCAGAGTCTTCCTGTCGCGAGTGTGTAGGTTCCTTCTAAGTTTGCGTGCTACACCTTAGACTGCGTCGTCGCTTAACATCAGGTGAGACAGCGGTCTAACGTAGGTAAGCTATATGCCATAATAAAAGATAGTCGTATGTGTTATACGATACAATCCAAACCACTTTTTGACATCGAAAAATGAAGAAAATACAAAGAAGAATGTGTCAGTAAGGATGTAGAATAGGCGGCCTTATCGGTGAGAGCGATCTCCTCCAGGCACTCTTTGGGTGAAATTAGAATAATATTTGAATAGGGAGGGCAATGTTCTAACTCTGCAGTCATTAAGTAGAACTAAAAGTAATTTATAACATTTCATTCATTATTATTATTAAAAAGTATATATATATATATCATCATATACCACAGAAAAGGTGGGATGACGACATTAGGCAAGTAGCAGGAGTAACGTGGAATAGAGTGGCCCAAGATAGACAGGAATGGAAAAGGTTGGAGGAGGCCTTTGCCGATTGGCAAACAGACCTACAAAAAATAAATATATATACCTATAGTTTTTAGTTCCTAATACATTTAAATAGATACTAAGTTGGTCTGAATAAAGGGCTTTATTATTATTATATTATATATATGTAAGTTAAATCTTAATTTGTGTTGTTACAGACTTCCTTTAACACATTTTCAGCATATCCTCGACCGTATCGTTTCAAAAACTTATTTTAAAATCCGAATCAAATTAAGTAAATGAAAATGAGTTTACAGAATGCGAGCTGACTCATTATTGTAGTTGACCATACATCCGGCCGGAAGTGTCCAGTGCGCGGCGTGCAGTGCGCGGCGTGCAGTGCGCGGCGGTCTGTTCGCTCAGACGGAGCCGCAGCAGCGTTGATCATTGAATAAGACTCGACCACCCATTGAGTGGCGTGGAGCCACTCGGGCAGGCATGGCTGGACGTAAGTGAAACTATATATTCTTGTACGTAGAGACGCGTGCGCACGAATACTCACATCGTAAACAAAATACAAACATAATGCATGTCTGAAATATTGGCACATCGCTACACGGGAACACATCATTTATTTTAACTGCCCAGTGCTCGCGCCGACAGTCTCCGACCTCGCCATCACAGCGGTGGACCACATTTTGACGGTCAAATTATTTTTAAATTGTAATTTTGAAGCTCACGCTCGTTATTGTTGGTCGTAAGCAAAAATGACATAACCGTATGTTTTATATCCATCTAATTACGTGTAACACTAACTACTAAGCCTTACTGATGCCGAGACTTGATTTTATTCTATCTTTGTCAATGATACCATAATTGAATCATGTAATTCAAAGTATTTTAGGTTAAACACATTGTGACGTATACCGACCGCGCAGTGATAGCTAATGATCGATGTAATATTTTAAAGAATGGCACTTCTCCGATGCCGTACCGCGGAAGCGACGAGCGCGTTGTGTCCATTTATCACGAAGGCTTTGATTCCAGCCCACATTCGGGCATTGTGGACAGGCGTCATTCTGTAAACGGTTCTCATTATGAAACCGCACTTTGTATAAAAGTACGCTCGAATATAAAGGTAAACATTGATTTTTTCGACCGTTTGAGAGAATGCTTGTTTGGGCTCCACTGACAGAAACACAAAGGGACAATGAGGGATGATCGCGAACGGGCGACCGCACACTGGGCCGCGCTGGGTGCGTACGCGCACTATCCACTCCATCACTTTTGTAAATGCACTTTTACTTGTAGTACGGTTACTATTTTATTTGGTCAAATGTTTGAACATTACTGAAACAATACAACTAATAGTATGCAGAATAAAACCTTAGTTACCTACTGTATAGGAAGCACTCGCGGCAGTGTTTACAGCTTACAATATAAGCGTTTGCCGGAACGCGAGCCCGACCACCACCGGTCTGAGACCTGGTCATAGTAACGTGACAATTTTGGAGCGTTATTTATTTTTTCTTTATTTATTTTCTTGTTTAATTTTGTCGTATTTTCACAAAAAAATATTATTTTCCTGTTGTGTGTCAACACACAAATGTGCCCTTTTGTTTAACAGCTAAAGTAGTGACGTGGGTTTGGTATACTATCTTCTTCTTCTCCATCACCCACACTAGGTGGCGTCGGCGCAACATGTCTTCTGTCATTAGTTATTGCAGCGCTAACATCGTTAATGAACATAACATTCTTCCATACCTTCTCGGTTTTCCTCTAACTCTACATCCATGTTGAGTATTCTTTTCTTTATTATGTTTTTCATCTCTACTTATGACATGCCCATACCAAGCTATTTCTATATTCCCTTTGAACTTGTCATTCATTGGTGCTACTTTCGAGCTTCCTCAGATATACTCATTCTTTATCTTTTCCATCCTAGTCACACCGCACATCCATCTCAACATTCGCGTCTCTGCCGCGTGCACTTCTCGTTCATCGACCTCTGCTGCTGCCCAACATTCAGATCATCATACATTACGACAGGTTTCACTGTGCTCTTTTAAAAAGTTTGCACCTTGAGTGTCAAGGGCGTTTGCGGATCGCATATGGTCCCTGAGACCTGTCTCCATTCCTTCCAACCTGCGTTTACCCTGACGTCTCGGCGACTATTGGCGTCGTTTTGACGGGTTTACTTACCTGGAACGACTAATATTATATCGTGCGCAGTGTCACCCTAACAGATGAAGGCAGCCGTCAGAACACAACGGTCGTCGAGAGCGCGTCGCGCCGCCAGCTGCTCCCGCCCCTACAGCACGCACCACGGCCTCGACCACAGCACGGTGATCACGCCCACTCCTTCGAGATGGCTTCTCCGCCCACTACACATAATACGCTATCCTTTCAAATAAAACTTTATCAAATAAAACCATTTATATTCTTGTGCGTCGACTTATTGCAGCCCTGTAGTTGAAGTTCTAGCCGTTTGTACAAATCCTAAAGCAGATATAGATATATTTTGTAATAGCCTCAGTAGGTATAATTAAAAAAAGGTTGAGTGACAGTTTTTTCCACAGTCACTTAAATCATTTGTAAAATGGTATATCGGTAAATACGTCGTTAGCGAGCGCAGGTTATTTATATTCTCAATTGTCTTGTTATTACAGACTGTATTAAACTTCTTCTACGACGCGCCGGCCGCGGCCCTGTGTTTCCATAATTGAGTTCGTATATCGCGTGTTCTTGGCTGCATCGTAATATCGACTTTTGTTCGAGATGAATCGATTAAATTCCTAATCATAATGGCAACACCGCTTTGATAAAACCGAAATCGCTGGGATATAGTCAAAATAAAATTATTAAATATTATTTTTGATAGATACACCTGGATACAAAATACAGCACAGTAATTAATTTTTTTATATAAATAGATTTATTGATGAAATTGAATTTTGTTGGGCATACTGTCCATGTAAGGCCGAAAATGGACAATGCCCTTTACGCATCTTACATAGCGTCAACATGTAATATATTATTATTATCAGTAGAAATGTGTGATGATGATGATGATGATGATGATGAATTAAGGCTGTTAGTTTCTCGAAAATAATAAATAAATAAATGAGAGTGACGATAAATGTCGTTTCAGTTGACTTCCAGTAAAATCAGATAATTATATGATTGCTAACAAACGACGCGCGCTCGCAATGCACAGCTTTAATATGTTGTATATCGTGATATCACACGCCTATAACATGCAGTAAGGTACTAATTTAACGTTGTAGATATAATTCTATTACACACTAGTGTTCAACGTTTACGAGGCTTAGTACGAGTAAGTGTTTTGTAAAACTCGTTATGTGTAGTATGACAGTATTATATTATATAATAAAATTAGAACAGTCCACTAAGTCCGTTTGTTAATACATAGATAGGTATTACACTACTCAGAATAAATTGTCTAGTTCAGTCGAGAAGTAACATTAGTTTAATGAATATGCGACGCCATCGCCCCCCGGACCGGGGAGGCTATACTCGTATCCACAGAGGCACTTACCCCCTAACAAGAACAAAAGATTGTCGTCGCTATTAGCTACCTAACGAATCACGCACTGACTTCGTAGTATATCCAAAAACCGTGTATACTATCGGGTCATCACAGAAACATAGCGCTGCGGGCGGAGCCCTACCACTGCCTGTCGCATTATCCTCTTCATCATGTTACGAGAAGGGCGTGCGTTCACTCATGGATACTTGCCTCCCGTCATCGCTCTCCACATCGGCCGTTCATGGAGCCGCCCTACCTCCTTCGGCCCCATCTCGTTCAGGTGCGTGTCTTAGTCAGACATCACCGGCCGCGCTTGCCAGTCCGCAGTCTCCGCGCCCAGCCGTGGGGTATGTTGTATCAATCTTTCCAAATGAACGTGCATGAAACGAGTATACCTAATAGTATTTTCAAAATCTCTTTATACTGAACAAGTTGTGTGGTCGGTCGGTACTTAACATACATAACAACATACAACTAACCTATAAGCTCCAGTTTTGTTTCATCGACGGAACGAGGCGAAGGTCTCCCGAGTCTTGTACGCGCTACGATTTTAAATATAAAAAGTAATAAAACTAATAATAATAAATGTTATTTACTAAGTTTGGCGAGGGACACTCGTGCATATCTCCGTCTACACGATGATTATTGTAACAAGAATGTCGTAATAAAGAAGTTGCTGCACTTAGACTTAATTCAATACCTACCTAGGTATGTTAAACTAAAAAGAAATAGGTAGGTACGTATCTATATTAACAAATTGAGCAGTTCCGAGGCGAGTTTGGTAGAACCACAGTTTAAACCTTATATTTTTATTTATCTATCTTTATCCATGTATTCTAGTAATGTATAATGTATTGTGTTTTGTACAAATAAATAAAATACATTGTATGTACGTTGTTGACGTTCTTCTTTGATATGTCAGAGGGAACATATCGCACCGACATCACATTATCGATATAAGGGTAAGAGATTGATGGCGAGAACAATATGAAATAAGAACAATAACACGCACTAAATCACTATAAGGAGAGAATCACGATCGCAGATGAAACTTAAACAAGAATATAGATAGCTAACCATTCGAGTTCAATGTGTTTTTCGCGCGTTTACTACAGCTAAGCGATCTCACAAAGCCCTGAAAATCCATCTCGAGTAAATTGAAATTGGAGCGAGATAGAACAACTTCTCCACCTCGGCTTTTTACGGCAGAGAGACAAGGACGACGAGATTGGGAGTGAGAGCTCAATAACGAGGTAGCCAAGGGTTGGCTGTTTCTCTTCAGGGTAGGATACTCCGGCAGAAGCAATATGTGAAGATTTATGGCTCGCCCGCCATGTACTGGGAATACTCAGGAGTCTTATGACGCAACTCACTTCCATTGTTTTTCTCTGTAATATACCTATGATATAAGATATTGAGATGGTTATTAAAAAGAGTGGGTAAATGTAATAAGTTCATTACAGAATAATGTAAGCGTTACTACTCAACTAGTTATGGAGATATATTTATTAACGAATAGACATATCATTTTATATTACAGGCTCTCTTTGCAATAACTTTCATGTCTGATTCACCCATGCTTTAGCTAAATAGAGACGAAATCGTGTTTTTGATTTGATGTCATCTAGCTTAGTGTGTCTAGCATAAGCTATCTAAAGCCAAGCTGCTATTTAGAGATAGACTAAAGCTAATTCCAAACAAACTTCTGTTTGAAGGTTAACACGAACCGCCAAGCAGCAGCGTCGACAATGGTACATACTTATGTATTCTAGGCCGTGAAATTGTATTCTGTATTCGTATTCCCCCTCTTTCCAACAACCCATAGCTCTAATAACTGAACGGAATAGCTTGGCCCAGACATTCCCTACGACGCAGGCAAGTTGTAGGCAACCCTGTTACAGATATACTTTAGTTATCATTTAAAGTAATTAGTACGTACATATATTGTGTATCACTACCGTGTGTAATCTATATAAGTAATACGCTCGGCGCGTCTCAGCGTATGTAATCTGTGTCTGTTACATGCTCTGCGCGTCTCAGCGTGTGTAATCTGTGTCTGTAACACGCTCGGCGCGTCTCAGCGTGTGTAATCTGTGTCTGTAACACGCTCGGCGCGTCTCAGCGTGTGTAATCTGTGTCTGTAACACGCTCGGCGCGTCTCAGCGTGTGTAATCTGTGTCTGTAACACGCTCGGCGCGTCTCAGCGTGTGTTATCTGTGTCTGTAACTCGCTCGGCGCGTCTCAGCGTGTGTAATCTGTGTCTGTAACACGCTCGGCGCGTCTCAGCGTGTGTAATCTGTGTCTGTAACACGCTCGGCGCGTCTCAGCGTGTGTAATCTGTGTCTGTAACACGCTCTGCGCGTCTCAGCGTGTGTAATCTGTGTCTGTAACACGCTCGGCGCGTCTCAGCGTGTGTAATCTGTGTCTGTAACACGCTCGGCGCGTCTCAGCGTGTGTAATATGTGTCTGTAACACGCTCGGCGCGTCTCAGCGTGTGTAATCTGTGTCTGTAACACGCTCGGCGCGTCTCAGCGTGTGTTATCTGTGTCTGTAACACGCTCGGCGCGTCTCAGCGTGTGTAATCTGTGTCTGTAACACGCTCGGCGCGTCTCAGCGTGTGTAATCTGTGTCTGTAACACGCTCGGCGCGTCTCAGCGTGTGTTATCTGTGTCTGTAACACGCTCGGCGCGTCTCAGCGTGTGTAATCTGTGTCTGTAACACGCTCGGCGCGTCTCAGCGTGTGTAATCTGTGTCTGTAACACGCTCGGCGCGTCTCAGCGTGTGTTATCTGTGTCTGTAACACGCTCGGCGCGTCTCAGCGTGTGTAATCTGTGTCTGTAACACGCTCGGCGCGTCTCAGCGTGTGTTATCTGTGTCTGTAACACGCTCGGCGCGTCTCAGCGTGTGTAATCTGTGTCTGTAACACGCTCGGCGCGTCTCAGCGTGTGTAATCTGTGTCTGTAACACGCTCGGCGCGTCTCAGCGTGTGTAATCTGTGTCTGTTATACGCTCGGCGCATCTCAACTGAACAATACAACGCTATGTTTCTACTTTTGAATCGCCCGCGGCTTCGCTCGCGTGCCTTACAAATACAGAGTGAATACTCGTATACTCAATAATATAATATGTATCACACTTCATGTGTTAGTTCTTCTTACATTTACACTTCAATCGGTGTTATATAAGCAACTCCCATTTACACAAAAAATGACAAAATGTAACCCACAAAATTAATCATGGGTTCCATGTAACATTTTCTCTTCTCTTCCATAGGTTTGGATTTGTCTTTATTGTTTTAATTAAATCAACACAGTTACTCAGCTCCTTTACATTTATCCGAAATAAAACTGTCATTTTTAGTAGGTATGTAAGTTTATATAGGTACTACGCAACTTTGGAAACATCATTGAATGAAATAGAAATAGAAATATTTATTAGCCTTATAATCTTAAAATTATACTAGACAAGTCAGATTTACATGATATCCAAATTAACAATGTCATAAGTTTATGTTTAAAGGAAGATGCCACAGAATGTTAAGAATCGGTCTCTGAGTTGATGATGAGGTCGGTCTCTGAGTTGGTGATGAGGTCGGTCTCTGAGTTGATGATGAGGTCGGTCTCTGAGTTGATGATGAGGTCGGTCTCTGAGTTGATGATGAGGTCGGTCTCTGAGATGAGATATAACTCGGCTTATTGACGTCCCTTTGTAATAAAACATACCCTACCTGAGAATCTCTATAACAACAAATACCACTGTGTAAACAGTATTCAATTATTTTTAGCAGTTCTTGTGTTATAAAAGACTTGTAACTAAAAACACACAGCCAGATAGTGAAAATATTTTATATGTAGGTATAGAATTAGCGTCCTTTACATTATTATAGTAAATAAATTCATATTATAAAATAGTGAGATTGTGAAACAAATTGCGTCGCATCCCGTCGCGTCGCGTCGCGCCGCCGCAGTACCAACTACATATACCTAATAATAAGTGTAATAATTTCATTTTTAGTCCACGACGACGAAAACTCGCGTACGATTTCTGACGCGGATTGGTATCTTGTGCTGCACAACTCGTGTATTTAGAGTTAGGACGTCATGTAAACGTGATGCGATTTGAGACATAGATAGATAACTACCGCGCAGGCGTCAGTGGGGCCGCGGCTACACGACACGTAGGTAGCCATAGGTCCCAATGAGGAGTGGTGTACCGTCCGTATATTGGAAATAGAGCGCTGGTCATTTGTTTTCATTCGCATAATACCTGTGTAACATATAATTATAATAATAAATAAGCAGTGCGGAGGTGAAGACTCCTATGAGTATTCATATTTTCTTTCGAGATAATATAGTTTTCCAAGAAATATTCTTGTATACGGAAGCGGGCAAGTATAATCAAAACACTCTGACTAGAAGGATACAAATATGTGTTTGAGAAATGTTTTGCTTATCAATATTATACAGGGTTTTACGAAGGGTCTGTTTTGTAACGCCATCTTGTAGACGGCGAGCAAAACTCGATCGCCTTTATACCTATACTTTATGATGATAATATGAGTAACCGGTCTCATGGATTAATCGCAATTATAGCTTTAATCTTTTGTTTTCACATTGTCTTCATAAAATACAGCTAGTAGGTATTTATTTTGTACGATCACGAGTGCTCGCTAATAATAATTGTTCATTTATAGTTTATCAGTAGTAGCACCTAAGTAAATACATTTGAATAACACCATAAGCATAAGGTCGCGTCACCCGCGCCGCCGGCGCCGTGCAGCTTCCCAAACTAGCCCCATAGGATCAGTATCAGCCCCTCCCACTTAATCTCAGAGTATCGCTAACAAATTTAATATTTACTCTCGTGGCCTTATCCTTATAAATCGTCGACAATATTAAAACCGCTAGTACATTTGATTGTTGGTACTGCCACCCCTACTGTATTCGCCAGTGTGGTGTGGTGTGGTGTTGGTGAAACACTGCAAGCGAGTAAGTAGATGGTTTTTCAAAAGAATTATGCTCTCTTAATTACATATTATTTTAATACAGAAAAGCATATTAACTTAATTTGGGATATAAAGTGAACTTAGTCATTATTTTCTTGTTGAATCCTCTATGGAATACCACTATTTCATTTGATGGTATGTAACGTATGTGGTTAGAGGTGAAATCACTACGCGGTCGAATTAGACAAGAGGAGATCCGTAGAATAACACAAGTCACCGACATATATACCCAGCTGATTAGCAAGTAAAAGTGGCAGTGGGCAGGACATTTAGCCCGAAGAACTGATGGCCGTTGGGGTTGAAAGGTTTTCGAATGGAGCCCACGGACTGGGCAAGTGCAGCATAGGACAGCCACCGACAAGGCGGTCAGATGACCTGACTAAGATTGCAGGTAAAGGTTGGATGCGGGCCGCTTTCATCCGGTCCTTGTGGCAATGAGGATGCATTATATGTCCAGCAGAAATCCTATGGCTGAGATGATGATGATAATAATGTAGTAAATTGGATTTAAAACAACTTTGCTTTTCACATTTTTTCGCGTAAATAAAATGATCAATGACAATCAGTGATACCTTTGTCTAGCTAGATGTACATTAAGATTGTTGTGGCACAGATGTGATAATGCCGACGAGAGTAAACTAATGTACTCATTTACTAAACCTTGTGGCGGTGCTGATAAGTAGCATATTACCCTGCACCAGCTCGTCGCTTGGGCCACTCACCAAACCGTTAGTACCCTCGCAGCATGCAAGTCCATGCGCGGATTTACATGTAATCCTTGTGCGCTGTCCACAGCTACAGCTCTTCGGCAGTTTATACTCGACATGCGAACTTTATTAACTGTTGCTGCTTCATCAATCACGATTAAGGTCCTATTTAAATGTTGTTTTAGATTGGAAACAACGTTCTATTTTCATTGAATCATTTCTGATTTACAAGCATTCGGGCGAAAAATTCAGTGAAGTTAAGTAAAATTTTATTGATATGAAGTATGTAAATTGTTGATAGACAAATCGCACTCGGGTCCCAATATACAGGCGTAGTGCTTAGTTTGAGACACATGGCGCGGGGCACATGTCTTGCTTGTACATAACTACTTTATTATTGCTTTGTATAATATGAATATAATAAATAACATGTAAAGAAATGCTTTTCATATTTTGATTTTTTTTTTATTATTGGGAATTGGGAGGCGTTTGACCACTATCTCACCTGATATTAAGTGATGATGCGGTCTATGATGGAGCACGCCTGCCTAGAAGATACCTATTCCCTCGTGACTTGAAGATACCCAGGTCGTATTTTTTCGGAAATACAGAGTTAGGCAATGAGTTCCATTCGTTAGCTGTACGCACTAAGAATGTGGAAGCAAAACGCTTCGTGCGACAAGTTGGAACGTCCACCATGTATGGATGTCGCATTGCCATCCGTCTGGTCGTCCTAAGATGGAATGGGGATGGCGGAATCAAATTATGAAACTCCAGAGCGCACTCCCCGAAATGTATCCGATAAAAAACCGATAAACTAGCGACATTACGTCGATGCTGCAGGCTTTGGAGTCTCCTCTTGAACAGAGAGTCATTGTTGATTAGCCTTTTAGCTCGTCTCTCTATCGACTCAAGAGCCTCAAGTTGGTACTTAATTCAACTAGCCAACTTAACCTCCTCGGCTATGAGTAGTTACCCGATCAGACTTATGTTAATAGCAACGGCCATTATTGTTATTCTACTTGGGATATTTAATACATATATACACGTGTATTACTATTGTATATGTGACGGACCGCGATACGGCAGCACAGTCGGCCCCGTCGCGGTGCGCGCGCCATGCGCTCAGATGACAGAAGTCATGCTACAGACCGCTGCGCCACGGCGACCCTCAACATTTAATGAAATATAACTTCTTCGGAAACTTGCTTAGGACATAATTATTCAGGCCATCAAACAAGGTGTGAACTTACCTGGATTCAAGCACTGGGTGTGCATGTCCAGGGAAGAGTCCAGGGATAGAGAAGAATCTCACAAAAATAACTGAGACCCCCAAGATAATCCGCTTTTCAACATTTACATTACAGTGTCCACATCGCGCATGGTCGAGATCACGATCCACAACTACAGCCCAATTAGGTAGTACAACTTTGGGAAAGAGGACACTCGTCGAATCCAACTCGGCCGGGCAGCGTTCGGGAAGCTCCGAGACGTCTTCTCGTCCAAAATACCGCAATGCCTGACAACGGAGGGCTTCGAACAGTGTGTGTTACCAGTGATGACTTACGGAACTGAAACGTGGTCCAACCGTTCCTGGTGGAAACCAATGGGGAAGGCATACATCAACAGCGGACGTCGGTAGTCGGTTCCATTATTGTTAAAACATTTTTTTTTTTACCCTTTTCAGTGACCTTTGCTACTCACGGGACCAATTGTCATAGTGTATGTTCACCGATTTCTTCACCCGCAACTATAATATCATCGACGTATGCGTAGCACTTTTCAGTTATCGGAGTGAGACTCAAAAACCGCTTGTCCAATTTTGATGAAATTTAAGTTGGACCACCTCGTAAAAATATTTTATAAAAAAAATAATTTTAAGAATCGATTCATAAACGCTAAGTTATCCGCGAACACACATAAATATATATTTATATATGATGTCGAATTCAGTAACGTCTTCGTCGGCCACTGGGACCGAGCGCTGTCGTCGGCCGCTGGGACCGAGCGCTGTCGTCGGCCGCTGGGACCGAGCGCTGTCGTCGGCCGCTGGGACCGAGCGCTGTCGCTGCATGGCTTCGAGGATTTATTTCAGAGGGAACAAAGACAAGCGGCGCGGCGCTGTCTCAGATGTTCGCACTTTGGGAACTCGCCATCGGTGACGAGCCTGCTCTGGTTCACTCCGGAGCGCGCACGACCAGCTCAGGTCCAGGATGTCTACGTAATCTAATAGTTTGTGTGTTACCTGTTCACGCCTTAACGGCTTGGTAGTATTTGAATAACATTACAAATGTAAGTCTTCTCTGTCTTCTATCTTACAACCTGAATAGCATAGGGTACTTTTGTCCCGAAACAAAATGTTATTTTCTCTGAAGTATGACATAACCCTCATTAATATTATACTTGTAGCGCCCCGCGGTTTCACCCGCATGGATTACGGTTTACCCGCTACCTCAATTATCCCACGGGAACTATACTTTTTCCGGGATAAAAGTAGCCTATGTGTTAATACAGGGCTTAAACTATCTCCATACCAAATTTCATCTAAATCGATGTAGCCGTATGAGCGTGAAGACGTAACAAGCATACACACTCACACACAAGCTTTCGCACTTATAATATTAGTAGGATTATTAACACTGAGTTTCTACTACCACGTATAATAGTAACAGTGATTATAAATTGTAAAGTAACCATGTCTGTCTGTTAAACTTTCACGCCTAAACTGATAAACTAATTTTAAATATAGGTAGTAATTTTTGTTCTGTAAATATTATGGTTCCGTGGGATAACCGGGTATATAGGGGGAACACGATACTCCACCCGGGTAGACCCGCGGGGCGCAGCTAGTAGCACAATTAGGGTGACTCGTTAATATTAAATATGAAGCAGGAAACAAATAAAACATAATGAACTAGTAACATCCTGCGGCTCCACCTGCGGAGACCGGGGATTCCCCGTTATCCTTCTAGAGGTCTAGTAAACTATTATATTATGTGTAACACATTTTAAACCATCATTATCATTATTGATGGTACATCTCCAGAAGGATGTTTATGGCGGACGCCTACGGTACATAATAACGCGTATACATAATGTACGCTTCAGCTCGACTGGTTCCGGCAGACGATCAGGTATCTAAGCGAGTGTAATGTCAATCATGACGCTGTTGATCAATGACGAACCCCCGCCAAACGCACAAAGCTTTGTCAGCGATACATTATCCCATAAAGACCGCGTTTTACAAATGACTCTTCCCTTGTTGTCTGAGATGTTCAGTGTACTCTCAATTGCTCCCAAAGCCGCTGTCAGCTCAGTATCAATAATATTTTACGTACAGAGGTCAGGACAGACAGACCAAAAAATCATATAAGTCGATTGATGATCAATTGAACAGAATACCTTTGGATATGATTTCATTTACCAATATCCATAGCTGACGAACTATCCGTAGCAGTTGCGTTCGTTTTCCGAATGATTAAAAAGCCTCCCCTCCACCCTCGCACGGGGTGACAATGACTGTCTAATTAAGCGAATAAAGGGCTGTTCCCCGACACCACAAAGCTAAAGTGATGGATCCCTTTAATATCGCATCTGATACTTTAGGCGCTCAGACCAGATTGCCGCCCACCAGGACTGATTTAAATTTTATTAATGGATTTAGAACCCCTTTTCGTTTCAGCCCGTTTGGGCCGGCGGTGGCCCGACGGACGCCGAGGCCGTTCTCTGTAGCTGAACCGTCGATCGGCGAAATTGGACGGTTATAGTTAGACAACATCTGAATCGCCCAAACAGTATACATACTTGAGTAAATGTGTATGATATATACGTATTCCTGTACAGTAGTAAAGTGGCATATTTACAGTTACTTGTCCATTTGTTATTTGCTTCTTAGCGCGTGTGGTGATACGCGACTAGGCGACTAGCTACTCCTGTGATTTGCGATATAATGTGAGGTTCAATGCGGTCAAAATGTGCCTCACGTGCGGTAACGTGCGGTCTAACAATTAATTAGTTACTTAACATTAATGCCTAAGCAGCGAAACAATGCATAATAAATAAATCAATTTGGTTTATTAGACTACCACGTCTTGTTGATGCTCTTATGGGGCCGAAATGTTTATGAGTGGTGAGCACGGATTGGCGAAATGGCGGCCGCTGACACGGAGGACCCACTATCTGATGAGGACACTGGATAGAGGCTACTTCCAACTAGAGAACTTCCTCGTCGGGATAATTGGATAACCACTTGTGCATGTCAGGCCGTGGAAGACCATTAGGATTTTAAAATTTGCACTTTAAATGCTTTTCTGTACAAAAGAAAACTATTGTGATAAATAGACCGCATCTACTGCGAAACTAATTTTTCTATGAGGATTTAAAGAGTTACCAGCTTTCAATTTAACGTAAACATTGAAACGTGAACATCATAATAAGTATTTATTGACTCCAAAAAGTTAGCAACCATTTATCAAAAAATCATATTGGTTTAGATTAACATGGCAAGTTAATATCGCATAGTGTTCCAGAGGCGATGTCCGATCGGCCGGCGAGCCGGGCGGGCATAAGTGAGCTGTGACGGCAGGGGTCGGCCGGTATTGCCTAATCATGCCTTCATGCCGCCTTCACACCCTACTAACTGCCAGTTGTTTTAACATTCATCGCGTTTTATCGCGCCGTTCGCGTCGGCGCCCCAACACCACCCCAACAGTACACTGCGCGCATTGATTCCCCATTGTCGTAAATGTTTTGGTGCAACAGATTTAAGCCGTCAGTTTACTCTGTGATGCCGCGTTTGTGTTTTTTGGATGAATTGGATTACAGTTTATTTAAACTGTTTTTTGTAACTACAATATTATTGTACAAATAAGGGTAATTATGTTGTCACAAATTTGAAATTCAAATGTTTATGTTTTTTTAACGAATACCGTTAGGCATAGCCGATATAAATCTCTGACATCATTTACGTAATTGAATCGCCAGGTTAATAATGCGGAAAACAATCCCGATATCAGAAAGTAGGTAGCGGCCGCGCGCCCCGGCCCGGCCCGTGTTCACGGGTTATTAAATCTGATAAAGTGCTGCCAGAGTCTGTCGAAAGGGTTGCTCCGACTGCGGACCGCTAAAATATTGTGACATTTTGTTACAATACGAATCTTTCCCGTAATAAAATAAATTGCCGTCCATTCGAATTAATGTTCGTCAAACATGCCTCAAATAAAGTTTATATCGCAAATAACAATTAAAGTTGAACACTGAAGCGACCGATAGTAACGTTGTGCACACACGTGGTATTGTGGCGGCCCCGCCCGACCCGACCAGGTCGCGTCGGAAGGACACGCAACAGAATGGGCTCGACAGTCATACATCACTCGTTCAATGAGGATACAACAATCCGACAACAAGCTATTGGGGATCCGACTCATTGTGTGACGTAATTTTATCAATAACATCGGACATATCGAACAATGGGCGCGCCGACAAAAGTCGGAAGAGCGGATGCGATTCGCGTCGTCTCGCCGCCGACGAATGTATTCCTACGCAAGGATTCTTTATGCAATGTTCGTGACACAAAGAGCCGTCTCTCGTCGCAAGGGGAAGTCTCCACCCACAAGTCGGCGGTACTAGCTCATCACATCGCTCATTACAGACAATCGGAAATGACTTCGCGAACTTCGGAACTTTTGAGCCTCTTGTACTCGCACCATATTGTGCGCAGTGGTCACTATAGATCACGGTTACATCACAGGTGTGCGTTGTGTTTACGCAAATGATTCGATGGAGTTTGCTAAGAGTAATAAAATATAGGATTGAATAACATTGTTTTGTATCGTTACTTTACTTCGGAAAATAGTCAGTGTATTTTATTTTAAGAGTATCGTTAAAGTTCGTGTCTGTACTGTGACGTGGTTGCTGTGACCCGGACACTGGCGCAGGGTTGAGCCGATCAACTGGGTTCAGAAGCGTACTCTGTGAGTGCTTCAGAGGGTTGCATGAGGAGTCGGTTCTGTTAGTCGTCCGTTGAAACCAGCATTCGCAAAACAGAATGTGAATAAACTGAATTATAACCACCTAGTGGAATTAAAATAATGTTTTTATGCAATATCGGAACCGAGGAAAAAATACTCTGACGTTTCAAAAGTCATCGCACGAGACGACGATCGCTTGTTGTCGGCGAAAAGTAACAAGAGGGACAAAGGGGCGCGGGGCGCGCCCAGGGGGGGGGAGGGGCTCACAGAAGAATATATTCTTTTCTCATGGTCAGAGGAAGGAAACGAATAATATATATTCGATTAGCGGAGATACAAAAGGAGTCGGCACAATGAGACGCTACTGTTGCGCGGATGTCGCGCCGCCGGCTCCATCGGCCGACTCGACGGCCGGCTCGCTCACGTCCTATCTACGGGTGTGCCTACAGTTGTAATGAGACAAAACCTCCGAACGTGTTTGATAAAAGCAGGAGCTGGTATCATGATGTGTACACATCCATATTGATTTAGGTTTTCTAAGAGACTACACACTTATTTGTTTTCCGCAAACAGTTTTTTTTATATTATTTATAGGCATATATATATATATGTATTGTAAATCAGATAACGTCACAAATACAGAATGATTTTTTAAACTAGTTACATAATATTGGTAATAGTCACAGATCAAGGGTAATAGTGTAGGTTAGTTTGGAAATAAAACAATGTCTTAGCGATAGAGAACGCTGTGTGTGTGAGTTGTTACGGAACGTCGCCTTACATTGTGTATGATAATAAACACATTACTTCAACGGGTAACATTGCACTAGACATTGGAGGAGTAGGTTATTTCATGCCGTGAACTTTATTTACTGAAAAGATGTGCTAAAACTGAGAGGACTCATTTGTTTATTTATTTCTGTGGCATTTTACTATTTAGGCAAGCGATTCCGCGTGGATCAGCTAGTCTACTTTAACGATGTTTGTTTGGCGGACAGGAGGAATGCTCTTAATCTTTTAGCTTTCAACCGAAATGTATACTAGGATGTAGCTTAGCTTTCCAGTAAACCAATTTAACAATCCATTGCGTGGCTTAGCTCTTTTACATTACCTGTGTGTAAATTACAAAATGTGAAATAAATTTTACAATATGCCCCGCAGATTAACAAATCGAAATGGCAGTAGGCAGGGCACATGGCGCGCACGTAGTGCTGATGGCTGATGGGGTCGGAAGGTTCTCGAGTGGAGACCACGGATAGACAAGCGCAGCGTAGATCGACGGGGGACACTATGTCCAGCAGTGGACGTCTTATGGCTGACATGATATTGTTTGTGTAAGTTTGCCGGCGAGTTTAGGTACTAATACAGTACATGTTCACGTTTAAAAATCAAAAGCCTTTCCATTGCCGCGCAACAGAGGATATGTGTAAATATTTATTTAAAAGGGCATTCGCCCATTGCCATATATGGCATACTGCAATTTGCCTAATGAAGTCGGTTGACACACAACATCTTCAACATACAACACATTACACATGTGTTGTATGTTGAAGATGTTTCCAAACCGGGACCTCCAGGCTCCAGGTCACTTTTGTGTTTGTGGCTTAGAGAATACATTCCTTAATGTACACTGTAAGGTTTGTAATTTATCAAAAACGCATATTTACTCAGCTATACGTACGCATAAAATAAACTACTATTTTCGAAGATCTCCCGCAGCAGCGAATTTAATTTTTAATATTTTGGACTCTGCTAAAGTGAACCTACAGTATTGAAATGAACAACATTCGTGTAAAATTTGATAAAAATGAATAATCGTTACTGGTAATCATAGTCGCACATATAAACAAACAAACAAACAAGAAACGCACCGCCGAAACTAGTTCAGAACATTCACTTAGCTCTTTCCAAAACTTGCGGAGTTTATGCGCAGCACTAATAATGGCCGAGCTCCTGGTATGTTTGCGGAAGTAATAACTAATTACGATCATTTATGTCCCAGCTTTGACCGAGGAGGCAGGAGAGAGGAGTGTCTCCGAGTCACCGGCGCGGTACACCACACGGTGACGTCCTAGTGATGCACACCGGGGGCGCTTCTGCTGCCAGTTGCTGGCCCGTCAGCGGCTCCCCCAGCTCAGTTATACAAAACCGCTTTGTGAACAATCAATTCATGAGTCAAGTGTACTAATGGTGGGTGGTGCTTCACCAGAGCTTCTAGATTGATTAGGTACAAAATTGTTCTTAAGATTTGTCTATCGGGAAAATTTTTGCAAACGCATCGAATAGTCTCAAAAATTATTTAAAAATATTTTGACGTCCACATTTTTTTTCTTCATTGGTATTTATCGAGTGTTGTAAGCACAACCGGTGCCTCAACTTACTTAATAATCTGTAATTCTATACCGGTCAGTGATAATGTACACCCTAGCTACGAGATGGCATCAGAATCAACTGGGTTTCGATCGATAAATCTAGATAACCCTTTCCGGAATATTGTCAGTTGACGGCGGTGCATGGGTTAACAGTAAAATACTATATATTATTATGTAGCCATACGTCTACACTTATCTATATAGATATATATATTATAAAGATAATTTACTTTATGTTTAGCTAATTCTTTATGATGATTATTTATTACTAACAATACTGACTACTACTCAAAACTACAGGAATTATAATTTAAGTGTAAAAACTATCGAGATTGTGTTCCATAACTTCCAGATGAAGAACTGCAAATGAGTTCGAAACTGGTCGGAGAGTAATTTTGCAGTATTTACCACGTGAGATAGATTCGGTCCAGGTTCGTAGATTTCAATGATTATTTGAAATTTATTTCACCAGTACAACTCCGTAACGAAGTAACATTAGGTATGAAAAAAAACTAAGCATCCAAACAAAAATTAAATGATGAAACCCCCTTTACTATGAGTTCTGGGGGACTCAGGGGAAAAGTGAGTAAGTACCTTCTAATGCGCCGTGAAACCGTCGAGCGCAGCCACGGCGTGGCGCTAGTGTTACACAAACTTATTATAAAAGTATAGAAAACACAACCACAGTCTTGGATGTAATTTCTTTTAAACACACCGATGGAAAATAAAAAACCTAGGTAATGAATGTCAGCCCCCGACAGATAAAACAGCTATAATAAGTGTATAGATTTTTATTATGAAACGTAAGTACATTTAAAAAACTTTTACATCTCTACATACAAGTCAACTGGGGTTAAAATACAGAGTCATAACTTCATTGCCATTGTTAAAAAATGCGAGTTGTTTAGTAGACACAATGATGATTTGTCATCGAAGAATGACTGAAGGACCACCTGGCCACCACGCGACCCCAAATATCTGCCTCGAGCGTCGAATCTTTAGCACAATTCGCAACGCACACAATTTAGTCAATATGGTCGTTTAATTTATATTATGTGATCTTCGAAATGCTATTTAAGACTAAGTAGTTGTTGAATAGTTCGCAGACGCGCCGGCAGGCGGGGCGACGGGCGGCAGATGTTCGCTCCCCATCTTGTGGTTTATGTATTTTGATGTTACTATGCGTAAGTAAAAAGCATGCTGTGCGTTTCACTGTGAACGATTATGAAACATTTTTGTTGTCATATATTTTTCTAAGTGCGATTTCGCTAAGTTTATAAAATGTTCAGTGTTCAGATATAGAGTAATTATACCGCTCATATATGACACACAGCAAGATCCGGCCGAGAGAAGAGGTCGTGACGTACACCTTCCTGCACACGCAAGTCTTACGAAGATACAAAAAATATACAATTAATATTAGTTCTAGTAATATATCACACTAATATTACAAAGGCAAAGATGTGTGTGTGTGTGTTTGTTACTTCATCACGCTCAAACAGCTGCACCGATATCGATGAAATTTAGATTTAGTTCTAAGATCCCTAGACTAACACGTAGGCTTATTTTCGTCATTCCCACCATCACCGTTTTTCATCACCACGTGGTTACAACCGCGGGGCGGAGCTAGTTAAAAATATATTATTTTTGCAAGTTATTAATGTAGCGCCATGTGCTGCACGGCTATATATGGTTATGAAACCGCTGTTCCGGGCTGGTCGAGCTCTCCAACACCACGGCCCTCACCTCACTTGTTACATCAAGTTGGACCGCAGGGGAATATACCAATGTTTAGGGCAAGATCATACGAATTTATTATTATAACTTGATTAAATTATAAGTTTAACAATATCAGCTTATATTATTATTATTTTTTCAAAAAGTAATGTAAAAAACCCACAAATCCACTTTAATTATAAAATATAATAAAAAAAATGCATGTAAATTACGTCAGCTTTTAGATTCCATAATTCCCTCTGATACGGAGTTAGGAGTGCAAGCATAATAACGCACCTTTTATTATACAAATACAAATATATTTATTTGACGTAACAATTGGTCAACAATACATGAACCCATTGGCTCCAAACTAGTATTCACTGTGTTTTGGAGCCGAAGGCCTGTCCCTTAATATAGTACATATAATTGTATGTCAAACGCTCAGAACGGCTACATAGCTATTTAAAAACAACAATTTACAATTATTTTTTTAAGCTTTATTCTTAGTTTTTCGCTAATAACTAACTAATAACTGATTACAATACTGCAGCTAATACAATAACATTTGAGCAATCCACTAGCTATTAGTAGCCTATAGATAACTCAAATGCTCTAACCCGCTACCGGCCGGCAGCGTGCCCAGAATGCTGGCAGCATTGCCACGTTGATTTGCTATAGCATGTTATATAGCACACACGATATTCAGTAACGGGTCGTCAGTTCGCTGTCATTGGGCAATGCACGCTGCGCTACGCTCCTGGTCTACATCCAATAACCTGATGATCCCGTAGGTAGTCCTGCGTGACGCACACGGCCCCTCGATAGTCCGCTAGGCTTCTACGGACTTCCTTATCTCTAATAAGAGAGTATTCTTGGAGAGATCCCAAGCTTAGCCTCTCTATAACTCGTGGTGCGATGGTGACGCTGTGCCGAGACTCGAAGATGTGTAGATACCAAGTAACATTGCCAAACGTCATTGTTGGACGGACGCCGGACACTTATATATATATACACCACATATAATACACATACTTGGGTATAGTGACATGCTTAAAAACCAAACGAGGAAGTCTGAATTCAGTTAAAATGTATTCACAGTTATCAAGTTCTGTTTTGAGCCACGAGCAATTTTCATATTTTATTTTCGCTGTTAAAAGTTACGAGTGAAAATGGTAAAATAAATGTTGTAAATGGCAGCCCTGGGTCTGTGGCGCCGACAGCGTTCGCGGTCTGCGAATCGACTTCCTGCGTGCCGTTTCCCGCCAAAATGGATCGCTTCCGGCAAGTATTTGTCATCTTCTAATCACAAAACGCTATGGAGTTGCTTTTAATTTAATACTAGTGTGTCCCCTTGTATGTAACAAGGGGACATACAATTTTGTATATCCTTGTCCTTAAGACACCTTAGGATAACCTTAGGTGCTCGCATATTTTATATTTATGCAACTATTTTTTCTCAATTTATATCATAGATTTCTTCTGAGACATCGGATTTCAAATATAACGATGTTCGCCCAAATACAATTTTGAAAAGATCATAGGTAGCGTCTTTTTGGCGTTTGAACTTTATTGGACACATTTCTAAGTGTTAAAGGTGTTGGCTAGCCAGACTGGTGCTGGAGAGTACTTAGACATTTGGTATATGTATTTGGTAGGTGTTTGGTATTGTATACAGTTGTCGGTGACTATTCAAACTAAGCCCTCCGACCTCCAACTATCAAAAAATGCAATTGTAAAATGTGTGCTGAACGGTTCGAGCGTGCGTGTTAGTTAGTAGTAGATGTGCGACTTCTAACCTTTCATCGTTCAGGATATTGACTTCTTAGACTTTGAAGTATGTATTCTCACACCACCGTCGTCGAGAAATTTATTTTCGCAATAAAAAAAGTTGCCTTTAACCGTATCCATAGCTGGTACTAGATCTCTATACGTGTAAGTATAAAACTGCTACTTAACATATGTGTTGTCAAAATTTCCGTTATCGATTCAGGAATAATATAGGCGTGAAAGCGTAACCAACAAACTAATTTAAACTTTGAATAAATACGGCGGCCCGCGGGTTCCCCCGGGCGGTGACGTAGACTATGGCTCTCCCGTCCCCCAGGTGTACCAGGGATGGCCTGACCATCTTTCATTTTCCTTGAGATTAAAATAGAGTATATTAGAAATATATTAATAATTGTAGCCCGAAAATAGTTACTTTATTAAACGACATGTGCAGTTTATGCAAATGAACAAATGAGTTACATCTTCAAAATTTTCGTTTAATTTTTTATTCTAAATTGTGTAATATATTCGAGTGAATTGAATAGATTGTCTTATTTATAATGTTTTTAGTCACAAAATAAAGTCCTTGTTTCAAATGTGAGTTGATTCAAATGTTTTGTCCTAAAACAGCATAATTTTTTTTAAAAAAACACATGTTGTTTTGATACATTATTTTAAAAATGTTGCATATATGTATAGATAAAATATAAAAAGATGTCCAATCGGTTTGTTAATCACCTTAAGATGAACACTACAGTATAGGAGAGGCTAACATTTAATTGAGCGAGATGTGTCGTCTCTACGGATGTCCTGTTCCCGCTCCACAGTGTTTTAATCCGTTTGCCAACAAACACGTCGTTATATCTGTGTATTTCTGTTGATGAACATTATGCGAGGGTCCTCCTGCAGCGTGGGGGGAAGGGGGGGGGGGCAGAGAGCACTCTCAGGTCGCGACTAATGAGGCGCAAAGCTAATGAATTTATTCCTTTTTGTAACATTACCTACAGGGTTCCGTTGTCTCTTGAAAGGTTTTTCCTATATCAAATATGTAACCATCACCAGGCTTGAACTCATATTCTCCAAGAATGGTGACGTAATTAAATAATCTTTCGACGCGATTTGTATCAATTTATTTTGAATTTTCTTATAAGCAATACTTACATTGAACTAAAATTTCTAAATAATAAAAATTAATTAGATGCCTTAATTGAGCAATTGACACGCTCGTCGATAGATGTATTTAAGTACATACTTTTAATGGCGAATAAAAATAAAGATAATCATTTGAAGTCTTAGGTATATTAAGGAGTTTATATTAGACACATATAGCTATGCCGTGGTGGTACCGGCCTAGTATAGTACTCCCCCATCTCTTCCCGTGAGTGCCGTAAGGGACCACGCACCAGGAGGTGGGCAGCAGCGCCTTGAGGATAGCAAAACCATACTGCGCTTGCCAACCCGCCTGCCAACCACGTGGCGAGTTTTGGCGAACCCCCGAATTTGGGAGGAATATGTCCAGCAGTGGACATCCTATCCTATCGCTCAGGTGATGATGACATATCTAATTATACCACTAGACTAACTGACCGAATGACTTTCATTACTTGGCAGCTACAGGGACGCGTGGGATGCTACTTGCGTGGACCCCCTTGCGCGGCACAACTTCCTGGCACCGTGGATAAGGCTGGTTGTGCGGCTGAATGAGTGGAAAACCTTAAGAGGCGCAAATATAGTACACTCGATAGTGGATATATATTTGAGCTTTTGGGTTCGAGACGTTAGGCCCGTGGGGGCCGAGCGACGTTGGGCCCGTGGGGGCCGAGCGACGTTGGGCCCGTGGGGGCCGAGTGATATTGGAATAATCATTTAATTAATAAGAAAATTATAATCAAATATTTCATTAAAACTTTTTTGTTTTGTTTTTCTTCATATAATTTTAAGTTAGATTATTTTATTGCTATTCTAAATTATTTTTAAATTATGTTAATGTTACCTTGTTAATGTTGTATGTATAATTGTAAATATATAGTATAACATATATAAGTTTTTAAGTACAATGCTATAACAATATTGGTTTGGCAAAATACCAACGTTTTGTATTGTATAAATGGGTAGTACGGACAGGTTCTCCAGCCACATACCCGTGTACACGCCATATTGTGTTGGCAGCGTGAGCAACCTCCGCTGTGTTTGACTCAATAATACTTTTAATCTGATTGTCTACGTGTAATTATAGAGTAATGTAAATGGCCGTGGGGCGACACTGTCACCGGTAATTGTGAGAACTGATTGCGTAATTAGCGCGACGAGTCACAAGGGCGCGGGAAAGGCCGCCCTCCTAACGCTTTTGTTTTTTAACACCCGTGGGAGGTTTAATTATTAATATTTATTTTGGGCACTGTTTGGCGGTTAAATATCGCCACGCTGTGACTATGTAAGTATGCTATGATAATATTTAAAAATGTTTATTATATTGGACCATGTAACCGTAACTATGTGTTAAGTACGCCAGGTCTACAAAGATAAAAGTTAATCAACCTTTTAAATTTATAAAAATTTCTTTCAGTTCGGTTGCCTGGATAAATCGCTCAAAGCGACAAGACCGCCCGTTGTATTCCTATATTTATATGTTTATTTTTTTGTGTTTTTAAAATAGTGAGCTCATAAAAAGTTTTCTTTCTCTCTATCTATATATAATGTAGATACTTGTGCTAACTACTTCCTACAAGAAACATGTTGTACCCATCAATCAATCAACCAATCAACCAATCAAGTAACTTATTTGCCAGAATACATGTTTTAGTGTTTTTATTCATTTCCAGTGTGAGTTTCAGACAGAACATCACTGTGCAGTTCGCAAACACACAACTGCATGACATGCATGACAGCATGCAAATATTACTTTAAATAAATATACACAAAGTTAAATTGCTACAAATTGAACAAAATATTTGAAGTTATTACTTATAAATGATAACAACATATATTATTATAATATAATAATAACAAAAAAGATAACAACATAAATTATATTATTTTACACTATATAAACAATCTTTAACAAGACAATGAAGTGTGTGTTTTTTTTTTCTGTACGTTTGATTCAATGAATCAATCATTCAATTTTGTTTATTGCATAAATAGTAACAATATTGTATAGTTACCTAGTTTGTTAGTTGTTGATTACGACTAAGTCGCGATCTTCAGATGTATGGTTATATGAAGTTTAGCAGAAGACTAATCAACTCCAATACAATTGAGTACTTCTTAATCGATCTACTGATACCCGGTGTAGTGAAGCGAGCGTCGGCCGCCGATCTAACGGTCGGGTTTCGATCCCCACCCCTCTCGCGTGAATTCAGTGTAAGTAACATCGTTATCTAATTCATGGCTTATCGATTGGGTCCTCATCATCATAATATCAGCCGTAGGACGTCCACTGCTGGACATAGGCCAGGTTCTATTTTTCGTAAGAAGGCGTAATATTTTTTTCAAATACATTTGTACATTTAGGTAAGTATATATATTTGATTTTTTAAAGTACGTATTTGTAATATTTGAAACAAAAGCTTCAGAATTTGTCCCGCTATCTGTCTGTCGGCAGCCCGACCACCATCGGCATCTTTTAAGCCCTTCATAAGTTCATTTGATATCTGATTCATTCGGTTAAGTTCTCTATTACACGATTTTCTATCAAATCTTTGTAATCTATTATAATCATCATCTCAGCCATAGGACGTCCACTCCTGGATATATGCCTCCCCCATTAATTTCCACAAGGACCGGTTAGTAGCGGCCCGCATCCAACCCTCGCCTGCGATCTTAGTCAGGTCGTCTGTCCACCTGGCCGGTGGCCGTCCTATGCTGCGCTTGTCAGTCCGCGGTCTCCATTCGTTGATCAGTTGTTCGAGCTCTGCGCCCGCCCACTGCCACTTGCACCGCTGGGCTGTGTCAGCACCCCGAGCATAGCTCGTTGTGCGACTCGGCTTACGTACAAGGCCCATAGTCGGTGTCGATTTACATTCAAGTATTCGTCTGGCTATCAATCACCACTAAGTGTGAATAACTGTCGTCAAACACACTGTTAACATTACAGATCAAGCGTGATTCCACCTTCGACCGCATCATCACTGACCAACGAGGGAGATAGTGAAACCTTTTGAAGAAAAAAAAACAGTTTTTGTGATGTTGCAGGATTTCGGGCTGATAGTGTGCAGGTGGGACAGTTGTTATTGACAAAAAATATATTCATCACGAGTCGTATGGACGCTTCACATCGCTGTTCGGAAGTGATCAGTAACAAATCGACGAGCTGAAGTGCTCCTTCTATATAATAATAATACATTTATTGAAAGCACTAAGAAACATTGTATGACGAGCCGTGATTGTTATTGTGTACCGAAACAATATGAGTGCATCCATTCATTTCAATTTACTTGACGGTATTGTTTCGGCGCTGGTGGCGCCCCCGTTCCCGCGCTTCCGGGTGACGCTTCCGCCACGAGCGCGACGCGTGCCGCGCCATCTTTCAATTGCACCCTTCAACGATTGCCTGTTTGTTACCAGATACGAAAACACCATCACTTGTGTGGAAAATTATATCAAATTTCACTCTACGTTCATACCGTTAAAGTTTATTTCCGTTTATACGTTTTGCATACGTATAAGACCGTGTAGCGACAGATCTCTGTGATTGTTTTATCTGTAAAGTTAATGTTATTCAATAATTATCTGAAATGAATTGTCGTGCGGTGTGTGTGTCATTACCTGACGCCCGCCAACTTTACGATGACTGTAATTACGACACAAGTGACGGCAGGCGGGATGCGACAACATGGCTGCAACAAAACAACGCTAGCAGAGGTGCCTACCCCCGCTCGTACTGGTGTAACCTAGGGAGGATCAACAAATGATCGATCACTGTTGTACGGACGCGTTACCTAACGCATCACTATACAAATACTAAGTTACATTTGCTTTTCTATAGCTTGGATGTTATCTTGTTAATTCTACTATTATTATAAATGCGAAAGTTTGTGTGTATGTTTGTAACTTCTTCACGCTCAAACGGTTACACCGATTTCGATGAAATTTGGTATGGAGATAGTTTAAACTCTGGATTAACACATAGGCTACTTTTATCCCGGAAAAAGTATAGTTCCCGTGGGATAAATGAGTGAATGGGAAAATCGTAATCCACGCGGGTGAAACCGCGGGGCGCTTCTAGTTATATATAATGTAATGTTTAAGGTACCAGGTTGAGATTTCAGACCAAGATATGCTAACTTTATGACATTTATCATTGTCTTGAGCTTTCAATATTAAGAGCGAATTTGGTCGCATTGGGCCTAGACAAAGTGTCATTGGCCGAAAACAACAGTCCGAGGGCGGTAACGCCGTGAGAAATCATATTTTTTTCCAATAATTTTCCCGAGCGCCGAATCCATACAAGTTCGTAGAAAAATGCCATTTTGACAAGCTGTCCTCTTTCAAGCGGAAGCGCTGAAGCGGTGCATCTGGTCTCGTCCAGGCCCACTGCCCACAGGTGGGGCCGCGGTGACGCCCGGGCTCTGAGTGTGCCACACTTCATGAACCTATGAAGATGATAATAATAATATGTTTACCAAAAAAGAAAAGAAGCTTTCATGTGCAACTTTGCATCGATCGATGAATTATATTGATCTTATTATTCATTAATGAGGGTTGCATTTAGTATAAACTAAATGAACCGAGAGTTAAAAATCAAATGATTCTAACTAGACGAATGGGTCGCGGGCGCTCTTACTAGATCTGTTCCTGGAGTACGGTCGTCGTTATCCGAACAGGAACCAACATTGTTCTTCACATCGTCACCATTGTAGTTATTGATAAATGTCAACTTGTGTGTTTTTATGTTAGATATTATTAGCAGTAAACAAACGAGTGCCCCTGTTCCATGAAACGACACCATCAAGCCCGTACATGAATATTATGCATCGAAATAATTGAAAAGAGCGTTGAAGTCGTACAAACACGTGACCCTTCGGGAAGCAATTAAATAGTCCATTAGAGTAACAAATAGTGCAAACATTGATGTGAACGCCGACCGAGGCGTACCTACCTCCCTACCTCCAGCTACGCCTACGCCTACCCACGCGCGCCGAACAAACATTTGCCGCCGCTCCCTGTACAGCCGATCACTTTGTTTGTTCACTACATCCGACACATCACACTTCACACACTATCATTGCAGAAAAAAACTTGAAATGTATACAAATACACATTACTCTGTATGCCCTGGATACGTTTTTAACGTACGCTCTGCGCCAAGCAGCTGTTTGATTGTTAAGGTCACAATCGTTCGTCTTCGGAAAATGAATGTTCGCTTAACCCCCCGCGCCCCTCTTGTGGTGCGGGGTGGTAATGTCACAGCTTACACTGTCCGAACGCTCCGACGTGGCTCAACAACTGCTGACAGAACTCTCCCGAAATGAAAACATCTATAAAGGACACCCATGACTACCGGCGTGGTCCTGCAGTTGATCAACTCGGTCACCACGGGCTTTCATGTTCCAGAAGTGCTGGTCGAATTTCCCGCCGTGCTAGCATTAACGATATCATCCGTCGGACTTTTACCAGCGCCGATGTTGCAGACATTCTTGAACCGAATGGTCTCATGCGTGACGATGGTAAAAGACCTGACGGCATGACACTTATTCCCTGGAAGTTAGGGCGGCCTTTGTGTGGGACGCTACATGCGTTGACACTTTGGCGCCGTCACACCTTCCCGAGACACATGTTAGGGCTGGCGCCGCGGCTTATTCGGCGGAGCAATTGAAACGGCTAAAATATGCTAACCTAGGTAGTGGTTACATATTTGAGCCGTTTGGGGTCGAGACATTGGGCCCGTGGGGACCGGGAGCGTTATCAGAGCGTTTGATCTATGCGACGCGTGGCCAAAATGCTGGCACATATTTGGCTCAACAGATCAGCATTGCAATTCAACGTGGCAATGCTGCTAGTATTCTGGTCACGCTGCCAATTGGTAGCGGGTTAGAGCATTTGAGTTATCTATAGGCTGACAATAGCTAGTGCATTGCTCAAATGTTTTTGTAATAGCTGTATTATTGTAATTAGTTATTAGTATTTTATGTAAATAAAGGCATCGGTCCATTGAAAAAATTTAAAATCAGGTTGTTCCAGCAACATTGTTCTTCTTGTGTGTGTGTGTGTGTGTGTGTGTGTGTGTGTGTGTGTGTGTGTGTTTCAAAATAATGTGCACATAAAGAGTTTTTTTTCTATCTATATCTTTTGAATTGTATTCTGATATTACGGAATTTCTATTGTCTATTTAACAAATCTACGTACACTCGTTTGTCCACACATCTAAAAGATCTGCACAGTTCCCATTATTTTAGCGACACGGATTCAACACACGACACGGTCAAGTTGCCAACTAGTTTAGAGCTCTCCATACACTAAAGTCTGAAACAATAGTTTCATTTGCTAACAGCGTTATTTGAGAATGTTCACTATTAAAGACATGACACAAACAAAGGGGGGATAGGAATGCTATTTGGGGACGAAGTGAACGCTGCAGCTGGCCGTGACCACGACCTATTCCGTCAGCATGGAGTGGGTGGGCCGTAAATGTTACTATTAGTCATGCCGATTTCACGTAAGAATTTTGTAGGTCATAAAACGTGTATTTACCCGAAGGTAATGCGAAGTTTCAAACAATATTTTAATGGTTTTGAAAGCAAACGACGAAAATAGTTCTGAACAGAGCTAGAAAAGTAAACACGCCGACCTAACGACTCGCTCGATAGGAAGCGCTTCGAGAATTACTGGGTGAAGTACGCTTCGTAGAGGGCATTACGCTACAAAAGTTTCGTGTAACAATGTGTAATGTTGCCATTTCTATGCGCGAATCTCCCGACGGAAGCGGCGAAGCGGCCGCGACTCCTCGGCGATAGAGCAACTTTGCTATTGTGGCTCCATCTACAACTGTCCGCACCACTGACGTGTTTCCGGCTTCTCTTCAAAAAGTCTCGAGCTGTCAACCGGTGAGGGGACGTATTGGAGTTTCCTTGAGGGTCTTTTTATTCGTTCCATTCTCGCAAAGATTTATTTGTTTTTGAAAAAAAACATGATCGACTGCGGTTCATTGAGTCTGCATTTGTCACCCTGACTCATCCTGTCCCGAAGAATGATAGCTTTTGCTAACAGAGCAAGGACTGAACGAAGTCAATGATGAGTATTTAGGTTAAGGCTCTATCCTACTGATAACAGTTATCGTCGGTAGTCATTACCACTCGAAAGTAGTCAACGTGACCCAGTTTAAATATGCACGACTTCATATATTTATCTTCATAAAATATAGCGTGTACCGAGAGTAAAGCCAAATAAATTGCATAGTTAATGATCGCCAGTTGAAATGTGGACAAATTTCTGATGATTAAGAGTATTCATGGCTTCAATGCTCGTATGAAGGTATCACTGCAACACGATCAATTGTTTAACATATATAAAAAAAACTTTTGTTTACAGATTCTTATTAGAGTCTGCCAGCGCTGCGTGGAGCAGGGCGCAAGGAGGCATGCGTAGAGCAGGGCGCAAGGAGGCATGCGTGGGGCAGGGCGCAAGGAGGCATGCGTAGAGCAGGGCGCAAGGAGGCATGAGTGGGGCAGGGCGCAAGGAGGCTGGCGTGGGGCAAGGCGCAAGGAGGCATGCGTAGAGCAGGGCGCAAGGAGGCATGCGTAGAACAGGGCGCAAGGAGGCATGCGTGGAGCAGGGCGCAAGGAGGCATGCGTGGAGCAGGGTGCAAGGAGGCATGCGTGGAGCAGGGCGCAAGGAGGCATGCGTGGAGCAGGGCGCAAGGAGGCATGCGTAGAGCAGGGTGCAAGGAGGCATGCGTGGAGCAGGGCGCAAGGAGGCATGCGTGGAGCAGGGTGCAAGGAGGCATGCGTCGTTAAATAGGAAAATTATCGTTTTCCCCACGGGACCATGGGAACAGTCGATATTTTCGTACTAAAATGTCGCGCCCACGGTTTCACACTCTTGGACTACGATTTTCGCGCTACTTGTATTATCCGACGAGAATTCTACTTTAAACTATACATAATATACATATAAATACTAAAATATATATAGATAAATATACCCTAAAATACCACATAACCTATGTGGTATTTCAGGGTATAAGCTATTTTCATTCCAAATTTCATGGAAATCCGTTCAGCCGTTTCAGGGTGAAAGAGTAACAAAAATACAAACGACAAACAAAATTTCGCCTTTATAATATTACTAGTAGCGCCCTGCGGTTTCACTCGCGTGGTTTATGGGTTTCCCGATACCTGAATTATCCCACGGAAATTCTATTCTTTTCCCGGGATAAAAGTAGCCTATGTGTTATTCCAGGGCCTAATCTATCTCCACACAAAATTTCATCGAAATCGGTACAACCGTTTAAGTGTGAAGGAGTAACAGAGGTTATTTTGCTTATCCCACGGGAACAGCTACTATTTTCGCGATGAAAAGTAGCCTGTGTAAATCTAGCGTCTAAACTTGACGGTCGCCATGGCGCAGTGGTCAGTGACATGACTTCTGTGGCTCCGGGGCCCTGATTTCGAATCCTGGTAAAGGGGCAAACATTAGTGCGATGAGTGTGGATGTTTTTCCCGGATCTTGGTTGTTTGTGAGATGTGATTGTGTGTGTCCATAGCTCCCGCGACACAGCCACAGGGAATCCTAGTGCGGGGCTTGAGTGTAAATAAAAAAATAATTTAAAAAAACTATCTCCATACCAAATTTCATCCAAATCAGTTGAGTAGTTTTTGCGTGAAAGAGTAACAAACGTCCATCCATTCACACCCATACTTTCACATGTATAAGTGGGATAGTGTAGTGTGGTGAAACCTAGCACGGATGTATTGTATACAGCCACGGGCACCGCTCGGGCTCTACGCGCCGGCTGCTACGGCTCCGGCCGCGTGCTACGTCACCGCCGTAGACCTCCTACGAGATATTCATTTTCGATTACATCATCGTTGGCTTTAGCTATACATGCTTCATATTTACCGTGATGTTTCTGCGGAGCGCGCGCGCGGCGATATGCGCACAGCCTTTTGTTTCACAAATCACACCGAAATTAAAACGCAAAAGGTCACTCGTCCTAATTTATTATATTCTAAACTCGGACGAATAAAATTTTTTCCTCATCCGAGATTCTAAAATAATTAGTCAATTAACGTGTCAAACGCGAAATTAAAGGCGGCGGGTTCTTTTTCACAAACCGGGGAAAATAGACGTCTGAAACAAAGATATGTAGCAGGGAAATACGCGTCGGTGTCGTGTGAGAGAGAGCAGACCGCGCTCGGTCCTTCCGTGGGCGGTCACTATTCGCAGCAAGGTCGACCGATATTATATTACAACGTGAAATGACCATTTTATCGAGACCCGCCTGACTTCTCAACATTTCACGTTTGCAAACCGTTTGTGGAGGAGTAGAGGGGGGCGGTGGAGGTCTATCGGTGTCGGTGGTCGTCGTGACCGCCACCGTGCGCGCGCGCATATCGACACGCGCGTCATTCGCCGACAGATAAACAGACGCTTGCAGATGTTTTTATATCGGACACATCGATCAAAGTTGCGCGGTTCCTGTAGGTGGTTCCTTCGGTTGGCGAAAACACTCTGTTTTATAAATTAAGAGAGAGGACCTCCCGAGGCGCGCCCGCAGCCGCCGGGCGCGCTTATAGAGCGGGCTCCTTGCTCCGGTTCCGACGTCAGGAAAGAAAACTAGTACAATGTTTTTGTCGTTTTGCTGGTCTTGTTGGTAAAGCCTTCCAATCCCGATACATCCGGGGACATGAAGATCACTCGTGGTTTTTTACGCTGTATTAAAGGAATGAAAAAAAAACATGGCAAAAGCATGTCAGTGCATGATCCGTGCAAGGTTTCGTACTTTATATTACTACTGTATATGAACCCGTGTTCTTCATCGTGTTACGTAATAGAGAATATTATATCTGCCATTTGTGAGTGTTTTAAACACCTGTGAAAGGCATACATATCAGCACGGAAGTTTTAAACACCTGTGGAAGGCATACATATCAGCACGGAAGAGTATGTTTCTCTTTCGTGCATATCATCACGAAGTACTCGTCCTATGAATCCATGTATCAGCACTATTCTATGACACCTGTCATAGGCATTAGAGAGATTAACTCTATGACTTTTGCTTTATTTATATTATATGATTTTATTTATTTAGAAATACAAACAGTATTTCTAAATAAATAAATAAAATCATCATCAGGTCCTTCTGCAGCGCTGTTTTGGTAATATTGATATCAATCGCTTGAAAAATGATGCCAACGAAATAGATTGGTCTAACGTAACTAGTGCAGCTACCATTGATGATAAAGTAAGTAGGTTAAACAATGCTTTAATAAATCTCTATGATAGGCACGCTCCGCTTCGACCGGTTAAAATAAAGCATCTTCCTGCACCCTGGCTCAATAGCGATATCCGGTCATTAATGCATAAGAAAAATATTGCTAAGGCAAAATTAAAAATCCTTGCGAGTGATCTAAACAAAACCAAGTACGTTGAAAGTCGCAATATCTGCAATAGAGCGTGTAGGAACGCACTTCGCCAGCATATTCGCAAATCAGTGGAAAACGAAGATCCATCTAAAGTTTGGAAATTTCTTAAAACCCTGGGAGTTGGAAAGCAACATCAAGAAATTTTTCCTACTAATTTTGATATAAATTCCCTAAATGTACATTTTTCAATGTCGACTCATTTCGATCCAATTACTAAGGCATCTACTTTGAATCATCTTTCTAGCATTCCAACTCCCGTTCACGATTCATTTGTTTTTCGCGAGTTTACTGATAGTGATGTTAAGAAGAGTATATTATCTATTTCATCTAACGCAGTAGGCAGCGATAGCATCAGCCGCAAAATGCTTATGCTAATACTTGATGAGATCCTTCCTGTAATCCAACACATCTTTAATGCGTCCATCACGAGCGGCACGTTTCCATCGACATGGAAAGAAGCTCAAATCCTCCCTGTCCCTAAAAAACCAAATCCATCCTTATTTACTGATTACCGTCCAATTTCCATTTTGCCTTTCCTTTCCAAAGTACTAGAACGACTTGTTCACCAGCAACTTAGTTCATTCCTAAATATAAATAATCTTCTTGACCCTTTCCAATCTGGTTTCCGTACCAGCCATAGCACGGTATCAGCTCTAATAAAAATTACTGATGATATAAGGTTTAGCATGGATGACGGCCAAGTAACAGTGTTATCTTTGCTTGATTTTAGTAATGCCTTTAATAATGTTGATTTTGACCTATTGATTGGAATCTTACGCTCTCTTAACATATCTCCTACAGTACTCGAATGGTTTCATTGTTATCTTTTTGAACGCCGACAGCGTATTCAAATTGATGATACATTTTCATCATGGTGTACTACGACTGCAGGTGTTCCTCAAGGCGGCGTTCTTTCTCCTCTTCTTTTCGCAATATTTATTACTTCTATTTCTGTAAAACTTACTTCAGCCTACCACCTATATGCAGATGACCTTCAATTGTATAGACACGTGCGCATTGAAAATTTACCTAAGGCAATTCGTGCCACAAACTGTGACTTAAATACAATTCTTGAGTGGAGTAAATCACATGGTCTTAACGTCAACCCTGAAAAGACTCAGATAATAATCATCGGAAGCTCAAGGATGTTATCTAAAATTGACTGGTTTTGCCTGCCGCAAGTATTATTCGATGGTATACAAATAACTTTTAGTAATTGTGTTAAAAATCTAGGTATATACATTGACAGAACATTATCATGGGACTCGCATCTGGCCGAAACTAGTCGAAAACTTTTTGCCTCAGCAGGGTCACTTCGTAGATTACGCAATCTCCTTCCAACCTCAACCAAAACTGCGCTTGCCCAATCTATTTTACTCCCCATTCTTGATTATGCTGACGCTTGCTATCTGGATATTACCGAGGTACAGCTTGATAAATTGGAACGTCTACAAAATTTGTGTATTCGATTCATATTTGGTTTACGCAAATATGATCATGTATCTGAATTTCGTGAAAAGCTAAAATGGTTACCTATCCGCCTTCGCCGGAACATGCATATAGTGTCCTTACTGTACAATATCCTTTTCCTTCCTTCCTCTCCCACTTACCTGAAAGAACGTTTCCAATTCCTAACCACCACATCCTCTCGTATTTTACGAACCTCACAGTTTCTTGTCTTGAGGACTCCTGAACACTCCACAAAGTTCTCTGACAAATCATTTACAGTACATGCTGTACGATTGTGGAATGCTTTACCTGCTACTATTAGAGAAGCAAAAACAATACAAATGTTTAAAAAAATGGTTAAAGATCATTACTTGTCGTCTACCTCCTAAAACTGCTTTATTTATATTTATATACTTATATTATATATTAATTATATTTGGAATGTACGTTTATATATGTATCTGAAAGAGTATTGATATATATTATTGAGTTATTTATGTAGATATATTGTGTAAGTATGTATATGAAATATTAGTAAATTAGGTTAATTTTGTGTTACATTTATGTGTATAGGTACGCTAGTTTCTTGTTGCACACCGCCGTGTATCTATCTTTTTTATATCCATCCCAAGGTTGTCTGTAAGAGATTGCATTAGCGATAAGACCGCCGATTGCTATACTATTTTAGTGTATTATTTTATATTCCTGTTTCTTTTATATGGTATGCAATAAAGAGTATTTGTATTGTATTGTATCATTTTCCAGCGTAAAGACGGTTCAAAGCGTTGACCACAATGTTGCTATAGGTACCTCCCGTTAATCTTCAATAACAAAACACTTCGACAATGACATAGATACAGTCCGTGGAGCAGCGTCAGAGAGTGGTGTGATCCTGCATGTGGATGTGGCTGCAGCCATCTTTGCGTATGAACGTACTTCTCGCAGTGATCGAGCATCACGCCGCTGTGGTCGGACCGACATCCCCGACCGTCTGCGCGATTCAGTACCTGAGTGTAAGGATGCATACAATAAGGAATGTTAACATTTCAGTAGCCTGGACGCGATCTCAATCTCAATATGGCAGTTACAATACAGTCATGAAATAATAGTGGGGTTAAAAATACGTAACTACATTATGATGTACCGAGCGTGTGTGTAACTGGACAACTGCTGGCCATGTCGTGATCGGATCTAGATAGGACTTCAGCTACATAATGAATGAATCATTAATTCGGTTCACCAATACAGAACCTCTCTTTTTAAAGTGCGTTTAACATATTATGCGTTGTGTGTATTTATTTATACATATTGTTTAATGTGAAATATTAAAAAAATTGTAATCTGTTATATTTATGTGTAAGTAAAGTATACGCATTGCGGGGGGGGTACCGGTCTAGAATAGAGTAGAGACGGGGGAGTGACCCCGTCTCTACCCGCGGGTGCCGTAACAGTCGGCTAAGAGACCACGTACCAAGAGGTGCGCAGCAGCATCTTCTGAGGATCGCAATTCGTACTGCGCTCGCCAACCCGCCTGCCAAGCGTGGCGAGTATTGGCAAATCTCTCCCGTATGGGAGGGGGGGCATATGTCCAGCAGTGGACGTCCTATGGCTGCGATGAATAAATAAAAAGTACGCACTAGACCCGTTGTCATGGCTCGATGACTTCGGCTGTTCATTCGACGGTCGGTGATCATGAACGTAGTAACGCGTAGTTAGAGTGTCGTAAAAGATACTTTTGTCGAGGACCTTATATTTGCTTTGTTGAATGCCTAGACATCGGTGTCGTCAATCATAACCTCCTCGTAGGTGCATATATAGTGAATAAAGGGCATACGAGTATACTCTTCACCCAGGATTGTAAAGTTATAGTCTAATGTTGGCTCATGATCTCCCTCGCCACGGTGCCCGAGTAGAGACCGACCTGATGATCTCCCTCGCCACGGTGCCCGAGTAGAGACCGACCTGATGATCTCCCTCGCCACGGTTCCCGAGTAGAGACCGACCTGATCATCTCCCTCGCCACGGTGCCCGAGTAGAGACCGACCTGATCATCTCCCTCGCCACGGTGCCAGAGTAGAGACCGACCTGATCATCTCCCTCGCCACGGTGCCAGAGTAGAGACCGACCTGATGATCTCCCTCGCCACGGTGCCAGAGTAGAGACCGACCTGATGATCTCCCTCGCCACGGTGCCAGAGTAGAGACCGACCTGATGATCTCCCTCGCCACGGTGCCCGAGTAGAGACCGACCTGATGATCTCCCTCGCCACGGTGTCCGAGTAGAGACCGACACCTATTCGCCTTGACATTTGAAGCAAACATTTAAACCGATACACGAGACATTTCTCACACTTTCATGTTTTGAAGCGAGAGTAACAGTAATATCCAAAATCAAACTCAACGACAGCGTCAATAAAACGTTTCCTCCTTACCGGAGCCGTGTACTTTTTTAGATCTAGACTTTGAGCATATCACACCACTATGTGTGATCTGAGGTGTCGCACAAGACCTAGACTGCTCCCTGGCTCTCGAGGTCTGCAGCCTGATCACACTGTGTGTTCGGTGACAGTTTATCGAACTTGAGGGTGTATCCCGGAAACATAGCCATTATAGCCATATGATCGAATACATCGCTGGCTCTTGTCAATAGTTCCGGGTGTAACTTTACAAACTTTGATGCTTAATAAGAAATTCTTAAAAAAATCGACTTGCAAGATTCCCAGGGAGGTATACCTACAATAGCCCTGATACGTTTCTTTTGTGCGAGAAAAGATTTTTGGACATCAGTACATTTCCCCACAACATGAGACCGTAGTTCGATACGGAGGTTATATACCCGTAGTGCGCGATGAGTTTATAAAGCACGTAAACAAATTTATGCAACTCATTACACACCACATATGGGCTTGGCATAGAATTGACAATGATTCTGCCCTCGCCGGAATCTCATGTTCTCGGTGGAGATCGAACCAGCGCAGCGTCTGTCAGTTTGATAGTCGACGATCCCGCCGATGAGCTATCGTCGCTTCAAATCACCATGTATGATGCGGCAGCGCCAGCAGCAGATGTGTTGGTAAACAAACTCTGGAGTATCTATAAATATGCACAGATCTTCGTAGTTGATAGTGACGTACGCCGATGGATGCTCAGATATATCTAACTAACAGATAAACCATGTGACGTTCGTGGAGGAGAGTGGAATCGTCCGGGCTCGTTCCCAGCCGCGCTATACATAAACATACAAGTTACAATTGCGTGTAATTTTGCCATCGAAATAATATGTGCTACGTACAACGTACATATTATCTCGATCAATTTTGCACGTAAAAAGTAGCCTAGGTATTATTCCAGGGTCTAAGTTATATGAACATCAAATTTCATCGAAATCGGTAACGCCCTTTGAGCGTGAAAGAGTAACAAACATACACACTAACATACGAACTTTCGTCTTTTTAATATTAATGGGAAGTGGGATTGTCTGTTCGATCAAATTCATTAATATATATTAATTATGTAACCACTCGCTCTTGTCACATATCAACTAATTGTATTTTACAATAATTAAATGAGAGTGTACTCTATACTAATGAAGATATATATTTAATTAATCTAGTGACATTGGTCACTGAGCCTGTTTTGGCTCGGGCAGTGAATTAATCGTGGCTGACGCGGACCCGAACACTTGGCTGGGTCCGGTATGACGCATCTGATGAAGAATATTCCATCAAAAACATGTGTGTGAAATGAGAGCCAAGTGCAACACTGCTGTACGCCTCGGGTGTTGGCTTCATCGACCAAAATGTGTACACGCTACAGTCAGGCAGCGACCCGTAAGCTTCAATAATAAATGTATTTTGCTAAATTATAACAACAAATTATATTTTGTTCCTAAAAAATATTTCATTCAGAATACAATTTCAGGACTGACCTTTGAACTGGGCGCTCATTCAGATCTTACTTGTTTTGTCGCTGAAGTGAACAACCGAGACATTATATCATAACACCGAACTCTCATTTCACATATAAGTGTTTGATGATGATTTGATCATAACTTTTTATACAGAAATTATAGGTAGGTTACAATAAAATTAAAACCAAATGGTTTTTGTTAATCTTTTAATCGTTAATCGTTTTCCTACGTTTACGGGGTATCATTCCCATTTTTGTGTTATTTTATAATATTTTCTGGTACTTTTGAAACGTTCCAGTGAATTGCATTCTATTGAATGCAATTCACTGGAACGTTTCAAAAGTCCTAGCGAGAATTTTTTTTAATTGACAAATTATATTAAAATTATAAAATTTACTAGTTTCCGTGCCCACATTCCGGTACATGATCCCTTAGCCGACTCTTAAGCCACCCATGTGTAGAGAGGGGGGTACAGGTCCAGGCCGGGGACCCGCGGCTCCTGACACCGGCGCTACCATTGCCTAATTTAAATGTTTTCAGTTTATTTTGTTCAAAGTTCTTCATTTCTAATTAACTTCAAACGATACCTTTTTTTGAGAACAGTTCAAGAAGGTCCATTTTTACTGAATAAAGTTTGATTTGATTTATTAATTTATTAGTGACAGCATATGTTCGAGCGACCACATTTTTACTTTATTTAAATTATTGGGTAACGACATAACATGTGCGCTTGAACTGTGTCTTACGCCAGAACAAAGGAAATAATAGTCTAAAAACGTGATTACGTAATCCTTAAAGTACATTTTTCTAATATTTTAAATCGAGACGCATCAGGATTCCCGCCCCGTCTGCGTGTAAACACCCGCGAGCCTCTGTTATATCACAGGCGCCTGTCTAACCCTTAATTAAATTTATATTTAACCGAGCGATGATCCGGTATGGATTATTTTAGTTTTTTAATTTGACTTCAAATTGTATGTGTGCACTTAGCGAGAGTCAAGTTTAGTGTTGAATCGAGTTGTGGGCATAGGTAGGCTAAAATTAGAAATGTGTATTGAATTTTAAAAATGTGTATTGGCATGTCTAAATAATGTGCTTAAAATACATAGAGACGAGGTCATCTGTCGCTCGAAGTTGACCTTCTTACTGTTTTCACAAAAATAAAATCTGAAACGCATCAAACGAACGTTTATAGGCCGTTATAATAACGTTATTTACGTCGTTATAAATGTACTGCTGCGTCACGTTACTATCGTCCTGCTGAATGTCAGCGATCGCTCTAGTAGTGCTGAATGTCAGTACTAGTTGCGGTTATGGAGCGCTGATACAGTACTGACTTGTACATAGACACGGAACGTTCTATCGCCTACTTTACTGGTTATACTATTTCCTAGCATGACTATCTTTTTGAAACTCACAATAACATCTAAATATCTGTAGGGCTATGTGACGGTCTAGGTTGAGTGCGGTGTCCGTGTGAGCGCATGGTTAGTGACCATCATTTTGTCGCTCATCTGTATAATGTCCCCCAGGTGTAGTAATGTGAAGGCGCACGAAACATAAACAACGGTTATTCAGGACATCGGAATTCGCTGTTGAGTCGGCGGCGAACTTGAAATTCTCAGGTAGCGTCGAGTCGCGTGTTTGAGCTGTCTATCTATTTTTGGCACACGTTATAATTACTGACCAATATTGACCAATCTAGATATTTTTTCTTTGATCGACTGTAAGCCGTATAAAACTTAGATCAGTATTATGCCCGATGTTGCAGAAAAAAATTTAACAATAAATGCCATCATGAACCGTGATATCTAAAATCAATCAAATGCGTTGTATTTGGAAAAAAATATTCAAGGTTAAAAATTATAACGATCTATAATTTTTTTGAAAATATAATAAAGCCTATGTCATGGGGATAGCTTCCCAACAGCGAAAGATTTTATCAAGCCGGATCGGTAGTTTCGGGCCTATTCAGTGCAAACAAATAAACAAACAATCAAATATTTTCTCTTTAATATTCCTAAAGATAATGGGATATTCAGTATGATTGGTTACAATCACTATCTTTTTTTTCAAACGTATATATACCTATAACGTCATGCATACGTATGGAAGAAATAAATGTAGATATATATATAATTAAACTAGCAGCGAAACCCGGCGTCGCTCGGGTACACTTGACTTTGTTCACTGTAATTCCCGTTAATCTTCCTTCGATTGGAACCAAAACAAAACTGACGACAAATCAGTGAGTTTCTGATTATATACAATCAAAAATCGAAATGACCAGTTCCAGTAAACTCTAGAAGGTTCAGATATTATTCAATTACGGAAATTCAAAAAAGTCCACGAAAATAAAACCGCTTACATGTGTATATTTGAATGGTCTAGATCATTCTGGATTACTCTGGAATAATCTAAACCGCTTGGCACTCCGAAAGAAGATGCTGACCGACCATTCTGAATGATTTTAGCGTCTCTGAATCACATTTGATTATTCTAGGCACACACCTCCCAGAATTATCAAATTTAATTCAAAGATGTTACACCTTCTACGTGATGATAGATCACCTCATATTATTTTAACAATTTTGAATATTAGATCGTTCTAGAGAATTCTAGAACATTTTGGCAAACTCTAGAAGTTTTAGCAACGTCATTATGTGATGGAAAAGGATAGATATATAGATTTCAAAAGTTATGCCACCCACCAATGTTATTATATGTTTAATCATTGGCCACCCACAACCACCCCCTCCGTCCGAACTCCCAGGAGACCAAGGGGTGTCCACCACCACACCGGGGAGTAGACTTCAGTTGGCGGTGATAGAGAAAACCCTGTACGTACACACACTTGCATTATATATACGAGTATATATGGTAGGCCACGCGAGCAATGCCTTGGGTAGGCAGGTAACAGTAAAACTGTAAGTAGGAATAAAAGGGTACTTAAATATTGATTATATGCATTACTTAAATTTTAGTGAATGCGTAAATGGTGAAGTGTATATTAGACGTATAGGTACATAATATAGGTACTCAGGCATTATGTAAAGTGTCAAAACGTTGTTTCTTTCAATTTGATGTATAATTATACTCATGTACACACTATAATATACCGCGTATTTTGTATTTAAATGTTATTTTAACCTTTAATTTCGTTCGCTGTTCGCAACTGTTCGCTGTTCGCAGTTCGTTCGCGATCACCGCGAACAGAACATTTCTTAGAAACGCCTTGTCTTAATGAGTCAATCGATGTCCGTGCAAATTGCTAACTTCGTATATAAAAATACAACTTGTCCTTTTTTCCATACTAAACTACATATTTATGCAGGTTAAATGAAATTTTTAAATTTTTAAATGTGTGCAGCAGTCAAAGAGCAGGGCAGTGCCGTAAATAGCCTTTTCTACTCCCTGTGCCATTTCGCCCTTGTTTTTTTTTAATATTATAGGACTCTAGCTAGAGCAATGTTATCTATAGGCCTACTTTATTTCATTCATCATCATCATCATCTCAGCCATAGGACGTCCACTGCTGGACATAGGCCTAGCCCATTGATTTCCACAAGGACCTGACCTGACCACGGACTGGCAAGCGCAACATAGGACGGCACAGACCAGGTGGACAGACGACCTGACTAAGATCGCAGGTCGCAACAAAGGGCCGTCCTATGTTGCGCTTGCCAGTCCGTGGTCTCCATTCGAGAACTTTTCGGCCGTCGAGCTATGTGGCCTGCCTACTGCCACTTCAACTTGCTAATCCGCTGGGCTATGTCGGTGACTTTCGTTCTTCTACGGATCTCCTCATTTCTGATTCGGTCACGTAGAGAAACCCCGAGCATAGCCCTCTCCATAGCTCGTTGTGCGACTCTGAGCCTGCTCAGAAGGCCCATAGTCAGAGACCACGTTTCATTGAGGATGATAAAATAAAGCACAAGGACCTTGGTGTCGGTGGAACAACTATCTAATATTTTGGAAGAAAAACCTATTTTGTTAAAGATCTAGAACTGATGTGGGCAAACAAGTAGACGCGTCCGTCCGTTTTAGAGGAATAAATAAAATGTGCAAAGAGAAAATACGATAAAGAGCTGATGAGACTCATACCGAGTCATACTCAGTCGGCCGACGTCACTGAGCTCTCAAATTTAATTTACAAATGACGACTTTGTAGTCTAGTGCTAGTTATTATAGAAGTTAATAGAATCCATCATCTTATAAAGTTGTGCATGCGACTCGCGCGTATCTGTAGTAAAACATGAACAATATAGGGATGTTTATTGAATGGTTTCGTTGGGCGGGCGGCGCGGCGGAGCGGGGCGGGGCGGGCGGGCGCGCGCCGTCCGGGGCGAGCGCGCGTCCGCCCGCCCCGGCCGGCGCCGCGCCGCCAGTGCGCGCCCGCCCCGGTCCGACACTCGACGTCGGCTCGTCCCCGAAACCACACTGCTAATAAATACGACCATTATTTAATCGGTAAGAAATCGGCCAGTGTTACAATACTCATCTGCAAGGCCGAAGTGTCCGCCACACGCGCGGTGACGACCATCTGTGCATCCGTCCCGCTCTAAAGTTGCGCAATTGTCTCGCTATCTCGCTCCGACAGTATCCCAGAGTTATCGCCTACGTGTAGCACTCCCGCGGGTGATTAGTTCAGATAAGCGGACATCATAACCGGTAACATTGCTTCGGCGCACGTAAGTCTATTATAATGTTTTGTTATCATAATTGTAGTGTTCGTTAATAAACAATATACATCTTCTAAACACCATCGAAATAATTTTGTGTACATGTGTATCAAATAATAGTTAAAAAAACTAGCTATGTGAGAATATGGAATATCATGAAATAGTGTTTTATAATTTACAATTTTAGTATTCAAAATACAACATATTTTAATACGCGAAGCAAGTTCCGCTCATTGTTCAAGTCATGCCTTAAATCAAATATTATATTTTATAACTATTGAAGTAATTTTGTTTGATAATTAAAATGAGAAATATGGTGATTAATGAATAGTAAAGATTTATGACATGTGTGAGTGATTGACATGTATGAGACGCGAAAGGGAAGTCCCGGCGGCCCCGCGCATCAACCCACGCCGAGCCCGACAGTGGGTACCTACGGACGCGGACGGCCAAGATCCGGGAATGCCGTGAATCCGATCTGGCCGGGCGCGCCTATTTCTGGACGCAACCGTCCGCGCCAAATTTGCAATCCCGCCAAATCGACGCGTCAAGTATTTTTAAATAAGTTTCACAATCGACCCGCGTTTTTGACACCCTACTCACACTCGCGGATACCCTCTCTACCTTCCAATTGAAATAACTTCAGTGATGCCCAAATCGGAACCCACTGATCGACGAAATGAATTCTCGAGACTGACAACCAAAACAATTTTGACATTGGCCTTTATACTCGTATATAAACATTATGTATAAACAATTTCTTATTTTGAATTGCAATCTAGACAGGATCTGTTAATAAATTATTATCATCACCTAACTTCAGTTGAGATAGTGGTCAAACGCCTAAATATTCCATAAAAAATGTATTCACATAAAACAGACTAAGTAAAAAATACATACGGCCGAATTGAGTAACCTCCTCCTTTTTGTGAAGTCGGTTAAAGGCTTAAAATCATAACATTCAGACATATCGCCAGTAGGATGATTAACTTACTAAACAACACTTTATTTTAAAAAGATTTTAATTAAAAACAATACTAAAAACCCTGGTAGTTAATAACCAATTACTTTTTTATACCTAAACAGTACTAAATGCTATGTTGTTCCCCTCGGGAAATAACTGTGTACGTATATTCGGAATCTTCTAGTATTTAATATCGTTATATTGTTATATATATACGGCTCTAATATAGTTAAATAGGGTGTTAGGTTGTAAGGAAACATATCATCAAAGTAGACGCCTGTTTCTCTTCGCTAGAACGTTTGAAAACGGGGATCATATTATCAATAGATTTCGAATCGTTTCGTAGCTTTCAAGAGTTGCGACGCGCTCGTGATCTTCACAAACGTCACCTTCACCGACACGTAAGGTGATCTGCCTCATCCCTGGCTGACGTGAGCCGATGACGTACACCAACAGATGACAATAGAACATACAGCATTGAAAAGCTGCTTTATTATGGATGACTCTGTGTCATGCTCAAGTCGCTTACAACAATCTGAAACTGAACAAAGTTGACGTATCACCGACTCAGTTTGAATAAATATTGAATAGTACCTAGCGGCGTCCAACAAGGTGGACAGACGACCTGACTAAGATAGCAGGCGAGGGCCGCTTCCATCCGGTCCTTGTAGAAATCAACAGGGGAGGCTATGTCCAGCTGTGGACATCCTATGGCTGAGATGATGATGGTGATGATTTGAACTGAATTCAGGACATCAAGCTTAACATTGGGATATACTTAACAAAATCTCGTATCTATAGATCGCATGTAGCTCTGTAATGAAGCTTAATCGTAAATTCCGTGACAAGTGTATCTCGTCGCTGTCGAGCCGAAGCTTACATAATGAGAGATTGCGGCAGGCCGCTGTCTTATATCAGCCGCGCGCGCAACAAGGTCGGCGAAATCTCAAAAATAGCCGAGCAGAGATCAGATATTTGTTAAAACGGCCGTTTTCAAGTATCTCCACCCGCGCACGCCGCGTCCCGCGCACCGGCTACGCTGGCCCCCGGCCAACTCCTCCGGCCATCCGACACTACGGTAGCGCCCGACCGGCTATTTGCAGCGCCCTCGCCGCCCGCGCCCCCCGCGCCGCCAACTCACGCTCTATTTACGAGAAACGAGCACACTATTGTACTCAATCATGTCACCCGAACATATGTCTGTAACATACCGGTCGCGTCGCTCGAGGTCAATGTTATACTCGCTGCCGCATTCGAGTGTTCTCATCGCGATGTTTGTTACAGAACACGAGCACGACATAAGCCGCCAAAATGTTTAAAAATCATCTAGAAATGATCGGCAGAAATGAGACGCCATCGAAGAAAGCCAGATTTTGGCAATCTTTCGTGCGATCTCTAAAAGGTAAGAAACCCCTCTACGCCCCGAGGGTCTGAGTATAGTGCTCGTATGCACTCTATCGCGACCTGGTCGAATACATCGCTAAAACTAATCGTTTCGGCAGGATCGGAAGACATCAGAGCCGAAGAGAGGTACAGGCCTTCGCGCCGCAGCGTGTTCCCCGAGCTCCTGTCCACGTATCCGTACAGCAAGTCGATCTACGACGACCCCTCGGCCGCCGCCGAGAGGATCACCGTCCCCGGGTACCGCTACCTGCCCGTGCACCGCGAGACCTACGGGTACTCTCCGCGCGCCATCTACGCGCACAACTACCCCAGCTCGCTGGACCGGTACCGGCCAGGTCAGTCCTCGGCGCGACGCGGACGGGACCTTCCCTACGCGCTGCCCTGACACACACGAAACTGAACTATGGCTGCTCGGCCTCCTGCTCCTCTTTATATCTAAACGTTTTTATGTCATCATAATAAAACCACAATAATGAGGCCCTTTCAGACATACAGTCATGACGTAACCGCCGTCTGGTGAGTTTTTTACAGTAAAACCATTTCCAGTAAAAATAATGATGCAGCCATTAAGTTCAATTTCCTGCAACACGCTACGCTAACTCACCTTGGCAACCGACTATTGATTAACTGCAGACATTGATTGAATCAAAATAGAGCGATCGGTCGACAGATTGGTACGAGCGAACCTGTAATCGGTTGGCAAGTACGAAAGAATGTACTTTGGCAATCCACGTGGCAATCTTTGACCGTCTGTCTGAGTTGATCTCCGGATGGATCCTTACGAAGGCTTCCGCGATCTTATGCTTCGATCAAGAATACATGATCGAAGATCTATTGCTTAGGTTCGCCGTGTATTTTGATTCCCTGATATGAAGTCGAATGCAGATCGAACTACAGTTTGATGCTTTGATATTTACTAAGTGTTCTAACCTTACAAATATAATCATTTCTTGTATATTACTCATACTGAGGCATTACCTTAACATGCACAGAGACAGTTAGCTTCCGCACACCGAGTCCATGCCAGCACATAAGCCTCTGTAAGCAGGCAACGGTCTACATGACACTCGGAAGCATTATAAGATAATTTCAATTGTTTCAGCGTCGAAGGTCGCCCGCGCCGGCGCAGGCGCCGGTGGAGTTTAAAGTAACATTAATGACGTCTCGTTGCTATGATTTATTGAAATGAACTGTATCGAAACTGTTATAAGCATATCTCGATATCACAATTCTAAATACATCATAAAAAATGTAAAGCAAAAATTATTTTAGGAAATTTGCTAGTCTCGTCGTAATGCAATTTTTTATTTATTTGTATAAAGACTTTATAAATAAATAATGTAAAAATAATTGTGAAGTATGGCCTGTCAATAGCTCGGAGATTACTTTACCATTCGATTTAACATAACATGGACTAACACATGAGCACGCCGGCGACTTCGCTTGTACGAATAATCGGGACTAAGCCGAGCGAACACCTGATCCGTCATCTAAAAGATGTGGCTGTTTATGTTTCTCATAAAAATACGTATAATAATTGATATGAGTAAATACCTACATCGTCATAGGTGTTTATATACATGTCATAGTGTAAAACATGCTTGTATGTGATGTACATATGTGCAACAGTGGAGCTGGCACGATGTTCGCTTGTGCTAGTTTCGATCTATAGGTACTCACTAATAACATACGCGCATGCGCATCACCCTTCTCATTGAGCGATGACATAAGTATAGAGTAGAAATCACCTCTTCTAATTATACATAACATCACTTCACACTTGTATATCCATGAATGTTACATCGATCTCTGTTTCATTTATTAATCAATCTTCTAGCACTTGTCAGGTAATACACTTTATTTCTTACCCCCACCGTAGAATATAATATTAGTCATTATAAAAAAATACAAACTATAATTTATTTACTTTCTCAAGTTTACCCAGGAATCTTTTAAAGAGGTGAGTTCTATGAACGTCTAGGTATTGTATATATGTACCTTCTGCATCCGTTTCCTCATTAACATGTCACTGTAAAGCTTTTGCTGAACTACGTGCTAAACCTAAAGCTATGTCAATAACTTTTTTTAATCAATCAAGTCATACCCGCACCATAGTGTTAGGTACAAAACACTCTTTGTTGAGTAAATGCTTTTTTTAAAAAATTGTATGGATTCGGCATTACCTTCTGTCTATTTTTGACATCGAATGAATCTAAAACTTCTTTAATGTTGTAAAGGATTTAAGGACAAATCTCACGCGTGGTTTGTGATGTAACGTTCGGTTTGAGTCATAACATCTCACCACGAAAGATCAGAGAGCGTGACATGTTCACTGCGCCGATTGGAACGGTGCGTGCGCGGAGTGTTGTACTGAGCGGCGATGTTTTGCATCCTCAGTGTACCACGTGCCGAGGCGCATTCGACGAGGCGTCGATCCCTTCGACGCGCACAAGGCTTGGCAGGACCATCTGGACAGGCTGGCGGCCATCGACCGCTTGTACCCCTCTCGCTATGGCCTCTACCTGAAGGACCGGGCGTACCCCATCACCGACCTTAGCACTCCCATCCCCAGCTCCCTCAGCAAGCCCCTGGCCAGCCTCAAGGGTATCGAATACGAGCCGGACAGCAAACCGCACTGGGGAACAGGTAAATACTAACTCTCTATTAGGATTAGCTCGGGATAGCTAAACGCAATTCCTCTGCACGATCTTTACTCCAGCTCCAGCTCCAGCGAGGGCATCGTCTTCTTTAGTGTCTCGGACAGACTGATTGTTTGTAAAGTGACTTGCAGATGGATTGCGATAATCTGTGTCCTTGTCATAGTTCTAAATGGCTCGTTCGGGACCTGTACTATGACCTGGATTCAGACCGCTCTATAAACATATTACATAGGACCTCTCTCACCTGTTAGATTCAATTCAGATTTGAATCAGATTTGTGTGAATCGAAGCAGTCCAAAGATAGATATTAAGCTTAACATCAGTAATAATATTATGATTTAATTATGATGACATACCTTTTTTGAACATTTGATATTATACATTCGCACAAGTGGCTTTGACGCAGTCGATACCTATCTAGTTACGATTCTGTTTATACTTTTGTTTTGTTTATATTTTTATGTCAGTAACTTTTAAATATAGATTCTTATTCAAAATGTTGTATATAAGATTGGCTAATTGTTTTCGTTTTCAATATTTAGCAGTACATATATGTATGTAAATAATAACCCCTTATATATAAATTGTATTATATATAAATACAGATTTTGATCGATCTGGCTCAGAAATATCGACTCACAGTTGCGAGCTATATAATCGGGAATAAAAGTCCCTATTGACATTTGTAACCTAATAAATAATTACATTATATTATAAGATATCTCATTTTTTGTTGAATAGTACAAAGTTTACACGAACCAACTAATACGTTTTTTTTATTAAAATATAAAAGACCGATCCGTGTTTTGATTTAGTAGTTTAGAACCTTTCTGAGATGAAGATATGCGCGTTTTTGTTTGGTATCAATCCTAGTTTATTTCGCCGTTGCAAGTATGAGCGGAAGTGCCAGAAGCTGCTATGATTTTTATTCACAACTGGATATTGAGCAAACACATGTGCATGAGCTGCATTGTATATAATGTGCTAGAGAAAATCGCATCAGAATGTTCACTATACCCACCTACACTGCATATAAGCGATCGCACCGACTACACTATGAACACTCACTACACTCTACACACTCGGTCCTTTCGAGTCGCCCCCTCGCCCCTACGTCCCGTAAATATTGAGAGCGAGGTATATTCCAAGTCCCATTGCATTGTTTATGTGTGAGCTCGGTACTGATTGTAAGACTTGCGATGAAGGGTTGTTGCCGGCGAGGATGCCGAACGCGATCACAAAGGACCCATTTTTTGCTGAAGCTGAAAAATGGGCGGGCTTTGATCGCTCGCTCCGAGGGAGGTCGCCCACGCCGGTGAAGCCGAGGATAAGCCCGCCGCGAGCTTGCGAGGTCGCGTATGACGCCGACGGTAAGGGCAGCAGAACCCCCACACTCTGTATCTTCGTCACGTCCCCTCATATTCTCGAGACCCGGGCTCCGACCGGGGCCTTGTCCAGTGCAGTATCGACTCTGTTTGAATCTAGACCTCCTTGTAGTTTGAATTTTGGAAACTTTCCTTCATTTGACATTTCTCTGTGAATGAGATAATGACATCTTTATTCACCACAAAGTAGTTGTTAATAACGTATTTACATCGTCCGAGTGTACCCACTGCGTGCTCGCTCTCACACGACATCCGCCGCGTGGCAGCTTGTTATTGTGTTGACGCTTAGCATCTTACAAAATATTCATTCATTGTGCAATAGCTTTCTCTTGCTTACGTCATCCGTTTTTTGTAACTTACCTATCATTATTTACAATAATACCTACTCTGCAGTGAAAAGTTGAAGACAAGAGTATATTAAACGATACATACCTATCACTTGTCTAATAAAGTTCTTGAAGAAATAAAAAGTGTGAAAACTATCGCGAGTTTCTTCCATAATTGTAATGTAACAAACCGACTAGGACTCACGTGGTAAACATTGGAAAATTACCTTAGATATGATCGTGCCAGGCGGCGAGCGCGAGCCTCAGCACGCGTGCTGAGGCTCGCGCTCGCCGCCTGGCACGATCATAACTCCCAGATGAAGAACTGCAAATAAGTTCGAAACTGGTCGGAGAGTAATTTCCCAGTGTTTACCTATCCTAGTCCTAGTCGGTTTGTTACATTACAAATAAAAAGTGCTTTAAAATATGTGTACGGGACCAAATTGAATAATGTAGATTTTGTTGCTGATTAATAGTATGTTTTGCATTATACGCATTAGTAGCATTATACACATTAATAGCATTATACACATTAATAGCATTATACACATTAATAATGGCTGTACTGAACGCTTAAGCTTAATCACGTATGGGCGATGACGAAGTACAGAAAAAGGCGTCTTCTGTTGTCCTGACCTGAACCCTTGTGGCGTGTAGGTGCACCGTTGTACAACGCTGGCGGACTCCGACGCAGGCCATGGGCTGACATATTCAACCCGAGCCCCTCTCTGCCGATCTCGGCGATCACTCGGGACCCGTTCTGGTACGACTGGCCGGAGCTGAAGCCCTTGGCGCGATGGGACCGGAGCCCGTCCTACATCCGCGACTCGTATCTGTCACCTGTCAAACGCACCTTCCTCTGGGATAAACATCCGATCAGGCCTTTAGGTTAGTGGCTCGCTGTACATACGCCCGGTGGATCTTCTGATGAATACCAGCTGTAAAATATCGCACTTTCATCAACACGAGCTTTCACAACTAAATTTCGAAGATAACAATATTATTTACGGCATATTTTTAAGATGAATAATATTATCTCTGGTTACAACAGATTTAATGATGGGAGACGCCTTCACAGTGGACGATTTTAGCAGGACTTTACCGTTCATGCGTAGCCTATAATGTGCAATACGGAGCAGGTATCTAGTCTCTGCAGTATACCTATGTTATGGTTAGCCTGTGGTGTATTTGTGTTGATCATGTCATGATGCAGCCCCTTTCATTACCTAGTGCATTTTGTAGAATGTAGCTAAGTTCTGCCCGACGTGCTGGTGACCACGCACGTCACGGCTACTGTCTATCTATCTATCTACTGACACAACCACAATTGTTATTGTTTTTTTGTTCTTACACATTATTTCATGGTTTCAGATGAGTTTAAAAAATTGTCCCCATTGTTGATAATTCATCTATTAGTTTTTTACTTTTACCTGTCGGTGACGTATTTAATTGTAATATTCACACTTTTCCGTCTATCGTTTCTTTTTCATATTCATTTTGCACATTTGCATTGTCTTTATCCTTAACCTTGTTTGTGTACCTATTCGATACTAAATATAAGTTTGCAATGTGAATATACCCACCATCGTTGGAATGTCGTTGAGAATTCAAAACACGTGTTCACACTTACAAACCATTGTTCACACACAGAAAGAGCCAAAAGTAACTTTATCATTGCTAACTCAACTATATTCAACCCGTCAGACATTGTATAATACACACTGAAGTATTTCGGATCCCCTAAGAATAACAATATTAACATGTCCATACCTATCCTCGAAGTGGTTAATCTTCGAACCATAATATAAATAAATTAATGTAGTAAGTTTAAGTGGTATATAAACATAATAATATTATTGTATTGTAACAAACCGACTAGGACTCACGTGGTAAACACTGGAAAATTACTCTCCGACCAGTTTGTGTTACATAATAATATTATGTAACACAAAACCTATAAAAATTTAGCAATACATATCCTCTAAAATGTACAATTTTATTGGAAAGCTTTTTGTGTTTGCGATTTAAAAGCTAGTTTGTATACTACTAGCGGACCCGACAGACGCTGTCGTGTATCTCGGAGAGATAAACCAGCCGGAGCCGGAGCAGCCGTACTCTGAGTGTACAGCCTAATCAACCAGTCTATAAATAATAAGCCATATCAAACAATAATGACTTTTTTTATGTCCGTTAACATAAAACACAGCAGTGCACATTATGACACGACTTGCCGGCTACTGAGCCCGCCCCGGCCCGTGCTACCCCCCTCCTACCCTTTTTTTATATCACACTCAGACCCCCGCACTAGGATTCCCTGTATCGCGAGAGGCATGGACACACAATCACAGCACACAAACACCCAAGACCCGGGACACACATCTACACTCATCACACAAATGTTTACCCCTGCCAGGATTCGAACCCAGGGTCCCGACGACACAGAAGTCAATGTCACTGACCACTGCGCCACGGTGACCGTCACCGTATTTGCTGCATCCTAGTTCCTTCGACCACATCGCTACTTACCATCGCGTGTGTGTAGTCCTCAAACCCCAAATCTATGAAATATGTATACAATACAAAAAATAAGGTCAAAATCAATCGCAAAATTTGTACCAAATCAGCAAGTGAAATAGAAGTTTAAAACGTGTCTAATACTATTTATAGTTCTATCAACGTGACTGACTAAAACTAGAGGATTGAAGCTGGTATGAAAACAAGACTAATATTAGAAATGGGATAGTTTTGATGGATGGATGTTTGTTACTCTTTCACGCTAAAACTACTGAACAGATTTGGATGAAATTCGGCACAGAGATAGATTATAGTCTGGAACAGCACATAGGCTTTCATCCCGAAAATAGTAGCAATAAGATAATAATTAAATAACCTCTGTTAGTATATAGTAGGCTGTACACTCAAAGCCCTGCATGCAACGCGAAGTAGAATTTATTTTAAATGGAATAGATTGTACGCGTGTATGTCACTGCACTTGGGACCTTACTGTAATGAACCAATCGAAGGTAATGCATAACCTTCGACACAAGAATCATCTCTTAGTGTAGATTCTGCACGTCAATATTTAAGTGGAATTTGTATACTTTTTATTATAATAAATTGAAGTGGAAATGGAACTCCTCCTAAACGGCTGGACTGATTTGAATGATTTTTTTTGTATGCGTTTGGCTGGCGCCCTGCATGGTTTATTTCACAAAAATCCACCTGGCGTTACATGCCGGACAACGTCTGTCGGGTCCATTAGTTATATATATAAAGATAATATATTTTATTTTATTTAAAACTCCCGGTCCCCACGGGCCCAATGTCTCGACCCCAAACGGTTCAAATATGTAACCACTACCTAGGTTAGCATATTTTCGCCGTTTCAATTGCTCCGCCGAATAAGCCGCGGCGCCAGCCCTAACATGTGTCTCGGGAAGATGTGACGGCGCCAAAGTGTCAACGCATGTAGCGTCCCACACTAAAGGCCGCCCTAACTTCCAGGGAATAAGTGTCATAACGTCAGGTGTCTTTTACCATTTATTCTTTGATTATATACCAACCACTAAATAAGCAATAAATTCTGACAAGTATGTCATTGAGATATCGGAAAACACTCGGGCGATTTCAGATTAACTTTGTACGTCAGAACGATTCGCCGTTCAGCTTCTATATAATATGTTTGCAAAATTAAGTTACGTTAAAAGAAAAAAATGTTTTTTTATTTTGCTGAAAACTGGGCCGCTCGGCATTGGTAATATATAATACTCAGTCATTGGAGTACATCTTTATGTTTGCCTGCAATAAGTGAGGCAATATGATTATATGCATCTGCACAGCACTCATGGCATACAGTTGCTTCGGTCTGTGCGTTCTGGCATAGTTTTCTTTTCTAAAGCGGAAAATTCAACGTTCATTTCAGGATGGACAAATCTTTTCTTATATAACATACAATAGAGTGAGGGTGCTGAAGCAGTAGCATCTTTTTTTATGGACTAATGCAGTTTGCCACCACCGGCAACAGCTTCACCGGAGGGGACCAGTAGCACCACGAGCTCGTATCTTTAAGCATTGCCTAACCTCTGTCTGAGCGCAAGCTAAAATCGACTTGTAAGGATTTATATATTTCAATTATGTTTGATGCTCTCATGTTTTCTATCCGTCTATAAAGAGTGGATTTTTTAAATGCTTTAGCGCCATACGGGTACGTCCGACGTGTGTTGGAGCAACACTTATAGAATGTTATTTATTAGTTATTTATTTACCGAAACTTCATACAGAAATGGTACCGCTACAGAATTGGGAGCGAGTTTATTTGATGGCGGTATCGACGCGTGCGGTACCTGCTTTAAAATATTTGTTTGTCGTAATAATAACGTTTTGATCCGAGCTGTGTCTGAGGCAGCGCGGAGAACATAGGTACGAGAGCGATAGAAAAAAAAAAGAAAAAGAATAAAAAATGACACAAAATATAGCCTGATTTATTTAATGTATTATCGTCATTCATTATTATGTAAATGTTATAAATAAACATTGTCTATGCACTATCAGTAGGTCGGTCCCTGTTATATCTATATTTTTAAAGTTCGGAATCCAAATGGACCAATAGCAACAGCGTGTTCCACAAAGATATCTATTGAGCAGAATAACACATAATAACAATGGTGTAAGATTTGCCGCCCACCGGAGTTAGACATTCCCACCAAAACCCTGGGGGTGGTGAAAATAAGGAGTAGTAACAATATAAAGGAATTTGTTTAAAACAATGTAGCATGACCACATTGCAGCCTTTCCTATCTAAGTACGGTTAATAATTGCTTTTGTACCATTACTATTCGTTAAATTCTATAAATAGGTACACACTTTGTTCAAAATTATAAATCGGCGTACAAATACATTGTTAAAGTTAAATATAGCCCTGTAGCAATGTGTTTGTATCTTGTACACTATAAAGTGTTGTTTTATAATTATCTATTTTCGGCATCGGCCGAGTATCGTTGTCCCGCTACAAATAATTACAAAGTTGAACACTACGTCATATAAATAAATACATAATCCTCAATACTGAATAGTTTATTGCAGCATATGTAATTATATGCAGGTCCTAAATACTTTTTTTAAACTTTTACCTACTGAAATTATTGTAATGTTACATAGCGTTATAGAATGATCCGTACAAAGTTAAATTAGTGCCTTAGTGCAAGTTAGGTATATGGCGAGTAATCAGAGAGCAGTCGCGATGTAATTATTAAACGATATAACCAATGCATGGTTTGGTTTCCCTCGTGAGAAACTCGAGGGCTCTGCTCATGCGTATCATAATGTTCATTACCCGTTGTCTAAATATCTTAGTTATGTTTTTTATTTATCACACTCAGACCCCCGCACTAGGATTCCCTGTGTCGCGGAAGGCATAGACACACACAAACACCCAAGACCCGGGACAAACATCTACACTCATCGCGCAAATGTTTGCCCCTGCCGGGATTCGGACCCAGGATCCCGGAGACACAGAAGCCATGTCACTGACAGTAACCACTGCGCCACGGCGACCGTCAATCGCCAAAGTTATATTGTAATATCACGTCATTTGTTGAAAGGGCACCGAAACATAAATTAAACGAAGCTTACACAAGAAGCACATTACTAACAGTAGGATAGTATGAGACGGAGTGGTGTGGCGGTGTGGCGGTGTGCCGGTGTGGCGGTGTGGCGCTCATGCACACAGATATGTTTAAGTCATTTGCTCCCGTGACATATTTTTCTTACGGTTTCTGTTTATTTTCAGCTGCTGCTTTCTAAGGGGAGCGTCAGCGAACCCAGATTACTTTTAAGTTCTTTACGACATCATGTGACCAATCTATTCTACCGTGTCCCGTTACCACTTGGCTATGTTTTAAACAAAAATGAATAAATATTTATATAAAGTAATTTTAGTAACGTTAAATTCGAATGCTAAAATGAATTTCACAAGATCTCAAAGACTGCAATAACATAGTCACTGCCACAGAAATAAAATTGTTACGAAAGTTTTGTTTTTATTACCTGAATATTTTTATTTATTTCTAAAATAATAAAAAAAACAATAAAACGATTAAAACTAACCTACGGACTTTTATTTTTAACAATTGCAGTGTTTTATTAATAAAGAGATGGACTTAAAATAAGTTGGCATAAGTAGGTAATTGGAAAGAGTTGCGAGTTTCTGCGTTTATATAGCGTCACCCTACCAGGGGCTCAGAGCATAATGTGTTCAATATATATGTTGTTGCTATATATTACTAGTAGCACCCCGCAGTTTCCCTCGCGTGGATTACGATTTTCCCGCTACCAACTATCTCACGGGAACTATACTTTTTCCGGGATAAAAGTAGCCTGTGTTACTTGTTAGTGTTAATCCAGGGTATAAGCTATCTCCATACCAAATTTCATCGAAATCGATGTAACCGTTTGAGCGTGAAGAGGTAACAAACATACACACAAACTTTCGCATTTATAATATTAGTACAATTAGCATTAAGAACTTGTTTTGTACACATTATTATGATGCAACAAACTATTGAGTATTCTCATCACAAAATGGTATATTCACCGGTTTTACCATCTTTAGACATCAGCGAAGGAATATTTTATTGTTCCCTATTAGACATCTATCACATATAGTCTGTTATTTGACGCAGTAGCTTTAGGAAATTTCCTTCCATAAATGGGATAGTGGGATTTGTAGGTGCGACCTCAGGCTACCGTCATGTCACCTACACCAATCAACACCTGCCGCGGCATGGGTGTGGCATGGCCGTGGAACGTACATGGAATTATGTCATGTGTAGCATGTGTCCGTAACCAGTGCGTAAGCATAATGAGGCAAGCGTTTGACCACTATCTCACCTGATGTTAAGTGATGATGCGGTCTACGATGGAGCTCGCCTGCCTAGAAGATACCTATTTACTCGAAACTTGAAGATACCCAGATTGTATTTATGCGGAAACAGATTTAGGCAATGAATTCCACTCGTTAGCCGTACTATGAATCTGGAAGCAACAAGCTTCGTGCGACAAGTCGGAACGTCAAGCATGTCTTCGTCGGTCTGGTCATTCTCAGATGGAATGGAGATATAGTAATCAAATCATCTAATCTCAGAGTGCACTCCCCGAAATGTATCCGATAAAACACCGATAAACTAGCGACTTGACGTCGGTGTTACAGGCTCTGTAGTCTCCTCTCGACTAGAGAGTCGTTGTTGATGAACCGCTTAGCTCGCCTCTCTCTATCGACTCAAGAGCTTCAAGGTGGTACTTGGCCGAGCCGAGCCGAGCCGAGCCGCCTCACGTCCCACGAATGGGAACAGTAGGTACTAATATATACACGATCGACCCAGCAGTGCGAGTACGGAACTTATCACGATCCAAGCGATCCTCTAATTTAACATTTCAAATCATTTAAACGGATTTTGTCCATTTTTTATCGAATATCACGACAAATTTTAACGAATAAGTAGTAGCATAATTTGTCTATGGTATCGTGTATTTTAGCGAATCAGACGAATTCGCGACATTGTAAACAAGGTCGATAAAATAAGCTATTATACGACCGTGTAGAGAAGTACCTAGTTGTAGGTGTAAAGTACCTAGTTCTAGTTGTAAGTGTATATGAACTGGGTGGGATTAACGGCTATTTATTTGAGTTACTTAGTGTGCACTTTATAGTTTTTATTAGTATAGGATTATACGTCATTGGTATAATTAAAATATGGCCATACAAATATTTCACAATAATGCACAGTAATAATAATATAACATAACATTCGTAAGTAACGTAAATAACATATTTCCCATATATATTTTTTCATGAATCATAAGTAATGTAATTGTGAGGTTAAAATGTAATTAATAAATGTAAATTTATAGCCCAAGACGCCCAGTTTTTGGCTGCCAACGGACCCTTAGACCCGATGTGAGATCCAAACATGAGTATCAAGTTCAAGGAGACGAGAATCATCCCAGTGGGAGACGGCCTTCAGGGTCAGGTTCAAACGTTCGACCACATCCTCCCTGAATCCCTGTGTTTGGGCACCCCTGCAGATGAATTAGACATGACTCTACTACTGTACCGTCTACTACCTGTATACCCAAGGGCACCGGACTTGACCAGCTGATTAATATGTAGTAGGAACATTGTTGCAGAGAGCACGGCCCCCTGGAGGAACACCGGGATTGATATCCAATTGATCAGACGAGCACCCGTCTAGGATCACTCGTAATGATCTGTCCCTCAGAAAGTCTGATTTCCAATCACTTAATGCAGGTCAAAATTTGGCAAAATTACCCCACGTAACTTATTTATTTATTTATATCAATACTAGCTGGTACCCGCGACTTCGTCTGCGTACTTTTCATTTGCATATTATGGATTATATTAAAAGAACGGTATAAATTTGGGTAAGAGAGAATAGGTATATTTAAAAAAAAAAAAAAATCTGTTTACAGTAGGTATAAGGTAACTATGTATTCCATTGAGTGGCAAAAAGTACCTAGGAAAATTTATTGGTCCCTTATGTCCAAGACACTTACAGGGGCCAGCGTCACGTTGTGTACAAAAACATTTTAAAATGACCTAATTTAAAACATTTTTGTACACAACGTTTGCTGTTTTGTTATTATTTGTTAAATGTGGAGATTGCTTGGACTCGACACTCGCGAGCAGGCCGCGTACAGTCGGCCATGCGAGAAACAGTTTATTTCTAAATGGACGCCCGCTACTTTAAGTGTTCGCCCTGCGCTTTGTTAATGGTCATTGCGAAGGCTGGTTTGAGGGGAAACTGGATTCTTTTAAACTGAAAAGGTAAATCCGTAGGGATCACGGGTATGCGGGGAATCAAAACTTTTTCATCTTTAGCTATTCCTGTCATTATAATTGCTCTAATAATATTGCGTCCCAGCTGCGTAATTTGCAATCGAGTCCCGTTGCATAGTCTCGGCGCTTCGAGATTTCTCATTAACAAAACTGGAACCCCAACTTTCAGTCTCAGCTTATGAGACGGCACTCCTGACAGCTCTAAAGAGCTTAGAAACTCTGTAGGATAAGATGTCACCTGTTCACTGTCCATGACAATATCTACTGACAAATATTCGACAACATCGCCTCGCACATGTGACATCATTCGTTCATTGATCTGTCCCACGATTTCATCGGTCGGTGCTAATATTACCCTTTCACAGCCACTCTCTATTTCTCATGTTATATTCCAAACCGGGATAGACGTTGTTTTTAGGATCTTCCAAGTTGTGGACAGCATTAGGTACACAATTCTTGATTTAATGTAATCATGGCTTTAGCGTCCGTAGACGACGACCGACGACCGACGGCAGCGGCGACGATGCAGAGTATTCCTAACCTGAATGACGAACTTCATACAAACTTTCAACCCCTATTTCATCCCCTCACAGGTCGAAATTTCAAAAACGCTAGAACAAATGTTTTATTATTTCTTATCAAGTGCTTAAATATAAAGTTTCATGGTTTTATCTTTTAAAATTAAGAAATCCCATACAAACTTTCAACCTCTATTTCATCCTTTTTTGTCGCAATAAAAGGTAGGTAGGTATGTTCTTTCTCAGGGTCTTAAGATTGTCTGTGCCAAATTTCATCATAATCGGTTGAGAGGCGGGAAAGCGTAACAGACAGACAGACAGAGTTACTTTCGCATTTATAATATTAGTAGGGATTAAAAAAAGAAAAAAACCAAACGATAGTCCAAGTGTATTAAAAGTGCAATAACTCTTTACAAACATACGAAATTGGAAAATATAATCACAAAACAGCAATACAAACATAGATTAATCATCACTTTATTTCTGGTTTTCATCAGCGCCATCTATGAACTAGGTGCTAATGCTATTTACGTGTGTTCAAGAGAAGAGGTTCAAGCTTACCGCATTGCAATAAGTATGGTGCCGTTACGTCTTATTTCAGACGCTTGTCACTAGAGGGTGCTGTTATTAAATATCACTAAGATCATGGAAGAAATAATCAAAGCATTACAAAGTATTCAAAGTGATTTAGCACATCTGCCCCCCGATTCAGAACCGTTCGATTACTCAGTTGTCGATCGATTCGATTCGATAACACTCATTTGCAATTCACAATAGTCGAACCCACGCCGAATTTATCGAATTCGATCTCGAATCGAAAGTGACGTCATAGCATTCGATATTCGACTTGTAACGCTATTCAGAATGCTCATATCGAATCTCATATATCGAACTTTCGATTATTATGTTCGGTAAATTATCGATAGCTAGAAGGCAGTCGATATCTAGTTTGAGTGTCTATTTTACTTTCTAGGCAACATACAATATTAATATGTTTTATTATTTGGTTTTATAACAATGATGCAAAGTGATTGAGGACGTGAACAGTCCAATCACGATGAAAAAGCATTACACCACAGGCGAATTTTACGTTCTTTGTGGGATGCATCAAATGCATTTGGGCATTTAGAATATAGCCCAGAAAAGCAGGAAAACTTACAAATTCCTGCTGTGTTCTACATAACAACATGTGCACACTGGCGCGTTTACCATTGCCAGATGAAGTGGCCTTGAAACCAACAATATTATCGATGGTGACACAGCACATGTAGCTTTGGCAGCTATAGGAGCAGCATTTCAAGTCCGCAGCAATGTTATACGTCGCATTACAGAACAGCTATCATAATGATTGCCATGCGTGAGGCTGTTTCGAAAGTTGCTCTATTTCTTGTTAGTAAGATGAGGGAGAGATAGATTATTGTTTATAGTCTATCTACACTTGATAATAATAATAAAAATATGCATATTTCTATTGATATTTTTATTTGAGACTCTATATATTCTTATTTGATAACATTTGATCACTTAGACAATAAACAATACTGTAGGTACCTACTTATCTTATTACAAGTAAAACAGTATCATAAGTTTGTTATAGAGCTTATAAATAGTACACACTTATAGAGTTATACCTAAATCGGAATGTTAATTATAAATCGTTTGTCACAATAACAATACAAATAATGCATGCTCGGCATGCTCGAGGCACAGGGCGCGTGTCTTATCGGAGAACTCTCTAATCTAGGAAATGATTTGCTGGCTATTTGGAGGATAAGTACTTATAGAGGATAAGTTGTTTAGAAGATCCACTAGAAGCCCCGAGTATAATGAATTGCCTGATGTGTCCCAGGCAGAAGTACTGTCTGAAGACTTTGAGCCAGATTTCCTAGTTGTGGTTCAAGATTCCGAAGATATCCTCACTGAAGCCACGAATGCTGAATCCTTTTATATCTTCTTATTTCTATCTTCTATTTAAGTTTTTCTATTGACGTTTTGTTTGTAAACAAACAACTAGTGTTACCAACTTTTACTTTCTTAAACTCCTAGCAACATCCATCAAATCTACCAGAAATCTACTTTAAGGGGTTAACACGTGCATATGATATTACAGAGGTTTTACGCGGTTGATTACGCGCAGAATGAGCGGGACAAAATGATGCTGGTTGTATTAAAATAATAATATAAATAAGTTCTTTATTATCATAAAATATTACAAATACACGGATCGTCGCGTAGAGTAAGCGAGAGAAGTACTTTAAGATTGTCAACCTCGCACTCTGTATCCATTTTTGGCCGACTAGTAGGTCATAGCATTGCGACGCGACATAGCACAAATTCATCTTCACAAATGTAACTATCATCACAATATTGTGCGCATGGTACCGACTTCGACAAGTTATTTCACACTTTTGAGTGATGAAGTTGGTTGCGTTGTGTACATTGTATGGGGAAAAATGTTAAACTCGCGTCAGAGAGTCAGAACGTCAGGCGTCAGGACGTGACGTCATCAAATTCGTAAGATTTTTTGTTAGATAGAGTATACTTCTGTGGTGGTCCCATTCAAATTTCATCAAAATCGGACAGGCTGTTTTTGAGTTATACTCCAATAACTGAAAAGTGCTACGCGTATCTTGATGATATTATTGTCGCGGTTGAAGACATCGCAGAACACAATGGCATTTAATTGATTCCGTGAGTAGCAAAGGTTACTGAAAAGGGTGAAAAAAAAATGCAACAGACTTCAACACTCAAAAGTGTCAAATAACTTGCGAAGTCGATACCATGAACATAATATTGTGATGATAGTTACTTTTGTGTGAACTATCATAGTACCGACTTCAACAAGTTATTTCACACTTTTGAGTGTTGAAGTCGGTTGCATTTTTTGTTAAATTTTTTTTTATTTGATAAATTCGTTTTGTTAAAAGTGTTATTGAGTTCAGTTATCAAAACGCCGATAATATAAAGAAGAAAGATTTCATTGTTTCAAAAAAACGTCATCATGTTAAGTCTATGTGTCCCACTAATATTAAAAATCTGAAAGTTTGGATGGATGGATGTTTGTTACTCAATCACGCCAGAACGGCTGAACGGATTTGGATGAAATGTGATATGCAGAATAACACATAAGCTACTTTTCATTGTCATTATCAATCATGTTCAAGTTATCACTTCTGCCGGCACTCCCGGAGTGCAATCGGTTGCTTTTTCACCGATTTCACCCGCAACTATATTGTCATCCACGTATGCGTAGCACTTTTTATTGGAGTGCAACTCAAAAACCGCTTGACCGATTTGGTGAAATTTAAATGGGACCACCTCGGAAGTATAACTCTATCAAACAAAAAGAATCATCAAAATCGGTTCATAAACAACGAAGTTATCCGCGAACACACGTAAAATTTATATGTCTTCTAAGTTTTTTCATGTAAAACGAAAGTAACTTTATGGTGATTAATTTTATTTATTACTTTTCTGCTTTATTATATTACTGAAAGCTAACTACTCGATCGATTATTTGGAAATACTTAATAAAAACAGATATATATTTAAGTCGTTAAAAAACTACAACGTAGAGATAAATAATCTATTAAAGTTACCAAATTCCCAGTATGGTGCTAGGGTACTGTCAAGTACCCGCCTGGCCAGCTACCCTCAAGTTTGATAAACTTGAGAGCCAGTATGCTTTCTGGGTCATCTCCGACCACATCGTCACTGACCACCTAGTGAGATAATAGTCAAACGCTAGATCTATACAGTTTAAAAATGTCCCTTTACGCACAACTAATAAAATTCTACTAAATGCTACGTATTTAGTAGAGTTTTGTAAAACTTGGTCACACTTTTACTCCTTCAAAATTTGAATGACATTAAGATACATAATCATACTTTAAAAATGCACCTCTTTACATAACTTTGACAATTAGATTGACATTTACAGAACTATACCTCAGAACGCGTCTTGTAATGAAAACGATAACGATACCGAAATCGAAGACGAATCGAACGCTCTTATCGATCGTTCTGAATAGCTCGAAATTTGGTGTTCGATACGAGAACGATATCGAACCGAATCGATTCGTTTAGTTATAGAAGGGTTCTGAATCGGGGGGCTGAAGCTTGACCACTGATTAGAAAGCGAGCTGGACTATGAAGCTTGAATATGGAGGAAAATATAAAAGAAGCCATAAATAAAATATAGATGAGAAATTCCACCAAATTGAAACAAACTTGAGCAAAAAATATAAAATAAACAAAAAACTATTCAATATTTACAAAAGCAACTGAAGAAGAAGAATATAGTTTTCCTTGGCATGGCGGAATCAGAAAAAAATATGATGACTTGTTAAACTCAATTCTAGAAATTATAAACAAGAAAATGAATACTTCATGCCGACATTGGGAAACTGAAACCGTGGCCAGGTTAGAAAAATATAACGGTAGAGTACGACCAGTCGTAGTAACATTATCAACAAAAGTTTCACATAGAACACGGCCAAGCAGCCCGGAAGCAATACATACAACATGCAACGCCGGCCGTGAAAGCCTTAGAGTTTACATTATCAACAAAGATACAGATTATAAAAAGTAATAAATTATTAGTAAATACGGGCATCTACATCAGGAAGATTACACACCTGATATATACTACAAAAACGCAGACACCTCCAGGAGGAACTCAAGAAAAAGCGGTTATCTAGAGAAAAAGTAGTGCTACGCTACGACAAAATAGTCACGTTGACCCAAAACCAAGAAACTCGATCATCCGAAGCGATCACTTCCAATAAAAGATTGTTATCCAAGTCTCCTGAAGCTGAAAAATATTAAAAAATATGATATGTCGGAGAAAAATCTAAACAAATGACTGAGAATACTAAATCTCAAAATATAACGAGTTTTATGCATCCTTCACCCACCCCGAATTGAATACCCCTCTCTCATCATCTCTCCCAACACGGCCGATCCCCGTGGGAGACGTAGACCAAAACCCTCTAGAGAAAATATATAAGAACTAGCTGCGCCCCGCGGTTTTACCCGCGTGGTGATGACTGATGATGACGAAAAATCTCCTATGTGTTATTCCCGGACCTGAAGTATCTACATACCAAATTTCATCCAAATCCATTTTACCCGCGTGATGATGAAGAACGGTGATGATGGTGATGATGAAATTAAGCCTATGTGTTAATCCAGGGTATAAGCTATCTGTATTTAATGTTTCATCCAAATCTGTCGCGATGATGATTGATGAAGATGATGGTGAAGATGAGAAGTAACCTATGTGTGATTCACGGACCCCCAAACTAGGCAGAGCCTGTACTATGGTAATCTGATGACTGATATATATATATATACTTATATACATATACACACCCTGACACAGGTCAAACAGACATGTTCATACACACAAATATTGTCCGGGAATCGAACCCAGGTCCAGCGACTCAGAAGGCAGAGTGCTACCAACTGCGCCAACCGGCCAGTAAAAAAAAGGGAGACCCAAATAATATAAGTAATAACCGACCAATAAGCCCAATGTCTTCAATATACAAACTATTTTCATCAATTATAGAGAAGAGAATTAGAATCACTATCGAAAAGCACCAGCCGGTAGAACAGGCAGGGTTCAGACGAGGATTTTCTACAGTAGACCGTGGGACTAAGTCTACTATTCATTAAGATCGGCTCACAATTGGTGAATTTTTGGTGATATGGTTTGAAGCCACTCCTAAAGAAAAACATTGCATGGAAACCATCAGTGAAGTATCTTGGAGTTGTCAGCTAAAGCACAACACTCAATGCGAGAGCCAAGAACAGCCAGGGCTATGCTGCGACCAGTCTTGACAAGACAAATAATGTCCCCCTAAGAACCAAATTGAGAATATATAAAACGTTACATACGGTCAAGACTGGCCTATGTGGCCCCAGCTTGGATCCATCTATGTTTCACAACAAATAAGAGGGCCATACAAATCTAGCAAAATACAGTCCTGCGCGTTATCACAGGAGCAGGGCGATTTGTTAAAAACGATACAATATCAAGAGACCTGAAAATGAAAAAGATGTTTGATGCAGCCTATAACGGACCACTCTCACACCTCCATAGAATTGCCCCCCTTCCATGCTAGGGATGTTCATGTAAAAAAAATCGATATTTTTTTCGATATAATATATCGTAATGGTATATCGATACTTTGCGATATATCGTACAAATATATCAATATATTAGTATTTCGATATATTATGTAAGTAATTGTTAACAACATTAAGTTTAGACTTTCTACGGTCATTAAGTTTGTAATTGTCTGTGAACGGTGTGTGTTTCACTCTCTCTCTCTTCTGTGACTGCAATAAATGGCGAAGCAACACCTCCTGCAGTTTTAATTAAACGAAATCGTCACCGTACCTGCCCACGCCATTAGGACCCTTTAACAGTAATTTATAACAATCTATAATAACAAATATTAGATAGGGATCAGGTTAATATGAATAAAAATGGGTAGGGTTAGGATACAAATCAATTTTATTGATTTACAAATTGCAGTATTTTTGGACCTTGTAAAAACAATATTTTATTTACCCTTTTAGCTTGCAACCTGCTCCGCTGCTGAGTCAAAACCGCATAGGTTTTAACTTAACAGCGAAGCAGTTTGCAAGCCAAGAGGGTAAATGAAATATTATTTGCTACCATAGTTAAATATTTAAATGCCCTTTAATTTTACATTGCATCACTTTGGAAATTATTCTTTGTAATCTACCCTCAATTCTAATGGTTTTTCGTTAAATGGAGCCCTTAAATATTTCGTGTCACTTAAAGCGTTGGCGTTGAGTATCACTTAAACACGGAATCTTATGGGATCGCCCCTCTTTTTGCTAACTGTAACCGTTACAAGTAATTTCACTCCAGCCTTGTGGTGTCCTCATTTTAGGGGCATTTTCATGTTAAATAAGACTTAACATGAAAATGCCCCTAAAATGAGGACGCCACAAGGGTTGGACGATCGCAATAAAATAAGAATTTAATGTGTTTTTAATTTCTCACGATACCTATACGATATATCGGATGAAATATATCGATACTAGATGATTCGATAATATCGGATCGATGCGATATATCGTGTAAATATATCGATATATATCGTGCACTCCTACTCCATGCCAGACAACCAGATAACAGGAAGGAAAAATGGTACTCACTTCCTCGAGAATTGCTGGGAACCGGTGATTCATCCGAAGGATAATGATGTAATAACACCACCTAACAACCCAACAACAGCCAATGAAAGCACACTAACAAGTGCAAACAGAACTGCGCAGTAGAATGGAATTTTAACCCAACCTACTCACTAAAAGAAACCGGATGGTAGTAGCCCCGCGAGGTTCAGCAGGGGTAAGAAGCACAAGCTCGAGGCCTCAACCAGCCACACGAGGCTGACGAGACACGGAAAACCTATGCATGCAGTGTATAGCTAGCTGCCCTAGAGGTAACAACTCAAAAGAATAAAGTCAAGTAGTGTACAGTCAATGGAAACCGCAGAACATAGCAAGCGCAGCATTGTAAGTCCACCGGCAAGATGGACAGACGACCTGACTAAGATCGCAGGCAAGGGCTGGATGCGAGTCCGGTCCTTGTGGAAATCAATGGGGGAAACTATGTCCACCTGTGGCTATCTTATGGCTGAGATGATGATGATGATTAAACAGCCTCCGCCCCTCTAAAATTTTTGTCTGAGTTCAAGAGGAATAATTTATAAGAGGACCATCTGAAACCGTAGGTTTCCTTATGTAATCTGTGATAGTTACTTATCTATGGTTTGTACCACTGATCAAAAGTTTGTTTGTACCGAGTGTGTATAATTGCCGGCCAGGGAATTGGCGCCCTGATAACTACCGACCCAATAAATACCACCCAGATAATTCATGACCATGTACGTCGGTTATCAGGTCGGTATTTCACTGGCTGCGCAGTACTTGGCTGCGTATTCCACCCCGGTAGCGATTTTGTTCGACACGTATTTCCCGACCAAATAATGCGCGGCCGATAAAAGCCACCCAGATAATTCGCGACCACCTTCTATTGGCTGAAATCCGTTACGCTTATTGGTCTAAAATGATTCTTAAATCGATTCTATTGGTGGAATTATTTATTAAATTGTAAGGCTTTGCTCATCATGCGATAGTCAAAATCCTAGTTTTGCTCAATGCTGACAATCTGGAAAAAAAAACTAAACATGGCGAATGTGTTTGTTTTTGTTTACTTCTTTGTGAAATTTCATTGCGTTTATGATTAGTCCATATCTGAAATCTGAATGCTCGTGCAAGAGCGGCACGAACGGCAAGTGGAAATCAATCGGTCTTTTCAAATGTCGCCAGCTTTCCGGATGGATTGTTCTTATATCTACAACTAGAGGAAGGATGATAGAACCAGACCGAACAAATTACGTAGATTTTAAATGATTGTGTCTATTGTTCATGAGATATAAAAGGATAAAAGTTATTTTCTTCGTGGCCTTTGGCTGGCTGGTATCTATAACAAATAAACAACGTGGGAAAAAGTGACGCGTTAGCTGTCACTGTTGAATCAGAATGTTACGTGAGAAGAGATGGAGTATTGATTGTATCTGTACGAACACCTACGCTTGAGTTACCAAGTTTCGAGCTGGAAGTCTCACCCTCCCATGTTCAGAAGCAACCGTCGATTGAACATTGACAAACCTCTGAAAAAATGAAGGCTGTACTATTTGAATAGTTTTTTTATAGATACCTTATAATGGTAGAAAAAAATAAATGCTTGTTATGTGTTTACTGCTGCGCATAGATTAGTAAGTGTGAGTAAATATGTATGGAAGGAACAAAGTAACCATACACATGCCCTCTAAGTCGTCTAGTGCTTTACTAGATGTAAAATGATACCAAACAATTCTGTTACTGAGCATTTTTTTTGTTTTTATGACATCCATGCCACCTGTCTTTGGTGAAATTGTCTCAGCCCCATAGAAGCCACCATAATAAAATGTTGAAATTACCAGCTTACATACTCTCACAATAAACACTTAAACAGAGGAACTTTCTGGACTGTATGTATAGTATCGGCATGTCTTCAACACCAAGGATTGCATAACTATTAGGTATCACATCAAATTTTTAATCCATTGTTCAAGTGATTTTCTTGTTTTTGCAAACATGCCACTGCATTGTCATATTCATCTTGTCATATTAAAACTGTAATTATAAACTAACCAACTTTTTTAATTTAATGTAACCATGGACTAGGGCTTTATTCCTGAGCAACCACATCATCTCATCAGCACTAAAAGTACATTTAACTAACTTAATTAATAATTAATTTCTAACAAAAATGTTTTGCTTTGACCATAAAGCATAGTCAGACAGAGGTGCAACCAATATAGTGATGTATAATCTAACATTGTATATTAGTGAGAGACTGAACACAACTCTTCTAATGTCAATATTCATGTTGTACATCCTCTATTCACCCTTATACTTAACTAATTGGCTAATGCCGATGACACTTTTCCTAATGAAAACTGCTTGGATAGTAACGGGCTTCCATATAGGTTTATTTATTAAACGATGTGAAGGGGGGTCTTTATTCAACAAACATGTTTTATTTAAAATGTAAATACTATGGTAATTACTCATGTGACTACATGAGTAATTCTCATCTTTAATACATTCATAATGTGTCAAAACCACTTCAGTTTTACCAACAAAACATCTTTTATTAAAGTTCATCCTTTTGGCTCTATCATTATAATATCTATCTAACATAAATGTCATATATAGACATGAAACTAGGTTACATAGAAAAACTCTAGTGTCGACAAACTACAACAAACTGGCCAAGGGCGAATCAGTCCCGTGTTAAAAACTCTTAAATGTTTTTTCTTTGTATTGAGCCTTTGGTATGTGATCCCAATTCGCACTTAGCAGGTTATAGTTAATTAGCACAAGCACCAGTGCTCCAGGAGCTAAAATTTAATAAAAAGGGCTGTTGTAAACTGTTAAAGCACCAGTTGTTTAAACAACTGTTTAAAATGATATATGTATCACTAGTGGTCATATAGGTACCAAAAATTACCATGTAAGCCGCTAGTACTTTAATTAGTTACAGGAATTTGTCCCATAATGCTTAATGTTGTGTTCCAATGTCATAGTTCCAGACTGGCGCAGCCTGCGGTAGCGGTCAGTTATTGAATTTCTCGTCTTTAACTGACCGCCACCGCAGGCCGCGCCAGTCTGGGACACTAGTACGTCTTGACCGACAAAAGTAGCAGAGTTAGTCGGTCTAGACATACAACAGGAGTACTTAAGTTAGCCGGTACAAGGGGCAGTAGGTACGTTTATAATCTTATAAGGAGTAACATAACCTACAAATTATGTAGTTGATGAAGCGAAGGCTGTTTATCATAGAACACTTAATACAATATCTGTTTATTATTGTAAGTGAGCCTAGCCAAGTGATAACTCATTATATACATCGCTGTTCGCAAAAAACCTTCAAATTTAACAAGCTAAATTATGGAGCAGGGATGGGTAAAAAATATCGATATATCAAAATATCGATAGTAATTAGCGATATCTTTTCCCGCGATATATCAATTTTCGATATTTATTTTCAGATATCAAAATCGATATATTTTTAAAGCTCTGCTGTCTGCTCATGCGTCACATCATGATTTTGACCAATCCGATTTCTTAAATTTAGAAAATATGCAGTAGGCTGTATGGGTTTAGTTTCTTTGGTTGTTACAAATACTGGTATGAATGTTTTGTTTTTTTGTTTCTTTTTTTTATGTCAAGCAATTCGAAATTTTTATTTTAGATATTAAAACTTATGTTGAAACAGCCAGATGTGTATTTGCTTTATAATTTCGATAATTTAGGCAATTTTTATAAATAATTGCAAATTGGCAAAAAATATCGATATTTTTTTTCCATTTGCCCATACCTATTTTGGAGTATTGCCAGGGTTGCCAACTCAGATCTTAAAAAAGTCGTAGGCTAGGTTTAAAAAATTCGTAGAACTGTACTATTTGCTTGTGAAAAGTACGTAGATCTACGTAATTTTTTTCTCGAATTGAAAAATAATGAAATTTTTATCACTTTCACACAAAGGGAATTAATTAAATATAAAAGATAATATTACGAAATATCATCTTTCTGAGACAAATTTCTAGGTATAAAATGAAACGTTTATTTATATATAAAAATATTTTTTTCCTTAAATACAGGATATACATGTATTTAAGGAATGTACAACTACAACCAAAGCGATGTTGCCTACATAAATTACTTATATAATAAATAAGATTTACTATTTAACTATAGTATTTTCACATAATCTATGTGCCGCTTCTGTGAATTCTGCCAGGCTACATAGAAAAATATCTACTTGTTTGGAAATTCGATTCAGTATTACTATCGCGCGTGACATGGGAGCATACTTAAGGAGATTCGTCTTTAGCGTTGGTACGCCGTACTCTTAAACATAAAAAGCGCAAAAACTGTTTTTGCAATTTCTCCACCATTTCGCTGTATTTACGCTCATAGGGATAAGAATTTTGGGTAATTATAGTTGTGCTAAGATGTTATGGTTTAGTAGAAATCCATGAAAATTTTGCCTTAGCAGGCATATAAATTCTTAATATAATTAAAAAATACTATCATTATTAATTACACTTTTCTATTTATATGGCTAAGATAATATTATTATGCCAAAGTTCCAGTGGGTTAAGTTAAATAAATCAATTCGCTCATCATAATTTATGCCAAGTTAATACTTAATTATCATAGGTACAGTAATGGAACCACTTTTTGTTAAGGTACTTATTTACATTATTCACATATAATAACATTTATCCAAAAAGAAGTCAAATATTCTTATTTTAAGTTGATTATAATGATCTCTTTAAACCTATCAGGTAATTTGTTATATATTCTTATTGCCATGCAGTTTGCGTTTTGATTACTAAGTTGAAGTCTGTAGGGGAACATTTTACATATTTGTTAAAATTCCTACAGCTTCTATGAATTGCATCTTTGTATTTTTTAAATATAAGTATAAGAATCTTTATAGGTAAAACACACTAAGACACAAATATAACTATTTACTACTTTCCTCTTTTACCTGATTTTGGTACCAACTGACGATTCTAATTATTACTGATAATGTTCTTCAACTTGGTTACATGACTTAAAAAATAATAGCATTGAAGTCATCTCATTTGAGCAGTTAGCTCAAAACTATAATGACTAATTTAACTATGAAACTTAAAAATCGCCACTCATTTAGTCGAAATATGTTCAATATATAATTGGATACTTTTCGTTTATTAATTGGTTTAGCTCAACATTTTGAGTTATTTCTCCTACAAATATAGTTGGACCAAGTGGCCATTGTTATTTAGTAAAATTTGATGAAAAATACGTAGATTCTGGGACTGAAGTCCGTAGATTCGCAGGAACGGGCTAAAATACATAGATCTACATAAAAAGACGTAGAGTTGGCAACGCTGAGTGTTGCCATAAGCAGTGCTGCCAACTGCCTAACCAACAAATCTGGATTTCAAGGTCTAACAAATCTGTAAACATACATTTGGAATATATCGAGGAATATATGAAACAATAATTAGGGTACGTACTGTAATGAAAAAATGATTTATAAAGCGAAAAAACATATATTATCTATTGATAATATATGTTTTTTTATATAATTATGGATTTTTTACATAATTATATATTCATTTTACCAAAATTAGTTCCATTCTTACAGTACATTAAAGCATGGTACATTGTTTAGCAATTGTTTCGTAAGTAGCAGTTCCTCTGTTGTCCGCGATCTTTTAATAAAGAAAATATACTTTCTACTGCAGCGCTGGAATGGGGAGGCAAAATAACGCGGTAACAAGAGATCGTTATATTTGACCAATTTTAACGAATATAGATATAACTCTCGCATAATTTGTCTATGGTATCGTGTAATGAAGTAAAAACTTCAATAGCGGCGTTGTGCACTTTTGGGAAAATATATTAAACTCGCGTCTGGACACCTGGCGTCAGACGCGTGACGTCATATGGAAATTTAAACTTAAATGTATTACGAATAAGGAACATTTTTGTTTGTTGGTAGGTATAAAAGCAGAGACAGACCGGGCCCGTATGTGGCACGGCCGTGCAGAGATAACATTTCAAGCGTTTAACATGTTGATTTTGACTTCATATCCACAACGTTAATGTTCAAAATTTCACTTTTGCCGGCACTCCCGGAGTGCAACCCGTTTTTTTTTGTGAGACGAATCGATTTCACGACATTGAAAACAATTTTAATCAAATTAAGCTATTATACAACTGTGTAGCAAAAGCAGTTAGTAGCAATATGAACTGAATGGGATTAACTGCTATTAAATTGAGTTATTGTGTTCTTGTGAGTTTAACTATAAATTAAAAATTAGTCTACGATATCCACAAACGTAATCTATCTTTTTAGCTGATATAGGTATTAAGTATATGATTTTGTATGGTGCTCCAGCATAAAAGTTTTTTTGTTTTTATGCAATTGCAATAACGCTCGTGGTACATTGTAGACAAAGGGTTTCTGAGAATGCAACTTTGAAGTAGAGAATTAAATTCTTATTTTATTTCTGCCACTCCATTGCAGGACACAAGAAATTGCGTGGAAAATAATAATGTAACACGTATCACGGCAGCGAAAAACTTAGAGTGAGGAGCACCATCCAACGTTAGCGTTATAGTACCCGTCAAATCAATAGTTAGGCAAAAATTCAGTTGCACCATCAAAAAGTTAAAATGACGTCACGATTTTACCATAACCATAAACACTCACTTTTTTGCTGGTTGTTGTTAATATTAGTGTCATGAAATTGTGTTCACACAATGGCGATCAGCAAATGTATTCTGGGTACAGAGTACCCGCCTACCTACTTCTGTCTCTATTTCTGTCTCTGTTTTCTCGGTCACTTACTCAGCTCAAGCTCAAAAGCTTAGTACATGCACATACCATAAAAGTGAAGTTGTGGGTTGATTTTTATTTGCAAACAATTTTACATTGAAATCCAAACAAATTAGGTGACATATTTCGTAAACCTATACAATAATGTCACTATTTACAAGATATCTTGTGGGAAAGTAGTAGTTCATTTGAGGACTCTGTAAAAACGAAAACTATAAAACCCTGTTTAAGGATAATACTGGTCGCAGAAAAAAGAAAACTCAAAATATATTTTCCCTGAATAACTTTAGGGACAAAACCTCATTTGACTGGCAGTACTAATATCTTTAACTGTAGCAAATTTTTTGATAGTGCAACTCCCGTGCGTTAATGTAACTGAAATCAACGTTCGCTAGTGATAAAGTTATCTTTGACCATGACGTAAACTAGAGTTTTGGTGTAGCTCACACTTAATCGTTTGAATTAATAAAATTTGTTATAGTTTTGAAAATCACGAGACCAAATAACATTACTAAAAAGCCAAAATTTGCTTGACGTAGGGCGTACGTAGCCAAAACTCCTAATAAGCGAAAAAAATGAATCGTGGACATCTCTGTCGATCGCATCCGGTAGACAAAATATTGCGATCTGAATTTCACTACAGGCTATGTTTTTATGATTTAGAGACAAAGAAGAAAAAAATTACATAGTAAATTAATATGACTAGTAAAGTACTATTCTACAAGCGTTAACACACGGATAACGCTTGACACTGAGAGAAAACATAAAAAATGTCAAAGACACTTTAAAGTGATACACATGAACAACGAGAACGTTTTGTTAAAATGATGGCTCAGTACTTTACTACGTATGTACTATGTATGTATGTACTGTACAAAATTATATTCATATTCGTATTGTTATATAATCTAGTGGCCCGTTTTTGTTTCGAGATAAGTATTATATTTATCTTGGTGAGCAGATGAGTGCAATCATAGATTCATTATTAGCACCTGGCGTGCGTTCGGCAGCTCCATAAGCCAAGCCATATCTTGCTCTGACAGTGGATGTGCGGCGTTCACGAACTCAATTAGAGCCAAATCTTAGTCGGCTGTCAAAATTGACTTATGACTTATCAATAGCATTGTAAGTGACTTCTTCTTCTTCTTCTTCTCCTGTAACATGTTATGGAGTAGCCGTTCGTGATACATCGATCATATATTGGTTGATCAAAATTTGGCTGACAAAGCTCCTGAACGCAGCCCTGTTTGTACGCGGCTACCATAGAGAAAAGAAAAAGGTAAGCTACCAATCAACCACAAATTATATAGTAATGTCTAAAGACAATCAACTGTATGCATAGAGGCAGTTTGTAGCGAATTAACATTTAATTTCGAATGAACTATAAGCGTTACGCTTCCACTTTCTTAATGCGTACTGCCAAGAAATGGAACTCGTTGCCCGAGTCTGTGTTTCCCGATATGTACAATCCTGGAGTCTTCAAGTCGCGAGTGAATAGGTACCTTCTAGGTTTGCGTGCTAAATCCTAGATTACGTCATCACTTAACATCAGGTGAGACAGTTGTCAAACGTAAACTTATAATATGTAAAAAAAAAAAAAAGTTTGGCAACCAAGAAGTCAAATTTGAAAAAAAAGAATGTTCATAATAATTATCATAGCCATGAACATTTTTTTATGGTAACCCGTTTGGTACACGTCCACAAACATAGTTTATTTGTTAGAATTTATTTTTCACCTAGTCTATCATATTGGTGAAGGTCGTTCTTACTTGAGATCTTCTACTATAATGTTTAATTAGCAGTATATATTGCATATTTATTGATTTGGGAGATACATGAATTACAAAGGTCACAGCCAAAGTGTAAAAAAGAAATCAATACATGATTGAATTTATTTTAATTGGAGAATAAAAATTACAAATTAAACTAAGTAACTTAAAGCATTTTAATATAAATAAGCTAGTGGCCCCTATTTTTTTTGTGTATATATTTTATATTAAATAGACACACTACATCGAAGATATCCCGCACATTACAATGGCCATGATACAGCTGAAAGACAACAAGCCACCTGGTGACGACGGAATAACATCTGAGTTTCTAAAAGCGGATAGAGCACCGGTGCTCAAAGTCCTCCAGAAGTTTTTCAATTTCGCTCTTATTGGAGGTATAACGCCAGAAAAATGGAACAAAGGCATAATAGCGCTGTTCTTCAAAAAAGATTAAACATTTTGCCCAAGAACTGCAGACCCATCATCCTTCTGAGTCATGCTTATAAACTCTTTTCGCGGGTCATCACATCGAAACCGTCTCAATCGCAGGTTTCATAAATACCAGCCACCCTCTTATGAGAATTTCTTGATTTTTAGTTCCTGTTCCTGAAATCACCACCGCCACGATATGATTTTCGCACTGAATGTGGAATGCACACGACGAAAGAAACTTTAAGGGTTTGACTAATATTTGTCTTACCTTCACAACAAACCACTTATAGATTAATTTCAGTTGATATAACTAAGGGGTCACTTTATTTCAATTCACCTAACAATTGACTGAGTCTAAGTTATTTAAAATATTTTGAACGCATCCAGAAATTCATGTCCTAACGTTGGTATGATGTGAACATCTAGGGAATTCATTGTGGACTAGACTTTATAAAAAGTGGCTTTCAATTATCAGGCCGGTAAATATAGGGTCGGTAAAGCTCGGGTCGGTAAATCACTGGCTGCGCACTATCGCCCGGTAGAATTTGTACCACCCTAGTAATTACCACCCTGATAATGCGCGGCCTGATAGCTCATGTACATGGCTTTGAATTATCTGGTCGCCAATTATCTGGCCGGTAATTCACAGGCCGGGAATTATTTGGTCGGCAAGTAACGTTTCCCTTTGTACCTACTTTGTTTCCGTTGAGTGTGTATAATTGCCGGCCAGGGAATTGGCGCCCTGATAACTACCGACCCAATAAATACCACCCAGATAATTCATGACCATGTACGTCGGTTATCAGGTCGGTATTTCACTGGCTGCGCAGTACTTGGCTGCGTATTCCACCCCGGTAGCGATTTTGTTCGACACGTATTTCCCGACCAAATAATGCGCGGCCGATAAAAGCCACCCAGATAATTCGCGACCACCTTCTATTGGCTGAAATCCGTTACGCTTATTGGTCTAAAATGATTCTTAAATCGATTCTATTGGTGGAATTATTTATTAAATTGTAAGGCTTTGCTCATCATGCGATAGTCAAAATCCTAGTTTTGCTCAATGCTGACAATCTGGAAAAAAAAACTAAACATGGCGAATGTGTTTGTTTTTGTTTACTTCATTGTGAAATTTCATTGCGTTTATGATTAGTCCATATCTGAAATCTGAATGCTCGTGCAAGAGCGGCACGTCACGGCACGAACGGCAAGTGGAAATCAATCGGTCTTTTCAAATGTCGCCAGCTTTCCGGATGGATTGTTCTTATATCTACAACTAGAGGAAGGATGATAGAACCAGACCGAACAAATTACGTAGATTTTAAATGATTGTGTCTATTGTTCATGAGATATAAAAGGATAAAAGTTATTTTCTTCGTGGCCTGTGGCTGGCTGGTATCTATAACAAATAAACAACGTGGGAAAAAGTGACGCGTTAGCTGTCACTGTTGAATCAGAATGTTACGTGAGAACAGATGGAGTATTGATTGTATCTGTACGAACACCTACGCTTGAGTTACCAAATTTCGAGCTGGAAGTCTCACCCTCCCATGTTCAGAAGCAACCGTCTATTGAACATTGACAAACCTCTGAAAAAATGAAGGCTGTACTATTTGAATAGTTATTTTATAGATACCTTTTAATGGTAGAAAAAAATAAATGCTTGTTATGTGTTTACAGCTGCGCATAGATTAGTAAGTGTGAGTAAATATGTATGGAAAGAACAAAGTAACCATACACATGCCCTCTAAGTCGTCTACTGCTTTACTAGATGTAAAATGATACCAAACAATTCTGTTACTGAGCATTTTTTTTGTTTTTATGACATCCATGCCACCTGTCTTTGGTGAAATTGTCTCAGCCCGATAGAAGCCACCATAATAAAATGTTGAAATTACCAGCTTACATACTCTCACAATAAACACTTAAACAGAGGAACTTTCTGGACTGTATGTATAGTATCGGCATGTCTTCAACACCAAGGATTGCATAACTATTAGGTATCACATCAAATTTTTAATCCATTGTTCAAGTGATTTTCTTGTTTTTGCAAACATGCCACTGCATTGTCATATTCATCTTGTCATATTAAAACTGTAATTATAAACTAACCAACTTTTTTAATTTAATGTAACCATGGACTAGGGCTTTATTCCTGAGCAACCACATCATCTCATCAGCACTAAAAGTACATTTAACTAACTTAATTAATAATTAATTTCTAACAAAAATGTTTTGCTTTGACCATATAGCATAGTCAGACAGAGGTGCAACCAATATAGTGATGTATTATCTAACATTGTATATTAGTGAGAGACTGAACACAACTCTTCTAATGTCAATATTTATGTTGTACATCCTCTATTCACCCTTATACTTAACTAATTGGCTAATGCCGATGACACTTTTCCTAATGAAAACTGCTTGGATGGTAACGGGCTTCCATATAGGTTTATTTATTAAACGATGTGAAGGGGGGTCTTTATTCAACAAACATGTTTTATTTAAAATGTAAATACTATGGTAATTACTCATGTGACTACGTGAGTAATTCTCATCTTTAATACATTCATAATGTGTCAAAACCACTTCAGTTTTACCAACAAAACATCTTTTATTAAAGTTCATCCTTTTGGCTCTATCATTATAATATCTATCTAACATAAATGTCATATATAGACATGAAACTAGGTTATATAGAAAAACTCTAGTGTCGACAAACAACAACAAACTGGCCAAGGGTGAATCAGTTCCGTGTTAAAAACTCTTAAATGTTTTTTCTTTGTATTGAGCCTTTGGTACGTGATCCCGATTCGCGCTTAGCAGGTTATAGTTAATTAGCACAAGCACCAGTGCTCCAGGGGCTAAAATTTAATAAAAAGGGCTGTTGTAAACTGTTAAAGCACCAGTTATTTAAACAACTGTTTAAAATGATGTATGTATCACTAGTGGTCATATAGGTACCAAAAATTACCATTTAAGCCGCTAGTACTTTAATTAGTTACAGGAATTTGTACCATAATGCTTAATGTTGTGTTCCAATGTCATAGTTCCAGACTGGCGCAGCCTGCGGTAGCGGTCAGTTATTGAATTTCTCGTCTTTAACTGACCGCCACCGCAGGCCGCGCCAGTCTGGGACACTAGTACGTCTTGACCGACAAAAGTAGCAGAGTTAGTCGGTGTAGACATACAACAGGAGTACCTAAGTTAGCCGGTACAAGGGGCAGTAGGTACGTTTATAATCTTATAAGGAGTAACATAACCTACAAATTATGTAGTTGATGAAGCGAAGGCTGTTTATCATAGAACGCTTAATACAATATCTGTTTATTATTGTATGTGAGCCTAGCCAAGTGATAACTCATTATATACATCGCTGTTCGCAAAAAACCTTCAGATTTAACAAGCTAAATTATGGAGTAGGGATGGGTAAAAAATATCGATATATCAAAATATCGATAGTAATTAGCGATATTTTTTCCCGCGATATATCAATTTTCGATATTTATTTTCAGATATCAAAATCGATATATTTTTAAAGGTCTGCTGTCTGCTCATGCGTCACATCATGATTTTGACCAATCCGATTTCTTAAATTTAGAAAATATGCAGTAGGCTGTATGGGTTTAGTTTCTTTTTGTTGTTACAAATACTGGTATGAATGTTTTTTTTTTTGTTTCTTTTTTTTATGTCAAGCAATTCGATTTTTTTATTTTAAATAATAAAACTTATGTTGAAACAGCCAGATGTGTATTTGCTTTAAAATTTCGATAATTTAGGCAATTTTTATAAATAATTGCAAATTGGGCAAATATATCGATATTTCTTGGGTGATATAACCCAAGAAATATCGATATTTTTTTTCCATTTGCCCATCCCTATTTTGGAGTATTGCCAGGGTTGCCAACTCAGATCTTAAAAAAGTCGTAGGCCAGGTTTAAAAAATTCGTAGAACTGTACTATTTGCATGTGAAAAGTACGTAGATCTACGTAATTTTTTTCTTGAATTGAAAAATAATTAAATTTTTATCACTTTCACACAAAGGGAATTAATTAAATATAAAAGATAATATTACGAAATATCATCTTTCTGAAAGAAATTTCTAGGTATAAAATGAAACGTTTATTTATTTATAAAAATATTTTTTTCCTTAAATACAGGATATACATTATTACAACTAAAACCAAAGCGATGTTGCCTACATAAATTACTTATATAATAAATAAGATTTACTATTTAACTATAGTATTTTCACATAATCTATGTGCCACTTCTGTGAATTCTGCCAGGCTACATAGAAAAATATCTACTTGTTTGGAAATTCGATTCAGTATTACTATCGCGCGTGACATGGGAGCATACTTAAGGAGATTCGTCTTTAGCGTTGGTACGCCGTACTCTTAAACATAAAAAGCGCAAAAACTGTTTTTGCAATTTCTCCACCATTTCGCTGTATTTACGCTCATAGGGATAAGAATTTTGGGTAATTAAAGTTGTGCTAAGATGTTATGGTTTAGTAGAAATCCATGAAAATTTTGCCTTAGCAGGCATATAAATTATTAATATAATTAAAAAATACTATAATTATTAATTACACTTTTCTATTTATATGGCTAAGATAATATTATTATGCCAAAGTTCCAGTGGGTTAAGTTAAATAAATCAATTCGCTCATCATAATTTATGTCAAGTTAATAATTATCATAGGTACAGTAATGGAACCACTTTTTGTTAAGGTAATTATTTACATTATTCACATATAATAACATTTATCCAAAAAGAAGTCAAATATTCTTATTTTAAGTTGATTATAATGATCTCTTTAAACCTATCAGGTAATTTGTTATATATTCTTATTGCCATGCAGTTTGCGTTTTGATTACTAAGTTGAAGTCTGTAGGGGAACATTTTACATATTTGTTAAGATTCCTACAGCTTCTATGAATTGCATCTTTGTATTTTTTAAATATAAGTATAATAATCTTTATAGGTAAAACACACTAAGACACAAATATAACTATTTACTACTTTCCTCTTTTACCTGATTTTGGTACCAACTGACGATTCTAATTATTACTGATAATGTTCTTCAACTTGGTTACATGACTTAAAAAATAATAGGATTGAAGTCATCTAATTTGAGCAGTTAGCTCAAAACTATAATGACTAATTTAACTATGAAACTTAAAAATCGCCACTCATTTAGTCGAAATATGTTCCATATATAATTGGATACTTTTCGTTTATTAATTGTTTTAGCTCCACATTTTGAGTTATTTCTCCTACAAATATAGTTGGACCAAGTGGCCATTGTTATTTAGTAAAATTTGATGAAAAATACGTAGATTCTGGGACTGAAGTCCGTAGATTCGCAGGAACGGGCTAAAATACATAGATCTACATAAAAAGACGTAGAGTTGGCAACGCTGAGTGTTGCCATAAGCAGTGCTGCCAACTGCCTAACCAACAAATCTGGATTTCAAGGTCTAACAAATCTGTAAACATACATTTGGAATATATCGAGGAATATATGAAACAATAATTAGGGTACGTACTGTAATGAAAAAATGATTTATAAAGCGAAAAAACATATATTATCTATTGATAATATATGTTTTTTTATATAATTATGGATTTTTTACATAATTATATATTCATTTTACCAAAATTAGTTCCATTCTTACAGTACATTAAAGCATGGTACATTGTTTAGCAATTGTTTCGTAAGTAGCAGTTCCTCTGTTGTCCGCGATCTTTTAATAAAGAAAATATACTTTCTACTGCAGCGCTGGAATGGGGAGGCAAAATAACGCGGTAACAAGAGATCGTTATATTTGACCAATTTTAACGAATATAGATATAACTCTCGCATAATTTGTCTATGGTATCGTGTAATGAAGTAAAAACTTCAATAGCGGCGTTGTGCACTTTTGGGAAAATATATTAAACTCGCGTCTGGACACCTGGCGTCAGACGCGTGACGTCATATGGAAATTTAAACTTAAATGTATTACGAATAAGGAACATTTTTGTTTGTTGGTAGGTATAAAAGCAGAGACAGACCGGGCCCGTATGTGGCACGGCCGTGCAGAGATAACATTTCAAGCGTTTAACATGTTGATTTTGACTTCATATCCACAACGTTAATGTTCAAAATTTCACTTTTGCCGGCACTCCCGGAGTGCAACCCGTTTTTTTTTGTGAGACGAATCGATTTCACGACATTGAAAACAATTTTAATCAAATTAAGCTATTATACAACTGTGTAGCAAAAGCAGTTAGTAGCAATATGAACTGAATGGGATTAACTGCTATTAAATTGAGTTATTGTGTTCTTGTGAGTTTAACTATAAATTAAAAATTAGTCTACGATATCCACAAACGTAATCTATCTTTTTAGCTGATATAGGTATTAAGTATATGATTTTGTATGGTGCTCCAGCATAAAAGTTTTTTTGTTTTTATGCAATTGCAATAACGCTCGTGGTACATTGTAGACAAAGGGTTTCTGAGAATGCAACTTTGAAGTAGAGAATTAAATTCTTATTTTATTTCTGCCACTCCATTGCAGGACACAAGAAATTGCGTGGAAAATAATAATGTAACACGTATCACGGCAGCGAAAAACTTAGAGTGAGGAGCACCATCCAACGTTAGCGTTATAGTACCCGTCAAATCAATAGTTAGGCAAAAATTCAGTTGCACCATCAAAAAGTTAAAATGACGTCACGATTTTACCATAACCATAAACACTCACTTTTTTGCTGGTTGTTGTTAATATTAGTGTCATGAAATTGTGTTCACACAATGGCGATCAGCAAATGTATTCTGGGTACAGAGTACCCGCCTACCTACTTCTGTCTCTATTTCTGTCTCTGTTTTCTCGGTCACTTACTCAGCTCAAGCTCAAAAGCTTAGTACATGCACATACCATAAAAGGGAAGTTGTGGGTTGATTTTTATTTGCAAACAATTTTACATTGAAATCCAAACAAATTAGGTGACATATTTCGTAAACCTATACAATAATGTCACTATTTACAAGATATCTTGTGGGAAAGTAGTAGTTCATTTGAGGACTCTGTAAAAACGAAAACTATAAAACCCTGTTTAAGGATAATACTGGTCGCAGAAAAAAGAAATTATAATCATCAAGAAAAGATCGGTTGGATTAAAGTTAATCCCACAAAATACGACGCACAAAAATTACAAAATTAAACATCAAAACTTCTCGCCTCCGTCCGAGATCACAATAATTGACGAAAGTGAAAGTGACATTTGGAGACAACAAATAGAAAGTGTTCCAACTCAAAATATATTTTCCCTGAATAACTTTAGGGACAAAACCTCATTTGACTGGCAGTACTAATATCTTTAACTGAAGCAAATTTTTTGATAGTGCAACTCCCGTGCGTTAATGTAACTGAAATCAACGTTCGCTAGTGATAAAGTTATCTTTGACCATGACGTAAACTAGAGTTTTGGTGTAACTCACACTTAATCGTTTGATATAATAAAATTTGTTATAGTTTTGAAAATCACGAGACCAAATAACATTACTAAAAAGCCAAAATTTGCTTGACGTAGGGCGTGCGTAGCCAAAACTCCTAATAAGCGAAAAAAATGAATCGTGGACATCTCTGTCGATCGCATCCGGTAGACAAAATATTGCGATCACGATCACTACTCGCGAATTTCACTACAGGCTATGTTTTTATGATTTAGAGACAAAGAAGAAAACAATTACATAGTAAATTAATATGACTAGTAAAGTACTATTCTACAAGCGTTAACACACGGATAACGCTTGACACTGAGAGAAAACATAAAAAATGTCAAAGACACTTTAAAGTGATACACATGAACAACGAGAACGTTTTGTTAAAATGATGGCTCAGTACTATACTATGTATGTATGTACTGTACAAAATTATATTCATATTCATATTGTTATATAATCTAGTGGCCCGTTTTTGTTTCGAGATAAGTATTTTATTTATCTTGGTAAGCAGATGAGTGCAATCATAGATTCATTATTAGCACCTGCACCTGGCGTGCGTTCGGCAGCTCCAGAAGCCAAGCCATATCATGCTCTGACAGTGGATGTGCGGCGTTCACGAACTCAATTAGAGCCAAATCTTGGTCGGCTGTCAAAATTGACTTAAGCAGTAGTAACATATCACGTGATTCAATAGCATTGTAAGTGACTTCTTCTTCTTCTTCTTCTGTAACATGTTATGGAGTAGCCGTTCGTGATACATCGATCAAATATTGGTTGATCAAAATTTGGCTGACAAAGCTCCTGAACGCAGCCCTGTTTGTACGCGGCTACCATAGAGAAAAGAAAAAGGTAAGCTACCAATCAACCACAAATTATATAGTACCTAATGTCTAAAGACAATCAACTGTATGCATAGAGGCAGTTTGTAGCGAATTAACATTTCATTTCGAATAAACTATAAGCGTTACGCTTCCACTTTCTTAATGCGTACTGCCAAGGAATGGAACTCGTTGCCCGAGTCTGTGTTTCCCGATATGTACAATCCTGGAGTCTTCAAGTCGCGAGTGAATAGGTACCTTCTAGGTTTGCGTGCTAAATCCTAGATAACGTCATCACTTAACATCAGGTGAGACAGTTTTCAAACGTAAGCTTATAATATGTAAAAAAAAAAAAAAAGTTTGGCAACCAAGAAGTCAAATTTGAAAAAAAAGAATGTTCATAATAATTATCATAGCCATGAACATTTTTTTATGGTAACCCGGTTGGTACACGTCCACAAACATAGTTTATTTGTTAGAATTTATTTTTCACCTAGTCTATCATATTGGTGAAGGTCGTTCTTACTTGAGATCTTCTACTATAATGTTTAATTAGCAGTATATATTGCATATTTATTGATTTGGGAGATACATGACTTACAAAGGTCACAGCCAAAGTGTAAAAAAGAAATCAATACATGATTGAATTTATTTTAATTGGAGAATAAAAATTACAAATTAAACTAAGTAACTTAAAGCATTTTAATATAAATAAGCTAGTGGCCCCTATTTTTTTTTTTGTGTATATATTTTATATTAAATAGACACGTAGTGTGTCTATCGAATATCCCGCACATTACAATGGCCATGATACAGCTGAAAGACAACAAGTCACCTGGTGACGACGGAATAACATCTGAGTTTCTAAAAGCGGATAGAGCACCGGTGCTCAAAGTCCTCCAGAAGTTTTTCAATTTCGCTCTTATTGGAGGTATAACGCAAGAAAAATGGAACAAAGACATAATAGCGCTGTTCTTCAAAAAAGATTAAACATTTTGCCCAAGAACTGCAGACCCATCATCCTTTTGAGTCATGCTTATAAACTCTTTTCGCGGGTCATCACATCGAAACCGTCTCAATCGCAGGTTTCATAAATACCAGCCACCCTCTTATCAGAATTTCTTGATTTTTAGTTCCTGTTCCTGAAATCACCACCGCCACGATATGATTTTCGCACTGAATGTGGAAGGCACACGACGAAAGAAACTTTAAGGGTTTGACTAATATATGTCTTACCTTCACAACAAACCACTTATAGATTAATTTCAGTTGATATAATTAAGGGGTCACTTTATTTCAATTCACCTAACAATTGACTGAGTCTAAGTTATTTAAAATATTTAGAACGCATCCAGAAATTCATGTCCTAACGTTGGTATGATGTGAACATCTAGGGAATTCATTGTGGACTAGACTTTATAAAAAGTGGCTTTCAATTATCAGGCCGGTAAATATAGGGTCGGTAAAGCTCGGGTCGGTAAATCACTGGCTGCGCACTATCGCCCGGTAGAATTTGTACCACCCTAGTAATTACCACCCTGATAATGCGCGGCCTGATAGCTCATGTACATGGCTTTGGATTATCTGGTCGCCAATTATCTGGCCGGTAATTCACAGGCCGGGAATTATTTGGTCGGCAAGTAACGTTTTCCTTTCCGTTCCGTCCCGTCCGTTACAAATTTAAATCTTAATTTTATGAAAAGAAGTACCAATTATTTTATTATCACAGTAAAGACTAAAGATAGGACTAGGTATAGAAAATATTGTGAATTTGTACACATAATCAGAGAGGATGTCGGATAATGCTGATCAATTAACAGATGGCAGTGTTGTGGATATAAACAATTCAGATATTATTACTTTCGACAATCCCATAATAATGAAAGAACTCGGAAACATCGTGAATCTTGTACGGTAAGGGCTGCGACATAGCACGACCTAGTCGTTATTTGACAGTTCTATTTTAAATCCTTATCCCAATATTTCCGATGCTGCTTTAAAATGTATTTATTGCCGTTTCAGAAATGAAGATTTTCTGGAAACCGTTCCCAAGGCCAAACTAAAAAGAGTCAAATGGGTGCCAATGTTTAATTGTTTGAAGCAAGGAATTTTCGTCGAAATAGTTCGAGAGCTCACGTCAATGTGGGAGTATGAAAATATGGCTGAAAAGCTTGATCAACTAGAGAAACAAAGGGAAAGGTTTGGAGATGTGAATGAAGACCAAATCTTATGGTAATTCAATAACTGCTGTTTCGTTTTTTAAGTGTACGAAATATCGTCAATTGATTTGTAAGATGTTTGCCTAGGTGTAGTCTACTAATTTAATGTTCAGATGATCCATACCTGTGAATATGGCTTTTGTGAGTCGAGCATACTACCAATCATGCTATCTTATGCTGGCACCTGAAGCCTACTTGTATTGCATGGTTTGACATCCAGATGCCCAGTAATACAGTTTATAATTGTAATAACCCACAGTTCACAGATATATTATAACCCAAAGTTCTTCTTGCCGCTTCTTCCCAGCAGTGGCTCCATTCATTGTGGAAAGAGTACTATGTAGATATTTCAATATTAGTACATCTGTTTATAGTCATAATTGCATCAGGAATGCCTAAATTGAACAAACAATTTTGACTTGGAGTATGTCAAAGTGGTGGTACCAGCTTAGAATTGTACTCCCTGATCTCTTCCTGTGGGTGGTGTAAAAGTCGGCCAAGGGATCACATACCAAAAGGTGGGCAGGAGCGCCTTCTGAGGGTCACAAAAACACTGCGCTCGCCAACCCGCCTGCCAAGAATGGCAAGTGTTGTTAACACAGTCATATAACAGGCCCCATGTTGAGCAGTGGACGTCTGTGTTGTAATGGCTGACAAAAAATTTAAATAAAAAAAAAACTTGTGGCGGTCTGGACTTATGCTTAAGTTTGTTATTTTCTTGGAATGCTAGTTTTTTACAATATTTGTATGATTTTTTTATATATCTATGAATTTTTTTTATTATACAAGCTGGGCTCCACACTTTCATCCGTGTGGGCTATGGTTCTCCTGCTAACTTAGTTATCCCATGGGATCTACCTTTTCTGGGATAATAGGTTAGCCTAGGTGTTATTCCAGGGTATAAGCGAACATAATACCAAATTTCATATGAACTACAGACAAACTTTCGCCTTTATAATATTAATGTGATTTTTTTTTAGGAGACCACAGCTTGGTGATGTTCAATCTCAGCTAAGGGCCAGCGAAGTGGCGAATTTGCAAGAACAAAAGGCATTACTAGAACCCCTTGCCAAAGAATATGAAGATAGAGTAAACCGGCAAAAGAAATTGCTGACTGCAAAGAGAGGCTACATTAAAGCTTTACAAATAGACATACAAAAATACCAAAAGAAAAATGATGAATTCATAAAAAAAATTAATGAAAGGTTTGAGAGCCACAAGCGAATAATGAATACTGTTCTTTGTGACAAAGTAGATCTGGAAGATTGCTGGACAGAAAAAGATTTAGAAGATAACTGAAATAAAAGAAAAAGCACATAGTTATTTGAATAAAATTTATATTTCAGAAAATTGTACACACCTGAGAAACAACAAAATTTTGTAGATTAATAATTTCAAACAAATAATTCACCACATATCATTAACTAGTGTACATAGATGGAAATAGAGAAAAAATTTAAGTGTATTAAGATTAAAGTGTAATGTTAATTTTAATATTGCTGCTATTCCATACCAGCTAATGTAGCATACAGTAGGACTTTACAAAATAATATAATTATCTCTAAGTTTAAGCAAGAAATACATGTATCTATACGAGAAGGTACCCATACAAAAATACCACCAGTTCTCACTACGTCAATGACACCTAAAAGTAGAATTTGAAGTCAGAAACATTAATAAAAATATAAAATCTTAAAACTTATTAAACAATTTTTTATTGATAAAACCAGACAATAATAAAGTTGAGGAAAGTATGAAGAACACTATAGGAAGAAAAATAGACTAATGATTATTAGCAAAATATATAATCCACATGAAATTGTTAGAATAAATAAATGCAAACCTAAAAAATGAAACAAAACAAACATATTAGCTCAAATAGATATATTTATTAATGAAATACATTTGACATGTTAACATAGCTAAAAAATAAAATTGTACAATGCAAAACTTGCATATAATTTTATAATTATCGTAATAATATAGCAATTGCACTATTGTTGCGAGGACTACACCGCTCCCACCTCATGTATAATTATATCCATTCATTTCGAGACTTTAGCAGCATAGAGAGAAGCCTCATTTAGGAGATCGCGCCATCTATCAAATTTGGAAACTACTTAATTTGTAAGTTTAATACTGTGAGCTAAATGAAACCAATTCCACTGGGTTCCGCACTCCCTAACAGTAGTGATATTGGAGTCCCACAACTGGAAAAAACTTAAATAACTATGACAAGGTTTCTACAACTTCATGGTCTTAGGCCACCTCCACGGAACAATAGTTTAATAAATCAAATAAATAATTCCCTAATAACAACAAAATAAAGGGAAAACCATAATGACAATCAATCGAGCCCAGATGGAACTGTAATTTTCAAATCAACCAATTCATCATCACTTATACAAGACCTATCCAATAATTTACAATTATAGGCACATCAGTTACTGAATAAACCAAGCAAACGTGCTTCCGATCCACTACAACTTATGGTATATGTACCGACCGACGCTTTCGTGTCCAATGCCCGCATCTTTAAGATAACTCTCCACTTCAAAACTCTTCAAAATTAACAAAACAATTTTACTACAACATCAACGTTTCACTATAACACAATAAGGGCTAACAATATAAAGGCTGCCTCGGCTCAGGGATCGAAAAAGCGAAGTCATAGAGGCATCGCCGAATGGATAATGTCCTTTCTACCCGCCAGTCGGTAGAACTAATATACAAATTAATATCACTCACATTAAAATTAAAAATAAGAAGGCACAAGCAAATCGATAAATAATTTTAACGTTACGCGAGGGCGACACTTCATTCGGCCATGTCCAATGACAGACTAACATAATAATTATAATACATGATATAATTAATTATTTGTAGCATTCCTCTCACTGTGCAGTACACTGGAACCCGAATGTCAGTTATTTCTTCTTAGGAGGTGACCGTTGAGGTGTGGCAGGTCTGCCGCTGTTAATGCCATTGTACTGGTATTTCGCCTTCTTCTCAGATGGTTTCAGTATCTGAAATACAAACGGAATAAATACATGATAGCTATAATCATGCCGTGGTGGTACCGGCCTAGAATAGTACTCCCCCATCACTTCCCGCGGGTGCCGTAAGAGTCGGCTAAGGGATCACGAACCATAAGGTGGGCAGCAGCGCCTTCTGAGGATCGGAAATCATACTGCGCTCGCCAACCCGCCTGCCAAGCGTGGCGAGAATTGGCAAATCCCCCCTATATGGGGGAGGCGAATGTCCAGCAGTGGATGTCTAATTGCTGAGAAGAAGATAATCATAATTGTATAATATCCACTGATAATAAGTGGTAAAATACACAAGGACTCATATTTTATCAGCACCTAGATGTACTCTTTCCAAACCATTAATTTTCCTTTTGACATAATCAGCCTATGAAGTTTCATAATTATTGATAAGCAAAAATGGACAATGTGTGTTGTGTGTTACCAGTGATGACTTACAGAACTGAAACATGGTCTCTGACTATGGGCCTCGTGAGCAGGCTCAAAGTCGCAAAGCGAGTTATGGAGAGGGTTATACTCGGGGTTTCTCTAAGAGATCGAATCCGAAATCGTAGCAGGACAAAAGTCACCGACATAGTCCAGATCACCATTCTTTGTAATTTGTCAGTAATTGCACATTTATTATTTTATTAACTAAGAAATAGTTATTTATCAATGTACGATTTTCTCTGGGGCAATTGTCAGTCTTCTTGTAATATATTAAATTTGTCTATGTCAATACAAAATATTGAGCATAAATAATCTATCTATTGTTCTCTGTCTCCATTAATTATGTCAATTGTTATAAGGGAATCGAAATGATAACACTAATAGGACATCATTAATTGATTAGTACAAGTCATCACTTAACATCAGGTGAGATAGTGGTCAAACGTATGCCTATAGTGAACAAAAACGTATGAGCACTATGTTTGACGAGCGTCTAGCACGAGCAACAGTAAACGTAGGCATTAATGGTAGCAAAGCGTATACCTACCTGCATACAAACCGGTCATATAACACACAATCCAGTTTGGGGTTATGTTCAAGTTTAATCAGTAATTACAAGTCACTATAATTGAGCTCATTGCTAAAATTATGATTATGTGCAATTATGTTTGTTGTCAAGTGAATATTGACAGGGTTACATTTGACGTTTATTTGTCATCGTCGCCAGCGATTATAATGGTCAAAGCTGATATCACATTAGACAGAATTCACACTGGGGTTTTAGAAGTAGCACCAAAAAGTGGTCATGACTCGATTTTCTTAAAATTTTCCACAAATTTACCTTCACCGAAAGCTCAATCCAAATGTCATAGAAAATGTGTTATATATTTAGTATTTGGTGACCATCAGATTCACGTCATCTCAAAATATCTTTCAGAAAAATAAAATAAATAGGATTTCAACATCATAGATTTCTATCGCATATATAAATGATACATTTAACACAAACACACGTACACATATATATGCACACGCACGCAAACAAACACACACACCTACTCCTAAATACCACAAACACACCCATACATGATTTTTGTCACCATGTCCACTTTAATGTTTATTATTTGAATGTAGGTTAGTATTAGAGATAAGTTTTATTTGTGTCTGCAATGTTCTAGAGCTTCTATTTATAAAGAAATATCTTTTTGTATAAATACCCAATAGTAATTCTAATTAGCTATGTACCTATTCTGAGTGTCTGACATACAATTACGTTTACTATATTAAGGGAGAGGCCCTCGGCTTCAAAACAAAGTGGAAATAGTTTGGAGCCAATGGGTTCACGTAGGTTACCTGGAACGAGCACATGAGCGTCTCGTCTACGGACATCATGCCACCCGCGTTGTCGAACTCGCCGCAATAGTTCGGAGCAGAGAACAGCGTAACCAGTTGTCGCTTTGCGAAGAACTCGTAACCGTCTTCCACTACCTGAACAATGCAATATAATTAATTATCTTCATTGAACACAACACACTCACAGACACATTCCTTTCATCAAATCTCAGATATGGAACTGCTGTCGCCTCTGACCAGTACTTGCCGCAAATGTTGACAAGTTTCCAGCAAGTACAACAAACCAGCCGATTACAAAGTTGAGATGGCTGCACTCAGGGTACACATCAGTATGTGCACGTATCTCTTGCTACCTGCTGTTCAAGACGAATTTTACCAGCCACACGCAAGCAAGGGACGAAGACGACATCACATATCAGTATAACCAACAGGGTCAAACGATTCTCGAGTGGATACCATGGACTGGCATAATGGCAACTAGTTGGTAGCCACAGGAACTTTAACAGCCGAATGGATCTGGATGAAATTTGCCACTGAGATAGAGTATAGTCTGGATTAGCAAATAGGTTACTTTAATCCCGAAAAAATTAATGGTCTCGTGGGATATTCGGGCTAACAAAAAACCGTATTCCACGCAGATGAATCCGCGAGGTGCGGCTCCTTTTTTGATATGGAAATGTACATGAACAGACCTGATATTTCAAATGAAACAGTCTTTTGATTAGCGACAGTTTTAGAAGTTAGATTCTTAATACAACAATATGAACTGAAGCTAAATGAAATAATAATTGAAAAGGTTACCTGGTGTGCCCGACAGATCAGATCCAGGTCGTGCCTATTGAGGAATTTGCTGACGACGTCTGGGCCGAATGTGAACGACACACCGCGATCGTTCTCTCCCCACCCTTGCACGTCCTTGTCCGGGTCAGACCAAAGTAGGTCACATAGCAATCCTGGAAAACAATTTACCTATTATTTTCCTTGGGCCGATTTCTTGGCCAGGCTTTTTTAGCTCACTAAATGTTGAATTCTTGTTAAATACGTTTTTGGATCCGTACTCAGACCACGAGTGGTTAAAATATACGCTCATTGGCCGATATTTACAACAGCTGACGAAAAATAGTAGGTATTAAACAGAAATTTCATCACTTAGCGGAATTAACATTCTTAATTCCGCTAAGTGATATTTGTTAATATCGGGATTTCTGTTATTAGTATATAGGTATTCTATATCAAGTAAGTATTCTTGCATCAATGTTTAATTACTAGTGTTCTTTTTAAATTAGATATTTTATGTTTTAATTTATAACCAAAACTGAGTACGAGTATAACAACATGTATAAATAGATATCTGTCACGTGTACGTTCGTGATGTCAGAAATGAGCTTCGACTGAAGATCAGTGGTCAGGGGTAACCCTAGCGTGTGCTGAGTCGAGACTCATTCCTGACATCTGGCAACATTACACTACTATTGTGTGTCTTCTAATGTGTCGTATGTAAATGTATCGTAATTGTTGTTTATTGTAATGTTGCGTCATGTTTTGAATAAATGTGCTTTCTTTCTTTCTTTCAGACATTCATAAATTTTAAAGATCTTTTTTAATTATGGTTTGCCTTAGCATAAACATAAGTTTCTGAAGCGATGTAACTACCAATAATATTTTTTTTTATGGGAATAGGCAGGCGTTTAACCACTGTCTCACTATTCTCTCAGAATTACAGCATCAAATTACCGTATCGTACGTACGCGAGTCAAACGACACGATTATACAAAGCATTCTTGATATTCTTTTGTTTGCAGTGGTCTAGTAGTCAAAGCCTGGATACATTAATTGTACTGGGTATGTTTCATGTGTCAAAAATAACAAACACAAGCCATATATACTATTTGAATAATTTCCATGACAAAACAAACAAATTAGCATCAACACAACGTTCGGCGATGAAGAGGCGACGATTGCGACTCAACTACACGATAACATTCCCGATGACATCAGATAATGGGTGAACAGGCGACGGCGACGGGGCTGTTACAGGGTACTGTCACATCCACAATAGTGAATCACGGAATTAGTCACGATCATTTGGTGACATATAGTTACCTATAGAGGATGTTAGAATGCTGTCATTTTACCTGTATCTGGTACATCGGTGGGCCTCATTATTCGTCTGATCTGCTCCATTCCCTGCAGGTCTGGTGACAGGCCACCGTGGCAGCAGAATATCTTCTCGTCGATAATGGCGGCTATCGGCAAGCAGTTAAAGCAATCCGTGAAAGTCTTCCACAGTTTTATGTTGTATCGGCGCTTGCACTCGTCGTAGAAACCTGGAGGTAATTAACACGACAAACACGAATATCAACTAGAATGGACCACGACATTGGCGAATAATAATCATCATCATCATCATCATCTCAGCCATAGGACGTCCACTGCTGGACAAAGGCCTCCCCCATTGATTTCCACAAGGACCTGTTGGAAGCAGCCCGCATCCAGCCCTTGCCTGCGATCTTAGTCAGGTCGTCTGTCCACCTAGTCGGTGGCCGTCCTATGCTGCGCTTGCCAGTCCGTGGTCTCCATTCGAGAACCTTTCGGCCCCAACGGCCATCGGTTCTTCGAACTATATGCCCTGCCCACTGCCACTTCAACTTGCTAATCCGCTGGGCTATGTCGGTGACTTTCGTTCTTCTACGGATCTCCTCATTTCTGATTCGATCACGTAGAGAAACCCCGAGCATAGCCCTTTCCATAGCTCGTTGTGCGACTCTGAGCCTGTTCAGAAGGCCTATAGTCAGAGACCACGTTTCAGTTCCGTAAGTCATCACTGGTAACACACATTGTTCGAAGACCCTCGTTTTCAGGCATTGCGGTATTTTGGACGAGAAGACGTCTCGGAGCTTTCCGAATGCTGCCCAGCCGAGTTGGATTCGACGATTGGCCTCTTTTTCAAAGTTGGACTTACCTAATTGGACTGTATGTCCTAGGTAGACGTAATGGTCAACAACTTTGAGAGTCGAGTTCCCAATTGATATGGGGGCGGGCGCAACATGGGCATTTGACATAATTTTCGTCTTGTCCATGTTCATTTTAAGGCCCACCCTTAGGGAAACTCTGTTGAGGCCTTCGAGCATCGTGCTGAGGTCTTCCATCGATTCTGCCATGACCACAATATCGTCGGCAAACCGAAGGTGAGTGATGTACTCGCCGTTGATGTTGATGCCGAATCCCTGCCATTCCAAGAGCTTGAAGGCGTCTTCCAATGCGGCAGTGAACAGTTTCGGAGAAATAACGTCTCCCTGTCTCACGCCTCTTTGCAATGGAATCGCCCTCGAAATTTGCTCTTGTACTCGGACCGACATGGTGGCGTTATTGTACAAACACTTCAACACCTCGATATACCGATGGTCAATACGGCACCGCTGGAGAGACTCAAGCACCGCCCACGTCTCGATCGAATCAAAGGCTTTCTCATAGTCCACAAACGCTAGAAATAAGGGCAAGTTATACTCTTCGGTCTTCTGTATAACTTGCCGCAGCGTATGGATGTGGTCTATGGTGCTGTAGCCTTTTCGGAAACCGGCTTGTTCGGGAGGCTGGAAGTCATCAAACCTACGTTCGAGACGATTCGCGATGACTCTTGAAAACAGCTTGTAAACATGGCTCAGAAGCGAAATGGGTCTGTAGTTTTTAAGCAATGTGTTGTCACCCTTCTTAAAGAACAACACCGCTACGCTTCTGTTCCATGCTTCCGGCGTTGACCCTTCAAGGACAACGGAATTAAAGAGCTTCTGAAGGACTTTCAGTACCGGTGAGCCACCCGCTTTCAGAAGCTCTGATGTGATTCCGTCGTCACCCGGTGCCTTGTTGTTCTTAAGCTGCTTCAGAGCCATCCTAATCTCGTATAGGCTGATGTCCGGGATGTCTTCGGTATAGTGCCGGGTCAGCTTGGCTCTTGGGTCTTTGGCCAAGCTGTCAACAGGTTTAGCGACCGAAGTGTATAGCTGTCCATAGAACCTCTCGATCTCTCCAAGCACCTCTGCTTTGGTCGACGCTATACTGCCATCATCTCTCTTCAGCTTAGTCATCTGGCTTTGCCCAATAGACCTATCTCTTGCAAACACTTTGGAGCCTTTTCTCCGTTCGATCGTATCTTTAATACGATTTGTACTAAAGGTACGGATGTCGTGTCGCAAGGATTTCCATATTCGTCTATTGAGCTGCCTATATGACGCAGCATCATCGGATGATTGCAGTTGCAACGAGCGTCGTTCAGCCATGAGGTCAAGGGTATGGCTGGAGAGTTTTTGAGGTCCATTTGTACGGCGGGGTTTAAAGAACTTAGACCCCACTTCGTGGACAGTTTCTACAAACCTGTTGTTGGTCTCGTCCACCGACGCAAAGTTCTCAAGGCAAGCAAAGCGATTGGATAACTCAAGTTGAAAGCTCTCGGGGTTTTGGATATGGACCTTTTGAGGTCGGAGCGTGGATTTCATCAAACGGGACCTCTCAAGTTTAACATTAATATTCAATGTGCCTCTTACCATGCGGTGATCACTACCGGTCTTGACCATGTTGATCACAGAGACATCATTGAATATTTGTTTCTTGGTGGTCATGATGAAATCGATCTCATTTCTTGTGGAACCGTTGGGGCTCAACCAGGTCCATTTCCTTTGAGGCGGCTTCTGAAAGAAAGAGTTCATCATAAAGAGTCCCTCTTTCTCCATGAAGTCGGCCAGCCTCTGTCCCCTAGGGTTCCGTTGTCCATAACCAAATTGCCCCACTCTCAACTCTCCATCACTTCTTTTGCCCAACTTTGCGTTAAAGTCCCCCATAACAACAGTATAATGGGTCTTGGAGGTATGCATGGCCCTACTAATGTCCTCATACATAGCCTCCACCTCCTCATCGGTTCATTCCATATCGGAATAATAATCAGCACTAACGTATTTGAATTGAATGTACCACCGGACTAGTAATATAATACACGCCGAAAATGTGAAACGTGTGTGTAGCTTATTTATTAAAGGGACACACCGCAATTAATTACAAAAATCCAGATTATGTATTAAAGATAGAGCTTTGAAATTATCACACAGAACTTATTAAAAAAAAATTTGGGCTTCATCCGAAATCCTTCATCGAATGGAGTTCCTCGCGCGCCACGGTTTCTAGTGCCGAGTTAAGCAGAGTTATGGCTGCACCGGCCCGCAGCCTCGCTCCGGGCATGTTCCATTAAATAAGTTCAAACACATGATGAGGAATACTGATCACCCAACTGTGAAAGATCATCGAAGAACACTTTTTAACATCTGGAACGTTCTTTTACATATAGGTAAGTATATTTTGAAGTGTTTTGGCTGAGTCAGATGTTGGATCTTAGAATACTTTATAGACTATGTCATAAGAGTTATAATTGTAAACACAAAAATATTTTGAGTGGTTCGTTCGCCATGACGTCCCGTCAGGCGTAAGTCTTTGTAAAACTCTCTGTATAAATGTTCCAAAATATAATGATAAATATTTACCATAGATGCGGTTTATGCTGGCGCATTCGTGGTTGCCCCTTAGAAGGAAGAAGTTCTCTGGATACTTGATCTTGTAAGCGAGCAGCAGGCATATGGTCTCGAGCGACTGCTTCCCGCGATCCACGTAATCCCCGAGGAATAGATAGTTCGCTTCGGGCGGGAAACCCCCGTATTCGAAAAGACGCAGCAAATCCGTATACTGGCCGTGTATATCGCCTGTAAATCGAATACGAACTTTTTGTATGATTTCAATAATAAATGGATAAAGTGATGATAGAAGAATTGTCCCATCCATGTTTGTCTGCGGGCGATCTGTCCACTGGGTCGGACCACTAGTCAAACTGGATGAGTCGTGTGAGTTAGGAAATAGGAATACTACAGGTGAGGTTTGTCCTTTTATTGAAATTTTACGTCTGCTTTTGGATTTCTTCATTAATTTTTTTGTAGCAGCCTCCGATGTGCTCTGAATGAGATAATTATTATTGATGCCCTTTATTTAAAATGCATTCATCATCATCATCTCAGCCATAGGACGTCCACTGCTGGACATAGGCCTCCCCCATTGATTTCCACAAGGACCTGTTGGAAGCGGCCCGCATCCAGCCCTTGCCTGCGAAATGCATTATGGGCACGTAAACGAGTTCCCTAACTTATAGAGTTGTAGATGGACCAAAGCGTTTTATTCATTTCGTCAAGTATTGTTTAATTTCATAAATTAAGTTCACTCGTAATGAGCCGACTCGTCGCTAATGTGGTTTTATGAAGCCATGACACGTTAGTTTGCTTAGTCGCTCATTCTAATCTCGGTATGATTAAAATCCGTCGCCCTGGGCCGAGTTTCGTAAGGCGGTTGAGGTTTTGAGATGACTATGGACGAGACGAAAATTTGACCCATATTTAGGTAGGACAGTTTACTAAGCATGATCGCATCCAATGGAATATTAAGCTCTAAGCATTTTGGTAGTTTTAAAATACATGTTGCGAGTTGGAGATATGAAAAAATTTTTTACCAAAAAATGGAACTGACTTCAACACTCAAAAGTATGAAATAACTTGTAGAAGTCGGTACCATGATAGTTCAAAAGTTCCATTTTTTGGTACAAATTTTTTTTTCACTTTCGGGACCTTTGTTACCCATAGGATCAATTGTCATTGTGGTGTAGGTATGTTCACCGATGTCTTCGCCCGCTACTATAACATCGTCATCGTAATATCGTCGTCGATAAGCACGCATTTTTCAGTTTTTGACTTGTAAGTGCTCCTCCGATTTTGATGAAATTTAAATGGGACCACAAGCACCAGCTTTCAAATAAAAAAAGAACGATCAAAATCGGTTCAACCAGTCGGAAGTTATGCGGTAACAAACACATAAAAAAAATTACAAAAAACATACGGGTCGAATTGAGAACCTCCTCCTTTTTTTGACGTAGGTTAAAAATCGGCGTACATTCACACCTGTACACTCTGTCACTCATTTAATGAGCTTCATATTGTTTTAGATAAGGGTTTTCTTATACGTTTAGTTGTTTAGTTGCACATTTGATTGCAATATTTTTAATAATACAATATCTGTTGCGATGTTCAAATCGAACCAGATGTGGACGAGGTTAAACATCCCGTCGAAACTATTCGGCCGCAGTCAATAACAGATCGTCGTAATAAATCAATAGACTCTAAAACTATAATGAGTGTTCTGTTAGAAAGAAAACTTCCAAGGTAAACTTTGTGTAAATATCCTGTCCAGGTGCAGCCATAACAATAAACTACCAGCGAGCTAACAGATTCTCTGGGGAGCCGTAAATATTACACCGCGTCAACATTCTTCGGCGGCCTTTTGAGGCGGTCCTTGTGGCGGCCCCGGCACCGGCGCGCCGGCTCTCACTCTCGGTCGATTCATAAATCTACACATCATTACAGTTTAGGTATCCTTACTTTTTAATATCAAATGATGGCTATACATATATATATATATATATACTGTTTTTTTCGACGTAATAGTATTCAACTGACAGACACCGACACATTACAACTGACAAAGTAGATTTGCAAAACAAAGACTTAAGTATTATTTAACGAAAAACTGTTCCACAAGTGATATCGACAAGGAATCTTTATTCAAGTGGCCTCATTATTATCATGTTCTTGCTCTGGTCTGCTGTAGCCATCAGTACCTACCTAGTTTTCATTTTTCTATTCGCTTTGGTTGACGAAACCGCTGTATATTGATTTTGTGTATGCTTTATAAGTTTAGGTTCGAGGCTAAAATACGTCATGCCCCACTGGGCACTGACTGGGCACTCCCAGTCAGTGCCCAGTGCCCAGTTAGTGCCCAGTGTAACGAGCATTGCCATAGGGCCAATGAATGATTCAGATTCAACATTAATATTTAGCAGTTTTGTCGGCTTCGTGTTTATGATCAGTCAGTAAGTACAGGTTTTCGGAGACATTCCCAACGATTGGTTAAGCGCTTTCGTATAGAAAACACATGCAAGTCATGTGCATTCGGGTTCCTGAAGCACATGCTTATGAGTTCATCTATTGTCTAGTAAATCTTTCATCAATAAAAATAACATGTATTTGAAATAGTACAAGACAGAAAAGTAAACTTCTATCCTATTTCGAATTTTAGTTATTACCCTGATTAGATGTCAAAATTTACGTTTTTGTACTGGTTTAATTATAGCTTCTACAAACTAAATGAAATCTAATAAAAACAGGTTGGCTACACTCACTTGTACCTTTTATGGGTTTGTATTTATTACGATAAACTAAGCAGCTTGAAGCTGATGCGTGTATACGAGAGTCAGGGCACTTAATTATATTTAAAATGTTTGTCCAGTCTATTTTTAAAGCAGTTTACTGATGGAGCACTTGTAACCCTCTGGCAGTGGTTTCCACTCACAAATGCCACGGTTTGATAAGAGGCGTTGTTTGGGTTTGCTGTGCACCTCAGACTTAGTAGTGTGTGTGAATGTCCTCGGAGCCTCCTGTTGTTATCCTCGGTCAAACTGTCGGTCAAATATGGAACATTGTAATATCCCTTGAGGATTTTATAGGTCTCAATTAAATCGCCTGGTTGTATTCTTTCAGCTAATGTTGTTAGTCCTAGTTTTTTGAGACAGATCTCATATGGTAAGTTTTTTAGAGATGGAACAATTTTAGTAGCTCTCATCTCTTGTACTCTTTCAAGAAGATCAATACCCTTCTTAACGTAAGGGTTACAAATCTGGAATGCATATTTTAGTAGAGGTCTTGTAATGTATGTCTTATATATTTTTATAAAAAGATTTCTATCTATGTACATAAAAACCTATTTTATACAGAATTGAATTAGTTCTCTTAGTGATATGGATAATGTGTGTCTCCATTTTGGATCTGATGTTATAAGAACACCAAGATTATTTTGTCAAGTAAGAACAAGATGTACCAGTCTTGGGTCCACTGGCAAATGTTGTCAAAATCTTTCTGGATGATATTGTGTGTAATCAGTTGTTTATAATCTTCTATAATATAAAAATGAATCGCTGAATGTTTTGCTAAGCGCAAATCTCAAGAGCAGCTGAACCGATTTCGCTAATTCTTTTTTTATAATATTCCTTGAAGTACGAGGAAGGTTCTTATGGAGAGAAAAATTTAAAAAATTACCTGGAAAAGTCTAAAAACCACACTTTTCTATATTCCCATACTTGACTTATCTTCTCAATTGTATTCCCATACAAAAGATTCGTAATAATACTTAAAAGTCAATTTGAACTTTAATACCATAAAGTTTAAGTGTTAGTGGAGGGGTTCGGGAAGGCTAAAAAATTGAGTGACGTTTTATTTATTGACATAATGTAATTGTTGACTTAAGACTTTCTTTTTTATAACTAGCTGACCGTGTCCCGAATAGCAGAATAAGTATTAAAAAAATAATTAAAGAATCGACTGTTGGGCGGTACGAAGTTCGCCGGATCACCTAGTGTAAGATAATTTATAGAGTGCCTACGCTTTTGAGTGAACTTTTTTAGTTAAAATATCGGTGCGCTTTTATTGTTAACAATGTTTAGTTAATATTGTTAAAATAAACATTTCCAACCATAAAATTAAAATCTTGGCTGATGCTAGTGGCTACTGGTTTAAAGATGTTATCCATATCCACATGGTGACTGACAATATCACAGCCATGAAATTCTGTAGTTTTTGCTATATTCACCACCAACCTTTCCGCTCTAGGACATCCACTAGCGGACACATGCCTCCTCCATTACACTCCATAAGAGCTGGTTGGAAGCAGCCTACTTCCAGCTTCCTCCTAATATTGTTAGAAGGTTGTCTATCCACTTCCTGCTATGCTGTCCCTGCCGCTATCACTTCAACTTGCTGATCCAATTATCTTATTAAAACCTGTGCATTGTAATATTGATCAGCTTTTTGTACAGCAGAACCCAGAGTAGATTAAAACATCGTAACATTCAACATAATATATATAGTATATATATATATATATCTGAAAATCATAATATATATATATAATAAAGTAGGATCTAGAAAGAGTTATGTAAACAAAATTGACTTCCATTGAACTACTTAAGCAAAAAAAGCATGATAAATAATAATTCAAAAAAAACACATCACAACTATATTTTAAAAAAAGATGATTTCATTTAAGCTTTTTTTTAAATTATGTTTATGAACCGTTTGAACTTTTCAATTTAAAATAATACACTTTCACATTGGTCCTGTGTGGCTCAGTGTTATCTATTAATATGCCCATGTAGTAATATATTATTATATTGATTTAAGGGCCATAAAGTTACCTTGCCACAAAGCTACTATAACATGATCACTAATTGACTTATCAGTTTATTAGATAACTAGCCGCACCTCGCGTTTTTACTTGCGTGGTGATGATTGATGATGATGAAGAGAGAGTTATTCCGGGACCGGAAATATCTACATACCAAATTTCATCCAAACCGTTAAACGGATTGATGGTGACCATGTGGTGATGATGAAAATAAGCATATAAATTAATCCAGGGTAAAACATATCTCGATACCAAATTTCATCCAAATCCATCAAATCAAATAGTTTTATTCGCAAGAATACATCGTATCATTGTGTATCATCCAGCCATTTAGGTGTGAAAGAGTAACAAACATACATCCATACTTACAATATTTTGCATTTATAATATTACTAGGATGTATATGTGACTTAATTTTAACTAAAGATAGAAATGCAATTCAGAAAGTATTGTTTATACATAGAGTGATATTACTATTTCAAAAATCAATAAATATGATGTAATTATTGTAAGTAACAAGTTGGAATTGTTGATAAAAGTTGGAAAAGTTGGAAGGTTGATAAAAGTATAATACCACAAATTTTAAGCGGTGCCTCCAACTCCAGCAGTATTGGCTGTTGCAAAAATATCTCCCGAGACTTGGTGCACAGTCCTCGCACCTCTGACTCTGACATCTGTACAGTCTTCCCGGGCCTGCATCCTCGAACTATACAAATACAATACAATTAGAATGTATATTATACATGTATAATCTACCAACATTGTGCATTATTTGTATTAAAAACTATGAGAATATAGCAACATTAGCTGAAAGCAAAATACTAGTAGTATTTTTTTACGACATTATGGAAACCTAAAGGAGTAGTTCTTTTACACATGTGCATTAGATAATGTACATGATACAATCCAGCATTGTTTAAAATATCAGACAGAGCTTACATTAGACAACTTACTTGTGTTTGTTTGTGTGAAATATTTGTGCAGTAGCTTTGAGAAAATATGTATTTTTGTATGTCTCTCAGTTTTACACCTACAGGTGTTCACATATTAAACTATTTATAGCTACAAGCCATACTCAACAAATGGTTACAGTTCACAAGAAGTATTACAATGGACAGCCAAATGAAACTATCCAAATAAATAAAACTCTCAGAAGCACACATAACTAATGCACACAAGTACAAAATGTAATGGCAACATATGACAGCTGTAAAATGAGGCATTTACATACATATTTAACCATAACTTTCGCTACACATCAGATACTTCAGTACACACCTGCTTAAATTAAGTTTCACGGTTTCAAATCTACTATCTTCATGCTATGGCAACTTTACACATAACAACTAATTGAAGGCTTCATTCTACATAACAATAGGTGGCAATCAACAATCACAAACATGAAAATTGTAAGACACCTCAGCTTTACATGCTAACAAACTTAAATATTGTATGACAATTGACAAGGGAATACTTTTTTTAAATGAGGAAAATATAAATAATGTAGTCCACTTTTTTGCACATTGTTTAGTACATAATTTAAAAAGCATGACTGTTACAATTGTGGATGGCATGGAACTTGTATTGAAGGTATAAATTCACCAAGGTTCTTAAACAACAACCATGTATGGTGGGATTGTATTAATTCAAGCTGTTGTGGCTATTTTTAGGATTTAGGAGACGTCAAACATAGGCATCATACAAAATTATAAATAAAATCACTTATTAGGAGCATCCCATTAGACAAATCACTAAAGAATGAAAAAATGTCTAGCTGAATACTTTGGCAAGAATTTTGGATTTATTCATACATTCTCCTGAAAAGATGTCTTTGAATTTCCCTTTTCTCCTTGCTGTCTCTTGTTGCAGCCTGTATACTGTGGTAACCCATCAAAAAGCAGCGTAATAAAGTAAAATAAACATGTAAATAATCAAGTAAAGTAACATATAATGCGACTAAAGCGACTAATAAAATAGGCTCATGGAAGTATTCCATGCTATGTACCGCCACCATAGTGGAATAACTATTCTTACGATAACACTAACAATTCCTGTATAATGGTGCATCTCTACGACGAAAGTAGATGCCTGCGAACCATCTAAAATTCTAGCATCGAGGGAAGACTGATAAGAATAATTGAGGATAAGTAATCGATTTATTTATGAGATTGACGTTTCTATACCTACATAGTAAGTGATAATTACGCAACAAGAGCATACTGAGCAAGAATCCAACATATCCACTTCAAAGAATATGCGTTAAAGAATTAAAATAAACACACATAGAATGTAAAATTAAGTATTTACCTTCTAAAAGTCTGTGAATTAGACTGTCAACATTGAGTTCGTCAGCCATATTTACTACACGAATAATTTACGTCAAAAAGTCAGTCAAATGTTCGACAACACAACCAACGCCAATACTTGTTTGTGGTTTTTGTGGTTTTTTTTCCAACGTTCCATTTTACTCAATATAAACTAGCAATCAGGCGACGTCATCGGAGGTCAATTAGCGTTGGCTACATGGTAGACTGCGCAGTACTCTATTTAGTTTGTGGAGACGGACGGCGGCAGTAGGCTGCAAACTGCACCCCTCTGGTATTAAAGAAAATATATAGAAAAACTAGAGGTATAGTAGTTATTAAGTAAATTATTTAGTTTCTTGCAATAATTGGTTGCACATGAATTCAAGTTTAGCAGAATATATATGCACAAATTACAATAAATACTAGAATGACACAATGCAATATGTTGGAGTAGTTGCAGTCAACTAAGACTAAAAGCTTTACATTCCTTTTCAAAGTTCAGTTGTGTGAAAATTCTTGTAAACTAAAAAAAACAGTCACAATGTTTAAAAAATAAATGATACCTTTGTGTTTTGATGTCTGACTCGTTCAGAAATTAAAATTATGTTTAGATATTATTTAAGGTACAGTTAGAACTTATCCAAATTTAGTCTCAAATAATTACTTGTCGACAAGACATATTATTCGACATTTGAATTTCTGAACAACAGTTTAAACGACAAACAAAATTTTTAAGAACATTATAATGTAATTAGAATGCATCATTAATCATCATATAAATATATTAATTACTGATATTAAATTTGTTAATGGTAATATAATAATGTATAATGTAATAAATTAGATGTGTAAGTATAATTGTAAATATGTAATTTATGATTTTGCATACTAAAGTGATAAGAGCATAGAGATCTTAAAACTACCTTTAATACGAGCATTATCATATATCATATTTTGACAAACAATTGTCGATCGTGATATTGACTACGCGTAATTACCAAATTATATCCGTAAAAAACAGTGTAAAGTAATTATAAACGTGAGTTTTAATATTATTAATGTTACTGTTATTAAATACCATCCTGACATAATGCTGGGATGCTACTCTGACCACGCTTTGGCTGTTAGCCTTACGTGCTGATATCAGAAGTGGGATGAGCTCACTTGTCCATGGATGGAATATGCCTAATTAGCCCACCTGTGGAGTCACCTTGACCATATCGAGTAGCAAAGTACACGTGTACAAATTTGTATTTTGTGGTAATCATTACAAGAGACACTGAGAGTTTAGAATGCCACAAATTAGGAACTTCAAGGCACCAGGCGACGACGGTTTTACATCAGAGCCTCTGAAAGCGGGTAGCACACCGATACTTAAAGTCCTTCAGAAGTTCTTTATCTCCATCGTGCTTGAATACGGATTGGATGCGGGTGCATGCTGCTTCCTTATATAATGGGTTAAAAATGTGTTTGTTTTTATTGTATTCGTATCGTCCTTGATAGTTTCCTCCTGCTATTGGTGTTATATAGTAATTTTTTTTTTAACTTAAGTAAAAGTATGAACATTTTGCAAATTCCTGAACGACTACGAAATATTATTCCAGCATTTGCTAGCTGCGTAGCGAAAACTTCCTCTGAAAGCAGCTGAGAAATGAGATTGCTCAGAGAGTCGTGGTACACACTGGCGGGATCCCTGTGATTTACGGGTGGACATCCACGATCATCTGCCGTCAATAACCGTGATGGTCAACATAAAAAAGCCGATACGCAAGTAAAGGACAAAAATTACACGTTGGCTCCGTACTTAGACGTTTTGCAAATAATCCTTCTCGCTTTTGTAACTATTGTTACAAAGTAGCGAATTATGAATGTCTTCTTTCGTCTATCTACGTTATAAATCGATCGATTCGAAACAAAATAGTTTAATGTAAACTTTACTATATCCACAGACAAAAGCGAGAAGTATCATAGACAAGCTTAACTTTACTTTTAAAATTCATTTTGCGGGCAAAATGTCGCTGTTCTTGGTTGTCAAGATATTTTCTCATCGTAATGTCCCGTTCTGGCGCATAGTATGTATGAAACGCTGTGGTTCGGCGTGCGCGTTCTATTTTATTTTAGACAAGACCTGACGGCTGTTTGAAAAACTTCATGGCTTCGTTCTCGACTTTGGTAAACCATTGCCCCGGTTTTTCGTAAACAACTCGAACAAAACACCGTGAACACCTCATTTAGTAATAGAAAACGATATACAGGGCGTCTGGGCAAAGCTAGGCGTTGCATCACGACTACCCATAAGTTGAAACTCTGATAAAGCCACATGGAAGTCAAGATGGATAGCGAGCGCAGCTACAGTGGGGATAGCAGCAGCTCATCCGATAGTTCCAGTGGAAGTTCCGATGGTGACGAAGAGTCTATGGAGCCGGTGCGAGTGTTAGGAACGACCTTGGAGCTGCCACAGGAGCTCTGCGAAGATTACGGCATTTTCAAGGAGTTTTTCTCAATGAAAACTTGGGAATCACTGGACGAAAAACATAAGGAGAATCTCAAGAAATTCTTGCCGAAATTCAATGAAAATCAAGAAGAAGAAACAGAAAGAACCATCAAAATGTTGTTCAATTATGAGCCCTTTCATTTCACTTCACCTCTCAATGTTTTCTTCAATAATTTGAAGCATGGTAACTACAGGCCTGATATTGCTAAAATGAGGAAGTTTCTTTTAAGAGCAAGGTCCAAACAGCAAAGACATAAGGTACAAAGGTTGTATACAACCAACTTTCTCAAGATAGTAAATATATGCACCATTATTTTCATCTCCCGACCCTTCTTTCATGATAAAGTTTCATTGTAATATCTAAATTTCATCCCCATGCCCTATAATAGTTTATAGTTTCTTATGTAGAGGAGCTCCCTTAACTCCAGTACACAAAATGTTTTATTACTTTGTTTTCCTGCCGCAATGAGTGACATATTGTGTGAGTGTTTACATAACTTTTCCTAACTTTTTAATTGCCTGTTATCACAACTACTGGTGAGTTGGGTTTAGTTTATAAATTTGCAAATTTCCAATTTTAAATCAAGAACAGGTAAGTCTTCTTGTGTCACTAAAAAGGTGGAAGTAGCACTGTTATAAAATTCACAGTATGGTAGTGTACTTTCCAGTTCCTGCCAGGGCTGGCTAGCTGTCTCACACAAACACACAGTGTTCTGGCAGCATTCCTGAGAGTTAGTAAATATTCTAACTTGTGTGATTATATGTTCAACCACAATGACCTGACTTAAAGACTTGTCAAGAGAGAGGAAATGGTCTACTGCTATTTCTATAAATTATTTTAAAAAATAATAAAATACCAGTTTCCTTTCTTATTTCATCATTGTTTTTGACATCTCTGTTCTAAGTTAGGTGAAAAGCCAGACATCTAAAAGCTGTTAATATTTGTAGCTCAAATGATAGGTTACTTCCTAATATATCTTACTAATATTTGGTTTGATAAGGTTTATTTTCTCAGTAAGAAATTTTATCGTTTCTCTTGACTATTAGTCAAGAGAAACGTTAAAATTTCTTACTACCTTGATTCATAAGCCTTGTATCACTTTTAGAAAAAATCTATTATATTTGTGGCAATATTTTTCCTTAGAATATTGATATATATCCTTAATAGATTGAGAATGGATCCTTCAGTCATAAATATACTTTATTATATTGCTCACTATCGGTCTTATTAATAAAAATGGTGTAATACACCCTAATTCGACATTATGCTTGGACTAGTTACTTCCAGAGTAACAAAGTTGTAACCACGTCTTAACAACGGTATCAATAAATAGGAAGTAACATTGGACTAACAATACTGTCCTTACACCAGGTGACAAACTAAATAGAGTAATAAAAAACGGCTGAGCAATCTAGAATATGACAGTATTCCTTTTTCTAAATTTTGGTGAAATGTTCAGCCAAAAGGAGTATGGTTTATAATGTTTTTGGATCCAGATATAAAATTTCTAAGTATTTTATATGGGGTAAATGATATGTAGTGATTTTATGAAATAATATATTTTTGTAGGCGTCTGCTACAGGGGATCTCTTGACTGAGTACTTGTACTCAAAAAAGAGTCTCAATGAGAGAACTCAGCTCTGTCCCTTTTTTTATGGTGCCCTTTGTGTAGTCTGTACATTTGTAGAGACAATGTATTATTCCCAGCGTGAATACGTATAACTCTATGTCTAATCTACCGTTAAACTAGGTAGCCGCAAGGTTAAACTTTTACGCAGAGATTAAAGTAGGATTAGCTCCTCTTTTTATACTGTATAGATCTAGCGTTTGACCACTATCTCACTTGATGGTCAGTGAAGATGTGGTCGAAGATGTTATCACGCTAGATCTAGACTGCTCACTGGCTCTCAAGGACTGCTGCCTGAACACACTATGTGCTTGGTGACAGTTTTTCAAACTTGAGGGTGGTAGCTAGCCAGGCGGGTATTCGAAAGTATCCTACCACCATGCTGGGAATTCGATAACGGTGTTACCTTCACCGGAAGCTCAAGCAGTTGTTGGGCATCGAACCAGTGTCCATCAGTTTGACAGGCGACGCTCCCCTCGCTGAGCTATCACCACTTTAAAAAAGCTTCAAAAACTATTTATATTATTACAGTTTCAAACACTGGAACAAAAAAGTTTTTAATAATCAATATACTAATGCTTGGGCACAAGGGTTCACCCACTCGTAAGTTATGCGGTAACACCAGAAAAAAATAAAATAAAACATGTGTGTCGAATTGAGAAACTCCTCCTTTTTTCAAGTCGGTTAAAAAGGAACCGACTTTCAACACTCAAAAGTATGAAATAACCTTGTCGAAGTCATGAGCACAATATTGTGATGCTAGTTACTTTTGTGAACGGTCATCAACAAGATTATTTCATACTTTTGAGTGTTGAAGTCGGTTCCATTTTTTTTAGTTTTGATTTTAATTATTTCTGTTGCTTGTATAAAATCTGTACTGGGTTCATTAGTAACATAAAGCTATAGAGAATAAAAGTAAATGTGAAAGCACTGTTTTATGGTGAAAGAAGTAAAAACAGCAATCATAAAATATATTAAATTAGAAATAATTGTGTATACCTCATACAATCCAACTTTCTTGAAATTAATCATACAACAGATTATTTTTTATTATTACAAACTATAACTTGAACTCTACAAAATCATCCATTTAATTTGTCATATAATTAAGTCCATTGACTAGTTTACAGGAAACAGCTTAGTTTAGAGTATAGCTTGTTACAAAAATGTTAGAGAAGAACCTTAAATTTCCTAATACTTACATACAATTTTGTAATTTCAGGTGAAATCTTACTATGCCAAGCTACTGCCTGAAGTACTGATATCAAGAGAGCGGGTGCTAGCAGCAGCCAAATCTGCACCACCAGGACCTGTCCCTGGAGTTCCTAGTTTACCAACAAAGCCTTCAAAGAACAATTATAAGCCGGTCTATTTGCGGGCTAAACAAAGATATTTTGAAGAGTTGGCTGCATTAAGAAGTGAAGTAGGAGGTGTAGAGACCGATGATGAGAATTACCCCGAGGGACCACCTGAACCTTCCTTTAAGAAAAGGAAACACTTTGTGACACCTCTAACTGATAAAATTCCAAAGGTTAGTAGCATGAGTTTGAAAACTGTACAAGTCACCCAAAACAAATGTGGTTCTTAACTATGGAACATTTCCAAAACTGGTTTCTCCCGCCTTTTGAATAAATGAATTTGACAATAACTTGAAGTCAAGTTTGGTCTTGCTCAATAATTAAGCTGTCCAAGTACCAACTACTGCTTCCTGAGCGTCTGGTGTTGTATTGTTACCCACTGCACTGATACAATCTACTGAAATATTCAACAATGTCAGAAACATTCTAGAGTGCAACGTGCAGTAACTCGATATTATGTTGTAGGAGTTTCAGCTTAATTGCTAATTTTCCGAGGATAGCTTTTGGCACGTGGCCTCTACCTTTACATATAAGTGTGGTATGACTACCTTATCGTATCTTTATCTATATCCCTATTAAAATACACACATCAAAATAATCTAGGGATACATTATTTCGAAATCAAACATGCCTTTATTGTTTAAAACATAATATTTGATTGCCTTAAAAAGTTTATTTATAGATTGAAACTTTAATTAATATTTTTTCATTTTTTTATCCGAAACAAATGATAATAAGACAAAGCACAGCACAATCTTCTTAGGACCTAGTTGAGAGGTTGCATTATTCATGTGTTAAAGGAAAAAAATCGATATTTTTATTTTTTTGCATGTATTGGTTGTGTAAGTTCTTTAGAGCTATGCCAAGTGAATGAACATTTTTGGTTACAGAACGGTGATAATCATATATCAGGTACACTGGCAGGTCCTGATCAACCACACCCAACCTCTTTGCAATGCCTTAAAAATGTCCTTGCAGCACACAGGGCGAGAAGGCGGTATAGAGAGGTAATTTTTAACAAATTGAATATTGTATAGTGACTAATGCTATTTTAGTGAGATGCCCTCAGAAAAATGGTCAATATAAAAATTATGACGAAAATCGTTATACAAAGGAATGTAAAATATATATTATAATGATGTGTACAAATTTATTTAGAAGGATGAATTCTTTCTTTGTGTTTGAATTGATTGATGCAAATAAAAAAAATATTTAAAGATTTTGTCCACAATTGATTGATCAACACACATAAAGTTTTTCATAAAATAAAAGTCTCCTTTTTATGAAGTCTCTTAAAATCATAATACAATTTTCAGAATCATCCAGAGCTAAATACTACCGGTATAACATTAGAAGACATCAAACAGAGAGTGGCGATTGTAAATGGCACCAAAAAGTTAATGTTTGGTGGACAGAAACCCACTTCCGCTGTACCTAAACTTAAAAGAGGACCAAAGAAAAACGCAAACAAACATGAAACAGCATCTGACGGAAAAGTCATGAAGAAAATGAAAGAAGACCAGGAGAGTGTCGAGAATAGACCTTTGCTGCCAAATATTAAGATAAAATGTGAACAGGAAGAGAGTGATTCAGAAAGTTCATCTTTAGTTGATCCTGTCGCGAGTCCAAAGCAACATAAAAAGTCTGTAGATTCCCTAGAAATTAAGCAAGAAGTTGTGGATAAGTGTCCTAATATGAGCAAGTTAGTTTCTTTCTATATTGTTACAGTAACTGGTATTAAAATATGAAACATTTTTTCTAAGGCAAACATTCATTGCTATGCTGTAACCATGATCTATGCTACTCTGACCCAGCTTCTAATATCATTGTAGTAGCTCTATTTGGTTTATATTGAGGTCGAGCAAACCCATAGAGATGCAATCAGACTTTCGGGTTGTACCCAATTAATTCCCCCAATTGTTACGAAAACATATACACTCTGTAATTAATGTACGTCGACGTTTTGACCGAGTTCCATTGGTCGTGATCATGAGAAGACCTTTGTTTGTTGCTCGGATTATATCGAATTAACAATTTGATTTTGAAACTAATATAAATTGCCAGTTACTGTATATCATTATTGAATTCCCTGCAAAATGTACTAAATTGAATTCGTTTTCAGTACAAGCTACGATCCCACATTACAAATTAAAGAAGAGCCTCCTGATGCGGTCCACGTGCCAACTAACTCAAAAATGCCCGTCCACCAGCCGGTTCCTATTAAATTAGAAGACTTGGACGGAATAGGTAACTCGAATTTTATTATTGAGTTTTTTTAGCTACAGCTTATTTATGCTGATCGTCATAAGCTTGCAAGCAATTACTTTATTCCAGATAAACCATCATAACCGTCATCGTGCAATATAATAATTATTTCGTAAAACGTGATACAACTCGTAATATTCTTTTAACACAACAATTTCCCCATCTCTATATCTCTCATATACTATTTAAAGCTTCTAATTTCACGAGTTAATAGCGCTGAATTAATCGACAAAATCTTTCTTTTAACTCCCGTCGTACTCCTGTTTTTGCAGTACCCCCTGCGAAGACTAAGAACAAACAAAACAGTATCTTCTGCAGAACTCCCACTATGTTAAACGAATTCCTCAAACGCAATAAGGAAATTGACCATCATCTCATCATCTCAGCCATAGCCCTACCACTGCTGGTTGGACTATATCGGTGACTTTCGTTCTACGGATCTCCTCATTTCTAATTCGATCACGTAGATAAACCCCGAGCATAGCCCTCTCCATAGCTCGTTGTGCGACTCCAAGCCTGTTCAGAAGGCCCATAGTCAGAGACCACGTTTCAGTTCCGTAAGTTATCACTGGTAAAACACACTGTACAAAGACCTTCGATTTCAGACATTGCGGTATTTTGGACGAGAAGACTTCGCGGAGTTTCCTAATCGCTGCCTAGTCGAGTTGGATTCGACGATTGACCTCTTTCTCAAAGTTGTACTTACCTAATTGGACTGCCTGGGTAGACATAATATTCAACAACTTCGAGAATAAAGTTCTCAATTGATACTGGGGCGGGCGCAACATGGTCATTTGACATAATTTTCATCTTGTCCATGTTCATTTTAAAGCCCACTCTTTGGGAAACTCTCCTTCGAGCATCGTGCTGGGATCTTTAATCAATTCTGCCATGACCACAATATCATCGGCAAACCGAAGGTGAGTGATGTACTCGCTGCTGATGTTGATGCCAAATCCTTGCCATTCCAAGAGTTTGAAAGCGGCTGTCGCCAATGTTTTTTTAAATCCACATCAATGACATGTTGCAAAATGACAACATGCATTGCTACGGGGATGACAGCACTGGCGACAGCACAGTACAGCACAATATACCGGACGTGCAAATATCCCTCGCGCCGTTGTGGAAAAGTGGGAAAAACTTGTGTCCGAAATCGAGACTTCCCTCGAATAGGTTTCTGATTTGGGGAACTTATCTTGGTTCAGTTCAACCCTTCCAAGACGAATGTTTGCGCGTTCAACGCAAATAATCCACTTGTTGCAGCTTCTCGCTTCCACGACACCCCCCTCAAGGTCTCGGAGAGCATAAGTATTCATGGGTGTTGACATATCTGCAAACGTGCAGTTCCTCGAGCACATAGTATGTAAGGCCAAGCCGGTAACCAAAAAACTTGATGTACTGAACAAATCAAAGCGATACTTCGCGTCAACGCAAAGGCTTTTGCTTTACAAAGCGCAAGTCCGGCCTCACATGGAGTACTGCTCTCACCTTTGGCACGGTGCACCCAAGTATCAGCTTGAGCCTCTGGATGCATTGCAGGGTAGAGCTATCAGAATTGTCAACGAACCTAAACTCACTGAAGATCTCAGTATGTGTAGATATATTGGGTATATTTGTATTTTCTACCGTATGTACAACAAGGAGTGTTTTGAAGAGCACCTAAACCTTATTTCGGGATCACGGTTTTGCGACCGCACTAGCCGGCACCGCTTGAAGGCTCATACACATATTATTGAGTCATGGGAGTCACATACTGTGCGTTTCCATACCATACCTCGGTGTTTCCGAGTAGCTACTGTATGGGATTATTCAAAAGGAGAGCTAACATAGTCGTAAAAAGGATTGGCAACGTGTCTTAATGCCCCAGTATTACGGATATCCATAGGCGACGGTGATGGCTTATCATCAGGCGGCCCGCCACCTTTGTTGGCCACCTATTATATTAAAAAAAGGTTCGGATGTCGTGTTGCAAGAACTTTGACACATGATTGCAGTTGCAACAAGCGTCGTTTAACCATGAGGTCAAGAGTATGGATGGCGAGATTTTTAGGTCTGTGACATTTGTGCGGTGGGGTCTGAAGAACTTAGACCCCACTGCGTGGACAGGTTCTACAAACATGTTGATCTCGTCCATTCACGCAAAGTTCTCAAGGCAAGCGATTGATTAGCTCAAGTTGAAAGCTCTCGGGGTTTTGGATATGGACATTTTGAAGTCGGAGCGTGGATTTTATCAAACGGGACCTCTCAAGTTTAACATTAATATTCAATGTGCCTCTTACTATGCGGTGAACACTACCGGTTTTCACCCTGTTGATCACAGGGACATTATTAAATATTTGTGTCTTGGTGCTTATGATGAAATCAATCTCATTTCTCGTGGAACCGTTGGGACTCATCCAGATCCATTTCCTGGGAGGCGGCTTCTGAAAAAAAGAGTTCACCATAAAGAGTCTCTTTCTCCAGGACGTCGGCCAGCCGGCCTTCCCGGTAGTAGCGCAAGTTATCGGATTTTTTAGGTTTATGGTGTACTCACCCTCTACAGACTTCACATAACCCTAAGATATCCCAGTGTAACTTACTTATTTCCTCTTCCAGCTCGAAAATCTTCTCAGATCTTACGTTGTATGTTACCAGGGCCAAAGGTCGTTTGTTGAGGGTGTCGTAGCCATTCTTCCGGGGATTCTTAGCAACCCCTGCTCCACTGTTACACTGGCCGCTAGCAGAGCCTGCAGTGGCAGAGCTGCCGGGGACTGGGGGCCTCGTCATTTTTTGAACTATCATTAAAGGAGGAGGGCTGGGTTGCCAATACTCGCCACGTTTGGCAGGTGGGTTGGCGAGCGCAGTACGATTTGTAACCCTCAGAAGACGCCGCTGCCCACCTCCTGGTACGTGATCCCTTAGGCGACTCTTACGGCACGGACGGGAAGAGATGGGGAAGTACTATTCCAGAGCGGGACCATTATGGTCCATGCTAAGAAATGTATATTACACTTATATATTGTATCTCGGTAATTAGTGCACTTAACGTTAAAATTTTATTATTCAAGCATGTTCAAAATTTTCAGCGTATCTTAGTTTAGTTTTCCTATTTCAATTTTAGAGGTGAAAACTTGTAATCTAGGTATGTGTATGTATGTACCTAGATTTAATTATAAGGCTGTAAGTTTCGTAATGAAAATAAAATAATTGGGAATGATTGTGGTGTCTCGTGCGCAACGTCCTATCGACAGGGAAACCGCAGTTTAAACTATCGGTATTACAGTAAATGTGTATATTTATTTCCAGACATGATGGCACTACCCATAGAACTAGCCGACGAGACCGGCGAGGTGACGCGCGCGGAGGCGGACGAGCCGCTGGAACTGGAGCCGGGGCTGAGCGCGCGGCGGCACGCGAACTTCCTGTCGCTGGTGCGCGCGTTGTTTCCGGCGCGCGCAGCGCACCGCGCCTCCAAGCGGCAGCTGCGCGCGCGCTGCGCCGCCATCCTCAATTCTCCTGCGGCGCCGCTCAACGCTTGGTATCATTGTGAGTCTTTCCCTGTATCCCACTATTCTGAATATGTCATGTATTTAATAGAGCTGCATTGTGATTATACTAGTTATTCTTTTCCGGTGGTATTTAGCCGCTGATACTCGGACTCGCATCCTACCTAGGTATATCCAAGTCGCGACTGGGATCCAGTAGTGGCATTGTAATTGTGCATGGTCGCGCTCGGGAGGGCATGTTGGGTCGGGTTGGATCTGTTCGGATGGTCTCAAATCTTCGACGTTGGTTCGGTCCCTAGTCTCTCATATCTGAAAGTGAGGCCTGTGCCTCAGAGGTAGGAATTTGATGATCATATTTTTTTTTATCCCACTATCGGCGAGCGAATAAGCTTGTCATTGATAGGATTGATCCATTGTGATCTCATATGCGAGCCACGTGAATTTTTATTAATCATCAAAATTGTGAATGTGGAAGTCACCTATCTGTGCACATAAATGATATAAATCATACAATAAATAACACCAATATTATTTTCTATTTAATTAAGTATATGTGGCGAAGAAAAGTAGAAAAAAGCACTGCCTGTATATTATACAAATGATAGCTTGTAAATTTGTTATACATTCATATATATCACAGTCATGTCATGGAAATAAATATTTGTGTCCTGCCTGACTGACAGAGAGACGCGACAGCGGAGATCAGTGTGTGCACTCACCCTCTCCTCTAGGAGAGATGGACAGAAGCACATACTAAGTTCCCGCAACTATATATATCCCTTTTGTCCCTTAGCTAACATAGTAACATAACCAGCTAGCACAATGCATATTGTTTTGTGGAGTATGCCGGTATGACACTGGTAATCTCTACTAAACAATATCCATGACGTTAGCAAATTCACTATTGAAGATGGATATTTTTCTATTTGTAGTGTCAGATGATTGGTGCGCCGATCTCGATTCAGCGCTGGACTTCCTTGCTGGCGAGAGAGGATCACATCCAGAAGATTTTGTTCCTTACCTGCAGTATATGCCGGAAACTCAGGTAGGATCAGAAGAACCTGTAAAAGTGAGTAAAACACACCCCCATACTTTTTGCCACAGTTGTACGAGTATCCTTCACTAACAATAATTTATGCATTTTTTCTACTATTATAATTAAAATCAAAAGAAATTTTAACAAACATTAACAGAAATGTGACCTTTTCAATTAGAATAATACTAAAGTTTACTTAAGAAAGTTATTTGTGTAGATAAATAAGGTTAAATATATTTATTTGGCAGATTTACCAATGGATAGGAGCGGGCCGGGATTGTGATGCAATATTGGGACGGTTGTGCGAGAGATGGATGAGGGCTTGCTCGCCTCAGGACTCTTCTAAAGAACCGCCTCCTCCTAAGTGAGTAAACATTCAATATTCTTCAAAGCGGGTACAACACATCTGTGTGCTCTAGGTTTCAAATTATTGTTACACTTGACATATTGAAAATATCATGTATAGTTCTGTGACAAATCATTGATGGCTTAAAAAGAGTTCATTTTTAATAGTTTTGAAGCAATGATGTTGATGACTCAGTGGTGGGAACGTATGCTGTCAAACTAACAGACGCTGACTCGATTCCCACCCGGTTTGAGCTTCCAGTGAAGATAAAATCGTTATCAAATTCTCAACATGGTGGTAGGGTACTTTCGAGTACCTGCCGGGTTAGCTACCACTCTAAAATTTGAAAAACTGTCACCAACTTTGAGCACAGTTTAAATATGGACACAGTTCGAAAACTAACGAAACCTACAAACACTCGAAACCGCATACTCACACAAACATGCGCATTGACGAGACCCTTAAGCGGCTCTCGCAGTGCTGTCAGCAACGAGTGCTACGTCAAGACGAGTGGTGAACTGGTCACGTATAAGTTTATGTACACGATCTTTTTAAACTTGCCACGAGTGTATTGCGTAGTGTGAGGCTGTTTGAACTCCGCGTCTTCAAAACATAATCATCAAGTCATAATGAATTCGTGAACTTATTTGTAAATCTAGAGTGGAGGCGTTATATTAAGTTAATATTGGGAACAAAAAGTAAATCCAAGATGGCGGCTAAAATATAATATTATTTTTTTGTCATGGATGTCGTTTTCGAGGGTGTTAAAGCCGGCAGTGCTCTCGAAATGTAAATCCAAGATGGTGGATACAATAAATTATTAATTTATTCGTCATGGATGTCTTTTTCGTGGTTTTCGAGGATGATAGTGCTGTCGAATGAAATCCAAGATGGTGGATGCAATAAATTATTAATTTATTCGTCATGGATGTCTTTGTTGGAGCAACACTAGCTACGTGCCCCATCACTACAGTGTACGCGTCTGTGACCACTAATATTCTCTCTGCCCTGTTCCGAAAATGGTTGACTAAGTTCTTGTACTGTAAGTTACTGTATGCATTTTATAGTGAAATAAAACTCAGGGAAGCACCAAATGTATTCTATCTGATTTATGCACCAATCGCAATAACCCCCACGATCCAACAGTCTTTTTCGTGGTTTTCGAGGGTGTTATAACAGATAGTGCTGTCAAATTGTAAATCCAAGATGGCAGCCGCAATAAATTATCAGTTTTTCGTCATGGCTGTACGAAGCCGACGAAAGTATTTTTCTGTACTTATGTTATAATTTGTATGAACAATAAAGTTTTTTTTTATGTATTGGTTTTCTATTTATTAGGTAGCGCACGCATTTTCGTATTGAAACGCGGTAAGTTTCCCAGCCGCTACTAAGCCCTGCCTGCTCCGATGAGCGCACGAAACGTTTTCGTCCGACCGCGACCCGCGTACGCCACCACCAAAACTTGTAAAAGGTTACGCCCGCTATGACAAAGTTAAAGATCTATAGTTGTTGTGTGTTAATATTAACAAACTTCAGTTGAAAAATGATTTCTGCAAGCAAAAACTTGCGAAACAAATATTCGTACTTAAAATACTATAAATATTCCCGACTTTTATTTCTAGTATAAGTATTCAGTCAAGAGAGCCCCTGTAGCAGATGCCTACAATAATATATTATTTCATAAAATCACTACATATGATTTACCCCATATAAAATACTTAAAGATATTTTATATCGGGATCCAAAAACATTATAGACTTAGACCGTACTCCTTTTGGCTGAACATTTCACCTGTGTGCAGGACTCTATTTAGTGTGTGACCTGGTGTAAGGACAGTATTGTTAGTCCAACGTTACTCCCTATTTATTAATACCGTTGTTGAGAGATAGTTACAACTTCGTCACTCTGGAAGTAACTAGTCCAAGCGTAACTACACGGTGTATTACACCATTTTTATGAATAAGACCGACTAGGTCTAGCGTGATTGCATCGTCGACCACATCACAATGACCGTCAAGTGAGTCAAACGCTAAGTGTATAGAGTATACAATAGTGAGGTAATTGACTTGTTTCAGGTATCCTACCTCGTGGACCGTTAGACCGCCGACCACTGCCGATGTCTACGAATTTCGAACTCAAGAAAGGCAAAGATTTACGTCTGCCGCTAAACCTTTTACCTATGTCCAACACGGGTGTGTGGGTATTGTTATAGTTGTTAGGGTTTATTGCTATGATTGTGTGACCCTAATGCGACTTTCCCATATATTAAGTACTATTGCAAAAGCTAACTTGAAAAAAAATGTACCGACAATGGTGAAAACCGGTAATGGTACCGACTTCAACAAGTTACTTCACACTTTTGAGTGTTGAAGTCGGTTTCATTTTTGGTACAATTTTTTTTTCACTCTCTTCAGTGACCTTTGCTTCTCACGGGATCAATTGTCATTGTGTATGTTCACCGATGTCTTCACCCGCAACTATAATGTCGTCCACGTAGACGTAACACTCTTCACTTATTGTAACTTAATTTCAGTGTAACTAAAAAACCGCTTGAACCACACGGGATGAATCAGCTTTCAAATAAAAAAAAGAATCATCAAAATCGGTTCAACCACTCGAAAGTTCTGAGGTAACAAGCATTAAAAAAACTTACGGGTTGAATTGAGAACCCCCTCCTTTTTTGTAGTCGGTTAAAAATGGGTTAAATTAAGTTTTTTTACAATAGCTCGGTTCTACGCTAAAATACGAAATTATTGATTTTTTTTTTATCTACAATTCAGGTGTTATTCATGTTCCCTATCTTTCATCGTTACTATGAGTCTAAGTGACCATAGAACACATAATCCAAGTACAGTAAAACCCCGGGTCGCGGTTATGTTATGGGGGCACCGCCTACACCCGAGCGAGCCATCACTCAAATATCGCTTCATCAGTATTTATGATTGTATCTGTGTCTGCCTATACTCGTAAAGTTATGGGCTTGCCAACATTTGATTTTGACAGAAGTGGCTAGCTTACACCTAAAACAGTTTCCGGAGAAACCTGTCGAAAACAGCTTTTGGTCTTGTATTTCCCTTATACTGAGGAATTGAATAGAAACTAATGTAACGTAACTGTCGAACACGGTCACGGCGACCACGTGGTCGCCGCGATCTGGCAGCGTAAACTCACCCGAGGATGGGCATCGGACATGCCTGAAACCTAGGTTGAAACTTCGACTATAAACGTGAGTAAAGCCGGATACTACATCTATATAGTAATCTGTCAAATCTGTGTTCACGAGAATTTCCGATCAATATCTTACTGAGAGAAGAAACCAAACCAAGGTGAGCATGGTCTAATTAGTCCAACTACTGTCAGCTGGGATTTTCATACACTATTCAGAATCAAAGAGATCAAATCAGAAACAAGGAGATCTGTAGTAGAACTAAAGTTACAACATAGCCCCGCGGATCAGCAAGTTGAAGTGACGGTGGGTAGGACACATCTTGGAGAACCGATGGTTCTCGAGTGGAAACCACGCACTGGTAAGCGCAGCATTGGATGTCCATCGACAATTTGGACAGACGACCCGACCAAGATCGCATTAAGGGTCTGGATTCGTGCCGCATCTAACCGGTGCTTGTGGTGATCAATGGGGGAAGCATGTGTCACGCAGTCGACGTCTTCTGGCCGATCGACGATGATGATGACGTCAGAATTTGCAAGATTGCTTTTTATTTCAGATATCGTTCAGTAGTGGGTCCAAGTGCCCGCGCGTGGGGCTCCTGCGGCGGCGTGGGGTCCAGCCTCCTGGTGCCGGAGCGGCCGCGACACGCGTCCTTCGCGGCGTTGGTCAGGGACGCACTCGCGAGGCTACCCAACGGAGAGGGCACGAGACATGATGTGCTAACCCTCATCAAGTGAGTATGCCTATATTGTGTTATTGCACCGTCTATTGCGTCGATTGAAGTCGCGCACTAGACGCCGTCGTCAAAGGCTTATCTAGACGCAGTGTCGATTCACCTCAATAGCTTTTGCTATAATAGTGCGGTTGCAACATATGCTATAGTGATGAGGAATGCGGTTCCTGCCTCAGCAGGCCCGATAAACAACTCAACGGAACGAACGTTTTAACAGAAACTATATGCAAATGGGGTGTAACAGTTTAATCATATCAGACACTGGTTAAAAGAGCATGAGTTAAAGTGCATTATCATAACTAACTGTATACTCACCGTATTACTCTGTACCGCCCATGGTGGTCGGTGGGTCATGTGTTTATGTAACAGAATACAAACTTTAGAGAGCTATACTCAACTTTCAGTCGAGCGAGTAGGTGAAATATCCACTATAGAAGTTGTAAACAAAAATCTTGGTGTGATCTTTTTTTACTTATTATAAGTTTGCGTTTGACAACTGTCTCACCTGATGTTAAGTGATGACGTTGTCTAGGATTTAGCACGCAAACCTAGAAGGTACCTTTTCACTCGTGATTTGAAGACTCCAGGATTGCACAGATCGGTACATAAATGTAAATCATTGTCTGCATCTACAGGTGTAACTTAACTCGTACCTTGCTATGTTTCCCTGTAATTGAATGTGTGCTCGACGAGCTTTGCGCGTCAGAAAAATAATTTATCGTGTTGGGTGATATGAACATAGATTATCTCAGCCCAATGAATAGTGACTCGAAAAAAAAGAACTATTTACTAGCAATAAGTACTCTATGTCATATTGTAGATTTTACCACCAGAGTGAGTATGTGTATAACGGGTGTGAATCGGCGCGTGAAGCCCGAGCGGTCGCCGAGCTGCTGAGCGATATCACTACGCCGCCGCCGCCGGCGCCGCGCGCGTCCGTCCCGTGCGAGCGCGGCCCGCGGTCCGTCAGAACCAACAACATTATACTCATCATGTCATTTACTGTGGCTTGCTGCGGCCATAGAACGTGTGGATTAGACATAGAACGAAATCGGCAGGCTACAATAACTGAACAATACACTGGATCCTAATGACAAGATATAAATGACACAACAGTAGACACTATGATTACATAGTTGTTATGTTTCTTCCAGAATGTCCCAATACCTAGCGCAATGTAGCGACCAAGCGTTGCTGAGTGCAGTTTCTACCGTGCTGGAGCGGTTCAGCACAGCCAAGCGAGATCCTGTCGTCAAGTTCGACCAGAGGACTGCCATTTGGACATACCTCCATAGAAATAAGTGAGTAGTGTGTGTATGTCTATGTTTCATATATTTAACAGAGGGTTTTGCGGTAACTTGGATGGACCGACTTTTGTGTGTAAGTCTGCAGTGCTTCATTTGTAAGATGTTTTATAATATTGTAGCTTGTGTTTAGACACTGTCTCGCCTTAAAGTTTTTTGAAGCGATGATAACCCAGCGTTGGAAGCGTCGGCTGTCAAACTTACAGACGCGCTGGTTCGTTCCCCACCAACGCTGAGCTTCCGGTGGCGGCCGGGATTGCCCTTATCAAATTCCCAGCGTGATGTTTGGGTACTTCCGAGTAGTTACCATCCTCGAGTTTAAAAAACTGTCACTAAACACATAATGTGTGGTCAGGCAGCAGTCTCGAGAGCCAGTAAACGTGTAGGCTTAGCGTGATTACACCTTCGAGCACATCGTCACTGACAATGAAGTTAGATAGTGGGTGAAGTCTAAATTTATAAAGTATAAAATATAGTTTTTAGTTATAAAGTTATTGCCATGCTTAGAACTGCTTCTGTTATTACTAATTATTTATGTAGCTTGCTAAGCCTGCCCGGTCGTGCATTGATGCAAGTTAGATCCATACACAGTCTCGTTAATTACATACATTTCGGAAGCAATGTTGTAGAAAACTGTTTCGAAGGATTTAGCGGATAAAAAGACGGAAAGACCGAAGTCGTCCTCCGCGTATATCTGTCTGTTTATGCTGCTTTGTATGTATATATACCACAATATTAATTTTCGTTTTGTAGAACTGAAGAGGACTGGTTAGTGAAAGGTGCGGGTCGTGGCCGAGGGAGCAAGGCGGGCGCGGGGGGCACACTGTCAGCCCCCGCGGCCCGCTCTCCTGCTTCACCCCCGTCCCCTCGGCCGCCGCCCCTGGCTGGTCCGCAAGCTAAAGCACAGACTGGCGCGTCGGTGACCAAGGACCATCGTGTGAGCACGTCGCCGCACGAGGTGAGTCTCAGCGGCCGCGGTATAATGTTTCCCTCCAGATTCATTCAACACTAGAGCCCACATTATACTCAACTGGTGAAAAGAAAAATGAAATGATCAATAGTTTTTGAGTTTATTTGTTACAAAATACATACAAATGTAATTAATTACTTTTCCTTACCTATCAAATGATTGTATATATAATTACATAATACATATCTTGTCCAACTGTACTGTGTACACCCAAAACACAGTTGGTGTGTTTAGAAGTACGAGATTTATGCCTTGTTGTCGGGGGATTCGTATCTTAACTTTTGGACTGCAAACAAAGGGACTCTAGCAAAACTTTTATCTTAACCAATATATGTGTAAATAACTGTATTATTTATTCAAATCTGTCAAGATATAAGTTATTCAAGTCACCTACTCAAGTTATAGTTGCTAACCAACAAAAACGATATTTTCTAGTTATATTAATTTACCAATCAATACATATGATCAAAGGGTTTGTTTTTCCTTCGTTCATTCTTGGATGGGATTTATAGACAAAGTTAGACAAATTGATACCCCTTGAACTTAATCTTAAATCGAATAATTTTGTGACATCTGATCATTGCTGAAAGTAAAATTACTTCATTTGATCACCTTTCCGATGATCAAATTGAAATTGTTGAGGATATAATCCAACGCTTCAAAAATATTTCTTTTGAACAAAAGGTTTAGGACATACAATATTGGTAGAGATAGATTTTAGACATCAATCAATTTATTCTTAAAGAAGACTGAAACATTATTCTTGTCCTGAGTTGAGAAGACATAGAATGTGCTTCAATAACTATTAGCTGTTAGAGTAAATATCATATAAAAATATAATTATAATATTATCGTACATGGAATAGCAACGCATTTGATCCGTAATGATCGTTTAGCTTATCATTGTTGTAATTATATAAATTTAAATTATTGTTTCTTACACAGATGGACATGGAAGTGACGTGCGTAGAAGAAATAATAGAAGCATCCGACAGCGACGTGGACGTAGACGATAGCAGCTTGTCCCCCCCCTCCCCCAAACTGTCGTCGGCCCAACTCCTCATGCAAGCCACGCAGACACACGCCAAACCAACGGCACCGCAGAAACCGAAGAAACCATCCCCGCCGCACAAACGATCCTACGCTCCCAAACAGGGCGCTCAAACCAAACAAACTAAAGCGTTGATGAACCAATCTGTGAAACAGGCTGCCTTACTTGCGCAGTCAGTGAAACAGGCCACATTGGCAGCTCACAACAAAGCTAGCGTAGTGCAATCAGTAAAGAACACTGTGCCGAAGCAAACCGTGATGGTCCAAGCACCGAATACCACGATCAGTCAAGTGCCGAAACAGACGGTGGTGGCGAAGTCGACTGTTAAAACCGTGCCCAAAGTGAATGTGAAGCAACCGGCTCAGTCTCCAAAACGAGTCGCTTCCCCGAAGCAATCGGTCAACTCGCCGAAACAGCCTGTCGCTGTGACCAAGCCACCTCTCGCTTCGCCAAAACAGCCGCTGCTATCGCCCAAGCACTCGCCACATTCGCCGATGCAACCACCCCAAGCGCCGATACAACCACCCCAAACGCCGATGCATCCGCCCCAACCGCCTAAACCGCAACCACCTTCGCCTAAACCATCACTGCCTTCACCCAAACCTCCGTCGTCCTTGCCAAAATCGGCACCACCTTCCCCTAAACCGCCACTTTCCTCTCCTAAATCAGTGGCTGCCCCTAGTGCGGTGAAAACTGTCGTGTGCCAGGCAATGTCGTTACCAATATTGAGTCAAACGGGTGTGACGAAGTCGGTGATGGCGAACCCTAACAAATCGCCTCTCATCAAACAGAGGCCGCTCCTCAAAAGTGATCCTAATGTAGCTGGTGTTAATAAGGTATGTTTTACGCATGCACAAAATTAGGTAGTGACCAACTTTTGTAATAAAGATTTAACTTAGGTACGTGTGTTAGCCGAGCTATATCGACCGGTTAACGGCTCCCTTCGAAATAAACCATATTTCGATTCTCTTCCTAACATAACATATCTATTGTCAACAGAAATAAAACCGTTTATGACGCAACTATGCTACATTTTCTTACGCTCAAACCCCCGCACTATTATTCCTTGTGTAGTGGGCGGCGCGAACACACAATTACAGCACACAAACCTCGAAGACCTGGAACAAACACCTTCACTCACTCTAAGTGTGTGCCCCTGCCGGGATACAAACCCTGAGACCCAGAAGTCATATCGCTGACCACTGAGGCACGGCGACCGTCAAATCTCCGTATGGTTTCTTTCCAGCAACTAAAAGCATATTATTTATTCTTTATATTACTACTCAGATTCTATTATATAATATATTTGTCGAATTTCAAAGACATCTTTAGTGTCCTCACCCCCTTTATTCTGTGTCTACTATATAGTAGTTTGTCGAATATTTCATTGTGTCACGCGATTTGTTCTGTTTAAGGTGGTTCCACCTTCCATTGTAATAACGCAGCAGTCGCCGGCGGTGCCCACTGTGATACAGCCAGTCGCGTCTGCGTCCGTTCATCAAACTCACAATAAGGTAAGAAACGGGAAATAAATACGATCCTCTATATAGGTCCTCTGTTTCAGGAATGATCTGAGGCGTTTCATAACCTCTCACTACTAGCTATATATCATATTCCACGTGACAGTTCACGTTTATTTAGAACGAAGAGCGAGAGTCTTGGTCGGTCAAGTCATCTTTATATATTACACAGAATATGAAGCATTTCCCACTCTCCTTTACAGAGCAGTTTTTAGGCGCACAGCTGCCGCGCTTCATCACTGTCTGTCACATGGAGTCGCGCGCGCAACGGATCTTGGTTACTCACCGCTCGCGTTCACAATTTACATATAAATCTAGGCAACCGTGAACTAGATCAACTAGTTAATAAGGCAGCCTAATACAGTCAAATTACGAATAAAAACAGCTTTCATTTGACACATACGAATACCTAACTGACGAGGGTATATGTCCTGGCAAGTCCACAGTTGCGCAGGGTAGAAAGCAGGCAACCTTTCAGTTTTCAATTTTTTTGCGATGAGGGAAGTAGATGAAATACATGTTATTAAAAATGTAATTACTTGATATTAACCGCACGCAAATCAATAAGGTAACCTATTTGCAATGTGTCAATGTGAATATTATCTGTAATTTATTTGTTATCACTAGTAGATAACAGATGAGGGTATATATATATTTCCTATACCGGATCTCGCAATATGACCGCGTGTCGGGCGGAGTGTGCACTTCGGCCCCCACCTCCCGCTCCCCTCCCGGTTATTGCTGCGCCGCGCCCTTGTCGTATTAGATATATCCTTATTAAATTGTTCACCTTAACATGTTGTTTGTTCGTAGATAAATACGCAAGGCGCCCGTTCGTTATTGATAAAGCCGCAACCGTCGCAGCCTCCTGCTACCGCTGCGACTACGCCCGCTACGCAGGTAGTAGAGATCGTTTTTTTAAAATATATAATAGATTATATATACATACACTTTATATAATATAAACAGTTTTATATAAATATATAAAAAAGCAGAGTGTACCACAAGGGAGCAAAATAATATTTTTACGGCGAGGGCGCTATTCTGAATCCAGAGCAGAGATTTGAATACATGTTCATCATCACCACCGCCACCACCATCATTATCATCATGTCTGCCATATTTATTTATTTATGATGATAACATTTGACTTACTATTGCATTGTTTATAAATCGATGATCTAAATAAATGAAAGAATTGGCACCCAAGAATGTCGACTGACTTTCAAAGGGCCAGAACACAGTCCACGGGTGCTCCCGCTCGGTAGAACTAGAAAGTGTTCTGCTACTACTGTGTGGACAGTAATCTTCACGATTTTACTGTCTTTCAAAATTAAAATATAATTATTATATATGCACAAAAATAACAGGGTCGGTACAATTTACAAAGGTTTAAAATACATACAAATATTAGATACCATCCTAGATTATCGTGTACCCTCGTGAGTGTCTGTTCCCAGCGCTTTGTCTCCGATGGGCTTGTACAGCTGCGGCGCAGTGACCTTCTACAGGCACTTCATTCAATAAACTAAACAATATACTTTGAATATATCATACATGTTATTATTGGGCTATTTATGTACAAGTGTGTGTGAGTGAGTGTCGGCTATAACAAATCTCAATTATGACCATCAATTTCTCAAAATCCAAGGCTGAGGTGGTATTTGTTCTAAATCCCCCCTGATCAGCGCGGGCGGTACTACTTTGTATCCATAGGCCTTCATTCCTTCCGGATTCTTTCCTAACTATGGCCAGAATACTTTTTCATACCATTTCTGCTACTTAGAGTTGAAACATGGTCTAGAAGTTGAAGATAAGTACTAAAATTTCTATGGAACCAATCTGAAAGAATGCGCATTCATAATAAAAACGAAAAAAGAATTTTGTCTATCGATTCATAAATGACGGACCATTATAACTTTTTTTAAAAATTTGGTTTTAATATCTGTGCTCTTTTTAGATACGTTAGTATGTCATTCTATGGTACTCCTGTTTATTAATATGTTTTTAATATTGTTGTCTGTAGGTGCAGGCGCAGGCGCAGGCCGGCCGCAGGGGGATCGTGAGAGTATTGAGTCCAGCAAATCCGTCCGGGGGCAAATCTCTCATATCGCCACGAGCTTTATTACAAGGTACGAAGGCATCATATGCTTACGAATTCTGTTTTTATTGGCAATAAATACGTTTTTATCATTAACAATGGCTCGGGCATTCCCGAGCTTCACGCGTTAAAACAGAGATAGCACGGTGGTAGGATCTTCTTACAGTGGTCGGTTCTTGTATCAGCCTGACTAGCTACCACCCTCAATTGTAAAAACTTTCACCGGCAGCTATCCTCGAAAGCCAGTCCATGTTCTGTTCTGTCACGTCTAGCTTCATTCTGCACACTTGATACATTACTTAAATATCGAGTGATGCGTTGGTCAGACATTTTACACATTTTTATTTATTAAGTAAGTTTTATTGGTAGGACGAGCATTACCTCTCGGTTACTTAGTGGTCGAGCATCTGGGCCGCCACCAGCCCGGAGGATGCGGGTTCGTAGCGATTGTGAGGTCAATTTTTCATGTGAAAGAAGTTAACAGCAATAACATTGCGTAAACTACTTGGTTCAAATGTTATATTGAAATAGGCGCTGCTGCCCACCTCCTGGTACGTGGTCCCTTAGCCGACTCTTACGGCACCCGCGGGAAGAGATGGGGGAGTACTATTCTAAGCCAGTACCACCACGGCACTATACACATAACATAATACATTTTAACAAATATGTTAACGGGTAGCGCCTCGCTTCAAGCGCCGCGCCGTGTACGCTCATACATCAACATATTCTACAATATAAAATATTAACGAATATGTAACGCGCGGGCTACCCGTAGCACCGCTTCATTTACGAGCGTTTTATGTATTTACTTTTTATTTAATAAACAACTATAGCTTTAGTTATGTTCTAACTGAAAAAACAATGCTTTAAAATTGTGGTCCACAGATACTCCAGCTACAAAGAAACGTCCGGTGTGTTCGAATGTAATATCCGTTTCTACGGGGGCACAGGTGAGTGAGCCTGCCTGGCGCCAACTAATATACAGGTGGTCTTCTCCAAACGGGAAATATTGACGTGAGAGTGTGTGGTGACTCATACATCGGAGCCCCGGCCGCCCAGAACTGGAGGAACCGTACACCACACACATAGTGGGCAGGCGAACTTGAAAAGTTCACATGAGGGTGCAGGACGTTTCCAAATATAGCCTTCACAATTTCATAAGGGTACTTTTAGAAAGAAAGAAAGAAAGTATTTCCATACAAAAAACAACAATAATATGCAGATTAACCAAACATCAAAATTGCCAAAACGTCTTATTAATATATATTGTGTGCTTTGTGTGCCGTGGTGGTACCGGCCTAGAATAGTACTCCCCCGTCTCTTCCCGTGGGTGCCGTAAGAGTCGGCTAAGGGATCAAGTACCAGTAGGTGGGCAGCAGCGCCTTTTGAGGATCGGAAATCATACTGCGCTCGCCAACCCGCTTGCCAAGCGTGGCGAGTATTGGCAAATCCCCCCTATACGGGGGAGGCATATGTCCAGCAGTGGATGTTTAAGTGCTGAGAAGAAGAAGAAGAAGTGTGCTTTGTATTTACTCAAACTTAATAAATAAATAAAAGTTACTAACGTGATAGTATAATATCAAAGGATTATTTCAGACATGCGTAAAATTTCATAAATTGAATCCTTATCCCATTACAAATTGTTTTTTTATTAATTTTGCGCAAAAAAAACATTGTCAATTATACATTTTGGCATTTATACTGTTTGGTTTATCTGTATCATGATTGCTTGCTGTATAGAAAGCGGACCAGTTTTAATGAACAAATACTTATAATTTTAATGTTTACTTTCAGAATATGATAACCGGCGCGTCGGTAGTAAACAGTATGCCCTCCGCGGTGTCGGCGGTCCAGCCGCGAACCGTGCAACTGCCGGGCGGCAGAACCGTTCAACTGGCAGCTAACCAAACTGTGCACCTGCCGGGAGGACAAGCGGTTCAACTGAGCTCGGGGCATACTTTGCAACTATCGTCGCTTCAGCTGCCCACGCATAGCGTGAGGCTGCCTAGCGGTCAAACCGTACAACTCGCGACGCCTCAAACTATGCAAGCGTTTAAAGTCGCCAACCAACCCAAAAACATGTCTCCCCGACCTCAACCTATAATCAAAACGACCCATTCAGTTCCTATATCGGCCGTCCAGTTAGCTGGGCAAACGGTCCAAATCGGTGGGCAAACGGTCCAATTGGCGGGCCAAAGTGTACAATTGACAGGTCATACTGTAAAATTGCCGAGCGGACAAAGCGTGCAAGTGGCCAGTCAGAACGTTTTACCTTCGAGTGTTCAACTACCGAGTGGGCAGACCGTTCAGTTGGCGAGTGGGAATGTGCAGACCGTGCAGTTCGCGGGAACTAATGTGCAATTAGCGGGACAGAGTGTGCAATTACAGAGTACCGGGCAGAACGTCCAATTAGGCCCTCAAACTGTGCAGATAGGAGGCCAAACTGTCCAAATAGGGAGCGGTCAGTCTGTTCAGCTTCCCAGTCGGCAAACGATACAGTTGGCTGGGGGGCAAACGGTTCATTTATCGAGTGGGCAGGCTTTACAGCTGGCGAGCGGCCAGACTATACAGCTGGCGAATCAAACTGGGAAGATGCCGCACGTTGTCAGGAGTCAGACGCAAGTGGAGAAGGCGGCTTCGGGTCAACCGATAGTCGCCAAATTGCTCACCAATGCACAGGTATGGCCGCGTGAAATACATTTAGCGATTTATTTATGTTTGAGACCTGCTCATTATTACTTCTATACTGTTTCTACGGGCGGGGGTGAGACCCCGATGAAGGGTTCCGGAAGAAGCCGGAACCGCGCGGTCGTGGTCGGGATCCCTCGTAGCAGACCAGCGCGGCGCGCGTATACTCAATACTCAATACTCAATACTTTATTGCACCATATGTGTACAAAAGGTTCTTAGGACTAATTATAAATAGAAACAACATATGACCCTGGTAGGGTGTCGCAATATTAGTGCAAACGGACCGATTCATTTTATATATCGTCTTTAAATGTGTCATTGAAAAATTCGTTAATGTTGTAGTATGTTTTGTTGCAGAGTATGTCCTTTAAGTGGCTATAAAATGTTACGTCTTTTTCGATGGTTTTAATGTTGTCAGGTAGTTTGTTATATATTTTTATGCACATAGCTTCTGGACCCGAGCTGTGCATTTTAAGTTTGGAAAACGGCAAAACCAGCTTGTGTACAGATCTGGTCGCATACCGCCTTTCTAGATCTCCTTTTTTTATAAATAAGTGAGGATGTTTTCTTACAAATTTGCAATTTTCGAATATATAAACACACGTGAGGGTTAGAATTTTATGTAATTTAAAGTAGTATCTGCAGCTTTCAGGTACTTTTATATTTGATATTATACGGATGCATTTCTTTTGCAGGATGAATATATCTATTGCATCTACACTGTTACCCCAAAGTAAAATTCCATATGTTATCCACGAGTGGGCAAAAGCGAAATATGCTGAAAGAGCGGTTTTAATATCGGTTGCTTTCTTAAGCTCCCTTAGAGCATATATAAAGCTAGAAAACTTTGCTTTAATTTTTTGTATGTGTGATTTCCAATTTATATTTGTGTCAATGTCTAAACCTAGTAGCGTGAACGCGTCAACACATTCTAAATGTATATTGTTATATGTATATTGTATGTCAAGGGGCATTTTTTGGTATGGTCTAAATTGCATTAATTTTGTTTTTGAAAAATTTATGTCAAGGCTATGATCATTCATCCAATTGATTATATTATTAAAAATGTCATTAAGGGTTTGAGCTAAATTTATATTATTTTTACAAGATGTCAAGATAGAAATGTCGTCTGCGAATAAAACACAGGATTTGTCAATTATTTTAGGGAGATCATTGATGTAAATGAGAAAAAGGATACACCCAAGGACACTTCCCTGGGGGATTGAGTTCTCAGTTTGTATTGTCTCTGATCGTATGTTTTCTATATTCCCGTTTTCCGAATCATAATATTCTATTTCTACCATTTGTTGACGATTTTTTAAGTACGAGCAAAACCAATCATATGTTATCCCACGTATCCCTACGTTGTGCAATTTATTCAACAATATGTTGTATTGCACTTTGTCATATGCTTTTGACATGTCCAAAAGAATCCCAACAGCATAATGTTTATTATCAATAATGTCAAGTATCGTTTGTATATATTTATAGACAGCAAGAGTTGTGGAACGATTCCTTCGAAAGCCATACTGTGAGTTGTTATATATATTGTACTTCTCGCAAAAGGAGTTAAGGCGCGTTTGCATTATCTTTTCTATTATCTTTGAAGATGTTGTGAGAAGGGATATAGGTCTATAGTTACTTGGGTCTATTTTGGAAGACTTCTTGTGGATTGGTTTTATTATTGAAATTTTTAACAAGTCTGGAAATGTACCTTCTTGAAATGACTGATTTATAAGTATATAATAAGGTAAGGTCAATTCCTCCGCGCAGTTTTTTATTAGGACGGGGGGCAACTCGTCAATACCATAACTGTATTTACTCCGTAATTGTTTTATTGCCTGGTATACTTCGCGCGGTTCCGCCGGTTTTAAGTACATCGTGTTATCAACACGGTGGAGCGTCGCGGGCAGTGATCGCCCACCTAATGAGCTAGAACTGCTCGCTCTTCCGACTGATGCAAAAAAATTATTGAACAAGTTTGCTACCTCGTGGGGCTCGGCCGTTATCTTATTGTGGACATTCAACTTTATGTTGTTTTTGGATTTGGTAACGTTTTTGCTAGTGTGATTTTTTATTATTTTCCACATAGTTTTGTTTTTGTTTTCTGACTTATACATTTCTTTTATATAGTGAATTCGTTTTGATTTATTTATGGTTTTTTTTAATAGTTTAATATATTTATTGTAATAATTTGTAAGGATAGGATCCCTAGTATAAGTGACAAGTGGCTTAAGTAACCGTTTGCTTCTGCATGATGTTTTTATTCCTCTGGTTAGCCATAAATTACGCTTTTTTGCTTTTAGTAACACTAATTTCTTTGGTATGCATTCATTTAGGATTTCTAGTAATTTGTCGTTAAAAATTCGGTAATTTTCGTTTATTGATGTAGTTTCTTTTAGTAAAATACTCCAATCTATGTTGCTTATTTTCTTTTTGAATGAATCTATATTTTGCTTATTAAAATTCCTTTTATGTATTTTCCATATAATTGGTTGAGGTATTTGTCGACTTATTGCATTTTTGATTTGTAGGGTGACCCCTTTATGGTCTGAGAGGCCAATGTCTTCGACACTAGTGTATAGCTTATATTTTTTAAGATTAATATTCGTAAACAATAAGTCCAGGCAGGTAGATGTGTTTTTTGTTACACGCGTCGGTTCTTTTATGTGTTGTTCAAAGCTGTATTCAAGCATAAGGTTTTCTAATAATTTTGATTTACTTTTTGTATCTAAAATATTGACGTTAAAGTCGCCACCGATTATTATATTCATCGAGTTATACTTTATATGTAGTAGGTCTAAAAGTTTGTTTAATTGGCTATAAAATAAATCGGTCCGTTTACCATTCCAGTAAATAACTATTAGCAAAACATTGATCATAGGAATAAAAATTGCACTTATTTCTATTAGATATTCAATGGTCATATCCACAATGTCTTTCTTTTCGATGTATTCTAGCCCGTCCCGCAACAATATGCATACACCGCCACCAGCGTAGTTCGTTCGGCAGTACGATGACGCGATGACGTATTCGGTTAAGTTGATATTGTCTCTTTTCGCTTGAGATAACCAAGTTTCTGATATGCATAGTGCATCGTAGGTATATCGTGTGTCATTCAAAAAAGCGCTTAAAGTGTCGAGTTTGTTATTTATACTCTGTACATTCTGGTATAAGATTTTGAAGTCATTCGTTACGAAAAGTATGCCGATTTGGTGCGTTTCTTTGCAAAGTATTTACATTTGGACAATGCTCGCCGCGTTGGGGTGGACTTTGTTGTGTGATGTTGATTGAGGGATTGATCTGTGATTGTGAAGCAGTTTGTTGGTTGTGGAGGTATGCGTTATATATTTTGCCGTTAACAATAAGTTTATTGTTCCGTATGATTGCGTGGTGTCCTTTTAATCTAGCTTCTCGTAGCTCGTTTTGTAGGGTTTTTTTGTGACGTAATGCTTCGTCGCTGAGGTATTCAGATATAGATATGCCTGTGTTACGGAAAAATTGGCTGTTTCGCAGTAAATGTTTCGCCATTTTTTTACTCAGGAGCTCAATCACTATTGGTCTACGGGAGCTTTTTCTTCCGATTCGGTTAATTTCTTCTATATATCCTGTCAGATCTACGTTCAGAATTTCTTGAAAAATATTTGTAATTCTGTAGTGCAGTTGGTCGTCTGTTTCATAATCGTACTCTGTAAGGCCGAATAGTATGATTTTTTTTGAGTAGTCTATGTTCTGTGACAAATTATTGCTATTGTATTTCAATTGAATGATTTTTATGTCTTCTTGCAACTTATTGTTCGCAATTTCTAAATTTGCAATTTTCGTATTTAAGGTAGTAATTTCTTGATTTATGGATTTTTGATCCTTAAGTATATTTTCTGTCTTTTTGTTCAAATCACGTAACATTTTGTCAGTTATTTGACTAATTTCCTTTTGAATGGTACTTTTTATCTCGTTTAAAATTGAGTTTCTGTTTTCTGACAGTTTACTGTCTAATAAAGAGGTTATTTTCTCTAACATTAAGGTGTTTCCATCATAGGCTTGCATGGGGTTTGTTAAGGTATGTCCTGGCTGGGTTTGATCTTGTCGATGTTTTGGTGTATTTTGAGAATCCAATATTGAGTCATCGGTAGACATTGTTGTTTCGTTCAAAGCGGACGTAAAGGTACTTTTCGCTGGCGTGTTGTCGTTCCTGATACGTCTAGTTACATTTACACAAGATGGACAACGCCAAGATTTAATAAGTTCAAACCTATTGTTAAGATAATATGCTGAAGTGATGTTCAAGCATGCATAATGGTACTTTGTTAAGCAAGAAGTACATTTTAATATTTCGGTATTGCTAACTATGAGTTGATTACAAGCCGAGCAAACCATGTTTATGGGGAATATTCTGATGTTGTCAATAAATTACAGTTATTGTTACTTGTTGGTAGTCGTGGGTTGATCAACGTCGAAGTGTCTTGTCCCAGGTGAATATCCGACTCGTGGCGTAGGTATACTCGAAGCGTTGCCGTATCAGATTCACAATGGAGTCAATGATTTTTTCTTGAAACACAAAAAACGTGCAATATGCTCACTAGAGACCTAAATATATTACGTAACTAACATCGCGTGAGTCTAATCTACAGGATTGTGAGGTAATCCAACTTATATATATGATATTTATCAGCACTTTCAAAATTTTTATTACGAAACTGCAGGACTATGTGTTTACGTTAAGAGGCCCGTCCGCCATCTCCGTATCATCTACTGCTTAAGGTTTCTTTCATTCATTTTGAGCGCATTTCGACTCCACAATGCGCGCCATATCGGCTGATGTCAATTAATATGATCTAAATGTTATAATTATAAAAGCATATCCTAAAGGTCCCTTCGCGTTTTCGTTTAAGAAAACTGCTTCTTTATCAGGATTCGAATAAAGCGATCGAGTCGAGCACGGGGCGCGTCATCGGCACTTCGTTCGGGATTCGTAGATAGAAATAGAGCAGCGAAAATTTGCCATTGCAAACCTTACCTTTTCTCGTGTACTATGTTATGTACTTTAACGGAATCTGAACGGTTAGAAATGTCACACAGACACAGCGCCGCCGAAGGAAACAATAATCTTGATAATATAACTTGTATGTTCACATTGTAATTTCCCGTTCCAACAGTGCGATAACTTTACAGGGACAAATGGTATCCTTGGAAGGCTTGAGCGGCAACAGCCGCCCTCCGCTGGCCGGCGGGCGGGCGCCTGCAGCCGTGCGCGTGGTGCCGGGGGCGCGGCCCCTGGTGCAGGGGGCGCGACCGCTGGTGCCCGGGGCGCGGCCCCTGGTTCTGGCGTCCGCCAAACCGCTGCACAACATAACATTGCAGGTGTGTTACACTACATTATACAATATAAGTCGTGGCCGTAGGTTGTTTGCTTTCCGCTACGAGCTATATTAATTCTCTAATTCGAAAATGTCCATCAAATCATTCGGTAGATTTGATGGACATTACCGACCGCTGTCCGTAAACTCACCAAGACTGTGATTGGTCTAGAAAATACAATTTCGGCTCTAGAATAGTAGTTTATGAAACTGTTTCATAATAAGGGTTCATAAAACACGAGTGTGAGTTAAAAAAGTAGGCGAGTTTTTTATAGCATTACACGAGTGTTTAAGACCAAATTATGTGCAGTTTCATACACTACTTTATCTAATCTTATGAAATAGATAATGAAATTTACGTAAAATCACAGCATATGTTTGAATTTATTTATAAACGTTTAGCGCCAAAATCTATTTGCAGGTCGCGCATGCGTGTTGCGCCGCGTCCATAGACCATAAGTAAAACTGCATTGCGACCTCCTTGGTCCAGATGAAGGAAAAAAGTTAGCATTTCGATACAGTTGTCATAGAAGAGAAGTATAGAAATGTTAAATTTTTTAATTTGTTTCGTAATATCTTTTATAAAGACTCGTTCAAGTTCATTATTTGATCTTTTGAGAGATCTATCATACTCAAATCTTTTAGATTTGAGTATGATATTACATAAGATACCATTCTGGAACTGAAATCTCTTTTATTTCAACTGATAAAGAATACCAGAGTAACGGCAACGAAAACAATATTGGAGGTCAATCAAATCGAAACATAAGAGTGTTAGAGGTGGCGCGGACCCGCTTACTTATGATTTAATATCACCCTCACTTCTCTGGCCATTGGAAAAATTTAAAGTAACTTCTATTCCCAAGAAAAACTGTAAACCACAAGTGGAAAATTATAGGCCAAGAGCCGTAATTCCAGTTCCAATAGGACCAATATTATAGAAGAAAGTAAGCAAACTTGATGAACTTGACGTGATCTTGGATGAAGCGAGGGTAGAGGGTCGCTGTGCCCCAGCTATACAGAGACCTACCGCAGGGAGCAGAGTCACGATGGTGCTTCGGTCGGATGGTCGTGCGGACGTGTGCGTGTGAGACGAGAGATAAAGGCGAGACGGTGAAGGTGACGACTAGGATATCTAGATTACGTTTGTTCCGAAACCAGTGGTTGTCTCCCGGCGGAATGTATTTTCCTCCGACTCGTGCCAAAACCGAACGTCGAAAATTCAAGTTGGCAGTTGTGAGGTTTTTGAACGGACACGATGTCATCTTTCAGTTACATTCCATTGCCCCGGACGAATCGGATTTGATTATTACTCCAATTTGACGAGGTGCCGGTCCGAAACTCATATTTACTCGACACTCATCGCTCGACATAGTGTAAAGCGTTTTGGAATGCAACCCAAATTGATAACTTTTAGAGAAAGGAATGATAAAATTGATTATACTCGACTAAATTTAAGTTGTAAAAATTCTCGAAAAAGACTCGAACCTGCGTCTACAGACTGATTGTGTCAGATATCTAGACTACGAAAAATGTGATTTCACAAATAGGTTGTCTGTTAAATTATCATCCCAAACTAAAAGATGACGATATGTAAACTTTTTCAGTGATGTAGGTATGTGCTTAGTGACAGCAGGTGATGTATTGAAAATCTTATAATAAAAGTATGACTAAGACTTGTGTATGTACTCACATGCAAAGAACCTGGCTAGAAGAAGCACGCGAAGCTGTAAACAGATTAACTAATTTTCGATTCCTTATTAATAACTAGAATTTTCTTTGTTGCAGCAAAGCGATGGAACTGTCCGAGTAGCATCCAGTGGAGGAGCGAGTACCTCCCAAACTATTGTTATAAGTAATATTGGTAAGTTAAACGGAGCCTGGTGACGCGCTGGCGCACGGCGAAGCTGAGCGATGTAAACCAAAGTGAACATGGTTATGTTATGTACCCATGAGTTGGATGAGCTCCCTGTGCTGGCATTCTCGACAGACTCGCTCCCGTTCTTCAGCCGACAGGCTCACCGACCGTTTCAGTTGTTGTTATGACAAAAGTGGTTAGGCCATATCGGAGGCTCTCAGGAGTCTGTAAACTGACATCGGGCTGGCCATTAGCCACCACGCGGCACCGACTCGTATAAGTTAGCGTGGTGGATTTTGCCCCTTACTGATTATGCTATGCGGACGGTAGTAGTAGTATCTGGGTACATCTCAATTAAATACAATAGTTGTATACTTGGTGTTATGGCTTCGCACATTTTGTGTAAACATCTAATGATGGTTTATTGAATTGGTAACATCTTAACTGTCGCGTATGTTAGTAGTATATGAAAATAGGTACAGTGGCAGTGATATAGCCTTGATGGTTCATCTTCAAAATAGCAGACATACTATCGCTGTTTTCTTTCAGATTTTAGTGATTATAATAACATTATTAAGTCTGCCAGACGTCTGCGTCTATAAATCAACGGATTGCACTTGCCAACGCTAACGAGTAGCACGCGAAGAATCCAAGAAAGAAAAAAAAAACAGCAGCCCGTCACCTCGCTGTACTAGTGGCAAATGAATATAAATAATCATTTTCAATTATAGTCTTCAAGTTACGAGTGAATAGGTTGAGTACCTTCTAGGCTTGCGTGCTCCATCTGAAACCGCGTCAACACTTAACATCAGGTGAAACGGTGGTCAAACGAAAGCTTATGATAATTTAAACAAATATTTGATATTGATACGATTGTAGCTTCAGTAGAATCGGCTACTAACATATACTCGTGTCTCCCTGAGCCAGGTTTAGACAATATCCAGATGTAGGAAATGTAATATTAGGTCCTAACATGATATGAAATTGGTGTCACTTTGATCTCAAATTTTTGGCGTTTGGTTAGAAAATCCAAATTCAAATTTATATCAAATTTAGGCTTGTGTATTTGTGTTTCCAATTTAGTGATTAATTTGGTTTCGCCCCATTTGAATTTCCTTTAACATTCTGTTCACCATATGGGAAACGTATAATACCGGGTTATTTGCGAACACCATTTCCACCGTGGCACCAGGGCCGCAGAAATAGCTCGTAGGATTAATGATGTGTATGGAGAAACTTCCGTCAAAGAAAACACACGTTTACGCACGTACGTTTTTGGTCTCAACGTTTCCGTTCTGGAAGTGTTGACCTACAGAACAAACCCTGTGGACGGCCGGAGACCCTAGTTGAAAATGTAAAGTTAAAAGTGATCTTGGAAGCGGATCCATCGCAAACCAAGTCACAGTTAGCGGCTTCGGTGTGCGTGATAAAATAATTTTAATTAACTCGAAACAAATTGTAAAAGTGAAAGAGCCCGAGAAATGGGTACCGCATGAATTGAGTTAAGAAAACTAACAAGCACAAGTCGAGTGCTGCGTTACATTACTGAACTGTCACAATAACGAGCGGCTTTTGAATCGTCCGTCGTTATCGTTACATGTGATGAGAAATGGATCTTGAACCCGGGGGAAAACCGGCCAAATCCTGCCCCAAGCGAAAGTTGACTCTGGAAAGTGTCTGGTAGACCGTTACCTGTATCAGCTACCTACGGTCTGGCCAAACTGTTACGGCAGATCTGTATTGTCGACGATTGCAAACCGTGATAGAAAAGCTAGCCGTTACACACCGACACTGGTCAATTGCTCTGGCCCGTTGCTGCTAGAATTTTCAGGATTAATGTATTAATGAGTTACCGATAAAATGTCGAAGATGCATAGATAATAATGGCACATACTTTGATTTATTACTTTAAAAAAATAATTATTTAAATAGTTTTGTTTTTCCATACAAAACGCCAGTTTCTTATGTAAGGAATTCATAGTTTCCAATTTCTGATCCGATGTTTTAGTGTAATCCCATTTCACTTTGATTCCAGCATCTCAAACGGTGACAACACCTCCAACATCGGCGCCCGTTTTGAAATTACAACAGGTAAATAATTGAATTATTACTCTCATCATCATCGTGGTTATATCCCCCACCGTCGTGGCGTTAACGACCTTAGCATCAATACGATTATATTCCCAGCGTTTTCGCGTCAACGCTTTCAGCATTAACTCGGTTATATCCCCCCAGCATCGTTGCCTTAACGACCTCAGAATCAACTCGGTTATATCCCCCCAGCATCGTGGCCTTAACGACCTCAGAGTCAACTCGGTTATAGCCTCCCAGCATCGTTGCCTTAACGACCTCAGCATCAACTCGGTTATATGCCCCCAGCATCGTTGCCTTAACGACCTCAGCATCAACTCGGTTATATCCCCCCAGCATCGTTGCCTTAACGACCTCAGAATCAACTCGGTTATATCCCCCAAGCATCGTTGCCTTAACGACCTCAGCATCAACTCGGTTATATCCCCCCAGCATCGTTGCCTTAACGACCTCAGAGACAACTCGGTTATATCCTCCCAGCATCGTTGCCTTAACGACCTCAGCATCAACTCGGTTTTATTCCCCCAGCATCGTTGCCTTAACGACCTCAGAATCAACTCGGTTATATCCCCCCAGCATCGTTGCCTTAACGACCTCATCATCAACTCGGTTATATCCCCCCAACATCGTTGCCTTAACGACCTCAGAGACAACTCGGTTATATCCCCCCAGCATCGTTGCCTTAACGACCTCAGAGACAACTCGGTTATATCCTCCCAGCATCGTTGCCTTAACGACCTCAGCATCAACTCGGTTTTATCCCCCCAGCATCGTTGCCTTAACGACCTCAGAATCAACTCGGTTATATCCCCCCAGCATCGTTGCCTTAACGACCTCATCATCAACTCGGTTATATCCCCCCAGCATCGTTGCCTTAACGACCTCAGCATCAACTCGGTTATATCCCCCCAGCATCGTTGCCTTAACGACCTCAGCATCAACTCGGTTATATCCCCCCCACCATCGTTGCCTTAACGACCTCAGAATCAACTCGGTTATATTCCCCCAGCATCGTTGCCTTAACGACCTCAGCATCAACTCGGTTATATTCCCCCAGCATCGTTGCCTTAACGACCTCAGCATCAACTCGGTTATATCCCCCCAGCATCGTTGCCTTAACGACCTCAGCATCAACTCGGTTATATCCCCCCAGCATCGTTGCCTTAACGACCTCAGCATCAACTCGGTTATATCCCCCCAGCATCGTTGCCTTAACGACCTCAGCATCAACTCGGTTATATCCCCCCACCATCGTTGCCTTAACGACCGAGGGATATATCATAATATTGAACTTATATCACATATATGTTTTAATGGGATATCATTACTTTGTGTACAGAAATTATTAGTAGGTATTGATTGACAAGGCCTGGATGTGGGCCGCTTCCAACCGGTCCTTGTGGAAATCAATGGGGGAGGCTATGTAATAAATGTGGTTTCTTTCTTTCTTTCTTTCCAGCAGTGGACGTCCTATAGCTGAGATGATGATGATGAAAATTAAAACCATAGGGTTTTTGTTAATCTACTGCATTTTCCTACGTTTACTGGGTATAATTTTCTTTTTTGGGATTTAAAAAAGTATAATAATATAAAATGATAAAAATTCACTGGTTTACGATTTACTTCTATGTTTTTGCCCAACGACCTATCTGGATTCCAAACTTGAACTTTCCAAGTCGTCTGGAACTCGGTTAAAGGTTTGACTATAGGTCAGTCAGTGATAAAAAACATTTGAGGTATGTTGTAAAAAATACATACAACATGCAACGCCGGCCGTGAAAGCCTTAGAGTTTACATTTGAGGTATATTTATGAATTTTTTTTGAACACATGCATCTCGCAAGTCTATACACAAGCCAAATTTGACGTTTATTGATAAATGTTGTTGTTTATATGAAGTAGTTTTTAAGTTATGTGGGGGTCAAAAGTTGCTCCAAATGGTTACGCTGCCGCGTGTCTAGATTTATTTTACTCTCATAGTCGATTTTCTCTTCTGACTGGCTGAAATTTAGTAGTCGCATCAATGTGGTAAATTGAAATCCCCGAAGATGGGCTTCTTCAAAAATATTTTCATACTTAAAAAGTCCACTAACATATGCATTAAAATGGGACTCTTAATTCACATCATAACTAGTTACTGAATTTTATTCCATATAGGTTGGAAATGTGGAAAGCAATGGGGGAGGCCTATGTCCAGCAGTGGACGTCCTATGGCTGAGATGATGATTCCATATAGGTTTTAAATTTCAATATGATAATAGGGTGCGGTCCCGTCAGAACCACTCCCACAGTGCCTGCTTTGAGCACTGAGCTGGCACGGCGGAGGGTGCCGCCGTCTGAGCCTGACGCGGGAATAACTCGCGTCACCGTCGTCGCATCCCAATCGTATCACACTCGATTAGCGCACTTACCGTACATACCGACTATCGTTTCTCCGTGTCATACTTGTACTAGATCAATAACGGTTAATGGTGAGTTCAATTGTTTCGATAGAGCTATAGTGATTCGTGCTTCGGGTAATTGCTAGTCGGGGTACGCTTCCAACTGTATGGATGTCCGTTTTTTCTCCATTTTGAACAGGAAATTGTATTATTCTCTAGTGTCTCAGAACACCTCTGACATCATGGTTTTATCGGAACCGCCGAGTTAGAGGACATAGCTCAATGATACGCATCAAACATTTTTTCATATTTATTTTTATTTATAAACTATGGTTATGTTTTAGGTGAATGCAATGCAGCAAGTTAAACTCGCTCAAGGGATTAAACTACATCAGGTGAATGTTTGGTTGCATGTTCGATGGTAATGGTTGAGGATCGATGGCATGCGTTGTCAGTAACACAATTTTAACTGCTATGTTGTATGGTATATGGTGTAGTTTCGTACTGACGCAATAACACCTTCGACTTTGACTGCGCTATAAACTGGGCGACGATAGCCTACTATTATGAATAGGTCGAGCGATTAGATGGCGGAAGCCTGCGGTGCAGTTAACATCATATAACGAGATACGGCTTTATAAATACGTGGGGTGCACTGAAAGTTTCCGGATTGAATAAAAAAATACTATTAAAGGTGTATTATGCATGTGTGTATTTAGATGGTGGGAGGGTTCTTTCCAGTACCCTGTCAGTGTACTGTCGCTTAAATCACAACGTGTTCAGACAGGCATCCGTCAGAGCCAGTAAACATTGTAGCATGACCTAGATTTATAAAGTATTACAAAATACAAACATCAGATACCTACGTTATCGAATCGACATTACACCTATGTAATGTCCCATGTAGTGTACATATAGTCTACTACACTACACACTACAATAAAACAAATATAATCTATTATATAGATCACTTCACATCAAAACAGATATTCTGTTGAAAGCAGTAGTATTCAGCATTCGATGATATTTAATGTGATAGTGTTAAGGCGACGGCGCGGTACTGAACTCCTTATTGCCGAGGGCAGTTCATTGCCATCTGGAGTAGCTGCACTTGTTCTTGGCGACCATATACATACCTGTTGAGTTTACTACACTACGTACACTAGACAGTCTTACGCAATTAATTTTTTTCTCTGTGAAAAGGATAAACTAAAAATAGATTGATTGTAATTCACATGATGAAACTAAATGTTGAAAAATAAAGTTTTGAACAGTGAACAAACCAATATTGTATGAGAATCCCGAATGACAATGATATAATTAGATGTTTTTATGTTTGCGTGTAAGTTTACATGAAATATGTCATTGTGTGATTTGGTGCTGCCCGCAACCGAATACAACTGCTCTGATATTAGTAAAGACATTGTTATGCGTTTTACGAATTTGAATTTTAGTGTATTTTGGGTTTCACATAATGTTAGGTAGCTTCAGTTAATAACAGAATTATCATCATTATGATTCCTAGCTCAATAAAGAAAAAAAATTGCATAATGGGTTGGTTACAAATATATTTTTTACACAGCCGGTGTCGAGTGCGGGCGTGGCGACCTCTAGCGGAATTCGCAGCGTGCTAATGGACGGGCAGCAGCTGAAGCTAGTGGGCGGTCGGCATGTGCTAGCGAGGATCCTGAGGCCCGCTCACCCACACAACCAGTGAGAGGAAGTATCGTTACCGACAGGATAATGTTGCTAAACTGATCTATTATCGACCGCCGTCGATTATGTAAGTGGCGACATCTCTTGATGTGCGTTTACCATTCGAATGAGATTCTGTATAACTAACTATGTATTATTATATAATATGTGGAAAATTAGATTAAAGATTTAAAAGGACCGAATGGTTTTAGAAATTATATTGCAGGTTTTCAGATACAGTATAATTATGATGTCCGACTTACACACATAATAAACTCTTATTATGTTGGTATGTTCGAGCAGACCAAACATAAAATTGTAACCGTAGCTATATTTACTTTTATTTGTGACATATGGTCTCTTTCTTACCAGTGAAATAGTAATATGTGCTATCCTCTTTTAGATCGGAATCTGAGCTACACTCACTCCCACGTTTGTGTCGACTCGTAGCCTTTTGATATGTGACTGTGCCGAGGCTTAGTCTGGCCTTTTCAAGTACTGAATTGTAGAGCCTTTATGTCCGAAGCGACGCCAGAACGTCCATTGTCCTATGAGTGAGTAATAAATAGATATGTGCGTAGAAACAGGTCACGAGTAGAGCCACGGCGCGGCGCGGCGCGGCGCGGCCTGCTTGGTTTGTAACTCGTCGGCTGAACGATACCTCATGTACGTTATGTTTCTTTATGATGTGACGCGCGACGCGACCTTACACGATACTACCACGAAAACTGCGCAAAACAATACTTTAATCTGGAAACTACTTTGATTTGGGAACGCTTGTATAAATTATAGATAAAGATCTAGAAACTTGTTTAATATGTTACAGTTAAAACTTAACCGTTGTGAATTAGTTTTAACTGACAAAATCAGTCAAAAGTACTGTTGCTCAATGAAGATGGTCAAAAGTAGTTATGAGTATTGATCGGTCATAACTGTTAGAAAGTAATATATAATCTAGGTAGCTTAATAAACTATTAAAAGTAAATTTGACTGAGTGTGTAGCGATCGATTAGAAGTTGTTTTAATCAGGGGCGTTACTCGAGACCACTTTCGACCGTAAGCTTACTATTAAAATCACTATTGATCTATTTTTATACGAAACTACTAAGCGGTCAAAACTACATTTGCGGTTTTATTCCATTTAAAAGTTATTTTGACCAGTTAAGAGCTTTGACTGTAACATGCACATTGTGGTTGTAAATAAAGTGTTATGAAGGGTTAGTCAGGCCCGCAGGCCGCGCTGGCTAGTTATGATAACAAACAAGCTTCTTTGTTATTTTAATGATACAACTTAATTCAGATGATGTCCTTATCGCTGAATTAGAATGTTACATTTATGCGTATCAAACTGACACGCAAATTACAATTTTGTATAATAAATACAGTGCTTGAAAAATGGATTTTTTATTATGAGTTGGTTAGGTGTAAGTATGATACTATTGAAATTCGAAGTATTTTTCAAAAAAGTATTATGTAAATATTTATATTATATTTTATACAATTTGTACGTGTACCAGACGATACTAAGCATTTTGAGGTTCACACTATAATCTAAAGATGAAGGATGTACCAGTGGAACGTGTGCGCGCCGCGCGCCGTGCGCCGCCCTGCGCGCGCGCACGCCCGTCGCGCGGCCTGACATGGCGCGTGGTCCTCCCCACTCGTGCCTACAACCGATCGAACTCTTTAATCGAACTTTGGTTAGGTTATTTGAGCTGTAATTTGATTGTAGCATATTTTTTGCTAATATCTAGCTATGAAATAGTTGCAAATCGTTGCAAATCACCTTCGAATGATGCATTTTATGTATAAATTAGATCAATGCTAAGTTTGCCATTTATTGCACATCGTTTAAGTTTTGTAGAATTAAGTTTGTGTTATATATCTCTCTAATTTACTTGTACAGTTTTCATGTAAATAATAGGTCTGATTTCTATTATTAATACAATGAAAATATAAAGTCAATATGATTGCTCTAATTGTGATTGGGTTTTATTATCACTCCTGTTCTATCGATTTCGTCGGCGGACAAAGTTATCGGGAGTGTTAGCCGACACGGCCCGCTAGATCATTTGTTGACGCAAATATGGGCTTTATACACTACACATGAACATTCATCCAGCGCAGAATCTCCGTAAATATGGCGTTTACTTTATACATTTTAACGAAATCATGAAAAGTTTTCTTCTAACCCCCTAACTAATAAACGTCGCATAACCTCTGAATAGTTATTCAGTGTTTTGTCTTTGTCGCTAATGAGAGAGTTTGACGTAGAGAGAACGGAACATAACACTGAATTACTATTCACAGCGTAATCAATGTTTATTAGCAAGGGGGTAAATTTTTTATTTATTTATCAACATTCACACAAGGTCTTCAGGTCCCAAACTAGGCAGAGCCTGTATTATGGTAATCTGATGACTGATATATATACTTATATACACATACACACCCAGACACAGGTCAAACAGACATGTTCATGCACACAAATGTTTGACCTGTCCGGTAATCGAACCCGGGACCAGCGGCTCAGAAGGCAGAGAGCTACCAACTGCGCCAACCGGCCAGTCAAAATGGGCAAAATTACCTTGACTTTTATATCTTATTGACACTATTCGGAGATGGTCGGGTTGACACATTTTACTATGATTGTGATTACTTTTCACGTTTCTGCAAAAGTATTTGATAATAAATACACGAAAAATGTTTTACATGTTTATCAACTAGTGAAGTTTTCCATCAACATTTTTAGATAGGGAAAAGAATATTTTTATAATGAAAAATTCATGTAATTATTTAATGTTTCATCAGTAAAAATCTAAAATATAGTGAAATATTATTTTTAACCGACTTGTAAAAAGGAGAAGGTCCTGAATTCGACCGGTTTTTTATGTTTTCAGAACTTTCGAATGTGTAAACCGATTTTGAGGATTCGGTGTGCCTTGAAGGCATAAGGTTGTCTCTTTCATACGCAATGCGGGGCTTTGTGTTAATGATATCTTCTAATCTAGTGTATGTGCAATATAATATAATAAATAAGTACCTATAGGTAAACCTACGTACTTAAGTTTTCGTGTAGTAGGTAATGTAGGTGGGTACTTTCTATTAATTTTCCAAAAACTACTTAATTAAAACGAAATATGACGTCTGGTGACCAACAATTGTCCACAATGATGTGTCTAATTCACAATACACACATAGATCTTTTATTATTGTAGGCGAGTTTTCAACCGTTTAAAACGATTAATTTGAGGTTTAAAACGGCAATATTTGATAGAAAACGTTTTAAATCAGTTTGATTTATATGACGTTTAATATATGGGTAAACGTCATTCCTATATATAATATTATCGATAAAGAGAATCCGATAGGTACTTAAAAACCGGCTAGGTACGCAGTGGATTTTGGGTAATTAGGTACAGCGATATAAAATAGAGTAGATGCCCGCCCGCTCGAAAACGGCACCGTCGAAACAAAGCATATGCCTTGTTTTGCTCTCAGTCGCGTGTGGCGTGTTACGATGCCGAAGTGAGATTCTAAAAAGTTAATAGTTGAAATACTTATAAATGTGTTACAACGCTATTGAAAGAAAGAACGAAAGAAAAATCATTTATTTTGGAAAACACAAACAACTAAAATCAAAAAGAAAAATAGATACAAACTCATAAATTACTAATTACACAAATCAAAAATATATAGAGATAGTAAAAGTAACATTTCTGCCTTGTGTATTGTTATTAAATCACGGGGCTTGATCGCGAGAAAAACATTTAGTAATTTATTTACCTCGACGTTTCGACCAAGTTGTATTGGTCGTGGTTACGAGACACTATATTTAGACTATTTCTAGGGTGTTAAAGATTTATTATTCAAAATATACAATATCCGCTTGTGGACTAATTTAATATTAGCTGGAGAGGGATATACACGTCCTGTATATATTAGCTGGAGAGGGATATACACGTCCTGTATATATTAGCTGGAGAGGGATATACACGTCCTGTATATATTAGCTGCAGAGGGATATACGCGTCCTGTATATATTAGCTGGAGAGGGATATACACGTCCTGTATATATTAGCTGGAGAGGGATATACACGTCCTGTATATATTAGCTGGAGAGGGATATACACGTCCTGTATATATTAGCTGGAGAGGGATATACACGTCCTGTATATATTAGCTGGAGAGGGATATACACGTCCTGTATATATTAGCTGCAGAGGGATATACGCGTCCTGTATATATTAGCTGGAGAGGGATATACACGTCCTGTATATATTAGCTGGAGAGGGATATACACGTCCTGTATATATTAGCTGGAGAGGGATATACACGTCCTGTATATATTAGCTGGAGAGGGATATACACGTCCTGTATATATTAGCTGCAGAGGGATATACGCGTCCTGTATATATTAGCTGGAGAGGGATATACACGTCCTGTATATATTAGCTGGAGAGGGATATACACGTCCTGTATATACATATTAGCTGCAGAGGGATATACACGTCCTGTATATAATAGCTGGAGAGGGATATACACGTCCTGTATATATTAGCTGGAGAGGGATATACAGTCATGTCATGTATATAAGTAAACACTGGCGAGAGGACACTAGGGATTTGATTTTCATAGACCGTGTATCTATAGTACCTACCCATATTTGACTGAAGGGTAATTCTAAGTGACCTAAGTATGACTACTTAGGTCACTTAGAATTACCCTTCAGTCAAATCACCGGACATTACATTTGATATTATACGTAGAATAATTTACTGCTTGTAATGGGTGGGAAAACACAATTTATTTAAGTAATTATACCTATACATACTGCAGTATCAGCTTAAAATAAAATTAAACCGCCCAAGGCAACCGGAAACTTTTCTAAAACAAAGCTCATCAGAACTTACGTCTATTGATAGAACGTGCTTTTCTGCTGAAATATCATAGCATACATCTGGCACGAAGTAGGTAACTATGTTTATATGATAAAATCATATTTACGACACATTGGTAAGTATATTATCATTCAAACTGTTAAAGGTAACTTACACGCGAGGCGGTAAACGTCTAAATATAAAATGCGTCGTGTACAGGTAACTTAACAATTCCTTCTACATGAGAACATTCAAAGATCACAGTGGATATAAATATACCTAGATACAGCAAGTTGTCCGTGTGGCTGTGGCTGTGGTGTGCCCGAAATGGGCTGAAATAAGTGACACCCTCGACTCGGCTCCCGTTCTAATTTACGACATGCTTATCTAGGTGTACTTATATCTGTGCTATAGATACTACAAAGGTATCACATTTTTGTAACTAACACTTCTTATTCGCATCACCTATACCTACCTACCTGGGACCTACTATATATGCCGTGTCAAACATTATAACTTTCGATTGGATTATGATTGACGATATGCGCGAACCACAGAAGATCGCACCTATACGAGTATCTACAGACAGTAGGAACAGGCAGACTACTGAAAGGTCAGCGTAGTTGCTCTTTACAATCTGTGGATAACATAGACCGGGCTATCGAACATTCAAATGCTTGTCGCAACTTGTAGATACCTACAATATGCACCGTTACCGCTAAACACTGACAATATATTACGCATATCGAATGTTATTTTATATTCACACAAATGTATAAGTATCTAGTTAAAATAATAATTGTGCCGTTACATGAAGCATATACATATAGGTACTTATATACGCCACTAATAAAAATACTAACCCTAAAAACTCAAGCCTATATCAGTCTTATACCTATATTTCAAAATAGAAACATTTAATTGAAATGTCAAAATAGATAAATTTGTAAGTAAATATTCAGTTAATGTAGATAATGAAAGAGCACACAGATATAACTCTACACCGAGAATGATATTTCATCTTATTCTAATCGACTACACAAAAAAATACGTATGCTTATGACGTAGGTATATATTTATAACACAGGGTTTGATTAATACTGACGAGTTATATAGAAATTTCAGAGATCTGATTTCAAAAGTTTTTTGTTTGTATGTAAAAGCTGACGTGTACGCTTGTGTACATTACCGCTTACGAAAGATATAACAGTAGGTTTGCATGGTGTTAAAATCACTAGAAAAACCCATAAGTCTGTAGATGATTTAGCATATTTATAAACTAGCTATATTAGGTACACGCTTGTCCAAGCATGAAAACGATGAGCACAGTTATTTTACATGGGTAGGACAGGTGGATTTAATGGATTTATGTTTCGAAAATGGTAACGGTGGTAAGTACCACCGTTACCATTTTCGAAACATAAATCTTATAGGGTACCTAATACCTATGGTTACCAATCGCAATGAAAGGGTTCTTGACAAGTTAAAGACCCGCTGTTGAAGAGACTGTTTCTGCAATCTTAGCTCAGCTTATAAGGCTATACTATTTTGGTAAAACGGATTAGACTGTATTAACTATGCATGTCTAAGTAATGTAAGTACCTGATAAAAGTTTTGCCTTTCTTTAAGGATAATGTGAATCGATGTACTGCTGGCTACTGCAAGGCATGGCTACATTTACAATAATCTAAGGTAACGCCACAGCTTGACTAAACTGCGTAGCGCCCCCACGATTAATAATACATAAAATCACTAGCAAGCTCATGGAATATACTATAAATATCTAAACCTGTCCCATATTATGAGTATGACACTACACATAGTAGATTGTAACAAAAATATGTTTTGCAATTTTGGAAAGTGCGTTATTTACATTCGAATATCTAGTGAATTACAAAATATCTTACATTATTATCGTATCTCTGAACGCGCCATCTTCCCTGGCGAAGCCGACGTTCACCGTACATACGTTATTTACAAACAATAGGCACTGAAATGTTGAGATATGATCGTGGTGTTAGAACTGCTGCAGACAGAAGGCATGCGATGTGCGGTGAGGCTGGACTTTGGCGGCTCGATCGTTGCCGAGTGCGTGGAGACGAGCGCACAGTCGAGGTAAGGCCACGCGCCGCATGTTTCTTACATCGTTTCTTACACACTTCATTACGAACGATTGCGCGTCCATTCTCCAACGTATTAACATACGTACTCGGCCGACGACGGCGACGGGACGATTACATTGCTATGCTGTATGTAGGTACGTTTTTAAACAATGACACGACACATGCAGACACATATTATTATACATTTAGTTATTTAGCCAATTGTTACAAGTTAAGTACATAAATAGGGCATTATGAGAACTCAGATTTATCGACTCAGACAGATTAAAACATCATATTTTATCCGTTCGAGTTTATCATCAAATCTTTCGCTTCACTTCGGCTTAATCGGTTTTCCTCCCAAGGGAGTATGTGAGGACCTTTACCATACCCATTTGTGACGTCACTAAACTTGGCTTCGGGCCGTTACCGATACATAACAATCGGTTGAAACTACCAGCTCGGTCCTCTCATAGGCCTTGAGAAAGTGCACAGAATATTATGAATGCAAAATGTTCAGGTATCATCCAAGTATGCCCTAATTATTCACGTTTGATTCGGCAATTGAACGTCACAATTAAATAGCATATTTACTAGAAGTCTATTGTGGTCTGTGACCGAAAGGTAAAACACACATGTATGCCTTAGGGTGTACACGAGCTTTCGTGTATAACCTTATGTTCCGATCTTTGAAAGAAGCTGAAGCGGGCGTGTTACTCCTCGGCGTCGTCCAGGTTCTCGGCAGTAAGCAAGTTTGTGTTGTCGTCGGCGGCTAGCTCCGAGGTCAACTTCTGGAACAAAGTCAACGGTCAGCAATGTCTGAGATCAGGAACGGATCTGTTCGCCATTCTGAATTTGAAACCATTGTATTGCCTTAAAGCTTACCATTGTACTAGTCGTCCAACACGTAGACGTCAGAACGTTATCGTGTTTAAACAATATTTTAACCTCTGGGTGGCATTTGACAATTGACTGGTAAGCGCAGCACAGGACGGACACCGCCACGGTGGACGGTCGACCTGACTAAGAGCGCAGGATGCGGCTTCCAACTGGTCGATGTGGAGAATGAGGGAGACCGATGTCCCATGGCTGTGATAATGATGCGATCATTAAATTATCCATGTAAAGGCTTGGCCAATTGACATGGTAAGCATCTAACAAAGATCTTACAAAAATTATATTCTTTGTCTTATATACATAATACATAGATACGCATCTCGCCATAGGTGTAGACATAAATTACCGTAAAAAAAAAAATCTAAACAGGAGGTGTATTTAAGTGTCATAAGTTAAGTAACCTACCGGTTTACAACCAGCTTTATGCTGAGTTGGGACCGACTTGAGTCGTAACACTAAGGGCGCAAAAGTAAAAGTATGTTTAAAATGCTAAATATTGTTGAAATTTAAGTGTTTCTGTTACTGTCTCAAATAAATGTATTTTCTTTCTTTCTCCTACCACTACAGTTTGCAGGACGGTCTTTAGTGAATTAAATCCTGGGAAAATATTTGACTAAATTTTAATGTTGGAAATTCAAAGATCGCCTTCGCGAGCGCACAAACTTCTAAACCAACATCATACGCTGCAGATGATTGATTAGTGTTATATCTACCTACCGAAACCCAGTTAGTACCTAAGTAGCTTGTAATATTGTTTCTGTACATACAGTAAAACCACAGATACATGTTTCTCTGTTGATAAAACGAGTGTGTGTTACCCTTACCAGTAATGACATATGGAACCGAAACGTGGTCGCTAGGTATAGGCTTTGTGAACAAGCTCAAGGTCGTGCAGCGAGCTATGGAGAGAGTTATGCTCGGGGTTTCTCTGCTTGATCATGACACTATAGATAGCTCAGCAGATTAGTAAGTTGAAATGGCAGTGGGCAGGGCCTACAGTGTGCAGATTGCCGATGGGGTCGAAAGGCAATGCAGAGTGAAGATCGCGGACTGGAAATCGCAACATATACGCCTTCCACCGAAAAGATGGACAGACGAAATGACTAAGACCGCAGTAAGGGGCCGGATGCGTGCCGCTTCCAAACGATCCTAGTGGAGATAAATGCCCAGCAGTGGACGTCTTATGGTTGACATGATGATGATGGTGATGATAATAATGATGTGATGGTGAAAGTTAAAATTTGGATGTAGTACGATTATGTTTGAGCTAAACTATCTCATATTACAGAAGGGTATATTTAAATAACCACTCACGCCAATGTGTGCGGTGTGCGTGTGAGTGCGCTTCCGACGCCTGACAGCCAAGGCCAGCAACAGCACCAACGCCACTGACGAGAGAGCTGCTACCAGAAGCGGCAGCAGCAAGTTGTCTCCGGGAGAGTAGCCCTGGTAAACAAATAATTGATCTTTTGTTATGAGTTTCAGTACAGCATTACTCCCAATAAAAGTCAAAAGGGCTTAAAGCTGATCTAAAATTAAACTCATGGATTGTAACATTAGAAGTAAAAATATACAAGCATCAGTTAATCACAGACGAAAACGGAACAAGAGCAACGCAATATAAAATATCTCTGCATCGAGGCTCTCAGATGCTGGTATACAAGCAAATACGAAGCAAAGAGTAAACGTTGCTTGGCAGAAGTGGAGAAGCCTGGCAACAGTTTTATGCTGATCGTAGCTTCAATCAGAGAAGCGATAAAGTGTGCACATTAAAATCAACAAATATATCTATCTATCTTCGAAGATACAGAGATGGGTGGAATGTGTAACAAGACTTTATAAGAAGGCACGAAACGACTATGTTTTTTTTTTATTTTTATTTATTGGGAATAGGCAAGCGTTTGACCACTATCTCACCTGAAATGTACGTCAAATGAAGCTGCAAAACCAGTCAGTCCAACCATCTACAGCGACAGTGGTGTCTCCATGTGACGCCGAGGAACAGTAATCATGTGGTAAAGAAAAAAAATCAAACCACAAAACTTTCGAGTATGTAAATATCAATTAATTCATTTCCTTAATTTTCACTCGCAGATTGTACTGCACCAACAAAGGTTTCATATAATTTTAACAAGGAAAGCCGCATCTCAAGAGTTATAAGACAAGTATAAGTTACAAGCCTTCGCTTAGTTTGGAACTCGCTGGACATCATTGTATCTAAGACATATAAAAACTGTTTTCCGTGGTAAAGAAAAGTTTACTAGATTAGTTGTTTATTGGAATAAATTTATCTTATCTTAAAGACGGCATATAGCCTTCGAGAGAAGATACAGGGCGTCGGAAGGCCGGCCGGGCGCCTTGCTATGTGGACTTAGGATTACCAAAATAATAATGAAAGCCCAGTTAGAAAAAAAGACAAATTAGGACAGAACTTTATGGTGCAGCACAAATAGTAAAGACGTCTCTACTTAACGCGCGAATAGGATAAGAAGAATGATGAGATTTTTCGTCTTAATTAGGAACTGTATTATGAACTTTACGAAACAATGCAAGTTCTCGCCGATCATTGCATGGCTTCGTATTGGCTGGTTCTTATGCTATCATTGAGATCATGCACATCAGTTTGCTGCGCTATACACCTGGAAATAAAAATTCATAATGGCATCGGGTCCTGAGAATTCTCATAAACTGTTTATTATCCTAATCATAAAAAGTTGAAAAGTCTTTTAAAAGATTTTCATCCCTCGAGACCTCGATAGATATTATCAATACTCTGTTTTCTGTTTCTCGAATTCAAGGGCCTTTTCAACATTATATATAGCATGAGTTGCCCACCCAGAATGGTGACACCCACAGATCAAGGATCTGTGGGTGTCACCATGCACCGACTGTCCCCTTACCGTAGTACGGGCCCAGATTATGGAGTAGGTACGTCGCACGAAACAACAAAACATAGTAAAACAATCGATACAAGAGGGATTTAGAAAAGTGACAACACAGATATAAAATATGGTGACTTTTAGTGTGCGTCTAATACTGTTAGAATGTTTGTTTGTTAATCAGTAACATTTAAGACGCATATAATAATTCAAGAAGATATTATACACCAGAATCAACATAAAATGGAGACTAAAAGTATTTTTCATTTGTGTAAAATGTTTTGCGCAACTGGTATGTAACTGTGTCAGTGGAACTTACGTGACATTTCTTTGTTAAAAAAATATAATAAATATTAATGAATAGAAGATTACCTATTTGTTTTCTTTTTTATTGTACGTATACCATACGGGATAAACATAGGAAGCCTACCAATAATACCTGCTTTTATAAGTCGATACCTGCGTACGTAAGTATGTGTATACCTACGCCCGGCGTCAAGTGTCAGTGTCACAAATTGTGTACCTCTGCTAGCCTTACTTTTTTATGTATGTAACAATGAAACGTACACTAATAATGATTATTGTTCACATGGACGCAGACACAAGTTCCAACTATCTTTACAATAATTTGCTGCAATATGTAATTATAGCTCTTTGTAATATTAATACTTCATATACTGCAAGATTTATTTATTTATTTACAGCGATCCATCATTTGGTTGAACATTGGATGAATAGGGAATATCTAAGAAATAGAAAAAAAATTTTCATTACTGCATCGACAGAACCCAATTCTCATCAGGACCCAACATGCTCTAGACATGATAATTTTTTAATTTAATTGAAGAGCTACTGGAATATCCGGTCCTGTAGAAAATGTAGCTGTATAAGATATCTCATAAGAATAAAATATTTGTAATATTTGTTTTTGAGAAAGTAAAGGGCTTTGTGAATGTGATGATAGTTTCATGCATTGAACAAGACGTCCACCATCGGCCAAATACTTCCAGGAAATGATGTGCGAGTAACCACGTGACATTTGCCCCACACGCTGTGCTTCGCGATGAATGAGTGAAGTTTATTGCTGTGTTATACTAGCTACGCCCCGCACGGTTCCACGATGTTGCGTTGTTGTTTTGTATGGGAAAAGAAATGTGTTGTTTTTACTGTGTTCCTGGCAATTTGTTTTTTCACTCCAAAATAATCTTCCTTCTTATAAAAAAAATGGACAAGTGCGAGTCGGGCTCGCCAACCGAGGGTTCCGTACATATTTGTAGGTCCATATTATTAAAAAAAACTGTAGGTAAATGGTATCAAAAATCGTTTTATTTAGCTAAATTAAAAGGGGTTTTTCGTTCTTCCTCATGAATCGAAAAATATACATCATAGCATTAATAAAAAATCTGTAGATAATTAAGCTTGTAGATACCAATGAAGCCCTTTTATACGATACCCCACATGACACGGTTTGAAAACTCTATTCAAAATTTGGACCGCTGCCGTTCCCTGCATAAAGACCCTGTTTTTTATGAGATAATGACACATGTATAGTTTTCATACTTTTGTCTGTACTTGTAGTATATGACGGTATTACTTGCCAAAGTTCATAGTTCTAGGTCAACAGGAATAACCCTATAAATTTTGATTCCCTTGAGAGTGTCGAGATATACGTTTTTTACGACATAAACGGCCGTATCATTTTTACGTTAACTTGGTTAGCTTAACGTTTTTTAAGTTTCACTTTTTCATCAGCTTCAAGAGACTGTCGCCCGAGTATATCGTTTTAATTTCAACTGGATACCTCCACGCGTTCCCGAAATAAATGGTCTTGACAGGCGGACGGACGGACAACAAAGTGATCCTATAAGGGTCCCTTTTGAGGTACGGAACCTTAAACATGCCGAATTGGTTGGATATTAACAACACATTTCGGGATTCATTTTATGAATACCTGCTGCTGTACCTATAGATAGATATTGAGCTAAGGAAGCGGACAAAAGTAACTACTAGGTACTTCATTTCGTAAACAGAAAGAGCAGTGAATATATTTTACAATTGTACTTATGTAAAGGATTTGGGTAACAACAGAGGCAACTAGTGAGCTCAGGTACTCGTGCTAACTTAACTGCAGTTATTTATATGTATATAACCTTTACTAATGATGCAAACTGATTAGGGCTTAGATATCTTACTTCAACCTATATACAATATCAGTGAAGACATCAATTATTGTTTGTAAACATGATCATTACATTTTTATGTACATTAAAGACCTTTTTTTATTATCTTACGTGCATGTACCAACCGTGCCAACACTACCAACCGCGCCAACACTCCCAACCGCGCCAACCGTAGCGTCGGAACAAAACGGAATACACAAGCTGTTATCAAATTACATAAGAACTGTATCCGCAATATGTTTCATAAGTAAAGTACGTTTTCATAATGTTGTATTAGTCAGTAGTACCGTAGACAACGTTAGACATAGATAGATATGGCGATCACGTAACACTACACCGGTGACGTAGCAAGCAACAGCAGGTACTTACTGTCCATTGGAAATACGAGGACGTGTCGACGAACGGCCAGCGCGCGCCGTACCATCCTCCGGCCGCTTTTGACACCGTCACTTCATCCGAGTCACCGCTCACAATCCCCGGGTCGGGCTTCAAGGGCGGCAGAGAAAACACTTCATCCACTTCTAAAGACTCCTTGAATTCATCGTCGTCGTCCACAGATAGCATTGCGTCTTTTAGATCCTTCAGCTTGGATCGTTCGGTCGTACGCTCCATCGGCGCTTTCATCGTAGTGCCCTTCGTAGTTATCAAAACGTCGTCGAATATTTTTGTAATCGCCTCACCTGGCCTTTCCGAGGGCACCAACGACCGGGAATAGTATTCGACTACGCTACGTAGCGTGATCGATTCCGGCGCAATGGTGGGCCGAATTATAATGTCTTTCTCCCAAGGCTTTATCGACATATTGTCGACGTCGCTCTTTTCTTTAAAGTTCGTGTTAACATTTCCGATCGCTAATATATCGTTGCCTTCTGTGGGAACGGTTTGAATCGTGGAGGAACCTTTCCAAGATTTGAAGACCGGTAATATCCACGGTGGTGTAGTAGACTTCGCTGCCGTCGAAGGTACAGGCAGTGCGTTCGCCGCCAATGTTGCGTAAGACGCGCCCGTACCGGTAGGGTTCGCTTCCATTTTAGATCCTAACGTTGACAATATTTCTGGAGAAATCCTAAATTTCGTGTTACGGGATTTAACTCCGTCACGCACCACCGGGGTCGGTCGAGTCGCAATCGCGAGAGCGTCGCGATCATCTCCAACCAGCAATCGTTTCAAATATGCCGGATTGAGCGAGTACATCGCAAAACAAAACAGTGCGAAGGCCAACATCATCGAGATGATCATCACTACTTTGAGTACCCATTTATACTTTCTGCGAGACCGTCGCACGTGGACCGACGGACTGTAATCCCGACCCTTGCCCCTGAGGCCGCTGTTACAGAGCACTTCTTCCGTTTGCGGAAGGATGGTATATTGCAGACTGTTCTCACCGTGCCTCACCGTCTTGTACATGTTGGTTTGCTGTTCACCACGAAATGAAACACTACGTATATTGTACACGGTCGAACGTATCGCATGCTCTATCACTGAAGTAGACACAGAGACGGCTCGGGGCTAGTACTGTTCAATATAAAGAGACGTCTGTCCGAGACATCGCGGCCGCTGGCGCTTTGTGCTACGTCGTCTGTGAGGACGAGGGTCGAAGAGTGCGGGGCGCATGCGCGCCGATATCGACCGCCTGCTCCCCCTGTCTCCCAGCTCCACGTCGCCGACGGCAGCACCTCGTCGCCCGAGCTTTGAGGTTATATGGCTCGGAAGCCGGCATCTATCCTATATCACGCCGCGCCACAATAACAATAACATTATAGAGTCATCGACTGCCTCACTTCGTCACAGAGCCGAGTTGGGACTCTTCTCCCATCTCACATTTCTGTCCGAAGGAGATCGCTCGCGTAGGTATGTCATGGGAATAGTTCATAGTTTTTTATTAGTATAAGATTATACACGTCATTGGTAAAATTAAAATTAAAATCAAGATTAAAATAAAAATAAAAAATAAAAATATTGCTATTCAAATATTTCGCATTGCACAGTAATAATAACGTATGTTATTATGTAACATACATAAATAACGTAACTAAATCAAATATTTCATAAATAAGTACATATTTTTCATTAAAAAAGACATAAAATATTTGTTTTCATTTAAGTACCCACTTATTTAAGCTCTAAGAATTCCTTAAAACTATAGAAAGTTTGATTGATCAGCCAGCGTTTTAGTCTCACCTTAAACATATCAATGCTGGACGAATGTCTAATCTCTTGCGGCAGGCGGTTATATACCGTTGGCCCCATTACGTAAGTCAGTTTGTCAGATTTGGCGAGCGAGAGCTTACAGCAGCAAGTTGTCCTTTACGACGTGTACAATAAGCATGAGAATCTCCTACTTTTTTATAAGTAGCCTCATTTTGTTTTGTGTATACTGCTACTTGGAGTATGACTATTGATGGAAGAGTTAGAATACCAAGTGATTTAAAATATGGTCGTGCTGACAAATCACGAGATTTTTGTACTATTGCACGTACTGCACGTTTCTGGAGACGGAAAGCCCTTTCCCAATCTGCTCCTCGGGCCCAGATGTCGGCGCCGTACTGAAGCCGAGAGTGTACAGTTGCGAAGTAACAGGATCGTACCACTTTTGTAGGCAAGAGCTTTGACATTCGGCTTAATGCAAAGCACGCTCCTGCTAGCTTACCACAAACCTTATTTATGTGGGACTCCCAAGTTAGGCCACTGTCCAACTCGAATCCTAAAAAGGTGGCGCTTTGCGATTGAACGATCTTCATGTCATCAACGACAACATTCAATGGACTCAAAGATCGACCCGACAAGTTGAAGGTTACAAAGTGCGTTTTTTTTTAATTTAACACCAGTCCATTGATTTGAAACCATTTCGCTAACTGTGCCGCAGTATCAGAAATTCTCTGTTCTAACTTTTCTCTTGAAGTCGCCGTCACTACAGCGCCAACATCGTCCGCGTACATGAATATCTCTGCGTTTTTTATCGCACATGGCAAGTCATTTAATAGTAATGAAAATAGGATATTGGATACTGAGGATCCCTGCGCAACTCCAATAGTAGTAAACAGGGGATCCGACCTCACATTCCCATTATCACCTACAACCAGCTGAGAGCGCCTACGCAGGAGATTTTTCAGTACATCGAGTGGCTTGTTATCGATACCGTAATGATGCATCTGCATCATCATCATGCATCTTTATTTCAAGGACAGCGTGATCTGCAACATCGAACGCCTTCGAGAGGTCAAGAATAGAATACAACCGCTATGTTACATTACTCTTCAATGACACGATTCATGTTCTTTGTTTCTGGTTCTTCAATATGTTTAAAGCTGCAGGGGCTCAACGGAAAATTGACGTGATATCAGACTGCGTTCAGGTTATTACTAGGTAATCAAATAAACTATTAGGTATACTTATTTATTCAAGTAGGTATTACTAAACAAGTAAATTCAGACTATAAACATGTTCTTATGGTTACACTGTTTACTCGAGCGCGGCTATGACTTAAGGTTTCACTACTTATGCGTACGTATATTATTGTGGTGGGGGTGTTGGCCGCGTGGTACCGGCCTAGACTAGTACTCCCCCATCTCTGCCCGCGGGTGCCATAAGAGTCGGCTAAGGGACAAAACTAGTTTTTGTCGATGTTTAAAAAAATGAAGCATGCTTTTATGTTCAAGCCTTTTTGAAAACATTTGGTTGGTTAATACATTTTTTTTTCGATATTATTAACTTGGATATCTCATCAACTTGTGAAAAGATGACGTAAAAACTAAATTTCGGTATTTAAAAATAAATTAAGCAAATTAGTAGGGTAGTGAAGTTTGAACACGAGTGATTGTTATTTACAAAATTTGATAAGACGTCATCTATTACTTGTTTACATAATGACCACCGCGGTCCCCGGCGCAAGAGCGGGTCCGCCTTCTCACTCGTGCAGTACTCAAGTCTGTAGTATTGAGTTTTCAGCATCATCTCCAGCTACATTGTTGTAAATGCTGCATTTATTCCTTGTATCAATGCATCTCTAGTGTTTATTTCGCTCATATACACCAGTATAGGGTTTGACTCACTCACGTATGAGATGGTATCATAAGTAGTAACCATATAAATATCAGTTTGTACATAACACTATCTGTTTTTATACAATACGATACAAATATCACGATCGAGCCGCGACGCGGAGTCGGCGAAGTCAATTCTAATCAAGTTTAAAATTGTCGACAATGCGTGTTTTTGCGAACGGTCAAGCAGGGAACACACTCCGAGAATACTAATTCTGCTGACCTTGGACAAAATCACGTTTCCTTTCGAAATTGGTTCGTGAATGTGATATTATTAGAATAAAAGTAAAAAGAGACCGACGAGCAAAATAAAAGGGTTGGGCGCTCCGCGTCCGCGTCCGCGTCCGAGCGGTTTGGTTTATTTTGTTGGTCGAACATCATTTATACTTCGATCTCGTGAGCGGCGACAAAACTAACATATATATATGAAGCAGAGGAACTGAATGAAATGTTATACTCGTAACAGGCACTTCACGTAACATTATGATTGAAGCGATGATAGCTCAGCGGGGGGGGGGGGGGGGGGGGGTGGTAGGGTACTTTCGAATACCCTGGCCTGGCTAGCTACCACCCTCAAGTTTGAAAAACTGTCTCCAAGCACAGTGTGTTCAGGCGGCAGTCCTTGAGAGCCAGTGAGCATTCTAGGTCTAGAGCATGGATGCACAGACTTATTAAGACTAGGGGCCACTCGGGCAAATTATGAACTGATGGTGGGCCACCAGAAGTATAGGTAATTAAAGACAATGAAAAATTGATAATAATGTATTCAAATTGAAAAAGAATTTATTAATTTGAAGCGTGGCACTGCATAGTGCTTACAATCTTTTTTATATTTGGCTCAAATTTACTTGTAGCAACACGTAAAACTGCTTCCAAACTTTCATTTGCAAGGCGGTTTCGATTTTTTGTTTATTTATTATTTAGGATTGAAAAGGTTTGTTCACATATATAGGTAGAACCAAATAAGCTTGCACATTTCAGAGCGTTTATGCGCAACTCTTTGTACGTATTTTTATCAATGCAGCGGTAAAAGTTCAGCAAGTCTCCTTCGTTGAATTTGTTGCGTAAATCTTGGTCGTTCTGAATGTCGATAATTTCTAACTGCATTAACTCTGGCGCATTTTCAACTGAAATCGTGAAAGGATTGCTAAATATGTCCAACAGAGGTTTCACTGTTTTAAACTCCGAAAATCTGTCTTGAAAAGATTGAATCAAAATATCTAGCTTTTTTACATAACTGAAATTAATAGCAGTTTTTTTGAATTTTTCAGCCATTTTCTTATAATTCGGAAAATGATTGTAATTTCCAGAATTCAATTGCGATCTGAAAAGTGTCAGCTTGCATTGAAAGGATGATACATGTGCGTAGAGCTGGGATATCAGTTGATTTTTGCCTTGAAGCCGTGTGTTCAAGACATTCAAATGATTTGTAATGTCAACTAAAAAAGCCAAATCACACAACCAATCAGGACTTTTAAGTTCCGGGACGTCCCTTTGCTTTTCCGCCAGAAAAATATCAATTTCTTCTATTAAATTTAAAAATCGTTCCAGTGTCAATCCACGACTTAGCCACCTTACTTCTGTATAATACAGTAAATCTCCATGTTCGCATTCAATGTCATCAAGGAATTGTTTGAATTGCCTGTGATTGAGTCCTCGTGATTTTATGAAATTCACAGTCGAAACTACCACTTTCATGACATTTTCAAATTCAATTTTTTTAGAACAGAGGGCTTCTTGGTGTATAATGCAGTGAAACTGCATGAGATCTTCAGCGTTTAAGTTTTTTTCTTGCAAATGCTTTTTCAACAAAGTAACTAGCCCAGAATTGACACCAATCATCGAAGGAGCACCGTCAGTCGAAACTCCCGATAATTTCGATAAGTCCAAATCAGTTTTTGAACACTCGTCCAAAAGTACATTGAGTATATCAACTCCTCTGGTTTGACCTTTCAATGAACACATTCCTAATAACTCTTCGAAGACTTCAAAATCTTGAGTAACACCTCGTATGAATATAAGAAGTTGAGCTGTGGAACTAATATCAGTGGATTCGTCGAGTGCTAATGAAAAAAAATCAATTATCTTAGTTTTTTCATTTAATTGTTCCGCAATATTATCTGACAAAGACATAATTCGTCTTTGGATGGTCATACGATTCAGTTGAATTTTCTCAAACTTTTTTGCTGCTTCTGGACACATTTTCTTAGCGGCAATTTCTATGCATTCTTTTACAAAATCCCCATCATTGAAGGGGCGACTCCGCTTTGCTATCATTCGAGAAATTTCATAACTAACTTCTGTAGCTGTTTCTGTATCTTGAATGGGTTTTGTAAACATAGCTTGTTGACCAATAAGCTCCCGTTTTAAAGACAAAACTTTTTGCTTTCTTAATTCGCCTGTAAACTTCGTAAAAGTAGGATGCTGCGTTTCATAGTGCCTTTTTACATTATATTCCTTTGCAATCGCAACAGAATTCTTGCAAATTAAACAAACGACTTTGTTATGCGACCATACAAAAAAGTATTTCTCAGTCCAAATTTCTTGAAACTGCCGATTTTCATCTTTAACCTTACGTTTTTTACTAGTTCCTGGCATGTCCATGTTGCGTTTTAATCCTGACTAGGATTACCACAGCACCTAAAACCAATTACTAGGCATGAGTTCGATATATCAAAACGTAACTAATAACCGATATGAGTTTCATATCGTATCATATCGATATGACGGTTGCACATAACCGATATTACAAAAACTATGATATCTATATTATCGAGACGATATCAAAACACGCGCGAGAATACCTACGTTATGAAAACTGCAAACGATATAACCAAAACGCAAAACCGTGCACACAACTGAATGGATTGATATTCGTTTCTTCTCTTTCTTACTAAAGAGCGGTGTAACGGTTTTGGTGATATAACGAAAACGCCCATGTCTACCAATTACAGTTCCTAATTAATTACCAAAAATAATTGATAAAATATGTAGATAAAATTAATAACAGTTTTACTTACGATTTCACAACACAATTATACACGGCACTTGACGGGAAATCTACGTTGAATGTGGATCAAAATATATTATAATTATGACACCGGCTAGTCGAGTTAAAATCTACACTAGAACTAACGACACTTTACTCAAATTAAAACCGAACTGTCGGTCGCTGCGGTTAGCGTGGCTTTTATACCACGCGCATAGAGTCGAAAACTGTCTGGAGAAATCTCGAAACCGACTCTGGAAGCTTCGTGTATCTACCTACGCGAGCTATCGGGAATTTGGGACTATTGCTATCTCGCTCGCTCGAATTTAACCGAGATCAGCACGAACATTACCGACCGCTGTTACCGACGCATGCACGGCGCACCGATAAGATTGATAGAGCGCGCGCGCGAGATTCAAATTACTTTTCGAACATTTGTTATTGGTTTTATTCTGGAATAGAACTCAATATTTTCGAATGTACGAGAGTATTATTTTTGCTGTCGGCGGGCCACCAGTATTCGACCGGCGGGCCGCATGCGGCCCGCGGGCCGTAGTCTGTGCATCCCTGGTCTAGAGCCATAACAACTTCGACCACATCGTCACTGATCATCAAGTGAGATAGTGGTCAAACGCTAGATCTATACAGTATAACAATAAAATAAAAGTAATACGATGCTGGACCTAATACGTGGCTGTCAAAAATACTAAAATGCTTAAAAATGTACTACTTAGTCTTATTATGATTCTTATTCTTACTGGGGGTAATGAGTCCTGTGATTACTCAAATACCAAGCTTATATTGATAACTCTCCACGTGCTAGTAGACTCGCCCAATGATCCTTCCCGTATCCGCAACTCAGCGGGGTCACACAAGCAGCCTGGCTCTGGTGTGATAGTACACCTTCGCTAACGCAGGTTGTGTTGTGTATGTGTGTACCATAGACGAATGTACTACTTGTAGTATATTCGTCTATGGTGTGTACATATTGAACGTCGCGTCGCGTCGGCTGCAATCAATCAATCAATCAACCAATATTCTTTATTTCGAAAAAATGGTAACAATACATTTGGATGAAATTCGCAATGTAGGTAGGGTTGGTAGGGAAGCATTTACGGTTCCTCTGGGATACAACGAAACCCTAGGAATATTATTAATCTGAACGTGTCCTGTCCGTCTGTTACATTTTCACGCCTAAACCGCTTAACAAATTTTGATAAATGTTGGTATAGAGATAGATGAGACCTTGGGGTAGAACACGGGCTACTTTATCCCAGGAGAAGTATGGTGCTCGTGGGATCACTGCATGAGGTAGCTGGAAAGGCGTAGTCAGCGCGGGTGAACCCGCGGCGCGCAGCGGGTGAACTATAAACATAATTCTATATCCAATGGTACAGCGAACACCACCTGCATATTAAACTTAACTTTGAGACATGCATTGTAGTGTAGGTAATACATTAGTAATTAGTATTCCAAACAGCTGGACCCTCGCTTGGGCCATTGTACAATGACACCAGCTATTTCGGTGCAGCTGGAACTTGGCCAGAGCTCGGTGCATAAATAAACGGTCACGGCGGCGGCGCGGGCGCCGACGACGGCGACGCGGACGCTCGCTGCGCCCTCTCCGGTGCTATTGCGACTGACTTAGTTCTTCTCCGGCCCGAGATAGTCCAAGAGACAAGGATCAACTATCAGTTTTAGCATAAATAGTTGGGCGTAAAACTTGTGTTAATTTTACAGGTTGTGATGCAAGAGAGTTCTTTTAGTGGGACCAAGTCGAGGGTGTTAGCCGACCTGCCGCCATCCTGTAGGTTCGATTGCGATGTAGCGTTCACAGAAAGCTCAAGCGCGAGGTGGGGTTTGATACTGTGACCGCCTGATTGGCGCCCGCCCGACACTCTTGACATTGCGGAGCTCGAGTTCGACCTCAACACTCGTAACTTCACAAGAACATCTGAAACAAGAAATATTAAGAAAATCACAAAACAACATTTTTGCATAGAATATAGCGAAATATATGTAAGGCTGTACCAACTATAACATTTCATCATCATCATCCCCACCGTCATCATATCAGCCGTAACATCTCCACTGCTGGACATACGCCTCCCGGTAACATTTGACTAACGATAACAAGGCTGCTGTAGGCTTACACCAGGGATCGGCTTTAAGCCCATTGATATTAATTTTAATATTAGAATTGGTAAAAAAATAATTACAAAATGGAACCGATCACAGACGACACGAACACACAACAAGACACTCAAAAGTATGAAATAACTTGTTGAAGTCGTAAATCACTTGTGTTCATAGTACCGACTTCAACAAGTTATTTCACACTTTTTAGTGTTGAAGTCGGTTCCATTTTGCGGTAATTTTTTTTTCACCCGTTTCAGTGACCTTTGCTACTTATGGGACCAATTGTCACTGTGTATGTACGCCCATTTCACCCGCTATTATAATGTCATCTGCGTACCTATGAGTGCGCACTTTCAGTTATTGGAATGTAACTAAAAAACCGCCTGTCCGATTATGATTATATGTAAATGGGACCATACGGGAAGCCACCAGCTACACCAGCCTTTAAATAAAAAATAATCATCAAAATCGGTTCATCCACTCGAAAGTTTTATAGCAAAAAAACATACGGTTGAATTGAGCACCTCCTCCTTTTTCGGAGCCGGTTACAAACAATAGGTATAAAAATACACATAGATAGATAAATAGATTAAATCTTTATTGCAACGCCTTTACATAGAACTTATTTACATAGAACTTACTAGACAATTTTAAATATAATCATACACATACCTACATACAAAATGTATCTTTGCATTATTTACACAAATAACTTAAACAACCTTGTAGGTTCAAAGCACATCCTGTCAGCGCGCTTTACGAGTATTGCCTAAATAAACATGTATACACGTGCTCGGGCGCTTGTGTTCGCAACGCAACATGGCCGCACCGCACCGCACCGCACCGCACCGCACCGCACCGCACCGCACCGCACCGCACCGCACCGCACCGCACCGCACCGCACCGCTGGCGTTGTCATAAAAAACAATATTTATTGCAACAAGTTTAATTGTTCTTTCATCCTCTTACAGAACAGTTTAAAGGGAACTAAACTAGCTTTACTAGCTTACCTGCTGAGTTGTGAAAGGCAAAAGTTTTTGTTATGTTTTTTTAGCGAATGCTTTCTAAGCATTGCTCCGACTCGACAATCCTCGGGGACGTGAGATAACTCTCTCGCTTGTCTTATCTTATCCTCGTCATACACTCTCTCTAAGGTAGAGATTATATTTCAATTTTAAATTACATTTTTCATGTTTTTTATTATATTTTGTTAGGACTTCGCTCTGCCCACGAGATCGTGAGGGACTGTAAGATCTCGGTTTTTTTTATTTTTTTATATTATTATAAGTTTGCGTTTGACAACTGTCTCACCTGATGTTAAGTGATGACGTTGTCTAGGATTTAGCACGACATTTTTTTTATAAGGTTAGGACGAGGTTAGAACATTATGAGATGATATGAGATATTATTATGTAAAAATGCATGCGGCTAAGGTTTAGAACAAAGAGACAGATATACTGTTGAGAACAAGGATTATATATATTATGTTATAGCTTTAGAATTGCTGCAGCATATGTGGATATTATAATATAATCCAATACCTGAAGAAATTCGAGATTTTCAGTTGAACAGATTCTGTAGGAAATCAAAGATATGACTCTTGGAAAACGTATCTATACAGTATAAAAAACAAATCGATTTTTAAAGCCTTTTTTAATTGTATTTACTTCATTTATCTGAGTATTAACAGACATATGATTACGTCTAATATAAAACGTAAGTAGGTACCGATAGGTATGTATTACATTCAAATCTTACATTACTAATATTTATAACAGTTTATTTAAATAAATGAAAATGAATGAATGACCCTACTCATTTGAATAACGGCCTGCCCCGGTTTCGCGCGGGTATTTAACAAAAACTTCAATATTAAAGATTATAACGATCCGTAATTATTTGGAAAATTTCATATTTTCATATATACGTATGTCACCCGGGGATAGTGTAGCTTCTCAACCAATTTCTCAACAGTGAAAGTATTTTTCAAATCGGTTCTGTAGTTTCGGAGACATTCCATGCAAACAAAACATCTTTCTGCTTTATAATATTAGTACCTAGCTATACTAGATAGACTATAAAAGGTACCTACCCTTAACTCGCGCCATGATCGTAATGCGATAGCTATCTACAACCTACAATGTTTACAGTTTCATAATGTATTCCGAAATTAATTAAGTATATATTGTTTTTTGTCTTTTTTATCGTATTTTGATTTTCCGTGATAACGAAAATTTGGAATTAGTTTATCGGCTTGTTTGTTTTTCAGTTGAAAAGGAATCTGTAAGGAAGAAAAACATGCCAGAAAGCATTTATACAGTATTATGCTCTCACCACATTGAGCTCAACAACGATTCCTCGGAATACAGAAAAGTTAGTTTCTGTATAAAAAAACGGAAGACGGGGCAAGCCACTCGGTCGTGGAACGTACAAATTAGGTTCATGCACCTAATTTCCTATAGTCGCAATCAGGCCGGCAGTCGTGCAGCACGTATGGTTCTTACAATCACAATACACATAATATATTTATTATTATTACTCCAGACATCTAGATGTCGTCCATTTGTTAATTAAGTTGTCTGTGGAAATGTATAATTGGCCTGCGGGCCAAGGGCGAGTGTTTGTATGTTACGTTTTATCGGTTAGCTGCTTCGATCAAGAATACATAGGTATTCTTGATCGAAGGTTAGCTATTAATTTCCCTATTTTTTTTTAAATTAATAAAATTAAAATAAATATTTATATCATTTGTCTCAGGAGTATGCCATCCTGTGCTTTCCCAAATGCACAAATGCCGAGGTAGCTCGTGTCAAATAAACAACTGACTATTTTTTGGCTGTAGATTAAACATATAATATCATTGCTGTAGATAGGTATTATAATCCAGGTATAAGTTTGGTGACCTTAAAGCGTCCCCTAGCTTCCATTTGTAATAATATCATTGTTTGAAGCGAATTTAATTCCTCCCTCCTCGTGTCAATTATTCAATACCTACCGAGTTCTTGACTCGTGGTAGGTAGGTAACGCTCCACGTGATCAGTTTCTCTACTACGGTATCATGTCGCTACAAGAACTGAGCAAATCGATATATTTACCAACAATATCCTTGATTTTGAAATGTCCCTGACATCCTGATCAAATTTGCACTTTTTTGGAAATTATTTTAAATGAAGTTAATTAGGTACTTTATATTATATTTTGTAGTAGAAACATCCGGATCCAATTTGCACTTTTATGGAAATTGTTCTAAGTTTATTAATATCATATGTAGTAGAATTAATTTAAGTTTCCTGTAACCCATTTTTTAATGCATAGCATTTTAATATAAAATTAAAAAGTTTAGATTTTTGTATAGACTAGCTTCAATATATTTAATTTTTTTATGTGTTACTTGCTCATAATTATATTTTGTGATTTTATCTCAAATTTTTTCAAGATTCTGAGTCGAAAATTTGTTGCATAAACGGCTGTATCTTTTGATTGCTTTGGCTTAGAAGTTTGATTTTTCACAGCTCCAAGGTATAGTAGACCTGAGTATCTGATGTGAATATGAAAAGGCCTTTTTACTTAAGAGTCAGTGACAACGTGGTCAATGGTGGAATCACACACGTTATTCCTACTGTTCCTTCAGATAATTTGAATGTTGGCTAACTCGCAGCTGGTTAAACGCAATGTATTGTTGTCAGTTTTTCGAACTTGAAGGTATGTATTAGCCGTGGGCATAACTCCGTGAACGAGCCCTCGTCCCATCACTGCCTATCTATCGAGTGTCAATCAGTAGGTAACTATCAGATCAGATGTTGATCATTCGCGAGCCGGGGCGAGAGCATCGGCCGCTCCTGACCCTGGCTGGACCAATGCCACGATACATCTGCCCAGCTCTGGGCAGGCAGCCAAACTCCTCACCCTTCCGCATCGTTAGCAAATCATTCTTCGTGGAAAACTGTATATGTTCTGACTCAATGATATTTTGAGTCAATAATTATTAATTTGCAAGTTTTGAGAAGGCCGTATACAGGTTGAGTTGGCGTTTAGAGAAGATAGTTTCCTGGTGTAAAGGGCAAGAGAGGATTGGTCAAGATTAGTGCACTTATTGAAAGCTATTGATGCTCGTGTTGAATGTAAATGAGTTTTGTCGATAATTAATAGATACGCGTGCTCGGTGAGTGAGCAACCTTCTTGCTCTTGGATAGGTATATTATAAAGAATTCTAGTTTCACTTTATAATTAAGTACCCACTGACATTCACTACCAATTTTTACTTGACACATTTTGACTTCGATAGCATTTCGATGTCAAAGTCTTCGACTAGGAACGGCGTTATTTCGTATGTTAGTACTTGCGGCAAGATACTAATTGTACGAGGATTACAATTAAACTCCGGTAAAGTACTAAGTCGTGTATTGATATATATACTTGTCTTGCTTGCAGAACCAATTCTCACAAATATTGAAATCTCACCTAGGCTCCCGCGCGTTCGTGACACAAACGATTGCGCGATGTAGGAATTGTCCTTGCGACACTGGCGCCATCTAGTAAACACCGTGTTGAACTATTTACGCACAAGCCGTTCGGTGTCACAAAGACAATCCTTCTACATACCGCCCACCAAGGACAAATTCTCAAATTGTCCTTTCATTTACAATTTACTTTGCGGAATAAATAATAAAGTTGTTATTTGTCTTACACTAATCAAAATTTAAATGGACTGTATTACAACAATTAACAATTAAAAAAATTTATAAACCATTTAATTAATAACAACTTTGTCAAACGGCTACTGGTAGGACACACAACTTGGAAGTAGGCCGTTTGATAATAGAATTCTTTGTGCGTAATGTAACAACACGCGTCATCACATTATCTAAACCTGGATGCTTGGTAACCACCCGGCCAAGCAGCCATCTACAAGGAGGTAACCCGTCTTCCTTGACTAAAACTATGTCTCCTATTTTGGGTTCAGGGGTTTGGTATTGCCACTTATAACGATGCAGAAATTTCGTCAAATACTCATTGGACCAACGTCTCCAAAAGTTTTGCATCATTTTTTGCGTTAGTTGCCACCTACGCAGACTGCTGTCCCTGGAAACCTCAAAATTGTGATCTGGGGCAGTAATAAGCGCCTCGCCAACTAGGAAATGTCCTGGTGTCAAAACGTCAATTGAATCTGACTCGGACTCAAGTCGCGACAATGGTCTTGAGTTTAAGCAGGCCTCTATCTGTGCCAATACTGTTGACAGCTCTTCATATGTCAATGTGGACTCTCCTATAACTCTTTTCAAGTGAAATTTAGTTGCCTTAATCCCTGCTTCCCATAAACCTCCGAAATTTGGTGAATGCGGCGGCACAAAATGCCAATTTGTGCCGTTATTAGCTAAGCTATGAGCTACATCTTCCAGCAAACTTGCGTTTTGTGCAGTGACTAAGTTTTGTAGCTCCCGTGACGCTCCAACAAAGTTTGTACCATTGTCACTCCATATATCAGTGCAGTGGCCTCGACGAGCAACGAAACGTTTGAACGCTGCCAAAAAGCTTGTTGTAGTCAGATCACTGACTGCTTCAATATGAACTGCCCTAGTGACCATGCATATGAAGAGGCATATATATCCTTTAATTGACTGGTGACCACGACCCTTCGAAGTTCTTATATTGATCGGTCCGCCGAAGTCAACCCCGCTACATTTGAATGGTCGATTGGGAGTAACACGAGCTGCTGGCAGTTGTCCCATCAGTTGCGATGACGTCCCTGTGTTGTGTCTTACACATCTGACACACTTGCGTACGCAAGCCTTGACCAAAGGCTTTAAACCCAAAATATAATATTTTGTGCTAAGATAAGCTATCATGAGCTGAATGCCTCCATGAAGCGTCTTTGTATGAGCATCTGCTATGACCAAATTCGTTAAACTTGACTTTTTTGGCAAAAGTAATGGATGCTTCGCATTATCACTAAGTGGCGATTTATCCAAACGTCCTCCAACTCGTAACACTCCATTTCTATCAATGAATGGATTCAAAGATTTTAGTGGTCCTCTAATGCGCGCCAAATTGCCATCCTTCTTCAAGAGTTGTAGCTCTGCTTCAAAGTGTTCCCCTTGACATTGTTTTATACACGTTTCTAAAGCCCCTTGTAACTCTGTAAGTGTGAGAAAGCTTTGACAGCGTTTCTCACCTCCACATTTTTTCAAATTTAGAAACCTCCTACAATATGCCACAACTCTAACTAACCTTGTTAGTGATGAGAACCTGTCCCAGAGAGGTACTTCTGCTATTGAAACATGAACCTTAATCTCTTCCAGTTGTGTTTCTATGTTCTGCGGTTTGCTGTATACAATAGCATCGCCTCGCAAGTAATCTGGACCATTGAACCACATAGTATTACTAATAAGTTCTTTTGGAGTAATTCCTCTGGAAGCGCAATCTGCGGGGTTCTGTTTAGAACTTACGTGAGCCCACTGACTGGAGTCCAGGGTTGTTAAAATCTCTGACACCCGATTCGCGACAAAGGTTTGCCAACGACTCGGATGACTGTTAATCCAAGCTAGGACTACCGTTGAATCTGTCCATGCTCTGATATTTGCCTTTGGAATTTTCAAAGTATCTGCCACATCTACTAATAGTCTGGTGACAAGCACTGCACCACACAATTCCAATCTTGGGATTGACACCTGCTTGATCGGTGCAACCTTAGTCTTTGCGGTTACTAATACGACATGAACCTGGCCTGCCGTGTCAACCCTCCGAAGATAAACCGCTGCCGAAAACGCCAATTTGGACGCATCGGAGAACCCGTGAAGCTCCACGAGTGAATCGTTCGAAGTTGTGCCAAGCCATCGAGGTATTTGTAATTGGGATAAAAGGTGCAAGTTTCCCTTATAATCGTTCCAATCATCCAACAACTTACCAGTTACTTCATCATCCCATGCAAGTCCAGTTATCCAAAGCCTTTGTATAATAATTTTCGCCACTATCACACATGGCGCTACCCACCCTAGTGGGTCATATAAACGAGCGATGTGAGAGATAATTGATCTTTTAGTTACAGGCCCAGATTCCATTGATGGTGTCACCGAGTACCGGAAATCGTCGCTTCCTCGATCCCAGGTGAGCCCTAATAACTTTACTACCTCATCCATTTTTAATTTCAGTTTCTTTTCCACATCATCCTGTCCTTTACTTGTTTGCTTAATGGCTTCTAATAATTCCTGACTGTTGCTCATCCACTTCTGCGAAACGAACCCTCCCTTTTTCAATAAATTGTTCATCTCCTGATATATAATAATTCCTTCCTTTACAGATTCGCATCCAGTAAGCAGGTCATCCATGTAGAATTCATTTATTACCCTTTTCACAGTTTCAGGACACTTAGCTCCTTCGTCAAGTGCCAGTTGTTGCAGACATTTCACTGCAAGGTAAGGTGCTGGAGCTGTCCCGAAGGTAACCCTTAGTAATCTGTAGCTTTCTGCTTTTTCCTCGGAATTATTTTTCCACAATAGCCGCTGATAATTAGTATCCTTTTCTGCCACTTTCACCTGACAATACATTTTTACAATGTCCGCTGCCAAGCATATTGGATGTTGTCTCCAACGCATCAATAAATTCCTCAGGTCTGGTTGTAGTGTTGGTCCTGTCATCAACGTATCGTTCAATGAAACTCCGTTTTTATATTTACAGGACGCGTCGTAGACTATTCTCACCTTTGTCGTGTCTTTATCATTCTTCACAACAGGATGATGAGGTATATATACCACTTCAGTACTATCCCTTTCATTTTCAGGAACCTTCTCCATGAATCCTAGACGTAAGTACTCATCCACTACATTCTGATATTTCTCTTTCAGATCTGGATCTCTTCTGAATCGTGAGTATAATCCATTCAATCGCCTTTCAGAAATATCCCTGGAGTCACCATTGACACATTCTGGTTGTTCTGTCTTAAACGGGAGCTTAACAACGTATCTTCCATCAATATCCCTGTGCGTTGTTTCAGCGAAGAATTTCTCACAATGGACTTCTTCATCCGTCAATATTCTTTTGTGTAGCTGAGGATTGGCTTCCATCTCCCAAAAACGTTTCAGCAAGTCATTGTCCTCTACGCACACATGCATTGCAACAATATTGGCTGCTGAGGATTTTTGGCATGTACCAGAAACAATCCAACCCAGTGATGTCGCCTGTGCTAAAATATTCCCCTGTGGGCCCTTTCTAATTCCGTTCTCAATTATTTGACTATAAATTTCAGCACCCATCAACATATCTATTTTGTTTGGTATGTAATACTGAGGATCGGCCAAAGCAATATCTTGGTCTAGCCAAACCATGTCCTCAACTTCTATCTTCTGATTTGGAATGAGCGTTGTGATTGACTTTAGCACATACGCTTGCACGGTGAAAGGTTTATGGTCACCAAACCTTGAACGTACAGTAATCTCTACCATATATCTTGAGATTATTGTGTTATTACCCTCCAAGCCTGATACAATTCCCTTGACTGGATACCTTTTTAACCCTAGGTATTGAACCGTTGCTTCAGTCACGAATGAGGCTTGGGAGCCTTGGTCTAACAAGGCCCTAATGTAGTGATTATCACCCTTTGACGACTGAGCCTGCACAACGGCTGTCGCCAAAAATACCTGACGCTGTACGGGCAGTTGTCCAAAACACGAGACCACTGCCGCCGGTTCTACCGCACTGGAGCTCACTGGCAATTTTCCAGCAGATGAGCCGCTCGTCCCCTCTCCAGGCGTTGGAACGTCAGTATTGAAGTTTTTTGGATTACCAAATCCACCTGAGCTGGTTGGATGAAGCAATGAATGGTGCTTCCCTTTGCAAAGCCGACAAGTTGATTTATTTGAACAGAACCTAGCCGAGTGGTTACCGCCCAAACAGTTAAAACACAACCGCTTGTTGTATACAAATTCACGTCGCTTGATTACATCATCCTTAGAGAATTTCTTACATGAATAAAGTTTGTGGCCTTCAGAACAATATTCACAAATAATATTTGCCACATGCATTACCTTATGCCTAACAGGACGGCCTGGAGTGGGATTTGAAGCTCTCAACTTTGATGTTGGTTCAATGGATTCGAGAGCCCTAAATCTTGATTGTAAGAACTCACGAAATTGTTCAAATGTAGGCAACACATCTGAACCCTCTAGCGAGACTTTCAACTCCCACTGTTTGCGCGTTTCCATATCCAATTTGTTTGACACTATATAAATGATAATTATATCCCACGTTTCGACATTAACACCAATATTTTTTAAGCCGTGCAAACAATCTACCGTTGTATCTGCCAGTTCCTTCAAGGATGTAGCTGACTCAGAACTAGCAGTGTGTTGACCCATTAATCGCTTAAGAATACAATTCGCCAAATACTTTTTGTTGTTATATCTGGCCTCTAATTGGTTCCAACATTCTAAATAATTCGCAGCGGTAATAGGCAACTGTCGAATAAGCTGTTCCGCTTCCCCTGTTAAATAACTTTTCAAATAATGAAGACGCTGAACGTCATCAAGTGAGTGGTTGGAGTGCACTAAAGACTTAAATAGATCTCGAAACGTTACCCACTTGGAATAATTACCAGAGAAATTAGGTATGCTTATTTTAGGTAACTTTAACAATGTACAAGAATTCGCTTGACATGAACCTTTCGGAGCTGTGGTAGTTTGACAATTCATTAAGTCGCATTTGTAATCAAAATAAGCTTCTTCCGTTTTTTCATACAAATTTCCTTTTACATAATCCGTATCTTGTAACTTATCCCAATCGTCTGACTTATCTAAAATCTCTTGGTGAGCCCGCGTGAAACGGTTCCATAACTCTTCTAAATTTGTGAGTCTAGTCTGAACATAAGTTTCGGTTATGCGGTCTTTAGGAGACTTTTTAAAATTACTATGTCCCTTAACAATTTTTTCATAAACATCTCTTTGCGAGATTGATAACTTAGCCGACATGATAACGAAGAAACTTAAATCGAGTTTCACCAAAAGAATTTGCAGATCCGAAAGTCAAGTCACCCACCGATATAATTACTACAGTTAATATTGACAAACTTATTAACAAAACAAAAACCATAAAAGTAATCTAAAGTCCAAACACAAACATAAAATTTTACAAGTGTCGTAATAAATGTCTTCAATTTTTCTAAGTCCCAAAATCCGTTGAAAATTTTACAAGTGTTTGAGATTTAAAACATTTAGAAAAAATCGGGCATGGATTCCCCGTAGTAACCAAATATGTGAAATTATTCTAAGTCCTAAATATCTCACTGAATTTATCAAGTTAAAGTGTTCTTTGCAATAAGGTTGAAATTAGCTTGCATAATTAACTTCAAAGAGTACTCACAATTTTTTCCACGATTCACACTTCACTGATCCAATGCTGCTGAATTGCCCCTGTTCCTGCTGCTGAACTGCGCCTGTTCCTGGACGCCTAGCCGGCTCCCAGCTCCGACAGCAATCAGCACCCCTTCACAGTGCTGATGACTTCTCCGCTCACCATGGGCTTCCTCAGGCTGCCAAGGTTCCGTACCCGGCGCCAGATGAGGAGCTGTTCCACTCCCAACAGTGGGACCAACTCCACTGAAATGTAGCCCCAAGCAGCGATCCACTGCCTATAGGTGCTAACCGTAGCCCTCTTACCCTTCCGTGTAGAATGACGTCACTATATCCGATTCGTAATGGACCAGAAATATGTACGAGGATTACAATTAACCTCCGGTAAAGTACTAAGTCGTGTATTGATATATATACTTGTCTTGCTTGCTTGCAGAACCAATTCTCACAAATATTGAAATCTCACCTAGGCTCCCGCGCGTTCGTGACACAAACGATTGCGCGATGTAGGAATTGTCCTTGCGACACTGGCGCCATCTAGTAAACACCGTGTTGAACTATTTACGCCAAGCCGTTCGGTGTCACAAAGACAATCCTTCTACACTAATAGCATACAATATATTATAGTAGGTAGATACTCTAATGCACATTACGTACAAGATTTATTTTGCATTTCTGTCATCTAGGATTGTCGACTCTGGCATTTACCCACTCGACTAGAGTTTCACGAGTCGCCATCAACTATAGTTGCTGTTAGCATGACCGCCCGCCGCGTCTTCGTTGCGTTATCTTTGATGCGGGCTTGCCGAACTGTTCTGTATTTTTATACGACATTTGCGTTAAGGCTTTTATAAATTCTGTTTTACGTTTATTTTGAGACACTAATGCATCTTCATACTTAATAGATTACCATACCAAACTAATATCTACCAAATTTAAAAGTCTTCGTCTTCGTCTTAGACTTCATTTTAAAATTAATACACTAGGTTCTATGACTACGTAATAGCTCCTCAGTTGTTTAATATGGTTCTCTACCACGCTGTTCCTACCCTGGAGAAAAACGTTGACAGCTATCACACGGGTTCGACCTACCACAGTTGTCAAATTGGAATATTCCAGTAAGTAAGTATTTGAGTCTGAAATCTATCGCGAGTTTCTTCCATAATTGTAATGTAACAAACCGACTAGGACTCACGTGGTAAACACTGGAAAATTACTCTCCGACCAGTTTCGAACTTATTTGCAGTTCTTCATCTGGGAGTTATGATCGTGCCAGGCGGCGAGTTAGTGTTGTCATTCTGCCTCGACTAGGTATCTCCTATGTATCCACTTATTTTGCCTAATTGGATCGACACGGAAACTAAAAGGAAACTAAATAAGCAAAATACAATTGTTATAAAAATGTGTAACCCTAACCTTGCAATATTTCATCAAGCAGAAATATCTAAAATAGGCTAAACAATTACTGACTACATTCTGCATAGTATTGATCATATCGGTTTGATAACGAGTTTGAAAAGCTTTGAATATAATTATAATTTGTTACTACTTTCTAGTGAAAAATGATCCCTGGACATTTTAATTTTGCATGGCCCTTGCTCCGCTTCACAATTCATGCCGGCATGCTTAGAATATATTACATATTCTAAACTGGCATGATTATCACGCTGTACTTTACAACAATAAAAACGCAAACGTACGCAAAGATTTGGCGTGTTTTAGCTTGCAAGAAAATTGCCCCATAGATGATACCTTATATTGCCCGACTGATGGCGCTGGACACGGTTTTAAGCCCCTCCTACTTAGACACGACTCGAGTTGGGTCATTTTTTAACGTAGTTACATTTCCTGTTATTAATTGTTCGCAGCAATAATTGACGCGCCCGCGCACACAGCTGCTAGAACTACGGACTATTTGACATCTTCGGGGTACAAATCTCACACAATCCACCGTACTGTGCAACCCAGATTTAGCTCCATGCGTTTCTTTTATTTCTATTTTTTTTTTTTTTTTTTTCCGACGGACTAATGCTGTTTGCCTCTACCGGCATTTACAGCTTCACCGGAGGGGGGGCGAGCATAGATGGTGCTCAGCCCGGTATTTGTACGGTCGCAGAAGGCGCACCGCCTAGTGAGGCTAGCGCTGACGGCGCTGTGCCACTAGGAGAGGACGAGGCGACTAGCTCAAGGGCACCACTGAGGTTCGGACCTCGGCTTGAGCTGTCGCCAGGACAGGGAGTTATCGGATCGACTTGCCCCGGTACCAGAGTGGTCCATAAGTGGGCCCTAAGGATGTTTGCTCTTTGACTATTTGGAGAGAATCTAACCAGGATGTTTTTGCCTCGAGCTCGCCGTCGAGCTCGGTGTCTGACTGAGTATACCAGGGACTCTCGACCTTGTATTCTACCGGGATGACCGTGGGACGACGCTAAAGCTAGCGACAAGGCGACAGCGATGGGGTCGTCCGGGTCATCCAATACGTGCCTAGGGCGGCGTCGTCGGGGGGGTTGAAGGTGCGGGTGTGTCGGGGTGGGGTCTTTTATTTCTATCGTTCGCCCGAATTTATATATATATGAAGTTGGGGGGGAAATTTTTGAAAAGCTGTAAATACACTTTTTTCATATTCAAACTATGTAGTTTAATTTCACTAACTGGTTTTGGGACAGCCCACCTAAAGTGGGAGCTCCACTTCGGTCCCACTTAATTACACATATATATATATATATATGGGTGCTCTGTCAACACAAATAAATTCGGCGGCTGGTAAATAATAGACATGCTTCATTTTAAATAACCTAAGTACAATGTTGGCAAAATATTCGGCTGAAAATTGAGTTGCCTAACTATATTAGTAACTTATTAAATACATAACTGATTCCATTGTTACAAAGACATACATTTATTACTATGTTAACTCATATCCAGTCATATCCAACATAGCAGAAGGCTGAGAAATATATAAAAGTGTTTAGAGTTAAAAACGTTGCATCTCAATGTCATAAGTTCCATATTTTTTCACATATATATTTATTATCAAATTTTTATATTTCATAATTTATATTTTATCTTATATATTTATATTTACGTTATGTAACTTTGTACGTGTGCTCGTTCGTTCGTTGCACTTGCACTTTCGGTAACGCGCAGTGCACGCGCACGCTCGCCCACGTGCGCGGTTCAACGTCCCGAGCCTATGTCAATGCCGGCACACACCGCCAATAACGTCTATTTGTGCGCTAGATACACCATCATTTATCTGAGCAATACCTACCTGCTGTACCTATATTACAAATAATAACTTAATTACCAACAATTCTAAAGCGCTTTTGCGCCTGTTACGCGATATCTAACCTAACCTAATCTGTTGAAATAAGAGTGAAAAAAAAATAACGGACGAGGTTTTTAATTCAACTCCTCTGTTTTCGAAGTAGCATTATTTTGAAGCCATAACGTCGTCATCGGGGAACGGCGGCTGTCAAACTGACGGACGTTCGCGCTGCGCTGGTTAGACTACTACCCTCTGGCTTGAGCTGCAGGTGAACTTTTTTTTTTTAAAAGATTATAAGCTTACGTTTGACCGCTGTCTTACCTGATGTTAAGTAACGACGCGGTCTAAGGTGTAGCACGCAAACTTAGAAGGTACCTATTCACTCGCGACTTGAAGACTGTAAGGTGACATCGTTATCAAATTCCCAGCATCATGGTAGGGTACTGTCGAGTGCCTGCCTGGCTGACTACCACCCTCAAGTTTGAAATACTGTCACCAAACACACAGTGCGCCCTTTAGAGCCAGTAAACATTCTATTATAGGACTAGTCTGATTACATCTTAGACCACATCGGCACGGACCATCAAGTGAAATAGTGGTCGAACGCTAAATCTATATATCACTATACATATATAGTAAAATAGAGGTATGACTAGAATGGATAAAATAAGGAATGAGTATATGAGCGGAAGCTTGAAAGTAGCACCAGTGAATGATACGTTGAAAGGGAATAGCTTGGCTTGGTTTGGGCATGTCATGAAAAGGAATGAAGCAAATATAACAAAAGAGTACTTAACATGAATGTGGATGGATATAGAGGTAGAGGGAGGCCGAAGAAGGCGCGGATGGACTGTGATATGTTTATGAAGGTTGTGAGCACAGAGATGACTAACGATACAAGAGAACGGAAAAGGTAAACATGAGGTGGCGACCCCACCTAGTGTGGGATAAGGACAAGAAGAAGAAGAACCATTCGAGAATATAAATTCTAAATAGACCGAAACCAGTGAAATATCCAGCACGCTCACTTTTATTAAAAATTGTGCCAACTAACGCAAGTAGTAAAATTCCAAGTTTCCTTTGGAAGCCAGCCAGTTCTTTGTGCGATCAATCAAAATAAATCGCCTTGGACTTGACTTTGTTCAATAACGACTTGGCCTGCCCCGCCGCTGCCCCTGCCATCTCCCTGCCATCTCCCTGCCATCTCCCTGCCATCTCCTTGCCAGGTACCAATCAAACTGCCACTTCTACTCTACGTTTTATTTCTAAGCTGACGTACAAACCCAGGTAATTGACGTTGACATAACACTCGGTGACAGATTTATTGTTGAGGTAATTTTCTCGAAGAAATCTATTTATACTGCCATCTCTGTACTAGCTCTTGTCACTAAATGTACGAATGTCATGTATAATAGAAAAAAATAAAGAAAATTAATGTAATATATATGTGTCACAGTGTTTGTTAGCGAACTCCTCTGACGCTTACCTGATTTTATGACATTTCTGGAGTATCTTTGGTAGATCTGAGAATAAGTCATAGAGCATTTTTCACCCTCCCACCCCCACCACCCATTTGTTATAAGTAAATAGATATAGCAACTATTCAAATGATTTAACCATCGTGACGTGAAGACGTGAAGTCATAAATGTATGTAGTGTTTAATTTAGTATCGTGTAACTTTCACATTCCGATAATGTATATATAGATACATATCCTTAATTAATTGTTTGAAATTCGGTGTTATTTTCCCCATTATCTTACTATTTTCTTTAATGAAATGTGATTTGCCGCAAATAAAAACCAATATCAAAACAAACCACAGTTTGACCAAAAATATACTCTCTCTGCACATAAATGGAAAAATACGTTTAGGAGATTGAACCACTGTAAGCTTGTAATAAATCGATCTTTTCTTGATACGTCATGATTACACTATTACGAAATGGAAGAAAAAAAAAAAAAATCTATAAAAATATGCAAAAAGTTCGTTCGAATTTCGAAATTGCAGTTCCGCACAGCAAAAAAGTTATAAGTTCTATTTTTAGACTTTTCACCATAACGTCTCATCGGAGCCGGATATGTGCATTTTGTTTATCATTCCCAATTAAACGGTTTTCTTACCTTAGTCACCATTAAGGTATTTAGAGATAAATCAGCAAGCTTTTACTTTACCTACATAATGTATTTGTATTCTAGAGCTATAAGAACATTATAAAGTATTTTGATTGATGAAAGCGAGCAGAAACAAATTCATAAATTATTTAAAAACTTGCTTGGTAGAAAACGCTTTCTTTAGTGTAGAATACTTTTCGATTATACTAATACTTACACTTACACGCACCAGACGGTTGTGATATAGTTATAATAATAGTAGCTTAGATATATAGTTTTATTCATTTACTCCTAAATATATTATTCGCTATAGGTAAACAAACAGATACTGTATATCTGTAAGGATATTACTGTTCATACTCCTATATTTTAAAACCATTTAGACACACTTATATACAATAAAATACATAATTATATTCTATTCTATTCCAGGTAATGGTGATTAAACCCTTGTAAACAAAAAATATATTTGATGGATGTTTTGTACGACAAACAATTAGTGTGTAATGTTTGGTTAGGTAGTACTGAAATATAGCTGGTATTTATTTATTTTTTACCTGTTTTGATTCTCTATGTAGGTAACGTTCTTAAGAAAATCAGTAATAATACTGGAATATGAAAAAAATAATGAAAGTATGTTTCCGAATAAGAAAAATAGTATATCTTAATCCTTGATGACCATTAGAAGGTAGCTCTCTTATTTTTGTTTTACTGGCAGATGCCTTTATTAACATAAAACACTAATAACTAATCACAATCAAAATATTTGAGCAAGCCACTAGCTATTGGTAGCCTATAAATAACTTATTTTTTATTTTATTTTAATCACACTCAGATGTGTGTGTTTAATCAACTCAAATGTTCTAACCCGCTACCGGCTGGCAGCGTGCCAGAATGCTAGCATTATTACCACGTTGAATTGCAATGCTGATTCGTAGAGCCAAATATGTGCCATTATTTTGGTCCCGCGTCGCATCGATCAAAGTGCGTTCTGATAAGTTTTGGAAAATGCGATGCGCTCCCGGTCCCCACGGGCCTAATGTCTCGACCTTAAGTTACTTGTCTTATGGATGTAAAGAGCTTTCACTTCAGGGTCCATGGACTTTTTCCATCCTGTATACGTAATAATATATTGCTACTTCAAAAATCAGTATCGAAAATACTTACCAATTTGGCTCAATTACACTTGAGTCATAATACAGATAGATGTTAGTGTCCACGAATCACTCATCTCGACGTATGAGTTATTATTCCTTAACTCAGACGGCTTAACTCAATTCAACTGTAACCTATTTATGTATGTACAATTTTCGTATAATTTAAGTTAATATATTCAAGGCTTGTCTATCGTCCCTCGGAATAAACATGATTGTTAACGATGATATTGTTAAATAGGAAGAAAGGCTACGCTCTAATTTCCGTAAATAAGAACTATCCCTAACTAGACTAACTATCCACTAGATACAACTAAAGGGCAACACCCGCCCAGCCGTTAGATCTTCACGAGCTATTTGTTCTATTTATGACTTCGATCAAGAATAACATTTATGAAAGCGCAGGAACATATTATTTCTGCCTAATTATAAACAATATTTGGTGAGAACCGTACATGCACAACTGACGGCCCGATTGAGACTTAAGCGAATTAGGTGCATGAACCTAATCGACGCCGTCCACGCTCGTAGAGCTAACGTCGCTGTTCCATCTCCTTTTTTAATAATGTCATAGAATGCTAACGATCGTGACTTAATCTAAATGTGCAAGCGGTCATTATGAGGTCGTAGATTGTGTTAACGAAATGTTTTTATATTTATTAGAAGCGTCGCATATTATGGAAGCTGCGGTCCATATGTGCGACGGTGTTCCCACGACCCCTCGCCCCCTCGCCCCCTCGCACCCTCGGCGCTGCAACATGTGGTCGCTAGCCAGTTTTTGTCGACATATCTCGCTCGTAGACTTTAGAAGATTCCCGAAGGGTGATGCGGGCCTGCTTAGGCTGGACGGTTGTTTACCTCCCGGGTTTAGTGTCGCATGTTCACGCTATGGTTTCAGGAGACGTCCGACGATAATTGATCGACGGGTAATCGACTAATGAAATAGTAACGAGCTGCCGGTTGGGTGACGCACATGGGTAGCGATTCGGTTATTCACTCAAACTAACTAAAAGTCTCTAAAATCGGATAGCTCTAATTCTGTCAACGCTAACATTTATATTTTTCAAACTTTAACAGTACTTTTCTAACTTTGGAACAATTTTATCAGTTTGCGACTAGTTTTAAAGTAGTTTTTGAACACCAAATTACATGTCAATTTGTTTTATATAAGAGTACTAGCGGCCCGCTCCGGCTTCGCACGGGTATAACAGTGTATTTTAACAGTTTGCGACTTTGTTTTTTACTATGTACTGAGGTGCAATTTATAACAACCATCTCATTGTAGAATACAAATGGTAGCGAGTTTGATTATTTGATTTTATATAGGCTTGCAACAAGTAGGTACTAGACTGATCAATTTAATTGATTGATGATTTTATTGATCATTTTAGTAGCTAAGTAATGAGCGCGTTCCATTCTAAATGATTTAATAAAATTATTCGTTAATTTGCACTCATTTTTCCTGTCCGTTTGGTCGTTCTGGATGGAATTTCTGTACCTACTGTGTCGATGTGATTTTTTTAAAATTATTGCGTTTGGAACGCCTCCGTAGTATAGTTGTATTAACTTAAAGTATTTAATTTTAAAGGCCTTCAAAATTCAAAGTAAGTATTGTCAGTGAGATAAGTTTTATACTAATTTAAACTGTGTGTCTTTTTAGCCAGTTGTATTATTGTACAACAGAATGATTGTCGCCTTATTTTCTGTCCCGATGACAAGCCTGGTCCCGTCGCGCCCTCCGATCACAACAACATCAATATTAACTGGAACATGTGTAATGTGGTTCGCTGAAGGATCTACTGTACTCCATCTCTTGTAGGTAAGTATACTTGTGTGTGTGGAACTCTGTGAGAGTGCTAGCGTGTTGAATGTCACTAGTCCATCACACTCACAGGGAGTGATAATGAATTGAAGGATTACAAAAACTACTAAGAAACTAAGTGTCGTGGCATGTTCACTGGCATGTTTGTTGACAAGCTGCGCCTCGCGGCCTCACTCGCGTGGACTACGGTTCCTCCGCTATCTCAATTATCTCACAGGAACTACTTTTAACTGGATAAAAAGTAGCCCCTGCGTTAATTTTTTAATACTGTCAAACTCCTCTGCAGTTTGATCACTATGTCACATGATTATCAGTGACGATGCGGTCGAAGATGTCATCACGCTAGACCTAGAATGTTAACCCACTATGTATGTGTTTGGCTACAGTTTTTCATGGTATGAGGTATGTTCATTCCAAATCATGAAATTTGCAAAACTGTTCAGCCGTTTCAGCGTGAACATGTACCTTACAAACAAACAAACGACACATTACAAACAGATACACTTTCTCTTTATTAATATAAGTGTGATCGGGTCTCTCCTAATATTCAATAGATACTCTGTACAGAGGTAAACAAGATGCTGCGTTACACGGACAGGATATTTAGATTAGCACCCAAATTACGCCACACGCAAAACGGTGCAACATGAGACTCCATACAGTGGAAACATCCCTCAAACTTGGAGCCCTAGACCATGGTGGGCGCGCATATGGCAGACTCGACGATCTGTGTTTACTTTTAGGGCTTCCTTGTCCAGATTCAACTTACACCCGCTGTTTGTAATTGGAGTAAATCGCCGTTACAATATCTTTACTATTTTGTAATAAATGCGAAAATTTGATTCCGAATTACGACAGAACGGATCCAGATGAAATTTGACAGTAAGATAAATTTTAGTCTGGAATAGCACAAAGGATACTTTTTAGCCCGGATAAGTTTACTGTTCTCGTGGCATGCTGAGGTTGCAGAAAGACCGCCATCTATACCTATATATTTTTATATTTATTTATTTATACCTATACCTATATTTTCAAGCTCTTTCCCACATTACCAAGTAACTTCAATTAGCATTCTTTAATAACAAGCTTCGCAACGAAAAAGCAATCCAATGAGTATCAGCTGCTTCACTGTTCCATTGGTTACTAGCCTGATAGTTCCAGTACAGTGGGTACACTTTGTCTATAGTTTACAATGATATTATATGTTTATATGAGGTAGATGTCGCACAAGCGCGCGGAATCTGAGGCGGCAACATTAAGTCAATTGTAGTAATTTTCATTGCGACGCGTATTTCAAGCGCAAGTCTAAACATATAGCTATCCTTTTCTATATTATTTGTACCGTATTATCTGTCGCAGTAAACATGTTATAGTTTATCTATCTATTCTTCTCCGCGGATAGGTGGCACTCAAAAACAATATGCGATCAGATAGTGCGAAAGAAAAGATAACACTACCTGCACCATAGACAAATATATACACATATATTACATATATATTTGTCTATGCCTGCACTAAGACTCGTACCGATTCACTTCCCATTCCTTGGCTGAGTTATTCAATCCCGCAGAGCACCCAATCCTATTCATACTCGAGCAACAGCAAAAAACCCGCCAAACGTAGGTCAGGCTTTGTTTGTGGCATACTCCACACATGTGCAGTAGAGTGTGACACCTGACCTAACCCAACCGTGCACTTGTCTCCCGGAGAGGTGCTAGGCATGAACATCGTTATCGACTCGTTTTGTCGACATCGATGCAGTGAATTAGGTACGATATAGTAAGGTATGACGCACCAGGCGCCCCGGGAGCATCTGGACTAAATATTTATTTATTTAGTACATTCAATAAAAATATATCACATGATTATCCTTATTTACACGTCTGCCTGTCTGCAATGTTGCCGGCTGCTAAAAGGGTTTTCGGAAAGACATTATCTAAATGTACCACAGGCACTGTCACACTAAACAAATTAATTTGGGATATGAATGATCTTTACTCTTATAAATATTTCTTTCGGGGACGCGCTGCTTGTTACGATTATGGGTACTATGCTGTAAAATATATATACTGGTATTGATGAATTTAAAAATGTGTTACTTACCAAAAAGAACAGTACCAACCAGATATAAACACAATATTATTATTAATTATTTGGAATGGCAATAGGGGTACGTGCAGCACTTAACTGGATAAACTTCATCTTTACGCAGGTCTTATTAGCAGTGGAATATTTGCTCGATATATGCATAATTATCTTAATTGAAATTAGTTATATGACCGGGTACAATAAAAATAAAACAATCAAGAACACATGAAATATGAATACAATACTAACTGTATGATGATCTATACAAATGTACAGGTGCATGTTTAAAGTCTTCTTTGAGTATACAGTTTGAAGTCCATGTTTATTATTTAAAGAAGTTTTGTAATACTTATTTAATGTAAACAATCAAAAAAATATATATCGTCCACGTGAGATGGTTGCTATCAGGCGACTAATAATATTCGTGTAACAAAATAAGTTTTATCGATGAATACGTAAAACGAGAGCCTCATATCTAAACTTTATGGTTTAAAAGTAACCGGGGGGGGGGTTGAGGGTGCTACAAAAAATACGGGTTCGTAGGGAATGTGACAGCGAAATAATTTTTAAATCCCATGTCAAGAGATGCTTTTGTAGAATTCTGTATTGGATTTCTCACTTTAAAGGATAAATTCCAGTAGGTACGTAACTTATGTCACTGCCGTGGTTTACGGCATGGGTTCAGTGCTAAAGAATTGCGATAAATACTTTTCATATACGTTATATATTTATGTATATAGTTATTTTTATGTTTCTTGATTTAGTGACTAGTAATTAGTGGCGGGCCGTGGTGGTACCGGCCTAGAATAGTACTCCCCCATCTCTTCCCGCGGGTGCCGTAAGAGTCGGCTAAGGGACCACGTACCAGGAGGTGGGCAGCAGCGCCTTCTGAGGATAGGAAACCATACTGCCAACCCGCTTGCCAAGCGTGGCGAGTATTGGTAAATCCCCCCTATGTGGGGAGGCATAGGTCCAGCAGTGAACGTCATATGGTTGCGATTATTATAATTAATGCTAACAGCTCTTTTTTTCTATTCCTTATCCATTTTCCCCACTACTGGAGAGGTTTAATTTAAAGAAAATTATTCTCAACTCAACGATAAAATAAGTATATATATCGATACGTTTGAAATATTGAACGGATCGCAACAGTGGTTTTCAGATGTTAACATATAGGGTGGCCACCTTACTTTAAAACAGAGTATTGTTCTGTTTTTGGGATAAGTCTAGTTGGATAGCTAATAAAAGCACACTTTATTACTCTATTTACGTAACTAGGTATTTATTTTAAAAAAAGATAGATCTTATTTGCATGCTACTTCTTATATATTCATGACAGACAAATCTTACCAAAATTGAAAATATTATCTGTATTCTTATCTCAAAATATAGTAGCAAACCTACTAACATACTCACTCTTACCATCAATAACAATGTAGCTATGTATAATCCATCATACGTTTCGGTGAACGCACGGTTTGGACTTTTTTTAAAAAGGTTCCTTACGCCCCTGGGTTTTCCTTCCCCGTGAAAACAGAAGTAGATTGTGATGAGGGTGTGAATTAATTCACTATATTTTCGCTTACTGAGTGAGTGGTCAAAATATTTTATTTGTTTTATCCTTGATTTTTAACTAAACTCTGACGCGAAAAAACGTGTTTTAACGCCCGATGTGTTGTTTAATCTGTGTTATATGATGATGGCAATACGAACCCTTGCTCATACTCGTGGTACACACATTAAAACACTGAATAGAAAAATTGGATTGGAATTGATGTAACGATAATAGTTAGTGACAAGACAATATCGTGGTTTCCAGTAGGGCTGAGCGCTCCCAACATGATCTACCCCTAGCGCCCAGTGTCGTCGACCGGGGGGAGGCTTAGGGGCTGTCTGAAACATGCATGGGCGATCACCCAACCAAGGATCGTCAATACTGCGATTCCACCATGTCGATGTACAACACATTTGGATGATTCATTTTCTCGCGTCCATCCCTTGGTAAGTATTATCTCCAACATAAGCCAACGAACAGTCGTTTCTTACATGATTCTGTCCATGCATTGATCATAAAAAGGTCCCACAATAAACAGATTGTACTCTATCGACACCGCAAATCTATTTCGGTGCGTTTGCTTAGCAAACACCATTTGTAACATAAATCTTTTACACATGCCTGTGTACACAACACACCTATAAAATTTGTGTAAATTAATGTTGCAATACTCGCGCTGAAGGTAACAACCTTAAAGTTCAAGTGATGAAGCTATATCGACTTATATTCTATCCTCTTGTAATGTGTATTCTGTGACGGGTACCTATCTCAATTCGTTAAGATAGGTGCGTATGCAGATGGTTATGATGGGGGGCATGAAAATGGTTTGAAATGAACAGTCGCTTTATATATATCTGATATTTTTGTTACGTTATGGATGCAGTAGATGTAATAGGTAGTAATGGATAGTTCACACTCCGATTGCTGTATTGACATCAGAATCGTTTACTGTACTTGTTGACTGTAGTTTTTATGTAAGGTTATTCCAGTTATTCGGCGACTGTACGTTCGGTTGATAAAAATATATTATGTTGATTAAAGATAAAAATGCTGGGTACTTTCACTGAGGTACTTTTATACGTAGTAGTGTTTTTTTTCTTCTAACGGACTAATGCTGTTTACCTCTACCGGCATTTGCAGGCTCACCGGAGGGGAGTGGTACCTCAGTGGGTACTTTATACTTCTAGCATCAAATTATCCTGAAGTTAGAAGCTAGAAGAACAAAGTAGGTACCGAGTGACGTGTCACTGACGGTACTTATGTATAAATTGGCTACCGACAGTCTCTATGATGTTCCGAGATTACATACAAGTTCTGAGATTTCGTGATTCAGTATTATTCGTGTGCGAGTATTGATTGGGTACTTCAGTCTATGATTCGTGTGCGATATGGATAAGTAGGTAGCTACGTAACTCGATAATAAAATCAAATTCACTGATATAAGAGTGTAAAAGCAGAGGGGTTTCTTAGTGTGATAATTATGCTTCGGAGGGCCGTATCAGCGCTCATAGAACATTTTAAATGATGGCTTTCCAAATAATTGTTTATTTTTGTAAGCAATTTTGTCAAGGGTATTAAACAATACCGCAGTTACGTAACAGTAGAACAAAACAAGCTTGTGTATTAATTGAAGTCCTCCGTGAAGATGTTCTACTGATTGTTCTGGCGTCGAACGTTCCCTGTTTTAATGTAGATAGATTTGCTTACGTATGCCTGTTTCACTTTTATTGGTCCAGCAAATCTCACTAATATTATAAATGTTAAAGTTTGGATGGATGGATGGATGTTTGTTACTCAATCACGCTCAAACGGCAGAACGGATTTGGCTGAAATTTGGTATGTAGATACTTTAGTTGCCGGATTAACACATAGGCATCATCATTTCCACATCATCAATCATCACCACGCGGGTAAAACTGCGGGCCCCAGCTAGTATCACATAATTAAAAGTGCGACAGCTGATCAATTTCTAAAAGTAAATGATTGTATGTGCCGATCTCGGTTCTATTCTGCTACAGTCCCATAAATAACATAGACACAGCCTTTGTTTCGATTCGCAGAAGCCGGCCGTGTCCAAGTCGCGAGCTTTGCATTTGAAATGAGCATTTTCGTTGTTTTTTCCAAAGCGAAGAGCTGTCGGTGAAATGTGAACCTATATCATCAGCATGATCATTACCAATCACCATTCACCAATCACAAAAAAATTTTTCGATACGAATTCTACGATATGCACGTGTACCACCGTTATACAAAAATAATTTTATTATCGTGATTATTTTAGCCATAGGAGGTCCAGTCCTCACAGCCATAAAGGCCGCTGTGGGGTCCTGTGGGGTACCGGGGCGGGGCGGCGGCGGCGGCGGCGTAGAATTGTGCTCCTTCGTCAATTCCCGTGCTTGTTACAAAAGGCGGACAGAGAAAAGCAAAATGGCAGCACGTTCCGTGCATACATAACAATGATGCAATAAGTATATAATAGCTGCGATCACCCACCGTCTACTAACAGTGGCGAGTATTAAAAAAAACAAATTAATGCTCCAATAAGATACCTACCGAACGTCTTTTATTTATTTATTTACAGACCGTGACATCACAGGGCACCGTAACGGTGACAGAGTACAAGTCGATATGAAATGTTCAAAGGATTTAGTAACAGTGGGCTTTGGATTCGTGTCGTGAACATTTTAGTAACATTTGACTGACCATTAAGGGTGATAGAGAGCCCCGACCCGAGTACATACATTAGCGTATCATTTGTAGCCTATTTAAGCAAAATTGTACCCTAAAACACTATTCGAAAGAGAAAACCAATCTAATGCTCATAAACGGCTCCCATAACTAATGCGCAGCTGTGAATGCTTTTATTTGAAGCATTACTTCCGAAAGGTGATAGATTGTCTAGATTACAAAATTGTATTAAATAAATCAATATTTACCCAGTGTTAATTCCGCATAGACAAATTGATCCAGACAAGGATGGAGTGTGCACCGCACTCCCTCCCGCATAAATTGCATACAGGAAGTTATACAGGACAATATACACATGCAAGCTTACTCAGGGGAACCTCTTCGGCACGTGTGTCGCCTCTGCACGAGCCGTCTTCAGGCCATGTTGACTCGGCGACCGCGCCGGGCCGGGCGAGAGATGGGGGCGGGGAGGGGGGAAGACGGCTCACACTGCAGCCAACCCTGCCTGGAACAATTGATCTCGTATTTAATATCATTCAGCATTACTTCCTTCGATCAATTTCTTCGACACCCACGCGATAAGATGACAAGGGAATGGAGGATGAGAGGGGACCGTAAATATAATTCTGGGTACCTAGTTGAAGTGAGAATATGGTTTGACAATGTTTCCAATATATACTTACTAGTAGTAATTCATTATATTACTTAGTGTTCACGGGGGAACTGCCTGTGAGACGGGCAGAACTACTTTATCTTGATGCTACCGCTAAGAAAAGCTTATGCCTGAGATTACACGAATATTTAGTACGAAACTAAATAACAGTATATACTATAGAATTATTTGTGTTGTAATACCAAGCAAGCAATGAACAGGGATAGCTACAAAATTATGTTCCAGTGACGTAGCTTACCATTTCCGAAGAGGTGTACAATGCACTTTTATAGTAGGTATGCTACCCGCGTCACTGTTACCACAAAAGGGATGGGAGGCAACAAACATATCGATATCGACTAAAAGGTCAGACACACAAAAACTATATATTTATCTAGTCGCAACTAATTTAAAATGATTTTATTTTGAACTAAAAATAAAAAAATACAAATCATTAAAGTTATGTAAGTATAGTTTTTTTAATACTTTATAGATCCAGCGTTTGACCACTATCTCACATGATGATCAGTATACCCCCATAAAGAGTTAACACTTTCGTTGCCGAAGAAGTTAACACGTTCGTTTCTTACCGACAATAGAGTTCTCCGTAAGAAATTATATTAAATAGGTAGTGAGAACAAGTCACCGAAGAACTTGAGATTTAATTAAATGAAATAGGAATGCTTTTGTCTACAGGGTGTCTTTAATAATTTTATCCAAACTGTATATGCGGCTCCCTTTTTAACCGACTACAAAGAAGGAGGAGGTTCTCAATTCAGCTGCATTGTTTTTTGTTTCTTACCTCAAAATTTTCGACTGAGTGAACCGAGTTTGATGCTTGATTCTTTTTTTATTTGATAGAATAAAAAAGTGATCCGAAGTGGTCCCATTTAAATTTCATCAAAATCGCTCAAGCTGTTTCTGATTTACACTCCAGTAACTGAAAAGTGTTACGTCTATCCGGATGACTTCCTCATTGGTGAATGACAATAATTGATCCCGTGACTGAATGAGTAATTTTTTTATATTTTTATTCAAGTTAATATACTATCACTGTCTTATGATTTTAACATCAGGTGAGACAGTTGTCAAACGCAAACTAATAATATGTAAAAAAAATTGGTTGTCTGTAAAGTCGGTTTACGGACGATAGATTTACGTGATAACGTCATAATCATTTATGACTTTGACTTTGACTTTGACTTCGACTTCGACTTTGACTTTGACTTTGACTTTGACTTTGACTTTAACTTTGATTATTTTATGTAATACAAAACTCAGGTGGAACGTTACGCGGAACGTTACTATTTTTCATGAGTGTTGCTGGTATTCATCAATTTATAAAACGTTATCACGTCAAAACACAACTGAAATATATTTTTTTTATATGGGACAACATTCACACAAGGTCTTCAGGTCCCAAACTAGGCAGAGCCTAAACTATGGTAACCTGATGACTGATATATACTTATACACATACATATATACATATATATATGTATGTATACTTACATACATATACACACCCGGACACAGGTCAAACACACAAATGTTTGACCTGTCCGGGAATCGGACCCGGGACCAGCGGCTCAGAAGGCAGAGTTCTACCAACTGCGCCAACCGGCCAGTCAGAAGGCGGAAATTAACTATACGATTTAACTAAATGTATGTGGTTAGTTTTGTGAATGTTTGATTTGGGCAGATTATTACATTATATTCAGCAGTTGTCGACTTATTTTAAAGGTATATTTGGTCACAAGAAAGTACAGACAGGAATGAAGTGAACGTTGGGCTCTTGTTCCATTGGCTATCACTAGTACCTACTCTTGACAGATTTTTGCGAATATATTTTCTATATGTTCCAATATTATTGACATTCCCAATTTTATAAGGTATTCATTCATTTGAGTGATATAATACATAGATTGCTAAAGTGTAGAATTTGAAATGATTAGAATTTAAAACGACGAAACTTGAAATTCGCCTTCAAAATTGTGTTGTTGAATTCTGGAGTTGACTTTACTAAGTTAAGTAGTACTTAATACTAAACTACTAACAACTTAATTTGTCCGCCATGCTCCGTCAGCATAAAGAACGTTATTTTACTGACTGATAGGCGTAACCACCTGACACCTGAATGGACTCTGTGAATAACCAACCTGCCACGACAACACACCGAGAATACACGAGGGTATTACAATCTATTGATAAGCATAAAGGGTAATGAGCCCAACCCTGATGACAAACGCAGCTTGAAAGTCTGGTCACGCGCTTCCCTCAAAGAGTCCCGTCTCATTGTCCTCACCAGACGTTATGGAATATTTTACTAAAACGAAACTTTTAAAGCCTTTTTAGTAACTCTTTTAAATACGAACGTCAAAACCGTTTTGACCACGGTTTTGATGCTCTTCTCGTGCCGTCGTCGCCGCGTCGCCCGCGCCCGCGCCCGCGCCCCCGCCGTCGCGTCGGTGCCGGCTACACAAGTAGCCGTTGTTGTGATACTGTCATATACTCTCTCAGCCATATCCCATGGTCCACTGCTGGACATAGCCTTCGACCGGACCGGTTTGAAGCGGCCCGCTCGCGATCTTAGTCAGGTCGTCTGTCCACCTTATCCAATTGCCATATTGAAGGAAGCTAAATAAGTTTGAGCGATTTATACAACTTCAGCGTTAGTTTTTCCAAATTACATATATAAAGTCTATTATAGATATGTAGGTACTGATAGGCTATTATTGATATTAGTTAGTAGGGTACCGGCCGCGGAGTACCGGCTTAGTATAGTGCTTCCCCATCACTTCCCGCGGGTGCCGTAAGAATCGAGTAAGGGATCACGTATCAGGAGGTGGGCAGCAGCGCTTCTGAGGATCGGAAATCATACTGCGCTCGCCAACCCGCCTGCCAAGCGTGGCGAGTATTGGCAAACCCTCCCCAAGGGAGAGGCGTATGACCAGTGGACGTCCTAGGACTGAGATGATGATGATGATGATTGATATTAGTGAGTATCTGTATACATTATCATATTGGAATAAAACATATTTATAAGTATTGTTTATTATCTGCCGAGTGTAGAACGATTGCATGAACGTATATGCGTCAGTAAAAAAGAAGCAGGAAAACCTGAGACAACTGTAAAAACTTCGAACTTACCTCAGTTTTTCACATAACTAAATTAATTCGAGATCGTATCAGGCAGCTTCGATTCCTTATTCACTGCCTCCTTACAAATTTACTTACAAATTATTATACCTTTTGTAAGAACTAATAGCTGTCTGCTCGGCTCATAAATGTTGCTAAGTAAATTCCACTTCCTCCGAGAGTTTAGAAAAATGTCGTACCTTTGGATATTCAGTCGTCTGTCGCATATTAGAATATTGAGGTTTTGCAAGATATCAAACACAACACTACTCGTATCGTGCGTCACTCAGGTGACTCCATGAACTCTCCGTGGCTCGTTGGGAACAGTTTATTAGATTATACGTAATGCATACATTGGATAACCATTATACATATCTTCACAATTCAATACATCTATCAGTGACGTCATCGAATGTTGCAGTGAAAACTGACGTCATAATGAGTAGGAAGTATAAGATATGATTAAGATTCAGGAAGATTAGAGACGGCCTCGACGCGACGCGGGCCGGACGAGGAAGGCGCGCGCGCCGCCCGCCCCCGCCCCCCGCCCGGTGCTGTCATACAGTTCCTACACGCGACCACAGCTGATACAATAGTTCGATCTTAAATGGAACAAGCTTCGTCGTAAGCCGTCGACACAATTACGAGCCGTTCTCTCGTCTCGGTTATTGGGTGAAATTGTTCAGAATTATTACCGTCGTTAACATTTCAGTGTGTATGATTTTGCAAGTCTTGTTTTGATCTGAGCGAGTCTTTGTTCAAGTAATAACACTTCATGAGATATTTTTGGTTAATTGTCACATAATGGAATTGAATAAGCTTTCAAGATACTCTAAATAAAGTACCTACTGCCTATGTGACATTGTCGTGGATGCGGATTGCTATTTACACCGGATAGATATAAACAATAATTAACAATATATTATAATACTATGTTATAGATAGGTTCGCGTGCGAGCGCAAACGTAGGCCGCGTCGTTAATTAACATCAGGCGAGACAGTGGCCAAACGTAAGCTTATATACCTTCAAAACATTTTAAGATTATTAACTGCGGGTCCCAAATCAGGCAAAGCCTATAATGTCAATCTTGGAATGTCAACCATGCGTGTTCTAGCGGTTGTTTTGGTGAAGCTATGCTACCCCTGAGCCTGAGTAATATATTTATTTCAAGATAATAGGATCCTTACTAAAACTTCAATCATGTAACCGTGCGAAGTCGGGCCGGACCGCTGGTCTGTTACATTATTAATAATGTCATATAAAATTTTGAGTTACATTTAGATTATTTTTACAAAATGTCAAGACAGAAATGTCGTCTGCGAATTCAATTCAAGAAGACATGACAAAAAAAAAAAACTCTAATCTGATGTGTAAGTCTAAGTGTAGATACTGTGTATAAATATGTATACAATGAAACAAAAACTAAGGAAATTCAAAACTTACTGGAAGATATAAAAACGAAACTTTTCATCAATAGTCATTTCAGTGTATCTGTGCACTAGCACATTAGTGTGCCCTAAACTAGTAGTTTCCGAGCGAAAGTTGGACACACCGCATCTGATATGACAACAAGGTGCTTATTACACAACTATATACTTATATATCATGTTTAAAATGATTAATATAAATCAGTTTATGTGTTCAATCTCCTTAAAATTAATAATAAATCTTCTTATCTATTATAGAGTAAGCCCGGAAATCCTTTGAGTCCGTGGGCGCCGCGAACTGGCAGCGGAAACTGATCTGATGACGGGCATCGGAGATGACCCGTGCCACAGATCTTACAAACAAGATCTGTGACCCGGACCTAGTTCGAAATACTCGACTATAAACGTAAGTAAAGCCGGATATTATTATAAATAATTATGTATCAAACTCAATAAATTGTATAATTGTGGACGCGCGTGCGCCTCCCCTAAATAACTCCATTAATTCCACAGTACGTGTTCTCTCTGTCTATAGACAAACTAAATAACACCATTAATTCCACAGTACGTGTTCTCTCTGTCTATAGACAAACTAAATAACACCATTAATTCCACAGTACGTGTTCTCTCTGTCTATAGACAAACTAAATAACACCATTAATTCCACAGTACGTGTTCTCTCTGTCTATAGACAAACTAAATAACACCATTAATTCCACAGTACGTGTTCTCTCTGTCTATAGACAAACTAAATAACACCATTAATTCCACAGTACGTGTTCTCTCTGTCTATAGACAAACTAAATAACACCATTAATTCCACAGTACGTGTTCTCTCTGTCTATAGACAAACTAAAACATCTAAGTAAAATTCATGTCCTATTTCGGCCAGAATCGAATTTAATATGCACGCAGCAGATCATTTACAAAGCTCGCTTGCCTTATAGAAATCCTCTAATTTTTTTGCCCAGAATCGTTCGATGACCGAATAGTGAAGGCGCGTCGTTGCTGACGCAGAAGTAACGCGTATGTTTGTATTCTGTGTTCAGCCCGAGGCGAAGTTATTCAAGCAGGGAGGGAAGATCTAAAAACTGGTCGTTCCACTTGCGGTTCGCCTTTGAAGCCTCCTTCGTGCACGCTCGAATGTGCGACTTCCATTTGCTTAATCAGTTTCTCTTTTTTATCACGATACAACATGCACGAGCACACGATGGTAAACAGAGTTCTGAATTACATGTTACCTAAGAACATAAGTTAGATCAATTTCATAGCCTATAAATGAAGTATAAAGCATTAGTACGAGCAGCCTAGTTTTAGTCAATTTGAGGTCTAAGGAACTATTTACTTAAGGAATTGCTGAATTACAGCGCGTCGCACGTCGCTCGACATAATTAAATAAAGCTTATCTTGTAATACAATCTTGTGTTAGCTGTATGATCAAAGAGTTAAAAATATCGCGACTCTATACATTTGTATGTTTACTTATTTGCTTACAAAGACGACTCTGTTCTGGTAGACCTAAATTATTTATTAGTGATCACTTGCGTCTGAATGCACACCATTTAGGACATGTCTTCTTTGTACGTCGATCTAGGTCGATGTCGTAAATAGGGTCAATATGTCGATTAATCCAGTCAAATTGTTTGTTCAGCACGTCATGCATTTATAAATTATACGGTTTGAGGACGCTAAACTGTTTTCAGAACACGAATCTTAATAGTCTTGTTTAATGGTTAAACAAGGTTTACCTGTCAATGCAATTCACCCACGTACAGGCTCGATCTGGGCTTTAGAGCGATCACAATCAGCCCCAGGTTCAGACGCGAAGGTGAACGACTGTTGAACGTCGCCCGTTTAAGGCATATTTTCGAGCCTAAGTCACGGTAGTATCAGATATGACACAAATAGTCGAAACGTGCCAAACTTTAGGAAGAAACAAAGAGCCCTTTTGTCTCGAGATCCTTCGAAGTTAATCGGTGCTGTGACCGAAATAAGACTATAACGTTAAGAACGACGCAATAATGAACAAAGACTCCCGGGATCTCATTGATAATATCATTGAATATGGAAGAGTTATTTTCGACGGATTGTAACAACGCCTCGCAGAAGGTCGTCTTAAAATCGCTCGTACTCGCGAAGAAAATGATACCACAGTATAAATATTTATACTGTGACGATACTCTGTACAGGAGGGTCAAGATCGTCACAAACAATTGTAATGTCAAAGATCTTTGCATTTCTGAGAATTGATTGTATGCTTAAATAATTTAATGATTCATTCTCATTCACGGGACGGTCTTGAACCTATCGATATGTCAGACCCTCATTGACGGGTTCATTTATTTAATCAATTAGAATGCCTGTATTTTGTTCATTTACATACGAACGTTCAGAGTTAAATAGTTAGCAGGCTCTGGCTCTGGCTCTGGCTCTGGCGGTATGTCGAGTCGTTCAGTTGATACAAAGGGGCCTTGTTCGTGAGCCGGCGAAGGCCGACGGGCCCGAGACTCGCCTACATGCCTACGTTAGCAATGCTCTCGCACTCGCATTTTGAAGTTCATGGCTACTTTTATTTTTAAATGCGATAAACTCCGACGGGAAGGTCAAGGATTTTATTTTTGGCTGATGCGCTTCTCTGTTGTTGCCACCGACCCGGTTTCAGACCGGCCGTGTTTATCTTTCTCCGACTGATATTCTTCGAGGAGGTATTAATGGCTTCGGTCTCGTAGTAAGCATCGTATCTGTGTTTACATCAACGTCATTCACCAACAGTTGGAAATAGATAGATAAGGCAACCATGATTTATAATTCGCATTAAACAAACCTATACCGTACACGTTTAGAGCATTAGCATTCAGAAATGTAAGTCCTTTTTTACGAATAAACTTGCGTTTGACAACTGACTCAGTGATGACGTTGTCTAGGATGTAGTACACCAGCAAGGTACCTCTTTACTCGCGACTCGAAGACTCCAGGATTGTACATATCGGGAAACGCAGACTCGGGCAACGAGTTCCATTCCTCGGCAGTACGCGTTAAGAAAGTGGAAGAAAACCGTTTCGTAAGTGTAGGTAGTATATCTACCATAGAGCGACGGCGAATTGGATACTTGCATGGAATGTGTTCGCATGATGACAAGGAAATTTTGATATCAAAATAACCGGTCCCCTGTAAGGTACCATACCTACCTGTCCAAATAATTATCAGCAATTGGACGTCTTTGTCTATGGGTACTTACACGAGTCGTGAGCGGTATTTATATCTGTGGCATTTTCCTATGGCGGTCTCGGAGTAGGTATTTAGGCATGGCCAGTTTTTTAGGATCGCATAAGGTATTCACTGTAGCGTAGGAATTAGCATTTCGTTCGCGATCCGCCGCCGGCGAACACCGTCCTTGGAATAAGGATGTGGCAAATGGGCGTCTTATCTGACCGTTTGAGCTGCTAGCACTTCGAATAAATTGTGTACGCTCCAGAAGTGATTCGCAGAAATGCTGTTTTGCATGATTTCGGCTCGTCAATCGTCGGCATAGGGCTATTGTTGTCAGGCTAGCAGATATTCCGTTCATGACTAGGCATTGTTTTGCTCAAGATCACAAATCGCATATTAATATAATGGTTCACAGGAAGAGTATCGTCTTCAATAAAAACCTCTTCAATGGAATATATACAAGTCGGTCAGTTTGCAATATAGTAATAAATAAATAAATGAACGTTTATTTCGGAATGTAGGATCCATAGCTTTGTTAGTAAACATTTTCTTAGAACTATGTTAGTACCTACTTTTGTGGGAGAAATACAGTGTTACTTGGTCCTACCCTATCGTATGTTTATTTGTACTTCCAACATTTCCTTATGCATTGTTGATCGGATGTTTATGAAATTAAGCAAACAGGCAGATCCTTTAAATGTACCTTCTTGTATTTTTATTTAAAGTTTACTTTTAATAAGTCCATCATTTTTTTGGTTTCATTATTACATTTTAAGTGTAAATACTATTAACCATATCGATGTAACTATAATACTATATGTAATCACTGAGGTTATGTTACTACGTAGTAATAGTAACTCAGTGTATGCAATACTATACGTAACCAAAACCGTTAAACTTGTATGTAGTGAACGAGGGTAGTTTCACTATTACCCTGAAATGACGTCATTGCTGATGCATCCTTGTCTCGAAATGCGCCGTGTATTTTGCAACGACACGCGTTGCAAATCGAAATGCGGATAGCGTTTATTTAAAAAAAGTTTATAAAAAGGTTCAATGACTCGTGGTTTGCGCCATAATTACGTCGCGGTCGGCAATTTAAGCGAATATCCGATAAATATTTGTAGCCCGCAGATGCTGTTTCGGCGAACGTCAATATGACGCAGTCTCTGTAATACAATGGTTTAGCTTTTAGTGTACCGCTCGCGCTGCGCGGTCGGCTTCGGCTAATATACGGTAATAATAATAAACGAGTATTTGGTAAATGTTCTCAACAATCTGTTGGCGATCGGTCATAGACATAGCCCGACACGTCCCCCTGCTGAGACACGGGCCTTCCTCCAGAGACGGTCGTTGGCCATCATCCGGCCAGCACGCTGCGCTGGCCGACGCGGGTTTGCGGGTAGCTCCAGCCCGTTGTCGAATTCTCTTGTCACGACCAGCAGCCCCCGACATGGCTTCACGGGTGTTACACTAGCACAAGTAACAGGGCTGACGGTTAAAGGTGCCATTCAGAGCGCTCAGGCGAGAGTGGCCCTGACGGTCACCCATCCGAAGTGTGAGCGAGGAGTGCGTTGCTTCCGGTTGATTGGGTAAGACCCCATATAAGGATACTCCACTGATAGCGCTTAAATAAAACATAAAATCGAGGTCATCATCATCATCTCAGTCATAGGACGACCACAGCTGGACATACGCCTCCCCGTCGCTTCCCCGGCCGCTTCTAACTGGTCCACGAGGCCACCGGCTCTCACCTGCGATCTTAGTCGTTGGCCGTCTCATTCAGCGCTGGCCAAGCTATGGTCGCCATTCGAGAACCTTTCGACCCCAACGGCCATCGGTTCTTCGAGCTATGTGCCCTGCCTACTGCCACTTCAACTCGCTAATCCGCTCGGCTATGTCGGTGACTTTCCTCCTGCTACGGATCTCCTCATTTCTGATTCGATCGTATAGTGAAACCCCGAGCTCTCTTCAGTTTTAAGCATTACAGTTACAATCGAGTCCAAAATTTAATTTTTTTTATCGATGTAGGTCTGTGTCCATGCCGCAGCATTCAATTCCAAGTCATTTATTGTTCTTTTCATTATTTGTTTGCCTTTACACTAATCATACTCGTAAACGGTACATCGAGGATAATAACAATGCAATACATAGTTAATGAGTATTTATTATTGTGTGTAGAATATTTCGTTAGCGCTTCACATACGAAACTTTCTTTAGCTGTTTCTGTAAAACCCAAAGATCGACTAAATACTATTCCTAGTTTTGTATTCAGATAGTCGCATGTCTGCGCGCATTCTTACAGCCTTCTATGTCATCATTTTGTTTCGACTTCCTAGCAGTAACTGTTACTAAGTTAGCTGTGTGCTGTAACTGTGGCTTGGAAAAAAACTTATTATTTATTTATTTAATATGCATCGAATCAGCATTGCAATGCTAATGCAATACTTTTTTTTTTTTTTTTGAATATTTGCTAATGTATCCCTAACGTAATCAGGGGTGTGTTGTCGTTTTTATTCTAAGACATGATAATTTTACATAGATTCAATTGGAGTAGGTGATGACAATTTTTCTTTTTTGTTGCTAACTAAATACATTCTAGTATAACTATACTAGGTTACATAATAATTTACTGCATATTATTTTAGCATTATACATTTAACTTAAAGCTGATTATTGCTTACTATTTCTTACTATTTCTTTTATTTATTCTTTTTACTATATTTATACAATAGTTGATAAATATTTCTCTATTCTTATTGTCTAACATTATTTCGTTTATTTTTTCTTTTGACAGTATGACATCTAATTCTCTTTCTAAGTTGAATCTTGCATATCCATATACTTGGCAATCAATCAGCACGTGTTCTACACTCTCATGTTTGAGGGGGTCGCAGAGACACGATGGGCTCTCCTTGCACTTAAAACGGTTCAGGTATTCTGAGAGCCCACCGTGTCCCGTCAGTACTTGCGTCAGTATACCGCTCAACTTCAACTTTTTTACTACTGGGCAGGATAGGATGGGGTCGGGGAAGAATATTTTTGTTGTCGTCGCTGTCTCTTCCGTTATATATCTTTGACTCCATTTTTTGAGCGAGCTTTGTCTTATCGTTTTTTTCACGAATGATATTGGGCACTGGTCGTATTGGGGCCTAATTTTAAGTTTTTGGGCTGCCTCCTTGGCCAGCACATCCGCCCTCTCGTTCCCCTCGAGTCCCGCATGTGCCTTTATCCAAAAAAGCGGTACGTGTTTGCCCTTTCCCTCACAGGTAAAAAGGTTTTTCCGCGTTTGGACTGCGAGGGGATGGAGAGAGCAGTTGTTTATCACTGTGTCCAGTGCCGATCTGGAATCGCTGTAGATCCCGTAGGTTTGTTCCGGCCTAATTAGTACCTCATCCACCGCGTTACATATCGCCAGTAATTCCGCCTGGAAGACGGTACAGTAGGACGGTAGCTTCAATTTCTTTTTTTTGGTCTCGACTCCGCCGTTCCATATGGATAGCGCCGCACCGACCTTTCACTTGGATTGGGCAATGCTGCTGCTAGACCACGTTGCCTACTGTTACAACCGCGCATATGTGATACAGGTGTGCGGGTTATCTTAGAGTGAATACTTTCTAAATATACAAATATCATATTTAAGTGCTAAAGTCCTAAGTCTAGATGGAAAAATAGCGACGCAAAAAGTATCAAATACACTTATGTAAGTAAGTTTCCCCACTTTGCTGCGGAAAGGAATGCCATCATCATTATCATCATCATATGGAAATATGTAATTAGATAATACACGTTTCTTGCATTCTAAAATTCTATTAATACTAAGTATTCACTGATTCGCACCGTGCTTGATTTACAAACTGATTTCATGGTTTACTCAAAGTATTTTATTTGCGGTAGTCAAATGTCAAACAGTCATTTTGCCTAAAGACTTCATCCAAACAGCTAGAAGATAAACATTATCATTAAACACACAGTTGCGACGTCACTCGACCATGGAAGTGTCAGGAAGCCAGCGCTTCCGAGCGGAAGTGCTACACTACGGGCCAGACGCGCGTCACTTCCGTCTTACACATGCCTTGAAATGAAGAGATGACGAAAAAAATGATCATTTTGTACTTTCTTTGTTAATGTTTTGGCAGCAATGTATATGTTATGTGTTTTTATTTCATTAATAGAAGGCTCTTAAAATACTCGACGAGATTCACTTATCTTAAAAAATTAATAACATTTTCTTTAGATACAGTTACGAATCTTTACAAAAAGGCAAGTCAATCGTGGCACGACATGCACTTGAGATAACTTGTTTTATGATTTTACTACACTTACATACTATTTCAAATATTTTTCGCTTTTCATAAAACTATTTAGGAAAACCTTGAGCGTGTCTATTGTAAAGGTATTATAGTATTTCATCAGCCGCTCCCTAGTACTAAAGATTTCCTTTATACAAATTACAGCGCCCGTGTGCCCGTGTGCCCGTGTGCCCGCGTGTGACTCACCGATTCAATTTATATAAACTAATCATTAACATTGTAAGGTCAAGCCTGTTTCACGAAGGATAAGGCAGAGATTCTTCGGAGGACTTCCACATGCACCTTGGCATATCTCTGTTGCCTCCTGCGCTCTGATCGACGTTTTCATACACAACAATATTACCGTTCAAATATAATGTGTAGCCTGTAATAACTAGGTTTCTTTGTGACTATACAGTTTCAAACGTACACGAGTTTCTAAACCGTAGTTAAGGCAAAGAGTTGTTAAATTACGATTTAAAAAAAACATCAACCCCCCCATTTCTTTAACTTCGTAATATGCTAAGACATCTATTGTTTGTGTGATGGACACGCGGGCGAACCGCCGAAATAAAAATTTCGCAGTGCGGACAAACTGACAAACTAACACGGTAGTGAGCAACCGTTAGTTAACTGGTGTGGAAAGGCGAGGCGTTTCAAAGGAAAACACCGTCGGACGCAAATAGTTCGGTACCCGGCGGGTACTAGGGTCCACTCGAGGACCTGCGCTTTATGAACTAAGTTGTTTATCGCCTATTTTTAGCAGTCGCTTAAGAGCTGCACGTACAACGCTGGGTCTCTTCTATATGCTTTCACAATGCTACTAGATTATCTTCAGTGGATTGCACGGATATAGTAAAAACGAGCTGCCATGAGTACAGGTATGGGGAGTTGCGTGGGCCTGCTAAACGGGTGAGACCGGTCTCCAGATGTTGGCTCCGTACTCAACAGGCCTGGATTCTGCAGTCATTTTATGTGATTGTATTGATTCTTAATCTTAGGTCTTTTGACTTGAATATACGCAAATGTGCATAAAATAAAAATCATATATATAAATTGTTTTTTTTTCGCGATCGTCTAATCCTTTTCCATAGGAAAACCTCATCACCTCGATCTCGATTACTTTTATATTACCTTGCTCTGAACATTTTATTGTACATTACGTGTTTACCGAGAATTGTTTTGAAACTTTCCTGAATATGGTGCATTTTGTCGCAATCAAATAAATAACTTTGTTTTGAAAATGCTTTATGTATATTTTGACTCTGGCAACTAGCCTGATGTGCCTGAGATTATGTGTACGATATATTGATAACAGGCACAACGTATATTTGCCTCTCTGAAGTTGCCTGCATGAAGTGTAGGAGCTATTTTTGAGGCTACAGAGTCTTGAACATCGACGTAGAGTTGCTCGTCTATCGGATTTCTATCGGATACATTTGGGCGAATGTGCACTGGAAATACCCAATTTAATTTATTTATTTATTTATTTATTGGAAAACCAACAGCTTATGTAAATATATTAGATACTTAAGTTAACTATAGAAAGCCAATTACAGGTTTTCACGGGTAGTTGTAATATGGGTGATGGAACATGCGAAAACAGTAAAACAGCAACACGGGATGTTTCCTGCGGACCGTGTAGCGATGAACATTTCCTCGTCCTGATTTTGTGGGTAACACGCTATTGCGTTAGCCTTCTACCATGAAGAATTCACTGCTCAGCCGTCGCCTCGCCGCGGACGCGCTGGTACAATAAAGGTCAAGATCAATTCGCCTGCTTATAGTGTTGAAGTTGTTGCTTGCTCGCCATAAGTACGAGTTCTGATGATAGTTAGTTGAAACTATAGGGATATGTAAGGGTGCGTTGAGTCTGGTTAATTTAACTGGAACGTTTAGTGCAATCCTTTTTACCAGTTCTGGACAGTCTATGACACCAGCTGTAATATTGAAGAGGAATACGAGATCTGCGATTTCACGTCGGTTTGAAAGGGGTAGCAAATGAAATTGCTTACAGAGAGAATAATAGTTATCCGAGGAATAAGGGACTCGAACACGATAGCATAGATGTTTAAGAAATTTCATTTGAATTCGCTCAATTCTTGAAATATAGTCTTGATATCGGGGATTCCAGATTTGCGATGCATACTCCAGGTTACTTCGTACAAAGGCGCAGTACAGGATTTTATATGTTTTAGCTCGCTTGAAGCAACTGGAAGCACGCAAGACAAACCCTAAGGCCCGAGATGCCTTTGAAACTATTGACTCAACATGGGCATCAAAGAGGAGTTTCGAATCATGTATTATCCCAAGATCTCTAACCGTATTACTTTTTTGAAGTGACTGGCCTCTCAAAGAGTATGATGAAGGTATTACAAGTTTTTTACGAGTGAAGGTGACGATTGAACATTTGGATGGGTTGAGGTCTAACATATTAAGGGAGCAATAAGAATCAAGGCGTAACAGGTCAGCTTGTAGCTTCGTAACATCATCAGCAGATCTAATATGACTGAAAATTTTCATATCATCAGCAAAGCACAATAATTGGCTGTTTTGAAAACATTCTGAAATATCGTTTATAAATATTAAAAACAAAAGTGGCCCGAGCAGAGAACCTTGCGGAACCCCACTGGGTATCGTGACCCATCCGGAAATATAGTTTTGCACTACAACTGCCTGGGACCGATTGTCTATGTAAGAAGAAAACCACCTAAGAAGGTCACCCCTTATACCGATGCTTTCCAGCTTTGTTACGAGTAGTTTGTGGTCTATCCTATCAAAACATTTACTGTAGTCAGTGTAAACTACGTCAACCTGGTGACCTGATTCCATAGCGTCTGTTAGATAAGAATTAAATAGAACCAGGTTAGAAACTGTTGAACGGCCCCTTAAGAACCCATGTTGGGTAGGGTTAAAGGAGTTACGCAGTGCGAAGTAAACCTGATCATAAACTATCCTTTCAAAAACTTTGGCTAAGATACACAATTTGGAGATTGGCCTGTAGTTGCTTACGTCAGTTTTGGAACCTTTTTTGTGAACTGGTGTCACATAAGCAGACTTCCAGGTATTGGGAAAAACGCACGTCGAGAGCGATTTTTTAAATAGCAGAGTAACCGGCATGGATATGGCATGGGCACAGTTAATTAATAGTATGGGACTAACACGATCTGGGCCAGCTGACTTAGACGAGTCAAGCTTTAAAAGGTGGCCAAGGATAATATTTCTATCAATACTAATAGAACATATGTCTGAGACCTGAGAAGTTAAACTTTTATTACAAATGACACTACTGCTATGTTTATGACCTTCGGGGCGCGAAAAGGTTGAGTAAAAATATCTAGAAAACACATCACAAATTGCGTCCCCAGTTGTCGCATTTGAGTCTTGGTATTTTACACAACTAGGAATACCTCCCGACTTGGACCGCGATTTAATAAATGACCAAAACTGCTTAGAACTCTTTTGAATTGAGTTCTCTATAGACACTATATATTTCTGGTAGCATTCGTTCTCTAAGTATTTAACCCTGTCGCGTAATAACTTATAGGTCGCTAAGTTTTCCTTATTCCCGTATACTTTAAATTTTGAAAGATACTTGGACTTTTCTTTATTTAATTTGATGAGCGCTGGGGTGTACCATTTGGGGTAAAAGTTATTATTTACGTGCTTAACAGGCACGTATTTATTTTTTAAGCGCTCAATCACTTCATAAAAATACTCAATAGCGCCTTCGAGCGTTTTAGAAGAGAATTCCTTCACCCAGTCAACTTGTTTGATTTCATCATTCATGGAATCATAGTCGCCTTTATTAAAAAGGTACTTGGAATAGAACTGAGGCTTTAAACTAGGTAAATTTACAAAATGTACTTTAATTAAAAGGGCTTTGTGGTAAGGGTCAATGGGCACTAAAGGATCGTCACACTCAGACACGGAAATATCATCATTAGAAAGCGCTAAGTCTAGAATCCTACCATAAGCGTTTCTAATTCCATTATACTGACGAAGATCGTTGAAATACAAGCCATCCATCAGACGGTGCTCGTCGCTGCTCGACAAGTTCGAGGGATACAAAAATAAATTATCGCTAGAATTCCATTCGATACCACTGAGGTTAAAATCGCCAAGCACAATAAACTTGTCTGACGGGTTCAACATGACTATATTGGAGAGTTGAGATAGAAAAGCTTAATTCCACCATCTCCATTCTATGGTCGGCCAACCAGACGTACGACTCTGCGCCACCGCTACATGGTAGATATACCACCGTTACGCACGAAGTGTTTTGCTTACACTTTTATAGTGCGTACTGCCAAAGAGTGGAACTCACTGCCTGAGTCTGTGTTTCCCGATAGGTACAACCCCGGAGTCTTCAAGTCGCGGGTGAATAGGTTCCTTCTAAGTTTGCGTGCTCCACCTTAGACCGCGTCGTCGCTGAGACAGTGGTCAAAAGCAAGCTTATAATCTTTAAAGAAAAGTCGCTATAGGGTCTCGTTGTAATTAATTATTTATAGCCTCGTTCACTCTCTTACGTTGATTGCATATTTCTATCTCGCTTTCTCTGCTCTGCGACTAACTGTTTTACCTGTAGTATTTCGGTGCATGCGCAGACGGTTGCGGAGCCGAACTTCAGAACCACAAAGATACGTTGCGTCTTCTGTGCAGCAATAAAACTGTAATTATCCATAATATTATTATGAAAATTCAACTTGTGCCTCTAAGATTGTAAGCTGGGGCGCTTAGCTGGCAAGTCAGCACTGTTGTGCGCTTACATCACCCCGTCAGCTGTTTAGTGAGTCGGCCGGTACATGCACCATAGAACTCCCGGAACGAGATAATGTTACACTCACTTAGGTTTAGTTAAACAGAACACGGACAGCTTTCCAATCTCAGTTATCCAAATTATGTGAGGGTGGGTATAGATTATAGATCGATGACCTGTGTTCATTAATGGCTAATTTTTCATTTGTCGATATTTGATAAACTTATATTATTTTGAAGAGTACAAAGGTATATGTGTGAATTACCATAAGAGTTAAATGAGGCTGTTGCAGACACAGGTATTCTTTATCTACAAGGTGTATAGTAGCGGAGTGCGGTGTTCTGGACATTATAGCGAAAGAAGTAAGATCGGTTCACTTGGGATGTGGTGTTGCAAGTAGAATTACACCGCTTGTAACAACAAACCTCGGCTGTTTCGCCCGCAGAGATTCTTCCAGTTTTGAGAATGTTCTGGTAGTAAAATTAAAGACTTGAAAACATAGTTCAAATCTTGTTAATCTTAATTTAATCCTTGACCGGTCTACCAACTTCTGACGATTCGGAGAATTGTAAGAAAAGAAATTCTGTTGCAGATTGACCCAATTGTGTAATTTGTTGTTCGGCATGAAGTGGTAGATAGTAGAAGACACACATATATATGAAAAGAAGAAGAGAAAAGAAACGTGCCAATCGTTTCTTTCTTATATAAGTCTATAATCTATAAAATAGAAGTATATAATCTTCTTAATATGAATGTTATTGATTATTTTCGAGAGTCAATGAAAAACAGACTTATGTATTGCGCAACGGTTTGCTACCTGAAGCTTCACAAGAATATATTATGTAATGGACGCCATGTTGGGTGTGTTCTCTTATCATATATTCTTATATACTCAGTTTGTCATTAGCTACTAAATATTTGCTATAACAACAACAATAACGTTTTCCATACTTAGTTAAATACAAATTATTTAGCCAGTTTCTTCTTCTTCTTCTGCTTCTTCTTCTTTCAGCCATAGAACGTCCACTGCTGGACATATGCCTCCTCCATATAGGGGGGATTTGCCAATACTCGCCACGCTTGGCAGGCGGGTTGGCGAGCGCAGTATGATTTCTGATTTAGCCAGTTTAACTGAAAAAAATTGTAAACAATGTATTAAAAACTTCAGTATATATTAAAACTAAAAATTTTTTTACCAAAAAATGGAACTAACTTCAAAACTCAAAAGTGTGAAATAACTTGTTGAAGTCCGTACTATATATAGTTAAGTATAGAATTAATATTTATTAAATATAGAATATAAGTATAGAAGTATAGTTCAGGAATTCGGCTTAAAAGTACCTATTATCAAAATATTGAGGGCACGGTACCGATTTCGACAAATTTGACGTTCAACACTTTTGAGTGGTGAAGTCGGTTTCATTATTTGGTAAAAAAAATGTTTAATCCTTTTAAGTGACCTTTGCTACTCACGGGATCGATTATCATTCACCGTCAAGATAAACGTAACACTTTTCAGTTATTATTATTTTAATGAAAATTAAGTCAACTTCGGAAGTACCTATACTGTAATAAACAAACAAAAAATTGAGAACAAATGAGAAGGGTGCCGGTTTTGGATGTATCGGTCTATTGAAGTGCCGGATTAGTGAGACTATACTGTATATGGATTGGCTGAGGCTGAGGGTTGAACATTTTTATATTACGTTATGCTATATAACATTTCTGAAAAGAAAACTTTTAATTCAGACGATCGCAACAATACTGTCACTAAAGTTATTTCACTTTTGATTCATCCTTAATTTAGTAATCCATCAAGAACGTGGTTCCAACCTCAATAATAAATCGTTGGATGTCACAACAGAAACACCACCACCACACAACACTGTATGACAAACAGGTTTAATTAAAAAGACGTTAGTTCGATTATCTCACGTCATTAATTACCTCGGCCAGTCAGCCTTTATGTGCCAGTAGGCACCTACGTATCTACTTAGTTACGTAACATCTACATGTCGTTATGGCTGCACCTACTTACCAGTGCTAAAAATACGTTCTGTTAATCGATTCGTCGTCAAAGTGACTACTGACACGGTAATATTATATTACCGTGGTAATAACTAGGCTACCCACGTAGGTACTAACGAAGTGTTAATGTTTTATTGTTTGTGCGTCTCATTTGCAGTTTGGACGTCCAGCGATGTAGGTGTGGTAACGAGTTCTCGATAAATCCGTGGGTTCGATAATATTTATTGGATTGAAGCCCGTATTTTATTACCGGAGGTTTAACGTCAAAACGTCGACTCAGAGCGAGCTTGGCAGGTGGTTTTTGTATGCACAAGACGCCTAAGGTGCACGGATTGTTTATCATCACATTCTCGCCGACGCTATTGACATGCTTCTCGTCCAATACGGGCTCGGGCTCCGTGAATCACGTCTGGTACTAAGCACACGACGTAATGGGCAGTAACAGCGACAACGTTTCCGAGTTGTATGAGTCGGGTGGTTTAGCGCTCGAAGCACGTACTCCGGCAGGTATATCAGTGAGAAGGTGGCTTGCATGGTGTCGTGAGGCGCAGGACGTGCTCGACACGGTGTCACCGCGGTGATGTAAGACAGTCCGACCTCTACAAACAGGGACAATGTCAAGGTCCACCAATTTCACTCGTACACCGCTGTTGAGTTAGTAATTGACGATCAGATATAATTATCAGTAGTCACTAAACTTAGCTCAATCGTATCGCACCACTATTTAACGATACGTCCTAAATAAACTTTGCAAGTAATAATTTGTATATAAATATTTATGGTAATGTGCAATCAAGAATTATTGTATTGTATTAGAAAACAGACACTACAAAGTACTAAAAACTAGTTACAACTTACAGTAGCAGAAGTTAGTATACACACAATTACACACATCCAGCCTCCATCCAGCCTCCATCCAGATTCCATCCAGCCTCCATCCAGCCTCCATCCAGATTCCTCCCGCCACCCTAATCAAAGCCTCTGTGCGTCTCGTCGGCCGCATCGGCTATAGTACGGCTTATCTGGCTCGCTGATTCAGGTTCAACTTACTAATCCTATGGGCTTTGTCAGTGACTTTCGTCCTTCTGCTAGTTACTTTATATGGCTAGATATTTTATTTTTATAACGAATTCCAGGAATGCAGACGAAGTCGCCGACATAGGCTAGTACAATGATGTTTTACTAAAGATGACGTATATTCATACTGCGCGGTGCTCAGATTTTGTTCCTTTACGACATAAACATGCTTACTGCGACAGATACGGTACAAATAATATAGAAAAGGATAGCTATATGTTTAGACTTGCGCTTGAAATACGCCTCTCAATGAAAATTACTACAATTGTCTTTATTTTGCCGCCTCAGTTTCCGCGCGCTTGTGCGACATCTACCTCATATAAACATATAATATCATTTGGCTAGTAAGAAATAAAGCACAAAACAGTGGAAGGTGTAGGTAAGTGTATCCATAAAGCCAATAAAATGCAATAACTGGTAATGTAACCCTCGTCCACGCGGGCGCGCTAATAACAACGCTGTAAACCGCTCATCAACGCTCACGACAAACACACGCTCCCCTCGCGTCTCGAGATAATTGAGAATACAGCTTATTGGCCGACGACACATCATCTTCACACATTTTTATAACGTCTCTTGGTGCTTCTTGTATGCGTTCGCTGCTATTTTAATTTTTGTTTTACTTTCCGGTACTACCCGGTTTCTTCACACGAGAGATACATTTTATGAAAACATGCACTGAGCTAAATCTTCACATCAATCATGTTGGCGGTTGATTAGCGAACTGGTAGTGCATCACACTTGTCACCTAGGCACGAGTCGACCAGCTCGCGGCTATAGGGTACCTAGGCACAAGCCTACATCATATTTAACCCTCAATTGTTTTTCTGAAGTAAAAGATGATCATATCACTCCTTATAATATTATATTAGCCATCTGGAAGAAAAGTATCTTAAGCAAACAGTCAGACAGACGAAACATTATGTAAATAGTATTTTGTATATGCGTTTAGTAAAAATGCCGTTATTTTACCATAACAAAAAGACACTTAAATGTTTAACCTAACACCTAAGCTACTCAGGGAACCGGTCACGATGATGCACCGTACAGCCGTGTGCGACGGTCATCTACTACGTAGTAAATAAATCGTACATCAGTTTAGTACCATGTGTCAATAATGTATCGATTTATTATTCGCAAGAGTGCCATATGGTGAAGAATAGACCCAAATGAGCATCTTTAAAATAATCCTACTGATTAAAAACTAAAATAAACAATCAATAAACTTATATGTTATTTATTCATCTGTTATTTATGTGTCTATACATTCCACATTTAAAATAATTCTAGGTATCCAAAAACAATGTGAATAAATGAATAAACTGATGTCATTTTAAGACATCAATTTTGATTCAACTCCTAAATTATATTCATATTTAAATTTGAAACTAAGAACGAGAAATCGTATTTAAAAAAAATATAAATTACATCTTAAAGATTTAACTCACAAACTGTACATTTAATTGTTCATATCAACTATTTTCCAAGCGTCAGTTAATATATTTACCTATATCGCTGCTCCGCTCACACTAAACTTTAGCGGATCCATGCGCGGTTTTGTTCTTCCAAGGCCATCGGGTCTTATAAGCCTCTGTATAGAAGCCGATGTATTTATTTAAATACTACATAATTATTATCAACAATCCGTCTTAATTATCGCCATTAATAAACGTAAAGGTGCATTTTCTACGTCTCTTGCAATCCTTTTGAGCGTAAACAATATGCTAAATAAGGCAGGTACGCCTAATACCTACACCACTAACATAACTAGAAATAAACTACTGAACTGAATAATTAATTATATAATGATTTAGGATTTCCTGTTTTGTTGGAATTTAAACTAGTAAGTTATATATTTATTGATCATAGAAATAATCACGTAGATATGTTTAAGAAAAGGTAACCTATAAATATAATTACTTATAGGTTAATTCTGTCTTTTATACAGAATTATAAGGTCTATGGTAGTAGTGGTCTGTGGTTTAGTAAGTCAATTCAATAATGGTGTCACTGAGTTATTGCGTCGCAACGGACAGGAAATCATGTCACATTAAGGCTTGACTGTTCGGTAAAGAGACAATTTTTAGTCTTTTCAGCTTATTTGGTTGAAAGTCCTGCATATCTAATTAATTCAAAAATACTACTTGTGAGATTTTATTAAAGGTGAGTTTTGATTGAACAAAATTTGATATAATTTCCTGAATTTAATCAAAATTCTCGCGGTAATGACAAATGCGCTGGGACTGTGTCTTGCACCGGAAGAAAAGAAATTTAAAAGTCTAAAAATGTGATTAGTAATTTTCCAGCAGAAATTAAGAGGTAAGAACGTGTGTATCGTGTAAGTGTAAGGCTATGTTACTGTTTTTTAAAAAATCATGTCTGGGGTTTCGTAATAACCCCGATCTAGTAGGAGACAGAAATCTAGAAATCTAAAATAATAAAAATGATATGTTACTTGTGGGTTTCCTTTATTTTATGACCGTATAATGTATTGCCGCCCTTATCGGAGTATTACACACGCATGACACGATAAATGAAAAGCGCATGTAACGTAATTCCTTTTGATTTCGTCGTAGGTATATAGCCGGTACACAGTACCTGCATATCTATGTAGAAATATCCTTATTAGCGAGTGTAGGTTTCTCGTCACATTTCAGCGTCTTTGCGGCCATTAGTAACACAGGTTGATAAGTTTGATATATTTTTTGTTCACGTTTTAGTTTTTTATGGCCGTACGTTTCTTACTTGTCCTTCTCGGACAATCTGAGCTCGGGAAAGTAATCTAGATTTAGTAATGCAATAAATTAGACATTCATTTGATTGAAAATTAACACGATAAAGTTCAGGGAGCTATATATAGCGTGATGAGATACGTTTCCAGTCCCAGAGCTGGGACACGGTATCTTCTTTTCGAAAGAGGATCAAGATTGTATGCCTTATATAGGGGGTTAACCCCCTCATCAGCACGTTTGCTGACTAGCTTCTTTTGAGTAGCGCGATAACATCTTCGACCGCATCGTCACTGACCATCGAGTGAGATAGTGGTCGAACGCTGGATCTATACAGTAAAAATTAGTTTTGCCACTTGTAATCTATGTTGAACAAGCTTCGCCGAGAGCGCTCCCTGCGCGCACACATACACTATTAGACGACATTAAAACGCACAGAAGAACGTTGATCCGTGTAAGGTTAAACTTGTAAGTATGGGTTGTTTTGGCGCGTTGTTTGGGCGAGCACGGCGAGGCGAGACTGGCGGGCGTTGCGGACACCAAACCAGTTCTGTGGGAGTGTTGCGCTCGCACTCGTGCGCACGAGTCTGGTCTGGTCTGGTCTGGAGCTACATAGCGATTGTTTCAGTACGGCGGAGGTGGAGTGCGCGAGGATCGTGCCGTGCTCGTTCAGAATAACAAATGGCTTATTCCTCGGTGCCTTGTCTCGGACAATATTTAGTTTATATCGTAGATGTATGTACAGTAGCGATGACGAGTAACTGAGGAACAAAATATGAAATACCGGTTCAACAGCCCGAACGATGTTTGGACATTATGCCGAATCGTCAATGTATACCTAATTAGTTATTGAATACCGGAACTTTGTTAATTATAAATAGACGTTTCTATATATATATATATATATATATATATCGTTAATTATAATTACACTCATGATTATTATTGTACGCATAATAATATAGTTTAGTTACATTACTCTCAGTACTTGGCGGTCACTGGCTGCGCAGAGACGAAGAGCGGTCTTAGTGACCGAACATAGCTCATTAGAACAGGTTATTGTCCAGCAGTGGGCTGATACTGAAAATTTAATTCCAATTTTGCATGAGAATGTTTCTTTTTTCAGCCTACTTCCTAAAAAAGGAGATCCTTTTTTAGGAAGTAGGCTGGAAAAAGAAACTTATCTGTTCGATTGTAATTGTTTAATTTTAGTTACCTCACAAACCCGTGACCTCACCTCCTCCTCCTCACCTCTCTGTACAAATTTAAATTTAATGAAAATATTCTAATTGTGCCGACAATTGGGATTAGTTCATTAGGTCGTTGCTTGTAGCTTCTAAATTACGTTTCGTAGAGTTCGTCCACTATCGCAGTCGATGGTCAGTGACCATGTGGTCGATAATTTTATTACGCTAGATCTAGAATGCTCACTGAACACACTTTGTGTACGGTGACATTTTTTCAAACTTGAGGGTGGTTAGCTAGCCAGGCGGGCATTCGAAAGTACTCTACCACCATGCTGGGAATTTGATAATGGTGTTACCTTCACTGGAAGCTCAAGCTGCTGTAGAGAATCGAACCAGTGTCCGTCAGTTTGACAGGCAACACTTCCCCCGCTGAGCTATCATCGCCTCAAAACAGATCTTTAAACTAGAGGGTGGTAGCTAGCCGGGTAAGTATTACCCTACCACCATGCTTGGAACTCGATAACGTGAGACCTTCACCGGAACCACAAGCCGTTGGTGGGATGGAGCCAGCGTCCAGGATCTCGGATGCCGAAGGTTGGTAAAGTAGTTATTTAGTTTGTTGTATGTCGAAACAGAGTCGCTAACTGAAATTTCAGAAACTTACAAAATTATTGTATAAAATTAATAATAATACATAATAATAAATAGATTATTTGGAAGGCTGATAATTACATTGCTATCGCTGAGTTTCCTAATTGACTAACATTATGTAAACTCTAAGGCTTTCACGGCCGGCGTTGCATGTTGTATGTATTGCTTCCGGGCTGTTTGGCCGTGGTCTATGTGAAACTTTTGTTCCAGACGTTTCGTCGATCACTGCGGTCGACATCTTCAGTGGTTCAGGTCCGAGCGGCGACAAGAGCGTAGAACTCTCCTCCGCGGCGTCTTCTCTGATACTGACTCTGGAGTCAGTATCAGAGAAGACGCCGCGGAGGAGAGTTCTACGCTCTTGTCGCCGCTCGGACCTGAACCACTGAAGATGTCGACCGCAGTGATCGACGAAACGTCTGGAACAAAAGTTTCACATAGACCACGGCCAAACAGCCCGGAAGCAATACATACAACATGACTAACATTAGTTTATTAGTATTAATTAAACAATAATTGACGCCGGTGTTGCGCCGACATATAGGTACATACATTAAATACTGCACCACCTTTGATCGCAACTAGGTAAGAATAAAATTTCCTCGAAATTTTAATATTTTCTATAATTATGCTAAAACGCTTCTAATATAACTCACTCTATTCTCCCTATAAACAACATTTTTTCCCATGCACGCAAGCGTAATACAACCGAGTCATAGGAGCTGACACTATGCAATTTCCTACGTACTTAGTATTGCGATTAATGAAACCTGCAAGCGCTGTGGTGAGCAGAAACCTAACCTAGGCCACAGATTAGCGTGGAGTAGGTGCTGGACTATTCGCAACCGACGTGACAGTAATCGGATGATGACACTTGAGTACGGTGACGCGGCGCGGCGCTGCACGCGGAAGGGCTGAATACGGACACTCGGACTCAGGGGGGGGGTACTAATCTACTCATCCGTATATCCATGTATGTATATATACAATATTATGTGTATATATGGATAATTCATTCTCTATCATCTTTCAGAAAAAGAAGGTCGTATATATATATATTTGTTAGGTAGGTAGGTACCTCAGGAGTATGTCAATAATGAACGCTTCGTAGGGATACTTTCAGAATGGTTCACATCCACATCCAGGTCGTGCGGTCTGAAGATGAGTAATACAGTTTCGCCATAGTACGGTCTCGCTTTTGGTTGATCAAATTAGTTTAAAGTAGACATGGGTAACTCACTAAAGAATCACGATCCGTATCTCAGATCAAAGCTCAAGCGTCTGAAACGGATCTTTGAGTCGGTTCACAGATCAGATCAATTTGTATTTTTTTGCACGGAGTTGATTGTGACTCTGTGACTCACAATGAGTCCCTCGCTAGAATCGCATAATATTTGACTAAATGATTAACTGAAATGAAAATATATTTGTCAGAAAACTGACAACACATTAAAAATGTTGTTTATATTTTACGTGTAGGAATATTAATAAATAAAAATATATATTATAAAAAGGATAGTGCAATAATTACTAATATTTTGTAAATTTACTTCACACTCACTGATTGTATTTAAGAAATACATTGTCATATTGGCCATACATAATATGACTGTTAATTCCAGAACTAAATTAAATACGGCCTTACATAGCTCGCATAAGACTTAGCGGATCTACAGATAAGCAGTTCAAAATCAACTGACTACAGCTCTAGAACATCACAGCTCGTGTGAGTCACGGCTGATCCGTGAGTCATGCATTTTACAATTGAGTTACGGATCACAGGCTCAATTCGATCCAATTCGGATCTTTGAACCGACTCAGAGCTGAGTTACACATCTCTAGTTTAAATAAGTTTAGGCAGTAAAAATCACCAAGGAACTAAGAATGTACGAACAGTCTAAGCTGCAAAAGAATAAATTTTCTTTATGCTTAGAAGTTCAGATACCTTAGGTAGGTACTTTAAATATTAAGAATATCGGTGCAGATGAATATGACGAGGTAGTTCTTGATAAGACATTAAGAGTAATATCTTTTTTCATCATCTTAATACACTGAGAACGTATGTTAGGTAATAAGAATCTAAACACACATTCTTGACTGTAAATTCTAGGAACCTGTCGAAAGCTGACGTTATAACATTATGTCCATGTTAAAACGTGAATTTTAAATATGACTGCTCTTATGCTTAAAACCTTTCTGAATATTCCTAACTTTAATGACTACGATATCATAATTTGGAATAGTGTTTGGATCGAGTAGGTACGAGTATGTGGTGTTCGGGTAATGAGAGCGAGCGAGCACGCGTCACTCAGAGCTCGGTGTTCGGGTAATGAGAGCGAGCGAGCGCGCGTCACTTAGAGCTCGGTGTTCGGGTGATGAGAGCGAGCGAGCGCGCGTCACTCAGAGCTTGGTGTTCGGGTAATGAGAGCGAGCGAGCGCGGGTCACTCAGAGCTCGAAGTTCGGGTAATGAGAGCGAGCGAGCGCGCGTCACTCAGAGCTCGGTGTTCGGGTAATGAGAGCGAGCGAGCGCGCGTCACTCAGAGCTCGGTGTTCGGGTGATGAGAGCGTGCGAGCGCGGGTCACTCAGAGCTCGGTGTTCGGGTAATGAGAGCGAGCGAGCGCGCGTCACTCAGAGCTCGGTGTTCGGGTAATGAGAGCGAGCGAGCGCGCGTTACTCAGAGTTTGGTGTTCGGGTAATGAGAGCGAGCGAGCGCGCGTCACTCAGAGCTCGGTGTTCGGGTAATGAGAGCGAGCGAGCGCGGGTCACTCAGAGCTTGGTGTTCGGGTAATGAGTGCGAGCGAGCGCGGGTCACTCAGAGCTCGGTGTTCGGGTAATGAGAGCGAGCGAGCGCGCGTCACTCAGAGCTCGGTGTTCGGGTAATGAGAGCGAGCGAGCGCGTGTCACTCAGAGCTCGGTGTTCGGGTAATGAGAGCGAGCGAGCGCGCGTCACTCAGAGCTTGGTGTTCTGTCTTGCGATGATATCGATTATACGCGAAACGTGAGAACGCCATTACTGAGCTCAACTTTCGCTGCAAAAATATTGAAAAATACCTTTAGGTGAAATAAGTATGGTAGCTATATTATTGGGTTGAAGGATTTCAGTTTGTTTTAATGTAAATTTGTGTGGAATTGGCTGTATTCTGTCTAAACCAATGTTATAATTTTTATGCCTTCCAATATTTTCTTCACGGAATGAGGTATTCTAAATATTAATAATTTTTGAGCTTGATGATATTTGCGTACTATTTCTAAAAGAGTCCTCCTTTGCGGGTACCCTGCATGTGTTTATACTGTAGCCTTCTCATTATTAAATAGAAGAGTGCAGAATGACTGTACATAGTCATAACCATTTCTTGGGTAAAACTTCCAGATGTGGACTTAGGCCGCCCGGAGGAGTTCTATTAATATCGATCTGCTGAGTTCTGCAAAAGGCGTCTTTCTGAGACCCGATAGTTTATCCCCACGCGCGCCAGCTCGGACGGGCCATATTATACTCTGTTAAGTGCCCCAAACTCCATATTACCACGCAGGTTGGTGCTATTCTGTTTTATGCAGTGTTGGCTTCATAAAATTCTTAACTGTGGTATTAAGGGATTAATAATGAACGAAATTACCTTCGGTATGCGCACACGCACCCGTGGTCGTCCTTGAGATGGAATACAGGTTTAAATGCAACAGTAGCATGGCATGTCAAAAAAAAAACCTCTAATGTTCAGTAGGAATAAGTTGACCCTAGTTGTAGACGATGACGTGATAACCTTAACAATATGCTAGTTGCTACGCGTCGAGCGTCCCGGCCACAGATCTGGTTCTGGCCGTGCTCAGGTCAGCTCCTGGCCTGTTAAACGTTACCAGACATCATATCATTCGGAACTTAGTACCTACTTAGGCATCAAGTAGAAGTTATTGGTTAGTGGATTTAAGAACATATTTTAACACATTTTTTGTGTTATACGTAAAAACTCTGTCCAGTGTTTACACATAATGCACGCCTAGAACATCCATGTAACTATAACTATCAACCTTGGAAAGTGAGTGGAAGCTGAATGTATATAATCATGTGTATATAATGTATCCCTTGCTCACGCCATTACTTGAGAATTACTTTACTGATTTCATGATTATTTTTTAAGTTTCCTTGTAAGTACTTTACAGAAAGTCAAAATTTTAAAAATACTATATTAACGAATATATTAAAATGTACGGCAAAGCGAAGTTGTCTTCGTGGGTGTATTAGCGGGGCGCAGCTAGAATGGAAGCAGACATGCTCCGGCTCAACGCGCGGGGTGGGGGGGGGGAGGTACCAATGGGTAGCCGCTACCACCCCATGAAGGAAGGGAATGACAGAATGAAGACATGATTGATACAATGATGATGAAACAGTTTCAGTAAATGTAACTGAATGAAACTGTATTCAATATTTAATCTGTCAGGTCCTAATAATAGCAATAAAATAATCCTGCCATAATAAATAACGAGCACGTCGAGTCGTGCTTACCCTCATTTGTGATTCTTAGAATACCCTCATCACCGCCGCTCTATCATTAGCCAATCTTGAGTAAGCGCTCTTCCAAATTAACTAATCAATGTAAGTAATATGTTGTAGACTGTTGTTTCATCTGTCAAGATGATTTGTATATAAGTGACAACACAGATGATATTTCCTCTTTATTTATACATTGTTGAAAACAAATACCTTCTATATAATAAAAACATGAGCCAAAGAGTAAAAAAGCTTAAACAGTTTCCACCAATATATAAGCCACATTTTCAAATATAAACAAACTAATTGAAATCACCCATAAACTAGTTTATAATTTAGGTTATCAAATCGTACATTTTTTACATGCCTTAGATGTCTAAATATTTTAATGTAAAATGATCTACAATGACACTCACTGCGACGGAACTACACATGTGACGGCGAGAGAATACATTTGAAATTAATGTGTCTTTGTATCATCGCTATGGCGTTTATATGGAATACATATGTAATTAGAATAGTTTTATGCTAGGTAAATGCCCGCCTGAAAATATATGACGTAATTATGAAATAAATGATATGTGGCTGCACTCTAAATATTTATGTATATTAAATTGAAATTAAAATATCAATCGGGTCAAAAAGCAACAAAATATGGTGACAATATCCTATTTATGGCGCAGATACACAACTCCCAACTTTTAAAAAATAAATAAATATCACGCGTGTCAAGAGTAAAAGTACGATTGGGTATAATGCTCTGGATAGTTTTATACTTTCTGAAACATGCTGTTAATAAAATTAACAACCGGTTGCACTCCGGGAGTGCCGACAGAAGTGAAAACTTGAAAATGATTGATGATGAAGTATCTATACATCAAGTTTCATTCAAATCCGTTTAGCCGTTCTGGCGTGATTAGGATACGAACATCATGACATGATGACATTTTTTTGACCAATCTTTCCTCTTTGTAATATCGGCGCTAACGACGATATACTCTTCCTCCGTCCTACGAATTCGATGACGTCATCTGACGCGAGCTTAACATTTTTTCCCCATACGAAGTGTACAACGCCGCTAAAGAAGTTTTCATTTCAAAAAATGTATAAAACAAAAAGAATATTTATACAAAACTTAGTTCGCTGTCTAGGTAATAGCATAATCAAGAAACGGTCAGAATTTTGATTGCAACATGCATAATTGTTGATTTGATTCGATTTTATTTTGTAATATTTCTGGTAGGTACTGCCCAGTATCACGTCCGCGGCGCTCTCCGCGGTCTACCCGCTCATTCTGACCAACTCTGACCGTCACCACTGTTAACGTCGGACCTATCGATGCTTGATCGCTCTGCGCTCTCCCACACATTCCCAGCTTATTTTAAACAGATAAGTTCCCGCGTCATTGACCTAAACTGGCGGGAAAACATCGCCTCGAGGCAAAAATGTTTCGCCCTAGCATTAATGGGTGGTACCACCGTCGACTGAAATCGTCGGATGCGCGGGCGCCACGACATCCAACGCTGATCTTCAGGCTAAACCTAAAGGTGTCAACGACATCCGACGCTGGTCTTCAGGCTAAACCTAAAGGTGTCAACGACATCCGACGCTGGTCTTCAGGCTAAACCTAAAGGTGTCAACGACATCCGACGCTGGTCTTCAGGCTAAACCTAAAGGTGTCAACGACATCCGACGCTGGTCTTCAGACTAAACCTAAAGGTGTCAACGACATCCGACGCTGGTCTTCAGACTAAACCTTAAGGTGTCAACGACATCCGACGCTGGTCTTCAGACTAAACCTTAAGGTGTCAACGACATCCGACGCTGGTCTTCAGGCTAAACCTAAAGGTGTCAACGACATCCGACGCTGGTCTTCAGGCTAAACCTAAAGGTGTCAACGACATCCGACGCTGGTCTTCAGGCTAAACCTAAAGGTGTCAACGACATCCGACGCTGGTCTTCAGACTAAACCTTAAGGTGTCAACGACATCCGACGCTGGTCTTCAGGCTAAACCTAAAGGTGTCAACGACATCCGACGCTGGTCTTCAGACTAAACCTAAAGGTGTCAACGACATCCGACGCTGGTCTTCAGACTAAACCTTAAGGTGTCAACGACATCCGACGCTGGTCTTCAGGCTAAACCTAAAGGTGTCAACGACATCCGACGCTGGTCTTCAGACTAAACCTTAAGGTGTCAACGACATCCGACGCTGGTCTTCAGGCTAAACCTAAAGGTGTCAACGACATCCGACGCTGGTCTTCAGACTAAACCTTAAGGTGTCAACGACATCCGACGCTGGTCTTCAGGCTAAACCTAAAGGTGTCAACGACATCCGACGCTGGTCTTCAGACTAAACCTAAAGGTGTCAACGACATCCGACGCTGGTCTTCAGGCTAAACCTAAAGGTGTCAACGACATCCGACGCTGGTCTTCAGGCTAAACCTAAAGGTGTCAACGACATCCGACGCTGGTCTTCATGCTAAACCTAAAGGTGTCAACGACATCCGACGCTGGTCTTCAGACTAAACCTAAAGGTGTCAACGACATCCGACGCTGGTCTTCAGACTAAACCTTAAGGTGTCAACGACATCCGACGCTGGTCTTCAGGCTAAACCTAAAGGTGTCAACGACATCCGACGCTGGTCTTCAGGCTAAACCTAAAGGTGTCAACGACATCCGACGCTGGTCTTCAGGCTAAACCTAAAGGTGTCAACGACATCCGACGCTGGTCTTCAGGCTAAACCTAAAGGTGTCAACGACATCCGACGCTGGTCTTCAGGCTAAACCTAAAGGTGTCAACGACATCCGACGCTGGTCTTCAGGCTAAACCTAAAGGTGTCAACGACATCCGACACTGGTCTTCAGACTAAACCTAAAGGTGTCAATAACGAAGATATTATTGTTTGAGATACAAAAAGCATGAAGCATTATATAAATGGATTATTCTATAAGTACCTAGTTGCTGACGTTAGGTGTCGAATATGATGTTTCCTCGTGTAATAAAAAATGCAAAGGTTTCCTTACAATGATTATAACAATAAAAAACCTTTTTAAGACCCGGATTCTCGATTTGACTAATGTGTTATACATTAGATTCATTAGCAGGTATTATTGAGCGTGCAAGTAATATAAAAGCGAGTTGCACATTTTTACAACGTTTTCTTTCGAAAGATGAGCATATCACATTATAGTCAAAGTTAATTAATAGAGATAACTTAAAAACCGCAATTGAAATAACAAAAGAAAAAAGAATCATCCGAATTGGTACACCTAAAAAACGTCTGAAGTAACACAAAAAAGTTAAGCCCAATTCAGAACGTCCTCCTTTCTTGAGGTCGGTTAAAAAACGTGGAATCGAGTAAAGTAGGTGCCACAATTATATAAAATTGTCGAGGATCCGATTTTGATGATTCTTTTTTATTTTAAAGCTGGTGCTTCCTGTGTGTCCCATTTAAATTTCATCTAAATCTGTCTAGCGGCTTTTGAGTTACACTCCTATAACTGAAAAGTGTTACGTCTACTTGGCCGACTTCCTAATTGACAGTGAAGAATTCAATTGATCCCGTGAATAACCAACGTCACTGAAACGACAGAAAACAAAGATTTACCAAAGAATGGAAACACTGAAAAGCGTGAAATAACTTGTCAAAGTCTGTACCATGAGCACAATATTTATTTGATAATAGTTACTTTTGAACTATTATGGCAACGACTTCTACAAGTCATTTCACACTTTTGAGTGTTGAAGTCGGTTCCATTTTTTTTATCGATACGTCACGATCGGCTCAGGTGCAACCGCTCAACTCTATAAATCCTTGGCGCACTCATAGTATTTAAATAACGGACACAACAAAGTTATTGGGATGAGTGATCATCATCCTCAACCCGCGATCATCCTGTCACGGAGATGTTATCTCGCCATTGTTTTTACAAAATAATTGTAGCACAATCATGTGTAATGTAAACCACACTAAATATCCATCAGATAACCCGTCATGTTCAGCCTTGAATACCCAAACGATTCTTTGTTCTTCAATCGAAATTAAAATTACTTTGTTTGGCTACGCAAACCGCGTTGCGTAGGCTATATATACTAACATACCTACCTACACTGACTTAATGCGAATTAACGCTTTTTAGGGTTCATCAACATACAAAATAAAAACGCATTTTGGTGTCAGTCAGGCAAGATCCCTTTTCTAAGCGATTCGGGTTGACTTATAAACTTGTTTATTTTTTTAAATATCAAATATATACTAAAATCTCTGTTCGTTCGTTTTTTTACACATATTTCCATACACGCTAACTCACTCATTAAAATCTGCAGGCAGTCATTTAATTTACTTGTAATTTGATAGTCCTAAGCAGTAGTAAGAAATTGATTTATAATGCAGTATAAATATGTCGCCCAAAATGCACCTCAATGCCTGCCCAAATAATACCCGTTCAAGACAATGTTAGAACAGACTGACTACAATAAATAATTCCATTGTAAATAAATTATTCCAAGATAAACATTTTTAAAACAAAATAGATAAAAGATACTGTTATGTCTGGGTATGTACTGATTTAGTAAATGATTTATGTACCCACTACCACACTAGGTATGTATGCTCACAGTCTCATCGATTGAGTATACTATACGTCTTTTGTATTAAAAATATGTGTTATTTGGCTTTGTATCGCATTTACGTATGTTTATGCCCGGCCTGTGTAAAGGTAAAGGAAACTCTTGCAAATCGTTCCTTTGTAAGATAGTATCCCAACACTTAAACATATTCAGTGTTCAGTATATATTATATTGTGTCCTGGTAGAGAACTCTCAGTGTGTTAGTGCTACTGGCACTTGTCCGTTTTTTCTCAACATTTCAATCGTATGCCTTTTACGGCAAAAGCGACTTTACCGGTTGTAAGTCACCTGTCACGAGCTGTCACGATAACTAGTTGTGTTGTGTCAGCCGTTTGGAATGCAAGAACTTTGAGTTGTATTTCACAAAGGCCAATAAAGAAGTTGAAGTTACTTCTTCACTTCCTGCGAAAGGGGCGGCCCTTAGTCGCCACATTGCTCTCAGTGAAGTGTACGGCGTTAATCCAAATACACACTCATATATTCAATATGATAAAACACTATTTACATAAAGCATTAATAACACACTAGCTGCGCCGCGCGGTTTCACCCGCCTGGACTACGATTTTCACGCTATACCTCAATTATCTTACAGGAACAACACTTTTTCCGCGATAAAAATAATAGTAGCCTATGTCTTATTCTAGGGTATAATCATATATCAACGGATAGCTTCGAAGCTATCATCATTTCATGTTTCACGCAAATCAGTTCGGCCGTTTCAGCGTGACGTGAAGAAGTAACAAACGTACAAACGATCGACAAACTTTCGCCGATACAATATTAGTGTGATTAAGTATTCTTCGCAGGACACTGTACACTCTCTATGCCACGTCCAACGGTCACCAAAGTGTTGGCGTCCAGTCGTCTCGTGCGGCCGTGTTTCCACCTTGCTTGTCGATGTCCTGCCGAGCGCACACCCTCCGTAGCGTGCTCACACAGGAAGCCCAGAGCGCGGCTCTGGCACTCCTTCGTAATTTGTGCCCCGCCCCCCGCCTCTTCAGTCTTCTTGATGATCCACTGGAGCACACCGGCCGGTGATACTACAGCAATATGACCCAATATGAGCATTTTGTGACTCCGCGGAAAATTAACAATAATGTAATACGCAACTTAAACAACGCAATATAACACAATAACGCAATATAAATGCGCAACAACATACAATCGTAATATAATCGAACTGTGTCTGTGTCATGCCAGACCAGTGAAAAACACATTCAAAACTGTCACAGACATCTCGGCTGCCGAGCTGTCAGCCGCTGCAGCTGGCAGAACGAACGAGCTAGGTGATACGTAGCCGTTTTTTGGAACAAAAATACCTCTGTAATTTTATTATTTTAGATTGCATTGCCTCTGGTCCAGCTGTTGACGTCCTATGGCTGAGATTTGATGATGATGATAATGCTGAGATTTTATTAAATTATGCCACCGAAAATAAAGGCTATTTTTTAATATTTAATAGTTTAAGTTAATCTGCGAATATACCATACTACCAGTTTTATTGAGTTTTACACCCATCAGATATGCTGGCTTCTGACGGCCAAGGTGCTTCCAGCATGTATGTACACAATTTTTTGTACACGCTTTTCATATAAAATGATCCCGTAAGATGTCACAACAGCTTATTTACAAACTAATGTAATTGCGAAGCCATGCGGACCTAATAACGTGAAATAACGTTTACAACTGTGATAACGACAGTAGCGGCTGTTAATCAACTGTTTTTAAACTAGGTCAAGATAGATAACAGTGCCACTGCCGCGTTCTGGAAAAGATTATACAGTTCGAACTGAGCGACCGTTCTATAATCATTTTTACTTTACAATTCACACTGCACAGGAAACATATGAGAAGCCACATTATTAGTTTTGATGGTACTTTTGGTGTGTGCGTGAAAGTGTTACCATCTGAAAAGCATAGTTCCAATATTTTGGATAAGTAATTTGATAGTGTGGTCGTTCTGAGTTCTCGAACAATATCTTATCGTATGATAGTCATTTAAATAGATAAAGAGCAAATCATGAATCAATATATGACGCTCACGTCATAAAACGCCGGTAATCATCTACATCGAAACAAACTTTATATCATCTTACACACACTCACCCCACACATCTAATCCCTTAGAATCCTATGTAAAATAAAAATAAAAAAATGCTTCGTTATAATTGTAGGTATCCAATCTTGTTCAATGTATAAACCGCACCATACATTTACAAAAATAAAAGTTGTTTAAACGCAAAATCGTGGGTCCTGCGATACAGGTTTGCCTAGTGCAGGATTCACAAGCCATCACTAAACCTTATATTCTAGTAACTATATATTATACATATAGTACACGTATATACATACATATAAGTAATTACATGTTTAGTTTATTAAGGTTATAATCTTTTGGTGAATAAAAAAATATTTCTATATTTATATTTCTAATCATTGGGCCGTTTGGGGTAAATTAAAATAATACTCTGGCAGCACTCATATGACCTTCGTCGTAGGCATGGTTTGTTTGTGCATGTGAGTACTAGTTGGGCATGATTGTTACGACTTTACTAGGTTGATGGTTATGATCCCACTATATGTCTTTCCGAATTTATTTTTTGGAGCTGTGATTAACATACTTGTCCCAGTTTATAGTAAGTAGTAAGTAAAACGCAGTCTGCGTCGTCAGAACGAACAATAGAGATTGGACTGAGCGCCGACTGTTGGCCTTGCATTGCATTGGAAATCAATAAATAAATGAAACAGCAGGCTACAGCTGAGTTTGTGTAAATGTATTCTATTACCGGATTAACATATTCACTTTGCAAAGCTTATTTTGTGTTAATGCAATCATTTGAGTGAACTATACAACTATATACAGACCGAAGAGTACAGTTGTCCGCAAAAGTGATACAATAAATTCGATTTGAATTGTCCATTAGTAATTTGAAGAAATAATATAAATGTTATGATTTGTTATATTAAACCCTTACAGCCACGTTACGAAGCTTTTTTCAGTCATCGCAAATCGTCTCAAGCGTTGATTTGATGCCTTCTAGCCTCCTGAACAAGTCGGTTCCGGTTTTGTATGTGCGAAGGCCACATACAAACGCCTCGGCAAGATATACAGAAGACAGAAGAGTATAACTTGCCCTTATATATTATTAAGCGTTTGTGGACTATGAAAAGGCCTTTTATTCGCTCGAGACGTGGACGGTGCTAGTCTCTCAAGCAGCGGCTTGCCTATTGACCGTTGGTACTGGATAGTTCAAAAAGTTATTTCACACTATTTAGATTTAGCTACGGCTTAACTTACGTATATTAGTGGAGTGGGTATCCCGATCGCGTTCGTGACCCTCTGAGTCACTTTTTCATAGAGAACACGCGCTCTCGGCAGCGTCATGCGTCCGTGCGCATGCACTGGTTATTTCACACTTTTTATTGTTGAAGTCGGTTCCATTTTTTTTTTTTCACCCTTTTTTACGCACGGGATCAATTGTCATTGTATATGTTCACCGATGTCTTTACCCTCAATTAGACGTAAAAAATTTCAGTTTTTGGAGTGTAACTCAAAAACCATTCGACAGATTTTGAGGATATTATAAATATGATTACATAAATGGAACTACACGGGAAGCACAGTTTAAGAAAAAAATCATCAAAATCGGTTCACCCAGTCGAAAGTTCTGAGGTAACAAACATTAAAAAAATACCGACGTATTGAGAAACTTCTCGTGTTTTAAAGTCGGTTAAAAAGGCGCATGCACATATAATCGATACTCGTATATATTGCGTCACACATTTTATAGCATTAAATTTTCAACACTTTTGTCTCTGACTGTCTGCGAGTTTTATGAGTGTTGACATATCGGCTAATCTTCCTATGTGCTAAGGACGATCGTTAAATTGAACACGTATGTACAGGATGTGTGTATGTAAACGAACGCGAGCTGCGTGCGTACGTTTGTTTGGGATAAACTGTTCCGGGATAATAAAACGGCACGCTAGATCTCTCAATTATTGTTTTTGGATATTAACAGCTCAAACTGAAGATCAAGGTTGGCAACACACCATTATCCTCATGCAGCTACCGTACTCTGAGGGCATCACACAATTATAGAAAGAGACATAAAGATATAATGGTATCATCTGCTCACACACTGGTAAAGTCCGAACAATCTGCCCGTGTTCGGGCCTATGTAAATAACACAAGTATAATCGCTATCTATAGCCGATTAAAAGAGGAATTTCTCCGAATATCTTTAATTATTAATTAAAGAAGCTACTATAAGCAGAGCCTACTTACTACTCGCTTACAGAGTACTTCGGCGACAGTGAACTGATTAATAAGTATAGTTATTTTTATGTGTTGTTTTTACTTCAATATAATAATTATTATTGACATATTTAATTTAGTCATTTTATAAAATAAACACTTCTAATCATGTATTTACCAATAATCATCTCTACGCGCAGTAGTAGTGATTCCGATTCTGGTGTGACAGCCTAAGCATAACTGAAATTTAAATGATAACGCGGTCTAAGATGTGTCACACAAATTTAGAAAGTATCATTCACTTGTGACTCAAAGATTGACATGAGGATTATACCTTACACTATAGATACCTTAGAATATTATATAGTCTCGAGTTGCTCGTCTGATCCATTTATTCTTTAAATTCTTGAAATACAGAGAGACAACGAGTTCTACTCCTCGGGAGCACGAACTATGTAAGAAAATAGTAAAAACAAAACTCTTCATGCGTGAAGGCGGCGCAAGCGCAATCGCTACATGGAGGATGCTACACGACACATCGCCCGCGCCGCGCCGTGCCGATCGACCGATAACACCATTCGGTAATGGTGGAACCATATTATGTAACTCCGACGCATGCCCAAATACCCGGGTACAAGTATCCACTGTGTTACTGTCAGCACTTACTGCTACGATTACTGCCGGAAACCTTGTGTAATACAGAATGTATTTATTTCTGAGTTGTATTTATTACTCTCGCTGACGCCTGACACGCAGGCGTAGCTCTGCCCCCAGTTCGGAACGACAGTACTCTCGCTGACGCCTGACACGCAGGCGCAGCTCTGCCCCCAGTTCGGAACGACAGTACTCTCGCTGACGCCTGACACGCAGGCGCAGCTCTGCTACCAGTTCCGAACGACAGTACTCTCGCTGACGCCTGACACGCAGGCGCAGCTCTGCCCTCAGTTCGGAACGACAGTACTCTCGCTGACGCCTGACACGCAGGGGTAGCTCTGCCCCCAGTTCGAAACGACAGTACTCTCGCTGACGCCTGACACGCAGGCGCAGCTCTGCCCCCAGTTCCGAACGACAGTACTCTCGCTGACGCCTGACACGCAGGCGCATCTCTGCCCCCAGTTCGGAACGACAGTACTCTCGCTGACGCCTGACGGCGTAACGGCGTAGCTCTGCTCCCAGTTGGCCGCGAGGCGATTGTTTTAATAAACTCTCCACTCGACAACTCGTCTTAGAATTCCACTACTATAACACCACACCGGTTATGTACATAGCCTGTTTCATTACGAGCACTACCAAAGCGTTATGTTTGCATATATTGACACCTCGCTATAATTTAAATATGGCGGCGGGAATCATAAAATGGCCATAATATATCGTATACATCATTAACATAAATAGTTATCTCCCTTACTGAGTTCTGCATAATTAATTACATTATTAAGCAATTATTATATACGGCATCTATATAACCGGGAACCATTTTGTAAGGTTATTCACTCTATTTCTAAGTACATAGCGGCTTTTAACATTTATGGTGCAATAAGGAAATACAGCATCTCAGTTACCTACATGGTTATTAATAAGCGTTATGGACGAGGAAAACGTTTTTATAATGTAATTTAGGTGTAACGATACATAAGGCCCCTATGTCTTCGAAGGGTATATAACGCGTATTGCACAGTCAGTTATATCCTTATAATCCAATTAACCGAGAACCATCATGAGCGCGGACGTTCATAGTTATCGTTTCAGCAAATCCAGCGAGGTGGTGGACACGATCATTGTACCAGGGTGCCAATTCTCTTATTTATTAAGACAAGCGATTATTAAACAATGAAATAATAATACATCATGACTAAACTTGATACCTATTCCACTAAACTAAAATATCAACTGCATTTCGACTGCACTGCAGGTAAATTGCATTGCGGTAAAAATGAGATCTGTGTAGCCATTACACAATTACAATTATTCTCCATGTAGTATAGCAAAACTAGCAAAAACGACAATTCATTGACAATCTATGAGCAATGTGTTAGTGGAATTGAAACCCAGAAACGTTTTGCTCCCTGTGGAAAAGCAAGTGGAGAAATAGATGATATGGGACAGAGCTGAGTGAAAGACGAACACCTGGTATGCCGTAGTACCGTAGGATGTAGGTACGATGAATTTCTCTACGCGATCGTATCAGGAATGAGGAGATCCGTATGGCGCGACAACTCGTAACTATGGTAGAGGGAGGTGGTCGTAGTATCGATGTTGTTTTGTGAAGGTATTGTTCGGTTTACACATTATATGAAGTATCGATAACCGAACAGTGTTTGTGTGCCTGTGATTGTCTAATAACTAACTTATTCAAAGAATAAGCATGAAATAAATCTGTCCGTTTGCGCAATAGTATCGAATTCATATTGCTCCTGAATCATCGTAAATGATACAGCACAGTAATAAAGAGCGAGAGCGCGATTCTTTATTTATTTAAAGCTAAATGGTTAAGGAAGCATTCATTTTTTTTCAGATATATCACGTTTTTAATTTATTTAATAATTATGTATGAATATTGAAACGAAACGCTAGAAATTACGATAAAGAAATGTTCATAGATATTATGCCTAATTGTTTTCATGGGAGATAGATGGTATTGTCTGTGATGGATGTATGTACTCAGTCTACTTTAATGTGTAAAACTAAATTAAAATAATAACATTAATGATAAACTATTGCCCGCTAGACAACTGTCCCGTCACTTCTAGCTGTCCTAGTATTTTTAAATAATAAGTTTATTAGCCATTGATAAATTATAGACCCAATAGTTGATCCGTTCTCTATGACAAAGCACAACCCATAGCTGCGAGTGTCATGTTGTAACCGGGAGCCTAATTCTGGTGAGAGGCATTGCTCAAGCCCACCGGCGCCGGTTGCCAACGAGGAAGTGATGGTCACGGCGCGGCGCGGTGTACCAACTGACCTTGGGCTGAGTGCCGACTGCTTACTAATTCCAATGGCTGCCACTGGAGCCGGGGCATTGCGAAGCTCCTTTTTTTGACTCAAACTTAAAAACGCGTTCCTATTTGCCTGTCGTGAATGACGAGCTTTATGGAATCTTTCTATATTAATTTATAATGGGCACTTTTTTCTATTTAGAAATACCATATGCTCTGTCCGGCAACATGATCTTGAAATAGTGTTTGAAATGGCGGCATGCAAAAACATAAATAATCTACAACAAAATAAAATATCTACTAAAATATAAATTTATATACTAAAATTAAATTGTAAAATTAATTACGATTATAATAAATAGATCAACTACAATATAATATGTGGCTTAATCCGTTTCCAAGTTTTTAAATTTCTATATATTGTAATGCAAATATTTATAATTACACTTGTTCGCAAAAATAAAGGGTCACCTTGTTCTCTCAGCCATGTGCGCCCACTGCTGGACATATGCCTCTCCCATATAGGGGGGATTTGCCAATACTCACCACGCTTGGCAGGCGGGTTGACGGGTGCAGTATGATTTCCAATCTTCAGAAGACGCTGCTGCCCACCTTCTGGTACGTGCTCCTTTAGCCGACTCTTACGACACGGAAAGTTTCTCGAATGGAGACCAGGTACTGACAAGCGCAGCATAGGACGGCTACCGACCAGTTGGACAGACGACCTGACTAAGATCGCAGGCAAGCGTTGGATGCGTCCCGCTACCAACCGGTCCTTATGGAAATCAAAGGATGACGCTTATGTCCAGCAGTGGACATCCTATGGCTGAGATGATAATGACAATTATTAAAATATTTCTCTGGGTATTATATTTTAAAGTACTAAACTATAAACTGCTCATTATATCGTCTGTTGTAAGGAGTAGAAACCTATTTTGCCTGATCTGTACCACACGCACACAAACTCCATACAATAATTAGGTACCGACTCATTTAAAGTGCTGAAGCTAAATTTCAATGTTGCAAAAAATAATAACATCTCACTGACAGATTTCGACATGCCCTGTGTATTATTATACTTTACTAAGTAAGTGTACAAAGCCGAACCCGCTGACTGCGCTAGCACAGCGTTACTCAAACTGTAACTCTACGTACCCCTATTAAATCTAAACAAAAACAGACGTCCCCATTAAATCAAGAGAGTATTTTCAATTCGGCAAGTTCGCTCGAGTGTGTACTTCACACTTATATAGGCAATGCTTTCTTACAAACGGAGTTTTAATAAGCAATACAAACTTTATCGTTGTAAGCGTTGTCTGTGTGGCATTTGTGTTATTCAATTATGTGATGAGTTTATAGTCGCATATTGAGTCGGTTCTCATCTCAATCCTTTTTATTTTCAATATGATTTAGGTGTCATTCGAGCTTAATATTGTAGTAACACCTTCGTTTATGTTGCACATACGAGGCCACTGTCTTAATAATTAATAATATTTCCCGCACACAGCTAACGGACGTACCCCAAGGGCGAAGTGCGAACTATTTTGAGAAGCTTTGTGATTATAGTGTAGATCATGTTCCAGATGATGTGGCGACGGCGAACACGTTTCGTACATGGATTTAACTATTATTTGTTACTTGTTATTAGTAGTACACGCAACAGTTATGACAACCTATAGTTACGATACGAGCACGACTCAGAACAGCTCGGCATCGAGTCATGCCAACTTGGAATTCAACAACTTGAATTATTTAAAGGCATAATTCAGTCTTAACTATATATGTATCTGTAGAATAACTATTAATCTGTTGATCGCATAGGGATGAGATGGTGGTTAAAAGCCTATAGGCATATCGATATAACTGAATAAACCTTTTTGGCACAACATTTACAATTAAAAAACCAAATATTGCTGGCAAATGTTTACATAATAAATACTGAATATCAGATATTATTGCAATATTATAAAAATTATTGCATAGGCAATCGTAAACAAAAAACTTCATTAACGCATTTGTTTTTATTTCAATTGAGAAGCAAGTCGCTGTTTAGCTTCAATATTTTGTCGATCGTTATTTTTGGAGCCCACAGATACACAATCTGTGGAGTAGAAGCTAATTCTTCGCCAAAAATATGGCACTTTATATTAAATATTTGCATTTATACAGTTTATAAACTCTATGAGAGGATGGGAAGATGAAGTCTTATCTGACAGAAAAGGTTGCTGTGCTTATTACCTTCTAAGCGCGATGGTCCAATCTTCTTCAGAGAGAAAGGCTCGTGTCATGGCAATGGAACTGTTATGCGCTACGGGCCGGTTTGATTTATTTTAAAGAACGAAATATCTACATTTTGGGCTTCTTTACGAGACCTGACCAACATCTCAGGAAGAGGCTGGATGCGGGCCGCTTCTAACCGGTTCTTAAAGGGCAGGGGGTATGGGGGGCAGCGACGTTCAGCCGTAGTCGGCTTGTGACTGATATGATGATGTTATTTTTTGTCAAAGATTGGAACTCGGCAAACATACATTAAAAACCCGTGAAACACAGAACCTCTTCTGGTCGGTTAAAAACTGTCAAACATTAAATCTACTCGTCAAATGAGAACACAATTGTAACCAAGTCAAGTGTACGTTGAATATCCCAAGGAAATGAGATATAAACACCTCCAATTAAATGAAACACTTTAGGCATGCCACGATCAACATCAGCACATTTTAGAGAGGAATCTCATTAAGCGGCGAAGCCTTTAGAAGTGGATAAAAGCGCTCCACTAATTGGGCAGCCATTTTTTCCTAAGCGTGTGGAGATAGCGATCCTCTTTTTGTTTGGCCTGAGGAGAGCTCGTGTGTTTGTATGTACTTAGCAATTACATATTGATTTGTTTTTTTTAGGAGCCGATGCCTGTTATAAAATTAAATAGCTATAACCAATAACAACACGACAGTAACATTTGAGCAATCCACTAACTGTTTTTAGCCTATGGATAAACGCAATGCTCTAAGCCGCTACCAGTCGGCAGCGTACCCAAAATTCTAGCAGCGTCCCCACGTTGTAATTCGATGAGCCAGATATGTGCTAACATTTTGATCACGCATCGCCTCGATCAATTGGTACGTTCTTATTATTTAATTAGTAGTAGTACATTGTATATGTAATTTATAATTATTTATACTATAACTATTGATCTTGTAAGCAAATCAGAGCCGAATCAGGAATTATTATCACTGAACAGAAGAACTGCTAGCCGGTGGGGTCGACAGGTTCTCGCGTGGATACCAAGAAATAGCAAGCGCATCGTGAAAGGTCCCACTGTCGAGCTGTCGGCGAATCGCCTAAAATATTTATATTTCTAAGAGGGTAGAAGTTATCTAGCATAGCCCTACTTAACTATTCGCTTATGTATGTTACTCAGGAATCCAGAAGATGAAGCAAATAAATAAGTAGGTGTCCGATTTTGCAACATCAAACCACAATAACACTTTAAAATTAATGTAACACGGCCGTGTTTAATTTGTAATTCAGAGCAGAAACACGGTTGCGTTACCCAGAACAGAATAAATCCATCTGTCATTTGTTGACGTGCACGGGGGATTTTCATATTCAGATTTGTCCGTGTTCCATGTTTCATATCCAACTGTTTATTATTCAAGGGCGTTTTATACTCCACTGTGTTTTGTTCTAGAAGCTAACAAATGTTTATCCGGGCAAAGCTTCTAAAATGTATATAGCTGAACTTTTTAAAATAATTTTATACATATGCTTAAACTTTTATGATGCTTAAACGGAGTTTTCTTTACTTTTTTGTTGACTATTCGAAAAAATGTAACTGTGCGTTGTGTTAGCGTCAGCCAAGGGCCTCGACTCTTCAAAAAAGACACAAAAAAGCTCAATATTTGGGTACCTCACGAGCTCACTGAAAGAAACCTATGAACCGTGTACTCATTTGGGATTCTTTATTACGACGTAATGAAACCGAACCATTTTTGAAGAAGCTGATAACTGGTGATAAAAAGTGGATCACGTACGACAAGAACGTGCGAAAAATGTCGTGGTCAAAGGCCGGTCAGACTTCACAGACTGCGGCGAAACCCGGGTTAACTCGCAACAAGGTGATGCTGTGTAGGGCATTATTCATTATGAGCTGTTACCACCAGGCAGGACTATCGATCCTGAACTCTACTGCGAACACCTGATGAGATTAAAGCAAGAAGTTGAGAGAAAGCGGCCGGAATTAATCAACAGAAGGGGTGTGGGTTTTCATCATGATAACGCAAGACCTCGCACATCTTTAGCCACTCAGCAAACATTAAGAGAGTTTGGCTGGGAGGTGTTAATGCAGCTGCCGTATAGTCCTGACCTTGCACCTTCAGATTTCCACCTGTTTCGATCTCTTCAGAATTCTTTAGATTGTGTCAGGTTAACATCACGAGAAGACTACCAAAACCACTTGTCGGGGTATTTTGATCAGAAGTTCTAAAATGTCTATAGCAATGGGATCATGTCCCTACACCTACCTACAAGATGGCAAAAAGTTATCGAACAAAATGGTACTTACATACCTTAGTTAAATGTAAATAAACTATATTAAAAAATGTTTTGAATTTTCTTAAAAAGTGCGAAGAAACTTTTTCCCCATCCTATTATGATGCCATTCACCGAAGGGAGGGAACAGACAGACAACCGGTTACATTCAGTTGATATCACTATTTTAGTTACGCGTGTAAAGGTGGCGCCACGCGCTTCAACTAGTATATTATACAATGTAACGCAATTGTATAGTAGTTTTGCTGCTTCACTATCTCATATATTTATCAACATTATGTGTACGTAACATTTAATTAACGTTTTTAAATGATAAAGAGGTTAAAGTGTATGTTGTAATTAATTAAACCATAATATTACCATATTATATTATATATATTCGACTATATATGAATCTTCTATTTCATAATAACAATAATTTTAAAATAAACTTTGTAATCGGAATAAATTGTACTGAAAAAGTCCTTTTTTAGTAATTTCCTCGATTTCCTTCAAGTATCTATTATCAAATTCTGTTTGGCAATAGTAGGACGGGAAGACGCCTGAAGTTCTTTTCATTCAAATATAAAATAATAATCAAAATATGTCTACAATTAGGGAAACTACTATTAAACCTCCTTACTACTACTTAACCTCCTACTTGCTTTGCTGCGGTTGTCCAGATTCTTGCCCAAGGAGGTTGCTCGATCATACTATTTTGCTACCGTGCATTCTCCCTGCAGTACGGGGTAGAGCTCTGGGGCCGCGGGCGGTGCGCACACAGACCGCGTTTTCCGGCTCCAGAAACAAGCCATCCTTGCTGTTACACGAACGATTACCCCGAGATACGTCCGTAAGACGGTATTTTACATCACTGAGCACATATCATGGGCCCCCCGGTGTACAGCCCACCTCCTGATGATGTTGTCGTCGCCTCCAGTATTGCACTGTTTAAGTCGAGGCTGAAATCCTGACTAATCTATCAAGCTTCTTAAGCCATACGAATTTTTTTTTTTAAATTAACTAAAGTTCCGCAAAAATGAAAGTGTTCAATTATAATCCTGTAAATTTTTTGTTTATACATATATTGATAAACACAGTATGTATATATACATAACGTTACGTATTCATGACATCGAATGTATTTATAGATATTTGTTACAATAATGTGTTAGATGTTTTTAACATGTTAATTCAATTGTTGTCGTGTGTGGAATGAATACCAATATATTATACTAGCTGCGCCCCGCGGCTTCAACCGCATGGATAACGGATTTCCCGCTACCTCAATTATCCCGCAATGATCCCGCGGGATAATTGAATATGAATACTGTTCTACTATTACTTCGATTAAAAACTATGTATAAAAACCGACCACCTATGTATTGCTTATTCGTTACTTATACATAAATAAATGTCACCTAAATATTATATGCTTATAAAAAACAAATTGGTTAATTAATGACTGAGTTCTGACGTCACAAAAATTAATTAACAAATACAACCACATGTAGGACCAAAGGGATTTGGGAAGTCGGTTAAGAATCGAACCGGTTAACCAGCACTCAGCTAATAGTCAGTGTATTTCTCTCATCAAGGTTGTGTTGTAACCATCACTACTGGAAACGTATTTGATCATAGCAGTGTGGCCAAATGATGTGTTGAAATATTATAGTATACCTACATATGAACAGATTATCATACGTTAATGGCGGTGTCGTCACAGCCTCATAGCTGTGATGTCGTCGTTTGGATATACTTTAATTTATTGTAATAGTATGCTTTAGTTTATTATGTCTGTTGCGGCAGATGTGGGTGTTTCCATCGATTACCATTAAATTTGACTAACTTACGAAGAACATAGAAGTCACCCGATGGTCCAGTTGCAGAAGGCCCTTACCCGCGTGACCGAAGTGTTATTCTTGCAACAGAATATTTCATTAGTTTCTTTGGTAATCATCGCTGCAGTGAGCGAAGTTGGCCTTTACCACATTATTGTGGATCACGTAATTATTCTGTGAAATAACGCGAAGCGTATATTCAATGGTTTTCGAATGGTCGTTTGTAGGTTCTCTGTGTTCTAAGGTTAAGTCTTTCGTATTCAAAATATAATTCTTTCAAAATATAATCCTGTTACTTATAACTAAAATTTTCCATATCGGTATATATAGGTAAAAGATGGAATTCTGATAAGCAGAACTTTTTATGAACCAACCTATGAATTCAATTGAAAATTCAAAAACTATTTATTCACATCGAGTACAAACATTATTATTATACGAGTTTCACTTTCTTTGACCCATTTATAATGAGTTTGTTTATATATACCTACAACACAACAACAAATCTTACATAAAATGTAACATTAAATATATTCGTTGTAAAATGCACTTCAACATTTATTAGAATTACGTGTGTATTGTAATGTGTAATCGACCGATTACATTGTAATATATGATAAGCATTGACATTTACAACGATTATCTCTGACCCGAGGTGACTAAGCGCTATCCGAACTGGTACCGGTAGTGCGAGGTGATGCTAAAAGGAAGTTGGAAAGAGGTGGATATAGTCCAGAAAATGCAAGGTGTAAAGAACACGGCTGTATAACTGCGCCCTCCTCTTTCTAAGAGGGAAGTGAAGACTGCGCAGTTGCACCGAGAGTGAAAGTGAACGCTCGCGCTGTCCTCTATTGGACTTCAACACATTATGGAACTATCATGAGGTGTGACGCGGGCGTGCAGGCTTGTGACGTCATGTACGAGTGTAAGACGCTTTACAATGTAGTATACCTGAGTCTGTGTTTCCCGAAACGGTACCACCCCGGAGTCTTCAAGTCGCGAGTGAATAGTCCTCGAGACTCAGATCTAGCGTGATACCACCTCCGATCACATCGTCACTAATCATCAAGAGTGTTAGTGGTCCAACTAGATATCATTAGATATTGACCAACATTTCATTTAACAAGTTTACGTACCAATACATAGGTATATAATACATATGTCTATCTTAAAGTGGCCCGATACGATTTCTATCAATCTAGAACAATCCTTCCACTTATAGGTTCTATTCCTCCGTAACCATAACTTCTTTCTTCACCTTATTTTAAAATTAGTGTTTTTCAAGGGCACATATCTTTATTGATGCAATTCAACGGACCAATGCTACTAGCATTCCGGGTACGCTGCCAACGAGTAGCGGGTTAGAGCATTTGAGCCTTCTTGAGATTGGCAACAGCTAACGGATTGCTCAAATTGTATTGTATTCGCTGTGGTATTGTAATTAGTCATTAGTATTTATGTTAACAAAGGCATCTCTACCATTAAAAACACTTCAATTAAACATCAGACCTCCACAAACGAAATAATTAAAGGAAATCGTTTTCAACGTGCTTCGGTCAATGCGCCTACGAACTGCCGTAATAAATAGTTAGGTACACTTTTAGCGTACTTTGTACATCATCGAGCGGAAAATACACGGTTTGCGTAACATCTGATTAGGTAATGCGATTATGTAAAGTAACAGTAAGTGCAATCGGTATCTGACGCATCGGTGTACCTGCTCGGTTATCGATCTGTTACCGGCCACAGTAACCTCTCCGTAACCTGACAGTAGTGTGCTCACGGGTTATTACCTGTTTATACGGTCGGTACGGGCTGGACGAGCAGTAGGTACACTTACCTGCCTTGTCCCGATGTCACACTTTGATGAGATCTTGTAGCGGCTATTTATTATTTGTAATTAAAAACTTATGTCTTTCGTAAGTTGACAACCCTATGGTTTCTATAATAAATACAGTCCAGAGTCGATTAGTTATAATATACTTGATACGGCGTAACTAAACAACGACGAACGTCGTGGCTCCGTGTTCTATACCTTCGCTGCACTGAGTTCAGAGCCGCGAGCTCGGGTTCGAATCATTGCCGTGATGAGCGTGAATGACTTGTGATTGTGATATCAATGGTGAAGTTATCTTACTCAATTGTACAATATGTTTGGGTAGTATTTAACTGTAGGAAGTATATTTATAAGTATATATAGAGATAGCCAGCCCGTAGCCAGGCCCATATGAAAACAACGTGTCATTTCCATATTAGGTAATCGCCTGCGCCTGCGCCGGCTACCCACATTGATCGAACATCTCGCTTTGAGGCATGTCATGTACCATTTTGGACTATAAATCGTTGCGGAACTGATATTCACTCATACCAATACTCAATTCAGGGAGCTCATGTTCTGTTTACTCTATGATCCAAATTCGTATAGTAACTCTCTAATAGCTCTTAACAATGATATTCCTAATTTTAGTAAATTAATTTTTCTCGTAGTTTTAGTCAGCACCAAAATACAAGTCTACTTATCTATTATAGAAAAAGTACCGGCACTTTAAAAAAATCATCTTATTATAATAAGTTTTTGTTTTTGGTTTGTTATTATTAGCTCGTTTGTTTCAACAAGAGAACAACTACCAGTATCAAGTTATTGTAGGTATGTATACAGCGTGTTACTCGCTTGTTACCATGTATAAGCTATATGCTATGTCAGGTACCGGCACGGGCGTGTATGAACACGATGACAGCGCTCGCGCTCGCTGTGCGCGCTGACTCGGTCACGACTCCATTTCAATTAAATCGATGACCCGGAACTAATCTTTGTTTCCATACATACTTTAATGTGAAGGAATATCTTGTCTACCTCCTTACGACTCACCTACCGAGGCAGCATCAGCCCGACGCGTTCTCACCTCGGGGGTACCTGCGGCTCTCAGAGGCTCGCAGAGAGCAGTGGTGCCCATAATCACAGATACTAGATGCCCATAATACCCCATGCTGGCCGATCCGGGTTGGGGGATGTGGCTAGCCCAGCGTTGTAGCTTAAATACCGCCCAAGGGCCGCGCGGAAGCGCTCGGATGAAAATGTCACTAGCGGCCACCCATCCAAGATGTGACCGAGCAGGACGCGCTCGACCCAGTCGGTAGGTTAAAATCGTACTCCGCTACTAGAGCTCGCTACCCAACTAACTTATTCACTTGGAAATGGCTCTCTAAGGGATGCTGATAGCGTATACGTTGTTAATTGAGTCAAGTTGACGTCATACGGAACTCTCTAGTCATTTAATGATACAGTACTCGCCACGCAATCACATATTATATTTTACACAAAATATGAAGTTGTAAATATAATATATGAACCAAAACAAAATTAACAAACTTTAAAACATAAAAAACCTACTTTATAATTGGACCGAAAGCGGACAAAAAGATAATGTTTTATTTTTAATTAGCTAGATATAGGCATCGTCAGCGTACCTAGTGCCTGGTGCTAGTTACGCGCTTACAAAACCTTTTGCCCGTGCGTAATGAAACAATAATATTGGATAACTGTGGTGCGGTGTGTTAGTGAGGCGCGCGCGGGTTTCGACTCCGCCAGCGAGACCCTCGCCGGCGCTCCTTATCACCAGATAGCCTCGGCCTCTTCCCCGGCTACCGCTGCTCGCTCCCGTATCGGACCTAAACACTTTTAGTTCAAGCCATTATAACTCCTATTTGAATAACTGTAAGGATTTAACAATTGTAGATATACACATTGGCAATGTTTACCCCTATCCTGTGTTGGCATACGACGATATCGAGTGTACACATGCGATATGCCCTTCGAGCTTGGAAATAAGGATTGTTGTTAGAGAAGGTATATAAGTTAATGTAAATAGGTTTTTATATTTCCGATGAATCCTCGCTGGTAGTGAAACCTTCGGTGTACTGTACTGCGATCTGCCTACATTAAGAAGTCACTGATTATTGTGTAAATGGATATTAAAACCGCGGGGTGTAGCTAGTCAGTATATAACCATACATAATTACGCAGTGAATAAATATAAGAAACAACATTACGTACTCGACTTTCCTTACATGGTGCATAGTGTGGGCTAGATTCGTGGGGTCGTTTCCACTGCTGGACAAACAGTACGCATGCATTAGCTACGAGTAGAATACTTGTTCATTATAATTGTTTAATTGCTTGTAAATCAGATATTTATATATCAGATATTTAGTACCAAGCAATGATAGGGCTTGACATGTAGCATGCCGGCTGCACTCGCCCGCAAAAATAAAGGGTTAAGTTAACTCTCAATAACTTTGAAATCACGCAAGCTAACTGTTTAAATAAAAAAATATTCGAAAGAAAATATAATTACTCATAAAATAAATTATTGCATCATTCAAACTATATATTTGTAATATATATATATATATATACATATATGTATTAATTTGAAAATGAAAACGTAAGTTGACAAACATCACCAAAATAAAATAATTTTCTTCTTGTCAGTTTTCGTATGAAAAGACGCGGCCATCTCAAGGTTTGTATGCGATCAGGCGTACTAAAAACTAAGGTCCTCAAGCGGTGTTGAGGCAAATTCTTCCATTCTTCAGTAAGGCCTTAATGTATGGGCATAAGGCAGGAAGTGTCAAGGGTGGTGCAATTCCTTTCCTGACTCACCTCCCCAGGTAATCCCATGCATGCTCGATGGGGTTCATGTCAGGACTCCTCGCTGGTCAGACCATGAGATCGATACCGACTTCTTCAATGCATCGTCTCACAGATAATGCAGTGTGAGGGCGGGCATTATCGTGCACATGTATTGAATCATCGCCCATGTTCAATAGGAAATATCCAGGTCGCCCATGTTTCTTAATGATTTACATTATGTATCTTTCAGCATTCATGTTCCCATTTTCAATGAAAACCAGATTTGTTAGTCCATCTGAAGAACTGCCGGCCCATACATTGAGCGACCCGCCGCCATAAGGATCCGTTTCTGTAAAACATGTCTGATCAAAACGTTCTCCAGGTCGTCGACACCCGGTCCCTTCTATCGCTGGCATATAGTGCAATTCTTGACTCGTCCGTAAACAATACACGTGCCCAATCTTCAAACGTGACCGAGTGACCCTTTATTGTTGTGGTCGAGTTTATATAAATGGGTGCCAGCATGGCAGCCATTAACTGTTAGACATCAACGAAGGGCTGTTGGTCCAAATGAAACTCTTCCCAGATGGGACTGAGCACTAAAGAGAATGAAATATATACCGATTTAAACGAGACTTCTAAACTATACTGATCGAAACGCCGATACGGCCAACGAGCTCTACTACCCGCGTATACCCAGCTTATAAAAATAAACCAACCCTCCAGAAAAGCAAACACGATAAGCTCATTCAGGACTCACCATAACGCTCATTTTCAATAACTCTAAAGTAGACATATCGCGAAACACTCAATTTACCAAAAAACCAAAGACACATAACAACATTTTCAATATAATATTTAGAGAGGTTTACGTTTTCTTACCCATTTATAGATTACTTCTTATGATGCCAACTTTATGAATGACAAACGTACGGCGGCAAACCTAGACATTTCATTACGATTACATTTAAATGTTCATATTTTATCAAATACAGCTGTGTCCAGAACGTAGATAAGCCGAGTAGATAAGCCCTAATAGTACCCAGAATAAGAATGTGACGGGAGTAATATGGAGGGAATGTCAATATCAAATTGAAATATTGTTTTAATTTTCAAAAGAAAACAGAACGGGATGGAAAAAAACTGAAGGCCTTTCAGGGACCTCCATCCAGGGACGACCTTCAGTTATGACTATGAAGTAGAAGAAGTTCGCATGTTAGATGATGTTTGGAGAAGTAGATTGTTTCACGGAATTGAGGACATCTGTGTATGTGCAAAATTGTAGCAAAGTGCAATGAAATTATTAGTTTTCGCTTCCTTATATCGCTCTACCTATATCTCTATATTCCTTATACCGCTAACCTACGATTCAAGTTACAGACTACAGTCAAGTGCTCACTTACCTTACTGAATTAATAGGAAAACGGGGAAGGTGTTTAGGGCATAGCCTAAAGTTTATTCTTACCTGAATAAAAACTTGTAGACACTGACGCTGATTTAAAGCAAAGTACGTAGTAGTAGTTAAAGTAGTTAAAGTAAGTAGTACGGAGCCAAAATAAACAAAAATACAATAGTGTGTTGCATGCCACTCCACCAATCAGAACCCGAACCTTCATAATGGAATGCTTACTTCAACTGGTTTATGATATGAATTAAATGATAATCTGAACAAATTTGTGTTTAAGATATTGAGCATTGACCAATCCACAACAATTAACCTTGATGAATGCGCTGTATTGGATACATCAATCAATCCGACGCGGCCGGTGAGTTCGGGCGGACCATCCTGGAATCGATAAATTGATCGCATGGTGACTGTGCGCCGTTTGAGCACTGTACCAACATGACCGCACAATATTTGATCATGCATTTTATAGTATACGTCACCAAGCTAAATCAAGCTATACTTGACAGGACACGAATCTTTCCACCATGCCTCTTGAATTTTACAATTCCTTGTCGAATAGCTAGAGGGAATAATAACTATATCATAATAAAATTCTAACAGTTTAGTATCGAACTGGGGGTAGCTGAATTCAGATTTAGAATAGCAATAAACGATTATGCTTTCCTGGTGAGCTATGTTATGTATGTATAGTATATGCTATATTCGCTTTAACGTCCATATTCAGTTCTAATAGGCATTTAGCATTACGGAACATACCGTGGTACTACATTATTTAACATATTGATTATTTATGTTTATAAAAAATGATTAAATATTGAGGTACTTACCTACTTACTGTAATAAATACACCGTAAAAAGTATTTGAAAAAGATTGACCCCAGTTTCTGGTCGTTTATTGCTTATTTATTGTTTAATTTGAATATGAAGCTCAAATTTTGATAGATGGCCGTTTGAGAAAGAGTATTAACGAAATCCTGTTCGAGTAATATTTGGCTTATGGATCCCTCGAACGCACGCCAGCATTTCTGATTGCAGTATACCGAGCCGAGTGAAAGTATTACCGGAGTCCATCAATTTGGCGAGGCAGAACTATGATGCAAGTTCCCTGCATCTAGAATATGTCCGACTTATTTTAGTTCCAAGTGTGTTCGGAGTGGAGTGTTCCAAGAAGGCGGCGCGCCGCGGCGGCGCGGGGGTGGTCGTCGCTTCGCCTTTGTTTTGGTATACGTGACTCCGTTTTATATGGACGCAAATTAGTTAAAAATAGAGCACTTCTGTGCTGATATTTTGAGCGTAATAACATCGCGCTCGAATAACCGCGAGATCACTCTACCACACACTGGGAATAACTACATCACTTATACAATTCTGTTAGCGTTTCTTTGTAAGGTGACTTTGTAAGGCTATTTTTTAGGATGGTGGTGATACGTAGCGTATTATATAAAAAGAACGGGTTCAATTAAAGGGTTTCGCATTAAAAAATAATTAATCAATAATTTTACTTTAACTTATTGTTTAATTGATACAAATATTTAATTACAAACGAGTTAGAAACTTAAAATTGGCAAAACGTTATTGACTAGACTATTAGGAACTTCGGCAAATAGGTAATTAAATCGGTCGAGGGGTTTTGTTGGCCTGAGCTGTATATATATATATATATATTTATATCTGAGGTCATCACCTCAGATATAAATGTTCCCGAACTTTATATTTCTAAACAAGACATTTTCATAGATGAACTTTAAAACCATCCGATTAAACGTTATATTAACGTAATTTATCACATAACGCCTAAATTCTAAGCTCAATTGCCTCCTTCAATTCGCAATATTTTAAATATACATTTTTTTATTGTGCTAAGGACTTAGATTGCTATTCAATATTCCGAAAATCGACACTTCACAAGATAGGGTGCTGCTTAACATTTGCCTGCCTGTTAATACTATATTATTATGTACAACAATATACATAATTATAGAGAACGATAGAGGAACATTACGCATTACGCAGTTTGTTAGCATTTACGTCTTGTCTTTACATACTTTCTGCACTTGGTACGCATCAAGAAATGACTCTGCAGGTGTATATCTATTTAATCAACATATAATACAATATAAACTTCATTATCATGGCTATAAAATACAAGTTGGTTCCGAGACTATCACGTTGGAAACTTTAATAAACGGTTATTAAGCTACATATCAACGTTCAAATAATATAAACAGTTTAGAATGTTATTCTTGATGCATTTCACTCCAACACCCCATCGTTGTAAATAGCCCGCGTAAGGGGAGGCGCGGCTAAATTGGCGCACCGCTTATAGCATATGCGGGTGCGGTGCGGGCGCGAGCTCCCCTCATTTATAATTAAGTAGTTTTTGTATTTGATACTCGAGCACTCGACCGTTGTTGGTAATTATCATACTGATTTAACAACGATAAGGGATTATAGACGATGCGCTCGCGTACCTATGAACTAAATTAAAATTTACCTTCATTTTATATCGAGTGTCTGAGAGTCATGCTGGGAATTTGATAACGGTGTTACCATCACCGGAAGCTCAAGCTGTTGTCGGGGATCAAACCAGTGTCCGTCAATTTGACAGGCGACGCTCCCCTCGCTGAGCAATCACCGCTTCAGAAACGCTTCAGAAACTATGTATGTATATTATTACAGTTTCGAATACTGGAACAAAAAAGTATTAAATAATCAATATACTAACGCTCGGGCACAAGGGTTCAACGTGGACTAAAAGTTCCATATTGGACCTTTTTAGGGTATCCGAACCCGACTATTTGTGAATATTTCTGTAAGTTTTAAAATAAATACTGTTCCCTCCACGAGCTTAAAACAAATAATAAATCGTAAAAAAGTATACGTATGCAAATAAACGATGTTCCGGTAAACTGCTCTAAACTAAAAAGGGCTGTAACGATTTTCGTGAAAATTCGTACCATATCAATGTTACGTTTTTCAACTAAATTTCTATCATGACAAGTCACATTCGCTCGCTAGCAGAGTCAATTGTGGAATAAAAGAATTCACAAAAACAATATTTTTTATAAGTTTCTTTACGTGGGTGTCGAGCGAAATACGAGCACAGGTACTAATAGCAAACGAGTTAGCTCAGTTTCAAATGGCAGGTGCCTGTCAATTCTGTTAGACGCACTCTTTCACCATTCCGCACGCGCTTTATTGATAGAATTAGATAAAAAATATGTATATACTCGTATATGGAACGTTTCCTATATACTTTTCGAGATAATTCTATACATAAATGAGATTTATATGAACAACTGATAAAAAGTGAACATAACATTTTACATCACAATATGTGATCATGTGTGAGCCGTGTGCACCGGCGATGCTCCCGGGACCGTGACCTTTCGTGAGCGTCCTTTCGTGAGGAGACACAGGTTATGCGGTGGATAGCTACCGGCTAGACCGCGTACCTAAATAAATAGAGGCACATCGAGAAGAACTATTTGTAGCGATTATAGCTCAGCGGCGAGAGCGTCAGCTGTTAAATTGACGGACGCTGGGTTTTATCCCTACTAACTGCTCGAGATTCCGGTGAAGGTAATACGTTATCGAATTCCCAGCAAGGTTGTAGGGCATTGTCGAGTACCCGCCTGGCTAGCTTCTACCCTCAAGTTTGAAAAACTGTCACCAAACACATGGCATGATCAGGCAGCATTCCTTGAGAGCCATGCAGTAAACGTTCTAGATCTAGCGTGATAACGTCTCGAACATCACGTGAGATAGTGGTCAAACGCTACAACTTACGGTATATAAAAATGGACACACACAAAGATCCATGACCGGGGACGAGCAAGTACACTCATCGCACAAATGTTTGTCGCTGCTGGGATTCAAACCCAGGGTCCCCGAGACACAGTGCAGGGGGTTGAGTGTGATAAATAAATAAATAATATCATCCACTGCATCAAGTACTAAACCGCAGCGTACAGAGACAGTAAGTAGTTTTATAAGTAATCACCCTTATTGCAATAATTGTTAACAGAATTGGTAAAATATGGTTTTAACAGCACATTTTCGCATTGATTATTTAGGGTTGCCACCCTTAGCACTACGGGCTTTAATCAGAACATGGGGAAAACATGCGGGTTTCGAGCACCGATGTATTTTTTAATCAACCCTTATATTTTCATCCGAAACATGCTCTATTATTTGAATGATAAAGTTTATTTTTAACAATGTTAAAATAAACTTTTAGCAATCTGTTGCTAATGGAGAAATCAAAACAGGAAGATTGATGTCATGGGAACTCACTCATCGTGGGATCCTGATAACTTTTGTTGTTCGTGTATTTATGTAGGACTTACAAAAAGTACCGAATATTTAGAACGCATGTATGTAGAATAATAATTGAGAGAGGGTTGCTATTATGTACTTACATAGGTGCGCTACGGTGGTCGGTGGCATATTCAGTTATTACGTTAGTAGTAAGTTATTACAACTGGATCTTAAATTGAGAAACTTGTTAATGCGCACAAACTTGTAATTGCGCACAAACTTGCTAATGCGCACACACTTCTTAAATGTAACGTAACATTCTTATCTATATATTCTTATCTTGAACGAGATTGTGTAAGGAACTTATAAATTACCGAGTCAATTCTGTAAGCTAGAACTCTGCGGTTCTGAATCGGGCTCTGGGCTCGACAACATACATACAACAACAATTCAGTTTCCCAAACCCGAACTGTGTCGAAAGTGGAGTTTATAAACTAAGGACACGCGAATTATTAACAAGACTACTTAGTGAAGCCTTTAAAATAGAGTTCGCTGACAAAGCGATTAAAAACTATGCGGAAGTTCACCAACAAAGACTTCATCATCACGTTGATGTTGAGGCAGTTATGCTCCTCGACCAGACCGATCTAGTGAGAAGACTCAAAAGAACAAAACCGTTCGAATTAGTGTAGTGTTCAGTGACAGTGTGCTAGTGTAATGTGGTTAAAATACTGCTCATAGAGAACACATGACCAAGGTGTCTCCCCCTTAAATAAAGGCAATAAGAAAAGTGTTAATGGACATATTCTTAGTACAGTAAATTTGGCAAATTAAGTTAGACTTAAATTACTTATTAGCATTTTAGGCTAGATCGTAATATCTTTACAGGATGCATTTGTATATATGTACTATGTTAACGGAAGAGAAAGAAAGCTGTATGTTTACTTGTTATTATTGAATCGGTGTGCACTCGGGTAGACAATACGAAGGCACAAAATTTAAAGTCGAGATCACCGTCGCTCTTAGATCTACAATAAACTGCCAGGTTTTGTTTTGCCAGCGGCTCACATAACTTTACGGATCAGGCGAATATGTTACTAGTGAGTGGACGACGCAGCTACGATCGGCCCTTTCCGTGACATGACATCTATAGATACGATACTAACCAACACTTTTATCTATGCATAAATGTCCATCAAAATCGTTATCTAGAGGGGTTTATATACCAAACAAGTACGCTGCGTATCTGGGCGACAAAAGCCTATCGTATTAGGTACTGTAAATGCATCCATTACAAGACAGGTAACCTAAGGGTTGAATTAGCATCTTGTAAACCACACGAGCGTAGCTGCTCATATAATATATAAATATAGCATCATAATATGATGAATATGTATATTAAGGAAGGTTATTACAAAAACTGACAGCACATTAAAACGTCGGGGTGTTTTTAGTAGCTTCAATCGCACTCAGTAAATTTGATTACTTTACATTTCCTAAGCAAAGAATATTTAGAATTAACAACAATGATGGAGCTGATCTCTATCACGTTCTTACTACCGTGTTTCCCTTAGCACAATAATCTCGGTATAGCATTCAATAACGTAATTACTTCGGAATTCATCTGCAATTAAAACTTCTAAGCTCCCATGATCATTCAGTTTAAAACCTCTCCGAGGCCACAAACAATTCATTTCTTGGAAGTAATTTATCCAAAGTGTACAATGAACGCTAATACGAGTCGCCGAGTAATATATGAGTCGACACAATGAGACGATCGGTAATAAGTAGGGCTGCCAGATGGAGAACAAAAATCTTGCCTACAATTTTGAAAATAAATGATGTTTATAAAAGCTATTTTTCTTATTATTAATTTATATTTACATAGACAACTTAATTTAGTTAAATTGAATGTAAATATTATCATTTGTGTTAAAATTACTGAAACTACGACGTATTACTATAGTACAAATATTCTGGATTTTCTTGTATTATTTGCATGTGTACAACCCTGGTTCAATCTGGCTCGATATAGATCGTTGCTATACAATTAATTAAGTTTGCATAATTTCATCGGAACAGTCGACAAAGAAAATGGTCTACCTGATTTGAAAAAAGTTTCTGTGTAATCACAAAAGCGATAAGGTTGAACCTATCTAACAATCAAACAAATGCACAGAAACATCAATCGTTGTAGCAATACAAACCAAAAACCACTCGCACATTATATATTTCTGAGGCATCTGTAGGTTTTCGCTGTACATTTTTTTTACAGTAAACAAAAATCTTCTGTCCTTTATTTCACAAAACGAAGAGAATAAGATAAATAAATTATATCTTTTCCCAAAAAATCGTACCTGGCAACCCTGCTAGTGCGCCACTTTTACCACATGATGACATTAAAAAGTAGTTATTACCTTTTATAGGAAGCGACAACATCGCCGATGGGTGGCGGCGGGAAGTTCGGACGAAGAAGACTCACGTTTTGTTTCATTTTCAGAAATGAGTGTTTCGATGTGATCTAGGTAGGTAGGTACTGGTGCATTATTAACTGAGTGTCCATGAAAATCCAAGGGTAATATTTAAACTATGATTTATACTGCCCTCTGACACAACCAGGGCTACTATGACGAGTGGCTTGTACTGTACGTGTGATAAGGGCACAAGCTTTTATATTTTATGTGGACATAAATTACAATAACATTGTATTGTGAGCAAAGCCATTAAAGCTTTGCGGAAGCAATCTACTTCGAAAATGATTAGGTCGCGACGCGACGCGACGTGGGCCAGTTAGCGAGAATTCGTTGTGCAAACATGTGTTATACGCGTCATTATAAATCGTTGTATCTTACGAGTAGAACCATTTGTGGCATGTATTCGGGCCAGCGGATAGATATTTAATTATTAAATGAGGCTGATGACGTTTGATCGTGGTACCAATATTGGATGTTGTAAGACCGAGGTCTTCAAAGATCATATTTAATTTTGAAGAGTTTACGCGAGGCCATCGCGATGGCAACAGAATTAAATATCGAGAGCAAATAACAAAGTAAACACGCGCTTGGCGCGTTTTTAATGTTTACCGTTATATATCACCGTCACAGTTAAAATACATGTTTTAAAGAATATTTCGATTTCTTTTGTTTTATTCTAGATGACAGTGATGCAACATAATCTTAAAGTTCTTATTCTTACCCACACTAGCAAATTGCTAATATTGTAAAATATAACAGCTTTTATCAAATGCGGTTAATTTTATTCAACACAAAATATATGACCAACTCACGTAAAAATATCCGCAATATAATAGAATAAAAATTGGTATCGTATTTAATAAGTAATATACCAATTTGGATTTTATGATAATCTGAATAAGAGCGTTCTCTTTTTAACCGATTTCAAAAAAGGAGCAGGTTCTCAATTCGACGCGTATGTTTTTTTTTTGTCACTTCAGAACTTTCGACTGCCCGAGCCGATTTTAATCGTTCGATCGTTTTTATTTGAAAGCTGGTGCTTCCTGTGTGGTCCCATTTAAATTTCATCAAAATCGGACCGGTTTTTGAGCAATACTCTAATAACTGAAAAGTGCTATGTATACGTGGATGACATTATAGTTGCAGGTGGAGGAATCGGTGACCATACACAATGATACAATTTCATCAAAATCGGTCAAGCGGTCTTTGAGTTATTCTCCAATAACTGAAAAGTGTTAGGCCTATCTGGATGATTTCATTGTAGAGGCGTATGACTGTTGAATTATTACTTAGTTATCTACATTGTATGTGTGGAAAATGACATAAACATAATACCGACGTGGACGGTTAATGACGTTAGAGTCAGAGTCTTGTTTCACAATCGGGAGCATGAGGCAGCGATATTCGACGCCGCCGCGCGAGCGACTGGACCGTGCAAACGCAGCACCGACACCTCGCGAATCAACTAATACTAGTGTTACTGTTACTTTGCTCCGATATTTATTTACATGGCCGAGACGAGCAAAAGTAAATATTAGTTGATTTTCTGAACAATTTTTCTTTTCAATTAATAACTAATTAGATTTAGTATAAACGTTCACGAAGTCAGCGAGACGAAACTTAGATTATTTTAACAATATAATATATAATATGTATTCAAAAGAGGTGTAAGTACATTGTTGACTTCATATATAGGCTATGATGTATGTACCAGGTACCCACATATTGTGTTTTACTATATCTTGGATGGGTAGTTTATTTATTTATTTAAAACTTTACCAACACTGTACACCTATACACTTCAATGGGAACAAGCTTTAGGAAAGAAATCCAAGTGTCACAGCATTTATAGATGAAAACAGCCGTGAAAATTTGAGATAAAACCACAAAATATCATCATGAGCAAGTAACAAATCAAAAAATTAAATATATTGAAGCTGGCTTTATACAAAAATCGAAATTTTTAATTTTATATTAAAATGTTATGCATATAAAAAAATTAGGTTGCTTCAACAAGAAATTGTAATTAATTCTACTACATACGATATTAATAAACTTAACTTAAAAACAATCATTTCCATAAAAGTGCAAATTCGATCAGGATGTTGTGACTTTTTAAAATCAAGGATATTGTTGGTAAATATATCGATTTGTTTAGTTCTTGTAGCGACATGATACCGCCGAGCAAGTCTTTTCATGGGAGTATTTTGGCCAAGGTTAGACCTCGATGCAGCTATATGAATAGGTTGTAAAATCGCGAAGCTCGAAGCTCCGATAATAATTTTGGCGAATCTATGATACCATGTGTTATTTTATACAGAAACAGTGTATCCAGGGTCTGCCTGCGTTAGTAAAGTGGTACCACCTTAAAATGTCTCAATCGTAAATCATAACTCTGAAGTTCTTTTCCAAGGTAACATGCGTAGGTCAAGTGCCTTAAAAACGCTTTTGAACTTTTAGTTAATTCTTAAGTTGTATAACAAACAGCTTGTGCCTGCATGAGACGACACAAATGTCTTACATTTCGAACGTGCGCGTGCGCATACAATCCTATAACGATGTACATTTTGGTACATACGTCACAAACATACCTACTTAGTAGATGTAACGAATCCGCATTGTGATGCAACGGGGCCGGGGCTAGGGGCTATATTATAAATACCACGCCCTTACCTTGTTTTATCTACATTGTGTTCTAAAAGTCATCTTGCTGCGAGTTCACGAAGTAACCAGTAAAATTCAAAAATTGCTTCCTGTGTCCTGTGTAAAAAATATATAAAAATAAAACAAGTGTTTATGTTTTAAAAATTTACACCTTGTCCCATGTGTGTTTTTATACTACTCCATAGAGCCACACCACAGAACGTTAGTAGCTATATATATATTTAAATATCTAAGATAAAAATCTATAAATGATGTATAGTATATATAATGATGTATATATATGTAAATAAGTACAAGAATAATAAATCCACCGAATGTGGTTGAAACTATAGTCGGAACCCTCTGACTTATTACGTGAGTAACTCCCGTGTTTTATACATTGATAATGTCTCAAAACCACGTCAGTTTTAATAACAAGAATAATAAAGTTAGCGGGAGATGTCCTCAACACCTCCCGCTGGTCACACGCGGCAGGTGAGCGCGGCGATTGCCATGATTGTTTCACCGCAACAATATTAATGTATATAACAAATCAGCTATATTCTGGAAAGGACTAGTCAGAAACTATAATATAAATGTATATAAATTAAAACATTAATCTAATTTGTAACAATTCCATTCGCATAGTGACTCACTTGCATAAATCTACAGTTTACTTGAAGGCAGTTTAGATTTTGTACAAAATAACCGTTGTATCAGTGGTCGGACGCAGGCTGTTGGCTGTTGCCAGTTACTCCGACCACCTTTAGTGGCTGATCATCCAGGTGGAATTACAGATGAAGCTAAATTGAGTGTCATGCTTACTAGACTGACTCAACTCCCGCGGCAGTAAGGCACTAGCGTATATAAATGAACCCATAGATTAATTCATTCTCCGTGTTGAGTCAATACGAGTGGGTTCTGTTTTTCTAAACGTTTACAATCCTCTCATAATATATCATCGTAAACAGCTAATTTGCGCCGCTCTATGCTTTTATATTTTTAAATCAAACCCATTACATTGGAGCCACTTATCCGGTTTCGAAATATCAACCGGTGTACTCGCAGCGTAGCACCTACCTAATTATGTAAATAAAGCTATTTGTGCTCGAGCCTTGATCTTTCGCACCTTCCCTTGCCGGTCACGGGTCACCCCTTTAAACGTCACATTGAACTGTGTTCAATCGGTATAAATGCTGATCGTGAGTTCATGCGAGTTTAAAGTGTCGATTAAAGCGTTTTCATTATGCTCAAATTTGCGTGGTATGTGGGGCACGCGCGCCGCACGCGACGCGACCCGCATGGGTGCTGAGGGCGCGTTTTTTATACAGAATAAATGCAACAGCGTGGGCTTCAGTGAGAGAGTGAACAGGGGTGACGCGCGAGTCGGGCACTAACCCGTACCCGCGGTTAGCGATATGTGCGTTCTCTATCGCGGCGCGAACGTCTGCATGGGACCCCAGAACGTGCCCGCTTGTATTGCTACTGCTCGAGCCCGCTCGCGCGATTCGCGACGGACGATAAACACTTTTATTGTTTTCGTATTCTCAACTGATTAAATATTAAAATATGAGTTTATAACGCGTTTATAACCCGGCACAACTTACCACACAGTTTCATACATTATAGGTCAACGGCCAGATAACACCAGTGTCGGACTGAGTCTGTGTGTTACTTAATTAGGTAAAATATTACATTGTCTCGGGCCGAGACAGGTCGCCCAGGGTGCTCGGCTTGTGCTGTACGTCGTGCAGGGCGCGCTTACTCACCAGCAGATGTGATGACATGATGAGGACTATGGTGGTAAGTGACCAGAGTCGTTATGGACCAATTACTCTGGCAACTGTAATTGCGAAGGTCCTTGACGGTTTGCTCAACGCTCAGCTTGATACGTATTTAAGGATATATGACAACCAGTTTGTCTTCAAATCTGGATTTTCCACTGAGATTGCCATTTTGAGTTTGAAACAAACTCAAGTAATACACTGACCGGTCGACTCCCAATTATGCTTGCTTTCTAGACCTCTCGAGGGCCTTTGACCTGGTTTGTTACGACACCTTGTGGCAAAAACCGAATGATATTTCCATACCTCAGGAACTAGTACATGTCATCCAGTATTTATATCTGGTCAGGTCAATTGTTTTCGGTGGACAAATGTGTCGTCGGAGCAGTATAGGTTGGAATGCGGGGTGAGGCAGGGGGGGGCTAACCTCACTGAAGCTCCTCAACTTGTACGTGAACGCCCTGATAGAGAAGCTCAGCAGCACTCGTGGCGGCGGCCATATTGATGGAGTCTGTCTCAATAATATTAGCTATGCAGATGACATGGTGCTACCGAGTGCCTCAGTCTGTGGATTGACAAATCTGTTCATAGTCAGGTCTGCTCACACTAAGAAGAAGCATGGTGTTTCAGCCAGAGAGTAATGTCCAGATACCTTACCACCAATGAAACTAAATGGCGCTGTGCTGAATAGGGTCGAGAAGTTCAGTGACCTCGGGCACCCGGTAACCTCTGTCCTGAAGCACGATGCAGAAATTGAGTGGGAACGAAAGGCGTTGTCTGTGAGAGCCAATATGATAGCCCACAGGCTTGCTCGCTGTTCTGGACACGTCAGAATAACTCTTTAGTGCACTTTGTATGTCTTTCTACGCGAGGGTTCTGTGGGTGGGATACACTCAAAAGTAGTACAACTCCCTTCGGGTACAGCAAAACAACGCGTTTAGGTCAGGATATGGAACAATGCTGCATGGTGCATGCACTGACTAATAAACACATCTAATGTGGGCCCTCTAAATTTTAAATACCTATTAATTTTGTGCTAATGATGTTATAGGTATGAATATTTAATTTTGTGTAATGTTATTTGAAATTATGACTAAAAGTTGAGATAAATGAATTATTATAATATGATTATGAACATAAAGCATTGAATCGCTCTCGTGACAGTCAACGTATCGCATTCTCACAAACAGTTGAATAACGCACGTACCATCCGTACTGAGTTGAGTTGTTTCACGCAGCGATGCGGCTTCGGTGATAGTGATTCGGTCGCTGTTTCGTGTAGCTATCGTATCTACGTCGAACTGCGTCAATCGCTTTATTGATCCGTTAGCCATATTACCATTCGTAATGAATTGATTTATACGAGGTGGAGCCATCAGACAGATTGATCTAAAATATGCATATGTATATATCGTGTGTATATATAAGTTAAGTATGTATATATTCAACAAAGTCGATGGCTCGAGTTGCTGGCATTGTTTCATGATGGAGTGAACTGATAAATATTAATCCTGAATTTCAAACATCTTCGAGCTCAGATTGTAAAAAACACCAATTTACATCGGATGGTTTTGGAAAATTTCTGAATAAATATCAGCGTGTTGTTTTGAAATGAGCACGTCGTATCGGAGTGTCACTGCGTATTCGCATTTGTAAAATAAAATCACTCGTCGCATGACATCATTCAAATTTCACGCAGTTCCATCTTAAACTCAGAACACAATGCGCACGCGCGAGACACCTCAGTTCACACTCTCAACTGCCAGTTCGCAGATTGTGTTAACATCAGGACTGTTTACGGTTCATACCAACTTTATATTTTCATAAAGATTAAAAAGTGTGGCTATATATCCACAAACGTGCTGGGTCTTGGCAGATTTACTCACAATTAAACGTTAGTGTCTGCTAAAACAAGACCTTGAAAATATTAATATCATGAAACGCTCTCATTAATTATGATATGTACATATCTTGCTCTACTACATCATTTTTCAAGACTTGAGTGATAAAAATGCACTGTAATTACAAATAATACAGCAAATGTTCATTATTCATCAATCATTAATATCTAACGTCGACAAAATAAATTAAAACTCAAAACTTCAAAAATCAACAAATACTTATTCAAATTATTAACGTAATGTTAGTAAGGCGTCAGATCACCATTTTCCCAATGTTCAGGTACCCAGTTTGCTATTGTCGATCGACAACTTTAGATTAACATTTTCCTTATTATCAAAAATAACAGCGATATAGATATAGATGACGCTCTGATCAGTTTCAAACATTCATTTACCATTGAGCATACGTAATATATATCCAGCTATTAGTAATTGCAAACACACAAGTACTATAATTACAACCACCATGCGTACAGTAATTTGTTACTTAATCACAACCATTGTTATTTCCAAAAGCCCTTCGACTATAGCCACATGGATTCGACACAATTCTCTTGGGGGTTTAGTCACCCACGTCCGTAGGAAAGTACCCCGAATGTTAATCTTGAATCCCTACACGTGACCCCCGGGTGGTGCTAAGAGGTGACTTGGTGGTAGGCTTCGGCCGTGGCTAGTTACCACCCACTCGACAAAAACGTGCCAAGAAACGGCCTAGCCGTGTTACGGCACGATGTCTAGTGACGCCATTTGAGGAGGACGGGTCAGAATAGTTGCACCACTGCAGGCGGACCGATATGATGCACTGAGTAATTGCTGCATCAGGTTACTAGTCGTGGAGGGTAGCGGGATCCGAGGCACGGTGCACCGCTGGCCGACCGCAGTTAGTAGGGGGCCCAAGTAGTGAGCCAGCCCCTCACGAAAGGCTGCCCCGCCAACTAGCGAAAAATCCCAGGAATGCGCCATCGTGCCGGTTGGCGACCGGACGAGAGCGCCTGATGGACATTCTTGGGGGGGCTCGGGCGTCCCCGCAGTCTCCAGACTAGTACCCCCTTGATGTAGGTTTTCTTTGTGTGTCTCTGGGTCTAATGCATGGAGCCTCATTCTACTACCGTCTTCCTACCAACCTTCACTCAAATGATGAAAAATGAAAAACAAAAAGAACAAGAGTACGGTAAAACAGCGGTTGCACTCGCTCTCTCTCAAAGTGCACCTCACAAATATCCGAGGTCTGCACTCAAATCTCTTGGCAGTCCACCACCACCTAGAGACTCAAAAGCCGGCTTTCTTGTTCCTCACGGAGACGCAGATACGCCGGCCATCTGACATGTCGTACCTCACATACCCAGGCTATGCCTTGGAGCACAACTTTAAACCACATGCAGGAACATGTGTGTACATTCGGGACGATATGTGCTATCGGCGTCTTCGAAACCTTGAAGATCCCAGATTTTCTACTCTTTGGGTTATGGTGGACACAGGCATAGAGAAAATTCTTTACGCCTGTGTCTACCGATCGCACCGCGGAAATGAGGAGACGACCAGGTTCACTGAACATCTTATTGAGGCGGCAGATGCGGCTCAACAAAAGTACCCTTCAGCCCAACTGGTGCTACTAGGGGATTTTAATGCCCACCACCAGGAATGGCTAAGCCCATACTTGGACACCGACCACGCCGGGAGAGAGACGCGAAAGCTCGCCTTAGCGTTAAATCTCACCCAGTTGGTCCAAGAGGCAACCAGAGTACCAGATGTTGAGACGCATACAGCCTATTGCTTGGACCTTCTGCTGACATCAGATCCAGACCGATACTCAGTGTCGGTATCATCACCCTTGGGTAGCTCCGACCATTGTCTGGTGAAGTCTGTATCTGTCTACTACCCGCCCGATTCCAGCCATAACGGCACCCGGCGGGTATGGCAATACAAGTCAGCAGATTGGGATGCGATGAGAACTTTCTTCTCGTCTTACCCTTGGCTACCTATGTGCTTCTCTTCTGGTGACCCTTCAGCATGCGCTGACGCTGTGACGGATGTGATACGTCAGGGTATGGAGTATTTTATTCCCTTCTCGGACGTTCCACTGTCAGGCAAAGCTCGCCCATGGTTCGGGGCTGAGTGTATAGGTGCTGAAGCGCTGAAACACAAAGCATACCTGGCCTGGGCGGATGCTCGAAAACGTAAAGCGAAGGACGTGCACGTGAAGAAGAGAGCCTATAACAAGGCGGCCAAGTCATGCAAAAAGGCTCTAAAGAAAGCTCGATTTAACCACATCAGCCGAATAAGGAACAAACTAGCCTCGTACCCTGCGGGTAGTAAGGCTTTTTGGTCCCTGGCTAAGTCGGTTGAATCTAATTTCTGTCGCCCCTCACTACCGCCACTGCTGAGACCGGATGGATCCCTGGCTCATACCGCTGAAGATAAAGCAAACTTGTTTGCTACTCTTTTTGCAGAAGCTTCGCGGATAGATTCTAGCGCTGCAATACCTCTCACTCCAATTGGTGAATGCGAGACGTTTATGTCAGATATTCGTATTCACCAAACCGAGGTACGCAAAACGCTACGTAATCTCGACATTAATAAAGCCAGTGGCCCAGACGGAATTCCAGCCATAGTTCTGAAAACCTGTGCACCTGAACTCACTTCTGTTTTGACACGCCTGTTTCGACTCTCGCTTAATTCTGGTGTAGTGCCTAAAGCCTGGAAGCTCGCTAACGTACAGCCCGTACCCAAAAAAGGTAGTCGATCCGACCCCGCCAACTACAGGCCCATATCGGTCACGTCCGTTCTCTGTAAGAGTATGGAGCGTGTCCTTAACAAGAAGCTCCTGGCATACCTGGAGACTAATGACCTTCTAAGTGACCGGCAATATGGCTTCCGCCGAAACCGGTCCACGGGAGATCTCCTAGCGTATGCCACGTACATCTGGAGTGAGGCCATTGAGAAATACGGAGAAGCGCTGGCCGTTTCTCTTGACATCTCAAAGGCCTTTGACAGGGTCTGGCACGACAGCCTTACAAGCAAGCTTCCTTCATACGGTCTGCCCACCGCACTATGTAATTGGATATCAGACTTTCTGAGGGACAGATCATTACGAGTGGTCCTTGATGGCTGCTCGTCAGATCAATTGGATATCAATGCCGGTGTTCCTCAGGGGTCAGTGCTCTCTGCAACACTGTTTCTACTGCACATTAATGACCTGCTCAAGCCCGGTACCTTTGGGTATGCAGATGACAGTACAGTAGTGGAGAGCTACATATCCAGTTCACGCTGCAGTGGTGCCCAAACACAGGTACTAAGAGAGGAAATGGTCGAACGGTTGAACCTGGCCCTAAAGGCAGTCTCCGACTGGGGTGATGCCAACCTGGTCGGCTTTAATTCTAATAAAACGCAGGCGTGTCTATTTTCCGCAAAAAAGAGTCAATTTAATGTGGCCCCTACTTTCCGTGATGTGTCCGTGCCGGTAACTGACCATCTAGACATTCTTGGTGTCTCCTTGGACTCGACACTCAATTTTGGATCATACATAGATTCCAAAGCTCAGTTGGCAGCCAAAAAACTGGGCGTCCTAGCAAAGGTAAGACAGTACTTTACACCGGAACAACTGCTCAACTTGTATCAAGCACAGGTTCGATCGTGTATGGAGTACTGCTCTCATTTGTGGGACGGCTCGGCCAAGTACCAACTCGAGGCTCTTGAGTCGATAGAGAGACGAGCTAAAAGGCTCATCAACAATGACTCTCTGGTCGAGAAGAGACTCCAAAGCCTGCAGCACCGACGTAAAGTCGCTAGTCTATCGGTCTTTTATCGGATACATTTCGGGGAGTGTGCTCTGGAGTTGCATAATTTGATTCCACCATCCCCATTCCATCTTAGGACGACCAGACGGACGGCAATGCGACATCCATACATGGTGGAAGTTCCAACATGTCGCACGAAGCGTTTTGCTACCACATTCCTAGTGCGTACAGCTAACGAATGGAATTTATTGCCTAAATCTGTGTTTCCGCAAACATACAACCTGGGTATCTTCAAGTCACGAGTGAATAGGTATCTTCTAGGCAGGCGTGCTCCACCGTAGACCGCATCATCACTTAACATCAGGTGAGATAGTGGTCAAACGCTTGCCTATTCCCAATAAAAAAAAAAAAAAAAAAAAAAGACACAAAGTTATCGAGCGACTCACAAAAGATCAAGGATACACAAAGATATAACTTTTTGCCCGTTTTCGTGTTCGTGACTGAAGTTGAGAGAAAAAATTGCGTGTAATGTTTATATAACTAGGTTGGGGCAACGCGAAACTGGCAGCGCAATACTCAACGGGTTATGTAAATAACTTTATGTGTAATACTAATAACAAAGGCAACACGGTACGTATATTTATAGTATATATATCTAATTTATTATATATAATAATGATATAATACATTATATCGTTAAGAAGTTTTGTTGTCATGTTTTATGCTGGTTCGGACGCGTTGAGTTTGCTCCTTGCTTATTGTTGGCGCGTGTTAGAGCACTATCGCTGGCGTCTCTAACGAGTGGAGGCCTACGTTCAGCAATTCGAATCTACTTCGTTACGAAAATAAGGCTAGTGTTGTCAATAATAGGTTGTTGGCCGATTATAGCTAATTTATACTCTTTAGAAAACAAATATTGAGAAATTGGTATCGTAGTTACAATTGTTTCACCGGCGCGTGTTGCTCGCAGCGCTGTGTCCAAGCCGAAGGTGAAAGAAGCGCTAATTCTGTTCTGTTAGTGTCTGGTGGTTATCATTGCAAATATATATGTACCGAACAATTGTAAAGGTAGAATGGGCCCCTGATGCATAGCCGTAACCGAAAGCATACCTCTCTCGATACAGAACCGTTCAGCAGATTACAAGTTTACTTTTGTTAGTAGTTGTTCTTGAGATTCTCAGACGTAATCTATTTAGTAAGAGTGAGGACCAAGCTTAAGGCAGTGTGACGGGACAAATATAGTAATGATTTTTTCACTTTTAGTAACATTGGTTCAGTATAAAGGAACATGTAGGATTCAAAACATAATAATTTTCTCGATAGTTTTATTATCCAAAAACATCCTTTTAAAAAATTAAATAACATATCTTCCAAAGTACCTAGTAAAAATATTTACACAAACTTAGATTGTTGGGTCGGTAATGGCATGACCTGGAAACGGCCGGAAATGTTTATTGCCATATCCACGATTTTTTATTATACATACGAATTAATTTAATAAATGCCTAGTGCCCGGAGCCGCGCAGCTCCAATCGCGCGTTCCGTGACTTTGTTCTCTTTCCCATACATTCCTAGTCTACTCGTATTTTGAACAGTTCATTTCGCGCACTAATTACCTAAACTGTCGGAAAAAATTCGGTGGGTGTAGAACAAGTTATCACAAAAATAATGGGCAATTAGTTCGTGACTCCGTCGTCATCGTGGATCCCATTAAGGCACCGCAGTACGCCTGTGGCTCGGCCATCAGGATACGGAACACTGCGCTCGGAATAACATTACAGAACGTACACACGTAACTACGAACCAAGGCCATGCGGATATGCCGAAGCTAATATTAATTTGGCTCGTTGCTAGCCCGCGAGTAAAGAATTCAACTGGAGACTGGCCTCAGCAAAAAAAAACCCACGTATCGCACATCTACAGACTTACAGAAAAACGAAAATCTTACGAAAAGCTACCTTTCCCGTCACGCTCTAACGCTCAGCGCCGCCGTTCATCTCGCTCGTAAATCGAACAGGAAAAAGGAAACCTCATACCGGTGTTCTTAATTTAAAATAATATAATTATTAAAATGCAATCAGTCATCGATCATTCAGATTGGATCGGATTTGAATGGTGGTATGTGTCTGAGCTGGGTTATATTATATGTCACACGCTTCAAGCGCAAACGAACAAACCAGCTCGAAGCCTCGACTGCTCGGGGCGATGATAAGCAGACCGGTCCGCAGAAGCGGGAAGGAACGTTATATAATGGCCGTGATACTTGTTATTTTGGTAATGTGTACGGCACGATATTGGTAAGTGTTACGTTAATTGGGGTTAATACCCCAATTAACGTAACACTTACCAATATTATAGCGTTCCAGCAGATGTTTTAGGCCTTCTGATGATAGTAGCTTAGAGATAAACCAAATGAACAATTGACCAGTAGAGTGGTCTGAGATCTACTATACGACCACTATTTCACTGCACGGACTATTGAGGTCACTGGAAGGTTTCACGCTAGACCTAAAACGTGACCTGTTTCTCAAGTCTCACACACAATCATAAGACACTGAATGTTAGGTAACAGTTGCTCTAATTTCAGGGTAGCCAGGCAGGAACTGCAATGTACCCTACCACCACGCTGTGAATGTAATAACTTACTTACAGCTCCTACAAAAACATATTCTAAATTAATCGTCGTATTTGACAGCTTGTATAAATGACGTTATGTATCGTTAGTAACAATCGTTTTTGCCAAAAATTCCACATTCGTAAATCGATCGCTTATTCATAAGAGTTGGCTTTTATCCTAGGTAATGACAGAGAACATGTAGAACGTCTGCGGGAAGCGCGATGTTTTGGTCACACTCAGAGAAATGGGGACAGGAAACCATTCACGGAGACTCGATGCAATATTTGCGATGCGATGAAAGGAAACGCCCGCGTGTCCAACCGTGTGTGTTAAATCAACCGATTGTACAGGAGATATTACGAATTGGTATCCGATCGACGTAGTGGTCGTCAAGATATCGATAAAAATGTAATGTGGTAACACTGCTTTGTTTTTCCACGAAGCTTGCACTATCTGAAGCGATGATAGTTCAACAGTTGGTCCCTACCAACGGCTTGAGCTTCCGGTGAAGGTAATCGCAATGAAAGTCTCAGTATGGTGGAAGGGTACTTTCGAGTACCCGCTGGCTAGCTAACACCCTCAAGTTTGAAAAACTGTCACCTCATACTGAGTGTGTTCAGGCAGCAGTCCTTGAGAGCCAGTAAACATTCTAGATCTAACGGGATTACATATTCAAACACATCATCACTGACCATCAAATAAGATAGTGGTCAAACGCTAAATCTATACAGTATAGAAAAATCTGTTAGCATCATTATTATCCTAATCATTCAGCAATATAGCATAATTCTCGTAAATACTTATGTTCTAAATATCCATTATCTAAACTAGGCAGTAGAACGCCTTCCTATTGTGTGTAAGTGTGTAAGTAAGGCAGCATCGCTGTGTTGAACTATTATCTAACACTGAGCAGTGAAAGTGTGCATGTGTGCGGCGATGACGTAAGACAAGCCGGTGCGCGGGCGCAGCGGGCCTGTGCCACTCTCACTCGTCTCACGACTAATGCTGATATCCGAGTAGCCTTATACTACTAGGAAGTTCCACATAAACTCGATATTTGCTAGTTCTGTGTTGAATTCACACTAATCAAGGAAACGTGTGTTTCTATAAATATAAGTTAAATACGTTTAGAGACGCGCGTTGATGTCTTTTGACCGTCGACATCTTTCTGGGTTTACTTTTTTTCTAATTCATTAACAAATTATTCCTACTTACACAAAATTAGCGTGTTCTATATTTCCTTAGTAAGTTGGCTTGCTTCACGTTATGCTGTGTTAACTTTGCATCATAAACTTATATTAATGATGTATTTTTGGAAGTTGAATAATACATAACAATGAGGAACACAAAACTATTATTAAAGTTTCTTGTTAGTGAAGTTTATAGGTTATTTTATAGTTTTGAATAAATTATGAAAATCAATATGTTTTTATATTTCCGTTTTAAAAGTACAGTAGAGTCTGCTTTTTACATAGCTTATGTCATAATTAAATAGTTTAGGAGGAGTATGAGCAAATAAAAAGCTGTAAAAAAGAGTTTTTATCTCGTACCCGACGCGAACAATTAATATCGAGTTATTCCTCCGTAAGTACTATGAACATGGCAAATCCCCCCTATATGGGGGAGGCATACGTCCAACAGTGGACGCACATAGCTGAGAAAAGAAAGTACTATTAACATGTTATCACATTAGCCTGCTGCCAATGATTTGGTTGATAATGGACGATCGGGTACGCTCTGAGACCACTTAACTAAAACTAGCCACGCGCACACAGTCGCAGCGCAGCGCAGCGCACACAGTCGCAGCGCAGCGCACACAGTCGCAGCGCAGCGCAGGGCCGACATGGTCATTTTGTGAAAGCGCAGGAACACATTATCTCTGCCTAATTATAAATATATTTTGTGAGAACCGTGCCGTGGGTACTGCACAACTACTGGCCTGGTTGAGACTAATGCAAGTTAGGTGCATGAACCTAATTTATTCGATCCATACTCTAGAACAGTGGTTCCCAACCAGTGCTCCACGGACCACTGGTGGTCCACAGGAGTCTAAATTATGGTCTGCTAACGGTTTATATATACACAAACGATCTGTCCCTCGTCGCACACCGTGCGAAAGAGCGGGTGGCCAATCCTGGAATGATTTCATTTATTTTCAAATTTATAAAAAATAAAGGACTCATTTTAATGAAACTTACTTGAGAAATTTTTGTTACAAACAGTAGCACATAGGCTAGGTACATATCTAGTAGAATTTCCACTATAAATTATGAATTTAACTATTAAAATAATATTGTATGATACTAGTATCGAACAAAGATTATTTCCGGATTGATTGAATTCATTTTCTGTACAACGTAGTCCCTGCTAACATATAATAAATCGAAGTGGTCCCTGGTAAACAAAAGGTTGGGAACCACTGCTCTAGGAGCTAGTGCCACACCTCATTATTTACATAGAATCATTACATGTTACTGATTTTCTTTTCACTGACAGAGTGAAACAACGAATGAATTCGATGGCTCAAAATAGTAGTTAAAGATCTTTCCTAACTGGACTCTTCTAATTTGTCAAAGGTGGGGACTTATTTCTCTTGCCTCCAGGGATAAATAAGCAGTTGAAAACATTTATTAATTTGAATAAATCTATTCAAATTAGTCGATGTGTATATTTTTTCTCTTGTTCATAACACTTCGCGAAATCGGCTTCGTACGAATTTGACAAACTTATCCGTTTCAACCGACGACAGTAAAGTGGTACCTCAACTATTTGTACACGTTTATTTGTTTATTTTAACCTCAAAATTCCGTCATTGGTTAATAATTTTTTTATTTCAAAATATATTCTTTCAGAGTGCGAAAACGGGCCGCCGTGCAGTTTCTGCGCTGACCTTCGATCAAGAACACAAGGAAGGCGCTGACATAATGTTAATCATTATTTGATGTTTGTTTATTATTCTCATCTATATGGCTGCTACTGTATTCGACATATCACAGTAGTATTATAAAGGCGAAAGTTTGTCTGTTTGTACTCTTTACTTCACCCTGAGACGGCTGAACGGATTCGCATAGAAATTAAGATAAGAAACATAATAGATGGCTTACATTTTATCTGTATAGCATTTTAAGCACATAGTGTGTTCAAGTAGCAGGCCTCGAGAGCCAGTAAACATTCTATTCCACATCGTCACTGACTATCAATGGAGATTGTGGTCATACGCTAGATATATAAAGTATTACAAAATGTCAAACAGGAAGGTAGCTGGTAGGCCCCATCGTGCAAGATATAAAGGTACGTTACTTCCACGCGGAAGTGGAACGGGTGCGGCGCGTACATATGGACATATATGTATGTGTATATGTGACGGTGGAGTAACATATACCTGATGCTTATTATATATAATGTATACTGTTAACCTCACAGAGACAGTGAAAGAACGCAACCACTTCCACTAGGTAGCGGAATAAGGAAGCAGTAATTGGTAGCGTAATTCTACTTATCTCAACTTAGACATAAAGCAAACTAGGAAGTTTAATATCTATAAAATATAATTATATGTATTTGTGTATGTCACTACGCTCTCCTCGTGAACCTCTGGATCGGTGTTCATCGAATGGATACTGTTTTCGGATTAGGTTACCGGTGTTGTAATATGGAGCGATTTATTTGCCAATTACTCGTAATATATTTAATGATCTTGTCATAACGTCACATCAAATCCAAAAATTGATATCATGACAACATTAAAATAAATTAACGTTTGGTGAACAAATTACAGCGGGCAATAAAAGCTTTAGAGCAGGACAACAACCAACTAACTAACTTTCGGAAAATCTGAGCAAAAATATTACGTAAAGTTGCAACCTATGTACTACATGTAGTCAGAGATGAGACCTTGCAGAAGGACACAGGCTACTTTTATCCCGGAAACAGTATGGCCCCCGTGGGACAACTGAGTTAGCGGGAAAAGCGGACAATTAACATTTTTTGTTATGGTTATAAATATTGTTTCATCCAATCTTTAACTCATTTGAGGTGGTCACAGTATGGTTTTTCTTCTTCTCTCTATTAGCCCATTTCGTTCTTATCATCTGCTTTTATGGTCAAATGCTTCTTTTCCTGCCGAAAGAAAAAGGGCCGAGCTGATAAATGATTTGCACAAAACCGGCGCCGGCGAAGAAGCTGAGCAGGCCCCAGAGTAACTGGAGCGAGGCTAGCTGCGGGAACATCCCGTATCGTTCCTGGTAAGATAGAGCATGAGCTGTGTTCGTATACAATGGTCCAATATTTTCTGTTGAGATACGATGACGCAGCAGACTCCTGCGCAGTCAAGTGGCACAGCACGCAGCGTCCAATTGGAGCTGCCACGGTCCGGTACCCAGCTATTTTCAGTTTACGAGTTTTTGTCAAAGGGTACAGATATCTGGTTAGATAAATAAACCTTGTACTGACGGCGCAGATGCGGCGTGTCGAATACATCTTCATTAACAAATTGTACGTAGGTATCCTACACATATAAAACTACGTGGTTAGCCTAAACATAGCAGATCCGTTGAGAAGGCGCCTTATATAATTACAATCCAGTTTGTATTTAGGTTTCTTCAATTTGTTGCTTTTAGCACTGAGTTGCGTACTGCCAGTCACATTAATATTTAATATAAATTAATGTGAAAGGCACAGTATGTCTACGTAAAGCTTATCAAATTATAATGTTGCTAGTATTTTTTTGTGTCCTTAAAGGTTAACAACGAAGTGTCGAACACATTCGATGTTCATCATGTCACGCTTCATCATCGATGGATGTGATGAGCAAGTGACGTCGCTGCTCCCAGAGCATCTTCCTTTGAAAACTTCCCGATCCTTATTGCGTTAAACTGACAACCTAGTGAAGGTGATTTATAATGTTATGGGAGGTAATATCAGTTACACCTTTATAAAATGACCCTAAGCAACATTATGGTCCGTAATAACCATTCATAAGTTCTAAATAAATAACAATCCCAAATGCAAATAATGGGTTTTCAACCTATAAACTTCATTACTTTGTAATAAAGTTTAAAAAGTTGAGTCATATATGTTCTCCTTGTCAAAATATTATAATTTGCCGGAAGTCTCCGAGCCACTAGCTCCATCCATCACCCCCGGATCCAGGAGTGATTGCCAACGAGCGACGGACGAGCGACGGACGAGCGACGGACGAGCGACGGACGAGCGACGATCGGACAACGGAAGGTGACGCGACGGTGAGCCGTTATCTTAATCCCTTTTCAGGTTTCACACCAATCGCAAGATCAGAGCAGGGAATCATACTTCTGCATTCGTTATTCATACGTAATAGAAGAAAACAGAAGCTAATTCAAATATTTTTGATTATTTTTTTAAACCAATGACCACTTACTGGTAGATGCTTGAATCTTGTTATTTCTATTACGGATATGAAAAAGTTACATAACTTGCAGTAACTGGCAATATTGCGTGTATATTTTTAATGAGCAGATGTAGATGCCTTTAACAAAATAAAATACTAATAACTAATTATACAATTCTGCAGCTACTACAATAACATATGAGCAATCCACTAGCTATTGGCAGCCTATAGATAACTCAAATGTTCTACCCCGCTACCGGCTGGCAGCGTGCCCAGAATGCTAGCAGCATATCCACGTTGAATTGCAATACTGATTCGTTGAGCCAAATATGTGCCAGCATTTTAGTCACGCGTCGCATCGATCAAACGCTTTGATAAGTTTCGGAAAATCCGATGAGCCCAACGGGCCCAATGTCTCGACCCCAAATATATATATTGCGTTGCTTACGTCATATTTCATAGATTTTAAATCGTAACTATTCATTATTTTTTATGGCTGCATGTAAAAAAATCCTGCACATAACATGAACATTATGTATATCCTTCTAATAAACGCCTAGCAAAATATTATTCAACTATATCAAACATTTAAATATTTTTAAAATGAAGCTAAAAACTTTTATTTATGAGCATCAAAAGTGCCAAGAAACACAAAGGCACGACACAAGTGCGATATAGCAGTGCCTAAGTATATTGTATATATACCATATACCTTAATGTACCTACTGTATTTTTAAGTATCGCCGTACGTTACCATTTTCGTTTATTCATATTTTTAAATTCATTGCATCACAGTTTATTATATCTGACTAACCTAGCAATTTTCCAATACTTTTTCACTTTTTGCTTTTTTTTTTGTGCTGATATATACTTTCATTTTAATTTTTGCTCACATAGTTAATAATGATATTTAGTTTCCCTATTTATAATATAAGTGTTACTTGTACTTACCTTTTTTTTTTTCTTTTCTCAGCTATGTGCGTCCACTGTTGGACGTATGCCTCCCCCATATAGGAGGGATTTGCCAATACTCGCCACGCTTGGCAGGCGGGTTGGCGAGCGCAGTATGATTTCCGATCTTCAAAAGGCGCTGCTGCCCACCTCCTGGTACGTGATTCCTTAGCCGACTCTTACGGCACCCGCGGGTAGAGATGGGGGAGTACTATTCTAGGCCGGTACCACCACGGCCAACTTTACCTACCTTACCTTACCTTACTTACCTATTATACATAATTATAGCGTCCTCCAATTCCCTTTAGTATAGGATATACTGTTGCAAACAGAAGAACTGTGACGTCACCAACCGGTTCCAACGGAAGACCAGCGCTGGTTTATAATCAGCATTGCTGAGTTGGGGCCGATTTGTAACATTTGTAATTGTACATTTTGTTGTGAGTGCGAGTCTGTCTGTGGCAAGGAGAGGTTGCGTTTCGAGCGTTCCGTAAATTTGACGCATATTTCACACAATTCTATGTCATATAACAAGCCTAATTAGTGTAAAAGTGGAGTGAATGTGATACAAGAATATTCCATTAAAAATATACAAAAACCAAGCCTGCTGCGACAACAACCTGTTGCGCGTGCCAACATTGAACGCTGGGGTAAGCTCTTCCTCAGTTCGGGTAAACGAGACAGGCTGCTAATTTCCAATAATTCATCTCTCTCACACAATTTACGATCGTCGGACGGCGAGGCGCGAGGAGGCTCTTGCGACGTGCGCCTGTGATTTTAACTTACCTATATATAGATATCTCTGCATTTCTTGCGCGTACTATTCGAGCTGTTTAGGAACTATTTTACACAGAGAAAATGGTTAATAACTGTGCGGCATGTACCAAATCAATTAGATCAAGCGTGGCAACTATAAAATGTTCTCGATGCAGCAGCTTATTTCATCGATCAAGATATCGGAAGAAATTAGAGCCAGCTGGGTATGCCCTGTGTGCCAGTGCAAGGAACCTAAAAGAGACAACAGTAATACACCAATACGCGTGTTGAGCGATGAATTAAAGAGTGTGCCGATTCGAGACGGGACGGCTGCCGCCGGCTCAAAAATACCCCCATTGATTCTAGACAGCCCGGCTGCTATCACTGCAACAGGCGCGCTGTCGGATGAATTGCCGTCATTAACAGAAAACATTAAATTACTCCGCGAGGATATTGGGGAAATGAAGGGACACATTGTATCGTTAACCGCTCACATAAAACAATGTTGCTCGAGACTAGAAGAGCATGAGAAAAAAATCGCTGATGCTGAGTCTAGACTTATCTCGCTGGAACAACGCGAGTTTGAGATATCCAAATGCCAAAACACAATATCCGAGCTGCGTCATGAGCTTGGTATTCGCGCCCAAACACACCTTAGAAATGAAATTGAGATCTCAGGAATTAACGAATGTCCCGGGGAGAATCCCATGCATGTGTTCCAGTCCATTTCATCAAAAATTGGTGTCAAGCTTAGTGCGGATGACCTTGATTACGTGACTCGGGTTGGGGCCCGCATCCGGACCAATAGCGATACTCAATGTGAATCAGACGACTCTGAAAAATCGCAACCACGTCCTCTTGTGGTCCGTTTCCTGCGTCGACACGACCGTGAGACGTTTCTCAAGGCGGGTAAAGCTAGACGTAATCTGACTTGTGCTGACTTAGACATCAAGGGTGCTGCAAGAAGAATATTTGTGAATGAACGTCTCACACACGAAAACCGCCTCTTATTTCGTGCCGCTAGACAACATGCGAAGTCAGCCGATTACAAATTTTGCTGGACCAAAAATGGAATTGTGTATGCTCGCAAACAAGAAGGAAATCCCGCAGTTGCTCTCAAAACCCTGGACGACGTCAAGAAGATATTCTGCCTTTAATAACTATAATAGATTAGTGGAAACTAAAGTCACTTTTGTTCATCAAACCATAGTCAAGACTTATCTATTTTATATTACGTGTTCTCGGATAAATTGTAGTAATACGTTCTTATTTTGTTTACTATTGCTATATTTTGTGACAGATTTATTACGCATATATAATATACCAGTTACACACTACTCATCACCAACTCCACAATTCCACGTATCACGAACCAGGTGTACTACTTCAACAGAATATATTTCTGCTTGTCTAAACTTTCGTATTTGTATGACAAACCAGGCACAAAATACTTCATCATTTCTCTTTCTGAGTTATAATGATGGTATCACTTAACTTGGTAAATGAAATCGACGAAACGGTTTGTATCGAAAGTCATACACTTCCGACTGTCGATTCTTGCAGAGATTACCTTACAGATTTTAATTTTAAAATACTGGCTTTTAATATAAGGAGCTTACGATGTAACTTTGATGCATTTGTAGTCACACTCAAACGCATATCTTGTGATGTAGACGTCATAGTTTTGTCTGAATGCTGGTTATCTGATGGCCAGCATATTGAACCCATCCCGGGATATAACTTTTTACGGACATCGTCTCAATTGAATAAAAATGGAGGCGTTGTTATTTATATAAAGAATTATTTTAACCCTATTGTTCTGGAGCCAGATATAGCTGATGCAGATGCGCTTCTGATAAAGATAAATAACCAAATAGCAATCTTGGGAATATATCGATCTCCCAGTACGAAGGATCTAGAACCATTCCTGAATTCTCTTGATTTCACACTCCATGATTTAAAATTGTATCCTTTTGTTGTTTTGACTGGAGATATAAATATTGATACTTGTAATTATAACATAAGTGAAAACTACCTCTATCTAATGGCTTGTCATAGTATGCTTCCAGCTGTCTCTAAGCCTACACATAACAAAACGTGTCTTGATCACATCTTCATCAATTCTAAAACGAAATCTGTTGGATTGCAATGTAAATGCTCAGTTACAGACCACGACCTCGTAATTGCAGGTTTGACCACCTTAAAACAAGCACCGCCAAATCCTCTTTACAGAACAAAAGTTGACACAGAATCTGCTGCTCATGATATTAACAGTCTTGACTGGTCAATCGTTATTGATAAACAATGTGTAAATTCAGCAGTATTAGTTCTTAATAACACTTTAAATGACATATTGAATAAACACACTAGCAAGGTTAAAATTGGGCGCAAATGGGTAGTAATGAAGCCGTGGATTACACCAGGGCTACTCAGATGCATGCGGCATCGCGACAAATTGCACCTAAATCTGAGAGCTCATCCAGACGACGTTGTCTGCCGTAAAGTATATAACAGATATCGCAATTTCTGTAACAATCTTCTAAAAAAGTTAAAAAATGATTATAATCGGAAACAGTTAATAGACAATCAACATAATTCTAGAAAACTTTGGAAAACCATAAAAGATATTTGTTATACATCAGTAAAAAATAACGCCTCTTTAAACCTATTAAAAATAGATCCAAACATAGTGACATCACTTTATAAATGTAACGAATACTTTGTTTCAGTCACACAAAAATTAGCAAACCACATATTGGATAAGATGCATATTACTCAGGAAATGCTTATATCTTCATACAGATCTAATCAGCAAGTTGCTTCCTCCCTATTTTTTCATCCAACAGATCCATTAGAAATATCTGATGTGATATCCCAACTTAAAATTGATAGCTCCCCCGGCCCTGACGGATTCACAGCTAGGTTATTAAAAAGATGTTCTAATTTTCTGTTGGCCCCTCTAACTCATATAGTCAATCTAAGCTTATCCAGTGGTATATTCCCAAACTGTTGGAAAGTTGCGGCTATTACACCAATTTTTAAGTGTGGACCTAAATCTCTTCCAGAAAACTACAGGCCAATAGCTCTTCTTAGCGTTATCTCTAAAGTTCTCGAAAAAGTCGTGAACAGTAGACTAGTATCCTACTTAGAGAATCATTGTGTCCTCTCTGAAAGACAATTTGGTTTTAGAAAAGGTAGATCGACCGAAGATGCCACAACTCTTTTAGTTAATCTAATATCTAAACACATTGAAAACAATAATAAATGCATTACTGTCTTCCTAGATTTAGCAAAGGCATTTGACACGGTCTCGATAGGTCTCCTATTAAAAAAAATGGAATCCATCGGAATAAGAGGCGTGACGCTTGAATGGTTTCGGAGCTATCTGACCGATCGTACACAATTTGTGAAAATTGGTTCTCAATCCAGCAGTAGCTTGCCAACTTATTACGGTGTACCTCAGGGTAGCATACTAGGGCCAACACTCTTCACTTTGTACATCAATGACATAGTCAGTTGCTCACAAAAAAATATGGAGGTCATTGCATACGCAGATGATACTGCGCTGGTATTTCATGGGAAGAGTTGGGAACAGGTGTATTCTCTTGCGGAAAAGGGCCTGGCTCACATAGGCAAATTGCTCTTAAATAACCTTTTGACACTTAACATCCAAAAGACTAAGCACATTGCATTCTCCAAAACGATGATATCTAGCCCTCTAATGACCCATACCCTTAAATTTCACTCATGTACTCAAGTTCCTGAAACACAAAATGATTGCTCTTGTACAATAATAGATCGTGTTTCCAAGATGAAATACCTAGGCATCGTCTTAGATCGAAATCTGTCCTACAAAGATCAAATTAATGACTTATCAGCCCGTGTAAGAAAACTTATTTTCATTATGAAGAAACTAAGAGACTGCACGCCTTTGGACATTCTAAGACAAGTCTACCTTGCCTTATGCGAGCCTATTATGCAATATTGTATTTCTGCCTGGGGATGCGCAGGCAAAAGTACCTTAATTGTGCTAGAAAGAGCTCAGCGAGCCTTAATTAAAGTGATCTTGAAAAAACCTTTTCGATACTCAACTAACACTCTCTATGAAGAATTTAAAGTCCTTCGCATCCGCCAGCTCTGTGTTTTAAAAGCAATAACAAAAGCTCACAGAGATTTTCTCAACCACTCAGACTATTTGGCTCTAAGTTCTAGACGCGTTTTGCGGCTACCTCTCCCCAAGGCTACATCCTTACTGGTTCGAAGAAGCCCAGCCTATGCCCATGCTAATATTTACAATAAAGTAAGCAGAGTTTGTAATACTAAAGATCTAAAAATATATAGTTGTAAAAAGACTGTTAAGAACTGGCTTTCAAATCTATGCTACGATGAGGTTGAGTCTCTTATATAAGAACATGGGGCAAATGCCTTCATTAAAATAAAACACTAATAACTAATTACAATACTGCAGCTTCTACAATAACATTTGAGCAATCCACTAGCTAATGGTAGCACATAGATATCTCAAATGTTCTAACTCGCTACCAGCTGGCAGCGTGCCCAGAACGCTAGCAGCATTGCCTCGTTGAATTGCAATGCTGATTCGTTGAGCCAAATATGTGCCAGCATTTCGGTCACGCGTCCCATATTTAACAGCACTGATAAATTTTCCTTTATATGAAGTAACAATAATAATATACATATTATCTCAGACAGTTGCGTCAACACTATTTACGTACACCACCACCCCATCATTTCCCACCCTCACCATAACACTCTCTCCCCCCCTCCCTCTCACAAACCTACACTTATAACTATCCTCCTCACACACAACAATATATGGTATATTATAATTATATTGTACATCGCTTCACATTCACATAAATTAGAACTAGTGGTACCTTTATCAGTTAAGAAACCAACCATGCAAATTATACCGTATAAAAATTCGCATTTCTGAGATCCAAGACACAAGTTTTTCTTAGTTTGGGTCTCAACGTAAACAAGGCTTAGATATATAACAAGTCTGTAAACATGTGTACCACATAACCATATTTGTAAATCTTTTAAGGAAATAAACATATTTGTATTTGTATTTGTATTTGTATTTGTTATTTTTGTATGCTTTAAATGTTACAAATAAATATCTTTCTTTCTTTCTTTAAACATTATTCAAATGCCAAATCAATAGATCGCCAAATTAAAAAAGTCGTCAACAAGAAGTCATTGTAACGCAAACGTTTCCCATACGAGCTCAAGCGTTCGGCTGGTCACGACGGAACCATCCCTCGGGTAGGTCACCTCTAGCGGCATTTTCAATTGAGCGCTCCCGTGCTTCCGAAAGTACATTAATTAGTCTGTCACAAATGTTGTTATTTTTTCACGATTTCAAATAACGCCTCCTGCATAATGTAAGACTCCTGTTCAGTTCGGAGTTGCAGGCATTTATACATTTCCGACATATAGTGGATATGCTTATGCTTAAGATAATGTTGTATCATAACATAATATTACGATCATACTGACGTACAGTATACGTTTTGTTTATATAGCGATTCACTTGTAAATGTATTCAAATGGTTGTAATTATTTAAAGATTGCTTAGTAATTAAGTGAAGAGTTAACGTCGTCGCTAGTAGTTTATGAACCGAGAACTCGTTCGGTAGAATCTCAAAGTCGTTAAACATCTTCGGTGGAGTTTTCGATTTCTGCCACGCTTCGATGAACTTCACATTAATCGTTAAACATTCGCGTACGATTTCATTAATTTAAACCTTATTTTAAGCAGATTAAGGCTACTTATATGTGTAACAAGCTAAAAGTTTATTTCATTCTTTATTATTATGAAGTAGGTGGCGAACAAGCAAACAAACAAGTAGGGGCATTTTCAACTGCGCGGTTACGTGCTTGGGCACGCTAGCCCATCGATCCATCAGGCTCACCAATTATTGATGGAAGAAGTTTAGTGGCTTTTAAATTTTTAAATACCACCATAAAACATATTTCTGGGAAAAAAAACCTATGACAGAATTAGCTATTACTTTTGCGTCCCTACGTACCTATTTAAATAGATATTTTGCTGCAGATGCAGCGCAGGTGGTTCGCCGCACGGTGAGGTTTGGGTGCCAATTCTAGGCATTCCATAGAATGGACTAACAAACTTTTGTAGAGATGTAGTCGGAAATCTTGAATTGTCTAAACTTTTTTATGGAATATGGAACATAGTCATGACTTGACATCAGGTTAGGTAGTGGTTAAACGCCTGTTTACTCTATATCTTTTTTTATCTCAATCTGCCCAGAAAGACTTTTAAAAGTGTTGTCTGACTGCAATGCTGCTAGTATTCTTCAACAGCTCGTAGGTTGTTCAAGTATTACTGTGATGCATGTAGTATTGTCATTAGTTGGTTGTGCTTTGAGTCACAGATACAATGTTTCTAAACCTTAAACCACCGCAGACAATATAATTAAAGAATATGTTTCGTATGAGTGACAGCCCTCTTAACTAAAATATTGGACGTTAAATTTAATATAAACAAGTTTAATCGTAGTTAAAGCCGTATATTGTATTGTATACTGTTCCGTCTATCCGTCTTATGGCTGACGTGATATGGTTTATGTGATGATGATGATATATTGTATCTTTTCTAACCCTAACGTTTCCAGCACTATAGAGTTATCGCGGTCTCGCTCGCGCAGGCACCAATATTTGGCATGAGCATGTCGATGGTGTGCGTGTGTATAATGCATTCACGTGTCATGTTACTCCTCCAAGCTTTTATACACGATCTATGATGGAGATGTCATGCGTTCCTTCTCAGCTCGCGTTCGCGTGCCGCCCTCACGGCTCACATATGACATTTAAAGGTTTGCTTCAGACAAGTGCGCTCCTACTATTGACTAAAGAACTTAAATCACTCGATCTTTCCTCCAAATGGACAATGACTTTGCAATGTGACGCTCGGCTGAGTTTGTGAGTCATCGTTTGAAAATTGGATTTTGAACAAAGGTTCTCGAGCTTATGTCTCTGCTCGGAGGCCGGGCGTAAGCTGTCATTGAAGTCAAGGACTTTACCATTGAATGTGCTTTGTAATTTATGGGCGGAAATCGAAAGTTGTCATGGTTTCAATGCTTCTTATTAATCAGTGCAACTACTGAACGAGAGAAAATCTTTGCTAAATAGCCTAGCTTTATTTGTTCACTCTTGACTTGAAGGCCCCAGAATTTTACTTATCGGTAAACACAGACTCGTCGGGCAACGAGTTCCATTCCTTGCAGTTCAGTGTTCACACTAAAATGGAGGCAAAACGCTTCAAACATATAGGTGGTATATGTACCAGATTCGATGGCGCGTTGGCGCACGTCTGGTCGGCCGATGATAGAAAAGGGATAGAGAAACCAAATTATGTAATTGAAAGCTGATAGACTCAAAACTTTATCAAAAAGGAACCATCGAATCGGTGACCCACATGCTCCTGTCTGTATCGTGTCTTTCCTGGTGTCGAGTGTTCATAGGGTATGACATGTTTGAGGGAAGTAGACCTTTGGAGATTAGCGACTTTAAAAACAATTATTTATTTCCATATAAAAATCAACCGTCATGAAACTGACCGCCAAACACAATCAGCGGTTAAAGTAAGCCTATTGCCCGCCAGACCAGTACTGAGACGCAGGCGGACTCGGGCTACGCCATAGTATCGATGTCGTACAAACAAACTGGAGCACATTATAAAGCCCAACATATTTTTCGCAACAATATTAAATAATGCTCACTCACGTGGCTATGGGAAAACCCGCATCCCACTAAAATATGATCGTCAACAAAACGGCCATTATGCAATGTAACGCATGGCGCATTGACGTTGACGCAACGCCTGTGTTCGTGATCGTGGTAAGTGTGCCATGAGCATTACTTTAGGTAGTGCTTCGTGAGTAATCTGTGGTCGCAACCTACAACTGTTACGTATACTGTAGGCTCGGTGAGCCGCGCGCGCGCGCCGCGCCGGGGCGCGCACCGCGGCGGGGCCCGCACTCGGCGTCTTCGCCGTCGCTATGACATAACCGAGCTTCCGCTATACCAGTGAAAGGTACTTCGCTTTATGTCACAGAGGAGCTTGCTGCACTCGTAACTTGTATCGGTTTGTGTTGAAATTGAGTCTCACGTGGGTCACCCAATTTTGATGCAAAATAATGAGCCGGCGAACAGATTCCTTCTGAGGTGGAATGGCGATGAGGTTCAACAAACATTTCAGGATGTGGTAAATTTTTATTTCACTGAAATTTAGGTAGGGTTTTGTGAGAAGATAATACCTTTATCTCGTCGTATTGCTTGTCTTATCCCACTTAGAGGGTCGGTGGCGTTTTCCTATTCGATTCGTTTGAACTATTCGTTAGTATTCACATCATTCTAACAAGTATCTTTCACAAAGTCAATTTTACTTTCTGCTGTCTATCGAAATGAAAATAATTGTATTTACCTGATTCGTTTACGTTACAACTTACTAATAATAGAAATCAAAATAGTTAATAAAACAGGTTTTAGTGGATAGCCGAACTGAAAACTCCGAGTAGCGGATATAAAAATTATCTAATCCTGTAGATCCTGGCAAGAATAATGGGGCACAGTATTTATATTAATGTCGTCATCGGTCCTCGATAAGTGTGTCAAGTTTCAAACTAATGTCCGAAGATTAGAAAGGGGTCACAATCATGATTCAAACGTTCCGTCGTATAGATATATACTATATGCGAAGCTAATAATAGCGTGTCACAAAGGGTTCACATACTAATATTTCGCTTTAATTTGATCACATCAATGTTTGTCTATTTGGATACCAAAGACTCAAATACTGCCGGAGTATAATTATTTGAAACTTATCCTTGAAAATATATTCTGAAAACATGTCCGTAACATATTTATACTGATAAACAAAATACATTCGTTTCTCGATAACCTACATAAGACGAGGTCACCTATTTTATTCTTTAAATGGGTAAAGCATCTGTATTATAATGTAGGTCAACAATGGTGTGTTCAATAAAACATATATTTTAATCTAATTATTGGTTACTGCAGAAGTTTGACATGAATGTACATATCTTGACATACTTAGTAATATAGAACGGGACCATATTTATTTCAGGGGCGAAAAGGTATGTTTAAGCATCAGGGGCTAACAGGTGCGAGATCAACGAAGCTTTTGGCAATATCATATTTTAATTTGTCATAGAAAAATAACTTGTCTAAGCTAATATCAACAGAAAAAGACTTATATATATATATATAAGAAGCGAGTACATGTGAGAGCAGAACGCAAAACCATTTGGAAATGATCGCAGAAATACTAGAGTAAAACATTCGACACAGAATTAATCCACAGGGAGGCTAAAACCCAACAAAGAAGGACAATAGCACCTTCGTGACGAGTATTGGCAAATCCCCCCTATAGGCATATGTTTAATCGATTAATTTAATTTTTTAATGATTTAGTCCAGCAATCTCGGCCCAATTTTCAACAGAATTCAGACTCGTCCCTCATTATCCTGAACTTATCAAGTTTAGGTACATACTTACGTGTTTCAATCGATCGTTTTCACCGTATTCCTGCAAATTGTGAAACGAGCTTCCTCCCTCGGTGTTCCCGAGCAGCTGCAATACGGGATTCTTCAAAAGGAGAGTAAACAGAGCCAACGTCATGCCCCCAGTGTTACAGAAATCCAAAGGCGACGGTGAGCGCTTACCCGCCTGCTCGTGTGCCACTTATTGCATAAAAATCAGACAATTACAAAACTTTTACAAAATAATTAATTATCTGGCGCCGAGCTAGGCTCGCTGTTCTCGCTCTCCCTTTAGTTTATCAACAAGCTTTACGAGTTGTTTGAATGACTTCAAACTCTTAATAAATATTTGCTTTTAGGCGAAAATCTAGATATAGACTTACACATAATGTACGTAGATGTCGTCGATACTAGTTAGTTGATTATACTGGTCATATATTCATAGAATACTTCCTTGGTTAACAATAGCAAAAGTTCTGCCAGGTATTAAAAGCTAGTTTTTAGAGTTCAGTAGCCAGAGAGTCCAAACGGAAACCTATTGCATCTTACTTGTAAACTGAATAAGATGGGAGATGAACAACAATATAGAAATGATGAAAAAGCAACATGGCAACAATCGTTACTTTACTGAAACGATAGATGCCAATAAATAAATAAATTACTGAAACGATAGATGTCATGTTGCCAATAGATTATGTATTATCGATCAACGCTACAATGTACAACAAAGAGCGCGGTACACTGCGGGTTGCTTCTTTATGTTTATTACCGCCGAACTCAGTCATTAATAACCAATCTAGGAAATTATAGGAATGGATTTGTTTAAAACGATGAACATTCATTTTTATCGAAATCGGTTCAGTAGTTCCCTTTATTTACAAGGAAATATTGAAATTGTTTAACTACCTTTAAGTGGGAAAGTATTTATTATAGTTGACGCTACGTAATGTTTAGTAGAACACCTTAACATTGCAGTGTAAAACATATACTTTGGGCGAACAAAAATCCACCCATTGTGGATTACATATTATTGGGCCATTTGCCGATGTTAATAATATGAGATTGTGTGATTTAATTCATGGAAAATTAAAATTGTCATACTTGTCCATGTTTAAGGAAACCGTCAAAATTATTAATTTTAACAAGTTATGCTACGGACTCTTTTTATTTTTAAAATTGGGTCCATAAAAACATAAATAATCAACATATTATATATATGAAGGTAGGTTTCGTTTTGATTGCATTGCTTTCGAGTAGAATAAGTACATAAATGCTCTCGTACTCCGAACACCCTCTGCGCGCGAGATCGACTCGCACTTGTCTAATTATTGGCATGTAACCAGTTATAACCGGCACGCTTTAACAAGCAGCTCAGTTAATAAATGTCGAGTAGGAACCAGGAACACGTCGACACTGTCGATGTCGCAATTCCAAGTAACATTCAACCAGCATTCGGCCAACCTATCGGCGCCGATCAGAACTAACTGGCGACTTGACAAGTGGATACGGGCGTGATTCTGACACAATAACCTAACATTAAATTATCTGATGCGAATTTATTTATTGTATACTCTGACCGCGTTATGCGGAAGCTTGTTGTGATTCGAGTAACTGTTTCGTATTTGTTACATCATTATAACATCAATGTATAGACGTCATTCTAGTTTTAGGATCTTTAGAAGAAGCCAAAAATAACTAATATAAAAATAATCATTAATAATCAGCATTGTGTCAGGGTCAGAAGAACGTCTAACGCCGATTTCAGTATTATATCATGATCACATCTGGAATGTGCAAGTAAGCCCCGCGGTTTCACCCGCACAAACTAGATTTTCAAGTTATCCTACTTAGAGCTAACTACTATTACTAATTACACTTTGGGTTACATTATTTGAGTTTTTTTAAGGATCTCTTATTTTTTTATTGTAAAATATAATATACTGATTTAAAAAATCGGTCCTGTAGTTTTTGTGTTTATTCAAACAATAAATAAATCTTTCCTCCTTACCTTATACCTACATACAAGTGTTGATAAACGCACTAAGTGGAATTTAAATAAAGGTTGTTTTTATTCATATACAACATAGTTGTAGGTAGAATATTATAAAAAATCACTATGGTGGGTACAAATTTAGTAGTCGACAAATTTCTATATAATCATGACATGAGACGACTGCCAGAACTTTTCACAGATTTATTTATAAGCTATATTATAAGCCGGCCACGATGAATGGACAAGGCATGCGATGGAAAACCGATAGAAAAATAGGTTAGGATTAGGATGAGGCGGTGTGATCAGAATCACCGCCTCAACCTAACACCTACCAAAGTTAGAACCGGAACAATAAATTGTAGCAGAATAAATGCCGCCCGTCCAGTATTGCACGGGATTTGGCTTTGATTAACAAATATGGCATTAATTGACCATATTTAACATGTGTTACCGAATGTTTATCGACCGAATGAAACGAAGGTTTCAATGACAGCTGCATTAGCATATTGGGTTATTATATAAATCATACATTTATAAAATTAGTTGTGAAATATATGAACTAATACTGACATAAATAAATAAACGTTCTAGTGAAGGCGTGTGGTGTGAAGCGTGCCGGAGTTTCTGTTGCACAAGTCGAGTCGAGTCGAGTCGAGCTGTTCGAGGTGCCGATGCCGCCATGCGCCAGGGTCCTGGAGTCTTTCCTTACACGGTTGACATATTAAATAATAATAATAATATGGAACAACATTCACACAAGGTCTTCAGATCCCAAACTAGGCAGAGCCTGTACTATGGTAACCTGATGACTGATATACATACTTATATACATATACACACCCAGACACAGGTCAAACAGACATGTTCATACACACAAATGTTTGACCTGTCCGGGAATCGAACCCGGGATCGGCGGCTCAGAAGGCAGAGTGCTACCAACTGCGCCAACCGACCAGTCAAATGGTTTAGAGCTACTCGTATTTTTTTTTAAATCATTCATTTTAAAGGAACTGTTATCAAACACAAAATGCGAAAGTTTAGTACTCACGCACCAGTTCCTATCTCTTACATTTTATAAAGGATACATACATACAAAGAAAGATACATTCTCAAAGAGGCGCTAAGTATTTTTTTAAATATACTCTTAGAATCTTAATGAGATTCTATGATAGAAAATTAATATAATGTTTCAAATAACTTTTAATAATACTATATACCATACGTAAAACATTGATGTATTGTTTATTAGTATTGTGACGTCACACACTATGACGTGGTAGATTAGGAACGTTATCCGTAAAGTCGCGTTCAGGGCGCCCGGCGGCGTCGCGGCAACGGGGCGGCAACGCGGCGCGGCAGCGGGGCGCGGCAGCGGGGCGCGGCAGCGGGGCGCGGCAGCGGGGCGACAGCGCGGCGCGGCAGCGGGGCGACAGCGCGGCGCGGCAGCGGGGCGACAGCGCGGCGCGGCAGCGGGGTGGCAGCGCGGCGCGGCAGCGGGGCGGCGACGAACATGTCAACCGTGGATTTCTCGACTATTAGTGGTAACAAAATAGACTTGTAGACTCAACGTCACAAAATAAATAATAATGCAATTACAGATAGTGGTTATATTCTTATCTCAATATATCAACATTTTAAGTATTTGCAATTGTTAAATGATGCAAGAAAGAGAGCGTGCTGTACCTACTCTGTACATATGAGTTAACTTTAATAGTTACAAAGAATGGCATAACTGTTAGGTCACAAGTTATCGTTAACGGAATTCCGTTCTCTTGTAATGTAATACTAGTTACGTGCTCATTACTGACTACGAAATTGCATTATAATTATGTATACAACGATTACAAAACAATTTTTGTAGCGAACTGTGGATAAAAAATTGGGCTTCAATTGATTAATGCCTAACTAAACATACGATACGAATACGTTACCATTGCATTGAATATTGTAGGTCCGGCCTAGTCAATGCCGTGGTTAAACCGGCCTAGAATAGTACTGCCCTATCTCTTCTCGCAGATACCGTACGAGTTCTATCTATATCTACGGCATCACGTACACGAAGGTGGGCACAGCGCCTTCTGAGGGTCGGGAATCATACTGCGATCGGCAACCCGCATGCCAAGCATATACCCCCCCCCCCCTACTATGATTAAACAAAAATGACCAGGCCCCCGGTCCCCGGCAGCTCTGCTAATGCTACGGTAGCGGTCAGTGTACCGGTGGAACAGGGGGTGCTAAGAATCCCCGGCAAATGCACGGCTACCGCCCTCTCAATATACGGCCACTGGCCCTGGTCACACACAACGTAAGGACGTTTTGGCCGACGATATGAGCGTCGAGCATTAAGGAGAGATGAGTATGTTAGAGGGTGAGGACACCATAACCCTTAAATCCGATAACTTACTCTACTACCGGGAAGGCGACCAAAGGTCCGAAGTGCAAAGAAAAAATGTTTTATTTCAAGCTACAGGGGCTGTAGTTCTAGCAATGTGGCATACCGACTACTGAGAATATCAAACAGGTATTCGTTGAAGGTCATTCAGGTATATGCACCGACCTCGGAACTCGGAACCGATGAGGAGGTAGAGGCTTCGTATTAAGACATTAGTAGGGCCATACATACCTCCAAGAATGGTTACACTTTTGTTATGTTATGGGGGACTTTAACGCAAAGGTGGGTAAGAGGGCTGATATAGAATTAAGAGTGGGGAAATTTGGTTATGGACAACGGAATCCCAGGGGGCAAGGGCTGGCCGACTTCCTGTAGAAAGAGGGACTCTTTATAATGAACTCTTTCTCTCAGAAGCCGTCTCACAAGAAATATACCTTTTTTTATTTTTATTGGGAATAGGCAGGCGTTTGACCACTATCTCACCTGATGTTAAGTGATGATGCGGTCTACGATGGAGCACGCCTGCCTAGAAGATACCTATTCACTCGTGACTTGAAGATACCCAGGTCGTATTTTTTCGGAAATACAGAGTTAGGCAATGAGTTCCATTCGTTAGCTGTACGCACTAAGAATGTGGAAGCAAAACGCTTCGTGCGACAAGTTGGAACGTCCACCGTGTATGGATGTCGCATTGCCGTCCGTCTGGTCGTCCTAAGATGGAATGGGGATGGCGGAATCAGATTATGCAACTCCAGAGCGCACTCCCCGGAATGTATCCGATAAAAAACCGATAAACTAGCGACATTACGTCGATGCTGCAGGCTTTGGAGTCTCCTCTTGAACAGAGAGTCATTGTTGATGAGCCTTTTAGCTCGTCTCTCTATCGACGAGAGACGAGCCTCAAGCCTCTTATTACCTGGTTGAGTCCCGACAGTTCCACGAGAAATGACATCGATTTCATAATTCCCACCAAGAATCAAATATTCAATTATGTCTCTGATCAACATGGTGTAAACCGGTATTGATCACCGCATGGTAAGAGGCACTAAATATTTTTTTAAACTGTAGATCTAGTAGCGTTCGACCACTATCTCACTTGATGACCAGTGACGATGTGGTCGAAGATGTTATCACGCTAGACTTAGAATACTCACTGGCTCTCAAGGACTGCTGCCTGAACACACTATGTGTTTGGTGACAGTTTTTTCGGGCGGGTATTCGCAAGTACCCGACCACCACGATGGGAATTGCATAACGGTGCTAAGCTCAAGCTGTTGTTGGGGATCGAACCAGTGTTCGTCAGTTTGACAGCCGACGCTCCCCCTGCTGAGCTATCATCCCTTCGAAATATTCGAATATTTCAATTATTAATGTTTAAACTTGAGTGGTCAAGTTTGATATAATCCACGCTCTGACTTCAAAATGCCAATACTCAGAAGCACGAAAGCTATAACTAAGATGTCGTTGGTTAACAAGCAACCTGATGAGGGTAGCGGAAAGATAGTGTAAGAAACACGCAACAAGGGGACTTCCTTGTATAAAATACAGTAATGGCGATGACAGGGAAATAACGTTGCCCCAAGAACAAACGGGACACCGTACCGTTTGGTCCCTCGACTAATTAGCGCATTTTCGATTCATCAATTCAGAGCTGAGAGAACACAAAGCTTCAAGTAATTATAAGTATTATTTTGTGCTTGTTTTTTTAAGATACAAAGTTCAAATAGCAGTGTTATATGACGATAGATGATAAGCGCAAGCGGAAACGCGTACGTATTGCAATAACACGTAAACAACACTACGTCCAGCCAGCCTCAAGTATACCTATATTTGGGGCTATCGGACAATTTTACCGTTTTAATGGTACACATCTCGAGGGCATCGCAGATTAATAATGTGGGTAAATTAATTATTACTTATTCGAAGAGAACCTTATCAAGTAGGTTGTCAAATATAAGAATAGTACTTCGGACTTTCGACACAAAGCACGTGATTTCGCACTATTTCTAAAAATATAATTATTCATACGTTCACTAGAGATCAGTTGCGCTCGTTTCGGAGATCGTAAATGCCACCTTCTTGTGTTTATTATACATACGTCTATCGTTTGACCACTGTCCCACGTGGCGGTCGATGTGCTCGAAGGTGGTATCAAGCTGGGTCTATATTAATATTAAATGGCTAAGATGGTTCCATTTCCATTTAAACGTATTTTTCCATTTACGTGAAGAGAATATATTTTCACACTGGTTAAACTATGGATGAGTTTGATATTTATATTGTTAACAAAATTTGTCAAAACATATGTCACATTTCACAATTAAATTAATAAAATACAGTTGGTAATGTCATACCGGAGCAGTGAAATCTCTACCAACCATACCTTTTTTTTTTTTTTTTTTTTTTTTACCCGGGGAAATCCTTTATGGATACCACCGGCCGGGGGAAGCACGGTGGTTATGTGGGAGTCCCCGCCAGAGTGGCGAATGTACCCACTAAAACCCCGGGGTGTTCCTCCGTCGTCGGCAAGTGACGGGGGGCACGGTTCCGCTTGCGCACTATCCGCAGCCCCCGTCGACGCCGCTGCCCGCCTTGCGACGGGCCCACCTCGGGGAGGGATTCCTCCCTCACCCCTCGTGCACGATGCCCTCGGGAACACATCGAGGGCATCGCCACCTCGGAGGGCTCATACTTGGGGGGTGCCAGACGCCCCCGCATCTAGCACCCCCGGCCCTCTCAGCGGAGACGGAGTGCGGGTCCGATCAGCCCGCCTCCGTGTCCGCGCTCGCCGGAGCGGGTGAGAAAGAGGATCCCTTTCTCTCTCCCGCTCCGCGGCCTCCCTCTGTGACATCACCGTTTCACAAAAGGAGGCGACCGCCTCCCACGACCTCTCATCACCGACCATCTTGGCTAAGACGACCGGCAAGGAGAGGTCTACCATACATACCTAGCATAACCTCTCATCACGATTATGTACCGACTTTGTTGGAGTCTGGAACAAGCCACAGATCTGATATTCTAGGTTAATAAATATCTTTTTATATGTGTCTATAGGTAAGTAAGCAGCATAGGGTATTAGCGAATGATTACAAAGTTGTGCAGGAGGTACCCTCCGTAACGTTATATTGGTTGAGGTTGTCACATTATTTAGACATTGATCTTTCAATAAGAACGAATTGAGAACAATCAAGAGCAAGTCTAAAATAACGCTCACATCGCATACGAAACACTCTCTTAATAAAGACCAGTTTAGTCACCACTTTGAAATCGGTTAGGGGGACTTTAGGGTACCGTAGTCTCTAAGAACCTATAAGGTAACGTTCTTAAAGACTACGGCACTATAACATATGTCCATATATAACATAAGTTCGTTATGCCCGTATTTAATTCTCTATTCCGAGTTCAACCAATGATAGCCGAATGGTGTGAGCTTCAGCTGTCAAGCTGACAGCCGCGGCTTCGATCCCCAGCCTCCAGAGCTTGAGCCTCCAGTGAAGGAAACATTGTCACCAACAACCATATCCTCACCATGCTAGCCAGATATTTGCTCGTATTCGCCTCGCTAATTACCGCCATCAAACTTGAACAGCTCACCGAACAAGCGCTTCGCCACGCACCTGTCCTCGAGAGCCAATGAACATTCTAACTCAAACATCAAGTGGCGTAGTGGTCAAACACTAAATCTATAGAGTACTAGCTGCGCCCCGCGGTTTCACCCGCGTGCACTACGTGTTTCCCGCTGACTCAGTTATCCCACGGGAACCATACTTCTTCCAGGACAAAAAGTAGCCTATGTCCTTCTCCAAAGTCCCATGTATCTTTATACCAAATTTTATCTAAATCGGTCAAGCCGTTTTCATGTTATGTCGTGACAACGGAAAACGGGTTTCATTTTTATATATATAGATATATAAAAAATAACCTCAAAATTACCATATAAGCGGTCATCTCTAGCCACGCCAGAGATGAGTTCACGAACATGAAAAGTTATTTTTGCTTCCGGAATTTTATCAAATTGTTCTCATGCTACATGTTGTTGGCAGATATTTTTGTTTTCGGTGGAGGTACATAAATAGAGTGTCCTTCGACAAATACATTACTCCAGGCCCATTGTCACTCCATCGGTTGAGATGCGTGAAAACTTTCATAGCTGAGGTTTAACTTTTTAAACTCTGGCCGTTCGTCTCGAATCTGAACTGGTCCCTCGAGAACTCTTTTATAATATAACAATGGCTACCGGTTTCGTTAACATTTGATGAAATGACAACGCATCGCTTCATTGAATTGATGCGAATGTGTGTTTAATGATACTCCAGCCCTCGAGGGGGAGAATCACAGAAACACATAGGTAGGATGTTTTGGATGATATTGCGTTTGGCAAAGCTTTATGCTACTGTTATCTCGTTTTATTGGCTATATAGAGGGACTCTTCAAATTAAACAATTTTGCGAATGAGTAATTCATGAGGGGTAGTATCTTATATTCTGTGGGAAAACCGGTGTGTAAAGTAAAAGCAAAGAGAATATTTCGTTGGACTACTTCAGTCGTTTTAGTTATAGGTAATAAGTTGAATGATAAAGACGTAGTACTATGTATTATTCGTTACATTGGTAATACAGTCTTATTCAAACGATATTTTTATTCTAGTAGTATTTCTCTGTTATTTTTTTAGGATTACCGGGAACTTTATCACGATATGGGTTTTATTACGTCGGCCGTCCCTGTCTATCGTCATAATCACTCTAAATAGTAAACTTCCTATTACGGTACATTGACGTTTTCACAAAAGATTTGTTCTTATGGCGGGTAACTTACCAATAATATCAGACCTATAACAATATTAAACAAAACGTAAAATGCCAACGTGATATAGAGTTTTGTACGTACACAGTGGTGACCGGTGCCGTGGTGGTACCGGTCTAGAATAGTACTCCTCGTCTCTTCCCGCGGGTGCCTTAAGAGTCGGTTAAGGGATCCCGTACTAGAAGGTGGGCAGCAGCGCCTTCTGAGGATAGGAAACCATACTGCGTTCGCCAACCTGCCTGCCAAGCGTGGCGAGTTTGGGAAATCCCCCTATATGGAAGGCATATGTCCAGCGGTGGATATCCTATGGGTGCGATGAATGAAAATGAAACAGTGGCGACATGTAAGATTGCACCTACCTAGACCGAAGCCGGAATCACAGTCATGTGTTTGGACCCAACTCATAATTACTGTAACACTAAACTTAGGATTGACTGCAACATTTCTCTGCAAAGACTCTAGAAGTGGCTCGACGGACACCTGGCTCGATGTCGATTAAAATAGAGTATACCACTACCTAGAGAGTGTACCTACTCGTAGCTTTACAATGTAATTTACATTGTGAATTGCTAAAGTAAAAACTAAAAATACAATAAAGCATACCAATTGAAACAGTGAACACGAGAAATGATCACGGGCTAGCACGATGGCGTATACACAAGGACGAAGGTCACGTGATGCGCTCATGTAGACAGCAGGCACTCGAGAATAGATAACCACAGAGCTGTCATCCTTCTGCTCTATATAAATGTGGAAGAAATAAATCAAACACAAAGATGAGGCCGGCTCCTCATTAGCCTATATGAGTATGGTCCTCATCAGGTCACCCTATTCCACCCTGTTCTTAAGAAGACTTATGATTATAACCTCCAAGGTTCTTGCTTACCAGCAAGCACTCTCATCGGCAAGCTTTCTTCCTATCGCTTGCATAACGGACTACGTGTCTGGATAGCGGATTGCTTGATGAATCGATCGATACGAGTAGTCATTGACGGCTGCTCTTCCGATCAATTGGCTATTAATGCCGGGGTTCCTCAGGGGTCGGTATCCAAGGATATGCAGACGACAACACCGTTGTAGAGAATTACATAACCAGCGCTCGGGCCAGACCTGCACAGGTCCAATCACTCAGAGAGGCTATGGTTGATCGATTGGTCTTGGCTCTCAAGAATGTCTCCGACTGGGGCAATGCCGCTCTAGTCAAGTTCAGCACCGCTAAGACTCGGGCATGTCTCTTCACTGCAAAACAAAGTGAAATTTAACTTTCTCCTAGTTACCGAGATTTGCCCGTTCCGATGACCAACCGACTGGAGCTTTTTGGCGTAACACTGACGTAACTTTGGACGCGATATCGAGTCGCCAGAGTGAGACAGTGCATCACGCCAGGGCAGTTGCTCAGCCTATATCAGGAACAAGTCCGGTCGTGCATGGAGTACTGTTCGCATCCTTGGGGCTTGTTTAGCCAAATACCAACTTGAAGCGCTAGACTCTATATTATTTATTTATTTATTTATTACAATAAGTACGGCAGTTACCATTTACACTTATCGTTATTTTATAACATAATAATAATCACAGTCCAAAATAAATATATATTTAATTGAAATCATATGGCAGATACAAAAGAAAAATTAAAACTATGCAGATGTCAATAATACTATTATATAAAATTAATTTTAATAAACTAAGGCAATAAATTACGTCACATTTTTTCGCAAAAAATCAATAATAAATGAATAATATTTGGCCATCTATCATACAATAAGTGACATTCAGTGCTGGCGTCCAGAAATGCGTTGAGAGGGACATGCACAAGGGGGAGCTGGCTCGCGCCACGGTGCATACGGTTCGGCCTGTGCCTCACGTACTTCTCAGGTACATACAGGGCACACAATATGTTATGGAGATAACAGCAGTCAATGTTGCCTCTGTGTCTTCAGTGAGTTTGGGGACGTTGACAATTCTGATAGCTCTACCCTGCAATGCGTCCAGAGGATCAAGCTGATACCCGTTCCTGTAGATGCACCGTTCGTGTATGTAATGTATGCTCTTTAATTAATATATATAATAGTATGAGTTGAATCATCGCCTGCAGTAAGAACACATGCATACACGACAACGCGCGTCCGCCTATACACCACGCTTAAACACAGCATTCTTCGTAAATAACCTTATGGTTATTGCTACAGTTTAAGTGAACGACTTGTGTGTCTCCAAAATAATGATTGATTATAAAAAAACTATGTGAGTTTTCGAGCAACAGATTTCGAGCACGGATAGATGGGTAAACTCATAAAAGACTCGAAGCGTTTCTTCGAGTTTCCCTTCTGGTCGGCGCGGTGGCCTCCGCACATCAGTGTGCTCTACGATCCCGACCCTAGGGTCAATTGGCGTCTAATTGTAGCCGACTCGGTGCGACGTCGTCGTGTCGATGCCCTGACACTTTGTGTTTGTACTGCAATTCTATTGTCTTCACGGGTTTGTATTTAACAAAGTTTTCGATAGCCATATTATTATGAGAAATCAATGATGTTTTACTAAAGATGACGTATATTCATACTGCGCAGTGCTCAGATTTTGTTCCTTTACGAAATAAACATGCTTACTGTGATAAATAATACGGTACAAATAATATAGAAAAGGATAGCTATATGTTTAGACTTGCGCTTGAAATACGCCTCGCAATGAAAATTACTACAATTGACTTAATTTTGCCGCCTTAACATATATATTATTATTATATATATTATATAATATATTATTTTTGCCTTAAGTTTCCGCGCGCTTGTGCGACATCTACCTCATATAAACATATATTATCATTGTGAGAAATGATATTATTAAAAAAGGATTTCAATAATATCATTTTATATTCTCTTTTAATATTATCATTGCATATGATTCGTATATTTTGTTTAGATATACACAGAGTGGGTTGGATTTACCTACTTGTATGACGAAAACTATGAAAAATTGTGTGTATTTCTTTAAGCGGATTTCGATAATATGGTATATACTCCTAGAATTATGCCATCCTTGCATTGAATCAGTTGAAAATGGAAGACAATTACAAAATAAGCTCTTGATCATATAACTCGTGTTATATTTGGTGAAAAATATTTGTTATAATAACACGTGTGTTTTGTCTCAGTGCGGTCGTACCACAGATAAACTACAAAAAAAAAAGTTTTCCAATCGAAGCAATGTAGTCTAGCTCCATCAATGTTGTCGTGACGTCACAGTGTCAATAGTTCAGTAACTCCACGCTCGGGGGCGCCATCATTAGTACTAGTCTAGTTCTTGGTAGAAGTGCACGCATAGGTATTCTTTTCGGATAATATTTTCATTTATGCTTTTACCGGTGTGCTGCGTTATTTTTTGTACAAGATACACAGATTATTGAAATAATGTGGATGATAAAAATCTTATCACTCGTAAATATTTCATTATATTTATGTATTGCTTTTTCAATCCAGAAAGTTCGAAAATGTAGAAGATTTTGTTTTGAGCGCTATCTAGTGGCAGATACAGATACTTATAGGAGTAGCATGCAGAGTGTACTATGGATTGAAATAATATTAAAGGGATAGGTCATGGCTGATAAATAGCTCGAAATCAAAAACAGCTGGTGTAAATAATATTTGTTTTTATGTTGTTCCCAGTATAATTTGTTGTTTCTTGTAGATTTACTACCGATTTTTCTTTAAAAAATCAGTAGTTTCATTCTATTAACCACAAACGTTGGAAGATAAATAAAAACCGTAAAAAATGTTTTTTTCATTTTGACGACAACGACACCATAAAAACAGAGAAACGTTACCAAAATAACGGAAAAGTGCTTACCCTAAGATTCCAACACAAGAACAGGAATCATCAATTATTTAAACGTTTGTCACTTTATTTGAGTTAGTGTTTATATAAATTACTTTTTTTTGTTTATTTGAATTAGTTTGTTTTATTAATTTTATGTTATACCTTATGGCAGTCGTAATCCAAACTCCTGGATTTAATAGTTATTCTTCCTTGACTCGTCAAGTAAGACATACTAAAATAATAAATCTCAACAATAAATTAAAATCTAAATAAAATTATTAAGAAATAAAGAATTATAAAGTCACGGTGACCTAAGTATTCGGCATTTGAACAAAAAAGTTCTTGGGTTTCAAGTTCGAAACTATGCTTCGATCCGATATCTCCCTGTTATTAGCAACAGCTCAAGCCGAGGTCCGAACCTCAGTAGGCGGTGCGCCTTCTGCGCCCGCACAAATACCGGGCTGCGGACCATCAGTGCTCCCCCCCCCCCCCCCCCCCCCCCTAAATAATAGCTGAAATAACAAAGTAGGCTTAGTGTGATTTTATGTACAATATACTAAAAATTGAACAAATTCAAACCAAGTGTACGTAGTAAAAATATGTACAGTGTAGCAAGAGCAATATAAACTATATACAATCTCTATGGGTACTCCATAACTGCTTACCTACATGTTACCCTCCATATAACATCCACCACCGCCCCAGCAGGGCGTAGTGATACATTTCAATCTAAGCTCTTGATTTATTAGCAAGTGTTACTTCCCACAGTAACAATGAAAGGGCAACACTTTTATGTAATGTAAAGTTAAAAATTTCCGCGAAAACTCACGATTAATTACCGGTTAGGTTAGGACCGGTTTAGCTTGAATGTGTGTAAGTGGGTACTTCACCTCGCTCACTTATATAATTGTAAATATATTGACACATTTTGCACTTGAAATAATTTCCATACTGATCTTAGAGCAGTTCTATATTTTAACAAACACATTGACTACTCGACAATAAATGCAGTGCCAAAGAAGTTCAAGTGTTTTTCCTAATTTAGTGGGATATAGAGAGATATGGTAATATCAGTATAATAAGAAAACAATGCGGAGTGATCGTTGAAGAAGGGATGTTAGTTGAGTTGAGAAAAGCACCGTGATATGGTTCGGATGTGTAGAAAGGATAAATGTAAGAAGATTAACGAGACAAGTAGGTATGTATATACAAAGCTTGATGTGGAGTCCGAAGTCCGAAGCACGGGAGCGTTTAAAAAAAAAAGTAACACTAGCGGTCACCCATCCAAGGTATGACCGCGGCGCGGCGCCGGCTGGGAGTACGTTGCTCGCTTAGGTAGCACGGGTAAAAATGGGGCGTTACCATGTAATGAACTAGGTGACCAAAGAGCGACCAAACCCGACAAAAAAAACATGATTAAAATGTTTTGTCCATACGATCAAAGCATTAATAAGTAGGTATTTAGAATACGGTCGGAGAGTTGGCCAGCACATCTGTGTAGTCCCCTGACCTCAAAATCTGCTTCCGCAAGCTTCCAGTTGCCAGGCTGTGGATATGTTTAAATTCTCCACCCTCACGATTTATATCTGGGAATGGCAATGGACGGTATCGGTTACAGTTCATAGGTACTTCAGTGTTGCCAGTGTCTTTAGATCTCCATTTGTGTAAAGCAAAATGTATATGGTTTTTTTATAGTTAATTATTTATATACCGACGAGAGTCGAATGAAAGGGTGAAATTGTGTGATAGTTCATTTTCAGATGACGGTAAAATCAAATTAGAGACCGACTTAAAATGATGATTTATTTTTCTTCTTCCTTCCGTTTTAGGGCATTTTAATTCTTTTTTACTATCTCACACCCGCGCACTAGGAGTCCTTGAGTCGCGGGAGGCGGTACACACGGCAATTCACTGCTCATCATTTAAATATTTCCCCCTGCTGGGATTCGCTTCAAAAATGGTAATGTGGAGAGTACTGGCTAAACACAATTGAATAAAATAGTAATAAATATATGATAGTAATTCCTAAGAGTTACATAACTTCAATTTCAACTTTGTTATTAAAACTGACGTGGCTTTGGTTTTGGTTTATACATTCAATTTGAACGTATGTAAACTGCACCAATATGCTCCATTTCATAAGTGTTAAGAATAGTCGTCCAAATAAGTTCCTGCTGGCACCGGCAGTACTACAAGCCTTCCTCTGTCCTCACAGAGGGGAGTCATCGCACCAAGGGACGGACTAGCGACCAGGTTAGTCACTAGTCCGTCCATTGGCGCGCCTGTCAGACCAGCCCAATGTCCCAGGCTCCACCCCGGCGCGGCGGAGGTCCTCCGTCGCCTAACGACTATTATCCCAGGACAACAAGCGGGGCCGACAGCGACGGGTAAGCCCATGGTGCCCTCCCATGCATGGAATCGCTAGATGAAACCTGCACTCGCGGTCACCCATCCGAGTTATGCCGCGGAGTACGCGTAGTTGGTCGGTACGATATCGCATGAGTAAACGATTTAAGGAAACCCGACAAAGAAGAAAACCACATTTTATTCTGTGTCGGGTAACTACAACGCGGATGATAGTTCTCGTAACATGAATTTTACGTAAATGCAAAGGTAAAATAATACTGGAAAAATATTATTATACAATTATATTACATGAAGATGTTAATTTAACCTGTAAATGAATGCATTGAAATCGTACCATTTAAAACGGCCATTGATTTGGTAAATTGTCTATCCTAGCAACACCGGGTTCATTATGAGTTCGCGCCCATATCAGTATCCAGTATATCAGACAGAGATTAAATAACAGTCAGTGCGGAGTATCGGGCGCGGGCGCAGCACGGCACAGCGCGGGCGCGGGCGCGGGCTGGAGGGGTCGACGAGCTCCGATAAGAGGCTATCGGGCCGGCCTCGACTCCCGATGTCTCAACACACACTTAACATTTCAATTTATCAATGAAATTATCAAAAAATACGATAAACTTTGAATTCGGAGCGGATATAACGCTCGGAGCTTCCAACTGATCCAAAGTATCTCTAAAAACATTAATCAATAGAACTTAAGATCGATAAGTAACAATGAATACCTGCGCCGACTTCGTCGAAGCTTCTCGATTTCGTCCTTCATAAAGCTGGTTACCATCGGAACTCATTATTTAATATTTTTCTCGATTTAATCAGCACTTAAATGGGAATAAGTGGACCTAGGCTTCTAGTTCAGATAGATCAGTCGATCATTGAAGAACTCGAGCGTGAGACATGCCTTCTTTCAGAGAGTTGACGTTGGTTACGAAGGCCATAGCTGAAAAACAAGTTTGTTAGATATTTCGCATTTCAGTTAACTCTACGCGGGCTTAACGTAAATGTTTAACCGTTCGGGTTTAACATGTTTAGTATATTCTTGAAGGAAAGGTGAGATAAAACCCTTTTTTTTTTAATCTTACTTATTTGGACAATGTATAGAAATGTATTATTGAACATTATATCAAACCATTTTTTTTAGAGTTAAACGCCAAAAGCATAAACGTGACCGCCTATGGTAGCTGAGCTGTCGACACTCTGATCGCTAGGGACTTTGTATATTGAGCAAGCTATCCATTTTGTAAAAACACAGAATAATCTTTTTAACAGACTTCATAAAAAGGAGGAGGTTCTCAATACGACACGAATGTTTTGATTTTTTATGTTTGTTAAAGCTGACGCTTCCCGTGCAGTCCCAAAATCGATCAAGCGGTTTTTGAGTTACACTCCAATAACGGAAAAGTGCTACGTATACGCTACGTGGATGACATTATAGTTTCGGGTGAAGAAATCTGTGAACATACACAATGACAATTGATCCCGTGAGTAGCAAAGGTCACTGAAAACGTTGAAAAAAAATCCCAAAAATTGGAACAGACTTCACCACTCAAAAGTGTGAAATAACTTGCCGAAGTCGGTACCATGATCACAATATTTTGATAGTTACTTTTGAACTATCATGGTACCGACTTCGACAAGTTATTTCACACTTTTGAGTGTTGAAGTCGATTCCATTTTTAGGTTTTTTTTTCTTTCTCTCTAACATATTTGGTGAAACATACATGACGTTATACAACTTCCGACCGTATTACGACTGTAACAAATCAAGTGCATGAACCTAATTAGTGCGGTCCTGTGATTCCATACTCGAGGAGCTAGTACCCAATCTTCCAGGTTTACTAGTTGCTCACTACCCACTGTTTAAATACTATATAGTTACATTACTATTTGAAGATCAATTGTCCGCTATATTCCGTTAGAAACAAATAATGATTTAATAAACATAGACATAAAACAGAGAGCAAAGGGTATTTTTTTTTGTTCAAAATGTCACGCTACCTCAATTATCTAAATAAACTATAAGAATACTTTTTCCGGGATAAAAGTAGCCTATGTGTTAATCCAGGGCTTAAACTATATCAATACCAAATATGATCGAAATCGCGGTAGCCGTTAAGGTGTGAAGATGTAACAAACATACACACATACACAAATACACACAAACTTTCGCATTTATAATACAAGCTGCACCCCGCGGTTTTACCCGCGTGGTGATGACTGATGATGATTATGATGATGATAAAAAGTAGCCGTAGTGTTATTCCGCGATGTGAAGTATCTACACACAAAATTTCATCCAAATCCGTCCAGCCATTTGAGCGTGATTGAGTAACAAACATCCATCCAAACTTTCACATTTATAATATTATAAGTGGGATTAGTAGGGTAGGATCACACTGGAGTCAATGTTCGGTATAGTTGATCACTTTATAAGTGTGTCACTTAACAAGTGTTTATAAGTTCAAATATTTGAAGGAAAAAATTCGGCTGCTAGTGGGATTTGAACCCACGACTACAGAATACCGTCCTGTCGCTTTGTCCAAGTGTTTATAATACATAAAGTCAATTGCATGATTTGTGCACTTGCGCCATTATTTCAGTGTGAAGGTGCGGTGTTGGGTTGTGAACACGGAAATGTATTACAACAATCGGTTCCAATATTATATTTTTCGTCGCACAGCCGCAACCCACTTTTAATTCGATAAGCGCAGTATTAATTAATGGTGCCACGATAAGCCCAATATTATTATATATAACGCATTATTTATCATCCGTACGAAAGCGAAAACCGTTCGCGATATTATGTAGATAAAACTTGTTTTCATTGAGACGTCACCCAGTTTCCTGGACGTTGTCTTATACTCGTATATATCTATACGATTTATTATTATAAAACACGGACGTACGTGCAAACTTTTATTATTAAGCAGGCAGCACCAATAACCCGAGACCACGATACAAAGTGAACAATAATCGAATTTACATATAAAATGTCAAGACATTCATATTGCGCATGGAAATATGTGTTATTGGTTATGATTATGTATATTGTTTATTGATTACATTATGTTATTGAGGAAGGTAGAGATATTAATACTACCTACGACGGTATCGTAATAAACATAACATAATCCAAGTTATATGTACGTATATAGTACGTAATTACGTTATGCGTGCTACATCTATGTATAAGTTAGGGCTGGCGCCGCGGCTTGTTCGGCGGAGCAATTGAAACGGCGAAAATATGCTGACCTAGGTAATGGTTACATATTGGAACCGTTTGGGGTCTAGACATTGGGCCCGTGGGGACTGGGAGATCATCGGATTTTCCAAAACTTATCAGAGCGTTTGATCGATGCGACGTGTGACCGAAATGCTGGCACATATTTGGCTCAACGAATCAGCATTGCAATACAACGTGATAATGCTGTTAGCATTCTGGGCACGACCCATAATATATTATCTCGATTGGTTACAGTGATAAGTATATCGAGTACTGTGTCGATGCTATATTAATCGATAAATACAGTATAGACTCGTAGACGTTACGGATAGAATAGATCTATCACACGAATTGTTTTAATTATTTAATGCAGTTTTAGCACTATTTTTGGGTGGGTATTTAAGTCGCTTTTTTTTATAATTTTCTGATATAAACTAAAAGCTGCATGTTAAGTGACAAAGACGTGACTATTATCAGTACGCCAATTCGTAATGTTAAAAAACGTAATGCAAACAAGTTATTTTTCTTAAAAGCTACCGAGGCGAAGACACAGAAAGCTAGTCGAATGGAGTCAGTCGGTCGGCTCGGCCCGAAATGGTACGAAGGCGCCGCGCGCCCGCGCCGGCCGGGGCGGGCAGGTTATGTAACCTCCCGCTAGACCACTATCCGCCGGCAAAAAAATTCCAAAACATAATGGCTGCTCTCATTGTTTCCTTTCCACTCGCTGTTGGCGCGATTTATGAGGCAGTTTAAATGGTCAGGCCTACTTTACGTCCAAACCTAAAAACATAACTCGCGACTGCGCGCTTTGTTCTCCGCCCAACTCTGCAGGCGGCGTCGTTTTTTTTTCGGGACCCTTTTGTTTTTAAATTATGTAACCTTGAATTTCGAAGCAAAAAGTGTAGTTTCGATGATGAATCGTCGCCTATTTTATTTTAACGAGGGCCGTGTTACGAGGTCCAACGCAGCACGCCATCGCAATAACGTGTCGCGTGATACATCTCCGGCCTCAGCGATAAGTGTAGAGGCTGGCATCCCGGCGCGGCGCGGCGTCCGATCCGGGTGATTGGCGAAAGGTTTACTACTCACGTTTATAGGCCAGGATCCTCGATCGTGGGTCGTAAAGCGGCGCTTGCGCAGGAGGACGTCGCGGTCGCGTGATCGAACCGGTTGTTATGGTAACATTGTTCATTATTCAAATTAGTGCGTGGTGGAATAATTCGATCCAAGCCCTTCGTGCCGCGATTAGGCGCTGCGGGCGCCGCGCCGCGCTCGCCGTCTTCCATACCGCGGCCCCGCTACTCGGCCATTCCGCATCAACCATACATACGACTTGTGTGTTACAATGTAGCATGCAAATAATACAACATTCGGGCGCTATCAACATGTGGATCTTGTTTCTGTCGCACGACTTAACTTTAAAATTAGATTTTTTGCTACGAAATTGTAAATTACTCCATGAAGTCTACTTTTTATACTACAATATAGCTAAAACTAAAGGTAAATGAAATCTTGATGTAGGTAACTTTAGTTTTACTTTTCTTTAGCTCATGAAAAAAGACACTTGTTTTACATAATGCAACCGAATGCAACTGAACAAACTATGAAAGACACACTACATAGAGTTTTCATCTTCGGATAAAAAACTGAACTTATAACTCTGATAACTTTTGTTTTCATAGTTTACGGGTAATGCCCAAGGATAACGCGAAATTCCGCCCACAAAGAGTAAATGTCCTTAGCATATTCTTTAATTAAAATACGCACTACAAAGTATTAATACAATAAATTGAGGGCAACCCATAGAGTTATAGACATCTCAAATGTTCCGACCCGCTGCAATTTTTGTTATTAATTTATTATCCATGTAGGTACATGTGCACCTGTCAACTACATCATAATACGCAAATCTGAGCCATACGCATGCTGAACAATCCAGGTTTTGGTTAGAAGGTACTACTTACTGTAAACCCTGTTCCAAAATCTTAGATAGATATTTAAGTAAACAAAGAAATTTTACGAACAGTCGCTGTCAAAGTAACACGCCAGTTGCCCGAAACATTTTTCAACAATGAAAAATATTTTTGTCCTTATTTAGTATTATATATGTATAATAGTAATTCTGGTTTATATTATTATATATATGCTTTTTAAGAGTTACAACGTTACTGATTAACAAACAAATATTCAAATTTTCCCATAAAACATGTAGGTAGGATATGAAGTAAAATTTTTGAATTCCAAAATACCTACTTAAAGCCTCTTTAAGAAAAACGTAAATAAAACAAAATCTTATAAAAAATTCTGACAATTCTGAAAAACTGTCTGATTCAGAGCCCCATTTGTTGACATTTATGATAAATCTATCGCTTATAACATCATCAATTAGTTGGCACTCATTTCATCTTTCACTTTTATTGTGAGGCTAATACAGATACAGACCAAATCTGCGGTGTCATCGCTCTCAAACCTTCTAAAAATTGTGACCAGATTGTGCCGAATATAGCTCAATCTGGTTGAGTTTACAACGGTGGGAGGGCAGTCGTTTTACTAATAACAATAACCAACCATGTATCAACAAATCACCGACAATGTACAAACGCAGGGAGAAGTGCGTGTGCGTACATCCGAGTTCGAGAAATGAAAAACCAAAGAAATGGGAAATGACGGCGGCGAGAATGTTTAGAATTACTACAGTCTTACCAATATATAAAATATTGTGTATCAATTATCTTTATCGTGACATTGTCTAGAACACATAGTCAAATAAATTAAACTACCATTATAAAATATATTTTTTGCACTATTATCCCCTTTGTTTCCGTCAAATATTTAATATTTTGGAACAAAGCATCACGAACCTATAGTTACGTAGTTAGGTAGTAAGTATATATAAATCCATAAATGTACCTACTTCTTATTGTATACCCTGTAACTGACATAGACAAGCATTATCTACATTTTATTGTGAACTGAACTGATTATCAATGTCATGTCATAATTTAAAAAGTAGTCTGTGAACCATGGCGAAGGAAAATCGATCAATGTGTTTATCTCAAAATTCTTATGGGTGCTATTGATTCACTGCAACATATGATTTGAGTTCGGGAATCAAGGAAATGCAGGTGGAGCCCGCAGTCCGGTGAAGATACGGTAAGTATAAGTACTCTATCCCTGTATGTTGGGCTCGCCGTCGCGGCGCGTCGCCTCACCAGACATCAGCTAGAACAAATCTCTGTTCAATCACAAAACAAGTATTACGCGGCCGTTTGCTGGTAAGCCTATCCAGTCTTTAACTTGACGTGATGCGTAATATGTATAGCGAAGGTGTATAAACCAGCTTGTGCACTAGTGGATCAAGAAGGATGGGCTACGGCTCAAGCGAATGAGCAGTAATATAAAAAATACAAACTTTTATAGAACTCAATTGGAGTCCCCTTCTCCTCCGCTATCAAAAGTAACGACAATAACTCTACCTTCATCTGGGCGCGTCCGTCCCCCAAAGAATCCTGGATAGAGGAGCAACGAGAATGTTGTTTGAGAGGTACGCATACGGACCCTGGAGGAACATTTGTTAGCATGCACTCAATCGATTCGACTAGCAGGTAGCAGCCGACATCGACTTTATTTTAGTATAAAAACTACTGTCTAACATTCGTTATCCTCAACTAAATAAAATAGAAAAACTACGAGCGAGCCAGCGAGAATAATTACGATCCAACCACAGATGAGGTTACAGTTATATGTATACGCTAAATATGGGTTAGCTAAGTAGTTAATTACTTGTTTACAATGTGCAGGAAAACTGCGATTGTTCGTTTACATGCGTGGAGTTGAACTTGATAAATTTAAATTGACTTTGTTAATAATAGAACAGTCAGTAATAAAGATTGTAAACAGTGATAATAGTGCGGCACAGCGCGACGCGTGCATGTCGCCGTCCGCGTCGCGCCATATCCATCGTTTTGCTATATTTGTGCCAAATGTATTTTTTCTAGCCGAGCCTGAGGCGGCCCGGCCGATACACTGACATATACATATTGAACAATATTTTTGAGGGGCGTGAAGGGATTGAATACCCATTTGAATCATAATTATTCATTAATTATTGTCAATCCAACTGTCAATATTTCCATGCGAGGCACATATTAATATCTGACGACGATACACGCAATTAAAAACTTCTTTTCGTTATCTTTGATTGTAGTGTTGCTCGCTCTTTCCCTAGCACGCGAGCCAGGTTACCTGCACGCTGCACGCTGCACGCTGCACGCTGCACGCTGCATGTAATAACTACATAATCTGTGGTGTGCCTACACGTGACGACAGATCGCGACAGCTCCCAAACGGTGAACAGGGGCCTTACTATCAGCTTTGTAAAATCCATTCAAGTTCCGAGCAGTTCCTAAACCTGGCTTAAACCGCTTAGTGTAAAGTCATACCATCACCACGGCATTACGCTCCTTTAAGTGAACGGTTCGAACATTGATATTCTCAAAGGTGAACGGTTATTGCTGTCTCTGGCATGTTTAAGCCAGGTTTTAGAACTGCTCGGAACTTGAATGGATTTTACAAAGCTGATAGTAAGGCCCCTGAACAATTAACAACATTGCACAATACTAAGTGTAGACGATGAACCGCGAGCCTAGAGATGTGCCGTGGTGGTTGTGGCCTAGAATAGTACTCACCCGTCTCTTCCCGCGGGTGCCGTAAGAGTCGGCTAAGGCATCACTTACCAGAGGGTGGGCAGCAGCGCCTTCCGAGGATAGGAAACCATACTATGGCTGCGATGAATGAATGAATGAAAAAAGCCTAGACGCTGCAAGAGTGATATTACCCAATAAAATGTAAGCTCCATCAAGCTTTTGATAAATTATTGCGTATTTTAAATTCTTCCCTAACACTTTTAATAATGTTGTCTACTAGTAGCGCCCTGCGGATTTCCCGCTACCTTAACTATCCCACGGGAACTATACTTTTTCCGGGATAAAAGTAGCCTACGTGTTAATCTACAGTTTAAACTATCTCCATACCAAATTCCAACGAAATCGGTGTAGTCTTTTGAACGTGAAGAAGTAACACACATACACACATACTTTCGCATTTATAATATTGGTAGGATAACACACAGATAATATTATTATAATATTTGTGTTGACCGCCTAAGGCTTATCTATACACAGGGCACTTAGGGCCTCTTTTTAATCCATAATTATGGTATCCAATGTTTAAAAGAGATAAAAACAAAAGCTATTCGTTGAATTTTTGACTGGCCGGTTGGCGCAGTTAGTAGCACTCTGCCTTCTGAGCCGCTGGTCCCGGGTTCGATTCCCGGACAGGTCAAACATTTGTGTGTATGAACATGTCTGTTTGACCTGTGTCTGGGTGTGTATATGTATATAAGATATATATATAATATCAGTCATCAGGTTACCATAGTACAGGCTCTGCCTAGTTTGGGACCAGGGGTCTACTATTCAGGCAATATGATCGGCTCACTATTGGAGAATTTGACAGCTTTGGTAGTCCGCTATTTTTAATTCGTCCATATTGAATCAATCTTGATTCAATTCTAGATTCAATGACACAGCGCGTTATTCCCGTTGTCTGTTAGCACATTAAATGTCAAATGCCCTACTAAATCGTCATAGGGCGAGCATAGATCCAACATAGACTCAGGCGCTATGACTTAGCAGACTACGGATTTTTGACGTTGTCTTATTGGCATCGGCTCGGCCTCGCAGCACACTGAATATGAACTTTCAATTAGCCGAGTTGACACCCTGATGACCTTGCGTGAATGTTAATAAATAAATAAAAAAATATTTAAATACCTAATATTATTCAGTGGTGGTTAAAATGGTTTTCTGAATGCAAATGAGACTATCACGTAGGTACACCATTCACAGCCTCCTTTAAATCCTTACGTTGTAGCGCCTTATCTAATTCTAAGAAAATTGCAATTCTTAGCCCTTAGTAGTATTCATTATTCCCTATGCTTATAGGTAGGATTACGTTACCTGGCTTCCAGATGTTTAACAGTACTGGGAGTGTATATATGGGCAGATTGTAATTGCTAATAAATACCATGTGAATTGTGGATATTGTTTTATTGGTATATTTGACAGGATTAACTCAAAAGATGTCCCGGCTTATGCGCTCCCGGTTGACGAACTGAACCAGAAGTTTAAATATTTATATTTAAGACCTTTTGTTACATGTCAATCGGCACAAATAGATATTACCTAGTTCCTTTATTTATTATGATTAGATATATTAATATATATTATTTATGATAACGGTGCCAACAAATTTCGGAAAATAAAGACAAAATGTTCTACAGACATGGTATTTAATGCTCTTGAAAGCAAATAACGCTTATACACTACTAGTAGCGCCCCGCGGTTTCACCCGCGTGGATTACTGAATAGAAGAATAGTAGAAATAGGTGAGCGTTTGAGCGTGAACAAGTAACAAATCTACACACATACACACACAAATTTCGCATTATTATTCTTTGATATTTTTGTAAATATGAAATATTAGTAGGATTGTATGGAATGGAGAGGAAATATCTGCCTCTTGCAGAAGTGAAGTGTTCATAATGAAGAAAGGTGTAAGTACCTCGCACACAACAAACCGGTAGCACTTCTGGTCAATTGTAGTGTTGTATTGTCTGGCGCGGCCACTCGACTCGTGCCGATCTCATGTAAACTGTCATTAATTGCAGTCTAATTAACCTACAAACGGAATCGTTACTACGATTGTGTAATAGGTAAAGGATTACCACATATGGCCACCGACCGGGCAGGGTTGCCAGCGAGAGCCACGAGTGCATTGGGCTTTTATAATTCAAAAAGAATGTACACGCAGACGCCATTTCGGAATTCGCATCACGCCGGGGAGTTTGACTTCTGTCGTCGTACGTCGGCGTCAAATATTCAGTCGGTGCTAACGACAAACACTAATTATAAGTAATAACAACATAAAAACAATAACAGAAGAATAAACCATAATTCATTCGGCCATTTCTCATAGTGTCAATGTTTATTATTTTCTATGTTTCATCTAATATGTGGATTTAATTTATTAATTATTTAATTTATTCAGTTCTAATAGTGGACAAGCGCTAGATCACAGTATAAAAAAATGTAAATGGTACATAATTTCATAAGCTAAAACCTCGCTATTATATATATATATAGATGTCTCTTCTCGGCCCGTGCCAGCTCGACATCGAGTTACGGACCACCTGTATATATAGACATGTTTTTTCCCAAGTTGGAGGTATAAAACCTACATGAACGCCAACTGACAGATCGACTATCCCCCATATTTATATAGAAGACGACGTAACGTTGTAACCACTTAGAAATACCCAGTTTGATTGCGGAACTTCAGGTTTAGATAAAGTGCCTCCATAAACTTGTCGCGTTTCGCCGCAGGTACGAGGCGAACGGCGCGTAATCATAATCGTTTCGTCATAGACCTCAGTCAACATTTATTTTGCTATTGAATAAGCTTTTCAAAAGTAACTTCAAAATGTGAATGGCTTGTGAGACCAATCGATGAAACGATCGTGAGATGGAGAATTACCAGGTTAGTGGTTTTATAGCGTCTAATAGTTATCGAGTGTTGTTAGGACATCCGCGCCCAACAGATACTCGCGCTTGATCGGATTTTTTTATTCCTATCAGTAACTGACAGTGGACATATGTTAGCTCTCTCTCGCTCGCTCTTTTAGCTTAGCTGAGAATTGGCGTCCCCGTGTATGATGATAGATTACGAATGGTTAAGCCTTATCATACCATTGTGTAATATGATATATATATATAATTACATATCATTACATACATAATATCTAGCACATGGAGTTGAAATGGTTTCGAGTGGAGTCTACGCGGACTGGCAAGCAAAGCTTTCCCGTCCACCGGCGAGATGGGCGGTCTTGCCCCCAACCCCCTATTTTTTTATCGCGACTGATATCCAAATAATTTAACCGTCGGTCGATCATTCACGTGAAGTAATTTAAATGAAGTGTCGTGTCACTTGTAACATTTCGATAATATATATGTCAGAAGAAGGTTTAGCTAGTATTATAAAGTTGTAGCACTATTTTGGTAGAGTGATTTTATTTTATAAAATTTTATTTGACTCATTTACATTTTAACTAAAACTACTTGAGCCGGTTTGGTGAGATTTAGGTGGCTTTCAACATTGTAATAAAACGGTGCTAAAACAATGATGAGTCTAGACTTGACATGACTTACCCAGGATGTACAATTATGACGTCAATCGTTTCTTAGCAACACTCGCTTCTATTCAGATTCGGTATTAACTATTAATAATATCATAAGGAGCCTTCCCGCCGCCTTTTCTTTCATTTCCCGTAAGTAGTGTTTCTTCGGATGTTAATGTGTAATAATAAAAAATAATAATAATGTTGGATTCGAAGAAAGTGCAGGCCAGTACAATGTTACTGTATCATATGGGAACAACAGGGAGGGACGGCCGTTATGTCCACTACTGGGTGCAATCAAACGTGAAAAATAATTTATTCGACATACTGGCTACATCTCATTGTCATCACTTAACATCAGGTGAGACAGTTGTCAAACGCAAACTTATAAAATGTAAAAAAAAAAAAAAAAATATCTCAGACTTATCTCTCCTCTATTCCATGAAATGTGGAGTCAACACGAAAACAAACTATACGATAATAAAGAGCTTAATATTTGATTAAATGAGAACCTATACGACGACGGGGCACTGACAGTCAATTGAGGTCGCCGGGGTACCAGACCCGTGGGGTACCAGACCCGTGGGGTACCAGACCCGTGGGGTACCAGACCCGTTGCGTGTTCCGCAATCTTGAATTTAAGGGTCAATTCATATTTATTGAATAACTCATTTATTTATAATTTTACACAACTTTTGTCATTTTTCAACAACAGTTGTTTAAAATTAAATTTCCTATAATTTTGTTCTCATCATTTTTCCTAGGATCGATATTTTTAGATTTATACCCGAAAGGAGGGGGTGAGTTTTTATTTATTTAGCTCGTTTATTTTCAATTTGCTGTGTCACTGAATCTAGAATTGTATTACGATTGATTCAATATGTACGAACTAGTACCGCCCCTCGGTTTCACCCGCATGGACTACGGTTTTCCCTCTACGTCAGTTATTCCACGGGAACTATAATTCTCCCGGAATAAAATTAAATAGGTAGTATATAGGTCAGTCTATTGGTCTAACATTTTATATTATACATTTGCGATTTGGCGCTATCAATGATTCTGTTTCTAAGTTTTTTTTTTCATAAATTATTTTTCACTTGGGTTGGCTTTCACACAAAATTTATTACATATAATTATTGTAGAAGAATTTGTCACTTAGTATTAAAACATTACGTATGTTGAGTATGCATCTTATTTAAAAACATTAATTTCTTACACTATCTTTGTTGAGAATATACCAACTCGATAGTTTCTTATGCACTGCAACGTAGTCGGTTATTATTAAATTGACTGTGACGTAATATCAGTGTTGCTGTATGCAATAAATAAATAATTCATTCATTAAGTTGTAAAAAAGCTACGTCATTAACATTCATTGTTATAATAAAGAAGTATGAAGTAGGTAGGTACCTACGCGCACGTCGCTCGCGCGTCGCACGTCGCGGTCTACTTACGACTTTACGAAGGTATAGTAGTTACGAGGTACAATGTTGTTCACGTCACACATCGCTGATCAGGAAACGAAAGAGAACTTCCCGATTGGCCAAATACGTAGCCTATTGAAAGTGACGCCGGCTACACGTGGCCTTTCATCTTTTAAATATTAGCCCGTTAAAACGTGACGTCTCGATCAGACAGGTACCTAATTATTTTTCAGCTAGATTTGCACTCTATGTACATAGAAATAAGGCATAAAGGTGTAATTTAAAGAACCCGGCAGTGTACATGAGGTCAGCATCTTCTCGAGGTGATCTGTGTTCTGCCCTTTACAAACTTTATATGCTGCCGTCAGGGGAAGGCAGCTTAGGGCTGTCTTCTCACCTGGGATAACAAGCTTTTCTCAATCTCTGAATCGCTTTTTGAAATTTTGATTATATGCTCAATCATTTTTCCTGGCTTTATTACGAGAAAGAAGCTAGCGTATTAATCTTTGTTGTAAGCAAAATACAACGAATATATTTTATTGCTTGCATAAATCGTAGTTTTCGCCAAGTACGCATACACTTAACCTGAAATTGCTTCTTCTATTCGATTCAGTAAGGTAGTGGATAATTAAGTTAGACTTCACTTATAACTTATAGATCATGGAATGAATAAAAAATAAAGTTAGAAAAGGATAGTTGCTGTTATCTTACACTTCCTAAGTTCCTAACCTCATGCATGTTAATATGCAATATACTTAACTCAGATCAAGAATAGAGAAACACTTAATAATTTTTGAAATTAAAACTAATTTAGATTTGAACTCTTAAGTTTTCGGAATAATTTCGAATATCGAAGTATGCACATTCTTTGGTATCATCAATTCTTATAGATCAAGTGCGTAACCTTATTTAAAACCCACGAGTTAAATTAGTCACCGATATTAACACATATAATAATAATTATGTATATTTTAAAAAAACTTTGTATGACAAGAAGTACCTGATCTATGGTAACAAAGGGCTTGCCTACATGGACGAATAAAAAACCTTATATACCGCACATCATTTCGCTCTAAGAAGTAACACTGATTTTTTTATTTTATTTTGAGTGTTATTTACGAACTTAACTAGCTGAAATCCATTACAACCATTTCAAAATTAATGTTGCAGACATTGATTCTAGTAGGTAGGTACATGTTGCAGAATAGTTCTTTATCATTTAGAACCATAACGAAACTCACTTACAAAACGCGTTTATCAAATTATATTTTGACTTGCAATTGCTACAATGCAACATGTGGGCGGCAACCCTATTGCAATTGAAGTGGCCGTTGTGTCATATAATACAGTACAATTGACTCGTTTCTTTGTGTTTGTAATAAATAGCACAGATAATGAGCGATTTCGTATCTTTATGCGTTAGAATATGATAGTGCGATAGCGTAACTCAAATCGTGTACGGAAATGTGCATTTTCTATAATGAAATATGCCACGGTATGACAACGAGCTCTATTTACAAAAACGGCGTGATTAAATTAGCTCCTTACTTACATTGTATTCAATTTACGATTCTCAAGATGTAATACGAAGATTCTCAAGATGTAATACGAAGATTCTCAAGATGTAATACGAAGATTCTCAAGATGTAATACGAAGATTCTCAAGATGTAATACGAAGATTCTCAAGATGTAATACGAAGATTCTCAAGATGTAATACGAAGATTCTCAAGATGTAATACGAAGATTCTCAAGATGTAATACGAAGATTCTCAAGATGTAATACGAAGATTCTCAAGATGTAATACGAAGATTCTCAAGATGTAATACGAAGATTCTCAAGATGTAATACGAAGATTCTCAAGATGTAATACGAAGATTCTCAAGATGTAATACGAAGATTCTCAAGATGTAATACGAAGATTCCCAAGATATAATACGAAGATTCTCAAGATGTAATACGAAGATTCTCAAGATGTAATACGAAGATTCTCAAGATGTAATACGAAGATTCCCAAGATGTAATACGAAGATTCTCAAGATGTAATACGAAGATTCTCAAGATGTACAGGAACGAAGGGGTTATCAGTACGAGCGAATATGTTGGCTCGTCGGTTCGCAACATGTACAGACGAGATAAAAGTGACACTTTTAAAGGCCTACTGCATGTCACTGTACACTTGCGGCCTGTGGGCTAATTATACACAAACAAAGCATAGCGATATTCGCGTGCAATATAATAACGCATTTAGGGCAGTATTAGGACTGCCCCGCTTCTGCAGCGCGGCCAGGATGCTTGACAAGACAGGATGACAGGATGCAGATTGCTTTAATGCAACTAAAAACTGTAAAAGGTGTGCGTCCCTGGTGCGCGGGGCGCGGGCCAGCTCCAATGCTGTCTTGATGATGATAGCAGAACGAGTGGATTGCCCTTTTATTCGGCGCTGCTGTGAGAGGCATGTCTCTCTTAGTGCCAAATAGTGTGTCCCCCACACATACACACTCCTTTATGCCAAACATGTGCCATATGTCAAGCAGTGGATGTCCTATGGCTGAGATGATGATGATGATAATGATGATGATGATTGTACACTCGTACTAATAGAGATTGTAATAAAGTTACTAGCTGCTCCCCGCGGATTTACCCGCGTGGTGATGATTGTTGATGATGAAAAAAAACTTTCACATTTATAATATTACTGGGAATACACGTCGTGTTTGGAATATATCTAATTTATATTAAACGGTGTCGTACCTAATCAAAACCATCGCGACAGCATCCCCTGCACTCTGAGGGAGGAAGCGTAAGCAACAAGGTGTTAAAATGCTTAAAATGCATCGCTAGGTTCAATCCATAAGTATTCGGAGCGGCCCTTATCGGCTATTAGTCGAGTTGCATACATAGGTACTTGCAACACTTTCAAACGATTAGCAAACCCGCATTAGTTTCACTAAATACCTTGATAAGCTATAACAGCTAATAGGTAATAGTAGCTGCTGAAAGTAGTACTACAGAATAGATAATAGTATACCGGATGGATAGGAAGTATTGTTCTCAGTCACTATTGTATTAGAAAAAGCTTGAAAGTAGCACCAGTGAATGATAAGTTATAATAATATAATAATAATAATAATATGGGACAACATTCACACAAGGTCTTCAGGTCCCAAACTAGGCAGAGCCTGTTAAAAGGGATTGGCTCGGTATGGGCATGTCATGGGGATGGATCTAAAATGAAAAGAGTACTTTTTTGTATCTCACTCGATAGTCAGGGACGACGTGGTCAAAGATATTATCGCGACGTGACCTGGGATGTTTACTGGCACTCAAGGACTGCTGCATGAACATACTATGTGTTTGGTGACAGTTTTCGCTTAGTTAACATGAATATTGATGGATATAGAGGTAGAAGGAGGCCGAAGAAGGTTTGGAGGAATTGCGTGAAAAAGGATACGTTAATGAAAGATATGAGCACTGAGATAAATAGTGATGAATAGAGTGGAAGAGGAAAGCATGTTGTTCCGACCCCACCTGCGGGATAAGAACAAAGAGAAGAAGAACAGTCAGGCCTTTTCCGTTTACGTGCCACTCCAGGGATACGGGTTAATTATCGATCCACCAGGCCACTCACTGCGAGTTGGCGGATAAGGGAACGTACCCACACTACGTTACCATTTTTTAAAATAATTTTTATGCTCCTCCCCTCACCCCTTCGGTGACCACCCGAACATATGCCAAGAACCTTTTTTTTTTTTTTTTTTTTTTTATTCACAATAGGCAGGCGTTTGACCACTATCTCACCTACCCCCTGTTCCCCCTCTAGTTTTCACAAAATTATCATATACAGTCGTGGTCAACTAATTAGGGACATTCAAGATAGTGAAGGGCTATAACCGGTTATGTACATATAAATATAAAACCCTATTGATTTCTCAGCACCTATTATTTGCATAATGTGGTCCGATTATTATGCTATAAATGGCTGTAAATAAAAGATTAAATAAATAGAAAAAGTATTTGATATCAAAGATTAAACATGTATTAAATATTAAGGTACAATTCTTTAGTGGACATTTAATTAAGGACACTAAAGTATAATGAAAAATACAGTTAAACAAAACTTATAATCTGCAGTGTTATAATATCTTTAACAGCTCTATTTTATTACGTGTAAAATCAGTACCCAGTAGCAAAACCTTTGTTAGTAATTACCGCTTGACACCGATGTGGCATAGACATTATCAGTTTCTGACATGTTTTGACAGGAATGTTTACCCATGCCTCACAAAAAGCTTCATGAAGTTCATCCAAACTTGTATTACGATAAGTGGCAACTTTTTTCTTGATTTCGTGCCAAAGGTGCTCAATTGGGTTGAGGTCCGGGCTATTTGCTGGCCAATCTAGCACCGATACAGACTGACTGGTAAGAAACGACTTGACTGAATGGGCGGTATGTTTCGGGTCGTTATCCTGCTGAAACGTCCATATAATTGGGAGATGCTCCTCAGCATAGGGAAGCATAGTTTCTTCCAATATTGCCTTGTATTGATGTTGGTCTAAGTTACCCTGAACTTTCCTCACAGGTCCCACTCCACGTCCAGAAAATGAACCCCACATTTTAATGTTTCCACCGCCATGTCTCACCTGTTTTTTTGTGAATCTTGGATTCATTTCCGCTTTTACAGGACGCCGTACATATTGCCTTCCATCCGAAGAAATCAAATTAACCTTGGTCTCATCAGAGAAAAGTACATGTTGCCATTGGGCGTAGGTCCAATGTCCATATTTACGTGCACACGCCAAACGAGCATTTCTATGTTCTTTCTTCAACAACGGTACTTTGCGAGCCACTCTTCCGAACAACCCTGCTTCTACCAAACGTCGTCGAACGGTCCTCGCAGATACACCGGCTCTTTCGTTTGCCCCAAACACTTCGTGTTTCATTAAAATAGAGCCTAGAAACGGATCTTTCTTAGCTAACCTGGTTATCATTCTATCTTCTTGCGGAGTCGTTTTTCTCGATCTTTTTGTTCTGGACACATTTAAAGCTGTGTTATAGCGCTTGAAATGTTGCACTGCATTGCATACCATAGTTTTTGAACAATTTAAATGTTGTGCTATCCTTCGGTATGACCAACCACGCTCGACAAACTTCATGATAATTTTTCGTAGTGTTGGATCGCAACTTTTATTTTTGCCCATTTTTCTTCAAAATAATTATCAAAACTTAAAATAAAAAATCTGGATTGCCGCCAAAACGTCCACGAAACAATAAGAAAAGAAACAAAAAAATATTAAAATTCCAATTTTGAAATTAGAACGCAATACCTCAGTGTCCCTAATTAAATGGCCAGCCAGCATTCTTTGAACAAATAGCACTATGATAATTTATCAGCTATACTGTAAAGAGGTTTAATATTTAAGAAGTTGTTATTGTTTGTATAATCGCGCACATAAATGACTAATTACACTTACATGTAAAAGATATGGAATATTGTTAAGACTCGTTGGAAAATAAAAAAATAATTCACAATTTGGCTTAACTAGAGATTGTCCCTAATTAGTTGACCACGACTGTATATGGTTTTAAATCATTTTTAACAGACAAAATGAAAAAAAAAAAAAAATTGGCCCATATTTGTTTTTATTATGCCGTAAGTATGATAGTTGCATTGCAGTGATTGATTTGATTAATTGATTTTTCAATTTCCTTATTATCATAGATATATATATACATTATTTTTACAACTCAGCGTTACAATCTAAGTTACAATAATCATTACAATTCGTGTTACAGGCTAGGACCGCCTTTTAAAACTTTCAAAACAATTTGTTGTTTTAGTTTGAATAGTTCTCATTAAATCGATAAGTAAAATATAGTCAGTTGTAACATAGCATAATAATTGTTTTTTTATACATACTACGCTTTATTGTACGTTTGCATTGAAGTAGGCCTTAAGATGTAAGCGGCTGGCGATGGGGCTGCTCCATCTGGCCCATCGCAGGGGACCATGAGCGTCGGATGTGGGAAGTCTGGCGTTCATTGCACTTGTGGTCCCCGGGGTGGTGCGGCCGTGCTTTTGGTCCAGGCGCCGTCGCGAGGGCAGCCTTTTTCCAAGGTAAAAAAAAAAGGTGTTAAGATGTGAGTTACCGTAATACCGCCCAAAACTTTGTTTTCAACTTTAGCTTGGTCCCCGCTCCCGCCCCGGGCCTGTCGTGATCTCGTGCTTGACTGTATTATGCTCCTTTTGTTCCACTGTATTTAGGGGGTTCTGTTTACTCGAATGACAGAGATACTTTGTGGCATTTGCACCAGTGCAGTGGTCTCAAATACCATATACTTTTTGTTACACTGTATTTTATTCCGTGGACATTGGAAACCCGTGTGTGTACATTTCTGATAAAGTTTCTAAAATATGGGGCTGTGAGTGTGAATGTGTTTGTTATCTTTTGATTTCTGATAAAAACGCTGCGCGCCATGTTTGAATATAGCTCGAAAAAAGCACGAGAATTCCCTAGACGATATTGACTACGTGACGAAAACTAAACTCTCCCCCCGCCCTTGTGACCAAACGTGGTATTTAAAAGACCGAGAGAGCCTCTCCCCCCACCCCTCTGAACGGGTCACGCAGTTTGGGTACGAAAGTCCAACCGGATGAGCCCCAGTGTGCGTGATCCGAGACAGAGAGTTCACCGACAATATTGGCTAACGACTGGTGTCCTAATAACAAGAACCGTCCGAAAGCCAGGTAATGTAACTTTATTGCAGTCAATTCAGTTGTCGTAAACGGGCTTTGCTACTAATAATGCGAAAAGGACTAAAATGCTCGTGGAATGGGACAGCCATGACGATGATGATGATACAGCGGTTTTTGAAAAAACCATACGTAAGTATACTATGTATGTACATCGTGTTTACTACTAATATACATAAATGTACGTAGGCACTTATCTCATTACTTTTGGCAATTTTTTCTATATTCGTATAAATCCATACTAATTATCATAAAAAGGAAAGATTTGATTGTTTATTTGTTTGCATTGAATAGGCTCCGAAACTGCCGAACGGATTTGAAAAGTTATTTCACTATTCGGAAGCTACACTATCCCCGGGTTACAAAGGTTACATTATATCTTTAAAAAAATATATAAGGGTTACTTACAATTTTCAGTTTTGTATTTTTTTTACCCGTGCGAAGCCGGGACGGACGGACCGCTAATTAGGAATAATATGATCTCTCGAACATATTTTTTACTAATAAATAAACAAATGAGATCAACTTGTGTTCAATCAGTGCAAACCTACATGAACTGTTCTCATAAGCTTATTAGACATGTACCTACTTAGGACTTTCAACAAAATAAGCTGAACACCACAGACTATTAATAATTTAGCAAATGGTAAAGCCATAAGGGCAGTGTTGGAAGAGGAACGCCTAGAAGAATGTTCCGAAATCAGATTGAGGAAGTTCTAAAAGACGGCCAGCTCAAGTCGAGGGTACTCTCAAGTCGCTCGTGTATGAAATGTCTGATGGATAAGCGTGGATGAAGCGTATGAACTGTACTCGCGTGAACATGTAATGTGTTGTTTTCTCATACAATTTTTCGCTATAAGCTAACGTAATAGATTAGATTTCAGTGAATTTGTGCAAACAGCACAATAGTAAAGTTCGACTCACGTGTACGACTATGAATGAGCAAAACATTTCACGATTGAACCGCAACGGTACATCTAACAAAGATAAATTCACCTGGAACAACTGAGCGTCTACCTACGCTTAGTTGTTCCAAGTGGATTTCTCCCGCTTTAAGTATAAGGTATGTTTTAGCGGTATGTCACCCATCGTATATACAGGTATATACAGGTACCTACCTATCATAAGTACAATATTGTTGCTTACTCATGTCAGTGTCGTATGTCCAATGTTTGGCACACGATGTATTATATTTCCAAGCTCCATAATTTGGGTAGTAAGCGTAACGTGAACGTGCCCGACACTTGACACTGACCCACTCACAATGTGGTGTTAGAATATGCTATGCATGAATATATTATACTCGCAGAATGTCGTCGTCAGGCGTTATGTTTGTATACACTTGGAGTAGGTACTCAACCCTCCAATACATGATATTATTCTAAGCCTACTAGGTTTCCAGGAAGTTATTATTTATATTGGCATACACACGTGTAAATTGTCAAATTAACTAAGGCGTACAATTACATCTTATCCCTTGAAATCAAGGGCAGATCTAGAGGGAGGGTCATGGGGGTCATGACCCCCCCCCCCCCCCAGGCTATATCAAGGTACACTAGTTGTAGGACTCAATCCTCAGACAAAACATGCCCAAAAATATAACGATATAATAATAATTTCCTCTCTACCTCTATGCCATTTCGAACAAAAGATTTCGTGGAAATCCTTTACTGACGCATGTCCTTGCTATATCTAGACTGTATGATCCCTCCCCTGAGGTCAAATTTGGATCTGCCATTGCTTTAGAAGGGATCAAAACCAAAAATTTATTTGTATGGTCTGAATAAACAAATCTTTGATTTTGGTTTTTTGATTTAGGGCGGCTGTAGATGTTAGGTTTCCTGATCAGGAATTCATATTCAGAATTATGTGAGCCTCCCGCAGGCGTCCGTTTTTTTGGATTAGGAATTTTATACTATGTGTTTTACACAACGTTCGATTTTTTGTACCGTTCGTAAATAATATGAACATGTGCGCCTTATTGATCATTTTGTATGTAAGTATGTAATCATTCAGGTTGCCGATTCTGTAATCCTGATCAGGAAACCGAACGTGTGCGGCCGCCCTTAAATATAACAACAGCCAAATACATTGTTGAGAATCCAATAAATAATAACACTACAACAATGTACACAAACAAGTGCCGGATGTTCTTTTCTACTATCACACTAATACATATTATAAAGGCGAGAGTCGAAAGGTAGCGGGAAAACAGTATTCCACGCGAGTGAAACCGCGGGCCGTAGCTAGTAAGTTATAAAAATGCAATAGAAAGGTGTATGTATGTCCACCGATGTCTTCACCCGCTATTATAACATCGTCAAGTTATAAGCACGCACTTTTCAGTTATTGGAGTGTAATCTAAAAACCGCTTGTCTGATTTTGATGAAATTTAAATGGGACCACACGGGAAGCACCAGCTTTCAAAATAAAAAAGAACGATTAAAATCGGTTCCTCCATTCGGAAGTTATGCGCTAACAAATATTAAAAAAAACGGGTCGAATTGAGAACCTCCTCCTTTTTTTAAAGGGAATAAAAAGAAATTTTCTTTTTTAAAAATTAAAAAAAAAAAATATTAAAAAAGAACTAAACACTAAAAGATTTAACCAACTTCAAATAAGGGGGCGGTTTCTCAATTCGACCGTAGATATATTTTTTTATGTGTTTTCGCGGATAACTTATTCTTTAGAGAATACGGGGCGAACCGCGACCGCGACCGCGAGCGCCCCGTATTCTCCTTGTAAAAGACCACTGAGTGTGGTTGAAACTATAGTCGGAACACTGACTTATTACGTGAGTAACCCCCGTGTTTTATACATTCATAATGGTAGTGATTCTCTTGTTCAACTAAACTAAATTAAAATTCTGGAAAATAAGATATATAAGATATGGTTAAAGTAAAGTCCAAATTAGTATAACACTTATCCATAACAGCACTAAAATTAGATGTATTTAGTAAAATTGCGGGTAGTTTTACGTGAAATAAGTCGCCACTTATTTGGTAACCACTAAAACTTCCCGCAATTTATTTATTTATTTATTAACGTTCACACAAGGTCTTCAGGTCCCAAGCTAGGCAGAGCCTATTGGACTAGCAATTGGACAGCAATTGAATAGAACTCGTCTAAAATTAAGTATAGCATTAAATTGAGTTATACGAATTTGGATTTTTGCTTAAATATAATACGAGCAATTTCTTTTTGAAGAATTTTAGCGAATTTTAGCGAGTGATTAACAGAATTAAAGCCATCTATAAATGTGCTTACGAATTTGTTAAAGTACGTTTTTTAATATTTTAAATCAAAACGGATCAGGATTTGACCCGTCCCGTCTGCCTGTAAACACCCGCGGGCCTCTGTGATGTCGCCACATTGTTATCCCCCACTTTATTTATATAATGAACATTGTCAAAAGCTAGTACTTGAATTCCAAAGCACCGTTATAAGCAGGTACATACACCGGATAAAGCGTATCTTGTGTTCCCAGAAATACGAAAGTACTCATATAAACAAAGTTATAAGTTCAATGGTAAAGAGAAGAAGTATTCTCAACATCGCGCTGTGCGTTTGTTTCACGTTGTTGTGAAGACTACTTTATGTCAATCGTATTTCGATAGACATATTTTATAAAATGTGCTAAGTATAGGTATATAGTTGATTAAAAAAGGAATGAGTTACCGCGGTCAATGTTAGGTTTCGATAACACCATTGAAATAATGGTTTTCCGGGAAATCAGTCGGCAGCGGCAGCGGCTAAGGCGCTTTGTCGTTCTGGCTGCCCTTTTCATTTCCTGTGATAACACAGAGCTCTCATTTTTCGTAGTTGTTATAATTCCTATTTGTGATACATAATATAACGCGTATTCAAAGGATAAAAGAACTAATAATATGAACTGATTTCGTGTAATGTATCAAATATAACAATATTTTTGATATTATACATTTTTAAATTAGATTTATTCGCTTATATTTTATTTATTATTAAAAAATACGCAATTGAACCAGAAGCAAACGATGAATGTGAAAGCAAAAGATGGAACTTGTACCAAGTATGGATGTCGCATTGACGTCCGTCTGGTTGTTGATTGTTCTGAGGTGGACTGTGGAGAAATCACATAAACACGGGTCGATCTATCGACAGAATTAAATTCGACGAACACATGCACAAACGAATAAAGCTCAATTTTTAATGAGAATGGACATGGAGGGACGTTTTAAGATAGGCAAAGCTTGCGTGATCGGTGTCTTCCGCGTCGGCTACGGTAAAATAATTAATTAAACGTACTAATTACTATCGTGCAAATGCCTATTTACTTCGTACAATGAACAACTTTTACTTAAATTTCTCTGCCCATTGTGATCTGTTAATGTTAAATAAAAATGCGTTTAATAACATGCTATCTAAAGATTTCTTCGACAAAATGTCAATAAAAATAGCTTAAAAAAGAGGAGATAAGCCAGGATAAAATAAAAGATAGCCACGTCATTTAGGCTGAAATTATTTATTCGTCACATGTGTCAATTTCGTTGGAACGAATGTGACATCCAATAGGTATTCCGTCATTTCTGTACCGATTCAACAAGGCAACACAATTTTCAACACGCATGTGTTTATGCAGATTAATTAAGTGATAAGTCATGACTGTCAAGAGTATGAGTGAACATTTTTTTCTATTTCATTGATTTGTTGCGAAAGAGTCAATATTGTAGGCGGTGTAACGTCAAACCACGCCGCTAATTCCCGGGTAGTTTAACTCGGTTCGGCTTGCACCATCTTCTTTAATTCAGCGTTATTCTCATGTGTAGGTGTCTTCCACGTGGTTTGTTCTTAAATTCAAAATTTCCAATACAAATGTGTTTAAAGAACCAAAAACGCTCGGTGCTTAGGTACATTAGCAGCACAGTCAGCAGTCTCTTCTCCAAAAGTCCAAACAAAGCGTTGATATTGCGAGCCGTTGCTGTCGCGTTAGTTCCGCGACACCGCGTCTGAATAAAAAAACAATTGATGGAATTGACCATGGAACATATTTTAATATTTGATTACTTATACTTATTTGGAAAGTCGAAAATCGATTGTTGCATATCTTTTCACATGACAAGTACCTCATAGGTATGTAGGTAGGTAGGTTGATTTTTATCTTGTAAATAAAGACTATCTTCTTTAAAATAGTTACATTCGAAAATCTCAAAAAATGAAGGTTTATATCAATTCAATTCAACGTATCTATTATGGCAATGTCATACTTTAACTCCGATTAATATGTCTCCGCTCCAGCTCCTGCACACCGACGCCGAACAAGCAACGGCGAACATAAATAGTCGAATGTATCCGAACATAACCGAGCTCCAACGAATTCTTGTTTCAAAACGTGATCGCGATCCGGTCGTTGTGTTTGATTTTAAAACATAATTCAATCCATCCGCGCCCGCTGCCGCTTCGCTCGTGTGCGCTGAGCCGGCCGGGCAGTCAGCAGTCGCGGCCGAAGCGAGTTTTGTGCGATCCACAACAACCAAACTAACTCCGTCTAGTTGCCTCAGTGCGCGAGCAAGCGTGATACGGAATGAACGTGTGGTGCATTTTGCGCGGACATTGACTCTGCGTGTTGTTTTTTATTCATGCGATTTATACAACCAGAATTAATACTTTTTGGAGTATAAAGTCTGTAGAAACAAAAAGTTCTTATTGTTAAATTTGACATAGAGACAGTTCGCGCAGAATCTTGGCCAAAAATTGTGATATTTCCGTATAGACGCAAATTTTCAGTGAGAACTTCGAAACAAAGGACTGTTTTGTACATTTTCGCAACGTCTGCGAAATTGTCTTCAAAAAACTAACCGGACATAATCGTGGAGGGCGCAACAAATAAAATTCGTCGCTCGCGGCCATCTAGTTTGGTTTCAATCTGTGGTCACCGAACGAAAAAAACAAAAAAGCAACGATTTCATACCTACTAAATATCTAGATCAGAAAAATTTACATTTGCGACGGTTACCTAAAAATTCTCGTAATATTTTACCCCAGACTTTTCGAAATTACATATTTTAAATAGTGAGTTCATCGACCCTCGTAAAATCGTGCTTCAGTGGATCTGTTTGCTATAATTTTTTGGGACAAAAAGCACAAAATCTGGATTAAGTGTAATAACTACATGATGTCTACTGCCATCATGCATCAGTCTGCGCTGTACGAATTTGGTGATCTGTTGTTGAAGGTAAGTCAAGATGTTTTTTTGTACAACACATATACCTAGCTAACTTCTCGAATTTCCAAGTTGTAAGTAGGTATAAATTATATACCCTACAGAACCATTTCTTCTATGGGCTAAGGTATGTATATTTACCACTTCCTATATATATATATATAAATATATAAAATATATATCCACTATAACCTAAATTCTGTAGATTTTCTATCCTCGGCTTCAGAAGTGCTTACGGGACATAGGTACCTACCTGAGTAATTGTCCCCAGGTACTGTACTGGGTCAGATTAGCAGAATTTTGAACTAACGGTGCTACATATAGGTACACGCCATAATTTTGTTTTGCTTGTCTAGTATTACAAAGAATGCAAGGTAGGTAGGTATTTTAATTATTGATAATGTACCTAACCTAGGTACATATCTACTTTCTATAACTTTATTTCGCTGCTGTCCATTCCCTAGCCGTCGTCAGTTACCTACATGCCCAGTGTGTTTTATAGTTTGTGCATCCACAAAAGGTATGTTCACCACTTACCTACCTACAAAACTTTTCATGGTGTTTTACACAATCATGAAAATACAAAATCCATTATGGACTTTTCATAAGCTATCATACCTAACGTTCCTTTAGCTATATGTAAACAAACGCTGGAACAATGGTTATCACTTGTTAGGTGGTAGTTAATAATTAACGACACGATTTCACATTTATTTATAGGCTTAGCGTTATTATTCTAAGTTTGTAGGTATAAAACGACCTAGGGGAAAAATGACCGCATAGATGAATAACCAAGTCAGAGCAAAGACAATGCTAGGCAGTTTGACATACCTACCTACATTAGCGATTGAAATAAGATAAACGGGTATATTAGGTAGTTATTTTGAAAAAAATACCAACCTTCCTTATAGGTCGAAAAAAAAATGTTCAATGCTCTTAACTATTAATATTATACTTTCATGTAGGTACCTTCAGATTCCTTGGCAGTAATAAGTTGCTTAAAACCGATTTCAAATGTTTGTGGCATACCTATTAGGTATATTACCTACATGATTTTTTAAAGAATCATTGTCGACTCATACCCAACTCAGTTTATGGGGATTCTACAGTTTTCGCGTTGTAGGTAGGTTCGTTCCTCCCAACCCCCCACGCATGCGATAGAGTTGCTGCTCGTGAGATTTAAAGGTAGGAAAATATTCTGATAGAATTTACCTACGTTCCGAAGCAAACTTTTCCCTCTAAATTTTAATTTAAAAAAATGTTATTGATGTCAATCGCTTCAGTATGATGGCTTAGGTATGCCTAGGTACCTACCTACGTTTTATTTTATTGACTTTAAATAATCTCAATGTCAGCACAAAAATGAATGGTTGTGATGCTTGTAACTTTAAACTGATATACCTACCTACCTAAAGACTGGTAAAAATAGGACGTACCTATAAGCCTAGTAAATAATGTGTAGATTACCTATACTAATAAAACCCAAAATCGGACAATATACCTACAAAGATAGAAAAAAAGGAAACTAGTTCAACACTCAAAAGTGTGCAATAACTTGTCGCGGTAAGTCGGTGGTACCGAGCGCAAAATTTTTGAACTATCATGGTACCTACCGACTTCAACAAGTTATTTCACACTTTTGAGTGAGGATGTCGGTTCCATTTTTTGGTATATTTTTTTTGTAACAGGTTTGTACATATATATTAAGATTTATTGAGTTATTTAGACTTCTGTATAAAATGGAACCTGGACTGATGAAAAGATGTCAGTGACAATAATACGACTCCGTTTCCTTACCTAAGCTATGGAGAATAGGTAGGTAATATCGTCTCAAACTTGTGGTTTTTTTTAGGGTAGGTAGGTACTGTACAATAATTTTATGCATCGCTCGTCTGAACTCTGAATCTTCTGCGTTAGGTTAGGTAAGATTTGAATTTCTTTCACACATCTAATTCAGTTTGTCTTGTTTACCTGCAATAGGTAGGTACATAGGTATCTAAAATATCTACTTTCAACATACATCAGTTCAAAAGCTTAGTAGGTATAAAGCTCAGAAGTATAACATCAAGGTTTATAGAAGGATTCAAATAAAACGTTTATTCGCTCTACAGGAAGCCTTTCAAGTCAGTGTTCTTTTACCTTCGTTGGTTTGCACCTACACTACCTAGGTATCCAGAGAGGCAATTATCCGATACGAATAATAACAAAAACCTGTTGCGAGGCCCCATACATACATGCACATATACATACGTAGATATGTTGCTATACAAGTTGCAAGACGGGACCATTATAAAATGCATTATAAATGTTAATACGGGTAGGTGCCTAGGTGCACTACTTATTGGAATTTATTTAACTATCTACCTAGGTATTGCACCTATAATAGTTTCACAATGAGTGATTAATTGTGTGCATTTATTTACATCACAACATGGTTGTGATGTAAATAAATGAGTAGGTACCTACCTACCTACAGATATAGTAGTTTTGAAGTTATGATAGGTTTAGTGGTACATACACAAAACTGTTAGTTAATATAGGTAACTAGCTTTTTTCCCAAGAAATCATGATAAATATAATGTCGACAAAGATACCATTAAAAAAGGGAGATGGGCAACTAGCTCCACGGGCTTGGACTATATAAATATAATATCATTGAATGGCAAGAATAAAATATACCTAAGATTTAAATGCCGGCAGTGTTTAAAGGTGACTTATATCTCAGTAGTTTACATAGCAAAATAACACGATCCAGCTCAGTGACGGCGAAGGAGAACCGGTGCGTTTATTGTTATAATGGACTGGTCCATGGCTATCGGGAAAACATTTGGCGTTATACTGGTACGTAATGTTCATAAAGCTGCAGCCTCCATGTTATTTTGTTGTAGGTACCTACATTGTAGGACCGAACCTGAATCATGCCTGGCTATGTATCATGTACTACATATAAGTTCTCTTTAGTTAAATATATATACTTATATGATATAGGTTAAGTAATATGTGGGGTGCCTACTTGTTCAACAAAGCAGTGTCTGTGTTATGGCTGTGATCCAATCCAACCTGAGTGAAATGTGAGTGCGGTCTCGCTCCTCTCAAATCTTGGCAGGGGTTGCAAGACAGACATGGGTGTCGTGAATTCCAACCTGGTTTCCGTAAAACATAACGAAATATTGTCTTCGTAAGGATCGAAATCGGGTACCAAAGCCGGTTTTAAAACTTGTTTGTAATGTCATTAACTATAGAACCAAATCCATCCCTATAGGTGAACGCTTTAGGTTGTAAATGGCACGTACAGTTGAACGCTACCTGCGTAGTTTTTTTAGTCTTACGAAGTTAGCGTAGACACTTGTTGCTTGGGGTTGCTCGTTGTTGTGTATTTGGATATGCGTTGAGCTGACAAGTTATGAAGGGACAAAGGAGGGGTTGAAGGTTGTATTTTTCACGTGGTAGATGTGTCTGCAGGTGGTATTCCACAATTAACGGTACCTAACAACTTTCATTATACATTTCAAATATCATATTAGAATCTTTATTTAGTACTCTCACTACATTTTGTTGCTGCGCTTGCTCCATTCAGTGAGCCGCACAAATACCTACCCACTGTGCACTGTTACATACCTAATTTGCAGTTCAATTATTCGTAGAGGATTTAAACTTTTACAATTAATGAAATTATAGGATATAGATATAGAATTATTAATGAATTATAATTATATATTATAATTATATATATAATAATATATATTATACACTTTAATGAATATAATATAGGTACAATAGGTTTTCATCATTTCATTGTAATCAAAATTTGAATTACCATATTTTGTGCTAGTACCTACCTACCTACTAGTAATTATGAAATACAAAGGTTAGATTGTTACTATATTTAAGACAAGTACCTAAAAACTTTCGATTTTTTCCTGCAAATGTGTGATTTGATCCGAGGATCGGATGATTTGGTTGGTGTGGGCGTTAGTAGTATTGTAGTCGTCCATAACACAAACTCATTGGCATTTAAATTAATCAATCTACTCTTCTTGGAAGCGAAACTGAATTCGATGTTCGTCGATGTCTTTGTTTACTCGCTGTTCGTTAATAAATAAATGTCAACTGGCAGGTTCCCTACCACCTACCGATGACGTTTCTGAAAAAAAATATAACTGATTAGTTTGGATCGTATTCCAATGTATACATTTAGAAATTTGCAGCGGTGGGAATTTTTAAAAGGTGCAAACGAATTAACGTTTTTATTCTCACTGTTATATAGGTTTTTCATATATATTTTCTATAGGTGCCTACTTTGAGAACTCCCCCATTTTAAACCGTTTTTGAGCCGTGAATACACCTATTCTACAACCGTCTACCTGCCGCGCCGCCTTCTATTTACAAATACAACCGCTCACTATTTTTTTCTTTTCATTTCAATGCAAGATAAAAGGACCTTGAGTTCGGATTTCATTCTGTCCACCATTTTGGAGCCTTATGATATTGCACTGTATAATCCTTAATCGATGAAGATGGTGTGTGAGCGAGTCGGGGAACACTGTGAGGGAGGTCACATCACATCACTTATCTTTCAAATATACTATTGATGATGGTACATTGTAAGAGCCAATACTAATACTATATACCTACCTATGTCTAGGACCACCGTGTGACTCAAGAATAATGACATTTCACGTAGATCTATCAGGTACAATAAACTGCTTTTGGTGATGGATGACGTCATGGTAACGCTGAGCTAGGTAGGTACCACAGCGGCGCATATTAGAATGCGTGCTAAAGAAATATAGGTATAAAATAGCAATACATATTATTATAGATCATAAGTACTAACCTAGAGAATAGAATACTACCGTGATGTACTAATAGTTAACTGTAAATAAAACTACTACAAACTAGAATTAATAATCGATTTAAATTAAAATTTTCAACCTAAATCATGAAACTATTTTTCTTGATGACTGTTAAGGGTCTGGGTGTGCCTGTCCGTATAATAATTGTTTTATGTGCTTCGTCGTAACCATAATGAAACATGTTCCAGGTGGCTGTAAAATTGATCATAATGCGCTATAAAATAAAAAGTTGAACAATTAACAACATAAAAAACGGTTTAGTAGAACTTACTTCTTGTTTTTATGGCATTTTAACACATACGTAATCTCGGATGCTTTACTGTCGTTGATGCTTGTGGTGAAAAAAAACATATCTATTTCAGATGTTAAGATTAAAAAAATAATTTAATTTGCTCCAAGAATCGAATTAAGTGCACACCTTATTAGTGCTATTTTTATCAATACAGAACATATCACGACTAAATTAAATAATGTCATATGTAACCTAATTATGTTTATAGACATTAGTCGGTCAGTAAGGCGCGTAATCATGTGGATCGGGCTATGCATTGCGTGCACTCTGCACACTGCACACTCGCACGCCAATCCACCAAACTACTAATTAATATTGGAGAATATTCATCGATACACCTACATCTGTTTACTTATATACTCCCAGACTCAGTCCCTCGTTCAGAACGATCCACATGACATGTAACCGAATCGATTTGATTCGATATTGTTCATACAGTTTATATTTGGACGTTTTTTAATGTTTACATTCATTTCCAAAATGTAATGGAATATTTTAATCTATACTTGTATCATTATCAATTAACAATATTATGTAACAAAAGTGTGTATACGGGAGTTATACAATGTAGAATTTCGGTGTGTTATCGAAGAGTTGTGGATGGGGGCGCTCGCCCGGTCTACTGTCTAGGATCCATGGTTATGGTGGTGATGGTGAGATCGGTCGGCACGCATAGCAAAGCTAGATGAGATGAGACTATGTTGCAAACATGTCCGTCCTGCTTCCAGAAACAACATTATCGTCGTTGATGTGGAGTGTGGTGGAGGTGGTCACGCGACGCGATCAGCTCTCCACGTGTGCCGATAATGGCTGATTGTTGAACTGTTACCATACATGCAATATTTCGGATATAAATACGTTTTCAATTTTCAAAATGTTCACGTGGACACCTAACGTAGTCTCGATAATATTACTCGATAGTGTACAAACTCTACCTGAGTATTATTGCAGCACCTGAGTAGGCCCTTGAGAGCTCCTCTATTTTATTTGTATATCAGACCAGCAGCTTACGAATATCCTTCGCGACCGCTATGATCGCTCTGCATCATCTTCATTTCTCTGTTGGTTTGAAATTGCAACTGATGTCTTCTATACGTGTTTCCCACAAAATTAAATTAATAACTAATTACTTACATATTTTTTTTAATAAAATACCATTATGATGTGCTCGGACATCTCAACTGTTTTCACATATTCAGTGAAGGGATATTAGGTACGTACGCGCTACTTGACAATATCTGCATAATGATAGGCCAGTAAATACAAACTTTCCACACTTTTCGCAATCTAAACTCGCAAGGTTTCACAAACAGCCGGTTCTAGCGTCCGCGTCGCGCCGAAGCCGACACCTCCGCGGTTTCCCAACCACCAGACGTTGCAGAAACCTCGAGTGCAGCGCAAACAATAAGTGTCGATCGTGGGAGCTCGCCGCCGACACTTAGCGCAGCGTTCCTACGAGTACCTGCACAATAAACGTAACTTTACACTTTGATTGTTTCCTCTCATGCTTCATCGGCGAAATGTGATGCCGCTTGCGAGTCGCGGCGCCATTTTGCTATCATGCAGCCATCTGAATCCTGTCATACGAGCCCTGTCGCACTCTATCTAAGCGGAAACTTCGTAGGCGTGTCGCTCGTTACAGTTTAATATCACATTGACATTCGTGCCTGTGACGGTTTGCTCTGTTGTAAAATGCTCGCGGAAGAAACGGCATCTCTGACTGGAGTGAGGAAGAAAGAGGGCCGTATTCGCGTATAGAATGCTGCGAGCTTATCTCGCGTTGCGACTTACGACAGTAGTCGTGTTCATTAGTGTTCGCCGAGATGATTGGGCAGCGGGCAGCGCGCCGGGCCAAGAGGGCAGGCGCGGGTTGCGTAGGCCAAGTACAACGGCCGCACTCGTAACCGCCACCGTACTATTTATAGCCTGACTCCTTTCTCCGACGACTGGAGTCCGGACATGAGTCAACCCTTTGTTCCTTCGAAGCGCAACGGCCTCACTCACATAAGCGAACGGTCAACACTCGTCAAGGTGTCGTTTTCATATTACGCGAATGTTCTTTACATTTTTCATGTGAGGTCTGCCTCGCCGAGTACGCCTGCCGCTCCGCCAGCCCTCCCGCGCCGCCATCGCGCTGCCGCCCAGTGCTCTTCTTAATTATCAGCTCAATGCTGTGTATCTCAATTGAGACGTTCACCTATAATGTCATAGAAACAGCATTACATCATATTTGGGAGCACATCACTTACACACCCTAAGATATACACGTGTCCCCTGATACTACTAGACCACTAACAGATAAGTATTCTACTTATAAAATGGTCCATGCGAATGCGTCTGGTATGGAAAGGAGTTTGCGTAACAAACCCCACGTAAATAAACAGTAACAGAAATGAGATGATAAACGGTGTAGGTTGGGTAGCCGTGTGCGTTACTTAGATTCCCTTCTTCAGATTTTACATATCTGTATATGGTAGTGTACCATGTACCAATATGTTTTGCTTGTAACGGTAACTTGTGCCTGGCCAAGTTCTCTTTCATCACCCAGAGTTGATGCACTTTAAAAAGGTATTTTTGTCCGATTTCACAAAAATAGAATCACGTCAATGTAACCGTAAATAAAACATTGTCTTGTAATATTATAGTCTGAGCCGTAAACGAACTCGCCCCGACTCTCGCTGTCCCATGGCGTCTGTTCAACTATCCTTGTACCTATAGTGAATAAACAAAACACAATATATTATTCGCTTTAGAACAATATCCATCATTTATTTTCTCAAAGGTGGAAACTCCTACAAACACTGGTCTCATTTAGCAATTAGACTAGTTATAAAAACTAGTCAAAGAGATATGTAATATCATTCGCGAATATTTTTTTTTATAATTAACTAGTTGAGATAAAATTAAAACAAAGGCGACATTATTTGACCTTAAGTTAAGTAATATAAACAACCGGTTTCAAACAATCATCGTTTATCTACGCCTTATTCCGCGGGACCATAAAAGCTCTAGAACCGGTATTTCATGGATATTTTGTACTAGCTAATAACATTTTAACAATAATGTTAAATATCGGATTCTTGTATCCGAGTACATTTATACCATTTATAGGGTCATTGTGTCTCACTAAGTAGGTCACGTTTTGAAATTGTTAATTTAATTTTGTAACCGTGGTCTTTCGGTGTGGGACAAGGTGATCATCTTGCAACGCGATGTTAGGCTTGACTGTGTGGTACACTGTGGTGAGATGAACGTCGCAAACGTTGTGGACGCTATTTACACCTGCGACCGCCCGCTCGGGAGTCTGTTTAATGGACAAACTAACCCTGGGATGCAGCAGCATAGTCTAGGGCCCACTATCGACTAAACCAACCACGGTGAGCAGCCTGATGCCTGTCGGGGAGAGATGGGGTCGCGTTTAGCATTCACCAGCTCGCTCCCGCATAAGAACCGGTGCGATCAATTCGACCTCGCGACAGACGCGTAGGGCCATTTGAATTGTAGGTGAGAGGGTTCAGGAAAAAATATCACTCATGAGAACAGTTCATTAAGGTCAATTCTGATTGAATAAATTGATTTTATTTGCTAATTTATTAGTGAACAAATTTTATTAGCTACCATATTTTTGACAAATGCTTGAACTGTGTCTTACAGCAGAAGTAAGGAAAATAAATCTCTACTAATACTCAATTTTGTTTTTGAGCCCGTAGTTCATCTTTATAATATTTTAAATGCAACAATAAACCTAACAGACGCAGTCACACTCCCCTGTGTCGCGGGAGGTATGGACACACAATCACATACGTAACACAAACATCTATGCTCACCGCAGAGTGGTTTGCGCCAGCTGGGATTTGAATCCGGAGCCGAGGTTCTAAAATCAGTGTCACTGATCACTGAGCCACGACAACTGTCATCAGGATTTCTCCCGCCCTCTGCCTGTCACACCCGCGAGCCTCTGTAATGCCATCGTCACCGGTTAAGCACTTAGACGGTTTTTGTAACGTTTGATCACTACGCTGTGAATATATAAGAAAAGAAAATATAAGAAAGTGGTATAATAATGTAACTTCTTCTGCTTCTTCTTCTTCTTGTCCTTATCCGACACTAGGTGGGGTCGGCACAACATGTTTCCATTCTCTTCTATCATTAGTCGTCTCACTGCTCATTTTTCGTAGACATATCATTCCTCACACAGTCCATCCATACCGTCTTCGGTTCCATCTCAACATACGCTTCTCTGCCACATGGACTTTCATCCACCTCTTTTGCAGCCTAACATTCAGATCCATACATTGCGACAGGTTTAACTATGGTCTTATAAATTTAAACATACATTAGACCTAGTAACATAACACCTAAAATATTGTTAGAAACTAAGTAAGTACATAAAGGCTGCATACATACACGGGTTGACAGAGACTTAAACTACCCTTTGACCCAGCCAGCTTATCCAAGAAGACTGTATAGAGAAAGACGTAGGTGTAATGAATACGGAACGCGTGTAAATCCACGGGAACATTTTGATAATACTATTATTATAATTTCTTCGTGTTTCTTTTTATGGTTGAGAATGAATAAAAAATATATATTTTATTCATTCTCAACGTCGCCAATAATGGACGTATGCCCATAAGTTTAGTTTTTGTATGTCCTAAATATATCGTTTCATTAGCACTGCTCGTCCTCGAGTCGAATCTTTCTTAAACTTTGGTATGAATTGGAAATGATACAGAGTGTAAATATGAAACATGTGGCCGGCATATTTGAGTAAGTACGGCGACCGAGATGAGTTGATGTTCGCCGTGTGTGTACACAGTCTCGTTAGATTCGCGACGCGTCGCTAATTGTTTCGGCAGAGCAAATGCGAGGGTTCATTGCCGGACAAATGGCATTGTCACCGCCCACGGCCGTCCGCAACCTTCCCGAACAGTAACTTATATTTGTACTCTTGGACAAAACATAAATAATACACACACAACACTGGGTTATTGGTGAATCGTGCTTGCTCGCGTGTTTCCAATCGATAGAGAATAGGCAACACGTTTTTGCATTAAAAAAACTTTTACATGTAACGATTTTTTGTGTACATGAATCGAATATTACGAGTGGATACGAAGAATCAGCGATGCGTCGCATATGCGTCTTCTCTGAGTATAATATATTTCAATAACACAAATACTAACAGTGATAAGATACATTAATATTTATTATTAGCCGCTTACTGCAGTGTATTTGCTGATAAATGATATAAGCGGGAGGCATAATGTCCGATTGAACATATTATTATATCCTTAGAGAAGATAAGGTAAGGAGTAGTATGTTTGTACAACATATCTCAGGTGACCTCATTGTCTCGTATTATTTATGTTTATTACTATAATTTGCCACGAAACATAGTTTCAATATATGTATTGTCAAACAAATGTTACACGTTGATATGATAAAGTATGTACTTTTTGTCAGTTATATGATGGTAGGTTATTCCATCTAAAGAGTTTATGTATATTTATCTAATCTTTGTCGTTGCGCGCAGTGAACCAAACAATACAAACTTCCAAACTAGTTATTGTAATTCAGGCAGTCCTTCCATTTTAATTGCCTGGGGTCTATTTTAATTCTAATCGAAGCGTTAAAATATTGAGGTATAGGTGTGTCAGCCCATTCTTTCTTAGTCCATAACATTTTGCTGAATATTTTAACTAATGCCTTAACAAGTTGCATTAAATGGTAATATTAATAGCTTGAAGTATATGTATATACCTGAGGGTGGAGTTCATCAACATTTAAAACGTCCAATTATCAATTTAACCGTGCGTCGCTGGTCAAACAGTTAAACCTTAATATCTTAGTTTATACCCTCAGTACCTAATTCGATGACATCTACTTATTTGTCCGTCCTCACCGCGCATTACACGCCTACTAAATTGATTACTTCAGAATTTGGTGTCAAATATATAATAATTACTTTTATTTGCTTATATTTAACTAGGTAGCTGGTTACCAAGCCTTTATCTTGTCTGTTTCTCGTTGATCTTTGATCCTAGCAGACAAAGAATAGACATGAAGAGTGAGCGTTCAAAGTGAGCAAGCAAATAAATAGTTGCCTGGGGGGCGGGGCGCGGTGCGGGACGGGGCGTAGGTACTTATTTAGATAATGCATTATCTAAGGTCTTGTTGGAGTACACTGCATAAACAAAGGGGTACTGTACTGTATCTTATCGCGTCGCGTCGCGTCGCCCGATAACAGACTCGTAACATGTTATTAGTGTTGTGTTGTGAAAAACAACGTGGGCTATATTCGGAACCGCAACATAACCTATGTACATATTTACTTCGTTCCCTTTAACTTGTGCACTATTCATATATTTTAGTGAAATAGATACATATCGGACATCTTACGAGTACAATTCAATTGAAGTCATCGAGTGAACGAGCATGTATTAAAGTGATGTCACGAATCTTTGCAGCCCACCTTCGGGGATGTGATAACCCGATGACTCAATCCAACAAGCGAATGCTAATATTTCGGCTTTTAATGACAAACTTAACACGATGTTTTATATGGAAGTATTCATTTCAACCTACAATATACTGGATAAGATACACATAGAGATCTCGTTTTAATAATATTATTGACAATCACTTTATGTTCTCAGTAAACAAAATCATTACTTCAATGTAACTTACTTTTTAACTCAATTTTTAGTTTAAAGTCCAAAGCTTATTTTATGTAATAAGTTATTAATATTGCAAATATAGAGCAATAAAAAAATCCCAAAAAATTGAACCTACTTCAACACTCAAAAGTGTGAAATAACTTGTTGAAGTCGGTACCATTATATTTAAAAAGAAACTATTATTAAAATATTGTGCCCATGGTACCGACTTCGACTTCACACTTTTGAGTGTTGAAGTCGGTTGCATTTTAATGGTAAAATTTCTTTTTTCACCCTTCTCAGTGACCTTTTGTACTCACGGGATCAATTGTCATTGTATATGTTCACCGATGTCTTCATCTATGAGTGTAACTCAAAAACGGCTTGTTAGATTTTGATAAAATTTAAATGGGACCACACAGAAAGCACCAGCTTTCAAATAAAAAAGAATCATCAAAATCGGTTCATCCAGTCGAAAGTTCTGAGGCTGTATTATCATTGTTCTGAGGTAACCAACATAAAAAAATCATACGCGTCGAATTGAGAACCTCCTCTATTTTAGAAGTAGGTTACAAAATTCTTATAATCTACTAATGCGCGTAGGTACATCTGAGCTCGCAAAATATGGTCTCCGTTGGATTTCCCACAAACGTATGAACTATTTATTTATTTTAGTAGGATATAGCAATTAGAATAGACTAGTACCTATAGACGAAATCGAATATTGATAGACACCTTGTACACTTGTATCGTTAATAGACAACGTTTTGATCGGATACGTAACTGTTTAATAACCTAAGAGTAAACCATAGGATGGAAGCAAGTTGATTAAGGGTCACGACACACGTCATGGTAGTCACGACGCCATCATCATTAAATTATATATTATTATAGGTATCTATGGAAAAGTTCGGCTATGCCTAAGATTCGACTGCACTTGTGACACACATTCGAGCTGCAATTGCGTCACAATTTGTTGCAGAACGAGCACACCGCGTAACACTTTTACCATTAGTTGGCATGCAACGCCGCGCCGCACCGCCGCCGCGGCCCCGGCAACCTCTCGCTCGCCTGCTCTAGGCTCCAGCGCGCGGGCCGCGGGGTCCGCCGTACGATCCACCGCGCGCGCTTTACATAATCGCCCGTAAAGAACTCAACATGCTAATATTGCGCAACACCAAAACAAGAATGGAGTTCAGTATTCTGGTTGCGTTTGAAGCGGGTCAGTCGTATTTAGCACATGGTGACATTGAATCTTCTACATTTCTTAGTTTAGTTAGATATGTACATACTTACCTACATATCTCATTTTGTAGGTCTTATTGTAAGTCACAACTTAATGCTACTTTGCAAGACAACACATTAAATTGTGATGTGGCATAGATTTTATGTCACGGGAAGTAGAATGGTTCATACAGGCAGTCTATCATGGTTTATAATTATAAAAAGATTAAATACCTAAAAGGTTCGAATGAGAATTCCCTGTAAACAGAAATTATTGTTCGAGTAATCGGTGTGATGTAGGTACCATATCGAATATGAGCATGAATACTCATATACCTACTAGTGGTAAATAAATTATTCCAAAACATGTTGCACGTAGGTATCACTAAAATGGTTGTAGAAGCGAGTTCATTGCTTGAATTACGTTTAACATTTAATTATTGAGCGGTTTTTGACGATTCCATTGATTAATTAATTACGTATGTTACTATGGCACGCTCTGGACATCATATGTACACATCTAGAATCGCGTCTAGCATACCTAGGTAGTTAGTCAGTTAGAGGTCATTACCGCTAGCTAATCAAAACAAACAAAAGTAAACGTAATCGTCAAGTTATATCACAAGATAACATATTTAATAAGATGCTGCGCTCGATCCTACGAAGAACTCGGACGAGTGTGCTCGATAGAGTGTAAACAAACAAAAAGTGCAAGTTGAGGCAAAGCCGCCATTTTGACATGCACGCGCGGTCACTGAGCGAAACATCATACGCGTACAGTGTATTCCATTTTTGATCGCTGAAGTATACAACCATTACGCTTCTAAATGTTATTTTCGTTTTTCTTAATGATACGGATGAGCGGAGACAAGCTTCTCAGATAAACGGCGGCGTCCGCGTCCGTCGGTGGAAACACCCGAGCTGTATCTCAACGCGCCACGTTTTGTGCCCGACTGTACCATGGTTTTTCATCCAGCAAATTACATCTCGGTGCTGCCCAACGACGGACACTGATGAACATTTCACGGTTACAATATAAATCCTGAGAAAAAGTTGAATGGAACAAAGTAATCAGTACCTAGGCAAGGCTAGGCTAGGTACCATGATTTAACAGCACATAAAATGTTTAGGATATTGATATAAATGTACAACCTTATAATAATAACGTACCTATTCTAAGTGTACAACTACCTATGTAACCCATCTGAGTAGAGAGATATTACCAATACTTAAGTAATGAAAATGATTGGGTAGTATAGGTATCTACCTAAGTAGGTATGTTTTGTTTTAGTGGAGTTGCGTATGTTACGCTCGATCGCAGTTTACTTACATAATCGCGATTGCACACACATGCAGTTAGGTACGTACCTACATGTAGGTATATCACCGAGATTATAATCCGCGCGTGCGGTGATAGGTATCTATCTTCCGCGCTTGCGGGTTGCGATGGGATGCGATCCAGGAAGTAAACTTTCGAGCTCGTTTACTCTATGTATGTACCTAGGTATATTGTAGTATTTATATGTTATATGTATATAGTATTTCGGTGATCGGCCTTGAAGGCTCCTGCTGGGCATACTTGAATAGGTACCTACCTTCTAAACTTGCGTGATACCTACATCTTAGACACCAAGTCATCACTTTACATGTCTAATACAAACTTATATAGGTATAATATTACATAAAACTGTTATACCTACTAAATAAATGTAGGTACTTAATTGTTAATTAGATAGAATCAAATATTGTCAATTACCTAGCTCTTTCTTTTTTCTGTTAGAACCTTAAATGATTTCCTAGTTTTGATTTATTGGCGGTTGTTTAAGGTTTATGGTCAGTAGAAAATCATTCTCTCAGAATTCTCAGATGCATCTCGATTCGAATTGACTAAATTTCAAACATTTGTACTGCGCAATTTGCTCGCTATCGCCCGACCTCTGTGAAGGATGCGTCACCTACCTACTCAACATAATTGTAAATAACTAAGTAATGTACATATTATTCACTGTAGTTTACAATATTTTGTACCCGCCTAAGTAATTGTGAAGCCGATTTCAAATTAATGCATGCTTCTACTTGCGAGCATGAGTCGAATACGGGCGGTTAATAGTTTTGGTCATAAAATTGGGTGAATAAGTCACTTCAATGTAACGAATTATACATAAGTAACTTACATAGGTACATACATACTAAAATATACCTATGCAGCATGTATTACGAAATATCTATTTCCTACTAGATATGAAGACTCAGTCTCGGGAGAGAAGGCATTCTTTATCTAGATTTAAAGTACCTACTTATTAAGTATACAACTTATGATTGCTTTGAGATAAAATATTATTGTTCAAATGGAAATTTTATATCATTTTTTTATTACACAATATTTTTCTTCTTTTTTTATTAGTTATGTTGTGTCGTAAATGTAACCTTATGTATAACTCGTGTCTTATTGTAAAAACAAAACTGTGTTTGCAATTAGCACATAAGTACTTAGTGTGTGTACATAGTGCTTGAATAACATTTTTGTTTTTGGGGCGACCTATATAAGCTATGTTTATTATAAACATCCAAAAATGAATTTATGTCCTTACTATTTTGGGGTGTTCTTATAATTACGAGTATACATACATATACATATATACGTATATATACATGTATTCCGTTAGCTTTACACGAGTTCCTCGATTGGGTGTATTGGATATACAAGTCTGACCAATACGCACTACGGCATTTGAATTACTTTATTCAAATGCCGTAGGTCATATTGTAAAGTAGGTATTAAATAGGTATAAAAATACACGTTGGCAGGTGTATCACTTTAATTATTCACTTTTCAACCAAAGATCCAAACCTCTCTCATCTCCTCTCGTCTAAAGATGACGTATACTCATACTGCGCGGTGCTCAGATTTTGATCCTTTACGACATAAACATGCTTACTGCCACAGATAATACGGTACAAATAATATAGAAAAGGATAGCTATATGTTTACACTTGCGCTTGAAATACGCGTCGTAACCAAAATTACTACAATTGACTTAATTTTGCCGCCTCAGTTTCCGCGCGCTTGTGCGACATCTACCTCACATATAATATCATTGAGGTACCTACGTAAGATATTTTTCTATTGATTCAGCGAATACCTAACACGCGTATTGAAGGACTTAGGTACATAGGTATTTATCTAGTTAGGCAGCGTTCTGTGGAATTGTACTACCTATAGGTGCAGGTCTCAGAGTTAATCACGCCAGTTAGCTGATACACAACTGGTATCTTATTCTACTTATACAAAACCGATTAATTTTTCAGTTGTAGGTAATAGGTGTATAAAATCTGAAAACGCATGGTGAAGCGCTATTCACCGCCAACGGATCAAGATCATCTAGTCTGTTGCGGAAACGTAGTCTTTTGTACCTACTGGAGCTGAAGATATGTATGTAGGTACCTACCTATGACCGTTTTAATGCCTGTTATATTACGATGTATTATAATTATTGGTAGGTATGTACCTGCTTCAATAATTTACACGACAGATTTAATCAATATATTTATAAATTAAATAGTAAATAGCCGGGTTAATGGAGCATGTTAGTATCTAATTAATTACCTTTCTAATTTTTTTCCAGTTGCTCGGCTCTTTAATTTTCAAACAAATACCTTGTCATTGTTTGGTTGCGTCCCGCCGACTCGACACGTTTAGCAATTGTGATATCGTAGCTCTCGATCACATAGGTAGCTTCGCCGAGCTGAGCGATAGTTGGTCGGTCGTGGTCGATTAAGGTACCTAAGTACATAGTGTGTCAATATTGAAAGGAAAGTAGCGCGGGCGGTCGTCGACGGTAGGTCATTGCCGATGCCGCGTGTTACATCACGCATGTCGTGGCGCCGCGAGCCATCCATCGCGCCCAATTCGGACGCCGCGCCGCTGACCGCTGGCTGGTTTCGCGGTGTTTGTTTTTGTGTGCCACATTCGTTTCTGTTCGACTTCTTTCGCCCACTGTGACATAACTCGGAGCTTTAACCTGAGTTTAGGTCTCTTTTGTGGTTGTATAAACCTTGAAGGCCTTTTAACATTTCACTTTTTAAACTCTTTCAAAGAGTACTCATACAAAGAGTAGCGTCTTTGTTAAGCACGAATCGCCAGATTGTACTTGGCTTGAAACTTCTTAACCGGGACCAAAGACCACCTTTAATGTTTTTACTTTCTACTCGACTACGGTGGAGAAAAATGGAGGGCTATGTATTATATTTACTACATTCTATACCATTAGCTAGTTCATGGCTGTAAATTTGTCTTTATTGGACATTTTATGATTTTCCAATCGTCGTGTAAATTCCGATTTAAAGCTGAAATATTATGACCGTTGTATAACTTCAGAAACAACTCTTACAAGCCATGCATGCTTAATGTTCGTCTAAAATTGATGGTGACACGCAAAGTTCGTAGGTCAGTTTTCCTTCAATGGCGGAAGTTTAAAATGTCATGAGACGTTGTCATGTTCCTCGAAGGCGGAATGAAGCCGTTGAACTTGGCAAGGTCTCGCGCTTGGACTTCCTGCTCGGGCGCGGGGCGCGAGCGGCGGGGCGCGGGGGCGGCCGAAACCTCATCTCCATAAGCAGAGGACACACTGTGGTACCAGAGAGACGCTTCATTATCCTCGGATGTGTCGCATATTTCACTCTTCTCACCATTGTCTCACAAAAGTAATCACTGCTTGTGGATTTTGATAGAATAATAATCATTATGTATGTACATTATGTAACGGAATCTTTGACGTGACCCCTTCAAAACATAGGATTAATTTGAAATTGCTCCCTTAGCAAGGATTGACGATAAAGTAATGTAAATAATTTGCCCCATTATCGTTACTGGACCAGGATGTCCAGGTTTGGACACCCGGATGTCTCAGCGCCAAGTCCCAAGACAAGGCTCGTGTTAAGACCTAATATGACGGCCATCTACAAAAGCTCTATTTTAGTTTTCTAAACTATTATTTCATTGAATAAATCATTCATTTCGATAAAACCTTATGTGGGAAGTTCTATACAGTACTTATTGTTTTCTTCGTTTATGTGTTGGCTAATTACAATCGGAACTATAGTTCCTTACCGCCTTAACGCTTTGGACATTGTCCGTGACTTACATGTCCTGTTAGAATACATAAATTACAATACATTTAAGTTTTCATTCCATTCCTTACAGTGCCCACGAAAGAGAAGTAAGTACAACTGTACATAGTGTAAGAGAATATCTCCCTCGGTGGCTGTCTGTTTATCCTGTGAGCAACTCCTTCGTAAGGCCACGCGAATTCAACGAATTTAAAAAATTTTATCGCCGTATCGACCTTTTCTCTGAAGGATTATGTTTTATCATTAGTAAATCCTAAATGAGAACTTTTATGAAATGAACATCGTGTGAAGCTGGGCTCGTTCGCTCGGTCATGCATCTGTATAATTATAAACGTAGTTCTGGTGTATGTGTGTATGTATACCCATCCTAAACTCCGATAATCGCGCATCACTTAATCTGAGCTTGATGGATAGCACAAAAAATGTAACAAAACCTGGTTACGTAATATTGTTGGTTACCAACTGTTCGAGACGGTAGAGGCACCGACTACGCCGATCGGGAACTTTATCAAGTATAGTATTGTATGTATGTATGATGGGCGAGAAACACTAGGTAATTCCGTGGTCGTGACCATCACTCGTGGTAGGTCACACATGTCCTGTATTGATTATTTATAGTCAACGCATACATACTCGCATGTATATACCTACTCTGCGCTCCTAACCAACATTTTCTTGGATGTCTATCTACACTTCGTAATATGAACAGGTAAAGTTTGTTAGTTTGTTTGTAGGAAGTAATCACTGGAACTGATGAACCGATTATGAAAATTATTTTACCAGTAGAAAGCTATATTAATTCAAAGTGACCGTTTGATTGTGATTAGTAAAATTCTGAAGTTGCAAGTAAAATGTGCTATAATGCGTTGATTTATCGGCGTGTGCATAAAATAGGACTCTCTTAATATTATATAAAAATAGAACACTAAAATAATCTAATACACAATATATTAGTTTTCTTAATGTAAACACTATGGAATCCCGATTAATTTGATTAGAGTAATACTAGTCCAGGCGCGTTTCACGACAGTAATTATACCCTGTAGACCATGCGAGGAAAGCTGCGAGTGGGTCAGTAGTAACTTATAAAGTAGGTGCAGGGGATCTTGTTTCTGTCACTATTTGGATTGGTGACCGCTAGTGGCATTCAAAGCTGTTTGTTTCCGTGCTTGGAGCTCGTCAAGGCGCCATTAAGCATACGATCCACAATGGAAAAGGTGATCGCGAGAGCTGCCAAGTTAACTCTTCTGGTTACTAGTCCATCTACGAACGAACCTGTACTGAGCCAGCGTGACGTGATGATATCGCGTATGTTCCGCCCGACAGATATAGCTATTGAATTATTTTATTGCTTACCTTATTCTATCCCTATAGTTTAAACCGATAAACCTTCACGATGTTCATAATTGAATACAATTCACATATTACCTTAATGGGAAATGTTAAATATACATATAATAATGTTACCCGGCTTACCTGACCGTTAAGTGTAAACCGAATCGGTTCGTTTTTGTCAGTCGCTTGAGACCTACGTACGTACGTACCCTTACGAATGTTTTATTCATTGAATACCGAGGACCACTCCGTAATCCCAATTACACAAAAAATACAGTATGATGAGTGTTGTATGCTTGTATGGTGGCTCAAATAACAGGTTGCGAACAGGTGGAACTGGCCCTAACTGCATTATGTGCAACAATTGTGTGCGTTATCAAATCGGTGCGCGGTGCATCGCGATCGGTGCGCCCGCGCCACCGTGACCGACCCGTGCCCGGGCGGTGCGGTCGCGGGGTGACCGAGGGTCCGTGACGTGCACACCGCACTCCACACCCATTATCGACTACTGACCTGATGAAACTTAATCACTGCCGGCTGCATGACCGAGACACACCAGAGAGAATGAGTACCAGCTTTTTCCCAAGCAAGACACCGTACACATATAGACACAATTGGAAGCAATAACGTTATCCATGTAAAAAATGTATTGACGAGTATGGTTGGGATCAAGATGTTGTAGCAATATCGGTCCATTACGTTACGATTTTGGTGTCCGGCTATGGGGGAGAGGAGTGCTAGTGGTAGCGGCCAGCCCGACACTGAGAGTTGCTCCGACTGCTCGAGTACTTAGGGTCACTTGTCTGAGGAGATCAACCGGATCACACAACACATTATGGCAGCGACGACGCCATAATATACCTATATGCTGGCAGTCACCGGTCCAACTAAGGATCTCAGATAACTTTGCCTAATCCCGTAGACAATTGTAGCTCAGAGCTATTATATATATATATATATATATATATAATAAGTTATAATATAACGGATGGACATGAATACATATATTATTTAGTTTTCTTTGCCTAGAGGGAGTGACGTGAATAGTGGATACACACAAGTAGCAATTACTGAGATAGCGCGAATATTAGGTGCGCCAGAGAAGTAAAACAAAAAAAGAAATGGCGGGGAGATGGTGACCAAGCTGCTTGGACATAGGTATATATAACCCTATCTGTATCTGTAGTCTGAGTGACAGTCCCTATATTGTATGATGTAAGGGAGAAAGTCATCACCGTAACGAGTGGGTGGTCTATGCCATGACGACGCGACGAGGAAAATCATGCTTCGATGACCGACCACCGTAGAAAACGAGTCCGAGGCAGGTATTAGGTACGAATTTCCTTAACGGTGATCACTTACAATTAAAAACGAATGCTGTTATTAATATTACTTAGTTGGTACTTGACTGTATATTGTTACTTGGAGCAATAAGAACTAAATCAGTGTTGAGTGACGTACATTGATAATGCTATCTCGATGACCCGGGCCCGGGGGTGGGAAGATAGTGAACTTTGTTTTATGTTTATGACACACAGTCAATTGACGCGGATGAAGAAACTTCGCTCTTGCTTTATATACCGTTTGTTGTCAACGAAAGACTAAAAATAATATGTTGTTAAGTGCCACATCCGTTTCTTGTAGATATTTCTCTGAATTGACGAGAGGCACATGTCGTCAGTCACACGACTCGCGACCTTGCACATTTTGTGTCTTAGAAATAAATGTCTGGCTTGTAATTACCATATATTAATGTTTCTCGACCCAGACCTCGGCTTCTAAGAATTGTATCATCTAAGTGTGCCGATTGTACGCCGAACTGAACCCACTTACTTACTGCTTAAAGGAAGGTGAAATTTTCAATTTACTTGTAAAGTTTTGTGTTTTTATTATCACGTCTCGTTTGTTCTGGGCTAAAAGCTAACTAGAGCTATAATATGGTTAAACGAAAACAATAAAAATGAGAACTGACACACCACACGAAAAAAATGAATTTGACTGGTGATTTAATTTTAAGTTTCGTAATTAGTGACGCTTCGTCATGTATTTGTTTAACCTAATATTGTTCGAAATCATGATATATAATACTATTCAAATATATTGTAATTGCACGCTCGTTGTTATTGCGTAAAGTAAACAGTAAGTGGGAAATTGGAGGCCATCGTATTGCAGTATGAAGGCGACCGGGGCCGCGGGGCCAGCGGCGGCGACAATGTTGCACCGCGCGGACCGGCCAGGCCCGCGTGTGCCCGCGCCCGCGCCACCGACGAAAGTGAAATTAGACGTGATCGCTCCTCTATTCTTGTTTGGTGTAGACCACAACCTTACAGCACCGTCACTACGGCTCGCTGTATAATCGACCTTTTTACTAATGTGTTACAATACTACTCTTTTGGTTGGTAGTTAGTGTAACCGCGCCGATCGCGTCCTTTTTGATACAATAATTGTACGACTACGGTGAGCGACGCCGTGAAAGAAAATAAGGAAGTTTTCACTTTGACCAAAACAATGTTAAACCGTTTTTAACGTTTCCAGTCGTCAGCAGTGATCTCGCATTGACTGCGATAAAGAAATCGATTTGCATGCGGCCCGACGTCTCTGCCTGGAACCGCGCTATTATTGCGATCAATTGCGAACCGTATCATTTAACACCCACCATTTTCAAAGAGCTATGATAAATGACTCGTTATTGCTTCGAATACTTCGCAAAAAAACAACACGATGACCTAAAATCGCTGAATGAATAATGTTTCAGAGGAATATTAATTTGCGCGAAATAAAAGAAGCAAATGTCGCTTGTGAACGGATGTAGCACATCTGTTGGTTCGGAGACATAATAACAAGTTCATAATTAGCGAAGTAGCACTGGCGCATGGCGTCCAGAGGAGAGGGCCATGGCGGCTATGGGCGTGGGCATGTTCGCACAATGTGTCTCGCACGTTGCGCCCGCGCCGCTTCCGTCTTACGCCAGCCACTCGCTCGCCTCCTTGTGCCTGCGCTCACCCCCGACAATAAACTGGATCATTGTACACCATGACACATTGAACATGTACATCGACAATGGACTCCCACTGAGGCCAAAGTAAGAAACAATAAAATACAACTTTGCGGAACATAAGGCAGAGAAGTTATAATAATTTATAATTATAATATATTAAACTGGTTCTGGAATTTCATTCAATCGGTCGCCATCGCCAGGCTTAAAAATGGTGAGGCGAGTCTATACCTACTTAAATGAAACCCGTTGTTTGATAATGAATAACATAATTAATGAAGCTGTTTATTAAACGCGCTGGACGTCGACGTCGAGGCGTCGATGAGCCCATTCGCTCGACTCCTCCGCCGAAGGTCGCCCGCTCGCTGGCACACCAGACCTCCTCGCTCACTTCACTACCATACATAATCGTAGGTTCCGTCTCGGGTACGCGATGCAATTAACGTACAGCTATTCGATGGTTCGATTTCAACTTTAATTTCAGCTTTCGGTAACATCATATAGATATTTTGAAAAGAAGGGTTATCAGTTTTATATAACAGAGTCTAGGGTACAGCAGCATCCAGCATCCACAAATCGTTTAGTTCTCTAATTGAACGAAAATCCCATTAAAACTTGTTAATCGTGTCTGGCAGCGCGCGCGGTATCAGCGCTGACCGCACTCCACCGCGGCCGCTCTTAACACTTCCTTAGTTATTATATGTGTCATAAACACTGTACGTGTAAATGTACGTTTCTAACGTTCCCTTGCTTTGTTTCAGGTAAGATTAGCGCCACTTTCCTACGCGGTAGCAATTCGAGTACAGTAAGTTAACTTTTACTTTTGTTTGGGGTCGACCAAGATGCTCTGGTTGTCGACTGAAAGTAAAAATTGTAGTCTTGATTGGAATTGCGTTACGCAAACGCCGCCTGTGTAACCGTCGCTGCACTTCTTTTGAAGATAGGTGCTTGGTAAATTTCAGAACGGTTTTGAAAACTTTTGGCCCTTTGCTAAGAAGAATTGGGATATCGTATGCCTTAGATACGGGACAAGAATACCCGTGTGTAAGGCACACGAGACTCCAGATCCCGGACCCTGACCGCTACGTAAATGTCTTGAGGATATATTTTTATCAGAGTTCAGAACCTTTATTTCACAGGATTTCCTTTCAGTTCGTGCAATCGCTGTTCCTGATGAACAGCAATGGCAATATTAAGGTAGTATTTCATAGTAGATCTTAAAACTCTGCCCACCCATTTGTGTTTCTCAGAATATGAAAATTGATGTTATGAATACGACAGGTAGGCACCTAAGGACGGACTGAGTGGGCGTACCAATTACTATTGAGGGCGTTTCGGTTGCATCGCCGCTAATCCACTATATTATCTAGCAAGTTGTGCAAACGTTGACGAACAGCCGCTCAACCACTCGTGCTATGGTGCTACACTGCCACTACACGACACTACACTGGCTTGGTGCCGCGATCGTTGCGTTACGCCGCGCGCCGAAGACCTTCGATTTCTCCCATTATAACACAATATAGCGTTTGTTCGTCAAAACCGATTTCTGTCACAACTAACGCAAATATTTACGTAAAACGCAATTTTCACGATAATCACGCCAGTTTCACACTCGCTTAGGCGTAATTGTATTGCGCAACAACTATTTTATAGGTGGCCGCGTTTGCCTTCGGCGATGTTGGCATTCGAATTGCCCTACCGAGGCTCGTGATCCCTATGCAGTGCATTCAAATAAGTACTTTGCCATAAGTTGTAGAATACAGACACAGATTATAGGTTTGCATATTTCGAGACGAGAAAATTGACTGTAGTACCTACATGTTTTTTTATTGAATTAGTTTTGTTTGATACACTTTCTATTCATTCGATACAATAATACCTACAATTTATCTATTAATGCCATGATTGTAATCGAGATTGAATAATATGCAATTATTTTGCCATCATTATTTATGATGGCATTTCATCATAACCAATCATCACCACGCGGATAAAACCGCGGGGCGCAGCTAGTTCATATATTTTCTGTTCGGAATAGAGGGGCCATAACAAGATCGTTTATAATTACACAAAGAGAATGCCCGCCACAGACTGAGACTAAGATTTGATATACGAGTAAGTAGTACAAATAGTAAAGATCCCACAAATGTTATTTTTTGTCCTCGGATGGTTCGTGTATGGAAACGCCGTAATTTAGGGCGATTATGTGAGCGTTTCCGCAGAGTGCGTCCGCGTCGGCGTCACCGAGGCTGCGGCACAGGCCATTGTTCCTCGAGACGAGCGCGCGTGGGCTCTGCGAGCTCCGATGGAGAAAGTGGCACAGCCAGAGGCAAGGCCGTCTCTTCGACCTTCACATCGGAGCTTCCGGGATCTACTTACTATTTATAGCCGCGAACACAGCCCACGGTGGCGGCGTTACTCTGTAATTTGTCTATCAGGTTGTCTTATAAACCCTCGAGAATTGTAATAAGGGCCTGAGTATATTTACGAGGGATGTGCACTCGTTAGCCGACCGATGATTAGATCGATCATCACGGATTGCGTGACAATCACAACGTATTATTGCACCGCACCGACACTCCGACAGGTTGCAGTCGCGTGCGTCACGCGGCCCCGCGCCCGCGCCGTCCTGCCGTAGATCCGCACGTCTCATGTCAGCGGGCGCTCCCTACCCTACATTCGTTTTTTGCCACTCGTATATCTCGCCGACCATCTTATGCTATAAATCATGCGTTGAATCTCTGCTTCTGCTTCTCAGTAAAATTTACTCACAAATAGCTAAATCATTTTCAAGTTTCCGTGACTCAGGGGATCTCGAGATTCCATGAAATGGGTGATTTAACATTTTCACGTATCGATTTGGCCCGAACGTGAGTAGCAGTGGCACTTATAAAACCAGTGTCAGATGTAGGTGTGTACATAAACATGTTGCCGAGTCGATTCTCGAGGCGTCGCCGTCGCCGTCGATTGGCCCGACCGACGTGGTGTTGGTGGAGAATCAACACGCGAGCCACGACTCGCCAAACGAGTTATGTTATAAATAATTAATGAATATTTGGCCGGCGAACTCTTTGTGGCTCCAGCCAAGGTCGCGACAGACGATTTCGAGATTAGAGATGCGTCTGATATGTTTTATGGCTCCATTTTAGAACGTGTTGTCGGGGTTCCGATATTAACAAATGCACGTTGTATTGTGATGGGAGTGGTTAGCCAACTCGAATGTGTTTGCGACGTACACAGAGTTGAGAGAGCTAGATTTTTCATTTCTTTATAATAAATGAGCTGAGTCCCGCTATTCCACCTGCGCAGCGTTTATTATGCGTACTGCCAGGGAGTCACTCTCTGCTCACTGCCTGAGTCTACGTTTCCCGATAAGTATCACCCCTTCTAAGTTTGCGTGCTACACCTTAGACCGCGTCGTCACTTCACATCAGGTGAGACAGCGGTCAAACGTAAGATTATACCTTTAAAAAAAAACTTGCATCTGTACTGAAATCATATATTATGTCTGATTTCTTATTCTTTCAGAACTGAGGCTATACAGAATCCCAAACTACAGTTAACATATTTTTAATCTAATTATTATTTTAACTTATATCTTGACATTTTGTCGTTTTAACTAATGAATACTCAGTGGCACTAATTTGACAGCTGGCTTCCCTATTGATGCAATCTTTTGAATTATAATAATAAAGGCAAGTAGGTTTGGTGTTGATACTAATTTCCATTCCATGTTGTTATGCTCTAATTGTTTTGGTTCTAAATGCTCTGATACATCCAGTATACGTAAAAGATATTATATAAGTACTAGCGGTCTGCCCCGGCTTCGCGCGGGTAAACAATTTTAAATTATAAGGATTTATAATTTTTTTGTAAATATATATTATAGCCTGGGATATATATGTCACCCGGGGATAGTGTAGATTCCTAACAGTGAAAGAAGTTTTCAAATCGGTTCTGTAGTTTCGGAGTCCATTCAATGCAAACAAACAAACAAATATTTCCTCTTTATAATATTAGTATAGACAATATTTTATTGATAAATTGATTGCTAAAAATATCGTTGATATTAGTTTCGATTCGAAAGTTGTAGAAATGTAACGTTTTCAGCTCAAGTTAAAAATGTAGCAATGTGTGTTTGCACACCCAGTTTGGTGGCTAGAGCCGCAAATGAAACAAATACATACTTTCATCATCATATCAGCAAGTGGACATCCAGTCAGGTCGTCTGTCCACCTTGTCCGTGGCCGTCCATGTGCTGCGCTAGCCAGTCCGTGGACTCCATTCGAGAACCTTCCGACCCTAACGGCCATACCTACGGCGTACCCTTGACCTTTACATGTGTTTATGATATGTTACTAACGCTCAATCATTAAATATTGTTACAAAATGTATGTGGTATGTCCATTGAATTTTAATATTTAGACATAAATAAATTAAACATTTGTATATTATGCAACATGCTAATACTTGAAAACTCGTAGATTTGAATAAATTCTGTGTGCCGCAACAAACCCACTCGATTTGTACTCGTATAAATCATTGTTAGTAATTGTTATCTTTACTATGCAATTATGGTATTTATTGTTAAGGAATAGATAATTAAATGTGATATCTGAAGGTTAAAATCCCAATTAATGAAATAATACTCGAGTGAAGATCAATCAAACGAAATAAACATATTTTATAAGACGTAATCGTACGTAATTGTATACCGTACCTGTTACATGCGTAGGTAGTAATTACATTATAATGTTATATTTTGTTGAGCTAGGAAACTTGTGCGTGTGGTGGAAAACTGAAGTTATCCGTACAAGTTTACTATTGCACTACCCAAAGCGGCCAGTCCCTGCAAGTACTCACATAGTTACAGTGTGCTCTGTTTCTCTTTTACCTTGAATAAATACCTTCTGGGATCTATGGTCCGATTTTTGGATAAAAATAAACTTGAATAATCGCAATCGCGGGGTGCCAAAGAAATAATTCAACGTTACTAAGGCATACTTATACGTCATTCCTTTTGCCTTAGCAACCATTTGACATTTCAAAATAAACAAAAAGCATTACATATATACATGTGTAAATAACAATTCTCACAAACCTTGACTCATTAATTGATGACACATTTATGTAACCATTTGATTCGAATTGCGAGACAAACCTCCATTTGAATACGGCCTCGATTCGCACAAAGTCAAATTAAGTATTCAGCCATTTACTTCATCACTTTTTGTAACTATGGGCTCATAGTTGATTGTGAATATTGTGATAATTCATTTATTTAGCATTATTTATTATGTTTAGCGTATCGATTGCCTCTGTTGTCGAATATCTATAAATTATACCACGTGTCTCCGATGCGAGGCCACGACAGCTTTTGATGAAATCTTTTAATAATACCATGGATACCAATGCGATTCCTAAAATAAAATAAAATGCAACTAAACACAACTACAGAAGATTGATTATTCAAAACGTGGGTCGAGTCACTGACTTCCATTCGCTTGTTGGTAATGGTTTTGTTTATCCGTTCCTTTACTTTAATCAATTCCTGTTTGATGCGCATGCATTGAAATGGCAATTAGGCGCGTTTAATTTACCGAGCGCCATGCTCTCGTAGTTTCCATGTTCACATCGAGAAGTTTTATAGTAGAACTATTTTTAATTCGTGTCAATATAAACAGTGGCACGATACGCTGCTGCTTAAATTAATGTCCCCAATTCAATTGAAGTGTTTCATTAGCACAAGTGGCCCCGATTGCTTGGTTGATGAAAGAGGCTCAGCGTAAAACTGAGGCGCCCGCGCCTGCGCCCGCGCCGCCGCCGACTTCAATAGTACATTACTACGAGCATTAACTATACATATAATAGTATTGTTTAGTCATGTTGTTCAGAGTTTTATTTTACAGTTACCGGCATTTACAGCTTCACCGGAGGAATATGACAACTGAGAACGTCGACCGACAATTATATACAGTCGTATCAGAATGCTAACGTTACGTCATGTCTAGTCGTGTCAAGACTTCAAATCTTACAGCACCGATGTAGAGTCGCTGTTATCGGTTTTTTACCGGATACATATCTGGCAGTGCTCTCTGAGCTACATAGGTAATTTGATTCCTCCTGCCCCATTCCATCATAAAACGAAGAGAAGGACGGTAGTGTGACATCCATAGTAGATGATAGATTCTTGGTAGACCAACCACCAACTTGTTACACGAAGCGTTTTGCCTCCACATTCATAGTGCGTACAGCTAACGTTTGAAACGAATTCATGGCCCAAGTCTGTGTTGCCACTTAGGTTCAATCTGGGTGTGTTCAATTCACGAGTGAATACCGGGCGTAATTTCGCAAAATGATTCCGTAAAGTTTAAAACGCTGCTTTTCCTCCATCCTTCCGGTTAGATCAGTCTCAAGAAGTCGCTCACAACACAACACAAATATACAAATTTATTAATGGAATAAATTTGTATATTTGTGTAAAAAAAGTTTATCCATTAACTACATTAGTACAAAAATACATTGAACATTTTATATTTTATAATTTTGATTGCATAATTAAGTTTTAGATCCGTATAACACAAGCGTCTTCCGTAGATTGTGTTGTGTTATAGGGATATGCGCTATCACATCGTCACTTAGTTTAATATCTTCACCCGTCACCGTGCACTTGTTACGTTTAAATAAGGAAGTGGTCACAGACGCGGGGAAAAGTAAGGGTGTTGACCGCTGGAATGGCATTGACAGTGTGTTACAGTGTTGCAAAGTATCGCTTACATCGTGCACTATTGTTCAATTGCCTATTTGGAATTTTAAAGCCGTGTTTAAGCTTCAAATTGTTAAGGTGCTTGAGAATATTGTGTATCTCGTTATATTGCGTAACCTAACAAACAACATTCCAATATAACTACACACATTTCTTAGAGTATAAAACTTCTATTATTTTTACTTGAGTATTAATGAGATAGAAAAATAAGGTCATCAGGGTAAGTTTTTGCAATAAAAGCTAAACATTCATTAAGCAAATGAAAATATAGATATACTGTAACGATGTTTCAATGGAATACTGTGGCTGTGGCAAAGATGTTTTGATTTGAATATAGTTCACCATAACGTTTCTGCTCTCCCTATTATTGTATTATTCTGGGCCTGTGTTGTGCTGTGCTATTGTACACTTGCTTATAACAATGTTCTCTGAGTTTTTCAATTTGTTCTCAATTGTAGCTCTGCTTTATAATGGTTGTATAAATAACTTTGTTGCTTTTCATTAGTGTATTCTCCATGCAGAAATGGACGAGAACATTGTTTTGGCGTTTATTGGACGAGTTTTCGGATACTTGTTATTGACTAAGCGGTGTGATCACTTGTAAATTATGTGTATGTATATAAATAATGGCACTAACTAGACCGAATATGGTACACGCTTATGCGACTATTGTTGCTAAGATTGGTCCTGGAATCTGGTACACAATAGTATAGATACACAATAGCAGACTGTAATCATTTCTGTGGTATCAATATTTTTATAAAGAAAATATTAGGCTCGAGTTCAAGTCCCAAGTCGATTTACAGAATAACGTCCCTGTCGCTTTGCAAACGAAGCTAGTCGCACTCCACTTAAAAAAATAACGTTCGACCTAGCATGACGTCAATGCAATGAGCCTAAACTTATTCCGTGTCACTTTATGCATGCATTATTCACCATCCAACCAGAAATCAACGCTACAACGTTTGTTAATGTCTGTTCACTGATCATATTATTATCGGCGAGCGTCTAGTTCAAGTAACGTTTTGTTTTTAGATTCGCAATCGTCGCAAGACCTCCGCGACGTCATTGTCGGGTTTAATTAGAGATCACTTGACTCGGTTGCGTCGCGGTAGATGATCGCGGGTCGAGACACCGCACTCATGAACACGGCGGTGGCGTAACGCCATCATTGTTGTCAGTCATTTCCACGCCACGTGCGACGTAACTCGCCAGTTAATTGTGTGGAATAATCGCGCCATGGTGTGTCGGCACCTAACTAGCAGCGGAAAATGTGGGTATTATCGTGTAGTATCGCTACGTGCGAAGGACATTTGCAAATTACATATAGTAGTATCGAATCGAACGACGCGACGATTCCACGGTGCACCGACCGACGCGGACGCGGCCGCGGAATGGCATTGTCGAATGTTGCTCGCTCGCGCTGGAGCGAATAGGGCCTTTGTTGTCGGTCATTCATTAGTTGCTATTATAATAGATACATATTTACAATATTTTGCTCTTGTCTTAAGCAAGGAAATAACTGCTTTCTTTTCTTTGAGTTTGCGAGTACAAGTATTAATTGCTAGACTGCTGACGGGTGTTCGGCGCGGGCGCGTAGCTGCTAACATAGCACGTATAACACACAAAGTACACGAAAATATCCAGGCTTCCGATCGCTCGCTCCTTTATCTATAGATCCAGGTGAGCTGGGGACTGGGGAGCCTTTCTAGTCAACCTTCTTCATTCTAGCTAAGGTTGCTCTTACACATATCTATATATGTATAGCCTTGTTTTGAGCTAAATTGACGACGATGATATTGAGATGTGCCCGGACATTAATGGCTTCTTTATTGTATTCTGTCGCTGTCTTACAAATAGACTGAAACTCATTTATTTTACTGCGTTAATCACACTTCGGGTCGTCGTACGGTTGTAACGGTGATTAGCGTCAAATAGGCGGCTAGTTATGAATACCAACGCCACAGTGTCTATGGGGCTTTCGACAGGCGGGTTGAAGGTAGGGTAGGGATGCGATATTGTACTCGTGTACCTACTCACTAACAGTTCGCGCTGTGCGCCCGTAGGCCATTAGGCCATGTAGGGTCGGGATTTATTCAACCTGCGTCATGTACGAGTTACGAACGAATAGTTATCGGCACAGATCGTAACAGTTTCATAACTGATTTATTAGAGGCTTGCATAACACTCGAGATAGCTAATAACCGTGAAGCGTACTCGGTTGTAATAAAAGCATCGTAAAATACGAGTAAAGCTATAATTGCTGCAGTGCAGAGTGTAATATACATATGCAATTATTGTCATTATGTGAGTATATGTATGTATAGCGTCACCGCTGAGCCAGTGCCACCGCGGCACCGCAAGAGCGTGGACCAGATCGCGCTCTCCCCGCAAGGTTTCCGGGCGGCTATCGAACAGTAGTTTTACTTTCATGTAGGAAATGCTGTCGCTTTCGACGGAGACCGGTCGAGGCTGCCCCCGCCCCGGCACGTTCCCCGGGGTACCTACCTACGTACATTATCTATTCCAACAGTCCAACATCTATAACTTTTATGTCATGAGCTTATAGTAGTTATTTAAGACTTATATACCGGTTATCAAAATATATTGCATCGATGACAATTTAATTTCATTAAACATTGTATGTCTTGGTGTATTATTTAATTTTATTCGTTTATTTAGATTTGTACTGAGTTCGTGTTTTCTGGTAATTGGCTTGTCTCCTACGCGACGGCCCCAAAACTGGACAGTCGAAATATGAGTATGGAGGTGGTGTACAGCATATTAACACCTCTGTCTACTGGCAAGGCTCTCCCTCGTATAAGCATAGATACATCGTAATTTTTAGATTTTCGCGATCCGAACACATTGTTAATAAATCATAACATAGGTACATGTAATATAATATAATTTCCCAACATGAGACAGTAATGGCTCATGGCTCTGGTCCTAAATAACCACATCAATTACGCGTGAATCAAACGTTTAGGTTTTATCATATGATTTAACAATAATATAACCTTATTTTATTATACGTCACTTAAAACAAATCACCTTAATTTAATTTGATTGACTTACAGTGTGTGAGCATAAGTCGCCGAAGTTGTTGCTCCAACCAACCGGTTTGGAAATGAACAATTAAGTAACGTTGAAACAACATTCGGTTTTACACAGCCACTGCCAGTTATCCTCGTCTACGCCATTAGATATTATTGCTTAGACAATTAAGGGACCGTGTCGTTTGTGATTGTTGATAGCTTTCTAAGAGTATGACAATAACCGGTTTGTTCCTACTGATATGCGTGTCGGATCCACTCATAAACTGCCTACGTGTAGACAGTAGGTAGGTACCTACAGTTACATGTCACGAATGGGCCACTACCCGTAAGACGTTTTACCAGTTTGTTATTGTCTCAGTGTGAGTCACCACAGGCAGACCTTCCGTTTACGGGGAAAGTAGATTAGCCCGGCAGCGTGACGAAACAATACAAATTGCCCGGACAAAGGAATCGCTGCGACCAGACCACACTATGCGCCTGACGTAAGGGTCGAGATTATGTCATTAGACCACGATACGATGATTCGTATGTCATATTATGACGCCGCGGCGGTTACTCGAGTGGCACCTAATCATTTAGATGAGTACGGGAACGTCATAATACCGAACGACATTCTAGCTAGACAATAAGGCGCACATTGAATATAAACATGAGTCCTTATGGAGCGCGGTGAGGGCGCGGGCGCGGGCGCGGGCGCGGGCGCGGGCGCTGCAGACGTGAACAACTATGTTTACGTTTTGGCTCTGCAAATCGGCATCGAGCAGCGTTTTGTTGTCGAGTCTATAAATAAGGTGGTGCTAAAAGCGGCTCTGGGCGGGGGACGTGCTTCTTCCTCTTTGAGCGGCCGCCGGCGCCGGCCGGGGGGTTACACACGCGCTCGTTGAACGAGGGCCGTTGTTGACATTCGCTTTACGAGCTCGACCGGCGCGGCGCGGGCGACCCACCGCACCGCCTCGACGACTTTATGGCTCGCTCCGTAAACACGACGACGACGACGACGCGCCGCACTCGCGCGCGGCCGACGCGGACGAGCCGAGCGAGCCGAATGCTAACAAAGGAGAACAACTATGAATACGCAAGACGCGCCACCACAACGCACGTGCGACGTACATGCACACTCTTATGTCAAACCCGAAACATATAACCGCACGTCAACGAACTCGACGATGAAAAGGCAATTTGTTTACCTGGAAAACGAGCCGAATAGATAAACGCTGAACATTCTCGAAAACATCGCGCGCTACGTGATTTCCTCTCTGTCGTGTCGATGATTTACCCGCTTCGTTTCTGAATATATTACCATTGTTCGTATATTACAGAATGGAAGACGATCGGGAGGCGTTCGTAATATAAATAAAGTCTGGCGGTGAGCATGTGATGGCATTTATACCATAGTAGGCTCGTTCTGGCATTGCGATCACGGTGCTCGTAGCTATCTGCATGCGCCGAGTACGCCGCGCGTCCGGTGTTACTCATCTAATGGTCGCTCACTGTGTGAAACTTTGGCGTCGTCAGACCGTTTAATTATAACATAGAGTGTAAGTAATACACAACCTTCCTTAACGTTACTTCCAATAGGGACAGCAAAGAACGATATCGAGAGGCAACGTTAAAAACTTTAATCCGATGCGATAAATAAAAGTTGTAAGTTATAGATGTTACATGTTACCGACCGTTATCTCTGTGGGAGAGCCGCGTGCCGCGCGCTGCGTTAGATACCTCGGTGCTATAGTGTAATCTAATAATGAATTGAACTATCGTCAAGTCTGTCTGTTAGATCGGTACATTACATCTAAATAGCCATACGTGTATGTTACATACCGCCCTCGCAGTAATTCTAATTACCACGCGTGATTCACATTACGACCATTGTTTCCGATTTTGCTTGCACACAAAGCGCTTTAAATATTTAAATCAATTAAGTGAAATCTGTAACACTTTATTTTACCAGGAAAAGTGAGTTACATTCGGAATTAATGTGGTTCAACAATGATCGCCTTTGTCCCCGTATGCTGATTGAGTGAGGAGGGTAGGTGACAAAGGAACGACGAAAACCGCAAGGTTAACTATAACGTTGACATTACTCGAGGTTGGTGCAGACATGACTGTAGGGGGACCTCAGCATCTCCACTCGACTCATGTTCGCGCAATCATTCAATAAAACATGATGGGATCAATCACGAAGACCCTCGGTTCACTCCTCGGAGAAATGGACCAATTCTTACAATAATAGACGTGACCGCTGCGCTGATAACGTGGAACATTCAGCCGCTTGCAGCTCGATACTCATTCTTCGAATGGTTCCGGATGGTCCGTGCCGTGTTACGATGAAACGTAAAACTTCCCGACCAATATACCATTTGTTGGCGGCACTTTAATCACCTGTCCCCCTTACTATATAACAAACTCCACGACATAAAAAGGGTTAAGAAACTGACATTCCGCAAACTGAAGCCTATAATAAAAGCATGGTTGCAGCATCTAGACTATGAAGCAACGGAAAAACTTTTTGTAAGAGTCGATTGATACATGTTTTTATTTTCAATTTTTAGATTAGATAATTGTATTCATATAGTTTAGGAATTATTATTTATTGTTCTAACGTACTGTATTATTATATTATTTTTTAAGATAATTCATGTTCTATGCCTATTTTGGGGAAGACACTGTCTGCTGCAACACAGTGTATACTAAAGCAGCAGGCAGGGCTTTCTATGTATACTTTGTTAAATTTATTTTTTTCCGTGAATAAAGAAATTTGTATTTGTATTTGTATTATGGTTATCGTCAAGAGTTCATTTAAATATAGAACGCATTCGATTAAAACCAATTAATGGTCAATTAAGCAGTTCCCTTGTTTGAGTTATATCGCCGTATCGATTGTCGTGGACGGTCTATCTTAATGATTCAAATTTACGTTCGGCACATTAACAACATCAATGACATGTGTACATACTGTGGCTTGTGTTTATAAATCTACATGAAAATAATCTTTAGATAAACAAAATGACCATAAAGAAACGCCCCTTTGTTGGATGTTTACATACAACAATTACAATAAGGTCGGATTGGGTCACGGTGAATTCGTAAGTGTACCTACTCTTGACTACCTAATTAATACTTAGTAACACTTTACATGACTCAGTTGCATAACATTTTGTTGTTCCGAAAGAAATTAGACTTTAAATTATAATCGCATAACCGAAGCGTACCAACTTAACCTAAATCAGCCGTCTTTGTTACATGCGTTGGTGCCGTTGCCCTTAGAGATCATTTAATACATATATTTAGCATGGCTCCGGCTCTCAACACAACAGTATCGTCAGCACCGAAAGGTGTAAATGTTCGCTGATAACAAGCGTAAATAAACGAGTAGCCATGGGAGTGTTGCTAAAAGTAAAGTTCGATAACCTTATGAGATCATGCTCGATTTGGTGTCTCATGTTCATTTGACACGATTGCACAGAATCAACTATCGACATATTTATTATATATGTAGATGCATATATCGTTCATTTGATGGCTGCATTTTGGTCGTGTATTTTTCGGTATCCTCCTAATATTATAAATGCGAAATTATGTGTGTATGTTTGTTACTTCTTCACGCTCAAACGGCTACACCGATTTCGATGAAATTTGTATGGAGATAGTTTAAACCCTGGATGTATACATAGGCTACTTTTATCCCGGAAGAAGTTTAGTTCCAATGGGATAATTGAGGTAGCGGGAATTCCGTAATCCACGCGGGTGAAATCGCGGGGCGCTACTAGTGTCACATATTTATTTGCACGGGCGCGTCCGACGCGGACGTAAGAACTGCACGCCCCCGCCCGCCGCCCGCCGCCCCGTGGTGCCCGTGAAGGTGCCACATTTGTTTTAGTTAGCTGGTGAGTCAATGCCCTCTCCTCATTTATAGCATCCAATTTTTAGCTGCTGTTTACTCTTCCAATATTTTATAGATATACGGTTTGGGTTCCGATTTAATTCGCGGTCACCTTAGTTCAAAAGTACAATATTCGTATGTACGATGTTTCACGTCGGTCTAGTGTGGCTCGGTATACACTCATCGTTTTGTTATGCAACTCTGGTACCTCTGCGGTAATGAGGACCACAAATACATCGCCTCGAGCGGTCGGCGCGGCGCGGCGCGGCGGCGGCGTGTTTGTCGCGTTGACAACATTGTGCATTGACCGCTAATTCTTAACGCAAACGTCGGAAAATAAGGCGCGCGATCTCGGCACGAGACGCTTTGGAAAATTTAGTTACACCATCCTTTACACAAAAATATACTTAGCGGGCAAACAACTGCCACAGTGATATGGATTAGTGTGTTGCCCTTTAGTGTGTTGACTGTTGGCGAGGAGTGGAGACTGATGGTCGAACATGTGTTATCGTAACGAACTAGAGTGGAGGGACAGGGTGCGGAGTGCGGGCGCAATGGCCGCGGTCGCGCGCCGGCCGGTTGAAATCGACAGTGATTACAATTTTCCCTGGAGGCGAGTAGCGCTGCGCAACGTCCGATGGAAAGCAACGTTTAACCAATGTCCCGCTCTGATAACTCTCTAATTACGCGTTGGCTGTTTTCCGTCGGCCGACACTTGGGCCGCGCCGGCTTAACCCCTGCCTTTTCACTGTAACATTTCACCCGTCAATGCACCGCTACGCTCATTTTGTTTGCTACACTTTCGCCTTTGACGTTACTTGAGCTATGCCCTTGATTCTAATATAGCTCTAGCAGCTAGACACCGGACACCACTCACCCGCTGTACAATATCTGTCTTTTGATAATACTGTTCATTAGCTTTCATGTTTTTATCGCCGCCTTCCATAACCTTTATTTCGAAAAATCACTGCTTACGCCGCACTGCATTTCTGCTATCACTCATAAAGAACTTTTATGCATCCTTGTCTCCAGTTACTTTCTACAATATCGCAAATATCGCGTATATCATGTACGTAAATAATGTATTGATACAATGTAGTATACCATAAACGCCGACCGTTGGCCACATAGTAAACAATGGTTGCTCATGTCTATCACAAAGCATTGTGTATAATTGTTTACTCATTATAACTGTCAAGCGCAAAAGTAGTTTTTACCTTAACTTCTGTGGTTTATATGAGTTATATATATACGATGTATATTTTGATACCGTATCAAAAATTCAGTCAATTTCGTAACTCTTCTTTAACTTTCTTCCGTAAAAACTTTCCTTAACTTTGTTCCGTAACTCTGCTGCAGATGTAGTATTCTCGTGGACCAATATTGGACGACATCTTCGCATAAACCAATTTCACGAAGGACGCGAGTTATGTTAGCGTTTAGGGCAGCCATTGACTGGTTTATCTGCGTACGCTAGAGATAGCCTTCACGTAGCCCTACAGGAGGTAATCGAGCGGTGTTAGTCACACGATCTCGGCGGCCAGTAGATGTCGCCACCACGTGAGACGACCAAGCCCTCGAACTCGAAAACTACAGCTTATATGGTATACTAATGGATAATTATAAATATGTTGAAGTAAGTTTTTTAAAGTTTCCACAGAATTATATTTAGTTATAGCATAGAACGCAAGTTTTTGATAGATATCGACATATTTCTAAAGTGTATCGGTGATTATGCGTCATTTCAACATTAACAATAAGATCATGTAATTCTAAAACATTGCAGGTTTAGGTGTGGTGTTCACGAGACACGGAGGTGGGCAGAATATACAATAACGTGTCATTCACACACATTGATTGAGGGCGCATGCGATACTCGTATGGAATACTCAACGTTTATTATATTATTAGCTAGAAGCCCCTTCGACCTTCGCGCTCCTCTTTAAAGGGTTTTTTTTGTGTTATGATGGTCACAATATGGTAAAACCTCCGAGTTCTGTTGCACGGCGCTGTTGCGCAACTGCGTGGGCTGAACATTGTCTTTGCGAAATAACGATTCGTCGTGTCTCCGATTGGTCACGATACCGTGCCCGTTTAACATCCGGACGACGACACGGCAGAATCGCCACGAATGTACCAGTTTCCGATAGTACTCGAATATATCAGTATTGGAGTATTGTTTGTTACCTTACTATACGACCGTTGCCCTCTCATGGAGAGGTGTAGGCAAACGGCCTCGCGGCGATTATTCCTCTGTCGGGCGCGGCGACAAGCGACGCCTAAACAATAGTGCACAATCACCGCGATTGTGAGCCGTCCGCGTCGCCGCCGCGCCGTGTCAACTGCCTCTCGCGAGAACCCCGCTATTGTAATGCTGATACTCCGGAGCACCATAGTGGTCCAAGCAGACACTCCGCCGAAACAAAAGACTACTAAAACATTTGCATTCTCGAACGAAAACTATACAGAATGATGTGCGAGGGAACTAGGAATGTCTACCGATATATGAATAATTCATGATGGTGGACCGGACGAACTCTGGTTAACGCGACATTAAAATTCTACTCAAACCGTAGCTCTAAAAGCACCACTTCAAGCCTCTGTTAATTGGTAATATTAACCATTTCAAAACGTGAAGACCATTAGTGAAAACGAGAAGATCTCCGCAGGTAAACGAATAAACCAGCCTTTTGGGCTTCATTTTTTGTCAACCTAGCAGGTACCCGCGGACCCTTCGGGCGAGATTGTGTGCGTTTTTTCTACGACACCAATATAAATGCGGAATCGTAAAAATACGCGCTCAACTTTACAGTCCTTTTCAAATAAGGTTTATTTTAGGCCCATGAAAGGTCTCTGATTGTTTACATTCTATAGCGACGATCTCTACCTACGCCTCTGTACCCTCTTCTCTTCGATGATAACGGTCTATGGAACGTCGTCGTATACATGCCCTTTTGTTGTACTGAATGGACATTGAAAACTGCTCTGTCTTTCCTTATCGAATATCACGAAGAGTGTCTCCATCGCGACTGACGAACAAAACATATATAACCCATTCAGTTGCATTTTTCCGTAGCATATAGCTCAAGTGTATATACACGTTTAAATTGAACTTTCAATAAAGATGTGTAGAACCAATAACGCACCATTTCCATAATTTCTTCTTGATTTTTATACGGCGTACATCCGCCACCATCATAATCATTGTGATAAGCTTTATACGAGTATATGTATAGTTATGCGTCGGTGACGTCACACACTGGCTCCATCGGAAGATCAGCGCTGGCTCACAACCAGCTTTCGCTGAGATGGATCCAATTTATAACTTGGGGATTCTTGTGTGTATGTTAATTTCGTTGTAACTTGTAACGCTCTTATAATTAGATGAATTTATTTTCATATATATAATTTCAGCCGTTAGTCGTCTTCCGCAAATCTCGTTTTCTAAAAGGCTGTAAGCGCGCATCTAGTTAGTGGTCTTTAAGAGCGGAGGCTCCTAATCCCACTAGTTACCGATTATTTGTACCATTTAGCCTGTCTTCTGCCACTTGAACTTGTTAATCCGCTGGACTGTCTATGGCCTTCCTTCGCCAAGGATCTCGGATGTCCTGATTCCAAGTTATTGTTATGTAGCTCGTGTGTAGAAGTTGGGAACAGTGCAGTTATTTAGCGGACAATCCGATCGGCTATCGGTTTATTAATTATTTGTGCCCTGCTCGTGTTCATTCTCTGTTTAGAACATTTTCGTTATTCTAAACATGTGTAAAGTTGCGAATCTCTTTTCCTCTCCGCTCCGATCCTGATTTCGGGATTGTAGATCGTCTCCGTGGATCATTTCGCACTACCTATTAGCGGCAATAAAAGGGAATAATCACGGCTTCAGATATAAATGAAACAAATGAATTTGTAGTTTCATTGCACATTACGCCTACTTCTGTGTGTTACCTAAATACCTCTGGTATTTGTCCGGCCCGGCGCGAGGCGCGGGCGCAACCCACGAGTAGTTTGGGCATTTGGGCACCCGCGCTATCCACAAACAGGGAATAAAGAAAACAATAGATGCTCTGATCATTGTTTCGTTTCATAATGTATATTTTTTTACTTTTCTTTAGCTGTGTCTTTCCTTGTCCTAATTAATAGTTTTTTTTATTAAGTTCATTTGTAAGTTGTAAACGTGCACTAGCAATTGTTTAAATTTTAAATAAATTACGGTAATTACGATAATTAAACTTTACGGTTGCTTATCTTTGTCATATTATTGTCTATGGATAGAATGGCTGACGTACTGCATCGGTAAGCGAGTATATCACCAGCAGGCCAGGCAATGGGAGTATTTTCCTGCGGAGAAGGCTTATAACCAATATTGGATAGTTTGTACCTAGGGACTGAAACCAAAGAATCCCTATACTTGAGATCACCGTTAACTGAAACAATGGCAGAACATATTTTATCTATATATGTCGATTTATACAAGTGCGATTCACTTATTAAATATACATATGTATATCTATGTGCATACTTAGTTTCAGAAATGCTTCCATGTAATTAACGTAAGGCGTTTCCTTAATTCCAGAACCAATCTCGGCCAGTGCAGACCATGAGCGGCACAGTAAGCGGCGCCTTGACGCCCATGACCGGTGTCGCCGGCGCAGTGACCGGCTCCGTAAACTGGGAGCACCCCGCGTTGACGCGCGCATCGTCGGTGCCGGCGCACCGCGCGCTCGCGGGCCTGCTCGACCGGCTCGGGCACCGCCGCCTCGAGCGCACTACCAGCGAGCCGGCGCCGCCGCCGCCCGCCACCAGCCGCTACAAGACCGAGCTCTGCCGACCGTTTGAGGAGGCCGGCGTGTGCAAGTACGGTGACAAGTGTCAGTTCGCCCACGGAGTGCGCGAGCTGCGCAACCTGCAACGCCACCCCAAGTACAAGACGGAGCTGTGCCGCACCTTCCACTCGGTGGGGTTCTGCCCGTACGGGCCGCGGTGCCACTTCGTGCACAACGCGGAGGAGGCGCGGCGGCGCGAGCCTCCCTCGCCGGGCGGCTCGCTCGCTTCGCTCTCGTCGGGCGGCTCGCTCGGCTACGGCAGTGACGGGTCGCGCTCTCCGCGCTCGCCGCACTCGCCGCACACGCCGCACTCGCCGCACACTCCGCACTCTCCGCCCGCCCTCTCGCCTCCCGCGCACACCACGCAGTTCGCGTTCCGCCGCGCCCAGTCCCCGGAGCCCGAGGAGGAGCGACTGCCCGTGTTCAACCGCCTCGCGAACGCGTTTGGCGACCTCGTCATCGCCTAGGCCGTCCCGGCCACGCTCGCCTAGTCCTAAGTTAACTTATACCGAGCATAGCGTACCTAAGGATCTTCCGTCGCCCTAGTGCCCTTGACGTCTTCCAGACGGCGGCGGCGGCGGCCGAGCCGTCCCGCTCGACGTACACCCGCTCAACGAATGATCTCCAGTTTGTCGATGCTCTTTTACTACTTCGCCCTGTAATCTATAAAGTTAACGAAGTGTACTGGCGTCTCCAAAGTTTGCGGTGTGAATTATGTGATTATGTTTAGTAGTCGGCACACATTTGTAAATGGCACCTTATATTATTAGATATCTATTTATGATCGTGTAGCTCGCGGATGCGGTCCCGCCGCGATCCTCCGCCGAGCGGTGGTCTTGTAAAGTTAGCTCATAGTACATTTATTTATTTTGTAACTGCCTATCTGCGCTCGGTACCGTACCGCGAGAAGGCGCTCGTGATCTATTTTTAAGGATTTAAGATAATAATTTATTATTTATTTCGAGTCTCTTTAACTGTAATTAAATTGTAACTAGCGGCTGCGATGCCGCACCGCATACGGACGGGGTCTGCGTCGACGGGACGTGCCTCCACTCTTCACTTCGGCCGGTTCCGCTCCCGTCCCGTGTTCCGAACTAGCTGTACTCCACATCTCAGTCTGTAGTCTGCGGACGGAATCGACCGAACCGAACCTCGGGAGCTCGTCGGGCCGATGTTTACGAACAGGCTTCTTTAAAAGCATAATCACTAGAACTTTATTTAATGTTAACCGCAATCGAGAACCGGACCCGTAATATTTCGTAAGTGCTCATATGCGCCGGCGCACAAAGTGCGACGCACGCAGGTCTAGCCTGCGTGCGTCTGCATGCTAGCGATCTAAATCATCCGCGGCCCATTTGAGAACTGTCGGAGGGTCCCGCGGGGCGCCCCTCGCACGGCTATCCGCGACTTGTTCGTTTTGCTCCTTGCGAGGAGAAGGCCCGCTCCCAAACCGGTTTGAGGTTTTGGTGGTTGTTTTTTTCGTCCTTACGACGCGACGCGCCGCGCCGGGCCGGGCCGGGCTCGCTGCAGCGGCTCACGGTGGCGTGCGTGCGCTCGCAGAAAACATCACTCCCCTGAGAATCCGCCCGCCGAACTCGCGAGCTCCCACACGATAGAACAGAATAGATATAGCGCATGTGACTACAAGAATAATATATGATACGTATGATAGGAACGATGAAGGCTCGCGCCGCGCCGCGCCGCGCCGCGTCGCGCGCCGGTCGGGCGGGACAGGCGGCACCCTCTCGCGCGCTTCCAGCCGCCTCCGTGCCGCGCCGACTGAAATGGTGCCTTTTATTATATTACGAAATAAATCGATTATATTTAATTTTAGTTTATCGAAATAGATTGTTTGTTTATTTATTGTCTCTGTTTGAATATAATATTTGAATTAGCACGGTTATTGATTTTTGTACTTTGACAGAACTAAGTGGTTAGTTCCGACGTAGTGTAGCTTCTTTTGCCTTCGATTTAAAGTGTGATATTTTCTAATATTTATATAACAAAGTTTCATGTTTTAATTAAGGGACCAATATGTAAGTAATTAGGAGAAATTCTGATGACACCATTTTGAGCTTTCGATTCCTACCGAGAGACTGTCGCGCCACTGATAAACGTTATATTTTTGTAAACTACTTATTGTCAGATCTAAGATTTAGTATTTTCAATAAACTGGCATTTGACCATGGAAGGTTTTGTGTTTATTTATTGTAGCCGGAGAGACGAGCTGATCATTTTGTTTGTTTACCGATAATATATAATGATTAAGTAGCGGGTATGTACCAGTAACAGTTTCAGTTTTTCTCCATATTATATAGCAGAGTCTGTCGTCGCATGGTGACGGTGATGGCGACCACTAGGCTCCACTAAGCGTTAATGATTTTGTACCTAATGTTAAGGGAAAACCTAGTTTGTAAGCGTTTTCATAAAGTTCACGAATATTATTTATTATCAGTTCATTAAGAAGCCTAAACCAATTAAGCTGATTTATTTAATTTCTTATGTAATTAAAGAAACATTTAACGACTACTTGTAACTTAATGTTTAGTTATAGTTTGCATCAGTCATTTATTATAACAAGACATTCGTTTAAAAGTCTAGGACCTATGTCATTTGTAATTAAGTATTTAATTTTTTTTATTTAATTCCAATCTTAAGTTAATTATCCAAATATTGACTACGTTTATTCTATTATCTTATCGACAAAAACAAATTAAGGGTAAAGCTTTGACATTCTCTTGTTACTTTTCCTTATTTCCATCTGCATTTTTTATTTGAATTATAGTCAAAATACGTTATGATTTTGTTTTTATTTTTGTTCGACCCCCTCTCCTTTTGCTTCATTGGTCATCCAACAATAATGGTATTGTTTATAATTGTACCTAGGCAGTGCGAATGCATCTTAATACCGGTCGTGTAGACGTAGCTACTGTTACGGATACAAAAATCCTCACAAATAATATGAAGTTATATAGGAACTATAGGATATCCACGCAAATGTCATAACCAACTAAGCTACATACATACCTACTACATTCCCAGAACTCAGTAAAATGATATGTTTGGCAAGCATCGGGCCAAGTCGGCAGGACTGGTAACCCAACACACACGAAGATAACGATGGCCTTGACAAATAGTCCCAGCAACAGCCATATTTAAATATGTACCATCCGGCATTTAGTTGAGGTCGAGAATGGCTTGTGAGGCGATCAATTGTAATGTGCCCCAGTGTGTAACGGATGTGATAATCTGGCTGGTTTTTAATACTTACTAATTAGTTAATGAATGGGTTTGTTGTGTGTAGTTCTTGAAATTTCTGTAGAATTTATTATCTAGGCAGGTTGTAGTGTTTTAACCGCCATCTCACGTGATGGTGACGATACCTGAACACGAACGCGCCTTCCTAGAGAGAGCCTATTCGCACTCACGACTAAAAGCCACCGAGCGACGACGCGACGTCCTCGACGAAGGCTGTACACAGAACATAAGTATCATATAGTATATATCTGTGTATGTATATTTTTTTAAGTGGAATTAACTTCTACATGACGTGGGCACATAGGTACTATCTACCTACCAGAGACTATAAAGTATATATATACCTAGACAATATGAATAGACTGTATTTAATCAGAGAAAAATAACGACAAGGTTTACATTCTGTGCGGCGAGCAGGTCCGCTAGTAGGTACATAATAATATGTAAGAAACATACTCAGGCAGCCCACGGAATAGCAAGCGCAGCGTAGGGCGTCCACTGTCAAGGTGAAGAGACTACTTGAAAGTACCTAGGTACGAAGGATGACGCCGGATGCGAGACGGTCCCTGTGGACATCGTTGGGGACGGCCTACGTCCAGTCCAGCTGTGGCTGTTCTATGGATGGATGAGATGATGTAAAAGTAAAGTACGCGCGGGCGCAGACTTACATTATATTAGAGAGGTGCATAGATAACTAAGTAATCCTCGAACCGCACACGTTAATATTCCAAGAAGGAATCCTTTACCGGCGCGGCGCGGCGCGGCGATCAGAAGGTTCAAATGTACGTAAGTATATCACAATTACTCGATGTAGATAGACAATAATAGTTACAGGTTTCTTCCATTTTCGTATCAACATTCTAGGTAAAAGTGATTCCCTATCAGTTACTTTTCCACGAATAAGCATTTCAATCCTACAAAATTCAACAGTGTTTATCAGACGTCCCGATATCGCGTTTAAGAAAGTAAATACTGTGTTAGTTCAGTGATACTGATAATAATAATTGCTGCTGGATGTATACGATAAGGGTGGCTGTTATCTAATGTTTGTATAGAGCATTGATTAGATTACTAAAAAGATGGAGGAAATCGAATTAAGTATTACCTAAACCAGTTCAATTGCGCGCCGCCGGTGAAAAGGCTCAAAGATATAGGTACGACGATTACAGTCCTGAAATGTTAAAGTTTCAGGACGGTAGCTCTGTCGTAGTCAATATAACCTATAGCTGTTACAGTAAATCATATTCTATATGTTGTATGTATTGCTACCGGGCTGTTTGGCCGTGGTCTAAGTGAAACTTGTGTTCCAGACGAAAGCCTTAGAGTTTACATATTCTATACGTTCCTGCGACGCAGATTGATATTTATTGGGTTTGATAAAGATGTTCAAGCAAAGTAACCAAGCCGGCAACGTCGGCTTCATTCAACATGGATGCGATAAGAAACATATACACATGTAAATAAATTGTTGATCCAAATACACTATCTTCTCTCCTCCTGATCCGGCTTACTAAACTGGAAGTTTGATAAGGCGTGACAAATACTCCAATATTTAAATAAAACTCCGCATTATTCATTAAAAATTGCAACAATGCGCACACGTGAGTAATTGCGTCGTTAGATAGTAGTATAATGAGGATCGGTTTTAGTTGAGAATTCAGATTTATAGAGCACAGAAAATTAAGAGTTTTTTTTACAAATGAACAGTAGGGAGGTATACCTCGAAGAAGAGTGAACTCGTTAGGTCCAAAATATATTGACGAGTTCATTTAGTTAACAATTGTTACTTATATACCTACTTATTTCACTCTGAGTAAATAACTTAACATGAGAATTTAAGTTTATCGTCAGAAATATAAATACAAGCACGTGCCACGGGTGGAGGGAGAACCTTCCTCAGCACGTGCTCTCTCCTCTTCGATGCGTTTATAAGTAGATGAGATAAAGGACATCCAGTTTTCATACATTATTGGTACAAAATACAAAGTGTTGGCCAAACATAAAAAGTGGGTTAGTCTGGTAGAGGTTACCGTCTAATCGTTTCTTATTATGGCACCTCAGCTGTGTCACCACAACATTGTACATGATTTTATTCGACGATTGATGTCCTTTGTTTATTAAATATACATAACATATTTATTTAACGAAATCCAGAGCTCTTAGGTATAGGTACATGTAACATATATAGGTATAATGCTGAAAGCCAATAACGGATTTACATTTTTTTATTCATCATCATCAATAAAACACACAAGGACCGGTTGGAAGCGGCACGCATCCAGCCCTTGCCTGCGATCTTAGTCAGGTATTCTGTCCACCTGGTCGGTGGCCGTCCTATGCTGCGCTTGCCAGTCCGTGGTCTCCATTCGAGAACTTTTCGCCCCCAACGGCCATCAGTTCTTCTACGGATCTGTTCATTTCTGATTCGATCCCGTAGATAAACCCCAAGCATAGCCAGAGGGCTAGGCTCAGAGTCGCACAACGAGCTATGGAGAGCCATAGCTCGTTGTGCGACTCTGAGCCTGCTCAGAAGGCCCATAGTTAATTATATTTTTACATTTTTTAATTATACTAATGCTACTAGGTACATGCAATTACTTTAATATGGACAATTTACATACAATGTATGAAATACACCTATGGCAAAGTGTGTGGCCAGTAGTGTACTGATATAGGTACCTAGGTACCTACCCTGCAGCAAATTGCTTATTCTGTGCCTCAAGATAAGGCCAAGCGACGCTCGATGCACGTTCGCCGCTCGAAAATAAATACACTTTTCATGTTTTACCTGAGTAAGTATGTCCACCGACATTATATTAAATGTCACTTTATTTACACACCGATAACTAACATATTTGTCTCATTTCCGGTGTACATAAATTGTTGAACAAATTTGGAAAGTCACGTTTTCAAGGCCATGTGAAAAGGAACCCGCGAGTTTTGCATCGCCCGGCCCGTCGGTATCGGTCCGTATTTACGCTTATTTATGGGATCAGTCGAAAGGCAAACGGACATGACAACACTTTTTATTCGCTTGTGGTATGTGCATAAAGATTAACATGGTAAATTAAGGAGTATTCACACGGCGGTATGTATTATTTTCGAATGCGATTAATTAAAAATGTATTTACTTTGATTTGTTCCTCCACTATCCCGCAGATATAACGTCATAATAAATAGCACTGTGATCTATCTAGTGAATCTCGTACTGAGTCCAGAATTATAATAGTACTTCTTAAGTACTGACGCTGTACTCAACTGATGCTATAGTAGTCAGCTTTAATATAATTTGGCGTGTACATGTACTTATTTATTATTTTTGTAAACGTGTAAGCTGATAACAAATAAATACCTTTTGCTTGACTTTACTAAATCCAAGTTTCGGCGCAACATCCGCCTTGTTGACGTCGCAGAGAGACCCAGTTCTTGGGAAAGTCGCGGAAAAAGAAAAATGCAATAAACTAAAAGTATTAGGTATAGGTATAATATATATACATATATTATACTCAATAGTTTATTGCACACATAATATATATATGTATATATATTATGTATTTCTTGTGTTCAGTTCACTGTAGGTACATATGACCCAGGCAGGGTTATTATCATTGAGTTTTCTCGTACGCTGTCCCGAACGGCAACAATATTCTCCGACGATGTTGAGTTTCTTCGACGCACAGAACCTCCACATCGATCACCGACCCGGTGGACTCGAAGACGGCCTGTGGACTCTGCAGGCAGCCATGAACGCCACAAACTGGACGCAACGCACGGAGCGTTAGGGGAATATGGCTCTGGTTTTGATAATACCAATGTCTACACGTAGTGTTGCATGGTGAAATGTCACGACTAAAATATGTATTCATGCAATTTTGACAGCTATCGCTTTGCCAAGATGGCCACTATGCAAAAGTTCGAGCGTTCCTATTTAAAAACAGTTTACATTATAATGAAGATGGCAGTTTCAAAATGTATAATTTCAATGTGGTTTATTTACTGACTGTACTTTCTAGGACACCACGGTTAGCACGCAGCCGACACAAAGGCTCGTAAACACACAGAATCTTAGTATAATTTACGCAATCGCGTTATCGAGAGTGTTGACTTAAAACACACACTTTTGACTCAGTTCCAAGGCTCTTATCGTATGCTGCTGCAATGCACATAATAAGCTCAAAATTTCAATTCCTTTTAGTTCCCAATAAACCTGGCTAAAAAAAGGCTAAAAAGTGTATTGGTGCTGAAAGGTTTCACACACGATCCAAGACTATCTCTTGATACACTTTGGCTGAAGTTTTCACTCCTTTTTCACAAAAATGTAGCTTTGTGACTCCTCGATAAGACACGCTCCACAAACACATCAGGATGATGACCACGTCGTACCTCTCCGACCACTTGAGCAGCTTCTTTACAACTGTGAGCGTACACTTTATCATTTTATTTACTGTAGAGCCCTTCGTGAATTTTTTTTATTTTTTTATACTGTATAGATCTAGCGTTTGACCACTATCTCACTTGATGGTCAGTGACGAGGTCGAGGATGTTATCACGCTAGATCTAGAATGCTCACTGGCTCTCAAGTACTGCTGCCTGAACACACCATGTGTTGGTGACAGTTTTTCAAACTTGAGGGTGGTAGCTAGCCAGGCGGGTATTCGAAAGTACCCTACCACTATGCTGGGAATTTGATAACGGTGTTACCTTCACCGGAAGCTCAAGCTGTTGTCGGGGATCGAACCAGTGTCCGTCAGTTTGACAGGCGACGCTCCCCCCGCTGAGCTATCATCGCTTCAAAATTTTAAGAGGATATTTCTATGCCTTTCACCTGCGTGTCGCGACAGAAGGCGTTTTGATCGATACAAAGATTGATGTAGGGCATGTCCTGTATATCGACGACAAGCGCCGCGCTTCAGGTCTTGTTTTATAATACGCGACAGAGTCCTGGCGGGAATCTTCATTTCACGTGATAAGGTTTGTTGCTCTTCTTTCTTTTCTTCTTCAAGGTATGTAGTTTATTTGTACTTATATAAGTAGAGTCATTTTACGAGTGACTAAAGTAAATCAAAGCCATAAAAATCGTCTGAAACGCCAAATTTCTTATCGACATTAATAAATCGTGTAATTATACCTAGGTAATTGATAATATTGATATCAGTAACAAAACGGTCATTGTGCTCAAAAAGATGTCAACAACCCCACTTTCATCATAATCGCATTTAATTTGTTGATAAGAAATAAACAAGTTTAACGTACCTACGTAGCTGTGATACGGACGGAACTGTGATGATGATGATGATGATGATCATGAATGTACGTAGGTACATTTCATAGGTAGGTATGTAATCTACACACAGTACACTGGTACACTTCATTGTTCGTTGTTTAAAGGTGCGATTCACACGTGTTTCCCAGAAACCTTTTTCTGGAAGTGGTACGACAATCCGGCCGGGTGATAATCCGCCGTTATTGAAGTAATGATACTTGCAACTTCAATTTCTTCGCACTTCCAATACCGTTCTTGCATTTGACCACTGTCTCACCTGATGTAAAGTGTCGCCACGATTTAAGATGGAGCACGCTAGCCTAGTAGGTACTTATTCACTCGTGACTTGTAGACTCCAGAATTGATCCATTCCTTGGACTCCCAAGGAATGGAACTCATTACCCGAGTTCCATTACGCACACACGCACTAAGGAAGTTGAAGAATATGCTTTGTACGATTTATTAGTAGATAGTCGCTAAGCTTAGTTTTTTGATCGATGGATCGATGCAACGCGTGACCAAAATGCTGGCACATATTTGGCCAACGGATCAGCATTGCAGTTCAACGGCAATGCTGCTAGCATTCTGGGCACGCTGCTAACTGGCAGCGGGTTGATTATTGGCATTTGAGTGATCTATAGGCTGACAATAGCTGGTGGATTGCTCAAATGTTTTTGTAGTAGCTGTTGTATTGTAATTAGTTATTAGTAGATATTTTATTTAAATAATAACACCAGCCCTTAATAAAATAAACCTTAAATGTGCTTTGGTTTATATCAAACACAAACAAAACAATTGTTCAACATGATATGTATATGTATAGTTTCCCTACACAGATAATGCACCGCGCCGCGGCCCGCGAACAACCCATTATGACATTATTTCACAATATTCTTCACTTAGTATATACTTAGATCGAAGAAATATAAATTATCTTTTTCCAATACATTAATGCCGCTAATGATATGGTCGTACGATACTAATGATAAAAAAACCGTTTAAACTATGATAGTGGTATGCGATAAAGATTTTTTTATTGCTTGATAAGAACCAAACTGGAATGATGCCCGGTAATGTTTGTGACTGCGAAGTAGAATATAAATGTAGAACAACATATTATATATTCTGTGACATAGATAAGTATAAACACACTTTTACCTATGTAAAATAAGCTTATTTACAAAAACGCACTTGCTCGAGTGTGAAAGTGAGCCGCTTTTAGGGCCTAAAACCGAGATCGAGAACCGATAACACACGTGTGCGTAATCCCTTCAAAGTTACATTAGTACCATACTTAGTGCCTATTATATAGGAGTAAATACCGCGTTCTCAAATGTAGGTATAATTAAACGATATCATGTTTTTTTTTTCCTCGCAAATGTGTTGAAAAACGCCGTACCTATGTAACTCGTGAGCTCTGCTCATTGCTCACTCGGCTGAATTATACCCTCACCTTTTTCCTTCAAATAATTTGAAATGTTGTTAATACCATAAATTCCTTTTTTAGACAAACGCTGGGCCTGTAATATATTATAAAAAGGACTTCAGAGCGCAGATCAAATTTCTAATAATGAGGTATTTATATTTTCACAATAACAGTTATTAGTGTTTATATATCTATATACTTTTTGCGTTTCAATTATGCCTTAGTTCTGGAAGCAAAAGCCTTCGCTCTGTAATCAGGATATGCGACTTTCCTTTTGCACACAAAACCGCAGAACGTGGCGAAGGTTAACAGATGTTCCGAAAGGGATTCGATGGGCATGTAATGTAATTGCTCCCTGCTTTTGTTTGCCGCCGATACAGTTGAGTAAACAAGTGATATCTATTTTTATGCAATAGGTGGCAAACAAGCAAACGGGCCACCTGATGGTAAACGATCACCGTCACCTATCTATGTCTGTAAAACTGGGGCACTACGACTCTGTAAAATCTCGTAACATAATGGTACGTATAAGAACATTTTGAATATATATGTATTTTTAAAAACTAATAACGTAAGTTGTTATAATACTGTATTTTTCTTATAGAGAAACTTATACATAGATCGCTCCAAAGTTTCAGAATCCCGAAAGTGTGCACAGTGCATGCACACTTTGAAAACCTCTCAGTTATCTTCGACAAAAGACATTCAACTGAAAATCATAGCACCAATGAGATTCATAGGCCTAGTTTCAGAACTATAAAACATGATAAATATTAATTTCAGTCAAAATCTAAGAATGAGTTGTTTCTGGGTTACAGAACCTACTTAGCTACAGAACAGCATATTAATTTGGGTTCAATCTAATATATTCAGCTTACAAAATGAACCACAGGTTACATAGTAGTTCGATTGAACATACAATTTTGAAAGTAATTAATTACTATTTCTGTCTGTATATAGACAGCTTATTTGAATTAATTTTGATCGCAGTCTAGGTGAGATAGGGGTCAGTTACAAGTAGGGTTACCAACATTTTTTCAGCGAAATACAGTATTTATAAAATAAGCTTTAAAAAATAAAGTACACATCTAAAAAATATGGTATATTATGAAAAAAAATAAAAATAGACAATGATTACTTAGTTATTTTATAAAAACTATATTTCATTATACTTCTTGCATTTTTAACAATGTTTTGTCTGAAATAAAAGTGTCTTATGCTTTATTACATTCAATTAGATTAATATAAATCAAAGGCTCATTTTTTATTAATGTGATATATACTATATATTTCTGTTTCTCGCCATTTTGAATTCCTAACTGAAAAAATCCTTTTTGTAAATGCCGAGGTGGTGGGCTAATTATCTATTAACCGTCGGTTAACTGTATGGTGACAACTGTTTGACCGACGGTTAAATTGATAATCGGACGTTTTACATTTTGGTGAACAGCACCCTAAACATCTATCAATTATAATAACAAAAAGTCTTTTGAATTTCATATTTTTTTGTAGGAGAATTTAGTTGTAGAATTTGATTTTTTTTTTGTTTCATAACCAAATTTTGCATTATAGATATTTTGGGGATCTTTAGAAGGTGCTTTTTTCCCACTCAGTTTATATTTTTGTAATCTTTTGTAGTTTTTGCTTCTTTATCGGTGTTGGGAGCTTAATTTTTTTTTTTTAAACTTGCTTTTTAATAATAATAAAAAAAAAAAATTGGTTGTCTGTAAAGTCGGTTTACGGACGATAGATTTACGTGATAACGTCATAATCATTTATGATTTCGACTTCGACTTCTGACTTCTGACTTCTGACTTCTGACTTCTGACTTTTGACTTTTGACTTGACTTTTGACTTTTGACTTTTGACGGAAACGGAAACGGAACGCTACACGGAACATTACTATTTTTCATTTTGGCATTCATCAATTTATAAAACGTTATCACGTCAAAAATGAAAATGAAAAATATTTTATTTGCAGCGTTAACAAGTAATTTACATAAGTACACAATATATACGATAGCACATATATATATTATAAACACAGAAAATTTCTTAACGCTGATAAAACTTCATCCAAAGCACTAAGTAAACGGTGATCTTCACACTAGGCAAGCCTGTATCGTGAACATTTATATACGATTCTTATATTAACATATACACTAATGACACCTCCGTGTTATTAAAGAGCAGGAATATAAAGCTAGAATATCAAATAACAGATTTTAATAAGCGGTCTGATTATCAGTAAAATTAATACATATATAAAAGTAATTTTGTTTAGACAAATCAATCAATAATTATTTAGACTTGGTGATTTGTCAAAAATATTAAAGAACTTATAAACTACGAAGTACTAAGACTTAACCTTAAGTACATCCTCCGTGTTATCGTAGCTTAGCGACAGCAACCATTTCTGCACTATACGCTTTGCTTCCCTAGTTGATTTTGTCTTTATGTCACAGTATTTAAGTATATAATTCCTGAGATGTTCAAAGTGTAGACCATTTACTTGACTACACAGTAAAGAAGTAACTAGGTAGGTATGCTTCGTATTTTCGTCTGGAGACATTTTTACATAATAAACCATCGTCGTTAGAGCGGACACGGGTAGGGACATAAGCCTTCAAAATTAGCCTACCAAATTAAAAAAGTAATTACATACGAATTTAAATTAAGAATCATTGAATGAGTGACATTGTTGTTTTCACCCACTCGTTTTTTCATTGAAAATGTATGGGAATGATGTTTTTTAATTTTTGCCAAAACTTACGATTTGATTTGGTAAGTTACTTTGGGAAAAGTGTTCCTGGTTGGAAATAAAGTCGATTAAAACCAACTTGTTTTTTTTGACATAATATGGCATTTTTGGGGCGAACCTTACTTATTTTCAAAAAACTAAAAATGGCAATATACTTTTCTTCAAAATAAAATAGAAGATTTTTTAGATAGAAGGTTTCTAAGTACAAAACCTTCTATCTAAAAAAGAAAAGGTAGCTACCCTGAAGGGGCCAAAACTTTGCCCCACTCTATCGGAGCGTGTAAGATAATAATAATACATTCTGAGGTAACAAACATAAAAAAATATTTAAAAAATCGGGTAGATTTGAGAACCTCCTCCTTTTTATGAAGTCGGTTAAAAACAGGAAAAAGGCGCGATTGTCGTGGACAATTTTGCCAGAGAAGTTTACATATTGTATTATTTTCCTAATGAGTACCAGTTTCTTCGGGTGCTAAATTCGCGAATTGAAAAAAATTGATCCATAATACTATCTACAAAAGCTGTAAACCTTTTTTTAAAAAAAATATTATAAGTTTGCGTTTGACAACTGTCTCACCTGATGTTAAGTGATGACGTTGTCTAGGATTTAGCACGCAAACCTAGAAGGTACCTATTCACTCGCGACTCGAAGACTCCAGGATTGTACATATCGGGAAACACAGACTCGGGCAACGAGTTCCATTCCTTGGCAGTACGCATTAAGAAAGTGGAAGCAAAACGCTTAGATCAAGCCACTGCAAGGGCAAGTATTATAGCTTATAAGTATAACTTGGTATAGTTAGTTGATCCTTTTTTCGTTTCACCCTTCCCGAGCGCGTTTAAGTCGAAGTGGCTCACTAAAAATAATTTAATGGGCCCAGACCAGTTCTCGGCCGCGAGAACGCCGAGACAGGCGAGACCGCAAGCCACAGAGCCAGTCTGTTTGGCGTTGGATCTTTTTACTCATCTTCTTATGTACCTACTCATGGGTAGTTACTTACTCGCTTTATATCTGTGACTGTTTGACTCACTCGATGTTATTAAAAGTACCTTTCCTATTCTGAGAATGGAGATATCTGGCGGATTATCAAAATGTACCGGTCGTGCATGGAGTGCATTCTCATCATTGTCAATTGTCAATCGAAACACGAGCCAAAAAGGTGATTCGAAGCGACCTCGCGACTCTCCGGTAAAACGTCGTCTTCAGAGCCTTACCCACCGCCGCCACGGCACCACCGGTGTTACACGGCTATGCGTAAACTAAATATAGATATTAATGTCATAGAATTTCAGCTCATATGAGCGTAGTTGTTGTATCGTTAATCGATGTATAAAGATTGTCTTTTTAAATGTGAAACATTTCAATTTTACCCATTTCTACAAAACCTCAGTAATTTATCTTTTATACTTTTACTTTGTTTATTCATAATCAGTCAGATTGCTTACGAACCTACATAGCTTTCATAATCTTAACCTTTTGCCTGCTGCGAAGAATTCATTTCGTGAATAGCTTTTATATATTTACAGACATACAGACAAACGACAGACAACCTTGCGCCTTTGCGATAGTATCATTACGTGCTATAGACAGTATATTGCCGGTAGTCAAATCGAATTTGATCCATATATTATATATTATTAAATTGAACGTTATATTTATATGAATGTTGTTGCTCTGTACATTTTCTATTGCACAAGTAAACATACACAGGCGTATTTGCGTCTGTCTGAGTCAGCGTCGATTGTTCGTTATGACTAACCGCCATATCTTTATGTCTCTCGTGTTTAGTTAGAAGCCTGAACCCTGCGTTGAACTCTGTTTCCTGCTCAATACACTACTACTGCTGGCTATTCTGTGCCACAATTACTATTTTGTTTGTATTCATAACAGGTACTGCCATAATTATAAATGTTGTAATGTGTGTTCGCGTGGGACACAGAGTAGGTATCTATACCCGTCCAGGAGTGAGGTCGAGGAATACTTCAGCCGAGCGATCCTGCTCTGAGCGCGGCGTTTGAGCGTTTCGAATATAATTTGCTCCACCAGAGATTTGATTCTAATCAGTCAGGTTAAAGTTATCTCGACAACGCCAAAATCTTTCTCTAATAGTAATTCTCACAAATCTTCGTCTAGCAATATTTTTTTGTGTGTAATCAATTCGGCTGTTCATTCATGGTCTCATCGTCATTCACACCTTGTGGTAAATATGCAATTATATATAAGATGCGTCGATGGTGCTGCAGAGCCTTCGAGTGTTTGCAGACAGAAGGGGCACGACAAATCCTGATGCGTGTTCATTTCAAATATTACACAATGTTCTTTTTGGTGACCTACCAGTTTAAAAAAAAAACTTAGACTTTAATTTCCTTCCTTTTGGTGTAATAATCAGTTCAAGCGTATATATTGTCGTTACCGCGAGAAGTTAAAGGAAAAATATGGTGGCAATTTTTTATTCAATAATAAATTAGCAAATCAAATGAAATTTTGTTCAAGTCAGAATTAACTCGCATGAACTGTTCTCATTGGTATTATTTTCAAGTCCATTAATCGAGGAAGGCTTTAGACTACATACGATCACGTTACGACCAATAAGAGCTGAGTATAAATGAGAAATGTTGCAAAAACGGGAAAAAATGATGTAGTCTTTTTGAGAGGTTTCGTCCGTTGCTTGCGCTGAGTAAACAGCTAGCGCAAACATCACGTATGCCGGAATTTCCCCCCCTTTAAAAGTGAGCCCACGCGGGTGAAACCGCGGGCCTCAACTAGTTGTTTATACGGTTGCGATACGATGAGTGTGACGTGAGCTATTCCCGCTTCAGCCATTAGCCAATATAACAGTTATATGTACATAATTCAGATCACGGAATATAGACAATCAATACGAAACGGGAGGGTTGCAAATTTATTTATTAAATAACTATAGGTCCGCCCCGGCTTCGCACGGAAAAAAAAAAATTATAAGGATCCCTAATTCTTCTGAAAATATAATGTAGCCTTTGACAGCTGGAGATAGTGTCCTTACAGTGAAAGAATTTTTCAAATCAGTTCTGTAGTTTCGGAGTCTCTTCAATGCAAACAAACGTACAAACAAATTTTTCCTCTTTATAATATTAGTATACATAGAATTTATTAATCTAGTCCAGTAGATATCAAATAAAAGCAAAGATCTTCCTCGATATCGAAAAAACTAATATGAACCGATTTTGATAATATTTTTACCTAATCTTATACTGAAATATAAAGGATAACGATCATAACTCCCAGATGAAGAACTGCAAATAAGTTCGATCTAGTCGGTTCTTGTAGGTTTGTTACATTACAATTATGAAATATAAAGATTAAAAAATCAAAAAAGAATTTGAATGACAGTCTTTATAGACAATATATCGAAATAAATTTAAAAAGTTCACATTTTGATACAGCTCTTCAATGACAACTGTATCAAAATGTTAACTTTTTTTTCCATTAAGATACAACTTCAGCTGGACCAAGGAGGTTGCAGCGCAGTTTTTCTACACATAGTTTGTAGACGCAGCGCAACACGCATGCGCGACCAGCAAAAGGGTTTTGGCGCTAAACGTTTACAAATATGTAAATGAAAACACACGCTGTGATTTTACTTAAATTTCATTATCTATTTTATGAGATTAGATAAAGTAGTGTATGGAACTGCACATAATTAGATCTTTAAACACTCGTGTAATGCTACATAGACTGGTGATTTAAGAACCCTTATTATGATCCAGTTTCATAAACTACTATAATAGACTGGTATTGTAACGTTAAAGAGGAAGGAAGCGCCAGGATAAGGAAGGAAATATTAAAAGCTTTCGGCATTTAAAAGAATTAGTGACTTGTTTTGTAATTGGACGACTCGAATAAGTGTTTAGTTTATAATTGAGATAATCGCTTGCCACGAAACCTTTTGATTCCTTCAGACGGTATTATATTGTAAGCAACTGATTTCCCGGGCGCCCATGTAAGAATGTCGTTACTCCAACTATGGTCCGGTACTAAGTCACTGGGTCTGGTAACAAATTGGTACTCTATGTATATGTATCTATCTACAATCATCTAAGCGGGAGTGTTTATGTTCGTTATTATTTAAAACATTATAAAGTTACGAACAGCGAGTGTCTGGCTTTATATCAGACCGACATGCGACAGTAACCTACATACGGCGTTATCTGATACTTCCCGACTCTGTTAAAAGTAACGAATACAATCGTTGTTAATTTACAATAGTTTACAGTTCTTCACTATGTGCCGGCAACGCAGATATCTTATTCATCGGGCATGTGACTATCCCTAGCACCCATTTATGGGACCCTTGAGCGACCAACATATACTTACATACATACATACGTAGTTGAATAACTGTTGTTGTTTCGTAGTTGTTGTCTAGTTGAATAATTGAAATGGAAAGTTTTATTAGAAATATAGAGAAGTGGATACTGAACGGCGATTTCTGATCCAGTCAAATCTGTGTAGAATCTAGAAGACGGCAGAGTCTACAAACAGACATGACCGTAGCATTGTCAATTATCGCAAAGTATTCACTTACTGAATAGTAGAATAGATTATAATAACTCTTTCTTGCAAATCATATAATGTATATGAAAACTATTTATCGTACCAATTGGGGCTTATGTACACAGGTCTTATCCCTAACGCAATCTCTTACAAACAACCTTTGCAAGGACAGGATATACTTACTGGATATTGAATAGTAGTTCTAATATATATATTGAAAAGGGTATTAAATAACGATTGGTACGTACAAAAAAGTATAATTTAGTAGGTATCATTTTTATATGATTGTTAATCACCAAAGGCGCGCTGCATGTTCCAGAGCACAACAGTGAAGTAGTAAGTTATTTAATTTTAATATTTTCCTGGTAACGTTTCCTGCGGTGTTCGTTATAAGAATTATAATTGCTTTAATTATACCTATACCTAACTGAACCCTTATCGCATCAGCTTCCAACGTTTTTTTCCTGTTTAAACAAAAGAATAGTGTTCATGCTGAGTTAGTATGTAGGATTGTTATTTTATAAAGTTGCATTCCGATTTGGCGATTCCAATGTGTGTGTGCGTGAGTGTGTGTGCGCGCGTGTGTGTTTGTGTGTGTGTGCGTGAGTAGTGTGTGCGTGCGTATGTGTGCGTGTGTGATGCCGATGACACGTTCTGAACCATTGCGTGTTACATGCAATCCTGAAATCCAGCTCGGTGTTTGACATGGGGGCTGGCCAATGCGCCCTCGTACCAAAATCATAACCAGACCTACTGTTCACGTACGCCAATAAAAATAAATTAATGAAATTACAAAACTTTTAAGTTGCACAATATGCATCAAAACGTTTTATAGGTATATGTATTTTGCATAACTTCTATTAATATATTATAAAAATATAAATCAGTGATAACTTCCCTTAATTTTAATCTTTTTTTATTGATAATCATTCCAGAGAGGTAATAATCATAATAGAAAAACATCAACGGAAAACCCCTAAATGTCTCTTTCTTCTTCTTGTCCTTATCCCACTAGATGGGGTCGGAACATGTTTTTCTCTTCCATTTTCTTCTATCGTTAGGCATCTCAGTGTTCATCCCTTTCATTATCATTCTTCACACAGTCTATCCATGCCTTCTTCGGCCTTCCGCTACGTCTATAATCTATATCCATCCACATTCATGTTAAAACCATTTAACGTATGAGCGGAAATGTTATTTTTCATTTAAAAGTATATAACTTCCATCCGGTGCAAATGTTGAGAATTTTGCAGTGCGGTAGAAACCGACCGAGAGCGCGCGGTAGATCACCAATGCGCTGGACGGACCAAATCAAAACTGCATTTAATGGTCCACTCTACGAATGCACGAGGCCAGCGACAGTGCGAGAGGAATGTGAAGCTCGCCACCACCCCTGCCATGGCGACCACGACCACTCTGCCGAGAGTGTAACGACAAAGAAGAGAAACCGACAAATGGTCTTACAGACTATCTGATGTATGTTATTTATACTTTGTGAATTATTCAGAACAAATTTTATTTATAAATTGATCATTTACTTAGTTTGCTTGTTCATTTCAAACAATATCATGAAATGTTTCTTGCTTCAAGATATCTACATATAATTGTGGAGGAGGAGATAGTTTAGAGGCCAACTCTCCTAATCAGCTGACGTTACCACGAGCCTTCCTTCCAGATTATTCGCCGCCACGGTGCGCTGGCCAATGCGGTTTATCAATTTATTCAAATAAAACCGGCAAATCAATTTAAAAAAAAAAAATATAGTCCCTCATTACAATGTACACATAAAAAGCAGGACAAATACAACTTTATTATTTAGTAACAAGATGTATACACCTATATGAAGGCTAGATGCCTAGGTGAGGGCACTATGTCACATGTTCGCGGCGCTGTTTTTCAGTCTACCCCTGTGCTCGGACTGATTGACTGGCCCGTCGGCCCAGTTGGTAGCACTCTGCCTTCTGAGCCGCTGGTCCCAGGTTCGATTCCCGGACAGGTCAAACATTTGTGTGCATGAACATCTTTGTTTGACCTGTGTCTGGGTGTGTATATGTATATAAGTATATATATCAGTCATCAGGTTACCATAGCACAGGCTCTGCCTAGTTTGGGACCTGAAGACCTTCTGTGAACGTTAAAAAATAAATAAATAAAAATCACAAAAATATAGGGATAGAAAGAACAAGAAAGAATTTCTGTTAAACTAGCTATCATTTTTTAAGACGAAAGAGCACTTATTAATATTAAAATTCGTGTAGCTCTTTATAAAGCTATCTCTAATATTAGGCATCGCATAGGAATGGTTCCATCCTATTCCAGGTAGTTTTTAGTCGGCAGTCGGCATTTTACGTTGCTTTGTTCGTAAAATTCGCTTTATCTTGCGTAAATCATAATTAGTAACACTGCAGAACACCGGGACTTATTCAGACGGACACGGGCCTTAACTCTAGCCAACGTGGGTCCACTCCAAATAGACTAAGAGGAAAGGCTAGGCTCTATTACTGGCCATAGACGACGTGGTCTATAAACTGTTATCCTAAGACAACAACCATACCCTTTGCACCAAGGAACGGTTTACTATGTCCATAGTGCCTGCGGTGTGCTCGAGTTAAGCATAAGCTTAAAAGACTCAAATTTGTGTTAAATACACAAATATGAGTCTAAGATTCTAAGAGTCTATTGAGAGCATAAAGCCATAATAATACAAAACGTACTTAACTCTTCTCTGTAAAAACTTCCCGTCACAATCCTAATTACACTTTCTTTGATATTTGTGTGTGTCGGCTTAAAAAGCGTAGCAAATTGCAATAAATATTGTGACATACGGCACACTTCGTCAATAATTACTTCTGTGAGTATATAATATCTTTCGAGGTTAGAGGTGACACGACGCGGTTCGATCTGACCTTATTTGTTTTATTATTATGTAGTGATGAGTTGTGGCCTGCACTGCGACACGAGACAATACTGCTCGGCTTCACGAGTCGTGTCGTGCAAGCGAGACAATATTGCTCGGGTTCACGAGTCGTGTCGTGCAAGCGAGACAATACTGCTCGGGTTCACGAGTCGTGTCGTGCAAGCGAGACAATACTGCTCGGGTTGACGAGTCGTGTCGTGCAAGCGAGACAATACTGCTCGGGTTCACGAGTCGTGTCGTGCAAGCGAGACAATACTGCTCGGGTTCACGAGTCGTGTCGTGCAAGAGAGACAATATTGCTCGGGTTCACGAGTAGTGTCGTGCAAGCGAGACAATACTGCTCGGGTTCACGAGTCGTGTCGTGCAAGCGAGACATAGGTATGCGACAAATATGCCGTTAACTTAGTTTTTTATGGTTACAAGACTTCAGATGCGACAGGATAGGTGAAATAGTCACTATTCATATGACAAGTCCTGTCAAATACATACACATACTTATATGTATAGTGATTGTAGTTTAAAATAGTTGTGTCAAACGTTAATCATTAAACTGATTGTTTCAGTATAATAAAACAACGGCTACTCTCAAGTTTTTTATCATATCAACGCGGGGCGACACCGCCGTTTCGGACGTGTAATAGGTGTAAGTACTTATGTAGGTGCACCCCAACCGCAGTGCGCGTGTTATAACTTTGATTTCAAAACTCTGTTTCTTAGATAAACAAAAACCTTTAAATTCAAGTAGGATTACAAAAGATTGTGTTGAGAAGCAGGAATGACATAATAAACGCGCCTGTTTGTTCGCTGCAAACATTAGGAAAGGTATGCACTGACAAAATACAGGCAACTGTTACAGCTGTGTCACTTTATTTCTTTGTTTGTATAGATATCTTTGTACCTACAAAGACAATTATGAAAAATTTTTCAACTAGGTATTATAAATTATATGATGAAATGAGACGCATTTTCATGCCCTTGGCATCTCGTCCTGCGGTCCCATATCATTTTAATTATCTACACAAAGACCGATACAAGATTGCTATATCTTTTGATGCCGGTAACAAAAAGTTTAATAAAATAATGGAAGCATTGTAAAGCATTTTTTTATTTGTACTAGGTCAATATAGTTGATCTCACTTCTCCCTCCTTCCTCTTATTATTGTATTACCTACCTAGCCCCCCATTATACATTTTACATAAGTAGGTACTTACAAAATAGTTTGCCAAACTTTTCATTAAAGTTTCTCTACTCGCTTCTAGGGAGCGGTGGCCACAGAGAACCGCTTCCCCCCACCTCCTCGCTCACTGGCTTCACCTCGTTCTATATAGAAAACGGAACTGCCCTAGACAAATTAACATTCTACAAGCGTTAACGCCGAGAGAAAATGTGTGAGATTGACACTTCAAAGCGATATATCACGTGATCAACGAGAACGAATATTCATCGTGCTCCGACGTCACCCTCTAACCGCTAATACCGCATTACCTAGCGTAAGATGCAAGATGAAAGGTATCGACTTCAATAAGTTATTTCACACTTTTGAGTGTTGAAGTCGCTTCCGTTTTTTGGTATTTTTTTTTTATAATGACTTTTTGGCTTTTGACTTTATGCGGGCCGATGCCCGCAAAAAGTAAAAACTAGATAACTTAGTATAAAACTTTCTAAGATATGTTTATATATATATTTAGAAATGAATAATTAAAAATTATTATTTGGCAATTGTGCATTAGGCCAAAGAGCGCACAAAATAATAGTTTTCTGAGCCATTTTTGTCTCAGACCGAGGAAGAGGTTTAAATGTGTAGTTTTCTATTATGTATTAACCAGAAAATGAATACTGGAGAGAGGATAAGCCTATTTTCAGCATTCACTTGAAAATACCTAGCCCAATCGTCTCGTGTCTGAGTAATTAAAAATATATTAAAAATAAACTGGAATGCTATTTTGGCCGCCTAATGGACGTAGATAGTAATTGAACAAAGACCCTATTGATTTTCACAAGAGTCGAATGGAAGAGGACTGCACTTAACTTCCACACGGGTATTTTATAAGGTCGCATGTACACTTTATCAGTGGACTCAGCGCTTACCGGTCCGTGGGGCAAGTTTGATTGTAACGCATAAGCTCATGAACTACTGGTCTGATTTTTTATATACAGGAATCCTTTCGAACACTCCACAGGTGGAACGCGAAACCGGCGGGCGAACCCGCGGCGGGGAGCTGGTAATCTATATAGTGGTGTGTATTTATAGTAAAAGTTAGATGGGGTTTTGCTCCCTCCGGTGAAGCTGAAAATGCCGGTAGAGGCAAACAGCATTAGTCCTTTAGAGAAAAAAAAAGGTTTTGGTCGGCAAGTTGATGTGCTCCTCACGGTTCATTCGGTGGCTAAGCGACACACCGAGCTCTCACTCAGTCGGGTAAAATAAAATGGGGACAATACGGATATTTAAACAAGTGTTGCAAGTTTGTCTTACCACTTGTGTGTTGGTTTTGTACATGAATTATTATCTAAAGCCTGTATATACCACTGGTTTTTTAGGTGACATATTATTGTGAAAGATATGCATTGTGATTATACAATATGACCTTTTTTTCATTTCGTGTGGATGGTAAGAACTATGACAGTATGTCCGTTCACAAGCGACCGTTTAATGGCGTTATCGTAGCGAGCGATGTACTTTCAAAGATCGAAATTGTCAGAAGTTATTACGTGTCGGATAGAGAATTAAACAGGTTTATCAAAATTAAATTATGCTTCAAATTATGACACAGTAGGAGATACCGACAGGATCCTCGTCTACTGGCAGGGCTAGTTACAGGTCAGTGCGAGTACCATGTACCCAAGACGGGAGCTACAGATGTTGCTACTCTATGTCGGGCATGCGTGGAACCCGCGCTTCTGCACTGTGAGGCAACAGACAACATATTCGTATACTCAGTGCACTTACCTCCGTTTACTATTGCTACATTAATATAGTAACACCAGCCACGCCAGCGCCATTTTGGTGGGTTTTGTAATTTGCTGCTTAGAGCTGGACTCTTTTTCGACTTGATCAGAGTCAGTGACAATAACGCTAGCTCCAGGCCGAGTGTGAAGGCTATATATTTTACTATATTCCTGTCATTCATTTCGCTTTCTATAAGACCTTTAGAAGTTCAATTTAAAATGTGATAAGAACACTAAGAAACGGACTGAGGCTATTATGGAAGGGGCCTTATACAGTTTTATCTCAGCATATTATTTCGGTTACGAGTAAGTGAGGTCCAGTGACTGCGTGAGTTGTGTAGTGGCGCATACTATAATGTCCGCGAAGTTTATGAACTGTGATATATCTCCAAGCAGCTTCAGTCAGACTCCCTCCGTGCATAGTCTGCCGTTTTTGTCAAGCAGTAATAATAGGTAATGACTCGAATTTTGCGTTTACAATCGATCGACTAAAGACATGTTTGTAAAGAATCCAGCAGCGGTGGTAACTGAGGGCCGCTTCTCACCTCATAGTTTAAGCAACAGATGGTTCATTAATATACCTACATATAGAGTAAATAGAAGTAACTAAACATTAGTGAATAATACGTTTTTTTATCCGTAGCCAGACAATTAGTGGTCAAAATATGCACCGACGTACCTTTACTTAACATTTTTTTTAAGTACACGTTTATGTGAATTTTTTTAACCTTTCGTACGCTATCGAAAGATCTTAAGTAAGAGCAAACTATATGTATAAGTTATTAATGATGTAATTTTAATAAGATTTGATTGGAGTACAAGTACGTACTGTGCTACGGTTTAATGTAAGTATAACGACTGAAAAGTCTTCCTCACTGCTCCCAAAAATCCCCAAAAGTCGCCACGTCCGCGTGGTAAGTGAAAACGTTGACAAAGAACATACTTTATTCGCCGAGACAATACCATAAATAGTATTTTCATATCCGCGTTCGCCGAGTAGAAATGAATTATTACTTGTACATTCTTCATTCAATAATGCCATATAGGCGCGGCGGCGCGGGCGGCGGCGGCGGCGCGCGGTTGTTCCGTTGTACGCGATTTTAATGTCGCAGCAGGCCTATTGTTTGTGCTATTGTTTTGAGTTAGGCGTTCGATAAACTTTGTTTATGGCTAAATGAGCGATACACAGTGCGTTGACCCACGTAGTAATAGAGAATGTTGCGTTTAGATTGTACCCTGAAAGTAAAGTGCTAGCATTGCCAGCCGGTGACATACCACTGCGTAGATAATATTCATGGCATATGCGCTTAGGACCATTTTTGCAGCATCGTGAGAACGCACTCCTGTAGTCGCGCCAAGTTAAAGGCCGTCAGGGTGGTCTGAATACTATGCATATATTGCACAGCGTTGGGCTGGCCACTATCCTTCTCCTACTCATGCGTTGGCTACAGCGTGTTATGGCGAAAAGTCTTCTCTTATAACCAGGGCCACCCTATATATAGTGTCTCCGTGAGGATACCGTAGGGACAGATGTCCCGCTGCACGTGTTGGTGACATGTCAAGCGAAGCCGAGCGATTTCGCAAATTTTCCATACACGGGTGACGCTCGTGAGTTAGGATATTACAAAAATATATGATCGGTTATAATGTTAATAAGTAGACATGTACAAAAATCCCAATCTACAGCCCAAATGAAGCAATATATGTACGATACCAAATGATTATCAGTCACTGCACCCTCCTAATAAAGGTAGGTTGATAACCCTGATATCGATCTATATAACAAATTTTACGTACTCGTAAAACTAAACATAATCATAGTGGAAATAAAAAAGTTAAATAAGTCAACTTGAAATATTTCTTTAAATACTTACTATACCAGATGCTATAATACTGAGCGACAACACTGAACTACCTCACTCTCGGAGTAACTATGCAATAATTTATTTTATCTTATCTCATCTGAAATATAACGATTTAAAAATCACAAATAAAATTTGAATGACAGTCTTCACAGACCATCTGATGAAGAGATTTACATGTCCACTACCATTTACATATACGTTCATTATACATGCTATTCATTATCGAATTCAAAATTAAACAAATAGTTAATATTAATAAATTAATGTACTATGGTAGAATCATTCTTATATTGAATTTATTCAGTTTCTGTAAGTCATGACGATCATCTCAATGGTCTCGGCATTTCGGATGCTGTTTACAGCAGCATTTATACAATTTAAATATCTCTTTTCAATTTTGAAATACTGAATCGTAAGAAAATCAGTTTTCCGTTTCAGAACTCTTCGATATGTACTGAATCGATTCAATTGTAAATGTCAAACAATTTAAAAAGCGAATTTCGTGTATCATTGTATTATTGATATCGATTCTAATATAATATATTCCCATCGATATCGATTGGAGTTGAATAAGTTCGAGTTTCAAATTCTCTCAAAACTTCCAAAATCCGAACCGAATTCGGTTCGATTCAGTTAGAGACCGAGGGCTGTTCGGAAATTGACTATTCCGGATCAACTAGATTCTAAGTAAGTGCACTGCAGATAGTGTGACATTTTACAAAGGGCTGGTTTGAGCTATCCAAGACCTTACTACTTCCCCATTAGTCTACCGTAGTAAAATAGGAAACCAATCTGATCAAGAACAACATACAGTTCTCTTATAGTCTACACTGAAAGAGAACTGTTGCCTGAAGCACTGTTGAGAAGCAATGGTAATTGTCACCAATTGGCTTCTAACAAGGAACTCCTGCAAGTTGTTTACGTACACTCTCTGCCTGTATATATTACGATATAAATACAAGATTATGTGATTAATCCATTGGTTCTCTTTTAAAAAAGCGTAAAACAGACTGTTTACAAATATAATGTACAATACATTAATCGTATCATAAATAACACCTATGTCCTTCAGTAACATGTGGGCTTGTTGTGGGCGGCTCGTTGTGTGTAACTGTGTAGTTATACACAGTACCTCCATATATTACTTTCTCTGCATACCTACCTAACTACCTAGTGATAAAACTGAGGCGTGAGTTTATAAAATATGTGATTAGAATTTTTGTTCACATAACAAATTCTATTTCCATCAAATTAGTGACATGTTATATTTTGCTACCCGAACTAATAAAGAATAGGTAAGTCTAAGTAATTTTGGATGCAAATTCCCGAGCTCTAATAAGCGAGAAGACGCCATTATCTATAGCACGCAGGTACTTACTTGCGTTCGCACTTACCTATATGTAGGCATTGTAGCCGTGCTCCGCGCCAGCGTGCATGACCGATAGACCGGTCGATGACCTCCTTATCAACGTAGGTTTGTAACTATGTGCTTACGTCTTCCCCGCGTATGATTTTTATACGTTTAGGTGTCAAATTAATTTTCATACGTGACTAAAGACAACGCAAATATTCCTAAAACGTTAACGTGACACAATGAATGTAGAGTTATAGTATAGGCAATTGTTAAAACGACGCGGAGTCGATAAAAGTATAGGTAGCAATTATCCGTCTGTCATAATACACTTTACGTCACAAAATCGTAAGAGTTTGTTAGTACTTGTAACTCAGCTTTTACTAAAGAAATACTCATTCGGTTCTTCCTTGCTCCATGCTTGTTCCATTATGCTGCATACACGCTCGGAAGAAGCATTAGAGACAGGAATGGAAAGAACAAACGTGACCAATTTTATCAATTCGGAAAAAGAGTCCTTAGATCTAAATTTAAGGAGAGACTTCTTTACTAATAAAGAAGTCAACCCAGTGTGAATACACTTGACTCTCTTCAACGAGGTGTGGCTGCATCACGGAAAAGGTCAACCTCATCCCTTTGTACATATATCGGCGCGTAGGGCTAAAAGCCAAAGCGCGCTCGGGAAGGTATCCCGGCAGCCTGTCAGGATGGTACAACGGTAACATTATCATAGCATAGCAGTAACACCAACACACATCAACGCTTCCTATTCTAATAACGTCCTTATCATAAAGGAGCGAACTCGGCAGCCTTGGGACTTGTGACCCACGGTGGTGGATTAAAGTGCCCTTTCACATCATGAAAACATTCTCTCTAACTTCCGGTTGTTAAGTTCCTCCATTTAAAGCACTGAGAGGGATATATCTAACAGTTACAAGATACCACTAGATACAAGATACCAATAGATTACTTACAAGACAAGATTACAAGATCAAAGGGTGAGTCGCCAGTTTGGTCGTTTCAAAATCAAAGTGAAACCACCTAGAAGCGCACGCTTCCCTGACGCTTTACTTCCATCATTCGTTTTTTTCTCCATGACAGATCTACTGGCATCGATTGCTTATTGGTAGTCGGTGCCAAAAGACATCCAGAAATGTTCAAAGCTTAATATGCTGTACTTCCTGGACATCACACTGGTCAAACTATTAGGTCTTCCTCATAACAGCCCTGACTTGGCACTTGTGACTTCTTTTACTTTCTTGAAATAAAAAAATACTCAGTTTTAAACGCCGAAAAATGCGCTATAGGTGTGTTCGAGTAAGGTGTGGAGATACAACGGGAGCATAACAGGAAGTTAAGCTTATAGGTTAATTTTAAATTATATATATACATAACAGCAATATAGCCTTCCAAAATATATCGAGTTAAAAGTCAAACAGTTAACTAGAATAAGCATCCAGGAAGGCACGCGGGCCTTCCAGGTCTTTTCGATTCTAAATTATAAATACTAGCGTTATTTACATCGCCTTCTCACTGTCACATGCATAGGAAGACATGGAGGAATATGGCATGCAAGTGGCCAAAGCTTTTACTATTCTTCTATTATGTTAGTGTTACGTTGGCAGGCTAAAAGTAGAAGCTAATCATCCAACCAAATTAAGAGAGCATTTTTATTATTTAATATTTCAAAATATATCTCGTGTGTACAAATTAAAATTTGTACATATGAATAGTACCATGTACTATGAAATAATACTATACAGTAATATTTGAGGAGGCAGACACTAAAAAGTAAATAACTGGGAATATGAAGTTGCCGGCATATAAAATATGTAGATAAATCGAGGCAGTTGGGAGCTAACAGCTTCTCTCGTTGACTTTCTGATTCTTTGGGCAAAATCAATTCTGTTAAGTTATGAAATATCCGATGAGCTCTTTTGGCCCTAGTCTGGGTTAAACGTATATTTTCACCATTTCATGTGCTCTGACGAAAATGGCGCGGTCGCCTCGCGATGTGACGGGGCGCTGGAGATTCAACGCAGAATAAGCTGCTACAGGTACAACAGAGATATTATACATCATTGTAATATGTATGATTTATGCATCGCGTTGCTTCGTGCATTGCAGGAAAATGTAGAGGGTCAACGAGAACAGTATAATGAATGATTGACGTTTAATCTTTATAATTGCAATAATTTTCTCGGGATAACCTTATTATCTACGGCATATTAGTGACGATGAATAAACAATGGTTGATTTTAATTATAGATAAATATATGTACAATTGCTGGTTATGTAAATGGTCGGTAGGTAATCATAATTATTTATCATAGTTTATGTGACTAGGAAATCTAGTCTAGACGACTCGAATTGACCAATAACATGTTTTTTTTACCCGCTGCCAAGTTAACGGGGTAGACCATTTGAGATATTTATAGGCTGGCAACTGGTATTAGGATGCTCAAATGTTATTGTAGTAGCTGTAGTATTTTAATTAGTTATTTTAATTACCAATTTCAAAAGCGGGATACATTATATTCTGCGTATTGTTGTTACAAACCACCTTACTACAAAAATATTTCCAGAAAAGCCTTTATTTAAGTGTGTCAATGACGACAAAATTGAATAGCTCAATAAAGCAGGCAAGCTAAGTGTGATTTAGCTGAAGCTGAGTGTCTTTATTATCTATACCGTCGAATAAAAGTACCCTTCCACTATTTCGTGGTGGTAGGGTACTTTCGAAGGCCTACAGGAATGGGTCAACTGAGGTAACGGAAAACCCATAGTCCACGCGAGTGAAACCGCGAGGCGCAGCTTCTACAATGTCTTTCACTAGTAGAATGTATAAAGGGTAAACATTCTTCTGGTATCTGGAGGTATCACGGGCAATCATTGTCCGTGAGAGTGAGCTGCAGAGCAGAGCTTAGTTGTCTTTGGCAAGGTGATGCGATTACGATGTTTTTATAGCCACGTCTTACAGTTTTGACATTCACAAATATAATATTCGGCATTCTTACACTTTTATTAAATAAATATTCGTAATAAGTTGGAGCGACGCGACTCAACGAGTAGCGTGGCCTCCCTGTTCAACAGGCAGATCCACACTGCGCGCTTAGGTAGGTTAATCTATGCTGCGCGCCGCCGCCGCGACTTCGACGTTATTTCATACTTTTGAGTGTTGAAGTCGGTTCCATTTTTTGGTCATTTTTTTTTATTTTATTATATTATTTTTATTTTTTTATTTCATTACTTGAAATCCGTCACTTTGAGGCAATAAATGAATATTTTTTTATTTTTTTTTACCCTTTTCAGAAACCTATGCTAGCGCTTTTCAGTTCTTGGAGTGTAACTCAAAAACCGATTAGCCGATTTGATTTATATGGGATCACACCGGTAGCACCAGCTTACAAATAAAAAAAGAACGATCAAAATCGGTTCACTCAGTAGAAAGTTATGCGGCAACAAACATAAAACAAAAAACATACGTGTCGAATTGAGAACCTCCACCTTTTTTGGAAGTCAGTAAAAATGTAGGACTAACATTGACAATGTAGACAGAAGGGGTCCGATAGTAACGCTTCGGATATCAGCCGGCACATGTCTAGTACAGTGTAGTCACTATGTGGATGTTTGATCAAGTGTCCTTATCGACACAGCTCGTTGTTCATGAACAGGCTCTTTAACACCCGGGGCAACCCTACCGGATACAAAATGTGGCTGGCATAAAGAGATCATTGGCAAGGTCTCTCACTGTCAACCGAGGTCAACCTTTGACCGAGGACGTGATACATAACACAACCGACAGGGTGTAGAGGTAAACAAACAGAACAGCTAAAATAACGCGATCAAAAAAAACACGTACTTATACAAATCGAGACCATCTCGAATATGACTATGCATACCTGTATAATTCCAGGTGCGTACTATACATTTAGGTATAAGTACGTACATATAATAATGAACTAATCAAAATCATAAACTTAACTAGTAAATTTGCGAGCGCCATTTTCAAGAATAAACCCTAGATTAAACAAAAACAAATGAAACACTTTGTAAATGACCCAATGCCTAATAATGTTACATTATCGCGAATATAATGAAATAAAATACTATTCTACAGGTACTTTGGTAGGTATCTAAGTATGTACATGTATGTACATTGTACTTACCTACTTATATTTAATTTTAAAAGTATTTAGTTCGTATTTTTCATTACTTCTTAAGATTCACATCGGTAAATCCTCCTGTTCAAATTAATTATTTCCTCTCTCCTATTCATAATTACGTATAAAATATAAATCTATGTACATAACTACTCTTGAGCCGCTCACCAGATCAACGTTTTATTTAGCGCCATCTATGAATTTACACTAAAACCAAAATAACTTGCTGCTAGCTAGAATGAAGAAGATTTAAATAAAATAGGTTCCGTTTCCGAGTCTCAAAAACTGACTTTTTATACGTACTTAATTAAATATTTTTGTTCCCAAATAAAACTTGCGCAACGCGTGTAAGTGTTGTGACGTCACATCACCGCACCGGTTGACTCGCCGCGAAAGAGACATGCGACATTGTTAGATCCAGACTATGTACAATGAGATATACCTCTTTTTTGAATTTTGAGCTCTCTTAGCGCCTTTTTCATCATCATATTAGTGGTGCTCTATCTATCCGTAATGGTGCAGTACTAGCATTTATTATTATACATATATAGTAGGTATCTGTAGCTAGCTAACGTATGTAACGTACTAATTTATGTACTTAATTATAACGAAACGACAGCATAATATTAATACTTTTGTCGATATATATATTTATGTATACCCGCCTGTATTCTACTGCCGACAAAAAACATGTATGCTGAGAAAAAAACGCAGTGACAAAATTAAATCTTACTTTTGTAGGTAGGTACTAGTCCGGTCAATCTAGCTAGACCAAAAAATGAGAATGAAGGTGCATAAAATCACAAACAGAAAATATATCGAATTCTGTACCCAAGGCATAGAAAATCATAAAGACCTTGAGACTTAAAGATCATCACGATCTGCACTACCCCAAAGACCGTAACCTCCCTACCCATCGCGGGATGATTAAGGAAGGCCTGGGCTTAACCAAAGCAAGCAGCGCGAACGTTGCAAACATAAGAATAACAACAGCTCATTATCATCATCATCATCATCATCATCTCAGCCATAGGACGTCTATGGCTGGACATATACCTCTCCCATTGATTTCTCACAAGGACGGGTTGGAAGCGGCCCATATCCAGCTCTTGCCTGCGATCTTAGTCAGCTCGTCTGTCCTCCTGGTTGTTGACCGGCCTATGCTGCGCTTGCCAGTCCGTGGCCTCCATTGGAAAAAAATTCTACCCCAACGGCGACCAGTTCTTCGAGCTGTCCTTTCACAACCAATTGAGTTAACTTACAAATCAAACATTGATAATACATTTTGTAAAAGTTCCTCTAGGATCTACAATTGGCAATTGGTCTTTTGTCATTGTCATTGGTCCTTTGAATAAATATTTTAGAACTGCAGAAATTTTTCATTGTCATTTACGCAGTTTGCTTCAAATGAGTGAGCTGACGCCTTGTTGCTCGTGAATAAGCAACGTTTTGTTTGCTGCTTGGAATCCTGCTACAGTTGGCGTTATGTTACTATTGCCGTGAGCACAAATATGCCTAAAATAAAAATCCACAGCACAAAACAGATACCTACGTACAGAAGTCAATAACATGGCTGTTGTACTTCACTTTTTATACTACGCTCAGCGGTCGCGCTTTACGTTTGTCTACTTTGGCTTATGCACAAAACTATCGTAGTAGTGGCACTCATATCTAGTTGTTTCTATTTTTCTTATTCTTTATTGTTGAGAATGAAACACGAATTACGGAAATACAAACCAATAATAACTCCAAAATTGGAATTTTTAATTCGACATTAAGACTTAACTAGGCAGAGAAAGCTACAAAGAATTTACATCCACTGTTTCCATGTGGTTGGTAAACAGTTGAAAAAAAAAATTGTGCCTCGTGCGAAAGTGTGCGAAAAGTCCCTCCGCGCAGAAGAAGTGAAACTTCGTAATGTGGAAATGAAAATAAAAGCGTTGAACGTTTAAAGCAACCTTGATGAAAGTCGCATTATAAGTTTCACTTCAATAAACAATTGTTTTATTGAAGTGACATTTTTTTTGACGTCTCAGGAGACCGAAGAGCTGGCAGCTTCCTCGCTCAACGTATTAGCCTAGCAATACAAAGAGGAAACGCTGCCAGCATCTTGGGTACAATGCCGCAGGGGCCCGTTTTAGATTTATTTTAGTTTTTATTAAATGTTTAAGGTTTTTATTTTAAGTTAGATTATTTTATTGCTATTCTAAATTAATTTTAAATTATGTTATTGTTACATTGTTTTATTCCCAAGTCACATTAAAAGAATACAGGCAATATACATACAGTCAATATGCAATTTATCAATAATTAAAACATATTTTTTTTCATTTACTACCGTAATTAATATATTCAGACTTCGCTCTATATTTATATTTTTTGCTCATATTTCCCGGATTTTAAAGTTTTGGTTTGGCAGCACTGGTTAGTGTTGACTTGTCTAGACAATGTACATAGTGATGGATGATGGAAAAAAAATCAATATCTCGATAATGTATCGGATAGTGGTATCGATGTTAAATCGATATATCACAAAAAACATACAAGATGAATACAATAAATCCATAGTATAAATAACGATACCTACTGGTCAGATCATTTCCCTGTTTTAATGGAGTGTAGCCTAAACCTAATTAAACCTAAAACTGTAGCTCGAAACTTGCCAGTAAATAGAGTGAAGTGGAGTTTTAGAGATATTGAACAGACTAAAAAGTTTCATGATTTGTGTAACAATAAATTGAAAAATATTGATTTCGATGTACAATTTCATAAATGCGCGGACAAAATGTGTGCAAATGTTAAGCATAGAATATTATTGGATAATTTGTATAATTGTATAGTTTCTGCTCTAACCGAAGCTGCAGTGCTGAGTTACCGAGTAAAACATTCAAGAAAACAGTATGTAATCGGTTGGAACAAGCATGTTAGAGATGCTCATGAGGAGGCTCGCATTTGTTTCAATATCTGGATGTTATACGGAAAACCTAATTCAGGTTTTCATTACCAAAACATGTGTCAATCTCGTAGAGTTTTCAAGTCTAAATTGAAATGGTGCCAGAAAAATGAAGAACAAATTAAAATGGATATCATAGCTCACCATCATTTTAATAAAGATTTTTCTAAGTTTTGGCAAAAGACGAGGGACCTGAACCAGCATGAGACTCTTCCGTTAAGCGTTCAGGGAATCTCTGAGCCTAAACAAATTGCGAGTGCTTTTCTTGAGCAATTTAAAGTGATGTCTCCTTTGTTAACGCCTTCGGGATCTCCAAGGGACCGCGTGCTCACCGGTGAGGGTATGATGCCTCGGATCCTATTTACCGGGAGGGAAGTAGCGTCTGTAATCTCCAAGATGGTTAGAGGAAAATCTCCTGGGCATGATAGCCTTAGTATTGAGCACTTGCGTAACGCAGGAGTCCATCTTCCGAGGGTTCTTGCAATGCTTTTTACACTGTGTCTTAGACATTCGTATTTACCGAAAGAACTTATGTATACAGTTGTAGTTCCCGTGGTTAAAAATAGAACAGGAAACGCCTCCGACCTGACTAACTATAGGCCTATTTCATTGGCATGTATACTGGCTAAGGTGCTTGATAGTCTGCTTGACCGTCACCTGCGTAAACACCACAACATAAATGACTCGCAGTTTGGTTTTCGACCTGGTTTGTCGACTGAGAGTGCTATCCTATGTCTCAAGGAGACTGTCAAGTACTACACCACTAGAAGAACTCCAGTTTACGCATGTTTCCTTGATCTCTCAAAAGCATTTGATTTGGTGTCCTATGATGTTCTTTGGGAAAAAATGCAATAGGAAACCACCATGCCCTCAGAGATAGTAACTATTTTTAAATATTGGTATGGTCATCAGAAAAATCGAGTAAGATGGGGAACGGCTTTGTCGGAGGAGTTTCAGTTGGAATGCGGAGTCAGGCAAGGGGGGGTAACATCTCCAACACTGTTTAATTTTTATATGAATGGCCTCATTTAGGGACTCAGCAGCACCAGGGTTGGATGCCATATAGACCGGGTTTGTTTTAACAATATAAGCTACGCTGATGATATGGTGCTCCTGGGTCCATCAATGGGTGCTGTTCAGAAATTGTTATTATTGTATGAATCATATGCGGCCTCTCATGGCCTCAAATAAAATCCAAAAAAGAGTGAGATAATGGTATTTAAGGCCGGCACAAAAACCCACTCATTACCAAAGGTTGTCTTAGACGGAAATATTCTAAACGTAGTAAATAAGTTTAAGTATCTAGGGCACTGGGTAACTGAGGACATGAGAGATGATGCAGACATAGAAAGGGAACGGAGGTCGTTGGCTGTCCGTAGTAATATGTTGGCCCGAAGATTTGCACGGTCGACGCCTGAGGTGAAAGCGACGCTATTTAAAGCTTACTGCCAAACCATGTACACGTGCAGCCTTTGGGTTAATTATACAAAGCGTTCATACAACGAACTCAGAGTTCAATTCAACAACGGGTTTAGAGTGTTGATGGGGCTATCACGTTACTGCAGTGCATCCGGCATGTTTACTGAGGCACGGATCGATGGTTTTCATGCCATCATCCGGAAGAGATGTGCCTCCCTACTAAACAGGTGGCGGGGTAGCCCCAACATCATTCTAAAAACACTGGTAGATAGGTGGGATAGCGCATTGTTCGCTCATTGGATGCGTCTACACTGTGGGTAGTCGCATCCACTTGCATTATTGTATTTTCTATGTATTTAATTATATTAAGGTATTTTAAGTTATGGGTCTATGACCTGATATAAATAAATAATAATAATAAAAAATAATAGTATAAATAAATCCATAATACAATAAATCCTATAAGTTGTATATATTGATTTAGATATAAAAAACAGGCATTTAAATATTGTGGCCAAAAAACATTGCTAATATATATGTATATGCAAATACTTCTTTTATCAGTGTTGTCGGAGTCGAACTCGATATATGCATTTTGACACCAATTAACCTTCAATGAATCTGATTTGCGATGCAGCATTAGTTCAAGCTATTGCATTGTTAAAGTTATTTTTTTACGATGGGCTATAACTTGTCACCTTTATAAACATTTGTAGTAGGTTTGCCTCTTCGATGCATCAAATAAAAAAAACATGATGATGTATACCTACAGGACGTTAAAGAATTAACAATATGTACATCGCATCGGATTCCATGAACCGATTCTATTTAACGAGTTTTATGATTACATCGATGAATATTGTATTGTATATTATATCGATCGTATCGTCCCGTCCACTCCACTCCTGAGGACTGTTGATATTTTTTAAAATACCGGATTTTCGATATATCGATATTTTTATATAAGTATCAATATCGGTGTTCGATATGTCGAAATGCTAATATCGATATTTCGATATATCGATCTTTTATCAACAGTCCTACACCTATTGTGAGTGACGTGACGACACCGCGATGGAAATAATATTATCAAATAATCTACAGTGTATTCTACAAGGTCAGAACATTTGTATTTTAATCAGTTGGCTTTGCTCCCTATCTGGCCAGTAGCCGCTCGTCCGTTAATATTAGTGTCTAATATTTTTTACCATGGCTTCTGCAATGTTAAAACTTCTGAAGTCCGAAGTAAGTAGGTTTACCTTTCTTTTAGGTTTATTTTTTTAAGAAATTCCTACGCAACCTATTTTATAGGTGATGTACTTTTGCTTTACATAAGCCAGCTGATATAGTCCAATTATAATGAATTGACCATCACTATTGCTCTCTTCACGCTCTATAGTATAGGAGCATTCGGTTTTTTCCTTTACTTTATTGTCTCCGGCTGTACCCAGTACATTGTTCGGAAAATAGGAAGCCCGCTTGTCAAACTGACCTTATGTATAATAAAATTGATCCTAGTTATTACTAAAAATATTTTTCTTTAGAGTTTGGTGAACATTCTAGGTTTGACTTTTAAATGAAATGTATGCCTGTTTACGCGTAGTAAGGCTCCCTCCATAAATTCAGACCGCGTAAATGATTGGTTAAACAAATTATTTTCCGCAATTTAAAATATTACACTATTTAACTAAATTGAACTAGACTTTATGCACAGAGGCAGAGGCGGAGGACAGGGCAATAGAGCAAGGGAGGGCATAGATACTTACCTAGTTTATTAAATGTAATATTCAAAATCTTTATTTTTTTTGGATCAATGCCACAATATTTTTAAGTTCAAATTGTTTACTGTTTTCTGAAGTTTGTAACAGATCTTTGTTCCTTGGGGAAGACAAATACATTATCACAAGTTATATTATTATGTCGACTAAGTCGTTATTATTTAATTGGTAACATGGCCATGGTTCTGTATGTAATATAGACAACATTATTTAGACATAGAATCATTTGCTTATTTTGGTTTCTTTTTTGCTAGTGATCCAATTTGCACATTCAGAATAGGTTAGGTTACTAATGGTCCCAGGGCTGCGTTCGGGTGCGGTTTCGGCCAAGCCATATCTTGCTCTGACAGCGGATATGCAGTGTTCACGAGCTCAATTAGAGCATTATTTGCTCCACCCAATATTTGATCATGACCGTTCATGTCAACCAGTCAGACCAAATTATGGTCGACTAGACCATAATCTTTCCACCTTTAGAATCAATCAAATCTTGATCAGCTGTCAAAAGTGACATATTCAGTAGTAACTATCATGTGATCTATGATCAATGTAAGTGACTTCTTCTTCTTCTTCTGTGACATGCTATGGAGTAGTAGTAAGCACAAGAGCACTCTTTATTGTCTAAGGACCAACCACATACACCACTGGAGCACCTATGCCAGCGAGCCAGGGCTATGCTCCGTTATATAAATGAGTTAGGATGGCCCGGGTAGTGGCTGGCGGGGGGAATGCACAATACACCACAAAGCAGGACGTCAGTGCAGGACTCATAACCCTCAACTCGAATAAGAGTCTTCAAAAGGATTGGCAACATACCTTAATCCCCCAGTGTTATAGATATCCATAGGGGACTGTGATCGCTTACCATCAGGTGGCCCACCTGCATGTTTGCCATGTATTTCATTAAAAAAATATTTTGTATGGTAAATAGGTACTGTAAATATTAAAATGACCTATTTCCAGTCTCATCTACTGCTATGCAGAAGCTACAGTAGCGGAGCGCCAACCACAAAACTGTATATTGATGGAAAATATGTGGATTCGAAGACAAACAACTGGATTGAGCTCACTAATCCTGCCACCAATGAAGTTATTGGCAGGTGAGGTCATGATCAATGCTTTAAGGTGAAGTGTAGGCATATTAAATTTGAACAATAATGAAAAACTTTGAACTGATGGCTAGATGGTTACGAACTAACCTAAAAAATTTTAAGAAGAGATTATTAATCATACATCTGTGACAATGAGTCACTTATTGTCACAGATGTATACAATTAATAATTTCTTCTAATGTCCTACCAAAAGCTCACAAGTAGCAGAATTAATAATTATTTCACTTTCTTAAATTGCAACTGCCGATCTTACAAGATGTTATATCATGCAGGTATTATAATTTAATACCTGCATGATATAACATCTTGTATTTTATTGAAGATTAAATGTATATATGAAGCTGATTTTATTACCGACTTACAAAAAGGAAGAGGTTATCAATTCGGTCAGTATGTTTTTTTAAAATATTTTTTGCCTCAGAACATTCGACTTGGTAAAACGATTTTGATGTTTTTTTTTATTTGAAAGCTGGTGCTTCCCGTATGGTCTCATTTAAATTTCAATTTCAATTTCAAAAATTCTCCAAATTCCATCAAAACCGGTCAAGTGGTTTTTAAGTTACACTCCAATAACTGAAAAAGGCTATGTATACATGGACAACATTATAATTGCGGGTGAAGAATCGGTGAACATACAAAATGACAATTAATCCCATAAAAAACTACCGACTTCAACGAGTTATTTCACTCTTGAGTGTTAAAGTTGGTTCCATTTTTTGGTAAAAAAAAATTCACGGCATATACAAATACATACATATATGTATGTATTAGTTACATATTAGAATTTTCCATCCATATTAATAGAAGATACAAAAGATTTTGGACTACTATTTTACTAATGAACTTATACGCTACACAACTTGATATTACTCTTATGTCACCGATAACTTAAAACAATGCATACAGCAATGACTTCCTTGTTTCTCTCTTCAAATATTCAATTCAACGCTGGCAATGCTGCTAGCATTCTGGGAATGCTGCCAACTAGTAGAGGGGTAGAGCATTTGAGTTATCTGATCTATCCACAGGCTGACAACAGCCTGGATTGCTCAAATGTTGATGTTTTAGTATTTTATTATATAAAGGCCGTTCAAAATAATTAAACAAAAAACAAATAACTCAAATGGAAATGATTATTCGAGACGAAATGAAATATGTAAGTATTCGAGTTTTATGAAATAAGACAATGAACAAAGTATTTATTTGTTTTTAACCAATTTATGTGAATATGATGATTGCATCTATATTGAACAAAGGGTTTTTTGTTGCCTTCAGAGCTTCAGATGCACTCGTGAAGTAGGTCAAAAGCAAGCTTATTATCTTTTAAATAATCTAGTTTGTGGTGACGACAATATTGTTTGTACAAACAAAACACTGTTAATAAATACAACATGAAATTTCCATTCGAAATAAGTACATAAATCTATTTGGTTACTTAAACAAGGTTATTATTCAATGTCTTCTTAGTATATTAGTTACTTAAAAATACGTAGGTACTGACTGAGTATAAGAAAATTTCTACTCGACATAGTTTTCATTGTTTGATGCATATGTGTCCAACCCTTACCTGTTAATGAGTGTCCTATTTGAATAAACATTAGGAATGACCATGGATAACCCACAACCTGTTTAAAACAACATGTATCTACATTAATTAACTGTAACTAGATTATATTGGGACATCGTTTACTTAGTTTTGAAATAAATTGTTATTCATAATGACATGTGTTCAAAACCACGTCAGTTTAAATAATAACATTTCATAATTCAGTTTGAAAACGAATTGTAATAAATCACAATGAACATAAAATATTATGCCCATGGTTGAAATGATATAATCAATTGATTCTAATTCTATTAGTTATTCCTAGGACCCTTTACAATTCCATATTGTGTGTGATGTGAGTGAAATTAAACATTTCTGTATTGTACAAAAAACAGAACAAATCGAGTAGATATTTCAGTGTGGCAGCTATATTATCAATAATTGTAGTCGCTCTTCGCTGCAGGAAGCCCGAAGCTAAAGCAAAAACTTGGGCGCTACAAACCTATGTGGGAGAAAGTTTCCATACTGAGAGGTTCATAGTGCCTTTATAAGCGGGGTGCCCACGTGTACATATACAAATGCAAATGTTTTTTTATTGCAAAACTTAAAGGTTACAAAATATGTTGTACCCTGCCTTTTGCTTAATTAAAAATAATTGTGTTACAAAAGGCAGTCTCTTCCCGAAATATATCTATTTTATAATAATATATATATATATGGTAGTGTTCGTACTCCGCGTCCTTTTGTTTCCCTTTTACAGTATTATAAACAATATTATTCAGTTTTACATGATTAAAATAGTAACTAATAATTTTAGAGTAACAAAATCAGAAAACCATTGTCATAGTTAAATTATAATATGTAATTATGATGTGCTAAAATCATCGTAAGAACAAGCTAAATGATAACAAGTTACATCATTGGGTCAGCTACAGTTATCTCTCATCAAATTCAATATTTTGATTTTATTGCAAAGTGAGGCTACAGGATTGTCCAAACCACCACTTGATCGTAAGCGCCTATGCCTGCCTGTAACATTTTGTAGTCTCCAAAAGGTTTATAGCTCCATGAAGCATTCGAAATGTCTGGTTCGTTTGATTTTTAATCCCATTGGTATGATAACCTTCAGCCTTAAAAAGCATTGCAAAAAAATGTATGCAAGCCTACGGACTCCCGGGCCTTTTTAATCATCTTCACTAAATCTCTTTTAACATTTGTAACGACTTGATGGCTGATAACAGTGATAACACAAGATGAGAATTGTTATTTATTTATATCACATCACATTCATCACCATTAGGTTGACTACAAGAATATTAATAGCTATATGTTATCTACTGTGACACGTTATACGGCGATGTAGCATGTTATCGTGTTTTGAGTAGTTGTGAAATAATAATTCGAGATATGATCATATAGTTTAGGTAATAATATTATCATTATTAATGTATGTGAAGGACATGCTGTAAAGCGTTCCCCCAGTGCACCTAAACAATGACTAGTGGAAAGTGGTTATATTCAGCGTTCTCTATTGGTTGTCCATCATTGAAGTCTTTCGCAGCGCTTTCTGGTCTGTGATTTCCACTCAATCACTTCTCGGTCTACCCACTTCCACCTTAACGTGGCCTTGTTAAGTGACTGGTGGGTTCAATAGTCACTATTCAGCATAAGAAGGGTGAAGTAGTGACATGTTACCAAAATGTTACAGGGTACCAGAAACAACTCGAGAAGAATTAAACGCAGCGTTGGAGGCGGCGAAACGCGCGTACACGACATGGGGCCAATCCACCATCATGACCAGACAGCAGCTTATGTTCAAGTTAGTATTCATTATAATACTGCACATAATACTAACGGCTAGTAGTGGGTGAAGTTGGTGGTCCTAACTGCTATGATAAAGCTTGTACTAAAATAAACTTTATTTCAACGATATTTAGTTGATGAGGCCTGGTGATTTAATTATGCCAATAGGGGATGAACACTAAAGTGCATGTCATGTATTGATAACAAAATAACTAGCTGGTGAAACTGCATTCGACTCTCGGAAGCCTCGGGGCGACCCGATCGGGACCAGCGAGCAGGTTCATTTATGAAAAACATAAAATATATTCCTTGAATACGATATTAATTGGCATAAAACGAATACTCGGACTAGCGTCAATATGAGTAGCCATACTACACAAACTCGTAATAGTAATCAGCATAGCTCGTATAAGTAGCTGTGTAGTTCTTTTTAAAAGTATAGCTTCAATCAATAAAGAATCAGCATCAATATCTGAAAAGTAGAAAACATAAGAAACATATTCTCGTGTAACAGAACAATGACATTTATCTTCGCTTGACACTGTACTGTCGTATGAAGTGTGTAGAAACACAAACTGCGCACATCCCAGTACACGGGCGGTTTATGTGAAGTATACGCTTGGTTTATGGTTACTCTTATTTGAGCACATGATATCGCCACTGCCACCAGTTACACATATTGAAATACATACTTCTCAAAAACATTGCACCCGCATATTGTTTCTCAAACTATATGCTTTATGTGCTTATTTACGTTACTATCTAGGTACTTGTGTTATCATTTAGTCTTTTATATTAACTCGGATAATAGTATGTCGGTGGGCAGTAGGCTGCTTTAACTATGATGAATGCTAGTCTCCAATATCATATAATTAATGTTCTTATTGCCTTAAACAATGGAAATACTTGTAATTTTTTATTTGTATGCATATATATACATAATAATACCATATTTCATGTCAAATTTATACCTACAGATTGAAATCCTTTATCCTTTATTCTTTTGAACTCCCAATACTGTGAATCTATTAACATAGTCGTGGAGTTACTGGAGTCGTGCTCGAATGACTGAAATCGTGGAACTAACATTTGTCTTGTTCTGTCTATGAGGGTCATATGTGATGCTTACTATTTCAATAATTCACTGGTTTTTATTTATTGTAAATCGTGAACATTTTCTTTAATTTTTTTGAGACTTTTCCCTCAATCATAAGACTTAGACACAATGTTCTTTGATAACTCATTTACATCTATTCTAGGTTTGCACGTCTCCTAAGAGAAAATCAATCAAAGCTGGCTGCCAAGATCACAGAAGAACAAGGGAAAACTCTGGCCGATGCCGAGGGCGACGTTCTTCGTGGCATCCGTGAGTAGATACAACTTTAGTAGCTATCCATTTTAGTCGTGCGACGTCCAGGGTATGGAATCTACTAAACTCATGTTCAGATTCAGTCCAGTGCGAGGCTGACTCGTTGCCAATAAGATAATGTCTAACATCAGTAGTCTGCTAAGTTACTCTTATAGCGCCCTGAATCTATATTCGGCTTGAATTTATGCTCGGCCTTTGTTGGTTTGGCGCCAAACTGACAAATCAAATGCTAATATCCTACGAAAAATGGCGTGCTATTTCACTGAATCTACATTTGAATCAAGGTTCAATATGGACAATTAAAATAGTAGACTCCCAAAGCTGTCAAAATTAGCCTTTGTGAGCCGAGCATATTGCCATATTGAATATTAGACTTAGGCCCGGGACATAGGCCTTATGAGAAAGGGTCCATTTATCTCAAGACTGGGTGCCGCTAGTGCTATCCGGGTTCACTACTGGACAATGTACTGCTAATAAACAACTGCCTCCGTATGACGCTGCTCCCGACAATACAGGGAAGCGTAGTATGGAGACAAGCTAACAGAAACATTTCAGGTTATAACAAATATACTTTCTAATTAATTACTTTTTAATAATAATATAAATTAATACATATATAAATCACGGTTGATTTTTCTTAACATTTAAATTAAGACCAGCGATTCTTGAAATAATCGGTTCTGGGATGGCATTTAATTAATCTGTTTTATAGTATCTGCTGTGTGTCCTGCTTGTGTTTTATTATAAAAGCAATTTGTCGACCAAAATAGTATATATAAAAATTATATTGTTATATCAATGAAATTCTTCCTAGTCGGGCACTCTTGTCGACGTGGCCGAGGCTGGCGGTACACGAATATGGTCCACGTCCTCGATCCTGTTAGTCTGGTCATTGATCTGGTAATGATGCCATTTCCGTGGATTGGTAGCGTTGCGTGTAAACTCTGTTACTGTGGCCTTAAACGCTATATTTAACTGTTATTTCTAGAGTCAGTGGAACATTGCTGCAGCATTACCACCCTTCAGTTGGGTGACAGCATTCAGAACATCTCTAAAGACATGGACACACACAGCTTTAAAGTGCCACTCGGTGTGGTCGGAGGTGGGTTAAACTGCGCGAGCAATATATTTTTTTCTGTCAATATGGTCTCAAGTATTTATAGGCGTTTATAATAAAACTTGATGTAATCACTATCAATTAGGTGTCGCTGCGTTCAACTTTCCGGTAATGATTCCCCTGTGGATGTTCCCCCCTGCATTGGTGACCGGCAACACTTGCATCATCAAGCCGTCGGAACAAGACCCCGGTGCGACTCTGATGATGATGGATCTTCTGGAAGAAGCCGGGGCCCCACCCGGCGTCGTCAACGTGAGTTTACTGTATATTTTATAGCCGTGCCAACACTCGTACAAAATCATTAGCGATGATTCTTATATGACTCGTATTATTAGAATAGTCTAAAATTAAAGAGTTATTATCTATGCATAATATAAATTAAGTTTACATTTTTTGTATGTAAAGAAAACCATTGTATGCAACCAGGTCGCCGAAAAGCAAACGATACGATGCATGTCAGCGCGACTGAAAATCGCTTTAGATTTATGAGGACTAACTTTTCAACATTTTTCTTTATTTCCATCAATGGGATGCAAGTGGTGATATTGTACTCTAAATTTAGCTGTACATTTCAATTCAGCTTACATTTGCATGCGTTGAATTAGTTAAAGCGATTATTGGTCTTGGTCTTAATGGTCTCTTGGTATGAGTATGATACAAAACGTTAAGAATATGTGTCGAATAGATGTGTGATATAAAAGACTGATACGGGGATGGATATACAATATGAGATAGTTTGTACGACATAAGGTGACGTACAGTATGTGTTGCCAATAGTTGAGGTCCGACGGTAACGTAGGAGAGTAGCGCACACCGATGTTGACGGTGGACCTCGCAATACCACACGTGGGACTGACCGCTGGCCGTTCTCCTCCGCGCTCTGTTTAAATACCGTTAAGCGCATCACAAAAGGTTTTCAATAAAATGCGAATTCAATGTTTATCCTCTTAATACTTCCGTAATAAATGTAGCCATGTAAACCAATATGATTGTAGAAACTTACTTTTATGATCTTTGATATTATCTTGAATAACTTTACATGAAGATACAAGTTTTTATGATAACTTGTGTGATGCGGAAGCAAAGGGTTACACAAGTTTGCTTATCTCTACATCATGTATAACCAAAGTAACATTCTACGAGCGTTAACGCTGAGAGAATACATAAAAAATGTATGAGATTGACACTTTGAAGCGATATAGCACGTGATCAACTAAAACGAATAGAAACTTGGTAGACAGGGAACAATACGCAGAACGAAACGCTAGCGTTTCTATTCTTGTGAGCGCATTAATGTCTCGAACGAAGAGAATGAGTGATCGTCTTAAACGCGTGGCGTCGTTTATCAATCTCCAAACGTCACTAACGTTCCAGTATACTAACGTCTTAGCGCTAGCGGTTACAGAGAGATAACCGTTATGTAGCGATGTCGTGTCTGGGCCCGCTGGTTCTTTTTGTATACAACGTTATCATTGTTATATGCTATCATAATTGAAGTAGTTATGGTTGTTTTCCTGACCAATATCAGGTGGTCCACGGAACGCACGAGACGGTGAACTTCATCTGCGACCACCCCGACATCAAGGCGGTTTCCTTCGTCGGCGGCGACGGCGGCGGTGAGCACATCTACTCCAGAGCTTCCGCTGCAGGTAAACGGTTGCAAAACTACGAAGGAGTGTTCAATTTTAAAATAAATACCGGGAATATTACCACGATTCCACGCCCTGCATGCTATGTTCGGGAAAATTGTCATCGCCGCCCATAAACGGTCGCAGTAGCGCAGGCCACCGCGCGGCCGACTTCTAAAAATCTCATGACCATGTGATATGTTTTCTAAGAAATACTATACTTCCGGCGGGGGATGAGTTGACCCATAGAAAGCCAGGCGCTCCGTGTCGTCCGACCACTGCTAACACCTCAGAGTGCCAACTGGGCCAAAAGGGGGACATCAAACTCGAGATTATACCAGTTGAATGTGTACTTAGCGGGTATCACCCACCCGCGGCTCAGCAACATGTCATCGGTGATTGGATAACCCTTTTGGTGTTTTATACCATGATTCCTCCACGGAACGCGAGCTATGGGAAAAGTTTTGCATGTTGTTACCATCTGTATTAAAAAAAATATGTGATTTGGTCGTTTGGTTTATTCTGTATAGATCTAGCGTATGACTACTATCTCACTTGATCGTCAGTGACGATGTGGTCGAAGATGTTATCACGTTAGACCTAGAATGCTCACTGACTCTCAAGGACTGCTGCCTGAACACACTATGTGTTCGGTGACAGTTTTTCAAAGTCGAGGGTGGTAGCTAGCCAGGTGGGTACTCGAAAGTAGCCTACCACCATGCTGGGACGTTGGGAATTTGATATCGGTGTTACCTTCACCGGAAGCTCGAGCTGTTGTTGGGGATCGAATCAGTGTCCGTCAGTTGTAACAGCCGCCGCTCCTCCCGCTGCGCTATCGTCGCTTCAGGCTTTATGGAACACATAATATAATGAGTAGTCAGTATTTGTTGAAGGTTCTTTGGGTAATAAATAAATAGCACAGATAGTTGTTCCGGCTGATACGGATGTGTGTGATAATGATCCCCAGGGAAGCGCGTCCAGAGCAACATGGGCGCCAAGAACCACGGAGTGATAATGCCGGACGCCAACAAGGAGCACACGCTCAACCAGCTGGCGGGCGCGGCCTTCGGCGCGGCCGGCCAGCGGTGCATGGCGCTCAGCACTGCCGTCTTTGTGGGTCAGTCCTGTGCTTCGTTACTAACTCTTACAATTGTGCAGCGCCTTCTGCGGATATAATCCACATACTGCGCTCGCCGAGCCGCCTGCCAAGCGTGGCGAGTACTAGCAAACCGCCATGAAAAAGAACATGGGTGAGGCATATTTCCAGCACTGGATGCTCTATGACTGAGATGATGATGATTTTGTGCTCAAATTGTGTTTAATAGGATAGTTTTTATTAGATTACATTAATGTCCAAATAAGTATGACACTTATGAATGACAAGTATTTTCTTTTTTAATGCGGTTTTTTAACATGTGTCTTTCTAGGACTCAACTGTAGAGAGGTTTAATATTTAGCTGCCGCTAAACAATGACCAGAAAAGCCCTACAAAATATACGTTTCAGTCGGCGTACTTACACGATCAGAACATTTTATGAAGAATATCATAGCGTGACTAAAGGGAATGATGAATGGCCAATATCATGTTGTTATGTGCACAGGTGAAGCTAAGGACTGGATCCCGGACTTGGTGCAGCGCGCCCAGGCGCTCAAAGTGAACGCCGGCCACGTGCCCGGGACGGACCTGGGCCCGGTCATCTCCGCCAAAGCGAAGGAACGGATCCACAGGCTCGTCGAATCTGGTCAGTATGTTTCGTTATTAAAACTGACGTGGTTTTGACACCTTATGAATGTATAAAACACGGGAATTACTCACAAGTACACTGAGTACTAGGCGAACCGCGACCGAGACCGCGAGCGCCCCGCATTCTCCTTGGAAAAAACCACCGAATGTAGTTGAAACTATAGTCGGAACCCTCTGACTTATTACGTGAGTAACTGCCGTGTTTTATCCATACACACGGGTAAATATACATGTTCCAATTTGTCGTCGCTATAATGATAATTCTGTTATTTTGACTATGCTGGAAGATTTCTATCTTTCAATTAATTTGTTAGCTAATGGTACGCTGGATGATTATTTTAAATTACTTTCAAGTTTACGTACATTGAGAATGTTATTGATTGCCGGTCGTGTGTATTGTTACGTCACTGACCGGTGAATAGGACGGGCTCAACATCACTCAACGTACAAAAGTATGCTTTGCTCTTAGACGTTTGCGATTAAATGACTTGATATATTCATTGATCAGTATGAAACTGAATTTATTTAAATGTCCCTCATTCCATTACAGACTATCGCCGTAGCTCAATGGTCAATTGAGACTTCCGGGAGTCTCTGGGTTCGAATCCCAGGAAAACATGCGATGAGTGTAATGTGATTTGTGAATTTATGTGATGTTAGTCCCGGGTCTTGAATGTTTGTGTGCTGTGATTGTGTGTGTCCGTACGTCCCGCGACACAGGGAATCCTAGTGCGGGAGGTTCAAGTGTGAGAAAACAAATCTCATATTTCCTATCAATTTACTTACATATCGAAAAATGTGGCATCGCAGTAGTAGTATTATTGTCTTAGGTTTTTTTTCTGGATATATAGAAACCTATGATAAATGAACTATGGCTGGGCTAGTTGTAATGAATGAGCTAAATACATGTTTCTTTTATCTCCAGGAGTGAAAGAAGGCGCCAAGCTTGTTCTGGACGGTCGCGCTATCAAAGTGTCGGGCTTCGAAAAGGGCAACTTCGTCGGCCCTACCGTCCTGACACACGTCACACCCAACATGGAATGTTATAAAGAGGAAATCTTCGGCCCGGTTCTCGTGTGCCTCTTCGTCGACACATTAGACGAAGCGATTCAACTAATCAACCGCAACCCGTACGGCAACGGCACTGCGGTGTTCACGACGAACGGAGCCACCGCGAGGAAGTTCGCTCACGAAATCGACGTCGGCCAGGTGGGCGTGAACGTCCCCATCCCCGTGCCCTTGTCCATGTTCTCGTTCTCGGGGTCGCGCGGCAGCTTCCGGGGCACGAACCACTTCTGCGGCAAACAGGGTCTCGACTTCTTCACTGAGTTGAAAACGGTCGTGTCGTTCTGGAGGCAGAGTGACGTATCTCACGCTAAGGCGGCTGTTTCCATGCCCACTCAACAGTAAATTTCGTCAGTTGCCGCCCAAAATCACGCATTATGTAGACCGATTACGTCGAGGCAATTCCATAAACCATTTCGCAATTGATTTGGCAGGATTTTACGTGGGCTTACACTGAGTGTAATCCCTGTATGTCCAGGGTCTGAGTTATCTAAGCTGTTGTCTTTTGTTTTTGAGTCTCATTTGTTTAGTAATTTTCTTTGGTTCTCAGCCAAGATTTAACAGCGTCGTTGATTGCTCTAATTTATTTATGCCGTAAAAGATTTACCTAACCATCTTGCTTTAAGCATGTTTCGTGCCCCGTAAGGAACTTGATTAAAACATTACTATTAAATGTCTTCAGGCGAGATGCAGCATGTATGTTTGGTAAGTACGAATCGGTTAATTTGGCTCAAACCTTATGCCTTGTGATGGAATGTATTTGTGAGTGTCGTATCCTTTACAACACGCTCTCGGGTGAAGTTAAAGAATTGTAAAATCGTTCGATATCATTTCGTTCTGCTGTAAGCTGTTGTAAGGCAGGCTGTGGTCTAACTGATTGTAGTAGTAAAATAAATAGTTCGCCCCCTCCATCGAGCCATGTTCTGCCTGGAGTACCGGGAACAATGATCTCAAGTTTGGGCGCAGCGACTGGAGTGCTCGAACGCTGCTTATCTGAGTGTCGGATCGAAATATGATCTTGTCCGGGGGAGTGAGCACATGTAGTCTTGGAGTGCTTTGGAATCGTTAAAGTGTTCACTTTATCATAACTGTCATCATCACCAGTTGAGCTGTAGGATGTCCACAGCTGGATTTATGTCTCCTATAGTTTATAGGATTTTATGAGTAAGCCGTCGAATTTATAGTTTTGGTCTACATAGTGGCGAATCGTTAGAATTTAAGATAAATGTTACGCTCATAAGCATTTATATTTATTTTATAAGTCATGTCTTCCATATATTATGTGTTTGTTAAATATTTTTATCAGGTTTTTATGCTGTAACAATCATTTGTTGAGAAATATATTTTTTAATCCATTTACTCTGTGTTCATAATCATTATAATAGTTTATTTATAATCAGACAAAAAGAAACGTGTGTTTTGATCGCAGAAAGGGTTTTGATAGATGCATTGTGTAGTAATCGTTACTTTAAAAATGCACACTATCTATACCATTGATTAAAAAGTTGCTACTTTGATATTACAAGCAAATACTTTAATTTTTATTTATTTGTATAGATTACTGCTTATTGAATCGCGAGTGAGATTGGGTGTATATTTTAAGACGATGATTTATTAATAATAAATCATTGAAATAATTTTCGAGATAATAATAAAACAGTCTCGTGCCGTGAACTCGATCTCGGCACAGGAACGTTCGTAAGTTTGACAAATACTAGGCGATATCGTGTCTACTCATAGTCCATCACCATGCCACCCGAGACTAGGGGAAAGGCCGTTTTTTAAATTTTTACTTATAAGCTTGCGTTTGACAACTGTCTCACCTGATGTTAAGTGATGACGTTATCTAGGATTTAGCACGCAAACCTAGAAGGTACCTATTTACTCGCGACTTGAAGTCTCCAGAATTGTGCATATCGGAAAACACAGACTCGGGCAACGAGATCCATTCCTTGGCAGTTAGCATTAAGAAAGTGGAAGCGAAACGCTGAAAAACGTATGAAATTCGTGAGCCTTGCTCATTACACACCCGGCTGAATTACACCATCGGCTGTGGCTGTCACTGCGATTCACCTGCCTCGTGTGTAATGAGCAACTTAGCTCACTGGTACAATAATATATTATTATGATAATGATAAAAAAATATAGAGCCGTAAAACGTGTACATATGGGCCGAGCACCTCGTCGGCGACGTCTAGTTGGGCGCTCCGGGTGTCGCTGGTCGCTGGTGACATGAGGTGTAGTGTAGAAGGATCTACACGAACTGCACCTGACTGACCGGTAATCCGTCGTCCAAGATCAACTTTGGGCTCACATCGTAGTTTCCTGAATATTATGATTTATGAGTAAACGAATTCCATATATATAAAACTTCTTGGTTACCACACAGCATCTCAATAGCCATCAATGGCATTAGATATGCCATTGATGCCTTTAGGCATTAGATATGATATATTAGATAAAGAGTAGCGTTTCATTTACCATTAATTTACAGTGTTAGTGTGCTACAATTAGTAGTAGTATATCCTTCCTACTAATATTATAAATGCGAAAATTTGTGTGTATGTTTCTTACTTTTTCAGGCTCAAACGGCTACACCGATTTCGATGAAATTTGGTATGGAGATAGCTTAAACCCTGGATTAACACATAGGCTACTTTTATCCCGGAAAAGTATAGTTCCCGTGGGATTATTAAGGTAGCGGGCAAACCGTAATCCACGGGGGTGAAACCACATCGTGCATTTGTTAATATTTTAAATGCAAAATTTCTCTGTACACGTAACACGAACTACTAATTGCTACGACGCTGACATTATGTCAGGAAGATGAAAGTGAAGGAAGAGTGAGCATCGCTGGCGCCTTCCTCCAATCCTACTATATACTTGCTAAAGCATATTATGAAACTAATGAGTTTTAGGTACTGTTTGACGTATGTACGTCGTGTCAGTCAGTCGTCAGTCATCCGTGACACTGACTTTAGACCCGCGTTCCCGGGTTTGTGTGTGCCCATACCTCCCGCGACACAGGGGATACCCTGTGTGGACTCGTGGAGGTGTGGGAGTTTGAAATGCTCACTGGTTCACGCTCATTACTTGTAATGATTGAGTATAATATATTATATGTATTATAAACTAGCGGTCCGCCCCGGCTTCAAACGAGTAAAAAATTTAAAAATTATAACGGTCTCTAATTTTTTTGAAAATATATTAGCCTACGTCACCCGGGGATGGTATAGCTTCCCAACAGTGAAATAATTTTTCAAATCGGTTAAGTAGTTTCGGAGCCTATTCAATGCAAACGAACAAACAACAAAAAAAAAATCTACAATATCAGTATAGATATGTTTAGTGGTTTTTTAATGTGACTTGTAAGATGATGATTATAGGATATGATTTGATACTTTTATCACATTCTCCATCCACGTCCGTCTGTTAGGAGTACACCGGATACGGCATTCTTCTGGAACGTATGCAATCTTGTCAGATCACGTTCTCCGGCGCCTTCCCTACCACCAGCGCCATTCACACTCGCCTTGTGTACCTACTTGCTTTGTCACTGTCCTTTCAATTTTCATCCATTCTTTCTATATGTCCAAAACTTCTTAGAATACTTTTCTCGATGACATCATCCTCATTCACGCCACTTCGTTCTCGTATCACGCTTTTCCTTTTAATGGTAACACCACACATACTTCTTAAATCTCATCGCCACTGCATGTATTGGACTGTGATCCTTTTGCATTACATTATCCACACCCAACACCCATTACCATACATCACCGGCGGCGGCACTAACACTCCTCTGTGCACTGCCAGTCCCGCCTCTGTACACACTGGCCATTCAATTATGGCCAACTGGCGACTCGCCCCAGCATCGCACGGGTGCAACGTCGATTTGGATAAACAATTCCGTAAATTATGTTGATATATCACGTAAGGTGTAGCCAGCGTTTGCAAGTAAGCGCACATAAACATGTTTTTACATCAACTAACAAATCTTTGAAATTCTGGGGTTCTTGACTGTATGGGTAACTAGTGGAGTCCCGCTGTGTCACCCGCATGGATTACGGTTTTCCCGCTAATTCAATTATCCCACGAGAACTATACTTTTTCCGGGATAAAAGTAGTCTATGTGTTAATCCAGGGTTTAAACTATCTCCATACCAAAGTTCATTGAAATCGGTATAGACGTTTGAGCGTGAAGAAGTAACAAACATACACACAAACTTTCGCATTTATAATAGAAGGATATTCATTTATACATAATAAAACCTTCTCTTATGATTGACTTTTGTTGGAAACCACATTAAAATCCATTGAAGATTTTAGCGCACAGAAGGCGGGAAGAGACTGTTTAATAGGTACTACATATGTATTGAGTACAATAAAGTGCTAAAATTGTTGAGTCATCATTAGTCGCTTGTATAATGTAGGCCATTATAATTTGTTATATGAGGACCACTCAATATTGACTAAACACACTACCATATATTTAAAAATTGCCGCCATGACTCACTGCGTGCATAAACAAACAAGTCAACAATCTTTGTGAGATCACCTGCATCGTTATTATTATGGCCGTCTATCTCTATTACAATGATGTAAGGATAAAAGTAGATTTAACTACATATCAGCATATACAAATGTGTAGCAACATCCTCTGTTACTGTGTTGGACTGGTGCTAGTCGGTAGTCGTTATCTGCGTCTAACCTAATCCATTCTAGTTGCAAGTCCGGTTCGGTCAGTGTGGAGGAAATATGATGCTTATTGTTGTGTAAATATGACATTTGTTTGATATCCGAACGGTTGTTATGACATTTCATAAATAAACTGACGACATACACATCCTGCGTGTCTTGTTACTTTGTCGCAGGTGGCTGAGTGAGTGTGACGCGCGATGAAACGATATTTGGTGATTTTTGTGTTTCTAGTGTTGTGGTATGGAAGCTGTGGCCTAACGCCGCAATGCAGGAACGAGAAAGGAGAGCCTGTTGATTGGTAAGTTTCTCTTGTTTGCTATTTATTTACTCTAAAAAGTTGTAAATAAAGTTTATAAGATTAAGAATGCAGGGGCAAGTCGGTGGAATTCTGTGCCATGTATTATCACAGTACTGTAACTGTCAGTTTCTTTATGGTATATATGTATGTACTAATTTGTATTTTATTAATTGATGTCGTTCGTAGTTAATGTATTTGTGAAGGTTGTGTGACTAGATTAGGTGTCATGAATAATTGGAATAGCAATTAGTATCTATGCATCGGATATTAATTGTCTAATAATGTAAAAAATGGGGTATTCAACGATTTAATGTGTAAGGTATTTTTTTTCATTAAGCATTTATATTTTGGTAATTATTTTGTATTAGATACAATTACTCTTTTTGTTTCTCACTCTCAAATCTCCGCACTAGGATTCTCTGTGTCGCTCGAGGCATGGACACACAGAGATTCAAGACCCGGGACAAACACCTTCGCTCATCGCATAAATGTTTGCCCCTGCCGGGATTCGAACCTAGGATCCCGGAGACCCAGAAGTCATGTCACTGACGACTGAGCCACGGCGACTGTCAACTACCTACATGAAGTTTTTATTGGTTATTTATTTTAATTTGTAATAAGTAAACATGAATTTCTTAATATTTGTTTATTAGTGAGGCTTTAATTTAGTAATTTATAGATATTCTCATCACTGAGTGTTGCAAATTGGACTAATGAATAGCTACAGTTATATTTTTTATAAAACAAATGATGACTGTGGTTTTCCTGTTTGGCGGGCTTAAAGCAAACCAATACAGTTTACCACAAACCAGCTGCACACGAGCCTTTGGGATAATGTGTACCTAATGAGTACATTACATGTTAAGCAGTACCTACTGAATGTTATTCTGGTGCAGACAAGCGTAACTTCTCCTATTCCAGGTTCTACATGTATAAACTGCCTCGTGAAAAGAACCACCTCAATCCGCTGGTTCGCCGAGGAGTAGCCTACATGCACCTGACCCCGTCCAAGCTGCGAGGGGGGTGGATCATGTCCGACACGTCTATCGGCGACCCGAGGTCTATGCTGGGAAGAACATTGGCGCCATTATATCAGGTAACTGGTATCATTGTCACTCCATTACCTTGTATGAGTTGACTTAAGAATTGACGATAATTCGCATGTATGCCGATAGACACTCGTAGGCGAAATATTGCCATGAAACGGTGGTCTTGGAGGTTAACTACTTCTAAAAATAGTCAGTGACAGTCAATTCGCACGCATGTTGATCAAGATAGCAAAATTAGAGCATTTTTTATAGATTATTATATGATGTGATTTCAAAATAATCCTACTTTATATTGTACGTGTGAGAGTTTGTTTGCTGCTCGATCGCACTAAAACAGGTTAACAGATGTGAATACACAGACATACAAACACAGATATGAAAAGTCTGGAACAGTACATAGAGAAAATTGGGAGAAAAATCTCGATAATAAATAATTATTAGAGAGGAAACCGAATGCCTTAAAAATGAAATCTTATTTAGGTGTGCTACTTCTATGGACCGGATCAAAAGGCTACACACTAATGAAAACACGGCCCCCGTGAATGCGTCTCTTTTCCTACTGTTCTCTCTTGTGACGGTTATTTGAGAAATTTTTAAATGAGATTATTAGTAATTCACATTTACCCTATTCAAGATTTCGTGGCAATGCTGCTAGCATTCTGGGCACGCTGCCAGCTGGTAGCGGATTAGAGCATTTGAGTTATCTATAAGCTACCAATAGCTAGTGGATTGCTCAAATGTTGTTGAAATAGCTGCAGTAATGTAATTAGTTATTAGTGTTTTATTTTAATAAAGGCATTTGCCACAAGTAAAAATAAATTCAAGATAAAAATAATCAATAAAATGTGATACACTGGCGCATACCATAACTACAATAGATAGTATTTCATCACAATCATCTGAAGCATAGTCCACTAGATGTCGCCGGCCCGGACGGCACAGTCTCGCTGGTCAGCCGTGATCGCCATCCGACAACCTTCGACCACATCGGCTATCAGTTCTACAACATATATTACGTATATATACATATGTCGCACCAACTGCCATTTTAATTTGCTTGAAATGCCGTTGAATATGTACATATGTATGTCGTCTAAATTATGAATAGACCGTAAAATTGCAATGTTATCCTCTCATCAGTAAAAGTCAGTGTTGTCTTTGTTACAAAATATGGTTTATGTCCTCAGGAAAAGAGTATAATTTCTGTTGTGTACAACGATCAACCACCGGCCCCGGAGAATCAACCAGATATTCTACAATCCGTTGCTGAAATGTACTCCAAAAGCAAAAGAGGTACCGAACGAATACTGACTCATTAATACTTAAACTGCGTACTCATTTAATTGTATACTTATTGCTTTAGCTGAGAATTTGAGACTGTTATGTGAAGTAAGTTATTTTCTGGCTGCTACGAGACTAGATTCGTGCACACAAGCAAATGACGATCTTATGCGCTGGTATCGCTTGGGTCAAAGCCGCAGAGATTTCTGTGTAGTCGAAGCAGAGCGCATGCGTTTTATGAGCATCATCTATTGTGTAGGCATGCGCTTGCCAAGATGAAGAATTCCGGTTTCTTCACAAATAGAAGCATTCGATTTTTGCTTTCGAGTTTCGTCCGAGTAATTGGACCCTTTGGACGGTATCTAGATGCCAAAATTCAAAAGCTATAGTAACGAGTACACCAAAATTAGAAAATCATATAAGTATAATTAAATAGTATAGTATATTAGATAGGTTTAGACATATTTATTGTGTGAAGCAGATTCCCAATTCAGATGTTGTTTTCCGGATGGCAAATAACAATTTTCACCTACTTTTTTTTATCACACTTGTCACCTACTTGACTGTGTTATCTGAAACTTAACACTAATTAAGAGAATTCTTGGATAACCATAATCTAAAATGTATCATGGATACGAATCACCGAGGTTACACGATTTAAATTAATATAATAGCTCAAGTTTTCGCTGTGTCTACATTACAATATAATTTATTTATGCAAACCTATAATAATCCGTTGTGTGTATCTCTAGGGAAAAAAAGATTTTGCAAAGGAAGCACACTTTACTAACTTAAACAGAGAAAAAAAACAAGTTTTATTTTTCTTGACGCAAGTGCATTTGTCCTGCGTGGCCAAAATAAAGAACACATTCATAAGTGCATAACTAGTAAATTACATCCACGCTGGGATACACGTTTTGGCCTAAGATAGAGTAGTGCTGGGTCCACAAAGCTCGTGCTGCGGGCTAGCATGCGGCATGCCCAATGACAGCGTTTTCAGATGATTATCAACTTGGCTTACACTGCGCCAACAATCGGGACCGATGACTTATCCACGTACCTTTAGAAACTTAGTTGAAAATGTGAGTAACGCTCACCCATCCAAGGTATAGACTGATTACATCGTGTGACCAATTTGATTGGTACGAATCGTCGCGGTTCCAAATTGACGCTCAACACGACATATGTTTATTTCCAGGCCAAATGAAACTAAGTGGCATTAAGAAGTACAAGAAGTTCAAACTTGGAGACAAGTATTACGACGACTATGACCTGGCCGAGATGTGTAAGATGCACTCCAAGTTTATGAAGACTCGCGTCGAAAGCGGCCACACTAAAGGGGTGCTGCTGGGTGACAAGTTCACCTCGCTGTGGCTGGTGCATTCGGTGCCGAGGTTCCCGCCGCTGCCTGGCGGTGAGTCACTAACTCTACCATCCCATCCATTCTTGTTTTAATACTGTATAGATCTAGCATTTGACCGCTATCTCACTTGTCACCATATCATTCGAACAAACCAGTCCGCATTAGCATTCTACAGCTATACCCAACCCTTACAGGGTCACATGTACAGCCAACGTTTACTTGTACACACACACCTACATGTATGAACTTATGCTTGCAATAAATATATTGCGTATTGTGTTCGGTGCCGGAAACTACTTACTATAATAGTGAATGATTAACTTTCAGTAATGCACGGCTACAACACGTCATCGTACGACTACCCCACCACCGGCATGAAGTATGGCCAGTCGTTCCTCTGCGTGTCAGTACAAACGTCAACACTCAACCAGATCGGCACCCAGCTCAAGTACAACGAACCTCTCATTACCTACTCGCATATCCCGCAGGAGTTTGAAAACGAACTGCCCAATCTAGTGGATGTCGTGAGGAATAAGACCATAGATGTTTCTCCTTGGTAAGCTACATTTACTTTGCGATGCCTCGGTTTCGGTTCTCTCTCGGCCTCGGTTTCGGTTCTCTCTCGGCCTCGGTTTCGGTTCTCTCTAGGCCTCGGTTTCGGTTCTCTCTCGGCCTCGGTCTCGGTTCTCTCTCGGCCTCGGTTTCGGTTCTCTCTCGGCCTCGGTTTCGGTTCTCTCTCGGCCTCGGTCTCGGTTCTCTCTCGGCCTCGGTTTCGGTTCTCTCTCGGCCTCGGTTTCGGTTCTCTCTCGGCCTCGGTTTCGGTTCTCTCTCGGCCTCGGTCTCGGTTCTCTCTCGGCCTCGGTTTCGGTTCTCTCTCGGCCTCGGTCTCGGTTCTCTCTCGGCCTCGGTCTCGGTCTCGGTCGGTAGTCCATCAATGTAACATGATCGGAACGCTGACACAAAATTATATTTTTATATTTAATTTACTTCGCACCGTTGCTGAAGTTTTATTAAAGATCTCTATTTTTTCATTCCTAAAAAATTATACTAACTACTAAATTATAGCCCATGTCACTCACGGATAACGTAGAATTTTAGAATAATTATAACAAATATACAAATCATTCCTCTGTATAATATCATAATAATGTAAAAAAGTAGCTATAGGGAGATAACTAAAATAGTAAACCCATAAAAACAGTAAACAACAAAAAGTGAACATTCAAAATATACAAAAAAGCAGTTGTTAATTTAAATTAAACAAAAAATATAATTCATTATAAATTCTGATGGTGTGCATCCGTCTGTTCCAGGTATCATATAGAGAGTTTCGAAACCCTTGTCGGTCGCAAGTTCCTCTCGTTTGCAAAAAGCGCGATGTTCAACGACGACCTGTACAGCGGCCTGGTGGCTGAGGTGCTGCAGTCTGACTTGCTGGTGGAGTCCTGGACAAATGGACCGGGGACCCTGGACTCTGAGTGCAGTCGAAACTTTCAGTAAGTTTGAAGTTCTTCGTTCCGTATACATTTTAAATCTAAGACAGGCAGATGATTCGTCACCGTTTTGGGTTATAATTCGGTCCATAAAAGATCAGGCCTATAAGTAATACAGCTACTACGGGGTCTTGAACCCCACGATTAACAAATACCGTCCTGTCGCTTGCAGTTCAAGTTCGATTAAAAGCCAATATTTTTTCTTCTTCAATTTGAAAGTATGTTCTGCCTAGCATGACGCTAATGTACTTCTTGTTCTTCGGAAAGTGCCACTCCTGTCGGAGGTTGGACAACATAAGGACATTTCTAACTTTCGACGCTGCAGCTCTAAAAAGTGGTAACACTTTAGGTAGGCTTTTTAACGAAGAATGCCGCCTTCTGTCAGTACTTCTATTCCCTGTGATTTCCCCTTGGATGATGAGGCGGAGTAACTTGTGTTTGTCATTCTCATGACGTGACCGCAGTACTATATCTCTGTATTTGATAGTGTTCACAAGTTCCATCGTCACTGTCGTGTTTTGTCTGAGAGTCGATGTTTCTACGCCATAATACAGAGAACATGTGCAGCGTACTTATATGTGCGTAGTCACATATCTCTAACACACAAGACTGCTCATTTTGTAAAATGTAGTACGAGCCATTTCAATGCGAATTCTTATTTGTTGAGCGTGGTCTCCACTTTCAATAAACCACTTCCCGAGATACTTGAACTTATTAACCCTTTCCACGAATCTTGTCCCTATGAGAAGGTTTGTACCATACTCTGGCTTCATAGAGACAATTGTTTAGTTGTTGCGACGTTAATGTTCAATCCCATTTCCTTGCTTGTTCCGGTAACATCATTTAGAAGTTCCTGTCGTGATGCCAAATTGTCAGAGATCAAGGCAGTATCATTGGCATACCGTATGGTGTTTATAGGAGTACCATTGACAACAATACCCATCATACTATTCACTGATGATTTTCGGAATAATTCTTCCGCATGGATATTAAAGACAAGCGGGGATAATCATATGAATGACCACTGCGCCACGGCGATCTTCGCATCAATGAAGCATATGTGCAAGTCACGGTCCATATCTAGACATCTTTCGCCACACGAATACAAAACAAGCCATCCCTGAACAAGGCATAGGCATTAATTAATTTTTAAGAAGATCATCGAGACACGGCGCTTCAAGCCTATCGTACGATAATTACTGCAATATTTAGGCCTACTTTTCTTCGGTACGGTAACAAATGTCGATATGAGCCATTGTTCTGGTATAGTACCTAGCTAATGTGCTAATAAACACAAGTTTGAATGTAATAGTTACGTTAACGATTGTACTATTGCAGAGTAAGAAACATAGAGCGGTTGAAGTTCCCGATGGCCAAGATGTCGTTCACATCCCACAACGATCACTCGAAGTGGGCGGTGGCGGTCGCGCACAAGATGCACAACAGCCAGGACACTAAAGTGGCGGACTATTGGGTCTGCGTGGGAGATATCAACAGAGCGGTGAGATGGTTACTCGGTTTCTGACTTATTCAAAATTGATACTTTGCATTGAAATCTAAGGATTAAATGTTCACCTAAAGTTTTATTTTAGCTAATGTGAAAGTATAGATATAGACCCTCGACATTAACAATAACAATATCTCTATTTGATCGCCAATCAAAGGCCCTTACGGATCACCTTGACTAGAAAGCATTTTTTTCGTCAATTTCCGCTTTGCCTTCCAGGATCACTAATCATCTTAATTCTCCTTGTGTTCAATCTCGTTTTCTGTTAAATATGTACTTCCTGGACAAGGACTAGCCTTGTGGAGATCGATGAGGGAACCTATATCCAGCGGTCAACGTCTTGTTGCTATTGTGATGATAATTATCATTTTATTTGATGTATTGATTTCCTTTGTTGTCGCAGTTACCGCAGGAGTCGCGCGGCGGGGGCACGGTGTGCACGTCGGGGCCCATCCTTTGGGGCAATTTCGCACATCTCATCGAATCAGTGCAAACGTGTAATGCATGAGTTAATCCAAAGACTTTTACAGTTCATGAAATCATTCCAATGTAAATATATTATGCTAGGTTAATATAAGCGATATGTCTAAATAAATAAGGTTCAAAATACCACCTAAAATTGTATTACTTTATTTGCAAATGGTCCAATGCAACATAAATGTTACAATGCTATTAAAAAATCGATACAGTTGTTACCAACCATTAATCCGCTGCAGCTTCTTGATAAGGAACAAAGGCTTGACTGAAACTCAGCGCATAACTCTCCTTGGGTATTGCATTGCATTACCCAAGGAGCATTTATACAGGGCTAGTCCTTTTTGTGGACAACTTTATCATTATTATGCTTATGTATCATAGTGTAAGAAAAGTAGTGTCCGTCCGAAGCAGGTTTTTCAGCCGAAACCGAACTATCTGCCAGGCTCTCAGTTTCGGCCGAAACCGGAACTTACAAACACATATTAAAATTTATATTTTATACTGAAATCTACTGTATGTTTACACATTTATTAAGGGGCGTTAATTAAAATAAAAAGATAATCATTAAAGTACGTAACAAATATATTTTTTTGGTGCGCGGCGCGGCGAGCGAGCACGTGTTAGCCGTGAAGTTGACCGAACGACCTCGATAATTCACGAACACTCGAGTTTCGGCGCGTCCGACAGTTCCGGTCATTTTTTACGAAACCAAAATTTAGGCAGAAACTGACTGAAATCGAAACCGAAGCCGAACTCTCGGTCGGTCACTAAAGAAAGTATTTATATGTAAACAGTCATAGTTTACATATAAATACTTAGGCATATTTTTTACAAATAAATGTGTCTTCTTAAATGATGGCTTCTGTCACAATTCTGCCAATGTCAGTTAATGCTAGTGTCATATACCATGTGGGGGTTGAGTAAGAATATGATCGGTGAGGAGATCGTTTCCAGACCATCATGAACTGGCTACAATAATAACCATACAGCTAATTAATTCTTCTAATGACAATATTTCAATGTTCCTGAGTAATATAATAATATGATACAGTTGTAAACACTGATTATAACACCGATGCACTCGTGCTAATGTAATGCTTTGGTTCCGTAATAATTTCCATATACCTACAGACTTCGACCTTTATATAGTACATGGATAGATTTATATTTTTATTTGCTGAAGCAATAACACGCCCAATATCGGTTTTATTTATTTGCGATAAAACTCTTGCGTGAAATGTATTATGTTTATATGTTATATATATCTCTTGTTCAAGTTGGTTTAGTAGTCTGTGAATTGAGTAATATAGAAGGCTGGAACTACGTCAATATCCATTGTAGGGACAATGCGAACTCGCCCGTGGACTGGTAAATAGAGAATTGGTGTAATACTATTTTTACAATTGTAGGTTAAGGGCTTGAGGATTCATAGAAAATAGCGGCGTAGAAACCTATCTCGGGCATCGCCTCCAGTAAAGGCTATTAGTGCGGTACAGCGCCTATTCTAGTGCCTGCTTGGGTAGATAACACCTGCTGAAAGCTCGCCCAGCTCCCAGTGTTTTTTTTTTATAAACTTGCGTTTGACCGCTGTCTCACCTGATGTTAAGTGTCGTCGCGGTCTACCATATAGCGATGGCGCGTTGCCGCACTTCTGGTAGACCGATGATAAAATGGGGACGGTGGAATTAAATTATTTAGTTCCAATGCATATTCGCTGAAATGTATTCGATAGTACATCGATAGACAAGCATAGAACTACGCCGGTTCTACTACGGAAGCCTCAGTTCTACCAGAGAGTCGCTGACTATGTTCTTTGTCGCTCGCCATTTGATCAAATGTTTCGTCTTTGAATGCTGTCATTCTACAAGTGTTATACCTCTTCAACCACACAGTAACTGAAGATATTTTAAGTCGGACCTTTGTCAAATGGCTTAGATATATCACTAAGTGATACAGATCTTTTTATTTAGTACCTAATGTAAGAAATAAAGTAAAGAAAATTATAATAAAAATAAACACCAGTACAACAAAAGTACTTTGACTAGGTGACGCTCGTCTTTTAGCGAAGATCAAATAAGACTTCCAGAAGCTGTCGTCAGGCAGACGCATATCGTCTCGAGTTTACCATTTGATTAATATTTTGTTTTTGACGATGGCCGCTGGGTTTGATAGGTAGGTGCTCGAGTGGTGATCACAGACAGGCAAGCGCAGCATTGGCCGTCCACCGACAAGATTGACAGACGACCTGACCAAAATGGCAGGGGCCTGGATGCGTGCCACGGGAAGCATTTGTCCAGCTGTGGACATGTTATGGCTGATATTATGATGATGATTTTTTGCTTGCCTTGCCTTAGGTTATATATATTGTTGTTGATAAGGTCAAGCAAAGGTGCGCAGGGAAGGTTCAGTATAAAAGAATACGCCCTGAGAAATGAAGTCTGCCCAGAACCATGACGTCAGAATAAGCTAGAATCTAGATAAATGTGAAAGGTATGGCACAAAATTGGTAGTTCTTATCGATATGTTTCGGTAAAGGTGGATTATATACAAACCGCCGAGCGGCGACGGAGTGTTGCAGTGGGTGAGCGGTAAGAACTTCACCTACATCAGCCCCGACACGGCGGGCAAATGGCAGCCATCCAACCTGTTCATCACCAGCAACTCTATGCTGCAGCACACTCTGTCACCCTTGCATAGAGTGAGTATCTTGGAGACTAGCGATATAACTAGTAAAGTACCTAAGTAAAATAAAAGGATTCGGCGTGTTATATATACATACATATATTCACGCCTCTTTCCCATAGGGGTAGGCAGAGACCACAGCCTTCTAAATGCTACGATCCTGAAACACGTCTTTCGCTTCATCCACGCTCATCAGACTTTCATTCGAGAGTGTTAGTCGGCTTAGAGTACTCTTGACCTGACCCTTTCTTAGACCTTCCTCACTCTGGTTTCGGAACGTTTGCCCAGGCCTTCGCCAAGGCCCAGGCCTTGTAGAGAGAAAGTTTACTGAGGGTTTCCTTACAAGATCGAATCAGAAATGAGGAGATTCGAAGAAGAACAAAAGTCACCGACATAGCCGAGCGGATTACGGAACTGATGACCGAAGGGGTCGCAACGTTGTCCAGGGGAAACCACGGACTGGTATATAGGCGCAGTGTGGGACGCTCAACGACAAGGTTGCATCTGTCTCCAGGATGGCGCTAGAAGTAGGCTGCATCCAACCTGGTCTTCGCACCTTATTGCAGCAAGCAGCATTAATGCCTCCCCCATATAGAGGGGATTTGCCAATTCTCGCCACGCTTGGCAGGCGGGTTGGCAAGTGCAGTATGATTTCGGATCCTCAGAAGGCGCTGCTGTCCACCTTCTGTTACGTGATCTCTTAGCCGACTCTTACGGCACCCACGGCAAAAGATGGGGAGTACTATTCGAGGCCGGTACCACCGCGGCCTCATAGTCCAAATAATTCCTCATAAGTATATGTCCGTTCCTCATAAGATAGCCTTGTCCACTATGTAACTGTAAAACTGCAAACAAACTATTACTTAACATGTTTGTATCACCACATTTCAGGCAACGTATCAAAATCATCTAGCGTCGTTGGTATATCAGTCGAAGAAACAGACCGCCTCAAATGCAGGCTCCTCTGTTATGGGAGTTATGTTGGCGGACGCGATGGGGGGCATATGGATGGGGCACACTGTGCCTGGGTTGATAGACTTGTCCCGTTAGTATTTTTTTGTGTTTATTATCCACGGCAAATGCTCTTTTTTGACTATACCTAGCTGTTGTTGGAAGTAAATCACACTAATATTATTAAAGCGAACGTTTGTGTGTATGTGTGTGTTAGTTACTTCTTCACGTTCAAATGTCTGTAGCGATTTTGATGAAATTTAGTATGGAGATAGGTAGACCCTGGAATAACACATAGGCTACTTTATCCAGGAAAACGGTTACGTAACGTACGGTTCCCTTGGGATAATTGAGGTAGCGGGACGACCGTAATCCACGCAGGTGAAACCTCGGGGCACAGCTTCCATTTTATATAACTGGTTGCATTAAATGTCTTGAATTTTGACTTAACAACACCACCCTGAAAATACTTTGATTTCTGATAGGTTTTCAAACCTGAAGGTGCTATAGGCAAACAGCCACTAGAAAACACCACACAAGTTAGCAGTTAGCTATATTATGTTTTTTTTTCTTGACTGAGAGTTCAAGCCCGAGATGGGCTTCAACAACGACCGTGTAATGACAATATCACAACCTGTAAACTATCATTGCTGCTAAAATAAAATATTGTAATATAATACCATATTTTATTTAAGAAAATATCAACTAAAAACGTTCAATGATATAACAGTAGATTATTAACAATTTCAGAGGACCGTATCTACTTTCCGGAGAACGAGATCCATAACGGTCACATGATGGTCTGCCTCTCCTTAGATCTGGAGACGTTGAACATGATTGCTCATTCGATGAAAATAGTCGAACCAGATATCTTAGGCATGCAAGCACCAGAAGACCTCAAAAAACTGCTCCCAGAATGGATGTCTATTATAAATCCGAATAAAATAGAGTTTCCAAGGTCTGTATTTTTTAAAGCTAAAACTTCGGTCGGAATTTAATAGATATTTTCTGTGGTACCTATCAAGTTCAAAATTAAAGCAAATCATTGCAAACCGGTTGAAACGAATGTTTCCCAAGGTGAGTATGTATAGATTACAACTTAGAAACTACCGACATAATGGCTTGTTTCACATGAGGTTGAATATATAGACGGTGACGATCCGCGCGATGGACCGATGGTAAATCTAGCTAGATGGGATAAGGCCAACAAGTGCGTCAGAGCACTCTTTGTTATACAATCGATAAAGCTACATAAAGCGAGCTGAAGTCTCTGTGGATGCCAGGTGATTCCAGCAGTAGATACAGGCTCTTCAACACTTTCATGCAAATCAACAGAATTTAATGAATCGCTGCCACCTTGTGGAAGCAAACTACCTGTTAACAATCGGAATCTTATTCTTGTCTGAAAGAAAATAGTACAGACAGTTTTGTCTCGCGGCAACCTGACGTTGATCATCGTGTTGATTCTGATTCCAGAATCAATAATCCAACCGCAAAATCTAACTTGAGACCGTAAAAAGAGTATAGGAATTGCCTTCCGAATGGCTAGCATCGCATCCTTAGGATCTTTGCTTTACTAATGTCATACCCGTGCGCGACCGTTATCGTTTACAATCAGGTCAGATTCTCTCGTCTCCCTGTCGCATAAATTAATGGTCAACATTCTTGTAATTGCAATCAGTAAATGGGTACAATTGAAATTGTAAAAGATTTCGTTCGTAAATCTCTACCCGCCAACGTAGACTATTTAAATTCCATTTTAGTGGTCCCAACCGGAACACGAAACTTCATACGCGTAGTTACAATTAAAATACACATGTTGTAATAAAGATTACAGAATCCTAATATAATTCTAGCAAAGGTCAACACAAACTGGACTTTTGGACCCAGGGGAAAATTTTGAGAGCTTCTATGATTATGCGTAGACCCGGCGATAAGCATTGCATTTACAAAACCTTTGCACGCGACAAAAAAATCATACTAGACGTGTATGGCCACGGAAGGAAAAAGAACTTATGCCAAGATGGATACAGGTTAGTCTTTAGCTTTCAGTGGAACAATACATTATAGTTTATGGTGTTGATAGCCTCGGGGTAGTCTGCTGACTAAGACGGTCGTCTTACATATAACATCATTATCATGTACCAACTTTGCGTCATGTGCGTCAACTTTACAAACGGGATACCTATTTACCGTGTATTTTTAATGTTTTATGCTCTCAATATATCGGCACTGTAGCCACTTCGGCCCTTTGCCCTTGTCCACGGGCCGAAGTCTGCTATTCATGAACTTTAATTTCCTGTAAATATGTGAATTGTGTGTTAACAGTCGGTCCTGTATGAAGTATCTAATCGATACCTCTGCCTGCTCCTTTAGAAAAGAGGCGTGGTATTGTATAGGTAGGTATGTAATATTTATAATTGTATTACAGTGTACGCAACTTAGACGCCATCTCTTTAAAGTACGCCGAAAACGTTTACTACATAAATAACAAGACGGATCGCGTGTCCTTCGCCGTCAGCACCGCAGCCCACTGGCAACAACTGGGCGGCTCCGAGTCCCAGTACTGGGCTTGCACGAGCACCTTGGAGAACGAAGACCGCTCAGGGAAAGGAGGACTCATACTTTGTCTTGAGGATTACGATGTTTGGAGGAGCTTTGATACCTTAAAAATAAAGGAGCCAGAATGTTAATTACATTAACTTGAAGTTCATCTCTTGGGCTAAACGTAAATCTTTACTAATTCCTGTCCTAATATGCAAATATTTTATTCATAAATTGCGCGAATGGAATATCATTTTAAAACATAACTAAAACATGTTTATTTTTATATTAGTAAAAGTACCGCGGTACACTTAACCACTGCCCGTACACATCAAAAATGTACATAATATATACGAGTAGTAGATATGAAAAATAATTCTTATGTACGGTTGTAGTAAAGTTTTAAAGTTATTTCATTATCATATTATTCGCCGTGGATCTCAATTATAGCTTGCAAAATATTGGCCTTTTTAATCTGTGTAATAATACGTATGTTTTTGCTAATTAATTTTTATATATTTATTTGCTAATTTTTTAATTAAACTAACGGAATACAACTTAAAATAGAAAGCGAAGTAAACTTTTAAAAAATTATAAAATAATTTAAAAGAATTATTTCAACGGAAGTTATATGTTCTATAAAAACTACTGTTTTAAATGGTACCTATGCTGGTTTTTTAACCGAATTCAGAAAAGGAGGAGGTTCTCAATCACCCGTGTTTTTTAAAAAGTTTGTTATCGCATAACATCCGACTGGGTAAAACGATTTTGATCGTTCTTTTTTTATTTGAAAGCTGGTGCTTCCCGTGTGGTCTCAATTAAATTTCATCAAAATCGGAGAAGCGGTTTTTAGATTACACTCCAATAACTGAACAGTGCGTGCTTATAACTAGACGATATTATAGTAGCGGGTGAAGACGTCGGTGAACATACCTACACCACAATGACAATTGATCCCATGAGTAACAAAGGTCACTGAAAAGTGAAAAAAAAATTATTACCAAAAAATGGAACCGACTTCAACACTCAAAAGTGTGAAATAACTTGTCGAAGTCGGTACCACGAGCACAATATTTTGATATTAGTTACTTTTGAGTGTAAAAGTCGGCTCTATTTTTTGGTGAAAATTTTTTTGTTTGTATACATTTCTAGGCTTAGAATCTTTCAGTGACATCACAATCATACACGATATCTTTCAGTGACGAGATTTTGTTTTGTCTTGAAAGCCAAGTATATAACAATCGTAATTTTGAATATACCTAGATACATAAAACCATGCATACCATAATTAATATTCAATCAATTAACCTCCGAAATAAATAAAGTAATTAATTTTTAAAACTTATTTTTTTAAACGGAATTGTGTCTTCCATGCTAATAATGGGCACAATTATAGAATTGAATTCTAAGGCATGACAGGTTTAATTTAGAGATTGAGGTGTTTTTAGATTGAGGTGTTTAATTTATGGTAAATTGTACCTTCGTTGTATTAGTATCTCAGCGTAGTTTCAACACTGTTTAGTACTAATTTTAAGCAACTTATTAGCAAAACTGATTAACGCTATTTGTATTTTTCTGATTGATAATGAGACAGTCTAGGATATACTATAGTGCCTTCTTTTCGATTAGAATAAATAAAATTGAATAACAGCCCAGCAATGATTGAAGGTCGCCATGGCTCAGTGGTCAGACAGACCCTGGGTTCAAATCAGGGGCAAACAGTTATGCGATGAGTGTAGATGTTTGTCCCGGGTCTTGGGTGTTTGTGTGCTGTGATTGTGTGTGTCCATGCCTCCCACGACACAGGGAATCCTAGTGCGAGGGTGGAGTGTAACAAATGAAAAAAAATATTTAATAAATTTAAAAGGTATCGAGAGGTGTAAGATTCAAAGGTAAGATAGTTGGAGTTAAGAAAATACATTTTTAGTAAAAGTTTATTGTTTTAATATACTTGAACAACATAAACATTATTTACATAAATAATATAAATCGTTACAGTCAACGATCAAACAAACATACAAACATGTGAGCTTAGTCATGGAACCTAGACAGGCTCCACTGGATCCTTATTTTAAATAAAAATAGTTCCATAGACAAAGTTATATTTTTGCAATAAAATATATCTTATAAAATTGGCACCATGCGAGCTTGATTATATTTACAATTCTCACAAAATTAAAGCATTTCAATGTTTGTGTTGCTTTTAAATAATAATTTGTTCGCGAAATTGTGATAGGGTTTTCCATCACCATAAACAATTAGGCGCTGCCCCATAAGGAAGATTGTTTTTTTTTTCAGCACCTAGATTTGGCACAATACATCTGCTGCCCTATGCCATCGAGTATCGGCCAGCGGGTCGTTCGAAAGTAACACACTTAAAATATTATGAATAATGAGATATATGAATATAACCACACAGTGAAATGTACAGCTGAGGTGAAGATCTATTGCTGATAAGCACCTGATTAAAAAACCTTCACCGATTTATTTAGAATTTTTGAGCGATTACAATTGTAGCAGCATGTATAAATAAAAATTAAAGCTAACCTTTCCAGTAAGCATCAAAGGTTTTAAAACGCAATCATTTTTGCATCTAGAATAAGCAGTTTTACATGTTTACTTTTGTAGGCTTGTAGCATTGTACCCTGTGGAAGCCTTTTCAAGTGGGTAGTTCTTCTACTAGTATATGTATAAAATTCGTTTTGAATTTGATTGCCCGGTATTTGCCCTATACAGTCGTTTTAATATACATTTTTGTAAGATTAGGTTCGTGTCATAGATCAATGACATTGATTGTTTCTCGTTCACCATGCAGTAGGTAAATTAAAAACTTAAAATGAACATTCATGAAGCAATTCTCAACGAGGGCATTCTCGTGAACCAAGAGTCTTGCTTCATCTTCAAGTAGTAGGCGTCTTTTGGAGATGGAGTGGTGAGGGCATCTTCTAAAACCTTCAGCGCGCTCGTGGGGAGCACCTTGGCGCTGTACTCGGCCGCCTCGCCCGGCATGGTGACCGCGCAGCTGGCTGTGCTCGAGCTCACGTCGGAGCAGGGGGTTTCCGGACGGCTGGAACAGCGGGCAACGGTTTGTCAAAGTACTTTATGGGAATCAACGTCGGTTAGGTGAAAAGGTACTAGTTATAGGTGAATATACGAGAAATTCGTTAGAATGAATGAGCTATGTTTGCTATATTGCTAGTAAGGTGAGCTTTCTTTTTTAATTAAGTATTATAAGCTTGCCTTTGGCCACTGTCTCACCTGATGTTAAGTGTCGACACGGATAATGTACACAGACCGGGGAGTATAGTGACATTAGCTGATAGCTTATAGACAGAGACGGCTACTGCAAAACTCTAAATTCAATTAGTTTTCCGAAACTGGTTCTGGAGGTTTGTTACAAGGATTCAATTACTTATTAGGTATAGAAATGCATTTGAATATTATATGATGGTCGCTGAGGTCGCCCAGGTCAGGTCGCTGAGGTCGCTCAGGTCAGGTCGCTCAGGTCGCTGAGCTCCTATTATTAAAAAATGTGGAATCGAACGTACATATTTCTCACTGACCTTATTAAGAGAAGATTTTGGCTTTCGAAGTTTATCTATATCCCCTCCGGACATATTGCAAGGTAATTAAACATAGAACACTTCAGATTTTATTCTTTGAATAAACTCGTATAGCGCGACAATACTCAGGTAAATATCGAATATGACACCCGGTTTAGTGACGAAGATTTTTATCCGGTCACTACAATACAGCGCCTTTTCATGTTTAACAACTAAAATAACTTGTAAGGCCGAAGATAGAGCTGCACCTGTGGGGCGTGAAACTCGTTTACAGACAAGTGCGGGTCATGCAGTATACGAAATGGGGGAAGACACCTGGGCTGAGCCCACGGGCTAGCTATGGGCAATATCTCTGACGGCCGAGTGTGATGACGCTACTTCGCGTTAGATGTAGCGCCAAGTAAACTACCTGGTGGGTTGACTGGGTGGTTGGAGCTGCGCCGGCGGTGCGTATATTTCGGTGGCTGACAGGTCCGGAGCGTGCAGCAACATAACATGCAGTCGCTTGGCCTTGAGGCTGGTCCGCAAGGCCCGGGCGGCGCCCCACGTCCCCCAGCGCGCGGCCGCGGCGCCGGCGCCGGCGCCGCTCTCGCTCGTGTCGCCGGCTTCCATCCGGGACAAGCTCTCGCACGCGGTGTCGCACGTCAGTCCTGAAACATGGAAACTCGCTCGTTTGATACATTATTTCAATAGGTTTAGATGGTTTTAACCTTCGATCAAGAATACAACTTCTTGATTATTCTTGTATTCTTGATCGAAGGTTTTATCATAATATGGTATGGTACCTTTATGTTGTTTTTGCTAATGGAGGTAGGTACTTAATATGCCTCGAATGAAAACCCATAAGCGAGATGTATTTTTGTATATATATAGTTGGCGTCACGGGCGTCGATTTTCTTTTAGGTAGGTACTGTGGTACTGTGTAAGTACCTACTTATGTAACATTTTTGTGGGTATTTTGTTGGTGTGTCTAATGCTGGCGCCAAAACTTTCAATTTACCAATTATATTCTCACGGATGAAGCGTTTTACTTCCACTTTCATAATGCATCTTGATGTACTAAGTCGGGAAAAGGTACCTAACTCTGACACTTGCGCACCATCCCTACAGCTAACAACAGAAACAGACAGCCGTAGCAGTCTGTTGTTATCTGACTTGGCACGAACGACCCGCGACGCAGGGCTCCGAGCACGTTGGGTGGAGGTGCGATCTCTCAGCTCGACTCACCGATATAAAAGAGCCTGCCAGCGTGCGGGTGGTCTGTGGCCGCGGCGGCCAGCAGAGGGCTGAAGGTGCGAGCGACGCGCAGGGCTCCGAGCACGTTGCCCCGAAGTGCGCTCTCCCAGCATGCTGCGCCTCCTCGTCCGCTGCTGCCAGCAGTGTTGATCACTGCCCATATACCTGGAAATAGAGCCGGCTCTTTCATTCCACGCATTTTGGAGGAGGCTGTAGCATAGCGTAACGTAGTCAACTCTTTGATTTCAACCGCTCGGATTGGGCCTATTACGCTCAGATAGATGTACCAAAAGAAGTATTTATTTTAAAAAGAAGGTTCATACACATTAAAAAAAATAAAAATACGTACGTTAAGTAGGTATATTGTGATGAAATTCTTCGTATTTGGGAGTATAAATACAATTATTTTCTTATTCATCGACTATTACAAAATCTAAACTTTTGCATAATCCCTAGATCTTCGAGATTATCTCTATGAAAGATGTCGCAAGCCTCTCGTACCTACCTATTTGGAATAAGTACAAGAAATAGGCTGTTTCCCTCTTGAGTTGTACATACATATAATGTCTTATTGTCATTAACACGCTTTTTACTCAATCTTTCTGTGCTTTAGGCCACCGCAAACAAGAATTTCAAAGAAAAAAATGTATATCAATACGCCACGCCACGCGCCGTGAATCACTGAAGAAAGAAAACATACGGGTCGAATTGAGAACCTCCTCCTTTTTTTGAAGTCTAACCGAATAAAATGAATCCAAACATCCCATGACATGTCTAAATTGTTAATTGCCCGGACAATTACATTACCTATAATGCATCGTGGCTCATATTGATAATATATCTATTGTTGTAGCGTATAACTTACTCCAGAACAGATCCAATCAAATAATTCCACAATACGAAATAGCTAGGCCTGTTTATCTTTGAATATTTCGTCAAAGCGTCACCTATTGTTGGTTAATTAAATGACGCGAACCTTGTCATGACCTACCTCACATAGTCACTTGATTGACAAGCCGACGTTTGATGTCAACTCAGTTAGCTACTTAGTAGTTACATATTCTGCCACTAGATGGCGCAAGCTGTTGTCATGATTATCTTCAAAGATTAAGTTGTTTAATTTTTACGCTTAGACTAGACTCTAGGGTAAAAAATAGATAATTATTATGATATTATCAGACAAAGAGCAATAATAATATAATGATTTGATGTAATGAATGAAACAATAAATTATACGAACTGATTAGATATTTCGTTCTTATTAGACAGGCACTGCTGGTGTAGTGGTATCATGCAAGATTCCCATTCTTGCGACCCGGGTTCGATTCCCGGGCAGTGCAACTTTCCTTTTGCTTTATCCCGGCGTGAGTTACGTCGGTTATACCATCCCCGTTAAGTTTTTTATTGTTGCAACCTACCTAAGGGATAGCTGGGATGGATCACATCACACACAACCTCCTAGTCAATGTTACACTTTTGTTTTATATAAAGTAGTTTACAGAGAAAATAAAACCGTTTATAAAATATGCATAAAGCGCTGAGATTTCATTTGTAATATTGGTTCACATCTATGAATTAATAATTATTTATTTGTACTTATATATATACATCTTATATATGACAGTTAACCCAATAGACAGCAATATATCTAGACTGGATTAATTAGAGAAACCTTTACCACCAGTTCCCAAACAAATATTCTGGTAAATTTGGTAGAATGGGGTGACTGTACTGAGAAAAAAAAACATATGCTATGTGTTCAAAATGTCAGAAGCCTGTATGGAACCTGAGATGTTTAAACGCGGAGATTATATTGTTCTGTTAATTAGGACATTCTATTGATATATATATAAACGATTGATTTGCTAAAGCATTCCGAAATTCGTCAGATTTTGATGCGACTGGAAATTACCTGTAGGTATTTTTACAAAGAAGATTTAATAAAAATGCCTTTTGTACTAAATGATGGTATTTTATTTAGAACATATCTTATTTAATGGATGCTTTTATTTAAATTTAATCGAGTAAAAATGCGTAGTATAGAATATACAATAAAAAATAACATTAAAGTTTCACATAGGTATGGATGTCATATAACGACGGTCGCCACCGTGGCGCAGTGATCAGTGTCAGTGACATGACTTCTGTGTTTCCTGGACCCTGGGTTCGAATCCCGGCAGGGGCAAACATTTTGTGCGATGAGTGTAGATGTTTGTCCCGGGTTTTGGTTGTTTGTGTGTTGTGATTATGTGTGTCCATGCCTCCCGCGACACAGGGAATCCTAATGCGGGGGTCTAAGTGTGATAAAAAAAACTGATATCTGATCTGATAAGCATGATGTTGTTGTATCAGTTAGTCACCGCAGTCACGCCGGGCATACCATATACAAGTTTATTTGAGAGCCTTGTTTGAATAATTCATTAGATATAATCATCATAATCCCGTGATAGGGATTATAAGTTCAGGATTATTAGTTCAGGATTATTGGCGTCTACAGAGACGTCCGTAAAGATAAAAAAAACCATACCATGTTCGCCAGCTGGCAAGTGCTGAGCAGTGGCTCTTGCAGCTTCTTCTAAGAGGTCTTCTCTTGCTACGTCCAGTTCCAACGTGGCCAGCCTAGGGGGCGGCTCGTTTTCGGGCGTGGCAGCCACGTGGGATTGCAGCCAGGACTCAGCCAGCCTGGCGCCGAGCCCACCCGACCGGCATCCGGCTATCACACGCCACCCGCGGCTGCTCAGGTATGTTGCTATCTGATTATACATCAAAACACCGTAAGTTCGAAATATTGTGACAGAAATTAATATAAAATAAAATTTGCGAGTTTGCAGCTTACTTACAGAATTGGCAGTTTCGACAATTAGACTTATTACTTATTGCAATTATATTTTTAACCCTTTTAAGATGAGGCACACGTATCTCTTGTAGATTTGCACGTTTGGGTGCCATTGTATTTTTTTATTTTTATTTTTATTTTATTTATTTAAGGTCAACCAACAGTTACAACATTTATACATACATTGTATCTAGGTATTCCAGTTTTTGGTTACGTGATCTTAGCTATTTGCCTTTTTCAATAATATCATTGGTCGGTATACCGACGGTTTGGTAGAATGAACAGAATAAACAGGCGGGTAATGATTTCCCCACAAAGTTCGCGTTATCTATCTTCTTATTTTTGTTCTCATCCCACACTAGGTAGGGTCGGTACAACACGTTTTTCTCTCCTATCATTAGTCATCTCAGTGCTCACACCTTTTCTCCCTCACACAGTCCATCCATACCTTCTTCGCCCTTCCTCTTCCTTCTATAAGTTCTATATCCATCCACAATCATTTTAAGTACTCTTTTCGTTATACAATGTGTTTACCCCTCCTCATGCCATGGCCATACCATACCTTGGTATTTTATGGGCATGGCGTGAGGAGGGGTTCCCTTTCAACTTATCATTCACTGGTGCTACTTTTAAGCGTCCTCTGATATACTGATGTCCTTATCTTTATCAGGACAATATTTTACGTTAGGCATAATATGTAGATTTAAACTGTGTTAAAATATAAAACGAGTAATTTAGTTTAAGCAATATACATTATATGACCTTTCCCCTCGGCTGCCGTGGATAAAACTCGGAATATATTCTTATATAGAGAAACAATGTTATAAACGATATAATTGTATTCTTATAATTAACTACTTATATTAAGTCACCCACTTAGGCCTAGCGAATAAAAGAACCGTTTCTTAACTAACTCGTATTCATCTCTATGTTTTACTCTAGAATGTTCGCCACGCCGCGGAGCGGGACGCTCGGCGCGGGACGCTCGGCGCGGGGCGCTCGGGTATAGTATAACCGCTTTAACCTCGCGGTGCTTATTCTACTATTCCCGTCTTCTCGAGAAAATGCCATACACATGAATGACAAATATTATTCGTAAGTTTACTACACAGCTCATCTCGACAAGTTATATAAATAAAAAAACCGTGACTGATCGATTTTTAAACACACGGCATAACTATAACGCAATCCTTTATGAACGGATTTAATTTTTATTGAAATAATAGTATTCTTTGGGGAGATAACGCGTCATTGAACGGGATTCGCAGCTTGTTTTTACAAAAAAAACATAATACGCAGAGCGAAGCTAAGTCAGTCTAGTTACTTTTATTAAATTTATGCAAAACAAATAAATGATTTTAATTTAATTTAAAACCTTGTGAACTAAAAACACCTTTGTATATACTTACGTAATTATAGCATTTATTTGTTTTTGTACCAAAACTGGCAAGTAAAAAAGGCAAGTTATAGGTACCTAAGTTTCTATTACCCAAGTGCGCGGACCGGCTTCTTTTTAAAACCTAGTATTTATCTTATAAATATTAACGATAAGATACTGGCCAGAACATAAAATGTGAACTAGTATAATAATTATATACATAAGATTTCATTGAGTGGTTTTCCTTGCGCAACCTTGTGCGTTGAGAAATGCGCGTGAGCAGTGAGCGTTCAAGATAACTCTTAGATTAAATAAAAGGAAGGCAACGCCGTGAAAACTTAAAAATGAAGCCACTATTTTTAAATGTGTGTGCGAAAAAGCATTTCTATTTGAAAGGGGGAAATTCTTATAATTTGGGGAATTTGTTAGTTTGGCCGCTTATATATTTAAACAATACCTAATGTCTTTCTTATGTTTTTCGATACGGATAAAAAGTTCAAAAGTCCACTACCTACCTACCTATGATTTAGAAAGAAAGACTCTTTTATTTTTTGTCTTTCTCTCTTTCTATGATTTACGAACAAAACCTGCTAAAATATATGTATTAATTGGTAATTTGTTATGTTTAAAACATAAAAAGTAAAGTAAAACTTAAGTAGGTAAACAGCTAATTATACATAAAATATAATAACATGAGGTTCACGACATCTTCACGCCATAATCAAATCGTAATCATACGCTGGTAGCACTCGTACCTTATGATTATGTAGGCATGGTTTTGTTTATTCTTGTGTGGGTGAGCTCGTGTGTTTATTAGTTGGGCATGGTTTTGTTTATTCTTGTGTGGGTGAGCTCGTGTGTTTATTAGTTGGGCATGGTTTTGTTTATTCTTGTGTGGGTGAGCTCGTGTGTTTATTAGTTGGGCATGGTTTTGTTTATTCTTGTGTGGGTGAGCTCGTGTGTTTATTAGTTGGGCATGGTTTTTATGCATACACTAGATGATCCGTTTTTATATTTTCTTTGTCTGAGATTGAAGTGTTGTTTTGGGAAAATGGAGCAAACTCATTACCGTTGCTTACATAATGCTCCAAATTGGCAGGTACCAATAATTAGTGGTGCGCCTACTGCTTTATTGCGCTGGTAATTGTATCTTTAGCAGATACCGATAGAGTACCACAGCTTAAAGAACAGCTAGCTCACTCCATAGTCACGACCGCCTTATAAGCGCGTTTTGTACAACATAGATTTCTATAGCTATACCTCAAAAATAAGGCGATTCTGCGAGGCGTCAGTGTGGCTAGTAACGGCGACCGAGAAGGACTACAGTGCGCCCGTTGTTGTTCGTAAAATGGATACTAATAAAAAACGAAGACATTGCGGAGTTTATGGGTGGTTTTATATTTCTCAATACTCATAAATGAGGAAAGGTACGAGTATGTTTTAATTTTTAATTGCCTACAACGAATTATTAATGCTAAATTTATAGGAACTCAGGTGAAAGCAATAAATGTAACACTTCTCGTTAACCTGTGACATAGTTTGGTATACCTACGAAAATGTGATTGTGAATAAATAATAACTGTCCAAGGGCGAGTTAACTTCGCGCTCCGAGTAATAGGTAGGTACGTATACCTACCAAAAACTTGTTTCTGATCCAAATTCGTAGCGCTTGTTAGACTCGCAATTGGCTGCTTTTGATTATTTGTTGGTTTACTATTCAGTTTTTCATAGCTTTATTGATGTAATGGTATGAAGTAGGTAATTATCCGTAATCTGTAATTTGTGCCAATTTCTTATTAATTTAGATGTTGACCGTGCATAATTTATTCTAAGCACATAAGTAATCAACAAAATGAATAGGCATTCTGTCGATTACTTAATAAGATACATTACGTATCTAAACAGCTTGCTATGTAAGCATAATAATTACTGAAAAAGAAATAGATGGTATAGATGCCTTTTACTAAGATAAAAAAAAAAAAATATTTTTTGGTTTACGAATCACCCATATATGTGATGTGCCGCGCGCTGAAGCCGAGCCAACCCTATAGTATAGCGGGTGCGTAGCGTGCACGCAAGTAACGCAGTCGCGCTCGCGGAGCGGGCCGGCTGTTCTATATAGGCTGTGCTAATACATTATTTGGTTCATAAAAGTAAACAAAGCACATAAATTAAGCAATGGGTACCATACTATAAGAGTTCGTTGCCCATAGGGCATTGGCAGTTAGAGAGCATAATGCTTCATAAGATCTCAATGAAATTGACAAAACGACAGGACAATGTCTCTATAAACTACTACTAGGGCGAGCAAGCTACATACAGCTTTTGTTTTACTCGACTGAACCATAATGAGGATAATGTGTTCGTATGCATGTATGTACCTATATTAATTCTTTTGGATGCTAGTAGCTTAAACGTACTTTACTTGTAGGAGCGGTACTAGGTAGGTATAGAAAAAATATAAAATGAAGTACTTTCAGAACATATATAGTGAGGGATGGAAATTAAAAATTTAAAGTTAATACAATTAATGTCATATAGCATTTATTGAAAATATTAATTAGATCTATAATCTTTTTTATTATATTTGTTGCTTGATCTGTTTTCTATTATTAAATGCTGAAACTTTTTCCTTTATTAATTAAATCATAGCTTTTTACTTGTTACATATTTAATTGTGGTATATTCAAAAGGGTTTCTTATATAAAAAGTCATGAAAGTCACTTGCTTAAGCTAGTTAATTTAAACACTTGCATTTACCTGCAAACCAAGCGCGGTGTCCACCGAAGTGATAAGCACAGTCTTCGCGCTGTCAACGGGCAAGACTTCTGCGACCCTGACCTTCCTCAGCAGGTACAGCAGTAGGGCTCCGACGATGGAGCACAGGGCGGCGAGTTGCAGCCCCAGAGACAGCCACGTGAGCGCGTCCATCGTTCACTTAGATCGCGGCCATTGCGATACCTGGCAATATTAGGCGGAGTTCAGTGACGTACACACGTACAGTAGAATTATATATGTATATATAGACCGACGGCCTCGCAAAGTGCTTATACGTTTCAGGTAAAAGATTGTACCGTATCCCTGTGTTCAGGTGAAGTCTTATGATGGGGACGATAACTACCCTCAACTGGGAATAACCGAATAGATTATTCCCATGCCGTAAGTAATTTAATTCCAATTATTAGCTAACGCGTAGAATACAAGCTATTTGCTTCAATAGAATTCATTGACTTTTGTTTTGAGTGACAATCCGACCGACAGTTTACTAAACAACAAACACAATGGCGATTAAATCCGGTGTTAGGTATTGTTCAATTGTTTTGTTTCAAGATAAAATGGCTTTCCCACCCATTGAGCCGATTGATACTTGCAAAATAAATATAAGTAACATAGTATGTAGGGTATATACATACATAATTATCAACTATATTTGAAAGCCGATACGTTTTTGCTTATAAGAAAATCAGTTTAATATTTTGTACTTTTTCATGGGCTGATGCCTTTATTAAAATAAAATACTAATAACTAATTACAATACTACAGTAACATTTGAACAATCCACTAGCTATTGTCAGCTCATAGATAAATTAGAAATGATGTGTGTAAACCTAGAAAAATAATTTTAGATATACGGAGTAAAAAAATGAGATAAGTCGATTATATTATGCCGATAAAAGAGCGTAAGCGTCTACAACATACTTTTGTGTCCACGAAATGTCCTTGTACCAGCTAGATGTATTCCTTTGTGTTTTCAAACAAAGGATAATGAGAAAAACGTTTGGCAATCAAAACCCATCACATATGTACAAGTATGTAGCCATAACAACGCACTAATGTTTATTGTTTCAGTCGTAATTAAAATGGCAGATGTTGATGCCCTGTGTTTAAATTGTAATGATTTGGAATTACACAGAATTTTTAAAAATTAAATATTGAAGTCGCTATATATCATTTTTAAAATAACCTTTTAGACTGCTTACTCGTTGATAAGAACAATATCATTCTAACTATCCCCGTTTAATCATGAATCAGTGGCTGAAGTACCAATCACTTTCGAAATCGTAACGCATTCGTATCGGAACGTAAAACAATTGAACTCTATCTATGCAGTCATTTGTCTGGTACAAGTATGACAAGTTCAAGCTTCAAAATGTCATCATTCACAAAATTTGTTCAGGCAGCTATTCTTGACAGCCATCATATACATATAATCGATGGTTTCTAATCTATAGAAAAGTGGTATCCCATATACTCATACACAAAACTATTAAAGTGGGTGTCAAGCACTTTTACACCCTGAGATAGTTTATTGAAGGCATTAATTAGTCAGTCATGTATTGTGGTCGAGGTGTAAATGTGCAAAACCAACATAACGAGCGGTCGTCAACTGTTTCCCCATTGATTTCCCCGATACAGCCATTATTATGTGAAAGTCCTCGATCGCGCTAGCTCCGTAGTTATTGAAGCGGTCAGTAAAATATAACGAGCTCATAATAATAATAAATATTGTTCAGAGATTAGTTTGATGACTTTGATCTCGGTTGAGAGGCTTTACAAAAATAAACTATACAGTATAAGAAAACGTCAGACAGTTGAAACAAATGGAATTTTTGTAATCATCAGAATTCCACCTGCAATCTTGAAGCATGTAATTTAAAGTGAAACTTGGTATTGGAAGACATGCAGCAGCCCGCGGTATTACCTGTGTGGACAATTATCAATTTCTGATAATTAGAAGTAATAGCCCGTATTGTATAATAAATAATAAGTGATAAACAGTGATTCTTAAATATATAAAAATTGATAAAAGATTAATGTGGAATCTTATCCCCCTCACCCCCCACATTGATGTAGAACATTCTAAGCATTTTTTTTTTAAATTACAAATGTATGAAACCGATTTTAATGTTATCTGGGAAAAGAACCAGAAAGTTATGAATTAAAAAAACTAAAGTCATTTCATAAATCACTTAATTTTGAGATAAAAAACAATCGATTCGAAAACTTACTTTCAAATGTCAAAAATCAAACATTGTCGCAGATATAAGATAGAGAAACAGCCTTCGAAAATACTTTTATCTTAAAATATGTGGATCAAATTGAATCCTTTCGGAGTTGGGACCTCTATTTGACCCTCAATTTATAAGTTAGGTTGAAGTAAATTGCCACAATAAACCACCGTCAGTTTTGTACAGGGCAGCACTCGGGAGTGTTCCTTTGGCCGTACATGTGGACTCGTGCCTCCGGCAGTATCCTATTTGGAACTGGTTTACTCAACTGTAAAAAAAAAAAAAAAAAAAAAATTGTCAATGAATCGTCGTTTTTTCGAGTTTTGCTATTCTACTTCGAGTATAATTGTAATGGCTACACAGATCTAATTTCTACCGCAATTCAATTGTCTACAATGCAATCGAATGCAATTGTTATTTTAGTGGAATATCAAGTTTGTTTATGTTAACATTTGAACGACTATTGCATTATGCATGGATTGTCTTAAATATAGTAAGTAATAAATAAGAGAATTAACACCGAGGACTCGCGATACGAATGCATGGGATTGCTGAATGTCGTGTTAAATATACAATTGTCTTTTAACCGGACACGTTTTATTTTGCAAAGATGCAAGTAATCACGCTCGCTTATTATAAGTATTAAAGTCTGCCCAGACCTTTGATACTCCAGAATGAGTTTGGATAAAGTTAGGTTTTTTAAGTAAATAATTGAAACACGAGAATATAACAAGGGGTACAACATTGAATTTAAGTGCTGTAAGTGTAGATGTACGAAAACGTCCACTCAGGTCACAAAACATACAGTATTTCTTCCTCGAAGTTGTAGGTCCTCCGAGATTATCCTCCATTTACACCCGGCTCCATCTTAAACATTTCATGGAGTTTCGCTTAATATAAAAAGAATATTTAATCGACTCTTAAATGAGGTAGAGGTTAATAATTCGAATTTTATTTTTTGTTGTTGCTTTATCAGGATAGCCATTAAACGAATTGATAGATGAGTAGTATTTTTCTTTCCTTCAAAAAAAAAAAAATCAAATGTACATTGTTAAAGGAAGCGGTTTTCGTGCTTTTAAAACCAAAACTACGTAGGTAATCATACAAGGGTTCCACGTGAGAAACACCCCGATTAGAACACTGATTTCACGCGGACTTAGCGGGCATTCACTATTCGAAAATAAGTAGTTCCACGATGAGAAGAATTGGATTAAAACCTATTTCATACAGTTACCAGCCTCTCACCGATGATTTCATGGACGATATTGAAACTTGTAATCTCGATGTCACACACCATTATCATCTAACCAGGTAAAACAGACGACCCTGATCTTCGAGACAATGGGCAGAGCGTCTCCCACGTTTTTATCTGAATACGTGTTGAATCATACAGCGTAACGATAAACATCTGATAGCGATGATTAAATCATTGTTTGTCTTTTATCAAATTTGAAGTCTGAAAATAGGAATATACATTTACCAGTTCATTATCGTTTTGTTGTCTCTCTATAAGAGTTGTACCACCTTGTTGTTAGGAAAGGACCTGATGGTAAGCGTCAACATGAAACAAACTCTAATGAAACTGCGAGTAACAGTGTCAAGGATCATTATCTCTTATGGCTTGAAATATCTTTATAACCTCGGACTATACAATTGATCTATACTGTCTGTATGCTGTTGACTACCACTCAAGGACGGCTGCCTGATTACAGTGTGTTTATTGATTGTTCGAGGCGGGTACTAGAGAGTACCCTACAACCATGCTGGAAGCTGAAGCTCTCGGTGGCGGTTGAACCAGCGACAGTCAGGTTAACAGCCTTCGCTTACACTGCAAGGCTTTAAATATTTCGTATACATATTGTATAATGATTGTTACATCAGAATGAAGCGCTCTCAGTTACACGTGTTTTGATAAAATTACGTTTTCCTAGACACCAATATCAAAGACGTTTAAAGCATTATGTTACCCGTCTTGATATTTTCATCCAAATCGTAAAAGCTATTTACGACCCAGTCTCGAGATATATTGAAAAATTGCGCGTTGTATCGGTAGTTACATATATTGTAAAAGATATTTTATAATAAACTTTGGCTAGAACTGCTCAGAACAAACTTCAAAGCTCTTTTGATGTTGCGTTTTATTCCTCGTATCCGTTCATACCTCCATTGTGAAAGTCGTTAAACCTGCGCCATGACTAGAATATAAAAAGGAGAACACAAGTTTTCAATGGATGCTGTTCTAAAATTAACATATCCCGTTGGCAAATGCCAGTGCAGCTATAGTCAATGATTTTGTCGTTTTGTTGCGTAGCGCTCAAAGCTTTATTGTAGCACGAATGTTTCATCGCCGTAATAGTTGTACATTGTATATTTTGAGTTGGAAGTGAAGGTGTATATATTTTTTATACTATCGGTACCGTTACACCTTTTTTATTATTGATCTATATAATTATGTAACATTATCCTAATGCGACCTAATTCGACAACGGGAGCTAGTGAGTTCTAGGTTGTCTTTACCAGTCACTATTCTAGGTTTATAGCCTAATATTAAAAAAGTACGGCCGCTTCGTCGAGGAACCATCGCACTCATTGAATGAAACGCTCGTTTGGCTGACTCGTCACCAATATAAAGAATTTATCTTTTGGTTTAAAGTATTTGACGAATATGTAATTATGACTATTTATTTAAAAGGTAAGTACTAGTTGACATACAGAAAGCTTATTTATTCAGACATAATAGATAGAATATATTTTATAGAACTTGACAGTCCCCTTTTGGCCACTATTGGCCACGGAATTGGCTTGAGGCAGCGGTTAGCCAAAATGGAAAATTTAAAATCTTACATTTTGCAATGACATGCTCACATTAACATTTACCGGGAGCTCGTAGTTGGTCTATTTTAGAAACCGTTTATCGTCGGAAACTCAATAATTATATTAGTCGTGAGTTCGTTGCACTGAGCCCCTGTGCCGTGGTCGATAGATACACAGCCGGAAACACCGCTCACTGTATTCTACACAAGGTTTTACATTACTTGCACAGAGTTCGCCATTATTTGTGTTTGGACACCTACTATAATATACAACATTTATGTTATTCTCTTTGACCTCCTATTCAGCCTTCTTCAACCCATCGGCCTTATCCAACGCTAAATGAGGTCGACTCAGCAGGTTTTCTTCTGTCAGTCTGCTCTAGTGTCACCGCGTGTGCAACGCTAAAGAAATTAGATTTAGAAAGTCATACCATGGCTCGTACGTTACTAAACCTTATTTCAAAATTATTTTTTAACAATGTGGTAATTTACATATGAATTATAATATAGTTCCATAATACTAATACTAATCTAACTATAATAATAATCATATTATGATTTATGATAAATCAGACGATTGCGGCATATTTTTAATTGGATAGTTATTTTTTTGTTTCTTTTTTCGATAGTTGAATAATTGATCACCAGCCGGGCTGCGACACCCAAGATAATTTATGTCGTGGTTTTTCAAAGGCAAAAATATATAAATAAATTATCTGTATGTCACGGCGCAATGGTTTTTAACTGTAATGTTGTGTACATTTTTTGAAATAATAAATAAATAAATAAATCTCGGGTGTCGCATCATAGCAGCTGAATAAACCAGGCAATGTTAAACTCAAAAGTTATTAGATTTAGCATGTCATTTTACACTAAGTACTGATTAGCATTCAATCCAGTAAAATACACTAAATAAAAATAATTAATTAATAAATCGTATGGCTGCTGCACTTTCTCGTCAAATGATTTCACAAGAGTTTAGTTACTGTGCTCGACTTGTAATGTGTCCCGATAACCGTCTCATGTGCAATGATTCGGCCCGCTGGCGGCGGCGGCGGCGGCGCGGGCGCCAGAGCGCTGCTCACCGTTCAGTTTGTTACCGTTGCCCAACCTTCGCTTATTAGTGAAGTAGGCATAGTTTCCACATGGGTATCTATGTCTACGTGATCGTAAGGATTAATTACATAATTTATGATTCGCAACTGTAAATAGTCTTCTAAAATGGACAGCGTATGAAAGACAGTTTTTATCCCTTCCGTTGTCGACTTCGTGATTTTAATTACAAGTTCTGGATATTCAGATCCCAAATATAATCAGACAGCCTCCTTGACAATCATCATCATCATCATCATCTCAGCCATAGGACGTCCACTGCTGGACATATGCCTCCCTCATTGATTTCCACAAGAACCTGTTGGAAGCGGCCCGCATCCAGCCCTTGCCTGCGATCTTAGTCAGGTCGTCTGTCCACCTGGTCGGTGGCCGTCCTATGCTGCGCCTGCGGCCCCAACGGCCATCAGTTCGTCGAGCTGTGTGCCCTGCCCACTGCCACTTCAACTTGCTAATCCGCTGGGCTATATCGGTGACTTGCGTTCTTCTACGGATCTCCTCATTTCTGATTCGATCACGTAGAGAAACCCCGAGCATACCCCTCTCCATAGCTCGTTGTGCGACTCTGAGCCTGCTCAGAAGGCCCATAGTCAGAGACCACGTTCCTTGACAATAGCTTAATATATTTCGAGTGTGTCTCAGTTCAGTTGAAACATGTCGCGTCCTGCTTTAGAATCAGAGTAGACTAGTAGACTTCCTCCTGCCAATATGTATACTGGCATGTTTATGGTGATCGTGGCAGTAATCACGAGCATTATGAATGAACCTTTATTTTATACAACCATGTGTTATGTAATTTCACAAATACGTAACAACGTAGTTAGTAGTTGTTCTATCTCTACCTACCTCTATCCTTTTGTAAATGTCAGATGTCAGATATAGCATTGTTATGTTATCGACTTATCACATACCAGTGAGACTTATGTAAGTATACGCGTATATTGACTGGGCTTTCTTTTTGATACTTTATAGATCTGGCGTTTGACCACCATCTGCATCCACACTAGCTTTGATGGGCAGTGGAGAGTCATCGAAGATATTATCGACCTAGAATACTAGCTCTCAAGTGCTGCTGCCTGAGTAACTATGTTAATGAGTACAATTTTTCAAACTTTAGGGTAGTGGCTAGCTAGGCGGGTACCTACTCGAAAATACGCTACCACCACGCTAGGAACTTGATAACGGTGTTACCTTCACCGGAAGCTCAAGACGTTGGTGGGAAATGAACCTGCGTCTGTCAGTTTGAGAGTCGACGCTCTCACCGCTGAGCAATCATCGCTTCATAATCTACTGTGTCAAAGTTGTATAACTGCATAGACTATGAATGTTTCTAAAGACTGCGTACGTAACTTCTGCTGTGTTGTCATTTCACTGTTCACGCCAAGAAAAAGTAAGGTCTTAGAGAGCATCTGAAAGCGTTAGGTAATCGAAATGGAAGCATATTTTGGTGGTTAAAATGAAACCTCGTGGAATCAAGATATCATTCTAAAAAGTACGGTCAGGCTCGAGTCTGAATTATAATTACCGAAAATGCATAATCTAATATAGAATGTGACCAAACATTCAATCACGAAATCAAACAGATTGAAACATTACAATTCATAACGTTTTATTAAATAATTTGATCCCGAGAACAAATACAAGTTCAGGCGTCGGCCCGAAGTTGTACTTGTTCATCAAATAAAAGTTGCCGGACAGTTTTATTGTTGAACGCAACTCGATACCAATATGTGATCCTGTAAGTTGTGATGAGACACATACATATATTATATCCAACCATGGATAGAAATTATAAGTTAATAATATCATGGCTAAAACAATGAATAAGCACGCAAAGTATTTCGTATATCTTTAAATAAAGGTTTCTCTTAAGGTATAATTATAGTCTTCAGGCACCTTTCAGCCCAGGATGAAAAGCACTTGATATCAATATTGGTTTCAATATGAACAGAAGCACACAACTCACAGAGAGACTTCTTTTTTCTGAGTCCGAGCACAAATTCAAAATGATTGATTATTTTGTTACATACTCCAGCCGCACGCTCTTTTTTTTCCAAGTTTTCAATATCTTCGGCAGGTATTCGAAGGAGTTACAACAGTGACACAGAATATATGTTATATATATGCATTCATTTTTAAGGACAAACTTTTAAAGAGTTCTTATGTTTTGCTAATTATTAAGTCACACACTATGCAATTCTATCGATCGTTTTTGCCATACACCTGCAAAATCTAGTCCTTCGGTGTTCCCGAGTAGCTACAAAATAGGAAGGATTCTTCAAAAGGAGAGTAAACATATAGGTAGTACAGTAATTTGGTCGTTTTATAAAGTTTTCCGGGAGATATGAAAATTGGTAATTGATTTTGATGTGCTCTTTCCAAGTTTCAAACTGCCGGAAAACTTTATAGGTAAATCTCATTTTGAGTACCAAATGACTGTACTGCGAGTCTTAAAAAGATTAAACAACGTCTCGCATTGCCCCTATTGTTACAGATATCGCTACATAGGCGTCGCTAATCGCTTACCCTCAGGCGGCCCGTCTGCTATGTTGCCACCTATTGTGTAACAATACTTTGAACTTTCAGGACTGCCAATATAAGTGCATCACAAAAGTAAACATTTCGTCAGCAGCCTTTTACATAGTACTATATACTGGAGCACTCGGCCACTTATCTAATGTGTGAAGAGCAGTCGTGTGTACCGACCGAGACACAAAAATAAATGTTATTTATTTAATTAAACTCTTGAGAGTTTAATGAATGTTATAATTTGTTAAAAGTGAAATTACGGCGAAAGCACAACACAAAAAAACGTATATAGTGTATGGTAAATAAAGTGGTTTATCGTGATATGTGAATGCGATAATTTGTATTAATTACGTACGCGGGGCTCAAGATTTACTTAGCTAAGCCTTTGTGGTTTAAATACTCGTTGATGTGGTCATGAATAACTTTGTAACAAAAGGAATGTTGGGAAATTCGTTGGCAGATTAGGTCTTTTATTTAGGTCGTTTACCTCTTCGAAAACAATAAAATTAGCCCAAGTCAATTAAAAGCGATATATTTTTTAATAAAAGGGCCCAAGTTGAATATACGTGGGAAATAAATAATAATAAATGATCCTGGAGTTGTATTTATTCAGTACAAAACAGGTACATATCAACTTACAGAATACTGCTAAACTGCTAAGCAGTTTGTAGGCAGACGCTAGCTCTCATAATTAAATTAACAATATTATGTGGGTAAGTGCAGATTAAATATAATTAAACATAGAAAAAAGGCAAGTAACTGATGTATATAAAATGTCACTGATGTCAGTCTGTCAGATTACATACTTAGGTACCTCTTTACTCCTCTTTACATTCGTTTCGGCTAGTACGATGTCTGTTTAACTTTTCTCTGCTGTAATTCAAATAATTGCAAAGGAAATATATGCGTAATATGGGCCGTGGTGGTACCGGCCTAGAATAGTACTCCCCCATCTCTTCCCGCCGGTGCCGTAAGAGTCGGCTAAGGGACCACGTACCAGGTGGGCAGCAGCGCCTTCTGAGGATTGGAAATCGTACTGCGCACGCCAACCCGCCTGCCAAGCGTGGCGGAGGGCTAGCTATATGGGGGAGACATAATAATATGTCCAGCAGTAGACGCACTTGGCTAAGAGGAAAAAAAAAATAAGCAATTGTTACAAAAATACGTAGATCTGTAGAGGGTCCTAAAGATGTAATAATAGTTTTGTAGGTTGGTACGTTCGTGCCACGAGTATCTTCGCGGGTCGCGCCCCGCAGGCTCCGTAAGAGAATACTAACTAGAGAAGGCTGTGCTCCTCCACTAAAAAATACTGTGTGAATGATTGGCCTGTTCGTCAGATTGTCGTGTCGGATCCCCCGCGGCCGCGAGTCGGCGCGCGCGCACGTGGCGCCGCGAGTGAAAGTCGCGAAAGTGCAGGACCGCGGGTTTCTACTGGACATTCGATTGTATTGACGTACGCATCAGTTCTGTGCCTTACGTGTCATTTGTTCATGGTGCTGGACAAAGGCTCGAACGAACACTTGAATAGGTGTTACGCCATGCTACACTCGAGCATTAGGTTCTTTGTTTGTGTCTACATGTCGTCACTGAACATCAGGACAAACGTAAGCTGGTAACCAATAAAAAAAACATAGTGTAAAGTGAAGACGGGGAAGTTTGATATCGTTCATTTCTAGTTGTAAGGATCGACATCCAGCGTAGTGCGATTCGATCAGGACAGATTAGATCCTACAATCAACAAGGTTCCTTATTTTCCTGGTTAGGAATGGAAATTCCGAAATATAATATTTAAATAGAAGATTCACTGTCCGCGTTGGAGCTGCCAGGTTTTGACATATCTTAGAATAGCTCCAAAACAATGCTGTACAAGTATTAAGTTTCTACTTTTTAAAATGCTACTCTGAAATACTTAACGTAATAAGGCTACTTTTATTTTCAGTTTGTGACCTGGTTACGCAAACAGTTCTTGTAAAAATGTTATAATTTAGTCAGTTAATAATTTAATTTGTAATCCCTTCAAGTTCCAACAATGACTATAAAACGAGGACCGCAGAATTTTTTGGAAAATAAATAACGCAATGTCCTATATACCTGTTAATATTTTTATTGTTTTTCTCTAGTTTTTTTCTGATGAATTTAGTCGATAAACCAATTTCGCGCTGGACATACACTTTTTAAATTGCAGCGTAATTTGTAAAAACAAATGACATGAACTCATTACCCATCAACAGATTCCCAAAGAGTTCTACTTAATTCAAAATAAATAAATTTTTCTTTAAGTGCATTTCAATCTCATTGGCTCACACTCAAAGTTTTTATTCTAAAAACTTACTAAGGATCCTCGCAAACTATGTTATGGCTAACGTGATTCCAACTTTTACCAAGTCGCTACTGACCATCAAGTTTTTCCTCATCTTTGAATAGAAACAACAGATGTAACTCTGTACTGACTCGGTCCTGGATACAAGAATGAACCCTAAATATTTACCTTGTATTTTATTTCATTTCACGTGTTATTTCGGCACAGTTGCGAGCGCCATTTTCACGCGCCGACTGAAGCCGGCACCCACTTCAATAACACTAAATATATACTAAAATAAACATCAAGTCTATTTCTATGTCTAAAATTACAACGGGTAGTACTCCCGTTCTTTCACGTCTATTGCCCTTAATGGTTATCACTGACCCTACAAAAGTCCCTCAAAACTCGATGTGATCTCGAAGCTCACGTTATCCACATGCACACTTGTTTGAACTCTTCCGGTTTTTGCCTCACTACTTATATGAAATTGTGTATGTAACTGTACCTAAGTGTAGCACAATGCAATGCAATTGTAAAGATAGTTGGACATTGGGTAACTAAGCTAGACTTGTACATAGGTAGGTGTACAGTTGTGTATCTTTATATGATATGTAAGAGGTGATGCAACCCGTGCTTTCACCTTTTGCCTACAAATGGCATTGATGACACACCGTTCATTAGAAAGCTATTCAAAACATGCATTGTAAATGTAACCAATTTTGTGCGCTTGGCTTATAATTCAAATTATAAAGCTAGTTTCTAAGAACATCATTATAACACTGATAATATTTTGTTTGGACAGTCATGTTGGGAAGACAGAAAGATTTATTTAAATAAATAAAATTTTTATTAAAACTATAAGTACGGGCCGACTTCCATTAATCATGCGTTGAACATTTTAAAAGTTCATTCAAAACACCAAAAATATAAGCGAATGAAATAATCATTATTAAGGATAACTTAAGAGCTTACAGGTAAGATCTTGACCATTGTTGGCACCTCATCAGAAGAACCAACTTTCAAATGAAAAAGGATTATCAAAATTGGTTCACCCAAAATAAGCTTTGCGCCAGAAACAGTCAGATTTCAGAATCTTCGACTGTTTTTGGAAATCTGTTGAAAAGAACATGCCCTCTGTACGGCTCGCCGAATGCGGGTAACAGAAGTGTGTCTATGTTATTATGAACTTTCTAAACAACTTTAGATCCAATAATAAAATTAATTTCTTTAACATCTCGATGATAAAACTCTTTGTCAATAAATTGGTTTATGTACCGGAACGAAACCTTACTAGAGTCGAGGGCAACGACCCCGAGGTATTCGTCCTCAGAGCGTGGGTGGGACTCAGATGGAGAGGAAACGGCCTACATTCTGTGTAATCATAAAGGTGTTTTCTGTTTGTTTATGGTAATGGAATGATACGACGGTCCTTTCTTTTCGTGGTCTATTGTAATAATGAGTCTCGATTTTCTATAGATTGGAGCGTAATGAAGAAATAAAGAAAAGCGTTTATAACTATATATTATGGTTCAATGTTGCACTATAAACGTATGTTCGTAATTGGTGAACATAATACAAGCAATAACGCTAGTAATCAGATAAAGAATTGATACAACTGACCTTACCGAACCATCAGAGATTCAGTAATATGTAGGAAAAATGTTGCTCGGACGGCATCACTATTATAGTTTATTAAATTGCAACGGGACTTGATTGGGGGATAACATTTAGTTAACAATATTAATTCACATCGAAATGTTAAATATTAACTATTATGAAAGTAAAGTATCAATAACTAATTACAATAAAAGTCGGCTAAGGGATCACGTACCATCGCAGCCGTAGCACGTCCACTACTGTACATTTGCCTCTCCATATAGGGGGATTGGCCAATACTCGCCACGCTTGGCAGGCGAGTTGGCGAGCGCAGTATGGTTTCCTATCCTCAGAAGGCGCTGCTGCCCACCTGGTCACTGATACCAGAGCCGACTCTTACGGCACTTACGGGAAAATATGGGGGAGTACTATTCTAGGCCGGTACCAGCACAAAAAACGGCTAAAATAATCGTGTCACAGATTGAACGAATAGAAAATAAATTGAAAAGCAATTCAATTAAATAACGTCCATACCGCCAACGGTAACTATTAAGTTAACATCAATCAAGTTATCAATAACATAAAAGAAAGTCATTTCGAAATGTATAATGGTATTACCGATTGAGCGGAAACTATGGCTACCCTCATCATTGAGCTTTACATATGTTTCGGTACAAATATTGTGCAGCTTTCTCAAATACCGAATGAAAGAATCGTTTCATTACGACAGAGTAATACAGAGTGTTTATGTAGGTTTACGTGCCATCGAATGGGAGGGCCCACGTGTGCTTGATGAATTAACTCGGTGACGTAATGCTCTCTATTGTTTAGAAATAATTTGAATAATAACTAACATTGTTCTATGATAAGATGAATTTAGTGTATCATTTTACGGGCAATGATGATTCATTGGCCATAAAATGTCCGTGTTGACAGTCTCTATAAATTGATCACCATTTTAGGAAATAATTAAATAGCCTATCTAATGAAGCCTACGGAATGGAGCTTGCCTGTGTAAGTATTAACTGATCAACTACCGCTAATAATCCGGTACTAGCGCTAGAGCATTTAGAGATCATGTTACAAAAAAAAATTGTAATTTTTTGCAAGTAGCTTCAGCCTACCTAAATAGTTTATTTTAGAGTTTTGCATAATTGTTTTTACTTGTGTTTTTATTAGTTCACAGATCAGTGGCATGATTCTAACCAAACATCGATGAATTTGACACATAATAATTTGAACTACAGATATCAGTGATCTGAAACTCGAGAAACATATTTAACTATTATTATATTTTTGTAAAGGTACGAGCCATTTAAGAGTTATCGAAATTGCATTTCCAAAAAATGTCTGTTGACACCTAGTTATCAGCCATGGTTAAAACTTGTAAGCGAAGTAGGACACATATTATAAGACACCATTTGTTGGCACCAAATCGTTAGAATGGAGCCAACAATTATCATCATTTTGAACGTACTGTTTAACCAGTCTACACTTTTAGGCCTATGAGCATAAAGTTAACCTAGAAAGTTTCAAGTCGTAGCTGCAAAAGAAATAAAATGGCAATGAAGATAAAAAATGGCCGTAGCTTTTTGCTCTTTAAGAAAGTACTCTAAACAACAGCAGAGATAAAGAGACAACGATAAATCAGCTTATGATGTTGAGCAAGATTATACGATTGCCAATTTCATTCGTTTAGAAATGTACTTACCGTAATGTAGTTCTGTTCTATAGAGTACGAAGGATTTATATGCAAACATTTGTGGTACTGTATTTCCCAATAAAATAATTTTAAGAAGTATTGACGGTGGAGTTTCGGTTTGCAACAGATTATATATACTATATAATATATACAATCTGTTGCAAACTTTAAAGAAATTTTATTTTACTGGTGTATTCTTAAAAAAACGATTATACACTTAAAACAAACAGAGCTGTCAAGTAAAACTTTTAATTGCGAATAAGACTCTGTTGATCATACACATTGTAGATATTACACAGTCAACAATATCTGTCTACACTTGCCACTGCCATTACTTCTGTAAGAGATATATAGATACAGAATATAAGTATGTTTTATGTATTACGATAAGTGTGGCTACCTTCGATTATGAGCCATTGTTTTTAGATGATCAATAATATTATTAGACTAATAGAGAAGATATTTGTTTTGTCAATCCAATGTAGCAAATGGCACCTGTATTCAAGATATTTTACATATATCCTTAATAATATTGTACACGCATTATATAGCTTACTCAGATAAATAGACCAGCCTACACAACATTAAAGAAAAAAATTTTAAAAAAGAAAGTTTAAAATTTGAATATTTGTTCGTTACCTTATTACGCTTCAATCGACCAAATTAAACGATTTGATATATTTTTAGGCGCTGGAAGATCTATTGGAAACAATTGCCTATTAGTTAAATAAATATCTTTTGAGAATACAAAACGGGCAAGGTGATTTGGGTGATATAAGTACATAATATAAAATTAGTATTGCCGGGGGCGAGAACAAGCACTTCTATATAAAAATAGGTTTTTATTTTGTTAAACAGTAAGTTACATGTTTCTCTAATAATAATATAATAATAGTAATAATAAATACAATAACATTGGCGTTCAGAGCCCACACTAAGAATAAATCTTGTGACGTGGGCATCTGTTTCCTTCTGAGACACAATATCCTATATTACGTATACATTATCATTATTTACATCCTATCTGTATTTGTAATTATATATATTCGAGTGTTTATTACACCTACGTTTACCATATTTTGTTATTTTCTTGTGCATTCAGAGATTTAACGCTACTTTACCCACTTTTTATCAACACCGTGCAAATAGCGTGAAATCGACGCTCTACTATTACTCAATCTGTGGCAATTAATAGATGTGCCGTTTGACCGCTCGCACGGGGGCAATTTGTGCTTTTCCTCATTAACCATTTCTATTAATTGGTTACCACTTGTATTCACTTAATGGACTATGGCAATCGCGTGAGGGTCATAAAAGTTAGTTAATCATTTACTTCATGGTAAAAAAATATCGTATTAGGTATATTCTTTAAGACATTAAAGTATCTAGTCTTGTTTTTTTAATATTGAACCGCAATCATACCAACATTATGTATATATAAGGCTTTAAATTCTTCCATACAGAAATTATTAAATATAGGTTAATTTCATTAGCAAAATGTCTTGAAAATTAAATGTAAAAAACCCGATAAAGATGAAAAAAGAAAGAGAGAAAAAATAAAAATTGATTTATTCAACACACCACAAACAAATAATAAAAGTGCCAAGAAAAAAACACTAGTTCACTAAAGTAACTAACATCACAGTATTGTGCGCATGGTACCGACTTCGACAAGTTATTTCACAGTTTTGAGTGTTGAAGTCGGTTCCATTTTTTGCTAAAAATCTTTTATTTATCCAATTCCGTGACCTTTGCTACTCACGGGATCAATTGTCATTGTGTGTATGTTCACCGCTGTCTTCACCCGCTACTATAATATCAATTCAATTTCAATTCAATTTATTTATTTGGAACAAAAACATGGTTTGTTTACAAACATATGAGAAAACGATGACAACTGCAGAAGTATATAACTGTGTCGCAGATGTCAACGCCCTCCTCCGAAAGTTACATATTAAGTTCCTCAATAACTAAGGTATTTACACGTTTAGACTTAAAGTTTACAAATTTGTTTTTATATACATTTAAAATTTAGTAGGATAACTTAAGATAGGGAATAAGTAGGTATGTATTTATAAGAGGGTGTGTGCGTGAGTGTGTTCTTTGTGTGTGTGTGTGTGTGTGTGTGTGTGTGTGAGTGTGTTGTTTGTGTGTGTGTGCGTGCGTGTGTGTGTGTGAATGCGTGCGTGCATGCGTGCGTGCGTGTGTGAGTGTGTGTGTGCATACAGGAGGTGAAATTTATTTTAAAACTTTTAAAAGATTTTCAGTGTCATCGTATGATAACGATTGAAGCCATTCAACACACTTTTGTTTACATCTATGTGATGTAAGAGGATAAATGTTTAAATTTTTATTGACTTTATTATACAACATTGAACTTATGATATAATAATGGCGACTTGCAACTGCCGTCCGTCTTATATCGTCAAGCGTATTCGTACCACTCTTCAGTTATTGGAGAGAACTCATAAACCGGTCGTCTCATTTTGATGAAATTTAAATGGGACCACCACGGAAGTATATACTATCAAAAAAAAAAAAACATCAAAATCTGTTCATAAACGACGAAGTTATCCGCGAACATACATAAAAAAAATATACGGTCGAATTGAGTAACCTTTTTTGAAGTCGGTTAAAAAAACAGAGATTGAACGTGACGCACGGTGCCGTCGCAGTGCCACGCAGGTGCGTGTCGTTGTTTTTGACCTCCATTTGATAATAAGATCAGGGTGGGTACGCCATTTCTATATTACAAATTGCTTATCAAGCCAAACAGTATCTTCAGAGTCATGAATAATTAACGTCGCTTGCTTAAAGTATGAAGATGCGCGGGCGCAACTAACAGGCGGTAAAACGGCCGCGGGCCTTGCTTGACGTAGAAACCGCATTTATTTTGTATAGGTAGAGCTAGCCGGTTATACAATCTCATTATATACAAGGAAATAATAGTATACAGTGGGTCGCTTTATCGCTATGGTCTATACCGTAGCCTAGCAACCGGAACAACAAGAGATGGAAATGTCTAGAAGTAATCAATGTTTTTGATTTTATGCAAACTCTAAGGCTTTCACGGCCGGCGTTGCATGTTGTATGTATTGCTTCCGGGCTGTTTCGCCGTGGTCTAAATGAAACTTGTGTTCCAGACGTTTCGTCGATCACTGCGGTCGACATCTTCAGTGGTTCAGGTCCGGGCGGCGACAAGAGCGTAGAACTCTCCTTCGCAGCGTCTTCCCTGTTACTGAGATTCTCAATGGAGTCTCATAACTTATGATGATAAGATAAGCTGTTTCAACAGTGTACATATCCACGTGGACTGTTCAAAAAATAGTTAATGAAACGAATTCTGTGGCTAACAATTAACCTAGACTCTTCAACCTTAACAATTGGACAATAACCTCAGTGAACGTGCGTTCTCTCGAAATAACTCAAAGGCGATCGTTAATCGGATCAACCAATTGATCGACCAATTGGCGATCGGCAGGTCGTGAGCTTAATTGGTTGTGTTTGCGGCTCCCCAATTGATTGATGGGACTTGTTGATTAAATGAGGGTTAAAAGCGTAGGCCGAGTAAGTACCACGTGTGATGATATATGTAAGTACATATTTAGTATGGTCCGTTTACACTTAAGTGAACTTAAGTAAGAATAAATAATTAATCATTTCAAATAAGATCTTTATGTTAATAATGATTTGAATTTGTCTTTAATCTAAATAACAGGCTCGGGAAAAAGCTATAATCCGAATAATCTAGAAATTATAAGAATATTCTCGTGTCGTCCGTCGTCTGGAAAAAGCGCTAGATTATTACTGGTTACTTGTAATCTTGTGTTTGAAAATTCATGTATTGATAAATTTAGTTTTATTCACGAACTGATCACGTTAGCCATTAATATAATTTATAATTTCTGTGTTCTCCGAGGGTCCATTTGAGCGCGTAGAGACTAATAAACACTTCGCCGACGACACGTGTGTATGTGTGGCATTCCTAAGCGCCTGAATACTTCGCGATGTTTCACTTTTCCAGTAGGGTTGCCAGCCTGCTCTAGGGAAGGTAGAACTAGGTAGAAGGTAGAACTAGGTAGAAGGTAGAAGGTAAGTACACATATATATGTGTAATCAATCTTCCTTCATACATAGTATAAAAGACTGGAGTAAAATACTACGCGTCTGTCTGTCTGATTTTAAAACGGGTCTCACCGTTTTATTTATTTTCGGAACAAATATATGTATCGTACATCCAAATCAATTTTGTAAATGTTTAAATTGCACCCGTGCCCTCGGGCCGGGTCGCTAGTACTTTATAAAGGGTCAAACCAATAATTTGATTGTTAAGAAGATATTTGTATAAACAGGCTGCACCAACAGTGAAGGGGCTTACATTGTAATCCCTCATAAAAGTATACATATCCAAATCATCCAACTATAATGTCTGGAATTCGACAAGATTTACAGTTTTATCGCTTTCGATTTAACCCAATCTAAACGGTATTCAGGGTAAAAAATAAACAAAATCCTGTCTGCAGCTAGCTCTCTCTCACCAGTAATAACCGCGAGAAATAGTTTATTATTAATATATTTATTATTATATAAAGTGTTTATAACATTGCTTACTATCCAGGCTCTTAAGAGATTACAAAAACTAATCAATTTATGATAAATGTTATAGGTGTAGTACATTGTAGTACATTGATTGAACCTTTAACCTTTAGATCACGATTAAAGGTCGTACGTACGAGTGAACAGTGACCTGCCCCGAGGCAACCCTAGCTCGCTCGCGCGCCACTCCCATACATTTCAAGGTTTGACACACATACGATTCGTGTCATGACTTAAAGGATTTTAAATTATGGGCTGGGTTGTTACCGCGGTGCGCGGTGTATGGATTTAACATGATTTATACGGACAGTATTTTGTGAAGAGGCTGACGGGTAGCCACTAAACTCAAGATTGTATAGATACAGTGCTGAAATTGATTACCTAATATATTTAGCTTTCAAGCTTTCGCAAAGGAAAATAATTATAGCAAATCTATTTTGTCAAAGTTTTCTTTGACTCGTGTCAAATTGCTTATGACTATTATTTCCTAGTAGATCGGAGAAAGAATATCCCACTACTATAATAATATAAATGAGAAAGTATGGATGGATGGATGGATGTTTGTTACTTAATCACGCCAGAACGGTGGAACGGATCTGGATTAAATTTGGCACAGAGATAGATTACAGTCTGAAATAGCACATAGGCTACTTTTTATCCCGGTAAAATGTATGACTCCCGTGGATAATTTTATTGATGTAGCGGGAAAACGGTAATCCGCATTATGGCAATTATGTCGTAATGTTATATCCTTCTTGATAAGAAATAGTTGTAAATGTGGAACGGTGGTTAAGATGTCGTTGTTAAATTGAATCGTCTCATCTTCTATATTGTATAAAATTCTTGTTTCACAGATTTTGTTATCGAACTCTTCCGAAACGGTTTGCCTGATTTTTTTGTTTATATTTGGTAGGTCTGAGAATAGATAGTAGATAAAGTATTTTTAACCCTCCTATCCCCAACTCCCATTTTATCACGATTTTAGTATTTTTGTACGAACAAATATCTAAATATTTTAACTATTAAAATTTGTGGGATGTACGTTACCGGATTCTTTTACAGTTTCGACCAAATTTTTGGCAACCAAATAGTCAATACTACACTTCTAGACACACTAGACAATAACACTCCTGAGTATTCGGTGTGGCAATTCTGCAGTTCCGTGCCAATTATATAAGTAGTTAATTCAGGGAGAGATCTCCTTTCTTTCAATATAACAATGGATTACTATTTTATTGTTACTACTCATGAACAAAATTACTAGCATTTTTTTGTTACATATCACGTCATGATTAATAATCGATTCAAAGTTACATTACCTTCATATCATAATTGTAACGCTCGTATTAAGATATATAATTTGATATCGTGCCAGTAATAGCTACTATTACGAGGCCACCAACCGGCAACTGTATAACTGTGGGTTTAACTAAATGAGAACAATTAATATATAAATGTATTTAAAAAAAAAATTATACAAGGTCTTCTCGACCCAAATTAGGCAGAGCCCGTAGGGAGCGAGGGGCTTGTTGTAACAGTTTTCATGAAAACTAATATATCTTGAGATCCATTGAATAAATTGCTACTAAATAAGGATGAATGGATGCTGTAACTCTTCCTCTACCAAATCAAGTAAAAATAATACCATAACTATTGGTCATTATTTTACAATCAATTATTTTCTAGAAGAAGTGCGGTGTTACAACTTACCTCGTGCTTGGGGCAAGTTGTAACGTCTACTGGGGCAAGTAGTAACGACAAAAAAAACCATAACAATACCTCTAATCATTTATTCTTTGTTTATTTTTAACAAAATTGACATCTTTCTAAAGTAGGTATTATGTAATTCTTATCAAAAATCAACTTTAATACACTTTTTATGTGAACAACACCTAAAAATTAAGTCATTAACAGTGTTATTTAATTAAACACTACTTATAATCATCATGGCACTTTCAAATCACAGTAAGTAATTAAATTATTTATATCAAAGGTATGCTTCGTAATTATCACTTTTTAATATCTATCTAACAAAGTATTGCACTTAAACACATAAGAATAAATATTTGGTGGGTTTCATTATAATTAAATTCAGTCTTCATCTGAGCTACAATTAATACAAATAAATAACAAATAAAAGATATAGTGTCTCCTGTAACACATCCTACATGTGCCCTCATTCTAGAAGAAAGAAAAAAATAAGTAGGTATCTACATCATAACTTGAGGCATGTTGTAACACGTTACAACAAGCCCCAGGATTTTGTTACAACTAACCCCATGGTATGATTTTTAACATTTATCAAGATAAATATTTCAACAATTTAGCAATCTTTAAAACTGTTACACATTATCAGAGATAGATCAATTTTAATGTAAATAAGATATAGAAAGTATAAAATTAGTCGATAATAATAACGCAAACCAAAATTTTACGACAGTACAATTTTATATTACCTGGCAAAAAAGGAAGCGCGTGCTACTTCCGCTCCTGCGCCGGCCGGCGGGACACTGTGATATGGCAACAAGATGCGGCGCGGTTTATAGGTCAAAGCGAATCAAAGAAATACGCTAATAAAGTTTAAGATCTTAGTGAAAAGAGCCTGTTACTACTTACCCCTGTTACAACAAGCCCCTCGCTCCCTACTATGGTGACTTAATGACTGATATATATATATATATATATATGTATATATTTATGTACATTATACATATACACACCCAGACACAGGTCAAACAGAATGTTCATGTGCACAAATGTTTGACCTGTCCGGGAATAGAACCCGGGACCAGCGGCTCAAAAGGCAGAGTACCAACTACGCCAATCGGCGAGTCAATTCAATAAAGATATCATTGTTATGTAATGTCTTACCAGAACTTAACTGCGACAAGAAACGCAGATATATTTTATTATAAAATTATACATACGTAAACCATAAGAACCTCCTCGATGATTCTCAATTCATATTTATATTAATTTAACTTCAAAGCTTTTCTACCAAGGCAATGTTGACTTTCTCAGTAGGCCAGCGCTGAATGTTTCTAAACATCGGCCGACGATAAACAGGCTTGTTTACATCATACGTCCAGTTTACTCACATAAAAACAACATAAAATTAGATCATGTACGCGTTAACAATCGTATAGAGAATATATAGACCACATCTATCAGTGTTATATACTTACCAAACACACGCGCATCATCTTAGTCGACATTACATGCAGATTACAAGTCAAATGGTTCGCGCCGCGTTATACAGTAATCTTGATGAGAGCTGCTAGAGCCCTGGACGATGCCATGACCACAGTGACTGTTATATATGATGTGTCTATGCATGACCAACACTCTGGGTGATAGAGGAGAGAGGCAAGATATGCCTTTACTCTGTGGAGAGTGCCATTTTAATGAGAGGTATGAGTCCTAGGATATAATAGTTATAAGGTTAACTGTCATAGTCCGAGTTCAGCCATCATCGTCAACATACGTGTATTATTGTGATTGTACATTATTGTTACAAATATTGTAATGTTATAAATACGTTCGATATACATAATTGATTTTAGACAATACTACGTTGAGTATGTTAGTTGAGTTCCTAGATGAGAATCAGACATTGGCGAATAAATACTAGAAAAAAAGAATCCCTGCTATAACTGTAACACCTTTCAAATATCAAATCATATAAACTTTGTCTGTTTTTGCTATGTGCAATAGTTTTGGCGTCGTACGAGGATACGAGAAACGGAATGTATTTTGTTTGTGGCCTTATCACAACTGTATGAGGTTGAGTTTGTGCCAAAACACAAACTCAGTCGACAAATAAGTCCCAGCGTACTTTGTTTCTACAAAATCATTTTGTAATCAAGGCAGGGAAGATAAAACATATCACCTTGCACTCGCACGTAACTTCCACTATTTCCTTTCGCATTATTACATTTCAACATAATACAAGAATAAAACAAATCAAAAGATATAAATGATGGGCCATTTACTCGTTATCTCCGACGGCGGTCTTCTAATGATCCAAACAGTTACTTCGCAGACGCTATCAGTTCATCGGTGATTCAATCTTCTCACAATAACAACTGGTAAATAAACTCGTGGGACGGCAAAGTCATGGATATGGAGGCAAGGTCGAAGGTGCCGATGGTTGCAGACGCTTTATTCGTAATGGTTTCTAGATCTCATTGTTCTCAGGAAATAAATGTGCGTAGATTATCGGCGGAAATGCAGATGAAGATTGGAAAATGATAAAACGAAAGAATCAATGATAACCTATCATCATCTCGACCTGTCCTCGTCAAAGAAGAAATAACCGGGATTTTTTTATACTATATATATATTTATACTACTTATATATATGTATATATATATTGGATGACAAACAATCAGAATGTGAAAGAGCTCATAATCGCTTATTACATACCCGGTTCTATTATACTGGGGGTATAACAAGTACGTGGCAATCTTTGTAGGACACTGCTAGAGAAGATAGCTCTAACTCGGGAATAGCAAGGAATAAAACTATCGGAAGAATAACACAGATAGTGGACTCAATTATATGTGGATGAGCTTTCGCGCGATGTCGACCAGTAAGGTAACGTAAGTAAGTAACTTGTCGGTTAAATATTTTTAAAGAGTTCTTCAGAAGATACAGAAAGATCCCATGACTGCGAATACTACGTATAGCCTTTGATGAGTTACGTAACTCATCAAAGACAAACAATTCTAAAAACGAAATATGTATGTACATTATTTTATCTTGCCGGACTATAATTATAATCTCCTTACAAATAGCTCACAAATATATTTATTGTATTTTGTATTCCTAAGAGATAATCAAGATGTACCGGCCGATAAACGATAATTATTATTACTCGTATTCTTATCAAATACTACCCGCTAACCTATTGGATGACATTATTCGGCAGTGGGAACTGGTATTCGTTACGCATCAGAAGGTTTATCTGTTTTTTAGGGTTCCATACTAGAAAACGGAACCCCCATTGCTGTTTTATGACGTTAGTTGGGTTAGATGTTTAGATGTTCTATTAGTAAGTACTTTTTAAATTGAAACAGATTGTTAATGGATCTTTTATAAAAATAGCTGATACAATAAGTAAAAAAATAAGATACGATCTTGATTTTTATTAGGAAACCTGTTCTCTTCAAAACGATATCTACCGTACATTAGAAGTAGTAGTAGTAGAATGAAAAACAGAGAAGTCAAACTAATCTCGCCAGCTGAGAAGGCGAGCTATAAAGTACAACGTCAAGTCAAGAAAACTGGTTTAGTCCAAGTTGAACAACAAGTGAAAAAAAACCATTTTGTCTGCTACAAACATATCTTAGTACTGAACCTTAGGGACGCGAATTCGACTCGCATTTAGTCAGTTGCGTGTAATTATCAAGGTTAGGGGCTCCCAATGGAAGGCTTGTATTGAAACAAAGCGTTTCGTATTCTCGAACAATAAGAGATTGGTTTGATGGGTGGGGTGCTACTCAGAAAATTAATGTGTCCGTCAGTTACGTGTGTCGGTTCAAAAGTTGACTTTACATAAAACGAACCTGATCATTTTTTGCAATATGAAATCGTTACCAACATGGGACCTAGAAATCGTCAAGAAGTAGTTCGCCTGCTGATTGGTTTCTCGATCAACAATACACTCGTATTGTCAAAAAATATTCACTTTTAAAATCAATGGTCGTAATTATGTTAACTGTTTATACTGTATAGATCTAGCGTTTGACCATACAATCTCACTTGATGGTCAGTGACAATGTGGTCTTTTTATACTGCAGATCTAGCGTTTGACCACTATCTCACTTGATGTTTAGTGACGATATGGTCGAAGAAATTATCACGCTAGAATGTTCACTGGCTCGCTAGGACTGCTTCCTGAACACACTATGTGTTTGGTGACAATTTTTCAAACTTGAGGGTGGTACTGGTAGCCAGGCGGGTACTCGAAAGAACCCTACCACCATGCTGGGAATTCGATAACAGTATATTACCTTCACCGGCAGCTCACGCCGTTGTTGTTGAGGATCGAACCAGTTTCCGTCAGTTGATCTATCATCGCTTCAGATTTAGTCAATTAATTGGCCCTAATTCTGTTAATCACACGAACTAGCTAAATTTCACTAAAATTCCTCAAAATGAAATAGCTCGTATTCTGTTTACTCTAAATTCAAATTCGTATAACTCCTTACAACGCTCTCACTAATATTAGACGAGTTTTATTCCATTGTTAGCAAATTGCGGGTCGTTTTAGTAGGCACCAAATAAGTGGCGACTTAATTTACCTAAAACTAGCCGCAAATATAATAAATACATTTAACTTTAGTGATGTTTGTTGATAAGTCTCATTCTAATTTAGACTTTATTGTAACCGTATAAGAACTTATCTAATTTTGAAATATTTTAGTTTAGTTCAGTTGAATAAGCGAATCACTACCATTGTCTTTTACATTACATTTTAAAATAGTATGAAGTCTCTAAACATCTAAATCGGTGTAATTACCAAATTAATCGGGCGTGGAAAACTCCGAAATCATTTGGATATATTTCAAAATAATATTGGCATAAAGGTCAATGATCCAACCATACAAGACTTAACAATATTGTCTTCGTTAAAACAATAAATGTTTCCCCTCTTCCCTTCTCCGGCCCGCGGCCGACACGCGAGCGCGCCCGCACTGTCGGCGACGCGTCATTCCATGTTCGTGGTGAGGAAATGACTACTTGCGTGATACGATGGCTTGTTGTATTTCCCGATTTATTATATATTCTCGCTGTAACGGCTGTCACTTACATGCTTTCATTTATTTATTTGTTTATTTGTTACGGTAACATAGTAACATCCAAAAAACAAATTGTTCATGATTATCCACTAATTACTTTAAAATAGTTCTTAATATGTAATAAACTGAGTAAAGGACAATTTATATCATGTTTTATTCCATTCCCATTTTTTTTCACACTCATAACCCCCGCACTACGATTCTCTGTGTCGCGGGAGGCATGGACACACAAACACCCAAGACCCGGGACTAACACCTACACTCATCGCATAAATGTTTGCCCCTGCCGGGATTCGAACCCAGATTCGTGCCTAGTCACCAAATTAATTAACAATATATTAAATTTAATATGAGCTTACAATATGTTACACATTGTAAAACTTCGTTGAAGTATAGTACCACCGAGCTTCTTAGCGCTTTCTCTATTTAGTGGCTGAATCTAATGGTGGCGTTATTGAGTTCTTAATACTATCTATAATTTTATTGATTCGCGTTCATGTCGCGTCTTTTGATAATTTTGAATCAACAAAAAATTTAATCTTTCGGAGGAGTTCCGTGTCCCAGCAGTGGGATCGTTATGCCCAGATTATGTTGACGATGCAACAGACGAAACTGCGCGCGTTGAGTAACCATAAGAAAACCACTAACCGGTTCCATTACCACTCAAGTGAAATGCCAGTATACGGCTTGTAAATCATGAACACATTCCGACTTACGAAATAGCCCGAAGCCTTGTTCCGAGTACTTCGTGATTGGCTAGCTGAACACTCCAGTCTCCTGCCATGCATACCTGTTCAAATAACATATCATTTGAAAGAACATAAACGTTTCTTGCGACAGGTGCTATTATGATGTACAGGTTGTTATTATGAGAACGATGAACTTAGAAGTTACAAGGTTGCCGTGGTCGAGATAAAACGAATGGAGACGCATACTTCAGTATATGTAATTATATATGAGATTCTATTTCAAAGCATACAAATAAAACTGCAACTTTGTCATTTAAAAAAAGTCATAATAAAAATATCTCAATAATAATCGTCAAATATGAAAGTACTTCAAAGACAATAAGACTGCGGGGTGGAGACTCTCATTCATCTCTCTGCACCACCTTTAGATAAAAACGTTTGGATCTGAGCTGCTATGATTTGATATGATGTTTTGTTTATGACAAAATATACATCATCGAAATTTAGATTTTCAGGTTTAGAATTTGCTGGAGTTACGATGCTGTACGGAGTCGACGAGGCACAAGACACTTGTTCTTTATATGTTTTCATAACTCAAAAGAGAATAGCGGGAAAGGCATTTCTTTCTTCAGTTGAATAATATAGTTATTTGTTGTTAACATTCAACAATAGCACCTGCATCAAGCATATAGTACATTATTACGTTAATTAATTTATAGGCCAATTAGATCATTAAATTACGTAAGCGAAGAAACTCGTTCTATGCAAGTTCCAAGTAGGTCAGTAGTATTGATGTACGCTCAATGTTTACTAACAAATATATACCATCTCCATTCTGCCATTGTGTTGTTTATCAGCATTCTTTTTAACATTTGTTTTTAGACTGACAACACTTTGATTGGTCATTTTGATCAGCTGGGAAACGAATCTTGGACAAAATCAGAGTAAAATATTATATTTTGATTTTAAAATCATCCCATAGGATTCAACATCAATAACTACAACTCTAAAATAAAAAAAATCTATATTACTACCTATAGATACCTAGATATGTAAAACAGAGCAGTTTTGTACGGTCAACACAAAATAACAATTGTAATACTAAACAATCGCACTTTTATTATTCCAAACAACTTGAGACTGGTAGTAGAAGATATGTCATGCACATGCAGACCTACAACTTACCGTTTTACAACTTATCCATTGATTTTAAACTAAACAGTTGTTGTGTGCGTTTTAAAAACAGTTTAATCATCACATATATACACATCTGTTGAAATATTGGCAGCAAAGTTTTTCCCGTATTTTAATGTAATCCTGTATTGTTTATGCATTAAAAAAAATGCGTCACAAATTTAGTGCGCGTACTCGAACAAGTTACATCGAAGAGGTACATAAATGTCAAATATCTTGCGTATCTAATTATAAAGTCCCGTATCGTCCCTTATAATGAAAACGCACTAGATTACTATTCACGACAAGAGGTCGGCCGCATGCGCACGTCTCCAAATCAAGGAGGTCGTTTGTTATCCGCGGGGGAAATATTGGAACTGCCAGAGCGCCTATAACTTGTAATGTTCACTTGTTATTTGACTTAACTTTTAACTGTTATTCTTATAATATAACCATGAGCTTAAAATAAGTCTAGAGGTCTAGCCATTTTAGCTACATCAGCAATTGTTATCGCACGTCTCTAAGAATCTGTCACAGGGTTTCAAATGTCATTCGACTGTATCCCAACATTATATCTCAAGTGCAAGTTTTGGTAGGGTTCTAACATAAAACATTTTGGAAAACATCAATCTACAGGTATTTTCAGAGAATGATAAATCAGAACGAATAAATATCCATCATAATAATAATAATAAACCAATCTGTACTCACGATTACTCACGTTTATTCATATGGTAATATTTTAAGCGGCAACATTTTATATAAAAATTCCTTCAAATAAACCTTGCAATAGTTTCCTAACTATTTTTTGACAAAGTAACATAAGTAGATAGAAAGCAGATTCTACAGCCAGGAAACCATATATAAGTAAATATGTTTTGTTTACCAAAATATATTCCTTTTAATATTATAATAAGAAAGTTTGTGTGTATGTTTGTTACTTCTTCACGCTCAAACGGCTACACCGATTTCGATGAATTTTGGTATGGAGATAGTTGAAGCCCTGGATTGATCATCGATTGATCGATTGATCACCCTTAAGTTGACGTTGCTGTATAATCGTAATATTATTAATGATAATGATAATGATTAACACGTAGACTACTTTTATCCCGGAAAAACTATAGTTGCCGTGGGATAATTGAGGTAGCGGGAAAACCGTAATCCACGCGGGTGAAACCACGGGACGCTACTAGTCCTATATATTTACGTAATTTTACTGCCTTAGATTATTGATATATGGTCTTTATAAAAGGGGTCAATACGTAAACGGGACACGCATCAAATTGTGAAGCAATCATTGTGACGTAGAATATCATCGTGCAAGGCTAGTATACATACATACATAGGTAATAAAGATACTGATACATCCCTTCTGGAAGTGATTAGAAATCGATGATCATTAACAAGTTCCAGTGTATACAGGACGTTACGGCCTTGGTTACGGATAGTCTACACCACTATGTTCTAGTCTGGGCCTTTTCTCCGCTACCGACCAATATTTACATCACATCAGCGGTTTGCTGCCAATCATAAGCTTTTATACTTCACATATACGTAGATGTCACTAATCGATCATTACTATATTCATCACATTTGTTTTTTATATTACTCACTGGATGATAGTTGAATACTAATTTAATCAAAAGCATTCGTTAAGAATTTTAAGTAATACTCTAAATCGTTTTTTAGCATAACTTAAGCCATTTAACCACTGATCATTATGTATACTCAATATTATTAATTTAGTTATTTATTTATTAACTTAACTACATAATAAGCTGGCCAAAACCTGGCCTAGAATAGTACTCCCCCATCTCTTCCCGCGGGTGCCGTAAGAGTCGGCTAACTATGGCTCGACGCCCTATGGCTGCAATTATAGTCAAAGAAGCTTAACATAGTTAATGCATATAACCGACAGATAAAATGCAAATGGGATTCATTGCATTACGGTTGTATAAAAGTCTAGAGGCCATAATATATTACCTATGCATTTAAATGCATGATATGCAAACTCTCCATATTACAAGTCAAAAGGCTAACATTAATTTCGATTATGTTGCAGTAGGTATATATACACATTTAATTACACGCTCTAATTATTAAACCTTCATAATAATTGGATTATATTATAAGATGGATTATTTGATTGCTGGGTCGTAAGTTTGGTGCATGTACAGTTTTAACTTTTTACGTTTATTTATGCTTTTAGTTTTTACATAATGGTGCTAATGGTACATTGTAGCTAAAGGAGTTTCAGGATATGCCCCCGGGTCAACGAACCTTGCTTGTATGACTCCTTGGTTCACCTGCCACCTGTCCTTCAGTGTATAATAACTACACGAACACTTCAAAAATGTACACTTTATTTTATTGCTATTATTTGGTACTATAAATCTTATTAACAAAATACTCCTAACTTTGTAAATAAGATTTATAGTACCAAAACCAAAACGATACCAAATTGTTCAGTAGTGTATAAGTGTTTTAAAATACAACAAAACTTGGCCCTGGAATTCTTTTTTTAATACTTTCTGTGAGACCAATCTAAGAGTAAATCTTTTTAAAACGTTTGCTCTGCGTGACCGCCCAAACACACCACACACTCGATTCTAGCTACGATGTTTTCTTTACAACGGCAGAACTAGACCACGCCCAACGATTAAATAAATTTTAGAACCGCTGTATGCCCTTAAAATCAGTTTCTAGAATACGACCATATAAAAAAAATAATTAAACAAAAAATGCAACCGACTTCAACACTCAAAAGTGTGAAATAACTTGTTGAAGTCGGTACCATGATAGTTCACACAAAAGTAACTATCATCACAATATTTTGCTCATGGTACCGGCTTCGACAAGTTATTTCACACTTTGGAGTGTTGAAGTCGGTTGCATTTTAAAAAGAAATTTTTTTTCACCCTTTTCAGTGACAATTGTCATTGTGTGTTCTGCGATGTCTTCAACCGCGACAATAATATCATCAAGACACGCGTAGCACTTTTCAGTCATTGGAGTACAACTCAAAAACCGCTTGACCGATTTTGATGAAATTTAAATGACCACCACGGAAGTATACTCTATCTAACAAAAAAAGAATCATCAAAATCAGTTCATAAGCGACGAAGTTATCCGCGAACACACATAAAAAAAACATATATACGGTCGAATTGAGTAACCTCCTTTTTTGAAGTCGGTTAAAAAACAAAAAAAATATATAAAAAAAGTGAAGAACTTACATATCTTTTTTTCAAATTTTACGATATTTTATGATTGCAAATAAATAATTTACCTTTTCCAACCCAATTCAATACATATTTTTTTGTGATTATGTAACCAACCAGGTTGGCTAAATCTGCGCCATGGGTTCGCAACAGAAGACCGGTTTAGTAATGTGGTTTGGTCCATGTTGCGTTGCGTATATATTATTATGTAAGTATAAAAAAGTTAATTACAAAATTCCATGTACTAAATACAATAATGCTAACATGCTTCGATAACTTACGGAATTAACCAAAACTGTTCTAATTTGTAAATGCATTACTTATTTAGTACGTACATACCTATTAGAGGTAAGATATTTAAGATTTTTTTTATAAGGTTTTAAGGATGTAAACATCGATAAGTATTGTTACCCTGATCTAAAATTAAATAATTAATTTTAATTGTAATGGTACTAGTTCCACCATCCACGAATTCGTCTGGTTGTATTTAAGATTATATCGCTCAGGCATAGTAGTAATTAACTCAGCATTATTATGAATACTTTTTGATCCTTTTCGCTACAAGCTAGCAAAAATCTTATTTATAATTTCTCTCAATTTCCAAGATTGTAGTCGAAATATATAACAAAATACTGCCACAATGTTTTAACTAATATATTATAATATACGTTACACTGCACAATTTAGAGTTTCAGAGATTGTGTGTCACGCGTGTCGACCAACACTTACAGATATTTTTGTGAACTTACTTTGTTTTTTTTTTTTTGTTACGAACACTCAAACCTCCGCACTAGGATTCTCTTTGTCAGGGGAGACATGGACACACACAATCATAGCACACAAACAACCAAGACCCGGGACAAACACCTACACTCATCGCACAAATGTTTGCCCTTGCCGGGATTCGAACACAGGGCCCCGGGGACTCAACACATGTCACTGATCACTGAGCCACGGCGACCGTCTTGCGGTATACCGACCTATAAAATGGTATAGTTTTTGTAAGAATAAAAGTAGCTGGCTGCAGTTTAAATCCATTGACTCCTGGAAATGCAACTCCGGATCCGTCTTGTATGTAATGGTGGAAGTGGCTTTGCAAAATGGTTCAATATGTAAAACAAGAGTAGGTAATTATTCCAATAACCTATTAACAATTACATATTCAATTTAATTAAATAAATCTAGATTACTTCATATTTTGCACTGCAACTGAAACATTTAAAAGCAGTTATTCACTTTCATCCATCGATAAAACACCACATAAATTGTTCACCTCTATTAACAGACAATTAGGTTTAAACTGTATCCACAGGTCGACTGTAAACTGTGTTTAATCGTCGGCAATGATTTATAAAGTTATTATTTGTTTGTACCCGACGGTTCAGTCGGCGAGGGGGGCAGTACGTAATTACATTTGTAGAAACGTATCCTCTAATTAGTGGAAGGTTTAGAAACTTTCAACAATAAACATTTAAAGTATAATAAGAAGTAATTTACTTCATCATATGATCGTCATCATCGTCGTGTCTGAGCCGTGGATATTATGATGTGTTCATGGACGTCATGGGCGTGTTTACATAAACTAGCTTTATTAATAATGATCGTAATTCAAATTTAGCAGATATCTTGTGGCGGATATGATGATGTAGTTTATAAAATATATAAAAACCAAATTCTATACTTATAACAACATATTTTTTAAATGGAAAGAAATTCTGTTTACAATCAATATGATGAAACTGAAATCGTAGCCTTACAAATTAATAAAATAATATTTTAAAAATAAAAATGCAAATAAACGAGTACAGAGGTTATTGTACTGTTTTGAGATCGGTTTAGAATAGTCTTTGACTGACTTCCAAAAAGAGGACGTTGTCAATTTGGCATTTCGTCCGTCAGCGTAGGCGCAGGAACACACCCGTTTCACTAGGGTCAAACGCGAGATTTTTATAAAAAAATTTATTAAGAAATCTTTTGCCCTTTTTTTAAGTAGTGTAAGCATGTTTTTATTGTTTTTTTTAAACTACGTAATTATTATTTATATAAACGGTATTTATTAACTGATAGTCACTGCACATTGTTCATATCGAAAGTCTGTTAAAGAAAACTACTTCGCATTTATGTTGATGTGTCAATGTCGAACCAAGTTCTCACACTCATGACCAATACTAATGTTATTGCCAGCAACGACAATATTTTCGCTAAGATCTCATCTGCTGCCTGCGTGTAGGCAGTATCGACATAACCAAACTGGCAGCCGTGACGTAGATTTAATTAAAACTACCCGCCTAGCTACTAGTATTACTCTCATGATAAAAAGGGTAATTTGTCAGACGATATAGCGAAAAAGACGGCATAAAAACGTATTTGTTTGTAGGTAGATACGATACCAACAGATCTGACCTTACATCTGCAACTACAAGGCCTGGGTAGGCTCGGATAGTAGGTAATACATATGACAACACTGCTTGCTATGCTAGTGCTATTTAGACTTCATTATTTGGAGATGAATTCAGACTGTCTATATAACTTTGAATAGACTAAGAACATTAATAATCAGATCTGCCACCCCTATTCCCTCAGCGGCAGCAAATAAACTAAGATGGGGATTTTGCATGTAACTTATGCATTTCATATACCAGATTTTAACGTTCAACATCTGTTCATATAGTTTTACCAAGGGTTTTGTTCTCTACAGTGGCCTCGGTACTATTATTATTGCCAATAATACTAGCCAAGCGTTAATATGCTTAAGTAAAAATACTTGACGCCGCAGTAACCATGATTAAGTCATCTTCATTACTCATCATTATTGGCCAATTAATTAAACAGAGTACCATTTTTGTACAATCAAACTACCAAGCGTTTTATTGCTCAAGCCTATAAACCTATTACTGCACAGCTAATCCCTATCGGTTACCAACCTATGCATAATTCAAACAGGTGCGTGGATCCTGTATGCTTCAAACATACACCTTGGCGCATTCAGAAAATGGATGGATGAGGAAGCCGATATGAATAACAGTTTATAAATAACTTTTCTAATTGCAAGAGGCGTTAGCTATTCACTTCACACAAATTTGAGCTCCTACAGGAAATCCTATTTAATTTACCACCGTATACATACCTACCCGTAGGTACAGTGTATATATTTATAAGGCCATTATATATGTTTATACGAACTCGGGCGTTTCTCTCGGAAAAAGGGTTAAAAACCTCCACGCCAGCTAACGACGGCTATGCACAATGGCTAGCGGTAAATTTTTATTTATTTATTACACTCAAACCCCCGCACTAGGATTCCCTGTGTCGCAGGAGGCATGGACATATACAATCACAACACACAAACAACCAAGACCCGGGACAAACACCTACACTCATCGCACAAATGTTTGCCCATGTCGGGATTCGAACTCAGGGCCTCGGGGATTCAGAAGTCATGGCACTGACCACTGAGCCACAGCGACCCGCAAATGATGTGGAGATTTCACACACATTCCGTCGTTTACCAGCATCGAAATTCAACGAGGCAGTGCCGCTAGCATCCTGGGTGCGTGCGCCCCCACTTCATGGGATGGAATTGACATTGACAATGGAAGTTGAATGGAAGTTCCATCAAACCATTGATTACTCTCGTGCGTGTCTGTTTAGCCAACCTCCTTCCGCTTGTACTCTACCGACTATCTAATATGTCTATCTGAAACTTAGTCACTACATCTTCTAACCATAACTTTCTCTTCTCGGTCTTATCATGTAAGTCTCTACCCTGTCACCCTCTCAATGTTTCTCCAAACAAGCTTCTCAAAGTACTCATTCCCACTGTATTTTTGCACTTTACTCTCATGCTTTTCCTGCCAAACCCATCTTTCACTAACATAAATTAGTGTCGGAACTGAGACTTCCCTACGCACAGCCTGAAGTGCTTTTTGGACACCTTCTGGCTGTTCATAACAAAATACAATTTGTAAACATTGTATTTAAGTGGTTGATGATTTTATTCAAACATTATAATATCAGATGAAAGTACTTGACCCAAAACAGAACTATCAAATTTGCCTTGCAATTTCAAGTCTAGTCTTAATCAGACCAAGATTCAATGAAATCAATCCGCCTACAAGTACCGGTTCCGCTAGTCTTACTTCCACATATTAGCTAATAGTCAAGATAACCTTAATTATCTACAACATAGTAAACCTTGGCCTATTACACCTTCTATACAGCAGACTGATTCGATAATGTAAATTGCTGACAGTGGACATCCAGGCACGTTTGACAAATAGGTACTCAGCATTTCCTAGTGCTCAACATCTCCGCAACCACACGATTACATTTCGTGGACATCTATTGTCTATTATATACCTAGGGCACTGATATGAGTCGTCAAATTGACGTATATCTTAGTATGATTTCGTCCGTATTGGAAAGAGGACGTTTCAGAGGTTATTTAATTTGAAAGTTGCAACTGTGTTACTTACGTAGAATGTTGAGGATATTGACAATTATTACACAGCAAACTTACATAGGTTGATAAATGATTCTTCGATTGAACACTTGATTTGAAAAGGATCATCTTCTTACTCTTATTTTACTCAGGTGAAACAATAAATTTGGTCTTACAAGACGAGAATGGGTGGTCTTAAAGTTTTAATTGAGTTTGTATGAGCAAGGTTTTAGGGAATGCTGTTATTGGTAGTATAACAACTCGCTAACTTTCGGTAAGCTACTTGTTTTGCGCCAAAACAGGATGAACCTTGTGGTGATTTTGTTGTTAATCAAACTAACTAAAATAAGGTTTTAATACGTTTACGATAAAGTCCAACAGTCACGTTATTTCGTGCCTCCTACATTACCGCAATTTAATAAAGCTCATAATTTAGAGATAGCGTTGTAGAGCTATGCGAATTTGAATTTCAACGTAAATAGAATGAGTGCCTCTTCAATATAATTTTAGAGTATTTTAACTAGTTTGAGTGATTAACAGAATTACAACCAGTAGACCCTCCTCACGTGGACGGGAGTATTTTTATGATGGTCATTCTGCATTATTTTCTCTCGAATAGTCCCTTTCCACGGCATGCCAGATATAAGAAATGATGAAAGAGTATTGAATGTGCTGGGGTCGTTATTGAATACAGTACTGATAAAAATACACAAAATTACGTAGAAAAAGTTCCTTAAACAAAAAAAAACTATGAAAATTGTCTTCTACTAATTAAGATGAATATTTCAAAAGCTATAGGTCCTATTTTGATGAAATTAATATGTGAAGAAACTGAAATTATATCGTATCAAATAAGAGTTTTACTTAAATAAAAAAATTATGATATTTCGGTGTAATAACCATTTAAAGTAAATGGTTATTTCACATACGGTCAGAGGGTTCCGACTTGAGTTTCCACCTCATACGGAAGTCTTTTTCAAGGAGAATACGGGGCAAACTCCAGTTCCGACCAGAGTTTATGGTGGAAACTCTAGTCGGAACCCTCTGACTCATTACGTGTCAAAACCAAGTCAGTTTAAACAACAAAACATGATAAGTGGTTGGCTCGCGCGCTTACGTGGTCGGACGTTTACGGAAGACTAGATAGCCATCTCCAGCGCAAAGGTTTCGTTCATCGACTCGCCGTTATGTACCAGTATGTATGTTAGGTACATCAAACAGTTGCGCAATAAGTTACGCTTCGAGCGTTGTGGAACGAATGGTGATTGTGCAAAGTTTTATTAGCTTACTCTTAATTTGTTTACTTAAAGTTTACCAACTTGTTGGTCGTAGAGTTCCGTTATTCTGTGTTAGTTCTGTATCAGTCTTCGCTTGCACCTTACTACTGCCTCTTTGAATTATATTTAGACCTCATTCATGTATACAACTGTGTTTATGGAAATACCTTCCTTTTATAGCTTATCGATATCAATTAATCTGGGGAAAACGTAATTACGAAATAGAAATCGCATTTAGCTGAAATATTCATTATTATGTTTATTAATATGTATATAATGTATACTTATTATTTTATCTGTAAGAAGGTTACCAACCACCTATAGTTTTACTGACCATTAATTTTTAAAATGAAATATGAATTGACACAGGAAAAAGAATTTACTCACCAAAAGTGGAACCGACTATCACACTAACACTCAAAAATGTGAAATAACTTGTTGAAGTCGGTTTCATTTTTTGGTAAAAATTTTTTTTTTCTCCCTTTTCAGTGGCCTTTGCTACTCATGGGATCAATTGTCATTGTGTATGTTCTCCGATGTCTTCATCCGCAACTATAATATCGTCGAGATATGCGTAGCACTTTTCAGTTGTTGGAGTGTAACTCGAAAATCGCTTGTTCGATTTCGATGAAATTGAAATGGGGCCACCATGGAAGTATACTTTATCAAACAAAAAGAATCATCAAAATCGGTTTATAAACGATGAAGTTATCGATCACGCAGATGGCTTTATTTTATTTCACGGGTATATCTATATAACCTGAGTGACTCGAAATGAAACCTAACTAACTATAGGTACTAATTTATAACAAAATGAAAATAATCATTCGCCGTGAACGTGAACTTCCAAAACTAATGTAACATGATATGTGTTTTGCTTCACGTAGAAATGTGAAACAACGGGACAATATTTTTAACAATAATATATATTGAAATGTATGATAACATCTCTTTAGTGCATATCTCTGAGATTTACAATATAATACATACAATATTTATTTCAAACAGATTAATTCAATGATGACTGTTCATTAGGTGTTTACAATTACATTTTCTTGTAAAGTTATACAATTGCTTGTAATTTGTTTTTTCACTATTGTCAACGAGATCACACCGGTGCATTTTTTGTATATTTTATTTTTCTCCTACTTATTATGATGAATAATTGAAAAGCTGCATGCCTTTAAAAATATATAATAATCGGCAAACGAGCATAACTCCGCGTAAACAGCCTAGAACTTTGAACATGGATATCATCAGCTCTACGAGATATGTGTCTTTCCACTGCCACGTCGACTTGCAAGTAAGATGCCATAGTGGCGAGCCCAGTGTCAGAGGTTTTAACGAGCCCCGGGACCTCCGACAGGCCCTCCAAAGTATACCGAGTATGAAACTATCACTAGGATAGTGGTACGATCCAACTTTAGACCGCACCACACGTTGCTTACCCAGTTCTTTGGTTTAGACGCGTAATGTTCGTCAACTTCTACAACTAAACTGCCATAGTTTTCCAAAATAGCATTATCTTATGTCATCTCTGTTTGTTATCTATGCTAAACCTAGGCAACTATCAGATAGACCCGATGGAACGGATAGAAATATGCCAGATGCTAATTATTGAGGAAAAGCTCGGCTGCCCCGGGTACTTGAGCCCACGACTACAGATTACTATAATATTAGTTATAATTATTTAATTATAATATTTTTCTTGCTTCCGTTTGATGACATGTCGAGACGAGGATGGGCCGGTTCGTGAGCGTGGTGTGCACTCATACGTCAGGTGCAATATTTTTATTGGCTCACGAGGAGCCTCATGCGATTCAAAACCAGAATCAACAGATTGCTTACCCCTGACCCATACAATCCTTTGAAATATCTCTTAGCGAAAACATATAAAGAAATTAAAATCTCAAAAGAAAATAATCAAAAACACACGTTGTTTTATTCATATTCATATCATATGTTATGTACATCAGCTCATCATCACCTGAAGGGATTTCTTTATCTATATACATCATTAGAAAAACAATACCAGCTGCTTGTGTAGCTGGCAAAGTACTTGTGAAGTACTCTAATTGACAACACCACCGGCGATGTCCTCACGTACCTGATGGCGTCACGTTCCACCGACGACGCCGCGGCGACGACTAGCTACGGCTCGGTGTCGCAAAACTACTACTTTCCGCTTTCGTATTTTTATGCTGTGTTTAGTAAAGTTTCGTGATGTTAGCCATGGGGCTGGGTTCATTACCAACACCGGGGGATGTTATTCTTACAGACAAAGCTATTGTCAAATCATCACTTTACTCAAATAATGCGATACGAAGGGGACGAAAGGCGTCTTTAGTTTAATTCTAATTAATGACTAATACATAATTTAATTTAAAAATACCAGCAATAACATACAAAGGAAGGAATAAATAAGGTTTAGTGATACGGTTCTGCACTATACATAGTATAGTAGGCTGGATGACAGAATGGTATTCTATAGTCCAGCATACTCAGAGTCCAAAGTTTAAATTTAAATATTTGCCGATCTTTGCATGGTAAGGTATATTTAATAGTCATAAAATAAGTAAGGTCGATGTTTAATACAAATAAAGCTCAGGTATAAATGTCAATTTGAATGAGTAATTGACCGCAAATGCCCCACGATTTGCCAACTGTTTTACCGGTAGACTATCGGTACAGCACAATGATTCATTGCACCATATTTCAGACCCACAAACATCGGTTGCGCCTTCTGTACAAGACTTAACAAAACTGCTACACAAAAACAAACCTTGATATCGTTCTGGACGCCCAAAGGTTCGCACGACAATGACGTGTCTTATTCTGTGTAGTTCATTCAACTTCTCATCAATTGAGACCTCTACATTTTAATCGGTTGACCTGAGCTTGCTTATTATTATGTAGTTACTTTAGATCACAGTTAGTTACAATAGTAACATCTTACGTTTTTCTCAGTCGTTAACTTTTATGGCGGGTCTAATGACGCCCAATGGGCTGTTATCGTTTGTCGCTGTATTTAAAATGGTGACTAAGTAATCATTATGGACCCATTATATTAAATGACCACAAAATACCTGAGAGTCGCAAAACGTGCTCAAAGTTTGAACTATCGTCAAACAATAGTTATCATCGATGTGTGCGTATTTCAGAATTGATAAATAGTATTTTGGTATCAGACATTCTTGTCACGAGAACGATGACTCACGACAGACGACAGAATAGAATATTTTCCATTACATTTCGGGCCGATTCCGCAGTAGGTATTATGCTACCCAGTTGAAAACAAAATTTTGAAGTCGAACGCAAATTGACAATATCCATACTGAATGAAGTGTTGTGTCACAAATACTACAACCATGGGACCCTTTTTTCTCCTCTATTATTGTAATCGCTGCATTATGGATTTAATTGTTTAGTTGGCAAAATAACTACCTGATAATCAATGTAGACATTTTTCTTTTCATCAATATTCTCTTATAAAACGTTAAATATGTATGTAATCATCGATATCTCGCATTTACCATAATTGTATTGGCTGTTACCCCCGCGTGGACTACGGTGGAAATCAACCTCAGTTACGTCGCGGGAATCGTATTTTTTTCTGATAGTAGAATATAATATATATGGGTGCATAATTCTGCATTCGGTTCAACGCTTCTGGCATGTTTGAATGATAAGCGTTCATACACACTTTTGCGTATATTTATCGGATTACAAAATAGTGTAATCTTAATTTCACAAGATTAAGATACAATTAAGGGGATTCGACCGACTTTTACTTAGTAGTACCTAGGTGCCAATGTCACAGTAATTGTGCCACGTACTCCCGAGTGGGTACTAATACGTACTTACCAAGTATTTACGTGTACTTATTGTGAAGCGACGCACGCCCCGCCTGGTCGCCGCGCGCCGCGCGAACGAACGCGTTTGCCGCGGGCTTAACGGAATCGGTCCGATTTGTAGGAGAATATTAAGTGGGTTTTATCGTATTTGTGCTTACCATTCCATATCTATTTAATGCCAATTGGATTATTATGCCCTTAGAATGCTGAATAAGTTTCATCCTGCCTACGCGTTAACTTGTAGGTAGCGATAGTTACATTGTTACTCTATTGTTGTACCTAAATCGATCTACTCGATGATCGATCGATCTCGACCAATTCAACTCGGTCGAAACGTTAAGATAAATAAATGATTCGATATTTTTCACCCGATCAAGTCTCGGTCGATTTATTAACAACGTGTTAGAATCGCGAAAGTCTAAAGACACCACCGACAAATATCTTACAAATGTACAAAGCGTTTTGTACATAGGTATATTTATACACTATCGTTACCTTATCAACCACAGTGCGTATTAAGTATGTCGAAGAAGGTAGCAGATTCCCACAGCACAAGATTATACATATATTATATCGTTTATACATCGTGTGGTCAACATTTATATTGCACGAGTAGGTACCGAGTTGTATAACTTTACATAGGTAGGTATATACTTTTACAGTTTATAATTAATATGCAAATGAAAAGTGTTCCGTAGCAGTTTACCCATCCCGATCAGAAGGGTTAGCGATGTATTGAGGTTTTCCTTTAGATGGAGGATCGGTCTAGTGGCACTTTCAACTGGGCGCTCATGTGCTTCAGAGGGCACGTGTGTAGGTCCCGATTGTTGTCTTAGAATAACGGCCATTATAAGATCATGTGTCTTGTTGGCGTCACTTGTATATTTAACCAAGGACTGCTATGTCGAGGTTAGAGCGGTGATCGCGAGCCAGAGTGAGTGCGCGCGACACTAGTGTGTTCCCGACACGGGCGCACGCGCGACTCGACAGGAAGAAAGCCACGATGTTGCATTTTTAAATTTTCCGCATTGAGTTTCGACACGTGCGGCACGATAACACCACGGTTCATTTAAAGCCCTTCCAGAGCCCCATTGGCACGACGCGACGACAGCTTGAATTACGTTCATATGACTGATGAACAGCCTGATGGTAAGCGGTCACCGTCGCGACACGTTTCCAATCATTTGAACACTCTTTTAAATCTCTTTTTGAACAATCGAACATTGTAGTTTCTCTAATAGGCAGTTAGTAGGAATACCTTAGTAGGATGAAGCTCGTTCGGAGGAAGCAATTTGCTATCATGTCGCTCGCTCCGCAACCTGTCCGAGCGCTGAACGTTATTCTTTCAGTATCAATTGTTAATTGTTAAGATCAGGTTCATCATCACGGGGGGAATGACTCAGCGAGAGTCATACAACTGGAGGTGGTTTGCCTGTCCTGTCCTGACGTGGAACACACAGCTTACTGTAACAATGGCTGCGCACGAAGACCATCGTTTGTAATCCCATAACAGTATATCACATTAATTTATGTTTCTTGAATTTGTGAACTTGTCCCGGGTGTAGTATTTATCACATAGGGCTTTTAAAACTTTATAACTCGCCGTGACCGGAGCAAATAATAATTGCGTAGTTAAAAAAATATATAAACCGATTGCCACTACGTATCCGTCGAATATAACGGAAAGTACTTGAACAATTTTTATGAAATTTCTATGATTATCTAATTCTTAATATATAGAGGTTTATCAAATCTATTCAAGAATGACGGAGTTACGAAGTAACATTGTAGTTATTCGTAACAAATTTTCAACAGTATCTTGATATTGAAGAAATATACTAAGTTGATTTTTATGGGACCAAACTGAAAGTATGTCCTATCAAATGAAAAATAAACATTTTTATTCAAACCGGTAAACAATAAAAAAAGTTGGTTGAACATAGAGTAAATACGTTGTAAGAGAGACTTTCTATTTTCTTTTTTTTATTTGCATATATGAGTATTATATATCTACGAGATTTTCTATATACGACTAGGTAGCAGAAGATTGAGCACTTCTTCTGCTTGCAAGGGCTACCACCAACTCCAAATACATCAGCGGGTAGGTAACCGCTCATTTTTTCGATTTTTATTGTTTTTATTTCGCGGTCCGATCAGACGATGAAATAAAAACCCGCTGTCGTTTAGTTTGGGGCCCGCTGATAATGGAGACTGTAAATAAATGCTGTGTTACACATATATTAATATGTAAATTGTAAGTTGTTCCGATTGGTCATTAAATAAATCTTGTCTTTATCTCAATCTAATTCTTTATAAAGTTTTGTTGCTGAAATCTTCTGAAGTATAAATTTAATCAAAGATTTAGTAGCATCGAAACCAACTCGTCCAATATTTGTATTAATACGGCGAATAATAACAGCCACTCCAAATTCGCAAAAAAGCATTTCGCAGAAACGGACATCTCAGGGCTAAATTACAAGAATTTCTATATGGGTTTTCGATTGTGAGAACTTGAGCAGAACTAACTTCAGATGAAAACGATATCTCAGCTTACAACCAACTTTAAGACCACAGGCAATGTTATAAACTTATTCGAACTGAGTCAAAGTAAGTAACTCGGTATCGGCTCCTCGGAGCAAGCGGTAAACTAGTTTGGAACATAAATAAGATGACAAAACTAGGTGGTACGGATTTACAGATTAGAGAAATATTTTTAGCCACATTTGTTTCTATTGGTTCTGCGTGCAGATGTTTTTCACACATCTATTTCATTACGTAAAATTTAAACTATTCGTGTTAGTTTATTTTACGTCTCGAATAATGAAACGCCTCACAGCTGTAAGTATCCTTGGTTCATTTATCTGAGCCTCACAGGCTGTTTATCATTTAACCAATTGTGTTTCAGTATTCGTTTCATACGAGTGTGGGTGGGCTAATGACGACGTTATGTATTGTGATTTTTTTTACGTCCCACTTAATGGTAGTTGGCTCGTCATGAAGAAGATTTATTCCGTCTTACTCCTACTTATTAAATATTTTTATTTTTTCTAATGATTCACTTCCTATCATTATTGATATCTCAAAAGACTCCAGACATTTTAAACCTTCAATCAGTAACTGTATGAGCACGACAATACGCAAGAACCTCACTCGGGGTTGTGAGACGAAGCCGAAACAATTGCCGATCGTAATGTGAACAACGCGTCACAAAAACACACGTAAAATGTACCATGAGAACTCGACTCACCGAATTAATGTAACTATGTATTTTAATATGTATTTCAAAGGGCTTATACGGAATGCTTCCAACCGGACCTTCATCATCATCATCATCATCTCAGCCATAGGAAATCCACTGCTGGACATATGCCTCCCCCAACAAATAACAACCGGACCTTGTGAGGATCAATTTGGGAGGCCTTAGCACATGAGTAGGTAAACGGAAATCTACTCATGTGGCCTCCGTCCAGCATTACAGCTGATCATGCTAATTAAAGGGCTAATCACAGACACAAATTCTCACTTGTGTTTGTGTTGTCATTATTCTTTATTTTGATATTCTTTCTAGTGTTGATCAACACACTAAGGTGATGTTTGCTCTGAGACTTATTCTAAACGGAAGTCCTCATTGATTGGCGAATCCTCTCCTAAAATAAGTAATTATATAACTCCCTATCTTTCTGTTTCTTTTATACACATACAATAAAAAATAAATTGATAAACGAACACCGACAATGAACTAAACTACAGTTTTTATGAGATTTCCGAAATGATAGTGTACAGCAGGAAATGTTCAAGAACAAACTATTTAGTTGTTCTACATCATTACTCGCACGAGATATGGATATTAGTATAAAAACAATTCCCACTAAAGTATTCCTAAAGTAGCTTTTGTTGAGAAGTGTACCATTTCTGAAATTTAGCATATTTTTTTCTCCGGTTACACCAGTTTGTAGAACCCCGTATCCAGATTTGTCCTCCGATCTTCAGAAGGCAGCGTAGGGCCATGCAAAGGTGGTAAGACATCCAATTTGTCAGAGGACGTTCCATGATGCGCTCGGAAACTCGTGGTCTTCACTCTAGACAATTTCTAGCGTCGCGTCGCCGTGGCTCAGTGCGTCAGGGACACGATTTATGATCCCTGAGGCCCTGGGTTGGAATTCCGGCAGGGGCTAATATTGACGTGATGAGTATGGATGTTTGTCCCGGTTCTTGGATGTTATTGTGAGTGTCCATGCCTTCCGCGACCCCGGGAATTCTAGTGCGGGGTGTGAATGTGATAAGAAAACAATCTCTTCCCCACGGTTTAGAATTGAAGGTGAAGTCATGCTGGTTAAAGCTCATTGACGAGCGACATATACTAGTACATACATATGTATACAGTTATAGCGATATACGAGTATTATTTTGCAGAATTTTATTTATTTTTTTCATGTGTAGTAATACAAAAGAGTACATTCACTTCGAGTGAATGTACTCACCCACTAATATCTATTACAAGTACATGAAAAAGTACTCAGAACGGGTTGTTTACCGTGTCTAGTGAAGCCTGTATCAACGATGACTTCACAGCATCCTGACCGACAAAACACGAACTGGTATATATACTGTGTCCTCGCTTCACCTGGGAGTTAATTGAACGTTAAGTATAACGATCTTGAGATTCAAATAAAAACGTAATATATGAAGGTATGTAGGTCTAGGATAGATAGATCATTTACTTTTTGAATATCCATACGATATGCGCTTGCAATTAAATTTACATTATGTAATGTAAGTATAAAAAATTACAAACAAGTACAAACGAATATAATTACACAAAAAAATGTTTACCAAAAAATGGAACCGAATTCAACACTAAAAAACCTGATATAACTTGTTGAAGTCGGTATCATGATGGTTCAAAAGTAACTATCATCAATATATTGTGCGCATGGTACCGACTTCGACAAGTTATTTCACACTTTTGAGTGTTAAAGTTGGTTCCATTATTTGGTAGAATTTATTTGATTTGAAGAATATCGAGCTTAATCAAATCGAAATGGGCAAACTATTGAAACTTACATTGTAATGACCATCTTATGTACACAGTTACATGTAATAAATATATTCTGTATTCTGTAATCGATTCGGTCAATTATTGTCCCATTCGATGACTGTGAAACCTGGGTAGGTATAAGATCTGTGGTCCCATTATACTTACAACGTTGGGATGGCATCTCAAGATGTTCGCTATTATCATACTATTATAACAATAACTATTCCAAAACTAATGTGTAATTTATCTGTGATCTGATTGCATACCAATGTAGTTTTTAATTATATTCGCATGGCTACCAGACTACCCTCGGTTAAAATAAATATAGATAATCTTTACGATGGAGCAGCGATACTCGCGATAGTCTCACAGCGAGCGATAAATCGCCAACGAACACGCCCGCGTTCCGCATAACTTAATTGGAAAACAGTTAATACACCGCCACACCGCCCGCCCGCTCCGCCACACATAATTGACAACCTAATTACGGACTTCAGCTGAGGAAATATATCGTGCACGCCATCGGTTATTAAGTTCCAGATCAAATAAATGACTATTTAATACACATAAACACATACACAATTTTATATAACACCTATATATTTGCGCCTCGCGGTTTGTCATCAGTAGCTCTTGTACACTTTACTAAGAACTCTAATCATCACCACCCTCATCTCAGTTAGGTATAGGATGTCCAGGTCCACGACTGGACAAACGCTTCCCGACATCAATGTTTACAAGGAATGGACCGGTTGAAGCACGTCGTCTTGTATGTACAATTGGTAGGTGGATGACCAACGCTGTGCTCACCAGTCAGTGGTCTCGTCTCGAGAGAGTTTCGACTCTATCGCCCATCAGTTCTACAAGATATGTGTCCTGGTCACAGCCACCTCGATATGCTAATCCACTGGGCTATGTCAGTGACTTTCGTTCTTCTACAGATCTCCTTATTTCGCCATTGATATCGCAGTAAACTGGTATATAGACGTGTATGCGTGTGATAGAACTTGCGTATGTAAACAATCCTTAATTATGTATATCGTTTTTATGTAAGTTGATATTTAGTTAATCTATAACAAAGAGAAGAGGCTAACAGTTTGTTTTATTATCCTCCCTTTACTATAATAAAGTAAAGAACAATGTATGGATGTTTGTAAAATGCTGTACGCAACTGAATACGGAGAAAGGATGAAAGCCAAGGTCAGGTAAGCGCAGCAAAGGACGTGCCACGTTCCACGACCAGGTGGACGGACTTACTGCCTGTGCCTGACTACGCTCGCAGGAAGAGGCTGCGTGCGCGCCGCTGTCACCCCTCCTTCTGGAGATCAATGCGGGAGGGGAGGTATGTATGTTCAGCTTTGGACGTCTTATGGCCTAATATGATGATGATGATCATGACTAATATTTATAGCATTTCATGGAAACCCTTTGTCTAAAATGTATGATGTATGATCATTACTGACTCCAAAAATTAAGTAATGTTTTTTTGGCTAAATCTGTAGCAAAATTTAAGAAGCCAATGTAAGTAATTGCGTTTTGTTAACGACAAACACTTTTTATCGATTTCCGCATGTTGAACTCGTTTATTATCTAAGGCTTTCGAGGATATTATGAAATTGTTTTACTCTCTAGTGGAAGGTTAGTATTTCAATGTTTTTGTCTAATTTAAATTCTTTTCATAGCGGAGGTCAATGACCTCAAAAACGGTGAAGTGTTCGAATTGTAACGTCGTAATTAATGAACTTTTGTCATTTTTATGCAATGTCTTGGATTATATGGATGAGGAAAGCATACATCAGTTGTGTACACCATCTTTTTCTGACGAAGATGTAGTGAAAGCTAAATCCTTGCTTTATGAATCGTTGCCAAGCACCAAAAAGATGCCGCTTCGCCGAAAAGATGGTAAGAAGAAAATGTCGCGTGATTTAGATGATATTATTTGTCTAATGAAGAATACGAACACTGATTTACTACCAGTGTTTGTGGCCAAAGACCTACATCGCGTCCCGGTGGTTACTCTGGACGGTGTCAATGTCCCAAAGCTGATCAAAGATGTTATGAAATTGCAAAATCAGTTTAATGCCCTAGAAGAGAACATAATCACGAAAGAAAAGTTTGCTCTGCTTCAGAAGGAAGTGGACAATTTGAAAGGTGTGTCAGAAAACAGCAAAACCTTTTCTAATCATTCCAATGTATTTGTGAATAAAAAAAGGGGTGTCTGTGTGCAAGACAGTTTTACAAGAAATACTCGTACTAGTCCTATAGGCCTTCATAACACGGCGCGCAAGTCGTCTCAGTCTACGACTGTCCCGCAAGTAAGCGATCGCACATTATTAAGTAGAAGCTCATTGTGTATTGACAGCGATCAACATGAAATGTCGCTTATCATACCTCAGCGGACGCTTGTTATGGAGGCCAGTACTCCGGTTGCGGCAGATGTGAATGAGTACAATCGCAAAGATAGTGAAGGATACAGCGGGCTTGGAACCCTGAATGGATCACAACAACAAACGAAGCACTGGGAAGCTGCAATCAGTACCACGGTATCACCAGTCAGTGAAGCAACGGTTACCTGCATGGGTGGTTCGAATAAAACTAGTTCGAGCGGTGTTCGAACTACGGCCCTCGCAGCTGCAGCCTTACAAAACCAGCAATGTAATGTAAATAATGCAGGAGTTTCGTCGGTAAAAGTGAACACGAACATTAGAAGCGTTGATAATTCTGAGTGGCATGTTGTACGGAATAAAGCGTCAAAAAGTTATAAGCTTATCGGCCAAAAAGGGTGTGCGTCGACTAAGACAGAATGTAATTTTAGAGCTGCGGATGTAAAAGTGCCCTTATTTATATCAAATGTTAGTGTCAATTCGAGCGAGGACGACATTATTAGTTACATTAAAGAAAAAACAAATGAAAAGGTAACTTTAAAAATGATCAATATGAAATCGACTAAGAAATATAAGGCATATAAATTGTATGTCTCTAAACACAAGCTACAATTATTTTTAAATGAACAATTATGGCCAGAAGGCATAACTTTTCGACGTTTTGTTCATTTTATGTACAGAACGAAATCAAAAACTGAGGTTATAGTCAACGACTTGATTGAACATGGATAGTATTACAAATAAGCACTGTAAATTTACAAGTTTTAACTGCAAGTCAGTTAAAAGGTCAATTGACACAGTTAGAAATATATGTGAGACGTCGGACATAGTAGCCCTACAAGAGACGTGGCTACTTCCTCATGACATTTCTATCCTAGGTACCATATGTGAGAGTTTTGAATATACCGGAAAGTCGGCGGTTGATACATCGGCAGGGCTTCTTGTCGGTAGACCGTATGGGGGGGTGGCCATTCTTTGGAGGAGGGATATTTTCCACTCTGTTTCTGTGATACAATGTAACAACACTAGGCTAGCCGCAATCAAAATAACATCTCGTGGTCGTACCTTCATTGTGTTTTCGGTATACATGCCGGTGGACTTAAAAGACAATCTACCCATTTTTGCTGAGATTCTGGGCGAAATAAGTGCAATTGAGGCTAGTAGTAACGTCGAGTGTATTTACATCTTAGGCGATTTTAACGCTCATCCTAACGAGCCGTTTCATATAGAACTTAGTAACTTTTGTTTAGATCAGTCATGGCTATGTGCTGACATTGAAAAATTAGGACTAGATTCAAATAGTTACACTTTTATCAGCGATGCGCACGGTACAACAAGCTGGTTAGACCATTGTATTGTCACTGAGTCGGCGTGGAAAACTATAGTAAATGTAGGTATTGAATATGATGTGTACATCTCAGATCATTTGCCTTTGTTCATAGAATGTAACCTAGATATTGTAAGGCCTAAGTCTGTAACACTTACGGTACCTCGTAATGCGGTAATGTGGGGAGTGCGTGATAAATCTCAAATTAGCGATTATAATGTCATGTGTAACATCGCCCTAAAATCAATTGACTTCCCTCAAGAGTTTACGGAATGCAGTTACGGGTCGTGCAGTTTGATTGACCATAAAGTAGTCATTGATAAAATGTATTCTGACATTGTTTGCACCTTAAGTGAGGCAGCTGTAAAAACAAAAGCCAGGACTTTACTGTATAGACCGAAGAAAACTCTGTGTGGCTGGAGCAAGCATGTTCAAGAATCTCACCGGGAGGCAAGAATGAAATATCACACCTGGGTATTACATGGTCGTCCCTCTTTTGGTATCACTTACAATCAGATGTGTGAGACACGTAAAATATACAAAAGTCGTCTAAAGTGGTGCCAAAACAATCAGGAACAGATAAAGATGGACATTATAGCTAAACATAGAGCAGCAAACAACTTTGGTAAATTTTGGAAGTTAACAGGAAATTTAGATACCAAGCCGAGCCTCCCGTTGACTGTTGATGGGAAAAGTGATCCAAGAGAGATTGCAAATATGTTCAGCGAACATTTTAATGTAAGTTCTCCACTGGGTCCATCGTCTGGGTGCAGCGATGCTGAGCCCGTACGTCGAGGGATGCAGCCTTTACATAGATTTACGCCTAGTCAGGTCAAAGCCGTTATATGTAACATGACTGGAGGAAAATCGCCTGGACATGATGGGCTTAGCGTCGAACACCTTAGACATGCGGGAGTTCACCTACCGAGGGTCCTGTCCATGTTTTACACGATGTGTATTAGCCACTCATATTTACCGGCTGATTTAATGAAAACTACTGTGATACCCATCGTTAAAAACAAGTCAGGAGACATTTCAGATAAAGGAAACTATCGCCCCATCTCCCTGGCGACTATTGCGGCTAAGGTACTGGACAGTTTGCTTAACTCTTGTTTAGAACCGTACATAGAACTGCATGACGCTCAGTTTGGGTTTAGGCCCAAACTCTCTACCGAAACCGCTATTCTGGTTCTTAAGCATACTGTTAATTATTATGCAAGCCGCAAAACGCCGGTTTATGCCTGTTTCCTCGATCTTTCAAGGGCTTTCGATCTTGTTTCGTATGACGTGCTCTGGAGAAAGTTGAAGGATCGGAGTGTACCATCAGAACTCGTGAACATCTTTAAGTTTTGGTATACGAGTCAGAAAAATGTAATAAAATGGGCTGATGCACTCTCTGAACCGTATGGGTTGGAATGTGGGGTAAGGCAGGGAGGATTGACTTCACCTAAGCTTTTCAACCTATACATAAATGATCTCATAGTTGAACTCAGCAGCATGCGTGTCGGATGTCGAGTGAGTGGCGTTGCCATTAATAACATCAGTTACGCTGACGACATGGTGCTGCTGGCTCCAACGGCAAGAGCCATCGGGGAGTTGTTGAAGGTCTGTGAGGGATATGCCGCAAAACATGGTCTAATATATAATGTTTATAAGAGTAGGTACATGATTTTTAGAGCCGCCGGTAAATGTCCCGTAGAAACTCCGACAATTACTCTTAACAGTGTCACTATGCAGAGAGTTTTAAAATTTAATTACCTTGGGCATTTTTTGACTGATGACCTTAAGGACAATGTTGATATTGAGAGGGAGCGCAGGGCATTGGCCGTGCGAGGCAACATGTTGGCTCGCAGATTTGCCCGTTGTACAGACCAAGTGAAAATTACGTTGTTTAAGGCTTATTGTCAGGGGATGTACACGGGTAGTCTGTGGTTCAACTACCCCAATAAATCACTGGATTGCCTTCGCATCCAATACAACAACATTTTTAGGATGCTATTGGGACTTCCACGTTTCTGCAGCGCCTCTGAAATGTTTGCAGAATACCAAACTGATGGCTTTCACGCCGTAATTCGCAAAAAGGTAGCATCTTTAAGGAGGCGAGTGAGTGCAGCTAATAACGGTCTGGTGAAGATTATTGCGGACGATTTAGCGACTCCTTTAGTCAAGCATTTTGTACGGCTAATGCTGAGATGATAGATAGGTAGACATAAGCTATACTTAGGTCTAGAAATATTTCGTAAGTGTAATGAATACTAACACTAGTTTAAGGTAATATTTGCTACTAACCCATGGATCTTGTTATCTGGAATAAATTGATTTTTGAAAAAAAAAAAAATTTTTGAAATAACAAATTACATAAAGCTTGACCTCAAAATAAATTAGTTCCTCATTTATAACCATTTCATTTCGTCTCAACGTTTTAACCGCTTCGAAGTGTTTTAAGTGCTTAAAACAAATTTTGGCAAAAAATGGAACAGACTTCAAAACTCAAAAGTGTGAAATAACTTGTTGAAGTCGAAATGGTACCATCCGAAATGGTAGTTCAAAAGTAACTAATATGAAAATATTGTGCTCATAGTACCGAATTCGACAAGTTATTTCACACTTTTGAGTGTTGAAGTCGGTGTCATTTTTTGCAAAAATTTTTTTCACTCGTTAGTGACCTTTGTTACTCATGGGATCAATTGTCATTGTGGTGTAGGTATGTTCACCGATGTCTTCACCCGCTACTATAATACCGTCAAAGTATAAGCACGCACTTTTCAGTTATTGGTGTGTAACTCAAAAACCGCTAGTCTGATTTTATAAAAAAAAAAATGGAACCACACGCTAAAGCTTGGAAGCACTAGTTTCCAAATAAAAAAAAACATCCAAATTGGTTCTCCCAGTCGAAAGTTCTGAGGTAAAATAACAGAAGAAAAAAACATGTGGATCGAATTCCTGCTCCTCCTTTTTTTGAAGTCAGTTAAAAATAAATAAAATACATCTTAATTATATTAATTAGTTAAATAAATTCGATACAAGTTGCCAGTACCTACCTTCTTAACCACAATACCACGAAAATTATTGTAGGTAAGTGTGCGTCGTAATATTACCAGCATGTTTGCAAAACAAACCGCCAGAGGATGCGATTACAAAGCAAATCAGTGCGACGTGTAGTGCTCGTGTTCTTGCTGATTCTGTGTGGGAATCTGGTCTTTGGTTACAGACGATTCCTTCTTTTAGTACAGGTAATCTTTTAGACCCATCTGCTTTTCGTTTGGCTGCTAGCTTTACGTTACAGCTTTTACTGAATGATAGAATGGTAAACGACCCGACGATGACACCCTGGAAGTTATTGCGGTTATGTTATGTTTCAATTACATCATTCAAAAATGACAAACACAAAAACAATCTTCTTGTCTTAGTACTAAATAGAAGTAGATATGCAATATTGGATATTTTTCAATATTTTCTTAAAAATGTAAAGTATTCAAGGACCACCTTGCAAATGAGAAATAACATATTGGCGCAAAGACGCACTTCTAAAATTACAAACCTAACAAAAACACATTAATAACCTCAAAAGATTTTTTGTTTCATTAATTTCGGAACAAGTTATTCTATACACAGAAGACATAGCCTCCTCCTTTTTTGAAGTCGGTTAATTACACTATACCTAACTGAAATATTAAACAACCGCAGCCGTAATCTTCTAAAAAGCTGGCAGCATAACCTGGGAGCAACGTAATATTTGATCTATGAAATAGAAAAAGGATTCATGGTTCAATCAGAGCCATGTAATACATATACAAATAATATATAAATGTGACAGTGAGTTTGATTATTTGTTGACGCGAACAAAATTGCGGGCAGCAGCTAGTGTCATCTGCAATATCACGGATTTGTGGAAACGAAGGCTGACCATAACCCGTTTCTTTAACGCCTGCTCACCTTGAATCTCATCGAGTTTTAAAACTTTTAGGTGGTCTGTGGCGTCGTCCCCGGAGATCAACAGTTTACATACTCTTCGAAATTCCAATTTTCTTTTTTACTATAGATTGCATAGCTCACACATAACCACACTTCTTAACCAACTCTACGGAGAATTCTTACGCAGCATTGATAAAAAACAACTGTTTGTTTGGTTGGCAACAAAACTGGGTGGCATCACATTAAGCTGCTAGTCTGTTCAGCATCCAACCAGCCTTTCTAAACCAATAAGAGTAAATTGTCACTTTCATAATTGACTTTAACGTGAAATCATCGCGGCATGAAATCATCGGGTCGTGCTTGAAGTGCTGATGTAATGAAATCATCTGCGGCTCTGTTATAACGCTTTGGATTTGTTTTGCAACCGTATGCAGATTAGGCGTCGCGCCATTTATGAAGCGATACACCGCCGCCGCTTGGGCGCCGCGCCGGCCGCCGCTTGGGTGCCGCGCCGGCCGCCGCTTGGGCGCCGCGCCGGCCGCCGCTTGGGTGCCGCGCCGGCCGCCGCTTGGGCGCCGCGCCGGCCGCCGCTTGGGTGCCGCGCCGGCCGGCGGTGAACATGCAGTAACTTTACGAGGGATAATTGTTATTGTTGGATTGTGTTACCTCATAAATAATGGATATTGCAATGTTGTTTTTTACTGTATAGATCAAACGTTTGACCACTATCTCTCTCGATGGTCAGTGATGATGTGGTCGAAGATGTTGTCACGCTAGATCTAGAATGTTAAATTTTATAACATTACATTCTACAACCATGTATATTTTAAACGTCTTTATAGCTATTAGTTTCAATTTAATGAGAATCTTTTTTCCTTTTTATAACAGATATACTAGCCGATCTGGAAAACGTTATTCTGCCATGTAAATTATCGAAACGTCAAAGTGACACGACACTCATTTAAATTACTTCACGCCAATGATCGCCGGATGGTTAAATTATTTACTTAATTCTTCATACAAAAATACTAGAATCACGAATCAAAAATGGGAGGAGGAAGGTGAAAAATACTTCACGACCCATTCTCTCAGCGCTACCAAATATATGTGCGGAGTTCGACACACGACACGACATTTTTTATAGTAGATTATATATATATATATATTACAGCATATACGAGTAAAGTCATTTACAAGGTGGGCAATTTTTCTAGTATTTTGATCAGGAAAATTCAGGAACTGTGTCTTCAAATCAAGAGGCCTTCATGCTAATGTCGGATGACTAAGATTTAAGAAAAGAACGGGACTGTGTACGGGAGTTATGTCTATCACCACGGTAGTTAACTTATTACATCTCAAAAATTAATAAACAGCTACCGGCAAAATTGTCATTCAATCAATGAATAAAGAAATTCCACGTCTATTAATATTTTTACTACTGAAGCACTCCCCGCAAGCTTTTCTACTTGTCTACATTCCGCTCAAGAAATCGAGCAATAAACTAAGTGTGAAATGTAAATGCGATTGTAAAAGGTAAACACGATTCGTCCCGCGCGGTCCGTCACGGTACCGCGTGTGGGGCGAGCGCGGTCGCGTGCAATCGACTAGCGCAAATAGAGATGAGTTTAAACCGGACGGTGGCGTGCAACACATACATGCTAATTATATAGAGAGGAAACTCGCGCACTGCTACTCGGAGAAAGGTGAGGGACTAAGTGATGCGGTGGTGGCCACCTAGATGTTCTCTTGTAAACAAATCCGAGTGTATTCCCATAGAATAACTTGAATTTATAACTTTCCTGCCACAACAAACGCATTCACACTCACACCCCCGAACCGATGTATCCCCCGTGTCGCGGGAGGCGTGGACACACAATCACAAATATCCATTATTTATAATTAAATATATTAAATCATTATCAACATTATTTTCAACATTCTTATTCTTATTCATTAGATTGAGGATTTATTCTCTAAAAGTCTTATTTTTAAGAGAAATAATATGGAAAAAATCTAGTATGTCGCAGCAAAACGCAGTTGGGGGTTCGACTGGGATCCATGTTTTCGACAGCCGAGATACACGGAGAGTTCTTTGCAAATCAGAAGGTTACCGTAACGAATCCACATCCCCCCTCATTATAATGATCGAGTTTTGAATTTTGAAATGAATATAACAACGTGAAGAAAAGTCCAGTTTCTCAATCCACAAACTAAGTATGAAACTGTGTCAGCACACACCCAGTGTGCTCATACCGCCTGCGACTCCTCATCGTTACTGACCATCAGATATCAGATAGTAGGTAGTGGCTAAATCTATATTAATCAATATATAGGTATGTGTATTTTAGAATATGTTTTATAGATCGCGCAAAAAAGTCACGCTTTTCTTTCCTTTTTTTACTACTATTCCATTGTTGTCTTCTTGCCAGAGTCGCACGAGTAGGTATCATATCATGCTTACCAATTTACTACAAAGATGTGATTCATAGATGTGTTCACAAATTATAATATACAGTAGGATATCCATAAACGGATAGGATTGTCATATATTGATATATTGTGATTTATTAATATATAGGTAATATGAATAGATGATTGATCTATTCATATTACCTATATATTAATAAATCTAATAATAGAAAAGCCTAACCAAAGCTCCGGCATATAATATTTGGCGTAACGAATCAGTATTACAATTGAACGGGGCAATGTTACGTTAGCATTCTACGTGTCCAGAATGTACGTTACCAACTGGTAGCGGGCTGGCATTTAAGCTATCTAGATATAGATTATATGCAGTATTGTTGTTAGTATTTTAATTTAATAAAGTATCTCCCTTTTATTAATAAATTATATTAACGCGTTGATGTTGATACTGGCGCGCTCTGTACAGCATTTAGAAATAAGAGTTTTGCTTGTTTTCTTGTGTCAGTCAATCTTTGTAGTAAACATAATAGAAGTCAAAAGGGTCGCTGCGTTCCGTATTAATAATGCTTTTTACTACAAGTTATATTTTTAGACACCAAATTACTTACTAATATTATATATATTAATTTGATTTAATGTATGTCGACCGATAACATGAGATAATATTAGCTGGTACTGTAGCAGGTACTACTATATACTTCTATTTGCGGTGTGCGAGTGGTTAATTGAGAAAACAATTACAGTGGCCATGCACAGTTTTCCTGTTTTTTTTCATTTCCGATCACAGTTTTAGAAATTCATATATATATATATATATATATATATATATATATCATAATTATGCGACGCGTGACCAAAATGCTGGCACATATTTGGCTCAACTAATCAGCATTGCAATTCAACGTGGCAATGCTCCTAGCATTCTGGGCACGCTGCCAGCCGGTAGCGAGTTAGAACATTTGAGTTATCTATAGGCTACCAATAGCTAGTGGATTGCTCAAATGTTATTGTAGTAGTTGCAGTATTGTAATTAGTTATTAGTGTTTTATTTTAATAAAGGCATTTGCCCTATGAAAAAACATAATTATGATATTGTACGACGAGCAGATGTCCCTTCGACACTGGATTGTTGTCTTTTCTATATGATATAATCTGGATAATAAACTTAAGTTCATCGTCATCATCTCAGCCATAGGACGTCCACTGCTGGGCATACGCCTCCCTCAATGATTTCCGGTCCTGTCGGGAGCGGCCCGCATCCAGCCCTCGCCTGCGATCTTAGTCAGGTCGTTTGTCCACTATAAAACTTAAGTAACTCGGCGAAAATTAGGATCTAAACGCTCATGATAAGTGTTGAGAATTTACATTTTAAAACTGGTTATGAAACTCATTTGGGAGTAACAGGTATAACTAACATTATACAATTCGTATTAGATGTGATTTCTAAAACATGAATAATTAATTGTTTTTCGGTGATTCGACACAACCGCCACGACTAGTTAGATAAGTAACCTGTCTGGAATGTAAAAACATTGTTGGCGGTGGTCTAAGGGTTAATATCTGTTGATATTGGTGAGGTGTTTGTGTGGTCTTCGATGGTGCGGGTTATCGTATACCACATCTTTAGTTAACATCATACGAGATAACGGCTGACAATTGACAAAGTAAAAACGGTAAAATGAATAAAACGATCAATTTACATTTGAAGAAGTTATATTTTGCCGCCGGCTGCGATGCTTTGTAAATTGTAAAGATAGAAATATTTCTCACTTTCCACAAAAAACAATAAAAAAATAAAAAAAGGTAGATTTATATAAAATACTATGGGCCTCCTATGGGCCCTACAGTGCCTGTTAGATAATTGTATGGTTTACAGTTTAGTAATAATAAGAAATAACAGTCCTGCTTTGCGTACTCTACTTAAATCATCAATGTAGGCAGTTAAACCCTCAGGTCACCGGGAATAAAAGAATTTTAGTAAAATGCAATCTTCATTATCAAAATTCTTCAACCGACACGCATTTGAACCTTCCAATTAAATTATAAGTATAACGTTATTACCGCTCGAGTGAGTATTAGTTAATATCAAACAGGTTATGACAGACAAATATAATGTATAGTTCTATCATTATTCAATATGTTAGTAAGTATAAGTAAGTAAGTAAGTAGTAGTACTTACACAATTAACAATCCAGTATAAATGGGTCTAAAAATCCAATAAAAGTAATACCGGCTGCACAATTCAAAATATCCATTCACAACACTGGTCACTTAAAATTTAGAAAACTTTTTAAAAGTTTGGATTTCGAATAGCACCGTTTCCGTGCGCGCGTGCGTTGAATGGACGCAACGTCTAAACGAACGTGAGTCTGATTTCGAACTGAACTTGTCGACGGACGGCGCCGACGACGACCGACGACTGCCTTGATTGGAATGCCGCGGTTCCAGTCATGCTTGGTTATTTTTCTTTGCATACACTACACGCGAAACTGGATGTCAGGAATACAAGAATGCGTCGGTGTGTTTGGATAGTTGAATATGTAGAGAGAGCGAAAATCTGCTTCAGTTACTTTCATATAAATAAATATGTGTCTTTCTATTAGTATGTATACTTATTAATCAATCCTTTTCGTGATAAGTTTCGAAAATTTGTCAAATCTTTTATAAGTAGCATGATATTAAGACAGTTAATTCGTGAAACTATAAGACAATAATGTGTGTCGAGTCTCAGTTGTGAATTGCACAAACAAGCAAGATGTATATTCAGATTGTGTATTCAGAATCATCATCATCTCAACCATGGACATAAGCCTCCCCCCATTAAAAATACACTGTCCGCTACCGGAGTCAGCGTTAGCGGACCTGTCGGGGACTGGGGGCCATGTCAAATTTTGTCAAATTAAAGGGGGGGTTTGCCAATACTCACCACGCTTGGCAGGCGCGTTGGTGAGCGCAGTGTAAAAATATGACCCTCAGAAGGCGCTGCTGCCCATCCTTCTGGTACGCGATCCCTTAGTCGACTCTTACGACGCCCATGGGAAGACATGGAGGGGAACAATTCTAAGTCGGTACCCCACAGTCGGCAGTATATAATTCAGAATAGAAATACATTCAACCCCCTGGAAGCAAAAGTTATCGCAGAAAAAAACCATCTAAAATGTTCCACCGGCCGTTCGACCGCAGGCTACCGGTCTACTATGATTCAAATAATTTAACCTGCGAAATAATTTACATGTTATCAACTATGTATTCGACTATATTGAACGATGTGAACTTTTGTTAAATTAGTAGAGTGTTAACACATCAGAGGCGTTTGGATAAAAGCTTCCGCACTTAAGTTGTCAGAGTGGTGGAACAGAACCCTGTCCCAGCATCTTTGTTCTCGACACCCATTTTCGTACATATGAGTATGGAAAAGTGAAACATTTGGTTTCCAGGACACAGTTCACTCCCATCAATAGCTCCACCTCAAATAAATTATTATTCATATTTATAAGACACTAGCGGGCCGCCCCGGCTTCGCACGTGTACATGATTGAAGTCTTGGTAATGATCTCTATTTTTACGCGCATAAAAATATTATGCTTCTCAGGTATACTGTAGAATTCGAATGGAGAGAGAATTTTTGAAATCGGTCCGGTAGTTTTTGAGTTTGTCCTATGTCAAGAGTTCTATGAAAAATTACATGTTTCTGTGGAAAATGGAGACTTGACACAAGGAAAAGAAATGACGAGCGCAACCGCGAACCGGAAAACTAGAAGTCGATCAAATAAACCGCATTCACGCTCAAGTGAAAAGAAACGCGGATACATGAACATCGACGTCAAACGACACTCTACATACGTACACACGCGTACCGAAGTACTTCATCGCAATAAGGAAAAAGTACCAGTTAGGATACTGTAAAAGAGTTTTGTAAACATTTGACTTTGATATGATACTACATAAGTAGAGACTGGTTTAGTGCAACTAGTTTTCTAAGTAAGGAAGACTGTACGGTTTTTCTCACAGTACGGTACCGCAGGAGTCAGTAAATATGCGGCTGTCAGCCAGAGAGCGATATGTGGACGACAAACAAGTTTTGGTACTTGCAGACGTAGAAATAGGAGGCCTTTTACCCACAAAGTAGGTTTTGAACGCTTTGCGTTGGGTATTTAGTTGGACTACTACACATACTGGGCACTCTGCCTTCCACAGTTATCGGTCTTTTAGATTACTTATATGGTTTGAATATAAATTAATTTCAAAGTTTATATACTTAAGGTATTTATTTACAAGTATATTTTACACTGGTTATTTAGCAACATTGGCATAATTCAGTTCTATTTTTGTTTTTATCTCATAGGTATGTGACAGACGAAGCGCTAGTGGGAAAGTTCACCCATACAATTTTAACTGATCAACTGGGTTAGGCAACGTACTGCTGGGTCACAACTTGAATGGGTGACCGCTAGTGAAATTTTCATTTGCGCGCTACCTAACTTCGGAGGGCGCTTTAAGCCGGCCAGTCCTGGTTGCTTTCTCAAGATTACAGTAGTAGGCTAGGGTAGTGGCTCGTGAGTCAGAGGATTTATGAGTTATCAGTAATTTGTCCGATAAGACAGTTTGTGATTGATGCGAGTTCTGATCTCGAAGCCGGAGTTTTAAGTAGGACTTTTTTACTGAATCACGTTTTATTTTCTAATTATTTTGCATGAATTGTTTGGAAATGTGTATCGCGTCCGACAAACAACGATCGCGTCGTATCATCCTCCACGCTAGTAACTTTTACTAATACAAACAAATTATTATTTTTAAATATCGGTCAGCACGAGTCAGACTTTAACACAAACGGTTCCATTCCATCCTACAAGATATAACACTGTGCACTTTTTAATTTGTTACACATTTATATAAATACCATCATTAAAATGGAGCAAAAAATGCAGAAACACATCCCGTACATGGGTATCTTTTTATATGTATATTTTAATTTTTTGTTATATTTAGTAATAAAGTTAAATTCATTTCAATATTTTAATATTTAATCGTTTCTGAGTTTTAAAAAAAAACTAATAATCCTTATATAAACGTTAAGCAGCCATGTAAGGGATATCGTAGATAAATTACTATTTTAATGGGAAACTGGAACTCAGCCAATATCTCAATCTGTTTTCAGGGCAACTACAATCTAAATCGTAATATTATTATACGCCATATTTTTTTAAATTACTAATGAACTTTCCACGCAATTATCTTGTCTAATATTTCATAAGGCAGTATATCGCGTTAATTATTGCTCTTTATGCGTCTGCACTAAGATTAATTGCAATGCAATTCGACAGGCGATGCAATTATTGCGTCGGTGTCCATCATACAGTGTTTCATATTCACAACCTGCGGTAAATAGTTCATGTAAGCATTGAATATTGTTGGGACATTTTCGCCTATATTTATTTCAATTTATTATTATTCTTATTTATTTCATTTTATTCGATTTGACCGACATACTACATATATATCAAATTCCTCTCATTTGCAAGTCTTTCAATGACACGTAGGTACATGTGACGCACCCGTTTTCTTTTAATACGAAACTATGTTTAAAATTTGTATGTTTTACTCGTGTATCTCACGTTTAATAGAAACAAAAAATCCACCCAGATCCGTTCATTCACTCTGACGTGATTGAATAATAAACATTTATCGAAGGAGTAAGATGGCGATTTTGTTGATCGTTGATAAATATAAACTAATCTAACCTTAGAGTCACAGATTGATCTGCAGTTGGTATATAAAGGGCCTAAATAAAAACAATTTGCCATGCCCCCCGCCGCCCGCGCCGCGTGCGTGCTAATAAATCGTCCACTCACAGTTTTCGAGTGTTAGAGAGCTACTTATTTATCGAAGTGGCATAATAACTTTTTTCTGTCTTCGGCATACATAATACGAGCTGGTTCATTGTGATTGATGAGCTTAGCCGTTATATTCATGAATCGATTTTATATAACCGAAAAGTAATGTGTGTACCTACGTGATGTAAGAATTAATAAAAACGTCCCAGTAAAGATGTTGTTGATAAAATAATAAATTTGGACTGCTTGTGGAGTGCTACTATAGCTTGGCTAAAAAAGCGACAGGACGGTATTCTGTAGTTATTTGTAGGTTTATTATTAGCCGAAATTTTCCTTCAAGAATCTGAAAACGTAATAATTGTGTTTATCAAACTTTATGTACCCAATAACGGCGATACATGGTGTGTGGTACACCATGCATCGCCGTCAATCGTTCATGCCTTTAAATGTAAGTATTTTGTTTCCCCAAATTATTGTAAATATTTCGTATATGGAGCTCCCACAGAATAATGGAAGCTCTGAACTCAAGTTGAAAGTAATGCCTATCAAATGAAAAAATAATTAAATCGGTTTATTGACGATGGAGTTATAAGGTAACAAACAAATAAACAAAGTAACAAAATACAACCGAGTGGAGTCTCCTTTTATGACATCGGTTGAAATTAAACGCAGTCACGCTAAAGAGAAAAAATATTGTTTTTAAATAAACGAAGTTAGAAGATGTTTAAACGGGAATTCACATATTAGGTAAGTTACTAAACAAGATTTAAAATTGAATTTTAAAATTATAAACGTTGGCCCTTTTATTGTTACTAAAGATAATTCCTTAGTTGCCCCCTTATTTTTCAGCCACTTCCAACTCTTCGAATTCCCACCGGTCGCAGTAGCAGAATAACAAATAATAACTGATATTAATATATAATTATACATAGTAATATTTTTCTCTATGAAATCTTAACCAGCACTTATGTATGTGACATTACTTAATGCTAATGTACGTTATTTAGAGACCTACGCTGCAAAGAATCATGGCTCAAGATCCAGTCATTTTAAGTGTGTGAATTACATTCCTTATAGAGTTACATATATTAAGTATTAATAATATGTATTTTAAGTTCTTCTCATTACGAAGGTAGCGTTGGACTTATGGCGAGCTGTACCCATCCAAGTGACTTCCAAGAGGATGTTTCCGTTCAAGAAAGCTGCGGCCTCACATTATGCTCTTTACGAAACAAATAAAAAATTGTGACCACAAGCAGAGATCTACTATATACCCACAATAATTTACTAATTAAAACATAACAATAATATTCACAGAACCGACTTCAATGTCATATATTAAAGTGACATGCAATAGTATAATTAAATCGGCCACAGAATAGTAAGCGTCATAATATAGTATGACAGTATGCGTGATCTCTCTCGTACCTGCCTTATTCAATTTGCCTTATTTGCATATCTGTAAAAGTCATTTTACAATGAGTTATTAAGATTTATGGTTGATTGTACGCTGTCTGCTCCAATTAACTACACCGCAAGGTGCAGTCGATCAATAGCAATATTAATTAAGTAAATTTAGATAGTTGGCGTGTTTTATTAGTAATTAAATAAAACATTGAATGGTTTATACCGAAAGCAATTTATAATAAGTTCTATTGGTCATATCCTTGAATGTTGATATTTTATTACTATCTTTCATGTTACATTGTAGATTATAACCTAACCTCGTTTAATATATGGTATTGATATAAAACTGAACGTGCATTCTATTATATAAAATACTCATTAATAGCAATACATAGAGAACAAGGTGATTGAGGTAGTTATTTCATTATTACATATATTTAAAAAAAATGTTTATTATTTCATAAGCATAATCTGTCCGTCCAATACGTTCCCGCTGGCCGATGCGGGTTGGCGGATAGGCCAGCCCAATGTCGGAGTTATAAGGGCGCCCGAGAGCAACCAACTTTGCGTAACGACTGTTACCCCGAGCCGAGAAAACAACCATGCACTGGCCGGTTTTTGATGTGTTTAATACTTAGAGAAGTATCATATAATGATATAGCACTTCAGACCTGTTTTGAGTAACTCTGTGTTCCAGGAGTTCTCTTTTCAACCGACTTCAAAAAAAAAGGAAATTCTCAATTAGACCCGTATGTTTTTTTATGTTTGTTACCTCAGAAGGTTCGAACACACCGTTTAAGCGCATTTGTCGTTACCGCAGAATGTTCGATAAAGGAAAAATATGGCCGCACGAAAATATTTTTTCACTAATAAATCAGCAAATAAAATCAAACGACGTTCAATAAGAATTTATCTTCATGAATTGTTCTCCTTGGTGGTTAATGGTTTATTTGACAAGACTCATAATCGTCTAGTTAGCAAACGGTAAGGACTTTCTCAATACCATAAGTATCTATCGTGAAGCCGATTCGTTCTGTCTCTCTCCATGCGAACCTAAGATGGACAAGAACTAATTTACTTCAAATTGCTGTTTGAATATGAATTCTAACAGCAATATACTATCTAGAAGCAAGGAAATTGCAATTTGCTCTCCGCAAGTTGTACACGATTGTAACCTGGAGTAAGCAAATAGCCATTTGCTGACAGTAGCCTACATGTAATGTCTGTAATCTATGGAATATGGCGAAGAGCAATTCCAATGTAGCCTCCCGTTACATCGGTGCGGTGGCTGTGCAAGCATGCAAATGGTCGGCGATAATGTGACAGATGAAGCATGACTAGCGCGCGTGGAACAAGGTGACAGTCATAAGCGTCTCATATTATTCCAATTTAAGCATTCGGCTGCCGGTAAAATTTTAAACTTAATTATTAATTATTACGAATGGGCAAACTTATTTATACTATTATTTTAAAGAGGAAAGATTAGTATGTAAGTATGTTTGTAATGAATACACTCAAAAACTACTGTCCCAATTTCAAAAATTCTTTCGCCATTAGAATGCTACATTCACCTTGAGTAACATGGGCTATATTATATATTTTTTCGAATTAAAGATCCTTATAATTATTAATTTTCAAATTTTTTACCCGTGTGAAGCTGGAGCGGACCGCGAGTTTGATAAGAAAACGGAAAAAAATTGCCACTGACGTTTTATAAAATATCTGATCTCATTTCAGTACCAGACTGACATTGAGGTTCAACTTTCAAGTTCTAAAAAGAAAACCAAAGGCAAAACGACATCTTAAGTAAAATTTCTAGGTTATGCGTAATAACACCTTTTACCACATCGGCACTGGCTGTTAAACAAAAGGCTCAGATATAAAATAGAAATAGTATAAACTAAAAAGTATAAAGCAAAAGCAAAAAGCTCATTCGATCACTCGACCGACAACAATACTGACTTTAGTTTCATAACGAGGCCAGGAACGGCGGCAGAAGCGGCCGAAAAGGCATAAGTTGCAAAATACAGCGGTCTCGGCTCGGAATACAATTTTGTTCCTTTCGGCGTCGAGACCCTTGGCCCGTGGGGTCCTAGCGCGCTTAGCCTCTTCAAATAAATTTCCAAGAGGCTGGTCGACGTCTCAGGAGACCGAAGAGCTGGCAGCTTCCTCGCTCAACATATCAGCAAGCAATGCAAAGAGGGAACGCTGCCAGCGTCTTGGGCACAATGCCACAGGGGCCCTTTTTAGATTTAATTTAGTTTTTATTTAATTTTTAAGGTTTTTATATTAAGTTAGTTTAGTCATTGTTATCAAATGTATGATATGAATAATTTCAATAAAATTGTGTAGGTATGCAAATAATCTTATAAAAAAAAGTTTTCATAACTACGTTATATGTAGGAGGTGAAGAACGGCGCGGCGGCCCGGGTGGTGCGCGGCGCGGCGTCGCCCCCGCCCGCCGCGCCCCGCGCCGGTTCATCAGGGAACGATGGTGTAGAGTTTGTGCCGGTCCGCAACAATGGATATCACCGCTCCGCCCATGCTTATTACTTGTACATCGCAGTTAAGCAACGGGCGTACATCTTCGCTTTCCAAGCTGAGTAGTGTTCCTTCGGTCGTAGTGGTCGGTGGCCGTCCTATGCTGCGCTTGCCAGTCCGTGGTCTCCACTCGAGAACCTTTCGACCCCAACGGCCATCGGTTCGTCGTGTGTTTGTTACTTTTTTGGTATGGAGATAGTTTAAACCCTGGATTAACACATAGGATACTTTCATCCCGGAAAGAGTATAGTTCCCGTGGGATAATTAAGGTAGCGGGAGAACCGTAATCCACGCGGTTAAAACCGCTTGGCGTTACTAGTTTATTATATATATTTAACAGCAAAGAAAAATCAGTTAACTTAATGTATACAAAAAGTAAATCTTGTCAGAAATATATATTATGTTTGATAAGTTGTATAAACCATCGTTTCATTTCATCACAATAACTTTACGTGTTCTTATTCACACAAATCAAACAGTTTTCAACAAATCCACAGCATTTTCCTTTGTACACAAACAAACACTAAACAAAACATATTTCCACGACTGCTTGAATTTCATAACATCGTCGGGAAATACCGAATCCGGTAACCAATATAAGTACTACGGCGAGTTACTCAACATAACGTAGGTATAATAAAAAACTTACGTTTGTTTCTTCAGGGTTACCGCATTTGTATCGCTGAGACTATTTGATTCACTGGTACATTTATTTTATTTTATGATGACCTGGTCATTATCATTCCACCCTTAGCCACCGTCAACAGTCGCTGCTGGACATATGCCTCCTCCTTATTATCCTGAACACAAGGACAGCGTTGCCTGAGTCCTACTTTCGGCTACCTTTATTAAGCCGTATGTCCACCGTGTTTACTTAATTTATTTAATTAACTTAATTCACATTGATAAACCTCTTTATAATGTATAACTTAGATAGAGATAGGATTAAAGCAAGAATTAAAACCCCCGGTGGGTGACCCCCCCTATTTTTGGTTCTATCCGCGTCTGATATAAAGTATGTATATAAGTATACATGTTACAGTGTCAACAAACGGATAAAGTCATGACTCTTATACAAGCTATGATAGATTGAAGGAAATTTGATTGTGGTGTGTTCCACGTATAGAACTGATATCCTATATATTGAGTGTAGAAAACGGACTGGCAAGCGCAGCGCACATTACCACCAAAAAAGTGATCAGACGACGCGAGGAATACTTGAGGAAGCTGGATGCGGGGCGCTTCAATCGGTCGAAATGAGTTGAACGGTATCTAGGAGCATTTAATCATATCGAAAATATTCGAGATCCGCTCGACAAATTGTTTTTAATAATCGGCGCGGCGGAAGCCCTGAAGTTAGATGATATTTACTTGGCTTATGGTATGGTATGTAAGTAAAAGCAACGAACTTAATGAACTGTAACACACCGCCGCGTGCAATGCGTGCTCGGAGTTGCTCTTTATGAGCAAATTTAATGTTGGACTTTAACCCGAATTAGGGATTTTAATGCGTGTTGCGTAAAACTAATCTAATTGTAGCAAAATTACACCTATTATACAAGTATTAGGAGAAATGCTATATTTAGACAAAATGTATCATCAGTCGCTTCTCAGCCATAGGACGTCCACATCAGTATCAGAGAAGACGCCGCGAAGGAGAGTTCTCCGCTCGGACCTGAACCACTGAATATGTCGACCGCAGTGATCGACGAAACGTCTGGAACACAAGTTTCACATAGACCACGGCCAAACAGCCCGGAAGCATTACATACAACATGCATCGCCGGCCGTGAAAGCCTTAGAGTTTACATTCTACTAACGTTGTCGGCGTGGGGCCCATGCTGCGCTTGCCACCGCAGTTTCCATTCGAGAACCGACATTTTGACCTTTGATATAATGTGGCTCCTGCCACTTCAACATGCTAATCCACTAGGCTATGTCAGTGACTTTCGTCATTCTCCGGAAATTTTATAATGAAAAGTTTTTAGCAAAAAATGGAACCGACAAGTGCTACGTCTAACTTCGCCGAACACGCAATGGAGATCTTACTGCGTGCAAGGTTCTGGAAATAGGTACCTAATTATGAATATTGAGAGGTATCTACGCGTACGAGGTAGCTTCGTCTTTATCCTTATCTATCGCCGTGCAGAGAAAGGTTGCTACTGCAACTGTCGTTAGCAGGCGTACCTATAGTTTACTATTAGTACGACAATTTTACCGTCTTTTTGCAGATGCGGATGCGTCTACTGTGTTTAGTTTAGCTACATAGGCAATATATTATATTTAGTAACGCTAGCAGTGGTTTGTCGCAAAGGTATATAATTTGCTCGAGGTATGTAGAGTACGACCGAATGCAACGGTCGGAGTAGATTAGGTAACAGATACTGGGGACGTCGGCTGCGTTTCCGTTGCAGCGTGACTAAAAGCACGTTACAATAACTACCGCCATTGTTTAAAATAACAATAGTAACTTCAAATAGATTGATTTTTTATAACCTAAATATTTACAGCGCTTTTTATATTTATCGCTTCACAAACAAATTGTTTCATGGATGGACATAACCGTAATGTCAATACATCCGATTTCTGATCCAATGATATTTCACCCTACGGTAGACTTTCGTGCTATTCCAATAAGTTTGTGCCAAAACATTGTGATTTTCACACAGATACACAGTTTCCGTGTTTTTTCATAACCAATATTGCGGCGGAAAGACGGAGAGGAGGGAGGGGAGAGGAAGGGAGGTGAGAAAGAGGGGGGGTCATATTGTAATACTTTAGGGAACCATGTTTCATCACAAATTATGAGTAAAATTGATACAATACAATTCAAACGGAACATTTTTCTTGAGCCCTTTTAAATGATAGATACCCCACACGAGATAGTGTAGCAAAAACAAGAAATTTCTTTATTTTCACTATATGTATTTTATAAGCACGGATTTTACACCACCATACCAAGTAGTTGTATTTCCTTTAATCTTTTTAGAGAGCCTGTGAGGTTTTCTACTGGTCTACTAACTCCTGAACCTGAAAAGAGTACGTTTATCATCAAAGGAATAAAGCGGTGCCTTACGTCTCCAGCGCAAATGGAGCCCCAATCCATTTGCTGCCCTTCGGTGCTGCATTGAGGATTCCTGAGGGAAGCAACCTTGATACCTTATTCAAGCTCGCCCAAGACAAAGACGCCTTTACCCCCAAGGAGAATGCTCTACTCTTACCTTCTGCGAGACAATGTAGAGCTGACAAAAATACTTTTCTAAAAAAGATATTAGATACCTACCATAGACGAATATAGGTACTACAAGATACTCTTGCGAATATATTCTATGATACCTACCAACAATCGGGGAGTTTTGCACTATTTGCACCTTTTTGTTATTTTTTGACATTAAAAATTTAAACTGTGTAAATAAAAGTTGGTTTTCAACTGTTTACCCGATTCGGAGGGAATCAATAATTTAGGACACAAACGAATTGTAGTTGCTATATATGAAAGACTTACAGGATGTTATAAAAACTCTTTGTACTGAATACCTATCTACATAATAATATAAAACTTCGTTGAAAAATCATTGTTACGATTCATAGATAATAGAAGATAAATGAAATTATTTTCCTCGATAAAAAACCTGTGCACAAAGCTTTGGTTTGTAGGTTTGGTTGTGGCAGTTATCAACACCTTGACTATCGAATGAGATCTTTTTGAATTATTTACAGCGCAACGAGTACCTATATATTCGAAGAGGGTAACAGATTTTAAACCTACACATTTGGAAGTTCCAAATTCAAAATCCCATTGGTCACCAGAGCGGTAGCGGTCAGTAGGTATATAAATCCTATACTGTACAAAATGTTACTACCCGGCTCGGCTCTACTAACAGTTTACCTCAGATTAGGTTTGAATCATAGTATAATCTGATTTTGTAGAGTAAGTGCTGGAGAATATATAGGTACATTATATTATGTACATAATTATATCGTCGCAAAGGATAGCAAACACTAACAGAATAAGAAAAAAAACGTGAATGTTATTTTATCTATATGTCTATGACATCATACATAATGTTGACTTTAGAATTTTAATAGCTAACGTCTAATTCTAAATGGTATGTTATCATATAATTACTCTGAAAGTAGTCAGTAGTTATAAGCCATATGAGGTGCAAAGCTAATGAAAGAAATTGATATCGTGACAAGCTTTTGAAGCTCACCGGTGGGAGCGTCAGCTGTCAAACTGACGGACGCTGGTTCGATCCCCACCAACTAACTGCTTGAACTTCCAGTGAAGGTAACACCGTTATTAAATTGCCAGCTTAGTGGTAAGGTACTTTTGAGTTCTCGCCTGGCTACCACTCTCAAGATTGAAAAACTGTCACCAAACACATAGTGTGTTCAAGCAGCCCTCCTTGAGAGCCAGTAAGCATTCTAGGTCTAGCGGCTAGCGTTATAATACCTTCGACCAATACGTCACTGACAATCAAGTGAGATAGTGGTCTAACGCTAGATCAATACAGTATAATAAATAAGCTCAAAATCTGAATAACCCATGAACACACTCATAAAATATCATCTTGGAGTACTTATAGTCAGATATAAAATTCACAGGAAACCATAACCACCTCGATGCAACCCGAAAATGAGAAAAAACCCTAATTTGATAAAGCAACTGAGGTTAGAGCTGAACGTGTCGTACTGCCTGCCGACAAGGATAGAAAAATAATATTCACGTTGTTTTCCGTTTATGGATGTACGTATAATTTACGTAAGCGCTATCTAGTGACCTTTTAACGCACTAAATTGAACTTCACACAACTCTCTACGAAAATTTTAATAAATAGTTAATTACTGCTATGTTAATTGTCCTCCTTTTCTTCTAATTTCAAACTAAAATAATGGAGTGATAAACAAGAAGTATGTATGTACTAAGTTACCGATTTATTTCCCTAAGAATTTCTGAAATCTAGGCACCTGCGCACTGTGTAGAGACTGAAGTCATATTTTAGTTTCTGGTGTTTGCGGTAGATGCGCCACTGTGCGCCGATGACTGAGATCCAACATGGCGGCGCCATTCGCCTCTGGAACAGGGCGGGGAGTACAGTGGCCGAATCGGCACAATACTTACGTGTATTTTTGTCGAAATCGACGTCTTTGTGACTCGAACGCGGTTGGGATTGCGAAATAATCCAGTGTTTCTGTGTTCATTTATACCGTTTGTGTTATGTTTTGTGCGTTATGGTGATCTCGTGATGAAAAACGTGAAAGGACTTTAGGGTAACAATGTCTAGCAGTTGACATGTTTATCTGTGTCGTGTGTGAAGATTTTCCCTTCGCGTGAGGAGTGCGGTGAATTAGTGTGCGCGCTGGTGCGCTTGTGTGTGTGTGTGTGTGTGTGTGTGTGTGCAGCGGCCGTGGATACGAGGATCCAATGATGGATTGCATTTCCTTGGATGTTTATAGGTAAAATTGACTATATTTTTATTGCCATTATGCACGCATTGCCCACTGCGTGCGCCGCTGTTCTTGTATGCAGTTTTTCTGCTTTCAGCGATTGCTTTTACACCGTAGCGCATGTATTTTGATGTAAGGACGAATCCTTGAATCGATTGATTGGTTATGTAAATTTTTAAAGTACAAGTAAGTAGACAGCCGAGCTTTTCAATCTATATTTTCCTTATGAATGAGGTTGATAAGACCTTGTAAAATAAAATCTTACGAAATTGAATCGTATCAAGTTCATTGATAGTTTTATCTTACACCTAGCTTTACTACTCTGTACCTACATTATTATTTCTGTACAGTATCAATTTTATTTCTAATTTACATACAATTCTAATAAGGTTTCTTCCTAACGAATACTTACTATTTTTATAACAATATAATATTAATTCGTTACTTACAAAAAGTTGCTCCACTCTATTTAGCTTTTATATGGAGAGTGATTCTTTCTATCTCACGCTCAAAGTCATACTTGTGTACCATACCATTGAATTTTTATTCATTACATTCATGCAGACTCGCGCGAGAATATGGTTCCCCTCGCTCTGTTCACTGCCTCTGGTTATCAGCTTACAAAATGTAAAAACCTTTCCCTTTCCGACTCACCACTAATACGCATAGTCCCTTCTCTTTTCAGCGCATATTGCGCGTTTTTCTTCTTTTGCCGCGTCATATGGCAATGTCGAGGCATGGACGTAGTTCTGAGTGTTTAGGAGTATCGTCGTTCAACGACTGTTTTACAGATATGGTGGGTCGTACCGACCCAAAATGTTGGTTCGCCAGTTTGACCCTAATTGATTCCGAGTCCTTTGTTTGGGGAGGTCGGGTAGGTTATTAATAAGAGGGTAGGTACCTATGTTAAGGGTAGCCCGCGCATCCCGATCGCGCAGTTAGACGTGGAGACCCCGTCCGGCTGCACGTGGTTGCCGAGGACGAATTGCCGCGAACCTTTTGTCTGAAAGTGTTTCACACTCAAATGGGATTGGATTTGTGAACCTGTTTGCGGACGATGCGAGCGAAACAATCCATTCGCCTACCTAACTAGGTAGGTAATTCAATTCATCCTTGCGCCGTACTTAATATGAACGAATGCGAATATAATTTGCGCTTTTTATGACATGACGAGTAGATTGTGAGCTTATTTTTACGGACAATATACACGAGATGAAGGGAAACGTGTTTGAGCAAATCATTGTGCTCAGTGTAGCGTGAGGTGAGGGCCGATCGAGAGCGAATGTACGTGTTATTCGTATGCCAGTACTCGTTATGCAAATCTAAATGTCGAATTATGTAGATGATAACAATAATGAATGTTCTCCTTTTTATATACTCTTATAATAAACACAAGAAATGAAAAGGAAAGTACCCGTATTGCATATACCAAAAACGTATTGCAAGAATCTCATGTTTTCGTGTATACCACCGCGTCTTAAAAGCTCATAAAAGTAAGCCAAATTATGTTTGCATTTGTTTATGCTAATAGCTTTTTGTTTGTGAATATATTTGTTTATATTACAGCTCTCTGTTTTTTTAGCATATACTATATATTTCGTAGTTTAGTGGTGTACAAAGAGTGTAATTACCTAAACACCATATTGCTTCCAACGTTCATTTCTTTAACTGACTTCAAAAGAAGGACGAGGTTCTCAATTCGACCCGTATGTTGTTGTTTTTATGTTTGTTACCTCAGAACTTTCGACTGGGTAAACCGATTTTGATCGTGTTTATATATTTGATAGCTGGTGCTTCCCGTATGGTCCCATTTAAATTTCATTAAAATCGGCCAAGCGGTCGATGACATTATGGTTACGGCTGGAGAAATCTGTGAACATACACAATGACAATTAATTGATCCCGTCAGTAGCAAAGGTCACTAAAAATTAGAAAAAAAAATTATATTGCAAAAAATGCAACCACAAGTATGAAATAACTTGTCGAAGTCGGTACCATGTTCACAATATTTTGTTAATAGTAACTTATGAACGTGATGGAAGTCGGTTCAATTTTTTGGTATTTTTTTGTAAATAACATTTAAATGATTCCTTCTGTAGGGTAATTTAGGTGTACGTACCATATCAGCCGCATTTTAATTCTCAGGGATTCTAATATCTTTCTCAACTTAACGTCATGGTCATAATTAGTTTGGCCTTAATAGCTTATTGGTATAGACCCATTTATTAAATATCATCTCAATTCCAGTTCACATAGATTACATTATCGTTTAATGTCAATGACGGGAAAAAACCAATCTGATCAATGATCTACATATCTGATATCGATCAAGTTTATTATATATCTTAGAGTATATATATACACCTACACTTACCTGTGATGTACGATTATAATCTTTTGAAAAAATACTTATCCATACATCGCAGATATTTTCAAATTTGTTTTTTTATTAAATATCAAAATAAGTATTTTCAAAAAAAGAAATAAGGATCATTTTTCTTCATAATTTCGATGTAAGTTGTAAGATATGTTTAATATCGATAAAGTAACTACAATTGGAAAAATCATACTTACACAGACACCTTACTTAGACAACTAATGAAAGTAAGAAACCAGAAAGGGTCCGAACGTATGGCACGGACGAAGTCATCTGTTTTTTACCTTCGGCTAGAGCAACCCATTTTTCTTTACTAATTCAGTGGAATTTCTAATGTCGTAAACAATTGATACCACACGAGTTATATTTTCGAGTTACATTTGGTAGCTACATTAAGATCTTCGCGAAAACCATCAGTGTACTAGTCTGTGCCCGAACTACGTCATGGATCATAATAAACTGCATCAAATGAAACACGTACAATTTCTTCATATTATTATTTCATCTCATTTTATTTATTTATTATTATTAACACGGTTATAATACCAATTACACAAATAAAAATTGTTATTTAAATTTAAAACACCATAAAATAAAATAATTAAGTACTTAATGCTATACATAATTCAAATTACTTACACATCAATTTAAAATTAATTATGTCACACGGTTATCTTACATTATAACAATAAATTAATAACCTAATATTTATGATAGTCAATAAATTGTCAAAATACATGTCATTATCTCCTAGCGTATTTCGATATATATATAGTAAAAGTTTTTAAATACGTTCTTGCTCTTCACTGCGAAATGCTAAACCAAGATGTTAGAGGTAATTAACTATAAACAGTATCGGAGATAGACAGTTACAGCTGGAGTTAGCTGTATTCCAAATGAATTCCTAGAACTTACAAAGGCTTAGCGGTTTCACTTGGATATTCTTTACTTAGAGCTTTTAAGTCAAGTAACACTCCATCTTGAACCTATCTGAGACGCGCAGTATTAAACTGCTTTGCTTAATTACTACAGATGACAAATTGAGGACTTTAATTATGAGTCCAATTAGTTAGTTGCTTAACTTTCGCGCAAAACGATTAATAGAAGGGGTGAAACATTTTTTTTAAAGTAGGTGGCTTAAAGTTGTCTGTCTGCCTGATGATAAGCGATCACCGTCGTCTATATCTGTAAACCTGGTGGCATTACGATACGGTGCCGATCCCTTGTAAGACTCTGTTAACTCTCCATTTTCACATATCCATACTATCGGGGGAATACCGAGAGAGGAACCTCATTTCATATTTTGCACTTGTATTGAACAAACACCCGTTAGAATTGCACAGTATGGGACCCCCATTAGTCAACAATATGTGGATGAGATGCATGCCATGTTGGCTGGTGCAACGGCAGAACCGTGATCCCGGAATAACATCGAAGAGCTCTTCATGACATTACCCTTTGGATATACGGTGTAGAGAATACGTAGAGAGCCAATATCTCAGCGCCAAAAAGGACCCAATTATTAAAGTGTATGAAAAAATATGTGGATACAGAAAACCAAATCTTCAATCGATAATTGAAAAATTAGTGACTGAAATGTTAGGTACTGTGTGTTAATATAATATTGAGTCCATTACTCACTTACACACCCATATTATGTAGAACGCCTTCTGTTTTTTGGTGCTCAATATTCTTATTAAGTTTGTCTGGCACGGATCGCTGCTCGGGCAGGTTTGTAAAAACCTAACACTGTCTGTTTGAAAGAAAAAATAACGTTCTAAAACACTTTAGCATCCGTTTCATTGTGTTTCTTGTTTCAGCATACCGATCGGCAATTGTGTGAGTCGTGCCTTTAGTTGATGAGGCACGAAAATATCAATGGCAGCAATAGCAGTTGCGCAGGTGAAAAACTGCAAATAAATTGTTAGGAAAACATTATACTCAATAGTTTATTGCATTCATATGGCGTTACATGCAGGTCTTAAATACATCTTTTTCCAGCGTGCATACGACCCTGGTAGGGTATAGCAATGTGGAGCGACCGATTTATTTATTAGTTTTCAAATTTATCATAGAAAAACTCATTCAAGCTTTTTTATTTCGTTAAAAGCAATTGTTTTAAATGTGTGATGAATTTCGACTCTTTTTCTATTGTCTAAATATGCCACATGGACATGAAAGCAAATCGCCCTATTAAAGAGAATTATATTAGTTCAAAAGGCCAGGTGCGCTGCAAGAAGTTATTCTGCTTATCCTTATCATAACACGCTAGCATGTTGACCATGGGCTAGCCGACACCCTAGATCACACTGCACAACAGACGGCAGCTAAGTAACATGAGCGGCTGCGGGTGGAATGTCTCCGACACCCGCCGTACTCCGCGGACCTTATCCCAACAGATTATCACTTTTTCCGGAATTTGGACAACCTTCTAGAGATAAAATCCCTTTCGATGAGGCTGCCACAACCGACTTCAAAGATTTTATTGATTCTAGCTCCCATAATTTTTCCAGCAAAGGAATTGATGATATATCGATAAAATGGCGAAAGTGCAATGGTACATACTTTATTATAATAATATCATTTTACTAATTCATTTGTTTTTTAATCCGAGTTTTGCTTTTTCATTACAATTCGCCAATTTCACATGCGTAAGCACCTAATATATTGCCTCTTACGTTAATTCACAAGTATTTTACGGAATCATGGTGTGTAAATAAGCTCGTCAGCGATGGCATGACATGATAGTCGGTCAATAAGCGTTTTTCATTGATTCAATCGTCGTCCTACATTCATTAATATTTATCTCAAAAACCGGTTGACATCACAATCCCACTAATTACAACTTTGACAGAAAGAGATTTAACATTTAAAAGTTGCAAGTATGTAATTGCTTTATAACGTTCATTCTTTAATTGGAATTATCAAGTTTCTTGATGTTTGAGAAGATGTTCCTAAGCACGAATAATTTTCGAGAAAGTATTTTTATCGACATTGTATTAACAATGATTTTCATAACCCTTATCGCGCGTACTTACTAGTTATAAAGTTACTAAGTAATGTGTTATATATATGAAATTCGAAATTATGACGGTGATTGTAATTTGTAGACTTTCGCGATTCGAACACATTCGAATTGTGAAAGTCTAAAAATTTGATTGATTTCTTAACGATGACGATGATTGTTCGACAGTGAGTAGTGTTCGAGACCATTTGGGAAACCACGCAACGTCTTCTTGTCCAAACAAGTACAATGATTTATGACGAAAATCTTTGATTTGTGTGTGTTACCAGTGGAGAGTACGAACTGGCAAGCTTCATCGACAAGGCGGAAAGCAACCCGACAGAGATCGCAGGAAGATGATGCTCATACAGCATCATCATCATCCGTCGCTCTTTGTGAGGATTAATGGAGAAGGCTTCTGTGCTGCAGTGCAAGTGCGATATGATATGATGATGATGTCGATTACTATTCTGACCATAGTGCCCGCTGGTGCTGGTTGGATATTCATCTGTAGCACTCTTCCATACTTTTATACCTTGCAGAGGACGATGAGCTGTCGAGGCTGATTGTATTATTAGACTAACAATGTTCAGGATTAGTCGCAGGCATTCAAAGGGTTTGAAAACTCGGATCCTTTGACCGGCCACAAGCGTTCAGGAAGTCAGCATACCATTTTAAATTTAAATTACACATGCTTTTAAGAAAAACAAGTTTTCATATTTTTTGTGGTGACTAAAATTATCCCCAATGAAAAGTATCTAATATAAGGAAGTGTGAACTTTAGGGATTTTTAAAGAATTTTAGTCAGTTTGAGTAAATAACAGAAATACTACCAGTCTCTAGTTATGATTGGGCAACGGGAGATAATGGACTCTATTTGGTTAAATGTTGATGAATATTTTTAGGCAATTCCACTGCTGAAACATTTCTCCGTCGCAGCTCAGATGTTTAGGTCATGTTTTACGACAGGTATACAGGTTATACGTTCAGTTTACAAACACCTTCCAACTTAGCTGACCTGATTATGCAGACGCAATGCAGATCTCTAGGAATCGGTCAATCCTCGTTTGTTCATTATCAACGTATGTACATAATAATACACGTATATATACGAGTATATATAATACCATGACTGCTTAACTGTCACACATTGCAAGTAGATAATTTCTTATTGAAGCGAAATACGGAAAATTGAAGATTACTCGCAACATTTCACCTCATTTTTATACTATATAGATGTAGCGTTTGACCACTATCTCACATGATGGTCAGTCACGAGGTGGTCGGAGATGTACTCACGTAAGACCTAGAATGTTTAATACCTCTCGAGGACTACTGCCTGAATACAGGATGCCCATACAGCCAAGTAGGTTTTTTTTAATGATATGAAATTTAATGAGATGAAATGAAATGAAACTTAACCAAACTCGTTGAATCAAATCATTAAATCTTATATTGAAACAAATTAGTAGCTTCTTTTTAGAAAAATATGCACGAATCATAAAACCTTCTATGATTTTTGTTACTATAAACTTCGTGGTTGGTTTTTTTCTTTTTAATAGACATTATTTTGACAGTTGGGAAAGAGAACGCACGAGTTCGGAAAAGGTAAAGAAAAAGCTCGAGTATGTAATAGCCCACATCCCGAACGCTATACGTCCCTGCGATACGCGACTTTTTGAGCAACTGTATTAAAAAATAATTACAACACCTAAGCGCAGGTACCCATACACTTACGAGGCCATTTCCAGTTGTTTTACATCAGCTCATATTTACTATTATGCGCTGCATAGGAGCGCGTCTGCACGGATCGAACCGGACCGAACCGGCTATTGTTTATTTTGCAGGCTTATTGTGATATCTCCGTTTTAAATACATATACATATATATTATTAAGTGCGTTAAGTCCAACACATAATACAAACAAATCCAACAACAAATAATAAAATTGTAAACGTATTTTTTAATGAAATGGTAAATCGGCAACCATTCAAGTTCTTGACATAGTCATATTTTTTTTAAGGAAGTTATTTCTCTAGCGGTGTTCGGGCAATTATATGCCCTGCATCCTCACGGAGACGGAGGTCTGGCAGCTCGGGCCGACGAAATAACGGCTGTGTCAAAAACGCGACTGTTTGCCGGCTCACCATGTAACCATGAGCCCTCACGGTATCAATGTCACTTATATCGTTTCTCATTTAATTAAATGTAAGTAATTATCATTATTATCTATAGTTTTAAATTGATATTATTGTATAATTCACCGTATATTACATATTCTTTCTGACACTGTCCATCCAAAGGTTGTCTGGAAGAAATCGCTATATGCGATAAGACCGCCCATTGTGCTGTACCACCTTAATTATTTTAGATTCTTGTTACATTTTTTTTTTTTAGTTGTGTACTTGTGCAATAAAGAGTTATTGTATTGTTATTCTTATGAGATGATAGCTGAGCTAATGATAATAAATATAAGAATCGTCAACCTCATATGTATACATACCTACATACTTAGTCATACAACTAACATAAGTACATGCTATACCTATGCATATATAATCCGTGTAAATATATGTATATCACGTAGTACTATAATATTATATGTGTATCTTATCTTCGTCCATTCATGCTATGCGTTTTGTTGATCCATTTCTGCTGAATATTCTGTGTCTCGATTACGATATCTTATCCAATTTACAATTCTTGTTTATATTTGATAAGTAGGAACAGTTATAATATACAATGATATTGTTCTGTGCAAATTATACTTGTTTTCTCGAGATTATAACAGTTAAATGCTTGCTTACTTGTATAATCTATACCACAAGTAGCTGACCGCAAACGTTATTCTGCCCAATGATGTTTTACTAAAGATGACGTATATTCATACTGTGCGGTGCTCAGATTTTGTTCCTTTACGACATAAACATGCCGGCTGCGACAGATAATACGGTACAAATAATATAGAAAAGGATAGCTATATGTTTAGACTTGCGCTTGAAATACGCGTCGTAATCAAAATTACTACAATTGACTTAATTTTGCAGCCTCAGTTTCCGCGCGCTTGTGCGACATCTACCTCATATAAACATATAATATCATTGATTCTGCCATATAAATTGTCGAAATGTCAAAGTGACACGACACTTCATTTAAATCTCATGTGATCGACGATTAAATTATTTGTATATTTCTTCATACAATTATACGAAAATCGCAATTAAAAAATGGGGGGTGGGGGCAGGAGGGTCAAAACACTTTATGACCTTTTCTGAGACCTACCAAATACAGACAAAAAATTTGCTAAAAATCAGGTAAGCCGTTTCAGAAGGGTTCGATAACGAACACTGTGAAATGACATTATTATATATTAGGAGAAGATACCTGTACTGTCACATAGGTACATTTCACCCTACGGTTACGCCATTTTGAGCTTTTTTATGAAATTACTGTTGCGTTTCCGTAAATAGTTCTATAAAAGATATGCGGTGTCGGTATGTGCGTTGAGTGTCGGTGTGACGTGCCTACGTCTAGCTAGACTTACACCTCCAGGACAAATCAAATACAGTTGCCATTGAAAAAAGATAACCCAAGCGTGATTCTAAAGCTTTGTATGAAGCGTCAATATACTTCATTATTTAATCATGTATTATCGCATGAAAATTAATTGACAAATCTAATATGTTCAAAGAGTATTACTACATAATTAGACATAGCTTTATTGTGTAGTAATCTTTATTATTATTAATCTTATCACCTTACAATCGGGTAAGACAGCAGTCAAACGTGAACTTAAATTATAACCTTAAAAAAAAGGGCTTGTTCGAGTTTATTCCTGCGAGTGAATATTTCTTCTACGTACACAAACGTGTCTATTCGTATCGTCTGTAAAAGCAAATGATTCACATGCACAATGCGGCGCGTGCGCGCGCGCTCGTAGACAATGAGCCTGAGTAGCGGCCCGCCATTCATGCCGACGCGGACCTACGGAGGCCTGCACATTCCTCACGTCATAAAGTATGCACTAACGCCTTACCCGGAATATCAAAGATAATACTAACATTGATCGAAGCTCTCCTAGCGCAGTTTGTCTATCCAAAACTACACGGTAAGCGACTAAATCTGCGCTCGCAACTGGGACGATGATCTCTAGTGACTTGACAACTGCGCGCTGTCGTACATTGCAGGACACGGTATGCTTCGGCTCCCGTTGCTTTATTAGACAACGTTTCAGGCTCTCGCGCTTTATGAATACTCTAAGATTAGATTTCTCAGCCTACCCACCGACCCTCCCGAGCCAACGTGGTAAATTATGTCCAATTATTAAATCTCTTTGAAAGAAACCTCTGGGCCCTAGCAGAAGGATATTCTAAAAGAAAAGCGCTGTGGTCCGGACCTACGAGTAAAAAAAACAGTGTTCTCATCGGAAAAAATCAGTAAAGCGGATGAAATAAAAATGACAGTACAGGTTTGTATAGTCTATCCTATAGTCAAAAATTAAATTATACTAAGAACTGTTTATTTCTTAAAAAGAGGTACTATTAATAAACAATATTTAGTTTTAATTCCGCGACTTTCAATTATTCCATCAATCTTATGTAACCAGAAACCATGGAGGCCTCGTGAAGAGGCGAAACACGTGTCGAAGAGTTTCCGGTTACGTAAGATCGCTGGAATAATTAAAACTCGCGGAATGAAGACTTAATATTGTTTATATATCTCCTTGTTATGAATTTCCGCAAAGTAACGCCTGTATCTGCTAACTTTCCTTGTTTATTTTACATAATTATATTACATGTAAAATCCTATAATTAAGGATTGTGAATCGTGCGAGTTTTATCAGGCTATAAAAATATGTACGGCGTTAACTAACTAAATCTAACTAACTACCTAACTAAAATCATATTTTTTGTTTGTTTCGAGAAGGGAAATTAACGTTCTTGTTTAATTTGAGAACCGTTTATTTTGATGACCAGAGATTTTAGAGAGTTGAGGTTCGGTTTAATTCAGCGCTAATATCGCAACCATATCGTTATAATGCAATACTTATACAATTTCCGTTTTATGGTTGCTGCTCTTGGATCTATAAAGCCCAGGCGACTAGCGTTGGCGAACCGGGAGCCATGGTTCGCTTTCAGCGACCGATCGACACAAAGCCACCTCGTTAGTTTTTATCTTACTTACGACGAGTTCGCGATATTTCGAAATTTTGATTTTATCTTCAATTCATCCGTGATCTTGATGATCATTACTCATGTCCAGTTCGCCCACATAATGATGCCAATGAACCCGGCTATAATTAAACGAAAGGTACATTTTTGCCAATTGTTTGTGTCTTGTAAACTTTCCAATCGATTCCCAATCAGTTCACCGATTATGGTACATTCCGCAGGGCGCTGTCGCTACCCGGTTATTTAGTGTCAATAACATTACAATAATGGCTTTGTTATTTCCTGGATAGAATAAAACATATTTTATTCAAGTGTTCGTGTTGAGTTGAGTGTTGTTCGTCTGAGCATTCTGTTTAATAGGCATTGTGTTTATTCATCGATTACGATGGTTTAGCTGTGAGTGTTGTTTAATCGGCGCCGTTTGTATTTGATATCTCGATGTAATGCAGAACATCTACCCGAGACTTTTGTGTAACGTTCAATTAAAATGCGTACCATACAGATCACTCGGAATTTCTCGCTGGTAGAATGTAAGTTTCAGAAGCTTGCTTACCGGTGAGGAGTCACTTGTGATTCGGTTTTCTATTGTAGGTGTATCATGGTCCACCATCCTCGATACACCATCGTTCGAACACACGGAGATGGTAGATGTCATAATGCGCATTGCCAAAGAAGTGAAGCGTGTTGCCCGAGTCTGTGTTATAAACATATCACATAGACTTGTGTTACCATATTATAAAACAGGTAAAAACAAATTAATAAAATGTGCACGTATACGGGTTCAATATTCTACAATCGAATCAAGTGAATGTTAACGAATGTAGTTAATGCGCCGAAATGCATGGCAGTCGTGTTGCTCAGCTCAATAAAAATTGCATTTTCCTTATATAACATGATATTTTCAAATGCTCACTTAAAAACGGGTTATCAATTAGGTTGCATTTTTTTGTTTGTTACCTCAGAATTAAGCCATATGTAAACCGATTTTTTTTTAAATTTTTAAAGTTATGCCTACTTTCAGATTGATCTCATAGAAATGTTATCAAAATCGGCCAAGTTATTCTATTTTTATCTAAATAAAAAGTTCCAGCCTTTAGATCCACAGCAGTATATAGTATATCTAATTGCAATATAAGGCAAGCTAAGGATGAAATGTCACAACAATGTGTTGGCTGTCGTGTCTTCTTTTTTCTTTTTCGGCCATAACACGTCCACTGCTGAACATACGCCTCCCCCATTTAAGGGGGTTTTGCCAATACTCGCCACGCTTGGCAGATGGGTTGGCGAGCGCAGTATATTTTGTGACTCTCAGATGGCGCTGCTTCCCACCTTCTGGTACGTGATCTATTAGCCGACTCTTACGGCACCCAAGGGAAGGGGGGGTTGGGGGGGTTGTACAATTCTAAGCCGGTACCACCACGGCATGGCAGTCGTGTAGATGTCAGTTTTATGGTTAAGTAAGTACGTAGTTATTGATAACGGTGAGTAATAAGGGACAGTGATTTAAATTTTACTTCAGGCCGAAATGTTGTGTGAACGACCAACATAATTGTCTTTATTGTAAAAACTATATGGCTGCACCTTATACCGAAGTTTCATCAATCATTAATACACATAAAAACCTGAAAGTACACTAATTAAAAAAAAAACAAACAAACTGTTGATTTGTACATCTATTATAGCTCCGCTCATAATGTTTAGACGCAACATAATGATATATCTTTGACACAATAGCTCCATCTTGTTGTTGGTCGACACGGTCCGGTGAGAATTGCAATGAACTGCTTCTTTATCCAACAGTCTATTTTCAAACTATAAAAATATAAATAAACTAGCTGCGCCCTGCGCTTTCACCCGCGTGGACCACGGATTTCCCCTTACCTAAGTTATACGTCGCAGCGTGACGATATATAGCCTAAAGCCTTCCTCGATGAATGGAATATCGAATCAAAGAATTTTTTTCAATTCCAAGTAGTTCCAATAGTTCCTGAGATTGGCGCGTTACCGAACAAACCCTTCAGATCTAAAATAGTAGTTCAGATAAAATTGGGTGACTATACCCACCTACCCAACTAACAACCTAACTAGAGCCCAATCGGTTAATAAAGTAAAGCAACAAAATACCAGTGACCCCAATCTCATACTCCGGCACTCGCGCCCACAGTTGGAATGGAATCCCACTAATTGCCGTTTAAATACTTACCAGAACATCAGTCAATTAATCGGCGCCGACAAATTGTACAGGGTCAGATTGTCGACGCGTCTGTCAATGCTGGGAGCGTCTTAGCGAGAAAATATAATGCTAAATACATAGGAAGCTGAGCTCTTTACTATTTGTATGTGCCATATCTCCAGCATTGGACTTCCTATGGCTGAAATAGTGTTATATAGCTCATTGCATTATATTCACGGTCTATCGATGGTTTACCAAATGCATTATTCGGACAGGTTAATTAAGCAATATTATTCCTTTTTTGGGGTTGGTTTCTATTGTTTCATATTTCCTCATTAAGTCCCAGTACATACTCATATCATACTCGTACCATATAATAATATGTATATAATAATGTTTACGAGTAAAAATTGCACAGTTTTTTTTTAATCTCATAAAATAGATAATGAAATTTATGTAAAATCACAGCATATGTTTGCATTAATTTGTAAACGTTTAGCGCCAATGTCCATTTGCTGATCGCGCATGCGTATTGCGCCGCGTCCACAGATTATGTAGAAAAATTGCATTGCCCCCCTTGGTCCAGCTGAAGTTGTATCTTAAGGCGCTGTGAGTAGACAAACCGCTATTTAAAAAAATGTATTTTAAGCCATGTGTAGAAGACAGAGCTTTGGTTTTTTCAGTTTTAGTATCTTTGGTTCAACATAAAGGAACAGTCAGGATTCAAAATCCGGTTAACTAAAATTTTCTCGATAGTTTTAATTTTTGAAAAATATGCTTTTCAAAAATTAAAACACGTATATCTTACAAAATAATATCAACATTCATATGAAGCTTACTTTGTTTGATAGATAATGGCATTATCTAGGAACAATCAAGATTATTTTTTCAATATTCATTTCTGTTGATTTTATATGAATTTATTTCGTTAAATTCTTAGTGCCGCGCGGGATCACGTGATCTCAGCTGGCTTATCCGCGCTGCTCTCCACCCGCGCATTCCTCCCGTGACCACTGTCAACGTCGGACCTGTGCTTGCATCGCTCTGCCTCCTAATATTATTATTTTAACATCTGAATACAAGGGGCTCTAACATATCTGTCCAAAGAAAGAGCGCTCATGTAGTATAGATAGCTCCTGTTGTATCCCTATAGAGAGAACATTTACTATGTACCTTGCTTACGCCTGATAGAACACACAATCGAGCAATCGTTAGCCGAGTAGCGCCTGATTGCTTGTGTGAGCAACAATATGATACATTTATAAAATAGATACAATAATTAATATATGAATATTTACCTACGTTTTGTACGAAGGTGTATGATACAACTTTTTATTATATTGATTAGCCTGTTGTGAATAGTGCTCATCGGTGACCATATTTTTATACTTTATAATCTAGCGTTTGACAAAGTTATCTCACTTGGACAGTGACGATGTGATCGAATGTATAATCACGTTAGACCAAAAATGTTTACTGACCCTCAAGGCCTGCTGCATGAACACACTGTGCGTTTGTTGAGAGTTCTTCGAACTTGTGGGTGAAAGCGAGCCAGACAGGCACTTGAAAGTACCCTACCACCATCCTGGAAATTTGATGTCGGTGTTGCCTTCACAAAAGCCATTCGCGTTTTTGAGGTTCAACGTAGAGGTAGACGGTCGCCGTGGCACAGTAGTTAGTGTCTTGACATGACTTCTGTGTCTCCGGGACCCTGGGTTCGAATCCCGGCAGGGGCAAACATTTGTGCGATGAGTGTAGATGTTTGTTTCGGGTCTTGGATGTTTGTGTGCTGTGATTATGTGTGGCCATGCCTCCCGCGATACAGGGAATCCTAGTGCGGGGGTCTGAGTGTGATAAAAAAAAAACCAGCGTCCGTCAGTTTGACAGCCGATGCTCCCACCGGCTAGGCTTGTCATTTAGTTGGCGTACTGAAAAGTAGTCATTTGAATAATCAAAATTGAAAACTTTTGTGACAACCCGTGTGAAATACGTGGATAAATCACAAACTTGCGACAAAATAACAACTGAACTTGATATAATCGAGGGTGGTAGATATTTTAAATTTGAATGTATTAGTACTGCAGTGGTGCCGTGGTGGTACCGGCCTAGAATAGTACTCCCCCATCTCTTCCCGCGGGTGCCGTAAGAGTCGGCTAAGGGATAACGTACCAGGAGGTGGGCAGCAGCGCCTTCTGAGGATCGGAAATCATACTGCGCTCGCCAACCCGCCTGCCAAGCGTGGCGAGTATTGGCAAATCCCCCCTATATGGGGGAGGCATACGTCCAACAGTGGACGCACATAGCTGAGAAAAGAAAAAAGAAAAAGAAGTACTGCAGTGTGTAGTAACATGTATTCTCTAGTCCCCACTCGTTACTCGTCATTCTTTTTCACTTTCTCTCTAAATATTTAAAAAAAGGGACTGGTAGTTCTTAATTCAGCTGTATCTCTTCCTTTTTTTTTGTTTGTTATATGTGATGAGCATTGATGTTTGTCCCGGGTCTTGTCGCCAAAGACACAGCGTGTGCAGGTCGCATTCCTTGATATCCATTGAGCATCTAGGTCTAGTTTGATTACACTAAAGACCACATCGTCACTGACCATCGGGTCAGATAACATAGTTGTCAAGCAGCATCTATAAACTATCGATCGTCAATGCAATTTATTAATCAATCAAAAACACTTTATTGAACACAAAAAAAGAAAACAAAATGAAATCGTAAATATAAAAACACTGGTGGAAGAATTGGTGTCCTTACCGCTTTGAGCAAATTTATTGTTATTCGCAAAGCTTATTTCGAAACCTATAAATACCTCTTTCTGTCACATGGAAACACCGCTCTTTTTGAGTTTGAATACCTACATGTGAACGCTAATTAAAAATAGTATTGCTTTAATTATATTTTATTATGATAGTATTAGGCTTACGTAACGAACAACTGGACTAGATACAACTACAGCCAACCGCACACCCAAACAGTCACTTTTGTAGTTGCTGATACGATAACTTTGTTTGACTCTTACGTTGACAAATAATAAATAAACCTGTAACCCTGATTAATGACATTATGACTATGATGTAAAACTCGTAGGTAAAAACGGCAGAGTCGCGTTTAGTTGATGAGGGCCATGCAATGATATTATATGTTTATATGAGGTATAGTAAAACATCATTGGGGCCATGCGTACCGGCAATATCGCAACTTTTGAGTTTTCGGCCACATAAATATTTCACTCATTTCATCATCATCATCATCATCTCAGCCATAAACGTCCACTGCTGCTTATTTGGTGAAATAAAATCTCTGTCACTTGGTCATTTTTGATTCGATGAATAAATTGAAAACACAGTAGGTATTTATTGTTTTTTTATCCGACTGCGTTTATAGCCATAAATCTGCATACGTAACTAAAACGTAAGTAATCGTCATTAGAGCCCACTTTTCAATATTGTGACGGCCATATCATCGTCATAGAAAACAAATAAACGTCACGTCAAATAATCAGTCAGTCCGAAGCAACGAATTAAGAAATTCGAAGGTTCGGCTAATAGGTTCGTGGCGTAGCGGGCAGAGCTCTGCTTGTAATACCGCTGGCCCCGAGTTCTATCCCCAATACCTCCGAAGTACTTTTTGAACGTTTTGGGGTTCGGTGGAATCCCGTACCCACTTCCGTAACAATACCATACACATGCATACGAATGTGTCATGTCATAAATAAACGTATTTTTCTTTCTTTCTAATAGCAAACGAACAAATAATAATTAAAATATACCGAAAAATGGAACCGATATGATAGTTCAAAAGTAACTGATATCAAAATATTGTGCTCATGGTACCGACTTCGACAAGTTATTTCATACTTTTGAGTGTTGAAGACGGTTCCATTATTTGGTACAAACATTTTTTTCACTCTTTTTCTTGACCTTTGTTACTCATGGGATCAATTGTTATTGTGGTGTAGGTATGGTCACCGATGTTTTCACACACTACTATAATATCGTCTAGGTATAAGCACGCATTTTTCAGTTTTTGGAGTGTACCTAACTCAAAGAGTGCTTGTCCGATTTTGATGAAATTTAAATGGGACCACACGGGAAGCACCAGCTTTCAAATAAAAAAAAACATAAAAATTTTTTTACCAAAAAATGGAACCGACTTCAACACTCAAAAGTATTATATAACTTGTTGAAGTCGGTACCATGATAGTTCAAAAGTAACTGATATCAAAATATTGTGCTCATGGTACCGACTTCGACAAGTTATTTATTTATTTATTTATTTGAACCCCAACATAATGTACACTGATACAAGAAACTAAAATAATGCTATAGTATAACAAATGCTAAGTGTCACTATAATTATAGGGGAAGACAGCTTGCGTAGAAAAGTGAGCGAGCAGTATCTAGCCTGCTATTGATGGCCACTGCCACAATGTGGAGTAACATTTATAAGGATGGCCATCAATTTACAATACAAAAAGAATAAAATTTATATTATTACAATATTTGAAAAGTAGTAGTTAAAGGTACAAAAAAAAATCAGGATTGTTGGATCGCTAATTTAAATTTGCCAAAAGATTCAGTAAATAAGTCCATATTTATATATCCATTATTTCATACTTTTGAGTGTTGAAGTCGGTTCCATTATTTAGTAAAAAAATTTTTTCATGGGATCAATTGTCATAGTTTTGTAGGTATGTTCACCAATGTCTTCACCTGCTACTATAATATCGTGTAGGTATAAGCTCGCATTTTTCAGTTTTGACTTGTAACTCAAAAAGTACTCGCCCGATTTTGAGGAAATTTAAATGAGACCGGGAAGCATGAGATTTCAAATAAAAAAAAAAACGATCTAAATCGGTTCACTCTGTCGGAAGTTATGCGGTAACAAACACAAAAAAAATTAAAAAAAAAAACATTGGGGTCGAATTGAGAACCTGCTCCTTTTTTTGAAGTCGGTTAAAAATCGGTTCACCCAGTCGGAAGTTATGCGGTAACAAACACAAATAAATAAAATAAAAAACATACGGGTCGTTTTGAGAACCTCTTTTTTTTGAAGTCGGTTAAAAATCGGTTCACCCTGTCGGAAGATATGCGGTAACAAACACAAATAAAAAAAAAAAAACATACGGGTCGAATTGAGAACCTGCTCCTTTTTTTGATGTCGGTTAAAAATCGGTTCACCCAGTCGGAAGTTATGCGGTAACAAACACAAATAAAAAACAAAAAAAAAAACATACGGGTTGAATTGAGAACCTGCTCCTTTTTTTGAAGTCGGTTAAAAATCGGTTCACCCAGTCGGAAGTTATGCGGTAACAAACACAAATAAAAAAAAAAATACGGGTCGAATTGAGAACCTGCTCCTTTTTTTGAAGTCGGTTAAAAATCCGTTCACCCAGTCGGAAGTTATGCGGTAACAAACACAAATAAAAAAAAATAAAAAAACATACGGGTCGAATTGCGAACCTCCTCCTTTTTTTGAAGTTGGTTAAAAATCAGCCCATTGCGAGTCTAACTAGCGCTACGAATTTTGAACAGAGGGCCAAACGCATTGCTACATAGCTCTTTCTCGAGCCGATGAAATTTCGTTCTCGTTGTTCATATGATTAAATCCAATGACTATGAAACCTGTTGGCTAACGGTACACCTTGCGAAAACGTGTCGTGCAAATCGAGAACGCTGCGCTACGATGTCTTTCGCCCCATCCTGTTCTGGTATGCGTAATTTTATATCGCTCTATCTCGTTTCCTCACCCTATTTTAACGCTTGTAGAATGTTACTTTGTCTACGGGGGCAAAAATTCGACGGCTCGGTTATTAGCTCGGTGGCGTATCGCGGAGAGCTCGGACTGCAATTCTGCCGGCCACGAGTTCAATCCCCAATATCGCCGAATCACTTTTTAAGCGTTTTGGGGTTCGGTGGAAGGTTCTGAATACAGAAAGAACATTATTCGCGAATGGAAGAGTATAGCAAATTCTAGATAAGAGAGATCCTCGATCCACGGAACTCTCTCGAACTCTGTAGGTACGTGGTAAGTCGAGTGAATAAATCGTCACTTTCGTTGCAAGTGTTGTTTCCTTCCAATCCCGTACCCACTTCCGTAGGTACCAATACTAAATATACCTTCTTATCGTTCAAAGCATATGGCGTGTAGCACTGCAACTGTTTGTTGCAGTTTCGTTTTTATCAATGAACGCATAGATTATGCACATGATGATGAATGTAACGATTTTCTAGATATCGAAAGTTGTTACCTACTTTGCGGACTCAAGCAGTTATTTTGAACAATTATTACTTTTTGCTATATATATATATAGCAAAAAGTAGTTATATATTATATATGTTGAATATGTATGTTAATAAATATATAATATACGTAAATAAATCCTACTAATATAAATGCGAAAGTTTGTGAGTATGAATGTATGGATGAATGGATGTTTGTTCCTCTTTCACGCAAAGACTACTGAACGGATTTTGATGAACTTTGGAACATAGATAGTTTATACCCTGGATTCACAAAAAGGTTTATTGACGTGATAACGTTTTATAAATTGATGAATTATACCAGCAACACTCATGAAAAATAGTGACGTTCCGCGTAACGTTCCACCTGAGTTTTGTATTACATAAAATAATCAAAGTCAAAGTCAAGGTCAAAGTCAAAGTCAAAGTCAGGCAAAGTCAAAGTCAAAGTCATAAATGATTATGACGTTATCACGTAAATCTATCGTCCGTAAACCGACTTTACAGACAACCAATTTTTTGACGTGATAACGTTTTATAAATTGATGAATGCCAAAATGAAAAATAGTAACGTTCCGTGTAGCGTTCCGTTTCCGTCAAAAGTCAAAAGTCAAAAGTCAGTCAAAGTCAAAGTCAAAGTCAAAGTCAAAGTCAAAGTCAAAGTCAAAGTCAAAGTCAAAGTCAAAGTCAAAGTCAAAGTCAAAGTCAAAGTCAAAGTCAAAGTCAAAGTCAAAAGTCAAAAGTCAAAAGTCAAAAGTCAAAAGTCAAAAGTCAAAAGTCAAAAGTCAAAAGTCAAAAGTCAAAAGTCAAAAGTCAAAAGTCAAAAGTCAAAAGTCAAAAGTCAAAAGTCAAAAGTCAAAAGTCAAAAGTCAAAAGTCAAAAGTCAAATGTCAAATGTCAAATGTCAAATGTCAAATGTCAAATGTCAAATGTCAAATGTCAAATGTCAAATGTCAAATGTCAAATGTCAAATGTCAAATGTCAAATGTCAAATGTCAAATGTCAAATGTCAAATGTCAAATGTCAAATGTCAAATGTCAAATGTCAAATGTCAATGTCAATGTCAAATGTCAATGTCAATGTCAAAGTCATACATGATTATGTCGTTATCACGTAAATCTATCGTCCGTAAACCGACTTTACAGACAACCAATTTTTTTTATCATCATCATCATCATCATCATCATAGTCTTTTATCACCGGACCAAAAAACGGATTTGGGTGAAATTGTGTAAGTAGATACTTCAGGTCCGGGAGTGACACATATGCTACTTTCATCATCATCATCGTTATCATTCATCGCCACGACGGATTTGTATGAAATTTGAAACGCAAATAGCCTTTACCCTGGATTAACACATAGGCTTATTTTTATTATCACCATCATCACCGTTGTTATCACCAGGCGGGTAAAACGGATTTGGGTGAAATTTTGTAAGTATTTATGGCTCATCGGCTATAGAGGGCTATTCTATGGACTCAAGAAACTGAATGTAATATATATGTCAATAAAAATATTTTGTATTTTTATTCTCGGGGCTTATTTACGAGACCAAATCATAAATGAGGAGATCCCTAGAAGAACTGAAGTCACCGACATAGCCCAGTAGATCAGCAAGTTGAAGTGGCAGTGGGCAGGCAAATATCTCTAATAACCGATGGCCGCTGGGGTCGAAAGGTTCTCGAGTGGAGACCACGAATAGGCAAGTGCAGCATTGGATATCCACCACAAGGTGGACAGGCGACATGACCAAGATCGCAGAAAGGGGGCTGGATGCATGCCGCTTTCCACCGGTCCCTGTGGCGATCTATTATATATTTACGTATATTATCTATTATGGCTGATTGACGGTTACCGTGGCTCAGTGGTCAGTGATATGACTTCTGTGCTTTCGGGAACCTGGGTTCGAATCCTGGCAGGGGCAAACATTTGTGTGATGAGTGTACGTGTTTGTTTCGGGTCTTGAATGTTTGTGTGTCTATGCCTCCCGCGACACAGGAAATTCTAGTGCGGGGATTTGAGTATGATTAGAAGAAAAAATAATTATGATGATAATGACATAAAACGAGATAGTGTTTAAACGCTAGATCTATACACCACCATGGGATTTGAACCACGGAACTGCTAGTCTAGTCTGTGACGTCTTCTCCTCAACCTATAGTAGAATTTTACGTTGAAATTTAGAAAGACTTATGAAAAACAATATTTTATGGTATAGAAGATATGATTTTATTGTGTACATTGTGAACTTATTTAGGTATATTTTGGTTCGATAAACCTTACTTACGCAACACATGTACAGTACTAGTATGTATTTTAAATTAGAGTAATACAAAGTACTAGTGTTCTTTCTTTCTTCGATAATGTTCCGTTTAGACATTAACTTAGTTACAGTCAAATGGTCCTTTTGAAGAAGTAAAATCGGGATACATATTAGGCCATACAAGAAGCCACGAGGGGATCAGCTAGTCTAAACAGACTATGTTTAAAGCCACTCAGATGTTCATTAGCGCCTACCAAAATATGTGGAGCTATATTTTGACAACAGCTTCTTACCAGGCGTTCAATATTACTCTCTCTTGGAGCCGTGCGTGCGTACGGCGCGGGGCCGGCGGCCCGGGGCGCTTCGGTGCGCCGCTTCCGCTACTGTCCTGCTCTAACGCGCGTAAAATACCTAAACATTTGGTAAAAGCACGCCTTAATGAGGAAAAATGTTCCTACTGAGTTACTTATAACAGCTGTACCATAATGTCATTTATTTTAATTTATTTCGATGGCTAGTCTGTAAATATTGTCATCCAAGTTTTATGTTTGGTATTTGAATGCTTATATTTCAATATGAGATAACATAAACACATTATTGATCCGAGCTACACCATGAATGAGTAACATTCTATTCTTCTGTTTCTTAGGGTGCCATCTTCTAACGAAGGTCGGCGATCATCAAGGCGATTTGTACCCTGGACACAGCAACTCTGAACAATGAACGGGTGCTTTTGTTGAACCACTGGCGTAAAACATTCGTGAACATTCTATTCCTAGGCTAAATTGTACCACATAAAAGTTCAGGCAATGAACCAAATAAAACACATGAAATCCCGATAACTTAGATTAAACCACGAGCTAAGCAGGCTGGAATAAGTGAAACAACCAGTAGGTACATTAGCTACTCGGAGCCCGCGAGCTCGGCTCAAAGGGTTTCGGATTTCACAACAAACAAATTGAAGGCGGCGGTGAAGAGGGAGACATGCAGACATTTCATCTGGGAAACGGGTTTTGTTACAAGCTTTTATTTTTATATCCGTGTTTATTTTAATTTACTCCTAAAAATAATCACACTAACATATTATGAAGGTAAAATGTTTGTCTGTAGGTTTGTTACTCGAAATTTATAATGAAGAGAGCTTATATCCTAGAATAACACATAGGCGCACATTATGTTTACAACACATATTTACAAATGTGTTGTAAACATAATGAATAAAAAAATAAATATTTTGAGTTTGACCTAGGCTGTTTCCGTGGGATCACGGGAAGACATACAAATCGTTAATACCACGCAATTTGGTAATGAACATGCATGAACTTGGTCATGTAAGTAAAAAATATCTGTCAAAAATAAGGCTCTTCGCTCACGGGGTTCTGTGACAGTCGGTCAGTTTTGGCCACAAACCTATATTATAGTTTACGAAGTACATAAATCCATGGTTTTGGCTTAATCATAAGTTACGTATTTAATGAAATTCAATAATGTTAATTTAAAATTAAATTAACCTTAACCATTAAACATTTTCCAAACTATTAGTTTGATCGATGCGACTCGTGACCAAAATACTAGCAAGTATTTGGCTCAACGAATCAGCATTGCAAATCGACGTGCCAATGCTGCTAGCATTCTGGGCACGCTGCCAACTGGTAGCGGGCTAGAGCAATAAAATTTATCTATAGACTGACAACAGTTAGTGGATTGCTCAAATGTTATTGAGCTGTAGTATTGTAATAAGTTATTAATATTTTCTTTTAATAAAGGCATAGGTCCGTTAAGAAGAAATTTACCGCGGACCACATAAAAAATACATCATCATCTTTTTTTTTCTAACGGACTAATGCTGTTTGCCTCTACCGGCATTTACAGCTTCACCGGAGGGAAGGTTACATCATCATAAATATGACAATATATATATGAAATCGCAAACGAAATAGTGTACGGTATAAGTGTCGAGTAACGAAGACATCCAGCACGCAGGCAGGGGTCACGACCCCCAGCGCGGGAACCGACCCGAGGATGTAATAACCAATCACAAACTGCAATAACTCTCGTGGGCTTTCTTAAGGAACGTATTTATGGCTGTAAGTTTTTAAATAGGTTTTTTTGTGAAAGGAATGGGAGATATCCTCCTCCTTAATTCGTACTCCTCATGTCTGAGGGTCGTGACCTCCGCCCTCTATGACCCTTCTCCGAATGGTGTCACGCCATCTTCCCCGATTCCCGGCGATGTGTATTGCATCGTGGACAGATGTTTCCAAAGTGGTGCGGATTTGATCAGACCAACGCACCGGGCTGCGACCTCGAGCTCTTTTGCCGTTTATGGGAGATATATGATTGCATAAAATAAAGGTTAGTTAAAACAAAAGTTATAACGTAAGTATTTGTTCCAAATAAAAAGATTCGGGAAAACCTAATATCTGAATAATATGCCCATTTATGAAGATTATGACTTTATATTTCGTTATAATTCATGCTTTTCATTTGTTTAGCTTTGTACAGGATAACAGTGACACAGGTTTCCGTACAAAGCCGAACACGACGTCGGCGTTGCCACCGTAAAGCCTACGCATATACAAAAGTCGATGTTAATACTAATATTTTTTTATGCGATAGGTGGCAAACAAGCAGTCGGCCCGCCTGATGGTAAGCGATAACCGTCGCCTATAGATATCTGTAACACTGGGGGCACCATGGTTCGTTTGCGATCCTTTTTAAGACTATATTAACTCTCCTTTTGAAGAATTCTACATTGTAACTACTGGGGAACACCGAGGGAGGAAGCTCGTTCCACATGTTGCAGGTGTATGGCAGAAACGATCTATGGAATGACACAGTATGTGACTCCTCAATAATATGTGGATGAGGTTTGACCCGGGCAGTGATAAAACCGGGATGCTTGAGTAAGGTCGAAGAGCTCGTCAGAGCACCCCCCGTTTCCACATCAAACTTAGAGACTTATTGATAATAACGAGACTATTCTTATCTCTTTTTTCACATTTTATGAAAATGAATTTACCCTTTGCATCGGCTTATTAATAATACCTATACTACTATACATTTCTATATAAAAACCATAAATAAATCTAGATATATCTATGATTTTATATATCCTATTACTATGTATCCAAATCTCGACATTACATATATGCATACATATTACATACGAGTATATACATTTTTACCTTTCAAAATCTTTTACGTCAGGTATCGTAAGCTTGCGAATCCACGTTTTACAAATTGGTGAATTTAAAAAATAACCTGCCACAGTACACATTTCTGTTAATAGGTATCTTCCACTACAAACAAATAAGTGTACAGGTGAAGCGCAAACCAGGGCGATATATCATTCGGTGCGTTTTCCGAGCGGTCGGCGGCGGCGGCGGGACGATTATTTTGAAGTTTGTTTTTGCGGACGGGTAGGGTAGATGGATACTGTTTGTTCCCGTGCCATGTGTCAGGATGAGATTGATTAAACCGACGTTTCTTTTCCTGTAAGTTTCCCAAATTCCTTCAATTGGTCCGTTTATCGGGTAGGCTGTTTTGTGAAAATGTGATCTTTAAGAATAACTGATTAAGAAAATTTATGTAAACTAAGAAAGCTCTTATTTATTTTGCGATTAAATCCTATTAGGTAAAACATTTACAGAGTTTATTCAATCAGGTTAATAAGTATACTTCATGAATTTTCAGCTGATTTCCCAGCTATTGAAGAACCTTGGTAGGGTTTTTTTTATATTTCAATATGACGTCAGGTAGTCGAGTAGTATCCTCTAACTCAGACCTTACAGATTTAGAAGATACTTGAGAACAGTCATTGTGGTGTAAAGGTAATGCAGTATAATTATTAAAATAGTTTACTTTTGGCCAATTGCAATTCAATAAAATTATTTTCCCCATTCTGCGCGGGTGAAACCACGAGCGGGTCGGCCAGTTTTTTGTGTATTTCCAACTTCTTATTAATGAAAAGTAGGTAATAGTCAATAGACAATATTTAGCGTTAACTCCGCGATGGTTCTAAGAACGGATGCAGTGTGCACCGCTCGTCGAAGTGTGCAGTCCGATACGTGCGTCCTGCTCAACCGGAACCTCCTCGACACATCGTCATGTGGCGCCTCTGCACCAGCATCGTTAGGACACGTTGACTCGGCGACCGTAGGGACGAGAGACAGGGGAACGGAGGCAGGGTGGTGTATAACTACAACTACAATAATATTAATGAGCTAATCAATGAAACCACTACCAGTGGGCAAAGTTCTCAAAATGCTGGCAGCTTTGCCATTTTGAATAGCAAGTTTTCTCGCGATCAAGCCCCGATTGGTTTATGAACGATGTGTTCGAATCGCGAAAGTAAAAAAATTACATAAAGGTCAGCATTATGACCAACTTATTGCTTCATTTCGCTCCCGACTATTTTATTGTATATTTTATATCATTTTGATATGGAATTACGCAAAGTGACGCCTAAATCTATAAAAAGTTTAAAAAGTCGTACATTCCCTATCGAAATAATCGTATGCTTAATATCCGGTCACATGTTCACGAACGCGTGAAAACCATCCAGTTCAAAGCAATTAAAGAATGAAGTGAAGCACAATTAACTCGAGACTCGTCGGCTTAATGAGAACTTAATTCCAAAGTTAATACTCCAGGGCAGGACACGTTTTATTCCCTTCCATAATGTGTTTAAGTTTAATTCGCGGTGTTCTCGGTAATTTATGGGGTGTCGTTGTAAAGTTAACTCGTTGATCAAATCCGCCCGCGCCGCCTTCTCCCAGATTATCTCGGCTGATATTAATCAAACCTTGGTCCATTTGCGCAGTAAACACCACTGTATTGTTTCACCCTTCGCAGCTCAATTAGCTCGGCGTCGACGAGCAATTACTGGAGAACTTTATTTGTTCAAACATGCATAAATATTCAGAACTTACTACGCGTTTTCTTAAAAGGAAACCCAAAGTCCACGCTGACTTTGGTTTTTCTTTTACTTTAGTTTTCTGTCGAAAACCGTGTATCTTTTTGGAGATAATAAGTAGTCTATGCGCTTACCTAAACTATGATATATCTCTATTCCAAATTTCAATCAGATCTGTTTCGCTTAGCCATTCTGGCGTGATTGAGTAACATAGGTATATGCATTAATCCCACAAACTTGGATGTTAATAATAATGGGATTTTGAAACTCTCTTCCATGGATCGAATGTCCTTTATCAACTGATGCCTACGCTATAATCATTATGTATGTGTCAAACTTCCGCTAATTTAAGTGTCATTAAATATTTTATACAGGTCTGAGAGTTGAGTTTTAAATCACAAATGTATTTATTCCAATGGAACCCACAGACTGGAGCGGGAAAACGTCGAGGGTCGATGACACTCGCGAGTGTTGTGCAACTGTGTCGCAGATGTATTTCATACTTCTACTGTTTTATTTTTTCTGTAAGTATTATAATTGACATTTCAATATTTTCTTATATATATTAAAAGAAAATATTGCTGTTGTTTTTTTAATATAGTTTTCATAAACAACCATTCAGTTCATTCGTTTCCGTCAACAAAACAATTTCAAAGTAAGATATTGATGGCCCACAAACTTTTTTTTTATTTCTAACAATCTATAATGTGGGGTGAGTGATTACAAAGTAGGTTCATTCATTGAAAAAAAAACTGGACTGCTGCTAATAGTCTTATTAGAGTGAGTCCCATGTGTACATAGTTGACACATGGGACTCACTCACTGAGCGATTCAACTGATCGTTTCTGGCACACACCTGGCAAATGTGGGACGAGCTTATTCCCGAGTAGGTACTATGTGGGATTCTGCAAAACGAGAGCCAACAGAGTCTTCGAAAGGATTATGTTCCATGCCCCCATTGTTACAGACATCCATAGGCGACGGTTATCACTTACCATCTGGTGGAACGTCATCTTATTTGCCACCTATTTCATAAACAAAAATAACTATTAGCTGCCTTCAAAATACGGAATCACTCAGTAGAAAATGCCCACCAAAGTCGTGACCCCCAGCAGGGACAGAATACGCAAGCCCCGTTTCGAGCGATTTCTCCGTGGAGAGTATTTTAGTTCAATAGCTTAGTTTTACGTCTAGTTAAGGTAGAGATAGATGTTATAAACAGTGTGTGAATATATTCATTTTTAAGAAAATCCTTCAATTGAGTTCTGTTCATTCTGTTCTGAATTTGGGCCGGCATTTTGGTCACGCGTCACATTGACTAGCCTCTGATCAGTTTTGGATTATCCCATGAACTTACGGCCTCCACAGTCCCGTACATTTTTAGAGAAAGACATTATGGGGACTATTTTAAATAGAGATTTTGTATACCTGCTTGATTGCTTCAGTATATTAGTACACTTCCAAACAGAAAATCGAAAACCTCAAACGAAAAATAAAACTTCAAACTAGAGTGAGGTAACCTAAGCAGATAATCTAATATAACAAATGATGACTCGTTGATACGAGCACGTGTTCGGAACACCGCGAGGACAGCTATAAATATCACTCACTAAAGACGTCGCCCTTGTTATTATAACTAGTACGGAATGGTTAACTCGATTATAAACGGGTTTGTTACAATGTGAATCTGAATTGGTTACTAATCTTATCGCTGAACAGATTTGATTTTAGGCCCCATCAATTAAAAGTGTAGTCAAGGCGGACAAAAAATCGGCAGAGCTTTCTTATTTGCTCGCGGCATTGTAACTAGTTTTGGTTTAGAATTTTAAATTAAGTTATAGTATGATTTATTTTAGTTTTAATATTTAGTTAAGTTTTTAGTTTTAATGATAAAAATCAGTATTCTTTCATCTATTTCATTTTTATATAATTAGACAAGTTGCGCGAGCATTCGCCTCAGCAAATGATGAGTTTTATAAATAATGTTTTAATGACAAGTTTGCAATAGCTTTGAACACTTTTCCCATGTCGTTTTCTAGTTAAGGTTAAAGCATTGCCGATTGGGTTAGCATGTTATGTTGACATGTTAACATTAGTAAGTCTAAATTATCTAATTATTTCTGAGACTTTCGAGATTATCATACATAATAATTAACAACTATATCGATTTGAATCATTTATATTAATTTCATGAAACGAAATATTCCTGTATCCACATACATTTCCAAGCTATTTTGAAACCGGCTGTAACGATTTAGATTAATGTTTGTATATGAATAACTTTGCGCCGAACAAATTTATAAATACTTACTTATTTGTGCTATATTTATGAACTACCGAATAGTTAGAGCATTTTCACGTTTCTTCTCTACCAAATTAATGTGAAAGACCATCGTTTTGAATTTAAAAAAATATTAACCTTTTTCTGTCTCTAGATTTTGCAACTGGGTATTGCGGCAAAAAAATACATCCGACTTGAAATCCTTATACTGTATATATCACAAAAAGATTTTACTTGAACAATAATAAACACACTTTCCTTACAATGCGATATTCCCGGTTAATGCCTAACCGGGTGGCATCGAATCGGCGAAAGCATAATTTCGTCATCTGCATACTTTCTCACGAACAATTCCAAGTCGGGAATATTCGGGAGTCTCCAACTTTAAGCGTGACACTTAATTAATAACAAGTTAAAAGCTCCACTCCGTCGGATTTCGGATCTTTAGAGTACTGTTGTGGACTTTCGATTGGAACTCCGAGTCTCGAACTCGGAAAGGACTCGTTTGTTTCTTTAACGAACGGAGTAATGTCTACTGATGTCTTAATGATCGTCGGAGCGATCTGTCAACGGTGTTTGTGAGTTATTGAGACATTTATTACGGCCGGTGAAGGTCGACGCGCCCGCGCCGAGGTGAATGATATCAACGATGCGTGCTGTAGGACGTTTGTCGGAAGTTTTCTGAACAATAAAATTGTTTGCGGAGTAATCGACCTCTGTGCAGGGAAGGAGCGGGGTACAAGGTGAAGGGGCTATACATTTGTTCGGGAATGAACACTGCCGGTAGCAGAGTTCGCGATAAACGGGACTTTTTGTGGTTTTACAGTTAGTTTGAAAGTTCAGTGTCTAATACCGGTAGCGCCAGTCTGGTAACAGATTTTACAAACGCTTTACGCTGAACTTTTGCCAGTTGTAGAGTTATGCATTTCAATACCAACTAATTCGGCGATCCATATATACGCAATGGAACGGTTAGATAAAGCTTTTTCCAGTAAGCTTTTGTTTGCGGTGCTCTAAAGAATCACTAATGTTCATGTTTTTAATGTCGTAATTATTCCTAGCACGTATAAGTAAAATATCGATAAATATTCATTTATTAAAATATAGATGCTCACTGCGCTTACAGCTTTCAGCCAACACACACACAAGTTTTGTGTGTGTGACTTAGTTACAAACTGTGTGCCTAAAAACATATACAACATAAAAAAAAACTTATGAAGTATTGTACAAAATGAATCCGGGTTGGTTTCCCAAGCGATCGGGGCCTTGAGCAGATTTGTGTCCTGGGCACATTGTAATGTTTGTGCGCGCGCTAGGTACATTTGACACTGAACGAGCGCCTTGGAGCGCCCAGGTGACTTGGTCGCATGTCAAACAACTCATTCATGTAAATGTTTACATAGTTAGTAGTTTGCGGTGCAAAAGGTTTTAATTTAACCTATTATAGCCAAAAAGTAAAATAATTAAAAATGTTTATGATTTTTAATATATTATGAAGCCTTTTGTCCAAGAGGGCGATTGGCGGTAGGTTCCACTTTGTATCCTCCTTACTAATACATATTATGTATAGGTAGGGTACATATGTACAGATGAAGCTGTCAGCCCTACAGGGCTTGGGAGGACGAGCCGAACGGGAAAAGCGCGACGTAATCATATCGCAGGGAAAAGTTAAGTGGATGTAGACGGCTTTGTGTATACCATATACAGGCATATGCCCAGCAGTGGACGTCATGATCATATGCACGTGAAAGGCACGTTACAAAATACACACCTTAGTTTTAAGGCATAGCTTTGCATTTTGTACGTCGTACATGCTAAGCTTCAAAAAATCCGAAATCAACAAGTGAGTTTTATAGCATGTAATTACTACACTAATTAATTCCTTCAATTGCGTTAATGTTTTAAGAGCTAACAAATCAAAAGTTATATAAACATTATAACTCGAGTATTGAATTGAAACGGCGTTAACAGTTAACGAGCACACTTTAACACTTGCGTTCCGTTTCACTTCCGCCGGGAAACGGTCCGAGCACGAACCGCGTAACCTGCGTCGCGGGGCGTTGACGTCATCAATCAACTTTCACGTTGATTCTGTATCGGCACGTGAAACTAACAATGGGAATTCTTACCTATTAAAAGTAAAAACAAAAAATACCATAAAATGGAACTGACTTCAACACTCATGCACTCGTGCAAAAGTAACTATCATCAAAATATTGTGAGCAACAAACGTAAGCGAGTGAGTAAGCCAGTTATACAATCATTCCTAGCGACAGAAATAGATACTGCGCAGCTTTACAGACACAAAGTTACGTTGTGCGTACTATACCACTACTTATGTTAAAATGTATCTAAATCTATATACTACAAACTAATTACAACACAACAGCTACGCAACATTTAAGCAGCCCGCTAGATGATGACTATTATGGTATTTGTACACTATTTGTAGTTTATAGTTAAATGTGAACAATAGAGCTAATTGGGCATCTTTAAAATATGTTTCATAATTAACAACAAAACACAAACAATCAAAAAAGTTATGTTATTTACTAATATTATATCTCTATATTCACCTCGTAAAATAACGCTATGCATCTGAAACTACGTAGAAAATTGTTAAAATTAAGACATTACGTTTGATTCAACTCTGAAGCGATATTGATTTTAACCTTAATACTTTAAAAAAACATTCGTAAAGATGTAACTCACAAACTGTAAATGAAATTTTTTAAATCAACTATTTTCTATGCTGCATTTAATATATTTTTATTGCTATAAGAAATAAATGAATCCGTGCGCGGTTGTGCTCGTTCATGGTTGTCGGGTCTTATAAGGGCTTTAATGTCTTTTTAAAATTGTAATAATAGATATTGAATTTTCGTCTAAATGTAATTATTGAGAGAATTGGTATATGTTTAATTTTATAATTTTCCAGTGAGTCTGAGTCGGTTCTTAGATTACAATTATTGAGAGGCTGCTATTTCCGTGTGTATCCCGTATGTTTTAAAAAGAAAATCATCGTTCTTTTTAATTTAATATACCCCACTGTCTCAAAGAATACCAATGTAACTAAACCTCTCAAGCTAAAAGCCATCAAGCCGTGTCCGCTACAGCGCGCGCCAAACAAATATTCTTCTAGCGGAGTTGGGTAAAAACATTGAATTATATGTACTTACGTCGATATGAGGGTTCGCTCATTTGTTAAGGAGAAACACATTGATATCATAAAACTGAATTGATGTTGTTCGAGTTACTTAGTTATAATCACATAATGACACCGAACAAAAAACCTTTTTTGTACAACATTTTAACAAAATTTGTCACGAGCGCGTGAGCCGGGGCTTCGGTTCGGCTCATAAAATATTGCTTTACATACGGCTGTAATACAAAGTTGATCATATGTGAGGGCTGGTCCGGGCCGAACCGAGCCAGCCTTGAGGACCGCTCATTTGCAACTAAGTTTGTTACACATACACTCTTTGGGGTCGGAACTGTTCATTATTCCGTGTATTATGTGTCATACGGAAGCTCTTACTGCAATGTTTATAGTGTTTAGAAATGTACCTTTTTACACTTTGATTGTTCTTCTATATACCTTATGAGGATTTCAGATTGGTTGATTTGTGAAAGTCTTACGAGCCTCTTTCTTTATAAATTATCATTATGAATGTAATGTAACAAACCGACTAGGACTCACGTGGTAAACACTGGTTTGTTACATTACAATTATGGAAGAAACTCGCAATAGTTTTCAGACTCAAATATCATTATGAAGTTCAAGCTATTCATTCCATGTATCGTCTACCTAGAGTCTAGAAACTCTGTAGCTATTTACTCTCTAATACAAATAAATAAATCCACATTAAGAAATTTTCATTATTGTGTACTAGTTTTCAATTTCAAATGTCATCACTCTAAATACGCCGTTGAAAACAGCTGCTGTCGATTTAGATCATTTTTATCTATACGTCAACAAACGTAGGTATATCAGGAAAAAAATAACACAAAGTAATATTAACTCATATTCAGTTTTTAGTCTTTAAATAGTATATATGACTTTTATTTATTAGCTATACCTAGTCAATAACACAACAACGACAATGGCCCTAATTCTGTTATTCACACGAGCTAGCTAAAATTCACTAATATTCTTCAAATTGAAATAGCTTTTATTCTATTTTCGCTAAAATTCAAATTCGCAATACTCCATACAACGCTAATCAATCACTAACGACGACGACTTAGACGAGTTTTATTCCATTGCTATCCAATTGCGGGTTTTAGTAAGCACCAAATAAGTGGCGACTTAATTTCGCTAAAACTACCCGCAAATTTAATAAATACATTTAGTTTTAGTGATTTTATTGATAAGTCTCAGTCTCTAATTTAAACTTCATCGTAACCGTATAAGAACTGATTTAATTTTCCAAAATTTTAGTTCAATTCAGTTGAATAAGCGAATCACTACCAAAATTTGCGCTTCGATAAGGAGTGTTCAAACGAACCGAAATTTATGGTTTTAGACTTACCATAAACGTAAGTTTTCATATGTCGTTTATAAAACGTGACTATTTTGTTTATTTGTCCTCGAAAACCAATTACATAATCACAAGAGACCCTCGCAGTGCAGAGACTCCGCTCAGCGATAACTCACAGTCCTTGGGAGAACGTGACCTGCTCTATTAAATTTATGTTCCAAACTGCCGCCTCGTGCCTCGTGTTCCGTGAAACACAAACGTATTCTTAATAACCTTTCAGTTATAGTTTTTCAGTGCCTTTGTTTATTCAATAAATTAGTAGAACAACCGCCTCTAGGTGGTCTCATTCGCTACTTGACTAATGTATCCGGCGTTACCACACCTGCGTCTCCTCGTATGGAGCTATTGACTGCCATGCATTATTTATATGTAACTATAGCTAATGCACGTTCATGCCCTGTCTCATTAAGAAAATATCAACCTCTTCAGATTTATACCGTACGATTAGATATACATACTTATAGTGACAGGATAGTTACGTCCAGGCTAGACGATGTGACGATGTGTGTGTATGTATATCTATTAATTTATTCTTTGCTAGCGAGCGTGGCAACTATTCATTTGGTGATATTATTGAAGCTTTCTATAATGTTATTGTAATGTAACTAAACCTTCACCGGAAGCTTGATCTCGTGGCAGGATTTAAACTATCGCCTAATCCAATCGACGATGGTACCTAAACCCTCACTTACTGACCTATCATAGCTTCAAGATTTGACTGGTCTTACTCTTCAGAATCGAAGTAGTTGACCGCCGACTAAAAGAGAATAAATTAATAAACATAAATTTACCGCTATAAGAAGAAAGCTGACTACACTCACTTGTTTTATAGTATTCCGGTTAAGGTCAGTTTCGGACCTATAAGGCGTCCTTTTTCATAGGCGTATAACCGCTTGTAGTTTGCGACGCAGACTCTGCACCGTGTTACCTGTAATACTCACAAAAGGTTGGCGGATAGGCTGGTGGATAGGCCACCAGCCTATCCGCCAACCCGCAATAGTCATCGTGCTGGATTATGGCGACCATGTACCCCAATAAGTTTTACAACTTATTGGGGTACATTACACCATGTGTAGGTATAGTTATCACAATTTATTTCCATATCGTTGAGCTGATTACTAACTTAAAAGGGACGAGGTCTTTATTAAATTAAAAAACTAAATACATTACTACAATGACTACAATAACATGTGAGCGTACCACTGGCCGTTGACAGCCTATGTATAGCTCAAATCCTAAATGTAACCCGCTATCGGTATAGAACCGTGGCCAGAATGCTAGCAGCGTTTCCTCGTTGAATTGCAATGCTGATTCGTAATTTATTTATGTAATACAGAATATATTTATTGCATAATATATAATAGCTAACTTGTACCGATATCACATAAGAGAAAATTTATAAAGGATATAGAAATACTATGTTTGTATTGTGCTATACCAAATAAACAAGTCTTATGAATACGTATTTTGGTTACTTGTAAGCGTCCCTGCCGACATTTTTGGCCGTACGCATCGCTAAAATATTTCTAATTAATAGTCAATGCTGCTTCCCCCACACATTCTTGTCGGACATGCCGCGGAGAGTTTCTAATAAAGCTATGGATGTGGTTTCGGACCAAGAACTTTAAAAATGTGTCCCTCGAGGTCGTTGTGATGCCTAAAAATAAATATGAGTTAACTATTCTAATGCATGAAACTGAACCGAATTTCAAATTCGTAAAACATTTCTCTCAATAATGCTATTCCAAATATTCTAACAGTTCTATAGTTTGTGGTTTGTACTTAGTACCAAATTACAAGAAGACTTATTTTATGTTAGAGCAATTGAATCCATTAATTTTAGGATTGTCTTTCAAAAGTATTATACATATATAGCAATTTAGACCTTATCATAATGTTTGGTATTTCAAATAGAATCCGCTTATACATCACAATATATTCTGGATTCCACAAAACTAAGGAATATGCATAATATATTGTATGTCCTCTTAGCGTCGTGTATCTTCATTGATGAAGGTCGTGAATTCGTGATTATCTCTAGAAGGCAGCCTTTCGCGAAACGGTGCCGTCTGTTTGTATCGGTAGCCGCAGCCTGTAGCGCTTCATAGAGCGGATTTGGTCGAGCCATAGTACTGGGCTACGGCCTCTAGGCCGCTTGATATTGGTAGTGATTCTCTAGTTCAACTAAACTACATTCTGGAAAATAACACGACTAAGAAAAGTTCATGCTTATGACTTACGACAATTTGATCGTTTCCTGTATAAATTGATGTGTTCACATAAAAGGTGTACGTGCATCTATAAGATTCACATTGGTAGTGATTATCTGAATAAGATAATTCTTATTCGGTAACGGATCATGTCAGAATTAGTATGACACTTATCAACACCACTAAAATTAGATCTTTTTATTGAAATTGCGGGTAGCTTTAGGTAAAATAAGTCGCCACTTATTTGGCAAGGAAATGAATAAAACTCGTCTAATATTAGAGATAGCGTTGTATGGATTTTTACGAATTTTAATTTTATCGTAAATAGAATACGAACTTTTTTCTTCATTCATTTCATTTTGAAATTTTTAGTAAATTGTAGGTAGTTCGAGTGATTAACAGAATAATTGCTTGTCAACTTTAGATCGATAAGTGTGCAAGAGGCGGCCGCTGAAGAAATGCCAAATATTGTTCGTCAAGTACCAAATATACATAAACAGCAAGTCGCAGTGTCGAAATATGAACGCATCCTCGTGTTCGTGTAGGTAAATGGGATTATTAAAGTTTATGGGTCGCATGGGTGTGTGGGTTGCCCATAGATCCATTTCTATGGGTCGCACTCTTTAATGGGTCGCCGGAACAATCATTACACATTATATTACGGCAATCATTTGCAGATGATCACGTTTGCTGGCAGGTTGGAGGTTGTAACTTAATATTATCTCAACCTAAATCCGATGATACCAGAAAGCTGCTGGAACTTTATCATGCAGCTTTGAAAATCAGAATGTAAATTTATAATCGTATCATTATTGTTGAAGAATAAACAATTAAATAATTAGACAACCAAACGTTCATCCCATTGAATTCAACAAGCTGTTGATATCTGACTCAAATGAACATAGGTATATTGAATGCAAACTCAACCGTACAATATTAGGTTCAATATCGGAATCATTGCCGATGACCGCGCCACGCAATTTGCCTTTCTGTTTGCATGTTTTGAATTGAAAGCGAATAAATTGCACAGTAAACACAGAACCACATAATAAGGGGATCAAGCGTGAGATTAGCTTTCCATTAGCAAAACAATTGTGGTTTAGGGGAGCCCATACTTGCGAAACGATGGAACTTTCCCGAAGTAACTTTTGCGTCTGTGCCTTTGTTTATATGCTTGATTGTAAGGACAGGGTCGTTCAATATATATGTCTCATATATTGTGTGCACCACTATATTCATTATTTACCATAAGAAAAAGTTATATTATATGAAATTAAAATTATTTGTACACATTTGCTGTACCAAGTTCGAATAATAATTACTCAATAATTAATAATATGCATAACATTTAAACTATATATTCCGGGTAACTTTTGAACTGCAATTGGATTATATTACAATTGCTGCCATGTGCAAGCTTGACGCTATTCAGTAAGCCTATGACTCATTTTATGTATATCAAAAAAAGATACAGGCTTGTCATAAAATTGGTTAGAACCAATCAGAGATCGAAGACGCCAATTCAATTTAATTCCTAATGTTAGTTTATCGCTCCAAAAAACTCTTTCGAAAATGAATTCGGAATAAATATATTTTATTTGCCATCGGAGTGTATTTGAACCTGTGATGTTACGATAATCCACAGAAACCTGAACGCGTAACAAGTGAGCCGACGAGTTGACATTTTATCCGCCAAAACATCATACTCATCGTTTTACAGCTCGGTTTTTACACGGATTTTATTCCGTGCTTGTTCGAGCGTGCGCCCCATTGTTTTCGCGCGTAGCTTCACGATCTTTTCCGTAACACAATGTATAAAGCTCGCAAAGGGCTCGCTGTGAGCGCGGCGACAACTCGGGAATAGTGACAATCACACTGACAATAAACTACAGAAGTTTCAAGGTTAGTAAATATTACAATACTAGAAAGTTGTATAGAGTTGTTCAATTTGGTAACCAAAAAAGAGGTTAATTCATTTAAAACTTATTGTTAATTATATTAATATGTCCGATGCGGTGTTTGACAACATAAACCGTTTCGCATCAATTCGCCGGATCTGGCGGAGTTGTGTTGCCAGCCAATGATATTATATAGTAAAACATCATTGCTGCCAGCATCTAAACGGAAAGTTTCTTCAGAAAGAAATCCAATTGAGAGTACTGTTCGGCAACACATACGTAGGAAATAAAATCAGTGGCATAAGTTGACTTTATACAGATTTAACTGGGGATTAAAAATGTTTACTTCCAACTAAATTATCCTTATAATGGCAAGTCGTGACTTGAGCAACAGGTCTTGACGAGAATGATAGGATCATAAATAGTTGGGGCGTATCGTTAATTATACAATATAAATGATTATTTCGAGAATTAGAAATACTTAATTGTCTTTCGTAAAGTCTAATGTTTAAATTGAATTTATTTTGCTTACACTCAACGGGCGTGTATTATACTGTTACAATGGGATATTAATTATTAATTTTGTATACGTTATTTCTGTAGGCAATTAATATCATACAGAATATGCGTACAATACAAGCTCAGGCTAGTGCGGAGATTCTACATTCTATTAATCCTATCCTACTAATATTATAAATGCCAAAGTTTGCGTATATGTGTGTAAGTGTGTATGTGTATATGTTTGTTACCTTTTAACGCTCAAACGGCTTTACTGATTTCGATGAAATTTGGTATGGAGATAGCTTATACCCTGGATTAACACATAGGCTTATTTTCATCATGACCATGATCACAGTCTTTCATCACCACGCGGGTACAACCGCGGGGCGCAGCTAGTATTATATATGCGAAAGTTTGTGAGTATAGATGTATATTTGTTACTCTTTCCGGCAAAAACTACGTAACATATTTGGATGAAAATTGGAACACAGATATCTTATACCCTGAATCAGCACTTAGGCTTATTTTCACCATCACCATCATCATCGTTTTTCATCACCACGCGGGTAAAACGGATTTGGATGAAATTTTGTCTATAGATACTTTAGGTTCCGGAATAACACAAAAGCTACTTTTCATCATTATCATCACTACGCGGGTACCACCGCGGGCGCAGCTAGTTTGTAATAATATGCCAGCTTTTCTCGCTATGAATTATTTTAAGCAATAACCACACCATTCTTAACGTTAATCTACTAGATAATTTGGGATAACATATAAAATTAAACTAAATTGTAGGTATATGTTTATGACGTAATAGATACATTTTAGGTTTTCGTTTTAAATATGACCCATACTTAAAGCACTTATGAAGATGACTGTACGTCGAGGTAGGGTTGCGGGCGGCGCCCCACGAGCAACGACCAATACGATGGAGATAATGAAGTGTGCCAAGTTTCTCGAGCTCTTTAACTTTTACCCAAAGGGCTGCACTAGGTTGCGCCGACATATATATATATATAAATTATTAACGAAAATATATTACATACAAGCTACGCCCCCCGGTTTTAGCCGCGTGGTGATGAAAAACGGTGATGATGAATATAAGCCTATGTGGTTAATTCAGGGTATAAGCTATATCCCTATCAATTTAGGCCGTTTAGGCGTGAAAAAGTAACAAACAACCATACATACAAACTTTCGCGTTCATACTATTTTGATTTGAAAGTTTAATTTGAAACATTTGTGCTCTTGAACTTTTACTGCGCTGCCTCGAACAGTTCTCATTCGCGCGTTTTTCATTTGTTTGTATTTTCGCGCCACTTTATAGCCATCTAATAAAATACTTTTTCTAGATCTACCTATTTGGTTACGGCCCGTGACCATAGTAAACAATTTTGTTATTAAAACTGACGTGGTTTTGACACATTATGTATGTATTAAACACGGCAGTTACTCACGTAATAAGTCAGAGGGTTCCGACTAGAGTTTCAACCACATTCGGTTGTCTTTTTCAAGGAGAATACGGTCGTGGTCGCGGTCGCGATTCCCCTAGTACTGTAGTTCGCCATACTAAACATGTCTCAAAACAAAATAGAAAATGTATGCACTAGGATTGCTCATTTGCTAATACACATACATACTCGTTCATAGGGTTCTATCTAAATATATAACTATAAATAATAATTACTATATAAAATATTAGATTATTTCATTAACACTAACTTTATGCTCATTTTTATAGACTAACTTCTCAGCAAATTGAAGCAAATAAAAGCACATACATATTCACTTTTATCTCATCTTCAGTAATTTTAAATAATTATTCTATCAACATTTTCATATTCATAAATCATTTAAATATTGTTACCGAGGGATTTGGTTTATCTTTATTAACTGGCACAAGCCTTAATTAAAATTAAATAATTAAAACGAATTACGATAGGTACTAGGTTTAAATATATTAAGGAACGATAAGAAGCAGAAGTGTAGACAACATGCATTCCTATAAACATTTATAATCATAATAAAATTCTAGAATATGTGTAATAAATATTCTATAATTTTATTATGATGAGCATTCTCGGTCTAGCGTGATAACATCTTCGACCACATCGTCACTGACCATCAAGTGAGATAGTGGCCAAATGCTAGATCTATAGAGTATAAAAACAAAAACATCGTCACTGATCATCATTTCAGATAGTGGTCAAAGGATAGGTCGATCAATAGAATAATATAAAAAACAAAACATATCTTAACTCAAATAATAAAAACATATTTTTAACTCGGAATGCGTCATTTGTATTTAGTCTTGTATTTTTAAAATACATTTCGGAATATGAATTAAAAAATATTTTCTCCATTACCTATTTTTCTACTTAAAGGTTATTGGTAATTGGTAGGTAATTGTTTGAAGGATCTTATTCGATTTATTTGGACATAAAGGGAACAATAAGTAGGTTAGACAAGTAAATATATTCACAGAATGTAACTCCCTTTGTCTGCTCTCTCAGCTTCAGCGCTCCCGCATCGATCCGGCCACGTGAAGGCCCTTCTAACCGACAAAACGGCAACCCGACTCGACAGCCGACGACACGAAATGTACTCGCATGACGTCACAAAGTAATCCCTATTGACAATGTCATCGCCTGACGTTTTGACAATCTGCCAACGCGATGTGGAATCTATAATGGCAGATTTCACCCGCTTTGCCTGATGAGCGACATTTTCAAGATTTTGAGAGGAAAGTTTTCTGTATTCTACTTGACTCATGTACTTAGCCTTTTATCTGGATGTACTTCGTTACATTATTTTTAACTTTTCTTGTTTTATCATTTATGTAGATAAATCTTACGATGTGTATAATAATATGTTTCGTTGAAAAATATTATTTGAATATGCGCAAAGCACTATGACGAATCGCCGAAATAATCTTGTACTTGAAATATAAACTAAGTAGGTAATTTACGGTTTGGGGTCGAGCGAGACATTGGGCCCGCGGGGACCGGGAGCTCATCGGATTTTCAAAAAAATATCAGAGCGTTTGATCGATGCGACGCGTGTCGAAATGCTGGCACATATTTGGCTCAACGAATCAGCATTGCAATTCAACGTGGCAATGCTGCTAACATTACCTAAGTAAGCAGTACCTAATTGAGATATTAGTATTTTATTTCAATATAGGCATCGGCCCTAAAATCGAAGTAGGTAAGCCAGCTCGACATTGAACAGTATTTTTATGAAGAAAGAAATGGTATGCAGTAGTAGTAATGTAATACTTGCAATAGCTTTTTAATTTAGTTGAAATATGTATTCATTATCAGACATAAGTATTCCATTATTAGTAACATAAGTACTGTCAAAAGTGTATGTGGCAACATTTCGGTTAAATTTATCAAAATAAAAGGACCCGGCTACATGCTATATGACCGCCTTATGAAAAACATTGGTTATAACGACACTACTTACTACTACTTACCGCATTGAGTGACCACACTTGACTGATGTTTTTGGAGAATTATATCTGTACAACGACCGGCTCAGCTGTATTGTAAACAATTTAAATAGGCCGAGTATAATGGTCAATGCCTATTATCGTAAAAGTGTTTACTTTTGTCGTTTTTAGGGTGTATTGTAATTATTATAAACAAATCACGTGCATGCCGTGAGCCAACGCCCGCTTCTTCATACCTCTCCCGTCAGTATCCGAGTATCACTTATCTGTACACGAGCGAGACGCACCGAAACATATTGTTTTTAGCATAATTCTTAGAACTTTGAATGATGGTCTCAACGTGGATGTTAGTGTATTGCGAAAGGTTGGTCTTGTTAATGAACAGTTTCACGAGCAGCGAAATATTGACGATACGCTGATTAAAATCTAACGTCAATCACAAAATGTGTAAGCATGACAAAAGTGTAAACTCTAAGGCTTTCACGGCCGGCGTTGCATGTTGTATGTATTGCTTCCGGGCTGTTTGGCCGTGGTCTATGTGAAACTTGTGTTCCAGACGTTTCGTCGATCACTGCGGTCGACATCTTCAGTGGTTCAGGTCTGAGCGGCGACAAGAGCGTAGAACTCTCCTTCGCGGCGTCTTCTCTGATACTGATGATCATCAGTATCGACCGCAGTGATCGACGAAACGTCTGGAACAAAAGTTTCACATAGACCACGGCCAAACAGCCCGGAAGCAATACATACAACATGACAGAAGTGTTTCAAACAAACTAAAATTACAGACTTTATGCATACAGAAAAATGATATTGTTTTTTTCATATTGTACGTTTTAATTGAAATAAACGAAATATTATAATTTAATTTCGTACATGAACATATTTTTCCTATTAATATATATGGATTTATTTATATGTACCCACACATTCAATAATACCACTTTATATACTTTATACAAACATATTTTGTACCTACCTCGAAAACATCACCGGTTGTTACAACTATCGGTTTTTACGATTAAATATGAGCAGTTTCTACGATGTCATTATAACAGATTTTGACTGTAATGTATTCTAGTACAAAAAGAAATAGCCAAACAGTGAAAGTAGTTGCAGAAAAATTAACAATATTGGCTCACATCAGACGGTCATCATGGTTGTCTGATATGAGCTTTATTTTTAGCTGTAATGTAACAAACCGACTAGGACTCACGTGGTAAATACTGGAAAATTACTATACGACCACTTATTTTCCTAATCGGTTTCGTAGATTACAATTGTGGAAGAAACTCGCGATAGTTTTTAGACTCAAATTATTTTTAGCTGTTCAATTATAAATATAATATGGTAATTTTATTGCACAAATATTATCTTTGGCTCATCTAATATATTCCCTAATATAGTACATATTAGTAACATTGCTAGTCCATCGCTCGTATCATGTAAAGTTTTGTCCAAGCAAACAGCTTCACTAACAGTTCTCGATTACCAAGTTTAAATAACAAGAGATCCTGAGAGTCCTCCGTAAGCGAATACGATAAACTTTCGTAATAAACTTCTTTCTTTTGCCGCGGCTCTTCCTTGTTTGTAGATGGGACACTTTCCGATAAAAACGGTCTTACCTTCAAGCACTAAGCTATAATTAGGTTATGAATCCAGAGGCTTTATTATAGAGAGAACATACCCCAAGCTTTAATTTACCGTACACAATAGGTGTCTATGTGTATGTACTTATGATTTTTTTGAATATAATGAACTTCTCGGTAATTAATCTGCATCTCTCGATTTTTGTGTGTATACAATAACCCAAAAAAAAAAGATTTATGAAACTGGATGTGGTAAGCTCAGTATTTAAACTTACGGTTACTTAGAACAAAGAAAATAAATGAAATAATATAATCTGTGGTTAGGTTCGTTTAACTCAAACAGGACACAAGTCAGTGTGACATGGCTAAATTGTGTGAACGCTACTAAAGCATAAGTGTATATCAGTTGTCACAGAAATTAATTTCTGTGACAACAAAATAATAAAAACAAGTTTAGTTAGAATTTCATACAAACTATGATATGACTAGGTTCTACATGAATATTACTGTGAGGGTCGTCGTGGCTCAGTGATCAGCGAGACTAACTATGGAACCGCGACCCCGGGTTCGAATCCCGGCTGGGGCAAACATTTCTGTGCATAGAACAGCAGTTTGTTCTCGGATCTTGTTTGTGAATTTTGATTATGTGCGTCCATGCCTCTCGCGACACATGGTATCCAAGTGCGGGGGTGTGAGTGTGAATGCGTTTTGTTTAGTAAGTATATTATTTTATACGTTTAATAATATTTATATATTTACACTAACGCGTGTATAGCGTAATTGCGTTTAAAGACGCGAAAAATTAAAAAAAACATACAGGCTCGAGTTTGTTTTGTTTCATTGTTAGCTAACTGTGGAAATGTTTTAATGACTACCTTTTATATCAACTGTTATGTCAATAAAACGAGATTGTTTTTAAAGATATCAATATACATTTAAAAACACATATAGTCGTAAAGTCCGACAACAAACACCCATAAGGTGTTTACGGTTTGTGGAATTTATCGAATACAAACATGTTTATAAGCTGTAAAAGATAATTAATGAACGGCTTTACTTAACCTCATTAAATTTATTAAGGGAAATCTTAAGCTCGGCGATACCGCAAAAGTGTGAACGTAATTTGAACGTTGCCAAAATATGCCAACAAGTTATTTGTGCGAGAAATTCTTGGAATTCCACAATGAAAACGTGATGAGATTCTCTGAAAACTGAACTGACATTTTCTAGGGAATGATAAAATCAAAAGCTTCTTCTCGTCAATTTATTAGGCGGCCTACTTACATTTAGGTCACGCTGTTGAATGATTACCTTCTTTTATAGATTTGTTATTCTGATAAAGACGATTTGCATTAGGTTGAATAAAGGTCGTCAGCTCACAAATTAATTGGGTCGGTGGTTTCTGAGTTTGTAATTAGGATACGAAATATATATATATATATATATTACTCGCACTATACATTCAGGTTATCGTATCATGTATCAGTTCGTATCCTAATTACAAACTATAATAGAGATATATATATATATATATATATATATATATATATATATATATATATATCTCTCTTCTATCTATACCATAACTATACCGTAAAGGACACCAAAATCTGTCAGTGGTGTCATTATTATTTACATACGACCAGACGGACGGCAATGCGACATCCATACATGGTGGACGTTCCAACCTGTCGCATGAAGCGTTTTGCTTCCACATTCATAGTGCGTACAGCTAACGAATGGAATTTATTGCCTAAATCTGTGTTTCCGCAAACATACAACCTGGGTGTCTTCAAGTCACGAGTGAATAGGTATCTTCTAGGCAGGCGTGCTCCACCGTAGACCGCATCATCACTTAACATCAGGTGAGATAGTAGTCAAACGCTTGCCTATTCACAATAAAAAAAAAACATTAGCGTGGAAAACCATAATGTATAATATTATATGGTACCTACGTATTTTGAGCGAGCGGGAGCTAAGTTTGAGTTATTTAATTCTACGCGAATGGACTTATTAGCAAAATGTAACTTAGAATTGTTATAAAATACCTTTTAATTTCATAAAAATTTTAAATAACCTTCATTTTGCATCTCTCTGACAAGTAACCATTTCCCTCACACTATGGCAATATCCGGACCTGTTTAAACTCTTATCTACGTTTGTATAACTGCTCAACCGCCACGGGTACACGCTTGCGAAACGCCGGATTCGACATATGCGATAGATTGGTACGTCCATAAAAATGATATGATGGAAGTTTTTGTTGTTCCTGCTGGTCAAATGCTCGATGCAGGCAATGAAAAGTGAGCTTAACAAACAGAAGGCAATAAACAAATAGCTTTAAAAATCGTGCTCTCTCATCAAGTAACCAATGACGCGGTGAAAGCAGGCGTAGGTATGGCATTATTGGCAAACCAACCGAGTTATTCGGGAACCTTTCTCGATCGTCGGAAATGGGAATGTCCTCAAACGTGGACTTCCTGGCCTTAATCTGGACTCGTCCTACAAATCAAACGACCCAACGACCGCCCGTCCTCGGGCTTCATTGTTACGTTCCTTTTTTATGTCCTTGAACTGAAAATTAGCGTAGTTTTTGTTTTGTTTATCTGTTTCATTAACTTGGAATGGTGTACGACATGTCATTGTGATGATGACTAGTTCTTTAATTCACAACCGGGTCTCTTTAGATAATGGCTTTCTACGAATTATATTGTTCGTTAGCGCGGCTATACCTGAAATGACATTATTTATATTATAATAATATATTATTTATAATATAATTTACATTCGTAAACTGCTCTTCACGATTTACAAAAAAGCGGTAACCCGTTTCGCTTTGCCTCCCTATTCCCACCCCCCTGTAAGGTTTATAGTAGGGCCTGTTTTAAATTGTAGATATAGAACTTAATAATTCAGACTTTTTTTAAGTTGACTCCGCATAGGCTGATCATTCAATTAGTGTAAAGTGAGATGATTTTCAAGCTCATGATTGATAGTGTATCGAAATACCCTCATTATCCTATCTATATATTGAAGATTTGTTTATGTGTTATAAACATTTCTTCATCTCTTCTTCATCTTTCTTCGTTAGATATCCTAAAGTGACGGTGATGCTACCTTTTTTTTCATAAAAATATTTTGAAGCCACGTAAGTTGGAGAAACCTTTGTCTGACCTCGGCTTGTCTGAACACAACTCAGTGAAGTAGCGGGTAAAGTTTCAGGACAGATATAAGTTTAGACGATTTGTTTGCTTACCTAAACACGCTTTACAAGTTTACAGAAACTTTAAGATTCAAAAACATACACACACACAGAGAGAGAGAGAGAGAGATGGTACAGTTTCGGAATTGATACCTAAAGCTCCCGCCATTATCGTTTATATGAAAATCAGAAATATGTCCATTTGAATGAAATTGGTAAAAAGTCTGTGGTAAACATATTTTTATACTTATTTAAATTATGGCTTTCGCTATATCCATTGACAATAATACGATTTAGTCGTTAATCAATCGATAGGAACTTGAATTTGAAATCATTGGTATTGTTATTTGCTTCGACGTTTTTAACAGTGTGTGCGAATCGCAAAAATCATCAAATTACAATTACGATTTTATTTATTTTACAATTTAGGGTGGTAAACAAACAATTATTTCCTCAAAATATACATTATTGTGATCGCGTCTACCCGAGACCACACAATCACTGTACCATGCATGAAACGAGACCACACAATCACTGTACCATGCATGAAACGAGACCACACAATCACTGTACCATGCATGAAACGAGACCACACAATCACTGTACCATGCATGAAACGAGACCACACAATCACTGTACCATGCATGAAACGAGACCACACAATCACTGTACCATGCATGAAACGTCGTCGCGAACAAAATGAATACATTGTGCGCCATTCAATTTCCTTGTATTGTTTAATTTCAATGAACAGTATTTATTAACAGGCGCGTTACTTACATAAGTACGACTCTGTATACCTAGTCGTTTATAATATCTATATTATTATTCCTACAACTGAAATTTTTTCTTAATTTCAAGTCTACCAGAAACCACAAACACAGAGAAGAGTTCTAAACATCTGAAGAGGTTGTAGCACATTTTGACAGAGATTATTTTTGAGATAGGTATGTGATACTTACCTCTAGTATTTTCATTGATTTTCTAGATATTTTAGTCTTGTATCCTATAAAGCCGTAAACTCAACTAATTCCTAATTCAATTGATTGTCAAATCTCATGTAAGCAATTATACAGGCCGCTAATTCCTGTCGGTCCCAACAAGTAGCATTAGAGCTCTCAGCGCGAGTAGGTTGATAAGTGGCCGGCCGTCATGTCGCCGTGTTGCCCGCACGGCCACATTCAGGGAACCATATTATACGACATAATGGCGGAAAGGGTCGGACGAGTATACCCAACTACGTTCTTCACGTGTTACACTTTCTTTAGATAAGTCACATAGAGCTCGGACACGATTGTAATTGATCACATGGGTAGTGCTTTAGGCGGAAGCAGACCTTCGAAGTTAGAACCATGCTTGAAATAATGTTGGAGTGAACTTCGTTTGATGTTCCTTTTTTCCCTGCCCAGTGCCGTTGAATAGATTTGTTCAGCAATCACCGTCGCCGGAGGTCTGAAGCACTGGCGGCATTACGATATGTTGTAAATCCTTTCAAGACTACGTTGGCTCCTTTTGAAGAATCCAATATTGTGTCCAATATGGATCTATGTATATAGCTGTAGATAATAAAATAAATATGAAGCCTACTTCCCCTGGTCCCGGCATCGCGCGTGAACGGCTGGACCAATTTCGCTAATTCGTTTTTGTTGCTCTTGTTATTGTCAGGAAAATGTTCTTATGAAAGAAGAAATTTAGACTACTAATAATAAAAAATACCAACATAGGCGTTCTGAAATTTTAAAAACTTTTACTTACATATTAATAAAATAGCATTTTCCTCAGCGAAATTAATGAGTAAAACTAGCGAATGATAGCTAGTGTGGTTGAAACTTATTCAATGTAACTTTATGGTGTTTGACATAACTGTCAGTTGTTTGACAGTTGGCGCGATTGACAGAATGTGTATTATATCTATATTTATTAAGAACATACATGTTCATTAAATTTGAATATTAATAGTTAGGGCAGGACGTCTGTCGCAGGGGGGTCACAGTTACTTGGCTCAGCCGTGATGTATGGAAGCTAGCTCCGCCAGGTGATAAAACGAAGAAACTTTTTGACGTTTCAATGTAAATGTCACCAAATATGTCAAATAACGGAAACTGAATTTTTCTTCAGACGGTTCAAACAGATTACAATACCACGTTGGTTTTCGAAATTTTCGGTGTATCGTTGCGATTATTCTGTTTTGTTGATATTTTCTGTTATTTCATCCTGTTTTTGTTGCTTTATTCATTAGTTTTTGTTATTTAGTGCTAGTGTTTGCTGTTTATTGGACAATCACTATGGATAGTCGTCGTCGTAGTTGTATCTTCAACTGTGATATTCGTGGTAAGTATATCGTAACTTTATAGCAAAGAAAGCTTTTTATAACTTTAGAGAAAACTCTTAGTCACATATCAAATTTCTTGCTTTTCAGGTATTCCGCTGCATTGCTTTCCGCATCCAATAAAAAAATCGGCATTGTTTACGGAATGGTGCACCATTACTGGAATTTCTTCAAGCAACGCCATGCAGACATATGTAACCAAACAAATTTGCAGCATTGTACTTATTATATATCATTACTGTATATTTAACTGGAAAATTAAACCATACAAGTTATTTTTTGTCTTTTTGCTCTTTCGTACCCCATCTTACCTACCTCGCTGCAGTTCTCACGTTTATTATAAATATTGTGCCTAACAAACATGAGTTAGGAGCAATATTTTTAGCAAACGTGGGAAGTGCAGCCGATCATAATTTTTGCAGATTTAATATCTATGTAGGTAGGCATAAATACGCAGTACTAATGTGTGAGTGTTGTTACAAACACACACATTGACAACTACTAGTAAGCCGTGTTTTCGTCAGATGGCGTCACTTTCTAAGGCATAATTGTCTATACATCATGATTTCGGCCAGAGTGCGCACTCTATCTCAAATTAATACAGTACTTCTATATGGTCTGTCGGGTCATTTATTAGTGATTAAACGAACTTACCTGTAAGTGAAGTTCTGTCATAATTATACGAGTGCTTCGTCCGAAGAGATTAGTAACCTGAAATAAAATATCTTTATACATTGTAGTAACGCCTACGTGACACCACTCTTTGCACTAAGTTGAGAGTTTTTTTTTTTTTTTTTTTTGGTTTTGGAGGGTACTTTCTACTCCTTGCTCTTTCCCGTCGCTCATAGCGTCATTAATTTAGAGTCTGCACTATGTTATTAGGTACAGTGTTAATAATTTCCTAAACCATTTTAGGGATGGATAGTTATATAGGGCGGGCGGGTGTTAGGTACTAATCTCTTCGGACGAAGCACTCGTATAATTATGATAGAACTTCACTTACAGGTAAGTTCGTTTAATCACTAATTATACTTCGTGCTTCGTCCTCGAGATTAGTAACCTGAAATCTTTATACATTGTAGACTTTGAGAGATAGCGTGTTTAGGAAATCGTTAACGCTGCCTGTTATGTAACAAAACATGTGAAAAAACACAAGTTTTGTTTTCCGACTTACAAATTTATAAATCACAATTGATGTGTATACAATTTGTTACATTTAAATTTCATAGTGATATTGTTATAGACTTAAATAATTTCCTAATAGACAATTATTCTATTCAATCTGGATTGATAATCGCTTTTGCTAACTCTGCTTCGACAAAGCTGAGAATAGTTCTATTAAGAAACTGGGAAAACGTGCTGGAGCTTGGGCTCCGGCCGGCTGTGTTTGGGATCTGCGATATCACTACTTCAAACACAATGTCGATAAATTTTAGCAACAAACTACTTGATATAAATAATGGGTATTAGTCATGTTATTCCTGGAAGACAAACTGAGAGCCAGCAGTCGCTGATGATAAAAGGCACCGTTTACGGTACACAATTAACCGGTTAAGACTTTCGGAATTGTTTTACGATTGTATACCGATTTCTAAAGGAATAGCTCTTGTATATCACTATCGAAAGAGACGTGAAGAGGTCCAGGTGACATGTCATCATGTCATCCGGATGTGATCGACAACCGATTGCGATTTCAGTTCTGTACTCGTACAATTCGTAAAAATATGACAAATTTGACGATCGTCAAATTTAGCGAACCGAGTTCTGTACTTGCACTGCTGGTTGCTGTTGACCGTCGGCGCGTGAGCTCGAGACGTAGCCGCGCGTCGCAGAGAATGTTGTATACCTTTAGGTAGAATACCTAAGACCTGATACCTGATCCAGCGGCTTATCGTTTGGGTAGTCACTCACTATATAAGCTATTACAATAAGCCTTAATAAAACTAACAAACAATTCGATACTTTTCCATAAAGGTGTTGTTCTATCTATGTACAAGATTAGTGCCTAAGCATGACGCTTGTGGTTTTTCTTTAAAAAAACGGGATTTATAGTAGATGTTAAATGTTTCCTACTTTCGATGAAATTTCAATTTTATTCATAATTTTAGTTAAAATGTGTAAAATCTATTTATTGTGATAAGAATCATTAGGTTAGCAATATATATATATATATATACATATATTTTACACGAGTCCTAAAAAGGTAAGTACATTTGTTTGGGTTCCACTGGGCAGTCTAATACTTTTCCAGGCTTCCATGTCATATCACATTCGGGTGTAGGAGGTATTAGTCGGATGAGGCTTTTAAAGAACCTTTGGATTCTATGATTATCTGACATATACTGTCCTAAGATAGCGCAGCCCTATAACTGTTAAAAAAGCCATATTGACAACCACCGTTATACATTTTCGTTAGGAAATCAATAACTCATTTACTAGAGGTTACGTAAATTTGTATGTTATTATCTTTGCAATAGGTGTGTCATTTTCTAATTTAAGGCCTGTGCTGCCTAAATGATTTCGCTGACAACAGAGCTAGCCTAATATCCGAAGATTCTGGCGCCGCCGGTCGGAGTAGCGCGCCCCGGACAATATCCCTGTAACTAGGGTCAGATTGGCCTAGATGTTCCAGCAGTTGAAATGAAAATATAATTGCTTATATATTGAAGATTAAAAAATAAATAATCGGGTACCAAGCTTGTGAGGCCACAATTGAACAATAATGATACCTGTTGCTTTATTGGAGATATATATATATATATATATATATATAGTTGTTGATCAGATTTTAAGCAGTATGGCGCAGGGGGAACGCGTAGAAATAATAACTATCTGATCGAAGGATCGTGAATGCATTTATTTCAAATGCTTCTGGATCTCTGAATCATGATGTATTGTTTACTATTTGACATTATTTTATTGCATTTTTATAATACTATACGCGCAAATAAATTAACCGTGGGAGGTCCGAATCTACTGACTATAGTCTTAAATGCTGAACTACTTTGTTCACATTCTTAATCGGGGTGGGATTTTCTAGATTCCGCATCCGCTACGATGTTTTCTTTCGATGATAACAAGATGCTAATACAAATACTCTTTTTGATTCGCACTATGGCCAAATGTTATTAGCGATGCGCGTTAGGCGAGAGAATTGAATGCTGGCCATTCGGTTTATAGGAATATGAAATGGCAGTAGCATCGTCGTCGCGAAGTAAAATTTCACAGGTTGGCTGTTTTGTAAAAAATGTGATTGAGAAATAAACTACTAATACTTTAAGTTGATTAATGTGAAGTTTGCGCTTTCGTTCCGACCAGAAGCCGCTAGCGGTTTGACCGCCACACGCAGCCGCCCCCCGTCGTTGAGGCGTCAGAAAGTATTTCAAAGGAGTAGTTATTGTCTCGAATCCTATGGCCAAAAGTAATTACGGCCTAACAGTTGCCGATGACACCACAGAAGCTCGCAGTCTACAGAACGAGAGGGCGGGACAAACACTGGCACGTGTTGATTCAAAATATTACAAATATGTAATGCATGTACTTTAGAGATGACCTAGGGGCTGAAAAAATATATTACCATCACATTTTCGCCCCTCAACTTCCCTTCTTTAGATGTAGGTAATGACTCAGGTCAAGCGCATCCGTTGTTACGGCGAGAATCCTTGACAAAGGAAAATTATGGTAGGTAATCTAAAGTATTTCCTAGCTAATAAATTAACAAATGAACTCAAACCCTGTTCAATCAGAACCAATCTTTATGAACTGTTCTCGTATGTGGTCTTTTTATTATTATTATATTAATTAAGCTTTCAATAAAATAAGCTGAAAAGAGTAAAAATTGTCTTTTTAGAAAATGGTAAAAAAGTTATAATGGCGCGGAGCCACCATTTAAAGTAGAAGTAATACAACCTGCCGTATTTGACAGCCGGACATGCAGATGATGAGTAATCGTATCAACTGTGTGAGTTTCCTGTTTTTCATTTGGCAAACCTATTATAATAGAACAGGTGACCCTTGTGAGGTCTAAAAACTTGCATGAAGTGGAGGGAATCATATTGCTCTTTTTCGGATTTATTATTAGGTATATTATAATGTAATGTGTTTGTAAATTGTATTTTATAACCTTCAATGCAGTGTAGAATCAGTGATTCTTCATATCAGGGACCATTGTTAACGAAAGGGAGACAGACAATTGTTATGCGTACATTACCGTGTCTACTGGCGGCCAGTCGATTTTGGCGGAGAAGACGAGCACCGCGAGTAGTTCGCGGCGCACCGCGCTGGAGGCGCAGGCTCGCGGCTCTGCAGCGCCGCGGGCGCGCGGGTGGTCCCGGCACGGGCGTCCTGCACGCCCAGGCCTCGTTCTTCTAGTTTAAATATTCGCCAGCTTGGGTTCTACTGATTAGCGGCACCGCCGCTGGAGTTTTTTGAACGATTTTCCCGGTAGCGGGTGCGACCCCGGCACTGGGCGCAGACGTCGACCGCTGTGGCGGTCGCGGACTCATACCCACGACGTTCAAATGGTGAGCTCACATTTGTGGGTTCCCAGCTCATGCCGCTGCTGAGGCAGCCGCTGATGTAGTAATGGCCTTCGTCTAAGACGTACATCATAAATTCCAAATCATCCCCGCTAGGCGCTTCCTCCTCGGTAGGCGCACTTAGATTATTTCTGCCTTTATGGCGTCGAAATTTGTTAGTGATATACTAGCTCGAGGGTAGATGTGAAGTTCGACAGCGTAAATTGATAAATTACGCCTACAGTTCGGTTCATGTACTGTTATCCTCTGATAGTCATCATAAAATGCGAAAGATATTATTAGGTAAGGCAACATTCCCACAGAATTACGCGCAAACCAAGTAGTTTATGTACCGAGTGAATCAGTAAGATGTATCCCACAGGAGTACACGCAAACTGATTATATGGCATGTGGTGAGACAGTCCCAAGTACAGCTCGAGTCACATTAATAGCATCTACGTACTATCCGGTACGATAAAATTCCCACAGAATTACACGCAAACCAACTAGTTTATGTACCGAGTGAATCAGTAAGATGTATCCCACAGGAGTACACGCAAATTGATTATATGGCATGTGGTGAGACAGTCCCAAGTACAGCTCGAGTCACATTAATAGCATCTACGTACTATCCGGTACGGTAAAATTCCCCCAGAATTACAAGCAAACCAACTAGTTTATGTACCGAGTGAATCAGTAAGATGTATCGCACAGGAGTACACGCAAACTGATTATATGGTATGTGGTGAGGCAGTCCCAAGTACAGCTCGAGTCACATTAATAGCATCTACGTACTATCCGGTACGATAAAATCCATTCCAATTTAGGACTCATTGATATGTTCCAATGTACAATATATTATATTATATATTAATAATTATAATCGTCTTTAGATATTTATGTATTTCGATAAAAATACTTTTTTACTGTTAGTTGTAATTTAAGCTTTTACTTATAGTCTACATTTATATAATTTTGACATGTAAACAAATTTTACCCAATAAATAACTATGAACTATGATTATATGGCATGTGGTGAGACAGTCCCAAGTACAGCTCGAGTCACATTAATAGCGTCTACGTACTATCCAGTAAGATATAATTCCCATAGAATTACACGCAAACCGGGTTTATGTAGACAAAGTAGGTAGGTACTAGGAACATTACACGAATACTGATTACTTGAGTCTTAAAATGCTAATTACCTGGCGAGATTGGTGAAGAAGGAGATGCTTCTTGCGATGGGAAGACGACGAATACTCGATGATACGAGTTTTTGATAATCATCACTTGTTAGCTTCTGTTCCAGTTCCTTGAATTATTATTATTATTATTTATTTTTTTTCGCGATATCATATTCTATTTCGCGTTTCCTTGTCGTACTTTTTAACTAGGGGCGGTTAACACTTCGAAAAAATCAAACCGGCACTGAGTTTAAAATATAGTGTTGAGTGGTGGAGCACTAAAAAGCGAATGACGCTATGAGCGACGGGAAAGAGCAAGGAGTAGAAAGTACCCTCCAAAACCAAAAAAAAAAAAAAAAAAAACTCAACTTAGTGCAAAGAGTGGTGTCACGTAGGCGTTACTACAATGTATAAAGATATTCTATTTCAGGTTACTAATCTCGAGGACGAAGCACGAAGTATAATTATATTTTATATCTGGCTTCCGACATTGAAATATTATTGCGTTTTATGACAATAAGTATGTAGCAGTAAGACATAATCCTGTGGTGCAGGTGTGGTGTGGTGTAAGAAAGATTGTAATACCTAAGACCACTAAACTACATAGTTTAATTAAATTTGTTTGTATTTATTTATTCAAATTTTAAATGAACAGCGATATACCCCTGTGTATATAATAATCGGAACGATGACGTCATGCCGCGATAAAAGCCGGAACACACGTCCGCCTGCTAGTAAGCTCGTTCTAACGTATGTGTTGTCTGTGATACAATCGACTCTTGAAGGTAACAAAAGATACGAGTTAAAAGGAGTTTTTACTGAAGGGCGGGGCTTACGCGTCGATTGTGACAATGCATTCATTTTGTTTTATATGTAATTGATTAATCTTAATAATTAGAGTTTGTGGATGGTTAAGTCTAACCTTATCAAAATGTAAAAATATATATTTTACTTACTATATATATATAGCTACGTATTTTTGACTTAGGTACCTATATTAAACATGTGTGAAATTTGAACAGCAGTAGGTTTATATATTTTTGATTCAACGTCAAGGAGAGAATATCTAGTAATATGGTAATAAAGGTTAAGCGACTATGCGAAAATCGCTCCTATAATCCTAAGGTCTTCAGCAACAATTAGGTACCTACAGCTAAGGTTGGTATCAACGAAACGTAGGAGTTTGGTTATAAATACTGACACGACAATTTTATGTATTATCTACTACTTACCAATTAAAGTTAATCATATTTAATCACATAGCTGGTAGGAAAAATAAACTTTATGCCTTACGCCTTTATGAAAACATTCAATTCTACACCGAAGTCCAGTAGCTATTGTTGTCATTCGCATGCCATCGGAAGTGACGTCATCGTCGGCGAGACGCGTCACTCCAGTCACCGCTCTGTCTTCTTTATGTCACGCGTATTATGTGGCTAATATGAAGTGATAGAGGAAATCTCTCTCGAGTCTCGGGACACCTTGTGACAAGATTGTTGACACGGATAAGGAGACGCGTGCTCCGGAGAATATCTCCGTGCAACAATAGCGTTCTCTTCTTATACCTACTCGTACGTTGACCTTTGAACTTGGGTACGGGGTTGTTTTATCTATCTAAGGTTTCCTGGAAATAGAAAGTCATCCTCATCATTATCATCATTTCAGCCATAGGACGTTCACTGCTGGACATATGTCTCCCCCATTGCTTTCCACAAGGACCGGTAGGAAGCGGCCTACACCCAGTCCTTAGGTAGGTACTCCGACCTTAGACAGGTCGTCTGTCCACCTGGTCGGTGGCCGGCCTATGCTGCGCTTGCCAGTCCGTGGTTTCCTTTCGAGAATCTTTCGACCCCAACGGCAATCACTTCTTCATACTATGCGTCCTCCCCACTGGCAATTAAACTCGCTAATACGCTGGGCTACGTCGGTGACTTTCGTTCTTCTACGGATCTCCTCATTTCTGATTCGTTCGCGCAGAGAAACCCCGAGCATAGCCCTCTCCATAGCTCGCTGTGCGACTCTGAGCCAGCTCAGAAGGCCCAAATAGAAATGATAAATCATTAATAGTTAAGCTCACTCATAAATGCACCAAGCGACGCTGACCCCCCGAGCGAACAGGTGACGCTGTATATTACATATAGGTGTGCGGATTAAACTGATTTTTGCATCCTGAAAACACTCTCTCGCACTTTCTGTTCTTAAGTTCCTCCAGTTAAAGCACAGAAGAGAGAGATCTAACAGTTACAAGATATCACAAAAGATTACTCACAATTATTCCGCTGCGCGTCCGTTCGGTACGACTTCCTCGAAGAGCTGTATCATAATGTAACTTTTAAATTTTATATCGGTATTGTCTATAAAGACTGTCATTCAAGTTCTTTTTATGAGTTTTTAATCTTTATATTTCAGTATGAGATTAAATAAAAGAAGTTACCTTATATTTGCATGACGCGTGTCGGATATAAGTAATTACAAACTTATATCAATATAATATGTATATCTTTCTATAAATAGCGCTCATAGTGTGAACTTTTCTTCAGACATCGTGTAACGTATTCGTAATAAAGTAAATAGAGGAGTTAGTTCATGTACATATTCATATCTATAGGGTTAGAAGACGTTTTATCGCGAATCCGATATCATTTAATCCATTTTGCTGCGCCCCGCGTTTGCATCCGCGTGGACTACGGTTTTCTCTCTACTTTAGTTATCCCAGGGGAACCATTAGTTCTATGAAATAAAAGTAGCTTATATGTTATTCCAAACTATTTGACTGGCCGGTTGGCGCAGTTGGTAGCACTCTGCCTTCTGAGCCGCTGGTTCCGGGTTCGATTCCTGGACAGGTCAGACATTTGTGTGCATGAACATGTCTGTTTGACCTGTGTCTGGGTGTGTATATGTATATATGTATATATATCAGTCATCAGGTTACCATAGTGCAGGCTCTGCCTAGTTTGGGACCTGAAAACCTTGTGTGAATGTTAACAAATAAAAAAATAAAAACTGTAATCTAGCTTTGTCCTAAATTATATTTGAATCCGTTTTGGTGTGAAAGAGTTACAAACATTCATACATCGCTTATGGTTACTTAACGCTTATTAGTATAAAATGTGAAGGAGTGAATGGAAATCACTCGAGCTCTCATCTCAATGCTCATCAAACTTCACCGCCCTAACAGCTATCTAATTCTGGTCGGCCGATACCCAAATAAGGGGGAAATCGTTCTTGGAATGTGATTCCTTATATTTACTCTGTGTCACGAGTCCTAGTCAACAAGTCAATACGAAGGAGTTTTCAATAGCACGCCGAATGATGCGATACTGAGTTATCCGTTGTGGAGTACTGGCGATCATAGTATCGTCTACCCTCTGACGATTGGACCTTGACATGGGCCGATACAAGCAATTTCCAAGGTTTATGTAAATACATACTTTGTAATGAATATATTTTTACATCCTACTTATTTTAGAGGTTGCGATACACAACAAACGATAAGCAACTTACAGACTTTCATATAACGTAAAGGATACTAAGTGAAGGTATATCAGCCCCAACCGGAGGGATAGAGATTACGGACGTACAATATCTAATAGGGTCTTTACGTTGAGTCGTTCGAGAATACCGTTCAATTCGAGTTCATAACATGAATGTGAATTGAGAGAGTCCTTCCCAGAGGACTTGTATTCATACGCCGTGGGCCCTCCACGCCTCCTTACACTAACAAAAGCGAGAAAAATTGTAAAGACGAGCGCCGCGTACAAAGTGAAAATGAATGGGCGCCCATAATAGACTCAATATAAGAGCCACGCTTGCGCTTGCGTCATTAATTTGACACTTGATTTCTGTATTCACTGCTCGTGAAAGTACCCTCGTAAATCATTTTCGACGGACACATTTCTTGATTAACAAATGAAAGAGTTGTGCATTAATTTAGGCAAATGTATAAATTATGCTGTTTGCCTTATTTGCTTTTCGATCTAAACTAATGAGGCTTCACAACTTTTTTGTATTAAGACCGAATTCCTACAAATATGAGCAAATAGGTTTGCGATTTGGTTACGAAATTGAAGTATAATTAGAAAGAAATATAAAATAAAAGAAAGAGAAATTCTTAAGACGTTCTAAAAATGTAGTCCGTGCGGGTGAACCGCGAGGCGCAGCTGATATTATAATTAAATACAAACGCATCATATTTACACGACATTGTAACGCACAATTTTCTTCGACGTACGACAGAATGCTGACTAAAACCATTAAAAATTCGCGAATCGAACGGCTCTTTGTAGTTTCAGTGAACTTGCTCATTAATGACCCTAATGGGACAAAACTGGTAGGTTTTTGTGACAAATACAGGGTTTTAGTTTGACATAATCTGTCCATCTCACATGCTTGCTAAGACAAAATGTTTGTAGTGATACATTATGATGTGAGATTGGTTTATTTATTTCACTTTGAGTAGAGCAGATGTGTATTGATCGGCGGCTCCAGGCGTCAACCCGAGCGTGCAGACATCAGTGTCTTGGTAGTTTGTACCTTGTGCTTCAGAGGACACCTTAACACGACGACCTCAGGACATAACAGGCGTTAGGCCACATCGGAGCGCTTGCTTGGGCGATCTGAAAAATCTGAAATTGGTCTGGTCACTAGCCTATACTCTTGGCCAGCGTGCTGGAATAAAGCCCTATTTTCTCTGCGAGGAAGGCCTCGTCCCAACTGTGGGAACGTAATCGGCTGCTTTCGAATTGCTATGCTATAGCATAGCAGGAAGCTTTTCTGACCCTGAGAAATTCAATTTAGTTTATTTTATGTTAAACAATACTGAAAATTTGGTGATACCTATGTAGTACTTATATAATTAAAAAATATAATTTTTACTAATTTTTTTTATACTGTATAGTATAAAATCTAGCGTTTGAGCAGTATCTCACTTGATGGTCAGTGACGATGTGGTCGTAAAATGTTATCACCTAGAATGCTCACTGGCTCTCAAGGACTGCTCTGCCTGAACACACTATGTGTTTGGTGACAGTTTTTCAAACTTGAGGGTGGTAGCTAGCCAGGCGGGTATTCGAAAGTACCCTACCACCATCCTGGGAATTTGATAACGGTGTTACCTTCACCGGAAGCATAAGCTGTTGTTGGGGATCGAACCAGTGTCCGTCAGTTTGACAGGCGACGCTCCCCCCGCTGAGCTATGATCGCTTCGACTAATTTTAGTTGTGCGGCTGGATGACCGTCGTTCTGTGCCGTTACGGTGGGCGTATCAGAACTATAAAATGTCATATGGTATTATTATAATTATAACACCATAATTTAGAGAGTAAGCGCGGCAGTCTAAGTGGCTAATGACCGTAATTAGGCGGGCAATTACATGGGTATTATAATTGGAGTAACTTAGTAAGGGACGAGTTGTGAGCTAATAAGCGTGCTGTGTACGTTTGCGGATAAAATAATGCCGGACGAGAAATGTCACCCGCCGGGGAAAAACAAAACTTCTTAGTTTATCGATGTGCCAATCTATTTTAAATACATGAACTCCATCATTGGCAAAGCCTAAAATGAAGGAAGATCTCTGAAACAACTACGTTGTTCAAAAACAAACTTCTGCCATTTGGGATGAACGTGTTTTGTACTATTTATGCATATACTATTTGTGCTATTTAGCATGGCGTGACAGTGACACGTAGCCGATATCACAATATCGATAGGCAATTGTTTCATTGCGAAACGGGACGGTTTTGGGTATCAGCTGTCAGGGTTTGGACATTCGCTATCGTACAATACTGCAGACCAGCCATAACAATGGAGCATCCTCGTACTAAGCTTGATGGATAGATTACGAATGCTTAATACGTTTCCTACGTGAGTTTTGTACGGTTAGCTCAAATTATTGATGAATTTGCCGTTCACTTTGACACCGACTTCTAGCTCATCCAGTGCTTCAGAGATCATGATATCGAGTACACGTAAATGTTACGCTATACCCGTTTTTTTTACTCGTTGTAAGTTTGCGTTTGACAACTGTCTCACCTGATGTTAAGTGATGACGTTGTCTAGGGTTTAGCACGCAAACCTAGAAGGTACCTATTCACTCGCGACTCGAAGACTCCAGGATTTAAACCGTATAAAGTAATCACGAGCGTCAGTGAAGGCAACATGTTCATAAAATCAAGTAAACTATTAAGTCAGTAAAGGCAACATGTTCATAAAATCAAGTAAACTATTAAGTCAGTAAAGGCAACATGTTCATAAAATCAAGTAAACTATTAAGTCAGTAAAGGCAACATGTTCATAAAATCAAGTGAAATGGTGGAAAATATCTGTTTACTTAAAAACTTTGTTTATTTTTCACCACGCGGGTGCTGGATCGTTGATCACATTCAGTACCTTTGCGGCGAGGAAAAGAAGATTCTTCGCGTCGGAAGACCGGGAGTTTGGTTCCTGCTACTTGCAATAAAGGATGATTGTATTACGTACCAATGTAACGCCTGCAGCAGGTTCTCGTCGCCAATTCCTGGGAGCAAGGTCCCCTGCGTTCTCCCGACCACTTCACAAGTCTTCTATATACACACACACGAAGAGTTTGTTGTAATTTGATGTAATTTATTTTAAGTTATTGCGAGGGTGCGCACGCGCGGCGTCGATAGCGGCGGAACTGTCTAGTCAGTGCGAGTGACAGCTGAGTACTGGTTCATCGCAGATCGTCGGGTTGCCAGGCACGGCTTTAGACGACGCCGTCGGAAGAGGCAACTCGATGCGATGATGAAGCGATACATTAGCATGTTCCTTTTAAATCATGCGATATTACAAATAAAAAGAACCATAAACTATTAAGTCAGTAAAGGCAACATGTTCATAAAATCAAGTAAACTATTAAGTCAGTAATGGCAACATGTTCATAAAATCAAGTAAACTATTAAGTCAGTAAAGGCAACATGTTCATAAAATCAAGTAAACTATTAAGTCAGTAAAGGCAACATGTTCATAAAATCAAGTAAACTATTAAGTCAGTAAAGGCAACATGTTCATAAAATCAAGTAAACTATTAAGTCAGTAAAGGCAACATTTTCATAAAATCAAGTAAACTATTAAACTTTTTGAATGTAATTTTTATGGAAATAAAATAATTTCTCAAATTGATTTATATACGAGTATAAAGGAATTGTGAGTTAAAGAACATATAAATATTAAATGAAAATTATTTTATTTCAAGCTACAAGAGATTATATTACGCTATTTTAACATATTTATAACTAAATTATGTATAACTGCTGCTGACAAGCCTGTCGCAACAGTGCAATCCATCCTGCCAGCAATCATTTTTATATGACGTATTGATACAAATCAAATCAAATCAAATCAAATCAAATCAAACTATATTTATTGTCTCACAACTACACTATTGCCACATAAAAATTAATACATATAAACACAGAGAAAAAAAAATCATAAGGAAACAATACAATAGTTGAGGACAAAAGGCGTACACTCAGCATTTGCCGTGCTCACATATAAAGTGTGCGCGGCGCTGGTTTTCAGTGTACTCCGCGGCTCGGGCTGATGGTCGCCGAGATAGTAAGTATGAGCGGGTAATATAAAAACTATTTGACACATAAATGAAACGAATATATATAGGGGCGGTGCGTGAGTGTGGGGAGGGGTGCATGAGTGTAAGTGTGTGAGTGTGTTAGAGGGAGAAAAAGAAAGTGTTTGTGTTTGTGTGTGTGTAGTAAGTAAGTAAGTAAGAAGCAGATATGTCAGTCAGGCAGGGAAAAAAAGGGGGTAATGTGTTGATGACTTTGTACTATAATTTTTTATTTGTTTTAATAATTTTAAAGGCTGTTTCAAAATTGTGTTTTTGTAAATTCCGAAAGTAAAGTTTGACTTTGTTTTTAAAAGTTTCGTGGCTTACTTTCTTCCGGATAGGTGGCGGGAGATTGTTCCATACCTTTGAAGCTCTGTATTTGAAGCAATCTTTAAACCTTGCTGAATTATGTTTAGGAACAGCTAGAAGATTGGTGCCCTTGGATCGTGTATTAAGCTTATGAATATCTTTTCTCCAGGTCAATTTCTCAAAGAGATATTCAGGCTTCTGACTCCAAATAACTTTTTGAATCGTGCATGCTAAGTGAACTTCTCGTCTACTTTTCATGTTGAGTATGCCATTTTCCACGAGATAAGGGGAAACATGATGTCTTTTAGGTATGGCAAAACAAAAACGAGCACACGCATTTTGCACCCGCTGGATAGCATTTTCTGTTTTCGCCCATAGCCTTGGGCCATACACAGCACTACAATAGTTGAACGGTGAGAGCACTAATAGGTCACATAGTAACACTCTTACCTTTGTCGAAATATATTTCCTTATGGTATACAGTACTTTAAGTTTATAAAATGCATACCGGATTTTATCATTTATATGTTTTACAAAGCTCATTTCGCTGTCAAATATTAAGCCTAGATTTCGTGCATCAGATTCTATGGGTATCTCAGTGCCATTAACAGTCAGTTTGGGACTGTTCAAAAAAACTTTGCCTATTTGAGCTTTAGTACCAAGGATCATCATTTTGGATTTAGCTGGGTTAAGAACCAAAGAGTTACGTGTTGCCCAATCATAGATCTCGTCTAAGTCTTGATTGACTTGCATAAGTGCGAGTGCTGTATCTTCCGGTTTGAAACTGTGATAAACCTGCGTGTCATCCGCATACATGTGATATTTACATATATTAATATGATCAGGCATATCAGCCGTAAATATAGAAAAGAGTATAGGACTCAATATAGACCCTTGAGGCGTTCCTCTGGCTACAGTCTCAACACTGGATAAGCTTTTACTGCCGTCCAGATTAGTAATCTCTACGTATTGTTTCCTATTCAGAAGGTAACTTTTAAACCATTCACATGTTTTCGCTGAAAACCCGTAATAGGAGAGTTTCGCTATCAGTAAGTTTGGATCTAAGCAGTCAAACGCTCGCGAAAAATCTAACAGAACGAGTACGCTACTAAGTCCAGAATCAGATGCTGACAGCAAATCGTCAGATACCTTCAGAAGTGCTGTTTCTGTCCCATGATTCTTTCGAAAACCCGATTGATATTTGGGTATTATATTTTCTTTGCTTAAGTACTCGTTCATCTGTGCATATATTATCTTTTCTAGCACCTTTGACAAGACTGGGAGAATGCTGATTGGTCGTAAATCCTTGATTGCTTCGACGTTACTTGATTTAGGTGTTGGTTTTACAAGAGACAATTTCCAGGCATCCGGAAAAGTACTCATCTGGATGGAACTATTTATGATATCCGTGATTATTGGCAAAGCCTCTGGCAGTATAAGCTTAATCATTTTAGCGTTAAGCCCATCATGACCTGAAGCACTAGTATGAATATTCAAAATGTTTCTTCTAACTTCATCTTCAGAAACAGGATGTAGATCAAAAACAGTCTGGACTTTTTTATTAGAATTGAAATAATTTATTAATTCATTATTTACCTTTCCATTACCGGGGATTGTCAAAAAATGATTATTTATGAGATTAGGGTCCTTTAAATTTTCCGGAATGAAAGCGGGTGCACTATTAATGGTGGTTGATTTTCTAAAATAGTTCCACATCTGCTTTGGATTGTGTAAGTTATTGTTTACATAAAAATTAAAAAACGCTGACTTTTCATTCTCTATTGCAGACGTAACTAAATTTTTTAAGGATTTATAGTAGTTCCTAGACGAATCTGTGTTCTTTTTTTGTGATTCCATTAGTGACTTATCTCTCAATGACATCATTAATCTAACATTACTTGTGATCCATGGTTTTGGGGCTTCCTTGACTCTTTTTCGTCTCATAGGTGAAAGCTTGTCAAAAAGACAAATGACACACTCGGTGAAAGCCTCTACTTACTCTCTACTTAGCCTCTACAGAACGTGATCAGGTCTCGAGCCCTCGAGGTATGCGGTACGAGCAAATCCACATTTAAATCTGACAACAAACAGACATACTCGCAGTAGGCAAAAGCACTGAAAGATTCACCGAGGGCGTCCAATGCTGTAGAAACTTTAACAGTTTCCGGTCTATATGCTGTACCGATAGCCATTAGAGCACCTGGTAGTTTTACTTCCAACCACAATTGCTCCAATTGCGAATCTGGATGTGCGCGCACACGAGCATGAATTCCTTTTTTAATGTAAAAACCTACCCCTCCTCCTTTACTGTTTGACTTGCGTGCTCGATGTTTAAATGTATACCCACTGAGCAATGGTGCGATCAATTCTTGACCCTCTTTGATCCATGTCTCATTAAGAGCCAGAATATCCGGTAAGTATGCCATCATAGTAGCCTCTAACTCGTCTCTGCCTGTGTTGACAGATCTTATATTTAATAGACCAAGTCTCAAACGTTTACTAGTTTGGTTTGTATTAACCATAATCAAAGATTATAAGTACACTTGCGGGTGGTTTTATGTATCCTGTGAAAAGTTGTATAGTGTTGTGTATTGTGATATGCGTTAATGTGTGTGTATTGTAGGTGTGTAATTTTGAATAGCGTCCACACTCGATTCTAACCATATATTTCTCAGAATCAAAATATCGTGCAAAAAATAAAATAACAAAGGAATAAAATAAGTAACATGCTTGTGTTCTGTCGAATAACATATGAAAACAAACTAATACATAAGACAAGATAGCAAGGAATACTGCATATAAAACAATATTTTTTAAAAATAATATCTTTACAATTGGGTGCACGAAATCTTCCACAGTAAGGATCTTATCATATATATAAACAAACAATATTTTGTGGTACTGTCTAAGTAGAAGTAGGTTTAGCACAAAAAATAAATTTAAAAGCAGTGTCCAAATCGCCTTCATTACGGATACGAAATGCCGGTTTCCCATCAGCTTCCCTGATTAGGACATTACCTTCTCGCGTCCATGCATACTTCCACTTGTGTTGCCTGCATAGAGCGCGTGCGCGGCTAAAAATCACCCTGTTTTCCTTTGTTAGCCGCTCATTTACAAAAATGGGGCGCGGTGTTCCCGCCAAACCAATGTCGCCAGTAGTAATGTTTCTACGAGCACGTGCACAGCGTAGCGCCTGCTCATGCACCGAGCGCCGGGTCAGGCGCATCACAATAGGGCGCGGTCGCAGTTTCCCATCCAGGCTTGTACGCACCGGTCCCACTCTACGGGCATCTACAACGTCGTGCTCATCAATTTTTAATCCGACTTTATTCATGATTATCCCCGCAATGTGAATGACGTTTTCTCCGCTGTGCTCAGTAACACCGCTTATTTCTATGTCATTTTGTAAGGCTTGCTGCTCCTTTTTACACAATTCTTGTTTTAAGAGATTTACCTGTAATTTAAGATCATATGTTTCCTTGCATGAGTTCTCAAGCTGTGTGAATCTGGACTCATGACTTTCCAATCGATCAGAAAAATCATCAATTCTGCTATTACATGTCTCGTACATGGTTCTTAGGGACTTTATTTCTACTCGGACTTCGTCCCGGAAAGACATGAACTCGTTCCGAAAGCCTTTAATCTCCTCTCGCATAGCTCGTATTTCTTCGAGTACCTGCTCACTGCAGCCATACTTCTCACTCGACTGTTCAACGCCATACTCTGCCTGTTCCTTCACAGGCGTGTCAGTATTGTCCGTTCGCGGTATATTTACTGTGCAACATGGACATAGCCAGTTCTTAGGGGTCTGGCTTGAGGAAATATTAACGCATTGTCGATGATACATTGCCTTACAGCTCGTGCAAGTGGCGCCACTTGACAAAAATTTGCCGCAACCTCCGCATTTACTCATTTTTAAAGGTTGATGTCTTTAAGTATGGTTTAACAATGCAGTATTCTGGCTTTAGTCCCGTATACATCCTCCTCTTTTGATATTATCTCAAAATTGTACACCGCAGACGACAAAATCTATTAATAGTGTGACATTTCAGAGTACTGCTATGCAAATACACTAAAATACTGACGGTATATGAATTAGACCGAGGTCCAGAGCAGACTGGGGAAATGGCGGGAAAAATTGGATAGTGCCGAATTGAATATCAGTAGAAGAAAAACCGAACATCTGTTTTGCGACTTCGGTCGATCATCAAGTTGTTCCCATATAGCCTTAAATTGTCTGCTCCTATCTTCGGTACCTCGGCTTATTGATGGATAACCACGGCAATATTGACCGAGACGTAAGGAAGGTAGGATGAAAGCAGGTTGGATGAAATGACCAGGAAAATAGCACCAGTTAATGATGAGTAGAAAAGGAGAACTTACAAAGAGGTATTGCACCTTATGACCACACATCACTAATATACGAATGGTTTTTTAGCTTGTCTTAAGCTGCAATATACGTGTGTGCTAATTGGTTCAACTAACATGCTTATATTACAACGTACGTGGCAAGTTAAGAGTAATTTCAATGTTACTTGAGTGAACATTTGTAAAATGGCTCACATTAAGTCAACTTATGTAATGTGAATTAACACAGATATATATTTCAAGTTAAAAATAATTTAAAAAATCTACATATAGGTAATTGTGTGTTAAACGGTACAAATTAAATGTTGTAAGGTGACCTAGTGCTGCAGTGTAGGCACCAATATTAGTATACAAACGTCGTCCATATTTAGTTTGATTGTCCGTTTTGATTTCTACCATCACTTTACTTCTGCAGTACCCAGGGTAGGTTCTTCATGGGGGTACCTTATTATTAATTCATATAGCTGCTTTATTTTTAAACTATTCTTACACGCGCCTAGCGGTAGTGGTGGGGCGAGCGGCAGACTGGCTATATAAGCCAGACAGAGCCGGAGCGCACACACTTTTACTCGGGCACTCGCCGGCATCGGACGTCGACGCAATGACGTAGCAAGTGGAAGGGGCGACCGACGTTACGTCACCGGCGCGGCTGGCTTGGACGAGTCATTCTACTTCGGGACATCGTACTGAGCGGACGTGCCTTATTTAGTCCACTGCTGGACACTTCTACCTTGGTACTCAGAGACATAAGACGTGGCTTAGGAGTCTACGTGAATTGTTGTCGTGTTTGGTGATATCGCGTTTTGTTATTTAATTTCAATGAAAAATGTTGATAGTTCGCTTTGTATTTTCTGTTTAAAAATTGAATACACATCTGATCGTCAAGATCAGAAGTGGGATTCGCTTAAAAACACGCGACCTTGATCGTTCGTCATCTCTCTAGCTGCGAATAACTTTAGTTCGCATTACAAACAACATCGTGTTAATTACTTTCTTTGTTCTGTTGTTTGTGTGTTTTACAGTGGAAATATCACGGTTTGTGTGAATTTAAATTTTGAAAATTACTACGAGTCGATTATTCATTTTTGTTTGCTAAATTGTTTTGCATGCCGAACTATCACGTCAAGTACGCTATTGTCGCACTCCATTGCTTCCTGTGATTACAGGTGAAGCCAGTGCGTAGTCTGTCTAAATGCGATTGTTATGTGAAATAACAGCGTAATTAATTTGGGCAATTTCTGACCGTTTATAAATTCTCAAAGTACCCACAGTTTTATACCGCCGTTAAATGAAGTTGGTTTAAGCTCCCGTGAAAATTACACATAGCGCCTAGTATGTGAGATTGATACCAAGGAAGTAAAACGCTCTTGTAGTGTTACAACTGTGATTATGTTTTTCAAAATGTTTAGTAGGTGCATATGTTTGTGCTATTTGTAATAAGTGCGTTTGTCCTGTTGGCTACTGACATTTGAAGCTGGAAAGCATAGATCTGCCGATGCGGCATTAGAGCAGACAATTATATGACATTCTATTGAGCGAGTACTATTATTTACTCAGTCATTTTTTTAATGTTTTTTTTGTGTGTTTACCCACAAATCTAAATTTTATTCCAAGCGATCAAAGTTGCTAATTCGGAAGGCTTATAAGTAAAGGTCAGGTAGGCCGAGTCCTAGGAAGGCGGACGTTTTACCAATACTGATGTAAAGACCAATTTGTGTTTATTTATTTGAAATAATTCGCAGAATTTCGGCCTGGCCGACGCATTCCCGATACGTGTGGGCTCTGGCTTGGCTGGCGCATCCTCGATACGTGTGGGTTCTGGTCTGGCAGACGAATGCCTGTTGTGCGAGCTTCGGCCTGAGAGATGCATTCCTATTGGGTGTGGGCACCGACATTGTCACTATTTCGTGCCCCGACATTGTGGTACTCGCAGCCCCGACATTGTGGCTATTTCGTGCCCCGACATTGTGGTACTCGCAGCCCCGGCATTGTGGCTATTTCGTGCCCCGACATTGTGGTACTCGCAGCCCCGGCATTGTGGCTATTTCGTGCCCCGACATTATGGTACTCGCAGCCCCGACATTGTGGCTATTTCGTGCCCCGACATTGTGGTACTTGCAGCCCCGACATTGTGGCTATGTAGAGTTTGACGGCATTTCGTAATGCATCTTAGAATCGGTCTGAAAAGTGTCTGATGCAGTAAGCTGTGTGTGATGAATGTATTGAAGAAATTTAGCTGACATAGATATAGCTTGGAGTGTATCGGTGACAGAGGGCCTTGATTGTGTGATGAATGAAAGAATAGAAAACGACACATGCTGTTATGGCGCGACGAATGTGCGCTGGGTGTTTGCTCTCTGCTTGTTTGCTGAAGGCGGGGTCTCGTAGCACACGAGGTCTGGCAGCTGCTGCTGCTGCTGCTACTGCGATGAATGGACTTTGCCGGGTGCTTCGTTCGGTCTTCTTCGCGAGTTGTGAGCCACGCCACATGAACATCTGCATTTTTTGATACATGCCTAGTGATTTGCTGGGCCAGCGTGTGGATAAGTATGTCAGTAAGCCAAGTTTGTGTCAGACGGAACGATTCTCAGCTGAACATGTGTTGTGGTGTATTGTGTTAACGAAAAATGCCTGAAGAACCTGACTGGGACGTCAGGGTGTCAGGAGAGGCCGTCTTACACGCGCCTAGCGGTAGTGGTGGGGCGAGCGGCAGACTGGCTATATAAGCCAGACAGAGCCGGAGCGCACACACTTTTACTCGGGCACTCGCCGGCATCGGACGTCGACGCAATGACGTAGCAAGTGGAAGGGGCGACCGACGTTACGTCACCGGCGCGGCTGGCTTGGACGAGTCATTCTACTTCGGGACATCGTACTGAGCGGACGTGCCTTATTTAGTCCACTGCTGGACACTTCTACCTTGGTACTCAGAGACATAAGACGTGGCTTAGGAGTCTACGTGAATTGTTGTCGTGTTTGGTGATATCGCGTTTTGTTATTTAATTTCAATGAAAAATGTTGATAGTTCGCTTTGTATTTTCTGTTTAAAAATTGAATACACATCTGATCGTCAAGACTATATTATAATAATAATACTAAACTATATTAAACAACTATGTAATATTATAAGAATCTCGTGTCAGTGGTTGCTATCGAACTCCTTCGAAACTACTTACGTCGGTACGTTTAAGAATAGCTCGTAAAACATGTTTTGCCCGCATACCCTCATCCCAAATTTTGTATGAACAAATATCCAAATAATTCAATCGTCGATTATTAGATGGAACGATCCAATACATAATAATTTCAAATTATCGTAAATTACTGTAACACAAATACGATTATGTAAAACATGCTCGATAAGACATCTTTAGACGGTTAATTCAATGCGTAAAAAGGCTTGTAACTGGTAACAAAAGAACATAAAATCGAGCTTTATTATTTAGGAGCACGCGATATTGCGCCATAAAGATCGAACAGTCGCGTTGTGTTCTCGTTCCTCGATTCGGTTCGCTGCCTTCGATCTAACTAATATTATATCAATGAACGTATTCGCTGACTGTTATGTGTTGTTTGAATTGCTGACAGCGCTTAACTTTGAGCAGATTGGATACGTAGGTACTTCGCGCATTTTGCAAGGCAACACTTGACTATGGGAATTCACTAGTGAAAGTAGCTATTTGTACGTACAGTAAGTAGTTTATGAAATTATAATGTAACGAAAAAATGTGTTTTGTGATTTTAAAATTCTGTAAGTAGTCTAAGTATACAGTGAACCTGGCTGTTACATTACCTACTGGAGTAATTATTTGTCAACCGTTCCCTTAGCGAACGTGTAAAAATACAACAAGAACTAGTGTTTGTTAATAAAACTGACATGGTTTTGACACATTATAAATGTATAAAACACGGGACTTACTCACGTAATAAGTCAGAGGGTTCCGACTATAGTTTCAACCACATTCGGTGGTCTTTTTCAAGGAGAATACGGGGGGCTCACGGACGCGGTCGCGATTCGCCTAGTACTAGTCAGTAGGTCAAGTAGTGTATTTTTACTCAATGGAACCATTGGATTTGACTTCGTCCCCAAAACTGAACATTGCAATACTCGATTTAAAGGCCAAACAGTTGTTAGAAACCTTTTTAAGCAAGCACCGACATATTTCTACGTCTGCCTCCAGAGGGAGAATGCGCGAACTGTGGCGGGAAATTTCTACAGAAAAGTTGTAGGTACTTTGTGTCTTGTTTTCAAAAATATGTGTTTCTTCCTGTGCCTATATGTAACAATGTTGGATTATTAACCGTGTCCGTACAAGTAGGAAAGTTAAGCAAAATGGCAAATCTTCACTTTTCTATTTCTCTCCGCAATCTTCAAGCAAAGTTTCAGTTTAGTGCTCACCAGCCCACTACTTTACTGAAACGTGGAAGAAACGAGGGCGGACTTTCAGGACTCAACTAAACTTGAACAATATTCAACTTAACACCGGCACCGGTTAAACGTACGAGATGCGTTTGGGACAGTTTTACAAACTTGAGGGTGGTAGCTAGCCAGGCGGGTACTGGAAAATACCCTACCACCATGCTGGGAATTTGATAACGGTGTTATCTTCACCGGAAACTCAAGGCGTTCGCGGGGATTGAAGCAGCGTCCTTTGACAGCCGACGCTCCCACCGCTGAGCTATCATCGCTTTAAAATATGTTCCGTATGTATACTATAATTAATATGATATATATATATATTCTTATCGATCAGAAGGGAATTTGGGTTTTTAAAAAGCAGGATGACAAAATCAGCTCTGAACAACACTTATAAACATAATTACAAAACAACGATAACAATTTATATACGAAAAGAGCCGCCACAACCGAACGCCATGCGCAGACATAGATCAGCTGCAATAGATACTACGTGCGCGCAGAGTAAAAGAACGAGGCATAGATAAATAACGAATGAGGCTGGTCTGTGGTAAACGGGATTCGGTAACACGGCCGTTCCTGACGAGCGAGGCGTCCTCGACCGCTTCATCATCCAGAAGTGGCATGTCCCTGCCACTGCACAGCTGCATCAGTGTTTGCATCACAATGCTCACCCTCTGTAATTGAGATAATACACTTGAGGAGACATGTACTCACTCAATGTTTGAAGCTTTAAGTTTGTGGAAAGGGAATATTTGAAATCCCTACTACAGATGTAAGCGTGCACTCAAACATCAGCAGCAAGAACTCCAAAATTGAACTTATAAATCCAGAGTAGGTAATGGGGTAAATATGAAATGAAGTTAAAATGTATTTTAGATGCCGGACTGCCGGCGTTTCACCAACCACAACACATCTCTATGAAAGGAAAATAAAAATAAGATGGATGCCGTACTAATATCTCAACTGCGCAATTGAAGCTACGAGTACGGCAACTTTAAAATGGCTAGCACGTTAAGACACGTCTAGAAAAGTAGCACGGTTTAGTCGTCAATGCTCGCCGATACAGATGCTGAACATTCCCGACAAAGCGTCTACACAGTATAGGAAGAAAAAACCCTGCAGAGTCCACCTCAACCATACTGTTAAATGGGAAGTTTAACACCGGTGTGTCATCCTCAACCATACCTTTTAAAAATGGGAAGTTTAGCACAGAAGTGCCCACCTCAACCTATGCATACCAGTCTCAAAGAAAGCGCTGTATGTGTCCAGGGTCCACTTGCAAGTTCCCCCGTAAAACGTGAACCAGGTATGTACCAGCCACGACAGAACCGGTTGCTCGTTGAAAGAATAAGACTTCTTGCGCTCTCAAGGAGCACGACCTCCTGGACCCGGACCCCACCACGCGCACGGAGTGCACGTCTGCCGAAGCCAGGTACTGCACCACCAGGCACCAGCCTAGGAAGTCGTCATTGAGCCGCACCAGCAGCTCGGGAGTCACCAGTGAGCCACACCAGCAGCTCGTGAGTCACCACTGGGCCGCACCAGCAGCTCGGAAGTCACCAATGAGCCACACCAGCAGCTCGGGAGTCACCAGTGAGCCACACCAGCAGCTCGGGAGTCACCACTGGGCCGCACCAGCAGCTCGGAAGTCACCACTGGGCCGGACCAGCAGCTCGGAAGTCACCACTGGGCCGGACCAGCAGCTCGGTTGTCACCGCTGGACCACACCGGCAGCTCGCTCCATGCAGTAAGGCGATAACTCGCCCTCCACTCAAACGCGCGCCCGCGCACGCACTAGGTATAACGCACTACTACCGAGTTGTAACAAATGCGTCTGCTGGTCTGGAGCACACACGCATCGAGAATAAGTCTGCCAGGCTGGAGCCCCTTCAGTACTCTGCGGATTACACACAAACAACACGAAATTTGTAAGCGTACACACACGTCACACGTGCTTGTGTCCGCCACGCATTAATTGATTATTCCTCACATCAGCCTAGGCTTCGAACATTGAACCAAAGAGTCCATTTTCCTAAGACTCGGCCGTACCTGACCCTGACTTCTAAACATATGAAGAAATGTTCCATTATAAGAACAATAAAGTCTAAGCGACTCACGATAAAAATAATAGTTCAAGTCAGAGTCACGCCTTTTTGGCTTAAAGTGTCCATACCTTAGTGCACAGGCACTGTTTTAATAAAGGAACGCATAAGAAATAAATACGCCTGTGGACATCTCGGTAAAACACAACAACAATTTGGCTTTATATCTTGTCTATGTACCTATTATTCCATTAATTTGTGTATTGTGTATGTATGTAACAATGTTTATTCCAGATGATATCCATTTGAGAGTCGAATAAGTTGACAATTTTCAATCATTGTGGTAATATTTCTGTTTTTATTTTAAAATATGACATGGAAAAAAAAACACTCACATTGACTAAAGAACACTCATAAATTTTTAGTTGTTACTGAACTCTCACAAATTCAAACACAACAGAGGAATTAGAAGTCTACCGAGTGTCATGCCGATGCCTAACAACTTCTTTCGCGTGATATGTCAACAAGTTATAAACACATTTTACACATAGGTATCCGAAGATTTACATAACATAGGTGATATATCACGTATCGTTACTTTCAGAAAGCTAATAAAAACTGATCAGGTATCAAGTTCAAAACCAATCTGCTGAAATCATTGAAATCCATAACTAGCTATCAATAATAATAAAATAACTGTCTGGTATACTACCAAGAAACACAGTAACAGGTTAAAGTAGTGTTGAAATTAAACATGACGTAACATAAGTTGATTGTTAAACCTCTGCTCAGTTACCAAAGATTTATATCTTTGGTACCCACATGTAGATATGGTTTATAGATGCGCCTGCTAGTATTTACAACCTTTTTACTTTTGTTAGAAAATTCATAAACTGCAATTTTCTCAAGTAGGCTTAGAATTAATTGCTGCAAGTACTTGTTATACTGCAGTATCGGTAAGTACACAGTGAAAGAAACATAAATTACTCAGAAAACACAAAATATACACACAAATCTTAATATTGCACTGTTATGGTGCGCGGTTTATTTTCTATCTCAACCTATGAGTACATAAAGGTACAATCACGATACAAATATGACTGAAATCTGTTTCTCCTAATGATCTTACTTCTAGTAATGTGCTGTTTCTGGTTGAAGTACCTAAATGAATATAAGTTCCGCTACACATTCATTCATTACAACTGACTGCGAAAGCCGACATATTATGGTCTTCTCGTGACCACAATCAATGCAACTTGTTCGAAACGTCAAGATAAATAAATTACTAAACTCTTTTCTCACGATCAAGCCCCGATTGATTTATTAACAATATTTTGGTCACTTTGAACTATAACTGGTAATGACCTTCAAGGGTACATAATATGATTAGTATCAGTTCACATCATCTCAAGAAGAATATAATGCAGTGTCAACGTTGTGTAAACACATAAGTTTATGAAGATGATAAATATTCGAGACCTCATGCTAATACCTATGGCCCAGCCAAGGACATGTTCATGTTAGATTAACTGCAACCGTTAGATTAGTAACGAGCACTCATTACAGTAGTAGTAATACTATTATAGGTTTGTCTCACCGGGTTAGCAAGTTACTTAGCCACATGGATGCTGAAAGCAGGACCTTTCTCCGTTGTCGGTGTAACGGCACAGTCCGGAGTCGCCGTCGGATGCAACGGCTCCTCCGCAGGGCCCACCGAGCATTCCTAAGACGCCCGCGCGCCACGAATCAGCTACGACATGCAGAAGCATACCTTCGATAGTCAGTGAGCAGCACTAAAACACACATTCCAAAAGGCAACACCATAACATCAAATAACGCTCCAAAATGCTCCAACAGCCCTGTCCGTCACATTTGAACTGGACGCAGCTCTGGCGGTCACTGGCACGCCTGCGTCGCTTCCTTCAGCAGTGACAGATGCAGCTAGTGGAAAAGAAAAAGCTGCACGTGGCGTTCGGATAATCTTCGACTGTTAAAAATTGTATGTTTCTAGCCTATTTTACTTGATTAAAACAGAAACAACCGGAGGGTGATATCAGATAGCCAAGCTCTTCAAAACACGTGGTCGAATCCCACTTCTGATCTTATCGATCAGAAGGGAATTTGGGTTTTTAAAAAGCAGGATGACAAAATCAGCTCTGAACAACACTTATAAACATAATTACAAAACAACGATAACAATTTATATACGAAAAGAGCCGCCACAACCGAACGCCATGCGCAGACATAGATCAGCTGCAATAGATACTACGTGCGCGCAGAGTAAAAGAACGAGGCATAGATAAATAACGAATGAGGCTGGTCTGTGGTAAACGGGATTCGGTAACAATATATATACTATATTATGTCAACATATTTTAGTCCAGATCGTTTATTTTCCGAGATAACCTAGACATAGGCACGTGTGTATTGTATAATATTATGTCTGCTTCATGTGTACAAATGCAAAATAAAACGATAACCACCAATTCATTCCGAGTTATGCTAAATTACAAAGTTAAATAATAATTTATCGGTCACTTGTTACATTATACTGTGCCTCGTAAATCGAACAAAAACGACTGAACGGCAACTCGACAACCTTTTCTTATTTTCTTTATCGATAAAAATTTGTTATTCGAAGAATTTCCTAACTTTCTGACGTTTCACCAAACAAAAGGCCCGTTTACAAAGTTTTGTTATTAGGACGGAATAGCAAAATATTTGAATAATCTTTCGTAGAATGTTACCGAAACTGGGCCTTTTGGTACAAGCTTTTGAGACTTACCCACTTCAGCTCAGACTGGAGTATCCGTTATATATGTCAGCATGTGTTCGATATCTGAACATAATAGATGGCGCTATAGGTATTTAAAGTATGCGTTTGACTAGATATTGTGTCGGAGTTAGATATTCAAACAGAATAAATAGATGGCGTATAGATTTGACTAAAGGTTTTGCTAGTAGGTTGGTCAACTAAGTGGAGGTAGCTAACACGTGATGTTCGATTTGAGCCATTAAGCGCGGTTAGTTCAAAAATAGAGTGAGTGGGTTAAGCCCCGGTCCCATCGAACAAGCTAGACGTGGAAGCCGTACCGGGCAGACTAAAACGTCCCGAGGGCAGTTGTCAATCTTTCGTAATTAGTATTGTTCTTGTCATTTTGGTTTTATAGGTACCACCTACACGGTATACTATGTCAGTTTTATATTATCTGTACCATCAGGATTCCAATATTAATACCATTATTTACTTGTATGTTTTTTCTGGGAAGAATATAAATATATAAGATGTTTAATCTCAAACACAGTTTGAGTTGGGATAATACATATTATTTTCTTCAATTATATTATCTTCACAATGTGTTTATAACCTTTTTAAAAAAATACTAATAACTAAATACAATACTACAGTTACTACAAACATATTTGAGCAATTCATTTGAGAGATTAAAGGATAAAGGTACATTTTTTTAATGAATGTACTTTTATCCTTCAATCTCTTATAGTGAATATAAATCGAAGGACTTAATGAACAAATAAATTCGTTTCTTGTTATTCTAATTGCGTCGAACGCGCGGGCCGCCGAATTCAAATAAATATGTCAAAGAGATGTTTCTGCCGTCTGTTTATGTGTATCTCTGTGTATGTGTTAAATAAATGTGTCTTCTTTTTTTCAAATACGTAAGATTAGTAGTGTGGGTTACCTTTAGTTCTGTATTCTTTCTTTTTATGAACATTATAAACAATTGAGTTTTGTATAGCGCTGTAGACTGAAATTTCCTTACGAAATTGTGTAATTATAGTATATTATATACCTTTATTTTAGAGAAAATACTGCGGGTAATGTAAAAAGTATAAAGCTTTATCGGGTCATCTCCACAGAAAATTTAAATGCGGCGATAAGTCGGGTCTTATTCAACCCTCATTTTCGTTCCCAAACGGAAAAGCTCTAAAACTCAAAGTGATGCTCGTTCCGAAACTGGGCCATCTTGTCATTATCACTCGACGGCCCGCGCTGTCGAGTAGCTCGTCACGCGGTCGGTCTAGGGGGGGGTCTGTTTTTGACAGCACGGTCACTGTCACGGAAGAATCTTTTGTAGCCATAATATGGAAGGAACAAATTAGCTTTCGTAGAATAATTACATGATTTATGTAACACTTATTCACAGTTATATCCCTGCACTGGGATACCCGTTGCATAAGCCGCGGGAGGTATGGACATACACAATCAAATTACACAAACATATATCGTCTATTCTCATCGCAGAAAACCCCTAGTTTGCCCCAGCCGGGACTCGAACCCGGGGTCGCGGTTCTAAAGTCAGTGTCACGGATGACCGTCATGTGTGTATGTATCAGCTCATCACCTTGCTACCCTTATCTAGATCGTGTGTGGTCAGAATGATGATAGGTACATATCATAGTTACTAGGTAGGTACCGCATTATATTGTAAGCTTAACTTTCTTAAAAATTAACTAATAATTCAATAATAATATATTATCTACAGTATAAAAATTGATAACAAAATAACTGTATCAGATATTAAAAAAACACTCGAATTTCGGAGCCTCGAGAAGAATGATAAAATCCAAAACAATATCGTAAGTAAACAAACAAATCGAAAACGACGAAATGTTTTCATCTCAACAAAAATATAATATCCGGTTGAAAATATTTAACGCGGGAAATGTCTGATACTGGTTCTTTTGTCGTCGGCTTGTGTTTTGATTATGAATAACAAATACAACACAGTATTTTTTTAATTGTTTCATGAATGTGAAGTGATGTGTTTTGAGCGCTAACTAAATTAACATTTCAACATTTCAATATGTTTGTAAATCTGTTACTCAGAAGGTCAGTGGCACGTCGGACAGGCAGACAAGCAAATAATCGGCAAGCTCTCGGGGCACACTTTACCGATTTCATGTTAACTCATTATTTGGGTTAAACAACTTACTCTTCGCTCATATTATGGATGGTGATATTTTCAGCGCAGCGCAGCGCTTCGGTCACAAAACAGTTTTATGCTTCAGTGCTTCGGAGGGCAAGCTACCCCGACACTCCACGTTGACGTCCTAAGATAACAGGTCTTGCCACAACTAATGTTTTGGCGACCTCAATAATAATTATGTTGTTTAAACACCGCACTGACCGACTTCCATTACTTGGAAGTCGGTCACAAAGGATTTTACTAAAAAAACATTATCTGGGTATATTTGGTATTTTGGATATTTTGTTTTTTGTTGATTTTCTCAAAAAGCGCTAAATCAATTTCGATAAAAATTAGATGGGGCGACCTCTGAAGTATGATCTACCAAACAATAAAAGGAATATCAAAATCGGTTTATAATGGGCGGAATGATCGCGTAACCTATAAAACAAAATAACATACAGTCGATTGAGAACCTTAAGTCGGTTCAAAACTGTCATTGGGCTGATTATGCTATCAATATCCGAATTATATTCCCCATCCCAATTTATTATGGCAAGGAAATTCGAGAGTTTCAAAGATTTGTAATGGGATGACGTAAATAAAATATGTTTTATGTGCTAACATAAACGCATTAGCCAGCAAACGCTGGCTAAACCTTTCGAGATAAATCAAAATAATTTGCTACGGAATTGAATGCACATTTAATAACTAAATAATGGTTTACTTACGAAGCTATTTGAAACAATAGGTTTTGATTACTTATTAAATAAAATATTTTGCATTGGTTGTGCATTTAAGGCGTTGCCATTTGGTAAATAGACAATTCTGAATCTTTTTACCTTATTTTGTGGAAAGTCCTAGACGTCTACAACAATAATATAGATGGCCCAGATTTTAAGTTAAAAATAATTGGGAATAACAAAATACACTCGTTTGTTTGGTGGTTGAAAATATGATGTCGAAAAGAATGTCATCTTTTAGAACAATGTTTGAAAATTAATAAAAATCAAAATGATTAACTTAAAAATATAAATTCAATATAAAAAGAGGTGCGTTCGGCACATCCCTCCCCCCCCCCTCTTTTGTTATCAAAAAAAGAGAGGAGCTAGCTTCTAAACTTAAGAAATTCAACTTAAGAGAACAGTTCATGAAAGTTCGTTCTGATTGCACATACAATTTGATTTCATTGCTATTTTTTTAGTTTTAGTTTATTTTTGAGCGACCATATCTTGAACAGTGTCTTAAATTAGAAGTGAAGTAGTTAAAAAGTATAAAATGTGATTAGTATATTGTTTGATTCCGTAGCTCACCTGTAAAGTTCATTTTTGTCATATTTTAAATCATCACGCAATAGGATGTGTCCCGCCCTGCCTGCCTATCAGCTTAAGCAGCCGCGAGCCTCTGTAATGTCATCGACACCTGTTAAGCCCTTAACGCTGCATAGTACGTCGATGCTATATTTTAACTTATCAAATCTATATACAAACGTCCATACACAAAAGAACGACGCACTGCTCCTAGCCCTCTGTAAATGATCTTCACAATCCAAGCGATCGGAATATCGCTACTTTCACAAGGTTTTTTTTATTTACTTGTAGTTTGAATACTTTTTTGGTTCAATTTGTTGTTAAGTAGTATATAATGATAAGTTTATAATGTATTTTATTAAATATTTAATTTAATATAATCCAAGAAATTGTAAGAGAGACTAATTATGTAATATGCAATACTCTTAATAAATACAAATTCAGCGACATACATTTTAAAGCTTCTCTTTTAGCCACTATAAGTGCTACGAAGCAGAAAAATCTCTTTGATTAACTTTAGACTCAAAACGAACATTTTGAAGCTTGAACAATGTCAACCGCGAGCCGTGCCCGCGGCTGCTTCCACCCAACGCAACGGTAAAAATAAACCACTCTACAAACGATAACAAAGAGCTAGAGCTCTCGAGGAACTCTTCTGTTAGATTAACATGACAAAAGGCGACTTATCGGAACGCCTAATTGCATTATGGAGTGTTTCTTACAATTAGCAAGACAATATTTTTACAAGAAATAAAGCTTTAGTGAGTTTTGAGGAAGTTAATTCTGCGACTTTCATTTTCCTTATTCGTTCTCGGGGAGCAGATGGCGTTCATTCATTCAATTCGGAGCGCGGCGCGGTCGCGTAAGCTACGCTTTATTTTATTCGTATTAGTGTATTACGGCGCATACTCGTATTATGAATGTCATGTATTTCGTACCTCGTACTGTATGTACATATAATACTAAATTAATTCGCACTCATACTCTTAAGAGACGGGCCTATTTGGTCGCCAATTAAACAAAAAGGATACATAATCCTATATCCCTCCGTTGTACCTGTCTACCCTATTATGTACGTTTGTCTTATAGTAATGTAACAAACCGACTAGGACTCACGTGTTAAACACTGGTGTTTTCAGACTCAGTCTGTCATAAATGTAGGTAACAATAATCATGATGTTATTTATTAGAATTACTGTTAATTACTTACGTTCATATCGTTGTAGGCAGTGACTATATCGGCTCGTTTAGTGACTTTATAAGTTTTTTTTTTTTTTTTTTTTTTTATTGGTAGTAGGCAGGCGTTTGACCACTATCTCACCTGATGTTAAGTGATGATGCGGTCTACGATGGAGCACGCCTGCCTAGAAGATACCTATTCACTCGGACTTGAAGATACCCAGGTCGTATTTTTTCGGAAATACAGAGTTAGGCAATGAGTTCCATTCGTTAGCTGTACGCACTAAGAATGTGGAAGCAAAACGCTTCGTGCGACAAGTTGGAACGTCCACCATGTATGGATGTCGCATTGCCGTCCGTCTGGTCGTCCTAAGATGGAATGGGGATGGCGGAATCAAATTATGCAACTCCAGAGCGCACTCCCCGAAATGTATCCGATAAAAAACCGATAAACTAGCGACATTACGTCGATGCTGCAGGCTTTGGAGTCTCCTCTCGAACAGAGAGTCGTTGTTAATGAGCCTTTTAGCTCGTCTCTCTATCGACTCAAGAGCCTCAAGTTGGTACTTAGCCGAACCATCCCACAAATGAGAACAGTACTCCATACACGATCGATAATTAACAATATAATAACATACAGTCACATTTTCACAAAGACCACGTGCTCTCAGACGCCTCATCGCGTGCACTTTTACCCAGTAATAAAATGTGAAATAAACCAATTGTTAAATAACAATATCACGTTTGAATTTGAGAAAATAACTCAACATTTAATATTCACGTAAACGCCTCCAAAAGCCGTTCAGAAAGTTTTATTGGAATAGTTTTGCTCGCCGTTTCCCCTTATTCTCTTCCGTGGGATCTCGATCAAAATAACTCTTTTTACGATTTTCTGTTTAGTTCTGCTGATAAGTTATTTATTTTTAGTTGAAGTTACTCTCATTGTTTTATACGTCGTCGCAGGAATTATGAACATTTGACCTTACCTGGATCTCCCCGCCGCCTCGAACCAAACATTTTGTAGAAATCCGTTGTCTAAAATGTGTACTATATACGTGCTTTGTCGTGGGTCCTTAATTTTTCTTTAATTATTATTAATGCTTCTGCTGCTTCTTTCTTTAATTATTGTGTGGTAAATCGTTAGTCAACTAATTGAATCCCATAAGAATTATGTTATGATGCAGTACATTCAAAGATTCAAACACGTTTCTCTATAAGACAAACGACCCGGTCGCGATTGCGTATGTGTGGCCTACTTGTATAACTAGACGGTAATCTGAAGCTTTATCGTTTTTATCGATTTCAATTAACTATTTTGTGAATTTTACCATTTTTATATAGCATTTTCAATAAAAATGCTGAAATTAAAGCGACCAAAAAGAAAGACCTATTTTCTCTTACACCGCAAGTTGTAATGAAAATAAAATTGACAGCATAGTGGCAGGGTACTTTCCAAAACTCGCCTGGCTAGGTACCCCTTAAGTTTGAAAACATATCACCGCACTGTGGGTTCGGGCAGGTGTAAGCATGATAAAACAGTCGACAGCCACAAGGCCAATTGAAATAATAACATTGTCTATGAAATGTCTCATGTTTCCACTCGCACAGGTCGGTTATCTTATCTCCTTGTCTCCCTAACGACGAGGAACACGTGTCTCCCTACAGGTAACATGCGCGTTTCATACACATAACAGAACCAAGGTGCGATTCCAAGCGCGTTTTGACTGGCATCTCATTTATAACAAAACTTTATACTTAGATGAAAGTAAGTTTCTACCTAATACGCTTTGCGTGATCATATTCTATCGTATGTCGGTAACGTTAAATATAGTTGTACTAAAAGATCGATTTGTTTGTCTGTTGTGCGCAGAGTTTCGGATATTTACGCGATATCAACTGTCTTATTTGTAGGATATCTTTAGCGTAGTTTTGATTTAACATATAGATAAGGTATGTTATCTTTTTATTCGCGTAATCAAAGTGCTGCCACATGATTATTTGGCTCAATGAATCATTACAATTCCACGGCACTGCTATCATTGCCGACTGGTAGCGGGTTAGAGCGTTTGAGCGATGTGGAGGCTGGCTATGGCTACTTTATTGCTGAAATGTTAGTGTAGTAGCTATACTAGGTACTGTTTATTCGTTTATTTTGCTGTAACGTGTTAAGCTATTAATAACTAACTTAAAATAATGTAAACCGCGTCGTCACTTAACATCAGGTGAGATAGTGGTCAAACGCCTGTCTATTGTGAATAAAAAAAAAAATTAGCTAGATCTCTGAAACTCCACACTAGGTTACCCTGTGTTGTAGAATTTAAACTCTTCAACAGAATTATTACATAGGGCGCCTGAGTATATAACAAGATATAATAATATATATCTTACATTACTGTAATACTAGACTAATGGAATAACAATAGAGGCATCTCGAAAATCATTTTAATAAATAATAATAAAAAATTAATGTCTTAGTTAATAGTATTTTATTATAATTAAAGCATCGTCGAACAAGTCCAGGCGAGGCTTCAATTGAATGGCGTGAAGTTGTTAATGATACGGTCAGTACAACGATGCACACGAATTAACGAATGAAAAGAAAACATTGCATTAAAATATATAGGTAGTAATTGATCATATTACGAACTGGGACTGATCGAGTACTAATTCAGATATTTTCAACAAATAAATTATATAAAAGATGAATTACTGTGTGCACAACTGGAGTACTCCGAGTCAACGTGTACTAACACATGTTATGTAATAGTTATTTCATCTACTAAAACTAACAATAATAGTCTTTTAGGGGCTACTGAACCCTTAGACTTGTTAAGAACTCACACTCCCAGGTGTAGTCCCGCGTTTGTTTTGCTTATACGTTAGCGCGCACATGTTATCAAAGCAGATGTTTGCTTTGGCAACAATTTATTTTTCGCCTCCAGCACGTGTTTATCGATGTAATATTATGATTATTTTTATACGTTTGCGATGTGTTTCGATAATGTAAATGTAAACAGAACGGAAGCGTGGGTTCTATATGTTACCATTTATTGGACACTTGGCTCATACAGAGCTGGTATTTTTTTTTGTTGACCGTATATCGCCAAGTACAGTTAGTAAGGAGACAAAAAAGTTACTGTTAATTATACGAATCAATTAGATCGATATCGTTCTTTCTAAACTTTTGTGTAATGATATGTTTTATCACATAATAAGACGAACACCCTGTTATTTCGTTGCATTGCTTAAGCTTACGAGTGTACGTACTTATTAGAGCAGCAGCGAGTAAAATCCCAAACGCTGATCTCATTCATTTGTAATAACAAGCGTTTGGGATTTGCATTCATTTGTTATTACAAATGAATGAGATCAAGCGTTTGGGATTTTACAACGAAAGTTTTATCAGGCGGTGAACTTGCGATTTGCAAGTATTATTATTATTATTTTTCTAATAAATCACTTACATTTCTTAGGGTTCTTTTAAAGAACATCCTCTCTACTCCAATATAATCGTTACATTAAACACAGCTGTCGGGAGGGTACAAGATATGGAAACCATCGAAATATATCGGAACGTTTTAATGTTACCTACATTTTCTATTTAAATTTTATTATTTTTTAACATGGCTTATTTCTTTGTTTCAGAATGTGATTGCAACCTTTATGCAGAGTCATCAATGACGGTAACATCCATCTGACTCTCTTAAAAAATGCGGTCGCAGGCTTCAAAAGCATCACCTAAAAAGGGAGCGGTGAAAACATCGTTAAAAACAAAACCACCCGCTAAAAAGCTAATATCTCCTAAAAAGAAAAAAATAGTAAGTAAGTCATTAGTCAAAGAGGCAAAGAAAACTGCTTCTAAAGATGATGCTGGCTCAAGTAGTGAATCAGATACAGCAAAGGAAATGCAAAAAAATTCTTTGGAAAACTTAAAAGCTGGACCTTTAAAACCTAGTTCATCCAATGAGTCGTCTCTCAAAAAACTTAAAAAAGATATAAAGGAGAAGAAAGAAACCATTAAAAAAACTCCTGAATCCAATATCAACAAAGTGGTACGTAAGAATCCTACGTCAACAGTAACAAAAAAAATTCCTACAAAACGTGTAGTTAAAAAATACGGGGTTAGGTCAAAAGTCAGTAAAACGGTTGTTAAAATAACTAAGCCAAGGTTCTCGAACCCAAAAACAGTAGTTAAGAAAGTAAAAGCTTCTGGCAGTAATCAGAACAAAGAAGACACCAAGCAATTAGAACCGGATGCAGTGGATACTAAAGATAAAAGCGTTAATGATACTAACAGCAACGAAGATATAAAAGATTGTAAAAAAGATGAAGAAAATAAAGATCCTCTAACTAATTCTGTTACACAACAAGAACAGTTAAATGACACTAGAAATAAGACTGAAATTTCGCCAGTGGGCTCTTCAACATCATCCCCAGCTTCCTCAAATCTTAGCGTGGATGATACGGCCGACAAATTTTTACCAATCAAAAAAATCGAAACAATAAAAGTAGAAACGGAAAGACCGCCCAAATTTTTTACATCTATCAGGGCGCCTAGAATGGTTGATATCGATGTAAAATGTCTAAAAAACTCAAAAGGAAATCTAAGCGTTTCTGAAAGGTTTCTATCCATGAAATGTGAAACTAAATCAGATGACAAAAGAGGAAAATCTTTTCAAAATGCTCTAGTCTCACAAGGTCCAGAAATAGATGTTTATACTTTTACAGAAAAGGTTGATTCCCCAAAAAGTGTTCTATCAGATTTTCGAAGTTCAGTTAGTAAAAATGTTGGAAGAGTTCGCCCCATAGCTCGTGTTAAAGGCACTGTTGTAGACAAAACAACAGAGGCAGAAAAGAAAAAATACTCACCACACAGACCTATTGAAGAGGTAGTCCAGCAATTAAAAGCAAATAAGTACAGCGAAGAAATTGATTCGAATCTAAGCAGTACTGATTTAAGCAGCAGAGTTAATGACACACAAGAATCTGATGATGCTCCTAAAGCTATAGTTAGTAAATCTTACAAAATGGTAGCACGCAAATCTAGCGTTACAGGTCAACCATTTAGCCCACTAAAGTTTCCTGAACGAGAACCGTCACCAAGTGATGAAGACAGATATTCTCCAAGTACTTCTTCGCCAAAAAAACTACCAACCAAACCGAAAAAAGAACTTAATAAAGGTTCTTCTGACGATGACTTTGGTACTTCGAAATTTTCACTGAAAAATCAAACGTTTCATTATTCGTCATCAGATGAAAGTGTTAATGATTCTAATGATGAAAGTAAGGAGTCTTCCGGATCTGATGCTTCCAAGACCAAAAAAATTAAAAATAAGAGGTACAGAAAAGTTATTGATAACTCAAAGAAAACGCCATCAAAAGAGTTGAAAGAACTTTCTAAAGATTCACTCGTTGATCTTAATGAAGAAGATATGCTTTTGTTAGGAAGTGAAAAACCCAGTAAAAGAAGAAGAAAACTTCTTTCACTGTGGAATGGGCCAAAAAAGCACAGAATGGCATCACTCAACGCTCTAGCAAAAGTACATTGTTTATATGAAAACGAAAGTCGAACTCATATGGAGCTAGGGCTAATGCGAACCGTCGATCGAGCACCAATACCAAGCACTTCCAAACAACCTACTTTATACAAAAAGAAGGAAGTTAAGCAAAAAGAGGTTGAAAAACATGAGACCACTTCAGAATCGGAATATGATAACAAAAAAGAAAAGAAAGATGATAGCTCTGAAAGCTCTGATGAAAGTCCACCTCAAAGAACTTTACGTGGAGTTCCAGGTATACGCAGTGCGGGCAAATATTGGGATCCTAAACCGTGCACATCATCTAGTGAAGAAAGTGAACTTGAATCTAAAAAGAAACCTATTACAGAGAAAAAGAAAATAGTCAAATCACAAGTTCCAGGAGCAAAATCAGACTCAGACAAACCGCCTACTAAAATGAAAAAAACTGTAGGGGTTCCAGTTAAGAAGAAAAGAAATAGGAATGAAGTAGTGATGGATTTAAAAGATATGGTTGTTCAAAAGCGAATGGCTAGCCTTAATGCTACTGCAATTCTAGCAGCAAGTTACGAAAAACGCTCTCCTAAATCAAGCAAAGACGGGACAACTTCTGATTCTTGTAGCGATGAGTCTTTTTCGCAGAAGCCAAAAAACCTGCTAGGTTCCGGCGTAAAGTCGGAAACAAAAATTGAAGAACCGAAAAAAGAAAAAGATGTTGAAGAGCCTGGAGTGGATGAAATAAAACAAAAGGTGGAAGTTATTGTTAACCAAGACACAGATGTGACAATAACTGGAGTGTATGCAACGCATCTTCACGAAGGCTTTTGCACTGTGTCTGGTATGCAATATCGAATCTCTTCGACTAGTCACACCCAGACTACAGCAACAGCAAATTGTGAAAAGGTAAATAAATGAAAAACGATTTCTTCACTTCCTTTCTCAAATCTCTGTTTACTAATAATATTTTTGCATGTCATATGTAAAAAAAATATTAATAAATTCTCTATTAATCTTATATATTATATCTATTAACGTAAATAATTTCGTTGATATAAACGGGCCGCCGCCAGCTCACAGGCCAATGAATTGAACTAAGTATTATACGTATTCCCTATCTTGCTTGCGTCATAAGGACAGCGAAGCACAACGTTTCCGCTGGCGCTTTGGTTCTCTTTAATATCCGATAATGCATTAAGTTCCATGTAAACAAGCCCCGGGACCTGATACTCACTTTAAATGTAATCTCTTTACTTTGTGAACATCTGCACAGAAAAGTAAGCCTTACCTATTATGGTTAAAAGGAGAATTCGTAATGTAAAATTCTTTCCACTTTTAGTGGCGAAATTACTCGTGAAGGGCCTACTTTACTATTCTAACTAAGGCGCAGTTTATGCTGTCTTGACGGTTCAATTAATCCTAGTAAATTCTTAAACTATCTCCCTCAAGTTTGTCTTATAAATTTATTTTAACGATAAGGCCGCCCATTGTCATTTACTTTGTAATTTTCATTGTGTGTTAAAATAAAGAATTATCTATCTATCTATCTATCTTTACGTAGTAAGCAAATAATATAAACTGTTTTTTGCACATAGATCCTGCATTCAAGCCTAAACATACTTTTATGTAATCAAATGTATAGCATTTTATTTTGGAAAGCCGAAAAGTTATTAAACAGTGTTTCTCCTTTTATTATTTGTCTAAGGAAAAGTTAAAAGCAAGGTTGCAATTTTAGTAGTCTCTTATTAAATTTTATATTCCTCCGAGCGAGGAACTTTTCCAGTTCTTTCTCCGTGAATGGTAGAACGGTATTTTTATTAGATGATCCTTACATCTTTTAAAGTTTTATAGTAAGTTAGTTAGTTCCACCTGAACTCACAAGAGTTGTGTTCCTTAGTGTTTATGAGGCATTTTGCTTTGATCTTAGAAACCGCAACACGTTCATATCAGAGCTTATTGTTTTTACCAAGTAACGAGGCGGTAACTCTCAACTTACATCAGTGAGACCAAGCAGCTCTTAATGTTATTGTTCATTCATTAATAACACTATCTGTTTCATAATATTTGTTTATTAAAGTGTTTGTTGACGTATATAAATCGAATACGTATAGGTTAGGTCGTATCAACTGACATACAATTTATTATATTTTTACCTTCCTATTATGTTTGTGGCATAAAAGCATTGTCCTGAATTACGAGTATGGTTCAAAAATCTTGTGTTTTTTTATCAGTCATATACCGCACAGCGTTATTTGTATTCATATCACATGAATAGATCGAAGCCTTTCTGATAGGTATATGAGGATCAGGAACTTATTTAATGTTGTGATTGGCAGGAGGGTTGTCCAAGGGAGGATGGGGCGCGTTACACTCCACTGACCGCGTTGTCGTCCATGCAGCCTCCAGCCGACCACGGACATGCACATCCTCATCCAGGTGAGTGGTGATGTTAAATGGTGGTCTGATGTACTTAGCTCACTAATGAAACAGTGATTGTATCTTTTAAATAATGATGGCATAAAGGTGTTCGCGCTTGAGTATGAGCCAATTTCAGATTTAATGCTTGTTTTTTTTAACTTCCGGGGCTGGTAACATTTTGATTCTTCAGAATATCTTCAACATAGTCGCGAACTAATTTTTTTTGTTCTCTGGTTCGGAGCCATCGCATTCGAGAGTGAGTGAGTGTATCAATTCGTATTTGACTAAATCCTTGCAAAAAATGTATATATATAAACGTGTGTATTACAGGACGCAAGCGCACACAATTTTAACATTGTATATACTTATATACAATGTTAAAATGTAGTAGTAGTAATATACTAAGTAAGTACCTACTTATGTCTAACTTAGATCGATCGGAGTTTTCAATGTGAGTATCAACATGTATCCATGTAAAATCTTAGCGTCGCGAGAACTTGAAGAGAACACCGAAATGTGTTATTCGAAATGTAAAGAAACGACCAAACTTAACCCCTAGTATATATCAGAAATATAATTACTCATTGACATCTTCCTGAGACACATGTTAGGGCTGGCGCCGCGGCTTATTCGGCGGAGCAATTGAAACGGCGAAAATATGCTAACCTAGGTAGTGGTTACATATTTGAACCGTTTGGGGTCGAGACATTGGGCCCGTGGGGACCGGGAGCTCATCGGAGTTTTCAAAATTTTTCAGAGCTTTTGATCGATGCGACCCGTGAACAAAATGCACATATTTGGCTCAACGAATTAGCATTGCAATTCAACGTGGCAATGCTGCTAGCATTCTGGGCACGCTACCAGCCGGTAGCGGGTTAGAACATTTGAGTTATCTATAGGCTACCAATAGCTAGTGGATTGCTCAAATGTTATTGTAGTAGCTGCAGTATTGTAATTAGTTTAATAGTGTTTTATTTTAATAAAGGCATTTGCCTCATTGACACATTAAATATCATAATAAACATTCATTATAACATTTATTTATGTATAAATACGTAAATCCCGGCGTATGTATCGACATGACCAGTTGCCTCGTATCGTGTTTATGGGTCAATGCTTCGCGCGCGGCGGCGCGGGCGGCGCGACCTCGGCGCGCGCGCAGACAACTATTGTGTGACGCTGAGCGCTCAATCGGTTCATGTGTAAAATGTTTGTGGGCTTACCTCCGCTCTATGAAACTAATTTCAGAGCACTCATAATGGGAGCACTTATTGCTAATCCGCAGTATCAATCTGTTGACTAGGTGCTCAAAGTTAACTAAAATATATATTTTTTTATTCCATACACTTTATTTGATACTTTCTTCAATTAAGAGCACCGACGCTAAAATAACGTGTAATTATCATGGTGTGTATGAGAACGTTATCAAATAAAACATATCATCATCTCAGCCATAGGATGTCCACTGCTGGACACATGCCCCATATAGGGAGGATTTGCCAATACTCGCCACGCTTGGCAGACGGGTTGGCGAGCGCAGTATGATTTCCGGTCCTCAGAAGGCGCTGCTGCCCACCTTCTGGTACGTGATCCCTTAGCCGACTTTTACGGCACCCGCGCGAAGAGATGGGGGAGTACTATTCTAGGCCGATACCACCACGGCAAAAATAAAAATAAAACATATAGGTAGTCTAAAATTGCAGTAGGTATCGTAGTGCATATTTTGTAATTAAAATTGTAAATAGTTGCTGTCCATGTTATAGCAAAGAAAGTAACACTTGGCTAGTCATTTATAATGAGGTTGATATACCTATATTTATATACATATAGTATATAATATACATATACATCAATACATGAAAAATATTGAATAAGTTATATCAAATACAAAAAGTAAAAATAAAATTAGTAACGTTAACTTAAATCAATGATTATTCGTCGCCCATTAATCTCGTGTTTCATAAACAAACACTGTCAACGATTCTGTCATAACATAATACTCGGTAAGTACATACATAATACATTTATTCAAATATTATTACAAAAAAAGAACACACAAATGAGAACGGTACATCTACATAATTATGTCAAGAAATTCATTATGAAATATATTCAAATTAATGTCATAATTATTTTATAAACTGGTTTGTTGAGTAGTTTATCGACATCATCATCTCAGCCATAGAACGTCCACTGCTGAACATATGCCTCCCCCATATAGGGGGGATTTGCTAATACTCACCTCGCTTGGCAGGCGGATTGGCGAGCGCAGTATGATTTCTGATCCTCGGAAGGCGCTGCTGCCCATCTCCTGGTACGTGGTCCCTTAGCCTTACGGCACCTGAGGGAAGAGATGGGGGAGTATTATTCTAGGCCGGTACCACCACGGCACTGTATGTCACATTATTAATATTAGTCTTAATAATCTTATTAATACGGGGAATCGAACCTGTAAAAAAAAATTAGTGTTATAAATCGACATGTGGGCATATATTATATGTATGTACATTTTTATTAAAAGATAGCGGCGATAGTCTTATTGCAAACTGCAAATATAAATATCTCATCCATGAATGAAGAAATTGAACTATTTATTACTTTGATAGTAATATTTCTTTGTATATTATAATTAAGTTAACTTATGAGTTAGTATCATTGGATGCGGCAATTGATCGTTTTAAACTATTTTTACCCATTTACTCAAATATGAGAATATACAACTGGAAGTGGTGGGGCCGTAAGTTTTGCTGAATTTTGGAAGCCACGGCTAGCTTTATTAAAAAAACAAAATAGTTTAATTGACATTTTTTGACAGTATTCGTTTATCGTATAACTGTTGTAAAAATATATGAAATAAAAATACTTTTACATTATGTTAATATTTAGTCATTAGGTTTTAAATGACAACATGTTTCTTAATGTCGTTATACATTATTTTAAACATTAATTATTATGTATATAAAAGCCATAAATAACACGTCACAATAGCGCATAGCACTACGAAGTGAAATGTTTTTTTTGAGAGCCTGGAACGCCTCCTATACTTAATTAAATAGTAAACATTTCTAAACTCAACTACAACTTATCATAAATAGAACTTAAAATTGATACGTCCGTCAACAAACAACGCACACACACTAGCTAGGCTATGTCGGTGACTACGCGTATCCTCTTTTTATATTCCATCTGAAAAAACTATGAGCCTCTCCATAGCTCGTTATTAAGTAAGTTGAATGGAGGTTGGTCACAGATAAGCTCCACAGTTGCTGAGGTAGACTTACAATGATCGTAAGTACTTTGTTTTAAAGAATTTTGGAATTTTGTGCGAGAAGGCGCCGCGGATGTTATCCTAGTACAGTTACAGATAAAGCTTTTTCTTGTTGTGATTATACCTTACTCTGTTACCTTAATTATTTGGTCCCACGAACAACACTAATTTATTCGGTGCACCAACTCCACAAACAAAGCTATGTGGGTTAGTTGATTAGATCATGATAGGACAGAACTTATACGATATTCTGAAAAACAGAACTAAGCACTGAGCACGCGAGCTTTTACAAAATTTCCACGACTACACAATCAAATTCGCCTTCCTATGTATAGACTGAGCTCAAAATGAAGAAGGGATTTTAACAATTCTATTGTTTTTTATGTTTGTCACCTCAGAACTACTTAATTTACGTAGCATTTTTTATTTATTCGATTGTCACGTTACACATTAAAGTTTCATCAAGATCGGTTGAGTACTTTTCCACGTATATTTTCATAAAATGCTTCTAATTTTCTACGCCTAGTTAGTGTCAGTAGGTGTTGACAGTACTGCTGTTACTGTTGCCATACCTAATGCTACAATAGCTGGGTGACCGAGCTTTCTTGCTTTTTAAGTAATATAAGTAAACAAATGATTTTCTTGGTCTAACCTCAATTCGAACACTCATTGGCTTAGTGTTGCTTAACAACGCCATTTGTTGTCAAGTAGCTTTAGTGTTGCTGTGTCGGTAAAACAGTTTAGTTGTTGTTTAAGTAGTATTACTACTGGCCAATAGATGTCGGGAAGAGTCATATTCTAATGATATTGTAGCAGTTTTTCATTCAGATTTTATATTATTTAAACAAGAATTGCTTGTTTATATATATTAGATTACCAGCTCAATTAATGCTATGCACGCCAGTTACTTCGAATGATCTGTTACTGTAACAGCCGGTATCAACAACATTGGTTATTTTTACACCTGTAGTTCAGAGTTTTCAGCTTTTTAACATATATGCCTCACGTAAAGTACATGAATATGTCAGATATCCTTACGCTAGTTGTGTATATTTGAGCAAATCTGTAATAAATAAGTCTCGGAGAGTCTCGAAGTCGGGGGCGCAGTTTTATAGTCAGTATCACCGTGTCACTGATCCCTGAGCCACGACGACTGTCATACATTACCGACCGATTAATTCCTAAATTAACGGTTTCACTTAGGCATGAGGCGTAGGTGAGTCTGCGGGCCTCAGCACCTGGAAAAAAAACAGCCAAGCCATAATGCTCTCGGCAGTATGGAACCGATCATTTGGCAATTCCACTGGTCACCAGGCGCCTAACATCAATCCAAGTTGTGACAACAGCGCGCGCTCAACCCCGTAGATCGATTATGATCGGATAGCTAAATTCCACTTTACACCACTTTATTTTTCACAAAACCTTTGCTACAAAAATATTTCACAAAACTGCTCTGGGACATAAGAACCATTTAAAGAAATCATACAAAGTTAAGATGTTTAATTAAACGAAATGAGATTTTTCACCGAGCAACAGTTTCCAGTACAATATTTTACTACATTGAAGCACTCATTACAGTCTCACGACTCTATTGAAGTCAAGAGAAAGTTCCATTCGATTTTGATTAGGTACACAGATTCGATGAATTACACAATTTAGCAATTATTGAAAGCGGGGCTTTACCGTTCCAAGAAATAAACTCATTGAAGTTCTTTTCATTGTAACATTTATATATCGAATCAGAAATCAGATCCTGTTTACAAAAGCCCAATTAATTAGCCAATTAAACTGACAAAGTAACACAACGATCACATAAAAGGAAGAATTCTCGAGTGGATAATAAGGCGTCCACTGGCTGAGTGGAAAAGCGACATAACAAATATAGCAGGAGGGCCGTTCATTTTACTGATTATTAGTTAAATATATACACTGAGAAAAACATACGTGTGGAGAAACGTAACGCTAAACTTCCCATATTATGTACGTGTATAATGTTTAAAACTTACGTAGACTTCGTTTGTAATGTGCTCAGACCATTCAAGTGAACTACATCATATCCACGGACTGCTCAGTTTGCACTCGATTATGTACATGTAATACGTAACTAAGTCTGCGGGGTCTTCATTAAAGATCCGCAAACTGGATATAAGGATTTATTGGAAAGGTCTTTGTGAAGTTTTTATATCCCACGTACTTTGAGAAATTCAAAATACTGTAAGACATTATCCAAATATGTAGTTTGCTAATACGTGCTCGGTGACAGTTTGAAAAATATGTCACCACGAACATAGTGTGTTCAGGCAGCAGGCCTTGACAGCATCAGTGCTTGAGAGCCAGTTAGCATTCTGGATGTAGCGTGATAACACCTTCGACCACATCATCACTGACCATCCAGTGAGATAGTGGTCAAACGCTAGATCTATACAGTTTAAAAATACTAATAATATTTAATAATATCTTGCTCCGTGACATTTGTTTTCTCAGTGTGCATTTAACTCGTATGTTTCGTACGGCTGAACTGTTGTGTTAAATATTGAAACAAACCTTGGATGTTTTCAGAATTTTCAGGTCAATATATAGGTGTATATCTATTAACATAAAATGCACTTTTCTTGGTATTATATACACAGTACTTATCTATTGGTATTTCCGCAAAGATCTGAAAAATAGTTAAAATAGCAACGGCAAAGCTTCTTGATAAATATCATTCAATTACCATCTTCATGATTGTAATTCGATGATAAGTTGTATGTTTGCGAGTAGTTCGTCTTCGACGTGGCAGCGCGCCAGCACAGCCGTGCTCTCAGATATATCTAATATCCACCGGGTATCTATCTGAGCCGGTCCGCACAATTCACTGGTTCTATTGAGTCTGTTTGATATTCTATATAGTTAATAATGTTTATATATTCATACATTTACTTTGCGCAAATCCATAATAAAATTATATTATTAAATTACACAATATTTAGACCCCCACCCCCCTCCGCTTCTCCCTCCTGCACAAATGGCATATTGTGTAATTATTATTAATCGATTTGATGTACTTTCGATTTTGACTATATTACAAAGTTTGAAAATAACGTTGTAACTTTTTACAACATTCTAAACTTAGAATCGGAACGGCCATTACTTTATTTCCACACCAACAAAGTTTTCTTTAATCACTTGTTGTCTTTTTAGTTCAGAAAATCCATCCCATTTGTCACAAAAGCAGAATTATTAAATAGTGAAAACATAACAATTGCAAACATAAATTAAACATGAACGTTCGTCGCCCCAATACAATTTGTATTCAAAACGGCGACACGGGAGAATTATTAAGTCGAAAATGTACACAAAATGTTGTTCCCCGTTGAAAATAATAAGCGAATTTTTCTAAGCCCAATTCTGTGAGCCCATCTGCGAAGTTCAGTCGCATGGAGAAAAGTTTTCCAGATTGAGGTTTAAATTACCGGGCGCGTTGAATTTATTTTAATTTTCATCTCGGTATAATTCCAATTTGCGCGGGAAGCATTTAATTTCCATAGCTTAGTGGAATCCCATTTCGGTAAAACGGTAGAACACGATTAGTGTGTAAGCGCCCGTGGGCTATTCGTTATCTTGAGAGAAAGCGCTCCCGCCGGAGAGGAACAACAAAACGGAGACGGAACAAATAGGGAAACGAGAGTTCCGAGTTAATCGTGGAAGTCGGACGCTAATCGCCTTCGATTCCACTTTCTGCCTTCTCTTTTTGTGGCGTTTGTCGACGGGACGGCGCGGGCGGTGGACAGATGCAGGAATATACATTACTATAATTAGGTGTTGAATGAGAATTTCATGGCAGTGTAGAAAACATTGTTATAAAGAATCCACAACATAGTTGCGGGACACTTTTTAGTGCCCGTCTGCGGTAGTCCGGCTCGACAGTAACTCGTGGAATTGTCGCACCTCAGGGTTATTTCCCTCAGCCTTCGCATATTTAAAATGTCTTTTTATGTCACGCGTATTTAAAATCTTCAACCTCTTCAGTGCCGGAAATAAAAGATTTCTCGGAAAACCTTATTTGAAATTAACCGTTGAAAAATGATACGAGTTGCGAATTAATATGAGCAATAAAAATTAGGCCAAGTGAAGAACGTACCAATAGAACCCATTAAGAATGGGCTATCATTAAATATATACCTACTCGTATTATATGTATGAGGTTGGGTTTCTCAGTTAATGTAAAAACATGTAACGTTTTTCATGCTAGACGGTTTCATGGCAAGTTGCCAAAATATTCAGCTAAAAATGATATTTCCGAGATATTAACTTATTGTTTTTGTTGTCTTAAAAACTCAAATTAGAACTATGCAAATTCACGTCTACTTCAAAAACTAAGTAGAAAGCTTAATAGCTCATCATCATCATCTCAGCCACAGGACGTCCACTGCTGGACATATGCCTCCCCATATAGGGGGATTTGCGGATACTCACCACGCTTGGCAGGCAGGTTGGCGAGCGCAGTATTTTTCTTGACCCTCAGAAAGCGCTGCTGCCCACTTTCTCGTACGTGGTCCCTTAGTCGACTGTTACGGCGCCCGCGGTAGGAGATAGGGGAGTACTATTCTAGGCCGGTACCACCGCGCCACCGCTTTATAGCTAGTATAAGGTAAATGAAGGCTGCCGCCGTTTCGCACGTGTAAGACGTCCTTGTCCACAGGCGCGGCGTGCACCCGCTTGCAGTTCGCGTCGCGCACTGCAGGAAACAGTTTAGTAAGGAAAACCGTTCAACCTTAAACCGGGGGTTCAAAGTTAAAGGTTGCGATCGCCATTCTTCTGTCCATGACACTGTAATAGAGTCAGTAATATCTGTAACACATATTTAACTCTATCTCTTCATACATGACGAATAGTATTATTATCTATTACTTAAATGATAATCAGATTTGTTCTCTTCATAACTTGGATGTACGCAATAACATATTAATTTAATAAAATGTTAGGTATGATTTTACAAAGAAAAAAACAGCAAAGACTATCTTCGGCCAAACTCGCAAGAATGCTCTGTTTGGAGTTATGAGCGTTACAACAATAGCAACTCCGTTCTGTGCATAGCGTGTAGCAACACCGTCGATTCCGACGCATTTTTGTAGGGTTTCATTGCGATGAAGACTTCGATCCCGAAATCGGGTTCCATCCGATTCCATGGTCCTGGACCAAACGTGTTTACTGAGCCTGTAGCAGGCATCGTTTGCACTTATCGTATAAAACAGTTTAGAAACGCGAGTCCCTACAAAGTATCATATTTCTGTGACACACGTGTACGTGACGATGACAGTACTGGGTGCCGATACTCTTATTTATTAAGTCAACCCATTCATAAACAGTGCAATAGTTGTTCAAATGTTACCATTAAATCACTTGATATTCCGCTAAAATAACAATTACATCTCGATTGCATTGTAGACAATTGAATTGCGGTAGAAATTAGATTATAAATTAATTAATTGGAATTATACTCCAAGTAGAATAGCAAAACTAGAAAAAACGACGACAGCAATGAGGTAGTAGAATTGATACCCTGAGTTCAATTGTTTCACGCTACTACAGTGATTCCTCCTTCAACTCGAGTGACGTACATGTTGGCTGACAGTTACGATTTCAGCTCTCGTTGAATAAACTTGAGTAACTGAATTGCCCGAATTTGTACTTTAAAAAGTCTTGTATTTTATGTATGTTTCGTTTCCAGGATCGATACCTTTATTAAAATAAAATACTAAGAACTGATTACAATACTACAGCTACTACAGAACTAAACTAAACTACTGTATCTGTTCAAAAATATAATAAAGAAAGAAAAATAAGTATTGATAAGTTCTTATTTGTCATACAGTTACCGAGCTGGGAGGACTGTCGCGGCGTGCCGGTTGTTCCAGTGCTTTCTCTGCGCCCTCGCCCTCCGCACACCATGACCCAGGTGAGTCGCAACCATTGAGTATTACAAACATTGTCAAACACCGTATTCCTTGACGAACTCTGCATTCGGGTGAACCCCAAATTCCCCGAAAATTTCAAAACATTTCAAAAACGTATCTTGCCGGAAATCGAAAAATAACCGACAAAATTCTTCGCCGGCGTCAGAAATCAGATATCATACATTGATAATGGACCTCGCGACAATTTTTGATAGCTGCGATGTATTCTGTGCCCCTTTCCGCTTTCGTTATTAGTTTAATATAAACGTAAACGCCAGGTATCAAAAGAGGAATGATCATTCGTTCTTTATTGTCAATCCAGTTTTGATAGTGGTGTAATTATACTCCCACCTTATCTGTCACCCCTTCGACATATAGACTGTAAGCTAGTTGTCGTTGAACCCCTTCTGAGTGCATCCATTCTTCTTTAGTATACCTTCTGAACATACAGTACTTCTGACTGTAAATATGAGGAGTCCTGCTTTGGACATGTTTTGGAGGTTTCCGTGCTAAATCATAGACTACGTCATCACTTAACATCAGGTGAGACAGTTGTCAAACGCAAACTTATAACGAGTAAAAAAAGGACATCAGCCAACTGCAGTTGTAAATGCTTTATGAATATTTTACAAATTTTTAAACTCTGCTGTGTATCCGTTTTCAAATTATTGTTTATGGACGTATTTGTTGCGTTACTTAAATATTATAACACACAGGACATAAGTGACTCGTCCGAAAAAAATAATTGATATAAGAATTTAAAAAATTGAAAACGGTTCAAAAATTGAAAACATAGAACTTCGAATCGTTATCATATCAGAAGCTAGAAGGCGTCTACAAATTCGTCTCTAAACATTATATTTTTTTAATTATTTTGCCACAAACCTGCAAAACGTAGAACGAGCTTCCTCCCTCGGTATCCCTCGCAGTTGCAATATGAGATTCTTCATATGGAGAGTTCATTGATTCTTAAAACGATTGGCATGGCATAGGCACTAGCACCCCCAGGGTTTAAAATATTCATAGGCTATGGTCTGTGCTACGGTCATCGCTTACCGTACAGCGGCTCTAATCGATGGCCACCTATTACAACAAAAACTGTTTTTGACTCGTACGTCTAACCAGTTTAATTCATTCGCTAAATCTGTATTTCCCACAAAACACTATCGGAAATGCCTCAAGTCACGATCACGAAATAGGTGTCTTCGAACCCACCATGGAGGACTTTATTAGATGTGTGGTGATCTCATCAGGTGCGGGTTGAACCTTGTAACAGACCTTTATTTATATTAAGTATACCAAATGTCCAAACAAACGCTATATTTATAAGGTTATATTAAGCTTAAGTGGTTGATAAAGCAGTTAACCTTCTCCCGTAACGTAGCTAGCGTTCTAACCGCACATTGAGCAGTACCGGCAGCCGAGCAGCTAATTAAAATACAGTTACAGCTCAGTTATATTGGTGTGGAGTCGGCGATGGGGGGTGCATAAAGCAGTCACGATATACGACGCCAGTCGGACGGTGTAACTCACGACCGAGGCATGTTCTTTTACTGTGCTTCACGAGGAATTCAACCGAGATAGATAGGATCAAAATTCAAATTATTGATATTAAAAAAAATGCTTGAACATACGATACATCAGATTTTAGTGGCAACATAATGTTCAAACTTTATATTCATAATACATTCGCAACGGCGTTAATACGCTGTTCAAATAAATAAGTCGAAAGAATAAAAAAAATTATTAAAATAAAGATGGATATATAATATTACTAATAAATAAACAAGAAAGTCGATTGGCACCCACCCTGTGGTGGCTCCCTACAACATCATTATTTATAGACAAAAATTAGAACAACCGACTTCATTCAATTGTATTTTTTTTTTTTAATTTTCTAAAGCAAAAAAAATATTTTTCATATCGTTTCAGGCGCATTCGAGGAATCGGTGAAAGTACAAAAAAAGATACCGGTCTATTGAGAACCACCTTTTTTGGTCTTGTGGTCTTCTTGAAGTCGATTAAAAATCGACGGTTTTCTTATAATTATGCAAATTATAATTTTTTCTGGAACTGAAAGCTACATGCTATTTTCTATTTTGATTATGTTATACACAATTAATACACTGGAATATTTCATTCCCTTCTTAAAATGTATGTACTTGTAATATTGTCATAATTTTCCACCACTGTCGGTGTTAACCATTACAAAAAATACATAGTTATGTCTTTCTGTAACCTGTTCTTGTATACCTAAATATTTTTTATATTGTGTGGACCTTTATCTCACTTGATAGTCGGTGACGATGTGATTGAAAATGTTATCACGCTCGACCTGGAATGCTTACTGGCTCTCAAGGAATGCTGTCTGGACAGACTGATGTTTGGAGTTTTTCAAACTTGAGGGTGGTACCTAGTCAGGTGGGTACTCGAAAGTACTACCATCTGTAAACCTATATGACCTATATGACCTTTTACAAGTACACACAATTTAGTTAGAGTGAGAATGAATTCTTAGTTCGTCTTTTTTATACTTTATACATCTTAACTTTTGACCACCATTTCCCTTGGTAGGGATAGCAGTGAGAACTGTATCCTTGGTCCTTGGTGAACAAACTTATTGTCACAACAGTAAAACCAGTTTCATTCAGCAGCGTCTCGTAATAGTGAAAATGATAGTTATTTGAATAATGTCTTTCCGAGAATCCATCTATTCCGGCACCGCACAAGTATGCACTTCAAAATCATTATTCAATATCGAGGTACATATTTATGACAAAAATATGTATACGGCATTATAGCATTCCACGAAATTTACATTCATTCATACAACACCTGTATTCTGGTAACTTAAATGTAATAGTAACCAAAGAGTTACTAGAGTGCCGGACTGAATGGTCTACAATACAGCTCGAAACACTGAACGCGTTGACCTAACATTTAGCAAATAAATAGTTACGCGCGCCGTAAGTATCGGATAACGGATTTTTGGATATTCAACCCTTAAAAATGTGTAATAGGGGTTTTTTTCTGAAACATCGCATTCCACGGACTTTAGGGTGCGTGACGTTTTCAACATGGAACTTCATTTATTACTTAATTTATATAAAATCACGTATAATAAATTACTCTCTCTAACACGTGAAGTAAAGGAACATATACACACTTTTTACAAAAATAATGTCAATTATTCCAAATTTTAAGCCTATTTACAGAATACTGGTAACCTGGATAACTTATTGGATAGCTCATCCAATAAGTGTATCTGTGTAATGTAATAACCTTTCTATGTGTACCATAATCTGTGGCACTAAGAGTCTGTTAAGTAATTAATTCCTTCCCGCATATTGTTGAATAAATCACGCCCTTATCGTTGTACAAGTTGACGTTGCTAAGTGCAACTTCTGCAACGTCTTCGTGCAACTTTGGTTTATGAAAACTTACGTATTTTTGTTTTCGTTCTGACGATAGCTAAGCTTTAAACCCGATCTCACCCTATCTGAGGAAAGCAAGGATAAGGTCGAAGACTGACTTAGTTTTATACCGTATAGGCTTGAGATCTCGGGTCTTTGCCCGCTCCTTTGTGGGGCTTTCGTATATAAAAATGATTTATGAAGAAAATGTAAGAATGATACTAGTACTGTATGCTATTACACTATTATCGAGAATGGAGACTGTTCTGTCTGAATGTCTGTCTTGATAAATCGAAACGAACCGTGCTAATGTGTTATGGTTAAATATTTGGGCAGGTGATGGCATCACCCATTCAACAAGCCCCACGTTAAAGCCACCGGCGCTGACTGACAGCACCAGGGGACAAAAGGATCGATGGTGTACCATCCGGCGTACACCCTCCAACACTTCCACCCTTTGACTCTTCCTCCTACGAGCTTTCTGATTTTACGTTCGATTTACAGTTGCAAAATTATAAAGAAAGTTTAAATTACAAGCAATATATCTAGTATTTGTCCAATTATTTCGCAAAGTCTTTACACATTTCTATGCTACGCCTACAAGGTCAATACTAATATTTACCTTGAGGCGTAGCATAGAATTGTGTAGAGGTGGAAATCAGTGCGTCACATAAACATTGGTCAAACGGTACACGGTAACGGCGCTGTACATGAATCGCACGCGTGTCGATCGACATGCTTAGATAATGCCATTTCACAAATCCTTTAGTTTTCTGTAGGCCAGAGGTAAACAAAAAACCAATTTAAAAAGTGTAAATAAGACCATAATTATGGTTTGTTCTCTTATAATCTCGATGATTCAACATGTATTTCTTACAATTGACGAATTCATTTATCGATGTTTGTTTAATCGTCTCCTGAAGTTCCCACAACTGGGGCATGGGCCTTACTCTCAGAGAGTCTATAGTGTGGTCATAATCCACCACGATGGTCAATGCTCGTAGGTGAGCAGTCGAGTGCGTCCGATACTTGCTAATGACTGTGTCATACCCGAAAGTCAGGAATGCAAGCTGAAAATTAAACTAACGGTCACCCGTACATGTTGTGATGGCAGACAGTTTCGCTTAGGTTGGCGATTCGCTCGCGTTTCAACCAATACAATATCTAAGATATTTGTAGGAAGTGTATTGTGTTCTTTGATTGGAGGGTGAACCTAGGTGATAAGTTAAAATGCATACATACTATTAACTGAGTGGAAATAAACACCTTATTCAGTTTTACTTTCTTCTCCATGTACAAATGTCAATTCTCAATAAACATTTCGTTTCTCACGCGAATATGAATTGAGAGCGATCTCTCGAATAGAAGGGAACCGATGAGACGGGACCATCAAACTCTCAACTCGACTCTTTAACGTTTTGTTTACGTTTCTCTTTTACAAGCTATAGGCAAATAAAATAATAACAGCGGCGCGGCGCGGCGGCGGCGCGGATCGAGCACACACTGCTCGAAATCCTGTCTTAGTTTCAGTTTTAGGGAGGGTTGTCGAACCACGTTTTTTATATATCCGTTAAAACTGAAGCCTTTTACCTATATCTACGCTTAAAAAGTAACGTTATATTGCTCAGAGTTTCTTGAAATATACATGTTAAAAGTACTATTACAACTAAATTATTTTGCTCCAATTAACTTATTTAAAAATTAGCAAGAATAAATAAACATTATTTTACATATGCTACATGGTATATTGAATTTCAGTCGATATATGAAGCCAAATTTACAATACGATACTATTATTACTCAGTCGGATGATATATTATTATTATTTTTTAAACTCACACCCCGCAGTAACATACCAGGGTATCTTTTGCGGGAAGTATATATAATATATACAATAAAGTACACACAATAACACTACACAAACATCCAAGACGCGAAAGCAAACATCTATGCTCATCTCGCATCTCCGAAATGTTTTCCTAAGCCGGGATTCGAACCCGAGGTCGCGATTCTAAAGTCATTGTCACTAATCACTGAGCCACGATGACCGCGTCAATATAGATTTATTTAGCGGTGTAAAGTGTAAACCCTACCGCGGCCGCCCGCTCCGCTGTGAGCTCCTATTTGCAATAAACACGTCCCGTGTGGTCCCACAGCGCAGCGCAAGTCCCGCAGACTTGTTTGCACTTGGAAATGTTGAACCTGAGACTTCACTACGTAAACGGGACTGAATTTATTTAGTCTCTAGCGAACTCTGAATGAGCTAGAGATCTTAAGGAGTTGTTGTTAGTTTAACGATGAAACTGGAGTGGAACTAATTAAAATAATAAAATAGAATATGAAGGAGAGCTTTCAAATTGCACTAGTTATGTGTTGGCATGTTTCCGAAAGAGTTTGAGTGGAGTCACGGTCATTGCAGTGTTTTTAAATAACAAGTTTGGTTGTTGTCGATCTGGGCTCATAATTATTGCGATTGTATAATTAAAATTTGTTTCTACCCTCTTAGGCGGAGCGACCGCGATTATGATACGAGTTACATACAACATTCAACATTCTTTTCGCCCCTTGAGGGCACTCGTTGTACATCGAGGATCAATTAAACTAAAATTATACAATATTTAATGTTTATTATGATGTCTTCGCCATTAAACTCTAGCTGAGCTATAAGAACTACTCGTACGAAGTACATATTGCAGAATGGTGTCCAAGGAGGTCGGCATTTATCATCTGTCTGAAACTTAAAAGCAAGATACAAACATTTTTCTTTCACCCATTTCAGTGACCTTTGTTGTTCGTCATTGTGTATGTTCGTCGATTTCTCCACCCGCTATTACGAAGTCGTCCAACTGGACGTAACTTTTGCTTTGCTTGAAAAGATCAAGCAGCCTATTTAAAATACGTTTAATTTCTTTCTAATATATGTATTATAGGAATAACCTGCAATCGAACTTGTGAACGCCAGATAACTGAGGTAAAATTAATCCTTCGTGGTTGGTAACTATTGAACGCATCCATAATTTAATACACAATTATGAAACGCATCCATATCTGCAAAAAAATATAATTTATAGTTGCCGGTACTTGCCTCAAGTTTTTTTTTTCACACGCACTAGGATTCTCTGTATCACGGGAGGCATGGACACACACAATCACAGCACACAAATATCCAACACCCGGGACACAGAAGTAATGTCAATGACACTAACCACTGTGCCACGGCAACCGACAAATTTGAGAGACACTGACTTGTCCAACTTCCTTTCTTAAATTGTCATGTGACTGAGAACCCTTAGCGCCGTCAAGGCAAGAAGTCGATTCTCGCAAGCGCAATCAATCACCGCCATATTGTTGCACACCAACCTGGCTGACTATAAAGAAGAGTTTGTCCATCATCACAGCCGCTTCGCGGTTGTCATCGCCTGTGTCACTCACTGGGCATAATTGATTAAATATATAACTGTGTGATAAAATAACTGTGTCTCTGGGACCCTGGGTTCGAATCCTGGCTGGGGCAAACATTTGTGCGATGAGTATAGATGTTTGTCCCGGGTCTTGGTTGTTTGTGTGTTGTGATTGTGTGTGTCCATGCCTCCCGCGACACAAGGAAATTTTGTGCGGGAGTCTGAGTAAAAAAGAAAAGTATAGGTATAGAAAAAAAATGTAGGTATTATGCTTAGTGCATTTATGAAGAAAACAATTATCAGAACTCTGACAGTTGACTACACATATTTTTGCCTAAATATAACCAATAATTTTAATAATAATACTCCAAAAACCCCAAATATGCAAACCGACCGCCGTTTAAAAATAAAAATATAAAAGGAGTGCCAACGAGGATCGCATAAAAATATGTGAGCCGGGCAAGTGGCTTATTATGAAGGCAATATTGTGGTACGCGACCGGAATGGGTATTGATCCGGTGAGCTGTGAAGCCCTTCCATTCATGTCACATCAATTAAATTGTCTATAAACCAAACTGAGACTAATCGTCTGATTATCCCTTATTCTATGTTTATTCTTACTGTTTGTTTAATCTTTATTGATGTATCGCCTCATACAAACTATTCATACATGATTTATCAAATAGCCACGTTTTATGTGTAAGTATATAATACGTGCCGTGGTGGTACCGGCCTAGAATAGTACTCCCCCATCTCTTCCCGCGGGTGCCGTAAGAGTCGGCTAAGGGACCACGTACCAGAAGGTGGGCAGCAGCGCCTTCTGAGCATCGGAAATCATACTGCGCTCGCCAACCCGGCTGCCAAGCGTGACGAGTATTGGCAAATTCCCCCAATTGGGGGAGGCATTTGTCCAACAATGGACACCCAATGGCTGAGATGAACTGAATGATATAATACGTATAAAAAAGGTTTAGATTTGATAAGTCACAATTCAATTGGTTTTTTAACCCATCAGGGGTTGGGTTGATAAAAAACCAAATTAATTGTGACTTATCAAATCTAAAAATTTTTTGTATCTAATACCAGATACAAAGAGTTGGCTTGCCGGTTGGAGCAGTTGGTAGCATTCTGCCTTCTGAGCCGCTGGTCCCGGGTTCGATTCCCAGACAGGTCAAACATTTGTGCGCCACTTTTAGACAGCGTCAAGTACACTAGTTGATGACGGATACCTGCATACATATGTTAAAGCAAGAAACATTAACATCTCAGACCGAACCACACGCCTTAGAGAGACAGCAATAAACGACCTGGTGCGAGGTGAAGTCCTCAGGGTATATGCTCCGCAAGCTCATACCTTACCCGAAGCTTCTGAATACTTATAGAAAAAGCAACCCTGCTGTCAGATGCGTGAAAATATTATTACAGCAGCGCCACTGAACCTAGAGTAACTGAATTTTTCCAACATATTTTTAATATAGGCAGAACATTTTAAGCAAACGTTAAGTGTTGTGTAAATATAATTATACCATGACATCACATGAATTCTGACTTATTATGAGACTAAACAAGGAAAACATTACAGAAAATCAATGATTCCAAAATAATGTATCTGTATAAGTATGATAGGGTGTGAAATTTTAATATTATAAAAATGAAAAAAAAAACTTGGATAGATGTAAATTATCTAAAACTGTAAGAACTATAGGTTATATGTTGAATAAATTTAAATGGGACTTCATGGGAAGCACCACTGGGCTGAATGCGGGCCGCTTCCAACCGGTCCTTGTGGAAATCAATGGGGGAGGCCTATGTCTAGTAGTGGACGTCCTATGGCTGAGATGATGATGACCACTTACAAATAAAAAAGAATCATCAAAATCAAATCTTCTGGAAAAAATATCTAAATTAACACACATAAAAAACAGTCGCTTGAGTAATAATATAACCGGATTGAGAAACTTAGGTTGTTACTTCTGTTTTGGAAGTATTTTATAAACCTATTCCTTACAATATTGCTAGACCCGCTTCACCCTTCATGAGCAAACTGTTGACTGTGGCAACGCTACGCAGTCAAATAAGACGAGAACAATCAATACTGTTGACGGTCGCCGTGGCTCAGTGGTCAGTGACATGACTTCTATGTCTCCGGGGCCCTGGGTTCGAATCCCGGCAGGGACAAACATTTGTACGATGAGTGTAGGTGTTTGTGTGCCGTGATTGTGTGTGTCCATACCTCCCGCGATACAGGGAATCCTAGAGCGGGGGTGTGCGTTTAATTGAAAAAAAGAATCTCTTAATCTCTCAGCGTTATAAAGCCAATAAAAGAACAAAACTAAGCTTCTTACTTAGCATATAAAACAACAGCGTAAAATTTAAGCCAACTCTCGAATCAAACTTAATGTTGGTATTCAAAGAAAACTGCTCTTTTTTCTAAAGTTAAAGCCAGTCCTCTACGTAGAATATTAAAGTTAAATAAGTAATTCTGTGCTTAAAATACGAAAAAGTTTAATAAACTTTTTATGACGTAGAATACTAAAGTTAAATAAATATCTACGTAAAAAATTAAAGCGTACAATCAACTTCAAAACGTAATTTAATACGATACCACTCTGAGTAGAATTGGACTTTAGGTTTGACGCAATATGACACCACTCTGTGTAGCGTTGAACTCAAAATGTGATGCAATACGACGCAACTCACCATAAAATTGAAGTCAACTAGTAAATCCAATTTAACGTAGTCGGTTGAAGCGTTGTTTTCAAAGTAAAATGTTATTTGTTGGCGGATAACACGCTTTACACTGTTCCACCCCATCGCGAGGCGCTCTCGGCCCGCGGCTTCCCGCGGCTACATAAATATTTGGTATCAAGCAGGCGCAAGCCACAATTGTAGGTTATCGCGGCCGGTGTGTTCGCTGCTTTATTTCCCGCCGGTGATTACTTGTTTACAAACACGGTTATGTGCGCCCTTTTCGTGAATGATACTTTACGAGCGGTATAAATGCAATTGACGCATGCCGGCGCCGGCGCGGGCGCGGGCGGTGAACGAGGTGACCAATCATTTACAGGCAGATTAAATAATTGGATTTTCCGAAAACTGTCTCTGTGGCGCAGTGGTTAGTGTCCTTCTGTGTCACAAGGACCCTGGGTTCGAATCCCGGCAGCGGCAAACATTTGTACGATGAGTGTACGAGTAGATGTTCGTCCCGGGTCTTGGGTGTTTGTGTGCTGTGATTGTGTATGTCCATGCCTCCCGCGGCACAGGGAATCCTAGTCCTATGAGTGTGATAAAAAAAAACAACAGCACTCATATACGAATGTACAAGTACAAATTGCGTTAAAAAAGTATCAAAGGCATGTAATTCACTACGTGTATATAAAAACATGTAGTAGATTACAAGCATCGAGCAACTAACCAAAAGGGATTTTTTTTTTTTTTTTTTTTTTTTTTTTTCTAACGGACTAATGCTGTTTGCCTCTACCGGCATTTACAGCTTCACCGGAGGGGGCCAAAAGGGATGCAATACGGCTTCCTTTTGTACCCAATACGGAATGTATTGCCAATCAAAAATGTTGCAAATACTCGCAGAGACATATTCGTATGGCGCACCGATTGGTCGAACAAGAGCAAGACGTGCTCTAATTGGTCAGCGCTGCTTTAAGAGACCTTTGTTTAAAACCGACACGTTGGTTTTAGCATTTGTTAGTGCACAACAATATAGGTAGTCACGGAATCTGACTGACAAGTAATTTCTCTCTTTTGGTTAGTTGCTCGGAGATCAGAAGACACGTCAAAACCTATTACTTCAATAACCAACCATATTTATTAGAACATCGTGAAAAAACATTGGCTTTAGTGATAAGTGTCCCGAAACAGGGAGGTAATGAGGCCACAATAGGCTATTATCGTTATCCTATGTACATTCGGCCGTCCCCTGCGGTGACAGAGGATCCAATGACCCTTGACCCGGCCCCGGAGGGCAGCGTCCCTCGGCCGCGTTTGCTCCCCAAGCTTCGGTAAAAGTCTCGACACAGAAAATTAGTCGAATGGTTACCGATAGTTTCATATGCGTCGCTTAACACCTAGTCATCAATAGCTTTGGAATTATTATATTAATATTTTGGTAATATTATTATAGATTAACATAAATACCTATATCCAATAATATATTTCTATAAATATCTATATCCATTAAAGGAAAACCAGAATATAATAATATCATGTATAGTATACCCGACGTGTGCTGTAAGTGTGAATTAAATTCAGTGTTAATTATCCACTCCATTGGAACCGTAATTTTGCTTATTTAAATATTTATAGAAAGCGATTACACAAAATCAATTAATACACAAAGTAAATGTGACGTGGTTTACTCTCTATTCAATATTAAATTTTTATTTTTTTTTATATCACACTATGACCCCCGCCCTAGGATTGCCTGTGTCGCGGGAGGCATGGACACACACAATCACAGCACAAAAATACCCAGACCCGGGGCAAACATCTACACTCATCGCGCAAATGTTTGCCCCTGCCGGGATTCGAACCCAGGGTCCCGACGACACAGAAGTCAATATTACTGACCACTGCGCCACGGCGACCGTCAAATGTTTAAATATAGTCACAAACGATCATACGGCCTAACATTTAAAAATCCATCTTTTTTTATTATTCACAATAGGTAGGCGTTTGATCACTATCTCACCTGGTGTTAAGTGATGATGCGGTCTGCGATGGATCACGCCTGCCTAGAATATAACTGTGTTCACTTGTGACTTGAAAATGCTTACATTGTAACTATTATCGAAAGTAGTTTTTTCTGCATTACCACAGTATTTATATTGTTCGGAAATACTATCTGTCCCTGTCTTACGCTTCTTTGTTATGGAATAGCCTTTAAATGTTCTCCTGTATTTAGATGTACGGAGCGCTTCACCGATAAATACAATTATAAAAAAATACACCCGCTATATTGTTATTAAAACTGACGATCGACATCAATCAGCGTTGTCACTACCCTTCGAAGGCATGCTTTGCTATAAAAAACTTCAGCGATTGACACACGTACATAATACATTTCCGAGAATACTTATGCTGGCGACTTTTTAAAAGTGTTCTAGTCACAGTTTATTTACTACTTACAAAGCATAGTAATATGATACTAGTAGTGATCAATCGTTCCAGATTAATTAGAGCTCTCGGCCACGCTTGCCGTACATCAACCGTGGGAATGCGCTACCCAATAACGACATTGTTCGGTATTCGCATTGCCAGCGCCAGTGACCTAGTTGCTGTCGCAATAATTCGAACCCTGATGCAAATTAGTCAGCAGCGCGATTGTATCTCACTTCACTTACGAAAATAATGGCAGCATTGACAACAAAGGCGGGCTGCGTCTGTTATGTAGTGTGTGGTGTAGGCTGTATTATGTTGCCATGAACATATCGTGGAGTTTACCTTTCGCAGTCTTCGCTTACAACCTGAGTGGGTGACCTCTTGTCGCATTTTAACTGCATTCTTACGACTTTGGAGAGCTGGCTAAGCCTTCGGTCCCGTGGGCCTTCGCTTCATAGCGATTCTCTTTCTCTAACCGCTAACGATGAATATTCGTTCTCGTTGATCATGTGATATATCGCTTTGAAGTATTAACATTGTTTTGTTTTCTCTCAGCGTTAACGCTTGTAGAATGTTACCTTGTCTAGGGCTACCCATTTTCTGACGGTAACATCCGTAAGTTAAGTTGAGTATGTCTCGTGTAGAGCGTTATCCGCAGTAATAAGGTTTTGTCGGAGTCCCTCGGACGGACCGACTGGACTCACCAACCGTCTATCTATCCACCAATACAAATTATCTAGCGCTTGAATTATGATCAGTCGATGTTATTTCATTAATATCTATATTACAGGCCTAGCGTACGTTCATTAATTATTATGGAAACAATTGTAATTATTAGCTAACGAAAATGTTTTCTAATATTTAATTTTCTATCAGACTCTGTGCCTACCCCAAAAGGGAAAGATTGGTCAATTGGTCATTGGCATGTATCAATGAATTTACTTATCTTTTCGATTGTCTTATGATTAGTTATTGATTATTTAAGGCTTTTTAGCCTAGTATAAACGAAGTAGTTCTAAACAAATAAATGAATTACAGAATATGAATCAAATGTACGAATCACTTTCCTATTAGGATTTTTTTTTTTTTTTTTACCACTATCTCACCTGATGTTAAGTGATGATGCGGTCTACGATGATTCATGATTTCAGAGTTTCCTAGATTGTCATATCCACGAAGCCACAATACCGCGAGGACAGCTACTGTTGTATATATTAACCGGAAATTAAACGAGGCTTATAAAGAAACCCGATACTGGCCTGTTCAGGAGCATGTGCGGTGTCGAGTCTAGTATATACTAGCTGGAAGATATTTATCTAATTACGTACATAAGTAAACTATACTGACAAAATTTCACTCATCCATGTAATATCATCAATGTAGGCGAAGTCAAATAAGCATTATTAAGGACAGGTTACTCAAAAAGATGGTCAGATTTGTTTCGAATTTAAATAGGTGGCCCCGTGAGAAGCACAAACTCTCAAATACTAAGAACCTCATCAAAATCACCCAGTCGAAAGTTATGAGCTAACAAAACAAAAAAGTTGAGTCGATTTGAGAACCTCACCTTATTTTGGAAGCCGGTTGAATAAAATGTGTTGAAAATCTAATCGTCCGGTTGTTATAAATTAATGAAATACAGAGTAAACAGAGGATTACTATCTTCAAAGAGGCTTCCCACAGTGCACATCCCCACGGCGATAAAGGCGAAGGCGTAATCTGCTTAAAAACTCAGCGCGATTCCTAGACTGAACACCCCGACTAAAGACTCAACAATTTTCCTTTTACTTTCTATATTTTGTAAACAAGCTTTTCTTCTAATTGGATATCATTATTTATTTTCCCGGAGTTGTTTACGTCTCTTCTAGGAACTAGAGAACGAGGCGTTCGTGGAACGAAAAGGTTTCTTTGTAATCGGGATTTCAGTAATTTCATTAACCTCTCAGTCCTATTATAAATATAGATACAAAGAATATAATCATAATAAACAGGCTGGATATTTTCTGCTATCTTTGATTTACTATTTGAAATTTTGATAAATCTGACTGAATTTAACTATACTATATACGTTTCCATGACAACCAACGTTACCCGCGTCGTCGCTTAACATCAGGTGAGACAGTGGTCAAACGTAAACTTATAACCTTTAAGTATATATAATCTGTAATTGTTAATGAAACACATCCATTTATTTGTTGCTATGGAAAACTAAAATTGTTCACGTGATTAAGTAAATAGAATGTCATCAAATCCAGTTTCATCCAGCAACACGAGGAGTACCTATTCCAAAAGGTTGAATGTTCCTTTTCTATTCGGAAGGTTAAGGTCGCTAAGGCTGCTGTTCACCACACTGTAAGGAACTGTAATTGATATCTCATTTATATAACACATATGATTATATGATCCTAGAGAACGTGATCAAATTCGTTGAAATAAAGGCCTAAAAATAGTCTCACCGGTTCATCGTACTAAATCAATTAACAGCAAGCTTAACCTCAAGACAAAATATGGATATCTGATCGAACGCTGGGATCTGATACCGCCGGTAATGAATAAAATATTCATAACCAAAATCCTGTTTGGATGGAATGAGGGAGAAAAACATCGAAGGTAACATTTTAACTCCAATAAAACTGTATTAACTCTTTGCCCGACCGCAACAAATAGAGTAAAAGCTGCAGTCTTCTATAAATTTATGCTGTGGCAAAAAGCAGGTAAACTTCATTAATTATTTAAGGTTAACGCGGAAAATTTTCTGCCGTTGAATCGGGATTTCCTACTTGTTCGACACGCCATGCACAGGCGTAACTAAGTTTGAATTTAGGGATTAAAGTTATGGACTTTTTTTATAAATCAACGTCATACATAATATAAAACTAATATTATAAATGAAAATAAATGTAACTATTAGACATTAAATTGATGTCATGTAAGTGTATCAAAATATAAAATTAAATTTTAAAAAATAAACAAAAAATTTACAGTTACAGATCGTCACTTAGTCAAATAAACCCTCGCGCAATAGTCGATTGCCAATAGTGCCCATTATGGTTGCCGCGTTACCCCTTTGTACGGCGAGCGATATGTGCTGACGAAGGAAATGGCCAGACCGAGGGTCGCAGCCTCTCTCCCTCAAACGGCGACTTATGTCGTAGATGAACTGTTTGGCTTCACTGCCCCCAGGGCCAGCTGTTTCAACGGCAAACGGCACAAAGTCGTACACCGATTGGAGGCTAGAATATTTGTCGTGTATGTTTCTAGCCGCGGTCTCCGCACCTGCACCAGTTATGGACGTAATTTGATTGTGCCCCAGAGCTGCGGTTCTATAATGATTATACGATCCCGTGATTGCTAACGCTACAATGCCAATAGCGCCCAGTGGTCCAAATGATGCACAAACTTTCGGATTTATTATAGGATTACAATCCCATATAAGCCGGTTATGTAATTCAATGAATCACGGGATGATATAAAATGGTTATAATATTTATATAAATGTTTCCTGCCTCTATTAATACCTACAACTGCAGGAAAATAAATTAGTATTTGTTGCATCAGTACTGATGTCTCACTCAGTTATATCAATGTGTTCCTGCAAAACTCGACACGTAGTCGTGATGATTGACGCGGGACCGTGGGTTTTATTACACATGTTTTGTTCTTTCTGTTAGTCTGTTTGGTTATCTTATAGCCTTACTAGCTTTAGCCCGCGGCTTAAACAAAATAATACCTGATTATTTTGTGTTCCAAATGTAGATTCTTCAGAAGTAACATTTTCTGGTATACCACTAGGTATAGAGTATATATGTACTGTATATACAAGTGAGCCTAAATCGGTTACTATTTCTTAATTAATTTGACATTTATAAATGAACCTGCGATGTTTAAAAGTAAATAAATTATTTTTAATTTGAAAGGATCGTGGTCTGTATGTCCCTGGTAACAGATCCTCAGTATTTCAACATTCAAACTGATAGGGATCAATTTAGAGAATCAATAGTTTGTAACTACAGGAATAGAAAATGGGCATTTTATTATCATAGCAAAAACCAAGTTCATGTCTTAGCCATATTTCGGCGCACTTTTCTCCGCCGCCGCCGTCGCCGCGCCGCGCCGCGCCGCCGCTGCCGCCGTCGCCGCGCCGCGCCGCTTGCAACATTACATTTTACACTTACTTTCGGAATGTTCGCCGTAAAGCTGAATCTTGTTACCATAAATTCTGAGGTGTCTCGAAGGCAAATTTACTTTGTAGTGCGAATTCCTCGGCATAGTTTCTCTTCGAGTACCAAATTATGGCGAAAAAGGTTGCATGCTGTACCTGTTCATGTTAGTTCTATATCCAATAACAATTGTTCGTGAAGACATGAATATGTAAATATTCCCAAGGAAAAGAAGATTTTCTCAAAAAAAATGTTTGATGTATACTAGCAGGTTCAACTTTTATTCTATTTTTAAATGGGGCTAATGTTTTTATTATTATAAAATACTATTACAACTAAGAACTAATCACAATACTACAGCTACTACAATAACATATAAGCAATCCACTAGCTGTTGTCAGCCTATAGATAACTGAAACGCCCGCTACCGGCTGGCAGCGTGCCTAGAATGCTAACAGCATTCCCACGTTGAATTGCAGTGCTGATTCGTTGAGCCAAATATGTATGTGTCAGCATTTTGGTTACGCGTCGCATCGATCAAACGCTCTGATAAGTTTCGGAAAATCCGATGAGCTCCCGGTCCCCACGGGCCCAATGTCTTGATCCCGAACGGTTCAAATATGTAACCACCACCTAGGCTAGCATATTTTCGCCGCTTCATTTGTTCCGCCGAATTAGCCGCGGCGCCAGCCCTAACATATTATGTCTCAGGAAGATGTGACAGCGCCAAAGTGTCAACGCATGTAGCGTCCCTTACTAAAGGCCGCCCTAACTTCCACGTCATAAGTGTCATATGGTCAGGTCTTTTACCATCCTCACGCATGAGACCATTCGGTTCAATGGCTGGAACATTGGCGCTTTTATTGTAAAACAATATCTTTATAAAAGTTCGAAATTCAAATCCACATTTTTATACAAACCAGATGTAATGTTGCGTCGCACGGGAGCTGTCTCGAGTGCGTCACCGCGCGATGCCGTTTATACGATTTCACACGTGCCCTAAGGCCAGAAGAAAGTTTAATAGTCTCCAAATGGTATTCGTTGATGAACTGAGCTACACAGTTGCCTTCCTAACTCAACTGTGCAGTTCAGCAAATTAAAACTAGTACTTTACGAAGAGACATGATGTGGTCGCCTGTTCACGGCTGTCTGAAGAGAATAATGTCGGCAGTAACGAAGGTGATCCAAGAGAACGCATGTGTTCATTTCCAGCACACCTCGAAGGTTCAGTGTCAAGAAACGTTCACAAGATTTTATCGAATATATTTGCGAGAGGCGGATAGTATATCGTGGTGTTTTCCGCATTTCTTCTCCGATGACGCTCAGAAGTATATGTTCGCGTGGAATGGTGCTATGTTATGATAGTCCATTTGGACGCCATGTCTTGTCTTTGAATTGTCTCTGCGAGTCTACGAAATATACCACAACGTGCCAGCGCGTGCTATGCTTTGGTTTATGGCGGAATTATGAAGATGATAGCCGCCTCGCGGTTTCACCCGCGGGGACTACGTATTTGCCGCTGCCTCAGTGATCCCACGGGAGCCAAACTTTTTCCAGGACGAAAAGTAGCCTATACCCTTACCCTATCTGTGATATATCTATATACCAAAATTCATCAAGATCGGTTCTGCGATGTTTAATATTTTCTCACATTTTGTAATCGATTTAAAGAGAAAGTTCCAATAATACTCCGGACGTTGACTCGGCCTCAGATGCAAAATTGGATGCATATCGCTGAACGCACTCAATTAAATTATTCTGCTCTAAAACACATAACCATCATCTTCTTCTTGCGCACTTCGTATACGGCTATCCCCACTACAGCGGCCACGTGAGGCTCACGGAGCTTGGGGTGCAAGCCCCCTCTTACCTCTCGATTTCCTTTATAAAACATTATAGATCTAGCATGATTACATCTTTGAGCACATCGTCACCGCCCAACAAGTGAGATAAGAGTCTTACGCAAGGTCTTTGTAAAAAACATGTTGGATATAAAATATATGTTTTTTAATGGATTAACAGCTCGCAATTAACTTGTCAGTGTTAAACAAAATATTTTTCTGGAAGAGTTTTATGTAATGTGACAATCGACACGAGTACAAATCTTCAAAGGCATTGGTTGATACTCAAAAATCAACGCTTGCTTGATAGTCTAGTATTGATATTTTATGGACAAGGCACAGTCGAAGTCGCCACTGAACCATGAATATGAAATTCGAAGAAAATTTTATTGCCCTAAATGTGCAGTAAAAAGAGAGAGTTTTATTCTTTCCGTAATGGCGGAAACTAATGTGGTCAAGCCTATAATTGGAAAGTGATAGTACGTTCTGTATAAAAATGTTTATTTATTACAGTTACAAGTTTTTAAGTATACCAATTATCATATATATATTTTACTAACCTACTGATTGGTCTTCATAAAAAGTAAAAAGATTTCGTAATATATTATAAAAATCCAATATAAAACGGAATGACCCGTCTATTAATAATATAAATGTTGCGCAAAACAATAGTAAAGAAAGATTAAATTCCCCCTTCCACCGGCCCACCATATTTGAAATGAAACCCTCCCTGACTCCGAGCTATCCAATAAACCAACAGTAACCACATGGGTAATTTACTCTTATGAATAAATCGCGGGCTGACCGCACCGAACCGACAATTTTCGCGAACATTTCGACTTTATTACATTGCCACTTCATATTTCTGGTGTTTATTAATGATTTTGTAATTGTTGGGCTGTCACTGGCAGTTATATTTACGCGCCATTACGCTTCCCGCCAAAACGCGGCACGATACGGCGGCGCTCGCGCTGCCAAATCGCATTTTCATTTGGCTTCGTACCGTCTCTACTTTTTGCTAAATTGGTATTCTTCGTGGTTTGCATTGGGAACATTTTTTCAATTATTTGTGTTGAACCACTTCAAATATACATTTTGAGGATTCAAAGAAATATAAATAACTGTGTGCGAACGAATTAGTATAAAAAAAATTTTAATCGGTATTGATTTCGTTTATGACTCCGTACCAAAGGAATGCTCTGCTTCCAAGGCTTAGGTCGACATTACCGTCCAGATCCAAATTTAAGGGGTCAAGGGGTAAGGGGGCTCTTAAATAGACAATTTTGACTTTGACAACTTTTCAGATTATTTTGTTGTAATTCCCCCATGTCTCATAAACTCTTAAAAATACCGCTTATGAGAATAGTTCTTGATGGTCCCTTCTGAATGAACAACATTTTACATCATTTGTTAATATTAGTGAAAATTGAACTTGAAATTATTTATTTACATAAACACAAATGAACAATTACATTTATGTCATATTTTTTTGTCCATTACTAACTAATTAATTACAATACTACAGCTACTACATTAACATTTACAACATAATTTAATCTAATGTATAATATTAAAATTTGCTAATTCATAAGTGAAAAAAATAATTTATAGCGACCATATTGTTCCTTCACCAAACATTCTCGCGGTAACGACAAATGCGCGGGAACTGTGTCTTACTTTTGACTTTTGACTTTTGACTTTTGACATTTGACATTTGACTTTTGACATTTGACATTTGACTTTTGACTTTTGATTTTTTACATTTGACTTTTGACTTTTGACCATTGACCATTGACCATTGACCATTGACCATTGACTTTGACTTTGACTTTGACCTTGACTTTGACTTTGATTATATTATCTAGATCTAGATAAAACTTAGGTGGAACGTTACGCGGAATGTACCGTTACTATTTTTCATTTTGGCATTCATCAATTTATAAAACGTTATCACGTCAAAAAAACTGTTGTGTTATGTGTGTATCACTTTTCTTTCTTGGTCATCTATCCACTATAACTTAAGAACTGCAGACCGGAAATTTATTAAATTTGTCAGATTGGACTTTATTTTAATATTATTATATTTTTTTTTACATATAAGTTTGCGTTTGACAACTGTCTCACGTGATATTAAAATAAATTAAGAGTTGGTATAGGTATTATTTTTCAATCTATTTATTATCATACATATCACATACAATTGAAGGACACATTAATGTACAAAATTAGGTTTAATAATCATTATTTTAAATTACCTATTCGAGGAATATTTACTGTATGGCGACATGTCAGAGCGTTCTCATCCACATAACATTTTCAGTGTGATTTACGCAATTTCAGATACTTATGCAATATCAGTCGAGTGTATGTAATATAGTTTATTTGAAATTTTATGGGCTGTGGTTCCATTTTTAGGTGAGAAATTTAGGTTTCAAAGTTTCTTTAAATTGTTTTTTATATTTCATTTTTAATGCAAATATTTTTTCATTATCGAGTGGAGGGGATGCCAAAGCATTCGCACGTTAAATCGCTAACGAAATTATTTATGCTAGAAACGAGCCAGCCCTATAATACGATTAAAACTCACTTTTAATCAAAGGGCTGGCTCGTTTACTTTATACTGTTTCTACGGGTATAACGTGGCACTTACGCGTAGTCGATATCACGGCCGACAATTGTTTCGGCGTGTGATATCGACTACGCGTAAGTGCCACGTTATACCCGTAGAAACAGTATAAAGTAAACGAGCCAGCCCTCTTATCACTAGTGACGTTAATTATATATATTTGATTATTAAATATACTTTTTAATTGTAAAATAGTCGGCATATTCTCTACGTTGTTGCTTGGCAGACTAAGGTTACAGCCAACCATTAGAGCATTATATTGTCAGGATGTTGTTGCTTCTACTGATCTCCAACCAATGCATGCAGGCTGTCAGCTGACAGGCGCGCGACTTGAGAAAAGCCCTCGGTATGAATACCGCGCCGTAACATATCTGCGCAGGTATGTGTATCAAAGCACACAGCCGTTTATTTTATGGAAATTCACTTAACAGTTCGTTACACGATGACAGATGTGGTGAAATGTCAATTTATTAAAACATCTCGTTTTTTATTGCAGGTAAGCCGTCAGCCATGAGGGAGAGCTGTGAGTATGAGCTAAAAATGGCACTAATATTTATTATTTAAAGCGAGTTGTGCCCTTGTCATACATCGTTCTCAAACAATCGAGATGTTGTTTGATTAAAGCTTTATGTAACCTTTAGGATACCAAAACAAATATTCATCGAAAAACAGTTTAAATGTATCAATCGACGCCCGTGTGTATTGTAGAATGAATTCAGTTAATTTCAGGAATGTGGAGTTATTGTATTCGCGTAACGGTAACAATTCTTAACACGGTGTGCCAACCCCATCGTGTATATTGTATATATACACAAACAGCACACTTAAATAATCTTATTCTTAAAAATCTTATATGTATAAAGCTTTTGTCACATCGCATGTAGGCGAAGGTAAAACATTGATAAATTAGCATACCCCTAATATATTTATATAAAGGCTATTCATCTAATCTTCTTTTCTCTGGCACTTTTACAACATTCCACCATGAATGTGGTACACATCCTCAAGGTGTTACACAATTCACAATTTTTGTGTAGAGTTAATACATTTGATTACTACACACCAAAAAAAATTAAACTCGTTCGGTTATGATGGTTATTAAAAGTGTGTTAAGTATAAGTAGTGTAATGAATTCATTTCGAGTATTCGTACTTCAGCTCACCTAAATTACAGTGTAACCTTTGTTTTACATACTCGGTTAATGCAGATAATACTCGTAGTGTGGCGATATCCGAAATGATAATCTTGCGTTAACCATCTGCCAGGAGGATGCTCAAACACGAATATAGAAGAGTGTAGAGGCACATCGATGAACTTGGGCGTTGAGGCGCACTCCACACATCGTTATTTAAACATCACGGTTTCTATACAGAAGTATGATTACCTAACTCGTCCTTGGCATTATCAAAATCACCACTTAACCATCACTTAATCTGCTCAAAGTTAGCCTTTCGACCGAGATTAAGAAGTAAAGTTCGAGTTCACGAACGCTTAACCGGGGGTTAATCAATATTAACTTCAGAAAGCTGCGTGAATTCCGACTAAAACAGTCGTTTCAATATGCAAACTGATGCCGCTGATGATTATCTAAGCAACTGGCCTTTTAAATTAATGCTGGCAGTGAAAGCATGCCAATAGTCGTCTAGTATTTACACCCTAAGAACATCCATCGGTTAATGTAGTTAGTGCCAGGCAACCTTGGTTACTTACGTTCAAATTATTCGAAGGAAAAAAAAGTTGGCTACTCACTACACCTTACACTTTTCTTTCAACCGTCTGTTAGAATGTCTGTAGAGCTGGCTTTAGTGATTGTTATCTTGTCACCACAGTGCCACAGCTTAGTTAACTTTCTCTACGCGAAGGTGAATTATCTCTGAACGTTAAGGACGTCGTAAAGACTCCACTACACTTATTTAAGGGGCGCTGTCTACTCACTTTAAGATTTCGCTTCTGTTACGGGTTATCAAACATCTCGGGGTAATGGCGTCGTTTGGGGGTAAAGATGTGAAGATCTGTGTCCTAGGTCCGCGCACACATATTTACACTAGCGCTCCGCCCCGCCTTCGCACGGGTGAAAAATTTAAAAATTAATAATTATACGGATCCCTAGTTTTCTGAAAGTTTAATATAGCCCCAGTCACCCGAGCATTGTGTAACTTCGCAATAGTGAACGAATTTTTCAATTCGGTTTATTAGTATTGGAGCCTATTCAATGCAAACAAACAAACAATCAAATCTTTCATATTTATAATATTAGTATAGATTAAACGCCCACTACTTGTGGAAAGTACAAATTTACAGCAATAGACACTTGTCCTCGGTGCGTTATTCACTCTGCAGCCCTGACCCATGGCGCTGCAGCCCTGCTCCGATACCGACTACGGTCGAGTTGTTGTTCCCTACGTATGGCCTGGAGTATTTCAACATCTATATAAACATAACTATATAAATAACGTTGAAAGGCTTTTCTGCTTGTATTTGTGTGCTGTGTGCTAGAACAACTTCTCCGACAAGAACCTAAGATTGATTATGTTCCTACTTGATAATTAATTTGCAAATATTTTAAACTAAAAAGAGCTTGCTAAATATTGATGTATGTGTTCAATAACGAGTAACAAATAATTTCTCGGATTTTTTTTTTTTTTTTTTTTTTAATATCACCCTCAGACCCCCGCACTAGGATTCCCTGTATCGCGGGAGGCATGGACACACACAAGCACAGCACACAAACACCCAAGACCAGGGACAAACATCTACACTCATCGCACAAATGTTTGCACCTGCCGGGATTCGAACCCAGGGTCACGACGACACAGAAGTCAATGTCACTGACCACTGCGCCACGGCGACCGTCAAAAAATTAATTGATGTTAACTAAAGTGTAGTACTATTGAACGAGTCGCTGCTGAGTGAACTTACCCCGATGATTGTTCTGGCCGGTTTCCTTCAATAAAATTATCCCAATGGGCGTGTTAGGTACAGTACGCGCGCGATCTGAGCGCAGTCGGGGTATGAGGTGTGGCGCGGGCAGATCTACCCCGCCCGGCACACACTTCGCCGCGGCCGCCTGTACTGTTGTAGTGCCGTACGACCTGGATGTCTCTCGCTCGTGCGTTTATCGATACCTAAGCTATAGACATATATAAGCTATACCCGATTCTGCCATATCTGTGATTGTAGAAACTGATGATTAAAATTACAATATATATTTTTTACAATAATAAACTTGTTTGATTATGATTTTCTCCTTTTGCACACAATTTTCTTAAAGTAGGGAATATATGCATGATATTTTCTATTTTTTGTAACATAACTTTGAAAACAAATATCTAGCGCCTATATAATAAATAAAATGTGTTAAAATACTAACAAATACAAGCAGTTTGAACATCCACTTTTAAGGTGTCAAAGAAAAATATCGAACTCCGTTCATTGTTGCAAATTGGGTCACATCACTAGCGCATTCCTCAGAGCTGCACTCAGATCGCGCGCGTACTGTACTATCCAAGCTCGGCGAAGGTCTGGTTAATAATTGAGAATGAAGGAATCGCGGCCATCCTTGACCTGATGTCCCACTTACCTCGTTACGCAATCTCAGCTCCAGCTCATTTTAATAAATTACTCCCTTCCCAGGAATTTGCTAATTGTTTTCTCACTAACTAAAGGAAGTATCAAATCAAAGTAATGAAAATTTTGTATACGCACAGATAAAGCCTTCAAATTACACAGAAATGAATAGGTACTGATTTGTTATTACACTTTTCACGCTAATTATTAATAGATTCGAAACATACCTATGCCTATAAATAGATTAATATAGAATAAAAAACATCTTTATTTAAATGTGTAAATATGTGGGCGAGTGTATTTATTATGTTAAGGTGACTCGCATGTGTGCCCCTGGTATGTTATTGGTAATAATTTTCACGAAATGATGAAAAAGTATCTGAAAGAGTTTTGTGGAGTCAGGGTACTTTCAAGCCGCTAACATCTAGATGTCTGATGGTTTACCAAACTCCAGGTAAATAGGTCAAAAACACATTGAGTATTCCGGCCGTCCTCGAGTGCCGCTGAACAGTCTAGGTCTAGTGGGGTGTATCAACTACCCCAGTAGACCTAGACTGTTCAGCGGCACTGAACAGCTCACACATGGCGACGACACTAGAAATAGGAAGAAATTAGGACCGACGAACAATCGACTTTTGAATGAAATAAATATTCAAACTAAATTAAAATTAATAATTTAATCGTTACAAACAAATTTAAAATATACTGAATAAGTTGAACTCAGATTCTTGTACCTTAAATCATCGGTGCCCACAGGGTCAGCGTCAAAGAGCCGACTTTGGAAGTTTAATCCTTGCGCGTGGAGCGTAGCCCACGCGAGCGGAATTAATCTCTTCAATGATTTCTCCGTAAATGACAAGAGATATCCGTCCATGCATTCTCTCGACGCTTGTTACCGGAAATTCTTAGCTTCTAGAAAATGCTCCGCGTCTGTGTCCGCGCATGCGCGCCCCTTTCAGGCGAATTGCGCGCCATTCCTCGCCCTCTGTGCTCTAGTCCGTCCGGCACGCCACGCCAGTGTCGGTTGCTTGCGCACGGCGACGAGACGCAAGGCAAGATTGCGTTTGTTTTGGCGCCCAAGATGATCGCTGACTTGCCACCGCTCACGGCGGCGCTGCAATGCCTCCCGCCTCTCGCGGCAGCCACCACCACCACGATGACACGCGGGAATGGTTGGGCGGTATACTCGGCTTATGGTACTTAAACATTCTACTCTTGTTTTTTGAATTGCGTAGCGAGTGAATGAAAAGCGTACGCAGCCGCTGTTCACTACAGAGCTTGCTTTTATTGTACTTTGAGGTTGTTTTTGAAACGGAAAGGATTATTGAATATGAAATTTCGTGAACGTATACAATACAATATTAACGGATATGATAGTTTATTATATTTTTATATATTATTTATTTTATTATGCATTATTATGCAGCGTTTGACCATTATCTCACTTGATGGTGTATGTACTTGCACTTGTACCTAATGATCGGGCATTATGTTAGGCACTATAGACTAGATCATAAACCTTGGAAAGGTTCAAAAGGTCGGAGTTAGGGTTGTGTCGTATTGTCGCACTGTCAGAAGGGCGCAGCGGCGGCGCGCGGCGCGCGGCGAGCGGCGAGCGGCAAGCGGACTTGTTGCTTACCCACGGACTGTTTACAGCGAATTCTCTATTTTCCCATGGAATTACACGAAACGAACACGTACTTGCGAACGGATGAGTGGCATCAGATTGCGTAAACGACGTCATCCCGCAGCTGTAGATCTAATAAAGGCTGAAAAGCTCCTTGGATGTGTGCGCTAACTAGACGTTGTGTTTGTTTGTTCGAGAGTAAATCGTTTAATTGAGATGAAGACACGTATTCATCTACTAACATTTATTTGTACATCCTTATTGGAACTTCAGTAGACGTATCAATTAAAGATGTTCAAATATATTGTGAGACTTCGGAGTACTGTGGCACAATGTGATGCTTTTAACCTGTGCACTGCCGGTCTTCGACATTTTATTATCGATCCGTGATCCTTGGCACATATACGGCGCTAAGAGCTGCAAAATACCAATGTGTTTCTTGTCTTTTGCATTTATTTATATTTTTATATTTTTCATGTGTGTTCGCGGATAACTACGTCGTTTATGAACCGATTTTGATGATCCTTTGTTTTGTTTGATAGAGTATACTACCGTGGTGGTCCCATTTAAATTTCATCAAAATCGGACAAGCGGTTTTTGGTTACACTCCAATGGTGGATGGATGATGGTTGTTACGTTTATCTGGATGACTTCCTTATAGAGGGTGAATGACAATTGACCCCTTAAGTAGCCAAGATCACTGAAAAGGGTAAAAAAAATCGACGAGAAAGTCGGTACCACGCGCACAATATTGTGATGATAGTTACTTTTGAACTACCATGGTACCGACTTCAACAAGTTATTTCACACTTTTGAGTGCTGAAGTCGGGTCGATTTTTGGTAAAAAAAACATTTTTATTAAATTAAGCTACTAAAACGTACTCCAACATTACAAAATTACATTAATTTAGCATTTGCAATGCAATTAGCATTATAATGAAGGAGGGCGCGTTTCCGGGCGTAGTCGATCGCTATGTAATGACACCCTTGAAGCGATCGGTGCAGACATTACACGTCGGAGCTGTTGTATAATCTGTGAGCTGGGCTGGCTGTCCCAATACACCTGATTATGTAGTTTTGTAATGTAATAGGTGGCAGAGATATCGGCCTTCAACCGTATATACAAAGGGGAGTGTTCAGAAGAGCTCCTTAACCTTATTCCGGCATCAAAACATGTAAACATGGGTTTCTCAATCTTTGTCCACACCACTAACTTCCTCTATCACACTATTCTTAACTCTGTCGCTCTCATATTGTGTTCAATATCATTTTAATAAGGGTTTCCGCAGAGTAAAGCCTTCATATAAGGTAAGTAAGGTTCATATTTGTATTTCTTTATAACTTGTTATGTTTTGTTATTAAAACTGACGTGGTTTTGACACATTATGAAATACATAAAACACGGGAGTTACTCACGTAATAAGTCAGAGGGTTCCGACTATAGTTTCAACCACATTCGGTGGTCTTTTTCGAGAAGAACACTGGGCGCTCGCGGACGCGGTCTCGGTTCCCCTAGCCTAGTAGCCTTGTTATGTTTGTTAATAGATTTAGTTCGAATGTTGTAATCTATGCAAAATTTATATATATTTTATGCGTGCGTTTTCCGTGTGTAAATCGGTTATAACGACATCAAGCGAGAGTGATTGAGCGCGAAGGTCGCTGTGGTCCGGCGCCCCTGACATTTGCTCATGCACTGTGCAATAAGTTATATTCATATTAAACAATGCATATAATACACTGTGTTACTTAGGTTTTGGTAATACATTTAACATCAAGGAAAATAGTTTATGAAACATATGTGTGAAAGAAAAGAACGCAATCCCGAATCTTTAAACATTTCAAAGTACTTTTTTGTTATAAAGACTGCGGCGGATGATATAGCGTTAAATTATAGTAAAGTAAATATTACGACCAAGGAAACTGTCTAAAAATTTTAATAACATTTTCCGTCTAATCACAATGGCGATAAGGTTGAACCTATCTAACAATGAAAGCGATACACGTAAAAAGCAACCTTGTTCTTTTATGAATTGAAGGATTTTCATATTCATTTATTTAAGTAATAAAAAAATAGGTTTACTTATTATTATTATGGTCGCAATGATCCAGTTTGAGTACAGCCATGATTCGCCTTCTTGATATATACAAATTTTCTTTATAAATAATGTCGATGAGGCCTTAAACTACAAAATCATAATATATCAACATAATTTTTTAAAAAATATATAAAGGCTCAATTACTCACGAAACAATTTCCATTTAAACAAAATCTCATATGCAAGTGAGCTTTTTCAGGAAACAGATCTTCATCCGAAAGGTATAATATGATAAATAATAACTGGTTCAGACAACTTAATTGTATAATATGTTCATCACAGCTTGAGAATTCATTTCGCTCACAGTAGCTGCGATTGGAACAGGATATGTGTGCAGAAATAACGACATTTTTGAACATTACTGCGAAATAAATTCAACTTTAGTATGTCATGAAAATGGATAAATAATAAATATAAAACCTATTGTAGGAAAGAACTTTAGTAAATATGATCCAACAATGTGAAGAGTGAGTGACATAAGTAGAATCAAACCCAGAGACAGATATACGATGTAACAATACAGGAAGCGTCCCGCGCCGAACTGGTTTCCTACACGGTGAGATATGGCCGCTATTACCCACGAACGGCTGTTGGTAAAATGATAAAGGTACCTGCGGCACGTTAATATTTTAATGCTGATAACCAACGATCATTTAGTGTTCGGCTGAGTTCTATCAGTTTTTCGATTATTTTTCATTTTTGTACATGGTAATGATTGCTGATTGCAATCAGTTTTATTTCATGAAATTACTCACATATTTCATATTATTTCACCTCTGATTATTCACAGGCATATAGATTTTTGTCTCACTTTGTATCATTTGTACGCAACATGATCTAGATCCCACTAATATTATAAATGTGAAAGTTTGGATGGATGGATGGATGTTTGTTACTCAAACACGCCAGAATGGCTGAACGGATCTGGATAAAATTTGGCACAGAGTTAGATTATAGTCTGGAATATCACATGGGCTACTTTTTATCCTGGATAAACATAGTTCCCGCGGGATACTTGAGGTAGCGGAACCGTAATCCACGCGGGGAAACCGCGGGGCGCTACTAGTAAATTAATAAATAAATAAATATGTATTGTCCACAATGTACATCAATCACTGTTTTACAATATTGCACCAACGATTCAATATAGGTACACGTACCAATTTAACATAAGACCTGAAAGTACCTATATACCTGCTCAGTCGACGGATTCACTTCATATTAAAATCGTTTTTACCCAAGAGAGATAGTAAATACTATTCTTATACCTTATTAGATGTACCTATCAAGTGCTGTAAAAGCGATATCACAAAAGTACATTGAACCGAAACTGGATACTCCGCATTATGGTAATATGGACAACAATAAGTGCATGCGTGCATAAACACTACGCCGCTCCGAGAGCATTCTCAATTCGAACGTCCGTGTAACTGGACCTTATTTGAATTAAATCGGTGTTGCAGGAAAATGGAATAGTGCATCTCAAAATTGGAACACATTAGTTGCAAAAAGGTTACATTGTGTAAATACTTTGTGGAAAGAAATAAGTTTTTTTTGTCATTCTTAATCTAGTAATAAATAACATTTTGCGTTCAGTTTATAAAATTATGATTTCCCGCGGCTTCACTAGCGTGGATGACAGTTTTCTCGCTACCTGATTTACCCCACGGGAACTATACTTTTTCCGGGATAAAAGTAGCCTACGTGTTAATTTTTCTAAACCAAACTTTCGCGTTTATAATATTAGTAGGAAGTAGGATTAAAAATTATATCATACGAATGAAAATGCGAAAGTATATAGGTATATATAAATATTATAGATATACTTGAAATGATAATATCATTCTTCTGGGTCGAGCACTCTTTGCAGAGTAATATTTGATGGTAGCAGCAACTGACGGATTTCTGCTCTGGCGTCCTTTCCAGCCCCTGATTCAGTACTTTCGGTAACTTAGCGAATCAATTCGATCATGGATAAATCCTGTTTTACAGACTTCATGGAGAACTAAGTATTTCAAATATGCCTTACACAATTTCGTCAAGGGTCGAAAGAAGCACAGATTTAGAATATTCCAATACATTTACGAAAATGAGCGAATTCAAAAGTTCAAAATATAAATTGTAAGATTCGTTCGCCCTGCGCTTTATGTTTACACTGTGGTACATGGACTGTGTGCTGTTGAATGACCTCGCGATCGCTCCTCTTCCTTTTATTTTCCTAATAAATTAGCAAATAAATCAATAATAAAGTAAATAGCATTACTATCAAATTTTGTTCAATCAGAATGAACGTTAATAAACCGTTCTCATACATAACCAGCGCGTGCCGTTGTGGCAGCACTGCACAGTGCGCGCGCCACGCTCTGAGCGTCACTGCAACTGTCGCAGGCAAGCAAGACGCTTACAGTGTGGCGGCCGAGAAGTGGGTGTGATGATCGTGTAAAACAATGGTATGTAATCACGCTGTCGATGTTTCACTGAACCGGGGGAACCAAATATTGAATAAACGAAGTGAGATAAAGGTGCTGGTGCCAATACTCGCCACGCTTGGCAGGCGGGTTGACGAGCGCAGTACTAAAATATGATCCTCAGAAGGCGCTGCTGGCCATCCTTCGGGTACGTGATCCCTTTCGACTCCTACGACACCCACGGGAAGACATGGGGTGGGGTACAATTGTAAGCCGGCACCTCACGGCATGTCCATTTGGATAATAATTTTACCTACATTAATTACTTTGTGTGCGGTGAATGAAGTGTTAAATGTCATAGTCAAATATCATAATGTCAATAGGAAACACTTATATAACCACGAAAGTCGATTTGCACGAAATCCAACCAGTTACGGGTAAGTCGATGTAAAACATATACCTACCTCGCCTCGTCCGTAAACAAAATAGGTCAGACAGGACATTGGAGTTGGACCTGTGCAATGGCGCGCGCGAATCGCGCACAAGAGAACGAAATGAAAATGTTACGTTTACGGATATTTGATTACTTTCTGCAAAGTTTTCTTTGTTCTTCTAATAATTCTGTGCTCTGCGTTTTATACTGTTTTATTGTTGAATATAATTAAATTTAACTTGGTTTTCGAACATAACCTATTTTTGGATTATTCAAAGTCTTTTAATCATGTCGAAAAGACGATATGCGGTTTATTTTTAACATTCGATTGAGTTTTGGACATTGATGGTAGTAATTTTTTTTGACGGACCCATCTTGCACTCTTAAGTTTTGTAAAGTCAAAAGGCTGGAGTTTTACATGGAAGTTATGTAGAGAAATAAGATGGCGAAAATTTCCTATTTCATTCGACTTCCTACAGTTGTACACTAAATGATAGTAAAAATTGAAGATCGAAGATAAAAAAACAAGTTTCGATCTTAACATTTAAACTTCCCACCATTATGCGTTGATTCCATTGTTCGCAAAAAATAAATTTTAAAAATAATGTTGGGATTAGAAAACGTGGACCAAATTCAGAAAGTCTTTCTTCGCAGTATTTTTATATAATAGATATTTATTATGACCGAAAATTCGATACTACGAATGGCAACTAAACCGGCAAAAATAAATCAGCTGGTATACAAAATAAGTCTTTCGATTAAATAGTTTTGTTCGGTAATTCGTAAACCTACTGTACATTTTAGATAAAGCAATTCAACGAAAGTAATTGTTTGCCGCAGTCAAGAGCTTAATCAATAATAGGATATATCATTCGAAAATGATGTGTAAGCAGGTATATAAGGTAATCGTATGAAAACGTTTATAATACATAGATCCCAAGTACAAGCGGGTCGCGCGGGTCAGACGGGACGGGGTGACCTTCATGAGGCGTCTCCAGCACTGCGCAGTAAATACCTGAAACGTTTCGGCTACAGATTTAAAGCTTCATCTTTATGTGCTTAAGAATCACGATAGGTTTTTTCAGGTAAATATTTACTGACCGAAACAAATCTACTATCCGTGTGTGCTATAGTTTTATCGCCTCGCAAATCATATTTTCTAAATGTGTCCAAAATATCTGCTTCTCCCCCGGACATGAATCATGAACATGTTGTTTAAATAATCCTTTTCTAATTTATATATCTCACTTTTTCATTTGTCCAATATAAACCGTGCCGTGGTGGTACTGGCTTAGAATAGTACTCCCCCATCTCTTCCCGCGGGTGCCGTAAGAGTCGGCTCTGGGATCACGTACCAGGAGGTGGGCAGCAGCGCCTTCTGAGGATCGGAAGTCATACTGCGCTCTCCAACCCGCCTGCCAAGCGTGGCGAGAATTGGCAAATCCCCCTATATGGGGGAGGCATATGTCCAGCAGAGGATATCCAATTGCTGAGAAGAAGAAAAAGAAGAATATAACGATGAACACGCGTTAAACAAAGTTAATTTTTGGTTTCATTGTTGGCTTAAACCGCAGTTACCTCCAAAATCCCAAATCTCATTTCAGGGTGTTCCCTTACTTTTAAACCGATAACATCTATGACTCTAATGATACGATATATAAATAGGATCTTATTGGGGGTAGCTCGATAAGTCTGTGACTTCTAAATACTTTCCATCATATGCCACCATCGCTCGACCACTCGTCGACATCACACCGTCCCTATTCGGCAGACACACCACCATCACACACGAATCCTTTCGCTTCTAATGTCATAATACGTACGTCCTGCCAAGGAGTGGATCTCGTTGGCTGAGAGTATGTTTCCCACTTAAGAAGGTACCTTCTACTGTTGTGGGCTACGTCATAAAGGCAAGCTTAAAAATCTTATTGGTGGTCTCGTTATTCATTTTTTCGAAATATCTCATTAAATAAAGGTTAATTTCGCCCCAAACAAAGACGTCCTTTTCTAGCGAATACTCTTCCTTAACCCCAGAAGTTCATTTGTGGTGATAGATAATGTACATAATCGCTGCGAGAACACTATCAATGTAACGATCGTTCGACATTATCTTCACGGGAAAAGTAAAATGGCATTTCCCATGAATTTAACAAATGTCGTAAGCACCATCTCGTTCTAGACTAGAACTTTCGTTGCAAGCCTGCAAATAAGCTTTTATAGCCTGAACCGCACATCTTAAGGCGAGTTTTCACCGACATTTCACAGACATCACCCACCGGGTGAAACGGGTCTGGGAAGACCAACGTTTTGGTTATTCACAACTAGCGCAACGCTGATTTTCAGCCGATTTGTGTAAGGATTTGTGTTTTACTATTTTATAGTAGCTTGTTTTTGCTATAATATATTGCTCCATGGCTATGTCAGTGACTTTCATGCTTCTATGGCCTTCCGCATTCCTGATTCGATCTAGAGATCCAGAGCGTTAGGTTCCTCATAGGTCGTTGTGCGACTTGGAGCATACTTACTAGACCCATTAAGCATCAACAAGTTTCAGCCATTCTAGAAATACATTGTGATGTATGTAAAACCAGATGATCCGGCACCCATATTCCAGAGTCGTCCAAGCGAATATTGCAGCATAAACTCTTAACGTAAACATGTTTATTGTTTATGAAGTCAATGTTTTATCAAGAAGAATTGCCCCAAAAAGGTCTGACCTACATTCAGTATCTGTAAAATAGAGTGAATATTGCTTTATGGCAGAGCAGATACGGACGGATTCTGGCGGTGGCTACTGAACACTAAACTTGTTTATGAATTAAGTTCGCTTCCTAGGCCTTTAACGTCACTATAGGTACACTACACACCATCGGTGATACAAGAACAAGCAATCGATAGTGCATTTTGTTTGATGATGGAGAGGCACATACTGCGAGTATAACACTTTCTATAATGTTTAGTACTTACCTAATTGATGTTAACTTTTATAATTGTTTATACTATGTCGCTATGAGTTCAGTTTTAGCAGAAACATTATGGTGACTGAACGAATTTAACTGAACGTGTGTCGCGAATGATTGATTCCATTGAAGTTAATTCAGTTTACAGAATTAATCTTTATGTACTCGCTGACAGACTAGCTCTTCATCTGATAATCTTCACAATTTTGTTTGCTAAAATTACGACTTCAAGCTTGATCCATCCTAAGAGGCCTAAGACCTTTCCTAGGTCTCGTACATAAAAACCGTGTGCCGTGGTGGTACCGGCCTAGAATAGTACTCCCCCATCTCTTCCCGCGGGTGCCGTAAGAGTCGACTAAGGGATCACGTACCAGAAGGTGGGCAGCAGCGCCTTCTGAGGATCAGAAATCATACTGCGCTCGCCAACCCGCCTGCCAAGCGTGGCGAGTATTGGCAAATCCCCCCTATATGGGGGAGGCATATGTTCAGCAGTGGACATCCTACTGCTGAAAAGAAGAAGTACATAAAAACCAATGCGCCAGACTAGAAAAGGAAAGAAAGAGGAAGTTAATCCATTGTCTACACAATTACGCCTCCAAATTATACACTAACTAGCTGCGCCCCGCGGTTTCACCCGCGTGCACTACGTTTTTCCCGCTGACTCAGTTATCCCACGGGAACCATACTTCTTCCAGGACAAAAAGTAGCCTATGTCCTTCTCCAAAGTCCCATGTATCTTTATACCAAATTTTATCTAAATCGGTCAAGCCGTTTTCATGTTATGTCGTGACAACGGAAAACGGGTTTCATTTTTATATATATAGATTACACTTTCTCCGAATTGTGTAGAAATCTAATTCGTCAATTTCAAGACTACAGATTTCAGTGAATTTGTAAACATTTGTACAAAGCCAAAGAGTAATTTACCCATCCAGAGCAAAATACCCACGCTCCGTACGTCACACTGAACTGAAAGGCTAAAGGTGACGCAATTGAATCGCCTGTTTCAGATTGACAAGCTAAAGGTCAGACGTTCGTTAACAGTATAAGCGAGGGCGTCGATGTATGTTCCACGAGTTTATAGTTTCGCGCTCGTGTATATTTTAGCATCACGTGAAAGTTATTATCGCGATATTTACTACTATTTCGGATGTTGTCGTTTCTCGATGTTTGGGCACAGTTGTATGCGCCAGGTTCACTGTCACAGTCCACTGAAGCTTTTGCGGGTAGGTTTCTAAGAGCGGACAAAACCGTGTACCGTCTTTCTTTCACGTTTGTTTCGTTTAATGGTGTCGCGAATGTCATTATCACAAAAGTCACTTAAAATCTTACTGATTACGACACACATAACACGCATGTTTATTGAATGTTTATTATATTATATATGAATGTAACTGTGCCGAAATATCGAGAAACGAAAGTAAATAAAGTACACGGTAAAGATCAGGATAATAACTTTATTTCTTATGTTAGTGACGAGCTTACAAATAATTAGTACGTTATTTAATTTAATATTTACTAATCAGTTGATCTCACGATGTAATGAGATGTTCATCTGATGACAGGCTTCAGGCACATTCCACCACACGTAGTTTAATGTCACTCACAACTGGACTATGCTTGTCACATTACACTCGCGCAGATACAATAACATATAACAGAAAATAACTTCTATATTAATATTTATAAATCTTTCGTTTGACTACTATCTCACTTCATGGTCAGTAATGATGTGATTGAAGGTGGAGCTAGACCTAGAACCTCATTGACATAGCTTTCAATCCCATTTCTAATTGAGGCAATTAGTGCAAGGCCTCTCCGGCACCCGACAGAATGCGTCGACTCAAATCGAATCAATGGAGACAGCAATCAAACCCAACCCAACCCAACCATATTATAATCTAAGAAACTTTACATCAAGTAAATTATTTATTAAACACAATACAACATTAGTTACAAAAATCTTAAAACTAAAAGACACAAAATTAAATAACTATTATGTTATTATTCAACAAAAACTTACAATCGGAATAGCAAGGGATTTCACAAATAGATCAATGCTTGTATTCTTTGTTAATTATATAATATTGAATATAATTATTTCATGTAACGATTCATTTTATAAACATTAAGAAACAATATCATTTTAAATCTTTGTTAACTTTAAAGCTTCGTAATATACGGTGACTGGAAAGGTAATTAAATGTTCTACCCTAAATAATTAAGCAGCCACCTCAACAAAGGCTAATGAATGGTTAAATTAACGAGATTATCATCTGAGTTCTAAGCCTTAATTAACATAAAACTGAATATCTACGCGAGTGACTAATTATTTGGTTATTGATACTACTACCAATACAATTTACATCAATGTGTTACAATCGAGTTTTGTATGTAACGTAGGTACCTGCATTGTACAGTAGTCACAGCGTGGGGTCATGTCTCTGAAGTTGTCTGTATGTATGCAGTATGCAGTAGATAATTCTTGACGATTTCTCGCTCTATGTCGCTTACTATTCTCGATGACAAATTGTTTTACCTGGACATGCGCAACTGTTCACAGAGCCTAACGTCAGAACAACAAAGATAAGCGGCGGCGCGCCAAATCTCCTATTTTATACCCTCAACAATGGTAGTGATTCGCTTATTCAACTAAACTAAACTCTAATTCTGGGAAATAAGTTAAGTAAGATAAGTTCTTGTATAGTAACGATAAAGTCTAAATTTTTATGACACTTATCAATCTTCTTCTTCTTCTCTCAGCCATGTGCGTCCACTGCTGGACATATGCCTCCCCCATATAGGGGGGATTTGCCAATACTCGCCACGCTTGGCATGCGGGTTGGCGAGCGCAGTATGATTTACAATCCTCAGAAGGCGCTGCTGCCCACCTTCTGGTACGTGATCCCTTAGCCGACTCTTACGGCACCCACGGGAAGAGATGGGGGAGTACTATTCTAGGCCGGTACCACCACGGCACTTGACACTTATCAATGACAACACTAAAATTACATGGTTTTATTAAATTTGCGGGTAGTTTTAGATAAATTAACTCGCCAGTTATTTGGTGCCTACTAAAACTACCCGCAATTGGCCAGCAAATTAATAAAAATCGTCTAATATTAGTGACAAAGTTGTATGGAGTTATACAAATTTGAATGTAAGCGTCTTTAGAATACGAGCTATTTTATTTTACAGAATTTTAGTAAACTTTAGCTAGTCCGAGTGATTAACAGAATCAGGGTCAATGGCTCTCAACAATACTCTTAAACTAAATGCAGCCATCGACTTATTCCTAGTAGCTCGGCGTCAATAAACACAGCACTAACCAACACTCTCGTTGTACCTTACGACATTCGTTTTTAGTTTCTATGTAATGAAAATTGTACGTAAGTACCTCTTTTTTGGATTTAAAAACTAATATGTACTATATACCACAGATAATAGAGTTATCTGTGGAGGCTTGTAAATGGTTCTTTCGTATAATATTTCTTGTGTTATTTTGTAACTGTAGATGTAAGCTACCCAACGAAAATAAAAAATATAGTAAGATTGCTTTGAGGCGCTTATGTGTTATTTCTTAGTAGAGATTTATTGTTCTGCTTTGTTGGGCTTCAGCAAACGAAAACGTATAATTATTTATTATTTATTGGTAAGCCGCTTATGTACAATATATTATACACTTGAGATAACTATAGAAAGCCAATTACATGTTTTCTACTGGAGCACCCCCGAATACATTTAAATATTTTATACGATTACAATTCAAGCAAATATCGCCATCATAGATTTAACAGACAACGTTTAATATCATTAATAGGCACGACTTCAAGTTAGCAATGATTAAAACGAGAATTGATAACAATATGTCACCGTCTGTACATAAATAACGCTAAACAAGAGATTAACGTCAATAAAAACATTCAATTCAACTATTATCTAATACAAATTGAAATAATTCCGGCGGTACGGGCGCTAGGCGCTCGGCCGGCGCGTCGGGGCCGTGCGTGGGTTGGTGCCGGCGATCGCTGCGAGCGTGGGCTGTGGGCGCCGGGAAGCCCACGCCCACTTGTACACGTGTTCCATGTCGACAAACGATGTCCTAGGCCGACTACCGATAGGTACATATATAAGGATAAAAACCAGCATAATAAAGCTTTTATTTCTGTCAATATGAGTAATGAGTAAATACTTCATATGAGATTATAAATTTTAAACAAAATAAGAGTATGATTTTTTAAAATTTTACAATCGTATTATCATGCTAACGAAGTGAACTTTAAATTGTATAGTCACAAAGTGTATGTAGGTATATGTAAAACATGTATAGTACCTACATAATATAATCCTTGTTGTTAAAATTATAATAGTTGTAAACCGTACTAAGGTAGTAATAAGAATAACTATTCATTTTAAATTGAAGTATGTCACAGTAGGTACCTTTTAATAAAATAAACGCGATCAGTGACAATTTCATGTGCTATGAGGTTCAAACTCAAAGTTTGTTTTGTCATATCTGATTTTGTAAATTCGATGACATTACAAACGGGTGTTTACAGGCAGAGAGTTTTACAAATACATATTATGTACTTTACATACACCAACGCGCTGAAACATATTTATTACTAATCACATTTATGTTGTATGTATTGCTTCCGGGCTGTTTGGCCGTGGTCTAAGTGAAACTTGTGTTTTTTTTTTGTTTTTGTCTTCTCTGACACTGATCAGTATCAGAGAAGACGCCGCGAAGGAGAGTGATCGACAAAACGTCTGGAACACAAGTTTCACTTAGACCACGGCCAAACAGCCCGGAAGCAATACCTACAACATGCAACGCCGGCCGTGAAAGCCTTAGAGGTTACAATCACATTTATGATTGTTTAAATTCCTTTCTGCTGGTGTCCGACACAGCACAGGTCAAGCGCAAGGCGTTACGGCGAGAATTTCTGATAAAGAATTGACATCGTCGCAATAGATAATAGATGAAATACAATTTCGTTCAATCAAATCAAAATTAGCCTTTGTAAACTGTATCATAATATGGGATCCTTAAACACGAGTGTAAGTTTAAAAAACGAGCCGTAGGCAATTTTTTATATACATACACGAGTGTATTAATAGCAAATTATGTGCAGTTTACTACACTACTTTATCTAATCTCATAAAGTAGATAATTAAATTTACATAAAATCACAGCATATGTTTGCATTTATTTGTAAACGTTTAGCGCCAAAATCCGAAAATTTGCTGGTCGCGCATGCGTGTTGCGCCGCGTCCACAGACTATATTATGTAGAAAAACTGTAAACTCCTTCGTCCATCTGAAGTTGTATCTTAATGGTAAAAAGTAACATTTCGATACAGTTGTCTTAGAAGACCTGTACCTATCGTAATGTAACTTTTGAAATGTACTTCGATATATTGTCTATAAAGGCTGTCATTCAAGTTCTGTTTTTGATTTTTAATCTCTATATTTCAGTATGAGATTAGATAAAAGTTGTAATTCTAATATAATTCGATATTGTTTTAACATTATGCATAGTATCGAATCGCATCGATTCGATATTGTGCATAAAACAAACAATCCTAAAGTTTCATACGTGAAGTCGTCATCCTATCTGTTTCAAAAGTGAAAGCGATCTAACCGGCACTCACGGCGTTATGGCTTAAACATGTTGTGATTTACATATTAAAAGGTTGTAAAAGTCTACTGAATAATGGGAGGGTCACGTGGAAGCGTTTTAGAAAACAGACGTTGTTTTGTTTCTATTTGTGCGGCGAACTGGCTCATGCGAGGGTCGGCTCTGCTTCAATGGAGGGATAATTAGGGGGGAAATTTGTTGAGAACGAAGCCTAATCAAGACGGATCGAATAGGTACCTACATATTTGGCGTAGAACTATCACCTATATTTGAAAGTGGGAAAGAGTTTTCAACGTTATATGTACCGATTGCTGAAGTTTTCTAGATTCCTACATATTGAAATCAAACAACTTTAAACGGGCATATACAATTATATATTTACATAACATAAAAATCCGATACCCGTGGGCAAAGTTCCCAAAATGCTGGCAGCATTGCCACCTTGAGCAGCAATGCTTAGTCTTTCAGCAAGGTCATTTTGGTCACGTGTTGCTTAGTTTGTAAAAAAAAAGGCGATATATTAGCATTCGCGAATGTGGGAATTCGAACACTCGCTACATCACAAATATGTGTGTGCAAGGTTTCTATTGTAATAGTAGATTATGTTATTATTTCTCTGTAATGTACGGCTCTACCGTGTCAAATATGAGCTAGAATAAGGGGTGTAAGGTAACTTAATCTTCAGGTGAATCACCGCCAATTCAAGGACTGAAATAAAAATTGTACAAAATGTTTACGTGGATTTGCTACTTAAACGTTTATAATCCGATCCTGACCTGACGATCATGGGATTACCCGGGAAATAAACTCTTACAAAAACAAAAAATAATGGTCTAAATCGGTCCTGGCGGGTTCGAGCAATCGGAGAACATTCATAAAAAACATTCTGATAAATTGAGAACCTCCTCCTCTTCTGAAGTAGGTTAAAAACAAAATATCATCGGTTTCAAAAGCGGTGGGCGCTATTCGCGAGCAGCAGTGGGCGGGCTAGAGGTGTGGGCGCCATTCGTCCGCCCGCCTATTGAATATTTTTATTTTGATATTATTTATTCAATGAAATTCTCATGAAAAGCAATACCCATAGCGTCAAGTTACATCCCACACTTTCCTTTGTACGAAAATACTTTTATACATATTATAAAAGTATCTTCGTGTTAATCGTATTAACCGTGACTTAGAAATGAAGGCGAGTCTGTTTATCAGAAATGTACAAAAATAAACCACGTAACTATAGAACATAAAAAACGGTTTACATTTTATGTTTACAAAAAATCAATATTCCCATTCTTTGTGCCCGTGTTCCGGAGAAGTACCTACTCGTAGGCAGATATCGCGGAATTGCACTTACTATGGTCTTGATATATCTCTTCTGCTTTATTCAGCCTGGTCACATTCTTCATACTTGTGTTACGTTATGTGTTTGCTAGATTATTACGGCACATCGGCATTTTATTTAAAAAATTATCCATTGTACAAGGACATGTTCAATGTATCGATGAAACTTCAGAATACGTCTTCACGAACAGAATAATGAAAATATTTTCTGCTGGCAGGTACGGAGTTGAAATGGAAACACTGCTAAAATATTTTAAAATTTGCCATCGGTCCAGTACTACACAATAGTATGGCTAAGTAACAATTATGAAATTGTACACATTACAATTTCATAATTGAGATTTATATAATGTCTTATTAGACATTATATAAATCTCAATTATGAAAAAATGAAATACAAGAGGAATTATAATTCAAGTATATTTGTATTTTGCATACCGCTGTGGTGGAATGTGGAGAGAATTAATTAATTTTTACAACTATTTTATACCGATGTTCATGCAAATAAATGACTTTGACTTTGAATTTTTTTACCGATTGTCCTTAAACTTGTTTGAGAACTATGGCAACCCTAAGCTAAGGTGTAACAGCACCAACACCAACTATCACAGACCCGCTCGGCTCTTTAGCTCTTTACTAGCTCTCCGCTAATCTGTCACGATATTCCGACTGTTATACTGGAAGCTTTCAACCGCACTCCTGGGTGCTAACTCCTTCCGTAGTTGATGATCGGAGCTTGGACTATGTACTTAAGCTTTATGGATTTCGATTGCTTATGCAATGGCGATTTGCGCAATACCAATTCCCACGAAACCTTCCATTTATATATATTTTACATATACCTAATGAGGTATAAAAAAAATACTAAAAAATGGAACCGACTTCAACACTCAAAAGTGTGAAATAACTTGTTGAAGTAAAGTAGTTGAAGAAAATATCTAGCAGTATATTATTTATTTATTTATTTTATTTATTTAAGGTCAACCAACAGTTACAATATAATAATAATATTACAATATACATATACAATATACATGTTGTATGTATTGCTTCCGGGCTGTTTGGCCGTGGTCTATGTGAAACTTTTGTTCCAGACGTTTCGTCGATCACTGCGGTCGACATCTTCAGTGGTTCAAGTCCGAGCGGCGACAAGAGCGTAGAACTCTCCTTCGCGGCGTCTTCTCTGATACTGATCAGACTACTCATCAGTAACTAGTAGAAATACTCATCAGTATCAGAGAAGACGCCGCGAAGGAGAGTTCTACGCTCCTTTGCTCCTTTTTTGGGAAACCTCGATGACAGCGAGGATGCGTTTCGGTGACCGCTGCTGATCTCACAACGGCAGTTTGACGATAACGACGGCTCTTCTTCAAATGTTTATAAATAATGCACAAAAAGTTTTCTTAATAAGCATACCAAATAAGGTTTTCTATATCGTAAACACAGCACAACGAAAACTTGTTGTTACCTACATAAGCGTTAGCAAGAAGTTTTCGTAAAACCGCATTGAGAATGTACTAAATTATTCCCAAAACATGTAACATATTTCAAAACTGTCTTCACTCTTTCCTTTTTATGAGTATTTGTAGAAAACCTACACGAAATGATTTACTAGCCCGACTTGAACCGTTGCCAGAATGTTTCTCTATCTTTTCCCAAAAATAAACCAAAATATTCTGGTTTCATTCAGTTATTTGAAAAGACGCGATGCTTTATTAATACACAAGAGTGGTTATTTGTGTTGCCGTGCCCGTCCGCGTCGCGTCGCGGCGCGTCGCCTCGGTTACGAGAGGAAAACAAAATAATCAACCAGCGTGCGTGCTGGTAGTTGGTGCACAGATGCGATAGCGCTTCGTTTCTTGTGAAGTGGTATCAGATCACTACATCCCTACTACTGCTGGAACTCTATACTATTGGACATATGTATTTCACTGCGCTGGCAGATCATAGACTAATGGCCAGCCTATTTTTTTATATATTATAAGTTTGCTTTTGACAACTGTTAAAGGTAAGAATATAATTGCTAATCCGATATAGCCCAGCGGATTAGCAAGTTGAAGTGGCAGTGGACAGGGCATATAGTTCGAAGAACCGATGGCCGTTGGGGCCGAAAGGTTCTCGAATGGAGACCACAGACTGGCAAGCGCAGCATAGGACGGCCACCGACTAGGTGGACAGACGACCTGACTAAGATCGCAGGCAAGGGCTGGATGCGGGCCGCTTCCAACCGGTCCTTGTGGAAATCCATGGGGGAGGCCTTTGTCCAGCAGTGAACGTCCTATGGCTGAGATGATGATGATGAAAGGTAATAATAATTAAAGGTCAATATTGTAGCAGATCAGTAAAAGTCTGCTCGTAGTCTTCAAATTACGGAAGTGCTCAGTTGAAAAAGCCACTAGCTGTGACCCGTCCTAGTTGTGAGCGCATAACATCGCGTTCCGAGTTGATCTATCAATGCACCGCATATATGTACCCCGCTACGAGAGCTAATTAGTAGTATCAGTGTAATGATATATTCTGTAATTAATATAAATTTGAAACTATTATGTACACGATTTTTTGAGAAGGAGAATACTAATCGGAATATATACGATATAAATCTTCTATCTATATAAATGTCGTAAAGCAGTAGTATGTCTGTAAATGGAATACATTTATTTATAAATGAGTGAGGGCTATAAGTGTAGGTAAATGCGACACAAAAACCATAGAGTGTTTGTATGTCTGTATCTAGGTACACTCCGCTATCCTCTGGAACTACTAATGGGTAGCTTACGTTCAGCAGTTAGAGCAACATTTAGGCTAATTGTATTTCATTATAGTCGGATTGGGGGAGGGGGAGGCCTATGTCCAGCTGTGGACGTCCTATGGCTGAGATGATGGTAGTCGGATTACTGTCAAAAAAACAATACTTATTTAAACGAAATCACTCACGGGAACGATTTAATGAACAAATAATAATGCATTAAACCCTTCAACCACAGTGAATCAAATATTATTCGGCAATGCATTATCTGATTGCATCGATTGAGAAAACGTGCGAGTTGCTGAATTTAATACAAACAATGTTAATTAATTAATTCGGACAAAGCTTCCCAGCGCAGCTCAAGTGCTTAATCACCATAAAAGTGTTCTCTGAAGCCATCCGAAGCGCAAAACTCAAACGAAACGACACCAACAGGACGTAAACAGGAAACTCCACGTTTACAGGATCGCTCGCATAGGAAAGCGATTTTCGCTCAGCCCTAGCCGGGACCCGGGCGTAATGGGCCGGGAGACCATGCACGGACTTGCACAACTAGAGATGGGAGTATGATAGTCACTTCTGTACCGGGGCGAAGCTAAATGCGCCCGCGTGTAATCCGCGCTCTTTGAAAAAGGTCCCGCGACGTGATTAAAACTCTTGGAATTAAACTTATTTACGTGAGTGTATCTCCACGCTTTTATTAGCTTCGCCTGTATGTATGTAACGGAATCTTTTTAAGCTATTGCATAGCTTCTATCGCGGGCCTTGAGCGTGGAGACCGAATCCAGAAATTCCGTAACGAAAATAACCTAACACCCCCCACTCCGACTGGCACAGCGGTGATACTTTTCAGTTTTGCCATCTATCGATGAATAGCAGAACTTTTAATGACTTTTTTGAAATATCACGCTTGTCTGTTCTATGGCTTTCCACTACTGGTGCATTCAGCCATCGTCGATGTTATATATTTATAGAAGTATTTCAATAATTTTTTTAATTTAAGCTATTGCATATTTTTACTAAAACCCAAGGTAGCATTACAAACAAAATAAGGGTGGGTAAATACTATCCGTACTTACCGGAGATAGGAAGGAAAATACGATCAGTTGAATTCTACTGCTTTCGCAAAAGCTACCGCTAAAAGTACGTGTAACCATGGTTACGTGATATAAAAATCGCGTTGGCTACGCTGGCTGCGTCTGGCGTTAAAAACGAACTACAGAGAAACGTAACTCAATCAAAAAATACCCCCATGAAACAGATACCGTCGAAAGCGGGCCTTTAAAACGATACCGCACGGTGGTTCATTCCGCCGTTACGTCTCGGCCGTGCGGATATGGAAATTGTTACCGAAAATAATTTTTACTGATTTTTTAAAAGACCGATAATATATCCTCCTTGTGGAAATAAATGACGATGATGATAACATATACCAATAATGCCTTATGTAACGTGGCACTTACGCGTAGTCGATATCGCGATCAATAGTTGTTTCGGCTTCTTCCGGAAGCCTTCATCAGGATCTTGAGTGCGGTGCGTTCGTCGTTAAGTCCTGTGTCGCACTGCAGGCTGCATTCGACTCGAGCACTGACTGTTGTTTTTTAAACTGGCTTGTAAGAGACTTGTTTACAATATTTTTTGTACCTTATAAAAACTACACGGCGACGTCGCAAATCGTAATAAGCTAATTTGCTGTAAGTATAGAGGTATTTTGTTTATAGATAGCATTTAATTATGTTACTATCTATCAATCAATCAATCAATATTCTTTATTGCGAAAAAATGGTAACAATGATTATGATGCCGCTGTCAAGCAGACATTCAAGCACGCACGCTATTCACCAATCGTTCGTTCAAAATTTAAACCAATCACGGAGTAGTCCTATTTGTAATACATATTGGTGGACGTATTTTGAATCATACGTCATTATGGTTTGAAGTAGGGCCACTTTTTGAGTGGCATTTGTTCTGAATTAGGTTTCCTGATGTTATTTGTTCGTAGCGCGTTCTTGCTCCGCGCACACAGCCATTGATATTACAGTAGCTCGTCGTCCTCCACAGGATGGGATTATTAAGTTTGAATATTATAATGATTCATGGATGTAGCATGAAGGCTGTTGACATAGCGTAGTACACGTGACATCCCTAAATTGTCGCACTGTCATAATATGTGCACTGTTACTACCTGCTTCTATCGAGTTCACAGTAAATTCCCGCCCGCTCTCTCCAAATAAACAAGTGCACCGATTGACCCAGAAAGCTGCCGTCGCGCAGCGCAATGGTGTCGGGATGGAGTGATAACGCCTATTTTGGCGGATAAGTACGAATTCGGTGAGATGTGTACAGTTTACGGTCGTCAAAAGTTAGCACCACAATAATTGGACAAAATAATTTGGAGGCAGTTTATAAAATAATACAATCGTCTCGAATGGAAATTCTACCTCTTTAATTTGTTTTTATACGATTGCTAGTGTATGATTTTTTCATTGTTATATAATATGCAAATGCTTTTCATTGACCATGATCGGGTGATAAATCATAAAGGCGTAACAAAAAACAAACATTGCGTACATTCACATCTACGTAAATTGACAGTAATATGACTCAAAGAGAGAGAAGCTATTAATATCAATATTATAATATCGGGTAAGTACACAATTCTTTAATTCCTCCTTCCTTACACCACCGCAAACAAAAGATTTTTATTCAAAAATATTATAAACACTTTAGTCTTCAGGAAGTTCATTACGTAATCTTGTTGAATGGCACGTGCCCGAACCGCATATTTTATTCTATATCGCGGAACTGTGGCTCCAACTGTGGACGATACAGACTGGTAGACTAATCGAGCAGGAGAACTGGAAAATCCATGCTAATTATTTACAACGTAGTGTTAATGTTACACATCACATGGAACTGTTGGCCAATGGAGTAGAAAGGTTTTTCCGAGTGGAGAAGTGGAAAAGAAGGACGTGACCCTCAGATATACAACGGTTCCGGGAGGAGGCTGTATGCCCGGCCCATTGTGCAGATCAATGGTGAGGTCCAGTTCCGGTGGACCTTTTGGTACTGAAACTATGAAGATTATTTACTGCTCGTTTTTTTTTTTTACATATTATAAGTTTGCGTTAGACAACATGAACGGTAAATGGAATTATAGTGAACACGATGTAACAAGCTACTGTTTAATAATAATCTTCTAATAATGTCTGTTTGTGTTGTGTAGTAATAATGTACGTTTATGGTGTGCGTTAATAATATCTATTCGCCTAAAGATACGGACACACTCAACACTCCAGGGGTATACAAAATACCATGTGATTGTGGACAGTCATATATAGGCGAGACAAGGCGAAATGTGTCTACTAGGGTTACCGAACATATACGGAGCGTCAAGAATTTGGATACCGTGAGGTCAGCGGTGGCAGAACACGCCCAAATCCCAGGTGCGAGACACTTCTTACGCTTCGATAAGACGGCCGTTCTAGCGCGGGAAAGGTTTTATGTACCGCGTAAAGTTCGAGAGGCGATCGAAATTAGACGTCACCCTAATTTCAACCGGGATAATGGGTGGCATATTCCGCCGGCCTGGATACCAGTCTTAAATATAGGCGATACATCCGGGCTATGGAAACATGAGGACGACACGACTAGCACGGTGTGTAAACCGGCTTCCTACCATCATCATCACCAAAGTGACAGTGACAATGACACTCTCAGTGACAATGACTCAAGTGACAGTGCGCACCGGGACAATTTGACTGATGCAGCGCAGCCGTCTCAACGCCAGTTACGTGCTGAGGCTCGCGCTCGCCGCCTGGCACGATCATAACTCCCAGATGAAGAACTGCAAATAAGTTCGAAACTGGTCGGAGAGTAATTTTCCAGTGTTTACCACGTGAGTCCTAGTCGGTTTGTTACATTACAGTTAATAATATCTGTTTGTGGAGTGCATCAATAGGGTTGTCAACAATTCAAATAACATTTTCACTAACATTATGACACTTAACTTGACCTGACACTCACATGATTACTCGTATTATAGATATATCAGGTTTGTAAGAATGGTCATAATATAACCACTCTGCTGCCCCAAAAAATTGAATCAAATAATAAACATTTTTTACCAATGATGATAGTTCTGTTACTCAAATATAAGACTGTCAACACACAATTAACTGGATGTGTTAACTACACATTCGGTCAATGTCAAAATGTTTTGTTCATTCACACTTAAATTAAAGTTCGTGTAACCTTTAGCAATGCTATTTCTAAAGTGAGATCAGTTTTAAAAGTGAAAGTTGTAATACAACATCAGATCGCACCCATTTAAGCGTAGACTAATATCAAATCTAAACTACGCAATGTTAGATGTGTACTTTTGGGTCTCCAATTTTGAGACTATTTCAGAGCCAATCAGATTCCTATCGTGCTTACCCTTACAAAAACTACTGTTATCACAAACAAAAAACAACTGCATACTTTCCACTATTTAGTAATTATCCCAGAAAAAAAATGTAAACTACATAATAAAATTACAGTCATCATCAAACTAACAATAAAGTGAATCTTATTGTAACTTAATTAATAATTTACATACTGCAACGGTTGTTACGCTACTTTCATAAAAAACGTGAAAACAAGAAAACACCGAGTCATGAGAACGATGAAGCTATCCGATATGTTTACCGTTGCCTGTCACTCTCGACCTCCGTCAAACGCGGCTATTCTAAACGTTTATTGGTTCTATATTTGTCGAGAACAGAGCTTCGAAAGCCACAAATAGAACGTGAGAACAAACGAACAGTTGCTTTGACCGATAGCACGAAGTACGACCCTATTTGACGAGCGCATTGGAATTAGAACCGTCTGCTGTGTAGTCTACGTGTCGTTTTTGTTATGATAAAGGCGGGGATGTTTGTCTATGTGAAAGGTGTTTATAAAAATCGACCTTGTTGTTTATAAATATAGAGCTGTTAATGGAGCAGAAGGTCAGGGCTTGCGGCGACTGGTGTCTCCTCACGTCTCAATTAATAGCGAATGAATACGAACTTATTGCAGCGCTGTGCGTGATGTACGCACGTGCTTGCTCGCTGTAACATTGTAGGCGGGTTCATTTAATTTTCGTTCTATTAGTCTGTTATAATCACTATATTTCTCTCAACTACGTTATTTTAGTAGGGTATTTTACTCGCCAAACTAAGTACCAAGTAAGTTACTACCTGCTTTTACAAGTGTAAAAGTAGAGAAATAATCTCGTCTAGACCTACTTATGTCTAGTCCGGGGTCGGTCATTCGGTCGGTTTCATTTTCGGTATTGCGTAAGATGTGGTTTTCGTTTTAAAGTTACTTAATATTAGCATTATTTCAAAATCCACTTTTGCTGTTAGTCGTAGATGCTGCCCATCTTCATCAACCCGATGAAGAATTTAATCGTCATCATCTACATTATCATCATGATTGTTTATTGGAATCTGTGAGCGATAAATCCCGATCTCTTTTATCACATCCAGCGGTCTAAATATCTATCCTCAAAAAACTTGATCATATCCATCCGTGTCTCTAAAATGGCTCTGCTTTGTTTGGTATGTAAGTACATTTGTTCATATATATGCATATATATAATATCTTATATTTATATAAGGTTATATGTATATATATGCAAATAAAACGCTAATTTGTAAAAAGAACAGAGATTTTTAAACTATAATTCGTAATACAGCTATGTATTTGTTTATTATATGACTAACAATTTATTTTTTGTTTCAGGTAAAGTAACGTCTACGTTGATTCAAATTGATTTCACGCAACAGAGTAATTATGTAATTAAAAACGTAAGTTTGTAATTATGCTCCATTGTTCAGATATTACTTATTATCAGATAAATTTATTATAAAGTGAGAAATATGCTTCAATAGTCGTAATTCTGTTAATCTGTACACAAACTAGCTAAAATTATGTTTTTTGCGCTAATATTAATATTATTATCTTTAGAAATAGCGTTGTAAGGAGTTATATTATTAGATTAGTTTTTTCAATTTCGGCAATTACGGCACCGACTAACTTGACTTTATCTCTCTGACTTCCCGCTTTCTAATAAAAGATCTGTCTCAGTATGGTCATCCATTAGTGGCACACTAATTTGGACTTTATCGCGACCATATAAAAACTCCTACGGCTGAGGCGATGATGGTGATGATATAAAAGCCTTGTCATTTAGCACCATTTAGTTAGTTTGATTGATTGACAGAATCACTATCAATAACGGCTTATATATTATATGAAAAAAGATCAAAATCAAAATAAATAACGCCTATATCGCGTCAAGCTATACTATGCTTGGACACTAGTCTTCGCAGTGTAAATACAATACTGAATATTTTGCTGAAATAAAATACTTATAACTAATTACAATACTACAGCTACTACAAAAATATTTGAGCAATCCACACCTATATACATTTTGCTTCATATATTAAAACATTTATACAATCAAATAACTACGTAATAGTATTTATTTTGCGGTTCACTGCATTGACGTCAGGTCGGGTGAAATCTACGTCAAACTGTTTTGTGAGAGGGGCGGTGCACGGGGTTCCGCAAGTTGGTGAATTGTTCCTTCAAAATCGTTGTATAGCGAACAATTACTGACGTTCAGTAAAGTAGGTATATTCTATGATTTACATGCCAATGCGTCCTCTCCGGTAGACTAGTAGCCAGCTGGAATAGGATTTTTCAACCAACAATGCAAGCCTTTTATGTCTCTAAATACTTTTACCCTGATACTGCAAGACTTGAGACTGCAAGCGGAAATCAAGGCGTAACGTCACTCTGCGCTCGAGCATGTCCAGTTGTCCAGCGTGACAAGTCTACTCATATCATGTTCAGATTCTGTCCGGTGCAAAGCTGACTCGGTGCCATTAAGATAACGTCAAGAATTCATAATCTGCTAAGTTCATAGTTGTCTATGCCAATTTAGTATTTAATTGGGCAATTGTCTGTTTATGTGCTAACAGACTACGGGAAATTATCCGCTGTCATTGAATCAAGATTGAATCAATTTGGAGGAATGAAAAATAACAGACTACCGAGGCTGTCAAAATCGATCTTTTTAAACCCGGCGTACCGCCATATTCAATAGTACACTTAGGCCTCAGGCGCGCCACGCGCAGATCTTACGTACCTACTAGCTGACGGTTGAGGTTGCATACAAGCGCTTCAAAGCTTTTACCCTATCTAAAATGCTTAGCGTGGGTACAGAAACATTAAAGAATACTCTCCCCGCTGTTTCAGTTCCTCTCAAGCCAAACTAAGTACATAATTAAATTCGCCGACTAAGTTATGAATGCTGCCACGAGACAGACATATCGCAATACATTCTGTGTACACTATCCACAGTTGAAGGAGTTGTCGCTCAACTTGGCCAAATCACTTCGATAAGTTCAGCGCTTAAAGCGCATTCAAGTTTGTTGGAGCGTTGCCGACATTTCGGAAGCTAGCACACAGGGCCGTAATCAGGGTGTCAGCGAGGAGAGAAACCTTCTCTGACAACACTTGAAAGTAGAATACCTTTACGTGAATTAGATTTTGTGTAATGTTTGTGTTTATATTGTCCAATTACCTAATACATTAATCGTATACCCATTCACTAATAAATATAGTGATACCCATGAATTTTCAAAAGAGCCGGTTGGAGTTGATACAAATTCTATTTCTAACCATTTTTTTATTCCCCGCTCTATTAAAATCTTGAAAATATTGAAAGTACAGGAATCTTCCATACTTTCGATACCGGGATTTTCTGGTCCTAAAATCCCACTTTCCTTCACAGTCGGTTCAGCGAGCTTCAGCGTGATCACTTCAACCTAAATCGAAAGCATGGAATCGATTGTTTGAATAAATTAAATTAATTTGTATAAGTGCACTTAAAGTGAATGATTTCCAACTAGCCGGGTGTTGTTTCAATAGATCGATGATGGTTGATTGATGGGGACGCGATGACGATGCACGACACCCCTCGCCGCGCGCGCCCCCGCGCCGCCGGCGGTAGCTCATAACTGCAGGTTATCTTATCTGTGGTTTTATATCCACCTAATAAATAAAATAAATAAGCTTTCGATAACTTTTTGTTACATAAGTACCTTACTTTTAACGTTATATAAACTTGATAAAGACTGGCGAGAGATGTATATCGACTTTTGTTGGAGACAAAATAGAATTTATTAGTCTATTCACTACAATAGCTGTCAATATCTATTTTTTCTAATCGATTTCTGACAGGAAAAATCTATTTTATTCACGAGTAAATATTCGAGTATATCCCTTGCATTCTCGAATTTAAAAAACTTATTACCAAGCTTATGTCAACCTGCAACAATCAGAGAGCACTTGAAAGAATCCTTCCCGGCGCGCGCCTCGCAAGTTCCTCGTTGGTTGGTGCGAGTGGGGTGAAAATTGTTGTGTTTCACTGATGGGTTAAGTTTTTAAGCGTGTTGTGTTTAAAACCTCAGGTTTCAGTCCAAGCCCTCGCGTCAATAATCGACAATACCCAAATATAAATTAAATAACTATTATTTTCCATTACAGATTATGTATTATGTATGTATATGTATGTATCTCATGACCACGTGCTCATTTTAATCATATAAATATTGTAAACTCTAAGGCTTTCACGGCCGGCGTTGCATGTTGTATGTATTGCTTCCGGGCTGTTCGGCCGTGGTCTATGTGAAACTTGTGTTCCAGACGTTTCGTCGATCACCCACTCATCAGTAACAGAGAAGACGCTGCGAAGGAGAGTTCTACGCTCTTGTCGCCGCTCGGACCTGAACCACTGAAGATGTCGACCGCAGTGATCGACGAAACGTCTGGAACACAAGTTTCATTTAGACCACGGCCGAACAGCCCGGAAGCAATACATACAACATATAAATAATGTAATCTTTTAAACTTTCTTGAATGGAATTCATTTTTAACTGACTTAAAAAAAAGAAGAAGGTTCTCAATTCGACCCGTATGATTTTTGTTATCTCAGATGTATAATACATAATTTTAAATTTGTATTTGTTAAAATATTCATAATTTTAATTAAATTTTCATGCCAGTTTGGTGAAATGTGGAGCTCTATAAATGTTTAATATATAAAAACTTATCACACCCATGTTCAAGCAAATAAATAATTTTGACTTTGACAGAACTTTTGACTGGGTGAACCGATTTTGATCGTTGTTTTTTCATCAATTGTCATTATGTGTGTTCACTGATTTCTGCACCCGCAACTATCATCGACGTGTGCGTAGCACTTTTCATTTATTGGAGTGTAACTCAAAAACCGCTTGACCGATTTTCATGAAATTTAAATGGGACCAATGGGTGCTTACCAAATTTCAGAGAGTGAAAAAAAACTTTATACGAAAAATGGAAAGTGGGTAAATTGTTGAAGTCGGTACCATGAGCACAATATTTTGATAATAGTTACTTTACTTATTTCACACCCTTAAGTGTTGAAGTCGGTCCCAAGTTCGGTATTTTTTTTTATTTAGACTATCGGGTCTATTCGCGCACATATAAATATCAAAGTAAATTATTGACTAAGTTTATGTTTCGTTTGGCTTCCGCAAACAAAATTATTCTGGGTAAAACATTATCTTCGTATGATATAAGCTATATCATATGATCAACCGTTCACCTTTTAGAGCTTTGAGAAAATCGTATTAGAGATCGTATTATTTTATCTTACAAGAGTACCTAATAAATAGGAAGACACAAACTCGCGGAGTTCCAAGAAGCACGATATTGTAAATCAGTGGGCTTCGATAACCTTCTCGCACTACCGGCCCGGTATTTGTGAGATGTTCCCGGAAAGTAAATGTTAAAGAGAATCGATGTTACCAATTGATATCTTATCACAAGATAAATATATTTCTTATGTTTATTCAATCTAGTTGGTTTGTTTTTTTCTTTTATAGTAATAATAGGTATTTATGACACTTAAACCTACAATTTTTTCACCTTTTTTGTTCCGTCACGTTCAAACTACCGAAAAAATTATAATCGTCATTTAATTTCATTGCAGTTAATCGGTTCGAAGAATTGTCACGAACTACTGAAAAGCTAACAATATATATTATATAATTCTCATTAAATTCAATTTAATTTCTATAATGGTTTATAATATTCCGCTGTAATTTATTGCACGTAAAGTGTATGAACACATTTCCGAAGAATACCTATTAAGTTATAGAACTAGATTAATTTGTTACTTTGAAATTTAATTCCATTAAAGCTTTACCATTTGCTGGGCTTACCATAGGCTGAGTCTTTCCAGCTTATTTTGTTGTCCGGCATGATCAATAAACTTAAAAAAAATATACTACTTATGAGACAGGTCATAGGTTAGGTCATAAAGGTTAATTCTGATCGAACAAAATTTGAGGAAAGCTATTTTGGAGCGACCATATTGTCCATGATAAAAAATCTCGCGGCATCGTCAATTAATGTGCTTTACGAGTAATTGTATGTCTGTGTCTTACACAAGATAAGATCTGATACTGAAGCCCTCGTGGTGGAGTAGGATCGAGCGTTCACGTAAGTTGATGCTACGATTCAAACGCCTGTCTATCGACACATCTAAGGGATTACCTACATTCTGTTTATTTGATATGTCGGTAAGGCGGTTAGGAATGAGTAACGACTATAGCTATACAGGAGCGCTTCAGTGCTTCGAGGTACTTCATTGTGCCCGTCTATGGTCGTTTTAATAGAATTCGCAAAACTACGCTCGATACATTCGTGAGGTTTCTTTATACATTCATGTCAGAGTCGGTATCGGGAGTTTTTATCGGGAGATACTATATAACAATTCACTAACGCCTATCTATACCCATATGGGCAGCGCAGTGTTGTTAATGTATGTACATTAAGGCTTCCCAGAGGCAGAGGATATCTAAAAAGGCCAGTAGTGTCCCTGCAGTAATGACATCATACGCTGATTACCAAGGGTAGCTTCGACACGAGCGCCTTGAAAGAATAAACAAACACTCAAAATTATATTAATGTATTGTTTTAAACTTTTATGGCTTTTCATATCGGGAACTCAATCAAATCATGGTGCGTATCCCGTGTTAAACAATATATATATTTTATTAATGTGTATTATACTTTCCGCAAGCGAGTCGGTTTAATTAAAATCACCAATAAATACCAATAGGCTGTCACGTCCGGCGGTGGTTGGCAGGTCCCGTAAATAAGCAATTACCGGCCCAGTGAAGGTCCCATTTTGGTATTTTTTCTCCACGCCGAGGGGATACTAATTGGGCCATAAATTATACCCGATTCGTTTCCTATGCTGCGTTTGAAAGCTCAGTAATCCGACAGATGTTTTTATCCACTTCCGACGCGGTAATCGCACGGAGTCAATTAAAATGCGCTTTTTCATCGATACTGTATTGACGACATGATGTGTTGCTTTTTGGTTGTTTGCATTATTTATTTCTGCCATTAAGGCAGAAATAAATAATCAGTCCGGTTAAAAATAATCGTAATAATTCTTGAGAATAGCTGTGCGTTGCTCTACTGTGACTGCTCCATCATCAGATCACCACGGGCAGAACTATTATCGCCCACAAGCCTGATGTCGTTTTGGTCGACCGGTATCAACTATGGAGCTCGTCGACATCACTATCCCACATGACAAGAGCTTCGTAAAGTCTGAAAAGGACAAGCTCAGCAAGTACCTTGACTTAGCTCACGAGATAACCGCCAACGTTGACTCGACGATCATTGTCCCTATAGTCGTTTCGACGAACGGCCTAAAAGCAAAGAGCCTCGATCAATATCTTCGTCAAAGAGACTCTCGCTGGGCGGTTGGATCAAGGGTCAGATGTAGAAGGCGGTACTTCCGCATTGTCCGGAGGCTCCTCGCTTTGCAGCTCTAACCATCGGTAGCTTGGGCCATGCCCCGCTGCCGGCGGTACACTATAGGTTTATTGGGAAAAAAAAACTAGGTATAAGAAAGAAAAATCTTCTTTTTCTTGTCCTTATCCCACACTAGGTGGGGTCGACCCAACATACTTTTCTCTTCCATTATCTGCTATCAGTCATTTCAGTGCTCACTTTCACAAACATATCACTCTTTACACAGTCAATCCATACCTTCTTCGGCCTTATATCTCTTTATCCATCCACTTTCATGCACTCTTTTTGTTATATTTTCTTCATCCCTTCTCATGACATGCCCACACCGAGCCAATCTATTCCCTTTCCACTTGTCATTTCCTAGTGTTACTTTCAAGCTTCTTCTGATATATTCATTCCTTATTTTATCCATTCTAGTCAAATCATTGCCATGTTATCCGGCACGATTGGTGCCGCCTCCTTCAAACCTAGTTATGGGGAAAATAGAAGGAAAACGACACGTTGGACGCAAAATGAAGTCGTGGCTCACGAACGTCCGAGAGTGGACAGGCGTCGCCAGAGTAGAAGACTCTATTTTCTCTGACCAAAAATAATAATAGGGCAGAAATATGCGGAGCTGACAGCTAACCTTCAATAGTGGAGTGGCACAAAAATAAGAAGAAGAACCGCACATCCATCTCAACATTCGCTTCTCTGCTTCGTGCACTTTTCTTTCATTAATCTATTTTGGTGCCCAACATTCAGATCCATACATCCATACATTACGACAGCTCACTATGGTCTTATCAATTTTGCCCTTGAGTTTAATCCCTGAGACCTGTCTCCATTTCATCCATTCTGCATTTATGCTGTTCCTTACATCTCGGTCAATCTAGGCGTTGTTTTGGATCAAGAAAGTCGGAGGGGACTGGTAGGGATATACCATTTAAGACTATATGGGGTAATTTGGAATCATCCACTAAGAAAGAAATAGACATAATAATAAGAGCATTAAATACTGTATCATGTGAGCATTAAGTAATGTAATTCCACGTTATTAAATAAATAAATTGAAATATGTACAGTAAAGTCGAAATTAAACTAACATTTTTTAAACGTCACTTGATGATCAGTGACGATGTGGTGAATGGTGCAATCACCTTAGATCCAGAATGTTAACTGGCTCTCAAGGACACTAGGTGCACTGAGTGATTGATGATAGTATTTCAACCTTGAGGTGCTAGCCAGGCGGGTATAGAAAAGTACCCTACCGTTATGCTGTGGATTTAATAACGGTGCTGGCTTCCCCGGAAGCTCAGGCCATGGTTACTGGCTATCAAACCGAAAGAGCCGATGCTCCCAGCGCTATCATCGTTTCAGTATGCAAAAGCAAAAGTGAAGAACTTTCCCATTCACAGTTTGGACCTTAACTAAATGGTTGGCGAGTTGGGAACGCATCCAATCGGAATGCAGACGTTGTTCCTCTTTACTCATCGCTCGTGTTCAATTGTTAGCTCGGAGGCTTGTAAAAACAAAAGAGAGTAACAAACAAACATTGAAACGTTAGAGCAGATGAGTGCGACGGCAACCTTCCTTTACTGTACAACAGACCCGTACGGGCGGATGCTTTTTAATTTACCTTTCTCTGTATAATTAAAAAAGCTGCCAATGCTCCTTCTACCAGCTTCCACAAAACTTACAATAGGTTTTTAAAGACAAAATGCAAACAGTCTAATTAATTTTAATACTTCGTTTTGATACATATTTTGCATACCATTATTATAAGCACAAAAGTAAGCATAACTAGTTTGTCTATGACGTTTAACTTGGGCATTAGGGCTGGCTCATCGATATAATGCCGCGAAATAAAATGATTTACTTATAATCAAAAGCTCTTTATAATAATATTCTTGAGGCAGATGTGAAATATCAATTAAAACTAACAAAACTCTATTCTATTGACTATTTTTACATAATTAACAGATGAAAACTTAAGACAAATTAATTACAACAACTCCAACCAATTATAGGAACCTCATTATAAAGGCATCACTCACAGATCGCACCGACCAACAAACCTACAGAGCTTCTGCACACAACCGAGGCCAAAGGAAAAGTGCCGCTAGTATTTTTTCTCTAACGGACTAATGCTGTTTGCGTCTACCGGAATTTACAGCTTCACCGGAGGGGACGGCGCTAGTACTACCCGCACTGGCTTTTATAGGGACTGACTGCGATCCCCCACTACTTCTAGGTAATTTTTTGATTATACAGATCAGTGACCAGCGACACTGACTTTAAAACCGCGACGGGCGACGACGGTACGGACGATGGTAACGATGCTTCTGCATCGCTACTATCACGCACGTTTACAAAACGCGCGACAGCATCGCTACAAAAAGTCATCGTGGGCGAGGGGCCTTAAAACAAGTCTACCATCCAAATTTTGACATAGTGGTAAGATTAGGTAACAATGCAATCTAATTATTCTTTTATATAAAGTTTATATTGTAATCTTAAAAGTGTATTTAGAAAAATAAAGGATCGCGATCAAAGAAAGGAAATGTAATATATAAAATAGTAGAATAAACATAAATGAAACCCGATACAGCGTTTGTGTACTCACTTTCACCTTAGGGCGTGTCATATGGTATCGTGCATCAGCCGACGGGCCCATTGTTCGACACGACACGACACGGCGCGTGAGACGGCGCACTTTCCCTCCAAACGAACGAGTTGCACACTTACCGAACCTCAGCGGAGGACAATTGTAACTGCGTGCATGCTAGATGAGTGCTTTGTCAATATCTATCGCAACTACTAGAATTACAACGGTTTTACGACTTACTAGCTGCGCCCAGCAGTTGCACTCGCTTGGAGTACGGCTGTCCTGCTACCTTAGTTATCCCACGAGTACCATACTTTTTACGGGACAAAAGTAGCCTAATCCTATCTATAATCTCTATACCAACATTAATCTAGATTGGTTCAGCGGTTTGGGCGTGAATACATAACAGACAGACAGATATTATTCGATTTTTGTAATATACTAGAGGAACTATAGTTGTTTTCGGGATAAAAAGTAGCCTATGTGTTATTCCAATTGACTTCTTTATGTAAGAGATGATGATTTTATATATTTACGTAAGTCTATGTAAATTTTAGCTGAATTCACAAATGTTGGTATGTCTTCTAAAGAACCAACCACACATATAAATGTAACTCTCGAAAAATTCGTATCTGTGATATTATCCAAGTTTGTGCTTAGTTTGAGCACGGTAATGTTATCTCTTTCAACGTATATACAACGCTTTGATATTTGATAAGACTAACAATAAACATGTTTACCACATATATCTGAGACTTGTTTGTGTAAATAAAATATGTTTATTTATATATATTTATATTGTATTTGTCGGTTACTGTCGATCACGGAAGTTAAAATGGCCGAATAAAACACACGTAGCGTTGATTCCTGGACGAGCGAGCAGCGCGAGCAGCGCGAGCTGTCGGCGCCGTCCTAGACAAAACAAATGATACAGATACACGTGTCAACAATAACTCAACATACAATTACGAGTATAATGTTTACAATTACAATAATGTAAACTCTAAGGCTTTCACGGCCGGCGTTGCATGTTGTATGTATTGCTTCCGGGCTGTTTGGCCGTGGTCTATGTGAAACTTTTGTTCCAGACGTTTCGTCGATCACTGCGGTCGACATCTTCAGTGGTTCAGGTCCGAGCGGCGACAAGAGCGTAGAACTCTCCTCCGCGGCGTCTTCTCTGATACTGAGTGATCGACGAAACGTCTGGAACAAAAGTTTCACATAGACCACGGCCAAACAGCCCGGAAGCAATACATACAACAAATTACAATAATATCAATGTTTTCTTAAAACGTTATCCTGCACTAATTTAAATCTTAACCGCGAGAGTCGTTTCTGAATACTCTGAAGGCATATATAAGAACTGTTTGTTTAATAGTAGGTACTTATAAAATAAGGTTTATGTAATTGGCACAATTTCAACTAATAAGTAACAAGACAATCACGACTGGAGCGGTTTATTTTGCCTTTCATCATTTTCAATTAGTACCTAGGTATTTAAAAATAACACACGCGAAAATAACACACTTCTTTTTAAAACTTTCAAACAATCTTATGCTTTATTTTAAGGTTAATATTAACGAAAAAGGTGTTCACACCTCTTAATTATCTGAACTTTAAACTTTTTAGGAATAGGTATATATAAAGTTGCCCCAACCAGTGTTGCTAATTCATCTATCATAATATAGATTTTATCGATGTTTTTATTTTAGGACACGCGTGCATCTGGTCTACTTCTAAACGAGTTTATTTATTTGCATAATGGTAGATAACATTTTAACGTAACATAATATATGCGCTATTTGTGATAAAATCATGCAATCGAAGGAGAAACTATACAGCGATCATGAAGTGTGTTATATTATAATGTTACATACATGATCACGCGAGTCTTGGCTATAAAAGAGATGAGTAACATTATATCGATAGAAAGAAAGAAAGAAGAAAGAAAGAAGAAAGAAAGAAAATTATTTATTACTGACAACAACACTACATATAAAACAAAAAGAAAAAAACACATATTTAGGTCATACATACATTTAACTTATAAGTATAAAACAATATGGGAAGACGAAACAACATTTAAGAATGATAGATATAGATAATAGTAAGATTCGACCAAAAAAAAAAATATAGAATAGATGTAATGTCTGATGTAACTAGAATTTGATGTGTCGTATATTTAGTAATGGAATTCGGGACTTAAACGTAGAACCAATTATGGGCTTAAGCTCATAGTTCATCTAGATCAGTAAGCAAGCTCAAAATCACACCACGATCTTTGGAGAGGGCTTTCTTGTACTTGAATCTAAAGCCAAGAAATTCGCAGAAGAACGGAAGTTGCTAAATACGCCAAACTGACATTTTAGACTCCGACGTATTCCAGCGTTGACGTGGCAGTGGGCAGTGGGTGGGACGGGACACATATCACGTTTGCAAATAATTATTTGCTACAATATCCTTTGGCTTGGATAGTGTATTGTGATAAATAAGCAATCGCTATTATTTAAAAATTAATTGACGCTTATATTATCGAGAACATTGAAGTTCACGATAACCTCGTGAACTGCGTGAATAATATAATTCCAAAATAAATAATTGCTATATGCACCCTTGCGAACCGTTTAAATAATTCCATTAAGTTATAATGTTATTACTCGTCAATTAGTGACATATTTTACCTGATCAATGAATAAGTGCATCTATAAATCAATAAGTGATGATTTGGTCTACGGCCTCGGTCTCGGCCATCAATCGAAATCGAAACATCGAAAAATTTTGACGCATATCAAATCATCCCATCTCTATTGTTAACTTAATTTCGAAGTGGTTTAAAATACCTTTCACTTCTGATAGATATTCCAATGCTACCTCTACATATGCTTCTTGAAGTACTGTAGTACTGACCTGGGCTGAATGCCGCGCTGGTGGATAACCTAAAACCTTTGAAACATGCATACAGATTACTATTCAGTAACTTGAGTTGCGGTAATAACCCCTTGTTTTGTTGTTAAGATTATAATTAGAGATAAACATAGAAAAATCAAGCTGTTATGATAGTGCAAAAATATGTAAGTTTAACTTAATTTAATTTATTTTAAAATAGATTTAAGTCTGCATTTTCGCAGTGTGTCAAATACAGACCTTATATGTTTTGCGAGTTTGGGAATCAGGTGATATATTTCTTAACATTTATATGCCTTCTTTTGAAAAATGAACGTAGGTGTACAGAATGAGAAGGCGGTTAATAACCATAACAAATAATAAAATATTTTTTATTTACTTAAAATGTAGGGCACATTATTCATAGTTCCATTATCACACATATACAGGCGAAAGTTTGTTTGTCGTTTGTATGTTTGTTACTCCTTCGCGCTTATATGGGTGAACGAATTCGCATGAAGTTTGGAATTAAGATAGCTTTGGAAGGAATAATATAAACAGGTATAACATCAGTAACTAGTTTTGATAAAATTCTTGTTGAAAAAGTAAAAAGTACTTAATTGAGAAAATTGTTAAGTATGTACTAATTTTTAATAATTTTCTATGGAATCCATTACGTAAGTTTAGCCTTTCTGATATAAATAAATCAAATCGGTCCACAATAGATAGAGGTCTATGGTAACAACCACAAAAATTACTGAGTTGATTTTTTTTATATGACAAGCTTGCGTTTTACCACTGTCTCACCCGATGTTAAGTGTCGACGCGGTCTAAGATAGAGCACGCAACCCTAGAAGATACCTACTCTCTCGTGCCATGAAGACTCAAGAATGTAAAAATAAAAAAACCCCATCTTTTTGGCGGTCGGTTAAACAATAAAAGAAAGGTGTTGAAATAAATATGAACAATAATGAAGATTTAACTGAGAGTTGTTTGCCTTTGTTATAATGTTCGCAAGTTACGAGTTCATTTAAATGAGATAGAAACAAAGCTCGCACCAGATCCAAGCACGAGGAGGCGTCGCGCCCGCGCCCGCGCCGCGCCGCCGCCGCGTCGCACCCGCGGCGTCGCGGCGGCGGCACGTGTTTGTCGTTGCCAACGCAACGGGCTGAAACCACCCAAGTGGTAACCAAGCCAAGGGCTACCGATATAAACTACTCACTAAATATCCAATGTAAACGTGACTCCAAATATTCAGGTGAATACAATGCCGCCGTTGAAAAGAAGGTGTACGCTGAATAACACAATTGTATTATTATATACTAGTTGCGCCCCGCGGAGTCATCCGCGTGGACTACGGTTTTCCCGCTTAACAGTTATCATATCACGCTGGAACCATTATCTTCCTATAAACTCATATATCGGAAAAACCTATGCATGTATCTTTCTCTATAAAAGAATATTCAAGTTTCAGGTGTTAGGTGTAAAAACGTAACAGACAGACAGGTAAGTCTGTCTGTCTGTAACAGTTTGTGTCTAACTCACCTAATATTAATTAGGTTTTGGTCGTTTCCCAGAAGGACCAAACATTTACACGAGATACGTAAGACGCAAAAGTTAAATTAAAACTGAACTAAGAGAAAAAGAGTATGTTACAAATGTGTGGTAAAATAATTATTAACGATAGCTGATTGCAAGTACGTGGGTCGTTAGAAGAACGATAAACACTTTGAATATCAAAATAGTTTCAGGAATAAAGATACTGTATTTATTGGACAATTGGTATATTATTAAATAATTTTTTAGAGTTAATTCCTTTTTGAAACAAAATACGCCACATTGCGAATGTTGCACTATCATCGCACAACGACCTCATCACACTCCCTTTGTATCCCTCTTATAATTATAACCCTAAGAGTTATAATTATAAGAGGGATAAGCGCAGATTAACACCCTAGGGTGTTAATCTGCGCTTATCTCCATTCACCCTCAAGGTTATCTGTTTAGCGAGCTGGGGTTTAACAAATAGACCAAACACACAGAGCAGCTTTTAGGATAACAGCAAACAGTCATTTTTAACAATACTCAGTAGACGAGTAATAGTGACCACGGTACATTAACTCTCGTCAGACCGTCTCGCGTCGGTGGGATACCTCCCTGAAAAAATATATTTAATTATGGTTAAAATCGTACGTATTCCTAGTCCACGAGCATTTGCTTTAATGTAGATTGTTTGAGGTCAATGATATTGAATAGCCACAATAATATACCTACTACCAAATATTTTCCTGGATTTGCAGTCATATTTTTAATCTAGTTATTGAATATTTAGTCTGCCTTAGTAACTCTCATAATAACCTACGTTTTAGTAGCCTTGATCCTAACGGAGGGCGTTTTTGTCTGTGGCACAGTGATCCACTGCTGCAGGCACCGATGCGACGGCCGGTCGTCATGAGATACCTGACATGCACAGATAAACGTTAACATAGCATAATTAAGTAATGGAAAGATATGATGTAAGCAATATCGGTGATAAGTATGACAATAAACCAGTTATTCATTTATGTATATATTGATTATCTTACGCGTTTTGGTGCATCGGGCTCAGATAATTTATTATATTTGGGTGAGCTGAATTCTACTCCAGGACCAAGTGCATATTGCCACTGCCTAGTTTAATTAAATATTCTCTAAATTAAAGGTTGGGTGAAAGACATAGCGTCAAGCGATAAGCCCGCCTTTTATTTAGCAAGGATTGTTTAAATAAGCTTATAAACGTGATTACATTAAGTTTCTTTTGTACAATTAGAGAAACGAATTGTTTTCATAAGACGAGAAAAACAAAGCAAACTTTAAAAGTAATGATAAATATTAATCACTGAAAGCGAAGTAAAATGCATCTCCCATTTTTCAACATAATCTTGTCGAGTTTAAATGTGAAATACGAGTACGTTTCGGTGCGATCCCAAAACTGAATCTCGCTCTAGACCGCGCGTTCCATATCAACACTAATGGGATTTAAAAAAACAAATATTAAGCTGAACTGAAAATGTTCTCGTAAAATGTAACGAGCTGGATAGCTCCCACAAAACAGACATTTGATTTAAGGCCCTTGAAATTTTTATCACAGTTTTCCTTTCACTCTATTTTCGCTCTCTTTCTGCCTTCCGTCTAAAGTACAGCTTTCGAACTTTTAAAATATCTATTCATTTTTCAATCCGAGCCTCTTTGTTGAGACTTGGAAGCGCCCCGTGGCCTTACAATACTTGAATCGGGTATTCATAAAAGACTGTTATTGAATAAGATATTGGAACTGCTCTCTGCTGCAGTGAATTGAGAACTTTAGTGCCCTCACATTACATTTTTATAATTTTTTTTATTTTTATCGATCTACGATATGAAGCTACTGCGGTTAGATTTTTCTGGATTATATTTTCCTATCCCTGGTTTATCAAAACAGCTCACCGGATCCATATGAGCTTATATAAATATTGCATACTTAGGTACGGGATGAGTAATAAATACTAAGAGGAGCGAGCCCGTGTCGTCTGTAGAGATAAGGCACGTCTGCCCCGGCCCGCCTACCGGTAGGTAGGTATGTCTGTTTCTGCAACTTTCGACCTATAATGATCACCATACCGTAGTTCTTAGTTCATACTTTAAAAGGTGCATTTTAATTCCACATTTGTTACTTTAAAAATCATTCTTATTACATATCCACAGGATGTCGCAGATAACGATTATTTAAGCACATAAGTATTCTTTATGCTGTTCCAGTTTATAACGTATCCCCGCACCGAATTTCATTTCGATCCTTCCAACTGACACAGCCATCGATCCTTCCGAACTTTCGCAGTTGTAAACCTCGTAAGACGCGGTAATATATCTCGATTCATTAAGTATATAATACAAGATACTATTTACATAAGGACAAGAAGATGAAGTACCGCTTTTACTAGCCGCCGTCAAACTATACAGTATCAGAAGGCCGTTAAAGTCGTAAACATCTATCATAAAACTCTTTGAAAGTATTTCTAAGAATTGATCGTGAATATACAAATGTTACGTCACCCTCATGGTTCACGTTATTGCCTGCTTCGAACCGTCATTGTAGGAATCATTGATATAACATTAGACCGAACCTTTACTTGTTCATTGTGTTCAAAACTAATTCTTCAATAAACAATGTTACAACAATATGATCCATTGTAAACATATTTACAGCTAAGTAATGAGCTCAGGACACCGTGAACAAAGTAAGTGAGTACGAAATGTTCGTTCTAGTTTAAATCCTATTTATTTGAGTTACAGTTTAACTTACGTATATTTGCCGAGTAGGATCCCGACCGGTCTTGTGACTGCCTACGTCACTTTATCATAGAGAGGACGAGCTCGCCGCGCCGCCACGTCCGCACGTCCACGCGCGGTCTTATATCGTGGTGGTATTATTATAAATGTCCCTATTGTCACGCGTGCCAATTGCTGCATAGGATATAATAATTAAAGGGCTTATATAGTGAAGTAATTAGATCGTATATAATATATATATCGTATACTTACTAATGGAGACCGCCGCGCCGTAAAGCTGGAGACTAGGAGATGTAAGAGCTATATAGTATAGACTCGCTCTGCCCAATATCTAATGAAGAGCACGCGAAGTGTAGGGCCTTTCTTCACACTCGTCCGAACGCCTCCGGCATGCAAAAATGGCGTATGCATCTATCGAATATTATATTCTGTTGTACTAAATTATAATTACAGGCTTATGCCATTCAAAAATTAATATTATCGGAAGACAGGCAGCGTTTATGCAATTTGCACCCGCTGTTCTTGGGTTCCGTATCACACAATACATTTCTGTTATCTGATATAGGTACGAATAATATATTATACATATTATTTATAAAACATGATTTGATGTAACTATAGTTTAGAATGCTAATATAATAGAATACTAAGAGTTTATTCAATACCATAATATGAAATTCACCTTATAAATGTATATTAAGGGTTAATTATCGTCGTGAAAAAGTCCTGCAGTACCTATTGTGAAATTGTCCTAGATAACTAGAACGTCGGACTGAATTCGCATGTCTCCTAAAACTGGTGTGGGTAAGAAATACTTACTTATGAATTATCTTTATAGGAATATAATAAATTTTATACCGTTATATTATATAATAAATTATTATATTAAAATATAAATATTATTCGCGTACGCGTGTATATGATAGAAAAAGTAAAATAAATTTGCAGAATAGTATCGTTACTCTATGATTTGTGAGAGTAGGTTTGGGAGCAATAAAGAACCGCCAACATCTCCCTACATATCGATATATATTCAGCATAAAAATTGGTTGTCTGTAAAGTCGGTTTACGGACGATAGATTTACGTGATAACGACATAATCATGTATGACATTGACATTGACATTGACATTGACATTGACATTTGACCTTTGACCTTTGACCTATGACATTTGACATTTGACATATGACATATGACATTTGACTTGACTTTTGACATTTGACAATTGACATTTGACATTTGACTTTGACTTTGAAGTTTGACTTTGAATTTGACTTTGACTTTTACTTTGACCTTGACCTTGACTTTGACTTTGACCTTGACTTTGAGTTTGATTATATTATCTAGATCTAGATAAAACTCAGGTGGAACGTTACAGGAATGTTACCGTTACTATTTTTCATTTTGGCATTCATCAATTTATAAAACGTTATCACGTCAAAAATAATTTCAGGAGAAAAATGGACAGATACAGAAGAATCTAATAAGCTGTTTGAATATGATTCTGAAAGGAGCAATTCTCGTATGTGCTTACGTCGCTATCTAAGAAACGCTTCTAATGATAATTGTGTAATTTTTTCACATTGAAATTTTTCGCTTTTTACTTATTTATTTGTGTTTTTTTGTTATTCTACTAAATTCAGATAAGGAGATGAAAGAAAATCAGAAGTACTTCATAGAAATGCTTTATCATAAAGGGAGTAAGGAAGATAAAGATTGAAGTTGTTATGTCTCGTGAAACTGGTAGTGTTGTGTAGACACCATCAATTGAATTATTAATAAGAAACAATTTAGCGACTCGCTTTCAATACTTGAACCTAATAATGAGCCCAGCTATCCTTTGTTACTTAATTGCTTTCGTTAGAATCGCTCTTGGAGAAGTTTACATAACTATGCGATATTAACCCGTCAATTATGTGTAATGCATATTTGTTTTAAGATAATGTATACCAATAATAACATGTAGCCGTTTTTGTTGTTTAACTGTAAGCAAACTATTGTAATTAAGAATAAATAAACTGCGTTAAGCTACGTACTCCTCGGTCATAGCTTGGATGGGTGACCGCCTTTCGGGAGGCACGTTGAGCCGTCGCGGTCGGCCACGGCTGTTGTCTTCGAATAACAGTCGTTAGGGCACGTGACAGGCGCTCAGGCGGCCTGAAGGGTCCGTCGTTAGGCTGCTCACTTGCCTTTCTGCCAACCCGTACAGGCCAGAGTGGTGGATCGCGCTCCACACTCCCCTCTGACAGAGAGGCCCGTGTATCTGCATTGGGAACGTATTCTGCTCATTATTAGGCTTTTGTTTTAAGCCTCATTTCAATACTGTGTGATGAAAAAAATAACTCCATATACATAAAGCGGTAGAAATAAATTAGGTAAACACGCTAACGTCCCAAAGACGCCGACAGCCACCACAGCGATCAACAATTCTTTTGTATTTGATCGTGTCACTCACAACCTTTGGGTATACAGCCTTCGGTTGGTTATTTTATCTGTGCTCACAACATTGTTCGAGAACAAACATAATTTCAGTGCAATGCACTCAGGTACATTGTAGTGACGTTTTGTTCAATTATATCCTTAAATAATTTCAACTAAGCGCAGCGCACCAGTCGCTTCCCATGAACCACTGTTTAGACACGTGTGCTGCCATTACAAATATATTGTTTACGCTAAGTTATGTAGTTGCTAATGTACCTATACAATAATGTTTTGTGACCTGACCTAGGACAATGTTATTACTTTTTAACTACGTAAATATTAGTAAAGTCGGTCGATAAATTACATGACGAAGATAGGATGGAAGGTGTAGGAAACAAATAACCGATTATAATACATTTTTTTAAATTCTAAGTCATTTTGTTTGAGATGGTGGTGCTTACTTCTTGATAACAACAACCCAGTTGATGACCCTGGCTTTCCCGTCCCATTGTAACGTCTTATATTGAAGATTTTCCTCGTACGATTCAGATTGGGAAATACCATCATCCTGTGACGACGCGACGCTAACACAATAGATTCTGCATAATCGTGGCCCAATGCCCTTGACTCCTTTGAATAACGAGCATGCTTTGGCGCGGTAAATGTATCGATAACAACGCTTCACTTGATTCAGCTGGATTTCCCATTTAATGAAACGCATTTTGTTAAAGATTTTTTGAGTTTTGCAGTCGTAATGGCAACATTTGTTTATGTTAGAAAAACATAGAACATATCCATAACATAGCAAATAAACCAATTTGAAAGATTCTTAAAGCATCTTAAAGCGACAAAGAGGAAATAAATAGCACGGCATTTTAAATATAGAAAATGGGCAACACTCACGTAAATGATTTGGTTATTTATTTTTTTTCAAATATAGTTTTGATCGGTCTGTCTTTACTATATTCGAGTATGTATATGGTTTAAAATATATTAACATGCTACCATTCTTAAAATTTCGTAATTGTTCCTCTCCGTTGAAGGTTATCTGGAAGCGATCGCTACGAGCGATATGATAAGACTGCCCATTGTGACGCAGATGGTGTTTGTATTGTTACTATTGTCATGTTTTTGCACGCTCGCGTGTACGCTTGTGCGCGGTTCGCGCGTGCTTCGCGAACCGCGCTAATTTTAACTGCCTATCAACAAAGGAGGAGGTTTTCAAAAAGTTTGAATTTTTTTTAGTGTTAGTACCTCGTAACTATTTTTCTAATCGATCACATAGGCATAATTAAAATCTGTTTTGTACCTTTATCAAGAAAGTGTTGAGTGAAAGGATTTTTCTACTCGTAATTAGTGGAAATCAGTTTTTGTCGTGGCCCTCGCTATGTAATTGAAGTAAATAAAATAAACAACTCCGGACAACAGACGAGAACAAACAAAGCCAGTATCGTTCGTACTAACTCTTTGGAACGTGTAGTTGATGCGTACCTACCTATGTTTATATTTCAACCACCACACCGCGCCGCGCCGGGTACCTACCTAGTCTGGAAAAGTCCCACGTTATTAGTGTCTTATAACTCACTCATAAATATTCACTCTAGCTCGTGTATTGTGACGTCACTATACTACATAAGATTCTGCGTTCCTTTTTGGGGTTGTATAGTGTATATGTATATAATAATTATCTCTCTTATCATTAATTATTTTTGCAATGAATCCTAAATACCTAGTGGTAGCTTACAAAATAACCACTCTTCTACTGCGCTTAAGCAGGAGAGTAGGTAGGTAGCTACAGATAATGCTATTTTATTTTGCGCTACTACATGTAGCTACATATAGCGAAGCTGTGTCCAATCGACGTCGTTCCGGTAATCACAGGCCGCGTTCCAGGAATCCCCGGGAAGCTGGGAAGTTCTGATCGCAAATATTTTTGTTAGTAAATCCTAAAGGCTCCGCCCGCGCCGCCGACTACCGGCGCCCCGCGTCCGTACACAATAATGGAAACTTTTTGCGCACCTTTTGTTCGCCTCGTGGATCGTTTATTGTTTGAGTAAATTGTTGTACTGACTCCAAAGGCCTTCTTTGAAAGGAGTTGTGAATGATTTGGTCGAGTTTGTTACAAATGTGAATAGTTAACCTTTTTGTAACGTTTTCGTGGAAGAAACAATGTCTCATTTAAAAATTGAACTCATGGGTTGCCATACGACGCAATGTTACATGAAACCTATATATTACGACATAATGCAGGAATATTCATAACTACAATTGTATTTCATATGATAAGCACTTTATTACGATCATGATTGTTCTTTTCTATAAATATAATATATTACCATTTATTAAAAAAAAAAACATCGTCGACTACTTGCATCAATTGTTAATGAATCGATCGGGGCTTGCAACGTCGCCGTAGCAACCCTATGCTTTTCCAGGGCTGGGACAGCCCCACCTTTACCAAGATCAAGAGCGGGTAGGATGATACTACGCCGCGTCCTCTCAGCCCTCTCACCGATATTGGTAGTGATTCACTTTATTCAACTGAACTAAACTAAATTTTGGAAACTAAATCAGTTCTTATACGGCTACGATAAAGTCTAAATTAGTATTAGACTTATCAATAACATCACTAAAATTAAACGTATTTATCGGGGTAGTTTTAGCGAAATTAAGTCGACACTTATTTGGTGCCTACTAAAACTACCCCCAATATGCCAGAAATGTTATAAAACTCATCTAAGATTAGTGAGAGCGTTGTATGGAGTTATACGAATTTGAATTTTAGCGTAAATATAATAAATAAATACGAGCTACTTATTTCAATTTGAAGGATTTTAGTGAATTTTAGCTAGTTCGTGTGTATAACAAAATCAGGGCCATTGTCACCGCATACCTCTGTCGTCGCTCTCTCAGCGACCACGACACGACCAAATACATATCGGTTGAAACATCGCGGTCTTAGGAAATTACTAATTGTTGTTTACGCGATCGAACCTCGATCGATTTATTCTGGAACAATGTGTTGTGGAATCGTAAACACTTAAAACTTACAATTTCTTACATCCATCATGGTAAAACGATTATTTAACTTATCAGTTCGTTTTGTTTATCAATTTAATTTTAAATAAAATTAAATATATCAATATTTACTTACAAAAATCAGCGATTGGTACTGAAATCAAAATACCCAATTAGAAATTATAAAACACAAGCGACATCGATGATAAGGAATGGTCTAAAAAGTATAAGTATTTGAGTAATAATTAAAGAATGGAAGTGAGTGAATAGGCCCCTTCTAATTTTGCGTGCTACACCTTAGACCGCGTCGTCACTTAACATCAGGTGAAACAGCGGTTAAACATAAAATAAAAAAGGATTAGATTAACTGTCAATTTTTCCATAAAAAACTATACTCACAAAATGGGGAATTTAATCTGAATCAGAGAATGAGTCACTTCTGTCTGTGTATCATCGATACGGGAACTACTCATTTCAGGTCGGTTCAGTGCAGTACAGTTTTAGCGAGCGAGTCGACGTATTTGGTCTGTGGTCACACGGTTCCGTCCGTGTTCTGTGCACGCGGCTCAGATAACTACCATTCCCAGTACAATCATATAAATATGTGTTGCTAAATAAGGTTGAGCCGTGACTCTGACTCACCAGAAGGTTATTGGTGTGTGTTTCGAACTATTTGACTTAAAGTAGTTATGACGCCGAGTGCAAATGATAACGAATATAATAATTTGCTATCGCCGAGAACGGAAAAAGGTAAAATATATATGGTATTGCTATATACCTACGTGTACTCGTATATATCCTCAACTATTATTTTTTGTTTAGAACGATGTATGTCTACAATATACATCGTTATTATCATGTGTGAGTATTACAGCATATTTAGTATTTATAAAATCAGGATATTTTCATAGATTATAATTTGAATTAATTAATTAATAATCGTTTATTTGCTACAAATATGGTGAAGTAACACAGTGAGTATGAGACGAAAGATTACACATTGTGTGACTTTAGTACCACTTTACATACAAATGAGCGTGGAACAGCGGCTGCGCGGCCTCAACTAAGCGTTGTGCCGCTCATGCGATCGACGCTGGTCTTCCGTTTCGCTGACATCATCGACGGCTATTTACTAATAAATAATTGATCATTAAAATACCAAAATATCATATGTAAGTATATATGAATGCGTGCAAACTAGATAAAAGTTCTAGAAGGGAGTGCGTGCCTGTATGTTATGTATGTTTGTAACTTACTTTGTGTATTTACCTAGTTCCGTGTGTGTTTTGTTCTATGGTGCATATGTACCAAATTTTAGAGTTTCCTGTATTCTATTTTATATTATACTAGCGGCCCGCCCCGGCCTTGGACGCGTAAGTAGGTATTTAATAAATATTTAGAAAATTATGAACTCACTCGCACTTAATAGACTTTCCATGCTTAAAACACACGATCAAGGCGGCGTTTATTTTTCTATTTGCATTGATACGTAAATTGATAATAAACTTTCGAACGAAATGACCGATTTGTATGACTTAAAGCTCGCTACGGGCACTGTAACCTGATTATGACTGTACGTCTTTTTCCGAATAGGGATTATTATTAAGGCACGAGTAACGGTCCTCTGATTTCAGGCATTGAGTTTACTATAGCAATAGTAAACTCAATGATTTCGGGCGGCATTCCTATAAAGTGTTTTAGTATTAAAAACTGTTTATAGTGTGTATAGACAGTATTTTATATTAAAACTGGAATAGTTGGACATATGTATGTAGTTTTTGTGATATATATTGTATATTTACATATTAAAGAACATTTTTTGTTCTATCACCGATAGGTTCCGCAACGTATGCGATGTAAGGAACTTTTTGGCTTTTATTCTCCTAAAGTACTATTATTGCAGTTTTAGCAGAGATCGATAACATTTTTAGTGATTAATATAGTCTGGTCTATATACTGGTTAGGAATAACGTAGTATTCTAATGGTAATAGAATTGTTAAAATCGGCTCAGTAGTTGTATTCGTTACAAACATATAAAAATACAAAGCTTTTATCTTTACATGTATATAAGTGTAGATGTGTACTCCTTAGATAACCTGTACCCGTGTACAATAGGTAGGTACGCTCCACGTACGCAAGTGTTTGTCTCTGAACATGTTTGCCTGTTCCTGCGCAGTAACTATATTTGACTCGTTGAGGATTCAATGATTGTATAACTATCTCGCTTACTCTGTCGATGAGAAACTGTTTTTCTTTTACAATTGCAAACCACGAAGATGTGCTCTGTGTTTTAAACTTAACCTCTGTATAGTATAGTATAGATGAATGCCTTATACCATAATCTGTACTTCTAGGTTCTATTTGTTCCGGGAGCCTGGGGTTTGAAGACAGTATGTCTTCTAGTTAATGTAAATAATAAGAATATCAGCTCTACAGGTATCATAATGATAAACCAACATCAGTATAATGTTCTTATTAAAATATAATGCACTGTTAGTTATGATGTGCGAACATACTTGCAGCGATGCTAAAAATAGGCACACTTAATAATTATATTTAATCTACAGACAGATACTGTTACTTTGTATCTTATCTCTATAAAGTAAATCTACCTAATATATTTGCTTGTTAGTTTCATCGTATACATTTCTAAGTACATTGCTGTTTTTGATTACGTCATACGTTACGTTACATTTAGTTTTCGACATATACATAATTATGTGTGTGCTTCGCTACTCTACTATCGATGTAACCTTTCTTTTTCTTTTTTTTACATTATTGATTTTGCTGTTATAAATGAATAAATTACTGTTATATTATTATTGAAATATATGCATTATTGAAAAATGCGTGCTTATACCTATACGATATTATAGTAGCGGGTGAGGACATCGGTGAACATACCTACACCACAATGATAATTGATCTCATGAGTAACAAAGGTCACTAAAACAAAGAAGAAAAAAAATTTTTACTCAAAAATGGATCCGACTTCAACACGAAATAACTTGTCGAAGTCGGTACCATGAGCACAATATTTTGATATCAGTTACTTGAACTATCATGAGTAAAAGTGCCAATAAGCAAATTTAGATCATGTTTTTCTTGTAATCTCTAGGTTTCGGCAGCAACGCAATGATTAATCAAAATTACTAGTAGCTTCATCAAAAGGGTTCCCAGAAACGAGGAAATGACGGGGGGGGGGGGGGGGGGGGGGGGGAGAACTCTAGTAGCTAGCTATAGATAAAAATAGAATTGTGACCCGCATTCGAATCTATAAGATATAATAAAATGTAGGCTACATTTTATTTTTCTTATTTTTTATTATTCGCTATTTTATGTTCAGATTTCTAGAAAATGTGTTCTTTTAGCTCTTTGTTTACGGTAACAATCTTCAGTGCGCGGGAAAGGGCGTGGTGAAGGAGTAATAGAAAGCTCGGCAAGCTTTTTATTCTCACTAAGGCTGAGACGGCCCAATTTCCATGTAGTTATGGCTTTCCTTGTTAAGCTTAAGACAAACACCCTGTTAGTATGACTGTGTTTAAATATAAAACACGCAATTAAATATAACTGTAACTATAACAAAAAGAACATACATAGTTCGACCCACTAATCAGAGAGTAAAGCGCTTGAACAGTACTACTTATATGCTTCTAGTAGCGCCTGCGGTTTCACCCGCGTGGATTACGGTTTTCCCGCTACATCGATTATTCCACGGGAATCATACATTTTACCGGGGTAAAAACAATAACACATAGGTTATGTGTTATTCCTCACTATAATATCAGATCATCCAGATCCATTCAGACGTTGTGGCGTGATTGAGTAACATCCATCCATCCAAACTTTGACACTTATAATATCAGTGATGTAATGATAGCTCAGCGGAGGGAGTGTCAGCTGCCAAACTGACGGACACTGTATCGATCCCCAACAACAGCTTGAGCTCCCGGTGAAGGTAACACCGTTATCAAATTAGTAGGGTACTTTCGAGTATCCGCCTGGCTAGCTACCACCTTCAAGTTTGAAAAACTGTCACCAAACGCATAGTGTGTTCAGGCAGCAGACCTTGAGAGCCAGTGAGCATTCTAGGTCTATCGTCATAACATCTTCGACCACATCGTCACTGACCTTCAAGTTAGATAGTGGTCAAACGCTATCTATACAGTATAAAAGTTAGAATAATATTTGCCCCTTGTTCCTACCCACACAGAGAGATGAGTGGACACTATTATGAAGCCATATCTACGTTCATATTTTTTTAAGATAACTTTCACCTTTTATTAAGTTTATCTCAATAAAGTCTAAGAAGTAAACATCCTGGATCTAAATGTTAATTTATAGAAGATTGTACATTATAACGGTTTGTTTCTGAATGCAATGGCATAATCGCACTCTCGAGTCCCAAAACACAGGTCTTCTCCTAGTTTGGGGCTCAACTCATTTTTTATTTGAAACTGTATTTAAAAACGGTGTTAATAAAATTTTGGAAATAAACATAATGTATTTCATTATTAATATTTATAAGCAGTTAAGAACCTCGAAGACACAAGAATTAACGTTATTGTCTGGATATTAACCATGGGTTTTATATGTGACTTTAGTGATAGTGACTATGGTAACATCATAAAAATCAGCAGTAAGGAAAGGAGGGTAGACCGACTTGTCTGCTCTGATCCAACTACCCGCAGCAAACTGAAGTTCAGTTTACTCGTGAAAATGGCGCACGCAATTTGCCTAAATAATGACTGTGTAAGTCCGTACCGCCCGCGCCCCGTGTGTCGAGCAACAACTAACGAATCAAACTCACGGAGAACATCTCGATGATCATGTTTATTACTGTGTATATAGCTTTCATGGCAGTTAATAGTAGTTTATGAAACTGTTTCATAATAAGGGTTCTTAAAACACGAGTGTAAGTTAAAAAAACGAGCCGAGAGCGAGTTTTTTATAGCATTACACGGGTGTTTTAAGACCAAATTATGTGCAGTTTCATACACTACTATATCTAATCTCAAAAAACACTAATGATAATAGATAATAAATTAATTTGAATTTGAAATTTACGTAAAATCACAGCATATGTTCGCATTTATTTGTAAACGTTTAGCGCCAAAATCCATTTGCTGGTCGCATGCGTCTTGCGCCGCGTCCACAGACCATGTGTAGAAAAACTGGGTGATCGAGACGGCTCGGTGGCAGTGGTGTCGCGGTCTTCCACAGACCATCCTCCCCTCTCGCTCTTAGAGAGAGGACCGGGATATGTGGCCGCCGCGTGGGGGGAAATAGTATTTGTGGGTGTATATTTCTCCCCAAATCGTCGTCTATCGGATTTCGAGAATTTTCTCGAAATCCTTACGACAGTCGTTGGTAGGGCGGCCCCACGCCAGGTCGCCGTATTGGGTGACCTAAACGCGAAGTCGACGGCTTGGGGTAACCCGGCCGCCTCTTGTAACGTCCGGGGCCGCGCAGTTGAATACTGGGCGGCCTCCACCGGGGTGTCTCTCCTCAACAGAGGGAGGGTGCAGACGTGTGTGCGGCAACGGGGAGGGTCAGTGGTTGACGTCTCGTTCGCCACTTCCGTGCTAGCCGCCCGCGTCATAAACTGGCGGGTAGAGACGGTGGAGAACTTGTCGGACCACCGATATGTCCGTTTTGAGATCTCCACCCAAAGCCCCCGGAGGACGGTCCCCTCGGGCGGCTCTCCCTTTCCACGGTGGGCTCTCACCCGCCTGGACCGAGAGGCGGCTGTGGAGGCGGCGTTCATCCAGGACTGGCTCACGCCTCCTCTCGGAGACCTGGATGTGGACTCCGCTGCAGCCCACCTCAGGGAGTCTTTGACCGAGGTGTGCAACGCTAGCATGCCTCGGTCTCGCCGCCCACCTCCCCGTCGCGCCGTCTATTGGTGGACGGAGGAGCTAGCAGAGCTCCAGGCCGCCTGTACGGCAGCAAGGAGGGCCTACACGAGGAGTCGACGACGCGGCCGGCGAGATGAGGCCAACGAGGACCTTCTCTATGCCTCTTACGTAGAGGCAAAGTGGGTCCTCAAGTCGGCAATGGGAGCCGCCAAAGACGCGGCGAGAGCCGAGATGCTGGAGGGCCTCGATAGGGATCCGTTTGGGAGACCATATAAAGCGGCGCGGAACAAACTGCGCACCTTTGGTCCCCCGCTGACGGAAACCCTTGAGCCGACATTGCTGGATGGGGTGGTCCAGTCCCTGTTTCCATCCGGAACCGACTTCGTCCCACCAGTGATGGATCCTCCGCGGAGGGTGGCTCCATCGGAGGAGGATGAGGAGGAAGAGGCTCCTCCAGTCACGGCGGCAGAATTTGCAGGGGAGGCTCTTCGCCTCCGCGCCAAGAAGACGGCCCCTGGGCCGGACGGCGTCTCTGCACGGGTGGTGGCCATCGCCGCTCTTCAAATGGAGAAGAGGATCCGGGACCTATTCTCCGCATGCTTCACGGCTGGTAGGTTCCCGAAATCTTGGAAGGAGGGGCAGTTGTGCCTCCTCCGAAAGGAGGGACGCCCGATGGACTCTCCCTCGGCATACCGGCCTATCGTACTGCTTGAGGAGGTCGGCAAAATGTTCGAGGGAATCGTCGCAAATCGGCTGAACGACCACCTGAGGAGGGTTGGGCCGGACCTGTCAGACGCCCAATTCGGTTTTCGAAGAGGGCGCTCAACTGTGGACGCGCTGGCCCGACTCAAGGGCCAAGTGCGGGAGGCTATGGAGGAAGGGGATGGAGTTTTGGCAGTGTCATTTGACATAGCCAACGCATTCAACTCCATCCCCCACTCGACGATCCTGGAAGCGCTCCGCCACCATGGAATGCCTCAGTACCTGCGAGTTCTATTAGCCAACTACCTGTCGGACCGAGCTGTCCTCCTCGTAGACCGTATGGGCCAGATTCGTCGGTACGGTGCAGGTTCCGGTGTTCCGCAGGGGTCTGTACTTGGACCACTTCTCTGGAACATCGGATTCGACTGGCTCTTACGGGGGACTCTCCTCAGTGGCACGAGTGTCATTTGCTATGCAGATGACACTCTCCTTACAGCCCGGGGGAGGGATTTCAGAGAGGCGGCGAGTCTGGCCTCGGCTGGTGGAACTCTGATTGCGGGGAGGATCCGCTGCCTAGGCCTAACGGTGGCGCTGCATAAGACCGAGGCCGTATTTTTCCATGGACCTCGGCAGCGCATTCCCCCAGACGCTCACATCGTCGTAGAGGACGTCAGGATTGAAGTGACGGCCGAGATGAAATATCTGGGCCTGGTGCTGGACAGCAGGTGGCGCTTCGGCCCACACTTCAGCGAGTTATCGACGCGCCTGCTGAAGGTAGTGGACGCCCTCTCGTGGCTCCTCCGGAATCTAGGGGGGCCGAAGGAACGATGCCGGCACCTGTACGCCGGCATTCTGAAGAGCATGGCTCTTTACGGGGCTCCGATCTGGGCCGACTCTCTCCAAAGGCGGGAGAACGCGACCGCCTTCCGAAGGCCCCAAAGGGCCATTGCACTGCGGGTGGCGAGGGCCTATCGGTCAGTGAGCTTTGCAGCGGCGTGCGTTTTGGCGGGCACCCCTCCATGGGAGCTCGAGGCGGGGGTGTTAGCCAAGGTGTACGAGTGGACGGCAAGACGGAAGGCGCTGGGGGAGCGCATCGCCCCACAGGAACGGGAAGCCGTCCGGCGTGAGGCGAGGGGTGCAGTCGTCCAACATTGGTCGGAGGACCTCGCCACCGCCGCTTTTGGTCGCCGAACGTTGGACGCCCTCGGGCCGGTCCTGCAAGACTGGCTCGGGCGGTCCCACGGTTTCCTCTCGTACCGTCTGGTGCAGGTACTTAGCGGACATGGATGCTACGGATCGTACCTGCACCGCATCGGAAGGGAGGAAACACCAGCGTGCCACGATTGTGGCGCGATGGAGGACACGGCGCAGCACACCCTCGAGGTGTGTCCGTCGTGGTCCGAGCTGCGGCGCAGCCTGGTTGACGTCGTCGGGCCGGACCTCTCGCTACCTAGCGTGGTCAACGCCATGTTGGGAGGCGAACGGGCTTGGACGGCGGTCGCCTCCTTCTGTGAGAAAGTCATCTCGCAAAAGGAGGCGGCAGAGCGCGCAAGAGAGGAAGACCCCCTTGCGGCGCCGCTGCGCAGAAAAAGAAGGGGCGGAAAAAGGCGATTGAACGATCGTCGCCTTCTTCTCCCGGTGGTGAATGGCGGGGGATAGGCGCAGGGGCGCCCTCTCCTGCATTACACTCATTCACCACCTCCGCCGGGTGGGAGTGGCCGAGCACTCCTGGCCATTCCTGGACCCCTCCCGTTGAGAGGGGCGAGTAGGCCCCGCTGTAAAAGCGGGCGGTCGTCGGCGGGGGACTGGACGTAAAGGCTCTGCCGATCTCCCAGTCCTCTTCCTCACAGACGATGCCGGAGTGCCGCTGGGTTGTTTAGTGGGTATACCGGTCGTATTGGCACCGGGGAGCCCCACATAACCCCCCCATCCCCCGATGGGGAGGTATGCACAATGCATTTTTCCCAGCGACAAAAAAAAAAAAAAAAAAAAAAAAAAAGTTGAAGTTGTATCTTAATGGAAAACAAGTTAACATTTCGATACAGTTGTCATAGAAGAGCGAAATGTTAACTTTTCAAATTTATTTCGATATATTGTCTTTCAAGACTGTGATTCAAGTTCTGTTTTTGATTTTTTTATCTTTATATTTTAGTATGAGATAAGATAAAGAATAAAAAGATACATTTTTATTCAGAGATGAACTTGTTGCTAGGCAACCGATCGCGAGTGTATTGTTTCGGCACTCGATAACTTGGTCACGCACGTTGTCGACTCCGCCTGTGCTCCCCCTGTTATATTTATGGCTTCGGTTAATTGATCAAGTGTTGTTTTGTTTCAGGTAAGGCGATCGTCTATTTCTGGCCCTCATTTCGAGTTATGAATGTGAGTCGGACAGTTCGTTCTAATTAATCATTATTGTTAAAAGCGCTGGTGACAGAGTATACCGACGCTATATGATTCGATCGACTGGGTTGAGCCACGTTCTTCTCGACCATTCCTTGGATGGGAGACCCCTAGTAGCATGTTTAACAAAGTGCTGCAGTGCTCGGTAGGGCACTTTAAGCCGCCGGTCCTGGTTGTTATCTTAAAATAACAGTCTCTAGCCATATCGGAATATAGTTTGAAAAATCTGACATTGACCTGACTAGCCTATCTATCACCCCGCATTGTTCCGAGTAGAGTAAAGTAAAGGTAAAAGTAAAAACAGAAAAGCCATAACTGGCCATGGCTGGGACACGTCTCAGCAGCGGAAGCATATTGCTATGGACTATATGCTATGCTATTTTTGTTATATGAAATAAAGTTATTTTTACCACTAATTTCTATGCTTGGTTAGACGGTAGGTACTGCTCCCTTTTAGGTCAATCACGTAGCCGCCGTGTACGGGACCCTCGGGCCTAGATATATATATCATCAGAGTGTAAAGTAACTTGCTAAGGCGGTAATATAAATTGAATCGATTGGAATTGAATCCGGACGGATACCGGTACCTTTGTCGTGTTGGTACTTTCCTAACGCGCCCGTTAAATTCCAAGTATAGTGAGGGTCTCCCGTTTTGAAAAAATATGTACAAACCAACTTTCTTTCCTCATAGATATGCCAGTATTCCAGATAATTCTGCTGCTAAAGTGTAATATAATCCTTTATTTTCAGTATGAAAATTTCACCTTATTTCAACCATAAGTTACTTGCGGTAGGTAAAATTTCTACATTTTATTGGTTTAATGAACATAATTCTGTCTCTACGCATATTTTATATTATAGTTACATTATAACTCGCTGCCTGACAGTTGTAGTAGCAGTGTCAAAGTCGAGTAAAGAAGTTAGAATTGATTCGGTGCTGGCTCTCTTGAACAGAATAACAGGAAGCGGCCGGGCGCATGTAAATAAGACACTTTGTATGTTTAGTTTTGTTTGTTCGTGCAACTGTTACTTGTTCAATAAATAAATAAATAAAAAATGTTGCCGGAGTTGCTCAGAATTGGGCTTCGACAGATGTGCCCGAAACGTGACGTCTTACTGTAAACCTCGTAAGCTGGAGCTTTAATTTCGAACTAGAAATGAAGACATCTGCAGAAGAATGATACTTACCGTACCCATCTACTCGGCGAAGTCACAAGTTAAATAGGACGAGGCCATGTAGGGGCCTAACTCTACTATTCAATATGGCAATATGATCGGCTCACTATTGGTGAATTTGACGGCTTTGGTAGTCCGGTATTTTTAATTCGTCCATATTGAATCAATCTTGATTCAATTCTAGATTCAATGACACAGCGCGTTATTTCCCTAGTCTGTTAGTACATTAAATGTCAAATGCCCTACTAAATCGACATAGGGCGAGCATAGATTCAACATAGACTCAGGCGCTATGACTTAACAGACTACGGATTTTTGACGTTGTATTATTGGCATAGGCTCGGCCTCGCAGCAGACTGAATATTATGAACTTTGAATTAGTAGAGTTGACACCCTGATGCTCGATGTAGTCTTAAGGTGGTCTGTGGAGACCATGGATTTGCAACTGCAGCGTAAGACGTTCACCAACAATGTGGACTGACGAGCTAACGAAACCATAGGTAGGAGGAAGCTAAATGCTGGCCGCTCTAACCCGACCTTGTGGAAATCTGAGAGAGTTACCGCAGTATAAAGTAATGCTCCTGTCTATTTGTTTCAGAAGTCACATTGATAGCGCTTATAAATTTAGGTTTAAGTAATCGCCAGAGTACAGAACTAGGTAATTTAGGTTTGAATTAATGTCAATATTATATTGTACCTGGTAGGTGAGCCCTGGGGCTTGGTGCGCGCCGACTACGGTTTTTCCGTAACTTCTCGTAAAATTTGGTTTAGATATTTTTTTAAAAAGTTTTTGTAATAAATAAATATGCATAGTGTTACTCCCAGCTTCAATATTATTAAGATATGGATTCATAATAGACTTTTTTTACTTTATTTATATAAAAGAGTTTCCCATGGTATACAAACACTCTAACCAACTAGTTGGATGTTAAGTAAAATTACTAAGTTGTAGGAAGCTTGTTATAAATTTATGTTGACATATGGTCTAGAACTGTCACATAAAACTGTAATAAGATTTAGTCAACATCATCAGAAAAATTTCATTATCCCTTTATTATGCATTCTACAATATATCACAATACATTTATTTTCATGTATTATTTTCACCGCCTGTATTTCTTACGGTGACTACGATATAGACTGAAACTTAAGCCGGTTACAAAAAATCTATCAGCATAATCGCCAGTGAACCCTTGAAAAGAAGTCAATACAACGTCTATAAAATAAATAAAACTCCAAGCACCGGAAGCCAAGTAGGATAATTTAATAGTCTGTGTTCATTACAAACCTTGAGCATCACTTCCTCTTCCCGCTTCGAATATTACTCGTAGATTATATCTACATAATTCAAATTGTTAACATTTATTGTGGGTAGATAAACATATTTAACAGATAAGGAACGGCCTTAACCTGCCACACATAGTTATCAGTCAACAGTACACGAGATGTGATTGTGTGGGTAGGTAGTGGGTAGGGCTGCCTCCTGAGATGCGGCGCCCGAGGCGACCGGCGCCCGAGGCGACCGGCGCCCGAGGCGACCGGCGCCCGTTTCGTAAACATCTTAAATGATATTATTGTTCGTGTTTTCCTTAAACATTATGTATGGGAAGGTTGGAGGGTTTGCTAAATGTGATGATCAGGGAGCGTGTGTGTCGTGTACTCGTGAGATTTAATTCATTCATTCGTTCAATCTTTCATTGATTTATTTTGTTTCTAATAGCATGTCAATTTGTTAGTTCATGTTTATGTTGCTCTAAGCCTTTTGGAGTATATGAATCATGAATATGTATTGATAGTTGTTCATGTTTCCCTTAAACATTATGGGAAGGATAAATCAGTGCTTAAGTTAAATGTGATATTGTGAATATTAATATATAACAGTAATTCAATTATTGAGTGGGCATTAGCAGGTACTATCGTTCTTTTCATTCATCATCATTATTATATGAATTGAAAAATTATTAAGTAGAGTAAGACTAAATTATTAAGGAAATACTTTAAACCATGTTGACGGCTAATATCAATTTACGCAAAACCAGAATGTAGCGGGAATCCTTGACACTGTCAGAGCACTTTGCTGCATACCTTATAAAACGAGGTCATGGATGTGCAATGCAGGTGAAAATTTAATTTCACACGCCGGTTTTTGCACATATTCACCCACTTTGAAATCGGATTCTTGACAACCCTATACCTACCGTTAATCGGAGTGAGATTTGCTGCAATTGGAACAGATTGCCTTTCGAGTTTACCGCCAAAAATCAAGGGAGTGAACATTAATATTATGCTATGTTTACTCAAGCATTTCAGACGCTCGATGGAACAACGCAATTATTTCTCACGTTTATTAATTACGACATCGTTATATAAGCACTTATGGTCTTATTTACGAAATTGCTGCATGCTGTAACTTGATCGTCAATGTCGTAACGGTCGGTTAGTAAAGTTTAACATTGAGTGTCCCGCAATTATCCACGGTTGCAAATTACGTGACAAGCCTGTCGGGAGGGAACCCGGACGCGGACGCCGGGTGTCAGGTTATTGTGTCACAACAATGACGATTTATCGACGACCGAATGGGTTTTGTCAGTCCCCAGGGCGCAGGGCGCAGGCGACACAAGATCTCAAACAATAATCAACAGCCACGAGTCTATCGCACCGTACTGCGATTACATTCGAGAACACGGCGTTTAGCGAAAAATTGCCGTTATTTATAACTAAATCACTTCTCACGTCATCTCGCTCGCTTATATCGATTAACAATGTGCATGAAAGAGATAACTATATTTGTATCCGATCAACGGGTGCAAAAACATGCAGCCAGTTCGACAGGATGCTCCGGCGCAGCTGGCTGGAACCTTTGTATTTTTTTTAAAGTAAAAAAGAGGTTCGTTTCGCGCCGGTAAGCTCCGAACTCGGGCCGTTTCCGTAACGGGAAAGGAAAATGTTAATGAAGCACACTATACAATGCATCTTTAATTTGTTAGCTCTTTGACGGTCCGTAGTTCGTGAGAATAATGGTCTCGGTCGCCGATTAATTAGCTTAAATATCAATTTATTGCGAGTATACGCCACCAAATTATTAAGTTACCGCGAATCTGGTAATTACTGGCAGGAATTGCCCTTGAGCGTTCACCCTCACGTTTAAACGGTTTTACAAGCTTAGTCATAAAACCAATTAAAATCAATCAAGCGTGCCATCCCTCGGGTTCCGACGCGTCGTTGACAGATGTTAGCTAGATAATGAACACGTTAGCGGATGGAAATGTCGCACATCATTCTACCTGTCAGTAGAATACAAAAACCTAGACAAAGTTATCTGCGAGCAGACTTCTCGCCGACAGCGGCGACTACGAGGGTAACACGGCGGCCACCGGTAGGCCGTGTAAGGCTGTACTCTAATTATAATTAAATACCCATTAATTATTATTTACATAATATGATGAAAAAAGCAAAGAAGAACTGGGGACGGGAGGCGGGTAAACAAGTTCAATTATGCGCGATGCTCACAGATAAGCGGTTATTCGTGTGTGTTGTGTTATGGGAACATTTGTACAACTTCGTAACTCTCGTAGTCTGTAGTGAAGTTATATAGTATCTACATGTGCGTATTATTAATAAAAAGTTAAAAAACAACCTAACTATGTAGATACCTAATTATTCAAAAGTCCTCGCGTCTCATCTATCTATATATTACCATTTGTCAAAATTGGTTTAGTAGCTTACTGTGAATACGTGACAGACAGACAGAATTACTTTCATTTGTGATATTATAATTTGGTTTTTGTTGTATCCCAGAGAAGTCATTATTTATTTCGGGATAAAATGTAGCCTACATCATAATCCATTATGAAATACCTACATTCTGATATTCATTGAAACACACAACTACTTTACGACATATACACACATACACATAAACTTGCGCACTTATATATAATATTAGTATGATAAAATGTTTAATAATTATTGTTGTATTTAATCTTTATTAATATTGTATATATAATATATATCCCACATATATATAGAATATAAAGATATCTAGAATCAATATGGACGTATTAAATTAGCGGAGTACCGAATCAGCCACAATCGGCCTCTGTGAGCCGAACATGCTGCAGTATTGAACACTATCTAGAATTAGGCCCCAGAAAAGAGGAAGGTACCATAGAAAACAAAGGTGAACAACAGCATCGCGGATTTGGCTTTTCAACATCACTACCTCAGCACGCAGAAGTAATGGCTGACGGGGCCGACATGTTTCGGAGTGGAGACTTTGGACTGGCAAGCGCAGCGTAGGACATCCACCGACAGCCTGACTCATATCAGGAGAAAGCTGGATTCAGACCGCTTCTGACCAGTGTTTGTGGAAAACAATGAGAGAGGCTTTTAGTTTCCAGTGAAAGATTTATGTAAGCGTGCCTATCAACACGAGTGGAAGGTCGAGTTAAGAAATAAGTGGACGCATGACGCACACAAAATTGCGACATCAAAGCCTTTACGTAGAACAAACTGTACAGAGAATTTCTTCATAATTGGGTTTAAATATAGCTCTAAACTTTCCCTTAGAGCTTCATAAAAACGTGACTTGACGTCAAACGAGGTCAGACTTCGTAGACATTTCAGCGGTAATAAATAAAATACAGAGCTATATTTAAGTAGGTACCTATAATGTTTATGGGTTATGTATTCAGTAACAAGATATTTTAGGATCGTGTATTATGTTAAGGGAAGACCTTACCTTGCCGGTTACACAACACGATATAATCATCAAACGGAAGGTGAATTATGTATATGCTGCAGCCGGTAAAGAGCCACAGCTGGACTAGCTACTCGTATATGTCCGCCAAACTCCCCATGGATCGCTTGGAAGCAGCTTGCATCCAGTTTCTTTCTGCGATCTCTATCAGGTCGTCTATCCATCTTGACAGTTAGCTCTACATTACCCTTATAATTTCATGGTCTCCACTCGAAAAGAAATCGACCTTACGGTCATCTGTTTAGCGTGAAATATGCCTTACCTCTGCCACTCGTACCCGCTAATGGCTTGTTGGTAACCTTTGTTCTTCCACGGATTTTCTCATTTCCAGTTCGACATAGAATACAAACACCGAGCGTAGCCTTCTCCATAGTTCCTTTATGTACGTAATAAATACTTGCTACAATATAATAAATACTTGCTACAATATAATAAATACTTGCTACAAGATTACGACAAGTTCGCGGTCGTTTAGATGATTCGGGCTTGAACTGAGAATGGATTTTAATTTGTGATACATCACGCCGCGCACCAATTCATTAAATCTTGTATTAACCTATTCAATAATGAATCTTTAAAAGATTATTTTAATAATAATAATAATTAATAATATAATAATAATTACCTATTTAATAATTATTATTCAAATCTTTTTCATTCTGTATTATTATGAATAAATTATATCAATATCACAAACCACTGATTTGGTTGCACTAAACATTACACACAGCAGAGGTGACGGTGGCGTAGCAACACAGAACAGATAGGTACAGAAGTCAATCTACAACAAAGTGTGCTCGGGCAACGCACACATACACCTCTCACGGACACGAAATCTCAAATCGTATCAAATCAGTGTGACCGCGAGTGCCATCCGCCTGAGACACGTGTTTGTGATTCTTTGTTTAAAAATGGAGCATCGAAAAAAGCTAATGTTAAATTAAGTGGTAGGTTGTTTAAATTCTACATTACGGTGAAAGTCCTTTTAAGCTACCTTGTTTCAGACGTGCAAATAACTATTTGCTTGTAATTCGATGGTTCGTTTTAACATAACACAGATCATTAAGGTAGATAAGTAGGTAGGTAAGCGCCCCGGCTCCCGGATTATTTATATAATGCACTATTACACATTATAGTTTAAAATTTAATAATCGTGCATTTTTGCGTTATTGTAGTGCATCGGGAATGTTCGCAGATGCGCATTGCGCATACTGATGACTTTTATGCCATCATGCGAAAAAGAATAGCATCGTTGATGCGCCGCATGCGCGGCAGCACCAACAGTCTTCGGACCGTCGTATCTGATGACAAATACTCAAAGTATATGGGGCATTGGTTGGCAGCTCTTGGGCCTATCTCAAGGCTGGTAACCAAGTAGTATTAAATTGTCATTACTAACATAGTTATAAGTATTCTGTACAACTAACAAAATATGGACTAAGCTATGGTCTGATATAAAGTTTTATTTATTATTTCTTTCGACAAAGTCGAAATCGTCGCAAGATTATGTATTTCCTAAAACAAATTTACATAAATATTAAAATATTTGAGCTACTATTAGTTTATATTTCCATACTTCCTGTTTCATTGACAACAATAAATGAAACAACTAGTTTATGTGCATAAGCCAAAGTTGGCAACCTTAGCGCGACCGCCGAGCAAAGGTATAAAAAGTGTAATGAAATGAAGTACATACATGTCATGTATTTCTGTACATATCTGTTTTGTGGTAGCAGGGTGCAGCTAGTTTTGCTTAAAAGCGGCGGATTGTGATTATATTATGGTAATAAAAATGCCGTGTGTACCGATCTGGACCTCAAGTCCCCTAATTTCATGTTCAGTTTCAGTCCGGTGCAAAGTAGAGTCGATGTCAATATAAGACAACGTAAAAAGTTCGTTATCTTTAGTCGAAGACAGAATTACCAGTCGTACCGCAGTCGTGAATCAATAGAACTCAGCACTAACTGTTATTTATCTAGTACAACTGTGACACAGAGAAAGTAAAGTTTGAACGGACGGTACGTGCGTTGTTCAATTGTTTATACGACTGTGGTACGATGATTGTGAAGCAAGTTATTCCTAATGTCAGTTTTGTTGCACATTAGCAAGTCCGATGCTAACACAGTACTATTCCATAAACCAGAATTATTCGTATTGTTGAATGTAGAATCAATATGGACGAATAAGGATTAGTGGACGAACCTGTTAAAATCAGCCTTTGCGAGCCGAGTAGGTATATTGCCATATTGAATAGTAGATTAGATTTACGCACCTGGGCGATGGACCCTAGCTCGGCGTCTCGTAGGTACCTATAGAGAAATATGTATAATTACACATGTATTAGCCGTCTAAAATGGCATCATTTAGAAATGTCGCCACAAGGATAAAGTTAAAAAGCATAAAGCTATAAATGTACGAGTTTTCATTCAAATCGTTCGTGTGTCTGGGTGTGTATATGTATAAAAAAAAAAAAAGTATATATATAAGTATGTATTTAAGTATATATATCAGTCATCAGGTTACCATAGTACAGGCTCTGCCTAGTTTGGATCCTGAAGACCTTGTGTGAATGTTGTCCCATATTATTAAAAAAAAAAAAAAAAAAAAAATTAAAAGTAAAAAAAAAAAAAAAAAAACCTCAGAGCTCTCAATAGAGATATATTAAAGAATTACTTGTTTAGTATAAGATTACGACTATTTCAATTTCCCAAAATAAGCTTTTCAAATCAAGTTATAGATTGAAAGGGCTATACCCATGCATTTCAAAATTATATTTTACTACTAGCGACCCGCGGTTTCACCTGCGTGGATTACAGTTTTCCTTAATACTTTTCCGGGATAAAAGTAGCCTATGTGTTAATCTACAGCTTAAACTATCTCCATACCAAATTTCATCGAAATCGTTGCAGACGTTTGAGCGTGAAGAAGTAATAAGCCCACACACATACACAAAAACTTTCGCATTTATAATATTAGTAGAATTATTTACTTTTGATTTCATCCTCTTTAGATAGAGTAATAAATGCGACGATTAATGATTATTTATTGTATTATATACTTATCAGACATTTGATCTAATAAATTAGCATTAGGAAGCAATACATTTATTCATAATCCCATATCTATAAATGTTAACTATTACGTAAACGCATAATATAGGTATCTAGGTATATATATAACAATAAATTTCTCGATTCTATAATTTATTCGTCAACTTTCAATTAACACAATTTCTTGTTACAAAATCGAGCTTAATTATCGTAAAGTTGGTTAACTGCGAGCTTGATGTATTAAGGAATGACAAAAGCGGAATGATAAAGGTTATATTTATTTTTCTGAAAAATACTTTTTTTCTAATAATAAATACTACGAGACGGTATAGGTACCTACTATTTGTTTTAATTTAGAGTGCATTCTCTGTATCTGAACTTAGAGGATTTTATACGTCCAGCTTCAGATCTCTTTTCATAACAATAACGATAACGCTTCTATAAGTAATTTTAGGTATAAAATATTATTTAAACATATTATCCGGCATATCTTACGATTTTCTTCGCCTATCAAATCTACTATCAAAGCCGGCTTTGGTTTGATTTTGCTGGTGTTGAGCATATCTGAGGCCCACAATCATATCAGTTCACACTGCCAGATCGCGACCACAACCACTCGAGGAGTGGTAGGAGGAGTATAATATACTCGAATAATGTGTCCAAGTAGGCAAGGACGTTTAAATAAAAGGTAGGTTGGTATATATTCTTGTTGCAACGACACAATAACACCTATAACACCGCTCTACAGTAACGTCGCAGTATATGCTGCAGTGGTTTAATGTTACGTCCGCGTGCTTCTGTCACACGTGGACCGCCCACGTGACCACCTACGTCACTGGTTGGCTAGATTAGTACGTAATCACAGATTATACAAAACAGATAGAAACGCTATTCGGTGTCGTAATTTTTTTAATTTACTCCTTTAGTAAGTACTTTACTTGTCTTTTAATCGAAAATTTAGATGGTTACTATGTGAAGTTGAGTATCTGACACTTTGGACAACCTTCCACTAATCAAAGACAACAAAATTAAAGTATTTTAAGAATGGAATAATTTTAAAATGTTCAATGTATTGTGCGCTGTGTGGCGCTAAGTGTGATCTATCTATCTATACTACATGCGTACGTACATCAATTATGCATGCGGTATTCCTCCAGCTGTTATCAGATAAGCTCCTGGATATTTGGGAAATAGAGCATCATATTCAGCTCATGTTTCGGCTGCCCAGATACGGATAATTCATTTTATAGACAGAAGTATAATAGGCAATGCTTCAACACCCTGGTCGAAGAGAGTATAGTTCATTGTCGTGATTTGAAACCGCTAGAGGGCTTTCGAGATGACCTATCTATACCAATCGGGACCGTAGTCATACTGTCTCACGCCTTGAAAATAACCCTAGCAGTCCTTAGACAAAAAAAGGAGATATTTTCTTTACTCTAAGTAGCTTTACCCATTAAAATTGTTCACGAGAGTATATTTTGATAGTTTAATAATCTAGGCGAATCGCGACTGCGTCCGCGAGCGCCCCGTAATCTCCCTGAAAAAGACCACCGAATGTGGTTGAAACTATAGTCGGAACCCTCTGACTTATTACGTGAGTAATTTCCGTGTTTTATACATTAATAATATTTATTCATTTCATTTTAATACTGGATTTTTCTTATGTAAAATTAATTTATCACTTTATAACGCACACCCCTCGCTGCGACAAATGAAGATATTCACAGGGAAATATTATCTCATAGTGCCCAGGATCTCTGAATCGTTTATGGTATCTTAACATTGAAAATCAATTTTTATATCAACAGAGTTTACTCAAACATTTATTTATGAATAAAATGATAATGAACGCGTAATTTGTGGGCAAATCAATTATATTTAAAGCATAGGTAAATTGATTACAATCAATATAGGCTCCTACGTCTTATCTATTTAAAAGGCCTGACGAGAAGCCCTTGTAAGCTTATTTTTTATTTTATTGGCTTCACGGGCACATCCCTCTTGTTATTCTAAAATACTACTAACCAATTATTATTACAATATCCAACAAGTTAAGTTACAACCCGCTACCAGTTGGCAGAGAACACACACTGCTGGTAATGCTGATTCGTTGTGCCAAATATGTGCCAGCATTTTGTCATTTGTCGTATAGTTCAAGCGCTCTGGTAAGTTATGGAAAATCCGATGAGCTCCCCACGGGCCAAAAGTCTTGGACCCCAGGCTGTTCAAATAAATATATAAACCTAGGTTAGCATAACCGTTTTATTTGCTCTACCGAATTAACCGCGACTGAAATTATTCTAACATTGTTAGATATTATGTATTTTATTACGAATAGCATAATGAACTTGCCAACGGGCCCTAGTTTATGAAAAATGTTTATAACTTTTATAACAACGAATTATAACTTTATGCGTAGATCATATTTCACATGTAATTAATTATCAGATCAGGTGTAAATGACGTGCTATAAGCACTTGCGCTTGCGCAGCTTGCAGTATTTTACTGCATTATTTTACCCCAAGCTGACGGTTTTCGACCGCAGCAGTGCGCATGAGTTGAAAGCTCAACCCTTAGCGCTCCACTCATGCTCAAGTGTGAATTGCCGACACGAATGTTGTCGTATTGCAATGCATTTAATGTGCAAGCAGAAACGAGCTTACGGTCACACGGTTAGGCGCGCCTAATGAGAAAGTTTATCGAGCGTTTATTGCGTAGCAAGCAGCGGGAAGCTTCGCAGCGATCGCCGGAGGCAAGAGGCGCTCCTGCCGCCCGCAGGTGTGCCCCACCCCGCACAGTGCACACGCCCCACCCCGCTCTTCACCGCCTCGCGCCACGCCACCGCACCGCGCACCGCGCGCCGCATCGCTCCGAACCGAACTAGCTTTCTTCGGATGTCGCTTCGTTCGTTTCAATCGTTCCGTTCCGTTCGCCGTCAGTCGACTGTCAACCGCGGAAGCAAGCGGGTGCCCGTATCTCGTAACGCTAAATCGCCGCGCCAACTGTAAACACGACGCACTACCCGTGCATTGCTTCCGTTAACAATTTAACCTGAATTCGGAGATCGTATTCGCATCTAGTTTGTCGTGTTGTGCCAAATCAATGGATGTTTTCATAATATGTGTATAGTGAGGATCGTGAAACGCAACTGAAGTTCCAATACATGTAAATGTCACTAGTGTCGCACGTATGTCGGTGTGGTGTCCGACGAGTATTGGATCGCACTAAGAAATTGTGGGGATTGTGGTATTGTGCGAAACGAGTTCCATTCTATCCTAACAAGCGAGGAGTGCTACTTGACTTGTGCTACCGAATTTGCGTAGCTGTCGGATCCGCCTCGTCGCCGCCGGCCGGTTTGCGACGCGACTATGATCGCTATTGCCCCAAATCCTCGAATCAGTTAAATCATTTTTTGACCAGCTTAAAAGTTGAAGGTGTCCAAAAAGCTTACCCTTATTGACTAAACGTTTTTTACGTTTATTTGTTTGTGACGTCGTAAAAGAATAGATCTTAACTCTGTTATTAAAACTGACGTGGTTTTGACATATTATGAATGTATGAAACACGGGAGTTACTCACGTAATAAGTCAGAGGGTTCCGACTATAGTTTCAACCATATTCGGTGGTCTTTTTCAAGGAGAATACGGGTACCAGTACTAGGCGAATCGCGACCGCGTCCGCGAGCGCCCCGTATTCTCATTGAAAAAGACCACCGAATGTGGTTGAAAATATAGTCGGAACCCTCTGACTTATTACATGCGTAACTCCCGTGTTTTATACATTCATAAAGATCTTAATTCCACTATATAATCCCCTGGAGAGGTATTTTAAGAACTGAAGCGTTCCAAGTATATCAAAAGGAATAAAAATAAATACTAATAGTTGTTTATTTTGCGTCCACATGCATGTTTATAAACATTGAGTAAAAAACAAATTGGAAAAACTCTCTTAATCACGTAGAGGTATTTAATGTAGCGAACTCAAACCGTGGCATTTCAACAACGCTCAAGTAAATGAAACCGACAAGGCTCTTATATATCTCACCTGAAAGTCCATCACGGAGAGATTCCTAGTCCTAGTCCTAGTACACAACTGGCCCGAGTCCCCACTCCGAGGTTGTCACAGGCTATCCGATTATAAATACAAGGTTGCACCCCAGTTCATTTTCAGGACAGCAGATAAACTTGATAGAAATTCAACTCTACAGACTTTTAGATGTTCTGAACGAAATCAGTTTGAAATAATTGACCAAAATGTGCGTTAAACTTTGTAAATAAGGATACTACAATGATACAGAAGAGCGTTTTAATCCAATATAAAAGTTACTTACCTATGCACTAAACAAGCTACGTTTGAAGTAGCTCTACCTAGGTAGGAACGTTTAAAGCTTGGCATTATCGCCTACGTTACCATATGACTGCTCCTTAATCCCTGGAGGAGTAAACGCCACTGAATTGTGCACCTCGCTTGTCAATGCTATCAATTAATGCCATCGAGGTTATGCCCCAGTTAGACTAAAGGCGGCATACATGGGCCGATTCAGGACGCTGGAGCTGGCTTTTTACTAAATATCGGAACAATGTCATCGTGAATTTAGTATCGGCTTGTGATGTGACCCGGTTATTAACGGAAATTGGAAAGCTCAGCAAATATGGTACGGAGCTTTATTAAGAACCATGTCATAGCTAATGAACTACTGTAATTTGCAAAGCTGAAGTTTATAGCCAAATCACGCATAGTTGGATAAGAAATCAAAACTTGATAAGATAATTTTCGTCGATGTCATCGGAATACAGACAAAATTGAACAATAAAAAGTAATTCTAATGTTCAATTTTGTCTGTATTCCGTATTTTATGTTTACTTTGTACTAATACAAGCAAATATAGTAAATTTAATTATTTGAGTACTTTAAGTACATTTAAATAAAGTTTGTAGCATAAATCACTTACCGGCTAATATGGGTAGTGGGTAGATTATATTGTTATTAATTGTTAACAACGACCTCAGTCAATTATTTGTGACGATATTTCAAAGCATAATAACATTATTTACCAATATACTTACAACCGATCATCGCCTAAGCGAAAAATAGTTAGCTGGTAAAGAATGTCAACTTCTTTTTTATCAGGAAAATCTTTATTTAGGTATACAAAATCCCATTTCAATTTAAACAGAGATTTAGGTACTACGTTGCCTGTCAGGTTGACATTTATAAAGCTGTGCGTAGACTTATTGGTGCACATGCTTATCCAATGCACACTATATTATGTCTGATTAATAAAGGGTAATTAACTTCTGTGTCGAAAATTAAAATATTAATCTGTTCATGATCCTTTAAATCTTTCATCATTGCCAGCTCCTTTGTGTATGTATAGGTATACCTAGGTAGATTGCCAGTTTTGCGGACTACTATGCAGGTTGCACTCAAACTTCCACCTTTGTGGTTCTTTAACCTTACTCTACACAGCCGTTCTCAGCTCTCAAGTTAATCTTCTACTTAGCTGGTTTTAATATCAAGCCCGCATCCTGTTGCGTTAAACATTCATGATTCAATTGAACCTCTTACCTTTATCAAAAGCCTTTCTTAGAGTAATTATAGAATATTGCGATACGTATATTTATAAATAAGAATACTAATTGCATTTTTAAATTCCCAAATTTATCAACAATTTGCGTCAGGAGCTTTGTCGATTAGATTTAGCGATACGACAAACGTTTGTACTCCCCGGCCGCTGTGTTATTTCATGCCGGTACCTACTGTCGACGTGTAATCTCGTGCACGTAGATCATCATGAAATTTCATTGGAATTACACTAATCATTTTACCGTTTTCGGCACTGTGAGTGGCATCGTCTTGATATAGTTGAGGCCTAACAATAGGCAAGATTGCGTATTATTGTTTAAATTGGCCTCGTAAAGCGTGGCATCAGGTCGAGTGAAAGGCTTGCTTTCTCCAGCCCTCTGCTCTGGCGCGGCGCGGCGCGGGCGGCCCTCCTATACCTACTACAGCGGCAGTGTTGCTAAAGTTCACACTCCTACTATCGATAGCTATCAATTACACAGATATGGCTCAAGAAACTGTATCTCTTTACACTTTCCTTTAACGAGGTAGTTTAATTTCGAATGGATACCGATTTGGATGTCATTAGAATATATAAATCGACTGATAAATATTGTGAGCTTAACGTACTTCCTCTACAAAATATTGAGATTATTTGAAAAAAGAAGACGGGTTTCAATTAGCCCCATTGTTATGGTACTTTGTCGTCTATTGAGAGCGCTTTTATAGTTCCTTTCTATCTACTTCTATGCCTCACGTACATACGTTTTCTAGGCTGTCACGAGTTACTTTGTTACTTACCCATTTTGTTTGGACATAATTTGTTATGGTTTCAAATGTGATAGCAATAGTATTTATATTCGGAACAAAGATTTGTATGATTTGCGCGCGGATTGTTAAAAAGTACCCATGTAGGTAGTAGTTTTGGAGTTTGGACACATTATTCTGTATCTACATAGAATAAATACGTTAGTGGATTCTTGTATTGACTACCGTGTGTGATCATGAGCGATCTAATCGAATCGTTCTTCTGCAGTTTGAGTGATGAACGTGAATTCAAAGGTAGGTACCACACGGTCGCACTCTAAACTTAAGTGAGTTTACGCAACCCGCCTTATGCCTTATGTAAGCACTCGTCAGTTCTTGTGAAACAAGGCAGTGTGCTTTCGTCGGCTCGTCTTGTTCACTGAACTACTCACCCTTTTACTATTGATAAATCGCTTAATTATCAATAATTAGTTATTCCTTGGAATGTTTTCGAACGGAAAAATATAAGGACGTTTTTATTGAATTTGGACAGCACAACGGTTATTTAAATAATTTTTGGAAAGAAAAAAAATCGTCGAATCTACGCTTACAGAATAGCGTCCCGGTCGCCTTGCTAACTAAACTATAGGTAGAAGCTCTAATAGCAGTCCGAATTCGGTCCTTCATGTTTACAGACAGCTGAAAGGATTTTCTTTATTTATAGCTGATGTGTATGCATTAACTACACCGTTGATACAAACATCTTGATAAATCGTGGTCACAAAAAGAAAAATGAAAGCACTAGATTATTGATGTCCTCATTGTGCACGGTTATCATCACTACGATATCGTAATCGATGCTGATAATGGTAAGCGATAAGCGAACTCTTACACATTATTTTCTTCAATGTTATCATAAAAATGACATATTAGTTTTTGTCAGTACTTATCCTAATGATACCTCAACTAGAAACCAGTCTATTAGCTTCTACTATTAGACCGTAAGCCGCAGCGACAAACAATCCATCATAACAGTGTTATCGACCTATTATAAAGCAGTGGTTGTGCAAAACCATACTAGGCACAAATTGGGTTTGCGCCAACGTCGCTTGCCAACTTAATCGGAGGGCTGGTGCTGGTGCCCTTTCAAGCGGTTTATTATATCAACTAAACAATTTTCAAAACACATAGATTTAGAAAAAAAAACAAGTGAAGAGTCCTGTTATACCTACCATCTAACAGAATAATGAAGCCGCACAGAGATCATTGTTGATGTTCCTGGGAGGTCGCCAAGAAGCTTTGCCAAAGAAAATGTGACTAGCGAAGTTCTAGTGAACCGGCACAACGCTGCTAAAGAACTGTATTTGACACGTGTGCGATTTGATCTACTTGATTTTAATACGTCGTTTAAAGCTGTTCTTGCCATTGGAAGTTTTAGTTTATATAAACCATATCGAATGGTCGTCTGATTGGACGATCGCCAGAAAATACTGCCAAACATTTACACTGTTGTCGCCATCCTCTAACGCTAGTAAGTAACGCTCGAAATGAAGTTTCAGTTTAGATCGATCTCGGTTCGAAGAATTCCAATATAATCCATTACAAACAGCGTTGGTTCGAGGAATCAGAAATGTATGTACACGTGTAAATATTCTGTAATAGGTATCCGCTGTAACCATCGGATTTTATGGGGTTTCCTAAGTATTGTTTGCTTTTGACAAATAGTGTATCATGACTAGCATTAGAGCGATTCTACTGATTAATAATTATATTTTTTTTGCTGCCTGAATAATGTGTCAAACTAAAATGTCTCAGAGTAAAATTCACAACTACTATTTTAGACAGTTTGTCTTGGCATTCTAAATTCATACTTATCGATTACCTCAATTTTTTTTATGTCTTCAGTCAAACAAATAAACTGATCTAGAAAACTCCTTGTTCAAAATCGACCACCAATGTTTAGATAATGTTCATCCGATGTTGTCCGGGAGTCAGGTGGGCCAATAGCACGCAGGTAGTCGCGGGACGAGGTGCGGGGTGCGGGGGAGCCTCTGCGTTTCCGTCGACAACATCTGTCACGGCGCGGCCACGGCAGCTGCTCGCCGCGCACCGCGCACGTGCGACTTAGCCTATTATTATGGACCTTATTAATTTGGAAGTGATGGAGGTTCTACAGAGGATTATAATGTTCCTTCATTTGATAGAAAGATGTATTAAAGCGTGAAGTATATCTTATGAACTTGCGGATGGTTTTCATAGAACAAGCGAAGCGGTGAAAGCAAATGAGCGGTGAATCTTACAAAATATTAACATTGAGTCAAAAAGTACCTTCAGTTGTTTATTGGGAAGAGTGAAGGGTAGGAATTCCACCTACGAGGTGGACGAGCTGAGAAGAGTGATGGGTCGCGGCCGCATCCAGAAGCCTCCACCCGGTCTTTATAGAGCTATATAAATGGGAGACGCATAATGTCCAGCAGTGAACATCCTGTGCCAGAGAATGATGAATAACTTATAATTGATTAAACTACACATGATAATCGATTACAAACGTAAGTTCTGATCTCATCATACAATTTCAATTATGTTTAGATAAGTGCTCACATTAGTATCTTCAAATCAGCATTTAGGACATAATCATGGATATTAGTATAATCAAACGAAAGTACTACTTAGGTGTTATCTTAACTTAGAAACAATTTTATCAATTTTATACAATTATTGATAAGGTATATGAGGCTCAATACAATTTTGAACGTACACAATCTTCTTCTTCTTGTCCTTATCCCACACTAGGTGGGGCCGGCACAACATGTTTTCTTCTTCCATTCTCTTCTATCATTAATCGTCTCAGTGCTCGGACCTCTCATACACATATACAAATAAATACAAATACAAATATCTTTATTGAAAACTGTAAATATGTCCACTTATCTTACGTACACTGCCTTTTGTGTTAGTTAACAACTGTGGTACAAAAGGCAGGCTCTTCCTTGTCGCGCACAGTTTTACAATATGTGAAGGGGCTATAGTTACTTATTATATATTAATAATTACTACTTATATGGTGTGTGTGTGTGTGTGTGTGTGTGTTGTAATAGCGTGTGTGACTAACTTGAGTTTTTAGGGAATTAATGGTTGGCTGACCATGTCTAAGAGTTTTTCAACTCCGTCATAATCTAATAAATTTACCCATTGAGTAATTTCTGACTTCAGTTTATACATACATACATACATCATCACTCTACCTATATCCATCCACATTCATGATCATAAATTGTAATTATGTAGAATGTCTAAATATGCAGACATCATTGTTTGCAATTTTATCCTAGTGTGGAATATATATTAGTGAAATCGGTGAATTCGTTGTTAAGTTATGGTGTGTGCGACCAACGGGAATAGGGATTAATGTAGGTATATTATATATATTTAAATACATATGTAAATTGTTTAACTTCCATTGTTATCATCATTCAATGATATGATTAAAACAGGAAGATAGGGTACTTCTCTGCGTAAATGCAAAAATTTCTTTGCCAGTTGTTGTGTCTAGTCTCTGGACTAGACACAACAACTGGCAAAGAAATTTTTGCATTTTGTGACAGGACATAAAAACATCATTTTTCAGCAAATCTTTATATCATCTGTCTAATTTATGTTGTGAGAAGCATACGCGGTGCACAAGTGACAGCCCGACTGTATCTACTCTGCAGTAACATCATATGTATGTGGTCAGCTCCATGTCCCCTTTTACATTGTAGGTATCCTCGATTTCATTTACTCATAGTCATTGGATGATAACACCAATGAGAAGGCAGATAAAGTGACATTCATTAAGGGTAAAAGGACTGCTGTTCGGTAATTACCTATTAGGAGAGTCAAATGTTTGTTTCAATTACCTATTACACATATTGTTTAAACTATTACATCGGAGTTACATAACAGAAGAGTTTTAACATCGTATAGGCGGATCTATGTTCAAATTTTTGAAGGTATAAATTCGGCTAATAGTGTGGTTTAAATCCACGGCTATAGAATAGGTACCGTCCGGTCGCTTGGCATCTCAACTCTAGTAGCATTCCACTAGCGGACAGAATTCATCTCTTCAGTTTTCTTTAAATTGGACATAATAGCCGAATAATTGTAACGTAGTTATCATAAAAAAAGTTTCCGTTATTTTTAGTTATTGTGAATCATTGTAGTAATATGTAATATAGTCTGGTAGAGACCAAAGGCACAAGCCACAAGCTATAAAAATAGATATAGGAGAGAGATCGCAACGATGTTTAATGTGGCTGTGTACGCAGACGGACACGTGACATTTGTTTACCGCCAGCAGCGTCAAGGCCGCTCGGCATTATTGCGGGGCGCGGGGCGACGCGACGCTGTTCCGTGCACGTATGCCCGTGCCTGCCTGCCTGCCTGCCTGCCTGCCTGCCTGCCTATACATTCTAAATCCACGTAGATTAACTGGTGATTTTCAGCAAATCTTTATATCAGCTGGTATTGCCGATTTGTTGATGGCCGTGTTCCCATTTTAATACATATACATAATATTTTAAATATTTGATAACATAATAGAAAAGTTGACACAGAAGCTTTTTGTTTTTTTTTTAAATTATTATAGGCCTTCTTCAGGTGCGACAGGTGTTTGACCACTGTCTCACCTGATGTGAAGTGTCGACGCGGTCTAAGATGTAGCACGCAAGCCTAGAAGGTACCTATTCACTCGTGACTCGATAACTCCAGGATTGTACCTATCGGGAAACACAGACTCGGGCAGCGAGTTCAAGTCCCGGCAGTACTCACTAAGAACGTTGCAGAAAAACGCTTAGAGTGCGTATGTCCCGTACAGCGATGGCGCGGTCGCCGTAGGTACTTCTAGTTGACCGATGATAAAATGGGAAATTAAATTAAGCAATTCCAGTGTCATAAATTCATAATGTAGCCAGGCTATAAAATTCTTCCAAAGTCGACATCTTCTATTTAAGATAGGATAGGCATCAAGTACTTACTTAGTAACGTCAATAAAATTATATTTAATTCTAAAAATAGAAAATTGCAAAAATGACTCAGCTACAGAGAATCACACACGGGTCGATAGACACATTTAGTCAATACAGAAAACAGGAGTGTAAGGTTTATAATGGGTCCACTCTTAAGATAATATAGCAGTCGAGACAAGATAGCGTCAAGGCTGTCTGAGGGTACAAGGCTGAACATAGAGAATATGTAATCTAACTCCGGATAAACAGGACAATTCGGAGTGTGATTGAGGGAACACAAGAGGGAAATAAAGAAGCTAATTTAATAAACGAGAAAAAAACAGGCTAACACATGCCACTGCAGGTTGAATCCATCAACGAGCATACCAATTCTGGTGCGTCGCTGTCCCAAAGACGTTTCCACTGACGTCGTGTTCTCATTGTTGAACTAAGAGCATATAATTGTTTACAATAGTTATAAGCTCGTATTTGACGCTATATCGATGGTCTGGTGTGTTGTCACTTTCGACCAAATCGTCGCGTCGATAACGATCAAATGAAATGAATATGCAAGTGCTCGCCGCATCAACAACAATATTAAAGTTAATAAATAATTATTGTAATTTTTAAACTTTCGCGAATCGAACACATTGATAATAACATCGATCGGGGCAAGGCTTTACCGTTTGCTTAAAAGACAATTTTGTGATTTTTCAGTTTATTTTTTTAAACTCCTACATGTCCAATAAACTTTGCAAGAAATAGAGCATTAACCTAAAGACAAGAAACAAATGAAATATTATGAGAAATGTTCTGCAGTTTAATTCTGCTTGAATAAATTTGATTTCATTTGATTTGTTAATGAGGGAAACATTTATTCAAGCGACCATATTTTTCCTGTATCTAAAAACTCCCGTAACGACAAATGCGTTTTTAAACTGTTTCATACACCAGAACAAAGAAAATTATAAAGGTTAAATAATTATGTGATCGCATTTTTTAGTCCATATGTCATCTGTGAAATACATTTTGAATTATTTAAAAAACAACTCAACACGGATCAGAATTTGTCTCACCCCGCCCCTTCTGCCTGTAAACACCCGCGATCCTCTGGAAAGTCATGGACACCTCTAGAAACCCTTAATTAATCTTATGAAAAAGATGTAGTGTTTTATTTACCTCGACGTTTCAACCAAGTTGCATTGATCGTGGTCACGGAAGGATCGAGGAGAGGTACATTAGGTACTAAATGTTTTTCACGCGACAAAGGTCCGATAGATTCGGTGAATTCGGTCACAGTACCGTACGGTCGCCACCACAGACTACGGCCCCTCGCAGTTTTGGACACCACGCTCCCCGACACCACTCCGCCACTGGTTGCCATTTCACACAAACCGCCCTCCTCACTCTCAATAACAAACTGTGAGCTTTCGGGAGCGCCGATAACTACTCGCTGATGAGGCATTATGTGATCCGCAAATATCAAACTGTATTTGTGTTTCGTGTCTAAACCAAAAGCCAATTAAAATCTAGCTAGAGTTCGGGTATAGTTTTTGACGCTAAAATGGCGTGTGAAATACAGATATTTCTAATACCCAAATGTTATAATAATGTACACACAGTTTAATGTTTGTGTTAGTTATAATATTGAATACGTATGATTTAAACAATTTTAATGTACATCATTAGTCGAAATATGATTGATTTGAGCCAGGGGCAGTTCGATGGCATCGTAATGAAGAAATGTTGTCGATCTCGACCAACGACATGTTTGTACCAAGTTTACATTTCAAATTCTATTATTTTATTATTCTCATTTGAAAACATTGAGGCTTTGTAAATGAAACAAGTGGCATCGTGACGTGCCGTTTGTTTGAGATGGCAATCATCGTATTACGGGCTAACGAGTCCTTAGAAGCTTACCATGATTCACGAACTCCACTCGATTGTCGAGCGGGGGGAGTAGTGGATCCGAGACGCGCCGCGACACAAGGGATCTCAAGGGAAACGAGCCGCGTTCGGCTACATGGTGTTACCGAACGGATTACAGGCGCCGCTGCAAGCTGCTGTGATATTTCTGTGATGTGCGAGCCAGAGCACGGATATTTTTATATGTGATTTACTAGTGCCCAGTACAAACCGAGTACAAAAAAAACGGATTATAGATTATCGATTAGTGTTATATGGAACCATGAAGGAGGAGTGTAAGTTGTGCAGTGCCAACGGTTGGGCGGCGCATGGAGCGACGGACTTCTCGATATCGTCTCTGATGAGGCCGACGGCGGCGGCCCCTCACCACCCGGGCGTGGACCCGCGACAGGACGCGGTGCTGCTGTCCGCGTACCTGTTCAAACTAGGTGACTATTCCTTGTATACGCTTCACGGTTACGGGTCTGGCGCGGGCGCGGGCGGGGCGGTCGGCGTCGGTGAGTATATCGCACTGAGCATGTCGCACCTTGATTAACTAACGACTAATAAATATGTGTATGAAGTTGTCCCGTTAACGTGCTACGTAACAACCATTAGCGCCGCCTTCTAATCTCACTGCACGTGAAGGTAATGGAAATTAATTAAGGACATTTTGCTCAGGTGTTTCCCCAAGTCGGGACTCGCTTAGGCGGTGTGCATTAAATTTTTTAAACCAATTACTCAATACACTAGTCGCTATCTATCTTCTTAAACTGCTTCCCGTATTATTCATTTATAAGTATATGTAATTTTATTAGTTGTACTACTACCGCTACCAATTATATCACATGTAACATTTATTTTATTTATTTATTAACATTCACACAAGGTCTTCAGGTCCCAAACTAGGCAGAGCCTGTTTTGATTAATTTTCAAGATTGACAGTGGAGAAGACTTGTACAGGCTAGATAGTACGGACTAACTAACTAAAGTTTGCTGCGTAGATATCAATGTGTATCCTTAAATCCTTGTTTATCTTAATATCAGTTTTCCGTAGATACTGTGTACTCCGGTTTGGTCCCGAGAGAAACAGATGGGATTGATAGACATACCGCCTTACTTACACGCTCCTGTAAAAACATGAAAGGATGGATTTCCCGGGGAAGGAATGTCGGAAATTAGATATTGCTTTTTAACGCCTTGAATAAAATTTAAAAACCTTGAGATTGGATAAATCTTGTTTAATGTGAAAGAATGTGTCCACTCGGTAACGGTCCGACACCAATTACTATATATATTTATTATACCAATAATCTAATATTATGATGTATTATTTATTAACTTTACATTCGATTATATGTATAAAAGACCATTTTTATTTCCAGGATAACTTTCCTGTTATTCAGTGTTACGGAATGAGCGCAGCTGGAGCGTGTACGATTGACATAAACAAACACTCTTATTGTTATTGTTACTATGTCGATTGATCGTGGAGGCCGCCGTACCTAATAATTATTAGGTGGAAATATAACTTTTGTTTTTGTACTTACAAAAGTTTTGTAACATATTATTGATAAGAATTTACTCAGACAGTAATAATAGAAATATCGAGAGTGCGAAACATCAAAACACGCGGTAAAATCAGATATTCTGGATCTTTTTGGTGATAAGTTTGTATTTGACCACTGTCTCACCTGATGTTAAGTGATTGATCGTTGATTGATTGAAGTGATCTTGTGCCTTCTAAAGTTCTCAACTATCGCCAGCGGATTTGTGTTACAATATTTTCCAACTACATACAAAATACTTAAAATTATAACATACATAATACATTCAGTTAAATCAATTTGAATTGCATAAATACGTACGTCATCGCGGTATAGCTCATAAATATTTAAAATTGTATTGCTCTGCGGACTGGCGCATGTACAAAAGTGATGCTCCAAAGATACCATGTGTTATTTATGGTGATTTCTAATGAGCGTTAGTATCTAAGCTTAGCTTAAACATCGCTTGCCGACAGTGTAGCCCGTACATTTTCAACTGTCAATCGGGGGACCATGACAGTGCCAATGTGTTTCTTGTGCGAGTTAACCAAAATCTTAATATATATTTAGAGGCAAAAGGGCAAGACGTTCAGACATGAAGAAAACTGATTAAATATTATGAAGAAGTATACATTTTATACTAAATTTATTTTGCCCTTATATTGTTTATTATAACGCTGTATACAGATATTATCATACATATATGAACGCGTAAAGAGACTCCGTAGACAAGGCTCCTTTCTAAAGTAGCAAGGCCATAAAGCGACGAAAGCTCGCTAATTATATAATGTATTACACAACCTATTTCACATGTTTCAAGAGTCTCATAGTTAGTAGAATAGATTTAGAAACGGTTGACGGCTCAGCGATCCAAGCGAGCTTTAGGAGCTACTACTTCCGTGTTTATCACCGGATTTAATCTCTACAATGATCTTTGCACCAGCGATAGACTATTTCGCAGTAAATCTTAGAAAAGAACGATTTATTGATCAAATAACGATTGATATAATCGGCGCATGGCGCTTCGTACATTGGTGAATTGATGTTTCTTCCGGTCGAGTCGGGCATCTCGTGTACTTACTGGTATTGATGAGGAGCGCTTGTCATCAATCAGTCAGATATCCATCATATCTACCTCGACTGTGTCACGGAATAGGTACCTAATCTACTCTTGCATACTGGATTCTTTTTACTTTACTCTTCCGATACTAAAATGTACTTAACTAGTTCACTTTAGGGATAGTACAAAAACAACTGCGATATATCGCTATTAAACTGCCATTCGGTTAAAAGCTAAATGTAGTTAATCGGTAGTGTTTTTAAAAGCAAAGAGGTTATTGATTAGAAATGTACGCCATTCAGTATAACACTTTTCTTCAAACTTTAGTATTCGTATTTATAGAAACTATTATATACCTCGTAAAATCTTTTTTTCTTTCTTTCTCAAATACTATATTTCTCACGCCTACTTTACGACATTATGTAGCTTTTTAATCCGTATCTAATCTATCTTATACAAGAGAACAAAATATTATAATCAAATATTTTTACTATGTGAACTGGCAGGATTCATTAGATTCAACATTTATGTATTATTGTGATTTAATAAGTATGTTTTTTCTAAGCAACGAAAATCTTTAAAGTAAACGAGAACTTAAACTTTTCTAAAGTTTTGTGAAAGTTAGTTACGCTTACGGACGGGTCGGTGTCGGCCACTGGCGCTCTCAACATTGGCTTTCATAGAAACTCACGATCGACATGTGTGATAGTGATTTTTTATTTTATTTACTAGCGGTTAACCCCGGATTCTCACGGGAATACATTTCAAAACGAAAAATTATAAGGATGTCTAACATTTTTGAAAATATAATATAGCTTATGTTTCCCGGGGATAATGTAGCTTCCCAGCAGTGGAAGAATTTTTCAATTTGGTTCAGTAGTTTCGGAGCCCCTTCAATGCAAACAAACAATCAAATCTTTCCTCTTTATAGTATTAGGATATATATTTGCATATATTGTATTATATATTTATATATATTTATCCGTTAACCTTGTGACGGAATGTTATCCTTGTTCAATGCTCACATATGTTTAAACTAACACTATACGAACTAAAGCAGATGCGATGACTCTTGATTGAGTACTTCAATCAATCAATAATCATTTACAATACAATAGAATTTTATGGTCAATGACGATGTAGTCGAAGATGTCATCACGCTAGACTTAGAATGCGTACCGGCTCTCAAGGACTGTTGCTTGAATACACTCTGTTTGGTGACAGTGTTTCAAACTTGAGGGTGGTAGTTAGCCAAGCGGGTACTCGAAAGTACCCTATCACCATGCTGGGGATTCGATAACGGTGTAACTTTTACCAGAAGCTCAAACCGTTGTTGGGTCGAATCAGTGTACGTCAGTTTGACAGCCCACGCTCCCACCGCAGAGCTATAAAGTAGGTATTACATAATTATACACGGATGCTTAAAGCTCTATAATACTGTTGAGGTTGTGCATTGACTGGACAAGTGTCACATTATGAATACATTATATAGCAATTACTATAATACATATTATTCAACATAGCAGAAATACGCGTATTGGAGGTTGGTTACTCATGCGTTCAACTGGGTCGGACGTATTGCTCGGTCATACCTGGGATGGGTGGCCGCTAGTGATAACACAGCGCGAGCGCTTCTATCTTGATCTGGAAATCAGGGTTTTGTTTTTTTGGATACTTTTAAACAATGTTTAAATAAAAAGTACTTTCTGGTGTGTTAATATGAAACTATTACTATCAATGTGAGTCGTATATTGTACTCTATATTTAGTCTATTTTAGTTATGTTACATCAATGTACTGTTCTGTATTATTATTATATATTATAAATAACCATTGAACACCTTTTTTGAATAAAAGATTTATTATTATTATCTTTGGGAGAGTACGTTAAGCTGTCGGTGTCTGTTGTTGTCTTGCAATTCTAATTTAATCATTTAAAGTTCGATCACCAACAAGTTTTTAATTATTATGCCCCGTCCCCCTCACCGCGTGCCTGACAGATACTCCGCCGACCTCATTGAGCACTTTGAGATACCCTTATACTTATACATAAATAAGTTGCATCCAAATCAAAACTTACATATCTAAATTCTAAAACTAAAAGTCACGATACAGCAATCGTACCAACTCCCAACATCTATGTACGCGATCCTAACTATAGAATATAGATGAATGTTGAACAATCAAACGAGTTACCACTTTATCCAGTATATATACCTACGCGTAACAGACAGCAAACTGGTATCATAGGACCGATCACGTAATTATGGCAAAGAGATAGTAGACTGCGATGTATTACATAGTAACTAGTGTTTAAACTGTGGATACGTTGCGAAAGCCACTTGCACGGTACCACCACGGCTAAGCTGCCAATAAAATACTCGTAAACTGATTTACTACTCGTTAGAGTCAAACTCAAAGTCAACATTAATTAATTTAGGCATCAGTGACACGTTTAATCCTTGAAAATCGCTACATTTATGTACTTATATGAAGATCTAACTTGCGCCTTATTTGTGACGCTTATATTATACCCGCCTGGCTAGCTACCACCGTCAAGTTTGAAAGACTGTCACCAAACACAGTGTGTTCAGGCAGCAGTCCTTGAGAGCCAGTGAGCATGATCTAGCGTGATAACATCTTCGACCACATCGTCACTGACCATCAAATGAGATAGTGGTCAAACGCTAAATCTATACCTACAGTTTTATAAAAAAAAATATGAATTGTGAATTATTGCATTTTCGTCCAATGCGTTCGGCCGAACAGCCACCTAACAGCGCGCGCTATTTCATGATCACTACTAGCAGTTTGGTACACTTCTATGCCTGTCTGCCTAAAGTAGCTCGGTTGGCTTACAACCTTCATCATCATTTCAGCCATAGGACGTCCACTGCTGGACATATGCCTCCCCCATTGATTTCCACAAGGACCGGTTGGAAGCGGCCCGCATCCAGCCCTTGCCTGCGATCTTAGTCAGGTCGTCTGTTCACCTGGTCGGTGGCCGTCCTATGCTGCGCTTGCCAGTCCATGGTCTCCACTCGAGAACCTTGCGACCTTACAACCTTGGCCGTAGGGAATGTCATCAAATGATACGTCATTTTTAAGAGGTAACAAATTTCAGACTTATTTTCAGATAGAAAGGAAATTAACGAATTTTGTCGACACTTCTGTCAAGCTGGTATAAATCTCTCAACGAATCCTTCCGCCCCAAACAAAGAGCTGTTTGACGCGCCTAATCGACGGAGTGTTTACATCGATGACGTCACAGACTCCCCTAACCGATGACTCATGGACATCTGAATAGCCCTTGCCAGCCCGACATTCGTGAAGAGAGATTAACAACCCGAGTTCAGGGTTCCGTGCAATTGGCGTACAAATTTAAACCCCTTTTTTTTTGATTTTTTTTATGTTGACTATTTCGGTAACAATGTTTACTTAATAAATTGAAATGCGATAACAGTCAAGCAAATTCTCTCTACATTCAAGAACCTTCCACCGAAGGCCATCGGTTCCTCGAGCTTGTCCGGGTGTGTCGGTGACTTTTGTTCTGCTACGAATTTCCCCATTTCTGATTCGATCACGTAGAGAAACCTCGAGCATAGCCCTCTCCATAGCTAGCTGTGCGACTCTGAGCCTGCTCACGATGCTGATAGTGAGAGATCAGCATGTTTCCGTTCCGTAAGTCATCACTGGTAATATACACCGATCGAAGACTGTGTAGTATCGCTCAATGTCAGTGATACTAGTCAAATGATATGGGTAGTTTTAAAATATGTACGGTTTTTTCACTTTCCGCTATCACTTATGTCATTTTCATTCTCTTGCGCAGGTAGTAGTAAAATCGCAAAATTAACTTCGTTGAAATCCAAAAAGTTTTTAAGCTGACTTGCACTAATGTAACATTTTCGTGTCCGTTAAAGTATATTATTTATTTCCTCAGAAATAAAAAAACATACGGTGAACGACACGCGTACCTAATAAAGATAAAAAGAATATGCTTCATCCTGCAATGCCGTACTGTTTTAAGCAAGTATATACATTAAACATAAAATTTGAGAAACCAGACATCCCCGCCATGAATAACGTCCGAGCAGCCGCCCTCAGCGTGGAACTCTACAATGAGGAAAAATGAACGTCTACGTGCTCTCTTTTGTTAGTCATCCCGGAAAATGCAGACGGATAAATAATCAACTCATTGAATTAATTTGCTAGAGTCTGTGGACGGAAAAACTGGCACTGTAACTTAACAGTTATCTATTTAAATACCCACTTAACAGCGTACATATGTTTATAAATATCTCTCAGTTCACATGTATTAAAAACTAACCTTATTATGTTTAGTTCAAAAGGTATCAGAGGTTGATTCTGATACATACATATTCATCCATGTTTCTCGGACGGATAGGCAGGAAGCACGGTCTTCCACTTGCTATAATTCTGGCATAATTATCTCTTTTGCTTCTTCCATTTTCATAAAATTCTTTGTTGGATCCACTGTATTTTGGGTATTCATATAGAAGTAATGTTAATGCTTAATATGTAGTTTCACCGGAAGTTGTTCCAGGTTATTCGTGAATTTATTGGCATATGATAAAATGTATATTTCCGACACGGTGTACGTACAGACAGACTCAGTTATATTAAAGTAAGTTAACTTTGCAGTCAAACTTATGAATGTTAAAAACTTATTCAATCATCGTTACACTAGAATTCACATTCACAGTCATCCACGTTATATTTAGCACGGAACTATTCGCGGTTAAACAAAACATAAAAAATGTTGCCCTATCAATCCTTTACGTTTATCACAACTAAATATAGCCAGAGCTGACATACTTGCGCTCGAAAAACTCCAGTGATCCAATAAGTGGCGCTCAGCAATGTCGAGACACGACACTCTCGGCTATGCACTTTACGATATGTCATAGAATATATTACGCAGTTACTATTCACAATCCCATAATTAGGGTACAGTAAGTTTATAATGTACAAAACATTTATTTTACCAAAAGTGAGGTTGAAATCGTTGATGAGAAATATGATAATGATATGAATATACATTTCATGCAGAAAGTAGTTTTTATGAGGAAAGTACAACGCTGCATTTTTGCACAACATTTTGGCACCAGAGAAGAGATAATAGATATTTTTGGGTATATGGCACGGAATATAAATAACAAGCTATTTCGATAATGTATCTTTAGAATTACATAATTCAAGCTAGCCATTTGAATAACAATTCTAGGAAGCGGCCGCTCGCTCTAAACAATGCACTTTCAACTAATATATATTCTATGGTCTCTATTAACTAATCTGTGGAAAAGGGCTGTTAATTTGTAGAATAGGGCGAGTTGCTACTCTTACAATTAATGTATTTGTATTTAGGGGTGCCAGGTTATGGTCACCATCCATAGTGACGCCGATGTGGGACCAGTGTGGAACACCCCGTTGTAGCAAAAGGCAACGGTGACGCAACAGAGATGACATAAAAATATACAGATCACCTAGAACTGAAATCATATAACCGTTAGCTTTTGTAACACATTTATAGTCAGTTTGATCGAATAACAGAATCGCTAACATTGTATGACATAGATCCACAAAAATTAAAATCACCCTAATACAATGAGACCCTTATAAAACATTAACCCTTCCTTAACTGTCCGATGTACTGAACCACATTGCGTCATTGCGCTATAAAAGTTAAGTAAAACAATAATAAAGACCCTTCCCCTCAGTAAATATCTGTTGATGGCTGCTTCGGTTATGAATGTTCCATCAATGGGCGATGTAGACATGTGTCAAATAGCTTTGACTTGATTGTCTTAGTTGAATTTCCTGTTGCATGACATGTGATCGATGAGGCTTATTTGAATGCGGTTTTTACCGTACCTATTACTACATTATTAATCGGGACCGTGACTTCTTGCGCTTAGGATTATTTTTGCTATGATAATGGCAACTTTAATCAATTGCCCTATTAAAGTGATTACAGATATAAATTACCAATTGTAATGCCTCAGATTTGCCTTCAGTAAATCTCATAAAATATGTGTTTATGGTGCATGTGATGTATCGGTTATTAATGTTCAATGTACCTACTTAAAATTCCTTTGTTCATGTTGCCTGTTCCGTAATATGACATGTGTGAGCGAATGAGCGAAGACAGCTTTAACGGAATGTAATTTGTTTCCGTTCTTATTTCATTTTGAATCAGAACCTTTACTTTTTTAAATAGTTTATTTTTACTCAAATAATAGCAATTTTAATCGTTTGCCATATTTAAGCGATTATAAAAATAAATAACAGAATATAATCACATTTACTTTAAAAAAGTCATACCTATCACTAAGGTGAGGAATTTTGCACTGTAGGCTTTTGCACTTTAATTGTCTCATGTTTCGTGTAGCATAATATATGTTTTGATATGAATAACGACAATTTATTCGGAATGCTATTTTTCCGCCCTAATTTAATTTCCAATAAATGTATTATACACTTATATACATGTTGCCTTGATAATGGCAAATTTAGGATTGCAGAGTTAAACTTACAAAAGGTTCCTCAGATTTCGATCTTTGAAGCAAAATAGTGTAGTTTATAAAGAGTTTATAAAGAGTGGCAAAACAGTAAGTTTTTATTAAATGATACCTAATAACCGTGGATATGGCGAATAAGGTAAAATAAACAATACTGTGAACGAGTTATAGAAGTGTAGAGTAGGTAAATATAGTTAAAATAATCATTGTATATAAAATTTTAATCATTCAAATTATTAATGTTCATTGCAATACTAATTCAAGTACTAAAAGACGTTATTTGTAAAAAAACGTAGTGTTATTTATTCATAGCATATTTGAAAGAGAAAACTTTGTTTAACCCAAATAAAAACGCTGTACATTTTACTTGGGTACAATTGAACATTTTCGAGGTTTAATGTTTATTTTTACGCGAGCGAATGGACCCGCATAAAACAACAATTTGGGTTAAAAAGGCCAATAAAATGTGCGGTGGCTATCGTATTCCGTAGAGAAAATTTAGTATTTTTACTGAATATATATAAGTATTAATAGTTTTATGGTTTATTGCATTAACAACTAGGCGGAACTTACGTTCAAATTATATGAAGGAAAAAAATCGGCTGTTAACTTGAACCCACGACTACAGAAGACCGTCCTGGGTAGTGGGGGGCGTCCTGGAAAAGTCGTGGGTTCGAGTCCCACTAGCAGCCGATTTCTTTCCTTCAAATAATAGATGAGTATTGTTGAATTATTTAAGTATTTGCTTTTTAAGGCCTCGCATTATGTAGTTAAATGAATAATATCTAGACAATGTATAGATTAAGGCGTTGTTCGGGAATCCACATCTAAATTATATTACACAATAGTGTAAGCGTGTGTGCACAGTATAACTCTATCGCGTTATTTGCGTGCAGGAACTGGACAGTACGTGTTATACCGTACTGTACTACTCAAATCATCATCTCAGCCATAGGATGTCCACTGCTGGACATAGGCCTTCTCCATTGATTTCCACAAAGACCGGTTGGAAGCGGCCCGCATCGAGTCCTTGCCTGCGATCTTAGTCAGGTCGTCCGTCCACCTGGTCGGTGGCCGTCCTATGCTGCGCTTGCCAGTCCGTGGTCTCCATTCGAGAACTTTTCGGTACCTACATAAGCTGTAATTGTTTGTCATCCATCACGTCGCCTGCGGTAATGTCATGCTGTCACTGACACTGACAGGCTCGCAGCCCGCGCCCCGGTCACGTAGCGTGCTCATGAACACGGTCCAAATCAACAAGTGTAGGTGAAGCGAGCATAACAATTACGGTTGGAGATGGTTGCACTGCCAGATGCATTTCGCCTCCGGGAAAATGTATGAGACTCGACAAGGGAGAGCTAGTCCGAGAATATTGTACTCTACTGTACTCACTGAAGGCTCACGACTTGATCTGTGCAGTGTCGGGCGATTGCCGTGGTCATCATTACGTCTACTCGTGGTTATAGGATCGTTGAGTGTGGTATTCAGCAGTCTGTGCCATTTGTTGTACTACACTACACGTGGTAATCCTTTCATGATGAAATGGCAAGCATTGATGAATGTTCCTTTGTTCCAGGTAAGGCGACGTGCAGTCTGTGCGATATTTCTCAGCTACCACACGGTGAGTCTGTCTCGCATGGTATGCGTGTATGTATATAAGATGGTTGTTAGCGCGCTGCATACTCATAAAAATGTTGCCGATCTCAGGAGTGACGTGACTCTTATTCGTAGTCTTACCATTACCGGAACGAAAACGAAAACACCCTCCGGATCCGCCAGTGAAATAATACCACGAAACATTTGTTGGACACAAAATTGTAGCACGTAATGAAAAAAATATACACTAATATTATTTTTTATTACATAATAATGAAAAAAATAAAATTAATAATGATGCCTAATTTTGTAACAATAATATAACATAGCCTATGTCACCCGGGGATAGTGTAGATTCCCAACGGAAAAATATTTTTTTAATCGTTTCAGTAGTTTCGGATCCTATTCAATGCAAAGCAACAATCAAATCTTTCCTCTTTATAATAATTAGTATCGATGACGGGTAAATTTAATTTTGTAAGTGTACCCAATAACATTAAGGTACCTACATGATTTGGTTTTTTAATTATTTCTAAAGGACAAATAAAAATTTCGGGCCAATTCGCCGCCCCTAATATCTACCGCCCTAGGCCTGCTCGGTTTTTGATTACACCCTAGCTAGCATGATTATTTCATGAGATACTTATTTTGGTCACATTCCTTGTTTGGTATATAGAAGGTCAACATATAGTTAGATATAACTAACTCAACCAGTCTAAAACATGTCTACCCATTTAACTGTGTATAATAGAGTAATAGGTACATATTAAAGTTTTGTTACAAAGTTCTGAGACTATCTATCTATTTATCCCTTCTTTCTGAGTAACTTCACCCGCAGTTACGTGACTAATAGCACACGTGTGACAACTACTGCACGGCCTGTGTTGGTTTACTTAATGGATGTTTTAGTAAAAACAACTGTTTTTGGTCATTTGTATCCGGTAATTGTACATGCAGCTACTATGTTCAATTGATGGAGTTATAACTTTTCGCTAGACCAGTACCTACCAGCTATAGCTCTTTTATTTATGGATTGTAAATGTTTTCTAAATTTACGTTTATTTCTGCGATGTCATTATGTACGTATCTATGCACAAACGTAGATAAAAACAATAGCGTTTGATTATGTTTTTTTGGTATCTATAAATCAATGGTCAATTTACAATAAACAACAAATTGACGGTCGCCGTGGCGCAGTGGTTAGTGTCAGTGACATGACTACTGTGTCTCCGGGACTCTGGGTTCGAATCCCGACATGGGCAAACATTTGTGCGATGAGTGTAGATGTTTGTCCCGGGTCTTGGATGTTTGTGCTGTGATTGTGTGTCCATGCCTCCCGCGATACAGGGAATCCTAGTGCGGGGGTCTGAGTGTGATAAAACAAAAAAAAAAACTGAAAGAAATTTCAATCGATGCTGCATATATAAACAAAAGATTTTTTTTGTAGGAGGAAGACGATAATGGTTACGTTTATTATATATATTTGTGTTTATTTTGTAACTTTTCTATATCTGTTAATTCTTTTGTTACATCTTGAGAAATTGTTTTTGATATATATTACCATTAGTAATATGTATGCAACTTTGAACTATAAACATCCTATTGTCTTCTGTGTGCTACCTGAACGTAGCGCAAAACTCATATAGGTATTAAATATTTCGAAACAAATACTAATTAGTTCGCAATTAAGTTACTATATCCTCTTGATCAAATATGTGTATTTGTAATGTTATGCATTGTAGCACTTATATTATAAATATTGATATAAATTGTGTAACTTGGTGTGCTTGAAGGTTTCTGGAATCACCGAACCAAAATAGAAAAAGTTTTAGTAATATGCCCACAACGTATGGCTTAGACATGATTGTAATCATTTATGTTTAGTTCGTACAGGGACATGGTAGCTCTTGAACTAGATATATAAATTGGCAAGAAGACAAGACTGTTACTGATCCATTTTGTATGATCCGAGTACAGGCAACGTCACAAACGTTAGCGTGGGCCGGCTTTTCTCACTTTGTCCAGTTTTACGAGTTGTATCTCTGTGCAGTAATCGAGGCACAGTGCTGTGTACGCGCATAGTCTGTGTATGTACTGTGATCAAGATGAGGGTTGCCATGCGTCCTGTTTACATAACGGGCGAGGTATATTATATATTTACCTTATCAATAATTGTTACGTACGATGGATTTGCTCCGTCGTAAGACCGCACGTGAGTCATATTGATTTTTGTTATGATACCTTCTATTTTATCATAAATGACAAAGTAGGTAGTTTGCAACTAGTTCCCTAGTACAAACCATAATAACAAAAAAATAAAAACGTCAGATAGGGAGTTGTTCAAAAGTTATTGTAGTAAACAGCTGTAGCCGTTTTCCAGTTTAACAATACTTAGTTAGTTTTAAACCAGTAATAAAATATTATAACTGACTAGAGACAAATCTAAGATAAATAAACAAAGTAAATACTATTGCTTCGAAAGAATAAGGTAACTCCTTTATTTTCTTTTTAAGTAGTTTGCTTTTGTCCACTGCCTTAGTTAATGTTAAGTGATGAATGATAATTATCTTAACACTCCTTACACATGCATTTTTAGCATAAAAATCTATTTACGTCCAAATCTACAATCAACACTTGTTTGATTTCAAGCTATTTAGAAACTAGCAATTAATATCTTCATCTCTGAAGCGATAATAGCTCAGCGGTGGGAGAGTCGGTCGCTTGTCACACTGACGGACACTGGTTCGATCCCCACCGCCTTGAGCTTCCGGTGACGACAAAACCGTTATCTAATTCCCAGTAAGTAACCCTACCACCATGCTAGGGTACTTTGAGGTACCTGCTTGGCGGCGCACATATTATGTACAAACACATAATGGTGTGTTCAGGCAGAAGTCCTTCAGAGGATTTTAAACTGTCATTATTGATGGTTTTTTTTTTTCAAAATTAATACGTTTCGGTAATAATTAATACGGGTTATCGTTGTAGTGATATGGCAGTAACTAAAATGGCCTACTGACTGAAAGTATTAATGCATTTTGCATAATGCTTGTAAAATTAATTAGTTACTTATTATAACAGCATATTTTCTAATATATAAATAAAAAATATATACCAAATTATTGAATGGCAAATGGCAGCCCTCACCCGCACGACAGTAGGTCATCAGGTCGTTCCAACAGACTGCCCGCATCCCGGTTTCCCATGTTACATTCTCGTAATACGCACCGCGCAATAAACGAATAACAATAAACTATGTGCATCACCCCTATGTTTACGGACACTAAAATCTTTGGCTCTCACGCGACGACTACGTCAAAATTTGAATTCAGAATTGCTTTTCGTTGTTATTCGTCGTCGTTGTTGTTGTTTTCAAGGGCTGCGTTTAGGAAACGTCACACTCAATGAAACTTTTTAGTAAGTAACCTTGCGGCCTTGTCATAAGCTCTATCAATAAATCGCATTCGTTTAAAAGCGGCTTTACGTTTGCGAATATGAAATCCTCGTCCTTCTAAAAACGTGTTATTTTCACACTACTACTATCGATTTATACCGTCAATTTAAAAGATACTAATCGAGTTGAGTTGAACATTTTAGTGCCACCCTAAAGAAGGAAGTGCGCGCTGGTTGGCTCCCTCCGGTTAAAAATAAAACAACCAATGCGAGTAATACCAGCTCGTTGAGAGGGGTATTTGTGATGGTATGAAGGCGGATCGATCGAGTTTATTTCCCATTAAAACTTTAGAAAACCAATAATAACCGACATTATTTAGTATCATATCGTTTAAGCCCAGTAAGGACTGGGATAATTTACGTAGTAATTTGATAGTAGAAAAACAATAAATGTTTAAAAATAAAGGACTGAACCGAGGAGCGTGTACAAAATCGTGAAAGTAGACATTTACCATACTGTGGGATTCAACCGCTCGTTTTTCCCATACACCTGCAAAATGTGGAACAAGACAAGCTTCTTCCCTGGGTATTCCAGAGTAACTGTAACATAGGAGAGAACATAGGAAGAGTAAACCAGAGGCTTAAAAGGATTGGAAACGTATGTTAATGCCCCCAGCGTTACAGACTTATTACAGACTCCTTAGGCGACGGCGACCTCTTACTATCGAGCGGACCATCTTCTTGTTTGTCACATATTGGATATAATAAAGATTACAGTGATCTCTGGAGGGATAACGGGAAAACAAGTCGTGCCGTTGGATCCGCGGGGTTCAGCTAGTAACAAATAACAGTAGTAATTTTAAAAATCCACCATACTCGATAAATACTAACAGCTATATTATTTGTTTATGGAACATAAACATAACATTCTTGAGATTGTGTGCTTCATAATGAAGTAGGTGCTTCGATTTTATCACTACATCTCAGTGGGGGGTAACCGTGGATCGTTAATTTCTAACAACTCTTATGGTTCAGTTACAATGACGATGATTGTGTTCAATGGAATTGAACAAACCCGAACCTTGTGGGTTGAGGGAGATGGATCAGTACCCTCGACCGACTGTCAACGGCTTATAATATTAGCAGCTTGTAGGCTATCCAAGGCTGGCCTAGCGATTACCGAACCTAACACGTACCTACTGAAGTAACCTAGCAGTTGTAACCTAGGGCCACTAGCTGAATACATGAACTTGAATTCAATGATATTATTAACAAAAGGAAGATGGGGAACTAGCCCTTCGAGCATAGACCGCATAAATTAGGTTCATACTAATTTGTATCAGTCTCAACCGGGCTGGTATAGTTGTACAGCTCGTATGGTCCTTAACAAACATTTTTATAATTAGGAATAAATAATGCCTTTCTCAAATACATAGCTGGACGTTTGCCTGTAGTTGTCCAGTTCTAGCTAGTCCAGTGTGTAGTTACGTAGTCTTGGAGCGTACCGTATCCTTCTGTTTTAATAATGTCATCGCTTGAACTTGCACTTTTCCCTCAAACGACGTTTGACATTTAATTATTATTTAACTCATATATGAAGTTACGAAGCGCTAGTAGCGAAGTCTAGCCGTGCGAGCGTGACGTGTCCAAACAATCCAAATAATTTATTGAATTCAAATATCTAAAAATAATTCGTTCACAATCTTATAAATAATCCGTGGTATGTTTACGAACACAATCTTACCTCTTCCTTATAACAGGCAGTTTTTTACTCATCACAGTCACTTCCTCAACACTTATATACCTAGTTGGTGAGCGCACAGCCTTCATCATACACATTATCTATATCCGCACTTGAAACACAGTATTGATAATACGTTCAAAGGAGTATGTATTCAGGATAATTTGGCGAAACATCCCCTACAGTTATTGTAATGTTTATTGTGATGCCGCCCGCTGATAAGTACTGTAACATAATTTAATTAATTGCTTGCAATATATCGCTCGTGCTATCCGTATAACTAAAAAAACTGTATTTGAGATTGTTAATGATGGCGCTGGTTTTATGTGGTTAACTTGTTTCAAAGTTTCTGATTTTTAACCGACTGCAAAAAGGAGGAGGTTCTCAGTTCGACCTGTTGTTTTTTTTTCGTTACGAACTTGCGACTGAGTGAACCGATTTTGATCGTTCTTTCATTTGAAAGCTGGTGCTTCCCGCGTGGTCCCATTTTAATTTCATTAAAATCGGTCAAGCGGTTTTTGAGTTACACTCTAATAACTCAAAAGTGCTACGCGTACCTACGTCGATGATATTATAGTTGCGCGTGGAGAAATCGGAGAACATTCACAATGACAATTTATCCCGTGAGTAGCAAAGGTCACTGAAAAGGGTAAAAATAGAATTTTACCAAAAAATGGAACCGATATCAACACTCAAAAGTACGAAATAAATTGTGGAAGTCGGTACCAGGAGCACAATATTTTGATAATAGTTACTTTTGAATTATCACGGTACCGAGTTCAACAAGTTATTTTACACATTTGAGTGTGGAAGTCGGTTCCACACGGTACATATGCAGTAGAAGTGTTATAATAATGCAACACACGCCCATAACAACACACCAGTCGTGTTCGTCAACTTTTGGTTCGGAGTATTGACGGAACCGCTCCAGCGTATAAGTTCTGCTATAAATGTTAAATCAGCAAAAACAATGCGTTAGTGACATTAAGGAACTCAGAACAGCAGTGTTAGTAAAGAGTAGGTACGTACCGTGTGCGTTATGTAAATCGCGCTAATTTCGCGAAGGTCGCTGAGACCTCGCCAAAAGCAGAGACGACCTCGTCGTTTATCAATGTCGTGATATCTAGATACACGCAATAATGCCTTATGATATTATTTTAATTTAGTGCGTTTATTTTGACCAGGCGGACGTATAGGTTACATACTGTCCATTAGTGAGAGTCGACCTCAGATCGCCGATAGCGCGCTATATAGTTCGGCACCTACACGGCGCGGCGCGGCGTGTCGGGACTAGGTTTGGAACGAAGTGGAAACTGACGCGTGAATTGTTGGATTACGGCATTGGCAGCGGAGTCAGAGTTTCAGTTCTGTCCTTGAACTATCGACATGCGGAAAACTATTTTTGCGCGTAAGTTGTGTGCATTGTCATCTTTATATTATAACGAATAAGGTCACTATTCAAATAACATCGATTTGCATTTGTCAGTTTTTGATTTTTATTTATTTATCAACGAAACGGGTATTGAGCTAATTTTTTCGATGGAAATTTGAGCAGACTTGAGAAATCGAGATAATCATTTATATTAATTACGTCGTGGGGGAGCACCGATACGAAGATTTTTATTACTTTGTATTAATTTTCAAATGTACATATGTGTTTTTAAATTTAAAACTAGACAGAGATAGAATATGATAAGTAATCAATGTTATCATAGTCCAACTCGATAATTAAACATACTTGTTTATTGGATTATAACTGTTTCATAAAAAAACTTACATATGTATATTATTAAATCAAACGACACCAAAAGCATTAAGCTCTTGATAGTCAATTCATAGATACAAAACTGCTTATGTAAATTTGCACCCTTGAGGCTTGAACATTTCAACGTACATACATATATATATATATATATATATATATATAACCTAGTCTGAAGCAACATTACGCATTCATTTATATCCGCGTTATTGTTCTGTTTGCTTTGTTTCATAATTTCAATGTGTATATATTGTGGTGTCATTTTAATCTGGTTCAAATTAAGAATTACAATTGCAGCCAATTGTTTCTTGATTCGGGTTTGTACGTACTTTTAAGTATTGTTTATTGTCGAATTTCGATATGTTACCTAAGTTTTGTTGGTGTGAAACTATTTCACGATTTATGAGGTCGATTTGGCAACACTCTAATTTTGATACGATACCGAGTTCTTTATCACAGATACATGAATCACATGTTGAGCATAGTTTGATAAATTATTGATGTGATCAACGAACAATATACATTTTATAGTTTATATTATACTCTAACATAAAAATAACAATGGAATGGTGCCATTAAAATAATGGTCGTGTATGTACCATTTCGACCTAATCACGACAAAAAAAATGTCATTCAAATATGTAAAGTCTAAAAAATTACCTGAACGAGTAAATGACAAGCTTACGCGTTATAATTATAATTAAATTTAGCAAGTCGTGCTCAATCTTGCGTCAAGCGGATACGTTTATGATTTCTCGTAACGCAACGCCATAAAATTAACATACTGAGGGTCGTTTGTACAATAATCGTACGTTAAAATGTTGAAGCTGTTTAATAAAATAATGCATCAAAATTACGCTAACAACGTGTTAACGAACGGCGCCGGCGGTTAACTTTAGTGTTGGTGCGTGTCTCATGTGAGAAGTTCCCGAGGTTCGTATTCTATTATATTTTTTTAAATCAGATAAACAAAGGAATGACTTATAATCATATATATGGTAGTACGGAAGATCTCATAATGACTCAATGTAGAGACACTCCGCTTCATTGGTTACGCCCGTCTATACTCGTATATATTATCTGTCATATTGTAGATGATAGACTAGCGTAACGACGTAATTGCAAACAGACAACATCTAACATGTTGTCAACATTAACATCGGCCTATCATTTTACATAGATAAGTCGGCGAACAAATTGTATGCGAATTAGTGCTTATGTTTATTTTTATACTGTATAGATCTAGCGTTTGACCACTATCTCACTTGATGGTCAGTGACGATGTGGTCTAACATGTTACCACGCTAGACCTAGAATACTCACATTTAATTTACATAAAGGTCTCAACAGAGTTTCCTAAAGGGTAGGCTTTAAAATGAACACGGACAAGACGAAAATTATGTCAAATGACCATGTTGCGCCCGCCCTACAGGAGCGGAATTCAGAACTCGACTTGCAAAGTTGTTGACCATTACGTCTACCTAGGACATACAGTCCAATTAGGTAAATACAACATTGAGAAAGAGGCCAATCGTCGAGTCCAACTCGGCTGGGCAGCGTTCGGGAAGCTACGAGACGTCTTCTCGTCCAAAATACCGCAATACCTGAAAACGAAGGTCTTCGAACAGTGTGTGTTACCAGTGATGACTTACGGTACCGAAACGTGGTCTCTGACTATGGGCCTTCTGAGCAGGCTCAGAGTCGCACAACGAGCTATGGAGAGGGCTATGCTCGGGGTTTCTTTACGCGATCGAATCAGAAATGAGGAGAACGAAAGTCACCGATATAGACCAGCGGATTATCAAATTGAAGTGGCAGGGCATATTAGAAAGAAGAATTGATGGCCGACTGGCAAGCGCGGTGTAGGAGGGCCACCGACCAAATGGACAGACGACTGGATGCGGGCCGCTTCCAACCGGTCCTTGTGGAAATCAATGGGGGAGGCCGATGTCCAGCATGGGATATTCTATGGCTGAGATGATGATGATATTGTATATTTAAGAAAACGTTTGAGCTAAATCTATTGTTCCCGACAGTTGTGAGATTAATTTAGGATTATAAGACTATAAGATATTATGGACATTGTGTCAAGCTCAGACCGTTAAATGTTTTTAAAATGTTCATCAATATATTTTTACCTTGAAACCAAGCGTAGTTTTCAAGCTTAGGTGGAACCATCTGACTTACTTTTGATATAATATAAATACATAACTCGCTAACCTGGCAAACCTTCGATGAATTATTGGCAAACGTTGTTCTGCCATATTTAAATGTCAAAGTGACACGACACTGTATTTAGGTTACTTCACATCAATGATCGACGGTTAAATTATGTGGATATTTGTTCATACAAAAATACTAATATCTCGGAAAAAATATAGGTGGTGGGGGAAGGAGGGAGAAACATACTTTAGGACCTATTCTCAGACCTACTTGATATACCCAGAAAAAAACATAAAATGAGTCAAGCTATTTCGGAGGAGTTCGATAATAAACACTGTGACACTAGATTTTTATATATTAGAAGATATATAAAACGTATATAATACTCATAGAGAGGCATTGGCGTTTCTCCAGTTTTAAAAAGTTAAATATATTTTGGTTATCAGTTTGCTTCCGTACTTGAAAGATATTATATATTATTATTATATTTTTGCTCCTATCAAAAATAGAAATGTCTTATCATTTTCACTTATGATAACGAAACTATACTCGCTGATAACACGCTTGTAATCAAAGGAGGAATCTAAATTACATTTTCAATTATTATTTAATCCATTTCAATGTCACGAACCATAATCGCAAATTCTAAATTCTTAGCTTATTATGTATAAATATTAACATATTTTGGGTACACACGGTTGTGGCGTGATATCTTTAGATCTTAAGCTCAATGCCCAAAGAGAGTTCGTCATATAAATATCATAAGTATACCTCAGTTATAGCAATCGTATAAAAACTATCTTATTAGTTATTTTCATTGAACAACAGATGCACTACCAATGTATTTGTGTAGTTGTTGATGTAAATAATCAAAAAACTGCAATACACAAACTAACATAAACGAAAATATGCCGGGATTATACTCCTGCTAAGTGTTCACCTATCAAATAACTTCATTACCTTACTATTGGTCAACTAGATATTAATAGTTACAGTTGTGCCTCGACTCGAACCCGCTACCAGTTGGAATTCATTTAACCGCTATTATTGTTCTAATATATGTACATACATATGACATATATTGCTCGAACACCTATAATGGCGATGTATATAAAATTTGAGTGTTTGTCGGTTCATCTTTCAATAATGAGCTCTCATTGTAGTTTTTCTGTCAATACTTAACTCCGTTAAAAATATAAGTATACCTAAGATAGCCTCCACGTTTGGTCCACTGGTCATAAATCGTGAGAAATATGTAGTTTAGTAAGGCTGCTTGCAAAATAATCGAACATAAAAACACAATTGGTCTTTAGGTATAAAATAAATTATTTTAAAAAAGACTTCTTTATATCATATGTGTATATTGGAGTGATCAGTGTATTATACCGCTGCAAGCTTAGTAATATTACCAGCAGTACAATAATGAGCACTCCGTCACGTGGTTCAGCTAAACTGTATTAATAAACACACTGTAATTGAATAACGCCCACACTTCGTCAGTCGAGATGACAAATAACATAACTTCTGTTCAGACGCAGGCGCCGCGCCCGTCGCGCCGCGCTTACCGTCCATCATTCGACATCACTTCAAACATGGACTGTTTGTTGGGTAATAGTATAAGTTTTAAAATATTAAAAATCAAACCAATCAATCAATTTACGAATCAAATACAAAATGTTGCGTTAACGCAAAGCATTTACATACTCGGTACTTCAGGAAAAGTGTTGAATTGATTGATAGTGGTCGTACAAAAGATTATAATTTTCTTAGCGTACGAATGAGTACACTTTTTACCGCAAAAAGGCAAGTAATTTGTTTCTGCATTTTGGTAACAATTTACCGATTGACGCAACAAAGGAAAAAAATGGAAATATGTATATTATATACATGCAGTATTACGTATAGCCGAATTAAACCTGAAACATTAAATATTATATTAGAACGACGGCAGTATTAGATCTGAATAAAATATCAAGCATAGTAGTAAGTACTACCTACTACTACTCTGCTTTTTAAATCAACTACGAAATTGAAATTTCTGATTTTCGCAATTCCCAAGTTCGGTAATTTTGAAAGGCATTAGACATGCCCGAAAACTAGGTCGAAATACTTGACTAATTACGTGAGTAAAGCTCGATAATATTGTGTATATATAATAATGTGTCAAAATCACGAGATTTTAATTAAAAAATTTGCTAACTTTGTTGCGGGTTGCAAATGCAAATTCGTTATTTAACCGTTTCATTTTAAAAAAGCGATGCATATTTATGAAAAACTCCAATAATGGCTAACACACTTAGTAAATCTAAATCACAAGCAAACTCACCAACCAATATAATTACAAATATAATACCTGTTCCGATCACTGAGGAATGGCAAATAAAACACGAGTCGAATTCGACTATCAATAACCCAGTAATGTTTAAAATTCGTCGCGTGTCAGAGATTTGGCACTTGCGCGCGGCCGCGGAATTCATAATAAATTTTAGTGCTACCGCGTCTCGATTCCGACGAATTTGATGTATGATGGTTTGCTATCGGGCGGCCGACGCCGCGCGCCGACGACCAGTGAGAGAGGTTTATCGAGCTCACTTTCATTCTGTTCGGAATTGGCAAGTTTTCGAACGTTATGTTGTATTAGTTGTAATTATGTTTTATACATGCAGTACGGTCAATGGTGTTGACATTTGGTGTTTGTATTGTTCACACTACTATTAACGCAACCTACTTTGTTATTACTTAAGTTTGTGTGAAACTGTACTCCACAACACAGGGAATCCTTGTGTGGAGACCAGAATCCAAACCACTACTTAGTGTTACCAACTAGATTAGTACTTACTTTAAGACTGTTATTATATTAATACCTTTGTGACCGCTGAAATAAAGTTATTTTTATTGTTGTCGTTTGGGCTTTTCAATAGAGTACCTAAACTAAAAAAAATTTTAACAAAAAATGTAACCGACTTCAACACTCACAAGTGTGAAATAACTTGTTGAAGTTGAGTGTTGTAGTGTTTACTTTTGAGTATTGAAATCGGTTGCATTTTTTTATTATATTTTTTTTTCTTTTTTTTCAGTGACCTTTGCTACTCACGGGATCAATCAATTGTCATTGTGTGTTCTGCGATGTCTTCAACCGCGACAATAATATCATCATCAATAAGTTACAATAAATAAACTTCGCTATCGTGATATTGCGCCCTCAATATTATTTCAAAATCATACAATTTTGGACATTGACTGACTAAAGATAAATTTCTTATATAGTCTATCTATACTTCTAGATATATTTATACTTTGTAACTCGAATATAATGTTATTTTTTTTATTTATTAACATTCACACAAGGTCTTCAGGTCCCAAACTAGGCAGAGCCTGTACTATGGTAACCTGATGACTGATATATATATACTTATATATATATATACACACCCAGACACAGATCAAACAGACATGTTCATAGACACAAATGTTCGACCTGTCCGGGAATCGAACCCGAGACCAGCGGCTCAGAAGGCGGAGTGCTACCAACTGCGCCATCCGGTCAGTCATTTCCCTGGGAGATATGGATAGTCCATATTTATACTTTAACACTTAAATTTATAAAAGTATGACGTTGTACCTGGATTTCGCTGGAACTCATGGCAATAAAATCTAAATGGAAAATCCGGTACTTGTAATCTACCTATTACATTTATGCTTTTTTATTTACATGTATGCTTCGTACACTTGCAATGAATGAATACATTCATTCAACTTTCTAAGATACACAGCTTTGTATCTTAAGTCAGCTCATTGTCAATAACTATTTCGTTGCAGTAGCATACAACTATTTTTTTATTTAACTTTAGCTCTACTACTACAAAAATATATTAAAAAAACGATATCCAACTCTACACTGTTTGTACCTAATACAGTGGTTCGATTTTATGACGCCGTTAGCAAGGCTTACGTCAAAATGACGTCTTTCTACGTTCGTCGAGAAACCACAAAAGAACTTATGTACATATTATTCTCTTTTCTCTAGGATTTTGACCTTTATAACCAATCCGATCATTCGGTAAATTGTTTTTAGACTTTGTTAAGCTGACCACGTAATTGAAACTGACGTCAAAATAAGCTGAATAATTAAAATATTTGACTGTATAGTTGTATAGTTGCGTGATTTTAGTTATAGTCTAGCTAGTCGGAATGGGGCTAAAACCATGAATGTAAATTTTACTGCATTACATAATTATGTACTTCAATTCTTATTCTCTAATGTCTTATCGTATATGTATTTTTAATATTTATAATTAGTAAGTACATTTACTCACTAATTATAAATATTAAAAATACCTATGTAATTAATACTCAATCCCACTATATGTGGGGTAAAGTATTATGCTTTCTCTAATCTGTATAAATACAAGAAAGTCTGGACTTCACCGATCTATCAATACATACAATAGTTAGGCTTTGCGTAGTTTAACATGTACAAGGAATATTCGATTCTCTGTCAACCCTTAAAGGGATTTATTTAACAAGGTAGTTCGACCGGCTGTGAGCGCTGATACAGCTAGTAACTAAGGAACAAAAGAACATATTGGTACTAGAATGAAAGTCACAAACTTAGCCCATTTTGGATTGGCCGTCAAAATAAGCCTTCTCGCAGACAAGTAATACTGGAGAGGATAGCGCACGGAGAATTGGCTCACTTTTGGGATTGCTCCAGCCAAGAACTAACGTTAGCTCTAGTAAATCGAGCAAACAGATTCATTCGCAGCGTCTTACTGGTTGATGTCAGCGAGGCTTGAACACCGGCGCAGAGTCGATCACTTGCCCGATGCGTGTTGTATCGGTAGTTACATTTCGGGGACTGTGCCTTTCATAACATAATTTCACGTCCGCATTCCATCATAGATCTACCTGCTACACGGCAAAGCGGTATTGCTTTAAGGTTTTGTTCCGATTACCCGATAAACATAGTCCTAACATTGTCAATGCAAAAGTAAATCTTATTTTATGCGTGATTCTAAGCGTATTAACGCGTGCAACACTACTGATCTTTAATCTTAACTTTGGATTAAATAGTCTTGAAAAGCAAAGTTAGTAAAAATATACTAGGTACTGACTTACTCTACATTTTAAAGGCTGTCTGTCGTTTGCATGCTGCAATGCGGTGACCTTCTCAAATTTGATTTGAGGGCGGCGGGGGGGGGGTGCTGTCATCGGGGATTTATGAAACAACTCTCCCACACTTCGAGGGAAATATTTGTTTGACCTTAGTATCACTGATACTTTCACGTTGAGACAATCTTGAAATCGTTTCGATTACACGTATTATTTATTAACAAATGGATAAATGCTCGTAATGTTGTCGAAAACCCATTTTTATATTCACGATATAAATTTGTTATTCGTTCCTTGTTGATTTTTTCTGAGGTCGTTAATTAGACAGACATTAGTAAAGTCAAGTTTACAAACATTGTATAATAATTACATCATGCATAATAATTACAAATTAACGTCTTGTCACGAATTCATTACGGTGGGCAAAAATATATTATTACTTTTTGAATAATCTAGTCAGCAGCGCCGCCGCATCGGCCCGGTATAAAAGGAATTACTGTAGATTTTTAAACATATTTTTGTGTAAAGACATACCTGTTTAGTCCTGTCGGTCGATATGACCGTAAGCGCCATGCCTGCTATGGACTATTTCAGATAACGGAAGCTGAACGATTTCGCGCCTACAAGTCGCATTATTCAAACTTACTCTGCTGCATTATTTTGCATTGAAAACGTGCAATCCTAATTCTATACATTCATTTGTTGTATCTATCCATACTACTATAATAAATGTGAAAATTTGGATGGATGGTGTTTGTTATTAAATCACGCTTAAACGTATTAACGAATCTGGATGAAATATACATAGAAATATATAATTCTAGTCTGTAATAACACATATTATGCTATACGTTTTAGACCGGAAAATGTTCGGTTTCCATTCGTAGCCCACGCGGGAGTAATCGATGGTCTCAGCTTCATAGGTTAAACCTACCCACATTTGAAGGTTTTGAAGCTATGAAAGTGTAGGGGGTTGTTAGTGACTGATCACATGGTGGTCGATCCCCACCCGCGGCTCGAGCGTTCGGTGTTCGGTTGCATTTGAAAATATATAGGGCTAGCGCCGCAGCATTTTTTTTTTTTTTTTAATATGGGCCAACATACACACAAGGTCTTCAGGTCCCAAACTAGGCAGAGCCTGTACTATGGTAACGTGATGACTAATATATACTTATATACATATACACACCCAGACACAGGTCAAACAGACATATTCATACACACAAATGTTTGACCTGTCCGGGAATCGAACCCGGGACCAGCGGCTCAGAAGGCAAACTGCTACGAACTGCGCCAACCGGCCAGCCAAAATAGCATTACCCAATCGAGATTTGAGATGTACCCTACGTTTCAGAACCCGCCTGGCTTAACGAAGTATGAAAAACTATTACAAAACACGGACTGAGCACAGGGAGCTCTCCTTATGGCCCAATCAAAATTCTAGGTCCTCTCACCTCCGACCAACTCGTCACTGACGATGTTGGCCGAACGTAAACAATTAAAATCAAACGTGTCTGGGGGCTATTCTTCTCTGAACGTTAATCGACTCTCATCGGATAAGTGAATCGTTTAATTAAAACAATTTGCTGTCGGGACAGGATACGACATCAAATATACATAATCCAAAACAGTGATTCTCGATAAATTACTGAGTTAATGCAAATTGTATATGTATAGATTTGGTGATACGCTGGCCCCCGAGCCAAGGTCAATGTTTTGTTTATGCAAATACTATGTCCTCGGTTAATGTAGACACTGAAGTTGTAGGACAGATTAAAATAACACCTGGTAGGCCGAGCTTCAGGGCTTTACTTACTGTACGAGAATGTTACCTCCTCATTCGGTCATTTTTTTGTGTGATAGCTTCGGTTTCGCCAAGAATGGCAATAACGCACATTCGACACGACAATTAAATCACAAATTTTGAGTGAAAATAGTTCGGTTATATAACCGACTCTACGACCCCAGAAATACTTATTTATTTAGAAATCAATTATTTACTTATTCATTTCCTATACATATAGTTACACAGCATGAATAATTCTTCTAAGTAGCTATTTATTCGTAAGTCCACGCATTTGTCGGATTGTAACCACATTATAAATGTACATTTATGTTGCTCCACCGACTACTACAGTAATTCTATTGGCGATAAGACCGCACATTGTACTTGTACTGCCTTAATTTAGAGTAATTTTGTAATAATTATTAAGAACATTTATGGTATAGTGCAATAAAGAATCATTGTATCGTATTATAATACCTTCTAATATTTCACAAATCTGCATCTAGTCGCGTAGTACCCACAGACGCTGCTAACAAAGAAAGTAGTAGATGTAAGTATAGCAATTAATCTATAGTAGTTTTAATTTATTACTTCCAAGAAAGTTTTATATAATTGGTATGTTATGATTTAGTTTCAATTATTTTATATTTCCAATTTTAAATAGATCTAAGTAAAATCTTGGTAAATTGACTTGGTATTTATTGTCCTGCAATGCATCTAAAACTTATTTCACTTCTGCGGCGTTAAAATACGTTGCATGTTCTATGATTATCTTCTTTTACTAATGTGTAATAGAGTGCAATTTATTATAAAGCTCACAGTTTCAAACACGTCTCAAAAGAATACAGAATTGAAATAGATTTCTTACGTCAGTAACAGAAATGATACAAATGATAATACTATTCCCAGACGTTTTTGATTAAATACTTAGCAGCGTACTAGAATAACCGATGTTACACTGTTAGCCCACTTTCTATACAAGTCTAATAGTAAAACGCTCGATAAAAAATATATAACATACACAATAACTTATAGATAAAATTGTTTCATTTCGACAATCGCTAACTATACGCGTGTGTATTACTGTGTATGCAGTGAATATGTATCTAGCAAAAATCTAAAACTCCTTTTAATTAAAAAAAAAAAGGTTATTTTTTATAATTCCTAGAATCAACGTTAGAAATGCGACCTTCGAAAAAGTATAGAAACAATTTAGAAATATCAATGTAGGTAGCATATTTAAAGTTGCAGAGTTTTCTTATCTGAGATTGATTTAGATATAAGCCGACAAAATGCTGACTCATAGGTAGGTACTGCAGGCGCTGAGGCCATGAGGTTGGGGAAACTGCATCGTTATCGAAATGTTAAATGTGATATTTCTAATCTCATCACTTAAGTATCGCGACAATAAAAAAACCGTTAGTTATAAAACACATAAAAACATATAAATATAACGAAATCAAGTTTTTATATTGCTAATTTATTCAGTTTTGCCTTATTAATATATAATATTATGATGATTTGACGATAAACTATATGATTCAAGTATATAAATGGGGATTGTATAATTTAGTATATATTATCATCGTTATTTCAAACGTCGTGCAAACTTAGTATAACAGTGCTTATATTGGATATTCCAAGTTCAAAAACATATTATTTAAGAACAAAGATCCCTAAAAACGTACCCGGATTGGTATTTACTTGGTTACCGAAGTGTGGTTTCCTATATGTTTCCAACAAATGTAATTCCGACAATATTTTGAGATGTATCTGTTTCATGTTGATCCGGTGAAAACATATTTATCTGGGCTAGAATGGCCAATCATGACAAACTCCCTGCCGCAGCTAGGCTCGCGTGGCCTACGAGTAGTAACTCGATGGCACGCGCACCGGGCATCCTATTACCATTAATAATACTCGTCATATCTTAGTGTAAATATTTATTATGGCCTTTTTATTGAATTATCTACATGTTCTCTTATTTAACCATATTTAAATGAGTTTTACTTTTATGCGCACGTCTAAGAATCAAAGCTGCTGTTCGCGGAATTAAACGCGAAAAAAAAGCTACATTATTGTTTAATTGTTGTCTTAAGATGTATTTACGCTGTTGCAATAAACAGTTCTTAGTTATATGTGTATCTATCTATCTTCCTACTGGTGAACTAATTTTGACCAAAATCGGTTAGATAATTTTAGAGACACACACAACGAATTGTTATTAAATCAAACGGGGCTTAATCGCGAGAAAAACATTTAGTAATTTATGTACCTCGATGTTGTGTGTCGTGACAACCCTGTGCTTTTGCAGGGCTGTGACAGCCCTACAGTTTAATAATATCAAAAGTGGGTAGTTGGCGAAACTACGCGCTCTCGCCGATACTGCCACCCGCATTTCTCCAGTCTTCTCGTGACCACGACCAATGCAACTTGGTCGAAACGTCGAGGTAAATAAATTACTAAATGTTTTTCTCGCGATTAAGCCCCGTTTGATTTAATAACAATGTGTTCGAATCGCGAAAGTCTAAAAATAACAAACATACAACAAACACATTATTTATTATTATTATTATTTAAGCAATTTCAAGTGCAATATTACAATATAGGTAAGTCGAATCTTTGCACGCTGGTCTCTAGTGTGCGCCATGCTAGATTTCATCTAGCATAACCTTCAAGGTTGGAAATCTGTTCTCAAACGCACAGTGTGTACTGGTAGCTGTTCTTGAAAACAGCTAAAGGTTTCGCGGTTTGTTTCCTCCGACTACATCGTCACTCAACATGAAATAGAGATAGGATCAGTAACCGACCCATAAATAATAAAAAGGTTTTTTATCAATATATCTCGTGTTTCACCACTGTCTCACCTGATGTTAAGTGTTGACGCGGTAAGGTATAAGCTCGCAAGTTAGTTTCTCTTTTCTTCATACCCAAAGTTCCCAATACATACGTCACCATTCCGTTCTGCGTGTAGCGGTCCGCTTCTAGCTCGTAAACATTACTTACATTATTACTTAAATATGTATAATTAAGTAGCATAAGATCTCTGATAAAATGAGGTATTGTTATTGTTTCATGTATATAAAGTTAATGAATGCCCGCTAACAAGAACTTGTGAACATCAACGTCGGTGACGCGCGACGCGTGTGAGCTATAGTCTGGCATTTATTAAGATTCGAGAATGTTTGCTCAAGTGTTCACACACTGTTTGCATTCGTGATAACAATATAAGATGGCCTCGAATATGCGAATTGACGTAATGACTGCACAACACTTCTTCCGCTACAAAATATATCCTCAGAGAGGTCGAATTCATTATCTGATTGTTTACAATTCATAAGACTTTGAATACGCAGTGGAACTTTAGATCATTACACACTGCGTAAATCCACTATATGGGGGAGGCATTTGTCCAGCAGTGGATATCCAATTGCTGAGGAGAAGAAGAAGAAGTATCCACTTTATGTGCACTTGCTCTGTGTTGCTTCTAAATAGTGCGAGGAAAGGGGAACATTTTAATTCTGGCCGTTACTGAGATTTTTTTTTCCGAAAATTATCAACGACGTGCTAAAAAATGTTCAGTTTGTAAGCTTTGTCTCGGAGATCGAACTTACTGAAGACTAGAAGAAAAAGATTTTAATGAAGTTGTGTAACTTTAGTTCATTAAAAACCGTTTATAGTTTTCTCGTGCAAAGCTCGCTTCTAAATATTGAGAGAAAAGGGGCAAATTTCAATCCCAGGCCCTTACAGAAATTGGCCATGTTTTTTCTACAAATTCTTAATGTGCACGACTGCACGTATAGTATACGAAGTAGTATTGCAATACAAACGTGCTTAATGGCCAACGTATGGCAGACGATTCTGTCTGACGTTATTCACGTCTATGTCACACGATACGTATCTATAGGTATTTCCACGGCCCTCTTTTTCTCAGACTTAGGGCAGCAATAAATGTCCCATTTCCCGGGCGCTGGTCTACTTGTGCGACGGTCGCGGAGCTCTACAGTAACTGGGGTGAACGACCGAGACACACAAAAATAGCGTTTATGATTTTTGCACTGTCTCGTAATGAGGCTGATACTCAAAAATGTAGAAGATATCTAAGTCACCTATTTTTTTTTGTGTAGGCGCAGGATTTTGTCTACACGAATATTTTTTTTCGATCACTTGCATAGATTTTCAAAGAAAAGTTTGGTCATCCACTGTGACTTTTAAAGCTATAATCTTGCTGCTCTATTGTTTGTATGCATATACTGCAATACGTATGTATACCTAGCGTTGCTTAGTATAATCAAACGATATACGCCTTCTATCAAGTGACAACAATTAACCGGCTCGCGGTGGTCTTCAATCATGCTTCAAATGCAGTCCCAGTCTCGGTATTGTCTATTTCTATTAACTCTGAGAATCCTCATAACTGAATATTTACAGAACATTCGTATCAGGCAAATATTTACATTTTTGTAAGCTCTAAGGCTTTCAAGGCCGGCGTTGCATGTTGTATGTATTGCTTCCGCGCTGTTTGGCCGTGGTCTATGTGAAACTTTGGTTCCAGACGTTTCGTCGATCACTGCGGTCGACATCTTCAGTGGTTCAGGTCCGAGCGGCGACAAGAGCGTAGAACTCTCCTTCGCGGCGTCTTCTCTGATACTGATCGACGAAACGTCTGGAACACAAGTTTCACTTAGACCACGGCCAAACAACCCGGAAGCAATACATACAACATTTAAATTTTTGTTTGTAGGTTTATAAAACTATCGGTTACTTGTTCCCTTGAAAAAAAAAAAGGATTTAGTTTTCTCGTGACCACGGCCACAAGGGTCGGTCGACACATCCAGATTAAAATTATTGATATAACGTATTCGTGTTGATAGTTATTGTATTCACAATTTTAAAGGCTCCCACCAAAATTTATTCAAAAAAATCAAAATCACAGTACATTTTAAAAAGGTTTTTTTTTTTTAACTTAGAAATAAGACTAAATATCAAATACTCGTAAACGAGATCAATACAATTGGTAACCCTAATGATGTGAATGTCCTAGTAATATGTAGGAGTAAGGGTTGGGGGCGGCGGACGGGACGCGGCGCCCGTCGACTCCATTTTGTGGACAGTCGCGACCAGTCGCCGGCCTGACTATCGACAACCCAATAACCATGTCAGCGATATGCTGGATTATAGTTATTTTCTCAGAACGTGTCGAACAATTCTAGTATAACCAACAATCTCGAAACTTATGGAAAAGAGTACTTGATTATTAACACACTTTAGCAACATAGTCATAAATTCACAATTTTCTACAAGCGTGCGGTATTAAATCAATCACAAAAGCTTGTAAAATAATCCGATAACGATGTCGGAGCGCGGTCTCTGTATATTGTCTAGATCTGGGCTATAAAAAAACGAGACTGTGGCCCATAAATCTGTCAGAACATCATTGCCTCTTGGTATATGGGATCGCTCTTTTTAGGAGCTATATTTATAGAATTGTCAATAAAGCTACGTGATTCGTTTTTCTTATTTACAACACCGTAAAACCCTATTTTCAAATTGTGCAATATTATACATCGCCCTGTGAAAAATAGGGGTTAAAGATAACAGAAATGTGTAAAACCATATTGCAGTAACCGGAGAGGTAAGCAGATACCACAAATTTCCACTACGATACTGCCTTCCTCCTGGCTCAATCACTATTGTCTTTTTATTTTTAAAATCTCTGGAGACGGAGATCTTACACTGCTTTCGCATTTGGTGATGGATAATAAATGGCACTTATTATCCATACATAGTTTTCCCCTTAACACACTATTCTTTACCCTGTCACTCAGTTCCACTCATCACCATTCATCTCAGAGCAGATCATACTTCTCAGAGCTGCGTTTAACTGCATTTATTCTGTTTTCATGCTTTTCCTGCGACATGCTGTCACTGCCATACATTAGTGTTGCACCAACACTGCTCTATTATATTCCAACTTGTCAAACGCCTGCTTATCTAACATGAGAAATGAAGCGTGAGCACTAATAGTGAATCGGAAAAAGGATAGTTCCAATTAGGTTGACGTCTCGCAATATTGTCCTCGCAATAGTACATTCGTACCAACAAAGGTTTATTAATATCCGATTGTAATCACTCGGACATTTTGGCAAGCAGTGAATCATCGGCGCCGAAAATAGAACATACCAGCTCGCAGGCTCCGTCACAATGGTCTCTCGATTGATTCACACTCATTACAACGGCATCGATGTCATTTGGTATATTCGCAACGGTATTCTGAGATCTCGTCCACAGATCAAACAACACACAATTACACGACACAATGAGATAATCGGATTTAGTGAACTAACTGTTACTGAATGAAGGCCTCTACCTAAAGCAGGAAGAACTTGCGTCACCGTCTTCGTATCGCATATCGCGATAATCGCACCTACCGTCCGCACAAACTATAATATATCTGTGTCAAAGTTGTACTACTCGTAGCTAAATGACAGTTAGTACTGAGTTCGATTGTGTCACGGTGCGACACGACTGCGGTACGAGTGCGATCATAATTCCTGCTACGGGTATATGCTGATCTCAATCTATCGAGCTCGCCGGGGACCAGCTCGGGAGCCATGAAGGCCCTAATGTACTGAATATGCTGTAAAATAGATTGATACGTACGCCGCCGCCGCCCTCCGAACTTTGTACTTGATCCGCTCCTGATGAAACAGTCGGAGAATGTTCACCAAAATCTTCTCCGATACCTTGTCTTCAGTAATTTAGTTCAAAAACAAATCGTTTTTATTACAGCTGATTGTTGTTTATTTACAATATTTTACGTATTGTAAATAATTATCAAGTAGCTGTGTGCAATCATCAAGATGCGTAGATCCATGGGGGAAATATATGCCTAACAATGATTTAAATTATGATGAAACAGCATATTTACCTACTTAAATTATTTCGCATTCAAATCTAGTATCTCTATTTAAGTATAAATATAGACATACACGATTTTAATACGAAAACACCTGCGGCAAACTGGCGTCGTTGCAGTGAGCTCATCGAAGCGGGGTGAGGGGGCCACCCCCACCCCCACGGTTCAAGGTCGTAGGGGTGTCACTGAATCAAATAAAACCACACGGTTTGATGTCACGTTGAGGAACAATATCATTCTAAATCAACTCTCGCACTTTTTACTACATTTGAGGTTATACATTTTTTTTGTTCTTTCTGTATTACGTTAAACGAGCAATTATTTGTCTTTTCAGAAAAGATAAGTTTAACAGAATCGAATTTATGTTTTACCGTCTAATCTACCTAATTTGTAATAAAATAGTTTTGTTTTTATTTGGTGACTGAAATTGTGTACATCAGTACTATTTTCTAATAACTTCGACTAAAGGATTTTTCCTGTAGTCGAAGTCTAATATATAAAAATGTCGTGTCACAGTGTTTGTCATCGATCTGCTCCGAAACGGCTTGAATGATTTTTATGAATTTTTTGTGTATGCGTAGGTCTGAGAATAGGACGTAAAGTATTTTTTACCCTCTTACCCAAACTTATTTTAACGTGATTTTTGTATTAACAAATATACAATTAATCTAATCGTCGATCATTGCGGTGAACTAATTTAAATGAAGTGTCGTTTCACTTTTAGATATTTTTTTTTAGTAAAAACAACGTTCGCCAGGCCAGCTAGTAGTACAATGTTATGTTACATTTATTAAAGTTTAACATCATTCATTCATTCACCATTTGTATTTCATTAAAATTGCACGGTAATCGGGCAAGTTATACTTTTTATAAAATTGTGGTTCACCGTTATTATAAGTGATTAAAAGCCACGATTAACGTGCCCATCCTGTATTAATGCAACAAACTTACAAAAACAAATTGTATATTATAATAATAAAATGTATTATGTATAGGTACTTATACATTTTTGACAGTATTCGTCATGCACATTTATGTGTAAACTTACCTCACTAAAGTGTTATTATGAACCGACTGAGCGATAGCAGCATGAGTAATACAGCAGCGAGCGCGGTCGGCCCCAACCCTCGTGATTCAAGGTCGTAGGGGTGAACCGAGACCAACTCTTACTTAGTCTGTGTACATGCTCGTATAGCCATATCCGATTTGTATGTCGTCCGCTCCACTCGATGACTCGAATGCATATAAACTGATATTTATAACCAGAAATAGACATCAGTAAAGGTTTGGGCCCAACGTAGATTTTGTTGCTGCCGGTAATATTACCAGTAGATATAATTAAAGTTTTATCCTTATTGACTAAAATCACAAAACAATGTTTGCTTCCAATAAGGTGGTGTATTAAAGCTATTAGTATATCAAACACTCTAGCCCTCGCATCAGAGAACATCTGACAAGTACGACAATACATAAGTCACTCGTATGCCTGTTTACGTATGTCTATTTCTTTATATAAAACACAATATTCATTTATTTCGCTATCCCTGAATATCATAGGCTTTATATTTTTATTTACGCAAATAAAAAGAAAGGGTTCTTACTAAAAACTTCTATCATGTAACCGTGCGAAGCCGGAACGGACTGCTATTTGTAATATAAATTAATTAAGTCAGTATCATATAATTATCTACATGTCCACTGCTGGGAGACGGGCCTATCAAAGAAATAATTCTTAGCCATAACCCACCATTTTCAGTTGTGGCCTTTACCGGTTGGCGGATGGGCCAGTGGCCAGTCTCTGACGTGGCCCAACGCTGTTATCCTTACACTATACCCGGGTCCAACGGCATAACAAGTCATATGAGCAGAGAGGCACTCAATTGGAATCGCTAATAGCGTTCACCCATCCAATGTTACTACCACAGTATGCATATAAGGATCGACAATTGAATATCAAATAAACTATGATGTGTTGCTCTGTAAACAAAGTTTTTATTTCATTAGTTCAATTACATATCAAACTAACTACACTTATTACGCAATTAACCGAAACTCCTACCTGTAAACAAAGAAACGACATTTAAAGGTTATTCTTTACTATGTCGATTCCTTACGACGCTTGTTTTTGCTTTCAATCCAAATTTGAATACAAACCACAAAACTCAAACTCCATATTGTTTTTCTAACCATCACGGGCTTTTTTTTTTTTTTTTTTTTTTTTTTTTTTTTTTTTACGTGGGCGAAATGCATTTACGCACTTCCGCCTACCGGGAAGTAGGCGGGGTGTGTCGGGCTCGCTCGAGCATCACCGCTCCCTGGGGGGCCTCATGGCCCCCAACCCTAACTGCACCCACAGCAGCCAGGGTCCACTACCGACTAAAACCCACGGTGTCCATCCTGCCGCTATAACGGAGGGAGCGCGGGGTATTGCATACCGCGCCCCCACCACGGCCGTCCGTTTCCGGACCCCTCCAGGGGGGAGGATGACCCTCCCCCTCGCGACCGTGCCGGGACCAAGAGCACGGCCGCACCACCCCGGGGACCACACAGTGCAAGGAACGCCAGACTTCCCACATCCGACGCTCGTGGTCCCCTGCGATGGGCCAGATGGAGCAGCCCCATCGCCAGCCGCTTCGGCCGCCACCCTCCGACGGCGGCCATATCGGCGCCACAGCAGGAGACGAACTGAATCACTCCCGCCGCAGCGCCTCCTCAGCTGCAGCGCCGTCCCACAGCGCCGCTGCCCCCCTCAGTTGCAGTGCTTTGCAGCACCGCAACCTACCGTCTGATGGACCGCTCCTCGTCGGCTTGGCGAGCAAAGCCTATCGGGAGCAGTCCCGGCCAAAATACTATAAACATACATAAATAAATGGATATAAATAAACTTACATAGATATGAGACACGCGAGTCGCCGGACGATGTCTAGTTACGTCTAATTCAGAGGAATTAGACCAAGAACAGGCAGCACCGCGAGAAGGTAATCGCCAGACTTGCCTTGAGGATCATCACGACCTGCGCTTCCCCCAAGACCGTAGCCTCCCTACTCATCACGGGATGAGTAAAGAAGGCCTGGACTTATCCAAAACAAGTAACGTAAACGCTGCAAGCATAGGCATAGCAACTATTTAATGGATAAACCCAGACCCGCCCAACCATCACGGCCTTTTTTTTTTTTTTTTTTTTTTTTTTTTTTTTTTTTTTTTTTTACGTGGGCGAAATGCATTTACGCACTTCCGCCTACCGGGAAGTAGGCGGGGTGTGTCGGGCTCGCTCGAGCATCACCGCTCCCTGGGGGGCCTCATGGCCCCCAACCCTAACTGCACCCACAGCAGCCAGGGTCCACTACCGACTAAAACCCACGGTGTCCATCCTGCCGCTATAACGGAGGGAGCGCGGGGTATTGCATACCGCGCCCCCACCACGGCCGTCCGTTTCCGGACCCCTCCAGGGGGGAGGATGACCCTCCCCCTCGCGACCGTGCCGGGACCAAGAGCACGGCCGCACCACCCCGGGGACCACACAGTGCAAGGAACGCCAGACTTCCCACATCCGACGCTCGTGGTCCCCTGCGATGGGCCAGATGGAGCAGCCCCATCGCCAGCCGCTTCGGCCGCCACCCTCCGACGGCGGCCATATCGGCGCCACAGCAGGAGACGAACTGAATCACTCCCGCCGCAGCGCCTCCTCAGCTGCAGCGCCGTCCCACAGCGCCGCTGCCCCCCTCAGTTGCAGTGCTTTGCAGCACCGCAACCTACCGTCTGATGGACCGCTCCTCGTCGGCTTGGCGAGCAAAGCCTATCGGGAGCAGTCCCGGCCAAAATACTATAAACATACATAAATAAATGGATATAAATAAACTTACATAGATATGAGACACGCGAGGCGCCGGACGATGTCTAGTTACGTCTAATTCAGAGGAATTAGACCAAGAACAGGCAGCACCGCGAGAAGGTAATCGCCAGACTTGCCTTGAGGATCATCACGACCTGCGCTTCCCCCAAGACCGTAACCTCCCTACCCATCGCGGGATGAGTAAAGAAGGCCTGGACTTAACCAAAACAAGCAGCGTGAACGCCGCAAGCATAGGCATAGCAACTATTTAATGGATAAACCCAGACCCGCCCAACCATCACGGCCTAACCTATACTGCTTTAACCACAATCTTGCACCACTTTACCGACCGACGGTGTGGAGCCTATACTGCTTTATCTACAATCTTACACCACTTTACCGACGGTGTGGAGCGCGGCGAAATTTAAACTGACCATTTAAGAAATACATTTTCTTTACATCTCCCCCCCTGGGAAAGAAAATTTTCAGATAATTTTTCTCTCAACTACACCCGAACTCCGTTATTATAATGTAGGTATTGGAATAAGTTTTGTGATATGAAAAAGGTTTGATTCTGTTTTCTTGTGACCCGTATCAATTCTGTATATTGAGTTTGAAATCTTTTCAACAATCTCATAAGGTCCAATTTTTAATTCATCCAATTTCTTCCTGTTAAGCTTGTTTCCATTTTCCACGTACACCATATCTCCTACATTAAATTCACAGTATTTTCGATTTTTGTCGAATACTGTTTTGTTGTAGTTATGAGACTTTATTGTGTTCCCAAGTGCTGTTTTCCTGTCTCTGATCCAATCACTGTGGGATTTTCCTTGTTTTAATTCGTTCGGTAAGATAGTAACATCTGTACCATATAAAAGATAACTTGGTGTGAAGCCAGTGACTGAGTGATTAGTATTGTTATATTTATTTACACATTCTTGAGCTATGGTTGTCCATGCTCTCTTTTTCTCTGTTTCATTTATTTTACATCTGATTTTGTTTACTAATGTCTGATTCAGCCTTTCATTCAAGCCATTTGAGAATGGCGCATTTACTGCTGTGAAGACCATTGGTATCCGCTTGTCATTTAAGAATGTCTTGAATTCTTTCGAATTGACCCCTGGATATTGGTCGGTGAGGAGCATACCAATATTCTCAGTTTCCGCTATGTTCATAACTAGTTTTACAAAATCATTTGCACTCTGTGTTTTCGAGGTGAGAATAAATGCATATCTTGTAAAATGGTCTACTAAGAGATGTAGATATTTTTTTGTTGATCTTGAACCCCCAAAACCTCCAATTGTGTCTATAGATATTATTTCAAAAGGCTTTGCAGCCGGGCCTAGATGAGACATAAATCCAAATTTTTTATGTCCTCTTGATTTATTTTTAATGCAAATTTCACAATTTTTACAAATTTGTTTGATGTTATTCATCAAATTTTTGGCTGTGTAATGTGGACTAATCGCCTTCTGCATTTGTCCAATTCCAATATGGCATAGATTTTCATGTATGTTTTTTAAGAAACCAATGCTAAATTGTTCTGATAGAATTATTTTTTCTTTTCTCTTGACTCTTTTTAAGTATACACTGTGTCTTTCAATCAATTTGTTTTTTTTGTTTTGTATTTCTTCATTGTTATTCTGATCTGTTAAAATATCTTCCAGTTTAATCAAGTTCACAACTTTTAATTGTTCATCTGTATTTTCATCCGATTCTAATACTGGATTCCTGCTTAGACAGTCTGCTTCCAAATTCTGTTTTCCCGGAGCATATTTTATTTTAAATTCATATTGCGATAAATAATATGTTAAATCACCCAGCTCTTCGTCGGTTCTAGATTTCAGATTCATGTTTTCTAGTGGTTTGTGATCTGAATAAACTGTAAATGATTTACCCATCAACCAGTATTGCCAGTATCTTACTGCTTCTTTGATAGCTAAACATTCTAAGTATATTGCTTTTTTTTTCTTCTGTGCTTCATTTAATTTTTTTGAAAAGTATGCTACTGGTTTATCTCTTCCATCAGGTTGTGTCTGTTTCAAAATTGCCCCAACACCTTCTAAAGAAGCATCCGTATAAATATTAATAGGCAAATCTTGATCAAATATTTCCAGAACTGGTTGTGAGCATAGCAAGCTTTTTATTATCTGAAATGCGTTTTGGCATTTATCCGACCAAATGAATTTTTGATTTTTTCTAAGTAAATTATGCAATGGATCGAGTATTATTGCACTCTTTGGTATATAGTCATGGTAAAAGTTTATTTTTCCCAGGAATTGTCTTACATTCTTCTGTGTTTTAGGAACTGGAAAGTTTTTTATTGAAATTAAATTATCCTTTACTGGTTTGATAGAATTATTTTGAATTATATGACCCAGGTATTTGACTGAGCCTGCTGCAAATGTGCATTTGGTAAATTTTAATCTGAAACCTTCTGTTTTGATCGCTTCTAGCAACTGTGTTAGATGATTGATGTGCTCGGCAAACGTTTCAGAAAAAATCAAAATATCATCGATGAAATTAACTGTAAAATCAGTAAGTTTATATTTTCTTAATATATTACTTAATATCCTCTGAAAAATTGCTGGTGAGGTCTTTAGTCCAAATGGTAGGCACGTCCATTCAAAATGTCCTTCCTGTGTTACGAATCCCGTCTTTTTTCTATCTTCGATCCGTAGCGGAATAGACCAAAAGGCAGAATTTATATCGAGAGTGGAAAAAAAATTGCAATTCCTGGTCTTTATCATTAGGTCTTCGATCAAAGGAAATGGTTGAGCTTGAGGTACTACTATTTTATTTAAGTCTCTGAAGTCTATACATAGCCTGGATTTCTTGTTCTCCTCTTTTTTATATGCCAGTGTAACAGGTGCAGCAAATGGGCTGTAGGATTCTTCTATAAGCTTGTTATGCAGTAATTTTGCTATTTGTTTTTCTATCTCTTTCTTATCTTCTATAGTGCATCTGTAAGGCCTCTTACTACAATATTTGTCCACTAATAAGTCTATCCTCGCTTCATATCCCTTAACAGTGCCGACATCGTATTTATCTTTTGCAAAAACTGATTTATATTTGCAAACTAGTGTATTTATTTTAGACTGTTGATACTGATTTAAATGATTTATTTTTATTTCAAAATCTTCTTCTTTTACATGTTCATTAAAATTTATTTTGTATTCTTTTGTAGTATTATTGTTACTTTCTATCATTTTTGATTCAGTAAAAGCTTTTATATTTGTAGAAATTTCTTCTATTCTTTTTTCACTTTCATTATTCAAGCACTGTTTCTGTGTTATTTTTAAATCTTCATTTTGAATCAGTTTAAACTTTTTTATCATGTCTAATCCAATCAAAAAATCATATTTGAAGTTTTGTTCATCAATAATGTATACATCAACATTTTTTTCCAATTCATAGATTTTTATTTTCAAAGTCGTCAAACCACTTGTCTTTTTAACACCATTAATTGTTATTAAATTTGCTTCATTCAAACTGTTTCCTTTTCCTTTTAGTTTCAATAGCTTAGAATTAATCAGAGAAACATTTGAACCCGAATCATAAATTCCATTTATTTGTAATTTATTATTCAATAATAGTTTGACATTTATTAATGGTGTTACTAATCGTTTTTTTGATCAGTTTCATTTAACTCAGCTTCTATCACTGAATTGTTTACATGTTTAATAATATTTTTCTTCGTCTTATCATCCTCTTTTGTTCTAAACCAGCATGTAGTTTCAGGGTGGTATCGAGTACCTTTATTCAATTTTTCAGAAATCTTACAGACATATTTATCCTCATTTTTAACATTAATTCCTGAATTTACATATCTTCTCTTAGCCAAAAAACTTTTTTTATTTACCATGTGTTCATACTTGCTCACTTCATTGAATAAATCAACTGTATCTTTTAATCCTTCTCTATCAATTTTATTAAGTATGAATTCTGGTAAACCAGCCGCAATAAGATCTACCAAAGTACCTGTGTCAATTGTTCGTCTCATATCCAATAAAAGTCTTTCTTTTCTCATAGCATAATCCAACAATGAACCTTCTTTGTATTTAAATAATACTGCATATGTGACTGGGTTCCATCCCTTGTTTGCAAACGATTCACAAAATTTGTTTTTCCATGTTGACCATTCTGAGTTCATAGTTAATTTTATGATCATTGAACTATACCAATCTACACAACTTTTATCCATAAACAATCTGAGTATTTCAATTTTGCCTTCATCTGTTGTTACATCAAATCGCATACATTCTTTTTCAAAAGTATCTATCCACTGATTTGCATTGGAATTTTTGCTTGTAAATTTTTCAATCACAAACCTCTCCGCAATGTTTTTTAAATTCTGCTGTTTACTTGCCTGCGTATTTTCTACTAACTTCTCAAATAATTTTTCCAATGTTCCTACCCCTGTTTGATGAGCAGCAGCACGTTGTTCTTGATTGATTTCCTCTAAAAATTGATCCCCAAATTGTATATTACCATCTTCATCTATGTAGGTTCTTTCAAGTTCTTCTGTCATTGTTATCCAAACTCTTCTAATCTGGTACCTTTTTTTTATACTATTTTTTACTTTAATATAAGCAACAGTTTTTATTAATTCTTTATGGAGACTAGCTGATTGTAGCTCTTCTGGTATTGCGTAAACTTTCTCATCACTTGTGGCTATCGAGGTTATAGAAAAAATGTTTGATTTTCCATCACATCCAGGCAATAGTGTAAACTCAAAACGAAGTTTCTCCATTTTTAATTCACTTTTATAAACAAAAATGTCGTTTTATAAGGATCGACAATTGAATATCAAATAAACTATGATGTGTTGCTCTGTAAACAAAGTTTTTATTTCATTAGTTCAATTACATATCAAACTAACTACACTTATTACGCAATTAACCGAAACTCCTACCTGTAAACAAAGAAACGACATTTAAAGGTTATTCTTTACTATGTCGATTCCTTACGACGCTTGTTTTTGCTTTCAATCCAAATTTGAATACAAACCACAAAACTCAAACTCCATATTGTTTTTCTAACCATCACGGCCTAACCTATACTGCTTTAACCACAATCTTGCACCACTTTACCGACCGACGGTGTGGAGCCTATACTGCTTTATCTACAATCTTACACCACTTTACCGACGGTGTGGAGCGCGGCGAAATTTAAACTGACCATTTAAGAAATACATTTTCTTTACATGCATATACCTAATATACCTAGTATAACAATATAATCAACTTGCTTAAGCGAGCTGATCGGTTTAGATCTCATCGCTGCTATTTCTTCTTTTTCTAATTCAGTAATTGATATCTAAATCTAAATTACACCAAGAAAAGCTTCATTTTTATACGTACTTAAAATTGATATATATACAGATTTAAGCTGTTTAATTCTATTCAACTTAGGTGTACATTATTTAAACTTCGAGGGTAACGCACGCTCGATTGGGACAAAAAGTAGCAACAAAAACATGAGCTCTCTCACGAATAGGTAACCAATCCGGGGGCGATGACCTCGCGAATACGCGTTTTTACGTGCTAGTTATGTTTGCCAACTCGCCTGTGTAACCTGCTCTACGTCATTTCGTCGGTAGAAAAAGCGGCAGTTTTAAACTGTACAAAAACATCAGCGTGATATTGTCTGTATGAAACCTTATTCTTTGGTCGTGGGAACAGTGACGTATGTAAATGCTGCCTGTTTATTTGTATGCATAAGTAAACGCAGCCACAATTCGATAACAATTGTCATTTCCTAATTGTATAAACAATTGAATAACGAGCACACACAGAGTATCATCTCATTCTGCATCATCATAAAGCAGACAAAAATACGTGCCATGTTTAGTAATAATTTATGAACAGAGTTGCTTTTTTTATTCTTCTTTTTGACTCCGTATTTTATATGCATTTAACCAGTGTAGAGAATAATAATATTCTAAGTACATAATAATTAAAGCTTAAGCCGAAACTCTCCGTTACTCTGTCGATTTGGTATACGAGTAATAATGGGTAGGTACTTTACTGAAACTTTACTTGGAGACTGCGGGGAGTCATTTCCCGCCACAAATGTTTCACTAGTTACTACTAAGGTCCACGACTTTTGGCCAACAGGCCGCGCCCTACGACGTCATTTCGTCGATAAAAAAGTGACAACATTAAACAGAAAAAACATAATAGGTATATCTATGCACACTCATTTAGCTTAAAACCTTTTCCTCCTTACCTATGAGTAAACCGTCCTGGGAAGATCTTGGGAACAGTGACCTGAGTAAATGCTCCCTGTTTATTTGTATAAAAGGTATAATAAACGCTGAGTGAGGTTACTCATTTCAATAGGCACTAAATATTTGAGTACCTAGGTACACATTTTCGACGAACGCATAATATATAAATCTGTTTCAGCCTTCGTATCGCCCCATTATCCATTTCTGTTCAGCTCGGTGATTTTCCCTCGTATATAATTCAGTTATTCAAAGTGTCCACCTATTGAATAACTATTATTATAGGTATCTACATATCATAATGTTTACTTTGGTGGCCGCATTTTCGCTTCACAATCAAATTAATACAGCAGTGAGGTCATTAAGCTGTTTCTATAGAATTCAGGGTCGTTGACACCGCTAGGTTTGGTTTGAGTTATATGGAAGTAGGAACATTTCCAATTTCGTTGGTATGTAGACTGTATTTCTCTATCATTTTGTATTAATTTGGCTAGTCGGACGCGTCTCTGTCACATTAATTTAAGTAGATAATCCCAGAATTGTATTGTTTTCGGTGGTCCGAGGAATGATCCCTGGTAACGAAACATTTAAACTAAAATCATGGTCATGGCTAAGTATGTTGTCATTTATTTATTTTTTTTTTTTTAGGCTAAGTATTTTGATTGGGTGTGCATTTTTCAGGGAATATTTCTTTAGACTCCGACCTGTATTCGTGAAGTGTACGTGTTGTAGTATTTAAATAGACAATTATTTTGTTTGTTGTGTGTATTTAATTATGTAAGTACAAGATATTTCTAATGATTATACATACATTTCTTTCATAATTAACACCGACTTCACACTATCGTATCAGATACCGTAAATGAATTACTGTCATCAACATACACGCTAATTAAAGGGGCTACTTTTGTAAGCAGTTGTACGAATGTAAACTTTAGCGGAAACGGACTAAGAGCTTTCTTGTTTTAAATATTATTAGATTTTAGTTAGTTTGAGTGATTAATAAGAATACGACCAACCATCATTAAGTAGTGTTTGAACTAAATTATGTTACATGTTTTTCAATTTCTACAGTCACTAACATACCAGTTAAATTTAGAAACGGAATACCGTCTATTTTAGAAATTTTAGGCTAACGCTAAAAAGACGGTAGGTCGATTTTACTGCTCTTAATGTTATTTTTTTATCCACCAGCAAAGATTTTTAGTTTACTCGTGACCCAACGTTGCCATGACAACGTTGCGTCGCGAGCGCCTCGAGTTAACTAAAAGTCTTCAATCAATATCTCAATGCGATCAATATCTCGTCTCTAAAGTTAACCCCTGTGTTTGTGACCGGGAACATTTAGAAATATGTACCCATATAATTATACAGTTAGTTTATCCCTTGGATAAGTTATGCAAACGTCCTAGGTTTATCCATACGGCTCAGTGACATCTTCACAAAGCGAAAGGAATGTACATAGTTCTAAATTGAGTCTAATTTATTGAATTGATAAGTTTATGGATTTCCCGTAAGTGAATTGTTGTGTTAAAGATATTACGTTTCTATGCGTACGTTTTCAAATGGTTTCTAATCCACGGGCTTGGGAGTGTCTAAGAATAATTAAGATCAGGTGATATAGGGTAGGTACAAAGCGCAAGCTACATACATAAAAACAAATTACAAATTAGTTTAGCATTCCTCCGCCAAGCGATTACCCCAATTGGTAGAATCGCGGTCGTCGGCACCGCGAGGCGGTTTGACCCGCGAAGTGGAAAACTATGAAAACATCCGAACTCAATAACCTGAAACTGGCAACCGTTCATTTTTATTATAACAGCTGGCTGCCTTTGCTATCGAAAACGATTTGCCTGCTTGATAAAACGTTACAAATAATAAACTACATTTTGTTCTAAGCTCGTCGCTTGGCGATAGTCGTTTCACGTTCGCAGATACTATTCGTTTCCCGGTTTACTTGAACGAAGTTAGACGTGATGTTTTCATAAGCGTTAAAACTCATGCGAAATAAAACTGTGTGCAAAAAGATCACTCCAATGAATCATTATGATCATATAAAAAGTAATCTTATGATGAGTATTGGATTGCATGAAAAACATTATGCTAAAAGTTTTGCATCCGTTAAAACGAAATAAAAGCCTTATACGCGTATAAGTTGCCGGCTCAAAGAACACCGCAACTGATCAAGATTATATTATACTAGTGGTATGCTAATGTGTTAATTATACATGCATTGCTCACATTAATAACATTATTTTCTAGTCTGCTGCCTGCGCAAATGTAAGGTGTCGACTTAAGACACATTTACTATAAGCCTGCGGTTTTAAAAACAATATCTGCGTAACGAAACAGCAGATATGGAAAATGTTGTTTGCTTGTATAGGCAACATTTTATGCTGTATTGTTGATAGATAATAAATAAATAAATTTTACTAGACCTCAAAATAAACTTCAGTCGCAGATATAGTTTTGCTTGTGTACACTTGCTGCGCCCTGGTGTTTCACTCGCGCGGACTACGGTTGACCTGTTATCACACCAACACCACTCACAGTTAAGTTTGATTTCTATATGCACTGTGAGTTAAATTATGACAATTAGTGTCGTAGGCTGTTGTGGTACCGGCCTAGAATAGTACTCCCCCCTCTCTTCCCGCGGGTGCCGTATTAGTCTTCTAAGGGATCGCGTATTAGAAGGTGGGCAGCAGCGCCTTCTGAGGATTAGAAATCATACTGCGCTCGACAACCCGCCTGCCAAGCGAGGCGAGTATTGGCAAATCCCCTCTATATGGGGTAGGCATATGTCCAGCAGTGGACTTCCTATGGCTGAGAAGAAGAAGAAGTACTAATACTGACATAAAATATATATTTATTTATCAATGATGCTCGTGCATTGTTAAAGCATTATAAACGGTCATCGGAACGGTTTATTCCATTAATGCGACTCTCCAGTCCACACTGTAGGTACCTCGAAACGTTATTTTCACAAAAGATTTTCGAGCGGTCGCGGCTTCATCATTAATCATCCTCGGTGGTCTAGGTATATTACAGCAGTATGAAAGACACCGTTACGGATTTACGTTAGACAAATCACTCCTCGAAGAAAGGCGTATAACTTGGCTATAACTTTCTGAGAGGCGTTACTTACGTCATATTTCTTCTGTGTCGTTTTCGGCTGGCCGCGGCCGTGAACACAGTACTACGTCTATCTTATCTGTGGCATCGCGCACGTCATCCTGGTACTATGATACGTACTGTGGTAAAGCTCATTTTATAAAACGCCGGTTGTACGTAGCACAGTGATCTTGGTTCATTGGCTACCATTGACGGTACCGTCCGATGATATAGTGATAAATCCATTTTTTTTCAAAATTGGCATAAATATACCGCGTCGTTTAATTAATTATTTTTAAAATTATTTTAGATTATTACACTAAGTTTAGAATATTCTGGTTTGGGGTATTCGGTATGAATAATACTTGTAAAGAAATTAAAGAATTTTGTTTGAATGGATCCAATTGTGTGTAATTATCTAAGCTATTGTATACAATTGATTATGTTTTATTAGTTTATAGTCATAATTGATATTTAAAATATACGTTATTGAATATTTATTCCGGGACTTGTGTTAATTGACAAGTATATAATAGTTTTGAGACAAAATGAAAACTGAAAATAAACTTAATGATAATTAACATCGTGCTTTTCACCCATAGTACACTGAAAGTATATGTATCTATATGTTAGTACTTTATATATATACGTTCATTTTTGTCGTTGACATTTATTCTGAGCACCATAGTAAAGTCTGTATGTATTTGCTTGTATTGGTATTCCAAGACTCCGACAGCCCACCGCCGCGCGACGACGCGGACGCCGCGACCTCCAAACTCCCAAATACTTCGAATGCACTGCCCACGAAAGATCGTTAACATTGTGTTTATCTTCCCAAGGATAAACTAACAGTATCAAGGCCCTCGGAGAAAATTTAAATATGTCGTATCGTATAGTCAATCATAAATATTCAAATTCATGCACGATTAAGAGATTGAAAAATAAATAAATAATAAAGTGAGTTTTCATATTGTTTTTCAACCATCGAGATTAAGTGGCCTGCAGCGAAGTGGTTCACAATTTTAGGCTGAGGTTATACAATTGTACACTTTACGAGAACGGTCAATTCTGATTGACCAAAATTTGATTTAATTTGCCAATTTTTTAATGAAAAAAATTTTTTCCTGCGTCCATGCTTCTCCATTATCTGAAATGCTCGCGGTAACGACAAATGCGTTTGAACTGTTTCTACCATAATAAAGATGATTAAAAAGACGATTTTTTCTTTTTGAGCTTTTACGAAGTACGTTTTGTAATACTTATTTGAAATTGACACGCGTATGGATTGATCCCGCTCCCTCTGTCCGTAAACTCTCGCGTGCCTCATCAGTAGGTAGGTCAGCAGCACAAGTCCCAGTATTCCACAATTACGTTCCCACTGCTGGGGCACGGGCGGGCCTTCCTCTCGAGAGATGTTGGCCATAATCCTCCACGCTGCTACTGGCCCAATGCAAGCACCTCGGCTAATGGACTCTATGTCGGACAACCCTCAGGACAGACGTCAACGTGCCCTTCGGAGAACTGAAGCGCCCAGTTAAAAACTCCACTAGCGATCACCCATCCGAGCAGTGACCGTAGCGTACGCCCCTGTTGATCGGTTAAAGATAACTCTTGTACGAAGACTTTCATAGTTTACAAACATTGTACTATTAGTTAAATACAGATAATGATAACATTTTAATATTATTTTTGTACATTCATAGTGGTACGTGACTTTATTATTATCTTATATACCTATTATACATGAGAAAATGGGTAATAAATGAATCGAGATGAATAACTTATAGAGTTGTACTAATTTTCAAATGTTACCTCGTATTTAGAAATATCATCGAATTTTAGAGGCTATTAACTAACTGTCCCGCAAAAATATACTAAACTATATTAATTAAGCTCGAATAGTTTAATAGGAACCTGGAACTCTGGGTGTACAAATAGTCGTCTTGCTGTCATGTCCTTGTTAATGCTAGTCGGGTACCAAATTTAATATTATAACATGGAACAATACATTTGCTTCTAACAAAATATTCTAAATTTAAATTAAATAAATTGATCTATACATTTTGAATATTATAGTTTTCATCTGTTGTGTCATAAACACATCTCTAACTGCCAGTTTTGCTTGTAGGTAGGTAGGTACTGGGCCATACAAGTGACATCGCCATTTACAGCCGCGTGGAGTCTGAATATATCTGTTACATGTCGTTAAGCTACGAACACAGAACCATCGCTTTGTTTAAGTGCATTGTACTTTATATGTTTGCTATACACGGCACAATGTACGCGATAAAATCAACGACTTCAATCAATATACTTACTTGCATCTTAAAAGGTTTTGAAATACGCGATACCATGCAACATTTTGTGTCATTATGTAGTACGGTCACCCATTATTATTGTGTACGGCCTTTGTTTTGTCAACGTTAAGAGGATATAACGATTTAAACTTTCTAGAATGGAATCCATGTTTTATTTAGACTCTCCGGTGTATTCGCGCACACATAAATATCAAAGTTTCATTTAGACTTACTTCAACATAAATAAATCTATTATAGCTGAACACTTGGTTGTCAGTGGTTTGGCCACTAGATTGAGCTTTACAGCAGAAAATAATCTCCACAGAACGGCCTTTATATCCTAAAATGGTCCGTGACGCGACCGAAATCACAAAATACAAAATGTCAATGGGGAGGATTCAGGCTATTGTCATCGTAGAATCCGGTAATAAGTAGGTGTGCACGCCGCGGTTTATCATCATGGCGCCCTTGTGCCGATGCATGCTGTCAGTATTTTGTGTCGGGAAAGTGATAATGTGGTCTTACATAAAAATACAATATGGGAATTTTGAGAAAAACTACCAATTTAATAATGCAGATTCCCCTATTTCAGTCTTCTCGTGGGCACGATCAATCTTACTTGGTTATTAGGATATAATATTATATTGGTATTTTTAATTAACTCTCGTGGTCTTATATGTACAAAAATGCTCGACTGATGCAATGGATAATTAAGGAAGCAGTCCGTAATACTTTAAACTACCGAATCAAACCTCGACAAACGCATTCTTTTAACGGCCGTAATTTAAATATTTAAATTCAATCTCATATATTTGGCAGTAAGAGCATTGATATGCGAATCTCTTGCCCTCTTGGCATCATTGGTACAATCCCCTCGCTTTTTTCAGTGCGGTGTGCGGTTGGCCTAATTGGGCGCTCCATGTCGCTAATTGAACGTCGCGCTTCGCCGGTAACCGGTAACCGGTAACCAGTCCCGCGCAACGCAACCCGTATTTGTTAAACGTTTAACCGGTACGCGATGCGATTCACTCTTAATCCGATACTGAAAGGGATCCGGGACTATTTTAATACGATTTACTTTAGGATTGGACCTTTGTTTATGGTGAAAATGTATCATTAAGTTTTTATATTTACATAAGCTATTCATAAATAACGCGGCAACGTTAAAAGCTTTTAATTTGTAGATATAATAAAAATGGTTGATGGTTGTTAATACATTCAAAGAACTGGTAAGTTAATTAAAATTATATGAGTAATAAAATCGCTCATGTCACGCAAATAACTATAGGTAGGTATATATGATTATTTAATTTTAAATGCTAGGCTAGCTATCAATACATATAGTTATGATTCACAACTGAACTATATAATATAATCTATTGACGAAAATGTTGTTGACGAATTGACGTTAATGTGACGAAAAAAGATCTCCTCCTAGGACTATCTCTTTCTAGGCCAATAAAATGTCAATGCCTTCTAGGTAAAGAAAATAATGTACAATAATTGCATATAAGTCTATTATATTAAACGGATCTTTGGTTGACCGAAAACTTTACTAAAAACAATAATACTAGTAGATACTAGGTGCATTATCACGCTGTATTATATGGAAGTACGAGTATATATGTATAGACGCTGTGTGTACTTATGTATATTGTAATCTAGATAGCAACCAGCGTTCTAGTTTAAAAGTGTATAATAGTTCAGCATTATGGTGTTATAGGTAACGATTTTCGACTACGCAGAAAGTAAGTTCAGCCGAGCAATATTCAAATAGACTAGTAGTGGAGGCTGCACAAGTATACTATAAGTATGTATATGGAACCGCTGGCGGGAAGTATATTTTTTATGTTGGCGTTTGTGACTCACTGCTATAAAAGTTCCATTATTGTCATAACATCTTGACACGAATGGAGTGGCTCATTACACATTTCTAAGTGGCTCTAGAAAAGTGTGAAAAATTGTGATAAATGGCGATAATTACATTTATAAGTGAAATGAAAATGAACTTTATTGATATTGGATGTTTGCTCATTTGCCGCCCATTTTGTATCGGTCCTCTATCAAAGATTTGCAATAGTTATCCCATAATCTGCTTTATTCAGGCGAAGGCACTTTTTATCCGGCCTTCGTCGGAATTTCCGAGTCCGAATAATTTCCACTCTTTGACTTTTTGCCTGTGATTTTTCCCAACATTATCATCACGCCGTAGCACGGCGTGATTAAATTAAGGTAGTACGCTTTACAAGTTTTGTAGAATGTAAAGAATATTTTTGTTAATGACGTTATTATTATAAAATGTAAGGAAATTACTTTATTATACTGATAAGTATTTTGTACATGTCTACTACTAAACATAAGGCTAACCTATGTATATAAGGCTGCTTTGTATTATGTCACACATAAAGAGTTATACAATAAAAGTAGAGGTAAACATAATACGCGCACAAAAAATTTGGATAAGTTGGAAACTACTTCTGCAAAAACGGAATTCGGAACACGTTTTCTCCCCTGGGTGGGACCACACATTTTTAATAGTATACCAGAAGATATCAAATATCCTATGCCAATTGTGCGTCGAAAAAAATTAATTAAAACTTGGCTTCTAAATTTAAAATCATCTAATCTGGAGGACTTTTTCCAATATGTCTTCAAATAACTACATGTATCCCTAAAAAATTTTTTTCTTAAATATTGTTTTGTCACCTATTATTTAAGTAAAGTTAAAATTTTCATTATTAAGAGTTAGTAATATGTTCCCTTTACCAGAGCGTTGGTTCGACTGAAGTAGTTCTCGACACGGGATATCCTAGTGAGAACTGCTATGCAATCCCATTTTATCGTGAGGCTATTTTGCAATGTACACCTAATTGCTTAACAATCATTAGTTATTTAACAATAATACATAAGTAATTATATATGTGAGTATATATAATTACCTATGATTACATTATAAGTAATTATATATAAGTATTTATATTAATAATGCGTCTTATATTGTAATACTATACTACTTGTACTTTTGTTATATAATACGCGTGTACTAGCTATTAATAAAAATAAATAAATAACTAAAGTACACCACACAGCTTATGCAGGGACAGACGGCAGGAATGCGTAAAGAAACCCAAGCGGGGCGTCAACGCAACACTCATCGCCCCACCTTGAATAATGTAGGAAGTTACTGAACTTCTCCAAAAGCGCTGGACCGATTTTGATAACTACTAAGTATATCTGATTGGGTCCCGGGTTGGTTCAACTCCAAAGTCACAATTTTTTTTTTTTTACTATAATAAGTTTAATTATTTAACAATTGGTTCCGGTAGACCAACCAGGGACCAGCCGCCGCTCTATACCAGATAATACATTGTTCAAATGTTCATATGTTGTGTGAGTACTCAATTGCTATAAATATTTAAAAGTAACTAGGTACTTATAATTTTAACAATCACTTTTCCCCATATTCTATTATTATCCACAAGGATCGGATGGAAGCGGCCCGCATCCAGCCTTTGCTAGCGGTCTTAATTAGGTCGTCTGTCCACCTGGTCGGTGGCCGTCCTATGCTGCGCTTGCCAGTTCGTGGTCTCCATTCGAGAACTTTTCGATCCCAACGGCCATCGGTTCTTCTGAAACTGTATTTGCTTAGCATGTACCTACCCATTTTTTATACAATCAATAATATAGTATTTACTTTGAGTTCGTTGAAAAAATACTCTTAAATCGTACCTACTATTATAAACTCACAAATACCTATATAAAAACGGCAATAACAATTCATAAGATCCCTCCAGCAAGCATTACAATGAAACCGGTAGATAAATAAGTATAAAAAGCCGTTTCAAAAATAGGTCGGTTGTAGAGCAGCTGGCCCGGAGTAGTCTCAAGGCAAACGGGTCGCTTGCAACCTACCTTCTTTCACGTAAGTACACGATTAAATGACGAAGTAGCAAATACTGTGGCGACATGTCAACCGTTTGGCTCCGTACCAAAATAAGCTAATGCATTTCTGCTTCTGATATCTTCTAGTTAATGATGCATTGTCTACCCTACTGAACACTAATCACACTAGACACACGGACTCAGATACTATAGTCCACTCAGATGTAAGCACTTTGAATGTGGAAGTAACACTGCGCGAGATAAGATGGAATTATTTATATTATACTTATTACAACTATGTATGGTTCTCGAATAGACAAGTGCGTAGGTGGAATGTACCTACAAGTAGTTTTGTACATCAAATTATGCAGTTCGTACAGGACTGATTTGTTCACATGACTTCTGACTAGCGATAGTCAGAAGTCCTGCACGAACTGCATGGCTACCGTATCATATGCGTATTGTCGGTGCATTCACATAATTAATTTAGTACTTAGTGCTAAATAACTGTTATTAGACCTACGCTTCCTAAAACTTCAGTCAAACTGAAGTTTTAGGAAGTCAGTAAATCAACTTGTATGTTTGCATACAAGTTGATTTACTGACGGTTGAATTTGAGAAAGGAAAATGGCTTTTTATGAAGGTTATTTACGCAAGTTTTAAATAATCTTATTCAAATAATCTTGAAATATGAATTCCGAAAATCGATGAACTCAACGTGTAACCCCGTTAAGAGCCGGGATCGATTGATTTCTAGAAAAGGCATAATTTTGAATGCCCCATGGGCACTTTTACGAGTCACCGAATTGAGCGAAGTTTAATTGGGCTAACTTTCAAGTGATACACCGACCAACGAAAATTCATGGTCAGAACTTGTTAGTTAAACCCTATAAAAAAGTTCGGAACTTTGATCACTCCATATATGTGAAGAATCTGATCATCATGTCAGCAGAAGGACCCCCAATGCTGTACAAACCTCCCTCCGTAAATAAATAGACTTTACTGAGTATGGTTTATAAAGAACAAAGTGATCTGCGTATACATTACTTATTGTGCTGCTACTATGCACGGAATAATTGAGTGTTCCCGTCAGAGGCGCACGTGTTGCAGTCTGTTCTAGAACCTTCCTGTTGTGAACCACCTCGACGTTCTGTGATCATTTACTTGTTTGTGTCTCTCTAGCCACAAAGGTATGGAACAATTACGTATCTAAATCTATATTTAAGCCACTTTGCATTTAAAACGGCGTAAGTCAATTAGTTAGTATTAGTGCTTATCTTTTAGAAACAATTATAGCGTCAGGCCTAAGTTGTGAAGGTAGGCTGTCTGAGGGTCGCTGGTACGGTGCCCACCGCAGGTAGGCTGGAGCCTCCGGAAATTCACGAAGAAAAATCATTGTTATCAAATCCTCAGCACGGTGGTGGGGTAGGTACTTTCCAGTCCCCGTTTTTATTGCTACCAGCTTCTTAAGAAGAGTAGTTTTTAAGAGGGTGAAATCGGGGATGAAAGTATCTATGAAACTCTTCTATGAATAATACATAATGAATAATTAACAATAGAAGGTTCTTACGGAAAGTAAAATAAGAGAAAAGTGCTCAAAAAAATTGTTAAATTCCGGAAAAGGGTACGGTAACAGGAAAAAGAAAACCGCGGGCGCTGCTGGTAAGATTATAAAACCAAGACACAAAATACTTTTTCGAAAACATATTTAAGTATTTTAGAACGGTCCCCTCAAAACATAACCCTCCTTATTTCTCAGTCGTGTAAAAACGAATCAAATGAAATTATTAATTCTTATTCCTCGATCTCCCGAATACACCTTCCATTTACAGTGCATCCAGGTTCCGTCTCGCTCTAGCATTATCATTATGAATAATGTGTTCCTTTTCCCATCAACCCTTCAGCTGGATGTGTCGGTCTCTTTGTTTTATTAGTGTGGGGGCATTTCATTACGACGTGATTGTGATCTATAAATATGAATGAAATTAATGGATGCATGCGCCGTGTTCAATGTCTTTTTTATTTCTTTTCTGTTGAATAAATGCTATTTTTATTGCCCACTAATATAATTGATAGTAGTGCTCGGTAGTCGGTTTGTAAACAGGTACTTTAGGTACCTGACTATATATTGACTATTTTATACTTAGATTACTTAGTGAGAATTGTATACTTGTACGGAAGTATCGCCGCAACCTATTCCGTCCGCCGCGGCCGTTACCGTCCTCTCTATGTTATGTAATGGTATATAAGGATTATTACAAACAAATGTTAAATATATTACATTAATGAAAATGGAATAAAGTGAAATGTTTTGCTGAGCCCACCTAGTATGGGATAAGGAGAAGGCTACATTCAATACAACAAGAATACGAATTACACAGAATAAACAGCAACAAATAACATAGCAAACAAATAACCTAAAACTAAACAAAGGTATCTCTCGCTGTATGTAGTGTGGCCCGATGCCAGGAATGAGTCCCAGTATTATTTCACATTACGCTAAGGTTGGGTGTGATCGCGCTCGTTTTCGGTAGGAAGTTAGGAATTCATGATTGACACTGGTACTCAAGACTTACTAAATTTGAATACAAATTAATCTTGTGACTTACCTAGAATAAGGTTTAATTCAAAATATAGGTATATTATATTATAATGTTATCAATCTGTCCTTAATAATGACCTTCCTGTAAGTTATCGTTGGTATGTGAAGAAAGTCAGTCTGTGGTGAACAATTTACTATCTACCTATTATTCTTACATAAAATATTTCTTGATTTTAACTTGGTATACCTACCTACCTATATACCTATACCTTCTTATGTTTCGTACTTAAATCGCACAAAAACGTTTCTACTGAAATTATATCAAAATGTTTTGAAACGTGCATTCTCGCGATAGGCTTAAACTCACCAATCAGAAAAGCAGCAAAGGAAACTTGGGCCAACCGTTGACTTGGACTAGTGCCGCCTCTCGCCGGCTCAAGCCGTAAGAAAAATAACGGTTCGCTGGCACACTAGCGCCGCCGCTGCGGCCGCCGCGACGGTGTGACTCGAACTACGCGAATGGGATATTCGCACGATATCCGAACGAACACAAAAGTATTATATCGACTATCGATGTAACAAATGTACTTCAATTGTAATTCATTTAGATAAAACAGTTGTAGTTAATCTTAAGTTGTTTTTACGATCATTTTAAAAGCGCTGTATCCAATAGGAAGTGGTCACAACCGCATAGTTGTTTATCTACGAATGTAGTGTGAAACAGCAACTCGTGCAAACCGCCATAAAACGTGTTAACCAAACAAATATAAACTTTACAACTTTGAATTAAGGTTGCCATAAAAACGAAGTAGATTTTCGAAGGGGGTCATTATGAAAGCACTCGCATTGTAGATACCGGGCGACCACATCCGCGCACGACATCGACAGTTGTTTTGACTCGTTACAGAATTGTTTTTATGATGGTACACTTGTAAGATACCGTTAGGTTTTAAGACGACGCACGTAGGTGGTGTAAAAAACAAATAAATGAAGGTTTTCAACAAAGAGGAGGAAGAACTACGAAGTACCACGAACCAATAACAAATTTATCTTAAAATTATCCAATAGGTACATAATATGGAAAAAATACAACCTTACGACCATTTGGTGATGTAGATTTAGACGTTAGCCAGAAGATAGTCATTACCAAATACCTACTTTTTATTATCGAGGGGTACTCCAATATATCGTACCTAAGTCATTATCGTTGCTTGTTAATTTAGGGTTATTTATATTTTTAGTGCAGTTATTTCGTAATGTTGCAATGAATACACAAAACTTGCAACGCGAAAAAAAATGGTAAAAGGAATAAATTTAGGTTGTTAATTCAGACAATTACTTAGTATAATATATATATTTCAGTTAATAGCCTGTAAATAATAATAATTTAATCTATGCCTAATATAGGCAAAATACGTCACGCGTTTTCGTCAGAAAAATATGCCTAATAAATTGATTATTAAAAGTGATTATGTCCAACACTGTGAATGAATGATAAAGTGTGACACCTTATCTTATAAGATACAAGGTTTTTAATCGTTATTTCTTATTTTTCTGTATCTATATCGAGGTTAACTACTGACCGTACGACAATACGAGGTCTGAAGCTGTATTAGTACACGACTATACTTTGTTGCAATAGCATGTTATTACATATGCTAGTAGATGACATATGCTAGTTCTCTGAAGGAAAGGACGTATTCAGACAACTTTCCTGATTACTTAGTCAATTTTACGTGTTTATACTTTGCTAATTGCATAATTTTAGAGGTACCTTCTATAAGCTGCCCAGAAAAGATGTTGGGAAAGCTCATTCAGTATTTTAGGGCGATAATAAAACGAGGCCTTTTAATACAGTTTAATTAGAAAGTTTATCTCGGCATCTTGGTTCGTCCTACTCTCCGTATTGGAATTTGGATTGTTCGTTAACAATTCTCCAAGTCTTTAAACTAAATTGGTTAAAGGGAGTTATAATACCTAATCTATTTAACTATCTATACGTCAATAATTAATAAACTGTGTGTTGACACACCAAACATCATATCTATATGACTGGCTGAAGTTTAGATAAAGCACATTCCAAATTATTGTTTATTTGAAATTGCTAGTATGGTAACACTTTCTAGAGGTATTTCTATAGTGTCAATACACTTTAGAAATACCTCTAGAAAGTGCTACCATACATTTTTAATTCCCATATGACACGTATCCCATATCATAATCTTAATCTCTCTTCCTGTTCCTTCCACTCTAATGCCTAAGATTAGGATTCATTCTACTAAGTTTTATACTCTTAGCTTAATTTGTATCTAGTTTTAGATTGTTGGCGGTCTCTAAGATAGCTCAACAGATGTAGGATTGTGATACAACTTCAAGGTGCAAACATTTATTACATATATCATGCAAATTCTCATCGTAGACCACTTTTTAAATCGCGTTTCGCATTTAAACCCATCAAGCAAGATGCGAGAATTGTTTTGCTTTCGAAGGTGAACTAGTAAAACAAATATAATAGTAGATTATTTCATTTTTTCCAGGATATTACCAGCCAGCGGGGCCCTTGATAAAAGAGGGTAGTGCAGATGAAAGAGCCCTGGCCAGATACCACCTTCCACACCACCATGCCCCTCATCCACCCGTAAGTTACATTACATTACAATTTAATTCTAATTAACGATAGGTACCTTTCAAAATATTGCTATGCTTAGTCAATGATGCTCCATTTCCGGAAAAAAACCTCTAACTCCAGATTTTAAAATGCATTAAAGAGGTCTTGTGATGTAGTGAGATTGTTTCGCCAACTTTACGGGTTCGGTCGGCCGCGCCGTCTGGTCACAGTAGGACCGATGGTTATTGGTGACTGAGTACAATTCTTCTGGCATTCTGGCACCACGACCGGGACCGAGCCAAACCTCCGTCAAGTCGGCTTCAGCACCTTGAGAGCCAATTTTATTCGAGACTCGTGTTTTGGAGCACAATGCTGTGTTCAGAATACTTTATAATGTATCTAACACGGCACGAACTAACACATGATGGAATTTTGAAGTGAGGAGTAAAGTTCGTGTATATAAGCTTTACTTTAAATGGTGACCTTTCTATAGAAAAGATGGACAAGACAATAAATAGCATTTGGATCATTATCGATCATTGGGAGATTTAGTCACGTGGTTGTTAGTGAGCGAATGGAGATCCAGGAGATAGAAGCAAAGACAGCACTCCATATTTTCAATGTACACTCATACACTTCGCGACATTAATTTTCATGAAACGTCCATCTACAATTGTTGCATTTGAGTATACAATGCGCTCGGGCTCCCGACCCGAGACTGCCATTAATTGATAGCTATCACGAAGCCAATTGGCAGCCCATTGCAACACTAATTAAACCGAATGTTTGTCAATGGCTCAGGCTAATGAGGTTGCTCCGAGATTTGTATAGAGTTGCACCTGGCGCGGAGCGATGCCGTGCAGAGAACCCTACGAACAATGCAGACGAGAGCCACGGTACAATTGCACTTCATCGAAGCTGGGTTTGCTTGTTAATGCTATAATTAGACGGTCGCCGTGGATCCGTGGTCAGGGACATGGCTTCCGTGTCCTCGGGACCGTTCGGGTTCGAATCCCGACAGGGGCAAATATTTGTGCGATGGATGTAGGTGTTTGTCCCGGGTCTTAATTTTTTTTTTATTGGAATCATATGCAGGCGTCGGAAAGTTTATTTCACCACTTTAACGAACCAACTGGACTAAAAGCCCGGCGTTGCCTAACCCATTGGAAAAACTGCAACCATTGTTGGTAGTAATTACTGTGTTTGTATAATTAATGTATTATTTCAACTATTTTATTTATGGGTTGATTTTAGAAAAACGAGGCTTGTTTAAGTTTTATTTCCATGTTTTTCCTCAAAACATAAAGATTACAACCTATATTAGTGAGAGTGGGTAAGTGGTATAGCAGGACTAGCAGGCCATTTATCTGTAATACTCCGTCGCGTTTTCATTGTTGTATTACATACCTCAATGATTAGACCACGCAATGGAAACAAACCTACGCAGAGATAGAAAGGTTAGAAAAATGATAAGGTTCAAATGAGCGAAAACGAACTCTCAAATGTGAAATATGAAAAAGTCTAATTATGCCTTTGGGATTATATGGAATATTACCTTTCAAGGGTTTGCATAGTGGTGGAGAGGAGAAGGGGGAGGAGTGGCGCCAAATTAAGGACAAACCCGTCTTCCCGTAACTCCGCTCGATTTCTTTTTCCTATATATTTGTTAAAAACACGCCTCGCTAGTTGTACCCAAAAGCCATCAATTCAAAATTGTTCCTTTGTATTTGCAGGTGCTCCCACAGTACGGACCGTACCATCCAGATTTCTGCTATGGACGCTACTACAGGCCTCCAGGGCCGTACTACATGCCGTCGCCACAAGGAGAGGGGCCGGTGAGGATGGCATATTGTTTATAAGTTAAAAGAGTAGGTAGTACAATCCTATATACGTAGCGTATATATAATTTACTAGCTGCGTCACACGGTTTCACCCGCGTGGTGATCATGATGATGATGATGACGAAAAGTAGCCCATGACACTCACAAATACTGTGACTTTCTATTAGTAAAAATAATTTTTAAAATTGGTTCAGTAGATCCAGAGATTACCCCTACAACTTCACAAACTGTACCAGTTTATAATATTATTATAAAATATGATATTATTATAAGCTTGCGTGCTCGCGACCGCGTCGGCATTTAACATCAGGTGAGACAACGGTCAAACGGAAACTTATAATGTTTTGAACGATAGTTCCGAGGCCAATAGCGAGCGTCCGGCGCGGCGTGCTCCAAGTGCAAGCAATTGATCAGAGTCGACTACTCCTAGGTACCTACTCCTAGGTACCTACTTCTAGGTACCTAGTTCTAGAAACTGCATGACTACAACCGAAACACGAAGCAACAGATATTCAGATAATGAAAGCACTAAAGCTTAAAAGGTTTTCTACAATAGTTATAGTTATAGTGTTCTACCGGACTCGCTCAAGCCGAACTCTGTAGACAATCCTTGACCTACGAGCACCTACTCTGGTTCGTAATACATGATAACACCAACAATATTTCAGATAAGAATAGTCAGCTACGTAAAAAAACACTGTGTACGCTATTCATTATTTATGTAATAACGTAATTACTATGTAAGACAACACGCGTATTGGTGACAAACGTCACGCTTGCCCGTAGTTTTTCATAACACTTTACACACTAATAGTTAAAATGATCTATAGGCAAAATTCCTACTTGTGGTGAGTGAGTGATAACATTCATAAGTAGATAAACGAATCGGGCTAGAGCTATGCTGTAAAACTTCTGCATCGGTGAGGCGGCTACCGAGGGTAGAAGAGTCCGGTCAGTTTTTGACAGTAACAATGTTTATATACGGTGGTCCAGTGTTCATAACTTGTGTAAATTATAAGAGAAAGAAAGAAAGAAAAAAGCTTTATTTGTGCTATATAAAAAAGCTCTATATGTTTTTCTATGCCTGTATGTGTGTAGTTCCGTGAGAACTGGTATCTGTTAAATAGCTTATGTATAAGATATATGTAATGCTGTTCGACTTCCTTTTAAAGATAAATAAATAACACTGCTCCTCACCTCGAGGCATTGGTTCTTGGGAATCTTTCAGCGATAATCGACTTACATTGTAACGACGGTCACATCATACCCCAGCACTTCTATGATTCAGCCGACGTTCATGATGAATCTAAATATTTTTGCCTTAATATGATTAATATATTTTACTTTGTCATTTAGTTCTGATTATTGCTTTTTGTGCAATTAATTTTTTTTATTACATTTAGATATAGTTGACATTACATTTATCGTCACACCTTTGCGATGATGGCGGTAAATGGACCAATAAAATTGTAGAAACTACATATACTAGTAAATAAACGTGTATAAGATGTTAAATATGTACATAAGTAAAATAGCGAGCAAAGCTAGTGAGGTTGCTTGTATTCCGAACAGGTAATTGATCACTAAACTCGTGTCAAACTCTATACTTTTAACATTAATGCGAGATAATCCAAAAAACAAACTCGACCAAAGATTTTCAGTTTTCTTCCGGTTCACTACTTACTTTATCAAAATGATTGTATGTAAATATTCCTCTAATGAACCCGTTCATTAGAAGAATATTGTATATGCGAATATGCTTCTTGTTGAAAATATGTATGTTTTTAAAAAGTTATATTAACGGACGTCAAATTATATTTATGGAACAATTATTGCGTGTGGTCTACGTGCGGCGATTGTTTTCTTAGACAGGCAATTGTTATATTATATGTACACATTAATCATTTTAACGGACAGATGCTTTTATTAAAATAAAATGATAAGCACTAATAATAATAACTACAGAGGTGCCCTTGCGCTAGTCGCTACCCCCCCTCACCCCCACCCGCAATCGGCTGAGTGCCCTCTGCATTCGCCAAAAGTCCGGTGACGCCGTAAATGCACCTTGTGGCAAACGGCATTTAGTCAATTCTAACATACATACTACAGTTATTACAATACCATTTAAGGAAACCTCTGACTGTAGTATCACTATGGATAGCTCAACATCGACAGAAGCTTGAAAGTAGCTCCAGTGAATGATAAATTGAAAGGCAATAGATCGCTTTGGTTATGAGCATGGTGTGTCACGGGCGGGTATATTAAATATGCTAACGAAGAGTGTACTGAGTGCAAACGTGGACCGAGGCAGAGAAAGCCCTAAGAAGGAACACGTGTTGTGCCGACTACAGCCAGCGTGGGATTGGGACATGTAGAAGATTTTGTCCTTTGCTGAAAAGAGACCGATTCTACCTCGGTTTTTTATTACAATTTTTCGCAATATTTTTCCAAAAAATATCTTCTTTTTAAATAAGTGTCCTGTACTTTCCAGATGGGAGGGCTTGGCAGTGAGCCGTACCCACCGCCACAATACTACGGCACGCCGCCGCCATGCTATCAGCATTCGCCGCAAAGGATACCTTACGTGGGTCAGTATAGGATAAGTACCTCCGTGGCTTTCCCTACTACGAGTAGGTATATATCACCGTGAGTTTTGGTTTACCTCGAGTAACTATGACTTTACTGGTTTTCAATTGTTTCACTACGCTCATAGAAGCTTAGTGAAACAACGAAAAGAAGTAACGATAAAGTTACTTCTCTTCGTTTAGGAAAACGTGCGTTGTCGAAGTCACTAAAGTGCAGATTTGCTCAAAACAAATATGAATACTTGCATATTTCCACTTTTCATTTTTATAGTATTTTCGAACTATGTTATTAAATAAGCGATGTAAAATAACTACTATATAATCAAAGGAATGCTTACCCGAGTATTTTCATCCAGTTACTTGGCAAATTATTGGTAATATTATAAATTTAATCTATCATCAATTTTTTCTTGGCGCTTGCATAAGACGCGTTGAAAGTTTGATTTTCCGTTATTGATAGCAAATATGTTTAATGTTAAAATCGTTCTTTACGAAGCTAAAATTGCAATGTAAATCTTATATTCCAGAGTATCGCGGATGCCCATGCCCAATTAATGCGTGTCCAAAAAACGTCCTTATTGGGCCCGCTACTGGTAAAGCCCCGACCGGTGGCGGCCCGGACGTACCCTCGGCCCTAGCGCCGCCCGGGGGCGCCTTCCGACCGAAGGTGCGGGCGTGCGCGGGAGACGCCGCCGCGGACGCGCACGGCAGCGGGAAGGTAACACCACAGTGTCATACTACCTATGCCTACCATATGGGTTAACACTGAGAATAACTAACGCAATTACTCGTTAATTACGTGTTGCTTTTTGACGTGACAACGTCTTATAAATTGGTTTGCCGGGTGACACTTCAAGAAACTGCGTTACGCTCCGCTCACGTTATGCGCTCACAATGAGAGCGAGTGAGAGGCACGCGTCCCTTCCACTCGGGCATGGTTAGCCCGCCTAAGAGCGAGAGAGACAGACATAAAAAGTGAAAGGCACTCAAAGTCGTTGTCACGTAAAACTTTCGCCCGTATACCGACTTTACAGGCAACCAATTTTTTTTTTTATTATAATTTTGTTTGTAAATCACGTTAGATTTTATAATAAAAATCACTGCTCGACTCGTCGCTTACACATCAGGCGACCTGACTGTTCGACTTGTGAGTATGTTCCTACAGGAGATACAAACTAAAGTACCACCCTCACTACGGACTTAAGGGGAACGTAGTCCGTATGTTATGAAGTTTGGATTACCTAGTACGTTGAATTTTGTACATTAATTTTGATCGTTTGTTTTGTAGTTACTGGATAACTCTCGGTGGATACACTTCTCTTAAAAAAATATGTCTCTACCGCTGAGATATACTAATGCTGTTCACTTGATACCTTGAGATATACGGAATCTTCTGCCAAATGTAGTGTGTACATGTCGGAGCGTGTGACGTATGTCATGTACCAGTTATGACCACTCGCGTCGCGCGCTATACGCGCCTACATACATTTTTAGCGTTATTACCATATGCTATTGCGCAAGTATATCCAAGTTTGTACCACACTACTATACCTGTTATAAAAGTATGTAGGTATACGCCATGTAGGTACTATATAGATCCTTAACACGGTATTCATTTTAATTGTAATTAAATTTCTCCATCCCATAGGATCCACCATTAGAGCCAGAACCTCAGGCCGTAGCGGATACTCCACGCCCATGCCCACTTCCGGCCATCGGAGGAGCGTCTCCCAAGCGGGAAATGTTCGACGGTCGGGATAAGTTGCGGATCGCTAGCGACGTTCGCGCGGGAGAAGCTATCGGTCCACCGTCGCCGGCGCGCGGCTCGGACGGGGCGTGCGTGCCGCAGCCGCCGGCGGCGCCGCGACGCGCTCGCCTCGGCAAGGCCATGGCGCGCCGCTCGCTCGCCGGGGACGATACCGCCCTCCTCCTCGCCGCCACGCCCCCCGCGCCGCCATTGACGCACCACAGCGATGCGGACGATGACGTCCTCGCGATATCTCCCCCGCTCAGCGTCCCCATCGATCTCTCTTCCTCGGACGAACGGTCCACTCCTCTAGTCGACATCAAAAAGGAGAACGAAGGCCCTACGTTCGCGTCTGCGAGGAAACCTGAAGCTCAAGCGCTGAGAGAGCACAATTCCACGCGAGCGGCGACCGACGGGACGGTCCTCACGAATGTCGGCGACGATAACAAACCCGCGAAAAGGAGGTACTCGAGGACGAAGCTCGAGATTGACATGAAAGACACTCAACTGGAGGAGGGCTGCAAGGCGAACGGTATAGGGGAACACGTCAAACTAATAAAACGAAGGAAAGTTTCGGGAGATCAACCGGATCCGCCGCGAGTAGAACTCGTCAATAAGGAGCCCAAGAAAAAAACTGCACAGCCGAGGAAGACTCCTAAATCTCCGCCCGTTGAAAAAAAATCAACGAAAAGGAAACTGGAAAGCGCGGCCGCGGGTCCTAGAGCTAAGAAAATTCTTTTGGATACTCCGAACGACGATATCTCTCGAGTCAGCGACGGAGTCACAATAATCAACGGAGTACAAACGAGCACAGAGAAAGATGACAATTCAGCCCAGAAGCCTAAGATAAAAAGCGCTCTGTTACTGGATAACCTTATAAGGAAGAATAGCATCGACAGGCCACCAGAGAAAGAACCGAATCCCGCTGAATTGTTCCTATCACCGATCGAAAACATCGCCCAGAACTGTGCTAAAAAAATGTTAAACATCAACAACAACATTGTGGAGAATGCAAGCACCGCCATTAGTGGCGTGAGACCGGACACAATTGCAGCTGTCAGTCAATTGATTGGAAAGAAATTAGCCTACAAAAACGCATGCAAACTGGAAAAAGTAGATTCTAAGGTGACTAATAACGTAAAATCAGTATTAAAAACACCCACCGTTAAGCCCGACCTCAAAGAGGAACGCAAAACGTTAGAGAAGTGCGGCGATAAAGAAGATGCACAAGTGCAACCGAAGATAAAAAAGCATAGCACTTTAGGTAAAAACGTGACTGAGACTCGCAAAACGGCTGAAAAGCACGAAGGTGTAAAAGCCAAAGCGATCGTCGAGAGGAGAAACAGTAAACTCACAAGCAAGAATAAACTACCGGCGATAACCAAAGACGGTCCCGCCACGATAGAAAGCTCAAACGAATCTCAGAAAGTCGATCCGGAGCGGACGATAGCACTACTCGAGAAAGGAGATTCAAAAACGAAGAGATGCAAGTTACCGAGTGAGATAAAGGCGAAAAACGTGGAGAAGGTGATAAAGTTGCTGGTGTCGAAGAGGCCCGTGATCAAGACGGATGAAGCTACTTTGGTGGTGGAAGAAGCGTGCGCATCGCCGCTGCCGTTCAGCGGGTCCCGGCGGAGCAAGCGGCGCGGCGCGCGACGCGGGCGCCGGCCGCTCGCGCTCGCCGCACCGCCGCCCGTGGGCCCGGGCGCGGCGCCGCGGTGGAGCAACGGCTGGCGCTGGGATGGAGAGCACCGCCTTGCCAAAGTCTACGTCAATGTAAGTCATTCAATCAGGTATACATGTCACTAAACACCTTCTTCTATTCTAATCAATCAGGTATACATGTCACTAAACACCTTCTTCTATTCTAATCAAACAGGTATACATGTCACTAAACACCTTCTTCTATTCTAATAAAACAGGTATACATGTCACTAAACACCTTCTTCTATTCTAATCAAACAGGTATACATGTCACTAAACACCTTCTTATATTCTAATCAATCAGGTATACATGTCACTAAACACCTTCTTCTATTCTAATCAAACAAAAAGTTTTAACATGGTCATTTTTTTTCAAACGTCCACGCGTCCACTGACCTGTAATTATTGCTTACATTATGAAGGTGTTATTGATATGCTTAATAGTACGTAATTTATTATTTTATTGCTTCGTCACAAACGTAAACATACAATTATACTTAGTCAAAGCTCGTCTTCTAGAAAAGTTAAGACTTCGAGTGCCATATACACTGGCATGCAAAATTAGGTATCACACATTTAAAATTGCAATAACTTTTTAAGTACACAAAATATACTTTCAAGATAAAAAGGACTCTAAAAAGAGTTTAATTTTGTATAATAGTACTACTTCATAGTCGGTAACCTTTTTTTAAGAAATGACTGTACAAAACGTTTGAAACAAAAATAATCCTTTTTAACCGACTTCAAAAAGGAGGTTACTTAATTCGACCATATATATACTTTTTTTTTTTCATCGCACTCAGACCCCCGCACTAGGTTTCCCTGTATCGCGGGAGGCATGGACACACACAATCACAGCACACAACATCCAAGACCCGGGACAAACATCTACACCCATCGCACAAATGTTTGCCCCTGCCGGGATTCGAACCCAGGATCACGGAGAAACAGTAGTCATGCCACTGACACTAACCACTGCGCCACGGCGACCGTCAAAAAAATGTTTATTCAAATTTTTATTTTTTCATGTGTGTTTGTGGATAACTTCGTCGTTTATAAACCGATTTTGATGATCCTTTTTTTGTTTGAAAGAGTATATACTTCCGTGGTGGCTTCCCATTTAAATTTCATCAAAATCGGACAAGCGGTTTTTCAGTTTCACTCCAATAACTGAAAATTGCTACGCATACCTCGACGATATTATAGTTGCGGTTGAAAACATCGGAGAACATACACAATGACAATGGAACCGACTTCAACACTCAAAAGTATGAAATAAGTTGTCGAAGTCCTTTTAGTTTATCATAGTTTCAAAGAAAGCTGATAAATTTTTCCATAAGTTATTGTATAAGTTTTCGCTCACACGGTTAAGTTCGTCACATCCTCCGATACTGTTGTGCTGGCAGGCCTTCGGTCCACGAACAAACGTTCGCGGTGTTCCGTTTCTGAGCCATAGAGATTGCGTCTACTATGATATGTAACCTGGGGCTTCCTGCAATCGTGCTAAAGTCGTGGTAGCCTTGGAACTCGTGTCCCGTAGTTTTTTAGTATACAGAATAGGCAGGTGTTCGACCACTATCTCACCAGATGTGTTCTATCTATGCCCGCCTAGAAGATATCTATTCCCTCGAGACTCGAAGACACCCAGACCTAGGCAATTAATTCGACTCAACGCCTCCTCCGCTACAAGTCGAAACGTTTACCACGCACGATTGTCGTATCGTCGTCCGTCTGTTTCCGGGCGGAACCGGCGGAATCTAGTTTTTTATATCCATCAAATTACGTAGCTCCAGAGATCCCCGAAACGTATACAAATACAAATACAAATTTTTTATTTATGCAATATTTTAAGGTTACAAAATATGGAGTACCCTGCCTTTTGTTTTAATTAAAAATAATTGTGTTACAAAAGGCAGTGTCTTCCCAAAATATATCTCTATTTTACAATAGAATCTTATTATAAATATGTACAATTTATGAATATTTTTTATAATTAAATACAAACATAGATACATTACCTACGATATAGAGATTGTGAGATAGATGTTTTGTGCCGTTTCTGTCATCAGCTTACATAATCATCTTCAGCTTACTGAACTATCTCTAGAAATGATTCCACCTTATCATAGTCTAGTTTTTCCAACCATTCGAATATTTTAGTTTTGAATTTGTACATAGTTAGGTTCTTAATTTTATTTTTTACATTTATTTTATTATAAAAGACTGGAGCTAGATAATTATAATGTTTCCGAGCAGCTAAACATGAATATCTAGGAACAGGACATTTATCAAGCCTTTTTTTTGTGACAGGTAACCTAGGAACAATTTCTCTATGATATCTGCGTAAACATTTGTAAATAAAAAGTTTTCGTACAGATAAAACATTACTTTTATGGTATAAATCTGTTGTAGGGAATCTAAAGTTGAGACCAAACATAACCTTTAATAACACTCTTTGTGCTCTTTCAACGTCTAGCATGGTTGACTTAGCAGCACCTCCCCAAGAGCTAATGCAGTACGTTATAATGCATTCTGCTAAAGCCTTATACGTTTGTATAAGCAGTTTCTCATCAGCTACCATTTTAAGAGTTTTGAAAACATATATTAATTTTCTGATTCTTTTTGTCGTTATTTCTATGTGGGTATCCCATTTAATATTCTGATCAATAACAACTCCTAAATACTTAATTGTTTCCTCACGTGCCAAAACTTTGCAGTCACAATCAAGAAATGAAGTTCCACGATTACATGGGTAAGTGTGTGCTTTTATTTGCATATTATGATGGGGCCTTCCTGCTTCAATTTTACTAAATGCGAGATATTTGGTTTTATCTGAATTAAGGGATAGCAGGTTCTCTTCCAGCCAAGCAATTACTGATGCTAGTCCTAATTCTGCATTCCTGTAAACTTCCGCCCATGAATCATCATGGAATAAAAGTACGGTATCATCAGCAAACATAACAATATCAACATTTCTCGTGTATACCTTACATAGCTCATTCACATAAATTAAAAATAAGGTAGGACCCAGCGTTGATCCTTGTGGAACCCCGTAATTGCTAACTATAGAGTCACTTACGTAGTTATCTACTTTGACATACTGATTGCGGTCTGTGAGATAGTCTTTAAACCATCTGTGGATGATACCTCTAATACCAATACCTTCCATTCGCGATAAAAGGATAGGTATCGAAACAGTATCGAATGCCTTTTGAAGGTCTAAAAATACACCGATACACTTCTGATTATTATCCAAAAATCCGGTAATTAAAGATGATAAATGAAGTACTGCATCATCTGTAGATTTCCTTGCTCGAAAGCCATATTGATTGCTGACTAGAATGTTATTTTTCTCCAAATACGACGTGAGTCTCTTATTGGCAATTTTTTCAATGACTTTTGAAAGCGTTGATAACAGAGAAATAGGTCTATAATTAGATGGTGTTAGTTTATCTCCTGCCTTGAATATTGGGACTATAACAGCTTTCTTGAACATGTTAGGGAAAATACCGTTTGAAAAGCTCATGTTACAGAGGTGTGCTAAGGGTTCCGATAAATATTCTATACAGGTTTTTATTACAGATGTGGATATGTTATCATGACCAGTTGAACTACTATTTTTTAAACTAGTGACTATTGATTTGACTTCTTTTGGATCAGTTAAGAACAGTGAAAGGGAGTTTATTGGTGAAGAATAGGTTAATGACGCTGCTTTAGCTAGATCCATATCAGTCTTTTCAAGTTTTTGTAAGGTATTTTTAGCTAATCTAGAGCCCACTGAAGCAAAAAAATTATTTACATGGTTAAGGGATTCTTTCGGATTGTTTGTAATATTAAGTAAATGGGTAGATGATGACTTTTGTGGCGAATAATTACAGAGATCTTTGATAATTGACCAAGTGGTCTTTATATTTCCTCGAGATGATTCCAGTTGTTTTTTATAAAAGTTTTGTTTCAGTGATTTAATGATTTGATTACATTTGTTTCTATATTTTTTAAATTTAAGTTTTTTCTCTTCTAAGTCGGGATTTTCTCTAGCTTGTTGTTGTAACATGTTTTTTGTTCTAATACACCGAACTATTCCACTAGTAATCCAAGGTTTTATTGGTTGATATTTGCATGATACTTTTTTAAGAATAGTATTTTTCTCGACCGCTGATTGAATTATAGACACAAATTTATTGGTCACTGTGTTCACGTCATCGGTACAGTAATAATCGTCCCATGTTTGCTGCGATAGCGCCTCTCTAACTGCATCAATGTTAGTTATTCTTTTGTAGCTATTAGTGTTCTTACTATTTGGTTGTGAGGTATCTATGGATAACAGAATTGGACAATGATCCGTTAATTTAGAGAGCACAAACGTCTGCCATTTCATATTTGTCTTTATCATGAAATGATCCAGGCAGGTTGAGTATCTTGTTGGAAGATTAATCCCCTGCATAAAGCCGTGCCCAGCCATCATATTTAGGTAGTTTGATGCATGTCCTGTAAGATGTGGATCGGGTAAAATGTTTATATTAACATCACCAGTAAAGATGACATTGCTTTTATTTAAATTAGTATTAGTTAGTATATCGTTTAACGATTCGAGATACTGTGTTGGGTTACCAAAACATGATGGCCTATATGTACAAATAACTGAATAGAAATTATTCAACTTGAGTACTAGACAATTTCCTTCATCCATAGCTGGTTCAAGACAATTTACAGTAAAATCGTTTTTGACGTAGGCAACAACTCCGTCATTTTGATTAAAATGCCTTTTTGTGTAAAACATATTATAATTGTAAATTGGTGGTGGGTCATATTTACGTGTCCAGCATTCACTCAACACAATAACATCAATTTCTATGTCAAAACAGCTTAAGAATACAAGCAACTCATCGAGATTTTTGTAAATGCTTCTTATGTTAAGTGACAAGATATTAATTTTTTTGTGATGGCTATTTTTCAAAAGTGTAGAACATTTCGAAGGATCATCTAGTTGTCTACAATCAATAGCTCCAGTGTTATCGATATCCTCAATCAGACCATTATTCACTGAACCAAATTTTGTTTATAGTAATTAAGAAGGAGCATGTAGCAAATGTCATAATTTTCCTGGATATGTCCATCATAGGCCCGAGTGAATGATTGGTTATTTATTGAATACGAGTTGTTCAAAAAAATATTAGAATTATGACGCCAGATCTGATCACAAATATACCAGTTCTTCAATATCACTATTTGGTTTGGAAACATGAAGCTAGGTAGGCAGCAATCAAACGATTGTATTGACTCCCCAAAGAAAATGACTGGTGTAGTGCTCAATACCAATTTGAGCTTAACAGTTGGGACACAATAATCAATTAAATCAGTCAAAAAAATTAGTATTTGCATATGTTTCTTATGTAATTTACGTGCAACATTTTTATTCAATGCTGTGTGGTGTTCAATGAATATCAGTAGACAAAGGTGTTTCACAATAGTTGTTGCTAACATTAGAAAAGTAGTAATTAGACAAATAATATTTAATAAATAACTAGGTGTGACGCCACACCTTATAAAAGCGTGTTTGGATAAAAGTCATGCAGATCTAAGTTTTTCTATGTCTGATACGTCGGTTATACGGATATGCGGCGTGCCTTCTGCTTTTCTGACGTAAATTTTCCCGTATGCTATCCAGCAGAAGGTTAAGCCATTTCCCTTAGCGAACTCACGCGCTAGGTAGTACAGCCTCCTGTCCTTCTGCGTTAAATTTTCAGAAATATAAACTGGTTTTTTCTGCCCGTGAATATCCAATAAGGTAGTATTAAACTTATCATTATTGCTCTTATTATAGTTTTTGAACGAGCCGATAAAGTTATCTCTCGTAGAAACTGTTGTGAACTCGGCGATTATAGGTTTGATCGTCGATTTAGTATTGATACGATAGACATCTTTTATTTCCAAGTTATGTAGTGGGATATTTAAAGCTTCTGCTGTTCTTCCAATTAGCTCTTTCAGTTCCTTTTTTGTTTCCCTGGGTGCTGGCGGAACATTTCTCATTTCAATGCTAGTACACCTAGCATTTCGATTCAAAACTTCTAGCTGGTTTTGCAAGGCACAAACCTCTTTAGATAACGACTTGTTCTCTTCCTCTAGTGTCTGCATTCTAACCAACATGTCATCATATTTAATGGACATAAATTCCATTGCTGCTTTTATATCGTTATTCGATTGCAGGAGAGTGGAGTAAGAGTTTTCGTTGTCCTCCCGAAGCTTTTTGAACATATCCAAAACTTCGGCCTTACTTACGTCATCAATATCACCGCGCTTTCTCTTAGCTAGGCTAGTCTTACGTGATCTACAGCCAGCTAGTGACGCCGTGGAACTCATGTCGGCAGCGTCCTGCTCCTGCGGCTCTGAAGTGTTGGAGTCCGACGCATACTGCACAGGTGTTTTAAAAACCATTGGCGAATCACTTTTAGGTGGTGTACGTTTAAGCGGCATTTTGAGTACTTACTTGCCTTGCTATTGAACCAAACTTGACAAAAAATTAGAATTGCGCGCTTACAGCAAAAATATTCAGGTTAACTAGTTACAGTCACTCAGATATAGAAATACCAGGCTCACAGAAACAGCAGGCGGCGCGGGCGCACCGACCGGTTCCTTACGGCGCACGCACACACTCACAGACAGATACGATGCGCACCGGTGCAGTGTACCGGGGGCACAGGATTACAGCGAAGCTTCGCAGCAACCACCTGTTGATCACGGCTGTGTGCAAGGCTTGTTAGTTGTAGTTACGTAGGTGTGTTAATGTATACTTGCGTACAGTCGCAGAGCCTTGCGTGTGTTGAGCTTCACCAAACTTAGCGTGTAAACTTCTTTGATGTTTATGCTTTCCTATTTTATTGCGATGAATAAACTTATTGATTAAATTAACAAATAATGAAATAAAATGACAAAAATTCGTATGCACACGTCTACTCAACATCGAGGTCCGGGGGGAAGAGGAGGGGAGGAGGAGGTATCCGATAAAAACCGAGTTGTAGCGACTCGACGTCGGGTGCTCCCTCCGCTACCTCCCGTCAAATCAGCTGAAGTGGCGAATCTGATCAAGGATCTCAAGCCCCGCAAGTCCCCTGGTGCCGACCAGATTAGTAACAAGATGCTCAAGCATCTCTCAGTCCCCTTAGTCCACCTTTTAGTAAGCATCTTCAATGCTGCTATGAACAACTGCCTATTCCCAGACGACTGGAAATCTGCCATAGTCATTGGCATCCACAAGCCTGGGAAGATGGCTTCACAGCCCACCAGCTACCGCCCTATTAGTCTCCTCAGCTCTCTGGGGAAGATTTACGAGCGACTCATAGTCAATCGTCTCTGGTCCCATGTTAGGTCCCACAACTTACTGCCTGATGAGCAGTTTGGCTTTCGAGCCAGACACTCTTGTGTTCAACAAGTGCACCGCCTAACGGAGCACATCCTCGAGGGCTTTAACGCCAGTTACAAGCCCAAAGGGACAATAGCGGTCTTCCTCGATGTAGAGAAGGCTTTCGACAAAGTCTGGCACAACGGCTTGTTATTCAAGCTGTACCAACTTGAAGTGCCAGACCGTCTTGTACGCATCTTACAAGACTTCCTCAGGGATCGAAGCTTTCGCTACCGCGTAGAAGGAACGCTCTCTCTCCCCCACCCTATCCTTGCCGGCGTCCCTCAGGGATCCGTGCTCTCGCCCATTCTCTTCTCGCTATATACCAGCGACATACCACGATCTGAACCTTCAGTTCAGATCGCCCAGTTTGCAGATGATACAGCCATCTACTGCACTGGGTGGCACATGGTCAGACAGAGAGCCGCTTTACAGAGAGCCATCACCGACATCGGTGCCTGGTTCCGTAAATGGCGGATCTCTGTCAATCCGGATAAAAGTACAGCTGTGTACTTTACCGAGATAGGCCGTTTAAAAAAGCCCAACCCCATAGCCCTCTTCGGCAAGCCCATACCGTGGGCTAACTCTGCCAAATATTTAGGTGTGATCCTTGATCGGAAACTCACTTTCGAGCAGCACATCACTAAAGTTCGAAACAGGGCGGCCTTCGTATTGGGTCGCCTCGGTCCCCTTGTTTGCAAAGATAGTAAACTTTCACTTAGAAATAAAATCACCTTGTATAAACTCTGCGTCCGCCCAATCATGACCTACGCCTCCGTAGCGTTTGCTCATTGTCACCCTCGCGATCTCCACCGTCTCCAAATAATTCAAAATCGGTTCGCTCGCAAGGCGGTCGGCGCTCCGTGGTATATGCGGAACACCGACCTGCATTGCGACCTCGAATTAGAGTCCATAACCCAATTCATTAAGACCTGCTCCCGTCGCTACTTTGACGCGGCTCCCCACCATCCCAATCCTCTGGTAGTGCAAGCTGCCAACTATTCCACCACCCCGACACACCCGCACCTTCAACCCCCCCGACGACGCCGCCCTAGGCACGTATTGGATGACCCGGACGACCCCATCGCTGTCGCCTTGTCGCTAGCTTTAGCGTCGTCCCACGGTCATCCCGGTAGAATACAAGGTCGAGAGTCCCTGGTATACTCAGTCAGACACCGAGCTCGGCGGCGAGCTCGAGGCAAAAACATCCTGGTTAGATTCTCTCCAAATAGTCAAAGAGCAAACATCCTTAGGGCCCACTTACGGACCACTCTGGTACCGGGGCAAGTCGATCCGATATCTCCCTGTCCTGGCGACAGCTCAAGCCGAGGTCCGAACCTCAGTGGTGCCCTTGAGCTAGTCGCCTCGTCCTCTCCTAGTGGCACAGCGCCGTCAGCGCTAGCCTCACTAGGCGGTGCGCCTTCTGCGACCGCACAAATACCGGGCTGAGCACCATCTGTGCTCGCCCCCCCTCCGGTGAAGCTGTAAATGCCGGTAGAGGCAAACAGCATTAGTCCGTTAGAAAAAAAAAAAAAAAAAAAAAAAAAAAAACTCGACGTCGGGTCAGTAAGCGGGTGTGCGCGGTGGACGAGTGTGCGCGAGGGTCTAACTGTGCGGTGTGGCGGCAGAACGACTCGCGGCGGGACCTGGTGGCACGGTGCTGGGCGCGCATGGTGCACGAGGGGGGAGACGCGGTGGTGCGCGGGGACTGCGTGCTGCTGCGCGCCTCCACGGCGCGCGCGCAGCCTTTCGTCGCCAGGGTCGCCAGGCTCTGGGAAAACCCGGGCGACGGTACGTACCTACCCTTTACCGGATGCGACCGAACCACGTCAACTATTCACTTCCCGATTATTATTATTTTCTCTGATTTGGCTCCGCGTTCCGTATGTATTTAGCCGGTGTCGAGTTAGATATGTCCGAGTTTAGTCGAATAGAAAAAGTATATTTTACTGAAACATTATTTGGAGACTACTGAGAGATACAAGAAGTGAAGATTAGTCATGGACGCGATTTCTTGGCACTTTCCTGCGCTCGTGCCCTTCCGCGGACTAACGACCGACCTTTATTTAACATTAACACCTGAAGGAACACACGTTTTGAAATAAAACAAAACGTAAATCTCCGCAGAAACTTCTCGGCTACGACCGCCGAGTGACCGACCAGACGAGACGTTACGACATCCGATCGGTCCCAATACATTCCGCCAGAACATAAAGAACGCGGGTAGTCACTACTATTTTCAGCGTTCGTCGTTTTAACTTGTGATCGGTCGGTTCTAGCATTTGTTGTTGCAAACTCACTGTGTTTCTGTACGTATCTATATTTACGGAATCTGATGGAACAGCGATTCTTCTCCTCGGGTCGGTCGCTCGGAGGTGTAGCCTATCCATAAAGAAGGGCTTTGCATTTTTAAGAAACTACAAAGCGTAGTTAAGCTGCAGCGTATAGATAGGAATACCATAAAATCATAATATAATATTTGATGAATTTAGGTTTTTATTTTACAGAGTTTTAGTTCCGTGTACACAGTAGGTCACACTTGGTCGATATCCTCCCTGAAGCTGTGAACTAGGCGACCGGAGAGACAGAGGCCGAGCACACGAGGACACGTGACGTAACTTTGTGTGTCGCAGGCGAGATGATGGTGTCGCTGGTGTGGTACTACCGGCCGGAGCACACGCACTTGGGCCGGCTGCCCGAGGACTCGCCGGACGAGGTGTTCGCGTCGCGCCACCGGGACGCCAACTCCGTCGCCTGCATCGAGGACAAGTGCTACGTGCTCACCTTCAACGAGTACTGCCGGTAGGTACCTACGCCTGCTTTACTTCTGATCTAATCTTGTCGTCTCCCGCGCCCCGCAACCCGCGCCCCGCCCCGCGGCGCGCGGCGTGGCCGACGCGACATGTTTAGTTTCCCCTCCCGCCTGTCGCAAGTCGTATTCGCGCTCACATCCTTCATAAACATAGCATTATTCACGCAGTCCATCCGTGCCTTCTTCAACCCTCCTCTATCTGTAAATCCGTCCACGTTCTAACCGCGCGGTGGTGGTGCCGGTGGCTATATCTCTATTGATCGTGTCATCATCATCATGTCAGCCATAAGATGTCCATAGCTGGACATATGCCTCCCCATTTGGGATGGCACTTATTGGTTGTTTATCTCTTAGCCGCCTCTTACGGCACCCGCGGGTAGAGGGGGGGGGAAATTCATAAGGGAAATGCCTCCTACAATTTTCAATTAGGTATAGAAAACCAGTCCACATAAAGTGCTGAAAACATAACGACTTCTGAACCGTACATACGCTTGTATATCTGACTCGATCGATTGCATACGTTTGACGTATTATTCTATCTCGCTTACTCGCCATACTTTCGCCGAATGCGCACACGTTCACAGAGCCTAACTTCTGAGCCACAACAGCATCGGGTGCGCGTAGATCCCTACTGTACCTTTCCCATTTGATCGCGTGCTAAAATGTGTCTTCCTGCGTTACAGATATAGAAAACGGGTAAAAGCAGCCGAAGAGGGCATCAAGTCGACATCCACGATCGTGCCGCCTCTGCTAGCCAGCGAGATGGACCCCTCGTTCGTGCCGAACGACCTCAAACTACCGCCGGCAGTGTCGCCAGAACTCGTGCTTTTCTGTCGGAAAGTGTACGACTTTAGAACTAAGAAAATAATCGTTCCGAACAAATGATGGCGGCTTTCCACTCGCGTGAAAACGAACTGTGTCCGCCCGAAGGCGACGCGGCGGGCGCGACGACGCGAGTGCGACGCATGATCGGTATACAAACGTACCTACGTATATATAAAAGTCCGCACGGACGCTATTCGGACGTAGTAGTGGCTCTCCCTATCCAGATTAGTACAAAGTTCCCATGGTGCGAATACTTGTGTGTCGGTGGCCATTGTATGTGAAATATATAATATTTAGACGCTGCATAATGTTGATTTGCCTGTAAAGTGTGTACTAGTGTTTTGTTTCTCTGCGGAGAGTTCGAGTGATTTGCGAGTTGGTATTCGTTTCGGACGAATATTTTATGAAAGGATGCCTTTTATCGTGTAAGTAGATTAAGTATATTGTCGCCGGGGAAGCGCAGACGTACATATATTTTAGCCCTCCCGCTTGAGAATAGGATAAGCGCTGTCGTAATCCTAATACTGTGTGACGTAAGTTAAGCTTCTATTCGGTTACGTGGATAGAAAGGCATTTATAATTGTAACTAAAATAACTGTTATTTGTTATCAAATAGAGTCTATTAAATTATTCTTGTATTTTGTTTAAGAGCTCTCAGTGATGCGTTAGCTGGTTTATAGATCTCTGTGTGTCGTGTCAGATAAGATATCATCACAATTAACGCATTTTGCACAAAGTGTTTAGTAATACTGAAAATGAACCATTATATTAAGTTTTTTTGCTACAGTGATTCTTAGAATCTAGATGTTTTAATTAAGGACTTTAACATCACATTTTGTTTAAGTACTGTAGTGGTCGGTACTAAATCGGTACCGACGTGATTAGGGTATTCCTGGAGGCAGGATACCCTCGCGCTGTTGTGTAACTGCGGTAGATCCAGTGGATAAACTTCATACCTTTCCGAGTATTCAATTCCATGCACTAAAATGCAACTTTTATTATAAAACGACAGTGACGCAAGCGTTGATATTGAACGCGTACTTACTTATTAAATACTTTTCAAAAGGAATTGATCATTACTTACTATGGGTTGAATCGATCAATTTGAACTAAGCGAGATGCAAACAAAATTTCCAAATTAAGTTCTCAGTTCAAGTTACAGTAGCGCATGTCATCATAAACGAAAAAAAATCATTGAAAAACATGTGGGAACATTGTAACATATTTTAAAATAACATTAGTGCATAGAAATAAAAAATAAATGTTATAAAATAATAATCATAAAAATAGATATATTGTAGGTAATGAAAATATCTTTATCATTAGATACCTACATAAGTAGTGTGGAAAAACATATATTAAACGTTAAAAAGGGCATTTATACATTTGCAATTTGTACCTTCTCTCATTGTTCACTATTTCCTACAATATATCTCTAATCTCTATATACCTGCGTTGGCGACCATTCGGTTCTATCTTCTATGTTACCCTTGTGTTGTAAATACTCTATTTAATTTGTTTTAGGTATACATACTTACTTATACTATTGTTGATCTTCAGTGATGATTCACAAGTGATAGGGTCGGACCCAATCAATAAACTAAAATGGACCAAGAAAGTTTAAACGCACTGGTGAAAAACAGACTACATTCGGACATAAATGGGTTCCTGAATTATTTCAAAGGGCAGCAAAAAAGGTTTCAATAGCGCGCTAATCGTCCTGCTTCACCATCATCCTCGAAAATAATAATGATTCTGTTCAGTTTTAAATATCAAAATGCGATAAAGTAACTAGCTATACAATTAATTGTCGTATAACAGTACTTTTTAGGATATATGGATTTAGTCTAAACGTAAAACGTAAAACAAGTTCGGGAGCAGACAAGAGACGATACGTAGATATGTGCCCATGCAGTTACCTACCCGCTAAGAACGCGCGGTGGTTTATCTGCGCGTGTCTGTGAAGCTTGTACACATAGACGAATGCATCAACTGCAATATGAGCCTTAGTGGACATATTTTCGTGAATCTTTATCTGATAAAAGTACTCAAATAAAAGCCCCGCTGGGATATCTCTATAGAGATTTTGAGTAGAAGTAGAGTGCGTCTGATGCTGCCAGTCTACTCAAATGTACCGACTATTTTCTATCTACGCTTTACTGCGACACGTTGGGTTTTTTTGGTATGAACGCATGAATTACGAGTTATTTCCTGGACGACAGTTTCAGTAGTCAATTATAAAAACTGACCAAAATATACCTTATTGCCTATCATTGAATCATCACTGAAATTCTATTCCAAAGCTACGTTTCCTTTCTTTTTTATTTCGTTGCTTGATGCCAAAAAATTAGCTGCAGAAATTCTATTGTAAAATGGGTGTAACAAGTATCTTATTGTATTAGGTTACGGTTGCTTGTGGAATCAGTGTTGGGCGGGAGTTCACCGGGGGGTCTGTATTGCATAGGACCCACGGACGCTGTGGAGAGAAAAGATTGAGAAGGCTGTCCAAAGTGAGCCATTATTTACTGTGACTTAAGTAGAGGTAGGACGAGAGAGAGAATTACAAGAGTTGTTCGTCGATAAAATTCAAATGTATTTTTATATAGGTACCTACATATTTGTAGGTATTTCCTACAAATTACATACTATAACGACGAAGTTCAATTTTAACAGACATATTCCTGGTACATTGTGGTCGATATTTTACAATCAGTCGCTTCTTCATCGATAGTATTAGAAGCGTTTCACATTATTTTCGTTGTTGCCGTCCCTTTTGTTTCCAAAAAAAGACGGGCGCATCGGGTGGGCTCAGTGAGACATCCCTAAACGGCCAAATAGAAGGGGTTCGTGCCTATCGCGGCTCATCGCACCACTGGTTGGATCGGCACTTCGCATTTCCTAAGCACTGATTCCACAAACGTTGATACCATTATTAAATTGAATGTTTATAGAATTATGATTAAAATTCCAATAAAAAATATTTGACTATAAGTGAGCTCTCCCTTGCTTGTAGATAGATTGTTTTATAATAACATTATGTTAGCTATCGTTTCACATTCGCAACCCTCTTATAGTCAATGGTTTTTAGATGTTAGGTTTTAATAATAAGGCAAATACCTTATTTTTATTATTTATTTTGTTGCAATGAAATTATATAGGTATATTTTTATTAATGTAAACTAAATTATGTTGGCTGTAATTTTTAATATTGATGTAATTAATATATGTATTTTTATTTCAATGGTTGTGTTTCATTATTTTGACCCAGTAGATACATTAAACTAAATCATACATAGTTGAGCACATGGCTAATAAGTACCTAAGTGGAAATTTGCTAAAATTCTTTAGGCACATTTTGAATGAACTGAATAACAGGGCAAGATAGTAAATAACAGTAAGTGGCACGCTACAAGACTTGACAAACATGTAATTAAGTAGACATTTGTAGTCTTCTATGAGATCTTCCCACTCTACGACTGCATAGGAGTTACGGTACCTAAGGTTGAAAACGAGAGTGCCCCTTATTGACCTCCACATATCATACACAGTGACGACAATGTAAAGCGAAGCAAGCATTTATTTCTGAAAGTATACATTTCTAAAAAATACCTATATAAAAAAATGCTTCGCATCAAACTAAAATAAATGCAACAGTAGTAACAATGTTTGCCTGCAAATGAGTGATTTAATGTGAGATTTAGGCCTAAGCCTCGGATAATGTGGTTGGTGGAAATCGGCATTAGGGTATACATATTTAGGTAGGTACATTTTACTTCGTTGTTTATGCACACGTAGTTTATAAAGTTGACAAAAATACACGCGACGTATATTTGACGACGCGCTACGTTACAGTCGCGCCCGTTCTTGATAAGATGCAGCCCTGGAGGCGATGACTGCTTTAGTGTGGGTTATACCGGCAATGTGGGTTACGCCGAAATTGGTCCACTGCACTTTCTCGTCTACGCCACGTCCCTACATCTGGAGCGGTTACACTGCCGTCCGTTATCTCGTTCATACATTGAATAGGGAAGAGGAATCGAAGTATGTGGTTCCGCAGGGCACACTCCCTCACCCCCCCACCCACATAATAGGTTCAATGCAATAAACTTGCGACATTAGGTCTTGCTTCTTTTCGTTCTACGAACAGTGATTTAGTTATTGCCTGTATTGGATCTCTTGCTATTTTTTTAATACTTATCTAAATTTATCGACTTTTCTGCTTAAGCAAATATATCGCTCTGTATGGCACTAATATAAAACAGTTGAAACTTTTTGCAATACTTATAAATAAATGTTATAATCAATTATCTAGGTGTAGGTAATATCATATTCGCTTTGTCCAAATGCGGATAAGATAGGTATTTGATAGGTATGTACCATTGTAGGTATTATTAGTTACATATATTATAAACTAATGGAACTGTCAGTACCTAAACAAAAGTTGTCTCCACAAACTAAAGAATAATAACGGAAATTAAACAAATTAATTGTAGCATCTTTTAACGCTCGCACTTCGCAGTCGGTCACAGTTGATACAAATGATCCCGTTTGGAGTCTAACTCAATTTTTGGAAATATCAAAACTGGCGTAATATTACTTAATCTTCCAAGCTGATTTTCAAACAGATTAAATATATAGAATTAGATGGCCGTGGTTGTTTCAGTCCCTTTTCATACGAAAAACTACATCAGCTGTGCGACATAATTAAAATAAGTTAGCTCGCACATAGCTAAGCTAGCATAGTTTTTTAGGATATCATTAATTGCATACTAAATATCTTACCAGCGTATACGGACTAAAACCTCAAAGTCCCTTTGCGTTATGTCCTTTGCCAGCATCAGTTTTTTTTTTTTTTTTTACATATTATAAGTTTGCGTTTGACAACTGTCTCACCTGATGTTAAGTGATGACGTTGTCTAGGATTTAGCACGCAAACCTAGAAGGTACCTATTCACTCGCGACTCGGAGATACTCTTTCATTTATTTTATTTACTTTCGAATTTAAATTTAGGTATTGGTTTCTTAAATATTGGTTCAGCTTTAGTATAAAAAACATCAATTATAGGGCGATGAAGGAGGGGTATGCAGGGGGAGGGGAAATCCTCCCCTTATGATGGTGAAATTGCGACCCCCCCTCCCCTTCTAAGATATGATTTTTAAATTGTTATAACCTCTCTACTCTCAGACATTGATTTCGGGGTGGGAAAAGGTAGGAAGGTAGGACCCCGCTTGTGAAGGGTAGGTATGTCGCGACAACACGCAGAAAGGTAGTCTGTCCTAGCTTTTATGATATTTAAAATTTTCGGGGGGTTGCAACTTTCCCTTCCCGGAGGAGGTCTACCTCTCCCCTTAAAACTGATGTTTTAAGTTCCATGACAGAAAGTGATGAAACAGTGCGAAATTGTTTACGAATTTCAATTATTTCTAAAAAACTATTTCATTGCGCAAGTTAATATTTTACGTGGAGCCTCACCTACCTTATTATTACCTACTTATTAAAAAACGTTAACTACCTAGATGTTTTATAATCTAAAGCTTAGCCAAAATATTAATATTTTATTTGATTAATTTACTTGGGTACATATACAGGGTATATGTAGGATTAGGAAGGAAGACATTTGAGGATTGTATGGAGGATGTATGATATAATGATCTTATATCATAACGTGCAGTGCACTATCGCTCCGGGTCGCAGGTCGAAGACAATCACATGACGGACTCTTCCTGCACTTAAAACGGCGCAGATACGAGGAAAATCCGCAATTGTGTCGTCATTCTTTGTACGATAACACGTTCGATTGCTATTTTTCTGACAATTGGGCCTGTATAGCATCTGGGAATCATTTCGTGGTAAAAGCAGTTTCGCCACTTCTATATCGTTGGTTCCATAAATCGACCGAGTCCAGGCGAATTTGTCGCTGCAGTGCGGTGCGTCCTAGTTTTGCTATAAAGTGCAGTGAGCGTCTGCCTATTGTATCGGCTCTCCCGGTTCCCTCTCTCTCTGCGTGTGCTTCCATAATAATTCTCTAATCCAAAATAATTGCAATGAACTAATTTTGCTTTCATTTTGTCAAGATTGGCACATGTTTTTACAGCTAAGGAGTGGATGATAACGTATCGTTGTTCTCTGGTGAAAACACATAGTTCGAATCATCATCATCATTGGCCGTAGGCTTCTCCCAAACATGACATATATTTGGTAGAGCGGTTTCAGTCTTGAATACCGGCGTAGTAGCATGCCTATCGGTGTTATATCGGAGAATGTGCATTGAAAATATAATTTTATTTCACCATCCCCATTCTATTATCGGTCGACTAAACGTTTTTTCCATTGCCAGGATAAGAACTTGTTCTGAGTCTGTGTTTCAATAGGTGGGTAGAATCCTGGAATCACCAAGTCATGAGTAAATAGGTGCCTTCTAGGCTTGCGTGCTACTTCACCTAAAGATCAGGTGAGACAGTTTTCAAACGGTAGCTTATTATAATTTCTAAAAAATGTCACAGTTCACAATGATTAATATTTTGGAAATACCTTATTATTCGTATCGCCCGATGTTACAATTGAATAATCGTTAATGACTCCTCGGCAAATAGAATTCCCATTCGACAAACTTATAAAGCATTTATTTGTGGCGGGTCAATAGGGTTAACGACGAATGTGTAGCGGAGATTAAAACAGAGCCGTGAACAGTAAATATCGATTAAATATATATTTAATAAACAGACACATGCAAGTCATAATATTTGACCTCCAACAACTGTACAATAAAACATTTCATACAAAGACACTTAAGTACGACGCAGACGAAATCTCTTCTCTGCGTGTAATAAATAGACGGCGCCACACAGCGACACCATTAAACTACTACGTCATCAGTTGACACCCATTTCTTCCCCATACATATGTATATGTATACCTACAGCAACTATAGTTGCTGCGCCCCGCGGTTTTGCTCGCATTACCTCATTTATCTCGCATGCACCGTACATTTGCTCATCCGTGAAACATTGTGATAAAACTGCGAATAACAATAAATATTGAAAGGATTTCAATGACAAATGTGACAGTAGCCTATCTGCAAGTTACCTTTCGGGTGGAACGAGAAGGAACACGGGTGCATTACATCAGTCATTTTATAAAGTTATTCAACATTTTAATTCTGATAAAAACTGGCCACGTCAAATCTAACCTACTTTAAAATCTCACATTTTTAAATAACAGCAATTGTTATAGGTATCCAATAAAGCAAAGAAATAGAGTTTAATACTTTTTCATAATGTTATTTTGTTCCTATAATACATATTTCGATTTTGCATAGAACTGGGCACTCATTTAGATTTCCATTCATTTTTATTTGCTACGAAGCCTATAACCATGCGTAATTTTTGTATAGAACTTGGCTCTACTTGTTTATATTTATGTTGTCGGTGGGTTATATATACCCCAATAAATAGTAGATTCATTGTTATACATATGGCGAGGTGGGTGCCAACTGATTTTCACCACACATCAGACCACGATCTCGGTTGATGTCAATTATGCAATCTACGATAAACTAACCGATGTTTAATCTCATCATTAAATATCAGGAATTTTTATGTTCTTTGTTCAATATAATGCAAATCAGCAATAATTTTTAATAAGAGATGTAAGTCGTTTTACTGATAGAACTATTCCATATTGTATTTTTAGCATGCAACCACATATTTTTCATACTTATATTATTGCTCTTTGCTTTAATACTGTTACATCTATAAATTTCACATAGGAACACCACAAAAGCCTAAAGCAATGACAGCTTTAGATTACAAACGAACATTGATAAATATTATAATGCCAAAGCTTCGTAATAAATGTACCTACTTAATAGCTATGTATGACAATGAGTAGGTATGTGACGTCACATACCGACTGACCTAACTTATGGGCCACACGACACGAGTCCGGGCGCGCGCGCCGCGCGGTACAAGGGCGCGGTAATACGATCTCAAAGGCGATCGAGGGAGGATCGGGGCGCAATCTATCCGTAGCTCAGTTAGGGTGTTATCAGACCGTTCGATCGATCGATGGTAGAATTGACTTCGACCGAGCTACTTGACCTACAGTTAATCGACCAACGTCGAACGATGCCGTCAATCGATTGGTTAGACGAGTTGTATTCATTGCGGATAGTTCGAGATGTTCGTGACGATTTATTTTATATACCTATTAGCAGTTTTATTAAAGGATCTAATATTAGTATTAATAAATAAATACGCGTCGCAATGAAAATTACTACAATTGACTTAATTTTGCCGCCTCAGTTTCCGCGCGCTTGTGCGACATCTACCTCATATAAACATATAATATCATTGAATCTACCACTGTTAGGTATAGGTATGTTACACCCACTTGAAATCTATTAAGGGTACTACATAATTTGTTACTTTTCATTGAAATTATAGCCATCACAATTCATTTAGGTCGGTACTCAACCATTTGTCTCGAGAAGTATTTACTTAGTGAGCATTTGACCTCTTGTCAAATTCGCGTCAATACGCGCCTGCCGCCCGCACTTCCCCTGCGCCCCCGTGCCGCGCGGGCGAGGAATCATTACAATAGTCCCTCCATAGAGATACCTGTAGTCACAGTCTAGTACCTAACATCACACTAGAAGATCTCGCTGACTACAAACGGTAAAACAAGTAAACATTACACAAATATTACATGTTCATTCAAAAACTATAAGACGTACTTATAGCTATTCTTTTAATAAGTACAGTCATAGCTATACATCACATCGTACATGCAATGACAACTCTTTTACATTGGTGTAGGCAGATTCTTAGGGAATTTTCCCACTTTCTACGACCCTGACACAATTCTTTCCCTTTTTTTATACGCTTTTCCTAAACGCTTGTTGACTGATCATACTCTAAACTTTATTACTTTTAACTCTAATATGCATATAAGTATTTATTTGCAAGAATGTCAAAAGCTACAAAGTTATGGTTAATATTACTTGTGATGTTTCATCCTACATTACTATTTATCGATTACAACATTAACATTTTACTATATGTTCAACGGTAAGTTGTTTCAAGAGCTAATTTTGTTTTTAGTAAATTTTATGTAGCTTATGATGTAAAAACTGAATTTTATATACCTATACATACATCTATCTCAGTTTCACAGTAGGTATACAATGTCTACATAATACAAGTCTGTGCAAAAGGAAGATGCAAGACAAAAAAAATAACTAAAATCGAAACTATCCAATGATAAAATTAAAAAAGGGAGCACTTGCTCTTGAGGGTGGAACACATCAATTAGGTTTATTCACCTAATTAGCTATAGTCGCAATCGGGCCAGCAGTTGTGCGCCATGTATGGTGAGCACAAACAAAATTATAATTATACAGAAATCCTTTCTGTGTTTCCTTTCATAATATGCACACATAGCTCATAAACACGTAGACACATAGGTGTGCATTCTCCTGTAGTTGGATCTACTCCAGTTCCAAGTTACATGATCAAAGATCATAGAGATCATGCCCTCATATCTTCCTTTTTTATTAATACCATTACTTAAATCAGACAATTTAAATTCACTCTGGAATGAAGGTTCCCCATATATCAGTCATACACCATTCTGATGTGATAAGTCTACTTCCATAAGTCTATTTCCATGCACAAATCATCACTTTCGTTCTACTGCTTGAAATAAACCTCTCCAAATCCCAAATATTATATGGGATGGTCCTGGAATCGCCATATCTGACAGCTATTTCTAAATTAATTCTCCACAGATCAAATAATGGATATCAGCTATATAATTACATAAAATGGTTACATTGCAACTGAATATGAAACACTTGTCCATAAATGTAATAATGAATGTATGTAACTATGCAAGAATAGTCATATTGTAAACATATATGTAATTGTAAAAGTAATATTTGACAGGTCCAGCAGTGATTGCTATTTACATTGTTCTGAATTATCAGCGTTTGTATTGTATTTATTATATGACCATATAGTACAATTATAAATACTAAATACAAAAAAATAGATTTTCTACTCAATGCACAAATAAATATTGTAATTAATTCTACTGGATAGTCATATTATGTAAGAATTTTCATTTAGATAATTGATAACTCAAAACAATTACACAGCGATGAACTACCTTCTTCTACAGTATCATGAAATATGGTCAGGATAAAAATTGTTCACAAGGAGTCAATCAAGAATTACCATTGAGACAGTTGTCAAACGCAAACTTATAATGAGTAAAAAAAGAACTATTTGTTTCTTCAAATAAAATAAAGGGCCTGGCCTAACCCGTTGTTGATGCTCCATTTCGGCAGTTACATGCACCATGTACAAGAGTGCTGTACATAGCTATTATCCACACATTATATATATTATAATATAATAAATATATATATTATATATAATAATGTGTCAAACTCACGAGTATTTGCAACCAATAATAACGTTAATCCAAACAACAGTGATCATATCAGCTTAGCAACTTAGACCAGTCAAATTATTTTAGCGTGTGAAAAAAATAATATTTGTAGTACAGTACACAACAAGAATACCATTAAGTCACATTCAAAACTACTACAAATATTCACCGATATTCAATGTTTGTGTAATACACATACACTTGTTGCTAAACCAAGGCCTGTAGATAATGAAATGTAATTAAAACACCTTAAAAATTACAGCAGCTATTCGTTTTACGTGCTGTCTTGTAGAATGCTTTACTGTGCATAGAAAGACTATCAGATTTGGCTACTAAATCATCTAGTTTCTCTCCTCTCTCTAACACAGCCTTTATTGTATCGTGGAGAATGATCTTTGTCTCGTCAAGGTCGTTTTGTATCTTAGTCATTGCATCTGCTTCTTTAGGATCTTGATATTTGGCTAAATGTTGATGCAAAGATGGAAAATCAACTGCATCCTCTTTTGCAGTGGCCCATAAGCTTGCTGGAACTGCTGCTGTGAATTCATCCATTGTTTTTGTGATGAGTGTGTGTGCTACTCTATTGGGATACTCATGGTCTGTTATTAAGACTCCAGCGAGGTTGTCAGACCTAACATATACTTGTAGCATATATTCTCCTTCCTTCACAGACTGCCTTGAAGCAGGCTGTGTCCTCTCCACCATAGTTTTACTTACAAATGTCATGAACTCTTGCACAGAGGACCGTTGAAAAAAGCTAAAGCTTTGTAAGTCATATGCAGCTTTCAGAATTGTGGCACTATTTACTCCTTTGTAGAGAACAACTACAGCATATACTTTCACCATTATGTATGTTGTTATAACCTGAAATAAAACAAATATAATTTGAGTATGAGTGAATGCTCTAATTTCACTATTACTTACATTGTAACTAAATAAGATAGCAGTATATATTTACATGATTGTAGGTATGGTTGGGATGATGCCATATGGGAAGGAGACTTCATCAATACGATACCAGTTACAAAAAGTCTATAACATAAGACCTCGCACATTATTTTCAGTTAGCAAAATGGCATATGGCGTAAGGCATAAAGTATATATACAATGGGATCCAGTGAATCAAGAGACTTATATAAAGAAATGAATTAGTATATACTTTGTCATCGTTGTAAATATATTGTACGTGTGAAAATTTGGTTGTTATTTTAAATCTAGAAACATGAATAAAATGGGGCCTATTATTAGATTAGAAAAGATCACTAAATCAAACAAAAATGATTTTTTGTTTGCTTCATCTTGGTCTATCATTTCTATATGTACCTTTGAAATATATTAATAATTTTATTGACACACATAAGTGTACCCTGGCTGCCTAAAAATAAATAAATTATTTTACAGTGTAAACTATTTATAACGAAACTCAAGGGACTGAGCATTTTTTTTCGTATAGAGAGTTATCGTTATGTGGAGTGAACAAAAAACAACCAAATTAACAGTTTCAAAGTAGGTTTACGACTGATAATACGATAGGTATCTACTTCATGTCACTTCTGAGAAAACAATGCATCATACTGCATGTGTTCAAGGCAATTAAGGATAACAAAAGCTAGACCAACCTCGGATGTTTCGGAGCTTCAAAGTCTTTTGTTACCTGATAACATAACATAAAGAATAATACCGATAATAAATATTTACTGTCTAAAAATATGAACAAATTTCTTCGTAAAAGAGAATGGTGTATCGCTATAAAGAGTGTTTCAATATGTGCGCTTTAACGCAAACCAACCAAGTTGGGCTCACTTATTATAACAGTTTATTATTATAAAGGATGACGTTATAAAGAGTTTACACTGTAATTTATAATTTGAAGTGTTTTCATAGGCACTACTGCTACGCCTATGATCTGCCACAAAGCTCGAAGCAGTATTGTATGAATACTACTGTAATAGTCTGAAAAGTGCTGTGTAAATTGATGCTGCAAGTGATTTTTCTGAGATGCAAAAGTTACAGAGTAACAAATGCATTAAATGCTGTCTAAAATGTCATTTAAAATCTTTACAATGACATGGGAACTAGCAAGGAAGTGTGTCACAGCTCGCTCATCTTTAACCACTAGTAAATAAGCAACTACCATATGTCGGTAGAATTTGTATGAATGGTTTGCAGAGCTCGCAAGGCACCAACAATCAACGAAATCATAACCGAATTAACAACCCGAAAGCGTAAAATCGCAGTTTACTTACAAGATTTTATTGTTGACCTTTGACAGAAGAAAGCCACTGTACACTTGATGGCACATAAATTGTTATAAGTCGGATTTAGATTACGAAAGTTAATACCAACAAGAGGTCCAATCGAATATGGTACAAAAGTAGCCTTCAAGACAGCAAGGCAAGCAGATAAACAGATCTGCTAACCACTAAGATATATGAGTAATTTGAAAATCGACAAGTAGCAGTTACTGTTTTTATTGTAATGGCTCTTGGAAGAAGTTGAGATACAAAAAATACTTTCGCTTTCTGATCACTAAATTCCTACTGCAAGATGATCGTAGTAGAGACCCACTGATTAGAAAGAGTAGACCACAAACCAAATAAAGTACGACTAGACTTTCAGTGCACAGATTACACATGTTTCACTGTATTTATATATACTCTGTGCACAACACCAGAGACCACGAAGTATACTATTTTAAGGCCACAGCATAGAATTAAAATGGTTGTACGTAGTACATACTAATTCTATGGGCCACAGACAGAGTACATGCACCCTACTACTGTACAGGGGCCTTACTATCAGCTTGTAAAAACCATGCAAGATCTGAGCTGTTCTAAAACCTATTAAACCGCTTTGTTTGAAATCATACCACCACCACGGCATCACGCTCCTTTAGGTGAACGGTTTAAACATTGATATCCTCAAAAGTGAATGGTTATTGTTATCTCTGGCATGTTTTCGCTAAGTTTTACAACTGCTTGGAACTTGCATGGTTTTTACATATCTAATTTTTTTTTGACATGATAACGTTTTATAAATTGATGAATACCAGCAACACTCATGAAAAATAGTAACGTTCCGCGTAACGTTCCACCTGAGTTTTGTATTACATAAAATAATCAAAGTCAAAGTCGAAGTCAAAGTCATAAATGATTATAACGTTATCACGTAAATCTATCGTCCGTAAACCGACTTTACAGACAACCAATTTTTTTTTTATTCACAATTAAATAGTAAGGCCCCAGAACACAACCAACCACCAGACAACAAGAAGAAAGCAAGGCAAAGATTATTTCTTCTTCAAAAGACTATTTAGATGAAATATTCATAGAAAAAAGTATCACTGTACTTACGTATAGTCTGTGCAGAACCCTGCTCTGTTATTACTATTTACTAGTATGTATTCTGTCTGATCTATGCCTGTTATATAGTTACTCTTACTTATCTATGGTGGTGTTTTTATTTGTTTTATTTGTTTTTGGTCATGGATTTATGACCAACTTACTTTTTCGTGTATGTGCCGAAACTCGCCGTTAAATAAGGTCTAAATACTAGGTATTCTCTAAGATTCTGAAAAATAAAATGGCCGAAAGCACTGAGAAAGTGGAAAGCAGTAATGATGCACGAAGACGTATACTCAATATAGCGGTTTCGACTGTTCTCCTCGAAACTGGTTTTTCTACTGCTGATAAAATGTCCCTGGAAACGCTCACTGAAATGCTACAAGCTTGTAAGTATACAGTTTATATATATTTTAAAAGTTCTGATTAAATGTTTAGTTAATTAATAAAATAAATCATCAAATTATGAGCACTGCCCTCTATCGTCATACCCTGTTCCCTTCGTCCGTCGATAATTCTAAACACGATCTTATTTTTAATACAGTCAAAACCGGATACATAACGTTATTGAAGGGTCCTTATTACTTCGGACGATATATCCGATATTTGTTTTATTACATACAGAAGTAGCCATGACATACAAGACTACTTCTGTAATATAACGAGTCAATAAATTTTTTAACCAAAACGTATATTCTGAAAAACTTTCAGTATCAACGGTAGGTACAGCTTAGACTCCAATCAGTTATTAAAATAACTGGTCATTTTGGTTTGTTTTTTAGACTGTATGTTTACTTAACTGTTTATTAGGGATTCGGCCGGGACCTTGCCATTCACTCGTATTAACTGATCCGTCATTACGGTCTTGACTGTGCTCCGGTTTCAACTGTACTCAGATTATTTTGTATATATTATTATGTAGCATGTACTGATATCTTTATAGGATTATGTTTTTCTGCCACACCCAACTTTCACTACCATGCATTATGTGTTCAAACCAACACTGCTCCATGCAGAGCCAAGAATGCCTTTCTGAACGCCTGCTGGCTGTTCATAAAGGAATATAATGCCCTGTTTACCATATTTCCTGCATTTAGTGTCCTCTTAATATCACCTTAGTTTAGTAGAAAATGTATTTTCCAAATATACAAACCCTGTTACTTGTTCTACTTTTTACCTTCAATCACTACTTTGCAGTCTGTCATTTCTCTTAACACAATAATTTTCACCTTGTTTATATTTATTTTCATTCCCTTTTTCTCTAAATTTGCATGTTCAACAAGTGTTAACATCCAACTAATCTGTAACTCTTTTGCTGATGATGCAAGTATTACTAGGTCATCGGCATAGTTTGTGTTCTCTATGAACACATTATACAATACTTAAATATACATAGGCTTGCTGTCCCTGTCCATCATATTCATATGAACTACTGACCTGGCATAAATTATCTAAATGTCAAAGTGATACAGCACCACTTAAAAGTAGCCTACGTGTTATCCTAGGGTCTAACCTATTTCCATACCAAATTTTATCGAAATCAGTACAGCCGTTTGAGTGTGAAGGAGTTACAAAAGTTTTTAAATTATTTGCTTATCTTACGGGAACAGCAAATATTTTCGGGATAAAAAGTAGCCTATGTGTTAATCTAATCTACATACCAAATTTCATCAAAATTACTGCAGCCGTTTGAGAGTAAAGGCAGAACAAACTTACACACTTACAAAGTTTTAATAAATTGATACAACAAACCAGTAGAAATTGCAAATTGCTTATAAAACTGCTTGCTTCCCTTTCTTTTAAGGTAGTATTTCGAAACTGTTAAATATCATTTCTATAGCATGCTGAGAGTACTGTGAGTGTTAAAATTGTACTTGTTATGGAGAAGAGAGATAAAAATGACTATTGGAAGCAATTGGAAACAAACCAGATGACAGAGTTTACATCTATGGTACTTATTACAAAGGGTGCCATGTTAGACAGGCTCCTGTTTAGTAGAGGTAGTGAAACTTCTCATAGTATACAAGCGAGCAATCTCTGTTTCGCTTTCACAATCTATTTCTCTATTTAATTTTTTTTATAACAATTAGTTTGCCTTATTTAATATCTGTGCTCTTGAGATCAAACAATCACACAGAAACCCAATCTAACATGCCCTATTAAAAGATATTATCAGTAAATGGAAAATTTAATTATAAGATATGTTCTAGATCATAGCTTTATAATAATAATCAAATAAATTTTATTTTGCTTCAGTCTTTGCAGAAGTAGGAAATTCAGCAAAAGGGTTTTGTGAACTTGCAGGAAGAGTTGAGCCCGTTCTTGGAGATGTTGTGATGGCCCTTATTAATATGGGTAAGTTTTGCTTCTGAGAATTTGAGATGATCATCTTATATTGACTTTGTTTAGTAATTGCTATTGACAACTTAGTGTGTTTGTGCTTTGTAGTGTAATTTAAGATGCAGTGACCTTCACTGTTATGTATGTGTCTTGTGAAATTTCTGGAAGATTCAAGTTGTTGGTGATGTAAGATCTCTCTTAAAATGGGTAACCTTTTATCCTTTATTATCTGGAGCTACTGCTGACGAGTGAATTTTCCAATTGAGTATCTCACATGTCTCATTTCTCAAAGATCACATTAAGGCCCCTCGCCCACAGCATTGCAACATAAAGTCGCCGTAGGAGAGGGGTCTAAGCCGTGCAGTATATATCGCAAGAATGTGGAGTGCAGTTATTGTATTACTGTGTGAGGGCTTGGCACAAGAACATAATTAATGAGGATTAAGTATATGACTTCTCTTATTTCAAGAACTACACTTGCAGAAATAATATTGTCTCTTTGCTTTGAAATATACATTATTGACCACTTTAATATTATAGTTTGTGCAAATTTAATATATACATAATAAGTAATTGCTGGGAAGTAAGAAAAACGTTTTATGACCTTTAATCTCAATGGCAGCCATCAAAGATGCTTAAGTATTACTATATACATCCCGCTGTGTTACCAGCCGTAAAATGGTACATTGTATTGACGATTTTTTTGTGTCATCTCGCCATCCCATGGATACAAACAATAATATATTCGGGATAAAAAGTAGCTTAAGTATTATTCCAAGGTATAAGCTATCTTCATTCCAAATTTCATTCAAATCCATTCAGCCGTTTCAGCATAAGAATAACAAACATAGAAATGACAGACAAACTTTCGCCTTTACAACATTAGTGTGATATTAGCAAAACACATCAGACAGCAGTTTATTATTGGATGCCTGTACAGACGACTACAAGAACTAGGCTGATAGCCTAGTTCTTAGTTTACAGGAACTCGTAAAATGAGATAAATTTGGTGATTTTTTGTTTGTTCTTCTTATATAATGAACCTGCAGTGTACAACAAAATACTTGTTTCACGAAAACCTAGTATTTCGTAACTCAAATGAAGTCCCTACCGGACTTTGAAACCACAACTCAAGTAAACATTATAGGTCTAGCGTGATTACATCTTCGACCACATCGTCACTCAAGTAAGATAGTGCTGGATCTATTAAGTATAAAAAAGATTACTGTTAAAGTTTGTAGCAACTGTTAAGGTTGGTGAGTTAATATTTATTTACGTATTTTTGTAATTATTTATAACTACTATCACAGCCCGGTCACTCATAAGACCAGAATTAGTATTGCGGTGAGGAAGCCCCAATTGGAGAAGGGGGAAGAGTCTTCATTCTATGAGTAGTATTTTTATATGTCAATTGATAGGCATTGTGGTTAAAAAGCCACTATGCAAGAACCGCCTAGAAAGGTCCACTACCACTCAAATCATCTCAGCCATAGGACGTCCACTGCTGGACAAAGGCCTCCCCCATTGATTTCCACAAGGACCGGTTGGAAGCGGCCCGCATCCAGCCCTTGCCTGCGATCTTAGTCAGGTCGTCTGTCCACCTAGTCGGTGGCCGTCCTATGCTGCGCTTGCCAGTCCGTGGTCTCCATTCGAGAACCTTTCGGCCCCAACGGCCATCGGTTCTTCGAACTATATGCCCTGCCCACTGCCACTTCAACTTGCTAATCCGCTGGGCTATGTCGGTGACTTTCGTTCTTCTACGGATCTCCTCATTTCTGATTCGATCACGTAGAGAAACCCCGAGCATAGCCCTCTCCATAGCTCGTTGTGCGACTCTGAGCCTGTTCAGAAGGCCTATAGTCAGAGACCACGTTTCAGTTCCGTAAGTCATCACTGGTAACACACATTGTTCGAAGACCCTCGTTTTCAGGCATTGCGGTATTTTGGACGAGAAGACGTCTCGGAGCTTTCCGAACGCTGCCCAGCCGAGTTGGATTCGACGATTGGCCTCTTTCTCAAAGTTGGACTTACCTAATTGGACTGTATGTCCTAGGTAGATGTAATGGTCAACAACTTTGAGAGTCGAGTTCCCAATTGATATGGGGGCGGGCGCAACATGGGCATTTGACATAATTTTCGTCTTGTCCATGTTCATTTTAAGGCCCACCCTTAGGGAAACTCTGTTGAGGCCTTCGAGCATCGTGCTGAGGTCTTCCATGGATTCTGCCATGACCACAATATCGTCGGCAAACCGAAGGTGAGTGATGTACTCGCCGTTGATGTTGATGCCGAATCCTTGCCATTCCAAGAGCTTGAAGGCGTCTTCCAATGCGGCAGTGAACAGTTTCGGAGAAATAACGTCTCCCTGTCTCACGCCTCGTTGCAATGGAATCGCCCTCGAAATTTGCTCTTGTACTCGGACCGACATGGTGGCGTTATTGTACAAACACTTCAGCACTTCGATATACCGATGGTCAATACGGCACCGCTGGAGAGACTCAAGCACCGCCCACGTCTCGATCGAATCAAAGGCTTTCTCATAGTCCACAAACGCTAAACATAAGGGCAAGTTATACTCTTCGGTCTTCTGTATAACTTGCCGCAGCGTATGGATGTGGTCTATGGTGCTGTAGCCTTTTCGGAAACCGGCTTGTTCGGGAGGTTGGAAGTCATCAAGCCTACGTTCGAGACGATTCGCGATGACTCTTGAAAACAGCTTGTAAACATGGCTCAGAAGCGAAATGGGTCTGTAGTTCTTAAGCAATGTGTTGTCACCCTTCTTAAAGAACAACACCGCTACGCTTCTGTTCCATGCTTCCGGCGTTGACCCTTCAAGGACAACGGAATTAAAGAGCTTCTGAAGGACTTTGAGTATCGGTGAGCCACCCGCTTTCAGAAGCTCTGATGTGATTCCGTCGTCACCCGGTGCCTTGTTGTTCTTAAGCTGCTTCAGAGCCATCCTAATCTCGTATAGGCTGATGTCCGGGATGTCTTCGGTATAGTGCCGGGTCAGCTTGGCTCTTGGGTCTTTGGCCAAGCTGTCAACAGGCTTAGCGACCGAAGTGTATAGCTGCCCATAGAACCTCTCGATCTCTCCAAGCACCTCTGCTTTGGTCGACGCTATACTGCCATCATCTCTCTTCAGCTTAGTCATCTGGCTTTGCCCAATAGACCTGTCTCTTGCAAACACTTTGGAGCCTTTTCTCCGTTCGATCGTATCTTTAATACGATTTGTACTAAAGGTACGGATGTCGTGTCGCAAGGATTTCCATATTCGTCTATTGAGCTGCCTATATGACGCAGCATCATCGGATGATTGCAGTTGCAACGAGCGTCGTTCAGCCATGAGGTCGAGGGTATGGCTGGAGAGTTTTTGAGGTCTATTTGTACGGCGGGGCTTAAAGAACTTAGACCCCACTTCGTGGACAGTTTCTACAAACCTGTTGTTGGTCTCGTCCACCGACGCAAAGTTCTCAAGGCAAGCAAAGCGATTGGATAACTCAAGTTGAAAGCTCTCGGGGTTTTGGGTATGGACATTTTGAGGTCGGAGCGTGGATTTCATCAAACGGGACCTCTCAAGTTTAACATTAATATTCAATGTGCCTCTTACCATGCGGTGATCACTACCGGTTTTGACCATGTTGATCACAGAGACATCATTGAATATTTGTTTCTTGGTGGTCATGATGAAATCGATCTCATTTCTTGTGGAACCGTTGGGGCTCAACCAGGTCCATTTCCTTTGAGGCGGCTTCTGAAAGAAAGAGTTCATCATAAAGAGTCCCTCTTTCTCCATGAAGTCGGCCAGCCTCTGTCCCCTAGGGTTCCGTTGTCCATAACCAAATTGCCCCACTCTCAACTCTCCATCACTTCTTTCGCCCAACTTTGCGTTAAAGTCTCCCATAACAACATTGTAATGGGTCTTGGAGGTATGTATGGCCCTACTAATGTCCTCATACATAGCCTCTACCTCCTCATCGGTTCCGAGTTTCGAGGTCGGTGCATATACCTGAATGACCTTCAACGAATATCTGCTTGATATTCTGAGTATTAGGTATGTCACCCTGCTCGAAACGCTGTCGATGGTGATGATGTTGTTAGCGAGGGACTTGCGAACGAGAAATCCGACACCACCTTGGGACTTTTGGTCGCCTTCCCGGTAGTAGAGCAAGTTACCGGATTTGAGAGTTATGGTGTCCTCACCCTCTCTACGGACTTCACATAACCCTAAGATATCCCAGTGTAACTTACTCATTTCTTCTTCCAGTTCGACGATCTTCTCGTCTGCCAACAAAGATCTTATATTGTGTGTTACCAGGGCCAGAGGTCGTTTTTTCAGGGAGTGGTAGCCGGGAATCTGCCGGAGATTCTTAGCACCCCCTGCTCCACCGTTACACTGGCCGCTACCGGAGCCAGCATTAGCGGAGCTGCCGGGGACTGGGGGCCTGGTTTTATTTTGTACTGTCATAGGGGGGGGGTTTGCCAATACTCGCCACGCTTGGCATGCGGGTTGGCGAGCGCAGTATATAAAATATGACCCTCAGAAGGCGCTGCTGCCCATCCTTCTGGTACGTGATCCCTTAGTCGACTCTTACGACACCCACGGGAAGACATGGGGGGGTACTATTCTAAGCCGGTACCCCACGGACGCACCACTCAAATACTGCTCCTTAAACACTGTGTGGCTTGTAAACATATATTCAAACTTGATGGTGGTAAGTACACAGGCGGGACTAGAAAGTACACTAACATCATGAATATACCTCCAAATTGCAATTAGTTAGCAACCCCACATATTAGCAGTTTGCAACTCAATATTTTTCAGGTATCAGTCTTCACGGCATTGAGCAATATGCAGTCCGTCCGAATAGACATGTCATCCAGCCACCGCAACAAGCCCCAGCACCGCGAACACCGGCTATGCTGTCTGCAGGGTCTAAAGCTAAACCAGCTCCACATATACCCTTCCATCTGCCTTCTCTGCCAGACCCTCATGCTTATATCAGGACACCTGTAAGTTCAGTTTACTTTCTTAAGACAAGCATACATCCACACTTTATACATATATAGGCAAGCAGGATAATAGCAATATAAAAATAATTTGTAGACATGTGGTCTTGTACAAATAATTTGTATAAGACAACATGTCTATATACTATAGTAAGACTGTAATGACCAAAAGTCTGTACATACATTTTTTACACAAAAGTTTGTCAGGGGTTCTAAATAGGAACAGAACAATTATCAAGCATTTGTTTAATTTCTGTCAGGTTTTCTCTTCTTACCGTATAGTTATATTATACCTCAAGATGGAGACCTCAAGAACCTCTATAGATACGTAGGCTCTAATCTTTGAGGTACCTATTTGTATTGTTATTTATTTTTGTACGTATTTTTTTCATTAAATGAGTACAAATATCATTAATTCTAAATAAACATTTCATTTAATATGTATGATTTTTATTGTTTCATTGCGGCCTTAGTTTCATATTTCGATAAAATGTTTTGTATGGCGGTTCGGCAACCAAACATTGCTTTTAAAGCAAACAAATCACCTTCACCATCTCCATCGAACCATAGGACGATCTTAGTCAGGCCGTCTGTCCACCTGGTTGGTGGCTGTCCTATGCTGCGCTTGCCAGTCCGTGGTCTCCATTCGAGAACTTTTCGATCCCAACGGCCATAAGTTCTTCGAGCTATGTGCCCTGCTCACTGCCACTTCAACTTGCTAATACGCTGGGTTATATTGGTGACGGGTTCCTCTACTGATCTCCTCATTTCTGATTCGACGTAGAGAAACGTTATACATGGAGACGTTATCTCTCTGAAATGCTCTCTGCATGATGAACACTGTCGCACTAATGCACTTCTTTTTTATACTTAGCCCATAATATGGAAACGAATACTAATGTGTATGTAACAACGAGAACGAACGTTCAACGGTTAGAGAAAGATAATCGCTATGAAGCGATGCATCTGCGCTGCTGCCCACCTTTTGTATATGATCCCTTAGCCGACTCTTACGAAACCCACGGGAAGAGGTACTCGACCACTCGACACACGAACCACCATTGTGGTTCCGGCCTGAAATAGTACTCCAATAGTAGATTTTGTAATATTTTCAGACACATAAACAACCAGTTACAGAGTATGAGGCCATCAGAGAAAAAGCTGCATCTCAGAAAAGGGATATTGAGAAAGCTCTTACCAAGTTTCTGTCAAAAACCAGCGAGACTCACAACCTATTCAACACAGATGACAACCAAGTGTTTCCATGTAAGGTTTTATTTCATTTTAATGTCCACCTGGAATAGCTTGTCTGTTGAGGCGTGCGTTCGCCAATTGCATCGGTCAAGCCATATTATGCTCTGATTAGAATAAGAATGTATCGCGTCGAGGGCATGACTCCATGGAGTCGAGCGGCTCGGTGTCCAAAGCAGAGTAGAAGGCACGGGACCGCGAGGAAGATCACCTATGCAATGCCCAACCAGATAAAGTCTGCTGTTGGCAAACCTTTGCCTAAATGCACTAGTTGAATAGTGTTGCCGAGATACTGCGAGGAGTGACATCTGCCCAAAGAGTGCCTCGTGATGACCACGACCGACGAAACGATAGAGAATACAATAACAATCTTTATTGTTCAAAAACTACACATTTCAGTGTTTACCCAAAATTCACTACCAATTTAATATATATATATTTTATAAATTACATAAAATGTACAAATACAATCTTTGCCAGCTGTGCTAGGAAAGAATATGATATAACAATATCAGTATTTTTACAAATTAAGTAATTTAATATCTTTAAAGAATTTAGTAAGTTTGAATAAACAACAGAATTACCTCCAAGTGATATATTCACTTAATGAGATCATATGATTTTTGTTTTACAGTGATTGCCTGCAAGCCGACATTTCCATCGTACTTACCCTGCCTGCTACCTACAGACCAAGTGTTTGACTTCGACGAGCTAGAGTATCACTTCCAAGTGGCCAATAGAACTGAAGATATGCCCACTGAGAAGAAAGGAGGTATTCTTACTTGAAACTTATTGTAACAGCCAACAACAGTAACATTTGTAACAACAGTAACAGTAACAACAGTTGAGCCCTTAGGCTCAACATGCCCTCCAAAGGACTAAAGCGCTCAATTGAAAAGGTTAGCGGGTCCATCCAGGGTACATTTATAGCCGAGTAGTGCATTGCTTAACCCAGTTTATTGGTCAGGTCGCAAGGATAATTCCGCAACTTTACGTACAACTACGTACGCTGCGAATTAAAGCTTTAAAAAATATACAATAAATATTTGTAGCCATTCAGTAACCCGACAGTAGAAAAATACGAAATCAGGCTAATGTATGTTACTGGGTCATGGGTCATGGGGTCGAGACTCACCCTCGGCTCAGAGTCCACTAGTTGTCTCAATCCTAAGACAAAACATGCCCATCAAAAATTTAACAATATAAAAACATATTCTGTTCTACCTCGATGCCGTCACGCACAAAACGGTTTATTTGTTTTTATTTATATACTTTATATATCTCGCGTTTGACCGCTATCTAACTTGTTTAACAGATAATTCCGACAATGAAGGCGACAACGGCGGTGACAACGATAACGCCAGTAACTCGCAAGCCGAGAATCAGGACAGCAACATGGCGTCCAGCCCAGACCGGAGTAAAGCGGGTGGATGACCTTTGTTATGGTGACAGTATAGAGAATATGTCGTTAATGTATTAACCATAGATAAAATAAAGAAAAGATATTTTTAAATAGTTTTTTGATCCATCATCATCTCAGCCATATCTGGCCAGTGGCCAGTCTACTGCTGGGCATATGCCTCCCCCATATAGGGGGGATTTGCCAATACTGGAATTTGCCACGCTTGGCAGACGGGTTGGCGAGCGCAGTATGATTTCTGATCCTCAAAAGGCGGGCAGCAGCGCCTTCTGAGGATCGGAAATCATGCTGCTACTACCTTCTGGTACGTGATCCGTGAGTACGTGTTAGCCGACTCTTACGGCACCCGTGGAAAGAGATGGGGGAGTACTATTCTAGGCCGGTACCCCGCGGCACTGATCAACCGACGAATAATTCCTTCCTAGGGTTAGTTTTCTAATATGTAAAGCCATAATAGAGGTAACGGAACATAAATCAGTTATGTATTATATATGTAATATGATAGGTTACAAAGATCCTTAAAGCTCGACTTTTGCGTTGAGTTTATCTACTCTAGACCAAAGATACATACCGAGTTTGCAAAGGTACTTATTACTCGTGTGTAATGTATCTATGTCGAAGCATAAATACCGTCGCTTAACATCAGGTGAGACAGTGGTCAAACGCAAGCTTATAATCTTTACAAAAAAAAAAACCTACTTAGCATAAGTTTCTCACATAAGTGAAATGTAAAAATTTCTTGTTGAGAAAATAAATATCTTTAAACCGAAAAGTGTGTAGAAAGTATTTTCACATAACCTGTCGGGGGTTTTTCAGATATGGGAAAGGAAGCTTGCGTTTATATAATTTATGTCTGTGGCTAACTTTCTTTAAGCTCAAGTACTGTTCAATGTACAGGGATTTTCAATAGGGACGCTTAAACTTTCACAGCGCAGAGCGGCCATCTTGGTAAAGCGATAGCTGTCAAATTTAGCATGAACACATAAACGTGACATTTTACCCAGGAACGCTAAACACGTAGAAATTGCTAAAATTTATTTCAATAAATTTTACCAAAAAATGGAACCGACTTCTACACTCAAAAGTGTGCAATAACTTGTCGAAGTTTGTACCATAAGCACATTATTGTGATAGATACTTTTGTGAACTATCATGGTACCTGTCATGTTAGCCTTTAGGGCAGAAATTATCTAAACCAGTCAATTCCTGCCCTCCTCCTGTGGGCTCCGTGAAATCTCTAGTTTATGTAGATGCATAGACTAGAGATTTCACGGAGCCACACAGAAAGTAATCGAGCGGTGTTTAGTCACACGATCTCGACGGCCAGTAGATGTCGCCACCACGTGAGACGACGAAGCCCTCGAACTTCTAATTCAATAAATGTAATGTTTCCCGTGCTGTATGGCAAGTGGCGCCGTCCACCACCGGGTGGATCTATCTATCTATCCACATGTTTGTGAGGCCCCTAACGTCTATCCTAGGCCACAACAAAAATCAAGAAAATTTAAAAAAAATCCGTAACAGAGAAGATGCCGCGAAGGAGAGTTCTACGCTCTTGTCGCCGCTCGGACCTGAACCACTGAAGATGTCGACCGCAGTGATCGACGAAACGTCTGGAACACAAGTTTCACTTAGACCACGGCCAAACAGCCCGAAAGCAATACATACAACACAAAAAAATTGTTATATCGTCCGATATCGGTCGCCATAGACAGTGAGCGCGACTCCTTGCGCATCTTCGAAGGAATAAGACCGATAATACCGCCGGACCAAAATCCACAAAAAACAGTGACTTTTTCGGAGTGTATATATAATATCTGATAAATCCCGTGGATTTTGTTCGCTCCAAATCCGGTAATTTTGTTTGTTAACCGAGCCGCTTAACCCGAAATGAGCTACATTTCTCTGAAAATGTTTGTTAATTTATTTTTATGTGTGTTTGCGGATAACTTAGTCGTTTATGAAGCGATTCTCAAAATTTTTTTTTTGTTTGAGTGTACCTCCGAAGTGGTCCCATTTACATTTCATCATTGCAATATCGGCCAAACGGTTTTTTAGTTACACTCCTATAACTGAAAAGTGTTACGTTTACTTAAACATTCCAATTGCAGGTAACAATTTTTGATAATAGTTACTTTGAACTATCGTGGTACCGACTTCAACAAGTTATTTCACACTTTTTATTGTTGAGGTTGGTTCCATTTTTTGGTAAACATTTTTTTTTTACCATTTTCAATGACCTTTGTGTATTTGAGTCTGAAAACTATCGCGAGTTTCTTCCATAATTGTTATGTAATGTCGGAGAGTAATTTTTCAGTGTTTACCATGTGAGTCCTAGTCGGTTTGTTACATTACACCTTTGTGTATGTTCACCGATGTTTTCACCCGCAATTATAATGTCTAAGTAAACTGGTCTCTATGGCTCACAACACTATTGTATTTAAATAAAAGCACTCAAGTAGAAGACATTACTTTATTAAAATTGAAGTTCACTTAATAGATGCAGAGTTAATAACAGGCAAAACCTTAATTCCTTCCCTATTGATGACCGTCACTTGAAAGTTAGGGAGACTCACAAACAGTCTTCTGTGGACCTCTTGAACACACTTCTGCAAGATTTCATATGCTTCCTGTTCTGTGGCATCTGAAATATAGTGAAAAAGAGAATAATAGAAAGTACTTGACTTTACTATTTAATTATTTTTTAAAGATGGCTTGCGTTTGATCACTGTCTCACCTGATGTTAAGCGAATTGATAATACATATTTTTTTTCTTTTTTCTGCGTTTATCTACTATCAGTGTTTACTTTCAGCAGATGTGTTGTGGGTGGTTTGGCTTTTTTGGGTGTGACCTCCAGTGAGGTCATCTCCCCTTTCTTTTTTTTTTTGAAAAAGGTACTTTCAGATAATAAATTAATTGTAATTATATTACAACAAAATGTTATACTAAGATTTTAATAATCCAAAACATTTTTCTCTAGTATTGTACGTAATTTATTGGGTAAAACTAACAAGTATAGTATGAAAAAGTATCTCAATGTTTTCCCAACCCTCAGGCTTTCTAGATTTGCGGGTAGCAGGTACAACATCAGATCATGACAAATAAGGTTTGAATCTGAACGAGGACTTCATTCATAATTTTCACAATGTTTTGTATTTGGTATTTTTATATGAATCCTTCTTTATCTTGACGTAAAATATTTAAATTATGCTATGTAACACACTTAATTGTAAGAGGATAATCTGGTGGGTGTATATCTTTTAATAATCGAAGTGAAAGAAGAGACTATGTATAAAATTCCACCTACCAATCAAACCTACCAAAGATAATAAGTACCTACATATCTTTTTTGCTTAATAGAATTGGTGAATTTTATTGGTAATGGTAATTTTACTGGTTGTTACTAGCCTGTATGCTGAGTTGGGGTCTGTTTGTGGCAAAAACTAGAGATAATAGTTTTAATTTCACATCATCTTTATCATATTTTTAATGGACTTAAAAAAAAGAGGTGGTTCTCAATTAAACTCAAACATTTGTTTTTTGTTTGTTACCGCATAACTTTCGACTGGGTGAACGGATTTTGATCATTCTTTTTTCATTTAAAAGCTGGTGGTTCCCCGGGTAATCTCATTCAAATTTCATTAAAATCAGCCAAGCGGTTTTTGAGTTACAATCCAATAACTGAAAATTGCTACACATACGTCAATGTTATAGTTGCAGCTGGAGAAGTCTGTGACAATGACAATTGATTCCTTGGTAGCAAAGGTCACTGAAAAGGGTGATTAAAAAATGTTTACCAAAAAATGAATCCGACTGCAACGAGTTATTTCATACTTTTGAGTGTTCCTTTTTTTTCATAAATTTTTTATTTGTTTTTTGCCACAAGTTATGTCCATATTAAGTTTAGTCGTTACCATGCTCACAATATATTGATAATAGTTACTTTTGAACTATCATGGTACCGACTTCAACAAGTTCGAGTGTTGAAGTCGGTTCCATTATTTGGTAGTTATTTTTTTAAATTGTGCCACACATAAGGTTATGTCTATGTCTAACATTCATATCGAACATTGATACCTACTATGAGTATGATGTGATGATGTAATGCAATGTGCCTATGCTTAGCTTTACTTTTGTATATATATATACTTTTTTATTTTTTTTCTTTATTTATACTTTTGGATACAAATACATTTAATAATAATAATAATCATCATCATCATATCAGCCATAGGACGTCCACTGCTGGACATAAGCCTCCCCTATAATAATAATATTTTATTAGGCCAAAGTTACATTTAAGTTCAATTTGTAAAAACTAGTTACAATGATTTATTTTCCAACTGGTATCTAGTAAACCAAATGCAATATATAAGCTGTGGGCTCCAATATTCCACATTATTTATCAAAAATAACTAACTAACACAACAAAAAGGATCCATTTTATTTTCCATGCCATGCCATGACATCGTCATTGACCAATTGACCTTGAGAGCGGAGTGTCCGTATGCACCACACTCCGAGAAATGCCTAAACAAGAAGAGGCGCGCAGTGCGTAAAAGCTCTTAAGAGTAAAGAGAGCCTAAAATTCTCATTATACATTTTTTTTATTTCTTCTCGAGCCTAGGAGCCTCAGTTATAAAGATAGAAAAAAAAACTTGTAACTATAGCTGATTTTCAACTCTCCACTACAGAATACTAATAGTGACAAGATAATGTGGAACAACTCACCTTTTTTATGGTAACGATCCATTATACTTAAACTGAGGTAACCACCATAGCCATGTGCTGCAAATGGTACTTTCACGCTAGATGCCAGATAGTCCATGAAATACAGCTCCGGGCCATTCTCTTTGTCATATCCGCCCATAAGAATGTTCACAAAGTATGGAGTCTAAAATTAAAAAATGAGATATTAGTTGTGGTACCATAATAGTTTATTTTGTAGGTATTTATTGTCCTCTGTTCCTGTCGTCGTAGGTCTTTTGTGACCATTTTTTGACAGCTCAGAGATTGACAGCTACAGCTGATGTGATTAGATAAACAAACTTGAAAAAATATGCCAGTGTAATGTTTTCTCTCTATTTCCATTACGAAAATGTAATTCTTATGATTCAAGCTTAGGGTTATAGGTATTGAAACACTTTTAAGTAATGAATATTCAAATGAATCTTCGTACTTGACAGCTCTCATGTAAATTAAGTGTATGCATCGTTCAATTTAGGTAAGCTTGTTTTTGCCACAAATGCCACATTCCCAAATTGAACGCTTGTTCAGTTGTACACTGCTAAAAATCCCATGTCCCATAAGCATAAGTCATGTCACTATTGCCTATTGAGATGAATGGAGTGATGGTTTAAATCATAAATAGTAAATGGCTTCTCTTGCACATTTATGGGAAAGTTTAAACATAATTTGAGAAGCCAAATCAGAGCAGCAAGAATAAGACTGTATCACAGTAATTATTTAAAACCAAAGTAAGCACAATTAAGAATTTTAAAAATGTTTATCTTACCCTGCTTCTCAAGTACTCGGCTAGGTTCCGACGAGTAAAATTAGCCGCTGCAGAAGGCCCCAGCTCGTAACCATTACGCATTTTGTAAAGCTGGATATTCTTAGCAATATATTCAGCAAACTGGGTGGTATCCCCGAGATCGCCAATCACGCCCATGACTAACTTATCGGAAATCTTGTAGATTTTTTCCTCATCTGCAGATTTGAAAATATGTAAGTTAAACGAGATAATGTAAGTTATAAGAGCAACAAATCAAAACCGCTTACTCACCATCCTTCATAACCATAATACTGTGACTGGTGCTCTGGTCAGCCGCTATCATAACGAAATCATTACACTGTATTCCTAACAAACATTGTAGATTGATATTCGACATTTTGCAATAAAATACGATTACTTTTTCATAAAAATGCCAAGTAATGAAGCAATGAGTATCAGTTTATAATCATAAATAATTATATAGCATAGCAGCGCACAGAGCACTGAGCAGTACAGAGCATAGAATACATACTAGTACAGAGTACTAGAGATGTGTAACTCAGCTCTCAGTCGGTTCAAAGATCCGAATTGGATCGAATTCGGATCTTTCGTGATGGTATGACTTTACACTAAGCGGTTTAAGCCAGATTTTAGAACTGCTCGGCACTTGAATGGATTTTACAAAGCTGATAGTAAGGCCCCTGATAGAATAATATGATTTCTTGCATAAACTAAAAAGAGTACTACGCAAAGATGGACATGCCTAGAACATTCATTTCGACCATAAAAACGACCGAACAATCTAGAATCGGACAGTTCTCATTAAAAAAAAAAATATGTTTCAATGTTCAAGCAAAAGGAGTACGGTTTAATAGTCTATAATATTTTGGGATCCCGATATAAAATGTCTTAGCATTTTATAAGGGGTAAAATAAATGTAGTAATTTTATGAAATAATATATTTTTGTAGGCGTCTGCTACAGGGGATCTCTTTTACATATCTACATCCTGTATTTTCTAAGTAATGTTCATTTTTTAGAGGAAACCCCAATACTCATTTTTTTTTAATTTAAATGAGGGGGAATACCTATTAGTCAATTGAATTTCTTTCTTTCGACGGTCGACATAGGGACTTGCCTAGCGGGACTTTTCCGGTGGGGAATTACCTATGAATTCTATAAATAGGAGTTCTTTTTAATGTTTCTTTTCATTATTAATTCTGTGACTGATAACACCTACCTATAATACCAGGGGTCTTACTATCAGCTTTGTAAAATCCATTCAAGTTCCGAGCAGTTCTAAACCCAGGACGAAAAAAACATACAATTTGGGAACATTCCACATTGATTCCATAAGAAAATACCACATTGAAGACCAATAGGGTGCGTTGCAGAAAATGTAAGAAAGAACTAGTTGTACTTGTGAAAAGAATGGAGGCACACTGCAATGTAGCACCACCGTTTCTACCATTGATGCAAATCTTGACCCGGTCGAGGCCTTTTTGTTGGAGGAGTTGTGGATGTTGACAATGATATTATATGTTTAAATGAGGTAGATGTCGCACAAGCGCGCGGAAACTTAGGCGGCAAAATTAAGTTATTTGTAGTAATTTTCATTGCGACGCGTATTTCAAGCGCAATTCTAAACATATAGCTATCCTTTTCTATATTATTTGTACCGTAATATCTGTCGCAGTAAGCATGTTGATGTCGTAAAGGAACAAAATCTGAGCACCGCGCAGTATGAATATACGTCATCTTCAGTAAAACATCATTGGAGTTAAATTACTATTTGAAGGAAAGAGGAAAATACAGGGGGGAGAGACGATAAACTTCATGTAATCGATTGCTCACAGACAATAGTCGCGTGTTGTACAGTCGAAAAAGTTTATTTTGTACAGTGGAAAAACTGTAGTATCGCAGCAGAAATGACACGAAATTGAATTGAATTTCAAAGTTCCAAAACAAACAAACGTTGATGAAAGTGAATCAAGCACATGAATTTGACGCTGACACTGAATACAGAAAAACGTGAAAAATCTCAAAAGTGATTGATAATAAAAGTTTTGGCTAAAGGACTTGTATCCAAAGCCGTGATATCATTAAAAAATATATATATATTTTAAGGTTATGTTGTTGTTATGACGTAAAGTTAAAAGGAATGTAATCAGTATGTAATCTTATTTCGCTTTCTAATCAGTGAATGTAATTTTACGATTTATGTGTTCATTAATACATGGCATCTTTTACATTTTTACTTGATGAGTAATTACCGGTTGGGAGTAATATTGGTGATCAAACAAATAAAACTTTTGTGAAATATGTTTAGGAAAGTTGCCCTTGGTATTTCGGGTGGTGTGGATAGTGCGGTTGCGGCGCTTCTTTTGAAACGGGCTGGTAAGATTGCGGGGTACCTAATTGAAGATAGCTTAAAAAATAGGCGTTTAAAGTGCACCTCTAACATCCATGAAGAAGTGGTGGAAGGTAGTAGCTTCTGAGCAGCATAGTAATCTTAGTGGACAGCAGATTCATAGGGTACCTAATTCTTAAACATTTTTTGTACCTCTAGTATTCGTTCTCCATCTCTTAATGGTCTGTGATGTGGCCGAAAGTGGAAGCACACTATACCAGGAATGTTGACTAGATTACAAGAACTGCCTGTCAAAATATATGATTTTTTTTTTGCAATAATTATGATTATCTATACCTGTTGCAATCAAACATTTATCTGCAACAAGTTTTTTCACCTCTTGATGGTTATGTAATGAAAAACTAATTTTTAGACATTTCAATTAAAATTCTTCATAGTACCTTTGGTAATTACATTATACTGCTCGCACCTCAAATGCAAGTTCTTCAATTGTAAGTTGATTGTGAAACTTTTAACATAATTCTCAGGACTTTTTATGATGGTCTCAATGCTGTTAGTGTAATATAAATATATATTTTATCAATAAATATATTCCGTATTCTGTGTATTATGAAAGATTGTTCTTTTTAATCAACAGTTCCACATGCAGCGAAATTATTATATGCTGGTTGGATTAAAATCAAAGGTGAATTACAAAATGTGTATGCACTACAGAAGTGTTCCAATCAAACTAATTTTAATGATTATATGCATTCAAAAAAATGATAATGATATATTTATACAAACAATACTATTAACAATATTATTTATTATATGTGTAAATTAGTGACTGACTGAAATGTCAGTTTTGGGCAGTTTCGCTTAAAAAATCTAGTTCCGGCTTCAGTTTCGGTCTCACCATATTTTGATGAAACTTTTGGCCCTGCCGAAACTCGAGGGTTTGTGAATTTTTGTGCATCGTTTGGTAAACTTCGCTGCTCGCCGGCGCCAGCTCAGTTTGCTGCCGTCCATTTAATCGTGAATTGGGGTTACGTTTTCGATTGCGTGATTTGGTAAGTGGGTCATTCCGGCAATAATTGGGACAGTGAAAAATAATAATAATAATTGAATTATAGTTTAGTTCATTAGCTTTTAAAAAAATGTATGAGACAGCAGATTATTTTCTAATTTAATTTATTACAAATGAACATAAAAAACAAAAGAGGTCAATTTAGCATGTCACACTAAGTCATTTTAACTTTGACTAACTATAAGTTGGAGATATACAGGCACAGCTCAATAACTTTTACTTACTTATAAGTAATTAATATTTGTTATTTAGGGTACATCAATTATATAGATAATATATCATTATATTTCAATAAAAATCGTGTAATATGTCATTTCAAATTATCACAAAGACGGACAGTCCATTTTAGTCACAACGATTCTACTGGCTCTGTTTATTAAAAAATACCAAAAACGCAGCTTATTTATCATCCTGGTTGCATTGCAAGGTCAGGGAAGCCATCTTGTTTCACCTGGTAGTAGTGCACTGCGATATATTGGTGACGAAAGGTGCTTGGTACACAGTAGTCATTTAAGAAGTCCACTTTAATTGCAGTGTTTCAGCAGTACCGGTAGGTATTTGAAACTTCCTACAGTGAATAATTCAACTGAGTATGTAATAAAATAACATTGTTCTTTAAAATAAGCAACTTAACTTATAATCGATTTTAATGTTAGCAAAGCGGAAGTTCGTCACATCCATTTAGTAACATCTGTTCAGTACTTTATTTTGAAATTGTCGACTTTGTCCATAAAGTAACAGCCCAAATTTTTATGGAATGGCCCAAGTATGTATTTGTTTTGTTTTATTAGCACTTCGTTTTATTATCATTAAATTATCTAAACTTATTATTATTGAACATTACTTTGTTGAGTTTTATTTTACGACAAACAAAAGTGGATATATTAGATTTAGTTTAATTTGGATTTGCATGCATATTTTTGTTACTGTTGGTGAATTACGTGCTACATACCTATTTTAACATAATTTTTCACCAAAACGGTTAAGGAAATGCTATGGAGTGTGTGAACTTTTTTCCTTAATGTTGTTTGACTATGAAGGAATTGGAAGATGTGGCTCGCGAGAATTACCTAGTCAATCATCTCGCCTCGTTTTTTTTTTTGTTTAGCGCGCATTTTTTATATTTAAAATTACATTTGTATTCGTTTACCTAACACTTTTTCCCTAATTAAGACTGACTGACTCCTTTGTGCCTATTTGCAATAATTCTTAATAATAATGTTAAAATTACCTACGCCATATTATTTATGCCTTAATTAATTATTATTATTTCATTTATTTCAGGTAAAAAATGTCACAAAAGGAAAAAAATCCGATTTGGTAGTTATTTGAGAAAAGCATAAGCAATTCATTTAAAGCTATTTGCAAAATTCATGACGAGGACGTTTTACTAGTTAGTTATGTAGTATATGCGTAAAGCACTCTAACTGAAAGTTATTTCTTTTTTTTAAAGTTTACTGTGAATAGTAAGTCTGGTATATTCATGACAAATAAATATATATTTTATATGACTTTAATGATTGTTTTTTTTATTTTATTTAACACTTATTAACTGTCTATATATAAATAATCGTAATTTCAGTAAATAATCGTAACCTTAAATATTTTTTTAATAAGTTTCGGTTTCGGCCGAAAAACAAGGCCGAAAGTTCGGTTTCGGCTATATAATATCATATATAATACCAGTACCGGTCGGACACAAGTTTTAATTGAAATAAACAAAATAAGTATACTTAACTTCGTACATGAATATATTTTTCCTATTAATACCTAAGGATTTCTTTATGTACCTAAACTACATTTCATAATACTACCTACTTCATAAAAAAAAATGTACCTCGAAAACATCACCAGTTGTTACAATCAGTTTCAACTATCGGTTTTTAGAACTAAATATGAGTAGCCCCTTCAATGTCGTTATAACAGATTTTGAATGTATTATATTCTACCACACTAGTCCCTACACTAGGATATCATGTGTTGTGACAAACATAAATACGGGATGGCTTCTATTTATGTGTGTGATGAGAAATTCAACCCTACCCAAGTCTAATCATTCCTTTATATTTTTATTTAGCTGTTTTTTTCCTGACATAACATATATTTTTGCTTATTTACAGGATTTCAAGTTGAAGGTGTATTCATGAGGAACTGGGACAGCAATTACGAGGCAGGTTTTTGTTCGGATGAGAAAGATTTTGAAGATGCAACATTTGTATGTCGTAAGCTGGACATACCCCTACGTAGAGTTTACTTCATAAAAGAATATTGGAATGAAGTATTTACAGTTGTACTTAAAGAATATGAGAATGGATTGACACCAAACCCTGACATTCTATGCAATAGATTCATTAAGTTTGATAGCTTTAGTGAATATTGCAGGAAAAATTTACGGACTGATTGTATTGCAACTGGTCATTATGCTAGTACATCCTTCGGGGCATTTTTAGAGAAATACAATGAAAATGAAGGTAAAGTCTGCTGAGCACACATAACTGGATTTGGGACTAAGGGTTATAATGTAACATGATGTCAATTTAAAATGCATGTACATTTCAAGGTGTGCGGTTACTGCAACCGGTCGACAAACACAAAGATCAGACGTTTTTCCTATCTCAAGTGCAACAATTTTCTCTTAGAAAATGTATGTTTCCGATTGCCAACTTGATAAAAACTCAAGTGAGAGAGATAGCGCGAAACGAAAACTTGCTGAATGTTGCAAACAAAAAGGATAGCACAGGCATTTGTTTCATTGGCAAGAGAAGATTTCAGGATTTTATAGAAGACGTGAGCATTCGATTTTCTTGTTTATGGACACATTGTAATCCAACTCACCTAAATATTTGCTTGATTTAAATCTGCCTAATTTAGTGATTTCAGAATATCTGTACAAAGTTTAAAAGTAGGTATTATAGGGTTTTTTCTTTGTGCCTACTTATAAATAAATAGTTATATTCGGAAACTTGCGAGTCTAATTCAGTCTATTTTTGCGTGCTTATTTTTTATTGCTATAGCTGCTTGAAGAATGCTGCCTACTTTATAATTAATTCCCAATAATTGCTTGTAATGATAAATTCAGTAATTTTATGTTAAAAATTATACACTGAAACTAATAAGTCCTACTAAAACCTCTTCACTGCTGCACTTAACAGGTATCTTTCAAATTAAGTACCTTCAATGCACCTTGGCACTTTTCTATCATCATTTAAACTAACAGTTATTGAGTTACCTATTGATTATGTGTGTACATAACACAAAATCTGCCTTTAAAGTTACAATGTCTATAATTATTCATTGGAAAGTAACCATGTGAATTATTAGTTAAATGTTTGCACTAATTCCAACTGCAAAGAATTGGTGGGCTGAATAAATACAAACGTTTTATGTTTTTTCCAGTACATTCAAACAAGAAAAGGACTTTTCATAGATATAGACACTGGAAAAGTTGTCGGAGAACACAGTGGTCTCCACAAATGGACAGTTGGACAGAGATGTTGCCTTGCTAACTGGAAAGATGCATACTTCATATACAAGAAAGATTTGGAGACAAATAACATCTTTGTGGTAATTATATAGAATACCTAATCTTTTGAACAACTTTTGAATTTGAGTTACTCGTTGCCCGAGTCTGTGTTTCCCGATACGTACAATCCTGGAGTCTACAAGTCGCGGGTGATTGGGAACCTTCTAGGTTTGCGTGCTACATACTAGATAACGTCATCACTTAACATCAGGTGACACAGTTGTCAAACGCAAGCTTATAATAAGTTTTAAAAAAGTTTGATGTTTTGACATGTATTTCAATTATTGTTAACTACTTTGTGTCAGCAAACTTCTTTCTGCTTATAATTTTTTACATGGCTTGCACACACCGCCATTTTTCCACCACCACCAATACTTAAGAATAAATCTCATGTAAATTCTTAACGAAAGGTGCAATTCGGATGATTTCATAATATAAACCGCAATTAACAGGTACGTAATCAATAAAATGTTATCAAGTAATAAAAATACAAATTAAATACATTACAGAAATAGCCCAACGGGTTAGCGAGTTAAAGTGGTAGTGGGCAGGGCACATAGGTCAAAGAAACAAATAATAAATCAAAATGTACATTTATCAATATCGATTATTATGTTCTTTGGGACATCACTAATTTGTCGGTCGTCGAGCTGTCAAAAAACGTTAATAAAATGGGCAGAGTATAATACCCATATACCAATACCCATACCCTTTGTACACAAATTATACAACCCAAAACAGAATTGAGTAAATAAATTTAGGAAACTGAGGGCTAAACATGTTTTTATTTACAATTACCATTCCAATTTTCCATATTTATTACAGGTTCCTGGGACCACACACCCGGCTTTGTGGAACAACATTTGCTTCACTGGCTCACCTCATTGGATTAACCATGAACCAGCTGAGTTGGCTTCTAACACTGTTTTCAACTGTTTCTTCAGGTTTCAACACACAAAGCCATTGGCTCCATGCAGAGTAGTGAAAAACTCTGAAGGGCTCACAATTATATTAGAAAATAAATTAAGGGCCATTACGGAAGGGCAATTTGGTGTATTTTACAAAGATGGCGAATGCCTCGGCAGTGCTAAAATAGCAAATATCTTACATAATTTAATGTATTAAACTAATTTAATTACATTAAACTAGTTAGCTATAAATCCGAAAGTGTGTAGTCAATCTCACCTATGTTGGCCATCTACAGAAATACTGTTGACACTACTAGTCAAGGCAAATCGCAAATTTATATAAATTTATTCTTGATGTTTTTATACATGTTAAGAATAAAAAAATAATGGAATAAAGGAATGAAAATAATTTTGAAATAAAAAAAGTTTAAAGTTAAATAGTTTTATCTGTTTGTATATTTACATTTTTTTTTAAAAAATGGAACCGAATTCAACACTCAAAAGTGTGAAATAAATAACTTGTCGAAGTCCGTACCATGAGCACAATATTTTGATAATAGTTACTTTTAAACTATCACTAGCATTTTTGTAAAAACTTTTTTTTTCACCCTTTTCAGTGGTCTTTGCTGCTCACGGGATCAATTGTCATGGTGTATGTTCATCGATTTCTTCACCCGCATTTAGAAAGACGCCCAGTAGACGTAACACTTTTCAGTTATTGTTATAGATATAGACCAATTGTTGTTAGGTCCACCTTGTAGTACCTACTAAAAGAACGCGTTTATAATTTATTTAATTATAAGGAACATTCGATTATTTTAATTCAGTATATGATACAGAATCTTATTAAGTTTTCATAATTTCATGGATTGTATTTATTTACGCTTAATCTGCCTGCATTTTTTTCTAAAATACACAAACAAAATGAGCTGGTCAGTCCCAACTTAAAATGTTAGCTCTTGGAGTGAAAGTCCCCTCTATATCGGTCCAGCCACTGTTTAATAAATGTACACTAAAGTAATATCAGAGCAAAGATTTGATTTTTTATTTGTCTGCATTGAATAGGCTCAGAAACTACTGAACCGATTAGAAAAAATCTTTCACTGTTGGGAAGCTACACTATACTTGGGTGGCAAAGGCTATATTATATTCAAAACAAATTAGGGACCCTTATAACTTTTTAATTTTAAAATTTAATTTTGACCCTTGCGAAGCCGGGGCGGACCGCTAGTAATAGATATACTTATAAATATTTAAGAGACCGATTGACTTGCATTTGATCGATAGTTCATAGTACTGCACATTGAGTTAGTGTGATTAACCTTGGAAGCTCTCAGTCACGATCGCGATGGCACAGAGATCCTCTGTAGCAGACGCCTATAAAAATATATTATTTCATAAAATTACTACATATCATGTACCCCATATAAAATGCTAGAAGACATTTTATATCGGGATCCAAAAATATTATAGGACTATTAGACCGTACTTCTTTTGTCTGGGATGCGTTCGGGGCTGCATTCAGGAGCGGCTTCGGCCAAGCCATATCTTGCTCTGACAGCGGATATGCGGCGTTCACGAGCTCAATTAGAGCATTATTTGCTCCACCCAATATTCGATCATGACCGTTCACGTCAACCTGTCAGACCAAATTATGGTCGACTGCACCATAATCTTTCTACCTCCAGAATCGATCAAATCTTGATCGGCTGTCAAAAGTGACATATTCAGTGGTAACTATCACGTAGTCTATGATCAATGTAATTGACTTATTCTTCTTCTTCTGTCACATGCTATGGTGTAGCCGTTCGTGAGACATCGATCAATATTTGGCCGAAGCCGCTCCTGAACGCAGCCCGTGTGCGGCTTAAGCCGAGCCATATATTGCTCCGACAGCGGATATGCGGCGTTCACAAGCACAATTAGAGCATTATTTGCTCCACCCAATATTCGATCATGACCGTTCACGTCAACCTGTCAGACCAAATTATGGTCGACAAGACCATAATCTTTCTATCTCTAGAATCGATCAAATCTTGGTCGGCTGTCAAAAGTGGCATATGCACCAGTAACTATCATGTGATCCATGAAAAATGTAAGTGACTTCTTCTCCTTCTTCTGCAACATGCTATGAAGTAGCCGTTCGTGAGACATCGATCAAATATTGGTCGATCAATATTTGGCCGACGAAGCTCCTGAACGCAGCCCAGAGGTCTTATTAAATTGGTTCTGGTTTTTGTTTGTAAACAAACTTTGAGATACTATATTCTATAAAGACCAAAGAGTAGATAAACTTATTGCCATTTCAAAACAATATCATGCTCTTTGAATTAAATTATTTTATTTTTTTTAATTTTACAAAAAGCAACAATTTTACATATGCAGCAGTAACTATCACGTGATCTATGATCACGATGATATGATATGATCAATGAAAGTGACTTCTTCTTCTTCTGTGACATGCTATGGAGTTGCTGTTCGTGAGACATCGATCAAATATTGGTCGATCAATATTTGGACGAAGCCACTCCTGAACGCAGCCCTGATCTTTACATCAAAATTTAAAAAAAATGAGAACTGTCATGTTCTAGATTGTTCTGTCATTTTTATGGTCGAAAATAATGTTTTAGATATGCCCTTCTGTGCACAGCACTCAAAATAATCAGGTAATACTTTTTTCTACCATGAATATAAAATGTACATTACTCCACTTTATTACCCATGCACACTCACTCACATATCCGAATAGTACACATACACATTACATGCACTCACACAACTTAGCACAGATCTTGTTTTTATTATTATATCAATTTTATTGCACTTGCCTTGTGAATGTATTGGAGCTGAATGCTGGTATCCATAACCCGGGAAAACCTATTTTGCTAGTTTCACACTCATGTTTCGTAAGACAAACAATATATATCCTAGAAAATGTTTTATTACTATTACTGTAACTACATCGATTCCATGTTTTACTGTATTGTACATGACTGTAACGAAATAAATGATTTATTATTAAAATGTAATCCCTTTCGCGTGGAGTAATCTTGAAACGTAGAACTGTGTCGTTTTCTGTGGCTGCTAGTTTAGCATGTGACGTTTAGCCCCTCTCCCGTCTTTTTCATCCCAGCCTCGCCTGGTGGCAACTGGCCACGGTTTCTCTAAGTGATATATGGGCATTGTTATTGTTTATCGTGTTGTTGTGAAGTGAGTGAAAATTAATCGACGCTAACGTCGATTGATTTTCGCACATTTTTAGCTGCATAATCAATGATACTGTGACCCCTCTACGGTTATTATTTATTGTGTTGCGATGTAGTGTTTGCTTATATTAATTTCCGCCCATCACAAACCACAATAGTGTATCGTTAGTGTTGCGTGCCCAACTGTATTAGTCAACGATAGGGCGTTAAATTGCATAGGTTTCCTGATATAAAAAGGAATGAGAAGCCACAATGAGAAAAAAAACTTGCTGTCTGTTTCTAAACTAGCAACCGACGGTACAGCTTCGACATAGATACGACCATCTGAAACCGTAGGTTGCCAAGTAACATCGAATTAATATACTATTAGTTGTACGTAGTACATATTATTTCTATGCTATGTAATCTGAAGCATATCTGAGTTATTCTGTGATCCCTTTCAGCAATTGTATGTGGATGATTATTTGGAATTTTTTTTAGTTTTAGGAACCAGGCTGATAGTATAATTATTTATGTTTTTAAGATTTGTCGATAGAAAACTATTTGGTTCGTGAGTAACAGGGAACAATCTTATCACTGAAAATAAAGACGATGGAATTTGGTAGTAAAATGAATAATTAGAGTTGATGATGTGTACTCCTTTCATGACTTTCCATATGAATATGCCACCTGTAGGAATACCTCCACGTTTGGATATTCCACCACCCCCGGGCGTACCGGCACCTCTGGGCGTACCACCACCCCCGGGCGGGCCGCCACCTCTGGGCGTACCTCCACCTCCGGGCGCACCACCACCAGCTCCAAGCGTACCACCACCTCCAGGCGTACCGTCACTTTCGGCCGTACCGCCTCCAGCAGGCGTCACTGGATCTCTAGATATACCACCTCCTCCTCCGGGAGTTGCTGAATCTTCGGTTGTTCCTCCACCACCAAGGATTCGTTTGCATCATTTGCATACTGCTATTACTCCACCTACAGGCGTTCCTCCGCCACAGGGCATTTCTGGTAATCGAGGTGTAGATTCAGCTTTGGATGTTCTGTCACAACCTATGGTGTATTCACCTGTTTATAGATCACCACCTGTTTACGCTCAGAGTTACAACCAATCTGGTTATCCATCATCATTCTCCTACTACTCGCAGCACCAACAGAATGTGCCTCTGCCATCAATGAGTGACTTCCAACCTCCATGTATACCTCCATGCTTGCCACCTAGATCTGCAACAGAACCTCCTGTAAGAATAAATTACAATAGCCAACATTCTAGTGCTCTATCAGAAGAAGAAGTTAAATATCATTTAGAGAAATGGAGGATACCAAAAGCTCCAGCTAAAGCAGTGAAAGCAGAAAGAACAGAGAGACTGGCCACTCCAGCCCTATCTGAAACGGATTCAAAAACTTATATGCATTATAGATCTAGAGACACAACAAGAAATACATCTAATGGAGCAGTTTGTTTCAAACAGGAAAAGAAGAGTGCAGAAAGAAGTCAAGAGCGAGACAGATCTAGATCAAGTCAGAGGGACCATGATAGAGAACGATCATGGGAGAGAGAATATTGCAGAAATAGGGATCATGCATATAGTAGGGAAAGAGATAGAGATAAAAGATATCGGGACTCCAGAAGCCGTAGCCGTAGCCCTAGCTACAGTAGTCACCGTTACAGAAGTCCTTCTAGGTATTCTGAAAAGGAGTGGAAAGTACGTGAATTAGCAGAAGAAAAAGAGAGAGAGAGGAGGTGGCTAAAAAAAAGATATTTAGAGGAAAAACATTCAACACAACACAGCGAAAGACAAAGATTTGAAAAAGAAAGATTACGAAGTCTATCATGCCACGATGACAATAGAAATCATGCTAAAAGTGGTGATTCAAATAAACGAATAAGATCACCAAGTAGAAGTTCAAACCACTCTCCAAGAGATTCTGAAAGTCGGAGCCACAGAGAGTCTGAAAGTCGGAGCCACAGAGAGTCTGAAAGTCGGAGTCACAGAGAGTCTGAAAGTCGAAGCCACAGAGAGTCTGAAAGTCGGAGCCACAGAGAGTTTGAAAGTCGGAGTCACAGAGAGTCTGAAAGTCGGAGCCACAGAGAGTCTGAAAGTCGGAGCCACAGAGAGTCATCACATTTGTCAAAAGATAGAGCTAAATTAAGGAAGCCATTGACAGATCGAGAAAAAATCTTAGAAGAGTATAGGTAAGTTTAATCCACACCCCTTTACATTTTGACACTACCTGATTCCCATATACATAAATCAATTTCTGCATTATTATGAATTCTTAGCTTAAAGAACTAAAGGAGGAGGAAGGATGTACTTGACCTGGAACTATTGATTTAAAATATACCATGGGTACTATTCTGTTATGAGTCATTGGTTTATTCCTATGAAGGTTCTAAAGGTTTCATCATCATCACCATCTCAGCCATAGGACATCCACTGCCTAACATATGCTTTCTCCATTGATTTCCACAAGGACCAGCCACAACTGGCATTCAGCCCTCACCTGTTATCTTACTCAGGTCGTCTACCTAGCCTATACTATCGAAAAAAACAGGTCCAGTGTTTTATGACTTCCTCCTTGATTTGATTTGATTTGACTTTTCTACCTTCTCTTGATAGTCAAGAGGTCATTGAAAGAACTTAGGAGGTTTCTATGTAGTGAAAGCTGAATCACTGGACCAAAAATGTTACCTGTTACTATGACAGCTACCTGAGCACACTGTGTTTCATGGTAGACTTTTCCAACTTGAGGTAGGTACTTAGTGAGGTAGACCAAGATTCTACATTTTGGTGCTAAGGTAATTCTTAGTTTCACTAAAATATAGTTTTGATTACGACATTATCTTCAGAGAAGCTTCAGGCTGCAGTTTCAGGCTTGAGGCTGAAGCAAGAAAGCTTGAACATGAGGTGGGATTTGATGCGATGTCGGTCTGATTGACACAATATTACACCAACTATGATAACTGAAAATAATTAGGCATTTAGCTTCAGATATTAATTAGGCACTGCAATGATACTCAAAAAGATTTTTGTTTGGTTTTGAGTCCCACTATGTGTGAATATTTTTTAAATTTATTATAAAGTCTGACTAGAAATATATTTAAAATTTTCAGAAAAAACTATTGCAGAACATCTGATGATTTGGCTGAAAAAATAGAACAATGGTCCAGGGAACATCAATCTGAGGATGAAGAGGTATCTATTGTTTATTTAGTGTAGGGATTTGATTTAAAAAATGTATTCAAGGAGGTATATATTTCCTCATTATTAGTGATTATCAATGCCTTCTTAGATAAAATAAGGATAGATCTGGGATCAAAATCAAGGAACAATTTCAATTGAAACAATATTAATTTCTACAAAGAAAATTTTAATATTTCTAAACAAGTAATAAAAACTATTATCATTTTTATTAAAGATAACTGACCATTGACATTTTGTAAAATATATATGAGTAATTTCTATTATTTAGTTCCGAAAAATCAATCAGATCGAAAAGATTGATTTTTATTGCTATTTTTTACTCAACTGCATATATCATCTTCAATGCCAACTTGACCATTGCTAAGGACACAATTAATTTTCCAATTTAATGAGGGATACATTATTAGTGCGATATGCGGATGCAGAGATGTTCGATGTGAGTGCCCACACAATAAGGACTCATCGACATTACATGGGGTTGCACCACAGGCATTACTCCAAGAAAATATACTTGATGGATGCTCACAGACTTATTACTCATCTGAACTTCGCTAGAGAGCACTTAGAGTTTGATTGGTCTAATACAGTGTTTTGGTATGAAAATGTGACAGACGCGTTCGCATTCAGCCACTCGTCGCATCGTCGCGATGACATCTCCGTGATTCCTTCGCTCGTGGAGATGGTCCCTATCTTGGTAGATGTATGGAGTGAACAGCAACCACATCAGGCATGTTTTTCAAAGTGTTAGTTAAGCATAGCGAGCACACTTGCTCATGAAGTGAGCCCGCTTTTGGGGGCATAAACCGAGCGGCCGCATACGTGCGTAATAGAATTAATTATCCCCACAAAGTTAAATTAGTACCTTTTAGCAAGATATATGTGTGTAAACAGAGCATTCTCAAGTTTAGAGTTATACAATACAAGTCTCTTCTTTTCTCGCAAATTACACACTCGGTTGAAATACGCCATCGCCTGCGGCTCTCACTGCAACCGACAGCCTCGTGTGATGCGTGGCAACTTAATAATTATCTACATAATCTATATTTTTATGTATTTGCGGGTAGTCTTTTAGACTGTAGTTTGCGGTCTAATATATAAAAATACATTTTCACCCAAGACTACGAATATACTTTGTATAGGAAGTTCCCTGATAAAATATTGTTTTGTAACTGTATTTGTATAGTTCACTTGTTCACATCAACAGGGCACCAAATTATGGTACAGAAGTTCACCCGCTGAACTTTACTACAAGCGCATTGAGGGTCGCGCGGGCGTGGAGCAAACGAAGAAACTGGAAAAACTTGTTCAAACATTCTTTACCAAGTTGATCGAGAGAGGAAGGAAGGCTAGACCAGAAGTTGATGAGTTGCCACCATTGATAGCCAGACCAAGAATGTGCTCTAAGCGTAAGTTAGCTATTTATTCACATTTTGTTTTTTCAAATATACAGTAATTATATTCTTTCTTCAGTCTACAGAGACAGTCTACAAGTCTACTTGTACTACTTTACAAAATTCGTTTTCACGTTTTTATTAGTCCTCTGGTGCCCACCGTCAATGTCACTTGGTCGAAACGTCGAGGTTATTCAAAATCATATTCTGACATATGTATCTACATATAATGTGCGCGAATACACTTAATAGTAATTATTTCCTCTAATTAAAACAAGTATTCAATTCTTGAACTTTAAATACAATTTATTTAATTTCTCTTTACTTTTCATTATGATTTATCTTGATAACATTTTTTTAGATGGTGCTGAAGACAGCTCATCGTCGTCTTCGTCATCATCAGACGACGATGATCTCGATGAGGATGGATTGAAAGGATATACAGATAGGATCATGCTGGAGTTAGAAAGGAAACAGAATCACCCAAGACGCCTACATCCTGAGATGTGGTATGTAGCAGATAGCAATATAACCTCTGGCGCAATTGGTAAATATTTTAATAATGCAATATATGGCGTAGTTAAGAACATTATTTTGCACATATATTTCACTCAAGTTACGTTCGGTTAAAAATTAAAAGTGTATATTAATATTATCTGACAGTGTGTTGTCAGCCTCTGGGGTGTGTAGACAGACGGCTCAGTATGAGCCTGTGGCTCATGCATATTCATTATTTAATGCTTAGATTGCTGAGGAACCAGATATGGATCTCGTAAGTAAACAGCTATAGTCATGGCAGAACTCGTTGCCCATGGCTTAGATGGTGGGTAGGGGAACGGGACGCACGTCTTGTCCACGCAATTTGAGACCAGAGCATGCTGGGCTTATCTGCCCTCTCGGAAGGTAGCTATTATGCACATACCATAATAACATATAATAATATTACGAGCCCTTTTTTACAGAGTATCGCTCATTGTCCATTACGCTCACTAATGCGGTTCGATGATAGATCCAGTGAAGGAGTTTTTATGCAACTAGAGGGCGACCGATGTGGCCTGGAGACTATTTTCTTAAAACTAGAACTGGGATCGTGCCCCTTCAAAACCATGAGTAGCTCAGTTGAAACATTGCTTAACTTATTTGATTTTTATGATTGGGTCAGTCAACTCAGAGCATGGCACTTAAAGGCAGGCTGCGACAAGCGCCGCAGTCTTATCATTTCGTTACTATTCAATGATACGCGTTTGCGTCATGTATTTCGTTAGTTCTGCCGAATATTAGAAATATGTAGGTTGTTATGTTCGTATTATAATATCGATACGCCTCCTAGCTCTGGGTTACTGTCACAGCTAAACTGTTCCCCGGATGTTTCGATGAACTTTTACAACTTTTTATGTTATTTTTTTATAACGGTTTTATGTACGCATCTTTAGCTATCTAAATCCCGAATATAATAGTTGAAAGTAATCAGAGGACGTATCATGACCATATCAGTCACTGGAAGTCCACTAAGCTGCTGACAATAAGTCTCAACACTGAATGTCCACAAGGGCCGATCGGAATCGGACTGCATCCATCCAATTCGGCGATGTTAGTCAGGTCGTATGTAGCGTGTAGAGTCACAGTGTAGATATGTATATATAAGCAGAAGTGTATAATGTTTAGGTTCAACAATCCGGGTGAAATGAACGGCGGCCCGCTGTGCCGCTGCAGCATCCGCGCGCGCCGCTTCGGCATGCGGCACGGGGTGTACGCGGGGGAGCAAGCCTTCCCCAAGTGTAGCCCCAGGGAGAGCAACATCCACAAGCTGTTCCACTACCGGTCAGTGAACACGACTCACACACACGTGCCGCAGATTTAATGCGAGAGATCACCAACCTACCTACAGTACGCGCGCGATCTGAGTGCAGCTCTGAGGAATGCGCTAGTGATGTGACCTAATTAGCGACAATGAACGGAGTTCGATATTTTTCTTTGACACCTTAAAAGTGGATGTTCAAACTGCTTGTATTTGTTAGTATTTTAACACATTTTAGATAGATAGATAGAAAACGCTTTATTTGTTTCTCCAAGCTATACAAAGGAACTTAATACACATAATGATGTTTAGAGAATTAACTATTCTGGAGAAACAAACGGCGGACTTATCGCTTAAAGCGATCACATTTTATTTATTATATTGGCGCTAGATATTTGTTTTAAAAGTTATGGTACAAAAAATAGAAAGTATCACGCATAGGTATATTCCCTACTTTAAGAAAACGGTGTGGAAAAGGAGAAAATCTTAATCATACAAGTTATTATTGTAAAAAATATATATTGTAATTTTAATCATCATCAGTTTCGACAATCAGATATGGCAGAATCGGATATAGCTTATAATATGCCTATAGCTTAGCTATCGATAAACGCGCGAGCGAGAGACATCAAGGTCAGTACGGCACTATAGTACAGGCGGCCGCGGCGAGGTGTGTGCCGGGCGGGGGGAGATTCGCTCGCGCCACACCTCATACCCCGACTGCACTCAGATCGCGGGCGTAGTGTACCTTTCCAAGTGTACACACAAGGACTGTAATATTGACAGGCCATTTATATGTATCATATCAATGCCGCTTACTGGTGGACGTGTGAGAGAACTAGAGTATCCCGATAAGAACGGTACGTCGCGAACTGAACGAAGGCGATGCTGCTCTCATCTCCGCTGCGCTGGCGGAAAGAACATATGCACTATGGCTATGATATATAATAATGTATTATTCAGCTTTACTCACGTTTACTGTCGAATTATTTCCACCTAGCTTTAGGGCACGTTCGATTCCTATCATTAGGTGAGTGCGCTGCCAGATCGCACCGACCACTCTAGTTATGTTAAGACTGACTTTTGTTCATATTTTGTCCTTATATACCTACTCCAGCAACCCTACACATTCTTAAACTTGCTCTGTTCACAATTTTCCAAAAATCCTATCTTAACCAAAACAGATATTTACAAAATAGTGCCAGCCTTCTACATGATCAAGTAGAAGATACGGTTTTTCATTTGTACCTCCATTGTATTTTCAGAATCACAGTGTCGCCACCGACGAATTTTCTTATCAAAAACCCCACAATCATCGGTCACGACGAACATGAATTTCTGTTTTCTGGTTTCTCAATGTTCTCACACTTCAAACTGGCGAAGTTGCCTACTTGCAAAGTAATAAGGTTCAATATCGAATATACAATTCTATATGTGGAGGAACCTGCGCCTGAGAATTTTACCGTGCAAGAGTTGGACTATTTTGGTAAGTATGTCTTAATCAAATTATTCATAAAGCCAACATGTCATAAACTCTTACAGTAAATATACTATGTCATCAAATTTACTACAAGATACAAGATGTTTGTCTAACAAATTGTAGCTTGGTACGCACAAATATAGAAATGTTAAAAAAAAAAATTACTAATTCGTTTAAAATAACAACGAATATAGAATATTAGTTGTTAATTTCATTGAATAAAAGAGTGTTTCTTTGGCAATATTATCGCCCTCTCTAGACCTCCGCTTCCAGGAAATGTGTTTCAAGAGAGCATCTATAGGCACGCGTACCATTCTTTTCAAAGTAATATATCACTTTCAGAGGAATTTATCTTCACTGAGCTGCTGGAGCTAGTGGACCTGGATCTCGGCCGAGCGACGGAGACCAGCTGTTCCCAATTCCATTTCATGCCACGATTTGTGCGACTTTTGGCAGAAGGTGGATGTGAAGTGAGTTGTTTAATGTTTTTCTATTGGCTCCGCTTAGTTTAACATGTTTCATGCAAATTATTAAATTCATGTAATTCTATTGCTAGACCTAAGTCACGATTGTACAAATTTACAGAGCGAAGGACTAACATACAAGTTGCGTGCAAGGCGGCGCAAGCCAGCCCGATTGGGCCAACTGCACCGACCACTATTTTAATTGTCTAACTATAACGGTGCACGAGATACAGGTGACAGACGGACAGACAGACAGTCGGACGTCGGATGGACAGCGGAGTCGTAGTAATAGGGTCCCGTTTTACCGTTTGGGTACGGAACCCTGAAGGTGATACTTAACCGAAGTAAATTTTAGTATGCTGGTTGGGTCTTTGTAGCGTTCGAAATGTATTGCTAGTGCTTGTTGTTTTTTTTTTTATTTGAGTCTGAGCACAGCGGTAGACCGAAAAACAGCGCGAACACGTGAAAATGTGCGCGTGGCAAAAGCTGAGACTATCCCTTTAGCGCTCATATAGTGCATACAGCCTAATGATGAATAATCAAACTTCTATATATAAGTTGTCCTGCGTTTTATGTGTACATTGTAATGAGAGACAATAAAAAAATATTTTTTTTTTAGTGCCGCAGTTTTAGTAATCAACGAGTTTGAGTAAATCTATCACTTAGTTACATTGAGGTAATTGCTGCAGAGAGCTAGTCATCATTCTGAGTCTAGCGCGATTTTACTTTCAACCACAACACCACATAGCGTTTGATATTGTGGTCAAATACTTTATTGTAATATGTACTAGTAGCGCCGCGTGGTTTCATCCGCGTAGATTGCGGTTTTCCCGCTAAATCAATTATTTCACGGGGATCTTATTATATATTTTACCGGGATAAAAAGTTAGCTTATTTGCTATTCCAGACTAAAATCTATCTCTGTGCCAAATTTCATCCAGATCCGTTCAGCCGTTCTGGCGTGATTGAGTAACAAACATCCATCCATCCATCGATCCATCCAAACTTTGACATTTCTAATATTAGTGGGATAAAAAAAACATCTTATGTGACGTCTGAAAATATGAGGATAAGACTTATATAGAAGTAATAGCTGCGCCCCGCGATTTTACATGCGTGGTGATGATTGATGATGATGATGATGACGAAGACTTGAAGTACTTATGTACATATTATATTTAATCTAGATGCGCCCCGCGGTTTTATCCGCGTGGTGATGATTGATGATGATGATCAAAAGTAGCGTATGTGCTATTCCGGCACTTGAATTATCTACATACCAAATTTCATCCAAATACGTTCAGCCGTGCTGGTGTGATTGAGTAACAAACATCCATCCATCGAAACTTACACATTTATAATATTATCGGGATACACGTTATATTATTGTTTGCAGGTTTTATCCATGTGCGAAGTGATGAAATACATGATAGAAGAAAGCCAGTTACTGATACCGCCGGAAACTCTGAATGACGTGCACAGTATGGACCATTACAACTGGCAGAAGTTCGTGGACAGAATTAAAGGTGTTTTATTCCTTATTCTTGTATCAAATGTTCACACATATTTTTCAGATGTTCATCTCCCCCAATTGGGGGAAATTGCCAATACTCGCCACGCTTGGTAGGCGGGTTGGCGAGCGCAGTATGATTTCCGATCCTCAGGAAGCGCTGCCGATGCCGGCTGCCCACCTTCTGGCACGTGATCCCTTAGCCGACTCTTACGGCACCCGCGGGAAGAGATGGGGGAGTAGTATTCTAGGCCGGTACCCCGCGGCACACGGAACGGAACTGGTTTCAGATGTTTACAGAGAAATAATTTATACATACGGGTCGTGACGCCTGTTTACCAGTGGGCAAATGACTAAATAATGATTCATTAAAACTCATACACATACACATACATACACTGTTTCTACGGGTATAATGTAGCACTTACGTGTAGTCGATATTACGACCGACAATTGTTTTTTTTTGTTCTTTATCAGGATCTAGAGTGCGGTGCGCTTGTCACAACGTCCCGTCTCGCGTAAGTGCCACGTTATACCCGTAGAAACGGTGTAAAGTAAATAATGATTGTTATTAGCATAGACAACCCATTACGTCCTTACTTACTGCCGGGACACGGCCTTCCTCTCAGAGAGGAGTATTGTCTATTATATAACTCAGAACAATGGCCAAGCGGGCACGCTGGTAGGGTTTCTCTTGTTCAACTAAACTAAAACTGTGGAAAATACTTATAATAATAATGCTAGATATGACTGTTTAACATTTTATGATGGGTATTCTATCATTATTCCATGTAGAATTTTTAAACAATTTTAGGAATGATAGTTACCTATCCTGGTAAAAAACCATGTTCAGTGCGAGTGGATCAGCTGGACCGTAGTCCGCCTGTCACTGATGACAAGAACAAGACCAAAACAGACGTTCAGAAACACTTCTACCCTGAAATTGTACATTTCGGCATTAGACCGCCCCAGTTGAGCTACGCGGGAAATCCTGAGTAAGTACTACTAATTATGACTCTGTTCAAAACTTTGTTACAGGTAGCGGCACTAAACTCCAGCGCTGACCGTTATTGCGCAAAAGTAAAAAAATAGGTATCACAGGGGGGCTAGAGGGACAAAGTCACAAAAATGTAAAGATTGATTTCGTTTGTTATTTTTGGTTTTTATTAGTTATTAGTTTATTTTTATTTTTAGTAGATAGTGAATATGTCTAGAAGAAATACTGTTTTGACAAGATAGGCACGAAAAATGGTGTATTACGTGCATTATTTCGCTAAAAGAGAACCCAATGAATTGATTGATTTTTAAAGCAAATAAAAAGTGAGATTGATAAAGGAACGAGTATTTTGCTCAGCCATTCGAATAGCAGCACGATAAGGCAAACTGCAGACATTATGAAGACGGGGAACATGAAAATAAACGATATCTTCTCTTCTTTTACATAAACTATTTGTTCATGTGTTCGCGCGCGGCAGTATCTAATATCCTCCACATTCCGCTCATTGATAGACTTACTACATATTTATTGAAATATGGTTTATAGTTATTTGTTTATAAAAAATAAATTTATAATTGCATTATGTGAGCGACTGTACCCATGCGCAATTATCCCCTACACATTTCGCTCAGCGCTAAACTTACGCGCCGCTACCTGTGAATGAGTAAACCAGTTGATTAGCTAGGAATCCTAATCAAGTTCGATATGATCAGGTCCAGGTGGCTAGATAACTGGACAAGTCAGATCGCAATTAAATATGTTTTAAACCACATATACGTGTATTGTTAGTGGGTACTACTAGAAGTGTGGCACAACACTTAATTAAGAAGTCTGTGATTAGAATAGATTGCATCATCTTGCTTGCTACCTATGTCCTTAAAATGTCAAAACGTCACATCACATATATTACAATGAAAACCAGTTAATTCGTAATAAAAGGTTTATTTCCCTCCTCTGCGCATCCCCTATATCCTTCGTCTATAACGTTGAAAAGCGTAGCCAGCGTACTTGAACACGTCAAAACATTACGTGTTTTAGAGAATAGGTTACCCGAAGCAGCAACGCAATATTGCGTTACTGCTTCGGGTAACATTCATACTGTAGCACCAATACTGAGTTACTGCTTCGGGTAACTCACTAAAGGTCAATATGATTCGTTTTCATAGAGCGTGCAGAAAGAGATATACTTAGTCATGTCATGTCACCCTTACATACATGCAAATCAAAATGTGTCTTAGTTGACAAATAAAAAGAAATGTACATAGACACTTTATCTACAATTATTTTACCTACTACTCATATATAAATGTGTGCTGGAACTCTATGTATCTATTTCGGAGGAGAGCGTCGACATCTACGACGCAGTTTCACAGTCACACTGCTGCAGGTGTCATCGATTCTCTACATTTGTACTCTCATATTGTTAGTTCTAATTAAATGAATAAATAAATAAAACTTAAAAATACGTATTAAAAGAACTGCACATACATTACGCAAATACATACGTATTTTCCCATTGTACACAAAGAAATAAAAACAAACTAAAGAAGCCTAATAAATCCATTGTTATGTGTATAATCCTCTGTTATCTGATACCAAAGGTACCAAAAAGCGTGGCGGTACTACGTGAAGTACCGGCACCTGATCGCGAACATGCCGAAGCCGACGTACAGGGAGCGCTCCAAGTTGGCCGGGAAAGAGGCGAAACTGCAGGAAATGCGCACGCAGAGCAAAATGAAGCGTGACGTCACCGTGGCTATTTCCTCTGAGGGATTCCATACCACGGGCCTTATGTGCGATGTTGTCCAAGTAAGGATAATGATGGAAACACTATTTCAGATTACAAAATATTATTTGTAGTAATTTAAAGATTATATACTTATCTGAAATTTTAGTTTCAAAGTATGGCATACACCACTGAACTACGCATTTGATAGATATACAGGATGGGCCATTTAGATTGGTCAGTCTGAAATTATAAGACATAAGTCCGCATATCCGCTTCTCGCTACTCTTTGGTCAACGGACTTTTTGGCAAGCGTTACTCAAACACCCGGACTTTTAGACATAGTGTCAGTTTTCCATGTACAATTCCATTGTTGGCTCCGAAAGCCAACGAGGCTGTGCTACTCTACTCTCCACCCACGACTGCTGTCTGATTTTCGTACACGAGAGTTATTTTATGACGGAGGTATGATACCTGATACCACGTCTACAACATGATATCGAATACGAATAAAATGCATTGTACTCACTGCCAAAACCACTTGTCGCGCTATTTTGATCAGAAGCCCCAATTTCTATAGTAAAGGGATCATGTCCCTACCTACAAGATGGCAAAAAGTTATCGAACAATATGGTACCTACATACTTTAGTTAAATGTAAATAAACTATATTGTCTTCAATAAATGTGGTTTCTTTCTTTCTTCTTTCTTTCTTTCTTTCTTTCTATTTAAACATTTTTTGAATTTTCTTAAAAAATGCGAAGAAACTTTTTCTCCGACCTATTATTTAAAATACAATAAATTACAATAAATGATTCTTTACTAGCTGCGCCCGCAGTCTCACCCGCGTGTATTACAGTTTTCCCGCTACTTCAATTATCCGCCGGGAACTATACTTTTTCCGAGACCTATCTCCATACCAAATTTCAACGAAATCGGTACTACCGTTGGAGCATTAAGGAGTAACATAGGTTTTTGAATTATTTGCTAATTACACAGGAAAAGCAATTATTTGCGGGATGAAAAGTAGACTATGTAATCCAGGGTCAACAGTTTTCTAAGGTTATTGATAAAATTGACTAATGGGGAAATAAGATTATCTGTAAACAAACTTATACATTGTGCCATTCGGCTAGCTAATTTACTGATGGATTTGTACTAAGCAAGCAATGTTTCGTTTTCGTCATAAAAGAAACTATCTGGGTACAATAACGCATATTTTATGCCACAAAATTATGTTTTACTGTTTTTATAGAAACGACTTCATATTTGAAGTAGTACTAACATGTGAAATGATATGCCATCGTTTACGAAATTAACCTTACAGCTGGTATATATTTACAAACAAGCACTGAAAAACGCGGCATGTTGTGAAAATCTGGAGAAGTGAAGCCGTCTCCACGGAAAGTTCGACTAAGGTCACAAACTCGCATCCAGGCTGCTTTAGGCCAGATGCATTCGTACGCACCACGCTTATGTACCCTTGTTTTTCAGAACTATTTATTTATTTTAATTTGTTTATTCAGGCAATAAGACCCATTTGTTAGTAAACTTATATATATGTTAGTAAACACTTATTTAAAGGTACTTTTTATCTATCTATCTGGCCAACACCCCAACAAAATGTCTATTTATTGGCGAATCTAGCTTACCGGCTATTACTTGTAGTATGGTGTTGGGGCTGCCACGCACTCTTTGCAGCAGCGATGCGGTTCTTTTGCGTAATATAGCGTGGAAACCATCGACGCGTGCCTCCGCGAACATGTTCGATGCACTGCAGAAGCGGGGCAGCCCCATCAGCATACGAAACCCGTTGTTATACTGAATACGCAGGGCACTGAAAGCTCTTCGCGTGTATCTGGTCCACAGGCTGCAGGTGTAGAAAGTCTGACAATAGGCTTTAAAAAGTGTAATTTTTACTTGATCACTACACCTAGCAAACCTACGGGCCAGCATGTTACATCGAACTGCCAGCGCCCTGCGTTCTCTTTCCATATCAACTTGATCATCAAGATCTTCAGTGACGAAGTGTCCTAAATACTTATACTGATAAACACGCCTAAGATCGATACCGTTAAGCTCAATCTTAGGAACTGTTTGGGGTGCTTTACCTGCCGCCCTAAATACAATGTATTCACTTTTCCTACTGTTATATACAAGTCCATGTTTACTGGCATAGGTTTCACACATGTTTAAAAGCACACGAAGGGCCCTGACCGTTGGGCACAGCAGCACCATATCATCCGCATAGGTAATATTATTCATAGAAACATTGTTAATATGGCATCCGATATGGCGCCGGCCTAGCCCAACGACCAGGTCGTTCACATACAAATTGAAAAGCTTGGGAGATGTTAACCCCCCCTGTCTCACCCCGCATTCCAATCTGTATGCTTCCGAGTAGCCGTCTGCCCATCTTACACAATTTTTCTGGTTAGCATACCAGTATTGAAAGATCTGTATCACCTGTTTAGGCATTCCTGTCCTAGCCAGCTTCGTCCACAATATATCATATGATACCAAGTCAAAAGCTTTGCTCAAGTCAAGGAAGCATGCATACACAGGCGTACGCCTCCCAGTATAATATTGTACAGTGTGCTTCAAACTCAAAATTGCACTCTCTGTCGATAGTCCAGATCTAAACCCGAATTGAGCGTCATGAAGAGTAACATGTTTATCGAGTTCCGAGCCCAATATACTATCGAAGACCTTCGCTATAACAGTCGCGAGTGATATTGGTCTGTAATTACTCTTATCCGACAAATCCCCCGTTTTGTTTTTAACAATAGGAACAACGATAGTTTTAATGAGATCCTGAGGTAAATAAGAGTGACTTATACATAACGTATAAAAGGTCGCCAGCACACGCGGCAAATGCACTCTCGCATACTTCAAGTGTTCGATGCTCAGGCCATCGTGACCGGGTGATCTGCCGCTTTTCATTTTGCTAATTATATAGGATATTTGTTTAGCGGAGACCCGAAATAGATCACCAGTCGCATAACCTTCCGAAAGTAGCACTGACTTGGATGAACCTAAAGGTGATGATACTCTGAAGTGCTTCATAAACAAATTTGCGATTTTATCACAACCACTCACACCGTCGACGGTCACAGGGAGAGCTGGCTTGATATTAGTTTTATTAGTTGCTCGCCAAAACTCTTTGAAATTGTTCGTAGCTCGATGCTCGGCGATGATATTCATTTTAATTTGATCTTCATTGCTTTGGCACCACTTTAATTTATTTTTAAATAGTTTCCTACTTGTGCACATTTCATCATAGATGATACCACATCTAGGTCTATTATGGAAATTCCAATTTTGAAAATTGAGTTTGGCCTCCCTATGTGCGTCACGGACGTGTTTGTTTCAACCAGTCACAATGCGTCGGTTTGCCATACCTATTTTATTATCACAATCACCGAAACTACAAATGGAGGCTTGCTTTAATATATTTGTAATTTCTACATACATTAAATCCAATTTTTCTAAATGTTTACAATTAGTACACAGTCCATAACTACACTGCCTAAATTCGTCAGGCAATTCAATCAGTTTCAACTTATTATTACAAAATGAGTAATATTTATTAATTTGCGTGTTATTTCGTATTCCCCATCTAATTTTCTTACAATCACTACTTTCGTATATCGTATTTCGTAATATTTTAGATCTTACACAATTTAGGTTACATTCTATAATAAGCGGCATGTGGTCCGACCAATATGTATTGTATTTTATAGAGACAGTATTTATTGTCTGCCAGGCAGCCTTACTAACAACACAATGGTCAAGCCAATGGACACTCCCATGCACGTCACTCACAAATGTATAATTATTTGAACTTATACCTAGCTTTTCTATGTCTGCACATAACCATTTCTGGTCTTCACATAGATTAAACAACTCTTTACCAAATAGTTTAGTCGGGTGCGCGTTGAAATCGCCTAATAAATAAATAGCCTCTACTGAGTTATTTTCCATGATATATGAGCTATGATCGTATGTAAATCCTTAAGAATTTGTAACAATACTTAGGAAACCACTGGCAAATGCTAGTATTCCGTAAACCGGGTAATCGTAGGAATATTTTGTTATATCTCTTTATTGCCAATTCTTTTACACACCTATGTAATCACCCAATTTGAAAATAAGAATCCGTCCGCAAGAAAATTTGAAAAACAATTTTACATCGCCATAATTTAGATGAAGACTAAATTTAGTTTGGCGTCTCCAATTTTATGACAAAATATATGACGTTAGTCAGCCACAGCAGAATAGCAAAACAAGTCTAACACTAAATTGAGTAACTAAAACTACCTTAGTGATGTCAAATTAAATTTTAGTTTATTCTGTCTTTGTTACAATAGGTAAATGGTTTGGGCGCACTAAAACTTAATTTATAGTTACAATTAATTTACACACAATTAACTATTAATTATTACTACAATTACAAATAATGATTAGTAATTATTTAAATAGTTCATGCTTACCATTCTATTTAATATTTTCCAGCACGCCATGTTGATCCCCGTCCTGGTTCGTCACCTTCGCTTCCACAAATCTCTAGAAGCTCTCGAGAACAGGATCGGCTACGTGTTCAAACAACGGCTGCTGCTGCAAACTGCGCTGACCCATCCCTCCTATAGAGAAAACTTCGGGACCAACCCGGACCATGCGAGAAATAGTTTAACGAACTGTGGGATAAGGCAGCCGGAGTACGGCGATAGGAGGATACACTATACGCGAAAGAAAGGTAACGATATGGAGGAAACACATCCGCTGGCGCATCCCTCCTATAAAGAAAACTTCGGGACCAACCCGGACCTTCCGAGAAATAGTTTAACGAACTGTGGGATAAGGCAGCCGGAGTACGGCGATAAGAGGGTACACTATACGCGAAAGAAAGGTAACGATATGGAGAAAACACGTCCGCTGACGCATCCCTCCTATAGAGAAAACTTCGGGACCAACCCGGACCATGCGAGAAATAGTTTAACGAACTGTGGGATAAGGCAACCGGAGTACGGGGATTGGAAGATACACTATACGCGTGAGGAAGGTAACAATATAGAGGAAACAAATTTTTTAGGAAACATGATTTTACGACGCCCGTGCGCTGATCAGAAGTCATTGAGACAAAATACAAATCACTGATAAAATAGACAATCGAACTGTAGGATTACGCAATAGGAGGAAGAAAGGTAAATATTGTATACTAGAAAGGACAGGTAAAGTGTGGTAAGTCTAGTTATTCACCTTTTTTATTTTGACAATGTTGTTCTTGCGAATAAATAAAATAAAACTAATATAAGTAACCAGCAGACCGGGCAAACCTTATTCTGCCAAATAAATTACCGACATGTCAAAGTGACGCGACACTTCATGTGAATAACCTCACGTGAATGAACGATACTTAAATTATTTGGGCTTAGGAGGGCGAAAAATATTTTACGATCTGTTATCATCATCATCTCAGCCATAGGACGTCCACTGCTGGACATATGCCTCCCCCATTGATTTCCACAAGGACCTGTTGGAAGCGGATCGCAATCAGCCCTTGCCTGCAATCTTAGTCAGATCGTTTGTCCACCTGGTCGGTAGCCGTCCTATGCTGCGCTTGCCAGTCCGTGGTCTCCATTCGAGAACTTTTCAGCCCCAACGGCCATCAGTTCTTCGAGCTATGTGCCCTGCCCATTGCCACTTCAACTTGCTAATCCATGGGGCTATATCGGTGACTTGCGTTCTTCTACGGATCTCCTCATTTCTGATTCGATCCCGTAGATAAACCCCGAGCATAGCCCTCTCCATAGCTCGTTGTGCGACTCTGAGCCTGCTCAGAAGGCCCATAGTTAGAGACCACGTTTCGGTTCCGTAAGTCATCACTGGTAACACACACTGTTCGAAGACCTCCGTTTTCAGGCATTGCGGTATTTTGGACGAGAAGACGTCTCGTAGCTCGAACGCTGCCCAGCCGAGTTGGATTCGATGATTTGCCTCTCTCTCAAAGTTGGACTGTATGCCCTAGGTAGATGTAGTGGTCCACAACTTTGAGAACCGAGTTCGCAATTGACATCGGGGCGGACGCAACATGGGCATTTGACATAATTTTCGTCTTGTCTATGTTAAAAATGAACATGGATAAGACGAAAATTATGTCAAATGCCCATGTTGCGTCCGCCCCGATGTCAATTGCGAACTCGGTTCTCAAAGTTGTGGACCACTACATCTACCTAGGGCATACAGTCCAACTTTGAGAGAGAGGCAAATCATCGAATCCAACTCGGCTGGGCAGCGTTCGAGCTACGAGACGTCTTCTCGTCCAAAATACCGCAATGCCTGAAAACGGAGGTCTTCGAACAGTGTGTGTTACCAGTGATGACTTACGGAACCGAAACGTGGTCTCTAACTATGGGCCTTCTGAGCAGGCTCAGAGTCGCACAACGAGCTATGGAGAGGGCTATGCTCGGGGTTTATCTACGGGATCGAATCAGAAATGAGGAGATCCGTAGAAGAACGCAAGTCACCGATATAGCCCAGTGGATTAGCAAGTTGAAGTGGCAATGGGCAGGGCACATAGCTCGAAGAACTGATAGCCGTTGGGGCTGAAAAGTTCTCGAATGGAGACCACGGACTGGCAAGCGCAGCTTAGGACGTCTACCGACCAGGTGGACAAACGATCTGACTAAGATTGCAGGCAAGGGCTGATTGCGAGCCGCTTCCAACAGGTCCTTGTGGAAATCAATAGGGGAGGCATATGTCCAGCAGTGGACGTCCTATGGCTGAGATGATGATGATGATGAATGAGGCAAAGTCTTCATCGTCTTAGAACAATTTTTATGAACATATTTTTTACATATATATCGTATCCCTAGCCAAAGTTATATGTTCTGTTTCGACAAATAAAACAACTCTGAGTCTAATAGACCATTAATTACGTTAAATAGATGCGCTGCTTCGTAAGGCTGTCATTATCGTACATTAATACTATGATTTTGTGCACAGGCATCGTAACTCTGATTAACATCATGTCTCGTTTCGGCAAGAGCAACGAGACCGAGTCTGAGATAAAGCACAACGAAAGACTTGAGTTCCTGGGGGACGCCGTCGTGGAGTTCATATCGTCCATACACCTGTTCAGAATGTTCCCCACTCTGGCCGAGGGGGGTCTAGCGACGTACCGGGCCTCTATAGTGCAGAACCAGCACCTGGCACAGCTCGCTAAAGTAAGTGTTTAACAATATTTAGGACAAGTTACGACCTGTTTTATCCAGTAAAAAACTATAACATAAATAATTGGATCGGAGAAAGCAAGTATTTTCGATTGGGCTACTTTTGTGCATCAGACGCACATCAGGCCGTCGTGTCCGGGTCGCTGAACGTAACGGGCGGTTTATGCTATGGAGCCTTGTGGATACTCTAATATAGAAGTAGCTGTGTAAGGTATGTATTTTTATATGTTTATAATGCTAAAGATCTATCTCTTGTTCGTTGATATTTATTTGAGTTGACTCTTTCCTTTATTTTTTTTTATAAGAAAAGCCCCCAATTCTACGTGGCGGCCTGCATTGACGTCCCGCTTGGGTTGTATTGTGCATTCCCCCCGCCATCTCCCCCAGCCATCCAAGCTCCTATATATATCGGAGTATGGCTTTCGGTTGATGGCACAGCTGCTCCAGTGTTACATTTGATGTTCTTGCATCCCCTATGAGAAAAGCTCCTACAGTAAGAATCTAATTATAGGTGTATATTTAGAATTTACCCACAAAATTCATTAAATGGTTTTAGTATTATTTATATCTCAATTCTGTACATGTAATCTCCTTGTGTCGTGGTAGTACCGGCCTAGAATAGTACTCCCCCATCTCTTCCCGTGGGTGCCGTAAGAGTCGGCTAAGGTACCAGGAGGTGGGCAGCAACGCCTTCTGAGGATACGAAACCATACTGCGCTTGCAAACCCGCCTGCCAAGCGTGGCGAGTATTGGTAAATCCCCCCTATATGGGAGGCAAATGTCCAGCAGTGGACATCCTATGGCTGTGATGAATGATGAAAATGAATGATCTCCTTGTGATAGATACTGAGAAGGTGTCATACTAGAGAAATTACGCTTACGCTAGAGTGCAGTTTCCTGGCCCTTTGTGCACTGTATACCAGAAAAGGCACTGCTCCGAGCTAGATCGTCAACGAGCATTATTAACCAGAATTCAATCCCGGTCACATTGAAAGAAATAAATTACATTATTTCTATTTCGATGTCGATCGTGTGAGCCGTAAGCAGTAAATGTGACTATGAAACTAAATTAAACTCTGTATCTCAGTCTCCAATAATTCAAGTAATTTTTGCTACGAATTTCTGTTGCATTGAATTCATATACGATTCCTAATCGTGATCCCGTCTGTGTCCGCGTACTACGTGGGAGCCGAGGACTGTCTGAACACGCTAGAGACTGATTACTTTCTATTTTTTTCTCGTAGCAACACGTGTCTTGTCGTCCGTTATAATAGAGTAACCTGTTTTCTATTGAGTGCCTGGCTAGCTAACATCCTGCTGTGGGCAGTCACACCTGCCGCGAGGCTGCCCCGCTCCGAAGTGCTCATATCATAGTATTGTTCCAGAACATAGAGCTGGAACAATTCATGCTGTACGCGCACGGGTCGGACCTGTGCCGCGACGTGGTGATGAAGCACGCGATGGCCAATTGCTTTGAAGCCCTTATGGGCGCGCTGTTCCTGGACGCTGGACTTCAGGTCAGATACTTACATTATAGTAGTTAAATAGACCATTTATGCCATAAATATGATAGCAGATATGCAATAATTTGACGGTCGCCGTGGCGCAGTGGTTACTGTCACTGACATGACTTCTGTGTCTTCGGGACCCTGGGTTCGAACCCGGCAAGGGCAATCATTTGTGCGATGAGTGTAGATGTTTGTCCCGGGTCTTAAGTGTTTATGTGCTGTGATTGTGTGTGTCCATGCCTCCTGCGACACAGGGAATTCTAGTGCGGGGGTCTGAGTCTAAAAAAAAAATTACAAGCAAAAATTTGATAAATATAAAGCTTCTTCAACTGTAGACCCCTCTGCTGGTAAAAGCTTTACTTTTTGTTCATATCTTTCGCGTTTGAGCTACGACAAGTACGTTCGCCCGCTGTCATTTTGATTTCATGTTCCTGTTAGACTATATGTGTTTATAATAAAGCAATATTGATAAAATGTCCCAAGAATAGGTTTAGGACACCAAAATTTGTTTAGGACACCAACATTTGTTTTATGGTTTCTGTAAGTTTATGATCCAGTCAATATTTTTTAACCACAAATTAAAAAGTCAGTCATCATCATCATCATCATCATCATCATCTCAGGCATAGAGCGTCCACTGCTGGATATAAGACTTCCCTGTTGATCTCCACAAGGATCGGTTAGAATCGGCCAGAATCCAGCCCTTTCTCGCGATCTTAGTCATGTCCACTTTGTCGGTGGTCGTCCTATACTGCGCTCCAGGTCGCTCGCTGGTCTCCACTAGAGAACCTTTCGATCCCAACGGCCATCATTTCTTCGAGCTATGTGCCCTGCTCCATGCCACTTCAACTTGCTAATCCGCTGGGCTATGTACTTTCGTTCTTCTCCGGATCTCCTCATTACTGATTCGATCGAAACTCCTAGCATAGCCCTCTCCATAGCTCGCTGTGCGACTTTGAACCCACTCACAACGTTAATAGTCTGAGACTACGTTTAGTTATTAAAAACTATCTCACATAAATTCCCCAATTAGTAGGTACTTTATTAACTATTTATTTCTTTAACGATGAAAATAACCGCCCAGACAAATTAAATAACATTTTCATTTTCTAAACGTGAAATTATTATTTTCGTGCGTCAGGGGAATTCTATAGTGACAATCTGTAGTGACAGATTTGCCCTGACGCACGTAGATTTTAGGAAATAAGTCGTTGTTATTTCGGAAGCTTTTGTATAAATAGTTGTATCGACAGGAAAGAGTTGTGCAGTTTAGATTTCACCGGTCTCATATGACTGTCTCCATGAACTATTATGAATGATTGACAGGTTGCCGATCGAGTTTTCGCCCTAGCGTTGTGGTACAACGAACCAGACCTGTACAAGGTGTGGTTGGAAGAACGCCCGCATCCGTTACAAGAACAGGAGCCGTTGGGCGATAGGCGATACATCGAAGATTTTGAGTTTCTACAAAAGCTGACGGAATTCGAGACTTCTATAGGTAAGAAATACGAGATTTCAGTTCATTTAACATCCTCTAATACTATGAATTTGAGTGTTTTTTTATAACATCTATGTTTTTGCTCAAATGTCCTGTATTATATCGTGAAATGCAGTGAATTATGCTACTGTATGAAATTAAATAGAATTCGAAATCGAACAATGATCTTTCCGTACCTACGTAGAATATATACGTATGTATAAAGTAGTCATAAGTGACTATTTAAGAACGCTTTGCTATACAGAAACTGAAGAATTAACGAAACATTTACGGTAATATTAATCTTCAATGAGTGTATAACCAACGCGCACAATCATTCACATAAATACACCCTTCACATTCACCCGCATACATCCGCAGACACACACGCACCCACACTTCTCTTTCACAACTCACACGAATACACTCATACACATAAACTCCCGTATACCCAAGTATATATTTGCTTGCCTATATTTAAATAATTAGTCTTTTGGTTCACACAACTATGTACTCTGTAAAATCATACTTTGTTTTTTTTTTTTTTTAGAATTTAATTACACTTTAGGCCTTAAATAGGAAACATTTATGTACCATCCAAGTTTCCACAACAACGGAGGGCTTTGGCATCTGAAATACAGTTTAATTACTAGTTCGGATGTCAACGGATCCTGCGTAAACAAACCACAATCATACATTAAGGTGCATGCCTATTATACTACCAAATAATTAGTCTGTTAAATACGTGTGAATTTGTTAGCTATGTCCGGTAAGTTATTGTCAATAAAAATATATTTCAATTTCAATAAGAATAATAATCTAGCTCCGGAAAATACGACAGACGAATAATTGACGATGAAGCCCGCATGATTCCGAAGGCAGGTCGTGGTTCTGCCGACGCGGACGCTGAAAAGTAACAGGTGTGACGTATGACATTTCATTTCATATGGTTGTTCACATGCTTCCTGTGAATTCAATTCAAAACCTCTTTATTGTACACAAAACATCATACAATAAAAGTAACATATATAAAAACATCGTACAAGAGGCGGACTTATCGCTGAAAGCGATCTCTTCCAGTCAACATACGAAAGAAAAATCTTGCAGAGAAAGACAAATAGGGAAGTACGAAAATCTCGCGCTTTTTCTTCCTGATATTTTTATTCAATTGTCACTATTTTTGTCAATAATTATAGGTATGCATGAACTCTTGGTATCACGCTATTTTAATACAGACAAATATGAGCCAAATTTATGTAAATATGGGTCACACAGTATGGGTATGTTCCAAACACTGTTTGGTGATAGTTAAGACTATCTAGTTTGTAATCATTAATATATAGCATAGGAACATTTACACAAAGTCCTCAGGTCCTATAGGCAGAGCCTGTACTATGGTAACCTGATGACTGATATATATACTTATATACATACACACACAATTATAAAGATTAATTCCGTCATTATCTTGTTTAGAAAACTGTGCATCCATTCCGCAGGCGTAGAGTTCAAACACATCCGGCTGCTGGCGCGAGCGTTCACGGACCGCTCCGTAGGGTTCACACATTTGACGCTCGGCTCCAACCAGCGCTTGGAGTTCCTCGGCGACACGGTTCTGCAGCTGGTGGTCTCCGATAAGCTGTACCGCCACTTCCCTGACCACCACGAGGGACATTTGTCTGTGAGTATAATTTTGTTTAGTTTTTACATTGATCCCTAAGTTAATTGATAAAATGCTAAATATTTTTAATTTTTTAAAAAGATATAACTGTCTCATAATAAAATCTGCCAATTGTTACGTTGTAGCCGTATGTTAATCATTGTCATCTATTAAAATTATAAAATATAACCAATATGTTATATAATATGTAGCATATCAGAGATCCTCCAGAGTTCTGAAGAGCTCATCAACCGTATTCCGGCGTCGCGGTTTTACCACCGCAGCAGGCACCCCGGCGGGTAACCCAGACCCACTCGAGGCCAACCTTTCCTCGACCAATATCATAATCCCCATATGAGTTTCTTTGTTTCTGGCTTAAGAGGAATACTTGCCTTTCAGTTGCTCCGTTCATCTCTAGTGAACAACCGTACGCAGGCGATGGTCTGCGACGACCTCAACATGGCTTCCTACGCTATCTACAATAACCCTAAAGCGAAGCCGACGACTAAAAAACATAAGGCCGATTTGCTCGAGGCTTTCTTGGGCGCTTTATATATTGACAAGGTAAACATTGTTAGCAATTACTCTATAATAGAAATTTGAAGCAACCCTACACTAGCGGTAGGAGAGTCAGCTGTCATCCAGACGGTCGCTGGTTCGATCCCCATTTCCGGTTTGAGCTTCCGGTACAGGGTACAATATTGCCAAAGCCGCAGCATGGTGGGGTGTAAGGGTGCTTTCGTTACCCTTAAATTTGAAATACATCATGTGTAAGCCAACTGTCGTTGAGAATCAGTTAACATTGGAGATCTAGCGTGACACCACATCCATTCCACATCACCACCGACCTTCGAGCGAGATAGTGGTCGAACGCTATCGGTCAATGTGAGAGGGTCACTGATAGCTCACGCATCCACCGCACGTGCATTTGTACGAATCTTAAATCCGGTGTCTCGGGGTTGATTTCTTGAGTCTCTATGTGCCTCGCCCCAAGGCAGTCTGCTGGCGGTTGTCATCGTGCTTGTCCTTTATTTTATAATTCGACGCAAAAGCACGCGTCCATGTCAATAGATGAATTATGGAAATGGAACAAAGGGTATACTATACATTCAACATCGATTTAGGAATGTCGTGTTTTAGAAGAGTACGAACTTTTGTCATTGTCTCACTGTCAGCGACTTATCCTCGTACAGTACGCGCTACCTATATTTGTGATTTTGATGTTAGGCTCTCTGAACTTTTGAGCAAATGTCGGTCATCGAGCAGATTGCGCGTGATAAGAAGATTCGAAAACTTTAGTGAGTGAGCGAGACAGCTATGCAATAATTTTCAGTAGTGACTGAAAAGTATCTACATGCTGAGAGGCAGCTTCAGAACAACCTTACGCTGTGAGGTACTCCTGTGCCGTATTGAATCAAATATGTGAAATTTCTAACAATATGAATGAATAATACACGGGAGTTACTCACGTAATAAGTCAGAGGGTTCCGACTATAGTTTCAACCACATTCGGTGGGCTAGTACTAGGCGAATCGTGACCGCGTCCGCGAGCGCCCCGTATTCTCCTTGAAAAAGACCACCGAATGTGGTTGAAACTATAGTCGGAACCCTCTGACTTATTACGTGAGTAACTCCCGTGTATTATACATTCATAATGTGTCAAAACCACGTCAGTTTTAATAACAAAATTTCTGACATTGTTTTTCATATTTACAGAGTTTGGATTACTGCATAGCCTTCTGTAAAGCGTGCCTCTTCCCTCGATTGCAAGACTTTATCATGAACCAAGACTGGAACGATCCCAAATCGAAACTGCAGCAGTGTTGTCTCACGCTACGCTCCATGGAAGGCGGTGAGCCCGACATACCTTTGTACAAGTGAGTGTTGCTACATTATCTTATACTATTTAACAAGCTACTTTTGTATTAACCTTCGCTGATTAATAATTTAATAAAATGTTAAATTCGTTGCAAGTCGAGATTGGCCTTTGTTTCAAAATTTAAAAATGTTTCTTGCAAACTATGGCTAATGGTCTAAAGATTGGAATAAATCTAATTATTCAAGGGTAACATTATGCTTAAAAATTCATCAATATAAATGGTTTGCCTGTGAGCACGCCGAGCGAATGTTGTTCCCTTAGATACCATGTACTTTTGAAGCGAACGTGCCTATGTTACTATAGTTATCACTAATCACTCCCGGGATTACGTACAGTAATGAGAACACACGGTACAAAAATATCAAGTTATAATATTCCAGGATGATTCATAAAAACCCTTTTATGCTACCCTCCCCTTTCTTATAATATGTATATAGTTATTGCCATCTACCTCCTCATTATTATATGTATTAAACACTACAGTTACTACACTACACTACATTGAAATCTGTTTGCCTATAGGGGTATCTTTTAATCACCGGCGATGTTAAATGATATAACATAATATGTAGTGTTCGTTTGCTTATTGCATGCTTATGCAAATTGACAAAAGTTGACTTTAAGTCACCTCTTGTCAATTAATTGTTATTTTAACGTGCTCTGTTTATGTTCGTAGGCGCGACATGTCGGCATGTCGCATTGCAAGTGCCATGATCACTAGTTATCTGTGTACTCGTGATCATGCCGTTTGCGATGAGTCTAAGATTCCGCACTAACAGTTTTGTACTTATTTATATAATTTATACGTCTAGCCTTAGCCTCTCTTGATGGTTAGTAACGATGTGGTCCAAGGTGGTGATGCTAGTGTTAGAATATTGATTGTTGTAATCGCTACACGCTGTGTTTTTGCTGAATCTTCAAACTTTAATATATGGGTGGTAGGGCGGGTATTAGAAAGTACGAGGCTATGGGGTTGATAACAATATCACCTAAAGCGTAAGTTGGGGGTGTAGTTCGAGCCGGTGGACAGTGACCTGATAGACGGCCAATAGTTATGTTTTTAATTCGAGATCAAAAGTGTAAACAAAGGTGTTGACAACATGAAAAATAATAATAGAAAACTGTGCAAAAAATCGTGCAGTTATTTTTCGTGGGATGGTAACACAACAGGATTTGAAAAATTTTGTGTAGTTGCCGCCATTTTGTTTTTCTGTTCCTTCATGTCTCATGCTTCAATCTCCGAACTCGAATGCGTTTCTAGCTGCTTGTGTTGTGGTAAAAGATTGTAGTGGTTTTATGACTTTCCTTGTTATTTGTTATAGTTTTTGTTGTTTATCGTTATTGTTATAGATTTGTGTTATTGTCATTGAGCTGTGTTATTGTTCAATGTCATTGAGCTGTGGTGTTCAATTATTGTTCATTGTCATGAAAAGATGTGAATGAATCTGACTCAGAATCAAACTTTATTTTCCAATCTAATTAGGAATACGTAAAATGTAATGAAAATCCTTATACGCTTGTTTTTAAATTTTTTGCTTATTAAGCAGCATTAGCAGGATCTTATGACCAGGCATGGGAGGGAACTTTTAGTGTGCTTCCTTACACACTTTAGTTTCATACATCCACAGAGTGTAAGAATTTGAGTCTGAAAACTATCGCGAGTTTCTTCCATAATATTTTCCATTGTTTACCACGTGAGTCCTAGTCGGTTTGTTACATTACAATTATGTAAGAATTTGTCTGCTAAAAATAAATGTAATAAAAGAAAGGGAAGAACTGCACTTAAGCAATGGAATAGTTTGGATGAGAGGGATGCCGTGAGTAAAGAGAATAAAAGGAAACAGTATGAGGAATGGCAAATGCTAAAAAGATGGTTGCAACCATCGCAAACTTATAAAATAAGTTTTATGACCTCTTAGATCGCTCTCATGCAAAAAAGAACTGTACCGAATAGCAAAAGAATGCAAGGAATATTATTAATATGAGATGCATAACAGATGACGAAGGAAAAATACTGACGGAAGGTGAAGAAATAAAGAAGCAATGGAGACAATTTGAGAAATATAGAGAACGACTGGAGCGGAGTTATGGCAAATAGTCCGTCAAATATTGGTATCATATGATATTGGTGGTAAGAAGTTAGTATGGATGAAGTGAGAGATGCTGTGAAAGGTTTAAAGATTGACATTTTTCGTTGGACTGGATGGCATACCCGTAGAAGTATGGAAGTATTTGAAAGCGGATGGACGGCAGTGGCTGGCTTTGTTCTTCAACAAATTATTACATGAGAAGGCGATACCAGATGAATGGTGCAACGGGTCACTGGTGCAATATTTTATAAAATGAATGACCGGTGATAGCCTACTTCCAAGCTTGTTACTGCTCTAATATTATAGTTGTTTACTGTTATTTACTGTTACATATATACAAAAGTACATTGACTGTTGTATGATACTGTTTTTTTATAAGGGAAATGACCGTTTCAGGGTGATAGAATGCATGGGTCCAACGAACACGCGGGTTTATACAGTGGGTGTGTATTTCCGCGGCATTCGTTTGGCCTCCGCCCGCGGACACTCCATACAAGAGGCTGAGATGAACGCAGCCGAACAGGCCCTCAGTTGCGCACATCGTAAGTACAGCTCATATAACGTGAACATAATTTATTTCGCTTCGCTCGTTTCAAGTTGCAACTTGGTCGAAACATCGAGGTAAATAAATTACAAAATGTTTTTCTGGCGATCAATTTATCCCCGATCGATTTATTTACAATGTGTTCGAATCGCGAAAGTCTAAAAATTATAATTTTTTTCCGAAAACGGGACATATGTTTACGTCAATTAGTAAGGCAGTTGGGGTCGAAAGGATCTCGAATGAACACCAAATACTAGCAAGCGCAGCGTAAGACGTCCACCGACAAGGGATAAGATCGAAGGAAGGGGCTGGATGCGGAGCTTTCTTTCGATTCTTGTAGAGATCGGTGTGGAAAGACCTACCTCTTTCAGGTTGTCCAGCATTACATGTCTTATGGCCGATATCATGATGATGCTGAGTGGGCCAGGTTCGTAAAGGAAATCCATTTTTACTGAAGCTCGTGGAACCCGAGCGAATTTTAGAAACGAACGAAGAGGTCGGTTAAACCTGAGTATCCATGAATGCCGGCTTGGACCCCTCACGGGTTCTTGACGTAATTTCGAGTATTGCGGACAATAGCCATTGGAATACAAAACAAGAAACCCATCCAGGAATACCATCAGGCGGGCCGTCTGGTTGTTTGCTAACTATTTCGTAAAAAAAAATCTGTGTTGTCCAGCACTGGTTGTGGCAACCAGTATATTATTGCCAGTTAATTAGGACGCTATTATAAAAAATATCCCGTGACCCGTCAAATCTGCATATGATCTATATTACATAACATAACAAGTGAGAAACCAGTTTGTTTCTATTCTCGGTCTATATGTAATCCTTTCTCTTCCACAGAGTTGTTCCCGCAACTCGACCATCAAAAGCGCGTGATAGCCAAAAGCATGAGGAAGAAACGGAAAGGCAAGTCGAAACAAACCGGGTCCAGAACCGACGCCCCTCGGACTGACGACAAAGTGCCCAAGGCCTACAGATTGGACCAGGTGGCGGCCGAGTCCGACGATAGTTCACCGGCGCACTCGGACGAGGGCGCTGTAACAAAGACCGGTGACGACTCGGGCTTAGACAGTGACCCGGAATCCGTCCCTAAGGACAAACTTGACAGCGTACAAGTCAGCACTCTCGTCAGCGATATGGAGAAAGTTAAGGCGGAAATGATTAGGAAGAACGAGTATGAAAAATTGAAGGAAAAATGTAAGCAATCTGAGTCTGACGAAGACGCCTGATTAATGTATAGTCCGGTTTTCAATTAGATATCATCGAGACGTTCGAGACAGTTTTAAAAAAAAAAAAAATTGGTATATTAATCTCCACAGACTCCAGGGTCCGTGCCATCTTTTAACATATAACTTAATTGATAGATTGACAATTTTATAGATATTTTACGTACAGTGAGGAACACAATTTATAAACAATATAAACTAAGCTTGAGAAATATAATGAAACTTTAACAAAATTAATATTAAACCCATTGACACGCGTGCCAGCCATCGCCTTCCTCAACCGTATTTGTAAGAAGATGGTGACCCGACACACGATGCCACCGTGCACCAACACCTTTTCGTGAGCATGACTGGTCTGTTTGCACACACAAATCTGACATTCTTAAATATGGGTCATTAGAAAAACCAGATAAAATAACATTAACCACGTCTTCTTTTTTTTTCTTATTATAATTAATCTCCTACATTTAGTTTTGACAGGGCCTTCACCACAGCGCTGTCTCGACTTCTGATTGCCATTTTGAGGTTGTAGTCTGATGGTTCTTTCTGGTATAAGAACCTTCGCCTTTCTCACAAACCGACCGATGGCATCATTTTCGTCGTCAGCGTAGTAGACAAATGTCCCGGTGTGACGCAACGACTGCGTGCAGAACGCTGTCGTGCAGGTTCATTTTGGTTTTCGTTTTAATGGCGATGACCGACTCGTACTTCAGCCCCTGCGCTTCATGGATAGTAAGGGTACGTGATTCTGTACCTCCTCCGTAGCCCTGGTTGATCAGGGTTTCCTTTTCTTCCTGGGTGTGGACCAGGAATAGGGTGTTAGGAAGGTTTTTGGGGATCTTCGCACCCGTGTACTGCTTCAGCTGTAGGGACCTTACACGTTCTTTCCTGGAGACGTTCAGAACCGCTTATGGTAGCCAAATCTGGTATAGGATGTCCCCAACAGTTGGTTGCGCTGTTGTTTAAAGGGGCTTTGAGGTAGTTTAAGTTTTGCCCTCTATCTTCGTACACAATCACCTCATGGTGTTCAGAGACTTTAATGCAACCCAGTTGGTCAACGACTTCTCCACACAAGTGTTCAAGTACCATAGTGTCCACGCTTATCACTCGGGCGCTTCCGGCATTTTCAGCTATTTTTGAGAGCAGCGAACTTGCCTGTTCAAACGGTGTGGCCCCCGCCCATTCGATTAATGCGGTGGCCCATCACAACCGTCACTGGCATCGCGTTGTATTTTTTTCGCTTCATTTTTGTTTTGAACCTGTTCCCATTTAGCAGACATGCTAGCCCAGGTGATATTCGGACACCGCCTTTGGCTCCAGCTTTACGAGCTTATTCCGAGTCCTTCTTTGCTATTGTCCATAAAGAGAGCAACGCCTTTTATGTGGATTCCGGGCTCTCCTCGTTCTCCGTTTGCCAAAGTGTTGGAAATTTATGTATTTATAGTTTGGATTTGGAATACTGGAACTGGGGGTGGGGGAGAAATTCCGGAGGGGGTGGGGGAGAAATTCCGGAGGGGGTGGAAGGTTTGAGTTTTCTTTTGACCGCTGTTCGGAAAGATGTTTCAATGAAGGACAATGTTCAAAAATATTTTAAACATATATTATTATTTCAATTTCGAGTAATGGTAATTAGTTCGAACCTTTTTGTAATGATTGCACTGGCAACATTAACTCTCTCTCAGCTGACCTTTCTGCGTAGATTTATGTTAATTATGTATTAGATTAAAAATTATTGAAATACAGTTTCCACTGTTTAAAATTCAACGGTATTTTATTCTACATATTGTGGTCCTTCTGACCCTGTAAATAGTAAGTGCAGTAAAGTTTTTGCCGTTTTTGAAATGCGTTCTGCTATCCGGATCTAGTAGTATATTGGGCAGATCCGGCTCCTGCATTCTCCTGTCTATTTTGATTTCCAGATCTTGCCTATCGGCCGAGGATCGGGGACAATCCAGCATGATGTGCCAGACTGTCTCGAGAACTTCGGGGTCGCTTTCGCATCCAGGGCTCTCTTTCAATCGAAAGCGGTGCAGATATTCGGATATTCCCCCGTGTCCGGTCATCGCTTGGACATGTATCGCCGACAGTTTCACGGTACGCGTCAGCTGAAATACCTTGGTGACATCCGGCAAAAGCTTTTTCGTGACTGCACCTGTGCTCGAGGTTTCGTACCGATCTTGCCAGGTTCTGACCGTTTCCTCGCGAATTTTTCTTTTTATATAGGATGGGGGAATTTTGTCATGGTCATGAGAAGCTTCCGTGCGCGCCGCAGTCGCAAGCTCATCAGCTCTCTCGTTTCCTGCTGTGCCTACGTGCGCCCTCAACCAAAACATCCTAATAAATGTTCTTCGGATTTTATCTGACGGATGTTTTCTGTAGAAGCATACAGTTCCGATTGGAAGACTGTACAATCTGAATGCAGCTTGAAGGTGGAAAATCTGATCTCCCTTCCTTCCTCCCAGCAGGTCAAGGCAGCCCCTACATAACCTTCTAGCTTGCTGCCATCGGTGTATATTTGGGGTCCTGTAATATTGCTGGTATCCGTTTCAAGGAGCTCGTAATCCACTATTGTTCGTGTGGACGGACGTGGTTGATCCGTAACGTTAATACATTGCTCGAGCTCCTTGTCTGGGGGGAGGTAGTCTGTGGAGATGTTCTTTTTGGCTTTGTACAGGCTTGCAGCTTCTTGAATTATTAGGTCTATTGTTTCTATATTAGGATCTGCACTGCGGGGGGAGAGGTGAAGTACGTGGGGGCGGGTGTAGTCTGCAGCATCAATCGGCCACGCTGGGATGGAGTCTCGGGGCACGTTTCGGAATCTTCGGTGTCGTTCATGCGTCGTCGCTACGTGATATTCCGCCAAAACGTGACACTCGTGTCGCCTTGATAAAATCGAGGACTCGCGAGTAGCGACTTACGAAGTGACGACGGTTCTATGGAGTTTGGGAGATGTTGGTTTTAGTGCCTTATTTCTCTCTGTGTTGTGAAATGATTTATTATTAGATGTGGCTTGAAAGCTGCTTCCGGGTGGTATATTTTGCAAAACGATGGCACGCTTCCTTGATGCAATCAGTATCCAAAGTTAAGTTCCTGGTTCTCCTTGACCCTGCAAAGTTCGATGTTGCCCACACGTATCCTGGTGAGTCGGACCCTTCTGCACTTCACTTTCACTTTTCTTGCACGTAGCTCCTAAACTGTAATTTTAACAAAATTTTTTTACGGAGCAGATGTTAACTTTATTGTGTAGTTTAATGTTCATTTGGAGACAATATTCGGGGGCTCCTGTGTGATGTGGTTTACGTTTTACGCGTTCTCATTTTTCGTTATTCATTATTTAATTATTATTGGGTTTTCATATGTTTCGAATATAATTGTAATGCATCTCAGCGGGCCGGCGCACGTCCGCGTCGCGTCCTATCGGACCGGTCAGACGAAGCCATTCTCTATATGCGAGCGCTTGATACTTATTAATTAATGTAGGATAATTTGCTTTGACCAAGCTAAAGATAAACAAAAAATCTGCGGGTAGATCTCGTAACTAAACAAAACAGCTGATTTGTGTTACTGTTCTAAAAATAGTGTTAGGGCATATGCGATCCTAAATCCTAGCAAAAACCGAAGATAACAGGGGAATTTATGTGTGGAAGTGTTATCTGCGAGATGCGAAAGCGTTAAGGGTCCGAATTATAGATCAAAAGTGTCAACCGCGCCCGCTTTGTAAAACGAACAATTTTAAGGTATAAGTGGAAGTATTAAGTTTTGGACAGTGTCGTTTTGCCATCTACAGCGTCGTCATACCGCTCGTATCCGGTTAGTGGTATAATTAATCACATATAATTTTATTCGTTAATAATTCGTGGCTATTACGAATGATTGAATACAGCGCCATCTATTAGTAGTTCTGATCACTAGCGCTGAAGTGCCACCTAGAAAATACGCCGTATACTTAAACACAAGCCAGAATACAGCATTGATAACCTTTAATTAAAGACGTCAACCTTCCGTCCTGCGAAAACAGAAAATGCTATCCAGCGGATGCAAAATGCGTGTGCTCGTTTTTATTTTGCCATACCAAAAAGACATCATGTTTCCCCTTATCTCGTGGAAAATGGCACACTCAACATACGAAAAGTAGATGAGAAGTTCATTTAGCATGCACGATTCAGAAAGTTATTTGGAGTCATAAGCCTGAATATCTCTTTGAGAAATTGACCTGGAGGAAAGATATTCATAAGCTTAATACACGATCCAAGGGCACCAATCTTCTAGCTGTTCCTAAACATATTCAGCAAGGTTTAAAGGTTGCTTTAAATACAGAGCTTCAAAGGTATGGAACAGTCTGCCGCCACCTATTCGGAAAAAAGTAAGCCACGAAACTTTCAAAAACAGTTAAACTTTACTTTCGGAATTTACAAAAACACAATTTTGAAACAGCCTTTAAAATTATTAAAACAAATAAAAAATTATAGTACAAAGCCATCAACACGTTACCCCCTTTTTCCTGCCTGACTGACATATCTGCTTCTTACTTACATACTACACACACACAAACACGAACACTTTCTTTTTCTCCCTCTAACACACACACACTTACACTCATGCACCCCTCCCCACACTCACGCACCGCCCCTATATATATTCGTTTCATTAATGTTAAACTGTATATTTAGTTGTTTTGAGAGTGTAAAATAGTTTTGATATTACCCGCTCATACGTACTATCTCGGCGACCATCAGCCCGAGCTGCGGAGTACACTGACAACCAGCGCCGCGCACACTTTATATGTGAGCGCGGCAAATGCTGAGTGTACGCCTTTTGTCCTCAATTATTGTATTGTTTCCTTATGATTTTTTTCTGTGTTTTTATTTATGTGGCAATACTGTAATTGTGACACAATAAATATAGTTTGATTGATAGATTGAAATGAAATAAAAAATGTGTGATATGCTTTATTAGGCACCATTTCAGCTATTGTAATTAGGGTATTTACTTAATCGCTAAAGTAATTTAACTAAGACTATGTGCGCCCTGATAAATGTCTTGTGTTTAACCCTTCGAACATCGCGAACAAATATGTTCACGTGTGTGTTCGTTGATTTTTTTGTAATATTTGTGTACACTAGGTAAATATGCGTTTTTTGATGTTAAACTACTTACTATTTTTATAAATATGTTTTTGATTAAATACGTGTAATATTAAATGGCCTTAGATAACCTTCGGTGTGCTATTGCATAACTCGACACTTCGCATATCTTTTAGAGTACCTCAAAGTATTAGTATTTGCGAAACAATAATGTACTTAATTCAATTTTCGTAATAATATTATTGGCCATTGAATAGCATAGAACACAAGAGAAAAATATCGTGATAAATTTTAATCAAGCGAGTTTGTCCTTACTGCGGGTCGCTCACTCACGGATTAAAGTCTGATGACAGCTGTCAGCCTTACTTTTCAAGGCATAGAGTTCTAACTCTTCCGTCACTTTACATATTTGAAGTAGCCATATTTGTAAAAACTAATCCTCATCTATTTCCCCGAGTGTCCGATTCTGTAACCCGTAACAGACGGGATAATGACAGGTTGCGTTGCGCATACATCCTGCCACGACAGCGTTGCTACGCAAAAGGTGTATGGCACCTGTTATTTATAATAAAATCCCAAAATACATAAAGGACGTGAATTTTATTCTTTTTAAAAGGACATTGAATAAGTTATAAATGCTACTACAAAATTAATGACTTTTTAAATGACTCATTTTCATTGTATTCTTGACATTCATTATATTTATTATTGACTTATTATTTTATTGACATTTGCATGATTTTATATCAATATTTATTTATTTGAAACAATGTTATTTATATTGTTATATAATTTAGGAAATGAATACTGAGAAATACTGTAAATATTTAAAATGTAACAATTGTAATTATTTTGCAAACCCATGTGGCTATCTCACACGTTCAATCATGTGTTCCATAAACAATTAAATAACTCACTTACCGAGATTTTTAGTAATTTTAAATGTTCCTTATACTAGAAAATACAATAATATGAGTTCCATTGTTTTTATTTACACTGCTATTTCGCTTTCAATCCACAGAAAGGACGAACGCTGATAAAGCAATAGCCCATTAATATAAAACTATTATTAACATTCATTATCATTAAAATAATGTGGTTATAATCTGGCTCATGTGAGTTCTAAAAATTAATTAGCTGCTTAACAATGATCCCTACGCTGTGAAACTATGTATATATGTGATTTACAGTTTGTACAATATAGATTACATATATTTATCTACTAATATTATAAAAGCGAATGTTTGTGTAAGTGTGTATGTTTGTAACCTCTTCAAGCTCAAACGGCTATACCAATTTCGATGAAATTTGGTATGGATATAGTTTAGTCTGAATTGGAAAATTAAACAACCGAGATGCTTATAAATGTTGTTTTATTTGGGTTACGTTAAAACAATACAGCACATAGTGAAGGCGAGAGGCCCCTTTAGTTTGTTGGCGCGGAGCGTGAGCCACTGCTTCTGGTTAGGGACGTACATCTCCGCCGGCATCAGCTGCTCCGGCGCCTCGATATCTGCAACGTGTCTTAGTTAAGGCTTCACCACGCGCTAACTAAAACGCTAAAATACACGTAAAAATACGCTGAAAAGATCCAAAACTCGTTTTGAAGCTTTTCAGCGTATTTTGTTGTCTAATATTTTATTAAAAAATACCACTTATGAAAACAGCTCATGAAGGTTAATTCTGATTGAACAAAGTTTGAGTTCATTTGCAAATAAATTAAGAGCCCACGATGGCCGGACCTTCGCAAAGTAATAAAATGTTTTCCAGCGGCCATATTTATCCTTAATCAAAAATTCTCGCGTTCACGACAAATTAACTGTGTCTTACATCAGAAAAAAGGAACTTAAAAAGTCTAAAAATGTGATGAGTAGATACTTTTATAAGCGCGCAGGTCATCTGTAAAGTATATTAGCAATATTTTAAATTAACACGCAACATGATTTGTCCCGCGCCCTCTTCCTGTAAACTCCCGCGAGCCTCTGTGATGTCATCGGCACCTGTTAAGTAAGCCCTTAAATGATCATGATGGATGTTGGATACAAATTTAAGGATTAGAACTCGTTTGATGGAACAGCTAAAATTATCGAGCGAGAAACATTTTGAAAAGCCACATTTTGCCGCTACACATAATAGTAGTCGCAGCAGAAACCACAGTTGGTAGGAATTTCAATTAAAATCGAACCTGTCACTGTAAAATCATAATACACGATTTTCGATGTGAAATGTTATTGTATCGATTTGGACTAGCGATTAGTGAATATGTACAGTGTCACGCAACAAATTATAAGTAAAGCTGTAGGTTTGGGCGCCCAAGATACAGGCTATGCCTAGTTTGGGGCCCGTTGCATAATAATTAAATTTATTAGGTTACTTTAATTTTATAGAATATGTTTATGTTATTTGTATAATTTGTGTTTCTGGGAATAAATGATTCCTGAGCACTTAACCACAAGCCCACAGCCTATATAGAACAGCCGGCCCGCTCCGCGAGCGTGACTGCGTTACTCGCGTAAACGCTACGCACCCGCTATACTATAGGGTTGGCTCGGCTTCAGCGCGCGGCACATCACAGATATGGGTGATTTCTTCTTCAGTAATTATTGTGCTTACATAGCAAGCAAATTAGATTAGGCCTATTATATAAGAAATGGGATCAAGTTACAGATTACGGGATAGTTACCTATGTTATACCATGTGACTTAACTGAGCGGAGATGTCTATTGGTGTGGATGAGACGTCTAAGTATTTGTATTTGACTGGCCGGTTGGCGCAGTTGGTAGCACTCTGCCTTCTGAGCCGCTGGTCCCGGGTTCGATTCCCGGACAGGTCAAACATTTGTGTGTATGAACATGTCTGTTTGACCTGTGTCTGGGTGTGTATATGTATGTAAGCATATATATTTATAAGTATATATCAGTCATCAGGTTACCATAGTACAGGCTCTGTCTAGTTTGGGACCTGAAGACCTTGTGTGAATGTAAACAAAAAAAAAAGTATCACCATGTCGTGAAGATCGTGGGAGCGATTCAGCTAATACCTAGGTACTACCTAAACATCTGGGTATATAGGAGGTTTGTTATTACAACTGACGTGGTTTTCACACATTATAAATATATAAAACACGGGAATTACTGACGTAATAAGTCATGAGGGTTGGGACTGTAGTTCAACCACATTCAGTGGTCTTTTTCTAGGAGAATAGGAGCGGTTGCGGAGCCGATCGCGATCCGCCTAGTACTAGTACTGATTATAATAAATATATAGCTAAAGTATCCATAACTGTTCGATCAGTTTTAGTTAAGTTACAATCGGGAACATGTAAGTCGTACCATCTTTCCGTATTTGTTGCGCAGACTGCGTCGTAGAGTCTTGCATGCTTATCAGATCTCCGGGTGCATGCAACAGCAACCTGCCGACTCCTTCACAGCGCCTGAAATATTATGAGATGTTTAAACATATTCTAATACCAATATGTACTTAAATTAGTAAGTCCAATTCGTCAATTACAGTTGAAATACTGAAAAATATATAGGAATTTACAGAATGCTAAGAATATTTCTCGGCATTCCAATTCTATAATTCGGGACGTACCTAGGTACTTCATTATGCTTGCGCGCCGTGGCGGTCATAAGGAGAAAAATATAAATCTAGTTTTTTTTACTTCTAAAAAAATTTTACCAAAAAATGGAACCGGCTTCAACACTCAAAAGTATGAAATAACTTGTTGAAGTCGTAATTTCATACTTTTGAGTGTAGTACTCGTAGAAGTCGGTTCCATTATTTGGTACCTACATAATTTTTTTTCACCCTTTTCAGTGACATTTGCTACTCATGGGATCAACAGTATGTTCACCGATTTCTCCACCCGCAACCATAATGTTATCGACGTTTGCGTAGCACTTTTCAGTTATTGGAGTGTAACTCAAAAACCACTGGACCGATTTAAATGGGAAGCACCAGCTTTCAAATAAGAAAACGATCAAAATCGGTTCACCCCATCGAAAGTTATGAGGTAACAAACATAAAAAAAACATACGGGTCGATTGCGAACCTCCTTCTTTTTCGAAAGTCGGTTAAAAATGAACTGCCAGTGATTAAAATTCTTTGCCTCTTGGATTTATATCCACTTGTCCATAATTATATATAATTAACATATAATTTGTTGGACACGTATTGCCTGAATAACTGAATCGAGCTACTTTACAAAAAGGATATAAAGCAGACCCTTAGGTATACCATATTTAGTACCAGTGCAACTGCGTTTATATATTATTCATAATTTTATTGATGCTGTTTCATACCTCAACACTTCATTCTGTAACATCTGTTTCCTAGCCGCAGGAGGGAGCGGTCGGCATGCGTTTAGCCAATTCTTCACTTCGCTGAAGTCGGCCAGCAGCTGCACTGCTGCATCTTTGCTGCGCGGAGAATAACGTTGTTTGTATCGAAAATAAATTTGTTATATGCATATAATTATTATGATTATCGCGAATCAATAGGTACCTACAGTTAGCATGTGTCGTAATTAGGGACTTTCCTTTTATGTACATGACTTCGAAGGTAACCTGCCAATACCAAGCCGACGTTGGATGTCACTGCACAAATACCTATACATTTTCCCAATTATGGTATACTCCGCTGTGGCCGCTATAGTAGGTAACTCTGCAACTTTACAGACTTGTTTTGGAGCTGTGAAACTTAAGAAACACTAGAAGGCGATAGTGCTATTACAATAGTAGCGTCAACCAGGTGAATGTGACTAGTCCATCTCCTGGAAGAGAAAAGGGGAGAAGACTCACCTGAACTTCACCTTCGCTACGTAGATGTGATGAAGCCACGACTCGCACATTATCCTCATCACCATGTTTAGCGCATTTATATCTTCTGTTGCTTTTATGACAGGGAGCAACATTTTATCTGAAACATATTTTAAAAGAATACTATTTATTTGATCACAGAAGCCGTAAGCTACGCATACCTACTAGCCACAATATTAAAGTGAAATATATTATTTACAAGCTGCGCCCTGCGGTTTAACCCGCGTGGTGATGATTGACGATGATGATGATGAAAATAAGCCTATGTATTTTTCAGGGTCTAAATTATCTCCATACCAAATTTCATCGAAATTGGTGTAGCCGTTTGAGCGTGAAGAAGTAACAAACATACGCATAAACTTTCGCATTTATAATATTAGTAGGATTTATTTATTTGAACCTCAACATAATCTGATACAAGAAATTAAACAAAAATGCTATCTAACATATGTCACAATAATTATAGGGGAAGAGAGCTCACGTTGAAAAGTAGCGAGCAGTATCTATCTATTGAGGTTGACCATCAGTTTACATTGTACATAGAGAATCAAATTTATAATTGTACAAGATTTGGAAAGTAGTAGGTAATTAAAGGTAATTATGTAATAATAATTATAATAAAGCTATTGAGGATGCTTGGTGTCGATCAATGAATTCTACACTAGAGTAACCTGTGTGTTTTTAACATAATATTCAATTTCAACATTGTTTTTATTAGTAAACACCTCGCGTTTGTCTTTACACGCGTGTCGTCTAAATAACGGTAGTACAATGATTCAAAAATTAATAGTCACCTATAAACCTACCTAATACCTACCTAAATATGGAATGAAAGCGTCTTTACTGGAAGCCGCAGTTTGTTCGAATTTTTCCCATCCACTTTAAATTTGGCAACAATATAATTAGGTATACGAGTAAGGGAGTACTTCAGTTCATATTATGGCTTCTCATATTTTGATTAACAAAGTAGTCAGCAGTTTTTTTAAATTATTTAAAATTAAGTTGATGTTATAAAACCGAAATACAACATACGAAGTTTTAAGCTAGTGTGCATATTTACCTAAATATTGGTGTACATAAATGGAGTGGCAGGGCAGCGGCGGGCCCGAGACGCGCCGCCACTCCGCGTTACTCGGGAATATCATGGTGAGGTGCGCCAGGCTGGTCGTCCCGCACACCGACGACAGCACCGCTGTGATCTCTTCTGTTGTTTCCTAAATACATTTACATTCCATTATAGTAAACTCTAAGGCTATCACGGCCGGCGTTGCATGTTGTATGTATTGCTTCCGGGCTGTTTGGCCGTGGTCTAAGTGAAACTTGTGTTCCGCTCGGACCTGAACCACTGAAGATGTCGACCGCAGTGATCGACGAAACGTCTGGAACACAAGTTTCACTTGGACCACGGCCAAACAGCCCGGAAGCAATACATACAACATTCCATTATTATTTCTCTCTTACATACCCAGACTAAATACCCTCGGTATGTACCTAACTATAATCTCAGCAAATTTCAGCGTATTCGATGGATCCGTAAACTTAACCATAGAGCACGGCACTATGGTTAAGTTGGATGTGAGTGCAGTAAAGAGTTATCTATCTAAAGTTTTATAAAATTTACATAAAATCCGCGAAAGACAGGAAATCCTGTTAATTTAATCCGTCGAAATATCACTAATAGTTACACCCGCATTATAATTTCCAATAAATGTGTCTGAAAAAAAAATGTAATTTACATCCAACAGTTTAGAAATCGGAGGTTTGCAAAATTTAGCTATTACTGAATGTTATTGAAAATGGATATTAGTAATATTCAATAGGATATTAGTCAAATGGGGGCTGAGTCCAGTTCGACCCATGCTATTTTTAGACTCAACTCAGCACCTACTTAATGTAATATTTAGGCGCTCGATGACAGGCCCTTCGTAGGCCTCACAAGACGGGCCGTCCATCTGAGCTGCCAGCATTGTCGACGAAAAGGGCCATATTGGTGGGCAAATGAGTGTGGAGTCATTAAATTTAACAGTTTTTATAGCTTGCAGCGTGGCCAATGGACTTACTTTCAATTTTTTAATGTTCACCTTCACTTCTGATACTAGCTTTTCCCTCATTTTAGCACAAACGTTTTCATGAACTCCAATTTTTCCTGTAAAAGAAAAGTAGCTTACAATACTTGATTTTCTATATATATAGTAGGTATCTAAATATACTTTAATAACGTATATATAGAGAGTGTAGGTACCTAAGTTTTTTTTTATAAGTATTGTTATTCGTAGGGATTAGGTAATGTAGATTCTACTCTAAACCAATCCCGGCAAGATATGTGTGATCAGATGTGTAATGGTACCTGCTTCGATGGTGCTGCTGTGGTCAGCAAACCGCAAGTTGACCAGTTGCTCCATGCAGGCTTGCATATCGTTGTGGGCTATTCGGAAGAAGTCGTCCATTTCCCATTGATTGGCAAGTCTGCGTGTTTCTGCTAAGCACCACAGCCGGTAGCTGTGGATGGAGTGATCTGGAAATGGATTCAATTAATGTTTTTATAGCAGCGCACTCGAAACATTTATATTGTTTACATGTTTTGAAAGATTTCCAATAAAATTTTTTTTCCCATAAAATGAAACCGACTTCAACACTCAAAAGTATGAAATAACTAGTTGAAGTCGGTACCATGATAGTTCAAAAGTAACTGATATCAAAATATTGTGCTCATCCAGCTTTCAAATAAAAAAAGAACGATCAAAATCGGTTCACCCAAGAAGTGTCGGAAGACGTGTAAGAAGTCGGAAGTTATGCGGTAACAAACACAAATAATAAAAATCATACGGGTCGAATTGAGAACCTCCTCCTTTTTTGAAGTCGGTTAAAAAGAGGTATACATTTTTTATGTTTGTCACCTCCGAAGTCAGTCAGTTTGGAAAATTCTTTATTTACCTGAAAGGGATTTTTTGCAGATGCCATAAAAATTACATCGCAATAGATTAAGTGTTCTATTTATCAAGATAATTGAGCTGTTTGCAAATTATAACAACAAGAAATAAACCAACCGAATCGATAATCTTCTCCTTTTTGTGAAATTGTTTAAAATTTTCATAACTTTCTAACTCCAGTGAAGTAGTTTTAAAACTACGTATTAATTAAAAGTTCTATAATTTAGCGATAATAAAAAACATGACATGATGACTATAGGTAAGTATACAGCACCATCCAAATGTCATTTTATTATTTAAATGTTTCGTGTGCTGCTGCTAACTTACATGCACTGCATACACCTATATATCCAAGTGGTTAATTTAATAATAAATACCGTAAGTTATTCTATTAATTCAAGCGTTGCTTTGAGATTTTCTCAAAGCAACGCCTGAATTAATAGAATCAGGGCAGGGAAATTGAAGCTAAATGTTAATTATTACCCGACTGCGAAAGAAGGAGGGTTATGTTTTTAAAATAAATGACGAGTTTGTCATACTTACCAAGTCTATGTAAAATAGGTATTTGCTCCACAATTGGCAAGTCCTCCAGAGGCGCCCCCAGTATGTAGTCCCAAGTGACTTCACACTGATTGTTCAGGGTCACTAGCTCCTGCATCATTAAGGCGAAGGCAGCTCCGGATTCAGTACACTGGAATAAAAAATGGGATTTTATGAAACTATATTACATTATCAAATAGTAACTATGTACCTCTTCTATTCAATAATATTGTACAGCGTTCAATAATAGCTCATTGGAAATTAATGCGCCTAGAGTAGCGTAGAAAAATTCTTCTATTTGTTCTTGTGGACCTCTCACGTTATATTTGTTTTTAATGTATTAAGCACACCCTTTGTAAAATGTATAAATATGGTACCTACAACAGTGTGTTAGTGTTCATTATAATAAATAAATCTCTCCATCTAATAAAGTAAAATAACTTCTTTGGTAAGTATTTTGGTCACCTAAATTATACCTGTAAATCTGAGTGTGTTACTTTGGAGATTATGTGGGATGTTTTTGAAGTGAAAACTTCCTCAGGCTATTGGGCACTTTCCAGGTGGGGCAAAGGCAAAAAAAAAAGTGCAGAACACCTTCACGCTCAGAAGCTAACAAGTTTTCACTTCTGATGTGCTGTTTTGGGGCTAACAGTTCACTTTTGACTTACCTCGGTTACATAAACTGATAAATCTGGATGCACTTTTAGCGACGTCGGTTTCAAGTTTGTTGTTAATGTTGCCCTAAAAGTTTTGAAATTGTATTAAAGTAAGTCTTGAATTCAATTATGTATCTATTATTGGCACAATTCCAAATGTTTATTCTCGACTTTACCCAAAGTGTTGGTCCCATGAAGTAGAAGTTACGTGGCAGCCTAAAGAATCGGCCAACACTCTCAGAGCAGATAATACTAAATCGGGGGTATCTGAAATCAACAAAAAATCGGTATAAAATTACATCGGATTTTTATTTTAAAGAATAATTTATTATATTATGATATGGGACCACCCACATAGAACCAATTGATCTCAGTATACCTACTCACCAAAGTGGACAAATACAAAAGAGACACAATCCAGTTGTCCGTCCACAATAGGACCGTATCGAATGGACAGCGTAATAAAACGTGAAAAACTACTCGAGTACAGAGAGAAGTAAGTTTCTTTTCAGTGCTGACGCACTGAAACACAGTATTTCTGCGGTCCTAACGGACCGCAGAAACACTGTGTTCGGTATTTTACTAATTAATTGTTAATACAATTCATCCCCGTTTGGTTCTATGTTGATGCATGTATGTAACTTACTGTTGGCACTGAAGGTTTGGAATAGCCATTCACGAAGATTTTGGCTCGAATTCGGAGACCTAAAAGCACGAGTATATTTACATATAAAATATTTGACAGTGATGTTCGAAGTAAATCATTGTAAACCTTCGACCACGGTAGACCTAGAATGTCTGATAAAGCAAATTGCAAACTGTGCAACATATTAAATTAGGTACGTACCTAATCGCTAAAGGATACGAGGACCACCATAGTAGAATATGTTCGAGATAACTTCCGACATCACCCCATAGTATGTTCTGATAGTACTCAGTGACTTTATGTGCGGCTTTCTTGCTTGCTTGCATACGACCTGCACGAGGAAAACTTTAAAGAACATGTTATATATGAAGTGTAGAATCGAGATATTTCCTTCTTGCGATCAATTTTGGCAAATAAAACCAAAATCACGTTTGCCTTATGTCGGGCCCTTAATTCTTACAAACTTTGGCTCAAGTATATGTATCAAAACGAACTATATTATGGGCTTTGTGTGAGACTGTTACACAGAATATAGAATAACACTCAATTTACTTATATTTACAAACTATATCCTACTTCCTACTAATATTACAAATGCGAAGGTTAGTGTGTATGTATGTACAAGACATAATATCTCTTCTCATATAGATGTAATTCCAAATTCTCGGGGAACGCTGGTAGCGGGTAATAGCATATGAGCTATCTATAGCCTGGCAATAGCTAGTAGATTGCTTATGTCAATGTTATTGTAGTAGCTATTAGTACCTACACACTTCCTCGTGGTGCACTTACCAGATTTGAGTTTCTTGACGCCGTTGGCTCCCAGCAAGTCCGGCGCCATGTGGGCGACCGTGTCCAGAACTATTTCTATGTACATTTCTTCGCTTTGGAGAATTCCGTTTACGTTCTCTTAAAAATATTTTGAAAGTATAATATCACAATTTTTATAGATCACAAGGGTGATCTTACAAATCACAAAATTGTTCGTATACATATATATAATATATACAGTATGTTGTTTATCATTACATCCTATTTAAAAGAACTGCAATTGTAGGTATTCTCTAATAAAAACATATAAAGTGTTAAAATCAATGTTTTAATAAAATTTGCTCAAAATACGACGACGTCAGAAGGTGTTGGTGCTTACATTATAAATAATGGAATGAAATTAATTGTATTAATCATAATTAGAATTAGGTAACATTATCGTAAAAATGTATTGGTAGCTTCGTTATACATACCTATATGTAAGCAATTTTAAGGTCGTAAAAAGAGCAATTGAGAGGGCTATGCTAAGAGTTTATCTACGGGATTGAGTAGGTAATCAGGTATATGAAGAGCAATAGTCACTGACATAGCTGACTGTAGTAGGTAGATACATTGACATAAATGGCTGAGAGCAGGGCATATATCACTGATGATGGGCGGTGGTGTCGGATAGCTGGGAGAGGCTGGATATGGCTGGGAGAGGCAGCCACAGGCCCATGCCTGTGGACATCAATGGAGGAGGCGTATGTCCACTGGTGGTCGTCCTATAGCCGAGATGATGATGTTGTTGGTTAAAAATATTAGACCATATTCGATAACATACATAGGCAACATAATAGTATTGCATTACTAGAGATTGTACTTTTAGGAACAGTCTCAGTTTACCTTCACTATTCAACATATTCTCCAGCGCGCATTCGTTCGTCAGCAATGACGTATATGGCACGTCTGCATCAGAGTTCTGTCCGCTCGCGATCCCGCTCAACAACTTGTTATGTTCGTTCTTCAATTCTATCAGGCTTTTGGCTTGTTTCATTTTATTTTTCTTGTTTTCTATAAAGGCTTCGCGGCGTTTCTCGACCGACGTCTGCCGGTGTGATGACGAGGCGGGAGGAGTTATGTGTTTTGTCAGGGTACTAGAAGTCAAACAGATAGCTATGATAACTTCATTTGATATTTTTCCTGTCATCTGTCATATGGCTCGTTTCTTCTGATGTAAGACTCAGTTCAAGCGCGTTTGTCGGTACCGCGTGATATTTTTACTAGCAAATGAAATCAAATTTTGTTCAATCAGAATCAACCTTCATGAACTGTTCGCATTTGTGGAATATTAAAAGTTTATTAGACACGCATAATTTTTAACAAAATAAGCTGTAAAGGCTCAAAATTGGCTAAGTATTTAGCAAATGATCAGAAATCTTTGACGTGCAGGCAGACAATGAGAGCTAACTAAGCTAACTCAATTCGACCCGTATGTTTGTTTTTTTTTTTTTTTTTTTTTTATTTGTGTTTGTTACCGCATAACTTCCGACTGGGTGAACTGATTTTGATCGTTCTTTTTTTATTTAAAAGCTGGTGCTTCCCGTGTGGTTCCATTTAATTCATCACAATCGAACGAGTACTTTTTGAATTACAAGTCAAAAACTGAAAAATGCGTGCTTATACTACACGATATTATAGTAGCGGGTGAAGACATCAGTGAACATACCTACACCACAATGACAATTGATCCCATGAGTAACAAAGGTCACTAAAAAGAGCGAAAAAATAAATGTTTTCCAAAAAATGGAACCGACTTCAACACTCAAAAGTATGAAATAACTTGTCGAAGTCGGTACCATGAGCACAACATTTTGATATCAGTTACTTTTGAACTATCGTGGTACCGACTTCAACAAGTTATTTCATACTTTTGAGTGTTGAAGTCGGTTCCATTTTTTGGTAATTTTTTTTTTTAAAGTTACTCACTGGTATATCTCCAAGCTGTCTGCGCTACTTTGACCGGAATCAGAATCAGAGTTGTCTTCGGGAGTATAAATAGTGACTAAGCAGTTGATCAGGCGTTGGCAGTTAGTCTCCGCGCGACTCTTTGCTAAAACCTTTAAAAGGAAAAGTAAAGTATTCAGTCTAGAAATACTAGATGAACTCCAGAGTGACAGGACATCTCAACATATTTCTTGACCTGTCTCATTGATATACAAACACTCCCTCGACATCTTCCCACACACTATTATAAAGCAAATTTAATGCAGCTTTATAAAAAAAATGGATCTCATCGCAAAACTGCATTTTTAACGCTGCCCCAGGTCGTTGGGTATCCAATGAGTGACCATTTAAAAAAGACTAACGTTTAGTGTATTTCGACATAGTTTACGTTTCATGATTTCGCGTAAACTAATTCTGTTTTATGTATCTATAAAAACACGATTTTTCTATGGCTGGACTATCCAAAATCCATAAATACTGATAACTCCCGTTTCCTTGCCTACCTACGTAATATAAAATACGATACAGTAAATACGGTGAACTCAAAATGTATCGACATAAGGTTGTCTTACCCCAAAAAAATGTCGTGACTTCTCATAAATTGTACGGATAAAATCGAATATGTTACTATAATACCGGGGCTGTAAGTATTCTTTTTTTACTCAAGGCGAAAACCATCTTGATAGCTGTCTTACAGGAATCGTAAAATCAATAGACTTTTTTGTACTTTGACATTAATTTATTGGTTAGGTAGTTATCTTGACAGGTTACGGGGTGATGAGGTAATTGTAAAGTTAAGGAGGATTAATAATGTTTAGGTACGTAAATATGGATATAGGAAATTGTGTTTAATTAGTTGTCAAAAAGATCTATGTGTGTATTAGTGTATTGCTTGGAAAATGTGTTTTCGTAACAGATAGAGGAACTTAGAGGAATTAGTTTTTGGAAAAGAGGTATCGAGGATATAACTGATATACTGCGATAAAATACAATCGATAAACATTTATGTAGATATCAAACCAATACCAAACAATAAAAAAACAGTGTTAGGGTAATAAGAACAGATTTCTATCCTCATACTTAGAGCAAGTAATGCGAGGTGCAAATTAAAGAATGTTTCAACATTTAATGTGTTTTTTATTACCTGAACTATTTTAGTCAACGTCAGAGTTTTGGTTTCGCTGATGGTGGTTGGATAGGTGTTGCTTCCGATGTTGAACTTGGCCACGAAGTTTCTGTAGCTCAAGCCAAGCAGGTGGTTGTATATGCTTACTAAACTGAAAATTACAAAACTTGGTTGGGTGTAAGAAATATAATACAGAATAAGTAAGAGAATATACAACCACCCAACCACATTACACATAGGTACTTACCTATACATTTAATTCGGCGTTCATAATCATCATCATCTCAGACATAGGACATAAGCCATCCCCATATAGGGGGGATTTGCCAATACTCGCCACGCTTGGCGGGCGGGTTGGCGAGCGCAGTATGATTTCCGATCCTCGGAAGGCGCTGCTGCCCACCTTCTGATACGTGATCCCGTAAATCTTACGGCACCCGCGGAAAGAGATCGGGGAGTACTATTCTAGGCCGGTACTAATTATTTCAACGGACAAGTTATTTCACACTTTTGAGTGTTGAAGTCGGGTCCATTTTTTAGTAAAATGTTTTTTCAAATTTTTTTTCCAATGTCTTCAACCGCAACTACGAGTATAATATCATCGAGGTATGAGTAGCACTTTTCAATTATATTGTAGTGTAACTTAAAAAACCGCTTGTTCGATTTTGATGAAATTTAAATGGGACTACCATGGAAGTAGATATACTCTATCAAACAAAAAAATATCATCAACGAAGTTATCCGCGAACACACATAATATATGTAAACTCTAAGGCTTTCGCGGCCGGCGTTGCATGTTGTATGTATTGCTTCCGGGCTGTTTGGCCGTGGTCTAAGTGAAACTTGTGTTCCAGACGTTTCGTCGATCACTGCGGTCGACATCTTCAGTGGTTCAGGTCCGAACGGCGTCAAGAGCGTATAACTCTCTTTCGCGGCGTCTTCTCTGTTACTGACCTCATCATTAACCGACGTCAAGTATGACGTCAGCCCGGAAGCAATACATACAAAACACATAATATATATATATATATATATATATTCGAATTGAGTTACCTACTTTTTTTAAGTCGGTTAAAAATAGCTTTGGCTTAACACCGAAAATATGTTTTATATATACATACATGTCAATGTACTCGTCTTATTCCTTGGACCTGTACATTATATAAAAGGGTGATACTGATAAGGCTCTGTACCTCTTCGCTGCCGTGGACAATTATTGATTACGTCGATTTGTAATTTTTTAAATTCATTGCCATCATTCTGAATAGCCGAATTATTTGTACTATAGACATTTCCCTTCTGACATGGATAACAATAAAATTAAAATGGCTATAGTCGATGTGATCTATCAATTATTATTTTCTGGAATACTTTTCTCTCTGGATGCGGAGTACTTTAAAAGTGACATCATATCTTTATAATTATGTAATATGTTCAGAAATAAACGGCCCCTGTTTGGAAGCTCGCTCTTACCTTAAACAAGATTCAATAAGCTTCCTGGAGTCCTCTCTATGCAGGCATGTGTTCAGTATGGTCATGATGAGTCCATGTATCGCCTGCAGCATCACAAACCTGCCGCTGCACAGCTTGTCGAACATGTGCTCGTGTTTGCTCACCAACAGACCGTTCTCCCGCTTCAACCTCGCCAACTTAGGATTTAATTTGTAAAATGATTTTACTACCTTTGAAAGATATTCTATAATTTGATCTAGTACCTGCGAACATATAAATGATTCTTTAGAGTAGAGTAATTGTTAAGTTTATCATTAGTTTTTTATAGGTATATATATACGTCTAATTATTTTTTAGTAATTTATTTTTGGTAGATCTGAGTGTATCCTTAATAGTTGTTATATACGTATGATTGCAGCGTTCGCGCTGCTTGTTTTGGATATGTCCAAGCCTCCCTTGCTCATCCCGTGATGGGTGAGGAGGCTACGGTCTTGGGGGTAGCTCTGGTTTGACGATACTCAAGGTAAGTGTGGCGGTTGCCTTCTTGTGGTGCAGCCTGTTGTCGGTCTAGTTCCTTCTGAAATAGACGCAACAGGAGTACCTATGTACGTCCGGCGCCGCGTGTTATACGTATATGTAAGTTTATTTATATCCCATTTACTTATGTAAGTTTATGTGTTCGACCGGGACCGCTCCCGACAGGCTTTGTCCTGTAAGACAACGAGGAGCGATCCACTTGACGGTAGGTTGCGGTGGTGTATTGCACTGCAACTGAGGCGGGCAGCGGTGCTGTGTGGACTGCACCGCTGGCGAGGAGAGGCCGCAGCGGGAGCTCGCTTCAGTACACCAACTACCGAGGCCAGGGCAGGGCCGCCGCCGTATAATGGCGGCTGAGGCTACTGGCGATCGCAACTTTAATGTCATCAACGTATGCGTAACAATTTTCAGTTATTGGAGTATAACTAAAGCACTACTTGACCGATTTTGATGAATGTTAAATGGGAGCACACGGGCACCACCACGGGCAAGCACCAGCTTTCAAATAAAAAAAGAACGATCAAAATCGGTTCACCCAGTCGAGAGTTCTGTTCTGAGGTAACTAACATGAGACGGTCGCCGTGGCGCAGTGGTTAGTGTCAGAGACATGACTTCTGTGTCTCCGGGACCCTGGATTCGAATCCCGGTAGGGGCAAACATTTGTGCGATGTGTGTAGATATTTGTCCAGGGTCTTGAATGTTTGTGTGCTGTGATTGTGTGTCCATGCCTCCCGCGATACAGGGAATCCTAATGCGGGGGTCTGTGTATGAAAAAAAAAATAAACATACGGGTCGAATTGAGAACCTCCTCCTTTTATTGAAGTCGGTTAAAACAAACTTAAATAACACAAACCACAAATTTGCACAAATCCCAGCAGCCTGTAGTTTCACATGTGAACATTGGAATCTCTGCTCCAGTTCGTGAAGCCGCTTCAGAGTACATATTATATGAAACTTTCCAAATGGAAAATGGCTGGGTTGGCCGCTCTCTACGACACTACACCTAATGCGGAGAGTTTCGGGTTTCCTTTTCGAACTCTTGGAGTACCAGTAGGTATGCCATCAAAGTATTTAATGAGGTAGGACTAACGACAGTGGCGTCCTGTCTAATAAAGTCACTGTGCAGTTCTATCTGAAGTTGACAATCAGCGAACAGCTGATTCACAGAAACAATACAAATAGAGTCATGTCTTGCCACGAATAAGGTGCTATTTACCTGTATATTCACCAACTCCATTATATATCTACGATTGGATAGCGAATGGCTGTTGTTTGTTGTCCCGGTAGTTCCTTTCCATTTGTTATCCGCTTCTAGAACCACTTTGGTAACAGCGTAACATACTAGTTCCATCTCTCTGCAATGGTTGAAAAGGTCCTCTTCCTCGCTGGTCTCCTCGCTTATCCATTTCTTAAATGAACTTGAAATCATTATAAAAACAAAAGCGGTTTCTTCGAGCCCGTGCTATCTCCGGTACGACATGGTAGCGACTAAGCAACTGCATTTTGGGCTCGTATTGTTTGTACAAAATCGATCCTATGGGGACGTCGGTACCATCCAACTTTCGTACCCTTGCTATGGAAATATGCAAGTATAATCTCTGTCGCTTTAATTTTATCTATAAGCAACTGAAGCATGAATAAAACTTCGAAGTTTTCTTAGTGTGATATGGTACTACGCTGTATTTATAACGGTGTTCAGAGCTGGCGTCTAAGCTGTTGTAAGACAACTTTGAAATCGCCTGCCGTTATACTTTTTACTGCTTATTAACCCTAACCTTGATTTTATAGCTGAAAATTAAAGATTAGAACTTATATCATTAAACATAACCGTAGACAGAAAGTAAATGAAGGTGGAATCTTAGACCTTGATGGGTGCAGAGAAGACAGGAGTTTCTTTTCGCTGTCTCAGTGTCTTCAGCAACGGAACAGTTCCTCCGTATATTTCGGGTAGGTAATGAAATTGCAGACAAATTTATTGGTATACAAATAAACGATTAGAGAGTGACTAAAGTAACTTGCAGTAAAGACCAATCCATGCACATATATAAAATGTTAGTGTCTGTACCTATGTAATGTCAAAATAACAGCTTTTTAACCAATGTACTTATTTGTAACAAACGTTGTGCACGGTATATGTAAAATACTATGTTTTAATACTATGTCTAATTGTCGGTCTGCTCGCTTCTGCTCATCTCCGAAACGGCTTGACCGATTTTGACAGAACATGCAGCGAATACCTGATGTTATTATCCATTGAATTTGTACGAGTGTTTGAGTTCCTCAAAAAGTACCTAGGTAATTTAGCAGCTTACCCATAATTAGATAGCAGCATTGCCCCATTTCAAGTTGCACCAAATAATATGGTTAATGCTCCCGTCTTAACGACATTGAAATAGAAGAATCTATGAAAAACCAGCTGTTTTAATATAGTAATTACACGCAAGTATCAACTTACATAATTTGGCACTACCTACCCGTCGAGGCCGTTCTCGTCAGGTTTCCTTGACCCGGCTCAGTTTACCAACTATTTTACGTCTACCATGAGTTTATGTCTCTGCAATTGTTAGTGCCGTTTTTTAGTCAGTCAGTTACCCTGGTTTATATTCGTAATATACCTAGTAGCTATAAGAATTTTATACATTCTTGCTTGCGTAGAAAAATGAACGCTGTCACAGAAAAAGCGCTTTCGTGTTATCGTAAGGGGAGTTAGCGGAAGCTAAGCGATGAAGAATTTATTACTTACCAATTCTTTGTATAGGTAGCTATTGTAGTTTGAACGTTTATTATATAACGCAATTGCTGAATGTATCATGCTATTTGATCAACTTCATGTGTCCTATTTTATTCTCATCTAAAATAATATTGAGCGTTAGGTGCATAGATGATACCTAATAGTTAGGTGGGTACCTATTGCTTATTTTAGGTAAGATGATTATCTATCTAGCTAGGTACATAATAGTTATGATCCGGATATCCGTATCCGCGGATATCCGAGGGAGAAGAAAGATCCGTATCTGTATCCGTTACTTTTCTCGCGAATCTTTCACGGATCTTTTACCTAATTAATTTTCAATTGATAGGATGAACTGCTATATATAGGTGATTCCTCCTCCTCAGTCGTTCACTCTTGACAGAGTGGTCGTGGTTGAAGACTATGCCTTTCAACTAGACAACGTAGCCCTTGCGATGCGTCTCCACTTGTTGCGGTCTTCAGCGTCTCGGGTGCTTTGGACTATGGAGGTTTGTGTTGCAGCTTTTATAAGGTCTGTCCAACGCGTGGGTGATCGACCGCGAGACCGTTTGCCTTCTACTGGCCCCTGGACCACGAGTCGTTCCATGGAGTGGTTGTTTCGAACGATGTGTCCGAAGTATTTGAGGATTCGTATTTGCACAGTCGACGATAATCTCTCCTTTATTTTCAGTTCCTCCAAGATGGAAATATTGGTCCGAAATGCAGTCCAAGGGATACGCAACAGTCGCCGCCAACACCACATTTCAAGTGCATCGATTTTGCGTCGGTCTTTGAGGCGAACCGTCCATGTTTCTGCGCCATAGAGAAATATAGAGAATACTAAACTTCTCATCAGACGGACTTTCGTGGCTTTGGTGATATTTCGGTTGCACCAGACTCTTTTAAGCTTATCAACAGCAGATCTTGTAATAGCACATCTCCTTCGAATCTCGTCCTCACAACCGCCAGTATTCGTGATGGTGGATCCGAGGTACACGTAGGATTGAACAACCTCACAGTTGCCAATCGTGGAGATATTAGGTTGGTTTAGTTCAGCTCGGTCCACGATCATCATCTTGGTTTTATGTCTATTGATCGCAAGTCCGAAGGAGAGGCTCGTTGTCTCCAAACGCGTCAACAGGTGTTCCATTTCTTCTTTTGTTTGAGAGAGAAGAGTAGTGTCGTCAGCGTATCTTAAGTTGGATGTCTTTCGACCTCCCACTGAAATGCCCTTGTCCCATTGCTCTAAGACGATTCTCATAATACATTCAGTATATATATATATATAGGTGATTAGTTAGAACTAAAAAACCTATTAAATTCTGATGAAGTCTGAGCGTCGATTTTGTCTGCCCAATCCAATCATATTATTTAAAATGGAAGATGGGTCACTAGCTTCTGGGGGGTGGACCGCATAAATTATGTTCTTTTTCACTAAATATTTCACCTTTGCTTTCACAAACTGCACAAACATCTCTCGCAAAATTAATAGCTAATCAGCATTTGCCGTAGTTGTATCTCGTCCATTTTTTTCGGACGTGATCTTGGAGCGTACACTTATATCTTATACTATTTTTTAACAATATCATTGGCTCTATCCATGGACATTATCATCGATGGCTCGATCACATTTATTGAACCGTTATTAGGTGATGCAGCGTGACTTAGGTTATCTACTTATCCAAAAGTTCCATAACCGACGCGATGGAAAAATAACAAAAAGTTTATTTAAACAATTTAGTACCGTATAAAAGTTGTCTTTATTATTTGACTTGAAAAAACATAGCAAATATTAGAATAAAAACTTAAATAAATATTAAAACTAAAACCCATAACCAAAACTTAATCTCAAAGTGCAACCATGGATGGCAAAGTCCGCAGAATGGTGGCGGCATTGCCAACGTGGATAGACACAAATTGCGTACAAAATAAATGCCAGCACTCTGGACACCAGACGCCTCAAACGAACGCTTAGCCAAGTCTCTATTAGGTACTCGGCCCATATTAATAATTCAACTTGACACAATATAATTAGAACTATTATTACCTACCTAAATCACTTAGCGCCGCTAATCGAACTTCTTTAAATACGACAGACATTCAGCCGCAGGCGCGACTAAAATCTGCCTCGTCTTTAGTAGGTATTGGTTGATATTGTTATTATCATCATTTTTATTGTATTCTATTGTTTCGTGGTCATCCCTCCAGATGATCATCGTCTACTAAGGTACTAAGGCATGAGGGTCGAATTTTGTAAGTCTAATTTAATTACCTGTTTCCGCGTGGTACTTTATTAAACATGTTCTTATTAGTTACTATAGGTAGGTACATACCTACCACATAGGTGACAAAAATAATGCCTACATCACGTGATTAGCTAATAACCATGGCTTCGGTGCCTACGTGTACATAGGAGATTAGCTAATAATTGTCATATCCGGTAGAGAGCGGTAACGACACATGAGTAGATAATATCTACTCATGTGGTAACGATGCACCATTGTGCATGTGTACAATTATTTTTATTGAATTATGTATTTGGCTAGTTTTTAAAGCCAGTGTCGTGCTTTCACGCGCTGGTAAGCCATATGGAGATATAGTATAGAGAAGATAGGTACGTGGCAACGGCCGGCTAGGGTGTAAAACAGCCAGGGAAGGTCGCTTTATTGTCACGAATGGAAATCTTTAATGAACATGGTACATGGGCGTTGATTCAATACACAAGCACGATAATGCTCACACTGCATCATCCGTGAGAAGATACATGGAAGAAGTCGGTATCGATCTCATGGACTGGCCAGCGAGGAGTCCTGACATGAACCCTATCGAGCATGAATGGGTGATTACAGCTGGGGAGGTTAGTCAGGAAAGGAATTCCACCACCCTTGACACTTCATGCCTTAAAACAGGCCCTTCTTGAAGAATGGGAGAATGGTTTTTTTTTTTTTTTTTTTTTTTTTTTTTTAGAAGTAAAGTACTAAGGACTAAAGTATGAGGTGGACACGTCTGTTCATACGAAACTGACATGAAGTTAATTTATTTATTTTGACGATGTTTGTCATTTACGTTTTCTTTTCATTTTCAAATTTTAAATGGTGTTTTGATTTATGCTGTAATTTATTTTATGCGTAATTTCCGCGTTTGAATATTTTCTTTTTGCCTAAGGACCTACTTAATTTGTTTCGTGTAGGGTGTGCTATATATTTCCAATAAATTATTCCAAAATAATAAAACGACTCGTATATAGGTACAGTTAGTTTAATCACGATGAAACAACATAAACTATTAACAAATAGTTAAAACACATTATTATATCAACGACATAATTACAGCTACACAGGAAGAGAATATCACAGTACAACATAAGTTAATGATAACGCCCTACGTACAACTCCATAACAAACAACTACTTATAAGTGTGTCAACACACTCCGCGCCGGTACAAATATACATGTATCTACTAAGAATATTATAAAAATGGATTTATTATAAACATAATAATGAGCTTGAAACGTATTAGTATATACGAAACTTATAAGATTGACAACTACAACCAACTTAAGTAACTATTATCCTTAACTATGAATAAAATCAATGGTTACCTATGGAGCTCAAAGTTGTCGCGTGGAGACTACAGGCAAGAGCAGCGTAGGACGGCATAAGGTGAAAATATCTCTTAAAAGGATCTAAGAATGAACGGACTATGGTTGAATACCAATCCAGGTCCAGGAAGACAGCCCAGCAGTGCCTGAAGCAGGAATAACTTGTGTCCATTACCGCATCGCAATCGTAGTAACAATTGATAAAGTACACACGTGCCGTCCGCGTCCCACACACTATCATTTCTTTGTGACACAGCTGAACTAAATAAATGGCTGTGCGGAGTTCAATTGTTTTACGCTGCGGTAATGACTCCAGCGGGCCAAGACTAGATGCATCATGATTCTCTCTCTAACCGCTAACGATGAATATTCATTCTCCTTGGTCACGTGATATACATATCGCTCTAATTTTGTTAATAAAACTGATGTGGTTTTGACACATTATGAATGTATAAAACACGGGAATTACTCATAATATAGTCGGAACCGTCTGACTTATTATGTAAGTCCCGTGTCTTATACATTCATAACATATCGCTTTAATGTGTCAATCCCATACATTTTTATGTTTTCTCTAGCTTTAACGCTTGTACAATGTTACTTTGTCTAGGCCCACTGCATTGGCTACTGATAAGCTTGATTTATATGTCACTACTAACCCGCGTTGACTACAGTTTTTGTTTAAAGAACTATACTTAATCCGAGATAAAAAGTAGCCTATGGTTGTTCCAGGGCCATCTTCAATCCGTTCAGCCGTTTCAGCGTAAAGGAGTAACAACATACAAACGACAAACATTCGCCTTCATAATATTAGTAGTGTGATACAGTAAAGTTACATTGTAAAAGCTTCAAACTATCATCATCTCAGCCATAGGACGTCCACTGCTGGACAAAGGCCTCCCCCATTGATTTCCACAAGGACCGGTTGGAAGCGGCCCGCATCAAACATCAAACATTTCATCAAACTATACTTACTTAGAATTAGTAGGTTTTTTCATAATATAATGCTTAATGTTTTATTTGTATAATTTCATCCATAAATCAAGAGACAGTGCGTGTTTGTGTATCAACGGTGCGTTCTGCGGCCCATGCCCGTCACGGCATTACCAATGTTTTCTTTTTACAATATTTATTGCCGTTCAACACGAATACAGTACAGGGTTGGCGCACCCGACCTATTATATATATACCCGACACCCGTCGCCTGGGGATACCTGTTACACTGGGGGCCTCCTCCTTCGATCAATGATGTCAATCGTTTGAGTATGATGTATGGCGTATACGGTTTCTTTTTAGTTTTTGTGTTTACAAAAAATATGTTATACCATATTTGTAGCTGCCGTTACAGTGAGTTTACACTGTATTTACTTTGTCTTTTTTTTTCAATTATTCTACGTGTAGCTACCACCATTAATAAAACAATGAATTATGCGTACAACGGCAAGTTAAGTAATGTTTCTTTAGCAACCAGGAATCAAATATATGTAACAGTTATGTATCTAGCGCCTTAAACGTAGCAACAGTTATCTTCCGTCTAACAAATGTGGGGACCGTGCTCCGAATATTATGTAAAATTAATGACACTTTCAATAATACTTTTATGAAGTTGTATTATAGAAAATGTCTAGTTAATTTATATATTTTTAATACCTTATAGATCTAGCGTTAAATCGATCTCACTTGATGTCTCATGTCAGTGACGATGTGGTCGAAGATACGCTGTACCTAGATTGTTTTACTGGCTCTCAAGGACCGCTGCCAAACACACTATGTTTGTATTTGGTGACAGTTTTTCAAACTTTATGGTGGTACTCGAAAGTACCTTACCACTATGCTGGAAATTTGATAACGGTATTGCCTTCACCGGAAGTTCGAGCCGTTGATGGGGATCAAACCAGAGTCCGTTGGTTTCACAGTCGACGCTTCCACCGCTAGGCTATCATTGCTTCACTAAACTAAAGTAAGTATAAAAATATTGTTTTAGATAATTAGTTGCCGAATGAGCACCAGCCAAAATAATAAAAACAACTATACGACAATCAACTGTCGACATATGTAAACAATATGTTTACTAACGATTATTTAGTCTTATTAACCTGATCATAGTACATAGCACTAGTTTGTTCAATAGGTTCCGCCTGAGGTATGGAAGGGTAGCGGGCTCAGTGGAAAAATAATTCCCTCTGCAATCATTCTCAAAAGTAATCTGCCGCCTCTGGGAACTGAACCCACGACCAGAGGAAACCGTTTACATTAACATCCTAGATTGTGTGTCAGATATCACTTTTCACAGAATCGTTTTTGTCCATCAACTGTGAACTAAGATGTAGCTAAGCACCAAATCAACTACAAGCGGCGCAAAGTACTTCCACGAATTCTTTGTTTGCCGTGCGGAGAGGTTATATTATGTAGTTTAGAACAATCTTACATTGATTTTCATCATTATTTGTTGTGTTGTGTCATGACTCACATAAAATTGTGACAAATCATCTGTTTGTTAAAAAAAAATATTACTTAACCTTATTATTACCTTTTGTTATTTAAACTATTTAACTATGCAATCAATAAAATAATTATCGAAATGCCATAACATAACGTGTACATACCTGTACATGGCTCTGATACGAGTCCCGGATCTATTTCACTAAAGCTTTATGATATCCTGGTCCTCGCCAATACCGACAAGCTAGAAGCGACACCCGAACGAACTTTAAAACAAACTTAACAACGATAAAAATATTGCTCCAATACATTATTGGCTCCATTATAAACAATGACATCTAAAAGTGAACACACAATTTCAGTCCTAATTACAATACGGTACGACTCAATCTGGCATATCTATACTCGTTATAGGCACTACCGGTTTCATAGCTTCGTTTTTCTTTTGATTCTTGTGTGATTTCTTGGGTTTGACCTGTTTGGTCGTGTCCTCATCCCTGTAGGGTTCTGGACGGGCCGCAGGCTCGGGGGGGACCACGTGGCCCCCACTCGCGTTGTTGTTGTAAGCAATGTTTGCGTACTCTTGGAGCAACGGGAACACTGATAGAAGGAATTGGCAGAAATCCTTCCTTATGCCGAACCACCCTGGAATACGTTTTATAAAAGGGTTAACATTACTATCGGGATTTATCATGTGTTTTTGTTTCCTTACGAGTAAACAGTTTGGTTTCCTCGTGAATGTGGTGCATGCAACTGTCCCGACAATATCCAGAAAACAAAAGTAATAATAAAATATAATGGGAAATATCCTGATGATGGCGTCAATTCTTGTGTTCCAGGTCACTTTAAAAAGTTTTAAAATACTAGTAGCGCCCCGCGGTTTCACCCGCGTGGATTACGGTTATCCAGCTACATCAATTATTCCACGGGAATCATAAGTTTTACCAGGATAAAAAGTAGCCTATGTGCTATTCCAGACTATATTCTATCTCTGTGCCAAATTTCATCCAGATCCGTTCAGCCGTTCTGGCGTGATTGAGTAACAAACATCCATCCATCCATCCACACTTTGACATTTATAACATTAGTGGGATGTAAATATGCGATACGCTATACGAAAAATATACTTATTTGTATCAAATCCAACTTTGGTAAGCGACAACATCTATTTGCTTTTTAGTTATCGTATCCCCGTGGCTGAATTACTTTTATGGATTAATTTAATGTGATTGTACAAAAATAAAAATTAAATCAATTCATAATAACAAAATAGTGATCTGTCATAATCACAACCGTATGATTTTGAATAATTTATTTTCAGAAACAAATGTCATTAAATTTTCATTTCTATTACAACTAATTTTATGTGTGCAATATTAAATAGTAAATTTTCAGTTTTTAATTAATCTAATCATACCATGGCCAGGAAGTTTTTACCCAAAACACTCGCGATGTATTTTCTGACATACTAAATTTGATAACAGATAAATTTTCTTTAGTTACTTCGGATCCTACAGCGGTAGTGTGGCAGACGAAACACACATGGCCCCCCATGGTAATTTATTGTTAAGGTGATGAACAAATTTGGACAGGATCCTAGACGCGTTCAGTTTTAATTTAAAAATAAAAATGTATTTTCTTCCTGACTGGGTGCAAGAGCACCCTGCTGCCGGCGCCCATTATGGGCGACTGCACATTTTTATACATGTACTTGTAATTATAATCTAAGACTTAAGGCTTAGGGCTAATTTAATTTTGCCTTTATTTGCTTAAACGAGTAAAGTTACACAATATTATTAGCCCCATCTTATTAAAGGGAAGACACTTTGTTCTTGTCTTTTAGCGTAATGTCCCTAAATGAAACGTTTTTGATCTATCTGAGCTAATGCTAGTTTCATAGACAAATATGCTCCTATCTACCGGGACCTTTATTGATAGAAACGTTGTTGAAACACAATGGGATCAAAAAGTGCAATTAAACTTAGAGCAATATAATTGAATTAGGTGTAACTTACATTTATTCCCTCCTTTGGAACTAAACGACATGACAATGAGAGTAGCATAGCTGAGGAACAGCGGACTGACCACCACTATGTACTTGAACTCGAGACCATCGTCTAATCTGTTCGTTAACAGCACCTGGAACAGCAATCAAAGCTCAGGATCGGTGATATCTGCCTTCTTTTGGATCCATACGCAGATAAGAAGCTGGGCGTCCTCGAAAGGTGTAGTACTTTACATTGGATAAACCGCTCAAGAAGAGAGCTCATCAACAATGACTCTCTAGCAGAGATAAGACTTCAAAGCCGCGTAACGCCAATAACCGTTGCGATTGGATTATATCTTTACCACATCCTTACAGCTATCAAATTAGAAGTGTCACCAGCACCGCGCTCCACCGCACGGACGAGACCTACTGGTTTGTACCCTTTCTGTAGGCCACACAGGCAACGCCTAAGGCGGGCTTCTGTACTCACTAAATATAAGTATCAACACCCTCTACTAAATAATATTATTATGAGTTTTTATTGTGTATCGCATTAACCGTATGCTAGGAAGAACTCATGTTCAAATATTAGCTGGACGCTTAGTTGGACAGAGCGACAGGACGGTATTCTGTAGTCGTGGGTTCAAGTCCCACTAGCAGCCGAATTTTTTCCTTCAAATATTTGAACATAAGCTCTTCCTAGCATACGGTTAATGCGATACACAATAAAAACTCTTAAAATAAGGGTAGGGTGCCTTCGTTTGATACGATATCAACTGTAATGTTGGTCTATCAGTCCTATTAATTAATTGTTCATACAATTAAAGGTAGATGGCGCTAATAACATCCCCCGCAGATGTTAATAAGGAAGGAAGTAATTCGGCCCTAGTGGTATGGGCTGCTATAGCTTAGTTGGACAGAGCGACAGGACGGTATTCTGTAGTCGTGGGTTCAAGTCCCACTAGCAGCCGAATTTTTTCCTTCAAATATTTGAACATAATATTATTATATAAATACAATGTACCGACGTATGTGAAACTTATAACGCAGCTGCACACATATGGAAACACAGTATAATGGAGAAGTGGACGCACCTGGAACACGAGTACGGGCACGACTGTGAATGTATACGCGAGCGCAGAGTTGAAACTGGTCCGCCTCTGCTGTATGTTGACGTCAGGAGCCCGCAGTAATATTCCTGCGAATATTATACTGTATAGTACCCCTGAAATTACAAAAAAACGACCCGTTTTAGTAGCGCACTCTACTCAGCTAAACTGTAGATAAAGCTTACTCAGATACACTCGCCCGTGATCTAGCGTGGGATGAGGACAAGCCGAATATCCTGTTATTATTATATACAATACACAAAGACGTTCTTAACATTTACCGATCATATAATCCTGCCGCACGAGAATACAGCCAAATATCTAGGCTTGACTTTAGATGCTAAGCTTCGCTGGAAAGCTCACGTTAAAAAAAAACAGACGAGTTACATTTCCGTTACAATAAAATGTACTGGCTGTTTGGAAACTATTGTCGGTACCAAACAAAATACTATTATATATACAAGTCCTCATGCCAGTGGGGACTTGTGGTATCCAGCTGTGGGGTTGTAACTGAAACACCAATATCCCGGTGATTCAACATTTTCAAAATAAAGTACGGAGAGGTATGGTTAACGCACCCTAGTATACAGGGTGTCCCAAAAGTCAACGTCCAACCGAAAACCCAAGCTAGGCCTAGTTGTGGGGGCTCTCAAAAAAAAAGAAAAAAAAATCTATCTCATGTAGTTTCGAAATGACAGCCATTTTTCTTAAATTGACACCCTGTGACGAGTTTACGACTACTGGGGCTACAAATGAGCTCTTTTATAATTTTATTTTTGTGTGGAGTAGTCTTAAGTGATGCTCCTACAAATTCCAATTCATCATTTGCACACAACTTCATTGGAATTTCAGAAAATATCCGTTTTATACCGAACCATGACGTGAAAATGACTACATCACTAAACTTTGACAGTCTGTACTGAAAAAAAAATCTACTATGCAATTTCGGCAAGTGCCCTTAAAAGTTGGCGCATTTAATGGGCTTTCCAAAATGGTATAATACTTACTAAATTATTTCTTAGACGACGAGAAAAAAAAAATTAAGAAAGTCGATATTTAGCTTATTATTAGTTAGTCATAAAACTTTCTCAAAATTATTCTAATATCATCTAGGCGTTTTGTAAGGTGTAATTAAAGAAGGAGACGAAGAAAAGTTAGAGCGGGATAGTGACGCTACTAAAAGAAAGAGACGAAGAAATGTTAGAGCGGGACGGAGAGTGACGCTACTTGGTGTCAGTGAATCTTTCTACAATGTGTGAGCGAGACGAAATTGACATTTTGGCTAGTGTGGGTGAAACAGATAGCACGCTAATACAACAGCGTGGTATACGTACAATAATTCAGTACGTTTCGTGCCTTCGTTTACTGCGCATCTTTTTGTATTCGTTTGTATTTATTTCGTGCTTACAACCTTGGCTCTGTTTACTGGACTTGATTGCGTGTGACTTGGATTTGTTTTCGAACCGTTTCTGACGAACTTGGCTTTCTCCTGGACTGTTTTTGTAAGAAAATGCCTTTCTTGTACTCTGCAGAGGAATATGCAAACATGCACCTTATTTATGGGGAATGTAGGTGCAATGCTAGAGCTGCAGCTCGACTCTACCGTGAGAGATATCCGAATGCCGAGCGTCACCCAGATCATCGAGTTTTTGTAAATGTGCACCGTTTATTATCAGAAAATCAACTTCCTACTCGAGCTACTAGAGTGGGAAGAACCGTCGTGCCTTATGAAGAAGATGTCCTAAATGCAATTGCAGAGAACCGGAGTATCTCAGTACGTGGAATCGAGCAAAGTCTGGGGGTACCTAAAAGTACAGCACATCGGATACTGAAGAGAAACGAATTGCATCCGTACCACATGCAACGGGTACAAACTTTGCTACCCCGTGATTATCCTAGCAGGATTTTATTTTGTCAATCAATGCTCGAAAGGCACAGAGCAGATCCAGAATTCTTGCGTAAAATTCTTTGGACTGATGAATCGACCTTCAAAAAAGACGGATACATGAATTTGCATAATTTGCACGAGTGGCACGTCGAAAATCCACATTTGATGCGCGAAGATAGGTCACAGTACCGCTTTAAAATAAACATGTGGACTGGGATCTTAAATGGATCCATTATTGGGCCTTTTGAACTGCCAGAAAACCTCGATGGGGCAGCTTATTTGGACTTTTTACAACATCAGTTACCCAATTTGTTAGAAGACGTGCCACTTAGCATTTATCGAGACATGTGGTTCCAGCAAGATGGCTGTCCGGCACACTATGCGCGCCCAGTGAGAGAATTCCTTAATCAAGAATATCCAAATAGGTGGATTGGTCGATCCGGTCAGATCACGTGGCCCCCCCGTTCCCCGGATTTAAATCCTATTGATTTTTTTTATTGGGGAACGGTCAAAGAAATTGTTTACCAAAAACCAATTGAAAATTTAGAGGAACTGCGTCAGAGAATTCAAGATGCCGCTGATCACATCAATTCCAGACGTTTCGCCCGCCAGATTACACGATCGTTTTTAAGAAGGTGTAGGGCGTGCATACGCGCTGATGGCAAGCAATTTGAACATTTGATATGATTTAAATAAACATTCGATTTTTAATAATTGACTTTTATTTAAACAATCCCAAAAATTCACTGACACCAAGTAGCGTCACTCTCCGTCCCGCTCTAACATTTCTTCGTCTCTTTCTTTTAGTAGCGTCACTATCCCGCTCTAACTTTTCTTCGTCTCTTTCTTTAATTACACCTTACAGAACGCCTAGATGATATTAGAATAATTTTGAGAAAGTTTTATGACTAACTAATAATAAGCTAAATATCGACTTTCTTAATTTTTTTTTTCTCGTCGTCTAAGAAATAATTTAGTAAGTATTATACCATTTTGGAAAGCCCATTAAATGCGCCAACTTTTAAGGGCACTTGCCGAAATTGCATAGTAGATTTTTTTTTCAGTACAGACTGTCAAAGTTTAGTGATGTAGTCATTTTCACGTCATGGTTCGGTATAAAACGGATATTTTCTGAAATTCCAATGAAGTTGTGTGCAAATGATGAATTGGAATTTGTAGGAGCATCACTTAAGACTACTCCACACAAAAATAAAATTATAAAAGAGCTCATTTGTAGCCCCAGTAGTCGTAAACTCGTCACAGGGTGTCAATTTAAGAAAAATGGCTGTCATTTCGAAACTACATGAGATAGATTTTTTTTTCTTTTTTTTTGAGAGCCCCCACAACTAGGCCTAGCTTGGGTTTTCGGTTGGACGTTGACTTTTGGGACACCCTGTATAAGAAATGACGACCTCCATCGTGACCTATGGATCTCGTCTCCACGATCATTAAAACATGCCGGAGCTCATGAACAAAGACTTCACCATCATTTGAATGCCGTAAAATTCTTGCTGCTTCCTACCGGTCCTTGTAGGAATCAATGGGGGAGGCGTATGTCCAGCAGAGGACGCCCTATGGCTGAGATGATGATGATGATGATAAATCTTGACCAAAAAAATAGTGCTATAAACTATTAAAATCTTCTTCAAATAAGACAGATAACGAGACAAGTCTCGAATCCGCAAACTCTAGATTGCCGGGGCACGTTTTGTCATCGAAGCTTTTTGTCTCTTTTTAGCGTCGGAATTTTCGTCTAATAAAATCATATCTGTTTTGCCCCTATGCCAAGTTCTCATTTTTATATATGTCGGAGCATGTTAGATATTCGAATAGAATAGTAGACGGTAGGTTTTGCTATTACTCGAATTTTTAACTAAGTGGAGGTAGGTAGCAGGTGGTTATCGATTTGTGGAAGGTAGTACATAAACTGTGGCATTCGTTGCCTTCGAACAGTCTAGGCGTACCGAAAGGACGTGCTGGTAGTACCAGGGTACCTTTGTTAATAGTTAAGTGGTCAGTGTTACTACTGAGCGGAAGTCTCTAGTAGCTACTAGGCTAGGGTTGGAGGCGTGGGAAGTTACGTAGCATGACGTCAGTGCAATAAATCATTTATTTTAATAAACGCTTATATAAGATTAAGTTCATCCCATCATAATCTAGCAACACTGGTAGGCTTTTGTGTATATATACTTTTACCATATACTAGTATTATACTATCGTAGCCGCGCCCCGCGGTTTCACCCGCGTGGATTACAGTTTTCCCGCTACATCAATTAATCCATGGGAACCATACATTTTACTGGGATAAAAAGTAGCCTATGTGCTATTCCAGACTATAAAATTTCATCCAGATCCGTTCAGCCGTTCTGGCGTGATTGAGTAACAAACATTCATCCATGCATCCAAACTTTGACATTTATAATATTAGTGGGATAAGTATACTGTATATGTGGATGCGGGCCGCTTCCATCCTGTTCTTGTAGAAATTAATGGGGGAGGCACATGTCCAGCATAGGACGTCCTATGGCTGAAATGATGATGAAGAAGTATACTTTACTAATAAATATGATCTATATACATAGTTTGGGGTAACATTTCACTATAGTCTAGATTTAGATGTCATTAACTAAGTACTGACCTACTAGGCTGAGGCACATCAGTATCCACAGTGGGACAAATACGACCTCCCATGACCAGTTAATGAATTTATCCAGTTTTAGCGCTAGGAATATGAACTGGAGTATATTTACAGCACAAAACAGCTCCAGCTGGAATGAAGAAGTAAACAAATTTACTATCCAGAATGTAATTATGTACTTATATATATTTTAGATAAGTGTATTTCACAGCATTGAAAGTTATTTCACTGATTTTTACAAGTGGTTGAAATTAAATTAAACTTGTGTATAGCCTGTTATCGAGTTTGTTCAGGTTGATAACTTACACTGTAAAATTTATGAAAGTTTGAAATGACAACAAAGCCAAGTAGAAAAATTCCTTCCTCTTGACCTTATAAAGTTGTAATTTCAAACTTAAAATTAACTAAACATATTTCACTACTCAAAAAACAGTCATGCCTATGCAATCCAATTTTCATAAAAAATAAATGGATACCCATTATAAACTTTCCAGAAGAGAACAATTTTCAAATGCATTGTATTTTTAATGATTTAGTCGATAAACAGGCAGAAGGACCACATTCTGCAATGTACAGACTAAGAGAGTACCGTGTTTCGGAATTCATCTTGGACCCATTCTGAGTTAAGCCAGAACAGTGATGTCAGCTAGCAATAAAGATAAATATTTACATTTTTTTTTTTTTTTTTTTTTTTTTTTATATATTATAAGTTTGCGTTTGACAACTGTCTCACCTGATGTTAAGTGATGACGTTGTCTAGGATTTAGCACGCAAACCTAGAAGGTACCTATTCACTCGCGACTTGAAGACTCCAGGATTGTACATATCGGGAAACACAGACTCGGGCAACGAGTTCCATTCCTTGGAATAGATGTGGATAGAGATGTCGATTTTATAGTTTAAGGAATATTACACTTGTACATACCTCATAACTACGATCATGTTTCACTGACCAAATACAGATAGCAATGGACACTATACTTATGAATATCAATGGTATGAAAACCAGTATCCAGAGATGGCGTGGAGTTGTCAGTTGATCACAAACAAGGAGTTCAAACATAAGCAAGATTAAATGTATGGCAAGACTAATTAACATTGCTTTGTAATGTATGTATGCTTCAACCTCTAACCTGAAATATAAAAAAGCATGATAAGTTTTGTATAAATCACTGCAGCAGATATATTGATTGTTAATTCCCGATAATGTTATACAAAACTAAGTATAGGTCCTTTCACATATTATGAAATTGAATGAACAGGCCACTTTGATCTCAAAAATATAGCGTTTGGTTAGAAATTCCAAATTCAAATTTATTTGATATTTAGACTTGTATATTTTTGTTTTTCTACTTTAGGGATTTATTTGGTTTTCGCGCCATTTAATTTTTCTTTGAAATTGTTCTATTCACACTATGGAAAACTTAAAATATTGGGTTATTTATTAATATGAGTTCCACAGTGGCACCATCACCGCAGAAACAGCTTGAAGGATTAATAATATGTATGGAGATGAGATGTTACATTACTCAACCATTACAATAATGAGGGGATTTAAAATCATATCAATACATATAATGAAAAATTGATCATGGTTGAACTCAACAACCGGCCAAATCCTGCCTCAATTGAAAGTTGACTCAGAAAAGGTAACTGGTAAGTGTCTGGGTGAGCAATGCTAGTGTCATCCACTACAGCTTCCTAATATCTGGCCAGACAATTATGATCAATCTGTATTGTCAACAATTACTAGCTATATCCCTAGACTGGTTAAAGAGGCAATCGAGATCTCAAAATACGAGAACTTTAACCGAGGTGATGGTTTCCAGCTCTCAACCACATGGAATTCAGTGTTTTAGGATGCATAAAAAACAATACGCACGCACATTGTGACAGAAGGAGTATCCGCAGTGATACAGTGAGTGTTTTGTAGAAACTTGGAATCAAGTTCTAGTGCCAGTGGTACCTGTAGCAAAAGACTAAAAAAGAAGGTGGACAGATATGTCTGTCCTTAACATTTTTTCATCTACCACTATCATCAGTCTCTCTGTGAACATGGTGTATGGAACCGCGCCGAAATATCAGGAACTCAATCAAAATCATGGTGCCTATCCCGTGTTAAGCAATATATAAATATATTATTCAAATTCTATTGCCTATACCTATTAATTTCTGCAGTACAGTATCCTAGGTCACAATCATATATTTTTATATTTATAGTTGTTATGCATTCATGTGACAACATGCACCTTAAATTATTGATACTTGAGCTGTAATGTTATTATAGTTCTGTAACTTTTTATTCAATTTTTACTTATTTTCAACATCAAGACTTATTGTAAGATATTCGAATCTTTAAAATTATAAAATATTGTTTATACACTTGCATTAGAAAAGGACCATATATTTTGATATCTATTGCTAGATAGAGCTCAATTTTATGTATTTTCAGAAGACTCATGGTAGAAAGAGAATAAAATAAAGGTGTATTCTGCATTTCCAATGAACTTGCAATACCTACATAGAAAAAGTTATTGTACAAAATAGTTAGAGATGATTCGGACTCTAGCTCTATAAAATTAAAAATATTGTTTTATGTGAAGCAAAAACTGGAAAGCACATAAATCATTTTTTTATTTATTTAGTATTCTTCTAACATATTGAATATATAAAGAAAGTACATACTTATTACATAATTTGCTATGTACAACTATTTGAGGAATAATAACAAATACACCATGATTCAAATTGTTCAGTTTAGTTGCTTATTTGTAAAAGTTATTACTTAAATCGAAAAATTAGCTTGTTTGCAAAAATCCTAATTGTGGTGATTTTGTAATAACTAAAATAACTACTCTGACCTAGAACTCAAATTAACTTTCGAATTATTATGTTTGTACCATATCTAGCAGCTAGGATGCAATGTTTCTATAGAAATTAGAGTAGCTTACCTGAAATGAGGAAATTGCCACCAAACGTATGTGCCAACCGTGGCTCCAAGGACCACAAGGAACTTCCAAACCCATATTGGAGCGAATATGGCCCAATACGACCATGCTATTGAGTTATCTAGCTTTAGCGCCAGCAAAGCAGTGAAAATAAATAAACAGCTGTGTACAACGAACTTGCTGAGAACAAATTTAAACAGGCAGTGATTATTTGGTTCACCTTCAAAATACTACTTTCTCAATGTAAAATCTTACCTAGGATTAAAATCCTGAAAAAGAGTCTGTAAATTCATTTCCATGCACATTCGTCTCTGTATAATTAGCTACCATTTCATGATAAAACAAATAATCTAAAGTATTTATTGCCTTTTCAGTAGGAAAACAAAGAGTAAAACAGCAGTGCAAAACAGCAGATTACTTGTGTGTGAGTACAAATAAACGATGCATAAGCATCAGACAGGAAACTTCAAGATATAATAGATCGCTAAGTTTCATTTGGACAGTTGATTATTTTTTAATTTTTGGCAATTTATTTACGTTAGGTACAGATATGCCTGAATAATCGATAGCCAAAAATATAAAAAGCAACTGTGACATCCCAAATAATTTGAACGTAAGTTCCGCCTAGCATTTTGATAATAGAATAAACCATAAAACTCCTAAGATAAGAGTATGGTGCCTTGATACGATATCAACTGTAATGTTGGTTACCACACCACGATTGGCCTTTTCGTGACGTCCGATTTATAACTTTGATTTAAAAACAACGGAGCCGAAGTTGGAACCGGAGGTGTAATATTAATAGAAAGTTCCGACATATCGGAGTCGGAATCGTAGCTCCGTAGCATCCCTAGTTAGCTTTACTCAATCAATAACCAATTTGCCGTGACGATAACCGTCAACTTGTATGACATGGTAATCCCACGTGATTTATCAAAATCAACCAAAAAGTGATGATTTGGCTATGTTCGAAAATAAGGGCGACTTTTTTGCTCTATGTTTCAACGCCATGCTTTTGAGCAAGATCAAAACAATGTTCTTGTTGCTTTTTTTCAAAACCACCTATTTTATTGCGTTAGAGATGAGCTAAGGAACAGTTAAAAACACCCAAAACGATCACGTTTCGCGTTCGTTTTGGCACAGATGGCGTTTTATGTATACTGTTTTCGTTCACCATTCAAGATGCATGAAAAGTGTCAAAAACCCCACTGTGATGTCCCACTTTTGACTCACCTTCGAGGATGGATCTTTTGTGATCGTTTTTTAACAACTTAAAGATTGACAGTTACAGCAACTTTTAATGTGAGTCTATTATCTTCTAACCCCCCGAAACATGAAAAAGTACGCCAGTTTTCTTTATATTTCCATTACGAAAATATTATCCTCGAGATTCAAGTTAATATTATGGTTGAAATATTTTTATGTCATGAATATTCAAATCATCATATTTGACAGCTCTTGTGTAAATGACGTGTATGTGTCGTTTGATTTGGGAAATATATTTCGTTTTTGCCACAAATGACACAAATGCCACATTTCCAAATCGAACGCTTGTTCTGCATGGTTATGTAACTATGAACTGTCCACTGATCGCTTTCCTGATCAGAGGTCCACTGCCTCAAACGCTACTTGTGCATCGCAAACCATAGAAGTAATATGTACGTACAATACGTTGTTCGTAGTACATATTACTTCTATGTCTCAAACACACATTCATCGTAGATCATAGATTCTACTTAGTTTGTGATAGTGATGGGCCAACTCGGAATACATCAACTCGAACTAAAATCCACTTAACTCGAGTTAAATCAGTTTGAACTGGCAGGCAGGATAAGGTTACATAATTATTGTATTACATTACTTTACGGCATAACCCTAAAGGCTATGGCGTAAAGTAATGTAATAAAATAATTACATAGTACCTCATATAAAGAGCACACCTAAAAGGTTTTTTTAAATGCGTATATCTATGTTGACAATGAATACACAATGTATCTGTACTCTATCGTAAAATTTTCCATAAAACTTGTACGATAAATTTAAATAACTAAGGATTATAAAAAAGTTGTTTTATACATGCTTGAATATGTCTGTTTGACCTGTGTCTGGTTGTGTCATCATCATCATCTCAGCCATAGGACGCCCATTGCTGGAGAAAGGCTTGGTTGTGTATATGTATATAAGTATATATATCAGTCAACAGGTTACCATCGTACTGGCTCTGCCTAGTTTGGGACCTAAAGACCTTGTGTGAATGTATATTTAAAAAATAGAAAGAAAAAAATCAAATCTTTCCTCCTCTTTCCTATTTAATACATTGCAATTTTGAACTCGAGTTCGTGAGGTCTGACTCGAGTCAGTTCGGGTTGAGCGCAACTCGAGTTAGTTCGAACTGCGAACTCGAGTTGACCCATCTCTAGTTTGTTAAGCTGAACTGAACTGAGCCGAACTCGAAGTACTAAATTAAAATTAGCACTTTTCCGAAAGCAAATTTAATCAAGTTAGCTGTAAATCTATCTACTACGAATCTAGTATATTATTTTAATCGAAAGAAAATTCAATACCAAGTAGAAATCATGGCATCTCCATCTCCCAAATCTCCGGAACAAAGTGAGAAAAATAAGCAGTACGATCGTCAACTTCGCCTTTGGGGTGATCATGGGCAACTTGCGCTAGAAAATGGACATATTTGTCTGATAAACGCCACGGCGTTAGGTACAGAAATATTGAAATCCATAGTTTTACCCGGAGTGGGTTCCATAACCATAATAGACGATAAGATGGTAACCGATGAAGATATTGGCAGCAATTTCTTTTTAGAATGCTCAAGCAAAGGCAACAATAGAGGTGCTGAAACTCTTCGTCTCGTATTGGAACTGAACTCTGCTGTTCAGGGTCATGCAGTACAAGAGCCTCCAGACCAAATTTTGAAAGAAAATCCAGATTTTTTTAAGGCTTTTACAGTAGTTATTGCTACAGCACTTGGTGAGAAAGCTATTCAGGCATTAGCTCAACATCTGTGGGATATAAATGTCCCTCTCATTCAGTGCAGATCTACCGGATTTCTAGGCTCTTTTAGGATTCAGTTTAGAGAACATTCAGTGATCGAAATACACCCAGATAATGAGCAGACAGACTTGCGATTGGATGTTCCTTTCCCTGCTTTATCAGAATATCTTAACTCTATTAATATAGATACATTAGACTTGAAAGACCATGGTCATATACCATGGATTGTCATATTGCACAAAGCAGTTGAAAAGTGGCAAATGAGCAATCCAAACAGCTGGCCAATGAGCAGAAAAGAAAAGAATGAGATTAAAGACATTATCCAAGAATTCATAAGAAAAGATGAAAATGATGTTCCCATTCAGGAAGAAAACTATGAGGAAGCTCTTAGAGCAGTAAATACTTCTTTAGTCCCAACTTTTTTGCCTGTCAAAATCCAGGAACTCTTGTACAGTAGCTCTGCTACAAACTTGACACATGAGAGCACATCTTTTTGGATCATGTGTGCTGCTCTGAGAGGATTTATTGAAGCTGAAGGAAAGGGAAAGCTGCCACTCAGAGGCATTTTGCCAGACATGACAGCATCTACAGAACACTATGTCAAACTACAAAATATTTACAGAGCGCAAGCTGCTATTGATACTGAAATAATATGTCGGAAAGTACAGCAAATTGTTACACAGCTACACTGTGATAGTATTAGTGAAACAGAAATTAAATTATTCTGCAGACATGCTCATGACTTATATTTAGTTAAAGGTTCCAGTATTGCATCAGAATATCAACTCTGCAGTTCTGTAGCATCTTATATAGTCAGGCACCTAGAAGAACCTGATGTTATGATGGTTCATTATATTCTTTTGAGAGCTGCTGAGATGTTTGAATCAGAGCACTGTAGGGCACCTGGAGATTGGGAGCCTGAAGGAGACATAGCTCTGTTGAAGACATGTGTTACAAAACTGTTAAGTGATATTTCTTGTTCACCATTCCCCAAAGATGACCACATTCATGAAATGTGTCGCTATGGTGGAGCAGAAATACATAGTGTATCTGCATTCTTAGGTGGCTGCGTGGCTCATGAAGCCATAAAGATAGTGACTAAGCAATACAAACCTGTAAATAACATGTTTATATATGATGGAGCTTCAACTAACACAGCCACTTTTACATTTTAAGCCAGCTTATATGAGTAAATTATTTCATATTGAAAAATTTCTTTTCATTTTCCCTTATTAGTTCACATAAGTGCTAGGCATAGCTTCAAAGTGCATATAGTAAAATTTTGACATGTGATCTCTACTAATAAACTGTGTTTAGTAAGTATTTAAGTAAAATACTACTCATTCCTACCTTGGATGGGGGCCACAAGTGGCTCTCCATTGCACCATGTATGGCTGATAAAGCCATCAGTCTTGGTTGTTGTTTGAGAGTGCTTGTAAATTTTTTTTAACAATTCTTATAATATTCCAATTGGATCTTCAGAAATATAACAAAATAAAAATTTACCGACAATGTGTCTTTTTGGGTGACTGCAGAATTGCACTCATGGCATGAGTGCAAATCCCATGAGCAACATTTAGATTAAGGATTTCTAGGACACCTTAATATGCAACTCACTATGGGGCCCTTGGTACAATTAAAGAATGTTCACATAATGTTTTGTTCAGCAGAGGAAACAAGATAATTTTTAATTTCTCTAGTTTACTAGAACTAAATGTAGATTACGATATCTAGCATACGTTCCAAAACATAGGACATGATTTGGAAAATTATTTGCCTTTTCATGCAATTCTTGTGTGGGTAATTCACCATACACTAATATTATAAAATAAGGAAATATAGATTTCTGATAGATTTATTGTTAATCATATTGTGTGTACATAAAAATTATACCAATAAAAAATTTGATAGAAGAATCTAGTGACAGCAAACAATAAACAGTGACTACATTGTTATTCTTCACAATTACAGTTCACTTCACAGTTATTCTACAAAACTGTAAAATAATCTTAGTCAAGAAAAAAAAGAAATGTATAAAACATTTTCGTCAACAATTCCAACACATAAATTAGATATATTAAAACATATCACATGACTAAAATTAATTGAAACAAACTATACATTTGGCTAGATCCTCGTAGATAGCAATGCTTATTACGCCATAACAAAAAATATATTCACAGTGCGGCGAGAGCTCGAGGCCATATAACCGTTGGAGTAACACAACATTTAGATTTTCTCTTTTACCTATATGCTTATCACCTTAGCCATAATTTCAATCGCAACGCATCTACACCATTGAGATAGTATCGAAATAAACGCTTGTCTCTCACAAAACCAAGATTTTCATACAGCTTCAGTGCAGGTTTATTTGTGATTTCTGTTTCTAATACAACTTCATCTGCATAATCATTTATCATGGCCTGGAAAATAAAAGAATTATATGAATACTCTATGAATATTATGTTATGTATATGTAATACACAAGCCTAGATTTGAATTTAGAATTCCTAACCAAACACCAGATATTTGAGATCAAAGTGGTCACTGATAAAACACCAATTTCATATGTATAATATGGACCTTACAATAATATGCCTTATTTCAACCTTAATATTTGGTAGGTCTGAGAAGAGGTTAGGTATTTTTTAACCTCCTACCAGCACCCCCCATTTTTTATAGCAATTTTAATATTTTGTATGAACAAATATTAAAAAGTAATTTAAATGAAGTGTTATCACATTTCAATAATTTATATAGCAGAACAATGTATGCCATGTCGGCTAGTGCGTAAATATATTTTCTATGAATAACAAATACACAGTTAGTGATAATATATACTATACCTTTATTGCTTTCCTTGCTAGTCGAGACCCAATCTTTCTACTTCTGTATTTCTCATCAACTGCTAACATGGCTATGTAGCCCCTTTTCACAACATTCCGATGCATATCTAACTTACAAACGATGGCACCAATACACTTCCCTTCATGTGTAGCAAGGAAGCAGAGTTTAGGCCAGTTGTGTATAAAATATCTATATGTATAGATTGAATATGGTTCAGATAAATCTTTCTGTATAAGTCTCATGATTTCAGGCATTTGAAGTTCAGATTCATATGAGATAATCTCTATGTCATCCTGAGGAGACTGATCTCGTTTGCTAAGAACGTTTTCGAGGTTTTCTAATGCGTCGTCTATAATTGAGTTGATTGCATGTTGAGCTGTGGTCTCCTTCTCTTCACTGGGGGTATCACTAGACTGTTCACTATTTACACCGAGCTCTGGCTTGCTCAGGGCCTGGCTAAGTACTGCTTCCGTGATCTCCGAGATATCAGGACTCCCACCGCCGTTAGAGTGATCGCTAGTCCCATTAGTTAGGTTACTACACACGTTATTTAGGTGAAGAGTATTAGCTATAGTTTCACTCAAATTATGTTCATTCGGTAAACTTATTTCGTCCTTCGTTTCAGTACGATCTTTGGCCTTTTTACTTTTGTTTTTCATATTCGTGCCAATTTGACTGCACTTGATGTTTTCAAAGTTGTCGTCGGCTATTTGGTTCATATTGCCGGTTTTCTAACTATGTTATTTACACATACAAACAAATATAAGCTCGTTTTTATCCGTAAGAGCCTTTTAGGTCGATCCGTGTATCTTTTTCTTGTCAAAATTGTGGGAGAGTATCACCGACATCTTGGCAAGTGTACAGTGATACTTTTACCCACAACTGCTTAATTTTGTAGCTAACAATGTCCTTTTTCGTTTCAAGTTGAATTCTCAAATTATTAGAGACTAGATTTGTAAAGAATTTCCAAGCACTGTCTGGAAAATTAGCAATTGTCCGAACCTCAATGCCGTGCCGTCCTCTACAATCACATTGCAAAAAAATATTCACTCACTGTGTTCCACGAACGAAAAATTTGAGCAACTTGATAGCATATAATGTTATTGTTGTTGCTTTTGGTACAGGTACATCAAAAAGAGATAGACACATCTACAATATCATGCGAAAAATAACTCCTGGCACTATTGACATACCAACTCTGAAACGTACGTAGCTATATAAGTATTGCCATGTTTTTTTCTTTTGAGCTGCCATTTTCCTTAAATAGATTCCTTTCAAAATTATTCATAGATTCTAAATATGGACACTTTTTATAATTCATATCATTCTGGTCAAAAATAAAGTCACCCATAGATATAAGTAACTATGAGGTCAGCTGACAAATGACACCTTTGATCATCTACGAATGTAATTGATATATTAAATACATATATGTATTACACATGCATGTATCCGTAATTACTTCACTTCGAAATGTAGCTAGCTAAAAATTGGCGACTGATCATGGTATACGTTCGTGCGACTGATTGACTGGTGCCTTACTATCAGCTCTGTAAAAACCATGCAAGTTCCGAGCAAAAACAACCGAGCTACAACATAACAGAGACAACAATAACTGTTCACCTTTGAGAATATCAATGTTCAAACCGTTCACCTAAAGGAGCGTGATGCCGTGGTGATGGTATGATTCCACACTAAGCGGTTTAAGCCAGGTTTTAGAACTGCTCGGAACTTGAATGGATTTTACAAAGCTGATAGTAAGGCCCCTGATCTATAAATATATTGACAAAACCATTATTTATTTATTTATTTATTTATTCTATATTACATAAGTATGCTTACAGTTAAAAAAAACCAAAACGCCTACTATGTTATTATGTACATTTCCCTAAAAACAAATTTACATTAGATATAATTGTCTTTAAGCTGTCATGGTGAATGTCGACCTGCTGAAACTCGTGCGTAAACTGGTTCAGCACAGTCAACGCTCTCCGCGTCGGCGAGTTACTGGCGTGGCTGGTGCGGGAGACGGGGCATGAGAATAGCTGATGTCGGCGACGACCAACAGCGCGAATATAGTTGCTTGGAACAAATAGACCAAGAGTACCTAACACGGTTGGATTATTAATTTTGTTACGCAGTATTCCACAATAGTGAATTATGAGAAGTAGTTTACGCCTGTACTCTAATGTATCCACTCCGATCATACCTGAGACGAATAGGGAGGGGAAAAGATAAGGATAGTATCCGTACATTCGTTTATAGACATACCTCGCAAATTTGCGCTGCAGCCTCTCTATCATTATGGTATACTTGGCCTCCTTCGGATCCCAGACGATTGCACCAAACTCTAACTTACTACGCACAAATGCGTTATAAAGCATGATAGCAACGCTTACGTCTTGGAATTGTGAAGATGTTCTCATTATGAACCCCAACACTTTGTTTGCATCCTTACAAATTGAAACAATGTGCTCACGGAAATCAAGCTGATTGTCCAAGATAAGTCCAAGATCCCGAATAGAATTGACCCTTTCTAATTCAGAACCCTCTAATCTGTATTGATGTGCTAGAGGTTTGGGAGACCTAGAGAAGGACACTATTTTACATTTGGATACATTAAAAGAAAGACTATTTGACAGACTCCATTGCTCCAGTGACTCAATATCGCACTGAAGTCTTATGCAGTCAGAAAGGTCACTCACGGGTCGATAGATTTTTAAATCATCCGCGTACATTAAACACTGGGCTGTGCTGAGTACTGCTGGAAGATCATTGATCATAGCAAGAAATAATGTTGGGCCAAGTGTACTACCCTGGCTCACTCCTGATCTTGTGAAAAACTCGCTAGATCTGTAACTTTTTAACTGCACATACTGCCGTCGGTCTCTTAAATAGTGCGCAAAAAAATTCAGTAGTTTTGGGGAGACTCCCAAACACGACAGCTTGACCAGAAGGAGATCATTGTCCACAACATCGAACGCCCGCCTGAAATCAAGGAATGCAGCGTCCACCTGCGTTCCCCTATCCATATGCATTGCTACTGAATCTATGAATGTAACGAGGTTTGTATTCGTAGAACGAGCGACGCGAAATCCATGTTGCGAGTTGTCGTAACTGGATTCAAAATGACGGCCAAGATAGTGACTTAGAATGGATTCAAATATTTTAGCGAAAACTGGTAGCACGGCTATGGGCCTATGGGAAGCTATATCTTTAGATGATCGAATTTTAGGCACGGGTATAACTCTGGATAATTTCCACCTGGCAGGATAAGAAGATTTGCTTAGAGAAAGATTAAAGAGATGTAGCAGTGGTACCTCCAACGCTGATGAGCAATCTTTTACCAAGAAAGGTGGTATGGCGTCTGGGCCAGCTGCTGATAGTGCTTTTAAACGACGGACCGCACGTCTTATATCAACCTTTGTGACAGTGTCAAGCGCAATGTGACGAGAATCGCCAGCATTGGTGGAACTTCGTTCTGCCATTTCAGGGTCTAGTATTGGGACATTACAGAGGAAGATAGAGCTGAAGTATTGGGCAAACGCCACAGCTGCGTCCTGTCCTACTACTGTTACACCATCTAGTGTATATTCATTCAACAGACCCCTGTTCTTTTGCTTCTCTCTAACATGCTTCCAAAATGAAGCGGGATCACGCTTTATATTGTTACCAATCGACTTGATATGTCGGGAATATGCTTCATCTATTAAATCCTTAATATGAGTTCTGTAGTACCTAAATAGTTCTCGATTAAACTCCAAACCCAGCTCCTTATATTTACACAAATGAAAATATTTTGTTTTTAACTTAGTTATAATTTCTGAGGTAAACCATAGTGGATACTGTCGCTCTTGTAGCGGATTTCTTATTTTCCTAAGTGGAACGCGATTACTGATAGTGTCATTTAGTTTAGTATAAAAAGTATCTATAGCAGAGTCCACATCTTGCTGCAAAAGTACATCAGTCCAATCGAGAGAAGATATATCAGAGTAAAGAGAGCAAAAATCTGCTTTGCCAAAATTCCAGTCAGGAGCATATGTATTTGTATTAGATACAGCATAAGTAGTGAGAGGAATGTCGGGCTCACTTGAGAACGAAAAAATTACTTGAAACGGGATGTGGTATGCGTCAACCTTACTATATACGGTACTATATATTGTTTTTATTATATACGGATTAGGCTCACAGATGTATTTTATTATGACATGACATTAGGCTTGCCCTAACAACCAATTTGTGAATATTGAACTGTTATAATGATGTCTAATGAGAGTTCGAAATTTTTAGAAATATAAGTTTCTTGTATGTTTTGGGGGTCCACCTGGGTTACCTGGGGTGGGGCTTAGAATAGTATTATACCATCTCTACCCGTGGTTACCGTAAAAATCGGTTATGGTATCATGTGGTAGAAGGTGGGCACCTTCTGAGGGTGGGAAATCATAGTGCGCTCGCCAACCCGCCTGCCAAGCCTGGCGAGTATTGGTACCCCCCTTCCTATGACAGTACAAAATAAGACCAGGCCCCTAATCCCCGACAGCTTCGCTAATGCTAGCTCCGATAGCGGCCAGTGTAACGATGGAGCGAGGGTGCTAAGAATCTGCGGCAGATTTCCGGCTACCACTCCCTCGATGGCAGAATCGATGGAAGACCTCAGAAAGATGCTCGAAGGTCTCAACAGAGTTTCCCAATGATTGGGCCTTAAAATTAACATGGACAAAACTAAAATTATGTTAAATGCCCATGTTGCATGCGCCCCAGTATCAATTGGGATTCTCGATTCTCGAAGTTATTGACCAATACGTCTAACTAGGACAAACAGTCCAATTAGGCAAGTCCATCTTTGAGAAAGAGGCAAATCGTCGAATCGAACTCGACTGGGAAAACTCCGCGACGTCTGTTTGTCCAAAATAACTCAATGCCTGAAAACGAAGGTCTTGGTTCAGAGTGTATTACCAGTGATGACTTACGGAACTGAAACGTGGTCTCTGACATTAATGGGCTTTTTGAGCAGGGTCAAAGTCGCACAACGAGCTATGGAGAGGGCTATAATAGTAATAATATGTTTTTATTAACGGACAACAAAGCAATCCATTGTCGTTAGTAACTTACCTAACAAGGACAACTTGGAACTACTTATATAAGAAAAACAATATCGTTAGTGTGTCATGTATTTCAGAGGCATCTGTAAAATCATGGTTCGCACAAGATTCGATATGCTCGGGGTTTCTCTACGCGATCGAATCAGAAATGAGGAGATTCGCAGAAGAACGAAGGACACCGACATAGCCGAGCGGATTAGCAAGTTCAAGTGGCAGTGGGCAGGACACATAGCTCGAAGAACCGATGGCCGTTGGGGTGGAAAGGTTCTCGAATGGCGACCGCGACCTGGCAAGCGCAGCATAGGACGGCCACCGACCAGGTGGACAGACGACCTGACTTAGATCGCAGGCAAGGGCTGGATGCGGGCCGCACCGAACAGGTCCTTGTGGAAATCAATGGGGGAGGTGTATGTCCAGCAGCGGACATCCTATGGCTGAGATGACGATGATGATGAAGATAGGCATCAGGGTTGTCTTGACAATTGGTAAAAAGTTAATTGAAGTGTTCTAATCGAGACTCATTATCTCTCCATATAGGTTCAACAGCACAGATAACAGCGGTATCAGGTATTTTGTGTCGTGACAAAAGGTCGGGAACAACATTTATGATAGAGTTACTTCCGTGGTGGTCCCATTCAAATTTCATTAAAATCGGACAAGCTATTTTTGAGTTACACTCCAATGACTGAAAAGTGCTACGCATACCTCGACGATACTATTAGTTGCGGTTGCCGCAAAGATCACTGAAAAGGGTGAAAAAAAAACTAGTAATTTTTTATGTTTCAGTTCAAAGTTAAACCAAGATAAACGAAGACTCCATCGTGCTAATCTTTCAGAAGATTAGTCAAATTTTAGAACCGCTTTAATGCGGTTAATTCAATTTTATACGACGATACGCAAGCGCTGCACATCCCCTGTGCGCAGGGTCCGAGCCAGCCCCAACACCATCCTGGGCATATTTGCCGCCAGGTTTGACTGTCAGTACATGGACCATTGCTGCATGATCCATGTGCTGACTAATAAACAAATGGGTTATGCGCCTTCTAAATTGTAAAATTTTATATGCTTAATAATTTTGTGTTGACATGTATGTATATTTATTTTTAATGTAATGTAATTTTATACTGACTTAAAGTTGAAATAAATGAATTATTATTATTATTAATGCTGCATGATCTGTACCTATAATATGTATTGTATACTGTTTAGGGAACGTACCCATAATACGTGACCCATTTTTCACAATATTTTATGCCCCTCCCTCACCTCGGTGACCCTGACCACCCGTAGTTGTTGTGTTGATTTCATTTTTGACTAAATTGTCACTTACCATCTAATAAGATAGAGGCTCACGCTAAATTCAGAACTTATTTTTAAAAGTACTGAGGAATAAGTTAAGTTTGAGAAGCCTCAGCTCCGAAGGTGATACATTTTTTTTTACGTGGGGAAAATGCATTTACGCACCTCCGCCTACCGGGAAAGTAGCGGGGTGTGTCGGGCTTGCTCGAGCATCGCACCACCGCTCCCTGGGTGGCCGGGCGGCCCCCAACCCTAACTGCACCCACAGCAGCCAGGGTCCACTACCGACTAAAACCCACGGTGTCCGTCCTGCCGCTATAACGGAGGGAGCGCGGGGTACGTTTGCATACCGCGCCCCCACCACGGCCGTCCGTTTCCGGACCCCTCCAGGGGGAAGATGACCCTCCCCTCGCGACCGCGCCTGGACCAAGAGCACGGCCGCACCACCCTAGGGACCACACACTGCAATGAACGCCAGACTTCCCACATCCGACGCTCGTGGTCCCCAGCGATGGGCCAGATGTAGCAGCCCCATCGCCAGCCGCTTCAGCCGCCACGCTCCGACGGCGGCCCCATCGGCGCCACAGCAGGTGACGAACTGAATCACTCCCGCCGCAGCGTCTCCTGCGTCAACTGCGGCGCCGTCCAACACAGCACCGCTGCCCGCCTCAGTTGCAGTGCCTTGCAGCACGGCAAACTACCGTCAAGTGGACCGCTCCTCGTCGGCTTAGCAAACTAAGCCTGTCGGGAGCAGTCTCGGCCTGGATATAATAAACATACATATATGTAAGACACACGTGGTGCCGGGCGATGTCTAGTTACGTCTATTTCAGAGGGAATTAGACCAATAACAGGCAGCACCGCGAGAAGGTAATCGCCAGACTTGCCTTGAGGATCAACACAACCTGCGTTTCCCTCAAGACCGTAGCCTCCCTACCCATCACGGGATGAGTAAGGAAGGCCTGGGCTTAACCAAAACATGCAGCGCGAACGCTGAAAGCATAGGCATATCAACTATTTAATGGATAAATCCAGACCCGCCCGTGCGTGTGATACATAGGTCTACCTCCTCTAACCTACCTTTAACAAAGGTAGATCTACATAAAATAAGAACCAACCTAATACTAAAACTCTAGCCTTCATTGGGTCATTATCATTAACATTCCGACTCCCACCCGCGGAAATATTTACGTGTAGGTAAACAGTTTACGCATGATGCAATGTAGACAAGCAGGTAAGTACGTAGAACGTACTTGTAGTTAACGAGGGGTCTTCCTGCGCATCTCCTGAAGGTAGAATAAGCACGACGCAGTTAGCATAATTATGTGTGTGTGGGTTTATTCAGCTAGTCTGTACAGGCACAGCTATAGGTGGTGCTGACGTCACGAAGAGAACCAATATGGCGGGCGGGTGAAAACGCGCGCGCTGTCGATGCCGTCGCCGTAGCAGGTAATGCTCTCGGCTCGAGTGTTCAACTCGATCGACTCGAGTCGAGTTCAGTACCCGGTTGACAGCCGGCGAGGCGGGGCGGCGTGATGTGCTCGGAGCTTTCTTTACGCGCACGCCGCCTCTACGCGATTTTCTACTACTAAACAATTTTTTTGTACACAATAACCAACCGTGTTTACACGAGGTATTAATCTTACTGTAGTGCGTCTAAGCCGTTCAATTTGACGGAGCCCCTCGCCTTCGTCAGTTTACTGAAAAACGTAATATCGTACGCCTGATAATGTCTATTTACTTCAGGAAATGATTAATAGTTACCTAACCTGAAGCGTGATTGCGTTGTAACCTTAATATTCTCGTAAAAGAACATTTGAGGAAAATTCTCTCAGATGTTTATTGAATCAGTGCGCGGAGATTCCAATGGATATAAACAATATAGTGCTTTAGATGGATTCTTTGTTGAATGACTATAATATATATTCCTGCTGGATGTTAAAGGCTTTGCTGGAAGTCTGACGATTATAAAAGCGACAATGGCGGAGCGCGATCGTCCTGCGAAAACCCCTATTAGGGTGGGTTTTTATGACATCGAAAGGACCATTGGCAAGGGAAATTTTGCCGTCGTAAAGTTAGCACGACATCGAATAACGAAGACTGAGGTGAGTGAATATCAATCAATAATACGAATAAACTCTTGTGTTAGAATTTTATATAAAACATTTTCTTATGAAATATGAACGAATCAACACTTATTATGCGCGAAAAACGACCTTATTGATAATGTATACCTAGGCAGTTTATAAATGGACTGTATCTCTTGGTATACCTTTGAGGCGTTTAATAATTAGATAATAGATCTAGCGTTTGACCACTACCTCACTTGCTGGTCAGTGACGATGTGGTCGAAGATGTTATCACGCTAGACCTAGAATGCTCACTGGCTCTTAAGGACTGCTGCCTGAACACACTATGTGTTTGGTGACAGTTTTTCAAACTTGAGGGTGGTAGCTAGCCAGGTGGGTATTCGAAAGTACCCTACCACCATGACTGCAGTGCCACCGGCTGTGACTGTAACTACTGAGGCCCTTAAGGCTAGGCCCCTATGTGCTCCTAATCCATCCACCAATTTGCATAATATTCCTATAACTCCTTTCATTAGATAGGTACCCTCGACACTACCAAAGACTGCACAAGAGATTACTAAAGACACTACACATGGTACGACAACTCATTAGAATGATGTAGGGAAGCATTTATATCGAGTGTCGCGTGTGTATTTAATAAATGAAAGTTGATTTCGCACCTATGTCTTATAGCAACACAGTCAATAAAAAAGCAAACAAATTAAAATGTCCTCTTTTATTATAATTGTATTATAGGTAGTATAGGTATGTTCCTATTGGTTAAAAAATATATTCCGTATTCTTTTCTGCTTTAATAATATTAACCTACTTTATAAAAACACGAGATAATAATAATTTTGTACATAGGTACATACATATCAACGATTGCGAATGCGATTTTTAATACCTAACTGCTACATTATACATATTTAATGTTCTATCTACTAACTAAATAGTAACCTATCTTTACTAAATATAACTGTACCAATACTCGTCATATTTATATTCTCGTTTCGTCTAATTTTCTACCATAACTAGATATGTCACTACTGTGGATGTTCATATCAGTGGCCCATAGTACATTTTAGATAATGGTTTCCGAGTGTTTTTTGTGGGAGGTCATTTAGATAACCTGATTTGAAGTATTATATCGAAGCATCTTCCTATCCATTCCACCGATATGCGTTCGGTAGATTTATTTACTACATAACTTCAACCATTTCTTCACCTACTGTCTGGAAGAGGTAGACTTTGTGGATCAGATGGTAATCATGCAGCTGCTGCGGAAATACTTTACCAAAATACCTCGTAAAATTTCGATCTACATTGGCATACGTACATACCTACATTCATGATTATTACTATGCAAGCTCTAGAACTGAGTATACACTGAATACCTACAATGATGTGATATTATAATGATATAATATACGTATATTATAATATATAATATACGTAGCTTGGTAGGTAGGTATAGTACATCTGGATGGAGACGTGTTAGTGGAGTGGAAATACCCAATAGTAACAATAATCCCCTAGAAGCCGTAGATAGTCACTCATTGGTGGCTCAAAACCACTGATATTTGTTACTGTATTTGTAGTAGAGTTACTACATATAATACGCCTATAAATCCGCTTCTTTATACATAAATCTCTATATACAATATTATATCATAATTATACCTTTGGAAATGTTTTAATTGAACTAATGATCGTAAGTAGGTATCGTAACCAACCGTTAAGCAGTCATGAAAATATTTTTTCCTTTTTGGTGGTTAATTAAATTAAAAAATAATGAACGAATCATCTCGCGTAGGTAGTAACTATAGGGTAACGTATGAGATTTGCACTGTAGATACATCCATCAATATAAAAAAATAAAAATAAAATTCAACGGGGATATGCTTCTGGTTACGTGGCCATCTAGTAATGGCTAGTAGCCGTTATAGTTGGATGTTATTAATATTATTTATTTATTTTATTGCGTAGCTATCGGCTACGCACCTGTATCCCTGATTCCTGAGTTCCTGTGTTCCCAAAGTCCTACCTTCCCCCCCTTTTTCTGAAGTCTTAATTGTAAAAAATGTGTTTTTAGACAATAATTTGTAAATATAATGTTATTGTTCTTATTTTCAGTCTTTCCTTTTTAACCTTAAGGATTCCCTAGGTAGTAATAAGATGAGGGAAAGCTTCTCTGGAACTAACTGGTGACTTACGATCATAGCTACGTGGTCGTGACGTTACACGAGAACAAACGCTTCCACACATAAACTGCGCACTGCCAAGTGAAATTCATTTCCCGAGTCTACGTTTCTGGATAGGTATGAGTGTAGCCCTGAAGTGTTTAAGACACAAGTGAATAGGTACCTTCTAGGCTTACATGCTGTCATTACTTAACATCAGGTGAGAGAGTGGTGAAAATCAAGCTTATAATAAAAACCAAACCGCTTCAGCCTGTAATTAAATTGGTAGGGCAAGGCGCGAAGTCAAGAATCTAGGATCAAGAATTAGCTTAAGCCTAATTGAATTATCAGTTGAGTAGACTGTACTGTGGTGTAGTACTTTAGTTGCTAACTTATCTACGTAATAACTCCGAGGATTACGCTTTACATACTTTTGTTAAGACTAGGTGAAGAACAGGTAAATCTAAAGTGGTAAATTTATATAAGAATCGAGTTTTTAGAAAAGATCTAAAAACTACCTTGAATACGAGCATTATGTGTACCTATGTTTCTGCAAAATAAATAAATTTGAATTTGAAGAATAATGATGTCATGAGACATAATAATATTTTTAACCTTTAATTCCATAAACGTAAAAATAAAGGAGATATATATTTCATCACTATGACGTATTCTATCGAAATATGTATCCTATCCTCATGTTTTTTTTATCTACTATCTCACTTGATGGTCAGGGACGATCTGGTCGAAGATGTTAACACGCTAGATCTAGAATGCTCACTGGCTCTCAAGGACTGCCTGAACACACTATGTGTTTGGTGACAGTTTTTCAAACTTGATGGTGGTAGCTAGCCAGGCGGGTATTCGAAAGTACCCTAACACCATGCTGGGAATTTGATAACGGTGTTACCTTCACCGGAAGCTCAAGCTGTTGTTGGGGATCGAACCAGTGTCCGTCAGATTTACAGGCGACGCTCCCACCGCTGAGCTATCATCGCTTCAATCATGTATATATATACATGATTGAACATGATATATATATATATATATATATATATATATATATATATATATATATATATATATATATGTATATATATATCATGTATTTCACCAAAGCCAACATATGATTTTGGATATATTTGCTCTTTTCCCTTAGTCATAATTCTCAACTTAAAGTTAGTATGGAAGAGATTTTATGAATTAGAATTTAGATGGTTGTGAGTAATATAAACAATGGTTGTTATACAAGGGGCTAAAATGGCCCATTATAATAAGGTACTTTTACTGTCGAGCTTCAGCGCCGTGTGGTTACAACTTTGTGGTACCACTCTTTTCTGTAGCCGCAACGCAATGCATACATTCTACCAAAGAGATCGTCACTTTTCCATTTTCAAAATCGCATCCGCGGATATATCAGTTTGGATATGTTGATGTAAGATGGCGGAATTTCAAACCTATAATACACAAAATATAATTAAAAAAAACTTTAGTTCTTAGGGCTAATTAAGTTATTTTAGCCTCGCTCTTGTACGCTACAATTACAGACTTTTGAGCAAGAGGAGTGAAAAATACAATATAAGTCCTTATATGGGATCGGTGTTTTCGCGTTTGGCTACTAATTCGTAATTCAAATTTATTTCTAACTTAGGATTGTGTATTTGTGTTTGGAATTTACTGATTCATTTGTTTTTACGTAATTTAATTTTGCCACGCGTAACAATATTATTTCTACCAATGGAAAACATAAAATATCGTGGTATTAACGAATCAGTTCCACTGTGGCACCAGCATAAAAACAGCTGGAAGGATTTAAATTCGAGTTCAAATTTTTATTTAGCTTGTGGCTATGGTTACTTATAGATATATCCGAGCATAGGACAAAGTGCAATATAACATATTATTGAATTAATTGCACAATGTATACGTGGGGATACGTGGAATAACATATAATTGGTTTAGCTCTTACTTGAAAACCCGTAAATAAATGGTAGAAATTGAATATTATGATTCAGAAAACGGGAATGTAGATATCATACCATCAGATACAATACAAACTGAGATCTTTATCTTTTAATCTCCCTGACTTCAAAAAAGGTGGAGGTTCTCAATTAGACCCTATCTTTTTTTAAAAATGTTTGTTACCTCAGAACTTTCGACTGGGTGAACCGATTTTTATCGTTCTTATTATTTAATTAACTACCTTAATAACTTATTATCGTTTTTATTTGAAAGCTGGTGCTTCCCGTGTGGTCCCATTTAAATTTCATTATATTCGGTCAGGTGGTTTTTGAGTTACACTCCAATAACTGTCGCCATTACGATCGTTAACATACGTCGATGATATTATAGTTGCGGGTGAAGACATCGGTGAACATACACAATGACAATTGATCCCGTGAGTAGGAAAGTCACTGAAGAGGGTGAAAAAAAAGTTTTACCAAAAAATGGAACCAATAATAATATTAAAACTCACGTTCATAATTACTTTACACTGTTTTTTACGGGTATAACGTGGTACTTACGCGTAGTCGAACCGTAAAAAACAGTGTGAAATAAATGAAACCAACTTCAACACTCAAAAGTGTGAAATAACTTGTCGAAGTCGGTAACATGCAAACAATATTTTGATATTAGTTACTTTTAAGCTTGCTTTTTATATATAGGTAGATAGTTTTAATTAATATAGATTAAATCATCAAAATCGATTCACCCAGTCGAAAGTTCTGAGCATTAAAAGCATTAAAAAAAACATATAAAAATTGTAGCATAGGTACATATAAAATAATAAGAGTGTGAGTCATAACTATAATTTTAATTCACTACATACAAAATCGATAAGTGAGAAACCTCAAAAATATGAGTATCCCCTGATTTGAGTGAACGTGGTTGGTTCATTCAGTTCACCCCGGGCCCATAGCTTTAAAATAACACAGAAATTAAACATGCCCAAACTTATTATGGGTGACCTTAGAGTATAAGTATATTTCTACGTATTTGTATGCTCTAAGTGGGTGACAATAATATAAGTTGAAGAACTGTTGATAGAAGACGATTAAGTTGTTATGATTTTATCGCGTGTACTTAATGTTGGTGCTAATGATTGTTCCGCTGAATAGTATCGTAAAGAAATGGAAAACCCCAGTCATCTATGTAAATATACAAATGTCGCTGAGCTCGTTATCTAAATGTACATCCAGCCGCAAGCATCCGTGTACACAACAGATAACAGATTACGTGACTATCAAATTAATGTTCGCCATCGTTAGCTAATTGTATCCAAATGTTTTCTAGAAGCTGTCGGTTATTAGATAAATTAAACTGGTCGTCCGAAATATCTCAGTGCCTTTGGACGAAACTCGTCGATCAGTGTGTGTTACCAGTAACATATTTATGAACTCTCACGTGGTCTCTATCTATGGGCGTTTTAAGCAAGCTCACGGCTGCACATCGAGCTATGGAAAGGGTTTTCTCCGATATAGAATCAGAAATGAGGAGATCCATAGCAGGCGCATCCGTAGAAGTCACGGACATGGCCTAATGGAAATGACAATGAATAAGTTACATATCACGAAGAACTGATGGCCGACGGAGCCAAAAGGTTCTGTAGACCACGACCTGGCTAGCTGTTGGATGTCCAACAACAAGGTGGAGAGACGACCACGTGATGGTCGCAGGAAGAGGAGGATGGATTCTCACCGGTCCTTGTTGAAATCGATGATGAGATTTCTTCCTTGACGTAAGCCTCCACGCAAAGAAAGACGGCGACGACAATATAAATTATATTTAGTTAAATGCAATACTGAGTAAAATATAGATTTCGCACTAAATAAACTTAAATTTTCATTGATTTACCGATCTTGCAAAGGCTAAATTTTAACTGCAAACGCACTGCAACCTATGTTAGAGAAATCAATGAGTTCATATATAGATGTGGATAGTGGGTTAGTAGATAGTATCTGTTCTATAATTGCAATGCCTGTCAGGTTATCTTCAGCTTAGCTCTTTAGATATGTGTTGTGATTCGATTGTACCTACGCAATGACATCGAAGTGGGTCATTGGCCGAAACTGTGGCACCGGACAGTGAGTCACTGGCGTTGACTTTCTAACTGGTCATTACATTACATACATTTCTAGCATAGATTCGTTAATAGTTAGTTCTTATTCAGGGTTTATATATTTATAGACTGGCAGTTGAGTATTGGGTTCGCGATGCAAATGTCGGCAGTGACTGTGATGATGCATTATGCGCAGAGCCGAGGACGCTTCTTATTGAATGAGTGCACCGAAATAACAATCCCGGCGCCCTCGGCCTTCGCTACTCGCAATGTTTTATTGATGCGTACTGTCTTTGGTTTGAAGATGCAGCGACATTAACAGACTTAGTTGATTTATTGTTTCTGCACCGATAAAGTCGACTAATTTACATAGTTTCCGATTGATGAAGGACGTAAGCACCCGGTTTCTTATTTATATGTAAATAAGCTGACGCTATGCTGGAGCGATTCTCAAGCCTTGAAAATGTACTGTTTACGGAATATGGCATATTTCACAACAATGAGCACGTAAACAAGCACAATTGTCGATATTGGAGCGGGGAAAACCCTCGCTTTAAACACCAAAAGCCACTTCATTCACCTAAAACGACAGTAGGGGCTGTCATATCAGCAAAGGGCATAATTTGTCCGTTATTTTTTGAAATAATCAAGGAAACGACGTAACTGTAAGCTCAGGGGTATACAAGAAGATGTCGCGAGAGTTCTTGGCACCACAGTTACATGAATTTGACGGATACAACAGCTGGACGAATCAACAAGATGGAGAGGATGGAGATGGAACGTCCATACGTCAAATGTAATTTGACCGGTGGTTAAAGAAATTTTTCCTAACAAATTGATTTCTCACAGAGGTGATATTCCATGGCCTTCAAGAAACCCCGACCTTACATCTTGCGATTTTTCGGGGATACTTGAAAAGTGGAGTGTATACCGATGACCATATTCCAATCAAAAAAATACAATAACGAGCAGATATCTGCGATCCCTCGCAGCATGCTCGCGAGTTCCACAGTTTGCGTAGTCGATTGCAGAAGTGGCAACGAGGAGACGGGGCGCATCACGATGTCATTAAAAAAATAATCATTAAACTTTTATTACGTTAAATAAATGATCTACAAAATAACATTTGTAATTTTATATCCATACAAATGTTTAAAATGTGCAAAAATGTTTGTCCCAACGTTGACTTAGCTGCCCCTTGCGGTTTCCCTCTTGTAGACAATGGTTTTCCCGTTACTTAAATTATCCTACATGAACAATGATACTAGTATTGTCTTTGTACAGGAACCATATATTTTTCTATCACAACAACAACACACATAAATTTTCTATAACTATATCCAGAACAATATAATTCAGAAAACGTTACTACGTTTAAAATGCGATTTTCTTTTCTTAAAGGCGGACGTTTCATATGTCTCGTTATTTATATATTCGTCTTCCATTTTATTTAGTTTCTTGAATAATGAACATTTAACGGGCACGTCCGTCGCCGTCGAGTCGCTAGATAAAGTGGAAATATTAGCTAAATGCTACGTCAGTTCTATTCCATGGCGCATAACTGTATCAATCAGTGATTCAGCACGGGAGCCGCAGCCGCCGATCAGCGCGTGGGCACCGCCTGCCGTGGCCAGAAATACCGCGGCATCGACCTTGCCTCCGGATGCACTCATCGCGCTGTTTTTTATTATTTTACTTTTTTCAGGCGAGCCGTTAGCACCAAGGTGATGGTCGATCCTTTTGTTATCGTATAGTATAGTATCGTACCACACAGTCATGGTTTTTCGATAAAAAGTTGATAGCATCACCTCTCAGTTAATTTACAAGATCAGTTTTATTTGCGTCACACTTGTAGATAGTGAAAGTACGAGAATATACTTCACTTGAGAAATTTCTTTCTGAACATTCGACGACACACAGTCTATCGGCTTCAATACCGATGACTTTTTCACGCGTGTCTGGTATTTTTTTTTCAAAGAATGGAGATCTCATTGAACAGACACATTGAATGATTGCGTTTCGCTTGGCAAAATAAAGAAAGCCCGATCAGCCCGAGGATGCGTGATCGGCACATGTAAGTCTGGCAAATATTTTGCCAGGAAATCATACCGTATGGCACGCGCTTCGTTTACTCTGCTCGAAAAATGTATGCTTGACGCAAATGCGTTATCTATTTTGGAGATTTGCGTCAGCGACTGGCTGTTATCTATGTTGTGCAGTCTGATGGTCACCCTGGGCCACGCCGACGTCTCCTTCCATTTAGAATACATTCAACTTTCTATATTTGTCTGAATTGAATTTTGTTTTAAGTACAGAAGAAAACGCTAAAAAGGTTCGAACTTATGGGTTATTATTCTTGTTTTGATGTATTATCTGATATTGCTAAAGCTACTATAAGCGAACTAGGATGCGTTTATCAGTAGATAAAATGATATCATAGACACGCATGTTTGTTTGCTCTCCATAAGTACCGTTTGTTATCTTTCATGACGTCAATCGAAATGAATTGAAGACGCTCGACTGTGAAAAGAGTTCTAATACGAGTGTAATTAACCTTGTGAAGTTGAATGGGTTCGACTTGAAACGGTTATTAACGTAGTAGGTACTTGACGTCAGGCTGTACAGTTTACATCAGCGGCGCTCTCTGATAAATGAACCAGAATCGCTGTGCAACTTAATAAAGGTAGCCTCCTTTGCACATTGCATTTGAATAGGTACAAAGGATAACTAAACGTTTGAATATCAACACATGTTAACTGTAATTTTGAGGAAATCCAAAAACAGGAGATGTTGATAACCTCACCTTATTGAAAATTCAAGTTATCATGTATTTATATTTAGTATAGTGATTGTCTTCGATTGTTTATTCCAAACTCCGTCATTGGTAGACTGATTTATAAATATTTCTTTTTATAAGAGATAACATGCTTTGCAAATTGGTCAAGTCCCCATTCTCTAAAGTTTCAAAGTTGTAAATTTTCCACCTAAAAGGGGGAAAAGCCGTAGGTTTTAAACTTCGTCATTATGAACTTCTACTGAGCGATTTCACGAAACTGACTACAGTTTAAACGATTACTTAAAACTACTACTATGCTCTACCAAACATAAAGCTAGAGGGCATTCACGACTGCGCCACGTTTAGCAAATCCACGATTGTTGACTAGTTCTACACTAAATGTTACTGACTGGCAAGCGCAGCATAGGAAGGCCACCGACCAGGTGGGCAGACGACCTGACTAAGATCGCAGGAAAGGACTGGATGCAGGCCGCTTCCAACCGGTTCTTGTGGAAATCATTGGGGGAGGCATATGTCCAGCAGTGGACATACTATGACTGAGATGATGATAATGATGACTCGGCTCCCTAACGTACTATTGAAAATATATCCTACTTGGGAATCTCATAGATTAAGGAATACAGCCCTGATAACAATTATTGAAGTATTTTCAGCAGTTCTTGACGTAAAAGGCTATAACAGATAGACAGAGAGAGAAAAATGGAATAAACGCAAAATTCTTTTTTGGTTGGTTATCTTTTACAGTTTTATGATATATCATATTCATCGGTTCGAGTATTAAATCTATAGGGTGGATTTTTGAGAAGGGCGGTGATGGCCTAGTCCGAAACCACGAGACTTAGAGAAAAGTCGTGAAAGGAGTCATGCCCTCGATTTATATGAAAACAATAACTGATTATTATTTTTTTTCAAAAATCATTTTACTTAAGAAAGAAAGAAACCACATTTATTCAAGACACTCACAACACACATTACACAAGAGATACATACAAAAACAATAAAGAACAGAGCAATAATGATGTTGTGAGTGTCATGAATATGGGCCCCGACTCAGCATAAAACTAAGGCAAAACTACTTTTGACGATTAAAACCCGAACAATTTGTCAAAAAAAAATACACCTTGTTATTGAAACAATGGATTCTGTTACTGATAAGGATCACAAGCTTTAAAAAAAAATCTGCCTGGAGTAAATGGAAACCATTTCGAGCAACTTATTAGTTAGGTATAATTGAGATGGTAAAAGTAAATCGTAAAAATTTGCTATTTCTTTTTATTTTTTTATGCTTGTGATCCTTCCCAGTAACAGAACCCATTGGTTCAATAACAAGGTGTATTTTTTTGACAAATCGTTCGGGTCCTTTTCCGTCAAAAGTAAAAGATTATTGAAAAAAAAATGCAGTTATTGTTTTCATATAAATCGAGAGAATGACTCCTTTCACGACTTTTCTCTAACTCTCGTGGTTTCGGACTTGGCCATCACCGCCCTTCTCAGTAAACCACCCTGTATAGTATTGATAGTAATCTATGGCTGCTTACGTGTAAGAAATGCGATAGTAAAACCGAATAACGTCATCATATTTTACAACGAATACGTGAGTAGCGACATGACATACATATGTATTGTACAGCGTTTGACATTAATCTGATTCGTGATTTTTTCTGTAAGTGGGCGTGTATCTAGCGTCTGTAGAGGTCCAATCATAATAGTATACTCGCTAAAGCTTTTGAGCTATACCCTAATTATTTTTATATATCACTATTTCACTTGTCACACTAATATTATAAAGACGAAAGTTTGTTTGTCGTTTGTATGTTAGTTACTTCTTTACGCTGAAACGGCTGAACGGATTTGCATGGAATTTGGAGTGTTTATACCCTGGAACAACATATTGGCTAATCTCTATATTTTGATCCCAAAAAAGTATAGTTCCCTTGGGATAGTTGAGATAGCGGGAGAACCGTAATCCATGCAGGTAAAGCCGCGAGGCGCAGCTTGTTAACAATAATAGTCGCTGCACCAATTTTCTATAATTTTTATTATTGTATATATTTATTATATAATTACTTACTGAAATGTTTTAAGCAAATCAATTATTCTTACTTTTATTCTTTACAGATTTTACAGATTTGATGGGTCTATGTTTGTGAGGTTGGATGTGTGTCACCAGAACGGCTGAACGGATCCAGAGTTTCTTATTATAGTTGATCGCCAAATACAAGACGCCAGCACGAGCGCTGCATCTATCGTCGCAAACTCTCAGCATGTTCTAATGCTATCTCACCGTTTCATTGTTGCATAAGAACTTAACAGCTTAGCTATTAGGGGTACATTCTTTGCAGACTGTAGAGCTTGAACTGTAGTACGTGTGAGGATGTGGTATAGCCGTCCTTCTTGCATATTCTGTCCCGTTCTAGCGAGCATAGTGGAGTATTGATCGCCGTCTGGACTTGTTGATCGTAGCTCGAGGATTGAAGGGTGTGAGCCTCTTAATTCGTCCAGCCTTTTTTATGAGCACGGATTCCAGGGCGTTCATATTAAAATTGCCTTTTGATGCCATAGTTATAGCTGTTGGTGCCGGCGACGGCGCCAGACTGGTTTATAGTAGTTTGCCCATGAATATAAACCAGATTGAATTTCGATGGATTATTCATATAATGTACACACCACATACTCCGCGGGATCAGTGCCATTTCTTTTATTTTGATTATTTCTTTATAAATAACATTGCGCGTAGTTCATAACATACGAGTAATTACTTACTCTCCGTAGGAGCCTTTTTTGTTTACGATCATTGAAGACTTTGAAAGCATCGACAGCAGCAATCTCTGTAAATGGCACATTTTATTGGGATATCCGTATTACTGTATTACTGTGGTACAGGAATCATACTCCCTAGCTTGTGTCGGTAACTTTATCTTTTCAAAGGTGGGTTTGAATTACGAGAACCACATTTCTATTAACATTAACGAAAGAAAGAATCGAAAGAAAATTAATTAATTTGTTTCGGAGATTAGCGTGTATGTGTACGGACAAACAAAAAAACACCTTTATGTGTATCCGTCAATCTCTTTTCTAGGTTCATCTCGTCATTTTGACTGCAATAAAGTAGGAGGTTCTCATTTCGTACATTTAATAGAAAAAGTTATTTCACTCAAAAGTGTGAAATAACTTGTCGAAGTCGGTACCATGAGCACAATATTGTGATGATAGTCACTTTTGTGAACTATCATGGTACCGACTTTAACAAATTATGTCTTCATGCGGTGTATCAAAATAAAGGATTTTAAAAGGTGATTGACACAAATTAATATTATATATATTACCTGTCTTAATTATTCTCTTCTTAAATTCACTTTTCTTGTCATATGGGTATCGATTCTAATGGATGTACTAAAGTGTGTAGGTAATAATGTATTAATTAGGTACTTACCAATACTATAATCAATAGATCGAAATCAAGTTGTAATCATTATAATCGACTTCATTCGCCCATCTAATCTTTTTGACGTCACGCTCCCGCCGGCTGACGTCATCACGCGGTTAGCTAGGGTCTGTAACAATGATTATCATTGGTCTGTAAGCATGTTCTAAGCAATGCAATGGCAAAACACCTATCATTAGTTCTAAGCAATATAATATAATAATAATATAATATGGGACAACATTCACACAAGGTCTTCAGGTCCCAAACTAGGCAGAGCCTGTGCTATGGTAACCTGATGACTGATATATACTTATATACATATACACACCCAGACACAGGTCAAACAGCCATGTTCATACACACAAATGTTTGACCTGTCCGGGAATCGAACCCGGGACCAGCGGCTCAGAAGGCTACCAACTGCGCCAACCGACCAGTCAATAACTGTGTTTAATGCTATATTTGATTGCCACAAATTGGTTAATCTTCTACCGGCTGTTTACAATCGAAAGGGCGATTCGATAATCGGTTTGATATATAATTTTATTATCTTTAAAATAAAATATAGCTTGACGTACTTTAAAAAAAAAATACGTAGATTATATTTTTTCCATTGTTGTCGTGTGTGAGCATTGTCCTAAACTCAACAACAAAGATGTTGTCGATTTTAAAGTAATGAACCTTATATTTATTTAGGATTGGGAAGCAATGAGTGCTGGTAAAGACCAGCCTCACATAATCAGGGCAGCACATCGAATTCTATCCGTCCATCGAAAGGTTCCAATTTTTTTTTATAAAAGTGTTCTCACATGTTTAACTTCATAGTTTATGTACTAAAAACAAATACATTTACTTCGTCAGGTTGAGCATAATATGACATATAATTTTATATATCTTTGTGCCGTTCGTCTGCTGATGCACAAACATCAACTTTCAAAATTTGTTACTACCCATATTGTAATGTAACAAAGCGACTAGGACTCACGTGGTAAACACTGGAAAATTACTCTCCGACCAGTTTCGAACTTATTTGCAGTTCTTCATCGGGGAGTTATGATCGTGCAGAGAATTATTAGAGTAATTTTCCAGTGTTTACCACATGAGTCCTAGTCGATTTGTTACATTACAATTACCCATATTGTGTCCCAAAAGCTGTTGTTAAGTGCCATTGCATCTTCTCGTGCTATCGTGAAACCTCCATCAACTACACCGTATTGATTCCACCGAGCGACAGGAAACTATCAGCTCGCGTCTAAAACTGAACTAAGCTAACTAGTATGTATATATGATTGACATACTTACCTGGTACAAACACTCAGCATAGTGAAGTCTAGAACACTAGTCAACATAATAAGGATATAAGCTTCATTTCTTAGTCTTATCTTCCCTTCACAATTATATCAATCGTTTCTTCAATATTTTCTATTCCGGATCTCACATCGTTTTTCGACTCAAACTTCTTTTTACCCGACTGCGAAAGAAGGCGGGTTATTTATCTGACACCCCTCTCGTTCGCTACAGACTCCTTTATTTGTTTACTACTTTATCACACCTGTTTTTATTATAAATAGGTACGCAACAATAATATGACTACCCATAACGATATATAAGTACGTAAACTCTAAGGCTTTCACGGCCGGCGTTGCATATTGTATGTATTGCTTCCGGGCTGTTTGGCCGTGGTCTAAGTGAAACTTGTGTTCCGCTCGGACCTAAACCACTGAAGATGTCGACCGCAGTGATCGACGAAACGTCTGGAACACAAGTTTCCCTTAGACCACGGCCAAACAGCCCGGAAGCAATACATACAAGATATTTAAGTAGTTTCAGTTAAATTATCAATAGACGAAATATAACCTGAAATTAATATACTAATGTGAATGAGACTTTTGATATTAATAAAGAAATTGTAATATAAATAACATAGTAACCCCTAAAAAGGTTCAACTAATGTTTTAGACGTATAAAAAGCCTGTGGTCGTTTATAACAATGCTAGCGGTCCGCCCCGGCTTCGCACGGGTAATAAATATCAAAGTTAAAAATTATAAGGATCCCTAAATTTTTTGAAAATATAATATAGCATATGTGACCGATAGTATAGCTTCCGAACAGTAAAATATTTTTTCAAATCGGATCAGTAGTCTTGGAGCCTATTCTATGCAAACAAACAATCAAATCATTCCTCTTGAGAATATTGTATAGAAAATAGTGACAATCGTCTTGTCGAACAAAATATCTGTTTCCGTTCATTTGACAATCTAAATTAGATCAGACCTTTGTCTGGTTTTACTGAAATATTGTTCTGCCAATTCGAATTTATTCCAATCCGGAATAATTTCTGTCAAGGCGTACATATTTTATTTCGCTCGTTTAAAGAAAACCGATGCCAATATTGTTTCAGGCTGGGATTATTTTTGGGATGGATTAAACTCGAAAACCCTTTTGTCAATTTATAACTCTGGAAATATGATAAAAAGTTATTTTCGTACACAAAATAATACAATTGCTCATTAAATAACGAAGAGAACGAGAGAGATGACAGTTTATACTTATTTTAGTACCCAGGCATACTATGTTGGTGAATATGAAAAAGACATGGCTGATTCGTATACATTTCCATCCACGTCTAGAAATGTCTCAAGTTTGAATAAATATCACAATATCTGTACGCGATATGGTTTGGGCACATCAATAATATAAATCCCACTAATATTATAAATGTGAAAGTTTGGATGCATGGATATTTGTTACTCAATCACGCCAGAATGGCTGAACGGATTTGGGTGAAATTTGCTATGTATATACTTCAGGTGCCGGAATAACACATAGGCTACTTTTTATCATCATCATCATCATCATCATCACACGGGTAAAACTGTGGGGCGCAGCTAGTAAAAATATAAAATAATTATAATATTGTTTTGTTGATTACTACTATCATTTATCACGTTTAAATAAACCTTTGTGCCACCTTCCCGAATTCAAAACAATTAATTAATATGAAAATGTTTCGTCTGCTCCAAATTAGTACAGTCATTTATTGAATATGTTCAGTCCTTTTAGTGGAAGTCAGTGTTTTATAAACTACGCTATTATATTCTAAATAAACTCACACACTAGTAATCATTCTGAGGTCAACGACCTCTTAGTTCACACAGCTCCAAAACACAATAGTTTTTTGGTATTTAAGTTGTTATTTAAGTTAATGTTTTTGTTAAGGTTTGGAAACTACAAGTAAACTATACTTGTATATTGGGTTCGGAGGTTGGACAGACTGAGGTTCGCGTGGGACAAAACCAACATATCCGGTTTACGGATGTTTTGTGACACGTCTCCCAACAGTCCCTGTAACCTTTGAGAAACCTTTTTTCCTTGTGGGTTTGAAACTTGTATAATTTCAATTTATTGTGACTGTACTGTTTCATTGTGTTCAATACAAGAGATACGGTCACACTTAATAACTTGTGTGACCGTATTTTTAATGCGTTTTAGTTTAGTTTTAGTTATTTCATGCACTCAATTTATCAACTGAAAAGACGGTCAATTGGCTATCTTATCAATCTAAATATATATAACTCAAAGGTGACTGACTAACTGACATCTATCAACGCACAGCCCAAACCACTGGACGGATCGGACTGATTTAGCATGCACGTAGATGTTATGACGTAGGCATCCGCTAAGAAAGGATTTTGATTAATTCTACCCCACAAGGGGATAAAATAGAGCATGAAAGTTTGTATGAAACTTTGTCAATTTTAAACCGGTCGGGCTGAGACTTTGCACGCATAAAGCTACTATGACGTAGGCATCCCCTAAGAAAGGATTTTGAGATTTCCCCGTTTGGTTCCCGTGGGATAATTGAGGTAGCGGCAAAACCGTAATCCACGCGGGTGAAACCGCTGGGCACAGCTAGTGACGTATACAACGTAGGAAGCTCACGGTGCTAACTCAAAACGAGTTAGGAACAGTTGTCATCGTTAGGTAAGTTTCCGTCTCCGGACTATCAATTAACAAGACATTGGTAAGTTTTCCCAACAGGTTAACGAAAGGATTCTAATTGAACCTTCAATATAAGTTATATATATCGTGCAAATTGCGAAGTACTGTGTGCGTTGCAGAATCACAATAAATGTTTCTTTGGTCGGCCTCTTTCAACCACTCCTTCATTGGTAGTTTTTACAACATCCACACCAGAATATAGCGGGAGCATTTAGTGAAGTGAAAGTGGATTAAAAGTCACAATTATTTGTTCAATTATTTTATTCATTTATTTATTTATTATTTATTTATTTATATATTTTTTCTCGCTAGTGGCTCTATTTATTTTGGAAGACAGCGCTAGTTTCTTTGAATAGCTAGATATTAATTAACTTGTCAACAATCATAGGTACCTGCCGACTAGATGCATAAAATGAGTAAGAAAAATTGGAGTTTAATTGAAAAACATATATGTATAGGTAGATTTAAACAAGCGATAAAAATTGTTCAGATAGTACTTTTAAGTTTTATAGCAAAAACTCTTCACACTGCTCAGATAATTATATAGTTGTAAGATTGTATCTGAAGATCACCATCTCATTTGTTAGCACCTGAGCAGAATAAACAATAGTTACGCGTATCCGGTAAATTCCGGTGTGTTTCCTACGTCATGTCTCCGCGATTTGTCATATCTCATACTCGTAACCGTGTCTTGTCGACGACGCACGACGCTTGACAACGGGATCGTTATCTGACAACTGTTATTATGAGTAGTCTAATATACCTTTCGGTAATTCCTACACAAGATATTATTATTTACTTATAGAGCAAGGTATTTGACCCAAACGATTTTAATTATTTACTCAGTTTCTTGTTAAACTAATATGTTTTTTTTTTTTTTTCGCTCCGTATTTACTTTGTATATAGGTATATAGCAGGTATACAGTACCATTTATTCACTCTTCAAGTTTCGCTGCACCAAATGGTAAGCATAAGCTAAGAGTTGAAGAAGATTTGTATCTATATTAAACTTTCCATAGACAAATATCGTTGACTACAGGGTTGTCCCAACAAAAACCATATTTTTTTAAATACTTAAATTTATTTTTTTACAGATTGCTAAATTAGAGTATAAATCATAAAATCATAAAAATAAAATAAAGGGTTAGGTCACGGGGTTAGGTAGGGGTATATGATACACCATATTCCAACAGTTATGTTTTTTAAGTCCCATGTAATGGGAGGCGAGCCTATTGTCACCTTCTTAGTTGCTGCACTCTTGACAGAGGTCGTTGTTGTGATTCGGTACCGTATTGTCATATATCGGGCACAATTCCTGACTCCGGGCTGCTGCTAAGAAGTTACTTAAACACGCTATTTACGCCAAAATTACAACGTCAACCATGAAATCGTTAATATATTAATTTGTATTCTGTTTTAATGTTGGGGAAGCGTTTAGCTGTAAAAAATACAGGTTCCATGAAATCATATTAAATTATGTCATTTATAAAATCCGACAAGTGACAACCCTACACCCAGGCATAGTTGTGTCAGTAAAGTTTCCGTTATTTTGATGGAACTCGGAAAATACACAGCGTTTTCTTACCTTGGGACGTTATTTCGGCTTGATAACACATTTTTCCTAGCTAAATTATGACTAGTTGAGCCCCGCGGTTTCACCCACATGGTGATGGTAAACGGCGGTGATGATGTTGACGATGATGATGAAAAATAGCCTATGTGCTATTCCACAGTGTCAGCTACCTCCATAGCTACTAAATTTTATCAAAATTGGTCTTCCATTTTAAGCGTGAAAGCGTAACAAACAACCACTTAGTTAGGAGTTGGGACAACAAACGGTAACATAGTACATCTGAAGTAACACAGAATGTTCATAGCAATACTATGTAACATAGTACATCTGAAGTAACACAGAATGTTCATAGCAATACTATGTAACATAGTGCATCTAAAGTAACACAGAATGTTCATAGCAATACTATGTAACATAGTACATCTGAAGTAACACAGAATGTTCATAGCAATACTATGTAACATAGTACATCTGAAGTAACACAGAATGTTCATAGCAATACTATGTAACATAGTACATCTAAAGTAACACAGAATGTTCATAGCAATACTATGTAACATAGTACATCTGAAGTAACACAGAATGTTCATAGCAATACTATGTAACATAGTACATCTGAAGTAACACAGAATGTTCATAGCAATACTATGTAACATAGTACATCTGAAGTAACACAGAATGTTCATAGCAATACTATGTAACATAGTACATCTGAAGTAACACAGAATGTTCATAGCAATACTATGTAACATAGTACATCTGAAGTAACACAGAATGTTCATAGCAATACTATGTAACATAGTACATCTAAAGTAACACAGAATGTTCATAGCAATACTATGTAACATAGTACATCTGAAGTAACACAGAATGTTCATAGCAATACTATGTAACATAGTACATCTGAAGTAACACAGAATGTTCATAGCAATACTATGTAACATAGTACATCTGAAGTAACACAGAATGTTCATAGCAATACTATGTAACATAGTACATCTGAAGTAACACAGAATGTTCATAGCAATACTATGTAACATAGTACATCTGAAGTAACACAGAATGTTCATAGCAATACTATGTAACATAGTACATCTGAAGTAACACAGAATGTTGATAGCAATACTATGTCCCACTGTTGGGAACGTTTTTTTTAACAAGTGACATAATATTCGTATCGAAACGGTATCAGCAACTGGTCGACACCAGTAAACAACAACAACGTTATTTATTACGTTAGAAGATTTTAAAACGGCTCAAACAATAGACAATTTATCTATGATAAGGAGCTAATAGAATGCAGGTGCCGAATTATAAATGATTGATATTGTTACGTTTTATTGTTATTATCTAACATTCTGTGTCATCGATTAAAAGTAATTAATACCTACATCATTAATAGATAACAATGTAATAATACTTTGCTATCGATGGCATGTGAGTATAAATGATAAATAATAGTAATAAATGAGCCAAGTTTTATTACAATCTCATGTAAGTGCAAGTCTTATCCGTTAATGTAATACTAATATTATCTTGATTATACCATCGCCTAAAAGCTTATCCACGTAATTATATATTTTTTGGATCAGAAGTGAAATATCAATTTAAAATAACAAAACTCTAGTCTATCTTAAAAAAAAACTAAATTTAAACTAATATAATTCATAAATTTATGACGGTCGTTGTGGCGATCAGCGACACTGACTTTGAAACCGCGACCCCGGGTTTGAATCCCGGCCGGGGCAAATATTTCTGTGATGAGCAAAGATGTTTGTTCTCGGGTCTTGGATGTTTGTGTATTGTGGTTGTGTGTGTCTATGCCTCTCGCGACACAGGGTATCCTAGTGCGGGGGTGTGAGAGTATGAAAAAAAATATTTATAAAGTTGAAGAGGTTTTTTGTATGTTTGGTTGAACGCGCTAATCACAACAAACAGATTTAAATTGAAAAAATAAAGGTGTTGGATATTCATTTATTGGGGAAGGCCATGATGAAAAATGATTCCTATAGAGGTTCCGTTGCGTGTGCTGTGGGAACGGTAAAACAGAATTCCCCTTTTAAAGTTAGCCCACACGGGTGAAACCGCGGGGCTCTGCTAGTCCTAAATAAATAACTGTATTTTCTGTAAGACGTGTATTTATAACGAGAGTTTGTACGTCACAGACTGTCTATAATTCAAACCACTGCGGCCTATCACCGATGTAGGTACCTAAAATATTTATTTATTTACGTAAACAGCTATCAATAACATTATCTTGACATTTGGCACCCAAACTTATTTTTATTCCGTTTATAAATCGTTGACACTCTTATTTCTTACTATCTCTGCTTTTGTATATAATTAATTTTAATCGATCTATCGATGCAATGGCAGCTCGGGGATGTAACATCAGCTGTCAACCTGACAGTCGCTGCTTCTATCGTTAATAAGTCCACATCATGGTGGTAGAGTAATTTTCAGTACCAGCCTGGTTAGCTACCACCCTCAAGTTGGAAAAACGATTACCAGCCACACAGTGTGTAAGCATCTGTCCGTAAGAGTCAGTTAATATTCTAGGACGAGTTATTCCACCTTGGATCTCACTGACCTGTCATAGTATCACAGTAATAAAAAACGTATAAAATGTTATATAATAAGAAATTATACAATTTAATGGGAATTCGGCAAACATGTTTTTCACACTGTGTGAAAAAAAAAGTTTTTTTTTTCCACTGCCATTCAACTAACAATTTCGCTGGGCTATGTATAACCTTCGTTCTCCGACAGTTTTCGTCATCTCTGATTCGATTTTGAGAAAACTCCCAGCATAGTTCTCATAGAGTTCTTTCCGCAACCGTTGAGCTTGCTTCGAGCCTCAGTTTGATACCACAGATTCCATATGTCATTACCGGTAACCTACACTGATCGAAGACCCTTGTTTTCAAGTTTTGTGGTGTTACGGACATTATATAAGGACAAGGACAAGGACAAGGACAAGGACAAGGACAAGGACAAGGACAAGGACATTATACGGACATACATGTGAAGTCGGTTAAAAACTACTCGAGTGTAGGTATATTTTTTGGGTACGCTTTTTAGCGTATCCGGCTTGATGGATTTTAGCTCGAGAGTCGTCGTTAGATTCGTCTGAATTGTAGCAATGACATTGGGTATATCAATAGGTTTTTTGTTTTTAAATTAGGTTTGTCTTTAACATTTTTCGAGTTTCTCTATGTCATAGGATAACCAGATTTACCTTTGCAAGAATATTTTTGCCGTTCGGTATTCAACATAATGTGTGACCATGTTAGCAACATTTATACTAATTATATACCGGATGTGTTGGAGTGAAACCTCGTTATTCGGTCGAATAAGCGAGTCAGGTGTGATAACCTTCACGGTTGGGAAATTGAAAGGTCACTCGATGGGCAATCTTGCTAGTCTGTATACCCTGCCTTGCCCTGAATTTGGAAAAATAACGTTTATTGCACTCAAAAAACTCTCAATCAACTCTCAAAGCAAAATAGACATTGGGTAAAGGAATGAGGATGGATGTAGGAAGTTACTCCTTCACGCCAGAATGGCTGAACAGATCTGAATAAATTTGGCACAGAGATAGATTATGGTCTCGAATATAACATAATACTGCTTTTTTAGACTCTAAGGCTGCTTTTTATAAACAACTAAGGTAGCTGGAAAACAGTAAGCTACTCGGGTAAAATCGCAATCGTAAGACCGTAAGCGAATTCCCAGCATGGTGGTAGGTTACTTTGAGGGTACCTGCCTGGCTAGCTACCACCCTCAAGTTTGAAAAACCGTCACCAAACACATAGTGTGCTCAGACAAAAGTCTTTTCAGTAAGGTCTTGGGTGATAACAAAAAGAAAATCTTCGACCACATCGTCCCTGACCATCATGTTAGGGAGTAGTCAAACGCTAGAACAATAAAGTATAAAAAAACACGTAAACACATAAAAAACAGCGACGCAAACTTGTCACAGTAAAAAATAGATAAGAAGACAATTTTCTTTTTACTATATTCTAATTTTGTTTTCATTCTTTTTAACGATAAGATATTTCCCACCTTGAGCGGTTGTTTCGTGTGCTTGCTTTACATTGAAACTGATATTTTCGTTAGCCAAGTAGGTAATATAAATATTCACTTGGTAATGATTGTATGGCCGTTGTTAACGTTATAGTAAAGTTATAACAGTGTTTTTGTAATATCGTATTTGCTTGATGTTGGTCGTGCGCCACCAACTGAAGATCTGCGCTATGTGGTATTAAAAGTGAGGTAACCAAATTAATTATTATCAAGAGTGCTATTTTGCCATTGTAATTGTAATTGCATTGCCATTCGCAATAAATTAAAAAAAACCTTATTCTACTACGAACTTATTTAAAAAAAGTCAATTTTACTCTATTTTGTGATCTAAATTTCAGGTAAGTCAAGTTGTATTAAAACGAACACAATATTAGTTTTTAGGTGCTTATTCATTTTTTTAATGAGGCGATGTCAGATAAAATACTAAATAACTAATCACAATACAACAGCTACTATTTATAAACATTTTTGAGTTATCCACTAGCTGTTGTCAGCCTTTAGGTAACTCGAACGCTCTACTATTATTTTATAATCATTCATTATTGGTATTCAATTCGTTGTAATTTAATATTTTTATGATTTTTTTTTTAATGTAATGCCACATGAGCAGATCAAGATTCATTTAAGGCATATATATTATATAATATACACGACTACGCAGCTGGCAAATAATTAAGTGAACGTAATCGTTTGATGAAGCCAAATTTTGATATCAATTTCTTTTCGTACGAGTTCGTTACGTATTGTTGTGAACCAGGTTGGGTCGTCATGTCATATTCTGTCTGTGTTATATAGAGTCCATTTTGTTATCATCATCATAATATTGATACGTGTGGGAAAAACTTACTACACTTATTTACGAAAATTGCGCGGACGGAAGAGTATGCAATTTCTCACACTTATAGAGAAGGAGTGCAGAATACTAATATTTAAAAAAAAATATTACACACACTACCACGTATTTGACCACAGACTAAAACTTATTATGATTATGTTTGACATTCAGTAAAATGCCCTTGGCCACTGTCTGACCCAGTAGTTCCCAATCTTTTATTTACCAGGAAGCACTTTGACTCATTTTATGTTATCAAGGACCACGTCGTACAAGAAAGTGAATTGATTGAATCCAAAAATAAACTTTGTTCAAAATCCAGTAGTATCATGTCTTTTTTCATAGTATCATGACACGTATTAACAATATTTTAATAGAAAATATACCATTTCAGTAGAAAGTCTAATAGCTATTGCTGTTTTTAACAGAAACTAATGAAGTAAATTAAATTGAAATGGTTCCTTTAAGTTATATATTTGAAATTCAATTAGTTTTTCCTGGATTGGCCACCCGCGCTCTTGCACTGTGTATGGCGTCGCATTGCCTGCGAATATTTAAATCCTTCGCACACCTTAATTTGACTCCTATGGATTACCAGTGTTCCGCGGGCCACTGGTTGGGAACCACTTCTAACCAGATGTTAAATGTGATGTGATGGTATGTATTATATCATATCAATATATTTAATGGTACATTATATAATAGAACTTCCTCAATATAACTGATTCCGGGGATTGTAACAGTAGGTAAACTAATAACTGGTAATGCGAGCAATAATCATGTTGAACCAATGGATTATAAAACTCAGTTTCGCTCGAATAGCGATTCCGTTATGACTATATAGGTAACACACACATTCCCGAGCGTGATACGATATCCATTTAGAAACGCTAACATAACCATTTCTTATGTAGGAAGGAACATAATATATCGCCTCGTATAAGTAACTGATAATCCACGAGACTGGACCGAGGTTAACGTCCCACTAATTCTTTATGTCCCTAACGTCTCTTAGACAGGGACGCGGGTTTGTCCCAGCGGGTAGTAAGTCATTGCAAGAACATTCCTTGTAGTGATGCGGGGAAGTGCAGTAGCGAGCACAAATTGCAGCGTATCGATAACTCGAGGGGCATCGCGGAGTGACGTTAGCATCAAGCTTTGCGTAATGCCGCTGCTATCTTGACAATGGGGCCAATGTCAGATCAGCTGACTGGAGAACACTGTAAATAGCATAGTTATCGATCGGTTTTCGGTCTGATTTTCTGCGAATTACATAAAATAAATTAGATCACAGAAAAGGACCACCGGCGAAAAGAAGCGAGAAAGATTTTGAAGTGAACTGTTTTCTGCTGTGTTCGCCTGACCGTACCTACTATTTATTTCCGTGGTATTTTCTTTACATATTGGGGTTTCCTTTAAAATTTCCTGATGAACATGACATGATATCTCGTGACTAAAATGACGTATTTATGTGATTTTGCCGGCTCGGCTTCGCACGGGTGCTATTCAGAAAATAGGAATAGCAAAAATCTTACTAATGTGCAACTAAGGACATGCATTCCGATCAAAAGCTACGTGTTATTCAAGGCCGATTCCAGTGCCTGAACAGGAATAACTAACCTAGAACTGCCATACCTAGTATCGCAATACTACAAACAATTGAATAACGCCCGTGCCGTCCGCATACATTATAATATTTCTGTGTCACAGTTGTACAAGATAAATGGCAGTTAGTCAACGAACTCAATAGTTAGGTCGCGGAGAAAGAGAAGGTCCCTCTAGGTTTGCTCGTAGCAGTTAGTACGCAGTTCAACTGTTTTACGGCGCGACACGGCTTCGGAACGACCGCGATACTAATTCCTGCATCGCTTGATGAATACAGTTCAATACTCGTAAGTACGTGGTTTACCGACAGATTATACATTGTATAGGTACTAACACTTTTAACAAAAAGTTGTTATAATATTTTACTACATTAATAAATGAGAAATATGCGAGAATTTATACATTTTCCAATTTCATAATGATTTAACATTTTCTTACTTTCCCTTCAAAACACCCTTCTAATATCCATGTTTTTATTGGGAACGCTTGATTGAAGTTTATTTTAGGTTCGAACCAATGTAGGTCAGATACTGACCCACTCCTTGTTGATTAGAAAATGACTATACAGATATTATAGTAAATATTGATGGAAGCCACGTTAATTGAAATTATTTTTACCCTCAGCGATAGATTTGTGGTGTACTTTTGCATTGTATGCACTCATTGAATTACAATTTTTTTAATATGATATATAAAATAATAGATGGCAAGCAAGCAGACGGACCGCTTGATGGTAAGCGATCACCGAAGCCTCGTGGATATCTGTAACACAAAGGGCATTACGATACGTTACCAATCCTTTTTAAGACTCTCCTCTTAAAGAATCTACACTACTTTGGAGCGCTGCCCGAGGGAGGAAGCTCGTTCCAAATTTTGCAATTATATGGCAAAAAATCGGTAGACTCGCACTGTTTGTGACTCCCATAAGTCAATTATGTGTGGATGTGCTTTCAAGCGACGATTTCACCTTAAGGCCAATGAGTGTATAGTAAGTTAACGATCATTTCTTTAGACCTCCGTTTACTGGCGATCATTTAAGGTAGGTAGTCTATATGTAGTAAGTGTGGCACTGCGGCTGGCAATTCCCACTGATGCTGAATCGATGCTCTCCTCACTGAGGTACTATTACCTCAGTGACTCCCTTTGGTCTTGAAGTTTCGGGGTTACACAGTTATCAAACCCACAGTATGGTGATCGGGTACGATAAAGTACCCGCCTGGCCAGCTACTGCCCTCTCGTTTCAACTATTCATTTCTATACACATGTTATCGATTGCTTGACATGTTATACGGTACGTATAAAACGATTATAAGGGCCTGTGCACACGGCGTCTGTATAACGCGCGGACGACGTGACAAGCGCTAACGGGCTTAAACAAAGTTCAGACTCCGACAGTAAACCCAAATTTAGTGGTGTCGGAAACGCTTATTTGTAGCGATACAAATGTTTCGAGACTCCTGAACAGTGGTACGAATAAAATGGAGGGGGTTGACGCAACATCTCTTACGCTTACTCCTTTACTGATATAAAAAGAAAAATAAAATAAGCGATGCTATTGGATAGACCGGTTTACGAGCGAAGGAAAATGTATTTTTTGCTTCGTACGCGAGTTTTAATCGATACAACTGCTTTTTGATCAATCTAAGAGCGCCCGCGCGTGACTTGTACGCGCGTTAGTGAAAACGTGTGTCGTCGGCGCGTTGCACATATACATAACTTTATTGACAATATTCATTTCAAGTCACTTTTCAGTCAAGACATTTGCATGTTATTTATGTAATTTAATTTAATTATGATATATTAGTAGTAGATAACTACCTAAAAAATATTTCCATTCATAATCTTCTTCAAATAAGAGATTATTGTCAATGTGTCAGCTCAAGATAATCTAAAAATAAATAAAATAGTTAATAATAAGAATAATTTAATTAATTAATAATTAAAAATACGCCGTGTGCATAGCCCGTAACCTAACGTTGAGGATAGATGTTTTATCGTTCGATCTGTACCTATGAATTACTAACTGCTCCCCGCGGTTTCTCCCGCGTGGATTAGATTTTTCCCGCTGCCGTATAATAGATATGATATAGTACGGAATTTACTAATTAATTTATCTTAATTAATTAGTAATTAAGATTAATTAACTAATTAATCTTATCTTATTTATAATTTATCTGTGAAGTTTTCTTAATTTTTTTTCTTCCTTGAGAATCTTCCACAAAGTACTGGAAAACTTCTAAAAAGATGAATCGGTAAAGTCGCTCTCAATTTACGGCGAGACCAAAGGGAAATAGAGATTGAGATAAATCTATATGTGTGTGATTGATATGTGGTGTATATTGTCCGATTTTCTAATAAGTTATTGTTAATTTCTTCTGCCAGCACCTCATCAATCTCTTGCTTTTATATAATATACACCGACAAAAGTTTAGATGACCATACCTGGCTCCCTATTAGGATGTAACCTGCCCGCCTCCACATCCTGTACATGCGTGAAGAAAAAAAAAACACTAATAACTAATTACAATACTGCAGCTACTACAATAACATTTGAGCAATCCACTAGCTATTGGTAGCCTATAGATAACGCAAATGTTCTAACCCGCTACCGGCCGGCAGCGTGCCCAGAATGCTAGCAGCATTGCCACGTTGAATTGCAATGCTGATTCGTTGAGTCAAATATGTGCCAGCATTTTGGTCACGTGAGTGAATGGTAACAAAAATTAACACATGCAGAGTCAGAAACGAAAGGCTTCGTGCGTAATAATTGTTATCGAAATAATGCACGTCACGTCGTCTCCGGCCGATAATGATAATCAAAACGGTATCATGATTTTTCTAGATATAGATATTATCGTACAAGTTGTAGTCGTATTTGGTAACTGCAAGATAACCTTTGGTACGTCAATATACATTTTCAAAGTAAACTAACTTTGAAAATGTATACCTGTTTAAGGCGTGCTTATAGCAAATGTTTAGGTCTGTCTTCTACACATGGTTTAAAATACATTTTAAAAATAGCGGTTTGTCTACTCACAGCGCCTTAACTAGCTTTTTCCGTTGTGACCTATGATATTAATAAGGGAGATTGGGCACTGACTTGGGTGTGGACCACATATAATTAGGCATGTACCTAATTTGATTTAGTCCCAATCGGGCCGGCAGTTGTGCAGCACGTATTCAGTTCTCAATTAATATAAGTTGGCTTAACAACTTGACTGGCCGGTTGGCGCAGTTGGTAGCACTCTGCCTTCTGAGCCGCTGGTCCCGGGTTCCATTCCCGGACAGGTCAAACATTTGTGTGCATGAACATGTCTGTTTGACCTGTGTCTGGGTGTGTATATGCACATAAGTATATATATCAGTCATCAGTTTACCATAGTAGGCTAGGCTCTGCCTAGTTTGGGACCTGAAGACCTTGTGTTAATGTTAATAAATATATATTTTAAAAAAAGTTTTATAATTAATCACTAATAACACTTTCATGTGCTTTCACAAAAAGCACAAATAGCTCTTCTAAAACTAACTGTGTGTGTGTTCCTTTACTGGTATCTGGTACAGTTTTTGGTAACGTGACTTTAGAGTTTCCTTATCTTTTTTTAATAGTATCATTGGTTGCGACCTTTCAAGTAGAGGCACGAGCGACGGACGATCCTCGCTCCAATCACGTCAATTGGTTCAATCGGCTGGACATGACGCTCGGCTTGACGTCATCGCCCCTTGGTCTGGATCGAATCTTGACCGGTAACGGTAACCCGTTACGAAAAGATTTTGCCTTGTTGTAGACATTTCATTGCATTTCTAATGCAATGAAATATTTAGCTTTGCCTAATATTTCGATAAAGGTCTATCTTCATTGTATTTGCATACAAGAGAAATTTCATACACGATAAATACATATGTACAAAATATGATGAAATAATTCATGATGACATGTGCCTTTGATGTGTAGAAAATATGTCAAAGAGATGACGTTTAGATTGCGACATTATGAAAACCATATTAAAAAAATGAAATGAAATCATAACATTTGTGTGAATGTTAACAATTATGCAACATTTAATAGCAAGCAATATTTATATATCACTTTATTAGAAATATATAACTTTGTTATGGGCACTTTTACGCACAATTTTAATTGTGTATTTGTGCTCCTTCACGCTCAAACGGCTGAATGGATTTGCATGAAATTCTAAACGAAGAGAGCTTGTACCCTGAAGTAATACATAGACTAGTTTATCTCAGAAAAACAATAGTTCCCGTGGGATGACTAAGATAGCAGGAAAACCTGCAGCTAGTATAATTATAAAATAATAATTAATTAATCATAAACAGATTGCAGCTTCGGCAGTTCTAAAAAATCTAAATAAAGTTAAAATTAGACGTTGGTAAAACGGTGTAGTTTCTTGCAGACAGCGTGTTTATTTGAACTTGAATTTTCCTAAACAATTTGACGAGAGTAGTGAATCACACTCAGTTCTAAATCGTAAAACTCCCATACAGAACAAGTATCGAAATAGCATGAATGTTCTGGAGTTATTAATGTTTTCAAAGGGTCCCTGGTGTTATGTGCTAATTAACGAATTGTTTTTTGTTACAGGTAGCAATTAAGATAATAGATAAATCGCAATTAGACGCCAGTAACCTTCAAAAAGTCTACAGAGAGGTGGACATCATGAAGAGACTGGATCATCCTCATATAATTAAGCTTTATCAGGTGAGCTTACAATACATAAATAATTAAAATAAGATAATTAAATTATTATAAAAAAGGCCTTGTGTGAATGTTAATAAATAAATAAAAACTACAGTATAAGAAAGAAAAGAATCCTATCCTACTAATATATTATAATATACTCATTATAATGCGTACTGCCAAGGAATGGAACTCGTTGCCCGAGTCTGTGTTTCCCGATATGTACAATCCTGGAGTCTTCAAGTCGCGAGTGAATAGGTACCTTCTAGGTTTGCGTGCTAAATCCTAGACAACGTCATCACTTAACATCAGGTGAGACAGTTGTCAAACGCAAACTTATATGTAAAAAAAATAATATTATACATGCGTAAGTTTGTGTGTATGTGTATAAGTGTGTTTGTTTGTTACCTCTTCACGCTAAAACGGCTACACCGATTTCGATGAAATTTGGTACCTATAGCTTATACCCTGGATTAATTAAAAAATTAATAAATTTTTATTTTCATCATCACCGTTTTTCATCACCACGCGGATACAAACGCGGGGCGCAGCTAGTTCATAACAATGTCAAAACATTATTCTCATACCATTTCAAACGCAAACCGTTTCGACCCCGGAAAGGATGACTGTACTCGCAGTTTCGTGGGGCAACAAACTCCACAAGTACGCACCGATGCCGTGGATAAAAATTCTATTGAATCTTAGCTCTCATGCATTGAATGGAATAGGAATGAGCGTTCCGTTACAAAAACACAGTATAGTCCAATGACATTATTAAAAAAAAAACAACAAATGGAACCGACGTCATCACTCAAAAGTGTGAAATAACTTGTTGAAGTAACAAATGTTGTTGTCATTGTGCGTATGTTCACCGATTTTGATGAAATTTAAATGGGACCAGACAGGAAGCACCAGCTTTCATATAAAGTAGAACCATCAAAATCGGTAACAATCATTCAAAAAAACATTAAATTGCGAACCTCCTCCTTCCTTTGGAGTCGGTTAAAATAAAGAAGATACCCTATCTTCCTTTGGCTCCACGCACCACGCTCTTAGATCATGTCACTTGAAAATAAACTAGACAGGTACAACTACCGGCAGACGCACACCCAGTTGTTTGTTTTATAAGAGCGAATATTTGGAAGCACCACGCCTAATCAAATAAAACTATAATATGATTTATTTCCGCCTAATTATAAACATATTTAGTGATAACCATGCCTACGTGCTGTACAACTGCCGGCCCAATTGCGATATAATCCAAATTAGGTGCATGAACCTAATTTATGCAGTCCACGCCCGAAGAGCTAGTGCATCTCTCTGTTTTAGTAGTATCATTGGTGTAGTCATAACTATTGACAAAGCTAACAAACTTTGACTGGCCGGTTGGAGCAGATGGCAGCACTCCGCCTTCTGAGCCGCTGGTCCCGGGTTCGATTCCCGGACAGGTCAAACATTTGTGTGTATGAACATGTCTGTTAGACCTGTGTCTGGGTGTGTATATGTAAATAAGTATATATATCAGTCATCAGTTTACCATAGTAGGCTAAGCTCTGCCTAGTTTGGGACCTGAAGACCTTGTGTTAATGTTAATACAAAAAAAAAAAAACTGCGTCAGCCGGTCGACCGCTATATGACCGTGTTAGGTTTATTTCTCAACTGTATATTCCTCGGGTCAGCGGCAGTAGCAAAGAGAGAAACTGCACTGTACATGCCCGTTACCTCAGTTGTGAGTGCTTGGCGGAACAAATTGTATGATTTGCGAAGTGATTTACCGTGTTGAATGGCGCGTGCTGTTCACCTAGCATTGCCTGAACAGTCTTGCCCCGCCCGCATGTGACAACAATAACATACACTAAGTTATGTGTGTGACCACGGAGCTGATACGAAGTACTAGTACTAACTACTACTTCATACCAGCTCTGTGTGTGTGTGACGATGAACTGCAGGTATTAATTATCTAAATTATACTCATTTAAGATAATTATTACAGGGATGTTTAGTATTCATCGTATGTAATTGTAACGTTTATACGAACGGCCTAATAGCGAAGAGCCTCGTTCAACATCTTAGGAGGCTCTCAGTGGACGGTTCGATCAAGGGTCAGAGGCACACCTTCACACGCCGCGTATTCAATCAATCAATCAATCAATCAATATTCTTTATTGCGAAAAAATGGTAACAATGTTGTCCTTATAGTTGTTACACCTACATACGTAAATAAAAATTTGTGTCAATTTGTGTAAATTTGTTGTATTGTCCAGATGTTCCTCACTCGGCAGCCCTGACCGCCGGTAGCTAGCACTAAGATCATTGACTTTGGTGACGGCGCATTTTATTTCCCCGTATACATACATGTATACGAATAGTTTGGTGTTGGTACTTTTCACAAACTAACATTAAATATATGAAGCACAATATATGCTCTCTTTAATGGATGTGTCAGAAAGTATTTTGGTGAGAAGGACTGAGTAAAAGGTATTCTAATGGTATTAACGACGCGACGGCCGTAATGAACGCACGTCATACGCAAGAATATCGCCTTTCAGACGTTCTTGACGTCAGAGCTCACCTGACAAATCGTCTCCGCGTCAACAACAAAGCTGTTTACATAAATAAGCCACATATGTTGACAATAAATTATTAACGTATTCAGATAATATTGATTTATATTTTTTTAAAGAAAGGATCGAATTGATATATGTCACAGTAAAATACGGGCTATCTGCAGTTAACCCACCTCGTTTACACTGACTAGAAATACAAGTACGATAACAGCGAGCTATATTAGAAAATATGTGTTAGTAATGAGCTATGTATTATAGCAAAACTGTAAATAGAAAAAAAGAAACCACATTTATTCAAGGCAGACACAACACACATTACACAAGAGATACATACAAAAACAATACAGAACAGAGTAATAATGATGTTGTGAGTGTCATGAATATGGGCCCCGACTCAGCATAAAACTAAGGCAAAAGGTAATTAAATAATAAAGGTAATTAATTTCTTATCGGTCGCAGCGCAGAGCATAAGCATTAAATCTCACTTTTACCTGTCCGCTGACACAAATATAATATATCCTAGAAAACCTTACTGTAAGGTGTACCATAATCATTCTTTCGAGTTAAGGCTTGACCATTAGCTAAATAAACAATTTTGAGTCTTATCAGTTTATTTTGTTGAAAGGCCTACCTGACTCGGAAGTAGATATATATAAATCTAGCGGCTCGCCCCGGCTTCGCACGGGTATTTAACAAAAATTTCAAAATTAACAATTATAAGGATCCCTAATTTAAAAAAAAAACTATATAGCCTGTGTCACCCGGGGGTAGTGTACGTTCCCAACAGTGAAAGAATTTTTCAAATCGGTTTAGTAGCTTGGATCCTATTCAATGCAAACGAACAAACAAAAAATCAAATCTTTCTTAGTATAAAATAAACTCTTATTCAATATTAAACTTTACCCGCATTTATTTCTTCTTCATTGCGGTATAAACCTATCCAATGCAATTAAAATCCAGTCAAGTAGCGATTTGACTGATGTTCGCAGTTATTACAATTCCACTAAAACCATTTGGTAAGTTATGACGAGCCCGGTTACAATCGAGATGAAATGCTGCCGAGTAAACTGGTCACATTTTTCGTACATATTACGAGAAACCAATGATGCTTTTGTTTTATCTGGACGTCGGCGCAGTAACCTGCCAAATATAGAGCGTCGAATAGATTAGACATCGCGTTGCCTTCTCAAGAACATAGTTTTACGTTTCATAATCGGCCAACAAACAAAACTCATTAACATAATCAATCATACTTAGTATCTACTTACATGTATTTTATATAATACAAATTCATAGATAAGATTTCTTTAATTCTAGTGCGTCTCGGATTAACACCTGCTCGGAACAAGCGGATTTTTAAATCGTCAACACCTCCAAACAATTACGGTGAAATCTATGGGCCTGAGCTTATGTAACTTGTTAAAATCGCCGACTTAGGCCGCTTTGCACTAACCAAATTATCCGGGAATCTCGTATTAAATCACAATTGTTGGCTGCAAATTTGTGATTCAATCCGAGAATCAGGCGGTAATTTCAGATAATTTGGTTGGTGCAAGTGAGCCTTTGGGAACAATCAGAGTTTACCCGTATAATAATAAGAAAGTATGTCTAAAGCAAATCTCAGCGATGCGTTTCATTTTATTTATCACAGATAAGTCGCCCTAGATAATGTTTTGATTCGACTAATGATAACCTTTTAGATTTTAGATTATTGAAAATTATAGATATTGTTGACGTATTCAACATTTTTCACGGTTACGTAGCTTTTCACCTATAACTCAACATCATTCTTTTGATATCGTGTGTGTAAAGTTTAAATAAAAATCATTTAAAATCATCATTTAAATCATTCTTGAAAAAAGACGAATAGTTCCAGATTGGTACCATATACATTAATTTAACGTATTTCTCGTTGTTTTTAAGAAAATGTAAAAAAAAAGTCAGATAAGTAGTGGAAACCGGTTTGTATAGTTTTTAAATAACGTAATTATGTAGTTTATTTATTTATTCATTTCATTATTCATGGACACGGCGCATGTCACTGTGCCGAAATATCGGTCAACGAAAACAGTAATTAGTAAATACATTAATAGTACCCTAATATTGATTCTCGCCTGTTAATTTTATGTCAATAGTTATTTGCAAACTCATTATGAACTGTATTAATGATTGCTATAGATTCTGTTTCCAAAAGAGTGCATGTACAACAGGTAGGGGCCGTTTATTTAAGTTATACTGTATAGATCTAGCTTTTGCTCACTATTTCACTTTATGGTCAGTGACGATGTCGTCGAAGATGTTATCACGCTATAATGTTACCAAGAACCACCAACCACCAAGAATGTTAACTGGCTCTCAAGGACCTGTGTTGCAGCCATATGACGTCCACTGCTGGACATATGCCTCCTCATATGGGGGGGTTTGCCAATACTCGCCACGCTTGGCAGGCGGGTTGGCGAGCGCAGTGTGGTTTCCTGTCCTCAGAAGGCGCTGCTGCCCACCTCCTGGTACGTGATCCCTTAGCCGACTCTTACGGCACCCACGGGAAGAGATGGGGGAGTACTATTCTAAGCCGGTACCACCACGACACAAATTGGCTTTAAACACTTTTTCATTTTATAAAAATGAGATATTAATTAGAAGACAAAGATGCTTGACTTGCTCTGTCACTTCATGATATTGTGAATGTGTACTGGAATGAACAGATTATAAAATATACTTATTTAAAAAGACTGTTAGACCAACTAGAAGCTCTGGAGTCAATCGAGAGGCGAGCCAAAAGAATCATCGGCTGTGACTCTTTGGTCGAACGTAGGCTTCAGAGCCTTGAACACCGGCGTAGAGTAGCAAGCCTATCGGTTTTCTATCGGGTGCATTTCGGAGAATGTGCACTGGAATTACACAATCTGATTCCACCATCCCCTTTCTATCATCGGTCGACTCGACGTACGGCAATTCGCCATCGCTATATGGTAGATATACCACCTATACGCACGAAGCGTTATGCTTCCACTTTCTTAATGCGTACTGCCAAGGAATGGAACTCGTTGCCCGAGTCTGTGTTTCCCGATATGTACAATCCTGGAGTCTTCAAGTCGCGAGTGAATAGGTACCTTCTAGGTTTCCGTGCTAAATCCTAGACAACGTCATCACTTAACATCAGGTGAGACAGTTGTCAAACGCAAACTTATAATACGTATTAAAAAAAAAAACGTATTAATTCGTCTTGGCTAAAGACTGTTCGCGAGTTTCCTGCCGTTTATTCTCTATGTATAATTTATAACTACGTCCTTGAATTGAATAAATAAATGTGACTTTGTTTTGACTTTTGGTATTGACTTTGAAAGGTGACTTAGAAATTCAATCGACCAAAAGATCTCGAAGAATACGAATGTTGTATTATAGTTGTTACAGATGACATCATACAGTCTGCTGCATTAGTCCAGCTGTTTATATACATGTATAACTAGGTCCGCGTTATATAAGCTAGGTTCTGTGGGTTTTTCCATAATCAATTTCTAAATGTAAACGACTTTGGGATCTAAGTTGGGTAGGAATTTTACGGTTATAAATAAGAAATATCAATCATGTATGTAATTTATGGACCCAAGTTTATCCTTCATAATATTGCCGTGGGGTACCGGCCTACAATAGTACCCCCTATCACTACCCGTGGGTGCCGTAAGAGTCGGCTAAGGGACCACGTACCAGGAGGTGGGCAGCAGCGCCTTCTGAGGATATAATCAACATACTGCGCTTGCCAACCCACCTGCCAAGTGTGGCGAGGCTGGATCTTTATCCAGCATCGCCATCCTTGGAAGCCGGGTTGACGGGTATATTTTGTTATTAAAACTGACTTGGTTTTGACATATTATGAATGTATGTGTGGCGAGGCTTTATACAGGGAGGCCTTTATCCAGCAGCGGATAATCTACGGCTAAAATGATGATAACTTTACATAAAACTGTCGCAACATATTTGGATAAAAAATAGTAAATAGTTTTTATTTTTACAACACTAACAAATCAAGATCAAATGGAATCAAAGAGATCTTATCTGGCATGAATATTACACAATAATATACTTTACGTCAAATTAATGAGCATTTTGAAGTGTTTTTAATTATTATTACACTTGAGTTTCGCTTTTGATTATTTTATACTTGATGGTCAGTGACGTCGTATTGTGTTGAAAGGTAGCGTTATGAATAGAAGAATGAATTTAGTGGGTCATGACAGTGACAGCTCACATAGGGCTAACTTGCATGCATGCACACCATGTTTTTTTTTTTACTATCCCATCAAATTTTGTTAATCATTGCGTAATTTAAAAACTATACAAACCGATTTTCATGAAATTTCTACGAGTTTATGAAAAACCTTTTAATGAAATAATTATCAAATTAGTTCATAGATGATCGCGACGCTGTGGGGTATCAATATAAAATTTTCTACAAATTCTTGTAGTTTAAGAAAAATATTGAATCTAAAAATAAAATAAACTAATTAAAAAAGGATTTTAATAAAAATACTTTTTTCATTATTTTTTCACTTCAATTCAATTGAAAAACAAATAAAAAAAACTTGAATTTTTGACTTTACAAATGGAGGAGTTCTGTAGTAACAAACAAAAAAATATAGAACGGACTTTTTCTTCGCCTTTTTTGGAAGGCGGTTAAAAACGATGAACGTTGTATAACGCGCTGCATACACGTGTCGTTTGCCTCGTTTATGAATGGATCGTTTACTATTTAAAGTTTGAATGGATGTGTACAAATGCCATCTTGAAGCATTGTTTCCAGCGTCCAGCAAGGGAAAGCGTTTCCGCTCCGAGTTATCAAACAATGGAACAGCATCCGCTGTTTCACAATTATTGATGAATGCAATTAGTTCCTCTCAGACGTTTTCACGACTCTATTCTCTCTAGAAAAGGAAAGGTGTTTTGGTGTTTTGAAATTCTGTTCACTGTAAAAAAGTATAAAATATAAAGAACGTTTTTCAAAATATAATTTATTCAACATAACTTAATAAAACATAGTAAACACTAAAATCCTAAAACTAAAAACTGAAACAAATATAATTAAAACCTAAAAATAATAAACCTAATGTTTTAACTCTAACCGTAGAAGGTAACTTCCTCAGAATGCTGGCAGCATGGCTACATTGAAAAGTAAGACATAACTATTGTCCAAATAAATGCCAGCACTCTGGACACAAGAACGTCTTTTGTGTTTCAACATAACATTGTGTGTTATATTGGAAAATATAATCAAGGAATTAAGTCAAGATTGCAGCATTAAAAAGTCACCACTATCCGTACCTCTGGTGTCTCACTTGCTCTATCTTGATTGATCGAGGTATTTTTAAAACCCATTGTCACTTGATAATCGAAATTTCGTCAATAATTCTTCCGCTTACTTTTTATATTACTTGACTAAAATCGCAAGGTGTATGTTTGTATACGCATTTTTAAGGCCCTTATAAGACGCGGTTACCTTGGACGATCAGGACCGCGCACGGACTTGATCCGTTAATTTTTGGTACAAGGAGCAATAAAAATACTAACTGGCGCCTGGAAACTAGCTTCTTTATAAAATTACACATAGGTACAGTTTGTGAGTTATATCTTTTCGATTTATGTCTTAGAACGACATCATAAATATATTTATTTCACATTTTTATATACATAGAGTTATTTTAAATGTTTATATATATTAATAATATATTAATCTCAGACTCGTTGAAAAAATACCCAAAACGTCATTAAATATGTATATCGTGGGCATGCATGTCGACATAACTCTGCGATGAGCGATGCCTGAATGACGACAAGTCAAGGAAACACCTTTGTGTTATTAATAATCATTGTTCAGGAAACGCTTCAAGCGCTGCCAGCGCAAGTTGAAAAGTGCAGACGGACGAAATCAGTGACTCACATTGATATCCACAACAGGTCCAAGCGTGGGACGTAAAAAACGAGATTACCTGTAACGTCACTTTATTATGATTGCTTCATCGCTTAGTGTGACCATTGACCTTAGATCACAGTCACGGTCTAATACTTTTTATGTCCGTTATAATTTGCTACTAAAAAATCAAGACGTGATGTAAAATGGTAGGTACGTACTACATTGTCGGAATTGTGAATTTTTGTTACGAAGGCTACAGTGACCACAACCATAATGTGGTCGCTCAGATAAATGAACCAACCAAGTGTGGTTGGCACATATCAGAGTCATTTTTGGCTATTTTGCAATCATATAGTAATCATATATCAATCATATCGTCAATCAATCATATTTTGAAAGCCTCATGACGAATTTTAGGAGGTCCATTATGTTATCACTTATTATTGATAAGTCCGATATTATATCATGTATGTACAATGTATTGTACTTAAAGTAGAAAATAATAATAAAATAAACATTCTGCCACCGCAAACAAGATAATTCACGGCAATTTAATACCTAAAGGCATGCTCACCGGTCGTCGAAATAAGCTAAGATTAAGCGGGTAATTATATAATTTAGCTATAAATTATCTGTGCATAAGACTGATTAAATAATGCATACTGAAGGCCGTAATATCTTAATCCATGACTTGGTTTAACCTATACGTAGTCTACTGTTTCGTAATTAAGAATATGTTTTAATCCGTACTCTGGATTATGTGTCATTAGGTAAATATCATGACAAATATCGTGAGACTAACCGTACCTTACGTTTAATTATGAGTATTCCACTATTTTTCACGATTAGTTGACCATGTTTGCTCGGGTCACTGAAAACATTCTCGTTCAGCGTGATCAAGTGGTCAAACGCTATGCATAAAAAAAACCCAATAATATAAAACTTTAATAATAATATTTTAAAATGTAGGTAGTTAATTATATTTTATTGTTACAGGTCATGGAGACGAAAAACATGATCTACATTGTATCGGAATACGCCAGCAAAGGGGAAATATTTGGTGAGCAACCTTTTAGTTTTCATGAAATAATTCAATGGTACCAATTCAACGATACCATGCTCTATGGTTCGAATAAAAAACCCTATAGAATAATTAGGATTAGCATTAGAATAGATAACTTTATTCTCGGATTAGAGATGCTCAGCTATGTGGGTCCATATCAAATTCAAGTTTTGAGTGATTTTGTGATAATGACAATGGTAACACCCCGAAACAAACGTGAAAGTAAGAAGGTAGGCAGAGTTTTGTCCGCCCATAAAAAAACGTCTACCCGCAGAAACGTCAGTTTACTCGTGAGCATGGTGCATGCAACTGTGCCGAAATATTGAGCTAATACAATACATGGTAAATAACCCGATGATAATGTTAGCTTCTTAACACGCAACCATAAGATATCCACTGCCGCAAAATTCGGGTTTCTTCGAAAACTATTATGTGGATTTTTTTGTGCAATGCCAAATGAATGTATTTTTAAATTAAACATCTCTCTGTTTTCAATTAACTATAATCATCTTGTTGTAGCGTCTAAATATTAATTTAATTAAAATTCAAAACTGAACTAACTAACTAGGTTTTACTTTTTTTCACACTTTGCATTATTTCTAATACTCACACTTATACTACTACTTTTGCTCTTGAGCCACAAACACTTACAGAAACAGACGAAATAACCTCGGAATCGATTAAGGGCATTAGAATTGGGTTCGTGACCGTTTGGGCCATGACGTCAACAGCCTCAGCGTGACGTCATCGGCGTATCGTGGGGTGGGTGGAGGTGCACGGGGCGCAATTTCTCGCACAGCTGACTGCGTCATCCGAAAATCAGAATTATGATGAAAGGTTTTGGCGTCATACTAATGATCGGAAAAATCAAGATAAATACGGAAATTAATCAGATAGCTGAAATAAGCAAGAATACATCATATGAAATATTTAATCGTGTGGCTAACCCCAAGACATCGTACACCTTGTCTCTTACCTTTTGGCCTCAATTTAAATTTGATATAGTTTTCGACTTACTCTCCGTGTTTTCGAACCTAAGAAAGCTACAACAATTAATTGATTGTTAATAAATCAATTATATAATTAATTTATTAATTGTTGAAGCTTTCTTAGGTTGGAAATAAAGTGAAAAACTATAGCAAATAGTCAAAGCAATGTTTTTAGGCGGATAACCCCCCTGGAGTCCGAGAGTCCTGGATATCCGCATTAAATATAAGCTAAACTTTTTAAATAATCGTTTAAAAAATACAAACTAATATATAAGCGGCCCGGTTCAAAGGATTCTTTAGAAAAAAAAAACTACTTGTATACGTATGTGTGAACACAGCTACGGAACCCAATTTGTAGGTACCTGCAAAGCATCTACCGAGATGTTCGTGGCTAATTTTTCAATGCCATACGTCGATATGACATCATCACGGGATTGGACGCACAATCAATTAGTGCCTTAGAGATTAGATTGAACTCCAATAGTTCAGCGATCTAAAGATGATTTAAGTATGTATCTAAATATTAACTAAACTATAGTGAGTTTCGACTGGACATAGCTTGCGACTTAACAAGATCGTCAGTTGTTTATATCATCTTAATTAATTTTAAATTCGTGCCAATATCTAATTCGGCATAATGTGCGTGGGTAAGGTAAGAATTTAAATTTTAGAAGGAAAAATATCGGCGCCTATGTTCTTGAACCCTGAGAATAAATTCCTGTTGCTTTGTGATATCTGGAGTATTCTGTAGCCGACTGTTCAAGTCCCACTATCAACCGATTTTTCCTTCAAAGATATGGACGTAATACCGTTTAATATGATATCAATGCAATGAAGCAATAAAAAATCTAAAATACGTTTTTCTCTTGTCATAGATTACATAGCAAGATACGGAAGAATGGCAGAGCAGGCGGCACGTCGGAAATTCTGGCAAATTCTCTCTGCTGTGGAGTACTGTCACGAAAGGCGGATAGTCCACAGAGATCTCAAAGTAAGCCTTTCGACCAGGTGTTTATGCCAAGAGTTGAATCATTATCTTGGGATTGCATCCACTTTAACTAAGCACATATTTGAATTTAAAAACAATGAAATTCTAATCGTCCTTCTTAAGACCTTTTCTCTAGAGTAGGTAGTTATTTTATTAATAAGAATAAAAAAAGCCGCTATGCTACACTTACAGATTCCGGTCTATAACAATACTTCTTTTATAGTTTCGGGCATAAAAGGAACTTGTTATTGCGACCTAGATATTGAAACCACAACAGAACGTTCCGCATATAACAAAGCCATGAAGCTTAATGAACAACCCAAAGATCCTGACTTGAGCATCCTTGCGATCCAAACACAGCTTGGAGCATTCTCTAAGATACACAACAACAAGTTTCCAAAACGAGACTGAAATAACAGGCTAACAATATGCATAAATTGAAAGCTACAGACTTTGCGTTTGGCGTAAGTTTGGTTGGTTTCGCTGGTGCTGAGTTCGGAGTGTTGAAACTAGTGGTTAAAAAGGGTTTTGGCGTCCTTCGTGTTTGCAATTTTAAAACTCTGACTTGACTTTAAGTGTAGTACCTACGATCAGTTCGCGTAACGGTTATATGATTACCAATGCAAATGGTTGTGATTTCTATTATTACAAATAGCTTTGTAGCTGCCACTGTTATGGAGTATAATATGTGATTGTCCATATAATTCATTGTTTCAACGAACAGTAATACTTATTGCAAAACATGGGTAGTCACATCATCAAAGCTCTTGACTTTGAATAGTATTTTTAATTTACACAGGCGGAGAATTTGCTATTGGACGCGAACATGAACATCAAAATAGCAGACTTTGGATTCAGTAATTACTACGCAACGGGAGAACTTCTGGCGACGTGGTGCGGGTCACCCCCTTATGCGGCTCCAGAAGTCTTTGAAGGCAAGAGGTATACCGGCCCTGAAATAGACATATGGGTAAGATATTACTTTTTTCTCCGATATAACCTTCCGATATTACAACCGGAGCGCTTTACGATTCCTACGCAATAAAAACGTCAGCCAGCTGAGGCAGATTATTCTGTAGGTTTGTATGAAAATACTAGACTTATATAATTCGGTTCCATGTTGATAAGACTTTGTAATTTAAATTAGACAAAAATAAAAGCTACTTTTCAAATTATGAAGGAAAAATTCGGAATACTGACATTTATGGTATTCTGTAGACGTGGTTCAAAACACACCAGTTCGCGATTTTTTTTCCGACAAAAATTCGAACGTAAGTTCCGCCTAGCTGTTGTAAAAGTTTGTAAAAGTTGTCATACAATTTTTATCCGTTTAGTATTGCTAGTAGTTCGCTGCCATAATGTTGCCCCTATCTGTTGCAGCTAATTGTAATAATTGTTTTTTGTCAAAAGCTCTTCATTTTACCAATTTAAAATGATATGATGGTCGATTGCTCATCTTTCAAATAAGTGTATCTTTTTGCGAGTTCTGAAGAAGAACGGATGTTTATATAACTAGTACGATTGCTTTTTAATTTGAAGAATTATGCCAATTATTTATTTTTAATGATAGCGATTGGATTGAAAGACTTGCAAGATCTAGGAATTCTCTGAGATTCAATCTCTGTAGATGAATATTTTGGAGGATTTCTACTCTATTGGACAAATGTGATATTTTACTTAGAAAGTTTTATAAATTCATTCTCCGCAACAATGCAGGTAGCTCATCCAGAAACTTGTTTAAACATTTTTTTAATTAGGTATACTATTATTACTTACAGCTTATGTCCTGGTATAATTTTGTTTTAGAGCCTCGGAGTGGTGCTTTACGTCCTCGTGTGTGGTGCTCTACCTTTTGACGGTTCCACCCTGCAGTCTTTAAGAGATAGAGTGCTGTCCGGAAGATTTAGAATTCCCTACTTTATGAGTGAAGGTGAGCATCTATTTTAGAATCTACTAGCAACGAATGGAAATTGTTTCTGAAAAAGTTTTGGTCTTAGGAACGCTGCTGAATGTTACAACCCTTTCAAGTTTCACGATTCATTTCGTGTCGGAGTCAAGTGCTATCAGTTCTTTATTCCATTTGAAATCTTTTACAAAGTCTTGACACGTTTCGAAGTAAGGCAACTTTTCCTCGATATGTCGTAAATCAGAATTGTCGTCAAACTTTTCCTTTTACGCAGTGATATGATTACCGCACGTGTTTCATCTCCGAACCTATTCGTTGTAGGTAAGGAAAAGGAATAAGGAGTAGCTACGTCTTTTTCTAGAGAACCTTTCAAGACTGTATAACATTTTAATAAAAACTATCAATTCAGTCTGTTAATTGCTTCGGCGAACTGTAAATGTATGACGCTTGCTTCAATAGTGACGTTCGAGTATATAGGCAATGCATAAAAACCTTTATAATCTCTACAAACAAGCCAATGATGAGCTGACTATGGTCTGCCGATTACAGATTTATTTATGTTTATGAATGTCTATATCGGTTTGGAGAAAGATATTGCGTAGCGATAAAATGTATGTTTTTTTTATACTGTATAGGTTTAGCGTTTGACCACTATCTCACTTGATGGTCAGTGACGATGTGGTCGAAGATGTTATCACGCTAGACCTAGAGTGCTCACTGGCTCTCAAGGACTGCTGCCTGAACACACTATGTGCTTGGTGACAGTTTTTCAAACTTGAGGGTGGTTGCTAGCCAGGTGGGTATTCGAAAGTACCACCATGCTCGGAATTTGATAACGGTGTTACCATCACCGGAAGCTCAAGCTGTTGTTGGGGATCGAACCAGTGTCCGTCAGTTTGACAGGCGATGCTATATATATAGGCAATACATAGCATTAGAAGCGATGATAGCTCAGCGGGGGGAGCATCGCCTGTCAAATGTATTATACCGCTATGTATTTGTAGGATATTATTTTTAAGGGTAGTTTTCATTTCTAAGCACGTGTGACGAGTACCAGCAGCAGATAAACCTGTTCTTTTTGTAAATGTAAAGCATACGTGTAATTGGTGCTGACTAAACATGACCAAGAATTTAAAAGATAACATTTTGATGATGGTTATAGAGATAAAATTAGAATGTAACGTAGACAAAATCGAATTGTACAGTTGTAGCTTTCGTTAGATTGGGCGAACAACAGAATCCCCGTTCGATTGGCTTCGCAGTAAAACTCCAAATTCGTAATATAATTAAATATTGTTGGAATACCAGTAGGATATTGAATTAATTTTCAACTCTGTCTATAAAGAAAGTGCGAACTAGCTAAATAAGGAAGTTCCTAAGTGTTTGCCCGAGATCAAGTGGGCGCCAACTCATGGACGAGTTTCACCAACTCCTACAGTTTTCTATCTAATTATGTACCTTTCATGAACTCTCTTAATTACGAGACACTTAATTACACTCCGCCAAGTTTGATCGGAGGTCGAACGTTTACTCGGACTACTTATACTGACTTAGCCACAATGATGTTTTACTAAAGATGATGTATATTCATACTGCGCGGTGCTCAAATTTTGTTCCTCTACGACATAAACATGCTTACTGCGACAGATAATACGGTACAAATAATATAGAACAGGATAGCTATATGTTTAGACTTGCGCTTGAAATACGCGTCATAATGAAAAATACTTTAATTGACTTAATTTTGCCGCCTCAGTTTTCGCGCGCTTGTGCGACATCTACCTCAAATAAACATATAAAATCATTGCTTAGCTACATAAAATTGCCTCATGAATGTGGAAATAAAAAAAAAAGAAATAATAAAAGAAAGGGAAATAATAAAAACACTTCGACCTCTCCAGCAGAGGTCAGAAATACAAAAAAAAAATGTAATCAAGACAATAATTTTTAAGAATAACAGTCACAAAATTGGAAATAACTGCTTTTAAAAATAAATGTCTTGTCTTAAATCGATGGCCATGAATATAGCCCTATATAGTGAAAAGTACTTGTTCACACCGATGTGAATATTTTTTCCTTCAAATGTATGAATAATCGAATCGAATTGATTCGGTAAGTGATCGATCGCTCGTTCTGAACCAGGTGGGTGATCTTATGTCGCGTTGATGTGTTCTAAGATCTAGGGCGCAACCTTAGAAAAACTGATGAGAACTATTGCTTGCAATTTTAAAAAAAAAACATAATATAACTGTACAACACCATGGCCCTGATGAGTTTAACAACTGACAGAAAGCTGTGTGTTCATGTAGCTATAGGTACCTACTTAAACAATGGGGAGTGTGTATGTGTGTTTCGAGAGATCACTGTGGAAATGATTCACGTTGTTTTTGCTATCGATCACGTTCGGTTAAAATAGTTATTGTTCGCTATGAATGGAATTTTACTCAATGAAACTATTCACGTAAGTTTAACCGCATGGTGTACTCTAAACATTTCAAGCGATGATAGCTCAGCGATGGTGGCGTCAGCGGTCGAACTGAGTCTGACGGACAGCGGAGAGCGGGTCCCGTTTTACCCTTTGGGTACGGAACCCCAAAAATTAAAAAGCTTTTTATGCAGTTCACAATTAAATCTAAATTGTTATAACAGGTCAAAAAACTTATTCAATTGCTAGTACTTTTTCGTTAGTCGATATTGGTATTAATATAAAATATTGACCCCAATAACACCATTGAACCACGATTTTGAACTTTAGCATCAACAAAAATGTTTTATTTTGTATTTTAAACAATTTCAGTCATGACATAAGTCAATAACAGACATCACTGTCTTAATTGTAAATTTTACCCTAGACCCTAATTCTGTTAATCACACGAACTAGCTAAAATTCACTAAATTTCTTCAAAATAAAATAGCTCGTATTGTATTTACGCTTAAATTCAAATTCGTATAACTCCTTACAACGCTCTCACTAATATTAGACGAGTTTTAATCCATTCTTGGCGAATTGAGGTTAGTTTTAGTAGGCACCAAATAAGTGGCGACTAAATTTACCTAAAATTACCCGCAAATTTAATAAATACATTTAATTTTAGTGATGTTATTGATAAGTCTCATACAAATTTAGACTTTATCGTAACCTTATAAGAACTTATCTAATTTTCCAATATTTTAGTTTGGTTCAGTTGAATAAGCGAATCACTACCATTGTGTTATAAATTATGATTCAGAAGTAATAGGAAGGTATTCGAGTGAAACTCACAGAAAACGGTTTTTCATAGTATTTTCGTGGGAGTTTTATGGAGTAGCATTGTGCATTGTGTTCATTTATATCTTTGTCTGATATGAGAAACTCTATGTTCAATACAAACAACAACCTCACAAGGATATCAATTGTATTTGAATGCGCTCCCAGCCCAGCTCACAAGATATTGTTTTACAATCGTCTTTTCTATGTATTTATACAGATCGTTCCAACAGGTCCTTGTGGGAATCAATGGGGGAGGCATATGTCCAGCAGTGGACGTCCTATGGCTGAGATGATGATGATGATACAGATCGCCACATTTACTGGCCGATACTAGACTCGATCAGTGAACTTCGTTAAACCCATGCTTATTATATTTATTTCTCACTACATCGTGTTATTGCATTTTAAATCTAATATGTTTAACATTAGAAGTATAATAATATACACGAAATGTGGCGAGTTACTAACACGGCCGAACGGGACTACTTATTTATGAAATATAACCGATGATGTATATGGTAGATGATCGATAACAGATTATAAATGATAGATAGGTACGGGTTTGTAAATAAATTGCAGTTATATAGCCCCTTATCAAGGTTATATATATTTAAAAAAATACTTATTAATTTTGTTCCCTCTGGTGTATAGTAAGTACAATATTAATGCAATTTTACCCACTTCAAGCTCATTTTGCTGTTAGCAAGAGTTGCATTTTTGATAAATTATGAAAAAAATTATGGTCACTCGAAAATATTTTCCACTAATAAATTAGCTAATAAAATCAAGTTTTGTTCAGTCAGAATTAACCTTTATGACCTTTTGTTATTTTTATTGTGCATAGGCAAGCGTTTGACCACTATCTTAACTGATGTTAAGTGACGATGCCGTCTACGATGGAGCACGCTCACGCTTGCCTAGAAGATTCACTCTAAGATAACTGTTATATTTATTCCTATTATATATACCTAATATATACTACATTTACATTAATATATATAATATATACAATAACTGTTCTCAAAAATGGTATTTTTTAATGTTTATTACATACTAGCTGCGCCCCGCAGTTCTACCAACGTGGACTACGGTTTTCCCCCCACCTCACTTATCCCACGGAAACTATATTTTTCCGGGAATAAAATTAGCTTATGTGTTACCCCGGGGTATTTCTATATTCATTCAAAATTTCATCCAAATATTTTCAGCCGTTTCAGCGTGAAGGGGATAATGAATATGCAAACGACAAACGACAGATAAACTTCCGCCTTTATTTATATTATATTAGTGTGATGTGATCTAGGACTTTCAACAAAAGCTAAAAAGACTGAGACTTGTCTATTTATCAAATGGTTAAAAATATACTTTGTCCAGGAAATGTCTCTGTCTTTTCTAAAATACACTGACAGTTGTCAACAAGTTGGAAAGATGAGGCGTTTTTCTCGTTGAATAAACATCGAGAGCCATTAAAGCACCTTTGACGGGAGGCTTGCGACGGAATTGTGTTAACAGCTCCGTAACTTCTCTGCGAAATATCTCACGTCTCAAAGAGATCTTAGCTAAAGGAAATGTAAGCCGCGAAGCGTTTATTCTCACTAAAGTTTAAAGATTATGTCACAAATGACTTAATCCTTAGGTACACCTACGTATAGATAGTTAGAATATACATAGTTAGATTAACACTTAATTGAACCTCCATATTACAAAAAACATTACTTACATAAGTAACAATACTTCAGAATCAGTGTCACAATGGGCGATCTTATCGCTCATAGCGATCTCATTCAGACAACCTTGAACGGAGAGGAACAATTCCAAAGTTGTGGGGACTGTGGCGTGTTTACTACCTGGTATGACTAATGAAAATTAGGAATGCAGGAAAAACTAATACTTGAAACACGGTTGTGTACAACCAAACAGGCTAAATCTGGTATTTATTCTGTTAATAAAATAAATAATACGATAAGCCTCCACAATTTAGCATTTATTACATAGTATACACAAGTCGCCCTCTACAAAATTTGAGTTTGCATAATCACAATAAAACGTTTCTCTAAAAACAAACACGGGTTAGCACAAAAGTAAATCACGAGTTTAAATATATAAAGAGTTCAAACACTGTTACAACAGCTGATGCGACCTGTCTAGATGACACTCGAAAGTCACCCAATAGTGTACTTTAAAGGGCGATGTCTTCGGGATGTACGTCCTTCCAAAACGAGTAAAGTCAATAGGCACCTCGCGAGGCGATGACGGGCGCAGGACAGGAATAGAGTGCTCGCTGACGTGAGTTACCTACACGACGATACATTTCTGAGCGAATCTTTGACGCAACAAATCTTAATGACTATATACTCGTAAACACCGAATTACGAATTGGTGTGTGAGATATGAAAGGTAACGTGATAAATTGAACTGGGACACAATTTAGAAATAGCGCTTGATTTTTATAATTCATGATAACTATGTAATGGTATCAATGTACTTCTATATACAGTATAGGTCATTGAATGGATAGATATGCTCAAATTGTAAAGCTCTACGTAATCAGTACAGTTACATTTCAATTCGGCACCTGTGAAACCCTTAACATAGTGTGCTGTCATACTAATATTATTAATGCAAAAGTTTATGTGTATGTGTATATATGAGTTTGTTACCTCTTCACGCCAAACGGCTTGGAATTTTTATTTTTATTCCGAAAAAGGTATGTTTCCCGTGGGATAACTGAAGTAGGGAAAACCGTAGTAACCTTGTCATATTTATTTTATTTCTTTCTCATTTCCTGTCAGAATTTGTTTATACGTTAATGCAGAATTCGTTTCGTCCAGTTTGGCCGTGGTTTTATAATGTAATTACAGGTAATCAGTGGCAAAGGTTGCCACGTGACACGCGTTTGGAATGCTCGGCTACGTAATTTAACTTTTCTCACCGAGAGCGAAATTCTAATGGGATAATTCTGAGAGACAGAACTTTGGGTACAGAAGCAATGGCCAGGGGCGAAATTGTTCAAGCGTTGAGTTTAGAGCTTTTAATGGACGCCAGCCGCTCGCCTCGGTGCGGTTTTGCGCTCTCTAGACTGTTGCGGGCTAAAGCTCTAGCACCGTCCGCGTCGTCGGTCGAGCACCGCTTGTTACTAACCCGGGTGGGCGCGCATTAAAAATAATTCAAAATTTCCCTGCTGTTATTTACTATGGAGCTAACGAAGGGATTATAGTTCCGTTGCTCCGGGATGCGCCAACCAGAAGATTGAGGCCGTCAGACGTCGAGTAGGCATTCTCCTCTCTAGATGAGCTCTATAACCCCTGCGAGCTGCTTTTATACAGATTTTTATACACTCGTCTGTAAAAAAACTTTATTTACATTTTGTGGCTCGACTCTTATGAATTATTCATAATTGTAAATTGTATTTTGAGAAGTGGAAAATTTCTGGTCTTCGTCAATTTAAATTTCGATGACTCGAAACTTCTCGAGTCGAATAAAATATCAGTACGTTGGCACAAGTACAGTATAGACATAGTAAGTGCATATTATATTGCCTAATTGTAAGTACTCACTTAATAATGTGTCTGACATGATAGGTTTTTGATGTAGGGACTCAATTAAGGAACAGTATTTTTTGCATTTTAACTTCTATGGAATTCAATAAATTTCTGTTTACTTATCTGCCATTCGAAACTTCGATACCTACGATGAAATATTGCGACATACGGTATCAATAATTGTTAGTATATGTGCCATATTGTATTTATTCCAGATTACAATATCAAATGTATAGGTACTTATCAGACGGAAGTTTGTTAGTTAAAATGTACCCCGTGGTTTCCCCAGAGCGGTTTTCCTGTTATCTAATTTAGTGGTGAAATCTTTAGTAATCTGTAGTAAGTGAATCCTGTAAATTTTAAAACTCTTAGCAGAACCTCAAATCAGCAAAATGTGATGAAAAACTACGTTGCGTGAATAAAACTATTAGTTAAAAAAATATATATTCAAGAACTTCGCTTTATGTTCCATCACAAATAGCAAAATTGCAATCGTGCGATTTGTGATAATGTTTTATGAATATGATAAGGTTTTATTTTCCAATAGAGTTATTACACATGGCTCCTTATGCTTATATACATTTTCTACAGTTGGTGCGAGAACGTTTCATTCGACATTAAACATTAATGAAATTGAATTAATTCTTGCCCTCATGTATAGGTTTGAATATTTCGATGATTATTAGGTAATCATCATCATCATCGGGACCTATTGGTGATCCATTCTTGGATATAGATCTCCTCCACTCGTGGGGGTCTAGGGTCTAGTTCATCCAGGCACGTCCTTCGTGTTGTCTGATATCGTCACCCAGCAGCGGTGCGGTGGTCTGCCAGTCTGCCCGCCCTCTGGTGTTGGCGGTCTTCGCACGAGAATTTTTCTAGACCAACGGCTAGCATCCGTTCTAACAATATGTATACTTTTACATAATGTAATAGGTAATAAAGTACAAAGCCTGCCTTCCGCCGTATATTTGACGCCTTGCGTTAGCACGCAGGCGTAGGGTTGTCTCATTGGCTAACACAACCGTAAAGAGCGGGGCTCATAAAGCATGCGCCTACAAAAAGAGAATTATTTATTTTGTTTAAAATAATTAAGTAGTAGCTAGTATTTAATTATTTTTAACAAGAGTTTTATGGTTTATGGCATTAACAACATACTTTTTCCTTCAAATATTTGAACGAAAAAGATTTTGCTAGTATTTTGTTAGTATTTCTAACAACACTGCAAAGCTCAACCACATATAATTCAGCACACTGTGCGTTTCAACCGATCACATACCTGTTAAATGTGAACAAGCTTCCGCCCTGGGTATTCCCAAAAGAATACAATATGGAATTCTCCAAAAGAATAGTTACCAGAGCAACCCATCGTAATGCCCTTACCGTTACAGATATCCATAAGAGACGGTGATTGCTTACCACCAGACGGGCCGTCTGCTTGTGTGTCACCTATTTCATAAAAAAATAACAACACAGAGTCTTGTATGCAGAATATAGGTTAGGATAGAAGGTAAGGATGAAGAAAACAAACGAGATAGGCTCGTAGTAAGTAGAAATCCGTTATCCCTCCCCTCCCCTGCGGGAAATAAAAATTATATACTTCAGGCTTGTTTAACTGTCGCAGTCAATAACATAAGAGTAAATTACTTATTTGCATAAAGTAGCTACTTATCATGGCGCTTGCAACAGTGCCGAAATGTCTAGAGAAAAAACATCAAAATACAGGTTAAATATCCTGTTAGCGAGGTCAACTCTTGTGATATAATGCATTTATACATAAGTGAAACCGCGGGGCGCAGCTAGTAGTTGCAACTACTAGCTGCGCCTTGTGGTGAAACCGTACCCGTAACCCCAGTTTCTGCATGAAAGAGTAACAAATAAACAAAAACACATTCACATTTGTCATATTAAGTATATTAATTAAGGATAATTGAGTTGAAGTTACAGACTAACCGTAATAAAATCTTCGTCTTGTAAACTAAATTTCATGTTGCTGGGTCTACCATAAACTGTAACTACATATCGCTAGCGTTAAAAAAAAAAAGTAGGAAAATGAGTTGGCGGGAAATAAATTTAATAGGGTTCCAATTGTGTATTGAAACAATCCACACCTTAAAAACATCCCATTAAAGAAAAGGCTAGTGATTTACGCAATAATTATATAAGTATACAAAGGTTTGATATAAACCTACAAATATCTAGGGTTTATGAGAACTTACTTCATTAGTTTAAATTCACCTGTACAATATATATTTGCAATCTTATATTTACATAAGTATATCTGATTGCAACAAAAATACTTAAAAAAATATTGCAAAACTTGAAATAGTGCGTTGTTATCACGGATCTCATTAGCGCAATAGGCTTTGCGAAATTGATATAAAAAAAAATGGTTTGCGTGTCGGATTATGTGCGTGGAAGTACGTGGTACAGGTGCGTATATAATTCATTTTAACTGAACACGCTCGTTAGGTATTTTATTTCCTTTCAGTTGCGAAGTTAATTACTCCGCTCGCATGTTAGTGATGAGCCAGATTATCTTTCGTGTGTACAGTGTCGAAAACAGCGCTAATATAATTATTGTAAAAGTCAGTAGTTTTCTACCAGCAGATAGGTATCAACAAACTTAAACTTCACAAAAACATGTTGTATGTATTGCTTCCGGGCTGTTTGGCCGTGGTCTATGTAAAACTTTTGTTCCAGACGTTTCGTCGATCACTGCGGTCGACATCTTCAGTGGTTCAGGTCCGAGCGGCGACAAGAGCGTAGAACTCTCCTTCGCGGCGTCTTCTCTGATACTGAGTATCAGGAACACAAGTTTCACATAGACCACGGCCAAACAGCCCGGAAGCAATACATACAACATGCAACGCCGGCCGTGAAAGCCTTAGAGTTTACATTCACAAGAATAATCAATATAGAACTGCAATTTGTCAAAGGAGACAAAAGTAATAATATTGTAAAAAGAGTAACTCTAGTAAGTCTAAATATTTATTGCAAGCTACCCGACGTTTTCCTTCTCCAACGTGCAGTGCAGGCTGTTTGCAGCTTAGAAAAAAAGCCTTTAACGAAAATTTAAAAAAAAACATATTATAGAGAAACCTCGAACTCAATCGTAGCACCAATTAACGAAGCAATTGAGTATTTAACTCACCGACATCTAAAAATATGATTAAAACCCGTTCAACCATTTGGGCGAAGATCAGGGAAAATTAAACACTGACAGAATAATTGTATAAAAAAACAAATAAAAAATGTGTAGTAATAATAATATTCACATAATGGCGTACATTTCCCCCTTCTTAAAATAAAATACTACAATCTAATTACAATATATGGTATATGGTAGATATACCACCTATACGCACGAAGCGTTATGCTTCCATTTTCTTAATGCGTACTGCCAAGGAATGGAACTCGTTGCCCGAGTCTGTGTTTCCCGATATGTACAATCCTGGAGTCTTCAAGTCGCGAGTGAATAGGTACCTTCTAGGTTTGCGTGCTAAATCCTAGACAACGTCATCACTTAACATCAGGTGAGACAGTTGTCAAACGCAAACTTATAATATGTAAAAAAAAACATTACATATTAATATACATGTATTTTAGATACAACGTGCTTCAACATCGCAAAACATATAAATAACGCAATTTATAGAGTTAAGGCTTTAATAGGATAAAAGCTTTTTAGTATAGAAGCCAAATTAAATACCTGAATGGAAAAAGTAGGGTACGCGACACAGTCAAGGCTCTCAAGGTGAGGCAAGCCTATTAAAGCCTCACGCAATACCGAAAATAATAGGCCAGAAATAGGAACCATAAAAAAAGATACCATGGAGGTTGACGCACGAAAGGTTTAAGCAATGGGGTCAGGTATTTATCGACATACATGCTCATATATACGAAACTGCGAAGTGTGTGTGAGTAGAACACAGTTAATTAATTACTATTAGTAAATAGGATTACTTGGTGTACATCTCATTTAAAAAATAATTTACCTGTAAGCTTTGAGTATACAGCCTCCGCTCGTTTTATCTGAGCCTATAAGTTAGCGATGATAGCTCAGCGGTGAGTGCGTCGGCTGTCAAACTATCGGACACGTTGGTTCGATTCCCACCAACGCAAACGGCTTGAGCAAAGGTACCATCGTTACCAAATTCTCTGCATGGCTACCTAGCCAGGCGGGTACTCGACAGAATATACATAATAACCAGGAGCATTCTAGGCCTAGCGTGATAACATCTTCGACCACATCGTAACTGACCATTGAGTGAGATAGTGGCAAAACGCTATGCAGTATAAAAAATAAATTCGATGATTATTAAACGTACCTATACCTATATAAAAATCCTTTAAATTAAAGAAAGTAATATAATAATAAATAAATAATAATAGGTACTATAAAAACTGACTTCTGACCTGTGGGAGATTTTCAACATTTTCATATGTATGACATTTGGTAAAAAGATCTTTTAGAGACCCAATAACTTATAGGATTACTTTATATGTATTTCAAATAACACACTTCATGTGGAGTAAACAACATTTAAGGGTGGAGTTCACCAAAATTCAAACATCCGATTATGCGTGTACACACTCGAACTGTATGGTAAACTGTTTGACCGACGGTTAAATTGATAAACGGACGTTTTCAATGTTGGTGAACTCCACTCTTAAAGATCACGCGGGTGGATCCGCGAGGCGCAGCTAGTAAAACATAGCCCCAATGACTCCAAATCTAGCGTGCGTAATATTATATTCAGTCTAACACGATATTATTATACTCGTGCCGATTGACTCGATTTCATAATATTTCCTAAAAGTATATTTTTATAGTGGACAGACGGTTAAGCAAGTGTTTCATCTTTTAGCTAAACAACGAACGAAATATATATTTATTGGCTTCAACATAAAACAAAAAAAAATCCTAAATAGGTAATCACGATGATTTATTAATATGATTTTGAGAGAACGACTGTTTACCCGCTTTATGTTATATTCCAAAACATTCTACAGCTGCACGATCATCGGAGGCAGCTAGAATGCTTGATAAAACTGTATCAGGTATAATCAAAGATCCTGTGTGATGTATGTTAGTATATTATTGATTTATATTGTTTAAATTATTTTAAATTTCAATAATGACTGTTTAATTAATAATTTTATATTGTATTTTCCTCAAAGGTTATTTTTTTTATTGGATCCGTGATATACCTACACAATGTTATTAATACAATGACTATTACTATATACATATAGGTATGTACGACTATGTATGTTCATTCATTCATTCATAGCAGCAATAAGTCGTCCACTGCTGGACATATGCCTCCCCATGTAGGGGGATTTGCCAATACTCGCCACGCTTGGCAGGCGGGTTGGCGAGCGCAGTATGATTTCCTATCCTCAGAAGGCGCTGCTGCCCACCTTCTGGTACATGATCCCTTAGCCGACTCTTACGGCACCCACGGGGAGAGATGGGGGAGTACTATTCTAGGCCGGTACCACCACGGCCTGGGCACATTGATGGCTGCGCACATGTGCTGCGCATCCTAACGGTCCCTGTGCATATCAATGGGAGAGGCATATGTCTAGCAGTGGCCATCCTAAGGCTGAGATGGTGATGACCTTATGGTAAGCTAGGCCGTGAGTCTTCAAGAACCGATAGTAATAAGTAATGTGTTTGATGTCGCTACCGATACCGTGTTTCACGAACACTTCATTTTAAGATCCGAAAAATGTAATAAATTCCAGTACATATTTTTACAGAATACAAACAACAGTAATTAAACGCGCAGACATACGTATATGTATTATTATGTATAGGGAGATAGCAATCGCGTGTTGTGTACAGCGTGTAGTGACGCTGGCGTCACAATGTTGGTGTAGGCCCGAACCGAAATGTGGAAATATAGAAGCCTGATTCCTGTTTTATACTGTATTACGGAATGCAAAGTGCAGATAGAACGTGACCATTGTAACTATTCACTCGTGACGGTGTGACGTAGAGAAATACACCAACTTTATATAACATTGCATAACTGTGCCTAATTAGAGAGGTTTATAGCACAAGAGCTCTAATTAGGAGACCGTTGATAGATATATGTTATATAACTCATCTATCCAGCAGCACTTAAACAAATAAATCAGATTCAATATTTATAATTATATCATTTAAACCCGGTACTCCTAACGAGTACCTTCCAATAATATAATGGACTTTTTGGAAACATGTTTTGTCAAGGGGATGTAAATTGTCCTTAATAAGGCAGGTGGGTTTATTTGCGTGGGTTGGTATCAACTTTCGTGAATAATAACCGACTAGATATTTTCGTTTATTTATTCCGTCACAAATATAAATTTTGGGAAAGGTCCCTCAAAACATGTCGTTTCTGTGAAGTTATTCGGGGCATGCGTCATTCTATCGAAAATACGAATAATTGCTTTCATGTGCCGAATGTGAATAACGCTCGTCGAGAAATAAATAAATCCAAAGCTGAAAATAATCTTATGTAAATATTTCAATCGCAGCACTCGCTCTTTACTTAGCATTAACAAAACATAGTTTCGATTGGAGTGACGAATAAGGCTATAAATAAATTCGGCTAACCGCACTCGACGCTGGAAATAGAATGCTCATCCACTGAAGTCGTGCTACAAAACCCCGCGTCTGCCGCCCCGAGATCAAACATACTATTTTTTTTCCCACTAGCACACCCGTAACGGCTGCGCTCGCGTTGCCCACACTCAACTTTCCAAACTAGCTAAGAACATGCACTAAAATATACTGTGTAATCGCAAGCGTTACTCTTATTCTTCCATTATAATTTATTTTTAATAAGTATTCCCACTTGGCCTAGAATAAAGACGTATGGAAAAATAAACCAACGGAACAAAAGAACAAAAGTTTCCATTTACAATTTTCATCTCTCTTCCATGGGTTTAGATTTCCCTTCATTGCCCTTCTTACAACTAACACCAGTGTGCTGGTTCCTCAGCTCTCTCTGTAGAATCCAACAATATAAAACCCTAAGGTAACGTAAGAACACCTCTCGCTACAATCAGCAGTTCCTGAGTTACGAGATATACCCATATTACTCAGCCCTCTGACGCGTTATTGAACTGAAATACACCCTACCTAGGAATCTCAATGATATGCCTGAGCTATTATACAACCGTGAAAACAGTATCCAAGTCTTTCCAGCCGTTGGTACTGTAGTAACAGAACAAACGACAGACGGACTGACAGAAATGAAATAAACGCTCTAGTTTTGTTTCGTTCTTATGAAAATATTTTCTATGTACAGACTTCTCGGTCTTTACAGTTATATTACAGTATAGATGCTTCATAAATTTCAATAATAATCTTGTTCAGTATTCAAGTTTAGAGGCGCTATTAATAAGTCGTCCCGTCGACGCAAATATCGCGTGCCACGGCTTGACCATTGACGCAATCGGATGAAAACTGTGCGGGTGTTATTTAATGAAACGGTGGAAAGTCTGGTGGGCGATAGAGGCCATGTCAGCTCCATGAACTTGGTACTTTTACGAGCGCGCTCCGCCGCGGCCGGACGCCTAGCGCCTAGCGCCTGACAGCCGGCGTCACTTCCCGTGTACCGCTGCTAGCTGGCACCGGCCCGACTATCTCGGAATGAGCGTCCGTAATTACGACTCATAAAACCCATGTAAACATTACATAGATTGTTGACGCATTTACAACGTCGTCATTGAACATTCTGAAGATGTTAAACATTTGATATCAGAATAACATCATCAGCTTCACCCGAGAACGACTAGTCCAGGGCCTGCCCACGCCTTTACCGTGAATGCGATACATATGTAGATGGATAAGAAGCCATAAATCGTACGCCCACCTGACTGGTTACTGAACATCATTGGCTTGGAACACAATGTTTATAAAATTACTATTTACTATAGATTGATTAAGCTACCTAATATCTATTATATTCGTCGTAATTAGCAATATCTACATACATAGTAGATATTGCTAATTACGACGAATATAATAGATATTAGGTAGCTTAATCAATGGGATGGCACCCGGCCTGCCCAGGGTGCCAATTCTCTTATTTATTAAAGCAATTCATTCATAAACAATGCATCGTTCAAATGTTATCATATATAAACTTGATATTCCGCTAAAATAACAATTGCATTCGATTGCATTGTAGACAATTGAATTGCGGTAGAAATTATATCTGTGTAGCCATTACAATTATACTCCTAGTAGAATAGAAAAACTAGAAAAAACGACGATTCATTGACAATCTATGAACAATGTGTTAGTAGAATTGATACTGTCCTTGCCGGCGATTCGTCTGTCCATCGGTGGCCGTCCAATGCTGCGCTTGCCAGAGCGTGGTATCCATTCGAAAACCTTTCGATCCCAATGGCCATCAGTTCACTGCCACTTCAGCTTGCTAATCCGCTGGGCTATATCGGTGACTTTCGTCCTTCGATCTCCTCATTTCTGTATCGATCGCGTAGAGAAACCCCGAGCATAGCCCTCTAGAGATCGTTGTGCGACTTGGAGCTTGCACTGGGAGATAGCGGATTGTATCATCTTTATTTCGTATTTACGTTAAGCATACGATCCCTGATCTCTTGAATAATATTACTTTGATTACTCATTAAAGAACGTGACATATATACCTACACTTATTTATCAAGCTAGTATTTATATCGCAGTTTACGCACATGGATATACGATTCCTTTTATAATACCTAATAAGATACTTATATCATAATTGTATCGTTCCATTGACATGGATGTCATGGTTATATACAGAAATACTAATTTAAAACCGGACGTCACAGTCCGTTAATCATCCTTCTAAGTTATCAACGCTTTTACTCGTAATTAATTCCATCAAATAGCAATGTTCTAAGACCTTCAATAATTTATGCCCCGAACTATTTATGCCGAGGGCGTGAGTACTAACCTATGTTGGATTTTATGATTATGTATAGAAAGTCTGTGGTCTAGAAACTCAAAATAAAAAGCCGCTTCATAATATTACACAATATTTATAGTATAGAAAGTTCATTCTAATTGATATTCGATTGACGGGAATTACCACCCCCATTTTCAGCCTTAGAATAAATAAATAAATAATATAATAAATCAACCGATGTTTTCACTGGTGAAAAAGTGGCATCCTGCTAAGAGGTAGAGTATTGGCCATAATTGGTTGGCCGCTATGTTTCGGGCTTGTGGCTAGGCTAGTAACCAGCTCAATGTCAGTTTTAGACCTCCCGAGTGCCTCTGACTTGACCTATCGACTGTTAGCCTTAGCCAGCAACGGGGACCGATCGTGTAACAGACCCTGTGACGCACGCAAGCGGACAGCCAGATACGCCAGTTATAATATTACTAGTGATTTTTTTATGCTGTGTAGATCTAGCTTTTGACGACTATCTCACTTGATGGTCAGTGACGATGTGGTCGAAGATATTATCACGCTAGACCTAGAACGCTCACTGGCTCTCAAGGACTGCCTGAACACACTATGACTTTGGTGACAGTTTTTCAAACTTGAGCGTGGTAGCTAGCCAGGTGGGTATTCGAAAGTACCCTACGACCATGCTGGGGATTTGATAACGGTGTTACCTTCACCGGAAGCTCAAGCTGTTGTTGGGGAACGAACCAGTGTCCGTCAGATTGACAGGCGACGCTCCCCCCGCTGAGCTATCATCGCTTCAGAATTTTTGTGATACCAGTTTCTCGATTAAGATCACGTAGTTATGCCATTACTAACTTTGAAGGCTATCAGCAATATGAACTCAATATCATCAAAAGGCTCTAAAGAAATATCGCTCTTATACGAACTTGTTCTGCCTAGAACCTTGGATCCACCAATGTGGCTAGCAATGTCAAAACGTTATCAGAACCTCGTCAAAGAATGAGACTTTAATATTGAGGCTAACGACCTGCTCGAGGTTAATTAACGTTGCCTAATTTTCTATTAAAAGTACACGCTTATAACAGGCACCAGCTATTGGTAGTAATGCTGCTGTCTATTCAAACTAACTGAAATTGAGTCGGTTATCGCGAGTTTCTTCCATAATTGTAACTAGGACTAGGACTCACTTGGTAAATACTGGAGCACTCGACCAGACCTAACTGAAATTGTTTAGAAAACTAATGTTCTAGAAGTCTTCAATCTGAACTAGAGCAAGCTTAAATCCAAAATGCCATTCACGATCCTAAATTTTTTTTTTAATTTGATTACGCCATGTAGGTGATAGGTAACTAATATCAGCCGCAACTTAATTAAAATAGTTCCTAGAATTGGCCTTTCTGTGTATAACAAATTATTTTCTCCAAGAACTTTTATATCGTAGTGTAGTGTTTGAATATAGAATAAAATTACTACGGTTAAGGAACGTTTTATAATTATTTGCAAGCCTAAGTTTTAAGTGTTCTGTACGGTACGCATTCTCTCAGCGGCCAGCTTTTTTTAGTTAACTGTGATGTCAAATAAATACTGGGTTTTCCAAAAATTACTTAACTCAAAGCCATTCGCAACTTAAGCCTATTTTATAAACATAATAACATTTTGTATTTTTCTATAGTTTTATGTCAAAAAAACTTATTTCTATGCTAATTACCAAAAAAGTAACTTTAAATACCAAATGTTTCAGACTGCGAGTCCTTGATCCGTAAGATGCTAGTCCTGGAACCAATGAAGCGGTATAACATAGATCAGATCAAGAAGCACAGGTGGATGGCTGCGGAGCCCTACGTAGTGCCGACGGTGAGTTCTGACCCAGCTCGGAGTCCGGCCCACGCACCAACTCATCAGGAACCCAACGAACAAATCCTCCGGCTCATGCAGAGTTTGGGCATCGACCCCGTTAAAACCAAAGAGGTAAGAAGAACCAACTACATTAGCAGTTGTAGCTCTATTATTGATCTTTTTTGAAAACAGCATCATCGATTGTATATAATAGAATTAGATGAGTAACGGATCGAGATACTTTATATTTTCCCGGATAATATCAATATCATAATTGATAAGGTAAACAAGTACTAGGTTAGTTAGACAAGATAATTAATTTGCACAGATAGACATATATGTTAATTTCATTTAAATTTCCTTTGAGAGCAAGCCCTTTGCCTTGCGTTAGGAGAAAAATACAGAATTCTAATTCTCTTACCATTACGAAAACTACCTTCTCGTGAACTCTTTACCAAATAAACACACGCCCGGCGGCATCCCGTCGTCGGCGACGCCATTGCATGAGTAATTTAGATAACATGCGTCATTGCATTTAGAAAACAAAAACGCAGCCCGCCTGATTTAAATTTCTGTTGTGGTAGATAAATCAATCCTGTCCTCGGTCCGACCGTTCCGCCCGCAGTTGGCCGTAATGTAACCAAATGTAATCCGTAAGTCATATGAGAATAAGAAGTTGTTTAAAATCAGAGCTGAAACACCAAAACAAATTTAATTGCGCACTGGTCCCGAAAGACAAACAGTATTTAAAAAGGACATACCTAACCAAAGTACAATTATATTTTATTATTCTTACTGCATAAAACAAGGTCTCCTGGCAACCATTAGATTTAGATTAATCTTTTTAAATAGTAGATATACTTGCATGAGTGTAGAAGAAATTGCGCAAGCGTAACTTGAATAGTTCACAAATGCGGTTTCTCTGCACTTAGAGTTGCCAAATAATCTAAATGGCACTTAATGTACCTCTGAAACCTTGAATTTGTACACCAGCGAAAAAGAAGTGTACATTTTTGAAGTGCCTTTTGGTATCACTACTACTAGTCCACATAGGTAGTACTGAGGTACCAAAAGCGTTGGTGTTTTCTTTCCAGAGCTTGAAGTCAAACAGTTACGACCACCATGCCGCAATTTATCTTCTACTCTTGGAGCGATTGCGAGCGCGGGCAGCTAGTGGAGCTACCGGGGAAGCCCGGAGACCTTCCAGGAGACCTTCTTCAGTAGCAGACCAGGCGCTCATTAGAGAATCTTCTCTCCATGACCCTCGGCGCGATCACCATCAAAGGTAAAGAAATAATCTAATGACATTCATTTATTTTAACCGACGTCAAAAAAAGAAGGATGTTCTCAATATGTTATAGGACTGTATTTTTTGTGTTACCTCAGTTCCGCTGGGTGAAACGATTTTGATGATTCTTTTTTTATTTGAAAGTTGGTGGCTTCCCATATGTTACCATTTAAATTATATCAAAATCGGTCGAGCAGTTTTTGAATTACACTCCAGTAACTAAAAATGTTACGTCTATCTTCTAAAGATGACTTCCTTATTGAGGGTGAAGAAATCGGTGAACATACACAATGACCATTGATCCCGTGAGTAGCAAAGGTCACTGAAAAAGGCGAAGAAAAATGTTACCACAAAAAGGAACCCACTCCAACACTCCTATAACTTGTTGAAGTCGGTACCATGATAGTTCAAAAGTAACTAGTATCAAAATATTTTGCGCACGACTGCAACAAATTATTTCACAATTTTGAAATCGGTTCCATATTTTGGAAATTTTTTTCAATGATTGCTTCCTGGAACTTATTGGATAAAAATACAAAAAATATACGCGGCAAAGCAAAGAGGCCGTAGATAACATTAGTAGATGTAAAGATTTGCTGAAGTATTAATAAATAATGTGTTCTCGTTTCAGGTTATTGCATGCTGGAGATCCCACGAGAGATTTCAACAGAGCAACCTCAACGTTACCCACTTCTTCGACTGATCCCTCATCCTCAGAGACGCAGCGACTACTTTCCCTCGCGGGCGTCAACATGACTGAACAAAGACTGCTCCAGCGAAACTCTGACCCGTCGGATACGCATCGGAGTTTTCTTGTCGGTAATGTTGACGTCACCGCGAGTAGGAGTCACGAGTCTGAAACTACGAGACTCCTTTCTATGAGAAACATCGACGTCTCTCAATCCACCCAGAGGCTCGGCGCCAAGCTCGGCGAGCCTTCGGCACCTACACATAGGCTGCTCGCGTCGACTTACGAGCAGCAACAGAATATACTAAAACAATCCAGTGAGGACTGTCGGCGTCTGCTGCAGCAGTCGACCACCGTCGGCCCTGAAACGAACAAAAGTACCAATGATGGAACAAGGCTGCTCACGTCCTCAAGTTTTGACTCAAAATGTGCTATTGATAGTGGAAGAAGTTCCGCGGCAGCTGACCATAACGTCATCGCTAGCTTTCTACAAAATTCTGCATCTGCGACGAACTTCAACGTCGAAACGATGAAAATCCCCAATTCGACTACATTCACGATGTGTTCTGAAGCTGCTAAACTTATGAATACTTTACAACAATCACCACTGCCTTTAAAGGGTACCGTTAATTTAAGTGCTAATCCAATACCACAGTTGACTGAACCCAAATTAACTAGCGTTCTTGAGCAACCGAAACCTTTAGAGTCAACTAGACTGGTATCACAAGCGCAACAGCAAGATCTCAGCCGCCTTCAAGCAAGTACACCACCATTTAAAGATTATATGAATCATCACTTACCAACGTATTCGTATTTACAAAACTCAAGCTTACAGCCAAGTGCAGCTGACACATGTTTTTCCGTGACAAGTACAACGAGTGATTTATTTCCGAGTACGTTGTACAGGCCAGATAGCAAATTTTCTTTGAACAGATATACTATTAGTCAAGGGAACTACTCCGCAGCGGGACTTCAAAGTACCACAGCTGAGCCAACAAAATTTCAACAACAATATTCCTCGTCAACAGACGAAGGCTGCGAGACAGACATGGAAGACATTCCGAGCGTCCCGAGCGGTGTGCAAAATAGACTGAGTTCTTACGCAAGTTCCAGTTCCAGCAGTGGAGTTGTGACTTTTTTTAACAATAAAAGTCTCAGTCAAAACCTTAGCTGTGATTCATCGCAAAGTAACTTTTCTGCATTTGAGAGTCTCGATTACCAGCTATCCGATTGTTCGGGCGAGTTGACTAGCAGTCTGCCAAGTTGCACGTCAAATGAAGACAAATTGGCATACGAAAACAGTTCCATGATAAACACAAGTCCGATGCACCCCTGCGTTTATATTTCGTCATACAACAATAAAACTCCTGGTGCTGGACTAATGACACGACATACCCCACTGAACTATCAATCCGCCAACACAAATTGCCCCCGGGCAATGACTCGCAGTCCTGTAGACTTCAGAGAAGGTCGTCGTGCCAGTGACGGCTTGGTAGCTCAGCAAGCTGCGCAATCAACTGACTCGCAGAAAAACAGCCTAGCCTTTAATAGTCAGCGACTTAACGAAAACTGCAAAGCGAAGGGTGTTCTAGAACTTCATTTAGTGCAAAAAGAAGCTCAAATACTTAAAACACAGTACCAGTCCTCAATTCCAGCCGAAGAAATGACTCAGAGACAAATTCAGCATAATCAGTTTGCAGCCAATTTTAGTCCGCATTATCTAGAAACAAAAAATCCTACTGCGAAACGTATCAGTCTTCCAGAAACCTACAATTATTCCAGTACTTCTCCACCGATGCCCGCTAGCCCGAAAATGGTTGTGCAGCTACCGGATCCCTCAGAACTCCACGGAGCAGCAGTCGCACCTGGAAACAAGCCTCCTCTACAGCAACAGTTGATGCAACACAGACTGTTCCAACAAAAACGACAGCTGCTTCAAAAGCAAATGACTCCCCCGAACATACCCGCACACGAAATGAGCATTCATACGTTACAGACGGTGGGACTGAGCAGGCGCCAAATGTTAAGGCAGCAAAGCTACAAGATAGCACAACAGCAGCAGATCTTGCCACCATTACCGTTAACAGAAACCGAAAACAGAGATTTGCTCGCTTTCCAAGCGATAGTGGAAGGGCCTCATAGATCAACGAAACCAAAGCCCGAAGAAGGACAAGACGACGTGACTAAGTTTGCGTACCAGGGTTCTATGGAGATTAGCATAATGAATAAAGATAGATTAGGAAATGAAAATTGGTCAAACTTGCCTTCTAGTCTGCAAAGCGCTTGCCAAATATCAGAGCTGGCAGGAAGAAGGGAGCCACGGGAGGGCGAAGAAGAAGCGACGACACACTCGGGAGTGGATGCTCCTCTTTGGCCGGGTCAATGGAACGCCAACCTTTTCCAGCCTCAACCTTGCTTCCAGGTATTTCAACAGATCAATTAGTAGACCACGCTAAGCCTATAGATGCGTAGAGTTAGTAGTGTGGATGGCACGCGGTGCAAATGTCGATCGTGAAAACGTAACGCTATCGGCTTTCACGTCTGCATAAAGTGTTCGATCAACGATTGGTCTCATGTAGTGTGTATTCGTGAAGCATCGTGTTTGTATGTCATTGGCGAATCTATAGAAGCGTATCATCACCGATCAACTTTTCGTAGAGTGCATGACAATAACTAGTGCTTTAACTTTCTATGTATTATTACACTACAATAATTTGTTATTAGATTCACATAAGTCAAATACTGTATGGATTCGACTGTAGACTAATCCTTTGTCTATGATTCCTGATTATATTAGTCAGTTTATTACAAAGGGCACAGCACGTTATTTTAGCAGGTTCCTTTACTTACATAATATTTTTGAAAAATAAATGCACTAAATTTTTTATACAGAAACAGTTCATTCCTAATGTTAAATAATTTCATTACTATTTATAAATGTTACAACTGTAAAGCTAACTAGAAAATTCCATTTTTAAACTTACTTGCCAAGTATTGTATTATTTGATAGGATTTTTATATTAATGACTTGCATTTGATCATACTTATATGCTCCAAACATCACATAATAATGTTCCTAAATATTTATCATTCAGTCCTCTCCATTTTACATTATTGTTAGATATAAAGTATTATATTTATTATCAGATATTATAAGTTACTATATACTCGTATATAGGTACTTTATCCTTCGTGAAAGTCTGTATACATTTGTTCTTATTTGCTAATCATCAAGTAATTATATATGTAAGATGTGATAGCTTTACTTAGAAGCAAGTTTTATTTATAATTTAAGTAAATTTAAAATTTATGAATAGTGATTGATTGTTTTATTTGACACCTTATTGTTTTGCGGTTATATATAGCTTGTTCGTAGATGACACGGCTGCATGCACGTTACATTATTTTAGCAGAAAAATTACTGCATTTTACATATACTTGCGTACCTACATTATTGACAAACAAAAGAGGGAGCTTAGAATAAAACTCGAACCTCGAATTTCTACGCCGTGATATGTGACCACAAGTGTGCCTTACGTACTAGGCGAATCGCGACCGCGTCCGCGAGCGCCCCGTATTCTCCTTGAAAAAGACCACCGAATGTGGTTGAAGCTATAGTCGGAACCCTCTGACTTATTACGTGAGTAATTCCCGTGTTTTATACATTCATAATGTGTCAAAACCACGTCAGTTTTATTAACAAAAGTGGACCTTAGTTATCCTCTGATTTGAATTTCATCAACGTCGGTGCAGCGGGTCAGTAACGCCTTTCCCAAACGTGCAAAGCTTCATCCACATACTTAATTACCGATAGTGTTAGTGGCAATGCGGGTCACATGGGTATAAAAACCCGATGGGTATAATCTATCATTGCTAATTACGAAAACTTAATTGGGGGTTGGGCCCTTATACAATTTGGCATTACTTCTGTTTTTGCCTAATACAGGCTGAACCGATTGGGGCGTTATACACATAATTTAACGAGATTTGACAACACGTCAAAATTAGACAGTCAAGTCAAGTTAATTGTCAAAAAGTGCATTTTCAATTAAGTATTTTTACTTTATTTTAGGCCCGTGTGTGTTTTTGATTTAGTTAGAACCAAAAAGATGCCGAATAATAATAATATTTCGAGTCTTCTTGCGAGGTCTTCCAAGCACTGAATTACATAATCATTAGCCGGTGTTAATAATCAGTAAGTAATCTTGTTATTTACAAAATGGGTTAACCGTTAAATGGTCAATACCCAACATCCAACCGTAATGTGGAATCTTATCAAATGATACAATAGGCCTATTGAGTATTGCCTCCCATGATATATTGATCTCCATGTTGATATCCTATATGACAACATGGATAATGGGCCAGCAAATAATAATGGATTTCTAGAAAGTCTAGTCCTTTTAACAGAAAGGGGACATGATTAATTTCTACTCTAGCGTAGTTGACTATTATGTTACTGAGCCACATATGATATAGTTGTTCATCTGGAGCAGCTTTTAAAGCGTCTAAAGCATACTAGGTACCTACACCTACTTCGTGGCAGATTCTCGATTTTTAAGCTGGGAATAAAACAGTTGACCTTACTTGTTAATGACGTTAAAGCAAAAAATAGTAGAAGTACTTAAATTCATATTATTTATTATGCAGAAACATAGGAACACATAATTCTCGTATTAAACTATGAAAGTAAGACCAAGTTAGATTGATCTTGGCCAGAAGAATTCTTCTCGTGTTTTCTGCAATCAATGTGCGCGAATACAACATATAAATATATATACCTAAACACATTATAAATATATAGGTAGTTACCGGTAGTTAAATAGACGTACAAGCTGTAAATTACAATCGTTACACATTTGAATATTTTTTTATGAGTACTTGATGGTCAGTGGTGTGATCTTCCCACTAAACCTAATGTGTCCACTGGCTCTAAAGGTACACTGCCTACCTACTCTACCAATGTGCTTGGTGACCGATACTCAAACTTCAGAGTGGGCTTGCCATCCGTCCGGGTTTCCCTAGATTTATCCTAGTTTGTGGTTTGTCCGGGGAGCATCCGGCCGGGGTTTTGTTTTTAGTTTCAGTTGTCCGGGACCTCTCGTTATCGGAAAAATGTTGCTTCGTAAATTGAGGGATAAAATTTTCTCTTGGTCTATAAATAAAACCCGCCAACTTTAAATAGATCAGTTTATTACAGATTTAAATTATTAAATGTATCTTGTGTAAAAAGTTCAATAAACTTAATTTTCGAAAGATCAACTTGTTTAATTATTTTCTTTATTTTTTACTATAATCCGAACGCTCCGTGAGCCCGAACAAGGGTTGATTTTTGGCAGTTCGGATTATCGAAGCCCTACTGTACCTACATACCTACGCATTAAAAAATTGGAAACAAAACGCGTCGTTCGCCTAGGATCGCAACTAACATGTAGAGGTGACGCATTGTCAGTCCGCGGACTGGCAAGCGCGGCATAGGCCGACCAGCGACGAGGTGGACCGACGACGTGACTAAGGTAGCAGGAAAGGGCCGGATGCGGGCCGTTTCCAACTGTGTTGTGAAGATCGATAGGTGAGGCCTACGTCCTACGTCTATATGGATATTATTATCCAATATCTTTTGTAATTTTTAGACTTTCGCGATTCGAACATATTGTTATTAAATCAAACGGGGCTTAATCGCGAGAAAAACATTTAGTAATTTGTTTACCTCGACGTTTCGACCAAGTTGCATTGGTCGTGGTCACGAGAAGACAGATTTAGCCCCGTTTGATTTAATAACAATCCAATATCTTTATGCCTAATAACGATTTAAGACAAATAGGTGTTTATTTTCATTTCAGTCGAACTGGCAGGGTCACAGTTTACCTCCGTCTGCGGGGATGTTGCCACTCAGCGAGAGCCCCATACTGGAGCTTACAGAGCAGATGGAATCCATATAACTCATAATCTACCTGCGTTATTAAGTACCTACTTACCTACTTGAAACAACTACGTAAGTCAGATAGCAAATGGTTTTAGTATTGTTAACAATTTATTTGTAGTAGCCGTATATTCTGTGAATCCGATTTTAAATCGATATAGAAATCAGAACAGATAACCTTATTTATACGTTTTGAGCTTCGAACACAGGTATGTTTGAAGTTGTTAAGCTTAAAATGACACTTCTTAGTTTATTTTATTTAGTTTGTCATAATTACTTGTCTGCTCGGGTAACATATCTGAAAATACGGGTAATATATATCTAATAAACACATTCCGTTTTCATTTATCACGTATTACCTAAATTGTTGTTCTAAGAAAGCTATTTGAAAACTTACTATGATTTATTTTAATTTAATCGGCATTAGAAAATAGGCGATAAGTATAGTCAATGCTGAATTGACCATGTTAAGCGACAAGACTTAGATCTCATTAAACTCGTTTTATTTTAAGAGCATTAAAAATAGTTAGATACAATTTTTATTAAGTTTAGTCGATACACAAGTGCGTAGATGTAGTGCGATAGTATTATAAAATAACTTATATATCTAGTGAAATGTAGTGCACCACCGCAATCAATAATTGAAAAGTTCACGATAAATTAAGAAATTTAGATGTTAACTGAAGCGACAATATCAATGTAGGCTAAGTTCATTAGTAATTAGATAAAATTCGGCTCTTAGAGACTTACAAAAAACATGTTGTAACAAGGCGCCACTTGTATGTGAAACATGAATCAATTTTGATTCCAGTTATTATTAAGGATAAAAATCAATAAATTGTTTTGGCATTTCAAATATGTGAGTAGCTTGAATTGAAGGTAACCAGTGTATATACAATTATAATTAGTTTTTAATAACAAGACTGAATTCAGTGTCAATTCAGATCATGACGCCTGGCATAATAATGATGAATGTAGTCAATTTTGATGGACACGTGTGTTTCATTTTCTCAATAAGTATATTTTTTTAAACCCCAGTATTTTTATCATAATTCGAAAATTAGAATAACCATCAATATCACTGTATAAAATGAAATATTGACATGGTTGTCCGTCAAAATTAGGATACAAGTTAGGTAATAGTTAAGGTCACCGATGCTTAAAATAAACAACTAATTGTTGAATTTATATGACATATTCAAAATTTCTACTATTTGTCGTGCATGATGAATGCATATTCTGACCACTGATTGTCGGATCACCGAGCTAAGAATAGGTACCTACTACGAGGAATAAAAAATCGTATATTTGTCAGAAATTCAACAATTTGTTACTTCTTCATTTGTTTCCTTAACTATGAATCAAAGCTTTACCACTGTGAAACCTGCATTATGAAACTCGTTGTGACGACAACCTAATCATAATCAAGGAAGATTTTATGGCTGACAATACATACTTGAAAATAAAGAAATCTTTGCAAATTTATATGCTATAAGTTTAGTAAGAAATTAAACATTCAAAATTTACTGAAAATAATCTTTAAAAATAAAGATTTATACGCAGTCTTATTGGTTGGCCGTATTGTTCTTTCATCCTATTAGTATTTACATTATAATTTATTCTCCACATTCATTACTACATACTGCTCCAAAACACAGTGAAAACTAGTTTGGAGCCAATGGGTTCATGTATTGTTTGACTTATTGTTATGTCAAATAAATATATTTGTATACTACCAACATAAATAAAATTAAGGTGCCTGTTTATGATGTCAAAATACCAGCCATTTACTCAAATTTTAAGTATTTATTCATATGCAAATATCTAACAATAGGTACACAAGTTTTTAAAACTTTTGTCTTTCTGTCTGCTTATTTCTTGTCCTATGCTGAAGTGATTTTGACATTACTTTTACTGCTAATTTTATGCGGAGTAACACATGCACATTAATATGTGCATGTGTTACTTCCCTCTTACTTTTGTGTTCGAAAAGAGTTAGAGTTTAAAAGGCAATAGATATTTTGGGTCTTTTTTGGGATAATTGGATTTCACATTGCGGGTGCGGCTGAAGTCACGGGGCGCAACTAGTGTGAACAAAAACGGATAATCGTATAAGACTTGTCTGAATTCGGGTACTTACACAGGTACGTACGTAACTATGTTATTAATAAATTTCAAGTATTTTTAGAGGAAACATTGACGAAGTTACTTTTTGCCTCTTGAGTAAATTTAGTCAGACGGAGATTTATTTGCATGTTATGGTTCATTTTAAAGGAATCAGGCATATCAGACTAACGATGTAATACTTATTGATAAATATGAATTCCACTTTAAGGTTAAGTGAATGGTACTTGCATACTTTTATACGTTTTACTTTAACTAGCAATTTAAATAGACAATAAAAGAGACCAACGATATGTAAAATAATTAACTTATGATTTTGAACACCACTGTAGATCGTAATTGACTTATGATTGTGATTTTTATGACGGCTCAGTTGAAAGAAAGCAATCATTTAAAGGCGAGAGAAACTCTTCATCGACAATTTTTAGCTGATCACTGTGAAGCTTTATTAAAATATAGATAAATACTATGTACTTACGGAATATTATTATTATACTTATAATCAACAATTATTAGTGTAGCATATTAGGACTTGACTTACCTCATTCCATGTTAACTTAAATAAATTAATGCATGGAATATGCACGGAAGATAGCTGAGTTTTTTGAACTAATATTGTTTTTTTCTTTGTGACAGTGTAGGTACGTATAGGTACCATCTTATCCAATGTTTTTTCGTTAGTCTGTACGAGTATAAGGTACATACTTATTTTATAAAAATCATTTTAATTTTATGTAAAGTGTGCTAAGATAAACATTCCCGCAAGATGGTGTTAATGAAGGAATAAATTCGGACTGCTAGTGGAGTGCTATATAGTATGTGTATATAGCTTAGTTGGCAAAGCGACAGGACGGTATTCAGTAGTTGTGGGTTCAAATACAAACAGCAGCCGAATTGTTCCTTCAAACATTTTGAATGTTATTAAAAATTTTCTACAATCATAAATGTTGCTCCGCAGGATTAGTTCGGGAGGAATAAAATTATAAAAATAATTGAAATAGGAATGGGGTAGCGTAAATTAATATAGCCATAGGTGTTTGGATGCTTTTACACAAATAGACTTAAAGGCATTGTATTATATTCCAGTAATAGGTAATCAAGCAATTTCTATGTTATTCGCAGTTATTTAGTTATGTAGGATGTTTTATAATAAAGTGAAATAAACCATTGTCGACTTGTTTGTCACTGTTTAAGAAACATTTCAACTCTCATACTTAGGTTAGTAGTTACTAACTGCATTTACGAGTATAACATGCTGCGATCATGGTACAGCACGAGGAGGTGATAAGAACTTACCACAGATTGAAAAGCGTAGGTACCTGCTCTTAGGTACATGAAATAAAATAGAATACAATTAATGTTCAGCACTGTCTAATTTGCATTTAGTTTATTTTATTACATAGTACCTCAGTAGTTTATAGTTTGTGGCCTATCAATGTAGAAAAGTTCATGTGGTCCAAGAAGTACTCAGATGCTTAAAAGATATACATTGCTCGTGACTTGAAAACTACAGCATTGATTCAGGAAACGATTTTGCACTTCTCTACAGAACGTTTCGTGTTTGATTATTTTATTATATTATTAGTAGGATTACTAATCACTTCCAAAAAAACTAACGAGAAAATAAATGACGACAATAACTTTCATGTTTTACCAGCAGATAGAGAACTCTGTGGCGGTCAGAAAAACAAAAGATTTTACTTTAGTAAAAGTACCAAATATTGAATGTCTGCATAAAACATGTTTTTCTGAACCGCTAAAATACTTTACTTTACTTACTTGATTTCAGACTACTTATACCTACTAAGTCAATAAGCTGGCCATACCAGTGTTCATTATTATTCATGATTCCACATTCATATTCTTTACGCCAAATTCTGTGTAGGTAACTAGGTACCTACTAAAATATCTAGGTATGTGTATGTGTTATATCTGTGTAACCTGGCCAGAGGCCAGAGAGCCCTTTATAATACCTACTAAACTTTTTCCGCAGCGTCTGATTGTGGCATGATTTTTTGTGCTAATCAAACGCATTATTAAAGACCTACCTTAGCTGATAATGATAACGTTGCATTATTTTATATCGGCCATATTGATATAACTAACAACACATCGTTCATCCTATCTATTCATCATCAATTAGTACCTATATTACAGAAGTAAGTACCTATACCTACTTTTCATTTTATCACTCGTTAACTCACACTGGCGCTCATTCCACTCCTTTAACCTCTATCGAACAAACATTTTGTTTTTATTTTTCTAATAATTTTTACCTCCATTGCGCAGGTAGGTAAGTGTATTACCTTCTTATACCAATTTATTGAAACCAGTTTAATTCGTATAAATACGAAGGAAATTTCCTTTAAAACAAATTCCTTGCAGGTAAATCTTTTCAAAATAATGACATCTTACTCAAAGAGGTTAGTAGACTTGGTTAAGAATGGGGACAAGTTTACATATTCCTTCGAAGTGACACCTGATGTTAATAAAGAAGAGATTGACAATTTGGAAGTGGAGCCGGCATTTTTTGCAGTGACGTGGCATGCGAGATCTCACCAATGTCAAGGGTTAGACATAGGTCCATTGAAAACAGCGTGCTATTTGAGGAGCCGAAATAAGCAAGTGTTGTTGCATGTGTCGTGTGATTTGCTGAAAACACATTACTTGGAAAAAGTGCTGGCATTCCTGCAGGAGAATGGAATCCGCAATTTGTTTTTAATTTTGGGAGGTGAGTTAAATACTTGAAACAATTATCATTAAGGAACTATAGGTACCCACCAACCGGTAGGTTAGTAACTATTAGAGTACATTACTATCAGATTATAGGTAGGTATCGTATACGATATGACGTGACTTTGATACCTAACCGATGAAAATGTGTAACAAATCCCCTGTGAGTATAATAAGTTTTCCAGTCCGAAATAGATCTTGTCTAGATAATATATAGATAGAGATAGAAATAGATCTTGTCTAGATAATCTTGTAAAGATCTCGGTTCTAGAACAATTTTTTTGTCTTTCTCACTGAATAAAATTTTACTTTCGCGGTTGTAACCGCCTATGTGTACACTTAAATTTATTTATTCATTTCTAAAATATATTGAACGTAGGTATCAATATTATGTAAGAACGTGACATCAAGCTGTCAATAAGGTTATTAGTATCTGTACTGGGATTCCATGTCTTACTGTTAATTTACCAAGGTTTTTGAACCCTGGACTGGACTATAATAACAACCAACGAGACAGTCATGAGATGTGGAATAGTAACACTTAAAGATACCGTGAGATTTAGTTAACATTTTGTCAGCTAAAACAGCGTCCAGTGCCGGGCATATGCCTCTACCATCGATCTACTCAAGGCATAGCTCTCACCATAGCTCGTTGTGCCTTGAGCTTGCTGGTAAAGCCCATAGTTAGAACTAAGAAACCGTTCCGAAATGATCCGACATGTCTTATTATCCTGAAAATATTAATGAAACATGTGAAATCAAACGCAAAAATGCATATTAACGGCAGTCTTGTTTACCTATTACAGAAGGGTTCGACCCTGCATTATCTGATTTCAAAAGTACGTTGGAACTTCTGAAGTATATCAGGGAGCTGACAGGTTCTTCATACTTTTGTATCGGCGTAGCAGGATTCTGCGAAAGCAATGAAGAAAAATTGTTACAATTGAAAGATAAAATTGATGCTGGTGCAGACTTCATCATCACGCAGGCATTTTTCGATGCTAACGTATTCATAAGCTATCTAGATAACTGTTCGAAAATCGGAATAAACGTGCCTACAATTCCAGGAATATTTTCTTTTGAGAATATCAAACAATTGATTAATTTTACGAAAATGTGTAAAGTTAAGGTGTCCGAAAGTTTGTTAGATTATTTAAAAAAGAATGAAGAAAATGAAATAGGCGGTGTAAAAGTGACCGAAGAGCTGATTCAAACTTTAAAAGGTGCATATCCGAACATTGTATTTCATTTTTTTACTATTAATAAGTTGCGAAATGTGACAAATGTTATTAAACAAATACAAAAATGAGACCTTGTTTTTGTCGTTATTATTGTACCTAAGTTAGTCCATTACTGTAATCAAATCATTTCACAGCATTTGATAATAATAAGTAATTAGGAGCACAGTATCTCCAATGACTCTATAAAGCATAGGACCTATTTAATCTCAGTCTGATTCTTTTTTGCATTTGATCTCTAATCATCTGATGTTAAGTGACGTTGATAATACTTAATAGCACACAAGGTTAGAATTGGAAGTAAACAGCTTCATACGTAAAGGTGATACATCCAACGACGTAACGATGGCGCATTGCCGTTACATTCGATTCCGTTTCCATGGACACACCACACCATGCAATAAATAATAATAATAGTTTAATAATAAAAATACAGAACAGTACATTGATGTAACTTACTAAAATAGACTAAATATAAAGTACAATATACGATACAAATTTATAGTAATAATTTCATATTAACACACGATTAACAATGTTTAAAAGTATCCAAATAAAACAAAACCCTGATCTCCACACTAGGATAAATTACCTAAAATTAGAAGAGAAATAATATGGACCCTCTAATTCTGCAAATGCTGAGCCAAAGTTTTTAATTGAAGATGGTGGCAGGAAAGGATTTTCAACAGATTACGTTTTGTTTAATGAAAGAGTATTTCTTCGGGCGTTAATGTCTATTGATGATGGATTATTTACCGTTATATGTGCCCAAAAAATTACACGAGTGTAATTTTGTACAGTTCAACAAAAGCTCTCCACTACCACCAATGGTGGACTATTCAGGAAAATATCTGGTTTTTCCATGCAACCTAGTTTCAACCTTTTTATTATAATGTCAGAAAGAAAAGCCAAACATAGTTGTATCCTTTTAGTAAATTGCCATAATCACTAGATTATAATACCTATTTTAAAAAACACATATATATCACTCAAAAATCCACCACTGAGGTTACTTTGATTTAATTAGTCCCACTTGCGCTAACCTAATTATCGGAGATTTTCGGTGAAATCTCGGATTTGTATGTAATAATCGTGATTTGATCCAAGTATCTCTGATAATTTAGTTGGTGCATGTGGGCGTTAATAAGTCGCATCGCAAGCAAAGAAACCGTATTTCAATTTTTCAGCATAGGAAATTTCCTTGAAACATAACAGAATAATAATAAAGGTAGGTAACGGAATTTGTTGGCAACAAATCTCATAATGTCTTAAATATGTCAAAGTCAGGCTGACTGATTTCTCGTCATGTCATGAAAAAATGTTCTCTTTTCTCTCTTGGCTGATGGCTATAACCCACAGATCAGGAAAGCGAAACTATAACCTCTGATTGATCTCGATAAAGCCGAAATTAATTTTTTTTGATAATTACTAACACGAAACAGGAAAATTTATATCGACTGCTGAATTAACGTAAGTCTGCCTTTCTACATGACATATTTTCTATCGGATACATATGCATGAATACATAGGATATGCTCTAAAGTCCCTGCTTGAGAAAGAGCCTAAATTTTCGTTTTCCGTTTTAGGTTTTTAAAAGGCGCTTTAACTAAAAGATGTCTTTTCCCAATAGAGAGCAAAGAAAACTTTGTTGGGACTCCAGGGACCGTTATTGGGAATGCCTTGACGATCAAAATATTAAAGACAGTTCCGAAAAACCTAGAGCATGCTTGGAACTTAGAAGGGTATTCGAGAAATCCTGCCCCACACAATGGGTGACACATTTCGATAGAAAACGAGATTTTAATGTTTTCAAAGAAAAAATGCAAAAAGAGGGCTTTGAGCCCATAAAAGATCCACAGTAAAACTGTTTAAGAATCGAGTTATTGTTTTGTTGTACATATAGTTTTTATGTAGTAAAATATTTATAGAACTAAATTGGCTTTTCATTTTTAATTAAGCAAGAACAAAGCAGGGAAATTTATTGAAAAGTAGGTAGGGTTACTACTGATCTGTTTAATTATGATATGTGTACCAATTACTAAAATACATGCCTCTGCATAATGATCTAATCATAAAATTCTACCACTAATACTATACAAGTCTACCTTACATTAAATTATCTGACTTTAAATATAACATGGTATAGTAACGTAATATAACAAAAAAGTTGAAAAGTAGTGAATATTTTAGACACTAGAAGTATTTTGTTATTTCAGGAGCTAATGAAATGGAAGATTTATCGAAACTTATTACAAACATCAGTGTTAAAACTAGCCAACTGCGTCTAGATACAATTCAGGTAAAAACAACATTAATTGTTTGGTTCACAATTTGTTTATATACTAATTATCTGTTTGACACTTACAGCCTTATTTTGAAATTTTCAGGATATACTTGTCAGTGCCAAGAGATTTAGAAAATTTTCAGAGGATAGCAACCATGATTGGAATAGACTATTGGAAATGTTGTGGTCTCATATTCAAACAGGTTTAGAAAAAATGGATGACCAGCTGCTTTGCTCCACATGTTTCTTTTCAGTATTAGTACTGACTGATAAACAAGAATTCTACATGAAGAAAATACAGTCAATTATTCAGCATGAGATATCCCTAAGATGTACAGATTTAAAAGACAATGAAAGTTCCCTTCAAGCTGTATCCTTGATGTATGGGCTGTTCCAATCATCGTTTTTGACATATACTAAAAGATCTTATATAACTGAAGTTATCAATTCTACCTTTGATTTGTTGATTCTTATTGGATATGAGTACTCACAATTTACCTTTGTAGCTTTCAAAACCATGAATTCATATAAGAGAGTCTGTGACACGGATTTACAAGATGTTATTTTTAATAAAGATAATCAGACAATATTACTAAATCTAGTAAATCATAATTGGGAGAACCCTATCACAGGTGTGAGAGATCTAAATAAAAAGCTTTTTAATACCCTTGTAGGTGTTATTGACGATAATATGTTTCTTATTATTATTCAGGAAATAAATAGCTTCTATTGGAATAAAGCTAAATATTTAATGCTCTCTGAAGTACTGGAAAACTATAAAGGTGATATATGTAATTTACTTTTCAAATACAATTGGATTGATGGCCTTGTTCATAGTCTGTACAAACCTGGTTTGGTATCGGCTGGAGCTGACATGTATTTTGCAGTATTGAAAAAAATATATTCTGAAGATGTATGGTGTGATATGTTTTTACACAAAATTACTAAACTTCTAGTAGGATCTTCGCGCAAAGCGATAGAGAATTTCAACAACTACTGGCTATTAATATCATTGAAAAAGCTTCCATCATTGATGAATATTTTTATTGAAGAATTAGACACTTATGATGACTCTTTACATAAATTCTACAGTATTCTATTCATAATGAAGCAAGGTAATAAACTTGGCATTTTGAATATCAATTGGGATTCAGCTGCTACTTTCACTAAGGCTGAGAAAATAGTTTTAAAGACATTAGAACATATCGATACAAAAATGAGAGTTTTAGCATTTGATATTATATGTCTTAAACATGATAAAATACTACCAAGTCAAATGGAATATTCTCTTATTCTAGAATATATTAAAAATAATATGAACTCAGACTGTACCGTCTTAAGATTGAATCTGCTAAACAGTTTGAATATATTTTTGACTCAACTTCACATATTATTTAGGAATATGAAGCATGATAATGAAACAGGAGGTTTACTTAACTTCTGCAAAAACTTACAAGAGTTAACTATCACAAACTTGAATTTAAAAGGGAACTATCAAAGGAAATCTACCAATGTTAAAGTTATAAATACCATAATATATTGCTTCAGCGATTTACCCAAAAAGAGGAAGGACAAAATAAAAGCTTCGGGCACTACATTGACAGATTTCTTAAAATGTAATGGATGTTGGATGCTACATGATAGAAAGTATGTTTCAAGACTTATCAGCTTATTGAAAGATCCTTCAGATGACATTAGGGACAATGTAGGCAAACTTCTCCTTGACCACTACTCTGAAGAATTAAGGAAAACAGATGTAATGAACCAACTAATAGAAGATGCTTTGCAAAGTATGAGAAGCAAGTTTTTTTTCCAAATCAGTTGTGGTCAAAGTATGTTCAAATTGGTTGTTAATTTATTGTTAAAAGAAAAACATGATGAGGCTATTTTAAAAAGTATAGATGATGTTTTCTCATATGGCTATTCTCAGCTGGTGACTGAATATAAGTTGAAACAAGATGTCCTCAAATCCATTGAAGATGGAAAGCAACTGCATTCATTCATTAATATTTTACATGTGGCCTTAGAGGCTTGTGTACGAAATGCATATAAATTAGACATTTCGGATGAAAATGTAAATGAGTTGTTAGATGTTTTACAAGGAATTACTAATCAGTTCACTTGGGAGCAAGAAAGTTCTACCAGTTCAGATTTCTCAAAAATGAATGAAATGGTAGAAAATATTATATTACAATCTGGGTATAATTATATGGATAAAGATAATACGAAAATATCAGGCTTACATCAAATAGTTTTGAACTGTCTGTGGCTAAATGTTAAGGTAGGTCCTAATTATAAATAACACATGCTACAATACTTATATACATATTGATGCCTGTATCATTAACATCTTGTAACTATTTTAGGCATCATGTGACCTGGCATGTCTGTTAGTTAATTACTACAAAAATGATATAGATAAATGTGAAAAATGTCTAAATATTATCACTCATGTTCTGGAGACTTCTCGGCATAAGGGAGCCATAGAGGGAGCAGGAACTGCTCTAGGTAACTGAATGAGATATGTTTTCAATGTTGCATTAATTTATGGTATTTATGTAAATGGCGTGTTATTCCAGGGTGTGGGATTCAACTTCTGACAAGTTTACCTGTAGAATCAAACACTTCAAAACTGCCCCAGGCTGTCTTAAAAACTAAACTGGATATTTTAATATTGGAAGCGAGTAAAATGGCTTCAATAACGCGAAGGGGAGCAGGGCTTTCTATAATGGTTCACAGAATAGTGGCAAGTGACATGAAAAAGGGCAAGGTATATATAAGTATATTTTTAATGGTTCTTGAGTTCTGTAATGTATTTATCCTGCTTTTGACTACTATCTTACTTGATCGTCAGTGATGATGGGGTCGAAGGTGGAGTCGCGCCATACTTGTAAAGGTGGAGACAGCTAAATGGTGTGTTTTGGTGACAAAATTTTCAAGTTTGAGGGTAGTTAGGCAGGCAGGTGTTAGCAAGTACTCTACCACCATGCAAACTATAAATACAGTTAATTTAGTTGCATTTCGTTTACTTTCATTAGAATGGATTCAGAGCTGGCCGGAAGGTAGAGCGAGAAGTATGACAGCCTAGAAACCAGAGAGACCAAATGAAAATAACAAATAACTTCTTAAAAATCATGTCATCAAAATCTTACACCCCAGGTGTGTGAGATTTTGATGACATGATTTTTAAGAAGCATGTTGCTACTCTGAATAGTTTAATAATTCTAGAAATTTATGCATAGCTGTAACATTATAATGTACAATTTATAATATGAAACCTTTGACCAAAGGGCGCTGAAAAAGACATCTCACTCGCTCTACCTTGAAAGCGTAGGATGGATAGTTGAGATAAAATTGTATGTCGAATCAGAAACTATGCAAAGAAAAATTGACTTCTGTTTTTAAATTACTTACTTTAAAAAACTAGCATGTAATAATCACCCTATGAATTAGAATCAATTTAATTATTATTGAAGTCAATAAAATATGCAACAAATTAACTGGTTTTCAAGCTTATTGTGATTAATCTACATTATTAAATAAGTTTTATACAGATTTAATATACAGAAAGTCTACCTGCTATAAAATTTTTAGACGATTGAATATGTTTCCTTAAAGTTGTTCCAATTCAATACAACAATATTTAAATTCATCAACTTGTGTCTATTGCAGCCACTGTTCCATTACTTCATGAAGGTTCTACTGGAGACTTGTCAGAATGCTAAAGACATTCCATCATCACCAGATGAAACAATGATTGAAGACCAGTTGGACTTGCCTAAAGCAATATTTATCCATTTTCTAACAAAAATTGTAACAGACAGCAGCCTTGCTTCCGACATGATGTTCTATTCAGCACAACTAGCCGAACTTGCGTTCAGTAATCTCACAAGTTCTCACTGGCAAATCAGGTATTTTTTTATTAATTGATTATTTCACGCGTATACAAAGGGACCAAAATAGGTCTTGCTTTTATTACAATACCAGAGACTTTTAAATAATAGTTTTACTATCTTTTATTATATTGCATGTACCTAATTGTAAGTTTAAGTAAACAAATCAGGTTATCACACTAATATTATAAATGCGAAAGTCTGTGTGTATGTTAACTCTACACACTTTAATTGCTTAATAGAGTTGAATAAAATTCGGGATGTGGACGACTTTTAACCTGGATTTACAACGCATCAATTACATACGCTACTTTTTATCCTTTTATTTTATTTATATTTGTACTGGAAAAAGTATGACTCCCGTGCGATATCCTAGGTCAGTCCAAGTTGGTGAAACCGCTGATCGCAGCTAGTATCAATATATAAATCGTAACACTACAATCACTTTTATTTTATTGAAAGTTATTTTTTTAATTTATAGGAATGCAGCACTACAACTGTATGGTGCCTTAATACCAAGGCTGATTGGACAAATGAAAGCATCCGGAACAGGTGAAGAGACAATTGCAACTGTGGCTTGTGATGAATTAAGGATGCATTCTCCTAAACTGTGGAAATTCATTATGGAACAGTTGAAAAACGAGAATCATTCCAATAAAATAAAATCACATTCCAACTTAGTTCCCATTTTGAATTTGCTAGCCAGTAGTGCAAAGAGATACAATTTTTCAAGTGATTCTAAGCAGCAAGTAGCTTTGGATAACGAAATGCTACATAGTCTAATAAGAATATTGGATAGTCCAATTCACACTGTTAGAAGATTAACTGCAAAATGCATATTTAATATTTTCTCATTTGAAAGCATTTGTGACATTCTAATGAAAGTGGATTTGGTGTCTGAAAACTTTATACATGGTGCTTTACTTCTTTGGAAATGTTGCTTTAAATACTACAATTTACAAGATGAAAATTGCAATGCTTCCACAGCTTTTACGGAAAAGTACCAAAGTCTAATAAATAATAAAGAAAAACACTCCTTCTGGTCACAAGAAATATACATAAGCATTTATGCTGACTGCATTGACGGAGTCAAAGAAGTGTTAACGGTATTAGATAAAAATATTAGATCACCTGGTGTTTTTATTTGGGCAGAAACGTGCATTAACAATTGTATAATGAATAGTCAATGGAGTGAAATACCACATAATTTACAGCCACTTTTGCAACGAAATGATTTTGAGTTGTATTGTGAGATATTGTTGCATAAAATGAAAACTCAAAGTTCATCTAATTCAATATTGACAGAAATTATAAATATATTATTGACGTTTGAGAATAAATATGAAAGCAGTATAATTTGGAAAATTCTGTTTGAAATATCTCTTATTATTGACTTGGATAATATTGATATTACTGAAGTGTTGAAAGAGTTGGTAGGTAGAGAAAGTTCTTACAAGCTGAGATACATTATTCCATTATGTGCAAAATTGATTCTTAAGATTGAAAAAGAATATCAAATGAAACTAGCCACCATTATTTTCCAAATGTGTGATTATGAAAGTAATGATATAGACATGAGGTATATATCGGCTCTAGCAAATAATGAATTGGCCAAATCATTTGACAAACTGTTGGACAATGTTAAAGTTGCTTCACTTAAAACTGCAATCATTCTGTTACAAGACGAAGATGAGGATGTTAGAAATGTATCTGTTGATTATTATAAAAATGTTAGCAATTTAGAAGTATCTGTACACCCTAATATATGTTTAAATAAAATGTTAGAACCTAGTTTTCTTCAATGCCTGTTTTTTGATAAGCAACAGGTTGTAATATTATGTAATGACCTTTTGGAATTATTATCAATTAATGAACAAAGCCATATAGATGAATATAATCCTTTTGCAAATAACTGTAAAAACATTTATCTTGAAGTCGATGTGTTGCGGCAGACTCTTGAAGCTGTAATGCAAAATTTTCAATAAAAATAACTGTGTACTTGGATTTTTTTATTAATACCTTTATGAATTTATATAAATATACAAATAAATTAATATACCTAATCAAAAATACTATATACCAGGATTTACAGATTATTGTAGTATTTTGAATCAGGTGTAGTATCATCTAATTGTATGGAGACTATGTGACGGCCTGGAACCATGACTAGACCCAACACTCGAGGCTCCTCCGTTTCACCATCTGTGTTCTTGAGGTACTCTGAGCAAGCACCTGCAATGTAAAGTTATCACAATTTGACCCTTTGGCATCTATTTCCTAAAATACTGATATAATTGTTCATTTATATATTCCTTTACTCAATATCAGAGTGAGTGTCTCAACTCTCAATATCAATCAACACAGTGGAGTGACGTGTATTCTTGTGTTTGGGGAAGCATGGAAGTCATCTTAATCTTTAAATAAGACAAATAAAGTTTTTAGGTGAAGCAAGCCCTACACTTTTTTAACCAAGAGAAATTCAGCTGTTTTATAAATATAACTATATTTCACCCTTATTTAGATAGCAATGGGTTTTGTTACATAATCCAACAATAGTCTGAGCTATTTAGAAGGGGTGTAAATGCAAAACTGACAATATATCAATGAGTTTTCATATTACCCAGAATAACATTAGCATCTCTGTCAGTGCACAAAAACACACCAATGAGTACTCTCCCGTCAGTCATTTCTATCCGGAAATTTTGATTGAGCAATTTTCTAAGTCTTGTTTTGCCATCTTCTACTTCTTTATCCTGAAATAAAGTAATCCATAATTAGGACAAAAAAGGAGGTTACCGCTGGACTGACAGCCCATTAGTGGTAAGAGAAATGTACAAAACAAATAACTGCAGGTCTATACCTACCTAAGTGTAGGTTTAAAAAATACCTACATTTATGTGCTCCTGCTCAAGAGTGGTATCTCCTTTTGAAGTGTAGCTCATATTGTACATAAACACTTCTTCATAAAGCAGACTGATCTCTGCGAGTGCGAAAACAATGTTTTCAAAACATTAACATAAATAACAATATCATTTAGAAAATCAATCTCAGGGTGGGTAATCTGCCATCCAAATGCTAAGGTCCTTATAGTTTAACCCATAGATCAGATAGAATACATACTAGTATAGATAATAATCAACCATACAACGAAGCCATCGCCAAGGGTGAACATGAGGTGGTCCAGTATCAAGTTACTATTAAGTTCACTGTGACAATAGGGCTTGAAAACTTCAGATAAAAACATCGACATCGATATGAACTAGTGATGGGACATTTATATTAAAGCCTTATCGATAACCTATTACTTCCTGTATTATCAGTCCTTAATGTAGTTTCCAAAAATAAAACACATTTTAATACTTGAAATTATATTCAGATAAAACTGTCACTAAAACTAGTTAGGAAAAACAGACCGATGTAACTAAGCGGTACTTTAACGATTTTCTACGATTACTGTCTATAAATACAAATAAAATGAAATTATACTAGATATACAGCTTTGAAATTGGCATATAATTCAATCTTATATCTCTATACATAAAAATTGCGATTTTACATGGACCAATAAATCAAGAATTTATCATACTAAATTAAATACTGTCTACTATTATTTAGCTTTATGCTAAAAAACAAATTATACATAGAATGGGCAAGTGCCTTTATTGAACTATCTACTTACAATTATTATACATACTTCAAATGATTGGGTATCATTCAAAATTCAATCAATATGTATATATAATACAAATATAAAGAAATTATACACATAATGGACAAGTGCCCTAATTGAACTAGCCGCTAACAATTATACATTAATCAAATTAGGATTAGGTACCATACAATATTAAACTGTCTGATTGATACAAATCAAAACAAATTATACACAGAATGGGCAAGTACCTTCATTGAACTAGCAACTTATACAACAATCAAATTAAGATTAGGCACCATCCAAAATTGTATTTATCCTACGAATGTTATAAACGTGAAAGTTTGTATGGATGTGTGTTACCCTTGCACGCTAAAACGGCTGGACGGGATTGGATAAAATTTGGTATGTAGATACTTTAAGTCCGGAATAACACATAGGCTACTTTTCATCGTAATCATCGTCATGAAGCATCACCACGCGAGTAAATCCACGGGGTGCAGCTAGTTATATTATATATATCAAATTATTAAATAATAAACAAATAGCAATACAATATAATAAATGAAGCAGGAACACCATTTGCGCATCCGCTACAGATCTGAAAGAAACGAACAAAAACATTTGAATCATATTACAATAGGTTCTACTGCCATTTGCATTAAATATACTGAGAGTTGTTTTAACACGAAAATAACATATAGTAAATATAAGAAATCAATAATGTGTGATGTGATGTAACAGGTAATACTGATACTTATTGTTTAAAATGATTATATAAGTGGAAAATATGACCCACACAGTATATTTTAGTAAGCAAATGACAGTAGATTTTCGTAAATTGTAGATATGTCGTCGCTCGATCGTCAAATTGACCATATCGCAATGTGCCTGGGTAGGCTCTAAATGTTGTATTGTAAAATTATTATTCATGTAATATCGTGCGTACGTAATATTGTCATAGAAACTTGTTATAATAAAAAATGGAAGGGAAATAGTCAATTTGAGACAGGGTATCGTAGTGGGTTGGCCATTCCACAATGATGATATCAATATTTAATTATATTGTTAAGTGTGAAACTTATACTGCATTAAATATAATATTTAGCTTACTTTTACTTTTTGCTAGCTTTTGAGAGCAGTAGTTTTTTCGAGTTGTACCAAAAAATAAATAATCCTACTGTCAACAATTAAATAATTAACCTTCTGTCATCCTGCTCTCCTTTGTTCTTACTGAATCGAACTGGCAGCACCAGATTACGATATGGCTGGGCAGATCTGGCCAATCCAACGATCCGGCACGACATATAAATAGCAATCACAGGTGAGAAATAAAACATGTTATTTCTTACATCTGGGGCCGTACCATCAACTTTTACAAAACCATCATGTTTCAAGAACGTCATACTTCAAGCTTAAAGTAATAATGCTCAGATTCGTACCATGAACGTCTTAAAACATTATTGTTTTATTATCGCTCAGTGACGTGTAGTGAATGAACGAAGAAACATTCCTGCTGTAAGGGCAAGCAAGACAACATTATATTTTCATATAGCGTTGTCGCTTTCGTTGGCGCTGGCTCATGGTACGCTTTGAGTGAACGAAATAGAGGTTTACGTCACAAAACTGCTTAGTCTAAACAACATTAAAGTAACATTGCTTATGTGGCCTTGTGGTACGAAAATTCAAAGTAAGATTACAATAATACTGCTATAAGAGTTGGTGGTAGGCCCCCAGATTGCTTTAAATTTTTTAAATGCCAAACTGTGCATTGTTGTCATATTAGATGATGATAACCATTCTATGTCAAAACCTTTTAAAATTCTATTAATTGAATTGATGAAAAATAAACATGAAAACACTGAAAAATAACGAAACAAATTGTGAAATATATGGTGTGCAGGCCAGCCCTGTCGACCACCAGAAGACAGCCGATATAGCTATACGAAAGTCATCCAAAGATAACAACCAGGACCAATGGCTTAAAATGGCCTTCGAAGCACTCAGTTCTAAATGATACTGCAGTGGTCACTTATCCAAGTTATCACCACAGAAAATGTTGCTTAATCTAGCCAATCAGTTATAAATACCGTTAGGCAAGCTCCAGTATTTGCTCCATACTACCAAGATGTATGTTTAAACAATTTCCCATATCTATGTAAATTGAAAACACATACTATGTGTAATAGAGACTAGGAAGTGTTGGTATATATAACAACTAATGATTAAAACAACAAAAATGTGTGGCCTGTACATCACAATAAACAAAATTATTGGCTAATTATTTCCACACTAAACAATACATTTCTACCTAACATACATACACACAAGAATAATACTTACTTAAGCATACAGGATTGTCAGGAGTCCTGGTTTCAATTTCTTTTGGTGAAAATAGGGTTGGGCAAGCAAGGTGCTGTCTTCTCCGCCCCCTAAGATATTTGTCCTCAAAATGATGGCCGCATATCCTTGGAGCATTTATATCGGATACATTTGGGCTATGTGGCTGCACTAAGTCCAACCTTATTTTCCTCATGTCTTCATAGCCAGGAAATCGAAATAGCTGGCAGGAGTTAATTTTACAGCTACAACTAGCAATGCAGCACGAGCGAGAAGACATTATTCTAAAACAGTAACAGATAAATTGTAATTTCAAACCTTGAATGTAAATTTTGTCTTTCATGTGACGACGGCAAAGATAACTTTACTTACGTCTTTCTCTGAGCACTTAATAGCAGCAGTTAAGATTTTTATCCTTGTTTATAATATAACAAACAAAAACAGCAGCAAAATATCAAAATAAACAACCAAATTCTATTTTCTTTTCAACGAACTCGCAGACAAGTTAATTGTTGACAAAGAAAATGGCGGGCATCATAGATCCGATAGAATCCATGTGGACATGAAAAAGTCCCATAGATCAAATAGAAAGCATACTACGTTTCAATAGCCACCAGCGCAATTCATTTCTAAGAACACAGATGAAGTTTTATGATTTAACCCCGTGGTTTAACCCAGGGTGGGTAATCTGCCATCCAAATGCTATGGTCCTTATAGTTTAACCTAGGACGATAAGAATCATACATTTATATACTCCAAGCATTCAACGAACGACAGATATTATAAACTCATTCCAATAAATACTCGGGAATCTTTGACATTTGGCTTTCACGTAAAATAGAAATTTTAATATTTTTTTTCATTAATCAGAAAGCGAAATTTGTTTCGTCTTCGTGATACTATTTTATATTATTGAACAGCTGAAACCTTAATTTCATCGTAAGTAGCTAATGTACTATTACTAATCTAAGTCCTAACCTATGCCTAAATTTGTAATACAGGATTTATACGTCCAAAAATTAAATACATTTATTAATTATATATTAAGTTAGCTGCGTCCCGCGGTTACACCCGCGTGGTGATGATGATGATCCTACGTTGCCTTCTATTGGTTAAAGTATCGGTTCAGATATCGGTAGATACATAGTTTAACACCTACATCCCAATGATATTATATGTATAAATGAGGTAGATGTCGCACAAGCGCGCGGAAACTGAGGCGGCATAATGAAGTCAGTTGTAGTAATTTTCATTGCGATGCGTATTTCAACCGCAAGTCTAAACATATAGCTATCCTTGTCTATATTATTTGTACCGTATTATCTGTCGCAGTAAGCATGTTTATGTCGTAAAGGAACAAAATTTGAGCACCACGCAGTATAAATAGGTCATCTTTAGTAAAACATCATTGCTACAACCTCATAAACATTACCTACTTATAATATTAGTATCAATAGATACATAATGATATTAAAAAAACTAAGGAAGTAACTAAAAACTGGACTACATACAACCACAGGCAATGTCACAACCAATTGTTTTAAGGAGAGCTAGAGCTCCATGTTTTGAAAGCAAAGATCTCTCTACGTGTCTGAATGTCCCATTATATTTGCCTGATTATATGAATATTTGATCCTTGCATGTGCTGCACAACTGCTGGCCCGATTGAGAAAAACAAAAAGGGAGCATGAAACTTATTTATGAGATCCACACTCGATAACCTAATGCTCCTATTAAATTAAAATAGTTTAATAAAAGGCATAAGGTTATCGTTAATACTACGTGTTTAAAAATGGCTAGTGTCGCATTTTACGGCTTAGAGCATCTCGGATTGTAAGATTGACAATAATCTTCAGTCATTATTTTAAGTGCCAAAAAATGAGCATATGAGTTGAATTGGCATAAAAATTAGGAAATAGCACAGTTATCTGAAGACTTAGAATAATAAATTGTATAATTGCCTCACAAGTATCATAAATGCAACACACTGTATATATTACCTATTTTCAGCAAATATATTTGTATTTAATGAGATGTACCTCTATAGTTTTTTTCTATTTCAGGTAAAATATTTGCGGTTTTGTAACAGACAGATTCCAGTTCGATGCAGTCAAATTTAAAAAAATGAATTTCTATTTGTTTAAAAAACATTAACTTTATTATGTTTATGCATTATGTATACTCACTTATAGATATACACATATTAAGCAAATTGTATATCATGTATAAGATTTATGATACTTATGTTCTCTTTGTTTTTGTTATTTTTATATACTTATTTTATTTATTTTTAAGCTTTGTAACACCCCCGTTATTTAAATTTATTCGATCCTCTCCATGCAAAGGTTGCCTGGTAGAGATCACTTTTAGTGATAAGGCCGCCCATTGTCACACTCTATGTAAGTTTATGTTTATTGTAAATATTGTTTTAAGGTGTAACAATAAAGTATTTTCTAATCTAATCTAATCTAATTGTACCTCTACATTTACATTTTTTTTTAAACAATTAAAAGTTATTTTAGAAATACTTGACTTTTTATTGCCATGCAATGTGGCATTGAGTAGGTGTATATATATTATAGCTATGAGGATTTCTTATGCTAGAGCAAAAAGCCTGAATAAAGATTTTCCCATCCCTATAAATATCGATATCGATACTCCTGCTTATTACACTAGAGAACAACACTAAAATCTGTCAAATATCGTGTCTGTGATCGCTACGGCAAAGTCCATAAGCATAATACTAGTATGTATTCTATCTGATCTATGTCCATAAGGACCGGTCCGTTCTTCGTGTGATTATTATCTATTTCGCTTTCTAATCAGTGATCAATCTATCTAAACGTCTGGTGTGGTTTATTTTTCTGAGTATTTGCAAAGAGATTACAATACTACGTAGGAGTATTTGAATACAGAGCTCACAGTGAATACGCCCGGTTTAAAATTGTATTCACCGATAAAACGTTTTATACACGCTACGAAAAATAAACCGCAAATTGTACGCTTTATTGTGCTAATAATATAGTAATCTCTTTGGTGCTAATCTCAGAGAAATCAGCTGATTGTGTGTTGAAGTATTTTTATGAAGTTTAAAATCGTGATTTATGTTTAAATCGCTAAGTGCAACTCAGCAAAACACTGCGTAACTATCTATTCCTTGAACAATACAGGTTGAAAATTTTGTTTTGATACTCCACCTTCAAATGGCGAATATCAATTGGTCAACCTAGAGAATGGAATACTACCGTGATTGGTCAATTGAATTTGACGTTAGCACACACACTGCACTACCTCGTTATCTTGAATACCGTATTCACGCTATAAGAATGTTACAAATGACGTCACACCACAAACATTGTCACATTTTGAACCGACTTGTAGCGTGAATAATTTAAATAAAGTGAATAATCTGAATTTTAAACCACAGCGAAAAGCTGTCTACCTCGCTCAAAGAGAATTTATACTACGGCTCGCTTATAGAATCAGGGTTGCCAGCGCGGATTTTAAAAAGATCGGTCGGTCAGTCGGGTGGCATGGGTTGAAAAATACGTAGAATTGAATTATTTCCATCTGAAAAGTACGTAGATCTACGTACTCTTTTTCTTGACTTAGAAATTAATTTCAACTTTACCACTTTCACAGAAAGGAACGATCAAAAGGAATTATTTAATGTAATTTAAAAGATAATGGTACAAAATATCAGCTTTCTGTAATAAATTTCTAGGTCTAATCTTACGCACTAAGACACAAATATAACTATTTACTACTCTCCTCTTTTACCTGATCTATATCTACCTGATGATATTCTTCAACTTGGTTACATGATTTAAAAGGAATATAGCATTGAAGTTAACTAATTTGAGCAGGAAGCTCAAAAATGTAATGATAAATTTAACTATGAAAATTGAAATATCGCCTCTCATTTAGTCGAAATAAGTTTTATATTTATATTTGGATACTCTTATTTTCTTTCACTCTTATTATGTTGTTTTGGCTCCACGTTTTGGGCGTGTCAAGTTTAATACTGCTTCAAGTTTATTTGGATTAAGTTGCGCACATAAGAGCTAGATGCTTAGCATAAAAGCAGCTCGCCGCTTTCCCTACGTTTCAATAGAATTGTAGGAACTTTACAGCAACTAAATTACTTTCTTCGAGATTTTGAAATTACGGTAAGCAATAAAGAAGTACAGATTTGCCATTTAGGCTCTCACCACGCTTGGCAGGCGGGTTGGCGAGCGCAGTATAAAAATGTGAGTCTCAGAAGGCGCTGCTGCCCATCTTTCTGGTACGTGATCCCTTAGTCGACTCCTACGACACCCACGGGAAGACATGGGGGGGTACTATTCTAAGCCGGTACCCCACGGCTGCCAGTACCCCACGGCCATCATCTATCATTTTTATGCCAATTCAGCCTCATTATGTTATTTTGCATATTTGTGAAATTTGATGAAAATACGCAAATTCTGGGACTGTAGATTCGCAGGAACGGCCTAAAATATGTAGATCTACGTAAAAAGACGTGGAGTTGGCAACTCTGCATAAAATAGAATGACAAGTGGCCGTTCCAAAACTCGAACTCACCCATAGAATTAATACTACTTGTACTATGTACGTAGTACATTAATATGTACTATGTACGTAGTACATATTACTTCTATGATTTCAACTGATCTATGTTTGAGATTTCTTTGACTTTTACTTTGACTTAGTGCATATAATATTTACCATCGATTGATTTTTACACAACACACATTGCAATGATCGTAATATGATCAATAATTATATAATATATAGTGTCTAAGTATCTAGTTTGTGGTGCGGCAAGAAAACTTAAGATGTGAAAATGTACGGATGCAGCGATAATGAAAGCAAAGATGACAAGTTCATGAAAGTATTTAAATATTACAAATGCAATAAGCCCAAACCTTCCTTACGTAACCTTATATCGGCAGAAACATATTGTGATAAGGTAAATGTAGTCGTCAAAACTTATGGTAGGTGCTATTGAAATATGAGTTTTGAGAACTATACGATAACGATAACTAAGTTTTGACCATCATCTAAAAACCGGAGGACTCAAGTGATATTGCTTGGACAATTTTGCAATATATAACTTCAGAGCGAGCCTGCGACGTAGCTTGTGTAGAGATGAATAAGCATCTTGTGTGTGTATTAACAACCAAATAATGAAACCCACGCTCCAAATTTTGTTAGTTTAATTGACACAATGGTAACTGTTTTAGATTTCTTACTGTAACAATCCACTCTTCATCAGTGGTAATTTCGTTGTAGGATATTCTGCCTTCTGAGCCGCTGGTCTCGGGTTCGATTCCCGGACAGATCAAACATTTGTGTGTATGAACGTGTCTGTTTGACCTGTGTCTGGGTGTGTATATATATATAAGTCATCAGGTTACCATAGTACAGGCTCTGCCTAGTTTGGGACCTGAAGACCTTGTGTGAATGTTATAAAAAAAGGAAAAAAATAATTAAAACTTTGCCTTGAAATTTCTCCAACAGCCAACCAAACAATTATATATAACAATTATTTTTTCTACCAGCAAAGATTTCCATTGATCTAAAATTTTAACAGTCTAAAATTTTTCAAAATTTTTATCAAGTAATTTCCCTAGCTAACTACTACCCTCAAGTTTTAAAATATCAGCTATCACCAAACACAGTGTGTTCAGGCAGCAATCCTTGGGAACCAGTAAGCATTCTAGGTCTGCTGTGATATCTTTTTAGACCACATAGTCACTGACCATATACTGAGATCGTTGTGAATCGCTAGATCTATATAGTATAAAAAGAGCCTTTCAATCTGCCAATAATGTATAATATCTTCTAGTTATCTCATAACAACTTTTGGAAAAGTAGTGGGAGGTACCAAATATTGTTGTACATGTTAAACATTTGTTGTAGTTATTGACTCGATTTTGAATCTATTTGTATTTTAGTTATATTGTAACTAAGTCTTGAAATTATATATTATTATGTATAGTATATATATTTTTTTAATTAGTTTTTATTTAATTAGTCCACTTTTTATGGATAAATTTTAATTATATTGCTTTTCTGGTTTCAGATATCACACTCTTCACTGATAAATTCGAAAGATGATCAAAGAACACAAATATTAGGACTGAGGAAAGCATCAGAATGGGAACTGTACTTTTTCATGGATCACCCTGGTTTGTTCCTCCTAAAAAATCCATTTACGTCTCTTGGACAAAGATACTGGATACGTAAATGTCTAGAAGAGTATCCTAGAAAGCCAAATAAGTTAAATATTGATATTGATTTAGAAACTAAGGACTTTTGGGCTGAATGTTTTAAAAATGGGGTATGCAATGGACAGTTACAGAAGAAACTAAGATGGACCACATTAGGATATCACCACAACTGGGATACAAAAGTATAATGTTAATATTGATTTTTGTATTGTCTTTTACCATTAGAATTTAGGTTTTGTAAGGGCTGCACCTAAAGCCTACTCTCACGGAGATGACATGTAATCAAATCCCTATTTTTATGATAGATATGGAGAATATCTATCACATCAGGTAGAAAGAAAACATTCACATAACAAACCTCCCAGGCAAACGAAAATCCGAAAAGCTGGTAGGACTATCTTACTAATATTTTAAATGTGAAAACACACAAATACTACTGAATCGGTTGGAATGCAATTTGGAACACAGATAGCTTATGCCCTGAAATAACAGATAGGCTTAGTTTCATTGTCACCATCATCACCGTTTTTCATCACCATGCAGGTAGAACATATTTGGATGAAATTTGGTATGTAGATAATTCAAGTCCCGGAATAACACATGGCTACTTTTCATCATCATCAATCATCACCACCATGCAGGTAAAACCGCGGTAACACAGATAGCTTATACCCTGGCTTAACGCATAGGCTTATTTTAATCATCACTGTTTTTCATCACCATGCGAGGAAAACAGATTTGGATGAAATTTGATACCTATGTAGATACTTCAGGTCCTGGAATAACACATAGGCTACTTTCATTATCATCATTCATCACCACGCGGGTAAAACCGCGGGGTGCAACTATAGTAGTATATATAAATGTGAAAGTAGCTCTGTCTGTTACATTTTCACACCTAAACCGCTGTACTAATTTAGATGAATGTTGGTATAGAGATAGATGGGAGCTTGGAGAAAGATATAGGATAAATTTAGGATACATCCCGGAAGAAGTATGGTTCCCGCGGGATAACTGAGGTAGCAGGGAAACTAAAGTCCGCATGGACTTGGGTGAAACCGCAGGGAGCTAGTTATCAATAAACAACCAACTGGTTAGACCACCACCACTGGTTCATGCTACCCTTGGGCCTACGAAGTGTCATAACAAATGCTGCCTTCTGATAAATTATTGGTTGCTGGTATAACTGTTAAGCCGTCAGCAGCTAACCATGAAGTATGGAAGCACTGAGTTTTAAATACCTCTAGCCAATGTGGCTCTGTCTAGTATTTCGTTAAAAATGTGTAGCCTTAATTTGTGACAATTTTTGGCTTTGAACAGTATATAATAGTCTACAAACATTATTGAAATTAGAGTTGAAAGTATTATTCAATTTTTTTTCAGGTATATAGTGAAGAAAACAAGAATAAATTTCCTGAAGACTTAGCGGAATTGTCTGATGTAATTGCTCAGTACCTAGGCCATGAGAAGTTCAAAGCAGAAGCCGCTATTGTGAACTATTATCATATGAACTCAACACTTTCAGCACACACAGATCATTCTGAAGTAAATTTAGAAGCACCTTTGTTTTCCTTCAGGTAAATTTTTTATTATTTATACTTTTTCAGTTAATTTACATTATGAATCTGTGTGTCAGCCTAGGCTAACTACTATTCGGAGTAACATTCTAGTTAGGCCGAATGAATGATGGTTTTGCCATTATAAATAATAGAATATTTGATAGAGCACATCAGGCTTGTGCAAAGGGAAAGATTCAGATTTGTTTTGCTAATATTTTAAAACCTATTATATCCGGGGATTCTAGAAGTCAGAAGTTATGCTGGCTCGTGTGCTCGGCGCATTAAGGCGCAGTTTAAAACTAGCGATGAGCATATTATGGTCTGAGCCACAATCAGCACCAGGAAAACGCATGATCTCCATCTGGTGTTAAGATGTAATCTATTTGGTTCCTGTACCTGTCTCCTGGAGATTTCCATCTGGAGACGTCTAGGAGGTGATGAAAGAAAGTGTCCATTATTGCCAATTTCTTGCTAGTTTGTGCCTGTTGCCAATCCCGAACCTTCCTAAATGATCGCGCAAGTACTGATCTTTTAACCACTTTTGCGTTCCAGTCGCCCATCATCATCATTATTACGAGATTCGAAAGCATCTTCCGTTTCTTCGAGAGTGTTTAAGAATTTCTGTACATATTTATCTGATTACGTCGCAGTGCAAAGCATAATATCGCAATAATGTTGAGTGCAAAAGGTCTAGAGTTCAGCGGTCATGATGAGGCGATTCCAACCCAGTAAAGCTGTCTGAAAGTTCACACAGCGCTTTATGCTTTGCACTGCCACTATGTTGAACCAACTATGTTGATGTATTTCCAAAATGTGGTAAATTCGGCACCATCGTAAGGAGGCATGTCTAACATACCTATATACATATGATCATTGCATAATATAGAACCATTTTTGTTTCTTCTTTCCAGTTTTGGGCAATCGGCAATATTCCTTTTGGGAGGAACAGAAAAGTCTACAGAGCCTTCGGCTATACTCCTGAATAGTGGCGATGTGGTGATCATGTCAAAAGAAGCCAGACTGTGTTACCATGCTGTACCAAAAATACTGCCGTTAAAAGATTCGCCATGGAATGAAGAATTACAAACTGTAGATGACATCCCAGATATTCATATTTTCAAATACATTACAGAACCAAAAGATACAATCGAGCATATGAATCAAAATGCTGACGACATTGAATGGAGAAGATTCCAGAACTATATAGCTGAAGCTAGAATAAATATGAACGTTAGACAAGTATTAAATGAAAAACAGAGAAGTCTGACGGATACAACATTTATTGAAAAGTGAAATATATTACTATTTTTATATGGTGGTTTCACTGGTGAATTTAAAGCTTCTTCGTTACAGTTTGGAGTGGTTCTGTATCGTTAAAACCTGCCGCCGTGGCTGGTGTGTTACAACTGAAACCAAAACATATGTGGCAAAAAGTACATAAATATTTTTGTTATGAAAACACTTAAGTGCTATACAGACATTTTCAGATAGATTACAGACAAAAATAAATTCCTAAAAATATATAAATACATGAAACATCAACTCCTAAACATGTGGGTATACATATAACATACACCAGGTGGGCAGATGCTGTTCTTACTGTCTAGTTTACTTCTCACCTCTAGGGTTAGTTGCTTGATGAGAACAAAATAACACTCAATGAAACCTTTGCAAAAGGTGAGGCGGTGATTCACCCCAGCAGTATCTTGCTTAATTACAGTAGACCGGCGTGGCGTCTCATCTATACTAATTTGATTGTTTGTCGGTTTGCATTGAATAGGTTCCGAAACTACTGAATTGATTTGAAATATTCTTTCAGTTGGTTTCTATTCTATCTCCAGGTGACAAGCGATCCTTGTTTTGAAGGATCCTTATAATTTTTGATTTTAAATTTTTTACCTGTGCGAAGACGGGGCGGACTGCTAGTACTTGATAAAGTATGAAGTAAGAGCTTAGCAATTACTGGCTGTAAGCTTGTCAACTGGAAGAGTCAAGGGTAGATTTAGTAGTGCTTTGGTGTTGGAACAACAGGCGAATAGTTAGGAATAGACCTGTATTAACAGTTACATAGGTGCAATCCTCAACGTGCACTCATTACTCGCGTAGCTATCCCTCGCGAGGAGCTGGTGGCCCCGTGGGGGCACACTGAACCATGGACGTTCCGGTGGCAGCTGCCGTTGCTGTATGTACTCTCGTATATTATCACCATCACTAATAGAATATTATACAAAGAAATGGAGATGACAAGAATAATTCCCCTGGGGAGCTTAAGTTCGATCAGCTTTACTAGTAGTGTAGTGCAAGTTCTGAAGTTTTGTAAGTAGGCATTGAATACATATGTATATTATAAGCTTTTGTCTATAGCTCGCATCATCGCTAAGCGTTCAAAATGAATGTTAAAATGTACAGAGTAAAAACAATAATTATTTAAATAAAAATATTTCCAGAATATAACTAGTTTGAAAGGAATCGTACATACTAGGAGCTACTTAGGTTCTGCGAGATCCCCTGGACACCGTTAAAAACAAACGAACCGATCCTGAAACCGATAATCAAAAACCATACAAGACTATCAAGCTGCCTTCCACGATTCTCCCAGTATATTTGTCACGTAGCACGCAGAAATACTGATAACCTGGAAAGACCGTTGCTGGAAAATGGGGGTAAAAGGTCTAGAGGCCTAAGCCCGTAACGGTTGTCTGACCGGGTGGTCTGACTCGGCAGTGGTAGGTATGCCGGTCGTCGTAGCATCTGCACAAAGGTTAAGGTCAAAAGAGGCGGACAGTCGTAGGTAATAAAAAGGATTCAGAAGGTTTATGATTCTCAAAACTAGTAAGAAACGAGAAGTGGAAATAATTAAAGTAGCACAAATAGTCGGAATTTGTGCCTGCGATGCCGTTACATCTCACGGGCTAGAAAAAATGTTAGCGCCATCTATCTGTAATAACCAGTAAACTTGTGTAGTATTGAAGCTTCGGACGAAGTCCTTCATTCAAGATCGAAGTCTACATACAAATATTGCCTTGTGTCGTCGGAAAAAAAGTTATGTTGTAATACGTGTGTGCACTTGCGGAGACTACGAACCGCATGCAGCTCAAATCGCTTATCCCGAAGCATCGATATAGCCACCACGACTACGCTAATCCGTAAATGTGCGTTTCTGAACGGACGTTTTTTTATTTATATAGGTACCTAATACTGAACGAGGGGTTACGGCTATGCGGGTTAGGTAATTTGCCGGAATATGTAATATCTGCATTGTAACTAGTTAGACCTACGCCTTCAATATAGATACAAATGTGTCAATATAGGTACTTATATCATCCGGTCTTACCATATCTTGTTGACGGTCGCCGTGGCTCACTGGTAATCGATGACACTAACGTTAGAACCGCGACTCTGTGTTCGGATCCCGGCTGGGGTAAACCTTTCTGTGGTGATCATAGATGTTTGTTCTCAGGTCTTTGATTTTGTATTGTGATTATGTTTTTGTCCAGACTTCCCGCGACAGGGCATCCCGTGGGAGTGTGAGTGGGAATGCGTTAAAAAGTTTAAAAACTCTAATATAAGTAGGTAAATATATTTAAAATTGTACTAATGTCTTACCAGCCCCATCAGACTTAACAATGTAAGTGTCAGAGGGTTTCTGGTGGTCACAAAGTCTCCAGAAGCACTTGACATAGCTTTCGCCATAACATTCGTAGTCATCTCGGGACTGCAAACTACCAAGTCGTTTCTTAATAGGCTTGAAACACCCGTCGCAATTATTAAATCGTTGTAGCGTCATATTTAAGTTTGTAACTACCCATATACAAGTAGGTGAACATATTACGTGTAAATTTTATATAATTATATTTTCGAAACGATGCTATGAATATTGACATCAAAATATTACCTATTCTATTGACATAACATTGTCTTCGTTCTTCTTGTCAACCTGAGTTGACAACTAAATTAATGAGTATTATTATCCGTCGTATCCTAAGTAGATATTAATAATTATTGTCGGTGATATATATATGTTTACCACCTTTATCACAAACTATATAGCTGCGCCACTATGGCTTTCCCGCTACCTCAATAATTATCCTACGGGAACTATACTTTTTCCGGGAGAACAAGTAGCTTTAAGTTATTCCAGAATGTACCCTGGAATATAAAATATACCTTCCTTCACTCATTCAAATTTCATGCTAATTCGTTCAATCGTTTCAGTGTGAAGGAGTAACAAACACACAAACGACAGACTAACTTTAGCTTTTATTTAGGAGATTACAAAATTATTTAAGACGAAAACAATACCTTTCTTCCTCATTTTGTACTTGCCTACAATGATGTTTTACTAAAGATGACGTATATTCATACTGCGCGGTGCTCAGATTTTGTTCCTTTACGACATAAACATGCTTACTGCGACAGATAATACAGTACAAATAATATAGAAAAGGATAGCTATATGTTTAGACTTGCGCTTGAAATACGCCTCGCAATGAAAATTACTACAATTGACTTTGCCGCCTCAGTTTCCGCGCTCTTGTGCTACATCTACCTCATATAAACATATAATATAATTGCTTACCTACCTAATAATTAACCTACTTGTTGTATTGGGACAACCGTTTTCATAATTGTGGCAAGGGGTATTGGCAAGACATTAGGTAAATAAGAAAATCTTCATTGTAGGTACGTACTTTATAGCTATCTTATGATTATTCTTGTCTATATATAAAAGATGACTTAGTTACTATTTTGAATAAGTTCCTCTCCTTAGTTTGAGAAATTTCATTCATATAGCCGTCGGATTTCCATGCGCCTAGAATAGATCCGTGCCGCTTTGTCCTGTTCGCGCCGACCTGAAAGGACTGAAGCGCTTGATAGATACGGTATTGGAGCTATCTACCGAGCCATCGAATGAATGCCCACCAACACAAAGAACATTGCTGCAATAAGTAAGTATTGATAGTATGTATTATGTAATAGTAGAGGTGTGAGATGTACCTTCACGAAACCTGTGTGAAATACAGCGGAGGGATTACTCTGGACAATATTATTAACCTGTCACATTACGAGTATATTACAATTAAGAAATATGAATAAAATATACTTTCCTATGGGACGTGATAAAAAGTGTCATGCTATGATGGCATTATGGCAGGCGGCAAAATAGAGGGAGGAATGCCTTTAAATGTTGATTTCCTGTAATTTCGAAAAAAATAAGTAGACCAACTGTCAAATGATTTAATACGTACATATATATATATATATATATATATATATATATATATATATATATATATAGCTGCTAGCTACTAGCTGACGCGTTGCTGTTGCCAATACGTGGTAATTATGCTGTTAAAATGTAGCTTATATGACTTGGATCGAACTGCACATGGTGTGCGAATTTTATTATAATCGGTTAAGTGGTTTAGGAGTCCATTGAGGACAAACATTGTGACACGAGATTTATATATATTAAGAAATATATATATAATCGTAGTATACATATCGTTTAAAGGCGGCCCTCCTTCAAAACAGTGATATCTAGCGAATTAAAAGAAGGTGAAGTTATCGTGAGTATAATAATGTAGCTAGGTAAATGGTATATACTTTAAAGAAAAAAAATCTTACGTAAGAAAAACATGAAAGGCACTAAATCAAAATATTTACTTATTAGTTGCAAAACTATTAATAAAAACTTCAATTGCCATAAAATGTAGCTACAATTAGAATTTGGTATTATTATTTCGTGTTTTCTAGATAATTCGTCATCAAAAAATATCTTGTTTCATGGTTATGGGCCTTCCCGACCTAGAGATAGACGATATGGATTTTTAAATGTTTTTTAATATGAAAATATCTGAAAAACACCCTTATAGTTTTTCCCAGCAGCCGGTCTAAACATAATAATAAGTATCTATTTCACTAAAAATAGAGTACAACATGGACTTAAATATCTGTAGTCTAAATAGGAATCTAGAACCGCTCATATATGATAAGAAATTACTTATGCGGTCTTCTAAAATTCATCTATTGGCGACACTGTCGAATGGTGTTACATTACTTATTACAGAGAGATTCAAAATCAATGTCATCGATTCCTTGCTATAAGAATATTGATTTTATTTAATAATGCAGTTTAGCGTATGTATATCTCAATTATTACAGTTTCGGATTTGGCCTGAATCGTCCACTTGAACATTTCACCGGTAGATATAACAATAGAAAGTACTATCCAGTCATTAACGAATAACTATAAAAGAATACGCCCCCCATGGCGCATGCTTACAGAATCCGATTTATATCGTATCTACTGAGTTTATCGATTAGGATGACTACTTGCGTCCCGTCTATAGGGCCACTCATTAGTTACAATAGGTACGCAAATTGAGTCAGTGTGGAGAAGCAGGCTGTAGCTGTAGCGCCGCTCCGTACACAAGCGATGCAATTTGTAGACGTGTCGACACGACTCTCTTGTCAAACGATTAGACTCGAACAACTATCACACACGAGTACGACAAACAGGCTCAATGGAGCTTTAATAGTGCCTACGTAGGTAATGGAATCCAATTTAACTAAGTGTATGCGAGTGCAGGCGTCTTTCATCAATTTTCCTAGACTCACCATATAAAGGCTTCTACCAAGGGACATTTTTGTATGTTTTGTAAGTTGCCTCTTTATTGGTTGTCTACTATCTGACATTGCAATCCATTTATTTACAAAGCTATGTTGTCAGGAAAACCACGCAGCGTGTTTCATGATACATTCTCGTTTAGCCAGACATTCCTACCACTGTATGTCTGGCTAAACGTACCTATACCGATCACATTGTACTTTTAATTACAATGTGAACGAGGTGGGAATCAATAAGGACTTAAATACGAATAATACGGAAATAATTGACTTTCTTGTTTCTAAGACGGTGACGCGACATATTTTTCGAACTTTTATTAAATGTTTAAATAATAAGGCGTTGACCAGACTCCCTGGACAACCTCATTATGATAAAATGAAAACAGTTTAGGAAATATCTGGCTGAATAAAAAACCAGTCTCTGGGGTGAACATAAAGTTAATTCTGTTCTCAGTTTAGTAAAGGAGGAAATAATGTTTATTTATAAATATCATATCAATTTTGTCGCGTTCTATCCAAGCCGCAATTGCCCCCAATGCTCCGATTAACTTGCATATCCAACTGGTAATGGTAATACATAAGTAGTTACAACACATAGAGAAACGAATTTAATATTTTTATTACATTATTGCTCTTGTCTCTGGATCAGGCTTGTCTTGCAAAGAGTAACCTATATTTTTTTTATATTATATAGATTATAATAAAAGTGATCCATGCTACCTAGTCTACTTCCCACGTAAGTTTGTACATAAACTACATCCATATAGCGGTAATATGATAGATAATATTACCGTGTCCATATGCCACATGCTTTAAATGTAATTAACGCTACCTTCTCGTATATCGGCGTGCATGATCACAGTACCCTTTGTAGTTACGCATGCACAAATATTGACGCCGTCTAGGAGATGTGATTGCTTTGGCATAATTCTGGGCTCACTTAATCGGTTTTCAATAATAGTGCGGTCGCCAAACGTGTCTCTGGTCTGCTAGCTGGACTTAGCCTAAACTGTTTGCTTAGGCAGCTCGTATTAAGTATATCCTTAAGTTAAAACAGTGGCAATAAAATGGTTAGAATAGGTAGCTGTTTTATAAATATATAGGTACTATACTTACATAAACGCCGAAGTGAGAGTGAAATTGAAAGAAACTAAGGAATAACTGGAATAAAGGAGTTGACTGGCCGGTTGGTGCAGTTGGTAGCGCTCTGCCTTCTGAGCCGCTGGTCCCGGGTTCGATTCCCGGACAGGTCAGACATTTGTGTGTATAAACATGTCTGTTTGACCTGTGTCTGGGTGTGTATATAAGTATATATATCAGTCATCAGGTTACGATAGGATAGGCTCTGCCTAGTTTGGGACCTGAAGACCTTGTGTTAATGTTACCAAATAAAAAAATAATGTGATATAAAAAAATGTGGAGTAGTTGCGTATGTGATGTTAGTAGAATATTTGATGGTTTGGATACGAAGATAGCGCAGGTGGATAGCACGAACGAAGGAGATATACCTAACTCTTAGAATAAGGAACAATATTCTAAGACCTAAGTATCGCCTTCTCAAATCTCCCCGTGTCATCATAGCGATGGAAGACAACGCGTTCTTACAAGATTCCAATCTTATGTCAGACATTTTAGTAAAAGGTTATGCATGCTAACTCTATATGACGGAGATGTGTGACGGATTTGATGCGAGAGAAGAAAGCAAAAGTGATGACAGGATCACATCACATTATGTACAAATTCGTATTCTCTGACTTACCCACCAGGAAACAGGCATGAGCCTTATTTCTGCGTGTATTGGGTATTACTTACTAATATTATAAAAAGGAAAGATTTGCTTTTTTGTTTGTTTGTTTGCAATGAGTAGGCTCCAAAACTACTGAACTGATTTGAAAAATACTTTCACTGTTGGGAAGGTACACAATCACCGGGTGACATAGGCTATATTATATATTTTTTAAATTAGGGACCCTTAAAATTTTTAATTTTAATTTGTTAAATTATTACCCGTGCGAAGCGGGGCGGACCACTAGTTTACTAATACACCGCATACATACGAGCTTTGTATCGCACTAATAGTAAGTATCTACCTACAATTCGTTATTACCTATATCGATTTTTTTCGCACGTTAACTAGGTAGGTACTCGAGAAAGTAATGTGAGCTTCCGGACATTTTAAAACTTATACTTCGCAAAAAGCGTCTAGCGTCTCTTATTGACATTAAATGGCCGATATAAATTCCGTTGGCGGATTACGAAATTTATTGGCTTCAAAATTAAAGGAGACCGATTTCAATGGCGACGGCTGACAGGCTTCGTTTATGGGTGAGTGGGTAGGATGAAAAAACAAGTCATTGCTAAAGCGCTCATTGAAAAACTTATCGTTTTAATGGAGTAGGTTTTTGCACGCGCCGCGTGGCGCGTCGCCTCATCGTCGTCGTCGCGACTTTAGGTTTGAAATTGTAGGCTAGCTTCTACAGTAGTTGCGAATCTGCAGATTTAATATACATATATTTATAACTAGTAACTACTAGCGCCCGTGGTTTCAACCGCGTGGATTACAGTTTTCCTGCTACCTCTACTTATCCCACAGGAACTATACTTTTCCGGGATAAAAGTAGCCTATGTGTTAATCCAGGGCTTAAACTATATCCATACCAAATATCATCCTAATCGGTGTAGCCGTTTGAGCGTGAAGGAGTAACAAACATACACACAAACTTTCGCATTTATAATATTAGTAGGATAGGATTTAACGAATGTGTTCCAAAGCTAAAAGTTGCATTCATAAAAAAAAATTAGTATCTAATCGCTGTTATCTATTAGATAAAGTTTATTATGCAATGGACAGCCCGTTTCTACACTTTTACGCTGCTTAGCAATTTGCAAATAGGTAATTAATTGTCACGTATAATAATCTCCGCATCATATTAAGGAATATTATATATTGTATTTTTGAATTATTTTTTCATAATAACCTAAAAGTAAGTCCCTACTTATAGTCCAAAATCCCTTTCCCTCTTTGATACCTGAACTTTATTTTGAGATATTAAAAATTAAAAAGCCTATTACTATTACTAGTAATAATCCAGCATTATTACACAAAAAAATACACAAAGGAACACTTATTTTGTAAAATAAAACTAAATGTATATTCTCAGAGAGACCCTTTTTCTCGATTAGAATTTCCGCACAATCTTACATGGACTTAACTAATCATACAATTATATTGGTCCATATCAAGTCCACGGTACATACGGATATAATCTACCAATTGTACAATAGTACTTAATTATGTACGTGCCTACAACTAAAATACAATTTTGTTCCTCGTAGGATTGAACAAAATTTTATTTTATTATGCTGACACAATATCTTGAATCTGCTACGGAATAGTACATAGTCAAACTTCCTTTTCGGGTGAAAGGTTTTTTAAAAACTAAATTAAATTAAACGACAAATACGTCCAGCCGATTTGAAGGCTCGATTTATTGTGTCAAGAACATAAAATTTAACTTACAGGAAGGCACACAATCGTGTGTGGCCGTTCCAAGATAGTCTCGGCTAAAACCGCTGACGATGCTAAGTCAGCGGAAGAATACTGAGAACAATACTTACTAATCTAAAGTAGAAGGTTCGGGCGGGTTCATAACTAAATTTAAAATATTCTGTCCGACGATTTTGTCTTATTTACTTTTATTTATTTATTTACGTATTGAGAGCACAACGTAGAATTAAAAGTAGCCTAAGTAACGAATGTAGTGTTTGTTTGGTCACATCCAACGATAAAAAAATTAAAAACATATAGTGATACGCTCTATGATCATGTACCAACTAAAACTGTACTAGATACATCTACATTACAATTCTTGGATAACGTCCAATAATGCATTTACTGAATGCACAGGAGGGCATTATTTATGCCTCGTTATTTTTTATTTTTTTTATTTGACAACATTCACACAAGGTCTTCAGGTCCCAAACTAGGCAGAGCCTGTACTATAGTAACCTGATGACTGATATATATACTTATATACACAAACACACCCAGACACAGGTCAAACAGACATGTTCATGTACACAAATGTTAGACCTGTCCGGGAATCGAACCCGGGACCAGCGGCTCAGAAGGCAGAGTGCTACCAACTGCGCCAACCGGCCAGTCAAATATAAGTAATAGTAAATATAAGTACTTAAGTAATTCATACATATAAGTTATAATAATATTTAGTGAGAAATACACGTCCCGCATTTCTAACTGCCGGTCGCATTCCGACTAAAGCAAATTAGTTGCAAGACATACCTAACTAAAGTATAATATATACATACCTAACTAAACTTCGTATATTCGTATCTACTTAGTTTCATTACCATTGCACTCTAAGACTACTGTATTGAGTCAATTCACTTAGTATAGTCATATACATAAATATAAAGAAACAAATATAGATAGAGCCCAGCGATCGACGGGTAAATAAGTCGATATTTTTAATGAGAGCTGATTGTTGGATACTTACCGCTATTGACTTGCATGAAGTGTTCTTGCCCGCGTCCGCCATAAAGCTGAAATGTGTCCGGCCCTTAATAAGGAATAGGGTGCCAGTACCCTTGTCATTAATGGTCCCGTGAAAGAGTTGTGAAGGTCCGTCCGGGACTAATATGGCCGCATCAGAAAAACTGCGACATTGATCCCTGCCTCGATAGGGCCGGACCGTCCAGCTGGGAAAATAAAATTAAATGAGTGCTGGTCTGTTGAGCGACGCGACGTTTGCTGTGTCGTGCGTGATTATATACAGATAGCCTTTCTGCGATATACCTATTGTAGACAAATCTTTTGTTACTTACTGAATTTCTTATTTTCTTGTCCTTATCTCATGCTCAGGAGTGCGGCACAACATATTGTTCTCCTGTTCCACTCCATTTTATCCTCAGTCATCGCCGCACTCACACTTTTTAATAAAAAAAAAAACAATAATTTATCAACAATATCTTTACTATTCACCCCTTAGATACATGTCATTACCCTTACTACTTTATTAAACATTTATTTTAAAAATGATATTAAATATTGGGAGTATATTGTGACAATTGTAGTGCGGGGGTCTGTGTGATAAAAAAAACAATTACGCATAACGATGAGGCTTAGTTGAGTGAATTTAATCTGTTCTTTATATTTCCTGCATGCTTTTTGAGAGGCATACTGTGTCACTATTAATACGGCACAAAACATTTTAACCATTCAGCCACCTGAAACAAGGATACTTATAAACATTTAAGCAAATATGAATATTATTTCTTGTGTGTGTTTTAAAGATGAACCTTGTATTATTTTGAAACAATAAAACTTTTGTATTTGTATTTTAGAATAGTACCTATATTCGAAATGTGCTCATGAACATGAACCCCTATTATCGAATTAATATAATATATATCTACCATGGATAAGTTTCCTGTCCATGTTGTATAAAAACAAATAAAAGACTAGTGAACTATAATAGTAGCAAGATAAAATAGTATAGATTGCTATGCAAGGGGCCATGATTACATACCCATCATATTTAAGCAAGGTGGTTTCACTTTAATGATTTTTTATAGCGCCGAGTGGTACTCTCTAATATTCCCTACGATTGTACGAACTTAATATAAACCAGTATTATATTAATTGACTTGTTTTCTGGAGCTGCAATTAAATACTCTACCAAAGATATCGCCGCTTTCAGTTCCATTTTCAAAAACGTATGCACGATGCAACATGTTCGTAATGGTGATGCAAGATAGCGGAGTTTCAAACCGAATAAAGTTTTTGTCATTTTTGTAAGCTCGTTAGTAAATAAAAAATACTTTAGCCCCTCTAGAGATTTTAGCTCCGCTCTGGTGTGCTACGACGACGAACTTTTCAAATATACAAGCTTGCCTTTTTTTAGTCGATTATAAATGCCTCGAAAATGCACACTTATTTTGTGTCTCATAATCTGACGCTGTCGGATACATGAATTCGTAAGTAACCATTTAGATACTGTACAGAGCAGTCAATGCGCCACGGCTATTCCATACATAGTCTATAGCAATGCTTCGAGTACTCAGTAAACTTATAGAACAAACGCTTGGTAAATAGCTAAATCTTGGTGTTTGTGTATTTCTTGAGCCGTAAGTATATCGTGTTACGGCTCGGACGGGTACAGCACTGTGCGCACATATAACCAGTAATAACCAGTTAATTAAGAAAGTTGAGAACTCCACTCCGCGGTAACGCTCTGTCCAATCAATTCGACTTGCTGTTGCACTAAATTATTATTTTCCCTTGTTATTTTCATTTATTTCGCCAGGGTTTTGATGAAGTTTCAAGCAATTTCGGCGAACGCAGGAAAAGTTCGACGAAACAATCTAAGGAGTTATGAAAGAAGATATTATATTATGGATAAAGTAACCAGAATTAAACCATTCATGCTTTTATTATATTTAGCTGTGCTTAGAATGCGCGCTCTGCGCTAAGATTTTTTTAACTTAGGCATTCCAAATCAGTGGCTCTGCGTGTTTTGTCTTATGATTACTGAATGGACCTCCCGAATGTTTCATACTTATTATTTATTGTACATTACACACAGTATCTCATATAACTTGTTAAGTACCTACTACAGGATCGCTTTGCATTAAACTTCCAAATTGTGGAATGACTTTCGATCAGTGGTATTCTTGCTGAGTAGGTAATGCAATTATAGCACACAGCGTGTCGGTAGATACCTGAATTTACTAAAGAATGAAGAAGAACATACATTCTGAATCAAGCCTTCTAATACATAATATTATATACGCTATTGAAGGTACCTGACTGCTATTTTTAAGATAGACCAAGGTATAGTAGATTAGAGTGTCAATAGAATTATTTTTCGTACATTAGCGGCTAAGTATACAATTATATCGATAACTGTGAAGGAAAACCTCCATATGTGTCGTTTTTAAGCCGATAACCGTTGGTGTGTTGTAACGTGATACCGGCACAAGAGTACTCGTACTTAGATTAATTATACCTATTTGCCTGTATAGCTATCGCGTTCAGCTAAGAGGTTCTGTTATTATAGAGCTGCCTTGTTTACCTACTTCTATTTTTTTGTTTACTTTTCCTTTGTGTTCCATAAATGGAAGTTATTTTCTTATTTCCTTTGGCAAAACGGGCCACGACTCGTTTGCATTTTACAGAAAAGCGATTATTCTGGTCGCCGAGACTGCAGCCGACCTAGGTACTAGTCTGTAATTCATTTTAACTTACTCCATTCATATTGCTTTAATTTGTGCGAATGAATTGAAATTCCTATTGCGAATGGTTCAATCACATTCAATCACACCCACGGCTGTGAGAATTTCGCTACCAACCAATTTATGAGACGAATTCTACCTGTAGCATTGGAGTCACGGTTAAATGATGATGTTGAAAAACATGGTTACAAATAAAGTCTCATATTTAAGTACTTTGCTACTCATAATATCAAAAAATATTCTAGTCTAGCATTTAGCGTGTGTACAATGTATTAATTTTATCATATCGCAATTTCAAAAATTATCCAATGTTTCCATTACGAAAGCGTTTAAACAAAAACGCACGATGCGCACTGAGTTACTATTACTTATACGTAGTAATAGTAACTCAGTGACAGTGCGTTCATTGGCAGTCTCTTTTACAAACGCAGCGTTGATGTTGCGAACCGTACAGCTGCGTTGGTTCCGCGTCGGAAATCGTATTCTAAAATGACTCGGATTTTCGAATCATTATCTGTCCCGTTTGAGCTAAATAAAAAAAAACAATCGAGCGTCGAAAATCGAATGTTGCACATTTTTTAGAAGCAAGATTCTAGTAGTTATCATGTGAAAAAAGTTTCATTCGAAAATCTCAAACCATGGAGGTTTCATGTCAATTAAAAGTATCTATATTACTATACAACGGCAATTAAAGTTTATTCTTATGGTAATACCAATTACAATAATGCTTCACAAGCAGTTGAACAAACTAAAACAGTTGTAAAATACGTGCTTAAGGAAGTAATTTACAAAATCCACCTCGGTGGAGCCCGATCGATGGTATCAGCAAGGAAAAGGTTCCGTCGATTTAGAATTACGTAGGGTCGCCAGATGGATGACCCTATCCAGAAGCGACCGTTCATTTTAGACCTCCCGACGGAGTTTAATTGATTGACGTCGTCTGTCCTAATTAGGACACTGTCCCATCAATCATGATAATGGGGTTCAGCTGAATTTGAAAAATCTTTGTTTGGGAAAAAGAAATTGGTACCCTACCTGGGGATTTCCCCTAAGCATTTAAAAGGTGTTTAGTTGCAGAGAATTTGCAATAACTTATAATATATTATACTTGTATAAAATAAACAAATTTAAATTGTGTTGGTTATATTTTTCAAGGGACAATATTTGAATCGTCACAGAAAACCTATAAATACGAAGATCTGGTGCTGAGTAGGTAGATACTGTTCCGGCTCTGTGTCAATAGTAGGTAGCTTTGCTTCAAGCATTCGCTGAGGGGCAGAGTTGTGCTAAAGCAAGTCTTTTTACATCATACATTACAAATTAAGAACGTCCTCATGTTAAATACTAGACAGCGGCCCTTCCCAGGTTCGCACGGGTCCCCACCCGTTTATAACCCGTTTATAACACCTTGGGTTACATTATTGTAGTTATAGTCGGGATCTCTAATTTAATATAGTAATATAGCTTTTTTTAGGACGGTATTCTGTAGTCGTGGGTTCAAGCCGAATTTTTTCCTTCGAATAATTTAAACGTAAGTTCCGCCTAGCATGTTAATGCAATAAACCATCAAACCAATTTGTTATATTTTAACAGGTAAGGTAACTTTACTACTGTGCACCAAATAATATGCAATTTGTCACACAATCCCTGGATACGCACCTCTTCCCGGGAGGGACAGAGGTGGTTATTCTGGAGTTGCACCAACTAAAACCTCCGGTGTTCCGTCCCAGCACCTAAAACCGGGGCCACGAGCACGCTTTAATCCGCGGCCGCGGCGGCGGCGGTCCGTTTCCTGGACCCCTCCTCGGTAGACGGGGCGACCACCAACCCCGTCTCCCACTGAGAATAGCACGCGGAACACCGCGCGCGCCATACTCCATGCCCCGACGGAATCTCCCGTTTCCGCCTCTAGGCCCCCAACGACTGGGCTAAATTGGATGCGCCATATAACACCTCCGCCCAATCGAGAAAGAAGAGAGTGGCCATGACATCCCACCATCCTGGGGCCCGGGCAGTGCACCCGGACCCACCCTGGCAATGGTCCTCATCCAGCCACCGCCCGTCCCCTCCACGTCACCTCCGCTGATCAGAGGCGTACGCGGAGAGCGACCCACCTCGTCAGGTCATTATAACGGTCGCACCTAGTCCAACAATCAAAATACTACATAGATACTAATTGTTGTAGAAAAAACAATATTTTTGAGTAGTCACATTAACTACACTTTCTAATTTCCAAATAAAATAAGAAAGTGACGATATAAAATTAAATATACAATGTATAAACGTAAACTTAACTACTAGTTAGAACAAGTCACAAACTATGGTTGGAATCAAAGAGACCCAGTTACTGTGTTCAGAACAAACCGGCTTATGATGAAGTGTTCGCTGTTAAACTAACCGGTATAACTATGTATGTACGAGTGAACTGTAACTTTAATAACTAATAACTCATTAGATTAATTACTATATTTTTTTGGTGGATTGCTAACCTATTCATTAATCCAATTAGGTTCTCATTGTTTTGCTGCATGCCCTTCATAATGAGACCGCTATACATTTCCTAAAAATAATTATACACACAAATACTATAACTAGGCTCACGTGAAAAACCCGAACTAAAAGCACTAGGCTTAGTAGAAATAGTGTAGGATCAGTCGGTGACGATATCCTCCGTTATATTATATGTAATTGTAATTTCTTCAACATAGGGTCATCATCATCATCATCTCAGCCATAGGACGTCCACTGCTGGACATATGCCTCCCCCATTCATTTCCACAAGGACCTGTTGGAAGCGGCCCGCATCCAGCCCTTGCCTGCGATCTTAGTCAGGTCGTCTGTCCAACATAGGGTAATCCCCCCTATATGGAGGAGACATATATCCAGCAGTGGATGTCTATTTGCTGAGAAGAAGAAGAAGGAGAAGAAGGGTAATTCTTACAAACCCAATTTACACTAATATTATAAAGGTGAAAGTTTCTGTGTATGTTTGTTACTTCTTCATGCTCAAACGACTAAACCGATGTCGATGAAATTTGGTATGGAGATAGTTCAGACCCTGTATTAATAAGGCTTATGTTCATCATCACCACCATTACCTTTTTCCACCTCGCGGGTTAATTTCACTACTTACGCCCGCGGTTCCACTCGCTAGAACTACGGTTTTCCCGCTACCAGTTATCCCACGGGAATCATACTTTTTCCCTAACAAAAGTATACTATTTCCTTCTCCAAGGTTCAGGATACCAACATTTATTAATATTGTTTCATCGGATTTGGCGTCAATCGTAACTGGCTGAGTTACTTCCACATTTATAATATTATTAGGTTTTTGTTGTACCTGCCCCTCCCAGAGGAACTATCAATTTTTTCGGGATAAAAAGTACTCTATATGGTAGATTATAAGATCACGAACTTCATTAAAATCTATCAAGCCGTTAAGGCGTGAAGTGGTAACAAACACACATACTTATTTTATTTATTTATTTATTATTAAGAAGACTATCGACACATAGCTTAACTTAGGTATACAGTATTGAATATGAAAAGAGTCATTAATAAGTCTCCACAGAATTATTTATTTATTAACATCACACAAGGTCTGCAGGTCCCATACTAGGCAGAGCCTGTGCTATGGTAACCTGATGACTGATATATATACTATAGATAGACATTATCTGTTTAACAAAAACCACACACAATATTTTAACATCCTCAATCCAAAATTTACACTAAGCTTAGACCTTAAACCTAGAAAAAAATATTTTTTGCACACAATAACACATTTTTATTTTAATCATTTCCCATTTTTACCTGCGTTGAAGCAAAGAAGGTTTGGCTAAGTTTGGCCTTGATCGATGAAAGGCTGGATGTGAAAATATCGATATCAAAGTTGCTCTGCTTGTTGTAGTCGTTATATACGTATGTTGTGTACATACACACAAACATTCGCATTTATAATGACATATTTATGATGACTCTAAATTATCCTTAATTCATTCGATTTTGGACTTGAAAATAGGTACATTTGTCACGACGTCAGCTCCCGTACTATACAGATTTCATCGTTAGGTACCCGCTCTACCACTTATGCTGCACGAATTTTAATTGGGACCAATTTTTGATTGATGACTGCTAGATGCAGTTTCACCAGGTGCCATTTTTGATTTCATATTTTTGGTGCTTTTGAATTTAGACTGCAGAGACTTAATAAATAGAGGTTTGGTTCGATCAGAAGCTTCAAATTATTGACAAAACAGTTATAGTTCTAAACGGAATAGATATTGTATTGCTTGCGTTTGTCCCTTTGATCCTATCGAAGGTTTGACCACCGTCTCATCTGATGAGTGAGGATTTGATCTAAAATCTACAGGCTTTTCTAATATAAATTAAAAAAATAAATTTGTTGTTTTAGTTCTATTGTGCTTTAGTAACAAAGCGATTTATTCTGAAATCGTTTTAGTCCTAAAGCGTTTTAGTCCTAAAGCGCTTTAGTCCTAAATAGTTTTAGTCCTAACGCGATGTAGGCCGATGGCGATGTAAGCGAATGAATTTTAGTCAAAACGCGACATAGACTTCAGGTTTCAGGCATACAGAGAACAAAGGGTTACCTTTGCGTATTGCCAGCTTTAAGCTTTTATTATGCAGTGCGAGTTATTATATAGTGATATAGTTATTTATAAGTTTAGGAATATGAACGGAATGTACGTACAGTCGCGTTCATAAGTTCAATATAAATATTAAAATCCTGTTAGTATTTTGATTATTAGCGTAGTTAGTGTATTGTAATTATAATATAATAGCATATAAAAATAGTATCTCCAAAGGTCTTTACCTTTGGAGATACTATTTTTATATGCTATTATAGTAGTAGTTTAGTAGTTAGTATTAAGGCCGATAGCAATAATTTACTAACTAACTTCTGTAATATAACGACTAAAAGCCGAGCTAAGCTGCGTACATATGCATGGGAACATAGTTGTATAGTGAATTAATAAGTTAGCAGTTCATGCATATTAAACCTTGTGGAGACAACCGCGGTCTCTACATATTCATACCCTGAAGGCAGTTCCAGGCGCTCAGCCTCAAACCTTAGCCACGTGGGGCCACGCCTTCCTCTCCGAAATGGAATCTAAGTTAGGTTAGAAGTTCGTCGCAAATACTAGTGTAATAAGGATGTAAGATTTTAGTACTGCAAATACTAGTGTAATAAGGATGTAAGATTTTAGTACTGCAAATACTAGTGTAATAAGGATGTAAGATTTTAGTACTGCAAATACTAGTGTAATAAGGATGTAAGATTTTAGTACTTACACGTAGTTTACACTATATTGCTTTTGAAATCCAAAAAGCTTGAATTGTCAAGTGTCTTAGAGCAATTCAGTTAAAACGTGGGGTCCTATGTTTTTCTGTTGGAATTTTTACGAGGATTCATTGATGTTTTCGTCAATTGAATTACAATTCTTTTTTGAGGCTGTGCTTTCTTTAGGTCCTTTTACTTTAGTTTAACCAATCAATAATTGTTTTCCATGAATTCCTTTGATTGCGATAGGATGGAGGCTAGAATTAAAGAATAATTATAGATATTGCATCGCTCAAACACGTAACTGGCAAATTTAAGAGAAGCGATGTAGCTTGGAAAGGAACATCGCTGAAGGTATCGCTGCGCGAAAGAAGGTACATTATTTTGACGACTCACATTTCTATGTTTTCATTGTTTCATTTTCATTATTGCGGCGACTTTTGGTTTCTGAGTGCGTGGGGATCATCCGAGGCGAGATCGAATCGGATACATTTCATGTACCTATAGAAGCAGATACCATTTTCTCTATAAAGATGTGACTCGATAAGTCACGAGACCGAGCGGTGACTTACTCTGCTAATATATGTGGTTAGAATTGCAATAATAGTAAAACTAAAGAATGTTTAAAGTGTTATAAAAACAGCAGAATCACTCACGTTTCAATGCTTATGAAGTACCAAACTCTCACCTCTGATGAACGCCCTTCGCTCCCTCCGCCCCCTCCGCTCCCTCGGGCGGTAACCTGAAATGACCACTGTGCTCACTGGCTGGAATAATATTTTTCCAAGAAGTGAACAATTGTAAGAGACGTCACCGGGTGGCGCTGTCACAAAGTTTAAATGAAATCTCGGGCTATGTCTGTGTAATTACAAACAAGTCGGCGCACTAAGGTCGACGTCGGAGTCGGCCCGTCAACCGTGTAATGGACTTTTCAAGTATTCCTAACGTGAAAACTTTCACTTCAGCCGACTTAAACGCCTCCGACAATGTGCTTAACGACATTTTTAACTACTTCTCTCAGCTATTGCTGGTTAAATTAATTATTCATCTGTGATTTGTCCTCGAGGTTGCTTGTAGCTGATTATGGTTAAGCATTACGCCCGCCCTTCTGGATCACTAAAAGTAAATATTTATAACATTTGGTTGTAAGACGGAAGATTCACCCGCTTTTATCTGTCATACCCTCTTGGTTACATTAAATTATTCTTTAGCCAGATACACATTCAGGCCATAGGTAACTTAGTTCTGAGATAATGGTGTCTCAGAACTAAGTTACCTATGGCCTGAATGTGTAATATATATAAAAATACTAGATTGTCGCAGTGCTAGATTTTATAGCTTAAGACATGGGTCTTCAGCTATAAAATCTAGAACTGCGACAATCTAGTATTTTTAAATAACACTAGGCAGCATTCCTTTTCTATCATGGAGACATACTTATCGTGTAACCTTTACATTTGTAAAGGACGTAATAGGTAGGACGAGGCTATTTCGCAAAATACTGTCTTGGTTAGTATCACGCCATTGTCTGGTATTCCGTCCTAATCTGTACGAACTGCGATTGTAGCACGTAGAAGATTCTACCAGTGTTCAAGGTTTTCTTCACTTACCTAAATGATGCGCCAAGAATCCCTCTCATTTTGGCAAAAAAATTAAACAAACTGGTTTAACACTAGAAAAATCGGAATCTCCATCGAAGACCGCATCATCACTTAACATCAGGTGAGATAGTGGTCAAAATTGCCTATTCCCAAAAATAAATAAATTCGGGCGGCCAAGGTCATCAAGAACAGTAGAAAACGTGGAGAGTGTAAACCAGTCTGTTCGTGTGGATCCGAATCTCTTAATTCAGAAGCGCGCAAGTGCTTTAACTGTACATAGTATACCACTTTTTACATGCTAAAGAATATGCATATGTGTATATAAAAAATATTGAAAACGCATGTCGCTTCACGCTTCATACAAATTGCAGCAGCTTTATTTAGAACAACGCATTAAACAAGAAGATCAAGGATAAGATGGAAACATAACAACGGTGAGACGAGCTCCGATGTGGGCACGTAGGTACATAAGATATCACCGAGATTCCCCTCGACGCAGATCACGATTGCAAGCACGTTTTTGGAGATCCGTCTGCAATCCCGAGTTATCACAATTACCCTCGGCTAAGAGTCCTGGCCCTGGCGGTGGCGGCACGTCGCCGTCGCCCGCCGGTCGTCTCGTATAAATCGCGCTGATTGCACAAAGCTCCTTCCGATCCCCTCTCATTCGTTATCGTTGCAATTGTCCGCCTTTGTACACACTTCTTAATAACAGGCAGGAGGATAAAATGCAATTCCTAGCGCATTGTGGCCCCTCTCCACTCAAAAGACGAGGCGAGACATCGTTCCATTAAAATAAACCCACCCTTCTAATTAAGATAATAATACTGAGGGAAATGAGCGTTTTTAACTAAAACGTACCGGAATTTCGAGTTTTCCGTATTCAGTTTAGGCGGCTGGCACCCATTGAAATAAGTAATTATGTTCGCAAAAGGATATTATAATGAATATAATTTCTTGTTCTTTAATTAAAACCATAAAGCTTATAATTATGTATATGAAAAGTAGAAAATAATCATATTTGTGCTGAACATTAAAACTGTGAAAGTTAAATTACAGTTTTATCACCACATTCAACTACACTAATAATAGTAAAGATGAAAGATTACATTTTCTGTTTGCATTGAATAGGCTGCGAAACTACTGAACTGATTAGAAAAATCCTGCACTGTTGGGAAGCTACACTATCCCCGGGTGACACAGGCTATATTCTATTTTAAAAAAATAAAAGGAATCCTTACAATTTTTAATTTTGATTTTTTTTACCTGAGCGAAGCCGAAGCGAACCGCTTGTTTACGATAAAATGAGTACCGAACAAAACAATCAATATCTAGATATCAGTAACTTGTAGTATTTTATAGTTTAGCATTTATTCATTAAAATTATTTTATTTGTTTACTTAATTTACATTGTAACGAGTTTACAATCTGTTAACTGTATAATCAATTATCAGTGAAATAATAGAGAAGAGCCAACCCAACAAGCCTCCACAGATATAGTCCTATCCTATCCTACTAATATTATTGCGAAAGTTTGTGTGTATGTGTGTAAGTGTGTATGTTTGTTACCTCTTCACGCTCGAAGAGCTACACCGATTTCGATGAAATTTGGTACGGAAATAGCTTATACCCTGAATTGGCACGTAGGCTTATTTTCATCATCACCGTTTTTCATCACCACGCGGGTAAAACCTTGGGACGCTACTAGTATATAATATATATGATATAGGTGACACCTGATGGTGGTGATAATAAAAATAGTAAACACAATATATTATTGTGATATTAATATTATGTGCAATATGATATTGCGCATAATATTATTAAAAATATAATCAAAATCAAAAAATCAAAATTCATCTACAACCAATGATGTTTTACTAAAGATGACGTATATTGATACTGCGCGGTGCTCAGATTTTGTTCCTTTACGACATAAACATGCTTACTGCGACAGATAATACGGTACAAACAATATAGAAAAGGATAGCTATATGTTTAGACTTGCGCTTGAAATACGCGTCGCAATGAAAATTACTACAATTGACTTCATTTTGCCGTCTCTGTTTCCGCGCGCTTGTCTGATATCTACCTCATATAAATATATAATATAACAACACATATTTTCACGCAGAATTCCATCCTTAAAAATATGTCCATTATAGTTCATTAACGTTAAAACCAAAACAGTACAACATTATTTTTGTTAGGTCTATTAATTTAATTTCAATCGTTGTCTATACATAATACACAATGACAATTCGAATTTAAAAGTGTCGTTAGATTGTCAAACTGTTCATAACTGTTATAGCAAAATAAAATGTGTAAATAAATGTACGAGAATATTCTGTTTAATTGGTCTACGTCCTCTTTGTACTCTAACTTTGTAATCCTAATTAAGTATTAATAAAAAAAGGTTCAGCCGAAGTCCATTTCCTCTTTATATCCGGAATGCTTATCTTCGTTTTCTACCGAACAATGCGGAAATATTTTTATACAATACTTCAATAGCTCTACAAAGATGTATAAATAGTTAAGAGTTGTCTTTGCAACTTTGTTTTTGTTTTATTTCTAGAATGTGTATTTGATATAATTATAGTTCACAAAATTTACAAAATAAAAATCTCCTAAAAGTTCAAGCTAAATGATCGAACCTCTTGCTTTTTTGTCTTTCTTGCTGGAAACGCTCTTGCTCAATACGTTTGTCTCACTTTTATTGTAAAGAGAATATGAGACGTTGGATGTAGTTCTAATTTTCACAACGCGCACTACTCTATCCTTCTCGGCTATTTTCATATTGTATGTAGTATTACTGTATTAGTATGTTATTACATGTAGTTGTATTTCTCATGTTGAAAAATGTGTAGAAAACTATTGTATGACACATCTGCTGATATTGGTGTTTACAACGATACACCTAAGTTATTCAAGGTAGGTAAGTATCGTGCGAGGCGGTAAGTGCTCATCAAGTTCTGTATCTTAATGTGTGTCTGTGGTATTTGTGTTTCTGTGTCTCTGTGATGTACGGTGTTTTTTTTTTAAATATGTTTGTTACTTCTTTACGTTTAAACGGCTTCACCGATTTCGATGAAATTTCGTATGCAGATAGCTTATACCCTAGATAAACACAAAGGCTTTATTATTATTTTAATCATTTTTCAACACCACGCCGGTAAAACCGCGGGGTGCAGCTAGTAGTTTATACAATGAAACGTAGATGGCGCTAAGAACAACATCCCCTCAGATGTTAAGTAAACAATGATGCAGTAAATTCGGACTATAGTGCTACTATAGCTTAGATGGCCAAGCGACAGAACGATGCTCTATAGTCGTGGGCCCAAATCCCACTAGTAGCAGAATATTTTCCATCAAAAATTTGAACGTAAGTTTCGCCTAGCATGATGTAATGAACCGTACAGTTCTTTGAATCTTATTTATTTAACCGTATAAGAACTCTCTAATTTGAGTTATTTTTAAGTACCTACGTCGAGTACTCATAAGATTGTTCTCACTTTGTAAACTGACACATACTTATTTGAATACCAATACAAAAATTAATATAATGTAAATTGAAATCAATTTCCAAACATTACGTAAGGGTACGTAATACGACATCGGATATAACGAAGAGGGGCGCTACGGGCGCTACTACGAGCCGATAATTCAGTCCCATGAGAGGCCTTTGTGCAATCAGTGCGGTTTCTTCTCGAACATCGGGAATTTTTATTTAGGATAGTTATTCGAACATTCCCGAAACAATTTTCATCAATTTTGTCCCACGGGATAGAAATACGACTTTAGAAGTGTGTGGCCATACAAAAAAAACATAGTAATCACTAACTTTTAGCCCATCTTCACCATCATAATCATCATCTTAGCCATAAAATATCCACGATCATACGACTGATGCCGCTAGGACGGAACTAAATCTGTTTCGCGTCCATTGACGCGCGTCAATCTTTGAGTGTACAGCCTCCGCTATTTTATCTGAGGTGTCAATTTATACGAAATATATTTTGTTCGAAGTTGTGCGAACCACTTAAGGAATGCACCGAAGACGCTTTTGGAGAATACAGGATTTAAAGCAAGCATAGCAGTAGTGTCCTGTCCCTAAGCCTGAAAAGATGATGAAGAATTACGCTCTTCTGAACTTTTGTACTTTGAAGGATGCTAATTTACTGATGACCGATGGGATGAAAAGGTTCTCGCGCGGTTTTCTTCAGGCAACCGCAGCTGGGGACCACTATTGCAGGAAGGACCCGATTGCGATAAACAACGAAAGACGCGGCTGAATTACATCTTGTGCGCACAAAAAAATGTGCCGTGCTATTTGTTATTAGTTATATTGATTCGCTCAAGCTTACTCTTATATTAGTTGTTATTCTGTACGAACTACAAATTGAATTGGTATCTTATGAACGGCAATACTAAAATTAGGTACCTATTTGAGTCAGCATCAATGGACAGGAAAAGAAAGACAATTAAATGAAGCGATAGCTATCTATTTATTGGAAAACCAACAGCTTATGTACTTTATATTATACACTTGTTGAATTATACTTTGTTGCTTATCATTTGAATTTCAGTGTGACCAGAACAAAAGCTTCCGTATATTACATAATTTTAGTTACATTATGTGAACAACAGAATTGGTACAAATGTTATATTGAGATTTACCTACTCTCTAATAGGGTTGTAATAACGCATGAAAAGAAACCATAGTCGTTAGGGTTGGTATCCAGTGGTTGTTAATACAAGTCTACAACAGCGATTTGTTTTTTCACGCAATATCGTTACATAATTTCCTGTACAATTTGTTTTATCTACTAAGATAACGTAATTATGTTAGAAAGCATTCCATGGACACGCCTACAAAATGTCTTATCGTGTTCAAAATGAACTCGATACCCGTATAACTTGGAACAAAGGAGTACATCAATCTTAATACTGCACTTCATAGCTTCTCTGACTACCGCAATAGTAGACTTGAAAGGGAAAAAAACTAAAAGAGACCAATGTTCTTCAGATATCCGATGATAACCTAATTAATTTCCAGGCAAACCAAAGTTTCAATAAAAGCGAGCTTTCTTTACTGATGCATAATAATGTCTAGTTACTCTTTCACATATTTACTGGTTCTGCAGGAGTCAATAATATATTAACAGAGCCGTATTGTCCTGCCCCAGCGGACTACATTCAGACATTCCGAGATGTCCTGAGCCCTTTTCGATATAATAAGCCGTATAATTAGGATTTACGATCGTTTAACAATGATTAATAAATGGTTTACTTTCTCTTTGAACCTGTGGATGCATTGCTTCGAATTCTTTGTGACAAAAGTTGTGTAACGTTCAAATCAAATGTAGTTTGTTAGTACATGTTCTAGTACCATTGTTTTCGGAACCCTGTCGTTTTTTTAGGTTGTTCTTCACTAGAGATAATAATTAAGATTACAATGGGCTAATATAGCTGTCTATTCTAGCCTTTCATATTATTGGCTAAGCCGTTGTTTGTAAGGACTTAAGGAGGTATTCATAATGAACTATTCTCGGTAATAAATAATATTTTTTGCCTTTAATAAGATGACTCTCCATAGTTTCCATGGTACAATTCAGATAACTTCTTACCGAGAAATCTATTGTTCATGGCAGCTAATTTGTTACCTGTATAATCAAATTAGTGTGAGAATTTTATCCTACGAAATTTTGTAACATGATTATCTCTATATTCACGGTAAATATTTCTGCTAAATATAATTATGTACATAAAAGATAGATCTCAGGTGGATTCATCCAAGAAAGGTTGTAATTTACCAAAACAAGAAAGTCTTATTACAAAATGTTCCTCCGCTGTAATCCCCTGTGATGACTGGAGTAACAAGAACGGAACTGTCTTTAGACTTATTCATTCAAGCCAAACACACGTAAAGAATATCCACCCAGTCCTACTGGCAGTTTATAAAGAGTATCTAACATAACGTACTTGCACGTATACATTATTTCTAAAAGCAATACCTAATCTACAACTTCATTCAATATCTTAAAAGCATTTGTAAAGTTGTAAAGTAAAGTATTCTTTACAATATTTGTCTTCAAATTGGCAAAGTTCCAAATTAAAAGGCATCCTGTCTGCACCTGAACACCGATTTATCAGAATCTTGATACTTTTGTTCGAGTACGGTGGAACAAAAAGTAACATTAGCATTTTGATCCACCTGGACAGATATCTTGACCTCATAGACACCGCACACCGTGAATATTAATGTGTAAGTAGCATCCGTATGTAAAATAGTAGAATGACACAGTAACTTCGACAAAAATGTTGTTGACAATACAAAACGCAGTTTGAATCGTTCGGCATCATAAAATATGTACAATTGTACAATATGTCAAAAACTTTTTATGCAGCACGGCCACCGACAAGGGTTGACAGATGACCTGACTAAATTCGCAGGTAAGGGCTGGCCACTTATTGTAATCACATTTGAAATTCTAAAGACTGAAAATACATGTGCAACATTTTTATAACATAAACATAAAATAAATGTGTTTTAACACACCTCGTTGGTCAAATGTCAAATTATGTCAAAAGCTATCGTAAAACCCCTACCGATATTATTTGCAAACTTGCATCCCTGCGTTTCCGTGGTCAAGCGTTGAATAAAAATGTAGCAAGGTAAAACGGGCGAAACGGGTAAAATGGATTTACCCGAAACAAATATGATACAGCACGGTGTTGCGGCCAGATTTATGGAGGTGATTCCGCTGGCGACGAATAAGTTTTGTTCTAGTTTGGTGAATTTATGGAAATGGGAAAAGAATTGCTGGTGAAAATGTAGGTTAGTATTTATTTGCAATTTATTGTAACAATATTATGCCATATTTTTTTTTATTGCCGCATAGCTTGATTTTAAATTGTTATATCTACTCATGAAAAACTTATTAAATCTCATGCTACTTAACTTTTTTATTTAGATTTTGATGTTTTTAGATTCAAATAAAACCACTGATGGTTTGATGATTAATTTTGTTGCACATTAGATTTTGCGCTGAAAGTTGGAGTAACGTTGCTTACTTAACTCCTGTGCGCTAATTCATGGATACATTATTGTGTTGTAGTTTTTTTCTGTCTTATTCAAATTAATGTAAGCATATAAAATTACACAAATTTCATATACGTACACAAAACTAGCGCATTCAACAACGTACACACACAGCAAAGACATGCACACATCGCACACATTTCAAATAAAACAAGCATTTCGGCTAATTATTTTAAAATATTTGAATGAACATGTAAAACATACATACGTGCACAAAAAAATACAAACACAAACCCTCCTCTTTTTCATCTCAGATGAAATGAAAGAAACTTGGTACAAGAAAATTAAGACGTGTATGATTAACTTAATGAGAAAATGTTATCTGTGAAGCTAGAGTTTCTATGTGAAGAGAATTATTGATGAGTCTTCATCTCGGTAAAGGGAATAACGAGACGGGCTCCAGGAGCATGGGTGCTCGCTGTAATGTGTAATCCCTAGCCCTTTTACTTGTTTACCGTTTGATTTTAATACATAAAACAACATAAAACAATGTTAACCGAACTACTGCATACGTCATAATAAGTAAAGATGTGCTTTGCTTCAAATCCTTCAAATGAAAATAATGGAAGCTTTACTCTACTTTTCTCCAATCCTACAAATGGTTTCTTTACCCAACTATAAGTAAAGTGGTAACCTTTAGTGTGTCGACGAAGGCGTTGCGTTTTATTAACGGGTATAAAGTCGGTTTCATTACATTTTTTATTTCCAGCGGAGTACAGTAGTAGTAGCGCTCACCCGTACGGAGTTCATACTTCATTCGAGTCGTAGAGTGTAGGTTAGGGAGGATTACTCCAATTTATCGCTCACCGTGCCTGTACCTTTTTACTGACCCGGTAAAATCCTCTATGGATATCATCGTCCTGGGTCTCTGCCAGAAGCAGGCACACCCACATTGACTACATTGACACTCGCTCTCGCATTCTCCGCAGCCCCCAACGACGCCGCTACCCGTCTTACGGCAGGCCCACCCTGGGGGAGGGATCACCTCCCTCATCCCTCAGTGAGATGCACCGGTACATATCGGAGCGTCTACACTTCGGAGTGCCTTTGTTGTGAAGATGCTGGATCCCCCAGAATCCTACACCCCCGGCACACAGCGGTGACGGGGTGCGGGCTCCATTCGAAGATAGAGTCCGGACCCGGTGTCCGCTCTCTGAAGACACCACTCCCTCTCCCGCCTCTCTGCCTCTCTCTGCGAGACCATGTCGCGATGATCTGCTTTAACATTGGATGGAAGGAACCGACCATGACTCCTCCACGAGAGGTCCTCCCCGTACAAGAGACCGCGTTGGATGGAATGCGCCTGCTATGAATCCCACCCATAACGGCCTCCCTTAATAAACTTATACAAATATAATACACGCGGTGCCTGACGATGTCTAGTTACGTCTATTTCAGAGGGAATTAGACCAATAACAGACAGCACTGCGAGAAGGTAATCGCCAGACTTGCCTTGGGGGTCATCAAGACCTGCGCGTTCCCCAAGACCGTATAGATTTTACTGGTCATTTGCTAAACAGACAATTTGGAGTCATTTCAGCTGTTTTTTATTGAAATTCTACACAAATCTCGTTCATTAAACTTATAATAAATACCACTTATAAGAACAGTTCATGAAGGCTAATTCGGATTGAAAAAAAATTATTTAAATTTGCTACTTTATTATACTGATAAACATTTTCGGACATACATATATTTCATTTCTCAAATATTCGCGCGATAACGATAAATGCGTTTAATCTATGTCTTACACCAAAAGGAAGGATTATTATATGTGATAAGTATTTGGTTTTTAAGACGTATGTCACATGTAAAGTAAATATTTGTTATCTTTATATCGACTTCCACGACAACTCGCTCTCTGCCTGTACACGGTCTGCGAGCCTCTGTAATGTCATCGGCATCTAGCCTTAATGTTCCTATCTTATTCGTATAAAGCAATTGAATAACCCACCAGTCACTCGTACTTTCAATGAATTTTCTGTGTCACAGTTATAATTTTAGATAGTACGTCAGTTTTCGTTCTCACTGCCTATAAGTAGGACTATACTCATCGGCTAAATGCAACAATGTCCGAAGAAATGTTTAGATAATTTGGGTTATTTCAATGAAAAGTCAATACTACGATTGGGGTTAGTTTTTGGAGCTTTATGTCAATGTATGAAACATAAATGATTAAATATTACTATTACATACGACTATATGTTATTATGATATATAATTACATAGAGATCTATTTCTTCTACGTATTATTGTTTATAAAAAATATTAGTATCTATTATTAGTATTATTTATTAAAATATACTAATACCAACATCATGTAATCCGGATTTGCTCACGTTATATACAATATTTTAAATTATATTACTATATCATATATAAAAGGGTCCCTTTCCTCTGCATATATACAAAAACAACTTCAAACACAAAATATAAAGTGAACAACAGCAGTAACATCATATGAGAGATCCGATGGTTGAGTTCTAATCCAACCCATTGTCTTATAAATAATCTTTATATGAGTCCCTTTCGGCGACCCTTTTAAACACGGCCTTATTTATCAGCTTGTGCACGTAAGGGTTACCTACAAGAGCGGCCCATGATACGCGAAGGCTTTGCTCACGACACCATTTGAGAGTTTCCTTCACAATGCCGGCCGATTTATCGCAAAGCGACACTACATCGCCCCCTGTGGGGAAAATAATATGTTACCCACACACACACCTCCCAGACGGTATTTTTCAATGGGGCAAATCGTATTTTGATTTAAGATCCTATTTGTGACGGAGAGGCAAGTATTTGTGCAAACTTTACATGATGTCCCATATTTAAAAAAAATATACATGTTTATTCTCAAGCACTAAAGCATCGTTACAATTCAATTTTCATCTTTTCGTTAGGTAAAAGTATAATATCATAATTAGGCATATTTTTGCATTACATGTCAAGATTGTAAAGTTGCATAAAATGTAGTCCTTAGTCGATAAAATAATGACCAGAGTTCTCGCTGCTTATTAAAGTACCTAATGCTTAATTTCGGTGCGAATATTACTCACTTATTCGCACCCATGTTCATGCAAATAAATAAATTTGACTATGGATTGACTTTGCAAAAATTCTTTATATTTTCGTTTTGATAAAGCTAAATTGGTATTTACTGAAACATATTTTTTACACTTTATAAACCTAGCGTTTGACTATCTCACTTGACGGTCATTCAGGATGTGGTCAAAGATGTAATCACGTTAGGCGTAGAATGGTTTACTTATTCTTGAGGACTGCTGTCTGAACGCTGTGTATTTGGTGACAGTTTCTCAAACTTGATCCTGCCAGGCTGGTGCTAGACAGTACCCTTCGCTGTTAATTGTATAACGGTATTCACCTTCACCGGATTCTCTCGAACACCTAATACCCGATACACCGCTATAGCAAACAAAACTTTCGTGAAAGATGTACAATGGGCTATTTTGCGAGTCACGATTTTGTAGATATACGCATAGCTGATTAAGATTTATTTGGGAATATCTTGAACCACCGCAATCGAAGTGATTCGTACAAAACTATTACTAAATACAAAAAACGCGTATACGTAATTAAAACGGTGTTAGATTAATATTGCAAGTGGGAATCGCAACTGTTGTTACCTACCTATGTACATGCCGTTTTAGTTTTACTTGCGAGTTGCATGTGTAGCAAAACCATCATTATCATCATCGTCTCAGTCATAGGACGTCCACTGCTGGACATAGGCCTCCCCCATTGATTTCCACAAGGACCGGTTGGAAGCGGCCCGCATCCAGCCCTTGCCTGCTGTGTAGCAAAATGATTGCCAAGTAATATCCAAATATCCCGCCATCTCATGTAAGATTATTTACTTTGAATTGTGCAAAGTTTAGTTTCAATCACAAAGACGGGTGTGGAGTGCATACGTCGGCGTGTCGCCTGAATAATTTAGCAGAGACGTCTCTTTATTCGAAGCGAGCAAATCTTTGAATTATAAAGTGGAGCGAGGTGGGACATTTGGGCGTTCTCAGTGCCATCTGGCGGTACAACGTTCGAGTTAACAAGTTACATTCATACATATTAACTCTACGCCAGTTGTTATTCCATATTCATGAGAAATGCGCGGAAGGTAACTCCTGAATAGGTGATTTTATGGGTTGATTGCATCACTGACTTATGTAATTATCTGAAGACTTGCAAATTTTACTGATATTTAAACTTAGGAACGTTTTTTCATGAATACTTTCGTAATCTGCATATTTTCTCATAAAGTGACGTGCGCAAGTTTTATTTATGTTCCTGAGCCAAGCCTGAAGGCGTATGGCGTGAGAAATTGCTTTGCGGATGACAAGACAAGTTATAATGTCTATCAGTGACGTGCGAAACTACAATTGTCAAAGAAAAGAGTGGCATTTTGCCACCAAAAGTACAAAATAACTTAAGGGCGCTATTAAATTTTGACGCCATGCTAAGTAAGTTATTTTCAACAGCTTACTACTATTATTTATTCTATGTGTAGCGGCAAAGCGGGCGGAAGTAGTAAAGTATGACTTGATCTGATTTAATCGCTTTGAGGAATAGACAACGCGTCTAAACCATTTTGCGTCTACGATGCAATCTATATAATAAATCTTTGTGTTACCAAAAATCCTTATTCCGAACTCAGTTGAAACGGGCTTTATGTCTCGTTTCCTCACAAATCCGAAGATAACGCTCCGGTGTTGGCTGGCTCTTCCAACTCACATCTGACACTTGCCCGCTATAAAAGCTTACTAGTCTGGACAGACGCCACAGATACATCTTTTGTGAAATCTGCACTTGCTCAGTGTGAACTTTTATGGATTTCAATCAAGATCGATGGGACTGAGGGATACTTACAAACTTTGTAAAAAAGTTGATGGATGAATTTTAATTATTGAAAGAAAGAAATTTTAAACATTGTGCCAATATTATTTAAATAAAAAAAAATAACACATATTAAAATACTACCTTTTTAATTATGTATAGTATATTGTATATGTGGTGTCACAGTTTATTGATATTTTTTTACATGTTATAAGTCTGCGTCGGTGCTATGTGCCGTGGTGGTACCGGCCTAGAATAGTACTCCCCCATCTCTTCCCGCGGGTGCCGTAAGAGTCGGCTAAGGGACCACGTACCCGAAGGTGGGCTGCAGCGCCTTCTGAGGATCGGAAATCATACTGCGCTCGCCAACCCGCCTGCCAAGCGTGGCGAGTATTGGCAAATCCCCCCTATATGAGGGAGGTATATGTCCAGCAGTGGATGTGTAATTGCTGAGAAGAAGTTTGCGTTGGACAACAGTCTCACCTGATGTTAAGTGATGACGTTCTAGGATTTAGCACGCAAACCTATAAGGTACCTATTCACTCCCGACTTGAAGACTCCAGGATTGTACATATCGGGAAACACAGACTCGGGCAACAAGTTCCATTCCTTGGTAGTACGCATTAAGAAAAAGTGGAAGCAAAACGCTTCGTACGTATAGGTGGTATATCTACCATATAGCGATGGCGAATTGATTCATTGCACTCAGTATGTTTTTGTAACGTCTCTTTCAAATAACGTTAGCTTAATTTAAGATTTATTTTTTGTCTAAGAAGTACATATTCGCATTTATATACCGGCAGTAATGTGTAAGCTTTTCTGTGACTAAACAAAAAAGTAGCAAGTATCGTAACGTATTATTGGCTAAGTTAATTTCATAAATAAAGAACTCTCCATTTAAATTTTCTACCCCCATTGCACACCCTTAATGGCAAATCCCTTTGATGACATTTTTTTTAAAATAAACTACACACATTCCAAATTTTATTGCTAGATATACAAAAACAAAGAAGTTTCATACAAACTTTTTTATCCCATTTTACCCCCTCAGGGATGTAATTTTCAAAAATCCGTTCTTAGTTCATGTCTACTTACTAAAACAAGTCCTCCTCCTCCTCAGTCGTTCACTCTTGACAGAGTGGTCGTGGTTGAAGACCTTTAATTTTAACTAGACCCTTTTAACTAGACAATGCAGCCCTTGCGATGCGTCTCCAACTGTTGCGGTCATCAGACTGAAGACTAAAACAAATACCCCTGCCAAATTTCATATCCCTAGAACCCATCGAAATAGTAAGTACTTAGTTGTACGTAAGTACTGTCAGTCTCATGTGACGTCTCAGTGACGTAGGTACTCACTGATCATTCAGTGAGTACGTCAGAACAGAGATTCTTATAGTATTCGATCTATTGTGATATGCACTTTTAGAGGAAGCTCTGTTATATAACCAAATTATTACTGTTTTCTATTTTGTTATTCTATTATATTACTTATTATTCTATTATCGCCAGTAGTCGTAGAAATTGCGTTATTACGGCCTATCTTATATTCGGGAGAAAACAGTAAAGTCATCGCAAATAGTAAACAGGCCACATCAGATAAATTCTAGCAAACGTGACCCCAAGGTGTTGTTACACGCGGTACTAGAATAACTTGGGAAAACTTTTCTACCTAATGTCAGCTTGTCTCTGTTTATTAAAAAATGAGATGTAAGTGTACATTTTGAGACCACTGTCTTACAAAAATCTTCTATAACTTGTTAAAGGTAAAATGAGTAGGTAAGGAAAATATTGTCATAAAACTGGTTCTTAGACGCATTACAGTTTTATTTGAAACGTCTATATCCCGCACCCGAAATCTATAGACTGTGATTTCTACGCTGGAACTTGCCGAGAGAAGAACACTTTTTCTCACAACTCAAAATGAGACATTCTCGGCGGAACTGCATTTTGAGACCGCCGCTAACGAAAGATATCCTTGATTTTTTAAATAATTGTGTCGATAGATACTCATATTTACGCGATAATTAATTACTTTTTAGTTTCTAGATACTGAGGGTAAATACTTACATCTAGATGTATCTAGAAATATTACCCACGGTCAACTGTTTATGACCGAAGGCTGCTTTTCTGGAAATGATCAATATTGAAAGGGTGTGTTGGCGATAGAATACAACATATTTTTTTTTTATACTGTATAGTTCTAGCGTTTGAGCACTATCATAGTGCTCAGTGCTAGTACTTGGTCAGTAACGATGTGTTATTATTTAGAAATAGTATCCGGCTTTACTCACGTTTATAGTCGAAATTTCGACCTAGGTTTCGAGCATGTCCGATGCTTATCCTCATTTAACAAACAAAAAAAAAAGAACAGCACGGGTTGCTACAGTTCTCTAAATAAAACAAGCGAATCAGTGCAGGCTATGTGAAAGGTACCTCGGGCTGAACCGGACTTGCTGGCCGTCAATTAGACATGTGAGATTTATATGGCCATCTATCTTGTGAACCACGGTGTGGGGGAATTGTTTTACGAAGGTATCGGAAAAGATGCAGTCGAAATGGGAATTCGGTTTTAGTCGCGATTTTAAAAGATTACAAGATCTAGACTAAAATATATTTGAAGGCCACTACGTAAAAATAGAAGTGTTATATTTGATTTGTGTGTCTGTGTATACCTATATGTGTTTTTCTGTTGCATCAATTCATAATATAGCTTTTGAGCGGATAAAATATTTTTTTTATATTAAGCTATTTTTGTTTTGAAAGGTGTCGAGAGTATTGTTGCTACCTTTCATGATTATGCAACTAAGTTTCAAATAAATTTAAAAAATGAATTATTTTATGTAATATGAAGTCACGACTCACAGATTATATCATGTTACTTAAGCCTTTTCAAATGGTTCATAGGTATATTTAGCGTTTGACCATTATCTCACTTGATGGCCAGTAATCGACCACATGGTCGAAGGTCGAATCACAACAGACCTAAAATATTTACTAGCACTCAAGGACTGCTGTCTGATCACACTATGTGTTTGGTGACAGTTTTGAAACTTGAGGATGGTATTTATCCAGGCGGATACTCGAAAGTATCGTACCACCATGCCCTGAATTTGATAACGGTGTCACATTAACCAGAAAATCAAGCCGTTGTAGGATCGAACCAGCGTCCGTCAGTTTGAAAGCTGACGATCCCACCGCTAGGCTATCATTGCTGCTGAAAGCTATAAACTTTAAAATTGTAACAATTTTCCTCTACACTAATAGTATATTTACAGGTATAAAAGGTTTGAATCCGCTTCCCGTTCTTTATGCGGGAGAAGAAACAATTAAAAGAACAGAAACGCTCACGGGAAGGATTAACTTAATGAGAAAATATAATCCATGAAGGTAGCGTCTCTATGTGATGAGAATTATTAATGAGCGTTCATCCCGGTAGCGGGAATAACGGGATGGATTCCCGGGGCACGGGTGTCCGCTATTACGTGTACCTAATCCCTTTACTTATTTACCGTCTGATTGGATTGTCTGAGATGATCTCTTCAATATAACTAAAAGTGCTTCTTTCATTCATGAGCCATGTATCAATCTGTACCAACCGCTTTGTATTTTGTGTCTCATGAATTCTTTAATTAAATCGATCATGCTAGCAGGCAAGCAGATAATGCGTGTCTAAGTACAGTATAATCTCACTAATCCGGCACTATTAAAAACCAGAGGCCGGATTATTGGAATGTTCGGATTACTGGATTATAGAAAAAAAATCATAATAAATAAATAAAGCATTTTATAAAGAGAATATATATATTCTCTTACTCTCTATATATATATGATAATATAATATATTTGTGTTCTTGTTCGACAAGTTTTATTGTAACTGTAACATATCTCATGATAAGTTTTGAGGTTAGACTGCTAGACGACGTCGCGGCGACGAGGGAGCGCATAGGCGTAGAGGGGCGAGGGAGGTGCGGGCGGAGGGTGCCGGATTATTGGACGTATCGGTTTATTGAAGTGCCGGATTAGCGAGATTATACTGTACTTGTCCTTACTTTTAAATATGAATGTTTATATATATTCCATACTAACTGCGCCCCGGATTAACCAGATATAAATCCATGCGATTATTTTTGATATACCACGGTATATATAAATGCTTAGCGAAAATTCAACACTGCACGCGAGGCCGTTGCAGAATTTCGGCGGTTATTTTTCGACCTCCCGCAAGATACGCGGTGGTTCACCCGAACGAATAATAAGTGTATAAAGATCGGCAGACAATTATTTTGAAAAGATGTAAATAAACATAAACATGATGACATATTTAATGATTCCCTTACTGTTTTTTTAAAAAAATTAGTAGTAACTTTAATTCACATGAATAGTCATCACCAACATAATTTAGCTTATGTTCTGTGTGTAATGTTTTTATTCATTCAAATAGTAGGCAACCTAAAGAATAGAATTGATTAATGAATATGATTTTATACCTACTCATATTGTGTAGGCACCTGCACTTAACATTGTTTATTCTTACAACCCTAAGATTACCTTATTTTTGTGTAAGCTGTATATGCCTGTAATAGGTGTACTATATCAGAATGTAATAGGTATGACTTCCGTCATAATCTTGGAGTAAATGATATATATATATATATGTATAGTAAGTGATATATTGATATATATAATATGTACACTGTTGGCGTATCATAATAATAAATAAATAAAATAAATAAACTTTTTTCACATTCAAACTATTTTGATTTCACTTTACTACTTTTGAACAGCCCACATACGGTAGAGATAAATTAATATTTCATCATCATCTGAGCCATAGAATATGCACAGTTGCCAAAATACGCCACTGATCGTTACAAGATTACGACCATCGCTAACAAGCAGTCCGCCATCAGCCTCCTGCTGCAGACCTCAGGTCGATTGTCCACTCAAATTATTGAAGTAAATAATTCAACCTGTAATCGGACTTTGTGACAAACCCACTTTCGCTAACCGAGCTAAAGTAGTATGTTACAAGGTAATCTGAATTTATCACCTCTTATCTAAAGAAACAAATATTACAGGTTTTAACAACTTTTTTTAAAACGTTTAGTGAAGAGAGCTTCGCCCTGCTCTACTTTTCTCGAATCCTACAAATGGTTTCTTTACTCAACTATAAGTAAAGTGTTAACCTTTAGTGTGTCGACGAAGGCGTTACGTTTTATTAACGGGTATAAAGTCGGTTTCATTACATTTTTTATTTCCAGCGAAGTACAGTAGTAGTAGCGCTCACCCGTACGGAGTTCATACTTCATTCGAGTCGTAAACTGTACGTCGGGATTACTCCAATTTATTCACGGAGAGTTGGCGCTTGTCCTGGAGTGCGGCTGACCTTGGCCAGACAATAGTACGCGGACAAAGGCAGTGGGCATATTAAACTATTGCTTAGGATTGGGCTGGGATGTCTTCCAATCTAGGTTGGTATAACTAGACTAGGACTATTCTTCTATGCGGTAATGGGAATATTAACTTTTTATTTTCAGTGCAGTACTTTTCAGTGTTCGAAACATAAAGTTACTCAACATAAAACTATTCACGCAACTACTTGAAAAAATACTCAACTATAACATTACTCTACTTATGTACGACAAGGAATACCTACCAGATTATACAATCTCTATTTGCCATCAGATCGACATTACCGACTTAGTAGGCCCTGTAATATTATATCATGTAGTTATGTATATTATAATATGTTCGAATTCAGTATCGTGGACTAAGTAGGTCGTAGGTCGACTGGCCGGTTGGCGCAGTTGGTAGCACTCTGCCTTCTGAGCTGCTGGTCCCGGGTTCGATTCCCGGACAGGTCAAACGTTTGTGTGTATGAACATGTCTGTTTGAACTGTGTCTGGGTGTGTATATGTATGTAAGTATATATATAAGTATGTATATAAGTATATATCAGTCATCAGGTTATCATAGTACAGGCCCTGCCTAGTTTGGGACCTGAAGACCTTGTGTGAATGTTGTGAAGTTAAAGCGTGCTAAATCTGAGTACGCTGATGCCAACTGGAAGTGGGTTTAGAACATTTGAAATATTAATAGGCTAGCTAGCTAGTTATAAATAATATTTCAAATTATATTATTCAGCTAATCTTTTTATTATAAAGAGGAGCGATTTGGAACGTTTGAGCGTTCTCAGTGCCATCTGGCGGTACTACGTTCGAGTTAACAAGTTACATTCATACATATTAACTCTACGCCAGTTGTTATTCCATATTCATGAGAAATGCGCGAGAAAGTAACACCTGAATAGAACATTTTTATGACATGATTGTATGAGTATTTGGTTGAAGGTAGTCGAGTGCAAAATTCCCGGGACTTGCGAATATACTTTAGATTCAAACTCCATCTGATTTTTATTTCAAATTATTTGACCGTTTTCATTTTAATGAAAACAGCTTAAATCGAATTTAGTCCTATCGCTTGACGAGTCGCTCGAAATGTTTTATATAAAACGCTCCAAAATCCGCTATAATTAGCTCCAAAATTCAATCCCAAAGCATACAATTAATCTCTATCTCACTAAAATCCTTATTTAAAAGCTAGTAAAAAAATGCTTTATGTCTCGTCTCGTCAAAAATCCGAAATATCCGGGCCGGCGTTTGTAACTTTTTCCTATCTACATCTGACGCTGGCCGGGTATAAAAGCTGTCTTTGGATAGATGCCATACATAAAGAAATCTTTAGATACCTACTCCATGCTCATTCACTGTGAAATTGTATGGATTTCAATCTTAGTAAAATGGCTCAAACCGAAAACTTTGAAACTTTGTAAAATTTCATGCATAAAAAATGTTACCTCTTTGTAAATTTACTACTGCATATTAGACACTGGAAGTGGAATACTTTTTGTAAGAAAAATGCTAAATTTATAACAGTAATAATTTGTATGCTACCCAAAGGCAACAATCTCTTCTTCACCAGTAATCGATTTCAGGTGATGATGACATTACAGAGGCTCGCGGGTGTTTACAGGCAGAGAAGGCGACACAAATCCTGATGCGTGTTCATTCAAAATACTTTATGCCTTACGAGCTCAAAAAAAAATTATTATTAATCACATTTTAACTTCCTTTCTTCTGGTGTAAGATACAGTTCAAGCGCATTTGTCGTAACCACAAGGATTTTATATGAGGTAAAAATTTGTTCGATCTAATCATGGTTTTCTCTAATAAATAAGCAGCTGAAATATTTTTTTTCCCAATCCCAATTAACCTCCATGGCTTGCTCTTATAAGTGGTATTTTTATAAAGTGTATTAAAAATGTAGATGACTTTCGACAAAATAAGCTGAAAAGATACAAAATTGTCTATTTAACAAATGGTCAAGCCTTAGAAACGTCCACCCACGTGTTTGTGACAAACGCCCTGATTGTATGCCATAAGCGACGTACAGTTGTTAGGTTGTATGCGATGTTGGCTAAACTTTTGTAGCGGAATGCCCTGTAATTTTAGTGGACTGTCTAGCTGTGCAATAGCGAATGCTTTTACCTAGGGTTGGGGATTGAGGCATAAGCAAGTAGCGATTTGCGACGGACAACTCCATCGACCAAAAATAACATACTGATCGAATTGAGGACCTCATCCTTTTTTTGAAGTTGGTTAAAAAGTGACCGGCATCCTTCAATATTTAAGCAAGTTTACCAATTATCCATATTGTAATCGCTTGCCTGACTTTAAGTAATTAAGCGAGTTCCATGAGGTTGAACTTTTCTACTCCAACGGCCTTCATTTCTTCGAGCTATGTGTCCTGCCCTCTGCAACTTCAGCTTGCTAATCCGCTGGGCTATATCAGTGATGATAAAGCGTCCTGAAAAATACAATAGCATCGCATGTAATAAAAAAGTAAATATTGCAAAAGTTTATTTGTACAAAAATTTTAATTATTTTTATAAAATAAAAAATACGCAGTAGTTTTATTCAATCAAACTAATTAAAATAAACAATCTAAAAAATTGCTGACTATATGAAAAAAAGGCAAATAGAAATAAAAAAGGCATTTGAATTACTAATAATGGGTAATGTTCCGAAAAAAGCTGGCAAATATCCGTTGGCCGAGACAAGCGCTAGATCTATGATACCGTATCCTTAGTCTGTACTAAATATATCATATTAAATTGAATATAGGTTAGGTTTTACCACTAAAAATAAGTGTATTAATTGAATATTACAATAACGATATTAATTTTAAACATTTATATCAACAATTACTCAGTGTGTGTAATCTTGCTCTTATATTTGTCAGTAGGCATTGAACTGACATGGTCATTAAACCAAGAATTAACGTTATTATTGGATTATATATTATATATGATTCCATGATAGTATTTGATTGGTTTTCATTTCTCGAGTTTTCGGCACATTTACATGCGTCATGCTACTATTAAACTAAAGTTTCTGCGGGTAGGTGTTTCTAAGAACAGAAAAAACGGTGTGCCCTATTTCTTTTACGTGTGTTGCGAATGTCTGTCACAAAAGTCACTTAAAATCGATTTTTATAATCATGTTATGACACATGATTACACTGAAATCCTAGTATCAGCGTGCGTATTTATTTTGGAACTTTTTCGGTTTTTACATAGATGAACTACTGGATTCCAGGCTCTCGACGGTTGACACCCATACTCTTTATTAGATTTATATGTTTGCTAATTTATTTGTATTGCCTCTTACCAATCTTACCCAGTGGAGTGTTTGTTTTGTGTAAAATTATGAATATAAAATATGTCGGTGCGTAAGGCTAAAAGTCAAATCGCGGTCAGGATGGTATTACGGTAGCATGTCAGGATGGTATAACCATATCATAGTCATAGCCTCGCGATATATATATATATATATATATATATATATATATATATATTACATAATAAATGTGAAACATCCCGATAATAATTCAGGTATTTAGAGGAACGTTTTGTTTTCAGCTTATGACTTAAACCATATTTATAGTGCAGGATGCTAAGCTGATGTTACAACAGATTTGCAGCGTTCGTCTGCCGCGGAGATGTCCCGGGACAGCGCTGCACAGCACCTCCAAGCGGATGATAAAATATCTGTATACCTTGTCCTCGATGATAGTATTGTGTGATTGTGTATGTTAATGGTAGGGAAAATATTTGACGCTTATAAACATGACTGCACAATCCGTTAATGCATTTTGTTTGATAGATACGACATATTTGGCTCAACGAAAAATTGCAATTAAACGGGGCAATGCTCCTAGCATTCTGAGAATAATAGTAGTACTTTATTTTAATAAAGGCACTAGCATTTTGTCGATGTTATGTGAGCATATATATTATCAACGGGTAATATTTACCGGTTTTTTATTACCAATACTACATGGATGGACATACATAATATTGGACTCTAAGTTTCAAACATTTTACACACGCACGGGTTTGAAACGTACGTAGCGTATTTAGCTATGTCACATTATGCATACACATATATAGGACATTATGTATACATCAGATGACTTGGACGGTTCTCGGCCATCCCAGTTTAAGATTGCCGCCATCATTAGACTCATGAAACACTATTTGGATCGACGCGCCACGTTTTCATGACCATTTCATAGTATTTACACGATTTTGTATTAGAAAAAGAAAGAGTCATCACGAGGCAGACTGATTTGTTCAAACGTTGAAATTTTTGAAGAGAATTCGGCTCCTTGTGATGAACCCACGGCTTCAGAATACCGTCCTTTCGCTTCGCCATTCAAGCTATAGTAGCATTCCTTAAGCCGTCCGAATTTATTCCTTCATTTACATCTGATTGGTCCATACTTTTGTAAAAGATTTCTTGGCAAAGTTATCAGACGCTCAAACAAATCAATTGAAATGAAAAATCAAGCTCATGAAACTAAAATCTGAGATTTTTTGAAACGTAACGCCTAACTTTTTCCTTTCGCTTCCTTAGCAAAGTAACAAATCCTCATTGTTCAAAAGTCTTATAAATCAACGCAATTAGAGGGAGCAAAAATTCTCTGAAGAAGGAAATTGTTACGGCCGGGGACAGAATAATTCTCCGGTGGAATAGACCGAACTCCCAGTAAGCACCTAATCCTATGGACAATGATTCCGCGCGGTGGGACCTACCAAGAGCTTTTTCTCATAACTCAAAATGAGATCATAACGTCGCGAATCTCGGGTGGCCTTAAAGAATAACAAAAGAAAAAGCTCAAAATTACAAGGGGCGAGTAATTTTCGGGGCGAGTCACACGAAATGGTTCCTACGGGACTCAGCCGGGGACCCCTTGCGTTTATGTTGCGGTTTTATAAGCTTGTTATGTTTTATGACCGAAATATAATGTTTACGGCTACCCACCTTTCGGGTCATCGGCCGGATAACAGTCAGTGTCTAATTTATTCCATTTTTGACAATTTGTACGCTGTTTGCGTTTCGTTCGATGACGGTTTTTGTTTATTCCGGACAATGCTTTCTTTAAGATATTATGTAAATGGATCAAAATTTGTGCAGGGTGTCAGATATTGGTAGAAATTTGTAAAATGCGTTGCCCTTATTATGGCCACACGGTGGGACAAATCGCAACTTTTTGAAATAATAAAAAATCAAGTAGATTTGACTTATTTACCTCTAGTAATTTTGGTTCAATATAAATTAATGTTTAGGATTCAAAACGCGGTTAGGTTCTTTCAATAGTTTTATTTTTTCAATACCATATTTTTTAAAAACAGAAGAAGTCTCTATATCTTCTAAAATTATAGGAATAGACATAAAACTTACATTGTTGTTATTTTATTGCTATATTCATGGTTTGATCACAAACAAATTAAATTCGTTCCATTCTTAGTGCTGCCCAGTAACACGTGGCCTCAGCTGCCTAGTCCGCGCAGTTCTGCAAGTCTACACAGTGCACGCGCTCATTCTGACCGTGAGCACTGTCGTCAGTGTCGACGTCAGACCCATGCTTGATCGCTCTGCTCTCTTCCATACATTCCCAGCGTATTGTAAACAGTTACGTTCGCGAACTATTTACCTGAACTGTAAGGGTAACCTCGCCTGAAATATAAAGTACTAATAACTATTTACAATACTGCCACTACATTATTAACATTTGAGCAATCCACTAGCCGTTGCCAGTCTATAGACAGCTGAAATGTTACCATGCCATTTTAGAATTATACGTGTTATGTCTACGGTAGGGCAAATCTCCAGAGATCGGAATAAAAATACAGAGGTAATTTGGTGAAGTAGAAACTAGAAAACAGCGCTAAGTAGTAAATGGCCACAGATTTATCTTCGCTGATAAGACCTGAGTCTATTTTGCAACTGGTAGTTACGGGCCAATCGGGGAAAAGCTTTTTAAAATTAAAAAGTGTGTTTCCCTGGTTTTTTACAGCGCAGACCACGTCTAACTGAATGCACTATTTTTTGCTCCACAATTTTTTTTTTGTGTAGCTAATTGTTCCAGAGTAAGTAAAGCTTATTTTGAAACATCATTTCAAGTACAATATAACAGGAAGAATATAAAATATAATGTAACGGGATAACTTTAGAGTGTTTTTGGTATAGAAAATTATTTATGGTTTTATTAAGGTCAAGTTTATTAGTTTATTAGTTAAACAGGTGTCGAGGATGTCTTATAACGGAGAAGAGTTTTTTACTTGATGCCATTATCCCATATGGTATATAAGGGAATGTTCATTAGGGCGGTACAAGTGACTGTTTATTATGCTGTTATATAATAGGTAAGTTAGATAAACACCACTATATTCTTTTTCTAAGTTTGAAATATGAAGAAAGGGAGGCGAACATAATAAAAGGAAAAATGGGACGTAATTGAAGAAGAGATCTTTTGAGATGTGGTATATGATATGAATATAACTAGGTGCAAGAAGATGGATTTTCATAAGTAAAAATTATCCACTAAAACATTTCACGATTCACCATGCATATTCTCTACAAACTTAAAACTAATGAAAGTTGACAAATTAGTAAAGCTAGTTCAAATTGATTAAAAACCCGTTAAAGTTAAGTTTAAGTTAAGTTCTGCATAACATGTTAATGTAGTGAACCATCCAAATCTTTGAAATATAAGTATAATTAATTATACGTACTATATATCACTACGTTACGTATTATATATCACTTTCATGAGGATAGTAGATTGTATAACTTTTTGTTTTAAGTAAGTGAAAGTGACTCAACATGACGCATCCATTTTTCTGCAGATGCATTAAATCAAATATTATCTCGTTTATCGTATATACTTGTGCTGATGCCTTGGTAGGCACACCGGACCAATGTTAATTCTTGATTTTAGATATTCAACGTTAACTTCAAGTCTTTCAAATAAACAATCTAATTATGTGTTCCGAGTACATAAATCTTGTCCAGTCAGTCCACCACATTAGCGGGGCGCAGCGCGCGGGGAGACATGTCTCGTTTCTCTCCGCCGCCGCGTGATTCCCTAGTCCTTACCATGGACTAAACGTACTCAATTACCTAACTCCTGTTTATATTATACTTTAAAGTGATTTAATTTAAACCAATTGACATTAAATATATTTTATCTCATCTAATACTGAAATTTAAAGATAAAAAAATCATAAGCAGAACTTGAATGACAGTCTAGACAATATATCGAAATAAATTTAAAAAGTTAACATTTCGATACAGCTCTTCTATGACAACTGTATTGAAATGTTACCTTTTTTCCTATTAAGACACAGCTTTAGTTGGACCAAGGTGGTTCCAATGCAGTTTTTCTACACATAGTCTGTGGACGCGGCGCACACGCATGCGCGACCAGCAAATTGAATTTGGCGCTAAACGCATACAGACAAATGCAAACCTATGCTGTGATTTTACGTAAATTTCATTATCTATTTTATGAGATTAGATAAAGGAGTGTATGAACTGTATGGTACAGTTTCATAAAGTACTATATTTGCACATTAATCATTACAGTTACATAACAAATATACAACATATGTACTGTGAGCACAATATATATTATATAGGCCTTTAGCAGCCATGCTAGGCTGCGTGTTACGGCTGCTGAGCTTCTTCATTTACTAGGAAGACATATGTAACGATCATGAACACAACACTTATTGAAGCTTACACTGTTTTTACGGGTATAGCGTGGTACTTACGCGTAGTCGATATCACGATCGACTATTGTTAAAATCGATCGAAAAATAGGTGATCCATATAATGTTTAATTTTGAAAATTTTTATCCGTGCGAAACTGAGGCGGACTGCTAGTAATTAATATGTTAAACCATTCACTACCGCAAACAAATGAATGGTAGGGGCTTCGAGTCAGCTGTGCTGAAGCGATGTTCTTTACGAAGCTGACAGACGTCAAGCCACAGTAACGAGCGCTACTGTAACAGGGCTCCAGTTCTTGATCACATTGCACTTTTTGTTACTGTATATCAAAGAACATTACTAGTGTTTATGTTACCATTCATCTGGTGTCTTATGCCAGCAGTTATGTCATTTCCCATTTAAAAATCCATAAGTCGTTAAACTGTCAAAAAGAAAGCACCGTACGCTTTTTTATACACAATAGAATTTATTTTTATGTTCACACTATCCGTAATTTAAATTAATTGTAAGTTATTTTTTACTTAAAGTATGATTTTCTATAAAAGCGTTTTGGAACGAAGCGTTATCGCGCGTTGTGAAAGGGGGCTAGACGGAAAAAATTCTTACGAAAAGTTGCCTCGACACTTTTTGCTATTGTAAGCTGTGCGGCGTGCGCATGTTTCTCTGTCTGTACGTCTCTCTCTCTCTCTCTCTCTCTCTCTCTCTCTCTCTCTCTCTCTCTCTCTCTCTCTCTTTTAGAAAGCAAGCCAGATATTTTCATTTCTATTTCGCATTGAACAGTGTGATGTCGCGACGATTATTTTTGTTGAGTGTATACAGGTTTTTTGTAAATAATAAAAAATAATAACAATAATGAATCCTGACAGTGTAAAAATTTTTATTACAATTCCTTCACTAAATAATCGATTCATCACTTCGTTCCATCCGGGTGTCCCTTGACACCTCTCAAGTTTTTTTTTAGTTTTTCATACTGTTATTTTTAAAAAATCATCCTCAATCACCATACTTATTACATCATATACAAGTTATACGCCTGCCATAACTCCAACTTCTTTGATTCGTAAATTATCCCGAATTATACGTATTGAATAGTAAACACCAAGCAACCTAAAAACAATACTATATTTAATTTAGTCTCGTTTAATTCGCTGCATCACGAATACTATTCAGTACTCTAGCTGGAATCCTGACTTGAGATGTCCCACCGGAAATGGGTCAATGGGAGCTTTCAGTGCACCGCAGTAATTTGTACTGCGCTCTCGACACTTGCCCTGCCTGACGTATATACTCCTGTGCATTTCGGCTAACACCTTCTGGGTCGTCCTAGTTTATCCTAGCCCTGCCTTTGATCTTAATAAAACATATTCTTATTATGCTATTTAATTTATTGTATTTTTTTGGTATCCTAAACGATATCGGGCCGATTATAAAACGTTTTTCAATTTGGCCTCAGCTGTGATAAGTTAGGTGATATTAAAACAAAACCTTATTTCTGAGGTATTTGGCTCACAGGCTATGTTAATATTTTTTGATATTCCGTGCCCTTTTAATTCTGATATACACACAAACAAATGGTAATTCTTTTAAATCCAAAACTAATTTAACAATATATAATGATATTTTTAATATTACAATAGTTTTCTTCGGGTTTTGGTTGGTAGTTTTAGTCAGTAGTAAATAGCGTGCCGTGGTGGTACCGGCCTAGAATATACTCCCCCATCTCTTCTCTTGGGTGCCGTAAGAGTCGACTAAGGGACCACGTACCAGAAGGTGGGCAGCAGCGCCTTCTGAGGATTGTAAATCATACTGCGCTCGCCAAACCGCATGCCAAGCGTGGCGAGTATTGGCTATAATAATAATAATACCTCCTACATGGTGAGACATATGTCCAGCAGTGGACGTCCTACAGCTGCGATGAAAAATGATTCTCGTATCTTTTTTTTAATATATTTTTGATCAACATTTAATGACTTTTTTGAAATATCACGCTTGTCTGTTTAGTTCAGCAACTCGCCTCTAGGTGGCATTGGTTGTATCGGCTTTACTGCATAAGTTAATATATTAATTGCATAAGTTGATAAAAAATGCTATGCAATAGCTTTACCGCGGCAGTCCCCGAGTGCCACAGGTTTTTTTTATATAGGTACATATTCGAAGATTATCTAATATATTTTACATGGTTCAGGTTCAGGTTCAGGTTCTTTATTTAGCCTTATAACTATGACCGTTATATTAGGCAAGTCAATATACAATGCACAATATAATATCTACTACTAATCTTAAATAATTTTTAGCAAAATTAAACAAGTCTAAATACACATTAAATTAACTACATATTACTAAACCATGATCTCTATTAGTTATTTCTAAAATTCCAAAAATCTCAATGTAAATTTACAGTACCTCTGTCATATCAGTGTCAAAAATTAAATAATTTAATTACATACATAAAAATACCACAAACATATACAAGTATACAAATACATTAAAAATACATAACCGTCGATTTTAGTTATCCAAATCATTCTCAAATAAATGTTAGTTTCAAATTCTAAAATCAGCATTATTTAATTTCATTGCCATAAACTCATTTTAACTATATAATGGTTTACTTTCAAAAAAGGTGGTTAATCTTTCCTTAAATTCAAGTAACGGCAAGTTTGATACAGCTATGGCATGTATAACATATTCTATCTATAGTGTTATATAAACCTTTATCGTTCCTATTTAAACTTGACTATCAACAAAAAACACAAATAAGTCATTTGATGACTTACCATAAATATACAGGTTGTTTAATGCTGTTTACTACATTAGAAATGAGAAATGAAAACACTTTAAGGGTATTTACTTTTCGTTACTGACGTATTTTGCTAAATGACGCAGAGCTTCAAGCAGAGTAATACAAACACAAAAATAAATTAAACGTCAATACGAGTTAGTATTGCCAGCTCGTACAAGCTTGCTGATTTATGCAAACACTCCCGCACCCCCGCTAGAAAGCATTCGTCAATGGCATTCTGTCGATCTCCATAGGAATTTCCATCAAAGATATGGCTTTATGTTTGGATCTGGAAAATGCATTCTCGAGGGGTACGAGGTCAATAAGCGTTAGGGGAAAGTTTCCGGACCCCTTACAACTGTCGCCGCGAGTTATTCACCCCATGTCAACTAGGGTTAAAAAGTTATCGCCACGACTCAATAGTAAAAGAAATAACCATCTATATCCGAGTTATATTTATCCAGTTTGAGAGAAAAACTTTGGACTTTAAAGCTATAACTTGGTTTTAGACCTGTTCTGTTGTCCTCGGGGATATCAGCAACTTCAATGTTTGGAGAGTTTTCAAACCGTGGCTTTTGGGAATTTAGCGTCTGAATATGAAAATTGTACCTATTCAATAAGTTGCATAGAGACTCCTGGTCTTTCCTTTTGTGTGTGCATATACGGTCACCAAAAGAATATTTATGGCCCCATGTTTCGGAATAAGTTTTATGATTTCGATTAGATCGTAAATAATATAAGACATGCTATACACTCAAAGTTTATTCTGGTATTAAAGAGTTTAATGACATAAATATGACGTAAAATGACGGTCGCCGTGGCGCAGTGGTTAGTGTCATTGACATGATTTCTGTGTCCCCGGGGCCCTGGGTTCGAATTCCGGCAGGGGCAAACATTTTATGCGATGAGTGTAGATGTTTGTCCCGGGTCTTGGATGTTTGTGTGCTGTGATTGTGTGTGTCCATGCCTCCCGCGATACAGGGAATCCTAGTGCAGCGGTCTGAGTGTAAGAAAAAAAAAAAAAACATTAAATAAATATCATGGAGGGCGTCATGTTTGCAGCTGGTTAATTAGTTCTACGCCATCTCGAAAACACAAAACCAAAATAACGTAATTAAATATTATGATGTGGAATGTTGAGAAAGCATTTAGAATAAAATAAAATCATGTACATTTTATCTACCGTTGTCGGACGTAGCTGCTAGCCAGTTGCACTTCCGTTCATTAATTACAGTAAAACAATGCGACCACGAGGTCGCGTTAATGAAACCGGTCCGAGAGACAATAACGCGTGGCGCTCCTCACGGACGAGCATTTCAGCTCACAGTGTTTTTACATTCTTAAACTACATTCATTTACCTAAGAAACGAAGAATCAGCTAGTCCTTTTGTTGTATTTTTATAGGTTAGGCTTAGCGTTTGACCTGTCTCAATTGATAGTGACTCATCCTCTATAGGTGCAGAATCTTTTATTTAATAAGACAATCTTTTATTTACCAAATAAACTTGGTATTCCGCTAAAATATCAATTTCATCTCGATTGCATTGTAGGTAATTGTATTGAGGTAGAAATTAGATCTGTGTAAGCATTACAGTTATACTCAAAATAGATATATATAGCAAAGTTAACAAAAACTACAATTCATTAACGATCTATTAGCAATGTTTTTAGTAGAATTGATGCCCTGAAACGTTTAATTGTACTCATAGTCAGCTGTCTTCGCGCACTGTGCGTGTGGTGACAGTTTTCCAAAATTAAGTTAATTTTGATTCCATGAATCGCGGGTAACACCATTACAACGTTGTAACACCCAAGACCCGGGATAAACATCTACACTCATCGCACAAATGTTTGCCCCTGCCGGGATTCGAACCCAGGGTCCCGACGGCAAAGAAATCAATGTCACTGACCACTGCGTCACGGCCTTTTTTAACTTACCTGATTATGAAATCATATTTACTTTAACTTACCTAAAACGTAAGTTATAGGTAAGTTAAAGTAAAGGTAAAGTAAAGTAAAGGAAGTTACAGTCGAACAATCGCGGGGCGAAGCTAGTAATATATATAAATTTGCTTGGCACTTTTAATAACAGGCTTCAAATCATCCATAAAGTCCGTATCGTCGTCGTATAAACAATTAAATCACGCACATTTTCCATGTACATCAAATGAATTCTCTGTGTCAGCGCTCTACTACCTAGATAAACGACAGTTTGTACTGGGAGTAATTTTTTATTCTCCAACATAAATTGCCATAATGTACTCTTCTTTTACCGTTGATCAACAAGCAGGTAACATCAATATGCTTATAGCTGGGTAATGTAAAGTATTAATGTAAGTAGTAAATGAAGTGTAATTGGTTATTTATTGACTATTCGTATTAGTTGATAGTTCAACAGTCTCGAGTAATTCAAGCTAGTTTAATTATTAAGCGCTGTACCCGCGGCAGGTACTAAAGGCGATCCTTTTAGCCTAGTTAATTGTACAACATAGGCCCAGGCTCTGCCCGCATCATAAATCTGCGTCGACTTAACGTCGGCTTGTGAAATATTAACCACTCGCCCGTTTTGACGCCAAGGCACCGCGATAAATAACTAATACAGTACCTACTGGTAAGCTGGAAGCGGTACGTCTGAAAAGTAAGTACTATTGCCAATTACGTAGATTGGCAAATATATTGGTAAAAAAACAACGGGTTGCACTCCGGGAGTGCCGGCAGAAGTGTACACTTGAACATTAACGTTGTGGATTTTTTAATATTTTGGAATTGTTAGGGAATAATTTCGCACGAATTGCTTCATTTATCAGTATAAAAGTACTATCATTTGTGTGTAAAATACAACATTCATTTATTGCGCTATCGTACACAAACATGACAATTTATATTATTTACATTATGTGTACCCTCCCTCCGTCTTCTATGATGACGTCACGCGTCATCATAGAAGTTAAGTTAAGATAAGTGAACTTAAGCTTTATAGATCCAGCGTTTGACCACTATATAAGTGAATGGTCAGTAACGATGTGCTCGTAAGAAATTACGCTAAATCTAGATGTTTACTGTCTCTCAAGGACTGCTGTCTGAACAAACTATGTGTTTGATGACAGTTTTTCATCTTGAGGGTAATAGCTAGCCAGGTAGGTATTGGAAATACCGGTAGGGTACTTTTAAGATGCCTGAAGAGCTATGCTATGATGATGATGACTCCGGTGTTGCTTTCATAGGCAGCTCAAGCCGTTGGCGGGGATCGAACCAGAATCCATGCTACCACATCCACATCTAGGCTATCATTGCTTCATAGAAAGATACTTAAAAATCTTACTGAAATTGATGAATTACATATATAAAGAGCAGTGGTACCTAATCATGATTGCACTACCGCACTTAAATGGTTAAGAAGTTTTCACTTCAAAATATTGTTTCAATATCACTCTTATTGTAGTTGGTATAAGAGTTTTTATAATATAGTAGTGTTTCACTTTTCACTAGTCTTTTGTTTACGAATGTTTTATACGACGTTATTAGGTGTAAAATAATAACGAGTAAGTATGTATGTAAGTATGTATATAAACAATTTTAGTTTCACTACTCACTCATATAAATCATCATCATCATCATCATTTCAGCCATAGGACTAGCCCAGCGGATTAGCAAGTGACAGTGGGCTGGGCACATAGCTCGAAGAATTGATGGAGGTTGGAGTCGAAAGGTTCTCGAATGGAGACCACGGACTGGCAAGCGCAGCATAGGACGGCCACCGACCAGCTGGACAGACGACCTGACTAAGATTGCAGGAAAGAGCTGGAAGCGGTTCTTGTGGAGATCAATAGGGGAGGTCTATGTCCAGCAGAAAAAGGAAGTCAATAGTACCCATAACGAATATTTAATTAAATTTGTTTTATTGCGACGTTTATTCCAGCATAGAATATTCCTTGTTCTCAAAATATCAGTGAGCTATGCATACACCCGCAGAGGGTGGTTTAGTATCAATCAGAGATTCTGGATTTGGGCGGTGATTCAGAGAGCTAACGTTATTTCTTTTCCTTTGACAAAAAATGAGGTAAAATTTAAGGTAACCTCTTTGCTGAAATTGAGAAGACTGAAGAACTCTTGCAGATTTTAACATAACATAATAATGATTTGTGTACGGTTTTCTTATTCTAAAATATCAACCACAGTTACGCCATACCAAACTGTTTTGATGCAAAAAACATATGTATATTTAAGCCGACACTCTCTCACACTCACACATGCACTTACATTTTACATACTGAGAGGAACTTTTACACTAATTCTTGAAAAGCTCTCAATATATTAAAGTCATTCAATTAATACTCTTGCCTTGTTCACTAGGATTATTATTTTTAGGTATATAGATTTAAATATGTTTAACATTATGTATAAACAGTTGTCAATAGTTTAAGGCTAGATAGATTATTTTTAGTAAAACTAGGAGGAGGGCGCTTTAAGCAGAAACATAGGCAATGAGCCTAGTTCAGTGACAGATAACCCATATAATTTATTTGTGTAAACCTCTAGCCACATAACATAAAATGTATAAATGTGCACTCATTTGAATAAATTGAATTTGAATTTTTGATTTTTTTGAATATTTATTCGCTACCCTACCGTGTTGTTTGTCACGACAATTTGTTAGTACATATTTATCACTGGCGACCCGCCCCGGCTTCGCACGAGTAAAAGAATTAAAAATGATGAGGATCCCCAAATTTTATGAAAATATAATATATCCTATGTCACACGAAGATAGTGTAGCTGCCCAGCAGTGAGAGAATTTTTCAAATCGATTCCGTAGTTTCGCAGTCTGTTCAATGCAAACATTTTGGGGGTTATGTCACCCACGTCCGTAGGAAAGTACCCCGAATGCTATTCTCGAATCCCTACACGTGACCCCCGGGTGGTGCTAAGTGGTGACCTGGTGGTAGGCTTCGGCCGTGGCTAGTTACCACCCACTCGACAAAAACGTGTCAAGAAACGGCCTAGTCGTGTTACGGCACGATGTCTAGTGACGCCATTTGAGGAGGACGGGTCAGAATAGTTGCACCACTGCAGGCAGACCGATTTGATGCACTAAGTAAATGCTACATCGGGTTACTAGTCGTGGAGGGTAGCGGGATCCGAGGCACGGTGCACCGCTGGCCGACCGCAGTTAGTAGGGGGCCCAAGTAGTGAGCCAGCCACTCACGAAAGGCTGCCCCGCCAACTAGCGAAAAATCCCAGGAATGCGCCATCGTGCCGGTTGGCGACCGGACGAGAGCGCCCGATGGACATTCTTGGGGGGGCTCGGGCGTCCCCGCAGTCTCCAGACTGGTACCCCTCTGGTGTGGGTTTTCTTTTTATGTCTCAGGGTCTAATGCATGGTGCCTCATTCAACTACCGTCTTCCCTACCAACATTCACTCCAAAAATGAAAGTCAAAAAGAGCAAGAGTACGGTTAAACAGCGGTTGCACTCGCTCTCTCTTAAAGTGCACCTCACAAACATCCGAGGTCTGCACTCAAATCTCTTGGCAGTCTAGAGACTCAAAAACCGGCTTTGTTGTTCCTCACGGAGACGCAGATACGGCGACCATCTGACGTGTCGTACCTCACATACCCAGGCTATGCCTTGGAGCACAATTTCAAACCACACGCAGGAACATGTGTGTACATTCGGGACGATATGTGCTATCGGCGTCTTCGAAACCTTGAAGATCCCAGATTCTCTACTGTTTGGGTTTTGGTGGACACAGGCATAGAGAAAATTCTTTACGCCTGTGTCTACCGATCGCACCGCGGAAATGAGGAGACGACCAGGTTCACTGAACATCTTATTGAGGCGGCAGATGCGGCTCAACAAAAGTACCCTTCAGCCCAACTGGTGCTACTAGGGGATTTTAATGCCCACCACCAAGAGTGGCTAAGCCCATACTTGGACACCGACCACGCCGGGAGAGAGACGCGAAAGCTCGCCTTAGCGTTAAATCTCACCCAGTTGGTCCAAGAGGCAACAAGAGTACCAGATGTTGAGACGCATACAGCCTATTGCTTGGACCTTATGCTGACAACAGATCCAGACCGATACTCAGTGTCGGTATCATCACCCTTGGGTAGCTCCGACCATTGTCTGGTGAAGTCTGTATCTGTCTACTACCCGCCCGATTCCTGCCAAAAGGGCACCCGGCGGGTATGGCAATACAAGTCAGCAGATTGGGATGAGATGAGGACTTTCTTCTCGTCTTACCCTTGGCTACCTATGTGCTTCTCTTCTGGTGACCCTTCGGCATGCGCTGACGCTGTGACGGATGTGTTACGTCAGGGTATGGAATATTTTATTCCCTTCTCGGACGTTGCACTGTCAGGCAAAGCTCGCCCATGGTTCGGGGCTGAGTGTAAAGGTGCTGAAGCGCTGAAACGCAAAGCATACCTGGCCTGGGTTGAGGCTCGTAAACGTAAAGCGAAGGACGTGCACGTGAAGAAGAGAGCCAAGGCGAGAGAGAACAAGGCGGCCAAGTCTTGCAAAAAGGCTCTAAAGAAAGCTCGACTTAACCACATCAGCCGAATAGGGAACAAATTAGCTTCGTACCCTGCGGGTAGTAAAGCTTTTTGGTCCCTGGCTAAGTCGGTTGAATCGAATTTCTGTCGCCCCTCACTACCGCCACTGCTGAGACCGGATGGATCCCTAGCTCATGCCGCTGAAGATAAAGCAAACTTGCTTGCTACTCTTTTTGCTGAAGCTTCGCGGATAGATTCTAGCGGTGCAACACCTCTCACTCCAATTGGTGAATGCGAGACGTTTATGTCGGATATTCGTATTCACCAAACCGAGGTTCGCAAGACGCTACGTAATCTCGACATTAATAAAGCTAGCGGTCCGGACGGAATTCCAGCCATAGTTCTAAAAACCTGTGCACCTGAGCTCACTCCTGTCTTGACACGTCTGTTTCGACTTTCCCTTAATGCTGGTGTAGTGCCTAAATCTTGGAAGATAGCTAACGTGCAGCCCGTACCTAAAAAAGGTAGTCGATCTGACCCTGCCAACTACAGGCCCATATCGGTCACGTCCGTTCTCTGTAAGAGTATGGAGCGTGTCCTCAACCAAAAGCTCCTGGCATACCTGGAGACTAATGACCTTTTAAGTGACCGGCAATATGGCTTCCGCCGAAACCGGTCCACAGGAGATCTCCTAGCGTATGCCACGTACATCTGGAGTGAGGCCATTGAAAAATGCGGAGAAGCGCTGGCCGTTTCTCTCGACATCTCAAAGGCCTTTGACAGGGTCTGGCACGACAGCCTCACAAACAAACTTCCTTCATACGGCTTGCCCACCTTACTATGTGATTGGATATCAGACTTTCTGAGGGACAGATCATTACAAGTGGTCATTGATGGCTGCTCGTCAGATCAATTGGATATCAATGCCGGTGTTCCTCAGGGGTCAGTGCTCTCTGCAACGCTGTTTCTACTGCACATTAATGACCTGCTCAAGCCCGGCACCTTTGGGTATGCAGATGACAGTACAGTAGTAGAGAGCTACATATCCAATTCACGCTGCAGTGGTGCCCAAACACAGGTATTAAGAGAGGAAATGGTCGAACGTTTGAACCTGACCCTAAAGGCAGTCTCCGACTGGGGTGATGCCAACTTGGTCAGGTTTAATCCTAATAAAACGCAGGCGTGTTTATTTTCCGCGAAAAAGAGTCAATTTAACTTGACCCCTACTTTCCGTGATGTATCCGTGCCGATAACTGACCATCTAGACATACTTGGTGTCTCCTTGAACTCGACGCTCAATTTTGGGTCATACATTGAGTCTAAAGCTCAGTTGGCAGCCAAAAAACTGGGAGTCCTTGCAAAGGTGAAACAGTACTTTACACCGGAACAGCTGCTCAACTTGTATCAAGCACAGGTTCGATCGTGTATGGAGTACTGTTCTCATTTGTGGGATGGTTCGGCTAAGTACCAACTTGAGGCTCTTGAGTCGATAGAGAGACGAGCTAAAAGGCTCATCAACAACGACTCTCTTTTCGAGAGGAGACTCCAAAGCCTGCAGCATCGACGTAATGTCGCTAGTTTATCGGTTTTTTATCGGATACATTTCGGGGAGTGCGCTCTGGAGTTGCATAATTTGATTCCGCCATCCCCATTCCATCTTAGGACGACCAGACGGACGGCAATGCGACATCCATACATGGTGGACGTTCCAACTTGTCGCACAAAGCGTTTTGCTTCCACATTCTTAGTGCGTACAGCTAACGAATGGAACTCATTGCCTAACTCTGTATTTCCGAAAAAATACGACCTGGGTATCTTCAAGTCACGAGTGAATATGTATCTTCTAGGCAGGCGTGCTCCATCGTAGACCGCATCATCACTTAACATCAGGTGAGATAGTGGTCAAACGCCTGCCTATTCCCAATAAAAAAAAAAAAAAAAAACAAACAAACAGTCAAATCTTTACTTCTCCAATGAGATGTCATACTTGAATTAATGGACTTCTATGTTGTTGGAGCCATGAATGTATTAACCAGTCATTCAATTTCTGAAATATCGTAATAGTATCGCGTGCAGGTATATATTTTATAGATTGTAATCAAATAATATTAAGTCACTTATAAGTTAACATTTAAGGTATTATGGAGCTCAACGGATTTTCCAAAATTTATCTGAGGTTTGATCGATGCGACGCGTGACCTAAATGCTGGCACATATTTAGCTCAACGAATCAGCATTGCAATTCAATGTGGCAATGCTGCTAGCAGTCTGGGCACGGTTAGAACATTTGAGTTATCTATAGGCTACCAATAGCTAGTGGATTGCTCATATGTTATTGTAGTAGCTGCAGTATTGTAATGTAACAAACCAACTAGGACTCACGTGGTAAACACTGGTTTGTTACATTACAATTATGGAAGAAACTCGCGATAGTATTGTAATTAGTTATTAGTGTTTTATTTTAATAAAGGCATTTGAAAAAAAAAGGTATTATTATTTAAAGGAGTATGCGCCGTGGCTGATGCACGAATTATCGCAATGGTAACCCAGTCGGTTCCCATCGTTAACCCATTGAACCCACTTCAACTTCAACTGTCATTCAATTGCTAATTTATTAGTGAAAAAAAATATATCAAACGACGATAATTTTTTTTTTAAAAAAAATATTTCGGTTTTACAAATGCGCTTGAAGTACAAATGCGCTTAGTAGCCGTAAGTAATCTGTAGTGTACATTTTTGATATATATAATCAACACGTATCAGGATTAGTCCCGCCCCTTCTGCCTGTAAACACCCGCCAGTCTCTGTAATATCATCGGCGCCTCGTAAACCCTTAACACAAGTTTTTTTTTCTAGGATCAACAAACAGTTTCACAATATGTTACTTATAAATAAAAATTAATTAATAAAATATTCATTGTGAGACCAACATCGTCGACCACAGGTTACAAAGTAATAGGTTACAGTGGTAATTGCCAGCGCCTGCTAAGGATAGGAAACCATACTGCGCTCGCCAACCCGCCTGCTAAGCGTGGCGAGTATTGATAAATCCCCCCTATATGGGGAAGCATATGTCCAGCAGTGTACATCCTATAGCTGCTATGAATGAATGATTTTATAAGTTATAATAAACTCTTAGGTTTGATTCCGAATAGCTACAGAACCAACCTGCTAAACAGGGAGTTCCAACAAATGACTCGAGTATCATCGCCTTTTGACCCGACGAGTAGCCACATGATATATGACCGACCACCGTCGCATACGCTCAGTTTTTACCCCCGCAATGATGGATGGCCCGACATTGACCCAAATCGATTACCCCACTGCCTCAATTTTCTAGTTAATTTCGGGACCGCTCTGCCTGTAATTCGCTGATCGAAGGAGGAGCAGGAATTATCGAAGAAGATTTTTTCTGAAGACGTATATGTACCGTACCGGTGTGTTTTTCCATTAGGTCTAGATTCTATTGCGCGTTTATGAAGCGGTCGTAGAGGTTTATTTTTGTTGTGTTAAGATAACAATTGTTAGGTCGTAAAGTCCTTGGGTGGTCTGAGAACTGACATCGGTCTGGCCACTAGCCTGTCCGCCAGCGTGTTGGATGCCCAAAACTTCTCTCTGTGAGGTAGGCTTGTGAATGTGCTGGGTGGATAATGCTATCATGAGACGTAATCAAAACGACGTAATATGCTATTTGTTGTAGATGTACATAAAACAAATAATAATTTGTAAAATTTATTAAACGCTTGTGTATGTTACACTTACTTGGGTATGACAACGAAAAAATGAGATTTAAACTTTTGTATGAAAAGATTTCTAGGAAAAGCTACTTTTCTTGATCATAAAACATCATTAGAAGTGTGAACTGTGTATGCACTCTACGATCTTTGTACTGTGTTTAATAATTAAAATTACAAATAAATAAACAAAAGAGCTATCGGACTTTTAATCCACAATTACCAGCGCCATCCGAAAGAAGTAAGCTTTCCTTCGCCGACGGTGGGAGCTACAGATGAACAATAAAAAAAAAAGGATACTATAACACTCTTACGAATTACCAAATTAAATGGAAATAAAAGAGCATGATCAGGCACGTTCTTCTCAAATTGTACCACACAAAACAATTATAAGGCTCTACAGAGATGAACTTGTAAGTTTAAGCTAGGTTTAATAATTTTACAAGGTCAATATCTGATCTCACATATTATTACTCACACGCTTATTGCATTACGGTATTATAAGACGAAATAGCAGGCTTTGACATCATGTTCTGAAAACGTTGGCTACGTAATCTTATGCCTAAGAGTTGTTTATAGTTTATTTCACTAACATCATGCTAGGCGGGCTAGGCGGGTTAGGCGGGCTAGACCAATGATGTTTTACTAAAGATAATATTTTTTTTTTTTTTTTTTTTTTTTCCTAGTATAGAACGCATACAAATGCGTCCTATAAATATATTACAATCTAGCCTAAAAAAAGCTAATAAGTAATTTAAATCTAACTTAACTTGCTAAATTTACTGTACTAAGAATGTGTCCATCAACACTTTTCTTATTGTCTCTATTTAAGGGGGAGACACTTGATTCATGTGTTCTCTATGAGCAGTATTTTAACCACATTACACTAGCATACTGTCACTGAACACTACACTAATTCGAACGGTTTTGTTCTTTTGAGTCTTCTCACTAAATCGGTCTGGTCAAGGAGCATAACTGCCTCAACATTAACATGATGATGAAGTCTTTGTTGGTGAGCTTCTGCATAGTTTTTTATCACTTTGTCAACGAACTCTATTTTAAGGTCCCGGTGGAGGTCGTTGTTTCTTATGTACCAGGGTGCGTTTACTATTTCCCTTAATACTTTATTTTGAAATCTTTGTATAATTAGGATATTGCTCGGTTTGGTGCATCCCCACAGCTGAATGCCGTAAGTCCATATTGGCATTAATACTTGTCTGTACAGTAATAGTTTGTTATGAGTTGACAGCGCGGAATGTCTTCCAAGTAGCCATTGCATTTTTTTATATCGCAGATTCAATTCTTGTCTTTTTTTCTTGACGTGAACTTTCCATCTAAGTTTTGCATCAAGCGTCATCCCGAGATATTTAGCCGAGTTTTCGTAGGGAATCTTCTTATTATTAATGTACACAGGACAATAACTGTGACTTTTATTACTGAAATCTACATGAATAGATTTTGTTTCATTTAGTTTAATTCGCCATTTCTTAGTCCATCCGTAGAACTTATTCACTGCTATTTGTACCTTGTCCACAGCCTCGTTGTGGGTATTGCCTGTTGCCATTATAGCAGTATCATCAGCAAAAGTAGCAATAATGTTATTTTCTAAATTTGGAATATCGCAGGTATATAATAGGTACAGGACCGGACCTAGTACACTCCCTTGTGGTACTCCAGCTTTTATTTCCTTGATTCCTGTGTAAGCATCTTCTTGCCTTACACGGAATGCTCTATTTGAGATATACGATTTTAATATATCCGAAAACTGTTTCGGTAATTTTATTCTAAGTTTGTGTATAAGTCCTTCATGCCACACTTTATCGAAAGCTTGTGCTACATCAAGGAAAACAGTTGTACATACTTTTTTATCTTCAAGAGATTTTTCTATTATATTTGTAATTCTATGCACTTGCTCCACAGTTGAGTGTTTTTCTCGAAAACCAAATTGGTGGTCAGGAATGAGTTTGTTATAGTTTAGAACTGGTTTCAGTCGTTTGAGTAAAAGCTTTTCGAAAAGCTTCGACATTACTGGTAACAGGGATATTGGCCTATATGAAGATGTTTCGTAAGGTGGTTTCCCCGGTTTTGCTATCATAATTACTTCTGCAACTTTCCATAGGTCTGGTACATATTTTAGTCTAAATGATGCATTAATAAGAGTTGTTAGCTTAACGACACCTTTTTTCGGGAGGTTGCGAAGTACTACACCTGAAATCAGATCATAACCTGGTGCTTTTCGTGGACTTATATTGTGTTTTATTTCTCGAACAAGCTCTTTTGGTGTGACTAGGTCAATTTCTTCATCTTCTTTGTGATAAAGCTCTATCTCATCATAAATAAACGATTCATTTGTTGTGGATTCATTGGGTGTAAATATAGTTTCTAAATGTTCTGCAAATTTGTTAGCTTTTTGCTCGTTACTTACAGCCCATTTTCCATGTTCACATTTAAGAGATGGAACATGGTTTATAGGTCTTTTAAGGCTTTTTGTTACTTTCCACAAAGAATAATCAGTGCTGCTATCACTTGTTATTCCTTGCAGATGCATTTTTGTGTTTTCATCATTGAACTCTTGTATGAGTTTCGTAAGCTTTTTAGTAAGATTATTTAACTTACTTTTATCTGCGGGGTTCCTAGACACGTGCCACTTTTTTCTCTGCCGCCTTTTTTCGGCTATAAGATGTTTTATTGTTTCTGGATATATGTGCCCTTTGGTGTGTTTTATTCCATCAGGTGTATTCTTCCAAGCTGCTTGTTGTATTTGTTCAATAAACATTTTAACTTCTAGGTCCAAGTGTTCTGGCGTCTTGAGTGGGACCATGAGGTTTATATAACTATTTAAATCTGTCTTAAAGCTCTCCCAATCTGTTAGCTTATTAACTAGAGCTAAAGGTTTTTTCTTAAGTAAAATTGTCTCACTTACTTCTAGGTATATAGGAGAGTGGTCCGAACTCATATCGTAACTCTTATATATTCGCAAATAACTTGGTGATATATTCTTGACTATAAAGAAGTCTATCAGGTCAGGTATTTTTTTTGGATCTGTTGGCCAAAAAGTGGGCGTTCCCGTGGATAACGGAGTGCATTTCGTGTCTTTGATAGCCTTTAACAACTCCCTACCTTTTGTAGTTGTTAATCTGGAGCCCCAAAATGTGTTTTTGGCATTGAAATCACCTCCTAAAATAAATCTATGGCCAAGCCTCTGTAGGCAGCTGATATACTGCTCTTTTTTAATTTTGTGTCGAGGTGGATAATAAACTGACGATACATTGATAGGATAGTTCTTAGTATTCACACATATCGCCACTGCTTGAATTTCTTTTTCTTCGTATTTAACAATTTCATGGTGTTGGATATTTTCTTTAATAATAACGGCACTGCCCCCTCTGGCAGTATTACTTGGATGTAGTGCATGATACACTTTATATCCTCTAAAAGTTATAAACGATTGTTTTGTAAAATGAGTTTCAGAGATTAAACAAACATCTACATTTTCTAACTCTAGGATTACCTGCAGTTCATTTTGATGACTTTGCAATCCATTTGAGTTCCACGCCATAATCTTAAGTGTGGTATTCATTGTTGTATCTTAGAGGTACCTGTTGTACTATTTTCTAGTTTGCTCAATCTTTCATTAAATGAGGTTATGAGCTTTAATATATCATCTAATTTTTTGTCGGTATTAACAGCTGCATGAGCAGAGGGAGCCTGGCTGTGCTTTGTTGAACCTTTTGCGGCAGCTTGGGCGTAGGAAATGTTCTTATTTCTTGTACTGGTGGTTGACAAGCCTCTTTTATTCTGACTCTGACCATCGTCAAGTTTTTCAGATGCCAGGTGTTGACGTATAACACCAGGCTTTTTCATACTTCTGCTACGGATAGCTTGGATTTCTTTGGCTACCATACATCCTCTGTAGTTAGCTGGATGTGGTAATCCACAGTGGACGCATTTTGGTTTCTCTTCTTTGGGCTTTTTACAATCCTTGGTATGGTGTTTACCAGTGCATTTTACGCACCGAGGCTCTTTGGCGCAATATTTTTGTGTATGTCCATAGGCCTGACACCTTTTGCACTGAGGAATAAGTTTATTAGTTTTTATTGTCTCGATCTCGACTTTACATCCCAATATAGTTTTTATATGGTGTATTTTATTTATATCCTCATTATTTTCAAATGTAAGCATAAACATGTTTAGTGGCTCTTTTGTTTTCCAACTTAATTTGTTTACGGCTTCTATAATTTTAAATCCTTTATTTTCTAAGTCTACTACAATTCTCTCTGGTTTGCACGTAGAGTGCAATTTTTTAGCCATGACTCTTATTGGCCTCTCTTGTTTATTTTCATATGAATGCCAGTGGCAATTGTTTTTAGTGAGAGTATTAGTTATTTTTTGATACGACTCGTTATTAGTAGCATTTACTTTAACGGTATCACCGTGCATCATTTTAATGCTAAATGCATCAGGTTGCTGATCTTTTGACAGAAAGTCAAAGAAGCTTTGGTAATCCTTAATACCATCTACTATAATAGGTGGTGGCAAAAGATTATTCTTTGTTTTTTCTTTATTTTTTTTCTCTTCTATGTCACTAGTTTCAGCTTGAGTGGGTGAGGTGTTCAGTTTTCGTTTCTTTCTCGTCTTGGTTCTAATCCACCCAGTTTCTCTAGCAAGTTCTTCTTCATCCGTGTTATATTCAGCCGGGGGGGCAGAAATATCCATTGTAGGTGCTGGTTTCTCCGAGTTGTTTACCGCCACGCACTTTAATTGTTGCTGAAGAATTTCAATTTGGTTCTTCAAGCTATGGACAAGGCTTTGCAGTTCATCTCGCTGAGCACGTTGTTCCAAGTAAGATTTATACAGGAAATGCTCAGTTTCTGTAGTAAGTTGGATAGTATCTTTACTTGGTGATTGCTTTGATTTTGAAGCCATCATTAAGTTAGCCTCGCTATAGCAATACTATAAAAAGATGACTAACGTCGCCTTAATAATATTATAACTAGGTCATCGCGCCGGGTCAGCCGTTTCCACGCGGCCTTGTTAGGAATGATGCGTTAGCACTTTACACTGCACGTACGCGGTAAGCGAGCGACACAGCTGCTCTCAATAGAAATCGAACGATGACTGATAAAGATAATATAGATAAAATAATATAGAAAAGGATAGCTATATGTTTAGACTTGCGCTTGAAATACGCGTCAAAATGAAAATTACTACAATTGACCTAATTTTGCCGCCTCAGTTTCCGCGCGCTTGTGCGACATCTACCTCATATAAACTTAAAATATCATTGGGCTAGACGGAGCTTACGTCAAATTATTGAAGGAAAAACAGGGCGGTATTCTGTAGTGGGTTTAAATTCCGTGGGTATCCGAATTTTTTGCTTCAAAAACTTGAACGTGATCTTATGTGTATGTGCTAAGCATAACCAGCCCAGTACGTCCCCACTGCTGGAACATGAGCCTTAATCACATAGACGAGTGCTGGTAATAGTCCAACACGCTGGCCAGTGCCAATTCTGGAAAATAAGTTACGCAAGATAAGTTCTTACATGGTATCCATAAAATTCAAATTAGTATGAAACTTCAACTTCAATAACAATACTAAAATAAGATCTTTTTATTAAAACTTCGGGTAGTTTTAAAAATAAGTCGCCAGTTATATGCTGCGCACTCGAAATCAGGCAGCAATTGAATAAAACTATTACAATACAATATTAGAGATAGCGTTGAATGGAATATTATATTTATTATATTATATTATCGCACAAGCGACTTAGAAAAAACCAAATTAAAGAAAGCGATGACTGTCTAGCAATAGTTATTTATTATAGAATGTAAATTCCTTTTATTGGCTGTAGGTTAAGATTATATGTCCAAAAATGTTAAATTAAGAGCTGTGGATTTTGTTTAATAAATAAATAAATAAATATTATAATATTCAATGCTAGTTCAAATGATTAACATAATTAGGGTCATTTTAGAATCATTACTGCAATAACATGGACCCACGTTTAATACTTGATATATATTTTATCCATATCGAGCTACGCCGAAATATGTATAGCAACGTTAGCACTGTATTTTCTCACAATTAAAATAACAGTATAAAGATGATTTGTACGACTGTTATCCCAGTTTACAGTAACTGTTAAGTTTAGAGCCGGCGTAAATCGCGGGTTTATTCATCGCCTCTCCTCGACCATGGAACAATAAACTCCGGGCTCCTACGTCATAAATATCGCATTACTATAAGTGGTGATAATAAAACTTTAACGATATAACCCTGTAATGCAAAGTATTTGTCTAGAAGCGATATTTCTGAATACAACAGTCGTTGTGATCTTATATAATTATTTAACTGAGCTTTACTCGTGGTAAAACGGAGATAAATATAATAAATTCCGAGTATTATGAAACATAACTATAAATTCTCCGAAAAATATAGCACAGCATAAACTCATTGTTAAAGAACTTTACGTTTTTTTATATTGTATAGGTCCAGCGTTGATGGTCAGTGACGATATGCTCGCAGATGTTATGATGCTAGACCTAGAATGCTTACTTTTTTTTTTTTCTTTTTTTATTCACAATAGGCAGGCGTTTGACCACTATCTCACATGATGTTAAGTGATGATGCGGTCTACGATGATTCACGCCTGCCTAGAAGATACCTGTTCACTCGTGACTTGAAGATGCCCAGATTGTATTCATGTGGAAACACAGACTTAGGCAATGAGTTCCACTCGTTGGCTGTACGCACTATGAATGTGGAAGCAAAACGCTTGGTGCGACAGGGTGGAACGTCTACCATGTATGGATGTCTCATTGCAGTCCGTCTGGTCGTTTTTTGATGGAATGGGGAAGGAGGTACCAAGTTATGTAACTCCAGAGCACACTCCCCGAAATGTATCCGGTAAAAAACCGATAAGCTCTCAAGGACTGCTGCCTGAATACACTATGTGCTCGGTGACAGTTTTTCACACTTGAGGGTGAAAGCTAGCCAGGAGGGTGCTTGAAAATATCCTATGTATAAATACGGAGAATACCCATCTTACCTTATCGATACTTGGCCATGGAGCATATAGAAATAATGTTGGTGGTCAATGTTTGATATAAGGCCCTTAAGGTGTGTTCTAAGAGGACAAGTGCCGTTTTGGGCAGTGTACAATTGAACGAGCGTTCGATTTGGGAATGTGACATTTGTGGACAAAACGATATATCCCAAATCGAACGACACGAAACGTCATTTACACAAGAGCTGTCAAACACGCCGATTCGTTTGTATGACTAAATTAATGCCTTTAAAAAGTTTCAATACCTCTAATATAAGCTTGAAACCTCACGAGAATCACATTTTCGAAATGGAAATAGATAGGAAACATTGCATTAGCGTACTTTTAATGTAAGTTTATGTATTCACATTTGCTGTAATTGTCAATCCTTAAGGTATCAAAAAACAAAAGACCCTATCGGAGGTGGGTCAAAAGCGGCAGATCAAGGAGGCGCTTTGGACAGTTTTCATGCATCTCGAACGGTGAACAGAAACAGCACAAAACGCCACCTGTGCCAAAACGAACGCGGAATGTGATCGTCTTGGGCGTTTTTAACTGTTCCACAGCCAATCTAGTTAAGTTCGATCTCTTGTAGTTTCACGACCAACACAATGTTGATTTTGAAATGAAAATGAAATTATATTTATGTCAGCCCTTAGACAACACAGTGTAAAAGTCATCATCATCATCATTTCAGCCATAGGACGTCCACTGCTGGACATATGCCTCCCCAATATAGGAGGGATTTGCCAATACTCGCCACGCTTGGCAGGCGGGTTGGCGAGCGCAGTATGGTTTCTGTTCCTCAAAAGGCGCTGCTGCCCACCTTCTGGTACGTGGTCCCTTAGCCGACTCTTACGGCACTCGCGGGAAGAGATGGGGGAGTAATATTCTAGGCCGGTACCACCACGGCACTTAAAAATACAATTGAATTATTATACGTTACACTCAAAGCTGTCCCTTATAAACAAAATAGTATATTATCTAAACCTGTGAAAGCCTTCATATTTAAAAAAAAATTATTGTCATATTAATAACTTGCGATGTTATTTTTATGGGAAGATCGAATTTAATGTTCTGGATTTAAACTCGGAGTGAATCCCAGAATTCTTCGCATTTATTTCTGGTTGGTCCCCAGCCTTAACCGCTATTTTTTTGTAATTGCCAATGCGTGTACGTTTCTTTATCAAATGGCTCCAACGAAAATGTAGCTTTTCCTAGCAGCCGTCATCATGCTGAGTTCAATCAGGGGCCTATATGGCCAATATGGGGCCTATTTGAGACTGTTTTTTAGTTACTATTGAAACTATATATTTTGTGTAATTTTGTAAAATGTCAACTATTCAATATTATTATATTCGTCTGACATGATATGTAAACTAGTTTGCATTGCTTTTTTGATGTGTTCAGATTTTAGTTTAAGGCTTTGTTTCAATAATTATGCACACCAAATTTAATGTAAGCCAGTGTAACACAACTTCAAGTCTATACTGACCAAGTTTAGCATCACCATTAAACTTGCCAATGCAATGGCAAACTTATAAAGGACGAGACAAGTTCGCAAATTGAACACAGATGTCGAGGGAAACTTGAGAACTTCATTAAGACGCTACGGTTCGCCTGCACCGGTCAAAGTTAGGCTCTCAGACACGCTCGAGCACCTTTAGATGCCGGACTTAATGTTGCTAACTGAACATGTATCCACCAATACTTCGCTTCAGGTATTTCTTGAGCTCACCAAGTTTTCCGACGTCGGTCAGACTTTTGCATTAGGAAGTTGCTTACTTTTGTAACTCTAATGCGGTCGAGTCTCCCGAGTGTTCTCGTGGATATGAATACGATCAGTCAGCAAGTATTATAAAAGTTCTGTTTCTTCTGAGAATTCTGTAGGAAACTACGAAACGTACAAACACATTTCTCTATATTAAATGTATAACACTTATTTTATTCAAGGATAATCTATTATTATAAAATATAATATAGAGCGTCCATCCCTTTCAATACATATATACCCATTAATAAGTGTTAAGATCGCAGGCAAAGGCTGGATGCGGGCCGCTTCCAACCGGTCCTTGAGGAAATCAATGGGGGACGCGTATGTCCAGCAGTGGACGTCCTATGGCTGAGATGATGATGATGAAGTCTTAAATTAATAAAATATTATTAAATATACTTGTTTCAGGCACTTTCGAGTACCTGCCTAGCTAGTACCGCACTCCAGTTTGAAAACACTGTCACGAAACACATAGTGTGGCAGTAGCCCTTGAGAGTAAGTAAACGTTTTAGGTTTAGCGTGATCACACTTTCGACCAGATCGTGACTGACCACAGAGTGAGATAGTGGTCAATCCAGATCTATAATGAATAAAGAAAAACTAAATACAAGCAGCATTGCCTCCATCGAGATAATTATTATATACTTATTTCGTACATAATAACTTCATAAGCAACCCATCACGCTCCCACTGCTGGGAGACGCTCATTCCTCTCAGAGAGAAAAGTATTGTCCACTATTGTCCAGCATTCACTACGCTGGATAATGCGTCTTGGGGGATAGACTAGATTTCAGCTTTCAGACCGCCCATGGGCCTCCGACGTGCTTGAACGACTGTTATCCTAAAACAGCAACAGTGACCGCCCGCCTTTTATTTGTATTTTGCGTGCCTACTGAAGCACGGAAACTGCCGCTGGCTGTCATTTATCCAAACTATGACCGCGCCGTCCGCGCAATACTCTGCACCCAATTGATCGGTTGGCATGGGTAACCTCCACTGGGACATCTCTTGCATATTTCTTATATTCTTAGTTATTACCTCAGAACAACACTACGCAACTACAAATGAAACTTTAATACATTTTCTATAAATACATTCCCATTACGAAAACTCGACCATTCAATTTCATTATTACTGTAAGCTGGTAAAATGAAATGTACCAACATAGTACAATACTCATAATCGCTAAGTAAAATAGAGTAGATATAAATATAAAATAAGCATTATGTTTTCCTAAATATTCTAATTATTTTCAACAAACAATCCGAAGGAATTCAAACAAAGTAGCTCCAGCCAGTTCACATTGCCCTATTTTAATGAATAATTCTAAGAAGAATTCCTTCGCATAGTTCTGATAAAGAGAAGCATCGAAACTTCAAATTAAGATTGTTATAGCTCCACGCCGAGAAAGATTAATGAAAGCGACACCTAGAGGTCAGGACGGTAACGATATCGGGTCACTGTTGAAATAAAAAAGCAGCATTGATAATTTAGATACCTACATCATTCTTATTACGAATCGATGATTTATTTAATTTACAATGTGGTGTCACGTTTTAGATGGAATTTGTGAAAGGAGGATGGCAGACTCCCATACATTTGCAGCCTAGAAGAAAAAATCCGCGTTCATGAATGAAACTTATACGTATTAATATAATACGTATAAGTATTAATCTCAACGTTTTGAACAAGTTGAATTTGTTTTTATTTTATTTTTTTTACATATTATAAGTTTGCATTTGACAACTGTCTCACCTATGAATTGGACGATATCAGATTTACTTAGATTTGATTCATGTGTGTTATTATTATTGTTACAAACACAGGGTTCTTAAAGTTAAAATGGTGTCATTTTAAGACATACAATCTTTTTCAACTCTTGAACTACTTATATTGAATGTAAACTAAAAACTTTAAATAAAAAATCCTATATAGATGTTTCATTTAAACGGATTTTTTTTAATGTAACTATTACAGGCGTCCGTTAATATATTTCTATTGGTCCTTATACTAGGAATTAGCTGGTCCGTCCGCGGTTCTGCTTTGCCAAGGTTTCTGCAGAAATTACTCTTGATAATATAATATAAAACTATATAAATTTAAAAAGAGCAGAACTTGTTACTGACCTTGGAGTATTATTGGATGCTAAGCTCTCTTTCTCAGATCATGTGCAACATATTACTAATAAGGCTTTCAAAACACTTGGTTTGATTTTGCGTGTGAGCAGACCCTTCTCAGACATAACTTGTCTGAAGTTATTATATAATTCATATGTGAGAAGTGTGCTTGAGTATTGCTCAATAGTATGGAACCCACACTATGTTACATATAAACAAACTATAGAAAACATTCAGTACAAATTTACAAAACATTTAAATTACAAATGTCATATTTACCCTAAAGATTATGAACTGTCTTGTTCTTACCATAGAATAACAACACTCGACAATAGAAGAGTACTTACAGATATGTTATTTCTACATGGTATATGTAACGGACATATTGAAGGCTCAGAACTGTTTAAAAAAATAAAGTGTTTTTGCTGCCCTAAGAAGCGTACTCGGCATACAAACTTGTTTTCTGTCCCGTTAAGTAGCACTTACTATGCCCAAAACTCTATCGTCAGTAGATTACAGAGGACCTACAATAACAAATTTTATAAGATGGTTGACTTATTTTGCAATAATAAATTAAATTTTAAGAGCGAAATGATTAAGATTCCAAATCAAAGTTTCGACTTTGATTTGGAATCTCAGTCATTCAAGTAATGAAGCACTATACCGGCTGCTACTCATTCACACACGGACACACAAACACGTAAACATACACATAAACCCAAACACAACATACACACTATTGCACCTAAAACCCACTAGTTCACATACTATGACAGTCCATAAATACATATGTTACATCAGTAAAATGTAAATCCGTTATTGGCCTTAGGTGTAAGCTACTTGTACAATAATTTGTTTATAAAGGGCTGTGGATTTTGTAAATAAATAAATAAATAAATAAATAATAGACTTAAATTTATTTATGTTAATGGTGAGATAATAATAATAATTTATTTTTTTTAGGTTGCAGTTCATTGTGCCACGCTTTATTGGCCATGTTCGTTTAAGCCCAAACTGAGAGCTCGTCATTCATAAGTTAGAGGTTAATTTAAAACGATATGTAATAGAATGCTGTAACATTTTTACATGTATGTATATATTATGTAGTTATTTATGATGTTTCACTAGTGTGGTGAGTTGGTATATTTGCAAACGAGTACACGAATGTACCTAAGCCCGAAATCTAGTATTCACCAGCCACGAGTTTGTTAATACCTATTACCGCAAGTATCTCATACAGTGTCTTTCAATATGTCAAAAAGAAAACGGTAACGGTAATGATAAACTCATATTACTGTTTTGTTTCGGTAAATGTCAGTTGGAATGTCGCAACAATCTTTCAGGTTTCTAATACATATGTTAATGACGCGCATTTAGCGGATTACAAAATGGAATACATACTTACCTATGTGGGAAACCGGGTATTTAGGTGAGAGTACTTTAACGCACATGTGTATTTTTTCTTTCGAACAATGTATACAGGCTTCATAAATGCATTTTGGAGCAAATTGAAAAAATATTTACATATTCACAGGGACTTGATGACTTTTATACTATGGATAAAATATGCAAAATGAACTGTCAAAAATTAAAGTTATTCCTCCAACTGCTTATATTTGAGTTTGAAAACCCTCTCTATCTCGAGTTTCTTCAATAATTGTAATGTAACAAACCGACTAGGACACAACAGTAGAAAATTACTCTCCGACCAGTTTCTTATTTGCAGTTCTTCATCTGGGAGTTATGATAGTGCCTGGCACGATCGAATTTTCCAGTGTCTACCACGTGAGTCCTAGTCGTTTTGTTGCTTATTATATTTTGTACTAATTACTAGTACTAGGTACTATCACTACTTTTGTACTACTATACTTTGGTAAAATTTAGTAAATTAAAACTTCATTTTACACGTGGCCTCAAACTCTTGGCCGACAGTGTAGATTACGCACAGCTGGTAGGTACATTTGCGCTTAATAGGACAGTGTACTTATATGTGTCCCAAACAATGAGTATAAAACCTTGCATAATGGGAATGAGAAAATAGCTCGTTGGATGCTCTCGGCTCACAATGAAACTGACAACAATGCCTAGGACCTATATTCTCAAGCCTAGACTAATGAAACAAAAACTCTTTGGAAGAATGAAAATTGCGGGTAGTACGCAAATTGGACGAACGCGCGAAAGGATTTTGAATAAAGCAATGAGCTTTCAGTAAAATTGCTCGGGTTGTTTGCGATATATGATTGATGTTTTATTAGTATTATTGATGTGTTAATTAGAGTAGCTGGTCTCGCGTACACATTAATTAATAATAGTAAGTCGAAATTGTATTTTAAAATGTTGACTCACATCGATTCTTGCGATCAAGTTACAATAATACAATAACCGTTGTCACGTCGTGGCTAAAAGTGTTACCAAAATTCAAACGTCCGGTTATCAATTTAACTGTCGGTCAAACTGTTGACAAAACTGATTAACTGATGGTTAAATTGATAAGTAAGTTAACTTTTAAAATTAGTTAAAACATGAACTGGATTCCCAAAAGTTTGAAACGTTTTAGTTGTGGTAACCAAAAAAAACTTACTGTGCATGAGATTATTAAAATGACACGAGAGAAGCCACAGACAAAGGCTTGTAGAGTTTATAAAATAAATGACGATACAAGCAGTTTGAAGCTATTTTAAGCACTAAAATTGTGCGCTTTTATTGCTTTTGCTCGTGCAGTGTGTGAATTTTATGGAGGCAATCATTGTGGAACAACAGCGGTGATTTATAGGTATAATCAAGTTGGTGACGTCGTGATACTGAAGCCCGGGATATTCGTCGATCAGCGTCAAAATATTACCGAGGTAGAGTTTTAGTCTGATATTCTGAGGGTGGAGTTCACAAAATTTAAAACGACCGACTATCAATTTTTTTTTTTTTTTTTTTTTTATATTCACAATAGGCAGGCGTTTGACCACTATCTCACCTGATGTTAAGTGATGATGCGGTCTACGATGATTCACGCCTGCCTAGAAGATACCTGTTCACTCGTGACTTGAAGATGCCCAGATTGTATTCATGTGGAAACACAGACTTAGGCAATGAGTTCCACTCGTTAGCTGTACGCACTATGAATGTGGAAGCAAAACGCTTGGTGCGACAGGGTGGAACGTCTACCATGTATGGATGTCGCATTGTAGTCCGTCTGGTCGTTTTTTGATGGAATGGGGAAGGAGGTACTAAATTATGTAACTCCAGAGCACACTCCCCGAAATGTATCCGGTAAAAAACCGATAAGCTAGCGACTCTACGTCGGTGCTGCAGGCTTTGAAGTCGTGTCTCGACTAAAGAATCCTTGTTAATGAGCCTTTTAGCACGCCTCTCTATGGACTCAAGAGCCTCAAGCTGATATTTAGCCGAGCCGTCCCACAAGTGAGAACAGTACTCCATACAGGATCGGACTTGTGCTTGCTCGAATTTAATCTTCGGTCAAACAGTTTTTAGCATACAGTAACCGACGGTTAATTGGTAATCGGATGTTTAAATTTTGGTCGAACTCTACCCTAAAGCTTTGTAATCTTTGAAGAGTTTGCGTAGTTCTGATGGTACAATTTCCGCCGTGTCATATTCAGTAGGTACAAATTTCGCTTTGGATTGAGCTTCAGATTGACACAAAATAATTATAGTCATGATTATTACTTGAATTTGACGACCAACCGATTAGCTGGTTTAAGCTATTTACACTTATTAATAACGTTTTTGTAAGTACGTTATAGACCTAAGTACCATATTATGAACATTGAGTTTATCAAAGATAAATCAACTAAGCAACTTTCTATCTTTCTTCTTTCTTTCTATGTCATAAAACTGTTATTGAATCCCTCCGGTGAAGCTGTAAATGCCGGTAGAGGCAAACAGCATTAGTCCTCTAGAAAAAAAAAACTTCGAAGGAAAGCAACTATAATAATAAGTTACAAGAAACTATAAGAAACCTGAAATCATGTAACGCATTCAAAGCTCATTTCTATATGCATGAGTGGAAAATGTACAACTGAATATGCTTAGTAAAGTTCTCAAGTAAGTGACAACATACGCGATAAAAAGTGTAACTATAATTATATATTATTAAAATTTAAAAAAGTTCAATGATATTTTTAAATTATATGTTGTTCTTGAATCCATACAGATAGGTTATACGCTCATTGCAGATATTAAAAGCTCTTGCAAGTCCAGCATCTGGTTCTCACTGCAAATGTCAAATAAAAGTACGATGATGTTTTTTTTATAATAACCACAGACTTACAATAAGAAAATAGAATCTGTGAACGTGCAATTAGTTATTGCGCCTTCGTTATTAATTTCTACTTACTTGAAAAAATATAACCATCCTTCTTTCGCTGTCGGGTAAAAAGCAGCTAGACGTTAAGCGAAGTTTTCACTAAATCAGATAAATTTCTTCTATTTTTGTTATTGCATCGTTCTCATTTCATTAAAGAAAAGAAATTCAGTTAGAAAACAGAGAATAGAACAGATAAAAATATGAAGAAATAAACAAAATACAAAAACGCTCACCGCGTCCGCGAGCGCCCCGTATTCCCCTTGAAAAAGACCACCGAATGTGGTTGAAACTATAGTCGGAACTCTCTGACTTATTACGTGAGTAACTCCCGTTTTGTATACATTCATAATGTGTCAAAACCACGTCAGTTTTAATAACAAAATCTTAACAATTTCACAAAAAAAATACAACAATTTACATACATACAAACTACAATGTTCGCGCACATAATATAGTCCACTATATTGTCCAATTTGAAACAATCCACTGGTTTCTTTCTGGTTTGTGCAACAGAATATTACCATTGAATTAATTCATACTCGTAACAACCAATAGTAGTCGCTTGTTTTTAGCCATTTAATTTAGCCAATTTTATGTATATTGTATAGATATACAAAAGTGATTCCTTATTATCCTGTTAATCTTCGCATCACGCGTGAATGTAACCTTAGTGCTTTTGGTAATATAACCTTTTATAATGTAAACTCATGGTGTTTGGCATAACTGTCTGCTGATTGGCGATTGGTTTAGATGGGACAACGTTTTTTTTGACGTGATAACGTTTTATAAATTGATGAATGCCAAAATGAAAAATAGTAACGGTAACATTCCGCGTAACGTTCCACCTAAGTTTTATCTAGATCTAGATAATATAATCAAAGTCAAAGTCAAAGTCAAAGTCAAAGTCAAAGTCAAAGTCAAAGTCAAAGTCAATGGTCAATGGTCAATGGTCAATGGTCAATGGTCAATGGACAATGGTCAATGGTCAATGGTCAATGGTCAATGGACAATGGTCAATGGTCAATGGTCAATGGTCAATGGTCAATGGTCAATGGTCAATGGTCAATGGTCAATGGTCAATGGTCAATGGTCAATGGTCAATGGTCAATGGTCAATGGTCAATGGTCAATGGTCAATGGTCAATGGTCAATGGTCAATGGTCAATGGTCAATGGTCAATGGTCAATGGTCAATGGTCAATGGTCAATGGTCAATGGTCAATGGTCAATGGTCAATGGTCAATGGTCAATGGTCAATGGTCAATGGTCAATGGTCAATGGTCAATGGTCAATGGTCAATGGTCAATGGTCAATGGTCAATGGTCAATGGTCAATGGTCAATGGTCAATGGTCAATGGTCAATGGTCAATGGTCAATGGTCAATGGTCAATGGTCAATGGTCAATGGTCAATGGTCAATGGTCAATGGTCAATGGTCAATGGTCAATGGTCAATGGTCAATGGTCAATGGTCAATGGTCAATGGTCAATGGTCAATGGTCAATGGTCAATGGTCAATGGTCAATGGTCAATGGTCAATGGTCAATGGTCAATGGTCAATGGTCAATGGTCAATGGTCAATGGTCAATGGTCAATGGTCAATGGTCAATGGTCAATGGTCAATGGTCAATGGTCAATGGTCAATGGTCAATGGTCAATGGTCAATGGTCAATGGTCAATGGTCAATGGTCAATGGTCAATGGTCAATGGTCAATGGTCAATGGTCAAAGGTCAAATGTCAAATGTCAAATGTCAAATGTCAAATGTCAAATGTCAAAAGTCAAAAGTCAAAAGTCAAGTCAAAAGTCAAAAGTCAAAAGTCAAAAGTCAAAAGTCAAAAGTCAAAAGTCAAAAGTCAAGTCAAAAGTCAAAAGTCAAAAGTCAAGTCAAAAGTCAAGTCAAAAGTCAAAAGTCAAAAGTCAAAAGTCAAATGTCAAAAGTCAAAAGTCAAAAGTCAAAATGTGTGTCAAAATGTCAATGTCAACGTCAATGTCAATGTCAATGTCAATGTCAATGTCAATGTCAATGTCATACATGATTATGTCGTTATCACGTAAATCTATCGTCCGTAAACCGACATTACAGACAACCAATTTTTTTTTTTGTACATATAAGTTTGCGTTTGACAACTGTCTCACCTGATGTTAAGTGACGACGTTGTCTAGGATTTAGCACGCAAACCTAGAAGGTACTTATTCACTCGCGACAAAAAAAAAACTACTACCTGTCCCCACAAACGTTTGTGGGGACAGGTAGTAATTTAACAATAAAGTGAAATAATACTCTTTCCCTTGCAATTAGTTTAAACTTGAGCTGGTTCAATATCTATACCAACGTGTTTTTCCATTTCTGGAAAATGTAACTATTTTTTTCAATAAAATGTAATTAGCCTCAAATAAGTAACAATATTAAAACTAACCACAACTTAACCTGTGTGAAAATATACAATGCTGCTAATAAGAGAAATCGTGTTAAACTTTTATGTAAAAGTGCTTATGGACACTCATTCATTCATTCATCGCAGCCATAGGATGTCCACTGCTGGACATATGCCTCCTCATATAGGGGGGATTTACCAATACTCGCCACGCTTGGTAGGCGGGATGGCGAGCGCAGTATGATTTCTGATCATCAGAAGGCGCTGCTGCCCACCTCCTGGTACGTGATCCCTTAGCCGACTCTTACGGCGCCAACGAGTAGAGATGGGGACACTATTCTAGGCCGATACCACCACGGCACCATGGTGGGCCATTATGGGCACTACTACAAATTAAATATGTTCTATGAAGGATATTGCGATCATAACTTACAAAGACCCAAATTTTTTAGGCAATATAATGAAGCCGATCCAAGACTATCAATGGATGCACATAACTGTAGTGATGAGTATATGAGAGCGAAGTTTTCTGGAATGTTCCATGTTCGGAATGTTGTACAAAACACGGAGGTCCTCAGAACCCACATTAGAGGGAAACTTCGCCAACTTTAAGGAATCTTAGAGCATTAAACCCAACATCTTATTCCGCGGGAAAAACAAGACAATGCTTTTAAGCGTTTCTAATGCAGAAGGGTCTGCGGCCCATATATTACGTTCTGTGTGCGCAGTTTTTCCCAAAGTTTACCGGGTATTTTGTATGCACCCTCTTTTGCCGCTCTATATATTTAGGTTTTTTACTAGTATACTTGGCAAGAATAGTGGGGCCTGTTTTGCTTAGGTACTTCCGGTTATCCCCATCTCTCGCAATAAGACTTGTCGATTAAGTTGAAAGACATAAGATCAGTTGAAGAGAAAATCAGATCTGAGGGCTCCAGCCCTCAGATCTGATTTGGCTATAAATATTATTAAATCTCCAAAATATTGTATGCGTACACACATACTGTGTTATTACTCAGTATCAGAGAAGACGCCGCGAAGGAGAGTCTTACGCTCTTGTCGCCGCTCGGACCTGAACCACTGAAGATGTCGACCGCAGTGATCGGCGAAACGTCTGGAATACAAGTTTCGCATAGACCACGGCCAAACAGCCCGGAAGCATTACATACATTATGCAACGCCGGCCGTGAAAGCCTTAGAGTTTACATATACTATCTCTATACATAAAACTTCAAAATTAGATATATTATAAAACAAATAATGCTGCAGCCTAGAAAAAGTGGCAGAAACTCAGGGTCGGTCGGGTCGATCATTGAATTTTTTGTATGCATAAAAATTCATACATTAAATGTTCACCCAAAAATTCAACCGACTTCAACACACAAAAGTGTGAAATAACTTGTCGAAGTCGGTACCATGATAGTTCAAAAGTAACTTTTATCAAAACATTGTGCGCATGGTACCGACTTAAAAAATAAAAGTAAAATATTTTAGTAATTTTTTTCACTAACGGTTTTTGGTTCATAAACGACTAAGTTATATAATATATATATGGTCAAATGGAGTGACCACCTTCCCTGACCTATTATGAGACGTGCTAAACATAAACCAAAAAAAAATCATAAAATCCGCCTTGGGAAAAGATTCCATTGGGAAAAGCCGTTATAGAAGAGTTCGATAACATAAACTGTGACACGAGATATAGCATATATACGATTCGAAAAAGATTAAGACAGTATTTTTTTATAATACAAGTAGGTATACCATAGTTTATGAAAAACGCATATTAATTTATTTTTTGTAGTTGCTTTATTTTTAATATACATATGGCTACGTCATTGATCGCTCACCATCAGGCAGTCCGTCTGCTTGTCTGCCACTATTTGATTAAAAACATACTTTCAAAATAAATACACTTGCAAGTTGATTGTATAAATCATTTTGAATAGTCGGTATTTAAATGATCGGCGCCTTTCAAATGATTTATTCCGCAATGAACATAATGAATCAGCCCTCGTGACCGCCAGTAATTGCATCGCCAATCGAATTAATCCTTCATTTTATATTTTATGGCACGGTTTTTATAATTAAATCTGTGTAGAACCAATACGATTTGAGGTTTCTTGTGCTAATCGGTATGTAACTTGTAGAACTATATGGAAGTACCTAGTATATGAATGCAGTAATCGAAAGTTTTCAGTTATGTTTACGCCAAGAAATAGGCCGTATCATTAAATGGAACATGATGAGAACATCATATCGTGGTATTTTTAGCTGAACCGCTTTTGACCTTCTGGTCCAACGCGGTTCAGCTAAAAATACCACGATAAGACTACACAGATGAAATACTCCCATGGACACAGAAGAAATACTCTCAAGGACACAGAAGAAATACTCTCAAGGACACAAGAAATACTCTCAAGGACACGGAAGAAATACTCTCAAGGACACAAGAAATACTCTCAAGGACACAAGAAATACTCTCAAGGACACGGAAGAAATACTCTCAAGGACACAGAAGAAATACTCTCAAGGACATAGAAGAAATACTCTCAAGGACACAGAAGAAATACTCTCAAGGACACAGAAGAAATACTCTCAAGGACACAAGAAATACTCTCAAGGACACGGAAGAAATACTCTCAAGGACACAGAAGAAATACTCTCAAGGACATAGAAGAAATACTCTCAAGGACACAGAAGAAATACTCTCAAGGACACAGAAGAAATACTCTCAAGGGAACAGAAGAAATACTCTCAAGGACACAAGAAATACTCTCAAGGACACGGAAGAAATACTCTCAAGGACACAGAAGAAATACTCTCAAGGACACAGAAGAAATACTCTCAAGGACACAGAAGAAATACTCTCAAGGACACAGAAGAAATACTCTCAAGGACACGGAAGAAATACTCTCAAGGACACAGAAGAAATACTCTCAAGGACACAGAAGACATATTCTCAAGGACACAGAAGAAATACTCTCAAGGACACAGAAGACATACTCTCAAGGCCACAGAAGAAATACTCTCAAGGACACAGAAGAAATACTCTCAAGGACACAGAAGAAATACTCTCAAGGACATAGAAGAAATACTCTCAAGGACACAGAAGAAATACTCTCAAGGACACAGAAGAAATACTCTCAAGGACATAGAAGAAATACTCTCAAGGACACAGAAGAAATACTCTCAAGGACAGTTGCAAAAACTGACTGTTAATTTATCTAGGAGTTATTGTTTTGAATTTGTATTGTGTATGTAATCAACAGTTTTGTTACCAGCCGATGTGGTCGTTCAGTGACAATGTTCATAAATAAATTAAAAAAATAATAATTTTGGGATTGATTTTACTCGCTTTCTGATCATTGATTTTACATTTGTATCGTAGTTATACAATGTACAATAGCACCAATTTATTACTGTATAACGATAGCAATTAGGTAACTCATGATATCACTGTTGAAAGTTAAAAAATAAGTGCACCCTGTATGGATGCGGCGACAGCCTTATCGGAGCCCGATCAACACATTTTTGGTTTTAAATAGAATAGGGGGTGTACTATTTACAATATGAACTTTTCGAGCAGTAAAAGGGATACAAAACCAAAAATAATAGCATAAACATACATTAAATACTAATCGACTTTCACAAATTAACCACGGAACATCAAATTCGGTTTACCCAGTCGAAAGTTTTGAGGTAAAAAACATAAAAAATCTGGTTGAATTGAGAACCTCCTCCTTTTTTGAAGTCGGTTGAAAATACACTAACTAATAGCTTCCAGTAAAATTTAAAAAGTTTTTCGTTATCTCCAGGTTCCCATCGTCAGATCCTGGCCTAAAGTTGGTGGGGCCTTCTGAAAAGTCTTCAAACAAATAAAAAATATTTTTCATAATTTCTGTTTCATATCCTGTCCTTGTCTTCGAATAATCGGAGAACATATAAAAAAGTATTAAAGATTCGGCCTAATTGAGGACTTCATCCTTTTTTTGACGTCGGGTGAAGAACTTTATAAAATAAGTTTAAAACCAAAATCAGTGGATATTTTTGTCGTATTCTTGTAAGTACCTTCAAATAATAAAAAATAATATTTGCTCTTAGCTATGTAATAGACAGCGCACGTTTTTTATAGCCCTTGTTTACTCGAAAGGATTTTCGTTGGAATTGTTAAGGCGCAGAGGCCACATTAATCTCTTTATTAAGGCGACCCAAGATATCTACTTTTATTACGACAATTTCTTATATTTATACGTCAAAAAAGCAAACTCGTGTACCTTTGGAGTAATAAAACGTAATGGTGGCAGGCGAAGAGGGGTATCGTTTTGTCGGGGTAATGCCGAATCTCAGAGGGAAGGTAATTTCGTCCAGGATTATGGCTTTATCCCTGAATGGACATTAAAAACAAGGTTTTTGCGGTCATTGTACGAACTATGATGTTCGTTCGGTTGAATGGACTACAAAAGCGAGAAATTATTTGAAGTAGGTAAGTGTAGTCGACGCTTTACGAGCTCTGGTGTTATAACGTGAAATAGAAATAAGGTTATGTTACCCAATCACAGTACCTAATGTATGGTAGCAAAAGCAGTATTTTCATTAGGTATTTTATGAAAGTTGCAAGGAAACATTTAATTATTATCTAAGGTTAAGTTTTCGCACATTCAATAATTTTATATTTTATAGGATCAGTTTCATCATGGTCCTTTTTATACAGAACTAGTAGCGCCCCGCGGTTTCACCCGCGTGGATTACGGTTTTCCCGCTACCTCAATTATCCCACGGGAACTATACATTTTCCAGGATAAAAGTAACATATGTGTTAACCCAGGGCTTTAACTATCTCCATAACAAATTTCATCAAAATTGGTGTAGCCGTTTGAGCGTGAAGAAGTAACAAACATACATACATAGTTTCACATTTAAAATATTCGTAGGAGTAGGATTAGTCACTGTCTAACTATCGAACTATATTTTCGAACATGTTCTGACGGTAGGGTAATAGATTGTGGATTCCGTGTAGGGGGTAGACGATGTCTAAGATGTTATCACGCTAGACCTAGAATGCTTACTGGCTCTGAAGAACTGCTGCCCGAACACACTATATTTGTGGTGACAGTTTTTCAAACTTGAGGGTGGTAGCTAGCCAGGCGGTTACTCGACAGCACACTACAGTAGCCCTGTAATAAACGAAATAACTTTTTAATTTCACAATAACTTACCTACAATGTTTTTCTTGAAGCTATAACAATATATTTAACTAAATTTTAAACTAAATTAATTTCAGATATACTACACTACACTTTTCTGTCTGTACCTATGTCTGTTTTTCCAGGTTACCTCCGTAACGTCACGGAAAACTTCGTCCCGATTTTTGTGCCAGATATCTGATGTTTCATTGGGTTTCATATACTTTTATGAAACACTTAAGGATTTAGGACTCAACTAACGGACCGTGTCAGGCCTCTTACTTCTACTTATTCATATGTACTAAACGAAAAACAAACAATGAAAACTTTTTAATAGTTATCACTTGCGTATATGATGCGCTCGTAGGGGAGCTAACCAATGGGATCCTAATTCCTCTACAAACGCAAAAAGATCACATTATAATGTAAAAACCAAAATGTAGACCTTATTAAGTAAATATATCAAGCAAATTGGAACGTATAAAACAAAAATTGAATCCTGGCACATATTTATTATATACTAACGCAGCCAGGTTACAGGTTATTTTGATGCAATAACGTGGTATAAAATTTCATCATGGGCCTAAACAATTTGTTCATATTGCTATTATGGTGGCTGCCATTACTTTTTATGGAAACTGCCAGATTCGCGCGCACCCTCCTACTCAATAATAATAGACTGTATCATGTCGGGAAACAACTATGCCCACAGCAAAGTACTTTATCGGGTATGAGCGGAAATAGGAATGAGGTGTGCTGTACGATACCTTTATAGATTTGTTGATACTTATTTTGTAGAAGGAGATATAGGTATTGTTAGGTTCATGTTTATTAATAAATTAACCGAAGCCACTTTGATATCGTTATCTGTATTTAGTATTATATAATAAAATCGGGTGCCAAAATAAAGAAATCTGTGGTGACATGTAAAAACGATGAGGGGAATAAGAAGAAGAAGAAGAAGGCGGGGTACGCCGGGGTTATGGAAAAGGACGAAAAGGGATATAATTACGAAAAAAAGGCACAAGAACTTGGAAATATACGATCAAGAAGTAAAATGTACATCTTTCATTCTTTATTATCCTGGCTAGTGACCTAGAATGTTTGCTATCCTAAGTGTAGCTAGATAGATAGAACATAACGGTTATACTATATAAATATATAGTATAAGATGATAAATTCCCATGCAAATCTTCGACAGTTATAGCCTCTATGTCTAGAGTGGTTTGGTCTATAAATACAACAAGTGGGTGTGCGAAATGCCAAAACAATTTTATACTAATTATGAAATTAAAAAAGTATGAAATAACTTTTTGAAGTCGGTAGCAAATGCCATTGTTTTCACCCTTTTCAGTTACCTCTGCTAATCACGGGATCGATTATCATTCACCGTCAGTAAGGAAATCATCAAGATAGGCTTGACACTTTTCTGTTATTGCAGTGAAACAAAGAAACAGCTTGACTTATTTTGATAAATACTCACACCTCGGAAGTATACTCATATCAAACAAAAAAAGGATTATGAGAATCGGTCTACTAGTGGGGGAGAAATCGGTGAAAACCATGTAGACTAACATAAAACCTCCTCCTTTTCTAAAGTCAGTTTTGAACTAGTTTTGAAGTACCTAATCATAGAAACTGTTATCTATTCTCAATGATATACTTACTTGCGCTTAGAGCGCTACAAACGTAAAATAACTGACATTAGCTACACTGACCTGCTGGATACCCCCCCCATTCAGAACTCTTTGATAGCTAACCGAATTGCTTCGGTTCAAATTCAAATCGAATCAGTTATTTGCTAAGTACAAAAGTTCAATACAGGTGTTTTTACAATGTACGATATGGTCACAATACTTAACCCGTAAGTATTGGATGTGCAAATGAATAAGTTACAAATTAATAAATAATAAGTAAAGAATTAAGAAATTAGTAAATAAGCCCCGTATTACAGACTTTCAATAGACCTATATCTAATATTTGATGGACTATTTTGGTAATTTTAGCAGTATGTGTCAGATTATTGCATTATATTAACGAAATATGTGCAAATTAAAAAATTATAAAATATATGAACAATATCGAATCGAATTGATTCGAGTAGCTGTCGATCGTTCTGAATATGAGAGCTGATGTTAACTAACTATGTGGCGCGTGCACGGATTTGTCGTTATGTTCGTAGATACATACGTGGTCAATGCAGCGCGCAAGTCTAGAAGTTACTCATTCGATGGCCTTTTGAAGCGATGATAGCTCAGCGGGGGGAGCGTCGCCTGTCAATCTGCCGGACACTGGTTGGGGACCAAACCAGTGTCCGGCAGATTGACAGGCAACAACAGCTTGAGCTTCCGGTGAAGGTAACACCGTTTTCAAATCGCCAGCATGGTGGTAGGGTACTTTCGAGTACCCGCCTGGCTAGCTACCACCATCAAGTTTGAGAAACTGTCACCAAACACATAGTGTGATCATGCAGCAGTCCTTGAGAGCCAGTGAGCTTTCTAGGTCTAGCGTGATAAGATCTTCGACCACATCGTTACTGACCATCAAGTGAGATAGTGGTCTGGTAGTGAACGCTAGATCTATACAGTATAAAAAAAGCGTATTTGTAATCTACTAGGACACACGTGGTAAACACTGGAAAATTACTGCTAGAGCAACCGTCGCAACGCCAGTTATGTGCTGAGGCTCGCGCCCGCCGCCTGGCACGATCATAACTCCCAGATGAAGAACTGCAAATAATTAATTCGAAGCTGGTCGGAGAGTAATTTTCCAGTAATTACCATAATATGAGTCCTAGTCAGTTCGTAGATTACAATTATGGAAGAAACTCGCGATAGTTTTCAGACTCAAAAAGAGTATTTAATGGAGAAAGATCATCATAGACACTTGAATGATTTGACAATTTCAATCAACTGTCTGTGCCATAAAATTTACTGTGAATTAGTCATCGCAACTGCAATAATTTTTAAATGTAATTTAGGTGTTTATGTCTAAGAAATTCTAAATTTTCAGTATGAATGTAACAGATAGAGTGTGTAACTTAGAGTGCATAAAGGATGGCACTGTCCACGAGTTCGTTGGTCCCGTAAAAATAATTTTAGTGGATCCCCCGGAAGACCAGTACAATCGGAGGAAATCTGGAGCAGCCTTCGTAGCAATAGCCAATATGATGATTGGAGCCAATGTATTTGTTATATTATTGTTCACGCTGGGTTTCAAATTGCCCTTTTACAATAATATTCATGTCATACTTTGTACTGTTGGGGTAAGTTCTTCCCATAGAAAAGTGCTCAACGCCGCTTAAGAAGTTTTCACTTCAAAGAACCATTATTTCTGTACGATTGTTACAGAAAAACTCTCCTGTGTTTAATTGTCTGCGTGTGTATTGCCATCTATTCCGCGTCACAAACAAAACAATTACGAGCATTAAGTGTTCATTTCATACACTCCTGATATTGTTCTTTCAGTACCAGTTCTGCATGCCATCAGCAATCCTGATGCTGCACGCTTTGAACGGAGCAGCAGCACCCTTGAAGAAGTCCCAAAGGAGAAGAGAACACATCTACCTCAACTTACTTGGCATGGCGTGTAGTATCGCCGGGTCGGTGCTAGTAGTCGAATATGGAAATGATTCGCTGTTTGACAGGGTCCTGCCCATGTTGATGAACTTTCATTATTATTCAGGTGAAGTTTACCGGTTTTAACACTTAATATAGGTACTAGGAGTCAAATGTTTTCCTTCAATAATTTGAACGTACGTGCCGCCTAGCATGTTGTTAATGCAATAAATCATATAACTCTAAGAATATGGTTATGATGCCTTCGCTTGGTACGATATCAACTGTAATGTTGATCTATCTGTCCTATTATTAGTTCGTAGAATTCAAAGGTAGATGGCGCCAAGAACAACTTCCCCTCAGATATTAAAAGGAAGGGATAATTCGGCCCGCCAGTGCGGAATGCTACCGTAGCTTAGTTGGACAAAGAGACAGGATGGCATCCGTAGTCGTGGGTTCAAGTAACACTGATAGCTGAAGTTTTTCCTTCAAATAATTTGAACGTTAATAGGGTAGGTTATATGATACAAATGGGCTAAGCTTACTTACGACGTTTTTTAACATAGGAGGAAAACAGACACATGTATTGTCTATATCGTGTACTTAATTAAGTATGCTCTGTTTACTCGCCTATAACATGCAGTAAGGTACCTACTAATTTAACTTCGTAGGGATAACTCAATCACGCACTAGTGTGTAATGTTACGTGTGTTATAGCTCGTTATATGGTCCTAAACGCGATGTAAGCCCACTTTATGAGGGACTATGTTCACATATATCTTTGCAGCGAACTGAGAGCTATGCTTGGGGTTTATATAAGAGTTAAAAAAGAAAATGATAACAGGGAAACATAGCCCTGTAGATTAGCAAGAAACGTTTTGGAGTGTGCCAATCCGACATAATATTCTCATGGACACATTTTATGCTATTTGTCGGTGCACAGATGGCATAATGGTGTTCTTGTGGACGTGGATTCAGGAGCCCTGTGTGGAACCGTCTTGTGTCGAGGCTGAAGGATGATCTTGTGTCTATGGTCTCAGTTCCGCGGCAGACATAGGCCTCCGCTTAGCTGTAGTTGAGAAGCATAGGATATAGGATAAGGTTGTAAATGAATACTCTTTTAGGCGTAGGATATTCACGTGCTTATGCACGTGAATATCCTACGCCCATTAATGGTTCATACAATAACATATATACATATACATATATATAACAATAGTATTCATAAAGGTTTTTGTAATTTAAAAATGTAGTGACGGCTATAATGGCCCAGTAATCAGTGACACTGACTTTAGAACCGCTACTCCGGGCCTCGGATCCCGGCTGGGGCAAACATTTCTGTGATGACGTGTAGATGTTTGCTGTCTGGCATTTTTTTAAATTCTGCTTGAAAAAGGCCAGAATGTATAATATACCATTTATTGAGTTTGTTGCGAGTCTCGCTCGTATCGTGTCTGTAAACAGCGTTATAATTATGTATGTTGTGTAAATAGTCAATGATAATATATTGGAATGTATTTGGATACAGTTTCTTCCAACCAGAACTTGTGGAAGTCAATAAATGTAGACTATATCTGTTTGTTGACCTTTTATATAACCTGTTTCACCCGTGTGGATTACGGTTTTCCCGCTATCTCAAGTATCCCACGGGAGCTATGTGTTATTCCATGGTCTAACCTATCTCCTTACCAAATTTTATCGAAATTGGTACAGCCGTTTGACCGTGTAGGAGTAACAGAGGTTTGTGAATTATTTGCTTATCCCACTAGAGCAGCAATTATTTTCAGAATGAAAAGTAACCTATGTGTTAATCCAGGGTCCTGAACTAGGGCGGGTCTGGGTTTATCCATTAAATAGTTGCTATGCCTATGCTTGCGGCGTTTACGCTGCTTGTTTTGGTTAAGTCCAGGCCTTCTTTACTCATCCCGTGATGGGTAGGGAGGTTACGGTCTTGGGGGAAGCGCAGGTCGTGATGATCCTCAAGGCAAGTCTGGCGATTACCTTCTCGCGGTGCTGCCTGTTCTTGGTCTAATTCCTCTGAATTAGACGTAACTAGACATCGTCCGGCGCCTCGCGTGTCTCATATCTATGTAAGTTTATTTATATCCATTTATTTATGTATGTTTATTATATTCAGGCCGGGACTGCTCCCGATAGGCTTTGTTCGCCAAGCCGACGAGGAGCGGTCCACTTGACGGTAGGTTGCGGTGCTGCTGCAAGGCACTGCAACTGAGGGGGGCAGCGGCGCCGTGTTGGACGGTGCTGCAGCTGAGGAGGCGCTGCGGCGGGAGTGATTCAGTTCGTCTCCTGCTGTGGCGCCGATATGGCCGCCGTCGGAGGGTGGCGGCCGAAGCGGCTGGCGATGGGGCTGCTCCATCTGGCCCATCGCAGGGGACCACGAGCGTCGGATGTGGGAAGTCTGGCGTTCCTTGCACTGTGTGGTCCCCGGGGTGGTGCGGCCGTGCTCTTGGTCCCGGCACGGTCGCTAGGGGGAGGGTCATCCTCCCCCCCTGGAGGGGTCCGGAAACGGACGGCCGTGGTGGGGGCGCGGTATGCAAATGTACCCCGCGCTCCCTCCGTTCTAGCGGCAGGATGGACACCGTGGGTTTTAGTCGGTAGTGGACCCTGGCTGCTGTGGGTGCAGTTAGGGTTGGGGGCCATGAGGCCCCCCAGGGAGCGGTGATGCTCGAGCGAGCCCGACACACCCCGCCTACTTTCCCGGTAGGCGGAAGTACGTAAATGCATTTTCCCCACGTAAAAAAAAAAAAAAAAAAAAAGGGTCCTGAACTATCTGCATACCTAATTTCATCGAAATCGGTGTGTGTAGTGTGAAAAAGTAACAAACACACATACATAAGTATATACAAACTTTTGCCTCTATAATATTAGTAGGATAGTCCTAAACTGCTTGCTAGTCTTCTACTTAGTAAAGGCTCTGTTGTGCTGTTTGATCCTCAAACTTCGTGACTCACTGGTCAGTGACTTCTGATCACGGTATTTGGGTACGTATCCCGGCTAGGGTAAGCATATATGTGATGTCTTGGATGTCTATCCCACTTAATATTATAAATGTGAGAGTTTAAATGGACGGATGGATGTATGTCTGTTACTCAATCACGCCAGAACGGCTGTACGGAGCTGGATGAAATTTGGCACAGAGGTAGATTATAGTCTGGAATAGCACATAGGCTGCTTTTTATCCTGGTATAATGTATGTTTCCCGAGGAATTATTGATGTAGCAGGAAAACCGTAATCCATGCGGGTGAAACCGCGGGGCGCTACTGGTGTAATGATAAATAGATACAGAGAGAACCCCGGTGCGACTAGCGAGAGTATTAGTGCGAAAGGGTTTTCTATGCATTGTCGTTACAACCATAAATGTATTCTTTTTTTGCAGGATTAGTTGCTGGAGGCATTTCTTGCCTATGCATGTTGTTTGGTCCATTGATATTCCTCAGAAAAGCAGAACTAACTACACCCAGTGCTCTCACATATATACACAGAGCTCTGGGGATGCTGGCGTTTCTCTCCGCATCGGTGTGCTTTATTCTCGGCATTATCAAACCTGTGTTTCAAATATGGCTGTTCGTCATGGCTTACTTGAGTCCTACTTTCCTTATGTTGTTCTTTACTATATTTTATACGATTGTTGTACTGACAACTCCTGCGTCTAAGTTTTTTTCGAAAAAGAAGAAGTAAATAAAAATATATTTCGAAAACGCTTCATGTGTTTCTTATTCTTAGATAAGTTGTTGTAGATCTACTTGTAAGGTTATGTTGGCATATCTGCATATGTTATATCCTTATAATATCATCATCATCATCCGTATAATAATTGTTCAACAAATTATAGATTAGGAGGTATAATTTAAAATTCATATTAATATAATCTATCTAGTTTTCTATTAGAAATTCTCGTGAGTTTGACACGTTATTTTTAACCTTCTAATATTATAAAGGTGAAGATTTGGATGGATGTTTGATACTCAATCACGCCAGAATGACTGAACAGATTTGAATGAAATTTGGTATAGAGATAACTTATAACCTGGATTAGCACATAGGCTTATTTTAACTGTCACCATCATCACCCTTTTTCATCACCACGCGGGTAAAACAGATTTAGATTAAATTTGGTGTGTAGATACTTCAGGTCCCGTAATAACATATAGGCTACTTTTCATCATCATCATCACGCGGGTAAAACCGCGAGGCGCAGCTAGTATTATACATAATTATATATTATGCGGCTCTACAGTGTACGCTGCCAGATCGCGGCGACTAGTGGTCACGTAAGCTCACCTGATTATTGGCATCGGACATGCCCTACCTGGGTCGAAACAATTCGTCTATAAATGCGAGTAAAGCCGGATAACAAATTTATATAAATAATAATATATTGACAATTTGGCGCCGTCACATCTTCCTGAGACACATGTTAAGGCTGGAGCCGCGACTTATTCGGCGGAGAAATTGAAACGGCGAAAATATGCTAACCTAGGTAGAGTTACATATTTGAACCGTTTGGGGTCGAGACATTGGGCCCGTGGAGACCTGGAGCTCATCGGATTTTCCAAAATTTATCTGAGCGTTTGATCTATGCGACGCGTGACCAAAATGCTGGCACATATTTGGCTCAACGAATCAGCATTGCAATTCAGCGTGGCAATGCTGCTAGCATTCTGGGCACGTTGCCGGCCGGTAGCGGGTTAGAACATTTGAGTTATCTATAGGCTACCAATAGCTAGTGGATTGCTCAAATGTTATTGTAGTAGCTGCAGTATTGTAATTAGTTATTAGTGGTTTATTTTAATAAAGGCATTTGCCCACTGAAAAAAAAAAATATACGGTGCATGTGAAATTGTCTTCTTTATGTAAATGTTTGAAGTTTAAGCAAAGAGATTACAAAATGAGACGGAGCTTGGAGTGTGTCTGTGGAGTGTAAGTGTAAGAATAGAAATTATAAGGGTTCCTAATTTTTATGAAAATATAAAATAGTCTATGTTACCCGGGGTTCGTTGTGTATAGCTTTCCAACAATGAAATAATTTTTTAAATTGTTTCAGTGGTTTCGGAGCCTATTCAATGCAAACAAACAATTAAATTGTTCCTCTATAATATTTGTACAGATAAAACAATGCTAGAAGAACATCATACTGATGAAATCACTCTCACTCTCACAAGCAACCTTTTTTCTTATGCTCTATCATCTTTTGCTACATTGTCAAAGTCAGAGCTGGAAATTTTTATAAATATGCATTTAATTACGACGGAACAGTCTCAGTAGAACTGAGACTCGAAATCGTGGTTTTGTGAGTCATAATATGCGACAGATAGGAATCAGATATCAAATATGGCGTGTGACTGCCTAGCTGAGACCTTACGATTCCAATGAGTATATTGAACATAAACGTATATACATACATATGTAGTTATAACCTGAGGCCCTAAAATGCCTTGTTTCAAAACATTTCTTCGTGCCCAGAGAGGGTCTAACCTTATCTCCTAACCTAACTAACCTCCTAACCTCTCTCACTTTAATATTTGGAAGGTAATCTTACCTCCTACTCTCACATCACAGACAACTTAGAAGGATATTATAATCTATGGAAACCAGGGAAAGACATAAAAATAGTATCATTTTATAGGTTACAGTGTGAAACTCGAGACAGAAAACAGAAATGCAATAAAATCACAGAAAACAATGTTTATTGATTTATAAATTTATGCTTATATGTTTCAGCGCACAGTAAATTAAAAAGTTCAGTTTATTCTTATAACTTTCTTATATACAAGTATGATGAATAGATATATAACTGATAGTCGAATCGTGAACAAACCTGTGACCAATAAATTAAAACCTAAATCAATTTTACGCAAACGGCGATATTATAAAAAAACACCGGCCGTCAAAACTAGCCCCGATGGAACAGAAGAACCAGAAAAAGCGAGATCAAAGCACCAATTGAAGTTTGCGGGGCCGATAAAGATTATAGTGATTGAGCCTAAGTCCGAGTACTGCAAAACTGTGTGGTGTGCCATAGGGATCGGTTTGTCGAACGTTGCTATCGGAGCCGTATTGATGTCTGCTCTTCATTACTCCATCATCAGTGGCGATGCCCATGCGATATTATGTTGTTTAGCTGTGAGTGAACCTTGTTAATTACGGTCGCCATGGCGCAGTGGCCAGTGACATTGACTTTCGTGTCGTCGGGACCCTGGGTTCGAATCCCGGCAGGGGCAAACATTTGTGCGATGAGTGTAGATGTTTGTCCCGCGTCTTGGGTGTTTGTGTGCTGTGATTGTGTTTGTCTATGCCTCCCGCGATACAGAGAATCCTAGAGTGGGGGTCTGAGTGTAATAAAAAAATAAAAAATATTACACCTCGATTATCTATAGGTGCAAACTCTAAGTAAAAAAGAACCGTTGTACTCAGTCGGCGGTCTACTCTCCGTCTCTCGGTTCTCCTCTCTCCGTCTTACGTATTTGATGACGTCACGTCCTGACGTTCTGACGCGTGTGTCTGACACGAGTTTAACATTTTTTCCGCATACAAAAGTAAAGCCGCTAAAGAAGTTTTCATTTCAAAAATTAACCTAGCTTTACCTCGATGATTTTTCTGATGTTTTCGCTTGAAGTAATCTTCAAGCGAAAACATCAGAATCAATAATTTGTTATTGGCTCTTGTCATCTCTGTGAGATAATCGCTTGAGTTTTTATTTTATGTTACTAGCTACGCACCGCAATTTTACCCGCGATGAAACGGTACGCGGTATTGACGATTTTTTAGTCATCCCTTTATCCCACGGGGACAGTCAATATTTTCGGGATGAAAAATAGACTATGTGTTATTCCAGGGTGTAAGCTATTTTCATTCCAAATTTCATGTAAATAAGTTTAGCCGTTTCAACATGAAGGAATGACAAACACACAAATAATGACAGACAATTCTTGTAAACTTATTATTATCTAACAGTGTCCTGTGCTGTGGCACTGATGCGACCAAATTAATATAAATGTTGTTTTGTTACAGTTTAGTTTCTTCGCAGCTCAAGGTATACTGGCCTTACATTACGCTAACGGCTGGTCAACGTCTATGCGCATGCGGCACAAAAAGTTTTCACACATATTTTTACATTTGTGCGGGCTAGTTTTCTGCATCATAGGCACTGTACTAGTGATCCTTAGCAAAGGAATAACTGAGCAACCACATGGGCTAACAGGTATAACTTTGTTCAATCGCACAATAAATAATCTAACGCTATTTACTTATAACACCAATCACAATTTTGTTGAAAACTAAGGAGACAGACGACGAAAAGCCGCTTCTTGAATCGTTCGTGAATCATCGTAGACCGCATCATCACTTAACATCAGGTGAGATAGTGGTCAAACGCCTGCCTATTGGAAAAAAAAAAAAAAAAAAAAAAAAATCTTTCCTAAAACTGTTTGCCTTAGCAAGAGATCAAACTGACGTATGCAAATTATTTCTTCAAATAGAAACCAATGCGTGTGTAATGTGAGGAATAATTTTCGGCAATATTACGGTTCAACTTCTTATGTCCGAGTATAACCTTGTGTCTACTACAGTTTATTTCGAAGATTCTTTTATCCAATGATATTATTAAATAAGGATGATATGTTCTAAAACACTAAAGTAAAAACCGGACAAGATGCAACTATACAATCAACAGCACAACCAGTTATTAGTTGTACATAAGCTATTTATTTGTGCATTAGGCATTATTTTTGCATAATTGTAAAAATGTTTAGTGAGAACCATAAGTTTACACAACTGCCGGTTGGACTGCGACTAAAGCAAATTAGGCACACCTAATTAATAAATTAATATATGCGATCCACGGACACGGTTAGTGCCCCATCTACCCTTAATTAATAATACCATTGCTTATATCTAAACTTATCACATGTACATATTATCATAAACATTTATGTTTAATCTCATATTTGACTCGGCTTATCACATATTTACTTGACCTTAGAACTCTAAAATAATTCTAATCACTGGAATGTTCTTTAAATTTTAATTAATTATAGTGTAATTTTATTAAACGTAACCTTTTTTCAGGTGTAATTACAATTGTATTGATTATATTGAATGCTGTAATCGGTCCAATTGCGTATGTGAAGAAAAAACCATGGCTACTTATACTCCATCTGTCATTTGGAATATCTGCGTTTATAATGTCGTCAATTTGCGTTTGCTTAGGGCTTGTTATAAATGCATTCAAAGATTGGGCTGGTGACACCGTGATATTTATTTTAATAGCTTTTGTAATATTTTACACAGTTTTCATAGTAACGAGTTCTTTTATGAAATGTATGTCAAGAATGTAATGCGATATTATGTTGAGTATATTTGGTGTTCTGTGCTGAATCGTTATTTTATTTTCTTAGTTGGTTCATAAATTACTTAAAAAATATTCTAAAATGCAGCCCACTTAAAAAATATCACCATTACTTATAATGGAATATATTTCGCTTTTAAACAAACATTTCTTGTATACATCTCCTGGCAATGCAAATAATATTACAAAATAATTCTCAAATATATATATAAAAAATTAACAATATACAAAAGAGAGAGAGATCTGATAAGGGTAGATAGGAAGAGGCTGGAAGAGGTCAGCTTCCTACCAGTCTCTGTGGAGATCAAAGGGGGAGGCCTATGCCTAGCAGTGGATGTCCCACGGTTGAAACAAACAAGTTGTCAGTAGAAAATCGGAAATATATTTCTCAAGACATTTCTGGTTTTCTACTGAAAACTAGTTTGCTATAAGTTTATGTTAGATGCAGTCGAAAGGCGAGGTAAGCCTACTTTTTATTTTGATTCTAGGTCTCTTCAAAAACAGAGCATCTTGCTCGGTAGATAGTTTACCTAAAACCACACACATTACACCTTACAAGTCCTATTGTGGTTTTATGTTAGTAAAATCTTTGCAATGAACCTACTTGCGATTAAACGATTGCTCGGGGTGTGCTGGCGCGCTATGCTTAAGTTATGGTAGTACCCAATGATATTAAAAACATGATTGGTAGTACCCGTTTCTTTTATTTTTGACTAGCTGTGCCCCGCGGTTTCACTCGAGAATTCGGTTTTACCGTTACCGTAAACGGTTTGTAAATTTTCTAATTTTCATTAAGGTGAAAAAGTTGGTCGAGTTTAGAAAGTAAGTACTCATGTTTGAGTGATGTGTCGGCGGTCAAACTGGCGGACGATGGTTCGATTCCCACTTACGGATTGAGCGTCCGGTGAAGGTATCACCGTTAGCATATCCCAGCATGGTGGTATGGTATTTACGAGTAGCCGCCTGGATTGCTAACACCCTCTTGCGGCGAGTCGAGACGGCGCAGTGGTGGAGGTGGAGTGGAGGAGGTTGAAACTTACTACAGGAAATTAAAAAAAAAACATTTAATAAAAAAATGATGTCTTTTCCGCAGTATTTCTACCTAATTCATACATGCCAATTAATTAATACTTGAAAGTTAACTTTTAAGAATGAGAACAGACTTATAATGTGATTGTTTATCTTTTATCCAATTATCTTTTGTACGTGAGAGTTTTATCATTGATAAGTGACATCACTCAACTCTTTATTGAACTGGTAATTAATAAGTTTTAGTTCAAGTACAGAGGCTGAATAGTTAAGTAATCTAATTATAGTCTAGCCCTAAAATTGAAGTAAAAGTGCTGCGAATTGCTCTTATTTATAAATATGAAGGTGGAAATGTAAGTTTTAATTGTTAATGTTAAAGTCATTGACTCCTTATTTATATCTATCTAAGTACATAATATTAAAATTAATGCATATTTCCCTATTATAGGTCACGCCATCACTTCAGAACGACTGATTAATCATTCTGTTCAATTCTTTTTTTTTCTTTCTTAAATATAGTAGAAGGTTCTTATGGAAAGAAAAATTAAGAAAATTGTGAAGAACAAAGAAGAAAAGTAAAAAAAAATATTGGAAAAATTACGGGGACGATAAAACTTTGGTCTTTGCGGGTGAAATCACGGGGCGCGGGTAGTTTAATATAAAAAGCCGGAAAATCGCTCATTAGAGTGTAGTATTATTAGATTTTGTATGTAGATACTTCAGGTCCGGGAATAATACACAGGCTACTTATTATCATCATCGTCAAACATCACCACGCGGATACAGCTGCGGGGCTCAGCTAGTTTGAAATAACTGTGTTATTTTGTATTGTGTCTGGGTGTGTATATGTATATATCAGTCATCAGGTTACCATGGTACAGGCTCTGCCTAGTATGGGACCTGAAGACCTTGTGTGAAAAAAAAAAAAAAAAAAAAAAAATATTTCGGGCCTGTCAAGTACTTACGCACATTCCATTCCGGATGCTCATAATTTTATCAATATAACTACAGATTACCTTATCTTAACTTACGTAAGCCAGCGTAGAAGAGCTATTTCGCATGGCACAAGACCGGAAAAAATTCATTGAGTTGACGGCCAACCTCCAGTAGTGGAGAGGCACGATAAGAAGAAGAAGAACTTACGTAAGTAAATTTCAACAGTTATCTAATAATCTTAATTGAACTTAATATATAACGGTCATAATATTAACTGATTGCGATGGTATCGTTGTGACAACTACTTCTTCTATCTGGCAATGTGATAAAATTACCGAAATAATTCTGTGACTGGTATCACTCTCCATCGTCATTGTTTCAGCTGTAGGACGTCCACTGCTGGATATATGCCTTGCCCTCTGTTATCCACAAGGAGCGGTTGGAAGTGACTCGCTCCCAGTCTTTTCCTGCGGTCTTAGTCAGGTCGTTCGTCCTTGTCAGTGGATGTCCTATGCTGCACTTGCCTGTCCCTGGTCTCCGCTGAGTGTCCATGGTCATAGAAATAATATTTCTTGCTTCAAATCTTAAGGTGAAGAAAGTTTTTTTTTTTTTTTTACACAAGGTTTTCAGCTCCCAAACTAGGCAGAGCCTGTGCTATGGTAACCTGATGACTGATATATATACTTATATACATATACACACCCAGACACAGATCAAACAGACATGTTCATGCACACAAATGTTTGTCCTGTCCGGGAATCGAACCCGGGACCAGCGGCTCAGAAAGCAGAGTGCTACCAACTGCGCCAACCGGCCAGCCAGATTCAAATGAACCACAGGTTCCACTTGCTTGTGTCTCGTAAAAAATGTTGAGTAAGGCAGAATAAGCATTATAAAGAGGATTTACGCTATGGAGATGAGACGTGTAAGGAGAATGGTTACGTACATGCATTACAGCAAAGTATGAATAACGCTGTTTTCGTAGAATTAAAATCATACGTTTTATTCAACCATTAATTCTTTGACTGCCGTGTATCTAACATATACCATAGGCACGGATGCGAATCACTAAATTAAAAACGGTAGTTTTGAGGAAAATGTAAAAAATATAAATTTTAAATTCATTAAAAAAATAATTTCCACTGATAAATTATTTTTTCCACACAGAATGACGCCGATACAAAGTTTCGCCGATACATTAACCAACGAGCCTGTGTCTGTGTTTCCCGAAGGGTACAATAATGGAGTCTTCAAGTCACGAGTGAATAGGGACCTTCGAGGCTTGACTTTCGAGGCCTTCGACCTTGCAAAATAACATTTGAGCAATTCACTAGCCGTTGCTAGCCTACAGATAAACGTTTTACCCCCTACCAGTAGGAAGCGTGCCCAGAATGCGTTATTGAGTCTGCAGTACGAGAATGGACCGTCGTCAACTCGATGAAATTCGACAATAAGTACCTGTTCAGACATGGCGTACACGCGAATCGTGCGGCGCCCGCGCGGTTCTATTACTATGGAGATCTCCAAACCGCGCGAACATCGCTGTGTCTGAACAAGCAATTACCGTCAAATTTTAATAACAAAAAATTGTTTGACTAGTTTTAAATTGACCAAGCACACATAAAGAAAACTTAACTGTCAGAAAAATCATACTGTTTACACCAATTACAATGGTTTTTTATTACAATTCGATAACGAAACATTTTGTATTATGATTCGTGGTGCACACTCGAACATCGTACCACAATAATCTTTCTAATATATAAACATCTCATGCGCAGTTTGTTATCGAACGCCTCCGAAACAGCTTGCCTTAATTTTATAGTATTTTTGTAGGTATATGAAATATGCCTGAGTGTAGGTCGTATAGTATTTTTCACCTCCTACCCCCACCACTACATTTTTTATCGCAATATTTGTATTTTTTATGAACAAATATCCAAATAATTTAAACGATCATTACGTGAAGTAATTAAAAAAGTGTCGTGTCACTTTGATATTTTGATAATTTATATGGCAGAACAACGTTTTCCAGATCAGCTAATATGTAATAATATAGTAATAGAATAATATTACCTTATGGTACACATGGATTTGACTTCCGTATTTCTAGTGAAGTCGTTATTTTACTTAGATCCTTGCCTCACACCGATTGAATGCGCGCGCGTAGTCACAGTAGGTGCTCGGTCAAAGGTTCCCACAGCGTAGTGTCACATTTATCAAGACATACGAGTGTAGATCTCGAACATTAGCAACGGCAACAATACTATATTCCAGAATGTTCGTATCGGGAGCCATTACTCTTCTCCGCAGTTTCCTTTATATGCTTAGATGCCATAAAGATAGGTGGCGCACCGCCTCGCTATCCGTCGTGATCGGTTGGCTGTACTCAATCGAATTTAACGATATGGCCGTTTTGTAGACTCAACAAAAGTTACTATTGTTTTATGATTTGGGTTTACAAGTGTCTTGTCTTCAAAGATTTAATGTGTATTGGTTTGTTTGTGAGGCCTGTTCCGCCTCTCAATAATATAAAATGGAAGCGGGTCTATAATGCGTCATGCGTGCTGCGGGAGCTCAAGAATAAATATCGCTTAGTTTCAAACTGATTTTATCAATATGCAATCAAGTTTGGTAGTGGAAATCGGATTCTTAACCTTTAACTTCGGTTAGGTATATCGGGTACACGCTTTGAAGGCAAGTCCGGGAGCAGTCGAATCGTGGCTCTGGGTGGCGCTGGTCTCTCGTTACCGGTCGTCTTAGGCAAGATGGTCGGTGACGCATGACGTGGGTCATGGGAGGCGGTGGCCTTCTCCTATCCTTCCGTTCCAGAGAGCGCAGACACGGAGACGGGCCGTTCGGAGCTGCACTCTGTCTCCGCAGAGAGGGCCAGGGGTGCTATCTGCGGGGACGTCTGGAACCCATACTGTGCACTCCGGGGTGCCGATAACCGCAACGTGTTCCCGAAAGCATCGAGCACGAGAGGGAGGGCGAAGTGGGCTCGCCTCGCCAGGTGGGCAGTGGCGTCGAAGAAGGCTGTGGATTATGCTTGAGCGGTCCCGTGCCCCCGAAACACTAGGTTGTTCCAGACGACCCCCAAGCCTACCAACTCAACTGACGGCCTAACCGATTAAGGGTCACTAAGTCTTAACTTGTAACTGCAAGTAACGTCACTTAACTTATTAGATTAGTCAAGGCTGCAAGCTACTCAGGGGCAAAACTATTACCTCTAATAAAAATAAAAACAATAGTGGGTAACAGAAAAATAATCAAATGTATAAAATATTTTTATTCTTTAGAAAATCGCGTTCAAAATTCAATAGGATATAAAACATAATAATATACTCATTATATAATTACTGTCCATTTTATATATTTTAAAATTTATAATTTGTGTCAGAATTCAGATCAAACTTATATTTTTTGGTTTCTTCTAAAATAAAATAATACGAGTTTTTTCTGAAAATGAACAGAAAGGTAAAGAATAATGAAAAGTACTTATTATATTTGTGATGGAAATTATGAATAGGTACTACAGTACAATTCATCGACTGATCATGCCTTTTGATTTTAAATAGAACGACGAAAGGGGCGCCAAAATAACTATGAATGAAAAAATGGCTGTAAAGGATATTGCAGTATAACCGATGGCATCATTGATCCAGCTCATGAAAAGCGGCTTAGCGAAGCCGAAACAGAGGGTGACGCAAGCTGCAGAGAAAGCCACGGTACCAAAACAAATGTGTGTCAGTTTGGAGATGTTCCCAGGTATAAACCTGCGGAGCTCGTACGCCCACAATGATGCGATGCCATTGACCAGGCTCACCGATGTGAAGACCAGAGCCACTAGACCTGTAAATAAATAAATAAAAATAAATTTTCAATGATAATTTCATAAAATATGACTGAAAATTATGCTTTCCCGTGACACCTCAGAGCTGCGCTGAGCCGAGCTTTGACCTGGTGGAACTAAACTTAGGTTAAAGATATTGAGTATTGAGTATCTTTACTATAAATTCACCCGCTTTTCCACACATTGCTTCAAGGGGTACCTACTTGTCAATCAATACAATAACTCTGACTGAAGAGTGCTTTATTATACCTATTAGATATACAGATAACACTATTAAAGTGCATAATTATCAATGTATGGTTAATATATTAAAAACAACTTACCAAATTTACCATGAAGTGTATTCCAATGTTCATCCTTGTCAAGGATCTTGATAAAACTACCAGAGATAGCTAACCCTGATCCGAGTATTTGTAAAACTAAATGAGCTCTACGTTTATCCACCAGCCTCAAATGTTGTGACCATCCGTTGTCTGTCGACATGCTCAGGATAGCTTCAGCCATCAGGAGTTGGTACTGAAAATATACCACGTTATCAAGATAATCACGAGGTTATAAGATGAGGATGAGCATTTGATATGCTCTTTTTATTGCAAACATAGATTAAGGAACAAACATGAGCAAAAAATTTATGAAAAGTCGGTAGTGGCTACCTTTCATACACATCGTTGTATGATTTGTATGAAGGTATAATAATTTTGCAATAAATCTATTTGACTTAATTTAATTTAGATCTAGGGTTTGACCACTAATTTAAAGGTCAGTGACGATGTGGTCGAAGATGTTTTCACGCTAGACCTACAAAGCTTACTGGCTCTCAAGGATTGCTGCCTGAACACACTATGTGTTTGGTGACAGTTTACAAACTTGAGGTTGGTAGCTTGCTAGGCGGGGACTCGAAAGTACCCTAACACCGTGCTGAGGATTTGATAACGGTGTCTTATCTTCACTGGAAGCTTAAGCCGTTGATGGGGATCGAACCAGCGTCCGTCAGTTTGACCGCCGACGGTTCCATCGCTGAGCTATCATCGCTTCATCATATTTTTCAAATAGTAGGTAGTAATATGTTGTGTTTGCACCTTTAATAAAAAGTATTAATGTATTTGCGTTAACCTAAGGCATTATTTTCCATGGAATATTTTATCTAAGCGTGTCCGACGCACACACAAATCTAGGATATCATTTCTTAAATAACATGTTATCTCTACAATCTATCAAGCAAAATAAACATGGCGAGTATCAAACCATATATGTTACCTAACGTATAAATAAAGAGTTTCCATAGCTAGCTATTGCTACACGAGGTATCAAAATAAATTAGTTATAAGGGTCATACCATTTGTACATTACAATTATATTTAACCCCTGACGCAAAAAGAGATTGTATAAGTTTGACTTTTGTGACACACACACACACATGTGAGTGACTGTCTTTGCCACCGTAGTTCACAGGAGAACCGATTTAGTTGTATTTTTCTCTGTAATTAAGACCACTGAATTATCGTGTAGTAATGCATTCACCGAACATATTTCTTTCGTTCAACAGGATACTGGTTATTTTAATATACTTTACTTAAAATTAAAACATAGCAATGTATGAAATAAATTAATAGTAGGCGTTCTTTGCAAGAGTAACGTTTCCAGTTACTCATACAAAAACACCAGCTTGGATCACATAAAATATGAATTATCGTGTAGTAATGCATTCACCAAACATATTTCTTTCGTTCAACAGGATACTGGCTATTTTAATCTACTTTACTTAAAATTAAAACATAGCAATGTATGATATAAATTAATAGTAGGCGTTCTTTGCAAGAGTAACGTTTCCAGATACTCATACAAAAACATCAGCTTGGATCACATAAAATATCTTTCAGTTTTCTTACCCCAATGACACACAGCACTATATGCAAAGGTGTATTTTGCAGTGGAAGTCCATTTCTGAACGCAAAAAGCAATGCAACCGACGTCACAGCTCCGATCAGAACGTGCGCCAGCAAGTTCATCGATGACATAAATGTTTTTAATTTATACTCGTTTGATGATACTTTTGGTGGCGGAATGTCCCTTCTTAAGCGTCCATTTTCTGGAGATAGATCATTTTCCGTATGAGTTTCAGCCGACGATGGTTTCGGAGAGAGATCTTCACTTTCTCCATTCGATACGGGTGGTTCGTTCGCGTTGGGAGGCATGTCACGGTATTCGAATCTAGTTGTTTGAGGAAAATGTTCTATTGTAATTGCACCTGCACTTGTCTAAGTGTGAGTCAAAACGAGTGACACAACTTACTATAAAGAGCAGTGCTCATCCCTACTCGTTGTCACTTCTACACTAGTAGTTTTATTTGGGTTGGTCGCAAACTAGATATTTCTAGTACAGATCAATATGTGTTATCAATATGCCTTCGAAATCTTGATCGAAGATATATGCACTGTTGTATTCCGTAGACTGTCACTTGTTATTATTATGCGGGAAATCATATTGACAAAGGAATTCAAGGAAGTGATATTTTTAAAACGAACATTAACTACTTAGAATATTTTTTCAGGCCACTTGCTGGAGGACATGAAAGGAAATCCAAATTCTGTTTAATTAACCAGAACGAGTGTTTGTTATGGCTCAAAATTCTTATAATAATCGATTCAAAATCGACCTATTAATATTAATATTGAATTAGTTTATCCGGATGTGAACAAACCTTGAAAATGAGAATTATTTGATTATTGATATTTTTCTTTATTGTTGTTTTATCGTTGTTATTATATAACTTGTTGTAAACACTAATATCCCAAAATACCACTTTTTTATGCATTGATCTAAACGCGTGCAAAACTAATTAATATTATTATTTGATGATTTACAGACAACATTACAACTGCATTCGTTATAGTGATCTTAGTTCCTGGATTGCTTATCAGTACGGACGTTTTAATGCGATAAATCTATCTTTTTTACCCGATAGGAAAGTAAATGATTAGATAAAGCGCACGATTGATTAGACTGATGGTGGCCGAAATATATAATATTTATTAAATTATAAATTCACTTAGCTAATTTTAACAGTACCCATGGTACTTTTTTGATGAAAGAATTCGACAAAAGTAGAAGAAAAGATGCAATCATAAGACAGTCTGTGGGCATACACAAAAATCTTTTCATAATCAGCCAATCCAATACAACAAAATCTTTAGGATGATACTATAGTGCGTCAGGGATGTTTACCTACTGATGTGCGCACTGATCTCTTCTATGCCATCATAGAAAAAGAACCGCGTTTCTGACGAACATCGTCTCTGATGAGCCGCGTCTCTTATTAACCGCATGAGTGGGAGCTCTGACGGTCATTTAGTTTCCGTTGCTGCTAAAGTTCTCAACATTATACACAAGACATATTGGATGGCAGTTCTCAAGCTGGTCTTATATTATGCATCGTGTACACACAGACATGATATTAACAATATTGAGCAACAAAACAATTAAAATGCATGGTAAATATCCCGACAATAACGGTCATTCTCGCACAACTATTTATTTTGGATAGGATGTATTTTTTCTAATCTTAAATAACAACGTATGCAGGTAGGAATGTCATTAGTTTGATCTGAAGGTCGTTAATCTAAAGGATTTGGATGTATTATATGGAATATGTGATTCTGCATTTATCTTGTTATTTAGTAAGTACACCTTTCTTGTATCGTATACAAAAGGTCTCATGTAGCAAATGGACTCTCCTAGGAAACATTGAAAGAATATAATATAGTTCAGTGTTTTTTGCCATATACAGCATGGTCAGTGTATGTTCTTACAAAATTTCCTCAATTAACAGTTTTCAAAAATCATATTAACATAGCTACTATGCGAATAAAAAGCGCGTAAAAATAAAATCGATTTTGAACAATGATTGATTCGATTTAAATGTTGTTACGGAGTTTAATTGGTTTTACTTTATAATTTTTTATAACTTCAGGAATCTACATATTATGTGATATTCAGATGATTAATTAATGCTATTAACTAAAGTAATAATTGAATGGAATTGAAAAATCTTAAAATAATTATCTTGTTTTTATTTACATATTTCGCTTGCTAAAATTTCATGCAGGAAGCCGATATTAATAAGACAATATTATCAGTATTAAACATTAATAATTTGTCTATTCTATTTTTCAACCGACTTTTAAAAAAGTAGGTTCGCAAGCGGGTTGTATTTTTCATTTATTTTGAAATATTGTTCACTTTTTTATTGAATAATAATAAATTAAATAAAAAAAATTCATAAATTTAATAAATTGAATTAAATTCGTTTAAGGTAATTTAAAAAAAAAAAATATTGTCCCAGAGATAAAAAGGTTAGTAGTTTTATTGTTTTAAAACTACATATCTGTGACTACACGGCTACGAGAAAACAATTTCCGAATACCTACAAAAATCAATATACTCATAATTTATTTTAATACTTCTCTATCTTCTATTTAAACAACTACTAAAGCATTAATTAACATCAATACTACAACATTTGAGGATAATTTGTATAGGCCAAGCTAGTGCGCGGCACCGCCCGCGGTCCCCGTCATGCCAGGACTAATTGCGGCGTGGTTTGCTCACGCGCAGGTTTACAATTATCAATTAAATTGTCGGTACCGTGATGTACTGTTTCAAAATAAAACAGTATTAAATCATTCATACTAGGAGTTCAGGGCTATTGGAGTAATGTGAGACTTTACTTGCTTATCCCATATTATAAATGTAAAAGTTTGGATGGATGGATGGTCGGATGTTTGTTACTCAATCATGCTCAAACGGCTGGACGGATTTGGATGACATTTGGTATGTAGATACTTCAGGTCACGGAATAATACACATAGGCTACTTTCATCATCATCAATAATCACCACGCGGGTAAAACCGCGGGCGCAGCTAGTTAGTAAATAATAATCTATACCGAGATACATACATATATGTGTACATACGTGGCATCTACAACCGTCAAATGTTTTATGCAGATGACTGTTTGTTGAATGACTCAACTTCCTCTATACATACGTGTAGATCATGACTGTGGTCGATAATATCAAATACATTTGCACTTTGCAGTTCAATTAAGAACTGTATGCCACTGCAAATAAAATCTAATACAGGAAATCTTTTTTATACTTTATAGATCTAGCGTTTTAACACTATCTCGCTTGATGATCAGTGACGAGGAGGTCGAAGATGCAATCACGCTATACTTAGGATGTTGACTGGCTCTCAAGGACTGCCAACAGGGAACACGCTATGTGTTTTGTGTCAGTTTTTCAAGTTCAGGGGGTTGCTAGCAAGCGAGTGGTAGGGTACTTTCAGTACCCTACCACTCGCTTGCTAGCACTGTGCTGAGAATTCGATATCGGTATCACCTTCACCGGAAGCTCAAGTCGTTGGTGGCGATTGATCCAGCGTCTGTCAGTTCAACCTACGTTCCCACCGCTGAGCCACCATCGCTTCGAATTGTATCTATATTTTGTAGTTGCGCCCCGCGGTTTCACCCGCGTGAATTACGGTTTTCCGCTACCTTAACTATCCCACTTTTTCCGGGATAAAAGTAGCCTGTAAGTTAATTCAGAGTTTAAACCATCTCCATACCAAATTTCATCGAAATCGGTGTAGCCGATATTGGCGAGTATAGCGTATATCGAGTTTATATAGTATAGCAATGTTAGAGCGTGAAGAAGTAACAAACATACACACTCGCATTTATAATATTATTAGTAGGGTTACCTACGATGTCTGACAGGCGTGCATATCGCTCAAATATGTATTCAGTACGGTTACATTCCAGAATGATACGTCATCACTTAACATCAGGTGAGACAGTTGTCAAACGCAAACTTATAATATGTAAAAAAAAAAAGAAAAAAAAATGATAACTACGAAACAGACGTCATAGAGTTATCTATCTGTGTTATCTTGCAAACATACGAGCTTAAGCACTGTCTGTGTCGGTATATGTTATTGGCCCTATTACGATTATATAAGGGTAGTAAATAGTGTGCAGTGTGCAGTAATAGCCTGTAAACAATGCGCGTTCTTTAATTTGCGATTACATCCAATCGTTGCGTGAGGAACAGATTGCTTGAATGCTTATTTATATTAATATATAAGTGCGTTGCTTGATCAAGCATAATATGTTTGAAATAATAGTTCTTAGCTTAGTTTAAAATATAGATTAATTTGTAAGTAAGAATTGAGCTATCCTATCCCCACTTTGTTATATACCTATATTGCCAATTACAATGTGCGTTTGTTTGCTTCCACGCAGGGTTAGCATACAAAATAATACTTACCGAGGTTCTGGATGATTACCATCGTTCAGATTCAATAATTTGGATACACAAAGTTATTGCAAGTGAAACTCCACAGCGCAGCCAGTTGAAGCAAATGCTGAAAAAACTTTAATATGTTCGAAATCGACAAAATGGCCATCCAGTTTTTGCCTCTCATTAACTGCATGAATATCATAGTAGATAAGATAATAATAAGCTATTTCCATGTACAAATTTTATTACGTATATTGGGAATATACAGATAATTATATAATGATAAGATTATGATATACTATGTAATAACTGAAATTAGATATGACGTAAAGACACGTTTCTAAGGATTATATCTTATTAATTTATCTATAATTTTAGCGCAGACAAATATTGCTTATCGTTCAATTATACCTACGAACATGGTTATACAAAATCAGATCCTTATAGTATCGCTTACTCTCACACTCTCACACTGTCATCACGTGGGTTTTATACAAAGTAAACATAGCATTTCGATGAAGAACACTTAATAATAACCCTTGTAGTGACGGAAAGGGTTCTGTTTTAAGTACTTGGACGCACTTTCTTAACTCTCTGAATAGCTCAATAATACAGTTATGAATGTGAAAGGAAGAATATATATAAAAAAAGTTCAGACAATAAACTATCAATGAAGTATTACCTTTTTTGTATCCAATAAAGAATTTATCGGATTTGAGGTAACTAATATCTCAGACATAAATAAATTAAAGCATAATCTAGTCTAAGCTGTAATTTTAATCTACCTGTTAACGTCTAAATTCTAATTGAATTTAGTTCTTGAATATACTCAAACTTTTAGAAATAAATACGATACACGGATTTAAAATAACAATAGCTGTAAACGTTCCCGTAAAAGCAATAATAGTGGGAGTAAGGCCGGGCCCTACCCAATTCCTGAAAGAGTTCTTGTCGAACCCATAGCACAGGGAAATGGAAGCCGCGGCGAACGCCACGATGCCGAAGCAGATGTGGGTGAGCTTCGAGAGGTTGGCGGGTAGAAACTTACGCCATTCGTAAGCGTAGTTCGAAGTGAGGCCGTTGAAAAAGCAGGCGACGGTGAAGACCAACGCAACCAAAGCTGTAAAAGAAAAGCCATTATTACTTTATGAAAATTATGAATTATACATAAAAGGTCCCCAATACCAAGTGATAGACAGTACAGCGTTTGAGTTGATACCTCGTATTTAAGGGATATGGAGATTTTTCCTTAATAATTTGTACGTATGATAATTATAGTTGAGAATGATAATGAAACTTGGAGTTTCTTACGAGATCGATTCAGAAATAAAGAGTACAAGAACTAGTCTCACCAATGTAATTCAACGGATTAGCAAATTGATTTAAGTGGCAGTTAGGCAGTTAGTAGGGCGATACATAGAATCGATGGCCGAGAAAGAGAGACTACCTGTTTCAAAATGTAGTAAGAAGCATTTAGCTTCTGCAAGCTGCGTCAAATTGGTCCATGTCCATGGAGAAACCTGTGTCTAGTGGACACCTGACAGCTATAACACTGATATGACGAAGTGTTACTAATCTTTACTTTGCTTTATTTTATTAATTAAATATCATTTTTGATTTTAAAAGTTGTGCATGCGTTTTTTGTAGATTAGCTTGTATGGTACGATTATTGCCTGTTGATATCAGACAGATCAAGTCAATTGTTACTTTTAAAGAGTCAGTCAAAACACATTATCTAACTAACTAAAGTTAATGTAATATATTGTTCATGTTGTATTTAGGTCTATGTGCGTATGTATATATGTATATGATTGTATTTATATTATGTACGTTTATAAGTATTTATATATATGTATTATATATCAGACATTCTTTGTAACCAATTTTATATACTTGTTCCCATCCACTACATATAATATTATAATTCCTGTCCATTCAAAGGTTGCCTGTAAGAAATTGCTAAAAGCGATAAGTAATTTATATTCAATTTTGTTTATGGTGTTCAATAAAGATTTTTGATTGATTGATTATTCATTCTTTGGTTACAGCTTGAATGGGTGGCGTTTAGTGGTATTTTCAAGTGAGTGCTTCCTTGCTGACTGCGGCACGTCAGCCTGACTGTATTCAATGTTGCCCGAAGACAACTGATGCTAAGTGGTCAAAATCAACTACATACTAATGCAAACTACTTTTCTAATCAGTACCAATCATACACCTAATTCAATATTGTCTATATGAATAAGTATTCAATAATCTGAATTAGATAAATTGTAGTATTATTATGAAATCAACTTGCCAAATTGTCCATGAAGCGTGTTAAAGTTGACGTTTTTGTCTATGATCATGATGAAGCTTCCAATAATGGCCAGACCCGATCCCAGGATCTGCAGGATCCAATGAGCGCGGCGCTTGTCAATAAACCTCAAATTAGCCGACCAGCCGTTGTATGGCGAGAGAGACAGGATAGCTTGTGCCATGAGGAGTTGATACTGAAATAAAGAAGGACAATGATTCATTTGTTATTTTTTTACCACAGGTTAATTATATTATAATTACTAGTAGAATACGGTTTGCCTGATACCTCAGTTATTCCCCATTTTCCACGACAAAATTATGTCCTTCTCGAAGATTTCACCTATCTCACTAAATTGATCAAAACTGGTCGTGAAAACACAACATTTAGATAATGTATCTGCATTCCGAATTTCAATCAATCACGCTGTTAAGACGTGAAGAGGGAACAAAACACATATATAAACATATACCCACATACACACAAACATTTGTATTTATAATATTGATGTGATGACAAGATATGCAAATTTTCTTTGAGCTGGTAAGCGTACCGTGCCTGCCTCTAATAAACTGTGGTACTACCCGAAGCTTTAAGTTCCTCAACTTGAAACTTCGGGTAGTACCACTGTTGTCGTCTCCGCCTTAGACATTAATTTTTGAGTCGCGTTCGTCGAGTAACCTCATATATTTAGGCGTTAAAAACATTCTTAAATAATTTCGTTCGAAAATATTCCGAATGGATAACCTCCTCCTTTTTTGAAAGTCAGTTAAAGACACACTTACCCCAACAACACACAAGACGATATGCAGAGGAGTAGTCCCCAACGGTAGTCCATTTCTGAATGCAAAGAATACAGTAACACCGACAACAAGTCCAATTAGTGTGTGAGTCAATATATTTAACGTTGAATAAAATATTTTTAATTTATAATTTTCATCAGATCCCGCTATTAAGTTAGTGGTCGAAACTGTTTGGTCTTTGCCAACTTCGTATTGAGTTTCTGGGTCCTTTTCAAAAGGTGGGTCTGCAAAATTGGGAGGCATTTTTGAACTATGTGACGCCGGCGGCCGTGTTGAAGGTTAATGTGTAAATAAGAGTTTCTGACTTAGCGATTTATATTTAATGGTGCTCGATAATACTATCAGAATTGAAGTTACTGATTGGCTCAGACGATTATTAGCTTACATTGACATAATTTTGTACCATTTATCTACATTTTATTATCTTCAAATAATCAGTGTCTAAGTTATTACATTTTGTATTGAATAAATTGATAAATCATTTGCATATGGGAATCATGCTTCAAGTATTTGTTGCAGTACGGCTCTACAACTAAGGGACAGATTACAATTTCGATACTTATAGCATTGGTTCCAACAATTATGTTGTTATCCAATTTATGTTCCACGGCGTCCATAGGTGACATCGACCGAAAAAAAAACAACGGTCGCCGTGGCGCAGTGGTCATTGTCAGTGACATGATCTCTGTGTCTCCGTGACCCTGGGTTCGAATCCCGCCGGGGGAAACATTTGTGCGATGAGTATACATGTTTGTCCCGGGTCTTGGTTGTTCGTGTGTTGTGATTGAGTGTGTTCATGCCTCCCGCGACACAGGGAATCCAAGTGCGAGGGTCTGAGTGTAATAAAGAAAAAATAAAAAATCTCACAGTTTTAAGAGTGATAAAAATCCACTTGCTACGATAAATGGCTATCATAGTAATACAAGAGGTAATTAAAGTAGTGCCTACTGACCTTCATTCAGCTTTTTCAACAATATGTTTTATGTGTATAAAGGAAGCACATATGTATAATTTGAGGTCAAATGTGTACATTACGTTTAAATTTTTACATCCCATTGAAACAGGTGTCTTCCCCCATGATATAGTTAAAAAAAGAGATGGGACGCTAGCTCCTCAGGCTTTGACCGGATAAATTGGGTTCATGGCCAGATTTTTAAAGCTATTATGATTTGGAAAATTTGTCAGTCAGATAAAAGTATTTTATTTCATATTTCTGAAGGCTTTGTGGTGTAAAACTGTGTTCGAACTACATGGTTGTCATAAGATTTTTGTGTAATGTGTAGGTATATGGGTATTTGTGTTAATTAAAGCTGCGCGCAAATTATTTACTCAGTATTCAGTTATTGTTAGGTTAGGTATATTGATATTTGAATTAACAGTGCTTGGCAAATTAGTTTAATCTATCGTTAAGTATAGGTAGTCGCTAAAATTCATATCGGCATACGATTTTTCAAATTAACATTAGACACTTGTAATTTTTAGACTTTGGCGATTCGAACACATTGTTATTAAATCAAACGGCGCTTGATCGCGAGTAAAACATTTAGTAATTTCAGTCTTCTCGTGACCACGACCAATGCAACTTGGTCGAAACGTCGAGGTAAATAAATTACTAAATGTTTTTCTCGCGATCAAGCGCCGTTTGATTTAATAACAACATTAGACAAATATCAGTTTCAGTACATTTCCACTTAAATTCAATTTCCAAATTTATTTTCATATATTGCGTTATCTTATCGGAGAACTTTGATCGCATTCTTGAAAGAATGTGATTCTAACATGAGCGGCCATTAATTTAACAACGTCATTGAGTATTTAATAACTGTTTAAAGAATGACTTGTTATACCTATTAGTGACTCGAGACATTCGAGGCAAATATTAAACAAAGAATTTGCTATTTTTATCAAACGTTATGAACATAAAGTTATTAATAAATATTTTGTATTTTTTTTTCATGTAAGTTATTCTTTCGAAGCAGTGACAGCCTAGAGGTGGCAGCTTCGCTGTCTAACGTACGGTTGCTGGTTTGATCTCCACCAAGACTGGCCGGTTGGCGCAGTTAGTAGCACTCTGCCTTCTGAGCCGCTGGTCCCGGGTTCGATTCCCGGACAGGTCAAACATTTGTGTGTATGAACATGTCTGTTTGACCTGTGTCTGGGTGTGTATGTGTATATAAGTATATATATCAGTCATCAGGTTGCCATAGTACAGGCTCTGCCTAGTTTGGGACCTGAAGAACTTGTGTGAATGTTATTAAAAAAAAAAAAAATACAGCTTGAGGTCCCCGTGACAACAACACCGTATTTAAATTTAGAGCAAGGTGGTAGGGTACTTTTCGCGTTTCAAGCCATTGGTCAACGCTGCCAATTCACAGTTCTGGCTAACTAACTTCAATGCCGTGATGTACTAACTAATTGTTTCTCGATAAATGATTACGAGTGAAGAACTAAAAACGAAACATGGCAACATAATATTTGTCCAGGAACGTTCACCAAACTGCGACTTCACACACAAATTATTGGCGTTTTTGTCTCCAGTGAATGCGAGTCCCCACCGGCCCTATGAGGTTCACCAGCAGACTTGCTTCGACATCCGCTGGTTCCTTGTCGACGCCGGATGCCTTCAGAAACATCTCAAACTGCTTCCACCATATCCGCCACAGATTGAGCGCGCGTGAATGGAATTCGGTTTGTAGTGCTGGAGGCGAGAGTGTTTCATATTTGTTAGCGTAAGATCAATTTCATCAAAGCAATACAACATTAATTATTTCGGTACACGCTGTCACTATGTAGTAATACAAGCAAGTTGGTCTAATACGATTTTTTTCCTTTCTCGAGGGTAGCATTATGTGTTGTTTTATATACCACCAATACACCTACTAATACCCACATTATGATGCTATAAATGTGTGTTTACATACACATGTATATTTATCTTATTCTCTTGTTTTCTCTACTCTCTTCTTTAAGGTTTGAGATTATCACTAGTGTGTAAATGTCCTTATTCTTATCCACCATTTTTTCTTTAGACAACCTTTTACTATAGGTTTTACTGTAGGTTATTCTATTCATTAGGTAATTATCATTATAATAAATGTATTGCTCCTTCCTAAAGCACACATAGTTGAATTCTGCTTAGATCACAATTTATAATAATCTTATAACTGCATTACGAACTGTGTAAACTCGCCATCAATTAAGAAAAAAGTTTTATATGAGCATACAGACTCAAAAAAAAAATATATTTGATGATTTGTCTACTCTAGGAATCTAATGTACACTAGATATAAGCAAAACTGTATTTTATCATGATTGAATAAAGAAACTTTGAAATTGAAAAAAAAAACCTTTAACTTAAGATTGTACAACAATGTATGTTTAATCTAAGTGTATCACTATGGATACGCGTGAGACTTGCAGTATTGATAAAAATGGATTTTTACAGACAGATAAATATACCAACAGATGCTAGTACATATTTTGGCTCTTACAGTATATCTATAAAATAGCAGTTATAATTGCAACACTTATTGTGTCCTTATTTTATCTGCCTGCTCCGTAGAAAGAGTCGAGAGAGAGAAAGAGAGACGGAGCAGGCAGATAAAATAAGGACACAATAAGTGTTGCAATTATAACTGCTATTTTATAGATATACTGTAAGAGCCAAAATATGTACCACCACCATCTGTTGGTATATTCATCTGTCTGTACAAATCCATTTTTATCAATACATCTCAAATCAAATAAAATCATATATTTATTTTCTCTCAGTACATGTGTGTGTGTGGCACTACCTATTAAACCAGGCTCACAGGCTTGTGTTTTAATAATTAGGCCCTTTCCATTAAATAAATACATTTAAGAGTTTAAAATTTGCTAATTATTAATTTATTTTATTTATTAATTTATTTATTAATAAATAAAATAAATTAACTCATTATTTATTTATTAGCAGGTCATACAGTCTATTTATGAAAAAAATATAATAATTTAAATTAAAAAAATTTTGAAACAATAATTAAATTCAAAATTACATTTTCATTGTTAAATTACATCTTTAAATTAAATACATGTTTCAACATTTTTCATAACACGAAATATTTGTATATTTTGGATAGTCACGTTGTGTCTATTTAATAAGAAAAGTCTCAGAGAAAGAGAAGGATGTTCGGCCTGCTCAGATACTATTTTTGGCAGTTATATTCTGTAGCGCTTTTCACAATAACGTTGTTGTACATACTAATATCCAAAGGTCGATACTTATTCTGTACTGGCACATGGTTTCCATTATGAACATGACGTACGCCCGCTCGGACAACGGACAGAGGCCTACATAATAAACTGGCATCGGTCAGCACAATTAAGGGGCCCCATTTGGACCCTTGCTAATGGAATTAAATCCAATTAGATTTTAGGGTTACGAGGTGAAGTTCGCAACCGGTAAACAAATTGCTTTCTATTACGGCTTACACCTGCTGCTTACACTATTCGTTGCAAGATAAATTCCGATCTCATCCGCTTAATGGTTGACGTTTTGGATATAAATTAAAGGAGTATTAGCTGTTTGTTTAATTTCGAAATTTAGAAAACTAAGACCTAAACAAGACTTATAACTGATGTAAAAACATATTTTTTGAAACCAATAGTTATCTAAGAACCGGCTAGGACTCACGGGATATTTGCTAGAAAATTCTCCGATAAGTTTCGGACTGGTCTGCAGTTCTTCATTTGGGAGCTATGATCGTGCCCGGCGGGGCGGGCACAATCTAATGTTTACATAATAACATAAATAAACATAACATATCAAAATACAAGTTTTAGTTTAATATCTACCTGAGAAATTCAATAAAGAATAGTTAGAAAGGCATATATACAGAAAACTTCACGACGTCTTCTCGTCTGAAATAACTCGATACCTTACGATGTAAGTCCTGCTTAGTGCTAAACCTAATTATATGCCCTTATATTTTATTGTGCGAAGGTTTGAGTTTATTTACGAAATATAATCAGAATTGAGAAAATCGTCGTATATATTATGTTAATTACCTACGAAGATAAAACGCCGACATAAAGACATAGAGACACCCCAGAGAGATAGCAAGTTGAAATGGGAATGGGCAGGGCACATAATAATATTTATAAGTAATTGTGTCAAAAGGTTTCTACCGGAGCCTACGGAGTGAAAAAAGCAGCATAAATCTTTCCAAACAAAGTAAGTTGACAACCCTATAAGGGGTCATCTGCTTATCTCACCTCACCTTGCTGCTGAGAGAAGGCTGTTGGCAAGGGCATCCCAATTGTTCTTCGTGGAGATCAGTAAAGAAAATGTTTAACAATATCTTGAAAATATGATGATAATGAATTCTGGGAAGTAACAGATAAACTTTATAGTTTCTCTGCGGTTAATTCAATCTTTTTTAGCCATAACATAATATAGGCCTTACTTTAAATTCAATTAAGTGACTCATTACCTATTTAATAACCTTATTTGGGAAGGCGATATAAGAATTCACCTTATTATATCGATATAAATAATAAGTATTAAGTAATATTTAAGTATTTAATAATAAACAGCTTATAGAAAATACTTTCTTTGAAAACTTGACCCTATTCAAGTTCAAGTTTCTCAACTTGAAAATCCTATTATGTTACCTGTCGATGAAGTGCAAAGCGTGGAATGAAGTGGATTTCATCTCGAATATATCTTGATAAACATTTCTTGCCTTATTTAATTTATCTCTCACAAATTGCAAAATGAGTTTACCGACGTATAAAGAGAATGTTTTCCTTTCCAATGAGAACGCGAGATATACAACTTCACATACAGGCAGTATCAAACCAACAGATAACGTAACGAAGAAGAGAGGGTTCTAAAGAATCAAGAAACTTTTTCTCAAAACAAACACGACTCGATAAAATCAATCAGAATCCATCTCACGAGTATCCGAGATCAAACACGGCGAGTGTTCAGAACTTGTTTGCTCCTACGCTGCTGGTGCTGGTTGCAGCATATTCGATAAAATCCAGGAAAGTTTCTGAATAGGCAAGGAGATAAGGGTCGGTTTCATTCACTTTTAACTAATTACTTATAGCAATATAGCGTTTCACCTGGGTGTACAACGGCTTTCCGTTACCCTGGTTATCCTTCTCGAATCGTACACTTTTCCGGGATACAAAGTAATTTGACATTTTTTGTATTTTTTTTATCCCTATCCGTTCAGACCGTCTGGCGTGATTTAGTACTAAAGATCTATCTATTTAAACTGTCGTTGTTCTAAATAGTAGTAAGATTAATAACATAAACGTAAGAATCCTCTCCGTCACACCTCACCTAACATACATTCGTGAAAATGTTCACATGTTACAACGTTTCTTGCAACACGTAGTGTTCGATCAAAGTTTTCCATGCCATCGTCTTCGATGAGAGTTTGAAATCGTTTGCTGGCTGGTAGAACTTGATGTACGAAAAATGCACACATGACATGAATTTCCGTATGTATTTCACAATAGAAGTTCTCTGCTATTGTTTACATCAACAAGTTATAACACAAATATCAAATTCAACGTAAATATTTCCAGTGTTTTGAGTGGTAGACGGTTTCTACAAGATGCTGCTTCGTTTGGTTCTGGAATACCGTCCCTGGTTCTAGATGTTCCCACTTGAACTCCGAATCTGTGTACAGATTAAGAGAAGGACTGATGAAGGAAGAGTTAGAAAATCAGAAAATAGAACTCAGATTGTGATTCGAAAAAAAAATGAAGAATAAGAATAAAACATTAAGAATAACGTTAAAGGCTCACAATCAGTGGGTTAACTTATTTATCTTGTTGTTTAATAGCCTAAAAGGGTTACATCTATGGCAGCTTCGAAGTTCCTATTGTTAGAAGATATTCACTGCGAAAATAATGGATAAAACAAATGTATAAGTTTGCGGGCAAATTAAGTAGGTACCAAATTACACAACGACTTATTTTATGTAAAGTACCTACAAAAAAATATCTCATTTTAGGATGGACAATCGTAACTGTTATAAGCAATTTGGACTTTGTCTTTATTAAGCGACTTTCTTATATATTGCCCTACATATTAACACAAAAACTTAAGGCTTCTACGACAGGTTGGGAAATGTTATGTAGTAGAGTAAGTTGATTCGGAACTGCCAGATAAAACAAATGCCGAAACACCAAAAGAAAAACTAAGATGCCGCGTTGTAAGAAAATGTTCCTGGCGTTATTCAAGTTATTTTGTCGGTGAAATTCCTGTACCTAATTCCAGAAATTCAATAACATAAAGACATTTGTTAACGCAACAGGAGCCGGTTTTCATTTGGCGGCATCTCCCCCAGGCACTTAAGTTTACATTAAACTTGTCCAAGCGCGAAATTGATCTTTTAGTAGGGGATCCCTCAGAGATAATATAAATTTGCCGCGGACGGAGCCATTGATATTTGGTAGCGTGCTGAAATTTTGATAGAAAATGTTTCCCTCTTTTAATGTAGAAAGACAGTTATAAAAGTTTCGAGTCTATTGTTGATTTAAATCCCAGCATTGCGATGACACGAAACACTTTGAATATTTTTTTCTTTGAATCGAACTCAAATTCAAATATTCATTATTCGATAGCTCGTAAGAGGGCATAACCTATGGTATATTTTAAATAAAGAATATTCACGAAGGTAAGCTTTTATTCGTGACAACGAAAGGTTAAGCGACGATATATATTTTTGCATGCTCCTAAATATTTTTAATGTGAAATCGAAATATACTCAGGTGAATAAATTGCTTAGCCTATTAAATTTTTTTAAAAATATACCAGATTGATTTACAATAATAGCGGGATATTTGCGAGTAGAATTAGGTCTTTCACCCTGCTATTTTATTTCGTATTTTTAATTCAACTGCCAATCCTGTCCCCCAGCACGTCATCAAGGATTAATTTTCCACTTGGATAATTTTCAATTCAACGTTTCGTGTGTGATGTGTTGAATCTCTTCAATTTATAAGTCACTAATAAATATTTCATTGGACGATTTGCACATTATTAGTTTTTTAAGACAAATGTTATTTTTATCATATTGTGATAGATAGCCAAGTTTTGTGTATTATTGGTGATTCCCAGTCAGTTGCAATTGTTAGTTTTAGTATTACTAAGTTCACGTAATTCATGTTTTATTTTCCTTTTGAGATCCCCTGTCGGTATGAATATTACTCGTATGTGTTGTACTGGACATCCCATAGTTATCTCAAGACGCGCGGGGTATTTTGAATAGTGGGTAGCTTGTACCCGGTTCTGTTTCTTTTAAATTAACATTCACACAAGGTCTTCAGGTCTCAAACTAAGCAGAGCCTGTGCTATGGTAACCTGATGACTGATATATATACTTATATACATATACACACCCAGACACAGGTCAAACAGACATGTTTATACACACAAATGTTTGACCTGTCCGGGAATCGAACCCGGGACCAGCGGCTAAGAAGGCAGAGTGCTACAACTGCGCCAACCGGCCAGTCAACCGGATTGACTAATGTTTTTTTTTGTACTTATTAATTTGAATATTGAGTGTGTGGTTATTAGGCTGTATATGTTATGTATGCTGTTATATGCTGAAGCAGCCACAGACATGGTGTATCTCAAATCATAGTTATAAATATCTAAGCTTTATGTTTAGGCCTAATCACTTTCGGAAGTAAGATAAAGATAAATGATTGCCTAGGGTTTCCTGTCCTGTCCTGTTCTAGCCTGTCATTTCTATGAAATGGCAGACAATCCTCCAGCGCTGCTGGAATCAAAATAATTCTAGGAATGCTATTATCTAGAATACGACTATGGCTAACACCAAAAAAAAAAACTACAAGTTGTCGAATTATTTGATAAATATAAATGTCGTTATAAAAAAAATCTTGTGATTTCAGTCAACATTTTGAATCTTCTATATAAGGAAATATATAAACATAGGTATGTAAATGTATCACATATGTGCGATCTTTATTCTGAACTCTCATTTGGTAGCATGTGTAGAGATTTATGATGGAGCTGAAAATATAATTTCGTACCCGTCAGATATCAGAAAGAGGGTGAATTAAAAAAAGTCTATATATAATAACGATGGGCGTATATAATAACGTCTCTCCGACACTTATTACATTTAGCGAGTACTAAATCTACTGTGGACGTGTATTTATTACGAAGGCTTTTTTCCAAATTCACTACATACAATAAGGTTGAATAACGGCTAAGTAAAATTTTTGTAAGTGAAACTTTGAATAACTTTTAACGTTTTGACTAAACGATTCTAGAGATGAATTAGAGAACTAAATAAAGAAAACTAATGAAAAAGAAAAAACTGATTGTACTGATTGAACTGATTGTAGCGTGTCAAAAACCTACATAGGCTCTAAACTGCCACGAAGCAAGTAATTTCGTGGTAAACTATTAAAAGTTATTAAGTTATTTGACTAATTGACTCATATATTTATTTATTTTTGTATTTTCAATCATTTATTTGTAATTTATTTGTTAAAATAGAAATAAATACTTTTTTCAAATTTATTACTGCGAATTGAACGCACCAATTAAAATGTATCATTTAAAAAATCTTTATATTCACTTTTAAAATATACCACGAGCATTACAAAGTGACTAATGAAGTAAATAAAAAATATGTAATAAGCAAATTAGGTACTTATAGTTTATCGCATTTGCCGTGGGGTACCGGCTTAGAATAGTACCCCCCCCATGTCTTCCCGTGGGTGTCGTAGGAGTCGACTAAGGGATCACGTACCAGAAGGATGGGCAGCAGCGCCTTCTGAGACTCACATTTTTATACTGCGCTCGCCAACCCGCCTGCCAAGCGTGGTGAGTATTGGCCAATGGAGTATGGCATAACGGCATGAGTTTATCGCAATATTCTACACCCGGAAATTGTTATAATATCATAAATATACTCCTCGTACACTCCTACGATAATAATAGGAAGTCAAATGGCCAGTAGATGGCGCCTATTTATCTTTAATGTATAACAATGGATCCTTTTCAACACTGGTTCTTCTTGGCAACAACGACGCTAAACAATATACTTTTCTAATAAGCAAGATTGTGTGAAGTTATTAGGGAGAATGCGCCTTGAAGCGTTCTAGTATTGGGAGCAAGCTATTGGCCAAGACATATTTCGAAGTGACTGCGGATGTGCGGCGTTTGAGCACACCAATAGATCATAATTTGCTCCATCCAAGTTATGCCCGTCCGCTTACCAATAATGCTTACCCAATCTCTTGTATTTTCTGATATTAAGAGATTTATGGTTTATTGCAATAACAACTTGCTAGACGGAACTTACGTTCAAATACTTGAAGGAAAAAATTCGGCTGCTAGTGAAACTTGAACCCACAACTTCAGAATACCGTCATGTCGCTTTGTCCAACTAAGCTATAGCAGCCTATACCACTAGCGCCGAACTACTTCCTTCGTTTTAACATCTGAGGGGATGTTGTTATAACGCCATCTACCTTTAATTGTATGAACAATTAATTAATAGGACTGATAGACCAACATTATTTTCTTATATTGTTACGAAGTAAGCAGTTTTAATCATAGGAATCCTAGGTAGGACTCAAATCTAAAATATATAAACTCGTGTCAAAACAAAAAATAATGTACGATTTTTTTCTGTATATTATGTAGGTATGAGAATATCTTTTTACCTTCCTTCCCCCATCTCTCATTTTTTACGGTGATTTTAGTATTTTATATTAACAAATATCCAAATAATTCAACCGACGCTCATTGAAGCGCAGAAATATAATTGCGGTGCCGTGTCACTTTGAAATTTCGATAATTTATGTGTCAGAACAACGTTGGCCAGGTCACCTAGTTAATTAATATAGATTATCATATTAATGTTTAAACATATAAAATATAATATTAATGTTTTTATATAATATATATTAGGTATTCATAACTAAGTGACAAGCTTTATATTATGTCAAAATAGTAGGATATAAAACTAACTTCAATAATATTTTTCATCTGTTATCAATACATATTTTATATGTGTCAGTTGAAATGTGATTAACCTAAAACAATTAAAATGTATATATTTACGTAACATGTACTATTTTTACATTTTATTTGCATCATTAAAGCTATATAGGTCGCTACTAGCTGAATTTCCCATAACATTTAGAAAATCACCTCTTTCAATGTTGAACTTTTCCTATCAGCTGATTGATCTATTTAATAGATTTTAATTAAGCTGGAAGTTCTACCGAGGGTCTAGTGATGAGAACAGAGCGAGGTAAGCGAAGCGAGCGGAAAGAGTCCTTTACCCGGGAGCGGATATTATAAAATTTATTAGTAGAGCGGAATTTAAAACGGGATCTCATCGTGTTAGTGCCCGGAACAGTTGGAATTAAAACCTCATTAAGTACACTGGCTTTGGCCAAAGGCATTAATTAATGTTGGCAATAGGAAATGAGAAGTTGAAATTGCTTGTTTATTCTAATCGTTAGAAATATGATGTAGGTATTAAGACTGAAATGAGATTACCTAATGATTTCTACGTAATTACATGAAGTTATACCTATATATATATATTAGTACAATGCTATTTTGTAATTCATGTTTTTAAACTCAAAACTGAAAACTAGTATTTCACATTCAAATAGCAATCTGGTTTCTAATAATACATAACATACATCTTATGTGCCAGCTTTTAAAAAACAATGTGCTGTGGTCGATATTTGGTTCAACAAATTATATTAGGTATTGGGGGAGGCCCATTACCACCAGTGGACATCCTGTGGCTAATATGATGATGATAATGATGATGATGATAATAACATAGCTTACAATCTATAGATAGGTACTAACTGTTTGTTAGTACTTATACGTAGACAATTTTAAACATTTATTGAAATTTGATGAGTAATAATGAACCGAATTTGATAACATTTATGAATACGGGACCAATCCGGAAGTTAAACCTATCAAATGAAAAAAATAATCGGTTAACAAATAATTAATAACAGAAAATTATGGCCGAATTACGTAAAAGCACCCTAATTGATAACCGCTTTCTATGCAAGTCGGTTTAAGATTCTTTTGTGTAGTGGTATGAGAGGTGAAGGGAGGGTAGGTGAAAGTGGATGAGTAGTGGAGGTGAAATAATACGTGAAATTTTAGTGCCTACCCGTTATCCCATGGGAACAGTCAATATTTTCGGGATAGAAAGTAGTCAATGTGATGTTCGGCTAGTCACTAGCCTATCCCACCCGCATTAGCCACCATAATGGACTTTTTTTATAGATCTAGCGTTTGACCACTATCTTATTTTGATTGTCAGAAGCTCAAGCCGTTGGCGCGGTTCAAACCTGCGTCCGTCAGATTGAAAACGGAGGCCGCGCCGCCATCGCTTCAAAAATTGTCCAAAGCAAGGATTCGCACGCTTTGTGACTTAGAAGAAATTATTAACAACGAGTTGAAAATGGAAATCAACATTAACTTCAAATAATATTATTATTACTCAAATACACTCGATCTAATCTACAAATCCAATCAGTTTGTGTACAGTCTCTACTCTACGGCACTGTACATCTCTGTGTACTCCGGACATCCGGAAAGTATTTCCGGGATGTCTGTTCCATTCGAACGTTGAGCTAGGAATTATTGTATAGCCAATGATGTTTTACTAAAGATGACGTATATTCATACTGCGCAATGCTGAGTTTTTGTTCCTTTGCGACATAAACATGCTTACTTCGACAGATAATACGGTACGAATAATATAGAAAAGGATAGCTATATGTTTAGACTTGCGCTTGAAATACGCGTCGTAATGAAAATTACTACAATGGAATTAATGTTGCCGCCTCAGTTTCCGCGCGCTTGTGCGACATCTACCTCATATAAACATATAATGTCATTATGCATAGCCGGTAAAGTAGGAAACAATAACAACATTTATGTAATTTTTCATGGAATTTGGACAAAAGATTATATAAATTGTATAATCTGATTACGTAGTAGCGTAATCGTAATATAGTGTTATCATTGTAGACGAATGCAGACAGTGAAAATAATAATTAATTACTTAATTAGTGAAGTATTATACACAAGGTTTATTCGTCCAACACATAGGAGGGTAGTTTTTAAAAGTGTTGTCGTACACTGTTTAAGTCTTTTATTTTTCTTATTGCTACTATTCCTTACATTACAAGCTACCATCATGTTAACTGTTAGTTTATCTTTATCTATATATATAAAAATGAAACCCGTTTTCCGTTGTCACGACATAACATGAAAACGGCTTGACCGATTTAGATAAAATTTGGTATAAAGATACATGGGACTTTGGAGAAGGACATAGGCTACTTTTTGTCCTGGAAGAAGTATGGTTCCCGTGGGATAACTGAGTCAGCGGGAAAAACGTAGTGCACGCGAGTGAAACCGCGGGGCGCAGCTAGTAGTTAATAATAATAAAGATACGTTTATAATATCCTCTGTACGTCCAAGAACAAAACATTTAATTTAAATTCTTTTTTTTTTATAGATTGACTTTTGACCACTATCTCACTTGATGGTCTGTGACGACGTAGTCGAATATGTTATCACGCTAAGATCTATACTGGCTCTCAAGGACTGCTCCCTGAACACACTATGTATTTGGTGACAGTTTTTTAAACTTGAGGGTTGGTTGGGGGGGGGGCAGGCGGATACCCTCACTGGAAGCTCAAGCCGTTGGTGGATGGTTAGTTTGCCAGCCGAAGCTCCCACCGCTGAGCTATCATCGTTTCAAAAATGTATAATGGGCTATTTGCAAACTAATGTCAAAGTACAAACTATCATTAAAATAATAAAGCCATATATTTTGACAAGAACTGCTTGTATAGTATGTAATAGTATGTTAAGAAAGTTGTGCTTAATACGTCAATGGTATATAAAAATAATCACAAATGAGTTCTGGTGAATACTCACTTGACTAATCAAATTGAATAATAAAGATTAAATAGTTTGTTTAAAATAACGATAGTACATAATATAATCATTTCCTTTTAACATGTTATATTTTTATTATATGTTATGATGAAAGTAAGACACAAAGATAACACATTATAATTAATAATAATAATTAGCAGATGCCAATCTATTAATATAATATCTCCAGCAGTGGATATTATCCAAAATTATCATCTATTTTGGTGTCACCGCGCCGTGTCAAATATTCTCCCCCAAAATCCAACCCATAATTAGACCAAGCTTTTGTGTGTCATGATGAGACAAAATGTAGTACTAATATAAATAAAAATGTAATAAAACCTAAGTATAAAATAAATAAGTGGACACAGTCAAAGGGAAAAAAAAGTGGAACCTATCTACTAGTTATTATTTTAAAAACATGATTTACAGTTTGGCAATGTTTCACTATCCAATGTATAAAAAGACTGCACTCATATTAAGTCAACGTCTTCCAAATAGATTCATAGCTTCGAAACCTTTCATGTACAATATACTCACACTCAGTATCTAAGCAAGACTCAGATAAAACTAGATTTAAAACTAAAATAAAAAATAAGAATCTATCAAGTCTACATACTATTTACTATAACCTATATATATACCGATATATATCTGTTCATTATAAAAGGTCTAGTTTAGAAAAGGTTGTGTAACCAACTGATTTGTTGAAGTCGGGCTATAAAGCTGACTTGACCATTAGTTATATATTTGCGAGACAACTTTAAAGAGTCTCAACATCTGAATTAAAAGTTAATTCAACCACTACATTATACACAAACATACACAATAGACAATATCGTTGACAGAATACAATACTTATGACTAAAACAATGATTCCAAAGTTAGGTTCATCTAGCTAAACCGATGGCGCCCAAATTCACAGCTGAGATGACATTCAGACGACTTGGAAATAACTATCAATATTAAATCCGTGTAAGACATGATAACAAATACAAATTATGTAACCAATTTTTCTTTTCCATTCATTATATAGTTCAGAATAAATATGTAAGTGACTAGTATCTACATCTACATTAGGTATTTGGGGAATAAAAATCGACTACCAGTGAGCCTTGAACCCACAACTACAATATACCATCTTATCGCTCTGTGTCCAACTAAGCTATGGTAGCACTCTACGGGCGGGCCGAATTTATACCTTCCATTTAATATCTGAGGTGATGCTGTTCTCACCTGTAGTCGATTTTTTCTTTCATATAATTTAAACGTAAGTTCCGCCTAGCTTGTTGTTAATGCAACAAACCATAAAACTCTTAGTATCTACTTGCATGTACGAAACTTTGTCACTGTTAACTTTTACATCGTTCCGTTGAGTCAATATAGCAGACACGCGTCCCAAGCGGCGGATTTAAATTGCAAATGGACTCGAAAACATTCAATTCTGGATAATGTAGACGAAGATAATATTTATATTTTCGGAAAATCATGGTTAACAATAACCAGTTACATATTTTAGAACCTAGATTGGTGGATCACGTAATACGGAAATATATGTTTTTATAAAGTTTCTTATCTTTCATCGACAGTCATCATAATGTAGACATTCAGACCGCGTTTATGGTGAAACAGAGACCTTTATTTTTGATCCCAAATGAGTTCTAAATCAATTTTTAATTATGAGAAAAAAGAATGATTTTTATGTTTGAAAACAACAAATCTTAATTTTTAGAGAAAATGCACTACAAATTTAATATGTATCAGGGAAAAGTAAGGCGAGAATACAAGGCTATTTTATATTCATCGTATGTATGTGTGGCCGTTTGTAAATGGAATTTAGATATTGAATCAGCCGAAGAAACTACACCATTAAATATCTACTAGATAGTTGTTTTGAGTATTCTGAGGCTTAATGTTTGAAGTAATTATTTTTCAAACAACTCTTCAATTTTCATGAATTCCTCACTAATCATCAACATACATTCTTGATTTGGTTATCTAGGATTTACAGACTGAATAGATTAACGTTTTATCAAGAGTGAGTATTCTATCATTTTTCAAATCGGCGGTTTATAGTTCGTATTCAACTTTAATCAATTAATGACACTTATCTAATATGAGATAATTGATATGCTAGGCTCAATATGATAAATGTAAGTCCAAGTAATTTTTCTGACGTGCGTGTTTAGGAATGAGATATGATTGATTATAAATACAGTAGACAAAAACATAGATAAAACTGATCATATTATAAAATACTAGCGGTCCGCCCCGGCCTTGCGCCGGTAAAAAATTTCAAAATTAAAAATTATAAGGATCCCTAATTTAAAAAAAATATATATATATAGCCTAATTATGTGTGCCGTGGTGGTACCGGCCTAGAATAGTACTCCCCCATCTCTACCCGCGGGTGCCGTAAGAGTCGGCTAAGGGATCACGTACCAGAACGTGGGCAGCAGCACCTTCTGAAGATCGGAAATCATACTGCGCTCGCCAACCCGCCTACCAAGCGTGGCGAGAATTGGCAATTCCCCCCCTATATGGGGGAGGCATATGTCCAGCAGTGGATATCCAAGTGCTGAGAAGAAGAATATAGCCTATGTTACCCGGGGATAGTATAGCTTCCTACCGGTGAAAACATTTTTCAAATCGGTTCAGTAGTTTCGCAGCCCATTCAATGCAAACAAACAAATAATCAAATCTTTCCTCATTATAATATTATTATAGATTTACATATTTTATTTCAAGCGTATGTCGCTATTTTATTTATTTATTTATTATTATGATACGCCAACAGTGTACATATTATATATATCAATATATCATTAGCTCTAAGATAATCGGATAGATACACGGAAGTCATACGTATTACATTCTGATATAGTACACCTATTACAGGCATATACAGCTTACACAAAAATAAGGTAATCTTAGGATTGTAAGAATAAACTATGCTAAGTGTAGGTGCCTACAAAATATGAGTAGATATAAAATCCTATTCATTAATCAATTCTATTCTTTAGGTTGCCTAATATTTGAATGAATAACAACATCTACACATGTACATCTACGTCTTTTCTCTAAGAGAGTTTAAAGCGGGCGTAAAAACACTTTTACGCCCGCTCTATACGATAAGTTATGTGTAGAGTACAACAAATAGAGTAGAGTGGTATCACTCTATACTACTCTATGGTCACGGGCCGTAACCAAATAGGTAAATCAAGAAAAAGTATTTTATTGGACGGCTATAAAAGTGGAGCGAAAATAAAAACAAATGCAAAACCCGCGAACAAGAAACTGTTCGAGGCAGCGTAGTATAAGTTCAAGAGCACAAATCATGCTTAATCCCATCCCATTAATATTATAAAATTAAATGTGAAAGTTTGGATGGATGGATAGATGTTTGTTGTATGTATTATATCCAGGCTTTGTGGCCGTGGTCTAAATGAAAATGGGGTTCCAGACGTTTCGTAGATCACTGCAGTCAGTGACAGAGAAGACGCCGCGAAGGAAAGTTCTACGCTCTTGTCGCCGCCCGGACCTGAACCACTGAAGATGTCTACCGCAGTGATCGACGAAACGTCTAGAACACAAGTTTCACTTAGACCACGGCCAAACAGCCCGGAAGCAATACATACAACATGCAACGCCGGCCGTGAAAGCCTTAACGTTTAAACGGATGGATGTTTGTTACTCAATCACGCCAGAACAGTTGTACGGATATGGATGAAATTGGTATGTAGATACTTCAGGTCCCGGACTTATTTAATGAGAATATCGCTCTATGCTTTTGCAATTTTTGTAACAGGGTTAAAAAAATATCTTTTCTTTATCCATTTATGTACAGTTCTCAATATTATTTTATTGCTATTCTAAATTATTTTTAAATTATGTTAATGTTACCTTGAATATATTTTAATAAAGTTCTAACTATCATACGAGATTTTTTCTTATTAAAATTTTAATGTCTAGCGAGACATTAAAATTTTAATAAGTGCCTCCTGTGTAGCTGCACAGGAGATAATACACATAAAACATATTTCTACCTGAAGTTTATAAGATTTTAATCCTAATACTGAGATCAATTTTATAGCTAGCTTCCGGTCCATACGCTGTAAAAGTTGCCTATAAAATTATAAGTTACCGCCGGAGCGGGCGCACTGATCCAGCCGGAGCGGGCGCACTGCTCCAGCCGAGCGCCGAGCGGCGGTCAGACGGAAACTTCAAAATTAATTTCGAACTTTGATCGAAAAATGTTTTTCTCTGTCGGCGGAGCGTGGGCGAGACGCTCACGAGAGAGCTCCGTAGAGGGATGATAGGGTTACACTTTCTGAATCAGATCTTTGATTGCATCATATTCAGTTATAAATATGTTGAACTTAGTTTGGGTCCAAGAGTTTTATGGTTCATTCACAACATGCTAGGCGAAACTCGCGGAAAAAAATCCCCTCAGATGTATCTGTAATAATTTTTTCCCTAGTATAGTACGCATACAAATGCATCCTATAAATATATTACAATCTAGCCTAAAAAGCTAATAAGTAATTTAAGTCTAACTTAACTTGCTAAATTTACTGTACTAAGAATGTGTCCATTAACACTTTTCCTATTGTCTCTATTTAAGGGGGAGACACTTGGTGCATGTGTTCTCTATGAGCAGTATTTTAACCACATTACACTAGCACACTGTAATCTGTATCTGTAATGAAAGAATAAATTTAGACTGCTATATAGTGACATATTTCTAAAGCTTAGGTGGCAAAGCGACAGGACGGTATTCTGTAGAGGCTCCAAGTCCCACTAGTAGCCAAATATTTGAACGTTACTTTGGAGCGAAAGTTACAAAATTTTAGGATTGAAATTGTGTTTTAAAAATAACAACTGATGCATGCTAACGCAACTTAACAATAAATGTACGGTTATCTATGTTCGAAAATACACGTTTGAAGTTTGCAATTCAGTGTATTCAGATATGTCTTGGATTGTCAGCGGTCATTGATAAAGAAGAAAGAAGAATGAACTCAATTAACATATCATTCGTTTCGAAGCGCAAACAACTATCTATGACAGTTCCAGTCTAAGCATTACAGGTTTATGAAATAATGCAAACGAGCAATACCCGTGTGGTAAGTGCGTTCATTTCCGGAACTTCATTTGAGCATTCTCTGGGCAATAAAAAGGTTATAACCTCTATGAACCTTGGGAATACAATGTTTATGTTGATAAATTCTGGTCAATCTAATACAGCTACGCGACGTACTTGGTCTGACACATGTATGTGCATTATCACTATTTTTTCATCTCAATCATACCCCCGCACTAGGATATCCTGGGTCGCAGGAAGCATGGACACACACAAACATCTAGGACCCGGAACACCTACACTCACGGAACTAATATTTGCCCTTGCCGGGAATCGAAATCCAGGGACCCGGAGAACCAGAAGTCATGTCACTGACCACGGAGCCACTACTCTAACCGTCAAGTTGAGATTCCACCTTTTCATATATAAATTTTACAACACTAACAAATAAACTCATTGTAAAAAGTAACATATTTTTCTATGTTACCATAATCACGTTTATCGGGTGAATAAGTTCTGCTTTGTAATTTTAATTGGCAGGCAATAAAACGAGCGAGTCACATGCGACAGTTAATCTTAACGCACATCTCGGCATTGCAAATGTAACTGCTACGAGTATATCCTGGACAGATGTAGATTGGAAGGATAAAAGACACCTTTCTATCAATATGCCAGTCTCTTTATTTAAAGACATTCAAGTGGGAGTTTCTATCTACATCGTGAGTCAATAATTTCATTTTGGTATATAATTCCCGCAGTAGAGTTTACCTATGCCATCTCAAGCAATGATGTTTTACTCTCATATAAACGTATAACTAATCTCAAGCGATCAATTGGGTTCAGCTACGTACGCTGCGGTCATACCTACGACGGGTGAGCGCTAGTGACATTTGTAACTAGGCGCTCCCGTGATTTAGGGAACACACGTCGTGCTACTTTACCAGGACATCGTATCTTTCGCATGCCGCCCATTGTCTTAGAATACGGCAATTCACCATCGCTATATGGTAGATATACCACCTATACGTACGAAGCGTTTTGCTTCCACTTTCTTAATGCGTACTGCCAAGGAATGGAACTCGTTGCCCGAGTCAGTGTTTCCCGATATGTACAATCCTGGAGTTTTCAAGTCGCGAGTGAATAAGTACCTTCTAGGTTTGCGTGCTAAATCCTAGACAACGTCATCACTTAACATCAGGTGAGACAGTTGTCAAACGCAAACTTATAATATGTAAAAAAAAATAATGTTTTAGGCGTCATTCGAGGCTTTTTGGTTTTTTGATTACTCCGGCACTGGACTGGCCACTAACTTACCCTTCAGCCCCTCTGTACCGTGCTGGCCAAGCATGGTGGACTACGGTTCTCCCTACGTATTTTTGAATAAAAAGACAGTAAGAAGAAAAAATGAAGTAGAAAAAACTTATTATTCTAAGATTACTATATAATCTATCGCTATGCCAAATGTTATTAGGACTTTTTCAGCCGTTCTATTGTGATTGAGCAACAAAAATCTAACTATATATAGTTTCATATTATATAGTTAGATACCTAATTAAACATATAACATTATAAATGCTCCCTATGACCACTAAAATAATTTTACAATTTTGTATTTTCCTAAATCAACTTGGCACAGTTGGCGTTTAGCTTGACACGAATCAAACTTAGGGTACCTAAGTCTGCTTTTTTTAAAAAGCTTAGTATTAGATAGCGAAAATGACCATCATAGTCAGCTACATTTTAATAAACTGGTACAATTAGCGCGGCTTCACAATCACAGCACCCATACACAGATGAATAATAGCCGCCATATCATACCATTGACAGACAGGAGAGATTGAATAGATGATTTTTCTAACATTTCAAACAATGAGGCTCGTATCATCAATCTAAGGCTACCGAGAACTCGCACAGACAATGATAGTTAACTATGCACCGATCGTATCTCGTACGGAGCTAATCGGTCCACTCGCCGTGCTGGCTCTCATTCACTATCGGGTCACAGCATGATGGGGAAGATAAGCGCGTGCTACTTAACCTATTACCGTTATGTTCCGAATTTGACAAACAATGTCTTAGAAATACGCACAATGTACTGCTCTTTTTTTTAATTTACTGTCATGATGTTAACATAACAGCGCCGTGTTACGAATTGGAAAAATCATGCCTGACTTACAACTTGTCTTTTTTTAAGACTGTTTTTTTTATTGCAAACGAAAGATTACATTTTGCCAATGTCCTAGGCCGCCGATTTAAGACGACCCTAATTTTAGCATGTGTGTGCGTAATAATTAATTATTGCCCGATTCTCATATGCAAACCGAAATTATTATTGTGATTGGTTCCGAGATCAGGAGATAACCTCGGATAATTAGGTTGACGCACGCCAAAAAACCGAACTTTTTGTTTTCGATTCGATGAATTATGGTTATTCATCATCATCACCATCTTAGCCATAGGACGTCCACTGCTGGACATAAGCCTACGTTGAAAGCGGCTCGCATCCAGCTTCTTCTTCCAGCGATCTTGATCAGGGCGTCTTGTCTGAATAAAACAAGGTGGTCAAATTATTAATTTTGTTATAATTTATTACATTGTACATTATTGTTATTATTTAGACTTCTTTTAAGTTAAGCTGAAATTTACGCTTTTAGTAACTTTGTTGTTTTTAAAGTGCATGGGTGAAATAACAGCTATTGTGGAAGAATGTAATATAGACTCAGTGTTTATATTAGGAGACTTCAATGCACATCCCGGTGCTCGGTTCGGGAATGAGCTTATGAACTTCTTAGAGGAGCAAAGATGGCGATGTGCCGACATTGAATTACTGGGATTGACGCAGGATACGTACACTTTTGTGAGTGATGCACATGGAACTAAGAGTTGGCTGGACCACTGCGTAGTGACTGAGGCGGCGTGGAATACGGTGACGGAAGCTAAGATACTGCACGGCACTTACTGGTCTGATCACTTTCCTATACAAATTACGTGTTACCTCGATATTTTAAGAAATAAATTTACGTGTGCTGGCATAGAACATAACACCGTGCGCTGGGGAGTTCGAGATCCTCGGCAAATAGCATTATTTACTAACTTTTGTAATAATAAATTGAGTGATGTCGATTTTCCAGTACAATTTCAACAATGTTGTGGCAATATTTGTAACAATTTGGAACACAAAAAATTGATTGACAACATGTATGACAGTATTATTAGTATATTAAGAAATGCAGCCAGTTTTAGTTTTAAAAATATACATATTACAAGAAACAAGAAGAAAGTTGTCACAGGTTGGAACAAATATGTAAGGCAAGCACATGTGGAGGCTCGACGTGGGTTTCAGAACTGGGTAGTTTCTTGCAAACCTAAAAGTGGACCCATATATGACGCTATGGTGTCCACTAGAAAAGTATTCAAACAAAAATTGAAATGGTGTCAGGATCACGCACATCAAATAAAAATGGATATTTTAGCGGATCACCACTCAAAAAAACAATTTGGTAATTTTTGGAAAGAAACAAGTAAACTGAACCCCAGGTTGAGTAGACCGGTCTGTATTCAGGGTGTTAATGGGTCCACTGACATAGCTGAACTCTTTAAAAACCATTTCAAGGTGTCGCCACTATTAGATGTATCGTGTGAGCTACCTCGCTATAGGGGACCTACGGGAGACCTGCATGTGTTCACTGCTAAAGAGATAGGTACAACAGTGCGGAACATGACGAGGGGAAAGTCACCTGGTCATGACTCTCTTAGCATTGAGCACCTGCAGTATGCGGGGAAGCATTTGCCTCGAGTGCTTGCCATGCTTTTTAACCTTTGTTTGGGTCACTCATACTTGCCACAAAATATGACGAAGACCGTAGTGGTACCCCTAATTAAAAACAAGACAGGGGATGCTTCTGATTTAAATAATTATAGGCCTATTTCACTTGCAACCGTTGTGGCAAAAGTTTTGGACAGTTTGTTTGACAAGCAGCTTGATAAACATCTCAAACTGCACGACGGTCAGTTCGGATTCAGGTCGGGTCTTTCCACTGAATCTGCAGTCCTCTGCCTCAAGCATACAGTCCGATACTACACCGATAGAAAAACGCCAGTCTATGCGTGTTTTCTAGATTTATCAAAAGCGTTCGATCTAGTTTGTTATAGTGAACTATGGAAAAAACTGTATCAGGACACAGCACTACCCGCGGAACTAATAGAACTGTTAAAGTTTTGGTACAGTCATCAAAGTAACGTAGTCAAGTGGGCGGACTCGGTTTCTGAGCCATATGGCCTCGAATGCGGGGTGAGGCAGGGGGGGCTAACCTCGCCGAAGCTTTTTAACCTTTATGTGAATTGCCTGATCGGTGAGCTCAGTAACGCCAGGGTGGGATGCTCTATAGATGGCAAGTTAATAAATAATATTAGTTATGCTGATGATATGGTGTTGCTGAGCCCTTCGATCAGTGCTCTTCGCAAATTGGTAAACATTTGTGAGAATTATGCAAACACACACGGTCTTAGATATAATGCCTCAAAAAGCGAATTAATGGCTTTTAAAGCGCGCGCAAAATATTATCCATGCGTTCCAGAGGTAAGGCTAGCTGGTGCTCCACTCAAAATGGTCTCATATATTAAATACTTAGGACACTGGATCACTGACACACTGAATGATGACATGGATATCGAAAGGGAACGTAGGGCGCTTGCAGTGCGGAGTAATATGTTGGTCCGCAGGTTTGCCAGGTGTTCAAGAGACGTAAAATTAACGCTTTTCAAAGCGTTTTGTCAGTCATTTTACACCTGTAGCTTGTGGATAGACTGTACTCAAAAAGCCTTGAGTGCCCTACGAGTACAATACAATAACGCTTTCAGGATGCTGTTGGGGCTGCCGCGTTTCTGCAGCGCATCAGGTATGTTTGCGGAAGCACGCACCGATGGATTCTCTGCCATTTTGCGTAAAAGTGTGGCGTCCCTGATGCGGCGAGTGCGCGACAGCCGCAACACTTACCTGAGAGTAGTGGCAGACAGAGTAGACGGTCCTATCCTCAACCACTTAATAAAAATGCATGTGCTGCCATCACAACGTCATGCAAAATAATAGGTCAAGTTTTATACCTTAATGTTAGAAATTCTTTGTTCTTTTCATTTTTGTTTTTAATTTATAATAAGACTAATTTGTATTACCTACTTGACTTAATTTTGTTAAATTTTATTTAATTCTGTGTAATTTTTATATAATAATGTGAATTGAAAACCCACGATGGATTTATTGTAATCTGAAATAAAAATTTGATTGATTGATTGATTGATTGATTAAACCTCTATTTTTTACATAGAAACGATACACGTTGGCTTCTTAAAGTATATGTATCGTATATGTATAGTTGCTGGTAAGTTCGAGTGCCGCCATCTACATTTTCAGTGCAAATATAGAAACGTCTTGTTTCCTCTCGAGTCTGTATCAGAACAGAACATCACACCTGGTCCGGTCCTTATCATACAGAACTATAATTAACAAGCCTGAGCTTCGCTAATTAACTATACAGTAATATTTTGTCATGCAATATTTCTGCGTTTTGTTTATGTTACAAGATTCCAGAAAGTTTATACATTCAGGCGTTACTTTGCGGAATTCCTTATCACAATGATATTGAAGACAATATTTAATGTTATATATATATATATATAAGTAAGCATTCTAGGTCTACGTGATAGCATCTTCGACCACATCGTTACTGACCATCAAGTGAGATAGTGGTCAAACGCTAGATCTACCTATACAGCATTAAAAAAGTCTCGTATAAATAAACTCTTAAATTAGTCCAATAAAATAGAGTGTCGATTGTATCAGTATTTAACTATGAGATTATAAATGCGAATGTTTATGAGCAGATATATTTATTACATTTACCACTCACCGCTAATACAATCTTTGGATCTTTGGATTATTGGAACAAAATGTGGATCTAAATACAATGTTTGTCAAGCTCCTCAGTAGCTGTTCCAAAGATCTAAACATTATAATTCTACCTCTATTCAGCGTTGTGTATATACACAATCACGAGTAGTAGTAGTGGGTAGTTAAAGGGGCTATCGAGAACGGAATCAAAGGTTACGTGGTTGCATGCAACACCCATGTTTCACATCCGAATAGTCACTCGTTAATCTATCAGTCGGAGATCGCCCGCGCTGGCCCCCGTCATGCGGAAGCACATCTTTGATCGTAGACCCCTAATCAATTACGCACCGAGACTGTCCGAGATATCGATTGTAGATCGAATCGAAATCGGTTCTACCTACGCCATGTTCTCTTGTTCGGTAATGATTAAAGTTCGTCGAAAACCTATCGGCCATCAGTTATGCCTGATATGTGCTCAGCCCACTGCCATTTCAAGTTACTGGTCCGCTGCGCTGTATGGGTGAGTTCTGTTTTTCTACGGATCTTCTAATTGCTGATATATAGGCATAATCCTCTCCATAGCGCGACTTTCAGCTTGTTTATGAGGCCCATATTACAAAACAGATAGGTAAATTCAAATTTCTGCTCTGACCCTTTTTGTGAAAGATTACACAGATCATAAAAATGACTTTACCCGTGATTAAACTATCATAATATAATTAAAACCTTTTGTTCGAATAATTTTTTGAAATGAGTAACCACCACTGACCATCAAACAATCAAAAAAATATCTTCTTCTTCTTATCAGCAATTAGACATCCACTGCTGGACATATGCCTCCCCCATATAGGGCGGGATTTGCCAATTCTCGCCACGCTTGGCAGGCGGGTTGGCGAGCGCTGTATGATTTCCGATCTTCAGAAGGCGCTGCTGCCCACCTTCTAGTACGTGATCCCTTAGCCGACTCTTACGGCACCCACGGGAAGTGATGGGGGAGTACTATTCTAAGCCGATACCATCACGGCAAAAAAATATAGCATTTAATTAAATTCCTTTATTACAATTATTCCTTTTTTTAGGAACATATATTTTATTCCGAATAACGCTTTCATTCAATTAAGCTAGGCTCCTTTAAGACAAATGCAAAATAAGTGTGCTTTTAAAATTACAGTTTTATACACAAAAAGCAAAATCCTTTCAAAATCATCAGTTAAGCTGAGACTCTTGGACTAAAATTTTGCTGCACATGAACTCTCGTGCAAAAGTTTGCCACATAATAAAATACATACATACATATTAACGAAATCATAAAAATAATCGGAAACGAAACAAATCACGACTCCCATAAATATAATCGAGTGAAGATAGCGAATTTCGGTATTGCAAAGTCAATTCGTGACCGTTAATATGTGTGCGAGAATCGAACATAACTCGAATGGTTAACCGGGGACCATTAAACTGATATAATAATGTCGAAATAATAAAATATTGCTTTCAGTGCCAATGCCTTGGGACTATCGGAGCATCGCGTTTACAAATTAACAATAAATATTCATGTAACGATTGCGAGTCCTCCATCGATACCACATATCGATAACAACTCGACGGCCACCGCGTACTCGCTTTTTATAAATGTATCTGTCGAATGTTACTAATGATGTTGAAAATCGATTCAATCAAAGGTCGATTCATTTGTTTGTTTTGTTGTTCTCATACCTAATCAACGGTTCGCTACGAGCAGAAAACGTTAATTATATGATTTTTTATAGTTATGTTCGTCGATCAGTAACATAACATCGGGCTCCTCCGAGAAACAGGCTGGGTTTTTTGTCTCTGTGTGGTTTAGACGATTTGTGTTTTGTGTAATGTAATTGTTACCTAACTTAGACCCATAGTAAATTTAACATTTCAATATTCGAACACATAACAAGTTTTTATGGTTTTAACTGTTTATTTGTAATATAGGTAGGTATAATGTAAAACATGTTTTATTGCCAAGGTGGACAGACGATCTGACTAAGATCGCAGGCAACGGCTGGATGCGGGCCGTTTCCAATCGGTCCTTGTGGAAATCAATGGGGGAGGCCTATGTCCAGCATGCATGATTCTTTTGTTTTAATATAGATTTCCGCAAAGTACCGCCTAAAAACATAAACTTTTTACAAGAGAACAGGTATCCGTTATAAAATTTTCGTAACAAAAAAGGTTGTTATTTTTTATTTATTACTTTTTTACTTTTATTACGTCTAAGGATTACGTATAATTGTTCTACAACTTTGGCAATATATATAAAATCAGGAACACTAACGATATTTATTATGAAGAAGATCACTCTACGTACAATAACATACAATTATCCTTCCCATACTTTGTGCACTAAAAGTTAATATTGAATATAAGAATAATGAGAGTTTAAAGCGATGATTAATGGTGTCGAGCTTTACCGTTTCACTAGTTAGGGTTGTCTCAGCTAGTTCAGCTTTTAAAAAATAATTCACTTCCTACTCGCAGCTGCCCCTACGGTGAAAGTGACTGCCAAAAATATGTATCTACACTCGGCCTTATCAAAATTATTTATAAGTTGACCTTTAGAGAGATAATTTGATAGCTACCTTCCTTGATGGCCAGTTGACCATCGACAATCTGTAGTCACGCTGGACCTAAAGCGACTTGTGACTCTTGAAGATAGGCAGCTTCTAGATTGCACTAATGTGTGATATATTTCCAAACTGGAGATTGGTAACTAGGTAGGCAGTACTAAGTATGTATTCTAGAGCCATACACATCGTTGTTTATATATACAAAGGTTACGTAACTTTAGACGTCGGGGTAATCTCCGAAACTATAGCGATCCGTTTTCAATACCCATTTAACGAAAACTACCTTAATAATAATAAACGGAATAAGCGGATATTTTCAGCCGGTTGCTATGCTCATTTTTACACAGATGTTTGGCCGTGTATGAATAGATACGAACATCTAACTGCTAACCCAAGCGCCATGTTTTATTAAGTAGATTGCTTTTTACCACTGTTAATCAGCCAATACACAACTCTTGGGAGTTACTAGAAATACATTAGGTAACATTGAAGAAAATAACATTTTAGTAATTAAATAGATTATTGCACTGCATTGCATTAACGTCATCCATGACGGAACTTTAGCTAAATTATTTTTCAAACTTTAATAACATTCTCTTAGTTTGAAGGAATAAATCTGACGGTGAGCGGAGTGCTACTAGGTATAGCTTAGTAGAGTTTAAGTCCCGGCGGTTGCCGATTTTATTCCTTCTAAAATTTGAACGTTATTTTAGCAATTAGTTGTAGCCAATATTATTATTATATTTTATGTATAGAAGTGAGTCGTAGTTTTAAGGTTTCTTCTTTAAATATGCAAAGGAAAATTGACAACCCTAACCATAAGTAACTGTTTATGATGATCCATTGTACAATCAGTTAGTTAACCACTTGATCAAATAAATTTACTTACTTTGATGTTTTGAACAAACAGAAATAAAGATAGTGTGTGAATTTAATCCATATAGAGCTTGGGACTTTCATTATGTATTAAAATACAATGAGTAGATAGGATTTATTTGTATTTGAATTTTCACAGCGATGATAACCATGGAATATTGAATATGGACTGAAAATTAGGTGCATGGTATGTGGAGATAATTTTACAACTGTGAACATACTTTTAAAACCCACTTTTGACAACTACCCTCCTAGATTAGTGCATTGCTAGGCGGAACTCACATAATATTTTTAAAGAAAGTATCGGCTAACATCATCTCAGCCATAGGACGTCCACTATGCTAGATAGTGCCTCTCCCATTAATTTCCACAAGGACCGGATGGAAGTCGCCCGCATCCAGCCCTTGCCTGCGATCTTAGTCAGGTGGCCTGTCCACTGTCAAACTGAAAACTAAATTAAAATAAATGTTTCTCTTTGCCATGTCCATGTACGAAACACAGGAAACAAACCCCGAAATACGACGTCACCTTTCTGACCAGACTGACCATTGATGGATGGCGACCGTCAGCTGACGGATACCACGTCGCCGGCTCTTAGTTAGGGGATCATTGTAGTCCAGAGATTGATGATAGCTAATCGTCACTTGATAAAGACGCGGCGGCGCAGCAGACAGTATGCGCAGGGCTTAATGAATGGATTCAATTGGGACCATTCTCGGTTCGATTGAGAAATGTTTTGGGATGTTTGAGAACTAGTGTATCATTAAGATCTCTTTGTTATTTTTTTGACAAGTAAACGTTTGTTTCACACAATTGATTTTTTTGTTTTTAGAGCGGTTTGTGAATTCATAACATGATCTTCTGGACGAGCAGCTTTTAACCTTTTGAACTCAATAATAACGCACTAATGCATAAGCCCAATGGAGTTGTGTTTAGGTTTCCAAGACGAGAAGGCTGAAGTCTCTTCTTTTTATGTACCACACTTGCTTATAACACAAGAAAAAAATATGATTTGGTTAGTAGAAGCCGTTTTTTAAATTTGACGGTGGTAGCTAGCCAGCCGGGTACTCAAAAATGCCTTACAATGCTGAGGAGTTGATAACGATATTACCTACACTAGAACCTTAAGCTAGAGGTCGGGACCAAATCAACGGCTGTCAGATGAATACTGACACTGACTTACATTACAACGCCAGCTGGATGCTCATCCAACACACCAGCAGAACAACTAGTAAGATTTAATCAAGAAAATGTTGGTTCTAATAACAAACCAAACGCTACAGCGAAGGGTGGCGCTGAAGAGCATTCGCGTTAAGATAAGAGGAGAAGATAGGATCATCATCATTATCATCATGTCAGCCATAAAACGTTCACAACTGTATATAGGCCTCCCCCATTGATTTATTTATTATTAAGAAGACTATAGACACATAGCTTAACTTAGCTATACAGCATTGAGAGTCATTAATAAGTCTCCACAAATAGAACAGAATGTTGATCGCCACAAGGACCGGTTGGAAGAGGCACGCATCTAGTTTCTTCCTACGATCTTAGTCAGGTCGTCTGTCCACCTCCGTGTTAAGACCACAATACAATAATCAATGCCATATTGAAAAATGTAGGTGAAGTTAGGTGTGTGTAGGATTGTGTGTTGTTAAAAGTTTAAATATATTTTAATGGTTAAATTTTATTATTGTCATAAAGTCTAATATAAAACAAAATTGTCGGTTTTTTCGTTGAGGCTAAATTGTTCAGTAGCGGGAACTGACGATGCGATGTCGATTTAGTATAAAGAGGTTTTCTTAGAAGAGTAATGGTGAAAACAACGTACAGAAGCGACATTAGTCTGCATATTGGATTCAGTTTATGATTAGGTAAAGTCACACAGTTGAGAACCTCTGCCAAAATACTCCAGGAAAGGCCATATGTGCAAATCAAGGAATTAATGATGCGACTTGGTGGTAAGTGCCAATATGGTCACAGCTTAAAAAACTATAATAATTATAATTATTATATAATATAATTTTATTGATACGTTTTTTATTGATTGATATTCAGTCATCATAACTAGTTTAAAATGTAATAAGTATCGAAATGATATTATTGTATTTTTATTATTGACCTGTAATACTGTACCAATAAATTGATTTTATTTTATTTAAAGTCAGACTCAGAGAAAGCTATTTGCAGATAGGACTGATAAACTCACTTATCTTAAAGACAGCGGGCCACTTCTAGACTTCCGGCCCTTATGGACCGGATAGTTATTTACTGGACATATGCCGCCCCCATTGATATAGGGGAGGCGACTTCGACTGCTGGATATATATCCAGCAGTCGAAGTCCTATGGCAGAGATGATGATGATGAGGAAGATTTTAAAGACTGTGGAACAACCGAAACCAACAGAATAACCTATCCTCCAAAAAAAGAAGCGCTCAATTAATGATGCTACTAGCGGTTACCCTTCCAAGTGGTGACTGCAAAGGACCTAGTCATCTGCCTCATCAGCCTATTAGTTAAGATAGATTTAGCAAGGTTGACTACAACCGCAGACTATGCATAAAACATATATCCATTGAAATGCTGACAAGCGAGCGTCGCTTTAGATGAAGAACTGAGCCAATTGAGCATCTTCAAAAGGATTCTGCTCATTGACAACTAAACATAAGCAATTAATAAAATTATATGTTATTTATTGATCTTTTATATACATATTCAACGTTTTAAATGATGCTATGTATCTAATAAACAATGTGAAAAAATGTATCATAATGATGTCGTTTTATGACGTACAATTTGATTCAACTCTTAAACTATATTGCTTTTAAACTTTAATCAAAAAATTCGTATACATGTAACTCATACACTGTACGTGTACATTTTTAATGTACTTATATAGGAATATAATGAATAATTATTAATATAATTGAATATGTATCTAAAAAATCAGTAAATAACATATAATTTTATTGATTGCTTTAACTATTTTTGGGCGACAGTTATTATTCCTTCTTATACTTAGAATTAGTAAGTCCGTGCGGGATTTTGCTCTGCAAAGGTTATCGGGTCCTATAAGCGCTTTGAAGAAATTGGATTAGTATGAATCTATTTTCAATCTTACCAAAAATTTAGGCAAAATCTCATTGATCAATCTTAAGCGAGGTTCAACTTCTAGACGTTTTATTCTTAGCTGTTCCTATGGTAGTGTTGAACAATGGTGGGTACAGTAGCGTGTAATTTAAGTCATGGAGCCTCCGCGAGCGAGCCTTGTGTAAACCAACAAATTAAATTAAATTTCATGAAATTGAACACGTAAACGGTGTACCGTCTAATTTTGAGCAACGATGTTTATTTACGTGTCTTATTTTAACGTGAATTAAATTCTCTATGTACGGTACATAAGCAACCAGTAGATAATTTTTTTACATTTGTACAGAGCTTACATTTTACAGGCTCGATAGACTTCAAGTAGTTAGTTTAGTTAGTTTTCCTTTAGCTAGTTAACATGTTTCTGATGCTGGATGGTTATGGTTTCTAATCTGGCTCCCAAATAATAAAATTTTGCTTTGCCTACTGAAAGGATTGTAATCTTCGAACCGTGGCAAATTCTGGAAAAGTACTCTGCGACCACATTTAAAGTTTAGATTACAATTATGGAAGAAACTCGCAATACTTTTCAGACTCAAATTACTGAAAGGATGTAGAAAAAGTCTCTAAATCCTTTTCGCCATTTCAGATCATGATGCGCAATTCCTCATGATACCCTCTTGGTGTTTGCTTAAGTATAAGTTTTGGTAACAATGATATTTAATTAAGCGGAAGCTTTGGCTTGAATCGAGGAAGGCAGTGAAATAGCTCTGTAGTGCTTCTAATTTATCCACCTTCAGGTATTCATCGTCGTTATTGCTTACCTACATCCAGTATAAAGCTATTAATTATTTCAGATTCAACGTTGAAGTAAAATATATTAAGAACTCCTCTCCGTTTGTTTGTTAAATTTAATTTGTTTGTAACGGCGTTCAATAATATCGTGATTTACAGCGGCAAAGTAGGTCGAAAAGAGAGTGAGGATCACAGCAATACCGCCAGTAATACAAAATGTGTTATAAATAGGACAGTTCGCATCAGTGTCCACGGTACATTTTTAAAAGTATATTTTTATGAGGGCTTCTGCTGGCAGCATTGGATAAAATGATGGATGCCATTTTCGAAAAGGTGGTGCAAGATCGGCATATCAGTAGTTAGAACGTAGTTGAAAAACAGGGAATTGACCATAAAACAGTTTTGGCGCATTTGAAAAACACTGGGTACACAAAAACGCTCGATATTTGGGTACCTCCCGAGCTCACTGAAATAATAATGACCTGTAGTAGAATTAAAAAAAAAAAAATATTATTGCAATATTTCCTACCACTGTGTGACGTAGAATATTGACTTGTTTCTAATGACAGATGAAAAAAATAATGCTTGGTAACATTTCTTATAGGTTCAAGCTGCAAACTATCCGGGTGGGCAATATGTACTAACGTGCTGAGAATTCTATAATGATGTAACCTTCACCAAATTCAAGCTGGAGTCGATCTAAGACCGTCTGATGGACGACCGCTTGCTTTTTATTATTTAACCTACATTCGCCTATTACCGGACAAAATGACTCTTCTTATAAACGCCATAGAGATATATTTTCAACTGCTTTTAGTCACAAATTCCATATTGTGACATATATATTTTTTGATAAGTTATTCAAATTAACGCATATCAGATACAAAAAAGCCGACATTGTCTCCCGCGTGAATCAATGTTTTATTTACGACACAAACTGACATCAATACCGTGCTCTTAGAACATAAATATGCGTGGGTCAGACATTAATATTAGATTCTATTTCTATATTGTCAGCCGGCATGACGACAATGTATACAAAATATTTCTCGGATGTACATTATGAGAAATCATAATTGTTTAATGATCAAATAAATATTTTATCTTATTTGAATATTGGCGCAATGATAATAGTAGATTACCTACCTCTATAATAAAAAAAACAAAAATGGAACCGACTTCAACACTCAAAAGTGTGAAATAACTTGTCGAAGTTCAAAAGTAACTATTATCAAAATATTGTGCTCTTGGTACCAACTTCAACAAGTTATTTCACAGTTTTTAGTGTTGAAGTCGATTCCATTTTTTGGTATTTTTTTTTTCACCCTTTTCAGTGACCTTTGCTACTCACAGGGTCAATAATTGTCATTGTGTAATATGTGTATGTGTACATGTGCCGTGGTGGTACCGGCCTAGAATAGTACTCCCCCATCTCTTCCCTTGGGTGCCGTAAGAGTCGGCTAAGGGACCACGTACCAGAAGGAGGGCAGCAGCGCCTTCTGAGGATTAGAAATCATACTGCGGTCGCCAACCCGCCTGCCAAGCGTGGCGAGTATTGGCAAATCCCCCCTTTATAGGAGAGGCATATGTCCAGCAGTGGACGCACATGGCTGAGGGGAATATGTGTATGTTCACCGATTTCTTCTCCCGCACTTATAATGTCGTCCACGTATTCGTAGCACTTTTCAGTTATTGGAGTGTAACTAAACACTGCTTGTCCAAGTTTGATGAAATTTAAATTGGACCAAACGGGAAACACGAGCTTTCAATTAAAAAAAACACATCAAAATAGGTTCACCCAGTCGAAAGTTCTAGGTAACAAACATAAAAAAAATGTATGGGTTGAATTGAGAACCACCTCCTTTTTTTAAGTCGGTTAAAAAATGAAATAAGAACCTAAGCGACAGAGCTTTGCTCGCTGTTGTTCCAAACGAGACAACTATTTATGTACAAAAACTTTTTAGGCATTACGTTATTCTACATATATTCATCCATGTATGAAGAAATATTTGAAAGAGATTTTACCTTCCTAATTGCTATCATAAATAAAATTAATTACAATCGTATCTATGCGTTATTTTTATTATTATCAAAAGGTTGAAAATGTTTCACTTCTTACTAGTGAGGGTCGGTATTTATAGATAAAAGGCATTTATTTAAACTCTATGTTCGTATTTAATTTATTATTAGTTTAAGCGCTCAACATCATTTGACAGTTAATTCAGAGGATTACAATAAAACTGATGGCTTGGATAGAGCTCACACCGACCGACGCGACGGCCGCTATTGTATCGAATTTGCATCAAATGGCGCGGCTAATTCGTTGATGAGTGTGCTTCGGCTGATTTGTGGTCAGGACTCAGGCTGATAGTGTTAGGGTTTTGTCTATGTATACCTTACCTTAGTGAGAGAGGAAGGATTGGTTCCCAGTAGATATTGGGAACGTAAGCAGCACATTTTATAATAATAATAATATGGGACAACATTCACACAAGGTCTTCAGGTCCCAAACTAGGCAGAGCATGTACTATGGCAATCTGATGACTGATATATACTTATATACATACTTATATATTTACTTATATACATTTAACAGCTGTATATTTTAGCATTGGAGCTTGCTGCTATCTGATGAGTATACATATATAAATTTATTTCTATTTAATCCCACTAATATTATAAATGTGTAAGTTTGGATGGATGGACGGATGTTTGTTACTCGATCACGCCAGAATGTATGGTGAAATTTGGCACAGGGATAGGTTATAGTCTGGAATAGCACATAGGGTACGTTTATCCCGGTAAATGTCTGATTCCCGTGGAATAATTGATGTATCGGGAAAAACCGTAATCCACGCGGGTGACACCGCGGGGCGCTACTAGTCTTGTATATAATAAACATGATAAAAAAAAAACAGAATAAAGATGAGAGAGTGAGGGACAACTTCATAATAAAACCTTCTGAATGAATGAGTAGGCATGTAGTGAGTGACGTTAGTCTATTAGTGATACATGCTGTGACACAGTAGTTGTACATATATACACTGATACCGATACATAGTGTATACGTGAGTGTTCATTAATTGTACATAATATGTTCGATGACTTTACGAACTACGACACAAGTTATTAATGCACAAGGTCACCAAACACATATATATATATCGATAGTGTGTTCAAGCAGCAGTCCTTGAGAACCAGAACACGTTCTAGGTCTAGCGTGATTACATCTTCGACTAAATCGTCACTCACCATCAAATGAAATAGTAGGCAAACGCTAGATCAGGATATAAAATACACACGGCTGACCTTTATCTTTATTTGTATAACTGCGCCCCGTGGTTGGATGCCTGGCGATGATTGATGATGATAATGATGAAAAGTAGCCTATGTATTATTCCGGGAACTGAAGTATAAATAAAAAAATAAATAAAAAAAATGTTTTTATTACGTTCACAAAAAATACATTGTATTCACATGGATGAAATCTCCTTTTAAGTAAAAAAATACTTGTCATAGGAGAAAGTATATACTTACCAAATTTCATTCAAATTCATGCCGTCGCTTAGGCATGAAAGGATAAGATATAAGATACCCATACTCACAAACTTTCGCCTTTATTTTATTAGAAGAGGATAATTTGACGTATGAGGCCGTTTGACGTATGAGGCCGTTAATCGATGATGTCGATAGACTACTCATAGCTGGCAAGACATGGCCCCACCATATGTTAACTGAATTACCATTCCCGTCAGCACGCCAATAATCACAGCAATTACTCTCTAATATCCTTCTAAGCTCCGCAATCAGAGACCAGCTGGACAATGAATATTCATAAAGCGGGTAATAGTCCCATTAGTTGGTCGAAAGCATTCTAACGCTCGTATCAGCTGATCGCGCGATTTGGCAAGGAATGTTCTAGGGCGATTCTATCGGTATGTTTGAGGTGCTTTTACACCGTAACTTGTTTTAAGCAGATTTAACTTCCCGCTATCCGGAAACAAAACATTTTTGAAAAGGCAAAATTTATAAGGTTAAAGAAAACTAGACCAAATTATTAGCTATATATAATTGTATATATTACCTTATAAAAAATAAATTGGCAATAGAGCAGGACGAAGAAGATTGCCTTAACAAAATATAATTTAATTAATATAATATATAATTTGCTTGTGGTCGCTTATCTCAACATTTCGACTATTTCATCCTGTTTTTATCTTTGATTCATTGCTCGTTGTAGTATGGTCGCACTCATCACTTCAACAAACATACATACATTCATAATTATATTAATAATCTGCGAATAATCTGCAATATAATAGCATTAGCAATTCAGCATATAACAGCATACATAACATATACAGCCTAATAACCACACACTCAATATTCAAATTAATAAGTACAAAAAAAATCATTAGTCAATCCGGTTGACTGGCCGGTTGGCGCAGCTGTAGCACTCTGCCTTCTGAGCCGCTGGTCCCGGGTTCGATTCCCGGACAGGTCAAACATTTGTGTGTATAAACATGTCTGTTTGACCTGTGTCTGGGTGTGTATATGTATATAAGTATATATATATATCACTCATCAGGTTACCATAGCACAGGCTCTGCCTAGTTTGGGACCTGAAGACCTTGTGTGAATGTTAAAAAAAAAAATTTTTGGATGTAATCTTAATGAAGCGATGATAGCTCAGCGGTGGAAGCGTTGGTTGTCAAACTGACGAACGCTGGTGTGAACCCCATCAACAGCTTGGGCTTGTGGTAAAGCTAGCTGTGGTGGTAAGGTAATTTCAGGTACCTGCTTAGCTATATATCTAACACCCTCAAGTTTGAAAAACTGTCATCAAATACAGAGTGTTCAGGCCGCAGTCCTTGAGAACCAGGTGAGACAGTTGTCAAACGCAAACTTATAATATGTAAAAAAAAAAAAAAAAAAAAAAAAAAAAACCAGTATTATCCTAGGTTTAGCGTGATTACATCTATATGCATCTATCTTATCTTACATCTATCTGTATTACATCTATACATAATAAAAAAAAATACCCAATAGAAATTTAAGTGAACAACCGGATAACTAACAATGCTGCCATAATTGTGGTTAAAAAATGTATAATGATTAACTACAAGTTGATCATGGAGGTCATCTCTATTTATGATAATGAATAATCGCCATTTGTTTTACACAATGTCATCACGTGTATCATCTCTATTTTACCGATATAGATAATTGAATTATCTAGTGAGCGTTCATCACTATTTAGCGAATCTCGCCAAAGTTCATTGTTACTTGTGTTGTATGTTATGAAATTATATAAATTTATATTCAGACATATAATAATTTTGTTATGATTTAAGCCTAGCTTAAAACCTAGAAAATCACAATCAGTTGCGGCATATATTTTTTACATATGAAAAATATTAAACTTAAAATAAAATGAGAAATTTTTCTTCGTCTGCAAGTCACAGTTTTTGTGAACTCCACGTTCACAAAAACTTAAAACGTCCGATTATCACAACATTATCGGTCCAACAGTTTTTACCATACGGCTAACCGACAGTTAATTCGCTTTGGTGAACTCCACCCTAAAGCAGTTTGATTTGATATGCCACTATAACAATAATTTGTTTTACTATTAAGACTGTTTTTTTATCACATTTAGATAATTGAAGGTACACAAACTTTTAATGAAATACAGGTACTACTTTTATTTTATAATTTTGTGAAAATCTGTGGCCAAATCACTAGCGCAGCGGTATCGCAGCGAGAAAGTTGAACTAAGTTACCCACTGTGATTTATCTATACTATAGATAAATCACAGTGGGTAACTTAGGGTACTATAGATTCTATAGTATAACTGTGACACAGATAAATTACAGTTTGTATGGACGGTATGTGCTTTATTCATTTGTGGGAACTTCGACTGCGATCATTGTGGTGTAAGTAATCCCGGCTTCAGGCACAGATTAACGTTGCGTCAGTTATTGACAGCATAGGACACATAAATATGAGATACATATAAATTCCGATGCGGTGAAGCTGTCACTTATACATTCGCGTTGCTGCGACGATATCACAATGTTACTTAAAACTCCACTAATCTAAATGTCACAAAAAGGTAATATCATAAATTGAGCTTTTAGATTTTCTAGTAATTTTCTCCAAAACGCCTCAAGGATCAAGCCTGTTTAACTCTCCAGCGAAATTCAAGTGGATTTTCTTATGTTAATATCAAGATCCTTAGCGTTTTAGAGAATTACGGTCGGCGCCTGGAGCGAGTCCCGTAATGGGGGAGGAGGTCGAGAGCTGATCATCAAAGGAAGTTAACTCGAGTGCTGTCGACGGTCATCGCCGAATGCCCTTTGATCAAGCTGTTGGGGAAAATACGCCTAATATTTGGAAAAAACAGAGCTTTTAATACAAAAATGGAAATTGTCACAGAATTTTATTTTTCAATGTGATAATGATTACTTATCCTACTGATATTATTAAGGCGAAAGTTTGGTAAAAAGTTTTTTTTTTTTTTTACTATTATAAGTTTGCGTTTGACAACTGTCTCACCTGATGTTAAGTGATGACGTTGTCTAGGATTTAACACGCAAACCTAGAATGTACCTATTCACTCGCGACTTGAATACTCCAGGATTGTACATATCGGGAAACATAGACTCGGGCAACGAGTTCCATTTCTTGGCAGGAAGCAAAACGCTTCGTGCGTATAGGTGGTATATCCACCATATAGCGATGGCGAATTGCCGTACGTCGAGTCGGATAAGGTTTCACGATTTTAGCTAGTACGGTGTGTTCATTAATTGATGAATAGACCGATTGGTGATCGCTACAGTCTCTGCATATTCAAATAATAGAAGTACTAGCATATTATCTTACTAAGAAATATAGTACATTTAACATTTTGATCCTGCTTACGTCTACTACCACGAACAAAAGTTTTCTATAGTATTTATATTATTTAAATTGGTCGATCGAAGTGTATACTGGAATAATAATGAACGACGCCTCCTAGCATCTTACAAAAATCGTTAAATAGATACATATATTAACAGAAATATCTAGCAGCGCTACGCCCATTGTTTAACTCGGGTCGGAGAGTAATTTTCCAGTATATGCCACGGGAAGCATATTACAATATATACTTTTCCTGGATAAAATGTAGCCTATGTGTTATTTTAAGGTATCTTCATTCCAAGTATCATGTGAATCCGTTCAGCTTTTTCAGCGTGAAGAAGTAAAAAACATACCAACGACAGACAAACTTTCGCCTTTATAATAATAGAGTGATAGTTGTACGAAACTCCAACCAATACAAATTAAACTCAAAATAATTATTTTGAAATGAGAAGGTAATGTAACTGGTCATTAACTTTAACAGCAATATTAATTACAATCATGAACTCATCAGAAGTAATGCATGCAATTCCAACCCGCTCATTTGGCGACATCGTCTCCCGAGTCGCAGAACCCTGTAATCGAGAGCGTGCCAATAAGAACCGAACTGTACGCATTGCGTGCGGTAATGACCCCTAAACTGGTTAAAGCCGGCTCGTGCTCGGTTTGTTTCATTCACGATATTTTGATAATGGAGTAAATTTATGCAGCGCTACCTCGAAATCCGAGAATGCATAATGACTCGATGTCGAGCTTGTTTTATGCTAAATACGAAGATGAAAGAGCCTGCAAATGTATGCGGATCGGTTGCGTGGGAAGTAGCAACAAGTGGCCGAGGGGCCGATTTGGAATAATAATATAGTCTTTTTGGCAGTTGCATGACCGCGGGTTAATTAAGACATAAAAGTCAGAAGTACAAGTAAGTATCAGGGTCAGCTCGTGTATTTTTAACATATTGATTTCTTAATACACTTAATCAGTTGAACGTGCTCATAAATGCAGGTTGTTTGCGCGCTGTAATTCATGAATTAGTTAGTGTGCTATTATCAGAAATGTATATACCTACATGATTAATTCGGTTAAAGTTTTCAATTCACTGTGGCAAACCACCTGAGGCAAGCCCTCCCCGGGTTTGCCTCAGGTGGTACCTAGGTTACCTGCCAATTGCGTCTCAATGTTTTGCGTGTTCTAATTCTGCTAAAAGACCTTAAAGCAAACACCACAACGCTTCTGTATATCTTTATTAGTTCATGTTTGGTTCATACAGTCACATATATTATTACATCGCGTAGATATACACAGCGCGATCGTATACAGGCTGTAACGCGACCGCCGCCGCGATCGCTAATGTAGAAACAACTGAAGTGAGGAGGGAAGGGCAGGCGAGCGTTTTTTTGGGCTTGCCCCTACATTCACCTTTAAACCACCGCAAACAAAAGAGAACAAGATTCAGATAATTTCTGTTTATGTCTTGAGCGACATGCGTATGTATATCGCCTGATGAGTATTCTAACGCTTTCATGAATGGCACATATTTGGCTCTATACGAATCACCATTGCAATTCTACAGGGCAAGGCTGGTACCATTTTGGGCATGTTATCAACGAGTAGCGAGGCCGAGCATTTGAGCTATTTATACGCTGACAACGGCTAGTCGATTGCTCAGGTATTATTGTAGTAGCTATAGTATTGTAATTAGTTATTAGTATTTTATTTTCACAATCTTAAAAACCCCGAATGAACAGACAAGGCTATAAATAACGGTTAAAATTTTTACATGTTTAAAATCGCACTTTTCGTGCAATATATATAATGTGAGTAAGCTTTAAAGACAAAACGCTATTACCGCGAAAATTGGTATTTAAATTTTTGGTTCAGTTTTCGAGTTACTCATCATACATCTATAGCTATTATATATTATATTACATACAAATATAGTTCGGCCAGCGGTAAGTACCAGATTTTAATACGAGTTTATATGACCCTTAAGTCCTTAAATGTAGGTACTTGTATAACAAAGCTGCATGACATTACGGCTGAGTACAGGGTGTTTAAAACCATCGCGATACACTTACGTGCGGTTGGCGGTGTATCGTCATGCACGATCGTATCATGCCTATAATTATACACCTTTTACTAAATTTTCACAAACGTTATCAGATCGTCGTCGTCAGTATGTTAATGGCACACATCCCGAATGCCGGTGTGGTTCGTAATCGTTTTTTAACGCCGCACCGCGTTGAACGTTGAAAAGAGCAGGTTGTTTTTTTGTAAAAATATCCATACCGACTGATTTGAAAACTATCTTTCAACAAATGAGTTTTATTATAATTTATAATCTAACTAATGGGTGCCATTCATTAAAACAATGAATTAACAAACAATGAAATAATCATTCAAATGTAATCGTAAATAACTTTGGTATTCCCTAATAACAATTGCATTTCTATTGCATTGTACTTTTTTGCATTGCAGTAGAAATTGGATCCATGTAGCCATCACAATTATATCACAATATGATTTTTTAAAATTACTGATTGTACGGGAGAATCGCGTGCGTATTGCCAAATTGAACGCATTTACATTTTATTACCAAACTGTATATATTGTAGACTTAGTATATAAAAGTATAAAGTAAGTTATTACTGAAAATGATTATTCCAATAGAAGACTTTCAGCAACCCGCAGACCAGCGCCAACAAGAGAGTTGATATCACCAGCGTCGGTCAACCAGACGTACCTACGACTATGCGCATACATGGTAGTTACACCACCGTTACGCACAAAGCGTTTATTTATTTTACTTTTTTATTATGAATGATGCATAATACCAGGGAGGGGAACTTTCTGCTTGAGTCTGTGTTTCCCGATAGGTACAACCCTTGGAGTCTTCATGTCGCGAGTTTCCGCCGACCTTACAAGTATGCTACACCCTAGACTGCGTCATCGCTTAACATCAGGTGGGACAGCGGTCGAATGTAACCTTTAAAAAAATGGAAAATGTCTTAATAGACACACTGAGTTTTTTTTTTTATCACACTTAAACCCCCGCACTAGGATTCCCTGTATCGCGGGAGGCTTGGACACACACATTCACAGCACACAAACATCTAAAACCCGGGACAAACACCTACACTCATCGCACAAATGTTTGCCCCTGCCGGGATTCGAACCCAGGGTCCCGGAGACACAATAGTCATGTCACTGACACTAACCACTGCGCCACGGCGACCGTCATTAAACTTACAAATACTGGTACGTTGTTTGTGTGCGCGTTGATTGGAAATTCTCGTGAGTTTGACACATTATTACATAGATGTAGCATCCGGCTTTACTCATGTTAACAATCGAAGTTTCGGCTTATGTTTCGGGCATGTCCGATGCCCATCCCAAACTTCGACTATAAACGTGAGTAAAGCCGGATACTACATCTATAATAATAATGTGTACAATATGTTTATTAATTTTAAAAAAGCTTAGCTCTCAAACAGTTTAAAAAATATTTAAACCTGAGTTTTAAACCGTTTAAACTCATATAACTATATCACGATGTAGTCAGCAGTATTAACACGAAAGGTAACTTTATGGCTCTGCTCCAATTTATTCTACTTTAAATAGCGCAGTTGGGACACCCTGTATTTAAGTGAAGTAGCTTTTAATTGTGTTGCGTGAATTCATTTGGTGTTCACATTTTGCACTCCGTCCTCGCCTATCGTACATGTTCACAGATTGAGGAAAAGTATGTAGATAAAATAATAGATCTTCATAAAAACTATAACTTAGTCGATGACAATACATAGTTTAATATTAGAAAAACGTTATGCAGAAAAAAACACTTGACAATCTCATTATTACTTATTGTAACAAGTTACCGCAATTTTCGTAAGAATACATCGGCTTAGATTTTAAAACAATTTGTTATGAATAAACATTTTTTTTATAAACTTCCTAATCTGATATTGTGCAAAAACTTGATGTTGATGAGGATAAGTATTCCTAATATTATTCATATTAAATATCGCATTATTCGCTCGTTATCGATTTGTAATCATTACTGATTCATAAATAAGGCCAGAAATTGAAAAAGAAGAAAATTGTTTTATATTTTTTTCTTTATGACATGAAAAACAAAACAGCAGTTTCTAAGAAAAATCTCGCAGATCTCGGAAAAACCTGATAATAAATATTCTTCTAAAACTTTCTGTCTCATACATGCACATATACATATATTTATGCCTCTTTCCCGTAAAGGTAGGCAGAGACCACAGCTTTCCAATTGCTACGATCCCGACGTACTTTTTTCGCTTCATCCACGCTCTTCAGATCTTTCATATAAGAGCGTCGGTTTAGAGTACTCTTGACCTGGCCCTTTCTGAGAACTTCCTCAATCTGGTTTCGAAACGTTTGCCAAGCCTTCCTCTTCCAACACTACCATTTACTTTACCAATTTTACTACCATTTTCTGTCACGTGCCTGATATTATACAATTACATTATTGTACAATATCACGTTAAAGACCTAATCAACTGAACGGCACTTGTAAAACAACCAATATACACAGCACGTGATAAGTTTTATATTAAAACAAATAAAAACTTAGCTTCGTAAAGCCTCGCTACACCTTCTGTTGAACGTCAGAAGTAATGCAGAGTTTTTCAGTGCCTTTAAACTCACCTTAAGTTTTCCATGTAAATGTGTTGCGAGCAGTCTTCAAGTGCACGCTGTGAAGTATGCAGCCGTGTGACAAATCACTTACTCAGGTGTACGTGAAACGAAGCACAATAGTTGCCCAGAGGCACAGTACAATACAGTATGAAAACTTAGATCAATAAATCTAACTGCGTCCCGTGGTGTCCCCGCGTGGTCTCCAATTTGGCCGATAGCTAACGAAAGTGGAAAATCCTACAGGAAATAAATTTCAGAAAAATAAGTTCAAACACACTAAATAAGTGTTTGGACTTATGTAGTGTTTGGACTCAAAACTCAAAATATCATGTGTTGGAGTCTTAGTAATGTTCATACAAACTTCTGTATGAATCAATGGATTTACATTAAAGTTATTTTAGCACAATTATACTAGTCTCACTCCATTCAATTTCCCATCACCGTAATTCTTCCGAATAAAAACTAGCCAAGCTCATTCACTCATTTAGATCCAATTGAGGAAGAAACATCAAAACATAAATAAACTTAAACTTTAAATTTAGTTAAAAAGAGGTCATAATTGAATGAGGAACAAAATTATACACCGTTTATGATAAAATAAACTTATAGTACTTATTAGTACGAAGATTTTTGTTTTCACATATTGAATTAGCAGCACCTTTGCAACTGCACCGTGTGCAGTGTTGGTGGTCTTGGGCCATTCTGCAATAAACGTCACAAGTCACGTGGTAGGGATATAAATCGACCGGCGACGGCGCTGGCAATGAATCACGCGAACAAATGCCAACTTTCGCTGCTGTGGAATAAATAGTTATGAACTCTCCTTTGCAGTTGGTATCTAGTTGCTTATTCAAACGGCATTAATTGAATATCGGTGCTAATATAGTAAATCGTTCACATGTTTAATTCATGGATTGATTTATTGTAGCTTATTATTTGAGATTTATCTACAGTCTGCCAAGCAGACACAGAGGATAAAATAGAATGAAACGTGCGTTGAGGTGAATTTTACTTTTTTCATGGAAAATGAGGACAGAACAAACAAAACGCCCACAGGATGTTAAGTGGTAACCTCTGTCTATAACACAATTCGTAAAGAGCTACTGCGCCCGACACCGTGAGACATAAAGTTGGTAAGTCTCATGTGCCTGTAATTTCATTGAAAACCATACTCTTCAAAACGTAACACAGTAATGCGAACACTACTGCCTGGCGGCAGTTGATACGCAACCAATTTATTAAAAAATAAATGTACCAAAAAATGGAACCAACTTCAACACTCAAAAGTATGAAATAACTTGTTGAAGTCGGTACCATGATAGTTCAAAAGTAACTGATATCAAAATATTGTGCTCATGGTACCGACTTCGACAAGTTATTTCATACTTTTGAGTGTTGAAGTCGGTTCCATTTTTTGGTAAAAATTTTGGTTTTTTCACTTTTTTTAGTGACCTTTGTTACTCATGGGATCAATTGTCAATGTGGTGTAGGTATGTTCACCGATGTCTTCACCCGCTACTATAATACCGTGTAGTATAAGCACGCATTTTTCAGTTCTTGACTTGTAACTCAAAAAGTGCTCGTCCGATTTTGATGAAGTTTAAATGGGACCACACGGGAAGCACCAACTTTCATATAAAAAAAAACGATCAAAATCGGTTTACCCAGTCGGATGTTATGCGGTAACAAACACAAAAAAAAAATAACATACGGGTCGAATTGAGAACCTCCTCCTTTTTTGAAGTCGGTTAAAAAAGGAAGTAATGGTACGCTCTAAGATCACCTAAGAGCTGAGATACATATCAATTATAGGCAAACGCACACACAGTTGCTAGTTTTACAAGAGCTATTGGTGTGTTCTGTGAAAGTACAGGTAGGCATCATCTGCTTTAATTTAAAAATACTTTGTTAGAAATAAGATAATGTTTTATCACCAAAAATGTATACATAATATAGACAGAAAAAATATTTAAGTATACAGTATGTTTTTAAATTACATTCAGTATGTAATTTATTAACTATGGATCCCAAACTGGCAATGCCTGTATTTTAGACACGACAGGTGATGCACAACTGCCGGCCGGATTGCGACTAAAACAAATTAGGTGCAGGAACCTAGTTTATTCGGTCCACGCCCAGGGATCTAGTCTCCATCTCCCATTTTAAATAATTGTATCATTCTTCGGGTATTATTGATCGAAGGTATCATTGTACGAAAATTATAAGTTAAACTTATGAGTTCTTGTTAAGACGCTCATTTTAGTTGAATAAAATATATTTTGTTTAGTTACTTCAGCAATTCATACGCGAATTGATCGATACAATTATGTATATGAAGCTATGATGGCTCAGTAGTGGGAGCGACGGCTGTCAAACTGACAGATGCTGGTTCCCCACTAGCGGCTTGAGCTTTCGGTGTCGTTATCGAATTCCCTGCACGGTAGTAGGGTATTTTGGAGTACCCGCCTGGCTAGCTATATACCACCCTCAAGTTTGAAAAACTGTCATTAAACACATAGTGTGTTCAGGCAACAGTCCTTGAGGGCCAGTGAGCATTCTAGGTCTAGCATAATAACATCTCGACCATCAAGATAATGGTCAATCTATGCAGAATAAAAAAATATCTATCTTTTAGACCAGCAGATATCAATCAAATATAATAGTCATTTTATTCCCGTCCCTAATGAAATGGCATTTATACTATTACATTTAAATTAAGCAACGAATGATTCCCGTTATGCGTCTTTTATTCAGTATAGTGGGTACACCTTGCAAATGTAAATGGAATGACTTCCACGCAAATCGGCCGCTTATCACGAAATGTCATTTACACGCACACTGTATTCGGTAGTGTGGGGAAAAGAGGATCAGCAAGTGCAGAGCCAACTTTATACCGATTTTGGAATTAGATTGTATATTTATAACACATCCTTAATCCGACGTCCAGCGGCGAGGTGGTCAGAAGATGACCTAATGAGAATGCATTGTTATTAAATCAAACGGGGCTTAATCGCGAGAAAAACATTTAGTAATTTATTTACCTCGACGTTTCGACCAAGTTGCATTGGTCGTAGTCACGAGAAGACTGGAGAAATGCGGGTGGCAATATCGGCGAGAGCGCGTAGTTTCGCCAACTACCCACTTTTGATATTATTAAACTGTAGGGCTGTCACAGCCCTGCAAAAGCACAGGGTTGTCACGACACACAACACTGACAGTATCTTTAGTTTTTTCAGGGTGAAAACCGCCGCGACGCGAACATCTATAAATCACTGGGTTCCAAGATGTAGACAACCTAAAACCATCCTCAAGCCCCGTTTGATTTAATAACAATGTGTTCGAATCGCGAAAGTCTAAAAAAAAATTACAATTACTAATGAGAATGGTGCGAGGATGCCATATGCGGCATTTTAAACCGGTTTAAAAATGTAACTACTTACTACAAATCTTTTAAAAAAAATATATGAATGTTCTTGTTCTGCTCATGTTCTTCGAAAAAAAATCTGAGTACTTATCACCAATATTGAAATACAATCGGTTTAATTATATGAACTGGTTATGCATGAATTACTTATTTTTAGTAAATTTATATCATATAAATTACCTGTGTACAAATACTCGTTATCGAATAAAAAGATCTTCGTATTGCCCATAGTTTTTTTAGTTTGAATGAAACATGCGCGAATGAAAAATGACATTTAATTTTATTTGAAATACAATAAAAAAAGATACAGACTATTGTTTGTGTGATAATTACTCAATATCTAACATTTTATGTATTTAGAAAAATGCATTCTGATGAAAGCATTTTTCAAGTAAATCACCTGATAGGAAGTATTTTATCATAGATATTGGTAGGAAGTCTCTTGTTCAACCAAACTTAACTAAAATTCTGAAAAATAATATATGCAAGATAAATTCTTATACGGTTATAAGTCCAAATTAGTATGATACTTTTTAATGACAACACTAAAATAAGATATTTTTTACTAAATTTGGGGGTAGTTTTACGGATAGTAAGTCCCCATTTATTCGGTGCCAACTAAAACTATACCCGCAATTGAATAAAACTAGTCTAATTTTAGGGACAGCGTTGTATGGAGTTATACACATATGAATTTTAGCGTAAATAGAATACGAGATTTCATTTTGAAGAACTTTAGTGAATTTTAGCTAGTTCGAGTGATTAAAAGAATAAGGGTCATTATCACACTAAACTATATTAAATAGCATTAAAACGGCAATTGCGGAAACACATTCGGTGTTTCGTGTCACATTTGTTTAGTCATACAAAAAACAAAATAACCGCCAGTGCTGACTAAGCCTAAATTATTTCTCCGGGGCTACAAAATTATGTTGTTGGTGGAATGAAGATACAACAAGAACTTTAAATTCAAAATTCTGAACGACAGGTGAATGGCTCGCGCGATCCTTCCTTAAAAACTTTATTTCTTGCTCGTTATCTCGCAGGTGTTTTCTGCCATTTCCCAGCACTACGACTAAGTCAAAAATACTAGCTGTAACCAACGGTGGATTTGCACTAACTTAGTAGGTCTGTTGCACGCGGAGGCGTAAGTCAACTTGTGCCCGGGGCAATGCAGTTACGACGTCATTACCACGTTATATGACGTCATAATTCTCGAGCTATCTCCCGGCTGTCGGCAATTACCGGGATGGATGGGGATACACGTGGCCCGAATGTGCGTTATTATTTTAAGCAGTGGAACTGGCAGCGGCTTTTTGAGGGTTTTTAGCTGAGCTGGTGTGAATAAAGACTCGGTATATTCTTTAAAGAAGTTAATTTAAGCAGCTGTGTCTCTATTGCATTTCTGGCCTAAATATATATTTTAAATTAAAAATTGAAATGAAACCCGTTCCTGAGGTATACTTCTTGTAAATTTTATCTGAGAAAAGCGCGGCGCGTTCTTCAAAATGGTAACAAGATTCTTGTGGAGAATTTTGACAAAATATTTTGCATCTCAATGTTTCATTACCATAAACCAAATACTAACGATAATTAAATGTGTCGATGGACGACGTGAATGACATCACTAAATATTTTTAAATTAAATAGAAATTTGTTAATCGGCACGAATGCATATCGTTACACCGTTATAATTAACTATACACATTAATTGACGACTTTAAGCCTGCTATGACTAAAGATTATGCTATGATGCTATGACTAAGGACTATGGGCCCTGTGAGCAAGCTTAAAGTCGCACAAGGATGGAAAGGGCTGTGCTCGGGGTTTCTCTAAGCGATTAAATCAGAAATGAAGAGATCCGCGGAAGAACGAAAGTCATCGACATAGCCCAGGGAATGAGCATGTTAAAGTGACAGGGCACATAACTCGAAGAACTGATGGCCGTTGAGATCGAAAGGTTGCGGGAAAGTGCTGGATGCGAGCCGCTTATAACCGGTTCTTGGCTGAGACGTCCTATGGCTGAGATGATGATGATGATCATAATGATATACTTTAATATATTGTGAACAACAAGACACAACGTAATTTATTTCAGATAAAATGAATATTCAAATAGCTTTTTATCTAAGAGCACGAGGTATCTGAAACTCTATCAACCATGTAACTACGCCTTCATTCCAGAAAGAACTATGAACTGAAATAGCGAACACAAACAAAATTCGTCCATACATTCAAATAACTGCAAGCACTCCGACGTTAATGAGAATAGTTCGTATCCAGACAATGGATGCATAAATTGCGTGATAGTATCTGTGACCAAAACTGGGCTAAAACAGGGGTCAATTCAGCTTAAGGTTTTAGAAATCCCTGTTGGCATTAGAAAAAAAGGTAATTATTTTGGATTCAATATACATATTTTATGAATCTGTATAATATTTTATCAACCAAAAAATAGATTGAAACCAGGTTTTCCGATGTCACGGACAAAAACTTAAAATAAATACCTTACATTTTAAAATGTTTTAGGAAAGTTTACTGATTTAGGCGTTGCTTTTCGGAAATCCATATGAATCTATATCCTTTCTGATATACCTATTTATCACTTATTTATTTATTTATTCATTTTCAACTGATAGTTGCATTTACAGCAACGCCAAGGCATGCAACTAGTCAAGTATATAATTTAATATGCTACAGTTATGTCAAAACAAATATCATTAAAAGTACATATAAAACAAAAATATCAAAGTACAAATTACAGTTATAGATATTATTGGGTCATAAAAATAATCTTAAATTAGGTACAACAAAATTATTCAAACACATACTTATAAATATACATAATATCACATTAATGAAATAAATTATATTTACAAGTGGTATATTAATAATCCATATTCTTTATATTTCACATATTGGTTTAAAATATAAGAAAAATAATTTTGCAATAACTTTTCAATAACTATCCACAGTCATAACGGCTATTGGTGACCTCGCAATAATATACCTGTTACCAGTAGAATGCTTACAATAATAATATTCGGTTAGCTGTAGTGTAATCAGAAGCGATTCTCTTGGGCGCTGTTATTTTTGACGTGATAACGTTTTATAAATTGACGAATACCAGCAACACTCATGAAAAATAGTAACGTTCCGCGTAACGTTCCACCTGAGTTTTGTATTACATAAAATAATCAAAGTCAAAGTCGAAGTCAAAGTCATAAATGATTATGACGTTATCACGTAAATCTATCGTCCGTAAACCGACTTTACAGACAACCAATTTTTATGTATATTATTATGTATTGCCTCGATTACAGGAAGTAGGTTAGCAGCCGTAACACAGGTGACCCTAGCACGGCTGCTAAAGGCCTTTTATATTGTATTCAAATACATAATTATGTATACATGTCTTAGTTAGCTATCATGTATTGAAAGTGTTTTGTGCCAATAAATATATTTGTATTTGTATTTTGTATTATTATTTGTAATAAAAGAGTTGTCACTTTAAAATAAGTTACTCACTGCATTCAAGAGATGCAAGAGCAAGAGCATGCAAGAGATTCTACAACGACTTTTGGAAGATTAGTAAGTCAAAACAGTAGAATCATCCCCAAGGCAGAATGAACGACTTTCATAATGTGTATTTAGTAGTATTGTAATGAATGCGATTACCTAAACGGGAGTATGGTCAGTTTATGGTACTGCATGAGCTGCATGAGCTGCATGAGAGGCTTAATTACACCTTAGTTATATGTATTAATGCTAAATAATAATTAAAAAAAGGTACTAAATTGATGTGCGCGGAATGTTTCGATGGAGGACACCCAAAACATACATTTTTTAATATTTTGTTTAAAATATATTTGTGGTGTTTCTGTCTTTTACTCAATAAAATAAAAAAGTAATGGTCTTAGCTTCTAGTGATTAAGTTTTATTTAACACCTACGTGTTATACGAAATCAATAATAGCTAATGAACTTATTAAATAACTTTTATAAACAAGAAGACCACCCGCTGAACAGCAACGGCTACCTTTCATACCAGGGTTTCTCAACATGTTAAGACACCTACATTCCACAGGCTTCTTTCATCACTCTACTGGAAGTGGACGTCCAAGCACAGTCGACGAATTTTTTAAAATTTTTTAGTTTTATTTGTTAACATTCACACAAGGTCTTCAGGTCCCAAACTAGGCAGAGCCTTGTCCTATGGTAACCTGATGACTGATATATATATACTTATATACATCTACACACCCAGACACAGGTCAAACGGACATGTTCATACACACAAATGTCTGACCTGTCCAGGAATCGAACACGGGACCAGCGGCTCAGAAGGCAAAGCGCTACCAACTGCGCCAACCGGCCAGTCAAATTAATGTACATAACGAAAAAGTACCTTAGTGTTAGGATATAGGTGTCTTTTAAACTCTTCCAAAACACGACTTGTACTCGTAGTGTCTATCTAATTCAATTCTATACATTTTAACCGACTTTAAAAAATTGAGGAGGTTCTCAATTCGACCCGTATGTTTTTATTTTTATTTTTTATATTGTGTTTGTTACCGCATAACTTCCGACTGGGTGAACCGATTTTGATCGTTCTTTTTTATTTAAAAGCTGGTGCTTCCCGTGTAGTCCCATTTAAATTTCATCAAAATCGGACGAGCAGTTTTTGAGTTACAAGTAAAAAACTGAAAAATGCGTGCTTATACTACACGATATTATAGTAGCGGGTGAGGACATTGGTGAACATACCTACACCACAATGACAATTGATGCCATGAGTAACAAAGGTCACTAAAAAGAGTAAAAAAAAATTTTACCAAAAAAATCGAACCGACTTCAACACTCAAAAGTATGAAATAACTTGTCGAAGTCGGTACCATGCTCACAATATTTTGATATCAGTTACTTTTGAACTATCATGGTACCGACTTCAACAAGTTATTTCATACTTTTGAAGTCGGTTCCATTTTTTGGTAAAAATTTTTTAAGTCTCTTTATCATTACACGAATTAGAAAAAATGTACATACACATTCTGAGTCAATAGGGTTTGCACATCAATGAAAAAATAAGGGTTTTTTTTGGCGGTAAGTCATACAACGAGTCTCCGGTTCTCAAATATTATAAATCTACTTGTTATAAGGCACCTTTTAACTCCCTTTCGGGGGTGCCGTGGTGGTACCGGCCTAGAATAGTATACTCCCCCATCTCTTCGCGTGGGTGCCGTAAGAGTCGGCTAAGGGATCACGTACCAGGAGGTGGGCAGCAGCGCCTTCTGAGTATAGGAAACCATACTGCGATCGCCAGCCCGCCTGCCAAGCGTGGCGAGAATTAGCAAATCCCCCTTTAAGGGGGAGGCATATGTCCAATTGCTGAGATGATGAACCCTCTTTCGGTTTTACGGGTATTTTTGTAGTACTTTGTATATGTACTGATTGATTGTGATGTATTGAATCATTTTAAAATTATTCTACATAAATAATGCTGAGCTAAACGGCAATAATAGCCGTTCACCTTCCCACAGCCAAGACATGACCCTTCCTTTCGGAGGAGAGGAGTACAGATATGGCTAATAACTCTCAAACACTTATAAGAATTCTGAAGCTGTTTGCACATATTTGCGGTCCACAACGCAATAAGACGCTTACACCAAATTTTTTACTGTCGTATATGAAACCGTTATACCTTTATGTTCTTTGATCTGTTTCAAGTCCCCCTTTAGCCCCACCTGTTGTCTCCCTGCGGACATAATCCTGCCTGCGTCCCCTTTGACCCATTGTGTCATAAAACGGTCCTATTTTCCTTCGTTGATACCTCTTTAACACAATTCTGTCTTCATAGCCTGGAGTATTTCGTACTTTGGTTTGTTTACTTATTAAAAGTCACATATGAAAAAACATTTTTGATTATATCTCTTCGCAATTACTGGAAAATAGTAAGAGTTAGTGAAACAACAAAAGCGTAAAATTTTACATTAAAAAGGTTATATGACTTTTTTTCCTCCGGTCAAAGTTAACCGAGTTAGGAAGATTTCTAAGTTTAACAGATTAACGTAAATTTTAAAGATCGCAGTAAACTACACAATATCAAAAATGCAGCCTTTAGACTGAAATTTTGATTTAAAAGTTTATTTGACTGGACTAATATTGATAGCCGGTTGGCGCAGTTGGTAGCACTCTGCCTTCTGAACCGCTGATCCCGGGTTCGATTCCCGGACAGGTCAAACATTTGTGTGTATGAACATGTCTGTTTGACCTGTGTCTGGGTGGTATATGTATATAAGTATATATATCGGTCATCAGGTTACCATAGTACAGCCTCTGCCTAGTTTGGGACCTAAAGACCTTGTGTGAATGTTATTAAAAAAAATATAGTAGTATTATTTTTATTAATATAGTATATTATAAACCTATCAAAAGGGTTTGTTTGCAAACGGTGGCATCGTGTGTCGGGTCGCCATCTTCCCACAAATACGGTTATCATTATCAATTAAGTTTTATGTTATGAAATGGCAGGTGTAGATCACCAAATAGAACACTTAGACATTCCATGGTGAATGTTCGAGCCTGTGAAATATCGACTATCTCCATACAATTTTTGAACCATAAACTAGGTTCGCCAACATAATAATACAGGTTTTAGACAAGTACAGTATTTTTTTTCGTTGTTGTTGAATTTAAAACATCTGATATTAATTTCCAATAACATAATGTTTATGCATATTATCGAACATTGCAGTCGCTGTGCGCCCCAAAGAAAAAATCCTGGAACTTGATCAAAGTGCCGCCGCGCGTCGTCGGGTCTAACCTAACCAATTCCGTGATACTAGGTATAATAAAAATCAGTATCGATACACCAATGTAGTCGTATACACATACAAAAAATATACGTTTATTTAATTTTACATTATTTTCTTTATATTCATAACATCTTCCAACATAAATCACGGAGGTTTCATTAATCGACTTCAAAAAGGAGGAACTTCTATGTTTAACTGTTTGTATTTTATTATGTATGTTACGATCACTTTTTTCTTCCGAACAAACGCGTTTATTGAAATAATATAGGAATTGTAAACTACTAAAACTACTGCACATATATTTAAACAACCCATTAGCTGATACATATCTAGGCTCTACTGGTGAAATAATTTTATTTAATTTCATCCATACACGTCGTTACCATGACTATGGCAAGTAGAAATATATATTCATTCCATTAAACGATGCGATTTACCGGAACATATTATCCTACGGGATTCCAAAGGAAAAAAGGTCCAGTAATTTGTCTTGCTGAGTAGATTTGTGTAGGGATCACTAGAATAGAGCGCTTGGACCTGTCACATGAGAGTTGTGCTGAATGAATCGTTCATTTTCATCGGAGGAGGACATCTCACGTGACTAAAATCAGAAGGAACGGTCCAACTGTGGAGAATACTTCAATGAATATTGTGTAGGAGTAGTTTTAAAGCAAAGATGAAGCGTAGCGGTGGGAGCGTTGAGTGTCAAACTGGCAGATGACTAGTTCGATCTCCGCTAGCGTTCTGAGATTCCGGTAAAGGCGACACCGTTATTCAATTCCCAGAATGGTGGTAGGGTACTTGCGAGTACCTTTTTTTTTTTTTTTTTTTTTTTTTTTGTCGAGGGGGAAATCTTCAGCAAGATACTTCGCTACATTGAGGGTGCAGCGAAGTTATGTGAGGTTCTTTTTTAGTGGCTCACTAAAACCCCCCCGGTGGCCAGCCTCTATGCTTGACAAAGGGCTCCGGGAACTCCAGAGGAACGCACCGGTGCCCTTTTCGCATATCGCTTGTAGCAAAATCCCAGGGGCAGTCGGGCTACCCCCAAATTTGCTCGATGTCTAGCACTACACATGCCACTGTGTGTAGTTGCCTTCTCAAGGACCCTTTATAAGGAGGCGGAGCCCTCACTCCAGCCGCTTATAGGCCCAATATTTTTTTTTTTTTTTTTTTTTTTCCCTCCAGTTACTTTCTTGCACCTTTTTATGGCACTGGAATAGCAAGGCGCTCGGATCTTGTGCCTTGCCGTCGCTGCCTTCTCCTAGTGGGATCGGCCCTTTCCCGATCTCGTTCTGCGGCTTCCTTTTGCATTAGCACAGCCTCACAGAAAGAAGACACAGCTTTCCACCCCACTTCGTCTCTTAACATGGCAGCTACTACTGCTGGTAATGCAAGATCCTGTCCAATTGCATAATGCAGACTTAACCGCTCTGTAGTCCACCCTGAACATTCTTCAAGTGTGTGTTGCGCTGAATCACGATCCCCTTCACAGTGGTGGCATTGTGTTGTTCGTTCACGGCCAATCCTATTAAGGTATTCACTAAAACAGCCATGACCAGTGAGAACTTGAGTGAGTCGAAACGTGACATTTCCACTTTCTCGTCTATACCAGGATTCGAAGCTCGGTAGGATTGCTGCCACGGCGCGTTGGCTCGCGTTTCTGGGTTCTTCAAGACGTTTTTTCCATTTCTCGATCGCACGTCTATGCTCCTGTATATGCACTTCGGCAGGCCTGAGTTCGCCACTGCCGTCGCACCGCAGACGCTCATAGGATACTTGCGAGTACCTACCTCGCTTGCTACCACAGAGAATTGTATAGTTTCTGTGTGCTTGCCGGTAGCAATCACAGAAACTATACAGTTCCCTCAAGTATGAAGAACTGTCACCAAACCAGTGCACTCAGGAAGCCGTCCTTCAGATTTTGTCAGCATCCAAGTTGTAGCGTGAATCCACCTTTGCCCATATAGTGATGATAGTTGTCGAACGCTAGATATATCTACATACAAAATATTTAAAAAACATGTTATTTTCTTATAAAAGGAGCGTATGTTTTTTTAAACTCGAAAATGAATACACATTTCCTTAATAGCAGAATATCACCAAATAAAATACTTAACTACTTATTAGTGGTAGTCTTTTATTTTCGCCAGGAATGTGTTACTTATAACAAATGGACCTAAAAAAGAAACTGTATTTATAAAAAAAACTTATTGACTGTTTATTAATACAGACCTCAAACAGCTGATTCAAATAAGCTGAAAGTTGGTACACATGATATTATATTGATTATTACGTAGGCAATTGTAATTTTTATACTTTCGCGATTCAAACACATTGTTAATCATTCAAACGGGGCAATGCAATTTGGTCGAAACGTCGAGGTAAATAAATTACTAAATGTTATTCTCGCGATCAAGCCCCGTTTGATTTATTAACTATTACGTAGGCATTAGTAAAAAGAACATGAAAGAGCAGCTCTTCTTTGACAACTGTATCGAAATGTTACTTTGTTTACCATTAGGATACAGCTTCAGCTGGACCAAGGAGGTCGCAATGCAGTTTTTCTACATAAATAGTCTGTGGACGCCGCGCAACATGCATGCGCGACCAGCAAATGGATTTTGACGCTAAACGTTTAAAAACAAATGCACATATTTTATGTCCTGAAATTTAACCTATATTTCTATCTTTATAATGAGATTAGATAAAATCAATGATATTATATGTTTATATGAGGTAGATGTCGCACAAGCGCGCGGAAGCTGAGGCGGCAAAATTAAGTCAATTGTAGTAATTTTCATTGCGACGCGTATTTTAAGCGCAAGTCTAAATATATAGCTATCCTTTTCTATATTATTTGTACCGTAATCTGTCATCTTTAGTAAAACATGATTGGATAAAATAGTGTATGAAACTGCACATACTTTGGTCTTAAAACACTCGTGTAATGCTATAAAAAACTCGTATTTCAAGAACCCTTACTTCATAAACTACTATTGTATATCTCTGTGGATTCTACTGTGTCTCAATATTAAATATTACCTAAGTAACTTTGTACCTACTTTGCTACAGGAATACATAATTCAGTGTTTAATTAAGAACCAGTACCTACATATCTTTGCATAATAATATCCATGTAAACATGAGTGAGTACTGCCTCCAGGCTTTTGATATCCACCCCATTACGTTGAGCATATAAACGTAAAATGTAATGCCTTAAGCACAAATGCTTAATGAGTTTGGATGTAAAGTTTCTTGGCGCTGTTATTAACTTCTAATAGCTAATATTAATTTCAATTTTGCTGGTATTACTTACTCACTTTAGAATGGTAACTCACTTTTACACTAGTAGAACAAGCAATTAGTGCAAAAAGGACGGATTTAAAGCGAGGGCCATAGATGAATCACAAGCAAGTGAAGGATTGTAACGCCTGAATCACGACCGTAGGGTTTATGGAATGGAGATAGGTTAGACCTCGTAATAACAAATAGACTACTTTTATTAGGGAAAAAGTATAGTTACCATGAGATATTTAAGGTACGGGGAAAACCGTAATCCACGCGGGTGAAACCCCGGGGCGCTACTAGTACAAAATAAATCCTGGTTGGTTTCCTAAGCAATCAGGACATTGATTAGATTAGTGGCCGTTGTAGGAGCACTGAATAAGTGCCTTGGAGCCTTTTATTTCCAGCAATGAGAAAATCGATTAACTCCAAGCAGTAACTGTGGATGCCACAATCATTGTATCGCTGTCGTATAAACAATTGAATATCACAGGTACCGTCTGGAGAAACTATCATTATTCTATGACACAGTAATGAAAACTGAGTTCAATTGTTGAAGCTTCGATACGGCCGCGCTACGACTACATAGTTTTTCCTGTTTCTACCGCTGGAATCTAGGTAATTGCGTAACTCCACTGTAATATTAATATTTCTGTTGTTTCTATGTGTACCGTTAGTAAATAAACTACTTGGAAAAAACAATAAAAATACTCTAACGCTACCCCCGGGTATTCGTTGCTTATTTGAAAATCCTCCTCGCCTTTTTTCGCCCGTGCTGGGGTCGTGACCTATTCAAGGTCATAACTTTTCATGTTCATGGTCCTACATCATGCCTACACTATTTTTATCTAGTATTTTAACATAATATACAAATTCCAGTTAGGAACCATGTCAGGTCTCAGACACAGAATGTGCCTCAAATTAACAATTCTCTCCTTCGTGTGATCAATATAAAGACAATAAATTCCGTTCTCACTATACGGAACACTAATATTATTTTGTTATTAAAGTATCAGTGATCAATCAGAAGAGTCTCAGCAAGAGATCATCGCAGCATGTCTCCCACTCACCTCATTACATTACACGTCAAAGATTTACACTGCTTGCACACGCACACAATTCTCTCTCGCGTGCTCTTCAACGTGGCTCAACAAGGTTTGGTGTGATTGAGAGGCGTTAGCGTTTACTCAGATTTTTGAAGATTCAATGGCCAGGTTAAAATCGGTAGCTGGCGAATCGTATTTGATTAAATATTTCTAGAGTTTTAATTAAATAGTGGTAGTTCAGTCAAGTACTTTTTTTTTATTTTTTTATTTTATATATTATAAGTTTGCGTTTGACAACTGTCTCACCTGTATATATATATATATATATATATATATATATATATATACTTATTATATAGGCTCTTACAATGGGTTTAATAATTATGGGAAAATAAAAATTATATGGAAGAAAATACAATTTTTATCTACGGACTCTGACACAATGTTATGTTTTATTTTAATATAAATCTAAAGTAAACAGTTTACACACATTAATAATACCTTATACAGTTTATACTATGGAATGAGAAAGACAGTTATGAGAGAGAATTTGGTATTGTAATTGGGTTCCGAATCCCGTCAGGGACAAACATTTATGCGATGGGTGTTTGTCCCAGGTCTTGATGTTTGTGTGCTGTGATTGTGTGTGTTGTCCATGCTTCCCGCGACACAGGGTATCCTAGTGCGGGGGTATGAATGTAATAATATAATAATAATAATACAAAAAAGTTAATTGGAAGTAAAAATAGAAAACTTTTAGTTAAGTATATTAAATGACGTTTTAATTACTTTTTTTATTTTTTATTTGTAATTAAAACGTAGTATAATTAAATTAAATATAGTAGAATTAAAACTAAGTATAGAATAGATTATAGATTAGGAAACAAGAATGTAGTTTACGTGATAGCGCAAGAAATAAAAGGCTTTTTTATTTTATTTATTTATTTTTATATTAAATGAATTATGCAAGAAAGTGTTGTGATCATAAAGGGTGAATAGTTGTTGTGATGGAAAGGCGGCTGGATACTCTCTAGATTCTGATGCCCACTCTTCTTCTCGTGCTGTATTCTAGAACGATTACATCGAAATACTAGCGCACTGCCCCGATCTCGCACGGATAGATGTGGGTCGGTTAAATAATATAACAAAACTATTAAGAAAATTATGAACTTACACACACTTGGCGGTCTTTTCATGTTTAGACCACTCGATCAAATCAGCACTTGTACAAAAAAAAACTAAATCTAACGTAGGAAGCCGACCGCGCGAGTACAACTTACAAGGCATCTCGCACCACGGCGGCGTTTAATTTTGCTATTTGATATAGTTTTTAAATTGATGGTATCTTTTGAAGACAATGTCTTTTTTGTATAATTTAAAAAGCACGCTACGCAAGCATTGCTTAAATCAAACGTATTCAAATTTAAGCATACACGGAATAAAAGCTATTGGGTTTTAGATAAATTTAGCTAGTTAAAGTGATTAAAAGAATTAGCAACATTATTTAACAGATAGTTTACAGTCACTTGTACCACAGAATATTCTTTATACCCTCTATACTTTCCTTAAGGCAGTTATTAGTATTATATAATTTATAATATAATATATATGAATATGATGAGATTATAATAATAACGATCTAACTAAACTCTCATCTATATTCGAGGAAAATAAGATTAATTGTTTTCCGAAAACTTTGATTTCCTTCAACAAATCTAATTGCAAGAAATTAAATTGGAGGGCAATAAAACATAAAGTCACTAAGCAAAGCTACGTCTAGTGGCAACACTGTCTTATAAGGCTGTGACAACCCTATATACGAGTATTATCAAAATCAAGAGCGGGTAGCTGGAGAAACAACGCACTCTCGCCGATATCGTTACCCGTATTTTCAAGTATTCCCGTGGCCACGGCCAATTCAGCCTGGTAAAACGCATAGGTATAAAAAGGTCCAATGTTCAACTAAGCTCTAGCCATTACATATTGGTTAGAACATTTGAGTTATCTATAGGCTACCCATAGCTAGTAGATTGCTCAAATGTTATTGTAGTAGCTGCAGTATTGTAATTAGTTATTGGTGTTTTATTTTAATAAAGGCATTTACCCACTAAGCCCTTGCGTCCTTTGAGAAGCACGTAAATCCTCTGGTTGTTGGGTAACATTTGTTAGGTTGCATTCGAAGCCTTTGGGTTTTAGAAAACTGCTATATTGGTCGCCAGTTTAGTCGCTATACAGCCAATCCGCCGATCCTTATAAGCCAGCGTCAGTTCAACTCAGAATATATTTTGTCTTCAATATTATTCTCCGACAAGGACCTTATGGAGATGGAGGCGATCTGTTTTCAGCAGGAGAATCGTAGGATTCGATCGCAGGAGGAGTCCCGCCGAATCCTCTACGTCAGGGGTGAACTCCTTACCTGACGTTGGTCCCAAATAGGTTGGTCCCAAAAATAGTCCCAAATATACAATGAAATCAGAGAGTGCCCCTACTGCTAATACTGTGGACAAGACTTTTAATAAGGTAATTGAGATGGATTAGACCAATAACTTTGTCAGACGTTCAATTTAAGATACCTTCTTACGTAATCGATGAGGGCTTTTTCGTGGATTTACTGAGGTCACATTTAGCTTTAAGTACCTAATACTTGTAAAAGTATTAACTGGTAATAAATACGTGTACGATTGACAATAAAAAAACACATTCTTCTTACAAAAAGTATATATTATGATTTCTGAAATGAAAATGGATTTTAAAATTAAAAAATAAAAACAGTTTATTTCACACCGGTCATAGAAACTACTAATGAAAATAAAACATACACAAACCAAAGTAAAATTAGCAGCCTTATCGCTATCTTTTCCAGACATTATTTATTAAAAAATAATTAAGTTTCATCATGACAATTCCCATTAAATGATAATTTTCATTAAAACTTTGTCAGTAAGATTTCATTAGTGTATAGCATAATCAGTTCAATATGTTTTCACTGTTACGGTACAGAGTTTCATCTATCACGCTGGCTAATGGTTAATAGGCCAGTCGTCCGATTATCGGTGTAAAGACCGCCCAACGGCCTATGCCGTTAACCGTAACCGACGGCTAAACGTGTACTTGGCGCACGGAAGCGCTCAGTAGAATATGCGACTAGCGGGCACCCATCCAAGTGGTGATTACAGAATTCAGTGCCTAACCCAGATGATCGGTTAAGATTGCATGAGCAAACCTCGCTATGGGCTTTATTTTATTCGGGTTCCCGATGTACGTACTTACGGAAACCTAGGTCGATATTAGACTTTAAATTACTGTTCAATTACAATGTTTTGTATATCGTTGACACTTACCATAAGTTTCCCACACCATAAGTCTGATCTTAAACAAAATTATGCATTAAGCATGTCAGCCCCTTAGTACTGTCAAAACCAATAGGTTTCTCGAATATCAATTATGCAAAATGTTAGATTAATACGACTCGCCGAATGACTTTATAAAAAAAAAAAGAAAATTCCCAAAGTAACTAAATATTATAGTTAACCATTTTCCCCATAACAGTATGAGCGACCCAGACCCCGCACACATACACATTGTGTAACATACCGAAAGGGATGTATTCCCGCAGGAGACCGTATAAATTGTTTAAGCAGTTCCTTTGGCAACCTTTATACGTTACGGCAAATTGGATTCTTAAAATGGGAATACCCTTGTTTTGTTTGCGATAGTGATCTACCCATCACGAGATAAAAAGGTAATTGTCAAATGTACAAATAGATTATTCAAACAAAATGTGCTGAACACATCAAATGTCTTGATCATTTTTGTTTACTTTTTTATTTATTTTTTATACTGTAGAGATATAGCGTTTGACCACTATCTCACTTAATGGTCAGTGACGATGTGGTCGAAGATGTTATCACGCTAGATCTAGAATGCTCACTGGCTCTCAAGGACTGCTGCCTGAACACACTATGTGTTTTGGTGACAGTTTTTCAAACTTGAGGGTGGTAGCTAGCCAGGCGGGTATTCGAAAGTACCCTACCACCATGCTGGGAATTGAATTTGATAACGATGTTACCTTCACCGGAAGCTCAAGCTATTTTTGGGGATTGAACCAGTTTTCGTCAGTTTGACAGGCGACGCGGCGACGTTCCCCCCGCTGAGCTATCATAGCTTGCAATACATTATATATCTAGCGTTTGACCATCTCACTTAATTCTCGGTGACGATGTGGACGAGATGTGATCTAGAATGTTTACTGAATCTCAAGGACTGCTGCCTGAACATATTGTGTGTTTGGTGGCAGATTTTCTAAATTGTGGGTGGTAGCTAGGCAGCCAAGTACTCGAAAGTACCACTATGCGGGGAATTTGATAATAAGGTTACCTTCACCGGAAGCTCAAGCCATTGGTGGGGATCAAAGAAGCGTTCATCAGTTGGACAGCCGATGCAACCGACGCTGAGTTATCGTCGCTTCAAACTAGTATATGACCCGCTTGATGAACAGCGGTTATTGCCTACAGAAATCTACAATACTATTTATATTTTTGAGGTGCTGCCGACTATAAAGGATGCCTCTCCCATTGGTCTCTTATTCGTTCTCAAAGAAAAACGTTAAACATATTCCATAGTCAGGAATTCTATACGCATACATTTTTAACTTACATGTATCGAAATTCTGCTCCATAAATAACTAGCTAATAAATGATGACTAGTCCACTTGACACTGATTCAATTAACTAAAGTGCATTTTCACTTAACTGACTTTTTGTCAGATGTTAATTTGTTAAGTTACAAGAGTCTCTATCTGAACATAAATAAGGATTAATCTAAATGTAAACCTTTAATCTTTTCGATAACACGCTAAATCACGTCTTATTAAAATTTATTGTTATTAAAGACTTGGATAATATAAATTATAGTTATTCTTAGACGCGAGATACTGAATAAAATAAATGTTAAAATTATACATGTATTTTTAATATAATTTTTAAGCCCTTTGAATTATTTAGTATCAATCTTTATCATCTTTAAATCTTTCGAATATTTCGAAGACTCGATCCTAACCTAAGTCTGGAAGTTTCTAAGCATCCTAAAAGGAATTCATCAAAACACGCGCAAGTATTATGCAGAATTGCAGAAGTTAACGAAATTATTTCTGAGAAAGGAAGGTCTGAGACGGGCGCGAGGCCCTGAGTGCTGGCGGCAATTTGCATTTTGAATATTAATGACAAAGTGCTGTTAAGACACCGACTGTGATGGTAAAACTGCATGAATATTACTAATTTATATGTTCCTGATCGTTCAAGTATCAAATAGTTTCAGTGATCAATTCACAAGGAATATGAGGCTTCTAGAATATGTAGGCTAGAGGAGGTTGTATTCTAGAGTTTTTTTCAATCAGATGTTGATTGAAAGCAGTGAGCATCAATATTTAAGTGTTGCATCGCCCATGAGGTTAAACGTCTCTTCAACCTCAGTTCAACCATTTTACGTGCGCGAAAAAGATCCTACGGACAGAGATTGTCATGTGATCATAACTCACGTCAATAGACAATCTACCTTGACCGCCATCGGCTCGCAGATACCTTAGCCCTATTGGAAAGCACTGTGTAATGATTGCTCGTTATCCCACTGATATTGTAAATGTGAAAGTTTGGATGGATGGATGGATGGATGGATTGATATTTGTTACTTAACCACGCCAGAACAGCTCGATGGATTCGGATAAAATTTGGTATGTAGATACTTCAGGTCCCGAAATAGTACATAGGCTTATAACACTAACTTTTCATTAACATCAATCATCACCACGCGGGTAAAACCGCGGGGCGCAGCTAGTTTTATATAAGTTTTTGTATTATTCTATACTATTTTTTTAAAGGTTAAGCTTAGATTCGATTGCTCTCTCACCTGATGTTAAGCGACGACAATATCCAATTTAGTGTTTTCACGCAAACGTCAAAATACCACTCACGTATAATTCAACTACACAAAAATGGTAAAGTTTCCACTTGTTTACACAGTAAATATTCAAAAGAGTGATTAGAATAAAATAGACGGTTATATAAAAACGAGACAAAAATGTATTACTGTTGCAGAACGCAAGAGATTTCGTTTCAAATCGATTGCAAAGTTTGTATTGAGTAATTTCAAAGTTTAATGTAGGTACAATGTGAGCTGAACCAAAAAAGGTATGTAACATTATTCAGTGATGACTTATTATGCGTTATATACCACACGCATATTGCGTACTTAATATTCTTCTTCTCTATTACAATTAAAAGTTGATAACGTGTTCAATTAAGGTAGTGTACGTAAATCACTAATTTTAGAACATTGATAATACCAGAGAGATGTAAAAACTGCTTACAACTCATCGTAGACCTTACCAATAAAAGCAACATATTTATGGCATAACGGTGTGAAAACTCCGCCGAATCACATGGCGCAAAAACTGTGACGGCGACACTCTCTGTAGTACTGCGAGGGATCTAATCATTTACGTGAATGGACAGTACATAAGCTTTTATTTTTTACTGTAGCAACAAGACATGGGTCAGCGTTTAGATTTTTTTATACATATTATGTATAATATGTTAACGCGGCGAAAACGTTTTACAACAGAATAATAAATCCGTGGAATGCTTATTTAGAAGTTTAAATCTGTGGTATATTCAATATCAAAGATGTCACACACAGTTCACAGAATACTGTGTAGACCCCGCATATGTGTTTTGTATACAAAACACATATGCGGGGTCTACTACCCTGGTAGCATACGTATGCTACGTGTCTTAATTAAATATCCGGGAACTGGTACAAGTACTTAACGGAAAAATAAAGTTTGTTGCTCTCTACGTTGTTTGTATGTTATATGGTTTTAAATTGTTATAATATAATTATTTTGGATTACCTAACATGCTTACGGTAGCAGCATGAGTACTATAGATAAAACTGCTCCTATTACGCAAAGACCTTCCTCCATATTTTTTTGCTTGTTATAAAATGAATGACCATGTTAGATATCACCTACGCTGTGATTATAAAAAAATTGAGGCCCAAAAAAAAAACAATTAAAACCCTTAGACACAAACATTTAGTACTAGTACGAAAATAGGTAAAAAAGGTGTAAAACACAATTTTTTAACTCGACACTCGCTCACACTACATCCACTTACATTTTACACACCGAGAAGAACTTCTACACTTTACCTTTTCAAAAGGTCTTAATATGTTACAATTATAAACTCGTATTGAATTTATAATTGTAATATAATAATATTTTATATTTACTTAGATATTTGTAATTATATGTGTCAGTAGTTGTTAATAACTTAAGGCTACATTATTATTTGAAGAAGAGTGCTACAAGCAGAAAGACAGGCGATGAGCCTAGTTCGACGACAGATAACCTATAAAATGTAATCGTGTTTTATCCTTTAACCACATTACATAAAAAGTATGAATGTGCACTTTAAAAAAAAATAGAAATCTTTCAAATTTCATTTCAGAATTATGATTATATTACCACACTCTGGTTTACCTAGAACCACAAACTAGTAAAATATAATGTATCACTTATCATATAAATTGAGGAATTATTTTACACGTTTCATTGACATTCACAAGTCAATTTACGTATCTCGCAAAGTGTTTTTTTTTATAATTTTCTCACAAACTCCATTTTTCATTTGGTTAGTGTAAATTATTAGTTAGTATTAGTAGGTAATTAGTTATTTCTTATTTGGTTTCTGATTCACATAATATATCTAATAGGCGTTATCTAATGTACTGACTTGCAATACATATCATGGGCACAAGGCAATAAGGAGTGCTTTTATTAAATTTTCTCGCATCGACTGACTAATGCTGTCCAGCTGACGCGTGCGACAGATTTACTTACTTTTTCACCCATTTGTTGGATTTATACCAAAATTGTCGATGATATACGCTTGCTTGGCGGGCACTGAGAATTAGATATTTTATTAAATAGACGCATGTTTTATGTGTAAGTGGTTTAATTTACATTGGAAGTTTTTAGTAATACTTAGAAGACATTAATTTGTGAGTTTGATGAGAGATGAGACAGGAGTTTAGTGAATATTTATTCTCAGCTGGTTTCATTTTAGTCGAATTTCGACTTTATTTTAGCATACCTGTAGAGCTGAGGCAGTATTAGCCCATACAAAAATAATTTAGGGTCTAGAATAGATTGTGTGTGATATATGATAATCGATCCCGCGAATCAAACGCGTGTTGATTGACTTACGTGAAAAAAATTCAAAGCACACTTTGAATTTTTTTAGTGTGTTGTTGCTCTAAGGATAAAACACAAATTAAATCAAGGAAACTGCCTGTTTAAACGCATTCCAAATCTTGAAAATCGACCAAAGGTACCTACATCAAAATTTCATCATCATCATCTCAGCCATAGGACGTCCACTGCTGGACATAGGCCTCCCCCATTGATTTTCACAAGGACCTGTTGGAAGCGGCCCATCAAAATTTACAAATACCAAATAAATAAAAAATGAAACCCAGATACCTCCTTGAGCTTGAGACAAAATAGTTACAACATGAGAATATGCCTGAAACAATTACATCTAATCTTTTAGAATTGCGTAGACAGAATTCAAATACCAGACTATGAGACTCAAAGGAGGGCAAAGTGTGTATTATAGTCTGTATTTTAGTAATATTAAAACAATGTTGCCATGAGACGCTAACAACATACCTATACTACACAGTTTTCATAATCATATTTTATGTCTACCTAAAAAATATATAACGACCTCTCTCTACGGACAACATAATGATACTGTTGTAAATACACTTTATTTTAAATATTAGTAATTAATTAAATCATTAATGAATTAAATAGTTTTAATTATTTTAAAATCATTATCATCTCTTTACACACTATCTTTAAACACTCTTGACAAGGTTACTCGATATCGTTAAAATAGGCTTTATTCAGTTACAAAACATTTGTCGTGTTCAAATGTCCGTATCAATTAAGAATGTTCGTTTCGCGAACACTACAGGCGATCGGGAGCACTCTTCCACCGTGAGTAGGGTCGACATCATTTCGTAATATACACGGACACGATAAAAAATACTAAAATAACACTAGATTTACTTTATTCCATAAAGCAACTCTATTTTACTTGATAATTAGACTTAATAGTGAATCGTCATTGCCATAGTGCATAGTGTCATTGTGTAGTGCAAGTGAATGGTAGTAGAATTTTCTTTTTTTTTTTTTCATATAACAGTAATATATAAAACTAACATACATTATTTTGGAATATTCGCATAAAATAAGAAAAGCCAAATTTTGCTAATAGTATATCTTATTAGTAATTTACTAAAATATCAGTGTCGGGGAAAACCCTGGCCAGTAGACCTAGCCCTAGCAACATTCTACAAGCGTTAACGCTGAGAGAAAACATAAAAACAGTATGAGATTGACACTTCAAAGCGATATATCACGTGATCAACGAGAACGAATATTAAGCGTTAGCGGTTAAAGAAAGAGAAGTCATGCATCTTGTCTTGGCCCATTGGCTGGACGTCTCTTGTCCGAGTAATAAAGAACACGGGAGTGCTCAATTGAAATGACACTAGTAGCCCCAGATTTATCAGACAACGTGAACAAGATAGATAGAAAACCGCAAACTACCATTTTTTGGTAAGTAGTTAAGAGAAACTTGTCTTGAATTAAAGCTCATAAGTATAACATGGTTTCAATTCATTCTTAATATTAAATTAAAATAAACATTGTAATTTAGTTTCAAATGAATGTGTAAACATGTACCAACATTTTATTTATATCTTGCCTAAAAGGAGAAGTGACAAGTTATAATTAAATTTCATATTTTAAGGAAGCAAATATTTCTAAGGAAGCTAGGTTAGCTAGTCTTATAACAAGAACTTACAATTAAGACACCCTTAAAACAAAAAGAATTTAATCCAATTCGGGAACTATGATTCAGACAGACACTGTATACACAAACAAACACATCAAACCCGTCTTTTTGTCTTGAAGGTTAAAACCGTGACCGTCCGCAGAAAACTTACCAAAGGGCAACCCTACGAGTGGTTCCATGAAATTCATTAATTAATTTAAAACATTTATGCTTAATTATCGAACTCTTCAATTAAAAACCCCTTTTAAATTGTTGCTTTATTTATTTACTTTAACTACTCTCGTTAAGTAAAATGCAAATATCTGACTTTCACCACAAAATTTCCGTTCGCTTATCGACGAATCATCGAGTGTTGTAATGAATAGTTAAATTGTTTTAATGACTCATGGAATATAACATTCAATTATGTGACGTATATTATGATACAAATGAGCAGAAAGCAGAAAAAAGTCGCATGTAACTCATGAGTTGTCGCGAAGGATCGTGAATTGTATATATTTATTATATATATATTATATTATATTATTATATATTATTATATTATATATATATTATATTATTATATTGTATATAGCAACATTATCTGATAATTCCCGCCGTTTTCTATAGTTGTCTATGGTAACCTACCCTTTTTCTTTCTGTTCATTGCACAGTTAAGTTTAAATGTGGTGTGATGAGTGAGGTGCCCGGTATCCGAGCGGTCTGAAAGCTAAGTCTGAACAAGTATTGTCTAATAACTAACTTGCATGAGAATTGTCTAAGCAGCTAATTACTGAAAGTCTTATTGTGTTTGATCATAATAATTGTGTCAAAGCTAAGTTTCTCTTCGTAACTATTTTAGAGATGCTGCTGATGAAGAAATATGGTTGGTAACAGCTTGGAAGTATGCTTCGTGAAATGTAACACGTGTTATTAGCCTGTCCATGCAGGGATGTATGGACAGAGCGTTAAATACCCTTCTACGCTACGAGACACACTACTAAGGCTGTCTTATAGGCGGGGCATCTACACTCGGTAGTTGCCCTTGAAGACTTGGCCACGTCTCATGGGTTTACAAGGTCATGTCTGAGGGACTGACTATTCCGCTATGAGACACAATGTCAAGTAGCAACTACCTTGTAGGCTGGGGCGCACATTTCAGTTGTGCGCCTATCGAAGGTACGAGCCGTGACTTGACGTCAGGCGATGACGTAGGATCTTTGGGTTAGACCGTGTTGGGTTAGCCAACACGGTTAGGAAGCTTAGCCTTAACACCTTCAACGATAATCGATGACAATCTTGTAGTGGCTTCAACGCAGTTGAAGTCATAGTATCTGATCTTACAACAGGTGGTGAATGTTATAGGGTGGCAGTACACTCATCACACCTCATGTGTTCACTGAGCTGGCGCCCGCGGCCCGAGTGACATGTGAACAGCAGAACAGTACAAACATCACAGGAGTTACCTTTAGGTGAGTTCACACAGAACACCATAACTTGGCCACCAATGTATAGACATTCATTATGATAGTTAATAAGCATATTGCTCTAAATAGGTCATTGACTTGAATCCTGGCACTTAAGTAGCAGATAAATATTCATACTATTAATTACAAACCTGGTTATCATATATATATATAAACTAGATATGTATCGCCATTCATAATATGAACTATCAAAACAACGCCGCCGCCACATGAGTTATATGCGACGTTTTTCGACACATTTGTGAGGAAAAAACACACATGTATTGCTGATATTGTTTACCTATTAAATTAAAAATCCTGTATGAGTTTTGAAAGTGAGATGGTCACTAATACAATAATAAATATTATTAACGGAATATATATCATGTATTTTATTTGTTTTATTTGCTCGATATTTGAGCGCAGTTTCATGCGCCATGTTCACGAGTAAACTGAAGATTCTGCGGGTAGATGTTTGTTATGAGCAGGCAAATCTGTCTACCCTCTTTCTTTCACGTTTGTTGCGTTTAATGGTATTACCTAAAGATTTTTTACTAAAGATGACGTATATTCATGCTGCGCGGTGCTCAGATTTTGTTCCTTTACGACATAAACATGCTTACTGCGACAGATAATACGGTACAAATAATATAGAAAAGGATAGCTATATGTTTAGACTTGCGCTTGAAATACGTGTTGTAACCAAAATTACTACAATTGACTTAGTTTCGCCGCCTTAGTTTCCACGCGCTTGTGCGACATCTACCTCATATAAACATATAATATCATTGGTGTTACCACTGTCACTGTCACACAACAACAAGTCACTTGTCTTAAAACTCGATGTTGATCTCGACACACAAAACTCACGATATCCGCACGCGTATTTATTTTGGAACTTTGTCGGTTTCATAAATGAAATCATTTAAAAAAAAAACAAATAAAATACATGGTAAATATCCCGTAAGTAATATTAATTCTTGAAAATGCTCTATTTACTCGCAACTATGTGCTCATAGCAACAGTAAATTTATTAATGTAAGTATCCTAAAAATATAATAAAAGCGAAAGTGTGTGTCTATGGAAACATATACCTAATAAAAAAATGCACATCATTATTGATCACTACAAACATTTTTTCTTAGCAAGAATGTGAAATAGACAGATTATGTCAAACTAAAACCCTGTATTTGTCACAAAAACGTACCAGTTTTGTCCCATTAGGGTCATTAATGAGCAAGTTCACTGAAACTACAAAGAGCCGTTCGATTCGCGCCCGCGCGACGCGACCAATCAGGAACTTTTAATGGTTTTAGTCAGCATTCTGTCGTACGTCGAAGAAAATTGTGCGTTACAATGTCGTGTAAATATGATGCGTTTGTATTTAATTATAATATCAGCTGCGCCCCGCGGTTCACCCGCACGGACTACGTTACCGAGGTAGCCTCGGTTATCCCATGGGAACCGTACGTTTTCAACTTCTCGAATATTCTCTCGAAAAGTTCAAATAAACTAGTCTGTCAGCGTGCCAAAAGATACGAACGAGCCAATACCCACCCCCCTTTCAACTGGATGGATGCAACGGCACCACTCCTGTCAGAACTGCGGTCGTTGCTGCCGCTCCCGTATTGTAATCTGACGCCAATCATCAACCATGACGCTATAGAACTTCTGTCGTAGATGAATGAGGCCATGTAAAAAAATCCATCAAAAGTGTGAAAAGGTAACACAGTGAAATTTATAATATTAGGTATTTGTGGTATTCCAGAGGGACCATATTTTTTTTCGGGACAAAAAGGTGTCTGTGTTTTAATCGGGGTTATAGTGTACCTATATACAGGATTTCATTTAAATCTATCAACCCGTTAAGGCATTAAGAGGTATCAAACAAACATAGACACAAACTTTCAATATATAAAACTGAAAGTTTGTGTATTACTTAAGATAACAATAGTCGAAAAAAATATTTCACTGCCAAAAACATCTTGCTTAGTACGGTGTAACACGTAGACATCATACATGTCAATAGAGCTCGTTACCGAGCAAACTTTCCACTTGGCCACTTTCGATACGCATCGATGATGTAACGGAGAAATTGTCAAATACGCCATCTATATTCGATTTGTCTCATCGTGTCATATAAGTTGCTGTAATACCTAGACAATTTTCATGAAGTTGACGTGGCTCATGACTGTTATCAAGTCAAACGCTGATTTTAAGTTACATAAAAACTGTCTAAAGCTGTTATTTTGCAATATATCCTTTTTTAGGAACTATCTGCGCCCCGCGGTTTTACCCGCGTGGTGATGAAAAGCGGTGATCATGATGATGATTGAAATAAGCCTTTTTAATCCATATTTTAAGCTCCAAATTTCCATTAAATCGGTGTAGCCGTTTGAGTGTAAAGAAGTTACAAAAATACACACAAACTTTCGCATTTATAATAATAGTAGGAAGTAGAATAGAATAGTATAGGATGGCGAAATTGGTTCATATCGTATTATCCAAATAATCATATTCCAAAATAGAACTTTAATAAAAAAATTGCAAAACGTTTTACAATACACTTAATTAAATATTCACAGTACAATTGCGTGATTGCTTTGATAAAGAGTTTTGTGTAATTATAAACAAACAATACCACTCACATTTTTGTGACTATTTTCACGTGAGCTCGTGCCAAGGACGGCCGAGAACAACATATTGTTTACAAACCATAAATAGGTGGAATGAGGACTGGTAGAGCCCAAGCGTACGCTAGCTCGCCTGCGGTTATGCTATGGTGTAAGTAACAAGTGACACGATGTTCCATCTTCCCTATACACTCCATAAAACGCATATCGTTTCAGTTTTTTCGAAAAGGTTATGCTGTTTGCATCTATTCATTATCACTACCGGTATTTTCAGGCTCAACAATGGAAGGGTGAATACGCAAGATGTCAGGCTCAGAAGGCACTCCGACTAAGGCAATCCTTGAAGCACGGCCTGTCTAAGACAAGCGTTGAAAGCTCTCTCGCTCGCGCTGCAATGTTAAGAAAAGCTGCTAGCTTAAGGCCCATCGCCAGGATGAAGAACATAGAGAATGAACTGGCCTGGTATTAAATTGTATGTTAAATTATTACGTTGCTATCCGGACAACTAATTTCATGTTCAGATCCAGTCTGGTATGAAACCAATAAGACAACATCAAAAATTGCAGTCTGCTAAATTTAAAGTGGCCTGAAACTATGCTCAGCTTAAGCAGATTTAGAAGAGGTTTTGGCAGATCGTATGCTCACAGACTGCATTCAATGACGAGTTGTGTTATTGAATCAATGTGGAACGTAGAAAAGGAAGGGACTCTTCTATATCCGATGTGGAAGAAATAAAAAGCTGACTATCAAGCTGTCAAAAAAAAAAGCTGTTAAAAGCTGTCTGGTCTTTGTGAGATGTGCTTGTTGCCATATTGCATTGTAGAAATAGGCCCTACGCAGTTTTTGTCTCGAGCAAAAAAAATAATCTTTTTTATAAACGGTATCACGCTACTGGCCGTGGAGTACCGGTGTAGAATAGTACTCCCCCATCTCTTCCCGCGGGTGCCGTAAGAGTCGGCTAAGGGATCACGTACCAGGAGGTGGGCAGCAGCGCCTTCTGAGGATCGGAAATCATACTGCGCTCGCCAACCCGCCTGCCAAGCGTGGCGAGTATTGGCAAATCCCCCCTATATGAGGGAGGCATATGTCCAGCAGTGGACGCACATGGCTGAGAGAAGAAGAAGATCACGCTACTCGCTAAAAGGGAGCGGTGGCTACAGAGAAACGCTTTCTGCCACTGGCTTTACCTCATTCCATATAGAAAATGGAATAGGGCATTTCTTCCTTACAGTTTCTCTGTGGATACAACCCTCAAGTTGAAAACTGTCACCAAGCTCACAGTGTGTTCAGGCAGCCGTCCTTGAAAGCCAGTGTGCGTTCTAGGTCTAGCGTGATAACATTATCGGGCACATCGTCTCTGACCATCAAGAAAGATAATCGCTATATATTATATCTAGTAGGTACATAACTATGCAGTCAAAAAAAAGAACGTCAAAATTTTCTAATAATTCTTGCTTTGTCTATGTTTAAATTAGTCTTTACAAATTTTTCTTGACTTTATTTTTGAGCTATTTTACAATTTTATTATATTTTGTTTGATAACGTTGTAAATTTTGGTTAAACGTAACATACAATAGTATTTAGATCGCTACTAGATTGTGACTTAGTCCTGTTAAATTTACATTCTGAACGAGCAGCGCGGATGGGACGCTATCCGGGTGCTTTCCTTTGGGACTCCATCTCAATGGCTGCATACTTCTAATGACCTAAATAGTACCGCTGCGGGAACTTCGGAGCTAAGACACTTGTACAACTAATCCTGACCAAAGTTATTATGAAGATTTTGTTTAAAGATTAAATATTTATAGTTTTTTCTATAGGTCGTTTGGCAAAGATGACGAAACGTATGGAACACAAGTTTGACATAGACCACGGCCAAACAGCCCGGAAGCAATACATACAACAAACATCAAAATCGGTTCTCCCTGTTGAAAGTTCTGAGGTAACATTAAGCAAATACCAACGATTGAGAACCTCCTGTTTTTTTTGAAGTCGCTTAAACAGAGTATATATTTTTCTTATGGAAAAGGTATTATTGATTGGATTGACGATGAGAATGAGGGCAATTATTTAAAGATGCACGTGCTTCGACTATCTTAGCAAAAGTTTGCAATGATCTTTTATATGTTGTTGAGCCTTAAGTATTTCCCATTAGTGAGGTGAAAAATCGTGTGTTTACGGATATCGTAGCCAAAACATGAAAAAGCTACTGTTCAACTGTTTCTGTACTGTTTCACCAAAATTTTACTTAACAGTATTTGGCAGGCTAAACGGTTGGAAACAAATACATACAGCTGAAGTATAAAAATCGGTAGAGATGAGGTAGTTAGCCGTAACTTTATGGATCATGCCCACTAAGACACATCACTATGGCAGGAACTGAGTGTAACTTCAGCAGAAAAGTTTTATCGGACGACACGCACATGTGTCGTCCAAGAAACATAATACTGACGATTTAATACATAAGCCTCACCAAAATACTACTATTAGTATAAATGCGAAAGTTTGTGTGTCTGTGTGTATGTTTGTTACTTCTTCACGCTCAAACGGCTACACCGATTTCGATGAAATTTGGTATTGAGATAGTTTAAACTCGGATTATTTATGGACTAACACACAGGCTACTTTTATCCCGGAAAAAGTATAGTTCCTGTGGGATAGTTGAGGTAGCGGGAAAACTGTAATCCGTGCAGGTGAAAACGTGGGGCGCTACTAGTAGCTTATAACAGGGATATAGAGCGGGCTAATTGTGATTTTTATTTTTGATATCTGGCAACATTGCTTATTGTATTTTATTTCTTGTTTATTCAAATTTATTTATGTAATACTGTGTTTTTATGGGAATAAATTATTTTTCTTTCTTTTTTCTTCCTTTCTATTTAAAAACTGTATGAAAGTGTCAAATTTCAGAATTGACCTACGTGTCTTGATCTTGACATTTTTATTACTTAAAGCGATAATTATTAACGGAATGCTTCGAAAAAACTTATCACGTTGGCAATTCGCAAACGAAATGACGGATCATGCACTCGGTGTTATAGGAACCTAAAAATCGAATCCTCTAAATTAGCACTATTTTAATTTGGGCTAATATTTAATTTTAATAAAGGCATCGGCCCGGAATAGAATAATTAAGTTATAATATTTGTGTATTTGTGAATTTGTGTAAAAAAGTAAGTGACTGTCATAAATCACTGACACTTACTACAGTACTACGTCAGTAGTAAATGACTATACGACGGTCGCCGTGGCGCAGTGGTCAGTGACATTGACTTCTGTGTCGTCGGGATCCTGGGTTCGAATCCCGGCAGGGGCAAACATTCGTGCGATGTTTCTCCCGGGTCTTGGGTGTTTGTGTGCTGTAATTCTATGTGTCCATGCCTCCCGCGATACAGGGAATCCTAGTGCGGTCTAGTCGGTGCTAGTCTGAGTGTGAAACAAATAAAATAATAAAAAAAAAGCACGCAAAATATTATGATTTAGTTTTCATAAAGCGCTTCTTCCGGAAGGTTTATGTGTATTTTTTATCCTGATTAAAATGTATCAAATGTAATTTTAACCTGTGCTAAGTCAGGTTAAATCACTAGTAAAATATTTAGCGTACAACAAAATTGAACAACATAATACAATACTTACTTTTTAACCGACTTCATAAAAATGAGGAGGTTGTCAATTCGACACAAAGTAAAAATTATATTTTTTTTTTATTACAAGTACGTATGTTATATAGTGGAGTTGGAATTTTTATCTGAATGACAAGCGGAAGCTTGATTAAAAATATATGTTTATTTTTGTCCGGATCATAACAATTATCCGTCCAAATTGTATTGTCATCTCTAAAGTAAGGCTAGATGCCATCAGCTGGTTTGTTCAGGGATGAACATTGGGGTTATATTTCAAGACACATTGTCGCAATTCTGCGAAATTGTATGTGTTGCGATTTCCCTGATATGTTTTTTCGTGTTTGTTTAGGTAAATCCTTTTTTCTCTGTTGTTGTTGAGTCAGATTTATTGGTTTCTATTTATCAACAGCTTATGAGACTTTATGAGGATTGTTTGAGTAGATGTTTAGTTTGAGTGAATGCTTAGACATATTTCACAATAGAGTGTATATTTTTTTTGTAGGGGCAGCAACGTAAAATTCTGGCTTTGTTCATTTTACAACTTGAAAGATATATCTTAAAAAATGCATTGAACCTTGAAACCTTGGTTTTCTATATTACATTTCGATGAATTCGCACTGGAATTACAAAAAATAATTCCACCATCTTCACTCTCTATCATCGGTCAACCAGACGTACGGCTATGCGCCACCGCTACATGTTAGATATACCACCGTTACACACGAAGCGTTTTGCTTCCACTTTGATAATGTGAACTGCCAGTTTCTTGATAGGTACAACCCCAGAGTATTCAAGTCGCGAGTGAATAGATACCTTCTAAGTTTGCGTGCAACACCTTAGACCGCGTCGTCACTTAACATCAGGTTAGACAGCGGTCACACGTAAGCTTATTTCTTGTAATAAAATAAAAAATAAACCAACAAGCATTTTAGTTACATTATTGAAATGATGAAAAAGCACATTATATACTTACGTATTATATGTATTAAAAAATGAACCTAGTCTTATAATAAATACTTACAGTTGCGTAGTACCTACCCTTTTGAACTCCGTAAAACCATAGACTAAAACTAGATTATAACGTAAGGATAGGAATGAGTAAAAATCAACATATTTTTTAAAATACTTTATAAATGTAGTTTAACCAATATCTCACTTGATGGTCAGTAACAATGTGATGGAAGATGTTATTACGCTAAACCTCGAATACTTGCAAGTAACTAAATTGTACAACAGTTTAAGTGTCCAATGTGCCACTGCAAATGGCTAAGGTCTTATTGTATGACAAGAATGTTTCAAATGGAGAAACTTTAAAAATCCCATGATTTTCTGGTTGGATATACAGCGTACATAACAACGTATACAGTTCTACAGAGAAGGGGCAGGACGGTATTTAGTAGTCATCGGTTGAAGTCCTACCAGTAGACGATTTATTTCCTCCACGAGAGTTACGCAAACGTATGAGATATTGTTGATTTTTGCATCATCTCAATCTCGGCGATTTGCACGCCTGTCAATCGACACATATACGAACCACCAAACAAATATTACACTGAGATACAAAAAGGATGTTTTCGGGATAACATGTACTGCAGTGCTAGGCAAATATTTTTACCTTCATTACCTTCTATTCCTACCTAATCTATGATCGTGTCACTGTTTGTATAATGTACAGGCGAGCCATACCGCCTGGCTAAGCCACTGCAAACAGTTTTTTATTTTATTTTTTAACACTCAAAGCCCCGCACTAGGATTCTCTGTATTGCGGGAGGTATGGACACACACAGTCACAGTACACAAACACACAACAGCATGCACACTTATCGCACAAATGTCTGCCCATGCCGGGATTCGAACCCAGGGTCCCGAAAACACAGAAGTCGAAGAAGATGTCACAGACCACTGCGTCACGGCGACCATCAAATATGCGATTATCTAATTACATACTTAAGGTATATGGTGCCGTGGTGGTACCGGCCTAGAATAGTGCTTCCCCATCTCATCCCGCGGGTGCCGTAAGAATCGGATAAGGGATCACGTACCAGGAGGTGGGCAGCAGCGCCTTCTGAGGATAGGAAACCATACTGCGCTCGCCAACCCGCCTGCCAAGCGTGGCGAGTATTGGTAAATCCCCCTTATATGGGGAGGCATATGTCCAGCAGTGGACGTTCTATGGCTGCGATGATGATGATGAATTACATACATACAAAAAAACACCAAATTTGAATTCGAATTGAGAACTTCTTCCTTTTTTGAAGACGGTTAAAAACACCAAATTAAGGACTAACATCACTTTGTATCAAGACATGTGTAGCCTTATCTTATTTCAGTTATTGTCCGTGCGTGGCTGTCGCACACTGACTAGCTCGGACAGATTTGCATTTAAAGCAGGAGTACAGTATCGCGAGCGACGCGACGCGCCGTTATCGGGGCGAGTCGGTTCCCGGCTTAATGTGAAGCCCGACGACGCCGACATAAAGGTCTCGTAGAAAAATGGCGAAAACATTTTTTGGTAAGCTAGCAAGGAACCCTTTTAGAAGCTCTATTAAAAGAAGAAAGATCTATTCTCGCTGTAAGGTCGTCGCTGTTAGATAGGGAATAAGTGCTTACCTTTTTCTCAAAGAATGTAGGTCATTCGATGTTGTCGTGAAATGTGGGCTGCGGGTTTGAATAATGAAAAGGTTTCTTCTGGAGGTACGCGCTTGTTATTCCTCTGGTGGTCGAGTTTGGAGAGTTCAGACGAAAAGTCAAATGTTTCTTTTGGGACGTGATTATTTTTGTAAATGACATTACAAAAATATACGACTTTTCAAATATATTTTCTTAGTATCATACAAGTTTTAAAAGAGTAAAGCGCTCGTAGCTGAATAACCCGGGCGGTGTTAACAATGATCTACTGAGATAAGCAATGTACTCCGTGGTCATTACTCAGGTGGGTGGCCGCTGGAGGCATTTTCAACTGTTCGATACCCATCATATTTTTTCTCGTAGGTACTTTGTACCATGTAGTTAATGATTTTCCATGAAATATTTTATTTGCGGCAGCGGAATAGTTATGATAAAAAACCTAATAATTGAAATTGTATTACCTATGTAATCGCAGTCAGCCATTTCAGCACTGAGTAGTAACAACTCACACACGTACACAACTTTTGTGCACTTATAAAATTATGGTAATTGAAAAATATACATAGTTTTTCATTAATACATATGATATCAGATATCGAAACTGATTTATCATCATCGCCATTTTTAAAACATATCTACTGCTGAGGATAGATCCCCACACCGACTTATGTCCACTAGGACCGGTTAGATTCAAATTACACCTCCTTTAAACACAGCACTTCCGTTTTAAAATGAAAATGAATGAATAACACTTCTCAGTTATTGGAGTGTAACTCTAAAATGGCTCGTCCGATTTAAATGAAATTTAAATGGGAGGTACACTCTATCAAACAAAAAAAGAATTTTGAGAATCTGTCTAAAAATAGGTAAGAAATCGGTGATCATACATAATAAAATACATACGGTCGAACATATTTCGAATTTATTTTTATTCTTTTTGGAGTCGGTTAAAAATACAGTGTAGTGTAGTGTCGGTAAATATAATTTATAGATGTCCTTTAGTATTATGCTGTGATTATAATTAACCTATGCTATTTTACCATATAATTAATAAGACATCGTGAATATTACTTTCTTATTTACTTACATACGCTTGAAAAATATAAGCTTTCTTCTTTCGCAGTCAGGTAAAAACAACTAAATGTCTTATTGCTAATAAAATAAAACGTAATAAAATAAACCATTTTTATCTTCAGTGAATTATCAGCTGATGTAACAAAAGATTAAAAATATTAAAGTACTAATTTGATTAAAAAATAGGGATTACTCGTGTCAGCTTCAAGAAAGTGCTTATTAAACGAAACGCCTCCGGATTAACACATTTCGTCGAGTTGCCGTGCAGTTAGTGTAACTTCAAAGCTGCTTACAAACGGACACCCCCAGACAACATTTGCTAATTCACTTTGATGTCACCCCTCTCTCCCACATTTTCACCCCCTCACCCTTCCCGTAACGAGAAAACGCGTCTTAAAACTTTAAACATGGGGCGAGGTAAAATATTATTAAGCGTTCGCAACAATTTCTAATACTTTTTTTAACGAGAAATTGTTTTCAAAGTTCTTTGAGCCGGTGTTTTCTAAAAAACGGTTTTGTGTCGAAAGTTCAAAAGGGAATTTAATAACGCCTAAAATTGCTTTTGGATTTCACTGAGCCTTCTCCTTATGTAGAGAGAGACTACGTTATTAATAAGGGGATTACGAGATAATTACTCATTGAGTGGTAACCTGCTTTGATTTAATAATATTCCAAACTAACAAAATGCTTAAGTTTTTTTTTCGAGACATTGGGCCCGTGGGGACCGGGCGCTCATCAAATTTTCCAAAATTTACCAGAGCGTTTGATCGATGCGACGCGTGACCAAAATGGAGGCACATATTTGGCTCAACGAATCAGCATTGCAATTCAACGTGGCAATGCTGCTAGCATTCTGGGCACGCTGCCAGCCGGTAGCGGGTTAGAACATTTGAGTTATCTATAGGCTACAAATAGCTAGTGGATTGCTCAAATGTTATTGTAGTAGCTGCAGTATTGTAATTAGTTATTAATGTTTTATTTTAATAGAGGCATATGCCATTACAAAACACTAAATGTTTTATAAGTTTAAAGCGTACATGTATATTTGTTTATTGGAGGGCATTTTTCATCCCATTCACTAGCTAAAAATGATGAGTTGATTTGTGTGTCGTACACATTTCAATAATTATTATCCAGGGAATCTTTGTTCGAGCTGGTCTAGTGGTTTAATATGTTTTTCTGTTATCAAATGTTCATTCTTTGTTACACGCTCGTGTTTCTTTTCGATGCTAATACATATAGGATTACTAGATTAATGTTAATAAATCAATCGGGGCTTGATCGCGAGAAAAACATTTAGTAATTTATTTACCTCGACGTTTCGACCAAGTTGCATTGGTCGTGGTCACGAGAAGACTGGAGAAATGCGGGTAGATTGATTTATTAACACTGTGTTCGAATCGCGAAAGTTTGAAATTACTACTAGATTAATGCTGTCTTAGTAAAAATCCAAATCAAAGTTATAATAAATTCAAAGGAAAAGAAAAGCACGTATAAAAATTGAAATGAAAATAGTAGAAACGAAAGATGTATGATAGAAAGAGCGAGGTGTAAAGACGTAATCTCTGCTTGTCCAATCAGGATAGAGGCGTGATTGTATGTAGCTTTCTGTTTTTACGGCAGCAATGTTTGTCATCTACACTCCCTGCAAACTACCGTAGTAAATTATGTTTGAGATATTTAAACATAAATACAATACCAACCAACTGCTTGTCTCTAGAAACACGAGAGCGATGCCGGCCACAGGTATGCCAGTTGTTTGATCAACAAGAGGCAACTTCGTCGAGTTGTGTCTCAAACAAAACCATGGAAAACAAAATATGAACCACAAAGCGTGCTTGCGGCCGCTTTGTATCGTTTTCAATCTTCGTTATGAGAGCATCCTGGTTAAGGACTGAATAACTTAAAAAATTCGGAACCTATCAGATATTAATCACACTAATTATATTTTAGGTGGTGAGCAGAATCCGTTTTTTCATTCACTGCTTAAACATCATATATAATTAAACTTTGGTAAATAAGAGTATTCTCTGAGTTATAATATGTGAAGTTGAGTTAATGAACATTTAAACGGTATACTGTCTATTACCGTCATATAGTTTAAAAAAGAGCTCAATATAATAACCTGCAGATATGGATAACATAATTGACAGCCATTTGCATTTTGAGAAGCACATTCAAGAATCTGTTCGCAATTGCTTCTATAGATTGAAAGTGCTATATAATGTGAGACCTTACCTCAGTACTGACCTGAGGATAGCTTTGTGCGAATCACTGATTCTATCAAAACTGAATTATGCTGATGTTGTGTATGGATCTTGTCTTCTTAAGAGGTCAGAGGTACTTTTGCAAAGGGTGCAGAATGCATGCGCAAGATTTTGCTTCAATGTGCCAAAGCGTGGACATGTAACACCTTTTTTAAATATTGCTGATCTCATGAAAATGAAAGTCCGAAGACAGCTTCACTTTGCTACCCTACTCTTCGGGGTAATCAAGAGTAAAAAGCCAGATTACCTGTTGAAGAAATTATCTTGGGCCCATGAAAAAAGCTCACACATTACAAGGGCAACATCTTATTTGATCTTGACTCCACTGCATAAGACGCAAGCGTTCCGTGGTAGTTTTAAATTTGCCGCATCCAAATGCTGGAATGACCTTCCACCACCATTGAGAGACCTAAAAACGTCCAAAACTTTTAGCAAACATTTTAAAGCTCATTTATTAAAACTTCAAAAGGCATAGATATTGACTTACTTTTATTATTTTATACTTACTTAACTTACTTACTTAATTAAACTTACTTTGGGTTTTCCTCATCACATGAGTGGTGCGATGATGATGTAAAGTAGATTACTTGAACTTTTGTTTCTTAAACAATGCTATATACACGGTCTGGCTTTCGAAGGAAGCGGCGTGATTTCTAAACGTTTCACGTCCCATCTTATCTAATGTCTTGTCTTCAATTCTGTTCTCTGCGAAATTATTCTTTGCCAGCGAACACATATCCAGCTGCCACGTTGACACTTATTCTGTGTTTTATATGTTCATTGCTTATTCTCAGAGCCAGCCAATTGCACGGATTGACACATGATGCATACGTATCCGATTTATTATAATTATTGCAAACATCAGTGTATAATAAATAAAAATTACAATGCGTACAAACATTTAACTATATTGAGACACAAAAAAGATGAAAGAGGAGTAGAGGTTATACACATGAGTCGACGTGTCCTAACTAATAAGTAACCATAGATATTATAGCAGCAATGCTGCGTTCGAGCAAGCCCTTATTAAGTTTTTATATTTAATATCTGATGTTTTTTATTTGTTGTTCATTTTGTAATTTTTTTTATTTTTTTATTTTTATTCTCATGTTTCACAAATATTATCTCCTAATGGTACATAAACTACTAGTTACATGTACGTTCGTGATGCCAGTCTGAGTTCCTACTGAAAATCAGTGCGACGGTTATCCAACCTTAGCATTATGCTGAGTGGGAACTCATTCCTGGCATCGCGCAGCACTACAACAAACATTTAGATAAAGCTATATGTTATTACTTGTATGTATTTATATATTCTTAATATTACTGTGTGTTCTTATATATATGTTTTTACTGTTGTGGTGTTGCCTATGTCAAGAATAAATGTATTTCTTTCTTTCTTTCTTTCTAATTGTAGTAATACAGCTTGTTATAAGGCCCTAGTTATCCATCTTTATAGGTCCAGTTGAGTTTAGGTATTGCCAAATCTAGACAATATCTGCATGTGGTAGGATTAGTTTTCACTATTTGGTTGAGCGGTTGCGCGACTCGGTACATCTGAGCGTTTCTGTAAAATGAGGTAGTATGTACCGAGAACTTTTCAGTCTTAGCTGATGTGTAGTAATAATCACAAAGGCAAATTTTTTTCTAAGTTTTGGGATAATCTAAAACTCAGTCTCTAAAGTTGGCCTATTGAACAAGATTGGACCAGCATGTTAGGCACACAATAGTATGCACTAAAACCTGTCTCAGAGAAGAAAGTACGAGTCCCAATTGGAGGAACGTAATAAGCTTATTATAGTTATGAATTTATTCACAGTTTTATGGTTCTAATCTTAGCGAAAAGAACGTCTAGGGTTAAAAAAATTATACCGGTTAAATACCGCTTCGTTTACAATTTCATCCTTGGATTCCGCTGGCCCTTTGCAAAGCAATATTGCTGAAAGCTTATAACGTATATTAACTGTAGGACATAACACATTCCACTCTGTGAGTATCAGCATAGATTATCATATTAAATTTCCTTTGAGAGACTGATATTTGCGATCTGGAAAATTTCCAAATATGATACAATAAAATAATTGATTTATAAGGTTGTCAATTTTGAGTATCATCATAATATATTATGGTTGTTTCTTATGCATAAGAAAGTTTTTGGTTATTTTTTATCACATGTGTATGACAAGTAATAATAAATAGCAAATTATATTTGAATATTGAAAAGAAAACCAACCATCTATATCTATAGGCTGACAGTAGCTAGTGGGTTCCTCAAATGTTTTTGTAGTAGCTATAGTATTGTAATTAGTCATTAGTATTTTATTTAATTATATCGTCGGCCCAAAAACCAGTTTTTTATTTACTAAATTAAAAAGATTAATTTTTCGTTCTTTGTTTTAAGGATTAGTGTAGTGTTCACTTAAGGTGTGTTATTGTAATGTGGTTAAAATACTGCTCATAGTGAACACATGAACAAAGTGTGTGACCCTTAAATAGAGACAATAAAAACAGTGTTAATGTACACATTCTTAGTACAGTAAGTTTGGCAAGCTAAGTAACCAAACAAAGACTTAAACTACTTATTACCTTTTTAGGCTAGATCGTAATATCTTTATAGGGTGCATTTGTATGTACGAACGAAAAGAAAACACTTATAGGTTAGTTTTTTCACAGCTTCAAGAGACTGTAGACCAGAGTATATCGTTTTAATTTCAACTCGATATCTCCACGCGTTTAGAGTTAGAAGGTCTAGACAGACGGACGGACTGACAACAAAGTTATCCTATAAGTAAGTTCCTCTTGAGGTACGGAACCTTAAGAATACCTTTCTCAGACACTTAATAGCACTAACACAATTTTATCATAATAAAGTTCTTTACAGCACTCAACATTCTCAAAGGAACTACTAGCACGTGCTAAAATACTTAATTGCTTAATGTGAAACTAATTACTTTAGAATTTACCCCCACACGAGTAAACTTTTTATTTTTTTTTATTTTTATTTTTTTTAACATTCACACAAGGTCTTCAGGTCCCAAACTAGGCAGAGCCTGTACTATGGTAACCTGATGACTGATATATATACTTAAATACATACTTATATATATACTTTTTTTTATACATATACACACCCAGACACAGGTTAAACAGACATGTTCATACACACAAATGTTTGACCTGTCCGGGAATCGAACCCGGGACCAGCGGCTCAGAAGGCAGAGTGCTACCAACTGCGCCAAGGCCGGTTGGCACAAGAAGCTATATTCCTTTTGAAGTGGTTATGTTAATACAAAAAATGCAAAGTGCAGAAATGTACTCAGATTGTATTGTCTACCATTCCTTAGTTACGACTCAATTATCTTTAGAAAGTAAGAAATACCAATTAACATCCTTTTATGCTGTCCAACGGTCGCTATAAAGCGAGTTTTGCATTTAAACCAGTAGCCATATTTATTGTAGAATTATAACTACTGGATAAGAACCTTATTTTCAATGTCGTAAGAAGGAGAATAACTTTTGAGAGCATTTACAGTGTGGTGTATGAAGCGTAAGAACTGATGCACGCTCATTAGCAAGTGTCTCCGACTAGATTACGTTTTGACATGACTTAACAAACAGACACCACTTCGATGAGAGCCGCGTGATCAAAAGTGTTCCATTCGTGTGGAGAATGAGGAGGGATTAATGCCCTGGACCTGCACAGAGATGTAAAGATAAAAGAAATCTTTGATTAAATATTTCGTTGCCGGCTCTTTATTCCACCAATATTATGAGTGGGTTTCACTTAATTCAAATTCAATGAATCAATTGATCAAATTCTTACCATTTCACCTTCGCGGAGCTAGTGTTACTTTTGTCGCGATTTGGCGTGAACGGAAACACTTAACAAAACTTATGTCCAACAGCCACATGCTCAGGGAAATAGAAAAACACTTGCAATTTTGACTGAGGTATCAATTATACATTTTTGCGAAATAAATTTAGAGCAGAGTTGCAATGTTGATTTAAGAGACGTATTTACTCTTGACTTATTAAGAAAATATTAATTCTATTTGGATTAAACATTGCAATATTTCCATAAAACAAATCAACACAAAAACAGGCCCTGGCGTGGGTCATATACAAACATTTGAGTGGCTGTACGAGCGGTTGCTACTGTATTTCATAAACAATTATAAAAAGTGAAATAAGGTACGTGAAAAAAATGTAGTTTTATCCTATTCTTAGCTTTGATTATGTGCAAATTATTATTTATTGTATTTCATGATTTTTTTTTACTACACGTAGGTATCTGTCTGATTTTGGCAGCAGGTTGAAAAAGCGTGTTGACGCTAATGTTTAAAAAAGATGACGACGGCTGTATAATTGAACAATGCCTAAAAGCCATTCTCAAGAGTTGGTTGCTGATAAAGAACGAAGACGAAATTCAGAGATCAGTAACAGAGAAGACGCCGCGAAGGAGAGTTCTACGCTCTTGTCGCCGCCCGGACCTGAACCACTGAAGATGTCGACCGCAGTGATCGACGAAACGTCTGGAACACAAGTTTCACTTAGACCACGGTCAAACAGCCCGGAAGCAATACATACAACAAGAAGACGAAATTGTGATAGTATATAGGTACACAATAATTATTACAAATTGTACCTGTATTAAAAAATTGAAAGTTGCTGACATAACCCAGCAGATAAGAAGGTTAAAGCGGAAGTGAGCAGGGAACATAGCTCGAAGAACTGATGGCTATTGGGGTCGAAAGGTTCTTGAAAAGGGACCACGGACTGGCAAGCGCAGCATAGGACGGCCACCGACCAGGTGCGGGCCGCCTCCAACCAGTCCTTGTGGAAATCAATGGGGGAGGCTTATGTCCAGCAGTAGACGTACTATGGCTGAGATGATGCTGTATATGTATTACGTATTTTGTATTATAGCTTGATTAAAAATACACAGTTCATAAATGGAACAATAATTTTAAAAGATTTAATTTACTCGTATAAGACTAAGAGTAAAACGATTTCAAAGTAGGCACTTTGGATAGATACCGATGGTTTCAGCGGCTTGGCACAGCGATGGCTTTACATAGGTAGGTATATTTAAAATCGAATATATGAGACATAAAACATAAGCCAGTGACAGCATAAAAGCCTATCGAGTTCCATTGGTACGTGTGCTTTAGTATTCTATAGTTATTCTACAGCATTACACCGCGTAGATAGGTACAGTCGAGTACATTCTAGGATGAACTTTCCTTTACATCTATACTAAAACGCTCACATTCCCACTATTATTATAAATGCGAAAGTTTGTATGGATGGATGTTTGGATTTGGATGAAATTGGGTATGGAGTTAGGTTAGACCCTGGAATAACACATAGGCTACTCGTACTTTTGTCCCGAAAAAAGTATAGAGTTCCCGTGGGATGATTGAGGTAGCGGAAATCCGTAATCCACGTGAGTGGAACCGCTGGGCGCTACTAGTACTATATAAAATTGTATAGTATAAATAGTATACTTTTATAATTAGCGATAAAACAAAACATTAGTAGTAATCAACAAGTGGGGCATCAATGATGACTTGACTTGGCTCTCATTCAGAAAACTGCTCTCCGTGGCTTTTTTTTTTCTAACGGACTAATGCTGTTTGCCTCTACCGGCATTTACAGCTTCACCGGGGGGGGGAGGGGAGGGGGGGGCGAGCACAGATGGTGCTCAGCCCGGTATTTGTGCGGGCGCAGAAGGCGCACCGCCTAGTGAGGCTAGCGCTGACGGCGCTGTGCCACTAGGAGAGGACGAGGCGACTAGCTCAAGGGCTCCACTGAGGTTCAGACCTCGGCTTGAGCTGTCGCCAGGACAGGGAGTTATCGGATCGACTTGCCCCGGTACCAAAGTGGTCCGTAAGTGGGCCCTAAGGATGTTTGCTCTTTGACTATTTGGAGAGAATCTAACCAGGATGTTTTTACCTCGAGCTCGCCGTCGAGCTCGGTGTCGGACTGTTTCTCGGTGTCTGACTGTGATCATGCTCTCCGTGGCTCTCACTTCTCGCATAATATTATGACCGGGACATGACGTGTGCACTTTTAGAGTTTTGAACAAAGTCGATGTGGCAATATCAAAGAACTGATTAAATATACATATTAACAGGTGCAGATGACATTACAGAGGCTCTTTCGTGTTTACCTACAGGCAGAGAGGGCGGGACCAACCCTGATGCGCGTTTGTGAAAAATATTACAAATATTTTATTATCATATACCTACATATAAAACCTAACGCAAACTTATATGTAAAAAAAATATAAGCCCCATCAGCCATAAAAAAAAGTCCCAATCACATTTTTGACTTTTCAGTTTTATGTCTTGTAATGTAAGGTACTTTTCAAACTAAAATTAACTAAAATTTCAAAATAAATTAGCGTACGACAAGTTTTTTTCATTCAAAAGTAATTTTCATGAACTGTTCTCATAGGTGACATTTCCGATGTTTATTAAAAATATAGGAAAATCAACAAAATAAACTTACAACATTGTATATTTAACTAATGGTAACTCCAGTGGCCTTAAACTACACTTTAACATTGATATTATATTATCCATATAATATCAATGTTAAAAGTGTAAAGGTATAGTTGACGATCTATTTCTCATCTCTTCCAATTTATTTAATTTATACAATCTACTTTTACATCTAACTGTACTGTCATGGCGGTACAGTTGGCAAAACAGGTGCCAACTTGGTCCCCATTCAATATGGTGCTATTGTACCATTATGGGTAATCGAGATACATTTAGATCGAGATGAGGCGTCGAATTTATTACGAATAATGCCATTTATTTAGAAATATCGGCGTTGGTTTCCAATGGAATGTATTTAGCTGTATCTTATTGAGAAACCTGAATAATGATGTGTGAAGGTTTTATGCGTATGGAACTCAGCCATTGAATGAAGTGTAATAATGTGTATGGTATTTTGTTCAGGTACCTACGATATACAATACTGTTAATTATTTTAACTACCTAGTATGGCGAGCCGTTTTATTCTGAGAAAAAAAGGGCGTACGAAATAAAATAATTGAGAGTGGTAGTGATGCTGTTGTCCAAACTAGCAAAAATAGTTTTAAATTAGATAGGTTTTGTACGGTTACGATAGAGTCCAAAATTGTGTAATACTTATGAATGCTTCTTTCTTAATGTATCGATTTTACAATATTCCTATTATGTTCCAAATATATAGACTACGATTCCTATTAATATTATGTATTATACAATAATATGAACTATATTTACGCTTATATTCGTATAACCTCTCACAACACTATCTCTAATATTAGACAAGTTTCATTGTAATGCGTGTAGTGCAGTCGGCACCAATTAACGGAACCACTTTAAAAAAAAAAACTAAATTTAGTTTTACAGTTTGACAAAACTTTATCGTAACCGTATAAAAAGTATCTTACTTTACACAATTTTAGTTGCTAATTAGACTAAAGAACAGAATCACTACAAATGCCTGTTCTAGAATAACTATTTTTGTTAGTTGATAATATCTAGGAGATTATTTTATGGATCTAGCAATGGATTACTATCTCACTCGATGGTCAGTGACGATGTGGTCAAATATGTCACTCTAGAAGTAGAATTATTCGTCCTCGAGATAAAGAAGAGAAGCTCTAAACTTCGCCGATAGTCGGAGTCGACGGCATAACATGATTTATTTATTATTAACAACTAAAATGATTTACAAAAAATCAATTACATTAGCTGTGCAAATTCAATTTCATAACAAAAATGATAAGAGGCTTGCTGATACCATGATTTGGTCAAGACCTCTCAGTATCAGGAAAACTGATTCAAAAAGATGGACCTTTCACTTACTACTAAATACTAGGTGTATTTGCGACACAATAATTTACTAATAGTTGACTTTTGAACTATTATGGTACGGACTTCGACAAATTATTTAACACTTTTGAGTGTTGAAGTCAGAACCAGAATCAGAATAATTTATTGAGAACTGATAAAAATATTACACATTTTTTGCACGATGGTATTGCAAGAGAGTGATAATCAGCTTACCCGTATCGGGGATTCAATGTTGCATATTATAACTAATTATTACATTATTAATATGTCAAGATAATCGCTATGGAAGTCGCTGCCATATTATGTTTTTTTTTAAAATTTCGCATATTATGACATTGTAAAATTTCAAGGTTTAATTTTTATCCAGCTGTGTTACAACGAGAACTGTTGCGATAGTTTCCAAATTTAAAATTATACATTTTGAAACATCATGGCGGTATGTATGTATATATACCTACGCTAGGTTATATATAAGTCCATTGTTGCAGAGTATCACATTTGTGGCACGCCACTGATGTATTTACGACGAGCCAGCGTGACGTATGGCCCGACCGAATAATTTAATCACATTCACAATTACGATGCGCAAAACGCGATTAACGATTATTTCGATGATTGAATTTCTGAAATATTACAGTTTTGCTCATAGATAAGATATTGATTTAGGTATTTTTAAAATACTCCGAATAAAAGTTGTGATCCATTTCTTATGACTATTATATTCATAAATGATAAATATTTATAAAAAAAATTACCAAAAAAGAAACCAACACTCATAATTAATGTGAAATAACTTGTTGAAGTCGGTACCATGATAGTTCAAAAGTAACTAATATCAAAATATTGTGCACTTGGTACCGACCTAAGGCTAATAATAAAATTAATAATATTAAGGATCACTAATTTTTGAAAATGTAATATAGCCTATGTCACCCGGGGATAGTTTAGCTTCCCAACAGTGAAAAAATGTTTAAATCGGTTCAGTGGTTCCGTAGCCTAATCAATGCAAACAAACAAATAACACGTTTCTCTATATAATATGAGTATCGTCACTCAATTGTTTTGATTTCCCGGAACCCCTCCACTTAAACTTTATGGTATGGTATTAAAGTTCAAATTGACTTTAAGTATTATTACGAATCGTTTGTATGGGAATATAGAAAAGTTTGTTTTTAGACTTTTTCAGGCTATTTCGTTAAATTTTTCTCTCCGTAAGAACCATCCGCGTACTTTAAGGAATATTATAAAAAAATAATTAGCAAAATCGGTGCAGCTGCTCCCGAGAATTGCGCTTAGCAACACATTCAGCGATTCATTTTTATATTATAGAGAATTATCGTTTCTTATAGTAATTACAAAAGCTGTCTAAAATTACTTGGATGGATGTCACAACCTGTAAATTGGCAGCGACCTAAGCGCCCACAGCTGCAAGCCAGCTCTCATTTCAGTCAATGATGGCGATGAGGTGGAATAAGCCTTTCGTTCAGCATTGCATGTTGCGGCAATGCTTTAAGATCGCATAGTTGTTGCTATTATTTGTAGTGATAAAATATTTGATAGTTTATACTTGAAACTAATGGTTTTTTTAAAATTTTATCTGCAGGGGCTGTTTCTATGCAAACCGCAAACCTTAAAATAGTTGTTACATAAATTACTGAAGAGAAAACAAAATATTTGGATATTTGCAAATATTTATAGACCTTTCTAATCTAAAATACCCTAGTGCATAAAATTGTTTACGACCCCATAACAATGATAAAGTATCACGTATTTCACATCGAATTTAAGATAACTTTACCATAGCGTGCATAACGCTATGGTAAAGTTATCTTAATGTCGCACGTTTTTATGAATTCCTGGCAATACAAGGAATTCCTACAAATTCATTCCATCAGTCTGTGGACGTCCGTCTGTCTGAATCACTTTGTAACCTTACTTCTTCAGTAATTAGGATGTTTATTAACAGTTTCTTATCCAGTCACACTATACTTTGATAGTATCGATAATCTTGTTTAATAGCAATTATTTCACTTTCAACAATCTTTCTTACCCGTGTGCTATTCTAACAATAATTACGTTATCAAAATCAATTACGTTAGGTCTTCTTTTTGAATCTTTTTGAAAATTAAGCAAATAATTGAACTGATTTCATTTTACAATTCTATGGGGCTAATATAATGGAGCATGTCTTGAAATTAAAAAAATGAATATTTTTCTATTGAAAAACATAATCTGATAATATTGACACGCGTATCAATCGCCGAATTTATTTGGCAAGGATCATAGATAATTGTTTTCTACGAAATATTTTGTTTGCGGTAGCAGAAATGTTAAATATTGCCAGTTTACAGATTGAAGATAAGAGCAGGTAAGAACATAATATATTATTATTTAGAAGTTAATTAAATCTATGTGAAATATTTTATGACATCAACAAACAAGAGTTTACTGGAAACTTTGTTTTGAGCCACGGAAAATTCCACAAGGTGAAACCGCTTCGCATGCGGTTGCGGTCTTACAATTATATACAAGGGAAGAGAGAGCAGCGACAGTAGGAATAAAGTATAATTAGAATAAGTATTATTAGTTATATTCATTTCATTTTAGATTATTTTAAATAATAATAATGCCTTTTATTTTCCTTAATAAAATAGTTACAATTGTTTATAAGTACTTAACTAACTTATAACATTAAATAAATAAATAAAAAATATAATTAACCTAAGAAATTTACTTAAAAATATTAAGTGCCTCTCAACGAGTAAAGGCCTCCCCCTTGTTTCTCCACGTCGTCCTGTCGTTCGCCTTATCTTCCCAGTCTGATCCAGTGATTTTTACTATTTCGTCGAGCCATCTTTCTTTTGGCCTACCCCTGCTTCTCTTGTCTGTTGGACCGTTCCACATGGTTATCTTTTTTGTCCATCTATCATCACTCATACGTACAATATGGCCATAATAGTAATAAATTTTAAATAAAAATCCATATAATTTTACAATGATTGCTTATAGTTTTTCCTCCTAATTTTATGAACTATAATGGGTATAAGGCTTATTTTTAGGCTGTTTTTCAGAATATTTGAATAGCATACTTAACAAATATCATACCCATTACTTGTTTAGTAAATACAAGTAATGCGTATGATATCAAGTATTAAACTTAAGTTATCTCATACAATCCAGATAAAAATGAAGATAAGAACATTTAACAAAGATTTACCGTAATTACACCTTCGACCAAATCATTACTGACCTTAAAGTGAGACCACGTGGGTCGGTTCGTAGATTACAATTATTATAAAATACACCACAACTAAGTTTGAAATAGATATGATATCAAACTGCTATTTCTTATTTACCATGTCATTACTCCATTGAAATCATGTCGCGTCAGTTGAATTTAAATTTGTTGTTAAAAAAAATTGTAGAATTTAATAAAATTAAAATAACGTCGTAGGAACATGAAAAATCTAAATTTTGTTATTTTATGCCTCAAAAGCATTAGTCTTAAGTACGAGTAAAGCTTGTAACTTGGACCACACGTGTTGCCTCGCGGTCCAGTTTATGTGTCCCTTTGTTTGGAAGGTAGGTACGCAGGCCGCGGGCTGTCATCAACCGTTAACCTGCGCGTAGTAGCTTTGTTAATTTCACGCTGGTTTGCATTTGTTCTTACGACGACCCAAGTATGTTATACTGCTGGTAATCGGGCTACAAGTTAGGGTTGAATTTGTTAATTTAGTTTTAATAACAAACTAGGTGCACATTTACAAATATAGTAAATATAATAAAAAAGTAAATTATTTCTTTATTATATTGACACCGATCTCACACGACCATATACCGATATGCATGATATACTATCGTATAGGTAGTCTCTATGAACGTTATAAGCCAGCTTAAGGTCATACAACCACCCACAGACAGGTATAGTTATTTCCCGAAAAAAAATTAGCAGATGTTTACCTTCTCCAGGCTTCCATCTGTCTATTCTTCAAAAATAATCAGTCACAAAAGGCGGAAAAGAGTTTTTCCGCCCGCTATAAAACTCGTAAGAGAAAAGATCTAACTTGCACGCACTTGTAGACGAACCAATCATAGTTTTTAGAATAGAAGGGATGCAAAAATATTCCAAATCTTGTAGTTATAATTACAGGGACGCAAAAATTAAAATAAGGAGCTGTCTAAAAACAATTACCCATGATGATAGTAAACAATTACCTGTGATGATACTAAACAATTACCTATGATGATAGTAAACAATTACCTGTGATGATACTAAACAATTACCTATGATGATAGTAAACAATTACCCATGATGATAGTAAATAATTACCTGTGATGATACTAAACAATTACCTATGATGATAGTAAACAATTACCTGTGATGATACTAAACAATTACCTATGATGATAGTAAATAATTGCTAAAGACACAACTATACGAAGCCCAACATAATAGTAAGTGCTCTTGACCTCATACAAAGCTTATACCTTTATACTTATACATGCTTAATTATCATTTATTAGTTACTTAAGCTTACTAGATATTTGCGTAATACAGCTATCTCGCTCGTATCATTTTTATTGGTACCCTGGAAGAAAGAAAATGTTACGACACAAGAAAAATCTTAAAGTAGGTTTGCAGTTACAATTGCATAGAAATAATGTTTTCTACAAGCTGTTAATTGTATAATAAACTGAAAAATAAACTGTATTTAAGTGTAATTAGTGTATGCTATTGTTTCTTTGTTCTTGTTGTGTTTGTAAATAAACTTAGATAAATCTTATTAAGATAAGGTATGTAAGTTTATTTCATCATATTATATTATAATTAGTATTGATTGGATCTGTGCGAATCACGAAAGTCTAAAATTTAAGTAGGTATATTACAATATATAGTGTTTGAGTATGTATAAAGGGCCCAAAAATTATTGCTCTTCAGTGTAAATTACCCGCTAGTGTCTAATTACACGAACTGCGGACGGTTCCGAATTTTGTCGGAAAATGAGCCCGGAATGATTTACGTTTTGTGAGCTTGCTGAGTTTTACAATGGAATAATTTCATTGGTTTCATTTTAAGTATCCATTTGCGTATTCAGCGATATCAACAGTTTAATAAAGAGAAATAAAATATAGCAATCGTGTTCATTTTAACATATACAGTAGAACCTCGATAACTGTAATGTCAAGGGAAATGCAAAAAATCGAAATAATAAGTTTTGGACTGAAATTAGTTCGAGAATATACAGATAATTTAATTAAAATTACTTCATTTAAATTTCCTATTGCTAATGTTTCGACTTAAAATACGCAATTTTTGAGTATATTTTCTAGTTAAAGATAACTTAAATAAAAAAAGACGTGTGGCACTCGGGGATTGCCGCGGTAAAGCTATTGCATAGCATTTTTTATCAACTTATGCAATTAATATATTAATAACATATGCAGTAACGCCGATACAAACAATGCCACCTACAGGCGAGTTGCTGAACTAAACAGACAAGCGTGATATTTTTAAAAAGTCATTAAAAGTTTCTGGTATTCATCAATAGATGGCAAAACAAAAAAGTATCACCGCTGTGCCGGTCGGCGTGGGGGGTGATAGGTTATTATCGTTACGGAATTTCTGGATTCTTTCTCCACGGCCAAGGCTTATATATGAGTACTAGGCGAGAAAACCCTTAACGACAAACAATCATAAGATACAAAGCTGTGTTAATTAGAAAGTTTAATTAATGTATTTATTCAATCGCACGTGTACAAAGCATGCAAACAATAGATTATAAGCCCCGAACTTTTCTACTGGATTTTATTGCTGTGAGTTGAGAGAATTTTAATTGAAAATATCATTATATTTCGAGTTTTCTTTCGAAAATTCGATCTATCCCACTTATATTATAAATGTGAAAGTTTGGATGGATGGATGTTTGTTACTCAATCACGCTCAAACGGCGGACGGATTTGGATGAAATTTTGTATGTAGATACTTCAGGTCCCGGAATAACACATAGGCTGCTACTTTTCATCATCATCATCAATCACCACCACGCGGGTAAAACCACGGGGCGAAGCTAGTGGAGTATAAATACCGTACGTAATGACGTTCAGGGAAGTAACATTAAAAAAAAATACAAAGTCCAAACAATTGGAGATACGGTAGGGGTTTTATCGAAAACATCTTTCCATAGGCGACCTCTCACGGACCGACTCTTTATTGTAAAAATACAAAATAAAACTACAGCCAGAAAGAATAATTTGTTTTACTTTCCTTACATAATTATAAAAATATATTTTTTTAACTGTTAAATACACAATTGTCGTAATGATTCGCTAATCACTCAAAGTAGCTAAAATTATTTTATATACAAAAGTTCTACGTCCATTTGCGATTTCATTTTCAAAATTCAATTTTGTAGAAGGCCTTTCACAACGCTATTTCTAAAATTAGAAGAGCTATATTCAATTACGGCAAGTTTTAGTCGGTATCAAATAACGTGACGACTTATTTTACCTAAAACCACTCATTATTTATTGAAAAATCGCATCGAATTTTAGTATTTTAGCTCATAAATCTAAATAGTAATTTGGACTTTATCGTAACCATATATAATTTTATTTGACACAATTTTAGCTATTTTATTTAACAACAAAACTAATACCATTGTTTTAAAACTTCTATCAGAAGAATCACCAGTATGATCAGAAGAATACGCGTGACCAGTTTCATGTAATCTTGTTTCAAAAGCTCTGTTATCTTAGGGCAAGAGCCGATAGGCTATGTTGAATATATTCAGGAGTTTTCTGGAAGCAGCATAAAATATTAAAAAAATATCTCTATATTTAACCGACTTCAGAAAAGTGAGGTTTCTCAATTCGACCTTAAATATGTTTTTTTTTATGTGTTGGCGGACAACTTCCCCGATTTTTTGTTTGATAGAGTATACTTTCAAGGTAGTTTCATTTCAATTTCATCAAAATCGGTCAAGCGGTTTCTGAGTTACACTCCAACAACTGAAAAGTGTTACGTCTATCTGGATGATTTCTTTATTGAGGGTGAATGACAATTGATCTCGTGAGTAGCTATGGATATGAAAGAGGTGCCACCGACTTTTAAAAAAACAGTAGAACTTTCAATTTAAAGCGTTTATAAAAGCTTTCAACTCGGTTAACTTTGACCGGAGGAAAAAAAGTCATATAACCTTTTTAATGTAAAATTAGTTTAGTAGCTTTATAAATCTTCATCCGAACTTTTTTCTCTAACTTTTACTATTTTCGAGTAATTGCGAAAAAACATTTTCAAAACATTTTTTTCAACCCTTGCCGGTGGTTGCGCACCCATAAATGTTATACACATTTTTTTTGTACGATTAAAACTACATAATATCAAAAATGCAGCCTTTAGACCGAAAAATTGATTTAAAAGTTTGTTTGATTGGACTAAAAGGCACAATGCCGTCAATCAACGCGAACAAAGCGTCGTCGGCTGTTTAGCTCTCATGAACAAACATTGACACAAATGAAATGAAAACATTTACTTTGACAGCAATCTCTTTTGTTCCAGAGTGCTCGAAGAAGAAGTGGCAATTGGAAAAATTTGCAATGATACGTACTTTTCCCATAAAATCTAGGAAAAGCAGTAAAAGGTCGTCCAAGTCCGACACATTTAAAGATTGCAGCAATCCTGTTGCCGTAGGGTTGCCGAGGAAATCCTGTGTCATTTACTTAGTATATTACTTAGTATATTACTTAGCATATTACTTAGTATATTACTTAGTATATTACTTATCATATTACTTAGTATATTACTTAGTATATTACTTAGCATATTACTTAGCATATTACTTAGTATATTACTTAGTATATTACTTATCATATTACTTAGTATATTACTTAGTAAATGGATTTGCTAATGCCAACTTTGGCGATGATGATTTCTTCTCCTTAGAATCAAACCAAATCAAATCAAACAATTGTTTTTTTTTCACCTTACAAGGTTTCTTTATGCTAAATATAAAATTTAGAGAATACATGATATCATCCAGTGAGATGGTGGTCAAACGCTAGATCTATAAAAAAATCAAGAATAATAATCCTTTCTTAAAATATCTATGTTATAAAATATATATCTTCCTCCGTTATTCGTTTCACCAATAGCTTTCCTCTGGATGGATGAGCGCCATCTCGCCTCTCTGTTGCCCGCACGTTGTAGAGCCTCATGTACATCTGGAGCGTGGAGCGAATCTGGTCGAGCCAACGCATTACACTGCGACCCCGAGATCTCTTACCTTCTATACTGCCAATGACCATCAGCCTTTCTAGATTGTCACCATCTTGTCTGGCTATGTGATCGAAGTATGTCTATATAATACAGATAAATGGGCAGGGTTTAGCCGTGGTGGTACCGGCCTAGAATAGTACTACCCCATCTCTTCCCGCGGGTGCCGTAAGAGTCGGCTAAGGGACCACGTACCAGAAAGTGGGCTGCAGTGCCTTCTGAAGATTGAAAAATTACTGCGCTCGCCAACCCGCCCGCCAAGCGTGGCGAGTATTGGCAAATCTCCCCTATGTGGGGGAGGCATATGTCCAGCAGTGGACGCCCCATGGCTGAGAGAGAGGACAAGGTTTAAAGCTACATTAACATTGATTACTCAAAGCAGATGTTTTTATCGAAACCGTTAAGTTATTTCTTAAATACGTATGTCTCTTTTCGAGGTTATTTAATAATTTTATTAAGGAAAAAGTTTCATTAATATTTAACTTTAAGATTTTTTTGAGATTGCATGCCAAACTTAACTGTGAAACATCTTCTACTAGTTGAACTCGAATTTATGTCATTGACGCGATCAAACGCCTACACTATAAAGAAGCTTTAATTTAGCGACTCTAAATAGTGTGCATGGTACATTTTAGATAAAATATTTCTACGAATATTCTAATATGATCGATATTTCTGCATGACATCAAATTAGAAATAAGTAGACCCCTTGAAGAACGAAAGCAGACATGAGCCAGCGGATAAGTAAGGTGAAATGGTAGCGGGCAAGAAACATATCTCGTAGAACTGCTGACCGATGGGGTCGGAAGGTTCTTGAGTGGTGATTACGGACAGGCAAGCGCAGATCGTCTGTCGACAGTCGACCTGACTGAGATCAGTCACAGAGGATGTCTACGTGCAGCTTCCGACTGATCTTCACTGGTCATGCCCAGCAGCGGACGTTTTCTGGCTGACATGATAATGATATCCACAAAATACCGCATCATCACTGATATAATCATCATCATATCAGGTGAGTTAGTAGTCAAACGCTTGCCTTCTGCTTTTTTATTGGGAATAAAAAAATAACTCTTGGCCGCGCAGAGCGCGTAGTATAAACATCGTACGTTACGTAAAGTAAGACATGATAATATGACAAATTATATATTTACCCCTTATATATTAGCAGCTACTACATGTTTTATCTCTCTTATACAAACCGCGAAGGGATTGTATCACCCCTAGCCCATTCGGTGGTACTCTACCGCTCGCTTCATTAAGCAAAAAGTATGCTGACGTTACGGATTCAGGCAAACAACCAATTAATTACTTTAAGTAATTGGTAGTGGCCGTAACTTAACTTTTCTTGTTGCTTATAAATCTCTTCAACGCTGAGTTTGAATAGGAAAACAAGATTTAGAGGATACTTGAAACCAGGAATTGAAGTGTAATGTTTTTAGTTGAATTCATTCAATCCGACATTTGCCTGGCTCACTAAACTTACATATTATGGGTATATAATTGTATTGTCAATGTTTGTGGCTTTGATGATAACTTACAAACGGTATAAGTAAACTTTTTTTACTGGCAGATGCCATTAATAAAATAAAACACTAATAATTAATTACAATACTGCAGCTACTACAATTACATTTGAGCAATTAATAATTAAATAATTAACTAAACTTGATGTTACTATTTTAAGGTAGTCAAATCTGTTTTCTGAATTTAGGATATAGTTACAAGAAATATTTTGCCAAGTATTTAAGAACATTTACATTGAGTGTCCTGAATACAACCTGGGTTTGTAATTATGGATAGAAATTAAATCAAATAAATTTATTGATAATAGTGCATTCTATAATGCACTATTATCAATAAATTTATTTGATTAAGGTCAGGTCAAAAATAAAATAATAACATTCTGATACTCTCTACATTTTAGACTCGATTAGATTCAAACTTAAACCTACGTATAATTTATATGCTATATATATATATATATATATATATATGTGTACCTATTCACGAGTATATACGGATCTTCTAGTTAGGCTTAATGCAAAGTGCGTCATCATCACTCCAAATCAGGCAAGTTAGGGGTTAGTTGCCTACTTATTTTCATTAAAAAATATATAGAGCAGCAACCAACATTCTTGATACAACTGTACATTTATAAATAATATTAAGATTGTACTGCTTAATAGTAATGTTTTCATACGATGGAAAAGCTGGGCCTTTATCGCAAAATAGGATCTTTTACTTTCCAACGCTATTAGTTCTGTACGTGTACGAATAAAGTGTTCTTTTAGATAAAATAAAATTGGAAACTACCACCAACCCCGTCTCTTGAAGCTAAAATGCCTAAGGGTCATCTTTATCTTTATTGAAATACCATTTGTAGACAGAAAGAAATTAGTTAAAAAGGCGTGTTGATTTCGCAAGGAGCCAGACTTTTGGAACGAAACACGACACACAATACAAGGGTTTTCTAAACTCGCTCACAAAACGGTGAAGTTGGCGATTTCACGGTACAACTATTCCTTTTCCACTTCGACTTTTAACGCACATTTGAAGCTAAGAAATTTCGGTTTAAATTCTCATTCAGTTAACAAAATGTAAGCAGAAAGTTCTGAGGCGCCGGCGGAGTTACACTGAGAGAAGCGTCCCTTCCTCTTCAATGATATAATTGAAATTTGTTTCAACTTCACTCGTATATCTTTTCTGTTTCGTGTATTTGTACAGTGAAGTGTTCGCACCCGATGAACTTGAAAAGCAGGACAAATAATTCAAGTACAACAGGAATTTGTAAAACATTATGTTCCTGCCCAAAATTACTGGCAGATTCGCCCAAAGATTTCATAATTATTGTAATATTACATATTACAAATGTAACATGATTACCCTGAGGAATAACTAGGTTTTATAAATGACGAAAAAATAATAGTCAAGTCACAAGTGTGAAACCGCTGAACGCGCAGCTTGTAATCAAACTATAGTTAACTAGTAGCGCCCCGCGGTTTCACCCGCGTGGATTACGGTTTCCCGCTACTTCAATTATCCCACGGGAACTATACTTTTCCTGGAATAAAAGTAGCCTATGTGTTATTCCAGGGTCTAACCTATTTCCATACTAAATTTCATTGAAATCGGTGTTGCAGTTTGAGCGTGAAGAAGTAACAAACACATACAAATACACACTCACACACATAAACACAAACTTTCACATTTATAATATTAGTAGGATTACACAATTATATGAACTACATTTTATTCTCAATAGTAGGCCGCGCTTACAAAATGTAAAATTTTGGTAATTATGTTCAGATATTTCCAAATATTTTTTCATTACAAATTTTCTCAAAGATAAAAACTACAGGAGATTGTAGACATGTTTTTCATTATAAAAGAGAGAATAAATAAAAAGTTTTTCTTGTACACAGTTTTCCAGGATTTACCTACTCAATTTACTAACCATGACGCAGTAAAGTAGCTCACTTAGTGATAAATGTGGTCACTAGCTCGAGGCGACTCCTTTTCAAGTACCTTCTTTGATGTCAGGGAACTTTATTTAGGGGCTTTTAAAATATTTCAAACGCTATCTGGCTATTGTATTTTCTTGCTTAAATCTATGGATATTGGGATTAAATAATTTTGCGTAACCCCATTTAAGATCTTTACTGCGAACAATAGAACAAGTGTGTTGTATGTATTGCTTCCGGGCTGTTTGGCCGTGGTCTAAGGGAAACTTGTGATCCAGACGTTTCGTCGATCACTGCGGTCGACATCTTCAGTGGTTCAGGTCCGAGCGGCGACAAGAGCGTAGAACTCTCCTTCGCGGCGTCTTCTCTGATACTGAGTATCAGGAACACAAGTTTCACATAGACCACGGCCAAACAGCCCGGAAGCAATACATACAACATGCAACGCCGGCCGTGAAAGCCTTAGAGTTTACAATGGAACAAGTATTTACAAATAAGGGTAGTTTTTTTTGGTACCGGCGAAGCTGATTAATCTTCTTTGCCAAGACTCTAGCTTCCTATACAGATGCGTATTCAAAAACATTTATATTTTTGATTTGTAGTGTCATTAAAGTAATGTTTAAGTATCTGAAATAATTGTACACTGACGCGACCGACGATGTCCTATCTTATATATTGAATTCGAGTTGGTAAATGTATTCCAAAAATATGCTTATTGTTTATTATTCACTAATCAGGCGAATTGTCAAACAATTTACAACGCCATACAGTTACTAAAGTTCACATTGTCAAAAGCATTAACTACTTAGGCCAGTAAAAATAGAATTTAACCTCGCTCTGGATTTTCGATCCAATTTTATTTTTTATAATGTTTAAGGATCACGTACTGAACATAAAATCACAGAATGCTGACAGATCCAGGAGGAGCTTCAAGCACTATCTTGAAAAAAAGTTGATGGTCGATATCTCGGATACTATGCACTTTAGGGCAAAAGTCATTGAGTCTATTCATACACTTCTCAAGCTAAAATCCATTTACCCGGTAACACTTCACAGTGTGCCAGGGACATAATATAAACATCCATACATACAAATCTACTTCTGGCACAGTCAGGTAAAAAAGACTGTTCTCGAAATTTCATGGACGAGTTCACTCTTACCTCGACTCAAAAAAGTCATTATCGAGGTAGTTCGTAAACTCCACTTCCTTCATTATCAGGGAAAGTTCAACAAAAACGTTTTGATATGGGTGCTAACGTGTCACTCGTTGAAAGTCAGATAAGGGTCGAATGGCCCCAATGACTTTGGATTTTTGATTGAGTGGGTTGGACCAGTAGGTACTGAGCGTTATCTGTGAGAATGAAAAATCCTGAAAGGAACTGAAATCCAATTCAATCAACCCCAGGATACTCGCTAGTCAATGTGTGCGTACTTATTATGCTGTAAGTGAATCAGGATAATTTTTTGAATTATCAAAATGCTTTGTCAGTAATTTCAAGTTGGCTTTGTTTACTAATCCATTTTTTTGGATGCCGGCTTGGCCGTGCATACTATGTGCTCGCGGTACTGCACGCTTGCAGAAATGTCAACTCCTAGAATACTTATGTTCGAGGAGTGTTCTGTAAACGAGGAACTGCAAGATCAGTTTCCCCCAATCTGAATCCTGTTAGAGAGAAGTCTGGATTTCGGACACAAGTTTTCTCCTACTTTCTTCCACAACGGCGCGAGGGATATTTGCACGTCCGGTACATTGTGCATCGCCAGTGCTGTAATTTGCGTAACAATACATGCATTTTGCAATATGTCATTGATTGATCATTTTACTGTATCGTTTGCATTTTTATTATTCACCCGCCACAAACAAACAGATCTATGATAAATAAAATGACTTCACGAACCGGACACACATGCGAACTGTAGAGATTAAAATAATGTTTTTCTATTGACTTTAAAATATCGTGCACAGCAACATTTAGCCGTTATCAAGTTCTGCACGCTATGTAACGCCAAAATTGCTCAATTTCCGTCCAACTTTCAACTTCGCTTAACGTCTTAATAAAAACTTTAGCAAAACGGTTCTGGTTCAAAATAAAGTAACAACATATTTTTAAATGTTTCCTTTCTATAAACCATCGGTAAAAAAATATATAAATACGCTCAAAATTAGAAACAGTACAGTACATTGAAAGATGAACAAAAAAAATATAAATTTTCTTTATACGAGACATTGAGGTGGACATTGTAGAAGAACTTGTTTTTAATTAGCAGAAGATACATTTTAATTTTGTTTTTTTTAATCATTGTTAATAAGTATTTGTAATAATTTACATAAAGTAATTTGTGTACCGTCTATAGAAAGATATATTTAGTTATATGAGCTCCGCGTTGCTAAAAGAAAATAAGCGCCAGTAGTTTGCTCGTTTTTAATCTAAAATTCTAATCTCGCTCGAGTTCTGAGTAGGCAGTTAATTTTAATAAGGCCTGATGAAAGAGGATGAAAATGAAAAATAAAGTTGATCCGAGTTGATCTCAACTTGAAGTAGATTAAAGTTAAACCATTGAGAATTAACTGGGCTAAGCCAGCATGGGGATTTAAGGCGGCCCATTCACTGAAAGACAGATGTTGTCAGTAATGATGGACATTCAACTTTTGCATACAACTTTATATTTCTGCGACGCGCATGTTTGCAGAATTGGGACACATATATATAGGTATATATGAACCTTGGTGCGCTTGCAAAGTTGTAGACGTGGACAAAGAAACATTCGAGAAGCATTTTTAAAACTTACAAAGAGATACCATGTTTCAAAAGCGCACAAAAAATATTTAATCTGTGCGATTGGTGACAACAATAGATGAGAAATATAAATTCTTTATGGATAATTCTTTATAAACCAATCTAAAATGCATTATATCTTTTATTTGTTTCATATATATTTAACTAATTTAACATTAAATATATAAATGAAATAAAATAAAAAACGATGTTGCCAGGTCAAATTTAATGTTGTCACCTCCTACCAGTTTTCAGCGTACACATAACGATAGCAGCATTGCTCTGCTTTTGTGATTGCAAATCATGCATTTTAAACTGTAATTGTTTTGTGTATATGTTTGTAAGGTACAAGTTACCAGTCTTACTCAATACCCTGTGTCGCGGGAGGCATAGACAATCACAATACACAAACATCCAAGACCCGAGAACAAACATCTTTGTTCATCACAGAAATGTATGCCCCGGCCGGGATTCGAACCCGGGGTCGCGGTTCCAAAGTCAGTGTCGCTGATCACTGAGCCACGACGACCGCGTCGTGGATAGTCATCCTTATTCTGCACACATAAATACTGGACACATATTATTGAGTTGTGTACCGTTTTTCACACGTTATTCTACATTTTCTTGTCCTTATTCCACGCTAGGTGGGGTCTGAATATCATGTTTTCCACTTCGTTGTATGATTAGAAAGAAAGAAAGAAAGAAATACGTTTATTCGTGACATAAGCAACACCACATCAGTAAAAATAAATAAATATAAATACACACAGTAATACTAAGAACATATAAATACATACAAGTAATAACATATAGCTTATAACATATAGCTTTAACTAAATCGTTGTTGTAGTGTTGCGCGATGCCAGGAATGAGTTCCCACTCAGCATTATGCTAAGGTAGGATCACCGTCGCGCTGATTTTCAGTAGGAACTCAGACTGGCATCACGAACGTACATGTAACTACGAGTAAAAGTTTACATATGTACGTTAAATTTGTAAGTATTTACAGATAGGTAAGTACCCACTTAAAAACAAGACTGACTTACTCAATAATCTTGCTGTTGCTTCCTTACCCTTGAATATTAAGTTAAAACATAGGACATGGTTACAGACTTCATTGCCAGTGGGATTGTGAGGATTTGCATTTGATTAAAATTTTGAATAAGACTCAAATCCTGCGTGTATTACTCAGTTTTAACTTCTTTCAAGGTTCGGCGACGTACGGCTTTTGAGTTTCATTGCTTCGATGTTAAATTGCGGCTCCCAGTTTCATAAAAAAAAATGTTTATTATGTTATTGTGTTACTTAATTTTTTTTATTGTACTGGTCAGCTACCCGTCCCGCGAATACTGTTGCCGTGAGCAAACGCCTCTTTTTTAAATACTTTCATGGTTGTACATTTTTTTTTCCTTTCTTTTTACTCTTAATGTAATTATTTTATTTATTTCTAATATAATTTTAATTAATTGAACTTATTTTAATACTTATATTAAGGTGTAAACGTGGTCATTATATACTTTCTATAAATACATACTAAATATGAATATATATAATAAATATGTTAATATTAAACAATTCTTTTTTTTATGAAATTTTTGGCGATGTGCAACCGATCCACGAACCATCACCATGTCCTTTCAGCTCTTCTCATCGGCACTGCCCTCGTCTCGATGTGTTGACAGCTAGAAGTAAAAATCAAGCATATTATGTTCGACTACAATTTAAAAATAACAAGTATTAACGGCTATTTACCATTAAGAAAATTGGATGTATTGTAACTTTTGTTTTTTTTATATAAAAGGTTGCCAGCACCATAACTCGTTCAACTACGACCTTGTTGGTACAGCTGGTTCGTTAGTATAGATTTGAAGACACTTCTATATAAACTTTCCATTAAATTACACTTCTGGTATACTATTCTGGTATATTACTATTCTGGTAAAGATGACACCGTTATCAAATTCCCAGCATGGTGGTAAGGTACTCTCGAATACCCGCCTGGGTAGCTACCACCCTCAAGTTTGAAAACTGTCACCAAACATATAGTGTGTTCAGGCAGCAGTCCTTGAGAGCCAGTAAGCATTCTAGGTCTAGCATGATAACATCTTCGACCATATCGCCACTGACCATCAAGTGAGATAGTGGTCAAACAATCTATACAGTATAAAAAAGCCACTCACTGTTATTATATTCTTCCATTATGTTATATTACAGGGTAAACACGCGCGTGGTTAATTGATGGTTCTCGCTCGCTCCACCGACGGACTTGCTCCATAATTGGGCGTCGCCAAGTGGTCCCTAACGAGGCCGCGCGCGCCAGAACTCATACGAGCCGGAAACTTGCCAATTGTGTGTGCTAGTTACTTGCCGATTGTTCAACAAGGAATAAGAAACATTTAGATACATGTAATAAATTTTTGACTTTTTGACTTATGTACCTAACAATGTTAGGTAACATTCACGTGGATATACATAAAAATGGATCGAAGTTTTTCTACGCGATCTAATCAGAAATGAGTAGATCAGGAGATTAACGAAAGTCACCTGCATAGCGCCGTGGATTGGCAAGTTGAAGTGGCAGTGGGTAGTGTAGCTTGAAAAACCTATGTTCACATTTTTTTTTTTTTTACATGTTATATGTTTTTTTTTTTACATATTATAAGTTTGCGTTTGACAACTGTCTCACCTGATGTTAAGTGATGACGTTGTCTAGGATTTAGCACGCAAACCTAGAAGGTACCTATTCACTCGCGACTTCAAGCCTCCAGGATTGTACATATCGGGAAACACAGACTCGGGCAACGAGTTCCATTCCTTGGCAGTACGCATTAAGAAAGTGGAAGCAAAACGCTTCGTACGTATAGGTGGTAGATTTACCATATAGCGATGGCGAATTGCCGAACGTCGAGTCGACCGATGATAGAAAGGGGATGGTGAAATCAGATTGTGTAATTCACATTCTTCTCTTCTCTCAGCCATGTGCGTCTACTGCTGGACATATGCCAATACTCGCCACGCTTGACAAGTGGGTTTGCGAGCGCAGTATGATTTCCAATCCTCAGAAGGCGCTGCTGCCCACCTCCTGGTACGTGGTCCCTTAGCCAACTCTTACGGCACCCACGGGAAGAGATGGGGGAGTACTCTTCTAGGCCGGTACCACCACCAATTAGAAATTACATATCGATTGCTGTGTTAATTTTTCACCGGATGATTTATGGAATATTTCACGTAATATTACATATTGTATAAAACTTTGATAAGTGAGATACGACGTAGAATAAGAGATATAATAATATAGGACAACATTCACACAAGGTCTCCAGGTCCCAAACTAGGCAGTGCTGTACTATGGTAACCTGATGACTAATATATACTTATATTATATATATACTTACATATATACTTATATACATATACACGCCCAAACACAGGTCAAACAGACATGTTCATACACACAAATGTTTGACCTGTCCGGGAATCGATCCCGGGACCAGCGGCTCAGAAGGCAGAGTGCTACCAACTGCGCCAAGCGGCCAGTCGATTGGTGTGATTGGTGTCTCTCGCTCCAGATCGTTCCTAGCATCAAAGATTTTGTCGGTTAATTATTATGTATGTACAAAGCACGGGAATTACTCCCGTAATAAGTCAGAGGGTTCCGACTATAGTTTCAACCAATTTTTCAACAGAAATACTAATGAAATAATTCCAAAGATGTTCAAAATTCAAATAAAAGCGCCGAGTTCAAACACAATACGAGATGATTAAACTTGTTTTAAGCTGATTGACTTTGGGAGGTTGGTATAAGTCATGAGACAAAGAGAATAAATATGGCTTATATGTTTACTGCCCTGAATATTTTATGTAATTTCTTGTTAAATATATTTGACGGCATACTTATCAATAACTATAGGTTTGCATAATGTCCAATTAGGGGCAAATGAATATAAGCATACTATTTAGTCGATAGTTAGTAGTTCCACCAATGATATTATATGTTTATATGAGGTGGATGTCGCACAAGCGCGCGGAAACTGAGGCGGCAAAATTAAGTCAATGTAGTAATTTTCATTACGACGCGTATTTCAAGCGCAAGTCTAAACATATAGCTATCCTTTTCTATATCATTTGTACCGTATTACCTGTCGCAGTAAGAATGTTTATGTCGTAAAGGAACAATGTACGTCATCTTTAGTAAAACATCATTGAGTTCCACGGTATGCAATAAACCGATCGTATTATTTTGACATTCGCGATTAGAACACATTGTTAATAAATCAATCGGGGCGTTTCGACCAACTTGCATTGGTCGTGGTCACAAGTCCCGATTGATTTATTACCAAAAAACCGATTCTTCCTTTTGTATTTCATACACACACCCTCTCTAGCACACACACTGTCACACTCAAAGCCCCGCACCTGTGTTCCGTGGGAGTAATAGATGAAAATTTTTAAAAACATTATATATTATAGTATTATTTAGTTTTTTGATAGGGAATGTTCTATAATAATTGTAAATGATATCTATGTTTCGCCTTAATGCGCCCTTCTTCTTTTGTATTAACTAATATTTATTTATTTATTTACTTGTTTAGTCCAACCATAATGTATATAAATCTGTGTACTGTATGTAGTGTTGTTTTTGTTGGTAATAAATTATTTCCTTTCTTTCTTTTCTTTCTTTCAAAATAAGCACATTATCGCAAAAATATTACAAAAATATTTTCATCACAGACATTTTGATTGCCCAATTTCAATAAGTAAATAAAAACTATCTACCCACTTTCACAACATTAAATTTAAATATAATGAGCTCTGAGTAATAAATATCATTGTGTTTTGAATAGATTAAAACATACTACGCTCGCCAACCCGCTTGCAAAGCGTGGCGAGTACTAGAAAACCACCCCTGCAAAAAGGATATGACGAAGGTTTATGTCCAGCAGTGGACGTTCTATGACTGAGATGATGATGATGAATACAATTTCACAGAAATACCTTTTTCTATAATGAAAATCTTTAGTAAGAGCGGAGCACATACATACATATAGCTATGCAACGGTAATTTCCATTTTTGAATACCGAATTAAGCAAAGCGTTATTCTCCGCAAGAGATACGCGTCGCAAACAGGCACGTGTCCCGGATTAAGTTGTAGCGCGTAATAACAACATATCCACTTTATGAACACCCTGTATTTTGATAATGGAGTTTGTATATACAGCTAGTTGTGCCCCGCAATTTCTCCCGCGTGGTGATGAGAAGCCTATGTTAAGCCTGAGACACTAGCAGGTAACGTGGCTTTCAATTGGCAAACGCGTTTTCAAAATCGGTTCAGTAGATTCAGAGATTATCCCTTTTAATCTCACAAAGTTTACCTCTTTATAGTATTAAGTATGTATACATTAAGACAAGCATAAGACATGTGATCATGCAATTATGATTCTCTTTACAATCTCAAACACAGGATGTCCATTGCAGCTAGACAAATCCCTTCCCTCTTTATATCTATTATTTTCAAACCATTTAGTATTTGTTGTACGTAGAGTTGGTAACATACACCAAGTTATTTATTTTATTACTATATTAAAATACAAACGCAATTTAACTATTTCATTTCTTCTTCTTCTCAGCAATTAGACATCTACTGCTGGACATATGCCTCCTCCATATAGGACGAATTGCCAATTCTCGCCACGCTTGGCAGGCGGGTTGGCGAGCGTGGTATGATTTCCGACCCTCAGAAGGCGCTGCTGCCCACTTTCTGGTACGTGATCCCTTAGGCGACTTTTACGGCACCCACGGGAAGTGATGGGGGAGTACTGTTCTAAGCTGGTACCACCACGGCACCTCCACCATTTGACTAACGAAAGAAAAAAAAATTTTGACACCATGTTTTTTTGTCACACGGATGCATTTTGCAAAATATTCATTGTGACTCAAATGAAAAACAGTTTAAGGCTTGATCAGTTGCTAAAAAAGCAAGTATAAGTCTTTTCAGCTAATTTTATTGATAGTACTAAATGTCTAAAAAACTTGAACAATATACCACTTATGAAAACAGTTTATGAAGGTTAATTCTGATTGAACAAAATTTAATTTAATTTGCTTCTTCAGTACTAAAAAAAACATGTTCGTGCGACCATATTTTTACTTTTACCAAAATCCTCGCGGTAACCACAAATGCGGTTTAACTGTATTTTACAATAGAAAAATTGAATTTAAAGAGTGTAAAAATATGGTTTTGTTTTCTTTTTAACCGACTTCGAAAAAAGGAGGAGGTTCGACCCGATTTTTTTTTTTTTTGTATTTATGTTTGTTACCGGATTACTTCCGACTGGGTGAACCGATTTTGATTGTTCTTTTTTCATTTAAAAGCTAGTGCTTCCCGTGTGGTCTGATTTAAATTTCATCAAAATCAAACGAGCACGTTTTGAGTTACAAGTCAAAAACTGAAAAATACGTGCTTATACTACAAGATATTACAGTAGCGAGTGAAGACATCGGTGAACATACCTACACCACAATGACAATTGATCCCATGAGTAACAAAGGTCACTAAAAAGAGTACAAAAAAAATTTACCAAAAAATGGAACCGAATTCAACACTCAAAAATATGAAAAAACTTGTCAAAGTCGGTACCATGAGCACAATATTTTGATATCAGTTACTTTTGAACTGTCATGGTACCGACTTCAACAAGTTATTTCAGACTTTTCAGTGTTCGATTCGGTTCCATTTTGTGGTAGACATTTTTTTTTATATAAAATATCGGGAACTCAATCAAAATCAAAAACATGGTGCGTATCCCGTGTTAATCAATATTTATATTCTAAAAATATGATTAGTCATATTTAAGTACGGCCGTAGCTCATCTGTAAAGTACGTATTACAGTACATGTATATAATATATTAAATAAACACACATCAGAATTTCCCGCCCTTTCTGCCTGTCATCCGTGAACGCTCGCGTCGTAACGTCAAACGTCTGTAATGTCATCGCCACCTGTTAAACCCTTATTGTAAAGTGACTGAACCGACGAACTCGAAACGAAAAAAATCCCGAGTCTCAGAACTCTATTTCCATCATTTATAATTTTAATTGAACACCGAAAATAAAACTCTCCATTACGACAAGGACGCACTAACGCTTAAGACAGCGAACCGCATAAAATATATTTTTTATAGTTACAAATATTCATATAAAAATTTGAAAAAGTTATGGTATCGTCGAGAGCCTTAAGGCAATTATTCAAAAAGTATACCTTTGTAATTAACTAATTTATTCCATTTTTTGTTAATAGCAATCGCATTTTTATACGTGCGGTAAAATCTTTCAAGGACATTATTCTAGAGGTCATTCCAAATCCAATGAGCTATTGCTAATTGTTTCAAAAGTTTTTTCACAATTTTTCACGTTTTTCAAATTGTTCACCGGACTATTAACCGTAAAGTTGTTTTCTAAACATCATACTACGAGTTTTCTATTTGTTTCTGACATTTCCTTGGGTTTATTAAAAAAGAGACAGCAGAAAAGTACACGTGTATGTGATTTGATATATATAATCGATATGATTGATATATCAGCTTTATAAACATTTGAGGAAGTTAAGGGAGATTAAAATGGTAAATTGCAAAAACTCTATTGCGAATATAATATATTTTAATGCACCCTTTTTGCAAACTAATTCCTTTAACAAAGTTATGGATGATTAAAATTTCATGAAGGATCTTTGAATCCGCAAACACTCGTATCAATAAAAATGATAATATTATTTTAAAATGCCAGTTCAAAGAATCCAGGTCGACCACCTCATAAATAAAACCTGCATATCCTTTCATTACACAAATGACTATTACCTATGGGGGTGGTTGAGTGAAGGGGGCTAGCCGGCCCCAGTCGATTATTTGCCGATACAGACGACAATCAACACGAATTTGCATGTGAGCTGTATTGAATTGACGCTGGCGATCGACGACGTGAATTGCGATGAAATACTGTGTGGCTGTAAAATTGGGTAGAAACTGGAAATGGTAAGCGAGTTGAACCATTTTAAGTGCACTAAAAACTAACTAAGGCACTCCTAGCGAATTTTACCTATGCGAGCTTTAATTGAATAGAAGATTATTAAAAAAAACTTGGAATAACCAAATTGCCTACATATACGAAACAGATGAAAACGCTGTGTCATTATAACAGCCACAGATCTTACAGGCCGGGTCAATAAGCCAACGTAAAAAAAAGCGCATCGACCAGCGTGGTGGGTTACCAATACTCCAATACCAACCAATACTTTTCTCTGAGAAAAGACCCATATCCCAGTAGTGGGAACGTACTGGGATAATTATGCTATACAACTAGCAATTACTTTGTAGATCATCTACCCGATAATTAAACAAAGGAGTGTCGATGCTTATAAATGTATCCTACTTTTGACAGCATTAAACTCCCTGACAGCTATAACATAAGCAGCCAAGGCGTGTTTTTATAGTAAGGTTAGCTAAATATACAATTTTGTTTTCTTTTAGTTATTTTTTTAAAGTCCTACGTGTCTATTAAATTTAAAAAATACTCAAATCAAATCTGAACAAAATTTATTTTTTCCTAATTTTTTATGACTATATGTTTTCAGGCTACCATACTTTTTCTTTATCTGAAATTCTCGCGGTAACAACAAATAAGCTTGAACTGTTTCTCACACCAAGAGAAAAAAATAATTAATTAGTCATATTTATTGAGCCCTACATTTTTTAGTGCTGAGCCTCTGCAAGGACATCGGTATCTACCCCAAAAACTAAACTGCGTAGACGTCGACGGTATGACAGTAAACCTAGAATGTTGACAGGCACTCAAGTGTCAGTAGTACTTCAGTGTTAGGTGACATAGGTTACCACAGATAACTGTGGGTGATCAGGTGGCATCAAGCAGAGCTAGACTAAGACTATGTCGTCACTGGAAGCTCAAGCCCAAGGTTGAATTCGATCCAACAGCCGTCTAAATCGAAATAGACATTTGCTTCCTAAGGACATCGTTGCTCCCAGTCTATTCTAATTCTAGAAATTTATAAAATACTATGAATCATTGTTAGACGTTTCTAGTAGATTTAGATGATAAAATTTGCAATTCAGTAACCTATCTACCGCTCAGGAGAAAGATGATCGAGTTTAATTTAACCGTCTGCCTATGCCTACTATTAATTGGTTGACTATCTAAAGACAACACCAGTATTATTGCCGTTCACCTTTGGTTATGCATTTCGGCTTTTTTGGAAATTAAAGGTATGGAAGTCGGGGGTTGCCAAAAGTAATTTGAATTAGTTTATTTGAAATGACCTCGAACACTGCATACAGTGAACATTTACAAAGGTTGAGCTTAACACATTAAGGGCCAGATTCACAGACCGCACTTTGACTTTACTTTGATTGAAAGATCTACTTTCAATCAAAAATGTATTTCATAGTCCTGTCAAGCTCTCACTTTACTTCCAAAAACAATACTTTGCTTAGTAAAGTTAAAGTAGTGGATAATCACGACTTTGGCCTGCAAAGTAAAGTTTGCGTTACTATGCGTATAAATAATGTGGTCCTTCATATTAAACTAATATCAAAGAACAATATTTTTTTTATTATGGTTAGGTTATAGCTCGAAACCTCATGTCGATGTGATGTGAGATTTTTAAGGAAAGTGTAAGGTTTGTCTCTGAACTTTAAAAAGTTGAAAATATACCTCGGTTATTCAAAGCTTACTTTGCGAAGACGCCTTTGCTGGAAAGTAAAGTCGCGACTGTGAATCTGGCCATAAGAGACAAATGCCACATAAGTTTCAGGTTTAGACAACATGCATAATCACTTGTAAATGTAAGCGAGTATATCACACTAATGACACAAATATAATAAAAGCGAAAGTATGTCTGTCGTTTGCAGGTTTCTTACTTTTTCACGCTGAAACGGCTTTGTTTTTGTTGCTATGTACCCATATGCACGAACGTAGAAATAAAATGTATTATGATAAATTATTATTAGCTTATGGTTCTGATACTAGTGTTGATAATTGTATAAGCTAAGTAGGTAAGCAAGTTTCAATACTTATTTTTATTTCTTTACATCACATTAAAGATTCGTTTCATCCACAAAAGTAACCTAGCTCGGTGCAAGTCGTTATTGTTTCCACAATTAATTTGAATTTCAGTAATAAACATCAGCTATCGTTTAATAATCTAGCAGGAACTACGAGACCCTATCAATCAAGGGAGCCATGGGCATGTGCCCAAAGCGCCCAGTGGGAAAGACGGTCCTGGAAACTTAAGCTGTTAACCAAACTGTTTTTACGCCGTTGTTTTAGAGACTTTGAAATCTACAATTATCTAATAATAGCAACTGCTTGCACGCTTTCAATTGAAATTTTTTGAATGGCCGGTTGGCGCAGTTGGTCGCACTCTGCCTTCTGAGCCGCCGGTTCGATTCCCGGACAGGTCAAACATTTGTGTGTATTAACATGTCTGTTTGACCTGTGTCTGGGTGTGTATATGTATACAAGTATATATATCAGTCGTCAGGTCACCATAGCACAGGCTCTGCTTAGTTTGGGACCTGAAGACCTTATGTAAATGTTAATAAATAAAAAAATAAGCATCTTTTTGACATTTAGTTGTGTTATCTCATTAAATATGATTATGATATGATATTTAATATGATGATAATACACTTGTCAATATAATAGTTATTTCCATATTATTTCATATATTACTATCTATAGTTTTAAATAGATATTATTGCATCATTCACCGTATATTACATATTCTTTCTGACACTGTCCATCCAAATAATGTCTGTAAGAAATCGCTCTATACGATAAGGCTGCCCATTGTATTGTACTACCTTAATTATTTTTGAATCTTGTTAAATGCGTTTTTTAAATGGTGTATTTGTGCAATGAAGGGTTGTTGTGACATGACATTCCAAAGAGATTACAATGTTCTGGGTCTGTACTGTACTAAGGTTATCAGATTTTATAAATTAAAGATTAAGAACATAAAAGAACAATTCTATTCCACCTTTATAAATAATGTTTTCAATGTTTATTTCTAAACTGGCAACACTCCATAACCAAAGCGAGTATTCAATGTGTGTCGTCCTATTAGGAGGATTATTTTCATCAAATAGTTTGGACAGAGAATACGAGATTTGTTTCAAAACTAAACTTAAATTACATTATAGTTGCGCTGAATTTACTTTGGCTGGTTTCCAGGGGTGTTAGTCACGAACCTAAGCCTGGATTTTGTCTACACTACCTATTAAACTTAGGTAATTGATGTCAACTTCATACAAACTTTGAAGGATGGTAGTTTGTCCGTTGTTTTACCTAAATTGGGATTATGGGTGCTTAATTAATGTTGATTGGTTGTTATAAGTTAACAACTTGCAGCTCGTTATGTTGCTATGTAATTATTATTATCAATTACAAACGCTAAGTGTCGAAGTCACTGGATTGGAACATTTATCACTGTAGTTCAACTATTTTTAAAATACTGATAAACCTTATACAAGTTTATTAGACTTATAACGGTGTTTATATATATTTTTTTTCATTGTAGGTACTTAATTTTTTTGGTAGGTTTATCACTTTATAAGAAATTAATTTTTTTGGTTAGGTGTAGTGATGTGATGTGATCTGATATGTAAGTGGGAGGTAGTTAAAACGTCATAATGAAATAAACCAGTTGTTGTCCCGCTCTCGTGTTTCATTGACATCACAACATGGTGACAGCGGTGAAAAAATTGTAAAATCACGGAAATATAGCGTAAATAGAAGTGAAATGCTAATAATAATATAACCACAGTCGCAAGTTGTGTAGTGAACAAGTTTTTATAGTGATTACGCCGTGTAAATCAGTGAATTACAATGGAGCACGCTCGACCGCCGGCCGAATTAAATATGGACGGCGGCGGTGGGCCTGTCAGCCGGGCTGACGCTTGGAGAAAATGGAAGCAACAATTCATATTGTTTATAAAGGCATCTGGAGTGCACAAAGAACCAGCGAGTGTTCGGGCTGGTTTGTTAATCAACCTGATAGGGTCCGACGGTTTTGATATTTATCAAACGTTTACTTTCGAGAAAGAAGAGGACCGGGATAACATCGACATATTGATAGAAAAGTTCGATAATTATTTTGGAACTAAACCAAATATTACGCTAAGAAGATATACATTTTTTACGCGGAATCAAGAAGAAGGCGAATCGATACAACAATATGTTACGGCACTGCGTCTACTCAGTAAAAATTGTGAGTTTGTATCTTTAGAAGAAGATTTGATCAGGGATCGGATTGTTTGCGGCGTCTGTCAGGCTGCGGTCAGGGACCGCTTACTGCGAAGCGAGGATCTCACGCTCGATAAGGCGATTAAAATTTGCCAAGCTGAGGAAGTGTCACAGGAAAGTGGGCGGCAAATGTCAAACTTTGGCGCCGGCACAAGTGTGGGCTCTGTGCATGTCGACAGTGTAGGTGTGACGAGCCGGAAGGGAGGCGGACGGATGGTATCGTGGCGCGGCCGCGGGGGCAGTGGCGCAGGCCCCTCCAGCCGCGCTTATCAGGCGCAACCGTCATCTACGAGGGCGCAGGTGTGCCGAGGCTGCGGCGGCGGCGGCGCGGGCGGCGGCGCGCGATGCGCTGGCGGTGGCGATTGCCCGGCGCGGCGCGTTATCTGCTTTGCTTGTGGTAACAAAGGACATTTCGCGCGAATGTGTAAGTCATTTCAATCTAATAATAGAAATCGTTTGGAAAGTCGAGACAGGATCGGTCGTGTATATGAAGTCGAACGTGATTATCAATGTAGCGATTCGGATGAACAGGAGATGTTTTATATTTCAACAATAAATTCTAAGAAAACGAGTGCAGATAAATGGTTTCAAGTACTTTCATGCGTTAATGGATGTGAGAAGTTCAAACTAGACACTGGTGCGGATTGTAATGTATTGAGTTATAGTAAGTTTGTACAATTAGGATTTAGTGATAACTTGATACAAAAGAAGAACGTTCCTTTGTTATCTTACACTCATGATGTCATACCCACTAAGGGAATATGCGTATTACCATGGTCATATAATAATCACTACAGGTATATGTTTTATTTTTATTGTTTTTTTTTGTGACCGGTGTACAATAAAGTGTTTTGTGTTTGTAATTTTATATGATAACGATATTATATTATTTGTTATTATTATGTCAATTATTAATAATAATCGAATATGGAGTCATAATTCATTTCACAATTCAACGCAGGCATAGGACGTCCACTGCTGGACATATGCCTCCCCATATAGGTGGATTTGCCAATACTCGCCACGCTTGGCAGGCGGGTTGGCGAGCGCAGTATGGTTTCCTATCTTCAGAAGGCGCTGCTGCCCACCTTCTGGTACGCGATCCCTTAGCCGACTCTTACGGCACCCACGGGAAGCCTTTTTTTTTCATCTTTTTCAGTGACCTATGCTACTGACGGGATCAATTGTCATTGTGTATGTGATCTCTTCACCCACAAATATAATATCGTCGAGGTATGCGTAGCACTTTTCAGTTAATGTAATGTAACTCAAAAACCAATAGAGATAAAAAGTTTTAAATATTATTTTAAAAGAGACAACCATGGAAGTATACTCTATCAAACAAAAAAGAAACATCAAAATCGGTTCATAAACGACAAAGGTATCCGCGAACACACATAAAAATATATATACGGTTAAATTGAGTAACCTCCTTTTTTGAAGTTGGTTAAAAAACCAAGTTATTTGAAACTAACTGAGTGACAGACCAGCACAGAGCACACCGTCTCCATTTAGTATTGTCAGTCCAAACATAGAGTGTGGTTTTATATAGAGTGCGGGAGCCAGAAACTCATGCTACAAAGCTTGAGCCAAGAGAAGTTACATATAGACCCACGATGGGGGTCGATTCAGTCGAGTCTCTACATCACCTTCCTTACACCTACATCAAGTCCGGGATACTAAAACCCTAACCTATTTTCGTATAATATATATACCTCGATACTTGAGATACTGTCACCAAAAACGGCAGCCGCTGGCCTTCAGAGGCAGTTAACATGCTAGGTCTAGCGTGCATGCACACCTTGACCACATCGTCACTGACCATGAAGTGGGATAGTTGTAAAAAAACGACGATAGGAAACCAGTCACGCCAATCGATTATATATAATACTTAAATGACTATTAAATTTTATAGACGCGACAAAGCCATTACAGTAATATCCAATAAAAATACAATACCACGGCGTTTAAGGGCAATAGTTGCTCTTTCTGCGTTCTTTACGCATTGTTTATAATATAATAACGTTATGCCCAGTAGGAGACTTTCTTTATATGGTCGTAAAATAAACCCTTAAGTGCTTTCGATATAAAATACCTCATAAAATCGATATTTGAATATCGATATTGAACTACGTATTCACATTATAGAAACAATGCTCGGATGTTTAATATAAAATTTAAATGTTACGGCTTCTCATTATATATGGCATACTTTCTATGGTAGTACATTTTTACGGTCATAACTTCCTATAAAGATTCAGAATATTACTGCTAAGTTTATCCAGAATGTTTGATTGAGAACAATGTCTGAAGCAGTAATTTGCTTCACAATCGAATTCGTAAAAACAAATGAGTGACGCACGTACTGTTCGCACTAACTAGCATTTATCTGTGCCACATATGACTATGTACTAGACATATAATAACAGAGCTATGTTCAATTTTGCTATTAAAACTGACGTGGTTTCGACACATTATAAAAGTATAAAACACGGGAGTTACTCACGTAATAAGTCAGAGGGTTCCGACTATAGTTTCAACCACATTCGGTGGTCTTTTTGAAGGAGAATACGGGGCGCTCGCGGACGCGGTCGCGATTCGCCTAGTACTGGCTATAGTAAACTATAGTCGGAACCCTCTGACTTATAACGTGAGTAGTTCCCGTGTTTTATACATTTATACTATGTTCAATTGTTTAACGCTACATTACGGCTGCGCTAGGATTGCAGTAGTGATTCCTTTCCACAGTATCATTGGTTAAGGGATGCCAGTGTGATAAAGTGTGCCAGTGTACACGATTACACCAAAATCTTTTCAGCTGTTCCAGTGCCTAGTAGCATATAGTAGGAAGTAGAATTATTTGAAATTTTCAATATGTTTTATATTGGCTATATTAATGCACCCTCTATCTAAATAGCGGCAGTGTACCTATTGCTGTTTGTGCGATACGGCCTGAGACACGGACGGTCAGTGGAGCCATAGTACGAGGGCTCTGTCAGTGTCTACAAACCCTAAAAATAAAAACTGCAAGTCGATTGTTATAGACCTATTCACACTTACTCATACACAATCTTTTGAGTTTTACTTTGGGAGCAAAGTTTTACGTCAAGTAGGTACTCCAAAAAATATTCTAAAGTGTTAGAATATTTAATAAAATATCTAAATCTCATCCATGAATTCTCTTCATTTAATGTAAATATACGAACACGGTACCAATATTTTTCGCTAAAACATTGTTGGGCGCTACATAAAAGGACAAACAAAAACCGTTCCCATTCATGCTTCACGGGGTACGTGGAATCCTATTTTAGAATCAGGACAATTGGGCTGGTTTTCGACGTTTTACTCGGTTTTTAACATTTTATCGAGGCTTATGTAGCTTTCCTACATTGTTCTAAGTAATGCCTGCGCAGAGCCGTGTACCAACATTTTTATTAGGTTTAATGTAACTGTGCAGCAATATTTAATTTTCAACTAATACGTGTATGCAGGTAGGTGGGCGCGGACTACGTGGACAATGTATGGTTGTTTCGTTTAATATTTTAGGGATTGGCGAGACTCTAATCGGCGACGCGCGTTTAACATTTGCAGGGTAGGAGCAATATTTTATTTCTTTATATATATCACTTTATTTATCACTAGCTTCGTCCCGTGGATCCACCTTTCCTTTTTTGCGAGGTGTTCTCTTTTTTACGGACTCTCGCCTGTCAGGGTTGACAGGCAGGGTCTGTCGGACTCTGTTTAATGGAATACCAACCCAGATAAGTTAGGCTCCTACCGACTAAACCAACTTCGGTGTGCAGACGTCGGGGAGAGTTGGGGAAGTACTGTCCATCCCGCCCCGGCTTAAGGTCCGGTGCCATCAACCGGACAAACGGCAGACGAAGCGACCCAGCTCAGCTGTAAGTCACCCCCAGGCACGTAGGGCCATTGAGTCGGAGGGGGCCCCCAAACCCCCAGCCGATGACTCTACTACACGGGTGGACGCTTCCATCTGGTCTTTGTGGAAATCAATGGGGGAGGAATATGTCCTGGAGTTGACGTCCTAAGGCTGAGATGATGATGATGATAATAAAAATATTAAAATGTACTAGATTTTGATTAAGTTTCCATGCGTGCCATTATGATCGATATTAATATTTTGGATTAAACATATGAGCGTAAATCTTATGACCACAGCGATATCAGATATCTGATAAATTGTATGCAAGCAATAAGATTCCGTAAGTGGTTCCGTAGGTCCTTTTCAGTAGTTATTTATTTATTGCACTACGGTGATAATTTCCCAAAGAGGACATGTCTCATCGCAGCAAGTGTTATTTCAACATATATTTTAAGAAATCTCCCTTATTCGTTTTAATATTAGCTTTATAATAGACCTAGTAGTTAACAAGTTATTAGTATTTTGTTTGCATAAAGGCAATCATGTCATTCATTTGTCATACAAAATCAATATGTAAAGTAGTATATTATCTGATAAAGTCACTCATTACAATACTCATTTTCAAGTTATAAAATATTTATTAGTTTATAGTATATATTCAACACATATATATATATATATGAGTATTAGAATTTAGAAAAACCTTGCCATACTTATACTATGCACTACACCTACCGTCTGCTTCTTTCTCCGTTTCTGTCCATCCAAAGGTTGCCTGGAAGAAATCGCTACAAGCGATAAGGCCGCCCATTATCGTATCAAGTATTACAATTTAAGTTTAGCTTTAAGTATGATATGTTATTTGGTACTGATAATAAAGAGTTTTAATTTTCTATTCTATTCTATTCTACATTAAAAAAAAATCAGTTTCGGAACGTACTGGCTATCAAAAACATTAATTAAACGAACAGTCTTGATAGAATTACCCTCCTAGGATCGCATAATTCGCATATCTTGAAAGTTTAAGGAACAAATTAAATTTGGAAGAGGACGATTCTGGGAACACAAAAGGAAAGTGTGAAGGAGGGTGTTGCTATGTAAGCGAGAAGCATTAGTCTTTCACAGCTCCACTACGCACCATATTCTGCACCGAGCGCGCCGTCGCCACACAATAAATTCAAATTGGATTATTTTACTTCCCCGGCACATTTTGCGAACAACCTAATTCCGGTTATCCCCGACGACACTCAAAACAAACGAAAGTCTGATAAATGCGGAGATTAATCTTCAGAACTCTCGCTGTTCTCCCGAGTGTGAAAAGGATGGATACACTTTTGATAAATTCTAGATTTAGGTCAAGTTTTACTGTTTTTGTTGATGAAAATTCCGCCAGAGAGTTGGGATGACAACCTGAAATCAAAGGTAAAATACAATGATATTATTATAAAAGTGATAATAGGGTAAGATCTAAGACCACGTAAAGCTGGGCCAGGGGCTAGTCTAGTAGCTAAGTCTACCATTCAATATGGCTATATGAACGGGTCACAGTGAGCGATTTCGACAGCTTTGGTGGTCTGCTATTTTTAACTTGCCTATAACGGTTCTAGATTTTTCTATCTTTCTATATTCTATCTAATTTTTCGTAGTCTGTGAGCATCCAACTTTTCAATTTAGTACATGAACTTAGCAGAGTACGGACTTTATGGAATCGAATCGCCTTAGCGCTGGAGTGAATATGAACACGAAATTAGTAGACTTTACACCTACATAGAACAACAGGCACACGCACAACTAGTTGTTAGGTTTATAAGACCTGGTTGTCTTCTATTTTGAAAGCACGGAAAGGCGTTCTACCTACACTTCAAAATATTTAATTAGAACCTTACATTCGTGATTGCCGGATCGATTGCGACTAGAAGTGCCATTCAACATTTAGTATAAAGCAAATTAGGTGCATCGACATAATTAGTGCTGTCCACGTCCGAGGAGCTCGTGCCGCATCCCCTTGTTTTAAATATATCGTTAGTAAAATACCACCAGTAAATTATAGGTAAAGAAAATAGTTAGCTTTGGAGCCTTGATACACTGTGACATTAGGGAAAAATGGTTAGTGGTGAGTATGTATTAAAATTAATTATTTAATTTTAACTTTTCGCATTCCCCGTTTACATCATCGACAGATTAGAGGTTCATAAAAGTGTAATAGTAGATGCACCCCGCAGTTTTGAACACACGGTCTATAATGTCACGTGTATCCTCCAGAACTACGCTTGATGAATGCCTAATAGTCATTTGTTTCACGAGTGGGTTTACCCACTCGTGAAACAAATGACTATTTAACTTTAGTTAATGCGAAGATTTCAATTTACCCACAAGTTGTGATAGATTGTGATGAGTGAAACAGAACAATATTCACCACACTTGCACTAATTAGCGAGTGAATAGCGAGGCCCGCGGCGGGAAGAATTCTCTCATAAGAAATACTATACTGCATACTAATCTCTACAAAATAAAATATACGTAGGTCTAAATTTGTTTTTTATATATTTTGTATGTTGTGTATATTTTATCCGTTACTATATTTTAAGGTGAAAAATGATGTCGTTGATTCGCCCGTGACGTCACCATTTCTTCGGTTCTGTCTGAGAACCAGCTCTGCTCCATGTTTAACGATGTGGAGTGGAATTATGCTGAGACAAGACCTTTTTGACATCATTTAATATATACCTAAAATTTTCTTACCTACCTTAAATTTGTACCCTTATTTTATATTATTATCATTATCATTTTTTTTTGCATGTATTATAATTATAGGAAAAACTAAATGTATGTAGATTTAAGTGTTTTTTTATTATTTGTGTGATGTCAAATAAATGTATTTCATTTCATTTATTTTTTTTAGGTCCAACAGTACAGAAGGTTCATTTCACAATTATTAAAAACTGCTTTACCAAACCTTGCATAAGGGCCTAGGTGAAAAACATCCAAGAAAACATTTCAAGCAACCTCCCGAGTGCCTTTCTGTGTTGCCACCTAACATAAAATTACGGTTTATTTAACCAATCTTCTTCTTTTTGTCCTTATCCCAAAGTAGGTGGAGTCGGCTAACATGTTTTTCTTCACTTTTTTATTTAACTACCAACTGACATTAGACAAACTAAGTCAAAATTTAATGAAATTATTTTTCATGGCAACAAGTGGACCGAATCTCTTTACCATGAAATATGATTATCATATCCCGACCCTCGTACTTCCCTCACCTGTTTTCGTAATGTTTTTGTTTTTTGTTCTCCCGCGTAACGAGCGTCCTGTTCCGCGGTTAATTTGAATGCTTGTTTTTGTTGCTAGAAAATTTGCTGTTGTATTTTTGTCACTTTCTTGTTGGCCTTTTTTGTGGTTGAGTTTTCGAGGATTTGTTGTTTCCGTCATTGCGAAATTGGGCCATTGTTGAGAGTTCTGAGTGAGGGATGGTACGTAGCGCTCGGTTAAGTAAATCAGTAGCTTTGTCACCATAAATTTGTCTCAAATGTATGTAGTAGGTATGGAGTTTTAATCGGTACATTTTAATTCATCATCATCTCAGCCATAGGACCTCCACTGCTGGACATATGCCTTCCCTTTATAGAGAGGATTTGCCAATACTCGCCAGTGCAGTATGATTTCCGATCCTCAGAAGGCGCGCTGCCCACCTTCTGGTACGTGATCCTTAGCCGACTCTTACGGCACCCTCGGGAAGAGATGGGGGAGTACTATACAGGCCGGTACCACCACGGCGCATTTTAATTAATTACATGTAATTTCTACATTACTTACGCGTAGATTTTTGACAGTCAGCTTAACTAATGAAGTTATATTTTCTATGGGGGAAGCGCATGTCCAGCAGTGGTGCAAGATGATGACTGTTTCGTTCTATGATAAATACCCTTGTTAAAACTGAAAAATATCGATAAGATCACTATTACCGATATGAATATAAAGCTGAATTATTATGAGAATATTACTTCGGTTTCTTTAGAGGTAAGCTAAGCCAATAAACCTAAAAATAAGCACGTAGGTAGGCTGGTATGCAACGGGCCACTTTCACTAACAGGTTGAACAGGAGATTTACTGAATAATGGAAAACGTCCCACTAAGGACAGTGTGACCTATTTTGGTTGAGGTCTCGCTTTACGCGAACACTCGACGGAATAAAAAAATTGTCTAGGTTTTTGACAAACACTTCGGGCGAAGCAAAAGCACGTTATTTTTCACTATTAATACTCTTAGCAGTTTTGTAAAAAAGGTACATACATAGGGTTGTCCAACGTTTATCCAGCTAGCATTCTAGGTCTAGCGTGATAAGATCTTCGACCACATCTTCACTGACCATCAAGTAAGATAGTGGTCAAACGCTAGATCTTTACAGTATAAAAAAAGTCTTTGAAATTTAAAGGGAAACAATAGATTCATGTATTATTATATGGCAATACAGTTTTTACTGTACCTTAATAATTACTGATAATATACAGGATTTAAGATCAGATCTAAGTATATATATCGCACATATAAAAATACATTGGTGTACATGGGTATTTACAACTGAGCGCTTCAGCTATGTTTCACGAGGGCACGATAAGATAAGCTTTCATTGCTGTCTTACGACAACATGGGACACATCAGAGGCCCTAATTCCAAAATGGTGATTCCGTCATTGGGCTAACAGCGTATCAGCCCACGCGTTGCTATAATTGCTATATTCCTCTGTCTGAAAAGAAGGCCGCGTCAGCAGTGAGAATGTAATGTACTGATAATTTATGATACGTTACAGGTGTAATTCTATAGAACGTCAATAAGCTGAGTAGTATATATGAACGATTTATATTCGAATTGTAATTATACGAATATATAAGTTAGATACCTAGGTACTGGTAAACTGTATTAGTAGTATACATAGTCATAATTTCATCTTCGCCGTGGCTCAGTGGTCAGTGTCATGACTTCTGGGCCCTGGGTTCAAATCACAGCAGGCGAAAACATTTCTGTGATGAGCACGGATGTTTGTTGATATGTATGTAATGTGATTGTGTGCGCCTCCCGCAACAAACTAAAAAATAAAAAAACGATCGTATAGCGGACAACCAGACAAATGGTGGATGCACCTCTGATGGTACATATTCGCTAACATTATTATTTAACTGCTACTTGTACTAATACAAATAAAGAAATACAAAATAATAATAAACTAAAATTGCACCAATAACTCAGTAACAGACATATAACGCCAGTTACTCTAGAAACATGAAATTTCCCCCGGGAGCTCTTTATTCTACGCGGGTTCAAGAACCTACAATCAATTTATCTTTAAAGCCATTTGCAAATAATACAAATTTTAGAAAAAGTACACTATTTAATGTGAAATTAATACTAAACGATTAATACTACGACGTATGTATGTCTTTGTTCTTCGTATGGTACAGCTTACCAAAATGAAAGAGAATAAGCCAGTGTTGCCATACGTAGATTCAATGGGAATGGAACAACACGGTCAACTCTAAGGTCCATTTATGGAGTTACCAATCTGTAAACAGGTCCCCAAAACAGAGTTTTTGTATATGTAACTGAATTGATTCGATAATTGTTTAATCCTGTGTTTGACTTTCTATAATACAAGTTACAACATTCATTAGACACTTACGTGATTGATAGACGCACAGATTAGAATATTCCAATATATTTACAAAATATGAGCAAATTAAAAATGTATGAACAATAATCGAATCAAATCGATTCTGTTAATTGGCGATAGTTCTGAATTAGGCAATGCCCTGCTTGTAAATAAACATCAGAGGCCTCATGTTTCTCATACTACTTTTCCTAGGTTATATCTATTGGAATATTTAATTTCTTTCATTCATTTTTCATTCATCCCAGCCATAGTATGTCCACTGCTAGACATATGCCTCCCCATATAGGGGGGATTTACTAATACTCGCCACGCTTGGCAGGCGGGTTGGCGAGCGTAGTATGGTTTCCTATCCTCAGAAGGCACTGTTGCCCACCTCCTGGTACGTGACCCCTCAGCCAAGTCTTACGACATCTACGGGAAGAGATGGGGAAAACTATTCTAGGTCGGTACCACCACGGCACAACCAAATAAAACTACCAAAAAAAAACTACTAATATTTGATTTCAAGTGCAATCATTTAATTAATTATTACTGATATATTTTGAAATGTTTCTATTTCTTTATATTTAGAATACGTACAATAGAATATTAATTATATTACCTTCTTTAGCAATTAATCTTTTAAGGATTTGAAATAGGGAATAGAAGTTGTTCTATGAATTTCGTGTGCAAAATTGTACGGATCAGGAACATTAATGAACTACACCCATGTGTTTGCTCTGTACAACATTTAAAAAGTCATCAAATGGAGCTCAAAAACGGAATTACATAATTAAGAATACAATAATTGAAATACAAAGTTTCGAGCAAGTCTTTAAACAAAACGAGGAGGTAGAAGCTGGATGTTCAAACGTTTCCTTAAAATGCCTCAAGTGTGGTACTCACTGTGTGCGGTCCGATTCAAGAAAAGCTACATTTCGTTAACGGTGCTCAAGGATTTTCGCGAGTACGAACTACTAAAATAATAGACCTTAGAAACTACAGCAATGTTATCGAACTTGTCCTATCCTTGGCATCAGAAACATTTCGTCGAAGCGTTGTGTCGTGTAGTCGATGTGAATCGGATCGCTTCTAGTGAATGAAACGTATTCTTTGAATTAGAATTAGCTCCCACCTACAGAGGAGTTTGCTAATTAATTTTGCGATAATAGGTTTCTCGCTTTCTGTTACTTTTTGTTGTGCAAATTAGTTTGTCCCAATTTCAGAAATTAATTGCGTTTCATTATTAGATTAAGGCTTAGTTTTGTTTGGCTAATTAAAGTCATTATGACTTTAATTACCTAATTAACAAAGCTGGCAAAAGCAACAGAAGTTCGTTAATTGAAATATTTATGAAAAATTGCGCTTTGATAATTTAATTATTGTTTGATTTTCAGTAAGATGATTAATTTCTCTCTTTGTAATAGTGCAATAAAAATATGAACATTTTAGTTATTAGTGATATCTGTAATTTATTATATTTTTTTTAAATAATAATAAAAATGTAACTCTAGGTTTAGGTTTTCATTTCTTAGGTTTTTAAATAATTTTAATTTTTGTTTTTGATATTTATACTTTAAAAAAACTAAATCTAAGAAAAAAAGATGATAATAATAATATTCCTAACAATATTCCATTCACGTTTATTTTCACCCTGTTTTTTTAATTTACTGACAGATATTTTACTAGTTCATAATCTCAGGTATAACAATAAACGTCTCTCAGGTTCTCCAAAAAGAACAGTTTAAAGTGACCTGAATCCAGTTTCCTTTTTTTACCTGTGAAGCGATGACAGCTCAGCGGTGGGTGCGTCGGCTGTCAAAGTGAGGGACGCTGGTATGATTCCCACCAACGGCTTGAGCTTTCAGTGAATGTAACAGCGTTATCAAATTCTTAGCATGGTGGTATTTTCGAGTACCTAGCTGGCTAGCTACTATTTTATTCCTCTTTAAAAAAAAAACTTATCTTTAAAACTTTATTCACCCATTATCAATATATTCAACATGGTTGTAGGGTACTTTCGAGTACCTACCTGGCTAGCTACCACCCTTATGTTTGAAATACTGTCACCAAAAACATAGGTAGTGTATTCAGGCAGCAGTTCTTAAGAGCCAGTAATAAAGCCAGCTGGGCTCTGCATTAGTGAACACATTTTCACTGACCATCAAGTGAGAAGATCAAACGATCTATGATGAAAAAAATGTATATCAGGTCGTATGTACAACATGTATCCACTTAGTTGATTGACGTCTTATGCTGCGCAAATCCGTGATCACCTCTCCAGAAATATTCTACCCCATTAGTCATCAGTTCTGTATGATGCGTACTCAGTCCGCTGCCGCTGGAGTATATCGGTGACCTATACGAATCTCCACATCCGAGTTTCATTCTCTCCATAATTAATTTAACATCTTCTCTGGCACACATAGTGCAAAGACATTTGCCAAAGTAGCAGTAATTTGTGTCAAAACGGTTCCAGCTTCTCCACTTTCCAAATTTAAAAAATAATTCTCATTCTTATTTCATGACGCCGCCGTTTATATTAAAGAGTCCAATTCTGATAGAATCACGTTTAAACTATTATTTTCGTCGACTGTTCTACTTCTGTAACAAAGCAAGCAGTTAGATGTAGACGTATGCAGTGAAAATTGCGAGCATATTTCTGGCCTTTAAGTAACGCGAGCGTAGAAAGTTTAGTGGGCAATGCTGCAACTGTTAAAGCAAATTTTTCGGTATTGTAGAATACGTTCGGAGCTCATTTTGATATTGCAGTTTATTGCTCAGAACAGATAGAGTTACGCATACCCTCATACATAAAACGATGTTTTCGAGTTTTCTATTAGCTTCATATAAAGCTCAACGCGCAAGTTATAATTTTATGCCACGAAATCAATCAATCGAAACACAGCAAAGAGGTTAAGCCGAAAATTTTAAGTCGACGTCAGCCATAGACGTCGACGTACTGCTGGACATATTCTTCCTCCATTGATTTCCACAAGCACCGATTGGACATAACATCAATATGTACGAGCGTGTTAGATATTGGAGTGGGATAGATGGTGTTGACTGTAAAGGTGTTGGTAATGGTAATGTTAAAGTGCAAGCCGTACCGAACGGACGTCAAAGTAGTTCCAGGGGTACCTGTGTTAATAGTGTGAAGTAAAGTCAGTGTCGCTATCCAACGGGAGTCTCTAGTTGCCATACTGAGAGACGACGCGTCGTCACTGACTGCTGGACGCGTGCAGCGAGTAATTGTGAGTAATCTATTGCGGTATCTTGTAACTGTTGGATCTATCTATCTCTATCTCTATCTGGAGGAACTTAAGAACCGGAGGTGAGAGAGAGTGTTTCATGATGTAAAAGGGCCAATCCAGCGCCGTGGGTCACAAGTCCCAGGGCTTCCGAGTTAGCGAACTCGAATCCACTTGCATAAGAACGTTGTTAGAATGGGAATATTTGATATGTGCTTCTGTTACAGCTATGCTATGATAATGTCACCGTGATATCATCCTGACATAGTACCGGGGGTACCGGGGGTAAAAGCCAAGGCGCGGTCGGGATGGTATCCCGACCGCGCCTTGGCTTTTACCCCCGTACGCGCCGATATATAAATAATAACACGATAGTGAATCCTCGTTAGGACACAACACGATAAAAAAACGGGTTGCACTCTGGGAGTGCCGACAGAAGTAAAAACTTACATTTATGTGGTAAAATACAATATTCATTTATTGTACTATCCTACACATGACATGACACGTAAGATGACAATAGGTATTTAAGTTTATTGATTTACATACCTACACATTGAACACTATAGTGAGGGCGATAGAGCATACAATAGAATGAAGTCAAAATCAACATGTTAAACGGGCGAGCGATGTGTGCGCGTCAAAAAGGTCGTACCAACAAACGAAAATGTTCCTTATTCGTAACACATTTAAGTTTAAATTTCTCTACACTCCCTCCGTCTTACGAATTGTATGAAGTCACGCGCTTGACGCGAGTTAAACATTTTTTTTCCATACAAAAGTGCACAACGCCGCTAAAGAAGTTTTCACTTCAAAATTTGTGAGAAAAAATCGGGGGTACCGACTCTGTATAGTAATAACTATAACTTATGAAATTTTAAGAGGCTATGTTTATCGATCGATTAGAAAAAATATATCGAAAGTTTACAATTTATTCGCCATCGGAAACTATAAGTTGAAAATAAATACTATAAGATAGAGTCAGATTCCAGGCACATAAGCCGTAAAAATGAACTGAGTCCCGATTCCAAGTGATTCCCGGCACTCGCGTCATCTGAATTCCCTCAAACACAATCTCATCTGATAAGGTCAGAATATCAGACGTTCGCTCTAAATGCAAATATAACCGCGCCCGGGAGAGGTGTTACCGCTAAGGTTTTGAGGTAAAAAAGGACGAAAACACCGCTAAATGGTAAGAAAGCTCTTTTTATGCTGACGGTACTGGGTAGTTATAGATAAAGAATGGATAGACTCCTGAAGATGGCGCCTTAATATTGCGTAGGTTTTGTTATGTCGTTTGAGATGGGACCGAGTTTATTGTCTTTTGATCGGCGTTTTATATTTAATACATGTATATTATATATTTAGATGATACTATCTTAGGCTATTGAATACAAAAACAACTCCTATGTACCTCATACCCACCCGTGAATGGTAGCATTATCTGTATATGCCATTGAAATGTCAAGTTTTGTCGTATACTAACTTTTGATCTTTGGTAGCAAAATTATATATCTGTACTCGATCCATATTTAAAAACCGGTGTGAAGTTAGCGGCCAAAAGTTAGCGGCCTTCGATAACCCGACCAAATGAAAAAGTCGCACATTAAAAAATATCTAATATAATATGTAAGCGAAAGGACGCAATAAAGAGAAGTGGGAGATGGAGTAAGATTCAAGGGTGAATCGTATGATACTAAAGGAACGCCGGGCGTACATGTGCAGAAAGGTCGTTAGATCTTAGGCCTCTCGGTGTTATCCTGCAGATTTGACCGTGTTAACGAAGAGGTATCAACTTGCGAATGGTACTGTTAGATAGCTCTTTTATAAGGCTTTAAAATATATATTGTTAAAATTAGTGCAGACGTTTGCAAGAGTCCAAAAATATATTTTTTTATTAGCCGCTGGTTTGCCCACGAAGATTAGACCGTGTTATCGAAAAGGTATCAACTTGCGAGTAATACTGTTAGATAGCTCTTGTGATGTACTTTCTAACGTGTATCGTGAAAGTTAGTGCAGACGTTGGCAAAAGTCGAAAAAGTCCGTTTTACTTAAAAAATTTGAGATTTTTGCAGATTTGACCATGTTATCAAAAAGGTATCAACTTGCGAATGGTACCGTTAGATAGCTCTTGTAATAGGCTTTCAAAAATATAATGTAAAAATGAGTGCAGACGTTTGCAAGAGTCCAAATATATTATTTTTTTATTAGCCGCTAGTTTGCCCACGAAGATTTGACCGTGTTATCGAAAAGGTATCAACTTGCGAGTAATACTGTTAGATAGCTCTTGTGATGTACTTTCTAACGTATATCGTAAAAATTAGTGCAGACGTTCGCAAAAGTCAAAAAAGTCCGTTTTAATTAAAAAATTTGAGATTTTTGCAGATTTGACCATGTTATCGAAAAGGTATCAACTTACGAATGGTACCGTTAGATAGCTCTTGTAATAGGCTTTCAAAAACAAATTGTGAAAATTAGTGCAGACGTTTGCAAGTGTCCAAATATATTAATTTTTATTAGCCGCTAGTTTGCCCACGAAGATTTGACCGTGTTATCGAAAAGGTATCAACTTGCGAGTAACACTGTTAGATAGCTCTTGTGATGTACTTTCTAACGTGTATCGTCAAAATAAGTGCAGACGTTCGCATAAGTCAAAAAAGTCCGTTTTACTCAAAAATTTCGAGATTCTTGCAGATTTGACCATGTTATCGAAAAGGTATCAACTTGCGAATGGTACCGTTAGATAGCTCTTGTAATAGGCTTTCAAAAACATATTGTGAAAATTAGTGCAGACGTTTGCAAGTCCAAATATATTAATTTTTATTAGCCGCTAGTTTGCCCACGAAGATTTGACCGTGTTATCGAAAAGGTATCAACTTGCGAGTAATACTGTTAGATAGCTCTTGTGATGTACTTTCTAACGTGTATCGTGAAAATAAGTGCAGACGTTCGCATAAGTCAAAAAAGTACGTTTTACTCAAAAATTTCGAGATTCTTGCAGATTTGACCATGTTATCGAAAAGGTATCAACTTGCGAATGGTACCGTTAGATAGCTCTTGTAATAGGCTTTCAAAAACATATTGTGAAAATCAGTGCAGACGTTTGCAAGAGTTTAAAAAGAATTTTATTTTATTAGCCGCTAGTTTGCCCACGAAGATTTGACGGTGTTATCGAAAAGGTATCAACTTGCGAGTAATACTGTTAGATTGCTCTTGTGATGTACTTTCTAACGTGTATCGTGAAAATTAGTGCAGACGTTCACAAAAGTCAAAAAAGTTCGTTTTACTTAAAAATTTCGAGATTCTTGCAGATTTGACCATGTTATCGAAGAGGTATCAACTTGCGAATGGTACCGTTAGATAGCTCTTGTAATAGGCTTTCAAAAACATGTTGTGAAAATCAGTGCCGACGTTTGCAAGAGTTTAAAAAGATTTTTATTTTATTAGCCGCTAGTTTGCCCACGAAGATTTGACCGTGTTATCGAAAAGGTATCAACTTGCGAGTAATACTGTTAGATAGCTCTTGTGATGTACTTTCTAACGTGTATCGTGAAGTTTAGTGCAGACGTTCGCAAAAGTCGAAAAAGACAATTTTACTTAAAAAATTTGAGATTTTTGCAGATTTGACCATGTTATCGAAAAGGTATCAACTTGCGAATGGTACCGTTAGATAGCTCTTGTAATAGGCTTTCAAAAACATATTGTGAAAATTAGTGCAGACGTTTGCAAGAGTTCAAAAAGATTTTTATTTTATTAGCCGCTAGTTTGCCCACGAAGATTTGACCGTGTTATCGAAAAGATATCAACTTGCGAGTAATACTGTTAGATAGCACTTATGATGTACTTTTAAACGTGTATCGTGAAATTTAGTGCAGACGTTTGCAAAAGTCGAAAAAGTCCGTTTTACTTAAAAAGTTTGAGATTTTTGCAGATTTGACCATGTTATCGAAAAGGTATCAACTTGCGAATGGTACCGTTAGATAGCTCTTGTAATAGGCTTTCAAAAACATTGTGAAAATTAGTGCAGACGTTTGCAAGTGTCCAAATATATTAATTTTTTATTAGCCGCTAGTTTGCCCACGAAGATTTGACCATGTTATCGAAAAGGTATCAACTTGCGAATGGTACCGTTAGATAGCTCTTGTAATAGGCTTTCAAAAACATATTGTGAAAATCAGTGCCGACGTTTGCAAGAGTTTAAAAAGATTCTTATTTTATTAGCCGCTAGTTTGCCCACGAAGATATGACCGTGTTATCGAAAAGGTATCAACTTGCGAGTAATACTGTTAGATAGCTCTTGTGATGTACTTTCTAACGTGTATCGTGAAGTTTAGTGCAGACGTTCGCAAAAGTCGAAAAAGTCCGTTTTACTTAAAAAATTTGAGATTTTTGCAGATTTGACCATGTTATCGAAATGGTATCAACTTGCGAATGGTACCGTTAGATAGCTCTTGTAATAGGCTTTCAAAAACATATTGTGAAAATTAGTGCAGACGTTCACAAAAGTCAAAAAAGTTCGTTTTACTTAAAAATTTCGAGATTCTTGCAGATTTGACCATGTTATCGAAGAGGTATCAACTTGCGAATGGTACCGTTAGATAGCTCTTGTAATAGGCTTTTAAAAACATGTTGTGAAAATTAGTGCAGACGTTTGCAAGTGTCCAAACATATAAATTTTTTATTAGCCGCTAGTTTGCCCACGAAGATTTGACCGTGTTGTCGATAAGGTATCAACTTGCGAGTAATACTGTTAGATTGCTCTTGTGATGTACTTTCTAACGTATATCGTGAAAATTAGTGCAGACGTTCGCAAAAGTCAAAAAAGTCCGTTTTCTCAATTTTTTAAAGTAAAACGGACTTTTTATGACTTTTGCGAACGTCTGCACTAATTTATTTATTATACGTTAGAAAGTACATCACAAGAGCTATCTAACAGTATTACTCGCAAGTTGATAACTTTTTGATAACATGGTCAAATCTGCAAAAATCTCAAATTTTTTAAGTAAAACGGATTTTTTCGACTTTTGCGAACATCTGCACTAATTTTCACGATAAACGTTAGAAAGAACATTACAAGAGCTATCTAACAATATTACTCGCAAGTTGATACCTTTTCGATAACATGGTCAAATCTGCAAAAATCTCAATTTTTTTAAGTAAAACGGACTTTTTTGACTTTTGCAAACGTCTGCACTAAATAATTTGATATACGTTAGAAAGTACATCACAAGAGCTATCTAACAGTATTACTCGCAAGTTGATACCTTTTCGATAACATGGTCAAATCTGCAAAAATCTCAATTTTTTTAAGTAAAACGGACTTTTTTTACTTTTGCGAACGTCTGCACTAATTTTTTTGATATAAGTTAGAAAGTACATCACAAGAGCTATCTAACAGTATTACTCGCAAGTTGATACCTTTTCGATAACATGGTCAAATCTGCAAAAATCTCAATTTTTTTAAGTAAAACGGACTTTTTTGACTTTTGCCAACGTCTGCACTAAATTATTTGATATACGTTAGAAAGTACATGACAAGAGCTATCTAACAGTATTACTCGCAAGTTGATACCTTTTCGATAACATGGTCAAATCTGCAAAAATCTCAAATTTTTTAAGTAAAACGGACTTTTTTGACTTTTGCGAATGTCTGCACTAATTTTCACGATATACATTAGAAAGTACATTACAAGAGCTATCTAACAGTATTACTCGCAAGTTGATACCTTTTCGATAACATGGTCAAATCTGCAAAAATCTTAATTTTTTTAAGTAAAACGGACTTTTTTGACTTTTGCGAACGTCTGCACTAAAATTTACGATAAAAGTTAGAAAGTACATCACAAGAACTATCTAACAAATTTACTCTCAAGTTGATACCTTTTCGATAACACGGTCATATCTTCGTGGGCAAACTAGCGGCTAATAAAAAAATAATATATTTGGACACTTGCAAACGTCTGCACTAATTTTCACAATTTATTTTTGAAAGCCTATTACAAGAGCTATCTAACGGTACCATTAGCATGTTGATACCTTTTCGATAACATGGTCAAATCTGCAAAAATCTCAATTTTTTTAAGTAAAACAGACTTTTTCGACTTTTGCGAACGTCTGCACTAATTTTCACAATTCGTTTTTGAAAGCCTATTACAAGAGCTATCTAACGGTACCATTCGCAAGTTGATACCTTTTCGATAACATGGTCAAATCTGCAAAAATCTCAATTTTTTTTAATTAAAACGGACTTTTTTGACTTTTGCGAACGTCTGCACTCATTTTTACGACATACGTTAGAAAGTACATCTCAAGATCTATCTAACAGTATTCCTCGCAAGTTGATACCTTTTCGATAACACGGTCAAATCTTCGTGGGCAAACTAGCGGCTAATAAAAAAAAAAATATTTGGACACTTGCAAACGTCTGCACTCATTTTTACAATATATTTTTGAAAGCCTATTACAAGAGCTATCTAATGGTACCATTCGGATGTTGATACCTTTTCGATAACATGGTCAAATCTGCAAGAATCTCGAAATTTTTGAGTAAAACGGACTTTTTTGACTTATGCGAACGTCTGCACTTATTTTCACGATACACGTTAGAAAGTACATCACAAGAGCTATCTAACAGTATAACTCGCAAGTTGATACCTTTTCGATAACATGGTCAAATCTGCAAAAATCTCAATTTTTTTGAGTAAAACGGTTTTTTTTGACTTTTGCGAACGTCTGCACTAAATTATTTGATATACGTTAGAAAGAACATCACAAGAGCTATCTAACAGTATTACTCGCAAGTTGATACCTTTTCGATAACATGGTCAAATCTGCAAAAATCTCAATTTTTTTAAGTAAAACGGACTTTTTTGACTTTTGCGAACGTCTGCACTAATTTTCACGATAAACGTTAGAAAGTACATTACAAGTGCTATCTAACAGTATTACTCGCAAGTTGATACCTTTTCGATAACATGGTCAAATCTGCAAAAATCTTATTTTTTTTAAGTAAAACGGACTTTTTTGACTTTTGCGAACGTCTGCACTAAATTTTACGATAAACGTTAGAAAGTACATCACAAGAGCTATCTAACAGTTTTACTCTAAAGTTGATACCTTTTCGATAACACGGTCATATCTTCGTGGGCAAACTAGCGGCTAATAAAAAAATAATATATTTGGACACTTGCAAACGTCTGCACTAATTTTTACAATTAATTTTTGAAAGCCTATTACAAGAGCTATCTAACGGTACCATTCGCATGTTGATACCTTTTCGATAACATGGTCAAATCTGCAAAAATCTCAATTTTTTTAAGTAAAACAGACTTTTTCGACTTTTGCGAACGTCTGCACTAATTTTCACAATTCGTTTTTTAAAGCCTATTACAAGAGCTATCTAACGGTACCATTCGCAAGTTGATACCTTTTCGATAACATTGTCAAATCTGCAAAAATCTCAATTTTTTTTCATTAAAACGGACTTTTTTGACTTTTGCGAACGTCTGCACTAATTTTTACGACATACGTTAGAAAGTACATCTCAAGATCTATCAAACAGTATTTCTCGCAAGTTGATACCTTTTCGATAACACGGTCAAATCTTCGTGGGCAAACTAGCGGCTAATAAAAAAAAAAAATATTTGGACACTTGCAATTTTTTTTGACTTTTGCGAACGTCTGCACTAATTTTCACGATATACGTTAGAAAGTACTTTACAAGAGCTATCTAACAGTATTACTCGCAAGTTGATACCTTTTCGATAACATGGTCAAATCTGCAAAAATCTTAATTTTTTAAAGTAAAACGGACTATTTTGACTTTTGCGAACGTCTGCACTAATTTTCACGACATACGTTAGAAAGTACATCTCAAGATCTATCTAACAGTATTCCTCGCAAGTTGATACCTTTTCGATAACACGGTCAAATCTTCGTGGGCAAACTAGCGGCTAATAAAAAAAAAAATATTTGGACACTTGCAAACGTCTGCACTCATTTTTACAATATATTTTTGAAAGCCTATTACAAGAGCTATCTAATGGTACCATTCGGATGTTGATACCTTTTCGATAACATGGTCAAATCTGCAAGAATCTCGAAATTTTTGAGTAAAACGGACTTTTTTGACTTATGCGAACGTCTGCACTTATTTTCACGATACACGTTAGAAAGTACATCACAAGAGCTATCTAACAGTATAACTCGCAAGTTGATACCTTTTCGATAACATGGTCAAATCTGCAAAAATCTCAATTTTTTTGAGTAAAACGGTTTTTTTTGACTTTTGCGAACGTCTGCACTAAATTATTTGATATACGTTAGAAAGAACATCACAAGAGCTATCTAACAGTATTACTCGCAAGTTGATACCTTTTCGATAACATGGTCAAATCTGCAAAAATCTCAATTTTTTTAAGTAAAACGGACTTTTTTGACTTTTGCGAACGTCTGCACTAATTTTCACGATAAACGTTAGAAAGTACATTACAAGTGCTATCTAACAGTATTACTCGCAAGTTGATACCTTTTCGATAACATGGTCAAATCTGCAAAAATCTTATTTTTTTTAAGTAAAACGGACTTTTTTGACTTTTGCGAACGTCTGCACTAAATTTTACGATAAACGTTAGAAAGTACATCACAAGAGCTATCTAACAGTTTTACTCTAAAGTTGATACCTTTTCGATAACACGGTCATATCTTCGTGGGCAAACTAGCGGCTAATAAAAAAATAATATATTTGGACACTTGCAAACGTCTGCACTAATTTTTACAATTAATTTTTGAAAGCCTATTACAAGAGCTATCTAACGGTACCATTCGCATGTTGATACCTTTTCGATAACATGGTCAAATCTGCAAAAATCTCAATTTTTTTAAGTAAAACAGACTTTTTCGACTTTTGCGAACGTCTGCACTAATTTTCACAATTCGTTTTTTAAAGCCTATTACAAGAGCTATCTAACGGTACCATTCGCAAGTTGATACCTTTTCGATAACATTGTCAAATCTGCAAAAATCTCAATTTTTTTTCATTAAAACGGACTTTTTTGACTTTTGCGAACGTCTGCACTAATTTTTACGACATACGTTAGAAAGTACATCTCAAGATCTATCAAACAGTATTTCTCGCAAGTTGATACCTTTTCGATAACACGGTCAAATCTTCGTGGGCAAACTAGCGGCTAATAAAAAAAAAATATATTTGGACACTTGCAATTTTTTTTGACTTTTGCGAACGTCTGCACTAATTTTCACGATATACGTTAGAAAGTACTTTACAAGAGCTATCTAACAGTATTACTCGCAAGTTGATACCTTTTCGATAACATGGTCAAATCTGCAAAAATCTTAATTTTTTAAAGTAAAACGGACTATTTTGACTTTTGCGAACGTCTGCACTAATTTTCACGATATACGTTAGAAAGTACATTACAAGAGCTATCTAACAGTATAACTCGCAAGTTGATACCTTTTCGAAAACATGGTCAAATCTGCAAAAATCTCAATTTTTTAAAGTAAAACGGACTTTTTTGACTTTTGCGAACGTCTGCACTAAATTATTTGATATACGTTAGAAAGTACATCACAAGAGCTATCTAACAGTATTACTCGCAAGTAGATACCTTTTCGATAACATGGTCAAATCTGCAAAAATCTCAATTTTTTAAAGTAAAACAGACTTTTTCGACTTTTGCGAACGTCTGCACTAATTTTCACAATTCGTTTTTGAAAGCCTATTACAAGAGCTATCTAACGGTACCATTCGCAAGTTGATACCTTTTCGATAACATGGTCAAATCTGCAAAAATCTCAATTTTTTTTTATTAAAACGGACTTTTTTGACTTTTGCGAACGTCTGCACTAATTTTTACGACATACGTTAGAAAGTACATCTTAAGATCTATCTATCAGTATTTCTCGCAAGTTGATACCTTTTCGATAACACGGTCAAATCTTCGTGGGCAAACTAGCGGCTAATAAAAAAATAAAATATTTGGACACTTGCAAACGTCTGCACTAATTTTTACAATATATTTTTGAAAGCCTATTACAAGAGCTATCTAATGGTACCATTCGGATGTTGATACCTTTTCGATAACATGGTCAAATCTGCAAAAATCTCAATTTTTTTAAGTAAAACGGGATTTTTTTGACTTTTGCGAAAGTCTGCACTAATTTATTCGATATACGTTAGAAAGTACATCACAAAAGCTATCTAACAGTATAACTCGCAAGTTGATACCTTTTCGATAACATGGTCAAATCTGCAAAAATCTCAAATTTTTTAAGTAAAACGGACTTTTTTGACTTTTGCGAACGTCTGCACTAATTTTCACGATATATGTTAGAAAATACATCACAAGAGCTATCTAACAGTATTACTTGCAAGTTGATACCTTTTCGATAACACGGTCAAATCTTCGTGGGCAAACTAGCGGCTAATAAAAAATTAATATATTTGAACACTTGCAAACGTCTTCACTAATTTTTACAATATGTTTTTGAAAGCATATTACAAGAGCTATCTAACGGTACCATTTGCAAGTTGATACCTTTTCGATAACATGGTCAAATATGCAAAAATCTCAATTTTTTTAAGTAAAACGGACATTTTTGACTTTTGCAAACGTCTGCACTAATTTTCACGATACACGTTAAAAAGAACATCACAAGAGCTATCTAACAGTATTACTCGCAAGTTGATACCTTTTCGATAACACGGTCAAATCTTCGTGGGCAAACTAGCGGCTAATAAAAAATTAATATATTTGAACACTTGCAAACGTCTGCACTAATTGACACAATATGTTTTTGAAAGCTTATTATAAGAGCTATCTAAAGGTACCATTTGCAAGTTGATACCTTTTCGATAACATGGTCAAATCTGCAAAAATCTCAAACTTTTTAAGTAAAACGGACTTTTTCGACTTTTGCAAACGTCTGCACTAAATTTCACGATACACGTTTACAAGTACATCACAAGAGCTATCTAACAGTATTACTCGCAAGTTGATACCTTTTCGATAACACGGTCAAATCTTCGTGGGCAAACTAGCGGCTAATAAAATAAAAATCTTTTTGAACTCTTGCAAACGTCTGCACTAATTTTAACAATATGTTTTTGAAAGCCTATTACAAGAGCTATCTTACGGTACCATTCGCAAGTTGATACCTTTTCGATAACATGGTCAAATCTGCAAAAATCTCAAATTTTTTAAGTAAAACGGACTTTTTCGACTTTTGCGAACGTCTGCACTAAACTTCACGATACACGTTAGAAAGTACATCACAAGAGCTATCTAACAGTATTACTCGCAAGTTGATACCTTTTCGATAACACGGTCAAATCTTCGTGGGCAAACTAGCGGCTAATAAAATAAAAATCTTTTTAAACTCTTGCAAACGTCGGCACTGATTTTCACAATATGTTTTTGAAAGCCTATATTACAAGAGCTATCTAACGGTACCATTCGCAAGTTGATACCTCTTCGATAACATGGTCAAATCTGCAAGAATCTCGAAATTTTTAAGTAAAACGAACTTTTTTGACTTTTGTGAACGTCTGCACTTATTTTCACGATATACGTTAGAAAGTACATCACAAGAGCAATCTTACAGTATTACTCGCATGTTGATACCTTTTCGATAACACCGTCAAATCTTCGTGGGCAAACTAGCGGCTAATAAGAAATTAATATATTTAGACACTTGCAAACGTCTGCACTAATTTTCACAATATGTTTTTGAAAGCCTATTATAAGAGCTATCTAACGGTACCATTTGCAAGTTGATACCTTTTCGATAACATGGTCAAATATGCAAAAATCTCAATTTTTTTAAGTAAAACGGACTTTTTTGACTTTTGCAAACGTCTGCACTAATTTTCACGATACACGTTAGAAAGAACATCACAAGAGCTATCTAACAGTATTACTCGCAAGTTGATACCTTTTCGATAACACGGTCAAATCTTCGTGGGCAAACTAGCGGCTAATAAAAAATTAATATATTTGGACACTTGCAAACGTCTGCACTAATTTTTACAATATGTTTTTGAAAGCCTATTACAAGAGCTATCTAACGGTACCGTTCGCAAGTTGATACCTTTTCGATAACATGGTCAAATCTGCAAAAATCTCAAACTTTTTAAGTAAAACGGACTTTTTCGTCTTTTGCAAACGTCTGCACTAAATTTCACGATACACGTTTAAAAGTACATCATAAGAGCTATCTAACACTATTACTCGCAAGTTGATACCTTTTCGATAACACGGTCAAATCTTCGTGGGCAAACTAGCGGCTAATAAAATAAAAATCTTTTTGAACTCTTGCAAACGTCTGCACTGATTTTCACAATATGTTTTTGAAAGCCCATTACAAGAGCTATCTAACGGTACCATTCGCAAGTTGATACCTTTTCGATAACATGGTCAAATCTGCAAAAATCTCAAATTTTTTAAGTAAAATTGTCTTTTTCGACTTTTGCGAACGTCTGCACTAAACTTCACGATACACGTTAGAAAGTACATCACAAGAGCTATCTAACAGTATTACTCGCAAGTTGATACCTTTTCGATAACACGGTCAAATCTTCGTGGGCATACTAGCGGCTAATAAAATAAAAATCTTTTTAAACTCTTGCAAACGTCGGCACTGATTTTCACAACATGTTTTTGAAAGCCTATTACAAGAGCTATCTAACGGTACCATTCGCAAGTTGATACCTTTTCGATAACATGGTCAAATCTGCAAGAATCTCGAAATTTTTGAGTAAAACGGACTTTTTTGACTTATGCGAACATCTGCACTTATTTTCACGATACACGTTAGAAAGTACATCACAAGAGCTATCTAACAGTGTTACTCGCAAGTTGATACCTTTTCGATAACACGGTCAAATCTTCGTGGGCAAACTAGCGGCTAATAAAAATTAATATATTTGGACACTTGCAAACGTCTGCACTAATTTTCACAATTTGTTTTTGAAAGCCTATTACAAGAGCTATCTAACGGTACCATTCGCAAGTTGATACCTTTTTGATAACATGGTCAAATCTGCAAAAATCTCAAATTTTTTAAGTAAAACGGACTTTTTCGACTTTTGCCAACGTCTGCACTAACTTTCACGATACACGTTAGAAAGTACATCACAAGAGCTATCTAACAGTATTACTCGCAAGTTGATACCTTTTCGATAACACGGTCTAATCTTCGTGGGCAAACCAGCGGCTAATAAAAAAATATATTTTTGGACTCTTGCAAACGTCTGCACTAATTTTAACAATATATATTTTAAAGCCTTATAAAAGAGCTATCTAACAGTACCATTCGCAAGTTGATACCTCTTCGTTAACACGGTCAAATCTGCAGGATAACACCGAGAGGCCTAAGATCTAACGACCTTTCTGCACATGTACGCCCGGCGTTCCTTTAGTATCATACGATTCACCCTTGAATCTTACTCCATCTCCCACTTCTCTTTATTGCGTCCTTTCGCTTACATATTATATTAGATATTTTTTAATGTGCGACTTTTTCATTTGGTCGGGTTATCGAAGGCCGCTAACTTTTGGCCGCTAACTTCACACCGGTTATTTAAAATACATCTTAGAATGTTGTGTCAATTTAAAAAATATATTATCAATTATATTCGCCGGTCGACGGTCGCCGTGGCGCAGTGGTTAGTGTCAGTGACATGACTTCTGCGTTTCCGGGACCCTAACGGCTAATGCGATTTCGATAAATTTTGTCGTGGAGATAGTTTATACATTTAACACATAGGCTACCTTTATCCCGGAAAAAGTATAGTTCCCGTGGGATAATTAAGGTAACGGGAAAACCGTAATCCACGTGGGTGAAATCGTGGGGCGCTACTAGTACTAGATAAATTTGGAAGCACCTCGTTCGGTTACAGATTTTTTTCTAATTTTCTTCACAGCCCTTTCCCTCATTTGATTTTGGTAACAATATTATTGAATTCAATTTCAGCAGGTACCTAAAATATATGCGAGGCCCGCTCTGATTTATCACAATAAGGGCCAAACCATATAGAAGCTCAAAGCAAATTCAAATTCAAACTGTATTATGAAACAATTTTCATTTATGATTATAAAGCCGGCAGAGGTCGAACGTTTCCGGAAGAGATGGGAACGAACCCTCGCGGGAAATGAGTACCTCTCTCTTTTAGGTACCAACAAATTCTTTGAAGTGGTAAAACATTGTTTTATGGTTTTTCATCTATCACTAACTTAGCGGTTTTAAATAGTCGAGATAACGTCTTCGACCACATCGTCATTGACCATCAAATGAGATAGTGGTCAAACGCTGGATCTATGTACGGTATAAAAACAGTATTTTGTCAGTTTGAGTTAAATGAATCGCAGATAACTGTCGTTCAATAGAAAAATAATTATTAAGAATGCTTAATAAAAAATAAATAATTTAGAAATAGGTGAAATAAATATATAGCACTGTCAGCATTTTCTGAGCGTGTCGTTAGAAGATCATATTATTGTATATATTTAAACTATGTAATGTAATAAACATTTCTAAGTTTATGACTTTACCAATAGCTAATCAATCTTTCATGAATTCAATTGATTGAATACACAGTTTTGTGTCAAGTCTTTTCAGCTTATTTTTTTTTACAACCCTGCATGTCTGATAAACTAAACAAAATCCACTTAAGAGAATCAGTTCATTAAGGCTAATTTTAATTGAACAAAATTTGATTTCATTTGTTAATAAATAAGTGAAAAAATATTTCCAAAGACCTTATTTTACCTTTTAAAAAGTTCTCGCGGTACCGACAAATGCGCTCGAACTGTGTCTTACACCAGAACAAAGGAAATTAAAATTCTTAAAACATTCTATTTGTTACCTTTTGTGGTCTTCTGAAAAGTATCTGAAAAGTTATGTACTTTTGTATTTGTAATATTTTAAATCAATACGCATCAGGATTCTGACCCTCTATGAAATTTTGTTGGCACCTATAACCCCTTAAGCGTATGATCCTCGCAGTCAGTTTTTTTGACAAATGTTCATATTACACACCATCATGTTATGGGATTTGTGTCAATAAAAGTTACGACGTCTATATAAGTGGGTATAGTATAATATAAGGCGCACAAATGAGCTATGACGAGAGCTATGCTGGGGGTTTGTACGAATGATGTTATACGAATTCTAATTTTAGCGCAAATTAAATAAAAGCCTTTTGAGTTTATACAATTTTAGTTTATTTTAGTTGAATAAGGGAATCACTATCCATATCTTGTACTATCGAACCATCGGCAAACTTAGTGAAATATAAATGCTGTTTATCAGCCACCACTACAAAATGTTTTATTTATTACTTCACCCATTTGTTTTCATTTTCATCTCTGGCCGTTTTATTTCTCAAGCGCGCATTCGCCTTTTTTACACTGAAACCCCCGCACTAGGATTCCCTGTGTTGCAGGAGGCATGGACACACACAATCATAGCACACAAACAACTAGGACTCGGGGCAAACACCCACACTCATCGCACAAATGTGTACCCCTGCCGAGATTCGAACCTAGGTTCCGGAGACACAGAAGTGACCACGGCGACCGTCAGTAGATTTCAAACCAATCGATGAGTGTTGTATGTATTGCTTCCGGGCTGTTTGGCCGTGGTCTGATAATCAGAGAAGACGCCGCGAAGGAGAGTTACGCGCTACGCTCTTGTCGCCGCTCGGACCTGACCCACTGAAGATGTCGACCGCAGTGACCGACGAAACGTCTGGAACAAAAGTTTCACATAGACCACGGCCAAACAGCCCGGAAGCAATACATACAACATGCAACGCCGGCCGTGAAAGCCTTAGAGTTTACAATCGATGAGTGTTGTTATAAAAATGTAAAACGTAATCTCATGTATTTCCGCGGAACTCATCTCCAGAGCTTTGGAAGTTGGTCTCGTTACTTCAAGAAGTATAGATAGCTCCGTATTCCAAGATGAGATTGGAATTGAATAATATATAGAATGAGCACTGGAACATTTATCTGTGGTGCATTGAAGAGCACGTGACCACAATCTGAACAGTTGCAGTGCGAAGGTGGAATGGTGGATTCTTGATAAACTAAGGTGTTCTAGCCTAACCCACATGGTTATAATGGATCCGTTATCGTTAATAATAAGTCGAAAAATATAAGCGGTAGGCGGTAGGTATAGCTACTGTATTTAATGACATACATTAGAATTGTGATTTTATTTATTTACTAGTTAAGTCCGCGGTTTTACTCACATGGTGGTGATTGATGATGATGATGAAAAGTAGCCTACGAATTCCCGGACCTAATGTATCTCTAAATACAAAATTTCATCCAAATCCGCCCAGCTGTTTGAGCGTGATTGAATCATCCATAAAAACTTTTTCGTTTAAAATGTTAAATTAAATTTGCTTGCTAGTTTAAATATGCTTAGTATATATGTTAGATAATGATTGCTATGATTACTTGTGTCAAACTATGACTATGATGTGACTATGGTATGTAACTTTTACGATGTCTATAGACATGTAGCTTAGATTAAACTAGCTCTCGTCGTTTCAGCTGTGGGACGATACTTATCAGATCTTGTGTCCATCTGACTTCAGACGCTGCGCTTGTCAGTCCGAGATTTCTACTCAAAAAATTCGACCACATGGTCCATCAATTTTCCGTGTAAGTGCCTTGCCTGCTGTCATTTCTACTGACGATTATACTGGGTTGTGTTGATGAATTTCACTTTTTTACGGATCTCCTAGTTCCTAATTCGACTGAGTAATTTGTCTGTCGTTTGTCATTCTACTTCACGCTGAAAAAGGTGACCCTTGGATTAACACATAGGGTACTTTTTATCCCGTTAAAAAGTTAAGTTCCCAAGGGATAACTGAGGTTGCTGCAAATCCGTAGTCCACGCAGGTAAAACCGCAGAGCGCAGCTAGTATTAAATAAATTGTCATAGACACAAATCTGTCCTAAAACTTTCAAGATTATTATGAAACGAATATTATGACAAAATTTTCTAGCCATAAAGTTTTAGCGTAATGACGACAGAGTAGGCAATAAACAGAATTCCGAAAGCGATTATAACTTTTTTCGAAACTAAATCATGCTTTCCACAACGGTCGCCTCATCTCTAAACATAATTATTAGTGAGAATTAGTTCAGACTCGTCCATATTAATTCATAGTAATGACAACTTTATGTTGTGCGACACAAAGTAGGACGTGTATACGAAGAATAAATCTGTCAGGGAGTTAACGCCCGGTCACAAATTGTAATTTACCGTCGCGGGCCCGACGAATACTCCACTTGTATTTGCCATACACACAGTTGAATGGATGCCTGATTTGTGTTGGGACACAACTGGAAAAGCTTTGGGCACTCATTTTAGACCAACTAGATTATAAAATGGATGAGAAATGTGATGTTCCGAAAATCATGGCCACAAATTTCATTTGGATTTTAGTTAAATATAAGTTTTGTTTACTTCATAATATGTAAAATGAATCTCATATGTATATTATAGTACTTACTGCATCTAGCTATGTCCAACTGAGGAAATACAAACAAGAAAAAAAAAAAGGAATTCGTTATGTAGACTTTTGTGAAATAAATTGCATGTGGGATGCATCGTCGTCGTCAGATGGCATTGCAGTGTTTTTAGCCTTAGATTTGTCCATGCATGTGGGTCATTAACTACCAAAAAAAAAAATTTTAAATGGTGGTTACATTGAACACCTGACTAGTAATAACTAGTAAGCAAAAGGCAAATAAAATTGCTAACATTTTAAATTTTTGGTTATTTTATATGATTTTTCTCCACTCTATTTATACAAGACAAAAAGGGCAGTTCCAAATGTATTTCGAAAACCTCTCGTATAAAATTGTTTGTCGAACTGTGAGTCTGTATGTATCTGCTTTAGTGCTGGTCAATAATTCCTGGTCTGCTTATGAGTCACCTCCTTTGTGCTACTAAATCATTTGGAAATGTGCATTTCATGAAACACTGCATTCTGAAACAATTATTTTCATTAGTATGATAGAACGTAAGCACGGAATTTATTTCTTTGAAGTTAATTAGGCTGTTTCGAAAAATACTTTATTATATATCTCAACTCATCCTTTCTATTTAAAGATAAGCTTTGAACTAAAACTTTATAGAAACCATACTTTAAACTTTTACCTTATTATTCTTCAATGTGTAAATATTGAAAAGTGATATGTGAAAATAATATAATATGTGAAAATCAAATAAACTTTCCAATTACTACAAGCGGCGACATGACGTGGCAAGGTTAAAAATAACCTTAGAATTGATTAATAAATAAATTTAGAGTTATTAGTAAATTTAATCTAAAATCTGCATAAAATATCCATCCAGTAGGAATAGGTTCTGTAGGTACTAAGGTATTTTACAAAATGCACACACTCATTTGCTAATAACAGTTGCTCGACTAATAATTTTATTGTAATCGATTACTAATTATCTTTTATGATTCAGATTATGTTTAGCTTTTGTATAAAAGATTTAATGTATAATTTCTATGTATCTAACGTTCCCATGGTGCCATTGGGTGCATCGGTCTGGAAAAAACTAGACATTATATCGTTCCCTTCTCTACACGAACTGAGTAGAATAACTGTAGTTGTGTCTGCAGTCAGCATACTCAGCCTTACTAAATCATATTTGTTTTATATTAAAATAGCAATCAAAGTTTCCAATAATTTGCCCATTTCATTACCATTGCAGATAGGAAACAAATTCCAAAATAATTTAAAAACTTATTGCTTAAAAATTCTTTCTATTATTTGTATAATGTACTAGATTTTTCGATTTTACTAATACTTACCTACCATATATTTAAATTCATTAACTCCTATGTGTCGGAATGTTTTCGATATTGAAATAGGATAGATGGCGTTAACTATTATATAAAGGTGTTTCTAGTGTCTGACAAATATGACAGATGGTGCTGTTAAAGCGTTTTAGATTATATTTATTTAGTAAATATAAAAGGTAAGGAAAGGTAAGTAAACAAATATTGTATATCCGTAAGAATTTTGCTGTTGATAATCAGATGACAATTTTACACAGCTATATGCAATAAACTCATTCCTTCAAGGCAATAAATTAAATTCTACTGTATTGAAACAAATATGTAATCTACTAAGATTCTTAGTAATTCTTTAATGAAATTTGAATGTTCAGTTTCAATATTTGTATAATTGTTTAATTTAGTGGTAATATTTTCTAAAGTTATGTTAATTTGAAATTAATGACTTCTTCCTATGTAAACTATTTTAATGATTTCAAATAAAAAATGTGATTAATATTTTGAAATTGAATTCAAAATTACGTGACGTTACGTGACTGGGAAAATTACTCTGTATCTCGATAAATAATTATGATAAGATATTCAAATTGTAACATCAGAAATATTCGAGCAAAAAATTATTCATTTTTCTGTCGCGATTGAATCCTGGTACGTTCGTCTCCCAGGATTCCAATAATTTAATGGCACAACCGTCGCGTATTTCGTATTTTACACGAATTCAGGAATCGAACAAAATCGATGATTCGGCGGAGCTCGCGCGGCGACGGCCCCAGCGGACCTCTCCGCGGCAATCTAATGAGCTCCCGCGGGTTTCAACTCCACTTTTTAAAGGATATCGTCCCTTCATGTTTTATTTTGTGCAAACGAGAGTAATAACTTGCAAGCAATATTATCCAAAAATGGATAAGCCGAGATTGATGTCAATTTTATGAAAAGTAACAGATACTTTAGGTACTTAAAGTATTTGTTTAGGTACCTAAAGCATTTGTTTAAGTACATAAAGTATTTGTTTAAATACTTAAAGTACTTGTTTAGGTATCTAAAGTATTTGTTTAGGTACCTAAAGTATTAATTGTTTAGGTATCTAAAGTATATGTTTTGGTACCTAAAGTATTTGTTACGGTACCTAAAATATTTGTTTAGGTACCTAAAATATTTGTTTAGGTACCTAAAGTATTTGTTTTAATACCTCATTGTTGTTTTTTTATAACCGTTGTCGGGCTGGTATCAGAGACTGGTTGACTGACGACCTAACTGGTCTTGGTTGTTTGTTTGTGTGCCGTGATTATGTGTGTGTGTCCATGGCTCCCACGACACAGGGAATCCCGGTGCGAGGGAGTGAATGTGTAAAAAAAAATTGGGAAAAAAAATTCGCAAGAAGAAACTGGATGTGGAACGCTTCCAATCTACTTTTCTTTGCGGGGATAAAATGGGAAAGCATATGCCCATAAGTGGGCGTCATGGCCAATGACGATAATTCATACATTTATAAGTTATTTGAAAGGGTTTATAAATAAAATGTAATAGAATTGATAACATTCAATTCTATTAGAACTGACAAGCTGTTAACAAGTTATTCACTTTTCATTCGGGGACTCACAGTAATACGCGTGATACATTTTCTTTACTTCGAGGACTTGCAAGAAATTGGTTGTTTTATAGCAGGATTTTTAAGATAACATTTAGTGCAAGGGTCTCTAATAAGAAAATTTCATGTGAAGATTATTTTTAAAATTTTATATTTTGCGATCTCATCTTATTATAATCATTTATAACCATCCTAGGTGTATCTAGATAACTTACTATAACTGAACTTTGTAAGCAATAATTAGGATAATATTTAAAAAACTATTTTGTAATGAATAAATAATTTGAATTTGATATTTAAAAGAAGAGCCTCTAACTGGATTAAATTTGTTCGTGGCAATGTGAAAGAGAAAATGAATCTCAAGATCTTGAGGAAATTAACTTCAGGGAAGATTTAAAATTTTCATCAGACCAACGTAATTAACTCCATAATTAAACTTGGCAATCTTGTGGAGTTTTATTCATCTATTGAGATTTCATTCGTCGACACTGATTTAATTAAATCAAATATATTAACTCGTTTCGTCACTTCATCTCAAGTAACATTATATTTTTGACGCTCATTAAATTCCACCACCTTTCAACATAAATTGAGATTGACGAATTGACTGTGACGAGAAACGGTTCTGAAATCACAAAGACTCAATTCGAGATGCACGAAAATTGAGGGCGAAAACGACCCTTCTAAATAAGCATTGTTAAATCTTTTGAAGTCGCCCAACTTTTCGCCATTGAGGACAATTTAAGTATACAACTTAAATGAAGTGGAAAAGTTGACCAGAAAAGATCACCATTAAGTACAAAAAGGGCGCTAAAAGTTTTTGTACATTTTTACCGAAAATCATTGTGATGAAGAAGTGTGGGTATTTCCTTATATATCTATAGAAAAATACTATTTTTCGTGCAAAAATGAAATAATCTTGATAGGAGCATATTTACGAATTAGTTGTATCAATAAGAGTTTTGTATTCAACTATTTTTTTTTATTACACCCGCACTAGGATTCCCTGTGTCGCGGGAGCCATGGACACAAACACATCCCATACACATGCCAGACCTGAGATGAATATACATGCTCATCACACAAATGTGTGTCCCTGCCGGGATTCGAACCCAAGGCCCCGGGGACCAGAAGTAATGTCTCTGAACACTGTGCCACGACGACAGGACTGTCAACTTTTACTATAAACCTTTGCACTAAATTACATTTACATAACTATAGTATGTAATGAAAATACACAACTCAGATGACAAATAATGTATATATATGTATGCTATACCAGTCAGAAAATCCACTAGAGACCTAAAAACTTTATAGTATTCCCATAGTTTTTGTTAACGTACCGCGTCATCAATAAAGAAGTCACAAAGTATGTGCAAGCCAAGTGTCAGGTGCTCACTTATTTGAGAAAGCCGCAAATAAATATTCCCCAGCGACTAATTGGTACCCGTTGGATTCGACAGGCGTCCGGGACGCGTCCGGGACGGGCCCGGTGCGGTCCACCGCATAATTTATTGGGCTGACTGTACGAGCGTTACTCTATTCGAATTATGGGGTGATTGATATGTTGGACGTGTATAGTCTTGGGTGAGATACACGCGGGGTGAGTGTAAACAGATGGGCTGGGTAACAGCTGCTTCTTATCATATAGAAGTTTCAACCTCAGACCACAGCTCACCGAGTGTGGTTGGAACTATAGTCCTTATAACGTGAGTAACTTCCGTGTTTTATACATTTATAATCCTATCCTACTTCCTACTAATATTATAAATGCGAAAGTTTGTGTTTAAGTGTGTATGTGTGTATTTTGTTACCTCTTCACGTTCAAACCGTTTGACCGATTCTCATGAAATTTGGAATGGAGATAGCTTATATCCTAGATTAACAAACAGGCTTCAATTTCAATTTTCATCATCACCATCATCACCGTTTTTCAACCACGGGGCGCAGCTAGTTCTATAAATACTATTTTAAGTTGATGTACTTATACAATTAAGTGTTATCTTTCTATCTAATTCTATTAAAGCTATTAGAAAATTTTAATTTTATCTATCTTTAGTTTCTCCATCGTATTCTAGTACGACACAATACATTTGAAGTGCACTTACACTTACGTATGATAAATAATTCAATTTGGGATCGACCCGCGGTATATCTGCCAAACCTGCTAACAGTATGCCGAGTCAATCGCCCTTGCGTGAGTACTCGTTCCACTTTTGTTCTGTCCCTAGCTTTTGTTTCAAAATGGCAAACAGCTTGTGGAACATTAAATTGATCTCAAATAATTCTGCCGGTGGAAAATTGCAGATCCGTTTTTCACTCCTTTAGCTTAACGTTTTTGCCTATTTGGATTCTCGGTTCGTATCCAACTGAGCCTGTTATCCTCCAACTTTGCCTTCTCGTTGAAAAACTCATGCTATTACCGTAAATATCAATTTGTATGAAACTAGAGGGCGGAGACGTGGCCCCGGTTCAGCACAACTTGGTCTGTTACACTCGGTTACAAATTGAAGTTACTCCACACAAGGATTTAGGATTTTAAATGTCACATTGGCTAGCGGTAGCCAAACTTTTAATTGGAGGCTATAAAATCCGTTGATAGTTTATGATCTAGTTACTAGACTCAGTTTTCGCTGGCGCGATGCTGATACAAAGTAACGGAATAAGTTATATGATTTTTAGCATTTTCATTAAATAACTTTGCAGTTATTGAATATGAAATTAATTTAAAGTTACTCTAAACATGTAGAACTAAGGATCACCTGATGTAAAGTGAAAATGCGTTTACGATTATATTTTTTCTTGGAAGATAGCTATTTATCTATGACATGGAGGCGCCTTATTGTATGTATAAAGGGATACATGTTTATAACACAAAGTAAAAAAGCATAAATGAACATAACCATACACAGTCACTACTCACACCCCGCACTAGGATACCCTGTGTCGCGGACGCGATCTCGACCGCGACGCGAACCCGCCTGCCATAGTTCCAGTAAAAAACCCCGATTAAATGACGCGCTTCCATATATTTTTACTGTTTCTGTTTATTTGTACTGTTGAAAAAAATTAAAAAAAAAAAAAAAAAATTACAGCCATTTAACAACTATGCTGTTAAATGGGCAGTAACATTTTTTTTGTACACAAAGACACGGCAACAATGACAACGTGATGTTGGCAGCAGCAGAGCGGCGCTGTGCCTTGGCCGCGATAACTTCGTTAACGCTAAATGAGCCTTCAATGGCTGAAGTTAAATTGGGTTAAAACAAAATGGAGCTAGAAGTACACGCTGTTTACATTTCTACGTTCTTTTATATAACACAATGTAAATAGGTTGCTCCAATTGTTTCTGGTACCATACCATTGTATAGTATACTATACTATATTATATAGTATACGAATCAGAAATTAGAAGATCCGTAGAAGAACTAAACTTACTGATACAGCCCAGCGGATAAGCAAGTGAAATGGAGGTGAGTAGGGCAAAAATTTGGATCAATGTCTGGCCTTTGGCGTCCAAGAGTTTTTTTTTTTTGAGTGCAGACCACGGACTGGCAGGCGCAGCTTAGGACGTCCACAAACAAGATGTATATACTATTTGTCCAAAATCACACCATGAGGCCAGCGTCATGGTGTGATTTTGGACAAATAGACAAGGACCGGTTGAAAGCGGCTCCCATCCAAATGGGAGCCGCTTCCAACCGGTCCTTGTGGAAATCAACGGTGGAGGCATATGTCCAGCAGTGGACTTCCTATGGCGGAGATGATGATACATTATATTAGGAGTGATTTGGTTATTCGAACACACTAAACTGGTGTTAATTAAGATATATGTTATACGGTTACGATAAAGGCCAAATTAGTATGTCAATAAGAATACCAAAGTTAAAATTAGTTTTTTTTATTAAAATGCGGGTAATTTTAGGTAAAATAAGTCATCGCGTTATTTGATACCTAAAACTGATCCGCATTTGCATTAAACTTGTCATATTAGTGAAAGCATTGTAAGGAATAATACAAATGTAGTGGTTACATATTTGAACCGTTTGGGGTCGAGGCATTGGGCCCATGGGGACCTATCAGAGCATTTGATCGATGCGAGGCGTGACCGAAATGCTGGCACATATTTGGCTCAACGAATCAGCATTGCAATTCAACGTGGCAATGCTGCTAGCATTCTAGGCACGCTGCCAGCCAGGATTGCTCAAATGTTATTGTAGTAACTGCAGTATTGTAATTAGTTATTAGTGTTTTATTTTAATAAATACAAATTTGATTGTTAGCATATAATAATCATCTTAAATTATTTTTGGATAATTTTAGCTAGTTTGAATAATTAACATAATTACGGTAATTATTACACTCAATAGTAATAACGCTTGCTGCTCTTACCACCACATAAACAATTCGATTGCCTTCTTTTTTTTAAAAAAATAAAGGGACAAAGAACCACTAATTTTTAAATGCATTGGCTATGAACAAAAAGAAAATCATATAAGCCAGATTTAGCAGAAGTAATAATCATTATTTTTGATTAAGTTTTTTATTACTTAATACTTATGAAATTTGCGTCAACCCGTTTAATCCTCAGTTCCACACGATCACACTACACGTCACAAATAATATAATTCCAGCATTTAGTTTTATCGTCTCCATTTTTTACAGCACCTAATGCATTAAAGTGCTAACAACAATCAATCATGGCATTATGAAGGGATCAACGTTTTACTTTTGCGTGCCTTCTACAATGTAAGTGTATCACAGTGAGGGAAGTCACGACAATAATCTGGGTACGTCACAGCAACTCCCAAAAGCGTAGCTTAATAAGAGCCGAAGCTATCTGTGAAAACAGTTTAGACAAAGAAGGCAAAATAAGGTTAAGAGCCCCCGGCTGTACAACAAACAACAATTGGCCTATATCTCTGAAACTAAAAAAGCTAGGCCAATTCTGACAGCAGAGTTTTTCTGGCGGACGATACTAATACAGTATACGGTAATAATTACAGCCGCTAAAGAATTTTTCCTTCAAAAACGAATGAACACAGAATTGAGAAAGGATTGCACAGGTATTTATAACTCACAAAATTGTAAATTACTTATTAGGTTAAGTTGTAATATCACATAAGTCATCTGCTCGTTGGTCACTCATTGCATAAAAAACTGTTTTTGCTTAGTATCTTCTATTATGTATAATAGCAAGTTGCGTAGTAGGCACAGCATAAGAGTGAAGATTTTCGATTCGCTCACACTCTACAGTTTCTAATATCAATACTACTTACGGTGTAAGTTTCAGCATACGCGTTTAGACTTTAAAAAAATCGACAAATTTAATTATTGCAATAAAGGAGAGGGAAGGAGAGTTAACTCAAGTACTGACTATTAATTATATGGTGTGTTCAACGTGCGTGACCAGTAAGTAGTTAGCGACAACGTACGCTGTTAGTAACTGGTTCACTACTGTATAAAACTAGACAGATAACGGAGTTATTCAAATTGGATATATATAGAAGGTCACACGGGGTAGGGATTGCTTAATTGGGTACAAAACTTGTTTCGCTAATAGCTTCTAACGCTAAAGCCAAAGCAGCAGGCAGAACCACCTATTTTTTATATACTACTAGTAGCGCCCCACGGATTCACCCACCTGGATTACGGTTTTCCTGCTACCTCAATTATCCCACGAGAACTATACTTTTCCAGGATAAAAGTAGCCTTTGTGTTAATCGAGGGCTTAAACTATCTCCATACCAAATTTCATCAAAATCGGTGTAGCCGTTTGAGCGTAAAGAAGTAACAAACATACACACATACACAAACTTTCACATTTATAATATTATAGTAGGATGTATAATAACAATAGAGTTTGATATTTGTACATTGTATAAGAAATAATGCTAACAGTTTATTGTTAACAGTCGTTTACACGCTTGTGTTAATACTGTGCATATTGTTATAAATAAATAGTTTCTTTACTTATCATAAAACTGCTGTGAAAAGTTTTAGATTCAGTTTTTAATATATTTAATTAAACCTATGGCATGCTACCGGTCTGAAGAGTGTGAGTTATTGCCTACCCCTACTCACCCCTATTTGGAGTTGGTTGTTAATTAAACCGCCCCAAATAGCGTCCGATGCGTCCGGTCAATAAAATTACAGACCCAATTTCCCATCTCATTGAAAGTGCACAGGTCAGTGGTACACGTGCATAAATAAAGCCCCCTTTTCCCTAATTAGGTAAAACATTTCACTACGGTGTATATGTTAACACACCGTCGTCGTGGCACAGTGAGCAGTGACACTAACTGTAAAACCGCGAGCTCGGGTTCAAGTCCTGGCTCGGGCAAACATTTCTGAGATGTGCATAGATGTTTGTTCTCGGGTCTTGGATGTTTGTATAATGTAATTGTCTATACCTCTGGCGACATAGGGTATCCTAGTGTGGGGGTGTCAGTGTATTATATTTTTTTTTAATTTTGAAAAAATAATAAAAATGCTTCTGGCTTTCACGGACTGCTGCCTGAACACACTATGCGTTTGGTAACAGATTTTCAAACTTGAGGGTGTAGTAGCTAGCCAGACGGGTACTAGTACCCTACCACCATACAGGTACAATCAATACGTTTTGGCCTATATATTTATAAAACATCGTCAGTGACGGCGACTTACAGGCACAAATGTTATTTATTATTATCATTTATTTGTCGAACTTTTCTAACATAACACCACACCCGTATTCTCTGAATACACAAACTCTGAATCGAACAAGTACCATAACATACGCTTACACACATAGCCGGAGGCGTACGAAAACCGATTCTAAACAACAATTTGCGTATCTCCAAACGTTATCTTATCCACGATGCTAGTGATGTGAAATGTCGATAAACCAACACGGTTTATTGACATTTATCCGCCAATTACAACTTCTGACTTTTCTGAACGTATTTCTCCTTTAAAATAAGTTCTTAAGCATTTTTAGGTAGGTGTTTGTCTCGAGTCTTGGATATCCATGCCTTACTATAGAGGAAATCCTAGTGCGGATGTTTATGTGTAGAAAAAAAAACCCAAATATTATACTAAGTCATGACATTTATTGGCCGCATCCATTGTATTTCATAACTAAGTGTGGAGTTTACCAAAATTTCAGTCGTCCGATTATCAATTTAGCCGTCGTTTAAACAGTTTTTACCATTCAGTTAACCGACGGTTAATTAATAATCGGACGTTTAAATTTTGGTGAACTCCAGCCTGAAGCTGAGATTGTATCATGTTTATTATTCGGACAATACATCCGACTTCATCTACCGTAGCTGCACATCCTTATCGCGCTCTACTCGTAATATTTTGAGATTCCAGCCAATGACTTTAGTTGGAAAGTGTAAACCAATCGCCGGCTATTAGAAATGTCGATAACGCCCTCTGTCGAACTTTGTTTTAGTTGTTTTATGTGAATCCATTTGGAGCCAACTTTCGACGTTTATGTGTGAAAATGTTAGTGATACCAAAATCTTGAGGTGACGTTGTTTATGCAGGAGTCTCCTTAAGTTAGCTTTATTGATTTTCACAAACGCCTATTGAGTTTCTACTATCCTACTCCTACTAATCCTATTTATATTAGTAGGATGCGAAAGTTTGTGTGTATGTGTGTATGTTTGTTACCTCTTCATTTCTACACCGATTCCGATTAAATTTGGTATCGAGATAGCTTATACCCTGGATTAACACATAGGGTTATTTTCATCATCACCATCATCACCGTTTTTCATCACCACGCGGGTAAAACCGCGGGGCGCAGCTAGTGTATAGTAAATGTGTAATTATATTAGAGCATTTAAATAGTAGATTGATCAAATGTTATTGTACTAGCTGTAGAATTGTAATTAGTTAGTAGATAATTTTTTAGATAAAGTGACGGGCTAAGCAAAAGGCCCGCAGGATGTTAAGTGGTAACCTATGCCTACAGACATATCCATTTCGTATATAACTGTACTACGCCCGTCACCATGAGACACGAAGTTGTTGTTTTGTATGTATTCCTTCCGGGCTGTTTGGCCGTGGTCTAAGGGAAACTTGTGTTCCAGACGTTTCGTCGATCACTGCGGTCGACATCTTCAGTGGCTCAGGTCTGGGCGGTGACAAGAGCGTAGAACTCTTCTTCGCGGCGTCTTCTCTGTTACTGATGATAATATCATGATAGTAACATGATAATATCAGTAGTAATAGAAGCAATACATACAACATGCAACGCCAGCCGTGAAAGCCTTAGAGTTTACATGAAGTTGTTAAGTCACATGTGCCTGTAATTTCACCGAAAACCACATCCCTCAAACTGGAATACAGTAATACAAAAACTACTGCCCAGTGGTAGAAGTAGATATGGTATTAGTACTTCCCCGGGTGTTACTTTTCCACTGCCACTTCAATATGTTAATCCGCTGGGCTGTGTCCGTCACTCTCGTTCTTCTACGGATTTCCTAATTTCTGATTCGATCGCGTAAAAAAACCTCGAGCATACTCAGAGGCCTATGTTATAGCTCGCTGTGCGGCTTTGAGCCTCCTTACAAGGCCCATTGTCTTATACCACGTTTCAGTTCCGTAAGTCACTACAATAGTAAGCACTTTATTACTTATAGAATGTATATGATACATTTGTATACATATATGTAAAGAATAATGATTAAAAAAGATTTCACTACGTTGTTTTCGCAAAGGAAACATGCTATTGTAAAATAAATCATGGTCATTTTTTTAGCATTAGTTTTAGTACCGCGGTTATATAGCCCTTGTCTGCCGGTAGTTCGCAGCAGGAAGATAAAAAGAGAGAGCTATACTATGGAAAGATCTAGAGAGTACGTGAACATTGATGGTGTTGATTGAGTAAATCAGGACAATAGATGGAAGAAACAGCTTTATTCAACATAGATTTTAAATAAAATTTTGGTGCCGTAAACAAAAGACTGCATTCATACCATTTTCCAAATGATTCCATGAGCTGTATTGTTAATCGAGGAATCAAGCATTTTTTTTTTAAAGGAAGTGCAAAGGATTATTATTTTTATTTTTATTTTTCATCGCACTCAGACTCCCGCATTCGGGTTCTCTGTGTCGCGGGAGGCATGGACACACACAATCACAGCACACAAACATCCAGGACCCGGGACAAACATCCACACTCATCGCACAAATGTTTGCCCCTGCCGGGATTCGAACCCAGGGTCCCGGAGACACAGAATTCATGTCGATGACACAAGCCACTGCGCCACGGGACCGTCAAATTATACATATTATAAAGGTTTAGAAATCGATCTACCTAACTACGACTTCTATCCAATCGAAGCCAATCAATCATTTCGATGTTGTTTTTAAGAAAAATGTTTTCTAAAAATAAATGGTAAATATTCTCTTTAATGTTATGAATACAATTTTATAGCGATGTGATTTATAGTAACAGAAGTCTCATTACAATTAGACAAAATTCATTTCAGGGACCGAAGACTTCCCGCTGTGTAAGTACTTTGTTTAATCTGAAAGCTTATTTAAAATTTATTAAAGGTAAGGTTTGAAAAAAGGCGAAAGAAAAGTAAAATTCAGATTCAGAAATGAAATGAATACGGGAGCTTGAGGCGTTTCGTCGCCAATGAATAATTTATTTTAGAACTGGGTTTTCGCAAAATTACTCCCCGTCTCATTTGAAAGAGTGCCGACGTACGGTAACTGCGAATATTATTGGGTAAGCTGAAACAATACTAAGAGTCTTACCACGCCAGCTCTGAGTCTTGCGAGTACGATCTGATTGAACAAGATATGTAATAACAGTGTTAACGTATTAGCTTTATACTTACCGTTACCACTGTTAGGGCAAGCTTTTCTCTCCAACTAGGGGCCAAACCCAGAAATGAGATATAATATATTTTGATCAACTGTGTAGGGAGTTACAGCATTTGAGTTATCTATAGGCTGAAAACAGCTAGTGGATTGCTCTAATGTTACTGTAGGAACAGTAGTATTCTAATTAGTATTTTATTCTAATAAAGGAATCGACTAGTAAAATAATGTGTAGGTATACAATATAGATAATGTAAAGTATGAATGGTTCTAAAAGCTCCTACTTGCCCTGCTAGAGTATTGAATAATATTTTAAATGTATACACAAATGTTACATAACATTGTAGTACTTATGTGATAGTTTTCTCATTAATACTTAGTGAGAATCGCAAAACTTACAGCTGCACCGAGAATCATCAAATTATCCTGTCATATTTTGAAATGTTTTGGAGACAAGCCATATTTTCACTTACACCAGCACGGCTAATTTAATTTCTTTATTTTAGTAGGTGACCTATGCTAGTCAGTGGTTAGACTGGTGGCCAGCGCAATGTCAGCATTTTAAAAGGGCCGCTGACATGAACATTGGACAACGAATGCTATCCTAAAACAACAACAAGGACTGAGAGCTCAACGTACGCTCCGAAGCACGGAATCATTCTAATCATGATGCCTCAAGCGGTCATCCATCAAAGTATGAGCGAGGTGAACTGTGTATAACCCCACCTGGGTTAAGCAAAGTTGCCTTCGTCAGTTAAGATCCCATAGCTAAATTCCTCTATGAGCGAGTCTTCAATGTGTAAAACAGAACGGAGGTAAATAAAAAATAGATTTAGTCACATATAACAAACATGGAGTTTACAATGCGTCTGTGCCATCTTTTATTAATAACCGAATGATTGGAAAGTGATAACTTCTGTTAATAACAGAAAGTCATGATAGAGTTGTGAGCGTCAAGCGTCAATCTGGTTTTATCCCAACTATCGGCCTGAGCTTTTGATGTGGGCGTTTTAATCTAATAGATGGCATACAAGCAGATGGTTCGCCTGATGGTTAGCGATCATTTAGGATATTTGTAGTAATGGGGCATTACGATACGTTGCCAATCCATTTTTAAGACTATGTTGACTCTCCTTGTGAAGAATCGCATATTGTAGCTATTTAGTAACCCCAAGGGAGGAGGCTTGTTCCACATTTTGCAGATGTATAGCAAAAATGACCAGTGGAATTGGACAGTACCTGACCCCCATGAGTCCATGATAATTCGCGGGTGAGCTTTCAACACGTGATATGATTATCACAGAGTGACAGTAAGGTACTTTCTGGTACACACTACAGCTTCAAATTTGGAATACTCATTTTTGGGAGCCAGGGGATCTTTCAGTTCTAGAGTGATTTGACCATATTATTAGGGCGGCCTTTAGTGTGGGAGCTACATAGAGCATTTGAGTTATCTATAGGCTCCCAATAGCTAGTGGATTGCTCAAATGTTATTGTAGTAACTGCAGTATTGTAATTAGTTATTAGTGTTTTATTTTAATAAAGGCATCTGCCTATTAATTGTAACCCATTATCAAGTGAGATATGGTATTCCCAAATATTACACTTAGACTGAGACTGGAATGCCAAATGAAAGGTACTGAATTCTGTGACTGGCAGTTTTCATTCGTCATCTTTAATTTTAACTTATAACGACGCTTCAATATCATGTCGAAATTCTAAAATGACAGCCCGAATGAATTCCTCGCGATAACGGCTTTAAAACATTTGGAGAGTAATTGAAATAATTGTTCATCAGTTGGAGAACTTTCTTGGATATTTCGAATTGTGAGCCAGACTTGCTTATACTTAAAGATTAAAATCCATTGAGGAAGATAGTCGATGATCGTAATTTTCTTAATCAGTCGACTAAGTCAGTTTTTAAGAGCAGTATCACTAAATGGTAGTTAGATCGTGGAAGTACTGCCAGTATATCCATTACTACCGTAGTGTTCGCATTACTGTGGTCAATGGTTTCCGGTGAAATTAGAGGCAAATGAGACTTACTCATTTTATGTCACAGGGGTGATGGATGCAATGCAGTTGTATAAGAATTGTATCTGTGTGGGCCTTTTGCTTGTTCCGTCACTTCATCTCATAATAAAAACCAGCTAAAATCCTTAAAAAATATTTTTTTATTCTATTTACGATAAATTTCTAATTCTTATTATTCCTTACAGCGCCATCTGTTAATCTAGAAGCAGGTTATTAAATTGCGGTTAGTTTAGTCGGGATCAGTCAACATGATTTATTTCACCTAAAATTACCCCCATCTTAATGAGAATATCTGATTTGAATTTTGTAATTCATGATTGTCATATTTATTTGGACCTTTACGGTATTAAGATAATTTTAGTTTGATTTGAGTGAAAAATAAAATGGTTGCAACTGTGAGTTATGATATGTTGATCCCGTAAAGCAAACTATGCTTAATATTCGCATATTTACAGCTCTAAAATTTATTTTTACAGATTTTTGTAAACCATATTTCAACTTCAATACAGCAGCAAGACTTGCAAAAACAAAACTTAAGTTGTTATTTAACATTAAACACTGCGGTAAGCTAAAAATCACGTCATCGATTACGTAGTATCAAATGTAATTGGTAACTAGAAGTAGCACGCTGCTGACGTCAAAACACTAAGCCAGTTTTGATCAAATTTCATCAATATTATATCAATATTTGTATAAAAGACAAAGTTTGTATGTTACAAACAAAACATAAATCTGAATTGAGAAATTATATGTAATTTAATTTTAAAAAAGGTTGTCATTATTTCCGGTAAACACAACGTTCTCAAATTTGAATATGGAACAATTAAATTGGGCGAGCACAAACATGACATTAATGCTCTCATTGCTTTATATATTTTTATAATATCTTCGTATCATGTCAAACTATGTTTAAGTTATTTCGATCCTTTTAAGGATAGTTTCTCAATGTAGTTTGTATTTCTATGCTACAATTACGAAGGAGTAACAAAACTTTTCTACGGGATTGTACGTGACAGCGTTACTGAGACGTTACGTGTGACGAATGGACAAAAATGCGAACTAACTCTAAAGATACAAGTACGTTTCAGACATACACCGTATTCCAGCGTACTCAGTGTCTCAGCTTCATTTCAGTTGATGTTTTAAAACGACAGGCGTTCAAATGTGCCTGACAGAGTTCACAATAAATTGTAAGACTTTAAAGTAAATTAAATTCCATTTTACAATTGTATTGTGAAACGCAATAGATTGTATCAATTATCAATAATTTATTGCAAAATTCAAAAGCGAAAATTGATTTTCAAAAGCTCTTTTATTACCATAGTGACTCTTTATTGGGCTATTTTTGCAGTGTTCATTTACTCTTATGGTTTTAAATATTTTCAACAACAATTTTAGCCGTATAAATAGTGCTAAGACTAATAAGCCTGTAAAACTTTAAAATTTGTAAAAACCTCTATATTTCATACAATTATAGTGTAAGTTAGCAAAAACTGTCTAGGACCGAAACACGTTTTCTTCATTTCCCAAAAAATATTATGATTTTTGGATTGAGTCAGTGGAGTTGCGATATGAGAATTAAAATTTGCCTAATTAAAAATAATGACTACTAACGTGAAAAATAATAGAAGAATATGAAGTTGACAGTTTGAATATGAAAATAGTTTATTTACAGCTTCTCCAATATTCCCCGACGAGTCACTTATAAAATCGGGTGAACCACCTTTCAATCTATTTGAAAAACGTATCTTGCGGGAGGTCGAAAAATAACCGGTGAAATTAATCGACGGCCTCGTCTGCAGTGTTGATTTTTCTCCCACGAAACATTTTTACTAGGAGCTAAATATTAGCTGTATGGAGGATGGGATAAGATTTGTTCCCCCGCAGTTGTCAAATAGTCCACGGTTCTAGGAGCCTAGCAGCTGTGTGAGTTAAAAGGTTTCTGCGAGATGTTCATTGTTTCAATGAAAAGAAGAGTGACAGATAATGTCTCAAAATAAATAAAAAAGAACTAGCTATAAGTGGCCGACATATTTTCTTTCCAAAGAGATTTGTTTTAAAATTATCCGTCAAATCAAAATATTTTTTGGCATAAAGAGGTTGAATGTATTGTACTGCTAACATGGATTTTGGAACAGGTGGTAACCCAAGTGGTATGAATTCGGTGGTCTGCACTCCATGCTACGCCAGGGCTATGTCGGTGACCTTCGTTCTTCCACAGATCTCATTTCTGCTTCGATTGCGTAGAGAAACGCCGAACTTAGCCCTCTCCATAGCTCTTTGCGCGACCTTGACCTTGTTTACAAGGCCCATAGTCAAAGACCACGTTTTGGATCTATATGACATCACTGATAATGCACACAGTTATGCCTATCTATAACTCTTATTTTATTTCATGTTATATTATCTAAAATACTTGTAAACTGGTTTTATCAAATATGTTACCTATGAACTATAGATTAATGAGTCCTATTCCTTCCCATTGGGAAGGAAGAGGGCTCAAATCCCATTTTAGGGTGATTCAGTCTAAATTAAAAATAAATGGTTTGAATTAGCTAAAATACTGTTAAATTTGAAGTATAGTGTGTCAGATGAGAGTGGATTGGGGAGAAATGTTGTATCACTTTGGGAAATGAAGGCACTTGAGTTTCTATTGTCGTTTATAGTTTGATACGTATCCGATGCTCGATGGGACGTGATATGAAACTGTTGAGAGCTGTATGCAAAACTTTCTCACTTATTTAGAGTATGCGTAAAAAGGAACGGCTTCTGTAATGGAATTACGGTAATTTGTACACTTGATGGATCCTTTTGTTTGATTTGCAATCGAAGATGTATTCGGCTGTACAGAGTTAGAAAACGTTGGAAATTCTTGTCTTACATGGTAGTATTGAAATGAGAAAAAATGTAAAATGACACTAAAATGCATTCTAAATCTTTTAATATTATTAAATATGTTTATTAAGATAAGCTAAATGTTTATTTCTGTTGGTTAATTTGGTGATAATTGGCGATCGGTTTACGAAATATATAAAAATTTCGTATTATCGTATTTAAATCGTAAAAGCAATAAACAGAAAATTTTCTAAACACAGACAGCAGTCTATACTAATATTGTAAAGAGGAAAGATTTGTATGTAAGTATGTTTGTAACGAATTGGCTCAAAAAGTACTAGACAAATTTCAAAAATTCTTTCACCATTTGAATGCTACACTATCACTGATTAATATAGGCTATAATATATATATTTTTTTAAATTAGGGTTCCTTATATTTTTTTAATTTTCAGATTTTATAACTGTGCGAAGCCGGAGCGGACCGCTAGTTCTTAATAAAACAAGCCATTCGTCATATACACATATTATAGTTACTATGTAAATAAACACGTATGCTATATCTTTATATATATATAATTCTACTGTACGTGTGTATGTCACTGAACTCCTAAACGGCTGGACCGATTTGAATGTTTTTTTTTATGCGTTTGGGTGGTGCATGGCGCCCTGAATGATTTAGATTCACAAAAAAAATATCCTACTTCCTACTAATGTTATAAAGGCAACAGTTTGTATTTATGTGTGTAAGTGTGTACATAAGTGTGTATGTTTGTTACTTCTTCGTGCTCAAACGGCTACATCGATTTCGATGAAATTGTATGGAGACAGTTAAGCCCTGGATTAACACATAGGCTACGTTTATCCCGGAAAAAGTATAGATCCCGTGGGATATCGTGGGATGTGGCGGCAAAGCCGCAATCCACGAGGGAGAAACCGCGGAACGCTACTAGTATTAAATAAATTTCACCTGGCGCTGGATGCAGGACAACGTCTGTCGGGTCCGCTAGTGTTATATATAATGTAAATATAAATATTTTTATGTCATAATAATATACCTTATAATTGTAAGACTTTGACTTTGACTAAGATCGCAGGCAAGGGCTGGATGCGGGCCGCTTTCAACCGATCCTTCTGGAAATCAATGGGAGAAGCTATGTCCAGCAGTGGACGTCCTATGGCTGAGATGATGATGATGTTAATGATGATACCTTATAATAAAAAGGAACCATATTCACATTTATTAATAAATAATGTAGAATGCAAAAGGAATGAAAAACAATAACTAAATAATTTCACATTCTTGTATATATACACACGTCATGAGGAATGATAAGTATCTACGAGTTACTCCCCTCATCATCCAAGGGAAAATCGCAGGGAATAGAAGTGCTGGCAGGAGGCGGCATTCTTCGTCAAAAAACTACGAGAGAAGTTTGGCTGCAGCACAACTTCTCGTTTTTTTAGAGCTGCAGCCTCAAAAATAAGAGTCAAACTCGAAAGAAGAAGTAAAAATCAACCTAAGTGAGATAAAAGTTTCTATAACTCATTCGACCTGAACTAAACTATTTAAAATGAATGAATGGAAATTGTTTATTCTTCTTCACTGTAAACAAAAATTACTTAATTAACAATTAACAACAAAAGTTAGCAATAAAAGAAAATAGACAATAACTATGTAAATATACTCTATCCACAGTAACAGCTATTACACACTATTGCGTTACGAAATTATGCCGCATCAGCTTGCCTCACAATGTACTGGGATCGGTGCCATGTACAGAAAGAGCTAGGTTTCAGCATTATGCTGAAGACTCAGTTTTGATTTCCATCTCTATCCGTATATACAAACAATAATATGTCATCACTTAACATCAGGTGAGACAGTTGTCAAACGCAAACTTATAATATGTAAAAAAAATAAAAATAAAAAAAAATATACAAACAATATGTACTATCATGTAAGAAAATAGGTTCACCTCGCAAAGTACGTAGCGAACTGGCAACACCGCTCTGTACACGAAAGCAAAGTATTGACAAAACATGAGTGTATGGCCGCTTCACGCACCACGGCGCGGCCGACCGCAGAGTCAGGCGACAATCCCATTGACTCTGCGGCTTTGTCATTATGGCAATGCTAATATTTGGTCGTCGAGGCACGCCAATCGATTGTTCCCAAATTGTTGTCTATACACGCGACATTATGTACCGCGGTAACTGTTACAACTCGATACGGATTCAGCGATTGGTTATTTCGGCGGCTGTGCTTGTTGGTCAGCTCAAACTTCACTCACACTTAATTATAAAATCATCAATCAGTTTGGTTTTTACTTTGAATATAAACCATACGCGTGAACTCGTGAACGGCTGTTGCCCGCGACGCTGGTCTGCTCAGGATTCTCATGTATACTCAGTAAGAAGAGACAATTTTCAAGTGAGAACAGAAGAAAAGAAAAGAAAGATCTGACTTGTAGGTAGATGTAAAATATTTATAATATAAGATGTGAGGGTAGGAGAATAAAGGATTCAGTCATGGTTATGTAACTTGTTTTATTGTAGTTCTCCATAATATAAAATATACTTTTACATGGCGCAGCCGGTATATAAAGCATTGATAAAGATAAATCGTGGTCTAGATAAAGTGGCTTCAACGTACGAGTGTGGGTTTTGATCACAAAACTGTTATTATCAACATATGATGGATTCTATTCTACGGCCGCCTCAACCCTTTGTGTTCGAGAACAATTTAGCCAATGTAACATCGGGAAACTTAAGTAAGGAATGGGAAAAATGGAAGAAATCTTTTAAAATTTATTATGAAGCTTGTGAGTTATCGAAAAAAGACAAAAACGTACAGCTGAATATATTGTTACATATTATCGGAGATCGATGCCGGGAAGTTTATGACCAGTTCAGCGAGGAATTCAAGACTGTGGATGAGCTTTTGTTGAAATTTGACGGAGTGTTTTTACCGCGAAAGAACTTAACTATAGAACGGCACAAGTTTTTTACCAGAGATCAACGGGAGTTAGAATCTATCGAGCAGTATGTGTTTGAGTTAAATAAAATGGCGGCTAAATGTGAATTTAGCGATTTATGTAATGATTTGGTTCGCGATCGGCTCATATGTGGATTAAAAGACGGAGTATTGAGAGAGAGATTGTTACGAGAATTGGATTTAACATTATCGAAGGCTATCGACATATGCAGATTAGCTGAAATGTCCCGCGCGCAAGCTGTACATATTAATACGGAAAGTTCAGACCACCATGTTCATGAAACAAAAGTAAACAAAGAGAAAATAATTCAGGGGACAGCTGACATTCATTTAGTGAACCACAGAGGGAACAGTGAGAGCTCTAACTCGGTCCGTCGTCGGTCTACGGGTAACCAGGCGTCCAATCAGATACGAGGTAGACCATTTCGTGGTGGCGCAAACGCAACGTCGTCGCGTCCGTATTCAGCGCAAAAGTCCAACTCAATGGGTATCGATTGCCACAGGTGTGGTGGAAGACACAGGCGGTATGAGTGCCCAGCTTATGGCCGACAGTGTAATAAGTGTAGCAAGTTAAACCATTATGCAAAAGTGTGCAGAGTTTATGATGTGCAGGAGGGGTTCACCGATCAGGTAAACAATCACTTTCTCAACAAATGTAATCATAAAAGCGAAGAATGGGTAACCGAGCTACAGATAAATAATAAATTTCTCAAGGTTAAGTTGGATACTGGGGCTGATGTGAATATCATACCTAGGAAATACTTGCAATCAATAGGTTTATCTGAGTCAAATTTGTTGCCAACCGCGATAAAACTGAATGCGTATTCAGGATATTCAATTGAGGTAATAGGTAAATGCTATCTTAAAGTAGTATATAAAAATAATATAATAAATAATATAATATATAGTTAAAAGTAAACTTTTGGAAATGCAAAAACTAGGCATAATCGCTAAGGTAGAAGGTCTGACGGATTGGGTCAACAGTATGACCGTAGTAAAGAAACCTAGTGGGGGCATACGCATATGTTTGGACCCACGTGACTTGAACAAGGCAATTAAACGCGAACATTTTAAACTTCCCACATTTGATGAGGTAACCGCGCGTTTGTCAGGTGCGGCAGTATTTTCTACGCTAGATGCCAAGCATTCATTTTGGCAAGTAAAATTATCAGACACAGACTTATGTACGTTTAACACTATCTTTGGAAGGTATCGTTTTTTAAGAATGCCTTTTGGAATCAGTTCCGCATCAGAAATATTTCATAAGAAATTATATGAACATTTAGACGATTTGGAGGGGGTAATACAATTTGTTGACGATATTTTGGTCTATGGCTCCAATAAGCAAATCCACGATCAAAGGTTGAGAGCAGTATTGCAAAGATGTAGGGATATTAATATAAAATTGAATAAAGAAAAGTGTAAAATAGGTTTGAATGAAATAAAATATTTAGGTCACAAAATATCACAAAATGGAATATCTCCAGATGAATCACATGTGCTGGCAATAAAAAACATGCCTACACCTCAAAATGTAAAAGACGTTGAACGATTTTTAGGCATGGTTACTTACGTTAATAACTTCATACCTAACTTATCAGAGCAGTCAGCCGTACTTAGAGAGTTGTTAAAAAAAGATGTTGAGTGGCACTGGGAGGAAAGACATCAAAAATGTTTTGAAAATATTAAACGTTTTTTAACAACTCCTCCAGTTTTGCAATTTTATACACTAGAAAAACCAGTCATTATTTCAGTCGATGCATCAAAAAACGGGCTTGGTGCATGTTTGTTGCAAGATGGCCTTCCCGTATCGTACGCCTCTCGGTCATTAACAAAAACAGAGCAATCGTACGCTCAGATTGAAAAGGAACTATATGCCTGTGTTTTCGCATGCGAACGATTCTATAGCTACATATATGGTCGTACGGACGTGATAGTTGAAACAGATCATAAACCCCTCGTCAGCATAATAAATAAGCCGTTAGTAAACACTCCTCCTCGCTTACAAAGAATGCTATTACGATTGCAACCATACACATTTAAACTAGTTTACAAGCCAGGTAAATATTTGTTTTTCGCGGATACACTCTCTAGAGCAGTTGCATCGAGCGACACGGTGATGACAGTGCCGGCACGCACGCAACAAAGCGATCATTTAGAATTACAGGCACATGTGTGTGCGTTATCCGCGAGTAATCAGTTAATCGACTCGCATTTATTACAAGTGCAAAAATGCACTGGAAATGATGAAGAGCTAAAGAGTTTAATGAAAATAATAAGAGTGGGATGGCCTGATAATAAAAAAGATATTGATAACGCATTAAAACCTTACTGGGATTACAGAGACGAGCTCACTATTAACTTCGGCTTGGTCTGGAAAGGGACTAGAATTGTAATACCGAAATGTTTACGTCACGAAATGATGAAGAAAATACATACAGGTCATTTAGGTATTGAGAAATGTATGTTAAGGGAACGAGAAATGATATTTTGGCCAAATATCAACACACAACTCGAAAACTATTTATCAAACTGTCAGGTTTGCTTAATGTATCGAAAACAGAATACGAAGGAACCGTTAGTTAATCATGAAATACCTAATATTCCCTGGATGAAAATAGGCACGGAATTCCGCAGATAGTAATGAGTGATAACGGCCCAGAGTTCTCATCCAATGCGTTTCATGCATTTTCAATGGAGTGGAAATTTCACCACATAACTTCTTCGCCCGGATACCCCCAGTCTAATGGGCAAACGGAACGAGCTATACAGACAATAAAAAAAATTATGTTAAAAGCTCATGAAGATAATAGCGATTATAATTTAGCTATATTAGAATATCTTAATACACCACTTAGCACAGAACTTCCGTCACCAGCTGAATTATTATATAATAGAAAACTTCGTGGTATACTCCCAAGGTCAACTTCATGTTACAAGCCGAAGATACAGATAAATGTACATAAAAAACTACTAAAACGTCAAGCTCAACAGAAGCAATATTACGATAGAGGGACAAGACATTTAAAGTTGTTGTATATAGGACAAAAAGTAAAAGTAAGATTAGATAATAAATGGAAACCAGGAATAATAACTAGCATTCTTAGCTTACGTTCATATTTAATTAAAATGAACTCTGGGAACATATTAAGACGCAACCGGAGGCACATAATAATAGACTCAGATAAGCGAATAGATCCACCAGCTAGATATACCGCACACTATGATGATATTTTGAATGAGCAGCATGAAAGTGAACGTGCATTGTCCCCCTCCACCAGCATCAGTATCCCTCCAATTCCCAATAATTCAACTAATTACTTTACCCGTTCTGGCAGGCAAGTGATACCTCCTGATCGGTGGTCCTGTCCCCATGAGTTGCGGACGCGCCGCAAGCTGTGAACTTGAAGATAAGTCCTAGCAATGTAAACAACAATAGAATTTACAGACTAACTGTTTTTGTGTTACGGATTAACTGTTTTTGATATACAAATTAATAATATTATGTAAAAAAAGAATGGCAGGATTTATTTTAATTTCTTGTTTTTTTTTTATATACAAATTAGTCATATAATGTGAAAAAAAAAAAAAAAAAATTGCATGTTTTATTTTAGTATCAATTTTATATTATTCATAGAAATAAATATTACATATTTTGATAAAGTCATGTTAATCAGGTGCAGATGGTATGAACGCATACCACTTTAAATGATGTAGGTAAATTATTAATTTGTCAACGCAATAAATTGAAACGAAAAATCACTTTTATTGTCATTATTAAAAATATTTTACATTTGTAAGACGTTATATGAAAGAAGAGAGAAGCTATTCTTGTTTTTTCATTTCGTCGTAATTAAGAAACTCTTGATTATATTAATTTTAGGTTTTATCACATCCAGCTTATTATTTTGATAAGGGGATTGTAGGTAGATGTAAAATATTTATAATATAAGATGTGAGGGTAGGAGAATAAAGGATTCAGTCATGGTTATGTAACTTGTTTTATTGTAGTTCTCCATAATATAAAATAATGCTGTATAAGATGACTCGAACGAAGTGAAGATGAGTAATATCGACCTTTCGTTGACTGGATCATATAAAGCGCAAAGAGACAGGCCTTAACCCACCTGATCGGTTTCTAGAAGGGAAACCTCGAAAGATGTTCGAAAGAACCTAGTAATCAGCCTAAATAAAGATACGTGATAGTATGCATGATCTACAAAGGATAAGCGTGTGAGGCAGGATACACAGAAGCTGTCTGGAATAATATTTCCATTTAAACCAAAACACTTCGTCGTAGAATCTTAGATATTCAATAAATAATATGAAGGCACCATGTTTATTCCTGTCAAGTACAATTACAATTCATTACAAATTCTGCTATTTAGAAATGACAGCAAAATAGATAAAGCTACACAGTGAGTTGACTATGATTGTGCTGCCAAGCTTCGTTACAAACGGTGTATAACGTCAAGTATTAACTACTAGCTGCACAAACACTAAAATGAAATTTTGTTTAATCGGAATCAACCTTCATGTTCTCATTCTGGTATATTTTAAAGTTAATTATGTAGAACTTTTAACAAATAACAATCTGAAACGATTCAGTATTGTCTATTTAACAAATGCGTTAACGTCCGTAAACGCTACAGCGCTGAGCGTTCATTAGTTTGAAAATTTCAAAACAGGTTTTTAGTTCTTTATACGACCATAAGCAAACGCGCTAGTAGCGTTTACAAGCGTAAAAAACTAATTAGGAACACTTTTTAATCGAGTTGAACAGATACGTTTTGTTTATCGATATCTTAATACCCAATGTCTAATATTCGCCCTGACTACTGCGCAATCACTTCAAAACCTACCCACAAAAATAAAATCTTTTTTATCTTACCTCGAGTAGGATCTAAACCGGCGTGAACCTTGGCAAATCTTTAATCTTGTCCCTCCAATTCACGAAGCCCGATTGTTTTTCCGAGCGAGTGCATCAAAATAACAATTCGTTAAGGCTCTGGTCGACAACCCTCGGTATACCCCTGTAGGTACGTTACTGTCTGAATGGCGATGGTTTGGACCATCGAAATTACCAGCCGGAACAATGCACCGGTAAACGGTTACTTTAGCATTTTCGAGGGGATGTTACGAAAATTGAGTTTTGATCAAGGGGGTTGAGAGTTTTTTACTTCGGATATAAATTGGAACACATATCTGTATGCAGTGAGTGTGATGGGCCGTTTGATGATGCTTCATATGATTTTTTAATTCTTTCTTCTATTAAGTCAAGAAGTTGTAATTTTTAGACTTTCGCGATTAGAACACATTGTTAAATCAAACGGGGCTTGATCGCGAGAAAAACATTTAGTAATTTATTAATTAATAAATTACTAAATGTTTTGAGAAGCGATGATAGCTCAGCGGGGGAAGCGTCGCCTGTCAAACTGACGGACACTGGTTCGATCCCCAACAACAGCTTGAGCTTCCGGTGAAGGTAACACCGTCTTAAAATTCCCAGCATTGTGATAGGGTACTTTCCAATACCCGCCTGGCTAGCTACCACCCTCAAGTTTAAAAAAAAAACTGTCACCAAACGCATAGTGTGTTAAGGCAGAGCAGTCCTTGAGAGCCAGTGAGCATTCTAGGTCTAGCGTGATAACGTCTTCGACCACATTGTCACTGACCATCAAGTGAGATAGTGGTCAAACGCTAGATCTATATTCTATACAGTATACTTATATGTGGGTGCTGTAAGAATCGGGTAAGGGATCACGTACCAGAAGGTAGGCAGCAGCGCCTTCAGAGATTCACACATCAAACTGCGCTCGCGAACCCGCCTACTAAGCGGGGCGAGTATTGGCAAACCCTCCCAATTATGGGGGAGGCCCATGTCCAGCAGTGACCTATGGCTGAGATGAAGAAGATGAAGATGAATTGGCGCTGTTCTTTACCTTAATACAAATATTTAATATCTCCTAAAACCAGAAACGAATCAAACCTAAACCACGTAAAGAGACAGCCGTAAACGTTATTTCCGAAGAAAAATTGTTCCAATCCGTATAATAAAGTAATCGTCGCGAGTGCTCTCCTCTGAGGTGGCAGTTAACGCCTCCAGGAGGGTTAAGTGAGGATAATTTCCCTTTGCGTGCCCACTCTTAATGACGAAGCCTGCGTACAGAAGGGTGGGGCTTGCGTAGGGTGCCCAGTATCATCGAATTAGGTTACTTTTCAACAATGTTCATATTTTCGATAACTTATGTCTGGGATTAAAAGGTTCTATGTTAAAAAATTGCAAGAATTCTGAAGTCTGCGGAGCGTTATGTTTTTTTAATGAAAAATATAAAAAAAACATGTGGAAGTTTCGGGACTTGGTCGCGTTAAAAACACGTAGTAGTTTATTTACCTCGACGTTTCGACCAAGTATATGGTCATGGTCACGAAAAGACTGGAAAATGCGGGTGACAATATCCCAATATCCTTACACAAAGAAGTGCTACAGCGACCTCCGCATTCTCTACAATAATGCGTTTAGGATTGTGGTGGGGCTGCCCCGGTTCTGCAGCGCCTCGGGCATGTTTGCGGAGGCGCGCACTGCCTGCTTTTATACTACTATGCGCAGGCGGAGCCCCTCTCTGGTGCACAGAGTGCGGGCCAGCTCCAACGCACTCCTGGCGATGATCGCTGATAGATTGGACTGCCCCTACATGCGGCACTGCTGCAACAGGCATGTTTCAGCAGTGCCGTTTGTCAGTGGCTATCGAATTGAATTGTATTCAATTGAATTTTTTGTGACTAATTAATTTTAATTTTATTTGATTCAACTCTATTTAAATTTAATTTAATTTTATTCAATTGATTATCTAATGTATATGAGTCATAGTAACCTGAAATAAATGCATTTTATTTATTTAATATCGGCGGGAGCGCGTAGTTTTTCCAACTACCTACTTTTTATCGTATTCGAATGTAGGGCTGTCACGGTCCATGCTTAAGTAAGTCATGCAGTTAGTCAAGGTATACTCATATGCCCTTCTCTCAGTTGGCTGCCAACACCTTCTGAAGAACTATGTGAACCTCTACTTAGTAACGGAATAACTCTTTCCGTGCTAACTGCTGATTTAGGGCAACCCTACCCCAGCCCGAGCACCCACACGAGTTTACCACATATTTAGTGTTCTTTTAAAAAGTCTGTACTTTGTAGTAATTTCAATGTGGATTTAAAACACTTTAGGAAAACTGTTTTATGTAAAGTGAAGTAATAAAACACCAATAAAATGATACATAATCATTCGCTCAGCCGTAGGGCGTCTACCGCTGGACATAGGTCTCCCCTATTGATTCCCACAAGGACCAGTTGGAAGCGGCCTGCCTCCAGCCCTTCAGATCCCAGTCAGGTCACCTTGTCGGTGATTAATACTAAAGATTAAAATGATTAGTTCTAGAGCATTGCATGCGCATTATTTATTCTGGTAATCAATCCACACTATAAGCCAATCCCAGTTACATGTTGGATTGAATATTGTAATTTAATTTTATCTACAACCCTAACTATTTTTTTGTGTAATTGTGTACCTGGACCTTAAGTAAAACGATTTGAAATTCTATGTTGGTACTTTCAAAGTAGGTAGTAATAGTAGGTAGTAATATACTTTCATTTCACAATTAACACCTTTTGGAGAGCTAAATAGAGGTAATTTCCCTTTGCGTGCCCACTCTTCATAGCGATTCCTGCTGCGTACATAAGGGTGACTTGATAGGGGTGCTTGTAAAATAACCGAATTAGATTTATTTCGCAATGTTTTTTTATTATTTTGTATCGCTCGGTTCGGATGTATGTTTTAAATGATACCGCTTTATCATTATCACATTAATTTTACATCAATTTATTACAAATAGGTCCAAGATTATTTTAAAGCGATGATAGCTCAGCGGGGTAGTCGGCTATCAAACTGACGGACACTGGTTCAATCCCCAACAACAGCTTGACCTTCCGGTGCAGGTAATACCGTTTTAAAATTCCCAGCATGGTGGTAGGGTACTTTTGAGTACCCGCCTGGCTAGCTACCATCCTCTAGTTTGAAAATCTGTAACCAAACGCATAGTGTGCTCAGGCAGCAGTCCTTGAGAGCCAGTGATCATTCTAGGTCTAGCGTGAAAACATCTTCGATCATATCGTCACTGACCATCAAGTGAGATAGTGGTCAAATGCTAGATCGATCTACACCTTGAACTCTTATTTTTATTTCTTTTATACTAAAACATATAAAATTAAGAGTTTAAGGATATAATATTCCCGTTTACCTACCCATTCCTAGTAATGACGCAAACACACAGATATGACTTCTATATAATATGACTTTGTTTTGATAAATATGACTTCCATCGTGTGATCAATACATTTCGAGTTAACTTAAAAAAATGGTTTATTTTATAACTTGGAATGCGTATGTCTGAATCACAACAAATATTAGAGCACATATATAATAAGACAGACAACGGTCACGCGTGCTCTAATTTCAATCAGTGCATGAAGTTAAAAGTGTCGAGGGTCAGTCAATCATCAAATTACAATATTTTTAACTCGTAGATTGTAGTGAATGTACCATGGGTACAATAGCCAGTTCCGAAAATTAGATTTGTTTTCCTTACATTTTCGGGGTATCCTGCTCAGATAGATAGGCTGGATACCTACTCAAAGGGTATTCTGTGGCTGTGCCCTAAACAACAATTTGAATTTAATGGCAGTTACGTTATGAAGTACATTACATAGTACATTATGTATATCTAACACTTTTTGTTTGTTTGCTGGTTTATTAAAATAAAACACTAATAACTAATTACAATACTGCAGTTATTACAATAACATTTGAGCAATCCACTAGCTATTGGTAGCCTAAAGATAACTCAAATGTTCTAACCCGCTACCGGCCGGCAGCGTGCCCAAAATGCTAGCAGCATTGCCACGCTCAATTGCAATGCTGATTCGTTGAGCCAAATACGTGCTAGCATTTTGGTCACGCGTAGCATCGATCAAACGGTCAGATAAATTTTGGTAAATCCGATGAGCTCGATTCTAACATTATTGAGTGCTCGTATTCTAAAGTGGAGCTTATCGCCTCTGAGGAAAATGATATAATTTTGTATACATGCCGTTTTTAAAACTAATGAGTCTTGACAAAATGTTTTTTTTATGCCTCACTTTTCATAGAAACAGAGGACAATTTATCCTACGCTCATTGTAAACTATTAAAGAGATATTTTTTATATATTGCTTAATGTCTAAATAGTAAATCAAATAAAAATCTGTTCAGAAAAATAAATCCGTAATATAAACATGGTTATTAAACAGAGAATGAAGTATGGCTACCCTATTGAAAGGAAAAGAGAACTCCTATCTGGCTACACTGAAGTAACATTTTCGTTAATGTGTAATATGTCTTGACGATTTATTTCCGAAATTCAAGATAATTTATCGTTATTCAGTTACATAAAAAATGTATCTTTCCTCAAGTTCTCAAATATAGAAATGTATAGTGTTTGTCGACTCAATTTTACAAACTTTATATTATTCTATAAAAAGTTTGTGATTCGTTTGAGCGGTGCTGAAGTCTTTCAAGCAGTAATTTGCCAAACCATTACAGCTTAGAAGTGCCAGTGTATGCAATATACAACAGTACACAAGCACACATTGAATGCAACTTTATTCTAAAAAAAACTTAATCTTACGAAATTTACACAGTTACAAACTAAGATGATATTTGAGTGTTTGACAAGCAGTCGGCAGCAAAATTTACGTCGAGCACATGAGTTTCTTTTAAGTTGCTGGCTATACTGTGACCATGTCCCTACGATCGCAGCACGGCCCATAAACGCAACAATTAAATTTTCCAACTAGTGAGTTATAGAATGAGCAGTCTGTCAAATAACCAAATGACCATGCCTACTGCCTCAGTATTAAATGGATTTCAGTTGACAAAATTCTTCTTTCCCTTTTTCATCTTCTTGTTCTTCTGTAACAGGCAAACTGTCTTAGAGGACAGATAAAAAATACCATTAAATAACTTCAACACTCAAAAGTGTGAAATAACTTGTTGAAGTCGGTACCATGATAGTTCAAAATTAACTAGGTATAATGAAAATATTGTGCTCATGGTACCGACTTTGAAAAGTTATTTCACACTTTTGAGTGTTGAAGTCGGTTCAATTTTTTGGTATGTTTTCTTTTTCTTTGCTACTCACGGGATCAAATTGTCATATTAAATGTTCACCGATTTCTTCACCCTTAATAAGAAAGTCTTTGAGTTATTGGAGTGTAACTCGAAAAGAGCTTGACCGATTTTAATTAAATTTAAATGGGACAGTCTTGGAAGTATTGCTCAGATTGAAATACCTGCCTGGTATTTCTACTACCCTCAAGTTTGAAAACAGCCAGCAAACCCGTAGTGTGTTCAGGCAGCAGTTCTTGAGGGACAGTAAAGATTCAAGGTCTAGTGTGATAAAATCTTCGACCACGTCGTCACTGACCATCAAGTGAGGTAGTGGTCAAACGCTAGCACTATACAGTAAAGAATGTCATAAAAACAAAAATAACACGTTTTCAATTCCTTGAATAAAACCATTGTATCCCTATCGTACCCTCAGATAAATAACCACTCAAAGATCATACCCATTTGGTTATCCTCGAATACAGCCCATAGCTTCCAGTTTGTCTTACATGGGCGCTCATTAACTTACATGCAATATCGAATCTGCGCTCGCCTCGTTAATTGGTGCTGTGTTGGTTTTATACTTAGGTGTATTTTAATGCCATAGTCGTATTGTTTTATAGACAGAATATTTTTATTAAAATAAAAGGACATAGTCAAAGACTTACTGGTAGTAGTTATCATAATCAATAAACTTGAGTAAAACGGTGTTAATTACGATACTGGTTACGATAAAGCCGTAATAATAATAAATATTTTTATGGTTAATATCCGAAAAACAAACTGACATCATAACTGTGGTATAATCTTTTTTTTAAAGCCTACGTTTGACCGCTGTGTCACCTGATGTTAAGTCACGACGCGGTCTAAGATGTAGAACGCAAACTTAGAATGTACACAGGAAACACAGACTCAGGCAGTGAGTTTCTCTCCCTAGTAGGTATCACGCATTATAAAAGTGGTATCAAAACGCTTCGTGCGTAACGGTGGTATATCTACCATGTAGTGGTGGCACATAGCCGTCCCGTGTGTATGTACGTTATTAATTTTGGTGGCTAGTTTCATGCTTTGGCGTTGATGTAAATGTAACTATAATTTGTAATAAACAAATAAACTAGAATGGCACTCATGATTGACAATACTTTAGACTTATTAGTATTAGGTATAAAATATTTCGTCACGTCATTTGATGCCGACTAAAACTACACGTAAACGAAGAAAACACGTCTAATATTAGAGATGGCATGGTTATATGAGTATGAACTTTTACCTAAGTTTTTTTCATGAGGCAAATGCCTTTATTAAAATAAAACACTAATAACTAATTACAATACTGCAGCTACTACAATAACATTTGAGCAATCCACTAGCTATTGGTAGCCTATAGATAACTCAAATGTTCTAACCCGCTACCGGCTGGCAGCGTGCCCAGAATGCTAGCAGCATTGCCACGTTGAATTGCAATGCTGATTCGTTGAGCCAAATATGTGCCAGCATTTTGGTCACGCGTCGCATCGATCAAACGCTCTGATAAATTTTGGAAAATCCGATGAGCTCCAGGTCCACACCTAAGTTAAATATGAACATTTTAATATTAAATAATTTTAGAGCTATTTTGATTATTTGATTGATAATAGTATAACTATAATACATTCAAATACAAATTTATTATTCACGGAAAATTTAAATCAAATAGCCCTGCCTGCTGCTTTGTGTAGCAGCAGGCAGTGTCTTCCCCAAAATAGGCAAAGTACATGAATAATTAAAAAAGAAAATATGTTTTTTTTACATATTATAAGTTTGCGTTTGACAACTGTCTCACCTGATGTTAAGTGATGACGTTGTCTAGGATTTAGCACGCAAAGCTAGAAGGTACCTATTCACTCGCGACTTGATGGCTCAGGGATTATAAATATCGGGAAACACAGACTCGGGCAACGAGTTCCATTCCTTGGCAGTACGCATTAAGAAAGTGGAAGCAAAACGCTTCGTACGTATAGGTGGTATATCTACCATATAGCGATGGCGAATTTAAAAACAAAAAAATACAGTAAGTCGTCAGAAATACAGTCGTCAAATTGAAACAATTTAAAAAGATCTTAAACTATATGAATACAATGATCCAAGTACCAAGAAAACGAAAGAAAAAGAAGTCAAATTAAGTTTAGATGTAACATGTCATGTTTAATGTCACAATCAGGATAAAAACGGAATATATGTAGTTATGTGCTTTTTATACCAATGTACATAATAACATAAATGTAAAGATATTTAATATTTTAAAGATAAATATATAAAACTTTTCGTTTATTTTGTATACTTCAGGACATGTGAATTGCATTTTGTAAACCGCAAATTTGCGTAGCATAGATTAGCAGTTAGAAGACGAAACAAAAAAAATGCCTATCGCGATATCGACATCGCGTAAGGTTTCACGGTAAGCCCGTTTTATATATTAATTAATTCGTATTATAAACGAAAAAGGTCTGTTCGAAAAAAGTCCACCTGGTCGGTGGACAGACGACCTGACTAAGATCGCAGGCAAGGGCTGGATGCGAGCCGCTTCCAACCGGTCCTTGTGGAAATCAATGGAGGAGGCCTATGTCCAGCAGTAGACGTCCTATGGCTGAGATGATGATGATGATGATGATGGTACACGAAAAAAATATTTTACAATATCTACAGCAATATATAATGAGTAACGTAGAAATTATCCGCATAGTTGTTTGCCCAACCTAATAAAACACATTTGTCTCACACTACCGGACCGGACCGGTGTGCGATAAAATGTCTATGTCGTAGCGACGTCGGGAACGTCCCGGAAAGTCGGAATGACATGCGTTTTCCGGTGAGAGAAAAATGTTTCTTTTTTTCTCTTATTGCTGACACTACAAACAGTAGGGATATTGTCGTATTTTAATTAAATAACTACTGAGGCGAAGGTAACATTTTCTAATAAAAGAAAAAGGCAGATCGTTCATTAATTACTTATCGATTTGTTACGGAGGCACTGAATAAGGATTATCAACGCTAAGTGTTGTATAGTTCCGTCTAGCATTATCTGAATGCAGTAAACCATAAACCTTTTTGAGTCAGGGTATGGTGCCTTCGCTCGCTATCAACTGCAATGTTAGTCTAACCGTGTTATTAATAGTTCATACAATTGAAGGTAGATGGCGCTAGCACAAACATCCCCTCAGATGTTACTACAAGCTAAAGGAATAAATTCAGAAAGTTACTATAGTGCTAGCAGTGCTGCACTCTGGCTTAAATGGCAAAGCGAGAGGACGGTATTCTGCAGTGGGGGGTTCAAATCCCAGCTAAAAGTAGCTGACTTTTTCCTTAAAAAATTGGAACGACACATTGCAGTCATATTTCTTTGTATTTATATAGTTATACTAGCTGTGCCCCGCGGTTTCAGCCGCGTGGATTACGGTTTTGCCGCTACCTGAATTATCCCACGGGAACCAAACTTTCTTAGGGGAAATCTCAAAATCCTTTCTTAGGGGATGCCTACGTCATAGTAGCTTTATGCATGCAAAGTCTCAGCCCGATCGGTTTAAAATTGACAAAGCTTCATACAAACTTTCAGCCCCTATTTTATCCCCTTGGGGGTACAATTAATCAAAATCCTTCTTAGCGGATGCCTACGTCATAACATCTACCTGCATGCCAAATTTCAGCCCGATCCGTCCAGTGGTTTGGGCTGTGCGTTGATAGATCACTATGTCAGTCAGTCAGTCACTTGTGAGTTATTTAAATTTAGAAGATTCGAAACATACCTGCGGATCGGACAATAATATCTGTATATTTCAGGTTTTCTTGTCCGAGTGTTATAGCACACATAATCCCGGCATATATAATTATATTAAATATGTACTCGGTGCAGGTAACCATTACATAGTTATGAATATTGTAATACAGGCGTAGTTTTATAGGTACATACTACCATTTGTAAGTACCTAATGTAAAATATCTACAGATTAGAGAAAGAAATGAAATTCTCTATTGTTACACATTAAACGTAAAACAAGATTCATAAGGCCATTAAATTATGTAAATTTACAAGAGTGTGACAATGGGTAGCCTTATCACTAAAAGTAATCTCTACCAGGCTTACTTAAGGTACACGCAAAAGTTATAATTTATATTTAATGTACTTGTATTATCCATTTTTGATTACTTGTAAACAAATACACTGGCGAACCAAAGTTCCGGGTCAATTACAAAAACTTCGATATCTTCCAAAATATCGAAGTTTTCTGTAAATTATTGTATAGAAGTGGGCAAAGAGAATAATAATTATCAATATCTATATTGATTGACTTTGTTAAGTTTAATTTTAGTTTATATAAAACCCTTTATTGTGTGGCAATGAAGCGCAATAAAGTGTTGTCACGCGTATGTCTGATATTCCTTCAGACAGATTTCCGAACAAACACTTTTAAAAATCGAATAAGAAAAGCTCTCCCAAATGCACTAAAACAGTATTGCAACTACTATGACGAAATCGAAATGAATGATTTAGTACACTTTTGAATAAAGCACTATTAGAATTGGAAATGGACCCTTTTTTGATTTTAGAATAACTCGTCGGTTTCAATTTTAGCCAGACTAACAATGTGATACCGCTAAAATACTACAATACAACATAATAGAAAATTATATTTTAAAAGCCTGCTTCTCCTAACCTGCAATTATAATCTTGCCGTCGGAAACTGACTAATAGAATTAGTCTCATGATCTACTGTGGATAGTTTCTATCGTCAGTCTACGACTAGTTATTTCGATTCCCACTATCGTATAAGTAATATTGTGGCGGACGAATAATAAATTATTTTCCTTCGTTGTTCCCGCGACATGGCAATTTTCTAGTTTCGCGTACCTGCTTGTAGGCGTAATGAAAACAATGATTTATTGCGTGCAGGGTGTGTGCTGTATATGCGTCGTGTGTAACCAGTATACTCTCAACATACTATGGTGTATTCTGCTGCTCCATACCTCTGCAATGTATTTATTGTCTTTTTTTTTTTTTTTTAGAATGTGCACTGGAATTACACAATCTGATTCCACCATCCCCTTTCTATCATCGGTCGACTCAACGTACGGCAATTCGTCATCGCTATATGGTAGACGTACCACCTATACGTACGAAGCGTTTTGCTTCCACTTTCTTAATGCGTACTGCCAAGGAATGGAACTCGTTGCCCGAGTCTGTGTTGCCTGAGATGTACAATCCTGGAGTCTTCAAGTCGCGAGTGAATAGGTACCTTCTAGGTTTGCATGCTAAATCCTAGACAACGTCATCACTTAACATCAGGTGAGACAGTTGTCAAACGCAAACTTATAATATGTAAAAAAAAAAAAAATTCAAGGACTTTCAGGGACTTATAATCTTTTAAAGTCCAATTTATGCATTAATATGTAATTAATAATTATACATTTTTGTTGTTATGTGTTTAGCTCTCAGTTTACTGATGATCACGGTGCTTGCAACAGCCAAAATATCGAAATAGCCAATAACTTACAAACAAATGTACATTAGACATCCTGTTTCTAAATTTAACTCTCATGTTACTCTGATCGTAACAGTTTTAACACATGCAACACTGGATATACCACACATTTACAAATCATTCATCAAACATCATATTTTTATCGCTTTTGGTTATTGTCTTTTTATTTACTGTAGATATTTTTGTTCTGATTAAATTGAAAGCTTTGGTGGATTTTATAGAGTTTGTTTTCTCTGTTTGCTGCACCTAGGTTAGTGTTCAATTTTACTTTACCACAGAAACGACAGGGGGATTATTCCTGAAAACACTTTTTCCACTCGGTTTAGAAGCGGATATACTCAAATTTTAGCGGACAGCTCGGTAATCCATGGGTTTTCTCAACTGATGAATATCGGAGACAGCAAGCCGTATGTACCTACATGTACATTGTACATAGCTTTATCCCTGAGTTCTAGAATTAATAAACATAAGGATCAAATATAATACGCCTATTGAAGAGAAGCTATTAAAACAGATGGACAAAAGGATTCTGAATGATACATGTTGACTAGGACGACGTTGGAAAACTAGTTCTAACCAGATTGAAGACGTTCTTTTGAAATCCAAGGTGAAAAGTAAAGTCGTGTGTGAAGAATATGATCGGAGTGAGCAAGGCAAGAGTCATTATGTCAGAATTGTAGCAAATAAAAATCCACGTTCTCGGCATACCTTCCCGAGAAATGAGCATAACATTATCTAGGTATGTATTTGAGAGTTTATCTGAGACTAGCTTTACCCCGTGGATTTACCCTGCGTGATAATTGATAATGATGATGAAAAGTAGCCTATGTGTTAATCCGGGGTCTAAACTATCTCCAAACAAAATTTCGAAATTGGTGTAGCCGTTTGAACGTGAAGAAGTAACTAACATACACACAAACTTTCGTCTTTATAATATTAGTGGGAATAGGTTTTTATTATACCTATGCCAAGGGAACTATCATTTTTTGGGATTAAAAGTAGCTTAGTTTAAAAGGATAATTTAAAAAAAATAATGGATGGGAATTGTTTATTTGCCAAAATAACCTACCTACTGCTTCTAATTTTACCTAAGGTACTTTTATCCTACAAAAAATATAGTTCCCGTGGGATAATTAAGGTAGCGCGAAAACCGTAATCCACGTGGATGAAACCGCGGGGCGCTGTTAGTAATATCATAAATATATAATAGTAGCTCTGTCTGTTTGGTACGTTTTCACGGCTAAACCTATGAACATAATATATTTTTCTTTGAAAAACAATTATTTCGGAACGCTTCGTACCTGTTAGTGAACTTATCAATAGAATTATTCTTAGAATTACGTGGAAAAAATACAGATCTTTATCTCAAAACGCGTATTATTTGCAGCAGGAAAATTCTTTTGATTAATATTTAATAACGATTCTCAATTGAAAATGATCCCTCGCATGAATTAATGATCAGGCAGCGGGCTAATTCCGTCATCAGAAATTCAGAAAGTGAATAACAAAAAGACAGTAATTTGCCGGCCGAAATTAAATTTTAACTGAAAACACTCGAAACGAGAAAGTGTGCGTTTCGCCGGGTTGTGTATTTAACGCGGATGTGAAATTCGCCGCATCCGCCCAAAAATAAATGAGCTTTCTTCCGCTTACTTAATTTACTGCTACGGCCGTAGCGGGTTTACAGTCTGAATAAATTAAAATTAATATTTCGCGCTCGCTTTGTGTCGCCCTTACCTCGGTGTGATTTGTTAACACCGAGCCGTTTGTAATAGGATTTGCTGCAATATTAAAAAGCTGTCCGTTTGGATGGTTTGCGGAAGTTATGAATTAAAAACCAGAAGCGGTTAACCTCTGGCGGTTTGTCTAAGGGAGAATCGTATAGAAGCTTTCTATTTACATGTAAATTTCACTGCATTACAGAGTTTGTAAACTATCGGGAGTTTCGTCCATCATCATAACCTCTTACGAACCGACTAGTGATCATTCCTGCATGGCTACATGATAATTGCTGGAAAATGTGTCTCCGACAAGTTTTGAACTGATCTGCAGTTCTGAGAGTTATAGTGTCAGGTGGCGGGCGCGAGCCTTAGCACCTAGCTGACGTTGAGACGGTATCGCTGCATCAGCCAAATGAATGTGCCGTGAGGACTGTCACTGACGTCATTTTACTAAGAGTGTCATTTTCACTGTCACTGTCACTTTGTCACACTAAAGGCTTAGGGCACATGCTGGTCGTGTCATCTTCACTACATGTTCAGAAGCAAAGATTGCTTCAGAGTCTTCAAAGTCTTCTTCTATCATCTATGATCGTCTATGATGATGATGATTCAAAGTCATTCTTCGATCAGATAGTTGCTGGATCGATTGCTTTCTCAGGCGTTAAATATTGGCGAAGCTAACATCCTGTATTACCATAACTGTATTATGGTAGTGGGGTACCTTTTTGGATCCACCTGACTCTCTGCCACCCTCAACTTTGAAATTATATCAGTACCTAAAATGCGCAGCATTTATATGAAGGTGTGAATTTACCTTCGATTACATTACCTACCACAGACCATCTAGTTAGATTGTGCTTAATTGCTATACCGATAGAAAAAAAATATACGGGTCGAAATGAGAACCTCTTCCTTTTTTTGAAGTCGGTTAAAAGCAAATGTAGCTATTTTGAGATGTAAATAATACATATTATGTGTATAAATCTTTATAATCTATCTCAGAAATGTTATGTTTATTTTATAAAACAGCCGAGCTAAAATGGTTTATTTTACTAACAAATTTCAAGAAATCATACAACTGGCGGGCAAGTTTTGTTGAATTAGACTAGATTCTTGAAAGGTCAATTATATTAAGTTTTAGATACCCGTTGATGTATTTTCGTAAATTCTATTTAGGACATTCTTTGAAACAGTGGAAATGGCCAAATGTCAGACTAAATATAAGAACTAATATTAAAACCAACACCTAATTTATGCAGAAAATAGGATTTTTAATATATACCAAATATATATAATTATATATACCAAAACGTCTCAATGTAGATAGCTTGATAACATCTGGGATAGGGTGTACTTTACGGCACGCTACGGACAAAATATTTCATTGAAATTCAATTCAATTCAAGTTTTATTGAAATAGGTCATACGCGGACAACAAGTCGCGTCACCCCACCTTACTGTATTGGTTTGGTTTTCGTACCAGTGTCTCAAATCGTGCACAACGTTCGCTGGTATCTCTGAGTCGCGCAATTTTCTCCAGAGAATTTCATTCCAAAACGTCCGACTCAAGTCCAAAAAGCAAGCGTACACAGAGATGTCACGAGCAGTGTATGTGATGTGCATTGACAGGCCTGTACTTGTATGCCATAAAGCCTTTTTATAAAAATAAAATGTAGTTAATTAAATGTATTATTTGTACCTTTGTAAAGGTTGAACAGGCAACACTGCGACACGAGCTGAATATAATACAGCAGCCATTAATCCTGTGGATGGCCGCGTGACGTCACGAATGCTTACTTACACGTCGAACGAGTGAAATATGGGGTTTCAGTGAGCGGGGTCTCCGGCCATCGGGGTCCCAAGCGTTACATTAAACAACATTCAACATTTAACCAAGTTTTTATATAGATATACCTGCATTATTAATCTCTAGATTTTTAAATACAATTACTACAAAATAAGGTTACATACGTAATTAACTTTATTCCTTCCATCTTTCTTCTAGCCCGTACACGCCATCTGTAAAATAAGATAATTTTTTTTAAAAAATTTCTTATAAAAAGATAATTAAAAAAAAAAATTTTCTTATAAGGGTTGAGTTCACCAAAAACGTCCGATTATCAATTAACCGTCAGTTCATTGTTTGGTAAAAACTGTTTGACCGACGGTTAAATTGTTAATCCTACCTTTACAGGTGAACTCCACCCACGTGCGCAGAAAAATAATGTGCAATATGTACATTTGTTAGTTGGAGTATTAATAATAATTTAATAAAACTTTATTGCAGACACAAGGATCCAAATACTTTCACAAGAAATATTAAATAAAATTATAAATGACTAAATATATCCGTATAACTTAAGTATCCTAAATACTTCTACTATACATAGGTATATATGTATGTAGTCAGGTGGCAATCTCCACCCATCGTCTATACATTGACTGGCGACTGGAGACCGGCCGGTTGGCGCAGTTGGTAGCACTCTGCCTTCTGAGCCGCTGGTCCCAGGTTCGATTCCCGGACAGGTCAAACATTTGTGTTTATGAACATGTCTGTTTGACCTGTGTCTGGGTGTGTATATGTATATAAGTATATATATATATATATATAAAAGTATGTATTTAAGTATATACATATATCAGTCATCAGGTGACCATAGTACAGGCTATGCCTAGATTGGGACCTGAAGACCTTGTGTGAATGTTGTCCCATAATATTATTATTGACGTCAGCATCAGTCTGTCCGCTAGAGTTCTGATGACAGCATTGTTACACCTGTGCACTCTGGACATGAAAGATGCAATCCGCTTCCGTTGGACGGCATTAAACGAGTCTACTCAGCCACTGTATACATTTCCGAAGCACTACAGTATCGTTTGAGACCCATGAGCTGCCTAAAGATGTTGTTGTGTATTGAACTGCTCTGAAAATGCTTCATAGTATTATCCTTAATAGCTTTTTAAATTTAAAGTGTGTTTTTATAATGATAATTTAAATTTGGACTTCCGTTTTACATCAATTCGATTAGCGAGATAACACACCCCTTAATTTGAAACGCTAGACTTGTATTTAATCATTGATCTCATAGACAATTCATCGATACCGTTTGAGTATGTACAACTCTTTACTTTCAAATTGTTGAAAATATTCCACCCCTATAAAGTAGAATTTAGTTTTTATTGTATTAAAACTATGTAAATACATTATCATGATGTTGATATGAATACCGAAAAGTTTTGTTCATCAAATTAACTGTTAATGCTTTAACAATTGTTAAATCGACAAATTTAAGTCTTTTCAGCTTATTTTGTTAAAAGTCCTGCCTAACTTAAACATTTTAAAAAATCCACTTCTGAGAAAAGTTCATGAAGGTTAATTCTGATGTTATACAATTAGAGTTAATTTGCTAATATAGGTGCTAGTGTATTTTAATAAATACATATTTTTCATTACTCAAATATTGTCTTGTCTCTTGTCTTGTGTATTGTCTTCAACACCACAAGAATGAAAATTCTTTCAAATCGGTTCAGTAGTTTCGGATCCTATTCAATGCAAACAAACAAACAAACAATCAAAGCTTTCCTCTTTATAATATTAGTATAGATAAAATGTTTTTATAAAAGAACACTAATTTAAAATTACCCCCATGTCATATTTAATGTGGTACTTTGTTCAAAATTAAAACCTACGTAGAATTGTGTGCGCCCACTCTGAGGAGAAACGGGCTTCCCCCTAAAATTAAACAAAACACCACCCAAAGCCAGCTAAATCTAATCCGAAGTGACCTCTATCACGCAATTACGAGACAAAACATTGTCCCGAGCAAGAACAACAACTGTCCACATGTCGGAGTCTATTCATTAACCCTGGCCGGCATATCGCGCATCTAATGGCTCTCGTACACCTGGGATTACCAGACGCTCATAAACACTACATTTATTTAGAAACATTCGTGGCAAATTTACTCCGTAATGTTTATAATTTGTTATTCCTCCTATTCGTCCAACTTATTTTTGTTTATTATCAAAACTTTGGTTTCACTTAAAATCTTATAGATACATCTGCTTTGGAAAAAATGTTTGGAAATTCTCAAATGTGATTTACACAGCGAAAAGTAGACCTTCTGGAGGACTTATTTTGCTGCTCATGCCGGATTTAAAATACAAGATCGACTCTATCCCTTTTTCATTTATCAAAGGTTAAAAACCTTGTGCTTATCTATAACTATCTTTATATGAGAAATGGTTATCAACAATTAATATTATTATTGGGATATTTATTATTTACCATATTGTATTTTTACTTGTTTTATTTAAAGTTCTTGGGAGGACTTTTGTGATAGTGACACTGGTTAGCTTTAATGGTAGCCATTAAAGGCAACTTACGTTAAAAAACTACCCGCAGTAATTTCAGTGTACTAGTGAACATGGCACGCAGCTTCGCCGAAATATCGTGAAAATAAAACAATTAAATTGGTAAATATCCCGATAATAATATTAATTCGAGTATGAGTGACTATGGCAGTTTAAAAAAATTTTTACATTTTATCAATTTGAATCATCCATTTACTATAAGTAGTAATAGTACTTATTTAAATTATTATTTTAGTCTTACTACTTTACTACACTAAACTCTTATTAGTGTGCTAATGCATGTAGTTTTAATAATATACGCGTCTCTTAAGACCTTTTCCTTCCGAAAACCGTTGCAATCCGAAATAATGTTTGCTGAGATTGCCATATCTCGAATAGTTGCACAAATTGTGACCCTTTTGCTATTTGAAGTATCGCATCGTACTTAGCTGTTGTAAAATCTGCGACATAGTTTTTGCAAGGGTCATTCAAGAAGTTTGGCCCAAACAGTAAAATACAGCTTGAGAAAGGTCGTTAGTGTGTAAGCGGCTTCAGATACGACGGCGAGCCAATTAAAGTTGACCCGATGCCGTTTCGCTACTGCACTCTTAATCAGAGAGCAGCTACACGGCTAATTACTGTGATCCGCTTGTATTATTCACCAAATGGGAGATTTAGCGGCAGACATTGGAAGGATTTAATGTGTTTTTTTTGTGTATTTTTAATTTTTTTCTTTTTTCGTGATATAATACTAGTTCGTACTCGTATGTTAACTTAACACTAAAATTTAGTTAGTTATTACTATTTAGCTTACATTATTTTTATATTTATAGTACATGGAAGAGACTAGCCACCCACAACACAGGGTATCCTAGTGTGGGGGCTAGAGTGACTTGCTTGACACCTACCTAAACTTTTTTTTTTCTGTATTTGTATATGTGAATGTCATACGCAACATTGTAGTCATAGTTTAAAATTCTAAGTAGTTTAAGCATTTAAATAGTGCACCATTTAAGGAAAATAATAATAAAAAAAAAATGTCTAGAGATAGAGGCATTACATATGGTACATATGAGTGGGGAACGATGAAATCAATGAAACTAATGATATCATGATAAATGAGATTAGTAGCAGTGAAAACGAGTTAAGTTTTGTTTAGTATAATTGCATGGTGCAGTTCTTGATGTTTCTCGGTACGTAAGAAGCCATAAACACTCATTAGTATGCTTAGTTCGTTTATTGGAAACTGCGAGTGAATGTCCTATATTCTGAAGGTACGTTATACCTATCAAGGTTTATTTTTACAAATGTTTTGGAAACATAGTACCTATACACTAGAATGTAGTAACACTGGAATAACAATTTAAATAAATATAAAAATTAAAACTAATAAGCACTCAAAACTTATTCTAAACGTCCAACAGTGGAGGCAAAAGTCTTCAGAAGGCTTGCAGCATTGCCACGTTGTATAGTTACACTTAACTCCTGTGCCAACTTCCAAGTAAATGCCAGCTGCAGAACTGGAAAAAAGCAGAAAGAAAAATCTGAAATAAATATAATTATAATCAACTTTACACTACATATAAACTTTACTTTCGAGGTTTCCGACTCATTTCCGATAAGATCCGATAGATTGCACAGTGTATATTGTGCCTCTGCCGGCACCACTACACGTAGTACCTACTCGGTGCATTGGGTCAGACCAGTACACCAGCCAACCTTGGAAATGCACTGACTGCTGCAACACAGCTAACGCCAAAGCAGCAGGCAGAACCACCTATTTTTTATATACTACTAGTGGCGCCCCACGGATTCACCCACGTGGATTACGGTTTTTCCGCTACCTCAATTATCCCACGAGAACTATACTTTTTCCGGGATAAAAGTAGCTTATGAACCTAATCCAGGGTGTAAACTATCTCCATACCAAATTTCATGAAAATCAGTGCAGACGTTTTAGCGTGAAGGAGTAACAAAAATACACACATACCATTTCGCCTTTATAATATTATAATACCTATAGTAATAATAATAATAATATAGGACAACATTCACACAAAGTCTTCAGGTCCTAAACTAAGCAGAGCCTGTACTATGGTAACCTGATGACTGATATATATACTTAAATACATACTTATATATATATACTTATATACATATACACACCCAGACACAGGTCAAACAGACATGTTCATACACACAAATGTTTGACCTGTCCGGGAATCGAACCCGGGACCAGCGGCTCAGAAGGCAGAGTGCTACCAACTGCGCCAACCGGCCAGTCAATTACCTATTAGTGTGATTACCTACAAAAATGTAAATAGGGTTAGGGCGACCACTTCATGAGCCGCTTCGGCTTAAGCATCTTCAAATCTAAGCCTTGTCGCGGTTTATAATCCACCTAGCATTGTACAAGCTTCGGACTACCGAGTTCAACACTAAAAGTATTTCTGAAAACTCTTAATCAAGTAATTCTATCTGCTATCAAGGGTATATCAGGTTGTATTATATACCCCTATTCACAGTTAGAATATTTCACTATCTAAGATCGGAATATAACTTAACCAGTAGGCAAGAATTAAGTGTGATTTCAATTCAGTTTTATTGTAATGTTTTAGCACATTTTCTCTAAAATAACACCTATTTTGTTCAAAAACCAATTAAAGTAGTAAGACCACATGTATAACAGTGTAAATACAATATTTAGAGAGAATCTATCAACCTGTCACCCAAACGTGTGCGGTGATTGCAATGCAATCTGGTTCCTCAGACGCAGGGGTGTGAATTTTAATATGTTATGACGTATTTCATAACTTGCATTGGACAGCCCCATGTAGAACAAATATACTAAAATTTATTTAGAAGAGCTTAGTAATCAGTCGTAGAGTTATGAAATAATCTGTAAGTTACCAAAAGAACCGGAAAAGATGGGTGGTAAATATGGTACTGCATAAAAATCTATTGGCTTGACCAATTGCTAAGTCTTTAATTCAGAGTTTTCAGCTTATTTTGTTTACTTTATAAAACTTTAATAACATACCACCTATGAGAACAGTTCATGCGGTTCATTCGGATTGATACAAAATTAGATTTCATTTGCTGAACTATTTGTGAAAAATTTGTGAGCGAGCATATTTTTACTTTATCAAAAATTCTCACCGTATCGGCAAATCCGCTTGAACTGTATATTTATACTTATCTTGTCGTTTCTAAAAAGAATAAAGAACCAGAAGAAAGGAAATCATTAAGTCTAAAAATGTGATTAGTTATATTTTTTGAGCCCGTAGGTCACCTGTAAAGTATTTTTTGTAGTATTTTAAATCAACATGCGTTTGTCCCGCCCTCTCCGCCTGTAAACACCCGCAAGCCTCTGGAATGTCATCGACTCGGTATTTTTATCATCGAACAAAACTTGTAACTATTTATAAACTTTAAGTTACTTTAAAGTTAGATGTTCTTCAGATTGGTTTTCTGTGGCGTAGGTAAAATGTCACATACTTCCCCGGCGCCATTTCGATGTCGCGTCGAAAGTTCCAGATCCGCGATTGCAGTCACGTCCCAATAACGGAGCGATTGAGTGACACACCCCAGTCACTGTGCTGGAGCTAATAATGTAACTCCCGTGGTACGTGGTGAACATTGACTTTTATTTCATTTGGAGTGACGTTTTGAGGCACGTGTGGGTATACTTCAAAATGATCGAAGCTATTGAAAATGTCTACATTTTATTGGTAAATATTTAACTTTCGCGTTTACGCATGTCGCTAGAGATATGTTTATATATTTCTTGTTAAATGTATTAATTGAGTTTAAGATATGGAGATGTTTAGGGTACGAAAAGTTAATTAACAAGCAGAAGGTTTTCACCTAACTCGTATTTGCATGCGGACTGCAACATGTGTGGCCGTAACAATGCAGTTCATGTAAACCTTCAGAGTCGCAAGCTCCAAAATTGGCCTAAACTCCAGTTTACTTAAAGACAATTCAAAGTCTGCACACACAAGCACTGTGTCGGGTATTACAAACACTTCTGTAGTGGCAAACATGTAAGGGACCTTACACACGGTGTTTTTTTTTTGCGAAAATATAACTTATTTTAAAAGTGCACTCTTGGTTTGCAAGTTTACTGATCACGGTGCTGTATTTGAGTATATTTGTATCGAGTATATTTGTATTTGAGTCTATTGAGTGTATTTGTATCAGGAATGCCTGATTGAATGTACCTGTTGTATTCCTGATCGAAGATGTCAACCATGCTCGAGCGGAGATTTTGATGCCGTGAAAGTTACCCTGTTTAAGGCGTTCCGTATGTGATTGTACACATGTCAGCTTTGGACATGGTTTTGTAGAAAAGTTTACAGTACCATGGACCAAGATGCTAGGGACAAGGGTGCAATGTAATGACGCATTTCACTTCCTTATTAACAAGCTTAGATACTGTGGCGCGTCGGGTTTATGTTGATGCTGATGCTATTTTTTTAAGATTATTATAAGATTGCTTTTTTTTAACATAATGCCAAAAACTAATAATGCAATACTTACAGTCTTTAGAAGATGTTCTATTCTGTCCTACTTTGAGATTTTGGGTCTCAGTCCACCAGAATGTAAATACATTTATAACCAAATGTACTTACATTGTTATTAAATCAAACGGGGCTTGATCGCGAGAAAAACATTTAGTGATTTATTTACCTCGAGGTTACCTAAATATTATTCTCGTTATCAAGCCCTGTTTGATTTAATAACAATGTGTTATTAAAAGTCTAAAAATTACAAATGTATTTAGTTTCCACTTTCATTACATTTAGTTTTCAGGTTTTAACCATTTGAAAATTACCGTTTATGGGTACTTTTGGCTGAAATAAAGATGTTTTAAATTTTTTTATTTATATGTAATATCATATATCATTCAAGAATTTTAAAGCTGAGGTTTGTTACAAGCAGCATAATCATAACAATCAAACGTCGAGGTACATAAATTACTAAATGTTTTTCACGCGACCAAGTCCCGATCAATTATTTAACAATATAGTCATGTTAGTAACTCAGCAGTTTTCCCGCTATATCTTGACTATAACGCTATATAATATAGTAATCGTGTGTGAGGCCCACGTCTGCGAAACTCTGTGTGCCAATAATGGAAACCGTCGCTGCGTTATTTGAATGTGTAATCCTCATAGTGCGCTCGGCGCGTGCCAAGGATTTTGTGGATTAGAAACATCATTCTGAAATATTCGCAATAACCGTTATTGTGTACGTGCTTTTTCACATGAGCAATCTTGCTCGAGCTACGGAGCGTTCTCTGTCAACTGCATCCATGTCTATTCTTCGTTCTATATAAACAAAGGTGTGTCTGTCTGACTGCAGTTTTGACTGATTTCCAGTCGCAAAAGGAGGACGGAATAGATATGATTCAGTCACGCGCTAAGCGTGATTAAAAACTAATTTAGATTTATCGGACATAGAAATGTAAAAATTTAACACATCTTAATAATTTCCAATACTATATACATTATAAACAGTCCATCCATGCCTTCTTCGTCCTTCCTCTACCTCTATATCCATCTACACTCATGAACAGTTCTCGTCGTTGTATGATTTCATCTCTTCTCATGACTTGCCCATACCAAGCCCATCTACATTTATTGCCTTTCAACTTATCAATACTTTGAAGCTTCCTCGGATTTACTCATGCCTTATCTCGTCCGTTATGGTAACATTGCACATTCGCATCTATGCCACTGGATAAACAATATGCTTTATAAAAAGACGACGTCTTTACTTGTCTTCAAAATACAGAAATAGAATGCGTTCGTTGCCAGTTGTTCTTGAAGCTTATGTGCAGTGAAAGGTTCTCTCTATTCAGTAGTGTTATAAGCTCTTCTAAGACCCACTACTGCGCGTATAAACACAATAATATACGAGCGTATAAAACAGTATACGAGCTTCCTCTAGCTAGACATTTAATTTGTGATATTCGATTAATACTTAGGAGTTTACATTCGCTAATTCCAAACAAAATAAATATATTGTTAATAAATCAATCGAGACTTGATTGCGTGAAAAACATTTAGTAAAAAAAAGTTACAAATATAAATATATTAAATAATATGATAATAATGATATCATAGTATCTGGATTCAATAATTTCAGGCATAATTTATAATATTTTGAACTATAAGTTAAGAAATTTATTAATATAACTCAAATTACGTAGATTAAGTACGAGTATACTCGTACAGTATACATTTCAGGAAATAAAAACCTCCCTAATAATAAAAAACAAATATCAAAACAAATGGAACCAGCTACACCTTCGTTGTCGATGTTATATAGAAAAAAATACCCCACTGATTTTAATAAACTTTCTATGCAAAAGAAAATAGTTCATTTTGCATACTAATAAAATTAAATCATCTATGAAATCGACGTATAAATAAGCAGTTGTCAGGTAACAAATTTAAAAAACGGCTAAATTGAGTACCTCCTTCATCTTTTTTAGTGGTCAGTTAAAAAACGACTTCTACTGCTCAACACTGGAACAATTAAAACGTTTGCTTAAAGTTAAAAAGAAACACTAAAGAGATTTTGATATTTTTGCTTGTAGGATTAATCTGAAAACTTATATTTCCAATTGAAGAAAAGTCCGATAAGTTCACAAATGACTTCAAAGATAGCAAACATAAACAAAATACAAGAGATATTGAGAACCATTTCCTTTTCATGTCATATTTATAATAGTTTTTAAACTTAATACAAACTTAACCGTTTTAAGCGAGCACTGAGTACTTAGCGGCCTTAGTTGCTGGATTTGCTGCCTTTCTTAGGTTAGACTAGATTTTGCCCGAACGACTGTCTGAAGTGTTCGCCAGTTTATCTTACAAGAGTTTAGGTACTGTTTCAGATTATAGTATGAGAATAAGTTACTGCATTTGCTCCAGTTTACTTTGTGCTTTCTAGACCATGAAATTATTGCTGCATAATTTCAGTACTGGCGCGGTATCGTGCGAGTACCCTCTTGCATTATTTATTGTCAAGACTTTCCCACTTTAGCAAGACTCTTTAACGTTTCCAATTTGTTTTAAGTAAAAAGTCTACTGCAGAAGTAAAAAGTTTAATTTCGCTATTTTATGGAATTGTTGCTATTTTACCTATGTTTCATAAGAATAAAAAATATAATGAGTTAAAATTAATATTTTGACTCATTACATCCATTTTTAATTGTTATTATTAGTGATATTTTATGTAACGAAAATGGGGTTACGAACTATTTTGGGCCTCATAGTAACCACAATGTCGCAGAACTAATTACGCTGAGCACGAGCGTCGATTGTTTTTGCTTTCTTGCAAAAAATCGCAACAGAAATGAAAAAGTCCGAAGATGACAAAAGTCTATGTAAGGGACCATAGTGGGCTTACAAGTCAAAGTGGTGATAGGTAGGGCGCACAGAACTCTTACAACTGAACTGCCATAAGGGTTTGAAGGTGTTAGTGACTTCCACGGACTATTTATGTCTAGTGAGTCTGATGTCTAGGTCAAAAGTGACACTGTACATTCAGCTCATTATCAGTTACCCAGTTATCAAGTAGGAGGTGGGAAGTGATAAGCCTAAGAAAGAGAACCTCCCTTTTGTTTTTTATTTATCTTTTACCTATTTACTTGACTTATGAATTTACGACACACAAACATAGGTACATGCTATGCATAATGCTGTAGAAAACCGTTTTAATGTTTTTGTTATTCAAACTCATGGCTGTACTTTCTTCGGCTATCTCATTATGGATGATGCGACATTTTCATCATCTCAATGAGCTACTCTCAGGTTTAATCAAGTTGTTGTGTCTATCAGACTTTTTACAGCACAATAAGCGAAGCCTTATTCATCAGCCAATTTACAGTAACGCATACCACGATGCTAATACACCCCACGTATACCCGTCATATTTATTGTAGGAGGAGAGATGTTGTCTGTTTTGATTAATACCATTGACTTCTAACTTTAAGTATCAGAGTAAACCTTTTTAAGTTCGGAATATTTATTAGTTCATTTTATTTTGGTGTTATGATAAATAACATCTTTCTATTCAAATCTTGACGTAGTCAAGCTTAATGAAACTTGTTCGCATAAAATACTCACTTGTTAGTTGACTGTCTTATTTGATTATCACTAAAATGAGCAGTAAAAGGCTAAAGTTGTGTTATTTTCATAGAAATATATTAAACCTTTATTCATTTATTCGTCAAATCGAGTATACTATTAGATACATACATAAACATAATAAATTAATCAAATTCTTATTTTAAACAGCCACAGGCATTTTCGTACAATACTACTCAAACTTAGGTATTTGTATAAAAAATAAATCGAATGCAAATTTAGCTACCGGCTTCCAAGATGTCCTTCATGGCGAATATTCTAATGGCTCTTTATGGATAAACCCCATTTATTATAGTGCACCACCTTGGTTTAAAAAGATAGTGTACGCGGCCAGATCGTGCCGATCACAGCCGCCAAGTTTGATGTCGAACGGAAGGCTTCCCTGAAGCTCCTTATTCAATCTCTGTGGTAGCTCCTACACCATGTGCTCGTAGATTGCACCTCGCGTTCCATAGCTGACAACTTTAATCAAGTCGATGGAAATTTGTCTTACTTGCGAGTTCCGCTCACGTCTCAGCGGATCCACTGAACAATGAGATTTGCTTTAGATAAATTCCTGCGTTGGAATTATGTCCGTTATGGTAACATTGCACATTCGCATCTATGCCACTGGATAAACAATATGCTTTATAAAAAGACGACGTCTTTACTTGTCTTCAAAATACAGAAATAGAATGCGTTCGTTGCCAGTTGTTCTTGAAGCTTATGTGCAGTGAAAGGTTCTCTCTATTCAGTAGTGTTATAAGCTCTTCTAAGACCCACTACTGCGCGTATAAACACAATAATATACGAGCGTATAAAACAGTATACGAGCTTCCTCTAGCTAGACATTTAATTTGTGATATTCGATTAATACTTAGGAGTTTACATTCGCTAATTCCAAACAAAATAAATATATTGTTAATAAATCAATCGAGACTTGATTGCGTGAAAAACATTTAGTAAAAAAAAGTTACAAATATAAATATATTAAATAATATGATAATAATGATATCATAGTATCTGGATTCAATAATTTCAGGCATAATTTATAATATTTTGAACTATAAGTTAAGAAATTTATTAATATAACTCAAATTACGTAGATTAAGTACGAGTATACTCGTACAGTATACATTTCAGGAAATAAAAACCTCCCTAATAATAAAAAACAAATATCAAAACAAATGGAACCAGCTACACCTTCGTTGTCGATGTTATATAGAAAAAAATACCCCACTGATTTTAATAAACTTTCTATGCAAAAGAAAATAGTTCATTTTGCATACTAATAAAATTAAATCATCTATGAAATCGACGTATAAATAAGCAGTTGTCAGGTAACAAATTTAAAAAACGGCTAAATTGAGTACCTCCTTCATCTTTTTTAGTGGTCAGTTAAAAAACGACTTCTACTGCTCAACACTGGAACAATTAAAACGTTTGCTTAAAGTTAAAAAGAAACACTAAAGAGATTTTGATATTTTTGCTTGTAGGATTAATCTGAAAACTTATATTTCCAATTGAAGAAAAGTCCGATAAGTTCACAAATGACTTCAAAGATAGCAAACATAAACAAAATACAAGAGATATTGAGAACCATTTCCTTTTCATGTCATATTTATAATAGTTTTTAAACTTAATACAAACTTAACCGTTTTAAGCGAGCACTGAGTACTTAGCGGCCTTAGTTGCTGGATTTGCTGCCTTTCTTAGGTTAGACTAGATTTTGCCCGAACGACTGTCTGAAGTGTTCGCCAGTTTATCTTACAAGAGTTTAGGTACTGTTTCAGATTATAGTATGAGAATAAGTTACTGCATTTGCTCCAGTTTACTTTGTGCTTTCTAGACCATGAAATTATTGCTGCATAATTTCAGTACTGGCGCGGTATCGTGCGAGTACCCTCTTGCATTATTTATTGTCAAGACTTTCCCACTTTAGCAAGACTCTTTAACGTTTCCAATTTGTTTTAAGTAAAAAGTCTACTGCAGAAGTAAAAAGTTTAATTTCGCTATTTTATGGAATTGTTGCTATTTTACCTATGTTTCATAAGAATAAAAAATATAATGAGTTAAAATTAATATTTTGACTCATTACATCCATTTTTAATTGTTATTATTAGTGATATTTTATGTAACGAAAATGGGGTTACGAACTATTTTGGGCCTCATAGTAACCACAATGTCGCAGAACTAATTACGCTGAGCACGAGCGTCGATTGTTTTTGCTTTCTTGCAAAAAATCGCAACAGAAATGAAAAAGTCCGAAGATGACAAAAGTCTATGTAAGGGACCATAGTGGGCTTACAAGTCAAAGTGGTGATAGGTAGGGCGCACAGAACTCTTACAACTGAACTGCCATAAGGGTTTGAAGGTGTTAGTGACTTCCACGGACTATTTATGTCTAGTGAGTCTGATGTCTAGGTCAAAAGTGACACTGTACATTCAGCTCATTATCAGTTACCCAGTTATCAAGTAGGAGGTGGGAAGTGATAAGCCTAAGAAAGAGAACCTCCCTTTTGTTTTTTATTTATCTTTTACCTATTTACTTGACTTATGAATTTACGACACACAAACATAGGTACATGCTATGCATAATGCTGTAGAAAACCGTTTTAATGTTTTTGTTATTCAAACTCATGGCTGTACTTTCTTCGGCTATCTCATTATGGATGATGCGACATTTTCATCATCTCAATGAGCTACTCTCAGGTTTAATCAAGTTGTTGTGTCTATCAGACTTTTTACAGCACAATAAGCGAAGCCTTATTCATCAGCCAATTTACAGTAACGCATACCACGATGCTAATACACCCCACGTATACCCGTCATATTTATTGTAGGAGGAGAGATGTTGTCTGTTTTGATTAATACCATTGACTTCTAACTTTAAGTATCAGAGTAAACCTTTTTAAGTTCGGAATATTTATTAGTTCATTTTATTTTGGTGTTATGATAAATAACATCTTTCTATTCAAATCTTGACGTAGTCAAGCTTAATGAAACTTGTTCGCATAAAATACTCACTTGTTAGTTGACTGTCTTATTTGATTATCACTAAAATGAGCAGTAAAAGGCTAAAGTTGTGTTATTTTCATAGAAATATATTAAACCTTTATTCATTTATTCGTCAAATCGAGTATACTATTAGATACATACATAAACATAATAAATTAATCAAATTCTTATTTTAAACAGCCACAGGCATTTTCGTACAATACTACTCAAACTTAGGTATTTGTATAAAAAATAAATCGAATGCAAATTTAGCTACCGGCTTCCAAGATGTCCTTCATGGCGAATATTCTAATGGCTCTTTATGGATAAACCCCATTTATTATAGTGCACCACCTTGGTTTAAAAAGATAGTGTACGCGGCCAGATCGTGCCGATCACAGCCGCCAAGTTTGATGTCGAACGGAAGGCTTCCCTGAAGCTCCTTATTCAATCTCTGTGGTAGCTCCTACACCATGTGCTCGTAGATTGCACCTCGCGTTCCATAGCTGACAACTTTAATCAAGTCGATGGAAATTTGTCTTACTTGCGAGTTCCGCTCACGTCTCAGCGGATCCACTGAACAATGAGATTTGCTTTAGATAAATTCCTGCGTTGGAGCGCTTGGGAATTGATGCTCTTTTGTACGGTACAGTGCAAGTGTGTGACTGTGTGACAGTAATCTGTGGATACATGTGTGAGTCTTTTGTTTGTCACCTATAGTAAAATTAACATCAGGGTTTAGTATATTAAACTTACATATATGGTATAAGTACTAATTAATACAATATACTGCGTACTTGGACACATTTATTTTATAATTTATGTAGCCATTAAATCTATTTTAGTTATATTAATATATACCAATTTAATATAAAAACCAATTTGTCAAACTCTCATTTATTGAAAACTTCAATAGTTCAGCCGTGTCAAAGATAATGATTATTTCAGTATGTATATTTCTATACAATGACAAACATGAAAGATAGTCGTTCTTCGCGTCTCTTTGAACTTGTAAGCTACACAATGGATTTTAACCAAAGGGTTTTATTTTCCAACACGATATTTAAAGATACATCCCAATTAAATTGTTGTCTACCTTATGAATCTCTGTTCCCATAGGATAAGCAAATAACTAAAAAGCTCTGTTACTCCTTCACGCTCAAACGCCTGTACAGATTTCGATGAATTTTGGTATGGAGATAGGTACCCTAGAATAACACATATGCTACTTCTATCCCGGAAAAGGTATTGTTCCCGTGGTATAATTGAAATAATGGGAAAATCGTAATCAACGCGGGTGAAGGCGCCGCCAGGCGATACTAGTAGTTCTATAAGTATAAATATAATATCAATAACATCTAAAGCGCCTAGGGTGATGGACTGACGAGTGCTAGGCGAAGAAAGCATAGCCTAGACCCTTTCTCACCTTACGAACTGCTTAAAAATGTACCACACTTTAGTTTGTATGTTTTGTATGTTTGTATCAGAAAGTCGCTGGATCAAATCACATATCAAGCTGGAGCTTTCAGTAAAAGTTAACAACTCAACGTAGGAAATCCGATAGTTTGGCAGTACTGACAATGGGCACCTATATACCTAAGCAAGCTTCGCTATCGTGATGGTTGCTCTGATTTGATACTTATGCTGTGCTAAGGCTGCCGGGGAAGGTAACATCGTTACTATTGCCGCTACCATGCTGGGAACACCATAATTGACACAAAGCGCACATAACTGGACTCAACATGAGCTCCTAAGTTCTGCGATTTGTTCAGATGACCAGCGACATACACAATATCACTTGATTACAATAATATAATAAACTAAGTATATAACTAACTATATGTGTGCTTCGGTTTAAGAATAGACTTTTCGGAGTCTAGATCGAAAAACCATCACTATTATATCCTGCGCTCTCAATAATTAGCTATCGTTGAGTACCACTCAACATTCTAGATCTAGTTTGGTGCTCCACTACGTCACTGAAAATTAAGTAACATAGTAAACGTTTATATTTCTAATATATATAAATCTCGTGTCACAATGTTTGTCCTCAATGGACTCCTAAACCACTTAACCGATTATAATAAAATTCGCACACCATGTGCAGTTCGATCCAACTTGAGAGATAGGATAGTTTAAATCTCAAATTATAGTCGCAATTTTAATTTATTGCTAATTATTTGTCTGTTATTATTTGACAGTCACAATTATCTGTTAACTCCAAATGATTCTAACAGATGTCGATACCTTTCGACTGGGTTGAGTAAGTAATCAATAGATGGCGCCACATGGCCACAGCAACACGTGGCCGGGTCAGCTAGTATATATATTAATTATTAAGCCTTAATACAAATGTAGAAGTTACCCCTCTACTGTCGCAAAGAAAATATATAACACATAATCTAAAAGTGTTGCTAAGTAGATGTTTTAGCAAGACGAGGAATCACTTGTACAAAGGCGTGAATACCAATTTATTTCCATCGCCTTCAAAAACAATAAGGTTGTCTTGTTTGTGATAATTTAGTTATCGCGCTAGAAACATAAAAGCAGCATTGACCTACAAAAGGCGACCGGTGTCACGTAATCGCTCCACTCATCCCAAAGTTAATACATTATAATGAAATGCCAGCCCATTCTTTACGACTCCATTAAGTTGTTGAAGAAAAAATAAAGGAAGAGGGGAAATGGCAACCACTCAGCATAGTCCGTCCTTCGTCAGAGTCGGACCCGAATGCGAAAAATTCTTTTCCCGATCGGCCGACTTCCATGAATACTAATGCCGAGGGGAAGGAAGAAACATCACCAACAAACGCCACTAAGGATAATGGTGGGAAGGTGATAAGTAATCACACACATTTCAGGTTGACCCCGAAGTTCTGAACAAGCATTTTCCTTTTTAACCGACTTCAAAAAAAGGAGGAGGTTCTCAATTCAACCCGTATTCTATTTTTTTATTTTTTTTTAATATTTCTGTTTGATACCGCATAACTTCCGACTGGGTGAACCGATTTTGATTGTTCTTTTTTTATTTAAAAGCTGGTGCTTCCTGTATGGTCCCATTTCATCCAAATCGGACGAGCACTTTTTGAGTCACATGTCAAAAACTGAAAAATGCGTGCTTATACTACTCGATATTATAGTAGCGGGTGAACATAGTCGGTGAACAAGTAATATGTACCTACACCACAATGAAAATTGATCCCATGAGTAACAAAGGTAACTAAAAAGAATGAAAACAAAATTATTACCAAAAAATGGAACCGACTTCAACACTCAAAAATCGGTACCATGAGCACAATATTTTGATATCAGTTACTTTGGAACTATCATGGCACCGACTTCAACAAGCTATTTCATACTTTTGAGTGTTGAAGTCGGTTCCATTTTTGGTAAGAAAAATTTTTACAATCTCTCTATAAAATCTAAAATTGGCTTACGAAATTGGGGCTGTTTAACCAAAATGAAAACACGCATGCATGCCGTTTTAGAATAAATATGTACACAAGAACTGCTTACCACTAGACATTCAGAGGGTTTATCGTTCACGTACGGGTACACCGCGCTAAAGCTTGGCTAAATTTAGCTCAATTTCTATGCAGAAAATTTCATGAAAATGCGCTAGAGAAAATGTTGTTCTTATAATTGGACAGGTGCAGCACCTAAGTCGTGCGTGGCATTTCTACACTGCCGCATTAGCATATAAATAAGTAGCACCCCTCTGAAAACTCGCTGGCAAAGGGTGGGTTGGCATCCCAAACAATTTTTACATTTTTATGACCGAAAAACCAATTATCACAGGCAATTATCGAGTCAGCTAGATAGAAAGAGAATTGGTTTTATAAAATGCGATTTAGTATTCAACGACTGCGGTTTTTTGGTTTCCAATTTTGTAAGGTCGCCTTTTTCAGTTGGTTTGTTTGTATTTTTAATTTGTGATGAGCTCAGGTTCCAAATGTTCCGTAAACCATCAGATTAGGCGCAAGCAAATTGTAGTTGTGCCTACGCAATCATAATATATCACCGCCATATACATTAATCTAGTGATACATTGTACAATTGCGTACACCCCCACATGATGGTGTGGCCCAACACACAAGCGGGAGCGATACCTCTTAGTTCGAACAGTCGTGTTAGTGTCATGTTTCTTTTATTGGTTACATACTGATTTAGCTACCGGAAAGTTTAAGTATAGTTCATGAGTATAAAACAAACCTAAATGCTCCAATACCGTAATAGATAATCTAAAACGTGGTTTTATACCAATATAACCATTCGTTCAAAAGATATAATAATCATATCAGTTTTTAGGGTCTGTGAGTGAACGTGAACGTTTAGAACGTGGGTGACAATGGCTCATCGTAGAGTTTAAGATTTCCCAAAACATGGCAAAACAAAATAGCAAGCTTTCAGTTGAGCATGTCAAAACTGTTGAATTATATTAGTGTTTTGCTTAGTAGTTAAAATATGAATAGTGTGTGATAATCACGACAGAAGTTCAGGACAAAAAACAATTATGCATTTCTTGCTAGATATCTCTCGTAATAAGATAATGAACAAGTGTGATGCAGTATGACATGTGTAGGTAGGTTTATTACGCAACATAATTACGTAATAAGCCTACAATATAATAGAACTTTGCTGTAAACCAGTGCAAAAAAAGTAAACAGTACATAATTATTAACATTATGGTGCTTACAACGGATATTTGGATTAATAGTATCGGAAGATTGAATAGACGGAACCTACTACTGTATCTAACCCGCCTCCTCGATATCTTGCTTAAAAGATGTTTTACATAAAATAATTGTTTTCGTTAATCCCCGCTGAAGGTTATCAATTCCACCTGCGAGCGTTGCGTCGTCCGTCGCGCGCGGGTTAACCGCAACGCTGATGTAGCATGCTAACCCTTCCCAGCCTGCTGCAGATTAATCCATCATATCTAGCTAAAAATGTTTATATCAAGCGGACACTGGGTGAGCTTTATGCTCTAATGCAAACGGTTTGGTGGCGGCACTGTATAAATATAATTATGTACTTATCTACTAACCGACTTCCGAAAGACTTCTTCGTGGAATATTTTCCACATGTTCTTGAAAATAAAGATAAGTAAATAATCAACATGTGAAAGTGTGCTATCTTGTAAAAAAAATCCTAATAGTTTCATAAATAACGAAGACCAAGAAAAACACTAGAACTGAATTGTCAATCTTGAGCACTAAAACACTCTCTTGTATTTATGTTTTTAATTCAGCAATTCGCTTTTATACGTAGTACCTACCCCCGGTGCATTTAAATATAGGATTTCTACGAAATATATTATTCACGTAAGAGGTAGGTTTATGTTCTAATGAAACGTATCTTAAACACGTCCCATTTGAAAAAAACGTCGAGTTATAACATCGGTCTCACTTGTCAACAGTCACTAAACTCCTTCAGAATCTAGGGGATGAGTGGGACATGTTTTCCCTCAAAGATCATGTCACCGTCATAATGAAATATATTAAAATAAATATTAAATAACCTAAAATAAAGTAAATTTATGGACAAGAGATTTATTTAATTTACTCACTAATCCCACTATGCAACTTTACTAAAGGTACGAGCAAACCGACAGTTTTTGGTATGTTCAGAATCACCACTTCGTTACACCCAACAACCTGCCGGAAGGCATGTCTATAGTCAAATAATTGTCAACGAAAGCGATTGTTCCAGACACATTTCATGAAAACAAACACGTGACGGTTTTCCGATGTTTAGTTTTTATATTCCCATAATTCTAAAAACACCTCCCGTCGTTCCGATAAAACTCGATTACGGTCCAAATTCGCGCGGAGAAATATTTGGTAGCACGCGTTTGCTGAAAGTGTTAGAGGAAATTTGCATAGTTCGACGGAACTTCGCCGTTCGATGTTGTACGTCAATGTTCCGAACGCGCCAGAAGGAATTTTAATAATTCCACACTTATACGATGAAATAGTAGGGGTTGAATATATTGTTGGTGAAGTCATTTCAACCGTCGAAGACCTAAGAATGTCGTATTTTACAAAAGTCGATAGCACACGCTCACTTGTTATTAGCTGTAAGTTAGACCAAGTTACAAATATTTATGGTAGAGTAACGCTAAAAGGCTAATGCAAAAATCTAAATTACTCAGTAAACAGTAGTCCATAAACAACAAAATTAGCTGTACAATATCCTATTTAGTAGCGTAATTATTACAAGCATGCTGATACCAACTGATGATACCAATTCAAATGAAAATAAACCTGCACCTTGGTTACATCGGTTCAATATAATTGTGATATAGAAAAAAACATGATTAAATCTTAAATTTGAACTACAGAAATAACCAGTACAAATATATTTTGTATTTTAGAGTTAAACTACTAATCAGTGTGGTTTCATTGTACAATATTATACATCTATGTATGTCCACGTTTCACACTTATAAATATAAACTGCACTTCTCGGAACTTCGCTTCAGAACCACGTAACATACCTTCGCAACATTGGTTTTAATTAAAGCCTATAAAATCAGTCAAAGTTCCCGCGACTGTACGGTCGCGTTAGTAGTAAGTTAGTTACGACGTCGCAGTAAACCGACCATACGCAAAGAATGGAAAGCTACGCTATTATTATATGTGTATAAGTATAACAGTATAGCAGCTGTCAAGGTATACATCTCGTGGGCCGCCCTAAACCGACCACATGATCCGACAGTACCGCCTAATCTCAGATTAAATGATTTTACCCATGAGTGAAACGATCAAATTTTCCCCACACCAGCACTAACGAACTTTTTTATCATTCATCAGGAAGTATTCTTTCACAAGATTATTTCATACTTTCCACAGGCTTCTTTCAAGCGCACTCTTCTCTGATTGGTCGACGAGTTGACATTAGCTTTATCGGGTGCATTCTTGGAGTTTAAAGTTGTGAATAAACTTTTTTCTCTCTGAAATCGATGAGTAAAACTAGCGATTGACAGCTAGTGTGTTGAAAACAATCAATTCAAATTCATTGTAAATTTTTCGATAACGATTTTCCTTTTATGTCATTATTTTAATTGTCAGTATCATTTTAAGTTCACTAATGTAGGTATATAAGATGCGATTGTCAATTGTTTATTTAATAAACAAAACGAATATTGACGCGAATTATTATCTACTTCTTAAGAGTGCGCCCAATGCTAGGAAAAAAACAGATTTCACTCATTTGTCTTGTCGCCCGCTGTAGTACGGAAAGCAAAGAGGGCCAGGCGGACGCGCCATGGGTTTAATTAGTTATTCAAAATATGAACTAGAAATTAAAAATCTAATCGACTATTCAATTGACACATTAGTCTAGCTATTTTATTCATAAATAATAAAGTGGGGTCGTCGCTGAGAATTCAGAGCATTTGAATAAAAACGTTGTTTTTTAGTGCGGTAACTGTTTATTTTTTTATAAAGATCCCTATTTTTTTTTCAAAATTCAATTCAATTACTGTACTTATACAAAATTTTCCCCTGCTTCCAATAATTTTATAATTGCAATATATACGTTTGTTACCATCATAGTGTGCATTTGAAAATACTCCTTTTGCGTAATTTTGGCATTGGGCGCACCCTTAACTCGCAGGCTTACCTTAACGTTTGAACCTGCACTCCTCTAGCTGCAGTTAAGAGGATAATAAAACGCGGTGGGTTACTTTCATTAGCCCGCAACCCGCATATCAAAGCAAGTTAAGCGGGTACGCCATCTCAAAAGTCTAGAAACGCAACCTTCTGTTTTATGATGGATATAAAAATTTTAAAGCTCGCTGCTTAGCAATATTCTGACTCCGTTTAGCACATTTGTATATTTCTTATAGTGGCTTTGTAATTTACATGAAAATAATGTGGTAAAGTACGGAATCATACGAAAATATAATCTGTTGAGAAAATGTAGTTTATGCTCATAAACATTATATTTTACAATGATTACACTTAACTGTTCGACTTATTTCATACACACAGTTTTATATGTCTCATATAATACGCGCAAGTTTAAATAAGTATGTAATTTGTGTGTTTTGATTTTTTTGATTAGCTTTTTTTACATTCATGGTGTATGCAGTTTCATGACCCATCTAGATAATATTTTATGTGGGTTCAAGACACGAATGAAAAAGTATCTTCTACGGAGTAAGATTCAACCTAGTTCGCCTCGTCACCTTACAGTAGTAAGATAGTGGTTCAAAGGTTGCTATGCCACAAAACATGCATCGATATACCAGTAAGGCTTGTATATAACGCTATATATTATTTATATCCAATCATTTAACAACAGTGTACCTAATCTATTTATGAATACAAAAAATATTTTTTGTTCCAATTTTCAACTATAGAAATGACATACCGAGGTAATTAGCATTCAAAATGCTGCAATAAATGGGTCGTTAAATAATATCAAACTATTATTTGGTGCCGTGGTGGTACCGGCTTAGAATTGTCCCCCCCATCTCCTCCCGCGGGTGCCGTAAGATTCGGCTAAGGGATCGCGTACCAGAAGGTGGGAAGTAGCGCCTTCTGAAGGTCACAACAAAATATACTGCACTCGCCAACCCGCCTGCCAAGCGTGGCGAGTATTGGCAACCCCCCCCCCCCCCCCCTTAAATGGGGGAGGCTTATGTTCAACAGTGGACGTCTTAAAGGCGAAATACAGATCAAGAAACTGTTTGTTCTCTGTAGATATTTGTTGCACTTGGTACAAAGACACTAAAACTCTGTATTTCTATGACAACATACTAAAAGATGACAGTCCCCGTGGCGCAGTGGTCAGTGACATGACTTCTGTATCTCCAGGACTCTGGGTTAGAATTCGGATTTGTGCGATGAGTGTTGATGTTTGTCTCGAGTCCCGGGTGTTTGTATGCTGTGATTGTGTGTGTCCATGCCTCCCGCGATACAGGGAATTCTAGTGCGGGTGTCTGAGTGTAATAAAAAAGACTCCATATTGTTGTTAAAAAGTGTACAAACATGTTGTTGTCAAAGACCAAAGTATATCAATATATCATAAACATGTCGCGATGGTAAATAACCTGATATTTGTATGGAGACGTTTGAGCCATAAAAAACTTAGACATCATATCATGAATTATTGGCTCAGCAAAAAGTTTCACACAACGCGGAGGAAAACCGGAAGAACTTTTGTTGCTGTTGTAAACGTCTAAGAATGATTTACACGAGTTGTTAAAAGTTTATAATATGGAGGTAAAACGCAACATTGGATTTGTGATTAATGTTATAAATATTAATAAATAATGTACTTAAATATGTAAATGTAATATATAATATTTTATTTTCAGAAATATTTCTGCATTTTGACACATATTGTTACCTATCAAAATCTAACTTCTGATAATAAACTCCCACTCAAGCAGAGCCGTAAAATAGCAGGACAGGACAAAGTAAGTAAACTAAATAAAAAGGGAATCCTTGAAGCACTTAAGGATCAAGGGCGAGATCGTGATTTTCCTGTTTATTCTACTAGCTGCTATAAGGTTTAGTAACTGGATCGAACACTTCCTATGCTTGTTTATTTACCTCTACAAAATCCAAATATTAATTCTTAGTCTTATTAATCTCATAACTCGGATGTCAGGCCATAGGCACATTTGCGAAAAGGTATCTTTGAGTATCATGTTTAACAAGAATGGTAGTTCTTCGTCTACGGTCACAGGGTTAGGTACGGTCACCATACCATCCCGTAGTTATTATACAAGGTGTCCAAAAAGAGTATTGGGTATTTGCTTTAGCACTGAATTTGATTCGGAGCGGTGAACGGATGCGGGGAGAGGATCGTGCTGTCCGCCATTTTGTGAAGCAAAAAGGCGGACAGCACGATCCTAGGTCGCAATGGAGCAGTAGTTTAGAGCGTGATTCGTAAGGGACTGCTCAACGTTTGCATCGTGTGGAGTATCGTACACGCAATACTCCAAGTGGGCCATAGCATTAGAAACCGGAACCTTACGTTCGGATATCCAGGTGCGACGATAAAAATTCAAACTCCGGTCGCCCTTGTTCAGTCTGCGACCAGAAAACAATCGAAGAAGTAAATGCAAAAAATAGTTTTTGCATTTGAATTTGAAGATACCTAGATTTGCAAAATAAAATTAGATCAAAAATCGAACGATATAAATAAAGCAAATCTGTCATCTAAATGCTGCGGCGATTCAACAATTTCGAATTAACAAAATACCCGATACTCTTTTTTGACACCTTGTAGAGTTTATGACTGAAATTAGGATAGTAATGTTTATTTTTCTTATACTAAGACCTAGCGTTTGCTCAATATCTCACTTGATGGTCAGTGACAATGTGGCCGAAGATGCAATCACGCTAGACGTAGAATATGTTTTGGCTCTAAAGGATTGCAAGCACACAGAAACACTCTCTGTGTTTGGTGACAGTTTTTCAAGCCTGAGGGGGCCAGGCAGGTACTTGAAAGTTCCTCATAAATTAAGCAACTTTAATCACATTGTTTCCTTTTTTATACAGAAGAATATGATTATAAATTCAGTACTACTCTTTACTTTGCAGTAAATGTTAAAATTTTCTGGGTCTTACTCAGACCTTAGCTACGTAATTATGGAGTTTCTTTTTTATAATTTGAAAACAGCCAAAGTAGTAGCCGCATTTTCATCGCAGCAAAACCAATTAAACAATTGCGACTGCATATTCGGAAAGTACGTAGTTTGAGCGGTAAGTTAATAATCAATTAACCGCCGTGCGGGCGTCTAGCAAGAAACTAAGTTTGACTCAATATTTGTCTTGCTCTACTGTGTTGAAGTTACACGTTCTCGAATAGTTATTACCTGCTCTAAGGAGACCACCATTGCTTTAATAGTCGGACGTTTGAGTTTAAATAAAAGTGACAGTTGACACTTACTTGTCAATATCGTAAAATATAGCATTGCATCGTCAGCCTGTTATGGCGGAAGATTCATATGTGGAGATCGATTTTTATGTAATCATGTACAAAATTAGAATATTTAATTATTATTTTATAAATATTAAGTTTTTCTTTCCAGTGCTTCCAGCTACTAGAGGTCTATGAGATAATTAAACTCTCGTGGACCTCTTTTTTCGAACTAAGAAAACATGCAAGTCTATTTTCTACTTATCTGTTTCTTTCTTTGCGAGAGTGGCATTTTTATTGGAGATAAGGTGGAACTGAACATTTTAATCGAATTAAATATATATTTTTAATATTTGTCCCATTTTACCGTTCGCATAGCGTTACCCCATTCGTATCTATCGCAAGAAACTTTTGCTTGTTCTGATAATATTATTATAGCATAACTTATCTTCTTCGGACGCGGCCGTTGTTCGGGTTTCGACAAATATTTTTAAACTGTCTGTTTGACATTCTTCAATGTGAAAATAATATGTGTAACCAGTGAGTGTCAGGTGAAGCATGTTTTTAAGTTTTAAGGTAAACTTTAAAACCACAGAATAGATAAAGTGGATAAAAAGGATTAGTTGACGTTATAGGATCCCAGCATACAAATGATAAATCGTACACAATTGATTCCATGCCATTTTAAACCGTTGGTTATTAAAACTAACGTGATCTAGACACATGTATAAAAAACAGGAATTACGTTTACTACGTGTTTTAAACAGGTCAGAGGGTTCCGCATATAGTTTCGACAGCATTCGGTGGCCTGTTTCAAGGAGAGTTCGGAGCGCTCGCGGACTCGGTCGCGGTTTGCCTATGCACAGTAAGTACCTACAAGGCGGAATTAATCTGATTTTTACTGTTACTAATTGATTTTTCTCTTTAGATTCTAGGTTTACATACTTATACCAGAACAAAAACAGCAAATAACAACATTAGGATCACTGATATTATTTGAAAAAGGAAGATACGATAAGCACGTAACTAAAAACTGGACTAGACACATCGTCAGGCAAATGTACACTTTATTATACATTTATGAAGAGCTATTTGTGCAATTTGTGAATTTGCATGAAAGCTTTTTTCTGACATATCATAGTATCATTCGTGCAGTAGAACTGTCGGCTAGATTGCATCTAAATCAAGTTAGGCGCAGGAGCGTTACTGCGTACGTGCACCATCTCTGTTTTTTTTATTTATATCGTTCATATCGATACTTTTTATTTCTTACGTATTTGAGATTAGTTCTAAACATCCGTCAGCTGGACATTGGGTAAAGTGGGAGGTGTTGTCGTTATGCTACAAACTTCACATACGGCGCACCATAACCGTTAAATTTTACAGCTTTCGATGTCGAAATGATACACGAAACAATCTAAATTATAGAGGCTTGTCGTTGGCAGGACGCCAGTTCTGTATCGGTAATGACAGGGCTTATCGAGTCTGTAACGTTATCTATCGACGGAAAAGTTCTGGCGCAGACAGGCTGCCTCGTGCGGTCAGCATGGCGTGAGTTTTCAGTCGGAATACATGTTTCTCTTCAATGATTGGTTTAGTTAGAAGACTGTTGGTTTCAAATTCAATAAAAAGACAGTCTCCATGGCTCCGTGGCTCCGTAGACAGTGATGATGAGTTCTGGTCCCCAGGGCCTTTTGTTCGAACCCCGACAGATGCAACCAATTTATGTGCTGAGCATGGATGTTCGTCCCGGTCCTGGATGTTTGTTGTGATGTCATCGTGTAGTGCTTTAGGTTTAACCAATAAAATGGAGAGATATATAAAATGTAAAGGAATAGGAAATTTTCCACTTTAAAGAATTTCAGCTAACTTTAGTGATTAATAAAGTTAGGGTCATTATTAATTAATGTCTTTGACATTTCATTTTATTATAAAAAATATCAATTTCAAACGGATTTAATTGCCCATAATTTGCCTATTTTTATACTCAATGTTTTAATTCACGTGCTGTCAACATTGTCATAATTTTAGAATTTTAAGTTTTGCATAATATATATATATATAATATTATAATATACATAATATTCTGGATGCGGGCCGCTTCCAACAGGTCCTTGTGGAAATCAATGGGGGAGGCCTATGTCCAGCAGTGGACGTCCTATGGCTGAGATGATGATGATGGTGATGAAGTATTGCATAACGCGTGATGAATGCCTTTGGTATACATTTCTAACAGGTGATTGGTGTTTAATTTAGGAGATAGACATATACATAGACACACATTTATTTGTTGTATTGGCACATATACAATTACAATACACTAACAATAAGAAAACATACAAGAGAAATAAAAATAAAAATAATATAGTTCATCATGTGAAGAGTCTAAGATGTGAAGTATACATATACATAGTATGAATGAAAAATGGTATGTATATATTTGTGTGGCGCAGCAACAAAAAGGATCTCGGCTCAGCATATTGCCTAACCACATCAAAATAATGTAGCTAAGCGCTGGTATTCTGCCGAGACCTACAGCCAGAGATCTGTAGACAAACGTCATTCCTGTGGATCAGCAGGTTGAAGTGGCAGTGGATCGGGCGTAGCACAACACCTCCGGAACCGACAGGTTCTCAAGTGAAGACTGCAAACCAGACACACATCCATAATTAGTTATTGGGTGACTTGTCTCTCAATAGACGTTCCGTGCTATGTTGATGGTCTATGTTCATCATATTGCTTATATCATGGAATTTATGATGAAAAAGTATTAGGACAGTAATTCCTAATACTTTTTATGATATATTTCAATTAGTAAAGACAGTCATAGTTATTTCGCTGTACAATAAATCTAACTAAAACTGTGTAAATAAGATTTTAAACAGTTGCGATAAAGTCCAAATTAGTATGACTGTTTATGAATGAAAACACTTAAATATTCAAGTGCTTGCTAAAATTAAACAACATAGTGTATGTAGGTACTGCACCACTACCTCGATATCTTGAAGCAGTCAAATGCATACAGAGCTAATACAAATTGAAAAAAAAATACCAAAAAATGGAACTGACTCTCGAGTATAGTACTCGTAATATCGTTGAGGTATGCTTAGCAGTTTTCAGTTATTGGAATGTAACTCAAAAACTGCTTGTCTAATTTTGATGAAATTAAATATTTGGGACCACCACGGAAGTATACTCTATCAAACAAAAAAAAGGTCATCAAAATCGGTTCATAAACGAAAAAGTTATCCGCGAACACACATAAAAAATAAATACGGCCGAATTGAGCAACCTCCTTTTTTGAAGTTGGTTTAAAACAATGGATTTACTGTCTATTTTAATTGTAATGAGAAGGCGTATCGTTTTGCTTTTACTCATTTAGCCCATTTCATTTGCAATAAAAGTTTTTGCGTATGGAACGCACACATTCAATTATTGGATGTACTCATAGGGTTAAAGATGTCAATACGAATAACAATGTGTCAAAGAGTCACACGGATTGCAATTGCTCACTTGCACAGTTTAAACAAAAATTGTTACATTACCACAAATTCCTTCTAAAATGACCTCGACAGAAATTGATCCCTCTTCACCAATCTTTAAAAGTGATTTAATTTGGATTTAAAACTTCAATTAATTTAATATTCAAAGACAACAAATGGCTCAACCGTGTTAACCATTCCGCAAAGACCACCCCATCAGTGCTTTTAAATCTGCACCGATGATTAACCCTGAAGTAGTCATTAAAAATAGATAGAACAAAATATTGGCGGGATGGTCCCAGAGGCCGCACGTGCCGCGGCGGCGCTACGATGCAATTCAATTACCTCCCAGTCGTGTGTAGCGACGGGTTTGCAGTGAAACGGGTGTGCGAGTGAATGTGATGGCGGGTTGGATCTTTTCAGAAAACGTAGGCGTTGTGTTAGATGCAGCCATTTCAACTATAGAGAAAATTGGTTCTACTCGAACCCTTTTTTTCACTTGTGATTAAATGAAAATGATATATCTTTTTGGATAAGGGCAGAAAACAAATGATATAGAATTTAAAATATAAATAAACATTTGAAAAGAAAAACAGTTTTGCTCGTTGAAATGTATTAGAAATATTACTATGGTCAGTAGCTGGAAACCAAGCTTCGCTTGGCGTTCACAAGATGTCGCTCTAAGGTACATTTTATAAAAATACACGTATAGAAACGCTACTTTACTAGTATAGTATAATGATAATATAGCAAACAGCGTCGGTTTAGACTATCTTAATTGATGTTCAGTCGATGGTAGAACCTATTAGAATATCGATATCTACAGTGACGATGTGGTCGAAGATGTAATCACGCTAGTCCTAGAATGTTTCCATTTTCATTATATATACTGCCATGTTCAAGTCCCAGTAGAATAAGTACTTTATAAACTTAAGCATGCGCGCTAATCTTAGAATAGATCATCATCTGATCGTTGTCACGACGGTGCGACGCAACCATAAGATTTAAAGATAAAAAATCGTAATGGGCAGGCTACAGTCATAACAGAACAAAAGTAATAAAATTAAGCACATAACAATATTTAATGTATGCATAAATTATTATGAACCAGGATAAAAGGCAATAACGTTACCGGAAGTGACAATTTGAGTCCAACGTGCCGGTAACGAGAAAAGTTTTGACCGCACTGTCCATTAATTCCGCTTAACGTTAAATTACGGTGGTATTATTAAAATAACGTTAAATCTGTTCACGTCAAGAATATATTTTACGTTTACAAAGACTGTACAAAAATAAACCCTATTGCAAAAGTTATAATGCATGCAAAACTAACTTTTAAATCGTGTTTTAGAAATATTGTTTCCTCGATATTTTGCTCATGACTGTACTACAAGTTGGTTGACAAAGCTAGAATATTGAATTAAAATTGTAAAACCAGTATTTTTAATATTAATTTAAAAGTGAAACTTCCCTATAAATAATTACTTAGTTAAAAAACTATACTACCAACTTTCACTATTCAATCGTACAACATTTCAAACATTTCACAAAAAAATGAAAAACCCTTCAATGTAGTCGAAGTCAAGTTAGGACATTTTATATTCTTCTGCTCATGAAATCTGTCCACATAAGCAACACCCGTGTTCAATACTGCCATTCTCTGTAAGAACCGATCAAATATTATATCCTATTATAACACTAGCATATTTAATGATTCACAAATTGAACAAAATACTTAATAAAAAATTAAATTAATAGAAAATTCCTAAATTCTAATCGCTAATTGGTCGAAGTAACAAATAGTACGTACTTATGTAAACTTTGTTACATGAGATCTACGTTTCACAATTTTAAAAACAATGAAAACAGTCGAAATGGAGAGAAAATAGATTTCAGCTGTGAGTGACAGCTACACACGTACTACACATCGGGGAAGGGTGCATATCAAATCGGTCCGACCGTGTCGGACCAGATGCCGTCGGACGCATCCACAGATTGCAGATGCAAAATTAATTCGCAGTTGTTTGGCGTGTACTGCACGTAGTGATTAAATTCCCTTGTATCATGTTTTGGGAGTAATAAAAATACCAACCCGAAATTAATTTAATAAGATATACCTAAGGTGCCTAGATCTGGTCAAGTGATTTGGTGGGGCTCATGAGCTCTAACTATGTCATCCACTAAAGACAGTGATACACACATTTATACATTAATTAAGGAAAATTATGTAAGTACATAATAATTGTCCTTAATTATTATTCTCTTAGACGACCAGACTAAGCTCACAGACAAGAGCTGGATGCGGGCTGTTTTCAACCGGTCCTTGTGGAAATCAATGGAGGACGCACAGGCCACAGCTAAATTGATAATCAGACGTTTTAAATTTTGAACTCCACCCTTAAACAACGGTTTAATTGAGCTACCGAGTTTCACTTGACAGTGTAGAGATGGCGCTTATTAAAAACCTTCCAGATTAGTATTTGTCTTGAGCACAATTGCAATATTATAATCTTTCATATAACTTGCAATGTATGTAAATAATTTATGTATCTTTGGGTGAAAACTTGTAACTCAAATTTGAAGCAGATATCTTCAACCAATGAATCTTGATTTTATAAAAATAATGAGCTAAAAAGAATGACACGAATGCCACAACTCCATTTAAACTTTTAAATCTCGTTGTATGATACTCCGATTATCAACCGTCGGTCAAATAGTTTTTACCATACATTTAACCGACGGTTAATTGATAATCGTACGTTACAATTTTGGTGATCAGTAGTCTAAGTGGATATTATAAGTATACAATACTTGCTCAGTTAATAGTTCATATACCTAGTCTTAAAATATATATCATAATAAACACAGTATTTTTATGTGGAAATTGAAACATTTTCATACATTTATGAACTACTAGTAGCGCCCCGCGGTTTCACTCGCGTGGATTAAGGTTTTCCCGCTACCTCAATTATCCCACGGAAATCTTACTTTTCCAGGACAAAAGTAGCCCTTGTGTTATTCCAGAATCCTGGACCTAACTTATCTCGGTACAGCCGTTTGAACGTGAAGGAGTAACAGAGGTTTTTGAATTATCTGCTTATCCCAAGGGAACAGCAATTATTTTCGGGATGAAAAGTAGCCTGTGTGTTAATCTAAATTATATTCATACTAAATTTCATCAAAATCGGTGTTTTAGTTTGAGCGTGAAGTAGTAGCAAACACTTACAAACTTTCACGTGTATAATATTAGTGGGATTTGAACATTTAACCTCGGTACCCTGCGTACCTGGTAGATATTATACTGCATCAATTTTCCGAATTCATTTGCATGCATTGCGTCGCAAGTTCGCATTGTTTCGTGAGCGTAAAATTACTTTAACCACCCCCTCATTGAAGCAGCGGTGCCTAATTGCTGCAATGGAATGCTTTTGAATATTTTAGTCGAGCGACAGTTTGTTTTAATTATGTCATACGAATTACGTTTACATAATAAACCTCAGTGTTACAATATCTTACACTATACGAGCGACGAGTGTTTTTTTATATTTAGAATAGGCAGGCATTTGACCATTATCACACCTTGGATGTTAAGTGATAGAGCGGTCTACGATGGATCACGGTTGCCTAGAAGATACCTGTTCACTCGTGAATTAAAGATGCTCCAATTGTAAACACAGATTTAGGAATTACACTTTCAGTGACATGATTTCTGTGTCTCCGGGACCCTGGGTTCGATTCCCGGCAGGGGAAGACATTTAAAATAAAAATTAATAACAATTCTTTATTGGAAATTAAACAACGGAACAAAAATAAAGAAAGCACGATGGTATCTGCGAATAGTTTTTTCTGAAAAACTGTGTTGCAAGTAGCAACGCCCTTCTCCATAATAAAAAAGTACATTTAGTTCCTTACTTGTATTATACTTCACATTATATTTACTATTACTATTAAATAAGACAAACGGAAAGCATATTTAGATATTATTTATCAAGATTAAATAGATTTCATTTTATTTAAATTTGTGCAATGAGGGTAGATGTTTTTTTTTGCCTGTCCGGGCGCTGAGGCCCGGCCCGTGAGCTAACTACGCTTGTTTATTATGGCGTACCATTTTTTCTTTATATTTTAATAAAAACCCAAAAGCAAAAGTTTAATTCCAATAATATTATATTTAACTAAACTATCTAACATGCTTCAGGGGACACCTAGACATAAACTTATGATAAGTTTGCGCACGTGGCCCCCAACTTGGCATGTGGTGGGAGAGTGTCACACACGTAATGTGTGTGACACTCTCGTCACACATACTCTCTTACGTAATGTCTGTGAACACATAATATATATTAGTATATTCTTATTGATATTTATGTATTAGGATATAGAAAGTTAGTCCAACTATATTGCGCCACCGACTACTACTCACTATGTTACTGTCCATCCAAAGGTTGTCTGGTAGAAATCGCTATACGCGATAAGACCGCCCATTGTGCGTGCCTTAGTTTATGAGTGTATATAAATTAATTCTTAAGTTTATTGTAATGGTAAGTGCAATAAAGAATTATTGTATTGTATTGTAATGTGGGACATCTCCCATCCCTAACTAACTAATTCTAACTAACCTAAGTACTCTCTGGCGAGGGGGCACATTATTAATCAGATGTGTATAGTTTATCGTGTTATGCCCCCTCGCCCGAGAGCCCTGCATTGTTTACATACAGTGGTTTTCTTTTACATATATCATTGTATACATATGTAATTATTTATTTACAGTTTATATATCCTCGATAATTCAATACAGTTTACCTGAGTATTGCAATTTTTACAATTTAACAAAATGTTAACCTTTGATCCAAACCATGTTTTACAGAATTAGTCAATTTCTTACTCCTCCTCCTTAATTTGTGACCTCCTCCTTCTAATACCCTTCTCCGAATGATGTTACGCCATCTTCCCCGATTCCCGGCGATGTGTATCGCATCATGGACAGATGTGTCCAGGGTGGTGCGGGCCTGATCGGACCAACGCGTCGGGCTGCGACCTCGGGCTCTTTTGCCGTTTACTTTCCCAGTGATTATGAGTTTCTCGAGATTGTCTCCTTCCTTTCTGGCAATATTTCTTACTCATGCCTTACGATTTATTACGATTTATTCGCCATCTTGTTGAGTGTAGATGTTTGTCTTGGGTGTTTGTGTGGTGTGATTGTATGTGTCCATGCCTCTCGCGACACAGGGAATCAAACACACGTTAGCTGTGTGCACTATGAATGTGGAAGCAAAACGCTTCGTGAAACAGTTTGGAACGTCAAATCGTTTGGATGTCGTATTGCAGTCCGTCTGGTCTGCATTCTGAAAATTTGATAATGTTTTCTTCACCGGTAGCTCAATCCGTTGGAGGGGATCGAATCAGCGTCCGCCAGTTTGACAGCTGCTCCCACCGCTGAGCATCTCTTTAAAACATCATCTTGTCAAAATATCTCTGGCAAATAGTATTGTCTGCTATTTATTTTGCTCTTCATCACGTGCTCAAATCACCAAATAATAAACAGTGTAGCGTTAAAATGAGTTTCACTTAATACCGACTAAGTATTTAACAATAATTTAACCTTATAAATATTAAACAGCCTATTGGTAAATTTTCACAAACAAAGGGAGAATTTAAAGTTGCAAACACGAATTCTCGCCAATTTATCGCATCGCTGAAAACTCGGCCAGATCTTCAACCCGATTAAAAGTATTGAATTTTAAAATATCGTTCCGGTGGAAAATTCGCCTTCGTCATGATTGGCGAAAAAAACGAAATATAAATCCGTCGTACCAATTGCATTAATTCAACTGCATAAAAATCAGCCAATTATTCAAATTTCCGGAGCGCCGTGAACCGAAGTACGTATCGATGAATATTAATTGTATTCGATAACAATAAAAAATTGTGAAACAAACTGAATAATCGAATAAGATGACTGTTTACGGGGGGGGGGGGGGGAACGGTGGCAATTAATGATGATTGTTCTGCGAACTTCACGCTATTGATGGTAATTTGCGGTGGACAGTAAAAGCTATGTTCTCTTTTATTATTCATTTAAAACGCTGCAACCGAAATTTAAATGACAATATATTTTTTTCAAATTAATGTTGTTAAAAACTGATAGGCATTGTATCATGATATTATATGTTTATATGAGGTAGATGTCGCACAAGCGCGCGGAAACTGAGGCGGCAAAATTAAGTGACTTGTAATAATTTTCATTGCGACGTGTATTTCGAGCGCAAGTCTAAAAATATAGCTATCCTTTTCTATATTATTTGTACCGTATTATCTGTCGCAGTAAGCAAGTTTATGTCGTAAAGGAACAAAATCTGAGCACCGCGCAGTATGAATATACGTCATCTTTAGTAAAACATCACTACATTGTACCCAATATTATTAAAGCGATTTTAACTCGGCGGCGAAAGCGTTGGCTGTGAAACTGACGGACGCTGGTTCGATCCCCGCCAAACGGCCGGTGAAGATAACGCCACATATACACATGTTTGTTTTTTATTGAATTAACAGTATAGTGGTAGGGTACTTTCAAGTACCATCACGCCTGGATAAGCCAAAAGAATAGTGTACTAGTATATAATAGTATACCTATAGATTGTTTCCAATATAGATTATATATATATATATATATATAGATATAGAATATAGACTGTTGTGGTGTTTCCAAGTGAACGCTTCTAAACTTCAAAGGGCATGTCAAGATATCCTCGTTGCTGTGTTAGACTTCAATAGTCTTTCGATAATCTTTTGACTTCAATTGCTATATCCACTTGGGGCTCTGATACCCTAGACTGGTCTAAAAATCTTGGAATTGAGCTAATTACAAGCTTAATGGCCAACTCGTATTAGTCAGCACAGTGGGTTATTATCAATACCGTGCGACAGACTGCTCTTGGTACAATTAAAATAATGATTTTCCGAGACATGTTGTGGTGTTCAAAAACATTATTTTTTGTAGCTCTATCGATCCGTTTGTTGGGCCTTTGTGGATCACAACTACACACGCTTTCTAAAACTTATCACGGCGCCTGGTTGGAGAGACGCGGCGACGCCTGATTATAATACTGTCACATAATTGGCTCATTGGCTACGGATGAAGAATGATATAATGTTATAATACAATGAATAATTATCTATTTTGTGAGATAAGAATAAGTAGTGTATGAACTCTGTGAAAAAACTCGCTGAAAAAACGATATACGGCTGGTTATTTTAACTTACACTTGTGATTTTAAAACCGTTATTACTCGTATGAAACAGTTTCAGCTACTATTACGCTTTACGCTCATTCAACATTTCAGAAAGTATTACAACTACATACTGGAATCCCGGCCCGTCTTTTAGAGGGAGAGTACTACGTACGCAGTAACACATAGCTGGGTACAGTTAAATTAAGATAACAGCGTAATATCTTAGAATAAGACAGTTCAAACGTCACAGGGCTCCTCGTATGCGTAAAATCCATTACCCGACACGCGTGGCTCGTACAATATAATTCCAAGGTACAATTAGCGAAACCGACACCATTACAGCGAGTACGAGTTTAATTAATGTCGGGTTACAGTCACTAGAAAGTTCCATTATCGTTAGGAACGCGATAATGTTTAGGTGATAAGTCTGCAGTTACGCACACATGCACACGCCCCGACATTTATTGTTGTGTGTGTTAGTACGTGTAGTTTCATGTTGTAAGTTAATGGCTGGCACACTTGTCTTCTGATTCTTATGAGGGTACCTTAAGATCATGGGAGAAGGCATCATTGCAGCATTAATTATATTTAATAAATTCTAGGTATCGAAGGTTCTTGAGTGGAGGAAATGGATTGGCATGTGGAGCATGGGGTACGTGCAAAATGGAGTGAGGACCTGACCAAGATAGCGGGAAGAGGCTTCCGACCGAACTTTGCCGTTTAGGATTTACGTGCCTTCTACGCAAACCCAGGATATGTTATGCCGCTTCATAACGGTCCTTATACAAGTTAAATTATTTTATTAATATACATAGATACATAAAAAAAATAATGCCCGTTTCCCGGAGGAGTTGGAAGAGACTTCGTATTTCCTATTATTGCGATTCCGGTGTAATCCGGTGTGTCTTTCTTCCAGCTATCTTCTCTAGATTCTTCATACACACCCTTTTGTTAAAAGTAATCGTCACCTACCTTTTATCATAACGCCTTCAATACTATAAGGGTAGAATACATTCTCCGCAATCTTTTCATCTTCTTATTATTATATTTATAACTTGGGTAAATACGGCGATTCGTAAGAGTACTTACACTGCTTTGTTTAGAGCAACAGAACAGTCGAAACAGCTGCTTGAGACGTAACACTTAACATTTTAGAAGAGGGTCAAGAGTAACAACGTTTTCCGCTATATTAAAAGCTTAAGGAAACTTATTAAACACTTCAACTTGCTAATCCGCTGGGCTATGTCGGTGACTTGCGTTCTTCTACGGATCTCCTCATTTCTGATTCGATCACGTAGAGAAACCCCGAGCATAGCCCTCTCCATAGCTCGTTGCCAAACATAGTAAATGGTAATAATTAGTGTTGAAATGAATAAATGAATTATGAATGAAGTAATCCCTCGCGTTGAATTTTTTGCTCGCGTCTTCGCTTTCCTAATAACATTATACCACTATCTTGATATCTTCAATACACGAAAATATGTGTACGTAACAAAAAATTGGTGACGAAACAGAACGCTCTGTACTTGGAAACTGCACTGCATGGTCTTGCGCGTAGTAAGTACGTAGTGCATGACGTTTGAAAGAATGTTGTGGTGTAAACATGAGTCTGTCTTTCCCGATACGTACAATCCTGGAGTCTTCAAGTCGCGACGAATAGGTACCTTCTAGGTTTGCGTGCTAAATCCTAGACAACGTCATCACTTAACATCAGGTGAGACAGTTGTCAAACGCAAACCTATAATAATAATAAAAAAAACTGTACAACTGTGGGGTACAACCCAGTTGTAGTGATTAAGATTCAGAAAAGCATGTTACGTATGTTTGAAGCGATGATAGCTCAGCGGGAGGAGCGTCGGCTGTCAAAGTAATGGACACTGGTTCGATCCCCAACAACAGCTTGAGCTTCCGGTGAAGTTAACACCGTTATCAAATCCCCAGCATGGTGGTAGGGTACTTGCGAGTACCCGCCTGGCTAGCTACCACCCTCAAGTTTGAAAAACTGTCACCAAACACATAGTGTGTTCAGGCAGCAGTCCTTGAGAGCCAGTGACTATTCTAGGTCTAGCGTGATAACATCTTCGACCACATCGTCCCTGACCATCAAGTGAGATAGTGGTCAAACGATAGATCTATACAATATAAAAAAATGAAAAAAAAGTTGGTTTAGTCATGAAGAAAGAATGAACGAAAGGACGACTAAGCAAGCAGTGAGCATGGGTGAAGTGAATGGTAGTGTTGGAAGAGGAAGGTCTAGGCGGACGTTCTGAAATCAAATTGAGGAAGTTGAAGTTGAAAGGGCAGGTCAAGAGTACCGACGCTCTTGTATGAAAGATCTGATGAGCGTGGATGAAACAAAAGAAGTGTGTCGTCATATCATTTGTCGGCCGGTTGGCGCAGTTGGTAGCACTTCTGAGCCTTCTGAGCTGCTGGTCCCGGGTTCGATTCCCGGACAGATCAAACATTTGTGTGTATGAACTTGTCTGTTTGACCTGTGTCTGGGTGTGTATATGTATAAAAGTATGTATATCAATCATCAGGTTACCATAGTACAGGCTCTGCCTAGTTTGGGACCTGAAGACCTTGTGTGAATGTTGATAGATAAAAAAAAAAAAATAATAACTTAGAAGACTGGCTTCTGCCTACCCGAAACAGAAATCGGCCTCCGCACAAAGAACAAAGAATAAATTATACAGAGTAAGTATACTACAACCTCATTGCAAGTTATGGAAATCATTTACATACTTCTTTGAAAGAGTTAACTGAAAATGATAAAAAGTAGCATATTCTATATTGTTGGCAAAAATACGGGCAAGAACTAGTGCTCGGTTACAGTAACAGCTGGCCTTAACGACGTCACGCGAGAAAGCAATATATTGGCACTGAAGACGGCATTTTCTATGCCGTAGGCTGTTTACATGTCAAGTTTTGTCAAATTTTATTTTTACACAAGCTGGAATCCGCAGTTTAACCTGGAAGTGGACTTTTAATGCAAAATAAACTGTTTATGCTATTTCTGTTTATACATTTGACAGTGACCTATCTTTATGCCAAATTTTATCCATAGCCGATACCATAATAATGGTATTATCATATTATTTCACATTCGACCTGGAGAATGTATTATTTACAATGAAGTCCATTCGCTCTTTCCAAGAAAACATTTATTATGACACACATTAGTTTTTACGTAATATCCCATTTTGCTAAATGTACAGTCGAATTCAAAACGGTGGTGACAAGAAATACTACATAAATATTACATGTACATAATTATTATGTTTACGATATAATATATATGTCCATAATAATTATTTTTAGGATGTTTACGAGTCCAAAAATTAGGGGTAAAGATAGTTCTATTGTATGAGCAGACAGCCCAAATACAACTTATGTCACCAACTCCAGTACCTATAAAATCCTTTTTTTATATATAATAATTTAGGTAGGCTCAACTTCAATACATTTGATTCTATGTCATACTTATACATCCATCTATTCAAGATTATTTTTCAAGACTAATTCGATTCTGACACATTTCTTCGCTTCATCCATGTTCATCAGATCTTCCAGCATTTATTATCTTTAATTTTTTGTATATGACCAACCATTTTATGTTACTTTTCTCACTCTCACTACATATAATTTAATAAACCTACGACATTTCATTTCCTTATCACACTACTGTTTACCCCGTCACTTAGTTTCATTGTAATTATAATTAAAATGAATGCTTATAACTAAAACATGTACATATTTCAGCATAAAAAGCAAATATTCGCAAAAATCGTATAATTTTGACTATAAATCGACTAAAAGACCTCCAATACCTCGTATCGGGTTTAAGTGCAGCCAATTTTGTAATATCGTAAAACATAATAATGCCTTCATCGAATTATTTCGGCGCAGGATTCTTGTCGAGCAAACGACTGTAAAACACACAAGAAAAAATGTTAAGAGCAATAAATCGAAGGAATGGTCGGGTGCTACACCGCGCCAAATCATAATAAATTGAGTGGGGGTTAAAAGATCAGGGGTGATTGACAGGGGTTCTTAACACTGCCCCGGGGCAAGCATCAACTTATGTTTTGTGGATAAGTCTCAATTTTATCGAGCGAATAATTTTCAGGGCGTAAAGGTTAGAAGCTCCCATTTAACTGGCAAACAGATATTCTTTACATCCGTGTCTTGTGCCACCTTTTGTTTATTTTTCATCTGTGTCTTTTTGTGCATTTTAGAAATATGATAACATTTCAATTAGTATGCACAATGATGCACGTAGACTTTGATATTGATTGCATTTATTGTTTTAATAATAGTTTAGCAATTATAGTTATCATCGCCGTACGTCGTACATAAATAACAATATAAGTACTAAACTCATTGTAGGTACCTGCATGCTATATAAGTTCCGTATATAATGCTTTATATCTCAATTTTTTAATTTTAGTCACACACATATTACAAGAACTGCCGATTGAATATTTATAACTTCTTGAACACTAGACCAAAACAATATAAAAATAATGTAACATAATTTTATTATTGTTTTATCTATATTAAGAAATCATCATTAAAGCTTGGCTCAGGCAATTGGACAGCGTTGTAATTTAATAAAAATAGATTATTTGCAAGTTTTGCAACTAAAGGACATTAATATTTTGGTAAAGTGCATCTAGCATGCATCCATGAAAGTACCTATAATAATTCAATTTTCTATTTTTGGGAGTTTTGTTAGCAGTTTTAATTGATCGGAATTTTGTTATCACCTGGACAAATAATTGAACTATATAACTATATTGTTGTCATCTAGTATCCACGCCAAAAGGATACAATATAATTAAGTGGCAGACTGGAATTAAAGCTAACCGTATAAAAGTGCATTTTACTTTGCAGACCCATCATTCGCTATTGTATTGTGCCGACTAAATCTGATACCGCAAGTGCGAAAACGGCACTTAAGCGCCATTGAAAAGGTGGTGGTGTGAAAATATGCAATAGAGTACATTTGCCCGGGTGTGATGAGGCCCCTATCATGCCCTACATCTAGAATGTTGCCTGTACCTACCTAACCCTATGTTACCAGCGTCAGACCGTGTTACTTGGTTTTTAAGTAACCTACTTTTAAAGTGCCAACACTTTTGTTTTGGGAGATGGTTTGCCGATATTTTGTAGGGAAAATGGAAGCGAAATAAGTTAATTAAATTCAATGTAAGTTTTAGATGTCATCCAATTCAGATAAATGTTTAATGTAGAATATTTGTCTCTAGAAATAAATGAGGTATAAATAAAGCAACAGGAGATAAACTGATTAATGAAGTGATAAGGTTTGAAATACTTGTCATTAATTACCCACGGCTCCCGATAAGCATCCCTTAGCTATAAACTATTTAATCAAGCTGGAAAGTTTGTAACTCTTGATGTGGGATCTGTGGGTAAATTTAAACTACGTATTATTTTTAGTTACGGTGTTTACATTCAATATTAAACAAGTTTTTCAGTAACAGTTATTATTAGTAAAAATTTTTTTTTTTTATTCCACTCGAACTCCCTGACTAGGATTCCCTGTATCTCGGAAGACTCGGGACATACACCTACACTCATCGCACAAATGTTTGTGCGAGACATGGCAGAACATGCCACGAGCAATTTATTATTATTTGAAAGTAGAAGATAAAAAAAAAAATTATTACTAACAAAACACAAAAAATTCTAAAAAAAAATCTAAATTCAAAATTCGTTTATTTGAGTAAATAAGGCTTATGCTACATTAACAATTTGTCTACCTGGATCCCAAACTAGGCTCGTAACCTGTGGCATGGGATCCAGGCCTCTTACGTCTAAATTACAGAAGTACTGCCTAAATAATGTAGTGATTATAAGAGATAACGTGGTTTATGCAACTAATAACATCAATTAGTTTCATCATTTTGTTGTCTTGTGTGTGAGTCTGTGTCTATGTGTGAGCGGTGTGTGTGTATGTGTGGTGTGTGTGTGTGTGTGTGTGTGTGTGTGTGTGTGTGTGTGTGTGTATGTGTGGTGTGTGTGTGTTTATGTGTGTTTTAGTGTATGTGTGTGTACATATTGTATAAAAAAAAAATATAAAAAAAATAATTATGATGTTGTAGGATTGGTGTCGATGTATTTTTGTATTTTATGAAATTGGTGTCAGTAGCATTTCAGTGTCAGCGTAGTTCAGAGTAAGTAATGTCTTATATATGTTCTTTTTAGTTTCGTATGGAGATAATTCATAGATTTTACAGTCTTTATTGATTTTATTATAAAGGTATGGTCCAATGAAGTTTATGAAGTGACCTGCAAATGCAGTTTTTACAGTGGGTACCGTGCATACATTGTGTGAAAGGCGTTTCTTTTTTGATGATTGTAAGCGATGGTGAAGATACGTAGTGGGAAAAAATGGATATGTGAAATATTTCGGTATAGGTTTATTCACCAATGGGTTTTTACAATATAATTTTCTACAGTGACATGTTTGCCCTCAACATACGCTGTCACTCCGTCTTTTCTTTTTTTTTTTTTTTAACATTACCTTTTTTAATTAGTTACAATAAATACATATAGGTTACGCCTAACACTAACAATGACAATGATTACAGACACCGACACAATGCATTGGACAAGACAAAACATTTATTCTTCTTCCACCCTCGTCGAAATCACCTTCGTCGTCAGCCGTGGCATCCTGGTACTGCTGATACTCTGACACCAGGTCGTTCATGTTGCTCTCCGCTTCGGTAAACTCCATCTCATCCATGCCTTCACCCGTATACCAATGCAGGAAGGCTTTCCTTCTAAACATTGCTGTGAATTGTTCCGAAACGCGTTTGAACAGCTCCTGAATAGCAGTAGTATTCCCAATAAATGTAGCAGACATCTTCAGTCCACGCGGAGGTATATCGCACACGGCTGTCTTGACGTTGTTTGGAATCCATTCAACGAAGTAGCTGCTGTTCTTATTCTGAATGTTGAGCATTTGTTCGTCCACTTCCTTCATGGACATGCGGCCCCGGAAGGCTGCCGCGACAGTGAGGTATCGGCCGTGGCGCGGGTCACACGCCGCCATCATATTCTTGGCGTCGAACATCTGTTGAGTTAGCTCGGGTACGGTCAGAGCTCGGTATTGCTGGCTGCCTCGAGCTGTGAGCGGTGCGAAGCCGGGCATAAAGAAATGTAGCCGTGGGAAAGGAACCATATTGACAGCTAGCTTTCTCAAATCGGCGTTCGGTTGCCCCGGGAATCTTAAGCACGTGGTTACACCAGACATCGTTGCAGACACCAAATGATTCAAGTCGCCATACGTTGGTGTTGTGAGCTTCAGTGTTCGAAAACAGATGTCATACAGTGCTTCGTTATCGATGCAGTAGGTCTCATCCGTGTTCTCGACCAGCTGGTGTACTGACAGTGTCGCATTGTAAGGCTCGACGACAGTGTCCGATACCTTCAGACTCGGGACAACTGAAAACGTGTTCATTATGCGATCTGGATACTCTTCTCTGATCTTTGATATTAGTAGTGTCCCCATTCCAGACCCGGTGCCGCCGCCCAGTGAATGTGTCAACTGGAAGTCTTGGAGGCAGTCACAGCCTTTGGCTTCCTTTCTAACTACGTCTAGAGTCGACGAGCTCAGCGCCTTCGGTGTAGTGACCTTTGGCCTAGTTGTTGCCGGCGCCGGACTGTCCGAAGACGAAATTGTCTGGGCGGAAGATCTGCCCGAACGTCCCAGAGTGGACGGAATCCATGGTGCCAGACTCGAGGTCCACTAGCACTGCACGAGGGACATACTTGCCCCCAGTGGCTTCGTTGTAGCACACATTGATACGCTCCAGCTGTAAGTCGGAGTCATCGTTGTAAGCTCCGGTCGCATCAATTCGGTGTTCATCGGAAATCACCTCCCAGAACTTAGCTCCGATTTGGTTTCTGCATTGCCCGGCCTGGATGTGGACGATCTCCATCATTTTGATGAGTCACTAGAAATTTAGACCTTAAAATAATATAAAAAATTGGACTTAGATTAATTTATCATAAAAAAGGAATAAAAAAAAAGGCCAAAAAAAATTGGTTGTCTGTAAAGTCGGTTTACGGACGATAGATTTACGTGATAACGTCATAATCATTTATGACTTTGACTTTGACTTTGACTTTGATTATTTTATGTAATACAAAACTCAGGTGGAACGTTACGCGGAACGTTACTATTTTTCATGAGTGTTGCTGGTATTCATCAATTTATAAAACGTTATCACGTCAAAAAGTTATTGCTTGTGCATCGCACACGAAATTTTTCTGAAAAAAATCTCTCAAAGAGGTGCGTCGTCTACAATGGTTTTTTGAAATTTAGTAGAGAAACACAACACTACAATATATAAATGGTAAATAATAATAAAACTAATAAAAATAGAAATAATGTAACCATATTATAGTGTTGCGAGATGCCAGCAATGCGTCCCAAATCAGCATTGTGCTAGGTTTGACACTCTTAGCGCTGATATTTCAAATATTATTATTGCTGTAACGCTCGGTAGCAGCTTGATTGTAATTAAACATCATAAAACACGTCTTTAATTTAAAAAAGGCCAAGAAACATAAGCAAAACATTCTTCAAATTTTTTTCTTATGTTGAAAATTTCGTTTCATTATTTATTGTGTGCCAAGCGACGTGGACGTTATCAAGCACGACAAATCATTTAGCAAGGCATCCAGGTATCTGGGTCACAATTCCTGTTCATTATTTCCTAAGCGAATATTTGCATGCCCGTAATGAGCCGGCATGTTCCAAAGAATTGCCCATAAAAAGTGACCGACTTTGTCTTTGGGCAAGCTTTAATTAAAAAAATATTTAACGGTCGGAAGTTTGATGGTGGAATTACATTTTTCAATAATGTAGGATCTCATTATCAATTTTCGTTTATGAGGGCGGTAATTTGTCTATTGGAGTGTACTTTATTGAATTTCTTTTTATTAGATACTGCGGGGTAAATTGATTTTTAAATAACATTTGTCTCCGACATTTTTTTCTATTCATGATTTTTAAATGACTATTATTTCTGATTTTTTTTTGTAAATCCACCCCGCCGATGCTAAAATTTACATTCGGTCTTTACTTGGGCCAATGCAACTTAGTGGAATCGTGAAGGTAATTTTTTTTTACTTTTTTAAAATTATTACACGCTAATAAGTACCATTAGATTTGCTGAAAAGTATATGAACCTGAGTTTCCAATAGTGAAAGTCTTAAATAAAATAATAAAAATTAAAACCGAGTTTATAAGTACAGTTTCTTTAACAAAATAATTTGTTAAACGTTTGTCAAACAAAATAATGAGTAACGAGTAATGAGTAACGAAAAGTACGATTTATACTCTTAATTATCAAAGGACAATAAAAAGTCGGTTTTATTGTTCTTTGATAATTAAAAGTACAACTCGAGGTTACTTGGATATTCCCAGGTCACTTTCATAATTAATATAAATCGTATGGCACCTCTCTCTAGCCAAAATAAATCAAGCTAGTTATCAAGCAGTTCCGAATAAATACAGGTACATATATTAATATTTTCAGCATGTTTTGTAATAATTGGTTAAACTGTAAGCGTTATTAGAGTTACAATTGGCACAGCTTTTTCAGTCGCTATAGACCTACCCATCTTTTATTTATTTATTAAACTTGATAGTAAGCTTACAGCGTGGCCAAAGCGCTAACTATGTTATATAATTAGTTTAAAAAACTTGAGATAAGTTTACATAATATGAAATATTATCTCTTGAATCGGCAAACAAATTTACATGCTGGAACTGATTTGTGAATAAATTGAGTAATAGTATCAGCTTTCGCTTTATCGGAGTATGACAATGATATTATATGTTTATATGAGGTAGATGTCGCACAAGCGCGCGGAAACTGAGGCGGCAAAATTAAGTCAATTGTAGTAATTTTGATTACTACGCGTATTTCAAGAGCAAGTCTAAACATAAAGCTATCCTTTTCTATATTATTTGTACCGTATTATCTGTCGCAGTAAGCATGTTTATGTCCTAAAGGAAAAAAATCTGAGCACCGCGCAGTATGAATACGTCATCTTTAGTAAAACATCATTGGAGTATGACCATATATAGGGTAGGAATAACCATAGCCACTAAGATACTCTCATAACTTTAACCATGGCAACATTTGTTCATAACCATCTAATGGTAAGCAAGTAACCACAAACGCGATATCACCGCGTCACACCGCACACATATGTAACGTAATATATACACGTATAATAGTTACCGAATCTGCGACCAATTTCAACACATTGAAGCCGCAAGTCGTATTAATCATATACCATATCCACAAGGCACATGTGCGATATATTACTGGCGATAGTGGGCAGGGCTGGCTCTTTGCCGTTTTAGTCAACGTTTCGGGACGGGGTGTGAGACGAATGTTTGAGAATTGCGAAAATGTTTAATTCAATCTATAACATACAAATACTTTATCTCTAGAACATTAGGTGATTACAATAAGATAATGTTTTCGGCTGCAGAATAATATATTTCTAGGTGAGTTCTGTAGTTTACTAAGACTTACTCGGTACCAGTCCCTGATTCAGAACTATCGAGTAACCAAATCGATTCGATTCGATATTCAGTATATACTGCACAATACTAATATACTAGAGCATTCGAATCTGTACTTATATTAATTAAGACATTATCTAACGATTGCTGTAAATGAGTATATGGAAAGCCTGTGAATCAGCGTCTATGAGAGAGAAAAAAAATCGAGCTAAGTGGCCCTTAGGCTTCGATATATTGTCCAAAGTCATAATATGAAATGATTTTAAATTTGTTTTAAAACATTTTATGTGTTATAATATATTTTAGTACTGACCATTACCCTTGGCCCCTATTCAGATCTCACTTCTTTTGTTGTTGAAGTAAAGAACCGAGGCACAATTATATGATAATATTAAACTAGGCTCTCATTTCACATTTATCTTTTTGATCGGATATCATTGCCTTGGCACAGAAATTTTTAGAAGGTTTTTCATAATAAATTTATTGCCAACCGTATTTTTCTATGCTTACGGGGCATAATTGTCATTTTTATTAATTTATAATATTTTAATATTCAGTATTCGGAACACTCAATTACTTTAAGTAATGAACCTACATTATTGATTTGCGCTAAAATTTAAATAATAATTATATATAGTAAACCCTAGGTAGTAACCTTATATTATTAAAAGGTAGATAGGCATTACTGAAAGAAAACCTGTAATCGTTTCACCGTCGCCAAAAAAGTAGCAATCTTCTCTTGTTTCATTTGATCTATGGTCACAAAAATGAAACGTTTCAAATACTTATTTCATATGTTTTCTTCTCATCTCTTTCTAAAACTGAATCCACCAACCCTACTGTAAGGAGAATGTTAACAGTTGGCGTTAATGTCCGACCTTCCCCGAGGGAAATGCGCTCTTGATATTGTGAACAGTAATTTTATGTTGCAACAATAGGAATAGTTGATTGCTGTAGATAACAGACAATTTGAATACGTAGTTAATGATATTTAAATGAGTGCTCTCGGATGGTTTGTTTTGGTTTCTATGATTCACCTGACCATAGATAACCATTACCGAATAATATGTGAGCGCGATAAAATTCGTCAAATGGAATTGACTAATGGATTTGTAGTAAATAACATGATACACTCTTCTATTCAATTCTTTAGTCTTATTGTAAAACCTCATTTAGTAATAAACAGATATTGGATAATTGTTTATTTATTTATTATTTATTTTATTTTATAAATAAAATTATTATTATTTTATAATTGTATAATCATTTCACTTCATTAATAAAAACATTAGCATATTCTAAATAATATCATAATTACCTAAAACTAAAAAAGGAAATATTAATAAACTAATAATAAACTATACTATTAAACCGCTACCAATGGGAAAAGTTTCTCAAACACTGGCGGCATTGCTATGCCACTCTGAATATCTTTTAGCAATGTAACAGCATTGTTTAATACATTTTTAACTGTTTATTTAGATTTCTAAGATACGGTAAGCCGTATCATAGATAATCTTAGCCAAATTGTATTGTGATAATTGAGGTAGGTAACATTTATATTTAAAACAATTATATTTTCAAACTGACTTTTCAGGGGCTTGAACGCATCATGTGGTAAGTTTTTCAAGCTTGAGGGTGGTAGATACTTGTTCCGTACCAACATGCTGGGAATTTGACAACGGTGTTACCAGAATTTCAAGCCGTGTTGGTGGAGGTCAAGGGTGGGGATCAAACCAGCGTCCGCCAGTTTGACAGCCGAGCACAGATATTTGTGCAGCAGACGCTCATATCGCTTCAAAATAGACTATACAGTCTTCTTACAAAATGCTAAAATTGACGTCATGTAGGTATAATGAAGGTAATAGATAAAGCGGTAACATTCATCAAGAAGATTTATATTCGATTTATAAAATACTAGCTGCGCCCCGCTGTGATATCCGCGGTGAAATATAGAATAGTATGTGGACGATTTTTCTGTCTTCCAGTCATCCCACGAGAACAGTCTATCCTCCGGGATAAAAATTAGCCTGTATGTTATGCCAGAGCGTATATAAGCTATTTTCATTGTCTATTTCATGTCATGCAAATCTGTTCAGCCGTTTCAGCGTGAAAGAGTAACAAACATCCATACATACAAACTTTCGCGTTTATAATATTAGTATGATTTGATATTGATATCAAAAAGTCAAAATATTTAACACTATTGTAACTTTTCAAACAAGAGCTGCACTTTTTTGTATAATTAGTGGCAAACAAGCAGATGGGCCGCCTGATGGTAAGCGATCACCTTCACCTATGGATATCTGTAAAACTAGAGGCGTTACGTTATGTTGCCAATTCTTGTTAGACTCTATTATCTCTCCTTTTGCAAAATCCCAAAATTAAGCTATTTGAAGCATAAGGTAATTTTATATTATCTTCATAATACATCAACGAACATTATGTAGGAAAGCGTGATAAAGATAACGAAGATTTTAAAACACTTCAAACCATCGATCAGTAACTTTATCTTAAACTAATAATAACCCCTTTTAACAAACTACTGAACTTATCTTTGAGAGAAGTATTCTCATTACTGCCTCTCGCAAGTACTTCAAAGTTCTATAAATATTTTCCTTTCAAGTTTCCGATAAGCTGGGTTACGTTGAGCGCCATCTTGCAAGTTAGGTACCGACTCGTGTTATCTTCGATATCGATAGAAATATTAAAGTTATTTAAATTTTACTACTACTGATAGACTTTATTATTTCATCATCATCATCATCTCTGCCATAGGACCTCCACTGCTGGACATAGCCTTCCCCATCAATTTTCATAAGGACCAGTTGGAAGTGATAAAATGATAATGATAAATTTTATTTATTCACAAAACTCAGTGACACTTATTGTTAATAATAATATTTGTAATCTCTTATGATCTAAAGATCTTATCTAATTTAATTTGATTTAAATTAAATTAAGTTACCATGTCTCGAATAACGAACTCCTGTCCCAGTACTAGTTGAGAACTGTGTTACAGGGTACAGGGCCTTCCCGTTTAAGGGCTTTCATAATACAACTGTGGGCCCGCATCCAGTCCTTGCCTGCGATCTTAGATCGTCTTTCTACTTTATTATTTACCACTATCTAACTAGACAATCAGTTAATATGTAATCGAAGACAGAATCATATAACACTGTAGTATTTTTGTGCAAGAGGAAATGATGGATAAAATCGTTTGTATAAAATAAATATAGTAGAAGATTATTTAAGTAGGATATTTTTAATTGTGTTTATTTCTCTAGGTCTACTGAAGTACTTTATTATGCTTGAAGAATAAATGGATGTTTTATTTATTTTATTTATTTATTTTGTTAACTAAAACGAAACTGTGGCTACATAATCAAATTTAGCTGTATTTTTATGCTGTATAGATCTACCGTTTGACCTATATCTAACTTTGATGGTCAGTGACGATGTGGTCGAAGATGATTTCCTGCTAGACCTAAGATGTTTACTGGCTGTCAAGAAATGCTGTCTATTTACATTTGTATTTGGTGACAGTTTTTCAAATTTGAGGGTGGTAGCTAGCCAATCGGGGACTCGAAAGTGTGGTAGGATACTTTCGAGTCCCCGATTGGCTAGCTACCATGCTGTGATTTTGATAACGGTGTTACCTTCACCGAAAGCTCAAGTCGTAGGTGGGGATCGAACCACGTTCCCTCAGTTTGACGCTCCCAGCACTGAGCTATCACCGCTTCAAAAATACTATAGACAAACACATATGTATATACAATGACTGTATGGGTATGCCGTTCACTTAAGCGAAGTATAAAGCAAATATAATAATAATAAATCCTACAAATATTAAATCTTTCAAATTTTAAATGTTTAATTATATATTCATGATTTATCATATATTCATTTAATACGGCCAGGTTTTAATAAATGTAAACTGTTTCGACACATCGAGCTCGACACACATGCAAACGTTACATTAAGGCTTAACATTTTCCTAAATCGAACATTATCAGTCTTATCAACTTATTTTTTTTTAGCTTATTCATTTGGAAGTCCTACATGTTTGATGAACTTTAAAAAATAACACATAGTAAAGAAGATTTCAAGAAGGTTAATTCTGATTGATCAAAATTGGATTTGATTTGCTATTTTATTAGTGAAAAAATATCCTCAAACGAGCAAATATTTCCTTCATCAAAAATTCTCGTCTTGACGATAAATGCCCTTGAACTGTGTCTTATCATTGAGTGATGATACACGTTAGCCAGCTACAGTAGCTTGTGTTAAGACTATTTAGTCCACTTATTGACTTTTTACCTATGTGTTTATTTTCCAACGCCATGTTAACTTTAGCTGACACTGATTCTAATTTTCTATCGCTTCTAATGAATTAATAGTCTTTGTAATGAATACCAATTGTAATATTTGATAGGTAGAAACTACAATTTACTCTACGGCACTTACGACGGTCTTTATCTACCCTCCCTTTGAAAAAGTAAGGCAGTCAATAAATCACTGGGCATTAGACATATCGCTTGGGGTTAAGGGCTTAAAGCTTCTGTAGTCCTAGCAACCAGTGCCATTTGGATGTCGGCTAATGGAACAGGGCGTGAAAAATTCTAGGCTGGGAGAATACTTTGTACAATAAAAATATACAAATACTTTTCTGTGAAATAAAAGGACGTTATAAGGTGTGGGTCTCAGGTATCAAACACAAGAAGTCTCTCGTATTAGCATTACTCAATACTCCTATGTATGTATTAAATCACCTTCAAGTGAATAATAAACTACAAAATTTTGTGGGTAAAAAAAACCGCGCGCGTGTATCCGTGTAACCAACGCTAAAAAATTCGCAATGCTAATAGCGTCGCAATACAGACCACCTGTGTGTCTACAGAAAACTTCAACGAGACGCTGAAGGATTGTTTACTACAACGTGTAAATTATAAAACAAGCTTTCCAACATAAGTATGGCTCTGAAAATATAAACAGTACATTTTTTTTTTCACAATTTTGTACTATTTAAAAATTAGTAGTGTTTCAATTCTAAGTTTATTTCTACATGATCTGCACTATTTAAGTGATGATAGAAAATATATTAAATAAATTAGGGGCGCTTAGAGTAAGTAAGGTGGACTAAGGAGCATAGTTCATGTCCTGGAAACACCGCCATGGCTAATACCCTAGCCAAAGAAGAAGCTAGGAAATAAATTAGCGAAGATAAGAATTTCTGCAAGCCATCTGCAACACAAGTATGAGACTTCGATAATACTTCGATATACTGAGTAAGAACAACAACTTCTGTAGTATAGAAACCCCATTTTAAACAACTAAAACCTATGTTACAATTTGTCAATAAGAATGTCACAAACAATATATATTTTTTTATTACACTCAGTCCCCCGCACTAGGATTCCCTGTATCGCGTGAGGCATGGACACACACAATCACGGCACACAAACATCCAAGACCCCGGACAAACATCTACACTCATCGCACAAATGTTTGCCCCTGCCGGGATTCGAACCCAGGGTCCCCGAAGACACAGAAGTCAAGTCACTTACACTAACCACTGCGCCACGGCGACCGTCAATTCACTTAAGCTACGACGACAGGATAGGATCTTCGTCTACTGGTAGGACTAGTCACAGGTCACTGCGACCTTAACTACCATTTACACAAAACGGGAGCTACAGACAGTCCCCTATGTCGGGGATGTATGCAGGAAAACGAGACTGTGGAACACGTGCTACTGCACTGTGAAACGACACACATATAAGAATCCGCCAGGGCTTTGATATGTGACATTAAGAAGTTAAGATGGCTCGGGTAGTAGCTGTCCGAAGGAATGCACAAAACACCCCAAGCTGGGCGTCAGTGCAGGACTCAGTACCCCCAATTAGAATAAGACTAAGCTGGCGCTGATAGTTCCAATGTATGCTGTATCCATGATATTGACGTATTATCGGTACGCAGCATCCTCGTACATTAGCGCCATTCTAAATCATGTACTAGTATTGTTTTTTGCACTGTAATATATAATATAAATATAATATGTTTAGGCAAAACTCAACTTTAAGGTGACAAATCTTTTCATAGCGCGACTGTACATCAAAGATCTTATCTGTAGCATTACCTCTCCCGTGCGTATAAGTATAAAATATTAAATACTAGTAGCGCCTCGCGATTACACCCGCGTGAATCGCATGAACCGCGTTCCCGCTACCTCAATTAAAGTCAAAATCCATTTGCTAATCGCGCATGCGTGTTGCGCCGCGTCCACAGATTATGTAGAAAAACTGCATTGCAACCTCCTTGGTCCAGCTGAAGTTGTATCTTGATGATAAAAAGGTTACATTATGATACAGTTGTCCATAGAAGAACTGAATGAAAAAAAACGCAATGTAATATAATAAATTTATTTCCATGGTTTGTCTGTAAATACTCTCATTAAAGTTTTAGATAAACATAATATGTTCGATATCATTTTGTTAACTATCAATGCTGCTAAAGTGCGGCTTATCAGCAATTTCACCCAAACAGCGACCAACAAACTCACGTTCCTTTATCTTTTGACGGATCAACGCAACTGACACACGAGCGTGTTTCCAAACCTTTGCGCATTTCAGGCTCCGTCATGTAATCACTCGTAAATCCCTTACAGAGAACACCGGTACAATCCCCAGTGTCCATCAAAGGCTCATGTCGCAATACAGATCGAGCGATAGTATGGGTACATTATACGTTGCAAATCAGTCCCATTTAATTATATTATTCCGTCACAAAATTTAATGAGGCTTAAATCTTAAATAAATCAAATGAAAAACTCTTTATATAACACAAAAATGTATAGTACAAAGGGCGGACTTATCGCTGAAAGCGATCTCTTCCAGTCAACATAAGATGAAAAAATCTTGTACAGTGAGGATAGGTAAAAGGTGTACATAATTAAAAATGAATGAGTTTTTGGGATAATACAATGGCAAAATGACAATGACAATGCTTTCCTACTAATATTACAAATGTGAAAGTTTGTGAGTATGAATGTATGTTTGTTATCCTTCCACGGCTAAACGTCTGGATAGATTTGGATAAAAATCGGATGGAGATAGCTCATACCCTGGATTATTAGATGGGCTTATTTTCATCATCATCATTATTACCGTTTTTCATCACCACACGGATAAAACCGCGAGGTGCAGCTAGTCGTTATAATAAGGACTACAATACTCATTAAATTCACGACAGGAACTCCAAGTAGGTTTACGCCTTAGAAAAAGGACGGCTGACGCGTCCGAAACATCGTCGGCATTAACCTGATACGATAAAAACGTGAGTGTAGCCGGTTTTATTTTTATAATGTGTACTCACGGGAGTTTTCTAACATAATAATCATCTTCAAGAAGTATTTAACATAGGTGTCCGCTTAGTGTGATAATCATTATATCTATTTGAAAGAAAGAAAGAAAGAAAAACTTTATTTGTAACAATTACATTTAAGACATACAGAAAATAAAAGAACGAATACAATATAATATACAATATTAAATGTTAAAAAAACGGACCCAACTCAGCAATTCTGGCTAAAGCCAGCGCTGGTCTTCCGCTGGGACCGGTTCGTGACGTCACGGAAGAATATTTGACAACAGTATATTTTAAACTAATGGGATTTTTATAATGACTGTAATTACATAATAATAAATGATATAGCCAAATAATATTTCAATTGCTTATGTACTAAAGGTTCACGCTAACTCGAACTAAGCATCAACATGTCTTGATAAAGTAAATCTAATACTTATCTATTGATTTATACATAATTTCGACGTTCGTATTATTGATTTATTTATCTGAGTCCCCGCGGTATCACGCACGTGGAATACGGTTTTAACGCTACCTCAGTTGTTCCATGTAAAATATATTCATCGGTATCATATCAATCGGTTCATTTATCCAAAACGACGACAATATTGACCGATACGTAAAGAACAGGATAAATGCAGATTGGATGAAATGGAGTATATATATAAGTAGTATAAGTATATATCAGTCATCAGGTTACCATAGTACAGGCACTGCCTAGTTTGGGACATGAAGACCATGTTTGAAAAAAAAAAAAAAATTTAAGGAAAATAATTATTGATAATTGAATTAATTTGTTACTTCGATAATTTCATCAAAATTCCGAAACCCTTCGATCGTCTGTATGTTGGCCACGATTGCTAATTTCTTTCCCTTTTCCCCCAGTAATTCTTTCAGTTCTGTTATCGCCTTTGAGTTGTTACAAAATGGTGCGATGACGATATCCACCTGTTAAAAAACAAAGATTATAAAATATTATTTGGTACCTACTCATTCTGTTCAGGGGCCTTACTATCAGTTTTGTAAAATCCATTCAGTTCTGAGCAGTTTCAAAACCTGGCTTAAACCGCTTAGTGTAGTCATACCATCACCACGGCATCACGCACTAATGGCTTAGGGGCCATATTTATGCGATCTGCGAATGCCCTCGACCCCACCAAGTGTGGGATAAGGATAAGAAGAAGAAGACATTCAGACCTCCAGATTTGTACGATAGATTACTCAATATTGAATGAGGGATTCATTTGGGTGAGTACATGTCCATTGTCCATACTGATATTATTCTTAATCCACGTGTAGCAATGAAAAGGCAAGATTGCCCAATACCTCGCTCCTAATACCTACGAGAATCAACTTAATCCACTTACGCTTCTTTATTTCCAAATGAAAATCCTTTCAAGAGTTTGTCTTTGTTGTCCTCGAAATAAAATACTACATCAATTCCATGAACGTTTTCTAGAAATTACGGTTTTCCTCGGCTTTTTAATACCATTTCCCACCGTTTCGTCCGCCTTGACACGACGCAAAACACTGAATGGACGCTCAAAGTGGGCGACTATTATATTTTCAACAAAATATTTTCTTAATTCATAAACGAGATTAACATTTCTAAGGCTCTGGCTTATTCGTGTTTAAGAACTCGTTTCGTTTAAAATGGCTACGAATGTTTTGTGCTACCAGAGCTCCTCCTAAAATTATCTTGGTTAAAATGAGCAATTTTCCGCAAAATACGAAATATGAATCCAAGAAGTTTAGACTCTTAACGTCGGCTTTGGTGTGGAAGAAGTATGGAGATTTTTCTGCCTTTATGTGTAAGATTTCGTTTGTAAACTTATCTAATGCTAAATATAATTAAACTGTTTTCAAAGTATTACCAGTATTACCAAAACAAAACAGTTTAGCTTCTATACCCAAATTTTTTTATTTAATTTTAATATTACATTAAATCTACTATTTTAATATTATACACTTTCATAAATATGCAGATTTTAAGTATGTTATATTATTAATTGTTTTAGTCGCCATGTAGCCTTTGTGTTAAATGAGACTACTCACACGATAAACAGAAAACAGGAATTATCAAAGTATGTGTACACTTATTTTTATTTATAAACTTTGATAACGTAAACAAATCTTAAGCATAAAAGTCTAAGTTTTACTAAATTAATGCGGAGACGTATTTTGGAGCTCTTTCTTATACACATACTTACGATTCGCACGGGTTCAAAACATTTCAAAATTAAAAATTATATGGATCCCTAATTTTTTTTAAATATAATATAGCCTATGTTACTCAGGGTGAATGTAGCTTTTTAATGGTGAAGAATTTTTTAAATCGGTCCAGCACTTTTTGAGCCAATTCGTTACAAACATACTTTGACGGTCGCCGTGGCGCAGTGTTTAGTGTCAGTGACATGACTACTGTGTCTTCGGGACCCTGCGTTCGAATCCCGGCATGGGCAAACATTTGTGCGATGAGTGTAGATGTTTGGATTGTCCCGGGTCTTGGATGTTTGTGTGCTGTGATTGTGTGTGTCCATGCCTTCCGCGATACTGGGAATCCTAGTGCGGGGGTCTGAGTGTAAAAATAAAAAAACTTACATACAAATCTTTCCTCTTTATAATAGATGAAGTGTTGGCCTTTGCAAAACTTCATTTTGCGATACCTATAAGGCTTGTTCATAAACGTATCCGTAGTAGACTAGTCGTAACTCGTAGATCGCATCATCACTTAACATCAGGTGAGATAGTGGTCAAACACCTGCCTATTTTGAATAAAATAAAATAAAAAGAAAGATGTTCAATATAGACTGGTAGCAGCGGATGGTATTTGAGTCTGAAAACTTGCTTGTTTTATCTATAATACGTGAGTCTTAGTCGCCTCGATTACAAAGCTATTTGTATCCTCAAGATGTTAGTTAAATTAACAATGCAATAAAAAATGTTAGTTATCTCTAAATAATGTCATCATTTCAAAATAAATATTTGTGTATAAATAATTTTCAAGCTGAAGTTACTCCGATTCTCAAAATGACGGATTGGTGCTTCGTTACGTAGTACAATGACCTATGGCTTCGTTTGTCCTTCGAACACGGAGATCCTTGATTTTAACAGTCAAACACCGGCCATGTTTGTTTAAACAAAATATGCAAATTAGGTGCGGGTGGAAGCGATACGGGCCCGGACCTCGAACAATTAACGGATACAGAGACAGAGGTTGTGGCATTTTTGATTTGGGACGAGCTAACTTATTTAAATTTTCAGAATTGCAAAATATTTTAATTTATTGCTGATTGCAAATATCCAGTGGCAATCAAGGAATAATGGCCTGCTTTAAATCTCAATGGCGTACGTAAAATTATGATAACGCGAAGTCGTACAGCCATTTCTTCGCAGTCCGTTTTAGTGGGTATCACAAACGTGGGACTACCGGGTATGACCAATGATGTTTTACTGTCATTGGGTATGACTCAATCATGAAATTAATGAGCCAATTCAGTTCCAGAAGCAGGAATAACTTGAATCACAGCGTCACGGTAATAATATTGCATTCGAAAAACAATTGAATAACGCACGTACACAAACCATTATTTATCGTGTTACTGTTGTACTAGATAAATTATAGTTAGTTTTGAGTTCAATTGTTTTACGCTGCGATACGAAGGCGGTTGTGATTCGCTACTGTGAAAACTCTGTCATGCGAATATCCTATCCTAGTTTATAAATCGGTTGAAATACTTCACTGTGTTGTACTGTAGCACCTACTAATTATGTGGGAGCATGCGGTACTGTGTCCAACCACCGTCCTACATTCGGGATGGCTAATAAAAATGCAAAAAGTGTGGCGAATTATCAATTAAAATTAGCTGCTAGGTACTGCGGATAAAATTCAGAGCAGTTCCGTGAGGAGCGAAAATCATAGTATTGGAATTTGACTTATATTTTGACTAAAGGTCGTTTATGTTTTAGCCAGGATTAATATTTTATTGTAAGCGTGTTCTTGTAAAAATGTTCTAATAAATTTTCTTGTCATTGCATGTTAATTCTAAACTTCCCTTTTTTCTTTTCTTGGTTACATACATAAATAATCTCATAAACTTATAATAATAAATACAGTCAGAACGGGTAACTATTGAAGTATAGATTCATTAAATCATAGATTTAAAATTAATAAATTATTATAAATTCATAGAATCTATATAATTAAGTTAATGTTATCTGTGATTAGGCTCTTAAATGACACGCTATATCATATCATCATCATATCAGCATAAGACTTCTATTGCTTGACATACGCCTCCTCATCGATTTCCACAAGGACCGGGCCACTTTAACATGTAAATTTGCAGGGCTATGTCGGTGACTTTCTATGTATCTCCGGAAACCCGTATAAATAGTACAAAATATCGAAGTAGATTTTAAATAACGTTCTTGCATTTATTATTGAATCTTTCTCTACTTTCAAGAAGGCCAGTTAGACGATCGGTTCCTGGAGTCATTAGTTTGTCACAAAGATATCTCTAGTGTCACACCCTCACTATTGGTTCGCTCCCTTATCTTGAAACTCACAACTTAACACCTAAATATCGTTCTTCTACCGGATGACGCCCTGATTTATTGTTTGTAAGACGAGCCCAAACAAACGCAGTTTTATCTCCCCTCGAGCGCAATATACTTAAACAGTACACAGTTGCTTTAATATGACATTAACATTTTGGGTCAAAATAACGCGGTAGCTAGAAAATTTAGGGGGCCATTAAACTTCATATTATGTTGTCCGGAGCGTTCGTCCTCAAGTCCTTGACAATCTCGTAGAAGAGAACACTAATAAAGCCGTGAAGATGTTATTATTGTGGGAAGGAATGGATCCAATAGACGTGTATAGCAAGTTACTAGCTGACCTGCCAAAGGTCGCCTTATAAATTATCGAAATATCAAAATGACACGACAATTAATTAAAATTACTTCACTTCAATGATTGACGTTTAGATTATTACAATTTTTTTCCGATAAAAATGCTATAATCTTTAGTAAATAATGGGTGGCGGGTGTTGTTGTAAATTCTTTACGACCCAATCCCAGATATATCAAGTATACACAAACAAAATTTTACAAATCAGGCAAGCTGTTTAAGAGGACAAATATTATGTTTCGAAAACAAACATAAGATTGTTATATCTCACACTAATAATAACAAGGCGAAAGTTATAAGTCGTTTGTAAGTTTGTGACTCCTTTGCGCTGAATCGGCTTAACGGATTTCCATAAAATTTGGAATGAATATAGCTGGTTTCGCCTTCTCTGGAATAACACATAAGCTACTTTTTATTCCTAAAATATTAACTGCTCCCCTGAGATGTCGGGAAGATACAAGAATCGTCAATACCACGTACCATTTCACCGCTGGTATTTGAACATAAAGGTGTCCAATCGATTCTTAGAGAACGTGTGAGAAATAATTTGTTATTATAATTAAATCAGCATCGCAAACATGGACGCATGGACACAAACAATCACAGCACATAAACAACCAAGACCCGGAACAAACACCTACACTCATCGCACAAATGTTTGCCCCTGCCGGGATTCGAGCCCAGGGCCCCGGAGACACAGAAGTCATGTCACTAACCACTGAGCCACGGCGACAATGATATAAAGATTACCAAAATTATTTGTAAATGATTTATCGCTCTACTAAAATCAAACAACAGTTATTACTTTGCATTCCGTTTAGCAACTGTCTTCTCGGTACATATCTTCAACTGTGATTTAGACACCTCCAAAGTGTTTGAGTTATTTCAATAAATCAGAAATGCGAGTCGAATTACAAAGTCGCCCCTAACAGTAGCACCTTTTGTCGGGAAGTTGCGACTGCTGGGGTTAGAGGAATGTTAATCTTATGAGCGCATTGCGAGCCACGTGTTTAGAGCGTGTCAAATGGCTTGTAATGAAATAATCTTATTATTACTTTAAGAAAAAATATAGCATCTAATTCCGTGGAAAATAAAGTCGAGGTAAATAAATTAATAAATGTTTTTACGCGATCAAGCCCCCATTGATGTGTTGTTAATGTATGTTTGATGTTTATAATATTATTTATATAATAATAGATTATCAATTTATACATTCTAAATATTATTTTTTTCTAATATATTATATCTGACATTCTAATTTCGTAAGACATTAAAATTCTTGAAGCCATATTGACAACATCTAATCAACAAAAATAAGGAAGTTCCGACTTCCATATGATTTGTATAAATATTTTCTTAGATCAACCTAAAATAATTTATATAGCAATTTGAACTCGTTTGAACCCTTCAATAATAAGATATAAATACAAAAGCTTAGAATCTCTGACATTTGAAGGTACACAATTGAACGGCTTTATGTGACTTACAAATTCGGGATCTTTAAGAGGTTGAAGAAAAGAATATTGAAATGATTTCAAATAGTGAAACATTTTCAAGACTTCTCTTGTTTTATTCGAACAAAGACTTCATTTGATTCAATGATATGTTTCTAAAACCACATTTATTTTATCGCGTGAAATACAACGCGATTTTTCAGGTTTTAGGTATTTATTGTATGTTAAGATTAACTTTTCATGTTTATTTTATCGAGTTTATTTTATTATAATCAAATAGTACCTACTTAGAGAACATATAAAAACTAATATTTGATTAATTTGTACACTCAATATACTAAAACTGTATATTTGGAATTAGAAAAAGAAAAAGAAACTTGCATCCAATGATTTTAAAATAAGAGTTTTGGACACTGGCTCGTCGAGCGTGGACCGCATAGATAAGGTTCATGCACCTAATTTGCTTTAGTCGCAATTGAATCGGAAGTTGTGTAGCACGTATGTTTCTCACTAAATATTTTCACAATTAGGGAATTCATGTTTACCGCTACTTTAATCTAGTCCACTTTTAGTTAGATACGTGATCTTAGAGCACAGCCTATCTTCCTTTTTAAATACCATTGCTTGCATCTCAATGCAACTGACATGAGCCGGTTTGATGCTAGCCATTTAGTTGGAGTCGTTATTTCACTTGGCAGTTTAAAAAAAATATGCACTGGAACGCAGTCTGCAAGAAGGCTATTTGTTACTACTGGTACAAAATATTTTGGCTCACAGTTCTAATTTTCTAATAAAAATGCATTTTTATATCATATATTAATTCCACCTCTCTTCTCACTGTATTACATTAAAAAATAATGAGTCGTCAATATGAATGTACGCGCATGACTGCAGAACACCTCCACCAAATTGTTTTTTTTTCTTTGCGTTTGCTTTTCAGGACAGGGTTAAAAACCCACGGAAACTAGAATTGAAATTTTGTATGGAAATGTTTGTATTACGTAATGTTTGTTTTGTATGCAGGCAGGCAGTTTATAGGTATCCCAAGAACGGAATTAAAACTCCCAAAGTAATGGGATCAACGGGATATAATTTTTGTATGTATCCAAACGAAGTCGGGATGGACTGATGGTGTGTGTGAGTAGTAAGATATTTTTAAGTTAGGTTAAATCAAGCTCGAACAGGACTATAATATTTATTGACAGCTAGGAACACTTCTACTTAACTAACCGCCTAAGACACACATTTTAATTCAAATTTCTAATTAAAGGGAGTTAAGCTCTTTACTTTGCTATTATACAATGGCACATTATCTTCTCAGAAATTAGACATCCACTGCTGGACATATGCCTCCCCCATATAGGGGGGATTTGCCAATTCTCGCCACGCTTAGCAGGCGGGTTGGCGAGCGCAGTATGATTTCCGACCCTCAGAAGGCGCTGCTGCCCACCTTCTGGTACGTGATCCCTTAGCCGACTCTTACGGCACCCACGGGAAGTGATGGGGGAGTACTATTCTAAGCCGGTACCACCATTGCATGCATCCATGGCACATTATATATTTTGAAATATTTCTTGCAGGAGCAAATTTTTTCTCTTAGAAAAATTACAATTCTTATGCATTTTTTTTTATAAAATATGTGGCAAACAAGCAGACAGGCCGCCTGAGGGTAAGCGATCACTGTCGCTTATGTATATTTGTAACACTGGGGGTATTACGATTCGTTGCCAATCCTTTATAGACTCTCTAAACTCTCCTTTAGAATAATCTCATATTGTAGCTACTCGGGAATACCAAGGGAGGAATCGCACAGTACCTATGTGACTCCCACGACTCAGTAATATTTGGATGAGGTTTCAAGCATGTTTACCTATCAAAATTAATTGCATTTAATACTTAGTCAAACTGTTCTTAAATTGAAATGTTAAAATAATACAAGAATTAGCATTATTATCAGGATTTATAGCGTGCGTCGAGGTAAGAAACCAAGTAAAATGTATGGTAAAGTATCAAGATAATAACGTTCATTTTTGGTGCGCTCATGAACTTGGAAGAACAAAACTGCACAAGGAACCGCTCATCTTCAGTATTAAGAGCAATATAAATATATTCAATGTCGCTTGTAACATAGTTACTTTATAAAGTAACATAAACAGCTTGTAAGTTACATCTTTACAGACACTTTCAAATTTAAAATCAATATAGTTTAAGAGTTGAATCAAATTTTATGTCTCAAAGCGACATAATTTTTAAAACTCACCTGAGGATGGGCATCGGACATGCCCAAAACCTAGGTCGAAACTTCGACTACAAACGTGAGTAAAGCCGGATACTACATCTATATAATAATGTGTCAAACTCACGAGAATTTTCAATAAAAATATAATTTTAACTATATTTTTCATAATGTTTCCAAATACAATTATTATAAATGTTTAATATATCATCATCATCATCATCTCAGCCATAGGACGTCCACTGCTGGACATAGGCCTCCCCCATTGATTTCCACAAGGACCTGTTGGAAGCGGCCCGCATCCAGCCCTTGCCTGCGATCTTAGTCAGGTCGTCTGTCCACCTTGTCGGTGGCCGTCCTATGCTGCGCTTATATGCTGTTTAATATATAAATAAAGGTAAATAAATAGCGTATATTTTTTTAAATGTTTATATTTTGTTTATTCTTGTGCCTAATATAATATTTAATCACAACATTGTGTTCGCACCACCGTGCACTTGTCTTGTAGATTATCCTGTTGCCGCATTGTCTCCCGGTGTTATATCGTTGACAGATATGATTTGCATTAGAGCAAGAACGTGATTTGTATTCCGAGATAATACCGAGTAAGATGTCAGTGTTGCCATCTGCCAACTCTGCACATTGTAAATTAATCCTTAGCAGCATAGCTTTGGTTTTATTTATGGGAGAAAAGAATAGTACAGAGAAAAAAATATCCTATGTGTATGCTGCAATATTACAAAATTAAATGGTTATTTTAATGTGTTCACAGTTTGCAGGCGTTTGACCACTACATCACCTGATGTTGAGTGATAATGGTGACGATGGATCACGCCTGCCTAGAAGAACCTGGATTTAAAATGGCTTACAGACAGTTTATTCTAAACTTTCGTTTATCCTAAAGCAAAATTGTTTTGAAAGTTTATGACATTATTCAGATATATTTTGTAATAAAATGAGTGACTTGAGTAAATGAGTGGTTCATTATTGAATGATTTATTTGAATACCTACTAACTAGCAATTATTGGTAAATACAAGAAAAATAAATAAATACAATAACAATTTAAAATGTATGTATAATAACTAGTTTAAAGTACGGTGCCTTTGTCAGTGCGTCCCCTTATTTATCTGATATTTACAATGCGTAAGTTATAGTGGATTTTGTTAAATTAACGTAGTATTTAAAAGGATTATTTTATATGTATAAAAAAAAAAAAGTATATATATAAGTATGTATTTAAGTATATATATCAGTCATCAGGTTACCATAGTACAGGCTCTGCCTAGTTTGGGACCTGAAGACCTTGTGTGAATGTTGTCCCATATTATTATTATTATTATTATTAATAAATGTTTAATACTATTTGAATATATAGATATTTTTTTCATACTTTATACCTTTATAGCGTTTGACCACTATCTCACTTGATGGTCAGCGACGACGTGGTTGACGATGTTATAAATCTAAAATATAAATAAAAGTAAATTCAGTAGGTATCAAATTGTTTCAAAGATCTTTGCGATCTTTGCGTTAGTTAGATTTCATACAAGATTTTTAACAAATAATATGCTTTGCATATCAACCGGTCAACGAGTGACAGAACGCGGGGGGCAACTTCCTTTTCCTACTATGCATAGAAAGTATATTTCCGATCACATTTACCAAATGGTATTTTAATACGATTAATTTATTTCCTCAACTATTAGTGCATCTGATCTATCCTTTTTTATATTTTTTTTTTGTGGAATATTCTTTCCAGCCAGTCCGCAACTTTTCGAAATTCAAAATTCGTGCCTTTTTTAAGCCTCGTCGTTCCAGCCAGTTCGGGGGCCGACGTGCACGCGGCCGCGGCGCGTCGGCGTGCATCGTGGCTGTAATGAATACCTGTCAAGCGCGCGTGTGGGCGATCCACTGGGGCCGCTCTAAGTCGAACGCAAACATTTACCCTTCGCTCAACAGTAATTGTTTAAAATTGAGCCTAACTGTGTGGGCCTCGCCTGTTGCCGAGTCCTGCCGTCCACTCGAATGCACCTTCCTTTGTTCGTGATAACCGCTCGGCTAAGTGAAATCGAGGAAGTATGCGAAATTGCAATGTCTTAATTACAGGTGAAATTGAGGATGCTTGAGGATTATCTCACGTTCACTGAACCAATATATGGTATTGTTTTTGTTGATAATGCATTTATAGAAGAAAAAACTTTTTATGTCAAGTAGTGCTTAAATTATCGAATGATTGTGTCTTATACATACTTTTAATGACAGTATATAATTATGTAATTATTTCAGCTATAGAACGTCCACTGCTGGACATATGCCTCCCATATAGCAGGGATTTGCCAATACTCATCACGCTTGGCAGGCGGGTTGGCGAGTGCAGTATGATTTCCGATCCTCAGAAGGCGCTGCTGTCCACCGTCTGGTACGTGACCCCTTAGCCGACTCATACGACATCCGCGGGAGTTGGGTTTTCCGCTACCTCAGTTATCCCAAAAAACATACATTTTCCAGGAAAAAAATAGCCACATCGACCTCTGTGTCAAAGCTCATTAAAATTGGATCATCGTTTGAGGCGTGAAAACGTAGCAGACAGAGTTACTTTCACACTTATAGCATTACTAACCGCGCCCCGCGGTGTTACCCGCGTGGTGATGATCCATGATAATCGATGATGATTATGATGAAAAGTAGCCTATGTGTAATTCCGGGACCTGAAGGTAGATACTTCATATTACATATACAGATACATATTACAGATACAAATTTTATTGAAATCGGTGAAGCCGTTCGAGCGTGAAAAAGTAACAAACATACACACAAACTTTCGCTTTTATAATATTAGTAGGAGGATATTCAGGTTCCTGTTGTATCCCAGAGGGAACATCATGTTTTTCGAGATGAAAAGTAGCCTATATGTTAATGCAGATTATCAAATACCTACACTCCACATTTAATTCAAATCAATCAAGTCGTTCAGGCGTGACGAGGTAATAATAATAATAATAATAATATGGGACAACACTCACACAAGGTCTTCAGGTCCCAAACTAGGCAGAGCCTGTACTATGGTAACCCGATGACTGATATATATACTTAAATACATACTTATATATATACTTTTTTTTTTTATACATACAATAAGCACACATACACACAAACTTCCGCATTTGTAATTGCGATATAGTAATATTAGTGTAATAACATCAAGCGACTCCGTGGTTTCAAACTGAACTATACCTGCAAATAAACATAATCGACGAGATAATCGAATTATATGCACGTTCATAACAAATTAAAATGACCGCTTCATTAATTTGAAGCTTGGAATTTTGTGTAAAATAATCGCAGCCCCGGTTGCCTAATACGATAGTAAATTAGGGTGTGTTTCGACCTGGTAGCTGGTACGCTGACGTTAGCGCTATATGTGATTTATTAAGCGCTGTAATAACGATTAAAGCGCTGCTGTCGCTAATCTGCTGCTACATAATAATATAGAGCAGTGATTTTGCATATTTTTTCTGTGTGTTAATATGGTTTATTCTGTGTGTTATATCTCGACTCTGTGGACAATGACTACGTGTTTGATGATGAAATGATGATAGCTGATGAAAACTAATAAGTTGACTGGCTCTGGATTACCTACAGCTGCACGAGCACACTGATGTAGATAGGACAGCAGAGATAATATAATTATACATTTCTCAAAATTAACAATAATAACAGTAGCAATTGGTTTAAAAATTTAGCATATCATGAATAGAATAATAACTATGTAACAGAATATTAATTGTGTATACCATATGGCATTAAGCGACCAAACACGGCATTCATAGCTTCTTAGTAGTAGTTTACTATTTAGCAAATTTTTCACGTTATTTCGTTTGATCTAATGAATTTCATAAGTTGTAAAACAGCCTGCCATCATACTGATTACCTTAAATTACAATAATCCTTAACAGCCTTAACGTATTTGTAATTGCAACGGTATAAAACAATTACATTATTTATAAATACTCTTTTCAACACACTTCCTCTTAAAGTTAGCCTTATTACATCACTTTGAGTATCATAAACCAAGGTATAACATACACGTGCGTAATAACATGACGTACAAATGCATAATAGAATTATCTCTGCAAAGTTAAACGGAGTGCTCTCGATTAAGAAATAAAACGATATAAACAATCCTTTTTTGTTTTTCCTTATTATGTGTTGAAAAATGTCGTGTGATACTGGTGAGGTCTGCTCATTATACACTCGGCTGAATTACACCATCACCTGCGGCTCCCATTTCAACCCACAGCCTCGTCTGTAATGAGCAACATAGCTCACATATATCATAATACTATATTCCATTATAGCATGAAATAATTCAGGTGCTTCAAAGCTATATACTTAAACCAATATCACAAACAACAAACTTATCAACTGATCAATACTCCATCAATACTGAAAAGCCGAAATGACAAACAATAAGCTAAATATAAACCAAGCTTCATAAATGGAAAATAGGACACGATCGGGGGGTAAAAGAGTGGGGGGCACAACGGCGCGGGATCGCCGGACCGCTGCGAGGAACAAAAGATGCATTGTTCTTGCCATGTCAAATGTGTCGAGTAGAACAGCCAATACGGGAACTTTATAAGCGCTTGTACTAAAGCTGAAGGCAAATAGATGTGTCCTATCAAGTTCTTCAGTTTGTTTCTACTCACGAAACTAACCAGCGCCACTGAGGTAAAGTTAATCGCGGGCTAATTATATCACCCTAACACTTATGGACGCCTTAGCTTTGTCATTTTACTTTATTTTTGCACTCACACCCCTTTACTACGATTCCGTGTATCGAGAGATATGGACACACACAATGATATCTCAACAAACATACATCCAAGACCCAGGACAAACATCGATGCTCATCACATAAATCTTTGCCCTTGCCGGGATTCAAACCCAGGGTCCCCGGGGACCAGAAGTCATGTCACTGACGACTGAGCCAGAGCGACCGTCAATTTGTCGATCGTCAAATTATTTTAGTTACTAACGTTCAATTAGACCTGACGTATTAACCTCTGTCCTGCCTGAATAAGCAACGAACGTTGATTTTGCAATGTTGCAAGAGGATGCGCAGTAGAATCAAGCTGGAGTTAATACAAACCCATGCGGTTCTAAAGCAGTCGTATATGCAACTGAAAGATATTTACTACCTTGAACAAAACCACCAAAAACGTGCTGTACTGATCTTAGTCCTAATTAAGTGTCTTCATGTTGGCTCGGTCACCAATTTGAAACACACTTAAGCGACTGTAGATATCAGTGACGTAAACCTGTCTATGGTATTAAACGTTCTAAAGTTAAACTATTAAGGCTTGACCATTTGCTAAATTGACAGTTATGAGTCCTCACAGCTTATTTCGTTGAAAGCCATACTTAACTAGTACTTTTTTTAAAAATTGCACTTATAAGAACTGTGGAGATTGATTCTAAGTGAACAAATTTTGATTTAATTTGCAAATTTATTAATTAAAATATATATTCGAGAGACTATATTTTTCTTCACAAATACGGCTGCACGCGGTCCCGTCAAAATGCGCTTGAAGTGTGTCTTGCACCAGAAGAAATTAAATGTTTAAAATTAAAAAGTCTTAGCTTCCAGTATGGACTTAGGATACAGATTAATCAATTTATCTGTGTCCATAGAACTGGAAGTTAACTTTCATGTTCTAATTTGCTGTATACTTATGGTTTATTTTAATTATTGTAAATTTCATTTGACATTTTGAAAAGCCACACGCTAGCAAATTATGTTTTAAATGTCTATTGGCACTCAGAAGCTGGGGACACCCAAGGTGCTATATGATTTCTGAAATTCATCTTGATATACTGTTTACGGAAGGCTCAAGGTTAAGATAAGTTTCGATTCGGTGACTACTTAATCGGCGGCCGGCTTTCAGCATTCCTGGACTATGTTGCGTCGCTTCGTATAGAAGGAGAGTAATAGGTGCTTTTTTATTGCAATAATTTTGCATATAATATGTGAAACACTGAGAAACAGTTGATATTCTAGAATTAACTTTTTAATGAAAACCTTTTTTGATAATATACTGTTAATATAATGTTATATTTGAAGTTCGACCTCGTTTATTTAATATACAAATTGATGCTAAACGAATAGCAACGTATTTGTGAAGGTTATTGAGAATGATTAATGCCTCGTCGCTGTCCAATTTGTATAGGAACGATTTTGTTTCTTTTTTCATCAAAAACGGTTCGGTATATTACTTTATATTCACAAAATGTTCACAATTCTATACGGATGAGTAGTGGATATCGGTTTTTTTTTCCTTATTCTTTATTCTTTTTTCTATATATCTTATTATTCTTGTTGCAATAGTGATATCGTATTAGTAAATAGTATAATCCTACTAATATTATAAATGCGAAAGTTTATGTGTAGGTAGGTATGTGTGTTAGTGTGTATGTTTGTTACCTCTTCACGCTCAAACGGCTACACCGATTTCGATGAAATTTGGTATGAAGATCGCTAATACCCAAAATTAACACATAGGATACTTTTATCCTGGAAAAGTATAGTTCCCGTGGGATAGTTGAGGTAGCGGGATAACCATAATCCACGCGGGTGACACCTTAGGGCGCTCCTAGTAATTAATAATGCTAGAACCGCGCATTGACTAAGATATATATCACAATATCAACAGGCTAGCTTAGGAGAGTCAGTAATAGCGCAATACTAAAACAAAGAGGCAACTTTCCCCCACTGCACCCACGTACCATAAATCATACAAGCACTAATTATTGTTGCGGCTGGTCTAAATCAATTCAGCTCATCTCTCGACTGAATTTATAGTTCATTCCGGCAATGAAAAAGATTAACTTACACCGTACAAAGCGACGCAATAACTTCGCCTCCAAATGGGCCATACACTGACATGGACATTTCTAATCAAAAGTAAAACCCAGCAATTGCGAAGGTAGAATTCAGTTAGACTTATTAAATAAGGTACGTTGTATTTACCTCGGTCGGAGTAATTTGGCCGAGCAAATACACGGGTGGTGACCCTACGGTCACAATTTGCTCCGGCAATGGGTCCGGCCTTGCACGAACTTCGGTAACAGTGTTACACCGTCCCCTCTCTCCCTCGAGGCGCCGCGCGCCGGCTATCCCTACATCTGTCCAAAGATTACAACTATAAAACTGCGGCATAGTTTACAGTCCGCAATTTCATTTTATAGATATTGCGCAATAAATCAGGACGAGCAAGACTTTCATTCGATCTTTTGTGCTACAATTGTTGAGCCGACGGATCTGGCCGATTGCAATTGAAAAACTGCAGTCTCATTTTCTTCGGCGCCATTGTTTTATCTGCCTTTATTACAATGGGCTTCCCGTTTTAATATCGAACGTATTTGTCTTCTTTCCGGAGATATCTGTATTCATGTCAACAAAGGCCAGTCTTGGTCTCACCATTCCTCTGTTTAGTTGCGCAGGTGCTGTTTCCCAGATAAAATGTTTTTCTATCTTGTCGCCCTCGAGCGGACCGGCGGCCTCCCTCGAGAGCGCATCGAGTCGTCTTAATAGACTTAGAGACGTCCTGTAGACTGCATCCCCTGAGGCAATCGTGTCCCCAACCTACCCTATGCTCCACCATCCGAAAAAACGAAATTAGCTTCTTTTGTGGAACTACCATTCTCCATTACGTCGAGATATTTTGTAGAATCCCCGGCTTATGTGAACTGCTTCCGTACCTAATGTCCCATTTTACGTTCGCAGTTCTATAGTAGTGTACATTGTTGCAATAACTATGATGGTTCGTCTAACATTTTAGAGTTCGTAAACAATATGCTAACGAGGTAGTCGGAACCATAAACAGTGGCAAACTGGATGTTGCGGCACAACTTTAATTTTCCTAGTTTCCGAATAGAGTCTTTACGACCGAATGTGTTAACTGTTCAGATTGCAGCGAATCGTATTTTATGGATGTAAATAAATATATAAGGATACGTGTATCTGATATGTGTATTTCATGTCACCATTAAAGTAAAATCAGCACGTGCCTTTCTCATAAATATGCACATTATTGCTAGGTTAGCCCCACCAGAGTTTGATACGAGTTTTTTTCTCCGATCTCCCGTTGTGCATTTAGACGCAGGGGTTCCGGGCGTAACTTATCGATGCAAAGCGAACGAGAGGGTGACGCGTCCACGGCCTACTGTTTGCCATTATTTGCTATAATGTGGGTGAAATTTAGCTCGTTTCGTACAACTCCATAATTGTCTCCGTTCTTTTATTGCGAACGCTTTTATTTATTACGTCGTGGGGTCCGCATCGAAATCCCGGATTATTTGGCTAACAAATTATATCGAATCTGTTAAGAATAGGACGCGCCTGTCAATAAATCAGCTGTGGATTTATTGATGAACGTTGACGTTGAGTTGTGATGAAAACGAGTAACGCACCCCATGTTAGTGATGGTGCGAAAAGTATAAGCGTTAATACGTTATTATTAGTATGGAGCATAGCAAAACTATTGTGACCGCGAGAGCTGCAATTTTTTTTATTTATGCAGTGCTTTTATGAATAGTAAATTATATTTTTGTCTTGAATGTTTATACTATATGACTATAAGTTGTCTTTACTTTAATGTGAAAAATACTTTTATAATTTTAATAGACGTCTCCTATTATGAAGGCTATGCTGTTGTTCCCCTTGTTAGCAGGCTATATCTATTATTAGAATATATATATAACTAAGGTAGAATGTGGTATATCTTTTTGAAAACTAAGATGACTGTGATGTATGTTATTAACACATACTATTATCTCATTGCTGCTATAACAAAAATGCAATTCAAAAACGTAAAAAATAGGGTCTCCTTCTAGGACACGCAGTCATAGCCCTTTAGCTCCATTTTAATCATGGCAATACACTCATATATTTGACAGGATTAATAAAAAAGATAGAGTAATCCCTTGTACCATGGTACCGTGTGTGAGTTTGGCTCGCACTTGCCCCTTTTGGTACGTTTGTCATTCAATAATGTTGAATTAAAAATATAGTATTTTAGTATGACATTCAAAGAATAAACCATAACCAATCAATTTATTTTCTGTACAAATTTCTAATGTTAAATGACCAGATAGAACGATAATATGATAGAATATTAATATGCAGTGTTAATGCACATGTATAATACTGTACCTACATTTATTAATATCAACTGCCAATAGGTCTTGTTCAAAGCCATATTTTAATCCAAGATTAGGTAGGTACTTCTATTACTATCACAATGAACCGTTGGCTTGCAGAAAAGCATTTGATACTCGGGAAACAGATTTTCTTGTCCGAGTGTCAAGACACCGTATAGTATGTGGATATATCTGCATTTAAAAAAAAATAAAAAAAATATTAAGAATCTAATATTTGAACGATACACCTTAGACCGCGTCGTCACTTAACATCAGACGAGGCAGCGGTCAAACGGAAGCTAACATAACCTAATTAAAGGCGGCAAAGAAAAATGCTATTATTGTAAAAAGTGGCAAGCTCTCTGTCCCTACCCTATTAGGAAATAAGCGTCGCTATATGTATGTATATCATTTATCAGGCGCGCTATTGGGGGACGTTGAATAAAATGAGTACTATACGTATACTTATTTACGACATTTAGATGAAACATAAAACCACGTCAGCGGCGATGCAAATCAAAACTCTTGGCAACAGCGCTTGAAATATTATTTTTACGAGAGTCAGAAATAAATAATATCATGAATCACTTAGTAGATTACTTACTTTCCTGGCACAAACAAGAAAGGAGATATACATCGTACGAATTAAGTATAGCGGGCAATCAATTGCACGATTGTGTAAATTCACTTAAAGTCCGTACTCATAAACACTTCTGCGAGTTCAATCAGTGAGTGATAGCATTAATGATTTATGGTTTCGAACCGCAGTCTCTAACTCTGGGCTTTGTAATAAAGCTCAAATTCGCAACTACGCGGGCTAGCTAGGCTTACGGTTTCTTTACGAGACTATCAGAAAAGAGGAGAATCTGAATAAATACGGCAATTACGGTCGCGTATAAGAAAAAAATAACTGCCACCTGATAGGTGTGATTCAAGTGAGACCATAACACTGACAACCATGTAATCATTGGCGATTTGATAAAGATTTTAAGAAGCTTCATCACACACTCTTCCAAAGGGTCCTTATGAGTACAGAAGAAACCTTATGTCCAGCCGAGGACATCCTATGACATAATCTGTAACTCATGTTTGAGAGTGAATTTTCAAGGTATGTATATAGGTACATAGTTTTTTTTTTAATTGCAAGACATAGATTGCTTGGCATCATTCGTGTTACAATATTTATTCATATTATGGTAATATGTAAAATTTGTACTGTTCTGAAACATATATAGTTTTAAAAATATTTAACAGCTCTGCTTTGGCAACTGTTGATATTTTTTTTTAAATTATTAGCCACCCAATATACGTTTGTTCATATACGAATCCAATTCTAATACAAAACAAGAAATATTTAGCTATTTGATAACTCAACAGACGACAAATGTTCGAAGAGCTGAACAAATCAATGCATAGTGTATTGCAAAATCCCTCAAAGCTTTTACACCATTTTTGGAATGTTCCAGTTGAGGCAGTGCGATTGAGGCCGCAAAGCGACCCAAGGCCACAGAAGACAAAACAGTTTCACAGTCACAGATGATTAATGTTACTTCACGATAGCAAATATGTCGCTTTCGGTAGCCGTATTCCACTTGTTTGCAATAAGAAAATGGTTTTACTGACACAAAATGACACTGTGATGCATTAAGAGTTTAATGTGAATTTTAAAATGAGGTTTCAATGTTATAACATGGTAGATGACACTATAGAAGAAATGTATATGCGTAAATTTTTTTTTTGGGGTAAGGTTATGCAACAAGCAAAACGCCCATAGGATGTTAAGTAGTAACCGGCACTGCGCCCGTCACCCTGAGACATAAAGTTGGTAAGTCTCATGTGCCTGTAATGTTCACCGGAAACCGTACCCTTCAAACCGGAACACAGTAATACGAACACTACTGCCTGGCGGTAGAATATATGCCGGCTATACTTCCCCGGGCGAACTCTCATATAGAGGGCAACTAACTACTCTAACATTATAATACTAGCAGCGCCCCGCGGTTGTACCCGCGTGGTGATGAAAAACGGTGATGATAGTGATGATGAAAATAAGGCCATGTGTTAATCCAGGGTGTAAGCTATCTTCATACCAAATTTCATCGAAATCAGTGTACATACACACTTGGTACGCTGGCTCGATCCCCACCAACGGCTTAAGCTTTCGGTGAAGGGAAAACTAGGGGTAGGGGTAGTGTAGGGTACTTTCGAGTACCTGCCTGGCTAGGTACTACCCGGAAAAAAGTCACCCGTCACATAGTGTATTCTGGTAGCAGTCCTTGAGAGACAGTAAGATCTATCATTATCAGACTAGACACACACATCTTTGACCACAACGCCACTGACGATCAAGTGAAATAGTGGTCGAACGCTAGATCTAAAAAGAATTTTGAAAAATGAGTTCCTTCGATACAGGGAATCCTTGTGCGGTATGTGTGTAATAAAAAAAAGGGTAGTCTGGAACAGATCGCTATGAGCGATAAGATCTCCCATTGCTACATTATAAGGTTCTTATATCGTTACTGATGTAATGTTATTTTTGTATTGTTGTGTGACAATAATAAAGTACCTATTCATCTATCTAAGTACCACTACTCTACTACTTACTACTCTTTATCTATAGTGACTGCTACAATGTTTATTCTTGTAGCTATAAGACTTCATAAATGTGACTAAAATAATAACAATCAGTCGTCACAGTCCCGTGAATATATTATATTAGTGTTATGAAGAAGCGAGAGAAACAAAATCGTGTACTAATAAACCCGTCTACTAAATCGTGAGGATGATCCCATTTCATACACGCATTTCATATTGTAGTAGGAGAGCTACCGGATCTTTTAACTAAACCGACGTAAATATTAAACAGTAGCTGCGCCATGCGGTTTCACCCGCGTGGTCAACGATGACGATGATGAAAAGTATAAAACCTATAACACTCACAATTAACGTAACGTGCTGAGGCTCGCGCCCGCCTCTTGGCACGATCATAACTCCCAGATGAAGAACTGCAAATAAGTTCGGAACTCGTCGGAGAGTAATTTTCCAGTTTACCACGTGAACTAGGAGTCACGGGCTCGTAGATTACAATTATCAATATTACCCGTAATAATATGGCCAAAGATGCTGTCACACCAGAGAAGCCTCCAAGGCATAAAAGTGCTATTCGCAAATGTTACTAGTCCATCCGAGTAATGACAAAGGAGTTCTTTGTTTTATTTAGTAAATCGATTAACATTGCACATATAAACTCCGCTACAAGCGTTTCAAGTGAACGCCAAAGATTGTGGCAGTATACAAGTTTACACAACACACATATTCATACATATATCATAAGAAACGACAGGAATTGGCAAGAATTCAAAATTTAAATTAAGAAACTTAAGTGCTGAAGGCATCGTTTGACACTTATCTACGTAATTGTCAAACACCCCAATCTAAATGACGAACAGCTCGCAAACTGGTGTACTGGACGCGTCATTACACTGCAAAATTACTACTCAGACAGGGTGATACGTCAAGCCGTTTTATAATGCAAATATATCGTAAACTCTATTCGGAGTCACGGACACATTTAGAATTAAACACAATTAATTTCTCGGTAAGGCATTTTAAATCAATTGGAGACAGGAAGGAGGGTTACAGTTTCGGTGAGTTTGATCTTAATTTGTATTTATATTCTTATCTTAATATATATTAGACAATAAAAGTAACCAAAGTTACCGATAATATACAAATGTTGGTCGTAATTCTGTTAAACTTTGAAACTAACTTAAATGCTCTAAAATGATATACTACTTATTCCGTTTCCGCTAAAATTCAAATTCGTGTAGCTCCTTACAACTTTAACTATAATATTAAACGAGTTTTATTGAATTACGGGTATTGTTTCGGCTATTTATAACGACATATTTTATCTGACACTACCCGCAATTTTAATTTAGATATCTAATTTTAGTTTTAGCTCATTTGATTGTAAAACAAATTCACTACTTACCATTGTTTTTGTGGAAACGAAATTTGTTGCGGCGTACCTTACTCCCGACTGTGGCCCTGTGAAAGGTAGACTAGCATTTCTGGTTTTTAAATAATATTACTTACTAAAGAAACCAAATAAATGGAATTATTATTATTTTATATATTTGAAATAATTAACATAATAAATAATGAATTATACTCTAGCGCTATGCTTTACACAATAAATATTATACTATTACGTCACGATTCCATGTGAACTTGACAAGAGTATAACATTTCGCGGTTTGTTTGACAAATACCTACGAGAGTTTGTTGACAACTTCCGACTAGATTTTTTTTAACTATCCGTAACAATTTTTTTACAAAAAATGCTTTGATTTAAATTTAATTATGAATGTGATTTATGAAAAAAAATTATAAAAACATACCATGCATCACGTATGCGACCTGTCAGACCATACGAGCTTTTTACACGCTGGGCTAATAATATCGTACCTATAATATAACCTCACGTGGAAGCAACTCAACAACCACATCACAATGCAAGAACGTCGTTCTATTTCTGTTTACATCCAATTGAAATTTTATAACCCTTTCACTCGCACTTTTTATAGACTGAGAATGGTTCGAGCATCTGTGGCAGATTTATTACAATTTCCTTTACACTTTCGACTTCCGCCTCTTAGGCTATAAATTTTGGTGATAAAAAATTAAGTCTCTCTCACCGGATACTGACGCTGAAAGAATGTTCGTAAAATCAGAATTAACGCCTTTGCTGAGTAATGGGTTTCATGTAAATGTTGTTCTGAAATAAATATGAATCACTATGTAGGTGTTCGCATATTTGTTTTAATAGATCTTGATATAACTTTTCGGTTCCTTTACACTGTTTTTTACGGGTATAACGTGGTACTTACGCGTAGTCGATCACGATCGACAATTACAAAAACGACACGTAAAAAAAAATTGGTTGTCTGTAAAGTAGGTTTACGGACGATAGATTTACGTGATAACGTCATAATCATTTATGACTTTGACTTTGACGTTGACTTTGACTTTGACTGACTTTGACTTTGACTGACTTTGACTTTGACTGACTTTCACTTTGACTTTGATTATTTTATGTAATACAAAACTCAGGTGGAACGTTACGCGGAACGTTACTATTTTTCATGAGTGCTGCTCATCAATTTATAAAACGTTATCACGTCAAAAACAGTGTAAAGTAATTATGAACGTGAGTTGTAATATTATTTTCGGTCCCTTCCAAAAACAACATTATACAGAGATCTCAATAGTATCACATAATATGTTAAGGCAAAGGTGCATGACTACATTTTTTCTTGCTTTGTGAGTGGTAACAAACAAGTCGAGGACATGAAATTACATGGAATTATCCCACTACTAAGGTGTGACTTCATCATCACCATCTCAGCCATAGGACGTCCAGTGCTGGACATATGCCTCCTCCATTAATTTCCAAGGATCGCTTGGAAGCAGTCCGCATCCAGCCCTTGCTTGCGATCTAAGTCAGGTCGTCTGTCCACCTGATCGGTGGCCGTCCTATGCTGCGCTTGCCAGACCGTGGTCTCCATTCGAGAACCTTTCGACCCCAACGGCCATCGGTTCTTCTAGCTATATGCATTGCCCACTACTTCAACTTTATAATCCACTGGGCTATATCGTTGACTTTTGTTCGGATTTCTGATTCGATCGCGTAGAGAAGCCCCGAGCATAGACGGCTATGCTTGGGGTTTCTCGACGCAATCGAATCAGGGCTTCATAGCTCGCTGTGTGACTTTGAGCCTGTTCAAGAGGCTCATAGTCAGAGACCACGTATCCAATATTAATATTGATTAGCAAAAATACATTTCATAAAATTATAGCAGTAACTAAATATATAATGTGCGTATAAGCCTTAAGGTTTCTTTAAAAACGTATAGTAACATTTTATACGATGTTTTAAATATAATATTTCTATCAAATCAAAAAATATAAAAGAGCTCGTATTATTCAAATAAATATAATAAATGAGCTGTTACTGGTGCTAGACAAGGTTGACAAAATGACTCCCGCCCAAACGTGCACTCGCGTCAACAGATCTAAACATTCGTCGGGAACATGTGGCACCAATTAAAGTTCTTTTACCGAGAGGATAATAAAGATAACACATGAATAATGAACTGTGGAGAACATTTTACGAATGAATTCCACTCGAACAAGTGACAAAGTTAAAAATAAACGGCGCGTTCAAAACTTTGTGTATGACTTAATCACACGGGCGTCTCGGGGGAGCTTAACTCAAGTGGTACCTTAAATATTTAATCTTTTTTTTGTTGAATAGAAAAAATATTTAAAAAAATTTAACTTCTAATATTATAATCAGAATCTATATATTTTCCATTCTCGAGTTTCGAAAAGTACCAAACATTTTTAAAAACTTTTGCAAGTTTTCATAGGTGTGTGGGAAAATACATCATTGGATCAGATTACATACGTAATCTATTTTCTTGTACCACCATAAGAAGAAGAGCTTGGTTTGGTACATAAAAACAGGGATAAAAAACATAAAATCCTTTTTTCTAAATGTTGCAGTCTGTCTGTACATACAGGTGATATCCTAACTTGTTTTTTTTTTTTCAATATTTACAGCTAGATTAAGCTCAGCCTAGAGAAAAATAGATTGAGGTTTTCTTAAAAAAGGAACCATCCTGCCTTTCACTTTGAAAAGTCAAAGACACAAGATGTTCTCTTTGTATACCTCAAAATTATTTTTTACAAAATCTATAGCAAAAATGTTTATTTAAATTGAATAATTATTTTAAATTACATGTAAGTACCGCATTGCAATTACCATTTTGCATAAGCAAGTAACTCTGCGTATTCAATTAAATTCATTATTAATTGCTGTGTTCTGAACACTGACAGCTTCTCCGAGAGCATCATTCATTTTTATATTTATGCGAATCTTCTTTTGACAAGTGAAGAATGATGCACATCTTTCCGTATTACTCGTTCACTTCATTGGCGTCGCTTGGAGTCTTGATTACTTACTACGGCACATAGTACTAACTACATAGTACTTACTTACGACAAGCACAATCACTCAATATATTTAAAAATCAAGTCACTAACTTTTATATTTCTTCTATTAGCTAAAATATCTTAATCGTACTGAATTCCATGTTATCTGTGTACAATATTTATCTTATTTATTTGTCTGAATATGTATGCATAAAAGTTTATTTGTATAGGTATATATATATGTATTAGGTATGTATAAATATTATTATTTTTATATTAAATTCTATTTAATATTTTATATCACATACCACCCTCCGAGATTATATATTATCATTTATTCTCCATCCAAAGAGTGTCTGGAAGAGATCGCTCTTAGCGATAAGACCGCCTATTGAACATTTCTTATTGTTAATATTTTTTTTTTAAATTTCTGTTTTTTTGTGTCAATAAAGTGTATTTGTATTGTATTGTACGGCACTTAGTATGGGGGTTGTGATATTGTTACTAGGTGACCGGTCACATCAGTCCCCGGGAACTAACCAAATCGAAGGATAAATACATTTCCTGTGTTATTTCTTTCCGATTCCGAAAATTTTTCCGAGATTTTTCCGAATATAATACGAAAATTTAGAAGGACTTTCCAACTGAACTGTGATTGGTTAACCGCAGCGGTACTCACCGAACTTATGGAGATAGCTCCGTAAGCTATCGAACTCATGTCTCACTGCGATATAATGAAAGATATATACTATACCAGCTGCGCCCCGTGGAGTTACCCGCACTGGAATGGTAAATGGTATTGATGTTTGTGTCTTCCCGCCATCCCACGGGAACAGTCAATATTTTCAAAATGAAAAGTAGCCAATGTGTCATTCTATATATCAAACGAGTGTATGGTTTCCTATATATTTTCCCTAATCTTCGCGGTAATTTTACTCATACTGGCAGCACTTGGTAGAAACCGCAAAGGCGTGAGCTCGGGCGAATGACTACTCTTGGCTCTGGACAACTGACCCATGCAGACGTAGTCTTTGAATTGAAGTTGTATCTGTAATGCTGATAGCAAGAAATAAATCTCACTGTTGTAATAATACATGGAAGTTTTACTGGGGTCTACCGCGGCTGCCACTGGTGTTTCTGTTAAGGAGAATTTACACGACAAACAAACGACAAACTTTGGCCTTTTAATATTAGTGTGATGTAAAAAGTTGATAATGTATGGTTGCACAAAGAATAGGCTAGTTTTTTCCATCACACTCAGACCCCCGCACTAGGATTCCCTGTATTGCGAGAGGCATGGACACACACAATCACAGCACACAAACATCCAAGACCCGGGACAATCATCTACACTCATCACACAAATGTTTGCCCCTGCCGGGAATCGAACCCAGGGTCCCGGAGACACAGAATTCATCTCGATGACACAAACCACTGCGCCACGGGACCGTCAGTCTAGTTAAATGTTTGAAACCATTACATCTATTACAAAGGTGTTAATTCTGATGTTTATTGAAACAAACTATTCTCGCTATTAATTTTATTTGTTAATACAAACCAGGTAATGTTATGTACAAACGGGAAGAGAAATAGTAATTCCGAGACAAGGAATCCTGTGTGGCTATTTGCAATTTATACTTGTAATCAATACTATTATTGTCATCAATATTTGTTTATAATAAACTATTTAATATAAACTAAAATTGTTTAAGCCACAGAAGTCTCGTATCATTTTAGTTTGTATATTGTTGCTTATCTGCATAAACAAATCTTGTTAATCTAAAATAGCTTGTAATAAAGTAACTGATACAACACGCAAAAGTAAACAATTTTTTTGTCAGTAAAATAATTCCTATGCTCGTGAAACTCCGTCCGCCGGGGCGGCTAAATCCGTGGGGTACAGCTTGTTATACATCTTTGGAAAATTAAATAATATACCTACTTATAAAGGATGGAAGGTAGTTAATCACCTAGGTATAGTAAGTTTATTTACTCAAAGCAGAACGATGGCATTCGAATGCCCTTGCTGTGCCTCCGACAGGTTAATCTGTAAGCTATGTTTATTTTGCTGCCATTTTTAATGCAAATTTACATTTTAAATTAATGTACAGTTTTAATTATCTGGCTAACCATCGTTTAACATTTATGAGCTAGTAACATTTCAAATATTGAAGATAAGCAAACAAACCAGTTTGTTGTGTATGCTAATAACAGAAATGCTAGTATTTCCAGGGTGCCAATTCTCTTATTTGTTAGCACGAGCAATTCATTAGCAATGCACATGACTCTAATGATTTGAATGAAAAAAAATACATATATACCAATATTTCCATCTTGGAGGAACTGAAAATAAAGGAGAGATTATCGTCGACTGTGCAAATACGAATCCTCAAATACTTCGGACACATCGTTCGAAACAACCACTCCATGGAACGACTCGTGGTCCAGGGGCCAGGAGAAGGCAAACGGTCTCGCGGTCGATCACCCACGCGTTGGACAGACCTTATAAAAGCTGCAACACAAACCTCCATAGTCCAAAGCACCCGAGACGCTGAAGACCGCAACAAGTGGAGACGCATCGCAAGGGCTGCGTTGTCTATAGAAAAGGCATAGTCTTCAACCACGACCACTCTGTCAAGAGTGAACGACTGAGGAGGAGGAGTACATAGATAACATTGTAATGAATTTTTTTTGTTATTTCTTATTTTACAGAGCGCCGAGCAAAGAACGCTCTCCTAAAATAGGTACATGTCACAATTTCACAAGTGAACTGGTGGATGATAAAAAGTGTATCATCGTCATGCCTAACAATATCATAATTCCTACTAAAGTATACGATGGCTTGAACTTGCGGTGAATGTTGTTGCTGTCAGGTGGTGATGATGTTGACTCATAATCTCCAGAATATCATATTTTTAAACTTAACTACTCGACGATAGTAAGTCGCAATCGGACCACAGATAGCGCTCTAAAATGTATGAACTCAAAAAATAAAGCACCTAGTAAAATAGTCGCTGTCAATTCAACTTTTGAAAAATGGAAAACATCACGATGCCTGCATTCCTTATTAACCTTCCATATTATGTTGAAGCTAAAATGTCCAATCCCCGTAAAGAAACGCCATACAATATACGGATAAAGCCCTACAAAGAATAAATAACTAGACGAGCGAATGAAAGGGCCCGAAACGTCACAATAGGTCGGGATTGATCGGGTCTTGGATGAGCATTTTATCGGCTACCACCGGTCGAGAGGTGTCCCTCATCCGGACACAAAACCTGAGCGAGCTTGGGTTCAGGATTAACGAACGCTCTTATAAAAAGGTACGACCTTATGACCGGCTGATAAGGTGAATTGAAATACTCATGCTAACATTAATGCAATTGTAAATAAGTTAAATCTGGGACTTGTGATTATCGCATGGTAATAAACTTATAAGTTACTTCAGTAAGAAAAGCTTCCATATTTAAATAAGATCTACCTCTTACTACTGGTGGGTGTATATTAATACCGTGGTTATACCAACTTTATCAAAATTAAGAAACGATTGACTCCAATTATCCTATTAATCCGAGTGATTCATAGAATAATTTGAGTAATATAAATAAAAAGTAATAACTACCTTAAATTAACTAAAATTCTTCAAAATGATGATGCTCGTGTTATATTTAATTTTATGCTCTAATATATTCGTTTAACTCCACACAACGTTATATGGTTATATCTAATATTCTAATATTAGACGAGTTTTATATAAATGCGGGTAGTTTTACTCAGCACCAAACAAGTGGCGACTTCTTTTGATTAAAACTACCCGCAGTTTTAATAAAAAGATCTAATTTTAGTGATGTTATTGATAAGTATCATAATAATTTGGCCCATAATTTTTTTTACTAACAATGGTAGTGATTCTCTTGTGTAACTAAAATAAAAAATCAAATTGTAAAAAACAATATATTTAGTTATTACGGTAGTTAGACGGTACTATAAACTCCTAATTACTATGACAATTGCCGATAATAGCACTAAAATTATATCTTTTGATTATAACTGCAGGTGTGTTAGGTAATATCTTTACTTATTTGGTGCTGATTATAGATAGAGATAAGGAGTTGTACGAATTTGATTTTTAGCGCAAATTGAATAACAGCCTATTGATTTTAAATAATTTTAGATAGTTTGTGTAATTAATAGAATTAGAAGCAATAGCCATTTAATAAATTTCTTATTAGTACATTAGCTACATCGGGGAGGCCTATGTCCAGCAGTGGACGTCCTATGGCTGAGATGATGATGATGATGATGATGACATTAGCTACAGTGGGTGACAATATCTTGCATCCCTATCTGTTCATAGCAAGTACATGAGGAAGGCCGTGGTGGTACCGGCCTAGAATAGTACTCCCCCATCTCTTCCCGCGGGTGCCGTAAGAGTCGGCTAAGGGATCACGTACCAGAAGGTGGGCAGCAGCGCCTTCTGAAGATCGGGAATCATACTGCGCTCACCACCCCGCCTGCCAAGCGTGGCGAGTATTGGCAAATCCCCCCTATATGGGGGAGGCATACGTCCAGCAGTGGACGCACATGGCTGCGAAAAAAAAAAAAAAAAAACATGAGGAAGTGCATCACTTTATTCTGAGATATATAATAATATATAACTGGCCGGTTGGCGCAGTTGGTGGCACTCTGCCTTCAGAGCCGCTGGTCCCGGGTTCGATTCCCGGACAGGTCAAACGTTTGTGTGTATGAACATGTCTGTTTGACCTGTGTCTGGGTGTGTATATAAGTATGTATATCAGTCATTAGGTTACCATAGTACAGGCTCTGCCTAGTTTGGGACCTGAAGACTTTGTGTGAATGTTGAAAAATATAAAATAAAAATAAATAAAATAAATAATACAATTTTCGAACTATTTCGGAGGAGAAGGTAGTTTTTTTTTGTGTACGCGCCCAGGAATATGTTTAAGAATTTAACAACGACGATCAATTACATTGTTCTGAAACATTTTAGTATTTAGTATTGATAGTACATGTGTTTTTTTATTGCTTATCTTTTGTTCTAGCCATTTGAGTGGTTAAGCTCTTTTTCATAATTTTGAATTTCCACAAGCTATCTATATATATAAGTGTATAATAGTGGGAGACTAGATCTTTTCTAACATAAGCATGTTCTAAAAATAAGCATAATATTTTTCCAACATGAAAAATCTGGGGGCCTATGTACGAGTCATTTTATTTTTTGGGTGCTCCCAATCGAATTTAATATGGTGGTAGAATTGTTCTAGTCTGTTTTGATTGGTTTTAATTAATGTAGCAATATAAAATGTTCATTTTTTCTCTCGAGTCTCGGCATAATAACGTTTAGCGGGGATGCGATATGTCAAGATTGTTGTATTATTTATCAAAATCGTGTTTCATCAATAATGATAGATTTTTCTGTCTCCATAGATATGAATAAGTGTTAAAAAGCTGAACTAAATAACTAACTTACACTTGTTTATTTCTCTTTAAAGCGCCCGCATACCTACAGCTTCTGTGAGAAGACCACTCCATCCACTGAATCAAAACATGAACGGAAAAGAAGTTTCAAGCAAAGTCGGGATTTATTGGTCATATTCTTTTTAGATGCCACCAAACCTTTGATGAACGAAATCTAATCGAAAAAATTTTGAAATTTTTGAACATAACAAATTCTTAGGTACACAAAATCCTGTTAAGGATGACCAGCAGAATAAGAATCAAGGATTAGTTAAAATTTAGCCTGTCTGTCTGTTTATCTGTTGTTACCATATAACTCAAGAACGACTGAATACGGCTGTGTGTGGCCTGTGTGATAAAAAAAACAAATTCAGTTGTACTATGAGATCAAGAAGCTGCACTTGTTTAAAATGTATTAATACCATAAAAATTCAGCGATTCCATTTCCATCAATTGAAATAACTACCATTTGTACGACATCCAAAATTACAACCATTCGATGCTCAATTGTTTGTTTCACTTAAAACAATCTGTTACATTAATTGATTGCTTGGTTTCAATTGGTTAATTCTCGTTCGTCGCTTTTATCCACTTTAAAACATAATAATTAAAAGTATGGGAACTCTCAAAGATTCAGTAACAGTGTTCAATCAAGCGCTGACACACACAATAGATGTTCCATCAATTTTGTTTTGTAAATCGTTCAATCTTGTATAAAATTCATGGGGTGTAAGCTGTGAGACACAGTTTAGGCAGAGTCAGTTCTTAAGCTAACATTTCAGCAGTAAGACTCTCGGGTAAAGCGTCGGTTTTGGAGTCTTGAACACCGGCGCGGCGAGTTACTTCGGAGCAGGTGCATTGAAATTACAAAATTTAATTTTACAATCCCCGTTTTATCCTCGGTTGGCTGGACGTACTGTCAGAATGGAACTCCTTTGGTTCTTTAAAATAATCAATATTTCAGCTCTGGAACATTGTAATACAATCGTCACTAATCATCAAGAGAAGTAGTGGTCAAACGCATCTATAGATCTATTAAGTATAACAAGCTACTAAGTCTCTTCGTTATTTTTTTCGAGCTTTTTTTTCTGCTGTTTGATAACTCTATGTGTTTTGTGGCAGCGTTTCAAACTTCAGAATGGTAGTTATCCAGACGAGTACTCAAAAAGACCCTACCGACATGCTGGGATGAGCCTCCATCGGAATTTCCAGCCGTTGGTTGGTGGATAGTCTCCGTCTGTTTGAAATATGACGCTCCCATCGCTGAGCTATCATCGCTACAAATATGTCTTATGTGAAGTTATAGAACTGTTTACAAATCTACTGCGTTTCAGCTCTGAGGCGAATGATAAATAAGTTAGAGGCTCGGCCGAATATTCTCATTTAATACGTGACTTGTTTTGTGAAAATATCCAGAGATATGAGTATCGCGATGGATGCCGGTGTAGCTATCTATCGCACGTTTTATCTCGGGTGGTATTAATGCGACGGCAATTTGCGTACTTGGTACAAAAAGGTCCCGTTTCAAACCTTTTCAAAATATATTATCAAGCTCAGGGCCAGCGTGGGTAGACTTACAGTAAGTATGGAAAGCGAAGACCAAGCTCATAAAATTAAATTAAGCAAAAAAGTGCTTTTCAAATTTGTTATTGCTAGATTTTCTTCCAAGCTAGACAAGCTAGAAGTTACAGTCGAAAGCAAGGAGGCAAACGATTTGCAGTCTGATAAACATAAATATTTTTCATGTGGCTACAAAACTATTGATGAAATTGGCTGGTTCCCGTTCATATTCAGGCGTGGACTCAGCCAAGAATTTTGGGAAGGGTGTTCACAAAGAAAAGTTAGCTAGAAAAAAAAAATAGTAGGAAAGAAAGTTTATTGAGGGGGTCCCCCTCACGATTCTCCCTCGGACCGCCTCTGGTTCAGGTAGGTATACGTTTATTTATATTTATTTATTTCGGGAAGACCTACATTCATTTAACATTCATAGAATCAATAAAGTCATTTGGACTCACTCCACTTACGATCAGAATATATAAAAAAATACTTGCAGCATAAATTGACTTCAGATATTTAAAATTAGTATTATATAGATGTAGTATCCGGCTTTGCCGTTCCGATTCCGATGCCCATCCTCAGGTGAGTTTACGCTGACAGATCGCAGCGACCACTGTGATCGATCTGGCAGCGTAAACTCACCTGAGGATGGGCATCGGACTTGCCCGAAACTTCGACTATAACCGTGAGTAAAGCCGGTTTACATCTATTTAATAACGTGTCAAACTCACGAGAATTTTCGATGAAAAACTTTAATTTTGTTTGAATCAATTCAGCTTCGCAAAACACTAATTGTGTATCTTCTTTCGGTGATTCGATCGCAGACAGTTGGCGCGATGGCCCGCAGAGCGATACCGGAAGTACCGACTTACGTCCGTTTCCGGAAAATGGCCGACAACGCGAACAGTTCGGTTTTATTGTCTTCGTTTCATCTGAAAAAAAATGATTTTGTTGGTGGCTGTCTGACATTTCTCCTCTGTACTTTCTTAAGAAATCGCAGTATTTCAAAAGTGGCAAAAGTCGCAATAAACCTTTGCTACTCACGGGATCAATTGTCATTCACCCTCAATAATGATGCCGTCCAGATAGATTTAACACTTTTCAGTTATTGGAGTGCAACTCAAAAACCACCTTATTGATTTCGATGAAATTTAACGGGGCCTACCTCGGAAGTATATTTTATAAAACAAAAAAGAATTATCAAGGTTTATAAATGATGAGGTTATCCGCGAACGAAAATTAAATTTCATCAAAATCAGACAAGTCGTTTTTGAGTTGCACTCCAATAACTGAAAAGTGCTACGCATACCTCGACGATATTCCAGTTGTGGGTCACGACATCGGAGATCATACAAAATAATAATTAATAATATTTAATATATTTAATAAAATTTAACGTGGGTGCCGTAAGAGTCGGCTAAGGGACCACATACCAGAAGGTGGGCAGCAGCTCAGAAGGCAGAGTGCTAGCAACTGCGCCAAACGCCCAGTCCGTTTGACAATTCATTGTCAATTCATAAATCCAAATGACAATTGATCCCGTGAGTAGCAAGGGCCACTGAAAAGAATGAAGAAAAATTATTACCAAAAAAATTGATCCGACTTATTTATCACTCAAAGGTGTGAAATAACTTGTCGAAGTCGGTACCACGAGCACAATATTGTGATGACAGTTACTTTTGTGAACCATCATTGCACCGACTACAACAAGGTTATTTCACACTTTTGAGTGTTGAAATCGGTTCCATTTTTGTTTCTTATTTTTTAATCTTAGCTTGGGCTTTTTGTCCAATAAGTAATACGACAGGCAATTTTGCAAGAAAAAGTATTAAAATTAATTTTACACTTTAGAAAAAGATCTGTTTCTATCTATAGTAAAACAGCATCAAAATAAACCAAAAAACGCAAAAAGCTACGAGTATACCCTAAAATTATGCTAGTGAGTTCGTTCAACCGTGATTCGCTTCACATTTTTTGCTAATAGGAATTAAATCATAAACGTTGCAGGGTTAAACATGGCATTTTTCTTCGAGCGTAGATCATCAGTCAATGTCAGCCTGTAATGAGGCAGGGTTGGGATGCATAGACGATAAAAATATCGATAAATCGGTACATGATTATTCTAAATATCGATAAAAGTATGTCAGCGGCAAATCTATAAATAGATAACGATATTGTATTTAGGTTATTAACATTCTCGATGATTAAAAACGTGAAAATTCTATAGGATTTGCAATGGATTAAGTATTCTTTAATATTATTGACGTAATATTTAAGGCATGCCTTATTTACTCAAATAAACTAAAAAAACAGAAAATTGTATTGTGAAAGGGTAACGGTATATGAGCTTTATTTTTAAATACTTCATATTATCACTATGAAAATGTAGCTTATTCCTGCTTGCAATTATTTAATTCCAAAAAAGTTCGTCTAATACTTTTTGCTTAACAAGTTTTATTTATGCAAAAAAGTAAATATTGAATAAAGATTTCCAGACTTCCAGCCATGCGAGAACTCATACAAATATTGACAATTTAGGCGTGAAAAGCATTTCAAAAAATCAAAAATTGCCTCTCTCATTTGTTAAATTACTAGTTTATATATAAAAATATCAAAGAAACTTTTAGTACGTATTAGTCACGAAATCTCTCCGAACACTTTTGGATTCATATTACCGCCATTGGTAAACTATAGATATCTCAAATTATTTAGCAAAGATTTGCATCGTTTTCTATAACATAAGGGTTGACAAGGGATTATTAATTCTTATTATACCCTTCATTCGTTTAACTGTGATTAATTTATTATTGCTGCAGTTTAAATTTTGATGTTAACAAACTACTTAGGTACGAACCGTCAAAACCGTCATTCTTTAAAAAATATACAAAATTATTTCTTAAGTGTATCAATCCAAACGTAAGCTGATCGTATATAATTAGCAATTATTAATATTATCAATGTCGATATGTTTATCGATAGTAAGCAAAAAATCAATACCCCTCCCTAGGCAGGATCCGGGTTCCGTAGTTACTCAGACAAGCCCGCCTCGCCACTTATACATTTCGATAAATTGGTGTTGTTGATGACAATACGCGCCGACGACATGTGGTTCTGACACATTTGACGTCAAGTGTAAGCGTGGTGACTGAAATACATATAATATGTATATATATATATAGTATGTAGCAAGCTTACAGCTTTCATACTACATACGCCCAGAAAATAATAGTGTAGGATAATTAGGCATAAGTTGAAATGTTCATTACGACCATTTATGTCTCATTTTTAACTGACTTCAAAAAAGGAGGTCATTTTATGTTTGTTACCGCATAACTTTCGACTGGAAGAACCAATTTTGATTGTTCTTTTTTTATTTGAAAGCTGGTGCTTCACGTGTGGTCCCAATTTAAATTTTATTAAAACCGGTTAAGCGGTTTTTGAGTTACACTCCAATAACGGAAGAAAGCTACGCATAGGTAAATCAATGATATTAGTTGCGGGTGGAGAAATTGGTAAACATACACAATGACAACTGATCCCGTGAGTAGCAAAGATCACAGAAAAGGGTGAAAAAAAAATTGTACCAAAATATGGAACCGACTTCAACACTCGCAAGTATGAAATAACTTGTCGAAGTCGGTACCATGCTCACAATATTTTGATAATAGTTACTATGGAACTATCATGGTACCGACTTCAACAAGGTATTTCATACTTTTGACTGTTGAAGACGGTTCCATTTTTTGGTAAATAAAAAATGTTAAATACTGAATTGGAACAATTACCACCGCCTTTGAATTACATTATTTTATATATTTACTAGAAATACATGTATTTTGGTTAATATGCTACAATAATTCACGGACAGTTGATAAAACTGCATCAGGCATAAGTCCAGTCGGGCATGAAGTATTGTTGTTCTGCTTATTACTCCCATAGTTAATCGGGCAATGAGCGAGACATGCGAGTCATCGGCAGCTGTTCTTAAGTAAAATGCAGGTTATAGGGCCTTGAGTACTAGAGTAGAGTTGCCTATCGGTATTATATCGGTTATAATATATACGTTGCGAATGTTTTCATTCAAATCGTTAGTCGACCAGACGTTTTGCCTCCACTTACCTAATACGCACTGTCTAAGAGTGGAACTCATTATGAAGGTCCAGGATTGTAGGTACTTATCAGAAAACTTAACTAGACGTTAACGCAATGGCCGGTTAATAATAACTTGATAAATGGGTAAATAATGCAGTACTCCTGCAAACCAGGAATAGAAAATCAATATATAGTTTAATTAATTTATCTTCCAGCATTGCGGTATGCTTTCACGTTAAGCCCCTAATTTAGAATATTGCCATCACGTAGGGTTACCAGGAAATATATATACCAAAGTATGTTAAGGGTCTATAATAATTAATATGTTACTGTGCTCCTCAGTATTGCCAGTTTAGGAATTAAATATTTTCTTGAATGAAAGGAAGTTCGGAATAGATTTTGATAAAATTCGCATGGAACCAAACTGTATATTATGTATGCTTTCAATAATTTCTTTTAATTCGGTAAAAATGACGGAGTTTAGAAGTAGCTAATAAAGTACAAAAAGTATTACTTAAATTGCCAATACGGCGACTATTGGCAATATAATATTTGCTTACGCTTTAGACGCTATGGGGGGGAGGGGGGGGGGAGGGGAGCTGGGAGGGGGTGCTATTTTGGCCGGTACGCTACGTCACTAAGTTACATTAGGCATAATAATATGGATTTACCTATCAAAAGATCTAGAAACATTTAAATATAAATATACTATATTATTATTAGGTAAATAGCTAGTGAAGGCGCTCATACCAGAGTTTAAAATAACATTATATGGGAGTCATGGAGGTAATCACCGTCGTCGTCTGAAAAGACACAACTGAAAAGCATATTGATTTGTACCTCTATAACACAGTAAAGATTTCGTATAACTCCTTTACTGATGGATGCCCTTACTATACCTTGACTTTATGACCGAGTTCAAAGCTGGATCCGCCCTTACTTCTACCACATCCTCACTGAATACAAAGTGATACACGCTACGCATCTATAATAATAAAATAAATGGTCCATATCCCGGAGCGGTGGTAATAATCATTCCAGTGGCTGATAAAATGCTTATCTTTCATGTAAGTAGTATTTTTACAAGATTTCGTATTTTAACAAGAATATTCAATTATCTCTCCGGAAAGCTCATCCGTCTCTGTCTTCTCGTCTTTCAAAATCTTTTTTTACGAATCCTTTTGCACAACGTTGCCTTTAAGTAAGATAAAAGATATCCCAAATCGATTAAAATACCGCCAATGCCCGCAATACCTCCGATGGGATTATAAAAGCCATCACAAGTGAAATTCCAACCTCCAGCGATCTTAATTGTCCGATGGGTGCTTAAGGTCGAATCGTGGTAAGATTCAATCTTATGTCGATTGGAGGGTCCAGTCTGCAACTTGGTCTGAACTTCCTTGTGCACAAATAAAAATTAAACCCATTTTATAACCCATAGCATAGCGGTGGAAGCGACGGCGTCCACCTGTTTGATGGTACGACTTCCTCCAATAGTTTGAGCTTCCAATGAAAGCAACGCTGTGATCAAAATTCATACCGTGGTGGTACCTACCCTCAAGTTTTTAAAATTGTCACAAAACACACAGTGTGGTCAGGCAGGAGTGCATGAGAGCCAGTAAGCATTCTAGGACTATCGCCACATCGTCACTTAACATCAAGTGAGGTAGTGGTCAAACGTATAACCTTTGAAGCGTAATAAATGTCAGAATATGATTGTAATTAATCAATAGCTGTGGGTAAATTTTGTTGTCTATGTGGTCTAACGGGATTCTGTGGGATAAGACCCGAGTACGAAAGCAATTAGGATAGATTTTTTTTCAATTCATAGAAATATATTATTATAATCCTGAGTTGCCTAGAGTCGTCAGACTAAGTAATCATTAAAAAAAACATTATGATATTTGATTTATTTGTATGTTAACAAAAAAGTAAAAATCTTAAACTTACCTGCTGATAACCCAGACGCAAGAAGACTATGCTTTAATAATGTATTTCTCAGTTTAAAATGACAAAATGGTAATAACTCTATTGTATACGTAAAATTAGCTAAATAAACGTAAATTTATTTAGTTAAGGATTATACAAAGTTTATCCTGTAACTATGAAGTCCATTTGATATAACAATTATCAGTGACAACCCTAAAATAAGATATTTTTATTGATTTACGAATAGGTAATTTTAGTCAGTCAACAACCATTTGCTACATATACAATTTTGAGTCATTTTAGTTCATTTTTTGAAAGTCCTAGATGTCTAATAATCTTGTAAAAAATACTAAGTAGGTACTTATGAGTACAGTTCATGAAGGTTAGTTTTCATTGAACAAAATTTGATTTCATCTGCTAATTTCCTAGTGAAAAAATATGTTTAATCAACCATTCTTGTGTGTCAAAAAATCTTGCTAAAATTTGTTAACAGTGGTCCTTCACCAGAAGCTCAAGCCGTTGGTGGCGATCGAACCAGCGTCCGTCAGTTTGACAGACGACGCTCTTACTAATATGCTATCATTACTTCAGATAAGTGGATGAGCCAACATCGCTATAGCGCTTGTAATGGAATAACCTCACATGTAGGTATAGTGTTAGAATCGTCTAGCTCATTGAGTCAGAGAGTGCCGGCGGCGGCGGGCGTTTCGTCTCTCTATCACTATTATTATAAGCTTCTGAGATGCCCCACTTCTTTCCCTGACTTTATCGTGACCATATTATTACATACAGCTTGACCTTGATCAAATGATCTTACTCATTTTACACTGTTTTTACGGGTATAACGTGGTACTTAGGCGTAGTCGATATCATGATCGACAATTGTTTCGGCTTCTTCCGGAAGCCTTCATCAGGATCTTGAGTGCGGTGCGTTAGTCGTAACGTCCCGTCTCGCACTGCGGGCGGCAGCGTTATACTCGTAAAAATCAGTGTAAAGTAATTATGAACGAGTTTAAAGATCTTACTCATATTTTCAATTATTTTTTCAAACCTTTCTTTATTTTGGTAACAAGAATATTAGTTTGTCTTAGAGTGTTAAATCTTGCGGGAAAAGATAACCTTGTAGATCTACGACTATTACTAAACTCATTGCGGGATGTTCCTTGCTTATTTTTGTAAATTTAGAACTATTCGGCCTGGATGGTTTATGTTTTTGTTTTTTTACATAATATGCAATATTGTGTTCAGTAAAAGTATTGAACAAAAAAACATGAGGGAAATGATAAAAATGGGGCTTTTGACTACGACCTATGTGCAAATTTCTCTTCGTGAAATGCAGAATAGCTGCAATAATATGTTCAGTTAAAAATAAGGTGTTTAGTTCATTATTTTCATTTCACATAAATATCTTAAAGGTATATGTGTAAGTAAGTCAATTATTATTATTTTTTATTTTTTTTTCAAACTTGGCCAGACAAGGACCGGAAAGTACTCCGAAAGTACTCACCACCATGCCGTGTGAATGGTTTTTCTTTCACAGGGGGAAGCAGTAGGGATCGAACCGGCGTCCGTTGGGTTGACAGGCGATGCTTTCATCGCTAGGGTATCATCGCTTCATATGCAATGAAATGGGAGGAGGTACGAAGTACAACAGTAAAACCACTAAAAAGTTTTGTAGTAAAAAGTCTATTGAAAGGTTGAAAAAAAATTAAAGCCGAAATAAGTAACAGTAGTATTTTTATCATTATTTTTTAAAGAAATATTGGTCATCATGGTCGGTAAAAACTAAGAATTCTTTTTTTCATTCTAATAATTCTACAAATTCATCTAACCTTCAAAGTCTTGAACTTGTCGCATACATTTATCGATAAAACATCTTCTTACTAGAATACGGTACAAAGATAGTCAAGTTCTTGGAGTTGCAGATAAGAAAAACTGATGTGTAAAGTTAGGTTATAAATTTGCGTGAAGCGTCTGGTTACGTCGCGATTCGATTCTTGAATAATCCTCCTTCGGCAGTTTGACAAGGTTTCGGAATTCGGAACTTTCCACTATCTCTGTTTCTCAATTTAGATATCCAAATTCTCTTGTGTTTTTACAATAAATTGTAGGTCTTATTTAAATAAAACAATACAACTTTAAGAACTGAAGTCGTTTAATTCTTTAGTTTATTCTGAGACTTATAAAAATAATATACGTTTAATTTTTGTAAAGATTCTACAATTATAACTATATGTAACAATGATACCATTAAAATCATGCCTTTCATCAGTATCACATAAAATTTTGTTTTATTTTATCTTTAAGACAAATTCACCATAGTAATAGTTTTTAAAATGAATTAGAATAGCTTATTCATAAGCTGTAAAGTTTTAGTGTTCAACAACATTTACTTTATGTCTCGTAAATTTATTATTCAATATTAAATAATGTCACAACTGTCAAACTACAAATAAATTATTGAAAATACAAAAATAAATAAAAATATGACTCAATTAGTCAAATAACCCGCCCCTTATAGTTCCGGGTGCAAAGGTACCCATTGCACTGGCTGCGTTACCGCGCTGAATGGCAATCGCGATCCTTTGCACCAGAAACGAACCGGAGCGGGGGTCACCTCCCAAATCTCTTATTCTACGCCATATCTCACTCACCAAAGCTTTTGCTTCTGCACCCCAACTCTTTATGTCTTATGCGATATGTTTATCATAAGTTACAATAGAACTGGATAAAACAGTTCAGCAAAATAATAAACATCGTTTTGTATCTTTAAGCAGGCACTTGTTCAACAACATTCAATTAAAAGCTCGTTCTACTTAGTAGGTAACGAAGTACTGACCGCCACATATGCCGCTGTCTTTGAACAGCCTTTTAATAGCTTGAAATATTAACGATATACTCACATAAACGCTAACGTGTATTCACAGATGATCATGCGATAGCTAGGCCGGTGGGCTGGATACCTAGAGGCTACCGCGTTTCTAGGTACACAAATCCAGTTTGATACTCTGTGGGTGGCAGCCACTCGTCCATACTTACCGTATCACGGTTCTTAATGACTGCTGTTCGGTAATGGTCTCACGACCGGGGGATATAGGTACTTTTAGTCTTTTATGATAATTAGTATCGTTCAATATTTATTCGAACGCATTCACAGCCCGCCTTTTATCTTCAAGTTTATTTGTATTGCCCCTGTTTTCGATCCCGTTCGATGCTAATTAGGTGTATTCCATTTAACTTTTACGTTTGAGTGCAACGATTACGATTAAGCTATGGCAAGTTGTGTTAGAGTGTGGTAGGATGTTTAATGGTTTCGTTCGGTGGGCGATCATGCGTCGATCTATTTGTGAATGACGAGAAATAATGCTGACACTGTGTTACATAAAGCCGTTTCCAAAATAGACAATTTGGAGTCTTTTGAGCTTCTTTTGTTTAAAGACTATGTATAATATACTTTAAAAAATATGAGAACAGATGATAAAGTTAAATTTAATTTGAACAATGGCAGTGGTTCGCTTATTCAACTGAAATAAACTAAAATTTTGGAAAACTAAATCAGTTCTTATACGGTTACGATAAAGTCTAAATTGGTATGAGACTTATCAATAACATCACTAAAATTTAATGTATTTATTAAATTTGCGGGTAGTTTTAGCGAAATTAAGTCGCCACTTATTTGGTGCCTACTAAATCTACCCGCAATTGACCAGCAATGGAATAAAACTCATCTAATATTAGTGAGAGCGTTGTATGGAGTTATACGAACTTGAATTTTAGGGTAAATAAATTACGAACTATTTCAACTTGAAGAATTTTAGTGAGTTTTAGCTAGTTCGTAGGATCAACAGAATTAGGGCCAATTATATGCCAATTCATACAAAATGATCGTTTCAAAATTATCGCAGTTACGACAAATAAAAAAAAATATTAAAAAAAAACATTTTATTGCCATAGTATAAAATACATAACACACTGAGTACATATTTACACAAATATAATTTCTAGGCAATAGGATTATGCTCAGCATGTGCAGCGTTCGCATTGACAAAAAAAAAAGTGCTTCAACTGTTTCTTACACCAGAAGATAGGAAATTAATAAGTCTAAAAATGTTATAATTTAATATTTTTTGAGCCCGTAGGCCATCAGTAGTATAAATGTATGTAATATTTAAAATGAACATGCATCAGGCTTTCTCCCGCCTTTTCTGCCCGTAAACACCGCGCTGTCATCCTCATGTCATCGGTATGTCATCATGTCATCGGCAACTCTTGAAACCTTACATATGTCAAGGTTGTTTTGTCTGCTCTTCTTACCTGCGTAACGTAAATATCGAAGGCGGCAGCAAAAAATAAAAATATAACTGCGGACATTTGCTAACTTCACTTTTTAACATACGTATTTCAATTCAAAATTCTGTTCTCTATTGATAAATGTCGTTTTTGCTCGCATAATAAGATAACCAAATCTATTTTTAGTAAATAATGAAGTACACACGGCTATCTACAATACCTATCGCTATTTTCCAGGAGATCTGAGAGGAAATGGTCGAACGGTTGAACCTGGCCCTAAAGGCAGTCTCCGACTGGGGTGATGCCAACCTGGTCGGGTTTAATTCTAATAAAACGCAGGCGTGTCTATTTTCCGCAAAAAAGAGTCAATTTAATGTGGCCCCTACTTTCCGTGATGTGTCCGTGCCGGTAACTGACCATCTAGACATTCTTGGTGTCTCCTTGGACTCGACACTCAATTTTGGATCATACATAGATTCCAAAGCTCAGTTGGCAGCCAAAAAACTGGGCGTCCTAGCAAAGGTAAGGCAGTACTTTACACCGGAACAACTGCTCAACTTGTATCAAGCACAGGTTCGATCGTGTATGGAGTACTGCTCTCATTTGTGGGACGGCTCGGCCAAGTACCAACTCGAGGCTCTTGAGTCGATAGAGAGACGAGCTAAAAGGCTCATCAACAATGACTCTCTGGTCGAGAGGAGACTCCAAGGCCTGCAGCACCGACGTAAAGTCGCTAGTCTATCGGTCTTTTATCGGATACATTTCGGGGAGTGTGCTCTGGAGTTGCATAATTTGATTCCACCATCCCCATTCCATCTTAGGACGACCAGACGGACGGCAATGCGACATCCATACATGGTGGAAGTTCCAACTTGTCGCACGAAGCGTTTTGCTACCACATTCCTAGTGCGTACAGCTAACGAATGGAATTTATTGCCTAAATCTGTGTTTCCGCAAACATACAACCTGGGTATCTTCAAGTCACGAGTGAATAGGTATCTTCTAGGCAGGCGTGCTCCACCGTAGACCGCATCATCACTTAACATCAGGTGAGATAGTGGTCAAACGCTTGCCTATTCCCAATAAAAAAAAAAAAAAAAAAAAAAAAAAAAAAAAAGAGCATATTTTCAGCTGCCGTCGATACAACGATGTCGATAGTCGATACAACACCATTCCGTCGTTAGAAATAATCGATGTAATTTTTCACACATTTTTTCCGAACGAGTGCGTGCACTTAAAGCATAATTCGTTTCCTTTGCCTTTCGTCTAAAAACATGATTGATGCTGTATCAGTTATGATGGGTGAGTTTTTTCTCGAACATTGCGACATGTTTCTCTTTAGTGATTAAAAATAACAGGTTGTCTCGACAAAAAATCAATGATCATACTTGTATCGCATTCTGAGAATAAAAAGGTGAAGTGCGTAAAAAACGCATTACTTACGAGATAATCACACTAATATAATAAATGCGAAAGTTTGTGTGTTTGTTACACCTTTATGCCTAGCTTGATACATCATCATCATGATCATCATCTCAGCCATAGGACGTCCACTGCTGGACATACACAAGGCGATTTCCACAAGGACCTGTTGAAAGCGGCCCGCATCCAGCCCTTGCCTGCGATCTTAGTCAGGTGGTCTGTCCACCTGGTCGGTGGCCGTCCTATGCTGCGCTTGCCAGTCCTTGCCAGTCCTTGATACATTTAAATGTAATTCGGAATTTTGATTAGAACCTTCTAACCTAAATAAACACACTACTAACAGGCTATTTTGAGTGGCCGATTGGCGCAGTTGGTAGCACTCTGCCTTTTGAGCCGCTGGTCCCGGGTTCGATTCCCGGACAGGTCAAACATTTGTGTGTATTAACATGTCTGTTTGACCTGTGTCTGGGTGATGTATATGTATATAAGTATACATAAGTATGTATTTAAGTATATATATCAGTCATCAGGTTACCATAGTACAGGCTCTGCCTAGTTTGGGACTTGAAGACCTTATAAAATCCATATAAAAAAAAATATTTTATTTCGATAATAAATATATGGTTCGTCTAGGATACCACCGAAACCTAATTAATATTAGTATAATAAGGTTAAGTAACCAATTTATAATGATTTTTGGTATATACGTATGGGACCTTGGAAAAGGAATTACGGCTACTTTTTGTCCTGGAAAAAGTATATTTTCCGTGAGATATCTGAGGTTGCGGAAAAACCGTAGTCCACACAGGTGAAACCGCGCGGCGCAGCTAGTAAATAATATTTCTTGGATGACAATGAACGTGGACGACATAAAGATGTAAAGAAACTTGTAATATGACGATACGTTTGGAATAATTGAATACAGCTATCAATATACACAAACTGGATTACCAACACCGAAGCTATTCCGATCGGGGCGGCTCCTTGGTCCGGACTACATGCACTACGTAAATGTCACCCATCGTCTAACCACAAGGGTTATACAATCTTATCATGCTATCAAGACTCACTTCGTCGTACGTGATAGAGTACATTTTGCCTAAGCAATCGTGTTATGGATGTACCTTGATCTCACATCCAAGCGGTCAGCTGCGAGCGATAGCTAATTAAGAACCTAACCCCAGCTACGGTGGCCTAAGGCCTGCTAAATGCAGTCTGTGTGAACTTTCGAGCTTGTCTTTTGAAGCGTTAGTTACTTGGTACTTAGACAAAGTACGTGTACCTACGCGACGACGTTTCAACACGGCACAATGATTTAGCATGTTTTGAATTGCAAATATGTGTTAAGTTACCTTGCCTACTGCAGTGCTGCATTCGGATTGGTAGCGCAGGTGTGTTTTGGGTGTCATGGTTATTCTGGCCGGTTTGATGCAGGACAATTGAATTGTACGTTCAATTAAATGTACCACATATCTATTGATGTGAGTAGATTAAACTGACAGATTAATAATAAATACTAATAATAATAACTTGTCTGGTCGGTTGGCGCCGTTGGTAGCACTCTGCCTTCTGAGCCGCTGGTCCTGGGTTCGATTCCCGGACAGGTCAAACATTTGTGTGTATGAACATGCAAGAACGTGTCTGTTTGACCTGTGTCTGGGTGTGTATATGTATATAAGTATATATATATATATATAAGTATGTATTTAAGTATATATATCAGTCATCAGGTTACCATAGTACAGGTTCTGCCTAGTTTGGGACCTAAAGACCTTGTGTGAATGTGTAAAAATAATAATAATAATAATAATAATATGGTAAGATATTGTTAGGAAAAGATTTATCTGAGTTAATCGAAAGGCATGCGTGCAAACCGTTGAGTTATAGAAGTGTCATTCCTAATAAATAAAACCAAAATAATGTTTATTTTACTAGTACGTGCAGATACCTTTATTAAAACAAAATACTAAATGCAATACTATAATTTATTTATTTATTTATTTTATTAAAATTATTAATTTAGTAAAATTTAAGCAACTCAAGTATTATCCATCCTTGAGATTGATATTTTCAAGCGTGAATTTTTTTTAATATAATAACTATAAATTTGTCAAATGTAAAATCCATTAGAGAGATCAAAGATACACCAAAACATTGTATTTTTACTGTTTATAACGGAATCCCATATAAAGTATGTAAAGTGTTAAAATCCAGACACGCGGTAGCGTGTCAAGCCAAGTAAATAAATAATAAATAAATAGTATACTAAAGAAAATTTCAAAAAATGAAAAATATTTATTCATAGATATTTTAAATGATAATATTTTTATTATCCATACAAACTAAGTAAAAGCTTATTTATACCTGGTATTTTAGTTGCCTGGAAGAAATCGCTTTAAGCGATAAGGCCGCCCTTTGTATCACTGTATTTATATTTGTTTTCTTTATGTGTGTGGTTTTGAAATAGTGTGCAAATAAAGAGTTTTCTATCTATCTATCTATCTAATGACATGCATGACTGACAATGGTGGCACCATCTGGAATCAGCTCTGCCTACGGCTCTCTCATTAGGAATCCCAATGACCACAATTTGTTCGATATCTCTGAAAAGACCTGTGTTAAAAACCTGTCAATACTTCATTTAAATAAATTACTACGTAGCTATATATATTAGGCTTATTATAGCTATATTTATTATTATATATATATTAAGCGATAGCTTTTGTTAAAACAGTTGCTTGAATTAATCAACTCAATTTGACCAAATAAAGAAGCAATGTTTTGGCCTAACCTTGAACTGAAACGGAGATTACCTACCCTGTGAAAATACGTATAATAGACAATAGAAATGCTTGGACACCTCATATTCCTAGACAGAATTAATTATATTGCTCATCGTAAGGTTCCTTTGAACTTTTCTCAAAGAGCACTAAAGTACAAAGCTACTAGCTTTATGTATAACTTGCCTGATATTGAATTTAAATTGAGACATAAACTGAATAAGAGTCATAACGCAAATATAGATGCTATAGAAACAAATAATTAGTTTAGGATGGCAATGATGGTGATAGTGAAGTGACTCACTTGAACTGAAGTTAACCAATCAGATAGTGCTTATGACTGATAGGGAAGCAATTCAAAGGTCATCGAACTTCATACACTTTAAGATTTAAATGGATGAAAATAAAATAAAAATTGTAGCATTATTTCACACGCAACTAAAGAACGGGAAGAAGTATTTTATAATATAGTAAATCTGTGGATGATACGTTCCTATACATTTCTCATAACCACAGAGTACCATTTTCTAACAAGGAGTTTTTAAAACATCTCTCATGACCAAGGTCGCTGCAACTCGATCAAAACATAAATTTTATTATTCAAAATTTCATCTTATAATTAAAAGTACGCCATATTTTAATTAAAAATAGAGTTACTAATTTTATATATTTTTTAAAACTTTGTTCTTAGTTTTAAAATAAACTTGGATTTATATGTGAAAAAAAATAAACAATTCGTACAAAATTGAGCAAATCATAATTGCTTCTAATTTTAAACATTCATGAAGCCGTAACTAAAATATGCAAGATAACTTTTTATTTCAATTTTTATCATTGAAATCAATTATTGCTATGTGCATAAGCGTTGCAGTGAATAGAATTGGTTTTATCGCGCACTCAGTATACCAGTCACGCGATTTTATAAAATTATAAACAGCATCTGATAGAGTGAAAAAGTCCCATTGCTGGTAAACTTTGTGATCAAGATAGGCAGACATTCAAATATTAGAATAGTAAATAATGGTATTTGACATTATTAGATTTTGTTCTGTTTTCTTTTTTATCTCAGATGAGATATGTGCTGGTAAACGGCTATGTCATACTTTTATGTATACTTCAGATGGGCGTGTATATAGACTTTGTAATACAAGTCAAATAAGCAGTGAGATAAAGGAGCGTAGCCATCCCGTGAACTCTGCCTTTACCTCCAGGAAACAGGGGTGACTTTATGTTTGTCTATAAAATTCCATACTGCATATTCTTATTTTTGCTTATCCAGTTTTGGAATTATTGTTCGTTTGATATATAACTAATTTACTACAATTATTAAAGAAAAAAAAGAAGGTGCACGACTGCGGATAGCAAAATAAATCAATTAAATTTATAGGTGATTTATAGGTACAATTGTACACAATGTTTTTTTCGTTTTAATATCGCGCCATTTCAACCCGCTGGGTCTATCTATATTAAACGTCTAATGAATTCGATCTCATAGAAAAGCCCCGAACAAAGCATTCATCATGTGGTGAAAATCGAAATACTGGGTATTTTGCAAAACAAGCATTTCTTCAAGAATAATAGAGTGTGCATCGACGGTGAGGTCTGTCAAACTCCACAACATACGGGTTTATTTTATTGGCATTATGCCTCCGTGTATCATTGAAGTTTACGACAGGGATCCCTCTTTATTGTCTATGGCTTGCTGTTTTGTATGGAACATCCTGACTTGATGGAAACGAAACATTGCAACAAAAAATTACTACCAACATCTTAAAATAAGTTTATAAAAAAACTTTTGATAATACTCATTTATGTAGATTTCAATTTTAAAACAAAGCTCGTGTGTTTAATTAAAACGTAATATCTTTTTGCTTGATTATAATTATTATATACGGTGGCGATGAACATAAAAAGCAGTGGTGGTGATGATGAAGAAAAGTAGCCTATTTCAGGGTGTCAGCTACTTCATTATCAAATTTCATCAACATTAGTGCAGCAGTTTGACCGTGAATAAGTAACAAACCTACCAACTCACATTCACATTTAAAAAGATGTTAGTGGCCACTGTAACGTCAGTTTTCACTTTTCAGGCAGCTTAAGATCCCCTGACATGTAATCCTAAGGGGTTAACCAGAACCGGCAGCTTAAAATGCCGCCCTAAAGCACGGAAGCGCTCCGTTGAAAATGCCACTAGCGGTATCCCATCCAAATATGACTGTGCTTACTACGTTGATTATCACAGTTGGTATTACGATCGCACACGTAAACTCCTAATATTTGGTGTACACAATATGGGAAAAAAATCTGTTTTTATAGTCAGGCATCATATTTACTTCTTACTATTCCCAAAATGTTCACAATGTTTCCTTACAGAATTTCAGTGCGTATATCAGTTTATTCAATTTGACGACTCGTCACACTTATATAAATGGTATCTTCACAATCTACCTGGCAAGTGGCAGGTAAGAGGTTAATCAATTATTCAATCATTCAACCTGTGCCGATTGAGAAATCGTTACCGTACGCAGACAATTTAATTGCAATAGCGCATAATGTGATTGCAAAATTTCAAATGTCACTCGTCGATGGAATGCTCTGGCCTGTATGTAGTCATTTTGTCAGTAACCTAGTTGTTAGACGATTGCAAATTACAAAGTAAACTGTATTATATGCGTTGCATATTTCATGTTTGGGACCAATGATATTATATGTTTATATGAGGTAGATGTCGCACAAGCGTGCGGAAACTGAGGCGGCAAAAAAGAGTCAGCTAAGGGATCACGTTCCATAAGGTGGGCAGCAGCGCGATCTGAGGATTGAAAATCGTACTGCGCTCGCCAACCCGCCTGCCAAGCGTGGCGAGTATTGGCAAATCTCCCCCTATATGGGGGAGGCATATGTCCAGCAGTGGACGCCCCATGGCTGAGAGGGAGATCATTTCCAAGTACTTAGAAACTACATGTAGCTACAGACAATAAAGGTAACCCCAAACCTAACAATTGTTTCGCCAACTGTATCGCATAATGCTAAATTGGCAAACAATAAATTTACAAACAGAATAGACGTGCGTGCAGTACTGTACGCCTGCGCCATAATAAATACATTTTATGTGTGTACTGAACCTTTGTTTTCGATACTTATTTAGATTCATACACTTATTCACTTGTAATGTACATTTGTAAAGGTTGTTGAAAGTTATATTTTTAGTTCAATTACTTGTATTCAAGAACAGCGTTTTAGTACCTATGTTGCCTGTAGACAAATATTGTATCATTTATATTTAATTGTTTGAGCGTGTCACGTGCCAAATAGAAATGTCAAACTCGCCACCGAAACTTACAGTGCCTACCGAAGGTACAACAAACTCCTTACATCATTTAGGATTATTTTAGTTCTTATGTATCATTGGTTAAGTGTTTACAGAATCCTTGCTCACACACTACTGCTTCAAGGTAAAATGTATGTGCCAGAGGTTTACACTGCACATCAAGATGCAACGTTTGTCCAGAGTTCTATGAACAAATTTAAGTTTATTAAAAACCAAAGGTAAAATATAGTAGGTATACGTCATATCTCAAGAGGTAGATTGTTGGTGCTTTCTCAAGTCGCCGTTGGTGGAGAGTTGGAGTTGGAAAATCAAGCTTGGTGGGAGACATTATAAAACAACAAGGTTGGTTTTCCCTTGCAATAATGTTCTGATAGTTTCTAAGCTGAACTTTATCGCTATTGTGATTACACAGAAACTTTTGTCAAAACAGGCAGACATTTTTATTTTTTGACTATAGATTATTAGGAAAGAAATGACTAAAGTAAAACAGTAAGTTTTGAGTAGGTATAGGTATATAACGTTAAAACGGTAAACGGTAAAGGGTTCTAAGGTAAAAAAGAAAAAAAAAACGTGATTGTCTGACTGACATAGTGATCTATCAACGCACAGCCCAAACCACTGGACGGATCGGGCTGAAATTTGGCATGCAGGTAGATGTTATGACGTAGGCATTCGTTAAGGATTTTGATTAATTCTACCCCCAAGGGAAAAATAGGGGATGAAAGTTTGTGTGAAACTTTGTCAAGTAGCAGTAGTAGCTTTATGCTTGCAAAGTCTCAACTTTGCAAGCATAAAGCTACTATGACGTAGGCATGCCCTAAGAAAGGATTGTGAGATTTCCCCTAAGAAAGTTTGGTTCCCGTGGGATAATTGAGGTAGCGGCAAAACCGTAATCCACGCGGGTGAAACCGCGGGGCACAGCTATTTATATAAAAAGATTTGCGTTTCAACGCAAGTCTGTATCGATCCTACACTGGCTTTCCTTTTGAGGAAATATTTGCTCGAAGATAATCTTCTTTACAGAACATAAAAAAACGTTGTTACTGAGTTAAACTGCAATTTAACTGACTCACCTGACTACTGTAACAACAAAACATATAATCACAATGTTGTTTTTGCAACGAAATAAAGACCAATTTTGCATTCACAACTTATTATTATCCTACTTTGTAATTACTCAGTTTTAGTTACAGTCAATTACACGTTACACGTAGACGTTACAATCTTGTCACAGTAAAAGCCTTTGTCATATTAAATAGGCCATTACTCAAAAATATGTCAATTTTATTGCGATATGGTTCTTAATGTTTATAGAACGATAACTCATTCGTGTGCAATTAGCCAAACCTGCATTTTGAATCGGAGTAGAATCTGTAATAGCCTGTTATGTGGCCGCACACTATTGTTTATGTAAATAAATCAAAGCGAGTGTAATGCACACTGTCACAAATTACAGGTCGAGACGTGAATATGGGAGAAATGCTTTGAGACAATCTTTAATAGAGATGTAGAGATGAGTCAAGGTTTCGGCCACAATTTATAAATAGAAGTACTTTTTGGTAGACGGTAACTGGACGGACAGATATTGTGTGTAGTTTATAGAATAGTAACGAACCTACCTAAGAAACCTGTTACTGAGGATTTTTATCACTCATACCCCTGCACTAGGATTCCCTGTATCGCGGACTGTGGTTATTACTTTACAAACTAACAAGTTTTTAATTTATTTATAATATTTATAGTTACAGACATTGTACACAGATTGTAAACTCAAACTGGTTTGCTTTATAAAACAATCTTAAAACTTTAGAACAAACGTTTCACTTATAAATCTCTTAAAATATAGAGGGAGGCTACGTCCAGCAGTGGAGGTTCTATGGCTAAGATGATGCTCATAGGAGTATTTTGCCTTATCTACGTTGAGAGTATTATTTGTCTGATATCCGGCTTAAACTGCATCAGAACCACTATGTAATAGTAGGTCAGTGCATCTTAGATATCGCCAGGGGCTCTTGCGGTGGAGCATCTAGATTGCTCTCTAACGCCATAAATGCGACACAAGCAAAAAGCTTGATACAGTGTATGTAGGTACTACGGTAGCAGTATATTGAGAATGCATAATAGGAAATGATGATTTTGCACATAGATCTTTAGCGAATTTTGTGTCAAATACCAATGTCATTGTAAGAATGTAGTAATAATCTTTTGAGAGATTCTTTAATAAAATAAAAGAATAAATTAAAATTATAATTAGAAACATTGTGTGAAATAATCTTCGTGTTATTAATTTATTAAAATACCATAAAACATATTATTATAGTGAAACGTAACATGTATGTATGAATGTAACATGAATAGTTATTTTAGTGTCAAATATACGTTACACGTAATAATTATAATTAATATAATAAGAGTGTAATTACTAAATGTTAGTATGTTCGGACGGAATTGAAACGTGGTCTCTGACTATGGGCCTTCTGAACAGGCTCAGAGTCGCACAACGAGCTATGGAGAGGTCTATGCTCGGGGTTTCTCTACGTGATCGAATCAGAAATGAGGAGATCCGTAGAAGAACGAAAGTCACCGACATAGCCCAGCGGATTAGCAAGTTGAAGTGGCAGTGGGCAGGGCATGTAGTTCGAAGAACCGATGGCCGTTGGGGCCGAAAGGTTCTCGAATGGAGACCACGGACTGGCAAGCGCAGCATAGGACGGCCACCGACTAGGTGGACAGACGACCTGACTAAGATCGCAGGCAAGGGCTGGATGCGGGCCGCTTCCAACCGGTCCTTGTGGAAATCAATGGGGAAGGCCTTTGTCCAGCAGTGGACGTCCTATGGCTGAGATGATGATGATGATGAGTATGTTCTATGTAAAGTAGTCAGTATACACATTGACTATTGTCAATATGAATATATAGATATTAATATTTAATTTCAATAAAGATATTTTACATTATTATTGACAGGTACCTTTATAATAAATATTGTTTACGTTTAAGGTCTGAGTCAGTGATAGTTTGAGAAAAAATAAGCGTGATAATATTTTTAAGATGATACGAAAGTGTATTTTTTCTGTAATATATTTGATAAAATATGATCTAAATTAAATGGCATATAATATAACTAGTTCACTTTGTTTTTCTCCTTACTAAGGTTGACTGGAAGAGAGCGCTTACACTACTTTTGTGGTTTATACTTTGGTGTGTACAATGAAGTTATTTGTATTGTATTGTATTACATTGTGATTGCCTTTCATCACAACATATCAAATTATATGTATTCAAATTTTAGAAATACATTTTAGTATTCAAAAATGCCACACACGTTACATTTGAGTGGGCATTATGGAAATGGCCAACCATAACGATTTACCACTATGAAATCCTATATTCAATGAAACTGCCACATTAAGCACGGCGTCGTCTTTCCTGGCGTGCGTTCGGCAGCTCCAACAGCCGAACCACATCATGCTCTGACAGCGGAATGTGCGGCGTTCACGAACTCCATTCGAGCATTATTTGCTCTGCCCAATGTTTGATAATTCCCGTTCAAGTAAACATGTTTATTTTTTTTATGTTTGACGAGACCATAAAATTTTACCTCTAGATTCCTATCAAATCCTGGTCAGTTGTCAAAAGTGACATATTCAATAGTAACTATCGCGTGATCCATTATCTATGTAAGTCATTTCTTCTTCTACTTATCTAACGGAGTAGCCGTTCGTGAGGGATCGATCAAATATTGGCCGATCAATATTTGGCTAATGTATTTGCCGAACGCAGCCCCGTACATAGTGCTATGAATAAAAGGTGTAAAATGAACATCAAACATTGTAACCGTGAGCATTCTTATTACTGCACACTTGGCCTGAGTTGAAAATATGTAATAATTTGTAATTGTAATTGAGACGAGCTCGGTACAGCACATAAAACTTAACGACTGTTGTCATTCGCTGCACTTTACGATATGACTTGAAATATCCTTTCTTACAATACTAGGAACGAGACTCGTGCACAATGAATTATTTATTTGCCAATTCAGAGACGAAAATTCATTACGTCTACCCGCTTTGTCTACCTCGCTCGTCGACTGTAAACATGTAAGGTGAAACTGAGTGAGAAAATGTAAATCTGGACATGCTTTTGCAAAAACGTAAACTATTTAAACCCATTACAAACTCACCTACAAGCTCACGACTTCATAGCTTACATTTCCACTCGTTATTGTCTTAATATATTGCAAGACACTTTGCAAAATGGTGGTCGTTCTGAATACTTGCAATTTTGTACCATTTCTGTATGTTTTTTATGTATTTATACCACAACAAATGTCTTGTTATCTGCAAATATAACAATTCTCAACGCACTAGGGAACTTAATTTATTAAATAAAAGATCAACCGCTGCTCTTGTCCCTTGTTTACACAAGGGAAGAACTGATAAGCCAAACTCTTAGATGTCAAATACAATATTCAACAAAAGGGAACTCTTTTTATACCGTCGAAGCTCCCAAGGCGCACCTAACTAACCGTGATAAGAGTTAGAGAAGGGATTCAAAAACATCTCAATTTTATTCTCCAGGCAGCTGAACCATCTTAGAAATACCTATCTATGCTACGGGTATTAGAAGTAAGATAATACTAAATTTTAAATAATAATAATATGAATAATGAACACGTTCGAGTTTGACATCAAAACAATTTGTGATGGTTGGCACACACAACCCGTGTTTATGGCCATGCTTAAATAGAGACATATTCAAACATATATTCGGAAATAAACGCAATTGCATCGAAATAAGCCCAAATTAAAAACAATTACGTTCGAAGTTCAAATTGAATATGGAATGCTATAAACATGAGTCGTTTATTTTACGCAAGCGCACAGCTACCAAATCCCAAGTGAAATAAAACTGTGGCGATTACAGTAAATGAGGCAAATCGCTGTATGTTAAGTGCTATAAGCACTCACAGCGCAATTTACTTAAGTTCTATATTCAAATACTTTTATCCCACTTACAGTACGCTAATGCACTTTTTTGTAGCGGTAGCCAGTAATAACGTATTCCATTAGTTGTTTCAACCCAAGAATCCTGCGCGCTTTGGTGCTGGAAATTTAGCTAACTACCGGGTGTTGTATGTAATAAAAAACATAATTGAAAGTAAATATAACAATTAAGTATGAGCAAGAATCAATTTGCAAACTCTTTCGATAGTTCCTTATTAAAACTTTAACAAAAAACAGAATAATAAAATTGAATTTGGGAAATAATGTTTTGATTAATTCATTGAATAAGTTTCGATAACTATATTTGTTGCAATTTTTTTCGAGCTGATAGACTTCGCTCTATATGGGAATGCGTATTTATACTGTCTGAACACCGCGAGAAAACTAACAACTGTCACAAACGTGAGTCTTTGCCAGTTTACCATTTGAAGAAGATTCGATGTTAAAAAATAATTTATCCTCACAACACCGAAGACGCGAGTACGAAGGTAAAAGTCTAATAATAAACAACAGTGATTTAAAAAAGAGAGATCCCGCTGAAAATAAGCAAATTAAAAATATCGCTGAATAGCAACTTCAGCGATAATAAAAAAAACTAAGTTATACAATGATTTCTTAGATCTTTTGGAAATAAACATATTTGTATTTGTATTTAATTGGTATGCATTAATATTGTTAAGTTAGTAAAATTTCGTTAAATTACCCGGAGTATTCAAGTTTGCGTGCTATACCTTATACCGCGTCGTCACTTGACATCGGATGAAACAGCGGTCAATGTAAGCTTATTTACCTTTAAAAAATAATTGTTTCTATCGTTATTTAATGATTGTATATTGCATCCTTGTGGTATGTGAATTCTATATATGAATCCATGAAGATGCAACTCGATGTATCTCGTAAAGATTGTGTAGGCGAACAAATATTGATATTCGCCGTCGATAAACTTTCTCACAGTAGACATAACGCTTGAGAATGAATATGACAACAGTGACATAAGTTTAAAATTCAATGTAAACATTGACTTCTCGGAATCAAACCCATCGACTGGGTAATAGAGTTTACCAAGCAGTGAACAAATAAAATAACAACCGGCTAAGTACATTCTCTTGGCTCCTACCATTGTACCAACTCCCAACCTTTCTGTAAGGTTATCTACTGAGCTACTTAACCTGAGTGCAGTTCCCTTTAAATTTTGATGTGATCCAGTGTAATCAACATGAATCGAATTTGCCTATTATTATTATATGAGTTCCAAAAAGAAGGTTGGTTCTATGTTACCTCAGAACTCCGCCACTTATGGACGGATTTAGAACACTCTATATTTGTTTAGAAAAAGTATATTTTCTGATACCTTTCATAGACATTTTACAAAAATCTTTACACTTCGCTACTTATTTGTAAAAAATATATGAAAATGTCTTCTCCTAAGTGGCGGAAGACGGTTTAAATACTTTTTAATATCGTATTTAAACACTAATGCCTTTATTAAAATAAAACACTAATAACTAATTAAATTACTGCAGCTACTACTAATATAATAACATTTGAGCAATCCACTAGCTATTGGTAGCCTATAGATAACTCAAATGTTCTAACCCGCTACCGGCCGGCAGCGTGCCCAGAATGCTAGCAGCATTGCCACGTTGCATTGCAATGCTGATTCGTTGAGCCAAATAATGTGCCAGCATTTTGGTCACGCGTCGCATCGATCAAACGCTCTGATACATTTTGGAAAATCCGATGAGCTCCAGGTCCCCCCGGGCCCAATGTCTCGACCCGAGAACATTAATACACTAATTACACTAATTGTTCGTATTTCTGTTATATATTTACAGTTTCTGTTATAAGATCACTCAAACTGTGTTAGCATCTCACAATTTAAAAAAAATTAAAATGCTCTTATTCTATTCTATTTACACTAAAATTCCAAATCTCCAAATCTCTAATGTACGTCGAATGATACAGTTTTATTTAATTGCAGGTAATTTTACTGGGTGTGAAATAATGTGAGGACTTATTTAACCTTAAACTACCCGCATTTTGCTAGAAGATAATAAATAATAAGAATTGCCTGGAAGAGACCGCTTTCAGTGATAAGTCCGAACTTTGGTACTGTATTGTTAGATTTAAGGTATATTCTTTGTATACTTTCGTAGTGTGTACAATAAAGTGTTCTGTATTGCCTATGATTATAGTATTCATAAGTGTCATATGTAACCATATAAAATCAATAAAATCAACTACTTTGTTACTTTGATTAAACAAAAAATCACTACCGATACAGCAAGCATTCGCAAAATGTTCAACACATGGTTTAGATTCTTTATTTTAACATTACTAGGAATGTATGACTATATATATAGTCAGGATTTTTTCTCATTCCTAAATGTCACAGTAATTTTTAATAAAAGAATTTGCATCCATAATCTGCATATCTATGTGGACTTTATCATACAGTACTTTATAAATCATCTGTAATGTTTTTTATATTACAAAATTGCATTTTTATTAAATAGGAAAAAAACTAATACTGATACAACTAAAATAAAACTAAAATGACAGCACCATGCAGGATTATCTTGTTCCGCTACATTTTATAATTCCTCTCCGTGACGATGTCAGGTTGATACCTTTCATAATTACTAATGACTATATATCAAATACTGATTACTGGCTGCGCTCTGCGGTTTTACCCACGTGGACTATGGTTTTCTCATCGTGATAATCTGTCAGCGGACTCAGAGTAAACATTTAGTTTACTCTGAATCAACGGCTAATAAAGATAGGATAAAGATATTATGTTAGTGATTCTCTTGTCCAACTAATCTAAAGTAAAATTCTGGAAATTAACATAACTAACATAAATTCGTATATGGTTACAATAAAGTCCAAATTAATATGACACTTATCAATAACAACATTAAAATTGCTAGTAGTTTTAGGTAAAGTAAGTCACCAATTATTTGGCAGCCCATGTCCGTCTCCAATGTCCAATATAACTCTGTACCGAAATTCATTTAATTTAACTACGCGTTAATTAGGCAGGAAAATTTAACAGACAGACAGAAAGACTTACATTCAAGCTTATAACCTTAGTTCGGATTTTGATAAATTTATTTCTAGCAATATTAAAACAAGCATGTAGGCATTTGTAATGCTTCCACTCTGATTCTTAGAAACAACTTATTTAGTAGTGCATAGTACACAACGACTAACTTTTGAGAATTATAAATTAATAAGCTTATAACCGCCCCCCATCTCTTCCTGTGGATGCCGTAAGAGTCGGCTTCCTCTCTGATGCTTAGAAACAACTTATTTAGTGTATAGTACGCAACGACTAACGGCTAAGGGATCACGTACCAAAAGGATGGGCAGCAGCGCCTTCTGAGAGTCACAAAATATACTGCACTCGCCAACTCGCCTGCCAAGCTCGGCGAGTAATGACAAAACCCCCCCATGTGGGAGGCATATGTTCAGCAGAGGACGTATTACGGCTGCCATGATGAATCTTATAACTGTAGTGAATATTTCAGCGACGTTTAGTAATAAAGGTAAAAATACAACAACGTTGTAAAGAGGTTCAACAATCCATCTTCAATTGTAATCAGCCACATTTCTATCACATAAAACAATATTAACATAACATTCACGTTACCAAGGTGACATATTTTAAGCAGGTACTTCCCCGTGATTTATCATTGTGTACCTAATTTATTCACTGCTACTTCTGCCGTCGTATTTTAAACACGAAACGTATGGATTTGTTTGTTTTAATTTTGTTTGTGCGCCTACATTTTCGGAGATAATATCAACGGACATAATTTTAGATGCCGCATTTTTGAGAGATATCTTTCATATACAAGGATTACGAGGTACGTATGTTCACATAGCTTCTTTATTTCTGTTCGTTATATCCAAATAAAATTTCAGGTGAGTGCCCACAACTTGCAGAAACGGCACTTGAAGATTTTTTTTTATTTCCAGAAGTAAATTACATTATATCTAAAAAGTTACATTAGGTTTAATATATAAGCAAGCAAGCAACGTATTGTAACAATTATAATCAGAAACCAGTTTCAACGTTATTATATATTTATGTGTATATTATTTTATTATGATTATACTTGACTATTTAAATGCAAAACAAGAAATAGAAATTCATAAAAAGAAATAACTTAATAAAATTTCTGGCAAATTACAAATAGCTTGTTGTTTTTGGCGAGAATACAGTATGGATACATTTTTGGCACCTGATTTTTTTAATGAGAATATGGTGGTGTTCTGTTACAGTGTTACCATTGACTTTGGTTGAAGGCTTTAGAATTATGGATCCTGGAGCAAATTTTGACATGTATTGTTTTATTTTAGTTGAGTTTTTATTTATGCAGTTGAAAATCCAAAAATAATAATCAAGATCATGAAGAAGGAACCCTAAAATAAGAACTGATATCAGCTCAGTAAGCCAAAATAGCTGTTAACTTTTTTCGTAAGTAAACGTACCGAGTCACAATTTGGATATTAGAACGAAATTTTAACTCAAAACATCCTAACCTTGTCCGTTACATAAATACGATTGTATTTTTGTCCAGACCTTTAGCTTGCTGACAGAAAGCATGGAAAGAAAGCGGAGTAGAGGCTGATCCCCAAATCTAAAATCTTCAGTGACAGCGACAGACTGCCTGGGTCTGACGCTGTCAATGAAGCTGTATGGCAAATATTTTAACAGCCATGAGACAAACAGGCCGGTATGACCGGTTGGCGCAGTTAGTAGCACTCTGCCTTCTGAGCCGCTGGTCCCGGGTTCGATACCTGGACATCATCAGGTTACCATAGTACAGGCTCTGCCTAGATTAGGCCTGAGGACCTTGTGTAAATGATAAAAAATAACACTGAATGGGCCAATCTTCGAACGAAAAAAGTTGGTCACGACCCTCAGTCACGAGGAATCTAAATACAAGAAGGTTATCATTTTAAAAATGTTCACTTAATTTGTATGCTTTAAAAAACAGTGTGGACAAAACAAGAGTGAGAAACTAACGAAAGCACAGCAAAAGCATGGAGACACTCGCATTGCCACAGTTACACTTCCCCACACAATTTGCATTGTCGATCAATCAGCATGCGATGTTGTCACGAGAGAACACGCACATTTCATACACCGTCACGGTCCGCCCCCCGCGCCCGTGACTCACGACCGATAAACTTGTAAAGCCCGTTGTTCAATGCGCGCGTCACAACGCTGCGATAACTTTGAGTGATACCGAACATAATACTTATACCCATGTAACTTTCATTTTAACTGACTTCAAAAAAGGAGGAAGGTCTTAATACGACAAGTTTTTTTTTATTTTGTTGCCTCACAACTATTTTCTAGGTGAACTGATTTCGATTATTCTTTTTTATTTGACAGCTGCAACTTCTCATGTTTTTTCTTTAACGTATATGATTGAACAACATCTGACCAGTAGTATTAAGGTTGTTCTTAATAATGCCAAAGGCGACGACGAAGTCAAAATTGCGGAGGCGAACATCGATGTCTGCGCCTTGTTACAGCGGCGGCCGTAGAGAGGCTGCACTTCCCGCAGCGCAGGAGCAGTCACATATTATAAAGTTAATTAATTAAAATAACCTCAAAAAATATTATAAAAATTTCAAAAACTAAAAGCCGCCGCGCAAGGGGGGTGGAGGGAGTACCAAGCGATAACACAGAGATAAATAACAATAGTTCGATACAAATACAAACAAAACACGAACGATCCAGACACGGTTGTACCGACCCCACCTAGTGTGGGATAAAGACAAGAAGAAGAAGAAGTTGCAGTATACGAATTTAAATTTTTCGGTATAAAGAATATTTTATTTTAAATAATGTTTTCTTTTACACATTTGCGTATGTGAGACTAAATTATTATACAATTTTTGTCCGAAAACAACTATTATAAAAGAAGAAGCGAAGTATGATATCTTAGGCGCGCTTTTTATGTAAGATATTGCCCGCGGGGACCGGGACTCAGAAAGTTATACAAATCTCATCAAATCGTCTGATCGATACGACATTGACCTAAGTCTTTGCTCTTATTTAGCTCAACAAAGAACGCTGCTGATATTTTGAGTGCGTTTTTAACATGCAAAGAGTTTGGAACATTTTGACTAATATTATACGAGCTATTGCTAATAGGTTACTCAACTTGAACTCTAGTAGCTATTATATTTTAATTATTTTATAATGGATTTTATTAGTAATAGAAACACAGGTAACATTGCAAAATATTTTAGGTTTAATTTTTTATTTATTATTATTTATTATTTATTTTATTTTTTACTGTAGGTCTAGTGCTAAGGTTAGTAGACAAGTCTACACCTATAACTTACTAACTCACTTATCTACATTCATCATCATCATCTCAGCTTTAGGATCTTAGTCGGGTCGTCTGTCCACCCGGTCGCTGGCCATCCTATGCTGCTAAGAAGCGACATGAAATTTAATCAATAATAATGTATGTTTTACAAGCCAGAACGCTCATGTAATACTTTTTTCATGGTTCTAGGTACTTATTTCTAATGTAAATAACGTAGTAACGGTCATCAGTTCTTTGAGGTATGTGCTTGCCCACTGTCACTTTAACGTGCTAATCCACTAGGCATATATGGGTGACATTCATTCTTCTACGGATCTCCTCATCTCTGATTCGATCGTGTAGAGAAACGCCATAAAAATATTAACATTTAACCTACATTTATATCTTACTTGATCGTTAGTGACGATGCAGTGGAAGGTGGAATCACTCTATAAACAACTTATAACTTTGACTAAATCTACCTAGCTAGCCAGATGCGTACTGGTAAGCACCGTACAAGTCTTCGGTCTCTGATAACGGTGTTATCTACACTAAAAGCTGAAGCTGTGGGTGGAGATTGCACCAAGGAGTGGCAGATTGACAAGCGACACTAACGCGATAAATTAATATCTGTGTAAACAACCTCCAGGAGTCCAGGCTATTATAGTAGATCAAAGAACGACCAGACGGACTGCAATGCGACATCCATATATGGTAGACGTTCCAACTTGCCGCATGAAGCGTTTTGCTTCGACATTCGTACTGCGTACAGCTAATGGGTGAATTCATTGCCTAAGTTTGTGTTTCCACATAAATAGAATCTGGGTATCTTCAAGTCACTAGTGAATCTTCTAGACAGGGTGATTTATCGTAGACCGTACTGCCGTCTATGTCGTCTATGCACCACTATATGCTGACGACCAGCACCAATTGCTAGTATATTGTGCCAAATGTAGACATTTGGCACAATGGTGAGTTAACAACCTATTCAATCTCACTAAATTTACTACCTTTCATCATTTTTAATGCTATCAAATATTCTATAGTTACGCACCTCTATAGTTTTTACAATACTTCAGTGTTTACAATAGTGACATCACTCAAGCCCAAAGTCGTCCTTTTTTTCGTATTCCTTTTTGGGTGTGTGTTGAATAAATGTATGTATTATATTCTATTTCGTGTATAGAAAAGTAAAGTAGTTAATTATTTAAGTATTTTAAAACTTAAATAAAACGAGACTCAGAACATGTTCCACCATCGCAGAGTATATAAATAATAACTGCACATAAAGCACTAAGTATGCTGTAAACTTTAAACTCACAGCGCTGTACAGTCTTGTTTAGCGAAAAGATTTACTAGCAATTGTTTAGGATGAAACTACATATTTCAAGTCCCGAAGGAGACCAGCATTCGTCTAGAAAATACGGTCGAAGTTCAGGGTCTCGTGGGACGAACAGGATCTCTTCTGTATGTAGCAATATTTTTTTGCATTTTCGCTTTGTTTTAGACGTTAAAATCGCTGGAGAACGTCCTTTTTGTGCAGTTTTTTTGTTACGATACAAGGAATTGGCAATCATGCAGAGTGCATAAGCTTTTTATGTATATGATAGCTTTGAATATGTAGATAGATAGATACCACTTTATTGCACAACATTAGTTAAGTGCATACATTTTAAAAGTATTTACGTAAATTGTACAATCGGCGACCTTATCGCTACACAGCGATCTCTTCCAGGTAATATGTATTCATATAGAGGTATAGAAATATAACTTTTACCAGACTTTTAGATTCCCTATTTGCAAGCGTTTTGATTTCGATTCATGAAGATCTAAGAGTTGACACTCTTAGATGATGATGATTTATATCGATTTACGTAATGCTTACCGTGGCCGTGGTGGTACCGGCCTAGAATAGTACTCCCCTATCTCTTCCCGCAGGTGCCGTAAGAGTCGGCTAAGGGACCACGTACCAGGAGGTGGGCAGCAACGCCTTCTGAGGATTGTAAATCAAACTGCGCTCGCCAACCGCCTGCCAAGCGTGGCGAGTATCGGCAAATCCCCCCCATATGGGGGAGGCATATGTCCAGCGGTGGACGCACATAGCTGAGAGAAAAGAAAAAAAAAACGTAATGTTTACTACATCTTTGTACTATAATATTAATAAATATATTAATGGCCTTTGAGTTAACGGTGATATTTACTGAAATTTATATTGTGTGCCTCAATGTAATAGTTAAGTTAATGGTATAACTTTATGCTAGTGGGCTCCATTGATAAAGAGAAAATCGAAAATTATTTTTAGTAAGGGTCAATGTGTTTGTTTTAGTATAATCTGTAATAAATAACTATTATTCTTTAATGTGTATAATTTTCAAAATAATAATCATACTCTAGCTCCGTTTTTTAACTGACTTCAAAAAAAGAAGGAGGTTCTCAATTCGACCCGTATGTTTTTTTTTTATATTTTTTTTTTATTTGTGTTCGTTACCGCATAACTTCCAACTGGGTAAACCGATTTTGATCGTTCTTTTTTATTTGAAAGCTGGTGCTTCCCGTGTCCCGTGTCCCATTTAAATTTCATCAAAATCGGACGAGCACTTTTTGAGTTACAAGTCAAAAACTGAAAAATGCGTGCTTATACTACACGATATTATTGTAGCGGGTGAAGACATCGGTGAACATACCTACATCTCAATGACAATTGATCCCATGAGTAACGAGGGTCACTAAAAAGAGTGACAAAAAAAATGTTTACCAAAAAATGGAACCGACTTCAACACTCAAAAGTATGAAATAACTTGTCGAGTATAGCAATTTTTTTTTTTCATCGCAGCCATAGGACGTTCACTTCTGGACATATGACTCCCCATATAGGAAGGATTTACCTATACTCGCCATGCTTGGCAGGCGGGTTGGCGAGCGCAGTATGGTTTCCTATCCTCAGACGGCGCTGCTGCCCACCTCCTGGTACGTGATCCCTTAGCCAACTCTTACGGCACCCATTGGAAGAGATGGGGGAGTACTATTCTAGAGCGGTACCACCACGGCACAAGAAGTAATATCTACAAATATCGAATGTATAAATAGGTGTCATTAGAAAGTTCCCGTTAACATCGTTACAGACCTTTATTGACGATGATGACAAAACACGCAATAACGATCTGAAATCACACATTCTTAGAAAACACAAATCACGAAACCGTTCACAGATAGCAGTGGAATCATTGTCATAAAGTGATATAAACCTAAACGTGGTCATAAAAACGAAGCAACCCATACCAGCTTTCTAATTTACGATTCTCAACAACAAATGTGTCTCTTAACTAACTAGTTAGGGCACGCGTTTGGAGCAGCTTTTGAGTGATTGATAAATCAAAATCATGTATCCATGCGCACGATTTTATGACAACCAAAAGTATCTTTATAGGGTTAGGATACAACTATAGTGTGTCAGCTGTGGGGCATCCATGGCTAGGTAATTCTCTCCCGCATTGAGTTTTACAATTACCGGTTAGAAGCGGCTTAGATCTAGTTTCTTCTAGCATTCTACATTTGAATTAGATGTCCTACAGAGCTCGAACTCAAGGAATTCACCATTAGATCTCAGAAATATAGTAATTATGATCCAAATATTTCAAAGATGCGTTGAAAATTTTAGCTACAGAGAAACATAATTATTGAAGATTACCAATCGGTAGTCAGCCAAATACTTATATCGTCTACAACCCTACGATTGAATATCATTTGATATCATAAAACAACAAGGTTAATTTTCCCGTGCAACAGTACTGACAGTTTCTAATGCTCAACCTTATCGCTATTATCACAGAATTCTTTGTCGAAACGGTCGAGCATTTTTTTTGTCGACTGTACTGCACATACACATTGGTAGTCATTCGCTTATTCAACTGAACTAAACTAAAATGTTATAAAACTAATCCAGTTCTTATAAGGTTACGATAAAGTCTAAATTAGTATGTGACTTATCAATATCACTAAAATTAAATTTATTTATTAAATTTGCGGGTAGTTTTAGCGAAATTAAGTCGCCACTTTTTTGGTGCCTACTATAACTACCCGCAATTGGCCAGCAATGGAATAAAACTCGTCTAATATTAGTGAGAGCGCTGTATGGAGTTATGCGAATTTGAATTTTAGCGTAAATAGAATACGAGCTACTTCAATTTGAAGAATTTTAGTGAATTTTAGCTAGTTCGTGTGATTAACAGAATTAGGGCCATTGACAGCAATATTTCAATTAGCTAGTCTTTACTTTTCGCAGTACAAGCAACAACCTCATACAAAATTAGCAGTAAGTCAGTGGTTAAAATCTGCGTAATATAGTGTAATAATTGTATTTATAATCAGTGTTAGTGAGGTGGATACAAATTTTAAAAAAGGAACCAAGTGTGATACAGTAGACTTGTTTGTGTAAAACATTCAGTTTTGTACGCTGAACGCCCTACGCAAGCAAACGCGCCGCTTTATACTGTTAGAGTGCACATAATGAGCCGTATTTATGTTATTTTTATGCATGAGCAAATATCGTCGGTTCTTTTTAATTACCGACCAAGAAACGGTCCAACGAACAAACAGTCATGATTAGGGAGGGGCGTGTAACGGACCGACCGGATAGCCGAGGTGTCATAATTTTGTGAACTTATTTATTTGAATGAGTTTTATTCAAATAAATAAGTTATTTATTGCAATTAATTTGCTAGTTTTGTACTTGTGACGTATTTTTTTTTGTTTAAGTAAAAATATTTATGCATGAAATATTTTAATTTTTACATTCTATCCTGCAGAGTATCAAATATAAATCATTTTTTTGCAAATATAGGTAGAACAAATAGTAAATATTTATTTTGTAAAAAATAATGTCATAATATAAATTAAAAAACTAAAGCTGCTTGCCTTGATTTGGAAGGATATGATAAAGGTGTTTTTATTACTTAATATTTTAATGACAATTGAAATTGCTTTATTTATACTCGGTCGTGTAGTTACGTTAGTCTGCGGACACTGCTCAGTGGCCGGAGATCTCATCTCTACTCATAACGGTTGACTTTTTATGTAGGACCTGAGATAGGTTTCATGTAAAGCGGCATCTTTGCCGCTATCTTTCGTGACAAGCTAAGACTAATAGTGCAACTGTTTTAAAATTTGCCTCAGCATCAGAGGTATATGTTCCTGCGAATAAATGATTTACAAGATTATGAATATGACAGATACTATCGATTAGATGCAACAATGATATGTTTTAACTAAAATGATGAGGAATAGAGTCCTTTTTGCTGCTGTGGCATACAACTCATTTTACTTCTGTGTACAACATTTGCGTGTGTATTTGTGTATGTGAGAATGTTATTGTTGATATTGTTACCAATTTGTTAATTACATAAATATAATTGTAATTATGTTGTCTGCTAAACCGGTAATAAAACGTTTGAATATGTCTATGTCTAATAAATAATTGTAACTAAATGCAAAGAGAGTCGAGCAACATTTAGGAGGCTTTTTTGGACGGTTGGATCAGGTTGATGCAGAAGGCGGTACTCCTTGATACGGCGCGTATTGTATCTGGAGGTTCCTCACTCTGCAGCCCTAACTACCGAAAGGGGGGGGGGGGGGGGTTGTGAGAAGAAGCAATAACGACAAATGTATCCCGTTATTTTTTCATCATATTTTTGTCCTTATCCCACATTAGGTGGTGTAGACAAAGTATGTTTGCCTCTTTCACTCACATCTTTCATAAACAATATTATTATATTCTATCCCCTTTTACTACACGACCAATAAGTATATTAAAGAATTTTCGTAAACTTTGAATGATTTCTTTAAAAAATTATAGTATGGTACAAATTTTTAAATTATTTGAAGCAATTGGCGTCACGGCAAACAAGTGATAAGAATAAACCTTTACGCTGGATCTCCTGGACATATGTATATTGTCCATCTGATTTGATCACATGTTCAGGTCCGAGCGGCAACAAGAGCGTAGAACTCTCCTTCGCGGCGTCTTCTCTGTTACTGAGTAACAAATACATACAACACGTAACGCTCGCCGTGAAAGCCGTAGAGTTCACAAAAAAATGTTTGTTTGATAAGTACATTTTGAATCCCTGCCCTAGTTTAGTAATTTACTTCGCGGTAGCAAGACAGTAATCTTATATTAGAGATGATACTATCACACTTCATAATTATAATATTGTAAAATCGAAAGTTTGTCTGTCGTTTTGTCGTTTGTATGTTTGTTACTCCCATACACTGAAACGGATTTGCATGAAATTTAGAATGAAGATATCTTAACCCTGGAATAACATATATGCGTTTTTTCCGGAAAATGTATAGTTCCCGTGGGATAATGGAAGTAGCGGAAAATCGTAGTCCACGCGAATGAGACCACTAATTAAATAAATTTGACGAAGCCTATTTTCTTATCAGCTCGAGTTTTTTAATCAATATTTTGATTACTAGTCAAAGTATAAAAACATACATTATAAAACTATTATAAATTTCACTTGATATGATAACTAAACCTTAACACATACCTACGATTCCAAAACACTTCAGTTAACGTATTACACAATAACTAGCAAGTTATTTATTGACATATTCGTTAGCGTTCAATAAATTTCCAGAAAAATATTAAAAATATCTACTTAAGCCGTAAAATATCAAACTCTATTTAACGTTGTATTATAAAAAGTTGATTTAAAAGTCGGCGCTTTTAACTGTATGGCCGAAATTATTGGCTCGCTTGATTGTTTTTTCTGTGATGAAAAGGCGAAATCGGCTTTTACTAAAACAAAAAAATATTGTTTTGCCGTGCGTTTTGTGCGCAGGTAAATTAGATAGATATATGAACTCTTTATTGCAAATCATGAAATGTACATTAAAAGTGTATTTTATACTAACTGTAGCTTATGGTTTTATACAATCGGCGGTCTTATCGCTAAAGCAATCTCTTACAGACAACCTTTGGATGGACAGGATAGTTTGAACATTGTGGAACATTGGTATATATACACTTGTGAAATTCAATAATAGTTTTTAGGACCTGCTGTGGTTTGAATCATTTGATCCCCAGCACAATACAATCGAAACTTTATTATATAAGGTACAGATATTATTTTTGTGTGGTGGTAATCTAAATTTACCTGATAAAGTTGGATCGTTGGTTAGTTGATTTGTTAGTATGTCACTTCATCCTATAACAGTGAGAATAGTCATTGTTTGTACCAAGAACACAGGACTCTATGATTACTTTTGAAACTTACACAAATATTACATTTGATTGAACTAAGCTCCATTAAGTACACTCAACAAAGAATATGATCTACCCGTTATGACAAAAATTTATGTGTATTCACGACGTCAATAAAGTTCACCATTAGGAACTGTCTTATATAAATTGACTGGTCGGTTGACGCACTCTGCCTTCTGAGCCGCTGGTCCCGGGTTCGATTCCCGGACAGGTCAAACATTTGTGTGTATGAACATGTCCGTTTGACCTGTGTCTGGGTGTGTATATGTATATAAGTATATATATCAGTCATCAGGTTACCATAGTACAGGCTCTGCCTAGTTTGGGACCTGAAGACCTTGTGTGAATGTTGAAATTAATTATTTAGTTTAATTATTCTCTTCTCATCAAATGATATTTACCCGTGATTAGGGTAGTAGACAATATATTTGGCCGACCGTACATGATTGCCCCTGTATACAAGTAAGTAGTTATGAGCTTAATTCTCATCGTTATATAGATTTATATTTTATTTAAAAATTGATCCATTGTTATTTAACGTGAGAAAATGCACCTGTGTTTAATTTAAAATCAGTTAAATAAATATCGCGCTCTTTAAATTCTCAATTAAAAACTATCCAATATCTTCTCATAAAGGAAGTGGAAAAATAAATTAAACACACTAATTCCGTTACGTGACTTAAGAGCCAATAAACAGGCCTCATGCTTCAAAAATTCATTTCGTTGCATAAAGGAGGCTATCTCGAATAAAAATGGAAATAAACGAGGGCCGAGGAGCGGGGGGCGGGAAGATAACAGTAATTAGATCTAATGTACGACGTAGCGGTAGCCTTAGGGCTGTTACACCTGCGCTCCAGTGGAAGCTACGATTCAAAGCTAAATAGTCAATATTAGTTTATGTTCAGCATTGTAAAGCGTACCTACATATAGTAGCTTATCTCTCTGTGTATTATAAATATATAAAATAGTTTAAAAGGATCTGAAGTATTTCATAAGGTTCACAGATGAACCCTAACTAGGCAACTAGAGTCCAACATAAATGTTTCTTTAAGCTTAAAATGCAGATATGCATTTCTGGTCCTAACGTAATGTCTTTCAAAAGTTTAAAACCAATTATCAAACAAAATTGAAGAAAAGTCTAGATGGAAAAAAAATAAAACAATTGCTTTTATAGCTCAATTATATATGGTTATGTTAATTAATATATCAATAAACTAGACGTTAAATGGATCATTGCCTCCATAAATTATTTATATAGGCTGCAGCCTCATAAGTATATTAACAATATTTATAATTAAGCTTTGCATAAACGCACATATGATCTAAATAAATTATTGAGCATTGAGTATATCTTTCTCGGGACGTATTATCTACTGTAACGAAAATTTGCTGTGAAGTCAGTATTAAAAAACCTGCTTATACGAGCATATACAACCATTTCGAAGGTTTACTTGCTGTTATACGTAGGCATAGTTTCAGTAAACAAATGACCCGATGCTCAGTGGCTTTAAATAGAATAATAGAAAACCTTATTTCAATATCGTTCCTTGATATTGCTGATGTCCGTAAGCACCGCGTAGGCCACGTGCTCGTTGTTCACCTACCTACATCATACAAGATACAATTATCATGGCCCCTGTACACACTCGCCGAGAGTCTCGAACGATTCGTGCCGGGCGAAGGTCATACACACTCATTTTTTCATTTGTACTGAATACGCCCGTGGCAATGGACGTCTAAATTTGTCTAAGTTTGTCTTTGTGCTGTGAGCTATATTATATTATACTTCTCTACCGTATTTCTAATACATCAAAACAAGAAAATTTAGGCTGGCCGGTTGGCGTAGTTGGTAGCACTCTGCCTTCTGAGCCGCTGGTCAGAACCTGTGTCTGGGTACATAAGTATATTTATCAGTCATCAGGTTACCATATTACAGGCCCTACCTAGTTTGGGAACTGAAGACCTTGTGTGAATGCTAAAAAAAACAAAAATAATTTAAAATGTGTCATAATTATCTTGCTACCCACCTCGGAAATGCATTAATTTCTAATATACCCGCTGTTTTAAGCGATTTATTATTGGTAACATGCAGAGTCGCACTACCCACGTCAATTCCAGTAGGGGCAGGCCGTCCGATGACATTCACAGGATTAAATGGGTCAGCCTTATTTGTAAAAAATAAAGTATAGCATATAATAAAATATAGTACACATGTCATTAGAGTGCCATCCTTACGGCACACTACAGGAGATAGGACGTCAAATTACGTTATAACCGGTGCTGGTTAATTCCATTGCATACAATCTTAGGTACTTACAACTAACACTACTTGTTTTTATGTAACATTAGATATAGTTTGTCAAATGATTGTGATTGACTCACTGTCAGTTATTGAGCAGCTATCATTAGCACTAGTTTAACTAGATTTTTTTGACTTTTTTGTGGAGAAAATACAAGGGAAATGCTTTATTAAGTCCAAACAGAAGGATAGGTGATAGGTACTGTTAAAAAAATTTACAGTTAAAATGCTGTTGCAGCGCTTTTCTGCACTAGGTGAAATAGTCACCTAGTGCAGAAAAGTGATTAGAGAACTGCACTATTGATTAACTTACGTACGTAGTACTTAGTCTTATTATTATATTATATATTAACTTAGACATCGTTCCACTTTTCGAAGCCTTCAAAATAAGAACAGCCCTCCTGATGTCCGCCGTTCGATACAAGTGGAAGTAATGAAGAATGCATTGGAACGTGTAAGATGTACATTTTGGGCTCGGCTTCGGGTTACGCTTGTTAAAATATTTAGAAGTAAACTTTACTTAAAACAAAAAACGAAAAACTTACTATATTTAATTATTTTAATGATAGTTCACACAAAAGTCACTATCATCACAATATTGTGCTCATGGTACCGACTTCAACAAGTTATTTCACACTTTTGAGTGTTGAAGTCGGTTGCATTTTATGTTAAAAAAATTTTTTTTCAGCCCAGTGACCTTTTCTACTCACGGGATCAATTAATTGTCATTGTGTGTTCTGCGATGTCTTCAACCGCGACAATAATATCATCAAGATACGCGTAGCACTTTTCAGTTATTGGACTCAAAAACTGCTTGTCCGATTTTGATGAAAGTTATATGAGATCACCACGGAAGTATACTCTATCTAAGAAAAAAAAAACATCATCAAAATCGGTTCATAAACGACGAAGTTATCCGCGAACACACAAAAAAAACAAAAAACATCCAAACAAACTCCTTTTTTTGAAGTCGGTTAAAAATGTAATGTAAAGATAACGTTGAAGTTTAGAATTTCCAAAGATTAAAAAAGCTCGTTCGGAGCCGGCTCTCGATCACACAACAAACAGCCATTAATCCGGCTTAGGCACTAATAACCTACCGTCTGAAGATTAATCGTTCACCATCTAATAGAATATTCAGTCACACACGCAACCTGAGTTATTATAAAATTGAAGCAAGGTTTGATAAATTAGTCCAATCGGTCACGATTGGTCACGGAAGTGTGGTAGTTAGGCCTGCGCGGAGACTTTACACTTGGTGCGTGGACGCTGCGTGTTTTGAATATTATTAGGACTGAGACAAATAACTCTGCGGACACTTAGCTAGAGATCTCGTTGTATATATCTGACAATAGTTATTATACTGTTCGGCGAGGGGACATCAAAACATTTAATACATATATTTTTTTTTTTTTTTTCGATTATGACTAACTAATGCAACCGTAAGATTTGCTAGGTATCGTAACCCAGTACAACATTTTTACAATTGCTACTAAAGTTACTTGTGGCGTTACATAAGATGTAAGTAAATACAAATAAAATAACCGTCAAATAATAATAAAATAAGATAAATAACTTGAAAATAAAGAATTCGTTTCTATATATTCTATATAATCGCTGGATAAAGAAAAACGAATAGATATTATCTCACACTGTAAGACATTTTGTCATCGTTATGTCATTGTTTGCAAATCTTAAAACCTATTGTTGGAATAATTTAAATTGTTCACGCAAAACGTCTGATAAGTTTGTACGTGTTCTATGATTATAATCGGTTTTATAATTCTCGTAAATTTGCTTACCTACTTTAGTAAAGATGTCTTAAGACAACTTTTAGGGTCGGTAAATGTTGCATAAAGGCAGACATAAATCCACCTGCCTTTTATAAAGATGAATATAAAAAAGAACCATACACAAAGTACCATTATCATCTTCATCTAAACATGCGAGAGAAACATGATCTTACAAACGCGATAATTATCAGGTGTTGATACCATCAGGGAGTGTTAACGGCTATTTGCCAAGTATAAAGGCTCCCTTACACGGTGTGACAGAACTTTGTATCTAGGGTTACCGTAATGACTCATTATATTTTCACAATTGTGTTAGCAGAGGAAGTACGCTCCGATATGCTCATAGTGAGTATAAAAAGGGTAAGGGAAGCGAAAATAATGTGGTTCTGTTATTCACGCAAACTTACTAAGCTGTTTAAATAACAATAGTTCTTATTTTGATAACATTAAAATTTTAATTGTATTCATGCATGGGTGACAATCTTGAACTTCTAGGTGGTATTTTAATGGTGAATATTTCTATGTACTTCAGTGATTATTTAAATCTGTGTTGACTAAAATTTCCGTAAATGCATTGAAACAAATTTTACACACCAAAACATAGGTTCATACAGACTGACGCACTTCTTTCGCTTCATCCACGCTCATCAGACCATTCCTACAAGAGCGTCAGTTTAGAGTACTCTTGACCTGACCCTTTCTTAGAACTCTCAATCTGATTTTGGAACGTTCGCCTAGGCCTTCCTCTTCCTTGGGGCAATTCGCATTCCTATCGTTACGCAACTAGTATATTTATGTATACCTATTCATTTAAGTTCGCTAAAGAAAATCGTATTTTGTATTGTTTCGGAAAAACAACAAGAAAAAATAATGAGATGACGATTAGACAATAGAGATTTTCTTTTAGTCAAGAACATGTCAAATAAAACAATTGAATAAAGACATAAAAATGATAATAAAGATGTGTTCACACTTATGAGCAGTGGAGCTAAATATAATATCCAATTCTCTCTCAGCCAACCGGAAAATATCCAAACCGAGTCCGTAGGTGTTAAAACCCAATAAAGATATTTAAACCATGATTGATAGTTGTAATTCCATCATGAATTCCTGATATGAGAGAGGAAAAGTATAATTTCAAATGTAATCATTAAAATATACGTACTGACCATAAACAACGGTTTATGTCATTATTAGAATTATCTGTATTATAGGAATGGACCCTAAATATGTATAAGTGTTACGGACGATACAAATCTAGGCTCGTAAAGCTATTAAAAAATAAATTTTATTGAGTGCCGACATCGTTAAAACTCAGATTTATATTGAACATGTGACGCGTTGACACGAATTTATTTGAAGTGTCTCTGTTACAGATTCATTAGGCGCATGAGAGCTTCGGTGATGTAGAAAAAAGTTGCAGTTAAAAATATATGACCAGAAAATTCAAAATGGAATTGAGAAAACACCTCAGTACCAGGATCATCACTCCATTCCTATTTCATGACATTCAAAATGAAGTTATTGTTTTTATTTATTTTAGATATCGTCTGACGGTTTTCTCACTGCGGTATTGCGGTCTTAGGTGGATCTTATACGCCGTTCTAGAAGGTCTCTTTTCACGCATATAATAAAATCAGCTGACTGGTACTATTTAGCTGTTATAGGAAGGAAAATATCAGATAGGAAGGCCTGCTGTGTTGTGTATTCCCATCATCCCACGGTAACATTCAATATTTTCGGGATAATAACTATTCTATGGGTTATTCCAGCTATTCTAAATTTCATGCAAATCTATTCAGCCGTTTCAGCGTGTAGGATTTACAAACGCACGACAAAATAGTATCGCTTTTATAATATTATCGTGATTTTGAATTCTATTGCAGGTATTTACATATACAAAGTCATATATTTGCAATGACATTGCTGTAAATAAATAGTTTCTACTCGTTGTAGAAAAGCATCAGGCATAAACTGTTTTAAAGGAGACTTTAAGACCAATTTTTTTGTATTCAAAACACGTAGACCATTGCATAATATATTCGTTCGCACAACGACATAAAGACTTATAGAATCTGCAGAAATCCAACGTTATGACGTCACGCAAAAGAGTTTCAAATTATACCGAGGGTAGATATCCAAAACCCGTGTGACACCCGGTGCATATGGTGCCGTAATGGTTTCCTGTTTCCTCGACCCTGGCACAATGGTGGACGAAATCATAATGGGTATCTCAGAGATATTCCTGTTACGAAAGATAAATGTCTAGGTGGAATGTGTGGGTAGCGTTTATTTCGTTCTCAAAAAATATATCGCACAAATAGACTTAGCCAAATCTATAATAGAACTACAGAGTCGATCGAAATATGTGTGTTCCACGTAGCTGTTTTTTTTATAGCGCAGATTCAAATTCTTGACTTATTTTCTTGACGTGAACTTTTCATCTTAGTTTAGCATCAAGCGTTACCCCGGCAACTGACTTTTTTAATATTCAATAAAGCTCAGTGTGAGAACTGATATAAGATCTAATGAAATCTAATGAACCGTGAATATGAGACTCGAATCGACACTGATTTATAAAAATATGTGACAAAAAATAATTACTCTTTATATTAGTTACTCATTCTTTCTTCGTAGGTGAAATTCTACTTGAGAAACGAAAGTAGATTTTAAATTTGGAATAAAGAAAAAACAAGCACTGTGGTGTTTCAAATCCTTTATAAATAGCTTGTATGCCTTGAAATTGAGACATGATTCCAAATTCAAATGAGGAGTCATAGAAAACAAATAGCGGGCATCCGTCCGTGCCGGCCAGTGTTTTGTTACTCTACGGGGGTCAGCATGGAAGCACGTTCCGCGCATTCTTTCCGAAATAACACCCAGTCGCGTGTTCCAGTGTCGATTAATCACTTCACACTTGGCTCCGACCGACTTAGGGTCGCTTTTCCAAAACTGTTAAATTTGACTTTTAAAGTAGCGTTAGCTCGTCTGACACAAAACAAATGTTAGGTTTGTAGAAACGAACAATATACGAAATAAATAAAACCATTTATCAATAAATGTACTAAACGGTAAACACAAAATATCTTTATAACTATTCTTATATTTTAATGGATACCATTGGAAATGTACCTTACATGCAAGTAGTTATCACTTTTCTAGAACGCCTGAAAGAGCGAGCAAGCTATTTAAAAACCAACGCCATCTTATTAAAATATTAATTCACGGTCGTGTTTTAAGACATCTATAAAATGTAAAACTGTGAGCAAGGTTACGCAAAACTAAACGACGTTTATGCCATATCCAATGTTATGGAAAATGCTTTTTTTTGAACTGAAATACATAAAAACTATAATTGAATCGTATATTGCAGAGCAGGCTATATATACAAAATATAACAAAAATATTTTTCTATCAATTTGGTTACAAAAATAACATCTTTGGATTGTACTGAGCTTTTACAATGATGATTATTCTCAATTGTGTAATTTACGACTGCCAGTAAAGTGTAAACGGTAAGTGCTAGTAAGAAGTGTCATTAGAAACACTTAACATCAGATGAGATAGTGGTCAAACGCCTGTCTATTGTTAATAAATAAAAAACGCTTTTCAATTATAAAGCCGTATGCAACTATGCAGCGCAAGCAGATACTAAAATCTAATTAGATTTAATCTTACTAATTATACCTCTGTCTAAAGTTTAATATAAGTCTTGTGCTTGGAAAACGAAATATTTTGAGAACTGTATACTTCTAGATCTTATTTACACAAAATATGTGCAGTTAGAATAATGTTACTCGTAATTAAAAAATAATATTTACAAAATGGTTTTACATGGAAAGCAACTTTATACAAACCTATTACTTAATTCATATATTTTCCTAAATCGAAATTAACTGTGACTTAGTGTATCGTAATTAACTTTGTCGAATTTCAAGCTTATAGATGTAGAAGAAATTATTGACAACAGTTTAGGCAAATAGCGCTCGAACTTATCTATATGTACTTATATAAAATAATAATGTATGGGGGAGTGCAGAGAGCGTAGGTCCGATGTTGACAGTGGTCACGGCCAGAATGAGCGGGTGCAAAGCGGCGCGGAATAGCTGGTCACGTGACACTGGTGGTAGTATGAATCTTTCAAAATATATTCATACAATAAAAAAACAATTAAGTATGGATATTACAATAAAAATCCTGATCATTTCTTAACTATGCTATTACCTACCCAACAACTTAAGTTTTTAATGAATATTGTAAAACAATGATTTTGAAAAATAAAATACATTGAGACAATCCTACTAATATTACAAATGCGAAAGTTTGTGTGTATGTGTGTAAGCGTGTATGTTTGTTACCTCTTCACGCTCAAATGGCTACACTGATTTTGAAGAAATTTGTTATGGAGATAGCTTATACATTGAATTAACACATAGGCTTATTTTCATCTTCACCATCATCACCGGTTTACATCACCACGCGGGTACAAACTCGGGGCACAACTAGTTATACATATAAAAATAATAGGTATTTGGAATTGGATTTTAAATTTGGATTTTAAATAAGTATTTGGAGTCCAATTCCTTTATACTGAACTAAATATACTAAAACTTAAATAGTGAAAGCTTAGTCACTTGTACACAATTGATTTATTCATTAAAAGTTGAAATTTGTGTATGTACAGCGTCCTAATAAATTTCAATCGGACCGACGAATGAACATATATAAAGCAATAGAATATAGAAGTGTTTCGTTATAATAGCTTTGTAATATTATGTTAAACACTCGTAACCGACTTCTTTCTTACAAATAAAATTGGTAAAATTATCTGAAAATACTCAAAGGCCCCTTAAGCGAAGAATTCACTCCTCAAACAAAAATATCAGCCGCTCAAGAAAGTTACAACCTTACCGTACATATTGCACACGTTTCACGATCGCTCCATCCTTCTGAAACTTTATAACATTAGGAGTACATGACATAAACGGTAAATGTGTTTTCCGTAAGGATCTCGTTTGTTTGAAAACAGATTGTACCCAAAGTTAAAGCTTTATTTGTTGGACGTGACTCCAGTGGCGGTTTCACGATAATGAGGATCTCGGTTCAAAAGTTTTTTTTTTAATTTCCTGTGTTCCTGGTAGCCGTAGCCGCAAGGAAACGGTCACGTCTAGCGCAGCTGCTTGCTAGCTACGCCTGCCAAATTGAGCATTGTTTGGTTCTCTACCTAGTTGATGCTGCCTTAGTACCTGAGCTTATTTGAATTGATTTATTGGTACTTAACCTAGTTTAATAATTTATGAGAATTAGTTTAGGTCCGATACATGTTAGGAATTTGCTACGGGAAATTGATGACTACGTGATAATGGGCTATGTCGGTATCTTTCATTCTTCGATAAGACTTCTTTCTGCTTCTATATCGTAGTAAAGCCCCTGAGCCCTCTCTATAGCCGTCATTTGTGTTATAAAAATGAGTGTTTTTTGGATACTAATTATGAATTACAACAGACTAACCGTGATGATATGACTGAAGCTCAAAGATTCATATATAATGAATTATATATATTATTATATGAAGCAAAAAGTACAAAATGAAAAAATCGCATATGTGCAATTCAATTCAAAACAAACAAAGCTTTGCCAGTTTTTCGCTGTTCAATTACAACGAGTACGTTCTAAAACCCCAGGTACGTGACTCAACACGCCCGACTAACTAATTTAAACAATGGATTTTCAGGAACGCGCCATTCGCTGCTTTCATTTAAAACGCTCACAACTAATACTTTGTTGCCGGCGAAACCAAAGCCAACAAATTACACGCAGACATGACTTCACCACTTCCGGCCGAACACAAAAAGATGATTCCATAATTCAATTACAGTTCAAAAGATGCGACTCGTAGATTACAAATGTAAGAGAAGTTAGGAATACCCGTATCACCGCAAATAATGAAGCTAACGGACGAATCGAGTCATCGCACACTCTGTCATTAACAAACGACAACGTCACAGTTTATGACGATATAACCATTCGAGGACACAAAACGACACAATTGCGTTTTAAGGCATTATAAGGCTTGACCATTTGCAGTATTTTGAGTCTTTTATGCATTTTATATTGTCAGTCCTACATATCTATAAACTTAATAAGTACTACTTATGAGAACAGTTCATGAAGGTTAATACTGATAGAACAAAATTTGGTGGTACTGATAGAAGAAAATATTTTCGTTAGACCATCTTTTTCCTTTGTAAACGAAAAAATGCGTTTGAACTTTGTCTTACACCTGAAGAAAGGAGATTCAAAAGTCTAAACATTTTATTAACTACTTTTTTGAGCCTGTATGTGTATGTCATCTGTATAATACATATTTATAATATTTACAATCAACACTCATTAGGGTTTATACCACACTCTCTGCCTATACACACCTGCGAACCTACTACATAGGCAGCTGTTAAGCTCTTAAAGAAGCATTCTATCTGTGAACAAATGCAGCAGTTCAATCGCTACCATAAAGATAATAATAATTATGCGTAATGGCCAAGTCTTTGGGCCGTAGTCAGTTTTTTTCTATTTGTTAAGTGCAGTGGGCGGCACGGGTCCGCGATCGGGAGATAGTGCGTCCATCAAATCGTATGATAATCGGACCCAGTTAATTCCATTACCAATAATAAATGCACGCATTAAATTAGACTTGTCGGATGAGTCGACGGAACGCTGACCGCGATCGCTCCCATCACTCGGATTATCATATGAATAATTTATTAGTAAAAAATGAACGCAGCCTTATTGTTTTGAATTTGGAATGTCAAGCGCCATATGTCATTGGCATGATCGTAGGCGCGATAGTGTCTGCGATCCAGAAATACAATTATTTATGAGCGCAACCGTCTCATTAAACTGCTCATAAGATGTGCTGCTCATATCGATGACTCTTGCTGTTATTTATAATTGAATTGACACATTTTATTATACCGATAACTTCACAACGACGCCAACTTGTAGCTACTACAAAAAGTCACATTATTTATGAAAATGTTCAACAAACAATTCTGAAGCGAACGGAGGGAAAGCTGCATTGTTAGCAGCTGTCGCAGCTTTAAATGACATAATTCATAGGAGATTTTGTTTCGGGACGTAAATCTCTCTGTGTGTCACCAACCTCCTATACAAATATTTTTCCGCATTTTTTCCTTAATCCTTTTTAAAATATAGGCGACAGCTTACGCAAATTCAAGACGGAAACTTGTAATCCGAGCACGAATATCTAAATTATTTTGAAGGATATCAACTACTAGCTGCATCCCACGGTGCTACTCGCGATGCAATGGTGTCGACGGTTTTTGTGATCTTCACAAGAAAGAATATTGAAGGGAAGAGTCTATATCGAATATTTTTTGGATACAAAAATGAGAGGCTTTGTGTTATTCTAGGGTAAAAGCTATCTTTATTCCAAATTTCATGGAAACCCGTTCAGCCGTTTCAGGGTGAAGGAGTATGAAACATATAAACGACAAACACAATTTCGCCTTTAGAATGTAAATGTGATTGCAATATTAATCTTCAATTAATTATATGAGTAATAAGACCGCCCGTTTTAATACCATAGAATTAATATTAATTGAGTTTTATTAAAATCATTTTTACTATTAAAATTTTATTCAGTGCTGTTATGTTATAACCTTATGACTTTTTGCAATAATTATCAATAAACTGTTATTGAATTGTATTGTATCGTTTCGTTCAGAACTTAAAGCCATGAAAAGATACAAGTTCTTTATTGAAGTCTAAGGCTCCAGTGGGCACGCAGTAATTTAAATATTATGCTTTGAAACTCACCACCCTTCACCCACCGACATAAAACTATAATGGATAATAAATATATTTCAATAATATTACTTATCATATTAACAATTAACATAACTAATACTTAAATACTGCCTTAAAATATAAGTTACATTTACCCAGACAGATATGGGTTCTCGACCTTCTAATAATGATGCATATTAGTCATAGTCATAGCCATAGTCATAGTTTGAATAAATATAAAATAAAAAATAAAAAATCTTAACTTAATTATAAATTAAAAACTTCATATGTTAATTTAAAAATAAAAGAAAAATTAAATTATATAATATAAAAGGTATCCTAAGATACCTGTCTTGTGTTGTCTAAAGTAGGAATAAAATGCTTGATCTATCAGCATTGTTTTCAATTTGATTTTGAATACTGAGATATTGGACACAGTGAGGATATCATTTGGTAACTTATTGTAAACCTGAGGTCCCATAACATGAATTGTCTTAGCGGTTTTCGCCGAGGAGCGAGGCTCGCTGGCAAGTTTGCTAAAATTACGAGTGTTGTAATCATGAGCATCCCCTCTTCTGGAGTAGGCTTCCATATTATGTGTCAAGCGTCGCGTATATATATATATATATAACCCATAAAGATTACTCCATCTCAATTCATAAAAAAAATATGACAATATAAATCAAAGAAGGGCAAACAGCTTACGAAAGCTGATAAAGAGCATTTATTCACTTAAAAAGTTAATAGTCTAAATGATTTCGGTTACTAAGTAGATAAGCCTAAAGAGAAGTTCACTCTGTTTCAAAAGCGTTTCCACCTTATCGCTGACTCACCGTGATCTGTCAAACTCCAAGCCAAGCCTGTTGATGAAGTATTTTTGTATCCATTTGTCAATTTTAATTACGATAAGAGAATTAAATTTGAAGGATCATCGTGGCATCACTTACTGGGCCTGTGTAGTATCAATGTCAGTAGTAACAAGCGAGATACGATCGATCAGTTAATTAAAACGGTTTTGTTGTGATTTACTCATTAAAATAAGTCGAAGCATGATTTAAATTATTTCAGTTTTTGTTGGTCATGACATTTTTTGTCTTCTGTTTTTCAATAAATCTAGCTAAAATAGTGTTGTGGTATCATTAATGCCTCTTAGGTGTGTATTTCGTATACTGAATTTGTGCACTAGGCTTATCCGTTGTGATACTTTAGAAGTGATATGATCATTAAACATGGTAGTTTCTAAACGGTAACGATAAAGTCTAAATTAGTTTGACACATTTGAATGACAATACTATAATTCTGATATTATTACATAAATTTAGTTATCAAGTTATATGGTGCCTACTAAAACTACCCGCATTAGCAAACTACTCGTCTTATGTTAGAAAAGGCTTTGTAAGGATTTGTAGGAATTTGAATGTTAGCGTAGGCAAATAAAATAAAAACTTATTTTTAAAGTATTTTCAAAATTTTTAGCTAGTTTGAGCAATTGACAGAATTACGACCATTGCCTAATCAAAACTGTTTTTGAAACTCTAGTTTAATCATAGATAGACTACCTGATATAAAAAAATGGGTTTCTTGAGTCGGTTGTGATATTTATTTGATCGGCTTAAAACGATTTTTTTTTTCATTCCATGAATAATAGCATATATATTATAATAATAGTTGATCCGTTAAAATGGCATACTTAAAATCCGCTACGGGCGCTTGTATAGAATACAATATAATTATAGATAATATAGATTTTCATGAAATATATTTTCATCATTTTGATCACCTCATCCCGAGTAAGCAATAATATAAATCTCGATATAAAACACTCACTATGAATCACGCACGAGATTTAAAAAGAAAAACAAAACACAATCCAAGATGTGTACGCAACTAGGGTTCCACATTAAAAAGTTTTTAAGGCGAAATCTGTTTGAAGCACGAACAAAAATTTCAGCTTCGGCAACAGATGTTTAGAGTTACTTCCACTTTGAGGTCGCAAAAGTTGTTTTTCAGCTTTGTTTGTCCACATCAAAACGCGTTTTGTTATAATTAATGGAGTGTCGCTAGTCATTATGAAGGCTAATTAGAGAGAGCGGGTCGACAAACAGAGTACGGGATTGGAGACAGGTGTGGTTCGGAGATAAAACAGTATAAAACAGTTTCGTATCTTTAGACTACTTTAATTTACACACATTGATGTTGTATTGGCAGTGTTGAGATAGATGTGTCGTGCGGCTAGAATAGATAACATAAAAAATGAGTACATCAGATGAAGCAAGTAGCACCAGTGTATGATAAGTTGGGAATATATTGGTATAATCCTGTAGTGAGGAGGAATGAAAAACATTAACAAAAAGAGTACCTTACACGAATGTTGGATGGATACAGAGGTAGAGGAAGGCCGAAGAAGGTATGGATGGAATGGAAGGTGTGAGCACTGCGACGACTAATGTTAGAAGATAATGGAACAGGAAAACATGTTGTGGCGACCCCGCTTAGTGTGGGATAAGGACAAGAAGAAGAAGGAAAAGAAGAAGTAGAATAAGAAGAAGATGTATGATGTGTACGGGTATTATTTGCAATCAAGGAATTTAGTTGTTTGTTATGAACTTTTCCGTTGATAATTTGATGTCGTCGTGGCTTAATGGTCAGTAAAATTACTATTTGGTCTCGGGGCCCTGTTCGGCTACTGTCCTATGCTGAGCTTAGGGTTCAGTGGTCTGTTCTTTTGCAATTTAGACCAAAAATTCTTCAAATTGTTTCTTTGATTCTATAGATAAACCACACAGTACAGTTCATAATAAATAGGTCACGTCACAAACGGTATATTATTTAATAGTACACTTTTAAATGAACCTCAAAATTATTTATTCAGTTTATGTATCCAAAACGTACTTATAAACATTAAAAAATATAGTCATATTCAAAAAGACTAATACCGCGCTCCAAAATGTATAGTGCCAATATCCAGAAGTAGTGGCAGAAAAAACATTTTGTTTAACAATGTCTTTACAGTACATATTCAATTGTTTAAATTGGTAACACATATTCTAAATCTAAAGTACCTTTATCGAAACAGTATACCATGAGTGGGGCTGCGAACAGCCCGTTGTGCAGGGGTTGTATGTGGAAGGAGCAAGCTGTGTAGCTTGTACTTATACATTATAGTGCTTCAGGAGCAGTAAAAAAAATCATACTAATAAGATCATCGGCAGGCAACTCTTTGGTGAAACGCAGGATTCAGAGAGAACACCGGCGAAAAGAAAATTACCACATAATGGTTTTGACGTCATCTCAAATTCAACAGAACGGGTTTCATGGATTCTATTACATTTAATTAAAGACTGGAGCAGCTGTGCCATCGACCGAAAGGCGTACTCCTATTTATGAAGGATTTAGGATGGCGGGAATAACTAAATGGAAAAGTGAAAATGCGGAATACACTACAAATAGAACTTCAGTGTAGGCCCTATCACCCCTGCGTAGAATTAAAGTTGCAACAAAAAGATAAAAATTAGTTTTAAAACTAAATAAATTGAAAATCAAATGAGCATTATCAAGCAATAACAAAAATATCTTCAGCGGCGCATACAAGTTTAATTGCCTTCATGATACAAAGGAAAGTGCAAGCTGAGGTACTGTTTCGATACCTTATTCTGTAGAGATAAGGCGAAAGAAGACACATAACCGTGTCTGGCAAAAGCTTAACACTGTTGGAATAGTTTGCTTTATTAGGAAAGTTAAATCTGTTCTGTTGGAGGAATGTTTTTGTCGAACTAGTTTTCATTTTCATCGTCTTACAAGCCACTGCATTGTACCTTTTGTAAAGATGGCACATTTGCTATTCAAACAGTTCCAGCCATAACGTTAAGAATATTTTGAACATGATTGTATACGAATAAGAAGGTTCTAACGTCATATCTTCTTCATTAATGAACGGAACAGAAAATAATATCTTATCTTTCTAAACGTCAATAAATCATGTTTGTTCCTAAATAAACTTCATTAAAATCGATGAAGTATTTCTATTTATTTTTAAATAAAATATGGATTCCACAGATAAGTAGGTAGTGGAAGTTGACTGCCTGAGTCTGTGTTTCTCGATATGTACAATCCCGGAGTCTTCAAGTCGCGAGTGAATAGGTTCCTTCCAAGTTTGCGTGCTCCACCTTAGACCGCGTCGTCGCTTAACATCAGGTGAGACAGTGGTCAAACGCAAGCTTTAAAAAAAAAAAAAAAAAAGTAAACTTGTGTAGTTCTAAACCACAAATTTTTTTTTTTTTTAAATCTCGAATCTCGAACCAGATATCGTCGCGTCGTCAGGTTAAGGAGAGACTAACATCGCTGTCGTAACAACCAAGTAGCCTTTATATTGTATAGCAAGATTGTATGGATATCAACATGAGCACGTTTCTATATTAAGACAATAAATCAAAATGTCTTTTCAAACCGCAATACGTAAGAGTAGTTATCTGCTTTGTATCTTCTGTATGATTAATGTTGCGAATCTGACACGAATATTACAATAAATTAAGTTCGTAATATTTATATGCAATGATATTTGAATTTCATAAATAAATTTTGTGTACAGAGATATTTGATTAAAGCGTATCGTGAAGATTTTTTCGTTTCTCTTTTGTAATTTTAGTTAAAATTACGTTGAGTTTTTTTACATTATTATTACTTACTAGCTGCGCCCCGCGGTGTTACTTGCGGTGAAACGGTACGTGGTATAGACGATTTTTGCATCTTCAACATCCCACGGGAACAATAAATATTTTCGGGATAAAAGTAGCTAAGTGTTATTCTAGGGTATAGGATAATCTTAATTCCAAATTTCATGCAAATCCGTTCAGCCGTTTTCACGTCTAACTTTTTTACAAACATCAAGTCGCGAGTGAATAGGTTTTTTTTTTTTTTTTTTTTTAACATATAAGTTTGCGTTTGACAACTGTCTCACCTGATGTTAAGTGATGACGTTGTCTAGGATTTAGCACGCAAACCTAGAAGGTACCTATTCACTCGCGACTTGAAGACTCCAGGATTGTACATATCGGGAAACACAGACTCGGGCAACGAGTTCTCTAGTACCTTCTAGGTTTGCGTGCTAAATCCTAGACAACGTCATCACTTAACATCAGGTGAGACAGTTGTCAAACTCAAACTTATATATTTATTATAAATAGTAAAAAAAAAATTAAAAAAAATATTACAAACTTTTTTAATTTTTCCGGTCAGCGCTACATAGAAATCTACAACTAATATAGATAAGGTTGTTAATTTTTCAATTCCGTTGACACACAAAAGCTTTCAATTACTAAAACCGACTTTACACTTGTATAGAAAGAATAATTGTACTTAACACCCTTCTGTGTCAATTAACAGTAACAAAACATCCTTTGTACCTGATTCTTCTTTTTGGACCTCTGCGCAGTTTGTAAAGCCCGGGTTATCTAAATGTCACCTTATTTAACTTTAACACCAAGTTAATTGACCATAAATTAAGTGCTGACTTAAAGGCTCGCCAACTCACCTTGTTCAGTTGCCTTACATTTAAGGACCGGTAGTATGTTTAATTTATATCATTGGTTTACCTACAAAAAAGAAGGAGGTTTCTCAATTCAACCGTATATTTTTTATAATATGTGTTCGCGGATAACTTAGTCGTTTATGAAACGTTTTTGATCATTCTTTTTTTTGTTTGATAGTGTATCCTTTCGGGGTGGTCCCATTTGAATTTATTCAAACTTGGACAAGCTGTTTTTGAGTTACACTGTAATCACTGAAAAATGTTATGTTTTTTTTTTATTATTATTAATTTATATGGGACAACATTCACACAAGGTCTTCAGGTCCCAAACTAGGCAGAGCCTGTACTATGGTAGCCTGATGACTGATATATACTTATATACATACTTATATATATACTTATATACATATACACACCCAGACACAGGTCAAACAGACATGTTCATACACACAAATGTTTGACCTGTCCGGGAATCGAACCCGGGACCAGCGGCTCAGAAGGCAGAGTGCTACCAACTGCGCCAACCGGCCTGTCATGTCTATCTGGATTACTTCATTATTGATGCTAAATGAATATTGATCCCAAAAAAGGGTAAAAAAAATATTTCTACAAAAACATGGAACGGACTTCAAAATTCAAAAGTGTGAAATAACTTGTCGAAGTCGGTATAATGCGCACAATATTTTGATAATAGTTACTTTTGAACTATCATGGTACCGACTTCAACGATTTCACACCTTTGAGTGTTGAAGTCGGTTTCACTTTTTGGTATAAAAGAATTACTGATATAGTAATCCGCCCGCCCAGCGGCTACACTCGCGTGATCTACGGTTTCCCGCTATCTCAGTTAGCACATGGGACCCATACTTTTTGCAAGAGAAAACTAGTCTATGTCCAGTCTATCTATTTACAAAAATCAATCGAAATTTTCACCGATTGTTTCACCGATTCGTTACTTTATTATATTAACTTCCATAATAGTGTATACTTTTGTTGTATCATAAAAAAACCATCCATTGTTTCGGGATAAAAAAGAGCCTTATGTTAATAAACAATGTAAAATACCTACATTCCGAATTTCATTCAAATCTATCAACCCGTTAAGCCGTGAATTGATAAGTAAAAAAAAATACACAAGCTTTGTCGTATTTTATGACTGGCTGTGCCCTGCGGTTTCACCCGCGTGGACTACGTTTTCGCGCTACCGCTATTATCCCACGGAATAATAAATAGCTTATGTGTAATATCAGGGTATAAGCTATCTTCATTCGAAATTTCATGCAAATCCGTTCTGTCGTGTCAGCGTGAAGGAGTAGTATACAATCCACAAACATACAAACTTTCGCCTTTTTAATATTAAAAGCAATGCCTTATGAGAGAATAAATCTATCTAAAAGTTCCTCAAGTCGTGTTTCTTCTGCCACAACAGATCAAACCATTTTAAGCTAGACAAGAAATGATTGAGCCACTTATTTGTCGCAGCATTTAAGTGGAAAGATATCTGACGATAGAGAGAGATAGCCGTAGTTACTTACACGCCCGTGATACTTGTTACACAGAATTAACAATCTCCGTTTCGGATCTAGATGGAACCGATACGCCGATGGAGAACGTCCATCAGGGATTACTTGAATTAATTAGCTATGTAAAACTGTGACCCTTCCGAGCGCGTTAGAAAGCTGGCACTGGACAGAGTTTAGTGAGCGTTGTACACCCGACTCTAAAAAAAATAGGAGGTTTTCAATTCGACTTCGAAATCGGCGAGATTCTTTTTTATATTTATGTGTGTTAAATAGAACTTTAGGTTAGTGTGGACATTAAGGGATGCTAATGGAATAATTTTATTGTTTATTACAGTGAACCTCACTTTTGTCACCAACTACTCTGATCGATGATTCGTTACATAATTTTTAGCGCTTTGCTGGCAGCTGCCGCGACACGCTCGTCACGCTCGCTTGGCTCGCGCATTGCTTTGTCGCGGCTTCAACCTAACGTAACCTTGTGATCTGTGTCATAGCATGTTTCGGTAAAACCTAAAAAGAAAATTTTTTTCTTTACCGTCCTGTCCTGAAAAAAATTATTGTTTGCTTGCATTGAATAGGCTCCGAAAGTACTGAACCAATTTTCTTGCACTGTTGGGAAGCTGCACTGTCCCCGGGGACATAGGCAATAATAAATTTTTAAAAAGATGTAGGATCCTTATGATTTTTATTATGAAGTTTTTTACCCGTGCGAAGCCGGGGCGAACAGCTAGTTGATTATAAAAACAGAAATTTTTCATTTTTTAACGTTGAAAATGTGCAGTGAAGTCGTATTGTAGTAGTTTTTTAACAATGGAATTATTACGTGAATATTTCATATAATATTGAAATAAATATCATACGGAAAACGTATTCTGAGCTAGCGTGTCGTACAATATTAAAATTACCTCAATTTTGATGCAAAAATAATAAGAATACTCTTGCTTATAAATTCAATAACAATGAGTTGATGATGGCATACAATAAGTGGGGGTTCTAGGAATACAATTGATATTACAATAAGTTATAATTATTATGGAACTCATGTCGTGATATATGTATTTGTGTGACGTTAACACGTTACAACTTTCATTATCGCTTCCCGAATTTTGATTATGTACCAATGTTGTTTTACTAACGATGACGTATATTCATACTGCGCGGTGCTCAGATTCTGTTCCTTTACGACATAAACATGCTTACTGTGACAGATAATACGGTACAAATAATATAGAAAAGGATAGTCATAGTCATAGTCATAGTCATAGTCATAGTCATAGTCATAGTCATAGTTTATTGGTATTACCATACACGTCACATAAAAAGTAGAGAGACCTACAAGCGTAGGTACTTATTAAATAATCTTGTGTTGTGTTGCGCAAATGCGCATTACACCTTATAATTCGTTTGTAACAATAATAAAATAATATCTCTTAGTGCAAAAATAAAATGTCAAACATGAAGTTATATAAATATGTTACAATTTAAAAATAAGAATGTTTTACACTAATGATAATTAATAAAAATTAATTCATTTCATTTCTGCAAAGTCCTTAAAGCTATAGAAGGTTTGGTTGATAAGCCAGCGCTTTAGATTTAACTTAAAACATTTTAAGGTAGATGAGGTCTTGATGTCCTCTGGCAATTTATTATAGACTGTCGGACCCATAACGTGCGTCAACCTATCAGACTTCGCCAGTGAGTGAGGTATGGCGGCTAACAATCCTCTCTTTCGGGTGTTATACCTGTGACTGTCGCCTATTCTACTAAAGGTTTGGAGAGATTCCCTCGCAAACACTGCCACCTGGAAAATAACTATAGATGGCAGTGTTAAGATACCCAACTCCTTAAAGTGCGGTCTCACTGAAGTATCATACGAGACTCTGACAATTGCTCGCACTGCGCGTTTCTGGAATCTGAAAGCTCTCTCCCAGTCCGCTCCTCGAGCCCAGAGTTCCGCACCGTACTGCAATATAGAGTGGACAGTGGCGAAGTAGCAGGATCGCACCGCCTCAGGTGGGAGGAGACGAGATAGTCGGCTAAGTGCAAAGCACGCACCTCCTAACCTCCCACACAACTTATTTATGTGGGGCTCCCAGGTGAGGCCGGCGTCAAGCTCTAGGCCTAGGAAGGTGGTGCTGGCCAACTGCTCTATTCTGATGCCATTTGCAAACACATTCAGTTGGCGGACGTACCGACCAGACAGGTTGACATGCATGAAGTGAGTTTTTATGATATTCAGCACTAGTCCGTTTTCTTTAAACCAATTGACCAGTTGTTCGGCGGTGTCATTCAATTTTGACTCCAGCTGTTCCAGATTTGACGCCGCAACTACAGCAGCGACATCGTCGGCGTACATAAAAACTTCTGCGCTTGTGATCACTTTTGGTAGATCGTTTAATAGCAGTGAAAATAAGATATTAGACACCGCCGAACCTTGTGCGACACCCATACATGTAGTTAGAGGATCTGATCGCACTTGACCGTCATCGCCTACCACAATTTGGGATCGATCATGTAGGAGATCCTTCAGTACAGAGAGAGCGTTTTGTTTGATGCCGTAATGGCACATCTTTATTGACAGGATGGTGTGGTCCGCGACATCAAAGGCTTTTGAGAGGTCGCAGCACAGTACTGCTACCTGCTGTTTCCCTTCACGGGCTTCCATAATGCGACGCATCAACTCACGTGCTAAGGACGTAGTAGAACGACCCTCGCGGTATGCGTATTGTCGGTCAGATAGCACATTTGTCGACTTCAGATACGCCTCTAATCGAGAACTAATGCCGTTCTCGAGTACCTTCGCTACCGCTGGAATTATCGAGACCGGACGATATCCATCAACATTTTCTCGCTTCCCCTTTCCTTTGAAAATAGGCGTAACTTTGCTAAGTTTTAGTGGGCCCGGGAATATTCCGTCTTTCAAACAGCGATTGAATAGGCACGCTAATGTTGGAGCTATAACAGGAGCAGCTAAGTGCAGTAACTGCATAGATATTCCATATGCGTCTTTAGAGGGCTTGGGTGGAATCCGCGCGGTGATAATGTGGTACACCTCGTCTGTCGTAAAGGGGCGCAGCCACAGCGAGCAGTCGCTGGGCGTGCACGCGTTTGATAGTCTGCGCTGCACAGAGGCGGGATCAGCAGGCGGTGCGCCGCACGCTGCGGCGGCTGCCACAAACCTATAGTTCATGGCATTCACAGCCTCTTTGTTACTGGAAAAGAGTTTACCGTCCGATTCCTTGATGACATCTGTAAAGTCTGGATTATAATAATAATAATAATATGGGACAACATTCACACAAGGTCTTCAGATCCCAAACTAGGCAGAGCCTGTACTATGGTAACCTGATGACTGATATATATACTTAAATACATACTTATATATATACTTTTTTTTTTATATACATATACACACCCAGACACAGGTCAAACAGACATGTTCATACACACAAATGTTTGACCTGTCCGGGAATCGAACCCGGGACCAGCGGCCCACAAGGCAGAGTGCTACCAACTGCGCCAACCGGCCAGTCAAGTCAGATTGCATAAGTTTAGTTTTCCTCTTTGTTCATTTACAATGCTCCACATTGTTTTTGAGGCATTTTTACTGTTATACATCCTATTTGAATAAGGATAGCTATATGTTTAGACTTGCGCTTGAAATACGGCTCGCAATGAAAATTACTACAATTGACTTAATTTTGCCGCCTCAGTTTCCGCGCGCTTGTGCGACATCTACCTCATATAAACATACAATATCATTGTTATGTACATTAGAAAATGAATAGGAAAAATGTTAAGATTTTACAGACTACTACGGTTTATGTTTATACATATAAAAACTCTCTCAAATGTATAAACTTAAACTAATTTATCAGCATGTCTAAAAACTAAAAATAAAACAGAAATTTGTCATTTTTTTAATTAACATTCTCGGGCAAGTTTTCCCAAACATAGTCTTAAACACGTAACTCATATTTTTAAATTAAATCATACGCTTACAAATCAATTTGCTTTTGGATGACTTTGTCCACAAAAAAAGTTATTTATCGTATACGAATGAATACTTAATAAGTTTTAGCCGCGGCTACAAAAAAGCTGTTCTGATTACACTGACCCGAGGCGAAACAAAGCACAATTATTTCCATGTGATTTATAATGTTTGCTTTTAATAGCTGCAAAGGGTAATCGTTTATTTAGATTAGGTACTTACAGAGGATATTAAAAGCGGTGCCTTTGGAAAATAAAACTTTATGTGCGGAATACGAAATAAATAAAGCATTGGAGGTCAATAACTTAGAAAACATGAAAGGATACGAGCCAGCTTGGTTGAGGTTATACTAATTTAGTTCTAAAACTAAAATATATTAATAACCATATTATATAAAGCTCGATTACCACTCACTGACTGACTGACTCACTGACTCATTGACATCATTGTTCTCCCAGAAGGAGCGATGGGGGGTGTTTGTGATGTAGGGGAAAAGTGTAGAGGAGGTTTTTGTGACCACCAGAAAAATCCGAAAAGTGTCATTTTTGGTTTCTTTGATGGAACTGGTGTATGGATCTCGGAAACCATAATCGATGGGGGGTAGGTGTCAAAACTAAAAATGACTAAAACCCTGGGACCTTTTTGGAAAGTTGAAAAAAAATTACCCTCCCGAACAAAAAAGAGGTTCTCCCATACAAATTTAAAACGACCGCAGCTCCCGAACCGTTATAGGTGGCAATGGGGGGTTTGAACAAATGTTATAGAAGGTTTGTAGGAGAATTTGGGGTTTTAGTCAAAAATTAAAAATTGGTCCTTCGACCCGGATACCAAAATCCAAGTTGCTCCGATCTAGCTGAAATTTGGTATTTAGGGAGATTGGGGGTCCCTGATTCCAAATATGAATCAGGGACATATGATTCCAAAATTTTTTGGATGACGTCATTTGTTTTTTTTTTACTGGATGGGGATTTTTGATGGCGAAACCACTTCTTATTTGCGAGGCCGCAGGCCGAGCTTCAAACCTGCGAGGCCGAAGGCCGAGCTTCCAGGGCGAGGCCGAAGGCCGAGCTTTCGGCCCGCGAGGCCGAAGGCCGAGCGTGGCCTCCGCGAGGCCGCAGGCCGAGCCGTGTTAGTCACTTACGAGGCCGAAGGCCGAGTTCCGAATGGGGTGTAACGAATTAACGACCCTCAGGTGAGTCGCTAACGAGGCCGAAGGCCGAGTCCCGGATGGGGAGTTTTTTTTCCTCATCTCGAGCTGGTCTTTGATGCAACCGCTCACGGGAACTAAAAGTATCTGTCAGTTGTTCGACTTGCATGAGAATTTTTAAATCTTTTTATTTACTGGATGGGGATTTTCGCTGACGATACAACGTCACGGTTGCGAGGCCGCAGGCCGAGCTTCAAACCTGCGAGGCCGAAGGCCGAGCTTTCGGCCCGCGAGGCCGAAGGCCGAGCGTGGCCTCCGCGAGGCCGTAGGCCGAGCCGTGTTAGTCACTTACGAATGGGGTGTTACGCGTTTACATTCCTTAGGAGAGTCACTAACGAGGCCGAAGGCCGAGTCCCGAATGGGGAGCTTTTTCCACATCTCGAGCTGGTCTCCGAGGCAACGGCCCACGTTAACCACTGCACTTAGAGGTATGGTCCCTCAACAAAACTCGATTACAATCTTGGGGCGATTTTACATCGACTAAAATTTTATCGAAAAAATCAACTTGCACATGGTAACCCTGCTCACACTTTGTACTGAACTAGAAGAAACTGTCACTTCCTCGACTTGTATAAGAATTTTATATATATTTTTTAAACTGCAACTAAAACTTTAATAAAAAATACAAATGCACATCGATAACGCGGGCTGCTCGCAGCCCGCGCACCACCCGAAATACTAGTTATTATATTATATAAAGTTCGATTACCACTCACTCACTGACTGACTGACTGATTGACATCATTGTTCTCCTAGAAGGAGCGATGGGAGGTGTTTGTGATGTAGGGGAAAAGTGTAGAGGAGGTTCCTGTGACCACCAGAAAAATCCGAAAAGTGTCATTTTTGGTTTCCTTGATGGAACTGGTGTACGGATCTCGGAAACCATAATCGATGGGGGGTAGGTGACAAAACTAAAAATGACTAAAACCCTGGGACCTTTTTGGAAAGTTGAAAAAAAATTACCCTCCCGAACAAAAAAGAGGTTCTCCCATACAAATTTAAAACGACCGCAGCTCCCGAACCGTTATAGGTGGGTATGGGGGGTTTGAACAAATGTTATAGAGGGTTTGTAGGAGAATTTGGGGTTTTAGTCGAAAATTTAAAATTGGTCCTTCGACCCGGATACCAAAATTCAAGTTTGTCTGATCTGGCTGGAATTTGGTATTTAGGGAGATTGGGGGTCCCTGATTCCAAATATAAAAAAAAAATTTCGATGACGTCATTTGTTTTTTTTTTACTGGATTGGGATTTTCGCTGGCGATACAACGCCACGGCTGCGAGGCCGCAGGCCGAGCTTCAAACCCGCGAGGCCGAAGGCCGAGCTTCGAGGGCGAGGCCGAAGGCCGAGCTTTCGACCCGCGAGGCCGAAGGCCGAGCGTGGCCTCCGCGAGGCCGTAGGCCGAGCCGTGTTAGTCACTTACGAGGCCGAAGGCCGAGTTCCGAATGGGGTGTTACGCATTTACATTTCTTAGGAGAGTCACTAACGAGGCCGAAGGCCGAGTCCCGAATGGGGAGTTTTTTTTCCACATCTTGAGCTGGTCTTTGATGCAACCGCTCACGGGAACTAAAAGTATCTGTCAGTTGTTCGACTTGCATGAGAATTTTCAAATCTTTTTATTTACTGGATGGGGATTTTCGCTGGCGATACAACGCCACGGTTGCGAGGCCGCAGGCCGAGCTTCAAACCTGCGAGGCCGAAGGCCGAGCTTTCGGCCCGCGAGGCCGAAGGCCGAGCGTGGCCTCCGCGAGGCCGTAGGCCGAGCCGTGTTAGTCACTTACGAATTGGGTGTTACGCGTTTACATTCCTTAGGAGAGTCACTAACGAGGCCGAAGGCCGAGTCCCGAATGGGAAGTTTTTTCACATCTCGAGCTGGTCTCCGAGGCAACTGCCCACGATAACCACTGCACTTAGAGGTATAGTCCCTTAACAAAACTCGATTACAATCTTGGGGCGATTTTACAGCGACTAAAATTTTATCAAAAAAATCAACTTGCACATGGTAACCCAGCCCACACTTTGTACTGAACTAGAAGAAACTGTCACTTACTCGACTTTCTATGAGAAATTTATATACTTTTTCAACTGCGATTACCAGTTTGATAAAAGTTACTAATGCACATCGATAACGCGGGCTGCTCGCAGCCCGCGCACCACCCGAAATACTAGTTATATTATATAAAGTTCGATTACCACTCACTCACTGACTGACTGACTGATTGACATCATTGTTCTCCTAGAAGGAGCGATGGGAGGTGTTTGTGATGTAGGGGAAAAGTGTAGAGGATGTTCCTATGACCACCAGAAAAATCCGAAAAGTGTCATTTTTGGTTTCCTTGATGGAACTGGTGTACGGATCTCGGAAACCATAATCGATGGGGGGTAGGTGTCAAAACTAAAAATGACTAAAACCTTGGGACCTTTTTGGAAAATTGAAAAAAAATTACCCTCCCGAACAAAAAAGAGGTTCTCCCATACAAATTTAAAACGACCGCAGCTCCCGAACCGTTATAGGTGGGTATGGGGGGTTTGAACAAATGTTATAGAGGGTTTGTAGGAGAATTTGGGGTTTTAGTCAAAAATTGAAAATTGGTCCTTCGACCCGGATACCAAAATCCAAGTTGCTCCGATCTGGCTGAAATTTGGTATTTAGGGAGATTGGGAGTCCCTGATTCCAAATATGAAAAAAATTTTTGGATGACGTCATTTGTTTTTTTTTTACTGGATGGGGATTTTTGATGGCGAAACCACTTCTTATTTGCGAGGCCGCAGGCCGAGCTTCAAACCTGCGAGGCCGAAGGCCGAGCTTCGAGGGCGAGGCCGAAGGCCGAGCTTTCGGCCCGCGAGGCCGTAGGCCAAGCCGTGTTAGTCACTTACGAGGCCGAAGGCCGAGTTCCGAATGGGGTGTTACGCATTTACATTCCTTAGGAGAGTCACTAACGAGGCCGAAGGCCGAGTTCAGAATGGGGAGTTTTTACCACATCTCGAGCTGGTCTTTGATGCAACCGCTCACGGGAACTAAAAGTATCTGTCAGTTGTTCGACTTGCATGGAAATTTTTAAATCTTTTTATATACTGGATGGGGATTTTCGCTGACGATACAACGCCACGGTTGCGAGGCCGCAGGCCGAGCTTCAAACCTGCGAGGCCGAAGGCCGAGCTTTCGGCCCGCGAGGCCGAAGGCCGAGCGTGGCCTCCGCGAGGCCGTAGGCCGAGCCGTGTTAGTCACTTACGAATGGGGTGTTACGCGTTTACATTTCTTAGGAGAGTCACTAACGAGGCCGAAGGCCGAGTCCCGAATGGGGAGCTTTTTTCACATCTCGAGCTGGTCTCCGAGGCAACGGCCCACGTTAACCACTGCACTTAGAGGTATGGTCCCTCAACAAAACTCGATTACAATCTTATGGCGATTTTACATTTACAACACAAAAAATCAACTTGCACATGGTAACCCTGCTCACACTTTGTACTGAACTAGAAGAAACTGTCACCTACTCGACTTGTATGAGAATTTTAAATATTTTTTAAACTGCAACTAAAACTTTAATTAAAAATACAAATGCACATCGATAACGCGGGCTGCTCGCAGCCCGCGCACCACCCGAAATACTAGTTATTATATTATATAAAGTTCGATTACCACTCACTGACTCACTCACTGACTCATTGACATCATTGTTCTCCCAGAAGGAGCGATGGGGGGTGTTTGTGGTGCAGGGAAAAAGTGTAGAGGAGGTTCCTATGACCACCAGAAAAATCCAAAAAGTGTCATTTTTGGTTTCCTTGATGGAACTGGTGTACGGATCTCGGAAACCATAATCGATGGGGGGTAGGTGCCATCACTAAAAATGACTAAAACCTTGGGACCCTTTTGGAAAAGTGAAAAAAAATTACCCTCCAGAACAAAAAAGAGGTTCTCCCATACAAATTTGAAACGACCGCAACTCCGAAACCGTAATAGGTGGGTATGGGGGGTTTAAACAAATGTTATAGAGGGTTTGTAGGAGAATTTGGGGTTTTAGTCGAAAATTGAAAATTGGTCCTTCGACCCGGATACCAAAATCCAAGTTGCTCCGATCTGGCTGAAATTTGATATTTAGGGAGATTGGGGGTCCCTGATTCCAAATATGAAAAAAATTTTTGGATGACGTCATTTGTTTTTTTTTTACTGGATGGGGATTTTTGATGGCGAAACCACTTCTTATTTGCGAGGCCGCAGGCCGAGCTTCAAACCTGCGAGGCCGAAGGCCGAGCTTCGAGGGCGAGGCCGAAGGCCGAGCTTTCGGCCCGCGAGGCCGAAGGCCGAGCGTGGCCTCCGCGAGGCCGTAGGCCGAGCCGTGTTAGTCACTTACGAGGCCGAAGGCCGAGTTCCGAATGGGGTGTTACGCATTTACATTCCTTAGGAGAGTCACTAACGAGGCCGAAGGCCGAGTTCAGAATGGGGAGTTTTTACCACATCTCGAGCTGGTCTTTGATGCAACCGCTCACGGGAACTAAAAGTATCTGTCAGTTGTTCGACTTGCATGAGAATTTTTAAATATTTTTATTTACTGGATGGGGATTTTCGCTGACGATACAACGCAACGGTTGCGAGGCCGCAGGCCGAGCTTCAAACCTGCGAGGCCGAAGGCCGAGCTTTCGGCCCGCGAGGCCGAAGGCCGAGCGTGGCCTCCGCGAGGCCGTAGGCCGAGCCGTGTTAGTCACTTACGAGGCCGAAGGCCGAGTTCCGAATGGGGTGTTACGCATTTACATTCCTTAGGAGAGTCACTAACGAGGCCGAAGGCCGAGTCATGAATGGGGAGCTTATTTCACATCTCGAGCTGGTCTCCGAGGCAACTGCCCACGTTAACCACTGCACTTAGAGATATGGTCCTTTAACAAAAGTCGTTAACAATCTTGGGGCGATTTTACAGCGACTAAAATTTAATAAAAAAAATCAACTTGCACATGGTAACCCTGCTCACACTTTGTACTGAACTAGAAGAAACTGTCACTTACTCGACTTGTATGCGAATTTTATATATTTTTTCAACTGCAACTACAAATTTTAATAAATATTACTAATGCACATCGATAACGCGGGCTGCTCGCAGCCCGCGCACCACCCGAAATACTAGTTATAATATATAAAGTTCGATTACCACTCACTGACTGACTGACTGACTGACTGACTGATTGACATCATTGTTCTCCTAGAAGGAGCGATGGGAGGTGTTTGTGATGTAGGGGAAAAGTGTAGAGGATGTTCCTATGACCACCAGAAAAATCCGAAAAGTGTCATTTTTGGTTTCCTTGATGGAACTGGTGTACGGATCTCGGAAACCATAATCGATGGGGGGTAGGTGTCAAAACTAAAAATGACTAAAACCCTGGGACCTTTTTGGAAAGTTGAAAAAAAATTACCCTCCCGAACAAAAAAGAGGTTCTCCCATACAAATTTAAAACGACCGCAACTCCGGAACCGTTATAGGTAGGTATGGGGGGTTAGAACAAATGTTATAAAGGGTTTGTAGGGGAATTTGAGGTTTCTGTCAAAAATTGAAAATTGGTCCTTCGACCCGGATACCAAAATTCAAGTTGGTCCGATCTGGCTAAAATTTAGTATTTAGGGAAATTGGGGGTCCCTGTTTCCAAATATAGAAAAATTTTTTTGGTGACGTCATTTGTTTTTTTTTTACTGGATGGGGATTTTTGATGGCGAGACCACTTCTTATTTGCGAGGCCGCAGGCCGAGCTTCAAACCTGCGAGGCCGAAGGCCGAGCTTCCAGGGCGAGGCCGAAGGCCGAGCTTTCGGCCCGCGAGGCCGAAGGCCGAGCGTGGCCTCCGCGAGGCCGCAGGCCGAGCCGTGTTAGTCACTTACGAGGCCGAAGGCCGAGTTCCGAATGGGGTGTTACGCATTTACATTCCTTAGGAGAGTCACTAACGAGGCCGAAGGCCGAGTCCCGACTGGGGAGTTTTTTTTCCACATCTCGAGCTGGTCTTTGATGCAACCGCTCACGGGAACTAAAAGTATCTGTCAGTTGTTCGACTTGCATGAGAATTTTTAAATCTTTTTATTTACTGGATGGGGATTTTCGCTGGCGATACAACGCCACTGTTGCGAGGCCGCAGGCCGAGCTTCAAACCTGCGAGGCCGAAGGCCGAGCATTCGGCCCGCGAGGCCGAAGGCCGAGCGTGGCCTCCGCGAGGCCGTAGGCCGAGCCGTGTTAGTCACTTACGAATGGGGTATTACGCGTTTACATTCCTTAGGAGAGTCACTAACGAGGCCGAAGGCCGAGTCCGGAATGGGGAGTTTTTTCCACATATCGAGCTGGTCTCCGAGGCAACGGCCCACGTTAACCACTGCACTTAGAGGTATGGTCCCTTAACAAAAGTCGTTTACAATCTTGGTGCGATTTTACAGCGACTAAAATTTTATCAAAAAAATCAACTTGCACATGGTAACCCTGCCCACACTTTGTACTGAACTAGAAGAAACTGTCACTTACTCGACTTGTATGAGAATTTTATATATTTTTTTAACTGCAATTACCAGTTTGATAATAGTTACTAATGCACATCGATAACGCGGGCTGCTCGCAGCCCGCGCACCACCCAACACCTAGTTATATTATATAAAGCTCGATTACCACTCACTGACTCACTGACAGAATTGTTCTCCTAGAAGGAGCCATGGGGGGTGTTTGTGGTGTAGGGAAAAAGTGTAGAGGAGGTTTCCGTGACCTCCAGAAAAATCCGAAAAGTGTCATTTTTGGTTTCCTTGATGGAACTGGTGTACGGATCTCGGAAACCATAATCGATGGGGGGTAGGTGTCAAAACTAAAAATGACTAAAACCCTGGGACCTCTTTGGATAAATGAAAAAAAATTACCCTCCTAAACAAAAAAGAGGTTCTCCCATACAAATTTAAAACGACCGCAGCTCCCGAACCGTTATAGGTGGGTATGGGGGGTTTGAACAAATATTATAGAGGGTTTGTAGGGAAATTTAAGGTTTCTGTCGAAAATTGAAAATTGGTCCTTCGACCCGGATACCAAAATCCAAGTTTGTCTGATCTGGCTGAAATTTGGTATTTAGGGAGATTGGTCCCTGATTCTAATTATGAAAAAATTTTTTGGATGACGTCATTTGTTTTTTTTTTACTGGATGGGGATTTTTGATGGCGAAACCACTTCTTATTTGCGAGGCCGCAGGCCGAGCTTCAAACCTGCGAGGCCGAAGGCCGAGCTTCGAGGGCGAGGCCGAAGGCCGAGCTTTCGGCCCGCGAGGCCGAAGGCCGAGCGTGGCCTCCGCGAGGCCGCAGGCCGAGCCGTGTTAGTCACTTACGAGGCCGTAGGCCGAGTTCCGAATGGGGTGTTACGCATTTACATTCCTTAGGAGAGTCACTAACGAGGCCGAAGGCCGAGTCCCGAATGGGGGGTTTTTCCCACATCTTGAGCTGGTCTTTGATGCAACCGCTCACGGGAACTAAAAGTATCTGTCAGTTGTTCGACTTGCATAAGAATTTTTTAATCTTTTTATTTACTGGATGGGGATTTTCGCTGGCGATACAACGCCAAGGTTGCGAGGCCGCAGGCCGAGCTTCAAACCTGCGAGGCCGAAGGCCGAGCTTTCGGCCCGCGAGGCCGAAGGCCGAGCGTGGCCTCCGCGAGGCCGTAGGCCGAGCCGTGTTAGTCACTTACGAATGGGGTGTTACGCGTTTACATTCCTTAGGAGAGTCACTAACGAGGCCGAAGGCCGAGTCTCGAATGGGGAGTTTTTTTCCACATCTCGAGCTGGTCTCCGGGGCAACTGCCCACGTTAACCACTGCACTTAGAGGTATGGTCCCTTAACAAAAGTCGTTTACAATCTTGGTGCGATTTTACAGCGACTAAAATTTTATCAAAAAAATCAACTTGCACATGGTAACCCTGCCCACACTTTGTACTGAACTAGAAGAAACTGTCCCTTTCTCGACTTGTATTAGAATTTTATATATATTTTTTAAACTGCAACTAAAACTTTAATAAAACATACAAATGCACATCGATAACGCGGGCTGCTCGCAGCCCGCGCACCACCCGAAATACTAGTTTATATTATATAAAGCTCGATTACCACTCACTCACTGACTCACTCATTGACATCATTGTTCTCCCAGAAGGAGCTATGGGGGGTGTTAGTAATGTAGGGGAAAAGTGTAGAGGAGGTTCCTATGACCACCAGAAAAATCCGAAAAGTGTCATTTTTGGTTTCCTTGATGGAACTGGTGTACGGATCTCGGAAACCATAATCGATGGGGGGTAGGTGCCAAAACTAAAAATGACTAAAACCCTGGGACCCTTTTGAAAAGTTGAAAAAAAATTACCCTCCCAAACAAAAAAGAGGTTCTCCCATACAAATTTAAAACGACCGCAACTCCGGAACCGTTATAGGTGGGTATGGGGGGTTTGAACAAATGTTATAGAGGGTTTGTAAGAAAATTCGGGGTTTTAGTCGAAAATTGAAAATTGGTCCTTCGACCCGGATACCAAAATCCAAGTTGCTCCGATCGGGCTGAAATTTGGTATTTAGGGAGAATGGGGGTCCCTGATTCGAAATATGAAAAAAGTTTTTTGATGACGTCATTTGTTTTTTTTTTACTGGATGGGGATTTTTGATGGCGAAACCACTTCTTATTTGCGAGGCCGCAGGCCGAGCTTCAAACCTGCGAGGCCGAAGGCCGAGCTTCGAGGGCGAGGCCGAAGGCCGAGCTTTCGGCCCGCGAGGCCGAAGGCCGAGCGTGGCCTCCGCGAGGCCGTAGGCCGAGCCGTGTTAGTCACTTACGAGGCCGAAGGCCGAGTTCCGAATGGGGTGTTACGCATTTACATTCCTTAGGAGAGTCACTAACGAGGCCGTAGGCCGAGTCCCGAATCGGGAGTTTTTTTTCCACATCTCGAGCTGGTCTTTGATGCAACCGCTCACGGGAACTAAAAGTATCTGTCAGTTGTTCGACTTTCATAAGAATTTTAAAATCTTTTTATTTACTGGATGGGGATTTTCGCTGACGATACAACGCCACGGTTGCGAGGCCGTAGGCCGAGCTTCAAACCTGCGAGGCCGAAGGCCGAGCTTTCGGCCCGCGAGGCCGAAGGCCGAGCGTGGCCTCCGCGAGGCCGTAGGCCGAGCCGTGTTAGTCATTTACGAATGGGGTGTTACGCGTTTACATTCCTTAGGAGAGTCACTAACGAGGCCGAAGGCCGAGTCCCGAATGGGGAGTTTGTTCCACATCTCGAGCTGGTCTCCGAGGCATTTGCCCACGTTAACCACTGGCACTTAGAGGTATGGTCCCTTAACAAAAGTCGTTTACAATCTTGGTGCGATTTTACAGCGACTAAAATTTTATCAAAAAAAAAAACTTACACATGGTAACCCTGCTCACACTTTGTACTGAACTAGAAGAAACTGTCACTTACTCGACTTGTATGAGAATTTTATATGTTTTTTTAACTGCAATTACCAGTTTGATAAATATTACTAATGCACATCGATAACGCGGGCTGCTCGCAGCCCGCGCACCACCCGAAATACTAGTTATATTATATAAAGTTCGATTACCACTCACTGACTGACTGACTGACTCACTGACTCATTGACATCATTGTTCTCCTAGAAGGAGCGATGAGGGGTTTTTGTGATGTAGGAGAAAAGTGTAGAGGAGGTTCCCGTGACCACCAGAAAAATCCGAAAAGTGTAATTTTTGGTTTCCTTGATGGAACTGGTGTACGGATCTCGGAAACCATAATCGATGGGGGGTAGGTGTCAAAACTAAAAATGACTAAAACCCTGGGACCTTTTTGGAAAGTTGAAAAAAAATTACCCTCCCGAACAAAAAAGAGGTTCTCCCATACAAATTTAAAACGACCGCAGCTCCCGAACCGTTATAGGTGGGTATGGGGGGTTTGAACAAATGTTATAGAGGGTTTGTAGGAGAATTTGGGGTTTTAGTCGAAATCTGAAAATTGGTCCTTCGACCCGGATACCAAAATCCAAGTTGCTCTGATCTGGCTGAAATTTGGTATTTAGGGAGATTGGGGGTCCGTGATTCCAAATATGAAAAAAATTTTTGGATGACGTCATTTGTTTTTTTTTTACTGGATGGGGATTTTTGATGGCGAAACCACTTCTTATTTGCGAGGCCGCAGGCCGAGCTTCAAACCCGCGAGGCCGAAGGCCGAGCGTGGCCTCCGCGAGGCCGCAGGCCGAGCCGTGTTAGTCACTTACGAGGCCGAAGGCCGAGTTCCGAATGGGGTGTTACGCATTTACATTCCTTAGGAGAGTCACTAACGAGGCCGAAGGCCGAGTCCCGAATGGGGAGTTTTTTTTCCACATCTCGAGCTGGTCTTTGATGCAACCGCTCACGGGAACTAAAAGTATCTGTCAGTTGTTCGACATGCATGAGAATTTTTAAATCTTTTTATTTACTGGATGGGGATTTTCGCTGGCGACACAACGCCACGGTTGCGAGGCCGCAGGCCGAGCTTCAAACCTGCGAGGCCGAAGGCCGAGCTTTCGGCCCGCGAGGCCGAAGGCCGAGCGTGGCCTCCGCGAGGCCGTAGGCCGAGCCGTGTTAGTCACTTACGAATGGGGTGTTACGCGTTTACATTCCTTAGGAGAGTCACTAACGAGGCCGAAGGCCGAGTCCCCAATGGGGAGTTTTTTTCCACATCTCGAGCTGGTCTCCGAGGCAACTGCCCACGTTAACCACTGCACTTAGAGGTATGGTTCCTTAACAAAAGTCGTTTACAATCTTGGTGCGATTTTACAGCGACTAAAATTTTATCAAAAAAATCAACTTGCACATGGTAACCCTGCTCACACTCTGTACTAAACTAGAAGAAACTGTCACTTACTCTACTTGTATGAGAATTTTATATATTTTTTCAACTGCAATTACAATCTTGAAATAAATACATATGCACATCGATAACGCGGGCTGCTCGCAGCCCGCGCACCACCCGAAATACTAGTTATAATATATAAAGCTGCTCTACCACTGATTGACTGACTCACTGACATCATTGTTCTCCCAGAAGGAGTGTTTTTGGGTTAAAATTATATAGTGGACTGTATAGGGAGTGCCCACGTGACCTAGGGAAAAATCCGAAAAGTGTCATTTTTGGTTTCCTTGATGGAACTGGTGTAGGGATCTCGAAAACCATAATCGATGGGGGGTAGGTGTCAAAACTAAAAATGACTAAAACCCTGGGACCTTTTTGGAAAATTGAAAAAAAATTACCCTCCCAAACAAAAAAGGGGTTCTCCCATACAAATTTAAAACGATCGCAACTCCTAAACCGTTATAGATAGGTATGAAGGGTTTGAACAAATGTCATAGAGGGTTTGTAAAGAAATTTGGGGATTTTGTCAAAAATTGCAAATTGGTCCTTCGAACCGGATACCAAAATTCAAGTTGCTCCGATCTGGCTGAAATTAGGTATTTAGGGAGATTTGGGGTCCCTGATTCGAAATATGAAAAAAGTTTTTTGATGACGTCATTTGTTTTTTTTTTACGGGATGCGGAATTTTGGGGGCGAAACCACATTCCCTTTGCGAGGCCGTAGGCCGAGCTGCAATCGAGCGAGGCCGCAGGCCGAGCTGTGGAGGCGAGGCCGAAGGCCGAGCTCCACCCTAGCGAGGCCGGAGGCCGAGCTGTAGGCCTGCGAGGCCGAAGGCCGAGCTGGCCGTCATTGGGAACAGCATAAAAACATTCCCTTTGTAACTTGCGAGGCCGCAGGCCGAGCCTTAAACACCGCGAGGCCGAAGGCCGAGCTTCAAACCTGCGAGGCCGGAGGCCGAGCTTTCGGCCCGCGAGGCCGAAGGCCGAGCGTGGCCTCCGCGAGGCCGTAGGCCGAGCCGTTTTAGTAACTTACGAGGCCGAAGGCCGAGTTCCGAATGGGGTGTACCTCATTAACGCATCCTATGGAAGTCGCTAACGAGGCCGAAGGCCGAGTCCCGGATGGGGAGTTTTTTCCACATCTCGAGCTGGTCTTTGATGCAACCGCTCACGGGAACTAAAAGTATCTGTCAGTTGTCCGACTTGCATGAGAATTTTTAATCTTTTTATTTACTGGATGGGGATTTTCGCTGGCGATACCACGCCACGGTTGCGAGGCCGCAGGCCGAGCTTCAAACCTGCGAGGCCGAAGGCCGAGCTTTCGGCCCGCGAGGCCGAAGGCCGAGCGTGGCCTCCGCGAGGCCGTAGGCCGAGCCGTGTTAGTCACTTACGAATGGGGTGTTACGCGTTTACATTCCTTAGTCGAGTCACTAACGAGGCCGAAGGCCGAGTCCCGAATGGGGAGTTTATTCCACATCTCGAGCTGGTCTCCGAGGCAACTGCCCACGTTAACCACTGCACTTAGAGGTATGGTCCCTTTACAATAGTCGTTTATAATCTTGGTGCGATTTTACAGCGACTAAAATTTTATCAAAAAAATCAACTTGCACATGGTAACCCTGCCACACTTTGTACTGGTTTAGAAGAAACTGTCATTGATTCGACTTGTATGAGAATTATATATATATTTTTTTAACTGCAATGACATTTTTGTTAATAATACTAATGCACATCGATAACGCGGGCTGCTCGCAGCCCGCGCGCCACCCAAATACTAGTTATATTATATAAAGCTCGATTACCACTGACTCACTGACTGACTGACTCACTCATTGACATCATTGTTCTCCCAGAAGGAGCGATGGGGGGTGTTTGTAATGTAGGGGAAAAGTGTAGAGGAGGTTCCTATGACCACCAGAAAAATCCGAAAAGTGTCATTTTTGGTTTCCTTGATGGAACTGGTGTACGGATCTCGGAAACCATAATCGATGGGGGGTAGGTGTCAAAACTAAAAATGACTAAAACCCTGGGGCCTTTTTGGAAAGTTGAAAAAAAATTACCCTCCCGAACAAAAAAGAGGTTCTCCCATACAAATTTAAAACGACCGCAGCTCCCGAACCGTTTTAGGTGGGTATGGGGGGTTCAAACAAATGTTATAGAGGGTTTGTAGGGGAATTTGAGGTTTCTGTCAAAAATTAAAAATTGGTCCTTCGACCCGGATACCAAAATCCAAGTTGCTCTGATCTGGCTGAAATTTAGTATTTAAGGAGATTGGGGGTCCCTGATTCCAAATATAAAAAAAATTTTTTGATGACGTCATTTGTTTTTTTTTTACTGGATGGGGATTTTTGAAGGCGAAACCACTTCCTATTTGCGAGGCCGCAGGCCGAGCTTCAAACCTGCGAGGCCGTAGGCCGAGCCGTGTTAGTCACTTACGAATGGGGTGTTACGCGTTTACATTCCTTAGGAGAGTCACTAACGAGGCCGAAGGCCGAGTCCCGAATGGGGAGTTTTTTTTCCACATCTCGAGCTGGTCTCCGAGGCAACTGCCCACGTTAACCACTGCACTTAGAGGTATGGTCCCTTAACAAAAGTTGTTTACAATATTGGTGCGATTTTACAGCGATTAAAATTTTATCAAAAAAATCAACTTGCACATGGTAACCCTGCTCACACTTTGTACTGAACTAGAAGAAACTGTCACTTACTCGACTTGTATGAGAATTTTATATATTTTTTCAACTGCAATTACAATCTTGAAATAAATACAAATGCACATCGATAACGCGGGCTGCTCGCAGCCCGCGCACCACCCGAAATACTAGTTATATTATATAAAGTTCGATTACCACTGACTCACTCACTGACTCATTGACATCATTGTTCTCCCAGAAGGAGCGATGGGGGGTGTTTGTGATGTAGGAGAAAAGTGTAGAGGAGGTTCCCGTGACCACCAGAAAAATCCTAAAAGTGTCATTTTTGGTTTCCTTGATGGAACTGGTGTACGGATCTCGGAAACCATAATCGATGGGGGGTAGGTGTCAAAACTAAAAATGACTAAAACCCTGGGACCTTTTTGGAAAGTTGAAAAAAAATTACCCTCCCGAACAAAAAAGAGGTTCTCCCATACAAATTTAAAACGACCGCAGCTCCCGAACCGTTATAGGTGGGTATGGGGGGTTTGAACAAATGTTATAGAGGGTTTGTAGGAGAATTTGGGGTTTTAGTCGAAAATTTAAAATTGGTCCTTCGACCCGGATACCAAAATCCAAGTTGCTCCGATCTGGCTGAAATTTGGTATTAAGGGAGATTGGGGGTCCCTGATTCCAAATATTAAAAAATTTTTTGGATGACGTCATTTGTTTTTTTTTTACTGGATGGGGATTTTTGATGGCGAAACCACTTCTTATTTGCGAGGCCGCAGGCCGAGCTTCAAACCTGCGAGGCCGAAGGCCGAGCTCCCAGGGCGAGGCCGTAGGCCGAGCTTTCGGCCCGCGAGGCCAAAGGCCGAGCGTGGCCTCCGCGAGGCCGCAGGCCGAGCCGTGTTAGTCACTTACGAGGCCGAAGGCCGAGTTCCGCATGGGGTGTTAGGCATTTACATTCCTTAGGAGAGTCACTAACGAGGCCGAAGGCCGAGTCCCGAATGGGGAGTTTTTTTCTACATCTCGAGCTGGTCTTTGATGCAACCGCTCACGGGAACTAAAAGTATCTGTCAGTTGTTCGACTTGCATGAAAATTTTTAAATCTTTTTATTTACTGGATGGGGATTTTCGCTGGCGATACAACGCCACGGTTGCGAGGCCGCAGGCCGAGCTTCAAACCTGCGAGGCCGAAGGCCGAGCTTTCGGCCCGCGAGGCCGAAGGCCGAGCGTGGCCTCCGCGAGGCCGTAGGCCGAGTTCCGAATGGGGTGTTACGCATTTACATTCCTTAGGAGAGTCACTAACGAGGCCGAAGGCCGAGTCCCGAATGGGGAGTTTTTTTTCCACATCTCGAGCTGGTCTCCGAGGCAACGGCCCACGTTAACCACTGCACTTAGAGGTATGGTCCCTTAACAATAGTCGTTTACAATCTTGGTGCGATTTTACAGCGACTAAAATTTTATCAAAAAAATCAACTTGCACATGGTAACCCTGCTCACACTCTGTACTGAACTAGAAGAAACTGTCACTTACTCTACTTGTATGAGAATTTTATATATTTTTTCAACTGCAATTACAATCTTGAAATAAATACAAATGCACATCGATAACGCGGGCTGCTCGCAGCCCGCGCACCACCCGAAATACTAGTTATATTATATAAAGTTCGATTACCACTCACTCACTCACTGACATCATTGTTCTCCCAGAAGGAGCAATGGGGGGTATTTGTGGTGTAGGGGAAAAGTGTAGAGGAGGTTTCCGTGACCTCCAGAAAAATCAGAAAAGTGTCATTTTTGGTTTCCATCATGGAACTGGTGTAGGGATCTCGGAAACTATAATCGATGGGGGGTTGGTGTCAGAACTAAAAATGACTAAAACCCTGGGACCTTTTTGGAGAGTAGAAAAAAAATTACCCTCCCGAACAAAAAAGAGGTTCTCCCATACAAATTTAAAACGACCGCAGCTCCCGAACCGTTAAAAGTGGGTATGGGGGGTTTGAACAAATGTTATAGAGGGTTTGTAGGAGATTTTGGGGTTTTAGTCGAAAATTGAAAATTGGTCCTTCGACCCGGACACCAAAATCCAAGTTTATCTGATCTGGCTGAAATTTGGTAATTAGGGAGATTGGGGGTCCCTGATTCCAAATATAAAAAAAATTTTTGGATGACGTCATTTGTTTTTTTTTTACTGGATGGGGATTTTTGATGGCGAAACCACTTCTTATTTGCGAGGCCGCAGGCCGAGCTTCAAACCCGCGAGGCCGAAGGCCGAGCTTCGAGGGCGAGGCCGAAGGCCGAGCTTTCGGCCCGCGAGGCCGAAGGCCGAGCGTGGCCTCCGCGAGGCCGCAGGCCGAGCCGTGTTAGTCACTTACGAGGCCGAAGGCCGAGTTCCGAATGGGGTGTTACGCATTTACATTCTTTAGGAGAGTCACTAACGAGGCCGAAGGCCGAGTCCCGAATGGGGAGTTTTTTTTCCACATCTCGAGCTGGTCTTTGATGCAACCGCTCACGGGAACTAAAAGTATCTGTCAGTTTTTTGACTTGCATGAGAATTTTTAAATCTTTTTATTTACTGGATGGGGATTTTCGCTGGCGATACAACGCCACGGTTGCGAGGCCGCAGGCCGAGCTTCAAACCTGTGAGGCCGAAGGCCGAGCTTTCGGCCCGCGAGGCCGAAGGCCGAGCGTGGCCTCCGCGAGGCCGTAGGCCGAGCCGTGTTAGTCACTTACGAATGGGGTGTTACGCGTTTACATTCCTTAGGAGAGTCACTAACGAGGCCGAAGGCCGAGTCCCGAATGGGGAGTTTTTTTTCCACATCTAGAGCTGGTCTCCGAGGCAACGGCCCACGTTAACCACTGCACTTAGAGGTATGGTCCCTGAACAAAAGTCGCTTACAATCTTGGGGCGATTTTACATCGACTAAAATTTAATAAAAAAAATCAACTTGCACATGGTAACCCTGCTCACACTTTGGACTGAACTAGAAGAAACTGTCACTTATTCTACTTGTATGAGAATTTTATATATTTTTTCAACTGCAATGACATTATTGTTAATAATACAAATGCACATCGATAACGCGGGCTGCTCGCAGCCCGCGCACCACCCAAATACTAGTTATAATATGCTAAAGCTAAACTACCACTCATTGAGTCACTGACAGAATTGTTCTCCCAGAAGGAGTGTTTTTGGGTTAGAAATATATAGTGGACTGTATAGAGAGTGCCCACGTGACCTCCAGAAAAATCCGAAAAGTGTCATTTTTGGTTTCCATCATGGAACTGGTGTACGGATCTCAAAAACCATAAGCGATGGGGGGTAGGTGTCAAAACTAAAAATGACTAAAACCCTGGGAACCTTTTGGAAAAATAAAAAAAATTACCCTCCCTATTAAAAAAGAGGTTTCCCCATACAAATTTAAAACGACCGCAGCTCCGGAACCGTTATAGTTGGGTATGGGGGGTTCAAACAAATGTCATAGAGGGTTTGTAGGGAAATTTGGGGATTTTGTCAAAAATTGCAAATTGGTCCTTCGAACCGGATACCAAAATTCAAGTTGCTCCGATCTGGCTGAAATTAAGTATTTAGGGAGATTTGGGGTCCCTGATTCGAAATATGAAAAAAGTTTTTTGATGACGTCATTAGTTTTTTTTTTACTGGATGCGGATTTTTGGTGGCGAAACCACAGTCTCTTTGCGAGGCCGTAGGCCGAGCTGCAATCGAGCGAGGCCGCAGGCCGAGCTGTGGAAGCGAGGCCGAAGGCCGAGCTCCACCCTAGCGAGGCCGGAGGCCGAGCTGTAGGCCTGCGAGGCCGAAGGCCGAGCTGGCCGTCATTGGGAACAGCTTAAAAACATTCCCTTTGTATCTTGCGAGGCCGCAGGCCGAGCCTTAAACACCGCGAGGCCGTAGGCCGAGCTTCAAACCTGCGAGGCCGGAGGCCGAGCTTTCGGCCCGCGAGGCCGAAGGCCGAACGTGGCCTCCGCGAGGCCGTAGGCCGAGCCGTGTTAGTAACTTACGAGGCCGAAGGCCGAGTTCCGAATGGGGTGTACCTCATTAACGCATCCTATGGAAGTTGCTAACGAGGCCGAAGGCCGAGTCCCGGATGGGGAGTTTTTTCCACATCTCGAGCTGGTCTCCAATCCGACTGCCCACGTTATTCACTACAATTAGAGGTAGGGTCCCTTAACAAAAGTCGTTTAAATTCCTTGTGCGATTTTACCACGACTTAAATTTTAATGAAAAAAATAAACTTGCATATGGTAACTCTGTTCTCACTTTGTACTGAACTTGAAGAAGCTGTCTTTACCACCGCGAGGCCGAAGGCCGAGCTTCAAACCTGCGAGGCCGAAGGCCGAGCTTCAAATCTGCGAGGCCAAAGGCCGAGCTCGAATGAGGTGTAACGCATCAACGTACCTTATGGGAGTCACTAACGAGGCCGAAGGCCAAGTTTCGGATAACGAGTATTTTCACATATCAAGCTGGTCTCCGAGGCAACTGCCCACGTTAACCACTGCACTTAGAGGTGGGGTCCCTTAACAAAAGTCGTTTACAATCTTGGTCCGGTTTTAGAGGGACTAAAATTTTATTAAAAAAATCAACTTGCACATGGTAACCTCGCTCACACTTTCTACTGAAATATATGAAACTGTGAGTTATTCGACTTGCATGAGAATTTTTTATCATTTTAGCAACTGCAACGACATTTTTGTTAATAATACTAATGCACATCGATAACGCGGGCTGCTCGCAGCCCGCGCGCCACCCAAATACTAGTTATTATTATTATATTATATAAAGTTCGATTACCACTGACTCACTCACTCATTGACATCATTGTTCTCCTAGAAGGAGCGATGGGGGGTGTTTGTAATGTAGGGGAAAAGTGTAGAGGATGTTCCTATGACCACCAGAAAAATCCGAAAAGTGTCATTTTTGGTTTCCTTGATGGAACTGGTGTTCGGATCTCGGAAACCATAATCGATGGGGGGTAGGTGTCAAAACTAAAAATGACTAAAACCCTGGGACCTTTTTGGAAAGTTGAAAAAAAATTACCCTCCCGAACAAAAAAGAGGTTCTCCCATACAAATTTAAAACGACCGCTGCTCCCGAACCGTTATAGGTGGGTATGGGGGGTTTGAACAAATGTTATAGAGGGTTTGTAGGAGAATTTGGGGTTTTAGTCGAAAATTGAAAATTGGTCCTTCGACCCGGATACCAAAATCCAAGTTGCTCCGATCTGGCTCAAATTTGGTATTTAGCGAGATTGGGGGTCCCTGATTCCAAATATAAAAAATTTTTTGGATGACGTCATTTGTTTTTTTTTTACTGGATGGGGATTTTTGATGGCGAAACCGCTTCTTATTTGCGAGGCCGCAGGCCGAGCTTCAAACCTGCGAGGCCGAAGGCCGAGCTTCCAGGGCGAGGCCGAAGGCCGAGCTTTCGGCCCGCGAGGCCGAAGGCCGAGCGTGGCCTCCGCGAGGCCGTAGGCCGAGCCGTGTTAGTCACTTACGAGGCCGAAGGCCGAGTTCCGAATGGGGTGTTACGCATTTACATTCCTTAGGAGAGTCACTAACGAGGCCGAAGGCCGAGTTCCGAATGGGGAGTTTTTACCACATCTCGAGCTGGTCTTTGATGCAACCGCTCACGGGAACTAAAAGTATCTGTCAGTTGTTCGACTTGTATGAGAATTTTTTAATCTTTTTATTTACTGGATGGGGATTTTCGCTGGCGATACAACGCCACGGTTGCGAGGCCGCAGGCCGAGCTTCAAACCTGCGAGGCCGAAGGCCGAGCTTTCGGCCCGCGAGGCCGAAGGCCGAGCGTGGCCTCCGCGAGGCCGTAGGCCGAGCTGTGTTAGTCACTTACGAAAGGGGTGTTACGCGTTTACATTCCTTAGGAGAGTCACTAACGAGGCCGAAGGCCGAGTCTCGAATGGGGAGCTTTTTAAACATCTCGAGCTGGTCTCCGAGGCAACTGCCCACGTTAACCACTGCACTTAGAGGTATGGTCCCTTAACAAAAGTCGTTTACAATCTTGGTGCGATTTAACAGCGACTAAATTTTTATCAAAAAAAACAACTTGCACATGGTAACCCTGCTCACACTTTGTACTGAACTAGAAGAAACTGTCACCTACTCGACTTGTATGAGAATTTTAAATATTTTTTAACTGCAACTACAAATCTTGATAAATATTACTAATGCACATCGATAACGCGGGCTGCTCGCAGCCCGCGCACCACCCGAAATACTAGTTATAATATATAAAGCTGAACTACCACTGATTGATTCACTCACTGACATCATTGTTCTCCCAGAAGGAGTATTTTTGGGTTTATATTATGGTATGGACTGTATAGAGAGTGCCCACGTGACCTAGGGAAAAATCCGAAAAGTGTCATTTTTGGTTTCCTTGATGAAACTGGTGTAGGGATCTCGAAAACCATAATCGATGGGGGGTTGGTGTCAAAACTAAAAATGACTAAAACCCTGGAAACCTTTTGGAAAAATGAAAAAAAATTACCCTCCCTATTAAAAAAGAGGTTTCCCCATACAAATTTAAAACGACCGCAGCTCCGGAACCGTTATAGTTGGGTATGGGGGGTTCAAACAAATGTCATAGAGGGTTTGTAGGGAAATTTGGGGATTTTGTCAAAAATTACAAATTGGTCCTTCGAACCGGATACCAAAATTCAAGTTGCTCCGATCTGGCTAAAATTAAGTATTTAGGGAGATTTGGGGTCCCTGATTCGAAATATGAAAAAAGTTTTTTGATGACGTCATTTGTTTTTTTTTTACGGGATGCGGATTTTTGGTGGCGAAACCACATTCTCTTTGCGAGGCCGTAGGCCGAGCTGCAATCGAGCGAGGCCGCAGGCCGAGCTGTGGAGGCGAGGCCGAAGGCCGAGCTCCACCCTAGCGAGGCCGGAGGCCGAGCTGTAGGCCTGCGAGGCCGAAGGCCGAGCTGGCCGTCATTGGGAACAGCTTAAAATCATTCCCTTTGTAACTTGCGAGGCCGCAGGCCGAGCCTTAAACACCGCGAGGCCGAAGGCCGAGCTTCAAACCTGCGAGGCCGGAGGCCGAGCTTTCGGCCCGCGAGGCCGAAGGCCGAGCGTGGCCTCCGCGAGGCCGTAGGCCGAGCCATGTTAGTAACTTACGAGGCCGAAGGCCGAGTTCCGAATGGGGTGTACCTCATTAACGCATCCTATGGAAGTCGCTAACGACGCCGAAGGCCGAGTCCCGGATGGGGAGTTTTTTCCACATCTCGAGCTGGTCTCCAATGCAACTGCCCGCGTTATTTACTACAATTAGAGGTAGGGTCCCTTAACAAAAGTCGTTTAAATTCTTTGTGCGATTTTACCCCGACTAAAATTTTAATGAAAAATATAAACTTGCATATGGTAACTCTGTTCTCACTTTGTACTGAACTTGAAGAAGCTGTCTTTACCACCGCGAGGCCGAAGGCCGAGCTTCAAACCTGCGAGGCCGAAGGCCGAGCTTCAAATCTGCGAGGCCGAAGGCCGAGCTCGAATGAGGTGTAACGCATCAACACACCTTATGGGAGTCACTAACGAGGCCGAAGGCCGAGTTCCGGATAACGAGTATTTTCACATATCGAGCTGGTCTCCGAGGCAACTGCCCACGTTAACCACTGCACTTAGAGGTTGGGTCCCTTAACAAAAGTCGTTTACAATCTTGGTCCGGTTTTACCGCGACTTCAATTTAATTAAAAAAATCAACTTGCACATGGTAACCCTGCTCACACTTTCTACTGAAATAAATGTAACTGTGAGTTATTCGATTTGCATGAAAATTTTATATCATTTTAGCAACTGCAACGACATTTTCGTTAATAATACTAATGCACATCGATAACGCGGGCTGCTCGCAGCCCGCGCGCCACCCAAATACTAGTTATATAATATAAAAATGAATCGCTGAATGTGTTGCTAAGCGCAAATCTCGAGAGCAGCTGAACCGATTTCGCTAATTCTTTTTTTATAATATTCCGTGAAGTACCAGGATGGTTCTTACGGAGAGAAAAATTAAAAAACTTGCCTGAAATACTCTAAAAACCACACCTTTGTATATTTCCATACAAAAGATGCGATATATACTTAAAAGTCTATTTAACTTTAATACTATACCATAAAGTTTAAGTGTTAGTGGAGGGGTTTCGGGAAGGCAAAACAATCGAGTGACGTTATTTTATTTTTTGACATAATGTAATTGTTGTCTTATTAACTTTCTTTTTTCCGTTTTTATCTTACAAGCTGACCCGGTGTCCCGAATAGCAGAATAAGTATCAAAAAAATAATAAGATAATTAAGATCCCAACGTACCTACTTCTTTTTAACAGACTTCAAAAAAGGAGGTTACTCAATTCGACCGTGTGCACATATATATATATTTACTAGCTGACCCGGCCACGCGTTGCTGTGGCCATGTGCCGCCATCTATTGATTACTTACTCAACCCAGTCGAAAGGTATCGACATCTGTTAGAATCATTTGGAGTTAACATATAATTGTGACTGTCAAATAATAACAGACAACTTACCATAGCAGCGCCATCTATTGATTACTTACTCAACCCAGTCGAAAGGTATCGACATCTGTTAGAATCATTTGGAGTTAACAGATAATTGTGACTGTCAAATAATAACAGACAAATAATTAGCAATAAATTAAAATTGCGACTATAATTTGAGATTTAAACTATCCTATCTCTCAAGTTGGATCAAACTGCACATGGTGTGCGAATTTTATTATAATCGGTTAATTGGTTTAGGAGTCCATTGAGGACAAACATTGTGACACGAGATTTATATATATTAGAATGTGTGTTTGCGAATAACATTGTCCTTTATGAACCGATTTTGATAACTCTTTTTGTTTGATATACATCCGAGATGATCCCATTTAAATTTCATCACAATCGGAAATATGGTTTTTGAGTTACACTCCAATAACTGAAAAGTGCTACGCATACCTCAACGACATTATAGTTGCCCGCAACTATAATGTCGTCAAGACATCGGTGAACATACACAATGACAACTGACACATTGACAAAAAATTGCGTAAGTAGCAAATACCACTAACTCGACCACTCAAAAGTGTGGAATAGCATGCTGGTTCAAAAGAAACTATTGTGGGCATGGTACCGACCTCGACAAGTTATTTCACACTTTTGAGTGTTGAAGTCGGTTCCGGTTTTAAGCCCATTATTTTATGACTAAGAGTGATACCTTGAACAACACAGATTATCGAAGATTGACTACCAACCTTCAGTAGTGGAACGGAACGTCAAGAAGAAGAAGTATATAGCTGAGATGATTTAGTGACACTGACTTCCTTAACCACCCTCGTTTGACACATTATGCTGACGAATTATGCTAAAGCTGGGCTTAATTTTAAGAAACATATATATTTTTAAATATTTTTAAGCTTGTGTGTGACCACTGTCTCACCTGGTGATAAGTGTAAAAAAAATATGAATAAAATAAAAATAATTGATAAAATCATTTCTATGTAATATTAACGTTAATTGGCAACAAACACTGTCACTAACATGCGTCTTCCAAATTCAAGACAATACTTAGTTATCCAATTAACGCTGAGAACTGTCAATTGTCTATTAGCAGTGAGATGAGGTATAATTACTGGTCGGAACAATAAACGCGCTGAAAGACAGTAAATCAACTTCAGTTATAGCAGACTATGGGCTTTGTGAGCAAGCTTAGAGTCACACAACGAGAGGGTTATGTTCAGGGTTTCTCTACGCGATCGAATCAGAAATAAAAAGATCCTTAGAAGAAAGAAAAACACCAACATAGCCCAGTGAATTAGCAAGTTGAAGTGGCAGTAGGCAGGGCACATAGCTCGAAGAACTGATAACCGTTGCGTTCAAAAAGTTTTCGAATGAAGACTACGGACTGGCAAAAGTAGCATAGGACGGCCACGGACAAGGTGGACAGACGACCTGACTAAGATCGCAGGTAAGGGCTGTATGCGAGGCAAAGTGAGATAGTGGTCGACCGTTAGATCTATACCTACAGCATAAAAAAAAGCCTGAGCTCTATTTAGAATGTCCGAGGACAGTATTTTCTGATCATCGGATAAAAAAGCATGAATCAAAGCAAAAGAAAAAAAGAATGAAACTGCGAGCTGATTATTTTAATGATGAAGATTTAATTGACTTTTTGTATGCTTGATCGGTATGAGAATCCTATCCTTCCTACTAATATTATATATGCGAAAGTTTATGTGTATGTGTGTATGTTTGTTACCTCTTCACGCTCAAACGGCTACCCCGATCTGGATGAAATTTGGTATGGAGATAGCTTATACCCTGGATTAACACATACACTTCTTTTCATCATCACAGTTTTTCATCACCACGCGGGTAAAACCGCGGGGTAGCTAGTAGTATCATATTCGTTAATTAGCTCATTTCTTACACCAATACATCACGTTGTTGTCACTTCAATCCAATTTAAAAAGTCTTAGTATTCGCAGAAGCACTTCTTGTCGCATTTCGAGCAAGCTTGTCTACTGTTTAAATTGTGTTTCATGCAATAAGTAACCGCAGGGTGCCATGTTATTGTTTGTCTTGTCCCACTTGGCGCAGCGGGTCGTCTGCGAGCAAATTGATGAAAATATCGCTGTGCTAGTCTAAGGAGATAATTGGAGACGTTTTAATGTGAAAATGGACGCTCGGATCACTATCCTACTGACTTTTATGTTAAATGCACCTGAACTGAAGCTAAATTAACTTCTGGAAAGGTTTGATTAAGGTACAATGTAGTTTTATTTATTTTACAAAAAGAGGAAGAGGCAGATGATTTACTTGCTAGACCCACTTAATAAACACGGCAAAAAAGTCCTCCATAACATAATGTACACTCAGTTCTCCCAAACGACACAATTGTAGGACGTTGACGATATTACATGTGCTTCAGAACCATATTCACTGTGACAAGAGTGCGTGACTAAGAAGACGAAAGTAGTTTTTACATGAATATAAAGCTATAACAAGTCTTCACCATTTTAATAAAAATAACTGAGACCAAAATATGAGGCGTTTATTTAAATAAAATTCTTTATAAATATAATTGTTAGTTGATCTATCAAACATTTTTCTGTCATATGGATAACTAGCTGCGCCCTGCGGTTTTATCCGCGTGGTGATGATTGATGATGATACTCATGTGTTATTCCGGGATCTGAAGTATTTACGTACCAAATTTCATCCAAATCCGTTCAGCCGTTCTGGCGTGATTGAGTAACAGACATCCAAACTTTCACATTTACAATATTAGCAGGATTATCCAAGTAACACAACAGTTGTTTTAAATCACTTCACGTCAATTTTATCGACGCTTAAACTACTTAGATATTTTGTTCATACAAAAATACTAAAATCGGGACAAAGAAACGGAAGGTGAGGGTAGGAGGATAAAAAATTATCAATTTATAATTATTTATAAATTTGCATTTTGCATTGATTTGCGGTAATTTCAACTATTTATAAATTTGGGAGATGGTATGTAGATTGGCTTCACAAATAAATCGATTTGCATTATATTATAGTTTTATATGAATACAACGGTCATATCTAACTTTTTTTTAATGTTTGTTTATTCGTGTTTATAAGTTACCATACCATAATAGTTTCAAACGATGTAAAATGAAACATCACCTACCAGTATTTAAGTAATTTCCCGCGGTTTCCCACCAACTAGTGATATCGATACCAAATCGATTAACATCGCATCCCTCTCCCCGAGCGCCTCATTGTGGGCCATAATTAGTTTTTGTCACTTCACTTTGACAAATCCCATCCGAAATGTACGAGCCCATAGCGCGGACCCCGCCACTTACGCACCAAAACCGGTTCTTATCAAAGAGAATATTATTTCAAACGCCCCTGTCAACCCCGATGGGCTTTTCGAACCCCCAAATCCAGTTTGTTATGAATGAAATTACAGAAATCGAATAAGGTAAACACAACTGAGAGGCAACAAAAGCTTGCTCGAAAAAAAGCTAAATTGAATTCAAATTGGTTTCGTCGGGTATTAGGGATAGCCGGGGGACGGTTTGGAGACGCACGAGTTCGTATACCGAGGCAATCATTTAAAGTTACTTTTTGTTAAGAGGCGACAGCCCTGAAGCCAGACACACTTGGTGAGTGATTGAATGAAAATAAAGAACACAATGCGATGATCTGCATAGACGCTGCAAAGGGATTGGAAACAAATAGTACTCTTATAATAGAGTACTATTTGTTTCCGATTCCTTTGTGATGAGTTATTACGAAGTTATAAAACTATACAACCTGACTTCCACTACTCATTCATGGAACATTCTCAACGTTTTCTTCATTCATTCATTTAATTATAAAATTCATTTGAAAGTTATGAATTCAATTAATTGAAAAGTATTGGAATTATTCTCAACTAGCTGCGCCCTGCGGTTTTATCCGCGTGATGAAGGTGATGATGAAAATAAGCCTATATGTTATTCCAGAGTATAAGCTAACTCCATACCAAATTTCATCCAAATCCATCCAGCCGTTCTGGCGTGATTGAGTAACAAACATCCATCATCGTGGGATAACAATAAAGAGTGCTTAAAATATTCCTAATTATTCTTAATAATAATGGAGAATCATTAAGAAAGTGCTAATTAGATCTTGATCATATAAATGGGTCGACATGAAAAGCATCAGCTGTCAAATAAAAAAAGATTATTTTTATTGTGTATCGCATTAACAACATGCTAGGCGGAACTTAAGTTCAAATATTTGAAGGAAAAAATTCGGTTGCTAGTGGGACTTAAACCCACAGGACGGTATTCTGTAGTCGTGGGATCAAGTCCCATTAGCAGCCGAATTTTTGTCTTCAAATATTAGAACTAAAAAAAAATTCATCAAAATCGGTTAGGTTAAAACTCATAACAGACATAACAATAGAAATACAGTATAATTCTTCTCCTTTTTTAACGTTAGTTAAAAATAAACAGATCCTTTATTAAAAGCATACAGAATTTAGTAAAAATTCTGCATAAATAATTATACACCGTACAGCGCCCTCTCTCCAACAGAAAATACAACAGTAGTAAGTATGATATAACTACCTACATGCAATGCTTCTGAACCAGAACCTCCTGGACACATGTTTCGCCACTGGACGAGGCGTCTTTTGGGACGTGATAATATCTATATAATTGAGTGGGCAAATCGCAATATTGCCCATGGTGTATTGAGATAAAGAGGTTCCACGAAAGTAATTGTTCATGACAGACAAAAAGTTAAAAATTGAGGTTCAAAGTAGATAACAGTTTATGTAAGGGCAATTTTAAATCGGAAACTTACAGGCGTGTAATTGACGTATTTAGGCAATACTTTTAAAAAAACTTATGTGTTGCCTATTTGTTATGTGAACTTATGTGTTGCCTATTTGTTATGTGAACTTATGTGTTGCCTAGGTGTTATGTGAACTTATGTGTTTCTGAGCAGTGTTAAAAATTGTGTATGCTAAATAATTGGTTGCGAATAAAAAAAACCTTTTGCAGATTAAACTTTCTAACGCAAATTAATACATGTTGTCTGTTATTGAAATTAGCTGCAAACGTAACCTAGGCCTCATGTTTTATATCAGACTACCGTGTCTTTTATAATATTATATATATTCGCGAACATTTAAATATTATAATAATCTTCTTCTTCTAAATATATATAACTCAAAGGTGACTGACTGACTGACTGACATAGTGATCTATCAACGCACAGCCTAAACCACTGGACGGATCGGGCTGAAATTTGGCATGCAGGTAGATGTTATGACGTAGGCATCCGTTAAGAAAGAATTTTGATTAATTCTACCCCCAAGGGGATAAAATAGGGAATGAAAGTTTGTATGAAACTTTGTCAATTTGAAATCGATCGGGCTGAGACTTTGCATGCATAAAGCTACTATGACGTAGGTGTCCCCTTAGAAAGGATTTTGAGATTTCCCATAAGAAAGTTTGGTTCCCTTGAGATAATTGAGGTAGCGGCAAAACCACGCGGGTGAAATCGCGGGGCACAGCTAGTTATGAATAAAGTCGACGAACGACCACGTTGAATCGACTGACCGTGGTCCCGAGAAGGTTCCGATTGCGGGTTTTTGTATCGAGTGGTTATTGTTTCCAAACACTATAATTGATTTCTCAAACTATGCAATTACTGTTCCAACACATAACTACTGTTAGTAATTATGGATATGAATGCACAATGATAGACCGCGCCATGGACACACACTTATCACCATATTTCACAAAGACTGACCCTATTAGCTAGCTAGCCTGACTCTATTTTCCCGATTTGAAGTTTTGTATTCCATCATTTGAATCGCATCACGAAGCCTTCTAAGATATACACATGCATATTCTTCTTATCCTTATCTCACATTACACCACGGGTCGGCACAACATGTTTTCCTCTTCCATTCTCTTCATAGCGATAGTTAGTAAAGTATATAACGGTTGGATGGTTTTACATAGCCTTATTTTAATCATCACCATCATCCCTTTATTTACACCACGCGGGTAAACTGGATTTGGATAAAATTTGGTATGTAGATAATTAGGTCTTGGAATAACCCGTAGACTACTTTTCATCATCATCCCATCATCACCACGCATGTAGAATTGCAAGGCGCAGCTAGTGACTTTATAATAACGGCTTACGCGCTGTCGATATCACGATCGACAATAATTGTTTCGCCGTCAAAGGAAGAGCATTCATCATTTAAAAAATATATACTTATAGTGTTATTACAAAATTAAATGGAAACCTAAAATACAAAATCCACACAGGATTTTCCCATTGTTACAACATTCGTCTAAATTCCAGGAAACCGCAATGAAACTATTTGGATGGCCGATATTCAACCGATATTTATCTGATACCATTCACTAGTGACGTATCGACAGAACATTTCAAATATGGCAAGTGTAATGTAAAATAAAATTGTTTTTCGCATTTGCATGCAAGCGTGAGTGTTCGCCGCCAAAGATCAACAGGTTTGCAAATAGTGGGTTAAAAGCTCACTTGATGTGTTTCGAACGAGCTTTCATGTGATTAAAACTTAGCTACTCAGTCTATATCAGCATAAAATATAGCTTGAAATTTTTACCGGGCGTTAACAGATATTAAGGAAGGAAACAAGTTTTTATTATTATTTCTTGATGTAGCTAGTGTTTCACGACTATTCCATTTGATGATCAATGAAGATGTGTCTAAAGGTAAAATCATGTTAGAAATAGAATGGTGACTGCCATTTCAAGAACATCTGCCTGAAAGTAGGTTCTTTAATGTAATTATTGACAGAGATATTTACAGTTGAGGGTAAAAGTAGGAAGCAGGTAGGAACTGAACAGTTCCGTCCCAATACGTCGTAGATTTAATTAATGGCAGCAATTAGGTCGATATAGTGCAACAACTCTGTCCAAAAATAAAGTTACGTAATTATAGACTCACGCGCACTATTACCAATTGCACTATTGTATGTATTTAATCCGTTGTTATTACACCAAACGGGGCTTGATCACGAGAAAAAACATTTAGTAATTTATTCACCTCGACTCAGTCTTCTCGTGACCACGACCAATGCAACTTGGTCGAAAAGGTAAATAAATTAGCTACCAAATGTTTTGCTCGCGATCAAGCCTCGTTTGATTTAATAACAATGTGTTCGAATCGCGAAAGTCTATAAAAAAATATTTAATCCGTCTACTGATTGTACAATTTTAAACTTTTTTTTTATATTTTAGTTTTTGTTTTGTGTTGTTTTCTCTCCGTTTTATTTTCTAATGTACTTAAAATTAAAACACCGTCCACTCTTTCATACAAATGTCCTATGGAAATGGGTTGTCTGGAAGATATCGCTTTAAGCGATAAGACAGCTCATTGTTACACCAAAGTATAATTGTTCTAATATGTTATAAGTTTTATTTGTATGGTGTTCACAATAAAGTGTTATTCTATCTACCTACCTGTCTATTGTCCAAATTTCAATAAACATTATCATGTACCACATACCTACCACCTAACATACCACATACAGGACTGTATACTTATATATCCAGCATGCATTACCTATGATCATTCAAGATGAGTTGAACAATGCTATTATTTTGTGTAAATATTTGTTTTATAAATAAGGCTTTATCGTATCGAATGCTGCTCAATTCGAAAGCAAGTTAATTTAGAATTCCATGTTAAGCGTAAACTTTGAAATCCATGGTTTACCTGACAGAGAGCTGCGCGGTTAACCGCGCAAAACGATTCGACTTTGTTGCCTCGAGCTTATTTTATAACGGTCTGTTGAATTGAATTCTGTGGTTATTTATTTAACTGAGGGTTAGTGTGGCGTAAACCCTCCAAATGGTGAGGCGTTGTTTCCAAAGTTGTAATAAAGTCACTGAGCAAAAGTTAAATTCTATCACAATTTGTTATCATCAAGTCAGCCATTAGACGCGTCCACTGCTGAACAGAGGTCTTCGTTATAGACTCCACAAGGACCGGTTGGAAGTGCCCCGCATCCAGCCTCTTCCTGGTGGGATCTTAGTCAGCTTGTCTGTCCATCTTGACGGTGGACGTCCTATGCTGGGGTCGAACCCTAATCGACCGTCACTTCTATAAGATATAAGCCCTTCCCACTGCCATTTTTTTTTTATTTTTACACAGGGTATCCTAGTGCGGGGGTATGAGTGTGTGAAGAAAAAAAATAAAAAAATTTAGTTCACTAATCTGGTGTCTGGCTTCGAGCGAGCCAGCAACATCTAGAGGAAAACATTGTTAAATGTTTTTAAAATATCTTTTTTACCATAAATTTTGTAAATAAACCTACAGGTGCGAGACGAAAACTCTTTAGAAGTGGATAGTTCCGCATCTGTGCTTTCAAGATAATGACGTAGGTACCTTAGTAGTGAGTAGAGAGTATTAAGAAGGTAGCTACTCGTATTTATTAATAATAATAATAAATAATACATTCTTTTTTATTATCTCTCCACAGCACGAGCATAATATGATTTCGTGAAATTCCGTTATCTAAAATGTACCATAGACATTATTACGAGTCGCCGAACCAATAAAGTCTGTACATAGAATATATTTTTTAATTTTTCTTATTAATATATTATTCTTACTAAAACGTATCAGGGTTAATCGTTAACCCAACCAAGAAGAGAAAATAATTGTACATAGAAACTTACTTCTTCTTTGTGGGTTCAACAATACACAAACATTAATCATTTTGGCCAAATGCGAGTTGTTCATAGAAATAGATAAAAGTGAAAATGTAATAAGAGAGATAATGCTTGATATTAATAAGCACATCGGCACATTATCACGGCGTTCCATGTGCCTGGTACAACAAACCAAAGTACCTGTAGGCCACGCGACCATAGACTTGAGCGGACAGCTCAAGGACAAATACACTCACTTCCAACACTAAGGCCCACTTGTGCCAATCAAATGTACCGAGATTTTCGCCGAAATCTTAGATTAAATCACAAGTTTATAGGCAAAAAATTTGATTTGATCCAAGAATATCAGATAACTTGGTTAGTCCAAGTGAGCCAAAGAAATCAAAACAATACTTAATACATTACTTAATAAAAACTTATTCGTCTCACCCGGGCCTATTAAAGATAATAAAATTATAAAATGTAAAAATTTTACTAATTATTTAGTTTATGTCTGATAAACGTAATCACTTGTCTGCTACTTAAGTAATTTATAAAAAGTTGAAAAATAAAAACTACCGTATTCTAATAGACAAAAAACAATCTCTAAAATAAGTTAACATTCGCAAGGGAGCTATTCTTTATGTTTAAAGGCAAATTCCTAATAGTCATAAATTAAGCCGTATCTCTTTTATAGTCAATTTCGAGAGCTCAAAGATCGTTAAAACGTAAAGTCCATTACCGTAATCATTCGGGAGCCAATAACGTCATAGAAACATGCAAAGGTCGGGAATATAGTAACATTTTGTGTTACAATTAGAGTTGACCTTACATATCAGGCCATTTCATTTAGCCGGAATGAGGAATGATATGATATTTCTAAAACAAACGTCATTAAATATTTTTTAATTTATCAATTTTCTACGTATAATATAAGTCATATATTAAGGTGCATGTCTTTTATACTGTCTATTAATTAATCTGTAAAATGTGTCTGTGAATTTGTTAGCTATGTATGTTAGTTATTGTCAATAAATTATTTCATTTTCATAGCTATAAAAGTAACTTACATACGTCTCATTATATGGCTTTTTATTGTTAAATAAAGATATTATTACATTGAATTGAAATAAGCCAGCGTACCTAATAAAATAAATCGTCTATTTTAGAAAAAAAAATATGTGTGTTTATCAGTAAAGAATAATATGTTAAGCGCCAAATCAATGAAAAACAGTATTGAGCAAGATTTTACTCGCGGCTGTGGACAATTTTTATTTATCTCCTTTACATAAACCTGCTGTGAAGTTGGTCGTTATATTGTTGTTGATGTTTATTTAATTACTATTATTCTTAAGATATTGTCGCATACATGTATCATGCTAAAAATGTACCAATATTAACGTAAAAAAAAGCTTATTTCTCTAAATTGCATGACTGGTATATTAGACTGAACTATGTGTAGTACATTGTGGTATACAGTTGTTATAACATTACTCTTAAACATTTTAATAAAGCGTGGCGTTGATTTAGTCTTTTACAATATTATCACTCCAGTCAACACCTTGAATTATTAAGGTAATATACAAACACTTGTATTGTTATGTGTGTAACTTTTTTTCTTATTGTTACAGATATCTGCAGTAACGAGTTCCATAAACGTCCATAAACATGAAAACATACAAGCGACAGTCACTTGATATCTAATTAAGTGAATATCAAAGTCTTGAAAAACCAACAGAAGTGACCCGGCATATTATGAGGCCGCTACTGTGTTTTAGCCGGATATTCCGGCCATCTCATGAACGCCGGAGTGAATCACACCTCTATATTGAGTAAAATTCTGTGTTACAGCCATCCGCGTCTAAAACCCCTATTAATCTTATCTTATTTACATACATAATGAATATGCTTTTAATACAACACGCTCTTCCGTCGCAATTTTTGTAATTCAAATTAAACATTCGTGTTTCACTCCTTATTTATTGTTTCGAGTTAAGGTAACTTTATATGATATTATTATTCATTTTTATCATGGTAGATTATAATCACTTCACGATTCTCAAGAATATTACAAAATAGTAAGATTTAAATAAAATTAAATCGCTTGTTTGGACTTGATCTATGAACAAAGAAATTATTCAAATGTAATTTCCATAAATGTTAATAAGATTAAATTTTAGGAGTGTTATTAAAGTAATCTATCCAGTTTGTCGTATTACGTAAAAGCGTTCTGGCATGACGCTATAATGATTATGCTCATTCACCTTTCTATTAATCTAGTAGAGAATGAGCACTGTTCCAAATCTCTGAACTAATGGTTATCACCATAATATAGAAAGAAGGGTTTGCTCCCGAGTAGTAATAACGCTTTGGGATGCTTTATGTTTCCTTTTTCGTACAAACACACCTTTTAGCTACTTAATAAATATGAGCGGATGAGCCTGAAAATGATCAGTCTAAAGAAACACAAGTTACTGTAACGTTATTGCATATTTATTGTACTTGGACCTCTGAATAATCAGACAACTTTCCCAGAACATTTTGAGAGTTGTACCCAAGTGTTTCTATCGAAAAATAACAAAATATACAGACCAGTAAAAATATAAGCTAGCGAATGAAAACTAGGTAAAGTAAACAATACCTAAGAAAAGTGATGAGTTTTGAATGAATATAAAGTAATATTAAAATATTAAGCTCGCAGCACTCTGTAGGTACGCACGTCATGCGTCAGTGCGGCCGGTGGTATTCCAACGTGACGTCACGAGCCACGCACAGTTTCGATCTGCAGCTGGCAGATGGCAAAATTATACTTAATTTAATATTGGCTGTCTGGCATCCTCTGCGGCAATGAGATAAAATAGCTTTGGCAATGATTGCAACAGTTTGAAAGATCAAACTACTTATTACGACGGCGATAAACCATTTACTACTAGACCGCAAATAGCCTATTAGAGTACAGTAAACTTGATGTTTTGATGAGTTCATGTATTTTAGGGTTCCGTTCTCAGGGTTAGCAACAGGGCCATACGATTTAGATTCCGCTTTCTGCCAGTCTCTTAGTGGGCTATAACTGAAATATTGGTGGTACATAATCTATGCCGTTAATTTAATAATATATTATGTACTTAACGCAATATATTTGGACCAACGGGAGTGTGACTATTGTCGCTATAATAACAGAAAATGAATTTCTAAAGATAAAATAAAGGGAGTTTTTGCTTCATTTTAAAAGTAAATACTGTTATGTTTTGTACAATGTACGGAAACTTTCGTGTGTGGGTTCGACTCGCGCTTGGCTGGTTTTTCAGTGTTATAATAGAGATGAGAGATATTTTTATATAATATTTCTATCTTTCCTTTTTTATGAGATCAAACGATTAAATACTAAGTAATTAACTTGACAATGGAGAGTGGTAGCATACTAAACTTAAAATCCTAATGCCCCTGCGGATATTTTTTTTTTTCACATTTTTTACTCAGCTTCGGAATAGGACCTGTCCAGATGCAAATTAAAAACGTGCTTTCCAATACTGTGGAACACTTTTGTGCTCCAAGTATTAATTGCCCATTGTGCTGCTTGCATCTACAACCATACTCACTATGTACTTTTATTTACAAATAATCATTTGTCCACTATTTTGTTGATGGTCAGTGATATCTGTGTCATATGGAATCCTAGTAGGTACAGATGCCATGAAAATAATATTAAGAATAAGTCATTTCAATTCAATTCAATTTATTTATTTGGAACAAAAACAAGGTTTGTTTACAAACATATGACAAACGATGACAACTGCAGAAGTATATAACTGTGTCGCAGATGTCATCGCCCTCCTCCGAAAGTTACATATTAAGTTCCACAATAACTAAGGTATTTACACGTTTAGATTTAAAGTTTACAAATTTGTTTTTATATACATTTAAAATTTAGTAGGATGATTTAAGATAGTTGGGAATAAGTAGGTATGTACTTATAAGAGGGTGTGTGTGTGAGTGTATGCGTGCGCGTGTTGTGTGTGTGTGTGCATGCGTATGTGTGTGTGAATGCGTGTGTGTGTGTATGCGTGCGTGCGTGCGTGCGTGCGTGTGTGTGTGTGTGTGTGTGTGTGTGTGCATACAGGAGGTGACATTTATTGTAAAACTTTTAAAAGATTTATAAATTATGTTAGCAATATTCTTTTTATATTTTGAAGTTATTAAATTATTGGATATTACACTAATAAGCTACCCGTAAATTTAGCCGGCATCGTTGATACTTCATAACGCTACAAAGAATGTCTCGGTACAGCTAATAGTTGTTATCCCAGAATTTATCAGATCATTGGATCGTGTGCTTGCCGACCTCCATCCATTTCAAATAAAATGTACTCCTAAGTGTTTACGGTTAGAGTGGAAATTCAATTTCGCCACGTTGGTGAGGTCCTTGTAATTGCGGAATTCGTTATAGCCGACTGTCACCGAGCGAGCGATCTGTCAACGATCTTGGTCACATTCTCTAGAACGGGAAATTTAATCTATTTTAAAACTCAACTTAAGTTTTGAAACAAATGAAACGAAGTTTTTAGTTTTTATTCATTAGACATTCGCTTGTTTTTTTAGTAAGTTACGACAAATGATGAATTTTATTTTTAATTCAATATATCTAATTATTTATTTGGCCTTTTTATGGAATAACGCTTCCAATTATTCATTTAAAAGATACAGATACAATCCCCGTATATCCATAATATCCATTCGTATAAATATAATAATAAATTTTGCATATTGGTAGGGTACTTTTGAATACCCGCCTGGCTAGCTACCACCCTCAAGTTTGAAAACTGTCACCAAGCACATAGTGTGTTCAAGCAGCAGTCCTTGACAGCCAGTGAGCATTCTAGATCTAGCGTGATAACATATTCGATCACAGCGTCACTGAGCATCATGTAAGATAGTGGTTAAACGATAGATCTATAGATAATAAAAGATGCTTGATCCTTTTTGCGATAAGAAAGTCAGAAGTTGCTAAGAAGCTTTATATCATAAGTATGATAATACAAATAAACTATGTTTTATACAATGTGAATTACATAATGACGAAAAGTAATTGAAAACCATATTTGGTCTAAGATGACAAACACCTTGCTGAAACGTTAGCTACTTTCCACATACTGTGGACAATATTCTGATTTTGAATTATCATTCTTAACTGTTAACATAACTTTCTAATTTTAATTTATAACTTTACTAGCAGCTCCCCGCGGTTGCACCCGCGTGGTGATGAAAAATGATGATGATGAAAATAAGCCTGTGTTAATCCAGAGTATAAGCTATCTCCATACCAAATTTAATCGAAATCAGTGTACCCGTTTGAGCGTGAAGAGGTAACAAACATACACACATACACCCTCACACACATACACAAACTTTCGTATTTATAATACATATTAGTAGGCATATAATACATATAGTAGATTTTTAGCTTTTAACATTACTAACAATGTGACGATGTTGGCGTTCACTATAGTATACACGGTATATATATATATATATATATATTCAATTATTCAGTTTTTACATTATTTAACTTAACCTAAAAATACTCAAAAGCCTAGAATAGGTTTAACTTGAGTATTACATCCTCTTAATAATAATTACTACAATAATACTTAAAAAATAGTAAAACAAAAGCTAAAGCCTAAAAATGCAACAAAAAATCTGCTTCAAACAAGGTTATATAAGCCATAGTACATATATATAGCCATATATGTCTGTTTGTGAAGTTGTGTACGGTCAACAACGGTCAGACGACGGAATATAGAATTCCTTCTACCCGCATCGGTTAACCACAACTGACCTGCGGGCGACATGCCTCTCTGCCCCATAACTCGACCAATAACATTGTTATTGCAAATATAACGTATACTTTGTTGAACTAAAAATTGAATTGAATTTCTCCGCTGCAGAGAAAAAAGGATTGAGTGAAAATCCAAATCTAAAATGTTCTACGGATATTACGAAACGCCAAAATGTTTGAGCAATCATTGGAGTGCCTAAGGACACATTATAATTATGAAAACGTTAATGCATTAACTTACATTTACAATTTTTGACATGCCACGACACAGTTATTTATTTATTTATTTACATATCAACATTCACACAAGGTCTTCAGGTCGCAAACTAGGTAGAGCCTGTGCTGTGGTAACCTGATGACTGATATACATACTTATATACATATACACACCCAGACACAGGTCAAACAGACATGTTCATACACACAAATGTTTGACCTGCCCGGGAATCTAACCCAGGACCAACGGCTCAGAAGGCAGAGTGCTACCAACTGCGCCAACCGGCCAGCCAGTTGTATATATACATATAGTTTCACGCATAATGTCTGAAACTATATTAAAGAACAAATATTGTATCATGCTGTATAGTTTTTTATATACATTGGCGGCCAAACCACGGAGATTAAACAAGTCCGCTGATATAATCAATGTCATGGGATCTACGGTCTTTAATCGCCTTTTTTTTTTTCATAGTGCATAAATCTAGCGTTTGACTCACTTCGATGGTCAGTGACGATGTGGTCGAAGATTTTATCACGCTTGACCTTAAAAATAATAGCATTGTGTTCTGTTCATTCTTCATTCAGTAATCCGTTTGATTAAGAACCCCACTCGGGTGAAGACCTCCTCCAAGGACTGCCATTTCAGATGAATGCATAAATCTCAGGAATGAAAAATCTTCTTATGAAGAAGCCCAGATACCTACTGCTGCGCGTCGGGCATGTTCGCTGATGCAAGGGTTCCCGATTTCTTTGCAGTTATAATATCTCGTATTGTGTCCTTTTGGAACAGAATACAAGGTTCCAGTAATCCTAAGCTATCCTGAAGTCTTTAGGAGAAGATATTTGCAGTCCGATCTTCAGATTGTGGGTCTCAGTCCACCAGAACGAAAATCGCAAATGACTTGTTATAGAGCAATTTTTATTTTTATTTATTGAATTTATAACCACTTTTATTTTATTTATACTTTTATTAGTTTTAGTTTGTTATTTTTCACCATTAATATTTTGTAAATTTGTGATGTATGGGTCATTTTGCCTGCAATAAAGATATTTTATTTTATTTATTTATTTCGGGCATGTTATTTATTCTAGGTCGTCATTCCATCTCGTGTAAGGTCTTCCTCACAAACTTTCCTCAAAAATAACATATCAGTTAATAAACTACAGTCAAGCCCGAACATCATATATAAAATATATAAACTTCCTAATTCATAAACTCCTTATTTCTTGAAGTTGGTACACATGTACTTGTATAAGTCAAATATATAAAAAGGTTCAAAGCTATTGCATAGAAACAGTAAACAGCCAAACACATTTATTTGTCCTTATTTAATAATTTTCACCGTTAAATTATTATCGGCACTAAGGAGCGACCCTTTATCTCAAAACTCCATATGAACTCCCTCGTGACAACTTTGTCGAGTTAAAAACAATGGAAGAGCCAACTGAACAACAACTTGGATCTCATAAAAAGAAACAATAATGGACTGTAAATCTTAACCTTTAAGGTTGCGGTTGACGACGCGACGGTTGACGTGGCTCAGTTGGACAACCGAGGTAGGGAGGAAATCGTAGTCCATGCGGGTGAAACTGCGCGGCGCAGCTTGCATGGTGTAAAATTGACGACCTTTGTCCATTTACTTATCAATATACATATAGACTATTGGTTCACACAGCTTTCAATGACAAACACCAACACAAAAAGCTGTATACTAAAATCATTGTGTTCGAAAAGTCAATGCATGTTGGTATTTTAACAGTAATTTATGTTGACATTAAACGCGTTAATAAATTCTTACAAAAACGTTGGAGCATTGTATTCAATTGATCAATTAGCATGAACATAGTTTTATCACTTGAAAACTGGTTATATTGAGATAATTAGGTTCTTTGTGAAGATTGAAAATGGCAACGAGGACCCTAGTCTTTGTAACGGACTTCGAAGAAGTGCCAGAAGGTTTTCAATTCGACAGAATCATATTTTTGATGTTCACCAATTACTTCGCCAATTATGAATGGGTCTTTATTTTTATTTTATTTTATTTATTTACATAATCCAACAGCGTCACATTAAACACGTATGTAGTAAATTATAGTATATAATAAAAATATATATATAATAGTCTTGATCATTCTTTTTGTTTGTTAGATCATGCCTCATAGAAAGAATAGAAATTTGATGAAAATCGTGAAACTAAACAAATTAATGTAAGTGATAGTAGGTTTTAAATCAAAATAACTGAAAAACATGCTATCCAAGTAAACAAATTAAGGCAATTAAAGGCGGTTATCTCATTAGTTTGTCTAAAAATAATAATGATTGTTTGTATAATATAATAATAATGGTTGTTGTTTCTCAGTAACAGAGAAGACGCCGCGAAGGAGAGTTCTACGCTCTTGTCGCCGCTCGGACCTGAACCACTGAAGATGTCGACCGCAGTGATCGACGAAACGTCTGGAACACAAGTTTCACATAGACCACGGCCAAACAGCCCGGAAGCAATACATACAACATGCAACGCCGGCCGTGAAAGCCTTAGAGTTTACATAATGATTGTTGTTATATGGAGACATGCTATTGATAGGATTGTTATTAAAAATTACTATTGATAGGATGTTCTGAAATCACTTATTAACGCCTACTAACTTAATGAGATAGTAACCAAACGGAGATCTATAAAGTACAACTATATTTTATTGCACAATAAAATAATTCTTGTACGATATTTATATTTTCGATAGTAGTTTACACCAACAATGTGATCAGATACCGACCTTCCGATCCCTATATTCAGCGTTACATATAGGAAACTTTACAATTGTCTAAATACGACAATTGGTTAAAAACAGGGAAAATAAATAAATAAATCGTTTATTTCCATATCTATTTTAGATATTTCATTAATTAACTTTAGCTCTAAATTTTTTGAGCTAAAGCTAAAAAAAAAAACTGCCACGAAAATTGCAATATGTTTAGGGAGCAGTCGCAGAGCCTGAAAAGTTTCTAGAGCTAGTGCGGTTACACCTGCGACCACATCTTCACATTGTTGTCAAACGTTAGACGTCTAAAGTATAAACAAAAAATAAGCAAACACATTCTATAGTCTGTCTCAAAATGTTTGCGGCTCTTCCATTTTATCTATGTCCGTTTAACAAAGCGACATGGTGTCCGACCATTACCATTCCCTTCACAATAACGCCCGCTCGGGTACAGAACCATATCTAGCTAATAACGCTTAACATAAAGAAACAGCGGGGTATATCGATGTCGCCCCTTATGTGAGTACGGATAAATCTTAGGGTGTCTGATTTGTAGTTTAATAATTTGGGACGAATGCGTTCGGTGTTGTTAAACTATTTGGTTAAAATTGACTGTCATTGACTTTTGTCCATAGTTATTGTTTGTTGATTGTTGACCATTTATCTGATAAAACGATGGCGATATGTCTCTCATTCTAGGTTTAGCGTGATAGCCTCTTCGACTACATCGTCACTGACCATCTAGAATAGATCTAACGTTTGACCACGGTAGAAGGCTAGAAGGTGCAATAAAAAAACATGGTAAATTAAGAAAAACTAACCTTTTTTTCTTGTACGTTTTAACTTATACCTATTAGTTGAGAAGTCGTCCCACCTTGTTTCGTGACTTTCAGAGTCAATTTCAGGGTCACCGGCCGGGATACTCGACTAATAGGCATATATGTAAGTAGTAGTGATTTCGACTAAATAATGTCTAACACAAAACATTGAACCAAATGATACATTTTTCTATTCTAAAAAGGTCGAAAGGCTGTCCAATTAATAATATAAAATATAGCTTTCATAGCATTTATTCGTTTAACTTTATATCTATAATTTCCAAAATATATCGCAAAATCATTTACCAGGAACATTCGTAAGCTGCTGTTTGTTAAAAAATCAGTTGAACAGTGCTGCTGTTTGCTAAAAAATCAGTTAAACAGTCTGTTCTTCAAAAAAGTAAAAATTGTCTCTAGGTTTTCAAATTTAATTTCCCCGAATCTATTGATCAATAATACGTTCAATTTTTTAAAGAAAATAAATTGAAACTATTGAAGTGACAGAAGGGTTTTCTGTAGTCGCGAGTTCAAATAACAATTGTAGCCGATTTTACCTTCCACCTAGAATATATCAGTTATATTTCTGACCAAATAATAGCAAAGTTCGCGACAGAGAACGTAGTACCGATAAAACGTTTTAACAAAATACCAGTAATCAGCTCTTACCCAAACAAGCTTCCGTGGACGTATAATAACAGCAATCTAGGATACAGATAAAATTATAGGTTACAGCAATCTACCGCAGTAGCCCTAGGACAATTCGTTACACAGACTAACTGTTATTTACTTACTGCTCTTAGAAGATAGTCTGCGATTTGAGATATGCAATTTATCAAGAATTTATTAAATAAAGCAGATGAGAGTTTACGTATTGGTAATAAAGCTAATATGTGATAGCTGTTGTTAGGCCAAGTTGAAGATTATTAGAGACGTGTCGATACTATTTAAAAATATTTTTTTTTTTCTCAGCCATGTGCGTCCACTGCTGGACGTATCCTCCCCCATATAGGGGGGATTTGCCAATACTCGCCACGCTTGGCAGGCGGGTTGGCGAGCGCAGTATGATTTCCGATCCTCAGAACTGTGGCACTGCTGCCCACCTTCTGGTACGTTATCCGTTAGCAGACTCTTACGGCACCCGCGGGAAGATATGGGGGAGTACTATTCTAGGCCGGTACCACCACGGCCTGATGGTAGTAACTATATTTAAAAATATAGTTTATAGAAAACTTTTGTCAAAGGAACGTTCCGTTCTCTTTTTAACCGACTTCAGAAAAGGAAGTTGCTCAATTCGACCGTATATATTTTTTTTTATGTGTGTTCGCGGATAACTTCGTCGTTTATGAACCGATTTTGATGACTTTTTTTTTGTTAGATAGAGTATACTTCGGTGGTCCCATTCAACTTTCATCAAAATTGGACAAGCAGTTTTTGAGTTATACTCCAATAACTGAAAAGTGCTACGCGTATCTTGATGATATTATTGTCGCGGTTGAAGACATCGCAGAACACACAATGACAATTAATTGATCCCGTGAGTAGCAAAGGTCACTGAAAAGGGTGAAAAAAATTTTTTTAACAATGCTGACTTCAACACTCAACAATGAGAAATAACTTGTCGAAGTTGGTAATTTTTTCCTGACAGTCATTTGTAATCAAAGTTCGAAATAAGCATTCAGTGTTTACATAAACTTATTTCGCTGGCTTCTCACACCATAAGTCCACACCCACAGAGGTATTTGAATGATTTGAAAATATTCTTTTGATATTTGTAATTATTAGACTTTCGCGATTCAAACACATTGTTAATAATGGTCGTTATGTATTGGTCGTGGTAACGAGAAGACCGTGGTCTTTTCGTGACAACGACCAATGCAACTTGGTCGAAACGTCGAGGTAAATATATTAATAAATGTTTTTCTCGCGTTCAAGCCCCGATTGATTTATTAACAATTCTTTTTATAATTAAATATTCTCCTCTGCCCCAGTAATTGGTGACTTTCATGATTGATGATGTATTTGCGCGATACGATGATAACGCAAGTGATTCCAGCTTCAAGCACTGAACAATTGGAAATTGAAAAATACGATAGTCAATTGTTTTTGTTGACAAAACACGATCAAAATATATCAATACTGTACACGGTCTGATAGCGATTATATTTCAAAGTAGCCGTCTCAACCGCTTATGTACTTTTTACCAAAGAATAAAAAGTAATGACCACAGAAGTTTCGCTCCGACTCAATCAGTGCTCTTTTTGCCTAGACTACGTTCGGCGGAAGCGACTAGGCGGCTCCATCCTTTGTAGTGAATAAGCTATAATAACGTAAGTGTTTGATGCGATCTATTTAGTTTTTGAGCTGAATGCTATTTGCGGTCTGACCGACCAACGCGGTTAAGAATAAAGTGCTTGTGGCAAAAAAAACTTGGATATGTTTGTGTCGGTATGAGAAAATAAGACACTAAAGTTTGTGTTGTTCATCTACTATTGAAGTAACTGTTGAACTCACTATTATAATATTATAATAATATTATAATATTTAATCATAATTTAAAAGATTTTTTTTATTTTTTAGACCTATTTTTTCAATATTACCCTCGTATAGGAGGAAATCTGAATAAAAGCTCTTAAAGGAAACCATTCTTTTACATGGTTTGTGCACATCGCAGGTATTTCTATTTTTTATCAATTAACCTCTCGTTAGGACTAATTTTGAACAAAAGATCTCGTTCGAGTAATTTTAAAGGATTATTGAAGTGAACATTTTGTTAGGGGCGTTGTGCAATTTTGTATGGGGAAAAATGTTAAACTTGCATCAGGACACCTCGCGTCAGAACGTCAGGACGTGACGCCATCGAATTCGTAAGATGGATGGTGAGTAGACCACAGTTGAAATTTAAACTTAAATGTGTTACGAATAAGGAACATTTTCATTTGTTCGTTGTTTTCAAGAAAATGTTGAACAAGTTCCACGTATGATTAGTGTAAAAAGAATAGAATATTCTCTCGCGGTCTCACCCGCGTGGACTAAGTTTTCCCGCTACCTAAAGTACCTCAATGATGAATATTACATACGTATGGGAACTGTACTTTTTCCGGGTTAAATGTAGCCTTTGTGTTCTTCTAAGGTCTAGCCCACGTCTATACCAAATTGCATTGAAATCGGTAGAGCCGTTTGAGCGTGAAGGAGTAAGAAACATACATACATACTAACCTTTGCCTTTATAATATTAAGTGGGATGAGATTTAGTATCATCGCGTATGTGAAGGTTTGTAGAGAAGATACAGCCGTTTGATTTGATGCCACGGGAACAGCATTTATTTTCGGGATGAAAAGTAGCCTTTGTGTCAATCTAACCTATACACATACCAAATTTCATTGAAATGGGTACAGCCGTTTCAGCATGGAGTAACAAACGTACAGATGGACAAACTTTCGCCTTTATAATATTAGTAGAACAAAAGACATATGAAACATTTATTTATTTTAAAATTGGGTTCTTCAAAATGTAACCTAATGTAAAAGTCCTGTTCGTCATATTTAGCAAAACAATCTCATCTTTGCGATAAATATGCGGCCGTCTTAACAAACTTTGATGTGTAACTGATTCCAAAGTGTCGATTCCTTCTAAGCTTTCAAGAAAAACTTCCATTTTGCGGGAAATAAACACAATCTAGAACGGAATAAACCGACACTCTGCGTGAAGTAGCCGAATCTCGGGCCCGTAAAGTTAAAGGTCACCTTAGAATCTTAAATGTATCTTAGACGATGGTGAAAACGAAACGAAACCTTATGATGCCGTAAGGGGCCTCGTAAATTTAGGCAACGTTTATGAAAACGGCCCTTACACTAGTAATGTTATCTAAATTTCATCGCAGTGTACAAATATAGGGAATCTCGATGTTTTCCTTTATCAATATTTAAATTATTCACTTAAACAGAATGTTCCACTTTAAATTCCAATATTCAAATTGCTTCGAAGCCAACTTTGTTACACAGTCGCTTTAGTTACAAAACTTCGTTCATGTAAAATAGGCCTTATAATTTATTCTTAGCAAGAAACACCTATAACTAAAGCATTTGGAATTATTATTTTTAACTTAGATAGGTGGGTATTGTGGAGCCAGTAAGTTACTAGATTAAAACGTTATTGTATCCAAGTATCCAACCCGCACAATGCAACAGACATAGGTTCAAGATATATCACCTACATACTTAGAGATTTTTTAGTGTTTATTGCATTAACATCATGCTAGGCGAAACTTTCGTTCATTTTATTCCTTCAATGAAAAAGTTCGTCTATTATCAGTCCTACGTTATTCAGACAATTAATAAAGGAATTATAATTATAAAGGAAGATGGCCTCAGGAAAAACATCGCCTAAGATGTTACTGAAAATTAAAGAATAAATTCATACTGCTAGTGGAATGCTATTAAAGCTTAGATGGCAAAGCAACAGGGTGTCAAGTCTACTAATTTGAAGTTCATATTCAGTCTGCTGCGAGGCCGAGCCGATGCCATTATGACAACGTCAAAAATCCGTAGTCTGTTAAGTCATAGCAGCCTGAGCCTATGTTGAACCTATGCTCGGCCTATGTCGATTTAGTGGGGCATTTGACATTTAACGTGCTAACAGACTATGGAAATAATGCGCTGTGTCATTGAATCTAGAATTGAATCAAGATTGATTGAATATGGACAAATTAAAAATAGCGGACTACCAAAGCTGTCAAATTCACCAATTGTGAGCCGATCATATTGCCATATTGAATAGTAGACTTAGGCCCCAGGACAGTATTTTGTAGTAGTTGATTCAAATAAATAGAATGGTTTTTTTCCTTCAAAAATTCAAACGTAATATAGAATTATGTAATATGTTTTAAAAAAATCTAGCACAGTAACAGAAATAACGAAGAGGCTATTACGCATAACTGAAGCAATGGCCCATGGTTAATAAACGCATAACAATTATGCAAATCGATCCAAAGAACTTTGATCAAGAACCACTTATTAAGATATCGCGGTCATCGGCAATTACGCAAGCATGGAGGCTGTTCCGAGTTTAAGAGACAGTGTTTATTTTCATTGCACGTTTTGAAAGGTAAGTAACTTATCATTTTGTACTTGTAAACCATACACTTAGGTAATACGGAACCTTGCATTAAACAATGTCATAAATTTCGTACGGACATGCTCGTAATATTAATTCATTACAAATTATACACACATCAAATTATATGACGAGAGTTTACGTTTGATCACTGATTTTTCATTTGGTCAAATTATATGCAATAGTATTTTGAAGCGACGATAGCTCAGCAGGGGGCGCGTCGCCTGTCAAACTGACACTGGTTCGATCCCCAACAACAGCTTGAGCTTCCGGTGAAGGTAACACCGTTATCAAATCCCCAGCATGGTGGTAGGGTACTTTGGAATACCCGCCTGGCTAGCTACCACCCTCAAGTTTAAAAAACTGTCACCAAACACATAGTGTGTTCCGGCAGCAGTCATTGAGAGCCAGTGAGGATTTTAGGTCTAGCGTGTTAACATCTTCGACCACATCGACACTGACCATCAAGTAAGATATTGGTCAAATGCTGGATCTATACAGTATAAAAAAAATATTACAATATTTTAACAAAGAAAAAAAAATTGCTTAATATTTCGTCGTCGTATTTAGTGTTTCGTGTTTTTTAACCGTTGCTTGGTCAGGTTTTAATCCAGGCACTCAGGCCAAAAAACAACTATACCTAGATATAAAACAAATAATTATTCAACGATCAACGATACTTACTATTTTCTATCCAAACAAATTAAAACTCAAATATTACAAAAGAGCTGTGAAAAGACCTTACTCGATATAACGAGGCTCTAGCACCACTGCAGGACGCGGTGATGCCATACTCGGAAATCACCGCGACACTCATCAATAAAAATGTACCGTTTCTCAACTTTTGGAAACAACGAGATCATCGGTTTTCAATATCAGATTGGGAGAAGATAATTTATTACTTCGACCTTTTTAACGTCGTTTTGTTTTTTGGAAAGCTGCAAACACTTGGTCATGATTAAAATATAATAACGCAACGGAATGTACTGCTTTCATCAAACAATGCACGTGAAATTAAATTAAAAAATCTCTTAGAATTAATTATTATAAGCAAAACAGCTAATCATTAATAGTCTCACCGCCCTCGCTAACAATTAATTTCCTTTTATTTTTAATTTAAATGTCTGGCACTTTTTGAAAATACCGTAACGTATTCTCGTCACGTGCCGTGGTGGTACCGGCCTAGAATAGTACTCCCCCGTCTCTTCCCGCGGGTGCCGTAAGAGTCGGCTAAGGGACCACGTACCAGGCAGCAGCACCTTCTGAGGATAGGCAACCATACTGCGATCGCCAACGCGCATGCCAACCGTGGCGACTATTGGCAAATACCTCCTATATGGGGAGACATATGTCCAGCAGTGGACGTCGCATATCTGCGATGATAGATGATTCTCGTAACATTTATTTAATATATTTTTAGTTGCACAGTTGCCGTGGGGAACCGGCCTAGAATTATACCCCTACCCGTGGGTGCCGTAAGAGCCGTCTAAGGGATAAAGGATCACGTACCAGATGCTGTGCAGCTGTGCCTTCTGAGGATAAAATCAACATACTGCGCTTGCCAACTCGCCTGCCAAGCGGGCATATATATCTAGCAATGGATTCTCTACGGCTGAGATGATGATGATGACAGTATGGAACATAGGTGTGTTATTAGTGCGTATATGAACCATTTTAGATCTAAATGGTGTAACATGTATAGTATGAATAGGTGTAGAGTTTACCTCATAAAAATGTGATATAATCTTTGACCACATCGTCATTGACCATCAAGCGAGATAGTGTTCAAACGCTAGATCTATAAAATATATATAATAATAACTATCAAAGCTCGTGTCAAATTATCGATGGAAAAATAAAATAAAATAATGCTTCCAAACCTCTAACGTTATAAGTATAGGTACTTGAAGAAACTATACATGTTTATTTTGTGCAAAAAAGTGTTCTACCCTCTCACTCCTACCTACCTTCTCACCATTTCTAAGTATCTCCTAAAGCTGTAAAAGGTATGGTCTATAATATAGTAAATTACCGGAAGTGAGTTTGATTTCCGCCCGAGTAACTATACAAAGTCATTTTAGGTTTAAAGTCAAAAAGAACAAAAAATCTTTATTCATTTTTTTACACTTGTCAGTAGCTACAGTAACAGATCTAAAATAAGAACACCACAAGCATCAATCAACTATAGTTGGGTAACAATTTCATAGTTGACATGTTGCGTGTCCATCAGCCAGGGCGGTCAATTTACATCAAATTACATCCAATGTCATTAACGGTTTCCAACTTCCCGACAAAGGTTTTGTTACCTCCAAACGCACAGGAACCTCTTTACTGCTTCATAATTACGATCAAAATGCTATAAAAGTCCAAAGATAGCGTGCAAAGGCAATTTGGGTGAGTATAACTAAAAACTGCAACAAAAAGGTCCCACGAAGACCTCGGATGACACTGAGGTGACTTTAATGACATTTTAATAGCATCGCCTTCTGTTGCTGGCAGGGACGTGTAATCAGCGCAAATGATAAGACACCATTACGAACTGATGAGATTTTTTGTCAAGAGTCGATTTGAGTTTTCGAAAAATTGGTTTGGATTGTTTTTATGGTATACTATGTAATATTAATCTCGTGGGTCAGTGATGTGCATATTACTTCTAGAGGAGGTATGTTGGTATCTGACAGCTAAACAGATATTTTACTACCTCACTTTGAAATGCACCTTAACGCTATTTTGAGTCTTGCTATGTTAATATGGTTGTGGAGCTTTTATTTTATTTATTTATTATACTTTAAACTTCTTTGTAAATAATCATTTCTTATCAGCATTATCACACTCAGCACTCATTATCAGCATTTTTTCTACATTTAATAAATACTTTGGTTAAGAATAAACAAGCCTAATTAATTTCCATCTTTCCAAAAGAAGGCGCTTGCGCACAGTAACAATAGTTCATGACATTGGAAAAGGCGAAGGAAGAAGGATAAGGTACATTCATAACAAAACATAGCATAACTGATATAATATTAAGCTGCAAGTCTAAGTTAAATAAATAATTGGTATAATATTGTAATATCTTTGATTTGTAAATATTTACTTAGTAGTTTCATAATAACAAATATGTTACATCAAATATTCACCTTAAAAGCTGTTCTTGTCGTATAACCCATTTTCCGTACGGGACTCTTACAATTTTGAAATACGTGTCTAAATATTTTAATTTAGTTATGTATTAATAATAATAATATGGGACAACATTCACACAAGGTCTTCAGGTCCCAAACTGTATTACAAATTGTATTCTTATCATTCTTATTTCGGTTTTTCTTCTTTCATAGTTAGGATTCCCTAAAGGTATCGAAAGATAGATAGGGAAAGCTTCTCTTTAATAACTTATACGATCACCTCTAAGTAAACGTAACGCTACAATATAGATTTTAATTAAATACTAAACACATCAGCATTTGGAAGGCTGTGGTCTCTGCCTACCCCTACGGGAAAGAGGTATAAACACAATAATTTATGCACTAAATTTATAAAAAACTAGCTGCGCCCCGCGGTTTTACCCGCAAAAATTGTAATGACAGTGGCGACATCTGTCTAAAATTGGTCGTACCAACTCAGAAACCTTTGGCTTATGCACAACTTTTCTAAAGATCATCACATGATCAAATGCATAGTTTACGATTCTATAAAGGACATACAGACAAACATTCATTTGTATATTAAGTAAGATTGGTACATTCCTTGGTGGCAATATTTATATGTCTTTGCAACCGACATAAAAAAAGTAGAAGGTTCTCATTTTTTATTTTTTTATGTATATACATATTTATACCTAATACCTAACCGTTTAAATTTTGACTATCATCTTTTTTTAAATTGCTTTGGCATATTGCCGTATTTTAAAGAAATATTCTATTTATTTAGCGTGATTTCACCTTCGACCACATCAAGTAAGATCGTATATACTTAAAAGAATGGCCAAATAAATGTACATACATATTTAACGATTAAACATTTTGAAGTACTACTTATCGAAGTAATACTTATTGAAGGTTAAAAAAAATATTCTTCCCACACTACTCACGCCACAGGAGTCAAGCGACAAGCAAGGCCAAGACCACATATACTCCTTGAGATTTTTGACACGTCATGTTTGAGTGCTTTGATACAGGCGTCACGTCCTGGGTTATCTTAAACACTCTGACAGCGGCACCCTCTCAAATGATATCAGGATATACCACGTTTTATATTCCCGCCGGAGTTCTTCTTATTACCATGCACGAGATGGCCCCTTAGTATGCAGGACTTGCTACGACACTTATTAGTCTCAAAAATTCCGAGAATCTTCCCTCTTTCAAAAGTTTCCGAAGTAAAATGTCCCAGCTTCGACCGCATTTAAAACTTAGGTGCCTAATGTTTAATACATAGACGATATTGCTTTTGATAAAGCGGTTTACGAATCTAAAATTTAAAGCACGATCGAATACTAATGCATCGATGTTTTGTTTGTGTCGGACTCATAAATATTACCATGGCAACACGCAGATGTGGAAATGCTGGAGTGTTCTCTTATAAAAAATTAATGGAGATTTTTTAAATGTTCAATGTATCTATCTCTCGTACCATCAATAGATAAGACCTTTTAGTAACAGACAACGTTTAGGTGTCTTTAATAGACAGATATCTTCATCCTACTTTAAGACATTCACTACCTACAAAGGCTTTCTCAGAAAACTATTTGGAAAAGTTAGTTTAGATATCGTTCTAATAATCATTTCATTGGCTTTTAGCTCGCATTTTGAAATCCTGCTCCATCTAATATATTGCTACATCACAGTAAAAGTGTCGTTTCAAGTACAAGCTTACGTGTGGCTACCGTCAGCTCCTGTCGTATCTTTCAAAAATAATTGGGCTCCTATATTGAAAAAAAAAGTCAAACAATGTTGCCAGCTCATGATTATACCGGACCTTAACCGCAAAGGAGCGTCTTCGATAAAAAATATCGAGGTGGATTTTTATTCGTATCGAAACAAATGATTGCTGGCAAGACTCATTGTTCTCGAATGATCTACAAGTTTTGACGTGCCTACGTCATCGTGTGATGATGAACAAGAAATGTTAATTTGATCTTGTCACATCGATGTTATATTATGGAGATTATGTTATATTGTTAAAGCTGTCGGCGAGGAATGTTCTACGTCTAGCTTGTTTCGGTCGGCGCGATGAGATGGTAATTGAAAAAAATAATGGATATGCTTAAACAAGCCTCTTTGTGGTTAATATTTTTTTTACATATATAGACCTAACTGGAGAGGAAATTATTTTAGAAGAAAAAAATATCTTATAAAGTTTATTTAAAAGTAGTTCTGACTATGACGTTTTAGAAATAAATCTTGCTGGATACCACGACCAGTATACATAATATCAATACGCTATTTTTGCTTTATTTATACCATTTGGCGGCAGTGGAGAGTAATGATTTAATATTTAAAAAAATTCGGAGATCGAATTGCCCATTAATAACTAAAACTAAAGCCTGCAAGAGAGCAAATGAGTAAAATATACTATGTTTTGAGTCTAGCTTCTACTTATACACATAGTATAATGATAAAAACTTAAAAAATATAGTATAGTTATATTTTATTTATTGTAAAGATTAAATAGTTATTGAATCACAATGCACAGCAATCAAATAAAATATTAAAAATTGTTTTAGGAATATGAATGAATATAAATTATATCATCATCATAATTTATTAAACGCAATCAAATATAAATCAAGGATTTTCAAGAATCCATGACCCGATTTACGGACTAACTACCAGCCTTTTTAAACCTTAGCTATAAAACCCGTATCACCCTGATTCATACGACCATTTAAGCGCACAATGGCTTAACTTCGAACATTAAAAAGTGGAGTGAACTATTCTGAAAGTCGTTACGATACAAAATGTCGAACGCGCTATTTCCGTCGCAATTGTTTTACGCCAGGCTAAGATTTCGCTTATATGTAACGATACGACTCAATATCACGTGAAGAAACATATAAGACAACTAAATTTAGTATATAATATGCTCAAATATTGCAAGGTTAAAAGGGCGTAGGCAGGACACAAAGCATGCAACACTGCTGATCGCTGGGAACCACAGGCTTGGACTCTCGAATGAAAAACTCAAGCTGCCAAACTCAGCTTTGAACATTTACTAACAAGATTTACGACAGACTAAGATCGCAGTAGAAGGCTGGTTCCGCCCCGCTTCCAACCGGCTCTTGTATGAAGATTAAAGAAAAAATCATATATCCAGAAATGTGTGTTCTATGGCTAAGATGAAAGATATTTAATATAAAGCGAGAAGCTCTCGGGATACGCTTGCTGGTTATATCCTGAAAATTTAACACATCTTCCTCCTATCTTCGATGAAATGACGTTGTAGCAGTGTAAGCTTTGTCTGTCAAATCGGACATCATTGGTTCAATCCACACCATCGGTTGAGCTGTAGGTGAAAGTAAATTCAAAAAAATTAAATATAATAAATATAAAAAATCAATTATAAAGCATGGTGGCAGGGTACTCTTTAGTAACCGCCAGGCTAGTCAGCTACGATACCAGAAAATGATTAACTGTTCCCAAAATCACATCGTAGCTGACTACCAAATGAGTAAGAAGCCAAAAGTTTTATAAAACATTTCTTTTTAAATTATCTCCCTACAATTACAATTCTTTTACCTTTTTCAAAAGTTCGTTGACCACAATAATTTTATTTTCAAACGTAAAGGGTATGTTTTAATAAAAATGAAATGAAAAATGCAACTCAACTTACTATAAAGTTTCATCGTTGACCTTTTATATCCACTCAAAAACCATCGATATTTGTTGTGTAACAAAGTGGCCATCTTTTCTTTACAACGAATCCTCTTTTTTCATTAATTAATAAGCTCATGTGGAATAAAAACAAAAGAAGATTTTAGTCGCATCATGTTAACGCCCGGTAAGAGTTCCTGGCAGCCACACGTCTGTTCCTTTTATAATAATTTAGTCGATAATGCGAAAAATACGTGCTTGTAGCCGTCGCCGCCCCACGTCAGTGAGAACCAATTGCCACTTATTACGTTCGGATAAAACGAACTCATTATTGGAATGTGAAAACATTAACTGAAACTATATAGAAAAATCAACCACGTCTCAAAGGTGTTATGTGGAGTGTAATTCAAGGAAAACTACGAGTGCACTAATTAACTAATGATAGAATAGAATATAATGTTTTATTTGCATACAATGTTGGTACATAAAGGTGGCTTAATTATTGTACAATGCAGATCTACAACATTTTGCTGGACACCAGCGTGCAAATATTTATGGTTATATTGGACGTTTAACTAGAGCAGAAAAAAAACCAATAATTATTTATATCAATAAAATCATAAAATTAATAATAATTATAACGGAGATATACATTATTAGACTATTAATATATTTGTCAAAGCATAAATGTTTACCTCATTTTATATTTTTATCATTTAGATAATCCTTAACTGTATAATAACATTTTTCTGACAATAGTTGGAATAGTTTTCTCTTAAATAAATTAATGTTATTTACGTGTAGGCTATCTGGTAGTGTATTGTACACTCGTATTGCCATACAATTAGCATTTTGAGTGGTGACATCTAGTCGTTGCGGAGGTACGTATAACTTATGCGGATATCTACAAGCCCTTCTTATAACATGTTTTTCAAATAGATAGGGATATTTCTTTACAAAAACACATGGATCAAGAACGTTGGAAAACAGTGCAATGAATGCCAGACTTACCACATCTGACGTTCGTGGCCTCTTGCGATAGGCCAGATGTAGCAGCCCCATCGCCAGCCGCTTTGGCCACCATCTTACGAAGGCGGCCCCATCGGCGCCGCAGCAGGTGGCGAACTGAACCGCGCTCCCACCGCGCCGCGGCCGCTCCTTAACAGCAGTGCCGCGCCGTCCAACACGGCACCGCTGCCCGCCTCAGTGGCAGTGCTTCACTGCACCGCAACCTACCGTCAAATGGACTGCTCCTCGTCAGCCTAGCGAGCAAAGCTGTGTCGGAAGCAGTCCCGGCCTGAGTATATAAACACACACAAATAAATGGATATGAATTAACTTTCATAAATATAAGATACGCGGCGCCTGACGATGCATTGCTGCGTCTATTTCAGAAGCAGCACCTCGAGAAGCTAACTTGACTGGGGATCATCACGACCTGCGCTACCCCCAAGACCGTAGCCTCCCTACCCATCACGGGATGAGTAAGGAAGTCCTGAGCTTAACCACAACAAGCAGCGAGAACTCTGCAAGCATAGGCATGGAAACTATTTAATGGAAGAACCCAGACCCGCCCTACTTTTTACTACCCGCCTAGCTCCTACAGCCCTCTAGTTTGACAAACTGTCACCAAACACATAAGTTATTCAGGCAGCATTCCGTGAGAGCCAGTAAACATGCTAGGTCTAGTGTGATAACATCTTCGACCACATCGTTTCTGATCATCAAGTGAGATAGTGGTCAAACACCAGATCTATAAAGTATATAAAAAAACTATATTTTTAATTATAAAAGGAACTTTTGGAATGGTTTTCTTGATTAATTCTAACTCGGTAGTCGCATGTATGTAATTGTTTTTTTTTTTTAAAATTACTAACGACCATGGTACTTCTCTATTTTAGTATTACACACGGTTAACATAGCTACTACGGTATCTACCTTATTTTGTTTGTTTTTGCGTTATATATGTTCAATAGAAAATCGGTGTGGTTAGTTCTTTAACCCTCAAAGTGAATAAAAGCGGTTCTAAGTATACTGTGAGCAAGGGGTTATCAGTTTACTAATAACAACTTGTGTATATTATTGGTACTTTATAAACCTGAATCTAGAATGTCAAACGTTCCTTTATAGTTATTATGAATTAATTGATTCACAATAAATTATGCAAAAATATATATGAACCCTTCCAAAAATCTGCAGCATGTGTGGTGTTCAAAAATTAATTTAAAATCCAATGTGGTCTTTACTTTTTTGTGCCATAGATCAAAAAGGGAAAGATATTTGCCATTCAACAACTTCTTCGCTGTCTAAATAAAATATTTATAGAAATCCTCAATTGGAAATGAGGTATTATGCAAGTTGCCGAAACGTTAACTATTGTTGTTACTCTAGACAATATTTGTAATAACATGTCACCATAAAATTATAGCCAGGTTGAATCCTACCCGCAGAATCAGTCAAGATTCTACCACCCTGACTAGCTTCCGGCCTCATTTTTAAAAAACTGGTACACAGACACAGCATGCCGGTCCTATATAATAGTTGCAAATATTCCACATATTATATAAGCAGCGACCACATCATCGCGGACCATTTGACCACGTTTGACCGCAGATAGTAGTCAAACGTGTGACCACGGGTAGTGGTCAAACGCCATCTATAAGGAACAAAAAACAATAGAAGAATTAACAGCACCTCTGCGCACAGTTTTCCGGAAATTAATCATTAATAATCATTAAATAATGATAAACAAAAAACTAAAAAATAAAAAAACCTGTTACACAAAGAACCTTTTCCTTTGAAACTGGAAAATGGTAATGGTGGAGGTAAATCATAGTTCGCACAAAATACAATTGTATTTATTTTTTTTTCACTCAGGCTCCCGCACTAGTATTCCCTATGTCGCGGAAGGCATGACACACACAAACAACCAAGACCCGGGATAAACATCTATACACATCGCGCAAATGTTTACCCCTGCCGGGATTCGAACCCAGGGTCCTGGAGACACAGAAGTCATGTCACTGACACTGACCACTGCGCCACGGCGACCGTCTATCGCCGTGAATTGTTATGTCTTAGTGACGTTTATCAATTGTTTTTTTCGATAGTTATTCACGCTCGGGTCATGGTAAACAAAAGCGGGATCAAATAGCGGTTCTAACAATAAGATAGACTTTTCTATCTGACAACCAGAAGCAATCAGATAAATCAACAATAAATGATAGCTCCGTGATGCATCTCACAAAGGCTTGCGGGGGCATCGATATCAAAAATATCGAATTTCAATCTCACTTCTATTTCGGATATTGATATTCCGTGCCACCGTCCATACGTCAAAATGTGGCTGGATATGAATAAATACATGTGGCGTTATAACTGCATCTAACTTTTTAAAAGTTTACTTTTTTATGTTTTGTATGGAATTGAGAAGGTATTTTTGACTGTGTCATAGATGTCTTTACCTGCTATTAAGACCACTTGCTAAATAAAAGACTGAGTGTTTTCAGCTTATTATGTTACTATGTACTAACTAACTTTAAAAAAATACCACGTAGTCGAAAATGTATTATATGCTAATCCACATTAAACTTAATTCGGTGTTAGTTGCTTGGGACATAATATGCAAACGACAAGATATTACTCAATTCATCTCTTATGGAAAACGAATGATTTCCAGAAAATGCCTTATTTAAGTGTGTGGCGTAGATAGATGTAGTTTCTGCAATGATAGTTTTAAAAACCACGTTCGCGCACGAATGAGTACAGGTGAGCTCGCAGGACTCACTTTAGTAAGACCAGGCGCTATAGACGGTTACATATCCCTCTCTTTTAAAACTCTTAATGGGTTTGTTGCTACCTCTAGAGAAAAGATACGTAATAATTATGTATATTATATTTAAAATTGTATGTATACGGTAGATATGCTTATAATTTTTATTTTTTCCACTCAGACCCCCGCACTAGGATTCCTTATATAGCGGGAAGCACGGACACACACAAACACAGCACACAAACATCCAAGACCCGGGACAAACATCTACACTCATCGCACAAATTTTTGTCCCTGCCGGGATTCGAACCCAGGGTTCCGGAGACGTAGAAGTCATGTCACTGACACTAACCACTGCGCCACGGCGACCGTCAAAATTATTATGTATGCATACGAAAACTTAAGAAACTGATTTGACATCGTGTTTCAACTGTTTTGTATGCTTATTACGATATAAATGATTGCTTTTATATATACGGAATCCTAATAAGCCGGTTCGATCGAACTTCACATACTAATGTTAACTAAACCTGCTTCTAGTCGTATACTTCATGGCAACAGACAAACACACGTATCAAATTTCACATAGCCACAACCACAAAAGTCGACGCCATTTATAGGCGTCGGATAAAAACACCAACTGACAGCGCCACCTCTGAATCCCATTAACTATATCTTACCGACAATCTGCTTATAAAATACAATAATATGACGTAGAAAACAAATACCTTGCTCACGTATTCTCTTTCGGAACAATATATCACGGTTAAAGGAGCGATTTATAAAAGTCTCGAATCAAAACAGGGTCGCCGGTCGCCGTGCCTTAAGCTTGGGTATTTTGATCATTTCGTTGGTAGTAATCAGACGATACTGTTTTCACTTATCTGGTTAAAGACCAGTAATATTAAGTTTATTCTTTTACTAATTAAAATGACGCCTTGAAATTCGTTAATAACCTCAAAAATAACGTTAACATTCGTCAAATTGTTTTTGACTTAATGAAGAAATCCCTCGACGATGCAAGCCTAACTTTGAGGCTTTGCTGTTTACAGTAACATAGAAAAAGATTTAAATAGTATTACAACACATGACAATGCAATGTTTACATTCAATTCAATGGTATATGACTTTTAAATTATTTAGGAATAGTTACTACCTACTCTTTTCCTGTACTAAGGATAATTATATCTATTTTCAATGGTTAAACATTTTTGAACGAACATCATCAATAGTCCAAACAATGAAAGGTAGATGGCGCTAAAAACATCCCATCAGATGATATCTGCAATGAAATATAAATATAAGTTGCCTGTTCGAGACAACCATCATTGAAAATTGTTGCATACATCGAAAACCAAATAAATATATTATAATTATACTATTTTATCCGCCTAAGGTTATTTAACCTCTATTTATCGCGAAAAACACAGGAAATATAATTCATTTGCGTATCTATTAGATAATTTTCTCTCAGTAACTACACAATGCTTGCTTGATTCCCGTAAAATCATCGAACAAGTCAAATAAGACAAAATGTAAGATCTTGTTTTTTAAGAAATAAATAGATCAATATTTTTGCACTAACCTTAATTTTTTTTCAAAAATGCCTACGTTCACATCCTACTAATATTATAAATGCGAAAGTGTGTGTGTATGTGTGTATGTTTGTTACTTCTTCACGCTCAAACGGCTAGACCGATTTCGATGAAGTTTGGTATGGATACAGTTTAAGCCCTGGCTTAACACATAGGCTACTTTCATCCCGGAAACGGTAACGGAATAACCGCGATCCACGCGGGTGAAACTGCGGGGCGCTACTAGTATTATTATGTAATGAGCTAAGTTTAATACTTAAAACATAAATATTGCTCACTTTTTATAATGCAAGCGTATAAGCTGCCAGGGAATTGTAAATTCTATAGACAACAGCTCTAAAAATAAACACATATGTAGCGATGGCGACACAAAACCTACGCGTCCAAGGCACAAGCCTAATGAATAAAATATGAATCGCTCTTTGAATTTGTCATATCAAAACGATAGCACTCGATTCTTGCGATAAGACACACCTACCAACAGACATCTGCATTACCCTATTATTATATGCAACTTTATGTCTTACATATTAGAACTTACAATTGAGCAAAGTCATGATATGATTGATGCTATTAAAAGCGCTATTGAAAAATAAATTATAAAAACTTAAGTATATGAACTTTCTGGGTCTATTCATTTTTGAATGAGGCGTTCGTCTTTTTGAATATTATTTAGTATTTCTTTTAATGTTTATAAGTGCGTCCTGGATCCTTAATTGCATAAATAAAATTATGACTTTGACTTTGAACGTTTAAGATAATTAATTTTTTATATTTATTTTTTATTATTTTTTTGAGTTTCTTAAAGTGTCGAATTTAGGCTGACCATGAGTGCAGTGTTTTTTTGTTGCAGCTGAAAGAAGGTAATTTTTGCATTATTATGAAAAGTGTATAAATTTTTAAAGACCTCTTAGGTGCGCCAAACATAAGACATCGAGAAACCTTTTATATAATCTGTACTCACTATTTCATTTGCAAGTTTCTTATTTCTTTAGACAATGATTATCTCATAAAATAGGGGTTGAAGTATGAAATTTCCGTTTTATAGTAATACATACTTTGAATTAATATAGAACCTTCATGGATTGAGATTTACCAATGAATTTTTTTCACATGAAACCTATGAAGGTTTTTCTGTCTCGTTTAATTTAAGGCTAGGAGGTAAATATTTCTTTCTTTTTATGATTCATAACATTAAAATTATATTTTAAACGGAGATTGGTGCTATTGAACTTTGAAATATACACTGCTTGTAGTTTCTGTTCACATAAAACGAATAAGCAATATGTTGACGCGAATGAGAAGTATGAATAGTTCCGGAAAGTTAGTAACCTGGCAACACAAAAGCAACTAACAATGTGGCAAAGTCTTAACTCGCCGCGACAAGCGAACATAATTTATGAGCATACGCATATATACCGTCAGGACTTGATCATATCAGGTATTAAAAAGCTTATTACAAAATCAGCACCCTTCATCGGGACGTCGGGAACTGGTTTGGTAGCTCTCAGATTACTCACGCATATCAATTTGTATATCAGGACCAGGGCGGGGATCTTCTTTCTTGAATCGTCTTATTGAAAAGCTGATTTGCTTGTTACTGGATTTTATTCGTCTTTAATACTTAGATGCTTTTTGATAAGTTGTTTAAGATTTCATAAAAATACAGTTGTACTAATACTGAGTTATACTTCTTTTGCATTGAAAAAGTGTTATTCAAAACATAATGTAATTTCTTACGCAATTGTGTACAATTTTTGAAAAATATCCCCTTAATCTAATAGATATAGACATAACTTTAATAATCATATTTATTACAAGTCAATTTTCAGTCAAGACGGTATCATTGTCATTTATATTATTTATAAGTGAGAAAGATTTACAATTATTGTCTACTATCTAACTAGTGAGTGTGAGACACTATAGAAGGCAACATTGTTTGAATACATACGTAGGTAAATACTTCTTTTTAATATTGTGTACTATCTGTAACTATTATTATTTCACACTTTTGAGTGTTGAAGTTGGTTCCATTTTTTGGTAAAAAAAATTTATTTAACTTTTTCAGTGACCTGAAAGGGTTAAATAAATCTACTACTACTACGTGCTACTCACGGGATCGATTGACATTGTGTAGGTTCACTAATTTCTTCACCCGCAATCATTATTAGACAATTACATGTAACTTATGTAATATAATATAATTATAATATATTAGTAGTACATAACTACCTAGAAAAAATGTTTCCATTCATAATGTTCATCAAATAAGAGATTATTGTCAATGTGTCAGCTTAAGATAATATCCCTGTATATATTAATAGAGGTATTAATAATTAACCCGACTAGCTATATAATATATTATCCCGTTAGAATTTATATTAATTTACTAATATGGAATTGACTGGCCGGTTGGCGCAGTTGGTAGCACTCTGCCTTCTGAGCCGCTGGTCCTGGGTTCGATGCCCGGATAGGTCAAACATTTGTGTGTATGAACATGTCTGTTTGACCTGTGTCTGGGTGTGTATATGTATATAAGTATATATCAGTCATCAGGTTACCATAGTAGGTACAGGCTCTGCCTAGTTTGGGACCCGAAGACCTTGTGTGAATGTTGTGTGAAATGGACACCTCAAAATATATTAAAAGACTGATCTGACCCTTTGATCAATGCGACGGGTGAGCACAATGCAACATATTTGGCTCATTCTGGGCACGCTGCCAACTGGTAGCGGGCTAGAGCATAAGAGTTATCCATAGGTTGTCAACAGCTAGTGGATTGCTCAAATGTTATTGTAGTAGCTGTAGTATTGTAATTAGATAATAGTATTTTAATTTAATTAAAACATGCACCGGCCCGCTAACAAAAGATTAATAGAATACAATACGACATTTCTACTGTTTGTTATATCTGTATGTCATGATTCCTTTTAGTATGAAAAACGAACCTTAACGTCCACTAACAAAGGCGCCTAACATGTTCATATACCTACCTCAGATATAAGTTCAATGTATAAATTGTATTCCAAGAGATTTATGCACTTCTCCCACAGCTTCAATTTCACATTTGCTCCATGAATACATAACTAAAAACACTTGCATTAAGTTAGGTAAATTTACCTCGCAAATAAATGCTTACCCGGCGCAGTGGGCTTAAATAAAGCGAAATCAAACATAAGCTAAAGTGGCTTTGCATTAAATCTTTGTATATTTACGAGCAACATCGAAGCCTCGATGTATTGTAAATTATTACTGCTAGCGTTTAAAACGATAAATTGTACGTAAAATACAAGGCTTCATTAACTGGGGTGTAAAAACTGGAAAGCAATTAAAATTAGTCAAATGGCAAAACTCAAAGATCTTTATTGGTTGCTGACATCGTAAAGTCGACCGATTTATGTTAACGGCTGACCTTTTCGACGGTGACATACTTCATTGTGATGTCATTACGCATTAAAAAACAATTTTGCATCTCTAAATATTCAAAAAGACTCCGCCAACACATTATCTTCTTAACTTTCTTCGATCAAATAGTCAAATCGTCCACATATAGAATAAGTGCCTCGTATAATATTTCATCTATCATGTTACCTTACACTAATGGAGCAGGTAAAATCTCTGTCATCAAAACGTCGTTGAAGGTCGCCGTGGCGCAGTGGTTACTGTCAGTGACATGACTTCTGTGTCTCCGGGGCCCTGGGTTCGAATCCCGGCAAAGGCATAACGTTTGTCTTGAGTGTTTGTATGCTGTGATTGTGTGTGTCCATAGTGCGGAGATCTGAGTGTGAAAAAATAAAAAGAAAAGAAACTATAGCCGTGTAGGCCAAGCATTTAGCCATTTGTTTTATTGGACTGGTTGAACTACAAATCCGTTGGACTGTTGGCTAATTTGCATCGGCCGGTACAAAAGCCGGGGCCATTATCGAAAAAATATATCCACTGTGCAGAAGTAATGTGTTAGCCGTCGCATTAAACAACGTCGAGAGTGAGCTATAAAATTCGATTCAAACGCCACAATTCGATTTAAAAGTAAATTATTGCAGAGTCATCGCAATGGTAAATTGAATATCCGATCGTACTCGTAATGACCTTCGTTTGTGCTGGAAGGCGACTCTGGAGCCGAACAACGCACGGGCTTCTTCTTATTACCTATCGTCGGGGACATACGGGCTCTGAGATTACAGAGTACGTACACATAACACAACAATTTCAGTTTCAAGTAAAAAAAACAATTCAGATACGCGTCTACTACTGTAGGTTGAACATTTTTTGTAAAATAACCGAACCCAGAGTTTGAACGAATAAATAAACGTAACTATTATCGAAGTGTACAAATAAGAAAAATATTTTATTTGTGTTATATTTTATTTGTTTGCATCTTCCATTTTTTTTCTGGATGCTTCTATCCGTGTTTTAATAGTACGTGTAAGCCGGAGTTTTAATTATTTTAATGAAAATGAGTTTTGTGATAACTTCTTCCATATTTCTCATTTGACTTTATAAAAATATCATAATTTCGAAGATAGGCAAAGCTTGGCAAATACTACATTTTTAAGACAAATATAATTAAGGAACTTTTCCTTACTTTATCTTTTTATGGAGCAAGCGATGGTACGTTCGTACTCGTATCCATAACAACTGACTATCGCTTGTTAGTCTATTACGAGAAAAAAACTGCACCTCACTATGAAATCCAGCTCTATCCAGTTGAAAGGAGTCAACATACTGTTACTATGGCTCGTGGGACACACGGCTCGGTCGATTGTAAAACCCTAATTACTTCGAATACATTTACATATTAATCGAAATCTCGGCTCGAGATATAAAAAAACATGATGGGACTAATCGGTCCGCAAACACTGATTTGATTCAGATGGAACAAAAACAGCGGGAGTGTTGGCAGCACCAGTATGTTAGGCCTCGTCCATGTTTCGTTGCTTTGAAATTTTATAAAGCTTTGGATATTAAAATGCGAAAAGGTTCATTATTTAAGGAGTTCTAGTTTTGGTGTTCTTACGGGAATTAATTAATCGTATATTGAAAGTTGAAACATCAACAATAATTGTACACTCATTCGTACATTTACGGTATATTATTTACCTTTATTTTTATTTTTGTGAACACAGTAAAATCCCAAAAGGCATAAAAGAGATCTTACAGAAAATAAAACGAATAAAAGAAATATTTAAAACAGCTAAAGAACATACCTTTCTCTTTTTTACAGAAAAGATTCCTCAAAAAACGAAAACCTTTATCGTAACAAAGCCATTGACATCAGTAACAGTGTCACTATATAAAGTATAGTGGTGCGTAATTTAAAATACAAATATGCTTCGAATTTTTTAGTGGTATCACTACAAAATTCGTCACCATATTGCTGACATCGTAAAGTTTTTTCCCCATTAATATATGGTTAACCTGAGTGTGGCAGAAAAAGTATGAAAGCAGATTATATGAATTGAAATAAGAGATATGAGAACTATGATTTTATGTTCCATTTTTTGGTTATAAAATATTATAGTTGGTTTTATATATACGACAGCATATCGTTACCCATCTCTCTTCTTCCGAGTCCCTGTGTCCCAAAGAATAAGTGAAGATTCACGCATCGATTACTATCCAATTTTGAGCTCAAAGAACCTGTCCGTATCTTTGTCACCGCGTCACGTGCCGGGAACTACCTCGCTTACTATCCTGCCTTTTACTTTCAAATCCAATGAAAAACGTGATGTGTCTTCTGTTAACAAAATATCTTTGTTTGGTCAACTTTATTACTTGGTTTCGATGTTAATTTTCTTTCTTTTGTTTTTAATTTTGTGCTTGTAACAGATTGGAATAAGGTTGTCACTTTCTGATTTCACAAAGTAAAAGTATTCCAAGAAGCGTTGGTACATAATCAACTACTAATTAGCTAATTTTGTTATAATGGAAACAAGTCAATTGAAACTCGTTGCGTTGATTAATACGCATTCAATTCTAATTGCCAATTTCATTCATAAAATAAGAGAAACTTCTATTTAAAACTAGGTAATGAATTTTTAATCGACCTACCATGATTGGTGGACACTCATCTAGAATCTACTAACACGGATTCGAGTCACCGTATATTTGGCGATTTATAGGCGATCGATATATACCGGGTTCGATTCCCGGACAGGTCAGACATTTGTTTGCATGAACATGTCTGTTTGACCTGTGTCTGGGTGTGTATATGTATATAAATATATATATATCAGTCATCAGGTTACCATAGTACAGGCTCTGCCTAGTTTGGGACCTGAAGACCTTGTGTGAATGTTAACAAATAAAAAATAAATAAAAAAAATTTAAAAAAATAATATGTCGGAGCAAACTAGCTTAATCAGCCATTCAATTAACAGCCTAGCCTTTTTACTAGACGGCGCCGTTCAACTAGCGGCCTGAAAATTCAACAAGATTGAAATATCAATAACTCATGCACCATTAACTTTAGTTACGTTTTTTAAAAAGCCTAAATACCTGGATTTAAATACCAAGCGTCTTTGATTACATACATAGGTATATGATCAAAGACTTTGTCCAACCTGTAGTAATAAGCATGAAGATGATAATGTGGGATGAAGAAAAAATGTAATAAAGACATCTAATGCATTTGCATTAGATGTCTTTATTACTGTATTAAATCAAGCTCATCTACGATTAAAAAAGTAAATTAATTTGTGTTCTTGACTATTAAACATGAATGGAAAGTGGACTAAATATTGTGAATATTTTTTTATAAACTATCCAAATCCTTTGTAAATTACATAACAGCAAGTTATGTATTAGTACTAGTATTAGAGAAGTTAAATCAGAGTTAGTATTAGTATCAGAGACATTTCCGGGGAAAAATAAATAAAATTGTATGTATGAATTCTGTAGCTCGACCTTATTCGTGTCTATTGGTTTGGATAGAATGGCCTTTACCTCTCAAATACCGTTCAAGTGTGTATCAGAGCCAGTATCCAGAGATCCTATTAGATGCAACACAGAAGCGTAACTATGGGTACATACCGAACTATGCAAAGCTACTCTGTAGCGAAATTGGTTTCTGTCCGCTTGAGTCTTTGGCAATCCTTACTTATCAATTTACATGCGTGCTCTTTTGGTATTTCTGGGATATTGGGATATTATAAAATAGTTGTTGTAGTCTTGATTGATAATCAGTAAACTAATATTAACATAAATAATTGCTGTAGCGATGATAGCTCAGCGGTGGAAGCGTCGGCTGTCAAGCTGATGGACGCTGATTTGATCCCCACCAACGGCTTGAGCTTCGGGTAAAAGGGACTCTGTTATCAAATTCCTAGTATGGTGGCAAGGTGGCCTCGCTACCATCCTCATCATTGAAAAACTGTCACCAAACACATGTACAAGCAGTCCTTGAGATCCAGTACCATCTAGCGTGATCTTCGACCACATAGTCACTGACGATCAAGTGAGATAGTGGCCCTAATTGTGTTAATCCAAGTGAGTAACAGAGTGATAACTTGAACTAGCTAAAACTCCCAAAAAATCTTCAAAATGAAATAGCTCGTATTCTATTTCCGCTAAAATTCAAGTTTGTATAACTTCATACACCGCTATCCTTAATATTAGACTAGTTTTATTCAGTTGGTGGCCAATTGCGGGTAGTTTTAGTTGGCAACAAATAATTGGCGACTTATTTTACGTAAAAATATCTAATTTTATGTTGTCATTTAATAATTGTCCTACTAATTAGGATTGTATCATTTATCATTATCATTTTATCATAACTGTACGAGAATTCAACATGCGTATATTATTTTTCAGAATTTTACGTCCGTTTCTTTGAACAAGAGAATCACCACCAGAGGTAAAATAAAAAATATATATATAACGAATATATTAAATACGTGGTGAAAAAGTTTTTACCAAAAAATAGAATCGACTTCAACACTCAAATTGTGAAATAACTTGTAGAAGTCGGTTAAAAATACGACCTCTGCGCTAACAGCAAGTATCGTTTGGCGTTTTCTCAGACAATATTATTTAATATATACATAATTACAAGTAGACTTGGTATGCTAATATCATCCATGTACGCTCGAAATTGCGAAACGCTCGAGATTATATACAAGATATATTACATTACGATAGGAACTGATTTCCGGCCTACTTATTCGTTACTCATTTAGAATATTTTCTGTAATATATTACATGCTCGTAGCGCCCCGCGGTTTCACCCGCGTGGATTGCGGTTATCCCGCTACCTCAATTATCGCACGGGAACTATACTTTTTCCGCGATAAAAGTAGCCTATGTGGTAAACCAGGGTTTAATCTATCTCTATACCAAATGTCATGGAAATCGGTATAGCCGTTCGAGCGTGAAGAAGTAACAAACATGCACGCAAACTTTCGCATTTGTAATATTAGTATGATATTTTAAAGGATTACTTAACTGATTCAATGAAACTTCTATTGGGCCAATCTGAGACTTATAGATTAAATTTTATTATTATTTATTTTTAGTTTCAGTTATATATTTATTGAAGTTTTTGTTTCTGTTTTTTAAGTTATTTAAGATATGTTTTTTTAAATCTCTAAAAACATGGATATACTAGTTATTGAATAATGAAATCATTTTACAAAAGACAGAATCCCGAATGACAAATAGCCTCACCCTATTTGTCATAATAATATGGCATAAGAAATATAAAATATATAAAAAAATATATATAATATATAAAATATATATAAAAAAACAATCAGATTTCCCAATCCCATTGTTTTTCTTCTCTGGAGTCGGCTGAAAAGAGACTTAACATTGATTCCTAATGGAAAACTTGCGTCATGCAACTATTAAGTATAGTTTCAGTAGATTAATATAAGAACATATTACAATCTATTCTATTAAATGAAAATGTCTTGGTCTTACCTTATGTCAAGTTCGCGGTTGACAAGCTTGCTTTGACTAAGTAAGTACTTATACCTAAGATCTAACCCTAAAATAAGATTTTGTTTTGTGTTTATATGTGTACATATGGAAACACACAAATGTATATACATACGGGTATATGTTACAGTCTGTGTTACCATTGCGTGGTATTAGTACCTATAGTTAGATCTTCTAATTCTACTATGTATAGGTTTATGTTCGACGTACACGTAAAAATACAAGGTCTAAATTTAAAGGCCATAAGCTCAAATTCTAAATAAAGGGTCTTTCAACAAGGACGGGTCGATGTTAAAATTGAATAAAACAAGATGTGTGTGAGATATTAACGAAATTTTTTGAAAGGCCCATTTATGCCATCATGTATGGAATATAACATCGTCCAAATGTCCGCCGCGGCTTCAAACGGTGGCACGAATCCGAAAGGTCCAATTTTCAATTTTTTTTCAAAACAAGAGACTTCTTTTGCCTTCTATTTGTACCATACATATAACAAAACAATAAAAGTACTACGACTAGTCGGCTAAAAAGAGCTGAGAGATCTAAAAAGAATCGTAGCATTAGTAAAACCTAGACAACGTCATCACTTAACATCAGGTGAGACAGTTGTCAAACGCAAACTTATAATATGTAAAAAAAAAAACCAAGAAGGTTTTACTAATACATACTACGACTAATACCACGCACTGGTAACACTGACTTTATGAAACTCCCGATAGATGTTTTTGACAAAAACCAGCTTAACTATCAAAAATGTAGTAACAACCATGCTTTAACTCGATTAAAGTTATATTCCAAGGAGTTAGAACGTACACTTTGAACATTATACCTTGATTGAAAGAGATACGGTTTAAATTTCAAAACTAATCAAAAGATCGGCCTCAGATTGTAAAGGAATTAGAATCACATGTCAATCAAACTAATGAGCAATTCAAATTCTGTTAATTCGTCTAAATTGGTGCATGGGAGTAATTATGGCATAAATTAGTCGAAGAACTACGATTTTATGAATGCCTAATGGCGCCAATGAAATACAAGTTAGAAAATCGGGGATTAGTAATAATTGAGTAGGTACCTACATGCTGTCATTTTCGGAACATTCCTACTTATACACCTGACTCAAAACGACCTCTGCCTCTAATTGGGTCATAAGAGAATTTGTTCATCGAGACCGTTTTAACTGACTTTAATTATACAAATATAATGATTTTATGATATAACTATATAATACTGTATGTATGAGATAAAGCAGATGCTAAGAAACTACTAAGACAGTAAGTTCAAAAGTAAAGAGTCAAATTTCAGTTATATTGATTTTACAGAGTTTGTCTATACATATAGTTATTAATTTGTATAAAACCGACCATTGTATGTGTAAAAAAAGGGGGCGATATGTGACATTCTGACATTGCCTGGTCCTACTCTAGTGAGTCCTGTGATCTCACTCACACTCAGTCGCGCGCGGAACGTGCTCTTGATCGTTTGTCGATACTACTTAATACTACGACATCATTATTTATAATAACTATATAAAAATAACCGGCTCGCACGTAGCTCTTGGCTGCGATCTTAGTCAGGTACATCCACCTGGTCGGTGGTCATCCTATGCTGCGCTTGCCAGTCCGTGGTCTTCATACGAGAACTTTTCGACCCCAACGGCCATCAGTTCTTCGAGCTATGTGCCCTGCTCACTGCCACTTCAACGAGCTAATCCGCTGGGGTATCAGTAACTAAGAAAAGAAAAAACTTTCGTTCTTCTATGGACTTCTTCATTTGTGATTCGATTCGTAGAGAAATCTCAAGCATAGCCCTCGCCATAGCTCGTTGTGCGACTTTACGCCTGCTCGGAAGGCCCATAGTCAGAAACAACGTTTTAGTTCCGTCAAGTCATCACTAATAACACACTGGTAATAATATTATAAATGAGAATGTAACTGTGTATCTGTTACGTTTTCATACATATATGTAAATCCGCTGAACCAACATTGATGAATATTTGGTACTTACAAACATACAAACTTTCGTCTTTATAATATTATTGTGATTATGAGTAGTAAATGAATTAGAATGTACTTATACATACAAACATTAAAAACATCGTTATGATCCCTTTAGGTTATTATTTTTGCATATATCTAGTCACGTAACTTACTTAATTAATAAAAGTTTTTAAATACTCTGTCAGGCAGATTTTTCCATTTGTCAATTAAGTTAATTGGTTAAAAAACATAGCCTTTCATTCATTCTACATCGAGTCCGGACAATAGAATAAGGGATTTTACTACAAACACTGAGCTGACATCAATCACAATTAAAACCAATTGCTAAAGCGATCATGTTGTAGAGTCGGCTTATAGATTATAGCACGTGTATAACATTTGATTAACAATGTTCATTAAAAAAAAGTACCTACTTTTTTTCGAGTGAATTTGATTTCCCCTGACAAACCGCGGAGTTTTCTAATCTAATCTAATCTAATAATAATAAAGAGAGGTAAACTAAAAGCTTTTTACTCTTATAAGGTATGTATTGAAAATGAAAAGTAGCTTTCTTAATTCCACGTTTAAATTAGTTTAGACGGTCGCCGTGGCGCAGTGGTTAGTGTCAGTGACATGACTACTGTGTCTCCGGGACCCTGGGTTCGAATCCCGGCTGGGGCAAGCATTTGTACGATGAGTGTAGATGTTTGTCCCGGGTCTTGGATGTTGTGTGCTGTGATTGTGTGTGTCCATGCCTCCCGCGATACAGGGAATTCTAGTGCGGGGGTCTGTGTGTAAAAATAATAATAATTGTATATTACGATCTTATATGCCGACTCATTGACGATAAACTCATATATGAGAAACATTATTTATATAAATATGTTTAAGTAGTAATATACTACTAATTATCATTATCGTCATGATCTCTGCCACAGGACGTCCACTGCTTGGACATATGCCTCCCCCATTGATTTCCACAAGGACCGGTTGGAAGCGGCACGCATCCAGCCCTTGCCTGCGATCTTAGTCAGGTCGTATTTTCACCTGGTCGGTGGCCGTCCTATGCAGCGCTTGCCAGTCCGTGGTCTCCAATCGAGAACCTTTCGACCCCAATGGTCATCAGTTCTTCGAGCTATGTGCCCTGCCCACTGCTACTTCAACTTGCTAATTCACTGGGCCATGTCGGTGACTTTTGTTCTTCTCCGGATCTCCTTATTTCTTCGATCGCGGAGAGAACTTTCTCTCCGCGATGATCATGAGCAGATTCAAACTCGCACAGCAAGCTATGGAGCTTGCTGTGCGAGTTTGAATCTGCTCACGAGGCCCAGTCAAAGACCACGTTTCCGTTCCATAAGTCATCACTGGTAACACACACTGATCAACAAAGATCTTATGTTGTGTGTTACCAGGGACAGAGATCGTTTATTCAGGGAGTGGTAGCCGGGTATCTGCAGGAGATTCTTCACATCCTCTGCTCCACCGTTACACTGGCACGTGCCGGAGCCTGTTTTAGCGGAGCTGCCGGGGACTGGGAACCTGGTCGTATGATGTCTTATCATTAGGGGGGTTGGCTAATACTCGCCACGCTTGGCAGGCGGGTTGGCAAGCGTAGTATGATTTTAAATCCTTAGGAGGTGCTGTTGCCCACTTTCTGGTACGTGATCCCTTAGCCGATTCTTACGGCACCCACGGGCACCTTTTCTTTAGACCACTTCAAATAGATTGATATTTTTTTTACTATCATAATACAAGAATCAATCGACGTTGAATGGCCATCTAACATAAAAACAAAATGTTTTTTCTACTAATCTGAACTTCCATTACCGATTACCCACAATCTTACTCACCGAATGATTTCGCATTACATAGATATTAAACGAAATTGCCTCGATTGCGGTGCGGGCGGGGCGGCGGGGGGCGACCCGGAATGCCGGGACTGAGGCACGTCCTATAAATCACTGGCTGCAACCGATTCAGATTACCGCCACGGGACGGTCACAGGATGTCGGCTCGTCGGCTAACCGTGCGGGGTAACCTTGCCTATGTCCAATCAATATCTATTTATTATTAATACAGAGATATAATCAAATAGGCTCTAAGATCACGTAACTAAAAAAAAAATGGAACCGACTTCAACACTCAAAAGTGTGAAATAATTTGTTGAAGTCGGTATCGTGATAGTTCAAAGTAACTATTATCAAAATATTGTGCTCATGGTACCGACTTTGACAAGTTATATCACACTTTTGAGTGTGAAATCGGTTACATTTTGAGGTAATTTTTTTTTCTCCTTTTTCAGTGACGTTTGCTACTCACGGGATCAATTGTCATTGTATATGTTCACCGATTTCTCCACCGGCAACTTTAATATCATCGACGTATGCCTACCTTTTTCAGTTATTAGAGTGTTACTTAAAAATAGCTTGACCGATTTCAATGAAGAAGCACCAGCTTTCAAATAAAAAAAAGCGATCAAAATCCGTTCACCTAATCAAAAGTTATGCGGTAACAAACATATAAAAAGATTTTAAAAATACATACGGGTCGAATTGAGGACCTCCTCCTTTTTTTGAGGTCGGTTAAAAACGCAAACTTTTTAAATTTATAACAGCTATTTGTGCATTTTATAAAGCATAGGTAGGATTATATATTTCTGCGAGATTATACAATTATTTATTGAAGCGGTTTATTATTACCTACGATTACTACCTACTGAATCAAATTACGTACATGAACCTAATTTACGCGGTCCACGGCCGAGGCGCTAGTGCCTCCTCTTTAAAATCTTACTGTATTTCTTTAAAAATGTATATTTTTAATAGATAGTTTATATTATAGATACATTTTTATCGATTACATTTTTTAAAACGAAGCATTTTTTTTCCACCTTCCAAGTCTATTCCTACGGTTAAGGAGGTTCATTGCCCTGGGCTGTGTACCGACATTGATACAATCTAGACATAGTTAAGTCCCGAGTGTACCTATCTTCTAGGCCGATTGGAGCCGTCATACGCTCGTCATAGATTTTGTTCGTATAGATTTCGTTGAACAAATGCTTTATCTATCAATAGAGCGTGGACCGCAAAAATTAGGTTCATGCCCCTAATTTGCTTTAGTCTCAATCGGACTGGTAGTTGTGAAGCACGTGATCATTCTACGTCTAGCGTGATAACATCTTCGACCACATCGTCACTGACCATCAAGTGAGATAGTGGTCAAACGCTAGCTCTATACAGTATAAAAAAAATATTATTGAGTCTTTTGCTTTCTACATCAATATTTACGGCATTATACAGCTCCCAAATATTAACAAAACTTTCTGTGGTATTTAAAATTGCTTACCTACAACTTTCTGTGATAATGCCATCAAACTTTAAATAGAAATTCCTTAGTTAAAATATATTAAACTGGGATCGTTGACCTCCTATTTAAATAATACTCTACCTACAATGTCTCTTATATTTGCAATTAGCTTATGCAAAAATATGTTTTATTTTGGTGATTCGCTGAAGCGTATAATGTAAATTTGAGTTAATATCATTTGAAGAGAAATATTGTTCTGTGTAGGCTAAAATGATAATAAGTAATTATAAAACACTAAATGAAAAAACAAAAACGCATCGCCTCGTCTTGGAAAACATAGACTAAGCAACTGGTAGATTGATTATAGCCTGCCATGAATAAAACGAGAAGTGCCACAGACCGGCCAGCTTTGCCTAAGGCTAGCTCCGATAGAAAATTATTAAGAAAATTAAATGATCTACCGTATGCCAGTTCATAGATACGCCAATTACTGATAACATCGCAGAGACTGAAAAATATGTAGGCAGAGTGCTTCCATGTGAATCCGCCTTATCTATATCCGTCTACGCTTTTATGCTTTGAGAGTTATGGTAATTGATTTTGTGTTTTAAGTTTAATGCCTTGAGTTATAAGTTAGTTTACGGAGGAAATAGTTTTAATATTTGCTAAGCATAACTTGAAAGTAATGTGGAAACCGGTTAAAATAAGTTATTGGCTCTTATTAGTTTTGGATGAGGTATGTGATGTTTTACTGTTTGTAATGGCTGGGGTAATTGTATATAATTGGCGGTTAAAGTTTTACATAAGTTAGGAGAACTGGTAAAAATATTAAATACTAATTAGGCGAGAAGAATTAATAACCTGGCATTATTCTTTCCTGGCACTAAGTAATTATTTTAAAAAGGGAAATTTTCCAATACTAAAGCGGCGGTCTTTTTTATTTATTCCAAGTGTGTAAGGACTATAATATTTTTTTTAATTTGTCTAAAGTTCTGTTACCAATACCTACCACGCTAGCTGTCTCATACTGAAGTACTACAATTAGCAATAGCCTTGTAAAATTTATGTTATCTTTAATTACAGATAATTGTATGACCTAACTAATATTGTTGTATTGAGAAATAGCATTTTTCAAAACTTATCATAGCTTCTGATCGATGCTCAATGAATCAGCATTCCAATTCAACGTGGCAATGCTGCAAGCATTCTGGACACACTGCCAACTGGTTAGCGGGTTAGAGCATTTGAGTTATCTATAGGCTGACAATAGCTAGATTGCTCAAATATTATTAGAAGCTGCAGTACTGTAATTAGTTATTAGTATTTTATTTATTAACCGACTTAAAAAACGGTGGAAGTTCTCAATCGTTCTCAATTTTTCTTGTTTTTTTGTTTGTTACCTCAGAACTCTCGAGTAGATGAAACAATTTAAATGATTCTCTATTATTTGAAAGCTGGTGCTTCCCGTATGGTCCCATTTAAATTTCATCAAAATCGGTCTAGCTGTTTTTGAGTTACACTCCAATAACTAAAAAGTTTTAGGAACGTCTATCTGGATGAACTAGCTTACTTTGGTTCCAGTTTTTGGTATTTTTTTTTAATAATGGCATCGAGACATTTCAAAAAACGAATGGTTTTTTTACATTACAATGGTTTTCATTTATACTTTCATTTCAGCTATGGTCATTCTCTTTAACACACTCAACCGTCCTTTAAAGTATAGCAGATAAGTAGTCATAGTACGATGCATCTTGCATGTCTGTGGTCGGCCTGTCACGTAGACACTAACGTTGACATGTTCACGAATGTCGCATGTCGGCGTGACACAAAAACTACGGCCCATACGGGACATGCAAGTGAATTAGATTATTAAACTTGTACGATGTTTTGGTAGGCATGTTTGAGAACAAAAACCAATTCGTAGAATTTCAATTCCTGACTGTAGGTCATGAAAAAAATACACGATGAACTCAACGAAAGATAAGAAAAAAAATTTTTACCAAAAAATGGATCCGACTTCAACACTCAAAAGTATGAAATAACTTGTTGAAGTCGGTACCATGATAGTTCAAAAGTAACTGATATCAAAATATTGTGCTCATGGTACCGACTTCGACAAGTTATTTTATACTTTTGAGTGTTGAAGTCGGTTCCATTTTTTGGTCAATTTTTTTTTTCACTCTTTTTAGTGACCTTTGTTACTCATGGGATCAATTGTCATTGTGGTGTAGGTATGTTCACCGATGTCTTCACTTGCTACTACAATATCGTGTAGTATAGCACGCATTTTTCAGTTTTTGACTTGTAACTCAAAAAGTGCTCGTCTGATTTTGATGAAATTTAAATGGGACCACACGGGAAACACCAGCTTTTAAATAAAAAAAGAACGATCAAAATAAGTTTACCCAGTCGGAAGTTATGCGGTAAAAAACACAAATAAAAAACATACGGGTCATATTGACAACCTCCTCCTTTTTTTGAAGTCGGTTAAAAATAGATAATAAAAGAAAACGAGCGATATTCATTTGGTTAATGAATAGTCGCTCTTTTTACTAACATTGGCTTGTCAGAGAAGTATTTCTATTAAGTACAACGTTACAGTTTTCTCGAAGGTCGGGTATAATGTGGTGGAGGTGAAATCAAGCTGAACCTAATATTGACTGGCTTCCAAGGACAAATGGATTTCTCACTTAGAGGTCGAGGTCAATATATCGTACAGTTTATTTTAATTCTTTATAGATCTATAGCGCGTGACCACTATCTTACTTGATAGTCAGTGGTGGAAGATGTATATTATTATTATGTATACCAGTGGGATCAACACGGTTCGAAAATAGTCCTCACGAAAGCAGTTTCCTGTATTTTTAATTTATTATCTTTTACTTGTTGTAAATTCAATGGGACTTTATAACTAATAAGGACTCATACGAATAATACATACGTTTTAAATTTTTATAACCTTTTAAAGCTGTTTAAACTGGTTTAAATCTAGGTATAAATAAAATAACACATTTTCAATGAACAGTTGTAATTGTCGTATCTCAGACGTTCTTGTTTTATTAATGCGAGCCATCTTAGTTTAAATGTAGGTAAGGACTATAATTGTACGATCAAAATATTAATATAATGTCAGGCTCGCAGTAGTCCTAGGAACTATTACTCAGTCTGTGACGATGCACGAGCGTACGCACAGTGCAAGCTAAGCAGAATTTAGCAAATTGCAAACCGATTACTGCGTCATGTAGTTTTTCTAGGTTTTTGTATAGGTCTAGCGTTTTACCACTATCTATCACTTGATGGTCGGCGACGATGTGGTTGAAGATGTTATCACGATAGACCTAGAATGCTCACTGGCTCTCAAGGACTGCTGCTTGAATACACCATGTGTTTGGTGACAGTTTACAAACTTGAGGGTGGTAGCTATCCAGGCGGGTATTCGAAAGTACCCTACAACCAAAAGTTTTATGTAAGTATTTTTGCGAATTTATATTGATCAAAGAAGATCAAAACTTACAGCCTACTCAGTCTTTGTTATAACCTAAATAATACTCAGTTAAAAAAAATAGGATAAGTACCTAATAAATTTTAATTCTTGCGCTGTCTGGCCGGCCATCGCTCTTTGCGTTAGCACGCTCCACTTGTCAACAATAAACCCGGGTAACCGACACCAAAAAGGCCTCCCACAGACGACGTGACACTTCATAGTCGCATGTTAAATTATACATGAGAAGTGTTGCCGAAAAGCGAGCCACGCCTTTGACCGAGCAGCGCGGGCGCCGCCCACAACGCCCCTCACTAATTATTATAACCGGTTGTTAGTAACCAGCCTTAATTAGCGGTTAAACTGGGCGCCACCTGTTGGCACTACTTTACAACTTTCCCATAATTACACAGAAATAGTTCACTATACCAATTGAAGTACCAAAACTAAAATTTAACTCACCTCCTATGGCTAGAGGAAGTTGGAATTCATTTAAAAGTTTTGCTATCGAAGTACCTACGTATCGGCATCCGAATGGGCGTGAATTGAAATTGTTGATTGAAAATTAGATATTCAACTGCTCTAGGCCTCAACCGGTAACTACTTTGAACCGTTTAACAAGTTATTTTCTGAACGCACGAAGCTCTAGAAAGCACGCCAATTCTTAAGATTATGTTCTGCTTAACTTTGAGAACTCTCTGCCTCTAATAATACCGCGAGAAATATTTAAGCTAAAATTACGGTACAAGAATATTCATGACATCTTCTTCCCTTTTTGACTCTCACTAAGATCCACACTTTTAATTTGGCAATTTAGAAGCGTGTCTATCAACACACAAAGCTTTAATACAATTCGTAAAAAATACAAAGACGTTGCTAACGTGGTGATCGACACACTTACGTAAAAGATTTCAATTGCGTTATATAATAAACTACAATACGTTAAGATTAGAGTACTAAACTCTGCTTCAACTAAATAATTATAAACATCAGTTTCCGTTCCATATTTAAAATTAAATGTGTATTACCAGTACCAACGACAGGAATATCAACTTTAAAAATATATAATATTGTCCGAAGCTTTGTTATCTTTGTTGTGAAATCATTACCCGTGTCGATCAACAATATCGCTCGGGTCACGATCTAACAACAATGTTGCCTCAAAAGCAACAGAAGCGAATAACATGACGTAGTCGAGCGTTGGCGTAATGACCTCCCCGAAGCGTAGATAAGTGTTTGATCTATATAATTTCTTAATGGATATAAAGTGTTATCCTGAAATTATACTTATCTTTTACCACGAAAGCCAAGAGTAAGGATTTTGTTAATACTGTATAGACCTGACCACTTCCATCTCACTTGATGGTCAGTGACGATGTGCTCTAAGATGTTATCACACTTGATCTAGAATTATCACTAGACCTAAAATAAGAATCTGATCTATCATCATCATCACCATGTCAGCCATAAGACTTCCACCGCTGGAGATTTGCCTTCCCATTGGTTTCCACAAGGGCCGGTTAGAGGCGCCGCGGCTTTTGATCCATTTTAATGTGCAATTTCTTAATGGTGACAGTTAAGTTGAGATAATACTTCGCTTCTATGACGGAAACATGTGTAAATCTTTCGCTAAAATTCGCGTAGGGTTGGTTGGTGATGCCCAGTTGCGTAGCCCGTCTTCCGGTTAATAGAATAAAATAGAATATAATTATATTTATTCATAACAAAAAATTACAAATTTAATACATAAGACGATACTAAGATAATAAAACAGCTATAAGTTTTGCAGTTCTTTGCTACGAATCAGCCCAAACTCAGCGTTGTGCTGGTTGTGAACAACCAGCGCTGGTCTTCCATTTGGGCCGGTAGGTGACGTCACGCACGTACAGACGAACGGCTTAGTTACATTACCATTATAATGACCTTAAAATCTGTATCTAAAAATAAATATAAATTGAATAATTATTATACTAAGACAGAGAAAAGTAAAATATTTAAAAAAAATAACACAATATAATAATCGTTGTTAATATAGTTGACTCGTCAATATAGTTGACTGGCCGGTTGGCGCAGTTGGTAACACTCTGCCTTCTGAGCCGCAGGTCCCGGGTTCGATTCCCGGACAGGACAAACATTTGTGTGCATGAACATGTCTGTTTGACCTGTGTCTGGGTGTGTATATGTATATAATGATATATATTAGTCATCAGGTTACTATAGCACAGGCTCTACCTAGTTTGGGACCTGAAGACCTTGTGTTAATGTTAATAAATAAATAAAAAAATAATAAAAATATCGACGACGATATTCACGAACACCACCGGCCGATTGTGGGCGAAAAAAATCGACACAATTATTCCACGCTCTTGTGGACTATAAAGCTCCGTTGCTTATCTGTTTGTATACCTACTGCAGCTGTTTAGTTCACAAATGTCAAATTTGACATTTGTGTACGGTTTCACTCGCACAGACTATGATTCTCCATTTCACTTTTTTGAGGTTGATGTTGAAATAAAAACTGTTATTCGCGGATACCTACGATGCTATGTGGAACCCATTTACAGTAGAAAAAGCCAGCATAAAAAAAACGTACTGTATTTAGTATAGCATTGAAGTTTTACTCTGTAAATTTCGGCTACTGAACAATGAAAATAAATACAACTTTAGGCAATGACTAGACTTTGTTCGAACAAATTTAATGATCAAACGGTACGAATACGTTCTCACCTGGAGAACAAAGATATGAATACTCCTTTGTATTTTTATTATAAATATACCTGTAAACAGAACCACATTGTTTTTTATTTTATTTAGAGACTTACAAACACGAATTCACATTGCAAACTTCGTAAGATAGTCGCGTGTTAGACGGCTACGTAAATGGTTTATTCTTTTAAGTCTTTATGCAATGTTCCCAGTGCCGTTTTATTATTCTTACATTTTCTAGGCAGGTACCTTTTTAACAACTTGGTGTCTTGCAGATACACTCACCAGCTGCAGTTAATGTATAAAGATAAAAGTAAAGGCATTGGAGAAAGCTATATTCGAATGAGACAAGCTGCCGTCAGCGAGATTGCGCCGCATTTGCATTAATTGCCGTAAATTGCGCATAAATGGAAGTACATTTGCAGGTTATGAATAAACAGTTACCAAGCAGATGCATTGACCGTACTACCTGGTTGCATGATATCAATTGATCATGCTTCATCGAAGTGCGTCAAGCAACTTTGGGTAGAATAGACCTTACGTCAAGTGACATCGTTCTAGATTTTAATCATAGCTCTTTTTATTGTATTAGTAGTAGCGCCCCGCGGTTTCACCCGCGTGGATTACGGTTTTCCCGCTACCTCAATTATCCCACGGGAACTATACTTTTTCCAGGATGAAAATAAGTCTATGTGTTAATCCGGGTATAAGCTATCTCCACACCTAATTTCATCGGAATTGGTGTAGCCGTTTGAGCGTGAAGAGGTAACAAACATAAACACTCACACACATACACACAAACTTTCGTAAGATTTTATTTGCAACCATCACTATTTGACGATACGGATGGTCACAGTCTGCTGTATTTTATTTTGATATTTTTTATTATAAATTTGTGTATTATCTCAAATAATATATATGGAGTTTTAAATTGAGTTTTTTTATCCTTATTTTTAGTGTTGATATTGTGATAGTGACAAGCCACCGCCTGGGGAACTCCCTACCCGGTTCAATAAGATGTGCACCCTCTCTTAGAGAATTTAAAGCTGAAATCATACAATTATACTTCAATGAATAAAAGCTTACATTGTGTATTAATGTCAGGATCATTATGACTGTAATATAATGTAACGTATAAGATTTATAAATATTACTTATATAAATATACTTGTTTTCCACAATAATGTAATATTTTTAAGTTAAGTAGCTTTTATAATAATACTAAAACTCACGTTCATAATTACTTTACACTGTTTTTTACGGGTATAACGTGGTACTTACGCGTAGTCGATATCACGATCGACAATTGTTTCGTTTGAACAATTTCGTTTGAACAATTGTCGATCGTCATTTCGACTACGCGTAAGTACCACGTTATACTCGTAAAAAACAGTGTAAAGTAAGTAGCTTTTGTAGCTTTTTTTGATGCAAAGGTTGCCTGGTACAGATCACTTTAAGTGAAAAGGCCGCCCATGGTCACGTTCTTTATGTAAATTTATGTGTATTCTAAGTATTGTTTTATATTTAAGGTGTAACAATAAATAATTTTCTAATTTAATCTAATCTAGTGAGAATCTGACGATCACGATTTCATGCAGTCACAATATACTATGTTATATATACTACTTATTTCTATGAAATAAGATGGGAAAGTTTAATAAGTATTTCTTTATTTAGAGAGCTTTTTCGCTCAGGCGAATATGTCGCCCTGTAATTAAGTGTAAGTAAGTGTTGTAAGTATTATTAAGTATTGATTGTGCCATAGAGTCTCATAACACTGTAACCAAATCCAGAACGCCAAAAGGCAAAGTAACAAAAAGCTTAAATTTATTCGACGACTACTAATCTGGTAAATCAGTAGCTTAAATTAGTTTCCTTTTTTGTCGTATGATGTCTTAAGATTTGATTAACTTACTTGATTATTTGTGAACAATAACATCGTTAATTAATCAAAATCGTTTGCGACACATTGATAAATTTAGTTTATATGCAACAATCTATTTTGTTTGTTTTTGAATATTATGTTCTAATGAGTTGTATTAATGTATACTTACCCAGATAATTAATTAAAAATTAATCCAATAAAATAAATGAATTATCATTTCATAATAACTGCAATTTATACATAAAAGTGTAAAAAATAATCACTTAATTTTATAAGATATTTATAAGACGCCGCCAAGGAGAGTTCCACGCTATTGTCGCCGCTCGGACCTGAACCACTGAAGATGTCGACCGCAGTGATCGACGAAACGTCTGGAACACAAGTTTCACTTAGACCACGGCCAAACAGCCCGGAAGCAATACATACAACATGCAACGCCGGCCGTGAAAGCCTTAGAGTTTACATACTTTATTTTATTTTATAAAATTATTTTTTGACGTGATAACGTTTTATAAATTGATGGATGCCAAAATGAAAAATAGTAACGGTAACATTCCTGTAACGTTCCACCTAAGTTTTATCTATATCTAGATAATATAATCAAAGTCAAAGTCAAGGTCAAAGTCAAGGTCAAGGTCAAAGTAAAAGTCAAAGTCAAATTCAAAGTCAAACTTCAAAGTCAAAGTCAAAGTCAAAGTCAAAGTCAAAGTCAAACTTCAAAGTCAAAGTCAAAGTCAAAGTCAAAGTCAAAAGTCAAAAGTCAAAAGTCAAAAGTCAAAAGTCAAATGTCAAATGTCATATGTCATATGTCATATGTCATATGTCAAATGTCAAATGTCAAATGTCAAATGTCAAATGTCAAATGTCAAATGTCAAATGTCAAATGTCAAATGTCAAATGTCAAATGTCAAATGTCAAATGTCAAATGTCAAAAGTCAAAAGTCAAGTCAAAAGTCAAAAGTCAAAAGTCAAAAGTCAAAAGTCAAAAGTCAAAAGTCAAAAGTCAAGTCAAAAGTCAAAAGTCAAAAGTCAAAAGTCAAAAGTCAAAAGTAAAGTCAAAAGTCAAATGTCAAATGTCAAATGTCAAATGTCAAATGTCAAATGTCAAATGTCAAATGTCAAATGTCAAATGTGAAATGTGAAATGTCAAATGTCAAATGTCAAATGTCAAATGTCAAATGTCAATGTCAATGTCAATGTCAATGTCAATGTCAATGTCAATGTCAATGTCAATGTCAATGTCAATGTCAATGTCAATGTCAATGTCAATGTCAATGTCAATGTCAATGTCAATGTCAATGTCAATGTCAATGTCAATGTCATATGTCATACATGATTATGTCGTTATCACGTAAATCTATCGTCCGTAAACCGACTTTACAGACAACCAATTTTTTATCAAACAAATCGAAAACATTAAACACTGCACTGTATTGAAAGATCATCTGTGAGCCTACTGCATTGATAAATGTATACCCTCTAGAAAAGATAAGCAGACATCCTTTTCAAACCCTTGATACGTACATCGGACGGTCGCTAAGACATGCCCGAGACAAGTGGTAATTGGTTGAAGCCGATTTCCGACTTTAAGTGCGCATACCGCAATGGCGACATAAATTTTAAAATGATATACACGGATTATTGAATAGAGTGACGGCTTTGTAATGAGTTTGTGTTTGTGTTAGGTCTCGCTTGAATTATTTTGTACACTTCGACGTTCCATTTTAGCTTTGTATATAATAATAATAAAGATTCCAACTAATCTGTGTATTTTATGAGTAGTAGAAAACACGCGAGTAAAATGCTGGCTTCATCTCACTCGAGAAATAAGCATAGCTATCATAATGCTAGCAGCATTTTTTTCAAACTGTAATAGATCTCACGTTTCACCACTACCTCATTGATATAATATAATTATAGTCAGTGACGATGTGGTTGAAGATGTTATCATCGTAGACCTAGAATGCTTATTGGCTCTGTAGGACTGCTGCCTGAACACACTATCTGTTTTTGTGACAGTTTTTCAAACTTCAGGGCAAAGCTGGACAGGCGGGTACTCAGTACTAAGTACCTATACTACCACCATTCTGGGATTTTGATAACGGTGTTACCTTCACCGGAAGCTCAACGTATTGGTGGGGATCAAAACACCGTGCGTCAGTTTGACAGCCATCGCTCCCACCGCTGAGTTATCATCGCTTGAAAAACAAGCATATCTTGCTTGCTCACTTTGCCTTCGGGTGTATATTTATGTATACTTTGCATTATTCTACTATAATCGAAACTAAATACATATTAATAACAATATACCTCATTTCAGTTAGATATATCACTTGTAAAATATCCGAAGCACTTACATTTCATCCAAACTACTTTTTTCTGTACAATTGTGACAGCAAACCTTCACTAAGATTATTCTTGTGTCGTAGAATTGTTTTTTTTCCAGGGTCACACAATAAATACGAGCATTATATACATATATATATATTTATATAAGTATATACTTGAAGTTTTAATACTCTAATTTAATAATATTTTAATTTATTTTACTCTTTCAGTTGATTAGTTGTCTTTATTTTGCTCAAAAATACTTCGCCATTAAATGTGGCAATGTGGCTAGCATTCTCGAAGACTTGCCAGAATGGGAGTTTTATGAATTGGACTTATTAGACTAGGTTACTTTGATTTTACTTTTTAGGATATTATCAAGAAATTATGAAGTTTAAATAACCTGTTGAAATAAAATTAATGTGTTATGCCATAAAAATTCACACATTTTGATTCGTCTTCTAAAATCAGGCAACTAAGAACACACGATAAACATAAAATACATAAAATAATCTTTAATATGAATATAAAATGAACCATCAAAACAAACATTATCTGTGTACACTTGCAGAAACATAAAGATGGTTGTACTGAGGGTCGTTAACAAGAAGTACTGTCCCACACACTCACTTTGCATGCACTGTACAGTATAAGGCAGCATTCAAACTCTATATAAAGAAATACATTTAAACCCAATACCTTAGTTAATTGTTTACACTGCATAAAGTGTTTTCTAATAACACGCTTTATTATGAAAATTCACACGTTTGTTATATAATCGTTTGGAAACGGTTTAAAAGATATAACGGATATAAATATAGTTCTAAATAAGGTTGATATACAATATATCATAATAACGCATTAACACTCACATCGCGAAATCTATGACTTCATCATCACCGAAATGTTTGCCCCAGCTGGGATTCAAACTCGGGCTCGCGGTTCTAAAGTCATTGTCACTAATCACTGAGCAACGAGGATAGAGTATGATTTTTAAAAATCACAGACGCTAATCTTTCTTTGTCTGCATACGGATAGATATCATGTTTATTACAAATACCAACAGCAACCAACATTAGGGGTACTTACCTACATGAAACGACTGATCTTTCTTGTAATTGTTAATCTAAATGTATCATGCAAAAGTGAGATAGAGATCATACATCGACAAAGATATTCAAACAGCAAATATTAATATTCAAATATTGTTATGTCGTATCAATATATAAATTCATTGGTTCTCTATTTTTTTATTTTACAAAATCCACAGCTCTTAAATAACAGAGTTTTATGTATGTTATTGTTACCCACAGCCAAAAACTAAATTTAAAATAAATAAAATTTCCGTGATTTAATTATAATTTTACGTTCTGTGAAATTATAATGTATAATTTATGGTCTTACATTTAAAAGCTGAAAACCTACACTACCAATGAACAATCCAATACCTCTGATCTGATGTACTGTTAAATTTATTCCAGTGCGTCCGCAGTTTAGATGTGATCTTAAAACAACCCGATTGCAATATCTTTGTATCGTAAATAAAGTGTTATCTTCGAACGTGGTATAAGGATTTGTAATCTCGGATAATCCAGATCATGCCAATAACGTTGTAGACCTTATTGAGGATCAAGGCGGATATGTTGCGACGCCGGAGCCTCTTGGCGATACATAATTATTCTTATTGTCTTAATCGGATTACCGTGGACAGTTGCGGGCAAAAATATCTCAGAGCTTGGGTTTACAGGCTTTCCAACATTTTATTTATGATTGGTAAGGATCATATTTTGCGTTATAAACATAACTTCAAATTAAGCTCGACAATTTTCTAAGTGGGTTTCAAATATTTTTTAAAGGTTGCGCAAACTTAGAAGGTACCTCTTCACTCACGACTTGAAGACTCCGGGGTTGTAACTATCGGGAAACACAGACTCTGGCATTGAACTCAACTCCACGGCAGTACGTGTTATAAAAGTGGAAGCTAAACGCTTCGTGCGTAAGGGTGGTATATTAACCATGTAGCCAAGCGCAGCATAGGACGGCCACCGATAAGGTGGACAGACGACTTGACTAGGATCGCAGGTAGGGGCTGGATGAGGGCCGCTTTCATCCGGTCCTTGTGGAAATCAATGGAGGAGGCCTTATGTCCAACTGTGGACGTCCTAAGGCTGAGATGACGATGATAGATGGTCGGTTGGCGCAGTTGGTAGCTCTGCCTTCTGAGCCGCTGGTCCCGGGTTCGATTCCCGGACAGGTCAAACATTTGTGTGTATGAACATGTCTGTTTGACCTGTGTCTGGGTGTGTATATGTATATATATATATCAGTCATCAGGTTATCATAGTACAGGCTCTGCCTAGTTTGGGACCTGAAGACCTTGTGTGAATGTTGTCCCATATTATTATTTTTATTATTATAATGATGATGCCTTCTCACTGTGTCTGTGTCTTCAAGGAGCTGGATAGCCTCGACATTCACATGGGGATGAAATCTTCGTTCGTGAACTTCTGCATACTTTTTGATTATATCGAAAACGACATCCATTCTTAGGTCACGATGGAGGTCGTCGTCTTTTATGTACCAGGGTGCATTAATGATATATTATTATCTAAGTACTTTATTCTGGAAACACAGAATTATTTGCACGTTACTTTGTCTGGTACAACCCCAAAACTGTGCACCATAAGTCCTTATCGTGGATTAAAAAAATAATGATTTCAAAATCCGAACAAATTAAAACAAGATGTAAAGATTTAAAAAGTCTTCATTTAGGTGACTATCGGTACCAAAGGCACATAAGGAATAAGTAATGCGCTCAAGTTCAGCAATAAATCTTAAAAGAATGCTTTGGTCGTTCCCAAAAGGATACTCGTGGAAGCGTTCACCTTCTATTTCCCCCGTTATTTATGGGCCTATGCTTTATACCAAAACCGCGGGCCAGGAATAAAATGGGTAACTAAAATGAATGGCCATATGTTACCATAATCATAGATTTCCGAGGCGAACTGAATAAGTTTTTTCTTAATGAAAACAAATGGGGGAACTAGAAGCCGATGATAAAAGAAACTATCTCAGTAGTTTATTTACAAAATATTATCTCGGATTCACATTAATGACGTCAGAAACAAAAAGCGGTCGTTATCTAATCTTTCGACGTGATTTATTGGAAAAAAATGAATGCACTCTTATATTAAGGTCAAAACTTATCTGGTCCTCTTTTCCATTTCTACCGAATAGTGAATCGCAAAATAAGTAACTTTACTCTACTATCATCTAGTCACAAAATCAAACGTAGTGGGTATTAAGTCTCATAGTAAGAATGTCGGCCCCCGATTCTCATTTACACGTAATATACATTAAGATGCCTCCGCATTTGCATTTTGGAATAACCTTTTCATAATCGTCACTACGGTGGCTTCCAACTTGGCGATTAGCTTAATGGATTTCTCAATTTAATGAAACTCAAACTTTGTTATTGCCTTTTTAAAAGATACGAACGAATTTACGATTACCTACGTATTTCTTTCTCTGTTTTTTAAAGAGAAAAGTTGATCAGAATTTTAATGTCATTGTAGATAAAACAAGTCGATAACTTAACTACTACCTTTGTCTCTAACGGGAGCAGATTGTATAAACTATTAAAGAAAATAGTAAATAATTTCAATTTTAAAAACTTTTCGTTGATACATAGTTACCGCTAGCTGTTTAGATACGTCGCACTCCTAGCCTTTCTAATATTTCTGATATCTTCAAATAAAAAATGGCCGATTTTGAGATCGTAGTTTACTTTAGAGAAGTATCTGAAGCTATATTAAGCACAAGTCAAACCGTGAATGTAATACTGTTCTCATCTCTTGGACCCAAGTTCCTACAGTTACAAAAAAAGTTGAGATAAATTATTACATAGTAGCAGCTGAATAGTTCACTTAAACTTCAATACGATAAGAAAAAGTTGCATGTCTATCGGTTTTAACAATTACATTTCGCAAGTGTAAATTAAATGTACCTATTTTAGTATGTACCCGTAGTAAATGTACCCTTTTAGGACCATCAACCGATTGGAAACAAAATACACCACATTTGCATGGTGGTAGTCTACTTTAGAGTACTTGTCTGGCTAACTACCCTTAAGTTTGAAAACTCGAACTCGTCACCAAAATCGTAGTGCGTTCAGGCAATAGTCCTTGAGAACCAGTAAACATTCTAGCTCCGCGTCTGTCTAGCGTGATTACATATTCGACTACATCGTCACTGACCATCAAGTGAAATAGTGGTCACAATCCTATAATAAATACTCCTACAAATATTATAAAAGCGAAAGTTTCTGTCTGTGTGTATGTTTGTTACTTCTTCACGCTCGAACGGCTACATCGATTTCGAAAAATGAACAAAAAAGAGCCATAGGTGCAAATACTCCATGGTACTACATCTATGGACAACGCGTAATTTTAAGATCACGGTGAGCACTATCACCAAGAAGTGGAATTCATTCATTAAGAATTATTATCCTGTAGCATTCCTTAGTCACGATATTCACTTGTAGTTGTAGTGTATTTTCTTAGGTTGCATAGGTACTCTATGCACACTTCATATTCTTGTCAGAGGTTGTGTTAAAAAGAGGTCTAGAATGTGTAATCCCAAAACTAAAAGAGGCTGAAATCTTTGGCATAACTCACTAGCATTGTTTCAATATATTCGCTGTCACTGTTAAAAGATAATTAATGAAGACTACCTCTTTTTTTTTTAAATCTTTATTTTTTATACAGGATTTTTTCTTAGAGAATATGAGAGAGAGAATAAGAGTGCAACTTCTCCAAAAATATTCAAAAATAAATTAAAGAAGCTACTATCAAGTAAAGCCTACTACTCGCTTGCAGAGTACTTAGGTGACAAAGACAATATATATAATAATAAGTAGTTATTTTTTATATATCGTAAGTATTACTTTAATGTAATATTTTTACCATAATATATTTTAATTAGTTACCTAATGTATCCAATTTGACTTGTAATGTGGTATTTACCAATAAAATGACTATGACTATGACTATGACACCCTTATTGATAATCAAATTAAGACTACCTCTGTAAAACCTTTGTAGAAAACATCAAATTTAAAAACACGAACATATCTTTTCCGTTCTTTTTTTAAAACTTATTGAATTCCCGTTATTTAAAAATGTATTGGTAAAATATTTAAGCCAGCACGGACGAGATGACGACAATGATCGAAATGAAGGGTTCCTTTGGATTTTTTGACGCACAAATCTTTTTGTTTGATCAGGCGTTTGTTGACAACAACTTCGTTGACGTTAATCCCTAGACAATGGCTTCGTTTTATCCCGGGACAAAGCTTAATGACGACCGACGGTATCCTTTATAACAAAAGTTTAAACTCAGAGTAAATATTTGTTTAATTTCTTTTTTAGAAATTATTGCTTTTGGGGTTAACAAATGACATGGCAAATTATTTCATATGTTAAAATAAATATGTAAGTCATTCAAACGTTCAAACTTTGCCTTGCTTTGAGGATTCAAAATATTAATTTTATTTTTCGTTTTTTTTATTTGCCTTAAAATGAAGACAACTAGGTAAGTAAAAAAAAAACTTAGACATATGCATGAAAATTAATATTTTGAAACCGTTTTAAAATTGTATTTAAATTCTATTTTTGCTTTGAAACGAACGACGATTCGACGATCTAGCTGTTTAGGCAAATGGCTTTGTGATGAAGAGCTTCGATCTCAAGAGGCTCACACTAGATGGTAAGGTCAAGGTGCAGATAAATAAGATAATGTTTCTCGACATAATGCGTATTGTCAGAAACTTCCTCAACATGCAGCAAAAAAATAAAATAAAGCGCGGCACAGCTGACAGTCTTCTGACGCGCCCATAAAATATATTTTACAAAAAACCACTGGAAACACCTCATATGCTACTAGAAGAATTACTTGATTTTTTTTAAATTCATTTATTCTGCGTTCTCAATATCGATCACAGATAATAATTTACAAAAAACACTCAATTGCAAATATCAGAACGTTCTATATCACCAGATATCAAGTCGTATGAGTTCCGTTTGCAAGATATGTGCCCGTATCAGTGCTCCATATTATCGAATAAAAATTCTCGTTACGAGCTTCGATACATGTTCGGAACCATGTAAAAAGTTTAAGTGCCAAGAAGTCGTTTATAGCAGACCCGCCGCAAAACTTGAAGAATGGCGCGAAAAACCTCAGTAATCTGCACTGAGGTGTCGGAACCGTTCGTTAGGCGTCATTCTTTCGCGCCACTCTAATTTATATAAATTACCGAGAGCATTTAGTTTTTTATTCAATTCCAACATCGCTTCTACCTACTTACAGTCGGAGAAAAGGAATCCCCTTTTAACATTAAAGAAACAAAAGATATTGAGAACAATAGAAGAGCGCTTACTTTTTTGGGTACGCAGAAATAGGCTTTTATCGAGTGAAAACACAATCTAATTTGGCAGAAATATTTATTCATACTCGTTAAAGTCAGCTTCGTCATTTATAGCAAGTTATATTTATGTACAAATTCGTGTGTCGATACTAAATTAACCACAAAAATAATAAATTAGTTAAACTTCTATCTTACACGCTACGTCAAATTTGGTTATTGGAAAACCAAACAAAGTATATTTTAACGAATATTTTGGTCTTTTTTCGAAATAAACTAAAAAGTAACTTACGCTTTTCAAGTCTAACATCAACTTTTAAACCAAATGTTTTTGACAATATACCGCAAAGGTAAAGAAAGGTAATAAGTTAACTACATTATGTGTATCTACTAAGAAACATTTAAAATACACATACATAAGTAATTAACGAGCAAACCCTCACAAACAACTATAATGCCAATTTTAACGAAACGCCTAATGATCCAATACCATAACGTTTACAAATATTTTCTGTGGAAGGCCAAGAAAAATATATTCTCTGTCATATTTTTTTACAATGTTTTGAATATTTACACATACATACAGATATTATTTTATTGCTGAAGAAGACATTGTCAAGTTTAATTATAGTAAGTTAAAATCTTAATGTAAAATAATCTAACAACTAGTTGTAACTAAAAATAGGACTAGTTGTAAAAATAGTTCTCTAATTACGCAGTTAGTCTAGATATTTTCGAACATTCTCCGTAAAGATTTAAAAAGAAGAAAAACACCGAAGTAATATGTAGAAACTACACGTAATATCAGTTTTTAGGATATATTTACAAGCGATTGTAATCAATTTCGTACATAGAAAAATTACTATTTAGGTACTTATAATTTTCTTAACATATTTACAATGCTATAATTTCTGGTGTTAACCTTACTGTGTGTTTTGTAATAAATACATTTTATAAACTATTCACTTTGATTAATGTACAATTGCCTAACTCTACCAAAATTACTCGGGTAATTTCATTACAGCAGCTGTTCTTCTATGTACAATTACGGTGAGTTTCAAAGTGTTCATTATATCATTACACAACGTACACGAGATCTCACAAAAAACGCAATTTTAACTTTCACTATACCGAGTTTTTTATTTTCATTTATTTATCACATTATTTTCTTGTTCACTTGTTTGTTAAGTGTCTTGCGAAAACGTCTAAAAGCTTTAGGAACTGAAGACACGGTCTTCCACCGACAGCATATCGAAGCTGTGTCGTCAGACGACAACGTCTCGTGTAGCCGACGCGTTGGTTGTTGCCTCTGGAGTCAGCACAGGCTGAAAGCAGTGCGCAGCGGGTGTGAAGTCCTCTACAAGCTTCCGTTTGAGTATAGAAGAAGAACCTACGTATACATTGGTCCCCGGAAATGTGCCTCGTCGTCTCCGCCTCCACACAATAGCAGCAAGTACCGCCAATGCGAAAGCTATCATAGCCGACAAGCAGCCGAGAACAAGTTCTGAATCAGGCGCACGTTCCGTGACGCGTTCTCCTCTCATAGAACTCACTAGAACTGACATCAGCCTATCTCCTTCGCTCACCTGGACATCTTGAACGCTTTCTGTAGATACACGCTGAGCTCGGCTCGTGTCAATAGTCATCGTCTCAGATCTTTCATTGTCTACTCCAGGAGTTCGGGAAACTAGTTCGACTTGTATGTGATAGACTGTATCGGGCCACAATGAGAGAGTGACTCTTGTGGAGTCGGTAAACAAGTTACCCTTGAGCCCACCACCGTCTACTTCCCATGTGACTAAATAAACTCCACGTGCTATTCTTGGTTCCCAGGCAATTTCTCCTATCACCAAGACCTTTTGGTGAATGAGGGATATTTCTTTGAGAGTCCACTTGTGTTCGTCGTGATTGGAGGAGTTGGTGTCATGAGCTACCCAAGTTTCATCCGGGCTGTATATAGTGACAAGCCCTTGCGGGTCAACAACCAATACTCGCAACAGAGCTCCTTCATTGTTGGAAGGCACTCTTGTTGCAAGTGCTTGAGTTTGAATAATTTGTCGCCAGGGACCTTCTGCTGCGCGACGCATAACGACATACACAAATGGTGCTGGGCGTGACGCTGCTCGTGGAGCAGGAGGTGGCCAGCGAGCAAGAGCCCCGCTTACGCGCATCACGCCTTCCCCCTTCGTGTGAATCACTGGCTGAGTTTGACCTGCTCTGGATGCTTCGGCGTGGAACTCGCAAGCAATTTTGCAACCCGGGAACTGTGGACAAACATAGACTGTCAGTTATAAGTTACAAATCTTAGAAAGACTGAATATGTAGATATACATGAGTTAATTAGATGATTATGATTTAAGTTATCACCTTCAGAAAAGGCAAAGTATTTATGATTTGCATACAATATTTATAATCAATAATTTGAAGTAGAACTTACACAAATATCTTTCTCTTCGCAAACTGCACCCCAAATTTGGTAGTTCGACTGCAGAAGCTCACAGTTCTCCCAACACTGTAACAAAAAAGTCCGCTATAATAAATACTCATCAAAGCAAACGTCATCGCAATTAAGCGAGCTCTTTGAACTTTCTCCGTTTATTATCATAGATCATTCTGATCATTACTACGAATGGGTAGCGGGAACTGACACTAACAAATTTGAAACTCTAATTTTCAAGAAGTGCATCAATGCTTTTTTCGTCATTTGTCTATTTTATCGGGTAGCCGTCGTGGCATTGTAAACTTGCGTGTGGATACAATCGTTTGTCATTACTTTTGAAATTGGAACGAGCTCGTTACTAATGACACTGTGGTGAGAGATAGACTGGATATGACAAATCTGTGGCATTCATTAGTAGCGTCAAAAGTTTTGAAAACAAATGAAGACAGTAGTACTAGGACGGATGACATACGATGCAGAATTTTCGAAATTGGTAGTTAAAAACATCATCATCGTCGTCATCACAGCAATAGTATAACAACTGCTGGACATTATACCTCCCCCCTGAGCTCCATAAGGACTAATTGGCAGCAGCCCGCATCCAGCCCCTTCCTGCTATCTCAGCCAGGTTATCTGACCAACTTGTCGGTGAGAAAACCTTTCCATCCCAGCGGACATCAGTTCTCTGTGGTATGCGCCCCGACCACTAGTCACTAAATCATCACTTAACATCAGGTGAGATAGTGATCGAACGCCAGATTAATACAGTACAAAAATGCAGTTTATCGTAGTAACGTGAGAACTGGGAACGCTATATACACAAGTATTATAAATACTTGTGTATATAGTGTTCCCAGTTCTCATTAGACTATTGTCAGCGTTCCATCAAAGCTCGAAACAGGTCAACTAAAATCCGAATCACATCCAGCCCGAATTTCCCTTTGGCCGTTTTCAATGCTGCATTTGTCACTGGGATGGGAACCGTAGCTGGGAGCTCTCATTAGTTGGAGTTGACGTTAACTTGACGCCTGCTCTCGGGTGGGTAAGCTTTAATAATTATAAGAACGGGCGAACCGAGATTATTAATTACTGTTATTGACGAAACGCTCTCGCTTGAATTCCCGTGTTACGTTTTAAGTAATCATTTCATTCTTTTTTTATTTAGTTTTATTGGTTGTTTATTGTTATCCGTTGAGTTCCTACTACATATTGATTTCGTGTGTAAATAATTCTAATAAATGTTATATATTTCGGGATTTAAAAAGGTCGTGGATTTAATAAACCTTTGTTATATAGATGTGAACGCCTCTGAGAATGCTTTGAATAAATATTATGTGATCAAGATCATCTTTGGATATCGCACTAATATCACAAGTACACATAAGTAAAAGAAAGTGTAACAATATAAGTTTATGTGTATATGTATGTTTGTTACTACTTCAAGCGTTATTTGTGTCATTTCTTCATATGATATTATATATATGTGGTATCCGGCTTTACTCACGTTTATAGTCGAAGTTTCGACCTAGGTTTCGAGCATGTCCGATGCTCCGATGCAGATACCACATATATATAATAATGTGTCAAACTCACGAGGATTTCCAATCAAAAATGTTTTTATATGGTTAACTGCTCGGGTCTATTTGTGTGGGTCTTCACTATACAGGCAAAGCCTAGTGTGAATGATGAATCAATTAATTAATTAATTTTATTTAATTCAACGGGTATTGAATAACCTTAGTTTACCATTGTCAGCGTTAGATATAATTTTGATAAGTCATACTGTTATTATATTATGTATATGCCATTTGTGTTGGAAATAAAAACATTTAAATTTTCATTTTCATTTGTTTGATAGATTTGAATAAATTCGGAATGAACCTTAGAACTAGGATTAAGCTGCTACATAAACTGCGGTAGATCACGCGGGTGAAAACACGAAGCGCAGCTAGTTATAAATATATAAATTATTTATTTTCTTCTTACAATAGTCTGTAACTTGTTTCTTACAAAATCCTCTTACAATTAGTTTTCAAGGCTGTGGAAACTAATCAGGGTACTTAACTAAGTCAATCTTGTTTTATGTTTTTTTTACGTATTTATCAACTAATTTGAACAAAACAAAACAACAACGTAATATAATAGAGTAACTAATCATAAACTGTTCTATATTGATGGACAGAAAACATTTATTTTCTATTTCTGCATGGCAAATACTATACCTATATAAAACAAAAACTTGATAAGGAAGAAGAAAAGCCAAGAAATGCCCGTCCTTAGTGTGTAGTTAGACGTCTAGTTTTTAGAATAGAGCACATAATGTATGCGCTATAGGTTCCAAATTTCTTTGTGATTATAAAATTTCTTGGTTGGGTACATGAATTGGCAACTGTACTGCAATGATGCTTTACTAAAGATGACGTATATTCATAGTGCGCGGTGCTCAGATTTTGTTCCTCTACGACATAAACATGCTTATTGCAACAGATAATACGGTACAAATAATACAGAAAAGGATAGCTATATGTTTAGACTTGCGCTTGAAATACGCGTCATAATCAAAATTACTACAATTGACTTAATTTGCCGCCCCAGTTTCCGCGCGCTTGTGCGTCATCTACCTCATATAAACATATAATATCATCGCTGTACTGTGAATAGTATCCCACTGTGGTTATAGAGCTAGAACTCTAATAAATAGACAAATCAATTCTCTCAATTTAATCTAATTATTTTATCATCATGGTTTAATCCTTAACTACCGCCGTTCTCATGAAAAGTTTGGTGTAGCTATTAAAAACTAAGCCCGACGGGCTAAAATAAAGTTTCTTTGAATGATGGCTCGAGCAGACATTTTAAGAGTACAGCTTTCAATTCATTCAGCCATAAACGTAGGGATGGTTAAAGAGTTAAAGACAATCTTCACAACTATTGCATGGGTAAAATATTTTTGTAATGCATTAGAAGTCAAATTGTGATTCGAATACATTCTAATCAGTAGGACGTCTGTGAAATATAAATATAAATTTTTCTGGCCATAAATATCTACAGTTTTCAACTATTTTTAGTACCCAATGCCTAACTGGTTGATGGTCTTAAAATGAAAGCATACCTGCGCTTAGTCAGTTCATATTAAAATATGAGATTTGATGATATCATATTTTTAAGAGTGACTACTTTAAAAATGTTTAATAATTCGTTATTATCATCATCATCATCATTGTCGATTGACATCCACTGCTGGATATAAGCATCGTTTCATGAACCTTGTATCAACTAAAACAGAAGCATAAATAATGGTGATCATAATTTTAGGACTACGGTCGCAATCTAAAATAATTGAACTCGCTATGAGAATAAAGCGGTCAGTAACATCGAGGCCATTCTTACTATAATAATTGTGCATAATAAAAGAATGGTCTAGAACAACGGAGAATTCCCTCAATTCAAAACAGGCTCTCAGTTTGTCTTTCTCTAAATAAATGAACGTATGATTGAGGTATTTGCACGCTTACCATAAAGCAGTCAGGGCCTTGCAAGCACGATGACTCCCCGCCGGGCCGAGGCGCCGCAAACTGTGAACAAACATACAGAGCGTCAGTATCATATAATTTATATGTATTATTGAACTTACAATTTGAACACAACTAAGTAATTTGATAGTATATACATGTGTTTAATTTCAGTTCAAATATTTGAAGGAAAAAATTCGGCTGCTAGTGGGACTTGAACGCACGACTACAGAATACCGTCCTGTCGCTTTGTCCAACTAAGCTATAGCAGCCCATACCACTAGGGCCGAATTACTTCCTTCCTTATTAACATCTTGCGGGGATGTTATTAGCGCCATCTACCTTTAATGTGTTAATTGCCTGATGCCGTCAAAATGTATCAACGCAAATATTTTTCTACCCTTAGCTTATGTCGCATTGGTAATAATATTACAAAGGTAAGAAACAAACGCATGATTATGGCGTTGAAGCTGTTCTGTTAAGCTGTTCGTGGTCGGGTATTTATGTTAAACCATTCCAGTGCTTCGTTTTGTCGTTTGTTTTTTGTGGTAAGGTGTTATTTACAATCACTTTGATAATTATAATTTTTGATGTAAGATCGAGAGAGATCGAGTAGATGATAATTATCTGCGTTCTTTTCACTAATTTTGTAAGCCTAATCGATTTTCTTGTCGAATCTTACCCATATAATCATTCTTCCGTTATATTTTAAAGATTTTATTTCAAATTAAAAAGATTTAAATTTATTGTAGGTTTAGTTTTATACTTCATTGCATTAACGTCAGGCCACGATACAATTTTGGAAAAAACTTTGCTACTAGTGGGACTTGAACCCCCGACTACAGAATACTGTCCTGTCGCTTTGCCATCTAAGCTATAGTAGCACTGTACTAATAGATTGTTAATAAATCAGGGCTTGATCGCGTAAAAACATTTAGTTAATTTATTTACCTCGACGTTTGATTTCACCCGATTGATTTATTAACAATGTGTTCGAATAGCGAGTCTAAAAAAAATTTTTACTATACAATGGAACCGACAAATTATTTCACTATTTTGAGTGCTGTAGTCGGTTGCTGATGATTTTTTGGTAATTTTTTTTTTTCTCTTTTTAGTGGTCTTTGTCCACGTCACCACAATGACAATTGATCCCATGGAGTAATCCATGGGATCAATTGTCATTGTGGTGTAGGTATGTTCACCGATGTCTTCACCCGCCACTATAATATCGTCTAGGTATAAGCACGCATTTTTTAGTTTTTGGAGTGTAACTCAAAAACTGCTTGTCCGATTTTGATGTAATTTAAATGGGACCACACGGGAAGCACCAGCTTTCAAATAAAAACGATCAAAATCGATTCACCCAGTCGGAAGTTATGCGGTAACAAGTATATAAAGAAAAGCATAGGCACAGGTCGAATTGGGAACCTCCTCCTTTTTTTTAAGTCGGTTAAAAATGACCACTGATAGTCCGAATTCATTCCTTTATTGCAGGACCGTACGGAACCAGAGATCACAACAGTAATGACGGCCAGTAACACCACAGCTGCAATCGTTAATGTTTGAGTTGAAAGATGTTTTTAAAACTCATTGCACTTCGGTACTTAAACGCAATTTAAAAGCAAAAACGTTGCGCCTGCTCATAAAAGATGAATAATATGATTTCACACTATGATAACTTGTGAAGACTGTAAAGTTAACACCTAGAGTACTATTATGATTGGTTCCATCTCTAAAAGGAAAGCAATCCTCAATAAGTTACTAGCAACACTAAAATGCAATCTGTTTTTGCTTAAGCATTTCTAAGCTGGTGTTGTAGAGCTTAATGCATGGCTTTGCTGTCCTTAGTACTATTGTATTCGAAGAGCTATTATCGTACGTTTATGTGCACGCTAAATTCTTGTTTAATTACAAACATTGTTACTTTTTGACTCTAGGACCTTGAATAATAGAGGTGTGGACTAGAGACTAAAATTGCAACCCGCCTGACTATTTTTCTAAATTTTATTTATATTTTTTTATACATACATCTGTACGGTATGCCTTTTTCCCGTAGAGGTAGGCAGAGACCACAGACTTCCAATTGTAACGATCCCGACACACTTCTTTTGCTTCATCTACGCTCATCAGACCTTTCATACAAGTCTACTTTCAATAAGTTTAGTTTTAAGTTATATTAGACCTAGTTAACATGATAAGTTTCGGAAAAAAAAACCCAGTCAAATTATGAAAAGAAGAAAAATATGTGGCATTATTGCACAGCCACAGTAGTCGCGGGCCGGGCCTCAGCGCCCGGACAATAAAAAAACCTTTCATACAAGAGTCTCGATTTAGAGTACTCTTGACCTGGCCCTTTCTTAAAACTTTCTCAATCTGATTTTCAAACGTTCGTCTAGATCTTCCTCTTCCCACACTACCATTCACTTTACCCATGTATACCTGCTTAGTCAATCTCCTTTTTTTCGACTAGATACAACTAAAGGCAAATGCAGATCGAGTTTTAATTTCACACAAGTTATTTGTTGCATAGTTTGAAATTATATGAAGGAAAAATTATTTCTGTGTAGTTATAAATATATATTAAGTGATAAACATACGTGCTGCACAACGAGCGATTCAATTGAAACTAAAGCGAATTCGGTGCATGAATGAACCTAATTTACGCGGATAATGACACAGAGCCGCATTTCTCTTTTTTAATAAAACTTTTTAATTTTGTTAATTTTGATTAATATTTCTTATTTAGCGTCAATTTATATTATTTTGGCTTTCCATCGCTCGTCAAATTTGCACGCCTGAGGGCAAAACACGATCTAAGATCATGAATTGTTACTTTTTGTCACACATGTGTTATCCAGGTTATGTTACCTACTTGTGTTTTGAGTAAATACATTATTCTTATTCTTATCAATTTCAAGCCTATTTCATCGTAAAAATACCGCCAGTCTATTGGGAATTTTGTTTAATAATAGCAGTGTATAAGAGTTGGTGATTTTACTTTAGTTTACTTTAATTGTTTTATTAATCTTGTCTGAGTTGTGTATAAAACATAATTTTGAATGTAACAATTGAATTGGATTTTTAATTTCAAGATCCAATAATTAACTTGAAGACAAAGTCAAAAAATCCTGTTTCCATCAGAAGATGTGCCTTTAAAAGTATTGTAAGAGCTTAATTAACCGAGCAATCCAAGTTTGAGTCCATAAATAAAAAAATTAAAAGTTTAATTATTCGACGGAACACCAATACATTACTCGTTATCTGAACCGAGAGAGGTTTTATAACCGAAAGAAAAAGAATAAAGGTTCGATTCGAGCAGGCCAGTTTAATGTATTTGATAAAAGTGACAGCCATCTGCTTACCGTCGGTCGCTGGTTGGCTTTAATTGCCTGATATGCCATTGGGGCCGGAGATCGGACAACGGTGGCTCAAATGTCAAACGCTGTAACGTCGTCGTGCTATCCTCGCATTTATCGACAAAGTTTTTTAATTATGTCTGAACTCATTTTGCAAGAAACAATATGTCTGTATGATAAATGTGTCGCCATGGTTAGGATTATTAAAGCGCTATCTTCCGTTTAAACTGTATTCTACTTTGTATTTTACGTAAATATGGATTTAACTTTTTAACTTTACGGTCGCCGTGGCGCCGGGCGCCGGGACCCTGGGTTCGAATCCCGGCAGGGGCAAACATTTGTTCGATGAGTGTAGATGTTTGTCCCGGGTCTTGGATGTTTGTGTGCTGTGATTGTGTGTGTCCATGCCTCCCGCGATACAGGGAATCCTAGTGCGGGGGTCTGAGTGTGAAAAAAAAAACTTTACTATGAACCATTATGAACTTTTAGGTTTTTTTTCATTCGCACGAGTTTCGATTGACAAGCGTATTGCTACTTCTGGGAAACTGATGGATAATGATTTATTAGCTTGTGGTACAGAGTATTAGCTAGGTGGTACAGAGTGGTGGTATTTTTCTTACATTTACGTTATGATTTATTCAATAATTTTAATTTATTGAAGATAAGTAAGTATGAATTGTATAATATACGCTATAAATCTTTTTCATTGTAAAGGACTTGTTAAATGTTTACAACAATATTGTTTTATAAGGCCTATCAATATTTTGAACTGTACATGATACAGCATTATACAGCATGCGGTACAGGTGAGCAACTTTATCGAAACAAACAAATGAATTCTTAAAAAAATTGGTTGTCTGTAAAGTCGGTTTACGGACGATAGATTTACGTGATAACGTTATAATCATTTATGACTTTGACTTCGACTTCGACTTCGACTTCGACCTCGACTTCCACTTCCACTTTGACTTTGACTTTGACTTTGATTATTTTATGTAATACAAAACTCAGGTGGAACGTTACGCGGAACGTTAAGCGGAACGTTACTATTTTTCATTTCGGCGTTCATCAATTTATAAAACGTTATCACGTCAAAAATAAAATGCTTCAAGCAGTAAGACCGCTGAACCACCAAACACATAATATAGTAAAGTAGCTATCAACATTACTTTTAGAAAGCAGGTTACGTCAAACAAAGTAGCAAAGGAAATAAACAAAATAACTATTTTAGGTGACTATCATTGCGGCTAATGATGCCAATCTGTGGCAGCCCATCAAATGACTCCACACATTCACCATTATTACATGTAATCATCATCGTAATTTTTCACACAATTTATTTTTTTGGGTCACGATACAATTGCTCACAAGTGTTATTGCACGTGCGATAATGACAACAAAAAAAATTTAATTGGTTGTCTGTAAAGTCGGTTTACGGACGATAGATTTACGTGATAACGTCATAATCATTTATGACTTTGACTTTGATTTCGACTTCCACTTCCACTTCCACTCCCACTCCCACTTCCACTTCGACTTCGACTTTGACTTTGACTTTGACTTTGATTATTTTATGTAATACAAAACTCAGGTGGAACGTTACGCGGAACGTTACTATTTTTCATTTGTGTTGCTGGCGTTCATCAATTTATAAAACGTTATCAGGTCAAAAATCAACACGGGATTGCCACTAACTTGCTCAGAAATAAAAACAGTTTAGATATTTATAACAATCTTATTTGACCGCGTAAAAAACGGGTTCCATAAATCAAACAAAATTAAAAAATATAATGCGTGTCTTCTGCAGATCAAGCCAGATCACATTACAGTTGTTACTCGTATTAAGGCTTGACAACTTGTTAATTAAAAAATTTCAAGTCTTTTAACTTATTTTTTTTGATAGTTCTACATGTCTTATAATATATTGACTGGACGGTTGGCGCAGTTGGTAGCACTCTGCCTTCTGAGCCGCTGGTCCCGGGTTCGATTCCCGGACAGGTCAAACATTTGTGTGTATGAACATGTCTGTTTGACCTGTGTCTGGGTGTGTATATGTATATAAGTATATATATCGGTCATCAGGTTACCATAGTACAGGCTCTGCCTAGTTTGGGACCTGAAGACCTTGTGTGAATGTTGTCCCATATTATATTATATTATTATTATATAATAGAAGGTTCATAGAAGATAATCCTGATTGGAAAAAAATGACTCGCTAATTTATTAGTGAAAAAATATTTTTGTGTGACCACATTTTTCCATTATCTTAAATTCTCTTGTCAGATGCGCTTGAACTGTGTCTGAGGACCAGAAGAAAGGAAAGTAAAATTTCTAAATATGTGATAATTCTTTTTTTTGAGCCAGTAGACAATCTGTAAAGTATCTCAATCAACACGCATCAGCCTCTGCAATGTCATCACCACGTATTAAGCCTTTACTTTTCCCTCATCCGTTGGAATTTTAGAAGTAATTATTTTTTGGCTAATAAGTTTTAATTTTATTTAAATTTTTAGTCCACTGTTAAATACTGTTTTATAAGATAAATCTTGTGCACAGTCACAAGATGTCATCGTTCTTGCCGTTATCATATTGGCTTATATACCAAAAGAAGTGTCATAACACATCCGCCACACACTGCTTAAATCATCTGTAATAGATGTGAAGGCCATGGACTACAAGATAAATAGAATTATATTAAACCTTAAATAGGCGACTTTAGTTTCAACTCTCCGAATGAACTCTGCATAGAGTCTTAGTAAATTATTTTAAAATTGATTGTATCTTAGATCTGACCTTAAAGAAGATGAAAAATGAAAGTTAAAGAAAAAAAAAGAAAAAATATAGGTAGTAGTTACCTACTTCGGCCTCTGCAAAGGGAAGTGAGGGAATAATGAATGACTGCGATTGAAAGCAGCTCTCTCGAGTGGTCTCGTATTTATGTTAGATGCCGCCGCAGATTACCCTTTGGTTAATTAAACAACGTTTATTTAATAATATTTAATTAATCTTTGGTATTTGACTTCAAATAAAGTAGAGCAGAAATGCGAAACACTCAAAATTCAAAGCCAGAGATTCGAATCTTACCCTCCAAAATGGAATATTTAAAAAGTTACGATTGGCTTTCGAAAGTTAAAAAAAGCATTCTAATACTTATTATAATAGCTATGTTAGGGTGACCGTTAATCTAAATGGAAAATTGAAGTTAAGATATGGATTACATTTTTAAAACGAGCCAGGATCCTGCATACCAACACTAAAAAGTTTATAAAAACCATTAAAGATAATCGCCCATAAGTCGGCCCCGGGGCTGCGCTTGAGCAGGAACTAATAGATCGAAGGCACACACGCAGCCGTTTACAATCAATCCATCAGCGGTTATGTACCGCGTAACTACCGATGATCTACCATTTATCATTTAGTCTGTGAGTAGCAGACACTCGCTTTCGGGGGTCAAACAGAGCTTCGTACAAAGTAAATGCCACATTCTCACACCATATTATGTAGACATTTTTTTATACTTATATGCATACTAGCTGAGCACCGCGATTTCACCCGCATGGTGATGATTAATTATGGTGATGATGATGATGAAATGTAGCTTATATGTTATTCTGGGACCGGAAATATCTACATACCGACTTTCATCCAAATCCGTCCAGCCGATCTGGCGTGATTGAGTAACAAACATCCATCCATCCAAACTTTCACATTTATATTATTAGTGAGATACACACCCAGACACAGGTCAAACAGACACACAAATGTACACACAAATGACCTGTCCGGGATACAAACCAGGGACCAGCGGCTCAGAAGGCAGAATACTACCAATTGCGCCAACCGGTCAGTCAACTTGTTTCGGACCAATACAAATACCTAAACTAATTACGGAATATCTATAAAGAAATGTCTGAAGATTTTTAAATTTCTCACTCTCATCTTCTTTCCAGTTTCGAGGTGCCCTCAATTAAAATCTATCACAAATTACGACCTTATCGCCAACAATAAACAATGGTGAGTGGGACATTTGCATGTAACGCAGATAAAAGGAAAACATTGAACACTTAGCCTCCCAGAGACTGAAGCATAAACAGGGAGAATTATGATTTCGCATAAAGATAAAACACAATCTAAGTCAGCGCGCCAAATGGCGAAGAAAAAATGAAATTTCGTCGGCAGATTCCACGGCTTGAGTGGCGGAACGCGAAACACAGGGTACACATCAATGATATTATATGTTTATATGAGGTAGATGTCGCACAAGCGCGCGGAAACTGAGGCGGCAAAATTAAGTCAATTGTAGTAATGTTCATTATGACGCGTAATTCAAGCACATGCATGCGCAAGTCTAAACATATAGCTATCCTTTTCTATATTATTTGTACCGTATTATCTGTCGCAGTAAGCATGTTTATGTCGTAAAGGAACAAAATCTGAGCACCGCGCAGTATGAATATACGTCTTTAGTAAAACATCATTGGGGTAACATAGTGTCGTTTATCTCGTATCACGACCATAAATCCACGATAGAGGTTTCTTTGCCATAAAATATATGAATCGTAAATAGATTACTTTTCTCGTGATTTCGTCCACTCTTAGTAGAAAGTTCTCTAATACAATAAAATAGGTCTTTCAGTCACAAACTTTTCCAACAAAATAAAACTGACTCAATACAAAATCCCGGCGCTCAAGCGACTCGTCGACAAATGTGTGCGCTGCCTCTACCGTCCGCTAGTTGTTATTTTATTTGATCTGCAGTAGGTAAACTCTATTACCGGTCCGTTTTTAGTACCCAGTGAAATTCAATTTCAGTCCCATTCCTGAGACTTAGTGAAAACTAGGTTGTTCAATATCGGGGTATACATAAATGAACCGAGACTCAGAAAGTTATTTGCACGAATGTAACATTAAAAATCCAATTCTTAGCAACTTAAAACAAAAATACAAAAAAAGTAAAAACAGAACAAAATCGTATCGTCTATCTTTATCAAAATAAATATTAAACAAAGAAAGTGTAGTTAAATAATAAAGAATCACACTAATATTATAAAGGCGAAAGTTTGTGTGTATGTATGTGTGTACATATTGTTACTCCTTCACGCTCAAACAGCTACACCGATTTCGATGAAATTTAGTATAGAGATTGTTTAAACCCTGGATTAACACATAGGCTACTTTTCTTCCCGAAAATAATTGCTGTTCCCGTGGGATAAGCATTCAATTCAAAAATGACTGTTACCCCTTCACGCTCAAACGGCTACACCAATTTCGATAAAATTTGGCATGGAGATAAATTAAGCCCTGGACTAAGACATAGGCTACTTTTATCCTGGATAAAATTTATTTTCCATGGGATAATTGAGGTAGAGATAAAACCGCAAACCACGCGGGTGAAACCGCAGCGCGCTACTATTTAAAGATAAATATGTCCTCATTGGCAATTAAAGATGGCATCGAAGTCATTATAGGTCTGGCCATGATATGATTTTTTCATGATATACATAAATCGACAGTAAGGACGCTCGTACACTGCGGACGGGAACAAACATTATTAATAATAACAGTTCCATTCCAAGTCTCATTTTTTGCATCCATTCAATACAGCGCAACAATTTTATCTCATCTCAAGAATGCGTCTATAAAAATCAATGTTACTCAGCTTGAAGCCAGAAAGACGAGTTTCTTATTGCAACTAGTTGTAAATTATACTGTTATTTGGGAACATAGCGATTAGCTAAATGCTTTTAACTTTTTTTTATCGTCGACGTAGATAAATGACTCCATAAAACTTAACATAGCCCAAGCAAAGTGTTGACCTATTTACGTATTATGATCGCATCCTGCCAATTTACTTTATTGATGTTATATTATAGCATCATTAAGTTTTTATATCTATTACCTTTCTGTCGGGCCGCCTATAATTATGATGATACGATATCCATGGTCCTTAAATTACCATTAATAAATTATACCGGTCTAAAATCTGCTCCATGTGTGCCTACTTCGGAGTCGATAGCTTGATTGGCATCTTCGACAACATATATTATAATAGACTTCGTAAATAATGTGTTTACTTAATATATGAAAACTAGTGCTATCATAGGCGGTATTATGTAACTTTTAAAAGATAAATTTCAATCGAACTGTCAAAAAATTATTTTAATGGAACCGACTTCAACACTCAAACGTATGAAATAACTTGTTGAAGTCGGTACCATGATAGTTCAAAAGTAACTGATACCAAAATATTGTGCTCATGGAACCGACTTCGACAAGTTATTTCATACTTTTGAGTGTCGAAGTCGGTTCCATTTTTTGGTAAAAAATTTTTTTTTTACTCTTTTTAGTGACCTTTGTTACTCATGGGATCAATTGTCATTGTGGTGTAGGTATGTTCACCGATGTCTTCACCCGCTACTATAATATCGTGTAGTATAAGCACGCATTTTTCAGTTTTTGACTTGTAACTCAAAAAGGACTCGTTCGACACGGGAAGCACCAGCTTTCAAATAAAAAAAGAACGACCAAAATCGGTTCACGCAGTCGGAAGTTATGCGGTAACAAACACAAATATAAAAAAAACATACGGGTCGAATTGAGAACCTCCTCCTTTTTTGAAGTCGGTTAAAAATGACAGTTTCTCGTTATTTCCACATCATTGATAGGTGTAAAAACTTTTTCCTGACAAGCGTTTGATTGCTACAGAGATATATAATAGACGGTCGCTGTGGCACAGTGGTTTGTGTCATTGACATGACTTCGACAAACATTTGTGCGATGAGTGTAGATGTTTGTCCCGGGTTGGATGTTTGTGTGCTGTGAGTGTGTGTGTCCGTGCCTCCCGCGATACGGGGAATCTAAGTGCGGGGGTCTGAGTGCGTGATAAAAAAAAGATAGATAATCGCCCTGCAGATAACATTTTAATTCCTATATAATACGTTTGTTCGTATCGTGAAACTAACATAGCTGTGCCCGCGGTGTTGCTCGCGGTGAAATGGTAAGTGGTATTGAAGATTTTTGCGTCTACCCGTCATTTCAGACGAACAGTCAATATTTTCGGTATGAAAAGTAGCCTATTTGTTATTCCAGGGAGTAAGCTATTTTAATTTCGAATTTCATGCAAATATGTTTAGCCATTTCAGCGTGAAGGAGTAACAAACATACAAACGACTAATTTTCGCCTTTATAATATTAATATGATGGTAAAGTCCATATGAAGTCTGTGTTTATTCAGTTGGGCTTCAAAATTAAAACGATTGTGAAGGTCCAAAGACCTCAGAACCGTTAGCGCAACAGCGTCGCCCTCTATGGTGTGTAAGTATCCATGTACGAACCTGAATTATACCATGCCGTTTCTGTCCTAACAATGATATAAATGGTCGCGAACACGTACCAAATTTGATCATGCGGCGAATAAATTAAATGGGAACACAATCAAGGATTAAATTACCGCTTCATTTTGCCTCCCACACATGCGCGGGCGCAGGCGCGTTGCGACACACGTGCGACATAGCTCGCAAGCATCTACTGTCGCCCGGCGTTATGTATGTAGGTGCCTTAACATATAATATTGTGGTACATTGTGCGGCTCTGAGACCGCATATAAATGCGCTGAGAGCAAATAAAACGGTGCTATAATTTCAAATCATACGGACAGAGAATGGGTGTGGACGGCGCTCTCATTGTGTGGAAATGATGTAACCGCTATTAAAAGTGTGGGCCGTATCCCTTGAATATTTCTTGCAACGAAGACGTCGTAGGGTCATATCGGTATTTTATATCTCACCGGAGACAATAGCATACATTTCCAGCGAGAAAACGGGCTCCGGACGTTAAGTGGCGGCAAGCCCGCATTTCAATATTTCCTCGAGTATTTCTGCCCCCACCGATTACCTCCTTCAATATTTATGGTATTCAAAACTAAGCAACGATACAGTTGATTTATTTTCCATGTTTCAAGTTAATTTAAGGAACGAGAATAAATTTAAGTTAGATTTGTTACTTGTTCCATGACCAAATATAAAATCGAAGACTGATTTTTATGGCGACGTCGTACTCTGTCACAAATGAAACAACGGCGATAAATTCAAATTCTTTATGTAAAATAAAACGACCAGTTTTATAGCACCGTAAAACGTTTACGAATTAGCTGAATCTAAAGACAATAATATTCTTACCATATTTAAGTTGTCAACTTATTTCGCTTACCTCGTTAAAAAAAAGTTAAACAGATAGCGGATATTCAATATATTTTACCTTATTCATGTAGCATACAGTCAACAAAAAAGATCTACCAGTTTTAACTAGTTTCTGTGTAATCACTATAGCGATAAAGGCTGAACCTATCTAACGACGAAAAAGATGCACGGGAAAGTCAACCTTGTTGTTTTATGATTTCGAATGACATTCGACCGTAATAGTAGGGTTAATAGATGATATATTTGGCCGACGGTACATTAGAGAATCAAGCATAATAACAATTCAATAATCTATCTCCAAACTTCCATAATCTCCGCATGGGTGCCACGTGTTAACTCTGAGCCGTATTTAAACCTTCATTATTACACTAATTCTGTTCCGTCGTCACAAGTATCTATTTCCCTTTACGACAGAGAGACATGTAAAGTAAAGGATTAAGAGAATCTATTATATTCTGTTTAGTTTCGGAGAAACTGACGCTCAAGTTTAATGCCGGATTTGGAACTAAATTTGGATATTCTATTCGAGAACTGACGAAATAAGCAGATAAACATTTAATAGTTCAGTACGACATACGCAGAATTAATTCGATTATAAACGAAATAAGTTCCTAAATTTTACAATACAGCAAATGCACGCCTGACAAAGTATCACTGAAATACAAGTTAGTAACTAGTAAGAGACAACATTTATTTCTAAAAAACCTATGAGAATATTTGTGTGTATCCATGGATTATAATAATTTAATGCTGTCCTTGTTTGACAAGTGGCGTATTGGATAAGTTTGTCTTATTCTCTCAAAGCTTGTCAGTTTTTGTATATCTCACAAGTTCTCTGGACCATGTGACAGATGTGCGCTTGGTTGAGGCTGCTAACAAACCGTGATTCGATTGGAATAATCAATCACTATAAAGTTTGGTTGTTTGACCACCAGGGGGCTGCGAGTATCAAAATACATTGTGATTGTGATAACAAACCTCAAACTAAGTATTAATACATACACATTTTGTTTCACTATATTCAGCTACTAGGCACTACATGCAGAACTAGGCACGCAAATAATTACGTAAAAAATGACGTTCACTATTCATCCTTGGAAAATATTTTAATATTTTCTTGAAAAAAAATGGGAAACCAGCATTGATGGCATTTCCTTGGTTTCAAGTTTTTTTAAAGAAAACATTCGGCTACTCGCGGGATTTGAACTCACTACTAATAATACCGTCTTGTCGCTTTGACATCTAAGCTACAGTAGCACTCCACTAGCCGTCCGAAATATCAGAATTACAGATCGGATGTGTGCAGTTTGCACCATCTGATCATTGCCAATCATCAAAATCGGTTCACGGGGAGAAAATTCTGTGGTAACAAGAAAGTTTAAATTTAATTCAAAACACATAAAATTATAGTAGGATTGGGTAACTGCTTCTGTTTAGAAGTCGGTTAAAAAGGGATATGGTACAATTATAAATTGCACCATATGATTTACTTATTTATCTAGTGTCACATTTATATATTTTTTTTAAGGTGCCTTTATTAATAACAATAAAACACTAATAACTAATTACAATACTGCAAATAAAAATAAATTAAAATACTTTATCTAGTTATTTTCCAAAGTTATCGTTGTTAAGGTAAATGAGGCCTATAACAATGCGGTTTTAACTTATTCTTTTATATATTTACTTATAATTAATACGGATGTAACCTACGTTGTACCGTGACGTGCGTATATTATATATAGAAAACAACCTGAACCTAATATTACTCATGCAAAATGTTGTGTGTGTGTTTGTCAGTATGTTTGTGACCAGCTAGTAGACACTAGTGGGTCGTACTAATTCGACTAAATAGCTGATCGGATTAAAAACGAAATTTGTCCAAAATTCATTGGTTGTTAAATAAAAAACAAGAAATACGGAAAATATTATAATTATAGGTGTTAGATTTGAACTTTGGGCATTCTTTCAAATATAAAAATTAAAAAATTGAAAAAATATAGTTTATAATAATTAACTGCATGTTTACTCTACTTCTCAAACACAAAACAATTGAGACAAACGCGATTCGCATTCAAAGTTCTCTAATACGAGATACATCGACCGTAATCAAGATGGAAGTCTCAGAGGGAAATCGCGCAGAATGCAACCTCGATACTGAAACCTTTACGAACTGATATCTACACTGAATCCGATTGGTGCATTGCGAAAATTATCCGCAACCGTTTATTGCGACCGACAGTACTCGAAGCAACTCGGTAAGGGTACAGCGGAGGCGTAAAGGGTCTTAGAAATGGTTATGTCTTGCAATGTATCTGATTTAAGTTGTGACGCGTCGTTTATATACAGCTTACGGTAGGTAAGACGCGATCAGTTTATTTCTGTTTATGGTTATTCGATGTCGGGTATTACTACAACTCTCTCTGGAGACTCAATATTTAACAGCGGCCTGACAGAAGCAAAACATCCAAACTTTTTAAAAGCACGTGCTCGATTGGTCCAAAACGAAATAAGACAAAGTCACGTAAGTAGATCTAGAACGCGACCGGACGTCGATATCAGATACTGACAGCATTTCGCTCACGAGCGTACCTATCGATCAGAATCGTGAACAATAGAGATATCATTAGTCCGAATGTACAGTTGCACGAAACACTTATAGTCGGAGTCTTGGATCCCACAAGCCGAGGGCCTATTGATCGGAATCGCTGATGAGAACAGGAATCCGACCCACATCAAATGTAATATCATCTAATGAGATTAACGTTACGCTTTTATTTCTGTACATAATCTGGAGCACACGAGTTTTTTACGATTGCGTTTACGATCCGAGCGGCGAAGCTTAAACTTATCAAAGGCCATGTTACAAAAGCATAAAATACGAGGATCAATTAAAGGGTTCGTAAGCGGGTAAGTAAATGGCCGCATTTTTACAAATATTTATGTAGGCGGTCGGGTAAACAGTAGCGCTAAGAGCAAAGACATGCGTTTAATCCGAGGCAAACAAGCTGGAAGAATTACAAGAGTGGGACACAAACACCGTAAAGTTCTTTCCCCCTGAGGGTAAACAAAAGTGAGGTAATCCTTAGTAGATGCAGGAGCAAGGACTGGGCCTATAAAACTGAGTGCTACTGAAGATGTAAATGTCTTACTTAGAAATTCTACATTGGATTAAGCGATTTGCATATGGATGCGGCGATAAGCCAAGTGTTGTTGAGTGTTTGCAGTAAAAACGTATGAGGTTTAGCACTTGCAGTAAGTAAAATATGCAATTGAAATTCTTAGGTGAATTCTATAAAGCGTCGTTGTCGACGCTATTACTGCATGATCCCGGGTAAAACAATTAAGGGAAGAATATTATATAATTGTTGTTCACATTACTTTGATATAAAGTCATTTATGTATAAAATATTTCATTAAATGACTATTCTCTAAAAATATGTATATTTAAATAGATATTTTGGTCAGTTTACAAAATAATGATGTATTGTACTTATTTCTAACTGGATAGCCATTTTATGTAAGATTTAATATTTAATGTATTGAGTTAAAGAAATTTGAAGTACAGTATGCAATTTTTGTACCATACATTATGTATGTACAATACACATTTACATTATTAAAAGAACATTTACCAATTACAGTTTGTCACTGGAATAAACTCCAAACTTGTCACGAAATAGTTCACTTTTTAGGTAAACAAGACTAGATTATTTTAAGCTTCTCAGTTTAATCATTCCTTATAAATCAACCAAACTAATTAATCCTCAAGTGCCTATCACTATATCTCTGTCACTGTAATACACCATAAAAAAACTGTCACTGTTTGTCTTTGACACAATACTGGCTTTAATATGACGGCCCATATGCAACTGCCAAGGTGGGCGTACATCGCAGACGCTTAGCGCTCTACTCTAGTAGGTAATTGTGACTCCACCTGCTTAAACCTCCAATGGGTAGGGTAAGAACGTGAGAAACAAGTGGGCACGAAGCTAGGGGAGGGTGATTTGTTCTAGTATGTACGCACACACACTCATCAAACTCTCGGTACAAACTGTCATCATAACTATAACAAGCACGTATAGTGTTTACTGTACCTATATATAGATGGCACTACTGACATGTATGGCCTAACTTGCTTGCAAGCACACATGCACATGTTGTAACTTGCTTGGCTGACATTTGGTGCATGGTGAAATTGTCGGGGATTCTGACCCAGTAGTCGCCATAGTACCTACAGACTCTACCACAACTAGCTATAGGTAGCAGTAAGTAGGTTACTGCTTGATTTTGCAATTAACTATGATAAATGTAGAAGTAATTTATTTACTTTCCAAAATGCATTAAATTTTATCTACTGTTTAATTTTATTACTGATAAACAATGTTAATTAAGGTATGCTTAGTTTTCCATACAAAGAGCAACCATGATCCTACAGAAAAAAAAAGTAATAATGTCGATAATATAATAATATAATATTCATTCTTATTTATTATTTTAATATTTATAATTTTAATTAATATATAATTAATTATATCTTTTGAGATACTTATTTACGCAAATTTAATAACAATTTCAAATTTCTAACGGGAAAATATCATCTTTGTTAAAATAATTTCATAAAATTATCTAGTTGATAAACTTATATTATTATTAATGGGGGAGGCATATGTCCAGCAGTGGACATCCTATGGCTGAAATGATGATGATGATATTATCATCCCCTTAGAAATCATTACTTGTGTAAATATTAACATCAAATCATGTAGGGTACGAGTAATTATACCTACATTTCGGCATTTTTACGGTTCGGTGAGCCTCAGGGGGTCTGTCTTTATAAAAATAAAATATTAATAACTAATTACATTACTACAGCAACCACTGTGGTGTCTTATTAACGACAAGAATATAAATTAGAATAAACCAAATAAACAAAAAGGTACCATTGTACTTACGTATATAAAAACTACAAGTTTTATGCCCTTAATTGTCTTCATAATTTTGCTTCAATTACCTTTAGATTCCGGGATTTGTGGGCCGATGTAAATCTGTCAGTTAGCAATGAGTTGGGGCAACTACTATTTGAAACGGATACATAATTTAATGCATTCAAATTTTAAGCGCAAACGGGCAACCGTTTTGTTAAATTTATTATGTACACTACGCAACCCACCATTTCGTTCATAAACTACATACCCGTTTACCTGGTTACGATACGCAGATTTAACAAGACGAGAAAGCTAAAGCAGTCTCTGTAACTAGCAACTCGCAACTGCCGTTTAATTTATAGCCAATTAAGTTAGTGTTAAGCTAAATAAACTGACATGAAGATAGCACAGGTAACCGTAATACAAAATACCCGCCTCGATAGTAGAGTGCAACCGACAACGTCGTGTGGGCGCATGTCTTCACCGAACTAATGATAAAGGAACTACCTTTTAAATAACCTGGATTATCATTCCAATGAGCTTTGAAATTGCCTCAACGATGACAAGTACACGAATAGTTGATTTATTATATTAACAGCCATAAAAGCGTTCTTCAGAATTATCGTTCCGAGTCTTGTTATTCATTATTGAATCGAATCCCAAATGAGGATTAATAAGGATTTATGTTTGCGCTGGTAGACTGAGAATTTTCCATTCGTTGATTAAATAAAGTACGCCGTACGTTTCCTATTCATCTGTCTGTGTCCGCGTTTGTTCTTCAATCTTACGAAGGTTAATTTATTTCAGATCCAGCATTGTCGAGACATCGAGAATTCACCGTCGAAGCAGTACTCTTAAAATCATTTTAGAGGCGAAGTTTATAATGACAAAGTTCGAGACGGCGAGTAAAAACTGAAGTTAAGAAGGCCAGATGCTGCAGACAGTTGGAAACAACTGGCCGGAGTTGCTTTGTAAAAAGTAAGCTTTTAAAACCCTCGACAATAAATCAATAGAAAGAGTTCAGAGGAAGTGGAAGCGTAAGGCGGATATTTACGGTGATTTTACCACTCGGCTCTGTGCGATAAATCTCAACAGCACGCTTTGTAACTCAGCTTTATGGAAGCTCTAATCACCAAGGGAGTTGGAGCTGGCTAATACACTGAGATGCGGAGTCGAAACTATCTCGAAACCTATTAATCATTAAGACAAGTCACGGTATGGACAAAGTCATAACTTTATAGAACAAACTTTACGTAAGCCACGGTACAATTATTGGTACCATAATATTGTTCTCAAAGGCATTTAAACCTGTCTTTTGTATGCGCAGTATTGCGTAAGGATACAAAAGAAAGGGTAAGACATTTTTTGTCAGATAAAATCGTTACGGTTCGATTGGTATCCAATTTACTTAGTATAAAGCGGCATCAATGTAGCTACCTGACGCTTTGTCGCGTGGTCACGGCGGCTGCGTGTCTCGAATCATCTGTAAACTTAATAGCTTCTTATTTATGTACTATGTAATTAAAATATTCAACGTTATTTATGAAAGCTTTTTTCAAGAATTAATTAAACAGAGGAAGTCAAACCATTCTCCTATTACGTAAAGTATATCGCTGTTTGAAGCAAGAATTTATTTTGATTATGTAAAACTTTTTAGCTCTAATCTACACGTTACAATAATTATTGAATTATCACTTGAGATAGCTGTTTCGTTCCGTTTCTTAAAAAAGTAGCATTTTAATTCATAGCAATTAAAGCCCGCGATTTACATGTTGGTTCTGATTTAATTATTAAAAGATCAAGGGTTCGGCCGCAATTTCACTGGATAGTGTATGCTTGCTGGACTTTAGTATAGCACTAGACTTAGAATATCAATTAGCACAAAAACACCTAAGCAATTTTAATTACATTAACACTGAACCCTAAATGATCAGTGATATAATATAAAAGTATAGAGCTGTCATTAGCCAGTCACAAAGCAAACGTGATGTTACCTTCACCATAAAGTCAAACTCGAGGTTGGATTACATCCAGCGACGGTCTGTCAATCCGAAACATACCAACATACCAACACTGAGGTGTTATCGTCCAACTATTTAAATCCGTGTTCACGTTGTTTCAAGTGAATGTAAGAATTTCATTTTACTTTTAAGATCATGTTCAAAAGTAACAATGTAAGAAGATTAGATGCAAAGCAAAAAAGATTTAATTAACAGAACAATAGAATTTACTTTAGTAGATTTTTCGCAAATAACAAAGACTTTTGAGGGTACGCTCTCAAGAACATTAAAAGAAAAAAGATTATCTGCTTTCCGAGTCTGACTAGCCACTTAAAGCATAAACGCTGCTTAATTCAGCAAAAACAAAGGCGGCTAAGCAAACGCTTTCAGCTGGTGCCCGCATTTTGTGAGAATAAATACGGGCTTATCTCTACAGCGAATGCTATCTGCCTAATTCTAAGAAGCTAGATTTTGAACTACTCAAAGACTAGCACCATTAAGCTAACTTTCCAGAGTTTCTCCGGTACCGACGTGATCATGAAGTCTGCACCAATCCACTGATAAGACTCCAAGCACAAGCCGCATTTGGAGTTCAAATTTTGCTATTGTGCTAAGAATAGCTGTTTCGTTTATGAATTTCATAGTTTCCAACAGAATTGTCATCAAAGGCTTGTGAAACGGGATTAGCACAAAGGCTAAAACTATTCTTGCGGTGTTTTCATAACGTTAGTTAAGCACAGTTTAATGCTTCTTCTACTAACATATGTCGCTAAGTGATAGTAATGGCAGTTGTTTTTTTTTCAAAAGATATACTTAAACCTCTTTAAACAGATCTCTTGACACGGACAGTTTATCTTAAATGACCTCTATAAACGTGTTATTTATATTATCAATATTTAAACAGCATAAGAAGCCATCCTCCGTATCTTTATTTGTTCATCCGCCAATTCCTTCTAAGCCACGCAATACATTTTTAAACGCTGTTCACTATCTTTTATTTTGAGGTAGGCTGTGTGTAGGTTCACTACGAAAATATACGAAATCTCAATACTTCCTACTAATATTATAAGTTTATGAGTATGGATGTGTTTGTTACTTTTTCATGCAAAAACTACTGCACGGATTTGGATGAAATTTAGAACACAGATAGCTTTTACCGTGGATTAACACATATGCTTATTGTCATCATCACCATCATCACTGTTTTTCATTACCACGTAGGTAAAACGGATTTGGATGAAATTTGGTATGTGTATACTTTAGGTTCCGGACCCTACTTTTCATCATCACCATCATCAATCTCCACGCGGGTAAAACCGCGGGGCGCAGCTGGTATAGAATATTTCACACGAGCGTAGCAGATCAATAAGTGAGCAATAGATGTATCTACTGAGAAACAAGTAGGGGGTGATATACTGTAATGTATTAATGTTTTGTTTTTACGCCTAGACGTACAAATCCTGCATGTCCCAGCTAAAGGGCACGCCGCGCCGGTTCAAGCCAGTTTTATCTTATTCTCCTCGTATCTCGAAAATCCAATTCTCATGTAATAATTCTTGTATCTACTCGAGTGTACCAAGTGGCGGCTAACGCTAGACGGCGTATTACAAATAACTTTGCATAATTTAAATCATTATTTCAAGCAAAATCAAAGATCTATTTTTCGCCCTATTTGTGCATTGGTGTTGATACAAAAATTTCTAATTATTAATAAAAAGCTACACAAATAAAATTTGAGTATCTGTTTATTTTTTATACAAAAACATATATAACAGTGATGGATTACATTTAATAGATAACTCGTTGAGTCGCAATGCAGATTCCTTGAGTCAAAAATGTGCCAATATCTTGGGCACGCGTCGCTATGACCACAATATATAAGCTTACGTTTGAGAACTGTCTCACCTGATGTTAAGCGACGACGCGGTCTAAAGTGGAACACACAAACTTAGAAGGGACCTATTCGCTCGCGACTTGAGACTAGTCAGTGACTCTAATGTCTAGTCTAGTAAATAAATAATTATAACTAATAAATTATTAAAGAACCTATTCAAAATATATTTTTTTATTACAACAATTTAAACTTTATTTACAACTTTATACGAGAACAGCTGCACCATTCGTTAGTGTGGACCTTAGAAATTAATCTGAGCTTTTAGGTACCGCAGGCTGCTAACTGGTGAAATGTCTTTAATCCGATTAGAATTCGGATTAAAGGATTAACTCTCACACACAAACCAACACGATAACAATCCTCTTTACTTATACTTATAAGTAAGTTTGGAATAAAAACAGTTAACATTATAAATACATGCTTATATGTAGGTACATCACTATGTCGTCAATGGAAAGGCATTTTCGTTTATCACTCACAGATTCATACATAGTACGTGTTAACATGAGAACTAATAGCGAGCCCACTTACGGAGATTAAGTTCAGAGGATTAAGAAATAAACTACATTACTAATTGATCTATTGACCTATCAATTGAAGCCCGTTAGTAAAGCACGGAGCTTAGTTAATGTGCTGCAGTTAACTGCCAGAATAATCTAGTGAGACATTAAGCCGAGGGCATTTTACGTACGATAACTAAATGTCATGTTTGGACAAATTACTGATCACAAATAATCTTTATGTAATAATCCTAACATAAATCTGGACATTTAAAAACTGAGGCCTTCTGAGTTTCCCAATGACCTGTTTACCAGACCATATAACGATAATCAATAACATAATAACCATATGTTATTAATATATATTATTAACCATTTGTTTAAAGTTTGTATGATTGTCCATCATCTGTAATAGATAATCCTATTTTAAAATAATTTCAATTTAAATCTATCCCGTTAACGATATCATACCGTAGACAATAAGGCAATGCAAAACGCTACAGGCTGCGCTGTGGTGATGGCGTTCATTATAAGGGCTAGAAAACTAATGTTATCTGATTGTCGCCTTGACTCAGTGGTCAGTCGCTGTCTTCAGATGCTGGGGCCCTGGGTTCGAATCCCAGCAGGAGCAAACCTTGTTTGTCACGAGTCTTGGATTTTTGTATAGAGTGATTGAGTGAGTCTATGCCTCGTGCGACACAGAAGGTTTCAATCTTAGTAGTAGCGATGAGTGTGTATAAGCGTTTTTTGATGCTTGTTAAAATGATTCTGATATCAGAGGATGTAATATCGAATAAACCATCTGTAACATCATATTATTACAAGGTCATAAATCCTACGGTACCGTCGAGATATTCAGTGATACGGCTAGAGACGTAAGTCGGGCTCAATGCGGCCTCGGCTCAGCCTGACAAATGGCAGGTCGCGTCGTGACGTCACACTTACTGTTGGGGGGGATGCAGTGAAGCCTGACTGGTATCGATACTGCTTAGATTAGTTAACCTCCATATTTTAAAGGTTGTACTAGACCTTGAATCTATTATAAAGCTGAAGAGTTTGTTTGGTTGAACGCGCATATCTCCGCAACAACTGATTAAAATTTAAAAATCATTTTGGATTTTAGGCTATATAACAACACACAAAGACGCATAACCGAGGTAAGGGGAAAACCGTAGTCCACGCGGGTGAAACCGCGGAGCGTAGCTAGTTCTTGTACGTATTATATACTTACCTAAAGACTAGATAGATATTAGAACTTTAAAAAATCTGCATTTTCATGAAACATTTTCTTTGATCGATGAAAAGTGATTTTATTTTGTATAGTGTTTTACATAAAGTAAATAATCATTGTTTTTTAAGTATTAGAGTGTAAGATGAACTATTTTCATCAAAACGATTTAAAATTTTCTATTAATCTTAAATATTAGAAAGAAAACTTTAATACAGTTCATTCTAACACTTAATATAAATTAACTTAGCCACATTAGTTTCTTTATTTTGGCAATATTGACTTTATTAATAATTATTATAAAATGACTAATTTACCATAAAATTTATTATGTTCTTACTGTATGTATCCGACATTAATGTTAATTAAATTCCGACATTGAAGAGAAATTTAAAGCAATTAAGTCACATAAGCTCCAAAGTTTCGTTCATATAAAAGGTTTTAATCGTAAAATCTGATAATAGCCCTACAAGCTACCAAAATAAATACACCCTTATGTAAAATCAGCATTCAAATTAAGTCAGGGAATCATAAGTGGTCCGAAAATGACATTTTAATGGTCACATTCTGCTGTCTTGCATTTCCCAATTACCCTCGGCTTGTGGACAATTTCGAGAGAATTGAAACCCGAATTAGGGAGAAGTTATGGGACCGGTTGATGACCTGGGATTTGGAAAAGAATATGAAGTGATAGTTGCGCATATCTATAGGTATTAACGACGAAGTTATCGTATAAGGGTTCCGTTTTTTTTCTTTTGAGATAAAGTTTGAACCATCAAATGAATACTAAATTGATTTTTAGGGTCCCGTCAAGGGTAAAACGGGAGCCTGTTACTAAGACTCCGATGTCAGTCTGTCTGTCTCTCTGTCACCAGGCTGCGTATCTCAATAACGGCGATAGACAGTTGAAATTTTCACAGGTGATGTATTTCTGTTGCCGCTAATAATTATTTAAGGGGGCTCCCATACAACAAACGTGGTTTTTTATTGCATTTTCTTGATTTATTTTGATTACGGCAACAGATAGACGCTTCATATATTCACAGAACATTGTATCATTATTATTAACTTTAAAATGCAATGGGGTTAGCTACTAAGGTTTATTTATATATTTTTTGTATTTTCATGTAATATTTCAAAAATGTAAGAAAGATAGATGGTAATAAAAACTGCAACTTATTCAATTTGCAGCATTAGTTCAGGCGTGAAGAAGCTATATATTATATCATTTCGTCTTATTTTTTATTTAAGCTATTCGGGTTGCACTAAAACAACCAGAATAATAAATTTATATCTGTAACCAAAATTTCTCCACTGTTAGTGCTGCAGTGTTACTTGTAAAGTTTTGTATTCAAGACATGATAGCTTCAATAGACTTCGCACTATGATCCGCATCGACAATCCTGCGTTCCGACTAAATATTATGTAACTTTATATAACATCTGATATTGAATAAATATGAGGGCTTTTAATAGAATGCCATGATTTATTTTGCATTCCCGCTATATTTTATTAGTATTATTACAGCCACCAATCGCTCAAAAGCTCAAAGCTCTCATGATGTAAATAAATATCATTCATTCAGCGATCATCAAGTTTATGCACCTACCTACAATTATTGTTTTATACGGTTTGTATAAAACAGAATGACGTTATATGAACGAAAAGAACTGGCAACTTAATAACAGTTATGCTTAACTAGTATACCAACCATTAAATTAATTGCAAAGAGAAAATTAACAGTCATCTATTAAAACTACAGAAAACTAGTACAATTTATATTATTGCTCTATAAACGAATAATAATAACGGATATTAAGACGTTAACAATAAAGTGAATAGGTATAATTTAGCAACGGCCCGTAGCGATCGTAAACTCACGAGACATGTTTTGAATTTTAATAGGGCATTTTGATAAAGTTCACAAAAGGCAATAAAAATCACATAAACAGTTAACGATTGACCCACTAGGAGGTCCAAAGTCGCAATTCGATAGTTAAACATCACCATTATAGATAGAATCCCCTGTTCAATAGCTTCAGACACAAATTCGTAAAGAGGAATTGTATGGGGACGGGTCTATGTAAAGTGGTTATGTTACGGTACCCAGATATTGTATCAGATAAAGATGGGAACTTTAGATAAAGTCTATCACGTCGTATGAAATATCGGTGAATTAATTATTAACAAACGTAATGCGATTAGTTAGCGCACTGCAGCGGTAGCCATTGTAATCTGACTACTGAGAAGAGATAACGAGAAAGTTGATTTTTAGAAATTGTATAATGCTCGCTTGTCTACCTCCGTTAATATCAAACGTAAAACAGGGAACAGGTACAGCGTGCTCGTGGTCCCGGTTTTAGGCGTTGGGACGGAACACCGGGGGTTTTAGTTGGTGCGACATAACCACCTCTGTCCCTCCCGGGAAGGGGTGTGTAACCAGTAACCAGGGATTTCCACCGGAAAAAAAAAAAAAAAGGGAACAGGTACATATACCAACTTTTGAATAGCACATTTATGAATATGAAAACAAGCTTGTTGTACATAGAACTATAATAAAACGACGTTGGGGTCAAAAGGTTTTCGAATGGAGACCACAGACTGGCAAGCGCAAACGACCACCACCGACAAGGTGGTATTTAAAGATATATTATCTCGCTAGACCTAGAATGCTCACAGGCTCTCAAGGACTGCTGAACACACTGTGCTTAGGGACCAGTTTTTCGAACTTGAGGGTGGTAAGTAGCTAGCCACGTGGGTATTCGATAGTACCCTACTAGAATGCTGAGAATTTGATAACGGCGTTACCTTCACCGGAAGCTCAAGCTGTTGTTGGGGATCGAACCAGTGTCCGTCAGTTTGAGAGGCGACGCTCCCCCCGCTGAGCTATCATTGCTTCGAAAGTTGTCTGTAACCGACGGCGTTATCGCTAATGCAATTTGCATTAGCGATAAGACGCATTGCTTGTATAAATATCTATAATTGAAAATTTGCAAAAAGTATCATTGTAAATTTTGATAACCAATCAAATTTAATAGATATCCATCCGTTCTGTTTTCAAAAATATTTTCCATTTCAAACACATAACAATTTGGGCTTTAAGAGATTTATGGTTTACTGCATTATCATGCTAGGCAGGAGTACTTCCATCAAAACGTAATTTAGGCTTTTTTAGAAACATTAAAAAAAGCATATAATTTTAAGAAACTGTTCGTAACAAGGATATTTTTAATGATCATATATCGGGATTAATATACTGGTCGCGCGTCCGCAACAACAGAAACGCTCTGGACGCGTTCCATTACACGTTCACAATGCACAAATTATAAACAGTCCACTTGGTCCAATACCCCGCGCGCATCACTTCCTGTGCCACCCATTGTCGGCATTCAATACAATAACTTTTATTGAAACGATCCTAGAAACGCTTGCCAACCGTCCAATAGGCACATTTATGTGTGGGCTTTGAGCTACATTGTCACGGAGCGCAGCCAATTTCAATTCCGTCGATTTCCGCTCTATATCAAAAGAAAGGATCGGATGTACATGGAATGTTTGCGAAACGCTTTCAAGTTAACAGTATAAAGAATACGGGACCCGGTACACATTTGAGACAAATTTATGTCACTTGAATAATGAGCCACACGTCCATTATAGTTACTTACGATGCGGTTACACAAAGTAACAATAGAAGGAAGTCAGCCTTCCTGTTAGGAAATTACCTGCAACAAAGAATGCGTTATTTGTAAATTGTGTGGCAAATTGTTACTATAGAATTAAAATCGAAGTAGCTGAAGCTAATGGATTTGCGACAGATGTTACAGATTTCTTTTCAGTCTGATGGGCACAAAGTGAAATAAATGTACTTAAATCTTTGTGGCCACGGTTGATGTAACTTAACCTAGACAAGACTGTCATATTATTATTTTTATCACACTTAAACCCCCGCACTAGGATTCCCTGTATCGCGGGATGCTTGGACACACACTCACAGCACACAAAGATCCAAGACCGGGGACAAGCACCTACACTCATCGCACAAAAGTTTGCCCCTGCCGGGATTCGAACCCAGGGTCCCAGAGACACAGTAGTCATGTCACTGACACTAACCACTGCGCCACGGCGGCCGTCAAATATTATTATGAGGTATATCACATATAAAACATTATGATCCACACATGACATGTAAACTCCACAGACAATGGAATCGTTGAACCATATCACGATTAGAATTGCATCAAATTGATTTTATACTCATATGACAGTACACACAGTTAGAATAATCAGTTCTAATACTCCGATCCTAATAACAAATAATTGTTTATGCTGTAAGTACCTATATGCCACGTCTCAGCTGGGGTACCAAGCCCCGCTGAGCCGTGCACTTAGGTTGCTCAGTGGTGTAACTCACCAACACCCAGTCTTGATCCTTTGCACATCGCTCGAGTTTCACAGAACGGCAATGGAGTTTGTGACAACAACTCAAAACCTCCTTATATAAATTTATATAAGTAGGTATATTGATATTGATGTCTATGTGGTTTCTATCTGTATTTTTTTTGTTCCATTGTTTATTTTTTGTTATGTTATACTTGTTATAATGTTGTATCTATTTTTTGTATCCTTTTAAGCCTTGTGTAAGTGAATTGGGAAACTGTAATGCTTACATAAGTGAATGTAAATAAATAAATATGCTTTTTATCAATACAAAATATATATAAATATAATACTTCTCTCTCCATTTGATTTTGTCGAAAAGACATTATCTAAAATGTATGTTTTTTAACCGAAATCATTCGTCTTTTTAAAACATATAATGCTAATTCTGAGTTGTGATTTACTATCTCCTGTATTCATTTCCTCTGTCACCAACATTGTTAAAAGAATGGGGTCAGTCATTTTGAAGAAGTGCCAAATCTTTGTATGTACTTGGCAGAGTAGAATATGATGCTTATCATAACAGTATACCATGACAAAAATACTTTTCAGAGAAAAATTCAGTGAAATCGTATTTGACTATTATGATACGATATAAAGTCCAATTCATTTACCTCAACGTTTCGACCAAGTTGCATTGGTCGTGGTCACGAGAAGACTGGAGAAATGCGGGTGGCAATATCGGCGAGAGCGCCACCCGCATTTCTCCAGTCTTCTCGTGACCACGACCAATGCAACTTGGTCGAAACGTCGAGGTAAATAAATTACTAAATGTTTTTCTCGCGATCAAGCCCCATTTGATTTAATAACAATGTGTTCGAATGGCGAAAGTCTAGAAATTACAATATAAAATATATAATGATGCACTTACTTCATGTTGTGCATGAAGTAAGTGAATTATCCTAAACGCTGGCACATATTCATAGCATTCGCGGTTCCACTCAACTGCCTTTTCAGTAATTTAGCAAGTCTAGAGTGCCTTTCAAATATAAACTTACCAAAATTCTCGCTTACTATTGCACAAAGCCCTGCGGGAGTTATTTGACACTGTACTTGTAATAACACTTACAAGAGGTCTATCATTTGTGGCGGTTTAATCGCTTGTTAAAGTCAAAGAACTTACTGCAATCACAACCAACGTCTGGGCGAATTAACACATATAATGTATAAAAACGTAATCAGAGGTTAAGTGTACGCAGAGATATGCAGACCATCAAATGGGTCTGCTATTATACCTCAACAATCTATTCTACATAATTAGTATGTATACCACATCGCTACTTAGGGAGTCGTAAAGCTATTCACATTCAATGTAATAGCGTTCTAATAGCTTCGCATAATATTCGATACCTACTGGACTCATTCATAGCGGTGATAGAGGTGCGGACAACGAACTTTTCAAACCGTTATCTACTGAAGACTTATTTATATTTTCTTACACCCTATAGATGTAACGTTTGACCACTACATGACCTGATAGTCAGTGACGATGCAGTCGAAAATGTAATCACGCTAACATTCTAGATGTTTGATGTATATTAAGATCGCACCAAAAACTGTATATGTAAAAAAGGAGAGCCAAGTTCAATACAAAAATTATGCTTAGCTGTGGGCTTCGCCGCAAAAAGAATGAAGATCTAAATGAGTGCCAAGTTTTATGCAAAATCGAAATATGTATTTATAGGAATAAAATAACATTATGAACAAGTATTAAACTCTATTTCTTTCCTTTATTGGATACCTATAACAACTGCTGTTATTTAAGAATGTGAGATCTTAAAGTAGGTTAGATTTGTACTTTTATGTGTTTACGTTAAAGAGGGTTTGAGTTATAGAAGTGTCAAAAGTGGCACCAAGTGGTTTGTGTAATATTACACTTGGCGCTGGCTAGACAGTTCCTTTGCTTGAAGTTGGCTTGACACGCTGCCGCGTGTCTAGATCATGCACGCAGGTAGGAAGCATTAAAAATATATGAATATATATATATGTTTGATGTTATCAAACATATATATATTTTTCAAGAAGATTGAAACATCTTCTTTCAATTCACACATTGAAAGAAGATGTTTCAATGAGGATTGTGACGCTTCAAGATTCCTGAATTCCTGAGATACGCCCGATGGATACCTGAGCTATCTTATAAAGCCTATAATTAGTTAATCGAATTGTACTAAGTCTACACTTTCGTTCCATATTATTATATCACTGGTAACACTTTCTGACCGAGGTCTAGTAATTAAAAACATTTTTAACTAATTGTTTTCCTTGCTTGATAACTATTCCAGACCGACCTCTTTTTAACTGACTATTTTTGTACACAGATTATGCTTGAACATTATAAAAAAATGTCGTTTTAGTTTATGTTTTAGTAGTGTAAAAAGCAGTCCAATATGATGGATATATTATTGATTCTAACTAATTTCTTCAGTTGAATTAGCTCAAGTTGAACAGTTTTAAAAATAGAACATCAACTGTTGTTATGTATTCCATGAGATCTTTACTTAATGTTGAATTTATATTGCAAACTGCACATCAAATTAACCGGTGAATTTATTACAGACCCCTACAAATATTTCACAATACCTGCACATAAATCAATTGCAATCTAGTTATATTTCTACTGTAAACATTAATTCTAATTCATATCGAATAACAGAACCCGATATTTTGCAGAATTGTATTTACCGTTTAAGCGGAATATCGGCAGAATGTTACAATTTGACACGCAATTGTTTTAACTCTTGGAACTAGTAGTTTTCTTATAACACAAAAGTTGTAGGTATTGTTTTTATTAAGTTATGTTTTTTTTTGTATTAATATATATTTTTTCTATTAACTTTTACTACACTTTAATAAAAAGTTAAAAATCCAAAATTGAATACGGCAACAATTTTTATTTAAGTGCTTTGTTTATAACATGTTTATTCACTTTTCTGGAATTGTTAAGCTACTGTTTATATGACGTGTTCTGTTGTTAGGGTTCTGTACCCAAAGGGGTATAACGGGATCCTTGTTACTAAGACTCCGCTGTCCGCCCGTCCGTCCGTCTGTCACCAGGCTGTAATCTACTACACTAAACCGTGATAGTTTTCACTACCGAAACGGAATAATTGAAATTTTCACAGATTATGTATTTCTGTTGGCGCCATAACAGCAAAGATAAGGGCAACAGGTAGACGCGTGGCAAATACTCATAGAATATTTTTGATTATTTTTATTAAACACTTTGAAAATATTTAATTTAAAAAAAAAAAACATATATATATATATGCATATATATATATATATATATTTTTTTTTTCGGGCGTCCGAATGCCCGAAACAACAAATGCACGCGAACGGCGCGCGTACGGCGCATTCGACTGGTTTAGACAGAGCCTTATACTACGTCATTACTTTAAAAATAAAATAAATAAATAGATAAATATTAAAGTATGTTAGAGAAGAAGTCACTTACACTGATGATGGATCACTATGTCACTTTGGAAAAATTACTAAAAACTCCTTATTTTTATCCGACTTCAAAAAAGGAGGTTACTCAGTTCGACCGTATATATATATATGTATTATTTTATTTTACTTTACCGAACCGAACCGATTTTGATGATTCTTTTATTGATTGATAGTGCTTACTAGTAGTGGTCCCATTTAAATTTCAGCAAAATCGGACAAGCACTTTTTGAGTTACCCTTCAATAACTAAAAACTGCTTAACATACTTCGACGATATTATAGTTGCTGTTGAAGACATCGATGCACATACACAATAACACTTGATCAAGTGAGTAGCAAGAGTCGGTGAAAAGGGTAAAAAAAATTTTTACCAAAAAATGGAACCGACTTCTACACTCAAAAGTGTGAAATAGCTTGTCGAAGTCGATGCCATGAGCACAATATTGTGATGATAGTTACTTTTGTGAACTATCATGGTACCGACTTCGACAAGTTATTTCACACTTTTGAGTGTTGAAGTCGGTTCCATTTTTAGGTAAAAATTGTTTTCTATCGCATCATCATCACATCTCAGAACACTTTCTAATACTGCTTAAATGTAAAGTAAAGGGCAAACTCAAACTAAGTAACATCTAATTTTCATGAAGCATCGAACCTTAATATGACCGCTAAGTAGATGAGGGTACTTCTTACTTCGGTCACGTTAGGAAGGTTCTGTTAATAATGTGTCGGGTGAAGGAACTTCAATTCGGCATTAGCGGTCATCGGGGAAGGAGCTTTGCATGTAAAGCGATACCCACTAAAGGGATTGTAACGAATTCGCTGAACTAAAACTATTAAACGACAAAATACATTCTGAAGTGGATACTAAATAGAAAGGTGAATGGAAATAGCTGTTAGATTACAAGGCACGTGTGCTAAACGTGCTGTTTCAAACGTGACTATGAATATTAGCGAGGAGCATACAAACCGCTATATACTGGTAAGTACCGGTAAAGAGTCAATGACATTCAGCTTACGCTTATTACAAAGCTGCAACACTATGTAAAACATGCAAATCATTGTTAAGGGCTTAAGAGGTGCCGATGACATTACAGAGGCTCGCGGGTGTTTACAGGCAGAGAGGGCGGGGCGAATCCTGATGCGTGATGATTCCGGGACAGGTGATGACATTTGTGTGCATGAACGTGTTTGTTTGACCTATGTCTGGGTGTGTTATGTATATATATATTAAATTTAAAATATGTACTTTACAGATGATCTACGGGCTCAAACGAAAATTACTCATCACATTTTTATACGTTTTAATTACTTTCTGGTGTGAGACACAGTTCAAGCGCATTTGTCTTTACCGCGATAGTTTTTGATAAAAGAATAAGGTCTTCATATGTTTTTCACTAATAAATTAGAAATCACATTTTGTTCGAACAATGAAAAAAAAAAACACTCCATGAAATGCTCTCATAAGTGGTATTTGTTTGAGTTAATTAAATAGTCATGTAGGACTTTCAACAACGTACGCTGAAAAGACTCAAAATTGTCTATTTGGCTAAATGGTTACGCCTTAAAGAGTCCACATACATAATAAAATAAAAGTACCATAATATCCATATCCATACAATTATACAAACGTAAAATGTATGCATTTTGACGTTGCGTAAAGACTGCACGCAGAAATACTTCATTCCAAACTTGACATCACATAAAGTCGTGGGCGAAGAAGACAGCGCAAATAAAAACAAAATCTTTTTTAATTTAAAGCAAAGAGACAATGAGCAAACACAGATGGCGGAATGCAAAATAAAAATGAACAAAGAGTAACTCACGAATGTGGTGACGCAAGCCAACAATCCTCAGTATCCGAAAGCTCAAGTAATTTATACGGAACCATAGTTTCGGGCAGAAAAACACAACCTCTAGAAATAGAAAGACTAAGCAAGTTAAAAAATAATAATAATATCATTAATTACTAATTAGTTATAAACAGGATACCAGACGTCTAAGGTAGCATAGAGTTCCGGTGTAACTGATAAGATAAATTAGGAAATAATATTAAAGTACAGTTTTTTTTTTAAAACTTTTTCTCCTTTTATATCGGGTAACGGAACTGTATCATCTGCAACAAATATCCAAGTTCGAAGCTATAAAACTGAGTACGAATGGCTCACTTAAAGCTGCGCTTCTACGTTTTAAAATAAATATGTCCGATTAAGACGATTCATGGCCAAAAACAGTGATATTTAGGAGTCAATTTAAAATAAACATGTTGGAACGCCCGGTGCGTCTCGCGTAAAACGTGGTTAATAGCCGTTTAGATGGCAACACAGAACAGCAGGAAGCCAAGTTGAGAAAACCTGTGGCATTCGCGCCGCGGGCGCCACGGGCTTTGATTATACTCACTCTTATTGATTGAATTTAATTCAAATAACAATTGTATTCCGTCATAAACCGTTCCATTATATTACATGTTAAATACTTTAAAAAAATTTACCTGTTGAACGGGATCGGCACCCGTGTATTTTATACTGCGCGTGTCAAACTCTGGCAACATTATAAAAAGGCCAATCTATTCGTAAATAATATTAATAGGATTGATTGACCTATACGACCAATTCTCTTCATCGCGCCGTCAATTAACATCACTTGAGATAGAGGTCAAACAAAGATACACAATTAGTTCAATAACACTACTATTTACTATAACTTCATATGCAAAGTACTTTGATATAATTCAGTTTGAATACATTTCTATAATAAGTATAATTAAAACAAAGCAAAAGTAACTTATCGTATGCAAAAAATATGTGTTCACGGAAAATCGAATGGATAGTTATTCCTTATAAAGAGAATAGGTGGTATTGTGTAACTTGATACAGTTTTACGACTTACGAAGCCATACGAATCAGACTGGAGTAGCATTGAGGTGTCATTCTTAAAGCCTATCCGATATCTTCAAGCCACTGGGATAAATATTTTCCAAAACGGTGATAAAGAAATTTGTTAACTGATTGACGCTTGATAAAAATGTAAGAGTTCGGAGCCAGAAATAAAAAGTGAAATGGAAGCAATAAAATTCACAGAAGATATAACACTCACCTCGTAAACATTCACAAGGCTCAAAAGAACGTCTGATCGTCAAGCTGGAGTCCCCTTCAAAGAGCATCCCGAACACGTCAATTTGTTTACGAATTACGCATAAATTCATCCCCGAAGACAAGGCATCTCGTGCGGCGATCGCTGTTGCGACATTTCAATAAAATTTACGATTCTGACTTAAATGGCGTGTCCGATGAACGAAAAAATATTCTCCGACATGTTCCTCTTTTATTTTAGAAGCAAGTTCACTTCGTTAAAATATCTCGGTCGTGATAATAAAACTGTCCGTGCATTGTGCCACTAATAAATATACCAATGAAATCGATATTACGCCGATAAAATATCTAGCTAATTCGATTTTCAATAGACGTATATAAACAAACAGTTGAGATTTTTATTGAATCGTTAAGTTGCTTTTTTTATCGAGCGTGTAGTTTTAGCGGGTATTTATGCTATCGCAGAGAAAATATTTTTGATGAGTTATAAAAAATGTATTCAGCGTTTACAATATTGTTGCGTATAATTGATACTTTCATCAATTATCCTCACGATATGTTTTTATAGCTTATAGACAGTTTAAAAGCTTTTCAATTTAATAGATAAAATAGATATATCTTTTTCATTTAAATAAATTGGAATTTTTCACAAGACGTGCGTAATTGACTATACCAGACATAATGATAGAATACAGAATATATTTATTGCATATAACTGTGTACATGTGCAAGATGGTCAAGGTTACAATGTAAGTTTCAACAGTTTGCCCATTTCGGTTAAATAACTAACAAGCAACAACAAAATGTCCCTTTATCTTGCTCAAAGATTAAGCGTTGTTGTTCAACGTGAGAATGCTGCTAGCATTTTGGGATCTTTGCCCACTGGTCGCTAACAGTGGGCAATAATCCTACACAGCTAGTTTTTTTTTTGTTCACACTCCACACCCTGTATTAGGAAACCCTGTGTGTTCGCCACACATGCATGGACACACAATCACAATGTACAAACATCTAATAACGTGAGCAAACACCTACATAATATTAAACAGAAATGTTTGCATCAGCCGGGATTCGAACACCGGGTCGCGGTTCTAGTCAGCGTCACTGATCACTGAGCCAGCACGACCATCAATTATTGTTATAATATTGCTCGTAGGTTATTTTCTTACATATTTCAAGGATAATTTTATAAATGTTATCTTCTAAATTAATTCAATTGTATTATTCGTATGTGTCAGACTAGTGTTTGGCCTATTTATGATGTAGCTATTATAGTATGACCAGGTTAATATTATTTGGCGTAAATACGCTGATGTATAAAATGTGACAATATTATTTTAGGCTTCCAGAATTAGCGTTCCATGTGTCGTGGCGAACGAACGCTACATTGACAGTTGTTATTGGCCGTGACACGCGAGCGTCTGCTCGTGACAGTAGGTACACTCTACAGCCCCATTGGTATTTTTGTCTACTTCGTCGCCCTATCAATCTTATGTTTACTCAGATGAGTCGAAACTTTAAAATTAGGCGGTGATTTATTTCTGTCATAAAAGAATTTACTTCTTTTCACGATTTATTACCTAAACAATAATTAGACATATCAACCGAGAATAGACATTTGAATGCAAAACTAGGACAGATATATAACGGTATAGAAAAATAACTTTTCTCGTTCGGGCAATGAAAGACTATAATCAGAGCTACCAAAAATGTTAATTATTTTTATTATCGCCAAGCCCTACGTAGCCACGTAAGTATAAACTGAAGCGTGGTGTCTGACTATGGGCCTTATGAGCAGGCTCAGAGTCACACGAGCTATGAAGATAGCTGTGCTCAGAGTTTCTCAACGCGATGGAATCAGAAATAAAGAAATCCGTAGAACGAAAGTCGCCGACATATCCTAACGGATTAGCAAGTTGAAGTGGTAGTGGGCAGGGCTAGCTCGAACAACGGCCGTTGGGTTTGAAAGGTTTTCGAACAGAGACCACGGACTGGCAAGCGCAGCATAGGACAGCCACCGACCAGGTGGACAGACGACGTGACTAAACAATCACAGGAAAAGGTTGGATGCGGGCCGCTTCCGACCAGTCTTTGGGAAAACCAATGGGGAAGGCATAATGTCCAGCAGTGGACGTCCTATGGCTGAGATAATGATGATAGCATTCCTTCGATGCGTTATGGCTCGTGGCCTTTTCAATATAGTGATTATCGAAATAAATAATAATCCTAAGTCCATGTCGGAAGCCCTAGGGCGGTCTGAAAACTGACATTAGGCTGACCACTAGCATGTCCGCCAACCCTTATTGGCCATAGCAGCGGACTATGACCAACACTCCAATCTCGGCAGAAGCACTAGTATTAAAAATAAAAAAGCAAGTAAATTTTATCAATAGAGTCAATAGATAAATACAGTACATAAATGGAGTTATAAATAGCCCAGAATGCAAAGTACATAAGTAAAAGCCTTTGAGTATATGTATATGTTGTATACTTAATTAACAATCTACCGTAATAATTACATTCGTTTTAATTCACTTCGTTAATAAGCCAATTGAAATTTGCCGTTAACAGATGCCCATAATGGTTAGTTTGTGGAATTAATTATTTAAATTTGATCAATATAACAACATAATTATAATCCGGCAAAAATCTCAATCCAAATCATACTGTATAATATATCGCACTAATATTATAAAGGCAAAAGTTTGTCTGCCGTTTGTCGTTTGTATATATTTGTTACTCCTTCACGCTGAAACGGCTACACAGACTGGCGTGAAATTTGGAATGAAGATAGTTTATACCCTGACACAACATATAGGCTACTTTTTATTCCGGATAAAGTTTAGTTCCGTGGGATAATTGAGGTAGTGGGAAACAGTTACAGTCCACGTGGATGAAATCGCGGGGCGAAGCTAGTCCCACTAATATTATAAAGGCGAAAGTTTATGTGTATGTGTGTATGTTTGTTACTTCTTGACGCTCAAACGGCTACACTGATTTCGATGAAATTTTGTATATAGATAGCTTAGACCCCGGATTAAGATTAGACTACTTTTCATCCCGAAAATAATTGCTGTTCCCGCGGGATAAGCAAATGGTTCAAAAACCTCTATTACTCTTTCACGCTCAAACGGCTGTACCGATTTCGATGAAATTTACTATGGAGACAGGTTAGACCCTGGAATAATACTGGAATAATTCCCTAGGGATAATTGAAGTAGTGGATAAACAGTAGTACAGTCCACGCGGGTAAAACTGCGGGGCGCAGTTAGTATAATATAAACCTTTAGTCTCTGCGGGTCATGCATTTTTATAAACACAAAACTTGCAGGGAATCTCAACATTTTATATTTATAAAAAAAAAAGTAAAAAGATACTAAAACAACAGGGTGTCTCGAGTTTTTGTGGCGTCGCCCACACTTGCACCGTGATCGGTTCACACTTAAGTCGCACTACAGTAGTGATATTTATCTACGTGCTTAAGCTATTTTAAAAATGGAATTAATATAAAAACGAAAAGGTCTTTTTTACTACATTTGTTATAGTTTCGTGCGATACAAAATTATTTGTTAGCTTTTAAATTCGAATTCATTACTATATTTTTTTTTCTGTCTCACTCGATGTTTAGTGACGATGTGGTCGAAGGTGGAATCACGCTAGTAATATAATGTTGACTGGCTCTCAAAGATAGTTTGAACACGGTGTTTGTGGTGACAGGTTTTCGAACTTGAGTGTGGTAGCTAGCCAGGTGGAACTGGAAAGTAAAACAACACCATTCTGTTGATTTAATTATGATGTTGATTTCAAGCTTACGTAAGCTGTTAGTGGAGATCGAACCAGCGTCCGTCAGGTTGACAGCCGACTCTCACACCTAGGCTATTATCGCTTCATATACTTAATTGACAGTAACATGGCGTCATGGAGTTGACATTAAAACTATAAAAAGAACTAAATGTTATGTTTATTTATAAAACTTAAACATTTTTACAATAGAATTACTTGAATTATAAACTATTTTTTTTAATACTCTTAATAGATTTATGATTTCATCAATACTATATACTTGGTTTTATTAAATATATTGAAACTAAAAATAATACTTTAGAAACTTTCAAATTAAACACCCGCACCAGGATACCCTGTGTCGCGGAAGGCATGGACAAACACAATCACAATACACAAGCATCCAAGACCTGAGAACAAACATCTATGCTCATCACAGAAGTGTTTGTCCCAGTCAGGATTCGAACCCAGGGTAACAGTTCCAAAGTCAGTGTCGCTGAACACTGAGCCACGACGATCATCAATTAGAAAATCAGCGTGAAATAAAAGGATTTCCAGTAACACCCAAGAAAGTATTTTACAATCGATTTTTCACAGGTCATCGTTATCATCATCACCATCTCAGCCATACGACGTTCACAGCTGGACATATGCTTCTCCCATTGATTTCCACAAGGACCGGTTGGAAGCGGCCCGCATCCAGCCCTTGCCTGCGATCTTAGTCAGGTCGTCCACCTTTTCACAGGTAAAACGTCACAAATGCTCGGATTTTTAAATAAGCAATTGTTGATAATCTTCACGAGCATCAGAAACATACTGACATTGTGTATCGACACCTCTAAGAATTTTGATGGTGGCATTATAGATTTGAGCACGCGATAAGCAAATGTGTCCCATCAATTTTGTACAAAATATTTGTTAGATCCGAAGATTCGTTTTTATTGCATTTGGAAGATTAACCCCGAGATATAGAGGTTTGGGACTATCCGGGGTGGAATTTGGGGATCACATAAATTTAACACCTCACACAAAAACAAATGGTTAAAAAATGGTTAATGTGGCTCCCTTCTTTACTAAAATTGCGTTTGGTCGAGGATGAAACCATTTTGACCATTGTTTGAAACGTGAAAGAGCAATCATTATTTCAATTTTTACTTCTTAAATAAAGTTTCATCTAAGCTCCAAACAAACAAACCTTCCAAACCTATTGAGTATGAAGTGCGAAAATGAAATATTATGGTCCGGCTAATAGCTCCCATATTTCCCCTGTTTTAGTTTTGAAACTTCAGCAAATAGCCCGACGAAAGTGATTTGTCGATCGGACGGCCAAGCCCCGGAATTAAATTTACGAGCATTAAAACTATCTCCATTCCATCGTGGCCGTGGCCTGTAGGGCGAAGACCGAGCTTTTGGTAAAAGCAGCTGCATTTAATCGAATCCCAATCAACTTCGGACGTAACAGTTCACAGTTACTTTAAATATGTAATCAAAAGACCGCTTCACTAAAGAACTATTAGAACTGATAAATTGTTTCATATCTTCCTAATTTTTATAGCATCGATGTTTACTTTTCTTTTTTCCTACTCCTTACATTTAGTAAAAGAGTGTGTCGGACTCTTTGTCGACTGCTATCCACAGATAAGCGAATACGACAAACCATTAGATAGCGAGTGCATATGGTTGATCGATTGTAAACAGAGATAAAGAGGAAAGGGCCATTAATTTATTATATACCGGAACCCAAATAACGTAGGTGTTGTTTGTGAACGAAGAAAACGGTTAATGTCAAAAATCGGACGCGAACACAATGGTGGCTTGAGGATTAAAAGCGAAGCGCTGTAGTAGTAGCGGACGCATCATTTATCAGACCAGTAGGAGCCGAGCTTCTCCCGCGCTTTGACAGCGATGGGCTCGAGCTCGGAGAAAAAAATGTAGATCCACCTTTATTCATTTAGCTGACAAATGAAGCTTACAGACCAATATAACGCTCAATAAATTTCGTGGTTGTCAGCTCATTAAAACAACAATCTTGATTAAAACTGTGAGTTTCCAATTTTCTTATAACATGAGACGCATTCAATTTAGAATGGAATTAATTTGTTGTTTACTTTTGTAGAATTTTAGATATGATTAAAATTATTGATTGAGTTTATATTGGAATGTTTTAGTGTTAATAATCTCGCCATGATGTATCTGTGGAAATGAAATATGTAGTTTTAAAACAAAAGCGTCGATAAAATGATTTTATTTTAATTTTAATCCATTCTTTTTTAATTTTTAATTTTAAAAGCTTGCGTTTTACAATTGTCTCACCTGAGATGAGATGAAGTGATGACGTGGCAATAATAATAAGAAATGTAATCAGAATCATATACAGGATTATCAACCTATGTTTATCTCGGATCCCAGCCCACGTCCACAGTTTACTTATTTTGGCCTAAAGCGTGCTTTATCGCCAGATCGCGTGACAAGAGGCTTTACATCAACTTTAGAACTAACGGAACGTCGTGTAATTTCCAGTAACGACGTGTTTCTTTTATTGTCATATATATAGGTACTATGAATACATTGTGTTATTTATTATGTATCTATGTGCCGGCGATGCACTTGCGTCGATCGTCGTTGCATAATATCCATTATGCAATTATAAGAAATGAAATATATAATGCACATAATCTTTTTTAAGCAATGGTCTGAAGGTGATGGACGAAATCACTGAATTATGTACTAGTCATAAAGAGCCGCTCGAGTGCCGCACATCTAGATCTAGGAATGGCGGGCGTCGTAATCATCACCAAATAAATGATTATTTGGTGTAAGGGCTGGGTGCGGGCCTTTTCCATCCGGTCTTTGTGAAAATAATTAGAGGCCTATGTCCAGCCGTGGACATCCTATGGCTGATATGATGATTACGAGGATGATGATGAGGATAGCTTGTGTTTACACAAAATCTACGTTAACAGTTATAGTCGTTTGTTTTTGCACGGATCAAAAACTATTTTTATTTCGACTGTTGGGTCTATTATTATTTACCATCGTTTCTAATAAATCACATGACATCTACCATAGTATACAGTTATAACATAAGGCATTATATCTCCGATATCCATGAAATTAAGAACTAAGGCGTTATAAAGTTAACAATAACCAATACTGTTTTATTGTTTTGAAACTATAAAGCGTATGAAATGAAAAATACAATAATTCTAAATTATTTGAGCTTCTTCTTATTTCATTTCGTAATTAAATGTAGTTTCCAAGAAGTTTAATACCGAACCAGTCAACTGATATAGATCAACTTGTTACTTGACACCAATAAACTTTACGATTCCAATTGTGGCTTAAAGACTTCAAACAAATAAATTGTTGACCTTATCTCTGATCAGAAACCCAAAACCAATGAGCATACGCCGTTGAATGTATAGAAGGAGAGCTGGTAAGTTCTGTAGGCCATTCGTCCAGATAAATTGAACAAAAGAGTCGCAGCCTCTGAGTATGTACACTATTTCTCACAACATCAGTGCGATGTAATCAGAGAAGACGACGTGTCGGGCTTATTTATGTATGAGCAGGGCGCGGACGAGGGTGGGCCAAACGCGTTGGATACAAACAGAATAATATTGATGACACTGCGCTACGAGGGGTCATGAATCATTAATCGTCCTCTCTCGTGTACGGCTCTATTACGACTGCTTTGCCAGATAAGCCACCCTTCATAAGGTGCGCGAGACTTCTCAGTGACGATTGCCTTTTCTGTGGAATTTAGACATGGTTTAGATACATACGTGTACACGAGTTAATGATAGACTTGAACATTCTACCCAGTACCTGCACGAATCTTAATGTCCTCATACTACGCTAGGTGGGACGCACTTTAAATATTCTTCTGCCAATTCATTATTGCCTATCATAAACTTTTCCACCATCAAGTTTATCAAAATGATTCCTCGGATATGCCTTCGAATTTTAAACGTTATTTTCATAGACTGGGTGTTGGATATGATAGATACTATATATGCAAAAAGAACCACGTGTGCTGCAATTCCGTAACCTACTGAGTTCGAAACGCATTTGTTGTAATAATTACAAAGATAAAAGAACATAAAGAAATTGTGTAAGGGCAAACAAAAAGCGAGGGCAATTTGGGTTAATTCAGAAAGCAACTCAGACATGGCTGCTTCCCAAATGAACTCAAACCTTACAAAAACGAAAACAAATCGTGGACAAAAACGCAGGTCATTTCGACGTGGACTTTCTCGTTTATTTTTTCTAAGCGCCCGAGGACGTGCATCCGAAACCTTGAGATGGTTTTTTTATTTCTTTGAACAAAAATTGTATTCTACCTCTCGTGCATGGCTGAACAACGATAAAATAATAATGCTCACAAGCAAAGTGGCTTCTTCAAAAAGGAACCTTAAATGAAGGCGGAACGATCCCAAATTTCTAATCGTGATTTTTTTCGCGATCACCCGGCTCGCTCTTTACGGGTTCTTTTTTGCTAATGTTTTAGGACTCAAGGTGAGACGGCTATTATTCATTTTTAAAAACGCTAACATTAGGTTTACTTGAGATTTGCTAAATGTAAATGAGTGTAATTCACGCTTAAACAAAGATTTCACTGTATTTCGTTCGACTAAAGTTCTTTGAAACTATGCCAACAATGAGGTAACTTAATGGTTTTGAGAAAAATGGACTGGATTTGGGATTGTGCGCACTGTTCTTTTTAATCTTTAGTAAAACTAGCAAAAAATATTTAGTTTTTTAATATGGAGGCACGACATCATAAGAACACACGAATAAAATATTGAACAAGGCAAGTGTTTACCTATAAAAAACATAATACCTAATCCTCATTCTTATTCCAAACATATAAACATCTCAACAGTTTTCTCAATATGAAAACATTCGAAGTAACTCTTAAAAAGGCACAACACATAAAATTTACATGACAAGTCAACGTACAAACCTAATGTTGCCATAGTCATAGCAGTTATCTATATCTTGGCACTTAATGTACTTTTTAAAATTCATCACGTGTTTCTAAAAGTCTCGGTTGACATCGAGGGAGGCGCGCTTCCAACAAAAAGTTACACCAAAAGAAGGAATGGACAAAAAAGCCAAGACAGTGTATTTAAAAATGGCCACATTTCAATGACGTGAAGACAATGGCAAGAAAACAGTTTCTGGCGACATTGTGGCAGTTACTTACAATATGGACTTTGTTTTAAAAGATCCATTGAACGAAGATATTTCAAAGAATATTTTTTAAGATGTATTTCTATAGGTGTACTCTTGAGTTCAAAAGGTAAACTTAATAAAGGAAGTAATTTAGTACCTACAAGTTATCTGTGATTCAGATGATTCATACACATTTTTAAGCGAATACAAAAAAGGAGGAGGTTCTCAATTCGACCCGTATGTTTTTTTATGTTTGTTAGTTCAGAACTTTCGACTGGGTGAATCGATTTTGATGATTCTCTTTTATTTGAAAGCTGGTGCTTTCCTTTCAATTTCAACCAAATCGGTCAAACGGTTTTCGAGTTACACTCCAATAACTGAAAAGTGTTACGTTTATCTCAATGACTTTCTTATTAAGAGTCAATGATAAATTGATCCCGTGAGTTGCAAAGCTGAAAGCTGAAAAGGAGAAAAAAATGTACCAAAAAATGGAACCGACTTCAACACTCAAAAGTATGAAATAACTGTTGAAGTCGGTACCATGATAGTTCAAAAGTAACTGATATCAAAATATTGTGCTCATGGTACCGACTTCGACAAGTTATTTCATACTTTTGATTGTTGAAGTCGGTTCCATTTTTTGGTAATAATTTTTTTTTCACTTTTTTTAGTGACCTATATTACTCATGGGATCAATTGTCATTGTGGTGTAGGTATGTTCACCGATGTCTTCACCCGCTACTATAATATCGTGCAGTATAAGCACGCATTTTTCAGTTTTTGACTTGTAACTCAAAAAGTGCTCGTCCGATTTTGATAAAATTTAAATGGGACTACACGGGAAGCACCAGCTTTAAACCAAATAAAAAAAGAACCATCAAAATCGGTTCATCTAGTGGGAAGTTATGCGGTAACAAACAAAAATAAAAAAAAATAAAAAAAAGAACAAATGGGTCGAATTGAGAACCTCCTCCTTTTTTAAGTCGGTTAAAAATGGAACCAACTTCAACACTCAAAAGCGTGAAATAACTTGTTGAACTCGATATCATGATAGTTCAAAAGTAACTACCAAAATATTCTGCGCGTGGTACCGACTTTGGCATGTTATTTCATGTATTTGAGGGTTGAAGTCGGTTCCATTTTTTGGTTAAAAATGTACCCCAGTAAACACCTTCATGAAATGATCCCATTTGTGATTCCATTAAGGTGCACATTCAATGTAATTTGCGCATTTCCTCAAGATACCCGATTGTGTATAAAAGGGCTACCCTTCCGTCGTTATAATCATCGCGCATCTCTCCGTACACAAACACAAAAAACAACTAATGCCGGGCAACTATTGTGGGAGCAGGTAGAATGGTTAAAAAAATATGAGCTCACTAAAAGCGTTTAGATCCCTGCAAAAAAGGCGAAGCGTGATCATTGTAAATACCAGATGGATTAACAGCAGATGTCGATTTTGGAAATGTTGATGATGTGTGTGATATGGGTACTGCCATATTATTTTTACCTGACGTTTTATACTCTATATATATATATGCTCGCATGGCCTACATGGCATAAAAGTCTTGTTTTTTGAATAAATAATTTCTGAGATCTCTTTCAAGATCCTGATGAAGACTTCCGGAAGCCGAAACAATTGTCGAACGTGATATCGACTACGCGTGAGTACCACTTTATACCCGTAAACAACAGTTTAAAATAATTTCTGGTTTAGCTCTATTCATAGTTAGGTATATGGATTATAAATTATATGACTGTTAAATACAGAAACATTCCAAACATCACTAATTTATAAATCCCATTAAATAAAACACAAGTAGCCCAGAATAGTAAATCTAAAAAGAATAATGTTGTTGCATGTTGATTCACCATCTCAATTCTAATTTATTACAAACGATAAATAACATTTTATAATTAAAAATATTAAATCAATATGGCGTGAGTTCGGGAATTTATTGATCGAAGAATTTGATTAACAAACACAATAATTTATGGTGCAATCTCTTAGTGGATAGAAACAAATAAGCTTATTCCGATTTGGAGGGGATAGCCGATACAGATTACATTTTATGGATGCATCAGCGATACCAAGTAACCTGTTCCTGATGGTCGATATAAATAACATAAACTGGTTTAGATTAAACACTATCTGAAATAGTAAGTACCGGTAGATATATTGACGTCATCTCACTTGAGGTAGGTACCTATAGATAAAGTTGACTAAGTTACAATAATTGGGTTCTATGTTTGATTGATAGATTGAATTAGTGGCGAACTCGAAGCGATGATAGCTCAGCGTGGGGAGCGTCGCGCGTCGTCTGGCAAACTGACGGAAACTGGTTCGATCCCCAAGAAGAGCTTAAGCTTCCGGTGAAGGTGACATCGTTATCAAATTCCCAGCATGGTGGTAGGGTACTTTCGAATACCCGCCTGGCTAGCTACCACCCTCAAGTCTGAAAAACTGTCACCAAACACATAGTGTGTTAAGGCAGCAGTCCTTGAGAGCCAGTGAGCATTCTAGATCTAGCGTGATAACATCTTCGACCACATCGTCACTGACCATCAAGTGAGATAGTGGTCAAACGCTAGATCTATACAGTATAAAAATAAAATTGGCTCGGATCTCGCTGTGCCTACCTAATGTGTGTTAATTACTTAATTCGACAAAACCTTACTTTGTTTAATTTTAAGAAATGGCAGCGGACAGGTTTATGCTTTACTATTTACCTACTTGATAGACAATTTCGAATCGCAACGCAACGAAACGTACCTACTTCTATTAAACATTAATTCTCTAAACCATGTCTATCATCATAATCATCTCAGCCATAGGATGTCCACTGCTGGACATAGGCCTCCCCCATTGATTTCCATAAGGACCTGTTGGAAGCGGCCCGCATCCAGCCCTATATGTCCATCATCCAACCATGTCTATAACTTTACTATTTTATACATTTTTGCTACTTAACTTTGGCCCATCATTCAAAGAGATAAAGATAAACGTCTACTTAATTCAGCTTTGCGTTAATCATTCGGTCAGAAACACAATAAAAGAAAAGATAGAAAATAAGACCCACTTAAAGCACCCCTTTCTCTCCACCCTTCTCAAAAAACGGACAAAATCCTACTCTCAACTCGGTCAAGCCCGCCCTCCCCCAAATCAGAACCCTGAATTAAGAAATACAACTTAGGACCACTCAGGACCTATATACAAAGTCTATACGATATAATTTAAGTACACGTATCAATAAAATATCTTACCGAACTGAACGAGAAATGCCGTTGAGCAGAAAAAATAGGCCTAGCGCGTCAGCTTTTTACCTTCATTGAAAGCTCCATATCTGTTTTTGTACATATATAGAGAAAGCTTTTTTGCGGACTGATTGCTTCAGGAGTTTCGTCGGCCAAATATTGATCGATGTCTCACGAACGGCTACTTCGATCATGTTACAGAAGACGAAGAAGAAGTTACTTACACTGTTAATGGATCACAATGATAGTTACTACTGCTTATGTCACTTTTGACAGCCGACCAGGATTTGATCGATTCTAGAGGTAGAAAGATTATGGTCTCGTCGAGCATAATTTGCTTGCTTTGACGTGAACGGTCGTGATCAAATATTCAGTGTAGCAAGTAATGTTCTAATCGAGCTCGTGAACGCCGCATACCTATCCGCTATCAGAGCAACATATTGCTTGGCCGCAGCCGCTCCCGAACGCAGCCCTTTGGAAGTATTCCTTCCCGCGCCGCGGTTCAATTTCAATGATAGATATTATAGTAAAACAATCTTTTGCAATCAGCGAAAGGTTAGATAGGTATGCAACTACTTTGTAAACGACAGTCATTAACTTACAAAATATCTGGTAAAACGGTTATCTAACTGTGTCAATCAACAAACATGTAAGTGGATGTGATGTAAATTCACTGAACTATTTTTAGTTAATAATAATTAACAACCACTTCGATGGCTGATAAAAATAAAACCCATTAAAATATCTTATTCTACAATGTCGCGGTGTTTCATAAACTCAAAATAGTGCGCTTGATAAATTTCAGACTACTAGGTATTTCCAAAAAAAACATTGTTCACTGCAGCAGTGGTTAAGTGCCACTCACAATTTTACCTAATTAATAACTGATAATAATTTATTGATGTAGGTAGGTATCTTTTAGTAAGTAAAACCATATAGGTAAACCCGAGAGTGACGCTTTGTTTTTTTATTTATTTATATTATTTTTTAGGTCTAGTTGTCCAACAGGCAGCCATATCAAGGTTAATGGTGATAATGATTTATTTATTATTGTGAATAAGCAAGCGTTTGACCACTATCTCACCTGATGTTAAGTGTTGATGCAGTCTACGCTGGTGCACGATAATATGGCTAATATTATGGCTGATACACCTATTTGCATCAATTTAAATAAGAAGGCTTTTATATATATCAAAGTCAAGAGGTAGGTACCTAGCTAGGTAGGTTTAATTAGTAGTAGGTTATAGTTAGTTACTTTAAATGTTGATTTAAGTACCATTTAGAATAAATACAATCTAACTGAATGGATGACTTACGGAACCAAAACGTGGTCTCTAACTATGGGCCTTCTGAGCAGACTCAGAATTGCACAACGAGCTATGGAGTGGGCAATGCTCGGGGTTTCTCTACGTGATCGAATTAGAAATGAGGAGATCTGTAGAAGAACGCAAGTCACCGATATAGCCCAGCGGATTAGCAAGTTGATGTGGCAATGGGCACATAGCTCGAAGAACTGATGGCCGTTGGTGTCGAAATGTTCTCAAATGGAGACCACGGACTGGCAATCGCAGCATAGGACGGCCACGGACCTGGTGGACAGACAACCTGACTAAGATCGCAGCCAAGGGCTGAATGCGGGCCGCTTCCAACAGGCCCTTGTGGAAATCAATGGAGGAGGTATATGTCCAGTAGTGGACGTCCTATGGCTGAGATGATGATGATAAATACGATCAATAAATAAGGGTTAGTGTGGACTGTGGACATACCCACCTACTCCTTACAAAGTTAATGATTGCAGAAGGGATAGATTATTTTTTAAATTGAATTATAAATATAATAATTTATATCAGTTACCTACCTACCAATGTCATTTTTATAAAAAGTACTCAACAGATAAAGTGTTCTTGCAAAGGTTTTAATGCGTCAAACCCTGTCACCGGGCATTGGTTATAAATATACGTACCTACCTAATATGTAGATATAGAACTGTTTCTTACATACCTACCCATCTATCTATTGAAACTTTAAAAATCCCTAGGTACCTACCTACTCCACATTTTAATTTTGGAGCATTGTTCTGGCTTCCAATCTACCAAAATCATAAGTTAAAAAACGCGTCAAATTCGTTTTGGGGTATAATATAAATAAGGCTTTTGAATCGGGCAAGAAACAAACCACAAACCAAAACAATAAAAATATCAAACACCTTTTTCTGTGATTGGAAATTGTATACTTTTGTCGATGAAAATCATCTCATTGTTGTATTTAAATGAAGCCATTATCAAAAACAGAGCAAAATATGTTACCTTTTGCAAACATGTGGCTCTGCATTGTGCAACTCTCAATGGAGAAGACACTTCCTCTTCAGCCGACACTCCAATCCACACAGCGACCGCAGATAGTATAGAGAACTTATACAATAACATTTTGGCACACTTTTTCTTTGGTTTCTTCTATACAAAGTCCTGGTTATATCTGTAAGCTTATCATAACTGGCACGTCAGAACACGCAAATATATACCAGTCATAATGTCGTCCGTTCTTTCAGTTTTCTTATCCGTGCTTGTAAGTTTTCGTCACGAGAACATCATTTGTCAACGGTGAAATAAAGTTTGTAGTTATTTCGTAAAAATCCGTAATCCAATACAATAGGGGCGTAAAATCATGTCAATAAAAACTCAATTGTAACACAAAACGTACGACGAACTAAAACGCACTATAAATATTTTTTCACAGTTCGGATGATCCTTGCCGAATACACATCGAAACACCGACGCTGCCGCCAGCGCGGTCGAATGCAGACTAACCACCCCGCTAGAAGCTCGGTTACTCTCCCCTCTGTTGGTTAATTTCATACCTTTCTCGCTCACTCACAAGAGCTTTTGGCGTTCTCTGTCCCGCACAGTAGAAAGTACCCATCCATGGCTACTACTACGTGTGCCTCTCTCTGTCCTCTCTACTATTGCATGTACATTGTTCTATCTCGTTTCATCTCAGGCGGTTTGACGTTGTTTTTCCCTGATGCAGTTTAACGGATGGGAATGTAGTGGTTATTGTTAGACAAAGACGGTGGTAGTAAAAATTTTAGGGTTGTTCAAAAGGGGTGACAAAGAATCGAGCTAATTCAGGGCTTTCGTTTTTATAGGAGCACAGGCGGTAAAAAGTATCCCGCCTCTCTCGTTTGTTCAACTTTATGGTGCTCGCATCGTGAAGCATATTAATAATATTAATGGCTGCCGCATCAACAATTATAATGCATTTTTTATGAGTGCACTGTTTATAAAATCTCCTTAATAATGGTTTATATTTGACCCTTTTATGGTTACGCTAAGGGCGGCTGAAATAATAGATGCGATATTTTTTATGACTAGCTTAAACTTTTAGAACTGTTGAAGAAGAAGTTGAATAAATTCTTATAGTCACAAAGAAAGATAATTAATTTCGCAAAGTAGGCTTGGTCACAAAACCTCGGCAAAAGGATTAAATAAGAATACGTGTACGTGACAGCGCACAAGCCTTTCTACGTAAAGGCATTTTTTTCGTTTTCTTTGCCCAGTCTCCAGACCCGTTCCATTCAAACCACTGTCTTTAATCTTCTAGTAGGTACTTATCGTGCCAGACCTTGTTGCAAGTTTATCAGTAGGTAAACATGAAGTTTTGCCAAAACTTGTAAGACACACATTACAAGGTATAAGTTTACACTAATTGAATCACACTTAATCGACTATAAATATCTTTCTACTGTGGTTTGGGAAATGCAAAAAATTCTAATATAATAATATAAGAAAATATTTTTTTACTGCCACAAACAATAGAATTGTGTTTAAGGGCACATTTGTCAATCATCAAATAAATTGTATGTATTGCTTTCGGGCTGTTTGGCCGTGGTCTATGTGAACCTTGTGTTCCAGACGTTTCGTCGATCACTGCGGTCGACATCTTCGGTAGTTCAGGCCCGAGCGGCGTCAAGAGCGTAGAACTCACCTTCGCGGCGTCTTCTCTGATACTGAGTATCAGTAGTCGGAGTAGTCAGTCTCAGTATCAGAGAAGACGCCGCGAAGGAGAGTTCTACGCTCTTGTCGCCGCTCGGACCTGAACCACTGAAGATGTCGACCGCAGTGATCGACGAAACGTCTGGAACACAAGTTTCACATAGACCACGGCCAAACAGCCCGAAAGCAATACATACAACATGCAACGCCGGCCGTGAAAGCCTTAGAGTTTCTTCTTCTTCTTCTCAGCCATAGGAAGTCCACTGCTGGACATATGCCTCCCCCATATAGGGGGGATTTGCCAATACTCGCCACGCTTGGCAGGCGGGTTGGCGAGCGCAGTATGGTTTCTCATCCTCAGAAGGCGCTGCTGCCCACCTTCTGGTACGTGATCCCTTAGCCGACTCTTACGGCACCCGCGGGAAGAGATGGGGGAGTACTATTCTAGGCCGGTACCACCGCGGCAACCTTAGAGTTTACATCAAATAAATTATTTACTTGTGTACCATTTGTTAATTAATTCTGATTGGATTGATGACGTACTTATGTACTTTTATATTACCTTAACAGTACTTAAAACAGTATCGTTTTTACGAGAGTTATTGTATATCTGCGTATTGCAGAAATTAGGTCGATTTTGAAGGTTCTTTTAGAATTTAAATATGGTGACCATATTTGCTAAAGAGGTTTTCAGCTTGTTTGGTTGATTTCTAAAGAAATAAAAATTAAAAAAAAACTCCTTTGAGAACAGTTCATGGAGGTTAATTCTCATGGAACAAAATATAATTTAATTTGCTAATTTATTAATTAATAAAAAAATATGGTCGGTCGAAAAAAATATTTTCGACCGACCATATTTTTTTCTGTATCAATTATACCCGCGGTAACTACAACTGCGCTTGAAACGTGTCCTACACCAGAAGAAAGGATATAAAACATCTCACAATGAAATGAACTTATTTGAAAAAAAAAACATTTAAAAACGTTTGTGTGTATGCGTGAGTATGTGTCCCTTTTTTTTTTTTTTTTTTTTTTTTCCGCTGGGAAAAATGCATTGTGCATACCTCCCCATCGGGGGATGGGGGGGTTATGTGGGGCTCCCCGGTGCCAATACGACCGGTATACCCACTAAACAACCCAGCGGCACTCCGGCATCGTCTGTGAGGAAGAGGACTGGGAGATCGGCAGAGCCTTAACGTCCAGTCCCCCGCCGACGACCGCCCGCTTTTACAGCGGGGCCTACTCGGCCCTCTCAACGGGAGGGGTCCAGGAATGGCCAGGAGTGCTCGGCCATTCCCACCCGGCGGAGGTGGTGAATGAGTGCAATGCAGGAGAGGGCGCCCCCGCGCCTATCCCCCGCTATTCACCACCGGGAGAGGAAGGCGACGATCGTCCAATCGCCTTCTTCCGCCCCTTCTTTTTCTGCGCAGTGGCGCCGCAAGGGGGTCTTCCTCTCTTGCGCGCTCTGCCGCCTCCTTTTGCGAGATGACTTTTTCACAGAAGGAGGCGACCGCCGTCCAAGCCCGTTCGCCTCCCAACATGGCGTTGACCACGCTAGGTAGCGAGAGGTCCGGCCCGACGACGTCAACCAGGCTGCGGCGCAGCTCGGACCACGACGGACACACCTCGAGGGTGTGCTGCGCCGTGTCCTCCATCGCGCCACAATCGTGGCACGCTGGTGTTTCCTCCCTTCCGATGCGGTGCAGGTACGATCCGTAGCATCCATGTCCGCTAAGAACCTGCACCAGACGGTACGAGAGGAAACCGTGGGACCGCCCGAGCCAGTCTTGCAGGACCGGCCCGAGGGCGTCCAACGTTCGGCGACCAAAAGCAGCGGTGGCGAGGTCCTCCGACCAATGTTGGACGACTGCACCCCTCGCCTCACGCCGGACGGCTTCCCGTTCCAGTGGGGCGATGCGCTCCCCCAGCGCCTTCCGTCTCGCCGTCCACTCGTACACCTTGGCTAACACCCCCGCCTCGAGCTCCCATGGAGGGGTGCCCGCCAAAGCGCACGCCGCTGCAAAGCTCACTGACCGATAGGCCCTCGCCACCCGCAGTGCAATGGCCCTTTGGGGCCTTCGGAAGGCGGTCGCGTTCTCCCGCCTTTGGAGAGAGTCGGCCCAGATCGGAGCCCCGTAAAGAGCCATGCTCTTCAGGATGCCGGCGTACAGGTGCCGGCATCGTTCCTTCGGCCCCCCCAGATTCGGAAGGAGCCACGAGAGGGCGTCCGCTACCTTCAGCAGGCGCGTCGATAACTCGCTGAAGTGTGGGCCGAAGCGCCACCTGCTGTCCAGCACCAGGCCCAGATATTTCATCTCGGCCGTCACTTCGATCCTGACGTCCTCTACGACGATGTGAGCGTCTGGGGGAATGCGCTGCCGAGGTCAATGGAAAAATACGGCCTCGGTCTTATGCAGCGCCACCGTAAGGCCTAGGCAGCGGATCCTCCCCGCAACCAGAGTTCCACCAGCCGAGGCCAGACTCGCCGCCTCTCTGAAATCCCTCCCCCGGGCTGTAAGGAGAGTGTCATCTGCATAGCAAATGACACTCGTGCCACTGAGGAGAGTCCCCCGTAAAAGCCAGTCGAATCCGATGTTCCAGAGAAGCGGTCCAAGTACAGACCCCTGCGGAACACCGGACCCTGCACCGTACCGACGAATCTGGCCCATACGGTCGACGAGGAGGACAGCTCGGTCCGACAGGTAGTTGGCCAATAGAACCCGCAGGTACTGAGGCATTCCATGGTGGCGGAGCGCTTCCAGGATCGTCGAGTGAGGGATGGAGTTGAATGCGTTGGCTATGTCAAATGACACTGCCAAAACTCCATCCCCTTCCTCCATAGCTTCCCGCACTTGGCCCTTGAGTCGGGCCAGCGCGTCCACAGTTGAGCGCCCTCTTCGAAAACCGAATTGGGCGTCTGACAGATCCGGCCCGACCCTCCTCAGGTGGTCGTTCAGCCGATTTGCGACGATTCCCTCGAACATTTTGCCGACCTCCTCAAGCAGTACGATAGGCCGGTATGCCGAGGGAGAGTCCATCGGGCGACCCTCCTTTCGGAGGAGGCACACCTGCCCCTCCTTCCAAGATTTCGGGAACCTACCAGCCGTGAAGCATGCGGAGAATAGGTCCCGGATCCTCTCCTCCATTTGAAGAGCGGCGATGGCCACCACCCGTGCAGGGACGCCATCTGGCCCAGGGGCCGTCTTTTTGGCGCGGAGGCGAAGAGCCTCCCCTGCAAATTCTGCCGCCGTGACTGGAGGAGCCTCTTCCTCCTCATCCTCCTCCGGTGGGGCCACCCTCCGCGGAGGATCCATCACTGGTGGGACGAAGTCGGTTCCGGATGGAAACAGGGACTGGACCACCCCATCCAGCAATGTCGGCTCAAGGGTTTCCGTCAGCGGGGGACCAAAGGTGCGCAGTTTGTTCCGCGCCGCTTTATATGGTCTCCCAAACGGATCCCTATCGAGGCCCTCCAGCATCTCGGCTCTCGCCGCGTCTTTGGCGGCTCCCATTGCCGACTTGAGGACCCACTTTGCCTCTACGTAAGAGGCATAGAGAAGGTTCTCGTTGGCCTCATCTCGCCGGCCGCGTCGTCGACTCCTCGTGTAGGCCCTCCTTGCTGCCGTACAGGCGGCCCGGAGCTCTGCTAGCTCCTCCGTCCACCAATAGACGGCGCGACGGGGAGGTGGGCGGCGAGACCGAGGCATGCTAGCGTTGCACACCTCGGTCAATGACTCCCTGAGGTGGGCTGCAGCGGAGTCCACATCCAGGTCTCCGAGAGGAGGCGTGAGCCAGTCCTGGATGAACGCCGCCTCCATAGCCGCCTCTCGGTCCAGGCGGGTGAGAGCCCACCGTGGAAAGGGAGAGCCGTCCGAGGGGACCGTCCTCCGGGGGCTTTGGGTGGAGATGTCAAAACGGACATATCGGTGGTCCGACAAGTTCTCCACCGTCTCTACCCGCCAGTTTACGACGCGGGCGGCTAGCACGGGAGTGGCGAACGAGACGTCGACCACTGACCCTCCCCGTTGCCGCACACACGTCTGCACCCTCCCTCTGTTGAGGAGAGACACCCCGGTGGAGGCCGCCCAGTATTCAACTGCGCGGCCCCGGACGTTACAAGAGGCGGCCGGGTTACCCCAAGCCGTCGACTTCGCGTTTAGGTCACCCAATACGGCAACCTGGCGTGGGGCCGCCCTACCAACGACTGTCGTAAGGATTTCGAGAAAATTCTCGAAATCCGATAGAGGGCGATTTGGGGAGAAATATACACCCACAAATACTATTTCCCCCCACGCGGCGGCCACATATCCCGGTCCTCTCTCTAAGAGCGAGAGGGGAGGATGGTCTGTGGAAGACCGCGACACCACTGCCACCGAGCCGTCTCGATCACCCAGCCAACGGCTAGGGATCGAGTATGGCTCGGCGACCACCGCCACATCCACCAACCATTCAGCCATGGACTGCATCAGCAGGTCCTGGGCTTTCTTACAGTGGTTGATGTTCGCCTGGAGGATACGATGACCGACCCCAGGCATCATTCGGACATCGCACCCTCCTCATCGGCTGCCGGAGTTCCCGTTTCAGGGACGGCGGCGGTAGCCACAGCAGGCTGGGTCGGAGCCTGTGCTTTGCCCTTCTTGGGGGGAGGATTGCAATTTTTCCCTCTCATTACGTGGGCCGCCGGGCGGCCGCTGGCGGCACACACCGCGCAGCGTGGGGTGGTGGCCGTGCAGGAGGCGGACTTGTGCCCCTCTTTGCCGCAGCGGTAGCAGCTGTCCGCCCTATCCACCTCGGACGGACAGAGAGCCCGGGTGTGCCCGATTCCGAAGCACTTGAAGCAGCGCAGGGGCTGATCTTCAAGTGCTCGGACCCTGCAGGAGCTGAAGCCCACTAACAGTCGTCCTTTGGCCAGGGCGGCTTTTGCCACAGTGACCGGGCACTTGAGACGGATGGTGCCCATGCCGCCACGGCCAGGCCGGATGGCCCGACCCTGAATCGCTGCGGCGTCACAGCTCCCAATCGCCGCGACCACCGCCACCACCTCCTCTTTGGTGACCGAATCGTCTAGATCAGTCACCTCCAAGGTCGCCGACTTCACGGGCCTGGCTACCTTAGCTGCGTCCGCGATGACCTCTTTCAGCTTTGTTGCAAAGAGGTCCGCGTTAACGCCACCCTGAGCCCCCGGGAACTCGAAGATTCGTGCCCCAGCTTGGGTCCGACGGCACGTCACTGCCCCAATCCCAAGTTGGGTGGGGTCAACGTTGGTACGAGCCCGCTTCAAGACGGACTCGTACGTCTCACCCCGGCCCGCAGCCTCTGCAGTGAGCGTCACCACAACGGCCGCGGTTTTGGGGGCAGCCAGAGGTGCTGGCTGCCCCTTTGTCAACAAACCAAACATGTGGTCTACACAGACCGTGCCCCACACACTACCCAGACCCAGATAAAAGTGCGATTGTTCAAACGACAGTATGTATATACCGTCGTACAGAGAAGAAAAAAAATGGGCTATCCATTTCAACCCGTGTGTGCCGTAAGAGTTGGCTAAGAAATCACGCTCCAGAAGGTGAACAGCAGCGTCTTCTGCTGATAAAATCAACATATATGTACTGCACTCGCCAACCAACCGGTATAAGTCCAGCAGTGGATGTTCTATGGCTGAGATGATGATGATGAAAGAAAAAAATTAAACATGTATTGAATGGCATTTCAACGCATCTTTTATATTCTTTCTTCTTCTTCCGATCGCTATATTGTCGCCTTCAGGCCGTAACGACTTGATAGATTTTAATGAAATTCGGAATGAAACCTTATAGCCTGGACTAGCACTTTCACCTGACTACGCTACTTATCATCCCAAAATAAGTTAAGGTTTCTCTGGAGTCTAGTAAAAAGATATTTTAATATATAAAAGTCTCGGTGAATGTAAAAAATTAAGACAATATGGCGAAGTACACTTTATAAGTACACTTAAAAGTTAAAGTTAACACTTCAGATGTACATATAACAATAAGCAAACATAGATAAACTCGTTTCACAATTAGGTACATTTTTATCTATGTATATAAAAATCGCCTATGTATATAAAAATATAAAATTGCCGTGGTGGTACCGGCTTAGAATAGTACCCCCTCATATCTTCCCGTGGGTGCCGTAAGAGTCGGCTAAGGGATCACGTACCAGAAGGTGGGCAGCAGCGCCTTCTGAGGGTCACAAAATATACTGCCTCGCCAACCCGCCTGCCAAGCGTGGTGAGTATTGGCAATACCCCCCATGGGGAGGCATATGTTCAGCAGTGGACGTCCTATGGCTGACGTGATGATGATAATATAAAATGTCATGTCACAGTGTGTTATCGAACTCCACCGAAACGGCTTGCCTGATTTTAATAAAATTTTTTGTATTCAAATTCTTCTTTCTTCTTTGTCGTCACACTCTTGGCAGAGTGGTCGTGGTCGTCATGACAGGGGTGGTGGGGAGCTTCACAATTCGTCGCCATTCCTCTCGCACTGTCGCTTGCCTCGTGCATTCGTGTAGTGGACCATGTATTCAAATAGGTAATTTGTAAATTGGTACATAGGTCTGAGAATAAGTCATAGTCGACCCTCCTACCCCCACCCCTCATTTATTTTCGCGATTTTAGTAATTTTGTATGAACAATTAATATCCAAACAATTGAACGTCGCTAATCAATGTGAAGTAATTGAAATAAAGAGTCGTGTCACTTTAAAATTGTGATAATTTATATAGCATGACAACATTGGCCAGGTCAGCTAGTATGTACCGAATTTTATAAATATGAAAGTGACGATGTATGTCTGTTACGTTTGCTTTTTTAACTGCTTGATCAATTTTGATGAATTTTATTATAGAAATAGATAGGAGCTTAGAGGACATAGGCTACTTTTTCGGGTGTTTATTTTCGTGTTTACACGGTGAAATCGCAACTTGTTAATATTTATAAAACAATTTTAAATCGCGATTCTATTTCTTTCTAGCTCTTAGTCTAAGAGACAAAGTACAATAAAAAGTAAACATGTAGAAGTAGGAACCCACATACTTCACTAACAAACAGAAAGTACTAAGTTGACCTCTCACCAATACAAAACATTCAAACCTATACAGTTGGAAGTAAATTCGTTTCAAGAAACAAGGAGGCTAATTAGAACTTGTGTAAGAGATGGCCGGAGTAACTTATGCTACGTACTTGTGACATTAGCTTCTTACTAACTGCTATACCATCTGTTGAATCATGCACTAACTGTTAAACGTTCTGCGGTCACCTAACCAACAAACTGTGTAGTAACCTGTAAGAAAACATACTAGCTATGGTTATATCTGTGTTCATTGGGACGGCTTGTATGTAAGGCTGTAATCACTGCTACCTGTGTGGGATTCGTAGCCTACACAGTTTGTGTTAATGCAACAGGAGCTTGCGTTTTAAGTTCTAAATACGTATTTATGGCATAGAATAGAGCAGAATGGAAGAAATTGGAGACAGAATAAATAAATAGTCGAATATAGCACATAAAAGATTCATCGATTTTTCTGAAGTTTTCAGAGTGAAAGTAAAGTGAGAAGCGCGTGCAATGAATATCCAAACATTTTGACTTAGCAAATCAAAATTGTAATTCAATGGAGCAATGATAATAGATCAAACTCACGAGAATTTCCAATCAAAAATGATAATAGCATTTAAGGTACTCTGCTAATCGTCATCATCATCATCATCATCTAAGCCAAACGACGTCCACTACTGGACATAGGACTCCCCTGTTGATCTCCAGGAGTACCGGTTAGAAGCTGCAATTCAATTATATGGTAATCCACGAAAATATTTTGTTGTTTTACATTTTTAGAAATTCAATATTTATAAAATAATGAACAAGAAACATTTTTTTAAAGGTTCTTTTTACGTTTGACCGCTGTCTCACCTGATGTTAAGTGACGACGCGGTCTAAGATGTAGCACGCTTAGAAGGGACCTATTCACTCGCGACTTGAATACTCCGGAGTTGTAGGTGGTACCTATCGGGAAACACAGACTCAGGCAGTGAGTTCCACTCCCTGGCAGTACGCATTATAAAAGAGGAAGCAAAACGCTTCGTGCGTAACGGTGGTATATCTACCATATAGCGGTGGCGCATAGTCGTACGTCTGGTTGACCGATGATAGAATTAAGTGGAATTAAATTGTGTTATTCCAGTGCACATTCGCCGAAATGTATCCGATAGAAAACCGAGCAACTGACTCTGAAGCTTATGTTAGACCAGAAAATCTCTACCAAAGATCTTTTTGACTCGCCTTTTTATCTATTCTTTTTTTTTTTTTTTTTTTATTTATCAACATTCACACACGGTCTTCAGGTCCCAAACTAGGCAGAGCCTGTGCTACGGTAACCTGATGACCGATATATATACTTATATACATATACACACCCAGACACAGGTCAAACAGACATGTTGACATTCTATTTTTACGCCCCGTGTTACTTTTGTAGTAATACACCAATTTATTAAATGCTCGAAATATTTTCCGTTGAGGCTATGAATGTAAGGAAAAGATCACAAAATAAACATGACAAGCGCCAGTCCGAAGTACGAGAAAGGGCCGTTATTTGCAAAGGTTCCGAACCACCAATTTTAGTTTATATTGTTGACAATCGGTGTCGTCATTTTATGGCAACACATTTTTATGTATGCAGTTGAAGCATTGTCGAATTCGCTGAAAGGTTTACAGCTATCGTAAAACAAGTGTTCAGTTTTAGAAGGTCAAAGTTTAGGCTATTGTGGGCTTTGGGTGCCGGCGTGGTAATAAAATCGGTTATTGGCGACGTCTGATTTCATAGTTTATGTCTGGAGACGGCTCTTTAGTAGGTAAATCAAGTTGCTTTAAGAGATTGTAAAAGTTAAAAAAAAAATGTTAAAATTAAGATAGTGGTTTTTATCGTAAATAAATACGATGAGCAATGTTAAATTCCAGTTGTTTTTTCACTGACAGCTAATAAAATATTCTGATTATGTAAAACTCTGAATTTAGGTTTTTATCCTCATTCCACTACAAGTTAAGGCCAAAGTACTGTAAATAATAATTGATAAGATAAGGTACAAGTTGTCTCCACTTTGTGTCCTTAAGGCATCCAATGTTAAGGTAAAAAAAAAACCATGCAGTTGTTAATATTTTTTTAAAAAGCAATACCATTGTTTCTCAGAATAGGTACAGATTAAAAAATGTATTTATCTATTTCTGAAAAGTTAATTCCATTTTTGCCTGAACCATAAATAAAAAAAGTTCTAATTCAGGTAAACTATTACTAACCAAGTGACGCCGATAGCATAAAAAGATAGTGCGTTGATATTCTCAGTATTAGTCGATAAGCATCTATTAACGTGAAGATTTAGCTGGTAGTTTAACAAAACTCCGGCGTGAGCAAACTTTTTTAAGCAATACGGTAGTTAAAAATCAAAGCCGCCAGTCTGGTCATACTCACACCCCGGCACTAGGTTTCCCTGTGTCGCGGGAAGTATGGATACAGACATGTCATCAAAACAAACATCGAATATTCGTTTATCTTTGTAATTAGCCAACACGAATAAAAAAATCGTAATGGTATGAGAATGGTATGGCATATAATGGTAGGTAAATATTGATGATATAGGAATATTTTGTAGACTGTGACAATATGGCGGAACATGAAATCACACGACACAGGGCTGCGAGCATGGATCGTCAACTTGATAAAATTCGACAGTAAGTGCTTGTTCAGACACCGAGATATTCGCGCGATTTGCAGCTCTCCATATTAATATAATCGCGCGAGTGCCGCATGATTCGCGTGTACGCCATGTCTGAACAAGCACTTACTGTCGAATTTTATGGAGTCGATACATACTCGCAGTGCTGATTTCTTAAACTTAAGGTTGTATAATATTGTAATGTATATAATGCACTATTATCACATTTTCAGTCAGGCGGATACTAGACGATTAGATTACCGTAAGATTACACTACTACAGTTCTAATTCTTTGTCAGATTTGCACTATTGTTCACAATTTTGTTTGGTCCAACGTTATTATACTTTTAATCACATTGTCACTGACTATCTATTGAAATAATGGTCAAACTATCTTTAAGGTATAGAACAAGAGAATTATGCCTAATAAGTTATGCATAAACTGCCTGAGTGAATTAAACAGACTGCGCTTCTGAAAAAGTTGTTATGTAATGGTGGAAACAGACACGCACGGTGAGCGTTAAATTACGAAACAAATTAGTTCTGAAATCGCAGATTATTAACCTACTCACAATTGAGGTAACAAGGTATGTGAACTGTCATTTTTCTTCGAAAAATTTACAATAAATAATTCTCTCAGTTTTCATTCCAGAATCGTCATCATAATAATGCATACTTTCGTTTACTTATTTCTCCAGTCTTAGTATTTTTATTTTACTCGTTCTGCCCACTATGCAAAAGGTAGAGGCATGAAAAGTCAGAGACTGCAATATGCTTTCACGTTATTCTGATTTTATAATCTCTGGGAGTTGTCAATACATGGTTAATAGATCATGGATTATCTACCGGGGTTTGAGTAATAAGTTCATAAGTGTCTCTATATAATTTATAATTCATTTATTCATGTTAAATAATAGTATTATTTATTTATTACATAACATCATATTACATTATTTTGTTAATTAATATTATCTTAATAAAACGGTCTCACAAAAATAAAACTCCATGCTTACAATGCATACCTGTTTAAACCTGATAAATTTAATTCGAGCCGTGATATTTATGTAGTTGGTACTGCTACTAAACGTAATTTTGCTAAAGGCGCCAATCTAGGCTAAGCCTGTATCTTGGGCACCCGTTGATAGTACTAAGTCGCTGTTTCCCATCATTTCCGTGGACTGTATCTGTTTATTCACCGCTACTTAATCATGCAACATTATAAAATGAACTCTTTAATTAAAATAAAATACATTGAACTACATATTTGGTTCATCGACCAAACCAGACAACACCATTGATTAGACTCAAAGGAAAATAGATCTATTCAAGTATATATATACACTCAAACAGTAAACATTTTTAATAAAAGTCTTTAGTGGTAATAATGCACAAAAAGTTTTTTGTCTATGGTAAAAATAGTTCAATTATCATTCTGCGTAAAATACATAGATGCTATATTTATATAGTGTTTAATTTATACAACCATGTATATTATGTCATTCAGTAAAATTTTAATAATACATTTATAAAATAAGGGTGCCAATATAAGATTTAATTCGAGGTTTATGTTGTCATGTGTCATTTTTGATTGATTTTTTGGTATTTCAGGTGTTATTTTGACACTACTTCTCAAATATAAAACATACCAATGTGTTGGTTCTCAACAAGCTGTATTTTATTGACAGGCGCAAGTCAGTTTCATTAATATTGTTGTAGTTTCACTCTCTGACCAATCACTACTCTGTGAAAAGGAATGTACAGTTGAGGAGATGGAATTGCAACGAGGGAAGAACAGAGCCATCTTTCGTTGTTTAACTATTTTTAAATGAGTTTCGTCGAGATTTGTATTCATAACCGAGCCGCAAGGCCTATGTACATATTTTTGAATCAGATTCTTGGCAACAAACTCATTTCTAGAAAAGTATAATTTACTTTTTCGCGACCTCTGAGTAAACTGAAATAAAAAACAGGTTTTACCTTTATTACTTGAAGCCTAATATATCACAAGCTTTGTTTGGAAATATATTTTCATAACCTTACAAGTACCAACAGTATTTTGTTAAGTAACAATACCTTAACGATATCTCTTTAAAGTTCAGTTTTTTTGTATTTTAATGGTTTTTATATAACCATATCATTTTCTTCCTTAGTTTTGTACGTATTTTAAACCCTTATTCACTTTATAATTAGTACGTCGTATGACTTATACATGACATCTTTACAAACTCACACGCGTATCCACACACACATACAAACACACACACACACCAACACTCACCACACGCACACTGACACTTTGTTTTTATTTATTAACCATACTGTAAAATAAAGAAATAGATCTGGGCAAGAGCGAAATCTCCTATGACAAGTATTTTTTACTTAAAAGGAGATTTCGTCCATGTGAATATAATGTATTTTTTGTGAACGCAATAAAAACATTTTATTATTATTATTATTTATTATACGTCTGTGATATTACAGGACGGAGAAACCGACCAAGTTGTGAATAATTATTCGAATTCCAATATTAATATAATATAGGCTTATAATATCAGAACGAAAACAATGCTGTAAACATACGAATTTTTAAAATAAATATTAACATGGATATAATAATAAAACAAATACAAAAGTAATAACTAGACAAAGATCCTTGAATGCGTATTACTGGTGTTAGATTAGTATTAGATAAATTAATTTCATTTTATTTAAGACTACTAGGTTCAAACTAGGTTCAAAAATGTTATATTAGGTTTTTAAATATTGTATTTAATGTGTAAAACATAACTTAATATGAATTTTTAACATGGGTCAAGACACAAAAATTCGGCAGTGTTGGTCACAAAAGTTACGACGATCAATATACATTTTACGGCGCTTATTTTTACACGGCAAAGTTTCGCCACAAAACTCTTACTAGTCATTCGAATTGGAAGATATAAAAGTTGCGGTCTCAAGACGATGAGCTCACGTCATTGCTTCGATTAGAACTTTCTGGACCATTGTGGCGGAGCCGAACTCAAATCAATGGGGAAAGAACCGCATGAAGCCAACCAACGTTTTAGTGGTAAGTATTTTATGGCTGTGAAAATAAAAAAAAACGTAACAGTAACCGGGAATTATTGAGTACATTTATGTTAATGTATGAGTACTATAATTATCATCAAATAAAAAAAAGTTTTACTACTCCTGTAGTGATCAAATACAAGGAATAACTTAAAAAACTATTGTTATGATTGATTAATTTGACATAAATTAAAGCTTCGCTCGATATGTTAGCAACTGCAATGTCTGTCTATAGATGGGGGGTATAGGGTAGGTATAGGGTAGTTGGAGTTATGAAAACCATTCCTTTCGATGTGACTGAAATGAACGAATACATTCACGCAGCTAGTAGAGTGCTTAGATGGCAAAGCGACAGGATGGTATTCTGTAGTTGGGGGTTCAAGTCTAGTAGCCGCATTTATTCTTCTTGTCATGTGAATATGCGCTTTGTTTTATAGTGTAAGTTTTGTGTTGTTTACAAATAAGTAAATAATATTATAATAATGTTACCCCGAAGCCATACATAGACGTCTCGTCATTGGACACATTGGTATTTTATCAATACTGCATAACACTACTGCTATTTATTAAGTTTGGTGCAAAATTTAAACTATTCCCAAAAATGAAAAAAATATTCGTCTAACATTTGCAGATACATTTGTAAGGAGTTATACGAATTTGAGTTTTGCGAAAATAGAAAAAGAACTTTTTAATATTAAGCATAGTTTGAGAGTTTAATAAAATCCCATTTAAATAATAACTTATTTCGAGTGTACATGGTTCTTTGAAGTGACGCGAGTTCCAGCAGAATTTGCGGTGTGTTGTAAGCGTTTTGTAAACAACTGCGATTTAAGCTGTGGTTCAAGCGTGGTTTAGTCAACAGGGATGCTGATACGTTGTTTCGCCTTTTTAGGTTAGGTTAGCATGTGGAGGCGGGAACAATCCAAGCTTATACGAAGTCGGTAAATTTAACTCCCTCGAGGATCTAGATACCTACACCCTTTGCATTCCGACTATACATAATGTGACTGGCTGGAATCGACTGGTCGGTTGGCGCAGTCGGTAGCACTCTGCCTTCTGAGTCGCTGGTCCCGGGTTCGATTCCCGGACAGGTCAAACATTTGTGTGTATGAACTTATCTGTTTGACCTGTGTCTGGGTGTGCATACGTATATAAGTATGTATATCAGTCATCAGGTTACCATAGTACAGGCTCTGCCTAGTTTGGAGTCTGAAGAACTTGTGTAAATTATTAAAAAAAAATGAAAAAATGTACTTACATAGAAGTAACACTTGTATGTATATAGCAAAGTATTGGTTGCTTCGTTCTTAATAAAAATATGTTACCTTATAAAATATAATCATATAAAGAACTCCTTACTTTTATTTGCGTATATTTACAAGACAGATACATCAAAACTAAGCATTCAGTCAACGAAGATTAGTATCAAAGTTAAGTTAAAATTGTTTAAAAGAGTTCTTGTTTGATCATTATTTTTTGCTAGAAAAGATTTATTATGATGGTATCGAGAAAATAATTTGATGGAATTTGTATTTTTATTTACACACACACACACACACACACACACACACACACACACACACACACACACACACACACACACACACACACACACACACACACACACCATACACAGCCACATCTACGTAGTAATTAAGAGCTTGATCATTTATTATGTATTCAGTTCATCCATGTTTTGATATTATGTGTTTTTTATTGTATACTTCGGCGTACTTAAGTTGCAATTATTATAGGAGAAGCCATTGTATCCCGAAACACAGTGCAAACTAGTTCGGGGTCAATGGGTTCACAAATGTATTATGAACCACAAATGTAAGTCAAATAAAGTTATTTGTATTTAACTTAATTATTCAAACTTTTTCTAAGGATATGACGCATAGCGATGATATAAATATTATGTAGAAAGAAAAATACCATCACTATACTAGGAAGTCATAAAAAAATCTGCGCACATCAAATATGAAACAGTCTTATACATAATAACGTGGCAATCCCACACTGGTCACTCAGAATTTTATATAAGCTACTCAGTAGTCCATCCGTCAATATAATACAGTATATTTCGTTATTCAGTATGTGAGATTGGGATATATTTTGAAGTTTTACTTTTACCTTACTAAGCTGTCACATACTGAAATCATCAGGCTCTAGAACGTTTCATTGACACTGACAGCTTGATCTTACTTTGTGATCTTTGCTTCAACATTTTCACATTGAGGTACAAACCTGGGAGGGCAGGCCATGACACTACCTTGCTCCGTCATCAAAATATATCACAGCCCCAATCTGAGGTGGAGTTCGATCCAGCAATCATCAGATTATAATTATCACGAAGGTAGCCCTGTGATAATTAAGTAGATACGTCAATCTGTTACTTATTAATTATTGTTAACATTCAAGTATCAGAATCAAACATATATTATCTACCTGAGATATTTTAAGCATTAGCATTGTGTTTATGACGAAGTATTAGAAAACTTGTTAGTGTTTTATTTACACGAACTTATGCAACAATACAATAAATCATATAAAGTTCTCAAATTCTTAAATACAGCTTTTTCCTACACATTGTTTGATTTTATGTACAGTATTGTAATTAATCTGAATTAACAGAACAATTATTTAATATAATAATTAATAATTATTATTATTGTATATAGGTAATTGTCACCGGTAGCTTGGGCCCTGCCTTGCTGCTGGCGCCACTCTAGGTTTAGGTTTTTTATAATATCTTTATTAATTTTTGTATTTGATATTTATTTTGTAAAAAATACTTGAAAGAAAGAAAGATAATTAATAATATAATATAAATCACATATAAAAATCATTATTAATGTTCAAACCGGTGGTGTAGCCCATCGTTTTCCTCGACTGAGATAATTGAGTAACTAAAAACGTTCTCCAATTTTAATAACAGTATGTATGTTAGATTGACTTAACATCTCAATCTAACATACTGAAGTGGACCGTCCGTGGCTTCCAGCGAATTTCTTGGCCGGACCAATGGCCAACAAGTGAATAAAATTATTTGCCGAATTCCTTTTAATTAATTTAATTAAAATTATTAATATTAATTAATTAATATTATATATATATATACTAATTTTATCATATTTTTTTAATTATAATTATTAAAATTAATTCTTTTATAAAAATTTAAATTTATTAATTTAAATTTTTTTTTTAATGAAATTATTTATAATAAATAAAAATTTATTAACAATATAAATTATAAAATTTTCAATAATTTAAATTTTATTATAATAATCTAATTTAAAGCTTATCCCTTAAAATATAAAATTTTTAATTAATATAATTAATTAATTAATTATATTAATTATTAAAATTTAAAATTAAATTTTTTTCTAAAAAAACTAGATATCATTTAAAACGAATAACATTTCATTTCTAATTAATTATTAAAAATATTTTTATTACAATAACTTTTATAATTAATTAGCTCTTTAAAATTCGAGAAATTAAAATTTTTATTAAAAATTTTTAATAAACTCTGATACACAAGATACATTAAACTAAAATTACTTTTTTATAAATTCATTTTCATTTATTTCAAAATTCTTTTACAATACTAATTCACTATAAAAATTATTATTAATTCTTTATATAATACTTTAACCCCCCAATTAAATTATTAAATTAAAATTATTTTTATTATTTTATATTATTTAATTTTTCCCCTCAAATTAATTAATATTATTAATATCTTTTCAATGTAAATGAAATACTTTCAAGCTCTAATTTGTTCTTTCTAGAAACACTTTCCAGTACCTCTACTTTGTTACGACTTATTTCAATTTATTTATGAAAGCGACGGGCAATATGTACATATTTTAATTTAAAATCATTTTATTAAATTAAATAAAATTACATTTAAATCCACCTTTACTTTATTTTACATATAAATTTTAGTTTAAATAAATTTATTGTAATCCATTATATTCTTAATTATAATCTGCATCTTGATTTGATTTAAATTTTTTATTAATTTTTAAATATTTTTTTTCTTAAAAAATATTTTTTTAACAACGATATACAAAATAATAAATTAAGTAAATTTATTCGTGGATTATCGATTAATAAACAGATTCCTCTAAATTAACTAAAATACCGCCATAATATTTAAGTTTCTATAAATAATTATATACTATTTTAGTATTTAAACTTTAAATTTTAAATAATAGGGTATCTAATCCTAGTTTATAATTAAAATTTATTAATCTCATAAAATAAATCATAAAATTTTTAAAATTAAAATTTTACTTAATAATTTTTAATTTATTTTATATTTAAATTATTAATTAATAACTAATAAAATTTAATTTAATTTTTGTATAACCGCAACTGCTGGCACAAAATTTGTTAATAATTTTTATATTACTAAATCTTAATTTCTTAAATTTTTAATATTAATTACTACTAAAATAAATATTTTTTAAATAATATATAATTAACACTAAAATTTATATGTAAAAATAAATATAAATAAAATTTTTTAAACCATATAAAATTTATTTATATGTAAAAAAAATAACATAGTTTTTTTTTTTTTTTTATATTAAAATATTTATATTTTATAAATATATATATATATATAAATATTTAATATATATTATAATATATTTATAATATATAATATTTTTCTAATATTCATATTGAATAAAAAAATTCACAAGTAAGCAATTATTACTTGTATATATAACTATATATTAAAATAATTATTATATATTAAGCCAAATATTAATATATTAAAATATTTATTTTAATGATATATTTAATATATGAGAAAAAAAATTGACCATTTTTTCAAAATTTTTAGCAATTTAAATGTAATTTTAATGTTAATTTTCAAAGATTTTTTTTTATTTAAAATTTATTAATACCATTGTTAATAATTTTTATATAAATAATAATATTAAAAAATATTTAAAATAAGCTAAATTTAAGCTATTGGGTTCATACCCCAAACATAAAGAAAATTCTTTTTTTAAAAATAAAGTGCCTGACAAAAGGATTATTCTGATAGGATAAATTATGTAAATAAATTACCTTTATTATATTTTATAGAATTAAACTATACCTTCTAATATCAAAAATTAACGTGCCCCTTACACTAAAATATAATATCATATAAAGAACTTATGATTTCTTATTTATTAAATTTTTTTAATTATTTTTAATTTTTTATTTTATAAATTCCAATAAAATATTTTTTATTTTTATCTTATTTTTTAGTACAATAATTTCAATTTCTTCAAATTCATGATTTGGCTGTTGAATGGGATTGGAAATTAATTTGATAAGATTTATCCCCCTAATTTCAAAATCAAATAATCTACTATCTTCGGAAGCTTCTCTAAAATATTTTTTAACCCAATCTATCGCCTCAATTAATTTTTTATTTTATATTATTCTAAAATTAATTTTATTTTCAAATTTTGAAATTAATAGTGTTACTTCATTAATAATCAATTCATCAATATTAATAAAAATAGGAGCTGCCCCATTCCATTTTTGATTCCCCAATATTGTTGAAGGTTTATCATGATTTAATAATTTTATTTTAATAACATGACAAAAAATTACCCCCATAATTTTATTATCTTATTATTTTAATAAAAATTTATTAATTTTTAGAATTTTATTAAATATTATTATTGGAGCTATAGGAGGATTAAATCAAATTTCTTTACGAAAAATAATAGCTTTTTCTTCAATTAATAATCTAGGTTGAATAATTTCTTCAATTATAATTAGAGAAAATTTATGACTATTTTATTTTATTATATATTCTTTTTTAATTAGAATCATATTTATATTATTTTTTTACACAAATTCTTATTTTATTAATCAATTATTTATTTTTAATATAAAACCCTTAATTAAAATTAATTTATTAATTAATTTTTTATCTCTCGGAGGATTACCCCCTTTTATTGGATTTTTCCCTAAATGAATTATTATTAATTTTTTAATAATAAATCATTATTATTTAATAGTATTTATTTTTGTGTTAATAAGATTAATTACATTATTTTTTTATATTCGAATTATTTAATCAGTATTTTTTTTTAATTATTTTAAAATAAAATGATTTAAAATTAATATTAAAAATAAAATATTTTCATTAATAAATTTTTTTTCATTAATTTCAATTATAGGAATTATTCTGAGAACTTTATTTTTTTTTTAGAAGGTTTTAAGTTAAATTAAACTAATAATCTTCAAAATTATTTATAAAGAAATTCTCTTTAAGCCTTAATAATTTTAATTATAACTTAAAATTTGCAATTTTATATCATTTTTTGAATATAAGACTTAATAAAAGAGAATAATTCCCGTAAATAAATTTACAATTTATCGCTTAAACTCAGCCATTTTATCAGCGAAAATGACTTTATTCAACAAATCATAAAGATATTGGAACTTTATATTTTATTTTTGGGATTTGAGCTGGAATAGTAGGAACTTCCTTAAGACTATTAATTCGAGCAGAATTGGGTAACCCAGGATCATTAATTGGTGATGATCAAATTTATAATACTATTGTTACAGCCCATGCTTTTATTATAATTTTTTTTATAGTTATACCTATTATAATTGGAGGATTTGGAAATTGATTAGTCCCACTAATATTAGGGGCTCCGGACATGGCTTTCCCGCGAATAAATAATATAAGATTTTGATTATTACCTCCTTCAATTACCTTATTAATTTCAAGAAGTATTGTAGAAAATGGGGCTGGAACTGGATGAACAGTTTATCCACCTTTATCCTCTAATATTGCTCACAGCGGAAGTTCTGTTGATTTAGCTATTTTTTCTCTCCATTTAGCTGGTATTTCTTCTATTTTAGGAGCTATTAATTTTATTACAACTATTATTAATATACGTTTAAATAACTTATCATTTGATCAAATACCTTTATTTGTATGAGCTGTAGGTATTACTGCATTTTTATTATTACTATCTTTACCAGTTTTAGCAGGAGCTATTACTATGTTATTAACAGACCGAAATTTAAACACATCTTTTTTTGATCCTGCAGGAGGAGGAGATCCTATTTTATACCAACATTTATTTTGATTTTTTGGTCACCCTGAAGTTTATATTTTAATTTTACCGGGATTTGGTATAATTTCTCATATTATTTCCCAAGAAAGAGGAAAAAAAGAAACTTTTGGATGTTTAGGAATAATTTATGCTATAATAGCAATTGGGATTTTAGGATTTATTGTCTGAGCTCATCATATATTTACAGTAGGAATAGATATTGATACTCGAGCATATTTTACATCAGCTACAATAATTATTGCCGTACCGACTGGAATTAAAATTTTTAGTTGATTAGCAACCCTTCATGGAACTCAAATTAATTATAGACCTTCAATATTATGAAGATTAGGGTTTGTATTTTTATTCACTGTCGGAGGTTTAACCGGAGTAATTTTAGCTAATTCTTCTATTGATGTAACTCTTCATGATACATATTATGTTGTGGCTCATTTCCATTATGTTTTATCAATAGGAGCTGTATTTGCAATTTTAGGAGGATTTATTCATTGATACCCCTTATTTACAGGACTATCTTTAAACCCGTATATATTAAAAATTCAATTTTTTATTATATTTATCGGTGTTAATTTAACATTTTTTCCACAACACTTTTTAGGTTTAGCCGGAATACCTCGACGATACTCTGACTACCCTGATTCATATGTATCATGAAATATAATCTCTTCATTAGGGTCTTATATTTCTTTATTAGCCATTATATTAATTTTAATTATTATTTGAGAATCTATAATTAATCAACGAATAATTTTATTCACATTAAATATACCTTCTAATATTGAATGATTACAAAATTTACCTCCTGCAGAACATTCATATAATGAATTACCTATTTTAAGAAATTTCTAATATGGCAGATTATATGTAATGGATTTAAACCCCATTTATAAAGGATTATCCTTTTTTTAGAAATGGCAACATGATCTAACCTTAATCTTCAAAATAGAGCATCTCCTTTAATAGAACAAATCATTTTCTTTCACGATCACACTTTAATTATTTTAATTATAATTACTATTATAGTTAGTTATTTAATAATTAATTTATTTTTTAATAAATATATTAATCGATTTTTATTAGAAGGACAAATAATTGAACTAATTTGAACCATTTTACCAGCAATTACTTTAATTTTTATTGCATTACCATCTCTTCGATTATTATACCTATTAGATGAATTAAATAATCCTTTAATTACATTAAAATCAATTGGAAATCAATGATATTGAAGTTATGAATACTCTGACTTTAATAATATTGAATTTGATTCATATATAACTCCATCTACAAATCTTCAACCTAATAATTTTCGTTTATTAGAAGTAGATAACCGAATCATTTTACCTATAAATAATCAAATTCGAATTATAGTAACAGCAACAGATGTTATTCATTCATGAACAGTACCTTCATTAGGGGTAAAAATTGATGCTAACCCAGGACGATTAAATCAAACCAATTTTTTTATTAATCGTCCTGGAATTTTCTATGGTCAATGTTCTGAAATTTGTGGAGCTAATCACAGTTTTATACCTATTGTAATTGAGAGAATTACAATTAAAAATTTTATTAATTGAATTAATAATTATTCATCATTAGATGACTGAAAGTAAGTATTGGTCTCTTAAACCATTTCATAGTAAATTAACAATTACTTCTAATGAAAGAATTAGTTAATTTATAACATAAATATGTCAAATTTAAATTATTACACTAGTAATATTCTTTTATTCCTCAAATAATACCAATTAACTGAATTTTATCTTTTTTTTTATTCATTTTAATTTTTTTCTTATTTAATATTATAAATTATTATATAATTAATAATAAAAATTATAATAATATTAAAATTAATTCAAAATTAATAAATAATTTTAATTGAAAATGATAAATAATTTATTTTCAATTTTTGATCCTTCAACTAATTTATTTAACTTATCTATTAATTGAATTAGAACTTTACTGGGATTAATTTTTATTCCTTATAGTTTTTGATTAATTCCTAACCGACATTATTTTTTATGAAATTTTATCTTAATAAAACTTCATAATGAATTTAAAACTTTATTAAAAAACAATTATTTTCAAGGCTCAACTTTTATTTTTATTTCATTATTTTCATTTATTTTATTTAATAATTTTTTAGGATTATTTCCTTATATTTTTACAAGTACTAGTCATTTAACTTTATCACTATCTATTTCTCTACCTTTATGATTAAGATTTATATTATATGGATGAATCAATAATTACCAACATATATTTTCACATATAATTCCTCAAGGAACTCCTAATATTTTAATACCTTTTATAGTTTTAATTGAAACAATTAGAAATATTATTCGTCCCGGAACTCTGGCAGTCCGACTAACAGCTAACATAATTGCAGGACATCTTTTAATAACTTTATTAAGTAGAACAGGATCTAATATAAACTCCTATATAATTATATTCTTAGTAATTATTCAAATTTTATTACTAATTTTAGAATCAGCCGTAGCTATTATTCAATCTTACGTTATTGCAATTTTAAGAACTTTATATTCTAGAGAAGTTAATTAAATTAATAATTAATTTAATCTAAACTACAAATGAAAATTAATTTTAATCACCCTTATCATTTAGTTAATTATAGTCCTTGACCTTTAACCGGAGCTATCGGAACTATAACTTTAGTAACAGGAATAATTAAATGATTCCATAATTTTAATATAAGATTACTAATTTTAGGCTATATTATTATTATTCTAACAATATATCAATGATGACGAGATATTTGTCGAGAAGGCACTCTTCAAGGCATACATACAATTTTAGTAACGAAAGGACTTCGATGAGGTATAATTTTATTTATTATTTCAGAATTTTTTTTTTTTTTATCTTTTTTCTGAGCATTTTTTCATAGAAGATTATCCCCTAATATTGAAATTGGATCAATTTGACCCCCAATTGGTATTTTAACATTCAACCCTTTCCAAATTCCATTACTTAATACAATTATTTTAATTAGATCAGGAATTACTATTACATGAGCTCATCATGCTATAATAGAAAATAACTATTATCAATGTTCAAAAAGATTAATATTAACAATTATTTTAGGCATTTATTTTACTATTTTACAAGCTTATGAATATTTAGAAGCCCCTTTTACTATCGCAGATAGAATTTATGGGTCTACTTTTTTTATAGCAACAGGATTCCATGGATTACACGTAATAATTGGAACTATATTCTTAATTATTTGCCTAATTCGCCACTTAAATGAACATTTTTCTAGAAATCACCACTTCGGATTTGAAGCTGCCGCATGATATTGACATTTTGTCGATGTTGTGTGATTATTCCTTTATATTTCAATTTATTGATGAGGTAATTAATTAATTTATTAATATTTATTCATATAATATAAAAAGTATATTTGACTTCCAATCAAAAAGTTTAAAAATATTTAATATGAATAATTATTTTAATAATAAATATTTGTATGTTAATTATATTAATTTCTAACATTATAATAATATTATCTATTATCTTGTCAAAAAAATCATTTATAGATCGAGAGAAAAATTCACCTTTTGAATGTGGGTTTAACCCAAAATCTTCCGCTCGAATTCCGTTTTCCTTACATTTTTTCCTAATCACAATAATTTTTTTAATTTTTGATGTAGAAATTGCTTTAATCTTCCCTATTATTAAATTATTTAAATTAATTAATTTAATAACTTGAATAAAAATTAGATTTTTTTTTATTATTATTTTACTTATTGGTTTATACCATGAATGAAATCAAAATATATTAAATTGAACAAATTAATAGGATTATAGTTTATTAAAACTTTTGATTTGCACTCAAAAAATATTGAAATATCAATTTATCTTAAATTTTAAAATAAATAAGAAGCAAATTTTGCATTTAATTTCGACTTAAAAGAAAGAGTTTAATACTCCTTATTTGCTTGATTGAAACCAAAATAGAGGTATATCACTGTTAATGATAAAATTGAATAGAAATTCCAATTAAAGAAATATAAAGATTAAAATTAAGCTGCTAACTTAATTTTTAGTGGTTTAATTCCATTAATATTTCTTTATTATTTATATAGTTTATATAAAACATTACATTTTCACTGTAAAAATAAAATAATTTATTTTTATAAATATCTAAAGATATAATTATCTCCTTAATATCTTCAATATTATGCTCTTATAAATAAGCTATTTAAATAAATTATCAATATCAATAAAAAAATTAAAATTCACATAATAAATCTAAATAAATAAATCTTATAATTATTTATATGATAAATATTATAAAAAATAGAATAATTTTTTATAATATTAAATATTCCTCAACCTCTATATAATTCTCTTCAACCAAAATCAACATTTTTAATTAATTTCTGACCATAATTTAAGAAATAATAACTTAAGCCATAAGTTCTTAATCTAGGTATAAATCACATTAAACATAAAAATGTTCTCAAATTATAAGTAAATATATATTTATTAAGAGAATAAATATTTATTTGTCTAATAATATAGCCTATTACCCCACCAATTATTCTTACATAAATAACTATTATTTTTAAATTAAAAGGAAGATAAACTATGTAAGGATAATAAAAAATTAATCATATTAATAATCTACCTCTAATAACTCTTATTAATAATAATATTAATATACTTTTTACTATAGTATAATCTTCATCATATAAATTATAAACTTTTAATAAATTAAAATCATTAATTATTAAATATATTATAAGTCGAATTGTATAAAATACAGTTAGTCCTGTTGAAAAATAATATAAAAAAAAAATAATTATATTAAAATTTCTAAATCTCACCATTTCCAAAATTAAATCTTTTGAATAAAATCCAGCTAAAAAAGGAATACCACATAAAGATATATTAGAAATATTTATACATAAACAAGTTATAGGGACATAAAAACTAATGCCTCCTATAAATCGAATATCTTGCATATCCCCCATTAAATGAATAATAACTCCAGCACATATAAATAACAAAGCCTTAAATATAGCATGAGTTAATAAATGAAAAAAAGCTAATAATGGCATTCCTATTCTTAAAATTCTTATTATTAACCCTAATTGACTTAAAGTTGAAAGAGCAATAATTTTTTTTAAATCAAATTCATAATTAGCTGAAATCCCTGCCATAAACATAGTTAATCTAGATATTAATAGTATTAACTTAAAAAATAAAGTATCAATTAATAATAAATTAAATCGAATTAATAAATAAACTCCCGCTGTTACTAAAGTTGAAGAATGAACTAAAGCAGAAACTGGAGTAGGGGCCGCTATAGCCGCCGGTAATCATGAGCTAAAAGGAATTTGAGCTCTTTTAGTTATTGCCGCTAAAATAACTATAACTCTAACATAAATTATTGAATAATCATTTTTTATAAATTCTAAATAAAAAATATAATTTCATCTCCCATAATTTATTATTCAAGAAATAACTATTAAAATTATTACGTCCCCAATTCGATTTGATAAAGCAGTTAATATTCCGGCATTATATGATTTTAAATTTTGATAATAAATAACTAAACAATAAGAGACTAATCCTAGCCCATCTCAACCTAATAAAATTCTAATTATATTAGGACTAATAATCAATAAAATTATAGAAAACACAAATAATAAAACTAATAAAATAAACCGAAATAAATTTATTTCTGAACTTATATATCTTTTTCTATAATAAATAACAACTGAAGAAATTAAAGAAACAAATATTATAAATAATAATGATATTCAATCTAATAAAATTGATATAACAATTCTAACAGAATTAAATGAAATAATTTCTCATTCTAAAAATAATACTATATTATTTATTAAAAAATATAGTAAAAAAAAAAAATTTAATAATATAAATATAAATAATAAAAAAAAAGAAGAAAAACAAATAGAAATATAATTTTTATTAATAACTTAAAATGATATTTATCATATTTTTAACCCCACAAATTAATATTTTTTTTAAATTATTTAAGTAAAATCAAATCATTCAATCAATTTTTACAATTAAAATATTTAATGGAAATCAATGTAGTATTAATAATAAATATTCACGAGATAAACCAGTGTAAAACTTATGCATCCCATGGTAATACTTTCCGTGCTGAGTATATGAATATAAATATAATCTATAACCAGCACTAAAGAAAGAAATTAACATTAACATAATTATTGATAAAGAACATCAACTTACTAATCTATTAATTAGTATAATTTCCCCTATTAAATTTAATGAAGGGGGGGCTGCTATATTAGAAGATATTAATAAAAATCATCATAATCTTATTGAAGGCATAAAATTAATTAATCCCTTGTTAATTAATAATCTACGACTATTAATACGTTCATAATTAATATTAGCTAGACAAAATATTCCTGAAGAACATAATCCATGCCCAATTATTAATAAATAAGAACCTAAAAATCCTCAATAATTTATAATTATAATACCACAAATTACAACTCTTATATGAGCCACAGAAGAATATGCAATTAATGACTTAATATCAACCTGACAAAAACATTTTAATCTAATATAAAACCCACCTAATAATCTAATGGTAATTCAACAATAATTTAATTTTATATTAATTTCTTGTAAAAAAATTATAACACGTAATATTCCATAACCCCCTAACTTTAATATAATTCCAGCTAAAATTATAGAGCCAGATACGGGAGCTTCAACATGAGCCTTAGGTAATCATAAATGAGTAATATACATAGGTATTTTAACTAAAAAAGCTAAAATTATTCTAATGTATAATAAAAAAAAATTCATATTAAAAAATTTTAAAAAATAAATTATAATACAATTAATTTCTCTATAAACATAAAAAATTCCTATTAATAAAGGTAATGAAGCAAATAAAGTATAAAATAATAAATATATCCCTGCTTGAATTCGTTCTGGTTGATAACCTCATCCAATAATTAATATTAAAGTAGGAATCAATCTTCCCTCAAAAAATAAGTAAAATATAAATAAATTTATAACTCTAAACGAACCATCAAATGAATTTTGGCGCTAAACGTTTACAAATAAATGCAAACATATGCTGTAAGCTTACCTAATTTTTATTATTTATTTTATGAGATTAGATAAGGTAGTATATGAAAATGCACATAATTTGGTTTAAAAAAAACTCGTGTAATGCTATAAAAACTCGATTACGGCTCGTTTTTTTAACTTACACTCGTGTTTTAAGAACCCATATTATGACACAGTTTCTGAGAGAGGCTGCTGCCTGAACACACTATGTGCTACGTCAGTTTGACCCTTCCACTCCACCACTGAGCTATTATCGTTTCACATATCGGTGCACCTTATGACTTCTTGAAGTTTTTAAAAATAATATTATATATTAATAAATATTTTAACATTTATATCGTTATACTAATTCATGTAGGTAATAAATATTGTACGCAGCTGTATACTTTAAGTGGTAAAACCTTAAATTTATATTTAACATAAGGTTGAGGAGTTTTATGTACATAGATACAGTGTACCCTAATAGTTATTAAATGTGAGAAATACAAGCACTACCTACATTATATATAACAATATTTTAAGTATGAGGAAGGTTCAGGTTTAAAATCAGCGCTGTGAAGCTAGTCTTTATGGCATTATGCTGAACCTGCTCCTTTTATACACAACATTATATTTTGTTTTTGCTTTCTTGTAATATTTAATCAATCTGCAAAGCTGTAGTTACGTAATTTAATGTATGATGTTGTTGTGTACAATATATATATATTTTCTTTCTTTCTTTCTTTAAAACCTTATTTATTAATAACAGAATGGAAGATAAGTAGTCAACCAGAGATATGTTATTCTAGTGGGAAGACGCATTGTATTACTTCAATATTTTATAATGTTAGGACTACTTTTACTACTGACTACTTTAAAGTTTTTTTAAATTTGTCAGGTATGCCTCACATTTTTTAAAATTTCAAGTTTATCTTATAAAAGTTTGAAAACCCTTCTCCTACAAATGTATAAGGGATTTTTCAAGAAATGTCATCGGTTTTTTACCCTTAGAACATTTTCCTTCAAAAGTTGCCCGACAGCCCCCTCATATCGGGCGAAGCGCGGAAATGCAATTTCCATAAATTTTACACACAGTGAGCAGGGACCCATCCGAAAAGATTGAACATGACCACATGGCAGGATGGAGATGTGCCGCCCATTCATTGGATGGTTTATGAGGATGTTATTGCGGGCGGTCGCGGCCGAGAGCGTGAAAAACCTCAGATTTATGGCAGTTTTGGAAGAAAATTCACGATCATGCGTAAAATTATGCTTAACTTTCCAAGATTCCTAAACATACCATTTTACACATTTAATGCAACGATATAATTACATAGACAAAACCAATGATAATACCCATTCCCAATGATGATACCCATTCCCAATGATGATACCCATTCCCAATGATAATATCATTGGACAAACCGGACGTGCAAAATGGAGAAAGGAAAGAAGTTTTATGTTTCAATATTATGCCCTCTGTATTGTGTGAACCAAAACTTTAAAGTAAATTATTTTACATCTACACTACTAAACTGTTAATATTATAAGGGAAAACAATTGTATTTTTGTATGTTTGTAACGAATAAATTTATAGAAATGATCTAATTAAAAAAAATATTTCAACATTAGAGTACTACATTATCCCTGAGTAAGGTAGGTTATATTTATTACTAAATATGGAGAATTCCTAATAAAACTTCAATTAGTCTGCTAAGTGTGTGAGTTCAAAAATTTTTTTTCTCTTAAATACCTAAACCTACCGAGCCGTGTGTAGCTGCCGCACGGTATTAGTCAACAAAATACTTAATAATTTAACAATTTATATAAAAAATAAACTCACAAAGTTTCAGCAAGTTTTTACAAACCACAAAGAGAAAGTATGTCCGTAAAATATCATATAAATTATCAAAAAATCACCTTACTATTTTCCTCGGGATATATACATATAAAAAAATGTAAATATCTATAAAAAAACAACAGTTATATAAACGTGTAACGAAAGACGCCTGTTATCACTAAATCATTTTTAAAAGGAACGTTCCATAGCATATAACACGTTAATTCTCAATAATTACGTTAATTTTCATTCTTTACAACAGGTCAATCTAGTGTTCTGTTAAAACAGAATGTATCTGTATGTAACTGCCGCAATTAACGGCGTCGATCTTCCATTCGCCCCAGAAATTGCTCCATTGTACAGAATTTGTAACGTAGTAAAATTCTTCGACCGCAACAGAATTACCACGGAATTATGAGAATAATTTAATTAAGACATAACAGCACCTTTAATACCGATTAGTCACACGATCCGTGGTTTGGGCGTACTAGGTAATTTGAGATATTAATGGGCTTACTGCGGCTTCGGCCATACCTCCTACTCAAGCCTGGCCAATCAGCGCCGCCAGCATTTGGCTTTTCAACGGCTTCTCTGATTCACCATCAATGATTACATTTGGTGAGATTCTCTGATAATTTACTTATACACGAATGCAATTTGTTCATCAATAATAGTTTAATCAAAAGAATCTAATAAGTGATCATCATCGTCTATAAAACAGAAGCCAATGTTAGTAATTTGATCTAACAGTTCACTATCATTACTTCGGATCTCAAAGTTGATTGAGCTGCATTTGTTTTGCCTTACCTACTTTACCTACAATTACCTACCAGTCAGTGGCAAGTGTCTTACATCTTAAGATGTTCTGAAACAAAATGAGGTTTGGTTTTTGCTGAGGGTGTAATAATAAGCTCCTTGCTTCAAACGTAGCGTTATTTTTCTAAAAGATAGCATTGAAGGGCTTTTCGAAGTAATTGCCCCGGTTTCTTTAATAGTGTGACAGCTCAAAGGGCTGTCACTGACGTGCTCATTGTCAGAACGCCCACGGTTTACCTTATTCAAAGTTTGCGGGTATTTTTAATATTTGCTGGGAGTCTGTCGGGCTGGCTATAAAGGTGGTGTAGTCGAGAATATAACTCGTAAAATTGAAATTAAAAAGATGTTGACCAAAAAATCAAACCGACTTCAACACTATCGACCGATTTTGATGAAATTGAAATGGGACCACCTAAGAAGTATACTCTATCAAACAAAGAATAATCATCAAAATCGGTTCATAAGCGACGAAGTTATCCGCGAACACATATAAAAAAAAAACCGTCGAATTGATAAACCTTCTCCTTGTCTTGAAATCGGTTAAAAATCAGGTAACTTTCCATTTCTATATTGCAATAAACGATTTCAGAAAGCAATTTAACATTTAATGAATGTTTTAAAAACAGTTTTTTATTATTGTCATTCTATGTCTAAAATCGCAGTAAATTACTACTACATAATATAGCAAAAAAGTAATCATATCATGTTTTATTTTGTACATTAAAAGTAATAATTCAGTCAATGCCTTTAGAAGCCAGTGTCACATACATTATGCAGTTTTTCATATGCTGCTCAAAAATATTTACCAATCTAGACTTTTATCACACACAAAGGGGAATGTCTGTTTGTCGTTTGGGGAATGTATTTTTTTTTATTTTTTTTATTCACAATAGGCAGGCGTTTGACCACTATCTCACCTGATGTTAAGTGATGATGCGGTCTACGATGATTCACGCCTGCCTAGAAGATACCTGTTCACTCGTGACTTGAAGATGCCCAGATGATGTATGTTTGTAACTCCTTCTTGCTGGAACGGCTGAACGGGTTTGCATGAAATTTGGAATGAAAACAGCTTACACCCTAGATTAACACATAAGCTACTTATTTTTGTCCCGAAAATATAGGCTGTTCCGGTGGGATGGCGGGAAGAAACAAAAACCGCCAATACCACGTACCATTTAACCGGGGGTAACACCGCGGGACGCAGCTAGAGTATTATAAAGTTTTCAACTAAAAACAAAATTAGGAACTCCTCATTTTGCGAACAACAGTTTATTACGTAAAATTGTAGGATGCCGTAATAATTTGTTTATGGTCGGCGGGGCCTTGTAGTTCAGCCTTTCAATAGAAAATGTTCCAATACTCATAAAACCAAATTGTGGTTGTAAAATGTTGTAATTAGTGAAACTAATGGCAGTAATTGACTTCCATACAAAAATTAAAATCATAAACATTATATTTTTTTCCAATCGATTTTTAACTGCTTCTATAAAATTAAATTGTGTATGGAACAAAAAGTTGATTTATGTGAAGACCACATCAAGCGGATGTTAGTTCGACGGTCTATACATTGCAAAATTGTAATTTATTTTATCTACAGTATGGGTTGTAAATTGTATTATTTGCTTAGCGATGACAAATATATCTAATACATTTCGTGGTCGTCGTGATTTTTTTTTAATTTGTTGAATTTGAAGAATGTCCAATTCATTCGGATTATTTAATCGTAGAGGTCAAAAGGTTCTCGAATGGAAACCATGGACTGACAAGCGCAGCATAGGACTTACACCGACATGGTGGACAGACGACCTGACTGATCGCAGGAAAGAATGCGCGCCGCTACCAACCGGGCCCTGGGAAATCAATGGGGGAGGCATATGTCCGGCAGCGGACATTATATGACTGAGATGATGATGAAACTCAAGAAGTGAATTCTCACGCATATCTTTTGTTTGAAAAAAATGTATCCGAATAGGATGAAAAAAAAATTATGTGAAATATGATCAAAATAATTTCTATTTACAAGATTTTCAAAACTACCAACATTTTAGCAGTATAAGTTTTTTTATTCAAAGCGGCATTTAACCTTATAAGCATATTAAAAGGACATCTGTCTTGCTTCAATGATATAGGGGATTGCGTTTCCTGCAAGACGTTTGACAACAATTTTAATAAAAAGAATCAAAAACGATGCCATTCTTTCTTTATGAGTAACCCGATATTGCTCATTCAGTTGTTTTCTGCCTGTTTGGGTATAAGATTACAAGAAATTTATTTCAATATGGCAATCGAATTTACGGACTCATTTGAATTGTTTAAGGAAACCATTTTATGGCGAACAATATTTTGTTTTATTTACGTTGTCGACCTTGTATTAAACAGACAGTAAACTGTTTACGACTAATAATGAATAATTATCATTCGACACGGACTTGAATCTGTGAATCTACCAACGACTAGAATGTTATTATGGTTGCTATAGATTTACAAATATGTACCACATGTTTGTTCTAAAACTGTGTGCTATATTTGTTCATATAGGATAAAATATTTAGAAAATTGGTATGTACAATTCAAAGTTACTTTGCGTTAATTTTATCCTTATTGTTAAAAAAATACCTACAAACTTTAGTATCTGAGCATTCCTCACTCGGTGATCAATGACGGTGTGGATGAGCATGGAATCACGAGGGCTCTCAAGGACTGCCTCTATTATTTTTTGACATCGAAAATGGTAGATTGCCAGTTACTACTGTTATGTTTTTTAATTATGGCTACAAGCCCGGAGTCTTATAAGTCGCAGATAATAAATACAGTCTAACCTTGCGTCATACACCTTAGATCGCATCGTCACTTAATATCAGGTGAGACAGCGATCACACGCAAGCTTGCGATATTTAAATAAAAACCTTAGATTTTAGCATTGTCTCAGTTTTTCTTTTTAAAACAAAATATAGGTATTATGCAAGTAAAGCCAATAAGGTATTGTGTGTCGCTAATTAGGTGGTAGTAAATCGTGACCCACTGCAGGGTCTCACCATGGGGTAAAAATAAGATCCACTTTGCTAACTACCTAACCCTCAAGTTTCACAATGAATACCGCTTGCGGGACTCTAAGATTAGCGGGTAACACCTTCAACTAAAAGACCTCCAGGTAGGACGTTTTAGAATTGACTTTCATAAAATAAAATTGTAATAAATGAAATTACCTATTCGAAATTGAAACTATAGTCTCAATATCGTTTCTAGAACAAGACAGAGAAGGAATTGCTCAGAGCAGTTATGGTCACTGAATTTAAATATGACTTTCTCTGACTTAGGCATACTTCGCATCAGTGGTCTGAAAGCGCAGTAGTATCATTAAAAATACTATCCGTCCCATTACTTGTTCGTGTAAAAAAGGTCAAACTACTATTGCCTACAACAAAGTGGTATCAGCAAAACCTATTTACTCTACAAAAGGGTACCCTATTTTCAGCGAATGACCAACTCTAACAATAGTCTATCTAAACTTTCCTAGCCTTTTTCAGCGGACATTCGACAATATCGGTTATCGGCACAATTATCGGCGGAGGCAAAGATTAAATAACAGTTACTGCGAGGAGGAGGCCACTTGAAGACGGTTAGATTGCAATCTCGAGATAGGTTGGCTTAATCCGCAAATTTATGGTACCACTTTAATCGGTTCTTCGTGAAAAAGTACTTCGGTATGTGGTAAAGGTAACTGGAACGCTGGAATATATGAATTTTCGATTCTTTAATATCTGGGTCGTGGGTATTGTCGGGAAAACATATAAAAAATAAACTAGGTAAAGCATGTGTATTTATGTTTATTACACAGGTACACCTTCTGTTTACTTTGAAAGTAACTTATACCAAAACAAAAACATCCCGCGACATTAGTAAGTAGTTTTTTTTTAGAGTTAGATATAGATCTTCGTTACTATTATATATATACTACATACTATACTATCTCACTTGATGGTCAGTGACGATGTGGTCCAAGATGTAATCACGCTAGACCTAGTTTTTTTACTGGCTCTCAAAGACTTTTTTTTTATCACACTCAGACACCCGCACTAGGATTCCCTGTGTCGCGGGAGGCATGGACACACACAATCACAACACACAAACACCCAAGACCCGGGACAAACACCTATATTCATCGCACAAATTTTTGCCCTTGCCGGGATTCGGAGACACAGAAGTCAAGTCACTGACACTGACCACTGCGCCACGGCGACCGTCAAGACCGTCACTTCTGCCTGAACACTCTATTGTGTCTGGTGACAGTTGCAGGTACTCACAAGTACCCTACCACCATGCTGGGAATTTGATAACAGAGCTACCTTCATCGGAAGCTCGAGCTGTTGGCGGGGATTGAACCAACATTCGACAGTTCGACAGTCGACGCTCCCACCGCTGTGTTATCGCGTCATACATTTGAAGTAAAAAAACATTTCCAAAAGTTCAAACCAACTAATTATTTATAGTCTTGCTCAATAAATTGAGCCCACTTTAGCCGACTAATCCCGAACAGTTACAAGTTTTTTCTCACCAACATATCACTAATGAGAACAATAAACATAAGACTGTTTACTTTTATAGTTACTATGATTAGTATCATTAGGCTTGTCCGGTTGTATGGATTTAGAGGCTTATTCTTATTAGAGCATCCTGTTTCTAGTGCCGATTGTAAACATAGCGGCGCGCCTCGGAGTTCCTCGAATAGGATGCTAATAAATGTCTGTTAAGCAAAGACAACAGCTGCTTTTAAACGATGAAGTTTGTTTATAGTAACAATAATGACATAAAAAGAATAATATCATATTAAAACATTTCCTAATAAAACTGTTTATTGTTGATAAAAATGATAGATCTCGGAACGCGTCACTTGATACTTAAAATTTTTAAAATAGCATCTGACTCCTATTATAGACATAAAAGTGTGGTTTAAAAAGCAATTATTAGCAGAGCATGGTTTCGATCCACGGACCTCTGGGTTATGAGCCCAGCACGCTTCCACTGCGCCACTCTGCTTTTATACTGAAACTGCAAAGTTAGGTGTCCTTCTTCTGAAGGAAAACTAGCAATTATAATATAACCCACAGCAAAAAGACATAGCAGAGCGTGGTTTCGATCCACGGACCTCTGGGTTATGGGCCCAGCACGCTTCCACTGCGCCACTCTGCTTTTATACTGAAACTGCAAAGTTAGGTGTCCTTCTTCTGAAGGAAAACTAGCAATTATAATATAACCCACAGCAAAAAGACATAGCAGAGCGTGGTTTCGATCCACGGACCTCTGGGTTATGGGCCCAGCACGCTTCCACTGCGCCACTCTGCTTTTATACTGAAACTGCAAAGTTAGATGTCCTTCTTCTGAAGGAAAACTAGCAATTATAATGTAACCCACAGCATAAAGACATAGCAGAGCGTGGTTTCGATCCACGGACCTCTGGGTTATGAGCCCAGCACGCTTCCACTGCGCCACTCTGCTTTTATACTGAAACTGCAAAGTTAGATGTCCTTCTTCTGAAGAAAAACTAGCAATTATAATGTAACCCACAGCAAAAAGACATAGTAGAGCGTGGTTTTGATCCACGGACTTCTGGGTTATGGGCCCAGCACGCTTCCACTGCGCCACTCTGCTTCCATGTTATGTTGGCGAAATAAGATTAGGGAAAAACTAGAGTAGGTTTTTTACATGGTATATTACCAAACATAATACATAAATAGACTATCATTTCCTTCTTATGTGATTGTAAAATATAGATATGACCGATTTGATGATCAAACATAAATATAACTGGCCAAGATCATCATATTTTATGTGCATGCTTGTCCGTATCTTTTACCCATATATGTAAAAGTAAAAAAAAAAACACTTAATAATCACAATTATCAGAAACTAGCTGCACTCCGTGGTTTTACCTACGTGGTGATGATTGATGATGATGATGTTGAAATGTAGCCGATGTGTTATTGTTAGACCTTAAGTATCTACATACCAAATTTCATTCAAATCAGTCCAGCCGTTCTGGCGTGATTGAGTAACAAACTTCCATCCATCCATCCAAACTTCCACATGTATAATATTACTGCGAGTGGGATTGCATAGGTACTCATAAAATAAATATTATCCAAATTTCAGGGTAACTGCTACTATTGGGTACTGGACAATATCCGACCACCATGAATAAAATTATGAAGTATTTTTTTAGAGCTCATTATTTTGACGTATCGCTGGCGTGACATTCTTGGTTTTTCTCGATTTATTTATTTACGGCGGCTATAGCCCTTATATAGCCAAAGCTCAGTGTGCAACTGCGCCTGCGTGATGCCGTAGGTTGTTGATTATTCGAATTGCGTTTGTTACACAAGCAAGTAGAATATCGAACCCACTTATTAGTATTTCTAATCTTTATTGTTGATTTCACTTTCAGAATATTAATATAATTGAATCCAATATATTTTCAATTGTCTGTGATTCATCATCATAATTATTTTCTTCCGCTTAACTAGCGACGGACAAAGAGTTTCTCGAAGGTAGGTTCTGTTGCTCCATCCGAAGCGTTGTCCCGTGAAATTGACAGATGTTCAAAATAATAACAGAAAGATACAGTCGACTGACTTTGAGACGGATCGTAATTGGGCTGCCGATGATGGTCTGGAATCAATTTTGAGTAAACAATTTGTTGTATAATATTTTGTTTCGACATCGTCTAATGTTTCTTACGCTGTGTTGTTTGTGTAAAAACTTTATCGCAATATTCTATATCTTATAAACAGAGATAGTGAAGGGTATAGGAAATGCGTAGAGGAGGGATTTCAACTTTTTATTAAGAGAAAACTGGTTTTTATAATAAATATAATTGTAGAACACGTTTTTACATTTTTTAGGACATAGACAGCAGTATTATTATTCACCATCACCATCACCACCTAACCACAGACTTCATATATTAGTGTTGTGCTACACTTCTGATAGGGATGAGCCTAATAACAGATAGTTGTATACAAACAGTAAAGTGATCACTACAATCAAGCGGGCCGTCTGTTAGTTCGCCGCTTTTGTATAAAAAATTAATAAGAGCAACAGTCTGTCAATATGACGTAGAAAAGTTACACAGCACGTGAGTCTGATTATATATTTCACCGACCTTTGAAAACGAATATGGTTATCAATTCAGTTTTTTTAATCTAAAGTTTGACCACTATTTTGTTAGTTAAGCGTACCGTGACTGTAATTGTTTAATTCCCGTTTTTCATAATGTTACCACTATCTCACTTGATGGTCAGCGGCGATGTGGTCAAAGATATTATCACTCTAGACCTAGAATGCTTACTGGCTCTCAAGGCTTGCTGCCTGAACGAACTATGTGTTTGACAGTTTTTCAAAGTTGAGGGCAGTTAGCCAGGCGGTAGTAGGTACTCGAAAGTACCCTACCCTCTATGCTAGGTGCCTTCACCGGAAGCCCGAGCCGTTGGTGGAGATCGAACCAGCGTCCGTCAGTTTGACAGCCGACGCTCCAACCGCTGAACTATCATGGCTACAAAAACTTTTTATGTTTGTTACTTTAGAACCATGTTATTTGTGGAAGAAGTGAAACAAAGCTATTGCTCGTGCGCTAATTGGTTATACTTATTAGCAAGTATCACGAGACCGCTTCGAACTCTGTAATCTGAATAGGGTCGCATCAGCTAAGATCGTGTCTCACCAGAACAATGTTCACATCTGGAATTTCTTTTATGACAACTTAACATTAAAACAAATGCACTGAAATACAAAATCTTGGTAGGTCAATACAATTGTATAAATAAGCTTAAAAATGGATCTATCATATAACTACTAACTATAAGGAGGCAGAAGAAATATTTATTGCAATAATAATATAATGTACTAGAATTCTAATTAAATTAGGAATTAAATAACCATACGAGCACTAAACACATACAACACAATAATACACAAAGACACATTCTTGAATTATAATGATTCTAAAATTTGTATTGTAAAATTAGTTTTAATGTAATATCGTAAGTACATGTATACTCTAAGATTATTTATTACCACACTGAAACCCTTGCACAAAAATAACAACTAATTTCGCACTTTCAGTACAAAAGCAGAGTGGCGCAGTGGAAGCGTGCTGGGCCCATAACCCAGAGGTCCGTGGATCGAAACCACGCTCTGCTAAATTTTTTTGCTTTCGGTTACATTAAAATTGCACTATAATCCCTTCAGAAGAAGGGTAACTATCTTTGCAGTTTTAGTCTAAAAGCAGAGTGGCGCAGTGGAAGCGTGCTGGGCCCATAACCCAGAGGTCCGTGGATCGAAACCACGCTCTGCTATACTCTTTTGCTGACAGTGTGTTTTTGTAAGTTACGTGGGAGAGTATCAAATTATTTTTTTACAATGAATGGAGAGCTTTTTTTTTGGCCTAGAGGGCGAAGCCCAAAACGTTGGTCTGACCAGGTGAAGCAACAGCTAGAGATGCCAGTTCACGTAGCACTCCACGAAGCAAAAGATAGGAACAAGTGGAGGGACGCAGTGAAATCCATCGCACTTCGTGGGAAAAGTCACGATCCTCATCAATGAGGGAACGACTGAGGAGGAGGAGGAGGAGAGCTTTAGATATATTGAGCATTAAAAAATATCTACCTATGACACATTATTCTGTGTTTTTCATTCAAATTCAATGTTCTGTTGTTAAACTTCGAATAATATCTGACTAGCCGATTCTCACATGTGATCATTGACACACTCAGATAATTCTTAAGCTTGTGAAAAAGCACTTAATATGTTAGTCTAGCGTTTTCAAATTCCTCTGTTTATTGGTCTTATTTAGAGAATCAACCTTTTGTAAAATAATGTGTTATCTATCCAGTTGAAAACTTTATGGTAATACGTATACGATATTATTGTGGATATGGAATTTTTACTGAATAGTCTAACTAAACACTCAACGTTGTTGATAAAAGACAACAGACATGACGGATGTTGATCCAATTCAATGATTACTCTATTGTGCTGCAGCTTCTCTTTTATGATAAGCCGAAAGCCGACACACTACCTGACATGGGACCTACTGTAAACATCAACAGTGTCATAAAGACACCGCAATAACGTTTTATGGCTTCGCTTTAGTAATCAATAGAGTTAAGTTCTTACGTAACTATTTCAGAGAACTGATACGTTACGAACTGCTCTGGGATCGAGGAATGGGAATCAGGGCTTTATTGTGTTACCCTCCATTCCAGCAATTTAGTTTTTGCGTGCTTTGTCTGCAAACGTCGGCATATTACGTAAGAATGCAGTCATTATTGAAACGTCTGCGTCTCGACCACCCTGGACGGGACACACAGATCTCCAGTTAGAGGAACTATGCCGAGGAGAAATTGCTTAGACGAGGTGAGGTCGATTCGCAGGATTTAGGTCCTTGTTAGGTATGTGGTGATTTCTTTGGTCACTTATGTGCTAAGGCTGTAATTGATTTTTGGAAGTTGTGATAGCAATCAGGATGGCATAGACTGCTCATGCAAATCGACAAAATAAAAACAAACACTATTAGTCTATGATTTTAGCTTACTTAGGCTCCAAAGTTTCAACATAAAAGTATAGGTACATTTCTAAATTAAGATCATTTACAAAGGCTGCAAAAAAGTTGTAAGCAAAAAAGTCAAGCTAATCTTTTTATGTGGCGTTGCATAATCAGATACGAGCATTAGCTTATCATTAAAATCAGGTTAATGATCATCCTTTTACACACGTGTTTTTTTTACTTTTTATTTCGTCCTTTATGTTTTTTCTTCTTTGGAGGACAAACATGATAACATCTTCGACCACATCGTCACTGACCATCAAGTGAGATAGTGATCAACTAGATCTATACAGTGTAAAAAAATACAAAATAAAAAGTATCACTTTGTGAAATCTGAATCCTACATTCTAATTGATAGAATGAAAGTTAAAAGAAATAGATTCAGTCGCAAAATTGACTTTAATACTGGTCACATATAATTTCACAGTATGGATACCAAAGTTAAACCCTAAAAATCCTAATCTCTGCCTTAATGATGTTAATAATATCTATTTATCTCTTCATCATTCTTGAAGCCAAGATAGGCATTCCATGCTCGCCGACCGCCTCGCCCATGCCCCTCCTGTGTATTCGTTGGTGGGCGCCCACGGGACGATTCCAAATATTTTACAAATTGCAAAATCGTCCACGACATCACGACGTCGCATCGTCGATGTCAAAGATAGGTCCATTATTGAAATCGTGGTGTTTAAAAATCAGTTGATTAATTTACCTTATTAGGTCTGACGATCCAATCTCTACGGCGGATGCGATGATGGTTTTTCTGACCACTTAATTTAAGACTCGTTAAGACCTGACATTTTATTTTTATTACACCCAGACCCTCGCACTAGGATTATCTGTGTCGCGGGAGGCATGGACACACACAATCACAACACACAAATACCCAAGACCCGGGACAAACACTCATCGCACAAATGTTTGGCCCTGCCGGGATTCAAACCCAGGGTCCCGGAGACACAGAAGTCAAGTCACTGACACTGACCACTGCGCCACGGCGACCGTCATTTGGTTTTGATGTTGTCAAATTGATATATTTTTATTTTAAATGCAATTAATAATCAAATGTGATAATAGGTAGTTTTTCTTTGACTTTAATTTTAGTTCTTTAAATATACATTTTTGAAGCTTAAAAGGTAAAAATGAATTGGTTGCAAGGTAACGAAAGCATTTGATTCTTTGCAGATTTCCTAGTAATTTTTAATCAAAATTGATTCTTCCGTACAATAGCTATAATGCCACAGTCAGATACACAAGTATACAGATGCACCTTTATTACACCCTTAATTATTAATGGTTAATCAAAAAGTTAATGTAAAAAATTATCAAATCCAGCTGTTTCGATGAAAGCACTGGAATCATGTGTTAGCAACTGCTGATAGTGTAATGGAGAGGAGATAATAAGCGCCAGGACTACGCGGCGACAAAAATTTTCTCGACACAATTCAACGTGGCAATGCTGCTAGCATTCTGAGCACGCTGCCAACTGGTAGCGAGGTGAGACCATTTGAGTTATCTGTAGCCTGTCAACAGCTAGTGGATTGCTCAAATGTATAGTATATGTGCTATATATTAGCTGCAGTATTTTAATTATATTTACGATAGTTATCAGTATTTTATTTCAATAAAGGCATCGCACTCTCTTATTACTAAAGGGCATCTAAATATCCCAAGCGTCGATATATCTCTGAAGATACGTTATATACTAAAATCGCAAAGTTAATTAGAATAAGATTTCAGAAATATTTACGTATCTTATGTAGAACTGGGTCCATTTGTGGAACTGGACGTTTCCGTGGTCTTTACACAAAATGTTATTTATTTATTGGAAAACCAACAGCTTATGTACAATATATTAAATACTTATGTTCACTATAGAAAGCCAATTAATTGCAATAATGTTCTATGTATGAATTATTTGTTGTTTTTTGTCAAAATTAAAAATCTTTAGCACTTACTAATCCAAGCAAGAATACTAGCAATAAGTCTTACCTAGCTTGGCCTGCCGTTTTTTTCCATCACGGCTTAATAACAATATCTTTGCTATTTCATTATATTATTACTAATTGTATTATAAGGCCAACTTGCATCAAGCTAATTAACCTAGATTCTTGAATCAAATTAAAATTTTTGCTGCAAAATTAAATGGTGGACACAAACTTCGGATAATTTGGTTGACGCCAGAAGGCGTAAGTTGAGTATAGCTATTCAACGTGGCAATGCGAACGCAAATTTACTGTTTATCAATGTTTTTACTAGTTTTACCTAGTAGTAATAGTAGCAATTTTCAGTGAAATTGAATGAATTAATGTTTTCTTTGATAGGACATAATATATTTCAAGTATATTTTCATTATAGACTACCATTTTGTAAGCTATATATTCAATATATCTTGTATTAATTTTAATTTAATATGTATTATTAAACGCTGGAAGCATGATGAGATCTTAACTAGCCACATGGATTAGTAAACATCACAAATTCGGTCTGATATTTTCAACTGAGCACAACTGTACTTTCAAAAGCACTATGTCCAAGAGCTGTCTTCAAATGGCTGAGATGATGATGATTTAGAATACGCCGGAGATGCTTGGGTGTACCAGAAATGTGGACATTGCTTTGACCATTAGTTTATATGATGATCTGCTATAGTCAGTGTGAGTTGGGGGTCATCCGCCTTGCTTGGTCTATTGCTATAGCTTTCGACTTTTATTCCTTCTTTTCGAATCTAAGAAAGTTTCAACAATGAATCAGTTATTAATAAAGTAATGATACAATTTGAATTATTAAAAATTAAAAAATGTTCAAGCTCTCTTAGGTTCGAAAAGGCGGAAAGAAAGTCGAAAGCTATAGCAATAGACAAAACAATTTCTTTAGGTGGATGACCCCTTGGACTTTGTCGACTAGATACTTCTCTCTTTGAGGGGAATAACCGTATTCTAGGAGAAGGTACGTAGCGTGCAGATGACATTTAGCTTATCATTTTGTATCACAAAGCGTAAACAAAACAGAAATGCAATCAAGGGAAATAAAAGAGTTCGATCAAAAACATTCCATACACTTACGTCAATACAAGTCACCAATGCAAGCGATAGGTACACAATACAAAGTAACCAAAAGGTGACCATTCGTGAAATATAAATACAAAGTAATAAATTGCAACAAGATACAAAGATATCTTGCGTCTCGTCTCCAGTTGAAGACTGCTTCATTACTGAGCTTCTAAATAAATGAGTCTTGATGGAAGTTTTCAATAGACCCGGCTGGAATAAATCAAATAACTCCGCTGGATTCGCTGTCGTTGGCAAATGTGTCTTCATTCATGGTTGCGCATTGCAGGTTAAGAAATCTATGGAGACGAAAACACTGTTGAACACAACACCTTTATCGGTTTGAGGTACGGAATCGTAAAAAGTATAGTTCTAGCCTTTCTCTAGGGTACCATCTGAAAAGGGATCTATGTGAAAAGTCGGGACACTTATTCCGCAACTTGTCCCTAGAGCAGAATAGCTTTTGTCATCCAGCATTTTTTTTTTTTACATATTAGGTATAAGTTTGCGTTTGACAACTGTCTCACCTGATGTTAAGTGATGACGTTGCCTAGGATTTAGCAAACCTAGAAGGTACCTATTCACTTGCGACTTGAAGATTCCAGGATTGTACATATCGGGAAACACAGACTCGGGCAACGAGTTCCATTCCTTGGCAGTACGCATTGTGAAAGTGGAAGCAAAACGCTTTGTACAGTAAATTATACAGCATGATCCTTATGGGTCTTTTTCACTAGTTTTTATTGTATGTACTTATAATGTTTATCATCTGAAATAATACATTAGTTAACTTGTGCCTTGGTACAATTTAAATAACCGATTTTCTTGCAGTCTTTAATTTTCAGAGAGATCAAGGAAAAAAAAAACAAAGCATTACACAGTATTCACAGGCATAAAATGTTGTATGTATTGCTTCCGGGCTGTTTGGGCGTGGTCTAAATGATACTTTTGTTCCAGACATTTCGTCGATCACTGCGGTCTACATCTTCAGTGGTTCAGGTCCGAGCGGCGACAAGAGCGTAGAACTCTCCTTCGCGGCGTCTTCTCTGTTACTGATCAGTCTGATCACTTAGACCACGGCCAAACAGCCCGGAAGCAATACATACAACATGCAACGCCGGCCGTGAAAGCCTTAGAGTTTACAAAAGCATAAAAGTCAATAGAGAAAACCAGAAGAATAAGATTGCAGCACCCCATGAGAACAATTCCACCGCAAACTGACCAGACTATAAAACAAAGTCTTTGAAGTAAACAGGTTTAAAACGGGTTTCATTTTGTATTTTATTCATTAAATACAATATTATTCTGTTTGTTTGGATAATTTAATTTTTTCACATTTTTTACGATTCTCACCCATTTTTAAATTAAAAATGGGTGAGAATCGTAAAAAATGTGAAAATACAATATTCTTATCGTATTGACAAATCCTAATTATTATTTTATTCATAAACTAGTATTCGGATGGTGCGCGGACATTCGCATGCAAGTTAAACAATTTCTGAGAGCCAGTGAGCATTCTAGATCTAGCGTGCTAACATCTTCGAGCACATCGTCACTGACCCTCAAGTGAGATAGTGGTCAAACGCTAGATCTATACAGTATATAAAAAAAGACAATTTTGTAAGATCCAAGTACGGTATTCGGTATCAAATGTAAGAAATTGAGAAATATTTCAACGATTGAAGCGATTGGCATTATTTGGAGTTGAGGCATTGGGCCTGTGGGGACCGGAAGCTCATCCAATTCTCTAAAACTTATCTGCTGCCACTCAAAAAGGCAAAACTGGTAGCACGATGGCTGGTTATGCTGCAAAGTGGTAGTCCACTTCGCGTAATAGCCACCTACTAAGGTTGGAACATATTTTGAGCTATTTATAGGCTAGCAACAGCTTGAATAGCTCCAATTTGATTGTTGTTGTATTGTTAATAGTATTTTAAAAGCATCTGTAAAAATCAAGAAACTATATAAAAATGACATTTATATTAAATATGTTCACATTATTTTTTTTTTAAATTTTGGTACAATACATTTTTTATAATATAAATTTGCAATTTTGTTTAAAAGTATTTTTACGCTACTTAAATTATGAATTTATTTTTTATATTCATATCAATCCTGTGATTAGTTAATTTTTATACATATCTTTTTCAAATGACTGTCGGCCTTCCGCAAAACTTTGACTAGACGGAGAAGCATAACTATCATATCAGAAAATAGAGATGAAATCAGGTAGGTATAAAACCTATTTGATATAATTTCAGACGCTGGAATCACAGTCGAATTAAAACAAGTATATCTTTTTTAATCGCACTGTCATCTAAAACACGAATCCGCTGGTCTACGTTCTTCTACGGATCTATCTCTTCTCTATCTAATCTCTTCATATCTGATTTGATCTCGTAAAAGCGCCCCAATCAGCTCTCTCCATAGCTCGTTGAGGGACTATGAGTCTACTGACAAGGCCCACTGTCAGAGACTGAACTTGTACAAAAAATAAATTTATAACGGTTTTTCACTCAATAATTTTCAAAAGTCTACCTCGAATCAGTCTGGTTCCATCAGAACTAATTCTACCAGGTAGTACCAACAGATAAGTAAAACAAGACATCTTAAAATATTATTACTCGTATAAATTCTACATATTAATAATTGTGACAGTTGATATGTGTGTGAAAGTTATTACTGTTTTGCTACTAAGAGCTAAAACGGAATACTTAAACGTTATGGATTCATATGAAATTTGGTATTAATATTCTTAAGATCCTGAATTAATATAATATAAGACAATTTTATCCAAATAACTAAATAGTGGGTTCACTAGATTTTTACAACAGGTAACGGGATAAAGATAAGGAGGATAAGTCCGATTGTCTTCTTATAATATAGGTAATACTCTGTAGGTACTACAGATGACATCTCCACACCATTTCTGTCCTGTGACAGACACGGACAGGTTTGAGCAAAAATAGTGTGGCCTGCGATCGGGTACGAGCGGACAGACAATACATTCATTATTGAGATGCAGCGCCCATTGCAGCTGTACGGTGGAGAGTCGCGTTTTGTTAGTATTTTAGTAGGTACTCGTAATACTGAAAACTGAGAGTAATAGATTTATAGATATACGCGGCACTGCAGAGACAGAGACAGAGAGTGCTGACAAGCAAAAAAATAAACAACATTTTTAAACTTTTTTTTAGATTGAATATAAACATATACATCATCATCATCATCATCACCATCTCAGCCATAGGACGTCCACTGCTGGACATAGGCCTCCCCCATTGATTTCCACAAGGACCTGTTGGAAGCGGCCCGCATCCAGCACTTGCCTGCGATCTTAGTCAGGTCGTCTGTCCACCTTGTCGGTGGCCGTCCTATGCTGCGCTTGCCAGTCCGTGGTCTCCATTCTAGAACTTTTCGGCCCCAACGGCCATCAGTTCTTCGAGCTATGTGCCTTGCCCACTGCCACTTCAACTTGCTAATCCGCTGGGCTATGTCGGTGACTTGCGTTCTTCTACGGATCTCGTCATTTCTGATTCTATCACGTAGAGAAACCCCGAGCATAGCCCTCTCCATAGCTCGTTATGCGACTCTGAGCCTGCTCAGAAGGCCCATAGTCAGAGACCACGTTTCGGTTCCGTAAGTCATCACTGGTAACACACACTGTTCGAAGACCCTCGTTTTCAGGCATTGTGGTATTTTGGACGAGAAGACGTCTCGGAGCTTCCCGAATATATACATATATATATATATATATTGAATATACTTATATATATTGAATTGGTAATATACATAGTAAACACTAGCTGCACCCCGCGGTGTTACCCGCGATGAAATGATACTTCTGCACACAATTACTCCGTTCAAGATGAAAGCCCAATCCGTTCTCATGGTACATACCTTGTACGAGATTATTATATAAAAGTTAAACCAATATATTCTATACATTTATTCATGTGCTTTTTTGGTATTTCGTTGGCATAGGCGTTGCGACAGCTTGAGCACTGCACATAGGTACTATATGTTACAACGTGTTTAGAGACGGTTCATCAAACTTCAGGTAAGGTGACCTTACCTCAAATTTGTTCCTCACGTGAATAGATGTGCTGGGTCCGTGGGATACGTGGGTACTGAAAACCGCTTTTCCACAATGCCATGGATTTGATGACGCTGCTACCTTCACCAAAAGCTAAAGCCAAAGGTAGGGTTCGAACCAGAGACTGTATGACTGTCGACAGACACAAGTCTATGATCGCTTCGACTTGTTTAATATTATTGATTAAAGTGCCTACAGCTCGTTTTTAGATATATTTTAATATCTTCACGTTTCACGAATTATAATATCCAGACGTTGTTAAAATTGATTACAGCCATTTAATTTAACATACGTAAACATTCCGCGGTATCATGTTTAAAATTACTCATTCTATTTTTATCTTTATTTTCCTCGAAGCGTTTTATTAAGTCATTCGAGAGTGTTAAAAAAATCAATTTCATTAAACATATAGTTTTCTTATACGCGAGAATCGGCGCTAAAATAGATAAACGTCAAATTGTTTATTAAAAGTTTTATATCTCATATTGTTGCGTATAAATGATATTACAACAACAGAGAGACTGCCGTATCGAGCGATCTTCGGGCAAAGAGAAATAAACGTTAAAAGATCAGCGTTCGACGACCGAAATAGTATTGGACTCTATTCAAAACTCTTTGGAATTACTCTACCTATTTGTTGCGATCGCCCATTCAGTAACTCAGCGCCCCACCGTAATTTGTTACAACAGGAATTTGACAGTTATTAGACGAATATACATTTTTAACGCCCATTGCTGGTTAGGTGTCTGTTTACGCTGGAGACGCTGGAACGGGAATGGGTATGTATGTTTACGATGATATTAATAACGGGCGAATATTTTTATTATGGCTTGTTAGAGAATGTTTTGGTTAGCGTCGGGTGTGAATGTTTGTTAACACTTGGCTTATTAACATAATTATATGTATGGAAATGAGTATTTGAAGCGGAAGTGACTGAATAAGTTTCTATGAATTTGGATTCTCGGTACTAACACTGAGAAAAAAATAATGTGTAATATTTAAAACCTATAGCGTATTTAAAGATGTTACAATAGTGTACGCTACAGCAAAAAAGATAGAAAGAAAGAAAATATATTTGTCAGTAATAAATATATTTCCTTTCTTTCAATATTTTTTTCTTTCATTAAGCGTAAAAACATTGTAGATTTAGCGTTTGATAATCTCACTTGATCATCAGTGACGATGTGGTTGAAGATGTTATCACGCTACGTTAGACCTAGAATGCTTACTGGCTCTCAAGCACTGGTGCTTGAACTCTGTTCACACTCTGTGTTAGATGAGATTTTTTTAAAATTTGTGGGTGGTCGATAGGCAGGCGGGAACACAACAGTACCGTACCACCACGCAAGACCACATTAACATTGCTGGAACGTACACTTACACCACTTCCTATTTGCTTTTACGCGGCATCAAATGGCTCTATACGCATAGTTGTTTATATGCCTTTAATAGGAAATCCTTCTACACTCGGAACAGACAACGCGCATTAATTACAAGTTAAATCCGAAGCAATAGACCCGGCCTTAATACGGCTCATGTCTAATCTGATCCCCATTATTGCCTTTGAAACGCAATATTCTCTAGTATTTATTACAAACGTGCTGGACTATTTAAGTTGTTAGATAAAGCTAAAAGCTTTACGTTTTACAACTTAAAAGTAAAGGGTTAGTAAGTAATTAAGTTATCGGTCAGGCCGTCGCGATCGAAATAATTAAAAGAAGATTTTGATCTAAAATTTGTCAATGAATCGCGCTGCAATCGCTTAATTGTAAAGCTAGTTCACATTACAGATATCTTTACAATATAAAGTATTTACCATGTATTATAGTATTTTATTTAAATAAGGACATCGGCCATTTACCATGTCATATTTCAAAGTATGGACCCTGGTATATCATTTGCGTTTTTCTCTTTAATCAAATGTTTTGGAAGAGATCGCTGAAAACAATAAGGCTGCCTATTATTACACATTGCCGTTTTGCGAGACGCTTATGCAAATATTGTTTACTGGTAGCGCCCCGCGGTTTCAACCGCGTGGATTACGGTTGTCGCGCTACCTCAAATGGGAACTATACTTTTTCCGGTATAAAAATAGCTTATGTGTTAATCCAGGGTCTTAACTATCTCCATACCAAATTTCGTCAAAATCAGTGCAGCCGTTTGAGCGTGAAGGAGTAACAATCATGATTATACACAAACAAACTTACGCGTTTATGATATTAGTTAATATTAGTGAAATGTGTTCAATAAATTGTTTTTTTCCTTATCTCACTCACACCCTTGCAATAGGATTCCCTGAGTCCCGGGAGGCATGAACACACACAATGAGACCACAACAAATATCCAAGATTCGAGACAAACATCCATGCCATCACATAACTGTGATTCGCACCAATAGCCACGGGGACCAGGAGTCATAATTTTTTTTTTAATACATTTGATAAAGATATACATTAAGTCATGATTCAGCAATTCATTTGTGTGTCGATCGGCACACAAAGGGAAAGTTTTTTCTGAACATCTTTATGACCTGAAGATTAAAGCAACGGGTTCTATGGCCGTACTAACCACAAATCCAACCTTAATTCTCTACACATATAAAAGCGTAATCTGATTCGTATTATTGCCTTCGAAACGCTACATTACCTAGGATTTATTACTAAATAGCGGCTAGGAGTAGGTACTTTGTGAGGCATCGCCGGTCGGCATCAAAAACGAGAATGAACTGAAGTTAAAGCCTATTCATAGTTGCTGTGATTTTTGAAAATACGCAGGATGCGAAAATAATAGTAAAGTAGCTAAATAGTTAACAAACATTTAAGCATCTTCAAGAATTTGAATTTTGCATTTTGAAGCGATGGTAGCTAAACGGTGGGAGCGTCACCTGTTAAACTGACGGATGCTGGTTCGATCCTCATCAGCGGCTTGAGCTTCCGGTGAAGGTAACACCGTTATCCAATTTCCATCATGGTGGTAGGATTCTTTTGATGCCCGCCTGGCTAGTTCACTCTCAACCTCAAGTTTTAAATACTATGTATCACCAAACACATAGTTATGTTCAGGCAGCAGTCTTTGGGGTGATCTGAATTGGTTCATTAGAGCTTCATCTACCATTGGGCGGGCGTAACTCTTATTTTTTTTAAAATCCATTGACTAGGACAGAGGCCATTGTGCACACCTTGGTTTTTACCAGGTCTCCGATTCATTGCGCTACCTTTCCCAAAGACCCCACACCCGCAAGATTGTACAGACCAATCGCCCTACTGCCAGTAATAGCAAAAGTTCTCCAAAAATTTGTCACCAATAAAATCCAATGGCACAATAGACGAGATTAGAGAAGCGAATTTGAGCGAGCTACATTAAGGGTTCACACCACAAAAAAGTGCTGAAAACGCCAAAGTTGAGGCGATCAGTATAATAAAACAAGAGCTAAACAGCAAAAAACTGCTTATTGTGATATCACTCGACATCCAAGGGGCATTTGACAATGCGTGGTTGCCCTTAATTCTAGAACAACTCAACATAGAAACTTCTATTTTACGATTAATCCACAGTTACCTAGAAGATAGAACCATACGCATGGGATATGCTGGTGCTGAACTATGCAAAAGCACGGAGCGTGGATGTATCCAGGGCTCAACATGTGGAGCAGTCCTGTGGAACATTAACTCGATCCGCTGCTACGAACGGTAACCGAAATGGGAGTTCATCTCCAAGCATTCAATCGTCAATGACTTAGAAACAAGCCCAGCACCCAGCACTGTAAAACAGCTATTGTTAAGATATTATCTCTTTCCGGACGATGTTACCAGCTATATTTATTAGAAAATCAACAGGGTATTCACTTATATTGAATATAAGTGCGAGTATATTCATAATTATTATGTATGCATCAAATACATTTATTATCATATATGTATAGATATATCACATAACACAAACATCCAAGACCCGGGATAATTATCTGCGCTCGTCGCATATATGCATGCTAGTCATTGCCGGGATTCGAACCCAGGGCCCCGGGGAATAGTGGTCATGTCACTGACCATCGAGCCGCCGCGGTACGCTCACTTCGCTCGCTCGGCTCGCGCAGTGTGTTGTCGCAGTTTCAATCTAACCTAACCAAGTTTTCAGCGTCTCTCAATAAAACTTTAAAAAAACTTTTTTTCTCAGCATCCCATAAATTACACCACAAACGTAATTTTTTTTTATTGTCATAACATGATTATGATCCTAGAAAATTACATATGGTAATATTGAAAATGCCTTACAAATGCTGCTTGAAGTTTTAAACAAAACTATGATTTATCGTATCGTTTCTGAAGCCGAAGAGGCACACCAGTAATTATTGATGGTTACTCTAAACCACAGTATATATTATAGTCAATAAAAACATAAAGCTTCGTGCAGAATGGAATCCTAGTTTCACACGCAACAAATGTTTTCATTATCTGATGAACTTTTGCGAAGCAAGTTGAGGCATAGACTAAGTAAAGGCGGATTGTTAAGTCAACACTTTTTTCCACAGAGTTTGCTGGCATTTGAACACTATCTCTCATCATAGTGATGACGTTGGCGCACCATGGTGGGTCACGCCTGCCTGGAATATTTACTCGTAACTTGAAGACACCCAGATGATAATTATTGATGCAGAAATATAGATACACAATTCCATACGTTACCTGTGCAGTATGCGCAGTTCCAGCGAAATCCTGTTTTTTAGCTTTTAAACTGTTATCATGTCATCCATAGGACATCCACTGCTGGACATATGCCTCCCCCATATCGGGGGGTTTTGCCAATACTCGCCACGCTTGGCAGGCGGGTTGGCGACCGCAGTATGATATCTGATCCTCAGAAGGCGCTGCTACCCAGCTTCTGGTACGTGATCCCTTAGCAGACTCTTACGGCACCCGCGAGAAGAGATGGGGGTACTAGAGTATAAGAGATGGGTGTACTAGAGTACTATTCTAGGCCGGTACCACCACTGCACATATATAACTACTATTATATTATTCTATTATGTTTAAAGGCTTCCAGGATTCAGTACTCGACAGGTAACCAACGGAATCTTATTACTAAGGCCCCTCCTTCTGTCTGTTAGAAGGCACCATATAAATCAGCCAAATAGCTGAAAGTTTGCACGAGAGACTTGAGTGTATTACTAACGCTACAATGACAACAATATGAAAATAAGAAAAATAAAGGGGTTTCAATCTAATAGACGTGTTATGTAAACTTGGTGCTTGTTTTCAAATTCAAAATTATTTATTTTGCAGAATCATAAGTACACATTATCAATTATCTAACAAATTAAGAAGTAAAATTTACAAATGTTATATCATGTTCGATGGTACGGAATCCTTCATCTTCAGGAGACCGACTCACGCTTCACCGATTTTTTTCATTTACAATGCCTGGAACTATTTCTTACGGGTGTCCAAAGTCTGTTTGTCTAGGGACACATAATCAACCATGCAAAAAAATCTCAGGCCTGAGTGAATTTGCGTAACTATTTTTGTATGTTACGAGAAGATACAAACGATTGATGTATTTTTTATAAAATTTGGGAAGAGGGTAGTTCCATTCAGGATATTATTACTTCGAAAAGTTAGTTGAAGACAAGCAGATAATTTATTTCATTTATACAAACTTTTTAAACACTACATCGAATATTACAACACATTTCGTTACCAAGGCCTAATTGATAAGAACGATAAACGAAAACTGGAAATCGTTAAGTTCAATACTTAACCCTTAAATTCAACACTTTACGACGCTCGATTTCTGATTTTCTACAGAATGCATAAAATTAATGTAATAATAAGCAAATTTCATGGTGGAACTTAACATCCTGTGATAATAATCCGTGATCACTGCCTATTCCTCCCGGAAAAGTGACGCTATAAATATAAAAAATATGTTGAGATGATGCCATACCGCATTGCAGTATAGCTTGTTACATTCCCCCCCCCCCCCCCATAAAATATGGCGAATCGACTTCCAATCGGACAACAAAGCGTTGCAAAAATCCACGAGCGCAGTTCACATAAATTGTTCACCTCTGGGGTTGCTACTCTGTGTCCCATGCGTGTCGTCGTGGTTCGATCTCGCCGCAGTACGCTGAAGTGTACAGTACTTAAGCTTTCCACCAGAGTCAAACTTTATCCCTAAGAAAATTAGCTCACACAACCTCAGAAAACACTAAGTATAAAATAATAAAATATAAAATTAATATTAATAAATTGTTTAAAAGATTGTTTTAAATGATGAAACAAGTTTAAGATTATGTAATATCAATTAAGTTAAGATGTAACTTAACTCCACTAAACATCGCTTAGGGTTCCGGTCATAATTATTCTAGAACTTTTGTTTGTGGTAATTGGCCTAAAGTTTAACCAAAACTTCACGGGTATACCTTTAAAAAACATAGATAATGTTAAATGAAAAAGAAATAGTAATGCAAATGTAGATTTTTTTTTTTTTTTTTTTTTTTAATAATAATATATTTATTAGGCCAAAGTTACATTTAAGTTTAATTTGTAAAAACTAGTTACAATGATTCATTTTCCAACTGGTATCTAGTAAACCAAATGCAATATATGATATAACCTGCGGGCTCCAAACTAGGCAAAGCCTGTATCTTGGTGGCCCAAGAAGGTGAGCGCATCGTGTAACTCACTTCTAGTTTACAGTCTGATTATACATTAGAATTGGCGCAAGTGACTTTGAAGTGAGCTCCCACGATCCGCCACCGCTTTACCAGAACGATGTGACGCGCAAATACGGCAACAGATTATCAACAGAGTTGATTAATTGCAGTTACGTACATAATAATACATGAAAAATAATCGTTCGAATTTTGTTATAAAATATACTTATATAGATGTTTAGCTTATGTTATTAACAGGTTCATCTGTAACTTATACAGTACTGAATCAATCAATGTTTTTTTTATTTATTTATTTAGTTATTCAATACAAAACATGTAATATTAACTCACAAAGTAGTACTCACTGCGGTGCAGTATTCACTGCGTAGCAGTTTGTAGGCTTGTTTCCGACTGCACTGTAAGTAATATAGACCGCAGTGTTTGTTTGAAACTCATGTACTGCATTATAGCACGTGTGATTCAACGATCGACATCGCAAAATGTATGGGAGCTGCGATGCTCGCTTAAATTTCTCTCGCACTGATATCATTAATGCACAACGGGAGATTGTGTTGTGGAAACGCCGTTAATTACTGCTTTAACAAGCTGGATTTTTACAACCGCTTGTTTATAAGTGCATTTATTTGTTAGAAGCGTGAGATCTATTCTTCCGTTCCTATTACTACAAGAGAGTTACCGGAGTATTGTTGCAAGAGCTATAAAAAAATATGTGGCGATAAATGTATTATAAAACTCTTTTCAATACGATAAATAATCAAAGATATAAATTGCGAGGTTTAATGCTTTGTCTTATTTTATTTATGTTCTCTAAATTAGTTTTTATTATTATATATATATTAATTATTATTTATCTAAATAAAAATAGGATTATCTTAAAACCAGAAGACGATTACGTTAAAAAAAATGAACAAATTACGTTCTTTGAAAAAAATACCATGAATTTAAATTTAAGAAATTAAATATGTAATATAATTATTCAATAATATATACAGGCTGACTTCAAAATAGATTACAAAAATTGAGCTGACACGTTTGTTTAGTTCAGTCTTTCTCAAAGTGAGCGATAACGCCTTCCTGTGGGCACTAGAGGTCTAGAAGGGGGCGGTAATAGGGAATATAGCACACTTTAATTAAAGTATATGTAATCACTGAGCATATAATCACTCCTTTTTATATGTAATTAGATTTAGGACTCCTCCGGTGTAAACTTATGAATTATGAATTGATTGTAACTCGGCTCAGACTGGCCTCCACGACACGGGCCTTGACCCTAGTGTGGAGCCGCCATTAATTCATAAGAAAATCTTAGGTTTGTTTGAAATAATTGCCTTCATTTTTTTTTTCTCAGCCATGTGCGTCCACTGCTGGACGTATGCCTCCCCCATATAGGGGGGATTCGCCAATACTCGCCGCTTGGTAGGCGGGTTGGCGAGCGCAGTATGATTTCCGATCATATAAATTGCCTTCATAGTCCACTGTAATTCATTTTTAGAAAATAAAATTATTGTTTTTTTTATTATTTAATGTCATTCCGGTTTTAAAGATGTAGCAAAACGTAAAGTAAACAAAATAAGATGGGCGCTGATAAATAATTGATTATCAATGTGGGCGGTAGACGACATAAGTTTGATAACTTCTGCAGTCATTGATAATGAAACCTGGGTACAATAATCTGTGTTAGCAGTAGTTGGACCCTTAACAACTAGCACATTTACAGCCGCTCTAAAGACCCGCTTCAAGAGAACACGCAACCAGTGTGTATATTTGTATGTATTTATGTTTTTTGTATGCAAGTATCATTAATGCGTATGTTAATTAAAACAATTCGCACAGAAGGAAAAAAAAGCAGGCAGTTGGAGAAAACATGACATTACTGCTAGTAGCTTTATAGATATAGAATATATTTTCAAACTAACCAAAATTTTTAAATTTGATAAATTTCTAGTAATATACTTAAGAGCTTGGAGCGTGGGATAGATAAATTAAACCAATTTAAAATATTTGGCTGCAAGATGCTTACTTACCTTGAAGAAACTGCACGCAGTGCATATGCAAATCATTAACCGCGCTTCGGGCATCTTAGAATTAGACGGGAAGCCAAATTCTGAAAAGGTCATAATGATCTTCAGTCGAGCACAACATGCACATCAACTGGAAATTACTCAAAATTGCGTAAATTATCTCAAATTATCGTCTGCGTTGCTTACTGAATGCTACCCATCGTCAGAATAAGGCATTATGGTGTGCCTCCAGGGTGTAAGCCCTTGCGTGACAGCGGGGAAATATTAATAATTTTAATGCAACATTAACCACGATCAGAACTTTACAGATAATTATTGCGATATGAAAAATGGCTACTTTTAGCTACAAATATACAGGATGGGGCAAATTTTTGGCCCCTTCAGGGTAGCTACCTTTTCTTTTGTAGTTAGAAGGTTTTGTTTCTAGGAACCTTCTATTTCATTTTGAAAAAATATATATTGTCTTTTTAGCTTTTTGAATATAAGTAATGTTCGCCCAAAAAATGACATATGTAAAAAAGAACAAGTTGATCTTAATCGACTCTATTTCCAACCAGTTACACTTTTCCCAAACCTAACATACCAAATCAAATCGTAAGTTTTGGCAATAATTAAAAATAACCATTCCCATACATTTTCTATGAAAAAACGAGTCAATGAAAACAACAATGTCACTCATTCAATGGTTTTTAATTTAAATTCGTATGTAATTACTTTTTTTAAGTTGGTAGGCTAATTTTGCAGGCTTATGACGTACGGTAAGACTTACCACAAGTATTTTTTTATTTAAACCCAATGAAATGGGTGTGTTTTGCTTCTAAGAAGTAACTAGGTAGGTATGTTTTCGTATGACTTGGCCACTATCCCGTTTTGCTATTAATTTGTTTGTATGCGGTGTTCTACCTTACACAAGTAGTTTATGAAGACACAGAAATGAATGTGAATATTTTCGTAACGTTCATTCTCAACTTTATTTTACTTTGCAAAATTCAATAATATAAAGTTATGCAACTGTTGGAAAACTTCGCAATGTAGGGATTTTTGGTTAAACCTGTTTGCGTGGCAGTCTAGATTTTATTACATTTTTTGAACAGTTGTGTGTGCATTTTCAATGCATTGTTTCAAAGAAAAATAACGCAGAGAAAGACAATCAGACAAACAGGTAATATGGAATTGGAGACTTTGTATACTGAGAACAAAAAGGGTATCACTATTGGTTTATAAGTTGATATTGCTTCGGTTGACATTAGTGACCAAGCTAAACTATTTTTATTCGATATTTAAAAAAGGTATTTTGTGTGGTCCCGCGTCACAAAGTGACGAAGATTTACTTACAAGTGCCGGCCTCACGGGGATTATGGTCCCGTCTCAAATTTTTAAAAGAGAAAAAGTTTAATGTTAAGATCACTGACAAATTTGTAACAGAACAATGAATCGGATATTAAAGTATCCACTTTCATGACACGGGCGAGCGGATGAGCATTTAAGGTCGTGTTTATAGTAAATCATTGTATCAGTAGCTCACGTTTCTTACCAAATCAACCACGAGAATACGGCCATATTATAAAAGCTTTCTTTATGAGGATAGACCTCGAGCAAAACGCGCGCATCTTAAGTAGCATTTCAATCAATTTTGTAATGTACCTGTACTAAATTTACCATTTTTTTTATCTAGTACGTATATTAATGGAAATACTCATGTTTTCAGCTTCTTACAACAATCATTACTAGAAAATATCAATCTCTATACTACCACATTTTCATCAGTGAAAATAAAATTTCTAAACTTAGCTTTGAAGCTAAATGATGATTATGATTAGGTTACTGCTTCTGCTGTCAACTACTAATAGGCGATTAAATTAATTTTAGATACAATTCATTCATTACGGGATATATTCATGTTATTTTTATTATCTCATTAGCGCTCAAAGTTAAGTCATAACGTGACCATAACCATTGTCTTATAAGCCTAAAAAAGCAAACAAAGAAATAACAATTACGTTCAAATGTATAAACTAACACATCTGGTTTTCCGGTTTCGGGATCAGCGTCTTCTGTAACATGTCTCCAGCAGCTTCCATTCTGTTCAATCCCTCGTTTTCCTCATCCAAGTAGCGCCCCCAAATTTCCTGATGTCATCTATCTATCTTTTTCTTGTACGTCTCTTTTCCTCTTTCGATCGCGTGGTTGCAGAAGTTATAAGTTAGTTAATTCTACCGTGCACAGGTAAGTCAGAATTGTTTAAAGTACTTACTGCGCGTGCGTGATACCTAGTAGTCACTGAGAAGATTACCGTCTTCGCAGCTATCGGGTCGGGCTCCCTCGCCGCTCATCGCTCCGCTCATCGCCCCGCCTAATGCCCAGCTCACACGCGACGCGTCTGCTTGCGAACCTCTCCGTGGTGTTAAATGTATCCGCCTGCTTGTATCAGGTTACTGTAAAGGCGTGGGCATTGACATATCCAACTTGTTTTGTTTTGTTTTGTTCACTCGACCATCGAAAAGGTTGACTTTCTATGAGCATCGATGTGACGGCATCGCTTGACTAACCACAAACTCTATAACCTGCGTTGTCAAACGATGACTTGACACGTTGTGAGCAGCGCATTTCTTGTTGGATCGCATAAATACACGGTTATTAATTTGATATCACCCGACAATACACCAAGTCGACCGTTAACGATTGATTTTAAATTAAATGGAACGTTCTGGATCGAAATTTAATTTCGTTTTTAATTTATTCGCGCACGGAAAATGGTGTAATCGTAATTTGTGTGAGTATTGCGATATTTATGGTTGGGTAAGATGTCGCTCGGATGAAAAATAATTACAGTTTGTGTCGGATGAGTAAGCGTCATGCTGGGAGGACATACGCCTCCAGTGGATGATTAAGTAAGACGTTAGCACAGTATAACTGTTTGTGAGTATTATAGCTTATGTGAGTGCTGACGATGCAAAAGAATTGGATGTTTTTGAATAATTACATTGACAATTAAAATATGAAACCAACAAAAAATGATTAATTAACTACTTATTGTTATAATGTTTTTCTTCATTATAATAATAATGAGGAAAAACATTTTTTTTATTACTTACTGTAATATTAAAATGGATTACAGTAAGAGATGATTTTTTATTTCTCAATATTATTATATGTACAGTAAAACATATTACGCATTGTATGTTTTTAAACACACTATGTCTGCGATACATACACTCTTTGGATATATATGAATGATTTAGCTATCTTGCTCTTTCTTACATATATAAACAAAACATGTTATACCAACCAAAAAAAAGGTATGCGTGTTTACGGACTGGGTGGCATCCATATTTAAGAGAGACTAGCGCAAGAGATATTTATTTTTATTTATGAAAGTTAGCGTTTGACCATTATATATTAATTATCAGTGACGAAGTGACCGAAGGTGATAACAAGATACTCCTGAAATTCTGAACGCTTCTCAATGACATAAACACACTATGTTCTGTATAGATTTTCAAACTTGAGGCTAGCTAAGCGGGCACGAGAAAGCTGCCTACCCTGCCGCAGTGCAGTACCCTACCCCTATACGTACATATACGTATACACGTAAGGTACTGTTTGACCATACTACTATTACAAGTGAGAAATTTGGTCAGATTCAATTTTGCACAGGGTTATGGGATACAGCCCCATAACCCCACGCGGGTGAAACTGCGAGAGCACAGTTTGGTTACTATAAAGCTTAGTTACTGTTGCATAATGTTACTGTAAGTTAGCACTGTCCTGTCCTGTCCCATAATGTTGCTTGTCCAGTTATGCGAAAGGATAAGCAGAATCACTGAAGACGAGGCGACGACTCATTTAATGCTTGTCGATTCGGAATGATTCGAATGCTTGTTGTTATAATACAATTTTTAAAACGAACTTTGAGCATACATTTATTAAGCTTTAGATTTTAAGTAGAAAGTGCATAAATGCAACCTTTCCGCTACCGCAAACATATTTCGCGGAAGTCCATTATCTGAAGTGTACCGTGGGTACTAAATCTAAATCGCTAAATCTAGGTGTTTTAGAAACAATATAAAATCATCATCACAAAAGTTCAATTGTTTTCAGAAATACACAGAAGTACAGTTCACTTACAAATAAAAGTTAACGACGATTGTACATAATATATAGTTCAGAACAAGTGCAAGTTAAAGTGTACGTTGGCAGGACACATAGGTACAGTCAGCCGAAATGTCTACCATCCTACGGTTGAAGATCAAGGTCTACTAATTTTGTTGTCAATACAGGTAGACCGTTTTCTTTGCGGACTGTACATTATCATGCAGAATCAATGACCATAGGTTGTCTAGTGACTACGATGGCCCGGAGAAGAAAATCTTTTCACATGGCATCCACCGACTAGGTGGACAGATGATCTAATAAAGACTAGAGGAAGCTGAATTCAGGCCGCTTCCAAAGCTCTTAGTGGAAATCAGAAGTAGGAGGTTTACGTCTGTGAAACAATTAGAGATATTTATTTATTAACATTCACACAAGGTCTTCAGGTCCCATACTAGGCAGAGCCTGTGCTATGGTAACCTAATGACTTATATATATACTTATATACATAATACACCCAGACACAGGTCAAACAGACATGTTCATGCACACAAATGTTTGAACTGTCCGGGAATCGAACCCGGGACCAGCGGCTCAGAAGGCAGAGTGCCACCAACTGCGCCAACCGGCCAGACAGCCGGATCATTTAAATATACTCGTTAATATAAATTACTTTAAATGAAAAAAACGGGTATAGATATGAATATACATAATACGGATGGATATGGATCTTTCTTCGAATACCAGCGTACAGCGGACATACACGGATATCCGGCACATCACTAGAAAAAAGTCCTTATGGTCCCAATAATGAAGCTGCCTTGAGCAAAATTTTTAGCATGATTTTTATTTACAATCATATAAATAATATAATTGTAAATTAGTAAGGAAAGGGCAGACAGAACGCCTGTTATTTAGGTTAGACTGAAGTTTATAAGAAATATAATAATATATATAATATATACGTTTGCATCAAAAATATTATTCCAAATCATGCCATATGGCGCCGTCTATATTTTTTATAGATCCTAAAGAATGATTTTTATTCGACAATACTTTTTATAACCACCTGCACACATGGATCAAGGCAATAGAGGTAGTTAAAATTAATTTTACGATACTTTGCATAGCGTAGCTTACTGCCGATATAAGCAAGTTATTTCGCCTACTTTATACTTTATAGCGTTATGAAAATATTTTAATTACGCCATTAATATAAAACGTTTTCATAGCATGCATCATTTATGAGGTTTTGTTGTATCTAATAAGGGCAAGGAACTCTTTCAGTAGAACGGATGACGCCGCGTGTCGTAAGTTCGTGAGACGATTTTACGACTTCACAAAGTAATTCATGCGTATGATTTGGTCTGTATTTCCAAGTTGTTAAGCTCGGAATTTGCATAAGTAATGTTATGTTCAAGTACTGCACTTGAATACATATTCGGGTATTATGTTGATAAAAATTGTCGCAATGTGGTTAGAACTAATCTAGAGCATGACTTGAATAAATAAGCTTTGAAACAATGTGTGCTTTGAATTAAACGTAAAGCGTAATCTATTATTATGATTGTATTTTTTAATGCTTAACAGGTAGTTTGTAAAGGGACTATATGTTTATGTATTTTTGAATATTTATTGTTTTTTTATAAAGTAGCTGTGGCTAACGTTTCACTTGCTATATTACCATCACCCTTGATAAACGAAATTATATCGTATTTTTCTCTCCTAAGTCCACAAGTATGGTCAACGAATATTGTTTTTTATGTCTTTCTACAGTCTGATACATTTTATCACTGATATACAAAGCATAAACATGTTGTATGACACAGTACTGTCAGTATCAGAGAAGACACCGCGAAGGAGAGTTCTACGCTCTTGTCGCCGCTCGGACCTGAACCACTGAAGATGTCGACCGCAGTGATCGACGAAACGTCTGGAACACAAGTTTCACTTAGACCACGGCCAAACAGCCCGGAAGCAATACATACAACATGCAACGCCGGCCGTGAAAGCCTAAGAGTTTACAAAACATAAACAGTATAATTAAAACCTATGCAATGATCCAATAATAAGTAAATGCAACATTCTTACAGAATAGTATAAAATTTACAACTGAAAAAACAAAAGTATTCATAACTAGCTATAATTGAAGTAAGAGATTAGACATCGAATACTATACGTCGGTTGTGTGCCGTACGGCAACAATAAAAACAACCTCCACTGCCTGTTCCAAAAATATTACAACAGTTTAGAAAAAAATATCTACACCCTGTTCTAACCATAATTGATCATAGACAGTCTAGATAAAAAATTTATTTGCCAATTTGAGTTTGATGCCTTTTGATGGGATAGCAAAAGAAATTGAAAAATATCAGGATTAGTAATACATCCGTTCAAGAGTTTGTATAAAACAGCGAAGCCTGCTGTACTACGTCTATTAGCCAAGTTTATCAGCTTGAAATAAATGAACCCATTTTTATAATTGTGCAACTTACTTCTTTTGCCCACTGACTTAGTATAAAATATAGAAAGTATATAAAATAAATAAAAATATATATATATATATAGTATAAAAAATTAAAAAATAAAAAGTCGAAAATGTTTTTGTATACGCCCAATTTTTTGTATGAGGCAATCATATTATGGGTTCCTTACGGTAGGGCAGTATTTCAAATAACTACGAACAAGAGACGTTTTTTTTTTTATTAACATTCACACAAGGTCTTCAGGTCCCAAACTAGACAGAGCCTGTACTATGGTAACCTGATGACTGATATATATACTTATATACATATACACAGGTCAAGCAGACATGTTCATACACACAAATGTTTGACCTGTCCGGGAATCGAACCCGGGACCAGCGGCTCAGAAGGCAGAGTGCTACCAACTGCGCTAGCCAGCCAGTCTAAACCTCAAATAGATAGACTTATTAAACAAAGCTGTAAAAACGAATATCTGTATAAGATGCGCTCACTGATATCTCGAGACATATTACTCTTGCTTCATATCAAATTGTCAGTTTCGTCACGTGTCCGGCCCCGCATAAGTTATGGCCCCTCTTCTCTTAGACATTTTTCAGCTACAACTTCATTAGAAGTTTGAAAGAATATGATGATAAAACTTCATCTATCATTCAAAACGGTTTCGGTTTAAAATGATGTATATTATGCTATGTATTCACAATATTTTCTACTATTACATTATCACATATTTATATTATTATATATATGTGGTATCCGGCTTTTCTCACGTTTATAGTCGAAGTTTCGACCTAGGTTTCGAGCATGTCCGATGCTCATCCTCAGGTGAATTTACGCTGCCAGATCGCGACGACCACTGAAGCTGGACCACTGAATCTGGCAGCGTAAACTCACCTGAGGAAGAGCATCGGACATGCTCGAAACCTAGGTCGAAACTTCAACTATAAACGTGAGTAAAGCCGGATACCACATATATATATAATAATGTGTCAAACTCACGAGAATTTCCAATCACATATTTATAATTTCATATTTACTAAAAAAAAAATGTCACTCTCACAAGGCCGTAGTCGCACAACGAGCAAGGGGAGGGCTATGCTCGGGGTTTCTCTACGTGATCGAATCAGAAATGAGGAATTCCGTAGAAGAACGCAAGTCACCGACATAGTCTCAGCTGATATGTAAGTTGAAGTGGCAGTCGGTAGAGCACATAGCTCAAATAACTGATGGCCGTTGGGGGTCGAAAGTTTCAGGAATGGAGTCCAGCAGTGGACAAACTATAGCTGAGATGATGATGATGATAAAAATAGATTAAATCACTATATAAACATATATAATCATCCAGTCTGCCTGTATGGAATATCTCTGCAGAGTATGTAAAGCGTCGGGGTCAAAATAATTGAAATATGTGTTTACGCGATCGATTTGTCTAATTTCAAAGAATTGGAATTGCAAATATTTAGGAACTCATGATCTTGTCAAAATTAAGAATTATATATGTAAATGAACAACGTTTTATTGTATAATATTAGCGATACACTGGTTTCCTTTAAATTCTACTCTTTCTTCTTCTTCTTCCTTTTTTGAATTTCTTCAAATATACTTAAAGCTTTTAACATTAATATAAAATGTAATATTACACTTTGTGGTAATTATTTTTAAAGTTTTTGATAACAAAATACGCAGATGAGCTGACGAAGATAGCAGGATGCAGGCCAGTTACTTACAATCTGTTCTTGCGCAGACGGAGAAGACACAGACCGAGGATATAGCATAAAGATGACGCACAATTATTTCAGCTGATCTAATTAACTTTTATACTCATTTCAAATAAAACTAATGAAGGTTGCAAGAAGAAACTGGATGTAGAGCTGGTTTTCATGGAGATCAATTATCGTCATCATCATCTCAGCTGTAGGAGGTCCACTGCCACATATGCCTCTTACGTTAACTATGACCCATATGTCTATCCTCCATGGAGATCTATAGTGAGATTGACTATATGAGAAAACATATGGTTATTTATTTACTAACGATGCCCCGATTGATTTATTAACAATGTGTTTGAATCGCGAAAGTCAAAAATGACAGTATAGTGTTATCCCAAATCCCGGTACAAACTGTGACCGCGTGCAGGATAATTTGCCGCATCGTGAAGTACCATCACCATATAAAATCCACTGCTTACTTATTCAATAAACGTGTACACTGCGGGAAAGAAATATAACCCACTTTGTTCTGAGAAAACTACAGCTATTTGTCAAACTGCATCCCTATTCTGTGAATTCATGTGTACAAAGCTTATTTTTGATATAAAACATATTATATGTTCCTTGGGTGCAATACGATATTGGAATCAGTGTCGGAATATTCGACGAGTCATTAGTTCCATAAAGAATTACTCAAACAAATATACAACAAATCTACTTATCTGTCAGATCTGGCGACTCGCAACAGTGCCCATAGTGCGTTTAATTACGATACATTGATTGTTTCCTATGTAGGAAGTAGTAATCTTTTCTTTAAAATGTAGATAATAGTACTATGCCTTATATTAACTTTGTAACCTAGTATAATATTTAAGTTTGGTAACCTTGCTTGAAGCAGATTTTTTGTTGCTTTTTTACGCTTTAGCTTTTGTTTTACTATTTTGTAAGTATTATTGTAATAATTATTATTAAGAGGATGTAATACTCAATTTAAACCTATTCTAGGTTTTTGAGTATTTTTAGCTTAAGTTAAATAATGTAAACTGAATAAATGAAAAAAAAATATTAACTTAATACATATCATTACATTTGTTCTTACTAATGAAAAAAAATAACAAAACACGGTGGAAACAACTTTTAAATTTAAAACCTGTTAAATTTAAAAGTTGTTTCCACCGTGTCACAAAACATTTCAATTATTGTTTATCTTATTGTTAAAGTTAATTGTAGACTTTAGATAAAAACAAACTAACATCTTGTATTGAGGACCTGAATGTAGAGAAATATTTTAAATATAATTTGAAATATTAACTATAAACAGTGCAAAGATACATCTTTAACAATATTATTTTCTGCACTAGCATCTAAATAAGATTACCGAAGTTTAAAGCAAACTTATTTATCACAATAAATGAAATGAAAATCTTTTATTCAATAATATACATTTATATACTTCCGTACTAATAATCGTCGTACTTATAACTTTTGAATAGCTATTCAGTGTTTTGTCTTTGTCTCTAATATGAGAGTTTGACGTTGAATGAACGGAACAAAACACTGAATTACTATCTGGGAGCACAATGTTTATTAGTAATAGTAAGGAAGGTGAGGTGACACAAGTGAACCGCAGATGTTAAAACACACTAAACTCGTACAATATCTCTCCGAACCCACGTCTCGAGCAGTGTCGTTTACGATGACAAATACCATTCCATCACGACCCACAGCATTCAGGTAAGGGAACAGAATCGCACCTAAATTTTACACTACATAAACGGTCTCCATAAACAAATACTGCCATTCCCAGGACAATTTCACGCCCTATTTTACCGGTGCGAATTTTCTACTTCCCAATTGAAATCCCCGGTAAAAAGCACCAGCCTTTTGTATGTGGATTTTTTATTACGGACTATTTTAGTTCCTCTTTGGACAAATGACGTCATCCTTTTTTCAATTTGCCTTTGAAGCTGGAACAGAAAAATACACACTAACCGTATTTGCAAAATATTTGGCGGAACGTGTCCGTATTTAATGTTTGATATGTTGAATATGTACTGTCTACGAGGTTGTCTAAAATATCAGCTTTATTTTCGATGTTAAATGTATCCTGTGTTGTAGAATGAAAATAATAATCAAGCATGAACTGGGGGTATATGAACAACAAAAAACTCCCAAGGTTTTTATCTGATACATTCATTAGACACAGACGTACAGGGTGAAATAATTGGATTTTATGTTAGAAACAAACTAAATATAACTTGATCATAACTTTTTTTCACTTCAATCTTAACAAAACGTCAACCTTTACTTTTGAATTTTATGATTTATATGAGTGTCGTTCACAAACATACCACTTGCTGCGCGCCACGGATTCGCCCGCGCGGAGCACGAACTTCCTGAATGTTCTATTATATTTTTGTGAACTTGAGAACGTAAAAAAAAACGCCATTGTGGTCGGGGAGTGGAAGCAATCATATAAACTTAATCGTTAATCATATTATGCTATCAGTATTTACTGTTTTAGCAAACAAACAGTTTAAAATATTTCTAATAATAGTAATCGTACAAATAGCATTAAAGCGAATGTTATTTCGATATAAACTAGTTTCGATATAAATATAAATTAGTTTCACAGTGATATCACCTTCACAGACTTTTACTTCACAATACAAAATACAAAGTCAACATTCAGCAGAAATCAGCCCAGTGATCAAGCCGGTTCAAGGTAAAAGCGAACACTGTGAACCAGTGTGTTCATACAGTGTTCGCTTTTACCTCGACCCAAACATCACGTCCACACCGCTCAAGAGACAAAATTGGACTGGCATGTGTTCGCAAACGTGTACGCGCCCTAAGTTCGTTATCGTCAACGATTGACGTTCAGCGCTTGATTTCCCTACGAGTTCCTAGTTCCTTGGGTTGTACATTCTTCTTTTCCTTCTTCTCAGCAATTGGACGTCCACGGCTGGATATATGCCTCCCCCGTATAGAGGGGATGTGACAATTCTCGCCACGCTTGGCAAGCGCAATATGATTTTGGATCCTCAGAAGGCGCTGCTGCCTACCTTCTGGAAGGTGATCCCTTAGCCAAGTCCTACGGCATCCGCGGGATGAGATGGGGGAGTACTATTTATGGGTCGGTATTACTACGGTTTTGGTGTATGCTGTTCCAAAACGTGCCAAAATCGATTTTAGTGCGCTCAAATGCGTTCCTAATTACTGTGAGCACGCTTTTCGAAGAGTGTGTGACGTCATGGATGACGTAATTACCAACGCCATATTGGACTCACAACGATTTTGCTCTCCTCCGATATCACTGTGAGAAGTGTCAGCCTAAACGTAAAATCCTATCCTACTAATATTATAAATGCGAAAGTTTGTGTGTATGTGTGTGTTTGTTACTTTTTCACGCTCAAACGGCTGCTCCGATTTCGATGAAATTTGGTATGGAGATAGTTTAAGCCCTGGATTAACACATAGGTTATTTTTATCCCGGAAAAAGTATAGTTCCCGTGAGATAATTGAGGTACCGGGAAAACCGTAACCCATGCGGGGGAAACCGCAGGGCGCTACTAGTTTAACATAATGTGTGGAGTGGTAAATTTCCTCAATTTCCAAGAAGTGGTTTTGTATTATTATTATTTTTTTACAACATTCACACAAGGTCTTCAGGTCCCAAACTAGGCAGAGCCTGTACTATGGTAACCTGATGACTGATATATATACTTAAATACATACTTATATATATATATATATATCATCATCATCATCTCAGCCATAGGACGTCCACTGCTGGACATAGGCCTCCCCCATTGATTTCCACAAGGACCTGTTGGAAGCGGCCCGCATCCAGCCCTTGCCTGCGATCTTAGTCAGGTCGTCTGTCCACCTTGTAGTATATATATATATATACTTACATACATATACACAACCAGACACAGGTCAAACAGACATGTTCATACACACAAATGTTTGACCTGTCCGGGAATCGAACCCGGGACCAGCGGCTCAGAAGGCAGAGTGCTACCAACTGCGCCAACCGGCCAGTCGAATATGCCCAATTTCTCTTCAATTTTATTTCAACATGAACTTTTTAATTTTAATCTTTAGCATTAGTGATATATAAACGTGAAAGAAAACTATTATTACGACGACTACGAGCATTTGAGGTTATGAAATCGCCAAATTACCGTTCCGGTTCATTAGACGCGCTCACAGCACTGTGAGCGTCGTAATCGTGCTTTTTAAAACGGAACGTCTGTATATCGTGAGCGTGCTAAAATCAGTTTCGGATCAATTCGGGACAACATATTGGATTAAGTAAACACAAAGATTTGTTCAGAAATCTAAGGAAACGCGACTTCATTATGTTATTTTTAGAAAGTCATATAAGAGCGACGCGCGCTGTAAGTTTCTCACTTCGATTTGTCCCCGCTAACCGCCAGCTCCATGGCTCCGGGCTCATTTCGCGTCAGTGTTGCCCAGTAAGAGGTAGATGCTCACAGCAGGACGCCACTCGAGCGCTAAGTGATTTTATTTGTGTCCACATACCGATGTGTATCAAATTACTGAGGGCCGGGCCGGGCCCAGCTGGTTGATCGATTGACCGTCGTGTCGCTAAAAGCTAAATATTGACTAGAATAATTGTCTCAGTGGGTTGTTGTTGATGATGTAATACGAGGAATGGAGTAGCAATTTGTTCGGTTGCCTTTTACGTTAGTGATATATTTTTGTAGAAAACAAAATGTAATGTTGTACTCAATACAGAGCAATACAGATAGGCAGCCTGATAGAAAGTTCTTACCACCAATGGATATCTGTTGCACTGGGAAACTATGATACGTTGCCGGTCTAGCCTAGGTGTATGGTTAAAACGATTAGATAAATCGCATAATGACTCGTATATGAATCCTATGAATTATTTTAGTTTAAAGGTTTTCTTTTTTAAGCGATGGCAATTGTACGCTGGTAAAACCGTGATTCTGGACTGATATTGAAAAATTATTTACAAAGCCAACGTAGATATAATAAGTTTCTTTTCTAGTCAAATACATAGATCCACAAATACTCAGGATGTTATTTTTCAACCGGCTTGATTCCGAAGTGTGAATGAAGCGAATTACCGAAAATCTTTGGATACAGATTTGTTTCTTTTTTAATTTATAGGATTTCCTTTGAATAAAATTTGCTACCGGGTTGGGTCAAAACATTTCACCCTCTAATACTTACGCTTTTTATCATCATAATCATCTCAGCCATAGGACGTCCACTGCTGAACATAGGCTTCCCCCGTTTTTATCATACCTATACCTACCTACCAGATTATCGCGACCAAAAATGTGTTGATCAACCCTAGTGAAAATTGCCTTGCCTACTATTGCCTATTCTATGATTTATACAAAATATAGTAAACATAATTTTTATTTTTCACTTTATAATCACACTATTTTTTAAGAAAATTTTCCTGTAAATTGTTGTTTTTTGTTTGTATATGTTATTTGTATTTTAATTTCATTAATACGACGGCGTGACCAAAGTACCGCTTAGAAAATTATTTTCCGATTGTGCAAGACTTGAATTACTTTTGACTTGAATTGTGTATTAATGCTCCTCAATTCGCATACAATTAGAAATCGCGTTCAAATATTTTTGGTGACATTCTAAATTTAAAACCATTCTTATATAGTTTAATTTTACATGAACAGAAGTTGATACATAGATACAATAAAATAATCTAACTTAAAATAAAAACCTTAAACATTTAATAAAAACTAAATTAAATCTAAAACGGGCCCCTGCGGCATTGTACCCAAGATGCTGGCAGCGTTTCCTCTTTGTATTGCTAGGCTAATACGTTGAGCGAGGAAGCTGCCAGCTCTTCGGTCTCCTGAGACGTCAACCAGTCTCTTGGAGATTTCCTTGTAGAAGTTGAGCGCGCTAGGACCCCACGGGCCAAGGGTCTCGACACCGAAAGGAACAAAATTGTATTCCGCGCCGAGACCGCTGTATTTAACTACTTTTGCCTTTTCGGCCGATTCTGCCGCCGTTCCTGGCCTCGTGGAGGTTTGGTGGACATGTGAAGGGGCTAGTGTGTCTACACAAGTCGCATCCCATACCAGTATCCGACCCATGGCCCACGGTATGAGAGACATACCGTCCGGTCTCTTGCCGTCGTTTCTGAAAACGCCACTTGGCTCCAGAAGGGCTGGCACGTTTACGGATGCAGGCTGGCACGTTTACGGATGCAAGCATTGTAAAACAAACTACACATATATTTTATTGCTAAAGGCGTAATGCGATATCAATAACAATACCATATGCAAATATCACGAAGGAGAACGGTTTGAATCCATGTTTAATGTAATACGATAATTTGAAATACAAGGCTTTACCAAAATGATACACATATAGTTGTACATTTAATTAAATGATAAAAATATAACTTAGTCGGTGTAAGCGTAATCAGCCCAATACGATTTCACCGTTGGGAAACGGGCCTACCTCTTAGAAAGAAGATTATTAGCCATAATGATGATACAGGCTACTGCAAGTTGGCATTACCTACAGCTGAGTAATCATAATCATCATCATCATCTCAGCTATAGGACGTCTACTGCTGGAACTCCACTCACCATTAATTTCCAAAAGGACCAGTTGAAAGCCGCCCATATCCAGCCTTTTCCTGCGATCTTAGTCAGGTCGTCCACCTTGTCGGTGGCTGAGTAATAATGGCTGGTATTACTCAGCACTATCTCAAAGTTTTAACATACATTGATGTTGTCTTAAATCGACGGCTTAATGTATCTTCCAAAAGGGAAGTGATCAATCGAAGATGCTATTAGCATTTAATTTGCCAGGTTTTAGCCGCAGATTTTTGTTGAGCTTCTTAATTTATTTTCCTTGAATGCTTCGGCGCCTCGCAATATTGCTCATAGAAATGTATATATAAAAAGATTCCACGTAATTCAATGCTCCCGGCAGGCTATGATATTTGTAATATAGGGCGAAGTTGTTGAAACCCAACAAGTTGATGCGTTAAATGACGCGCGCGGGGCGTCATAAAGCCTTTGCGGCGAGCATCATGTTGGCATTTCCACACTTTTATGCCCATTTTACGTGATCTCTGCAGTTACTCTTATAATAAGTAATGATATATTATATAATAACTGATACATTTATGTGGTAGATTGCTATATAATGTTTAAATTAATATTAGTATGAAATTTTATGGTTGAAACATAATCGTCTGACTGGTATCGTAGATATTTAGAATGCTACCATTAATTCAGTGATTTGTAGGTACGCGTGTTAATTGATTACTACTCAGATAAAGCGTAGGTACTTGGAATGGTAATGTTAAAGGAGGTCTGAAGGTTAACCTTGCAGCTTGTTTAATTGTATTCGTTCGCGGGTATGGATATCGTATTATACACACAGCTGGAACATTGACCTTTATCTTCTTCTTCTTGTCCTTATCCTACACTAGGTGGGGTCGACACAAAATATTTTTCTCTTCCATTCTCTCTTATCATTAGTCGTCTCAGTGCTCGCATCTTTCATAAGCATATGATTCTTCAAACAGTCCTCTTTGCCTTCTTCGGACTTCCTCTACCTCTTTATCCATCCACATTCATGATAAGTACTATTTATGTTATATGTAAAAAATCGAAAATAAGTATTAAAACTTTCGAAATATATTTATACTTAAGTTTTTTAGTGAAATATGCATGCTAAGCATGTTGAATGCTTTTTATACAATAAATATATTTAAATTATATTTAACACAAGCGTAGAAGTTTTTCTAGCATTTAAAAGTATGACTTCATTATTTCAGATACTATGTAACACTGGATATAGAAAAATATATTCGCGCTAATGCCCCAAAATTGAGACCAATCTACGCTTCTAACGTTCCCACGTCTCATTCAACGTAAAAAATATGGGCAACGCTCGAACGACCAAAAAACTCGACAAGAGCAAAAATCTCCTACATCCAGATGTTATCGCTGAGAATAATATCCCCATGAGCGATTTCCTTAATTTCGTGAGTCGAATCAGGAATCGATCCGCCCCGATCGCTAGTTAGTGATAACACTTATGGGCGGACGCCGCTCGCAAATAACGACGACTCTCTCTTTTTTAGAGATGAACAATGTAGACGTAAGATACTCGTACGACATCTTATCTCCTAATCGAGTTATACTTTAGACTCAATTAATTTATAATACTCCACTTCTGTCTTCGATTTCTGACATTCAGCTCATATATTGGCCTTAATTCTGTCACACGAACTACAAAGGACGGTCGCCGTGGTGCAGTGGTTAGTGTCAGTGCCATGACTACTGTATTTTCGAGACCCTGGGTTCGAATCCCGGCAGGGGCAAACATTTGTGCGATGAGTGTAAATGTTTGTCCCGGGTCATGGATGTTTGTGTGCTTTGATTGTGTGTGTCTACGCCTCCCGCGATACAGAGAATCCTAGTGCGGGGGTATGAGTGTTAAAAAAATAATACACGTACGACATTTTATCTCCAAATCGAGTACAACATTAGACTCGAGTAATTTATAATTTTCGACTTCTAACATTCAGCTCACAATATGGCCCTAATTAAAAGGCACGTAAGGGCACATTAAATCACACGAACTAGCTAAAATTCACTAAAAAATTTTCAAAATGATATGGCTCGTATCCTTTTTACGAAAATATTCTAATTCGTTTAACTCCATACAACGATAACTCTAATATTAGACGAGTTTTATTCAATTGCTCGCCAAATGTGGGTAGTTTTGAATTTTCGTGACTTATTTTTTTGTTTGACTCACTAAGAAATATAATTATGTAGAAAAACGAAACTTCTACAGAGAGTACGAGAGAGTCTACAAACGTGTATAAAGTTTAAAACGTACCAGATGACATTACGTGTAAAGGCTTTTGTAATATGCCTAGAACATTACTATACAGCCTTTTGTAATGTGCTTAGAGCATTGCTACTGTATATAAAATAAAATACTTAAACTAATAACAATACTACAGCTACTACAAAAACATTTGAGCAATCCTCTAGCTGTTCATATGTCAGCCTATAGATGACTTAAATGCTATAACCCGCTACCAATCGGCAGCGTGCCCAGAATGCTGAAGAAGAAGAAGAATACCATTGAGCCAAATATGTGCCAGCATTTTGGTCATGCGTTGCATCACAAAATGTACGTTGAATGTCAATAGACTAATATTAATGTTGAGGATATTATAAATACTATAATGATAGATGATTTTTAAAACAACAATAGTAGTTTATGAAACTGTTTCCTAATAAAGGTTCTAGACCAAATTATGTGCAGTTTCATACACTACTTTATCTAATAAAATAGCGAATGAAATTGAGATAAAATTACAGCAGATGTTTGCATTTATTTGTAAACGATTAGCGCCAAAATCCATTTTCCCATCGCGCATGCGTGTTGCGCCGCGTCTACAGATTATAAATATGTAGAAAAACTGCATTGCAACCTCCTTGAGCCAGCTGAAGTTGAATCTTAAGAGTAAAAAAGATACATTTTGATAAAGTTGCTCATAGGAGAGCTGTATCGTAATGTAACTTTTTTAATGTATTCCATATATTGGCTTTAAGACTGTCACTCAAGTTCTGTTTTTAATTTTTAACCTTATTATTTAGTATGTGATTAGATAAAATACTTGTGTGCAAGTATATGCTTGTAAAAATCAATACATTTCCTAAATTTACCAATTCTTATAATACTAAAGTATTTGTCGATTCTAAACAATTTGGATACAAGGTTAACGTTACAAAGTTCATTGACTGGCCAGTTGGCGCAGTTGGTAGCACTCTGCCTTCTGAGCCGTTGGTCCCGGGTTCGATTCCCGCACAGGTCAAACATTTGTGTGTATGAACATGTCTGTTTGACCTGAGTCTGGGTGTGTATATGTATATAAGTATATATCAGTCATCAGGTAACCATAGTACAGGCTCTGCCTAGTTTGGGACCTGATGACCTTGTATGAATGTTAATAAATAAATAAACAAAAAATAAAAAAAATGTCATAGGTACCAAGAATATTAAAGTTCTGTTTGTAGTATTCTCGGAAGGATATCCGTCCGTATCCAGTAATATTTAATTTCTGTTTTCTGTACTGATAATAAATAGTTTTTGTACTGGATTGCATTATTACAGAATTCAAAAATTTTACCCCAAGCCGAAAAAGTCTATATCAACAACCCATCTCTGTTTTCTTTCATTCGATCACGAACGCATTCGTGTCTGGATATCAATTGCCAATAAGGTTGCGAACTTTGTACAAGATGCGAGAAGGCCGCGACTTATTGTGCTTGTTATTGTAAGCTCTTTACAAATGTGTTTCTGACGCGACAAAAACACGTAAACTGCGTAAATTATATTTATTAGGACAAATTATAATTAAGCTGCGACTTTCATGGATATAAGTACAGTATTAACCTACATTTTGGTATAGAGGTGAATTTTATGTGTAGCCGAAGAAGTCCACTTAGATACCGTAAAACATATTGAATAATGTGTATAGACGAATTCTAATATTTATAGTGTAAGTGACAATTTGGTCCGGACGACCCAGCAGGCAAACGGGTCTCAATTAAATTGATGACGGTTTCTATAAAGGCTGATTAACTATCTATATTTTAGACTATCTGACAAGACACGACTTTAAAATAACACTATTTAAAAAGCCGTCAATCATGGTTCGTTTTTCAAAAATATTGCTTTTAAAGCCTAAAAAGAATCTCTCAAAGCCTTAACAAACCATGTGTTTCGTGATAGTTTTGTTTTTAATTCAAATTTATTTATTTTGCAGAAACATAGGTACACATAATGCTCGTATTCAAGGTAGTTTTTAGATCTCTATGCTCTTACACTTAAGTATGCAAAATTATAAATTACATATTTACAAATATATCCGCTATCTAAATTCTAAAATTATACATTAATATATTTCTATTAACCAATTTTATAACATGCATCTAAGGAGCAATAAATCACCCGGGATAGACTCCATACCGACTGAGATGTGGAAATATGGTGGAGCTTAACCCATACTAAAATACTCCAGCTTGCTCTCAAAATCTGGCAAGATGAGCAACAACCATCAGAATGGAATAAAGGAATCATATGCCCAGTACATAAAAAAGGCTCTAGAAAGCGATGCACAAACTACAGGGGTATAGCCTTACTCCCAACAGCCTACAAAATAATATCATATGTGCTATTGAAAAGGCTAGAACCCCTTGCAGAAGCTATCCTCGGGGACTATCAATGTGGCTTCAGGAGAAACCGTAGCACAGTGGATCAAATCTTTCGTATTAAGCAGATAATGGAAAAGAAATGGGAATATGCACAGAGCGTTCATGCCCTTTTTGTAGACTTTTCTAAGGCCTATGACAGTATTGACCGTGATGCCTTATATAACATCCTAAGACATTTCAGCATACCCGCCAAGCTGGTGAGGATGATCATAGTAGCCACAAATGATAGCAGACTTCGTGTTAAGGTTGGTACAGAGCTTTCCGAAGAGTTCAATGTTAAAACTGGGCTTAAACAGGGAGACGCCTTATCGCCGATTCTGTTTAACATTGCACTCGAATATGTTATAAGGAAAGTGAAGACACTTGACGGGGGAGTACAACTCAACGGACCACATAAGATCATTGGATACGCAGATGATCTGGCTCTGTTGGGTCCAAATGAGCATGAGGTGACCCAAACAGTAGTGGCTCTAGGAAGTATCGCTAAGAAGGTCGGTCTTCAAATCAACCACGAAAAAACGAAATATCTGCATATGAAACGATATAAGGATACTAGAGTTCCCCGACAAAACCTGGCGGCGGCGGAAGTTCTGTACGAAGGAGTAGACAAGTTTAGATATCTGGGCTGTGTTCTTACCGACACCAACACTCGGGTAGACGAGATAGATATACGCATCCAAAACACCCTAAGATGCAGTGCAGCGCTACACAAAGTGTTGGTGTCCAAGCTTATGAGCAGAAAATCCAAAATAAGGATATACAAAACCGTCATTAGACCTATCCTAATGTATGGATGCGAGACTTGGACGCTGACACAAAAGGAAGAGAACAAGTTGCTGGTGGCGGAAAGAAAAATACACAGAAAAATTCTAGGTCCGGTCAAAAGGGAGGATGGCAGTTTGAGGCTACGACGGAATACCGAGGTCGAAGAACTAGTGGGCGAGCCCAATATTATCGGAGAAGCTCACAGACTTCGTTGGCTCGGCCACATGCCAAAGAATGAGTGAAGATCGAGGCGTAAAGAGGGCGTATGTGGCTCAACAGACCGGCCGTCGTCCAGTGGGAAGATCTAGATACAGGTGGAAAGATGAGGTGCTAAAGGACCTGCGTGAGCTCCACGTGGACGACTGGCAGGAACGCACGCATGATAGGGAAAGATGGCGCTTGCTCTTGTCAGAGGCCAAGATCCACTTTGGGTCGCTGAGCCAGCGGAGTAAGTAAGTAAGTAATTTTATAACAGTAATTCATACTCCTCCAGTGACATTAAGACTCCCGTGTTTTATACATTCATAATGTGTCGAAACCACGTCAGTTTTAATAACAAAAAAGTAATTAATACATTTATATCTGGATTAATAATGCATTCTGATTACATTTCAATGTCATTAAAAAATTTATTTGTCGTCTAAATTATTCTATTTTATACCTAGTTGCGTACTTAATATCTAAATAATCAATAACAGACATGTGGCGCCATCTGACATCCGCTTTCCCTGTGGCCCCCTATTAATTTCGTTTTTTAAACTTGACTTAGATACTTTATATATATATGAATATTAAATAATCGATCGATAAAGATCAAAGAATGAACAATTATAATTTAAAAAAGGAAAGCTAAGTGTTACCAGATGACTATTGACACCGCATGTTCTGTTTCTCAGCACATAACACAAGTGACTGTCGCCTTACGACTGGCAATATCGATAATTCTGTCAACGATCTGCATACAGCCCACCCAGAGATCCGGCCCATGTGGGACCATAAAAACAATGACATAGTTGTGAATTTGAATAAAATATCTAAAGACTAAGTTTAGTAAAAGTTATACATTTGGCATACGTCCAGCAGTGGATGCACATGGCTGAGAAAAATGAAATACATTTGAACAATTCAACTAGTAGTTGAATTGGTTAAATTAATTAATTAAAATTCAGTCTTCAAGTCGCGAGTGAATAGGTACCTTCTAGATTTGCGTGCTAAATCCTAGATAACGTCATCACTTAACATCAGGTGAGACAGTTGTCAAACGCAAACGTATAATATGTAAAATAAAAAATAAAAAAAATAAAAAACTCGATTTTATTTCTATCATTGACGCAACAATGCTGATGTTCAAGCATGATTGCAAGCGATTTATGCCATAAAGATTTTTTACCGGTGGTCTCAACATTTCTGTCAGCAAATCCTATTGAGAACCAGAAAGCAATCTAGCTTGATAACATCCTCGATCACATCGTCACTGACCATCAAGTAAATCATATTCAATCATAGTCAAACGCTAGTTCTATACTGTATAAAAAATACTGTCAAATTGAAAACTTTCTCCTGATTTAATTCGGTTAAAAATAGCTCTATAAGGTAATATTAAAATACATATATCCAAAAACAATCGTTGCTGCCAATAACAGCATTCACACTTACCGCCAATACGCCCAGCAATGTAAAACATCGACATAAAATTTCGCATGTGTGAAAAAAACAATTTCGTGTCAGACAGGCTGTAAATATGTACTTGGACATGGTTTGTGGCGGCGTTCAGATAGGAACACTTAAAGAAACAATAAATATTGGGCCGCAAATAAAGTACAATGTTGCCAGCTTCATCGTATTTTCAAGCAACGTATACAAGAATGAGTTCATATCAGCACAATTAAAATGATTAATGTGATTAAAAACTTTGGAACGTGAGATTATATTTTGTGCCGTGACAGGGTTTTCTGTGATAATTTGCCTTATGGATATAATTTAAATTTTGAAGGGTTCAGTACCCAGGTAAAAACAGTTTATCACGCTCTTATTGTTAAGCATATTGCGATAGGGTATCTAAGTCAAGGTAGGTAATAAGTTTGTACTTTGATTGTATTTCTATAGGTTATGCTGTAGAAATACAATTACGCCGTGAGGTTAGACAAATCGCAAAAAAATGTTAATTAGGTACCTAGTAATTATACATTTTTTTTCTGTTTAGATCTAGCGTTTGACCACTATCTCACTTGATGGTCAGTGACGATGTGGTCGAAGATATTATCACGCTAGACCTAGAATACACACTGGCTCTCAAGGACTGCCGCCTGAACACACTATGTGCTTGGTGACAGTTTTTCAAACTTGAGGGTGGTAGCTAGCCAGGCGGGTATTCGAAAGTACCCTACCACCATTCTAGGAATTTGATAACGGTGTTACCTTCACCGGAAGCTCAAGCTGTTGTTAGGCTTCGAACCAGTGTCCGTTAGTTTGAAAGGCGACATTCCCCCCGCTGAGCTATCATCGCTTCCAAAGGTTGTAAAGGATAGAGCTCTGATATTGTAATTTGATTCGACTAGAAGATCGTTTATTTCTCATAATAATTAATAATAATAGTTTATTTAGGCACAGAAAAACTTAAATCTAGGTTACATCGAGTTTAGGCGAAGCTAACTTATTCTAAACTCGGGGGGCACTGTGCTCCACACTAGGTTGAACCTGTGTCGTGGAGTACAGGCTCTTCCTTAAACTCTTACGAAAAACGTATCCTACTTATTTACAAAACATAGTTAAAAAAAAAATTTTGATAGATAAGGCCAAACTTTTATACATACATAAACTTATACCTACTTAATTACTAGTTATTTTTTTGTTATCGCATATAGGTATATACAACGGATACAATAAAAGTATGTACCTGCGGTTGAACGATGTTCAAGAGTGAATATTAACAACGTGTAGTCAACAAACAAAGATGAGTTTATGAAATTTAGGAATGAGTCCGATACGCAAGGGAAAGAAAAGCCGGTTGTTTCGGTTGACAGAACTAATAGTTTTAAACTTAGAGCATTTACTATATTAAAGTTAACGTTAAAGTATAAGTATTTTTTAGTTAAGTTATTAAGAAATATGAAAATATTACTATCAGTTTGATACTCTTATAAATTATACTTTTTTTATACAAGTACTCCAAATAAGTGATCATAGGCACCATTTAGAGTCATGTTTACTACACCTACCGGGTTCCAATATAGTTTTTTTTCAGTAGCCCATGAACCTATGAGAAGTCTACAAAATTATAAATACAATAGCTGCGCCCCGCGGTTGTACCCGCGTGGTGATAAAAAACGGTAATGATGAAAATGAGCCTATGTGTCAATCCAGCGTATAAGCTATCTCCATACAAAATTTCATCGAAATCGGTGTAGCCGTTTGAGCGTGAATAAAATAACAAACATACACACATTCACACTTACACACATATACACAAACTTGTACATTTATAATATTAGTACAGTTTTTATATAAACGTTTTAAATTTTTAGATAGAGCTTGACACTTACCATTTGATACAAATCAGGCGTTTTTCCACTTAACTCCGTAATAGGTGTGTGCTAAGTATTTTTAACAGACTTCAAAAAAGAGGAGATTCTCAATTCGTCTTGCTTTTTTATGTTTGTTACCGCCTAACTTTCGACTGGGAGAACCGATTTCGATCGTTTTTTTTATTTGAAATCTGGTGCTTCCCGTGTAGTCCCATTTAAATCTCATTAAAATCAGTCAAGCAATTTTTGAGTTACACTCCAATCACTGGAAAGTGCTACGCATACGTCGATGATATTATAGTTGCGGGTGGAGAAATCGGTGAACATACACAATGACAATTGATCCCGTGAGTTGCAAAGGTCACTGGAGAAAATGAAAAAATAAAAATTAAGTAAAACTGGAACCGACTTCGACACTCAAATGTATGAAATAACTTGTCCAAGTCGGCACTATGCTCGCTTTTAATAATAGTTACTTTTGAACTATCATGGTTTTATTTCATACTTTTGAGTGTTGAAGTCGGTTTCATTTTTTGGTATTTTTTTTTAAATCCACGACGTTTCTTTATGCTTACCGAATTCCTCTTCAAAATACAAAATGTGATTTATAAATAAAGTAAAACACTTGCATAGCAAATAATACAAAGCTCGAAATATTCCGCCGATAGTGACAGATGTCCGCGACAGCATTTATTTTAGGAATATTCCCATTTCACGCTGTCTTTATTCCAACCAACTGTTCTAGGAAACGGAGAGCGTTGCTGTCACATCCAATTGTCGCGGATACTGTTTCGCAACTCTAACACATAAATTTCGATGCTATCTCCATTCTCCAGCTCAACTGAGCCATTTCGTAAAGGTACATGACAAAAGATACAAAGCTGATGTTGTGACCGCCCTGAGACTTCGGTCTGGGCACATTCCACTCAACAGTTGCGCTTTTCTGATGGGTAAGTCAAGTACACCAAACTGTGACGAGTATGGCATGTTGAAGGATGTGTACCATGTTGTAGTGGAGTGTGTGCGGAACGAAGCGGAAAGGATGACATTTAGGATTAAAACTAATATTAATTTGTATGAAACCGGTAAATGTAATAGCATTCTGGCGCATCCTCTGTCCGGATAAGCCAGAATGTCAAAGCCAACACTAGTAAGCCTACTCTATAATTAAATTAAAATTTTACAAAAATCTATAATTTTGTAACAAGATGAGTTCTAACACTATTGTGTTATCCATTGAACAGGCTTTAAGTCTTTCCTTCTCCTTCCCATTTCCAACGTCATATCCTTATTCAAATCTTCGCGCCACTACCCCTACCAACACACATAAGAACAATCAGTGCGCATCTAGCTGTCGAATCGTAAACTGTGTCCGTTACTTTCAACACAATACGTATCAAGTCCCGCGGGCAGTGATTACGGAATAAAATAATTATATAAACAAAAAACAAGGACAAAGTGAAGTGTGTGGTGAATCCTGGTGATAGACTGTGAGTACCCAACTATTTCTTCCATCCATCTGATCCTGACAAAGCCTCAAATCTCATCTCAATAACTTAGCATTTTTTCCTTTTAATCTAAGCTTATCCATCCATTTTTGTATTATGAGAATAAAACTGAATTAATAATAATCAATAAGAACATGACCGTAATGAGTTATTTTTTCTATAACTTATAGATTCAGCGTTTGACCAGTATCTCACTTGATGTTCAGTGAGGATTAGGTCGAAAGCGAAATCACGCTGACTTAGAATGGCTACCGGGCTCTCAATGACTGCTACCGTGTGATGGGGTGTGGTGGGGGCAGTTCAAGCTAATATAATGTGGACTGAGTGTAGTAGTAGGTTTTATATAAAGCTGGTGGTATAAATTTAAAATGTTTTCAAACGAATATTTGATCGAACATTTTCGCGAGTTTGACACGTAATTATTAACAATATTATCCGGAATGTAAGCTAAGGCTTTCACGGCCGGCGTTGCATGTTGTATGTATTGCTTCCGGGCTGTTTGGCCGTGGTCTAAGTGAAACTTGTGTTCCAGACGTTTTGTCGACATCTTCAGTGGTTCAGGTCCAGGCGGAACTGAAGATGTCGACCGCAGTGATCGACGAAACGTCTGGAACACAAGTTTCATTCGAAAATTTTCAGATTCAGATTCTGATGCATTTTATTGTTAACTGTGTGTACATATAAAGTTCTTAAAAATATCAAATAATTGTTTCAACAGTTACGTCCACAACGACATACAATATTTGCTTAATTTATTAATTAATGTTTATCAATGTCAGATTTATCTAAATGTATACATAAAACAAGTCAATTGGATAGTTTATATTATTATTTCTTATTAATTGCGTTAATCTTACGTTATGTCAGGGATAAATTTATCATCGAGAAATTCCTTTATATTATAATAATGTTTTAATACTAATAAATTGATGAAATGAAATTTCGATCAAATAGTCGTTTGAAAACATTTTTAAATTTGTGTTACTTAAGATATATTATGTTACCGTTTTTTGTCCCAAATAAAATAAATAAATAAAATAAATACATACATAAATACCAACCATAGCTGAATAATAACATGATACCTACTCAATTCAAGTGGAACAAGAAATGCAAAGTTGATATAATATCATGACAATTCTAATTGAATATGCACGCCGGTGCCTGTGAGCCGACAACTCAATTAGGATCGTGCCTTGTTTGGAACTACTTATGCGGGTGTAATGTTTTTCGATAGATGTGTTCAGATAGCGCGTTTGCGTCTCTAATTCGAGTCAGCAGGCGAACGAGCTGGACGTGCAGCTGAAGTCATCGAGTTATAAATGTTATAATAGAAAAGAAATTAATATAATGGAATAGTCAACAAACAGCTCGCTTTATTCCACCCCGACTGCTCTTGTCAGTTTGCAAAATCTGTTCCCTTATTTTGTGATGGCTTAATATAAGGTTAGGATCACAAAACGAAACGATCTTAAGAAATTAACATCAGTGACTGTTTATTTATCCTTTATAAGAATCGATTGAAAGTTGCATACATTAAACTTCCTCTCTGCAATCTTTATCATGTCGTCTGTCCATCCTGCGAGTTAACATGCAACGCTGTGCTTATGGATCCCCAATTGGGAAACATGCAACTACATCTACACACCGGCAGCCAACTATGCATTTTTAGCATGGCTATTGCATAATAATACAAAAAGTGAAAAATGATCAAAGAGTTACTAGAGTACTCGCCACGCTTGGCTGGCGGGTTGGCGAGTGCAGTATGTTATTTTTGCCGCAAAAGACGCTGCTGCCCACCTTTCGGTACGTGATCCTTTAGCCAACAACATGGGTTGAGATGGATGGGTACAATTCTCGAAAGAATAATTGATTAGCTTAAGCCATAAAACGTATGCCTAGATTAAGCCAAGTCTTATCGTATTAATACGCTAACGAGAAACTTTAAATCCCTTGATATCTTTGCTCATTGATCAGCCCTTATCTCTTCACGTGAGTCACCAATTTGTCTTAAAAATTTAGACGACAGTGGACAATCAGCTGACCACCCGTGAGCATATTGAGCGCACCCGTCAAAAACACGGTCACACTATCGCTGCTGTACATTACTAACAGTGAATAAAATCTAGCAAATATTACCAGATGTATCATAAAAATAAACTTGCTGACTCACTCTCAGTAACTTTACACTAACCAAATATTTGTAAACGATAGTTACAATTTTAATTTATATTATGATAAATAAATATATTAGCAAAGTTTCTATTACATACCAATAATGTATCCTTGAATAAATTACTTACTTATATATTAAACAATTTCTTGTATATTTGGATATACATGCTATTTAAAAATTAATACTAATTGTAATTAGCGGCAGTACTTAGAACTAGTTTATATAAGCATGTGCAGCAGTTTTTTTAGTCCCTTGGGACTAATATGATTGAAAATATGGCGCTGCAAAATAGATTGATACTATGAATAAACAACGATGGGTTGCCGGATTATTCAAATGTTCAGATTATTGGACTGCATTAAAAAGTATTACATTTTATGAAGATAATTCCTATGTTGACGTTTGCTTGACATGCATTAGCTACACTATTTTCAACTCAAAATTTACAGATAAACATGATATATTGTGATAATTTTTGAGGTTATACTGCTGCTTGTGTGCGTGCGCGGAACAAGAGTAGGGAGGAGTAAGAGTGCTGGGTTATTAGACGTACCGGACGATTGAAGTGCTGGAGTAGTGAGACTCTACTCGTATATATAAAGCTTAGTCACTGTTGTAGTGACATCATACACATGTCACCTATGACAGCTAAAACAATTTGTTACCGCTCTCAAAATAGAGAGAACTGATTGAGAGGTGGTTACATTCTTGACGGATGAGGTCATGCGGTATTTAGGCTAGATAGATCACGGGGTTTTAAAACTAGTATAATGCGATTTCATGTACAGTGGTTTATCATAGAGAGCGTAAAAATATTATTTAAAATAATACCGCAGTACATATCCTTTTACAAACATAGTAATGTAATAGACCAAACAAGAAATAGCAAAAGAGGTATATGAAACTGAAATAAGTAATGGTAAAGAAAAGTATGTAGGTAGATTTATAAGATTTATAATATGCGTTCTTAAGAGTACTTTCATACTTATTATTTATTTACTAGGTGATGTATGATGGTACTTGGCTACTGACTTTTCAGTACCCACCTAGTCACCACTTTCAAGTGTCAAAATACGGATATTTCAGTGGGTATGCTCTAAAACTACATAATACTATGATTCCTATTCCCCATTCTGACATTACAGAGGCTTGCGCGTTTACAGGTAGAGAGGGCGGGACAAATCCTGATGCGTGTTGAATTTAAATATTACATTTTGTCATCTGTAAAGTAAATATTTCTAAGGGCTCAAAGAATATTACTAATCACATTTTAGACGTTTTGATTTTATTTCTTAAGGTGTTTGACACAGTTCTAGCGCATTCGTCGTTACAGTGTCAATTTTGTCAAGTCACGAGTGAACAGGTATCTTCTAGGCAGGCGTGAATCATCGTAGACCGCATCATCACTTAACATCAGGTGAGATAGTGGTCAAACGCCTGCCTATTGTGAATAAAAAAAAAAAAAAAATTGTATATTTCGACCATATTTCGAAGAAACTGTTCAATCAACATATTTTACTTTTACTAATACCAATAAACTAGCAAATTAAAACCAAATTTTATTACATAAGAATTAAACAATAAGAACTGTTCTCGTAAGTTATTTTGTTTATTAGACACATAGTACTTTCAACAAAATAAGCTGAAGACACTCAATAATTAGCACCAGATGATCGTTTAAGAAGGCATGTCAAGTCCCAAGGAAAGTCCCACTACAACATCGCATCATAGCACAAAAACACTACTAGTCTCACTACATACCCATATGTGCTTAGAATTTACCAACTCTTATTAAACGGAGTCAACATCTATTCCCAATGCAAATGTACTAGCAAGAGAAGCTCCGGTGCTGTCACTCTCAGCTGTGGAATCGATTTGGGAGTGTATTCAGCTTGACAATGCGTGCAAGCCTGCCATCGGGTTCTATTCCGCACTGTAAACTCTCTGGATTTTATAAAGCTCCCAGTATTTTCTTTTCACGGGCGTAGCGTTGAGTGCACGATAAATATTCTTCTCTCAATCTGTAAATCCGATTTCACTATGAAAGTTTTAGACTAATGAAAATTGGAAGGATATTTGTTTGTTTCATTGAAAACAATAATAATATTTTAAATTAAATGCATTGTGTTAGTTTTAACAAATATCACTTGGTTGAACGAAGTGGGTTTTGACCAATATGTTTCTGTTTTTATTTTCCCTTTTTTTTTGCTAACTTTGCCGCTGTCTGAAAAATAAAACCTGACCTTTTTTACAAATTAATGACACGAAATGCACAAAGATAGTAGTTCCCATAGACTCCACAGTTATATTGTGATTCAAAGAATTAAATAGTTTAAATTGTAAAATGTAAATATTAGTTTTAGGCACCATAAACAAGATGCAGTTGTTTAATAACTTCGGAATACTAATAACAAGACTTTAAGTTCTTGACACGCTGAGGTTTTTTTTGCACAATTACCTAATTGCCACCTCAGAAGGTCCCAGCCGCGATCAAATCATCATTATTCAAAAGGATTTATACATTTTCATTTACATATATATAATGCATCGGTGGTTCGACTGTTATTACTCTGGGGAGGCGCAGGGGGATATTAAGTGCATATTAATCAGTTATGGACTCGGTTTTGCAGTTGATTGTTTTGAATACTTCCGAGAGGTGTTTGAAAATGAGTGAGAATTTAATGATAATGAAAATAGAAGCATTTATCCACTAATTGGTAAGAACGTTCAAAACTTGTTGTTTGTTGTAAACACCAAGCTATGGTTCGTTAGAGCAGGATATATCTATATTCTAACTGGAATTAAATACGTCGGAACATAATTTTGTAACAGTTTTAAAACAGTGCAAAATTATAACATCTAGTAGATTTTTCAATAGGAGGAGATTCATGCGTCCCTTGTGTTACACCAATCATTGCCAGCATTCGCCAGTCTTTAAAAATGACTTCAACACTCAAGTGTGAAATAACTTGTTGAGGTTGGTACCATGAGTATTTATATATACGGTCGAATTGATAAACCTCCTTTTTTGAAGTCATTTAAAATAAGCTATGCATCTAAAAAGTTGATGACAAGATGATGTTGTTTGGTGTTCAACTTCTACAAGACATATCAAAGATGATCTTACATAATGTACATACATCTTATGTATGTTGCTGAAACGAAAAAAAATTTTTATTGTTACATATTTTGTATTTATATTATCTTTGCTGAAGATACTACATATTTTTCAAAAACTCGACTATTACAGACAATGCAATGTCAATGCAACCTTTGCTTTGAAATAGGGCATAGTGCTATCGCTCGATGTTTCGATTGCAATATTCGTCAATCTATTTGCAAACAGTTCAGTCGTTTGAGTAACCAGCAGTCTATTTGATGTAGGTGGCACTAAAACAAAGATCCCCGTATAATGCTGTTAAATAAGGAATTAATTTGGTCCACTTGTGAAGTGTTATTCTAAAAATATATACTCTATGGGAGGGCTCAATGCTAGCGTATATATACGGAAATTCTTGCCACACATGCTCTGATTCTCTCACAGATAATATATTGAAGTCGACAATTATATTTTGGCCTGACATTAAGAATTTCTCCTGAACAGATACTGATCACGACTTTAATTGTACGTGGCGCCCCAGTAGCGATGCAGCTACAAGTGTTACGGCGGTCGGCTTACATGGCGACAGTTGCATCGTTCAATTTACATACTTTGATTTACCTAATACCCAACTTTATATATCATCTTACCAAGTTTTACATAACATGGTCAAAATGTGAATTATATTATTTTATTTATACGTTGAATAAACAAGACATTTAATTTTATATATGCAATACTGAATTAATATTGTTGGTTAACTAACTTCAAAAAAGGAGGTAAGTATTTCTATGCTCCACTATGTAAAGTTTATTTTATGTATGTTCACCGATTCGTGCGCCAATTGTTGACTGATTTTCTAAATGTCCTTTTTTGTTTGAAACATTTTTCTTCTGAGGTAGTCCACTTTAACTTTTATCAAAATCATTTCAGGAGTTTTTTTTATGATATCTACGTAAATCTTAATACAACTCAGGCGAACGAAGTGCGCTGTTCAAATTTCTTACAAAAATAACTTATAGTTAACCAAGGAAGGTTAAACCAAGGGATACAAATATTAGAATATTCATTTGGTTTTTTTTTCAGAAAGCGTTGTTCCTTTATTAAATAAAATACTAATAACTAATTACAATACTACAGCTACTACGAAAACATTTGAGCAATGATATGTTTTGGAAAACCCGATGATTTCCCGGTCCCCACGGGCCCAATGTCTCGACCCCAAGCTCTTCAAATATGTAATCACTATATATGTAAGCATATTTTCGCCGCTTCAATTGTTCCGCCGAATAAGCCGCGGCGCCAGCCCTAACACGTGTCTCGGGAAGGTATGACGGCGCCAAAGTGTCAACGCATGTAGCGTCCCACACTAAAAACCGCCCTAACTTCCGGAAGTGTCATACAGCCAGGTCTTTTACCATCGTCACGCATGAGACCATTCGGTTCAAGAATGGCGGCAATTTGTTGGAACTAACGTAAATATTACACATTTATATCAGTTATAAATGAATATGGGATATTACGAACATATTAATAATAAGAGATTTTATTGTGTATCGCATTAACATCATGGTAGGCAGAATTTCATCTTCAGAAATAACATCCCCGCAAGATGTTAATAAGGAAGGAAGTAATTCGGCCCTAGTGGTACGGGCTGCTATAGCTTAGTTGGACAAAGCGACAGGACGGTATTCTGTAGACGTGGGTTCAAGTCCCACTAGCAGCCGATTTTTTTCCTTCAAATATTTGAACTGAAGTTCTGCCTAGCATGATGTTAATATTAATAATAATCTTGTGAAACTTTACTAACCAGAAAGAAATAATATGGTTTTATAAGGTTAGATATTAATTTGAAATTTGAAATGATTCAGATCGCAAAATTGTCAAGGGGACCGTTTGTTGACATATTAAGGTTACTAAAACTGTTTTTTTTAATTGTCTAGCAATGATAAAAGGGCTTAAGATTACATTATTTTATAAATATTTTTAGTAATTAGAAAGAACTACACTACACATACTATAGATACCTATGACTTAGTATAAAATAGAAAAATAATTGTATTGGGTGGGTAATGATAGAAGACGCCAAACTGTGGCTTCAGACTTGTGTAACAGTCTCCCATATTGGTAGACAATAAACCCTTATGGCGTAATTGAGCATCATTACATCTGACATTGAGTAACCCCAAATGTTAACAAAATGAACAGAATTTAAGCAACAATAGTTTTACATGTAAAGTCATGGATGAGTGAACTCGTTTTAAAGGGTGCGCTTTGTTACTTCACAGAATGATCAATAGCTTTATTTATGTTGTTTCAATTGAAATAATAAAATAAACTGTATGATGTCATAGAAAAGTCAACAACATTTCATAGTGTGAGTTGATCAAGTATGTTTAACAAAGGATATATACGATGCAAGTTTATATGAGCAAATCCGTTTATTTAGTTTTGGCATAAGATTTGCACCGACTTCAAATGAGCTGACCCAGGGCGATAAGAAGAAGAAACGCGTATACTACTTATCTAAGTGTATGCCATAAATCTCTTAAAACACAATATTAATTTCAATAATATACTACTCAGAAGTGCATCAAAAGCTTATGATGTGAAATTGAAAGAATATTTCTCAGTGATAAGTTAATTAGCAAAATATTGGAATAGTTAGAAGTGAGTGAGCGCGTTTGAGCGTGTTTTTATAAATATTTAATCCGTACACATTTGTAATATTATAATGTGCGTTAACTATACGTTTAAGTTATTCCTATTCCTATTATATTATAAAAGGATCATCATAATTTCAAAATCGATGCAATATTTTAGAACGCAACGAAATTATAACGCTTGCATGAATAATGTAGGTACTAAATTAGAATAAAATTCTTCTAAATATTAATAACAGAAAATAATTCGGAACCTGCTTGATTTTATATTAGTATTCGTAATATGTGTCCTCTATGTTAACTTCTGTTTCGATAATTCCACTAATTGTATAAATGTGAAAGTTTGTATGTCTCGATTGTTTGTTTCTCAATCACAGCAGAACGCATCAACGGATGGGAATGAACTTTGGTACCCACTAGATCAATTGTCGTTGTGTATGTTCATCGATGTCTTCAACCACGCTATGAGTAGCACTTTTCAGTTATTGGAGTGTAACTCAAAAACAGCTTGTACGATTTTGATGAAATTAATGGGACTACACGGGAAGCACCAGCATTCAAATAAAAAAAGAATCACGAAAATCTATTCACCTAGTCGAAAGTTCCGAGGTAACAAACATAAAAAAAACATACGGGTTGAATTGAGAACCTCCTCCTTTTTTTAAGTCGGTTAAAAATACCGATCATTCAAAGATTACATGTTAGTATTTCTGTTAGTCCCTCATCACGCTGGGAGGATGAAATAAAAAAAGTCGCTGGTCCAATGTGGTGGCAAACAGCTCAGGATAGAGAGAAGTGGACATCGTTGGAGGAGGCCTTTACCCAACCTGGGGACCTTGCTAATAAATGTAACTAAGTGTTATAGATAGTACCTAAATTAAGATGAGATGTAGCAGGATCAAATAAAGGCTTTTTTATTTATTTTATTTTATTTCTGTTAGTACTTACCCAAATGAGGCGCCATGTAAGCCGAGCACCTCCCGTCTAATTTGGGCCAAGTTGATTTCGTCGTTTTCTCATTATAGCGAACGGCCGGGTGGCCACCGCTTGACAAGAGGAAATTGTCCTCAGGGATAAATAAAATTTGACTCAACGAGACCGCCTTGCATTAATATTGTTTACGACTGCACTTCAACATTTTGCAAAACAAAGTAAACTTTGCCTTTAATCTGGTATTCTGGCTATGCATGGTATTGTGATACAGCGAGATAATTTTTATGATAAAAAAAATTGGTTGTCTGTAAAGTCGGTTTACGGACGATAGATTTACGTGATAACGTCATAATCATTTATGACTTTGACTTTGACTGACTGACTTTGACTTTGACTTTGACTTTGACTTTGACTTTGACTTTGACTTTGACTTTGACCTTGACCTTGACTTTGACCTTGACTTTGGCTTTGACTTTGATTATATTATCTAGATCTAGATAAAACTCAGGTGGAACGTTACGCGGAACGTTACTATTTTTCATTTTGGCATTCATCAATTTATAAAACGTTATCACGTCAAAAATATCAGATAAATTATTTAATATCGTTCAAGAAATTATTGTAAAAAATGCCTCAAAGTCCAAACGATTACCTTGACTGGTGGCGGTCCCAGTATCTTTTCCGTATTGTTATTTTGTTAACCGACTTCATCGAAAAGAGGGAGTTATAAATTCGTATATGTATATCATTTTATTAGGTTTGTTCAAAGGTTACTCAGTGCTTTGCAAACCGATTTGTAATAAAATGACTTTTATTACATGGATAAACTTTCAGATTGATCCCATACAAACTTCAACAAAATCGGTTCAGTATTTCAAGAAAGTTTTGAATATGTTCTATGGTTAAGTAGTAAAAATCGGTTAGAAAAGTTTTGAGACTATTTTATTATTGCTATGGTTGTTTGAAATGTCAACTACGTATTTATATGAAATACTAGTAGCGCCCCGCGGTGTCACCCGCGTGGATTACGGTTTTCCCGCTACATCAATTATTCCACGGGAATCATACATTTTACCGGGATAGAAAGTAGCCTATGTGCTATTCCAGACTATAATCTATTTCTGTGCCAACTTTCATCCAGATCCGTTCAGCCGTTCTAACGTAATTGAGTAACAAACATCCATCCATCCATCCAAACTTTCACATTTATAATATTAGTGGGATTATCAAGTAGTTTCACGCTCAAACAGCTGGACGGATTTGGATGAAATATTTAATGTAGATACATCAGGTCCTGGAATGACACATAGGCACTTTTCGTCATCTTATTTGTCATCAATCATCACCACATCAAAACCGCGGGGCGCAGCTAGTATCAAATAAATTTAAAGACTTGTAAGAACTGTTCATGAAGGTTAACGATGCATGTCAACTCTCGGACGTTTTGATATTAAGTTTTTTTATACCAAACATATTAGGTACATAATTCAAGTCCATCAGTACCATTTTGGCCGTAGGAAGTCTAATGCTAATCATGACATAACTATGTGGGCGGGTCTGGGTTTATCCATTAAATAGTTGCTATGCCTATGCTTGCGGCGGTCGCGCTGCTTGTTTTGGTTAAGCCCAGGCCTTCTTTACTCATCCCGTGATGGGTAGGGAGGTTACGGATTTGGGGGAAGCGCAGGTCGTGATGATCCTCAAGGCAAGTCTGGCGATTACATTCTCGCGGTGCTGCCTGTTCTTGGTCTAATTCCTACTGAAATAGACGTAACTAGACATCGCCCGGCGCCTCGCGTGTCTCATATCTATGTAAGTTTATTTATATCCATGTATTTATGTATGTTTATAGTATTTTGGCCGGGACTGCTCCCGATAGGCTTTGCTCGCCAAGCCGACGAGGAGCGGTCCATCAGACGGTAGGTTGCGGTGCTGCAAGGCACTGCAACTGAGGGGGGCAGTGGCGCTGTGGGACGGCGCTGCAGCTGAGGAGGCGCTGCGGCGGGAGTGATCCAGTTCGTCTCCTGCTACGCGACATAACTATGTGTCTGTCTTTGAGTAAAAATCAACTTCTACATAAGACTTTCTACCGCACTATCATAGACTATCAAGGGAAATAGTGAATCGTTCTACCGATCGAATCGATAATAGTAAAACAAGAAAGTAAGCCGCACTATCATGGACTATCAAGTGGAATAGTGAATCGTTCTACCGATCGAATCGATAATAGTAAACAAGAAAGTAAGCCGCACTATCATAGACTATCAAGGGAAATAGTGAATCGTTCTACCGATCGAATCGATAATAGTAAAACAAGAAAGTAAGCCGCACTATCATGGACTATCAAGTGGAATAGTGAATCGTTCTACCGATCGAATCGATAATAGTAAACAAGAAAGTAAGCCGCACTATCATGGACTATCAAGTGTCTATCAGTGTGTCAAGAATCGATAATAGTAAACAAGAAAGTAAGCCGCACTATCATGGACTATCAAGTGTCTATCAGTGTGTCAAGAATCGATAATAGTAAACAAGAAAGTAAGCCGCACTATCATGGACTATCAAGTGTCTATCAGTGTGTCAAGAATCGATAATAGTAAACAAGAAAGTAAGCCGCACTATCATGGACTATCAAGTGTCTATCAGTGTGTCAAGAATCGATAATAGTAAACAAGAAAGTAAGCCGCACTATCATGGACTATCAAGTGTCTATCAGTGTGTCAAGAATCGATAATAGTAAACAAGAAAGTAAGCCGCACTATCATGGACTATCAAGTGTCTATCAGTGTGTCAAGAATCGATAATAGTAAACAAGAAAGTAAGCATTATTCGACGGTCTTGTGAATCGTATCGGATAATACCTTGTGGAGTGCGGACGACTCTATGCGCTTATGTAGCATCTTAAGCTAATTAGATGTTTGAATATTAATCTGATGATTTAAATAGCCCTATAACAACTAGAGATAGAAGGGACGCAGTCAAACAAATGTCACACGGGGACTGTAATAGCTATAACCCGTCTTACATAGCAATCATTTTGATTGTAATACAATACAATACGTGTTACGTACGTTTTATTAATGTATCTATCTAATTTAAAATATATATAATTATATGCAGCTTATAGGCAGCTGGAGTAACTAGACTCGATAAAGTGCGCAACGAACACATCAGAGGAAGTTTCAAAATAGCGGCCATCTCTGAAAAACTCTTAGAACACCGTATGAGATGGTACGGACATGTCATGAGACGGAGCGAAGACCATGCCGTGAAAATAGCCTTATCCCTCCCCAACCAGAAAAGAGGCGCAGGACGCCCTCCTGTCTCGTGGTGGTCCACTATGTCCAAGGACCTGGAACAAGCCCAATTGAATTTTCAGACAACCCAGGATAGATTGTCCTGGCGCAAGAAAATGAGGAGAGCCGACTCCAGATAATGGGAGAAGGCAAAGAAAAAGAAGAAGAATTATATGATAACGGCGGTCCACCGTGGCTTCGAACGGGTAAACAATATCAAAATTAAATTTTACAGGCTCTCAAATTTAAAAAAAATACCTCCACTGTCACCCAGGGATAATGTAGCTTTCCAACAGTGAAAGAAGTTTTCAAATCGGTTTAGAAGTTTTAGAGCCCCTTGAATACAAACGAACAATCAAATCTTTCCTCATTATAATCCCACTAAAATTATAAATGTGAAAGTTTGGATGGATGGATGTTTGTTACTCAATCACGCCAGAACGGCTGAACGGATTTGGATAAAATTTGGCACAGAGATAGATTATAGTCTGGAATAGCACATAGGGTACTTTTTATCCCGGTAAAGTATATGATTCTCGTGTAATAACTGATGTAGCGGGAAAACCGTAATCCGTTTAATTATATATTTTTATTTACCGGGTCTGGGGTGTGACAATTCGTAGAGCTTTGCTTACATAAATGTATTGTTTGATATATCTATTTACATAATTATACCAGACAAGGCGAAGAGCTTTTGAAGCGATGATAGCTCAGCGGGGGGAGCGTCGGCTCTCAAACAACGGACACTGGTTCGATCCCCAACAACACCGTTATCAAATTCCCAGCATGGTGGTAGGGTATTTGCGAGTACCCGCCTGGATGGCTACCACCCTCAAGTTTGAAAAATAAGTGTAACACATAGGGTGTTCAGGCAGCAGTCCTTGAGAGCCAGAGCCAGTGAGAATTCTAGGTCTATCGTGATAACATCCTCGACCACATCTTCACTGACCATCAAGTGAGATAGTGGTCAAACGCGAGATCTATACAGTATAAAAAAAACTTGTAGGGGAGTTCACTTATTGTGATCTTAATCGATCTTCTGCGTAAAGGTACTAACAATGGCTGATTTTGAATGCTTTGGAAGTCTGTTATTTTTACATCCTTCATATTGAATCAATCTTGGTTCAATTCTACATTCAATGACACATCGCGTCAATTTCCATAGTCAATTAACACATAAAATGTCAAACGCTCAACTGAATCGACATAGGCCAAGCATAGATTCAACATAGATTCAGGCCACTATGAACTACGAATACGAAGTTTTGACGTTGTCTTATTAGCATCGTCTCGGCATCGCACTGGTCTGATTATGAATAGTGGTAGACTTGACACCCCGGTTGTTCTTAAGGCGGCCTGAAAACTCTCATATTTACTTTATATACCCACCAGCCTTATATGCTTACCAGCAATGACCAGCATGGCTGATTATGACCAACACTCTTTCCTTGTTAGAGAGGTCCATGTCCCAGCAGTGGGAACCTTTAAAGCCGGCCATTTATACATATAATAAAACTGAAGAAGTCGAATTTCTGTACAATGAAAAATAATGCTAAAATCTGAGTCAGGGGGATGTAAGAAGTGAATTATAACTAATTTAGATTTTTTTTTTTTTTGTTTCTGTGTTTGTCTGTCTGTTTGCACAGGCTATTCTCCGAAACCACTGGATCAATTTAAATGAAATTTTGTATGGTGGTAGTCTATATTCCTGGTCAACATATAGGATACTTTTGAACCAGGTAAATTAAAAAGTTCCCGTGGGATAGTCAAAAAACTGTAATTAATTAAACAGCTTACTTGTATAGAATACATAACTTATCTTGTATAGAACAACATATGAACTTAATTAATGTAGTAAATTTGGTTTATTGATACTTTATATTGCCGGTTAAACGGTTGTAAGGAATAATAAATACCACGCGAATGAAGTCGCGGACATTAGCTAGTGATAATTATGGTATGTGGTAGTGAGTATAAACGATACGCAGAACATAATTACAGTGCTACGTAAGTTATGACTGACATAAAAAAATAAAGACATTTTAATTGTTACACATTTTTGAACAACAAAATTACACCGCACGCCCAAGATACGACACTCAACTCAACCTAATTCGATCAATATCGATACAGTTTGTATGTATCCAATAAAAGTAAAATAAAACTTTCTCAATCGTGAGTAGAACGCGTGTACTGAGGGTTCCATTCTTAAAAAATTAACATATATTATTACTCTCAGATTATAAATCCGAAAGTACAAAAGACAAGAATATGTATGTTTGTATGTTTGTTACCTTTTCACGCTTAAAATATGACAAGACAATCGTCTTTGTCCACATTAAAAAAAAAGACATCGACATTATAAAATAATAATGTCATGACGAACATGCGGGCTTAACGTGACTCTAAAGGTACGCGTCCATTGGCCCGCGCCGGACGCACCACACGCACCTTTACCCGGTAGTCAATATTACGACATACTACTAATATACATCGAGAATATTTTAAAAAAAAATCATTTATAAATATATATGCAATTTTTTTAAACAATTTTATTATCTGATCATTTGATGAAAACGTTAAACCGGTCGTTGTCACAGATGATAAATAAAATAATCGTTTTATACGTCACTAAAACGATATTTCTTTTTTTATAACCCCCTCTCTAGTATTATCTGTGTCGCGGGAGGCATGGATACACACAATCACAGCACACAAACATCCAAAGCCCGGCACAAACACCTACACTCATCGCACAAATGTTTGTAGGCTAAATTAATTACAAAGAGTTTCGTTCTCACATTTATTCGCTGAACCCTGACTACTTCGATAGCTGCTGCGGTCTCCGAGGACACGGACGCAATTACCGGCACACCGACAAATTGCTCCACTTATTTACGGTTAATGAAATTCAGATTTTATAACAGCATCCAGCTTTACACTCTCGTTTACGCGTCTGTTCTACAAGACCATCAATTTAAACAGGCTATACTTTCAACTTGAGACCTATAAAAGTCTTAATGTTGCCTGTATTGTCACAGTAAAGACTCAAACTCAAAATAAATATTATTTATTCATTTTAGGTTAACATATATATATAAATATATATAATATATATATAATATATATAATATAAGTATATATTTTTAAAAAAAAAAAACATATTAGTATTAATATTATTATTTTTGTAAAGCTAATACAATAAATCGAATGCTGAAAGCGGCAAGATTACGAGGATACATGCAACGCGCGCTTGGCGCTAGTATTGGGAGCTAAAAATATAAAATAAAATAAATAAATAAATATACACTGTAAATGCCCCGTTACAAAAGTCAATTCGTATGCTAGTGACCGTCACAGTTTAAATAAATAAATATATATATTTTTTGTTTCTTTTGAGCAGCAAATTATCTATAAGAGCACTTATGATTAATAAAAGCAGCCAATTAGAAACTTTAGTTCTCAAAGCAATTAAGTGTTATTTCTAACCTAACGGACATATTTTATTAATTGGTTAATATAGATACAAAAACGTATATAACTTTTTTGTCGTGCACTGTTTGTAGACCCTAAATTAATAATAAAAAATAGGTGTTTTAATTATTTCACCGCAATCATACCGACTGTAAATCAATGTTATTTGCGAAAAAGTGGGCCGGCTAGAATTAACCGACAGGTAGGAGTTAGTTTTACGAACTAAAGCGACTAATCGCTTCGTTAAGACACTTGATGAGCTCGTCTTACGAGCCCTAATGAGTATCGGCTTTTATTCCAAAATAAAACTACAAGGTATTGGAAATAATAAACAAGAAACTCGGGAGCAGTTATTTGAATGCGCCGTATTGAGTACCCATGAAAACATAGGCAACATTTATTTACAAAGTATTTGTTGCAATACAATGTTGGCTTGGCAATTGCGTGCATATGGTCGACCGATTATGATAAAAAATATGATTACATAATACTATGCGGTAAGTGGCTAAGAGACCGGTTGTTAGAAAAATTATTACCCACGGAAAATTTTATATTATCAATTTTGAATAAACTTCGCGAAATTTTAAGAACCAAATATTCTGTTCTTCATATTACGCTATTCAAATAATTTCGTATCAGAATCTTACAAATAAAAAGTTCAAACGCTTATTCTAGTTTGGAGATAATTTTAATCAAATTATTCTATTATTATGCTGCATTAAATTTCATCAAGTTAGAAATTTAATGAAATTCATGAAATTTATCATATTATATTTAATTTAATATGACAATACTATTATTGTCATATTAAATTAAAAACAAGTGATTGCAGTTAAATTTAGCAAGATGTCATGACCTAGACGCCTTAGATTTATCACTCATTATCAAGACTTGAATTTACCGTTATCCCCGTCCATTCAGACCATTTCAAATTAAACTATTCTAATTCGATGGATTACTTAAAATATTTTACTCTTATTATTCTTTCAAAGAGTACCTACGCAGTCTTCTTAACTTTTAAAATTCAGCAGAATATAAAGTGGTCTCATCCCTTTGAATCCCAAAAGGAGATTTTCGTCCTTCGAAAAGTCCATCAAAAAGGTAATTAAGATGAATTAACGATCACAAAGCTTGGTTCGCTAGTAGTTGTAAATTTAACCTGTATTTTATCCAATGGATGTAAAATTCTTTAGAATTAATCTTGCCGAACAGTATCTTAAAAAACATCCAAAAAATAACGGATTTCAGCACTCAAAAGTGTTAAATAACTTGTCTAAATCGGTACCATGATAGTTCAATAGTACCTTTTACCAAAATTATTGTGCGCATGTTACCGACTTCTATAAGTTATTTCACACTTTTAAGTGTTGAAGTCGGTTCCTATTTGGTAAATAAATTTGTACACCCTTTTCAGTCTTCTTTGCTGTTCACGGGATCGATGGTGATTCACCGCTAATAAGGAATTCATCAAGATAGGCGTAACAGTTTTCAGTTATAGGAGTGCTTCTTAAAAACCGCTTGACCGATTTTAATTAAATTATAATAATAATAGATCATCAGTTCAAATATTTGAAGGAAAAAATTCGGCTGCTAGTGGGACTTAAACCCACGACTACAGAATACCGTCCTGTCGCTTTGTCCAACTAAGCTATAGCAGCCCATACCACTAGGGCCGAATTACTTCCTTCCTTACTAACATCTTGCGGGGATGTTATTAGCGCCATCTACCTTTAATTGTATGAACAATTAATTAATAGGACTGATAGACCAACATTACAGTTGATATCGTATCAAACGAAGGCACACTACCCTTATTTTAAGAGATTTTATTGTGTATCGCATTAACATCATGCTAGGCAGAACTTCAGTTCAAATATTTGAAGGAAAAAAAATATAAATCAAATATTTGAACTGAAGTTCTGCCTAGCATGATGTTAATGCGATACACAATAAAATCTCTTAAAATAATAGATCAGTCAAACACTCTCGGTTTTGCTTTTATATAATATACAGAGAAGATTATGGTGGATTTTTTAAGGAAATAATAAGCGTTACCCTTCGAACGCTTCTAAGGGTTAATTATCTCGACGATCACTTCTAATTGGCTCCCACGCCACATCATTTTTACAGCAAATTGTCGGACTAACGATTAAATTCACTCGATGTCCAATTTTCTGGGACAATCCAGTTCTGAATTAGAAATATGTTAATTCTTATCTTTGTTTCGGGCCGACAGAGCGGAAGATTATAATTATTAGGAAATTGTCTACAAAGCGTCTTGCTTTGTTATAGGATCCCTCCACTTGGGTGGGTGCTTGCCTACTGGAGCTTTACACCAAATATATTTTATTTGGTTCTGCGAAGCTGAATATTTCTGCTACAATTTAAAAAATTAAGAATAACGATACATATATACATACATATATATATACTGTTTCTTCGGGTATTACGTGGCACTTACGCGTAGTCGATTTCACGATCGACAGTTGTTTCGGCGTGTGATATCGACTACGCGTAAGTGCCACGTTATACCCGTAGAAACAGTATAATATAATTATGAATGTGAGTTTTAATAATGATAACGATTATCGTTAATAAATGATTTGAAATATAGATTTGTTAATAAGGTAATAGTTATTTAAGTTTACAGTGGGCCTAATTTTGTTAATCACACGAACTAGCTAAAATTCACTAAAATTCTTCAAATTGAAATAGCTCGTAGTCTATTTACGCTAAAATTCAAATTAGCATAACTCCATACAACGCTCTCACTAATATTAGACGAGTTTTATTCCATTGCTGGTCAATTGCGGGTAGTTTTAGTAGGCACCAAATAAGTGGCGACTTAATTTCGCCAAAACTACCCGCAAATTTAATAAATCATTTCATTTTAATGATGTTATTGATAAGTCTCTTTCTAATTTAGACTTTATCTAACCGTATAAGAACTGATTTCGTTTTACAAAATTTTAGTTTAGTTCAGTTGAATAAGCGAATCACTACCAGTACATTTACAGATAGACGACATGACTAAGATCGTAGGCAAGGGCTGGATGCGGGCTGCTTTCATCCGGTCCTTGTGGAAATCAATGGGGGAGACCTATGTCCAGCAGTGAACGTCCTATGACTGAGATGATGATGAGATGATGATAGTACATGTTTTTGAATCTTTCAAAAGATATATATATATATATAAATAGTGAATATTTGTCGACAAAGTAATTACGTAATATTATATAAACACTTAATGTGTTTATTACTTGGTATCGAAAACCATTCTTAAGATTCCAATTGCCATCTCGTAGACGCCGAGCAAATCAGTATATGTTTGTTGGAATTTGCTTTATTCGGGTAGGTGTTTGAATGGATAAGAGCATTTTCCAGACAGAAAAAAAGTTGATCTTGTGGGAAGTAGACCCGGTGTTCTCCAAGGGTCTGTTCTCGGTCCAGTGTTATTCCTGTAAACTTGGCAGCGATGTTTACATCTTGTTTCCCTACAAGAACTTTCCAGGATTCATGCGGATACATTACGAATGCAAAAGTAGATATCTAATTTTATGACATAATAATGTTAAAAGTGAAACATGAAATTGTTTAAGAAATCTCCTCCTTTTCTTGTATCGTAGATTTATCGTTTAACCATTATCTTGATTGACGGTCAGTGACAATGTTTGTCGTTTCTGATGCACCTTATCTAAATCACACGTTATATAATAATATGTACCGCTTCTTATCCTTAAGGAGTTTAAAAAAACATAACATTTTATAAACGCTTAGACTGATCGCGTGATTCTCGTGTATCGACGACTGCGTCGTCGCTTGCACACTGTGAATTATTGCTCAGTGCGACGATAAATCTTACTTTCAATAACTGTAGCTAACTGCGATCTTCGGATAAGGGCTCTTTCATATGTGAACTTGGACACTGTAAACAATAAACAGCAAGCAATAGCAACATTGGCATGTTCAGGCGTGTACACAAAACGATTAAAATATTTTACTTTCGTTGAATTTACAAAATGCAAGTGTGGTCCGTGCCTATGGGTCTTATGAGCAGGCTCAAATCAACCAACGAGTTTCATCAGTGTCCGAATTAAGCATATTTCGACGTTCACAAAATTCATTTCACATGCAAAATAACGAATATTACTTTGTCATACGAAATACTGAAGAAATCGAATTATTGCATCATAATACAATATAACAGTATCCAATGGCAGCTCAATCAACGTAAATAAAAATGTAAGAAAAATGTTCAATCATTGTACACGAAAGAACTAATCAAAAGATAGTCTTCTAACTTTTGGCGCGAGAATAGCTTAGTGGGAGCGTTGGCTGTCAAACTGTTCGCTGGTTCAATCTCTACCAACGGCGTCAGCTTCCGGTGAAGGCAACACTTTTATCAAATTCCTACCACGGCGGTAGGGAAACTTTCGAGTACCTGCCTGGCTCGCAAACTACATCGTCACTGACCATCGATGAGATTTTAGACTGGCCGGTTGGCGCAGTTAGTAGCACCCTGCCTTCTGAGCCGCTGGTCTCGGGTTCGATTCCTGGACGGTCAAACATTTGTGTGCATGAACATGTCTTTTTGACCTGTGTCTGGGTGTGTATATGTATATAAGTATGTATATCAGTCATCAGGTTACCATAGTACAGGCTCTGCCTAGTTTGGGACCTGAAGACCTTGTGTGAATGTAAATAAATTTTCGCTAAACGCTAATTACATAAAGCAGAAAATACAAGAACCAAGATTATTTATAGCCACGATCAAATTCAAGAATAGAAAATAGCGTATGATGGGAAATGTTGTGGTGGTCTAGGCGAACGTACCGAAATCAGATTGAGGAAGTTGTAAGAAATGTCCAGGTCAAGAGTACTTTAAACTGACACTCTTATATGAAAGGTCTGATGAACTTGGATGAAGCAAAAGAATCGGTCGGAGTCGTAGCAATTGGAAGGCTGTGGTGTCTGCCTACCTCTACAGGAAGGGGCGTGACTACAATATGTACATAAGTATGCACAATCAAATTTTACACAAAGTTTACATTGCCAACAAACTCGTTATTATTCTGCTCCAACACGCTTCCAACTCCGACAATGTCTACAAAACAGTTTCAAATAAAATGTGATAAATTAGATTAATGTTATCACTTAGAGGCAGTTAAAATTTGAAGCTTTTTATAATTGCCACTTGAACAAGAAAGTTATGTTAAAATTTTCAAAGTTGTGCAAAATATTTTAAAGCGGTTGCAACCATAAATTAGGACTTGCTGTAATCAAACTATCAAAGTCTAAGTTGCGCTCCTAAGCTATGAAAAATGAGCCTTACTTTATCGAACTATTTTTGTAGCAGTACTTGAACAAGTTTTCATAGTATAAAATAATTAGCTGCGCCCCGCGGCGTTACCCGCGGTGAAATGGTATGGTGGTATTGACGATTTTTGTGTCTTTCAGTCATCCCACTACCGGACTATGACGGGAATAGTCAATATTGACCATAATTGTAATGTAACAAACCGACTAAGACTCACGTGGTAAACACTGGAAAATTACTCTCCGACCAATTTCGAAAAAAAAAAGCTTGCGATAGTTTTCAGACTCAAATATTGACTATTCCCGTCAATATTTTCTGAATAAAAAGTATGTGGTGTTCCAGGGTGCCAGTCCATCAGTTCAGCCATTTCAATAACAATTATATACAAACGACTCATAAACTTTCACCTTTATATTATTAATGTGATTGACATTCCTAAAGAATAGCTTGTAGTGTTTTATTGTAATGCAAACATCTACCGAAATGAAAAAAAAAATTAAGCCATTAGTACCTAATACACATAAAAAGTATTAGTTCCGAAACTCACACGCTTGCCAATAGACACTTACATAACATGTGTCTTGGATGCTGTGCTTGATACGAATTACTCTAATACCTCATTAGTTACATATTTTTTTTACCAAAGTTCAATTTCATATTAAGAAGATACTGCAAAATAAATTTGAATCGAAAGCACTCGAAGCAAGCAATGTCTAATGACACATAATCCGTCGTCGGTCGCCTCGCCGCTTACCGACTCGGAATTTTCAATCAATTCATGATTGATTGTAGATACTTCTTCCGATGAAGTGCCATGATGTTCGACACTAGAGACAGGGCATTCCTAGCGCAGCTATTGAAATTCGAGAGCTCATTTTTGTAGGTAAATTAATATTAAAATTGTCGTCTATTAATAAAATATAAAGTTTAATAGTTACTTAGTAATAATATTGCCGTCGAATAAAAAACCTAATAAAACAAAGCCAAGCAGAAATTATTAATTTTATTTAGTATATTTAATACTTATCCAGTTACCTGGCAAGGATATTTGCTAAGTGATAACTGCAAAGAAGTTCCCACTCAGTCTGCTGCTGAAAATAAAAGATTTTGAAGAAATATAACTAATGTCTAAATCTAACCATGGACACTGGTATTAATTTCCTATTTTAGAATAAAATGCTTGTTAATAAATGAATAAATGACGTTTGAATTTTTCAATGTTTGTTGCCCAATCATCGATCAATTATAATACTCTTATTTCACTAATTAACTAAATGTAGCCTGAAATAATACATTTTAACCTAGCCCCTTTTTATCCTGAAAATGTTGCATCTCAAAAGTTACACCTTCGGGTCCCTCGTGCGATCCTGCAAGAAAAAAGGACATGCTTAGAACAAAATGTATCGGTACACCATATATAGTAAAAAAACAATATTTTTACTAAATTTTCCGAATTGTAATAATAAGAAAGCAATAAACAATAAAACTGTAAGGCGCATCTAGTAATTAGTAATTATATGAAAATATGTATTTTTCCAAGAAAATAAGATAACCATAATTTAACATTTTAGTGCCACTGGATTTCATATTCAACAATGAAGCTGGGCTTGTCCTTAGCATGGATCATCAATGGTGATGTACATTTTATGATCCAATCCCATTTCTTGAATCAGCTTTTAGCTTAGTGTAGATAAATATTGCAGATTACTTTTGTGTTAAATAATATAACTACGGGAAATCATATTCTGGTAAACGGTACCAGGAGATGAGTTCTCGTTCTAACAGGAGCTAGAATATTTTATTAAGACATTGGTAGTGATTCGCTTATTCAACTGAACTAAACTAAAATTTTGAAAACATAAATCAGTTCTTATACGGTTACGATAAAGTCTAGATTAGTGTGAGACTTATCAATAACATCACTAAAATTAAAATATGTTTATTAAATTTACGGGTAGTTTTAGCGAAATTAAGTTGCCATTTATTTGGTGCCTACTAAAACTACCCGCATTTGGCCAACAGTTGAATAAAACTCGTCTAATATTAGTGAGAGCGTTGTTTGGAGTTATACGAATTTGAATTTTAGTATAAATAGAATACGAGCTATTTCAATTTGAAGAATTTTAGTGAATTTTAGCTAGTTTATGTGATTAAAGAATCAGGGCCATTGTTTGTCTCTGATTACATTGTTGTACAATATTGATTGGGTATTATAATTACTATATAGAAGACATAAGACCATTCTTTTTTATTTAGGAGCGAAGTCACTGGCTTCTAAAACAGAGTAAATATTTGTCAATGAAAATATTTTGTATATTTAATTGAGGCATTTATTTTGGATCACTTTATCTAAATAAATTGATTATCATGCATGCTATTTGTAAATAATATAATCACTATCATTCACATAGTAAACCAAAAAAAACGGCTTGCACTCCGGGAGTGCCGGCAGAAGAGAAAACTTGCATTTTAGTGGTAAAATACAATATTCATTTATTGCGCTAACATATACAAACATGACAATAGGTATTTTAGTTTATTGACTTTATATACCCACATTATTACACTGTAGTGAGGGCGATAGAGCATACAATAGAATGAAGTCAAAATCAACATGTTAAACGGGCGAGCGAGGTGAGTGCGGTCAGCTTCAAAAATGTCGTATTGTACCTACCAACAAATATGCTGTTGTAGGTTGTTGGTTACATATTGGAGCAGTTCAGAGTCGAGAAGTTGTCACTGTGGAGATTGGAAGCTCATCGGATTATCCAAAACTTGTAACAGATCTGCGCATGTAAAGAACACTGCTGTATATTTGGTAGCAGAAATACTTATTTAAAAAATTACACTCCCCAGTTAGAAAGGTCACGAAGAGAAATGAAAAGAAAGTACATACGTAACACAAAGTTGTGAATTTTCACAGTCCAATAATAGTTTAATTGATACCATAACCATTTATTTTGCGGGACATTATATCACCAAACAAATATAGGACGCCCTGCACTTAAGAAATTAAACCGCGTGGTTAATAATATCGCTCGGCGAAAACAAACCACTATTTCATTTTTGTAGCATAAAAGCCGTAAGTTGAAATTTTTATGAGTCCAAGCGTCTGGCAACGTGGAAATTTTTAAAAAGGTTTTTCAAATTTTGTGATACATCTCCGGTTCCCCCGTGACTAAAACCATTATACAGTAGGTACGTAGATATCTTTGTTTAACCTGGGCACATTAAACATTTGTATTCGGCAAACATAGGCCGGGATTTGCGTAGCGTGAGTGGAAAATGCCAAGTTACCTTTCTGACTTTGTAACCAACACTGTCAGTACTTCATCTGGAAAGCGAGCGCAGTAAATTTTTTTTTTTTTTTTGGTTTGGACAAATTCATCATAGATAGTATATTTCTGCAAGACCTTTCTACACTAATCCTATTAATAGTATAAAAGCGAAAGTTTATGTGTGTGCTTATTACTTCTTCACGCTCAAACGGCTACACCGAAATCTATGAAATTTGGTATGAAGATAGTTTAGACCCTGGATTAACACATATGCTATTATATTTATTTTTATCTAGACTACTTTTGATCATCATCATCAATCATTACAACGCGGGTAAAACCGCGGGGTGCAGCTAGTAATAATAAAACGAGGAAAGATTTTTATGTTTGTAACGGATATTTTCAAAAATTATATAATAGCAGATCTAAGATATGTAGATTGGCTAAGCCAAATTTTATACAATTCTACTAACCACACATTTAGTATATGATCTGTAGAGCTCCCTGCCGCTATCGGTCTAAAATTTCGACACCAAACAATTTTTAAAAGTGATGAAGTTTGCATTTTTTCGCCTTTTCAATTGCTCTGCTGAATTAACGCATAAAATATCATATTGAATCATAACTAACTTTATTCTTGATTTTTTTATTAAGATCATATATGTTACAATAAAAAATCTAATGTTAGATTGCATTTACGAACATTACTCAATATTGCTTAACATAATCCCACCCAATCAACATCAACGTCTTCTTACACGTATAGTAGCATATCTGTTTCACTTTGATTTTATGTCGTCTACGATTTTATTTATGCGGTGGGCATTTTTCCACAAAAGCACGCGAGGTCAGCTTAAGAGGGAGGAAACGACTTTGGCCTAATCCGCTGACTTTTATTTATTCAGTGAATTAATCTCAGGGTGCCCCAGGGCGGACCGCTAGCCCTTATTCTCTGAAGGCTTACCATGGTTTCTCAGACTGTATTGTAACTAAAAGTATCAAAGCTTTTCTACGCCAATTTATAGGACAGATATGTTAATGAGGTATTTATTTCACATGAGAATAAAACTGATAATATTATACGTTTAAAAACTTTTTATCAGAAGAGTCACAACTATTACACATTTTTTTTTACTATAACTGTATTTTTTTAAACATAAATTTTACGAAGACAACGGGGTGGCCTGTACTCGTCACGCTTGGCAGCCGGGTTGGCAAGCGCAGTGTGTTGATTTTATCCTGCTGCCCATCTTCTGATACGAGATTCCTTACCTGGCTCTTACGGCACCCACGGGTAGATATTAGGGGGGCGCTACAATTCTAGGCTGGTATCGCACGGCAGATAGCAGATTAAGCATGATGCACTGAGAATCGGCCCAACGCTCTACTACTAATAAGATACGGGCATTCCTCTGTGAGAGGAGTGTCGGGCAGAATCCACCACGCTGACCAATGCAGGTTGGACGATAGGCAAGTGGCTAGGCCAATGTCATAGCTTCGAGGCCACTCAAGGGCCTCAAAAATTGCTAAATGACCCTTATCCTAAAACCGGCATCGACGGCTTGGCGCGCCCTCCGAAGTAAAGAAAGACTCGGTTGATAATGCCACTAGCGATTACCCATCCAAGGCAGGATCGAGCAGTACATTGCTTAACGCACTTGATTGGTTAAGATCGCATGACTAAACTGCGCTTCAAGCGCTTCTATTGCCTCTGTGTGTTGTTTGATATTGTAAAACATTTGAATTTTAGTTTGCTTTAATTAATTGAAATATTTTTTGTACAGTGCTAAATAGGTCACTGTTCTTCTAATCAAAGCGAATGCATTTAACTTACTGGATTGAAATTTGCGAAACGTTTCACCAGTCGAGACTCTACTCTCACTCCAAACCATAGTTTCATTGTTCGTAGGAAACAATCGCATTTATACATTACAGTTCATATTACAGTAAGGATACCTTAAAATCTCACTAACAGGGTGGCCCATCTATCGGTTGTTTTCTTAACTATCGATTATTTCGGCTTTGTCAGCTCGAATAACTTTGCCAATGTGTCAAATATTTAGTAAAAGGTTTGCGGTCTACGAAATGGTTCGAAAAAGTTACGAAAAAGTTTACGCTGGAAAAATTGGGAAATGTTGAAAACTTACTTCCAAAATGGTGAGTCTTCAACCGAAACTGCAAGGAAAATGTGCACAAAAATCGGAAAAATAAAGCGCCTTCCAGGTAGTTTGTGGATAAATTTGTGAAGCGTGTGCGTGAAAGTGGCTCCTTAATAGACGAAGCAACGCTTTTCCGTGCAGTGCACTCAATCGAAAATATCATTTTGCAGCATTGGTCCGTTTTTCTTCGAAAACGAAGCAGGAACCGCCGTTACCGTCAATGGTGAGCGCTAGCACGGAATGTTGGAAAAATTTTTTTTCCTCGAATGGAAGAGGAAGACATCGGCGGCATTCGGTTCCAGCAGGACTGCGCCACGTGCCACACAGCCAACGTTACATTCGAACTCTTGCGCCTCCAGAATGAAGATGTGGCCATGGGTCCTTTAGCCCCTTAATTAGTATGTTGCCGAATATAAAGCCTTCTTGGAAAAAATACTGTCTGAAATGTACCTTACTAATTGCCGAATTAAGTGAGAATTTTACTAGAAAGTAATCTATTTACCCATCTTTATAAGGATGGAATCCTTACTGTTTGTATTGAAACTGTGGCTGAAGTGAGTTAAAAAGCAAAATAGGAGCAACAAGATCGCGGGGACTTAGCGGATTGGAATTCCATTCTTTTCACGCCAAGTTTTTAACCGACGGTAGGTTGAGGTTTTACTGAAGGAGCCGTAATTTTTATTATTGCGATTAAAAGGTCGTTCTCGCTTCGCCGGTCACGTTCAGGTGGATTTGTGACCGAACGATTCTACTTAAGCGCTAAGAGAACTTTTAATAGGTTAAGCACATAACTAGTCGAGCGGGCTACTCGACTCACGTTACATCTCCGTCAAGTACTTACATAATTCCTTTTATATTAAAATATACATGGAGGAGGATACAAGGACACATGTCTGAATATTAACCCCCTTACTAATAAACATTGTTTAAGCTCCAAATAGTAATTCAGTGTTTTGTTCCGTTCATTCAACGTCAAACTGTCATATTAGTGACAAAGACAAAACACTGAATAGCTATTCAAAAGTTATACAACGATTATTAGTAAGAAAGTTAGTGCTTTCGGAAAATTAAACGATTCACTATGTCTAAAGAAGTACCTACGCATGTTAATAGATGCATGTTGAAGCCAGCAATGAAAATTACGAAAGTGTTTTGGTGATAAAATTATTATTTATGTTTAATTAGATATTTCATTGTGATAAGATATGAATTCGAATGAATAAACATGGCGAAAAATGTATTTTAGTATTTCTAAAATTAAATATTATTGTACTTGAATTAAATAATGTTGCTGTATATTGTAAAAACCTTTTTATGCAGACTTTATTTTGATTGTAGTCGGCTACTGAAGTATTTTATCATAAAATTATGTGAGTTCTGCTGCTATAATATTACATATTGAAATTTTGGGTTATGTCTCAAAAGAAATTTGATTGTCATTCACATAGGTTTTATAGCAGTTTGAACTTAATAGTAACTCTATTTGAATGTTATTATTGAAATCATTAAAAACGTTAGCTAATGTGATTGAACAAGAGAATGACCATCAACGTTTTTACAAGAATTGTATTGTGTTGTGTTGTGGTGATAAAATTCACTACAGTTTAGTTGCAGGAGCAACTAAACTGCAGTGCATTTTTAACGAGCATAATTCAAAACATAATAACATTAAGACTGTATATATAATTACTATAACTGTATATTAATACCTTTTACCTAAATACGCAGAATTAAATACTTAAATGAAGGTAAAAGAGTATCGATAAGTGAAAAGAGGCGACACGGCAAATAAACGACCACGATTTTCCCCACCATTAGAATGGGGTTAGCCAGAACTATAATAAAATTAAAATATATTACTTAATCCTTAAAATTTGTATCGTAAGGTCGATTATGCAAGAATCGGTCGGCAAGTATTAGAGTTAATGTTTCCGTGAAACCGTTAAAGCTGGTAAATTGTAAACTGCTGATATGTTTATTATCACTACTGTGGAAACGCACAACTGCGTATCGTGTGCTATTTTCGAAAAGGGACTTTTATAGTTCAACCTTTTATTTCGTTCTCGCCTTTGATCGTGTGTGGTCTTCCAAAGATTGATATTAACTGGGCAATATTTTAAATTGTATATGATGTTTTATGTTTCCTGAATTATATTTATTTATTATTATGATAAACGAAACAATTTTTGTGGATGTTGCAGGTAATCTCAATTGCAATTACATAAATAACCAAGTTTAATTAAATGCGAAGTTTGGCAATCATCATTGCGGAGAGTTTAAATTCATATTTTATACAAACATCAGTTTTGGTACAAACAAACAAAAAACTTGTTGAGATCGTCAAGTTACAATAATATTCTTGATGACAGAAGCAAAAAAAGTATATCTTATATACTGTATGTGTATCTTAGCAAGTGGAAATATGTTTTAATTAATTTAATTATTAAATATTTTTGACGCGTCGAGCTCTGATTGATTTATTAACAATAGCCTAACTTATAACCTGGAAATATAAAATAGCATAGTTCCCTGGGATACAAGAAAAACCTAAAAATATTTTAAAGTAACTTTTTTATTAATGTTATAAGCTTCCATTTGACCACTATTTCACCTGGTGTAATGTGATGATGCGGTCTAAAGGTAAGAACTCACGACGCGGTTTTCACCCGCGTCCGCGTTTATGGGCCCCCAGTTCCTTTAGATTGCAAATACATATGTTTGTTAAAGAGCACGCCGCGTTTTACTCCCGCGTTTTGCGTCGTTGTATGGCCATGCCCATGCCAGTCTTGAACTAAACTGGATATCAATTCTACTAACATATTGTTCATAGATTGTAAATGAATCGTCGTTTTTTCTAGTTTTGCTGTTCTACTTGGAGTATAATTATGATGGCTACACAGATCTAAATTCTACCGCAATTCAATTGTCTACAATGCAATCGAATACAATTGTTATTTTAGCGAAATATCAAGTTAATATATGATAACATTTGAACGACTATTGCATTGTATATTAATGGAATGGCTTAATAAATAAGAGAATTGGCACCCTGATCGTTAACCGCCTATCTTGCGGTAATACCTGTCAAGTTTGCGAGTGATAATCACATCCGCGGCGGCTGCGTAACGCACAGAAAAATTGCCGTTCCTTCACCGCGCGGGTTAAAACCGCTTCGTGAGTTCTTAGCCTAAGATGTAGCACGCAAGCCTAGAAGGTACCTATTCAAAACATGCAACGACAAACCACATGCAAACATCAAGAAGTCCTATAGCTTGTATACCGACGGCAAGTCTCATAAAGCTTAAGTTCATAGAGTCATATCCGGTCTACTATTACATCTATCGTAATCGTCATATCGCCGCTAAGTGGAAATATTTGTATTGCATAACACAGGAAGTGGCCACCTTTGTTCAGATGTCACGCACTTCGTTATAAATAACGTTAAAAACAATATCGCGTTTATCGCTTAGAACATTAGCTGACGGCGCCAAGTGCAACAATGAATAGCTTTTAAAGTTACAGTAAGTGAAGTTTGAAGTGGCTGACATTTTCTGACATTTAACTTAAGTGTCTTGAGAATAAATGTATGTATCGTTCATTATTAAAGTAAATGAACTTACTATTTAAAATGCTTGAAGAATTCTATCGAGTTTCTTAACGGGTAGGCCTCAAAATGAACATGGACAAGACAAAAGTTATGTCAAATGTCCATGTTGCACCCACGCTAGTAGCAGTTGGGATCTCGATTCTTGAAGTTTTTGACCATATCAACTTCTACCAGGACAAGCAATCCAGTTGGATTGTTTGTCCTGAGATTTAACCAGATCCAACTTCGAGAAAGAGTCCAAAATACCAGAAAGCCTGAAGAGTCGTCGATCAGTATGTGTCACCAGTGATGTCATACGGAACCGAAACTTGATCTTTTACTTAGGGCCTTCTAAACAAGCTCAGCTCACATAGCTCGCATATCTCACATCCAGCTATGGCGGAGGCTATGCTCGAGGTTTCTTTATGAGATTAAATACGAAATGACGAGATAGCCCAGCCAATTCAAATAGCAGTGGGCAGGGCACAAATCTCTAATAACCTATGGCCGTTGAAGTCGAATTTGTCTGGTGTGTGGTGTGGTGATGGTTCTCGAATAGAGACTACAGACAGGCAATCGCATCTTTGGACGTTCACAGACTAAATGGACAGACGACCTGAAGATCTCTCTCGGTGTCCCGAGTAGCTACACGTACGTACGTAGTTTTCAATCTGTGGTCTACGTTCAATCTGTGGTCTACGTTCAATCTGTGGTCTACGCTGTTGGTACATTAACTACCTATACTTATGCATATATTCTTCGCACCTAATTGTAAGTTTTTGTACTGTTTGTAGATCCTAAAATAAATAAAAAAAAATAATGGAATTCTTCACAAGAAGAACAGAGTCTTTAAAATTATTGGCAACGTATCGTAATACCCCCAGTATTTCAGATGCCATAAGCGACGGTGATCGCTTACCATCAGGCAGCCCGTCTGCTTGTTTGCCACCAATTACATAAAAAGATCGCGGTGACTTCTGTTTAACATATTGGCAATCTATACTAATATTATAAAGAGGATAGATTTGATTGTTTGTTCGTTTTCTTAGGTTCCGAAACTACTGAACCGATTTGAATACTTCTTTTACTGTTGGAAAATACACTATACCGGGATGACATAGGCTATATTATATTTAAACAAATTAAGGAAGCTCATAATTTTTTACCCGTGCGAAGCCGGGGCGGACCGCTAGTAAATAATAAAGTGCTAAGCTGATGGATACATTACTTATAGTTTATAGTGTAAGTATTTTTCACGCTGCGTACAAATTGGATTTCGTGAACGAAGTAATCTCATTTAGAAGGCATTTTTAAGTCTTCCAAAGGTGACCCCACCAGAATTAAATATTTAATGAGCATTTGCTGTTCACACTGTATTTCTAAGTAGTTTAAAATTAAGAACCGTATTGTTCGTAATTTTCTTGCTTTTTGTACTAAGCCCACTGATTGGTTCTTTTCTCAGAAAAATAGTCTACAAAGCTTGTTTACAAGAATAAATTATTATCCAGCTTATTGTTCCAAGATATGAAAAGAAAAAAAAATAGTTTAAATAGAATTAGAGTTTTACGAAAGTTTTTGCGATATAATTATATGTTTGTACAATAGTCATCTGCATATAAATAATAAATCAATATGATTTATATGACTATGGTACATGAAAATAATTCCTTACAATCAGAATAATGTAATAATCATCTCAGGTGGTCTATATAAGAGGACCAAAGTTGCACATAAGCCTCCCCCATTGATCTCCACGAGGACCGTATGAAATCAGCCCGCATCCAGAACTGTGTCCAACCTTCCGTGAAGTGCCCGTTCCTATTAGGTACCAACAACGCCGTGGTGATACCGGCCTAGAATAGTACTCCCCATCTCTTTCCGTGGATGCCGTAAGGGTCTGCTAAGGGATCACGTATCAGGAGGTGGGCAGCAGCGCGTTATGGTCACAAAATATACTGCGCTCGCAAACCCGCTTGCCAAGCGTGGCGAGTATTGGCAAAACCCCCCATGGGGAGGCTTCTGTTAAGCAGTGGACGTATTGAGGCTGAAAAAAAAAACCTAGAGCTCTTTGGTGTCACATTGACGTTTAAATTAAACTTCGGAAGCTACATAGAATCTAAGGCTCAATCGGCTGTACAAATTTTAGGTATATTGGCGAAAGTGAGAAAGTTTTATACGCCTTTTTTTTTTTTTTTTTTTTTTTTTTTTACGTGGGGAAAATGCATTTACGCACTTCCGCCTACCGGGAAAGTAGGCGGGGTGTGTCGGGCTCGCTCGAGCATCACCGCTCCCTGGGGGGCCTCATGGCCCCCAACCCTAACTGCACCCACAGCAGCCAGGGTCCACTACCGACTAAAACCCACGGTGTCCATCCTGCCGCTAGAACGGAGGGAGCGCGGGGTACATTTGCATACCGCGCCCCCACCACGGCCGTCCGTTTCCGGACCCCTCCAGGGGGGAGGATGACCCTCCCCCTCGCGACCGTGCCGGGACCAAGAGCACGGCCGCACCACCCTGGGGACCACACAGTGCAAGGAACGCCAGACTTCCCACATCCGACGCTCGTGGTCCCCTGCGATGGGCCAGATGGAGCAGCCCCATCGCCAGCCGCTTCGGCCGCCACCCTCCGACGGCGGCCATATCGGCGCCACAGCAGGAGACGAACTGAATCACTCCCGCCGCAGCGCCTCCTCAGCTGCAGCACCGTCCAACACGGCGCCGCTGCCCCCCTCAGTTGCAGTGCCTTGCAGCAGCACCGCAACCTACCGTCATGTGGACCGCTCCTCGTCGGCTTGGCGAGCAAAGCCTATCGGGAGCAGTCCCGGCCTGAATATAATAAACATACATAAATAAATGGATATAAATAAACTTACATAGATATGAGACACGCGAGGCGCCAGACGATGTCTAGTTACGTCTAATTCAGAGGAATTAGACCAAGAACAGGCAGCACCGCGAGAAGGTAATCGCCAGACTTGCCTTGAGGATCATCACGACCTGCGCTTCCCCCAAAACCGTAACCTCCCTACCCATCACGGGATGAGTAAAGAAGGCCTGGACTTAACCAAAACAAGCAGCATGAACGCCGCAAGCATAGGCATAGCAACTATTTAATGGATAAACCCAGACCCGCCCAAGTTTTATACGCCTTGCTCAATCTGTATCAAGCACAAGACCGGTCGTGCATGGTCGTGTTTTCATCTTCAGGATGGGCCAAGTACCAACCTTTGGAATCGAAAGATGAGAAAATAAGATCATAGGTAGCAACTCTCTGGTAGAAAGTAGGCATCAGAGCCTTGAACACCGACGTAGAGTTGCTTGTCTATCGGTGTAGTATCGGATATATTTCGGCGAATGTGCACTGGAATAACATAATTTAATTCGGTCAAAACTAGCTTACGTTAAAAAAAAACCATAGGGGAATGTATTTTACCGCTTAGCATGCTTAATACAAAAACCTATGCAATACAGTTCACTATCATAATACTTCTATCATCGTTCGACTCGACGTACGGCAATTCGCCATCGCTATATGGTAGATATACCACCTATACGCACGAAGCGTTTTGCTTCCACTTTCTTAATGCGTACTGCCAAGGAATGGAACTCGTTGCCCGAGTCTGTGTTTCCCGATATTTATTTATTTATTTACAAAAATGTACAATCCTGGAGTCTTCAAGTCGCGAGTGAATAGGTACCTTCTAGGTTTGCGTGCTAAATCCTAGACAACGTCATCACTTAACACCAGGTGAGACAGTTGTCAAACGCAAACTTATAATAGTAAAAAAAAAAAAAAAAAAGTTGTTAATTTTCTTATATACCTACATTTACTTTTTACTGCATTAAAATATGTAATGGTTATGATACCCAGCATTGAATAATATAATATTTTAGAACGCCAAATGCCTTCTGTAAGATATAGAGAAGTAGAAGAAAATTTTTAATGTTTTTATAGTTCATGTCCGTAAAAACAATTGATGTCACAAAAATAACTAGGCTTTTTGGTTCATGTAAAATAAATTTTCAATTGAAACAGTTTTAAATTATGCACTCAAGAGCCAAGTAAATTTAATAAACAGTGAATAATTTAATTCAGTGACCGCGATGCCGCGCGGAGTATGGCCAATAAAGGATATTTTATAGCCTTTTTATTATGACGCATAATCGTGAATCACCTATAATGGCTTATGGCATACGAGAAAAGTTACGCATCGCACTCGACAAATATTACATTATCATTTTTAAATACAGTAGTCGCAATTTAATAAATATTTAATCAAGTTCTCCTGTATATTACTAAAAAAAATATTTCAAAAGTAAAAGGATGACGCTTTTATATTTATGATCGTTATTCTTATGCTAGATATAAACTTTCAGAAACTTTGACAACACAATGAATTACCTATTTCGTAAAGTAAAAGTGACTATAAAAGATTATTATAGTTATTAAGTTAATAGTCTATACAGCATGTCAGTAAATATGGTAAATAAAATTATAGATAATCCGACAATATGCCTTAAAATTAATACATATTTATAAAAAGTACGACTACCTACATCACCTACAACTAATACCTACATGTAGCTACAGCTATAACATAGTGATAATAACAAGTTCACCAGTTGGCAGTTCAATATTTTATGCAAATTAATTACATTTTGCAATTTGAATGTACTTACTTACTTATCATGTGTGAGAAATGGTGTATCAAGTGTGCCACGAGTGTTGTCACATGCTGAAATGAAGTTCTTAGATCTTAGGAAACCGAGCTTTGCCCTGCGTTTTCTGGCCCCGACACCTGACAGTCACCGTGGTCAGTGGTCATTGACACGACTTCTGGGTCTCCTCATTTAAGCGATTTGTGTAGGTGTTTGTCTTGGGTCTTGGATATTTGTGTGCTGTAATTGTGTTTCATGCCTCCCGTGACAGAGGGAATCCTAGTGCGGGGGTTTGAATGTGAGAATAAATAACAAAAGAGAAACAAAAAATGAAATTAGATATAAATGTATACTTATAGATAATCTTATAACGCATAACGTTATACATAATACAAACTTTCACCAAAAACGTTAAACTGTTTCCAGGAGAGTTCGGAGACACATACAAAAATTTCTTCTTAATTTCTTGGTACTGTGCATTTGAAATTCGTTCGTAAAGTATTCTGATTTCGAATTCCACCAATAGCAAATACCGCCATTTTGCATAACGGTCATATTTTAAGCAATCTACGAACATAAATTGCAGCGTTAATTTATCTAAAATCAATTTCAAACACAGCCCTTATCGGAAGTAGTGAATAGCAGGCACACAGCGCTGAGTGGTTAACCTGTATTATTTATCGCGTTACATTATTAACTGGATATCAGAAGTAGATGGCTATCGGTGCGCTACACGGCTGAGTACTGACTTGTGCTGCACGCGCTTTCGAGTGAGAGAGATACAGATCGGTTGTTTGTTTCCATTCTGATATCTGATACGACTTTTTTGGTAAATACTGTACAGTTTTGAGATCCATAGTCATTGGCATGGTAAACAGGGGTGAATCCTGATTTGGATTAAAGGGACATTTTATTGAAATTGCGTACAAACAAAAAAAATAACAATAAATAAGTAATTGTACAAACACAATAAAACTATTATCAAACATTATTTTTAAGTTTATTCATATTGCCGACTGACGTCCGGTTTCGTGATACTTAGATAAGGCAACTAATGGTTAAAACCTGATATTCCAAATATCCATTGGCTAATACTTTTAACCTTAACGAACTTATAAGAAACAGAAGGTTTTTAGAAATTCAATTAATCAATTATTACACAAATATTTTGAAACTTATTTATCAACTAGCTGCGCCCCGCGGTTGTACCCGCGTGGTGATGAAAAACGGTGATGATAAAAATAAGCCTATGCATTTATACAAGGTATAAGGTATCTCCATACCAAATTTCATCGAAACCGGTGCAGCCGTTTGAGCGTGAAGAGGTAACATACACACTTACACACGATCTTTCGCATTTATAATATTAGTAGGAGTAGGATAAGTACAATATTTCAAAGACAACATTTCATAGAATTCTCAGAGTTAGGTAAGTGTAATTTATTGTACAAATTTAATATTATATAATTTTAATTATTACAAAATTTGCAAATAGCAATCTGCCTGGCTCTCAACAGACTGAATGTGAAAGTGTGGGGACTGCGGCTAGAGATAAATAAGACAAATATTCTAGCCTGAATTTGGTGTACGACTTTGTGCCGTTTGCCGTTGAAACAGCTGGACCATGGGGCATTGCAACTAATAAATTCTTCTACGACATAAATCGCCGTTTGAAAGAGAAAGGCTGTGACCAAGGCGCTGACCATTTTTTTCGTCAGCACACATCGCTCTCCTTACAAAAGGGTAACGCTGCAAGCATATTAGGCGCGTTACTACTGTGTTACGATATGTTACTGTAAACATGTTACTTAGTTTATGTTTTTATTGTATATTATATAATTGTCAATACATTGATTGATTTTTTTATTAAAAATAAGTGTAATTTAAAATAATATTATCAAATTATTTGAAGTTTGTTATAAATTTATCCGATTAAAAATTACTACACAATAGTTGTGGACATACTTATATATGCTATGTATCTGAATAATATAGATAAAAAAATATACATTTTTGATTCAAAGCCTTTCTTAGGTTAAAAAGTCAATTCTACCAATTGAACTCATATAAGAAGTATGTAAATAAGTTTTGTAAACGTAGTTGGTTCCGAAAATTGTTAGCCACAAAATATATACATTTTTTTTATTCCTGCCACTATTTTGAATTGTCGGCTTACTTCCATACACTTAAATTCCTGGTAAAAATCATTGGCCACGTATGGGTACTCTTTATTTACCTATTCTTTTTAAACATTATCATTTCGTGCTATGATTTTCTAGAACCATGTTTCCCACGGTAAAAAAAGCTTCGCGACCAAAAGTTCAGCACCGCAGATGAGGCCAAAATTTTTCAAATGTTTTGAAAACTAGTTCACCCGACTTCGAGGAATATTGTGTAAAGGTGTAAATACATTTTTCTTCATATTCAAACTATTTTTCATTTCACTAAATATTTTTGCAACAGCCCCCCGTACCATACATACAGTATCCCAGTACACCATACAGTATACAAGCCACTAATAAATTGAGTGTCAACATTGAGTGGTACGTAGGATGATTTAGGAAAAAAAAAAACCTAATATCCAAATAAAGTTGAAAATATAAGTAAGTTGTAAGTATTCGTATCATGAACGGCGGTCGTCATATAAACTATTAATTAGCTGTGCCAAGGTAGTACTGTTAACTGTAAGATATAGTTACTGGATTCCATTATACGTTACGAACTTTATCTTTCTGGCAAATGCACATACCGTGTGACGCCATATTCCTTCATATTGAAAGGGAAAAAAATGTTATCATATAAAAATATCTCATTCCTGCTTTTCATTTTAGAAATTTGGCGTGCTACCTAGTCAGTCATTTCATAGGTACCTAAGGAATAAACAAAGATTTTTTTACTTTTGTCAATCATAAATAATTTTGTCGTAACGTATACAGTTCTACAATGAATACGTACTTTTTTGAACCGAGCTCGCACATAATTCTTTTGTCTTAGCAATTATAAAAGCTTAAGGTATTGATTTCATCTTTCCATATTTCATACACGATGTTAAATTGATTTCAGGCTAAAACATGGTAGTGGGACTTGAACCCCCGACTACAGAATACCGTCCTGTCGCTTTGTCCAACTAAGCTATAGCAGCCCATACCACAAGGGCCGAATTACTTCCTTCCTTTATTAACATCTTGCGGGGATGTTTTAGCGCCATCTACCTTTAATTGTATGAACAATTAATTAATAGGACTGATAGACCAACATTACAGTTGATATCGTATCAAACGAAGGCACCCTACCCTTATTTTAAGAAATTTTATTGTGTATCGCATTAACCGTATGCTAGGCAGAACTTCAGTTCAAAGTGGTACGGGCTGCTATAGCTTAGTTGGACAAAGCGACAGGACGGTATTCTGTAGGCGTGGGTTCAAGTCCCACTAGCAGCCGAATTTTTTCCTTCAAATATTTGAACTGAAGTTCTGCCTAGCATAGCGTTAATGCGATACACAATAAAATTTCTTAAAACATGGTAACCAAAATTTCACATACCTAATCTATTTAGCATTATGCCAAGTATTAGTATCTCCACGCATGAAGCGTTTAAATTAGTCCTCCAGTTGGAGAGCCGACCAAGTGCTAATGGGCACATTTCGATAATGATTTGAGATATTTTTAATGGAAGCAGTGAAATAGACAGTTAATATTTATTTATCGGGAGCTTCAATGGTCCAGTAGCATCAAACAAGGTTTTAGGAGACACAGGTTTGAGTCCTGTACGAGGAAGTTAACGTTTTCCCATACAAGTTTTGCAGGTCTAAATTATTAGGAACGATGATAGTTCAGCGGGATGAGCATCGGCTGTGAAACTGACGCAGACAGGTTCGAGCCCAACTACAACTTGAGCTTCCGGTGAAGGTAACACCATTTAAAATTGCCAGCATGGTGGTAGGGTACTTTCAAGTACCCGTCTGGCTAGCTACCACCCGTTTAAAAAACTGTCACCAAAACATATAGGGTGTTCAGGCAGCAGACATCTTCGACCACATTGTCAGTTTGCTAGGACTTCATAATGGTGTTACTAAAGTTGGTACGGTTGATGGGAATGGAACCAGCGTCGGCCAGTTTGACAGCCGATACTTTCACCACTGAGCTATCATCGCTTCTTTTCGGTGTGGCTCTATTTTATTTTGGAAAGCAGTGTTAGAGTCTTTAGATGTGAGTTGTGGCATTTAAAGGTGCGTTCTTGATACTTAAAATTAAATATTTATTTTGACTGAATTAGAATCGTCTAATCAATAACCATTTATAGCATACTAGTAGCGCCTCGCGGTTTTACCCGCGTGGATTACAGTTTCCCGCTACATCAATTATTCCACGGGAATCATACATTTTACCGGGATAAAAAGAAGTCTATGTGGTATTCCAGACTATAATCTATCTCTGTGCCAAATTTCACCCAGATCCGTTCGGCCGTTCTAGCGTGATTGAGTTACAAACATCCATCCATCCATCCATCCAAACTATGACATTCATAATATTAGTGGGATGGGATGGGATTTTGTGGCCATGTCTCTAAACATAAAATTAGATTCCATTCTACATTATATCTTCCAAAAATAGCTAAAGGCATCCCATAATGTAGTCACGTAATCCTTCTAGCACTCATCTTTTATTGAGATTGAATTTTCAATCGGACTTTGATTGATTGAAACGACTGCTCAGATCTTGGATTGGTTCTTAAGTGGCAAGAAAAAGCTTGAAAAAATCTGGTAAAATCTGAATAAATCCCGATACAAAACAAGAGGATCAAATTCTATTTACCATGGGGATTTCTGCGGGAATACGACTAGGGATTTAGATTTGTAGAAATTCTCACTTTGAGAAGGAATGAATTTAGGCCGTCATCGAGATTTAACATTATTTATATATATATTTCCGTTAAGTTTTTTGATTAGTGACTGTACAATATTGGTGGTGATCTCTTGTTCAACAAACTAAACTAACCTACTGCAAAACCAATTTCAAAAGACTGGCCGGTTGGCGCAGTTGGTAGCACTCTGCCTTCTGAACCGCTGGTCCCGGGTTCGATTCCTGGACAGGTCAAACATTTGTGTGCGTGAACATGTCTGTTTGACCTGTGTCTGGGTGTGTATATGTATATAAGTATATATATCAGTCATCAGGTTACCATAGCATAGGCTCTGCCTAGTTTGGGACCTGAAGACCTTGTGTGAATGTTAATAAATAAATAAATAAAATTGGGTCGCATGAAAGCCTCTGGACCATGAGCACAATGAGGTAATTGTGTAAGTATATAGAGGACAAAACTTAAACTACCTGAAAAAACCGTCAAACAACAGCGCAACCAACTGTTGGGGACACCCCATACCAGATCTGGCTACCATAAGCGGTTCTAAACGTCTTCAAGAAAGAACAGAAGGCAAGAAAAGCCGGGAAAACAACTCTAGCCGCACCAAGACCAATGGCCGTGTGCCAGCATTCCAGACAGTTTTCAGTGTGGCGGCACGAGGTTTGTTTCGAGAACCAATCCTCCAATCTTCCAAAACAGATCTTCCTCTAAAAAGTTAACTCCAGGCCCATACATTGAAAAGATTTCGCACGAGAGTAGACATGGATCAGGTCAGCTCACGACATACATCCCAGCACAAGAACTGTCGAGTCATGCAGCAAATAACTTCTTAGTATTCTTAGCCATAACAAGAGTGACCAGATAAGTCAAGCTCAAGAACTGCAACAAAATCCTAGAGTCCTACAGGTTAGGAAGCGAAGGGATTTTGAAACGGGACTTGAAGAGGCAGCAGCTGCAATATACAACAATGACATAGCCCAAGTTACCAAGGCAAGAATGTCTGGTCAGTATATGGCGGCATACAATGTAACTGCCGGATTTGTGCGTCTGGATGAGGGTGAAACAGCAAAAACGGGCAGGCCAAAGTATGTGACACCACAAAATGGTCCCATTGTCGTCACTGCCCAGTGCACTAAAATAATGCTCGATGATCGAGTTCTCGAAATGGCGATATTTACTTCGGGGGAAGCGGAAGCCGAGGAACCCTGGGAAATGCCATCTATACAATGGGTAAGCAAATCGCCAAAAATCAACCTTACCCACAAGTAAAGAAAAATGCTATTAATCCCTCTGTTGTGACAAACTCTTGAATTCGTAGAAATCTTTTCTCTTAAATGTGCTTTAGACGTTATCAGGAGTCGACGCAATTCAGAATACATAAATAAACTTTATTTAAATGTCAGGGAATATTTAAAAAATAAAAAATTGTATGAGGAAAATAGGATTATCATCTGACCTTTACTAAAATAATCCTTTACCTAAATCATTAAGCTCCTTTGTGGTCTCTTGAGGGTTAAAGGTTGATCCCCTATCCCGTACCGAAGACGGTTACTTCAACTAAGCTACCACGAATCTTAATAAAGCCTGTATAATATTTATAAGCTGGTCTCCCTATAGTACTATATCGGCATTCAGGTAAGGCCCAAAATTACCATGAACACGGGGCCAGTTCACATGGGCGCGGCAGTACTACACGCGGATGTTAAATAACTAGATATACGTTTTGTTTTTGTTTTGTCAGTACTTAAGGCAAGTGGGTAGAGCAAATTGATTTTTTTTTATAACACAAAAGCTTTTGTACAAGATAAGGCTTTAAATTTTTTACATTTAATAACTTCGGTTTACTAAGATAAAGATTTATACTTAACCGACAAAATATATATCATTTTATTTATCAACAGTCACTGCTTCGAATAAGGCAGTCATAAGTAGTTGTTAAAATAATTTACTTCCTATATAACTTAAAAAGTAAAAGAAATAATTTTCTTATCTACTGAAACTCATACTATATATAAACTACTATACTACTATATAAACTCATACTTCACAACTTTGAAATTGTTCCTCCCCGTTCAACGTTGTCTGGAAGAGATCGCTATTAGCGATAAGACCGCCCATTGTTTCATTATAAGGTGCTTATATTATTACTGATGTAATGCTGTGTTTATATTGTGATGTGACTATAAAGTGATCATTTATCTATCTATCTATTAGTACATATATATATTTATTCAAGTAAGGCATCTAGAATAGAGCAGCCATGCACTGCGAATAAGTGGCAAGAAACTAGGGAGCGTACTTTTAAAATAATGTTAACAATTTGTTTATTACACATTTAATTGCTTTATTTATAAAGCAATTAAAAATTATTATTTTATTAATGTGCCGATGTTTTTGTTTTTTATCACACTCAGACCCCCGCACTAGAAATCCCTATGTCGCGGGAGGCATGGACGCACACAATCACAACACAAAAACCAAGACCCGAGACAAACATCTACACTCATCGCACAAATGTTTGCCCCTGCCGGGATTCGAACCCAGGGTCACGGAGACAAGAAGTCATGTCACTGATACTGACCACTGCGCAACGGCAACCGTCAAAAGTTAAAAAAAACATTATCTTTTTATGGCCGATTTGAATTTTATTTCTGTGAATGACAGAGCTCACAGAAATAAAGTTCTGATAACATATCTAGATATTATAATGTAAAATATTCAGTTACATCCTATATCCATGTTTGTGGTCGCTCCGCCTTGGGACATGTCCCAATGCCGTAATTACGGGTACACACCCCACTACCGCAAATAGAAACAAAACCGCACTCATCCGCATATGTAAATAGGGGAGCTCAGAGGGAGATACTGTGAAGCTCTATTCTCGTGGAAAAGTTCTAAAGCGAATCGTGTGCTCTCTCTCTCTACTTCTTTTTGACTACATAGTTTCAAGTATACTGACTACAATGATGTCTTACTAAAGATGTCGTATATTCATACCGCGCGGTGCTCAGATTTTGTTCCTTTACGACATAAACATGCTTACTGCGACAGATAATACGGTACAAATAATATAGAAAAGGATAGCTATATTTTTAGACTTGCGCTTGAAATACACGTCATAATGAAAATTACTGCAATTGACTTAATTTTGCCGCCTCAGCTTCCGCGCGCTTGTGCGACATCTACCTCATATAAACATATAATATCATTGACTGACTATAACATAAGTTTGCACTATTGGCACTATTTGAAGCGACGGTATCCTAGTGGTGGGATCATCAGCTGTCAAACTTACGGACGCTGGTTCGATCCCCATGGGATCGGCCGCTTTGCGAACTAGCACGGAATAATCTTTTAAATACGTATTCTAACATTGCAGGTCGTGCTCGTATTCATCCTTTCTGTTTCTGTGTTGCAATCTGGTCGTTGGTTACAGACAATTCCTTCTTTTAGTACAGGTGATCCTGTAGACCCGTCTGCTTTTCATCTGGCTTAGGTGCAAAATGCTATGAAAACCATCACTGCCAGTGTGGTACTGCAGTTGATCAACTCGGTCACCAAGGGCTTTCATGTTCCAGAAGTGCTGGTCTAATATCCCGCCACGCTAGCATTAACGATATCATTCGTCGAGCTTTTACCAGCGCCAATTTTGCAGCCATTCTTGAAGCGAATGGTTGCATGCATAACGATAGTAAAACCTGACGGTATGACGCATTCCCTGGAAGTTAGGGCGGCCTTTAATGTGGGACGCTACATGCGTAGACACCTTGACATCATCATATCTTCTCGAGACACATGTTAGGACTGGCGCCGCGGCTTCTACAGCGCGCCGTAGTCACCGAATTGTAATGAAGCGGCGAAAATATGCTAACCTAGGCAGAGGTTACTATATTTCAACAGTTTGGGCTCGAGACATCGGGCCCTTGGAGACCGGGAGCTCATCCCATTTTCCAAAACTTATCAGAGTGTTTGATCGATGCGACGCGAGACCAAAACGTTGGCACATATTATTTGGCTCACTGAATCAGCATTGCAATTTAACTTGGCAATGCTGCTAGCATTCTGGGCACGCGTTTGAGTTATCTGTAGGCTGACAATAGCTATTAATACTAATAAATAGTAACTAATAAATATATATAAATACTAATAAATACTAGTAAATAGTAACTACAATACTACAACATTTGAGTGCTCAAATGTTGTAGTATTGTAGTGCATTGTAATTAGTCAATAATATTACATTTTAATAATGTAATATATAATGTCCTTATGTAATAATAGTAATTCTCTTACAAACAGTGTCCAAAGCAGGAATCACATCGCTGGCGTAGCAATGCCGTTTCGCAGCGTGAAATAATTGAACACAGTACTATCATTTCTAGTAAAAATGTAACACAGAGAAATGATAGTTAGTAAGGAAAGTACATGAATTTTTCAATTGTAAATAATAATACGACGCGCAGAGTGTGACGTCAGTAATTCCTACTTTAGGCAACAGTTTGGCATACATTTGCTCGTTTCCATCTGACCTTAATAAGCTTGAATTTGACAAGTCTGACGTTTTCAGAGAGATTATGTTTATTAGCTTATATAGCGACCATAGTATTGACCATGTACTAATTGAACTACAAATTGTAATCTTCATGCTACCACTACATAAACCCTATTTTTAATAAATATTTAAAACTTATCCATTCTAATTAAACATCATCACTTTGATAATCATATTTAACAATTAACTAAGGAACAAGTCGGCCATGTTTTTCCATCCTTAAAAAGGTCTGAAAGGAACACGAATTTCTGCTATCGTTTATTGTTTACCAATAATCACCACTCCGTTAATATACAAAAACACAACCAAAAAAAATAACAAATAAGAATCTCCCTACATATTTACAAACAGTTTGGCATCAAATCGGCCGTGTACCTTCTAACCCTCCGTTTAATATTTAACGAGGGACTAACAATTATTTATTCACACTGCGGCATCGCAAACAGCCTAGAGTTGTAAACTAACCGCCAGGGAGTTAAATAAACAAAATAACCGATAGGCCCGCGATTATTCCGCCTATATTATGGCGATGGCCGGTCATTGTGGGACTACATAATCTGGCGCATTGGAATTTCTAATAGTTTGGCTTTATCAATACATATACAAGAGCCTTCGATCAGTGTGTGTTATCAGTGATTCTTTCTACCATTTTCATTAGCGAATTGATGTGGCAGTGGGCAGGTCACATATCTCGAAAAACTGAAGGCCGTTGGTTTCGAAAGGTTCTCGAATGGAGACCAAAAACTGGCAAACGCAGGATAGAACGGCCACAAGGCTGACAGAAGACCACACCAAGGGATTGGATGTATGCTGCTTCCAACTGTAGAGTTCAATGGGGATATCTTATCCTATCCTCCTCCTACTTTAAAATTAAATGCGAAAATTTGTAAGTATGTTTGTTACTTCTTCACGTTCAAACGGCTACACCGATTTCGATTAAATTTAGTATGGATAAGCTTATACCCTGGATAAACCCATAGGCTTATTTTAATCATCACCATCGCCGTTTTTCATCACCACGCGGGTAAAACCGCGGGGTGCAGCTAGTAGATTATGTATATAAAAAAGACTTCTTGTGATCCGAATTATCCGAAAAATTCTGGATGAGCTTTAAAATGTTAAACAATGAAATGATACATTTTCACTTATTATTTCAAATGTTTACCAAAACCCCGAGTGCTCACTTAGTGTGCGTAATAAATTACAAAAGCGATATCATCTCGTGGAATGATATAAATATTGATAAACGACAACAAAATGCTGTAAACAATAGGTATATTGCTTCCCGTTTCGGATCATTTAACTCGCACGTGTTTGATATAAATAAATCGATAAAAAATAATGATAGGGTTGTCTCAAATGTTTATTGTTTTGATGTAGTCATAGATGTGGCAGGGGGCACTCGCGATCATTGGGATATTAATGTGACAAACCTACATTGGTACAGCGTTAAGTTTGAATGCCCGTGGGCATAATTTCATCATCATCACTTCAGCCTTAAGATGTCCACTGGTGGACATGTCCACAGCGGTATCTGCCGAGTTCAATTGTAAACTTAAAATCTCCAGAGACGCGCATTATTAACAAAAAATCAAACATACTGGCAGTGTGTAATCCAGTGACATATACAAGCACAAAAGAGTATAAAAAACTATGAATAAGAGGAGAGAAACCTCAATACATTATAAATTTGTATTAATTTATCTACACTTTACAAACGTTTCAATTTCTTAGCTTTTCTTAACTCCATTTTGCGCCTTGAAAGTTTCCAAGCAGGCGAGCCTTTGATAACGAACGAAGCCGTGCAGGAACCACGACAAGTTTTCTGTCGGCCATTTTGGTTAACTGATACCCAGTTTCCATGACCGCAACCTGACACCGCATGAGGGTTGAAATCTCCTATTCTCGTGTTACCAGCCAATCCGGAAGCGGGGTTGTTAGTGTGTGTACAATTGTTTTTTACTCTTTTGTTGTAGGTACCCTACAGGTAATTAGAGTACCTACATGGTAAATCAACTTTATTTGGCTTGCGGGTATCATGTAAATAGCATAAAATAGTCATCAGTTTTACCTATTCGGTTTCGTCTTGTAATTATACCCACGTCATGAAAAACCAAATTAGCATCTCCTTAGATATATAAAAAAAAAAAATTATTTTATGTATTATATGTTTCCTGCCATTTTCCTGCCAGATAAGCTTATTATAATTAGCGTATTTCATATCGTCGCAAGGACGTCTTAACAAAACCAACCATTGAACTAATTAGAATTAAACCAATTAAACCGACTGGCCGGTTGGCGCAGTTGGTAGCACTCTGCCTTCTGAGCCGCTGGTCCCGGGTTCGATTCCCGGACAGGTCAAACATTTGTGTGTATGAACATGTCTGTTTGACCTGTGTCTGGGTGTGTATATGTATTTAAGTATATATCAGTCATCAGTTTACCATAGTACAGGCTCTGCCTAGTTTGGGACCTGAAGACCTTGTGCAAATGTAAAAAAAAAAAAAAAATTGACGTCTTGGACGTATACTTTTGAATGAAGTATTTGTTGTTGCAAACCGATTTTAAAATTATATTAAATACACAATATACTGAATATAGTTAATACCGCGAGATAAATTATTCCAGGTCTATACTGCAGTGTGCACCGCCTTCCTTCCTGCACAAATTGCATGCAGGAAGTATGCAGAACGATAATTATATGAACACACATGCAATCTTGCTCAACCGGAACCTCTGCGACACGTGTTCCGCCTCTGCACGAGGCATCCTCAGGTTTTGAATCGGATGAGAAATTCGGAAAATGTTAACAAGACCGGCGATAAGTAGAAAGTACCCAGCCGCAAGGGTACCCATTATCCATATTTATAATGAAGACCTCGGCGCCACTTATTTGGACCAACTTGAAGACGCTCTATAAAATGAGCCAGATCATAATTTGGAGTACCTATTGTTATCTTTTCTATACGTATATTATAGAGGAAGATTTGATTGTTTGTTTGTTTGCATTGAATAGGCACCGAAACTACTGAACCGATTAGAAAATTTCTCTTCAGATTTCTTTCACTGTTGGGAAGCTACACTATCCCCGAGTGACATATTTATTTTATAAATTAGGGATCCATAAAAAAAATAATTTTGTTTTTTTTACCCGTATGAAGCCGGGGCGTACTGCTAGTTATTTTATATAGATGGTCTTTGGCAAATGAACCAAGTCTTGCCAAAGCGTTGGCTTGTTCGCGTGTTCTATTTATTTGTTACCAGCCTATCTCTACTGCATGATATCGCCATTTTTTTTCAGCTATTGATATTTATGTTGCCATTAAAATATTTATCATTGCTTTATGTACTTTATTCATACCTGCAATCATTATGTTAGGTACCTTAACAAATTTTTAATACGCATTTGTTGGTAGTCATTTACTTTCTAGTTGATAGGTTAGGATTTTTCTCTCTCTTTCAGCCATGGGGCGTCCACTGGTGGACATATTCCTCCCCCATATAGGGAGGGATTTGCCAATATTCGCCAAGCTTGGCGAGCTTGGCGGGTTGGCGAGCGCAGCATGATTTTCAATCAAATCAAAGATTAAGATTTAATATAAAGAAATTACTATTTACTTATACAGACTGTGGGGTTGCTAGACTAGAAGAACAATACACGTCTTCAGAGAGTCTTCACATTCAACGACCAATCACACACGTCATGCCTGCTCGCTGTTATTTAGCATCGCCGTACTTTGCCACAATAAATAATCTGACACCAACTCTAAAAACAACTGAAATAACTAATAGATACTTATAGTGACAAGGTACTAGTGTATTCATGACTGCAGAGTGTACTTTGTTTTAAACAGCACTAGGCTGGATTAGTTTTTGAGTACCCTCTAAACAATAGGGCCTAGGGGGAGCCATGTTGGACTGTATGACATTTATAAACATGGGGAGAAGAGCCATTGTCTTTATATATAAACTAGGCGTATGTAATACCTAAAGTAGGCCCTCATTCGTATTCATTCAGTAGAAACAGGAGTAGGGATTTAATATGAAGTTTTCTACTGATTTATTTAATGAAGTTTTGCAGATACATACAGAGTAATATTTTTGTATATTGTTTTTCCAGTTATATATTTTTGTAAAAAACTTGATTTCCTTATCCGTTTTTGGCCTAACCTACCTTAAACATTAAAAGAGTTATAAAAATATTATTTAAATCCGCATTGTTTTCACAAATTTGAATAATCAAAGACATTGCCTGTTTGTTTCTCGATATTATGTTTTTTTTTTCTGTGTTATTCGAAAATCGAATGCCAAATCATATGAATAAATTTTATAATTAGACATTTCTTGCTGTCGTCAAAATATTTAAAAGAATGTTGAATGGTTTACTGTATATTTGAAAGGTACCTATGAGAATCGGTCGTAAGGTATTCAACCTCCTTCCTCCACCTAACATTTCTAATATCTAAAAATTTTAGTATGTCTGTATGAACAAATATCCAAATAATGTAACCGTGTCGTTCGTTGAGTCGTTGACGAACGTGATGTAATTGAAATGAAGTGTCACTCTGACATTTCGATGATATTTCGGGCATAAAAACCTTTGTCGGCTCAGCTATAAATTATATATTTGTGTTAAAAACTGAACGCACTTTAACATATTTTAAAATATCTATCAAACTTCAATATCCAGTTCACAACAGAGCAAACAAAACAATTCACACCGAAATGACACAAAGATTCTGAAATCCTTTTGGTCATATTTTTATGTTACGTTCTGTAATCCAAGGGATTAAAGCTATATGTTCAGGCAAAACTGGTGAGCTATAAGGCTTCGCTGGAAAACCGCATGAGGATTTTCAGGGATTTAGCCCTTCACAAAACGTTGTCAGTTTCAGTCGAAATTAAAATGGGTATAGAGCGCTATCCGACGAGAAGTTTAAAAACTGCTATCTTTTTTTTAAAGGTTACATATCAAAGATAGATGTATAGCATGGGATAGCTCCAATGGGAATAATATGCTATATAAAAGTTATAAAAAGCTATATATATATATATAATATGGGCTCGGCAGCGGGCGTTGTGTGTGAATAGAATCAGTTACACACCAAGCGTGTTCTGTAAATAATATAACAGTTTAATATAAACAGCATACGTTTGTATATTTTGATTGTTTCATTAATAATTGTTTCATTGTCATTGATCCTTGATAAACGTGCAAAAATTACGTTCGGCGATACCTTTGAAACTGGCATTTTGGATCATGATTATTATCATTGTTTGGCAAACATTGCTTACTCATTTTAATATAAGTAATGTATGTGAATTTATTCGTTAGTGTAAGAGATTCATTATCATCATCATCATCTCAGCCATAGGACGTCCACTGCTGGACATATGTCTCCCCCATTGATTTCCACAAGGACCGGTTTGAAGCGGCCCTCATCCAGCTCTTGCCTACGATCTTAGTCAGGTCGTCTGTCCACCTGGTCGGTGGCCGTCCAATTCTTGCCGTCGAATTCGAAGTCTCCACTTGAAAAAAATTTGTTGGTGTTTTGTAGACTGGAGAAGAACGAAATTCACCAATATAGCCCAGCGGATTAGCATATACGCAATAAAATATGACCTCAATAATAAATTCGAATGAAAAATCTGTATTAAGTGATTTTGGTGCTCTAGGAAAGAATGAGAGATTTGAAAACGGATGCTTGTTATACCAGCATGGACCAACTATTTAAATAATTATTTTCATGTTTAAAAAAGTCGCTCGATCAAGTATAGTGTCAAATTTTATATTTAGTACAATATTTAATGCGATATACCGATTGAATAAAGCATGTTATTGCTAACATTGTACATGAGTGCAATATGCAATCCTCTAACAGAGAGCGCTGCATATTATTGCCAGCAAGAGAAAATAATCTCTAAGTAAGCCAAAGTCATGGATATTGTGGAAATATTCCATGACGTTCATTACCATTTGTTGAATACAACACATGAGCTTGCAAATTACAAAAATCATTTCCCAAATCAAATTAACAAACACCATCTGAAAAGCATTACAAAATCTACAGGAGCGATTTTAAATCGTTGTTTCTTGCTAATGTTACAGTGGTTTTGTTTCTGCAACAGTTGCCAAAACATCGAGCCTCGGGCGAGAGCTGGAGTCTTTATTGGTCGAACAATGCTAATTTGAACGAATTTGCTTAATGCATCATAATTTGCATTGCATGAACCAGTCGCCACCACCTGAGGACAGACAGTTTTCTGAAGCTCCGCAATACTTACATAAGGTGCAAGGTGCAATTTTGTTTCTTAGTCTGAACCTTTCGTCTGATGAGTGTGTTTACATATTTAAATACAGTGTTTATGCAAATCTTCAAGATCTTTACTCTGTGTTGGAATATCCTGTTTTCCATTTTAATGCATGTTTTTCTGTGGTAGGCTGCCCTGCGGTCAAATATCGCCTATGGATAGTTAAACCTAGACGAAAGCGGATGGCAGTAAAAAAGTGTCTTCCGTACATCTGACAAGAATGAAATGTTGATTAATGTTTATTTAAGTTAATTTAATCACAAAAGAGTGCGCTGAGAATTAACGTGTATGTGCAATAAGTTTTGAAAACAACTCACCGCACGGGGCTATATTCATAAGCGCTATACTGTTGCTTTTAGGGTTCAGTATATAAAAAAATGTATTTTTAATATCTGAGACATACGAGTTTAAATATCGAAGGTATATTTTGGCAATGGATCTGAAATATGGTCTCGATATAGACTCCACCGATTTCGATGGAGTTTGGTATGGAGATAGCTTAGATCCTAGATTAACATATAGGCTACATTTATCCCGGAAATGGTTGCTGTTCCCACGGGATAAGCAAATATAATTCAAAAACATTCGTAACTCCTTCACGTTCAAGCGGCTATACCGATTTCGATGAAATTTGGGATAATTCAAGCGGGTGAAACCGCTGGGCGCTGCTAGTTAACATTTTTTGCCCATACAAAGAAGCACAACGCCGCTGAAGAAGTTTTCACTTCTAAAATATAAATTGATAGTGATTTCATTTGTTAAAGATCCTTACATGTACAAAACAGTACGTGCCTACTCATATAAATTCCCGCTATAATTCTTCTGTTTCAATAGTTTCCTTGTTTAACGCCCAGATTTGAAAGTTGCAAAGAACTTGCCTTAAGGCACACCATCGCGATTAAAATCTTTGTGTACAAGAATAAATTTGTCGTCGGCCGGGGAGTCTGTTTGATCAACAGATTACGGGCCGGCGAGAGAGGCGAGCAAATGGTGCAGTTTAAATTCAGAACTTCTTAAATTTATAGCAACTTTTGTTGTGACATTTTGTCGAATAGATACCGGAATGTGTTGTGCAAATATTTTCTAATTATTAAATACAATTCGTGTACGTGGTGATGGAACCCTCGCGCTGTGTGTCGTGAATGACGAATAATTATGTTATTCTTTTGTTGTATTTCCAATTACTGTATTATTCGAAAGTTTTATCTCGAACATATGAAATTAGATAAAACTAGTAACGCCGCGCGGTTTCACCCGTGTGGATTACGGTTTGCCCGCTACCTCAATTATCCCACGGGAATTATACTTTTTCCGGGATAAAAGTAGCCTGTGTGTTAATCCAGGGCTTAAAATATCTCTATACCAAAATTCATCGAAATCGGTGAAGCCGTATGAGCGTGAAGAAGTAACCACCAAAAAATAGATGTTTTTATTAAATTTGCGGGTAGTTTTAGATAAATTAAGTCACCACTTATTTCATGCCTACTAAAACTACCCGCAATTGGCCAGCAATTGAAGAAAACTGGTCTAATATTAGTGTTATATAGTGTTCTACGAATAAGAAATTAAGCGTAAATAGAATGCGAAAAATTTAAATCTGAAGAATTTTAGTGAATAGTGTAATAGTAGTAAGTAATATTAGCTAGGTCGAGTGATTATCAGAATTAGGGCCAATTCTTAAGTTTCTTTTATATAATAATATAAACCCTACCGACCTGACTAAGATCGCAAGCAAGGGCTGGATGCGGGCCGGTTCCAATCGGTCCTTGTAAAAAATCAATTGGTGAGCCACCTATATAGCAGTGAACGTCCTCTGGCTGAGATGATGATGATGAATAATATGAACTATTTTTTTTTATTTATTTTTTTACATATTATAAGTTTGCGTTTGACAACTGTCTCACCTGATGTTAAGTGATGGCGTTGTCTAGGATTTAGCATTTATTTTGACTAGTTTTGAGTTAAGGCCTAGCACTCGTAATCTTAGTCCATTCCCGAATGTTTAACGATCAAGGTTTTAGTTTGGGTAGTGTTCTCTGATTCTGTGACGGTTGAAATGTGAAATCGTATATCTTTTATACATGTATTCGTATAGAACAGTTTAGTTTGATCGCCGGTTTAAAGTCATGGACCTCAGAGTTTGTCAATAATTCCTGAACTTTGATCCGTCGATTTAAAAGCAGCGTGTCGTCTTTCAGAACGTGTAAATATACGGGAATGATACTGTAACCAACTATACCAACAATTAACAACCACCAAAAAATCAAAACATTCGGCTCAACGAATCAGCATGCAATTCAACGTGGCAATGCTGCTAGCATTCTGGGCACGCTGCCAGCCGGTAGCGGGTTAGAACATTTGAGTTATCTATAGGCTACCAATAGCTAGTGGATTGCTCAAATGTTATTGTAGTAGCTGCAGTATTGTAGTTAGTTATTAGTGTTTTATTTTAATAAAGGCATTTGCCCCATAAAATAAAAAAAATCTTAGGCAAATTCAAATATATAATGCCACAACTTGAATGTTATTGTAATATTCTAATAACAGTTAATGACCAGTCGATACTGTAAACCACATCAAAGGTCCAGAATTAGCATCTCTGAACACGTTTGAGGGATAATAAAGCTATGTAGTTGGAGACTACAGCACCTTAGGGGCTAATTTCGCTTGGCGAATAATGATTATGAGCTTGGCGATACGCCTGGTAGGGACCGCAATATGCAAATGAATTTAGCCTCTAGCGCATTGCGTTTTGGACGCTTCTGCACATTATTGCTAATTCTATGTTGTTTGTACACCAGTATTGCCATATGCTGTCGATTTTAATTTTGTAATTCGTTGTAGTGCCAATAGTACATTTTAAGTAAGTAAGGGATTCCACGTAATGTAAGCCGCTAAAGAGTGCATTTTTTATTTATTTCTCAATGATGTTTTACTAAAGATGACGTATATTCATACTGCGCGGTGCTCAGATTTTGTTCCTTTACGATATAAACATGACATAACACGACAGATAATACGGTACAAATAATATAGAAAAGGATAGCTATATGTTTAGACTTGCGCTTGAAATACGCGTCATAATTAAAATTACTACAATTGACTTAATTTTGCCGCTTCAGTTTCCGCACTTGTGCGACATCTACCTCATATAAACATACAATATCATTGTTATTTCTTATATTTTTTTGTTATTTTAAAGCTGGTGAGGATTAAGGAGGATTTGCCTAAGGTTTGTGTATACGAGTATCTGATACAACTTACAACACATTTTTATAAAGTTATTATTTTGTAATAAAGATATACAGGATGTTATTTTATGACCACACCCGGAGAGAAAGTACCTACTCTAAATACTAGAGACAGCAAATTTTACTCAAAGGAAACATTCTTTTATTTTGAAAGAGAAACATATGGATTCAAAATAAAAAAAAATTAGTTAAAAGACTGATCACGAATATTGTATACAAATATATGTATTGTGTAGGAATGAAATTAATTGAAAAACAAAACAATATTAATGCTCTTAAACTTGAGCATTGCCAATAAAACGATTGCACGTTTATAGTAACAATCGTTTAAGCGTCTCAAATCTGATTAGTAAACAACAAAAGACAGATTTATGCTCAACGTTAATTATGCCTTTTGCGAAGATTAACTACGCGAATGCTCCATTTACGCGATTAAGATTTTGTTAATAAGTACCCCGAGGGAACAAAGGGGTGACAGGTAATTCGTTCGTGCTAGCCGTGGAAAGGTCATTGTTCGCTCTGAAAGTTAGAACACCCTGTTGCTCTGGTAAACAGGGTATATAAAATGTAGTCAACCTTAGGTGTGTTGGCTAAAAACGCCTTTTTAACTGACTTTAAAATAGAAGGTTTTCAAATAATTTTTCCTTATTTATTTATTAAATCATATCTTCGTTGTTTTTTTCACGCTTAGACCCCGCTCTTGAATTCCCTGTGTCGCAGGAGGCATATGCGCACTCAATCACATCACAGGGAAATGCCACTCCCGGGCAAACATATACGCTCATCGCATAAATGTTTGCCCCTGCCGTGAATCTAAACCAGGGATGCACCAGGGACCACCATGTCTCAAGTCATGTTTCTGACCATTGAGCCACGGCGACCGTTAAATTGATATAGCAAGTACTTATCATCATCATCATAATATTACTACGTGAAGCAAAAACTTTGTACCCCTTTTTACGAAAATTGCGCGCGCGGAGGAGTATAAAGTTTCCCACATTTATAGTTTACAAGTAGCGCCCCGCGGTTTCACCCGCCTGGATTACGGTTTTCCCGCTACCTCAACTATCCCACGGGAACTAAACTGTATCCGGAATATAAGTAGCCTATGTGTTAATCCAGAGTTTCAACTATCTCCATACCAAATTTCATCGAAATCGGTGTAGTCGTTTGAGCGTGAAGAAGTAAAAAAACATATACACATACACACAAACTTTCGCATTTATAATATTACTAGGTTAGTATAGAGAAGGGGTGCAGATTGCTAATATTTAAAAAATAATAGGCATAAAAATTACATTATAGCAATAAAAAAACATTACAGACACTACCATGTATTTGACCAGACTCAAATTTATTATGGTTATGTTTGACATTCAGTAAAACTACAAATAATATTAAAGACAAACAATATTAATCTATTCTCAATTTGATCACATACTTTAACAATAAAGAAAAGAGTATATATGCGTGTGTTTATTGTTATTAATAATTATGGTAGAAATTCGACCAAAAGGCGATCACTAGTTGAACTTAATAAATGTAGCGATCGACTACTATCCCACTTGATGTTTACTGGTGATGTGGTCCAAGGTGGAACACACTAGACCTAGAATGTTTATACTGCCCCTAATAAGTGGTGGGAGTGCCGTTTAGAGTGCCGACATCACGGAAGATGTCGCTGCGAACGAGGAGAGCGGCCGCGCTTGGGACTCTCGTCTCTGTCACTAAGCGCGCGCATTATCCCACGGAAAGTGTACTTTTTCCGGTATAAAAGTAACCTCTGTGTTATTCCAGGGTATAATCTGTCTTCACTCCAAATTTTAAGCATATCCGTAAAGCCATTTCAGCGTAAAAAAGTAACATAATTAAACTTTCGTATTTTATAATATTATAGCTAGTGAATTGCTCAAATGTTATTGTAGTAGCTGCAGTTTTGCAATTAGTAGTGTTTTATTTTAATAAAGGCCTTTTTACATAATAATATCTAAACTTATAATGTGTAAACGGAATTACCAACAATAATCTCACACCACTTAAATTATACTTGGATGGCCTTGAGCAGTAAATCCTTATCTTAATTAGCAACTTTTATGCTATTTATACAATATAACACAATGTTAACGCAATTTTACATGAAAATACTACACATTTTGGTGACCGGAGGCGTGGCGATCTCGTGGATTACTCGACCATTTCACATTTATTGCTTTTGTCACGCTTGGGTTAAATAAATTGAGACATTTCGCCACGTACAGCCGTGTTTTTAAATTAACTTAATGTTTTTGGAACACTTTTCAGCCACTTACACGTAATTGAAGTTTAAATTATGACGTAATAGCTTGATTATGCCTTGTTTTAGCATCCATATTTAGCTGAGCTAAGGGAAATGGCAATTTCAGTGATACAAAAGATTACTACTTTTACCAACTACAAAAAATGTCCTTGCTTTACTTCTTACGTCTAACGGGTCATCCACAAATTAAGTTACACCCCAAGGGGTGGAAGGGGGTTAGCCAAGTGTCACGTAAAGTGACATTGGGTGAGAGAAATCATAAGCTTGTGCAGTCATATGTCAAATTGAATACTTTAAAAGTCAGCGTATTATTCATATTCAGTTATACATATTTTCTATATACACGTCAAGAATTATAAGTAATCATAATAAAATATTTCTAAACACTTGTTAGTAGTAGGTACCTTACCCTTAGTGCAAATATTTAATGATACAATGCATTTACTTGATTGTGTGTTTAAGTATAAAATAATGTTTGTATGTTAGTTACATAGCGAGTCAAAGAATTATCCCCTATTAAAATACCTACGCTCTAATGTTGAGGAATTCCGCATAACTATAGAACTATATTAAATAGCTCCTAGCGATAAATAAGCGACTTTGTGATCGAAGATAAAATCACCTCAAACTTAGTACAAACAACACTAAAATTAAAACTTTTTAATACAGTTCCAGGTACTTTTACATAAAATAAATCGTCACTTATTTGATTTTTTTTTTAACATTGATCAGTCAGCTATTGCATAAAACTCGTCTAATGTTAGAGATAGGGTTGTATAGAGTTATGATGTTATAGAGAATTTTAGTTAAGTTCAAATTTTTGAAGAAAAAAATTCTATTACTACTTGGATTTGAACCTACGACTACAGAATACCGTCTTGTCGCTTTGCCATCTAAGCTATAGTTGCACTTTACTAGCCGTCCGAAGTGCCTTCGCTTTATACGAAATCAAATGCAATATTGGTCTATCAGTCCTATTAATAGTTCATACAATTAAAGGTAGATGGCGCTAAGTACAATAAAAAAATAAATATCGATTAAATTCGGACGGCAAGTGGATTGCTACTATAGTTTAGATGGCAAAGCGACAAGACGGTATTCTGTAGTCGTGGGTTCAAATCCAAATAGTAGCCGAATTTTCCCTTTACAAATTTGATAGTAAGTTCCGCCTAGTATGATGCTAATGCAATAAACCTTAAAAACTCTTAGAATTTTAGTTACTTCGAGTGATAAATAAATTAAGGCCATTAAAAGAAAGTATACTCAGCGAGGCAAAATAATATCTACATTTTCGACGTAAAATATTAGTTAGTGTTTTATTAATTTGTAATGTTACTGCGTTATTTGTACGTTAGCAAGATACAATAGCTGGTCTTCCTACTGTTGTTGTTTCATGACGATGTATCAAGGCGATGGTATGCCTCGATTTGGAATGCCTTGACCATTTTTTGTAATCTGCATCTTATTCTAGCTAACTTTTTAATACTTCAATGTTCACCAACACTGTATCCATGTTTGTTTTTGGTTGTCATTCCGTTTTTAGATACCAATATCGCTCGGATGTATGTTGATACAGAACGCAATCCATCGGGAGCCGCTACTAGCCGGCCACGAACCGTGAAATTGACAAAAAACTTGCAAAATCCATCACGAATCAAATGACACTTTGAAAATGTTAAAGCTGAAGGGAAGGGAGTGTCGGACTGACTGGGGAAACAATTAACAGGATTGGCTGAAGCGAAAAATTGGAATAATGGAATCGGATACCCTGTTGAATGAACTTAGAAATTTTAAATAAATGTAACTACTTGTGAAATAGTCACATTATTAATTACCTAATGTAGTTTTAACACATACGAGTATTAACTGACTATTTTACGACTATTAACTTGAGTCTTCTCGTGACCACGACCGATGCAACTTGGTCGAAACGTCGAGGTAAATAAATTACTAAATGTTTTTCTCGCGATTAAGCCCCGTTTGATTTAATAACAATGAGTATTAACTGGTTCAGTGAGTATTGACGTTGACAACAAAATAAAAAAAAATAAAAAATTAAAAAGATAAACAGGACAAAGAAGAAAGGAACACACTGCAAAGTAGTCTTTATCATTGCAATTTTTCCAAAAAGAAATTAATATAATGTAATATTTTTATTGTATTTAATATGGACACACAAGAAGCATTGGATGAAGGAAGGACAATATTATTCTTATTTTTATTATTTATTGAATTTAATTTCTCATTAGTTAATTTAAAGGCCAATTTATCAGATTCGTAAGTTGATGTACGATTATTATTGATATTAACGTACTAGCGGCCCGTCCCGGCTTCGCACGGGTGGACATAAGATTTTTTAAATTTTTACCTTTGTTTTTACCTTTTTTATCTTTTGTCAACCGCGAAGTTTTTTTTAGATATTGGTACTTTAATATTTTAGAATATATTTTTGTTCTATCAACAATAGTTTCCGCAGCGCATGCCACGAAAGACGTTTTAGGGATATTTATTACACTTATGTTTCTAGCAATAAACACATATAGCCTATGTTACTCAGTGTGAATGTAGCTTTTTAATCGTGTTTTTTTTTTTAAATCGGCACATTATTTTTTAGATTATTCATTACAAACATACAAATATTTCCTCTTTATAATATATTAGTAGTGTAGATGTTAACATTATCATTCAGACTTTTTTTTATTTATTTATTTAGTTACATAGTTATTTTATATTCATTGTAATACAAGTTTATTTTGGATATATTCCTTTTTTATTTCAGCTTATAATAAAAGCATTATTCATATGTATTTAGTCAAATAAAAACTACTCATTCCTTAAATATACCTGAGTTAAGGTAATCGATGTCAAACATTGTATAGACAGACTTATAATATATATATATATATATATGTCTACTTATGACTCGTTCGTTCGTTTCAACTTTAGGACGTCTACTTCTGGTCATATTTCCTATAGCTCATTAGACTTTGATCTCGTTTAAAGCTTAGATGGCAAAGCGACAGGACAGCATTCCGCAAAGCCCATTTTTTTTCTTTTCAAGTTTTTTTTAAATACAAATTACTAATAGCTTGTCTAAATTGATTTCCCATTCCATAATACGTCCATACACGTCCGTGGTGGTACCGGCCTAGAATAGTACTCCCCCATCTCTTCCCGCGGGTGCCGTAAGAGTCGGCTAAGGGATAACGTAGGTACCAGGAGGTGGGCAGCAGCGCCTTCTGAGGATCGGAAATCATACTGCGCTCGCCAACCCGCCTGCCAAGCGTGGCGAGTATTGGCAAATCCCCCCTATATGGGGGAGACATACGTCCAACAGTGGACGCACATAGCTGAGAAAAGAAAAAAAAAGAAAAAAAATATCCCTTATTTAAGTGTGTAGTGTAGTTATGTATAGTATGTGTAGTTATTGTAGTGTAAACTACACCATTACTAATATATAAGCCAGCTAATGATGTTCAATCTTACAGCATCAGCGAACAACAAATTAAACACGAATCGCCTTAAATGTTAAAGGACAAAGTTACCGATACGCTGACAGGCAGGAAATTGAGCATAACGTGCCGTTAATATTTCAACAACTTCCTGCCGATTAACAAAGGCTTACCTAACAGAGTATTAGAGCCTTTATTACACGGGATATAAGGTCCTTTATGTAATATATTAGGCCTAGAAATGAAAAGGCATATTTGGGCATGGGATGGGAATACCGAAGCGCATCGTATCGCGCACCCCCAAGTTAAACTCTGAAAATTTTAATACATCCTGTTTAGGGTGCTTCATGAGGACAGTTTACATGAAACTGTTTTCATATATAAAAATGATTTTAGAAATCGTTAGAAGATTTCTTCGATGAACTTTTTATAAAAATATCGCTAAGAAATAGGACGAAAAGTAAGAATAAAATAAGTAAAAAACACCCATGACACTTGGGATAAAAAAAAATATTCACATCTCATTACTGTTATTATGTACAATGATTGATTTATGTGACTTTCACCAATAGCATGTGAGTAACTATAGCACTTCGATAGTCAGCATGTGATTAGTATTCCTGTTAAATTATTATATTATTTTTATTATCTCGTCGCGTTATCTATAAGGGTTTTTTCTAGTTCTAAAAGTGAACACTATTGAAGGCTAAATGTAAACTTGTCATCATGATCCTACAATCGTTTGTGAAATAAAGCTGTTTGTTTTCCATGTAAAATAAAATAAAATAAATAAAATATATAATAATAATAATATTAATATGGGACAACATTCACACAAGGGCTTCAGGTCCCAAACTAGGCAGAGCCTGTACTATGGTAACCTGATGACCGACATATTATATACTTATACACACTTATACTTATATACATATACACAACACAGGTCCAACAGACATGTTCATACACACAAATGTTTGACCTGTCCGGGAATCGAACCCGGGACCAGCGGCTCAGGAGGCAGAGTGCTACCAACTGCGCCAACCGGCCATAAATATACTTGTTTCGAGAAAGTTTAAACAGAGAAACCTGTGCTGTAGTTTGTATTGAAAGGGAAAAATGTTATTTTTACCATTTTGCTCTTAATATTTAAAACTAGTAGCGCCCCATGGTTTCACCCGTGTGGATTACGGTTTTCCCGCTACCTCAGTTACCCCATGGGAATTATACTTTTCCGGGATAAAAATAGTCAATGTGTTATTCCAGGGCCTAGCCTATCTCCATATCAAAATTCTTCGAAATCAGTGTAGCCGTTTGAGCGTGAAATAGTAACAAACACACTTACAAACTTTATCATTTATAATATTAGTAGGATCACGATAGTGCAGCACAATGGGAGGTCTTATTGCATACCTATATCGATTTCTTCCAGATCTCCTTTATATGGACAGTGTCAGAAATAATATGTAATATACGATGAACGAAGCAATCGTAGCAATTTAAAACTATACTAAAGTAGCATAAGTACCTAAGTAAGTAATGCTAATTCTAATATTTAAATAGAAAAGGTAAATACTAATACATATATTTAAAATGCGATAAAATGAAAATTAGTATGGTGTAATAACAGAGATAGCGGAAAACCCGCGGAACGACAAGCACAAGCGGGGCACAGCTAGTAAGATTATGTTTTGTTAACGTCTCAATATGCTAGAAACAGACAGCCATATACAATTGTTCAACTGTACAAATACATACCTGCATCGCTCGATGCAGGTATGTATTTGTACACAGTTGAGATAGTAGGTAGGTATTAGAGTTGATTTTATAAGAACAAACACATTTTAATTACGAATAGATTACAGGAATTAAGTAAATTTAATAAGATCAAAGATTTCAAATCGGACTTCTTTAATCGGAAACGCAGTATTGGACGGTCTTAGAAATCTTAGGATAGGTGAATAATTATATCGAAATTTTATCCCCCAATGAAACAAAAAAGGTTGTGAATATGTATTGTTTCCTCTTCTTCAGCGCTTTACCATTTACTCCAGCTGGCACAGCAGCTAAATACAAGAGGCCATAAAATCAGCTCTATAGAATATCTAATGAGAAACTTTTAGGGACCTACATTAATGGACTTCTGGTGACGATGGTGATGATAAGAGAGAATATCTATAATAACAAACTTTAAGACAATCATCATCATCATCATCATCATCATCATCATTATCTCAGCCATAGGACGTCCACTGCTGGACAAATGCCTCCCCCATTTATTTCCACAAGGACCGGTTGGAAGCGGCCCGCATCCGGCCCTTGCCTGCGATCTTAGTCAGGTCGTCTGTCCACCTAGTCGGTGGCCGTCCTATGCTGCGCTTGCCAGTCCGTGGTCTCCATTCGAGAACCTTTCGGCCCCAACGGCCATCGGTTCTTCGGACTATATGCCCTGCCTACTGCCACTTCAACTTACTAATCCGCTGCGCTATATGTGACTTTCGTTCTTCTACGGAAGTTTTTCTTTTTTTTTTCTATTCTAAAGACAATATGATACGCTAATCATAAAACATCAACATTATTTTCCTTAACATTACAATGAGAATTTTTAGTGGGTATATTAATAAAAGAAACATTTTCTTTTAAACGGCCGCCGTGCAGGCTAGGTGTATGGTCAGTGACATTATTTATGGGTCTGCGGAGCCCTGTCCTTAAATCCCGACAGGGGCAAACATTTGTGTGTTTAGTGAAAATGTTTGTCCCGGGGCCTTGGATGTTTGTATGCTGTTATTGTGTGTATGCCTCCCGCGACTCAGGGAATCGAGTGCGGGAGATTAAGTATTTAAAAAAATATTTTAGAATGTATTACTTGTTATTAAGTTACTCAACGACGTGCTAACTCAGCAACCAGATATAGATATATTTCATGATAAGATAAGCAGAGCCATGTAGTGTTTTGGATTTACGCTGTAAATTACATGTGTTTATCTGAATAAATAAAATTAAAAATTAAATGAATTATAATAAAAACATATAAAAAAATGGAACTGACTTCAACACTCAAAAGTGTGAATGAAGTCGGCACCATGATAGTTCAAAAGTAACTTTTATCAAAATATTGTTCGAATGAAAAAAAACATACAGGCCGAATTGACAACCTCCTACTTTTTTTGAAGTCAGTTAAAAATCGGATTTCATTCAAGTTTTCTTTTACACATTTCTGTTTCATTCAACTCTCTTCCGAATTATACGAAATAGTCGAGGAAACGATTTAAATGTAAACAGGGTTACAAAGTGAATAGACAATTCAAACATTCACTCCTTCGCTATCTGAAAGCCTTTTGTTTCACCCATAATTGAATATTTATCATCTCATCAACCACTCCATGATAATTAAAGCAGTAGTTTGTAGACAAACAAAGAAAGTTGTGGAGAGGCTTGCAACTACGCCGAAGTCAACCAGGACTTGACCCAAGTTTAATTATAAACGGAGGAACAAGTTTCTAGAACAATCGGGAACTTAGATCATGCTGCCGTATCGATACTACGCGATGAGTTGCGTTCTTTATTAATATAACCTAGTTGCTAATTTTTATTTTCATATTAATATGGGTTTGTATCTTTCTGCACAGAAGGTCTAACCACAAATAATTACATCGTAACCATAAGAAGAACTGATGGCTGTTGGGGTCGAATAGTTCTCGAATGGAGACCACGGACTGGCAAGCGCAGCATAGGATGACAACTGACCAGGTGGACAGACAGAGGTCCTTGTGGAAAACAATAGGAGAGGCCGTCCAGCCGTGGACGTCCTATGGCTGAGATGATGATGATGATAATCCTGGCATATAATAATGTTAGTTGTTTGCGTAACTGGCTGGTGACACTCCCATTAGTAAATGTATTAGATAATAACCATTTGGCACGGCGGCGTACATATTACATTAATCATAATAGGCACCAAAACCTTTTGAGGTAATGAACAATAAAATATGAGATTAAACTAATTAGTCAGGGGCTTATGGCCTGGAACTATCGGTACAGAATTATGTTTGCATTAAGCATATTTAATTACTATATATACGCTCCATTAATTGAAAAATTGTATTAATCCTTAACCGAGGCTGCCTTTGCAGGAGAGATCTTTCCTTTGCAAAGGAAATATTTCTGGAAATTGAAAAATAATTCTATATTAGTAAAGACAGCATACGAAATAAATTTTATATATTTTAATACTAAAACGGCAGAATGGAAATATTTCTTAAAGTGGGAAAGATGTGTGGGAAAGAGAAGTGGGAAAGAGAAGTGGGAAAAGATACAATAAATTAAGTTCATAATTTTTTTATTGATAGTCAACCATTTCAATAATATAATACATAATTTGTTTAATGTAATGCTGTTACGTTAAGCAATAGGAATTGAGTGTTCGTATGTAAATATGTATTTTAAAACATTGTATTATGTTATTAAATCAAACGGGGCTTAATCGCGAGAAAAACATTTAGTAATTTATTTAGCCCCGTTAGGCCCGTTTGATTTAATAACAATGTGTTCGAATCGCGAAAGTCATTACCATTTTATGTATTAGAGTATTTAATTAGTATTTAATAGTAATATAGTATTAGTATGTCTTTTTTTAGCATTATAAGCTTGAGCCAATGTTCATGTGAGACATTTATCTCCTGATCTTAAGTGGTTACTTAGACCTGGTCTAAGATGTAGCTCGCAAGCCTAGAAGGTACCTACATATTTACTCGTGACTTGAAGACTCCGGGATTGTACGTATCGGGGAACATAGATTGGGGCAACGGGTTCCATTCCTTGGGAGAAGCCATTAAGAAAATCGAACCAAACTCTTCGTACGTATAGGTATGTGGTATGTCTACCATATAGCGATGGTGCATTGCCGTACGTCTGGTCAACCGGTGATAGAATGAGGTAGGTGGTACTAAATTATGCACATTCTCCGCAATGTATCCGAAAGGCATGCAACTGTTCGCCCGCGCCAGTGTTCAAAGCTCTGAAGTCTACGGGCTACCATCGCCGGTTGATTGATCGCTGTCGTTGATCTTTTTGGATTATCCTAGATTGAAAACATCAAGTTGGACTTTTTTACTGCATGTATTTAGGAGGAAGAGAGATATTATAAGAATAATGGTGCGCACACACACACACACACACACACACACACACACACACACACACACAGAGAGAGAGAGAGAGAGAGAGAGAGAGAGACAGACACACACCCACACACCCACACACACGAATATACATACATACACACACACACACACACAAACACACACACACTCACATACAAAACTATTGGAATAAAACTGAGAATGGGGACAAATAAAAAAACATAGGTTTTTTTAATAATATTATAAGAAGTGCTGAAAAAACGTTCTCATATAACTGTTAAAATGGATGATTTTTTTTCATGTCTCGATATGTTAACAGGTGTTTTTCCAACTCAAGTACGTGTACTACGACCAATCAAACTGAACTATGAAGTTCAAGATGGCGCAATTTTCAAAATCAGGTATGTTTATAGTAGTTTCCTCTTTACTTCGGTGTATTTCAATAATCTTGAAACAGATGTCAGATCCATATATTAACTTGATTTTTTATCTGAGTCCTTTAATAATGTATACCTATTATTAATAATCATATTTTAATCAACACATGTAATTGACTATCGACGTAATTTTTATATATTTATTCATATTTTATATGAAATCCCATAAAATAACTTAAAGGTAATTTGTTCATAAGCACATTGCTTGCATTTTCCATTTTTTACTTAGATGACAAACATTACTTTTGTAATTTTTATCAACACATTTTGTATTGCCTATATATGAATTCAAGTATAATTGATAGAAAAATAACTAACGTCAATAAATATAGTCAAGCAACTTATCCCAACCCACCATAACCTAATTATATTGTAACGTTCGTGACAGGTATATAGCAACAGTTTTACCCGCCCTAAGCTCTACAAAGCAATTTACTTGAGTAAACAATCTGTGAGTATTCCAGCGCTGAACTCGACCCGACTGTGTTTCATCTTCGCGTGCGCTCACTGCATTTGAAAGGATTTGTATTAAAGTTAACTTCTAAGATCGTTTGTTAGTCGACTCAAAAACTGTTGGAGCTTTATGAATGAGTCAGCTCTCCCAAGCATGACTTAGGATCTAGGGCTAAGACGAAGACGAAGAGCCAAGTTATTAATGCAAAAGAATGACTTTGATAGTCTGGTTGGTTCCATACGAAATGTTCGGTTGCATAGAATATCTTCTAATATTCAAAAATCTCGTATCACAGTGTTTGTTACCGAACCCTTACGACACGGCTCGCTTGATCTTTATGAATATTTTTTGAATATATTGGTGATCTGAGAATCCTATCCTACTAATGTTATAAAGGCGAAAGTTTGTATGTAAGTGTATATGTGTGTATGTTTGTTACTCCTTCACGCTCAAACGGCTGCACCGATTTCGATGAATTTTGGGTTGGGGTAGGTGAGACCCTGGAATAAACACATAGGCTACTTGTATCATTTTATATTAAAGTATAGTTCCCGTGGGATAATTGAGGTAGCGGGAAAACCGCGGGACGCCGCTAGTACGTCATCAAGTAGTTAACCCCATCGCATCATTTTTTTTATCACGCCCTAAGTATGTATTTTGTATGAAAATGTAATAATTTAACCGTCGATCATGGACGTGAAATAATTTAAATGACACGTCGTGTCACTTTTGCATTTCGATTCGAATTCATAGGGTAGAATAAAGTTTGACAGGGTGTCAAGTCTACTAATTGAAAGTTCATATTCAGTCCAGTGCGAGGCCGAGCCGATGCCAATAAGACAACGTCATAAATCCGCAGTCTGCTAAGCCATAGCAGCCTGAGTCTATGTTGAATCTATGCTCGCCCTATGTCGATTTAGTAGGGCATTTGACATTTAATGTGCTAACAGACTACGGAAATAACGCGCTGTGTCATTGAATCTAGAATTGAATCGAGATTGATTCAATATGGACGAATTAAAAATAGCAGACTACCAAAGCTGTCAAAATCGCCGATTGTGAGCCGATCATATTGCCATGTTGAATAGTAGACTTAGGCCCCAGGTCAGCTAAGTAGTATTTATTATGTACAAAACAGCAGTAGTAGATTCACCATTTTGTTCATTTGATCTTGCTCTTAGTAAATAATATCCTCAGGACCAAATCGCCCGGGGCGTCATGCAAGACAATTATTGAGTTAAACTTTTATCCCAAATTAGTCATTTTTAAACGTGTACTTATAATGTTTGCATAATTGTCTAAAGAATGTTCTAACATTTATAACTTTTGACCCACGTAGGTATCTAATTTGTAAAGGATCGTCTGTAACAAGTTGAACCGAGCAGAACAGATCCAATTACACTAAGCTCTCATACAAACTCCCACATCACAAGAACAGGGTCGTTAAGACTAGCAATCAAGAATCTCCATAAAGTAAGTACCGCCACTAACTGTATTGTTTTACATTTCGTAAAGCGTTAGAGTTAATGTTGCAGAAAATAGATACACAAAAACGCATGCTAATACTAAGCGAACTGGGGATAGAAAAGGTCCATTCCGTTTGAGACTCTATGAAATATAACTTTATTTATTTATTTAATTACATAACTAAAACATCACATAAGACCTTAATAATTTACAATACAAGCTAAAATGGCATGCGATATCCAAGGATTTAAATGCAACGGCTCCACACTAGGCTCAAGGTCCGTGTCGTGGAAACTATGTTCATATTCATATTACATATTTGGTATCGGGACGCATTCTATGTATAAACTATTTAATCTTAAATGATCACTAGAGATAGCCCTCTGGAGAGAAGACGAACTTATAAAAATTGCAAGCATTGACTGGATGAGAACAGCCCAAGATAAGAAAGAGAGGAGCGAGATGGAGGAGGCATATTCTCGTGGAGGGGTCTTTAGTTAAAATTATGTAAAAAGTAAAAACAAACAATGTATTATTATTGCTAAAGAATTAAAGAGGCTTAAATAAATAAATTATAGAGGTCACACATCGACCGACAAGGTGGACAGACGACCTGAACAAGATCGCAGGAAGAGGCTGAATGAGGGCTACTTCCACCCGGTCCCTGTGGAGATCGATGGGAGAGGCACATGTCCAGTATTGGACGTCCTATGCCTGAGAGATGCTATCATCGCTGCTATCATCGCGATGATGATCGCTAGTATGATCATTAGTATGTATATAAGTATATACACAATTTCGTAATTAAATAAAACTATACAAACCGACGTCCAGTACTCATCCGTAGAACATTATTCAAGTTTTCTTGAAAAAAAAAAATTAGAACATCATCAATATAGTCGACGACAAACAGCATTATTATGGATAACTCAATTCTTTCGTATCTTGAGTAAATTTAAATGGGATCACATGAAAATCACCAGCGTTTAAATAAAAAAAAATCCATGATGTCAAAACCCGTTCACCTAGAAAAAAGTCAAGAGTTAACATCCATAAAATACAGTCGAGTTTAAATCTCTTCCTTGTAGGTTAAAAATAGGATTTAATAAAATCCACAGATGCCCATATTGTACATATTGCACATAACATTCCACATTAAATCCATGTACATACATATGTAAAAAGTTGAAATAAAGAGATTATACCAGGATATGAGACGCGCTCAAGCCGTTAGTGGGTTAGTAAATAAAAAAATTAAAAACATTGAAACCTACAGGTAAGTAAAGCTAAGAAAATGTAAACGAGTTGTAAGATATAACAAGATAATCCAATTATCTTGAATCATGAAGCGAACAGGGTGTTGCGCCAATTAGATACCAAGCACAGCACGTTCCTTAGAGGATTCTGTCACCTTGTATGCTTTTGTTGAACTAACGACTATTCACTTGACTTGTCCAATACGGGATAGTGGAAGGTTGAAAATCGGGTAGCAGAAAGTTTTTATTGACGAGTGAAATACCATTATATAAGGGAAAATAATTCCATGCAACTTCAAGTCGAAATACTAGCAACACTAAGCTCTCACGATAGTTTACGACGAGATTTTTTCACTTTCAATAAATTTATTTACTTATTTATAATAAAGTCTTATTGCGTTAAAATCTAGGAAAATGTTTCCGTAAAAATACCGGATTCAATTATTTATATATTATATCGATTTAATGGATTTGTATTGCATACAATATTAGATTTGTTTTACACCACGGTATTTTTGGTACCTTAATATCTCTTAATATAATCTTAAAGTAATATTTTACTAGGTAATAAGCATCGTTTATTGTGAAAGGCAGCATGCTGAGCTGAGACTAGTTTAGTGGGTCAAAAATGATTGTTATAATGTCAACCATAGCACATTGTCTGCTGGACATAATCCCCCACTTGGATTGGTGACACGTAAATAATTCGACCAAATCGGCCGTCACTTCTGGGAGATATGTGCCTACTGCCATTTCAACTTGGTCATCCGCTAGGCTATGCCAGTGACTTTCTTTATCTCTCCTATCTTCTGGTTAGGCTTTGTAGAAAAGCTACGAGCATAGTTCGTTCCATAGCTTGTTTTTTGTGCGTGAGTTTGCTTACTCAATATCGATAGTTGGAGACCACGTTGCAGTTTCATATTACGTCATCAATAGTATAACACATATTGAACGTAGATCTTTGGCTTCAGGTATTGTATTGTAGATGGAGAACTGCAAATAAATTCTAAACTGGTCGGAGAGTAATTTTCCAGTGTTTACCACGTGAGTCCTAGTCGGTTTGTTACATTACAATTATGGAAGGAACTCGCGATAGTTTTCAGACTCAAATTGTATTATGTTGAACGTGGAGAAGTAGTCGCGGATTTTTCGAATGCTTTCCAGTCCAGTTGTCAGTCAACGATGCAGCTTGCTGGTTGAGTCGATTTACTAAATGCAGGGATATCACTTTTTTTTCTCTAAATATGCAACCGATTTAAAAAGCAATATGCACTGATAGCGGCCTGACGCATGTTCCTTACAAAACTAGCGGTTTTAAATTATGTTGGTTCACATATGCTTAGTTAATTTTAGCAGGCCAGTTCCGTACTAAGTATTTTAAAACTGGCTACAATTTTGTTCTTGTGTTACTTCACCACAGTTACAAAATTTTAATTAGTTTCACTTAGCTCCACAAAACCAAACATTTTATTTTAACTGCCGGAAACAACACAATTTCGCTGAACAAAGCGCGAGATCCTGGCAAGCTAATTACGAGATTAGAAACATAGATGGGGCCACCCACGGGATTAGCTTTGAAATACTAAGTAGTTAGAATGGAACAAATTTCACTTTTTACCGCTTAATGCTGGTGTCTTTCTTATTCAAGTTTTCAAATAAAATATAAGTGATAGAGTAAAAAAATGGTCTGTCTGAAAACAGAATTTTTTTAAATTGTTCTCTCGACAAGTTATTTCACACTTTTAAGTGTTAAAGTCGGTTCCAATTTTTTTAACATATTTTTTTCCCCTTTTTTTTTACAACATTCACACAAGGTCTTCAGGTCCCAAACTAGGCAGTGCCTGTAATAAAAAGTGATATATACTTATATACTTTTCAGTGACCTTTCCTACTCACGGGATCAATTTGTCATTATGCATGTTCTCTGATGTCTTCAACCGCAACTATAATATCGTATAATATCGTCGAGGTATGCGTAGCACATTTCAGTTATTGGAGTGAAATTCAAAAACCGCTTGTCTGATTTTGATTAAATTTAAGCGGGATTACCACGGAATTGTCTCTATCAAACGAAAAAGAATCATCAAAATCATGTCATAAAAGACGAAGTATCCGCGAACGCCCATGTCATAAAAAAATATACAGTCGAATTGGGTAACCTTCTTTTTTGAAGTGGGTTAAAAAATATTTTAATCAGGACTACGAAATACTTCGATCGTCTTATTGATTATCACTGTAGTATTGTCATTATGTTAATTCGTATTGTTGACCTAGACGACATTAAATTACAATTGAATTGTAATTTAATGAGGAATGCAGAGGAAAAATAACCAAAAATAAAAAGAATTAGGAAAAAAAGTATTTCGCAGAATTAACACTAAATATTGTGTATTTAATATAATTTTGTATGGAATTGCACAAAGTAATTATATATATATATATGTATATATATAATAAAAGTCCGATATTATAAAAATTCCTAATAAAATTTTTATGAACGAAATTATAATGGCAAATAACAGGAAAAGGTAAAGACGGCCAGACCACCATTGGTTTCCTACATTGGCTATCCACATTATGTTATAAAAAAATTTAAAAACTTCTAGAATTTCTTTCATAAAACTCACTTATACGACTACATCTGATGCAAACCACACACCCGTTACATATACACACCTTTATACATATATACACCCGTACACACATACACACCGTTACACGCTTACAAACCTCCACCCACACTCACACTTTCCCTACACACACCCTTTATACACACATACGTAAGGCAACCAATCAATTAACTCGTAACATAATTTTGTAAATTTAAATTCCTTACTATATATACATAATATTTTCTTAAATTTGTTAATTATAAATTATTCTAACCTTTTCTTTACATAACAGACTTATTCAATATTTAACCTATTTCGGAAGAGCGGTATCCTCTAACACAGATATTTCCATTTTTTAAAAGGGGTCCTAAATCAGTTAAATGTAAATTAGATTAAGTTGATTGAATAAAATTTGATATGTATTTGTGTAAGCAAGTGCAAATCAGTCATCTTTGCCCACTCGGAAAATAATGTGCAGATTAACAAAGTACTGTTTGTTTGTAAATTTTGATGTAAGAGGTAATTTGTAAAAGTCTGACATATAGATTTACCTTTGATCATCCCTGAATTCATTATTTATAACTGGGGTTTAAATATGTACAGTATGGCTCTGCTACTTATCAATATCAATTGAATTGTAACTTGTAATTATACGACGTTTATTTACTGGCCTGCAAGATAAAGTGTTAGTTCCCTATTCGTTGCATTATGCAAGAACATTTCTCACGAACGTTGAGCGAACGGATTCAAAAGGTCACCATTAAAACTCTAAAGCGTACACAATGGGTGCTTTTTCGGGAACACAATGCGCGACACAGTTTGGCGAATAAATATCTGCAGGCGAGCGGTGTGTAGGTGTTGTTGAACTTTTGTTCAAACATCAACAATAAGAAAAAAATAGTACTAATATTATAAACGCGGATGTTTGTTTCCTCTTCAAGCCTTAACGGCTTGGCAGGTTTAAACGAAATTTGGAATGTAGGTACCTTAAACAATGTGGTGAACACATGTGCTACTTTTATTAAAAATAATTTACGACCTTTTTCTCAAACCTACCAAAAATACAAACATAGATTTTTATACATTAGAAGATCTCCTTGATTATATATAGATGTTTTTTTTTTACATATTATAAGTTTGCGTTTGACAACTGTCTCACCTGATGTTAAGTGATGACGTTGTCTAGGATTTAGCACGCAAACCTAGAAGGTACCTATTCACTCGCGACTTGAAGACTCTAGGATTGTACATATCGGGAACCACAGACTTGGGCAACGAGTTCCATTCCTTATATAGATTATAGTCGATGTTAAGCCGGATAATACATCTATATTATAATGTGTCAAACTCACGAGAATTTCCAATCAAAATAATATCCTTGATTGCCTGAAAAACGTTTAACATTGATTTTCTTACCTCGACGTTTCAACCAAGTTGCATCGATTTGGTCTCGAGAAGTCTGCGATAATGTGGGTAGCAGTGTTGGTGAGGGTTCGTTTTTTACCAACTACCCGCTCTTAATCTAAAAACATATGAGCTGTGACAGTGTTGTAAAAAACAAAGTTGTCTGTATAGACAATGAGATTTTTTTTTAATATCAGTTTTAAAAATCTTGTACTGTCAATAAAATCATATCATATCGCGGCATAATGACTTTAAAACAGGAAGATGTAGTTAGTTTGTATTATGATTATAATTATTGTCGACATCACACGAGAACCAGTTTATCAATACCATAGCAATTTCAACTTTATCTTATATCAAGTTTATCAGGCACGTACCACGCAGGGAACTCCGCGGCACTGAATCCGACACGATTTATGAATTTCCATATTATATTCATGCAACCCTTTCGACAATGCGCGGGGTGCGAGAAACACGGCTACAAGCTTGCCGTGTAATTAATATACTAATTACAATACTGCAGCTACTACAATAACATTTGACCAATCCACTAGCTATTGGTAGCCTATAGATAACTCAAATGTTCTAACCCGCTACCGGCCGGCAGCGTGCCCAGAATGCTAGCAGCATTGCCACGCTGAATTGCAATGCTGATTAGTTGAGCCAAATATGTGCCGGCATTTTGGTCACGCGTCGCATCGATCAAACGATGATTATATATATATATCATATATAATATGATGATATATATATTATATTATAAAGTCAGCCACAATACGTTAACATATACTTCATCGTTGTATGTATTGCTTCCGGGCTGTTTGGCCGTGGTCTATGTGAAACTTTTGTTCCAGACGTTTCGTCGATCACTGCGGTCGACATCTTCAGTGGTTCAGGTCCGAGCGGCGTCAAGAGCGTACAACTCTCCTCCGCGGCGTCTTCTCTGATACTGATGCATCAGCATCAGAGAAGACGCCGCGGAGGAGAGTTCTACGCTCTTGTCGCCGCATCAGTATCAGAGAAGACGCCGCGGAGGAGAGTTCTACGCTCTTGTCGCCGCCCGGACCTGAACCACTGAAGATGTCGACCGCAGTGATCGACGAAACGTCTGGAACAAAAGTTTCACTTAGACCACGGCCAAACAGCCCGGAAGCAATACATACAACATGCAACGCCGGCCGTGAAAGCCTTAGAGTTTACATATACTTCATCATTATATGAAATTGTGTCATTAATTGCCCTCCCTCTAAGCCTACGAGGCCTTTCTCAAGATACTACGATGTCGTCAAATTTCAAGAAAATCTGTGTACTTGCAACGGCGAGCACATATTGGCGAACGTGACAAAGGAATGAAGGATCGTGCTGTGAAAATTGTGACCTTTGATTGATTATATGTATTGATTGGAGGTCTTCACAAAACAGATGTGAGGGCGTTCCTATTATTTCTGTACCTATTTTCCTGCACTACTTCCAATTTTAGTGACTTTCAAACAGTTTTTTTTTGTCCAAAAAGTAAATACATTCAAACATTTAAAACCCGAGAAAAACATCTAATCCAGGCCTTTTATCTAAAAACCGGTTAGGATTCACGTGATATCTGCTGTGAAATTACTCTTCGACCAGTTTTGTATTGATTTGCAGTTCTTCGTCTGGAGTAGTGTTTGTGACAGGTCGCCACCGCGAGCCTCAGCATGTTACTGACATTGAGACGTGAACATCTATGCTCGGAGTCGAGGTTCTTGATCACTAAGCCATGACGACTGTCGAATATGAAATCCTACTAATATTATAAATGCGAAAGTGTGTATGTGTGTATGTTTGTAACTTCTTCACGTTCAAACGGCTACACCGATTTCGATGAAATTTAGTATGGAGATAGCTTAAACCCTGGATTAAACATAGGCTAATTTTCACCATCACCATCATCACCACACGGATACAACCGCAGCTAGTAATTCAAATAAGTACTGGGCTTTTAGTATGAGTGATAAATGTTATTGAAGCCATGTCTACTATTAGATATCGAATCGAAGGCAGTAAGTGTAGGCTTTGTTACAGAAACTTCATTATCACGCAGTATTCGCTCAGGAATTTGTGCTTAGCGACAGATAATCGCGTTAGCTAGTGAATTACTACGTGACTTTATTATTATACCTATCTGATCCTGTTACTAGTATGCATGGGAGATGTACAGAAAATGCTAATATGTATAAGGCGTCAAGAATAAATTCTACCAAAGACCATAATACCCTAGGAAAAAGTGTCATAGAGCAAGGTCTTTGCATAATGCATGTGCAGTCATATCTTTAATACGTTTGCTGCCCGCCCATGCTCCGGTAAGCGTGTTGTATAATCAAAAATAATAAGATAATACCGTGTCTCAACGTGCGTAGCTTACAACATACTTAATAATTATATTTTCCTTAAGCACTTGTCCAGTCCACGGCTACTAATTATAAGCCTTAATACTTCTTATTAAGGCTTTATCATTTGTTAAATAGACAATCTTGAGTATTTTCAGCTTATTTTGTTATAAGTCCTACATGTGTAACAAAATAAAATTGTATGAGTTTTTTTTAAAGATCTTAAGCTTACGTTTGACTACTGTCTCTCCTGATGTTAAGCGACGACGCGGTTTCATTAAACATTTACGTAACTTACGTAAAAATAAATTAAGTTCCTAATAAAAATTACTGATACCAAAAAGGTTTCTAGATAAAACCTCACTAGCGCAATTCGTTTTGCCAGTGTCATGTTATAATGTAAAGTTATGAAAATGGCTCATTTTTTAACCGACTTCAAAACAGGAGGAGGTTATATATTCGACTATATGAACTTTTTTATCTATGTTCACCGATTTCTTCCCCATTTTAGGCAGATTTATAAAATTCCTTTTTTTTGTTTGATAGAGTGTACGTCCCAGGTGGTCCATAAAAACCGGACACACTGTTTTGGAGTTACATTCCAATAAATGAAAAGTGTTAAGTCAACTTGGATGACGTTCTAATTGAGGATGAAGAAATCGATGAACATACACAATGACAGTTGATCCCGTGCGTAGCAAAGATCACTGAAAAAAGTGAAAAAAAAATTATACTGGTACCGACTTCGACAAGTTATTTCACACTTTTGAGTATAGAAGTCAGTTCCATTGTTTGGTAAAAATTTTTTACAACCACGTTACTTTAACCGGCAAATGTAATGCACACAAATATAAAATTCTGTCGAAGTAGCACAAAAGCGACCAACAGTCTGTCGGGGGAAAGGAGTTCTCCTGTTCTGAATTCAGGACATCTAAATGTAGAACATTACGACCGTTTGCACTTAAGATCTGTCGAATATACAAGATGCAGGGCTCTCGTTGAAGTCTCGAATAGAATTTTGAAATGCGAAAGGTATATTGAAATACAAGTATGCTTTTGTTTTTTACAGTACAATAAAAAAACGCGTTGTGTACTCATCAGAAAAAAATATGACGGCCGCAGTGACTCAATGACTTGACTTCTAGCTTCTGAATTCGAATCCCGGCACGGGCATATGCTAGTCTAGATATTTGTCCCGGGTCTTGGATGTTTGTGTGTTGTGATGGCGTGAGTCCACGCCCCTGCGATACAGGAAATCTGAGTGCGGATATGTGACAAGATAGTAAAACGTAGCAATAACAATAATAACTAGTAGTAACGTAGTTGTAGTAATAGTAGTAGTAGTAAAACGCAGGCTTATAGCTAAAAGTTAAAATTCCTTCCAGGCAACTTTAGTATGGAGTAATAGAAAAAAATCTACTATTGTATCAATGCGAAAGTTTGTGTGTATGTGTTCTTCTTCTTCTTCTCTCAGCCATGGGGTGTCCACTGGAGATATGCCTCCCTCATATAGGGGGATTTGTCAATACTCGCCACGCTTGGTAGGCGAGTTGGGGAGAGCTGTATGATTTTCAATCTTTAGAAGGCGCTGCTGCCTACCTTCTAGTACGTGATCCTTAGCCGACTCTTACGGCACCCACGGGAAGAGATGGGGGAGTACTATTCTAGGCCGGTATCACCACATCATTACGAAATACGTAATTGTTTTGACGCGGTCAAAACAAGAAAAATACACAATAGTTTCATAACTTAGAGATCACCTATATATGAGGGAAATTCTTTGGCAATTCACAGATATTTGCCCATTGAAAGCGTTCTTTTAATTGTAAAGCAACGCCCAATGATGTTTAAACATATAATATCTTTGTCAACGGCTCTGATATCGTACACCAATAATATGTATACATAATAACTGCTGCTTCCAATGCCTTTTCACATTTCAATGTAATAATGAACAGAGGGGCTTGGCGGAGAGCTCTCAACACTGAGGGTCGTTTGATCGTCAAAAGCAATGTCCATCGTAATGACCATTGGCCAGCGAGTGGTTCTTTTGTAAGCTTAAGTACTGAATCGTAGTTATATATATATTATAGTTATCATAAGTTAGACTAACATCATACATTTGTATGTTTTAAGTTTAAATTAAAAAAAATACTTGTTAGTAAAGCGTACTACTCAACGACAGAGTTCCTTAAAGATAAATGGAACTAAAAAATAATTAAATAAATCTAAACGTTTGAAAACGTTAGCATAAGGCATATAGCATTATATCCAATTATTATTATTATTATATAGAATGTTGTTTTAGTGACTTGTAAATTATTATTTTACCAATAAATATCTGTATCTGTATGGATTACTAAAGTTTTCTCTAAATTTTAGTCTAGTAAATAATACTTTTAAAATAATGTTTATTTGAGGGAAATATAAAATAACGACTGGCCGGTTGGCGCAGTTGGTAGCACTCTGCCTTCTGAGCCGCTGGTCCCAGGTTTGATTCCCGGACAGGTCATACATTTGTGTGTGTTAACATGTCTGCTTGACCTGTGACTGGGTGTGTATATGTATTTAAGTATATATATATGTATGTATATAAGTATATATCAGTCATCAGGTTACCATAGTACAGGCTCTGCCTAGTTTGAGACCTGAAGACCTTGTGTAAATGTAAAAAAAAAATCTATTGTGATTAAAAGCAAAGGCTTGTGCGGTAGCCATAGAGATAGGGTAGCTTACTATGTTTGTCAGATCCCACACTAAGAAATCAGTTTCTTCTGTTGTGTTTCTGAACTGACATGGTCACTTATACAAGAATTAATATTATTGTGGGGATATTTACCAATTATTTTATTACATGCGTTGACACTTTGGTGCCATCACATCTTCCACAGACACATGTTAGGGCTGGCGCCGCGGCTAATTCGGCGGAGTAATTGAGGCGATTACCCTAGGTAGTGGTTTACATATTTGTACGGTTTGAAGTCAAGACGTGGGGCCCGTGGGGACCAGGAGCTCATAAGATTATACAAATCTTATGAGAGTGTTTGATCGATGTGACGCGTGACGAAAATGCGAGCACATATTTGGTATATTTAACTCTCAAATAATGCATTTTCTTAAAATATGCACCTTGTATGACCACTATCTCACTTGATGATCAGTGACAATGCGGTCGAAGATGTTATCACTCTATACCTAGGATGCTTTCCTTGTTTACCTTTTACCCGCTTTTCCTTTTACCTAAATAGGGTATCGATGTAAACGTCGGAATTAATTTAGCGACTCTAAAAAGTATCTACTGGTACATTGAAGATTATGTGAAGTTTTTTCTTCATATAATCTTTAAGTGATGAGGCTAATAATGTTCTCAGTCAGATGTTTTATTGAACTAATAGTATGACAGTTAAAATTGTCTCTCTACGTACATGTTTAAAAGTTGAACGTTTTAGCTCTGACACAGACGTTCAGTTTCCTGATCAGGAATTCAGAATTGGAAACCTGAATGCTCTACTCACATACAAAATGTTCAATAAAGCGCACATGTTTTAATTTTCTATGAACAGAAGAAATCTAGCGTTGTCTAAATACGCAGTATAAAATTCCTCATACAAAAAACCGAACGTTTGCAGTAGTACCACAGAATTCCGAATCTGAATTCCGAACAGGACACCTAATCAGGAAACCGAACGTCTGAAACCGCCCTTAGGTAAAAGATTTTCACAACACCTTTATGTGGCTACGGAGAGATTAAAAACGGACATAAATCACCTCCAATCTTGCACTAAAAACTTATCTGCAAATTAACTAATTGCATAGCAGAGTAAAAATCAATGAACGGAAAATTTAATTTTTACGCCATATAATAATTTAGGTACGTTGTAAAAGTTTACACAGACGGGCTACTCGACATATTTTGCAATTTGTCAACTGTTGCCACTTTGAACAGCTATATGCCATACTGTTAAAAAATATGATGATTGACATGCTTATATAATGCACATCATACGTACATAGTATATAAATTGAAATAAAATTTCTATGTACTTTGTTTACCCTGCAGTTTTAAGATGTAAATACGTTTGTAATTTAAATATAAGCAGTTGAATAGAGAATGGTGACTTTTAACTGATTAGTAGATTTTAGTAGACACGTAATTTAAAATTACAATATAATCCATTTTTAGGAGTAATTATAGTAACTCATAAGTGTATGGAAGCAATCTTGTACAAATTGAATTATTGATGATAATATCTATTCCTGAAATTGTGAACGGATAACGATTTCAGACGTGCATTTGCCAGAGTCAGACTAATGTCTGAAAACTCGATACTCAAAGTCTGAAAATGGGGTTATAAGTCTAACTCAACTTATTTCATTGTTAACCGCCCGCTAGTTCGTCGGGAATAGGATTTGTAAGTTCTCACCAAGTATACACACTTTAATTGATATGCGAAGGTATTTAATATACCTACTCTGTTTATTGTTTCTTTTATCTATGATCGATATCGATATTTTGATGCAATTCTAAGACTAAATCAAACGATTCTTGATGAATTGCCACGTTAAAGAACAAAAACTAACTTAACAAGTAAATTAATAATACCTGGGTATTATTTTTTAAATTTAATAAAGTCGAAGAAGCATAAAAATTAAAACCAGTTTAACGTTACTCTCTTGTACTTTTTGTCTGTTCAATTGTCTTTATTAAACATGAACTTATAAAATATATAACAAGGCACAGTCAACAGATTCTATTAACTTAATGTATATAATGACTCTTCAGGGTAAAAACGCATTTTTTATTCTGATGTCAAAATTACGACTAAATATTTATCTTATTATTTTACTTTTTAATTAATTTATTAGCATTATTATTGTATTTTTTACATTTAGTTTATTTACCATGAAACAGATATAAACTTATGCACACTCTGTGCAGTGAGCATTATTAGTTAATTTGTTGTAAACTCTAAGGCTTTCGCGGCCGGCGTTGCATGTTGTATGTATTGCTTCTGGGCTGTTTGGTCGTGGTCTATGGGAAACTTGTGTTCCAGACGTTTCGTCGATCACTGCGGTCGACATCTTCAGTGGTTCAGGTCCGAGCGGCGACAAGAGCGTAGAACTCTCCTTCGCAGCGTCTTCTCTGATACTGAGTATCAGAGAAATCTGAGTCATCAGTATCAGAGAAGACGCCGCGAAGGAGAGTTCTACGCTTTTGTCGCCGCTCGGACCTGAACCACTGAAGATGTCGACCCCAGTGATCGACGAAACGTCTGCAACACAAGTTTCCCATAGACCACGGCCAAACAGCCCGAAAGCAATTCATACAACAGGTAACTTGTTATTGTTACAGTTGAATAGGTTTGCTTAGCAGTTGCAATATTACCATTTTTAGCTCCACAGCAGCTCGTGTGTATAGAAGACTATTTCTCAAAGGGGCACAAAAGTTCACTCGTTTTTCTTTATTATCCACGTGGAAGAGAACTTGGGGTGTTGGTTTATGTCAGTTGTAGTTGAAATTGGCTGGCCGTTAATAACAGAGTTTAAGTTCGGAGGGTAATACTGCAATACATTTCCAGGTTAAGAAGAATTATAGTCAATTGAAATTTAATATACGTATCTTTTAAATACACGAGTATTTTGGCCTTTCATAATGTTCACATAAAATATTCATAAATTTAGGAAAATTAATTGGCATTTAAAAGTTGTGTTGACTGAAAGTTAAAACGAAATAACCTATACAGAACGGTGCAGAATGGTGAAGCAGATATTAATGCTTATTGGTGTTGTAAAAACACGTCATCAGTCAGTTTATCATAGTGGAAAATGTAATTAAATTTATCTATTCAATGGAAAGCGAACAGAAGCTTAATATAGTCAATTTTATACAGAGCCAGATTAAAACTCCTCTCTTGGGCAAAAGCAAATTTTATAGAACATCGTGCCCCAGCTAACAAAGGCAACAAATCAAAATGAAATTTTTTTTCATCCGTACGATACCTAACAAAGGTTACAGATACTGTCTGAAAGGGGTACGGAACCTTCGGCGAGTTTTTGTCCGCTGTTTTAAAAACAGAAAATTTTCATTAGCCGATGTCAACGTCGAAACAGAAACGACGATCCTTTGTGCCATATATTGACTGAGATTGATTGTCAGCCGGCATGTGCTAAACGAGTTGCGAGCGAAATAAGAGCAAATGTTCGTGACCCCTGTCGGCATACGTCACTACCGTAGATCGTTTTATTGAACGGTACTGCGTTTATATTAACTTTAGGTGACGCGGGGAAACGTCGGTGTTTGTTTTTCTCGCACGTTTCTTAGTCCCCTAGAAATTTGAAAATAATATACAGCCAGTAAAAAAGTCACTTTTTACACGTACTTGGGTAAGTACGTGTAAAAAGATTATCAAGGAGGTTGCTCAATTCGAAAAAAAATTTTATCTGTGTTCGCGGATAACTTCGTCGTTTATGAACCGATTTTGATGATTCTTTTTATGTTTGATAGAATATACTTTCGTGGTGATCTCATTTTAATTTCATCAAAATAAGACAAGCGGTTTTTGAGTTTTACTCCAATAACTGAAAAGTGCTACGCCTACGTCGACGATATCATAGTTGCGGTTGAAGACATCGGAGAACATGCATAATGACAAATTGGTCCCGTGAGTAGGAAAGGTCACTGAAAAAGGGTATAAAAAAAAATTGGAAGCGACTTCAACACTCAAAAGTGTGAAATAACTTGTCGAAGTCGTAATGTGTATTACTGACCTATTCACCTTAATTGTGTTCTAATCGTGCAGGTTCTACTGAATACTTGAAATGTCATGAGTTAAAATACTGGATTACACAGTACTGAGAATGTTGAGCTGACAGCGTGACATTCTTCAATGACTTTGTTATTTTATTGCTATTGTTGTATTGTACCGACAGTCTGTTAGAGAGCTCGTTGACATTGCAAAATCAATAATATCGTGTCTTATTTGAAATCTTTTTATATTTATATATCTTTTTCGTATTCCGAAATCAAGCGCATAATTCTGCTGACTCTTAGTTAAATAAATTATTGAAGTGAAAACTTCTTTAGCGGCGATGTGCAATTTTGTATGGGGAAAAATGTTAAACTCGCGTCAGGACAAATGACACTGATCGAAAATTCGTAAGACGCGTGACGTCATCGACGTCGTCGATGAAGACGGAGGGAGAGTAGACATAATGTAATATACCTAGTTTTTATACAAACACTATATATATTCATATACCCACATAAGGATGTGTTGAATCGTGATATTTACTTATTATTATGTATTATTATAATGTACTGTGCACTTTATTACCCATATGCGGAAACTTTAAAAAGCTCACTTTAACTATTTACAAATATCCATTATCATTCTTAGTAGCTGTAGTTTTCCGAAGAGAATAAAAATAAAAAATAAAAAATAAATTGTCATGTATGGGTACGATAGCGAAATAAATGAATATTGTATTTTACCACCAAATTACTGCTTTTATAGTAATAAATAAAGCAATTCGTGCGAATTTATTCCATAAACATTTCAAAATATTAACTTGACATTAACGCACAACGTTAATGTCAAGTAAGTTTTCACTTCTGCCGGTACTCCCGCAGTGCAACCCGTTGTTTTTTTATTTGTTATTTACGTTCAGATGTTAAGCTAAGAAAGGAAGGCTTTAAAAAATGTTTTTTTTGTATAGACGGCTACAAGTTTAAAATATGTAAAATATAATAATACATCATTATTTTTGGTGAGGTTAACTCCGAATACACCGCGCGGTCGGCCAATTATACGGAGCCTCTCGAATTCGTACCTGATGTATTTGCACCAATAACTATACTGATTGTGAACGGATTCTGATATTCTATACGCTGAAAAGGAACCGGATTTGCATGACACTTAGAATTAAACATAATTGTTAAAGAAAGTCAATCAAGTAGTTTGGGTTACACTCCAATAACTGAGAAGTGTTGCGCACTTCTCAGTTATCGGAGTGTAAGCCAAAAACCGCTTGACCGATTTTGATGACATTGAAATGTTAATACATGGGAAGCACCAGCTTTTAATTTAAAAAAATCATCAAAATCGATTCACCCAGTGCAAGTTCTGAGGTAACAAACATTTAAAAAAATACTGACGAATTGAGAACCTCCTTTTTTGAAGTCGGTTAACAATAAACGGAATATATCTTCAGAATCATTTATATCTTTTTTTCAAATATGGTTCACGAACACGACATCCAACCGCATAATTTTCCACACGAAGTACATAATCGCGCAGTTCCTGCACAAACCGAACTCTCGAACAAGAGCGGGTCTGTATTATGTTATAGCTTGCTCGTTATCGTCATGGTATTTCCGCAATTAATCCTATCTCACAGATAAGGCAGTTTCGAGTTAAGGGCCAGTCACTCGGGCCCTAAGCAATCTTCACGGGTGACTTGTCAAAGTGAGAAAAGGGTCGGAGCTCGAGATTTTCAACAATGCTTGTTATCTTACAAGTAAGACGAGAGCCTAATGATATCATTTTAAATAAATATAAGGTTCGAGGACGTTGATCTCTGGAGACGCACTCGGGATTGTTGGGATTGGTTTCGGAGATAGTTCGTTTGAGTGTCTTTGCATTTTCAACTTTGCAACTTCAGCTATTAAGTTTTTATTAAATTAGACTTCGGTTTTTCTTTTTTTTATACTGTATAAATTGCCCCGTTTGACTGCCATCTATGAGTCAAGTATGAAAAACTGTCACCAAACACATAGTGTGTTCAGGTAGCAGTTCTTGAGACCCAGTAAAGATTCTAGATCTAGCGTCACAACATCTTCGACCACATCGTCACTGACCAATGAGATATTGGTGAAATCGAAATCTATATATTTTTTTTATACTTATAACTTTAGTTTCTTATTATATTTAATATATATAATGAGTCTGTCTCAATACTTATTGTATATGTTTCCTAGTGATTATAAGAAGTATCTTAGCTGTCGTAACACAGGTTACCTTGATAATAATCTTCACAGATTGATGAGTGAACAGATGAATACATGTCCAGGCAGGCGTGATTTATCGTAGACCATGACACATTTTAAAGTGAAACACCCCATTCGATAATGACGCTAAGTCATAACCAAATATTGCAAACTCTTTAATTATAATCTGTTAAATTGAATGCACTGTATATAGGGGCGACAAATACAACAAACGAATTGGAACTTTATTAAAACACGCAGTGGCGATAAGTTAACATTGACATTAACAACAAAGCCAGTTAAAGTTATATTTACTGCGCGCTGAAATTTAGTTTTCATTAATTAGAAAGTTCAACGTACATTTGCGGAATTCCTACATTGAATGAGCCTTGGCTTGGATAAGCTTCTGCTTTTACTAAATAAATCAACGTGTACTCAATAATACATTATTTCAACAAAAAATAAATAGTTTAGGATAAGATACGCATAAGACGTACGTATGTACGTACCTTTAGTACGTACATACGTAACTATGGCAACTGCTAAAACGGAAGTACATACCAAGACGTAATCTTTCGGTGCAGCAGGCTGTTATTGAATATCTGCAACATGAATTCTCATTTTATACATTTTGACGTGATAACGTTTTATAAATTGATGAATACCAGCAACACTCATGAAAAATAGTAACGTTCCGCGTAACGTTCCACCTGAGTTTTGTATTACATAAAATAATCAAAGTCAAAGTCAAAGTCAAAGTCAAAGTCAAAGTCAAAGTCAAAGTCAAAGTCAAAGTCAAAGTCAAAGTCAAAGTCAAAGTCAAAGTCAAAGTCAAAGACAAAGACAAAGTCAAAGTCAAACTCAAACTCAAACTCAAAGTCAAAGTCAGTCAAAGTCAAAGTCATAAATGATTATGACGTTATCACGTAAATCTATCGTCCGTAAACCGACTTTACAGACAACCAATTTTTTTTTATATAGATCGAAAGCCCACATCATTTTTTAACCGACTTCAAAAAAGGAGGAGATTCTTAATACTAACTATATGTCTTTGTTTTCTTTTTGATTCATCAGTACTTTCCACTGGGTGAAGAACCGATTTTGATGATTCTCTTTTTTGAAAGCTGGTGCGACCCATGTCCCGAATGGTTCCGTTTAAATTTCAACAAAATCGGTCAAGCTGTTTTTGAGTTACAATCCAATAACGGAAAAGTGCTACGTATACGTGGATGACATTATAGTTTCGGGTGAAAAATCTGTGAACATACACAATGACAATTGATCCCGTGAGTAGCAAAGGTCACTGAAAAGGGAGTAAAATAAAAGTGTGAAATAACTTGTCGAAATCAGTACCATGAGAACAATATTTTGATAATAGTCACTTTGGAACTATCATGGTACCGACTTCGACAAGTTATTTCACTTTTGAGTGTTGAAGTCGGTTCCATTTTTTTGGTATTTTTTTTCAGGTTTTTATTCACAATGTTAATACAATTCTGCAATTGTAGCAACAACTACATTCTATCAAACAACAAAAAGATACATTTTTTATCTATATGTGTCGAACTGACCGTTACCAGAAAACATGGTAGCTGCCATCAGCTCCATATCTAGGTCAAAGCTATTGTTTTTACATAGTTTGTTATTTGGTGCTGCTAATATTATAGTTTTTTTTTTTTTTTTTTTTTTTTATTTACAATAGGCAGGCGTTTGACCACTATCTCACCTGATGTTAAGTGATGATGCGGTCTACGATGATTCACGCCTGCCTAGAAGATACCTGTTCACTCGTGACTTGAAGATGCCCAGATAGTAAATTATTATTAGATTTGTTCTGGTACATGTAATAGCATTCTGGGACAGTAAATAGGCTGTGATTAAGCTCCGGCTGTTGTAAGCATAACAGTCGTTACGCCACGTCAGAGGCCTTTGGTCAGCCTGAAAACTCCGACATTGGGCTGAAGCGACAGCGACAGTGGGCCCACACCTCCCGTCACTACCCTGGGTCTTTAGTGGGTATGCCGTCTTCTTCTTTGGTGGAGACTGCCACCTAACCATCGTGCCTCCTCCCTCCTGCCGGTGGAATCCATAAAAGATTTTCCCGAGTCAAAAAAAAGGTATCTTCTATTATATACATTGGGCAGCTAGGAAACCCCTCTATGTGAGAAGGTCTCGTGTACCAATAGTGGGATCATACTGGGCTTATAGCGCTTAATGAGTTTATGTGCCAAAAGTCATAATCCTGTGGTACCATAGCACTTTTAGAGTACATGTACAAAACGCAGAAAAGCCAAGTAGCTGCACAATATTCCGTGCAAATGAAATGTCAGCTCACTCATTAAATAACTAGTGTATGTAGCCGTTTTCTCTCTCATATTTGCACTCCACGACGCGTGTAAACGTCCTTTATGTGTACAGGGTGTCATTAAACTTTCAAAATATGTCAATATTCTATTTGTTAAGAAGCCAATACTTGTCTGTTGTCATACAAAAAATGTGCGATCTGTTTTATGTAAAAAGTTACTAGTCCGTGTGTCGACATGCTTTTGATGTTTAAATTAAAACTAATCATAAATATATTTTCCGTTTTGAACAAGTGGGGCTTTCCCACTATGTCCAGTAGTAAACGTCCTATAACTGAGATGATTGATTATAATGATTAACAAGTTGAAAAACTCTGTTTTGATTTTATTTACGATACTCCCTGCACCAGCTCCATTTGTTTTCTCATTAGAAGATTGTTCAAGATATATGAGCATACTAGCTGCACCCTGCGGTATTACTCGGGTGGCCTATGGTTTCCCCTCAATTATACAACGGGAATCATGATTTTTGCAGGACAAAAGTAGCCTATGTTTGTGTCAATAAGTCTCGTCTAATGCTATACCAAAATTCGACAAAATTGATACGTCCAAAGTCTCCACTCGAGAACCTTTTAACCTCAACAGCCATCAGTTCTTCGAGCTTTGTGATCTACCCACTGCCACTTCAGCTTACTAATCCACTGGGCTTGTCGGTGACTTTCGTTATTTTATGCTTCTCTGATGAGATCGCGTAGAGGAACCCCGAGCATGGCAATACACACACACAAGTATGTACTTTACTTTTACTTTCAATTTTATTTAAACACCTCTTAACAGTGTTTTTAGTTTTTCGTATTACTCTGGGTCCGATGCCTGCAACAAATGGCTTTTATTTATGAATGTATAAAACACGGGAGTTACTCACGTAATAAGTCAGAGGGTTCCGATTATAGTTTCAACCACATTCGGTGATCTTTTTCAAGGAGAGTACGGGGCGCTCGCGGACGCGGTCGCGGTTCGCCTAGTACTCCCGTATTTTATACATTCATAATGTGTCAAAACCACGTCGGCTTTTCATTATTTATAATACTTATAACTTTGTAGTAAAAATAATATTAGGTAGGTATACTCACCCTGTATGCTACAGTTGTAGAGCCGAGCGCCAAGCATTCTTGGTGAAATAAGCATCCGAATGCGCCGCAGAGACCATTAAAACATCGTCCGGGGTTGTACACCAGAGATACTACTGCTGCTTCGTACCCTGACTGCGGTATCAACAGCAGTTGCGAGTACGGAGCTTGCTCTTGCAAATTAAATTAGTTAATTCAGATATTGTTCTGATCATAACTTACCTATATTATACTTATATGACAACATTTTCTGGCGATTCTCAGCTTTTCGTGAACGCGTAACTATTGATTGTTTGTCGTGTTTTTATATTTTTTAATTTTTAATTTTGTTTATCACACATAGACGCACTAGGATTCCGTGTATCGCGGAGGCATGGACATACACAAACATACAAGACCCGGGTCAAACATCTACACTCATCGCACAAATGTTTGCCCCTGTCGGGATTCAAACCCAGGGTCCCGACGACACAGAAGTCAATGTCACTGACCACTGCGCCACGGCGACCGTCAGTCATTTATTATTTTATAGATCTATTTGACCACTATCTCACTCGGTGGTCAGTGACGATGTGGTGGAAGATGTTATCACGACAACGGCGTGATTCGCAGACAGGATGGTAGTCTGACGCACACGGTGTATCGTAAGCCAAAACATAATTTGATTCCACCATCCCCATTCCATCTTAGGACAACCAGACGGACGGCAATGCGACATCCATACATGGTGGACGTTCCAACTTGTCGCACGAAGCGTTTTGCTACCACATTCCTAGTGCGTACAGCTAACGAATGGAATTTATTGCCTAAATCTGTGTTTCCGCAAACATACAACCTGGGTATCTTCAAGTCACGAGTGAATAGGTATCTTCTAGGCAGGTGTGCTCCACCGTAGACCGCATCATCACTTAACATCAGGTGAGATAGTGGTCAAACGCTTGCCTATTCCTATATAAAAAAAAAAATAATATAGTCGGGCAATGATTTTTGATGTATTTATTCCCAAAACAGGAATGTGTCATTATGCTTACTCGATGATTAAATCGAATTACATCGTAGATATTCACAAATACTTCCTCGTAACAGCGCCTCTCTGGTGGTAAACGATTTTTTTGTAAATAAACTGTTAAGGCAATAATTAGTGATTAAACGAACTTACCAGTAAGTGAAGTTCTATCATAATTATACGAGTGCTTCGTCCGAAGAGATTAGTAACCTGAAATAGAATATCTTTATACATTGTAGTAACGCCTACGTGACACCACTTTTTGCACTAAGTTGAGAGTTTTTTTTTTTTTTTTTTGGTTTTGGAGGGTACTTTCTACTCCTTGCTCTTTCCCGTCGCTCATAGCGTCATTAATTTAGAGTCTGCACTATGTTATTAGGTACAGTGTTAATAATTTCCTAAACCATTTTAGGGATGGATAGTTACATAGGGCGGGCGGGTGTTAGGTACTAATCTCTTCGGACGAAGCACTCGTATAATTATGATAGAACTTCACTTACAGGTAAGTTCGTTTAATCACTAATTATACTTCGTGCTTCGTCCTCGAGATTAGTAACCTGAAATAGAATATCTTTATACATTGTAGACTTTGAGAGATAGCGTGTTTAGGAAATCGTTAACGCTGCCTGTTATGTAACAAAACATGTGAAAAAACACAAATTTTGTTTTCCGACTTACAAATTTATAAATCACAATTGATGTGTATACAATTTGTTACATTTAAATTTCATAGTGATATTGTTATAGACTTAAATAATTTCCTAATAGACAATTATTCTATTCAATCTGGATTGATAATCGCTTTTGCTAACTCTGCTTCGACAAAGCTGAGAATAGTTCTATTAAGACTGGGTAAACGTGCTGGAGCTTGGGCTCCGGCCGGCTGTGTTTGGGATCTGCGATATCACTACTTCAAACACAATGTCGATAAATTTAAGCAACAAACTACTTGATATAAATAATGGGTATTAGTCATGTTATTCCTGGAAGACAAACTGAAAGCCAGCAGTCGCTGATGATAAAAGGCACCGTTTACGGTACGCAATTAACCGGTTAAGACTTTCGGAATTGTTTTACGATTGTATACCGAATTTCTAAAGGAATAGCTCTTGTATATCACTATCGAAAGAGACGTGAAGAGGTCCAGGTGACATGTCATCATGTCATCCGGATGTGATCGACAACCGATTGCGATTTCAGTTCTGTACTCGTACAATTCGTAAAAATATGACGAATTTGACGATCGTCAAATTTAGCGAACCGAGTTCTGTACTTGCACTGCTGGTTGCTGTTGACCGTCGGCGCGTGAGCTCGAGACGTAGCCGCGCGTCGCAGAGAATGTTGTATACCTTTAGGTAGAATACCTAAGACCTGATATCTGACCCAGCGGCTTATCGTTTGGGTAGTCACTCACTATATAAGCTATTACAATAAGCCTTAATAAAACTAACAAACAATTCGATACTTTTCCATAAAGGTGTTGTTCTATCTATGTACAAGATTAGTGCCTAAGCATGACGCTTGTGGTTTTTCTTTAAAAAAACGGGATTTATAGTAGATGTTAAATGTTTCCTACTTTCGATGAAATTTCAATTTTATTCATAATTTTAGTTAAAATGTTAATATTGTAGATTTTTATTTTATAGAGTCAGAACTCTATTTATTGTGATAAGAATAATTAGGTTAGCAATATATATATATATATATATATATTTTACACGAGTCCTAAAAAGGTAAGTACATTTGTTTGGGTTCCACTGGGCAGTCTAATACTTTTCCAGGATTCCATGTCATATCACATTCGGGTGTAGGAGGTATTAGTCGGATGAGGCTTTTAAAGAACCTTTGGATTCTATGATTATCTGACATATACTGTCCTAAGATAGCGCAGCCCTATAACTGTTAAAAAAGCCATATTGACAACCACCGTTATACATTTTCGTTAGGAAATCAATAACTCATTTACTAGAGGTTACGTAAATTTGTATGTTATTATCTTTGCAATAGGTGTGTCATTTTCTAATTTAAGGCCTGTACTGCCTAAATGATTTCGCTGAAAACAGAGCTAGCCTAATATCCGAAGATTCTGGCGCCACCCGTCGGAGTAGCGCGCCCCGGACAATATCCCTGTAACTAGGGTCAGATTGGCCTAGATGTTCCAGCAGTTGAAATGAAAATATAATTGCTTATATATTGAAGATTAAAAAATAAATAATCGGGTACCAAGCTTGTGAGGCCACAATTGAACTTAAATGATACCTGTTGCTTTATTGGAGATATATATATATATAGTTGTTGATCAGATTTTAAGCAGTATGGCGCAGGGGGAACGCGTAGAAATAATAACTATCTGATCGAAGGATCGTGAATGCATTTATTTCAAATGCTTCTGGATCTCTGAATCATGATGTATTGTTTACTATTTTGACATTATTTTATTGCATTTTTATAATACTATACGCGCAAATAAATTAACCGTGGGAGGTCCGAATCTACTGACTATAGTCTTAAATGCTGAACTACTTTGTTCACATTCTTAATCGGGGTGGGATTTTCTAGATTCCGCATCCGCTACGATGTTTTCTTTCGATGATAACAAGATGCTAATACAAATACTCTTTTTGATTCGCACTATGGCCAAATGTTATTAGCGATGCGCGTTAGGCGAGAGAATTGAATGCTGGCCATTCGGTTCATAGGAATATGAAATGGTAGTAGCATCGTCGTCGCGAAGTAAAATTTCACAGGTTGGCTGTTTTGTAAAAAATGTGATTGAGAAATAAACTACTAATACTTTAAGTTGATTAATGTGAAGTTTGCGCTTTCGTTCCGACCAGGAGCCGCTAGCGGTTTGACCGCCACACGCAGCCGCCCCCCGTCGTTGAGGCGTCAGAAAGTATTTCAAAGGAGTAGTTATTGTCTCGAATCCTATGGCCATAAGTAATTACGGCCTAACAGTTGCCGATGACACCACAGAAGCTCGCAGTCTACAGAACGAGAGGGCGGGACAAACACTGGCACGTGTTGATTCAAAATATTACAAATATGTAATGCATGTACTTTAGAGATGACCTAGGGGCTGAAAAAATATATTACCAATCACATTTTCGCCCCTCAACTTCCCTTCTTTAGATGTAGGTAATGACTCAGGTCAAGCGCATCCGTTGTTACGGCGAGAATCCTTGACAAAGGAAAATTATGGTAGGTAATCTAAAGTATTTCCTAGCTAATAAATTAACAAATGAACTCAAACCCTGTTCAATCAGAACCAATCTTTATGAACTGTTCTCGTATGTGGTCTTTTTATTTTTATTATTATTATATTAATTGAGCTTTCAATAAAATAAGCTGAAAAGACTAAAAATTGTCTTTTTAGAAAATGGTAAAAAAGTTATAATGGCGCGGAGCCACCATTTAAAGTAGAAGTAATACAACCTGCCGTATTTGACAGCCGGACATGCAGATGATGAGTAATCGTATCAACTGTGCGAGTTTCCTGACTTTGGAGCTAGTCTTTTTAGAAAACCATTCTATTCTTGTTATTTCTTTTCTACATGAATTCGTTTTTCATTTGGCAAACCTATTATAATAGAACGGGTGACCCTTGTGAGGTCTAAAAACTTGCATGAAGTGGAGGGAATCATATTGCTCTTTTTCGGATTTATTATTGGGTATATTATAATGTAATGTGTTTGTAAATTGTATTTTATAACCTTCAATGCAGTGTAGAATCAGTGATTCTTCATATCAGGGACCATTGTTAACGAAAGGGAGACAGACAATTGTTATGCGTACATTACCGTGTCTACTGGCGGCCAGTCGGTTTTGGCGGAGAAGACGAGCACCGCGAGTAGTTCGCGGCGCACCGCGCTGGAGGCGCAGGCTCGCGGCTCTGCAGCGCCGCGGGCGCGCGGGTGGTCCCGGCATGGGCGTCCTGCACGCCCAGGCCTCGTTCTTCTAGTTTAAATATTCGCCAGCTTGGGTTCTACTGATTAGCGGCACCGCCGCTGGAGTTTTTTGAACGATTTTCCCGGTAGCGGGTGCGACCCCGGCACTGGGCGCAGACGTCGACCGCTGTGGCGGTCGCGGACTCATACCCACGACGTTCAAATGGTGAACTCACATTTGTGGGTTCCCAGCTCATGCCGCTGCTGAGGCAACCGCTGATGTAGTAATGGCCTTCGTCTAAGACGTACATAATAAATTCCAAATCATCCCCGCTAGGCGCTTCCTCCTCGGTAGGCGCACTTAGATTATTTCTGCCTTTATGGCGTCGAAATTTGTTAGTGATATACTAGCTCGAGGGTAGATGTGAAGTTCGACAGCGTAAATTGATAAATTACGCATACAGTTCGGTTCATGTACTGTTATCCTCCGATAGTCATCATAAAATGCGAAAGATATTATTAGGTAAGGCAACATTCCCACAGAATTACGCGCAAACCAAGTAGTTTATGTACCGAGTGAATCAGTAAGATGTATCCCACAGGACTACACGCAAACTGATTATATGGCATGTGGTGAGACAGTCCCAAGTACAGCTCGAGTCACATTAATAGCATCTACGTACTATCCGGTACGATAAAATTCCCACAGAATTACACGCAAACCAACTAGTTTATGTACCGAGTGAATCAGTAAGATGTATCCCACAGGAGTACACGCAAACTGATTATATGGCATGTGGTGAGACAGTCCCAAGTACAGCTCGAGTCACATTAATAGCATCTACGTACTATCCGGTACGGTAAAATTCCCCCAGAATTACACGCAAACCAACTAGTTTATGTACCGAGTGAATCAGTAAGATGTATCCCACAGGAGTACACGCAAACTGATTATATGGTATGTGGTGAGGCAGTCCCAAGTACAGCTCGAGTCACATTAATAGCATCTACGTACTATCCGGTACGATAAAATCCATTCCAATTTAGGACTCATTGATATGTTCCAATGTATAATATATTATTTTATATATTAATAATTATAATCGTCTTTAGATATTTATGTATTTCGATAAAAATACTTTTTTACTGTTAGTTGTAATTTAAGCTTTTACTTATAGTCTACATTTATATAATTTTGACATGTAAACAAATTTTACCCAATAAATAACTATGAACTATGATTATATGGCATGTGGTGAGACAGTCCCAAGTACAGCTCGAGTCACATTAATAGCGTCTACGTACTATCCAGTAAGATATAATTCCCATAGAATTACACGCAAACCGGGTTTATGTAGACAAAGTAGGTAGGTACTAGGAACATTACACGAATACTGATTACTTGAGTCTTAAAATGCTAATTACCTGGCGAGATTGGTGAAGAAGGAGATGCTTCTTGCGATGGGAAAACGACGAATACTCGATGATACGAGTTTTTGATAATCATCACTTGTTAGCTTCTGTTCCAGTTCCTTGAATGATTATTATTATTATTATTATTATTATTTTTTTTTTCGCGATGTCATATTCTATTTCGCGTTTCCTTGTCGTAATTTTTAACAAGGGGCGGTTAACACTTCGAAAAAATCAAACCGGCACTGAGTTTAAAATATAGTGTTGAGTGGTGGAGCACTAAAAAGCGAATGACGCTATGAGCGACGGGAAAGAGCAAGGAGTAGAAAGTACCCTCCAAAACCAAAAAAAAAAAAAAAAAACTCTCAACTTAGTGCAAAGAGTGGTGTCACGTAGGCGTTACTACAATGTATAAAGATATTCTATTTCAGGTTACTAATCTCGAGGACGAAGCACGAAGTATAATTTACCATTTACTAGATATACAATTTTTGGTGCATTCGAATAATAATATTTTTCCATTACCAAAAACTCTGGCGGTAACGGATTAATACTTGAACTGTGTCCTACACCAGAAGAAAGGATGTTAAAAAAAAATGTTATTAGTCATATTTTAGACCCCGTAAGGCGTCTGTAAAGTACATATTTCTAAAATTGTAAATCAGCTCGGATCAGGATTTATCTTACCCACTCCCCCTGTAAACACCCGCGAGCTCCTGTAATGCAATCGGAACCTGTTAAGCTCTTAACATATTGGATGACGAAAAGTCCTAGCAAAAAAAAATTACCAATAATTGAAACCGACTTCAACAAGTTATTTCAAACTTATGAGTGTTGAAGTCGGTTCCATTTATTGGTAAAAAATATTTTTTTCACTCTTTTTAGTGACCTTTGTTACTGATGGGATCAATTGTCTTTGTGGTGTAGGTATGTTCACCGATGTCTTCACCCGCTACGACAATATAGTCCAGGTATAAGCACGCACTTTTCAGTTATTGGAGTGTAACTTAAAAACCGCTTGTCCGATTTTGATGAAATTTAAATGGGACTACACGGGAAGCACCAGCTTTCAAATATAAAACGTACGATCAGAATCGGTCCACCCTATCGGAAGTTATGTGGTAACAAACATTAAAAAAAACGGAAACAAAAACATACGGGTCGAATGAGAACCTCCTCCTTTTTTTGAAATCGGTTAAAAAGAAAACGGTCGTGGTGTATAATGGAACTAAAATGTATTTCTTTATGCATAATTTTATGGCATAAAATAAACAAATTATCTAAGTAGTTTTTTATAATATCTATAAATAGCTATTTACAAATACTACGGCTAATACATTAACATTTGAGCAATCCAGTAGCTGTAGCCAGCCTATTGATGGCCCAAATATTTGTACCTCTTTATGATATTTTTAAATAGTACAAAGTAAAGTACTATAAATACAGGAATTATTTAATCACATTTAATTGCCCTTTAAAGCGCCCTGACGTTGCTTGTTCCGCACAGACTGAACTAAGTAATAAATTTGAATTAGGAAGTATTTAATACAACAAAATTAATGTAACCGACATTGATTTGAGAATGCTAACTAAAACCCCTTCGAGCACGAACAATTCATTACAACAGCGACTAAACAGGCCGCATTTAGCAAAATCCCATTTCGGCTATTCCCGGAAATGACGGAGGGAATTTGCATGGCTGATTGCCGACCGCTGCTCAATCAAGGATGTTTAACGAAATTAGTTAATTGAGTGAACGTTCCACCGCGTTCCTTGAACATTCCTAAAGTCTAGCAAATTGTATCGGAACGGAAAATATTGGGCTTGTGTCGGAAAGATGGCAGATTAGACCATTGCCTCTGTAATTTTCTCGATAATGAATATTAATATATAATGAGGGAATTAATTAGTTTATTGAAAAACAAGCCCATTTACAAATTATTTTGTTTAAATTATTGCCTTATCTAATATTAAAAATACACAACACAGCCTAGATTTTTTTGAGTTTGTTGATAGCCCAGTATTGGTGTAAAAAATGAGTTTGGACCCTTCCTAAGTTCTATTTTACGATGGAACAAGTAAATTGCCTTCAGTTGTCAAGAAATTCTTAGTCACAGTTTATATATAGAACCGTTTCCAGGAAATGATAACAAAGACTCGCTCCCAAATCATACTTAAGTATGGCACTAAGAAATTCAGCAAAACTTGAAATATAAACGAATATATTTAAAACTGGCGGTCTGTCCCGGCTTCGCATGGGCAAAAATAAATTTATAAGGATGTATTAAAAATTTAAATTATAACGGTCCCTAATTTTTAAAAAATACAATATAGCTTATGTCACCCGGGGATAGTGTAGCTTCCAGTGAAATATATTTTTTTAATTAGTTATTGTAGTAGCTGCAGTAAATGATATTTAAACTTTCTTTTTAAAGAAACACCCGCCGCATAAAAAATAATTTGTATAATCACAGAAATTTCTGAGATAAAAATAAATAAAATCCCTGTTAGGATTCCACGTGGTATTTGACGGATAATTATTTTAATTACATTACATAATACATTTTTTACATATACCTCAAATACACCTAACGTATCTGTAAAAATTAAAACGATGATTCGTTTCATAAAAGTTATAGTTATTATTTCGTTTGTGTATCTGACTAAAAGGATTGAGTTGAGAATTCATAATAGAAAAAGTTTGATTGAATTTTTTGTATAGCAATTTTCCGATCTCTCAGCTATTGGCAACAATTAATTTCTCAGAAATTCACTGTCTAAAATATACCATAGATAATATTTCCACCGCAAGTATGAAGGAAGAATTAAGGAATGGTAGTGTTGAAAAACGAAAGACGAACGTTCCAAAATCAAAATCAATTCTAAGAAAGGGCTAGATCAATTAGTAGTCTAAACTAATGCTGTTGTATGAAAGGTCTGCTGAGCGTGGATGAAGCGAAGGAAATATGCCGTAATCATAACAATTGGAAGGATGTGGTCTCTGCCTATCCCTACGGTAAATAGGCGTGAATTTTTGTTTATGAAAATTTTTAAACGCTCTTCAGAGTTGCTCATTTCTAATTCCAATAGCAACACGTCGTTGTTGTGAATTCAAAGAACAAGTGTAATTTCGCGTTTCCATTTTCAAGTTGTAAACAAACTGTAATTAACTGATTGAGTTACGAGTTTACTTCGCTGAAGTTTGCTTGTATTTTGGAAGTTTTTAATGACAATTCAGAGTTGTGAAACAAATGTCCAATCAAACTGAGTCCAATTATGGAAAACTGTGAAAAATGTTACTTTAATGAAAATAAAAATAAAAATGTTGTATAGAATTTGAACCATAATATGATCCCTTCTTTATATCTATTAATAATTAGAAGAATAAAAGCTTAACTCGCATACAATGAAATATTGCCAGGGGAAAATTCGCTTTTTCATTATATTCATTTTGACTTATTCTGAGTACGACCTTTCACCTCGATTCACTTAAGCAGATAATTATAATAATGGTTGAAATAAATATGATGAGGTTTAGTCAAGTTTTTTTTTCAATCCTTAAGAGAAGAAAATATTCTTTGTTTCGTTTAGGATTAGTAATATTCTTCGTTTAGGATTGAAAAAAGAAACATGATCAAGGTAAGGTTTTTTTAAAATATTCTTTGTTGTTTAATTTACAAGGCATGTAGCTTTATCAATTATGAATTACAATGTCAATGAGTGAAAGAGAGGCGGCGAGGAATTATTTTTGTAAATACATTACACCATAAAACGTGTTTCCAACACACGTTTTTCGTTCCTAATGCTATAATGCAGCTTGATCATACTGCATCATTCGTGGATGTTAAAGTTTAAACTAGTTAAATTTTAAATACTTTTATTAATCCACGACCCTACAATGATTCTCACTTCAAAGTCATCACAAGAATATTTCTCTGACCAGCGTTAGTTGACTTACGTCTTTTTCGCACTTGTGCACATCTTATCCAATCACAGCGCCAATAGCCAAGTTCCGCGACATCACCAGCATGCATAGATGTTGCCAGCAAAGAATAATAATTTCAAAAAATTCAATTATTATCGAAACTCTTTGTCACTTACTTCTTTGCTCTCACAAAACAGATTATGGACAAATCTTTCATCTCATTGTACCATTGGCAAAATAGTTTTATTGCGAGACATCGAATTAACAGTACAGTTAGTGCTCACTGATAACTATGAGGTAATAATGCTTTTGTAAACCTACTTCATGATTATTTAAATGTGAAAAAATAGATTTAGGCATTACTTTGTGGAAATCCATATCAAAATTATATTAAATTTATACACAATATTTGGCGTAAATCCTGCGAGTTAAATGATTCCAGGCTATCCCGCAGTGGGCACCGCCCTTTTTCCTGCATAAATTGCATGCAGGAAATATATCGAATGCACACATGCAATCGTACTCAACCGAAACCTCTGCGCACCGCATGATAGGCTGGAATAATTTAACTCGCGGAATTAACGCCAAATAATATCTAAATATGTAACTAGATATAATTTCTAAATGGAAAGTATCATTAATTTTTTTTAATACATAAAATAAAATACAAACTTTAAACCACGTCTGCCACAATGCTATTACTCATGTTTAACTGTACCTGAACTCTTTGATTTTGTAGCAAAGTTAGAACGAACTCAAAGCTTCAGAACAAAAACGTCCAGCTTTAGCCAGAATAGTTCTAAACGATAGAGCGGTATGCGAGTCACTCAAACTGTTCCAAAATGAAGCAAACGAGGCGTTCATTCATTGTCTCTGTGCGAAGAACGCAATGAACGAGAAACGCACAAAACGAACGAAAAGTGCCAACAGATTGCTATTCGGAGCAAATAAAATTGATTCCTGTCTAAAAGAGCGTCTACAGTGGGCGCAGATTAATACAATCAAAAATGTTTGTGCGTATATTCTGCGTAATACTTTTTCTTTACTATTATGATTACTTCTATTTACATTATTTTGAGCATTGTAATATATGAGTAATGATAAATAGAATATTTTATCATTTATTTTCCTGAACTATAATTTTGGAAATGAATGTTATGTAAATAGGCAAAAGCTAATAAAAATATTTTAGTTTTAATATTTATTGTAAGTAACTCGGCATGAATATATATAATTGTTATATATTATGCGATAAACTCACGAGAATTACAAATAAAAAAAAATCAATTGTTTAGTCAAGTATAAGAATAAAACTAAAATAATTCATAGTTACGACTCGGGAAAAACGCTTGAAATGATTTTAGTACTTTCTTCACTGAATACATCCGTACTATTATCTAATGGTATATATCTACTTAATTCTATTGGGATCTTGGTTCAGTTAGTATAATTTAATCATATCTCACTTTTATTATATATGTGTGTGTGTGTGTGTGTGTATGTGTGTGTGAGAGAGAGAGATAGAGAGAGTATTGTGTTGGTGTAAAAGTAAGGTAAAGAGAAATCTATGTATTTACGTGTTTTATATCTTTGTTATTTAGTTATAAGTTACAAAACAAGTTCATAAACGCTCCCGAACAATGTATTAAAATTTATTGTATTATGTCTCGTAACAACTATAATATTCAAACATTGAGGAAAGCGTCTTCAAATTAACACAGACATTAATCTAAGTTATACAGCTAAGATAGTGGAGTGGGTCCCTTTACAAAAGGGTTTAGTGACTCATAATTACGGCTCAGACTTTAGTGAAGATCAAACGATTCATCCCGACAATGCCTCGTCAAAATATGATACGTCTCGTACGGGGATTTATACTCTTGTGTGTTATAGAACGAATGTTTATTCTCATCATTCCGTACTGATATAACTTTAACTAATGTAAACAGATTTATTAAAATTAAAACTAGACACACTTTGCTTTTAAAATAACATTAATTGAGTAATTTACATATGTGTTGTTGGAAACGCTTTGATAAAGCCCTTACTGGATACCTTCAGTTTGCGAGGGTCTTCAGATTAGAGGTTTGTATATCATCACGAAAATCGAAATGTTTCTGTGTGACACAGAGAATGGACGAACCAGTATGAGGTGTTTATGAGAGTGCTTATGAGGAGAAATATTTTGCTTCTCGCAGTAGATGAGATCTACTGCGAGAAGCAAAATATTTCTCGCAACTCCATTACCTAAATTTGAGTATGGGGCACTGATACGAATCACCGTATTCCAAAATATTTTTACAGAAGCTTAGTAAAATTACAGTTTTAGATATAAAAACTGATCTCCTAATTAGTTTATTTAATCTAATTAAAAAACAATTACTTCCGAGATCGTTTGATGAGTAAGATAATCATTAGCCAAAATAGCACGATCCTTATCTATCATTAGCTAACTAAAATACAGCTAAACGGGAATAGGTACCCTTTAGCTAATCAGCTATTTATACATGCACCTCATTAATATGTATTGTACGGGCACAAGCTAGTCAAAATAATTATATTTACTTAACGCACCAAAATTTCATTCTTACATATCAACAATGTAAGAATGAGACCAAAACCTATATCAGATAACATCTGATACAGCCAAATATTAAAAAAAAAATTACCAAAAAATGGAACGAACTTCAACACTCAAAAGTATGAAATAACATGTTGAAGTCGGTACCATGATAGTTCAAAAGTAACTGATATCAAAATATTGTGCTCATGGTACCGACTTCGACAAGTTATTTCATACTTTTGAGTGTTGAAGTCGGTTCCATTTTTTGGTAAAATTTTGTTTTTTCACTCTTTTTAGTGACCTTTGTTACTCTTGGGATCAATTGTCATTGTGGTGTAGGTATGTTCACCGATGTCTTTATCCGCTAATATAATATCGTGTAGTATAAGCACGCATTTTTGACTTGTAACTCAAAAAGTGCTCGTTCCATTTTGATGCAATTTAAATGTAACCACACGGGAAACACCAGCTTTTTAATAAAAAAGAACGATCAAAATCGGTTCACCCAGTCGGAAGTCATGCGGTAACAAACACTAATAATAATTTAAAAAAAACATACGGGTCGAATTGAGAACCTCCTCCTTTTTTGAAGTCTGTTAAAAGAATACAAATTATTTATTGCAAACAATTAAAATGCATGTCCCGAATTCTTAAAACAGATATGGTTATCCGATACGCTTCGTATCTCTACTCTTGGATAGATTTAATCTATCCTTTGTCCTCGATGGTCCTAAAATACCAATCATTCATCGAGGATATAAATCTTGGAGTAGGCGACAAAAGGTCGATGTTGGCCTTCTGTTTTTGCTGGGGTCAAGAGGCAAAAAAGGATTAGGCTTCTGTCATCAGGAACCAATCAATAACGGACTTGACAATTTGATAGGAGACATGGTCTTGGAGCGTCTTCTTTGTGACAATAGACGTAGCGTTGCGCGAAAATAAAGGAGCTGGCTAACCTTAAGTTAGCCAGTTCCTTTACTTTTTATGGCAAATAAGTGATGGAGCTAAGCTTCCTATGCGATCTTAACCCGTGTTTATTAATTAATGTATTCTATGATATTGAACGAGCTGTAAATTATAAGTGGTTTCTTTAGAGAGACATTTTTTCTTTTAAAACCCTTTTAGACGTCCTATTTTTTTATATAATATATAGATCTAACGTTTGAACACTATCTCACTCGATGGTCAGTGACCTTGTGATCACATGTAGCTATTATGTATATTATTTATTATAACTTTTTACAACACTTACTACAGCTACTGCCATAACATGTAAGCCATTAGCTATTATCAGGCTATAGATAACTCAAATTCTCTAACCCGCTAACAGTTGGCAGCGTGCCTAGAACGCTAGCATTGCCAAGTTGAATTTTCATGCTTATTCATTGAGCCAAATATGTGCCATCATTTTGGTCACGCGTCGCATCGATCAAACGCTCCGATAAGTTTTGGGAAATCCGATGACGGTCCCACCGGCCCAATGTCTCGACCCCAAACGGTTCAAATATATAACTACCTAGGCCGTTTCAATTGCTCTGACTAATAAGCCGCGACGCCAGCCCTAACACGTGTCTCGGGGAGATTGACGGCGCCAAAGTGTCAACACATCTTGTAGCGTCCCACACTAAACGCCAGAATACTGTCAGGTCTTTTACTATGGTCACGCATGAGACCATTCGGTACCAGATTTGCTGCAACATTGGCGCTGGTAAAAACCCGACGAATGATATCGTTAATGCCACCGTGGCGGGAAATTCGACCAGCTCTTCTGGAACAAGAAAGCACCTGGTGACCGAGTAATTAATTAATGATTAAGGTATAAACAATATGGACTATTTTGAACTGACAAAAAATCTCTTATTAACTGGTTTACCGTTGATTTTAAACAGAAAAAGCGTTCACAGTTTACACAAAACTAACCGAGGCGAACATTTGCGACATCTACGTATAAGCTACTTCCGAAAACTATTAAAGAAACAGTCGCGCTCTTACCGTCTGCCGTCAAAAAATTCTTTAGTGGCGTCTACCCCGTCAAGTATAACATTTCTTTCATCGAATGTACGGAATAATTTAAATACTGAGTAAAGGACACTCGTCAAAGCGAAATCCCGTCAATGGGAATAATAGAGAATACTTGACGGTCTATAGACGGGGAAAGGAGTGCTTATTTCTGTTTTTATACTTCATTATTGGCCCTCTCATCTCATATTGCACTCACAGAGGCCGCTATAAAAGATTGAAACGTGAGAGGGGCATTTTCAATGGCGTAATTGCAAGTGCTTTTTTTAATTCAATTCCTGGCTGTCGGCTCCGGTAAAGCCGGAATGCACTCATTGATATCGTTCAGAGTAATACGTTCTGTTTAGTTTTAGAAAATCGGTATAACCTTTTTTTAAAATAAATAACTGTTATATTGTAATCATAGTGAGTTGTTTTGTGGGCCGTGGTGGTACCGGCCTTCTAGGCCGGTACCACCACCATTTACTATAGCCTAATCTAATATTGGCCGTGGTGGTACCGGCCTAGAATAGTACTCCCCCATCTCTTCCCGTGGGTGCCGTAAGAGTCGGCTAAGGGACCACGTACCAGAAGGTGGGCAGCGGCGCCTTCTGAGGATCAGAAATCATACTGCGCTCGCCAACCCGCCTGCCAAGCGTGGAGAGAATTGGCAAATCCCCCCTATATGGGGGAGGCATATGTCCAGCAGTGGATGTCTAATTTCTGAGAAGAAGAAGAAGTAGGTAAAATCTTCCACTGAAAATTTCTATGTCGATACGTATATCTGGTTTATAAATGTTATTTAATGATATACTACTTAAAAATGTAAATTAAAATTTGATGTAATAGTAATATTTATAAGAATTGTTAGTGTTGACTTGACTTATTTATAAGATTTGTTAATGAAAGTATATGGAAAAATATAACCCAACAACATTTATCAATAAGTACTTTATCGGACACATTACAGTGAGTGCAGAAGTTGTCTAATTGTAATTCTAAGTCTGAAGTTGCATAATTTGATTCCACTTTCCCTATTCCATCTTAGAATGAACGAACAGACGGAAGGAAATATGACATCTGTACTTGGTAGAAGTTTCGACTTGTCGCACGAAGCGTTTTGCTTCCACGTTCATATTGGGTACAGCTAACGAGTGGAATACATTGCCTAAATCTGTGTTTCCACATAGATGCATCCTAGATGTCTTAACGGCACGAGTAGACAGGCATTTAGGTAGTCGTAGTCCATCGTAGACTGCATCATCACATAACATCAGATGAAATAGTGGTCGGACACCTTTCTGTCACACTAATATTATAAAGGCGAAAGTTTGTATGTCGTTGGTCGATTGTATGTTTGTAACTCCTTCACGCCGAAAAGGCTGAACGGATTTGCATGAAATTTAGAATGTATAAAGCTTTTACTCTAGAATATCATATACGTTACTTTTTATCCCGGAAAACCGTAGTCCACGTGGGTGATACTGCGGGGCACAGCTAGTACTCTATTTAAAAAGAAATGGTTAATCGATTCCTGGTTACCACAATTTGTCTGTACTTTAACCGTAACAAAAAGTAACCAATGATATACGATTAGTCTGCGAAGTATTTTTTCGAGGAGCTGCGGGAAAATGAGCAATTACAGTGACGACGGTGGCTCGACTTAAACACCTAATGAAATTTAGAGTATGCCGACTGGACACCGAAATCTATAGAGATACCTTCTCACTAATTGTTAATGCTTTGACGCGGCAATAACCTACACTGAGACAAAAACAGCTTGCGGTATTAGCGTTTGACCATGACATCTGACTTGGATGTCCACTGCTTCTCCAGTTACTTCCACAAAAACCAGTCCAACTTTCTCTTGCGAAAGTTTTCAGGAAAGTTTTCTACTATACATTTACGAAATAACGAAAAACTATGTGTGCCACAAGATTGAGACAGTTCAAAAACAAGGAAACTGCAACAAAATATTATTATGGGTACGTTTCATTTTGCGCTCACAGTGCATAAGTTATAAGGATTTAGCTGTTCCGAGATGAATTTAGTACTAACAGTGCTGCTCGTGAATGCTATCAATGCCAATTCACGTTAAATTCATATTAGGTATATCATTTTCCTTCGTACTCCACGGGCACTATATGGGTCATATTTTCTGAAAATTGCGTTTTTAATGTTTTGTCGATTACCATTTTTTCGATAGATGTCATTTAGAGATGACAGTCAGATGTTTGACAGCGCTCACACTGTTCTACCTCGTATTCGTAAGCGTTCAAAGTACAGGGCGATGACGTAATATAAATTTTGTGTGCAGCTGTCAGTGCATTTCGGAACGACTATAAGCACGCTAACTGTGCTTAAAGCGCTTGAAACGCAAAAAGATACGAAACCCATATTACAAGCTATGACTTTAGCAAAATTAAACATTACTGACTTTAAAAAAAAACTGATTTTTTTTTTTCAAAACCACACGCTATATAAGTGCTCACTGTACGAATTTGCTGTAAGGCGTCTCCATGTTTTTTTATTATGTACGTTCTTATCTATGCTGCAAGTAACGTTATTGTAAGCGTATGACTGTAAATTTAACTTGCCCATTGTAATGAGAAATGTTATAAGGCCAATAAATTATTCTTATTTTTTTCTTCTTATGGTATTAATTTTATTTTATAAGTTTTCTTTATATGGTATTTCAATAAAGTGTTAAACAATCAATCAATTGTGTATGTATAAATTACCTGTAAATCATTGGATTCAGAAGCATTGTCGACAGTGATACCTATGAGATTGAGCATTGTCTTAGATTTTGAAGTGAATTTTAATAGCAGCGACGAAACAAATTCAAAAGTGTTTCGAAAGAGAATTTGAACTTGAAGTTCGTTGCGTAACGTAACGTCTACAGGCGTGCTTTGGGTTTGACCATAACGTTACTTTCGTACAGACATAGAGACAAGCTGAGAAGGTCGCGGAGAAGGTTTGAATTTGAAGCGATGATAGCTTAGCGGTGGAAGCATCGGCTGTCTACCCGACACAGGCTAGCTCGATCCCCACCATCGCCTTGAGCTTTCGGTAAAGATAGTACCGTTATCAAATTCCCAGTATGGTGGTAGGGTACTCTCTAGTAGGTCTGCCTGGTTAGTTACCCCGTCAAGTTTGAAAACTGTCACCAAACACATAATGTATTCAGGCAGCAGTCTTTGAGAGCTAGTGAGCTTTTGTTTAGGTCGTGATTACATCTTTGACCACATGGTCACTAACCATCAAGTGAGATAGTCTTTTTTAAATAATTCCCTGTGGAAATTAATGAGGGATGTCTGAATAATAAAATGTCCAGCACTGGACCCCCTATGGCTGAAATAATAAATTTCACCGAAAGCTTACGTCCAAGCTATCACGTGACTCGGCCAATTTGTAGTACCTAACTCACTGCACATCTTTACAACAAAAAAAGCATACAAAATGTTTATAAATTAAATTTAATGACAACCAATATTTTTATCAACGCTACTCCATGCCACGAAATTCCGCTTCATCTCCATACCATCAGCTAGCAACTGGAGAAATTCAGGAGCACGGAAAATTATCCCGAAATACAATTAAAGTGTAAAGCAATTTATTTTAATTTTAATCCTCACCACCCCACCGTATCTTCGAGACTCGTACCCTAATAACTGCCTTAATATTCATAACTTGAGCTTATACATTATTATTATGAGCGCATAAGCTGCTTATTAAGGTATAATTGTACCTCGTTTATATAATGTCAGAATATATTTTAATGTAATAAAACTATGTTTTATGACTCGTGTAAGAGCGGAAAGAGAATACATTAAAATGAATAAGTGCTTAGGAAGGTAGTGCCTTTCTTAAGTCTGCAAGTCCCTCCTGTATAATCAGACCATTAAGATGTTATGTTCCTCTAGTAGCACCACTCACATATTTTTTTTTTATATATGGGACAACATTCACACAAGGTGTTCAGGTCCCAAACTAGGCAGAGCCTGTACTATGGTAACCTGATGACTGCTATATATACTTATATACATACTTATATATATACTTAAATACATACTTATATATATACAAAATATATATATTTGTGAGTATGAACATGTCAAACATACATGTTCATACACACAAATGTTTGACCTGTCCGGGAATCGAACCCGGGACCAGCGGCTCAGAAGGCAGAGTGCTACCAACTGCGCCAACCGGCCAGTCAAACATTAAAAAAAAGCAAAAAAGGCACAGATTAGAAGATACTATAGGCCATACGCTAACCTGCATTAAACCTTTTTAGATTCTTTTATTCATCCGTATTGTAGGAATTTTTAAAATACCTCCGAAAACTTTCTTTTGTCCATAATGATAAAAGGCTGACAATAATTTATAGCCTCGCGGTAGAAAATGCATTAATTACCTTTTTCTTTCAACCTGCTTAGTTGAGAACACAGGAATATTTTTCAAAGCCAAACTGTTCATGTACAGTTTGGCACGAAATATATTGCTCCCGATACATAATATGGTTATACGAGTACATGCCGATGACTTTTGGTAAAAATCTAGTTATGTTATTAAAACTGCTTCGTTTTTATAATGTTTTCCATAGTGGGAATAATTAACCGACTTCAAAAAAGGAGGTTACTCAATTCGACCGTATATATAATATTTTATGTGTGTTCATGGATAACTTCGTGGTTTATGAACCGATTTTTATGATTCTTTTTTTATTTCATGATATTAGTGATGGTCCCATTTAAATTTCATCAAAATCGGACAAGCGGTTTTTGAGTTACACTACAATAACTGAAAAGTGCTACGCATACCTCGACGATATTGTAGTTGCGGTTGAAGACGTCACGACAAAGGTCACTGAAAAGAGTCGACGTCGGTACCATGAGTACAATAGCGATAATAGTTACTTTTGTGAAATATCATGGTACCGACTTCAACAAGGTTATTTCGCACTTTTGAGTGTTGAAGTCGGTTCTATTTTTTACTAAAAATGTTTTCCTTCCAAATATCATGCCCTCTCAGCCGTTTTAGCACTGCGTGGTAACAAACATACTAACACACACAGGCACTAACTTTGGCATATATATTAAGGAATCATAATTCATAACTTTGGAATGGGCACAAAAGATATACATCTAAATAATTGAATCCCTCAAACTAGTTGTGAACTGTTTTTTGAGCGCTCCTCCAACCTAGATCAGAATCATAATAAGCATTTTCAACTTAATATCAACCGTTTAATAACATAATTTGCAGAGCTGTGAATGTCAGTAATGCATTTTTTTTATTTCATCCAAACAAGTAACATTATTGGTGGCCATGCATTGTATTTATGGTCATTGTTTCATTAAATTCCTCGTGAATACGACGCATGCTACTCTGCCGAAATATTGAGCATCGAAAACTAATAAATTACATGATAAATATCCCGATAAAAAACATAATTTTTGAATCATTCTCTGACCCAATTTGCATTCAATCCGTAATTTCTACGCTTTATTTTTGTAAACTGCCAGCAGTGAAGGATTTACGTATTTGCCGACAGAAGGCTATGTAAGTTTTGTATCATGCGAGTAACTTTTTATTTAATTTTGTTCGACGAATACAATTGGGGTCAATTCGCCGCCCCTTAAAATCTGTCGCCTAGTACTCAAACTGCTGGTAAATCCGCCACCGATTGTCAATAATTTAGAAGGAATAGTTTTTCGTCATACAGAGGTACTGGACTTTTTTGTATTTTACTTGAATGTACTCACGAATAGCGTTATAAAATCAGATAGATAATCTGGAAGAGGTCGCTTTAAGTGATAAGGCCGCCAATTGTACTATATTTTGTACTACATAATATTGTTTAAAATTCAGTAGTTTGCAATTAACAGGTTTGAAAAGTTCTAAATATACATTTTCAAGATGTAGGTTCCATGTAAGGACAGGACTGACATAAAAAATACCAATACCAATATTTAGTAGAGCCTAATCTAATATTGGCCGTGGTGGTACCGGCCTAGAATAGTACTCTCCCATCTCTTCCCGTGGGTGCCGTAAGAGCCGGCTAAGGGATCACGTACCAGAAGGTGGGCAGCAGCGCCTTCCGAGGATAGGAAATCATACTTCGCTCGCTAACCCGCCTGCCAAGCGTGGCGAGTATTGGCAAATCCCCCCTATATGGGGGAGGCGTAAGTCCAGCAGTGGACGCACATAGCTGAGAGGAGAGAAGAAGAAGAATCTAATATAAAAATCTCTTGTCACAGTGTTTGTTACGAACTACTCCGAAACGGTTTGCCTGGTTTTTTTTGTATATTAATGACGTCTGAGACTGACTAGTGACTAGTTCGTAAAGTATTTTTCACCCTTCCCACCCCTCATTGTGTATCGCAATTTTAGAAAGAAAGAAAGAAGAAAGAAAGAAAATATATTTATTATATTTTTATATTATAAAATTTTAATTAAATTTATTATTTATTAAATTTTATATTTATTAAATTTTATATTACATATTTTTTTTAGTGGTTTTGTATGAACAAATAATCAAATTATTTAATCGTAGATCATTGACGTGAAGTAATTTAAATTAAGTATTTTTTATTTTATTTATTATGAAGTTTACCAGGTCTGCTAGTAATATTATAATTAAGTGTAATGAGCGAACTAAGCCAGAAGAAGTGTGTGAGGATAGTAGAAAATTGAAAATTATGCTCTCTGCCTATCAGTCGTGACGAAATAGTAATATCTCTTTTCCGTAGGGCATCATACGTAATACAGCGTAAATGACCCAAATTCGATTTTTGGAATTAAATTAACATTTCAATAGTCGCAAATAACTTAATGACGGATCGGCCTGCAAATTAGTTTGGCGAGCCATCGCACCATCAAGTGATCAATCATGGTCTTATTGCTCGATCGCCACGCACTGTCTATCGCGAAACAGAACCAACGTATGCATAAGGAGGTATTTACTTAACGTATATTGTGTTGTTATTATGAACGCATACAAGTTAAACAACCATCTGGTTAAGGAACTTTTGAGTTATGGTGAGTAATCGACCGAAAGAACCGAATGCCATTTTGTAGTTATTTAGCATCGACTTCTATACATATATGCTATAAATAATATATATATATTCAGTGGGTCAGGTGTGATTGACGAAACGTCTGGAACACAAGTTTCACTTAGACCACCGCCAAACAGCCCGGAAGCAATACAAACAACATGCAACGCCAGCCCGAAAGCCTTAGAGTTTACATTAGTACCTTAGTTATAATAAAAATGGCTTATTGATAATCCTTTGTTGGGCGTTGGATACAGATAGGATAAAAGTAGATGCATATCCTTTGTGACAAAGGAAAAATACATTTGCAATTCTCCATTCCCAGTTTCTAATGTCAAGCCAGCCAAGGATGTACAGCGTTTATTGAAGTTAACAAGAGTTTTTCTTTTCTAGCCAAGTAATGAGAATCCCTGGCATGTTCACGGACGGCGGGTCAAAGTGGCTTCGCAATCCTGTGACGCCTCTTATCTTGTGAGAAAATTGAACACAGCTATGTCATCCTAATGAAATTCTTGTTGGAGCAGAACGGTCGCATGTTTGCATTTGTGCTGGGGGGACGAAGATATCATTATTTACTTGTTTTAAATTATTTCATCAGAACCTTTTTTTTATGAAATTGTAGCAAGAAATTTTTTTACATAACTATATAACTTATAATCATCATAATCGTGGAAGTCCATTGCTGGACATATGCCTCCCCCATTGATTTCACTATCATTCAGGGCTTGGCAGGCGGGTTGACGAACCTCAGAAGGTGCTGCTGCGCACCTTCTGGTCTTCTGGTACGTGATCCCTTAGCCGATTCTTACGGCACCCGCGGGAAGTGATGGGGGAGTACTATTCTAGGCCGGTAGGTACCCTACGGCACCGGTACGGCACCAAATTATAATAAAACTATTATATATAATATGACAAAAAAATAATTGTAAATAAAACAAGTTTCATTTCATTTAAAATCATTTTAGTTAGTTTGTGTGATTAACAGAATAAGGAGCATTATATTTACTATAATTATATGCTTCTATATTAAATATCTACCAATACTTAGACTGAATCTTCGATTTCTTCCTTCATTCAACAAGCTTATCAACTAAACACAATCATTTTTACTAACTTGAAACTTGATAAATGCACCGCCCGTACTTTTGCTCGGCCCAGTAAATTTTCTATTTAGAGATATACATGTGGTATAGGGTATTTAATTAATCATTCAATAACAAACAACGGTGAATTCCGCTCGTTCAACACTGGTTACGAACTTGGAGTCATTACCACGAGCGCATTTCAGAGTTTCCATTGAACGAAATGCGCATCCACAACGCGTCATTGCAATTGATGAAACAATACATGAACTTACGATGCAAAGTTGGTATGGAGGTGGCATAATAAATTATATTAATACTTTTTTTTGGATTGTTTTACAACTTCAATTTCTTTATAGTCTAGATTATCTGAGATAATCTTATAATACTTACACACTGCACCGGCATGTTGATATTTTACATATAATACCTGCCAAGTTTATTCATTCAATTCTTTTTTGTTGGGAGAAAATGGTAAAATTTTAGTAAAGTAATGTAATATTTGAGTTTTGGGTATTAAGATGATTAAGATCCACCAGAACCGATATTTATACATTAAACTTATTATATTATGGATGTTGTTTCATTTTAATAATGAACAAGCCAATAACATCGGTGTTAGCAATAGCGTTGTTAAACATTTGTGACAGCTTTTCAACTATTACTTTTTGGATTTTCACTTCGGCATCGCCATTCGTCACACGGTTAGCGCGGTCACACGCGACTGAGAGTAAAACAAGGCATATGCCTTGTTTCGACGGTGCCGTTTTCGAACGAGCAATCGGGTATCTACCCTATTTTATATCGCTGTCTCAATAATATCACGGATGCCGCATGAATATTTGCAAAACGGCATTCGCTCGTCAACATTGACGTTTATATTTCAACCGAAGTGACGTGTCTTAATTAAAAGTAGTTCAAGAATGTACTGAGTTAAATTATTTTATAGGCCACTCCTTAAAAATCACAAAATCAATAATATAAATTTGAAAGTGTATGTGTATGTGTGTTTATCACCACTTCACGCTTTATCGGCTTGAAAGATTTGAAAGAAATTCGTAATGCATATTATATCCTTACTAGCTGTTCCCCGCTGTTTCACCCGCGACGATTAAAATTATTAAATATTCCCATTTAAAAAAAAAAGATTACGGTTTTGCCGCTACCTCAATTATCCCACGGGAACCAAACTTTCTTAGGGGAAATCTCAAAATCCTTTCTTAAGGGATGCCTACGTCATAGTACCTTTATGCATGCAAAGTCTCAGCCCGATCGGTTTAAAATTGACAAAGTTTCATACAAATTTTCATCCCCTATTTTATCCCCCTTTGGGGGTAGAATTAATCAGAATCCTTCTTAGCGGATGCCTACGTCATAACATCTACCTGCATGCCAAATTTCAGCCCGATCCGTCCAGTGGTTTGGGCTGTGCATTGTTAGATCACTATGTCAGTCAGTCATCTTTGAGTTATATTTATATATATTTAGATAACTTGGATTAAAACAGAGAGGCTTCTTATTATCCCGGAAAAATTAATAGTTCCTCTAGGATACGATAAAAACTTAGTAATGTTATAAATGTAAACGTAGCTTTGTTTGTCTATTACGTTTTTCGCCTAAACCACTTTAGACGAATATTGGTAGAGAGATAGATGGACCTTGCAAAAGGACAACTAGGCTTCTTTTTGTCCCGGGAATGTATGGTTCCCGTGGAAAAACTGTTGTAGGAGGAAAACCGGTAGTCCTCGCGGGTGAAACAACGGAGCGCAGTTAGTGGAGTAATAAAATTCAATGAAAAATATAACCCATGTTTTTCCCCGCTTCCTAGATCGCAGTTCATGTCCATTATACAAAATGGGAGCGGTGGATTTCAAGTTCATTAGACTCCCATCTCGTTAGCGCATAGACGAGTGCTTTACCAATATTGGTCCTATACTATGAACAATCGAGCGCCATTATGATTTACGTGTTAACCCGTGCGGATTAAAGTTGCTTATGCGTTTATCGGAATAATAAGACAAACTCCAACAATCACCAAGCTCCTACATGGTGCGAGAGATGAGCTGTGAGATTTTTTATACATTCATGGTCATTGCTGCAAAAAAAAAACGATTTTTTATACGTTTTTATGTACAGTGCTAAACATTTTTTTATCACACTCACACCCCCTCTCTAGGATTCCCTGGGTCGGGAGAGGCATGGACATACACAATTACAGCACACAAACACCCAAGACCCGAGACAAACATCTACACTCATCGCACAAATATTTGCCCCTGCCGGGATTCGAGTCCAGGGTCCCGGTGACACAGTAGTCATGTCACTGACACTAACATTGCGCCACAGCGACCGTCAAATTAGTAAATTTAATTTATAAACATAATATTAGTGAGACTTAAAAGACAATTGAACTTTAGAAATGCTTTTATAATTGTGATTTATTCTTATATTTTCGTTTTTTATTGTACCACTCCAATAAACAGCATCAAAATTAGTACAGTACGTCTGTTCATATTCATTAAAATATTCCAACAATTCCACCCTTCTAAGTGTAACTTTTTATTGTATCTAAATGAAGTAAATATCTTGTAATAGTTTATCTATTCTGGTTATCGCAATACACAATAAATACAATTAAAACTCGTCATTAAAATGTTGACTGATCAAAAGTGAAAAAATGAGGGACATTTTTGTAATAATCTTTTTAATACTTAGTTTTTATTTCATGGTAAAAGTAGGTACGGTACGGAATTTTAATATTTTTATTTAAACGGACTAATGCTGTTTGTCTCTTCCAGCATTTACAGTTTCACGGTGGGGCGACTGCTGACAGTACTCAGCCGAGTTGCTGTGCGGGCGCAGAAGGCGCACCGCCTAGTGAGGCTAGCACTGAAGGCGCTGTGCCACTAGAAAGGGCAAGGCGACTAACTCAAGGGCACCACTGTTGTATGAACCTCAGCTTGAGCTCTCGCCAGAACAGGGAGAAATCGAGTCGTAAACCTCAGTAGGTAACACCTAAGTGATCCGTAAGTGGGTCCTAAGGATGTTTGCTCTTAGACTATTCCTAGAGAATCTAACCAGGTTGTTTTAGTCTCAAGCTTGCCGGCGAGCTCGGTGTCTGACAGTGACTTGCAAACTAACCGTAACTTATAGATAATATACGTTAAACTACGTACTTGCGTACTGCCAAGGAATGGAACTCGTTGCCCGAATCTGTGTTTCCCGATATGTACATATCCTGGAGTATTCAAGTCGCGAGTGAATAGGTACCTTCCAGGTTTGTGTGCTAAATCCTAGGCAACGCAATCACTTAACATCAGGTGAGACAGTTGTCAAACGCAAACTTATATGTTAAAAAAAATAAAAAACTAAAGGGACACACTATGTTATATATACACCATATATAACATATAACACGGTATCATCGTAACTGCTAACCAACGTTAGCCTTCCGTCGCCGTCCACGGTCCACCGCAGCTGCAGCTTTTAGCTTGATTATGCATTATTTAACATGCTGCTCGTAAATTTGCCGTAAATGTAAACAGCTACTATGTCCAGTAATGGAAAATGTCCAAACAGAAACATTGTTGGTTTTGTTTCATACACATTAGGCTGACTCAAAATTTCAGAGACATGCAAGCTAATCTTTCTTTACTAGTAGCGCCCTGCGGTTTCACCCGCGTGGATTATGGTTTCCTGCCACCTCAACTATCCCAGAGGAATTATACTTTTCCGGGATAATTAGTAGCTTATGTGTTAATCCAGAGCTTAAACTATCTCCATGCCAAGTTTCATCGCAATCGGTGTAGCCGTTTGAGCGTGAAGGACTTACAAACATACACATATACACACAAAAAATGTGTATTTTTTTTATACTGTATAGATCTAGCATTTGATCACTATCTCACTTGATGGTCAGTGACGATGTGGTCGAAGATGTTTTCACGCTAGATCTAGAATTCTCAATGGCTCTCAAGGACTGCTGATAAGGGTAAAAGTAAAAGGGTTAACGGATTAGTTCAGTGACTTATCATACAAATTAACTATGGGGTGTATTAAATAATGTATTTCGTAAAAATGAAACGTTCCCAGAAGCTTTAAAATTAAATTATATGAATATTATTTTAATTTTTTTAATTCTTACTTGGGTCACCAAGATACAGGCTATGCCTGGTTTGGGCCCGTAGGGAATTTTACCATGTATCTCTATCATGTATCTGGAATTATTGTAACGTTATTTAAATTGTAATGCTATTATTGAAATAAAAAATCTTAAATCTTAAAAATTATATTTTATAATTATGCGCATAGAATGTAAGAATTTATTTCAAAGACTGGTGCCTTGTTTTTCTAGATAAGCGGAGTTGCGTTTATATCCACCGAATCTATATGTATTCGTAGGTATATTATAGTAGGTAAGTACGTGGTTGTGTAAAGATTTTAAAACAGTTCTGACTGATTATTTAATGTAAACATGTATCGCGATCCGTCGTTTGTCAACTTATAACCAAATGACAAATCTTACTAGTATTATAAATGCGAAAGTTTGTGTGTATGTGTATTCCTACTAATTTTATTTTATTTTATTTTCTGTGTTTATATGTGTATGTGTGTATGTTTGTTACTTCTTTATGCTCAAACGGTTACACCGATATCTATGAAATTTGGTATGGAGATAGTTTAAAAGATAAAGATAAAAAATCATTCATTGCCTTAAATATTAGTACAATTTACAACATAATTACAAAGACATGACAAAAACATTACATGTAAGGCAAAAGGGCTATGCTCAGCATGTGCAGAATTTAAATTCACTGGGTGATAATAGGCTGAGCTGTTTTCGGCATATCCCTTCCCGGACCGATGTTTGCCGGGATACAAAAAAAGTTGTGTTTAAACCCTAGATTAACACACAGGCTACTTCTATCCCGAAAGTATAGTTCCCGTGGGATATTCGAGGTAGCGGGCAAACCATAATCCACGCGAGTGAAACCGCGGGGCTCTACTAGCATGTACATAAAACTGATTATCGTCAGCTGCTAAAGATGTACACTTCTGGCGCGAATAAAAGTTTTTGGAAATCCTTTATCTACAATGTACCATGAGCACTGTCGCTAGTAGTAACTAATTAGATTCTCTAATTTTATCTTCATGTAATAAAGTTCCTCAGGCATTAAAACTTTAGTGTTGTAGCAACTATTACTCATTCAATGGCATCGAGCTCATTCATCTCCATCTACCGAGGAACGTCTGAGATCTTGTGGTATTTTATGGGTCAGAATTATCATATGAAAGCGCGGGTCACATGAGAGATTACTTGATAATGGCTTAGATGTTAATATCTTGTGAAGGGTTAGATTATACACCCGTAATTAATATTATTCAAGACGGCGTAGTATATTCAGTGGGTAATCTTTAGACAAGCGTAAAGACATGAGAAGTTGGCATTATGTTAGATTAGATTAGTTAGGGCTAATTATGTTATGGTGTTTGTTGCCCCATATTTTAATTTATTGGCAAGCTCTGAAGCAACCGTTCCGTTTCGTTGAATAATAAGACTTTTTATGTTCGTTGGATGACCACTATGGAGTTTTCACAGAAAATATTGAATGGCCTGAAAATAATTTTCAGACTTTGCTTATATAGAGTATGACAAAAATCTATTCGTGTGGTTTAAGGCAACGGTGGGACGGCAATCTGCAGATCTGTTCTGGTCCAGGGTTGCTGGTAGATTATGATTCAGGAAAATTGTGTGTAATTATATATATATAAGCTTCCCAGACTAATTGTACTTTTTGGGTACTTTATCGAGTCACAGTTACGATTTAAACTATAAATTAAGTAATAATATCTGCACGACACAACTCTGTACCTCAAATTGTTATTTATAGGCTAGCAACCCCTAAGAATGCAAACTCGTGTTTCATTTGAGGCCCGTATTTAAGGAATGATTATTATGAAGAAATAAAAATATTAATTAATTATTTATTTATTTATTATGAAGAAAATTTATTATCTCATTGCCGACGTTATAGTGCTTAAAATCGTTCTAATATAGACATATCTCTGGTGAACAATACTATCCCGAAATTATAATGGAGTAATTGTACGTTGCGCTAAAAAAAAGCAGAGCTCATGCTTAATCTGTTGGGAATTCTTCAGGATGGGAAGGAAAAGTGATTAAATCATCATTTATGCATACATAGGTTAGCTTTTATGCCTTAATAATATTGTAAAAGCGATGATATAATTAAAAAGTCCAGTAAATAAACGATGGATTATAATTTTGTAAAATAAAATTGTTATTATCATTTGTAAATTCTGTAATACGAAATTGATTGGATTATTTCGTCATCGCTACGTAGCTACATGGAATTATTCTACTGTCGAGTTCTGCGTAATATTCTGTGACAAGAACGAGACAACATGATCTCGTGCGAGCACTTCTTTTTGCAGTTTGCTGGATGATTTAAGGTTACGACTTATTTCAGATAGATGGAGTGGTTATACGATGGTTAATATATCAATTCGGAATTCAAAAAGTAAAACATTTCATCAGAAAACTTGATTATAAGAGCTACCTTACTTTTTGTATAAATAATTATGCCAGTGACTTGTAATACGGCTCGTGGCAAGTTTTATGTATTTACAAGAATTCCACGGAGTCAATTGTTCGCGGCATGTTAACATAAAAGTTTTTATTTATTTGTATACGTTTTGGATATATAATATTTACATTAAAAACACAGCAAGTGGGTGATTCTGACACGATCAATAAGTATAAGTTTGTTATTTTAAGGCGATGCACATGCACGAACTGCACCTTTTAAAAAATAATTTAAAATCGTGAGCAAAAAGCTGCGCTGCTTCCTAGGTTCTTCATAATATGTGGGAGGCATATATCCAGCTGTGGACTATCTATAGCTGAGATGATGATGATTAACTGGTTAATAAGTTGAAAAAATGCAGCTCATAATGTTAAAATTATAGTTCACTGTGTAAATGCTCAAACGGCTTTTTCCGATTTATCATCTGCAGAATTAATAATAATAGTTATTATTTTTAATATCAATTTAGATTGTTTACAAACGAAAGCAAGGCCCTTTACTACTGCGTTTTATGTATCGTTCTTTAGCCAGTATTAATGTAATTATAGCTTTCGAAATTAGCTTCGAGGGAAATATGCCTAAACAAAATATGTTCCTGAATACAGCTTTTCGAGCTTGTCAGTTAGTTACGGGGAATATCCTACCATACAGCTGTAAATCTGTTTAATAACGATGTTACTCCACTGAAAGTTCAAGGTTCACCGTCCGTGTAGTTGACTGCCGACAACCGACTACAGCGAGGCTATCTTCGCCTTAAATCGAGAGAATAATTTAAAAAAATTAGGTATAATTAATATTATTTTTTTCTATGGCAGGTGATAGGTTGCAAATCTATAATAATCATCATCTCAGCGTAAGGGCGTTCACTGCTAAACATAAAACTCCCCTATTGTTTTCCACAAGGCATATTATAATTATTCCAATAATGGTCCAACAATGCGTGAAATTATAAGTTTTATACTTTTAGACTACCTTAAAGTTCTGTATTTAAAAAAATACTAATAACGTTCTTAAATTTATCAAAGTTTTTTATTTTTTTATTTTTTTCTATACACCATAGGCAGGCGTTTGACCACTATCTCACCTGATGTTAAGTGATGATGCGGTCTCCGATGATTCACGCCTGCCTAAAAGATACCTGTTCACTCGTGACTTGAGGATGCCTAGATTGTGTACATACACAGACAAACACAGACTTAGGCAATGAGTTCCACTCGTTCGCTGTACGCACTATGAATGTGGAAGCAAAACGCTTAGTGCGACAGGGTGGAACGTTTACCATATATGTATGTCGCATTGCAGTCCGTCTGGTCGTTTTTTGATGGAATGGGGAAGGAGGTACCAAGTTATGTAACTCCAGAGCACAAGTTTTTTGCAATTTTTTTTTTTTCTTTTCTTTATTTCACCCCTTGTATTTATAATTGTTACATCCTGGTTTAATTAAGAAGAGAGAAGTAATACGAAGATAGCAATAGTAATAAAAGATAGTTGTCTCATAAAGTAATGAATAAAATAAATTAAATCAACCTGTCTACATGATGAAATGAAGTGGATGGAAACTCCGATGTATTCCGTTTCACTTCAGTTCATTTTCTCGCAGAGCACAGAAAGAATTCTAATACTGCGCTCGTAATAGAGAAAGTCAATGAACCGTCTTTATTGTAGATACTTTTGAGTGGATTTCTCAGACGGATTGCGTTCTTGTGCATGCTTACTAAAGCATGTTGCAAAATTAAGCTTACTCTTGAACAACTCTTGAACTTTTCATATATTTTTTGTACATAATTGCCATCGTTAGCAAATATATGCAAGCTTATATTATTACAAAAAAATGAGTCACTATTCCTTTATATACCGGTTATTCTCTTATATACTTCCTATATTATAATTATTCGGTATAATATATGTCGGCAAGGTATAAACTACGGCTACATCGGAGCAAAACCCTTTTGCTCCGCATTAGTGTCTTCTGTATGGCATTCATAATCTACAATAATATTTCGCAAAGAATCCGTTCCATAAATAAGTTTGAAATGATAAGGGATATACGTTAATAAAATTTTCGTTGGATAAAGAGAACTATACAACAATTAATAATAAAATAATATACAAATTACAAGGAATTGATCGTAACTTCTTCTTCTTCTTGTCCTTATCCCACACTAGGTGGGGTCGGCACAACATGTTTTTCTCTTCCATTCTCTTCTATCATTGGTCGTCTCAGTGCTCACACCTTTCATAAACATATCGTTCTTTACACAGTCCATCCATACCTTCTTCGGCTCTCCCTCTATATCAAGCCACATTCATAATAATAATAAGTACTCTTTTTGTTGTATGTTTTTCATCCCTCCTCATGACCTGCCCAAACCAAGCCAATCTATTCCCTTTCAACTTATCATTCCCTGGTGTTACTTTCAAGCTTCCTCTGATATACTCATTCCTTATTTGATCTATCCTAGTCACACCACACATCCATCTCAGGGGAATGATAAGGATAGGAAGGAATAGGAGGAGGACAAATAGGAAGTAATTGATCGTAACATTTAAAATTATTTATTTACTAGCTGCGCCCCGCGGTTTCACCCGCGTGCACTACGTTTTTCCCGCTGACTCAGTTATCCCACGGGAACCATACTTCTTCCAGGACAAAAAGTAGCCTATGTCCTTCTCCAAAGTCCCATGTATCTTTATACCAAATTTTATCTAAATCGGTCAAGCCGTTTTCATGTTATGTCGTGACAACGGAAAACGGGTTTCATTTTTATATATATAGATAGTATTGACATCCCGAACTGATACGTACTGATTGCATGACTGCTTTATTTCATTGTAGATAATTGTATAGTATTAAATTCTAATTTTCTACTTCATAACTCTGTGAATGTGAAACTCAATGCATAGTATTATTATCATGAATTATGTAAGGCTGATTAAGCCATCTAGATAATTTATCACTACCACTATGTATCACCTAGAACCACAATTTAATAAATCATTTTTATAAATATCGACGGTCGCCGTGGCGCAGTGGTTAGTGTCAGTGACATGCCTTCTGCGTCACTGGGACCCTGGGTTCCAATCCCGGCAGGGGCAAACATCTGTGCGATGAGTGTAGATGTTTGTTCCGGGTATTTATACGAAAAAAATGTACTTTAACCAACAAAAAAAATGCTTAGGCTTTAACGTTTCCCTACATTCCATCATCATCAACATGCGTACGAAACGCCGAATCACAATAAAATACGTCGATTTAAAAAAAAACAACTTGCAATAGATAAACAAAAATTTGGAATTTAATCATTTATTTTGCAATGAAAATTTCTACTAGCATCCAGATTGTTACATATTTTATACGAGCTCAAGAGAAGTATAAACAAGCGGCTGTTTCTTTATTTCCACGAATATGGAATCAACGGCGGCGGTTGAACAAAGTTATGGATTTGGTTAGCGCATAACAGGGTCGTATAATTTTATGATGTAAAGGTGTGAAGTTAGCGGCAATTTCGTACCTAAACAGAATGAACACATTTATAATAATTTCATCGACAAATCGAAACCTACTTGAACAATATTCACACAATTAAATTAACAAGGCAGTTTTTATTTGAAGCCGACTTCAAAAAAAGGAGGAGGTTCTCATCGATCCATATGTTTTTATTTTTTTATGTTTGTTACCTCAGAGCATTCGACTGGGTGAACCGATTTTGATGGTTCTTTTTTTAATTAGAAAGCTGGTGCTTCTCTTGTGGTCCCATTTAAATGTCTTCAAAATCGGTTTATCGGTTTTTGAGTTGCACTCGGATAACTGTAAAGTGCTAGACATACGTGGATGACATTATAGTTGCGGGTGGAGAAATCGGTGAACATACACAATGACAATTGATCCCGTGAGTAGCAAAGGTCACTGAAAAGGGTGAAAAAAATGTAACAAGAAATGGAATCGACTTCAACACTCAAAAGTGTGAAATAAGTTGTCGAAGTCGGTACATGATATATGTATTGCTTCCGGGCTCTTTGGCCGTGGTCTAAGTGAAACTTGTGTTCCAGACGTTTCGTCGATCACTGCGGTCGACATCTTCGTTGACACAAGTCCATTTCACCTTGAAAAAGTAATTCCACTAATATTATAAAAGCGAAAGTTTTTAAGTAAATGTGTATGTTTGTTACTCCTTCACGCTCAAACGGCTGCACCGATTTCGATGTAAATTGGCGTGGAGATAGTTGCAACCCTATTTTAACACATACATAGGCTACTTTATCCCGACTATAATTGCTGCTCCCATGGGATAAGAAAATTGTTCAAAAACCACTGTAACTCCTTCACGCTCAAACGGCTTGATCGGTTTTGCAAAAATTTGGTATGGAGATAAGTTAGACCCTGGAATAATGCATAGGCTTATTTTATCCCGGAAAAAGTCTACTTCCCATGGGGTTATTGAGTTTAAGAAAAAAGCCGTTGGACAATACAATACCACAGACTCATTCAAAAACTTACTCGCCATTCTACTAGCACAAGACCGTGCGCAGGGAACGTCGTGATATTGCAGGATAAAATTTAAGCGCACAGAGAAATGCCCTCATGGCGCAATTTTTCAATACTACCCGCACACCTTCAATAATATTGTGCAATATTATTGAAGGTATATGGGCCGCCTAAGTCTTTTACAGTCTGTTAAGGACGCTGAGCGAGCCACTCTATGACCGTATGCGTAAAGCAAGAACGCCCGACGCGCTCAACATAGTTAATCGGAATCGATTGGACGTAACCATGGTTACATTATAACATTTATAACAGGCTTGACTAATGTTGATAGTTGTAAAAATTGCGCCATGTTGTTTTTATAACATTATAGGTGTACTACTTTGATGATGACTAAAAAGTTTTTTTTTTGTTTAGCAATATTTAAATATAGTCCACTGACATTAATGTATACACACACAGTCCAAGATATTTCTTTGCGAAGTAGTGCGCTATGTTCTAGGCCAAGCGGTCCAAATCTAAGATATGATCGAAAGCTACATTGCCCCAGTTGATCGCCTAGGTCAACGACCTCGTTTTGTTATTGCAGAGTTCAAATTGCTCACACTGCGATACGGCTTCGTTACGATTGCGATTTTCATTCGTGCTTCGTTCACTGGTGTAAATTATTTTATGTTTGCATTCGCTTCAATAATACACATTCTCTCATTTCTACTTATTTGATCTTCATCAACCCTGTATAACATCTGACACCTTTAAAAGACGTCTCTTCCTTGACCCTACATCCGAACCCGTGTCCAGGATAACCCTTCAAATTGCGAATTAATCTTGACCCTTACCTTCAGAAACATGACACCGAAGATCAAAGAAAACTTTATATTTAAACCTGAAGACGAGCTTAAGGGCATACATGAACGTTGTGTAACAAATATTAAAGTAATCTGTGGCTGGAGCATCTCAATTTGTTTTTACGAGGTAAGGGTGTGATAGATGCGTATGTCTATAGATATTGTAAAAAAAATTGAGATTACCGTTCTACTAAAGTCGGATGAATCAGAATGATTACAATACACCGTTTTATGTTAAACTAGCCCCACCCTGGGGTTTCACCCGCGTGGCCTACGGTTTTCCTACTCACTCTTTAATAACTGGCTACAGCTAGTCTCGCCCGCATCGATAGCCCCCTCCCGTTCAATCAGAAACCGTAAATTTTACGGACAGAAAGTAGCTATGTGATATTCAAGACTCTCTTTAAGCCTCAGTGACAAATTTCATTTAGATTTTTTAAGAAGTTCTGCCATGATTGAGTAATAAACATTGATCCACCTAAACTTTCCTATTTATAATAGTACCCTTATAATATAACCGCGAGAATTTGTGATAAAGAAAATATATTGTCGCTCGAAAATATTGTTTTACTAATAAATTAGCAAATGAAACTAAATTTCTTCAATCCATGGATTTATATATACATATACTATACCTATACTTCGTTATAGGTATAGGTTCGTGGTTCGATCAGAATTAACCTTATCAAGGATAGGTCAAGGCGGGTTTGGGATCAAGTTTGCCGTGAGCTTAGAATTGACACCACTCTGAGGTAATACTGTCAGTGTTTACAAAGCCATAAATATAAAAAACTTTCAATAAAAATATATATGTTATTTCTTTTTTTAACAATCAGTTAATCCTGTATTAAAATAAAACACTAATAACTAATTACAATACTGCAACTACTACAATAACATTTGAGCAATCCACTAGCTATTAGTAGCCTATAGATAACTCAAATGTTCTAACCCGCTACCGGCTGGCAGCATGCCCAGAATGCTAGCAGCATTGCCACGTTGCATTGCAATGCTGATTCACTGAGCCAAATATGTGCCAGCATTTTGGTCACGCGTCGCATCGATCAAACGCTCTGATAAATTTTGGAAAATCCGATGAACTCCGATGTAACCACTACCTAGGTTAGCATATTTTCGCCGTTTCAATTGCTCCGCTGAATAAGCCACGGCGACAGCCTTAACATGTGTCTCAGGAAGATGTGACGGCGCCAAAGTGTCAACGCATGTAGCGTCCCACACTAAAGGCCGCCCTTACTTCCAGGGGAAATATTCCTTTTAATTACGATATCATACAAAAAAGTAAGGGGACACTATTTCAGAAAAAAAAACGCGATTACTATACACAAGCGAAAGGCTGCGGTTCACATTTGTCCATGTTTGTTGAAAGGTGGTAGCTAATTCGATAGGTAGGTAGGATTGAATAGTATTCACGCCGTCAACTTTTTGGTTGACGGTAATTTTTAGATTTTCGCGATTCGAACACATTGTCATTAAATCAAACGGGGCTTGATCGTCGAGGTAAATAAATTTCTAAATGTTTTTCTCGCGATCAAGCCCCGTTTGATTTAATAACAATTTTTGGTTGACGTTCTAAACTACCGAATCGGAAACTAGTATGCATCAAAACTACATTTTGTACACTAACAAAAAAACATGAGAATTAGATGAAAATTTGTTGTTCCACAATTGGAATATTATTATGCACTATAAAAATAATTTTAGGCCGCGAGAAATTCAAAATGGATCTGGCTCTTTGTGATGGTTCTTTGTGTGGTACTAAATAAGCTAAATCTTTTGCAATATTATATCTGGGAGCTGAATTATGATATCTATAGATGGGTTTACTATTTTACATTGTTCTAATATTTTACTGTATATTTCCAAACAATATTTTATACTTTTTATGTTTTCAACTAGTAGCGCCCCGCGGTTTCACCCGCGTGGATTGCGGATTTCTCGCAACCTCAATTATGCCTCGAGAACTACTTTTTCCGGGATAAAACTATCTCCATACCAAATTTCATCGAGATCGGTGTAGCCGTTTGAGGGTGAAGAAGTAACAAAGATACATACAAACTTTCGCATTTATAATACGAGTAGGATTAGGTAGGATAGTATCAGCTTCATACAAAAGGACCTAATATTAATTTCGCCTTTGTCACGCGCTGTACCTAAAATAAGTATGATCTTTAAAAAAAATATATATATTTCTTTCATGGAAGTGGCTAAACAAAGAGTTGGGCCATGGCATATTTAAGATAATATCTTTCCGACAAATGTTCACAACAAATTCAAGCAGCTGAGGTGTTTCTTAAAAATCACGTTTATATAGTATTTAAAATCACAAATTTTTGTAAATCTATAAAGTCTATAATAGGGTTTACTTAGTGTCATCGCTCTATATTTTTTCAATTGCAAATATTGATCAATCGGTCTTCAAATAGTTCAGTCAATATGCGGTAGATGGCGCTTTGAAAAATATGCCCGTAATGTTGCAAAGTAATTCATTCGATCTGCTGGTGGAGTGCTACTAAAGTATCTTATTAGTTGACAAAGCAACGGAAGGGCGGTTTGAACCACCCTGTAATTAGAGTAATTAAACTACCAAAATTACTCAGATACTTAATTAATATTAAAATTAAGCAAGAAAGCTTAAAAGCTTAAAAGCATGAAATACTCAGATTAGATCATTCTAGATAATCTTCAAATGGTTTCTTATGTGGGTGGAAGTATAGGATGTGATTTATTTCCTTATTGCAGCCTCAATTTTTAAATCTGAGACCTTTTTATAACAAAAATGTCATGTACGAGCTGACGCGCACGCAGCATTGCTAGCGTGGCCATAATATGAGCAAGTGTATTATTTTTTAATATTACACCAATTGCTTAATACATGAAAGTATTCTATTGACGTTTTACTCTACCCTTTTACCAAGCCTCATTATGTGGCTGAAAAGCTACATCCAACGTAACAATGAGTTCTAAAATTTTCAATTTGAAGCCTGAACAAGGCCCGAGAGCGCGCCCATAATGCCACACTCGACCTGAGGGCCTGACCACGGCTACTTCGACAGCTTAGCATTTATTACATGGAACAAGATATACGTTTTTAACTTAAATAAAAAAAACAAAGCACCAGGAATTGACTAATAGCTTATTATTTATTTTACTAACCGACGTCAAAAAAAGAAGGAGGTTCTCAATTCGTCTGTATTTTTTTTACATTTGTTCCCTCAGGACTTTCAACTGGGTGAAATGATTTCGATGATCATTTTTTTGATTGTTCATGAATCATTTAATCATCCAAGTACACGTAACACTTCCCAGTTAGTGGAGTGTGGAAGCTGCGGTACTTTCTCTGTGGCCCATTTAAATTTCATCTAAATCGGTCGTGCGGTTTTTGAGTTACACTCCAATAAGTGGGAAATGTTACGTCTTCTTGGATGACTCCCTAATTGAGGGTGAAAAAATCAGTAAACATAGACAATGCCAATTGATCCCGTAAGCTGCAAAGGTCCATTTGATTTTTTGATAAATGAAATAAAAATAAAAATTATATCTACTGGTCTGACTCAAGCCCACGGCGGAAGAATACCGCCCTCACGCTGTGTCAACAAAGCATTCCACAAGCAGTCAGAATTTATCTCTTCATTAAGAACACTTCCGAATTTATAGGTCAAGGTCAAGTTGTCATTATTACTATCCTTCTCAGATTATAGTCTTAACAAATTTGATTGAAATTATTATCTCCAATGAAATAGTGAAATGAAAACGGGTATACATCTGTAAACCGCTTCAAATATTTATTTTATCATACTAATTACATGCTTGATTGTCAAAAATTTCTCTAAGCCTGTCACTTGTACCATACTACTGGATTTACTCATTCAACCTCTTACAACTGGCCACTGAATGAAACATCAACTTTAAGCCTCAAATAGGCTTTTAAAAAGCCTCCAAGTGCGTACTTCACGATGGTCATTTGGTCTCCGGCCACTCCGCTGAGAACATTACAAATAATTCTTTTTAAAGCTGAATTTATTACATATATTTTGTATTTTTTATTTCACATTATTTAGGTTTCACAATATGTATATGTATTATAAAAGAAAGCGTTCATTGTGCGTGCCGCTAAAACTCAGAAATAAGTACCGGAACCAATGATATTATATGTTTATATGAGGTAGATGTCGCACAAGCGCGCGGAAACTGAGGCAACTGAGTCAATTGTAGTAATTTTCATTATGACGAGTATTTCAAGCGCATGTCTAAACATATAGCTATCCTTTTCTATATTATTTGTACCGTATTATGTGTCGCAGTAAGCATGTTTATGTCGTAAAGGAACAAAATCTGAGCACCGCGCAGTATGAATATACGTCATCTTTAGAAAAACATCATTGACCGGCACGATCAATGCAGCAATATGGTGCGGAAACCTTATTTCTCCAATTTTTGAAGATAATATCTTCGAAAACTTAATTCTGATCGAGCCACAAACCTATACCTATAACGAAGTATATAAATCCATGGATTGAAGAAATTTAGTTTCATTTACTAATTTATTAGTAAAAAAATATTTTCGAGCGACAAATTTTTTTTTATCACAAATTCTCGCGTTAACGACAAATGCGCTTGAACTGTGTCTAACACCAGAAGAAAGGCAATTAAAACGTCTAAAAATATGGTTAGTAAAATTCTTTATGAGCCCGTAGGTCATCTGTAAAGTACATAATCGTAATATTTAAAATCACCACGTATCAGGATTTGTCCCGCCCTCTCTGCCTGTAAACCCCCGCGAGCCTCTGTAATGTCATGGGCACCTGGACAAAAACCTGGGCCCACTGATTAGCTGTCCTCCAAAGCCCTGAATAGCTAGTTGAAATGCCACTAGCGGCAATCCATCCAGAAGTACCTATGACCGATTTTTGGTCGCCATGGCGCAGTTGTCAGTGTGACAAGACTTCTGTGTCTCCGGGACCCTGGGTTCAAATCCCGGCCAACATTTGTGCGATGAGTGTAGATGTTTGTCCCGGGTCTTGGGTGTTTGTTTGCTGTGATTGTATGTGTCTATGCCTTCCACGACACAAGGAATCCAAGTGCGGGGGGTCTAAGTGTGATAAACAAAAGAAAAATAAAAAAAATATTAACTGCAAACAAAAATTAGAATCGTTACGATTTTCGTAACATGTTGGAATATATTTTATAGGTTGAAGAAGAATTTATGTTGTTTTAAATAGCCCTGGAATTTAATAGTGAAGTGTTTCGAGATCCTCCAAAAGTAACTCGGAAGCAAATTAACCAACGGCCCTATCATGAATAACGGAGCAACAATGTTTAGTTTAATCAAGGGCCCCCGATTGCCTTTAGTAACCTCGTCTGTATAAACTTTACACCAAATTCAATTACCAACGGGATCACAACAATAACAGTTTTCGCTAATTATGTTTGTATTACAAGCTGCGACCGGCCGAACACCATACCTCTGTTCATATAATATATAAAACTGTTAATTTAATCATCTCTACGTTCACTGTCTAATCTGGAAACAATAATTATTAAAAATATCTTTTTTTTATAATTTACTAGCTGCGCTCCGCGGCTTAGCCCGCGTGGACTACCGTTGTCACGTTACCACAACCCTCAGGTCCGTAATTTCTTTCGGAATAAAGGTAGCTTAGGTGCTATTGCAAACTAATAGTCTATACCTGTGTTAAAATGTATTCATATCTATTCAGTAGTTTTGGAATAGTCGAGTATCAAACATTCATCTAACCGAACCATCACATATTATAATAGTGCAGAAGTAGTTATATAGGTATCCATTATATTGAATAAATTACATTGATTAATTAGGGTTTAAATTAAGACAATAAGTATTATGTAATTTTATTTTACATATTCATAATTTCATAATTGTCGCAAAGGTTCTAATAGCACAATACACTGTTTGAATTGTTGCTTTATCGTTTAATTTTTTTTGTACTTCAATAAGCGTTAAATTTGGCTTAATTCGAGTTTCGCGGAGAATCTTTCTTGCGCGATTGAGCCGAACGTGGCTTGTTGAGCAACGCCATCTAGCAGCATTCAGGCGAACTATTTACAACTATGCCTTTGAAAGGGCTCTGTGTTTTAGAATCATGTTACTAATAAATGGTAGATACAGTTCATTACTTGATTTATTATCGGCATCCTACCTATGTAAATCTAGCTTTCACACTACGGGGGGCAGCGTAGTTTGCTAGCCAGTTCACACACATTTATTGTATCTTATATTATTATATAAAGTATATATAGGTATGTGCTTTAATTTAAACATTATTGAAATTATTGTACAAAACTATAGTGGAAACAAAAAAATCCTGTTAGTTTCGCGTTTTTTTGCCACGCCCTTGAATCCTCAGATTAATTTGTATAGATTCTGATTCACGTTAGAACCAGGTTAAATTCTATTTTAATTAAGTGGTAAATTAACGGTGAGAAGCTAGCAAAATATGAGAAAACCCTAGACAAAGTAACATTCTACAAGCGTTAACGCTGAGAGAAAACAAAAAATGTATGAAATTGACACTTCAAAGCGTTGTATCACGTGATCAACGAAAACGAATATTCATCGTTAGCTTTTAGAGAAAGAGAATCGCTATGATGAATTCTGTCTACTGAACATAGCGATCTACAGGCATGCGTATCGAATTTAAATGAAGTGTCGTGTCATTTTGACATTTCAATATAATTTATAATGCATATTGTAAAACAACGCCTGCCAGATAAGCTAGTAAGTTTTAGTAACTCGTAGTCACAAAACGTTATCACGCCTATAACGAGTTTTGATGAATTTTGGTATAAAGAAAATTGGGTGGATGGGGATTCGAGACAAAATATCGCCTTCTTTTTGTAGAAAAAGTGTGGTTCCTGTAGTTTCACCGATGTAGCTGGCCTTCGATCAATTTTGATCGCAGTAGCTGGCAAACCGTCGACGAAGCGGGTGACATCACGTCGCGCTGCTAGTTAATAAATAAACGTACCACATATAACATAATATTATTACGGTTATTAAAATAATTTATGAAATTATCTCTTTGTGTGGTGGAAACATAAATAAATTAGTTATATTAACTTCAATACGGGGTGAATTCAATAAAGCCCTATTTGTTGAGCGAGGATGTGGTCTACACTATTGGTATGAACACAATAGATACCCGCCTAAAACCAATTTAGGCAGACATTAAATAGATAATGCTGTGTTGGAACTTATGTATCGAAATACTGCGAATAGGCACCGAAATTTCAATAGGTTTTTGGGTTCTTACGTGGGCTGTGCCAAAAATAGTTATTGAATGTGAAAAAAGTTTATTTACAGCTATCCAATATTCCTCGCCGATCCCCATGCACTAATACATTGAGGTGAAGCAGCTCTCAAAACATTTGAAAAACGTAGCTTCCGGTGAAGGTTATCAAATTCTCAGCATGGTGGTAGGGTACTTTCGAATACCCGACTTGCTAACCACCCTCAAGTTTGAAAAACTGTCACCAAACACATGGTGTGTTCAAGCTGCTGCCTGCAAAGACTGCTGTCCTTGAGAGCCAGTGAGAATTCTAGGTCTACCGTGATAACACATCTTCGACCACATCGTCACTGACTATCAAGTGAGATGGTGGTCAAACGCTAGATTTATACACTATATATATTTTAAAAAAAAGTATCTCGTGACAGGTCGAAAAGTAACCGCCAAAATCCTTCGACGGCCTCGTCCGATGCGTTGAATTTTTGCCTACGAAGCAGATTTTTCCCCGTGCGAAATAAAAAAAAACGCTTGCCAGTAAATTTACGCTGTACGGAGGGTGGGATAAAATTTTGTACTCCCGAAGATGTCAAATAGTCCATGGTCCTAGCAGTTGTGTCGGCTCGCTTCCAGAGAGACGTTTATTGTTGCAAATAAAAGAAGATGACAGATTATATCTAAAATTTAAAAATATTCAAAAAAAGAGCTACCCATTAATGACTAATGATTTTCACCAAGGAGATTTGTATTAAAATTGACCGTTGATTCAATATAGTTTCACGTTCACAGTTTTTATTTTGTGTCTAAACAACTTAGGTACATACGAATCACGTGAATCTGGCTTGTTGAAGTATGGGCAAGTAACCATGTAGTAAGCTTTTTATGTATCTGATGTAACGTTGTTTTTATGATAAAGTCGAAAGCGTATCTTTATATATTATCGATATACTGAAATGCTTATCCGCACGAACTCTATCTGATTTGCCGTTGTTGTTTAGAAAAGTAATAAAATTTATTTAAAGAGTATGGGAGACCTGGGATAAAAGTAACACGGGATGAACGTAACAATTGAGTTTATGAACAAATTGTGTTACTCATGAATGTATCACCGGTATGCGCCATTCTTCTCTCAGCCATGTGCGTCCACTACTGGACAGAAGCCTTCCTCATATAGGGGGGATTTGCCAATACTCGCCACGCTTGGCAGGCGGGTTGGCGAGCGCAGTATGATTTCCAATCCTCAGAAGGTGCTGCTGCCCACCTTCTGGTACGTGGTCCCTTAGCCGACTCTTACGGCACCCGCGGGAAGAGATGGGGGAGTACTGTTCTAGGCCGGTACCACCACGGCATATGAATGCATGCACATATGAATGATGCGCCATTAGAACCTCCCTAATTTCCTCAGTTGCGTTCACAGTGCTTGTAGAAGTTATTATTAAGATACATAGATAGGTAAGCTTCCGGTAACGTAACTCCGTTATTAAATTCCCTGGATGGTGGTACTCTTGAGTACCTCCCTGTCTAGCTTCAATGCTCGGGTGCACCTTTAAAGTACAAAAAAACATATTTCATACCATACAGTATAATTTGTACTTTGATTAGGGTCACAAGTTCCCCCCTTTTTAGTTGGGGATTGAACAGACACGAATATGTTTTGTAATTCTTGTCAACTCAAAGCTCCGGTCTTGAACTCACTTCTCCGTATACACTCCCTTATCTCTGCCTACATTACAGATTAAGGAAATTCATAGAGAAACCTTCCTTCTTCTGAAGTTCTATTAAAGAAGGGTGCTCCACAGCGACATCGATAGGACATAACTTTAATGTCTCATATTTTTTCATCTCTTAAGTAGAAACAAAAACCTATCCAGAAGACAGATACTTTCAAACAGTATCCAGGTACCCTCAACGAAGGAGTTTCAAAGAATAAGCGATAAAAAACACGACACTTGATGCACGAGACAGACGGCCCTCCAGACAATGGGTGTACTCATGTTCGTACGATAAATTTACAACCTTATTTCCAGCTATAAAGGGCAGACAACAGCATTTTTTGCGCATATCGTGTGCGGTGTTCTGTATGGTACAGATGTTCGCGTAATTAGGGATGAGTTAATGAGTGGCTCTTTTGAGCATTTTTAATACTACAAAGGAAGATAGTGAACAACATTATTACTCGGCTAATACGTGCATTTTTTGCATAGGAAATTGAGGTCTGGAAAGTTGTATATAGAGACACTTATGATCGTATATATACTGTTGTGATTGCACAAATAATTGAAGCCAGACGTCTTGTGGGTAAGGCTTTCCCAAGATACCACGACATAGGATGTTTGAAATTAGGTGAAACACAAATTAATAAGAATTCAATAGCACCCAAGCGCCTATGACTACGAGACGTCTTCTCGTCCAAAGTACCGCAATGCCTGAAAACGAAGGTCTTCGAACAGTGTGTGTTACCACTGATGACTTACGGAACCGAAACGTGGTCTCTGACTTAATTGTCAGAGACCACGTTTCGGTTCCGTAAGTCATCTGAGCCTTCTGGGATCGAATTCCGGCAACGGCAAACATTTGTGCGATGAGAGTAGATGTTTGTCCCGGGTCTTAGATGTTTGTGTGCTGTGATTGAGTGTGTCTATGCCTCCCGCGATACAGGGAAACCTAGTGCGGGGGTCTGATCGGATCATCTTCGACTTTCAGGAATTAAGGAGTATAGAAACATTAACATAGCATTTTATTTCGAATTTATCGATTTATTACCAACCACTTCGACTGGTAATACAATCCGAGTATGTAAGGTTTTTCTTTACAAGCTTTTATTTAGTTTTTTTACCTGTCTCAATGTGTGTCATCAAATCTTGCAAATTAAAATTGATCCACTTTCCGGAAAAGAAAAACCTTTCTGGTAATCGATTGAGCTGAAATTTTGCATACATTGTGTAAATCGCGTGACAATGCAATATTATGATGACATGTTGATCTGATGATGGAGCTGGAAGGTGGCCAAAGGAACTTCGCAATGAAACGACACAACCTCATTGAGTTCGGGTTCATTTGAATAGTCATGATAATTAGTTTTTATTTCAATGGTAGGTAAACAGAGTCTGATGATGGAGCCAGAAGGTGACCATAGAAACTCCTAAACCAAAACAGATAACCCTATCGAGTTTGTGCTCATCTAAAAGGGTTTACTGAAACGATGATGCTGGTCATGTTTATTTATACATATAAAATCTTGTTTCAAAAGTACTTTTTTTAATAAATACTGGTTTAAAGCTACACTTGACTTTGAGTAAAACATGTACTACCTACTATTGCACTCCGTTAAAAATGATGCCGGTATTGTAGCTATCGGTTTTGGATCAACCATAAATTAATGCAGGAATTAAAGAAAGTGTTGTAGAGTTCATTAACATCGCCCCTAGGATTGAGTCTCATTACTTGAGGGCTCAAACATCAAGGGAATTTATTTGCAGTGACAAATCTCTTGCCGACTTATATCGCAATTACAAGCATGCTCGTGAACTGAAACAGTTTACAACAATCAATGTTGTATAAATTGTATAATTTCCCTAGCAAAAAAAGCAGACACAAGTTTTTTTTCGTTTTCTGAAAAATGACACTTTTATAGTTTTTTTACTTTTGATATAAGTGGTCGATTAGAATTATAAATAGTTGTCAAGATTTTCTTGTACTTTTCTACTTAGGCCATCATAATAGACGGTAACGAGATGAGTTCTACTTGAACACACCGAAATACTGTCTAGATAATATAGCCCCCCTTTAGCTAAGTTCCGATAAGTTGTGATAAGTTACTAAGTTTTTTGGATGATAACTTGAACCACGTTCCGGTAACGAGTTCTAGAAGTGCCATCCGAGTTTTAAGATTCCTATTAGGAACGATAGGAAGGTGAATGGAAACCTCTTTGTTCTCTGAACCTGTGTATATAGTTTTAGTATTTTTTTTTTTATACCTTACTAGTATCGCCCCGCGCTTTCACCCGCGTAGATTACGGTATTCCCGCTACCTCAATTATCCCACGGGAACTATACTTTTTCCGAGATGAAAATAGCTTATGTGTTCATCCAGGGCTTAAACTATCTCCATACCAAACTTCATTGAAATCGGTGTAGCAATTTTAGCGTAAAGAATTAACAAACATACACACATACAGACAAACTTTCTTATTTATAATATTTGTAGAATTGATCATGTATTTGAACACTATCGCACTTGACAGGTGTGGTATAGCTGCAAAATGGACTCGACCAATGGGAACACCCATTGGTCGAGTCCATTTTGCAGCTATACCACACCTGTCTCTCACTCGCCAACTTAACCTGAGCCTGCGCCTGATCTGCTGTACCGATAGAAATATTATTATTTACAAAAACATTGTGAAAATATTTCAGTGCATTTTTTAATTTTAGTCAATAATTTATTTTGTATTTTTATTCAGTTTATTGTCATTAAGTTTGTTAACATACCTATTAATTTATTCTGATCTAGACACAGCGTGTATTAATCTGGAGTAGATTTAACGGACGTTAAGACAAGACTGTACTGACAGTGATCAATCTATTTATTTATATTTCTTTGAATAGATTTCTCGTAATTATAACCCGTAGTACATCTAAGCCGCTCCAGTCCCATTAACTATCACATCATCTGTGCCCTGCGCTTATCATAGTTTCTGCCGCGGTTCAAAACAGAACCATAAACTCCCTTTGTCAGTACCTAGACTTAGTCAAGTGACTAGTTTAGACACTCGAGTCTACGCTGCGTGTAAGAGTGCTGGGGTGCGCGTCGGACCAATGACGTCACTTCTCACCCCCATGTATGTAACGTTCGCTTTTTAAACATGGCGTGCGTGGGGGCGAATACGAATCGCTGCTAATGTCCCACAGTCGGCTTGAAACTGGTATTAATGGCTGGAATTAACAGTATCTCTCGGTACGCGCGCGTTGTTGGTTTGTCTTTTGAATGCTATTAACGCTTTGTAAATATAGCTTGTTTGGATTACCTTACATATTTTTTTTACTAGGTACTTTTTTATTTATTAAAATTGTCAAATATACTATTTGCTATAAATGGATGTGTTGTCTAAATAGAAGACGAAAGAAAATAGAAATCACTAATAATTTGATTTTGATGGTGGAGAATGACCTATATTCAAACTTTTGAAACAAAATGTCGGCTACATGTAGGTTTTGAACCCACAACTATTGACCATACGGTCACTATACTAGGCCAACAACGTTATAGTAGCACTTCACTTGCAGTCTGAATTTATTTATCCATTACGATCTTGGACCAAATAATTGGTCCATGATTACGGTCAACATTTGAGGATGTTTTCTCATAGCACCATCTATCACAAATGGGATGAACTATTTGAGAGACGGATTGACCAATATTACAATGTAGATTTTTGATATCGATCGAAACTATCTTCATCATTTAACATTCGCTGGGGCGATCTTCGACCCCGAGTTGGGGTTCTGGTTTTGGAATGTCACTTTGACATCGTTATCAAATCCTTAGTATTGTAGCCAGGATAGTACTTCCCTTCTGAATAGCTACGTCTCTCAGTTTTGAAATGAACTGTCACTCAACGAAGACTTTAGTCCTAAAGAGCCAGTCTACATTCAATCAACCATCAGGGTGCAAATCTCTCAAAACAAACAATCATAAGCAATGCAACAGTAAAACAAATGCATTATTATATTAATTCAACATTTTAGCTATAATCTTTCTATTATATGAGATCCTGTAACAGCTAGATATAATATTGCAGCAATGTAAAGTTCTCAGGGTTTCATAGGGTCTTAAATTTCAATTTCAGCGGATGAAGGAGTAGACTCCTCCCTCTGAACCAGACAATCCCACGTAGTCGGGCTAATTCTATAAGACGTGGTCTTGCAAGGGATATCTTTTCATTAATATAAAGTTACGGAGAAAGCGTGAACGAGAAGACTTACTTTTTCTTTTTGATTATTAATTTTTAGTCCGATAGTTTAATGTACAATATTTTATATATACTATTTTTGACCATTACTTCACTTGGTCAGTGACGATATGGTCGAAGATCTAATAACGCTATATCTAAAATGTTTACTGGCTCTCGAGGACTGCTGGTTGACTCTGTTTGGTGACAGTTTTTCAAACTTGAGGGTGGTAGCTAGCTAGGCGGGTACTCGAAGTACTCTACCAACATGCTGGGAATTTGATAACGGTGTTACCTTCACCGGCAGCTCAAAGCATTGGTGGAGGATCGAACCAGCGTCCATCTGTTTGACAGCCAACGCTCTCACGGCCGACCCATCATCGTTTCAAATGCTGCACTTGCACAATAAGTACGATGCTGTAATTCAGCTGTGTAAGAACGTATTGGGCTTATCAATCTGTGCCTAGTTGCCATATTGTGTATTTTTTTTAATGTGTGCATTCAGGAAGTACCTATTTTCACATGCTTTCCTTCTCTTTCATTCAAACACCTTTTCCCTTTAAATGACTTTCACCCATAGAAACCTAAATTGCACCGTTTTCCATTCCCTTATTATTATCTATTGATTATCGACGGTCGCCGTGGCGCAGTGGTTAGTGTCAGTGACATGACTTCTGCGTCTCCGGGACCCTGGGTTCGAATCCTGGCAGGGGCAAATATTTGTGCGATGAGTGTAGATGTTTGTCCCGGGTTTTGGATGTTTGTGTGCTGTGATTGTGTGTGTCCGTACCTCCTGCGATACAGGGAATCCTAGTGTGGGAGTCTGAGTGTAACAAAAAAAAAAAAAAATCTAGGGCCTTCACCTCACGTTCTTAAATTGGGTAGGTACCATCAGTAAAGGACGGCTGTGTAGAACTGGTGATGGGACGTCTACTGCATTGAGTACCTTACAATGACCAGTGTTACTTTGATCTCACGCTCTTGCAAGGTTATTCTATCGAGATTCTCTTATGAGCATTATAAGATAGAAGATGTCGATGGCTGCGTTTGTGTATTGTAGGGCGAATCCACTGCGAACAATAAAAGCTCTCGTTTGTTTCAACAACCTTTGTCCATCATACATAACTACCAACAATAAACATAATTTATTGTATTGATACACTTTTAGAAAGGCAGATATTTACATAAAATCCGAATTTCTGTGCCCATTGTTTTCACAGTATTGTATGTACACTCCCGGCTCTCTGGATATTAACTTTTTTTATCTAGAACAATACCGTCAATGTAATTCATGAACCTACCACGGAATGGCTTAAAATGTTTTATAGTCTGCAACAGTACAAAAGCTTGTGAAATATTGTTGAATATTTTCGATTCTCTCACAAAGGATGCTTAACGAATACTAGTTTTCATTGGAGTTATTGCGCTTGTGCACAGGTGCGTGAGGTTTTACAATGTGGAATAGTGTTAAAGTTACTTTATATAATGCAGTTTTTCTACATAATCTGTGGACGGGGCGCAACACGCATGCGCGAACAGCAAATGGATTTTGCCGCTAAACGTTTACAAATAAATGAAAACATAATGCTGTAATTTTATGCAAATTTCCTTATCTATTATATGAGATTAGATAAAGTAGTGTTATGAGACTGCTCATAATCCTACTAATATTATACATGCGAAAGTTAATGTGTATGTGTGTATATGTGTGTGTTTGTTACTTCTTCACGCTCAAACGGCTACACCGATTTCGATTAAATTTGGTATGGAGGTAGTTTAAGCCCTGGATTAACACATAGGCTACTTTTATCCCGGAAAAACTACAGTTCCCGTGGGATAGTTGAGGTAGCGGTAAAACCGTAATCCACGCGGGGCGCTACTAGTTTGGTCATAAAACACGCTAGTTGCTAGTAATGCTACAAAAAAACTCGCCTACGGCTTGTTTTTTTAACTTACACTCGTATTTTAAGATCCCTTATGTAATAGTTTCTTATACTAATAATTATGTATGATCGCTAAATTAGTAAGAATAAGTTGAGATTACAATATATTCAGAGTACAATTGCAAAACAGTGATCAGTGCTTGAATGCATTCTAACGTTATACGTTTATCGAATGTCTCCAAAATACTACGATCAAATATATTTGATTGTCAAATATACCCTGGATATTTGATATATTTGATCGAAGCCTAAATAGCTCAATTATTAAAAATACGCGAGTACTTATTTGGGTTATAACTTTATCAAACCAATCGCTTTCAAAAAGTAAGTGGACGTCTAGTTTACCATATTTGAAGTTAAGTCGATTCTACAAAATTAAATTCCGAAACAATGACAAACGTTAAAACATTGAACACGAAGCAAAACAACGAGCGTTCTAATAAAATGTTCACTGAAAATACAAATTCAATTCTCGCTCTTGAAAGCTAAGCTTGGCTAATTTTGGAAGTTTGAGGATTAAACTGGTGTAATTTTTATCAAAATGTAATCTGGGAAACCGCGTGCCGCATCAGCCTGTTCTAGGCTCTCATCATAGCAAATAAAACATGCGGTAGGAAATACGATTGCAGAGATTATATTATAGTAGAAAAATAAATAAATAAATAATAAATAAATAAATAGAACAATTTTGGCGCGTTAACGTGATTTTTAATGGCAGTAATATGAGATACTGAAGCATATTTTTTTTTTACAGGAATCTATGTTTTTTCGAATGTTTATTTGTATATGATAATGGTAGTTAGTTAACGTTTACGAATGTAAAGATAAAAGATAAGAAACTAAAACTTAAAATATAATAAAAAGATGTTTTTATTACTGCTCAGCACGGAAATCGGTACCTGTTTAGTAAAGTTTTTACTACTCTACTGAATCAAGGGGGAAATAGAGAGGTAATTTGGAGGCACAAATTTTTTTTAACCTTATATTTTTAACTACGACACCAAAAATTTGAAGGCTGTCCTACGTATTACAAGTTGAACCGTACGAAGCCAAAATGAACTAAAAACACCTTTTGAGATTGATATTACGGAAACTCTTGAAATAACCAAGAGCGAGTCAAAGCCAGCAAGACTTGGGATCAAACGGACTAGCAATGTTACAAGCGCCTTTAAAAATGTATTTATTTTTTTATTAACATTCACACAAGGTCTTCAGGTCCCAAACTAGGCAGAGCCTACTTGGGACACAGTGGTAGCCTGATGTCTGATATATATACTTATAAACATAATTAAATTTTAATAGCTGCACCCAGCAGTCTACCCGCGTGAATTACGGTTTTCCCGCTACACCAATTTTCCCACGGGAACTGTACTTTTTTACCTATCTCAATACCCAATATCATCGAAATCAGTGCAGCTGTTTGAACGTAAAGGAGTAACAGTGGTTTTTTTAATTATTTGGGTATCCCACGGGTACAACAATTATTTTTGGGATGGAAAGTAGCCTTTGTTTTAATGCAGGGTCTACACTATCTCCATATTAAAATTCGTCAAAATCGGTGTAGCCATTTGAGCGTGAAGAAGTTACAATCATACACACATACATACAAACTTTCGCCTTTATAGTATTACCAACTATATTTGATTAAATTTGCGTACCAATCTCTTATTCGAAAAATGGTTAAGTTAGGCATGCATTGCCACAGTGAAAAATGTTACTTGTCCAAAGGTTATTTTTAACTGTGGCAATGCATCCGTGGTATTTGATAGAATGAAAATGTTATTCGGGTCGGCCGCGCCCCGCGGCGGTCGCGGTCCCTCAAAAGAGTCTCTCGTACATAGTGATGGCAGAGGACAAAAGTTGGATTGCGTTGTTCGTTTTTTACTACATATTTTGGACTACTTATTTAAATATACATTAGCACTATTTAGTACATGGAGGACTTAACGCTAAGTAGCATTTTCTAATAATAATAAATAATAATTTGTCTTGAAAAATATAACTGATCCATTGTTTACACAAATCACTGTTACTATAAAGGTAAAAGTTCTTCTGTTCTTTGTATGTTTGTTACTCTTTCTCGCTGAAACGGCTAAACAGATTTGCATAAATTTTAGAATGAAGATAGCGTATACTCTGGAATAACACATAGGCTACTTTTTATCCCGCAAAAGCATAATTCCCGTGGGATAACTGAGGTAACGGCAAAACCGTAGTCCACCGTAGTCCATCCTCAATAGAGTGTCAATGGAAGCTCTAATGGTGCGTGGCACTTGGTAACGACCTGCGAGCCTGTTAGTCAGGTCGTCTATCCCCCTTGTCGGTGGTCGTCTTATGCTGCGATTGCCAGTCCGTGGTCTCCATTCGAGAACCTTTTGACCCCAACAGCCTAATCCGGCCAATCAGCTCTTCGAGCTATGTTCCCTGCCCACTGCCACTTCAACTTGCTAATCCTCTGGGCTATATCGGTGACTTTCGCTCTTCTACGGATCTCCTCATTTCTGATTTGATCGTGTATAGAAACCCGGAGCACAGTTCTCTCCATCGCTCGTTGTGCGACTCTGAGCCTGCTCAGAAGGCCCATAGTCAGAAAGTACAAGTATGATATAATAAATAAAAAGATGTAATTAGCAGATCGAGATTATCTTACTAAGTAATAATAACAAAATCTACAATTCTCCCCATAAATAAGTATATGAGATTTCACAAAAAACATATTCAAGAAACGTGTTAAAATGAATCTTTTCCCTAATGTTTACTTCAAACCATGGTGTTCAAGATTTTGCCGAATACGTTCGTTTAAAATTTCGTCGATCCGTAAGCCGGGTATCGGGTACATCACTAGCGCGCGCCGAGCACGGACGGACCAGGGCACGGTTCAGCCGCGTATTTGCATTATCTAGATTCGACCACCTCGCTTTCATCTCACCACGGTTCGGATATATCAAATACAATTTGCTTTAGGATATTTTGTTGAAATTTCCTCCAATATTTTACGTACCTGCAAATGCAAATGGAAAATTCTAGAAAATATGTATCACAATATTGTGTTTCAGCAAAAGTTGGCAGCGGGCACTATTACCCAAATTATAACATGAAAGTCCTAGAATGGAGACCACGGACTGGCAAGCGCAGCATAGGACGGCCACCGACCAGGTGGACAGACGACCTGACTAAGATCGCAGGCAAGGGCTAGATGCGGGCCGCTTCCAACAGGTCCTTGTGGAAATCAATGGGGGACGCTTATGTCCAGCAGTGGACGTCCTATGGCTGAGATGATGATGATGATGAACATGAATAGCCTAATACAAGTTTGTTTATGTCTATAATAATATCTGTAATGATCAGCGATAATGACCGCTTCTCAGTAGTTAAAGATATAATTAATTTAGAATGTAATAATTCTTTACATGAAAATGAACGCAATTTATGTTCGATATATATATCGAATATAATATTATATCGGGTTCGATTCCCGGACAGGTCAAACATTTGTGTGTATGAACATGTCTGTTTGACCTGTGTCTGGTTGTGTATATGTATATAAGTATGTATATCAGTCATCAGGTTACCATAGCACAGGCTCTGCCTAGTTTGGGACCTGAAGACCTTGTGTGAATGTTAATAAATAAATAAATACTATACACTTCGCGTAGACATATATATTTTTTTTATTAAAATTAATTTAACCTAAAATCAGACGCGACAAAACTCTTTTTCATTTGAAAGCTTCCTGGAATCTATCATCAATCACACAGATGCTCATTATTACTATTTGATAACATACTGGTATACATACTTATCTCTTGTTTCTTAGAGGAAGGGCAGGCTGGATTCATGCATTTCTACTAGCTGAGCACTTAATATACGTCTCTCTTTCTCTTTTTAATCTAGTTTATCTTCTCTCATGGACAGACGACCTGACTAAGATCGCAGGCAAGGGCTGGATGCGGGCCGCTTCCAACTGGTCCTTGTGGAAATCAATGGGGGACGCTTATGTACAGCAGTGGACGTCCTATGGCTGAGATGATGATGATGATCTACTCTCATCAGATTCTTGATACTCGCTGTCTGCTAACAGTTCTCATGGTCTGACCTATTTTATAGAACTTCTTCATACTAGTTAGCCATAATAAGTTTGCTAAGGTCCCCTTTTTGATACTTTAAAGATTTAGCATTTCATTTTGACTAATATCTCTCTATATGACCAGGTGACAGATTTTCAAACTTGAAGGTGGTACCTCAGACAGGTGCAGGTTGTACCGTACCACCATACCGTGAATTTGATTTGATTTAACGATATTACCTTCACTGGACGCTCAAGCTGGTGGATCAAACTAGCGAATGTCAGTTTGATAGTCAACGCTTGCAACACTTTTCTCGTTTACCCGTATATTTACATATTAAATACTTTCATATTTTATATTAAATTTTTTTTTTTTCATAGGGCAAATGCCTTTATTAAAATAAAACACTAATAACTAATTACAATACTGCAGCTACTACAATAACATTTGAGCAATCCACTAGCTATTGGTAGCCTATAGATAACTCAAATGTTCTAACCCGCTACCAGCCGGCAGCGTGCCCAGAATACTAGCAGCATTGCCACGCTAAATTGCAATGCTGATTCGTTGCGACAAATATGTGCCAGCATTTCGGTCACGCGTCGCATCGATCAAACGCTCAGATAAATTTTGAAAATTTAGATTTATAGAATAGATAGAATTTTTCGATGAGCTCCAGGTCCCCACGGGCCCAATGTCTCGACCCCAAACGGTTCAAATATGTAACCACTACCTAGGTTAGCATATTATCGCCGTTTTAAAAACAAAGTAAGTTTAAATTGCTTACTTCTTAAATAGCAACTTTAATAGAGAGGGAACAAAGCGCCAACTACGCTATTTCAGATAATAAATCAACGCGCGCAACTGTAGCATCTTATACGTAAAATAGCCATTCCGCCATCCCCTCAACCAACAATACATTAATCAAGGCCGCCGTAATTTCCTATCCTAATTTCGAACACCACGAAAAACGCCTTCCTTAAGAGCCTTTATATACCTACTTAGGAATATTTAGGGCGGCAGTAAATTTGCTTTTTATCGCAATTACAAATGCTATCCGAGACGTATTTACGTGACAACTCCTCACTTCATTACTGAGGGGCGTGACTGGATTGACAAACTTGGACTATTTCGGGGTCATTTTAATAGAATTGTCCCCGTGCTTCTGAAGCTCTTACCTACTCCTTATTAGAGAGGGGCTTTGTAATTAATTAGTGACAATTTCTTATCGCGCTTCTTTGATACTGATGAGCTTTCTGTATTGTATTCCAAATTAATTGTAATTGCTGGCAGGAATTTTGAGATATATTTGGTGATTTATTTAATTTTGGAGAATTATGATGCATAAATTTGGTTAGAGCATAATTTGTAAGGTAATAATGCATTGATGGCAAGTTATCTCCTTAACATTAATTTTGCTTCTATAACAAAATTTTCCTGTCTTATCCATATATATTACGATAACAAAATGAAAACACACATTGTTTTACTATCAACGTCACGTATTAGGGCCCGATTCATCTGCAAACCCTTTAGCGACTGCTTACACAATGTTTCCCTATTATGTAGGGGAGTCTGCGACAACACAGAGAAGACTGATTAGTACAGTCCCAATCGGGTGGTCGCAATCGTGCCCATTGAAAATTTTATATATATTTCCAAAAAAAATATTTTCTCTGTTGCAGTCTATTTTCTTTTTATCGCTATTAATTTACAGAGCCCAATGTCTCGACCCCAAACGGTTCAAATATGTAACCACTACGTAGGTTAGCATATTATCGCCGTTTTAAAAACAAAGTAAGTTTAAATTGCTTACTTCTTAAATAGCATCTTTAATCGAGAGGGAACAATGCGCCAACTACGCTATTTCAGATAATAAATCAACGCGCGCAACTGTAGCATCTTATACGTACAAGACATTTCCGTGGGGTACCGGCTTAGAATAGTACCCCCCCCATGTCTTCCCGTGGGTGTCGTAAGAGTCGACTAAGGGATCACGTACCAGAAGGATGGGCAGCAGCGCCTTCTGAGGGTCGTATTTTATATACTGCGCTCGCCAACCCGCATGCCAAGCGTGGCGAGTATTGGCAAACCCCCCCCCCCCCCTATGCTTCCAACCGGTCCTTGTGGAAATCAATGGGGGAGGCCTTTGTCCGGCAGTGGACGTCCTATGGCTGAGATGATGATGATGAATTTACAGAGCCATTACGTAAAAGTTAATTTAGAAACGAGACACTTATCGTGTACGGTAAACATCCTTTTTCGTGACAGTTTAAAAACATAAAAACTTACACTCGTTCACCAATTGGACAATGAAAATAATCTTAACTAAAACAAAACACTTACCTGATTTTCACCAAAGAATATGTAAAAATATTCAAATCTCTCCATTATTCAGCGTCAATTTTAATAGCCCTAGTAAGGGGGAGCTTAGCTGAGTACATTGGTTCCACTCGTTGGCACTATATGAGCAACTTATGATAACGCGCGCGGATATAATTTTTTGGAACATAAAAAAATAAGGACATAAGACATCATCATTCATCGTAAATAATTATCTGCATTAGAACCATAAGCCATGCATAAGCTATACCCATTATTATGCATTTTATATCCATATCCTTCAATAAACGAAAAAATGCCACCTCTGATGTACTTTCACATTCCGAAACAGCCTTAACAGCCTTAACAGCTATGCTTTAGGGTTGTTTAAAGGGCCTAGTAAATATTAATATATTAATGGTTTTTTTTTATCTGCATGATAATTGACAGGTTTAAACCATTTAGACAACAAAACACAGGCGATTTACATGTATTTTTTTTATCGGAATATATCGAGTTTAAGCTGGCATTTCCAACGGGGTTCCACTTATGTGGCCGAAATTTGCGGCTGAAAATGGTGCCCATGGCATTCGTTAAGCAAAGAGATTTCATAAAAATTAAAAATGTACATAATGAGTAATTTATAACAACGCCTCTTTCACCGTCACATTTGAAAATTATAATGTCTGAAATGCTTTACCTGCACACTGACACGTTAAAATGTTTTTTTTAAATGACGATGGTGAAGAAAATTTTTCAATAATGACGTCGTTATTTGCAATTACATTTTATAAAAAATATAGGTTAAGCATAATAACAATTTTGCTATGTAAAACATTCCTGGTAAAACTTATGCTAAAAAAATATTGATTTTATCCAGTTTTAAAATGGTAAAAAATATTCATTAAAACGGCCTCACATCAGGAACCCTCGCTTACAGAATCTATTTTACTTCATTTTGCGTAAACCGATTTAAAAATGAAATCAGTGTTTAATGGAAGGTATTCTTGCGTCAACTTCATAATGAATTCAGAAATTAAAGGTAACATTTGACATTTTACTACTGTAATAAACAGTAAGTGTGACGGGCTTGAAGAAGAACAATTTCAGGTTTATTTTACCTAGTTTCACTGCTTTATTTCAGCCTTTCTCAAAGTGGGCCATAAAGCCTCCTCGTGAGTGCTGGATGCCTAGAGAGGGCGGTAAGGAGGCCAGAACAGGAAAGAACAGAAGAGAGATAGAACGCTATAATTATTAAAGTAATGAATGTCATTATAGTTATTGAGATAACTAATGGCGTTCAACTTATTTTGAAATTTGAAATAAATAATAATAATAGATAAATCAGTCTTCTCGTGACTACGACCAATGCAACTTGGTCGAAACGTCGAGGTAAATAAATTACTAAATGTTTTTCTCGCGATCAAGCCCCGTTTGATTTAATAACAACAATAATAATAATACTCAATAGAAACATGAAAAGTAAATCTAGAAAATGGCAGCAAATAACGTCTACAGATTACTTTGAAGATTAAGACTAAGATTTACTCGTCATGTTTTTATGGAGAATTATTATTATTTATTTAATATTTAAAATAAGTTGAACGCAACTTTTAAACTACCAGAAACAAACGAATACCAAGCGAGAAAATTCATAATTTATAAATAATTTTTTAATCTTAATGTATTATGCCTTTTCTTTAAATTTAAAATCATTTTGTATTGAGGATACTAATACTAAAGGAATTTAATATTGATTAGCGCATCTCACGATTTTCGCGCATGGATTATGGTTTTCCTGCTACCTCAGTTATCCCAAAAAAACATACTTTTTTTCCCGGATGCTTGTGCTCACGACTATATTAATTTTGAAATTTTTCAAAATTGGTTAATCATTTAGCCGTGAAAACGAAACAAACAGATATAGTTAGACAACGTCATCACTGAACATCAGGTGAGACAGTTGTCAAACGCAAACTTACAATATGTAAAAAAAAAAAAAAGTTACAACGTTTTTGTTATTAGATTGTTGGTTTGGATATAGGCCCTTCTGTATTTTTAACTATAGTAATATTGCTTTCAGTATAGCTAAGAATTGCTTTACAACTTGTGTTAAAAATACCACCCTCTAATTCCGCCTGTAAGTGGGTATTTCTGTATAACACGCTGTACTTATACATCATAGCTTTCTATACTAACACCTCAGTCGTATTTCACCAAGTAATTAATAATTATTTGTACATTCATGAAAAGCTTAGAATAAATATTTTATTTGCATAATACAGTTTACAATTTGTAGAACACTTTACCCACTTGCGATTCTTTCGAACATTCTCCGATATCGTTCTACATAAACAACAGATTGCACCAAAACGCCAGACGCCACCTGCCGCCCATAGAGTGCCATAAAATAATTGAAAATTGCTAATACCATCGCACTGTAAATAACAGTGCAGGCAGTGTCACGACGTTTTAATGTATTATGCAGAACGCTACTACGTGTTAATGGTGGCACGATGAGTCCCCAACATAAATTTTGGGGCTTTTATCCATTTTTGCTGCGTTCTGTTTGCCAATTTCCTCGCCTGCTTATGTTTAATGACTGCGGGTGTGGGCGAAGATTTTATGTGACAATTTGTTTTATTTTTAATAAAATTAAAATTAATAACAATTTGCTGTGTTGCGTTAAATGGTTGATGACTAAAAATCTGGTAAAGATTTAATTATTTTTTTTTCAATTACTATTATCGTTGACGCCATCATGATTATCTTTTATAATAGGACTACTATTAATAATGAATTAATAAGTTAACTGCTAGGTCTACTATTGACCAAGATCCTGAGCTGCTCAAATTTGACTTGTCAAGATTATCACTAAACCTAGCCTAAGATATATTCACAGTAGGTATACTTTACTGTAGCAACAATTATAATTGCGTCAGCTGGCTTATACCATTATCGATTACTTTCATTTTAGTAAAAAAAGAGTTTGGTATCACAATCCTTTTTCTTCCCCTAGTTTCTTCTTTTGCTTCAAGCAAGTTCGGTATTATACACTAGCACGAGATTTTTAGATTATATCAGATATACCTCAGCGTTTGGACCAATTTGAGTTCGCCGTGGCCACTAGAAGTCTATTTATTGCAAATATTCAATGTTTTTCACGCGATAAAGTCCCGGAGCTAGATTTATATGTCTGTGAATCGCGTTTTATTTACTCGAGAAGATCTTTTTTCCTTTTCGCATCTTATCCATTAAAATGGCGACTTCTGACATAGGTCCCATGAACCTGAAATATTCAACACATTTGTCAAAAACATGAACTCAAGAAGCCTGTATATAGTGTAAAAAAAATTACGTAATGTGGTAAATTATATTTATCTAAGGATTTTTTTCCACACACTTCGTATAGCGTCTCGCGATTTCATTTATTCCCATAAAAAGTGTTAAAGAATAGCACAAAGGATATTCGTAATAGCAAAAAAAACGAGCTGAATGATCGAACCTCTTTGCAATCGCTTTTGGTCGATATGCTTGTCTCACTTTAATACTAAAGAGAAAATGAGATGAAAGATGTAGTTTTAGTTTTCACCACTCGCAAGAAGCGCTATTGTTTTGCAAATGCGCGCCATTTTTATACTCTCGTCTCGGGGACTTTCGTCTACTCGTTTGTAAAAAGTGTAAAAATCAACATCCGCACTAGAATCATAAACAACTAATATGAGTGTGATAATATAAAACAACTATTTATCACAGTATAACTATTATGTTTTACCCAAAGATTATAATCGATTTAATCAATTCATATTGAGTTCAATCGAAACTATAAAAATGCTATCTCGTTTTACACCTGCGCCGAGAGCGCAATTTCGCGCGATTCTACTGATCTCGGATATAACTCCCACTTTACGATCAACAAAGTCGCAAAGTAAATAAAGGTCGGAGTGATTTCCTTTTGGATGCACGTGTTTTATTACCAATCAAAGCAAGTGTTGGTTCTGATGCCGGGAGGATCGCTTTCAATTATAGGCTGATATTTATTATATTTCTTCGCCTGATAAGGCAAAATCTTCATTATACGGCTCATTCCATGTTCAATTAGATTTACATAATTATATGGAAACTATAAGAAAATAATAAAAACAAAAATTCTAGATCGATAAGCATGACTTTTTTGAATTACAGCAGTAAAACCAATGATATTATATGTTTATATGAGGTAGATGTCGCACAAGCGCGCGGAAACTGAGGCGGCAAAATTAAGTCAATTGTAGTAATTTTCATTGCGACGAGTATTTCAAGCGCAAGTCTAAACATATAGCTATCCTTTTCTATATTATTTGTACCGTATTATCTGTCGCAGTAAGCATGTTTATGATGTAAAGGAATAACATCAGGGCACCGCGCAGTATGAATATACCTCATCTTTAGTAAAACATCATTGCGTAAAACTTTTGTTTTCAGCAGTCACACATAAAAATAGAAAGCAAAATACGACTGAATATGAAAACAAATATGACTGAAAACTCTTTTTTCTTTAATAACATTTTCAGCCTGAAGCTTTTTTCAATAACAACAAATTTCTTTACGATATTAATGTTATATTCATAAAGGATAATACATATTTTTAACGACAGAATTGAAAAAAACAGCAACTGAATTTAATAGCCATTGAAAAAAGTCATTACAGTCCTTATTACCATAAACATGTTGAAATATGCAAATGGGTTAAATAACCAAAAATTTCTTCGGTAACGTAATATAGGTCGTTTCAAACATCTATCCGACGATTAATATTCATTCTCTGTGTACTTTACGACCGCGCCTCCGCAAACTTGGCTCAACAACTTCTCCACCTATTTAGTAAAGGTACCTTCCTATTTACCCCTCACCTTGTCAAGTTTTGTTGCTTCGCCATAAACACGCCCTACTTTCCACGATCTCACCCTAAACTTGCTACATCATATAGGTAGGTATTAAAATACTCCACACGTCAAGTCAAATATACACATATAATGTAGATACATAAAGTCACGCTTGTTTTTCAGTAGGGCAGATTTCAAGGAATTTCACTTGTCATCCTTGCATAATATCTGTCTCGCTTACTTTACTCTCATCAGATTTTATCTCAGCGTTGAGAGCTTCGGCTGTCAAAGTGACAGACGCTGGTTTGATCCCCAGCAGCGGCTTGAGCTTCCGGTGAATGCCGAATGCCTAAAACATACCTTTTCGCCCCCTGAAATTTCGAGTAACTGCCTGGTTAGCTACCACACTTAAGATTGAAAAACTCTCATACCAAACACGTACTGTGTTTAGACAGCAGTCTTCGAGAGCCGGTAAGCATACTAGGTCTAGCGTGATAACATCTTTGACCACATCGTCACTGACCATCAAGTGAGATAATGGTCAAACGCTAGATCTATACAGTACAGGAAAACACGGTGTTGTTCGCAAATCAGTAGCGACAACTTTCGTCAGTCCACAGGCTCCATTATCACGGCCTAGTTCTAAAGCGTTTGCCCTAAACCCAATATAACGTATAAAATTTACTGCATGTTTTCCCGAAACGATGTGTTACTCTGTTTTTAGTGTCGATTTTACGATAAATAGGATCATTTGTCCGCACCCATTAAGCCTTGACGACACATCGAATGGGCACTTGAGATTGTGTGCGACGCTTAGTATGGGATAAACTGCAGTTTCCAGCCGAGGCGGTTCCCGATTGTTGGTGCAGTGATACATTGTGTAGGTACAAGCAAAATGTTCGGTTCTACAACCAATACTGCGACAAATTTATAAGAAGACGTTTTAGCAGTTGTGTATTTGTTTCTTCAGAGTCAAAGAGCGATTTAGCATTACGTCTTACTGGATTCTGATCTGATTCCGTCAGATACCGTCCGGAGTAGTGGCAGAACGGTTTTTATGACACTTTACGCACTAGATCAATACGATTTCCGCCATCCAATTCTGTCATATAAATAATTCTACGACTATTCCGAACCGTATTTCACGTATACACCAACGTTTATGAGTAATGATCAATGTTATTTGCTTAGTTACTTGTTTACTTTGGTCATTACAGATAGAAGGCAAGTAAGCTGACAAAACAGATGCGCACGCGCTCCTCGATTGCTGCAGCACAGCAACACAACGGACTGAGTTGCTCATCTCGCGCCGGCTGTAGTCCACGTAGTCTGCACAGGCATTAGCGAGCTGATGGCCTTCCTGGACGAGATCGATGGTTTAAATAAAAACAGCATCTTACATTAAGCAAAATTTGCTGCAAAGGGTGTGGCTGCGAAAACTTCAGTGTCGACTTCGTTTCCATCATAATCTAATATGGGATATGGGGGGGGACCGAGTTTTAAGTTTTTCGTAAAATTAAATGAATTGGCAACTGAATGATTTTTCATTCGGTTGCCACTTCAGTATGTAAATAAAAATACAAATAAATTAATATTGAGACCAATATACCAGTGTGAAAATTGAGAAAAATCACACAATATTACTTCTTAATTAATAATTCCTAGATGAGATTTACGTTACTTATTTTATTTCTACTCATCCGTATAGAACAATATTTTTTTCACAGCTTCCAACGATTTTACAAAATTGCCTTTTCATTCGACAAATCTGGATTAAAATACAGGTAATCATTAGACACCGATTATTCTGCTAATAGACTTTAATAATGGACTAGGGTGATTTGAGCCCGGCTACTGAATTATCGGTACGTACAAAATTGGCGGTAATTTATTCTCTGTCGCTTTTATCGCAATTTTCGCTGTTAATTGAGACATTTGGACAGAATTCGTCCACTGCTAGAGCTTGTTCCCATTCCACTTCCGACTTATAATAAGCTGACGATAAACAAATTAACTTTCTACATTGTATGTTTTTTTTTTATAAACATTATAAGTTTGCGTATTGCTTCCGGGCTGTTTGGCCGTGGTCTAAGTGAAACTTGTGTTCCAGACGTTTCGTCGATCACTGCGGTCGACATCTTCAGTTGATCAGTAACAGAGAAGACGCCGCGAAGGAGAGTTCTACGCTCTTGTCGCCGCTAGGACCTGAACCATTGAAGATATGACGATTATAGAAGATATGACGAAACATCTTATACAAAACATTGTTTTTCTCATACTGGATCTTCTACAATCATTTCAAATTCACACACACACACAAACACACACACACACACACACACACACACACATGCAGATTTTCACACACCACGACGAGCCAATAATCTAACATTTATAAATAAGGTTATATCTGACGTGCCAATATAGCGGCACAGACTGTCTGTTACATTAATGTTATACCTATATAATGGAAACAATAACATACATCAAACTCTGTTATTTAAGAGCTGTGGATTATGTAAATTAATAAAATAAAAAAAATAAAAATAAAATGACCGGACCGCAGTGATCGACGAAACGTCTGGAACACAAGTTTCACTTAGACCACGGCCAAACAGCCCGGAAGCAACACATACAACATGCAACGCCAGCCGTGAAAGCCTTAGAGTTTAACTTTAAATAGTTTCTCTTTACAGTCTTTGTAACAAAAAATGGAACCGACTTCAATACTCAATAGTGTGAAATAACTTGTTGAAGTCGGTACCATGAGCACAATATTGTAGCGTCCCTAACTTAAGCCTTCCTTTTAACATTTGAGGAGTTGTTGTTCTTAGCGCCATCTACCTTTAATAGACAATTTAAGCTTTCAATCTTTCTAAAAAAACTGTGGCTAAGGCTGGCTACAATATTAGCCAAATCTTATTGCATGTCAACATTGGTAGATATTTTCTTATTGAGCCAAACAATATAAACTAAAGTTGTGGAATAGCTCTTATATGGTTATGATTAGAGTCCAAATTAGTATAAAATGCACTTATCAATAGCAATACTGAAGATAGATCTTTTTATTGAAATGGCGCTTAGTTTTAAGTAAAATTAGTCGTCACTTATTTGGTGCCGACTAAAACTATCCGCAAATGACCAGCGATTGAATAAAACTCGTCTAATATTCGAGATAGGGTTGTATGGAAGATATTAGCGTAAATAGAATAAGAGCCTTTTGACTGTACATAATTTAAGGTGTGATTAACAGACTTAAATTAGTACCATTGCATAGTATAATTATATGAACAATAATACTCTTTTCTCGCAGAATAACGCTTATTTTCCGGAATTCAAACGTAATTACGAGTAAGGACTATTAAATATAATATATATCTGTTCTAGCATTAAACATTTCAATAGGTTCGATTATAAGGGAAATAATGCGATACATTAAACAAAAAAACATCTAAAATGTATAATGGAAACAGGATCTTTGAGATGTTATGTCGTGGATAGGAAGTTTGCTGAAAACCGTTAAAATTAATGCCACAAACCGCTACTCAGTGAGCACCAATGCGAAAATGTTAATGGAACATCTTGTACAATAAGCGTGCTTTGTTTCTTATTTAATTTAGAATATGAACCATTACAGACACCACTTATCTATTAGCGTGGGTTGTGACATAGAAACGCAATGATGTTTTACTAAATATGATGTATATTTATACTGCGCGGTGCTCAGATTTTGTTCCTTTACGACATAAACATGCTTACTGCGACAGATAATACGGTACAAATAATATAGAAAAGGATAGCTATATGTTTAGACTTGCGCTTGATATACGCGTCGTAATGAAAATCACTACAATTGACTTAATTTTGCCGCTAAGTTTCCGCGCGCTTGTGCGACATCTACCTCATATAAACATATATATAATATCATTGTAGAAACGCAAATCCAGCTATGCCAGTATGGATTTTTGGAGTTGTGATTACGTATGTAAAACTGTGGATGGTATTTTTTGTAAAGTTTGATGTATTTGAAAACCTTCATGGTTCTAAGTACTTTGAATTAGTGGCACTTTTAATTAATTTAAAAAAAAAGTTTTACTAAATCAATAATAATGTATGTGTTTGATTGTAAATTTTATGCTAAAATAATATAAGGCAAAGAATATTTAGGTAAGCTCGTCTACTAATATAAAATAATAAACAATTTAAGACGGTTTAAAAGTAGCCATGCCATAAACTCCGGTTCATTTTACGGACCTAAAATGCACATAAAGATATACATTTTTTCTTTGAATATTAAAAACATACAAGTTTTTAAAAACTGTACGTTAAAATTCATATTTATCTAAAGATATGTTTATATTGTATGTCTAATCAAACAGTTGATCCTTAAAAAACGATCGTTCAGGATTCGTTTTCATTTTCCCGCCCTTTTACACCCTTGTCTTCGCTTGATACAAGGGTGAAGGGTAAACAATATTCCACTGCTGTTTCTTAGCACAATAACTTACAACTGGAAACATTACTCACTTAGAATAGCGTTATTATTCTAAAATTTCTTATAAACAAGCGTTGATACAGCGGTTGCCTTGAGCCCTTACTGCTCCTATAAACTTGAAGTGTAGATGACGCACGAGAGCCTATGAATACTTTGCAAGCCTAGTTAGAAAGTAATAAAATATAATTATAATATAAATTCATCGCATTGCATCGCTTAATTTTCTATTAATAAATAAAATAACGCTTAAATGCTCGCCCTAAAATTGGCAGTGTACAGGATTATTTTTTTTGTTTTTTTAAACTGTATAGATCTAGCGTTTGACCACTATCTCACTTGATGGTCAGTGATGATGTGGTCGAAGATGTTATATGTTATCCAGCTCTATACCTTTATTTCAATTGTTTACCGCTAGTCGCCTTCACAATGAGTAGGTACTTTCGTGCTTCGTAAGGTATCGCGCCATCCCACATTATGCTACTTACTAGGCTATCCAGCAACACACTTGTTGGACAGCGTGAGGAATTATAATCAATGCAATATAACATAGCATGCCATCATTACTTTCTACGGCGCCCCAGTGCGCCGCCGCGCTCACTTTGGGAATCACTGCCACAGACAACAAGACCGAATAAAATCGCATCAAAACAAAACGTTTTCCAAAGCAGTTTTCGACAAACGCAGACTTAAGTACATTTGAGTCTGCAACAGGATCCAGTAGAAATCCTGGCAGAGATCCTATTATAACAGTAAGGTGTCGGGAACTAAGTAACCGTGATACTGCCTTTACAATGGAAATAGAACGACGTTGGAATTGTTCTCGTTTTGGATTTTGTTATTCATCGAGCATATTTTAGTGACAGTTTGGGGCAATTGGAGGTTATATGTATTTTTGTTTACGTCCATATTTTGCAATTTTGTGTGTCACGCTTTCTTTTTTTTTTTCAGTTTAATATTCATTTACTGACCTGTTTACAATAACTTAAAATACTTGTTGTGACGTAGCTCATAGTTTACAACTAAAGAAAGCATATAATAAATAAATATATTATATTTATAACATACTAAATCCTTGACAACGTCATCACTTAACATCAGGTGAGACAGTTGTCAAACGCAAACTTATAATAACTAAAAAAAACCTGTATTATTTATTTCATTTCGTACATGATATGAACATAACTAATTAGTTCTTATATTTATTAGCCTAGCGTTAGAATGTAATAATTTATATACAACGGCTAGTGGATTGCTCAAATGTTATTGTAGTAGCTGTTGTATTGTAATAAATTATTAGTATTTTATTATAATACAGACATCGTCTCATTTGAAAAAAAAGTTCTAAACATATTTATGCATCGAGCTACGGAACCAAAGAGTCCAGGGTCGCTTATTTCTTAATTAATTCATTCGAACCCAAAAAACCTGCTCTTATTGGTCAGATTTGCTTTAAGTGCTTTTTATTTGAATCTCTAATTGGGTGGTTCTTGCGTTTGCTTTTTATATCAATGTTATCATTTGTCAGTTCTTACATCATTAGAGTCTGGGATCCTATGGCACAGCAATAAATTAAACAAATCCGATTTGCACGTGCGAAGGGAGAAACTCGTTCCCTCAGTTTTAGGGACCGTTGTTTATAAGCAAAAAGGAGACGCAGCCACTGAACACAAAACCAATTGGTTTCAAACAAGTTGACTTACTTAAATACTTAAAATTCAAGTAAGTACACAAAATAAGCTAAGAAACTGTTGCTCGCCGGCACCTATCTATATGATAAAAGTTAACACAGTTTCAAATACATCTCAAAAGAATACAAACTCACAATAACTTTCATAAGACAGTAACAAAAACTATAATATAAATATTGTTACCAACAACTTTTATGGCAAACTAGCTGCGCCCGAAGGATTCGCTCGCAAGGTCTACGTTTATTAAATATCTATATTATCCTATGTATATTATCCATTAACATGAATGTGGATGGATATAGAGGTAAAGGAAGGCCGAAGAAGGTATGGATGGACTGTGTGAAGAATGATATTATGTTTATGAAAGGTGTGAGCACTGAGACGACTAATGATAGAAGAGAATGGACGAGAAAAACATGTTGTGGCGACCCCGCCTAGTGTGGAATAAGGACAAGAAGAAGAACATCCTACGAGAACTTACATTTTTCCGAATAAAAAGTAGCCTATGTGCTCCAGACTAATAAAGTAGAATTTGATTGTCTAATGTGACTTTGTGGTGTTACGTACTGTATTAATTTACCCTTTTTAACCAACTTAAAAAAGGAGGAGGTTACTCAATACGACCTTATTTTTTTATGTGTGTTCGCGGATCTCTTGATGCTGAAAGAAAATAAAAAAAATGATGCACTATTCAACAATAAAAAATAGAATACATTGGTGTAAATAATCTTAGATCCCTTTAAATTCAACGGATACTTGTAAGGTCACAATCGCATCACAATCACATCACTGCACTAGGATACCCTGTGTCCCGCAAGGCATGGACAATCACGTGGACATGGACATACACAATCGCACAACACAAACATCCAAGACCTTATAACAAACATATATGCCCATGACAGATATATTTGCCTGATCCCGAGCAAGCCGTCGCGGCTCTAAAGTCAGTGTCACACTGATCTTGAGCTACGACTGTCAGAACCAGCACTAAAATAAGCTACAATACATGAAAAACTAGGTAAAAAGAGTCTTTATTTGAAAAATGTATTTGCCAACTTCAAAACAGTAGCATTCACTAACATGGAAAAGTCCATCATAAACTTTAACTATGACGGAACGCTAACTTCAGATCGCACCTTAATGAAGGGTGAGTTACGTAAAAAAGGGAGAAAATAAAGGAGAAAAACGCCAGTAAGCTATGCCGAACACGTTCATAAGAGTCGGCTGATTTTTGCGTCACGTACAGAGAAACTGGCAACTTTTATTACTTCCTAGTACCGTAATTGTTATGGAGAACGGTATCCCCTATTACTTAAGTTGGTCGTTTGTAACGAGATTTGTGACGTCACTGGTTACAGACTATTTTTGATTATCGAACACGATCCGATTGTTAGCTATGATCTCCTCAGCCATAGGATGTCCGCTGCTGGACATATGCCTCGCCCATATAGGGGGGATTTGCCAATACTCGCCACGCTTGGCAGACGGGTTGGCGAGCGCAATATGGTAAGCCCAAAAGTGTGAAATAACTTGTGGAAGTCGGTACCATGCTCACAATATTTTGATAACTTTTGAACTGTAAACTCTAAGGCTTTCACGGCCGGCGTTGTATGTATTACTTCCGGGATAAGTAACAGAGAAGACGCCGCGAAGGAGAGTGAGAACACAAGTTTCATTTAGACCACGGCCAAACAGCCCGGAAGTAATATATACAATTTTTGAACTATCATGGTACCGACTTCAACAAGTTATTTCTCACTTATATACATACGAGCATTATGTGTACTTATGTTTCTGCAAAATAAATCATTTTGAATTTGAATTTGAATTTATGAGTGTTATAGTCGGTTCCATTTTTTGTGTATACATTATATAGAAGATTACTAGCAATTTAAAACTAAGCTAAAAAAGGTACGGACCATTGAGTCTGTAGTGTTATAGTTTAACCAATTAAAAAAAACAATCAACAAGCGTGAGAAAACAAAATCCTTCTTCACATCGAACATCTGTGATCGGCTACGGTCACATAAGCAAGCTCCCATAATAAAGATAATAAAAGAAACTAAAACAAGACAAATAAAATATGAGCTCTGTTACGATTTGAATATGAAATTACATTTTTTATTTTGGAACGCAGTAGAAATAAAATCTGGTAAAATGTATAGTTCTTTGCTAATTCACGGACTATTGTTAAAACCAACATTGTATGGAGGGATGTTTTGGCTGCGCGTTGTTTCAGCTGGTTTCTTCAGTAATATAATGAGCAGGGCAAAGTTGATTTAGTCTCTCTTGCCCTCGGGCAGTCCCGGGGAGGTTGCTTTTACATTACGCGACTATTATTTTGTGCTATTTAATTTTGCTTATGCGTTTGTGGTTGGGGTAACCTTTGTAATTGTAGCTAATGAACTTCTATTTTTTCTTTAGTTTGCTAAAGCTTCTTCGAGTACCTAATTAATGAAAATGTAGAATATTTGATCACTCATAACAAAAATGATTAAGATTAACTACGTTCAAATTATTTGAAGAAAAAAATTCGGCTGCTAGTGGGACTTGAACCCACGACTCCAGAATACCGTCCTGTCACTTTGTCCAACTAAGCTATAGCAGCCAGTACCATACTTTTTTTTTAACTTTATTATGGGAGCTTGTTTATGTGACCGTAACCGATCACAGATGTTTGATGTGAAGAAGGATTTTCTTTTCTCACGCTTGTTGGTTGTTTTTTTTATTGGTTAAACTATAACACTACAGACTCAATGGTCCGTACCTTTTTTTGCTTTGTTTTAATTAAATAATACTATTTAAAAATATTAATTAAACATCAAGACAAGCGTAGGTACACAAGAACACTAGTCTACAAAGCAAGTGACTCCTCTTTTTTGTATTTTTTCATTTTTATAAGTTGTTTAACTATTAACTATTACTTTTACTAAGTTAATTATATTCTTAAAATATTATTACCTTACATTAGCGTTTTTATTTTTAACAGCTCCCTTGTTGCTTGTTGATTGTTGTTTTAGGTTAAGTGAGAGGTCATGCTGAAAGCCTTTAGAAGAGTTATAGGTTTTAACATTCGAGCTTAATCGCGGATCCACCCTGGCCAGTACTTCTCTTCGTGCAAAAAGTTGGAACTCTATACAGCATCTCGTTTGTTTTTCATCAAACGCATTCACAGTAGAACCCCCGCACTACGATACACTGCATTGCGGGAAGTAAGACACACACAATCACTTTACACAAATATCCTCCATCCCAAGCCCCGAGAACAAACATCTATGCTCAGAACATTGGCCCTAGCCGGGATTCAAACCCGTGGTCACGATTCTAAAGTCACTGATCACTGAGCCACAATTATGACCGTCAATTGTTCCACATTGTCTTATCCAGCTGAGTGGGATAATTACATGACCGGAAGATTGGGTTTCTTGATAGAACTAGATGGTGACGTTGCTACCTGTAGCTGCCTATAATTGGCGTCGTTCTCGGTTGGACGAAGTGCAGGACAGGCGAGATTTAATTCAAGTACTTTTTGTGTCTTAAACTGTACTTTGACCTAACCACGAATACTTTTATTTGAGTTTCCTCAACGAAATCGAATCGTAATCTAAAACTATTTCCCGACACGAGGTCCAAATTACGTTGAAATGGTGGTCCGCGGATACTGTAAGTTTTGTATGGAAGACATACATGATAAGCATTCTAGGTCTAGCGTGATAACATCTTCGACCACATCGTCACTGACCATCAAGTGAGATAGTGGTCAAACGCTAGAACTATACAGTATAGAAAAAAATAAATAAAAAAAGGCACAAACTGTGAAATGATGATATTTTTTGTTAAATTTACCACCACACGCCACCGCCGCCGCGCTAGCCGTGGTGTGTTCAAACTTTGTTCAGTGTAAAGAAAACTCGCCTTAATAAGCTTAGAGTTTTCTACCTAAAGTGCGACGGCATGAGATATGGAATATACATTTAATTGTCTACAAAGTGAAATAAATATCCAATGGCAACTTTATTAATAGTTGTTTTTCCTTGGCTGATTGTCTCATCACGACCACGGGCAGATTGACCGTGAGTGCAGGAAGAAGCTGAGTGCGAGCCACTTCCGGTGAGTTTATTAATGTATGTATGTATCATGGGGAGAGAAATATTTCCAGCTGTGAACATTCTACGGCTTTAAATATGATGAATTGCCACAGATCTAAAGCCTACAAAACTCAAATTAAAGTTAAATGTTAAGAAAGTTCATAGCATTGTATTGGAATAGTTCATAATAATTAAGTAGATAAAATTGAGTTTCTATAAATTATTTATTTTGCATAACTAGTTACAGTGCATTTAGACAGATGTCACAAAATGCATAGTATAAAAAGTATTATACTATTTTTTTGTAAAGTATACTGTACCAACTGCAATTAAATTTCTATGGGACGAATCTGAAAGCATTTTTTAAAAATATTTCAGTTTATAAATGATTATGTATGGAAGTAACAAACAACCAAAGGCCTATGTCCAGCAATGGACGTTTTGTTGGCTGAGATTCATCTCATTTATTATTTCATCATCATCTTCAGATGATGATGAAACAATATAACAATCATTGAACCAAATTGGTTATATCTCCTTTTTAAAAGTCTGATTAAAAACCCTTAACTGTTTGCTCGCAGACCAGAGAATAAGAGTTAGAGGTACCATCTACATCACAATTACCAATTTTGACCGCATCAATGTATCAAAATGTGTTAAAAAGTGCCTAAATACTCGCCAGCAGAAAACATCCCTAATTTTTACTACAATTTTCTTCATAAATTCGTGGAATATACTACATTGTATTCACCTTTTGAACTATAGCTGTAATCAAGTGGGTAACTCTAAAATTCGAGCCCAACAAAAACCGAACAATTTCGCAACCCAAATAACCGCCAGCCCAGCAATTACTTACCCTTATCAGCGCTATAAATATTCAAGTAGTGAAAAGCTAATAGGTCAATATGAGCGACCAGTTACTACGCCGTTATGACTCCGAGCACGCTTGACCTAGCCTCTACAGTGTTTGATTGAGCAATTTTCTTCGACAGCCCCTTACGATAACTTAGTTTGATTAGCACGTTAGTCTGGGTAACGAACACGCTATTGTGATCAGAGTTCGTTAGCTAGTTAATTTTAGCATGGGAAAGGGTTGGTTTGGCATAACTTTGTATGTTAGTCGGGATAACATTGTTGTGTAGAGTACGGTACGCAGAGGCATAAAGTGAAATGAACTTAAAGTTGGTAGGTAACAACTAGTTAGACGATTTAAACGCATAAACGATTACTTTACACTGTTGCTACGGGTATAACGTGACACTTACGCGTAGACGATATCACGATCGACAATTGTTTCGGCTTCTTCCGGAAATCTTCAAGAAGCGTAGTGTTAATTACTTGAATTATGAACGTGAGTTTTAATAATATTATATAGAATTATATAAAAAAAACAAATAGTCATCAATATAATCACTTTACAGTAATTCTCATCCTTTCTAAACACACTAATATTATAATTGCAAAATTTTGTGTATATATGCGTAGCTGTGTGTGTGTCTATTTCATAATAATTTCACGCCTTAACGGCTATGATGGATTTCGATTAAATTCGGAATGTTTTATAACTTAGAATACCACATTTGTTACTTTTCAGCCAGAAAATGAATAGCTCTTCCGAGAAACACCAAAAACAGAACAATAATATAATATTAAATGTGAAAGTAACTCTGTATGTCTGTTACGTTTTCACGCATAAACTGCTAAACCAATTGTTTTTATTTTTTTGAATATAGATAGACGGGAGCATGGAAAAAAACGTAGGCTATTTTTGTCCTGGTAAAAGTATGATTCCAGTGGGATAACTGAGTTAGCAGGAAGACCGTAGTCACGCGGGTTAAGCCCTGGAGCACAGCTAGCTTATGAATATTATATAACCGATCATTATGAAAATTATGCACACATTGTTAGGGATCAGAAGAAGACCTTCATCCAGAAAAATATACTGTTTTCGGTAATATATTTTAATTTAGAGTAGGTACTAAAAAAAATACGTAAAAAAACTTATGTGAATGTCCATTTATTGAACTAAAACTATCAAAGCCCGACCAAGAGAAATGGAATTTGGCCGACAGCATCGTTCAGTTTGGCACGACCCTTATAACATGACGATGGTATCCTTACTTCCCGGAACTCACAACACAAAATAAGTTGTATCCTTCGTTATCGGCAAGAAATTCTGCCCCTTACATTCCTGGCAAACTTGAAAATAATTATTTTCGAAGTTTCCCATCTCCTCACATGCCGTAGTTTGGCCAATCTCCTGAAGGAGTCCGTCGGAAACTTCAACTTACAAATATTTCCTGCTCATATGAAAATCTTTTGGCGTGTCCGACGGCTGGGGAACGTAAACTATGCTCTCTAGGTAAAGTTTTGTACGTTACGAATCCAATCACATGCAGGGTTTGGATGCGTTTCGGTCCAGGATATTATAGGGTTGTTACAATTTATTGTGGTTCATTTCAAATAAACTGGAACTGAAATAAGTTAGATTAGTTAGAAGGTAACTTGAGCTTATATATCTAGAGCTAGCTAGTTATATAATATAATCGTTGCATATATCTCTGAACATAACAGGAAACATTTTTTCAACTTTTTCATTCCCGGACAGGTCAAACATTTGTGTGCATGAACATGTCTGTTTGACCGGTGTCTGGGTGTGTATATGCATATTAGTATATATATCAGTCATCAGGTTACCATAGCACAGGCTCTGCCTAGTTTGGGACCTGAAGACCTTGTGTGAATGAGAATAAATAAATAAATGAAATAAATTAAATTAAAGTCAACTGTTTTCAAATTTCGAACGTACAATATGTATTTTTGGGCACCCTAAAGAAATAGTTTCAGCTTACCAAAAAAGATTTTATAAATAGTATATATGTTGAAAAACCTCAAAAGATATAAAGTGATTCAATATTTTCAAATATATAGTTATGCTTTTTTAAATATTTACTTAAGCTTTTAAAATACATTACACAACACAACCCGATTCTTGATATTATAAATAAATTGATTATATTTTAATTACTTCAATTCCAGTACATAATTATACCATTAGAAAAGTCAAGTAATGAGAACTTGAATGATATAGCAAAGTTGATCTGTATGTAGCACGTGATTATGTATTTAAATAAAAGACATACATTTTTAAAATAATGTAAAAAGGTCAAGAACTAGACGCGGCACAGGCCTTACCGCCTAGTTTAATGATCAGGGCATTATATTAATGGCAAATGATGAAAAATAAAGAAAAAAATTATTTAAAATATATAATAATACGTGCGTAAATTTCTCGCAGGACTGGAAATAATATTAAATAGTTACGTAATTTTAAAACTATTTGAAACAGTCAGGTTCCTGAAAAATAGTAAAATATAGTAAACCAAATCAACTAGAAAATATAACCTTTTAAATCAAATTTTTTTGTACAATTCGAGGTAAGGTATTGACGATGCCTATACATTTATGACAGGCAGTTATTAATATTGAAATATATTTTAGATACATGCATCCTTAGCATATCATATTACAAATATAAAATAATAATGCGTAATGCAACTTATTTTATGTTTTTACAACAGTCGATGCCTTTATTAAAATAAAATACTAATAACTAATTACAATTCGACATACATATATTTATACCTCTTTCCCCTAGGGGTAGGCAGGGATCACAGCCTTCCAAAAGCTACGATCCCGATACTGCTACAGCTACTACAAAAACTTGTACTCGCTCAAACGAAACGAGATAATTATGGTTGATACCTATTTCAATTCGTAGCCGATTCATTCAGTAGCAGCCCTGACTTCAGCAAACTCTTCGCGAAGTGGAAACGTCGAACGCGATTCCACTCGCGCATTCCCTGTGCGGATAACAGAATTTCCGATCAGACAGTACGTTTCTTCTGATGCCTCGTCAGTATTTGTTTGTACCCAGTATTTCTAGTATAGAATGCACTGTTGTACCCTCAGATAAAATAACCAAGAAGCGGAAGCTGTATACTCAAAGGTTGTACCTGTAAGTTTAAATTGCGAAAAAACAATTCTTATCGTAGTGTCACGATTAAAATAACGCGCTGCAATTGATTACCCTTTAATTATTATAAATGCGAAGGTTTATGTCTGTGTGTCCGTGTATCTGTGACCACTCAGTACTAAAAGGGATTTGCATGAAATGTGGTATCAAGTTTTTTTAGACCCTGGAGTAGGTAACACAAGGATTCTCTCAATTCCAAAAAACTGAACAGTTCCTGTGAGGTAACGGGAAGGTAACGAGGTCCTTAATAAACGATACGTCTTCATTTGTACTTACTGTGATGGTATAAAACATTTTTTTTATACTGTATAGATCTAGCGTTTGACCAATATCTTACTTGATGGTCAGTGACGATGTGGTCCTATATTTGTACACTGCGATGAAATTTAGATAACATTACTAGTGTAATGGCCGTTTTCATAAACGTTGTCTAAATTTACTGGGCCCCTTACGGCATCATAAGTGTTCGTTGCCTTTTCACCATCGTCTTTTTTTATATATACTGATCTAGCGTTTGACCACTATCTCACTTGATGGTCAGTGACGATGTGATCGAAGGTGCTATCACGCTAGACCTAGAATGCTCACTGGCTCTCAAAGACTGCTGCCTGAACACACTATGTGCTTGGTGACAGTTTTTCTAACTTGAGGGTGGTTGCTAACCAGGCGGGTATACGAAAGTACCCTACCACAATACTGGGAATTTGATAACGGTGTTACTACACCAGGAGCTCAGACTGTTGTTGGGGCTCGAACCAGTGTCCGTCAGTTTGACAGGCGACGCTCTCCCCGCTGAGCTATCATCGTTCCGCATATATTTTTAATACTACTGTACAACTTAAACTTACTCGGACTGCTGTGCACTCATTTACTGTTTGTATGACAACGCAGCGACCAAAACAAGCATTAATTATTTTATTGTTTGATAATTCAACAAAATATTATGATATATAATTTTTTTTTTAATATAATATCATAATATTTTAAGATATGTTTATTTTTTATTATGTTTTTATGCATTTTGCTTATTATTATCTAGTTCACTTATTTATTTATTAAATTAAACACAGTTACAATTATTAATTTCATTAGGATACAGAGTAATAAATAATTATTAAATACAATATATTTCTAAAAATACAAACAGGAATGATAGTAACCTTTAGAAAAAAATATTTATAATCATACCATAACCACTATAGTAAACATAAATAAAAAAATATAAATGTGATAATAAAAAATAGATCTGTCTTTTGGTTTTACCGCCAGTTGTTTAAGCCGACTTCTGTTTGGTAATTATTCTGGTAATGGTTCATCCATCGCCAGTCAGCATTAGCACCTTTATGCCATCTGAGATTAAAACCTTGTTTTCTTTCACAACGCCATTCCACCGAAATTAAAACACACTAACGGGCGATGACACCAGCAAAGGTGTGTTCCAAGTTAACAAAAAATAAAAATACCAGTCTATTTCATAGCTCCACCGTCATTAAAATGATGGCGCTAAAGCGTCGTTTTATACATTTTTTGGCTGTTGGCTCGGCTCCGCACTTCAGACGTCTTTTAGAGATTTTTTTTACCAAAAAGTAAGTCGTCATATCCTCGGCACGAGCCTTCTGATACAATCTGGGGCCCGTCTCGAGTGGCTGGAACCGAACTTGTATATAGAACATAGCAGTTACAATTAGAAATAAATAATTGATCAAAAAATATTTGCAAGACGGATTTGTAGACAGCTTGTCTAGCCTTGATAATTAGTACTTACTAAGTGCGTAACTGCATAAATATAAATATTGACAGATCGCGTCATTGTCAAGGTATCCATGAGTAAGCCAGTCAAGGGTGAACAAGTTTTTTAAAAAGTTTTCATTGATTATTTTTTTTAAATGTATAGAAATTGAATGTCTCGTCTGTTTATTCCTCATAGCAGAACTCTTATGGTATTAAAGTTATAGTTTTACGTATGAGTATTCTTAAGCGAATGTATTTTTTTTAGTGTAGGACGAAGTTGCTTCCATGTTTCTACAATACTACAAATCCTCAGCGCACGGTAGATAGCCCGGGCGGCGCCGCGGCGGCGGCAATGGAGAGATCATTTTTTTCTAACGTATTATAGACTCTAGGTCTAGCATGATAATATCTTCAACCACATCGTCACTGACCATCACGTGAGATAGTAGTCAAACTCTTAATCTACACAGTATAAAAAAGCAAAATCATCTATTATATTCACCTATCGCGACTTAAACAACCAATTGCTGCCTACGTAAACAATTTTCTGTTGCATTACTTATCTATGGAAACAGAACAGTGTCGTGCACCACTTGTTCGTTTCGCAACTTTCAGCGAAAGACCAAAGAGGGCGCCACTTCAAAAGAAATTATGGTAAAAGTTGCAAACTTCATCAGTTTGTTGTTTAACTTGCAGGGTACTTACGTCCGTTGTTCTGAGCTTACTTACAGTTAGTGGAATGTAATTCAGTCTTGTTTAATTACTTGAAAATATTTGGTCTTTCTCAGTTTTGTGAGTTGGATTAACGTGCACTAGATAGTATTCAACTTTAGAGTTTACTTGCATGTGCCATATTTTTATTTTTTTTAATTCACAATTCACATAATAATATATTATTTGAGCTAGTGATAGTGTATTAATAGAAAAGGTATATTTAGCAAATTTATGTTCATTTATTTATACTGGGGTAATCTGTAATGACCATAGATGTTAGTTCTCGAGCCCTAGACGTTTGTATAATTGTTATTGCGTGTTTCCATGCCTCCCGCGACACAGGGTATCCTCGTGCTGGGATGTGAATATAAATAAGTTTTGTTTTTTATTGTTTTTATCACAAACTTAACGTTCATCAGACACAGCTGAAAGATGACTTTACATTAAAATAATTAACATATTATTATTACATTATTTTTATATTTTTATTTCGCAATCACTATTTCAAACTATAATATGTAATAATTAATCCGGGCAGGACCTAATTATTAAAACACAGGCCCAACAGCTTAGTTTAATATTTAGTGCCACAGTTAACATATACTGTGAAGTAAGAAAATATTTATTTATTTATAATTCCTAACCATATCAATAAAACATTGATATAGGAAGATAGTTCATATCTGCGAAATATATTTACTTAGGTACAATCCACTCGTTGTCGGGTTTCAATAGAGATAAACGACCATTCACCAAAAAAGGATAGGTAATCCTCAACATATTTCTTGAGGTCAGCAACCATCAAAGCTCAATGTTCAACAAGGCGGGTTCAGCGGCAAAATCGACCTTTTGTATCATAAAAGAATCCGTTTAAGATTCTCCCACTCGATATTCAGCGGGCCTCACTGATCCGCCGATTTTGTCCATTTAATAATCGATTATAGCCCACGGTAGGGATTACCATATCAAAGGAGAGATCTCATGTCGTTGCCGATTTCGTGAAACATTCATTCGAATAAAGACGGCGCGAGCACTTTTATTACGCGAGAATTTCTTAGAAATATTGCGTTTTGTCTTTCCATAATACGTCGAGACAAAGATAAGTTAAGGGGATGTTGCCTTGATTTATTTATTGGTTCTCTTTGAAATACCTTTTCATGTATCTGGTGTTTTACCTTTGTGACATACTTACTGATGCTGGGTAAAAGTAGGTAAAACAAATAAATACAAAGTAGGTTTTTGCTTGATTTTATGTTATCTGATAAGTTAATTTACAAAAAGATGGAAGAGCAGTTAAATTGTTATTTTTTATTGAACCGATTTCTTGATAAAAACTAACGAAACAGAAAATATTATAAATCTTTGGGTTTCCCTCTTGCATACCATTGCGTCTGAAGCGATGATAACTCAGCGGGAGGAGCGTCGGCATTCAAACACTGGTTCGATCCCCAACAACAGCTTGAGCTTCCGGTGAAGGTAACACCGTTAGCAAATTAGCATGGTGGTAGGATACTTTTGAGTACCCGTCTGGCTAGCTACCACCCTCAGGTTTGAAAAACTGTCACTAAACACATAGCGTGTTCAGGCAGCATTCTTTGGGAGCCAGTGAACATCCTAGATTTAGCGTGATAACATCATCGACCACATCGTCACTGACCATCAAGTGAGATAGTGGTCAAACGCTATACTGTATAGTAATCTATACAGTATAAAAATATATAAAAAATCAAGAATATAATCCTAAAAAATTATGCAAGAAAGATCAGATAATATTATAAATGTGAAAGTAATCTAATAAAAATAAATAAATCTATCTCTCCGTAACACTAAGCCAATTTTGGTGAACGTTGATATAAAAATATATGGTACTTTAATGAAGCATATTGACTACTTTTTATCCCGGAAAAGTATGATTCCCGTGGATAACTTAGGTAGGGGGTAAACCGTAGTCCACGCGGGTGAAACCCCTAGGCGCAGCTAGCAAACTCTCTGAAAAAGTATCTTGTAAACTTTAACAAGCTATGTTGACATTTTATTTCATTGTTTTGCACAAAAATATGACGATAATGAGACTTAATTAAGAAAAAAACAAAAGTTGTTAAGGCCAGGCTGTTGAGTGCACGTCTAGGTAGACGCCCGGGTGACCCCACTTCTGCGGGCAAGGTCTGGAGAGGTAAGCTGAAATTAATCTTAAAACCGATACTGTATTTTTATATCTTCACTGCAGACAGTTGCTTAAATTAATTTATACCTTAACTTAAATATCAAACTTTATGGTTGTCACTTAAAAAATATTTAGGGTTCGACGCAAAAAGAACACGTTACTTACATCATTTGCAGTGATCGACGAATCAAGTTCAAATTCAAACACTCTTCATTGTACAAAAAGAAATGAAATTACTAAGCTTACATAATATAAAACATAGTACATGCTTCCGGAGGTACCTTCACCGGAAGCATAAATCGCCGGTAGGAATCGAACCAGAGACCGTCAGGTTGACATCCGACGCTGACACCTGGAGACATCATTGCTTCAAACTTAAAATAGCTTATCTGTGTATTAATGATATCTGATTTTCCCTCATTGTTCATATTTCGAAAGACGAAAATAAAACTTGAAAACACGTTTTATTGTTTTACCTACATCGACTAAATGTTTGACGGGGTTATTGTATATTTGTTACAAATTAAATGATTCCTTTCAGTTTTTTTTTAAAGACACACACACACACTCTCTATACGTACTGTCTGTCTGTAAGTACCAAAACATTACAATAATGGCCCTAATTCTGTTAACCACTCGAACTAAAAGAAAAAAAAAAAAAAAAAAAAAAAAAAAACTCTTTAACTATCTAAAACTTACCTACTTGAATTCTTCAAAATAGCTCCTATTATTAGGTTAAAATTCAAATTCGTATATCTCCATACAACGCTATCTCTAATGTAAGAGGAGCTTTCAATTGCTGGCCAATCACGGGTAGTTTTAGTCAGTTTAGTTGGCATCAAATAAGTGGCGACTTATGTTACTGATAATCCTAGACAACGTCATCACTTAACATCAGGTGAGACAGTTGTCAAACGCAAACTTATAATATATAAAAAAAATAAAAAATAAATCCGCAATTTTAATAAGAAAATTTAATTTTATTGTTCATATTAATAAGTGTCATACTGATTTGGTCCTTATCATAACCATATAAGATGTTACTAATCTTATTTTCCAGAATTTTAGTTTAGTTTAGTTGAACAAGAGAATCACTACAATGTACACTTAGCCTAAATTTGAAGCACCTACATAATCGCGCTCCGAGCTCTCAAGTTGATACCATAATGCGGGTGTGTCTTCCTTCCCGTTCCACATCCCACATCCTCTGTGAGTTACACATTTCGGGGAATCCCCTCAAAGAGGCTGGCGGCGGCGGCGGTGGCCGGATGCGTCGACCGCGAGCTATGGCGCCGTGCTTTTGACTAATCCTCAGAGATAATATCCTTGCACGGGCTCAGGAGTTTTACACTAGTTAAAGCCTTGGAGAATCACTTGTATATAAACCGACAATATGTAGATGTGATATGGAACTACTTAGCAATTGATCAGCGCTTAAATAATAATTATGGGACATAATACAATGATATAATTAAAAAAATGAAAATAAAATGTATTAAAATTAAAAAGTGTAATTGATACAACTACAGGCAAACACATACCCAGCTGTAAAATTTATAAGAGCCATGTGTGCAATTCGTTAAAGCGTGCTTTAACAAATTAAAGCATTCATTATCATCATCATCATTATCTCATCCATAAGACGTCCACTGCTGGACATAGGCCTCTCCCATTGGTTTCTACAAGGACCGGTTGAAAGCGGCCTGTCCTTTTTTAATTTGAAAGCTGGTGCTTTCCGTGTGATTCCAATAGATCAAAATCGGACAAGTGATTTTTGAGTTACATAACTGAAAAATAAATGTGCTACTCATACCTCGACGATATAATAGTTGCGGGTGAAGACATCGATGAACATACACAATCACAATTATCCGTAAGTAGCAGGGGTCACTGAAAAGAGTGAAAAAAAAATTACCTAAAAATGGAACACTTAGACTTCAACACTCAAAAGTGTAAAATAACTTGTCGAATTCGGTACCATGAGCACAATATTTTGATAATACATAGTTACTTTTGAACTATCCTCGTACCGACTTCAACAACTCAATTCACACTTTTGAGTGTTGAAGTCGGTTCCATTATTTGGTAGTTTTTTTTTTTTATAATACCGCTCGCGAGCCGCTCTTGAGCTGCGTGCTAGCTGCGCATTCGTTAGGTCTGGACACAGCCTAACACTAAACCGGTAAAAAAATAAATCAACCCTTATAATCTAATGTGTCTTTTGTACGGACTTTTGGAGACACAGTGAGCGGTAAGCTCGTAGCCCATACGAGTGAAGCCACGGGTTGTTGATAGGAAATTAGTTCAGATTCAATTTTAAAAAGTCTTTTATAAATAAATAAGACTCTTTCTTAAGAACTAAAAATGTTGTAACAAAGCAACATCTCGCCAACTCCAAAGCTTTCAGACTGGAAATATAACAGCAAAGGATCTCGTTTAAAACACAGCGTATCCTGTTAAAGAATGTACCAGCATTGAGGTCGTAAAGAAAATATCTACGATATTTAAATAGCGAAGGAAACCAGTGAAACATGAAATCTTGGGCGTACTCGAAGGAAGTTAAAGACAAGCGTTTATGCTTTAACGAGTATTGTTAACAGCGCCGCGTCCGGAACGCTTTGACCCGACATCGGCCCCCTAACAATTTCCTATTAAAATTCTTTCTCCCAACTCTGGAAAACTTTATCTCAATATAATATGAGGTATAACATGATGGTCTCATTCTAGTAGTACATAAAGAATTTGTGCGGGCTCAAGGCTTTATAAAATTATGTCTATTACAAGCAATGTATTGTTTTAAACTAATGCAAATCGAATTCATGTCACTATGATAACCTAGTTAGTGGTTACATATTTGACCCGTTTGGGGTCGAGACATTGGGCCCGTGGGGGCCGGGAACTCATCGCTCATATAATATTTTTGACATTTCGACCAAGTTGTCACACAGGAAGGCTCTATTCATGACCACGTTCAGCACGTCGGCTTGATATTGAAACGTACTATAATAAATCTGATGGTGTAATAAATCATATCACATACAGCAGTTCCTAAGCTCAGATTGACGTACTGGTAATTTTTGTCACATGTTTGGTCCATTCCGTTCCGTCTGGGGTAATTTAACTGTCTAGTGAAGAACTCTGTGTGATAATTTTTTTTTATTGGGAATAGGCAAGCTCCGACATCTATTTCACCTGATGATAATGATGCGGTCTACGATGGAGCACTCTTGCCTAGAAGATACCTATTCAGTATTCACTCGTGACTTGAAGATACTGAGATTGTATTCTAGCGGAAAAGGAGATTTAGGCAATGAATTTCACTCATTAGCTGTACGCACCGTGAATGTGGAAGCAAAACACTTCGTGCGACAAATTGAAACATCTACCATGTATGGATGTCGCATTGTCGTCGTTGTCGTTCTCAGATGGAACTCATATGTACCTATTTGAGGCTACTTAGTGTATTATCAATAAGAGAGATCATAAAATTACCTATAGGAGCGGTCAAAGTCTATGATGTCAAAGTCAAAGTCCAAGGTCAAAGTCCTGGTTGACATCGTTGAGTGGTAGCGTACCCTGACGTCAGTGTCATACCCGACGTTTAGGAATGCTGATTTTTGTTGAAAGCCCTGAGTTATACATACATACACTTATATGTATATAAGTATATATATCAGTCATCAGGTTACCATAGCACAGGCTCTGCCTAGTTTGGGACCTGAAGACCGTGTGTGAATGTTAATAGAAAAAAAAAAAAAAAAAAGTTAATTATACAAACCGATGCTTTAACGTGTCAAATAAATAACGAAATTATTCCGTTATTATTAACTTCCATACAAACTTTTGCATTTATAATATTAGCAGGATAATAAGAAAACCTATATTATAAATCATCATCATCATCATCTCAGCCATAGGATGTCCTGCACTGCTGGACATAAGCCTACCCCATTGATTTCCACAAGGACCTGTTAGAAGCGGCCCGCTTATTATATTATATTATAAATCTTATCTCTAAATTTTGAAACAAACACGGTTTCAAGGTAAGGTACGAAATGTTCTGGCTTAGCTTCATATAATTGAAACCGTTCCGCGGATAAATAATACATAAAGATCTTATTCACCTTTCTCTCGCATGCAAAAAATACTTAACATTTTTACACTTTCATTTTCTGAAGCCCGAAAATCTCTCGCGTGCATTTATTTATTTTCCTCCCAGTAAATAAGATGAGATAGGTAAGTACATTTATATTCATAAGCATAGTAAGACGTAACGGGGGTTGGTGAAATTCGAAATATTAGAGGGTGGCGCCCCTCAGGTAATCGACTGACAAATGTCTCAGATATTTCACGAAGTTCATTTTGCGGGTGTTCCAGGGGCCGTACCATCAACTTTTACAAAACCATCATGTTTCAAGAACGTCATACTTCAAGCTTAAAGTAATAATGCTCAGATTCGTACCATGAACGTCTTAAAACATTATTGTTTTATTATCGCTCAGTGACGTGTAGAATGAACGAAGAACATTCCTGCTGTAAGGGCAAGCGAGACAACATTATATTTTCATATAGCGTTGTCGCTTTCGTTGGCGCTGGCTCATGGTACGCTTTGAGTGAACGAAATAGAGGTTTACGTCACAAAACTGCTTAGTATAAACAACATTAAAGTAACATTGCTTATGTGGCCTTGTGGTACGAAAATTCAAAGTAAGATTACAATAATACTGCTATAAGAGTTGGTGGTAGGCCCCCAGGTAGGGATGCATCTACCTATATATAACGATGATAAAAATGTATCCCTATTATCCTTGGTCAAACTATAACTTACAAACGACCCGATTTTATTTAACTTCAAAGTATTCTTAAATCTTATAAAAGCCTCTCTTTTACTTAGGAAGAAAGAGAAGAAAAATAAAAAAACTGTAAGTTACTGGCAAAATTTTGGAGTAATGTATGGTAACGGGAAAACTGTAGTCCATGCGAGTAAAAATGTAAGGCGTAGCTAGTTTTTAGATAAACTATACCTCTCATCTTCATTGTCAAACTTATACCGAAGTACTTTTTCCATCCACTTAGCCAGTTAGCACCCTCTAGTTTAAAATTTAGTTACCAACACAAAAGCAAGTATTGTGAGTATGGGTGTGTATGTATTTAATGTATCTAGTGGGATCCTACTTTAAACCACATCTTCACTGACCATCAAGTGATCCATCGATCAAGATATTGGAAAAACGGTATTTAATCATACAATAAAAAACTTTTTTTTGTGAATGTATTTTTGCTAAACATTTTTATTTTATTACCCTACTTTATTTATCTTAAAACGCGATCTTTCTTATTTTAATGCTTCTTCAGAAAAAAAACCGAGAATTAATTACCAAAATATTTTTACAACAGGGTCGGAAGTCTATAAAACTCACAACCCTTGCAGCTAAGCGTTGGCTGGAATTTTATATCAAAAAATCCCATTTTCTTACCCCCTCCATAAGGTGCGAAATTAGGAGAAGAATTAGAGTCTCCCTGGCGAAGCGTGCTTGGAATCCTTGATGCAACAGGGGTGCAGACATCGCCACCCCTTTTTCTTTGTAATATATCAGTATTGTATTGATTTATGAACAGCCGCTAAGGTATTTCTTAATTTAGTTCCGAAAATAGGAGAATTTTCGTGACAATGGCGGTGTTTAGCTTTATTAAGGTTTATCGGAGATACGCTTTTAGGGTAGATAAATAGGTGCGGTGCCTAGGTATTGAAATCGCCTTGTATTGCTATTTTGTAAATAATACAAAGTAGCAATTACAAAGTTATAATATATACAGAACGACTTTCACGACTCATCTGTGAAATCTGTGAACCCAAGCAGAATGTACATAGATCTTGGTCAAATTTACATGGGACTACATGAGAAGCACCAGCAATCAAATATTAAAAAATATCAAAATCAATTTGCTTTGAAAAAAGGTCTGAAGTTACACATAAAAATACTGGCGAATTGAGAAACTCCTACTTTTTTTGAAAGTTGGTTTAAAATATAGGATCGTAGTTTTCTATTTTTCATATCGGAGACGCACAGTGTAGCATAATTCGTGCGGGGTAAACATTACAAGGTGCTTACGACGGCATTAGGGAGTAAGAGTTGTGTGACCTATGACTATACCTTACAGCGATAGCTGTTGGATATTGAACCTAAAATACATAAATTAACTTATATATACTATTAATATTATTAAGGGGAAAGATTTGGAGGAACTATACTTTTTCCGGGATAAAAAAATTACCTATGAAAATATTCATGGAAATCGTTAAGACGTTTCAGGGTGAAGGAGTAACAAACGACAAACAACCTTTCGCCTCTATAATAATAGTATGAAGTAAGTAACAATAAGGTGCGTTATTTCATTTTAGGCACCCTTAATAACGTATTATAATGTTAAACTTTATAGTGAAAGACTTGAGATTGTTAGTAAGCATTCTAAATCTAAAGTAATAACATGTTCGACCGCAGAAATCAGAAATATTTATTGAATAACTGTGTGATATAAAAATAAAGATGTTACAATTTTAAATAGTTTCAACAGCCTGCCCAGTTTGAGCATTCAATAGTGCTCTGTAAGTATTATATTTTATATACAAATGTTATATTATAAATGTTACAAATTTTACATACTTTACTACTACTTAATTTTACTAATTATACTACTTAATTTAACATACTTACTTACATACAAACATTTAATACTTAATCGTAAATTAATTAATAATTACATATATTAAAGTTGCACCAAGAATAATCATTAAAGAATTATTTTATATTAAAGTAGGTTTTGGAGACCAGCCACGATTATAATTTACGCCGGAACAGCTCATTGTCTAATACCTTTATTTCAGTAGGTAATCTATTGTAAACATAAAGAGCCATAACATATGAACTGTTCCGAAACGTTTTATTATTAATCTGTGGTACAATTATATTATATTTATGCTTAGATCCTCATATATCCAGACGGATTGACTTAAACTCAATGAAATACTTTTTATTAGATTTAACAAATAAACAAAGTTCCGCATCGTCACTGGCCATCAACTGAGATAGTGGTAAAACGCTAGATCAATACAGTATAAAAATAACTTTATAAACATCGGTTAATTAAGCACACATTATTATATCATTTTGAATTATAACTTGACACATCTCTTACAACTTACTTGCACCTTAACTTCAATGAAGAAACTCCGTGAACATTTTGCGTTCCGTATTATGTGAGGGTGAGAGACTGATTACCCTACAACAGCAACGGGATCTCAAGGCATACTTCGTACCCTGGCACACCCCATCGTCTTACCTAATTAAAACTGCGCACGACTTTGTTTGCATTCTGTAGAATACATTGTTACACCGTGTGATACTGTCGTGAATCAGGTAACAAGGTATATTTGATGAAACCGAGGTATAACAGCGAATACCTGTGAATGAAGTAACTACGTCTAATTTACTATACAAACCACCCGCCTGTTGAACTCTCTACCTGTTTCAATAAGATGTGCCCTATCCTATCGTATTTAGAGCTAAAATCATAAAGTTTTACTTAAAATCATAAAACCTCACAGGGTAATCGCTACTCATTATATATTCATAATAATATACTATATACGCTTCTTTCCCATTGATGCAGAGAACACAGCCTTCCCATTGCTACCATCCTGAGACACTTCTTTTGCTTATTACTCTAGACCTGGCCCTCTCTTAGAACTTCCGCAATCTGATTTCAAAACGCTATAAACAAACAAATTCATATCAGTATTCATAATTTTAGGATTTCATTCCATATTCATTACAACCAGATTTGAGTTTTCCTTTAAATATCTGAACATGTATAAAAAAGCAAATATGTAGTTTCAGCCAGTGAAATAAAACATACATGTTATTATAAATTGTGTACGCAAATAAAGACGCCAAGTATACAAGAAGAGAGATTTTGCATATTTTAACAACGAACAAAGGTTTTCTTGTGAATGAGTCCCCAGACGGCATCTGTTTCATCGCAGAAATGCGACGTCAAAATAACCAAGCAAAAACAGATAAAGCACAAAAGATGGGTGGACACTTATGACGAAATATGCGGGTATCTTGGAAAACAAAAACATTTTTCTTACTGGCAACCTCGTGTTTCCCGGGAAGTGTTTGCCGTCCGGAGCCCAGATGGTATACGGTATAAGCTTGCCTTATTAGGGATTCCGTATGTTTAGCCGCAGGAACAAGCTGAGTCTACCGTTTTTATTTTAGCGACATTATTAATATTTCCCTGAATGTGTGGGACCGGGGTCGTGTAACCGCCGGGGTCAGCATAAATATTGGTATGATTTGCCGGGGTTTGATTTGATTGAGGGTGTTTATAGGGCCACCATCGGAATATCTCTTTCGCGTGGGTGGAGTATTTTGTCTGTTTGTTATTGCGTCATGTTCGTCACAAAAAGGAGTTTTGATACAAAATCGGTCTATTCTTTAGACTAGCCATAGACTACTTAACCTATTATTAAAGACAATACACCTATTTTTTACACGTACAGATAATAATACGGAAATTAATACGTAAAAGAACATAATTGGATAACATTTTTTCGTCAGGTCCTGACACAAAATAGGACATTTTAAAAAACAACTCCTATTTATCTCTTATCTCCAAGGCCTGAGAGCATCTGAAATCATATTTAACTTTGTATTATGGAATATCTTGACTATTTCAACATTATATTAAATAACCTACTTATTTGTTATTCACAAAGAAAGGAGCATTTGTTCTAAGAAAAAAATTAAGTTGTTTAATGTTTCATGACAGAAATATGTACAAAGAAACATCAAACACTTTACAAACAGTTTGGTATTTACAAATGTTTGAAAGCGATTTCATAAACAAAATTAGGGAAATGTCCGAGAATCCGCTTCGCAAAAATATTCCTTTTATATTTAATTTAGAAACAAAGCTTGTTCGAATTCGAAGATAAAGAAAAGGTAAAATACCTACTTAAATAAAAATTACCTCTGCGAGCCAACTCTTAATATAGATTCGTTGAATGAAACCCGCAAGAGACTTGGGGCTGGTTTTTTCATCCATAGTTAGAGCAAGTAGTGGTTTAAAATAGGCTACTAATTGTTTGATGATTGATTGATTAGTACTTACTTTTGTCTGTTGGTTGTGGACAACAACCTCAATAAAATAAATGGACGGGCCCAGCACATACAATCATCAATCATCAAAAATAACAAGTCAATATATAAAACGCAAAGTCAGAGGCGTCGGCATTTAGGTTGGTACTAGTCGCCGCCCTTGCGCACTATCCTTGTTGCACTTAGTAGGGTCGAGTGTTTGCTCTGACGTATGTACTGCTCTTCTCATGGACAGAACCGACGCGAATGTGCGCGAAGTGTGTTCCGCGACCGCACTTTAGATGTATTAACAATTTTTGGCTTGGGCCTGTCCAGTAGTTCGTTGGTTGTGGCAAAAATATTGACCAATGTTTGCCAAGACAATTATTACTTTTAGATTAAGATTAAGACCAAGACGTGTCTGACTACGGATCTAACTATATAATATATAATTTTTCAGATAATCTATAATTTGTAACACCTTTTCAACAATTTTCTTTCTCTGAATTGAACTATGTATTGAAAAACCGGCCCTAACTTAAGGGGCAAACAGGTGTTTTAAGTATTGCAAGGTTTTGGTTGACTCAGAATCCATTATTTTTATGATATCATAAAATGTACATAATTTAGTTGTCATCACTTAAACAGAACGGTGAGGGATAGTGGGGATGTGTTTTTTATGTAATAGGTGGCAAACAAGCAGACGGGCCGCCCGATGGAAAGCGATCACCATTGCAATTGGATATCTATAATACTGTGAGGGCATAACGATACGTTGCCGATGCTTATTAAGACTCTGTTAACTCCCCTATAGAATCAGATATTGTAAAAACAAATAGCGAGTCAGGATCACACGCATGCATTTCGGACATTTTGACATTTATTGCAACCAAGATTTGACACTTGTTGACGGTTCCTAGCCGATATATTATATGACTACACAGGGTTATCAGGACACAGCCAGTGAGAACTGACAGCTCAAACCAACACCACTGAGGTACTATTACTACGTATAGTACCTCAGTGCCCAACACTGGTTTTAAAAATAGAACCCATTGCAGCACGCGGATATTTTATGATATTCGGCAATAGCAGAAAAACGCGAATATATTTTACATCCGGTCAGGTGTCGTGGAGTCCTGGGGGAAATCTAACTTTCCCGGGGCGCAGACAGCAATCGATTCTATTCAAATTTATGACAGAGAGAAACGGTTCGCGATATATACATAGAGATGATAGTGTATTTTTTTGTGTTTGTTATATATTCGTTATTTTTTGTCAATCACTATCATCATTTATAAATACATAATATTTTTAAATAACAATCACGTTCTAATAATTAGCCAGTAATGACCATGAATGTCCATTGTAGAAACACATTGTAATTGTTGCATTTGCAAAACGCCTTTTTCTTATTCTCTAAGACTACTTTTTTTCTTAGTTTATAATAAAAAGCAGTAACAGGTGTTACATTTAAGGCCATTCGAATATTGTGCATCGAATATATTACATAATTCGAATTAGAATATCGTGCACAGCAGTATAATAAATTGATACTTTTTTACCACATTACATCAGATAGAACTTTTTTTATATAAGATAGGACTTATTCTTCGTCTGCCCCTGTCACCTGGTAACGCGGATTACTTACCAGTATTTTTAAAGGTTCTATCTAAATTAAAACGCAGAATTTGTTTTTAAATAAATATTAAACACTGACACTCTCGAAGAAATCAAGATACATAAAAAAGTAATGCACAAGTGAACATACACTTTAATATCATGGAAATTATAAAAGGTATTTTCTCTTTGATCCCCTGCAACAAAATTGGTTGTAACAGCTCCATAAATATAACCCCACCATCCAGAACCCTATCAATAGCTGTCTGCAACTGGCAGGTTGGCGCCGACTTCTCAGAAAATTCGCGCCCTTATTTTATTGCCTTCCGAGTTCTGCCCAAGATTAAACTTTCCTTCAGCTTTTTTAACAATCCATTCGTTCAAATACACGCTGTAATAAAATATTTTACATGTTATATTGAATAACGTCTGAGAAGTGAGTGAGTAAATGTTTGATGTGTGAAACATACTCCTGAGGGATTTGTTCGTAAAGGAATAAGATCTTGAATAATTTCGGGTTTGATGGAGGTGTAATTATTTAATCATGTTTCTAGTTCATTAGCTGCGGGTAGTGAGGGAAGGTGAAGTGTAGAAATATCTTCCAAATAAAGGAACACTTAGAGTAAAGTACTGACATATTATCGTGTCTCACTTATGTTAGTTATACAGCGTCTTGTTTCTCTCGAGAGCGAGTTATTCGCAAAACAAAGAAAACTACTGAAATAAGTGACTTACTTTATAGAATACTTTACTTTCTAGATATAACGATTGACCATTATGTCACTTAATAGTCAGTAACTATATGGTCAAAGTTTTCTGCTTCACATTAGACCTCACACGTCTGGACTGGACTGCTACCTGACACATTTTTTTTTTCGTGGCAGTTTCTAAACCTAAATGTGGCAGCCAGGTAGATTCTCACCAACCACCATGCTTTGAACTTTATAACGATGTTACCTACATCGCCAGCTCCAGCTGGGGTGGGAATCGAGGGTAATAAGGTACTTTCGAGTACCCGCCTGAAGTTTGAAAAAAACTGTCACAGGTCAGGCAGTGTTCAGGTGTCAAGGTAGTACTTGAGAGCCAGTGGCATTCTAGGTGTAGTGATAACATCTTCGACCACATCGTCACTGACCATCAAGTGAGATAGCGGTCAAACGCTACAGATCAATACAGTATAAAAAAAAAAAAAGTGAAATCAACTTGATCGAGCCGTAGCATCGCATGGTTTGTTTTATCTATCATAAAACTGTTTGTGTACAAAATTTAAATGTATGCTTACAAACGAAACTATTAAAAAAACATACCAATATTACCAATAACCAAGTATACATTCTATGAATTCCAACGTTCACATCAGACTGTGACAAAATCAAAACTTTATACATTTCTTATGAAAACTTAAATAAAATTTGTAACTAATTTCAGTAGCGGGTAGACGATCTCAGTAAACTGGAAGATTTCCAAGAACTAAGATGAGAACCAAAGCAATTTCTTGTATACATTTTTAATATAAGTTACAGTGCCACTAAAGTTATCCGAGACCCGAGGCATCATTTCTTTTACTTGGCGTATAAAAACTTGTTGGAAATTGGTATAGGGCTGAAAGCTTTGTTTCTAGTGATGGAAAGAGGTAAATATTTTTGGACGCATTCCAATCTCTTTTAATGTAGTGCAAGTGATTCTCTTGTTCACCTAAACTAAGCAGAAATTCTGTAAAATAGGATAAGTTCTTATATTACGATAAAGTCGAAATCAGTATGGCACTTATCATTAACAACATCTGATCATCGCTCAGCACTACTTTACCGACCGTGAGCCATGCACTTGATCATGATGTCATATGACGTAGGCAATTTTGGAGCGGGCTCACGGACTATGAGCTGCTGCATAGTTTATTAACTTTGTTAAACTACTAATAATAACTACTACTACTCTAATAATAAGAGATGGACATAGTAGCACCTACAAATGATTATGAAGAATAGAGATAATGCGCGGGATTGAGTCATATTTAACTGGCCATGAAATGAAATGATAGTATTCATCATGTTGATGACTGAGAGGAAAATAAAAATTTAATCAAAGTGAATATAAAAAGTTATAACAAAGAGCCGACTATATGACTTTAGTGCACAATAAGGTGAGGCGTATCATTGTGAGAGCGGTTGCCTTAAGTTATAAGCGCCGGCAAGCACCATTCTCTTAATTTTCTTGTATCTTTAACTTCTTAATTTATTTGTATCTTTTTATATATTTGTACATCATACATTCATGTTTATCGATCCGAAAAATTCTAAACCACTAAGGAATTATATCAAAATGGATTCCGTACGTGTCTTTTTTTTTCAAGAAAACATGATTATGACCAAAGCAGTTACGAGTATTTGAAATAACTATAAGATACGTATTTTAAAATCTACACTGCCCGACTGCCCCTAATTATCCGTAGAATGTTTGCAAAATTTCCTAGATAATAAAAAATAGTCAAGTATTTATCGTATACTTGACTATTTTTAACCGACTTCAAAAGAGGAGGAGGTTATATGTTTTACTGTATTTTTTTATGTATGTTTAACAACTTCTCCCCCATTTTTGGACCGATTCTCACAATTCTTTTTTTATGGAACGAATCTGAGAGCAGTCATGCTTTAAACGTGTTTTGTTAGTCGTATGGTATACGATGAAATCCCATTTATTAGACACGCAAATAAACCTAGTATGCTACATTAATTACCCGCCAGAAAAGAACCAAGTTTACTAACCTACTGTAGCAACCTCCTGGGTGCCAATTCTGTTATTTATTAAGCCAATCAATTCATAAACAGTGCAATAGTAATCCAAATGTAATTAGTAGTAAATAGTAATTGAATTATAAATAAACTTAGTTTTCCATGAAAATAACAATTGCATCTCGATCGCATAGTACATAATTGTTAAATTAATTATCCATGAGCAAAGCTTAGAAGAATTTATATCCAGTTCGAAAGGATATGATTGTATAAAATAAATGTATTTAGTATGTGCACATCAATGTATAGCTATGTACCTAATGTCATTAAAATATTGCACTGCACAAATTTAATACACTTATATGGCCTTGCCAAGGAAATTATTAATAAGACAGTTTTGAAGGAAATTCTCAATATTGCAAAATGCAGTTACGCACAAAGCCTTGTGAAACAAGATTTGGTATCTTGTTTCACAAGGCAAGAAGCAGTTCAGAAAATATTTCATACGCTGCGCAAAATAGGGGCACTTAGTCCTTGTGAGACAACGGGCTGAAATGGCAGTTACTCAGATTCTCTCCATACCTTTGGATTCATAAAATACTAGCTGCGCCCCGCGGTTTCACCCGCGTTCACTACTATTTTCATTTACCTTAGTTATCCCACGGCAACGATTATTTTTCCAAGACAAAAAGTAGATAGCCCATGTTTTATTGTAAGGTCCTTCCCAAGGTATAGAGATCTATACCCAAATCCATAGAAATTGGATCAGCGGCTTAGACATGAAATCGTAACAGATAAACAGAGTTACTTCTACATTTATTGTACTATTCGGTTTTTGTTGTGTCTCAAAATAGTACCTGGTTACGCTAGTTTATATAATATTAGTGAATTAATTCAAAATATACCATACCGACGTTGCTAGCTAAGAGACGTTCGGATATATCATTATAAAGAAGGTTGCTTCCATGTTATTGGCGAAGTAACCTGTCTCGGGGCCCGAGTGACAGCAGGCTGCGTCGGCGCCTCCCCGCACACGGCAGTCCGTGTACAGACACCCTTCGAGTAACACGCGCGCGCGGGTGCGATAAGATAATTAGTATCCGTGCCTATCTGCAAAATTACACGACCGTAACCCCCCGGGGGAGACGCGAGAGCCCAGAGAAGCCTCACCGCCTGGAGTTGCCAGACCTGGACCCTAGACGAGACGTGGTGGGGAATTCATCAGCACAAGGTTAGTGGCCATAGTTATGGTTAATAATTTATTAGCCTTATATTATTATAGAGTTTATCACAACAGCCAACATGAATTCAGGGTTCACTGATTAAGTTAAATAGCTATTTTGTTAAAGCACAATATTAAGTGTAACTTACTTAAATGACAAAGCGACAGGACGGTATTCTGTAGCCGTGGGTTCAAATCCCATTAAAAGTCGATATTTTATTTTTAAGATTGGAATACAATATCATATATCATGTAAGGCTAGACAGGCCTGACATTATATGAGTTTTTATAGTAAAATTCTCGCTTTCGCTTTAATTATGTACCACCATCGATCGCGGACGTCTGGCAAACACTGATATTAGTTTTCTGTGTCAGCAATTTCGGTAAGTGTCTCCATCTATTCTATCTAATATGGCCCGTGTTGACCCCCGTCATTCACCCCGCACTTGCTTATTGAAAAGCAATGAAAAAGATCTTGGGATTATCTATATAGGTGCTTTGGATATGGATAAATGGCGACCTTACTACGACCTTGTAAATGAAACTGCGCGGAAAAGAGTCAATTGTGGTATAATTCTTTGGGTATTTTATTCTTGGAATATATATAATTTGCCGAGAATTAACTTAGAGGTTTAGGGAATTAGTTATTTGAATACACGTTAAAGTGATGATAGTTCAGCGGTGGGAGCGTTGACAGTCAAAATTACGGACGTTAGTTCGATCTCCAACAACGGCGGGAGGTCCCGGTGAAGACAACACCGTTATCAAATTCCCAGCATGGTGGGTAGTACTACAAAGGTACTTTCGAGTACCTTTGTAGTACTACAAAGGTACTCGAAACCTTTCGTTTCGAGGTACTTGAGGTTGGTAACCTGCTTGGTTACCAACCTCAAGTTTGAAAAATTGGTCATGCTGAGTTCAGGTAGCAGTCCTTGAGAACCACTTTTGATCTAGCATGATCTCCGACTATATCATCACCGATCATCAAGTGAGATAGTGGTCAAACGCTAGATCTATAAAATATTTGATAAAAATACGTTTATCAAGATGAGATTAGCTTACACTAGCTGCGCCTAGTTTCACCCGCGTGGTGACAATGATGGTGATCATGAAAACTAGCTCTCTCATGACACTCACATATAACGTGGGTTTCTATTGAAAAATATTTTTTTAAATCAGTTCAGTACAGCCAGAGATTACCCCCTACAAACTCACAAACTTTACCTCTATATAATATTAAAAAATAGATGGCTATTTTTTTTTTTGTGTGTATTTATGATTCCAGTCTAACGTGACTACTATGTAGACTTACATTCGACCTATTTTTCCGTGGAAAATGTTCAATGTTTTCTGGAATAAAGTGAAATAAATATTTAATCGATTTTAATGAAATTTCTATGGAACAAACCTGACGTAAATCCTCGTTAATATAAAGAATAGTTCAAATCAATCCAAGAATGACTGAGTTCTTCTTGTCAACGTATATATACAGTATAATTGAAAATTTCTTCTTGTTTTGAAAGTTAGTTAAATGCATGCTTGTAACACGAGTAAATTGTGTAGTTTGCACCTCTATTGAATTAACAATTGAATATTGAAAACTATCAATTCTCTATCAATGTTTTCTGGAATAAAGTGAAATAAATATTTAATCGATTTTAATGAAATTTCTATGGAACAAGCCTGACGTAAATCCTCGTAAATATAAAGAATAGTTCAGACTTACACCATAGTACTACTAACTATTTATTTGGTAGAATTGATACTTTGTAAGAGCAATAGATATGTTATACATTTATTTATACGTATTTATCGAATTGCATTTGTTTCCCATTTCGTAATTGATGCTCCATTCGTATTCGTAAAAGATTTGAAGCAGAGGGTTGATTGTTCGTGGGAGGCATAAACAAATAACGGTATCTATAAATCGTAGCTGTCTATGATGGAACTATTATCTAAATGATTTTTTTCTAAAAATGTTTAAATAATATTTACTGTAAACCTTTTTACGATATATTTATAAAATGTATTAGTTTTTACGCTCAACTCATGAATAAAATGCATATATATAACGCGTCTAAATCAATTTTCCAATACATTATGTTTGTATATTAAAATGTTTGAGTCATGCCTAGGAATGGCCGAATCAAATTATAGACTGAAAAACTATTTTGTGGAAATCCTTTATATAAAATACGCCACAGAGTTCGTAGGATGCCAAATGGAAGAAAGAAATGGTAGAGAAATCGAATATTCATAAACAAGCACGTTATTCATAACATTACAGACTTCAAAATCAATTAATTCCCTTTCAAAGTTATAACAATATTGCCATTCTATTTGAAAAGTCACAATACAATATTGTTTTAATACACAACCAAAAGTAATTCATAATTTTTTATGATCCATCCCTGGTACCTCGTATGAGTTTTCCCGAAATTTTATGAACTAATTTCCCTGTGACAACATTCCTTATGTGAGGGAGATGCTCGGGGCTGTGTAGCAATTTTTTCAGGGTTCCACAAACATAACAAGAAAGTTAAAAATGAATATTTTTTTATTTTCATTTTATTTTTAGTCAATTAAATTGCGTCACGATTAAAGTGCGATAGAGGCACTAAGCCTATAATATACATAATAATAACATTAGCCGTGGTGGTACCGGCCTAGAATAGTACTCCCCCATCTCTTCCCGCGGGTGCCGTAAGAGTCGGCTAAGGGAACACGTACCAAAAGGTGGGCAGCAGCACCTTCTGAGGATTGAAAATGAAACTGTGCTCGCCAACCCGCTTGCCAAGCGTGGCGAGTATTGGCAAATCCCCCCTACATGGGGGAGGCTTCTGTCCAGCAGTGGACGCACTTGGCTGAGAGAAGAGAAGAAGAAGAAGAGTCACTAAATGTATTAATATGTAAACAAAGCGTAAATTATATATTAATAAAAAGAATATGTATGTACACTAGCCATTCCTTATGTGTGGGATACGTTTCATTCTATTTTACATTATGTAAAATGTGTAATGAAGAAATTAAGAGCAAAATATTATTATTGATTTCTGTATTTGAGTACAATTGAGTTCACTCGTGGTGTTTAGCGTTTGTGGACTAAGAGAAACCCTTCGATTTGATGTCTCTCCAGCGGTGCCATATTGACCATCGGTATATCGAAGTGTTGAAGTGTCACCAGCCATACCATGTTGGACCGAGTACAAGAGCAACTTTCGAAGGCGATTCCATTGAAAAGACGCGTGAGACATTCAAACATTTCCAAAACTCATCAAAGCTTTTGTATGATGCGACGCGTGACCAAAATGCTGCCACATTGCATTTTCGGCTCAACGATCCAGCATTTCAATTCAACGCAGCAATGCTGCTAGTATTCTGGGCACGCAGCCAACTGGTAGCGGGTTAGAGCATTTGAGTTATCTATAGGCTCACAATAGGTAGTAGATTGCTCAAATGTTTTTGTAGTAGCTGCAGTATTGTAATTAGTTATAAGTATTTTGTTTTAATTAAGGCATCGACCCATAGTCAGAACAGCACCTATCCATATTTCGTAGCTTTCGTAATTTGATTGGCTGGTTGGCGCAGTTGGTAGCACTCTGCCTTCTGAGCCGCTGGTTCCGGGTTCGATTCCCGGACAGGTCCAACATTTGTGTGTATGAACATGTCTGTTTGATCTGTGTCTGGGTGTGTATATGTATATAAGTATATCAGTCATCAGGTTACCGTAGCCTAATCTCTGCCTAATTTGGGACCCGAAAACTCAGTGAGAATGTTGTCCCATAAAAAAAAAAAAAAACCTAACTAACTATCATGTAAATCTACATGTATAATGGTTCTGTAATTATTGTTCCATCAGGACGTTGCAACAAATAATTGAAACGTAATGCAAAATATTAAAACAATAAAATAACTGTACGGAACCTTTTCACACAAAGATTATTCGAACACGCCATTTTTTTGCCGAAACCCGGGCTGTGTTTAATGAAAACTCCGTACCGCAATATGCCTGAGGGGACCGCTTTCACTGATTGTAGATTTTTTCCATACTTCGTATGTATGAATATTTTATACGACTAACTTTGAATCTAAAATAAAATAAATTGCGGACCCATTTTATAAAATCGTAGCTACAGATCGTCTAAAGTTATAGGTTAACGTTAAAATAACTTAAATACTTATATCACTAGTGACGCACTGTCTAAAAGTTGGATGGATACGCATTTCGATCGCCACCACACCAATTGAGAGCTTATGATTTTCTTGCTGCAGCTAACGTTAATTGAGGCATCTTCAACCCACTTATAAAATACATAAAACAAGGTTCACACACAAATCGCAACATTAAAAAAATAATTAAAAAACATGTTGCAGAGATTGAACTTTCATTTTTTCGTAGATTCGTACTGCCACTCTGTATCACGTGACCTCAGCTGACCAGTTCACGCCGCTCTCCACTGCCTCATTCTGACCGTGACCACTGTTAATGTCGGACGTTTGCTCGATCGCTCTGGTCCCTCCCATACATTTCTAGCTTATTTTAAACAGATAAGTTTGTGCCTTAAGATAGAGAAGCTTCTATGTAGTGAGCCTGACGAAAAGTAAATAAGTATGTATGTATAGGTACTTACCTACATTTTAAGTGCAATTTAATACAGGAAGCCTGACGCAAAGAGATTTACAAACATTATACAGCGTGTATCGCAAAAGGTTTTATAGCGAAGCAAGGTGAGCGTTGGAATTTGCAATAAGCTCTACCTTTGTCTCGCATCCCCTCATTTCCCAAGTTCCGTGAATTTCACCCTGTATACGTAGACTCAGGATATTAAAGCTTTAGTACCTTATCACAGTGAAGGCATTCTCTTTTTTTGGACTTTGCCTCACAAGTCGCATTATTCTTAAAGCGACAAGGTGATTTTGTAGAAACATATATTTCAATAGAAACTGTGCCTAGTGTAGCAACACTGAATACTTATTCAAAGACATTATTTCTTTAGCTTGCAATCTGACGTGTACAGGACGATGTCGCTAAAATTATCTTTCCAACCAATGATATTATATAAGGTAGATGCCGCACAAGCGCGCGGAAACTGAGGCGGCAAAATTAAGTCAATTGTAGTAATTTTCATTGCGACGCGTATTTCAAGCGCAAGTCTAAACATAATAGCGATCTTTTTCTATATTATTTGTACCGTATTATCTGTCGCAGTAAGCATGCTTATCTCGTAAAGGAACAAAATCTGAGCACCGCGCAGTATGAATATACGTCATCTTTAGTAAAACATCATTGTTTCCAACATCATCATCTCACCCGTAGGAAGTCCACAGCTAGACATAGACCGCGCCCATTGATTTCCATGAGGGCCGGATGGAAGCGGTCCGCATCCAGCAAACAAAATATCATTGTTTGTTGTAAATTTTTGCAAGCTATTATAATCACATAATGGCAGTGATTCTTAAAATAACTGAAATGGTAATAAATTAAAAGAGTTTTAATTCAGTTACATTAAGCCTGAATGATGAGTTTGACACTTATGAATGTCAATACGAAAATTAGATCTTTTTAATAAAATATCAACGTCACTTTCCGTCACGGCCGCGACAACGGTCCTTGTGGAAATCGATGGGGGAGGCCTATGTCTAGCAGTAGACGTCCTATACCTGAGATGACGATGATGATGATGATGATGATGATTCATCACGCTATTTGGTACTGTCTCGTCCAATACTAAGGGAGATATACACAATCAAATTTTAGCGTAAATAGAATAAGAACTTTTTTAAAATTCTAGGCATTTTGAGTGAGAAACATATAATTACGCCAAATATATGATGTTTTTTCATATATACAAATTTCGTATGATCGGAATTGTATTTGTCGCCACGTTCTCCTTCATCTTTATTATTTTCACTGTCAACCTTCAATAACCTTTTAACCTACTTACCATTACTTTAGCTTACTATCTTCCTACCTTCATTTCAGATTAGTAAATGAGAAAACACCATAAGATTAGCAAGTTGAAGTGGCGGTGGGCAGGGCATATAGCTCAAAGAACCGATGGCCGTTGGGGCCGAAAGGTTCTCGAATGAAGACCACGGACTGGCAAGCGCAGCATAGGACGGCCACCGACCAGGTGAACAGACGACCTGACTAAGATCGCAGGCAAGGGCTGTAACTGGTAAGCCGTTATGGTAAGGTACATTCGAGCACTTGCCTGGCTAGCTAGTTCAAGTTTTAAAAATTGTCATAAAATACATAGTGTGTTCAGGCAGCAGTCCTAGAGATTCAGTATACGTCTCGTTCCAGCAAGATTACACCTTCTACCATTTCATCACTGTCCATTACATGAGATAGTGGTTAAACACTAGATCCATTCAGTTAAATATGGAATTTAACAATGTACAATAAAACCGTTTGTCAACTCAATTACATCGATTCGTAGCAATAATTGAGTTTAACAATTCACATTCATTTCAAACTTCTTTAATTAAATAACTAGAATTCATTATTTAAAGGATAAGGTTAAAATTTTACTGCAAATTAAAACACTAGATTAATATGTTGTATTCACTTGTAAAGTCTAGCAAGGTGGTTATACACTATATAACTCGCATCAGACATTAGCTTTTATATCATCCATTACGGTATTGGCATATTTAACAACTTAATATGCTAACCTAGGTAGTGGTTACATATTTGAACCTCTTGGGGTCGAGACATTGGGCCCGTGGGGACCGGGAGCTCATCGGATTTTCCAAAATTTATCAGAGCGTTTGATCGATGCGACGCGTGACCAAAATGCTGGCACATATTTGGCTCAACGAATCAGCATTGCAATTCAACGTGGCAATGCTGCTAGCATTCTGGGCACGCTGCCAGCCGGTAGCGGGTTAGATCATTTATCTATAGACTACCAATAGCTAGTGGATTGCTCAAATGTTATTGTAGTAGCTGCAGTATTGTAATTAGTTATTAGTATTTTATTTTAATAAAATAAATTTAATAACTATAAATGCTCAACAATATATTTGATGATGATTTAAAGAGCCTCTTTTTGCACGCCCTTCTCACTAGTTACATTATCATTTACAAAGGTTCATTAGTCATTCCCTCATGGTTCGTTAGAAATGTAAAAACTTCCAAAATCAATATTGAAATTCAGATTAAACTTTAACGCGGTCCTTATTCAAATTAGCCATAGAGTTTACCGAATTTCGGAAACAAACCTACCGACCGAAGTACCGGCGAACCGAGTTTGCGGTCAAAGTTCCAGTTTCTTGTCGCCAGTTGGAATACTGATCGCTTGTTTGTGAACTTTCTGGAATAGGATGCGTTCGGCTGTGACTTTCACCTGGGGAAACTAAGAGAGATAGCTATAAAACTTTTCTCAATATGTAAACCTTAACTATGGGCCTTGTAAGCAAACTGAAAGTCACACAACGAGCTTTGGAGAGAACTACACTTGGGGTTTCTCTACGCGATCAAATCAGAAATGAGGAGATCCGTAGAAGAACGGAAGTCACTGGCATAGCCCAGTGGATTAGCAAGTTGAAGTGGCAGTAGCAGGGCACAGCCCGAAGAAGTGATGGATGTTAAGGGTCGAACGGTTCTCGAATACTGAAGACCACTGACTTTTTCGTTAACAAAGAAATTCTTGTATAGTCACAGAAAGCTCTACCATATTATAATCTGAAACATGCCAACAAAATACATTCAATAATATTAAATAGGTAAGTTTCAGAAAACCTGGAGTTAATTGCGCTTAAAAATAAATGCACTGCACGATTATACTCTTACGTCATAACAAAGTATTGTAGGTACATTGTGCAGCAAAACCACAAGCTCTCAAACTTTATTGTCTTTGGCTCAACGCCCCACCCTAATGTTATAATAGAATCACATTTTTACTACTTTTAAAATATTACAATTATTTTGCAGAGGGTGGCTTCTTAAACAAATCCGGCCATGTATACAGTGTAAGACAATATTAAGTAGTCAGATAGGATACTTTTAAATGATAAAAAAATTGAGCTATCGAACAAGCTGCGCTATTATTTCAGCATAATAGTCATAATTTATTCAACCGAAAGTAATCTAATGTTTGCTCCCATCACTTGTTCTGGATGCTATAAAAGGCAGGTTATACATAACCATAAGGTGAGAAACGGCGTTTTCTGTCTAATTTCCTTCTGTCCTTTTTGCCAATAATGAACGGACAAGCCCCGAAATTAGGTTGACAAATTCAACTATCGACATGAGTAAATTATTATTTTATAAGAATGAAGAAGAATATCTGTAATAGTAAAGTATGTATGTATTAACTAAAGGTATAATAAGATAATTTGATAATTTAATGAATAAAACAAGAAATACTTCGAACCATTTCTTGTGTATGTTTCTTAAGCGATCCTTGTATTATTTTGAATCAATAAACTTTTGTATTTGTATTTGTAATTTTATTTGAACTATAACAAAAAAAGGTAAATCGTCTATTTGGTAATCAGCCCTCATCTATTTCCTATAATTGCTTCCAAAAAACCATACCGGTTTGTCACAAGATAATAACTGAAGAGCACCATCTCTTATTTTGAGAACCTCTGTATTGGTCCATAAACTTTTAAGTTACTATGTACTCCAGGATAGAACGAGCGTTTCATGATCAAACTGCAAGCCATGATTGGAAAGCATCACACGATATCGTTTTCCAATATTAACTATAGGAAAGTTTTGACGAAGGTATGTCTGAGTTATAAAAAACATATGTCGTTTGTATGTTTAACTAGGTAAGTATAGAAAATTCTACTGTCATCCTATGGCACTCCATATATGTATATGATATCTAATATCTAATTAATCCAGTCATATGTTCTCAATAATTAAATTTGCTACAGTGAAACATTTATTGCAGTCTATTATAGTCTATTGTACTATTATATCGTCGCTTAAATTTTAACACCGCGTATGTCATGCAAGGTTTGAACATAGCTACAAAAATAATATCCGTTGTCCAAATTTTGAAATTATTATTCTACCATAAAAACATTCAAGAGGATGTAGGCAAAAGATAAAGTACGCAAAAATAAACAAAGAAACATAATTATATATCTTCATGGAATCCTCTCCTTTAGAGTTCGTTTAAAATTTACCTACAATGGGATGCTAAGACGCTTTATAAGTTTATAGGTCGCTTAAATTTAAATCGAAGTTATTACAGGTTATTGTATAGACAGAACCGCAGGTTATAACCACCAAGCTAACCGACATGAGCGGTTAACTCCGATACCGAAGTAAACCTTTTCAGGGTTTAGAAAAATAATTGGATACCCCGCATTGAACGGAATTACATTCGGCAAGAAAGCAATCTCGATTTAGGTACTCAACATCGATTTAGGTAAACTCTCGTATTTTTCCTACCCCACTGACTGGACGTAGTCAGGACTGGGCACGGTAAATGACAGCCCGTTGTTTTTTTTGGGTGACTTCAAAAATGAAACGAGGATCTCATTCCAACTGTATTTTTAAGAGTACTTATTTTATTAAATTTATGAATGCCTTTATTAATGCGAATTTAATTGAGTTTAAAATGTGTGAATGAATATTTGATTTTGGTCAGTTTATAGTTTTCTAACTAAGTAAGTTTATGTGTGTTGATATTAAATTATTATCATGTTCTGTATGTGATGATGAAAAGATGAGTGTAAAATTGAGTTTAAATTCAACAGTTTTTCTCTCAAGTAAGAATGAGATTTTGATTTTGATTTGGTATTTGTATGCCGAAAAGAAATAGTGGCATCCTCCATATGTAAACTTTAAGAATACAAGTGCAAAATAAAATGTGTAGTTATACACATTTCTGACATAAAGGCATAACGAATGGTAATAATCGGTAAAAACTGGCTGGCGTTTACCGATAACACCAACTATTATATATTATATTGCTTTTCAACCGACTTCCAAAACATACTTTAAAAACATATTTTAACGGGTGAGTAGTGGAAGTTGGCTTGTATAGTTTTTTACTACGTAATTCTTTCTCGAAAACTTATGCGGCAACAACTTATTTTGCGATAATATGTGCATGATGATGATGAAGATGATTATGCGATTATATTTCTGAAGGTTTTATTCACATATTGTCTTTTATAAAAAAAATAGATGGGATATGAGTGAGAAACAAGAGTAACACTAGTTCAGTCTGATAACATAATAGCTACGCATGCAAATATCTATTTACATTATACATTTAGTACTAACTTCAACATAAAACGCTCGTAGTAGGGTTTACATAAGTGATCTTAACCGATTAAAAGCGTTAAGCAACCTACTCGGTCATGCCTTAGATGGGTGACAGCTAGTTACAGTAGGATATCAGTCACTAAGCCATGTCGGAGGCAGTTGGGCGTTCTGAAAACTCTAACATTGGGCTGGTCTATTCACCAACTCGCATTGGCCAGCGTAGTGGATTATGGTCAATACTCCTCTCTAAGAGAAAGGCCGTGTCCTGGCAGTCAGGACGTATCAAGTTGATTATATCATACCATGCCGCAGCATTAATATTTGAGTTGCATGAATAGGCTTGTCGGTATTATCAGAGTCGATTTCTTTAGTATACAAAATATGATGTTGCATTGCCACTGTGTAGGCAAATCTCTGCCCCACTTAGCGAAATCCTTGGCTACATCTCTACCCCATTTCATACATTTGGTTCATAAATCCCGTTAAGGGTTCGATTACGCTTTTCGTTATCCTTATTTAAATGTGGTAGGTAATAGGTACCTATATAATGCGGTTTTGCGACGATTCAGCCTGCCTTAAGCTTGCCTGATATAGATGAGATTATTCAAGTTTTTGCGGGTAAGCGAAAAGTAATAAGCGATTTCCATTGGCAAAGCTAAGTTTCATAAACCCTATAAAGGAATCATTTTGAAAACAGTTCAATGAGCTGCAAGAGAGTATTGACTTGTTGAAATTATCTATTCGGTTTTAGATAAAGGATTAAAGCTTTATTTTTAAATTACTTTCGTATTTGCATATTCTACAGACCTGCCTGTCTGAGAATATGCAAATAACTGTTGTAGTGAAATAATAGTGGTTGGAAATTATTGACAAAGATAATACGATAACTGAAAATACAAAATAACGATTGATGAACTGTCTAGCCTTTTTATTCTCATACTCTTTGCTGTGGAAACTTGGTATTTAAGACTATTTGTCCCAAATTGCCTTAGAGCATTGAGAAGCGAAATGTCTGTAAATTTGACCCGCTGGTGATGTTGTTTTTTTTTTTTTTTTGCATTTGTTATAAATCTCCAGGACGGCTTTTTGTATAATCGTTTTACATTTACATTTTAAAATAACTAAATATGTAAGTCGCGTTTTTTTCCATTTCTCTACACTACATGTCAAATCTGCGCCTCTATTAGTGTACGTGGCACATATTAGATTATATTTTTTTTTTATACTGTATAGATCTAGCATTTGATCACTATCTCACTTGATGGTCAGTGACGATGTGGTCGAAGATGTTATCACGCTAGACCTAGAATGTTCACTGGCTCTCAAGGACTGCTTCCTGATCACACTATGTGTTAGGTGACAGTTTTCAAACTTGAGGGTGGTAGCTACCCAGGCGGGTATTCGAAGGTACCCTATATATCCTACCCTATATCCACCATGCACCACGCAATTCCAGAATACATTAATTTTGGAGCGGTGGTTGTTTAAAATAGTTCGAGCACATCATTAGAAAGAACCATTCCATGGTACAACTAGTGATCCAGTGTCAGGTTAACAAATAATATTCAACCCCATATTTTCTACTGAAAATATTATAGCAAAAAGCTGATCCTCTTCTCTTGGAACTGATCTTATCAAAACGGCACAGAGTCTTCCATAATAAAATGCCCAACTGGCAAATTTGAAAAAAAAACCGTGAGTTAGGTTTTTAGGTGTTAGGATCACTGTGTCACTTAATAAGCTCCAACGAAGTAAGGGTACTAAGACGCGTTAGACCTCGAACTGCATTTCAAGAGCGGGTGCCAGGACGTGTTGTATAATTGTATCGTAGCAGATATTCAACCTTACCAGTAAAGCTCTAGAAAGTGCACTACTACGCTGTTAATTTGCTGTGATGTGACTTTTACAGCGTCACCTCTCCCTTACTACCTAGCTATCGTAGCTAGGTAGCCTATGATTTGCTTATTAGTATTGAAGATAAGTTGCTTTACACAAAATGTCAGTACTGATTTAGATTTAGACCTGATTTTGGTTATAATTTTTCACTAACACAATAAATGTTATTTTTACCAAATCGCCCCTGACCAGTGAATAGTAAAAACGAATGATTTTTATTAAAACAACAGATCCTACCTAACCTTTATTTATTCAATCACACAAAATATTTTATAGAAACGTACCCTGTTAACCTTTACAAAAAAATATCTCTATTATTTGTTGGTGGCTTAAAAGGGTTGTCAAAAACAAACATTGTATTCTTAGCAGTCATTTGGTATTTTGCGTTTCTAATAGCGTTATATCAAATACAGCTACAATAGAAGTAAAATTGTATAATATATATTTCAATCAGGCGCGACGGAGTTTACCTACGCGATCATAATCAATCGACTAGTTTACCTTCGCGATCATAATCAATCGACTAATTTACCTTCGCGATCATAATCAATCGACTAATTTACCTTCGCGATCATAATCAATCGACTAATTTATCTTCGCGATCATAATCAATCGACTAATTTACCTTCGCGATCATAATCAATCGACTAATTTAAGGGCCTAACAGGCGCCGAGAATTTTACAGAGGCTCGCGGATGTTTACAGGCAGAGAGGGCGGGACTAGTCCTGATGAGAGTTGATTGCGAAAATGTACTTTACAGATGACCTACGGGTACAAAAATAAAATTAGTACTAATCACATTTTAAGACTGTTTAATTTCGTTTCTTTCGGTATGAGACACAGTTGAAAAATATGGTCGCTCGAAAATATTTTTTTAGTTATAATGAAGCAGATCGAAGCAAACTACGTTCAATCAGAATTAACCTCAATGAACTGTTGTCATAAGCGCTATTTTTAAGGCGTTGTGTTATCAGAACATGTATAGGACTTTTTAGAAAATAACTCAAATCAAATCATTTATTATGCAAAACATGGGTACATTTGAAGGTAGTCTTAGCCTATTAAGGCACGCAAGATATAAAACTGCTTTCCATAATATTAATTGTGATTACATAGTGAGAAAAATTAATTAACGTCAATTCACAATATTCTGCTTTTCTAATTATTACATTATACATTATATTAGTATTAAACATAAATATAAAGTCAAACTGAGTTATTCTACATCATAACAAATTCATTTTGATGTCGTTAGCTGTAAGGTCTCAAAAATGTCTATTCACGAAATGGAAATCACTAGTCCTATTTAAATGTGTGCTAAAGGGGTTTTCTATATAGATAGATAGATAAATCTTTTATTTCACTGACAGTGAGTTTTTAACATGAATAAATTGAGCTAAATAAAATAATAGGTTGTATATTTCTTTTCCTTTTTCAGCAACCAGTGTTGTCAGGTTGTTTTTCGACAAAGGCCTCCCCTAGTTCCTTCCATACTTTCCTGTCACGAGTTAGTCTTCTTCATCCCTTTGGTAGATCGTCTTCCCATCTCTTTATTAAGATAAGATAAGATAATATTTATTTGCATGAAACATGAGTATTATACACACACACAAGGAACATATATAAGGATGTAGGTTGTCATTTCCATAACATTTGGAGTTCGTCATGTTTTGCCCATAATAGCCGTACAAATATTGTCGAGATGGCAAATAAAATAGTATAAAAAAGTATCTTAATAAAAATAAAATAATTAATATGTTCGCCTAATTAAATAATAATATATAAAATGTCAGATAGTAAAGCAGTCAAATTCATAAAACAATTTATTGAATTCAATTCAAAAAAATCCTGTCATCAAAAAAATCACTTACACTATAATAACATTTTGCTAGTAATATTTTTTTAAGTTTATGTTTAAATAAATTTGTGTTGAGGTCTTTTAAATATTATTATTATATATTATTAATATACAATAATAATTATTATTATTGGGCGTCCTCTTTCTCTTTTCCCATTTCCGAGGTACCATTCCATAATGTTTTTTGTCCATTTGTCTCGTTTTGTCCTCATAATGTGTCCAGTCCAACTCCATTTCAATTTTATATTTTTTTAGAAACATTACTGACTTTTATTTCCTATATACTTCAATTAAATTCATAAAAAGTCGTTATGGTATTCAAGCGCACTTGGATAGGTTTCGAAGCATCGTCCAGTCATATTAGGGATTTCACTTCGGAATAACACAAAATAAGCTGTCAATTTATGTAAACCTTTATTTAGCATCCTAAAGTTATGCTTAAAAGTCTTAGAAAATCTAGTGAGCATTCTAAGTTCAAAGTTTAGAAATCGTATATATGCAAACAACATATTTGAAGCCATAGAAACCAAGATGGTTTCTATGGCTCTCAAGATGGTTTCTATGGCTCTAATATGTTGACTTTTACTACAAATCGTGGAGCATAATATCTGTTCCAAAAGCTTGAAAAAAGTTTATGCTCGCTAAATAGTTTTCTTTTTAGGAAATCGTACAGCGCATAAAAATGTTTCTGGGCAGAGAACGAGCAGCGTATGTCCATACACACTCAACACAACCCTCAAACAGATAGGTATCACCATAGACAAATATATACAAGACAATATATATACTTGTCTATGGTATCACTTACGTGGATGTAGATACAATTTCTATTCATAGCTTTGATCTGCAATTATTTAAGAAAATCTTCTTAATCACTCGACACCAGTTTCAGTCACTATTAATTTTGTACTAGTAATATAATAGTTGTTTGATGGTCGCCATGGCACAGTGGTTAGTGCCATTGACATGACTCTTGTGTCTCCGGGATTCGAACCCAGGGTGGGTTCGAATCCCGGCAGGGGCAAACGTTTGTGCGATGAGTGTAGATGTTTGTCCCGGGTCTTGGATGTTTGTGTGCTGTGATTGTGTGTGTCCATGCCTCCCGCGATACAGAGAAGTGCGGGGGTCTGAGTGTAAAAAAAATAATAGTGGTCAAACCATATCCCTCCCGGAGAACATGACTTCGATCCATAACTATAGTCAGGAAAAGTCACATTGGGTAAAAGTAGCATTGGATGTCTCATATTGTGTTAAAGCCTGTACAGAAACTTTGACATTAGTGCACAAGTTTCCGCATCGCAAACGCTCCAGTGGCCACTAATGGAATACAGTCTCGCTAACTAAATAATGTAGCCAAGAGCAGGTCGAACATGATTATGATAGGGTTCTGTTCTGTCCTAGTTACTACAAAAACCAGACTCAACTCATCTCAACTTAAAATGGCACCTACGTTCCTATACGATAAAGTAAACGTGGCTCGCGGGTGTTTACAGGTAGAGAGGGCGGGACAAATCCTGATGCGTGTTTATTTCATCATCATCATCTCAGCCACAGGACGTCCACTGCTAGACATATGCTTCCCCCATATAGGGGATTAGCCAGTACTCGCCACGCTTGGCAGGTGGGTTTGCGAGCGCAGTATGATATCCAATCCTCAGAAGGCGCTGCTGCCCACCTTCTGATACGTGATCCCTTAACTGACTCTTACGGCACTATTCTAGGACGGTACCCCGCGGCCCGTGTTTATTTAAAATATTACAAATATATACTTTTCAGATGACCACATGACAGATGACACATTACAGATATACTCAAAAAAAATTGTCATCACATTGTTCAACTTTTTAATTCCCTTTCTTTAAGACACAGTTCAAGCGCATTTGTCGTTAACGCGAGAATTTTTGATAAAGATATTGTCGCTCGTAAATATTTTTTCAGAAATAAATTAGCAAATGAAATTAAAATTCGTCCCATCAAATTTAACCGTTGTGAATTTTTCTCATAAGTGGTATTACTTTTAAGTTTAATACACATGTAGGTCTTTTAACAAAATAAGCGGAAAAGACTCTTAATTTTCTATTTACCAATTGGTCAAGCTTTTCGTTTTGATGATCTAGATGTAGCTTTTAACGAATATCTCACTTGATGGTCAATGACAAAGTGGTCGAAGGTGTCACGAAGCTTAAACTTTAAGTCAAGTCAAGCATCAGCTTTGCTATGAACTGTAGACGGAAAATAGCCTGAAAGTATTGTATATATATTATATAATATATATTATATATATATAATATATATTATATAATATATATTATATATATATAATATATATTATATAATATACGAAAATTTAATTTTGTTCCGGTGTTATATATATTATATATAACCCCGGAACAAAATCAAATTTTCGAGTAGAGATACTTTATGTGTATCTCTAAAGTGTTATCAGAATTAGGCAACCGTATAAATTTATTTCATGCACGTAAAACGATTTCAGTTTTTGTCACTTGATTACGGAACTCTAAAAAAAACTTTTCTCCCCTGAAAATTGCCAAAGATCTCTCGTTCTCTTATCCAAGCTCAAAACTTTTGTTTTCTAACAAAATAATCCCTTAACTTATGAGGGTAGCTATAATAATATTTTCTTTAAGAAAAGAGTGGAAACGCTAACTAAGCCAACTCTTAAAGAAAGCCCGGTTAGTTGCTCGTTTTTCTTGTAAAACCTTTCCTTCCTCTATAACTTTCAAGTTTGTTGTTATTATAAAGGATTCCCGTTCCAAATAAGTATCTCTCTAAACTTATAGATATAAATACTTAGCTCTGCTTTATTCTTTTGTTCGTACAATTCAAATGTTACAATAATATTTTAGAGTTTATGGTTTATTGCAATAACATCATGTTTATATTTTATTTTGTATTGGTTTTGTATTTGGTGTTCAATAAAAAGTTTTTGATTGATTGATCATGCTAGGCGAAACTATAGATAAAATATTTTTGAAGGAAATAAATCGGCTACTAGTTGGATAAAAAAAATAAATTAAAATTAATAAATAATTTAATAAACCCACGACTAATTTTATTAAAGATAGATGGCGCTAAGAAAACCATCCCCTCAGATGTAAAAGGAACGAATGAATTCGGACGGCTAGTGGAGAGCTACTATAGCTGAGTTGGCAAAGTGACAGGACGGTATTCTGTAGTCGTGGGTTCAAATTCCAACAGTAGTCGAATATTTTCCTAAAGAAATAAAATTGAACATTAATCATTTGATTGACAAACAAATCGCTTACGTTAGAAAATCGAGTATACAAATGCGATTTCTATCAATCGAATCGGTAAAGCAATGTTTTCTGCAGTGACTAATCAGCAATAACTTGAATGGGCGCCAAAAATAAAACAGGGTGCTTTAGAACAGCAGCCATTGACCATTAACGCCCTCTGCAGTAGGGCGGTTTGTGATATCCAGCTGTGGGTTGGCCACCACCATCTTCTAATCCTAAAAATATTATAAATGCGAAAGTTATGTGTATGTGTGTATGTTTATTACTTCTTCACGCTCAAACGGCTACACCGATTTCGATGAAAATTGGATGGAGATAGTTTAAACTCTTAGCTACTTTTGTCCCGGAAAAGTATAGTTCCCGTGGGATAGTTGAGGTAGCGGGAAAACCGCAATCCACGCGGGTGAAACCGCGGGGCGCTACTAGTTATTCTAAGAATTTCAACTGTCTTTTAAGGACATGAGACCGGGCACTCTGTTATTGAGATACAGATTTTGAAATTTGCAGGCAGACACTAGAATGCTTCTCTTTATGTTTTAGGTTTCTTCACTGAAATCCCTAGATCAATCTGCCTATAATAAATTAAAACTCGAGTTGAGTTCCATCTGATATTCTGACTGACAGCAAATAGCGTTCGACGCTTATTTAAGGTGATGTTTCGATTTTCTACAACCTATTTTTTCCATTTATGTGAAAAGAGAGTATATTTTCACACTGGTTAAACTGTGGTTGGTTTTAATATTGGTCTTTATTTGCGGCAAATCATACTTCATTGAAGAAAAATTGTAGAAAAATAACACCGAACATTCGATTTATTTTTGTTAATTCGGTGTTATTTTGTTCTATTATTCTACTATTTTCTATGATAAGGGTGTAGGATCAGTGATATTTGACGATGGCACCGTGATCAGTGGCATGGCTTCTGTGTCTCCGGGATTCTGGGTTCGAATTCCGGCAGGGGCAAACATTTGTGCGATGAGTGTATGTGTGTGATAATGGTAGTGATTCTCTGTTCAACTAAACTTAAAATCGTGTAATTTATGATAGTTAAACTGTTACGCTGTTACTCACATAGCTGAGAAAAACAAAAAAAAAAAAAAAAAAAAAAAAAAAAAACTGTTACGATTAAAGTCCAAATTAGCAAGACACTTATCAATGACAATACTAACATTAGATTACTAAAATTGCGTGTACTTTTAAGTAAAAATAGTCGTAATTTATTTGGTGCTAATTAAAACTACCCGCATTTCATTTCATTTTATTTCATTTGGCCAGCAGTTAAATAAAAGTCGTCTCGAATCATCGGAAGTCGGAAGATAGCATGGTAAAATGTCATAAGAATTTTAATTTACCATAAAAAAAATTATAGCCTTTTCACTTTACACAAGTTTAGTTTAGTTTAATAAGATATCTACCAATGAAAACTGTTTGACTTGTAAACTTGTTTTTTGACGTGATAACGTTTATAAATTGATCAATGCCAAAATGAAAAATAGTAACGTTCCGCGTAACGTTCCACCTGAGTTTTATCTAGATCTAGATAATAAAATCAAAGTCAAAGTCAAGGTCAAAGTCAAAGTCAAAGTCAAAGTCAAGGTCAAGGTCAAAGTCAAAGTCAAATTCAAAGTCAAAGTCATAAATGATTTTTAATATACAACTCGATAGGACACCACTCTTTGGAGGATGATTTACAATTCAATACAATAATTTTTTATTGCACTTACCATTAAAATAATCTTAAAAATAATATACATACACTTTTAAACTAAGGCACGCACAATGGTCGGTCTTATCGCTTATAGCGGTTTTTTCCAGACAACCTTTAGATGGACAGTAACATGATGAACAGTAGTCGGTGGCGAAAAATAATGGACTAAATTTCTATTTTGATAATAATCCCAATACATAAATATCAATAATTAATATAAAGGTAATTGCATTACTGCTGAGTCACCACTTCTCTATTTCTAATCACAATTATTCGACCAGCGTTACCTATCTCGTGGTAGGTACTCTGCGGCGTGACATCCCACACCCGTGTCTAATCAAAGACGCCACGTTAATTGTAACATCATTATCAGTTCGTGTACACTGGAGACTTAGTTAGCGACTTGGTGACTGGTGAGGAGATAAACAGGTGATGTTGGTGAGGGTTCTGTAATGGGTTGCATAAACATGCCAAAACCTTGATTGAAAAGAAGAAAGCCTTTACTAGGTTTTGAGATGTGTTTCTTACACTTTAGAAAAGTTTTTCAAACTTTACGGTTTTCAAGCTCGATGCAGGCGGGCTCTGGAAATAACCCTACCATATAACACCATACTGTGGTCGTGATAATTTTTACTAGCAAAATCGACAATTCATTAACAATCTGACTTAGACTGGCCGGTTGGCGCAGTTGGTAGCACTCTGCCTTCTGAGCCGCTGGTCCCGGATTCGATTCCCGGACAGGTCAATTGTGGGCATGAACATGTCTTTTTGACCTGTGTCTGGGTGTGTATATGTATTTAAGTATATATATATCAGTCATCAGGTTACCATAGTACAGGCTCTGCCTAGCTTGGGACCTGAAGACCTTGTGTGAATGTAAATAAAGAAAAAAAATAAAAAAATCTCTGAGCAATGTGTTAAAAGAATTGATACCCTGAAAGTTATCTGTTAGTGAAGCCTATATAGGTTGTAATGCAGCCATTTGCGAAGTACATGGTTCAAACGCGCTTTAAAAAAAACCCACGCTAAGTCTGTACTCATATTGACGCGCATGTCAATTTGGTGGCAATGGACCTTGATATCTACATATGTAGTAGATTCCAATGATCGAAAGACTTGACGCATTGAGTCTGACTTTTGATCTTATTTGTTTGGCATGAGATACACATACACTCATTTGGTTGCCCTTAACGTGTCAATAAATAGATGTTTGTGTATATATATTATATATAATAACTTTATATTTATTGTAAACTCTAAGGCTTTCACGGCCGGCGTTGCATGTTGTATGTATTGCTTCCGGGCTGTTTGGCCGTGGTCTATGTGAAACTTGTGTTCCAGACGTTTCGTCGATCACTGCGGTCGACATCTTCAGTGGTTCAGGTCCGAGCGGCGACAAGAGCGTAGAACTCTCCTCCGCGGCGTCTTCTCTGATACTGATGTTTATATTTATTATTTATTTATTATATACCTGACTGCGATGACCTACAAGTACTTTGTTAATGTTTGTCTGTATTGTGATCTAAGATAAGTTGGTCTTAATTATATAATGGTTATGGTTGCCTTGACATCATGTCACTGTATTGAAGAATGACTGCCTTACGCATATATGAAACGTGCCCTAGTGTTTGGAAAAATATAATAATATACCTTAAAATCTGTCAAAAGCATAAGACAAATTCATAGCCGAGCGTAAAGCAATTCGCGATGTTTATCTATTCCGTAAGTCCGAGGGCGTAGATGTGTTGCCAGGACACTGTCTAATGGAAATGTTTAGCTTGTTACAATAGTCAAGCGCCGCGATAACAGCCGTGGGTGTTAGTGTTTGCGATCAGGGAATAGACATAACAATGGTTCAGACACCTGACGCCTCTCAGATAGGAGATGCATTAGTAAATTAGGTTTGTAGATGTTTCTGTCGAGATAAATTTGTAAATTTACGACTTTGTCTAGATAGTACAATAAGCATAGCCCCTTTTACATTATCAATGCTGGGAACATTTTGAGCATAATCTGCGATGCCAGTGGGGGTTCAGGTAGCAGATAAGGTTATTAGCCCAAAAATGACAGATTATTTTGTATTTAGATTGACTGAAAAGCAACTGTGGTTCAACTGGTATTTTGTTGGGTAAATCATAGGATTCGTCACTTTATAAAGTGCTGTTTAAACCAAGAAGGCTAGGTTGAAAATACCTACCAAGTTCAAATTGTCACCGCAAATACGTTACCTAGTTGACCAGCTAAAATCGCAGACGAGCTACAATACCAGTATTACTCTAGAAAAATATTAAATGATAATAATATTATAAAAATAATTATTCATTTTTTTAAGGAAAGTAAACCAAAAACCTTACCATCCCTAATAGTTATAATATTTTTGTTCTATGCGCTTCAAAACAAACAGATATAAAACATACATTATGTAAAACATAGATTATGTTAGTTTAAGTTAAATACTAAATCTTTTTCCTATTATGAATGTATAAAACACGGGAATTAGTCACGTAATAAGTGAGAGGGTTCCGACTATAGTTTCAACCACATTCGCTGGTCTTTTTCAAGGAGAATACGAGGCGCTCGCGGACGCGGTCGCGGTTCGCCTAGTACTCGTACTCTTTTTCCTATGCATACATATTATTTATCTGTATTTAATTCAACAAATAGTTGCAGCGCTGCGTTCTGTATTCTACGTCACAGTTGGATAATATTTGTTCATGAAATATGAAAGGTACAAGACGACAGGTACCATAATGGAAGAAGCATACACAGTCATGTTGTAATGCCAACCTCACTAAGCCGGTTGGCGCAGTTGGTAGCACTCTGCCTTCTGAGCCGCTGGTCCCGGGTTCGATTCCCGGACAGGTCAAACATTTGTGTGCATGAACATGTCTGTTTGACCTGTGTCTCGGTGTATATATGTATTTAAGTATATATATATCAGTCATCAGGTTACCATAGTACAGGCTCTGCCTAGTTTGGGATCTGAAGACCTTGTGTGAATGTAAATAAATAAATAAAAAAAAGCGTGGGAAAATATTATATTTAATAAAATATTTTCCTTAACCCACAAGAACTAAATTCTCCCGAAAATCATCCTCACAAAGCCATTATATAATTTGAAGGGCTGAACTCAACCCAGAGGTTTCGATGCTTCATCGATCATGGCGCGTTAGATTGACATTGAAGTCAACGCTTAACCTCCGTGTAAACATTGTGACGCACGTGACATAGGGGGTATTCGAAGAGGGGAAACGTGAAGAGAATTTTGGTACAGATAGAAACGAAGATAGAAATCTTATGGACAAGTTCTGATCGCAATGAACTGTTAACCTCACTCATATTACAATACATATGCAATACAATACAAAAACTTTTTATTATCAGTACCAAAAACCGATAATACATCATACTTCTTAAAGCTAAACTTAAATTTTAATACTTTATATATATTTATTACAATAATACAAATTATAATTTGACAATAAAACATGTACTTCTTATTTCGTGATTTTTGTTTTAATGTGCATTATACTAAGAGTTGGCTGCGGGCCGCTTCCATCCGGTGATTGCGGAAATCAACAGGGAAGGCATATCCATCCATTCCAGGGTCTGACCTATCTCCATACTAAATTTCATCAAAATCGGTGCAGCCGTTTGAGCGTGAAGGAGTAACAGACGTTTTAGAATTATTTGATTTTCCCACGGAAACAGCAATTATTTTCGGGATAAAATGCAGCCTATGTGTTATTCTAAGGTCTAAACTATATATATACCGAATTTCATTGAAATCAGTGCAGCCGTTTAAGCGTGAAAGATTAACAAACATACACACATCCATACAAACTTTTGTGTTTCTAATATTAGTTAGATACCATACTCGTAGGTATACGAATTCCCTTACTTTTAAGAAAAGGTGATCTTCAATTTCATAGAATAAATAACAGTGTACATTATTGTTATTTATTCTTTGCAATTGAAAGTCTTCTTATCAAATAGGTAAGAATAATGGAAACATTGCATCAGCACATAGATCCTTGCGTGCAAGTTTTAAAAATGATTCCGCCATATTTTTTTTTATTAACATTCACGCAAGGTCTTCAGGTCCCGAACTAGGCAGAGCCTGTATTATAGGAACCTGATGACTGATATATATACTTATATACATATACACACCCAGGACAGGTCAAACAGACATGTTCATTCATACACACAAATTCCGTCGAATTTGTCCGGTCGTCGTGGCTCAGTGATCAGCGACACTGACTTTGGAGCCGCGACCCCGGGTTCGAATCCCGGCCGGGGCAAACATTTCTGTGATGAGCAAAGATGTTTGTTCTCGGGTTTTGGATGTTTGTGTATTGTGATTGTGTGTGTCTATGCCTCCCGCGACACAGGGTATCATAGTGCGGGGTGTGTGTGAAAAAATATGTTTGACCTGTCCGGGAATCGAACCCGGGACCAGTGGCTCAGAAGGCAGATTGCTACCAACTGCGCCAACCTGCCAGTTTTTGAAGGGGGTTGAAATCACGCTCGAAGATATCGTTATCGATACAGGCAAATCTAATAGAAGTGTGTTAAAAAGAGATAAGGATTTCAATTTATTTAAAAGCTGACCATCGAACTGCGAGAGACTCAATAGTCGCAAATGAGGCACGTTCGCCGCTCGCGCAGTTTTAAGGAAATTTCTTTGAGGAAGCAGCCAGCGTCTTCAGAAAATGCGGCCGGATTTACTTTTAATGAGTTCGCGAGTGCAACTTGGGGTTACTCTGTAAATGAATAGAATTCCTCGAGCATTGGAATCTTTATTTATTAATTTAATCGGGTTCTATTTGAAAGGCAGTGAAAGAAATTTGAAGAATCTCAGTAGAGTTTTCATTGTATTCTATAGCCGTGTGCGTTGTGAAAGTTTATTTTCCCCGTAACAAAAGCATTTGATTTGTAATTTGATGAAAAGCTAGATATGACACGCAAATATTTTTATTTTAAATTTCTTGTCTACAAGACTTATTACTCGACATTTGAATTCCTAAATGACAATTTAGACGACAAATATTTTTTTTAATGACATTGAAATGTAATCAGAATGCATCATTAATCCAGATATAAATGTATTAATCACTGTTATAAAATTGGTTAATAGTAATATATTAATGTATAATTTTAGAATTTAGATAGAAGATATATTTGTAAATATGTATATTGTATAATTTATAATTTTGCATACTTAAGTGGTAAGAGCATAGAGATCTAAAAACCACCTTAAATACGAGCATTATGTGTACCTATGTTTCTGCAAAATAAATAAATTTGAATTTGAAATATATAATTCCTTATCAATTCAATCATAATTAAAATATATACCTAAATAAGGGATCCAAATGATAGCCGAATCTCGCCCTTCGAAAATTTGATTTTGTCTACATTTAAGTAGTAGGACTATTCACCTATAGTGTATCAATTTGCCGTTGTGGTACCGGCCTAGAATAATACTCCCCCATCTCTTCCCGTGGGTGCCGTGAGAGTCGGCTAAGGGATCATGTACCAGAAGGTGGGCAGCAGCGCCTTCTGAGGATAGGAAATCATACTGTGCTCGCCAACCCGCCTGCCAAGCGTGGCGAGTATTGGCAAATCCCCTTACATGGGGAGGCATATGTCCAGCAGTGGACGACCTATCGCTGCTATGAATGAATGAAAAAAATGAATGTATCAATTTGGTTGATGTCAGCACAGTGACACTTATTCTACCCGAAGTAGATTTAGTAGTAGCGTGTAGCGAGAAAATTTGACAGAACGAATAAAATCATTTAAATAATATCTAAGGTGACGGCCGCAGTACGGTGAAATTTTAAGCTGCAGGTCTACATCGAGGCTGATTTTTTCCGGTCTTAATTTATACAGTCTAAATATTATAATCGTGTCATTTCAGATGAAGAACTGCAAATCCAATTGGTGTGGTTGGATGGTTATGGTCGCAGAGTAATTCTTAGCAAATGTCACGTGAGCGTAGCCGGTTCTTAAATAATCTAATATAAATAAAATTCTCATGTCACAGTGATTGTAACCAAACTCCTCCTAAACGGCTTGACCGATTTTTATGAAATTGTTTGTGTAAATTCGGCAGGTGTAAGAATAGGTCGTAAAGTATTTGTAACTCTCCTAACCCCTCCCCATTTTTATCGTGATTTTAGTATTATTGTATGAAAAAAATTTCATTGGCGTGATGTTTTTTAAATGAAGTGTCATGACACTGACGTTTCGATAATTTATATGACAGAACGACGTTTGCCAGGGCAGCTATATAAATACGCTAGCTGCGCCCCTCGGGTTTACCCGCGTGGTGATGAAAAACGGTGATGATGGTGATGATGAAAATATGTGTAGTATAAAGTATAAAGCCTATGTGTTAATGCAGGATATAAGCTATCTCCATACCAAATTTCATCCAGATCCGCTCAGCCGTTATCGCGTGATTGAGTAACAAACATCCATCCATTCATCCAAACTTTCACATTTATAATATTAGTGGGATTATTATATAAGAACAGGGCTCGTTTACGAAATATACTATTTATACGGGTGTCATTTACGAATTATTGTCAATAGGTAGTATTTTGCAAACGTAATTTACAAAATATTTATAAATAGGTAGTATTTCGTAAACGTCACCCGTAGGTAGTTATGACTGAGCCATAAACTGCCAGGAAACTGTTCTCCATTGCAGCTATTTCGCTGCAACAATGAAACTCCAACATATTGCCACTAGAATTCCAACACTACAAAATCCACACGCTGAAAATGAAACATCTGCAGTCGCCATCGACAAATACGGATTTCAATAATTTAGCCGAGTAGTCTGCAGTCATACACCGATAGGAACACAAGAGAGGGTACGTACAGTATAGGCATTGGCACAGTTTGAGCTTTGCGCCTTAGAAAATAGAGTTTGTTGTGTTCGTCGTTCGTCGAACTTGTGACGAGGGCTGTACTGTTAGCTGTTTATTTAATAACGTTGCGCCACCCCGATAAGCGGAGCTATTGTGCGAATCTCGAAGACGTAAGTACCTACCTATACCAGTGTAGATAGGTTCGCGGGACAGACAATTTAGATTTGCAATATTCATAATAATGTAAAGATATTGTCTTTGTTTAGGATAGGTGAATTAATGAAGCTTGCTGGGGTGTCTATATTTGGAGATTTTTTGGTCAGAAATTCACGTAACTGATAGCTACAGATATTTCTGATGTTACAAATAAATTCCGATTCAAATGCAACCAAGAGGTCAATGTTGTCCAGTCAAATTTGACTGGCCGGTTGGCGCAGTTGGTAGCACTCTGCCTTCTGAGCCGCTGGTCTCGGGTTCGATTCCCGGACACATCAAACATTTGTGTGTATGAACATGTCTGTTGGACCTGTGTCAGGGTGTGTATATGTATATAAGTATATATAAGTATGTATTTAAGTATATATATCAGTCATCAGGTTACCATAGTACAGGCTCTGCCTAGTTTGGGATCTGAAGACCTTGTGTGAATGTTGTCCAAAAAAAAAAAAAATGTTTGTGCCGTGCATGTTTATGTCACTGAATCGATGCAGTCATGAATCGTTACACAAATTTGTTAATTCTGTAGTGTAGTGATCCCTTACTCAATACTTCGACTTACCTCGTTTTTGTTCAAGCAAATTATAATTCACCTTTTGCATAAATATATTTTAGAAATACTCAATTTCGTTACTTATTAGTTAGTTAAGCTAGACTAAGGTGTCAGAAAATTGTTAAATTTAAATAAGAAATCGTATCTAGATTATCTAGATCCACGTTACAGGCGTCCCTAGTGTGTAGATCACAAGATCATTCGGTTGTAATGTAAAATGTTTAATATTAATTTAAAGGCTTTCCCAGCATTAAATAATACACCATTTTGTTTGTTAGATACAGCTTTGAGTGTGACTCATACAAATTCAATTGTATTTTTACATTTGTGTTTTTATTGTATTGTCTAAAGGCTAAAATAAATATTTTTTCATTTTGATTTTCATTTTCACCTCTTTGCGCATTTAAATTGGAAGTCATTTGTCAATTCCGAACGATCGACAACTAACCGATCTAACGATTCTATATTGTTCATACCTTTTATATTTAGAACTTACTAGCTGCGCACTGCGATTTTACGCGTGGTGATGATTGATGATGAAAAGTAGCCTTGTTATTCCGGGAACTGAAGTATCTACATACCAAATTTCATCCAAATCCGTTTTACTCGAGTGGTGACGAAAATCGGTGATGATGAAAATAAACCTACGTGTTAATCCAGGGTATAAGTTATCTGTGTTCAAATTTCATTCAAATCCGTTTAGTAGATTTGCATGAAAGAGTAACAAACATACATCGATACACCTATACTCACAAACAACAGCCACAGCTTAGTTTAAAGTAACTACCTTAAACATTAAAAACACGAATTTTACAAGAATCTTAAGTAATCTACGCTCATAACTGTAACGTAGTCACTTCACTAACCCGCAACATCGTGAAGATGCAAAATTCACCTTCCCATGTGAAAAGTTGTCCCCAAAAACGTTGAGGTCTGGATGCCCAGTGGAGCGGAAAATGGCCATCTTCGAAATTAATGGGTATTTTATTGCATCACAAGTTAAATAGCGCGTGAATACGAAAAGATCCCACAAATATATTCGAAGAACCTTTCTATATCGATGTGACCATTTTTCCAGTGAGTGAAATAATCCGTTCGAACGAACGCAAGTTACATGAAGCAATGGATTTGAAAGTTGTTTCGTTGTCAGCGTTTAAATTTATTTTTACAATTTTTCAAGACAGTTGAATTGCTTCAATAATGTCACGTTAAATTACAGTTAAATAATAATACAAATAAATAAAAATAAAATGTATAAGCATATTTATTAATCATCATCTTTATAATCTCACCCATAGGACTTCCACTGCTGAACATATGCCTCTCCCATTGATTTTCACTAGGACCTGTTGGAAGCGGACCGCATCCAGCCCTTGCCTGCGATCTTAGTCAGGTCGTCTGTCCACCTTGTCGGTGGCCGCCCTATGCTGCGCTTGCTAGTCCGTGGTCCATTATGTATGAATAATTATATAATATAATATTATTATATTATGTACTAATATAATATATAGATAGATAGCTAGAAAACTCTTTATTTGCATACTATTTCAAAAACACACACATAAAGACAACAAACAAACAAATATAATTACAATGTAAACTCTAAGTAAAATATAAATACAGTGATACAAAGGGCGGCCTTATCGCTTAAAGCGATTTCTTCCAGGCCATAATATTATTATATTATAATATAATATATATTTAGTAAACAGTTCAATAACTTACGTATGTGCTAATTACATTTCTTTAAAATTTCGACTGATCAGGCGTCACAGATAATAATATGTATAGCCAAACTTAAAAACAAACCTTACCCCTATAATATTTTTAATAAATTCACAATAGAACTAATGTCATAGTTTCTACCTATTTAATTGAATCTAAATATAATGATTATAGAGCTTATATTTATATGTTATTTTAGTACATACGAGTACTACATGAACAAACTGACTTGTGTTTGATACATTGTGCGACTGCTCCGGCAGCGTGATCTTCTGTCGCAAGGTTCAACTTTTTGGCAGCCTACTGGTTTTGACTTAATTTAGGTGCCAACTTTCAAATTGAAACGTCAAGTGCAGCCAAGAAGCTCCATATGTTTGGTGATATAACGGGAACATTACGAAAATAGGAGATAATTGAAATTCAATCCGTTTCATTAATAACAGAGGTCTAGTCGGTGACGGGCCATAAACGACTCGGCCACAATACAATAATCCATATAGAGCTCCGTTGAAGCGGTCAGCGACGGTAAATTAGGTCTTAGATTAATCTAGTTGTGGAAAGTGTCACTAATACACCATAGGTCCATGATGTTTTACTAAAGATGACGTATATTCATACTGCGCGGTGATCAGATTTTGTTCCTTTACGACATAAACATGCTTACTGCGACAGATAATACGGTACAAATGATATAGAAAAGGATAGCTATATGTTTACTTGCGCTTGAAATATGCGTCGCAATGAAAATTACTACAATTGACTTAATTTTGCCGTCTCAGTTTCCGCACGCTTGTGCGACATCTAGCTCATATAAACATATAATATCATTGCTATAAGTACTATTACTACTTATTTTTCCAACATACTGCTCCGTATGTTGGAAAAATAATTTCACCTTGTTATCGTCCTCATAATATGCAAAAGTACAAGCTGTTTGCTTGGATACTCGGCCTTCAAAAGGCCACAGAACGCTCACTAATCAGGCTCACTTTTTTGGCCACCATTGGTAAGGGGGGAGTTTGACATACTCGCCACGCTTGACAGGCGGGTTGCCGAAAGCGCAATTTGATAGCATTGTTCACAGAAGGTGCTGCTGCTCGACTTCTGGTGTCTTTTCCCTCAGCCGCCTCCTACGTTACCCATGGGAAGAGATGATAGGGTATTATTATTTTAATTAAATATGCATGCCAGTTTGGTGGAATGTGGAGCTCTATAAATGTTTTATATATAAAAACTTATCACACCAATGTTCAAGCAAATAAATAATTTTGACTTGATTTTGACTTTGGTACAATTCTAAGCCAGTACACCACGGCCCACGGACGGTCCCACGGATCTACCTTACATAATATGTCCACAGAGTACGTTTACAAGGGCATTTGATCGGCTATGACTTGTAAGTAAAGTACTCCGCCAGCGCGTCTTTAATTATATTATATGCATTACATAACCTATTAATAACCTACCCTCTTAATTGGCAGTTTCAAATCTATAATAACTTAAACATTGACTAAAACTATTAAACTGAAACTGTCACATTGTGCAGCATTACAAAGAGGGGTAATGAAAAGAAAACTTCGGATTTCACGACACATAGATTATCCTTAATGTCCACTTTGGTCCACAATGTATGAGAAGTTTTCATATTACATTTTATGGCAGTAGCATTTCATGCGGAGTCCGTTTCAATTTGGCGTCACACATTCATGGCTATGAAAATGTTGATCCATATGTTACTAGACGATGTAGGTTAATACTTTTATACATCCAGTGATTCGTATTAGATTCCATAGACACATTTAACAATTACTTCTTTATAAAACATTTTCTTAATAATTACGTGAATTGAAGAGTCGCGGGAGGGTTTTTATAAAAGCCAAATTTGATGATGTTTAAATGATTCTTTAAAAAAAGAACTTAATATATGTAAAGGCAAAATTGTGTTTTCAGTAAATTTCATAGAATAAGTTTAGCAAGTCACGAACCTTTTTTTCAGTCTAAAAATAAGGTGAATTATTTCTTTTGTAAATGTTATTTTTCAATGTAGTAAAACGTAACGTAAAACTACCATGAAGGGAAATTATTTTATAGAGTGAAATCTACAAAAAAAAACTTTTTTTTAATATCAATTATTAATAATAGATTTTCATTTATTAATTTCAATCAAAAATCATCATAATATAGCCCTTAAGATATATGAGTAATAAATTAAAAGAAATGAATTAACGAACAAATCACTTAAGACTGTGATATTAGTTAAATGATAGTAGTTGTCTGTTGAAAATACCTAACTTAGCGTGGCGTCAAAATGTAACAGCCCTCTTAAATAACAAAATAATACGATGATTTAGGTACCTTAATAAGTTTTCCCGTAAGTGTTTTTGTTGTACCTAAGGTTGTATGTCACACATACACACATACACACTTACTCACAGACACACAAACTTTCGCATTTATAATATTAGTAGGATTGGATTCTTTTAGTAACCGTAACAGACAATTGCCGTACCTTTCATCAACCATTAATAAAAAAGGTTGGAACAAATTGTCATAACCGCCGAATAGCTCCATAGCCTGTGCTGATAATTATGAGACTTATTCGATAGCATTTTCTGTGTTTGTTTTGCAGTTCCTAAGGATCATTGACTAATTAACTAAACTAAACACGCACCAGGAGGTGGGCAGCAGCACCTTCTGAGGATTGGAAATCATACTGCGCTCGCCAACCCGCCTGCCAAGCGTGGCGAGTATTGGCAAATCCCCCCCTATATAGGGGGAGGCTCTGTCCAGCAGTGGACAGAGCTGAGAGAAGAAGAAGAAGAAGATTGACTAATGGTAGATTAGTTAGGTATGTCGTGTTATGTGGTACATTTTTAGATGAAGAAATTCAACTAAACCAATTCTTCGCCAAAGCGCATAGATAAAGAAAGTGTAATATTAGTATATTAGTATAAGTTATCGCGGATGTCGCCGCTGCGTAGGAAGTGCACCAATAAATTACCAATCGAGGTAGGTGGTTCGCAACTCTCAACGCCTTAACTTAGTTGAGAACGAGCCAAGTTCTCACTATCTATGAAATATTCTGTTCTATTCATACGGGCTATGTAAAGTGCAGTTACTTGCACAAATTCGAGGCAGCTAAAGCCATTACAAAGTCTCGCGGGCTATTCCATGCCGCTCAGCTGGAAAAGTGCTATGAAATCGTAACGGTGATGGCATTGGGTATACACTTCACTAAACAGAAAAGTGAAAATGGCGGGCGTTTGCTAAGCTTAAAGGTTCAATGGACTAAGGTTCCTTGTGGGTCTAGAATGGGGTGATCTTTGTATTTTATCAGACTTAATATAGCTAAGAGTAAAGTTATATACCCGTGTACAGCTTTGCCCGATAGGCAGTCAAATTAAAGTTTTTTTTGACCAGGTTTAAGACTTCAGAGTTATATATATATAAACAAAAACACTTGTTACATCATGTAAGTATTCCTCCAGTTAATAATTTTAAAGTTTTATAAATAAAAATTAAAGTTAGTATGATTTAATTTTTTTAAATCTTTATTTTGTTTGAACTGAAAATTTTATTATTAATTTAAAATTGTATTAGTACTAGCATAATTCAGATCATTCTGAATATGGAACTCAATGTATGATTAAAATGAAGCTGTTTTGTACCGCTTGTGTTTAAATGTAATGTAGAAGCAATGGCATATTTAATCATGGTTGAAAGGTTGTCTAAATACGGTTATAAAATAATATTTATCCGGTATTTAACAATGAATCTATAACTTCTTTTAAATCTTTGTTTACTTCACTCAATCCAACCCTATGCAATGGAGGAGTAACTTTCAGTAGAATTTATAAAAAAATGCATTTATATATACAAGACAAGCAATGTAATGTCAGTAAATTGTTAAATTTAAACAGGAAATCGTATTTATCTCCACGTTACAGCCTTGCCTAGTGTGAAGATCACAAGATCATTCGGTTTAAATGTTAAGGCTTTCCCAGCATTAGATAATACACCATTTTGTTTGTTAGATACAGCTTTGAGTGTGACTTATACAAATTCAGTTGTATTTTTACATTTGTATTTTTATTGTATTGTCTAAAGGTTTTATTTTATTTTATTGTAATTTTATTCTATTTCTATTTATTGAAATAAATATTTTTTTATTTTTCATTTATTTTTTTCATACGTAAAACTAAATACATTTTTAACGTCTCTGATACCCCGAATTTCGTGTAAACTTTAAAGCTTAATTAAGCTGTTAGTTAAAAATTTCGCAGAAAATTTATGGAACCGTGACATTTTATCGTGAAAGAATTGAACTCAACACTGTCATTTATTTAGTAAAATTGTAACAGAAAAATAATAGTTTGTACGGATGTGTAATTCCATTGCTTTAAACTATTTTTTTTTTTTAATTTGGTGACAGCGGTGTGGGTGCTTGAGGTATAGCGGTGGGGCGGTAAAGGCCCCAGCAAATATATACACTATAAGTAATTAATGTCGTTCTGATTTATAAGATTATGGTAAAGATAAAAAAATTGGCGGGCTATGAAATATAACTGATTTGTTAAAGTTTGATAAACTCTGGTTTGCCGTGTTTGATAGTGATGTGGTGACTATGACGCAAGATATACCTGCTTCAAAACACTGGTTATTAAGTCATTTTACAGATATATACTACATTTATGTTTAGCTACACCTCAACCTGCTGAAGTACGCCGAGATACTTCATAGATAAAAAAATTATTTTTTTTATTGGTTAAACTATACAGTAGAGACTCAATGGTCCGTACGTTTTTTTGATTTATTTAATTATATAATACTTTTAAAAATATTAATTAAACATCAAATCAAGCGTACGCTAGGACACTAAATAATCTACAAACTAAGGGAGTCCTCTTATTTTGTATTTTTTAATTTTTTTATACTAAGTTACAATACTCTTACAAGTAACTCATAGTAAAATTACTTTCCTAAAGTTTAAAATTTTATTGATAATTGAACTCAAGACTACAGAATACTTTATTTAAGTTACCAATCTCGTTTTTCTTCTATCAACACAAAACAATTTTACAGAAACTGAACGAAGCAAAGTAAAACGTCTGTCTTTAAATTAAGACTTTTGCTCTCAAACTTCGTGCAGCTTTTCCATTTGACATTCAAGCGGTTTAATTGTTCCTCGAGCTTTGAATTTGTTTCAAAATTATTCCACTTCTTTGTCCGAGACTTTCCAACTTTAAGGTGCGGGAATTTACTTGAAATATGAAGGCGCGATACCTTCACCTTTTACTTTTTATGTAACTGCGATTTATATTTTTGGCCGAAGTTTTACTGTAGCGCAGTTCTCTTTGTTCATTTGAATCCAGTGTACAAGCCCTTTTTATGCAGAGGTCAAAGTTATTGCGTATTTTTATATGTAGCTTAAAATTTATCGAATATGCTGGTGTCTCAATCTTAGCAAAGATTGTGTAGGTATTGCTGAATGGCAATGCATAATCTTCCACAAACGTGGCAGTGCAGTAAATCATTTTCATAAACATCGCCCAGCTGAGGTCTTATATTGGCTGGGTTATTTTTATTTAATATTCCAACTGACCATGTAAGAAACTAACTACAGGCAGTACTTCCTCAAGCGAGCTTAGGAAAAGTACCGTCTACTTAAGTAAGCCAAGGCTGCCTTCAACATTGACAAACTAAAAAAGACAGGCAGCTGTCCCCAAGTATTACCACATGAGTCTAGTGGAAAGGCCTAAGTCTGTGGTCTTGAAAAGCCTAGCGCATATCCCAAATGATTAATTAGCATAATATATAAAGAAAACTATTTTGATACTTAATATTTTATTACACTTGTAATAAAATAATTATTCTTACAATTAAACCAAAGTTGATGTACAAAAGACAAAACATTTTTATTTTTTTTTAATATCTGAAAATCTCATATAATTAATAGTATTATACGATTTTTTTTACGTAGTGTTTGCCGTTTTTCATACTTTTGATCGATCTAAAAAAGAAGGTTCCCGCTCAGATTATTTAACTATACCTACAACTACTTATTTATATGTTGCTATGATTTTGATGAAGGAAGTTTTTATATGACCAATCGGAAAGTATATTGTATCTATTTTCTTAATTCAATAAATATAAAAAAATACAACTGAATTGAGCACCTCTTCCTTCTTTCAAAGTCGGCTATAAGCAAAACACATGGTTTTGTTGTCAATTGAGGTGCTACAATACATCGTACATTTAGAATTGTAAGAAATTAACCATTATAAATTATCTCCCAACGAGTCACCAAAAAATAAAAGTCACACTAATTAGGATGTCAGCTCCGCAAATAATAATCCCAGTATGGCTCATTTCGTATGCGGCCCATTGCCGCAACAAAAAAAAATCTTCACATTTTTAGACAACACAATTACAGGAATATTTACTTAATGTTGGGTCGACTCGGGAAAAAACATGTACGAAAGCGTTTTTAATTTGGTAACGAGCAGCCCGGGGCACGTTCACATCAGGTCAACATCATTACAGCAATAAACATACGGGGTATGGTAATGTGTGACAAGGGTACCTGGCATTTATGGTGACAAAGTGTAGACCTTGTATCTGGCCTTTTGAGGTGGTTACAATGGACTGCCGAAAGTCACGCATTGATGTCAGCCTGAAGTCGATATCAACGCTATAGATAGGGTAGAATGTATTGGATTTAATCTAAAGCGATTACGATGCCTGAAAACACAGCAATGGAACTGAAACGTGGTTTCTTACTATGGGCTTTGTTGTACCGAGCTAAGCTTCGAGGTTCACAACAAGATCGAATCTGAAGTAAGGTGATCTGTAGAAGAACTAATGTCACTGGCGTAGATCAATGGGCTAGCCATTTTGAATGGCAGTGGACAGAGCACATATCAGTTCTGAAGTTAGAGACGTAGCTATCAATTATAGTGTTTACACTATTTTACGGGACCCACTATTACACCTGAAAGTAGGTACATAACTCTGTCTGTCTGTTATGTTATCACGCCTATGTGACAAAACCATTTTTAATTAATGTTTGTATATATATAACTATTTAATGCAATCTTAAAGAAGGACTTGCTACTTTTATCCCCGCACAACAGTTTTACCGTGGGACAAACTTTACTGGCGTAGGTAGCGGGATCGCGTAATCCACGCGGGTGAAACTGCTGGGCGCACCTAGTGAGAACAAACATAACTATATTTAATCAACATAGTGATAGTAATTATGTTGATTAAATTGACTAAAATTATGTAAAATAAGCAAGTTCTATACAGTTAAAACAAAAACTTAACATATTTTTAGTTTAGTTAACAAGAGATTCACTTTACCATTCTACATTATACAAGTACCTACGATATAATCTAACATGTATGTCCATAAAACACGTATCTATATTTAAACAGCCAAAAGTTACAGAAGAATCTGTCGAAAACGTTCTTAAGACGAAGTGCACGATCCCTTGGATCAATACAGAAACTCATTTTGTTTTATCCACCACTCGAAGGAACGCGTGAACCCTTTCAAGAGTGTGCGGCCTATTAACATTTATATATAGCACTAGATAGAGAGGCAATAATGTTAGTGAAACAAATAGTGTGAGGTGTGAGGAGAATACGTTTAGTAATTAGTTCGTATCGATAAGTATCTATCTCATAAACGTAGACTTACAGACATAGACAACTTTATTGTGTATATGTCTATGTATAAAAAAGAATAACAATACAATTATATTCTAAAGTAACCTAGGTAGGCATATTATACCATTTGTTTTTTGCCACAAACCAGTCCCTCAACCGGACTAGCAGTAAACGTCGCTGAAAATGATGATACAAACAAGAAAAAATACCGAAATCATTGAAATATGTTTTTTCATTCAACCTACGTATTAGCTTAAGCAAGGTTTCAAACTTCGCTGTGCTTTGTAACTAACAATTCACAAGCTCACGCAGTATAATATACTGATATGTATGCATATTCTTACACGCCCCTAGTGGTAGTGGTGGGGCGAGCGGCAGACTGGCTATATAAGCCAGACAGAACCGAAGCGCGCACACTTTTACTCGGGCGCTCGCCGGCATCGGACGTCGACGCAATGACGTAGCAAGTGGAAGGGGCGACCGACGTTACGTCACCGGCGCGTCTGGCTTGGACGAGTCATTCTACTACGGGACATCGTACTGAGCGGACGTGCCTTATTTAGTCCACTGCTGGACACTTCTACCTGGGTACTCGGAGACATCAGACGTGGCTTAGGAGTCTACGTGAATTGTTGTCGTGTTTGGTGATATCGCGTTATGTTATTTAATTTCAATGAAAAATGTTCATAGTTCGCTTTGTATTTTCTGTTTCAAAATTGAATACACTTCTGATCGTCAAGAATATATTATATGCATACATAACTACCTACCTATAAAAAACAGTTAACTCTTTTCGCGAGCAAGTAGCATATTAGCATGTCAAAAGAATTTACGACCTTTACCCCCTGTTTACACGTTTTCGCGCGCTTTATACCGCCGAAAACCTTACGAGATCGCTGAACTTTATTGCAGAATTCGTACGAAGTGAAGAGGCGGGCTTGAAACTTGCCATGTCTGTCTGAACGCGAGAATTTCCTAAACGTCTATCTGGAAAACTTGTTCTGGCATCTGGAGCATTTTGTAGGATGAGCACTGTGTGCGTACTTCCTCTATGAAGTTACGTCAGACTTAATGTGGTCCTTATCGTGTTATGTTCTAACTGTCATGGTAAACGCAAAGCTTTACTCAGGGTAGTTTTGAGGGATTTGAATTTACAGATTAGAATTATAATTCAGAGTCGTACAATATAATTATCTTCTAGAATAATATTATATAATTCTAGAAATATTTGTCGATGGCTCTCAAGGACTGCGCCTGAACTCACTATGTCTTTGGTGACAGGTCCTAGTTTTTCAAACTGAAGGGTAGTAGATAGCCTGGCGGGTACTAGAAAGTACCTTTACTGGAAGCTCTATTCGTTAGTGAGGATCGAACCATCGTCAGAAAGTTTGACAGCCGACACTCCCACCGCTAAGCTATCATCGCGGTCGACTTGTTTAGAAATTTGTATTATTTTCTATCGAAATCTTTTGGTGCTGGGATGCTACGTTTTGATAATAACTATTGTTTGCAATATAAATATTTTTCTCAATTTTTCTTCAATATAAATTGGAGGAGGTTCTCAATTCGACCCGTATGTTTTCTTTTTTTATTTGTGTTTGTTACCGCGTAACTTCCGACAGGGTGAACCGATTTTGATCGTTTTTTGATCGTTTGATTTATTTAAAAGCTGGTGTTTCCCGTGTGGTCCCATTTGAATTTAATCAAAATCGAACGAGCACTTTTTGAGTTACAAGTCAAAAACTGAAAAATGCGTGCTTATACCTACACGATATTATAGTAACGGGTGAAGACATCGGTGAACATACCTACACCACAATGACAATTGATCCCATGAGTAACAAAGGTCACTAAAAAGAGTGAAAAATAAATTTTAACCACAAAATGAAACCGACTTCAACACTCAAAAGTATGAAATAACTTGTTGAAGTCGGTACCATGAGCACAATATTTTGATATCAGTTACTTTTGAACTATCATGGTACCGAGTTCAACAAGTTATTTCATACTTTTGAGTGTTGAAGTCGGTTCCATTTTATGGTAATTTTTTTTTACTCATGAGTTTTATGGTTTATTGCATTAACAACGTGCTAGGCGGAACTTACGTTCAAATATTTGAAGGAAGAAATTCGACTGCTAGTCGTCGGGACTTGAACCCACGATACAGAATATCGTCCTGTCGCTTTGTTCAACTAAGCTTTAGCTATAGAATTACATCGAGCAATTGATTAATTCAATTAGGTAGGTGGATATTTCATTAAATTAAAGTACCTACTTAAAATAATACCATAGTTAGATACTTTCATAAAATTCGGTACTTATTAACAAGATTTTATTTTCACTTAAACTAGCAAAAATTCTGAAAAATTAAAAACCTACTATTGTATAAGCTAAAATGCGAATTTATGTAAATATTACTACTATATAATAATACTAATATGTACTAATTATGTCAGGAAGGGGCTATCAAAAAACAAATTTCTAATTCTTCACGTCACATTATTAAGACGTCTCGGGTGATTGTTGAACTAGAAATATAATTGTTTTTCCTGCCATCTATATCTTTAAGGTGAAACTTCTAACATTAATAGTGATATCGTATGAAGAAAACGGCTCAAGGGTAAGGAGAATGGTCTCTGTGTACGAAAAAGTTTCCGTTGAAATACGTTAAATTAGGGTGGCGCTATATTATACAATCACGCATCTTTTCGAAAACCAATAAATTTATTGAACTCAGCAGATGCTGTCATTTATTATAAATGATTTATATACTTAATATTATACCTAATAAAGAAAACTTATAGTTTGACCAAACCTTGATCGGCTGTCAAAAGTGAAATATGCATGAGCAACTATCACTATAAAGAAAACTTATAGTTTGTACCTACATGGAAATAGTGCAATATTCAATATTTCATAAAAGATATCCCCTGCGGTGGGCGAAATCGGGGCTGCGTTCGGGTGCGGCTTCGGCCAATCTCGCTCTGACAGCGGATATGCGGCGTTCACGAGCTCAATTAGAGCAATATTTGCTCCACCCAATGTTTAATCATGACCATTCACGTCAACCAGTCAGACCAAATTATGGTCGACTAGACCATAATCTTTCTACCTCTAGAATCGACCAAATCTTGATCGGCTGTCAAAAGTGAAATATGCATGAGTAACTATCACGTGATCAAATAAGTGATAATAATAATTAATAATAATAATTAATTAATATAATAATAATCAATGTAAGTGACTTCTTCTTCTTCTTCTGTGACATGCTATGGAGTGGCCGTTCGTGAGACATCGATCAAATATTGGTCGATCAATATTTGGCCTACGAAGCTCCTGAACGCAGCCCGGACTAGATGCTAACGTTTTAAAAGACAACTAAACACGACACAGATTACTCAGGGAAATCAACGAATCATAGACACGTAACTAAATGGAACTTATCGAAAGTGATCTTAAAAATGGAATGATTTATCTAGTTTTTTTTGTTCTTTTTATTGGCTCCGCATTTTATGTAATAACACTCTTCTTATAAAGAAAAGAGTTATTTGTTTGTTTGCATTGAATAGGCTACAAAACCACTAAACCGATTAAAAAAACTCTTTCACTGTTGGGAAGCTTAACTATCCCCGGGTGACATAGGCTATATTTATGTATTTAAAAAATTAGGAATCCTTACAATTATTAATTTTAACTTTTTCCTGTGTGAAAACGGAGTGCACCGCTAGTTTTATGATAAGTAGCATTGTTGATCTGTGGTACGTGTATTCTAGAGTTCTAGTTTATTAAGAACGTAAATTATCCATCGAACTAATATGTACTACGTACAACTAGTACATACTATTTCGATGAAATTATCTACACGACTGGAGTAACTTTTAGTTGTTTTTAAGCTATTGCATAGCTTCTATCGCGGGCCTTGAGCGTGGAGACCGAATCCAGAAATTCCTTAACGAAAATAACCTAACACCTCCCCACTCCGACGGGCGCAGCGGTGAAACTTTTTAATATTGCCATCTATCGATGAATAGCAGAACTTTTAATGACTTTTTTGAAATATCACGCTTGTCTGTTTAGTTCAGCAACTCGCCTTTGGGTGGCATTGGTTGTATTGGCGTTACTGCATAAGTTATTAATAATATATTAATTGCATAAGTTGATAAAAAATGCTACCTATGCAATAGCTTTACCGCGGCAGTCCCCGAGTGCCACACGTCTTTTTTTAAAATAAATATGCTGAGATGATGATGATGATGAATAAATATACATAAGTATTTTATAAATAAAAACACTGTTAATTTTAAAAATCCGTCTTCTTTATATATATTATCAAATTAGCAAAATTAAAATCATATATAAATTGCTTAACTTCTACATAAATTAAGGTATCATTTGAAGATATTTCTTTTGAAGAACAAAAGTACAATCAACTTTTACTGAATTTTCTCAGAATATTATTAAAGGATAAAAATAAGCATTGCATCCTAAATATTTTCCTTCTTTTCTATCACACTTATTGGGCAGAATATTTTGATGTAAAATGATTCTGTAAAGGGGTTATTATAAGTGGATAGATATAAATATATATACTTAATAAACAGTCGTATGTATGCAAACATTATTCCTTATGACGTATAAACCAATAATACATATTCGAACGTCTGAATTGGGAAAACTCTTGAAATTTATAACTTTGACCATCTTATGTAGGTAGGTACCTACACAGTTTTAATAAATATTATATTCTGTATTCTGATGTTAATTCGAAGTATGCAGTTTAATAAAGGTCTTATTAATATTTATGCTCAATAAGTATATGGGCAAGCAATATTTGGCCGAAGCCAAAACAAGAACGAACGTACCTTTATTAGTTTTATAAATTTGAACGCATCTTTACTTCAGCAATGTACACACATGTTCTCCTCATTTCTCCTTATCTCTAAATAGTCTGTGCAATTCTCATGTATATGAATCTCTGGAATCATAATGGAAGGAATCATATGAATCTATGGAACAAACCTGTAAATAATTTGCTGGTCATCTTTGCCGAATTAAACTATATTAAAATTTATATTTATTTATGAAAGTATCGTAGTGGATTGCTGTTATTAATCAAAATATCAATTAACACTTTGAATAATGAGTTCCATCGGAACAGGCGTAAGTAGTAACTATTTTCTGGTAGTCATACAAATAATATAACCATGTTCCGTGTCTTACTAAAAAGGCTGGCACTTGGCAGCATTATCATGATAATGCAAATGCCTACAAGTTTATGTTTTAATAAAAACTTCCGAAAGAATACTTCTCTCAACAACAAATTGTTTCACACCTAAAAAGAAAAAAGACTGCTTTTTAAACTCTCCTAAATGCACTATATAAACTATCTTGATCTGTTTGTTTGTTGTCCAGTACGATCTTTCTGCATCACAATTCTCCCCCGATGGCCGAGTGTTCCAAGTCGAATATGCAGCTAAGGCGGTAGAAAACTCTGGAACAGTCATAGCCCTCAGAGGAAAGGATGGAGTTGTATTTGCAGTAGAGAAGCTTGTTACATCTAAACTATACGAGCCGGGTGCAAATAAGAGAATATACCATGTTGATGAGCATGTTGGCATGGTAAGCTACATCTTAAATACTCAACATATAGGTGAATGGTTATTTTTCCCCTTCTAATCCCTCATCACATCATAATCTCAGCCATAGAATATCCACTGCTGATCCATCTGCCTCCCACATCAATCACCACAAAGACCTGTAGCTGCCTGCATGCAGCGTCTTTCTGTCAACTTGGTTGGTTTGTCTGTACACCTTGTCAGTAAATACCACCAACTCTGCACATTCCAGTTTGTTACCTCTACACTCTATTTTTCAATTCTGCTATAATTTTTATTTGGTGCCTTGCCTATTCCCATTTCAACTTAAAATCTACTGCGGTGGTGTTGACAAATAACCAGTAACATAGCTCTCTCCGAAGCCTCTTGAGGCTGCTTACTATAAGGCCCTTAAAATAGTCATTTGTTTTCTTATATTTGGTACTTACACTCACGCACGGCAGTTGCACCATAAAAGAATTTGCTAATGTTAAAGTTATTAGTGCTGCTAGCCAAATGAGGCATTGTGTCCCTAAAGTTAATCAGGGAAAATATATTTTCAGTTGCATGACTTTATATTTGTTGTCTCCGAATGTCACTTTCAATTTCGTCAATTGTGATCATGGACAGTGCAGATTTACAAATTTTCAAGGTGTAGGCTATAAAGTTTTTGCCGCCCTTGCCTCTACAATTGTCATGTACTAGACTATATTTCATAAATTTGGGTTTGCATTTACTGACTCCACACAACATAGGGCAGAGAACGTCTCAATTATTTTTTCTATCAGATTTGCCCGTTGTACAGACCAGGTTAAAATTACCCTATTTTAAGTGTATTGTCAGAGCATGTCCCCCAATTTTGCAATGCCTCCGGTATGTGTGCCGAGAACCACACTGATGACTTCCATGCAATCATCAAAAACAGGTGGAGTCTCTGGTGAGAAGGCTTCGGTGGAGTGCGAATTTTTGTGCGTGGTATTTTTTGGGATAAATTTTAATTGGACATTCTTGATTATTATATTTACTTTTTCCTGAGACTAGTATTATCCACAAACAGAGTGTTAGCTTTATCGTCGTCAGATGACATATTATTTTCCCACAGGATATAATATCGCATAATATCGCGGGCTTCATTTTCAAAGTTCATATCTCCATTTGGTTTTACAGGAGGAAGAAAATACTATTTATTTAAATAGAACAATAAAGAAACAGCTTTCTTTATTTCAGTTCAAATATTTGAAGGAAAAAATTCGGCTGCTAGTGGGACTTGAACCCACGACTACAGAATACCGTCCTGTCGCTTTGTCCAACTAAGCTATAGCAGCCCGTACCACTAGGGCCCAAATTACTTCCTTCCTTTATTAACATCTTGCAGGGATGTTTTAGCGCCATCTATCTTTAATTGAATGAACAATTAATTAATAGGACTGATAGATCAACGTTACAGTTGATATCGTATCAAACGAAGGCACCCTACCCTTATTTTAAGAGATTTCTATTGTGTATCGCATTAACGCTATGCTAGGCAGAACTTCAGTTCAAATATTTGAAGGAAAAAATTCGGCTGCTAGTGGGACTTGAACCCACGACTACAGAATACCGTCCTGTCGCTTTGTCCAACTAAGCTATAGCAGCCCGTACCACTAGGGCCGAATTACTTCCTTCCTTTATTAACTATTGAACTGAAGTTCTGCCTAGCATAGCGTTAATGCGATACACAATAGAAATCTCTTAGCTTTCTTTATGTTTTTATAAAGATTTTGTTATTTACATTTAAATAACAAAAAATTTAAATACATTTAGCAAATACAAGTGATTCAATCGTGTTTTTTACATGTACATGGCATTAAAAACAATAGTTCAATTTTGGAGTTACTTTCTTTTTCGGTCATAAGATGTCCACTGCTGAACATAGGCCTCCCCCATTTACGAGGGGTTTTCCAATACTCGCCATGCTTGGAGTTACGAACTTTGAAAATTAAGCCAGCGAAATGTCACCTAATTATAGATTTTAATGTAAAAACTGTTTGCATATACAAATTGCATGACAACAAAATGACTCAATGAAATGTCAAACACAACGACTTGTCACTAACAATAACCAGCCAAAAGTGAGCGGTTATGGTTATCGTTAAATTGTGACATAATTTTAACAATAGTTTGATGGTGCAACCCAATTTTTGCGTAACTATTGATTTGACAGTTACTTTAACAATAACGTTGGATGGTGCAACCCACCCTAAGGGTTCTTTTAGGGTAACTTAATTTTAACTTACTGAAAGTTAGGTCTATTGCTCAGCTTTCTACATGTTGCAAAGTTTTAAGAGGCTACATAAAGCAATATGCATTGCAAGGTAATTATTGTAATTGGACACTGTACTCAAGTATTGGTAATGGAGCAGTGAGGGATATAGGCCTCCATCATTGATTTCCACAAGGACTGGATAGAAGACGCATAGTCCAGCCCTTACTTGTGCCCTTACTTAGTCAGGTCAACTGTCCACTCTAACTGTCTCAGAATACATACTAATGAATTATTTTCAAAATTTCAGGCAGTCGCTGGTCTCATATCAGATGCAAGACAGATTGTTGAGACAGCTCGCTCAGAAGCCTCTAACTACAGATCTCAATATGGAACCCCAGTACCTTTGAAGTACTTAAATGAAAGAGTGGCTATGTACATGCATGCATACACATTGTACAGCGCCGTCCGTCCATATGGGTGCTCAGTAGTGATGGGCACCTGGAGTGCCTACGAAGGACCCCAGATGTACATGCTTGATCCCAGTGGAGTATCATTTGTAAGTCGTATCAAAATTTTATGATTAATAATAGTTGTATATATTATGTGTTTTATGCTGGTACTGATTCTGACACAACACGCTCAACAGCTTCTGCTCTCTATCATTGCTAATGAATAAATCTTTTGAAACCAAATGTTTATCTCAGGGATGGATAGTTACATACATAAAAATGGTGACAAGACTCAACCAGGAAATTACCATCTGATAAGAATAAGCAGTATTTAATTTAGTAAAAATAATGCAAAAAGTTATAAGCAATTCAAAAACAAAGTGTATTATGCTCTACATTCTACAAGCTCTATTTTTAGAGCCAAGAAATACTTACTATCTTATAGTAAAGACATTGTTGGCCTTGCTAGTGTTATTTTACGGTTTATTTTCTAAGGCTGAATATCACTACACAATTAGTATCGCAACTGTTTGTTTTTAATAGATGATCATCAGCATAAGTATCTTGCTTTCTTATTATACATTCATGTACCAAGGATTTGGTCAGTGGTAATCCAGTAGATGTAGTACAACTAGTGTTTAAGCGCACCTTCAACAATACCCCTAATGCCTGCTAGGAAAACTTGACTATATATTGAGAACTATCCATCTGACAGACCATTCCAGGTTCGGGTTGGCAAATCCCTGTCACAAAGAAATAAGTCACACAAAGTGCTTAGTAGTTTTTTTTATTATTTAATTTTATCCGCAGACCCCCTTAAGGTTCAGTACTCCCTGTGTACCTATTTGGAGTCTGTCACAGATCTGATTGAGGGCAATAAGTCTAAATCTGCCTTATATGCTAATGGAAGGTTTTCTGCAAACACCTCAGGTCAACTGCAGATGGACCCTATTGTGTTCAAGACTGGACTAAGGGTTGGGTGGTAAATATATCTATATAAAAATGTAGTGTTCTACGTTGTAATTCCTATATTAATTGCTTCACTCCTTAAATGGGCAGATCACATAACTATGATAATAAATATAGCCTATTACTGTCTTCCCAAAAAAAAAATAATCTCAAAAAAATGTTCTTTTACATATGTTTGACATTTTTCTCATGTTTTATTTTCAGTCATACTTCGGATGTGCAGTAGGAAAAGCAAAACAAGCCGCCAAGACCGAAATTGAGAAGCTCAAACTGGCCGACTTGACCGTTAAAGAACTTGTGAAGGAAGCTGCTAGAATGTAAGACTTTGATCAGAACTCCCGGAAAATTCAGAACTCTTCAATGAACTAACCAAATAGATTCGGTTATTGATGAATCCTGTAATACACACTTTCTATAAAACCATTCAAAACATTCATCAGACAATTGAATGATAGAAATACAGATTACAATATTTCATTATGTTTACGAAATATGAGCGTTTAAAAAACATCTAAATATAAAATGTATGAACAATATTGAATCGATTCGGTTAGTTGTTGATTGTTCTGAATATGGACAAAGTCCTATTGACTCAGATGATATGTACTGGAACATTAGTAACTCAGTCCTGTGAATCTCGCGATATAATCCATGTTGCCATGTTTTGTCCAGTATGCATCCTTTTTACCATATCTGATTTAGATGGTAAGTTTATTGAAATTGGTTTCCTTTGATACTTTTTCAGTATTTACGTGGTCCACGACGAGCTGAAGGACAAGCAATTCGAGCTGGAACTCTCCTGGGTGTCTAAAGCCACCGGGGGCCGCCACCAACTAGTGCCTCGTGAGATCGCCACCGAGGCAGAAACTCTCGCGAAACAAGCCTTGGCTGATATTGAGGACAGTGACGAAGGAGAAATGTAGTTATGATAATTAAAATAAATTTAATTTTTAACGCCTTCTTTATTGTTAGACTCAGAAAGTAATTATGTAAATAATAAAAATAAAACCCTACATAATGAGAAAAGAGGCAGTCATCATCATCTGAGACTATGGCTGACGAACTATGGGCCTTCTAGGCAAGCTCAAAGTAACACAATGAGCTGTGGAGAGGCCTCGTGGTTCCTATACCCGATCGAGTTAGGGATGAGGACATTAGTAGAAGACTGAAGGTCAACGAGATAGCCCAGCGGAATAGCAACTTGAAGTTGCATTGGGCAGTACGCAGAACTGATGACTGAAGAGGCTAGATGCGGGCCGCTTGCTTGTCTGCCCTGTGGAGATCATTGCGGGAGGTATATGTCTAGCAGTGGACGTCATATGGCCGACATGATGAAGGCGCTTACTTGTATGAAAATAAACAAGATGGCGAATGACGTAACCGGTTGGTACTCCGGTAATCTAAATTTAACCTACCATTGACCGCCTCCAAAGAATTCCGAAGGAAAATTGCCATTACATTTTTTTGCAATATCAGATCCTAATTCGAGTGGGCTAACTGGTAACTGGCCTAGAATAGTTTTACGACACAAATTGCGTTATGGGCTGGTTTCAAGCGGTCCTTGCTGATACCAATGGGGGTCTTACGTCCAGCACTGAACTTCCTATGGGTGACACAAAACTATACAATTATTTAAGAAAGGATTTTATTTACCTATAGCCTATAGTGGTAATGGTAGGTCCTCCAGCAGTAAGGACACAGTTTGGAAGAAAATAAAATAAAGAGCTGGATTCATCATTATTTGTATTGTCAGTTTACGTGTTATATCTCAACATTTGCAGACGTCCCTAAGTACAATTATACAAATTTTATAACCAATTATGACTCAAAATATTTATAAAATGTACAATAATTCAATATAATCTCATTCGTTTTGAACTTATACATTTAAATATTTACAAAATATTACTTAGATCTTTTAAAATTGTATACAATAAGGATATTTTAGATTACAGTGATATAAATACATAAAAAATAAGGAGAACTAGTTTGTATTTACAAGAGTCATCGCTGAAGTCACAAATGTCACAATATCTTCACTCGGACTGTGCTGTTACTCGTGGGTACAACTGAAAATAGAAATAATGAAATAAGTTTGAAAACTCTCATTAGTATAATATATTACGTTATAGTACACAAACATTATAATAATTTTATTATATTACTAGCGGCCCGCTCCGGCTTCGCGAGGGTATCAAATATATAGCCTATGTCATTAATGGATGTTATACATATAAACCGTCCTCTTCAATCACTATTATAAAAACCGCATCAAAATCCGTTGCGTAGTGTTACAGATTTAACCATATATAGGGACAGAGAAAGCGACTTTGTTTTATACTATGTAGTGATAATACTTATTAGTATATCTAATAGTATAAATATACTGAGTGTCTAGTGACAGATTTCCTAACTTGACAACTTTGTTTATGGATTTATTTCTTATCACAGACTTTCTATAGAACTAATTAAAAGTCGTTAAACAATTTGGTAAATACATGTGTAAAAACATGTACAGATTATAATATTCAATTTCATTTGCTAAATATAAACAAATTGAAGGTGATACGTCAGTTTAGTAACGTGAACTGAATCAGGTGGCTTATTAGAATAGTTCTAGAAAAATCTTTTGGCGCCGGCTTCAATAAACATAATTCTACTCAACACTAGATGGCGATATTTTGTACATACATATTTACATGTCCTACATTTAAGGACATCTAGTGTGAGATAGTTAAACTACGTAGTTTCAACGACATAATGACGAAGTAGTTTGACTATTGGCCGGTAGATGGAAAATAAAGAAGTGGGTTAGATTTAACACCCACACGCATTGTTTCATAAAGAAATGGAATAAAAACGACTTCTCTTGTATCAGCTCCGTGAGTATAGTGTTCCAACACTAGATGTATAAGGTATAATAATAGAAGGTGTACCAACCCCGAGCAGGTTCCTGGGCACGTAGCCCTCCCGGGCGCGCTGGTCCCGGCACCACCACCACTCGCGCTCGCTGTCGTCGCCCTTGCGCAGCACGTGCAGCCGCTCGCCGCACGCGAACGAGAGCTCGTCGCCCCGCGCGGCGCAGTACGCGAACACCGCGTACACCGCGCCGCTGTTCATTATGCCCAGCTTCTCTTGGACGCCTGGGTGGATGCCGATCGTGAACATTAGTGCTTCAAACTAACACAGGAATATCTGATCTACAAGACAGGTGTCTACATGCAAATGGTCGACTGACCAGTTGGCGCAGTTGGTAGCACTCTGCCTTCTGAGCCGCTGGTCCCGGGTTCGATTCCCGGACTGGTCCAACATTTGTGTGTATGAACATGTCTGTTTGACCTGTGTCTGGGTGTGTATATGTATATAAGTATATATATCAGTCATCAGGTTACCATAATACAGGCTCTGCCTAGTTGGGACCTGAAGACCTTGCGTGAAATTAAAAAAAAAAAGTTCAATGAAATTGATAGACAAAATTATAGTCGAGCGTGTAAAGAAGATGCATGAAAACTGGAAGTGCTGGCATCACCTAAAATCTAAATTAGTACATAAGTAAGTACATAACGTGTTGAAAAATTGTACCAACTGACTTTTGCCAGTCATGCATGGAACATTTTCTTAAAAAATTACAATTTACTTAAAAAACATCATCGATATTATTGTACTCAATGCGCAAAATTAAGAATAAGTAATAAAATACGGATCAGATCTCGATCGGTCCTTGTGGAAATCAATGGGGGAGGCCTATGTCCATCAGTGGACGTCCTATAGCTGAGATGATGATGATGATGATGATGACTTCAGAAACAGCAGCCATCAAACAACAAAAAAAGAATGGTCACAATTGGTTCACCTGTTTCCCGATATGTACAATCCTGGAGTCTTCAAGTCGCGAGTGAATAATGCTAACTTCTAGGTTTGAGTGCTAAATCCTAGACAACGTCATCACTTAACATCAGGTGCGACAGTTGTCAAACGAAAACTTTTAATATGTAAAAAAAAAACCTAGCAAAAAGTTCCGAAGAGAAACAAACATATATAATCTCCTTAAATTTTTTGTGGTCAGTTAAGAACGGCCTTGATCTGGCCCTGTATAGATAACAGAGGTGCAGATACGAAGTGTTCACTCACTGTAAAGATACTCGGAGCACCCGTCGAAGCCTTCCTCGTCCTCTTCGCACTTCTCGGCCGCTGTCTCGTGGTCGGACAGCGTCGTTGCGAATATACACGCGCCTGACAAATAATAAACATTACTGGTTTACACTTTACTGTGCGTAGGTTCAGGGGGTCATCCGCCTTAAAATATTACTTTGACTATTGCTATAGCTTTCGACTTTCTTTCCGTCTTTTCTAACCTAAGAAAGCTTCAACAATTGATTAATTGTTAATAAATCTATGTTATAATTGGTTCATTAATAAATAATTAATTTTTGAAGCAGTGATTCGTTTCTCATAAATAACTATGCACGGAAAAGTCAAAATATTCAGCTTTACTAAATAATGACTTGCAAGAATCTCTTATTTTTAAGGCGCACACTGATCTCACACATTTCTTTTAAGCTTTAAAAATTGTAATAATAATGTACTATAAAAGTACATTCATGCTAGATACGATATATTTTCACTTTATCCAATACAGTATTAGTAACTCCTTAATGACGCCAATTTTCGGAAGAAGATATCACATCTTCGGTAGTATAGTGGTAAGTATCCCCGCCTGTCACGCGGGAGACCGGGGTTCGATTCCCCGCCGGAGAGAATCTTTTTGCACGTTTATAATTACGCAGTAACGTTTACTATGGCAAGAAGTACGAAACTACGTAGTTATATATGATACCATTGCAGGATTTGTAATTAGTTTCATTGTAATCATTAAAGTTCCTTTACAAAGCGTTGTTATTAACTATTACTGATCTCTAAATTATAACTACTAAAATGGAAACACTTTCATATAATACGAATTTTAAATTTTAACAGGAATAGAAGAGTAGAAGATTCTCTATTTATATGAATCAATCGACACGTCGCATCTTCATCACCTAGATCTCAATATTCTATTTCCATATTGAGATCAACACAGACATAGAGCCTTCACACACTATGCACTGCACATACACTATTACGCCTATGTACAGCAGCAGGCATTCATATGATAAAAACCATCATAATTATGTATATAAACTCTAAGGCTTTCACGGCCGGCGTTGCATGTTGTATGTATTGCTTCCGGGCTGTTTGGCCGTGGTCTAAGTGAAACTTGTGTTCCAGACGTTTCGTCGATCACTGCGGTCGACATCTTCAGTGGTTCAGGTCCGAGCGGCGACAAGAGCGTAGAACTCTCCTCCGCGGCGTCTTCTCTGTTACTGATGTATGTCTGATCAGTAACAGAGAAGATGCCGCGAAGGCGTTTCTAGTTCGAGCTATGTTGCTATCAATTAATTATGTCTTATATCAATGGTAAATGAATAAAAAAATAAATTCTGATGTTTCCTTGAACACTGTTGCTTCTTGGATACAAAAGCAAGATGCAATGTTAAATATGATACTACAGATACTACACATATTGTGTAGCATCAATTTTGGCTGGCCGATTGGCGCAGTTGGTAGCACTCTGCCTTCTGAGCCGCTGGTCCCGGGTTCGATTCCCGGACAGGTCAAACATTTGTGTGTATGAACATGTCTGTTTGACCTGTGTCTTGGTGTGTATATAAGTATATTTATCAGCCATCAGGTTACCATATTACAGGCCCTGCCTAGTTTGGGAACTGAAGACCTTGTGTGAATGCAAAAAAAAAACAAATTAAAACCTAAATTTTCCATTATAGCAGTCTCATAATCAGTAATTTATCCACATTCTGCTGGATATCTGGCATGGACCTTATAGATCGTTATTAGAAATTCAAAGATTGGTGGCTGATTTCCAACATTTAGGAGTTGCTTTTTTTAAAATTTTGAATGGGTCGACCTCTTTTTTGTTAGGGAGGGTATTTTTTTTCAACTTTCTAAAAGGGTCCCAGGGTTTTAGTCTTTTCAATAGCTGTCTGTTTTCATTATTATATCATTAAGTCATTTCCTTTCCTATGTACGAAAAATAATGAAATAGATGGTCTAACTTTAGGATAAATATCTGCATGGCACTGAAACTAAGCCAAATGGATGCACATTTTCCCCATTTGACGCGTCACTATTTATATGGTTATTAAAGTGTTTTTTTTTCTTGTTTACTCACCATTGTCGACGAGGAATTTGACCATAGACAGGTTATTGCAAGAAGCGGCGCAATGAAGAGGCGTCCACCCGTCCGAGTCTTGTGCGTTCACGTCGCACCCCAGCTCTACCAGGAATCTGGAAGTTTGTGCACAAATTCATAAGCAGATGCTGAATATGGCAATTATTCTGGTCCAAAATTTGGTGGAATATTAAAATAGATTGTAAGTGTGATCCTTTGTAAGAGAGATTATGTAATAATGTCTTAACTGATTTATTAAAACACAAGTACAAACATTTTATAATGCATATCATCCATAACCAATGTCATATACACATAATAGCGTATACCTGTAAATTCCTCTTTAAGTTAATAGTACTAATAGTACCACCGATATATAATATGTATCAAAACAGAAAAATAAATTGACACACCTGTATTTATTTCATCAAAAAGTCATTTAGATAATTACTATTGCTATGCATGCCCAGTTTTCATATAACTAGAAAATATTATTGACCAAGAGAGTTCCGACGCGTTCCACCACTCTCTACAGTGTATTGCTGTATAATCAGCATCACTCTTTCATGCAAATGAAATGTTTAAATAATTATAATAATTATGACGGTCGACGTGGCGCAGTGGTTAGTGTCAATGACATGACTTCTGCGTTTCCGGGACCCTGGGTTCGAATCCCGGCAGGGGCAAACATTTGTGGGATGAGTGTAGGTGTTTGTCCCGGGTCATGGACGTTTGTGTGATGTGATTGTGTGTGTCCAGCCTCCCGCGATACAGGGAATCCTAGTGCTGGGGTACGAGTGTAAAAAAAAATATTTTTTTTTTTACTTACTTAACAATTTCAAAGTGTCCCGCACAAATGGCGTTGTGCAAAGCTGTGATCCCTTCGTCATTTGCAGCGCTAGCATTCTGCACCTAAAACAATACAATATTCCTGTAATTATTACTTTCAAACTGTACAAAAAAAAAGCTTTTGTTAACCGACACCAAGCTCTATGGAAGAGCTAACCAATACTCTGAGGCATCCCTATTGCACAGTCAGTGGTCTATTGGTCTATAGTCGACTATCCATACAAACTCAATTAAGTTAACTTTTTTCAGCAACTTTAAATTCTTTTAACAGACAGTTATTGGGTCTGAACACTTATGATTTACTTAAAGATACACTGTTTACTTTCTTTACTATACACCAGTTTGTTTCTCCATTTTATGCATATCTTTACCCATTTTATATTTTAACTATTTCATATAAAATCAAGCCACATGTGTCCTGGGAAATGAGTCTGAACAGTTCTTCAGCATCAATATGTTAAGTTATAGTGCAAGATAAAAGTATAATTGAAGTGCCTGAATTAAAATTGAGGGTTAATTTTCGTAACTCAATTATGCTAAATGTTTTATTCTATAATATTTTTAGTCCTATATCCAGTGTGTGGTGTGTGTGTTACAGATGATTGATCAGTTCAGTAGTTTAAAGAACATAAGTGCAAAGTAGAACTTAGATTGCCTGACCATTTAGTTATGTCTTCTATGACCTCACCTTTACTGTGCATGCTGCACAGCTCTGGAAGCTTCCAGTTGATTTCAATCATTATTTGTTACTATCATTTGAATTGCATTTAAAATTGACTAATTTTGTTAAGGCATGAACTTTTGTCATTTTCAGATGTATAATTTAATATTACTTTATATAGTAGGCACCGCATAGAATAGTTTGATTGTTGGCTTTGAAGAAACTCTTTAAGAATGTTTACACATGAACCGAAAGCCTACAGTGAAGCAGTTGCTCTTCGAACAGAGTAAGCAAGATAGAAAGATGTGGCAAGACGAGTGAGCGAAACATACTGCCAGTCTCTAGTAAATTTAAAAAAGGAGTATCGGAATCATCTACATGCAGGCAACTTCAGAAATACAAACTTATATGGTCCCTACTAAACTGTGTGTAGTATTATGTGTGGAATGTATTATATAAATATCTAGTTCATTAAACATTTATACTATTGTGCTCTCAAAGTTCCTTTAGTAATTTGATAAACTTGTCTGTTGTACAATAACTTTAAATATTTCTCTTATATTTTGTAATTAACATTGAGATACAATAAAGCTCTTTGTATTAGTTAGTGCCTACCTGTGTTGCTGTTTTCTTGACAAGCTCCAATTCGCCTTCCAAACTAGCATCCAACAGTAGCGCGAGGGGATCGAAGCTCACCCGCCTAGTCAGGGGCGCTTTTCGTCCTTGCTTCAGATTACCCTTTTTACGCCTCTCCGGAACCTCATCTTGGGAATCCTGACTAAGAACCACAGAGCTAATCTGCTCTGTTATATCAGACACGACATTATCTCGACTTTCTTCGCTGGACACACTTTGCGCGCGATCCACTTCATCTTTCCTTTTAACACCATTTTCATTAGGTGATTCGTTGTTTAAGTCCATTTCGGGGAAGAGGAACGCAGGTGGCATTTCTATGCGCCTGTTTATGCTGACGCTTACACCATTTTTGGTGGTAGAGTTTCTAAGTTTAGGTTGTTGTTCACTCAGCGGTGGTTTTCTAATGGTAAGGGGTCGAGCTTTGATAATCATTTCGCTGTTGGTTTCTTTTTGATTTTGTTGAGATTCACTTTCGCTTGAGGAGTCGGGGATTGGTATGGCGGGTAAGTTCTCGGATTGAGTGAAGGCTGCGTCGTTGTTAACCGACTGTCGCGGTGGAGTCTGGAAATAACATGTAATACCTTTTATACAAATTAATTTCCAGGTTTAGCAGAATAGAAAACGCATGTGTATGTGTACTTGTTCAAGTCATATTATATTGTTTATGATTGACATGCTAGTGTTAAAATGGGTATGTCCGGTGAATAGAATGGACAAGATAAGAAATAAACATTTCAGAGGAAGCTTAAATTGCTCTAGTGAATGAAAAGTTGAAAGGAAAAATAGATTGGCTTGGTGATGAGCATGAGGAGGGATGATAAACATAATATTGAAGACAGTAGTAAGCATTAACAAGCATAAAAATAGAGGAAGAAGAATGCCAATGAATGAATGGATGGAGCCTGTGAAGAATGTTTATGAAAGGTGGGCACACTGAGATATTTAGCATTAGAACAGATCGGAAAAGGAAATTGTAGCATGGATAAGTACCAGAATAAAAAGAAGTATTACAATACCTTTCTAATACACGTTTACAAAAGTTGCACCATAAATCATAAATATAGAAAATTTAAATTATCTAAATTGTCATCTGCTTACACATTAGATACATTTCATTGTTATGATTTCTTCTGTATTATGTCTACTGCTGGAGATAGGCCTCTTTCATTGATCTCAACCAGGACCAGTTGGAAGTAGTTATAATTTAAACTGTTTTGTCACCCTATTTGAAATACCTTTTTTTTTCTCTAGTCATTTCTAGGACTTCATTTGAGAATCTATAAACCACAGCGCATCGGTCAATCGTTTTATGTGAAATGTTCTGTGCCATTTTCTCTTGTTGATGTGTTAGGGTATGTTGTTACTGGACTTATTTTTTTTATGGATGTCCTAATTTACTGATTAGATCTTATAGAGTAAACCTGAACCTTCTACTAGACATATATTTCATTTCCGCTATGTTCATGAAATTGTTTACGCGGATGATTATGATGAAACAAATTATTACGTTACTTGCCATTGTACACTGTCCATGGTAAATTTTGAAATATAGCCTTTTGATTTTATATCAAAGAATTAACTGAACCTTGTGGGTAGGTTACCCACATAATAGTATAATACACTAACAGTAGGATTACTAACCTTAATTGTTGGCTTAGGTGGCAGTGCAGGCTTTGGAGATTTGTCCGTGCTGACATCAGGAGTCGACAGAGGAGTGCTTGCACTCTGTGGCGGTGACAGCAAAATGCTCTGTGAAGATGCATTCTGCCCACTGTATGCACTCCCAGAGCTTGATAGTCCCGACGCAGTATTCCTAATCTGCTGTTGAGTATTCACATTACTAGCTACATGATTTGTGATGGTCTGAGGTTGAACAGGTTGGATCTTTGTGGATGATGTCTGGTAAATGGGTGACGGCTTCCCACTAGATACCTGAACCGATGTAGGTGCTACACTCGATACGGGTTTCTGGAATGAATGATGATGATATTTACATGTGAGATGTGATGTATGGAGTAATAATAAGTTAGTAATTTGGTTAAAATGTAAGTATAGCTGCATTACTCAGTTTCCTCCATATTAACATTTAGCCTGCAAAATAGCTGTTAAAATGAGTATTAATAGTATAGGTTCATGCTCCTATATTTGGTACCAAATTTCATACGAAATTATTTACATTCAAAATAAAATATGTACATACAATTTGGTTGAGCCATTGTGAAACATACAAAAATATCACTAAGAAGAATACATTGCTGATTTAGATTGATATTTATTCCTGAGTAACACATACAATTATAATTTAGGTGAAGTCCATGAAATAACAGCAGACTAGTTAAAGCAACATATGACCAAAATACTGGCTTTGCTGCTTGTGCAAAGGTTGTTGCTATTCAACATGCTCTCAGCATTTTGTGCAACTTTCCCCACTTATAGAGGTTAAATAGAATAGATTATTTTATTGATTATATTAATGGTTTATCTAATTAATGGTTTTTATGTTTAACACAAAATTAGTAGATTAGTTACATTTATAACTCAAGATGGTGTTCCTGATGGAGATATGTATTAATATATTGATATTTATAGTGTATAGTCATATAGTGGACCCCGTTACTCCTGCCCCTGTCTAATCCGGCACCCCCTGTAATCGGACATGTCTATTATTTATTGAATTTGATCATTTCAGTATGTATATTTGGTAGTACAGTTATTTCTTACTGTACAGTTATTATTTTTTGTAAGTTCTATGGCATTAATGATGTTAATTCTATAGTTTGACTGCACTGCCCTGGAAAATGTTTGTCAGATTACTTGGGGTCCACTGTACACTATATGGTATTTATGTAAGTAGTACCTAAGTAACTTTACATGAAATTGTTAGTAGTGTTTCTGGTTGTTTGTTTGTGCTTTAAAACTGGGATATTTACCCTGAATTTTTGATGTTTATGGCTCTATATTTCAGCACTGTTTCAAGTACCATGATCACGAGTAAAGGTTGGTTGTTATAAGGCAAACATGCAAATTAAGCAATTTAAACTCTATGTATGGGCCTTATGTGAAACTAACAAGAATTTAGAACATAGAAGGATCAACTCACCACAAAACCTACAGAATTAGTGCCTGTTGTGCTCGTAGAGCTTGTTTTAATTGATTGCGTTCCTCCACTACTCTTAGAAGCTTCATTGCTCTGACTATTTGAACTTATTCTATTCTGCTGATATGCATGATTCTCCTTCCCTTCTTGGTTACACCGGCTAGAAGAGTCAGATTTCTGCAACTGATATGTTTCTTGTTGATATGTGGCTTCTGTTTGACTTAGTGGTGTCGCAAGACTCTTGTTTACAACTGATAGAGGTGTAGAATGTACAGTCATGTGATTTACATTGATTGCATTTTTCTCGTCATTATTCTTACCATTAACTTCTGCCTTATTTTTACCGTTTGTACTTTGAGGAAATTTTGTATTGTATGGCAATGTTTGGTACTTAGGATCTGACTTGCTAGGGGCGAATTCTGGCAAGAATTCTTGTTCGTTTATTTTCAGTTCTTTGCCTGTTTGATTACTGTTAGAGCTGCTAGTACTGTTAGGACTGTATTGAGGCTGTTTCAAGTAATCCTGGTACTTTTGGTCCAGCATTTTTTGGTCGTACGCATTGCTGATACCCTGTTGTACGTGACTGTAGCCGTCGTGTTTGTTCTGATACTGCTGGAACTGGTTTTCTTGGAGGCCTTGTGGGTGAGGATAGCCGTTGTATAATGGATTTATCATAGGTTTCTGCTGCAAGTAATGTGCTTCTTGCTGAGTCAGATGGCCTTGAATGTTGTCGCTCTGCGTGTACTGCTTTAATGGCACGTTGTTTTGTACTGTGTTCTGTTTATTCGCCTGAAATATAATTGTATGAGATTTGACTATGTTGTAGTTTGAAATTAACGCATTTTTGTAGTAAAAGTCCCGCTACCGCTACAAATATTTTGTTATGTGACATTGACACCTAGAAGTTAGAACATTACATGACAATGACGTGACGTGACATTAGCTTAAGTCACGTCAAGCGGAGGACCTACCTAATGCACGTAGACAGAGAAAGCTCTATTTACGGTAATGCACCTACTAATTTCTGTGACTGGTAAAATTTTGTCACGTTATAAATTTAAGAATTTTAGGTAAGGTAGTAAGTCTAATTATTTTATTTTAAGTAAGTATATCCCTATATTGTATTTATATATATATACTCTATATAGTAAAATATCTACTATATATAGTAGATATAGTATACTATATATATAGTAGATACTCAATAGTGGTGCATTCCATTACTTAATTGTATTATTTTTTAAAACTTCGTTAATTTTCACAGTAATTATGAAACTAACTCGATATATATGTGCAAAATTGTTGAAATTTTGAATAATAGGTAGGTACCTAATGGAAATTGAATGCAGCCGGTATTGAGGTGACATCAAGACAAGCTTTAGAGAATGAGGCACTTTAAACTGGTTTTAAAGTTTTGCAATGAACTATATATACGTTAAAATACGGAACGAATTAGAACCAACCTGAAAGTTGGAGTTGTGATTTACGCTCTGTGCATGTGGAACATGATTGTACGGTTCAACGGCGACTACGTTGCCCCTCGATGCCTGATTCTTTGGTTGATTACCGCCGGCTCCAGCTGGATAGTTAGGCAACTGTTGCATCGGCGTGGAGTTGGTAGTTCTGAAAGGAGAATATTTGGTAATATTAAAATGTAGGCATAGCTGCAATAAAAGCTTAATTATGTTGCCTGTGCTCGAACCGCTACTAGTTTCAGTTCAAGGCAAATGTGCCTTCACCTTTGCTTGAACTGAAACCACGCTTACAGTTGTGAGATTTTACGATTTTCTTCTCTTATGCACTCTGTAATGTTCACTAGGCAGACAACCACCCCGTTCCATTATTTCCTGTTTATTGCAACACGGAAATAAGCTCACCTCTGCTACTGCAGTAGGTAGTCTATGCATCGGTATCACTTGTCTAATGTCTTGTAGCAAGTAAAGCAAGTCTTTTAAGTAGCTTGCAGCTCTAGATTTTCCAAATGATACTTCACATTACTGTTCTTCGCTGTAAGTACACATTGTGCTGCTCATTTGTGATTAAAAGCTTAGGCGAAATGAATGAATTACCTAAGTTGCTGTGGTTGCCTATGCGCCGCTGCCAGTTGCCTGTTCAAAGCACGTTTTCTCAGTAGCCTCGCTTGCAGCTCTGAGACTCTCCGATCGATGCTTCGCATTTCTTCCTGACGTGCACCCAGTGCTGCTCGCTGGGCAGACAGCCGCCCGTTCTGTTGTTCGTTCAGTTTGTTGCGGTACTAGAAATAATAAAGACAGAAAGTTAGGTAGGCACACATAGATGATTTAACAATTATGAAGTACATAAAACATATAACAATTCTGCCGTCCTTATTTAAAGTGCAATAACTAAGTCAAAGCTAATTTCGAGAAAAACGCGGTAAAAGTAATTTATTTTTGTTTTGCTTGTACCAGACCTCCATCCTCATACAACGTATTGACTTGAAACTTTCACGAGGCTATAGTTAAAAATGTATAGAATATTGCGTGACACTTATAATGGGTAGAGGTATCGAGTAAGCTATTTAAAATCGCGGTATTGTACTGATGATTAGGACTGTTTCATAAATAGATATAATGTTTACTCGTCATAACCGTAATAAGTAGGGTAGTTATTGCCCTTATCGTTAAAAAATCAACACGATTCAGTTTCAAGTTGCAGGTACTTGCAATATGTTATAGTATGTTCTCACAATGAGTGCTCCTATTACGGTTTTGTTAGTACGACAACCTAATAAGATGTTGGTCAGCAGATAAGTACTTGTAAAAATATTTAGTGTTTTAATAAATTCTGTATAAATAATACAAGTTCTCACGTAAGACAATGTTTAATTTAGAACAAAATAATGTTGTATTTGTTGCAAACAAGTGCGATAACTCATAGTTGTTGGCCTTATGACCAGTGAATGAGGCCTACAAATTTAGAATGTACTTACTTAAAATAAAAGAAACGCACTTATTGTAGTTATGGTTAGTAATAATATAACGTATTATTTTAGTTTACCCTCCCACAACTCGTCTTATTTCACTCTTTCACTCTAAACCAAGACCAAATCCGTAAGATATAGCGGTAATGCTAAAAAAATCACGATCGTCAATAGATACGTAAAAACTGTCTGAGAAGAAAATGTAGACCTTGTTTTATTGATCACGAATATGTGCTTAACTCTGTTAGACTCAAAAACCAAGTTATTGCACTTTTGCTAAGGACGGCAGAATTATACAAAATACATTATAAACACTCAAGTTATTTTGACAGCTGTGTCTGAGTGTCGGCTTTCTAGGCTAGAAGTCAGTGGTCATTTGGCGACAATCTAAGCTAAAAATATCAATAAAGAGTTAACTTCAAGGTACCGACTCAATCTGTGCGCCGCCGTGCCAACGGGCACCAATAATAAGTTTACCAAAGACATATTTAGGTACATTAAATGCCCATCCTTTAAATGTAGGTAATGTTCATTTCGTAGCGAATTAAATTTTAAAATAACCTCTTTTGGTTATTTATAATTTACTTATGAATTTATTATTGAAACTAGTGTCTCCAATACATGGAAAAGTTGTGTTGGTATAGTTGTAATTTGACTTCGGGTTTAATATACATAATTTATAATAAGTATTCTTAAAATGTCATTTCTGTAGGCTGCTGTATGTAATTATACCTAAGTGTTATAAATCTATATATGTTATAAATATAAATCCTACTAATATTATAAATGCAAAAGTTTGTGAGTATGGATGTATGGATGTTTGTTCCTCTTTCACGCAAAAACTACTGAACGGATTTTGCTGAAATCTGGAACAGAGATAGTTTATACTCTGGATTAACACAAAGGCTTATTTTCATCATCACCGTTTATCATCACCACGTGGGTAAAACGGTATTGGATGAAATTTGGTATGTAGGTACTTCACGTCTGGGAATAACACGTAGGCTACTTTTTTGTTTTTGTTGTGAAGCTACACTATACCCGCGTGACAGGGGCTACTTATATTATATTTTCAAAAAAATTAGGGATGATTATAATTTTTTTTTTTTTTTACTCGTGTGCGCGGAACGCTAGTTAGCCCTATAAAGAGCTCATTAAAAAATATATCTCGTATATTTTTAGCAACAGAGACAGAGTTTGACATGTATCTCCTGTGATGATTAGAGACGATGTGGGGGATTGTGGAATCACGCCAGGGTTAGTCAGGATTATAAGGTTTGTAATGTTTACTGGCTCCAAAGAACAGTTGCCTGAACAATGAACACTGTGCGTTTGGTGATAGCTTTTCACACTTGAGGATGGTAGCTAGTAGCCTGGTTCCTACTACGAAGCACCCTTCCAACATGCTGTGACTGTTAGGTCACTGTAGATTGACATTACATGCTAACCTAACACTAGGCTCAAAGTAAGCCTATGCTTTAACAAGTAAGTCAAGGATGACTTGTAAACACTTGTGTACACTAAATACTCTGATATTATCTATAATCTTTTATTAAATAAATATGTGCGTACTTCTTAAATAACGAACCAAATTTATCTACATTAGGTATCACCCTTAAACATATTGTTATAGATACCCACCACCTGTCACAACAATAATTCGTCATCACCAGAACTAAGTAAAAGGAATAAGGAAAGGCAGTTATAGAAGAAAATGAGTAAATTCACAAACTATTGAACATTTATTCATAAACACTATCATCATCATCATCATCATCATCTCAGCCATAGGACGTCCACTGCTGGACATAGGCCTCCCCCATTGATTTCCACAAGGACCGGTTGGAAGCGGCCCGCATCCAGCCCTTGCCTGCGATCTTAGTCAGGCCGTCTGTCCACCTGGTCGGTGGCCGTCCTAAAACAAAAAAAACAAAAAAAAAAACAAAAAAAAAAAACACAATCAAACTAAATCAAACTAAACACTATCAAATGAAGCAAAATCCTTCCATTGTTCAAAACAATAAACAATATTTAACTACCATCATTAGATCCTCAATTTATCTGGTCACTATCCACTCCTGAACCGCTTCCGTGTGAATACCTTTTTCCATATCAGTGGATTTTTGGCCAGCACGATTTTGTTTTATATATTTTTGCTTCGTATATTTCGTGGAAATGTGTAAGGATAAAAAAATCTTCCGTTTAAATTGAGCTAAATCGCGGCTTTTATCGTATTAGCTTTTTGTGATCGTTATTCTCAGTAACTGATTGTATTACACGCTTTATATGTGTATTTTATGTTAGTTAAATTAGTATAATATTATCTTACTTTATACCTATTGGTAATGTCGACGAACATACAAGTACCTATATACCGCTTCTCCGATATTGCGAAATGCAGATCTATAGGCCAGTTAGTTCTCATTAGAAGATTTGCATTACGTATTATATATATGAACTTTTTTAATACAATGTATATAGCGTAGCGTTTGACCACTATCTCACGTGTTGGTCAGTGGCGATGTGGTCGAAAATGTTATCACTCTAAACCTAGAATGCTTACTGGCTCTCAAAGACTTCTGCCTCTCAAAAAATACACCTAGGTGTATGTGACAGTTTATCAAATTTGAGGGTGGTAGCTTGCCAGGCGAGTACTTGAAAGTACCACCGTGCATTAAATTCGAAAAAAATTGAATAGGTACCTTCTAGGTTTGCGTGCTAAATCCTAGACAACGTCATCACTTAACATCAGGTGAGACTCAAGCCGTTGGTGGGCATCGAATCAGAGTCCGTCAGTATGACAGCTGACGCTTCCACCACTGAGCTACCATCGCTTCGAATGAACTCTTCCCGAATTGATGTAATGATCTTTATCATTACAAATAAGTAAATTGTTATTATACCATTGATAACTATTATTATATCAATCCCTATTAAATCAAGTCAGCGACATTATTAAAGTGTGAACTTGCAACGCTCCAACTTTCATCTCCGAGGCAATTCTCTAGATTGAGGCCGTAAATTAGGAGGATGAGCGAATTAAACAGCTGAAATCCAAAGTGAGGTTATTAATCTTGGGCGGAGATAACCCAGCACAGGAAACCCCGGGTTAATGACAACACAACAACCGTATTGGGACTGGTCTGTCGTTATTCTTATCTATATTATAATAAGTTTGTTTAATGTGTTGTGTGTGTAATGTCATGACATTCATATTCTTCATTCATATTACATATAGTTTATTTGTTACAAACATACATACAAATCGTTCCTCTTTATAATATTAGTATAGATAAAACACTAATAACTAATTACAATTATTACCGCATATAAATGTCCGGTCATTTTTTAAGAAAATTTCTATAGACTACAGTTTTCCCGCTACCTTATTTTTCCCCACGGGAACTATACCTTTTCCGGAATAAAAAGTAGCATAATAATTTGTGATATTTCATGGTATATGCTATTTTTATAATAATAATAATAAATCATTTATTGCCACAAAAAAAGAAATATTTATATCCAATTTTAATGCAAATCTGTTCAGCTGTATCAGCGTGCAGGAATAACAAACATACAAACGAAAAATAGACGTTCACCTTTACAATATAAGTGTGATAAAATATCTTTTATTATTATTTTTAAACTGAATAATGCTGTTTCTCTCTACCGGCATTTACAGCTTCAACGGAGGGTACTGATAAAATAACTTGTACCTAAGTTCTACCTATATTTTATGAAAAATAATCAAGCTTTTTTATGTATTAGTGTAGTGTAGTATTAGTGGTAAAATTACCCTTTTGACTGATTTATAAAAGTGTACAGATCTTGTAGTTAGTTAGGTAGGTACCTACAATACTTTTTAATCCTGGGAGCACTTCTAGCGATTTCTTCCAGACAACCGTTGGATGGACAGTATTTAAAACAATAGTAGTAATCGGTGGTGTAACACAAATGGACTACATTTATAATATGGATATAATTATATTAACCATCTAATTAACTATACGTTAAAAGTACTAAAGTTCGTGTAGTGTAATTAATACAATACAATTTAGTTCTTTTATTTATTTACTCTAGTTTCATGTAAAGCCAGATAATTTATTTATGGTCTCACCTTAAAGTAAAATTGTTATAAAATAATAGTAAGCAACGAAATTGGAGAAGAATTCAATGTCACTTTTGCGACAGTTATACCTTACAAAAAAAAGAGTACAGAAGTTCAAAGTTCCAACGAAGAAAAATATCCAAGTACCCGAACATCTGACAAAGTTCAGGTTAGCTTACATCTTACCACTTATAAAGGGTAATCGAGTTGGGAAAACATTTCCGCGAGTTCCGAAGTCGACAAAAAGGTTAGAAAAGGGCCGGTTTACTAAACATATGTATTTACCCCCACTCCACGTTTGTATAAGTAACTATAAAGGACACAGTAAATAGTATAAGGCGATTTAGATCGTCTCCCAAACCGACCTTTTACCCTCGTCCTAGATGTTAGAAGCAGAATATTTCAGCCACTTCTCACTTCACTCGAAAATCCATTCGATACAGCTTCAACGTTTTTAAAATAAAATCACTGAAAAACTCTATTTCATGTCCATTGAGAACGAACTGACTCAAATCAGAACTATATTTCACTGTTCACACAATCTCTGGTTCAAAGAGAACATTTCACACTTTTGAAAATAGAATCACAACACAGCAAGACCCTGACTTTTGAATATTGAAGTGGATATATGTATCACGTCGTATTTTGTCGTTCGAAATTCAAACTTTGTTTTTTTTTTTTGTTTAGTTTGTGTTTTGTTTTTTAATAACGAACTGTAAAGCCGAGTTTTCACTGCGCATTTTGTTTGTTATTTTGTTTGCATAACAGTGGGATTAGCCGGGTGAATGTCGCGGCTGTGACTAAATTGCCAGGTTGCAATCCGAACCAAAATGTTGGCAACGGTGCGCGCACGCAAAGATAGTCCAATGACGCGTTTCGCATTTGTTACCTGCAGGGCTGATCAAAGCCATACAGAGTCAAATAAAACGGCAGAATAAGAAGGCAGGTTGACTTACACGAATGTTCAGTTAATTAAGTTTTTATTTCTCACTTGTTTGGCATCTTACTCTCTGCACTAGTTATAAAAGTTATACAAGTTTAGTGTCCTGTCCGAGCGTTATTAGAACTACCGTTTATGTATTCATTTTATTGCGGTTTATCTACGGTATTGTAATTTACAAATATGTATAAATACTTAAAAACCAATGGGCCAATGAATAATTGTCGTGCTTACATAATTATTTTAAATTTAATCAACACCTACTCGTATATCGATAGAAGAATCAAAATCAATGTTGTTCGATGAAAATAATTATAATAGGACACAACAAGAAAGTTTGCATTTAGTTAACCATACAATATTTTTTATTACATACATAAAATAACTATTTTTATATGCATACTAAATTACGATCCAGCCTAAAGAAACTACTTGTACAACCCCGGAGTCTTCAAGTCGCGAGTGAATAGGTTCCTTCTAAGTTTGCGTGCTCCACCTTAGACCGCGTCGTCGCTTAACATCAGGTTAGACTGTGGTCAAACGCAAGCTTATAATCTTAAAAAAAAAAAACTATTAAGTTATTTAAGTCTAACTCAATTTTCTAAATTCACTGTGATAAGAATGTGTCCATTAACGTTTTTCTTATTGTCTCTATTAACGAGACAGACAGTTTGTTCGTGTGTGCGTGCCCCTATAGCATCCCGACAATATCTGTAAGGTCGTAACGCGATCGTAGCGACAGCCCTACAACAAATATTGGTCACCTAATTACCTAGCGTTTATCGCCTAGTCGACTATTTAGTCGGGTTAGCTCTTCCCAGGGTCGTAACTAACGTGCAAATGGTATTATGACAACTATTAATGGTGTCATTTGTAGCTATGATGCGTTTATAAACGGGGAGGGTAGAGCAAAATAAATCAGTGTTTGTAAACTAATTGAGAAATGACAGATCAGCTGGTTGTAACTAGTATAACTGTTTACAGCTATTAGTTACATAATTCGATGACCTTAGCTGTCTCCGTGGTACAATGTCAAGCTGCAGAATAAAATACGGGATAAACTATATAATCACCCACAAATTTCATGGAATAAATAGGTAATATTAGAAGTAACGTTTTGATTGCACTTGATGATTTTTTTTAGCAATGCACTTCGATGTTATGATTTTCTACAAATAAATTAGTTCTCAGCATTATCGATAAGTGTGCCGATCGACATAATTGCGGATAAAGTTCTTCTTAGAATCGCGGGTGTTTACAGGTAGAGAGGGCGGGACAAATCCTGATGCGTGTTGATTTAAAATATAACAAATAATAATATGTATTTTATATAAAATATTTTAAATACTCGCCTAGGCGAGGTCTAGTTCTAGGCGATGTTGTTGTGTACGATCGCGTCCGCGAGCGCCTCGTATTCTCCTTGAAAAAGACCACCGAATGTGGTTGAAACTATAGTCGGAACCCTCTCACTTATTACATGAATAATTCCCGTGTTTTATACATTCATAATGTGTCAAAACCAAGTCAGTTTTAATAACAAAATTGGTTCACTAATTAATTAGCAAATTATTTTTTCACTAATGGGTGTGGTAGTGTTCATAAGTTTATGAGACAAGTAGGACTTAGAAAAAAAATATCTAAAAAGATTCAAAACTATCTATTTAGCAAATGGTAAAGCCTTAACTTAGTTGATCGATTATGATCGCATAGGCGAGCACCGGTATGTGCATTTCCATAAGTAATATAAAAACATATAATGCAATTGGATATGCCTCACTGGAATGTTGTATGTAGTTTTTCCCATCATTATCATAGATATTGGATTTTTCTGTCTCAGACACGAGATTGGGCGCAAAAAAATTGATAAACATAAAATATTCTATAAGAAGTCTTGCTGGTACGCTTCATTATTTCAGTTCGTCGAATTTTATTGTTTCTTTGGAAATATTATATTAAAAGTATCATAGGATGCGATCCGTGTCCCCTATTAGAGATATACATACATAAGAGGACGAGAACGATCTATAATAATATTCGTAGAAGAGATATTACAATAAAGTGTTCTCTATTTTGGATAACGCCTTTATTGTGAGTACTGATAAGTTTGTGGTCCTGCTGAGTCGGGAATTATCCCACTAATATTATAAACGCGAAAGTTTGTTTGCATTTTAGTTAAGTACTTACGCTCATATGTCTGAACCGATTTCTATGAAATTTGGTATGGAGATAGGTTAGACCGTGGAGTATTAGACAAACTATTTTTATCCTGGAAAAGTATAGTTCCCGTCGGACAACTCAGATACCGGAAAAACCGTATACCACGCGGGTGAAACCGCATGGTGCAACTATATAGTTGTTTATACAACTGATTCTATATTAGGTTAATTATTTACAAAAAGGTAAAAAGTTAAGTTTATACGTATAATTGTATTATAAATATTATGTAACTATGAGTCCTGTCCAAAGTAGTAAAGCCTTTTATCTAATAGCGGGCTAAGCTAACGCTTTACGTAGGATTTAATTTAAAATCAGTGACGTAGCATCTATGGTTCATTTCAAACTGACATTATAACAAAACAACAAAAGACACGACAATTTTACAATAATACTACTTTTAGGTTTTATTTAAGAGTCGAAATATGTAGCTTTTACTAAAAAGTATATCGATAACAATTAGAAACATCGATTGGTTATGATTAAATGTTTCTGCTCATGACTGTTCATAGAACATTTTGTATTGAAAGAAAATATTACAATCGATCACAGTCTTGGAAGCGTAGGTACAAGCAAATAATATTAAAATTCATCTATGCTTGTTTGTTTATTTGTAATGGTTCAAATAATGGTCTAATATTAGACCAAGACTAACAAGCCCAAGATTGTCCGCAACCCACTTGGCTAGTTCTAGCGACATACAAATACCACCACGTGGTCAATATAGCCATGTAGCTATAGGTATATCCGCAGTTTGTCATCGCGCTAATTATCCTTGACATAATTATAGTAACGTTTATTGTGTTACCTTTGGCTTCGTATCATATTAAAATTAGATAATTATGCAATTCATATATTCTTATATTCCCGACAAAGTCAACATTGACAACAGTGAATTTAAAACTATGACTGGAAAGGGACATCAAAATTCATTATGTGCTCCAAGATGTAATAAGGCTCTTTTAAGTAAAAGTGTATTTATAAAGAGAGTACATATATATATATATTACAAGCTTCCTCTGACTATAAAAGAGTCAGAGACTCGTGAAGTTTTTAAATTCAACTTGAAAAAGTTTTTGCTTGATAGAGTTTATTATAGCATTGAGGAGTACATAAATAATAAAATGTGATGACATATTATTAAGAATAAGTAAAATAAGTGAAATATCGTGTATTCATAGCATAATTATATTAGTTTTGATGAAATGACATGTAATTTGCACACCTTCAAAGGTTGGAATATAGAGCAACATAATAAATTTAGCATAAGATCTTTCTATACCTATATTCAAGCAAATAAATTATTTTGATTTGATTTAAAAAAAACAGTTTTTAAGTACGTATTTAAAGGAAAGTTTTTAAGTAATTTTACTAACCTCTTTCATTATTTTCTTTAAATGTATAGATCAAGCGTGTCACCACCATCTCAATTGATGGTCTGTGACGATGTGATCGATTTTTTTGTTTACTATAAGTTTCATACAATATCATACGTACGAGTGACGTAGACGCAGTTTGTCTAGAATAAAGGTAACTGGCATGAGCACAATATTTTGATTTGAGTTACTTTTGAATTATCATAGTACCGACTTCAACAAATTATTTCATACTTTTGAGTGTTGAAGTCGGTTCCGTTTTTTGGTAAAATTTTTAACAATAGCATAATCCCATCCTACTAATAATATAAATGCGAAAGTTTGTGTATATGTTTGTTACTTCATCACGCTTAAACGGCTATACTGATTTCGATGAAATTAGGTATGGAGATAGGCTAAACCCTAGAATAACACATAGGCTATACTTATATCCCGGAAAAAGTATAGTTCCCGTGGGATAATAGAGGTAGAGAGAAAACCATAATCCACGCGGGTGAAACCGCGGGGCGCTACTAGTATTATATATTATAAATAATAATATATTTTTATTTTTTTTCCAATGTCTTGTGCAATGTCCAAGGTCCAAACTAGGCAGAGCCTGTACTATGGTAACCTGATGACTGATATATATACTTATATACATATACACACCCAGACACAGGTCAAACAGACATGTTCATGCACACAAATGTTTGACCTGTCCGGGAATCGAACCCGGGACCAGCGGCTCAGAAGGCAGAGTGCTACCAACTGCGCCAACCGGCCAGTCCATATTCCTATTCAGTTAGCCCAAGTAAACAGCCAATTTCAAAGGCGCCAGTAAATTTACGGTAGGTATATTTATTTGTAATATTAAATCACGTTTAGATAAATCATCGCCAACATAAAACAATACCCAGTTGATGGCTTCCTTACAAAACCCAAGAGTAAGTAAATTGCTTCTCTCTCACCGAGGGGAGAAGCTTCGAGTGGTTTATTTAATCTTAATTAGTTGGATAGCCGCGATTTACACTCAGTGGGTATTTGTACAGTAGCTTTCATAATAACTGACAGTGATTTTGTTTATTCTTCGTTTTGACTCTAATAATTCATGTGCAATGTAAAGTTGAATGTTATATTTTATTAAAATAAAATACTAATAACTAATTACAATACTGCAGCTACTACAATAACATTTGAGCATTCCACTAGCTATTGGTAGCCTACAGATAACTCAATTGTTCTAACCTCTCCACCGATTGCTCATTTCTACAGATGTGTCCAAAGAACTTAATTAAGTTTACAAGTTACATTCCACAGACTAATAAACAAATGATATAGACGTACCATTAATTCCCTCCTAAGTTTATCCAGCTCATGCGCGGACGGAGGCGCAGGCTGGACTCTCCCTCGCCTGAGCTCCTCCAGCTGCCTCGTCAGCTCTTCCACCTTGGCCACTGCCACGGATAGCTCTTTCTCCTTTTCATTGAATAGAGCTCGTATCGACTCGAGGTCACTGGCTGAAAAAATAAATTATGATAAATTATTATATATTATTTATGTTTATTGTAAATATTGTTTTATATTTAAGGTGTAACAATACAGTATTTTCTAATGTAATCTAATCCAATATATTAACGGTCACCAGGAAAATAGTTACTTTAAAAAAATACAGTACAGTTTGAGAGAGTTACACCTTTATGACTTTATTGTTTAAAGTTCCAAGTTTAAAATCAACATCATCATCATCATCTCATCCATAGGACGTCCACTGCTGGACATAGGCCTCCCCCATTGATTTCCACAAGGACCTGTTGGAAGCGGCCCGCATCCAGCCCTTGCCTGCGATCTCAGTCAGGTCGTCTGTCCACCTGGTCGGTGGCCGTCCTATGCTGCGCTTGCCAGTCCGTGGTCTCCACTCGAGAACCTTTCCACCCCAACGGCTATCGGTTCTTCGAGCTATGTGCCCTGCCCACTGCCATTTCAACTTGCTAATCCGCTGGGCTATGTCGGTGACTTTTGTTCTTTTACGGATCTCCTCATTTCTGATTCATAAAATCAACATATGTTTAATAAAATGAATTAAATTTGATGCCTTAAGACGTCATTTTAATTATTTTTATTCACATTTTGACCGTTGAATAGCCTATCTGCCGACTCACGTTGGTCAGTTGGTTGATAACGGTCCGTACTATTTACGGAAGACTTTTGTATGTTAGCAGTGGGTATACGTAATTAGTTGACTGTTATGACGTCAGCTTCGAATATAACATAAAAAATACTAGTAAGAGAATACACACAAAAACTTAAAACATAGACATCCCTATTAAATTGTGTTTAAATAAATGGAACTACATGTATAGGTGAATGTTCAGGTGGCTGTGGCAAATAAATTCATTAGAGCAAATGAAGACAAGTCTTTTGTCGATGGAGGGTGTTGCCATTGTTTCTATTTGCGTTTTGACTAATTAATTGTCATTCAAATGGATTTCTGAAGGTACCTCAAATGTAACCCCCAGAGCTCAGATTTGAGAAATATTTACTATACGTAACAATCGCATCTGCGTTCAAAGAACCGCATTGTATATGCCTCTGATGATTTGATGTACTGTACTGTACTGTACTGTATAATTTATATACACAACTTAAATAATTATTTTGATTAGTGTTGTAATGTCAATGAAACACCAGAGCGGGCCAACAACTGGTTAATTTTATTCTATTTTATTCATAAGTAAGTAAATACTAGTTTGTTTTACTTGTGGGCAAAGTTGAATTGTTGGGCTTGACTCAATTAGTACCAAACTTTACCCACATGTAAACAAATAACTATTTTACGGTGATCGATATATGAGCTATAGCTTGCTGACTATGAGCCTTGTGAGCAGGTTCAAAGTTATGGATAGAGAGAGATAGAGTTATGGGGATAATTATGGAGAGGGCTATACTCGGGGTTTCTCTATGCGATCGAATCAGAAATGAGGAGATCCTTAGAAGAACGAAAGTCAACATTATGCCAAAGGATCAGAAAGTTGAAGTGGCATTGAGCAGGGTACCTAGCTCGAAGACCCGATGGTCGTGGGGTCGAAAGGTTCTCGAATGGAGACTACGGACTGGCAAGCGCAGCATAGGATGGCCACCCACAAGGTAGGTAGACAAGGTGATTAAGATCGCAGGGAAGGGCTGGATGCGGGCCGCTTCCATCCGGTCCGCTTCCATCCGGTCCTTGTGGAAATCAAAGGGGAGGCTATGTCCAACAGTGGACATCCTACTGCTGAGATGATGATGATGATGAGACATGCGCTATGTTAAAAAGTATAACTGTACCGTACTGTGATATCGACATGTTAAAATTATGCATTTGTAACCAGGTCACTTTACAAACTTATAAGTCTGTCTGTTGTTATTACTAAAATAAAGACAAATCTTTATATAATTGGAAGCCTGCCAGCTGAAGGTGACTCCTCCTGAAACTACGTCTACTCCATTGAGCTTACAAAGTTGAATGGATTGTGTATTCACCTAGGTGTATATCCTTTGACAATTATGAAGTCTTCCATCCCTGGCGGAGATGATAAGAGAAGGCCAAAAAGTTTTTAAAATATATATAAGTGTGAGATATATGGTAATCTATCGTAATCCCTGGTTTCCTAGAATTTCCGTGAATACAAACGCTAGATCTATAAAGTACTAGCTGCTCTTACATAACTACATGCCCAACTACGTAACTTCTAAGCTTGCCTGATACAGTACATGATTTAAACGAAAAGGCTGGATGCGGACCGCTTCCAACCGGTCCTGGGTGAAATCAATTGGGAAGGCATAAGTTGAGCAGAGGACGACTATGGTTGAAATGAAGATGATGATGATAAAATGCTCTTAATAAAACTCAGCATAACAATTCGAAGAAAAGCATAAGAGATTTTTTAGTCTTCAAATGGTAAAGCTAATTCTAATCATAATATATGTTTAAAGCATTTTTTTAAAAGCCATTTTGAGCATGCTCGGAGTTTGCATTGGTGTAAGAAACATAAATTCCGACGCGACATCTTGCATGATTTATTAAGCACACGCTTACTTGAGAAGAGAAAAAAATGTTTGTAAGAATACACATTACAGCACAAAATGTGGCAATTTAGATACTTTTCATTCCATTACACGTTGCCAAATTTAGCGCGAATTACATTTTCCTCGGCGTACCTTAATATTATTAATGGGAAACTCAAGTCTTGAAAATTTGAAAAAAAGAATAATTGACTTTAATCACCATTACCAGGCCTTGAATATTTTATGCTTTTGCTGTCTACATTTATATATATTATTTTCTTATTACGGTAATATCTTCAACATGTAATAGAATAAATTTGTGTGGTTTTAGAGCTTAAATACGTCATGAAATACATATTATATTTTAATCATAATATCTATAATAAATTCAAATATTTACTGAAATCTCAGACAGCAAAAATACATGTAGTACCTATTGCAATAAAAAACAGATAAATCGATAACTTGTCGACCGGCATAAACACATACAGTGGTGTCCAAGCTGTTCAGCTGTGTTGGTAATATGTTGATAGACTTTCGACCGCAAATTTATAGTCAAAATCACTATTAACCAATGATTTTTACTCAAACTACTTTTGCATACTTTTTTTTGTTAAAAGTGCCGTTTTAATAATAATAATAATAATAGTAAGAAACTTTACTGCAGACACAAGGATCCAAACAAATTTCACCAAAAAATATTAAATAAAATTATACATTACTAAATATATCCGTATAACTTAAGTATCCTAAATACTTATATTATACATATATATTATGTAATCAGGTGGCAATCTCCACCCATCGTCTATACATTGATGTCAGCATCAGTCTGTCCGCTAGACCTCTGATGACACCGTTGTTACACCTGTGCACTCTGGACATGAAAGATGCAATCCGCTTCCGTTGGACGGCATTAAACGAGTCCACTCTAGCCACTGTATACATTTCCGAAGCACTACAGTATCGTTTGAGACCCATGAGCTGCCTAAAGATGTTGTTGTAAGCAACTCCGATGGAATCATGCGTTCTCTTCGCATAATCGGTCCAGAGTTGACAAGTGTAAAAAGTCTGACAGAAAGATTTAAATAAGGTCATTCTCACGTCAGGTGATGACTTTTTGATCTTTCTCACAATCATATTGCCTACTACAACACACAGTGCCCTACGCTGTCGTTCTATATCAGCGTCATCTATTAAGTTGCACGTTACGATGTGGCCAAGGTACTTGAAAGGTTTTGACTGTGACATAGGCATACATACAGATATTTCACTCTCAGAAATTCTATCTCTGTCAAAATGACGATCACACAAACTGGCATACTAGTATCTGTTTAACAACACAGCGTATTTTTAGCCAAACGAATAATTGAAATTTAACAGGGCAAGGTTCACAATTGAGGAATTGTGACGCATTAACCGGCAAAAATGCTATTTCCTCGGCGAGGACACAGATGGGGCCATTTGAAGGCTCCGGAGGGGGATACCTCCGACCTTTCAATTACCGAAGACAATAAAGTCGGCTTTATCTCAGCGAGCCTCCTCACTAGGTATATGAAAGCTCCAAGGGGTTCCTGTCATTATCCTTCTAAAAATTGTAAAACTCACAACACAAGATTTGAATATGTAGTAACAGTTATTTGAATCAATTTGTAATTCATAATATGAAAATCCGAAAATTGAAAAGCTTGAGTGATATAGAAATCACGACAAACTGTCAACTAGTTAATGAGAATAATCACATATTAGGTATGTAAGTATACATAAAGGGTTTCTGGGATGTTAAAACATTTTAAAACTGTTTATGACTTTAATGTTTCCACGGCCAATATAAAAACGTGGAATCCGTTACCTAAAATGTACGATGTGAACTATAAAAACATCGTATAAAGTAACTGTGTTCTTATCAATGATGTTTTAGTAAAGATGACGTATATTCATACTGCACGGTGCTCAGATTTTGTTCCTTTACGAAGTTTACGACATAAACATGCTTACTGCGACAGATAATTCGGAACAAATAATATAGAAAAGGATAGCTATATGTTTAGACTTGCGCTTGAAATACGCGTCGCAATGAAAATTACTACAATTGACTTAATTTTGCCGCCTCAGTTTCCGCGCGCTTGTGCGACATCTACCTCATATAAACATATATAATACATATCATTGGTTCTTATGTTATTGTCCCTTGGTATTATTCGCATGTTTATTTAGATAAATGTTTCGCACAAAATCTTTTGTTGGTGGCAGCAGAAAGTTTTCTCGCAAAAGCACAAGGTACTCGCAGTTAAGTAAGCACAATTACAAAATACTTTTTTATGCTCTTTAGGTACCTCAAACTTAACCTTTAACTGAGTAGAAGTTCCCATTCCGAAAAACGAAGAAATAGTGTCCTATAAATGGACGTGATTAAATAAATATAGGTACTAACATGTGCCGTGGTGGTACCGGCCTAGAATAGTACTCCCCCATCTCTTCCCGCGGGTGCCGTAAGAGTCGGCTAAGGGATAACGTACCAGGAGGTGGGCAGCAGCGCCTTCTGAGGATCGGAAATCATACTGCGCTCGCCAACCCGCCTGCCAAGCGTGGCGAGTATTGGCAAATCCCCCCTATATGGGGGAGGCATACGTCCAACAGTGGACGCACATAGCTGAGAAAAGAAAAAAAAAAAAAAAAAGGTACTAACAGACTGTAACGAAACTATATTACATTCTTCGTAGAGAATTTGTTCTCGAAATGTAATGCTAATTATTAGTAACTTAATTTTCTTCATCCAGTCTTGTATTTTTATTAACTTTATTCACAAAAAGATAAGGTTTATTTTGTATTGAGGTTAGTTTCAGAATGAATCTGGAATCAAATTTATTTGATAATCAAATTTTTTTTTTTTTTACATATTTTAAGTTTGTGTTTGACAACTGTTTCACCTGATGTTGAGTGATGACGTTGTCTAGGATTTAGCACGCAAACCTAGAAGGTACCTATTCACTCGCGACTTGAAGACTCCAGGATTGTACATATCGGGAAACACAGACTCGGGCAACGAGTTCCATTCCTTGGCAGTACGCATTAAGAAAGTGGAAGCAAAACGCTTCGTACGTATAGGTGGTATATCTACCATATAGCGATGGCGAATTGCCGTACGTCGAGTCGACCGATGGTAGAAAGGGGATGGTGGAATCAGATGTATTGTTAATGTTTTTCTATCTTACGGCGTATTATAAGGTCTATTCATTTCATTTCAATGCAGTACATATCACACAAATCTGATACCCAATGGGGCTTTAAAGTATTAAAAAGGAGACTATAGACGGATACCGTAAGTGTAAGACAAAGGGTTCTAAAACAAACAAACAAACAAACGCATCCAGACTCACACCAATGCGATATGATACCATGTGTCGCTGGAAGTATGGAGACACACAAACATCCAAGACCCCAGAAAAAACCAATATGCTCATTTTTATTTATTAAACAAAATCCACAGCTCTTAACTTAACATTTTTGGACAAATAATCTAAACCTACAGCCAATAAAAGGATTTACTTTCTATAGTATTATATTTGTTAGTCAAACTGACGTGGTTTTGACACATTATGAATGTATAAAACTACTACTAGACAGTACTAGGCGAACGGCGACCGCGTCCGCGAGCGCCCGCATTCTCCTTGAAAAATACCTACGAATGTGGTTGAATCCATAGTCGGAACTCTCTGACTTTTTACCTGAGTAATTCCCGTGTTTTATACATTCATAATATATGCTCATCACAGAAATGTTTGCTCCGAGATTGGGAGACGGTTCTAAAATCAGTGTCACTGATCAAAAGCTCTAAAAGGGAAAAAAACAAGACTTGATTATTATGATAGAAGATGAATCAAAATAATAATTTAAAAAAGTATTGGCCTTATAACAATATTCGTTATACTGGGCAAGTTAAAATTACAATAATAAGCTAATGTGCTTAATACATAAGAACGTAGGTATTAATATTAAAATAAAATAAAAAATATGTTATAAATTTCTACATGAATGAATATTCTTTGAGACGCAATTTAGCAAATTCGTTTAATGAGGATAATGAGTGGTTTTCAAAAAATATTTTAAGTTTTTTTTTAAAGTCATTAGTGTTTAATTTGGCTATAAATGGTAGCTTGTTCAATATTAATATTTTGTTGGATGGCTGAAAGTATGCTGCTAGGCTTCAACTAAGCGTTGTGGAGATCAGGAGGGGGCTCTCATTTCCAACAGTGGACTTGATATAGTTGAAAATTATAAATATTTCTATTGTAAATTAGTTTTGTGTTTCTTCTTTTTAAAATTGTAGGATTACACCTACCTCACTTCATGGTCGGTGACGATACAGTCGAAGGTGAAATTTTTGAAGCGATGATCATACTGAGCTATGCTGGTTCCTGCCCCACCAACGGCTTCCGCTTCCGGTGAATATAATACCGTTATCAAACTCAGAGCATAGCGGTAGGGTACTTTCGAGTAACCGCCTGGCTAGCTACCACACTGAAGTGAGAAAAACTGTCACCAAACACGTAGTATATTCAGGCAGCGGTCCTTGAGAGCTAGCAAGCATTCTAGGTCTATCGTGATAACATCTACGACCACTGACCATCAAGTAAGATATTGCTCAAACTCTATAAAGTCAAAACAACATCTGTCATACGGCCTAGAGGTATTTGAATCTACATCCTCAGTACATAATTGTATTATTTTATTAGGCCTCTAGTCACGTAATAGAGTCTCAAAGTTACATCCAATGGAGGGGCCGATTGAAAACAAAAGAGGACGAACCCCGGGGTGGAATAATAGAACACGGTAAATGTATCGCGCTCTGACCCTATCGAATTGAATTAACTGATAAATTGTAGCACTCGTTTTGATTTCGCTGAAGGGTTCTATGTGAAATTGAATCAGAGTTGTCGAAATTGAGTCAATATAGTGCTGCGTGTGCTGTAACAGCGGAATAATATACTATAAATACGGGACAACAAGTATAACTGATCGTTTTATTCTTTTTGACAGTAATTCATTTCAAATGTTTACTTTGAATTATGCAAACGTAGATCTTACTATTTCAATGTTCTCGACGGTCGCCGTGGTGCAGTGGTTAGTGTCAGTGACATGACTACTGTGTCTCCGGGACCCTGGGTTCGAATCCCGGCAGGGGCAAACATTTGTGCTATGAGTGTAGGTGTTTGTCCCGGGTCTTGGATGTTTGTGTGCTGTGAATGTGTGTGTCCAACCCATCGCGATACAGGGAATCCTAGTGCGGGGGTTTAAGTGTGATAATAAAAAAATGTAACTGACAAAGAAAAGATGGTTTCGAGGTATTTGTGTGTTAAATATTTTAGACGAGCTCGGGCTTCTAATAAAAATGTGTTCATAGCAAATAACATTTTTTTTTAGGAATACATAATATAGAATGTTATAATTATTCTTTGATGTTAATCAAAATAAATGTATTAAAGAAAAGTGGGCAAAAAATTAAAATTAAAATATTTTGGACGAACCACACGACAAATACAAATGGTTGTTTTCTCGGTATTTCCTATAATCTATCCACAGCCTAGTGTTAGAGTGCCCGAAGGCTTCAGACATTGTCGAAAACAAAAAGACAAAAACAAAAAGAAAACAAAAGACCGATGGACTAACGCGCCTTCGTTTCTTTTTGACGGTCGTCGCGGCTCAGTGAATACTAACTAGGATTGCGATCCCTTGTTTGACTCCTGGCTGGGACAAGCAGTTCTTTGATGAGCATAAATGTTTTTTTCGGATTTTAGATATTTGTGTCCATGCCTCCTGCAACATAGAGAATCCTGGTGCAGAGGTGATTTTTTAACTGCGTTTGTGTTAGTTTCTGAAGCACGTAAGCCTTTCCTGTATATGCCACTATCGGCCACCATTAACCCAGTTGACCGATTAAGATAGCAGGGGTAGTTTTATTATGTGTCCCTTTTAATTACTACATACATTAACAATCCAGACGAATAATTTAACATCACATTTCAAGCAACTTAGTTCGGGACTAAGCTTAATGAGCCAAACTACCCAAAACGTACCAGAACTTGTAAAGCGATTATCCACTCCACTACCACTGACCTAATGTAGTGACGCCGCAAAAACCTGACGCAGACAGACTTAAAGGAAAACACACTTTAATGTACGCACGCGTAGTTTAAAAGCTATAAAAACCTTTCAGCATAGATAAAATGTTCTAATGTTAAAAGTTATATTGTAAGTTTATAATATTTTTTTTAAACTGTATAGATCTGGCCTTTGACCACTATCTCACTTGATGGTCAGTAACGATGTGGTCGAAGATGCTATCACGCTAGACCTAGAATGCTCACTGGCTCTCAAGGACTGCTGCCTGAACACACTATATGTTTGGTGACAGTTTTTCAAACTTGAGGGTGGTAGCTAGCCAGGCTAGCCAAGGCTATTCGGAAGTACCCTACCACCATGCTGGGAATTTGATAACGGTGTTACCTTCACCGGAAGCTCAAGTTGTTGTTGGGGACCAGTGTCCGTCAGATTGCCAGGCGACGGCGGGGGGAGCCCCGCTGAGCTATCATCGCTTCAAAATACATTATATGTGTGTGTCGGCGCAACACCGTCAATTATTGTTTAATTAATCAGTAAGCCTTCTAATTATTTTTATCTTTGATCATACATTTCGTGTTCTACAATCATATTAAAATTTGTATACTTTTAAATTTTACATGATTTTCCAAATCATGTAAAAAAAATATATTTTTTCTTAACAAATTTTTTCTCTGATATTTTTACCTATGTATTGTAAATGTACTTCACTATAATATATATCATGATATGATGATGATAATATGATGATAATATTAAAGGAAAATGTGTAATTTTTTAATGTGTATAATAATATATATATTTTACACATAATATACAGTCAGGTAAGTCACAACAGACTATTCTGAAAAATGTTCAGCATTTATTTAAGGGCTTAACAGATGCCAATGACATTACAGAGCCTAGCGGGTGTTTACAGGCAGAGAGGGTGGAACAATGTGTGTCGATTCAAAATAATATCAGAAATATTTACCTTACAGACGACCTACGGACTCAAAAAATGCTAATCACATTTGTAGATTTTTTAATTCATTTGTTCTGGTTGAAGACACAGTTCAAACGCATTTCTCGTCATCGGGAGATTTATTGATAAATAAAATATGGTTGCTCGAAAATGTTTTTGCTAATAAATTAGAAAATTAAATCAAATTTTGTTCATTTAAAATTATCCTTTATAAGCCGTTCTCGTGGTATTGGTTTTAAGTTTATTACACATGTAGGACTTGCAACAAAATAAGCTGAAATACTCAAAATTGTCTATTTACTATTTACTAAAAGCTAAAGCGGTAAAGCCTTAAGGCGAACAGAAGTCGTGTGGTGGCATCGCTTCTGTTCCCTGTTTGTAGTGGCGTCGTCGGCTGTCAATGAGCCAGTAGCTGGTTCGGTTTCCACCAAGCGTTTAAATACCATATTTATGACGCTTAGAAGAGAGGCTGTTTAGAAAAATATTTATGATTATATCGCATTTAAACAGTAAAATGAAACATAGTAATAAAATTCTGAAGTCAAACTTTATACTAGTACAAATATTCATCTTAATACGAGTAATTCGAACCGTTTTAGAGTTGGCGATGGAGATAGGTATTTAGATACATTCTTGTACGTGGTTGGGCAAATATATTGTACACCACTCTACCAGCACATCATCAAACAATGGGGTTGATTTTTCCGTGCATCGTATTCATTGATAGATATGTTCAACCTTAAAGTTATTGTGACTACACAGAAAATCTTGTCAAAACTGGTAGAACATATTCTTTGTCGAATTTACACAGGTGCACTGTTTTCACTTCTCTTGTAGGTATTCTACACAGCTATTTTGCGACAATCTCACCAGCGCTATCGACGTATCTAAGGCTTAAAGCTCCGTCACGTACCATATTGCAAGATTACTTGCTCTCTTTGCGTTGCAACGCGGTAGGAAAGGCTGATATGATTGCGATGAAAAGGGGTTAGTTTCAATTTATGTGCGCCTAGTATCTACTTACTTACGGTGATGAAATTTTGGTATATTCTTAAAGATTTTGCTAGAATTAATTAAAAACTACTTCTTCTACGCTTAATAAGTATGTTATTTTCTACAATACAAGGTATATATTTTAAATTATGCATAAAAAGTACATTATTTGGGTTCGATAATTCTGTGCTTGTCAAAACATGTCAATAGTAAATCTATATCCTATTGAGTATTTTATTTACATCAAATTAATTCGACCTGCCTTGCTTGTTAAAAATGGTTCAATCTTATTTAAAATATGAGAGTAATAAATTATTCTAAAAGCTTTTTGTTTGCCTTATGTTTAACTGTTCACCAAATATAGTAAAAAAATAGCACCAAAAAATACTTTACAGCGCCAAAATTGGTAAGTGAGCACCAAAATTAAAACATCAATTTATTGTATAACGGCCACCAAAAATTTCATATCTTGCATTTTACACAAGTTTTATGGGCTAGGCTCGCGTGTTGTGCGGTCACAAGAAACCTAACACTCCTCCTGGCTTCGCTCGTCGTCGTACCTACGCTACATGACTCCGCCTTAGACTACACTTAAGCGCGTAAGTGGTCACCAAATACGCGACTCTGCGTATTTGGTGACCACTTACTTAATTTGGTGCTCAATCACTAAATTTGTTGCTCATTTTTTGGTGCACATTATATTTATCTGGTGATCATTATATATTGTCCCTTTTTGTTTTGTGACTTTTACAATTAGAGTTTTTAAATAAGTTAAAGAAATATGAAAATGAAGATATTTTCCATTCCTCTTTTCCCTCTTCTAATATAGACGTAATTAACTAATTCAGATCAATTTACTACCTACTTATAATAAACAGAAATATTATTGAAATTCGAAAAACTCTTTCGTTATCATGATAGTTGGTAAACGCGAGTCATAATAAGTATTATGACTCGCGTTTACTAAAAGCTCAACATGGTAGTTAAAATGGTAGGAAAGCATTATCGATTTTCAGAATACACAGTCAGTTCTAGTTTTCACTCTAACAATGCTTCTATATTCGTTTAGCCTCGAGTGGAACCATTCTAGAATACGGGTTTCATAGCCCGGAAAGCAGTATCGATCTAATACAAGGCGACGCTCTGTGCCATTGAAAGACTGGTACGATGTCGATATAAACTTTTCGAAGTTATAATATTTCATTTTTAGTGACACGAGTTTATGTACCTTGTTCGTAGTTCGTTCAGGTTTATATTTAGCATGTCCAGACTAATAAGTTTCTACTCCTGGAGCTCGTAATGTTCATCATTACGAGTCTCTCTAAGGAAGAGACTAGCCACCGATTATTATGTTAAGTTACACCTGACTATATACTATTCTACTTTTTTTTTCTTTTTTTCTCAGCTCAGCCAGTGCGTCCACTGCTGGACATATGCCTCTCCCATAAAGGGGGGATTTGCCAATACTCGCCACGCTTGGCAGGCGGGTTGGCCACCGCAGTATGTTTTCTAATCCTCAGAAGGCGCTGCTGCCCTCCTTCTGGTACGTGGTCCCTTAGCCGACTCTTACGGCACCCACGGGAAGAGATGGGGGAGTACTATTCTAGGCCGGTACCACCACGGCACTTATTGATTTAATGAGAACTATTTAAACTAAATCAACAAATTGTTGTGAAAGTTTTAAAAGGCGGTCCTAGCCTGTAAAACGTACATAATGTTATGATTATTGCAATTTAGATTGTACCGCTGAGTTGTACAAATGATGTATATATATAATATATATATAAAGTAATTAAAAAATCACTAGGCACCGACAAGATGGACAGACGACTTGATCAAGACCACAAGAAAGGGCTGGATGCGTGCCGCTTCCTACCGGTCTTTGTGGAGAACAGTGGGGGACGTCTATGTCCAGCTGTGGACGTCTTGTGGCTGCCATGACGGTAAGATCTTGATGAAATACGATTAATTGAGAGTAGGATATTAGATAGTAGGAGAGTAGAATTTTTCGTACTTTGGTACGAATGTGCACACTAATTTGCCTATTTGATTGGCTAATGTAGTTCTGTAATATGATACAAGAAATTAGGACGAGGTCGTGTGAGTAATGAAGGTGTTTCAGCGAGGCCTAGCCTAGTGTGGAAGTTTACGAGCGAGGCTTACTTCGAGCTCACAATTTAATATTACATTGTGTCATGTGAGTTGACTCTGAAAAAAAGAGTATACTTTGATGTATCAGCTGATAGAAACAATAATCATTTGACTTTTGCAAAAGTAACGCATCACCTATACAAACGAGTATATTATAACATTTTTTTTTCAAGTTTAAAGTGTATTTGTATTGTATAAAGACGTAACGTTTCTCAGTTGTTTGCGAGTTGTGCATATATAATAATATTACTCAACGAATCAGCATTGAAATTCAACGGGTTGATAGCTCGGGGGGGGGAGGGGTTGCGCCGGCTGTTAAACTGACGGACACTGGTTCGGTGATCACTGGAATTTGATAGAGTATTACTTTCGACTACCCGCCCGGCTAGCTACCACCCTCAAGTTTGAAAAACTGTCACTAAACACATAGTGTGTTCAGGCAGCAGTCCTCGACAGCCAGCAAGCACTCTAGGTCTAGTATGATAACATCTTCGACCACATCGTCACTAACCATCGAGTGCGATAGTGATCAAACGCTAGATCTATAACAGTATAGCAAAAAGATCGCAAATATGGTAAAGCAAAACTGTTAATAATTCTAGTATGATTTAGGAACTTAAAATTATAGGAACTTACAAATAGAAAGAAAGAAAATTATTTATTCCTGACAACAACGCTACATATAAAACAAAAAGAAAAAAACATTTAGGTCATACATACTATACTATATACGTAATACATACATTAGCTTATAAGTATAAAACATTAAGGGAAGACAAAACAACATTTAAGATATGATAGATATAGATAATTGTAAGATTTCACATAATAGTATTTATTGACATAATAATAGTACTTTCTTCTCATCCTCAAAATGCACGATGGGTTTGTGTTTCATTTAAATCATCACCATAATGACACTCGGATTCATTCGCCGTATTTATGAGAGCAGTAGAGCTTCCCTAAGTAATTGGATATTTGTTTGAATGTGAGATAAAAACGGATTCCCACTCGAAATAAACCTTCTAAATCGAAACAATCTGAACTGATACAGGCTATTCAAGAGAAGCGCTCGTTTCAGAAAACGCGAAACTCACTGCTTCTATACCGGTTTTTACGACAATTGACGCAATAATAAATAATACTGGAAAATCGGATATTACGTCATCCTTTAATATGGCATTTACACACGTGTCTATAGACTCAATTTATTTGATGACCTGTTGTGCCCCGCGGTCACACCCGTATGGACTACGGTATTCCCGTTACCTCAGCTGTACGACGTAGCGTGATCTTATCTTGTCTAAAACGTTCTTCGATACACGGACTACCCAAAACAAAAAAAAAATTGAAACCACTAGTTTCGAAGATAATCACGTTCAACCAAACAAACCAAAAAGCTTTTCAGTTTTATAATATTTGTAAAGATTTTTCGTGCAAAATTTGGAAATATTGAGTGATTGTGAGAACATAGGGTTAACCTCTGTTCTCAGTCTTTACTCTCCTCCTCGCGTCGTTTTCCTCAGTGCTGAGGGTCGAGACCCCCTCCATGAATAACTTTTCGGCGGACGATACTACGCCATCTTGACCTGTCTACGGCAGTGTGCATAGCTTCGTGCATATTAGTATTGAGAGTGGTGCGGATCTGATCCGACCAACGTAGAGGACTACGACCTTGTGGCCTTTTCCCCTCGATCTTACCGCTGACAACAAGCTTTTCTAAGTTGTCGGCTTTTTTCCGAGCTATGTGACCGAAATACTCAAGGACTCGTTGAAGGCAGATGGATGACAGCCTTGTAGTCACCTTGAGTTCCTTGAGATGATGATGATCGATACATTTGTCCTTTTCGCAGTCCAGGGGATACGTAACATTCTCCTCCAGCACCACATCTCGAGAGCGTCAACACGTTTTCGATCGTTTGCCCCTTAGTGTCCATGTTTCTGCGCCGTATAGGAATATGGAGAATACAAGGCTTCTGACCAGTCTCATTTTAGTGGAATTTCTGATGTGTCTGTTTTTCCATATTCCTGACAGCTGGGCCATTGCGCTTTTGGTCATTCCTATTCTTCTTCGCACTTCAGTATAGTGTTAGAGATGCTAGAGCCCAGGTAAATAAAGTTTTTAAAAATTTCGAGGTTTAATGTCCCACTGAGCTCCAGTTTGTTGGTGGCGATCCACGACAGATGAAAGTTATAGATGGAAGTTATAGAGATAGTTTCCATCAGTCTTTACATCTATGTGTTAAAATCGACATGCGTGAAAGTTGCTTAATTAATCTGTTTATATTTTACAACGCCTAAGACAAATGGGAACCAACCACTGAATGTATCCTGAGCTAAGAAACACGGAAGCGATCAGTTAAAAAAAATATGCATACAGTAGAACATACGACATCCTCCTTTTTTGAAGTCGGTTAAAAATGTCACTATCAGTCACGAATGCAAGTTTGTGACAAGTAAGAACGAAGTAAATTTGGCTACCAAGGAATCTGTGCCTGATAACAACGATAAAAAATAACTGTAGATATAATAACAAAACGTTAAATATTTGACCCACTCAGCACCAAGCGGAATTATAGAGATAGATTTATCTTACTTGGCTTTCGGAATTAACATTGAAGGCCAATGAAGTAATACTACATCTTTTATTTTGTTTAAATACTTTATATATCTATAAAGTATATATAAAAATAAAAGTTATGGTAAATGGTTAAATAAAGGTAGTAATGTTAAAAATCGACAGATCTAGCGATTTTAACCATTACCTCACTTGATTTTCAGTGATGAGGTGGTTATAGGTAGCTAGAACTATAATTTGAACAAAGCTTGTTGCCTAAACACTTTTTATTCGGTAACAGTTTTTCAATCTTGACGGTTTTTTTATGAGATAATGTCACGGAACAACCAAAAGGCCCACAGGATGTTAAGTAGTAACCTCTGTCTGTAGACAGATACAATTTGTAAAGAACTGCACTGCGCCCGGCACACTGAGACATACAATTGGTAAGTCTCATGTACCTGTAATTTGGAGATCATACTCTTCAAACCTGAATAAAGTAATGCGGACACTACTGCCTGGCGGTAGAAATAGATATGGACTCTAGTACCTACTCGGACGAACTCTCATATAGAGTTGTTATGTGAGGTATGACTGGCACTGGAAAGCACCGTACTACCATACAATGAATTTGATAACGGTGTTACCTTCATCTATATAAGCCCATCTAAGTTACTTACAGTATTAAATAAATTCTGGTCCAATCATTGTCTCAATATTTGGGCATCGAGCGGGCCAAATATTTAACCTTACTTTTGTCTGATACAATTAAACTACGCTTCTATTATAGAATAGAATAGAAAAACGTTTATTATGCACTAATAACTACATACATCACGTTAGATAAGTACATACAAGTAAGTAGTACAATATTGTCATAGAATAATTGTATTATATATTATCGCTATAATTGTATAAACGTACTGAGGCCCATTAGAGTTAATATGCGGCATTTACATTTTTCCTTCGTGTCATCTTTCAATAATCTAATTACCTTTAAAAGGTTTATGGCTGCCTTTAATGATAAACCTCACACCATTTATTATATTGGAAAAGTTTACTGTCAATCCGTGGTAATTAAAGATTAGGAATGACGTCATATCGGCAGGCTTTTGTGAAAAGGCATTTGCCATTATCACGTCAGAATGTTCCGGTGGAAATGTTCGCAGGATAGCTAGAGAAAATCGCAGTTCATGTACACTTATCTCGGACTAAAATCTTAATACGCATTGTCTGTGGGGGATAAGGGCAACTGTGGACACAACACGGATTTTACGATTCACCGAACCAGGAAATGGCCCATGAAATATGGCCAATATTTACTTTGACGCTTCCAGTCTTCTAAGAAACATTATATATAAAAATACGTGTTAAATTTTCTGCGGGTGAAGAACAATACAATTTTATTAATTGAAGCGATGATAGCTCAGCGATTAGAGCGTTGGTTGTCAAACTGACGGATGCCGTTTCGATTCCCACCAACGGTTTGCGCTTCTGGTGAAGGTAACACCGTTATCAAAGTCCAAGCATGGTGGTAGGGTACTTTCGTGTATCTGCCAGGCTAGCTACCACCCTCAAGTTTGAAAAGTGTCAACAACCAGATGTGTGGCCAGGCAGCAATCCTTGAGGGTCACTAAGTATTCTAGTTCTAGCTTGATAACATCTTCGTCACTGACCATCACGTAAGATAGTGATCAAACGCAAGATATATAGCATAAAAAAAAGGAATTCCGAAATGCATTCAAATCTATCAAGCCGTTAAAGCGGTAACAATTAACAAACTCAAATACACATATATTTTCGCATTTATAATATTAGTTTCCACACCTAAACCACTGAACCAATTATGATGATATATTGTATAAAGACAGAAGGGATCTTGGAGAAGGACATAGGCTACATATTGCCCTGGAAAATGTATGTTCCCGTGGCATAGCAGGAAAACCGTAGTCGATGCGGGTCAAACCACGGGGTGCAGGTAGTCTATTCATAAACTCATTTACAATAATTGAAATGTAAAAATTTCCATTTATTTTTGACATTTATCTAAAACATAATCAAGAATATCTTATAATTAGGTATTTGTCGGTGCCATAAAATAAACGAGAAGTTTGTGCGAAGGCCAATTCTCCCAGGTGTGCTTTATCGCCATGATTCTAAATTACCCTTTGAAGTTTTTCTTACTTATTACTTTGAAATAATGAAAAATTCTGCTCGCCATTTCAATTTCCGAATACAACGTTTCATATCCCTTGAAAAACTAACAAATGGTCCGGAATAATCATAAAAAATGTAAATTTCAATTTTTTATCGGCCATTAATCTTTTATTACGCCCGAATTCGGTGATGTTTAGGGAATATGTCAGTTGCTACGTTTTCATAACTTTTCTTATAACAGTTATTTTGATAAGTTCCCAAAAAAGTTACATTAACTTATTTCAGTAGGTATAATCAAATTGCAACACAATTCTAATTTCGAATTTCACTTACCATTATCGAATATGTTTTTTTTACAATTTGCACCATTAGCATTTGACTATTATGTGACGTGATGGTCAATGACAGATGAAATCACGTCACACCTAGAATAGTTAGATTATTTCAATAGTTCACTGGCTCACAAGGGCAACTGCATGAAGACACGGTGTGTTTTTTTTAAGCTTGATAGTAGTAGACCTAGGTTCTAAATAGTACCTTTAATATGTCACGAATAGTGAAAGATTCATCAAGTAGGTATCGAACTAGCACCCAAAAAATTGACGACAGACATTCAGAACCAAGAGGCTGCTACTGCTTCAGAATTTTAACCGGCGGCTTGCACGTGCGTCCATGCGTCACGCATTTCGATAAAAAATTTCATAGAATAATTTTGTTCGCGCTACTCTGTTACATAACATAATATAGGTGTTACATAAAAACCACCTTGGCGTAATATGACGGTATGTTTATGATATATTTTAAAATTAACTCAATACGCAAATATTTTTACCTAAACAAATACTCTCAACAACAACGTAACTCTTATCAACACGTTATATTATAAAGTTCTATAAAAATTGCACTGTCACTGTCAGGAATGTACAATGAAATTAAATATAATATGAAAGAGACGTGTTTAACATTCGACTCGAGCATTCTCACCACGAATGTAAAGAAAGGTTCATACACGAAATTCTCACGTATAATTTTAACGAATTCGAGGCACGTTCCAATTTAATTCGTGTGGACGAGACTTAAGTATTTTGTTGACTACAGAAAATTACATAAAATGTACTTTCCTCAATTTAGATTTACCTCCTGTTAATACAAGTAAATTTATAGTTTAAAAAACTAAAAGAACGATGAATTTTTGGATTGTTCTTGATAAGTGTACACAGTTTCAAATCGATCAGCGTTTTGTAGGACGTGAAAATAACGTTCAAAAGTTCCGTTACGTAGGCGCAACTAGTAAAATCATGTGAATATACTTATGTGTACATATAATATATACAAGTATATCGAACCATTGAAAGGACTGTGCTTCAAATTCGAAGATAGAATCAAAAATAAGGTCCATAGAAAGACAAAGGCCTTTTTCAGAATATTATGGACACAACAAACTCTCAGTAGCATGAAAGCAGCTGCTCCAACACTCCACTCAGGCTTTTCCAAACGTACACAGTACTTTTTTTTTAAAAGTATGTGTACGTATAAACAACACATATTTTATACGTGTTCGTAAATTAATTCCTTTAGTCAACGATATTATTAAAAAGGGATAATGGGTAATATTGGCTCCTCGGGCGTGGACAGCATTATTTAGGTTCATGCACCTTATTTGTCTCAATGGCAATCCCGATGGCAGCACGTGTGGTTCTTACTAAATAAATGTATATTTAGGCAGGCACTTTTCTGCCTTTGCACCTTTTGTGCTTTCACAAAAAGGTCAAATAAATCTTATGAAACTAACAACCGCGAGCGCATTTGCGTGTAGTTACAATCTAGTCCATTTTTAGTAACGTGTTCTTGATCTTAACTCTCTTTTTTAATAAAATCATTTTCTTTAGAACAATTTATTATCTTACATGACGTCTGACAGCTTAGTCTACCACAGAATAGTACGTAGTACTCCAACAATCGAACGTTCTAGATCGGATCATGTCATAATTGAGTAACGTCGGCGTAGCTCGAGTCTGTAGTCCGCACTATAGATTCGAGCTACGCCGACATCGAGTGTTATCTGCTGACTGCATTGCGGCGACCACAATTAATTTATAGTTACTAATTATCGACAAAACTCATTTATAATACGTGCATCAACGGCTTTTAATAAGTGCACTAATCTTGAGCAATCCTCTCTCGATCTTTTTACCAGCAAACTATCTTCCTTAAACAACAATTCAATCTGTATTATGTAATGATTTAATGTACTAGTATAGTAGTTTTAGAATGTATTTATCCGAGTAGCTATGTACACTAATACTGTATTTCAATATTAATGTGTTCTTTCTGTACTGATAATAAGCATTTATTTGCTATCTGTGGAGGCTCTTCCTAAGTTAATTTTATGAATACTCTGTAGTTATAGCTGTAAAACCCTCAAATAAAATAAATTTTAAAAAAACAGTAACATTTATTTAAATACATAAGGTTCTCGTGACAATTATTTTTGAAAAAACTGATTTGTTTTTTTAATCTTTAGAAACGAGTTATAAATGAAATGATTGACGCCATGATCATGGCGTCAGCTTACCTAGCAAATTTTGTTCTGGCATTTATTTAGTGACAGTAGGAAGGGGTAGGGTATCTAGGGTGGAAATACTGTACCACTTTTGTACATTTGGTAGGTACCAAAATGTACAAAATAATAAACATTTTAATCAGTTGCGCCGTTCTGGAGCAGTGCGGTTACAAACACCGTGACACAAGGTTTTTATATACTTATTAGGTGTTCAACCATAGGGCACAATATTGCAAAGCAATTGAATAATAAAAGTAGAAAAATGCAATTCATTCGTACCTCCACACCCATACATCACGACAATCCCCATCCAGACAGACACAATTTGCTCATAATTTGCATCAACCACGACAACAATGACCGGCCGGTTGGCGCAGTTGGTGGTACTCTGCTTACTGAGGCGCTGGTCCCGGGTTCGATTCCCGGACAAGTCCAACATTTGTGTGTATGAACATATCTTCTTGACCTGCGTCTGGGGGTATATATGTATATAAGTATATATATATCAGTATCAGGTTACCATAGTACAGGCTCTGCCTAATTAGGGACCTGAAGACCTTGTGTGAATATTGTCCCATAAAGAAAAGAAATAGAACACTTTTCAAATTTCAAAAGCGTTGATTCATCAAAAGCATATCACAATAAAAGGCTGAGTTTTGTGCTGAGTAATAAGGATTATGGTCTCGCATCGCCTGTTGATTCAGCCGGACGAGCGGACGGATCCGCGCGGGTATCCCCCGGTAAACCCCCCGATTTACTATCAGACTTTAGTAGTTTTATTGAGACGATGGCAGAGTTTCTTTCATCCTTCGCTAAAGATCTAATCGACCATAAGAAGCTTTAACGGCTTACGCAAATCAGCATCAGTACGACGTTCGCATGTGTTTATATTTTTTGCTTATCGATGGTGATAATTCTGTTATTTACTCAAACTGAAGAATATTCTCTAAAATGAAAAAGCTCTTATTTTGTTTACGCTAAAATTTAAATTTACATACCACTTACATACACTTACACTTACATATCTTACCACTGCTATTCCTAATATTAAAACTGTTTTATTTGTTTATGGGTTATTTTAAGATGTACTGAATAACTTATCAAGGTCACATATATTATTACTATTTCAAAGAGCCCCATAATTATGTTACACTAGCGGCCCGCTCCGGTTTCGCACGGGTTTATAATATATAGCCTATGTCATTAACGGATGTTATTTTACATATAAACCTTCCTCTTTAATCACTCTATCTATTAAAAGAAACCGCATCAAAATCCGTTGCGTAGTTTTAAAGATTTAAGCATACATAGGGATATATAGGGACAGAGAAAGCGACTTTGTTTTATACTATGTAGTGATTTGCTTGCATGCTCCATCTTAGACCGCGTCTACACTTAACATCAGGTGAGACAGTGCTCAAAGGCAAGCTTCTTCTTCTTCTTCTTCTCAGCAATAGGACATCCACTGCTGGACATATGCCTCCCCCATATAGGGGGGATTTGCCAATTCTCGCCCCGCTTGGCAGGCGGGTTGGCGAGCGCAGTATGATTTCCGATCCTCAGAAGGCGCTGCTGCCCACCTTCTGGTACGTGATCCCTTAGCCGACTCATACGGCACCCACGGGAAGAGATGGGGGAGTACTATTCTAAGCCGGTACCACCACGGCAAGCTTATAATAGTTAAAAATAATTAAATAATTGGGAATAATTAATTTACATGTCAAAGCAAAATAAATGTGAATAGTTCAATGAGTAAACAATACAACTTATAAAACAAATAAATCCATTAAATGTCATTCTCTCCTTTTGGTGTCATATTTGTTAGAATAAATTGAAACCATATAAAAATATAATACGTGCTTGTGGAGTATTATAGTCATGTGCTGTAAAAGTTATCATTTAGAAAGCGAAGGGATCAGGTTGATAGAAGCTGGGACCAATTACAAACGTTTACAATTTCAGTGTTATTGCTTCTGGTAATGTCATTGTAATGGTGCTAAAATGGCTTTCCAATATCATACGAGTTTTATAAGCGTATTAGCTGTTTGTATAAGGTCATACTTATATGTTAGAATATCCGGATTCTGTTATATTTAACCGATATAAAATAACAAGGAGGTTTCGGTTGTTTTTATGTTATTGTTTATAATATATGTGTAACGATTTGGAAAATCATATGTTTATCTGAGAGGTACTTTTTTATTTTCAAGAAAAGGTTGCAAGTTTCCCAATCCTAAGGTAAAGTAGTAGGTTATTATAGTTTTAAAATTATCTTATAATTTTATCTTGAATGTATCTTAATTCACTCAGTAGCTAAGCTTACTTACGGATTTAAACCATTACTCATTTATTAGAAAAGATTTATTTATTTATAACATAATTATAAAATTTATTATGACTGTTAATTGTTTATTAGATATCAGATTAGATAATACCCATTACAACCAGATATCGCGGTTACATAACGTACTTCGCAGTCGCAATATGTGATGGGTGACCGCTATCTTGTCATATACGCACGAAGCGTTATGCTTCCACTTTCTTAATGCGTACTGCCAAGGAATGGAACTCGTTGCCCGAGTCTGTGTTTCCCGATATGTATAATCCTGGAGTCTTCAAGTCGCGAGTGAATAGGTACCTTCTAGGTTGGCGTGCTAAATCCTAGACAACGTCATCACTTAACATCAGGTGAGACAGTTGTCAAACGCAAACTTATAATATGTAAAAAAAAAAAAAATCTATGTTTTGAATGGCACGTGAAGCCATCCCTCCTGAAAACAGAATAACAGAACTATGGGCCACGGCAAAATTTTGGCCGTTCACCCGTACATTTGGCCATTCGGCTAAACAATAGAATATTTGCCCAACGTCATTGGCCAGTTTGGCCAATGACTTATAATATACGTATATATACTATGAATTGTATTAATATTATACATTACACTAACTGCTTGAACTCCCTTACAACACACCGTGTAATATATATTATGTACGTGATTCAAAGACCTATAATCAGTACTCAGATATTACCGACGGCCGGACGTCGTTCCATCTGTCCTTCCGATGTGTCGTGAAACGGGAATTGACATATCCATTACGAGAGCGAAATGTTGGTTTTAGAGGTACCATTAAAGGTGCGCCCTCTCGATGACACGCCTCTCTCGAATGGACGTGTGGTGTCATTTGAGTACAGGGAAATTAGTGCGGGCATTAGAAGTGACTCGGCTTTTATAATCAAGCTCATTAAAATTGAGTTAATTAAAATTTTTATACAGTTGCGATAAAGTTCAAATTGGTAACTCTAATGACAATCCTTATTTAATTTAGTTTGTAATGAAATGTATGTAGGTACTTTATCTATCAAATTTTTTTTCTATATTTTGTAAATAAGTAGGATACGTTTTTCGTAGGACTGTAAGGAAGAGCCTGTACTCCACGACACAGGTTCAACCTAGTGTGGAGCACAAGTTTAGAATAAGTTAGCTTCGCCTAAACTCGATGTAACCTAGATTTAAGCTTTCTGTGCCCAAATAAATTGTTATTTGCCAAATAAATTGTTAATGCCCAAATATATTATTATTATTACTTTTACGTCAAATAACTTCTCATGTAATTGTTTGCGGACTAGTATTATGATGTTGAAGATTGCTTAATTAAGAATAAATTAATTTCAATATGAGCGTAAACATAACAAGAACTTTTGAAATTTAGGGAACTTTAGTTGGTATGAGTAAATAACAAAATGGTCTTATATAATAATATTATATAGTAATAATACAAAAAAAAATATTATTGGTAAAATAGTCTCTTTTTGAAATTTTGATGAGATTTGTAACTGTAATAAGTTTTACGCAGCAGCATGAGCTCCATCCTGCCGACGGTCAGAAGCATGGTTAATCTATTTGCAACCTTTTGTTAATCACAACATGACAATTCCACAACACGTACTTTTTCAGAGATTTTCCAAGATGTAATCAATTTTTTTTTAATGGTACTGTATAGATAACAAAGTATACTAATCACACATCCACATTTATTTTAAATAGGCCATTCGAAATAGTATCTACGGTATACTTTAGATAAGAGATATTCCACATTTATTGCGGCAGCGGATGGACGTTAAAAAGAAACCAAAAATTAATCAATTCAAATTAAATGCGCAGCTAAAAATATGGACAGTATGAATTGGCTAAAAACAATCAATTAGAATGCTCAAACCTTCGAACATATACTCTATAGAAGTAGAAGGCTAGTAAACGCGCGACATATACGCCATTTCAAAGAAGCTATTTATAGCTTCTATCGGTCCATTATGCGTGGTGAGTCAAGTAAACTGTCATACATAGCAAATTTGTAGTTTACGTCTAAAAGATAGCGCTGTAGGTAAAAACACCTTCTATAGAGTATATGTTCGAAGGCTCAAACGATTACTGAACCATTCATCTGTTCGCAAGTCCAATGTCATGCAATCTGAATCAGGAATAGCACGGTCTTGGGCCAGCGATGTGACCCATTTACGAGGAATTGAAGATCCACAATCGTATTTAGCATTCTCTGTTATATATATATATATACATAGTGTTAGAGTCGCGCGGATGAACACGGTTCACATTGACACGGATCCGTTACTTTGCTTTATAAATTTGACAAAATGTCTGTTAAATCACTCGAATCTCTAGTACGTGAACTACAAAAGACAGTTTCTACTCTAGTGACTAAAGTGTGTGCTCAAGAGTGCCAAATTACCACGTTAAACGAAAAAATTACGAAGCAATCACAGACGATCGGTGAACTTTTACTTCATTTCAAAGATGAAAAAAAACCCACGGTTACCCGCAATTCGCTAAGTATATTGCCAGATGCACAACCGTGCGTGCAGCGATCTAAGCGCTTAGCACATCGCACCGCCGTCGAAGCGATAAGCAGCTTGACGACGTCGTCTTGTGGAGTAAAAAAACGCAGCGTAAGTAGCGCTGGAAACATAAAAGGTAACGAGATGACAGCGACCAATGTCGCTAGAGCCGACAGCGCGAATAATGTGGAACTGACCAAAGATCTATCTATACTGGTACCTACAAAAGACAACGAAGTGTCTTTAAATGACATCGAAAAAATAACTGCGGTACAACATAATGAGTTAATTAATGCTTCCCAAGATGAAGAGTGGAAAACTGTGCTACCAAAGAAGCAAAGGAAACCACGGATGGTTTTTGTTGGGACCGGCAAACAAGACGATGAGCTTCAGACTATCGAGCGAAGGAAATACATCCAAGCTTGGTGCTTTAAGCCCGAAACAACTACAGAAATTGTTCGCAATTTTCTAAATAAGATAACTGCAGCAGACTATACAATTGAAAAGCGAAGTATTAAAACAAATAAGCATGCTTCATTTGTTATAGGATTTCCGGAGGCATTAATGGACCGAGTCTGCCTACCATCAGTATGGCCACCAGGTGTTCGCTTCGCAGAATGGTTTCTCATCAGACCCCGCATTCAGCGGGGTAGTGAAATCAAACCACGAGATGCATCGGCTCCTGCCCACTCAAAGAAGACAGATACCGTGTAAAAATAGCTTGGATTCGACTATCGTTATTTGTCACCAAAACATAAGATCATTAGACAGTAAAACTCAACAACTTGAAGTCTTATTACTCGACGAATTGAAATGTGACGTGTTCGCACTCTCAGAACATTGGATGTCCGAAGATTGTCTCAAATGCATCAACATAGATGGATACGTGTTACTGTCCAGTTATTGCCGCAAAACAGTCGCGCACGGTGGCTCATGTATTTTTGTTAAAAATGGTATAAAGGCAGTAGAGTGTCATGAATTTGTAGATATGTCGACAGAGCGGTACTGTGAAGTATCCGCTATTGAATTATTAGAATATAATATAATGGTGCTGTGTATATATAGAACTAATTTGGTTAGTTCCGTAGTATTTCTGACTCATCTTGAACGTGTACTCGAACGAGCCAGTGAGAGTAGTAAAAACTGTATAGTCGTAGGAGATGTAAATATAAACTGTCTAGAAACAGAAAAAAATGGTTCAGTGCAAAAGCAATTACGTGACATATTGGCCACTTTTAACTTCATAAATGTAGTTAACTTTGCGACAAGAGTTACTTCACACACCTCGTCGTGTCTAGATCATGTATATATTAACACTCAAAAAGGGTCGGTGCTAGCGTCTCCCGTCAATGCTCCTGTTGTCACCAAACTAAGCGATCACTGCGGAGTGCGCGTCGAAGTTGTGTGCCAGCGGAGGCAGACTCAGCCGCGTACTCATTTCGGTAGAATCTACTCAAAAGCGAGTTGTATTAATTATCGAGAAGCGATTTTGAGTATCGATTGGAATAGTTATTTCACAAAACACATTGACTCAATTGAAAATCTCGCAGAATGCGTGCTAAACATACTATCTAATAAATATAAAATTTGCTTTCCAATTAAACAGAAAACTATTAAAAAAAATACTTGGGTCACAGATGAAATCCTTAAAATTAAAACGCTTATTATTGACATCGGTAAATTGTCTGAAACTTTTCCGAATAACGACCATCTGATGGGGTTGACTGAAGAATTGAATGTACTTTATGATAAGACTATTATGACTCATAAGGCGGGTTTCTACTCAAATCTAATATCAAACAGTTGTTGCACAAACAAAGCCCTGTGGTGCGTAGTGAACACAGAGAGAGGTGCAAATATACGGGCATCGAGTAGTTTCACGGACGTGGTCAGAAATGCGAACGGTACGAAGTTTGAATCAAATAAAGTAATTGCGAACACCATGAACGTAAGATTTGTAGGAGCGGCGGCAGCGTGTGGAGCGCCGCGCGCTGACGTTCCTCGGGTGACCGCGCTGCTTACAGGTTCCTGCCCTCGAGCTGACCGTTCTCTAAGGTTCAGACCGTTTTCGGCCTCTGAGGTATATCAAATAATAACTACCCGAATTCCACACAAACGTACCAAAGATATATATAGTATATCTATGGATTTAATATACAGCGCTGCGGCTGAGCTAGCTCCAGTGTTGTCGGCGCTCTTCAACCGTTGCATCTACACCGGTCAGTATCCAGTGGCGATGAAGATGAGCAAAATCTCCCCATTATTTAAGGGCAAGGGAAGGCGTGAGGACATAGACTCATATAGACCGGTATCTATCATTCCAGCAATTTCAAAGATTTTCGAAAATGGTATCAGTTCACGTCTCACAGAATTTTTGACCTCCACCGAAGCTCTTTCCGAACGGCAATATGCGTACCGAGCAGGTCGATCTACCACCTCACTAACGCGTGGTGTAGTACGATGCGTCCTTGATGCGTGCGATAGGAAGCAACAGGTGGCAGTACTGTGCTGCGACCTGTCGAAAGCGTTCGACGTCGCGGATCATGGCGTTCTATCATCCAAGTTACATCACTACGGAGTGAATGGACCTGCTCATTCACTACTAACAGACATATTGCGGAACAGATCTCAAATTGTGGTCGGTGATGGAGGCGAAACCAAGTCAGACCCATTGTTTACTGGAATGGGCGTAGCCCAGGGGTCGTCTGTGTCCAACATCCTTTTCTCCTTGCTCTTAAATGACCTTCCAGGTTGTACAAGCACTGGAGAAATTTTTATGTATGCTGATGACATAGCATCGGTTGTTAGTGCACAATCGATTGATAGCCTCGAGCAGTCCTTAAATAAGAGCGCGAACGATTTGTCTTTGTGGTTCAAACTGAATGGCCTTGTGCTTAATTTAAAAAAGACTCACTTCTTACACTTTTCTGTATCCGGGCGAATGAGCAGGAGAATGTGTGTCCGAATCGATGGCGAACCCATACAGCAAGTTGAGGCGATAACATTTCTTGGTTTCGAGATCGATCGCGGTATCACGTGGAGCTCGCACATTGATAAGATATGTGCCAAACTGGGTAGCGCATGCTATGCTCTAGGTCGACTTTCGCGAGTGGTTTCCACTGACGTGGTCCGGACTTGCTATTTCGCAACTGTACATTCAATCCTTCAATACGGTACCGAGCTTTGGGGATCCGCCGCAGACAGGTTGCGGGCATTCAGGATGCAAAAAAGGGCTGTGAGGGCTATCGTACAGGTGTCGAGGTTTACGTCAGTGAAACCTTATTTCAAATCTCTCGGTATACTAACTCTACCCTCTCTTGTGATTTACCAGGTCGCTTTGTACGTTAGAGAGAATTTGAGTGAATTTCTACAACGAAAAGACAAGCACTCATACGACACTCGCGGCAAGCACAAACTATCCTTAGTATTTCGGAGACTGAAGAAATCAGCGGGGCAACCCTTAGTTATGGGCCCTCAGGTGTATAACCTATTGCCTTTATCTGTTACCAGCAAACCAAACGTAAAATTATTTAAAATCACTCTCAAGAGGTGGCTAGTTGAGAAAGCCTACTATTCTGTGGACGATTTCTTGTTGGGTAAAGACTGACCAAACAGCAAGTTATATTGCGTATTGCTATCTTAATATATTATTAGGTATTTATACATTTTTAATTACAATATGGTACTCGTTACAATATAGTAATGGAATTTTGTAACTAGATTGATAATAAATGTAATCCTTATTAGTATATTTTTAATAAATTTTATTTTATGTTTCTACAGACATATTGCTTGACTTGTAATTGAATAATTATGAATAAAAATGTTTATCTGTTTATCTGTTTATATTTTTGTGTATTTAAAACAGATGTTGTGAGGAAATTTGTCATCATTGTTTGCCATACACAGTTTCGAGTCTATCACAGTCATATCAATAGAAGTTAAACATTTATAAGTATTAATGTATGTTGTATGTATTGCTTCCGGGCTGTTTGGCCGTGGTCTATGTGAAACTTGTGTTCCAGACGTTTCGTCGATCACTGCGGTCGACATCTCCGGTCCGACGGTTCAGGTCCGAGCGGCGACAAGAGCGTAGAACTCTCCTCCGCGGCGTCTTCTCTGATACTGATGAAACTTAATATAAATAAACATATTAACCTTCAGACCCCCATTTGCAAGAAATGACTATCTGTGTTGATAGACATCGATCATTATTTTTTTCTTAAATTATTTTGTTTGCTTATATAAACATATACATAAACATATATATAAACATTGCTAACAGTAGAACAGAGACTTCGTGAGTTTTTCTCTTCGAAACTTCGGAGCCTGTGCATTACTGTTTACTGTTTAAATAAGATAATTGTTCGTAAAAATAAAGACCAAGATAATTTACCTAACAACGTTTGGACAACGTTGGCGTCAATCAATTTTTTTTTTATTGTTTTACACACTCAGACCCCCGCACTAGGATTCCCGGGAGTATCGCGGGAGGCATGGACAAACGCAATCACAGCACACAAACATCCAAGACCCGGGACAAACATCTACACTCATCACACAAATGTTTGCCCCTGCCGGGATTCGAACCCAGGGTCCCCGAGACACAGAAGTCATGTCAACACACTAACCACTGCGCCACAGCGCCACGGCGACCGTCGAACTACCTCCCTACAAGTTATTGATATATCGGCGAATATAATTAAGCAACGGTGATTTTTAACATCAGCCAAACCTTAGTTTTCCACCAATTTTCTATAAAAAGTGTGGTATCTGCGTTGTATACACTTCCCTACAGTAAATAATTGTTCATAAATGTTTTTTCACCCCGATACAATTTCTGCTTTATGGATTTGCTTATAAGTAGAAAAGGAAAGCGAGCCAAGTTGAGTTATTTGGATTACATCTCCTTAAATAGATATGAAATGAAAAAGAAAACAAAAACTTACGACGAGTTTAAATCAAGCTGAGACTAGTTTTCCCAAATGTCTGCGACTATATGTTGTGACAGTTGCTTTCTATTCAAACTTGTCCAATAATAGGGGGGAAAATCAAACAACTGCAAGTACGCTTTGTTTTATTCCCCATAATACTGGTATTTCTGAGATAAAGTTCCTACACCATTCCGAAATGTTTGCTCGATTAAATCCAAACGGTAAGCTCAGCATATTTGCTTTGCCAAAAAACAGAAGAGCTACGTTATATTCGTGTCTTTGATCTTATGCCAAAAAAGATACCGTAGGAAATGTGCCCGACAAGGACTCGTTTAGTTACATATGTATACGTATATACAAAGACATACTCAAAATCCGTTCCATGCATGCTTAGAAAATGGTGTGAAACTTTTTAAAATGTTGGTTTAACAACAGAAAAGGAAATTAAATATCTGATAACGAAGTAAACAGTTACAGGAACCTAATATTTACAAACAAAAACGTAAAATCAGGCGAATGCTTAAAAAAACAAGTTCGCCATCAGCCATCCTGTCGTTTTCATAATTAATGAATGACTATTGATTACTCCACGCGTCTATGTATGAGAGTAACGGGAGCCATACTTAAAACAAAAAGTACAAAGCCCTTTTTCAAGATCTGATCTATTTCTATACCAAAATTTATCAAAACTGTTCCACCGGTTTAGGCTCAAAAACGTAACAGACAGAAGGAGTTACTTTCACATTTGCAATATTTTTTTTAGGTCTTTGTAGGTCCCAGAGGAACATTTTTTTTTGATAAAAAGTAGCCTATATCTTTATCCTGGTTATAATGTACCTGCATTTTTAATCATATCTACCAACCTGTTTAGGCATGAAGAGCTAACAAAGAGACATACACACAAACTTTTGCATTAGTATGATTTTATGATCGAAGAATTTGCTTTTATTAAAATTTTAACAGATAAATCATGAATACTTCATAAATGTTATTGATACTACTCATTGACAAATCTAATAGTTAATAAATCCCTGATTTCCCGAACATAGTGCAAATGACGTAAACACAAATTCTACACGACACCTAAACCCAATAGTCGACGTTAACCCGGATTAGCCCGGGTTAAGGCAATCAAGAATCCCGTGGGATTACGGATTATCCTTGTAAGACGATAATTAGGTACTACAGTATTAATTAGACAGTGTACGCCGGTGTAGCAATGTTTACCTTTGGGAACGTTACGTCCAATAAGCAGGATTCATTAAGTTCAAGTCTATAGCAATTATATTAAGCTCTCAACTTCTAAGAAATATGGGATTGAGGTGATCGGAGGGTCAGCCTTCGATAATTCGAAACCTACGTAAAGTAGTACTGATGACATCATCATCTCAGACATAGAACGCCCACTGCATTCCATTCTATAAATTAGATGAGTTCATGGATATCAAACTTTCAGAAAAGTATTTTCAGTGACCTAAAATTATAATAAAAATGCACTTGCTCCTTATCGATTTAATTAAATAATTGACGTCATTATATCTACTTTCATATGGACCAGTCTTTAAAATATATATATTATTAATTAATTAATTTAATAAGTAATTATAAACATGTATTGACTTGCCGAAAATAACGAATGTTATTATGGTCAATAAATAATCTGAATCTGAATCTGAATCTGCTGGACATAGCCCTCCCCCAATGATTTCCAAAAGGACCGGTTGGAAGCACCCCACATCCGCATCAGTATTGATGTAGTGAAATCGTAGGTTGATCGACATCCGGGAGTTAAGGACCATTTTGGCGTTCATCACAGCTAGTAAGAATGATTATGTTAATGTAGTAAGGGCTAGTTAGTGAGATATGACACAGTGTATACATTTTATTCTAAAAAGGATCTTTAATTCTCTTTATGAAGAATCCCATATTGTAGCTACTCGGGAATACCGAGGGAGGAAGCTCGTTCCACATTTTGCAGGTGTATGGCAAAAACGATCGGTAGAATCGCACAGTGTGTGAATCTCATGTGTCAATTATATATTGATGAGTTTTTAAGCGATTTCGGCTAGTACGGCGGTAAAACTTTGATGATAGAATAATATTAAAGAATTCTCCAGAACACTCCCCGTTGTATATACGGTAGAAAATACACAGAGACCCAATGTCTCTGCGGATACTGAGGGGCTTTAGGTCTTCGGTGAGTTTGGGGTCGTTGAAAATTCTGATAACTCTACGCTGCAATGCATCCAGAGGCTCAAGCTGATACTTGGGTGCACTGTTCCAAAGGTGACAGCAGTACTTCACGTGAGGCCGGACTCACACTTTGTATTGGAAAAGTCTTTGATTTGGAGTGAAGTACCGTTTTTATTTGTTTAGCACACCAAGTTTCTTGGATTCGGATCCTATATGCTCGCGGAACTGCAAGTGGACAGAAATATCAACACCTAGAAATATTTAAGACTCTCCGAGATCTGCCTGAAATCGAGGGCACAGCAAATGGGATTTTTTGAACGTTGAATATGCGAACATATATAAAGCCTATGTAAAATTTATCGCGCAAATATTCTATAGTAAATGGGAGTTGTTACGTAATGATGTTCAGTACTTACTAAGTGCGATATTCGCCTGCTTATTCCGATCTAGTTGACCGCGTAGCGCTTTAAGTCGCCGTAGCTTCAACTCCTGCGCCTCTACGCGCTCCCGTAGCCTTCGTAGTCGCTCACCTTCTACAGCAACCTGTTGACAATATTATATACTGGAATGAACTTTCAGAGACCTTAAAACTTTATGAGTCATTTATATTTGATTTTTTAATAATAGATAGCAATTTATTTTATTGTTATCTCGCTTTATGTAAAGGGGTGAAGCAGTCTTAAGATGTAACAATTCAACTGCCTTCAAGATACCTATTCACCGGTGTGAATACCGGTGATTTGAAAACGCTCAGATTATTTCCATGGAAGAAACATGGAAGAACACAGACTGCACGTATTATAAATGTAAAAGCGAAATTCTTCGTGTGACATGGTGGAATCCCGCGTATGTATGTGAGGCGCGGGGCCGTCCTTCTGGTTTTCCGTTGGTAATATATGAATGGGCAAGGCGGAATAAATGTATGTAGCTCCAGGGCTCACTCCTCCCTCCCATATGTTTTATGTTTACAGTTACTGGATAAGGGATAGCCAATATAATATACCGATAAAATAGCGACGTCTGGTAGGTATTATATAAAAGAAATTCGCTCATTATTTCAACAATTGTTGTACATGTTTTGATAATGTACATTTGTATTTGTTTTTTCTTTTTTTTTCAAATTCTAACATGGACATGTGGCATGGACACACATTCGCAGCTCACAAAGCTCATCGTATAAATATATACCCCTGCCGAGATCCAAATCCAGGGCCTTGGAGACACAGAAGTTATGTCACTGACCACTGAGCCACGGCGATTGTTGAACTATTTTATTGGTATAACATGTAAATATGCTCTGCTGCTGCATAAGGTCTTAGAATGATAGTAAACAACAGGAATCAAATTAGAAGTTTGAGCATAAAATATAAACTTACAATAAAATACATTAATTGTAATAATAAACTGAAAATAAAGCGTTTTAAAGCCAATTATGTTTCCACATAAAAAAAATAAAGAGTAACAAAAACTCGTTCCACAAATCTCAATCCCGCTACAAAAATTATACTTCTAAATTATATCTCGGCAACAGCTCGGATTTGCGGCTTTTTTATTTATTTTATAGGGGCATTTATTGTGTGAAAAGAGTTTATTTCTTTTAGCCGAGCGATAAATACCGCATTAGGGCAACTCTCGTCCCGGGCCAGCCCTAAAGATTTATTAAGACCGGGAAAATTTAATTCCATCCCCCTTATCTGTTACACAATTTCTACGAAAATTCCGAGACAATTTTTTTTACAAGATGAGAATCTCGTTAGTAACTTTTTTAATAACAATAAATACGGGATAATGCAGAACTGTTTAATAGGATTGGGGCGATATAATCGATTCTATATTGCTATTTTAAGTATGTTTTTGCAATTATACTTTGAGTAAAATATAAAAGGTATCACATTCTAATTTTTTTCTCAACAAAACCTTTGACTTCGTTATAGTGATTCAATCTTTTAATTATACTTAAAGTAATATAAATAGTATTCATAGTTTTTTTTTCATACCTTCCACATCCTTGTTTTTTTTTATATCATTTTTCGACGTTTCGATTCGACGGTACAAAGAGAGTAATTGATTTTTTAATATTTATATCCAAGGCAGTTACCACGCTTAGCGTGACTATGGTTATAACAAAAAAGATATAGAAACAAATGACAAACGCTCTATTGAACGAGTCAAACTCGTTCCGTTTTTTTTCTTATTTTATATAGTTATAGATATAAGTTATATATAGTTATAGATATAGTTATAAATCTTCTACTGAGATTTATAAATTTTGCTCATTGATATATTAGACCTTAAACGGCTCTGATTGAAGTTGTATAGAATTATAATTTGGATTGTTACCTTTTTTATTTTTAACCTTGCATTTGACCACTGTCTCAGCTGATGTTAAGTAAAATGTTGCACGCAAGCCTCTTACTATTTTTTTGATTTAAAGACTTATCGGGATTGTACCTTTCGGAAAACAAAGACTCGGGCAATAACATAGCATATATCTAACTATAACTTGTGTTTACATACAGTCAAAATGATAAATAAGTATTATTACAGAATAAAACGTATCATAATTCATTAAGATAACTTCCCTGAAAAAGCTTTTTAATTTAATTACTACAATTTTGCACTGTCGCCTTTGTCTTTTCAATTGAGGTAATTTGGACACTTTATTTAGGAGCCTTCCCTTTTATGTGTGTCACCTTTGTGCTCGCAGCTAGACAACAGTTATTCTGGTTTCATTTTCCTTGAAAGGGTAAATAGAACTTGATAGAGCTGGAAAACCAGTCGGAAACAAAAATATGATTTTAATTAATTAAGCGACTGGAGCCAGAGGCCATGGAAGACCTTTCATGATGGATTTGATGATTTTTGTGTTTCCTACAGCTAAAGGGTTAATTAGATAAAAGCTGGAGTTTAGTGTGGAGATAAAAAATCGCTTTTGTCTAAATTTTAGCATTCAATTAAAGTCGCTAAGTAAAATTGCAATTTTGTTTTTTAAAACTAATGTAAACCGCGTCTACGAGCAGAGACATCTTAAAAGGCATTGTATATTGAATTAAGCCGGTCCCATATCGATATTAAAAACATACGTTTCGATTATTGTCAAATCAAAATAATTTTATTTTCAATGGGGACTTACCTAAAGAAAAAATAATAGGTACTAAAATATAATATTATAAAATGCAAGCATCTTATTTTAGCAACTCTTAACAAGTAGGTAGAAAATAATACAAAATCTCTGAATTGGCAGAGAAGAAAATTTTCATTATAAGCGTATTTCTCAAAAAAGTCTGATACTACAAATTGTAAAAAGAAATAGACGTGTAACAATAGCCTTAACAGGAATTTAAAAAGAGGCTTTTGATCCGCGCAAACACCCGGCGTCAAAGCTGAATAACATAAATATCTTTTCAAAAATAAATTCCTTTGAAAGGACAATTCATGGCAGTATTTTGATAATTTGTGTCCAATTGTGTATTGAAATTATTTTTTATGAAAGAGCGTGTACAATTATTTTTAGTTATTTACTTAATGCGATCATAATTAAATTGATAGGATATAAGCGACTGCTACGTGATATTTAATAGGTATTTGGTTTATTTTTATTAGTATATTATTTATATAGTATATTAGTATTTGTTCGTTTTTCTTCTATATTTTAGGGGTCGATGCCTTTTTTCAAATAAAACACCTACTATTAACTAATTACAATACTACGGCTACTACAAAACCATTTGGGAAATCCACTAGGTGTAGTCAGTCAATAGATAGCTCAAATGCTCTAACCCGCTACCAGTTGGCAGCGTGTCTAGAATGCTAACAGCATTGCCACGTTGAATTGCAATGCTTATCCGTTGAGCCAAATATGTGCCAGCATTTTGGTTACGTGTCGCAACGATCAAACGCTTTGAAATCCGCGGAGCTCCCGGTCCCCACGGGCCCAATTGGTTCGTTTACAATACCAAATGAAATCACTCCAATTACGCGTCATCTAAAAAAATAAGGAATTAGGATAGCTCAACGAAGTATTGTTTATTATAAATATATATATATATATATATATATATATATATATATATATATATATATATATATATATAATAAGTTAATATAATATAATACGTATATATAATAAGTAAATAATATTTTTTTTTTGTATACACATATCATTGTTCCTACCCGATTTAGAGGCGTGATTAAAGCGCGCGGTAAAGATATACATACATATTATAATATGTATGTATATGTCGGAGCGCGCTAGATATTCGAACAGAATAGTTAGCGTTAAATGTAAAGTATGGATTTGCTAGTACTCGATTTGTTAACTAAGTGAAGGTAGTTGGTATTGTATTGGATTTGTGCGATTCGAATGAGTGAGGGTAGTATGAAACAGAAAGTGGTACATAAACTGTTGCAACAGTCGCCGGCAAACAGTCTAGCGGTATTATTCTTATTATGGCGATTACAATGCCAACCCTATACCATGCTGATCCTGACTGACCACCACCGCCTCGGTGTTCTTCCTCCGACATACACACGTAGAATTACACCGTTATAAAATATATATATATATAAAAAACATTGGTATCCGGCAATGATATTATATGTTTATATGAGGTAGATGTCGCACAAGCGCGCGGAAACTGAGGCGACAAAATTAAGTCAATTGTAGTAATTTTCATTACTACGCGTATTTCAAGCGTAAGTCTAAATATATAGCTATCCTTTTCTGTATTATTTGTACCGTATTATCTGTCGTAGTAAGCATGTTTATGTCGTAAAGGAACAAAATCTGAGCACCGCGCAGTATGAATATACCTCATCTTTAGTAAACATCATTTGGTATCCGGACCCAAATCATCGTTCTGCCATTGTGATAGAACTACATTAATATATCTAAAACACCGTATGTGCCGTAGTAGAGACGCCGATAAAAAACTAAAAATATTATATACCTTTAAGAAAAAAAATCAGAAAATATAAAAGAAAACTCAAGTGGGTCACTGATATTTAGTAAAAGAAAAAAAAATATCACATGAATCTTTTCGCTATACTGGCAGATGCAAAATATTTGATGTATGTACTTAATTTACGAGTATAAGTTATATAATAATATGATATAACTATATATTATAGTACAACATGGACCGAAAGGTTAACCTGCCCTCCGAAGCACGGAAGCGGGCAATTGAAAATGTCACTAGCTGACACCCATCCAGTGTATGACCCAGCAGTACGTTGCTTAACCATATTGATCGGTTAAGATCGCATGGGTAAATCTAACTACGAACGCTTGCACATGCACTGCATAAGTACGGTATCGTTCAGTTGAAAATGCTACTTGCGCTCACACATTTTAGATGTGACTGAGTAGTACATTACTTAACCCAGTTGATCACTTGCACCAATGCGTTCATAAAATCACTAGAAGCATTAATTTAAAGACTTATTTAATACTTCTATTAATTTACAATGGTATTTTAATTTGTATACTTTAGACCAAAGCATACCGCGTAGGTTTAGTAAAACGCTAAGAGAGCTCTCGTTAGCGCTCCTGAGTGCACGTTGGATTAATGAGTAAAACCACGTTAGCTATGCTTTCATTACTTGTAGCCAGTACGCTGGCCACAGACTAAGCTGAACTTAATGCTACGCTGTTAGCAAATACGCTTAGTTCAATAGCTTCAAGCGGTAGCTTCATTGCTTGCGACACATTGAACTAAACAAGAATTAATTTTAATAACACACGAGTGATTTTTTAAAATGTATATTTTTTGTTTTTAAATATATTTTATAGACGTTTGACCACTACTTATCTCACTTGATGGTCAGTGACGATGGTCAAAGGTTGTGTGTGTATATCGTACCTATATACCAATATTCACACGTATGTATATCGTACCTATGTACCAATATTCACACGTATGTATATCGTACCTATGTACCAATATTCACACGTATGTATATCGTACCTATGTACCAATATTCACATGTATGTATATCGTACCTATGTACCAATATTCACACGTATGTATATCGTACCTATGTACCAATATTCACACGTATGTATATCGACCTATGTACCAATATTCACACGTATGTATATCGTACCTATGTACCAATATTCAGCCGTATGTATATCGTACCTATGTATCAATATTCACACGTATGTATATCGTACCTATGTACCAATATTCACACGTATGTATATCGTACCTTTGTACCAATATTTCACACGTATGTATATCGTACCTATGTACCAATATTCACACGTATGTATATCGTACCTATGTACCAATATTCACACGTATGTATATCGTACCTATGTACCAATATTCACACGTATGTATATCGTACCTATGTACCAATATTCAGCCGTATGTATATCGTACCTATGTATCAATATTCACACGTATGTATATCGTACCTATGTACCAATATTCACACGTATGTATATCGTACCTATGTACCAATATTCACACGTATGTATATCGTACCTATGTACCAATATTTCACACGTATGTATATCGTACCTATGTACCAATATTTCACAAGCTTAGTAAGCTCAAAGCGTCGGTGTCAAAATGATAATTTATTGTTGTTTCTGTTCAGTGTAGGGCTCCGTTTTTGCGAGCCCTACTTGAGCAATGGACGAACAAACCTCCGACGTACTAACGAAATTATTCTTGGGAACCATAACTAGACATGTGTATTTGTTTTAATCGGTGATACTATATATGCCGATAGATATGTTTATATATTGTTTTAAAATGCAATAATAATAAACGTACTTACTTCAAAGTTTTATTATCCGTGTCGATAGTGCATGCAAGCTTTAACTCTAAGTCACGATACACGCGTACTTTTTGAAAATTAAAAATATCTTTGACTTAATCTGGAGAATTAATTTTACTGAAAATTGTAAAGCGTTCCAAGTATAAATATTGACACAGACTCACTAACAAACTTTGGTGTGTGCTTCATGTGGCGTTCTATATTTAATTTCGAGCTTAGGTGCCATTTCTGAATTCAAATCTTAATACTTTACTAATATAAAAACCCACTAAAATATCCTAAATTTAACCGTTATGTTTTATTATGGTCTTTAAATTAAACTACATTAAACTCGAAATCGAAGCCCCACGTTTGTATCAAACGTAATACACACAGTCAAATATAAAATTTACTACATCACTTCTTGGTAGTTTAAGATTAGATTAGAATTGCAAACATTACCTTTCTTTCTTATGAAAACTGAAAAATAAAGCTTTTTTAAACATATAACAAATAATTAATAAGCATGAACGAGAAAAAAAATGACACACCGTGTAACTTATTTTATTTTAACACCCTTTACAGTGTTCTAGATAAAGTTTTTTTTATACTCTAGGTCTGATGCCCGCAATAAATGAGATAAATAAAAAAGCTATTGTAAAACGAATCCTGTTGAAGTCCATTAAAATTCTCTTCTATGTTGCACAAGATTCTTACCTGATGTTGCCTTGCTTCCTGCTGCTTCAGGTACCTCAGTCGCTGCTCTTTTGCGCAGAGCAGTTGGTGCTGGTTGTCTATCTGCTGCTGCTGACGCAGCGCCATCGCGCGAAGCTCACCCAACGTGAGCTCCACGCCTTCCCCCAACTGTGGACAAATCAAAAGACCTGGTTAGTTAAGTTTCACGAAGTAAATTTTGTGTCTCTTAATCGTCTCTACTTTATTTGCAGCACCTATTTTAGGGTCGCTAGGGATTGGGATTAATTATCCGACTAATATTATAAATGCGAAAGTTTGTGTCCATGTGTGTTTGTTACTTTTTCACGCTCAAACGGCTACACCGATTTCGATGAAATATGGGATGGAGATAGTTTAAACCCTGGATTAACACAAAGGCTACTTTTATCTCGGAAAACGTATAGTTCCCGTGGGATAATTGAGATGGCGGGAAAACCGCAATCCACGCGGGTGAGACCGCGAGGCGCTACTAGTTAGAACATTCGTTTTCGTATCTTCTTATCTCAGCTACTCCGCTCAATGAAAAACTGTTTTTAACTATCACAAGATAACCACACTAAATAATCACAAAGATCGGCGGCGATTGTTCCATTTCTAAGGAAGACTTGGATTCTTTACAAGGCGACACTTTGACAGAAGGGGGGGGGGACATAAGCTGATTACACAACAATCACGACTAACCGGGTAAATTTGATAAGTCTCCGCTCTCGTCCTCAATAAACTTAAAATAACAATGCAGATTTGTAACCCTCCAACAAGAACTTATGAAACTATAAACCTTGTATTACAAAATGTATGAACCATTACAGTGAAAATAGATGGAGTTTTTCAAGACAATATTGTTCAACAAATTTTGGCTTGTATTTTTTTAAACACAAGGAGTGTTGAAAAAAATACAAGCCTTAATTTGCCTTAAGCCTTATGTGAAAATTAATTACTTAAATCATTTTGTGTTACATTATTACTTTCACTTCAAAACTCGTATTAAAGCCTGTCTAGTCTGTCAGGTAGACGCTTAATTAAACTTTTAATGAAATAACATTAAAACTTGGTAAGTGCATATCGCGTATCACGCGTAAGTGAGAGTTTCGCATTAGAACTAGCGGCTCGACCCGGCTCCACACGGTTTAAATATTATTGAAGTTTTCTTCAGTATCGTAGTCCTCACAGATTTCAAAACGTATGTCTAGGTCTTATTGGCCGCTTAGCTCGTAAATTATTTTTATTATTTTTTATTAACATTCACACAAGGTCATCAGGTCCCAAACTAGGCAGAGCCTGTAATATGGTAACCTGATGACTGGTATATATACTTATATACATATACACACCCAGACACAGGTCAAACAGACATGTTCATACACACAAATGTTTGACCTGTCCGGGAATTGAACCCGGGACCAGCGGCTCAGTAGGCAGAGTGCTACCAACTGCGCCAACCGGCTAGTCTAAATTGGTATTTAATTACATTTCTAGTTATTTATTGTCCATTAAACTTTTCTGTTTGATGTAACAAAATTTCAAAATACCTAATGTCTTTAACTAACTTTCTAACTTTCTGTGCCTATACAGTTTTTTAATCACCTTAATTTTAGCACTACTGTGGCTTATAGAGCTTTGTGTTTCTCCAAGCGATCGAATCAGAAATGAGGAAATCCGTAGAAGAACGACAGTCACCGACATAGCTCAGCTTGATAGCTGTTATTGTTGTAAGTTGAAGTGGCATTGAGCAGGGCACATAGCTCAAAAAACTAATGCCCGTTGGGGTCGAAAGGTTCTCGAATGGAATCCATTTACTGGCAAGAACAGCATAAGACGGCCACCGACAAGGTGGACGGACGACCTGACTAGGATTGCAAGAAAAGGCTGAATACGAGCAACTTCTAACCGGTCCTTGTGGAAATCAATATCAATGTGGGAGGTATGTGTTCAGTAATGGACGTTCTATGGCTGGATGATGATGATGATACAATTTATGAACAACAAAACACAATCTTACTTATAATTAACTGTAAATATAAATTCTGACCAATCGCACCATTGTTTTCGTGGAATACTTTTAAATATAGTTTCCTTTTTAGTAATTATTATTCAAATAATAAGAAAGCCCCTAACAGTCTCCAAAATCTAATTATCAGTGTGTCTATCCCCTAATATTGGTTAAATTTTCTTCATTCCAGCTCTTTTATTGGACTGAATACAACCCCTACCTTGAGAATAATGAAAGTAAATTTGATACGCTGATTTACTAAAGCATAATTAATTCAAGGTAGAGTTTAGTTATTATTAGGTTTAATTGGAGATATTTTGATGCTACATAAATTTTCACGAAGAACGAGGTTAAGTTTATATATTTTTTTCCTTTATACCAAAGAACCCTTATATTATTGAGGTAAACAAGAATTCCAAGAATAGGAACTGTGACTGTAATAAACGAACAACTCGAGCGTAATATCCATATTATTGACTCAATGATATGTTTCTAATGTTATCTTTTTTGTATAAGCTTATTAAAATACCGAACAGATATTGTTCTCAATGCTCAATAAAAGGAAAGTTTATCAATTTTCTTTAGACATACTCAATTGAAACTTTCCCCACGGCTCGGATAAGTTGTAAGATATATTGCCGTAGATAAAGTTACTGGAATTGTCATCGAAGGACGAGGTTCACATCGTTTAACCTTTCTAGCAGCGTTTGTTACTGCAGTTAGTTATTGGATTTTTGAGCAGAAGAAACTGTTTCCAACAAAGTGATTGCCTATAACGTTGTCACTCTGTATTGTCCAAAAATTGCTTCAAGACCTTCTAAAACACGTAATGATGATTAACGCGATTAATAATAATAATAATTAATTTCTAAAATGAATATTATCTTCGAACACATCTGAGATAATGGTCAAACGATAGTCTATATATATAATAGTATATAGAAAGGTAGTAATAAAAAAAAATAACAAAAAATGGAACCGACTTTAACTTTCAAAAGTGTGAAATAACTTATCGAAGTCGGTACCATGCGCACAATATTTTGATAATAGTTACTTTTCATGGTAGGTAACGACTTCGACAAGTTACCTCACAATTTTGAGAGTTAAAGTCGGTTCCATTTTTAGGTTTCAAAGGAGTTAGGTACGATGAAATATAGACGAAGTCCCACCTCACACTATGTATAATTCCATCTGCATGCAAACTAACCTCATCCACATTAATCCTTACTTTGTTAGTTCACAGATCACCGAGAGCCTACAACTGAGGATGTTGATAAGCGTTTACAGTCAACTATGTTACCCGACCATTTCTACAAACAATTCCAGTGGATTTATGTCCGTACCAAAGTTACCACTCGTTGGACTGGATTAGCGAACACGAGCGTAAATATGGGTGTCTCTAAGAGATAACGGAAGGTCAGCCGACGGCAGCTTCATCCAGTCTTGACGGAACCATGTTTTAAACACAGAAATAACGTTAACTTTGAAAATAATGTGTCTGTTAACTAAGAATGAAATGTTTAAGAAGTAATTATAAAAGGAAAATGAAAGGGTTCCTTATGTTGTCAATTATAAGTTAAATACAAGATTTATCTACAAAAGTTGCAGATCATAATTAGTACATGTTTGGAAACAGAAACATGTGAGCGATATTTTGTTTATGTAACGAATAAATATGATAATTAAATGGTATATTACATTATTGGAACACTTATTAAAGTAGTATTGTTTGAAAGATAGTTAAACACATTAAAGTAAATCGTACAGGTACCTATCTGGTTTTGTTTTATGTGAAACCACGGTAGTGAGCCAAGACTATTCCTGTTTAAAGCGACATTTTCTCAACAATTTAGAAAGAAAGAAAGAAAGAAATGAATTTATTTGTAACATTTAAAGCATACAAAAATAAATAGGTTAGCAATACAATTCTAAATGTTACAAATCGTATTTACTATTTAGCTTAACGCGTGACCATAATTATCTATTTAAAATGAGGGAAGAATGTATGGGAGAGTGCAGAGCGATCTAGCACATGTCCGTCGTTGACGGTGGTCACGGACAGAATGAGCGAGAGCGATGCGGCGCGGACTAGCCAGCTGTGGTCACGTGATACAGCGCGGCACTGGGAATTTAATATAATATACGTTTTGAATTGTTTTGAAAGAATGTTTTTGATAATATGAAATTATCATTATAATATCTACCCGTGTTTTGAATCCTAAATATGCCTTTATACAGAAACAAAGATTTTTTTTTCCAAAATTGCAAGTTGTTCTTGTTATTATCGTACAAAAAAGTTGTTCTTCCACAACAACTTTTTTTGTACGCTTATAATCTTTCTTTATTAATCAAAATTTTGTTACTAGGATAATTCGTATATATGTTTCTTAAATTGAATTTAATTCTCTCGTGCTCGTGTTTTCACGCTAGTGCACGTAACGCTTCCTCACAAATGTCTGCATGCAATGCAATTACCCTGATCGATAAACGGAACAGTTACTGGGCGAAGCATTTTTGGGATGGCTCACCAGTGAACTAAATTAATTGGTGTCAATAAATAGTGTTATAATTACATAATTTGTTTGGCTATCCAACGAGGTCAGCTTTTTGGGAACTTTACCTGCTGACAGTAATTTAAATGCTGTTTATTATTATTACAATACCCTTTTTGTACATACAGTTAATTATTTTAAAGATTGTTGTATGTATTGCTTCCGGGCTGTTTGGCCGTGGTCTATGTGAAACTTGTGTTCCAGACGTTTCGTCGATCACTGCGGTCGACATCTTCAGTGGTTCAGGTCCGAGCGGCGACAAGAGCGTAGAACTCTCCTTCGCGGCGTCTTCTCTGATACTGAGAATCAATGATTCTCAGTATCAGAGAAGACGCCGCAAAGGAGAATCAATGATTCTCAGTATCAGAGAAGACGCCGCAAAGGAGAGTTCTACGCTCTTGTCGCCGCTCGGACCTGAACCACTGAAGATGTCGACCGCAGTGATCGACGAAACGTCTGGAACACAAGTTTCACATAGACCACGGCCAAACAGCCCGGAAGCAATACATACAACATGCAACGCCGGCCGTGAAAGCCTTAGAGTTTACATTTTAAAGATTGAAAATTTAAGTTAGTTTGACTGGCCGGTTGGCGCAGTTGGTAGCACTCTGCCTTCTGAGCCGCTGGTACCCGGTTCGATTCCCGGACAGGTCAAACATTTGTGTTTATGAACATGTCTGTTTGACCTGTGTTTGGGTGTGTATATGTATATAAGTATATATATAAGTATGTATATAAGTATATATCAGTCATCAGGTTACCATAGTACAGGCTCTGCCTAGTTTGGGACCTGAATACCTTGTGTGAATGTTATCCCATATTATTATTATTATTGAATAAAAAACATTTTATAGTTATTCAACAGAAGCACAAGATACTGATGACAAACAAGAGTACAAAAATTTCGAACCGTTTAAATTTCTCCAAAACAATAGTGACATTGAAACACAGGTAATTTTTTTATTTGCGTGTTAATTTAACTTTTCTGCTGCCACTACCTAAACTATTATAGAAAATTGATTAGATTAATATGTGGATGACATGAGTGATGATTTCCACGCAATTGCGTGGAAATCTCAAACATTATTATTTAACTATTTTTTTAAAAGAGAAAGAACCTGACGCCTCTTATTACACATACGGCTTCTTCTTCAAGTCACTCGATGTCATAAAAATGATAAGGACGTTATGTATCATTGTCTCATAACTAGAGCTCCAGGGCCCATCCGCTCACCTAACTCACGGCTTGAGTTATTGTGTTTTGGCCTGCCATATCCGGTATTTATTGTTTTTATGACTTATTGTAATAGAATGTTGTTGGTTTGTAAGTAAGCTAAGGCTGGCAGACATTGAATAAAATTCTAAAAATGTAAAATAAAAATACGCAGTTTTTTTAATCAAAGTGAAGTGCTCTTTAATGTATAATTGACTATTCAGTAAGCCGCATGCATGTCAACTGATATATTTATATAATTCATTTTGTAAAAATGATTTGTATGCGACTGTTTTGAGGTTAGATTCATATTATTATCTAAGAACCGGCTAGGGTTCACGTGATATTTGCTGGAAAATTACTCTCCGACCAGTTTCGAACTTATTTGCAGTTCTTCATCGGGGAGTTGCGATCGTGTCAGGAGGCGGTTACTCGGTTTGCTGGTAAATCCGCCACTGTACTTAAATATGTTAAAATAAAAGCACTCCGTTACTTCCCCCAGAGTTATACTGTGAAGTAACCACGATCGCTTTTTTCCACTCGGATTGTCTTCGAGTTATAAGAATAAGCTCCGTTTCTAAGAAAACCGAAAATAAGGTTTCGCGTATCAATTTCGGTTGGGTTCACCGCGAGCCCTTAGCAGATAGCCTAAACGATTAATCTTTCCTCGAGAAAAATCCTTTGTTCATTTGATATAAAGGTGTCTTAGTTAAAATTGAAAACTCTTTTGGTGAATTAGTTGAAATGATTGGTCCATTTTCCTGCGAATACGGTTTAATTTCTTTTTTACACGTATATTTACTTCTAAGTTTTCTGAGATATTCGTTTGAAAACATATTTTTAGCAAAAAGATGAAATATTTTCTTTTTCTTTTCTCAGCTATGTGCGTCCACTGTTAGACGTATGCCTCCCCCATACAGGGGGGATTTGCCAATACTCGCCACGCTTGGCAGGCGGGTTGGCGAGCGCAGTATGATTTCCGATCCTCAGAAGGCGCTGCTGCCCACCTCCTGGTACGTTATCCCTTAGCCGACTCTTACGGCACCCGCGGGAAGAGATGGGGGAGTACTATTCTAGGCCGGTACCACCACGGCACTTGATGATGAAATATAATTTATTCAAACGAGAAACATGAATTAAAAGTATTATGTAACTACCGCCGTACATATTAAGTATTACATAAGCATTATAGAAGGCACAAACAAAATATCTTGTGTTAATATAATGTTTATTTTAAGCGAAAATTCTTGATCAATGGTGGTTCAGTGGTGAACTTGATAACGAAAATTTAGCGGCTTAATTCGGCGAGTCGCATGACGCATTAAAATTAATTCACTCAAACGCTTATACTTAACATTTCCAGCAAAATGATACCTGATCATCCTGATATTATACCCTACATATTACCAAAATAAGCAGAAACATGACAGGATTAATCTATTGGAAATTTAAAACCTTAGGTATGTACATTTAAAATAGTCCTTCAGTGGCCGAAAACTATGGAAAACTTGGAAGTCCGTCAACGGGCACCAACACCGACAAGCTGAAGGTAAAAGTAATAAAAATCGAAATAATTATTCACTATTTATTATTAAATCAAACGGGGCTTAATCGCGAGAAAAGCCCCGTTTGATTTAATAACAATGTGTTCGAATCGCGAAAGTCTAAAAATTACAATTATTCACTACTTATTTTTAGTGATCATAAAAAACATCTGAATACGGAAAATAGTCAAATCAAGTAAATAAAACTGACAAACAATTGAATAGCGATATAAAATGTCATCTTAACTTAAATATCAATCTAATCTCAGCACCAACTGTAATTTGTTTAGTACAACTGTGACACAGAAAAAGTATAGTTAGTATGGATAGTAAATTCGAAATTCGATTGTTCAAATTATAGCGATATCATGATTGTGGTAACTTTAGATCTTATATCGCCGCAATAAAAAACTTCGAATCGTTCGTAACGCGTAAAGCGAGAATTAAGGTCGCTCCGTGGGAATATGTATCGAGATTCTCGACACTTGTTGATACCTCTGATGTATTGGCTCGAAGATAAATTGCCCGAACGTCTGACAGTGAAAGAGCGTAACGACCCTGACCCATCTCATTGAAATCGTAGATGGATGAAGGGCTCTGCACAGTCAATATTTGGAGATTGTCGTTAACCAAACGCGTCTAGTTTCCATTATATGAGATGCCGCTTTTGAAATAGTTTCTCGTGGCTCTGATGATGTTTGAGTAACAAAACAACATTTTTCACAAACATGAGATGATTTCGGGGTAATTCACTGCTCCCCTTAGCCGTGATTTAAAGTAGTACTAGCTGCGCCCTCTGGTTTCAACCGCGTGGACTACGGTTTTCCTACTACCTCAATTATCCCACGGGAGCTACTTACATTTACATAGGCTACTTTTACTGAGATAGAAAGCAGCCTATGTGCTTTGTCAGGGGATAAGCTATCGTCACTCTAAATTTCATGAAAATTCGTTCAGCCATTTCAGCTTCAAGGAGTACCGGAGGTTTATGAATTATTTGCTTATCCCACGAGATGAAAAGTAGCCTATGTAATCCACCAAATTTCATCGAATTCGGTGAAGCCGTTTGAACATGAAGAAGTAACAAACATACCTACACACATACAAACTTACGCGTTTATAATATTAGTGTGATTATTTAAAAAAATATGCGTTATGTAATTAATGTCACAATGTACTTAAGTAAATTTTTTTTCATACTTAAACCCCTGCACTATTATTTCCTGTGTCGCGGGCGTTATAGACACACACACAATCACAGCACATAAACTTCCAAGACCCGGGACAAACACCTACACTCATCGCATAAAAGTTTGATGTTGATGATGAAAGTAGCCTATGCTACTCTAGCTACCTCCAAACCAAATTGCACCAAAATTGGCCTAGCAATTTTAGCGTGAAAACGTAATTAACAAACAAACTCATATTCACAATAATTTATAATATTAATTAAGGGTTATATATTATTATATATATATGCGGGTTATATATGTGTGTATGTGTGCGGGTTATATATTATTATATATTGCGGGTAGTAAAGTGGTGCCATCAAACACCGCATAATTGTATAGAACATCAGCATGAGCAAATAGTAGTAAAAAAAGGTTACACGCTCATGTTTCGCGTATTCGTTCAATATGCAGATTGAGATCAATAGAGTCATGTAAGCCACATTTTAGAACATTAAAAGTTCTCACCCTTCCATCTATATATATATATATATATAAGAAGCCGCTTTACTTGTTAGGGATAACTTAAGTGAATTTAAAACTATGACTGGAAAGCGACATCAAAATACATTATGTGCTCCAAGATGTAATATGGCTCTTTTAAGTAAAAGTGTATTTATAAAGAGAGTACATATATATATATATTACAAGCTTCCTCTGACTATAAAAGAGTCAGAGACTCGTGAAGTTTTTAAATTCAACTTGAAAAAGTTTTTGCTTGATAGAGTTTATTATAGCATTGAGGAGTACATAAATAATAAAATGTGATGACATATTATGAGGAATAAGTGAAATATCTTGTATTCATAGCATAATTATATTAGTTTTGATGAAATGACATGTAATTTGCACACCTTCAAAGGTTGGAATATAGAGCAACATATAAATTTAGCATAAGATCTTTCTATACCTATATTCAAGCAAATAAATTATTTTGATTTGATTTCATTTTTGCTAGAAGCTCAAATTATAGAACTATCTAATTTAAATGGCATATAGTCTTTTTGAACCAATCTCGATAGTTTAGGGCCAATATATACAGAAAATAAGTGAATTTCTGTGTCGCGTCGACCCAATTGTAAAAATGTGAATACACCCACAGAGAAGATACGTTTCTCCATATATCATGAATTATTCATACAAGTTCAGGTTCACTAATGGTTCTCTATGTTTTTGGTTTTATTACTACTTGCTGCCGTTTTGTATCCAGTTTGAATATTTGGACTGCATTCGAAGTTTTATGACGACTATCATTTTTGGAATACATTTTACAGTTTTTTATCACCATGAATATGACATACGGTGGTATCTAACTATGGGCTTAATAAGCAAACTTAAGGTCGCACAGCGGCTATGAAGAGGGTATGCTCGGGGTTTCTCTACGAGATCAAATCAGAAATGAGGAGATCCGCCATACCCCAGCGGATTAGCAAGATGAAGCAATGGACTTCTTATGCGGGGCCATGGGTTCGATTACCGACAGGGACAAACATTTATGTGATGAGCTTAGATATTTGTCACGGATCTTGCTGTGATATGGTGTGTCCGCGACACTGTTAATAATAGTGTTGAGTGAAAAAAATCTCAGGGCAAACTCAGTCACTTTTTAAATGACTTCAAAAAAAGGAGGTTACTCAATTTGACCGTATATGTTTTTGTGTGTTCGCGGATAACTTCGTCGTTTATGAACCGATTTTGATGAAACTTTTTTTGTTTGATACTTCCGTGGTGGTCCCATGTAAATTTCATCAAAATCGGGCAAACGGTTTTTAAGTTTTAAAAGTGCTTTGCATACCTTGATATTATAGTTGCGGGTGAAGACATCTAAGACCATACACAATGACAATTGATCCCGTGAGTAGCAAAGGTCACTGAAAAGGGTAAAAAAATGGAACCGACTGCAACACTCAACAAAAGTGTGAAATAACTTACCGAAGCCGGTACCAAGAGCACAATATTGTGATGATAGTTACTTTTGTGAACTATCATGGTAGGTACTGCCTTCAACAAGTATTTCACTCTTTTGATTGTAGAACTCGGTTGGTTCCATTTTTGGTAAAAATGTTTTTTGAGACTTCGTTTGATATCTATACTAATATCATAAAACGGAAAGATTTGATTGTTTGTTTGTTTGCACTAAATAGGCTCCAAAACTACTGAACCGACTTGAAACATTATTTCACTGTTAGGAAGCTTCACTATCCCCGGATGACATGGGCTATATAAATACTCTTAAAAAAATAGGAATCCTTATTATTTTCAACTTTGAACTTTTTTACCCGTGGAAAGCCGGGACGGTACAGTAGTTATTCAATAATTCTGGCATTCACGATTACCTCAATAGAACAATGTATAAACACGTTTGGTTAAAAAAAAATTAACATCGTGTCAACATTTCAAGTAAAGCCATTGCCTAGTTTTAGAGTTATACAACGATGCTGTATTTATATGTATACATATGACACACATGCTATAACACATATGAAGATCACGGCAAAGTATTCAATTAAACGTAACCTAGAATAATTACAAACGCAAATAGTGATCGGTAATGCTCATCTTAAAGAAATAGAAAACCACTAATGTAGTTAGTCGTTACACACAACTACAACTGTCACCAAAACACATAGTATGTTCAGGCAGCAGTCCTTGAGAGCCAGTGAGCATTCTAGATCTAGCGTGATAACATCTTTGACCACATCGTCGCTGACCATCAAGTGAGATAGTGGTCAAACTAGATCTATTCAGTACAAGTAAAAAAAAAAAAAAAAAAACAACAGTTATCTTTTCTGTCATTCTTTTATTCCACATAAGTCCACTTTAATCACTCTACGGACTTGTCATTCAAGGATTGATATGACGAGGGGTCTGATGTCTGATGGGGAATATATTGCTTTCGTGAAACATTTTATCCTCTTTCATCCCGAATCGACAACTGAGAGGCACTATCTTTAAGCGCCTTCAAATACCTACAGCGTCGATAATATTTCATTCTTTTTATGAACTGTATCAGATTGAACACATCCATTGACTCTAACCCTTCAGCCATATATCATAGTTTAGGAGCGCTTCTGAACGCTCTAAAGCGTTGAGTATTCATGCGATTTTTCTTTTAACAGAATCTTTGACAAGGATTGAGATGGAAATAAATCTTTTGAGCTATGCGCGAGTTCATGAAATTTCTCATTCGCCGTGAAGAGTAAAAAATCCGTGGTGATATTTCAATCCTGTTTTGTGCGGTTCCTTTGAAGTTTTGGTCAATTTTCCGTTTGGGTCGAGTTGGCAGAGAGCCAAGTAGTGGAATATATAGAGTTTTAGGGATTAAGTCTCTTGAACATCGTGCAGTATGTTTGTTAGTTGTTTGGCTTTGGTGGATTGTTAAATTTAAGCTTTAGAACATAGTAGGTACTGATTGAAAAACTTCCGGAGTCACGTAGATTGAGGGTTTTTTTATACTGTATAGATCTAGCATTTTTACCACTATCTCACTTGATGGTCAATAACGGTGTGGTCGAAGATGCTATCACGCTAGATCTAGAATGCTCACTGGCTTTCAAGGACTGCTGCCTGAACACACTATGTGTTTGGTGACAGTTTTTCAAACTTGAGGGTGGTAGCTATCCAGGCGGGTATTCGAAAGTACCCTAACACCATGCTGGGAATTTCATTACGGTGTTACCTTCACCGGAAGCTCAAGCTGTTGTTGTGGATCAAACCAGTGTCCGTAAGTTTGACAGGCGACGCTCCTCCCGCTGAGCTATTATCGCTTCAGAAACTCTCTCTTTCTTTTTATAAGCTTTCGTTTGACAACTATCTATACTCGAATAATAGTAATCAAAACAAAATTTATTTTTAATAGCGGCTAAAATAATTGTCTGCAAAGTGTTTTGTATTTTACTTGTTACATTATCGATTTTGCGGTTTTAAGATAATTCTATACTCCGCACTTTGTAGCGGTAGCAAAAAGAAAAACCTTTTTGCTACCTTTAAATATTGTCCGATTTGGTTTTCTTTTCTCATATAATCTACTAGACATCTACTACAAAGTACTATAAAGAAGTTAAAATAATAAATAATTATTTTTAGTTTTTTTAATATTATTAGCTTGCGTTTGACCACTGTCTCACCTGATGATATTGATATTTGGAATAAATATCAAGTGGCAATCATGAATATACTATAATAACCATTTTTTTAAATACCTACAGCGTAAACTTGGTACCGACAATAAGATTGAAATTTGACACAATTAAACTCGTATGTCAAATATCGACGATTTACTTTTTTTTTTTCTTTTTTATGTCACACTCAGACTCCGGCAGTAGAATTCCCTATATCGCGGGAGGCATGGACACACACAATCACAGCACGCAAACACCCAACACCCGGGACAAACATCTACATTCATTACACAAATGTTTGCCCCTGGCGAGATTCGAATCCAGGGTCCAGAAGACACAGAAGTCAATGTGACTGACCACTGTACCACGGCGACCGTCGATTGTTATCTAATCTGTGGCTTTTCTAGCCGTAGTTTATGTACTGTAAGCATTTCATACTCTGTGGCTTAATTTCCTGGCGACAATATTGCTATGTCAATGTTCTTTCCTAGGCTGCCCCTCGATAGCCTCGATACAAAGGCTCTAGCAGTATAAAAGTCACCGCAGCTCCGGTAGGGGAACATATATAATGAAAGCTAGTTTATCGCTGGTCATAACTTGGCCTCTATGTTACGATTCCCATAAATGTTGCCTTGACCGACATTATAGGCTTTATTAGTCGTAATGAAGCGTGCTTTGCCTTTTGTTTCATTAATGTTATCAACCTTGTATTTTAGACATCAAAAAACTTTGCTTTGTTATAAGCTCATTCTACAATAACTGAAAAGGAATGGTGGTGGTAGCTAACAAAAATGTTAGTAGCAGATACTAACGTTCTTATTACGTTTAGGAGAAATCTTAATTGGTATAAGAGGTGACAATAAAATACTAAAATTTTGTGTTCTCAATTTCGCAATCTATTTAATAGTCCTCTACAATTTACGAGTAATCTTAGTAAAAGACGCGTAATTTAATATGAACGTTTTGAATTTAAGGATCGTTCTTCTAAAGTTGTATACAAATAGCACAAAAGAGTAGGATGTCTTGTCACATAATTATGATAAGTTTGAGTTAAGGCGCTTAAAATAACCGATAACCTTTAAAGGAAAAACCGCGTAGTTACTTTACCCGATAATTCTTAGCAAGAGGAACAATAGAAATATATTAACCGTCACCTGGAAAATATTTACTGTAAAAAGTTTCATATACAGTTTGTGAGTAACATCTTTACATTTTTTCTTCAAAGAATCAATATAGTTTAAGAGTTGACTCAAATTTTGTGCGTTAAAGCGACATCTTTTAAATATATTTTCTCATTCTTCTAGATACATAGAATTACATATTTTAAATTTAGAATGTATAGGTAAAGGATGAATACATAATGTGTAATATTTTTGATTCTTTTTCATATTAGTTATTAATAAGTAGAATCCTTTTAAAAATGCCCAATTGGCTCTGTTCTTCACCTATATAGTTGTACATACTATGACTGCCATTAAAAGCCTGCTTTTAAAATGGTCAAAGTTTGAATAAGTTATATAATTAAAAATGTAAATTAGAGTACCTAGTGCCCAAAACATTATGTATGTATGTAAAGTATTATGTTATAGGATTTGAGTATCTTATACTCACAACACCGAAATAGGCCTATATCCTAATGGCACATAAATATATATCTTTTTTTTTGATAATTGTTAGTTTTTTATACTGTACAGATCTTGCGTTTGAACATTGTCATGGTATGATGGTCGTGATAATTTGGTTGGCTGGTGATGGCATGATAAGACGCTAGACCTAGAATGCTTACTGGCTCTCAAGCATTGATTTATAGGGTTTTTTTATATCAATGCTCTCAAAACATGCTGCCTGAACAAACTATGTGTCTGGTGACAGCTTTTCAAACTTGAGGTGATGGTAGCTAGTTAGGCGGATACTCTGAAGTATCTTACCACCATGGTGGTAACGTTGTTACCTTCTCCAGAAGTTTAAGCCGTTGGTTGGGATCAAACCAGCGTCCGTTAGATTGATAGCCGACGCTCGCACCGCTGAGCTATCATCGCTTCAAAAGTTATATTAAAAATTATAACGATACTCAGTAAATAAGGACGCACCTAATAGCTATGATATGATGTCTTTTCTTTAGGCTGTTGGCTTTAAGTTTTCGTCATAATGGCACATATCGTTAATGATGTCGCCCTGAAACTAATCTGTAGGTCGCGCCGTTAATCAACTTGCTGACGTCACACGATGATTGATGATAACCTCATTTGGCGTGACGTCACACCTGCGTATGATACTGCTCATAAATATAATTAAGGTCAGTGTAGATAATATTAGTATAACAACGTTAATAAGCAATCTATAAGCAATTGTCACCCAGAGGAACTTTGAGTTTTGCAATCATAAAAACATTTGACCATTTCATAAGAATAACAAACAACTAACTAATTATTGTATGTATTGCTTCCGGGCTGTTTGGCCGTGGTCTATGTGAAACTTGTGTTCCAGACGTTTCGTCGATCACTGCGGTCGACATCTTCAGTGGTTCAGGTTCGTCATCAGTATCAGAGGAGACACCGCGAAGGAGAGTTCTACGCTCTTGTCGCCGCCGGAGGAGGAGGTTATCCATTGGGTTATATGTCTTTTCTATCACGTAGTTTTGAAAAATATACAAAAGAGTTCACTAATTAGGGGTGGAATATTTGTAACAATAACTTGAAAATTAAGAGTTACCGATACCGAATTTGATGAAATTGTGTATGTTCCAATAATATAGTATGACATATTATACAGTTTTTATCGGACCGGTATGTAAGCGTACCTGCTCTTCGAAACGAAAAAAGATCAAAAAGATTTCAAATTGTTTCATAAACGAAGTCTGTTACCAACAGGTAACAGTTATTAAGAAAGCATTAATTACATTTTTTCTTTAGAGAATCAATATAGTTTAAGAGTTGACCCAAATTTTGTGCCTTAACGCGACATCTTTTAAATATATTTTCTCATTGTTATAGATAAGTAGTAGTAGTAGTATAAGAAAGCATTAAATTTATTTCTTTTTGTAAATAATTAATTAATAAACTTACATATACGAAACAGATCTTAGTAAATAAATGCTCACCCAATAAAAACAATACTAATTTTCATTTGTGCCCCTTGCTTTAATTCCTTGATTTCGTTGAAAATATATTTGTAAATACATTTTTGTAGAATAAATTAAACATGTGTAATTATGTCGTGTCGGTTTCGTGTGTCTGTAAATAGCCAGCACGAAGGCAACTTTTGTTAAGCGTGAAACTAAGATTTAACATTGATTTTAAAAGAGTTTTAGATGTAGGTTTTCTAAATAAATAACATTCGAACATTTGTGTGTATGAAAATGTTTATTTGACCTGTGTCTGGGTGTGTATATGTATATAAGTATGTATATCAGTCATCAGGTTACCATAGTACAGGCTCTGCCTAGTTTAGGACCTGAAGACCTTCTGTGAATGTTAATAAATAGGAAAATAAATAAATAAAGGCGGTCAATAAACGTCGAGTTAAGATTTATACTTTTGTTTGCCATTCACTTTTTTTTTTGTTTTAACATTCACTTCAGGTCTTCAGGTCCTAAACTAGGCAGAGCCTGTACTATGGTAACCTGTTGACTGATATATATATTTATAAAGGTGCATATACACATCAAGACACAGATCGAACAGACATGTTCATATAAACAAATATTTGTCCTGTCCGGGAATAGAACCCGGGACCAGCGGCTCAGAAGGCAGAGTGCTACCAACTGCGCCAACCGGCCAGTTAACCAAGTTGACAGTAACTAAGTTGCAACTAGACCAAACACAAAGTATCACAGCAAGACCTTCAAATACCAACCAAAGATATTAGAGAAAATCTGACCCAAACCTCTTTTGTAACAAAACCTCTGTAGTTACACTAGTTCAGTCAGATTTATAGTATTTCCACAAAGAGGTTGCGACTTACCAATAAATTCATGAGTCCAATGAGCTTTGCCACGTTTACACCACCCAACACAGTGATTCATTCAAGCCGGAAATCGGATCAAGTGATAGGCAGAAAGAAATATAGAAATGGTAGCTCTACTCACGTTTTTCCAGCAAATTGTAATTCTTAAGACCCCAATTTTTCGGGAATCTATATTTATTTCTGTCTACCATTTGCGTTCAAATGGTAAATGACTGTGATATTTAAATAGTACACGTAGTAGATACTGTTTAACGTTTGGCAGATATCCTTGACACCAAATTAGTATAAATATATAAAACTAGCCGCGCCCCGGAGCTTTACCCGCCTGGTGATGATTGATGGTGATGATGAGAGTAACCTAGTAACCTCTTTTTAATATTACGGCGTCGTCGCCGGAGATGCATACTCCTTAAAGGTGCTCTACTGAGGCTTTTGCCTAAGTTTTATGCTGAGTCGGGGCCCATATTCATGACACTCACAACATCATTATTACTCTGTTCTTTATTGTTTTTGTATGTATCTCTTGTGTAATGTGTGTTGTGAGTGTCTTGAATTAATGTGGTTTTTTACTTTTTCTTTCTACTTGTGGTTTTTAAATGAATGTCTATTGATCCGATTTTATTTAAATCTTTGGTCTTTTGAATCGTTAAATTATTCCATGAGCACAGTCCTACTAATATGATAAAGGCGAAAGTTTGTCAGTATGGATGTGCGGATGTATGTTTGTTACTCTTTCACGCCTAAACGGCTTAGAATGGATATTGGCTTGGAATTGGCAATGGATTTGAATAAAATTCCGTATGGAGATAGCTTATACCCTGTGTTAACACATAGGCTTATTTTTATCTTCACCATTATTACCCTTTTTCATCACCACGAGGGTAAAACGGATTTGGATTAAATTTGGTGTTTAGATACTTCAGGTCCCGGAATGACACATAGGTTACTTTTCATCAATCATCAACATGGAAACCATGGGACCCAGATAGTATATTTTATAAACGCTTTTTCTCTTACCTCGTGTCAAACTTTTCCCAGTAGCGAAGGCGAGCTCACACGTTCCTATGTTTTATTCATAGTTCAATAGACGCCGCCTTACCTTCTTACCTCCTTACCCTCGTTCACTGAATAGCTTTAATTACTCTCGAGGCAAGCTTTTTGTTAACACTTGTGTGCGTTCGAGTTACCCCCAAAGTTATGGGATCCATTTGCATAATTAAACAGGTTATTCGGATCTGAGAAAAGTTTGTATTTTTTTCTGAAAATCAGTTTCGCTCGGTAAATTCTCAATTTATAACACGTTTTTTTAATGCACAGGCACTTAAAAAATCATAATTACGAAAAAACAATGCCGAACATCGGACTTTCTTTTAACCCTGAAACTCAAACCTCGTAAAATCAGAAACAAAGTATCAACTAAGTTCTGAGATCTATATTTACAAAAAGTTTTATCAAAACCGTTCAGTAGTAGCTAGCTATAACATCGTAAGGCCATGTCAGAGGCTCTTGGACGGTCTAAAAATACTGACATCGAGCTGGCCACTGACTTGTCTGCCAACCCGCATTGGCCAGCAGTGGAATAATCCATTTGGCCATAAGGCCAACGCTCCTCTCTGAGAGGAAGAAGTCCCAGCAGTGGGATCATATTGGCGCAACGAAGTCATCTCCCTCGCTGCAAGCAAAAGTCTGGCGAGAAGGTGAAATCTCACTAATTATAATTAAAAACTCAACCATAAATCTGGTTTAAATTTATAAACAGCATTAAATATGAAAACTACTTCATATCTTCAAAGCCAGAGCGCAGGACACTCAAATGAATTAGTGTGTGAGCCAGCATTTTGCTCTAAGCCAGTAATTAATTTGAAAGAGCTCCTTTGAAGTAATGTGAAGCTGTTAACAATCTCTTAACTATGGCAAGAACGTACGGTAATATATTTTCATAAGTAATTAACAGTTTTTTTTTAGTTAGTTTTCGTTGACTTGGTTCTTTGTTTAGCTGACTGATCTTGATATACTTTTACATGGAATAAAAGGGGCTGTTTTATGTTATACACTTCAAATACAACGTTTATAATTTAGTGTTTATGAGCATTGTAAGAGTCGCTTGTTAGTTATTTAAAATATATTTCGTCAACTAAAAACATACGTTAATTGTATTCTCAACTTCAGCTATGGTTTCTTTTCAAGTCTTTTTGTTTGACTAAATAGTCATCACCAGCTTCATTCCATTCAAAATACTGAAGTATTATTTTTCTCTCATCAAAGAATAGAAAAAGCTTAAACAAGAACCGTCCTGTGACTGGTTATTCTTGTGTGTAACCTTATATGAACTGAAGTTAGTTTCAGGACAGGTTAACGAATTTGAAGATAGAAGCTAGCTAAGCGCGCTATTGTCTGCTGGCTATCACCCTTCACACATACACATACATATTACACATACAGATGTTTTCTTTAGTAGAAATTTGGAATATATACGAAAGCCATAAAGTTTATCTGTATTATATAGCAAACAGTTAATTTGGAGTAGTAGTTTCTGAAGCAGAGAGTTATTAATAATCTCACAACTAGCAGGTGCAATCAAAAGTGAACATATGTTTCAGAATACAGTTTCCTTCGGATGCACATTTTTGCAATGCGAGCGGCGTACAAATATCCAATTATAAGCTTTTAATATTCCCGTTGGTAGTGACATATTTTTCAATATTTTCACTTTTCATGAATGCTAATGGATAAAATAAATAACACACAGCTTTATATTTTTGACTATCTATGAAATAGTAGGTTATAAATTTGGTAGTACGTTTTTCATATTTATGTTCGTTACCATAGAACTGGGCCAATAGTTATTTTTTTAATCACACTCTGACCCCCGCTCTAGGATTCCCCGTATCGCCGAAGGCATGGACACACACAATCACAGCACACAAACATCCAAGACCCGGGACATGCATCGCACAAAAGTTTGCCCCTGCCGGGGTTCGAACCCAGGGTCCCGAAGATACAGTCTTGTCACTTACACTAACCACGGCGCCACCGCGACCGTACAGTTGAATACTGTAGATTTTTTTAAACCCTACTCGCTATGAGCGCATACGATGTGGTACCGCCTCGAGTATTCGCGAACGCGTCGGCATCGAAATCATCACAATCATCTGGGATAAGTGAAAGCCCAGGAGAAGGAAGGCAGGCTCACTCAAACCAGCGCTCTGCAAGGCTATCGAAGATGCAAGGCATGAAGGTGAACTCACTGAAGATGAGCCAGTCACATTTTCCTTCCACAACTCCGCTCTTGTATTTCCACCAAGTATAGTGAAGTCGCAAGTGTTGATTTTGATTTATATCCACTTTTTTTATTTCATGTTTATGAACATGTCTCACTTGTCCAAAACAATTGATATTCTATGCAAACTTTTTATTCACAAACAAGAGAATGCTAACCCGTTCGTACGATTACATCTTATCTTCGATTTAAAAAATCAACCTACATTTTCTTATTTAAAACTAAAATACCACATTTCTCAGCTTCCTAAGGTTTTATCGGCATACAACTGTTTTTAGTTTAGCGTAATTTTTTTTTCAATAAATAGACACAATTATTATATTCCACAAATACTTCCATTAAATTAATATTTTGGAACAATGTCGCTCGTTAAATGTACTTAGCAGTTTAAACAATATAGAGCACAAATGTGAATACGACTTTGAGCTATAATTGTACTTCTCGAATAAGAAAGCTTTACTCGGCTCCGTAACGTTCTATTAAAATAAATATTCCTCATCTTGGAATCTTAATGATAAGCAACACAATTGTCTGTAACCAAAATAGCATCTATAATTATTTTCAGCAGTTCTTGAATAACAAAGTAATACCAAATTTGTCAAGGTTTTTCTTTCAAAGTTTTTCAAAAAACCTTGAAATTGAAGAGATGGTGAATGAGCCCAATATCATAGGTGAAACTAAAGCCCACAGACTTCGCTGGCTCGGCCATCTAGAAAGAATGAAGGATACCCATGCTGTTAAGCGTGCATACTTGGGACGGCCTACAGGTCGACGACCCGTCGGCCGTCCCAGGTATCGCTGGAGCGATGAAGTTGGGAAGAATCTTCGCGAGCTCCAAGCCGATAACTGGCAAGAGATGGCTCAAGATCGAACAAAGTGGCACATATTATTATCGGAGGCCAAGACTCATTTTGGGTCCCTGCGCCATGCTGAATGAATGAATGAAATTTGTCAAGGAGACAGCAATGAGAGAAAACGCTAGATCTTTCTTTAGGTGGCTATTCGAGCACCTCCATAGGGATGTCCTTAAATAAGATGGATCCAGGCGGTCTTCATCGTGAAATCCATAATTATGTGTTCACGCTCAATGATGATATTATATGTTTATATGAGGTAGATGTCGCACAAGCGCGCGGAAACTGAGGCAGCAAAATGAAGTCAATTGTAGTATTTTTTATTACGACGCGTATTTCAAGCGCAAGTCTAAACATATAGCTCTCCTTTTCTATATTATTTGCACCGTATTGTCGCAACCTGTCGCAATAAGCATGTTTATGTCGTAAAGGAACAAAATCTGAGCACCGCGCAGTATGAATATACGTCATCTTTAATAAAACATCATTGGTTCGCGCCGCGGTTTATCATCATTGGGCGCTTGTGCCGATGCTGTCAGTATTGTGTGTGAAGTGATTGCTGTGTGAAGTGTGACTTATATAAGTTATATATTATATAAGTCACTCTTCACACAGCAATCAATAAAACAGCAAATAATAATATAAAATGTGAGAATTCTGAGTCAAAATACTACTTTCAATATGCAGGCACCCACTATTCCAGTCTTTTCGTGACCATGATCAACACTTGGTCGAAACCTTGGGGTTAGTCAAAAATTATAATATGTTGATATAATTATGATATAATATGTTGATATATTATATATTTAAATGTGCGCGATCGTCTAACTAAAGCATGAATTCTATTCGCGACAGTTTTAACCATTCAATAATAGTATGTTTAATAATTGATCACTTGTTAGTTCCAACCAATTTATTTCCAATTAGACTCGTTTTACATGGACATGTTATTAATGTCGCCATTTTGTTTGTAATTTAAATGTGTTACTGTGGACCGGGTCGACGTTGATTTACCGTTTTCACCGCACCTGTACCGACGCCCTCAGATATTATTATAATTTACTTGTATTCGTGTAAAGCAATATCAATTTATAATACATAGAAACTAATTTCAAAATTCTATAGAGTGGAATTAAATTGAATATAAATTGATTCAGCGACTCTGAATAGTGAAAATTGTAATGTTCCTTTTTCTATTGTTTCAGCCACTGTATTTGCAAAACACACCGCAACAAGTACTATACCTACTTACTAAAGAAGTATAGAAGAACGTATTACACAGGGCCACAAGTTAAATAAACTTTGAATTGGAGTGAACAATTCACGAATAAAGACTTCTTCATCAGACATAAATAATTAAAGGATATCATCATCATCTCAGCCATAGGACGTCCACTGCTGGACATACGCCTCCCCCATTGATTTCCACAAGGACCGGTTGGAAGCGGCCCGCATCCAGCCCTTGCCTGCGATCTTAGTCAGGTCGTCTGTCCACCTGGTTGGTGGCCGTCCTATGCTGCGCTTGCCAGTCCGTGGTCTCCACTCGAGAACCTTTTGACCCCAACGGCCATCGGTTCTTCGAGCTAAAAAAAAAAGGATAGCAGGCTAATAATAACTAGAAAGGACACAAAAATGCTTAAGGGGACCAAGAGCTCACGCGATTTTCTAAAACGTACCAGAACAGGGTCTAGCAAATTAGCGCGACCAAAATACTGTATGAAATTATTTGGCTTATAGAATCAGCATTTCAATTCTACGAGGAAACGCTGCTATATTTCTGAGTACGCTACCAACAGGGTAACTTTGAAGCGTACCAACAATTGGTTGGAAGCCGACCCTAGAACCGCCTCTATCAGCGAACAGATTGCTCACATATGATTTAAGCACTTGACTACAACTGCTGACATTTTACATACATACAACTGCTCGAGACACATACTAAAGTGTAGTGTTTAATTATAATAAAAGCGTCTTCGGAAAATGTTAAATAATTTTATTGGCAAGCTTTGCTCTGAAGTATGATTGGTTGCTAAAATAATTTATCAAGAATTTGGATGCATGTCCAGTTATTTGGTCAATTTTGATTTGCATTTCTAATGTACAATGTTATAAAGTAATATTTTATTTTATTTTATCAATTCAAACTTTAACTATTTTAACTAACATTTTAATCTAACCACGTGACGCATTTTTATACTTTGACAAGGTATAAAAGTGCGCCATGTGAAAAAAAAAGATTAAAGCCCTAAACAAAAATCAAAAATCCCGTATTTACGCGATCATCGTTTTATCAGAATCGCGACACTAAATACCAATATCAATATGAGCACCACTGTAAAAAGTCACGAACATCAATTCCAAATTAATCTCCGATCTGCCGCAATAAAAATAACATGAAACCCTTCTGAAGCTTTTCTGATCCGGAGACAAAATCGTATAAGATCGTATAAAAAAGCAAAGGAAATTGAATGATCAAAAGGAATAAGGCTCTATGATAAACAGAAGGCCGACCCTTATCCGGGGAAGTGGCTATGCTTAGCCACCAGACGGCTGAAGCCAGGGCCTCTAAAGGAGATACATACAATTATACGGGTTAGCTTGCTTTTGATAATATTTGGCGGTTTTGATTAGACTTCAATTCAGCGATATGTCCGCGTGTTGCTCCACACATTTAGATAATGCTTTACTAAGAGCTTTTTTATTTGCTGATCTTAAAATATTAATGCGTCGTATGCTTTGTAGCAGATAAAATGAAATTAAAATGATGAACCGAAATGATGATCATGTTTTAATTAAAATTAAATATTTATGGTAAAATTATGTATATTCAATTTGGTGAAATGATTATTTTTTACCAAAAGTACTTGCAAAGATATAAAATTTGATTTCTATTACTTAGATAACTTTTTTATTTTAAGGGACAGAGGGATTTTGATAAAATTCAATAGAATAAATCCAAATCGGTTTACGATAATACTGTAAGTGATCCTGCTGTACTCACTGATTTTATTTCTATACCAATCTGCTCTGTCGGCCGATCTTTTTTATTATGGACAAGCAGGAAATTGACTACTATATCAACAGATGTTGTGGTGGGCTAAAGGGGATCATGCTTACCTAAAAGATACTTATTAATTTGTGACTTCCAGATAGTCAATTTGTGCCTGGGGAAAACACAGTCAATATATATTTTTATTTTATTAAGAAAGCAAACAGTGATATTAATGTTATTACTTATTTAAAATACAAATTATATGAGTAAACACCATTTAAATGCTTCAAGTATTAAATCAATTAATTAAGCAAGTAATTAATTACTCTCTGGTAATAAGAAGATAAATTATCGACCACGAAATTAATCTCAGAGATGCTTCAGACGTAGGTACCTATATGAATTATGTATAATGTTGAAACATATGAATGAATTCATAGCAAATAGATCTGTACAGAGACATTAAGAACACACTAAAGGTGCGTTCGAGATGGGTTATGGAAAAGTTAAAAACGCCAAAAATAATCATGCTTGCCATTCGTTTTGGCACAGGGGGCGTTGTGTACTGTTTAGTTCACCGTTCGAGATGCATGATAACCGCCATCGTAAACTGCCACTTTTGACCTACCTCTGAGGCAAGGACTTTTGTGATCGTTTTTTGACAGCTCAGGGATTCCCAGCTACAACAAAAGTGAGTATATAAACATTGAAAAATAATATTCTCCTACTTTCATTATGAAAATCTTACTTTCGCTACGTTTTAAGTTAATATTACAGGTATTGAAACATTTATAGGTCAAATAATAATCAAATTATTCGTCGTATTTGACAGAAAGTTTAGTTTAGTTATTGGTTTTATCAATAATGCCACATTCCCAAAAACGCTAATTGTCCGTCTCGAATACACCTTAAACATTGTTGAGCCATCCTCCGCCAAATTGACTATCTAGTACTCAATATTTTCCCTTCTATCTTGCATAACACGGTCCATTTATCCGAGCAATAGACACTACACGCACTGTTGCCTTCGCAAAGATGAATAAAGTAATGTACCGTCCTAAGTAAAATGTATAGGGCGAATCTAGTACAAAATAACACCAAATGAGTCCACGACAGAGCAAATTTGTTTGCGAAACAATGTACTTAAGTTAATGAGTGAACTAAATAAGCTTTTAAGAAAAGCTTTCATCATTAATTAATGAAAGCGGGCAGTGGGTAGAGTCCGTGAGGAAACTCGGAAATATACTCTACGAATCTATAGTGATATAAATGAGTACCTATGTAAATGTGGGCGCTATTTTCCATGCCCGTAAGGCTTATTATTAATTTCATTATCTGAAGGCTGTAGAGTAGTACGTGAAAAGTTTTTAGGTACTATATTTTTCATGATTAGAAATAATTATATTTTCCATAAAGAGGCCTGCTAAAACGCTAATTAACATGGACTCTTTAGTCGAGACAAGACTTCAAAGCCTACACCACCGACGTAGAGTCACTAGTTTATCGGTTTTTTACCAGATATATTTCGATGAGTGCGCTCTGGAGCTTCATACTTGATTCCTGATTCTCCATTCCATCAATAAACGACCAGATGGACTGTAATACGACATCCATATTAGTAGACGTTCCAACCTGTCGCATGAAGCGTTTTGCTTACACATTCATAGTACATACAGCCCACGAGTGGAACTCATTACCTAAGTCTGTGTTTCCACATGGATATAATCTGGGTATCTTCAAGTCACGAGTGAATAGGTATCTTCTAGGCAGGCGTGATCCATAGTAGACCGCATTCACTCAGATGTAAAGGTTCGGATATAAATTCGGATTAGTGGAGTGCTTCTATAGCTTAGTTGAAAGAACGAAAGTCACCGATACAGCCTAGCGGATTAGCTAGTTGAAGTGGCAGTAAGCAGGGCACATAGCTCGAAGAACTGATGGCCGTTTGGGTCAAAAGGTTCTCGAATAGAGACCACGGATTGGCAAGCACAGCATAGGACGACCTCCGCACAGGTGGACAGACGACCTGACTAAGATTGCAGGCAAGAGCTGGATGCGGGCCGCTTCCAACCTGCTATGGCCGAAATAATGATGATGATGACGAAGATTTCATAATGAGGTATTTCAATAACTGCTTCAAATCACATGTTGATTCTCACAAGGTTCTAAGTCCGCCAGCAAACCTCGAACGCAAGCTCTTCACTTTTGCCGCAATATAATTACTAGCGTTTAGAGTTTTGAACTCGTGTGTGTCTCGCAATACCTCCCTCAACAATAGCGCCCAGGGTTGCCACTTCACTCGGTTTTGTTCAGCTACCCTATTCTTCTGGTTCACGTTATTACTGGCCCTTTTGTCTTGCGCGCCTTTGGTTACATGTGGAAAATACGTCAAGTGCCGTGAAAAGAATCTCGTTGCTTTAGCCGAGATAAAAAGTCAGTATAAATAGAAACCGGATTTAGCTTGTTTACGTTAAAAAGTAGGGCCTTTACCCTACTTTTTATATTACGTCTATGTTTGCTTTTATAACTTATAGGTTGTTACGTTTAAGCCTCAGATGGTCAGTGACGACGAGATCGAAGGTGGAATCACGGCCTAGCATTTTAACTGGCTCTTAAGGACAGCTACTTGAAACGTGTTTAATGACAGTGCCAAGCGAGTCCTGAAATGTACCTTAATACCATGCTGTAGATTCGATAATGATGTAACATTCGATCTGAGGATCGAACGATCCTCCGTCAGTTTGACTGCCGACGCTCACACCGCTGATTCAGTATGTACCTACTACTTAAAACAATGCGATGCGTTATATAAGAACTATATACTAATAGCGCCCCGAGGTTTTACTCGCGTAGATTACAGTTTTCCCGCTGCCTTAATTATCCCACGGGAAATCTATACTTTTTTCGGGATAAAAGTAACCTATAAGTTATTCCAAGGCTTATTCCTATCCCCATGCCTAATTGTATCCTAATCCGTTCAGTAGTTATTGCGTGAAAGAGTAAAAAACATCCATCCATCAAAACTTTCACATTAATTATAATACTAGTGGGATATTCAGTAATATATTCATATACTTAGAACATTTTTATACAATATACATTTATATTGTATATTGTAGCTTAGAATAAAAATATTACAAAGAAGATAGTGGGAAGAAAAAAGATGGTGGGTAGTTTTAGTCTGCATCAAATTGGATGATTACTTATTTTACGTAAAAGTACCCGAATTTAAAAGAGAATACGTCTTTTTATGATTATTATTCATCAAATGCAAAAAAATTGTGAACATACTCAAAGTCACAATACGAGCTTTAGGGAGGGTTATCCTCGAGGTTTATCTATGCGATCGATTAAAAAATGAGGAAATCCGTAGAATAACGAAATTCACCACAGTCGCCACATAGTCATAGCCCAGCGGATTAGCAGTTGAAGTGGCAGTGGGCAGGGCACATAGCTCGAAGAACTGATGGCCGTTGGGGTGTAAGACTTCATCGTAACTGTTTAAATACTTTGTTTAATTGAACAACAGTATTACTATGGGAGTGACAAGATCACACAGAAAGAAACCCATAATTAAAATAGCCGAATCGCAAAACATTCTTAAATTAAAACGCGCTTTCCCCGTACAGTTCCTTTTTCAACTTTAAATGTCCAAGTTAAAGCATGTTCCAGTTAACACGAAAGCCAAGTGACGTTCAATAAAAACCGACATCAAAAAGCTCTATTGCGGGAATTCTTATAGCGGAGGCATCCCGACACTTTTCTGCACTTAGTACTCACTACTCTTCTTAGAAAGGCAGACCACTATACGACCTCAATTCAGAGGAAATCCACGCTTTATTGAAAATCATAATGCCGTAAAAGATTCTAAATTCAAAATAAATTCTACGTAGTCTTCGGCTGTAATTATGGCTCCTAATACGGTCGCGGCAGAAAACGAATTTATGTGACCCTTATTTTTTTCTCTTTCCGGAACGGTCGTAAAATAAGATTTTCAGTGACAATAATTACCATGAATTAGTTAAAAAGTCGCAAATAATGACCCTTTGATAATATTATTATCAGGCTGGCACTGTTGGCGTATTATCTGAAATAAAAGGTAACACAAATGGATCGGCCTTCGTCTAACATTACCCGTATAATGGACCGATTTCAGTGCCTAGTACACTTATCCCATATTGATCCTTTTCGGTACGTGCGCCGATTCGTTTTCATTTTCAGGTATTATGATGTCATTGGCACGCCAACAAACATATAGGTACTTATAGTACATTTCAGACCAGAAGCTATTGTATGTTGTATTATTACAGAACTCCTATCCTGGGCTTTCACGAGCCTAGTTTGGGAACAAGGTGATTCTGTAGTCATGTTTTTGTAAATGTATTTAACTGAATAAATGTTTATTTTTATTATAATTGGGAAGTAAGATTTTTTATTACAACCATCAATATATTATTTAAAACTCAAACCTCGATGTGAAAAAAAAGGCGCGTAAAATGTTGGTTGTCCGTAATATAGTCTATATTCTATTTATATTTCACATTATCTTAAATGAGTGTCTTTTGTACGAGGTTTCCAATTATTTATTATTTATTTAATAACTCTGCATGTCTATACAATTAGCCTTGTTAAGGCGCTGTACATATAAACAAATTGAAACTTTAAAATAATTATCAGATTTCGCGTGCAAGAGACTAGCTTTTATTTTTTCAGTTTTAGTATATTTGTTTCAGTATAAATGGAAGGTTCGGAGTCAATACGGTCATACGATTAGGTAAAATTATATTCATTTTTTTTTCAAAAAAAGGTTTCCAATTAATTAAGATATTATCATTACTACTAGATATTATTATACTATTATATGTGTCTTAATTTATTGAAAACCTGTTTTTATATTTCCGTATATATACACTGACTATGACAATTTTAATATATATCTTAAAAACGCTAATGAATATTTGCTATCCTAGCACAGATAATAGATAGATAGATAGATAATGCTTTATTGTATCACAAACACATTTGCACATATTATTACAATACTTAACAATTAATATAGTGAGACAATAGGCGGCCTTATCGCTGAAAGCGATTTCTACCAGGCAACCGTGAATGATATATACTGTAGAACTAATAATTACAGGATGTGTTCAACAAAGTAAGAATTAAAAAGAATGACTTAGCTAATTATAACAAAATTTGTATGAAATCATACATAAATAAACCTTCTCATATATAAATATATATATAATGTATATAATATAATAAATACATAGGTATATATTTAGATTAATGTGTGTAAAATAGAGATTAACGCAGTGAGGTGTTACTTAGACAGATATAACAGTTTAAGTTGATTTTTAAATATTAATAACGATGGTGCACGTCTTATGGAAACAGGTAAAGAATTCCACAGGATAATTGACGCGGTTTTATAAATAAAACAGAATCTTTGTTTCTAGAATTATTCCGCAAAACGCTCTCAACGTCTTTCTCACACATTGATATTATATATCTTTTCGGAGGTTTGTTGTTAATAATACCTGTCCACAGAGACTTGATGCTCCGTGAATGTAATTTACTGAGCGCGCTTTATTACATTTGGAAATTTCGACTCGGGTAAACTTTTATAAAAAATCAAGCTTTGATAAATTCTTAAATATCCGTTCGAGCGTTCCGTTAACATGAATTTGTTCGTATAAACTTTGGACACGGCAATTCAGTTGATATCATATTTAAGACCAAACTATTCGCATAACACGAGCAGGTGAGCAGAATTTATTGACCAACTATGTATTTATTGACCAACTAAGTATTTATTGAACAACTATGTATTTATTGAACAAAGGCTTACAACGGAACCTTTGTTCGCACCGAATAGCTAATTATGGGCAAGTCTCTAGCAAACACCCTGTTTGAAACTGTATTATAAGTTGCTTTTTATCCAACTCTGGAGTTGAATGCACAATTCTATCGATTAAAAATTTACATTTGCTTATTAGAAGGGTCATTAGAAAATGGAGGGTAATTATTGTTTGAAAACAAAATGCTTAGTTGTCTTCTTTTACATCGATTGTTGTAGACAAAGTCAATTTTCCTTAAAAAATAACTTAACTTAAAATTCCTTAATAATAAAGGCGAAAGTTTGTCGTATGTATGTCCTTCAATCCTTCACGTTGAAACGGATAAACCGATTAGTATTAAATTTGAAATGGAGCTTAAACTCTGGAATAATACATACGCTACTTTTATCCCGGAAATATTGACTGTTCCCGTTGGATAACGGGAAGAAACCAAAACCGTCAATATCACGTACTATTTCACCACGGGTTGAAGCTAGTTGCTCATAAATATCTATGTTTTACTATGTTGTTGTTATTGACGTCACATGAATATAAAGAGAAATCGAGGTCGTGAATACTACAAATGAGAATTAAGTAGCGGCTCTTCGACACGTACAGTCGAGTCTCTTAGGACGAGAACTATAACTTCTTTGAGAACCGAATACCCGATACTAACTTTCTACCCAGTGGCAACACTAACAACAAGAAGAACAACTCCGCACTAATTGTGGATTCTCGTAATCATTGCGATCCATTTTAATAAATGTAGCTTTGCTCGCGTTTCACTATCTCATATTAGTAGTTTTTATTAGGGTCCCGTACCCAAAGGGTAAAACGGGACCCTATTACTAAGAAGCCACTGTCCGTCCGTCTGTCACCAGGCTGCATCTCTAGAACCGTGATAGTTAGACAGTTGACGCGGCCCAATTTCGCGTCATAGAAATATGTAGTACAGCTTTTGAATTATTAAAATAGGTATGATTTCAGAGATGTAATGTTTAGGACCATAACGCATATTTATTACTGTATGCAAAAAGGTCAGTTTTTACTTTCAGGCCTCCGCAAATAAGTGAGTTCGGGGAAAACTTATATCAATATACGCGTGCAATGTACAGAATAAGTTATTTAAGTTCAAGAATATCAAACTCTTCAAAAAATATTGTTCAGTCTTAGCGATTCAAACCAAACATTAAAAATAATTAAATAAATAATACACAGCATATATGTTTAGTACATATGCTGTTTATTCTTTATTTATTAATTGTTTAATCGTAAGTTTATCACTTAAAGGTACCTATGTAAGTAAACCTATTTCCCCGTGTATTCGACATTACTTGTCTAAACATTAACCTTTGACATCAACCATCTGTTTTGGGCGACGTGACATCAGCTGAGTATATATTTACAAAGGCAATTAATTAAAAGGAAGATTAATAAGCGGAGGGTGCGATGGGTGTAGTAAGGAAGCTTATTTTGGGGCGAGACAGGGGGCGGACGAGAAAAAGAAAAGGAAGCTGAAACTTAGAACACGCTCAGAAAAGATTGAGAAGAAACTTTTCAGCGATGCTTCTAGAGGTTATTTCTTCTAGCGCAAATAGTTGAAAGTAGGATGATACATAAAGTGATGCTACCCCTGCCCCCAACCCCCAGAGTATATCCACGCAGATTACGGTAGGTTGTTAATCATATGTTCATTATTTTCAGGGGTGCTTATAATCTAAGCTCCATCGTCTCGAGACAGTCAAACGAAATTAATTTTGAACAGAGCTGCTGTCTTCAAATATTTAGTCTAAAATTAAATATGTTTTTTCTCTTAACCTCTGGAAGGATTATACAAAAGTTTATGTAGCGTTTCGTTACAAATTTGTGTAGGCTGGGAAACACTCTGGGAACATCTTTTATTTTTAAATGAGCTTTGGGCAGACATTTCTGGATATACAAAATAATTCTAAAATAAACCGGGATAAATGAATATTTGGTAATATGAACCGATATAGCCCGATGTGGATTAATATATTGAATAGTTCTTAATTAATAATCAGTTTGGATTCTGTTTTTTGCTGATCTTGCTGTAATACTGATATAATTTTTAATTATACTCGTAGTAGTTCTATTTTCATAATTTTAAAAATGAAATTACAAGATTTTGTTTGCAATGTTAGGGCTTAGATTGATGCCGCGTATGGCCCCAATGGAGTTTTGCTGTTTCCCGCGCATACTGATTTAATAATAAAAAATGATGTTAAAATATACGATTAAGAAAATCATTTTGTAATTGTCTTCTTGTTGTAATTCACTAAAAATAATAAAAATAATTGTACACTTTTATCAATTATCAATAACTGTTTCCCATTCTGATTATTGTCTGACGGCAATCTTATTTACGGCAATCGTATGTACGGCAATTTGATATTGGTATTTCAAAGAAGTTTTAAATTATGCACTTTAAAAAAAAATTATTTGTGTTATATGCTAATGCTTAGGTGAACAAACATGTCAATGAAGTGGACTAAATAGAGGTAGTATCAAATCCGTTTCTGTAGACTTCAATCGAGAAGATCTATGCTCAGCAGTAAATATTGTCAAGCTGAAATGGTATTGACTTATATGCTCACTTTTTTACCTATCACTTTAAAACCAATTTCTGTGCATTACGAATTCAAAATTCCAATTTAAAAGTGTAATTCAATCTGTGAATATAAAATTGTATAAAGTATTCACGATAACGGTCAGTTTTATGCAAACAGGCATAAAACGAGCTTTAATTAAAATTTTAATGGATCCACGGCCACTATCACGTATCGTACACACCTGCGCGACCAGGGTGCATACACTAGGCGATGATGAGGCGATTCTTCCGACAGAAGCAACCTTGGACTTTATAGAGTTCTCCTGTCAAAAGATCTATCAAAAGATAATTTTGACGAAGCGTAAGATAAGTTTTCTTACTAACATTTTAACATGAAAAGTAAATTTTGTTCTTATTAATAGTGACTTGCTAGATCACATTAAATGCTTGCATATATAGTTGGTAATAGTTACTTTCTAAAATCAATGTAGGGTAAGGAATTAATGGATTTTTAAAGAATTGTTGTCAAGCTGGTTATTAAAAAATAACGATTTTTTTGTTGTCTCTAGGTTATTTTTCTAGCTATGTGATCAAAGTATATGTAAATTAAAATTATCACAGCCTTAAACATTACAAGACAACAATATCACAGTTAAAAAAACAAGAATAATTTATGTTAAAAACTTGGTGTTTTTAAAATTTGACAATCGCGCTCACAGACAATAAGTTATGTTTCCTTTAAAGGTTTAACAGGTGCCGATGACATTACAGAGGCTCGCGGGTGTTTACAGGCAGAGAGGGCGGGACAAACCCTGATGCGTGTTGATTCAAACTGTGACATGTAACATGTAGGACTATCATTTATTAGTATTGTCTATTTAGCAACTGGGAAATTCTTAACAAAATAATTAACGTTTACTACGTTAATTATTTAGTTAAGAATTTCCCAGTTTGCAGAAGATTCCGACTATGATTTAATAATTAACTATAGTTGGAACCCTCTGAATCACTATGTGAGTAATTGTAATGTAACAAACCGACTAGGACTCACGTGGTAAACAATGTAGAACTGCAAATAAGTTCGAAACTGGTCGGAGAGTAATTTTCCAGTGTTTGCCACGTGAGTCCTAGTCGGTTTGTTACGTTACAATTATGGAAGGAACTCGCGATAGTTTTCAGGCTCAAATGACTATGTGAGTAATTGTAATGTAACAAACTGACTAGGACTCACGTGGTAAACAATGTAGAACTGCAAATAAGTTCGAAACTGGTCGGAAAGTAATTTTCCAGTGTTTACCACGTGAGTCCTAGTTCGTTTATTACATTACAATTATGGAAGGAACTCGCGATAGTATTCAGACTCAAATTACTATGTGAGTAATTCCCGTGTTTTATATATGCATAATGTGCGTAATGTGTCAAACCACGTCAGTTTTAACAATATACATTAGTGAGATATTAGAAGCAAAAATATCTCTTGCACTGAAAACGTTACTTTTCTGCTCTGTGATAGTACCAGTTATATGGCTATGGCTCTATGAAGCAGTCCCTACAGGTAACCAGGTACTATAATTAGTTGGATGAATATCGTCGATGAATATTAAACTAACATTACGGTTTTATCAGTCGCTTATAACGTTGAACATAGGCTTTAATTGGTACTGTCCGGGTTCGAAACATACTGTAACAAAAACAAGTTTAATGATGACGAAGCTCTTTTCAAACTTTAAACAGTTTCTGCCAGTTAGTTTGTTTTCAGTTTTAAAAACGTTTTATTTTACATTGATATATTTTATCCGATAATGTTTTGAAGGTCGTAGTGGCTGAGTGGTGACACTGACTATAGAACCGCGGGCAAACATTTCTGTGATGAGCATCTATGTAGATGTTAGTTCTCGGGTCTTGGATGTTTGTGTGATGTGACTGTGTGTGTCTGTACCTCCCGCGACACAGGATAGCCTACTGCAAGGGTGTGAGTCAGGCAGCAGTCCTTGACAGCCAGTGAGCATTCTAGGTCTAGCGTGATAACATCTTCGACCACATCGTCACTGACCATCAAGTGAAATAGTGGTCAAACGCTAGATCTATACAGTAGAAAAAAAGAGTGTGAATGCGTTTGTTTATTCGTTTTGTTTAATAGAGCTACTCTGTCTAATCTTGTATTTATTATTGAAGGCGACTAAGAAAAGTTGAGAGCTCTTTGCAACAGTTGCCAAACGCAAGTTTATAATACGTGAAAAAAAAAGATTTGATCGCAGTTCGAGGAACAACCGCGGAGTCCAAAAGAACCCTTTTTCTCAACCTCATAATTTAGGGATAAAGGTAAAAAAGCCCATGATCTGCTTCAATTAAGTTATAATATTTTAAATACGAAACATTAAAAAGCATAAAGTCTCATTTTGTACTAATTGGAAGATTCCGTTGATCGGCATAGTTCAATAAAGCTTTCCAGTCAAGCTCACTTGATGGTCAGTGACGATGTAGTCGAGGATGTTATCACGCTAGACCTAGGATGCTTACTGGCTCTCAAGGACTGCTGCCTGAATACACTATTTGGTGACATTTTTTCAAACTTGAGGTTGGTAGCTAACCAGACGGGTACTCGAAAGTATTCTACCGCCAGGCTGGGAATTTGATAACGGCGTTATCTTTACCGAAAATTGAAGCCATTGGTGGGGATGGAACCGGCCAATGCTTCCACCGCTGAGCTATCATTGTCTCAGATCATGTACAGGCTAGAGTATCGGATAGAGTAAGTGTTCTTAAAATTATATAAATATAAATGTACAACAAATGTATTAACCGCCCACGTGAGTTCCTTTACAATAGAGTTAACTTTCTCAAACTGAACACAATAATCAAATTCTGAAGAACTTTTTAATAAATTATCACAATAATTTCACAGATTTTGGCACGAAATTTTCAACTCAATCGAGCGTGGCATAGAGCACGATATCGAAAGCACCTTATCAGTTAATGGAACACACGGAATAAAGCCTTTTCAATTAAAAGTTTCCGTTTGTTTTGCACAAAGTATAAAACTTCCCCCTTTTACATCGACCCTTTGTAAAAATATATTTATACGACTCACAAGCGACTTCCGATCTCTCAGAGGCTTCTTTCAAACTTCACGTTTACGTCTTACTTTGTAAGTTTATTTGAAGGGATTCTGAAAGTTTACTAACCGCTTCGTGGAATAATTTTGTAACTGTTTTACCTTGTTTTGGGAGTATTTAAAACCAAATTATGCTCTAAATACGCTTCTTTATTTACGCTTTTTGAAAGGGTTGTTGGGGTGAGGTTTGACCGTTGATTGCATGACTTTATAACAACTTATTTCGTATATTTCTGAGAATTTTCACAATATTGCTATTTGATACTTGTAATTTTAATTTTACGTAATTTAAGCTACTTATTTGTTTGAAAGCATGATGAGACTTTTCTATGACACTAATTCAAAAGCAGGTATATATCCTTCGAATAAAAAAATATACACAGGATTTGGTTCATAAGTTGTCTTAAGTAGAAATAATATGCCAACCCTTTTAGAACTAATCAGCATTGCAATTCAACGTGGCAATGCTGCTAGCATCCTGGGCACGCTGCCAGCCGGTAGCGGGTTAGAACATTTGAGTTATTTATAGGCTACCAATAGCTAGTGGATTGCTCAGTAGTAGCTGCAGTATTGTAATTAGTTATTAGTGTTTTATTTTAATAAAGGCATTTGCCCCATTTGAGAATGTATGAAACTTAGAAAATCATTAGAATCTGAATAGTACTGATATTTGTTAATTGTAAGGAAAACTTATTGATGGTATAAAAAATGTAATTGTAACAAATTTGGCATTAAAGAACTATAATTTAAGCAAAAGTTATATATTTTTGAACTACAAATAGTTTTATCGCTGTAGTTTAATCGAGTGTGGTGGGTATGCTGATAGGTACCATTTGGTTAACAATTTCACTAATAATCTATCATTACCGGATTGACAATACGTATGTTTTTTTTATACTTATTATAAGTTTGCGTTTGACAACTGTCTCACCTCATGTTAAGTGATCACGTTGTCTAGGATTTAGCACGTGTTCTTTATTATATTGCATGTCATGTTTTCTTAATAATTTCATAATTTAATGATAAACCCGTACATCATCTATCTTTAATAAGTGTGACAATACACCATTGGTAACAAAGGTTTTTAGTTCAAATGCGTTTGGTGTGTTTTTAGAAAGGCGAAAATCACTGTTTTATTCTATGAGACAATACTGTTAGAATAATAAAGAACGCTTAGAAAGCAATTATTTTCATTTCATCCTTTAGATATTAACTATGTTTACCTGCAAGGAAAACCAACTTATTTCGTTTTATTACTTACATATAACGTATATATAACCGCCTATAGTTATTGAGTTTAATTAAGAAGCCGATGTCGTAAATGGGCATAAAAAAAATATAAATTTATCCTCGCAAAATTGATTGTTATTCGAGATTTCGGCTAATTCATTGCAGTGAAAACTGCTAAATTATGAAGCAGTTTTCACTGCAACGAATTAGCCGCTTACCCAACGTTGAGAACATAACCCAAGCTCACGCTCACCCGTCCGTAGCTTTCCCGTGTAAGCGCGCACTTACACCACGCCACCATAGACAGAACTAATCCAGTGCCATTGTAATTTCTTTAATTCCTAGTTTGTTACTTTGAGCTCAAAACTTTTATGACTGTTTTGAATGTCTGAATATAGATAGGTATTATATAGGTCTATATATGTCGCGAAATGATTGTAATAACAATCGTCGAGATATTTAGCCCATATTTAAACAATCACCATATAACATGCTTTTATGTACACAACTAAAGTAGCAATCATCATCATCTCAGCCATAGGACGTCCACTGCTGGACGTCCTATGACACACGTCCTCCCACATTGATTTCCACAAGGCACTAGCAAGCACTAGCAAGACTAAAGTTGATTAGACAGTTCTACAATTCAACGTCACTAGGTCAAGGTCTATAAACACGGCTTCCAAGTTTCACGTTTTCTATGAATCCATTGTATTTACCTACGAAATGACCCCGCTTGTTTTACGTGCTCTATTCACAGATAACGTTCCGTGATCAGATTGAGGAAGTTCTACGAAAGGACCAGGTCAAGAATACTCTGAACTGGCGCTTCTTCGCTTTGTATGAATGTATGAAGCGTGGATGAAGATGTGGATGAAGCAGCAATTGGCTGTGGTCTGTCTACCCCTACGGAAAAGAAGCGTGATATATGAAGAGGCTTATAGACATACTCCTCACAGGTACTCAAAAAAGTACGAAAAAAACAACTTCACACATGCATTTCGGAATACTTAATTAACGTGTATTATATAATAATAATTACTCGCAGCGCGTAAGCAAACTGCGAACTATATTATATATAATATGTAAAAATAAATAATTAGTCATTAGTGGTCTTGGATGATCCACTTTTCACTGAGCGGTAGAAGTTACTATCACGAGTAGAATATAGAGTATCATAAATAAGTAAATGTATAATAGGCATTCCCAAATAATAAAAAACTAAATGATTTGACAACCTTAATGATTAAAACACCGTTTCGTAGATGTGCAGCGCACGTGCTTTATTCGTACCTATTTGATATAGAGCGTTAAGAAACACACCAACGGCTAATAAGAATAAAATATCGTATGTCACTCAGTAAAAAACAAAACTAAAGTAGCCATAACAAAAGCTTTATATTTCGTTAATAATTGCAAAAGATCTATATCCGAATTCAAGCAGATCGATGCTTCCAGCTGCGCTCGATAAAGTTCATTCAGTTGAAACACAGTTGCTCCACTAATTTTATTCTCATGGTAATCCAGCAGAATGATTTTAATTTATTAAAACTAAGTTTAAGGCTTGCAACATTACATTTTGGTTCACTTACTTTTAATAATAGCTACTATGAGTAAAATCTGGTAAATGTTTACATAATTATTTCAATTATGGGCATTTTTCATTGTCATTGTCATTTGTTGTATTTGCTGTCATTGATAGAATAATTTAAGAAGAAGAAGAAGACAATTGAGAGAAGCAAGTTACCTGTCCTGTCTATAATTAATTGTTCGATGACGAAGTCGAGTCCACTTGAAGCCAGTACGTCAAATAGTACAAAAAAGTAACACGAGAATATTCCACGACAAAAAAAAGACTTAATTATAAAAAAAAGCACCTGTTTTACAAACTAGAAAGAGGAAACATTTATGTCATTGATATCTTGACAGTGACAGAATTGGGTACTTTTATTACAATTCCATTTTTATTAAAAAACACCTCATCGGCTTCAATCGGGCTATATCAGAAAAATAGCCCTACTATTGTTTCTGTTCTTCGCATCGTTTATTGATAGTTAAAAGTTGACAAAAACTTTAAAACGTTCACTAGTGAAAATATTTACCAATATACTATTTACCAATCCCTCAAATTGCTTCAGTTGTTTGCTTCTCTATCCATTCATCTTACCTACATTATAATTTACCTAACTTTGATTAAAGCTCGATGCCGGACCAAGTCTAAGCTATTAAAACTAGTAGTGTGTAAAAACACTACAGTAACTTGACAATTAGTCTTCTTCACATTTGCCTTTTTAAAGGTTTATGGATGTGTACATATCAGATAAAGGTATCGAACCTAAGAAAAATGCATGCACAAAAATGTTCGCATCTGTACCTATTTAATGCAAGCGTTCCCTAGAACGGAACGAGAGAATATCTTACAAAAGTCGCAACCTTTGACCAACTAGACAAGGCCACGACCCATAAACACTAAACATTCTCACTGTAAGAGATTCCTTTTCAAAACTCTCAAAAGCGGTGACTACGCATTTCGCTCCAAAAGAAGCTCGAATGGGCAGAGGTCTTATAAAAATAAACATTCGCAAACATTTGCGGAATTCTGTGGTCAACCTGAGCGTGAATTTGAATTGAATTTGCTACATTCAAACCAATGTTCTATTTTACAGTCAAAAAGAGATCATTATTAAATGGATAACTGTTAAAGGGCATTCAATGATAAGTGCTCTCAGATATACAATCGGTGATTAAAAGAATAGATGCTTACTACTTCCGCAAAAGTGAACAGTTTAAAAATATTTTAACTGCACAAAAATATAAGCAATAAAATTAAATTATGAATGTATAAAACAAGGGAATTACTCACGTAATAAATCGGAAGGTTCCGCCTATAGTTTCAATCAACCACATTCGGTGGTCTTTTTCAAGGAGAATACGGGGGAGAATCAGTACTACAGCTCTCTTGGAAAAATACCACCGAATGTGGATGGAACTATAGTCGGAACCCTCTTTCTTATCACGTGAGTAATTCCCGTGTTTTATACATTCGTAATGTGTCAAAACCACGTGAGTTTTATGAACAAAATAAAGTTCAATGTCCTATTTTAATAGGAATGGAACCTCCATAACGAATGGACTTTTTTCCTTTTTTCGGCTTCGATTGTATTGATGATTGTCGTGGGGTACCGGCCTTGTATTTTGTCCGTGGGTGCCGTCAGAGTCGGCTAAGCGATCACCATAAGTTAGACAGCAGCGCCTTCTGCAGGTATTAAAATACTGCACTCGCCAACCCGCCTGCCAACGCGGTGGCAATTACGGGCAATCTTCCCCACCCCTTAAAAATAAATGGAGGAGGCGTATGTCCAGCCGTGGATGTTCTATGGCTGAGATGATGATGATGAGATGAAACAGTTGATGTTCCACACAACAGTAGTTCAAGTCCTTAGAATAGTTTTTTTAGTTCGAAATATAGCATAATAAATTGTACTCGGTTTAGTGAAGCTATAGTCTGTTTTGCTCGTACATCGATTTTCTCGCAACAGGGCGGCTAACAGTTTTAGTGGCCATGTCAGTGTAAACTCGGTTTGCAGAGGCTTTAACTTTGTTATCTCACCATTGCTGCTCGTACACCAATTTTCCTATGGCGTAAACTCAAAGTCGGCCGTTTTATAAATAAATGCTGTCATTTTGAGAAAAGCTTATGTATTGTGTACTTGTTTTTCATAATTTTTCACATGTGCATCATATTTGAATCTCGAATGGGACATCCCTAATTTTATAAATAGTAAAATAAAAAATAACAGCGTGCTGCTGCACGCCTTCGCCAGATCAGGTATTTTTTATAAGTTGCAGCTCTTATAAATAAAGCATGTTCACTATAGATATGACGTATTATATACAAGAACATATATACTACATGTATTTGAAACATGTAAAATTGGATAGTCATTCAAACTCTCGAAAATAGAACTAGAACTATATTCTATTTATACTTTTACGTATATATTAATTCAGAGTCTAACCTAACTGCATACCTAATTTCATTGAAATCAGTACAGCCGTTTGAGCGTGAAGGACAAACAAACATACTTACACACATACAAACTTTCGCCTTTGATATTAGTGGGATACTAATATTAAAGGCAAAAGCCGCACCTTGCGGTGTTACCCGCGGTGAAATGGTACGTAGTATAAACGATTTTTGTGTCTTCCGGTCACCCCACGGGAATAGTCGAATAATATATAATATTAATATATTCTTACATGCCTCTAGTGGTAGTAGTGGGGCGAGCGACAGACTAGCTATATAAGCCAGACAGAACCGAAGCGCGCACACTTTTACTCGGGCGCTCGCCGGCATCGGACGTCGACGCAATGACGTAGCAAGTGGAAGGGGCGACCGACGTTACGTCACCGGCGCGGCTGGCTTGGACGAGTCATTCTACTTCGGGACATCGTACTGAGCGGACGTGCCTAATTTAGTCCACTGTTGGACACTTCTACCTGGGTACTCGGAGACATCAGACGTGGCTTAGGAGTCTACGTGAATTGTTGTCGTGTTTGGTGATATCGCGTTTTGTTATTTAATTTCAATGAAAAATATTGATAGTTCGCTTTGTATTTTCTGTTTAAAAATTGAATACACTTCTGATCGTCAAGATCAGAAGTGGGATTCGCTTAAAAACACGCGACCTTGATCGTGCGCCATCTCTCTAGCTGCGAATAACTTTTGTTCGCATTACAAACCACAACGTGTTAATTACTTTCTTTGTTCTGTTGTTTGTGTGTTTTACAGTGGAAATATGACGGTTTGTGTGTTTTACAGTGGAAATATCACGGTTTGTGTGAATTTAAATTTTGAAAATTACTACGAGTCGATTATTCATTTTTGTTTGCTAAATTATTTTGCATGCCGAACTATCACGTCGAGTACGCTATTGTCGCACTCCATTGCTTCCTGTGATTACAGGTGAAGCCAGTGCGTAGTCTGTCTAAATGCGATTGTTATGTGAAATAACAGCGTAATTAATTTGGGCAATTTCTGATCGTTTATAAATTTTCAAAGTACCCACAGTTTTATACCGCCGTTGAATGAAGTTGGTTTAAGCTCCCGTGAAAATTACACATAGCGCCTAGTATGTGAGATTGATACCAAGGAAGTAGAAAGCTCTTGTAGTGTTACAACTGTGATTGTTTTTCAAAATGTTTAGTAGGTGTATATGTTTGTGCCATTTTTAATAAGTGCGTTTGTCCTGTTGGCTACTGACATTTGAAGCTGGAAAGCATAGATCTGCCGATGCGGCATTAGAGCAGACAATTGTACGACATTCTATTGAGCGAGTACTATTATTTACTCAGTCATTTTTTAACGTTTTTTTTGTGTTTACCCACAAATCTAAATTTCATTCCAAGCGATCAAAGTTGCTAATTCGGAAGGCTTATAAGTAAAGGTCAGGTAGGCCGAGTCCTAGGAAGGCGGACGTTTTACCAATACTGATGTAAAGACCAATTTGTGTTTATTTGTTTGAAATAATTCGCAGAATTTCGGCCTGGCAGACGAATTCCCGATACGTGTGGGCTCTGGCTTGGCTGGCGCATCCTCGATACGTGTGGGTTCTGGCCTGGCAGACGAATGCCTGTTGTGCGCGCTCCGGCCTGGAAGATGCATTCCTATTGGGTGTAGGCACCGACATTGTCACTATTTTGTACCTCGACATTGTGGTACCCGCAGCACCGACTTTGTGACTATTTCGTACCTCGACATTGTGGTACCCGCACCACCGACTTTGTGACTATTTCTTACCTCGACATTGTGGTACCCGCAGCACTGACATTGTGACTCTTTCGTACCTCGACATTATGGTACTCGCAGCCCCGGCATTGTGACTCTTTCGTGCCCCGACATTGTGGTACTCGCAGCCCCGGCATTGTGGCTATTTCGTGCCCCGACATTGTGGTACTCGCAGCCCCGGCATTGTGGCTATTTCGTGGCCCGACATTATGGTACTCGCAGCCCCGGCATTGTGGCTATTTCGTGCCCCGACATTGTGGTACTCGCAGCCCCGACATTGTGGCTATATCGTGCCCCGACATTGTGGTACTCGCAGCCCCGACATTGTGGCTATGTAGGGTTTGACGGCATTTCGTAATGCATATTAGAATCGGTCTGAAAAGTGTCTGATGCAGTACGCTGTGTGTGATGAATGTATTGAAGAGATTTAGTTGACATAGATATAGCTTGGAGTGTATCGGTGATAGAGGGCCGTGATTGTGTGATGAATGAAAGAATAGAAAACTACACATGCTGTTTTGGCGCGGCGAATGTGCGCTGGGTGTTTTCTCTTTGCTTGTTTGCTGAAGGCGGGGTCTCGTAGCACACGAGCTCTGGCAGCTGCTGCTGCTGCTGCTACTGCGATGAATGGACTTTGGGGGGTGCTTCGTTCAACCTTCTTCGCGAGTTGTGAGCCGCACCACATGAACATCTGCATTATTGGCTACATGCCTAGTGATTTGCTGGGCCAGCGTGTGGATAAGGATGTCAGTAAGCCAAGTTTGTGTCAGACGGAACGATTCTCAGAAAAACATGTGTTGTGGTGTATTGTGTTAACGAAAAAAGTCTGAAAAACCTGACGGGGACGTCAGGGTGTCAGGAGAGGCCGTCTTACATGCCTCTAGTGGTAGTAGTGGGGCGAGCGACAGACTAGCTATATAAGCCAGACAGAACCGAAGCGCGCACACTTTTACTCGGGCGCTCGCCGGCATCGGACGTCGACGCAATGACGTAGCAAGTGGAAGGGGCGACCGACGTTACGTCACCGGCGCGGCTGGCTTGGACGAGTCATTCTACTTCGGGACATCGTACTGAGCGGACGTGCCTAATTTAGTCCACTGTTGGACACTTCTACCTGGGTACTCGGAGACATCAGACGTGGCTTAGGAGTCTACGTGAATTGTTGTCGTGTTTGGTGATATCGCGTTTTGTTATTTAATTTCAATGAAAAATATTGATAGTTCGCTTTGTATTTTCTGTTTAAAAATTGAATACACTTCTGATCGTCAAGAATATGATATATATAATTAGAAATCAGCCTATATTTTATTATTCCAGCTGTTCTTCTTCCAAATTTCATGCATATCCGTTCAGCCGTTTCAGCGTGAAGGAGTAACAAAAATACACACGATAAAAGACAAACTTCCGCCTTTATATAGTGTGATACAAAGATGTAAAATATATCTAGTCTAGATCACGAACACAACCGCTTCTATGCGTAGAACATCTTATCGTAGTAAAGAAGGTAGTTTAAAGCAGAATGAACGAGTGTAATCTAGATACAAAGTAGCCCTTCAACTTTACGTCGATCCTATAAAGTTAAAAAGGTTTAAGCTTAAGGGTTTCCCGACGGAATCACTTATTCTCTCGGCTCTATATTTTCATTATATTACGGAGCTATTTGAATTTATTTCTAAGTTACTTCAGACTCCATTCTTAACCTTCTAACGTTCAGCCGCGATGATTACGGTTTTTTATCAACTACAATTATCCCACAGGAACTTTACTTAAATAAATAAGTATTATATAAAAGGGGATAAAAGTAGCCTATGTGTTATTCCAGGGTCTAAACTATCTCCATAGCAAATTTTATCAAAATCAGTGCAGTCATTTGAGCGTGAAGAAGTAACAAACATACACACAAACTTTCCCCTTTATAATATTTGTAGCAAGGATAATCTTGTCACAGTGTTTTTCATCGAACTCCCACGTAACGATTTGCTTATTTTATGAATTGTGTGTATATTTCGCCGTTAAGTCTGAGATTAGTTTTCAGTAAAATACTTTTCACCCACTACCCTCACCCCCCATTTTTTATCGCAATTTTAGTATTTTTATTCCTTCGAACATTGATGCGAAGTAATTTAAATGTAGTGTCGTGTCACTTTGACATTTCGATAAATATATGGCAGAACAACTTTTGCCAGCTCAGCCGGTTCCAATATAAGAGATTTTTTTAAAGATATTATTATTCTATATCATATTCTATATTATTATTATACCTCTTTTAGCCGCTGTATCTGCAAACAATATACCGCTTACCTGAAACAAACAAGTAAATGTGATGTTATTATACATAATCGCAGGTTTATTCCTTTTAATAGCTGTCTTAAGAAATCTATCTATTTATTAGAAAAGATAAATCGTTCCCGGAAAAATGGAATGCAAAAGGCCTTGAGGCCAAAGCCCGAAACCGGGATCCGACCAGGTAGCTCAGGAGTTAGACATGCCGATCAACTTCAATCTCAATCTCTTCAATCTCTCCACACAGCTTGAGACCGAAACAGGTGAAGAACAGCAGTAATAAAAATTGTAGGTATCATGGTCAAACATTGACGAAAAGCCTAAGGAGGAGCTTATACATATAGTATTATATACACATACATATACTATATATAGTCCTTTGAATGGCATTCGTAGAAACGATCTATAAAAATAGAGATAGCACTTGCAAGGAATATGCAGTCATTATTGATGTGCCTTTCGATTCTTCTACGATTCTATACACGGGACGTAAGTAACCTTTAGGCAAATATTTCCACAAAATCTTCTGTAAGAGGAAGCGAAAGCGCTGCCCGTACTGTAAGCCACAATATATAGACGTACTGCTATTTAATTTAAGCACTCGTGCGAATCGCTGAATTAATCCCCCGAACGGAATAGAATGTAAATGAAGCGTCAAGAGGTCCTTCGAGCATTTAGAATTGCGATACGCCATCGATTCACATGGGGATTTAGGAAAGCCACAATAAAATTACCCCGGTTCGAACAGCTCGATATCGGGATCGAAATCCACCGCGCCTTTTTATTTTTATTTTACAAAAAAAATACAAATACATTTATTCCTTAAATGGTGCACTTTTTACATGCTTAAACTACTTAGAATTATAAACTATGACTACAATGTTGCGTATGACATTCACATATGTACTTACACAAAAATAAAAAAAAAGGTTAAGGTAGGTCCCAAGCAAGTCATTCTAGCCCCCACACTAGGATACCCTGTGTTGTGGGTGGCTAGTCTCTAGTCGAGTCTTTTAGAGATTATAAGCTTGCGTTTGACCACTGTCTCACCTGATGTTAAGCGACGACGCGGTCTAAAGTGGAGCACGCAAACTTAGAAGGAACTTATCCACTCGCGACTTGAAGACTCCGGGGTTGTACATATTGGGAAACACAGACTCAAGCAGTGAGTTCCACTCTCTGGCAGTACGCATTATAAAAGTGGAAGCAAAACGCTTCGTTCGTAACGGTGGTATATCTACCATGTAGCGCCTGGTTGGTCATACTTATATTTTTGTGCTTAACAACACAAATGTGGTTAAAATACTGCTCATATAGAATTTATGAACAATGTATCTCGCCCTTAAATAGAGACAGTAAGAAAAGTATTAATGGACACATTTTTAGTATAGTAAATTTAGCAAGTTAGACTCAAAATACTTTTGTTTTCAGGCTAGATCTTCATATTTATATAGGAGGCAGTTATGTGTATCAATAACTATGATAAATAAAAAAAAATTATTTTGAGTGTAATATAATGAATAATATTATAATCGTGTCAGCCTATGCCAATATATTACCGTTTTACTTACCTCAATTTTTTAGTGAAAATCTTTATTTTCTTCGCGATTGCAAAAAGGTTACACTGACAGATGTTATTTCTTCTAAGTAACTAAAATATACATAAATACATCGTTTAAAATTATAAAAACCACAATGAAAACAAGTTCTACTGAGACGGAACTGACGAACTTTATTTATTATCTCGGGGTGATGGGCGCTGAACAGTTCTTCACGAATTGTAAGGGTCTATAAGCAGAGGTTACCATTTAACATCCTGTGGGCTTTCCGCTTGTTCCATCATCGTATCGCATAAAAACATATAGTAAAAATAGTGCTATTTTCCTAGTGAGTCTAGACCCTTACCCGGTTCCGAAAAGCCGGATATTAGACGCAGAATGAGAGATGACAACGCGAATATTCCGATAACTTGCCACTTAATAACTATGCCGGTTATTTGTTTGTTACACCAACATAATTAACAATCGAATACCTACCTCACTAAACTTGTTCATTATGAAATATTGCTGGAGAATGAGCTTCGCTCAGTGTTTACGAGATGGCGTTATACTTAACTATTTATATTGACAATTGAATAGCAAACGGCCGCTTAACAAATGGGCGACTCTTTTATACAAATATTTTTAGTAGAAATCTTTTAATTGCAAATTATACTGGAATTTTATATGTCAATTCAGATACGATTAAATTGGTGTTGGCTTCGCGTCTATAGACAATAATTGATTACAATTTTCATGCTGTATACAAATATATATTGTATATAGCACCTGTGGTTCAGGTGGAGTTGTGAAACACTTGAACAAAATGTCGTCTGTAAAGGTATCCAGAATATGGGTTTTTCCCCTCAATGGTGCAAACTCACACCAAGTTGCGACTTACTAAGTCTCTAATTAAGCCAAAGGAAACTTAAGGTTAAGCTCAATTAAGTTAAGACTAGTACAAATGTTTGCACTGGACGTTCGTAATTTAGTTTATTTTCGGGTAACTATAAAACTTTAGTATTTTTATTTCAGGGATTCACAAGGTTATTCAATCATACTGGATATATCGCGACTATGAAAATGAGACATGAGGACAGACTAAGTATTCCTAAGACAAGACCCGTAAAGACCCAAAGGCATGCCATATATACGAAAATAAATATGTACAATAAGTTACCTAAATCTGCTACTAAATTAGAATACCAAGAGTTCAAACTTAAAATCAAATATTTCTTGACTAGTAATGCATTCTATAAATTAGATGAGTTCATGGATATCAAACTCATCATCATCAGACATCAGAAAAGTCTTTTCAGTGACCTAAAATTATAATAAAAATGCACTTGCTCCTTATCGATTTAATTAAATAATTGACGTCAATATTTCCACTTTCATATGGACCAGTCTTTAAAATATATATTAATAATAAATCAATTGAATAAGTAATTATTAACTTGTATTGACTTGCAGAAAATAACGAATGTTATTATGGTTAATAAATAAAAACTAAAAATATTATTCGACAGACAATTATGTAATATACAATAGCTTGTCAGATAAGTAAGCCAACACGATCGCTTATTATGTATATTTTAGTATGACGCTAATTACATTGAAGTTTCTTTGTAATGCATAATTATCTTGTGTACTTATATCATTCATAATATAACAGATAAAATCAGTCCAAGCTATTTAATTATAACAGTGTATGTGTATGTAAATATATTGCTGTGATCAAGTATTAAAAAAACTTACTACTATATATTACTCCAAATAACGACTAATATAGGCAGCACGCCTTTAAAAAGCCTTGTAAAAATCTTTACTAAATATTTCACCTCCACCATAGATACATAAGCACTTTAATCCTATGCTTCCCAGTACCTAGTCATTTCATCAAAAACAAAAACACCATTCACGCAAAGTAAGCAGCGTCTCATGCTGAAGGATAACAACCAAAACACAATCAGTCCGGAACTGGATTCATCACCAGCATCCGATCGTCTTCGAGTGTTCAATTTGTATGCTAATGAGACATTCGTCCTAGACTTTGATTATGGGTTCAGCGAATTGATAGCGTTAAAAAGGCTATAACTTTTATAGACTTGTACTTAAATAAGTATATCTCTTAAAGTAAATTAATCCATTTTGTTTACTATTTATTTAAAAATGCCTGCTATTTAAAACTCCCTCTTGCATGTCCAAACTACGCGAAAAATAGGTTGATAGCGTACTGATTCATCTTAAACCTTTTTAATACCATACTAGCTATACCCGGCCATGCTTTGCTCTGGCATGTCATACTAACAAAAGCGTAATAACATTGTGTTAGACAATAAAAACGGTTACCAAGGCAACGTAAAATACAAATAAGGAAATTAAGAGAAAAAATATATTCCTTCAGTAAGAACTTCAGGATGTGAAATGAACATTCATGATTAAAAATTTAAAACATAACCAAAATTAATATGTAACTAATTCTTTAGAATTATATCATTACTTTCTTTCAAATATTGATAAGAAGTGTTTGCCGACTGATCACTTGAGTGACGATGTGATCGAGTCATGTTGTGATTGATTTTTAGCCATGGTATAGTTGTTGGTATATAATTAGAAAGTGCAGTGCCGCAGACTTTTCATAGGTATGTGTTTTGATAAGGGCCGAAAATAAACTAATTAAAAAATTAGAAAGAAAGAAAGAAAGAAATGAAATGTGACTTACCTCACAATCCTTAATTGCTATAGCACTATCAGTCTTTCCCGTATCCAATTGGTCAGTGTTAAAAGATGTTTCATCCGTCATAGTTCCTTCATCCACTAATATCTCCCGGCTGGTTTTTCTCGAATGATTAATTATGTCGGGTTTTTCATCGCTCCGCAAATTACTTGCATTCTCGTTCGTACAGTTCTCCTTTCCCAACTTACGATCCTCGGCCGAACGTGATTTATCTTCGGAACTTTTCATTTTAAAACAAGAAATCGACTTCCTATCTTCTTTAGCCTCGTTTCTACTAATTGGATCATTTTTATCAATTCTATCGTCTCTTTTGTGGCTCCTGCCATTATCAGACTTGAGACGTTTTTTCTTGCCGTTCCACTTGGCGTTCACTGTATTGGTTCGATTGCTATCGTCGCTCGTGCAGACGCCATCCGCGCAAACGGGGTTGACTAGAATTTTCGTTGACTTCGCCTTCCGTTCGATCTTTCTCAAATTCAATAGATTACCTGAACACTCTATAACCGAGGGTGAAGATGTGATAGAAGTGGAACTATCTTTTCCCTCGTCGCTATGCCGCCGAACAGGTTTCGGTAGTAACTTGATGGCCTTCATATTATCGGTTGGTGCGTGACGTATTCTGTTTGCGCCGAGTGGTCCCATAGCAACGGGTGGGCCTCCTTTAAACAATAATGCGGTCTCCGTTGGTTGACAAACACAAGCTAACATTGTCAACGTGTCAATATGTACTATCACTAATTTATCACTCACATTTTTGGTGTATCACTCGTTTGATCTAGGAAGATACATAAAAGTTGTACTGACTGGAAACGTTTATTTATTATTAAAAACAGCTGTAAATTTTTCCATATTAGATTGCAAATTGTGAACCGTAACTATTGTTTATGTGTGTGTAATTATCTTTACACGTTTACGACTTTATTAAAGTGTATATATAGAGAGGAACGTATCTACTCTAGAATGTGCTAGAGGGTCGTAGTTTTGCTAATAAATGCTCTATTTGCACTCCGCAAGCACCTTAAGTGAAGTTTAATGTCGGAGTCGTAATGCGCCACCTACGCGGTGAGAGCGATATTAAGCCTCGACTTACTAATGTAAACACTTAGGGAATCTGTGCCGCTGCAGACTAGTTTCCCTCTATCTCCTTTTAAAGTGAAGATTTTGTTCTCGCTCTGATGTTTCTGATTGCTATGGTAACCATGTTTCAGATAAATACGCGTTCAAATGTAAAAGGGACGAATGAGAAGTTGAGAAAAATATATCGTATCTGATGATGCTGATGCTTGATTAGCTTGAGTAGCTTTGGACGCAATACTAGATAACAAGTTAATAGAAACATGAAGCGATGATAGCTCAGCGGTGGGAGCGTCGGCTGTTAAACTGACGGTCGCTAGTCCGATCCCCACCAATGGCTTCAGCTTCCGTTATCGAACTCCCAGCATGGTGGTAGGGCACTTTCATGTACCCGCCTGGCTTACTTTTTTGCTGCCACCTAAGTTCAAGTTTATAAAATTGTCACCAAACACATAGTGTGTTCAGACAATAGTAGACCTTGAGAGCCAGTAAGCATTCTAAACTTAGCGTAAAACATCATCGACCACATCGTCACTAACCATAAGTGAGATAGTGGTTATACAAATATCTATACGGTATAAAAAATAGATGGCCCAATAGGTTTTGAAACGGCTTCTATCACCCTACATATAAAATTTCGTATAAAACATTAATTGCCCCCACGAAACCTAGTTTGTTTATAATATTAACAATAAAATACGAACACACAAATTAATTAAATTCATATTTAAAATCTTGTTTTATGTTTAATATTGAATAATGCTTGAACAAAAGTTATTAAAACGAAACACAAATGAAACAGGAAAATTGAATTAAACCGCCTTATATTTTGTTATTAAAAAGAGCCCCATTGTTTTAATTGATTCCTTATTCCATACAAACAACGTTAAAGCGGATTCGTCATTCCCTTCGCATTATCTTGACATCGAAATAATAAGGAGGGCCGAGACAAATTACAAGGGACCCAAGAGAAGCGTTTTGAAACTGTAATCTTCCTAGTTGACATTTCGTAATTATTATTCAGTCAGATGTAGGCTGGTGAGTCAGCTAAAGCGAGACATGAAGATTTATATTCGCGGGAGGCATGGACACACACAAACAACCAAGACCCGGGACAAACATCTACACTCATCGCACAAATGTTTGCCCCTGCCGGGATTCGAACCCAGGGTCACAGAGACACAGAGGTTATGTCACTGACACTGACCACGGCGCTACGGTGACCGTCAACGCCGTCTTTACGAAAAGAGTTTGTCTATCCGTGTGATTGTTATTTGTTATGTCTAAACTATTTAAGTGATCTAATTGTAATAATAGTAGCTTCTTTATATAGATGTATTATCCGGCTTTACTCACGTTTATGGTCGAAGTTTCTACCTAGGTTTCAGGCATGTACGATGCCCATCCTCAGGTGAGATTACGCTGCCAGATCGCGGCGACCATTATAAATGTGAGTAAAGCCGCTTCACCCGCGTAGACACGGGCCCGCTACCTCAATTATCCCATGGGAAAAGAGTTTTTTTCCGGAATAAAATTAGTCTATGTAATTATGCAAATATATTTAGCCGTTTAGAGTGAAGGAAAAACAAACATACAAAGGATAAACAAACAAACTAACTTTCGCCTTTATAATATTAGTGTGATAAACAGCATGTGTTTATATTATTATAGGCGGCCATCGATAATTCGATTGCGTCGGTCAACACAATTAGGTAAAAACCTAGATAATAGATTTTTCCTACACTTAGCTATATTTTGTACGGTTACGGTGCTTAAAACATGACATAGTAATACAAAATCACAAACTCCAGCCCCCCCCCCCACACTCATATATACGGATTACACACATATTTCTTAGCCTCTGTAACATTAACCACACAAAATTGCACAATTATTTCTCATAACTAACTAGAATGACAATAAATTTCTAAGTCACAATGATGGGAAGGAACTGTTACCCTGTAACACAGTGCATATGCACTGCATATGCTAGTACGGGGTACAGGGATCTTTTTACATAACTATACACATCATGATATAGACTTTATCCTTAATAACCTTATTGTCAAAAGATGTAACACGTGTGTCCGTAGGATGTAAATACAGAATTTATTTATTAATTTATTTTTAGAATCTTTCGCTTTGACCAATAACCTAAACATGAGCATGTTAGGAATAGGAATCTGGAAAAAGCCGGCCTTTAAATTGAAGTTTTAGTGACAGTCTAACTTACGTTGCCATCCATAGATCCATATTCTCTTGGTTTATTCCATTTTATTACGAAACATTTGACAAGGCAAGTCGTAAATAACACAATAGGTAAAAGTATGGACTCAAAATTAAATTTGAGATTTCAATCCACGGGTTTAAAACAATAAGGATTGTTAGCTTTAATAGCACTCTTCTAAACTTGGTCTGCTTTCATTTATCAAATTTTGTTTACACAAATAAATGAAATTGAAATGTCTACTTGTAATAATAATATTAAAACTTATGTTCATAGTTACTTTGTACTGTTTGTTAGGGTATATCGGATTCGGAGTAGGATTTTGAGTGCGGTGCGTTTGTCGTAGCGTCCCGTCTCGCACTGACGACTGACGAGACGAACGCACCGCACTCAAGATCCTGATGAAGGCTTCCGGAAGAAGCCGAAACAACAATTGTCGATCGTGATATCGACGACGCGTAAGTGCCACGTTATACCCGTAGAAACAGTATAAAATCTCTAAGGCTTTCACGGCCGGCGTTGCATGTTGTATGTAGATATTGCTTCCGGGCTGTTTGGCCGTGGTCTAAGTGAAACTTGTGTTCCAGACGTTTCGTCGATCACTGCGGTCGACATCTTCAGTGGTTCAGGTCCGAGCGGCGACAAGAGCGTAGAACTCTCCTTCGCGGCGTCTTCTCTGATACTGATCAGTAACAGAGAAGACGGACGTCTGGAATACAAGTTTCACTTAGACCACGGCCGAACAGCCCGGAAGCAATACATACAACAAGTATAAAATCTACGTGTAATGTCGTAATAGCAGCTTTTTATTAAACACCACTTTATCTTTTTGTGTGCCCCTAGCTAAACTCCAAAACGGCTGGAATAATGCTGACGCGACAGCCAGAAAACTGATCTTGAATAACTTTAATTTGAGAAAAAAATATAGTTCTACGAAAAAATTAACAGCCATGAAATCTTGAACTAAATAGGAAAGTGCACTAAATAATTTGTTATTTATTTATTAACTGACTTCAAAAAGTGGAGGTTATTTGATTACCAACACTATGTACACTAATACATTTACAAAGGTTGCGCTTAACACATTTAAAGACAAAATTAAATGCGACAGGATTTACAGGTGCAGAGGACAGTAGGTAGGTAGGTAAGTTTATATCCAGTTCAGCTACTTTTGCATATTATATTTGTCCATATTATTTTTATTAAAATCGTACGGGGCAAAACGGTATTCTGAAGTTTTGGGATCAAACATCACTAGTAGACGAATCTTCGGCTTCTACAACTTACGCAGTTGGTTTGAGATTGAGATATATCAGCTTATATACTTATAAAGATAGCATTTTGGTACGGACTTAACAGGATTAAAAATGTAAGAATTATGAAACAAGATGTTTTTTAGCAGACGGCTGAGTATTTAGAATCTAATGAGATTGAACTAAACAGGATTGATATCGAGCTCAAGTGCACCGCCGCCTAGTCCACCAAAAACGGAAGTGACGTTTCATTGTTATTAAAAAATAAAACATTCTACGTTTAAATAGAGTTTGCTAACTACCGCAAGTTTCGTCCATCATTGTCAACTTACTAACAACCGGCTAAGACTCACGTGATATTTACCGAAAATGCTTTCTCCGACGAGTTTCGAACCGATATGCAGCGGGCGCCAGCGTCAGCAAGTTACGTGCTGACGCTCGCTCCCGCCATCTAGCACGATCATGTCTTCCACACGAAGATCTGCAAGTCATTTGGTAACTGTTCGAAATGAGGATCCGGGAAATCGGTAGAGAGTTCAATGATATGACCTATTTAATTAATATTATTGTAATTTTATGAGTTTTTATTGTGTATCGCATTAACCATATGCAAGGAAGAACTTATCGGGGACATGATAGGAACATCTGCGGGGGATGTTAATAAGGAGGGAAGTAATTCGGCCCTAGTGGTATGGGCTGCTATAGCTTAGTTGGACAGAGCGACAGGACGGTATTCTGTAGTCATGGGTTCAAGTCCCACTAGCAGCCGAATTTTTTCCTTCAAATATTTGAACATAAATTATTGTAATTGTATTTTAATTTTGTAATTGTATTTGATTTTTGTAATTGTTAGTGTATTTTGACTTTTGCAATTGACGTGTAATGACTATTACCAATAAATTGAGTATGAGTATGAGTATGAGTTCACCTGAATTATAGCCGGTTCGAAGATAACAATAATTAACCTTACCATACATAATTTCAAGTTTACGGAGCTTTGATTGAAGTTCACGTCGAAAACAGAAGTGGAGTCCAACTCTAAAATCGGCTTTGTGTTCAATAACGCCTAAATACGGAACAAATTGAACTTGGAGATGTTGTACCGTTACACTTGTTTCTACTCATGTAAGGAACAGTAATAATTTTAGATTGGAAATTCTGGTGAGTTTAAAACATTATTATGCATACATTTACTAGCTACGCCCCGCGGTTTCACCCGCATGGTGATGATTGATGATGATGATGATGATGATGAAAAGTAGCCTATATGTTATTCCGGGACCTAAAGTATCTACATACCATATTTGATCGAAATCAGTGTAGCCGTTTGAGCGTGAAGAAGTAACAAACATACACACATACTTTGACCTCTATAATATTAGTAGGAAGTAGGATTATCCGGCTTTACTCACGTTTATAGTCGAAATAGTTTGACCTAGGTTTCGGAAAAACATCGTCCGAAATGACGAAGATGATCCGAGTGCGGGTGATACATTTTCTTCATCACTGTGATCTACGTCATAGCTTATCACTATGGACAGTTCAAGCAGGTGGCAGGCTCCATCCACCATCTCTGTTCAAATTCGGAATATGATTGATCTCTATTGCCAGTAGATGATCATTGATTATTTTTGTTTTATTTGGATTCCGTGTGAATTGTAACATGAACAGATTTTTAATAAAACTATTTACTCTTTGTTAATGCATGATAAAAAAAAAATATAAACCAAATGTCGTCGGAGATATAAAGAAAATAAACAGACTGTATAAACATTTAAAAAATTGATAATATTTTGCTAAACAAAATCTGTTCTTCGCAATTTGTATTGTTTCTTATAAGTACACAGTCTTAGCCGTCTTAAAATAACATTACCTACTCATTTTAATTGTTTTGGTTTTGAAAATATCCCCTTAAAATTTATGAAAATTCCTGTCTGTTTGGTTGCCTGGAAGAAATAGCTTATCGCTTTAAGCGACAAGGCCGCTGTTTGTATCACTATATTTATACTTGTTTGTTTTCTTTATGTGTGTGTTTTTGGAATAGTGTGCAAATAATGAGTTTTCTATCTATATATCTATCTTCTGAGCTCTGAAAATGAGGATATAATCTGCTCAAAACTGTATCCGCGGTATTCTTGGTGTTGTATCCGTCTGCAAGTGCTTTCTAATTTTCTATTCATATATTCCTCGTCACGGCCGGCGACAGATGTTACACGGATTTCGTTAAATATCACGACGTGATCAATACACGCTTCTTCAAACATTGACGGGATCATACAAAAATAAAGCCGTTTTCAAATATGTTATATTAAAAAAACTTTTACCAAAACATGGAACCGACTTCAACGCTCAAAAGTGTGCAATAACTTCTTGAAGTCGGTACCATGCTCACAATATTTTGATAATACTTTCAGTGACCTTTGATACTCTTCACCTTCTATATCTATAAGGTCATCCAGATAGACGTAACAGTTTTCAGTTATTTGAGTGTAACTTGAAAACCGCTTGACCGATTTTCATGAAATTTATATGGGATGACCACGTATACTTTTTCAAACAAAAAAGAGAACCATTATAATCTGTTCATAAGCGACGAAAATATCGCCGAACACACATATATATGCGGTATATATATATGCAGCTGAAATGGGTAACCTCCTTTTTTGAAGTCGGTTAAAAATAGGGATGTCGGTTAAAAAAAACAACATCTTTTTAGTCGAATTCCCTTTTCCAATTTCAGAGAGATATTTGTTCCTTCATGACATATTATCAAGGTATTTGGGATGAAAAATATCTACAAAGATATACCAACATGTAGGCTAAACCAACATAATACGCCATAAGTACATAGAACTTGCTTTACATTGAAGTGATACGCATCAGGGCTTTTACAGACGATGTCTTTGCCATCGGAAGAACGCGCGGAAGTAACAACGAGAACACTGAATGCGCCATCCATATGTGTAACCCTATAGCCATGTAGATATAGATGCCATAAGGATACTGCTAACTTTGACAAGATTCGTATTCGATGTTATGAATCGCTGCTATTTTTAGAGACAAATATTTTTGTCTGTTCTGTTGGCATTTCGCTGTGAAGAGTTTGTTTTGGAAGTAACTTATTATTGCTATAAATCGATGTTGAAGTAGAGATACGAAAGGTTGTTGTTTTTCTTTTATACGTAGGTATTTATTTTTAGAAGGGAACGATGTGATATGATATTTCTGCCCTGTAGGCTGCCGCAAACAAAAATGGGAATCATTTTATGCTGTTCCTACGGGTTAACGGCTTTTTAAAATCCCAATAGGTAGGAGTTTGACCACTATCTCATCCGATGTTAAGTGATGATGCGGTCTACGATAAATCACACTTGGCTAGAAGATACCTGTTCACTTGAGACTTGAAGAATTAAATGTGAATAATTCTCAAAAAATAGCGCTTTGCTATTATTATTATTGCGCGCCAAATTAAAATGCATACTGCACAGACATGTTTAAAGCAATTTGCGATTTTTTATTATAACGTTAAAGCATAAAAATATAACGCACAGAACCAGAAGACTATGCTAACTTGCTGTTTATGGAGTATAAAATTTTCGAATTATCAACAATGCTTCGCATTGATGAAATGGACATACCATTTAGAACAGGACTCTAATGTTCACCAAAGTTTATTACATTACTGTAAGATACTTGCTCCTCAGTAATATTTTTCACCTCTCTGTCAAAAAATTTAATCAAAAGTTGGCGCCGGCGTTTCCACAGTACATTTCAATCGCAGAACTCCCGATTCATTCAGTGAAACTCTTCACATTCAAAATAAAAGACCAGGAAAAGCCCATTAAACGCCGTTATTATTCAAGCCAACGCTCTAGCGGAAAATTAAGAAGAATTTCCCACACAATGGTTAGTGAAATTGCTTGTAACTCCGCAAGCTGGATTTTTACACTGTGACATCAATCACGAAAAAGTTAGGTCCATTCCGCTACGGAGCTTTAATTGAAAGTTATTGCATAAAAATAACAGCTTTCTCTCGCTGAAGTTGCTAATTTATTTTCAGTTAATAGACTGAGAGCTCTTTTGTGAATATCAAAATTATTTTATGTTCGCATTTTGTCGACAAACTGTGTCAGATATAGTCTAACCATTGCCAGGTGACAGGTGATAGGGGGATGACTCAATTGAAGTTTAGTAAATCTCTAGCATTAGACAAAACAATCCTGATATAAATTCTGAACTAATACAGGTGGGGAACGGCGGTATTATGTGCGGTTATGAGTATGACTAAGCTGAATTTTCACTTCCATTGCGAAAGAATCGGTGCTCAGAACGTATTTCATAAGACCAGGCAAAGTAGACGACGACGAAGCAGTATAAAATTTAATCTTGCCTTAGTACCTTCCACACCATACAGAACAAGACAGTGATATGACTCTTCCCAGCAAAGATATCAAATAAAATCAAACCTGACCATTAACAAAACAGCATTCACGTGTGTTAAGGACTGACGTGAACAGTAAGCGCTTTGTACGCTCAAACAGAAATAAATCCTGGACAGGACAAAGGTTTGAAGCATATCCAGTTTGAAGAATAGTCCAGTATGTACATTACAAAGATATCGGTGTCCTTTATTAACGCGTAGGCCTGCTTTGAGTACTACTGGCACGTGCCTGTGCAGCTTTGACAAAGGCCTTTGCAGTTGCACCGAAAGAACTAAAAAGATAAATAAGTCTTATTGCCACTATGCATAAAGTTCGTTGCCAAATGCGCCCGCCGCCGCTGTACTACGCATGGCGCTGTCCTATATTAAAAGCCGCATATGCGATGGTCAGTGACTGATTAATTCAATTTGTTATTCCTTGTATCATTTTTGATATCTTTGCGGTTTAAAATGTTGAGTTATCTAAGCCAGATAATAATTAGTAAGTATTCCTAAAAAAAATGAGTTACGTTATGTTTTAAATTGATTTGTGATATGATTTTTTATTTTAATATCAGCTCTTGGAACGTATCCCCTAAATGCCTATACAAATGATCGTTCCGTATCGACGGTTTCTGTATTCGCGGCATATTAACGGAAAGTATACCCCGCGAATAAGGAGCTTTTACTGTACATGAAAAAATTATTTATTTTATTGACAAAAATTATACACATTAAATACTTAAGAGTTTAGAGGCGTTTTAGATTATAGCATTTGAAATACAACATCGACTGATGATGTATGCTATTTCCAGGCTTAGTGCCTAGTAACATGTACATAATTTTTATGTCGATATTTTACGCTATTGCCTCTTGGTGTTCAGTGACGTTGAGGTGGAACATCGTTTTAAACTTGTCCTAGACCAACAACTGACTCTAAAGGACAGACCCTGGACACACTGTTATAGTTAAAACATGCAATGCCTTCCTGACTTTTACTGTCGTAAAAAGTGCGCTACACTATCTGAAGTTCTGGTACTGGTTGGCTTCTATATTGTAATCCTAACGTCGTACCTTGATCATATAAAAATCGCGGAAGTTACTTCTGTTAAAATCTGAAGGTACGAACTCCTAACTTGAATACTGTGTTTCTTGGATACTTGGCGTAATGCTGTGTTCCCACCTGTTTCACTAATGAAACGGACATAAAACTCCATATCTTCTTTTATAAAACAAAGCTTTGTTGAGGTTTCGCTCATCTGTACTTTCACTCTATCACACTTTCTGCACTAATAATAAAGGCATAAGAATCGTTCCTGTGGGATGACAGGAAAACACAAAATCAATAAAACGTACTCTTGAACCTCAAAAAATACCGCAACGCAGCTATTATAGTTATGAATAAAAACTTTCCTAAGAAAAATATCCAAAAAATGTTGTTTATTCAACGATTCGCAATAATACTCATAGTACATTAGATTAAGAAATCTACAAAATCAGTTTGTAGCTTGGGCGATGTTAATCTCTTAAATACAATGGTATGACAATAATTATAATATATACAAACATTTAATTACATATCTCGATCTACCCTAAGTCTAAATTTTTAATGTCAATCCACACGACATAATTGCATTTACTAATTTCCAAATATCAGAAAAAAAATGTAGGGGAATTCACAAGATCATATTTTTAGTATTATATTATTATTTTGTGCAATTTAATAATCTAAACTCCCATAAATCTAGCACCGTCAAATTTTACTAAAATTCCAATTTCAAATTTCCGAATTCGGAAACTATAGGTTAGTTCGTATTCCGCTGCTCTCCCAAACCGTTCATAATTACTAAAGGTGCTGGTAGCAGTCGCATTATCGCCATTATAGCGATAATCACTTAATCCATAGTAAATATATGCTTGCAGATGGTGCTGAAGTGTGCTCTCTAGGTTCGGCCTGCCAGTGAAATATGGAACCTTATAAAGACAGAACCGATAATTTATTGAAAGCGTAAAGCAATTTGTACATAGAAACATACGATCCTACTTGGATTGTATGTACGAAGTGCTTATATTTTAATTCGTATTATTTACTGAGTTAAGCTTATGAGTACATAATGATTTTTAACTTAAATTTGGAGGATTGTACGCTTGTCGATTTATAAATTTAAAACACGCTTTTCGTAGATTCTGTCTTCGCTAGGCAAAACGGTCAAAGAGTTCACTTATTTTTACGAGTATTCATATATATATCTAGAGTGTTTTCCATGAAGTTTTTCTCGAGGTGATCGACGCAATTCGACGTATATGACGTATATACGTCATATACGTATATATTTACGTATATATTTACTCGTAGTTACATGTACGTTCGTGATGCCAGTCTGAGTTCCTACTGAATAAAAATCAGCGCGACGGTGATCCAACCTTAGCATTATGCTGAGTGGGGACTCATTCCTGGCATCGCGCAACACTACAACAAAGATTTAGTTAAAGCTATATGTTATATGCTATATGTTATTACTTGTATGTATTTATATGTTTTTAGTGTTACTGTGTGTGTTTTTTTTTTTTTACTGTTGTGATGTTGCTTATGTCACGAATAAACGTATTTCTTTCTTTTCTTTCTTTCTATATTTTATGTAACATTTTTACGAATATTGCATAGATTTCATGGCATACACTTAAATTATATTAATAAGAATACATTGATATAACAAAATAAATGACATTCGAGATTTTTTTGAGAAAGGTGAGACAGTGATCAAACTCAAGCTTATAATAATGATAAAAAAACCTGAAATCATTTGTATTAACTGTATAGATTAAGCGTTTGATCACTGTTTATTATTTGTTTATTAATATTTATAGGTCAACGTTTTATTTTTAAGGGCAATGTATTGTCAAGTTTTAGACATATACCTTGTTTATTATGTCTCCACTATTCTCGTTTCGGTATATATATGTCTATGTATAATGTAATTGGATTTTCGTTGGTACTTAATGTTTTTCAAATGTATTATTTCTATTAGAGTGCTTTATTATATCAACTGGAACATGATTGTCGCGATGGGACGCGGCGGGTTTCCCCACAAGGTTATGGCATAGCTAAAAATATTACCATAGTAGGCAAACGAAATTGATACTAACGTTGTTTTATCAACAAGAGATTTCTAGTAATAGAATGCATAATTTGCACTGGCATCTTGCAAATTTTGTTTATATGATTAATATGAGAGAATCGACATAAATATACACATTGAACACATTTAATGTAATTTGAATAAAATAAATGCAGTTTAAACTAAACAACAATGTGTAACAATCGGCGGTATCTTATCGCTATCAGCGATCATTTCCAGACAGAGTACATTCTAAGAATTTTCCTTTTAACCTTTTAAAACAGTGATCTGTGATTTAGGACGGCCACCGATCAAGTGGACATATGTCCAGCAGTGGACGTCCTATGGCTGAGATGATGATGATAATGATCCGTATTTAGAATTATAACGTGAATAAAGATGTTAATGTAGACGTGACGATCTAAACCAGAATTAATGCCAAAACAGACGGGTGTAAAGCATCGATCCTTTCCAATTAAGGAGAGATTTAATTATTGGGCGTTGAGTGTGGATCCACCTTTACAAGGGATGCGTAATTTATTAATTTTCGACACGCTCTCACGTGTGACGAGTGATATACATGTCATCTAAATTGATATACATATTCCGTACTGGTGAAATATTACCACCATATGGAAATTTCGCCATTTTGTGCTGCCGGATAATAATTGATTGCTTTGAGATGTTTAGAAACGTGGAATCATGGATTTGATTAATATGTAATAAAGTAATTTCTACGTGAATCTACTATGCAAATTTACTTATATAGTAAATTATTTGCGGGTATATTTTTAATAATTATCTACGCTATAATAGCTAAAGACAAATTTGACAATATTTAATCATACTAAATAGTTTGGCTTTTCATGAAGTTGATTCTTCTCTTTACAAAGTTTTCTGGGTGACATCGCTTTATATTAGCATGGGAATACGGGACTATAGACAACCCGTCGGACTAGCTACTATCCCCAAGTTTTAGAAACTGTTACCGTACACACAGTGTGATCAGGCAGCAGTCCTTGAGAGCCAGTAACCATTTTAGGTTGAAGATGTTGAAGATCTAGCTAGAAGATGTCACGCATCACAACATCTTCCAGCTAATATAATATAGCTTAATATTCGACCACATCGTTACTGGCTATCAAGTGAGATAGTGGTCTATCGCTAGGCCTATACAGTATAAAAAAGGTAACTGATTTGCCGATCTTAATGTTTAATAGTAATATACTGATCCCACTAATATTATACATGTCAAAGTTTGGATGGATGAATGAATGAATGTTTGTTACTCAATCACTCCAGAATGGCTGCACGGATCTGGATGAAATTTGGCACAGAGATAGATCATAGTCTGGAATAGCACATAGGCTTTTTAACCCGGTAAAATGTATGATTTCGGCGGAATAATTGATATTGCCGGAAACCGTAATCCATGCGGGTGAAACCGCGCGGCGCTACTAGTACGTAATATTTCGCACAAATCTCTTTAAGATGAAATTCTAATCCAAACACTTAAAACGATTCCCGCCAACGGAGCTAATTAATAGAGTTAAATCCAATTATTATGAAATACAGTCACTTTAATGTGATAAATCAAGCCATTGCTCATCTCGTTAATTGTTTAATTTCGACAAACAGTCTTGTTAATGGGCAGTGAAATATTTACGGGAATGTTACGATTACGGCCCGGCTGTTGTTCTGTATTAATGAGCTCTTGTAAAAAGGTACCTTTGGGCATTTCAGAAATGCATATAGCGGACCTTAATGATCGCCATTTACAACTCGATGTGATGATGGCCACCGGCACCGTGATCTCAAACATTATTACATGCTAAGTGACCTTCAAACAACTCTTACTCTTCGATCAGGAATACCTAGATTTCGGGTCGGCGCAAACAATGCGTCTCGATAAATAACAGCGCACTCTCGGCGTGAGCTCTTATTATCTTTAGTTCGGTTCGCCAACGTTAACACGACTACACAATGCCATAATGCGTATTTAAAAGTTGTAGGAATAATGCCCGAAAAAGTATTTGTCGACCGGAGTGTCTTATTTTAGGTAAATAAATGTACAATAAGTCATAATTTATGCTTTATATCAGCCAATAATATTAAATTTTAACAAAATTACTGAATTTAAACCACACCGCTAAGAACGTTTAACCAATACCCAACACGCGCCAATGCGAATGTTTGGCCAACATTGGAGACAGGTGTAATTTATTGCTTTGCTCGTTTTCTATGACGAATAATCGTGATATTTGAAGGATTTGCGACTTTATTACCGGGTGCTGTGGTTGTGATTAGGTTGAACTTTAAAACTTATGTCTCAGTTCGTTAGTAAACGAATGTACCTAAGTATAAGTATAAGCTTTCACGGACAGAATATAGCTTTGATTTTGTATGTGACCCGATATCTAGTTGTATTCCTGATCGAAGCTCTTACTACTAATATTATAGATGCGAAAGTTTCTGTGTATGTGTGTATGTTTGTTACCTCTTCACGCTCAAACGGCTACACCAATTTCCATTAAATTTGATATGGAGATAGTTTAGACCCTGGATTAACACATAGGCTATTTTTCATCATCATCAATCATCACCACGCGGGTAAAACCGCGGGGCACACCTAGTTGTTCATACATATGAAATAATAGAGCGCGCCACACGGCATCATCTACCAGCATCACAGAACCAATTTCTACCGCAATGCTATTACCTACAATGCAATCGAGATGCATTTATTATTTTAGCGAAATACCAACTTTATTTATGACTAGTAGCGCCCCTTGGTTTCACCCGCGTGGACTACGGTTTTCTCTATGTTTAGCTAAGGGCTATGGGATCTCCAGAGGAATACACTGGTGCCCTTTTCCTATATCGCTTGTAGCAATACCCGCAATAAGTCGCAGTCGGGCTACCCCCAAATTTGCTCTTCGATCTATACCTTCTATGGATCCTGTCACTGCCTTGTTGATGACTGACGCTCACTATATGCCCCTAAAACTTGTGTACAATAAACCCTAAATTCAGAAAATCCATCTGCTGTGGTACCATAAAGGTGGATTACGGAGCGAATTCATTTTAACTACTACTCACACATATTGGACCCATGTTAGTGCAAATAAATGACTTTGACCTGACCAATCACCTCTCCAAAATATATCAATGATTCAAAAACAAATATACTAAAAGATGTGTGGCACTCGGGGACTGCCGCGGTAAAGCTACTGCATAGCATTTTTTATCAACTTACGCAAATAAATAACTTATGCAGTAACGCCGATACAACCAATGCCATCTAGAGGCGAGTTGCTGAACTAAACAGACAAGCGAGATATTTCAAAAAAAGTCATTAAAAGTTCTGCTATTCATCGACGGATTTCAAAACTAAAATGTATCACCGCTGTGCTGGTCGGAGTGGGGGGTGTTAGGTTATTTTCGTTACGGAATTTCTGGATTCGGTCTCCACGCTCAAGGCCCGCGATAGAAGCTATGCAATAGCTTAAAAATATTTATCAGACAGCTATGTATATGCAACGCTGGCTTTTTAATTAAGCCCACTATTTCAATACACCTGCTCAAACCTATAAATCAAATACCCTCATGGTTTTAAATTACTTTACCTTCTTTCACATGCATAATCCATATAAGCACAGTTAATCTCTTCCCCATTAATCCCTAACAATCTATTAGAAAACGGGCTTAGTTTTAAACTGCCGTTAATCAGTTTCGGCTGGCATTTACCTTTAATCGAGTTTCTAGAACAATTGAGACGAAAGATATTCGATAATTTTCCTAAAATCGAAAATTTACTCCGTACAAGTTCACTCGGCGTGGTAATGTAATAACTTCCCTTTTAAAACATAGATGCCCGGTAATGGGTATTTGGGAGAATAATCAATTTGGGGTAAAACATTATTTTATCCTAGATAAACTACTACGGTTATGCGTACATAATGTTAATTTTATTATTATTAGCTCTCAATATCCTGTTGAAGGGTTCCAGACGAAGCCGAAACAATTGTCGATCGTGATATCGACTACGCGAAAGCGCCACGTTATACCCGTAGAAACAGTATAAAGTAAGTATTATTTTTTTTTTTATTTTTTTTTTTACATTTTATAAGTTTGCGTTTGACAACTGTCTCACCTGATGTTAAGTGATGACGTTGTCTAGGATTTAGCACGCAAACCTAGAAGGTACCTATTCACTCGCGACTTGAAGACTCCAGGATTGTACGTATCGGGAAACACAGACTCGGGCAACGAGTTCCATTCCTTGGCAGTACGCATTAAGAAAGTGGAAGCATAACGCTTCGTGCGTATAGGTGGTATATCTACCATATAGCGATGGCGAATTGCCGTACGTCGAGTCGACCGATGATAGAAAGGGGATGGTGGAATCAGATTGTGTAATTCCAGTGCACATTCTCCGAAATGCACCCGATAGAAAACCGATAGGCTTTCCGATAACATTACTTACTTACTACTTTATAGAAAACCGATAAGCTTTATGTAATCTTTATACAACTGATAATAAAAGGGTTCATGGAAAACTGTTTCGAGGATCTTCTATCCTTATATTCTTCGTTAAAATCAATCAAAAATAAAATGTCTACAATCTCGAAAAGCCAATGCAACTGGCAGCATTTCACCTTTTTTGTTTTTACGCTAGATAGGACCGGCACAGCCTATTTTCCTTTTCAAGTCTAATCTATCACTAGTCGTTTCAGCACTCGCACCTTTCAATAACATATAATTATTTTTAACGTAGTTTATCTTCATTTATTTTTATTGGCCTCCCGCTAGTCCTATATCCATCCACACTCACGATTAATACTCTTTTGATCTGGCAACTGTAATGGTAACAAATACAATTTATGAGGTATCGACTGAAAATCAGTGACTCAGGCTTTTCCTTTTTTTTTTGTTTTTTTAAAGATTATAAGCTTGGGTTTGACCACTGACTCACCTGATGTTAATGTTATGTTATGTTAGCCTTACGCTGAGTCGGCGCCCATATTTATGACGCTCACATCATTCTCATATGTTCTCTTTCTATATTGTTCTTGTGTGTATCTCTTTTACTGATGTTGTTTCTCTGACTTCTTTTTTAATATTGTATTTTTTTTCTCTCACATATTGTAAGTGCGTGTGTTGATGGTAAACGTATCAATTGTAATATAAAAATAAGTATGATAATTGTTGCAGTGGTCATCAATAGCTAGGCACCGCTAGCTCCCTTCTCTGCGCAAGTTGTCTTCCCCTATAATTATGTGTGGTGGTACTTAACATTTTTATGTATAAAGCATTTTTTTTATATTAAAATATCAGTATATATTATGTTGCGAGTTCATTTATATAAATAAATATCTTGTGTAATGTGTGTTGTGAGTGTCTTGAATCTTCTTGCTTTCATTCAATTCTTCATCATAAGACATGCATTAGGCCAGGAGTGGCCAACCGGTCGAACGCTATTCCGAATAAAAAAAAACGCGACTATTAGTCCAGTTCTAATATACAAATTCGAATAAATGTGTTGAACAACTACATTCGTGTTTTGGTTCAACCTATTTATGTCAGTGAGCATTTCCCAACTTAAAAAAAAAAAATATTGTTCTCGCTGGACGGAAGCTCATACATTGGATAGGTACTTTAAGGTTGGCAATTTCCAATTAAAAACCTGATTTTGCTAATCTAGCGGGAGATGCTCAGACGCTATGCTCACACTAATATAAATAAGTAGTTTTGTTATTAAAACTGACGTGGTTTTGACACATTATGAATGTATAAAACACGGGAGTTACTCACGTAATAAGTCAGAGGGTTCCGACTATAGTTTCAACCACATTCGATGGTCTTTTTTAAGGAGAATACGGGGCGCTCGCGGACGCGGTCGCGGTTCGCCTAGTATAGTCGGAAGCCTCTGACTTGTTACGTGAGTAACTCCCGTGTTTTATACATTCATAAATAAGTAGTTACTAAGAATAATTTTCAGTTTCATGTGTTCCCTCTTAATAAAATAAAAACACTACATAATTGTGATGACATATGCTGTTTCATTTAAGATTACAAGATAAACGTAATTGGTAGATCGCACAGGGTTTCGTCAGTAAACAGTCGATTTTGGATGTAATCAAGTCGGCCACCCCTGCATTAGGTTAATCCTAACACCACCTATGTAACTGTTACTCTTGACAACATTTAACTTCCATCCATTAAATAAGGTAGAATCCGTGATCCTGACCCACATATCAATAAAAGTGACGTGTACGTGCCTCGAGAGTACAAAGGACGCCTACCTGTTGGGGAATCGTTAACTTGCCCCTTTACTGCTGCTGGCACCGCGAGGGTTGAACATATTATTTTTAGGATAAAATTGCCTTAAAAGGATAGTATTTGAAGAAACTTTTTTAAAGATCTTTCCGTATGTCTAACTAGATTTATTCACAGTACAATAGCTTATTGTAGACAGTCTTAAACTAAAGACAAGGAAAGAAGATTTTTTTTTTATCACACTCAGACCCCCGCACTAGGATTCCCTGTGTCGCGGGAGGCATGGACACACACAATCACAACACAAACAACCAAGACCCGGGACAAACCCTTTCTCTTAAGTAAAAGCCTTCTATTCAACAACGGAATTGATTAAAGATAATTATACTAAATGTTTGAAAACGTTGGCATTATTAGAGTACTTATTCATTATTATATGTTATTATATTTTTACGTAGAAATTAGTGACTTGTAAATTATTATTTTTACCAATAGATATCTTTTCTCCTTGTAAATGTTATCAAGATATATGCCAAATACGTTTCTAAATTGAAAAGGATTAACGGTTATTATTGTAATATTCATCAAGAACGGTATTTGTTTTCGTTGCTTGATATTTCAGCACAGTTTCATGCGCCATGTTCACGTGCGCCGAATTATCGAGCAACGAAAACAAATACAATATATAGTTAATATCCCGATAATTATGCGATTTGCGTTCCCACTATTTAGAGAAGGGCTTCTCTCTTATTATATCTAACTAGCTCACCGATACGAGTTCGTGGAAAGACTAGTGTCCACCCTAATATCGCTGTTTCCAGACCACCTAAGGGCTTTCCACCTGTATCGACTAGACCGATAAAGTCTTATATAGGCCGATAAGAGGATAACAGTTCTCGTTACACTCTGTTATTTTTTTTTTCTTTAGTATGCTTACTGGCTCTGAACTGTTGCTTAAACACACTAAATGTGTTTGGTGAGAGTTTCATACTTGAGGGTGGTAGCTAGCCAGACGGATACTCAAAAGCATCCCACCGCCATGCTGGGAATTTCATAACGGTGATAATTTCACCAGAAGCTCAAGTCTGGGAGGTCGAACTAGAGTCCCTCAGTTTGACAGCCTACGCTCCCACCGCTGAGCTATCATCGCTTCAAATTTAGTAGAAAAAATAGTATAAAATATATAAGTAGACAAAAATCAAAATTCCGGACATACAGATGCTACTTTAAGCTCGTGACCGTGATCGATGCAACTCTATTATGACCTCGAGGTTAGCCAATAGTATATCTGTTATGTATGGACTCGTGCAGATATATCTTGACCCTAGTTTCCTCTAATAACATAGACGATACGTTTCACGCAAAACTGTTCAACAAACGGTAGCACCTGTTCGTGTGTGATAGTCAGCCTTGGACTATTACGAAATAAATAAACGGTTATTAACGAACGTATTTTCATTTTAATTAATTCAACCGTGACCTATATGTGTCTTGACTTTGCTGTCATCTATACTTATATTATAACGAGGAAAGATTTGGTTGGTTGTTTGTTTGTTTGCATTGCATAGGCTCCGAAACTATTGAACCTTAGACAGTTGTCAAACGCAAACTTATCATAAGTAAAAAAAACGATGTGAAAAATTCTTTCACTGTTGGGAAGCTACACTATCCCCGGGTGATAGGCTTTATTATCTTTACAATTTTTAATTTTGAGATTTTTTACCCGTGCGAAGCCAGGGTAGATCGCTAGTGTTAATGAAATAGAAACTATTTTGGCAAACTATGACCAAAGTTTGTCCCGTAGTCGGACAAAATATATCCGAAAATGTCACGCCAAAAGTCATAGCCAATACCATAATTACAATTACTACATTCGTAATACATTATTTTTGTGCTGGATTGATATTTTTAAACTAAAGCAAAATAAACAAGTACTGGAGAGCGTAAACGACGAATCATACAAAAGCCGGCTATTCAAGCGCGTATCATTTGATTTACTTATTTTTCTGTAACGTAGGTATGCTCTGAGTTAAGCGCTAGTAATGCACTGCAATACGTGAACGATGAATCACAACTAAATATGGCGATTCGCGCGCGTGTCATTCGACACTGATATAAGTAATTTCATACATACTTAACGGTATGCTCAGGGTTAAAGTGATCTGAGCGGTCAATATAGTAACTTTGCGGCATCCTCCTACACCCTTAGTTAGCGTTCTTTCCGACGCGATTCGGGTAACCTGCCGGCATGCCAATTTTAACAAAATCTTGCTAGGTACTTAAGGTACATTTTAGATAAAGAATTTGAACAAAACCTTAAGCGTGCGGCAGTGTAGAGGTTAAAGATATAACTTAACTAAAAATGCAGCTTTTTCGACACTCAGCGCGCGGTATGTCCGTTTACTACTTTACCAGATTCGCAAATAACGCCAAATTCAATTTCCACGCGAGTGTTGATTCTTGTTCGTGGAACTTGCACAGACTACATAGTTCCAAATTTACGCTCTTTGACAGATAGAGGCGTAAATGCGTTTACTATATTTGCCGTACGAGCGAAGGGAAAGTTAAAAGTTACGTCATGTTTTTTTACTTTCCGTGTTATGTCGAAAAAGCCTTTTTATATTTTTAGCTACTATTAGTCGAACTGTTTGTTTTTGTTTTCATACTTCCTTGGTTTGGTATAATTTTGCTAGGAAAGGCCACGTTTTTTCATTTAACAATTGACGAGTTCCGTAGAAGAACAAAAGTCACCGACAAAGCCCAATCTATAAGTTGAAAACACAGTGGGCAAGGCTTATATCGCTTATCGGAACAAATTAAAAACAAAATACTAACAAGCGATGACGAAACTGTAAAGATCCGAAATAAAGGTACGGACACAAGTAAATGTAAGCTTAAGGTTATTTTTCATTTACATATCTTCAGAAAGACGTGGCAATGCTGCCAGTATTCTGGGGACGATTTCTGCCACGTTTGGACTTTTAGATTAAATTTTAGTTTTACATTATTTTTAGATTTTATTTTTAATATTTAAGTTTTCAGATGTCGTGCTTACTGTGTTTTTTAAGTTAAACAATATAAAACATGTTTAACATGTTAAGTGAATATAGTAAATCTAAATAGAGAGACTAATTACTTCAAAAATAAATGTACCATACAAAGGCACATTTAGATATCGTTTAAGTATTGTTGGATGACTGTGTAACTTTTTATGAACCTTCTCTTTAATATATATTTGTAATGATTAGTTAATACTAAGTTGTAGTTAGTTTTAACATAAAGCCGTTGAACCACTTATCATATGGAAAATGTTGTAAACACCTGTAAAAGGTATACGTATCAGAACTTAGTTTATAAGTGAATGTTACTTTTAAGATTGTCTTAATATGTATACTGTTGGTGTTTCTATATATAAATAAATAAATAAAACAAATTTATTATAATATTCTAGTTAATTAGGCCGCTACCGGAGGGAATAATTTCTAAACCGCTGGCAGCATTGCCACGTGGAACATAATTTTTAATGCCATGATTTAGCCCTTAAGGTTAATAACACCTAACTACAGTTACAAAAAACAAATGGTGTCTTTTCGTTAATGTTGAGTCATAGTTATTTCAAATTACTTAGGATTTGTAAACTCTAAGGCTTTCACGGCCGGCGTTGCATGTTGTATGTTTTGCTTCCGGGATGTTTGGTCGTGGTCTAAGTGAAACTTGTGTTCCAGACGTTTCGTCGATCGACCGTCGACCGCAGTGATCGACGAAACGTCTGGAACACAAGTTTCACTTAGACCACGGCCAAACAGCCCGGAAGCAATACATACAACATACTTAGGATTTAAAACACAAAAGTTTTTTAGCTCATTTATTATGAAACTAGCTGCGCAACGCGGTTTAATCCACATAGACTAAGGTTTTCCCGGTACCTCAATTATTCCACGGAAATTACACGTTTTTCGGTATATAAAGTATGTGTTATTCCATGGCATAAGCTATCATTCCGAATTTTTAGAGCCATTTCAGCGTGAAGGAGTAACAAAACGACAAACGGCAGGGAAACCTTTGCCTTTATAACATTAGTGTGAAGTGTGATGTAAAGTAGTTTGCAAGGCGGACTTTGGATAGTTAGTCCCTTAACTACTCAGAATGCGTTTATTTATTTCATTTCTTTGTTCTATTCTACCTTTGTTTACCAATTTAATGTCACATTGGTTAACAAAGTCAATCAAAGAATCAAAATCAGGTAGTGACAATATTACTAGCTGAAAACTCATTACGTAGTGCGTGCCGAGTTTTAAAAATGAGGAAATTGAAACACTTATTAAAGTTTGTACATGAAGTTCTAGTAGATTTTACTCTTTGTAGGTAATTGGGCGTGCTATTTTTTATACATAAAAATAGTATTTAAGTATAATACATAGAATAAAACTGAATGGAGAACCTCCTCCTGTTTACCGAATTTTTAAGGACCCGTGTGGGCGACTAAATGACGCAACACGTGGCCAAAATGCTAAAATGCCTTTGTCTGCCAGAATTATGGGAACTTTGCCCACTGGTAGAGGTTTAACATATTAGTTTATTTTAGTTGTAGATATGTTTTTTTTTCAGGAATTATACTTTTGTAATAAATATAGTCAATTTCAAATATACAATTAATGATCTCTACGATAAATATATGTATACAAAAGATAAAAACAATTAATATGGCAATTTTCCTACAATAATTATTCGGTCATTCTATATTTCCCATGTCAATATTATATATCTTTGAAATATGAAATCATCTGATATATGATTTCACTTAGTTATAATAAACTAATTCAAAATTAATAAATAAATTATAAAATATTTATTTAGTCGGCATAGATTGACGTATAAATATAAAGGTGGTTTGATATTACACCATAGTAAATAAATAAGTTTTCGTCATGTGTCAAGCCGGGTGGTAATCCTGCCGTAGAGCTGCTGTCACCGGTAAGCCCGGGTCTGCACAAAGGGCATCTGACCAATTCTACAAAGGGAATGTCTGATGAATTTCGTCCGAAATGTGGATAATAGATTTACCAGGAACTATGTATTAACTTGTATGACCGGTTAATCTTTCATTCCTCAAAGCTCACACAGTTCAGTAAGGTTTTGACCCAGAATCAACACCTTTTCTTCCGTATATTATATAATTTGAATTCATTTGTTTTAAGTATTAACTACGTGTATTTATTACAACGAAGAACGGATCAAACGCATCTCATTTATGTTTGTATTTATAATTATGTTGGAAAGATAGAATCAGATGTGCAATCTGAGTTGATAAATATTTTTAGTAGCTGTGCCCCGCGGTTTTACCCGCGTGGTGATGAAAAATGGTTATGATGGTGACGATAAAATAAGCCTTCGTGTTAATCGAGACTCTAAACTATCTCCATACCAAATTTCATCGAAATCCGTGTAGCCGTTAGAGCGTGAAGAGATTAACAAACATACACCTTTCGCCTTTATAATATTAGGGTATTATGTTTTATAAAAGTTCGTTCTTATAATTGTAATTTAAAAATATGTCATCGCGCATCTGTAGGTAGATATGACATGAATGTATATAATATCGTAGTTAATATACATAATGTTGTATATTTCTCGCCACAAGAATGCGTCTGTAACCGACGCCTCGACCCAGCGGTCACAGGTGTAGAACTCTGCGGTCTAGCTCATGGAGCTTAGGGTGTAATTTACGTTATTGACATAACACAATAGGGTTCCACCCTTTCAAAACATTGTTAACATTTTATACTAATTAATATATATATTATTATTGCTGTTGTGTAGCCAAGAACTTACAATTTGTACAACTGGTGGAGATTATAGCGGAAAGAAACTATTTTATTGTATTATTTTATGTTTTTGTACTAATTTACTATTGACATATTTCAATTATCAAATCCCATCCCGAAGCATCTATTATTGATATTATGTTTATTTATTTTAAAAGTCATCTCAATATATATATAAAAAAGCTAGGTAGGTACTTTAAAAGTCTCAGCATCCTTGATTACTTAAGTTTTCTAAGTAATAATAATTTTAATTAATCAGTTATATAATTAGTTAAGAATTCATCATCTTCATCATCTCAGCCATAGGACGTCCACAGTTAAGAATTATAATTAATAATACAATAACTAAGAATTATAATTAATTAATTATACAATAATTAAGAATTATAATTAAATGCGTTATACGTTACTCATATAGTATTGTAATAGCCGTACAATAATTGGTGTGTACTAGTCATAAAAATGTTGGGTTTAGTTAGGGTTAAGCCTAATAACAACCTTTACCAACCTTCACCTTAACCTAATAACAAAATAAATAAAGTTACCACTAGTCCAAAAAAAATAAAAATCTTTAAAAGCCTTTCAGTAAAATTGTTAAGTTACCTATCTTATACTTTATATCTAATATGTATATATGTATATATATAAGCATGTCGTGTGACAGGGTTTGTCATCGAACTTCTCTGAAACAGGTTTCCTGATTTTTTTGATTTTTTGTGAATATTTGGTAGGTCTGAGAAAAGGTCGCAAAGTACTTTTCATTCCCACCTCCCATAGTTTTAGCGCTTTGATAGCGTTTTCAGTGAAGTGAGTGTTTCTGCGAGCCTTTACATAAGGATCTTAATTACCCATTACTTGCTTCGGAAACAAAAAATCTTTAATATTTTATATCAACATAACAGTAGGTTTTTTTTCTTATAGTTGCCATTACTGTGTAAAATAGAAATCCAAAAAGTGAGCGAAACTGCCAGAACCTATAAAAAGATTGGAACCCAATAAATTATGCGAAGAAAAGTGGGTAGGCCCTCGGTCCCGAGCGACGACCGAAACATGTCGAAATTGGTTGCGGTCAAAATTATTACTTTATATTTTGAGGAATACAATTCTATTATTCTTCGCGACCATCATCGTTTGTATAAAATATATTTTCGGCTTTTAAACTTCACATGTACCCAGAACCTAGCAAATTAACGAATTTTAATTCTCTTTTGTACATATATGTGACGGGATGTCACTACCCTGCGGTTTCACCCGCGTGGATTACGGTTTCCCCGTTAACTCAATTACCCCAATCCCACGGGAACTATTCTTTTTCCGGGTTAAAAGTAGCCTATGTGTTAATTCAGAATTTAAACTATCTCCATACCAAATTACATCAAAAGCCGTTTGAGCGTGAAGAAGTAACAAATATATAAAATATATAAACTTTCGCATTTATTATATTAGTAGGATTGATATGAACAATAAATAGTTTTTCTACCATACAGTATCCTAATTATTATTAATTCTATTTAAAACTACCTGCGCCCGGTTCCTTGATACTGTTTGTTCTGGTTAAATTCGCTGTTTCAGGTAAATCCTTCTTTAGATGACGTATACACCCTAAAAAGACCTTCATATTTGCTTGCAATTAGCAAAAGGTTACGTGATGTTAAATATAATTATTATAGTTTTCTATCAGTCTTACCTAGACTAATGTAACAAAGAGGAAAGATTATATGTTTGTCACGGATAAACTTGAAAACTACTGGACCGATATCGAAAATTCGTTCACCATTTGAATTCTACATTATCCCTGAGTGACATAGGATATATTTGTTTTTTTTTGGCAAGAAAGAAAAAAAGGAATCCTTACTAAAACTTCAGTCATGTAATCGTGCAAAGCCTGGACGGACAGCTAAGGTTGTATATAACAGGCATCTCAGTGGAAATGAACGGAAAAGTATTCCATTTAGTAGCGATAAGTGGAAAATAATTCTTTATATTTTTTTAAATTTTTATTTTCTTTCGAACGGACTAATGCTGTTTGCCTCTACCGGCATTTACCAGCTTCACCGGAGGGGGGGCGAGCACAGATGGTGCTCAGCCCGGTATTTGTGCGGGCGCAGTAGGCGCACCGCCTAGTGAGGCTAGCGCTGACGGCGCTGTGCCACTAGGAGAGGACGAGGCGACTAGCTCAAGGGCACCACTGAAGTTCGGACCTCGGCTTGAGCTGTTGCTAGGACAGGAAGTTATCGGATCGAAATAATTCCTTTCTTCCCTACCAGTAGCTATATACCAGTAGCTGGTAGTGGTAGTAGGCTATATACGGAACAGGCATACATATTATGGCATAAAAGAAGCCTATGAGCCGATCACTAATAAAATAAAATACGAAACTAACCACATTTAAACTTATAAAAGCTTAGCACAAGATTTTATAACGTCAAAATATTAAAGCAGTTTAATGCATAAGAAGATTAAAAAACAGACCTCACATTTAACTTGGAGCGTTTTAACCGTCAATTATAAACACATTTCTCGAGTGGTAGCATGTGGTGTCGAGATGAATGGAAAGTGAATTCCTCTTTATGTGATTTATCTATAAAAAGTTGTATATTATTCTTCTTACGTACTGAAACATATCTCACATACATAACTAACTATTTTTTTTAAGAAAAAAAGCCATATTTTTTTAAGTAATTTGACATTTTAATAATAATTGTGCACCCAACTGCCACGATCACGTCATTCCGCGAGAGAATACCTAAATGTTTTTCGCTTCTATTAAGTTTCGAAAGAATCCCAAAAAGGTTTAAAAGGTTATTGTCATAGCAACTTCTCAAACTTTAACGGCGCAAAAATTAAACGTTAATAAAAGAAAATTCGAAGAAAAGGTTTCCAGTCAGTACATCACTCACGCATTTGTTCCAAACGAAAAATTATATCCTATAGTAAAGTAAAACTTCACTTGTGTTCACGGAAATATCGGAACGGCCATACTGAGGCACCGCGGGGGCGCGCGACCACCCCTCACCGAGGGCTGCGAGCTACTGATTGAGCTGCCGCAGACGGACTCGCCAGCACACGAGAGAATGAACGCTTTCGTGCACCCCCAACCCTCGACACCCAACGCCTCGTTCCAAAAAATGCACATATTTAAAGCGAACAAAAATTCCTCGGAGAAAGACCCCCTCCGGTGAAGCTGTAAATGCCGGTAGAGGCAAACAGCATTAGTCAGTTACAAAAAAAAAACCTCGGAGAAAGAATCGGAGAAGTGTTGCGCGTTCCTTAATTACTTGTTCCTTAATCACGAAATAACTATATACTAGCCTTAGTTTAAATCCTTTTTACGCAACAATTCACAAAGTATGTAGTCATATAATGCATTAGCTGACAGGAGTGTTTCGAAATACAAACTTATTACAAGTGGCATAACGGTCATCTTTTATTACTTATCGTAACAACCAGCACTCAAACAATTGGATGATATTATGATAGAATATAATATGACATATTATGACAGGATGTTGATATTATTCGACGGTATAGTAAAGATACTATTATAGAGCACAATAATGTATAGGACATAATTAGGCCTCTTTTTGTGTGATATGGGCAGATATTTAACCGCTATCTCATTCGATGCTAAATGATGATGCGATTTACGATGAATCGCGACTGTCTTGAGTAAATTAATTTATTTATTTGCCTGAATATCATAAAACTGATAAGAACTTGCTCTTCATGAGAATCTACACCTCGGTTACCAGTCGAAAAAATAACGATTGTATCAATACAATACAAATACACTTTATCACCACAAAATGACAGAAATTACAAAAACAAACATTTACAATAAGTAATGTTCAATAGAGGATCTTATCGCAAAGAGCTCTAGACAATCTCTTCTAGACAACCTGGATGGCAAATAAACAAAAAAACATCGAGGTGTGCCATATAAAGATATTCATAAAATGTAACTTACTAAATATATATATAAATATATATCTGATTATCATGTGATGATCTTTAGCAAAGTTGTTGTGTATGAGCCAAAGAAGGTTTCTGAGTTTCGGGTACGACCACTTTTCGACAGATGACGCCACTCTCATTCCAATGAAAGCGGGTATAACCGCGGGGCGCAGCTAGTAACATATAAATATGTACAAATAAATAAGATACATATTGCATACATATAATGTGCAATTCATTGGAATAATGATTTTTTTGCTAATAGACGATACACATTTATGACTTGAGTTATAAAAATATAAAGTGATTATGACAAGCGCAATAACTCAAATATTCAATATGTGGTTGCTTGATTAGTTAGCGTTTCAATTATTATTACCTGGTTATTAGCAGACCGTTGAAGATAAAAGAGCTGTTTCCTCTAGTTTGATTTACATTAATTGAACAAATGTTTAGTTAGGTACTAAGACCACCTATGGAATATATTTTCATTCGTCCAAGCGAAAAGCAATATAAAAGGAATCTTAGTGGTGTTTGCGGCTGACAGAATGCGGGCCGGAATTCGGGACATTTTAGTCGAATATTTCGTGAATCAAATATTTACGGAGCGGGGTTAACTTTGGTATTCACTGCAACTGAAACTCCTTCGTTGGAACCTAGAATTGAGGCTTATTTGAATTTCCACTGCGGATATTTTAGACAATAACTTTCGAGAGCTGCGATTGTGGTTAAAGATAATGGTACGCTCTTTAAAAAAAAAAGGAAAAATGGATCCGACTTCAACACTCAAAAGTGTGAAATAACTTGTTGAAGTCGGTACCATGACAGTTCACAAACGTAACTATTATCACAATATTGTGCTCATGGTACCGACTTCGACCAGTTATTTCACACTTCTGAGTGTTGAAGTCAGTTCCATTATATGGTATTTTTTTTACTCTTTTCAGTGACCTTAGCTACTCACGGCATCAATTGTAATTGTGTATGTTTACCGATTACTCCACCCGCAACTATAATGTCATAGACCTATGCGTAGCACTTTTCAGTTATTGGAGTGCAACGCAAAAACCCCTTGACCGATTTTGATGAAAAGGGATTGATGAAATGGGACCACCTCGGAAGGATATTCTATCAAACAAAAAAACAATCATCAAAATTGGTTCATAAACGACAAAGTTATCCGCGAACACACATAAAAAATAAAAAATAATAAAAATAATACATATATACGGTCGAAAAATAACCTCCTTTTTTGACGTCGGTTAAAATACCTGGAATAAAACGTGATTTTGTTGAGTGCCGATTTTCAGTGAATATTCTGCGCTCAGCGATATAACGAACTCGAAGCGCGCAACTTCTTCCTGAATACTGAATACATATAAAGTTGAATCGTTCAACTACTGTGTACGAAAGGAAGTTTTGATTTTTGTTTGAATAATACGAAACGTCGAAACTTGGAATTTGTTTGAAATGTTTCGAGTAAGTAACATTTCGTACCTGATTGCCTGTTATGTCAACATATGACGTGCCATTGGACACACGTGTCCTTTTGCAAACTGTAATACTATATGTAATAAAGTTGTGTAGTTTTAAAACATTAAAACAATTCTGGGTGTGTATATGTATATAAGTATATATATCAGTCATCAGGTTACCATATCACAGGCTCTGCCTAGTTTGGGACCTGAAGACCTTGTGTAAATGTTAATAAAAAAGATATAAAAAAATAATACGGGCTCTGCCTAGTTTGGGACCTGAAGACCTTATGTGAATGTTAAAAAAAAATTAAATTATTAATTAATTAATTAAAATAGGCGACGGCGGCCGCCGAATCGCGGCGACTTCCTGGTAAAACGTGGGCATCAGAGCATTAAACGTCAGCTAAGAGTTGTTGGCTTATCGGTTTTCTTACGAGTACAGTGTGTCCTATGCATCCGAATTACTTAATTAAAATACCATTTTGCTTTATGTTAGATGTTTTACCTTTAGGTGTTTTACTTCGTTTTCATTATGCATATTACCAAGGATTGAAACTCGTTGACGGGCCTATGTGTCCCGATAGTTACAAGTCGAATCCCGAGTGTCTAGGAAACTTGTAAGCTTGAGTGTTACATTAAGGCCTCGTCATCACAAAACATCAAATCACGATGGTAAGCTAAAGTTAGGTCATATTGCAAAATAGCATACTAGAGACTTCAAACGTACTTACCCTACTTTGTACAACAATTCAATAAATAAAATGAGCAAGACCACACCTGCTCATAAAACAAGCACCACTAAAGCTAACAACATTGTACGATACAATTAAAAACCGTAACATCCACATAACATGGTCTAAATTTAGCAAAAGACGCTTCTTCCGACTGTATATTTCTGAGCTCAAAGAATACTATTGAATGAAGGGCGCTCGCAGATGAGGGCTTTATCGATGCATAAACTATGTTATTATGAAGTTGGCCGCCTCTGACGTCGGTAGAGAAAGAAGTACGATCTTCATTGAGGTTTTCGTGGCATCTCTTTATTTGCACCTGACGTAAATTTGCGTTCTTCGTGAGAAGTTGTCTTATCTATGCGGCATGTCGCGTGATTCGGTTTCGTAAGACTGAGCATGTCTATCACTGCTATCGCTTATGGAGTATCCTGTTACCCGTCTGCTTGAAACAAAATATTACCTGGAACAAAAAAAAAACAAAATTTAGCATGAATATTTTAGAGGAACGGAAAGTCGTTTTACTAAATGGAAAAATTAAAAACACAGCAATGTTTTTCGAAGGGAACACAATTCGAGGGTTAATTTTTAAGCGAGCTCGGTGTTTGACGTTTGTACTTGTAATTATGTTGGAAAAATTTTACTAGATGTGTTGAGGCCTTGACCTGATGAAAGTTAGTGTGCCTCTCTAAACTTAATGGATCAATTTGGCCCGGCTACTAAGATTAGAGAATGAGGCGGCCCTCGGTGCGGGGTCCTCATTAAAGCACATTGTCTCACATTACATCTGGATAAGCGGATGGAGGAAGACGCCTTCTATTACACTTCAATGTTAATGAATTAGCGAGTAAAGTTTCTCTTCTCATTTACAAAGTGTTATTTAAATATTTTATGTATACTTACAAACAGATGAAGACGTACTTTTATTGATGAACTAAGGATTAAGCATACTTTTATTTACTGTACAGGCTAGATGGATGACATACTCTTTTAGCTTAATTTATACATTTTTATTTTTATTTTTTTTAATATAAAGTTATGCTTTCTTATGTAGCCGAAAAAAACGTAGAATCACTAATCCTGAAGATCCTGGTACTGGGATACACAATTTAAATTATTGCATTGTCATCGGTCCGTGACAAGTGTTCAAATAGTTTGAAGGGGAGATAATCATGTTCAACCCCATTACATAGATATAAGCGATGATATTAAAAGCGTGTTGAAAAGATAATGAAATAAATGTTTCATCCAGCGTTTGATATATAAGCAGAGTAATCTATAAAGTCGTGTTCCATAGATCAAAACTTTTATCATAACGAATACTTAGAATTTCCCCTAAAGTATGAGAAGCATCTGAACTGTGACACGGAATGTTCCTAAAGTTGCGCCGGAATTGACAGTGTGTATCCGACGGCTGCCAGGTATAGCCACGTGGCTGCCGCGAATGCCGTGTCATTGATAACGATCATCATCATCATCATTGAAATTCAAATTGAAATTGAAATTGAAATTGAAAATTGAAACTTGCTAATCCGCTGGGCTATGGCTACTTTAGTTCTTCTACGGATCTCCTCATTTCTGATTCGATTGCGTAGAGAAACTCCGAGCATAGCCCTCTCCATAGCTCGTTGTGCAACTCTGAGCCTGTTCAGAAGGCCCATAGTCAGGGACCACGTTTCAGATCCGTAAGTCATTACTGGTAACACACACTGTTCGAAGACCCTCGTTTTCAAGCATTGTGGTATTTTGGACGAGAATTAGAGAGACGAAAAGAGTATTTTGGAGTTTTGATAACGGTACCACTTGTAATATAAAATGGAGCAGTTTTTAGAAACATTTAAAGACATTTTTCACCACACTAGCTGTCGATACTTTTTCTCTACGAGTACGTTTCTAACAAAAAAAAAATTTTATTCACAAGTGAGTAAACAAATTTTATAATTCGAGAACACACCTGGTAAAGCTAATGTCTACTTGCCGATCAATTTACTGGCCGGTTGGCGCAGTTGGTAGCACTCTGCCTTCTGAGCCGCTGGTCCCGGGTTCGATTCCCGGACAGGTCAAACATTTGTGTGTATGAACATGTCTGTTTGACCTGTGTCTGGGTGTGTATATGTATATCAGTCATCAGGTTACCATAGTACAGGCTCTGCCTAGTTTGGGACCTGAAGACCTTGTGTGAATTTTGATAAATAAAATAAATAAATCGAAAATTAGAGAAAAGTATACACGGGAAAGATTCCATGAGGGTCGCGTGCCTTCCAAGTTCCTCGTTAGTGCTAGTGTGGTGAAAATTGTTGTGTTCCACGCATGGGTAAAGTTTTTTAGCATTTCATGGTTTGTAGCCTTCGCTACGATCAATGTTCTTCTTTTGAATCCTAAAACCCTTCGCTTACTCAGTTTGCTTCACACGTTTTGTTTCAATCCAAGCACTCACGCTTAAATTAACTTTGCCCACACGTAATCAAATAACTATTATCATAATTGTATGCATGTGTCTGCGTTTGTTAGAACACGTTTGTTATACTGGTCTAAATAATTGTAAATTTAAATCTTTAATTTTTAATACTAGTTTTTAAAATAATTTTCGGGTTTGTTTGTATACTGATACCGATACATACCTATAAACTCCAATCATATATAGTTAACTAGTAGCGCCCCGCGGTTTCACCCGCGTGGATTATGGTTTTCCTTTTACCTCAATTATCCCACGGGAACTATACTTTTTCCGGGATAAAAGTCGCCTATGTGTTAATCTAGGACTTAAAGTATGTCCATACCAAATTTCATTAAAACCGGTGTAGCCGTTTGAGCGTGAAGAAGTAACATACACACACATACACACAAACATTCGCATTTATAATATTAGTAGGAAAGTGGGATAACTAATCTATAATATAATATACGTATAAATAATTAGTTGTGCCCCGTGGTTTTACCCGCATGGTAATGACTGATGATGATGATGAAAACTAGCCTATGTGGTAATTCAGGGTCTGAACTATCTCGACACCAAATTTCATCGAAATCAGTGTAGCCGTTTGAGCGTGAAGAGGTAACAAACATACATACATACACACATAATACACAAACTTTCGCATTTATAATATTAGTAGGATAATTAATAGTTCATAAATTTCTGGCTTTTCGAATTGGCGGTGTTCTTTTATGAAATTCCCCATCATTCCCCGAACTGACGTCATAGAGAAGGCGGCTCACAAAAGAATCCAAGAATGCCACTTTATAATGCACTAGAGTTACTTCTCCAAAGTTTATCGAAACGAGTTTTGTTTACTAAAACTCGGGTAGAAAACTTCAACGCTCGATGAATGTTTATAAGCTTTGCGCCGCAGTTTATTATAATATCCCAGCGTCGTCGGCCGACTCATGAGACTTTATAAAGTTTGTGGCGTGAAAAATTAAATCAGTAGCAGCGAGTGGCAGTAATGAGGCGTTATATATTATATCTCTTCTAAGGCAATACTCAGGGTGCGATTCTTTTTGCGCTTTAAGCGATTTGAGCACAGATAGCGTGCTTAGTCATTCCGAAATGCACTGACAGCTGCACGCTAAATTTATATGACGTCATCCATGACGTCATCGTCCCATGCTTAGAATGCTCGAATTTCGAATGACTACATGGTAGAGCAGTGTGAGCGCTGTCAAACATCTGACTGTCATTCAGAGAATCTATGGGAAAATTGGTAATCCCTTCCCAAATAACTAAAAACGCAATTTAAAATTTCAGGACAAATAACCCGTATAGTGCCCGTGGTCGTGTTCATCGCACTAGATGGTCAGTGACGATGTGGTCAAAGCTGTAATCACGCTAGAACTAGAATATTTACTGGCTGTCAAGGACTGCTTCTTGAACATACTATGTGGCGACAGTTTTTTGAGGGTGCAGGTAGCTAGCCAGGCAGGTACTCGAAAGTACCCCGCGTCTTCGCTGAATATTAAAAAACGATGTTGGTTTTACCGCAAGATCTAGCCGTTGGTGGGGATCGAACCAACATCCGTCAGTCTGACAGGCGACGCTCCCATCGGTTCAAAAATCGCTTTCTCAACTTATTAGAAGCATGATGAGCTGATATCACCTGACGTCATCGTGTAAGCACAGCATTTTTTTTTTATGAAGTCACAGCAAAATTGTTCTTGACGTATACAGAACAGCTGTTTACATGCTCAAGGGATAATTCGTAAACGTCTAAAGGGCGAAGGGACTGGCTGACATTATACAACACTTTGAAACAGTATCCGAAGTAACTTTGCTGCAGAGTTTACTTTCACTTCACCCGATACAGCTCTTCCTCATATTTATAAATTTATTCATTACGAAGCTTCTTTGTTTAACGTGTAATATTTTTGAAAACCATCTGTAATACAATCGTGTTCTTTTGTTTTTCTAGAAATATACAATAATTAAGCAACGCGCAATTTTGCATATCCGATATTTTGCTCCGTTTAACGCAACTACTATAATATTATGCTGTGTCTTTAAAAATTGATCTTTTTAACACAAATATTACTAAAAATATAAAAGCGAAAGTTTGTGTGTGTAAATGCTTGTTACCAAGTATCTCTCGATTTAGATGAAATTTGAAGTATAGACAATAGTATAAGTTTTGAAACTTTTCGAATTATTATTTTGTGACATTTTTGCTATAATACGCAAAAGTACCTTCTTCTACAAATGCATATCACTACATAGTATAAAACAAAGTCGCTTTCTCTGTCCCCATATCCCTTCTCTCAGCAATCGGTCATCCACTGCTGGACATACGCCTCCTTCATATAGGACGGATTTGCCTAAAACTCGCCACGCTTGGCAGGCGGGTTGGCGAGCGCAGTATCGTTTCCTATCCTCAGAAGGCGCTGCTGCCCACCTTCTGGTATGTGATCCCTTAGCCGACTCTTACGGCACCCGCGGGCAGAGATGAGAGAGTACTATTCTAGGCCGGTACCACCACGGCAAATATGTATATCCCTATGTTTGCTTAAATCTTTAAAACTACTCAACGGATTTTGATGCGGTTTTTATAATAGATAGATTAATTGAAGAGGAAGGTTTATATGTATAATAACATCCATTAATGACATAGGCTATATATTTTATACCCGTGCGAAATATCGCACAATACTCACAATAAAAATAAAAACAAGTAATGTAAGCTACGCCATGGCGTATGTCTTTGCATACGTCACGCGTAAAATTGCAGGTAATCCACAATTCTCAAAAACAAGGACGTAACGACGCAGAGTGATAGCTGCAAAATCCTGATGAAGGTGTCTAAGCAATGATTGGCATATTTAATTACAACAACTAATAAATAAACAGTATTAAACGTGTATATAAACTTATTCAAACTCACGTTCATAATTACTTTTCACAGTTTCTACGGGTATAACATGGCACTTACGCGCAGTTGATATCACGATCGATAGTTGATATCTACCTACTATATATCTATACGGACTGTATCGAACGTGATATCGACTACGCGTAAGTGCCACGTTATACCCGTAGAAACAGTGTAAAGTGTTTATAAAGTATTTGATCTAACTCGATCACTGCCTTCCACTGCACCCTCGGGAGCATCGTCGTGTGGGTGCAGAGATCGGGACGGTTCGTTCTAATGACCTGCAAACATCGGGGTATCACAGTCGATTTGCGAAGCGAGGCTCTAACGGGTAATAGATGACAAACATACTCTATGTATAGGGAGAGGCTAATTTTATACTTTTTAACCGAAAATGATGGTATTTGTTAAGAATAAAAATATGTTTCCTTCATATTATAATCATTTTTGTTATTAAAACTGACGTGGTTTTGACACATTCTGAATGTAAAAAACACGGGAAATACTCATGTAATCAGTTAGAGGGTTCCGACTATAGTTTCGAACACATTCGGTGGTCTTTTTCAAAGAGAATCGCTCGCGGACGCGATCGCGATTCGCCCCGTATTCTCCTCGAAAAAGACCACTGAATGTGTTCGAAACTATAGTCGGAACCCTCTGACTTACTACGTGAGTAATTCTTGTGTTTTATACATTCATAATATTATAATCATGGAGTCTAGATACGAGCCGCTTTCAACCGGTCTTTGTGAGGGGCATTGGGGGAGGCTATGTCTAGGAGTGGACAGTATATAGTTACGTAGCGTAGTATACAGGCAACTCTTAAAATTCCTATCAAATAAATAGATATACTACTAATTAAACCAACTAGGTCCTAGGTCCTATCTAAAACTTAAAAATAAAGGTATACCCTTTATTTTTAATATTTAGATAGTTGACCCACTTGTGGGGCCCAACAATGGATTTTTGGGTAAATATTATCTAAAATTTATCATTGTCACTGTATGTATGTACTGTGTTTTGAAAAAGAGGGAATACTACACACTATTTGCATATACATGTATACTTATACATACTTTTAGGACCTTTGTATAAATACTAGCAGCTCCGGCAGTCTTATCCCTTTATTTTTAATATTTAGATAGTTGACCCACTTGTGGGGCCCAACAATGGATTTTTCGGTTAATATTATCTAAAATTTATCATAGTCACTGTATAAAAGTAAAGTCTGATTTTCAATACGATTTTAAAGATGAGGGCATACCACACACTATTTGCATATACATGTATACTTATACATACTTTTAGGACCTTTGTATAAATACTAGCAGCTCCGGCAGTCTTATCCCTTTATTTTTAATATTTAGATAGTTGACCCACTTGTGGGGCCCAACAATGGATTTTTCGGTTAATATTATCTAAAATTTATCATAGTCACTGTATAAAAGTAAAGTCTGATTTTCAATACGATTTTAAAGATGAGGGCATACCACACACTATTTGCATATACATGTATACTTATACATACTTTTAGGACCTTTGTATAAATACTAGCAGCTCCGGCAGTCTTATCCCTTTATTTTTAATATTTAGATAGTTGACCCACTTGTGGGGCCCAACAATGGATTTTTCGGTTAATATTATCTAAAATTTATCATAGTCACTGTATAAAAGTAAAGTCTGATTTTCAATACGATTTTAAAGATGAGGGCATACCACACACTATTTGCATATACATGTATACTTATACATACTTTTAGGACCTTTGTATAAATACTAGCAGCTCCGGCAGTCTTATCCCTTTATTTTTAATATTTAGATAGTTGACCCACTTGTGGGGCCCAACAATGGATTTTTCGGTTAATATTATCTAAAATTTATCATAGTCACTGTATAAAAGTAAAGTCTGATTTTCAATACGATTTTAAAGATGAGGGCATACCACACACTATTTGCATATACATGTATACTTATACATACTTTTAGGACCTTTGTATAAATACTAGCAGCTCCGGGCAGTCTTATCCGTGTAGAAGCCGGTGTTCCCGATACTATATCAGTACCTGCATAAAATGTATCTGTATCTGTGTGCTTTTACAGACCATATTTTAGGTCTGGGCCAAATGTTAAAAATATACTTATAAAATTCAAGTAACGACATTTTTGATACCAATCCTCGAATAACTGACACAAATACGTACCTAATGCGTTCAAAAATATGGTTCCCTCACCTATTACATACACATTGTTCTTACAGAGTTATTTTTTTCAAATGGGTCAAGATTGAAGATTTCTACATCACCGCTTTCAATGAACTTTCAAGCACAGATGCTTTGTATAAATGACTTTTTTTTTATTCCTTACACATGGCGCATAACAGACACACATGTCTCTGGTTTTATGCATGAAAAAAGGGCGTGAGCGTTCTCTATCTATCCTACTCAGTATTGACCAGCGTTTTTGTACCAAATGGAATCTGACCATAGTGACCTACATCATAGGGCTGCATAAATCACTCAGATAAATTGCATTTGCAAAGAATTAACGCATACGAAATAATATGTGAGTCGAAGTAAATATCGAAACTGGTCGGAGAGTAATTTACCACGTGAGTCCTTCGTCATCGAGTCGTTTCGTAGATTACAATTACTGAATATTTGTTTATAATCAACCGCTAATTGCGGCAATTAATTAATAACCGCGGACTGGCAAGCGCAGCATAGGACGGCCACCGACCAGGTGGACAAACGACCTAACTAAGATCGCAGGCAAGGCCTATATCCAGCAGTGGACGTCCTATGGCTGAGATGATGATGATGAACTTTTATTTTCACAAGTGTTCATACCACCTCTAGTGTACAAACATACATATATACTTCCGCTTCACCCGCGGAAGAGCGCGCCGAGAGGCAGTAAGAAAATTACTTTGACCAATTGAGAAATGATTCCCATTACCTGTAATACTCAATACGAACCATACATTTTCAACGCGTATATCACACATCTCCAATTTATTTATTTATTTTCATAACAATAAGTAACATAACAGTTGGTTTACCAAAGCGTTACAAATTGGTACTAATTTATAACTAATCTAATAACATTATTTCTATTTGAGTCTGAAAACTATCGCGAGTTTCTTCCATAATTGTAATGTAACAAACCGACTAGGACTCACGTGGTAAACACTGGAAAATTACTCTCCGACCAGTTTCGAACTTATTTGCAGTTCTTCATCTGGGAGTTATGATCGTGCCAGGCGGCGAGCGCGAGCCTCAGCACGTAACTGGTCGGAGAGTAATTTTCCAGTGTTTACCACGTGAGTCCTAGTCGGTTTGTTACATTACAATTATTTCTATTTCACAATTTTACCATAAAAAATACAAATTATTTATTATGTCAAAATGGTATTCGTAATTATTATAAAACTAAAATACATATATAGGTATATTAAACAAAAAAAAGTCAACAATACACATTACATATTATTAAAAGTATAAACGTTCAGAGTAATATGGTATTACAGTCACATAAATTGCCAAAAAACAGGCCAATATGTAAAATTGCCAAATCAAAACGCAATATGTCAAATTTTAAAATTAAATTAAATACATACAGTTGAGTAATGGTAGTATAGTTAGATATAGATATAGTTCAGACTACAATCTATCTCTGTGATACGCCAGATCCGTCCTGGAATTATTGAGTAACAAACACCCATTCAATTCAAATTTTTAAATTTGTATAAGAAAAAATAGTAAGAAAAACAATTTAGAACACGTGTAGGTAAACTCTATGTCTACCTACATTTCATACCATGTGGTATTTCAAGGAATCGTCGACCGAGGTCCTTGACACACATCCCTTATCACGGAATTTATGGGAAGCAGGCGTGTCTCGACCACTTAAGAATTTCGAATAATGCATACCTTAGTAGCATACCATAGTCCTCAAATAGGGTTGGGTTGGATTATACTCGATTCAAATGCACGATCGATTCTTTAAATTAATAAAGAATCGATTTCGAAAGTTTCTTTAAACGAAGCCAATTTTTGCCGGGTAAACCATTAAGTAGTAAATATTTCACCAAAAATGATAGATTGTATCAAAATAATAAATATAAAGTACAATCGATAAAACCAACACGATTAGCAAATCGAAGTGACAATGGGTTGGACCGAAAAATAATCAAAAAAGGGGAAATGATTAATCTGTGAAAGTATGTATTTAGCGAACAGGATATATTTTTCTTGATTAATTAGCTCATTTTTTTATATTGGAATTGTCTTCATTAAACGCTTGCGTACTCAATCATAGACCGCGTCGACACTTAACGTCAGGTGAGACAGTGGTCAAGGCAAGTTTATAATAGTGAAAAAAAACCTATCATCCCGTGCTTATAGAATTCACAATCCAATCCGGACAAAGTCGCCTAGTAGAAATGGCTTTTAGCAATAAGGCCGCCCATCGTCATACTCTATGTTTTGTAAATACAAATCACTTGTAATTAATTGCCTTTATATGTTACAATAAATAATTATGTATCTTTCTTTGCACCAAGTCGAACCCTAATGAGATTCGTTGACTATTCGGCTTCGGTAAACATACGCATATATGGTTTCTACTAAAATAACTAGCAAAACACACAACCGCAATTAAAAACCATATTTTTTTCGGTAATGGATTAATGAAGGCTTTAATACACATTTTTGTTTGTTTCAAAATCTTTATGGAATCCATAAAATGTATTTACATTAAACGAGATCGATATTTAAATCGTTAACACTATAAAATAGTTCATTAACGAACGTCGATATCGACTCTTAATATTTGTTTACTTCCCCCATCACTACAACAAGTTTAAAAGGATTCAAATGTAGTGATCACGGACTCCTAATCACAAACGTTAGGTATAAAGTGTTTTCTTAGATATGCCTCGAGTGCTGATGTTGATCGTTTAGTACGACGACTTTGTAAAAGGTTCATCATCATCATCATCATCTCAGCCATAGGACGTCCACTACTGGACATACGCCTCCCTCATTGATTTTTATCATACGGGGGAGGGGGTTGCCAATACTCGCCACGCTTGGCAGGCGGGTTGGCGAGCGCAGTATATAAAATACGACCCTCAGAAGACGCTGCTGCCCATCCTTCTGGTACGTGATCCCTCAGTCGACTCTTACGACACCCACGGGAAGACATGGGGGGTACAATTCTAAGCCGGTACCTCACGGCTTGTAAAAGGTTATTTGAATAGATTAGTACAATGACCACAAAAAGAATGCTAATTATGTCATTAATTCGAACTAACTAATTTGATAATATAGTAATTATTTGGTTTTAAAATATATATATCAATTGAGTATTAAAGTGTTAGCATGATGTCTGTTAAATAGTAAGGTCTTGCACCAACCAGATATATACGAATTCTCGGAATAAATCACAAATTTGAAGGCAAAATTGTGACTATCCGAGATCAGACGAAGGTTTTGGATAATTTGTTGATTTTCACAATAAGAAATTCTAGCATTACAAATCACCATGCAATTATGTACACCTAGTACTTGTGGATAGATTATGATCAATAAGCGGGCATTTTATGTTACTCAAGGGGTGTGTTCATTTTTAATTTTATCATAAAAAAGTAGAATAAGTATAAAAAGTTATTTTACTACTCAATAACTTATGTAACAAAAAGTAACTAGTTTTTGAATGATTTTTTTTCATCGTAGATAACAATATCACCGCAAATAAGAGTATTTGTAAAACTATTTATGGAAATATGATGAGAAGTTATGTAAAAAAAAAATCTAACACTTTTAAATTTTTATTTTTATTTGTTATTTACAACTGGCGCTTTAGCAAATGATAGACAATGGCCACTTAAAAAGACTGCAAAGTTTATAAATCCATTATTCAATCACACTGCGATCAAATACTATAAACCTCAGATACTCGGCAAGCAAACTTAATAAACATAATTTGATAAAAAAAAACGGTTGACGAAATTTTTACAGCGGCCATAAAACAACAAAAGTTTTAAGCTTGCATAATGGACTTACAAAATTTTGATGGCTTTCGAAATTCTACACCGACGAAACGAAACACAATAAAAATACAAAGACCTCTTTGTATACACGGCCTCTACCGTGCATAGTTACTCGTATTTGAGTATTTAGTAGGAATCTTAATGCCGTCATGCAAGTCTTTGTATGAATAGAACAGGGTCCGAGGAATTTGACGCCCTTTAATGTATACTTCCTAGTTTTTTTAAGGCTACGCTGTTTACCGATGTAATCCGTTAGGAAGCGTGCTTGCTGTTTAATTGGATAATGGCTTGTGTAAATTTATGGAGCTACTTTACAAGTCAGTTAACTTTTGGTGATTGCGTAAATGAATTTGTTTGTTACGGCTATACGCACACGTGCCATATTTAGATAAAGCTTTTGTTAATGATAAATCTAATAGTTACAATGTTTTTTATAAGTTGGGAATGATAGACTAACTCTAACTTCATTCTAAATTAAAGTTCTTTATTATAGACCATTATACAATAATCCTATTATGAAGTTTAACTGATACAATTTAAGCAATATTAGTATTATTATTATTTTATTTAGTCACTTTGTTCTATTCATATAATTTAGGTCACAAAAGTTCAGCTAAGTCTCACTTACATAGTTTAAATTCATAAAACTTGTACTAAATATTTTTGAGATCATTTTATTTATCTGAGCAACGTGCTTACTGTATCATGCTTCTCTATATATTTTACAACACACTTGTTCGTAAAGTGAGCTTTCTTGCAGATTGAATGTAGTCCCTTACTACAAGTTATATATGAAAGTAAGAGCATTCCCATAATTAAACGTTATTAAACAATACATGTTTGCTTTTCCTTGCAAATAGGTTGAAAAACATCGTACAACACTCGTGAGTTCAGCTCATTACATACTCGGCTGAATTCTGTCCTCGCCTGCGGCTTGGGCTCCATCGCACAGGCTCGGGTGTAATGCAACTAGTAGTAGCAATGCAACAGCTAGCAACTCAGCCAACTTGTACCATATCATAATCTATACTATTATTATAAAGAGGAAAGATTTGATTGTTTGTTTTATGCATTGAATAGGCTCCGAAACTACTGAACCGATTAGTTAAATTCTATTACTGTGGATTTCGACTATGTGAATATTATTATGTATTAATTGATGACCAACTATCAATGTAACGAGATGAAAAAATACGAAAGTTGATTTTTTTTTTAATACTGTATAGGTCTAGCGATTGACCACTATCTCACTTGATGGTCAGTGACGACGCTAGATCTAGAATGCTCACTGGCTCTCAAGGACAGCTGCCTGAACACACTATGTGTTTGGTGACAGTTTTTCAAACTTGAGGGTAGTAGCTAGCCAGGCGGATATTCTAACTATTTATTATTAAATAAATAGACGATATATTTCTCGTTCCTCAAACAAATTAGAGTCTATTTAGACATTGACATAACTTTATTAAATATCGTAGCAGATCCGATTCTTCAAATGCTGTCTCTAAGAATGATACAATATATTACACTGCCTCAGCTAATGTAATGTCTGAATATGATACTACTACAATATTTTAAAAGACAGTAATAAAAAAAACACAATTATTCATTGCGTTATATATTTCAACAATTTATCAAAATCATTTTGATTATCTCGGAATACAACTACAGCGAGAACTTCCCTATTGGTATATTGACAAAGATTCTTGGGTTGGAAACGGTTACTGTCAATGTTTTCTAAAACCTTTTATGTAAACTCTAAGGCTTTCACGGCCGGCGTTGCATGTTGTATGTATTGCTTCCGGGCTGTTTGGCCGTGGTCTATGTGAAACTTTTGTTCCAGACGTTTCGTCGATCACTGCGGTCGACATCTTTAGTGGTTCAGGTCCGAGCGGCGACAAGAGCGTAGTGTCAACCGCAGTGATCGACGAAACGTCTGGAACACATGTTTCACATAGGCCACGGCCAAACAGCCCGGAAGCAATACATACAACATAAAACCTTTTAATTTTTTCTTTTCCCGGATAGATTTGTAAGACATTGTTACCGGTGCGACGCCACTTTCCCTCATCGGCCATCAATTCTGCTTACTTAATTTATAGTACAAGATATAAAGGTGCTAAGCACCTCCATAAAACGCGTCAATCTTTGGGATTCTCTGATAATGAAATAAGCTACTATTGTATATCTATTAAAGAAATTGTAGGCTTTAATGTAATGTTTTATGAATAGTTTATATAACAAATATGTACAAAGTTATGTAAACCATTATTGATTGTCAAATACTCTACTGTTAAACTCCCCCCTTAATTTCGAGAAAGATCAATTGAAAGCAGGCATATGTCGAGCAGTGGACGTCCTATGTCTGCGATGATGTGTGTGTTTACATCCTTTTTTCCGGTTCATTCCGTTATGGATACCACCGTCGCGCTGGTCATGTGCTGACTTAAGCAACTGTCCGGTATTACACTGCAAGAGTCACCCGGATTTGAGATGGTTTATGGGCAAAAAGTTGAATATAATAAAGAAACCTCTAAAGAAGGAAGCCGACGGAGGTTTCCGATGTTATTAAAATACCGTCTTTTATGCCCCGGCGTCGTTTTAATCTGTTGCTATTGTCATTTGATTTAGACTTACGTCAAATCTGGCTCGTAATTTCTGACGGAGATTAAAATATTTGGGGGACAGTAGATGAGAAGCGTTCATGTACTTGCTACTAGCAAGAATTGAGCTTTGGAGCTCTGAATGAAATCATGCATACTTTTAAGTATTTTCTGTTATATATTGAGTCTGTTAATAAAGTAAATTTAAATTGAGTACCTCAGACCGCTTTCAAAGCGGTTGGTGGGTGCTTTTTGTCTCAAAACATTTGATTGGACTAATCGCCCAATGACATTAAATAATTTCACTTTCACTTAAATAATTCCTCAAATTCATTTCATATAATGAATATGCTTATCTTTTTCTAATCTCAATGATTAATCTGGAAAAGCGTTAAAACTAGAAGCCAGCAGCCAGAAATTTATTTAATTTAATTCAATCACGAATGTAAATTCCTCGAATTATATAATATCAAACCAGCCAATATCTAAATTAACCAACACACGTATCACTCGTCAAAAACCCATCAACACACGCATTTACTCGAAATGATCCAAATTGTTCAAAATTTAAAGCGTGAACGAGTATCTAATGCCTGTTGCATAACAAAAACAAAACATTCTGAGGGTCTTCGCAAAACGTTTCCAGCGTTCCATGGTTACTGGAATCCCTTACGCTTTGACAATATGTCTACATCTATAGATTCGAATTACGGGCGAGGAATATGAGCATGCACTAGTCTCTCTTAAAGCATTCAAGTCAGAGGATTAGCCAAATTAAATGGCAGTGGGCAGGTCGCGTAGCACGCAGAACTCATGGCCTAAGGGGTCGAAAGGTTCTCGAGTGGAGACTAGGGCTGGCTAGCCCTAGTCTCCACTCGAGAACCACTCGAGAAGCGCAGAAGGAGATGGTAGTAGTAGTAGTAGGATGTCCACCGACATGGTGGACAGATGACCTGACTAAGACAATGAAACAAGTCTGACTAATTGAAGATGGCAAAGATATCAACCAAAAGCCTTCGTTTTCGAACCTTCAAAAGAGCTTTTTTAACATATCAGTTGCTGCTAACAAAATATTTCATAACAAACTATTGCTTAATGTGCCTATTGGCATTCACGCGAGTTTTCTAATAAGTGATTGGCTTACATTATAATCACTACTGAATCCTATATGACATTATTCATAAGCCTATCGGAGGATTTTGAACGTGTGTGGTGTGTTTATACCCTTGTATTTCGAACCAATGTTTATCGTTGTATTAATGCTGCCTGAAACACTATTAAAATGTCATTAGAGCGCCATTTTGGTTGATATCAACCGCCTGCTTAATGTTACCCACAAGAAACACATTAAAACGTGTTGCGGTTATTGATACCTCCATAATAAAATCATTTTATCTGCGAGCAGGACAGTAAGTAGATACTCGGAAATAAAATAAAATATGATGTTTGAACATATTAGTGAAATCAAAACAAAAGTCAAACAATTCAGAAACTACAAGACCCGCCACTACAATTGAATATCCATAGAAATACTTGCAGGTTGATGACGTTGATGTAACTATTTTTAAGCGTATATTAGGGTACTATCATTTGAAATGGAAAGAACACATTTCCTTTATAAATACTCAAATATCAAAAAATGTCTTGCACCTTGCAACATTTTCATTAACAATATAGTAAAGAACGCCTATTACCGTTATGATTACCCTCATTTACCATATAGTATTGTATTCTAGGTAAGCTCATTTCATATTATAAAGCACGAAGAGTAGTTATTTCAAAATAAATGTATTTGTAACCTCCATAATAAGATAACACTTGAAAATGATGAACTAAATTGATAAGTTAAAATCAAATGTAATTACCTGTTCTATCTCAATACAACCTTAACACTTTAATTTGCTAAAGTGTTAAGTGAATAGCAGGTACAAGCGTGCTGAAGTTAAAGGTAAGTCTTTGAAACGAGGCTTTGGATCTTGGATACGACCAAACCAGTATCTATAAATAATTAATTGCATTGAGTTGTCGGAATCTTCGGTATTATACCATTAGAAACAAGAAAGAACCTGGTGGTGTAAACGATTGCTGATAGAAGTTTTTATGAACAGAATAATATATCACATTAATATTATAAAATATCAACTGTCAGTATTAAACAATTTAACAATTTTCGTCTGCTGCTGCAAAAGCCCACCGTATAAAATTGTAAAAAGGATGTTGGAGTACTTTCTCGGCTTTTGGGGATGTCACCTTATTTTACAGGCAATGCCCGATAAATTTTGAACAATGTTTACAAATGTAGATTAAAATGTCGTATTAAGTTAGTGACAACAATATGGATATAGAGTAAAGTAAAATTTGATTAAGCATTCACAGTCAGAAGGCAAAACTTATAATGTTTTATTTTTTTTAGATTTAGGATAATTTGATAGTAATTTGCAATGTGAGAATCGTCTTATTAATAACAATCTACAAACGTTCACTATAAAAAACTGCCCAAAAAAAACTTATATCCTTCCCTTTTTCAAAGCAATGACTTTCTCTTCACGTTTACAGTACTGCCAACAAATTCCTGAATTAAGCCTTCAATATATCTCCTTATACGGAGCTTAAAGTAATCTCAAAGCTAAGTGTGATATATTATTTCGAAAACAAACTCTTACGCATCAGAGAGGGGATTTCACGTAAATCCCCATAAAGAAATGAGAACATGACTTAACCATTCCCGAGATAGAAATGCTTTTAAAGGGCTCACATATATTTTAAGTAATATTACTTCTTTTCTTGCACTATAAAAGCTAATGTAAAAATTGGACTCTTCCTTTGAAAATTGTGTATGCATTAAAAGCTACGACAAAAAAACTTTTGCATCATTTTACATTTGCATACACAAGCAAATCATACAAAACTGAAACTGACATATGCTTGAACATATTAAGGATCGACCAATCAATACATACCTGATTTCTGGTAAAAAATTACAAAAATTACACTTAGACCCCCGCACTAGGATTCCCTGTGTCGCGGGAGGCATAGACACACACAATCACAGCACCCAAACACCCAAGACCCGGGACAAACATCTACACTCATCGCACAAATGTTTGCCCCTGCCGGGATTCGAACCCGGGGTATTTATTAGTGACAGCTTAAAACATATACTTTATTACATATTTCTTTTTATTATAAATAAAAAATGCAGCAATAATAATATTCACAAAAATTTGTTTCAGGTGTTCGCAATTGTGGTTTATTTATATGTTTTCGTTTTCCATGGCTTGTACGCCATGCATGTTATAACATGCATGCACATGCATGTTAATAGCGTAGCGTACGAAATAAATGAAATGATTTATCCAGTACTGTATCAAACGGGAGAAAGTAAAAGAGATGTATATATATACAGGTACCAATTACAATTAATTAATCCTATTGTCACAGTTAGACATGAACATATCTAGGCCTAGCAATAAAACGTTTTATGGCAACACTATAGTCCTCCTCATCGATTTCGATGACGGCGACCCTTGCTATCATTGCTTTCTTGCGTGAGCCCTGTAGTGGCTCGCTATCCCAAACTTGGACTTAAAAACCCTATCACAAGCGCTACAATAAAGTTGGCCCGCAGAGTTGTAGGTGTAGTTGTAGGTGGGCTTAGGTCTTTCTTTATGTAGTTGTCGTTTGTGGTCCAAATTCTGGAGTCGGCTTTCTTCAAACCTTTTGGTAATTTTGTAAATTGTAGCTCGCCAGGATGATTTCTGAGTGGCCTGCTCCTCCCAACTGCCAGAGTCTATTCCACAGATACTGAGATTCCTTTTAAAAACATCTTTGTAGCGAAGATACTGGCCTCCCTGCTTTCGCTTACCATCTGCCATCACAGAATAGAAGACAGCTTTCGGCATACGATAGTCGTCCATTCGCAGTACATGCCCGCACCATCTAAGCTGACGATTTATTAACAGAGCCTCCATGCCAAGTATATTCGAGCGTCGTAAGACCTCAGTGTTAGCCACTCGATCCTGCCACTTTATCTTCATGATCGATCTTAGACATCTTAGATGAAATGTGTCAAGTTTTTTTATGTCTGTTTTGTAAAGGCACCAGGTCTCAGATGCATACAAAAGCACTGATAAAACAAGCGCTTTGTATACGTCAAGCTTGGTTTTCAGCTTCAGGTCATGGGACCTCCAGACACGACCATTTAGACGCCCGAAAATAGCAGCGGCTTTAGCAATGCGTGACGGAATCTCCGATGCAAGTGTATTATCGGGTCTAATCATGCTTCCGAGATATTTAAAAAGACCCACTTCTTTCAATGACTCCTCACCTAGCTTTAGCATTCTACTATCAGCAGAACCGCCTCTCGGTGGCTGTTTCAGAATTTGGGTCTTAGAAGCACTAATAACTAGACCAAACCTTTGACATGATTCATGCAATGCGTCCACGCAGTTTTGGAGATCTGACATATTATTAGACAGAAGGCATACGTCATCAGCGTATAGAATTTCTTTAATGGAGATTTCCTGCACCTTTGATTTAGCTCTAAATCTTGAAATATCAAAAACGCCCTTTTCAGTTCTTACTAGCAATTTGATCCCATCACTGCATAACCGAAGTGCGTCCTTCATCACAGCTGCAAAGTATATAGCAAAGAGTGTTGGGGCCATTATACACCCTTGTTTCACTCCACTTGTAACCAGGATTTCATCAGAAAAATCATTTTCATGTTGAACCTGTGCCTTCATACCATAATGGAATTGGCGGATAAGGTTGATAATTTTTTTGGGAAATCCTGTTTTTGCAAGAACAACCCATAAGGCCTCACGTGGAACTCTATCAAATGCCTTTTCTAAATCAATGAAGCACATGTAGAGAGGCTGATCATGTTCCAAACTTTTTTCCTGGAGTTGCCTAATTACAAATATAGCATCAATAGTACCTCTTGCAGGTCTAAAACCACATTGAGTTTCTGGAAGGTACTTTTCTGCTACTGTACTGAGTCTGGTGTTAATTATGTGTGCAAGTATCTTCCCAGCACTGGAGAGCAGTGATATTCCTCGATAAGAGCTGCAATCGGAGATATCTCCTTTGCCTTTGTACAGCTTGCAAATAACAGAGTCCCTCCAGTCCTGTGGAATGTCCTCATTTTCCCACACTCTTACGATAAGACGGTAGAGCTCATTTACAACATTCTTTCCGCTGTACTTGTAAACCTCTGCAGGTAATTGGTCCCTTCCGGGTGTTTTGGAATTTCTTAGACGTTTTATTGCTCCTACAAATTCATCAAAGGCTGGCGGGTTTGACAACTCTTCACAGACCGGAAGCTGCTCGAGGGAGGTGATATGCATAAGGTCACAATTTTCTACATCAGGATTCAGAACATCCCTGAAGTGCTCTGCCCAGCGCAGCAGAATATCACCTTTATTTGTGACACGGTGTTGCTTGTCTCGAGAGTACATTGGCACGTTTTTTCGCATACGAGGGCCAAATACCAATTTAATTCCTTCAAAAAATTTTCCAGTCTGATGGGTGTTGGCGTAGGTCTGAAGTTCAGAGGCTTTGTTGCTCCACCATTTGTCCTTCAGTTCGCGCACCTTAGATCGAAACTTTAAAAGCGCGTCATTGTTGGCACTTGCGTGCGAAGGCTTGCTATTTAGTTCAGACCTATGTATTTCAACTAACTTGCGAATCTCTGTATGGCAACACTAACGAGTTTTCCGAGCACCTTTTGATGTTTGTACAAAACGTCTACAATTAATAAATACTTGTACAAAACAAAGTCATTAAATAAATTCAATTGAAGCGTCAAGAAGTTCATTGTTTTAACAAATTTCAGACCAATTTTCATCTATAAAATATTTTCTATTATGTTTTTGAGCACGACCTAAAACTGTCTACCGTAATTGAAGTATCAATTATTGGGTGTTGAAACTTAATATTAGGTATTTTCTTATCCCAAAATACAATTAAATATTATAAATAAGGGGCCAGTGTCTAAAATAAAACCTTTGATTTAAAGAGATTGATAAAAGGACTTATCATTGGAATGTATTTCAAATTCATTCATAAATCATACCTTAACTTTTTAAGACCTTAACGAGACTTAGGCGTAATCTAAATATACACAGATTAAACGGAATACAAGGAAAATAAACCAAAAAGTCTATTATTTCCATCTTAGCAAGAATAAGATTTGAAAAACGAACATGACAGCGTAAACTCTATGGAATTCGCGCTATAAATAAGAACATCTTGGTGGAGGATCTACAAAATATGCAAACGACGCCTTTTATAATTCCATGTAATCCCTACCATATTTAGAACCTTATTTATTTAGTTACTTATTATATAATATAAGTAATAATATATAAGTTTACCGGCGAACAGTATTTCGTTTTTCTTTTAGCGAGAAGATTATTCCTTAAGCTCGTCATATTAAATATTTAACAAATGAAAACAAACAGACGAAGAATTTTAATGGCCATTACGAACGGCGCTTAAGTATGCAGTTAATTATAAATGTCATTTCTATTTAATTACTTCAAGATTGTTTGTGCAAAGATAAAAGCATTTATGTGTGTGGAGGTTTTGTATCTAATGTATCATTAAGAAAAAGGCCCCTACTGGCCGAATCACAATCGCCAAGATTGTTTGTGCAAAGATAAAAGCATTTATGTGTGTGGAGGTTTTGTATCTAATGTATCATTAAGAAAAAGGCCCCTACTGGCCGAATCACAATCGCAATCGTAACGTAGCTGTGCAAAGATAAAAGCATTTATGTGTGTGGAGGTTTTGTATCTAATGTATCATTAAGAAAAAGGCCCCTACTGGCCGAATCACAATCGCAATCGTAACGTAGCCGTATCGCAGCGTGAAACAATTTAACTTAGCATCTGTCATTTATCTAGTATAAATGTGACAAAGAAGTTAAAGAAAATAAAAATTTGAATTGATGGTGCGGGCGCTATTCAATTGTTTATACCAGGGATTCCCAAAGTGGTCAATGTCAACCCCTCGGGGTCGATGATGCTTTCCCAGGGGGTCGACATAAGCGAAAACTGATTTTGGGGGTTGACGAGGTCTAAAAATCCACGCCTATTAATTAACACAAGTTCTTATTTTAAATTTTCAAGATGTCAGATGTTCAAAACTGTATGTTGTATTACGTGTACGAACTTGTTATAAGAATGATTAATATATGATGAAATTAATATTTTTTGCAAAACTAATGAAGCAATTAGTATATTTATGTAATTTTTATTAATAACTATTAATTACACTTTAAATTTATTCAATTTTATATATAATTATTTGATAGTAAACTATGAGAAAATGATGTCAAGTTTACTCACTTAGCCCACCGCAAAATTTTTAAATTATTGAGTATTTTGTATCAATAGGATAAAAACTAGAGATATGACTATCGCAAGTTTCTTCCATAATTGTAATGTAACAAACCGACTAGGAGTTACAAGTTACATTACAATTAGAGATATGACTTTTAAAGTAATTTGGCTATGGGGGTCTGAGGTTCACTTCATTCATCAGTTCACTTTGGAAAAGCGGTCTCTTGCCCAAAATAGTTTGATTCGTAACTCCTGGTTTATACGGTTGCGATACGATGGCTGTAAAGCAAGTGATTCCAGTTTCAGGGATAGTCTTTTTTTTATTTAAGTGTTTGCGTGCAACCAACAATTTGTTCGAGATGTTCTCTGCGGGTAAACAATTTGTTTGCTTATTAATAATTGGTGTAAACGTTAAGTTGAAGAGATCAAGTTTCCTTGGACATTCCTATATTTTTCCGTATAGCCACTGTTACAAGAACAGACTAGGGTTGTGTGTGTTTCCGGAAAAATTGCTGACGAAGTGGGTGAAGCTTTCCATAGCTCAAGAGATATGGAGTTGTGTGGTATGGGAACGAATAAATATTTGCATGATTATTATTAGAACTGAGAATATGTTCGAGGATGTAGATATGTAAATACGATACGATTTGTTGGAACAGATATCAAATTATGGTGTAGTTTCATTTGCGTGTATGTTATCTAAAATAATATACACTAGAATTGGCTTAATTAGCGACTCAAATGAATCGTAATGAGAGTCTATTTAAATATTAATTAACAACTAATAATACTCTATTACCACATATATCCGCGTTAGCTATTTACGTATTCTCTACTCAGTAAGTATAATAATTATATGGTGATCCGGCAAACGTTGTTCTGCCATAGAAATAATCAAAATGTCAAAGTGACACAACACCTAAACAGCTTTACACACACATTTGAATAACTTCACGTCATTGAACGACGGTGAAGTTATTTGGATACTTGTTCGTACCAACATACTAAAATCTCGATAAAAAATTGGAGAGTGGGGGGTGGGGGTAGAAGAGTGAATAATACTTTACGACCTACTCCCAGACCTATCAAATATACAAAAAATATTTAAAAAAATAACGGCTGGACGGATTTAGATGAAATTTGGTCTGTAGATACTTCAGGTCCCGGAATAACACATAGGCTAACTTTCATCTTCATCATCATCATCATCACCACGCGGGTAAAACCGTGGGACGCAGCTAGTACCTAATAATAGATAATTACATAGCCTGAACCTTGACGACCTAAACCAACGACTTCCACTACAAAGAGGATCTATATTTAACCAATTTAGATGAAATTTGTATGTCAAACTTTAGCAAATAATTTTCCCAGTAGAATGCTATGTTATGACAGTATAAAATAATATGAGCTGAAGTATGAAGTAATATGGTCTATATTTTATTAAAATCGAATCGCCATGATAACTCCACAGGCGTATAACGGGAAACCCATAGTTTGCGCACATATTTCGATGGGGTGCAAAACTACTGAACTGAAATAATAAAACTACTGCTGATATAATAAAAGTGCACCGACCTCCACAGGCCATGAACAACATTAATAATTATCTTATTAAAGACTAGACGTCCGCAAAACTCGTATGGTTTCGTACTAATTTGGGCCTCTGTATCATTTTCCCGGTGGAAATAAGGTGAGTGCAGACGTCGTGAAAGCTCTACAATCTCTCAGCAAGAGAGGCCGCTTCGGCTCGTAAAAGATATCGTTCATTTTTAAAATGTTGCTAAGCACTGGAATAAAAATGTGTGATGGCCTTTTAATTTTTAATTATTTTTATTACTTAGTTGTTTTAGGTCGTTTACAAATATATTTTATATTAGTTTATTTTGTTTTATATTAGTTAACATTACGAACGCGAATGATTTCAGGCATTACTATAGAACTCAAGAATTACAAGTTTTTTTCAGCTGACTACCAAGAAAAGAAGTTCTCAATTCGACTGTATTTTTCATTTATTTATGTGGAACCAATTAAACCTTATACCTTAAACTGACGTTATTTCAGAACTTTTTCAATGGTTGAACCGATTTTCATGACACTTCTTTACTTAAAAGCTGGCGCCTTTCATAACGTCCCATTTATATTTGATCAACATCTGACTAGTAGTTTTTGAGTTCTCCTTAATAATGCCTATTAGACTTTGCCCACACGTTCGCTATAAAGTTCTAATTTTTTGAAAATGCCCCACGAGTGCGTACTGGAACTCAGTTTGTGTCATTTCTTTTTAGTGCTCAAACGCTAAAAGCATAGCACCTGTATTTTGTTTTATACTATAAACATAGACTCTCTACTATATAGACTCATCCGGTTCTTAGATAATAATGTTAAACGAAACTTACGATCGTTTTTAAGACTCATAATGTTGGATCTGAAGAACAGCTGTCCGGACAGTGGGTGTAAGCTGTTTTTCATGCTTAAAGGTTAGGTATGTTCGTAGTGGAAAATACCCCACATCCACGCTGTGGATTTGACAAGGATCACACACCGAAGGTTCGCGAAGCGTGCAGGGTTGAACCAGTGACAGTCACGTTGAAGGTTAATAACTTCTCTAGTTTAAGCGCGTGCTTAAACTTCGATGCATTTTTAAAAACGCTGCATTTATGAAGCAGCTATACAGAAAAGTTTCGATTTATTCAAAGTATTTTGTTATAGTTTGCTCGTTATATATTGTAAGGAACTCAAACAATGTGGGCGCTGTAGACGACTTAGTATATTGAGAAGACTTTGTCATACTTCGCCGTGTTTACAAACCTTAGGTGTTGTTGAGGAAAGTTACGATGTTCAAAGGTTTGATAAACTCACTTTATTATTTGCCATGTAAATGATTTTGCATTGTCAAGAGTGAGCTTGTCCGTGATATACCATGATCATTTTATGTCTGAATAGTCATCATCATCATCATTATCATCTCAGCCATAGGACGTCCACAGCTGGACATAGGCCTCCATAGTCACAGGCCATAACCGTGCCATGATTATATCGATAGGTCTCCGAACAGTGATGCTGACGGTCTCCGAACTTACCGAACTGAAACGTGGTCTCAGACTATGTGGGCCTCCTGAGCAGGCTCAGAGTCGCACAACGAGCTATGGAGAGAGCTATGCTCGGGGTTTACGCGATCGATTTAGAAATGTGAAGATCCATAGAAGAACGAATGACAACTGACTAAGGTCGCAGGCAAGGGCTTGATGCGGGCCGCTTCCAACGGGTCCTTGTGGAAATCAATGGGGGAGGCATATTTCCAGCAGTAGACGTCCTATGGCTGAGTGATGATGATTCTAAGGGATTAGCAGGTGCTGATGACATAACAGAGAAGCGCAAGTGTTTACAGAAAGGGTAGGCGGGAGAAATCTTAATGTGTGTTAATTGAAAATATTACAAATTACACTTAGCAGATGACCTACGGGCTCAAAAAATAATTACTTATAAATCACACTTTTGGACTTTTTAATTTCCTTTCTTCTGATGTAAGACACCGTTCAAGTGTAGTTCCTGCGAGAATTTTTGATTAAAAAAAAATAATAGTCGTACGAAAATATTTTTTCATTATCAAATTAGCAAATGACATAAACAGGTGGCACTAATGCGTATGCAGTGCAGTAGTTGACATTACGTAGGTAGATGCAAAACGCATTCATGGTAGACTAATTAAAACGTTTGCACGCTTCCGGCCATTTATAATATGGCTAACATGTGTGGTAATTTTGCTGCAGTTTGTAATATGTAGAGCATTCCGAATCTTTATTATTTATGCATTTTCATTTCAAAATAAGCGTACTTTCTACTTAACATCATTTAATACAATAAATTTGAAAGGTTTTATGATCGGATGTTTGTTGCTCAACCACGCCGCCCGCGCCGGAAGCCATGTGCCAAATTTCATTTACAACAGATGTAAATGAAATTTGGCACATGATAAATTAGAAACCTTTTTTATTGCACTTACACCCCCTACTTATACATTCCTTATCCTTTTGAGAAAAATGTACTTACAACTAAACTTACCTGTTAGATCATTATTTTCCAATTTAAAACTCTATACGAATATTTTTCAACGGGATATTTTAGACAAAAGATGGGTAGCCATCTGAAACTTACACAAACATCTGACTGATGTTTTATCTGGAAACTGTACTCACCTGAAACAATAAGAAATACACGTATTATTGTATAATAATATAAGTTAACTACTGAACACAAACACTAACACACTGAAACACTACTGAAACATTCAAAATAAATCTATTACCGCAAATTTACAAACGCAATAAACGTTATTATTTTTGTATTACTACCATAAGATCCAGAATCCATTTCCGTGCAATGTCTTCGCTGGCCTCCGCGATGAATTATGGAGTAAACCCTTTCGCTGTTCGCGTCAAAGCCAGGATTCCAGTTATAATATACGTAATATTGAAATGCAAATATATTTATTACCGAAAGCTCATTTGGACGGTGGTTAAAATCACCGATTTGTGAACGAATGGGAATTAATTAGTTTGTCCACGCCGCAGTTCGCCGCCCGGTATGAAGGATGAGCCGGGAACCATATCGTGTTCCAATGTTTTAATTGGATCATAGTCGTTTGAAATTTGCATTTTATGGCAATTTTCAGCAAACATACCAGAACTAGCTCGCTGCTACAGCCGGGGAATAATCCTCGTGGATTAGAATGGAATACGTGCGGATTATAGCCTGTCATTTGGTTCAAATATTTTCATTAAAAAAAAAAAAATGTCTAATAACGACAAAAAAACTCAAAATCAATTTATGAAGGTTGATTCTGATTAACTTTTTCTGAGCAACAGGTTGATTAGGCATATGATTATAATATATACATATGCATAAACGCATCAGAAAAATAAACAAGTTTTAATTCAATTAAAAATTGAAAGGAACCCTCGACGCAAACAAATCTTGAAACAGGGCTAAGAAACCTCACGTATCACACTTTTTAACAAAAATATCATTTCATCCTTTTAGGAGGAATTGATATGTTTCTAGGGTCAGGGGTTAAATACTACACAATCCGCTCACTACCGACAGATGGAATATATCTAGTAAACAACTAAACTTGACAACCCTAATAGAAAGGAGGAAAAAAGATAATTGGGTTAGAAAGAGTGCGGGCACATTAGATTGATGGTGTCAGCCATTAGCGCTCTAATCGTTCAAGGCGCTACCGCGGAAATCTATACAAAACTACTTGTGTGCTGACGTTTGATTAGGATTAATTGATTTCATAATGTATTCGCTTTTTGTATCAAAGGTAAGAAATTATAATATTAGACAAGTTAAAATTTATTGTTTAAATTTAAGCGCGCATGTGCTATCAGGGAACACAGGGAATCAAACACTATCGATGCCTTAGCATAGCAAGTGTAAAAAGTGTGAATTTGTCACAAACCACCACTCATCTCTTCAAATTTTACCTCGGCGAATTTTTAAACTGAATTGAGGTTAAGTTTTCGACTTTCGTATCGCCATCGTGTAAACAATTGAATAATGCATTATTGCGTTATGCTTAACAAGTACATCTACACAGATATCTTGCATAATAAACCCGGAGGGAAAGTCGGTCGCCTAGCTTTTAACATATATATGACCCGGCGGGATAGACATATTCAAACAATTCAACTTCTGAAGCAAGGTTGGTAAATAATGAAAATCTTGGTCTGAGTGGCTTTGGTCAAGACGATGACTCAACAATTTTGAGTTTAAACCCCACGCCACGGTATACGGTAAAGGTAAAAAGCTCTTTAGGTAATAATAAAGTATGAAACTGAAAAGGAAACGAAAATTTTAACAACGTTTAAAATTAGAATACAAGGAAAATGTTTGGAAGGGTGTGAAAAACGTTTTGTATCTTATTTCATGCTCGAAAGCACTTACCGCTTCGCTCGAGGGTATGTGGGCGATATACCTACATATATCTGTACAAAATCTCGCTTTATTAGATCTTTTCAATACATCTTAATAATGAGGATTAACGTTACTCTGTTCCGGAGACACTCGACGAGAAAATACGGAACAACTGACGGCTGTGATCGTCATTTGTTTTGTGTTTAACTTAGTAAATAGTAGGCTAAAACAATGGTGAAGCTTCGTTTTTTTATATTTTATAGATCAGTGACAGTTTTTCACATTTGAGGTTTCAGCTTTTTTATACTGTTTAGATCTAGCGTTTGACCACTATCTCACTTGATGGTCAGTGACGATATGGTCGAAGATGCTATCACGCTAGATCTAGATTGCTCACTGGCTCTCTAGGACTGCTGCCAGGTAGGACCTGAAAAGTGAAAACGAAGCTCTCGGCGTTCTTGGTGATGAAATCAGCGTCCGTCAAGTTGACAGTCGACGCTCCTACTACTAGGCAAACATAGCTTTGAAAGTCCGTTCTAAAATCTAAAAATAGATCGTCTAACTTTTAACACTTAGACTCGAGCGAGCGAAGCGAAGCGAGTTTTAGTCCTGGAATAGCGGGCTTCCTTTCAGACAAGTGTAATGGTATATTGAAACCGCTAGTTTTCTTTCTATTAAGTTATTATTTATTATATATTTATTGATTAATATAAATATAATATTTAAATATTGTATGGTATTTTATTCATTATTAATGTTGTATTTATTTAATTGTACCAGTATACGTTTATTATATAAATTTAAGATCTTGTTGCACATCACATCCACAATGTTCAATCTATCCTGTCCATCCAAAGGTTTGTCTATAAGAGATTGCTTTAGCGATTATACTTCGTGCTTCGTCCTCGAGATTAGTAACCTGAAATATAATATCTTTATACATTGTAGTAACGCCTACGTGACACCACTCTTTGCACTAAGTTGAGAGTTTTTTTTTTTTTTTTTTTTGGTTTTGGAGGGTACTTTCTACTCCTTGCTCTTTCCCGGCGCTCATAGCGTCATTCGCTTTTTAGTGCTCCACCACTCAACACTATATTTTAAACTCAGTGCCGGTTTGATTTTTTCGAAGTGTTAACCGCCCCTAGTTAAAAATTACGACAAGGAAACGCCAAATAGAATATGACATCGCGAAAAAAATAAATAAATAATAATAATAATAATTCAAGGAACTGGAACAGAAGCTAACAAGTGATGATTATCAAAAACTCGTATCATCGAGTATTCGTCGTCTTCCCATCGCAAGAAGCATCTCCTTCTTCACCAATCTCGCCAGGTAATTAGCATTTTAAGACTCAAGTAATCAGTATTCGTATAATGTTCCTAGTACCTACCTACTTTGTCTACATAAACCCGGTTTGCGTGTAATTCTATGGGAATTATATCTTACTGGATAGTACGTAGACGCTATTAATGTGACTCGAGCTGTACTTGGGACTGTCTCACCACATGCCATATAATCATAGTTCATAGTTATTTATTGGGTAAAATTTGTTTACATGTCAAAATTATATAAATGTAGACTATAAGTAAAAGCTTAAATTACAACTAACAGTAAAAAAGTATTTTTATCGGAATACATAAATATCTAAAGACGATTATAATTATTAATATATAATATAATATATTATACATTGGAACATATCAATGAGTCCTAAATTGGAATGGATTTTATCGTACCGGATAGTACGAAGATGCTATTAATGTGACTCGAGCTGTACTTGGGACTGCCTCACCACATACCATATAATCAGTTTGCGTGTACTCCTGTGGGATACATCTTACTGATTCACTCGGTACATAAACTAGTTGGTTTGCGTGTAATTCTGGGAGAATTTTATCGTACCGGATAGTACGTAGATGCTATTAATGTGACTCGAGCTGTACTTGGGACTGTCTCACCACATGCCATATAATCAGTTTGCGTGTACTCCTGTGGGATACATCTTACTGATTCACTCGGTACATAAACTAGTTGGTTTGCGTGTAATTCTGTGGGAATTTTATCGTACCGGATTGTACGTAGATGCTATTAATGTGACTCGAGCTGTACTTGGGACTGTCTCACCACATGCCATATAATCAGTTTGCGTGTAGTCCTGTGGGATACATCTTACTGATTCACTCGGTACATAAACTACTTGGTTTGCGCGTAATTCTGTGGGAATGTTGCCTTACCTAATAATATCTTTCGCATTTTATGATGACTATCGGAGGATAACAGTACATGAACCGAACTGTATGCGTAATTTATCAATTTACGCTGTCGAACTTCACATCTACCCTCGAGCTAGTATATCACTAACAAATTTCGATGCCATACAGGCAGAAATAATCTAAGTGCGCCTACCGAGGAGGAAGCGCCTAGCGGGGATGATTTGGAATTTATGATGTACGTCTTAGACGAAGGCCATTACTACATCAGCGGCTGCCTCAGCAGCGGTATGAGCTGGGAACCCACAAATGTGAGTTCACCATTTGAACGTCGTGGGTATGAGTCCGCGACCGCCACAGCGGTCGACGTCTGCGCCCAGTGCCGGGGTCGCACCCGCTACCGGGAAAATCGTTTAAAAAACTCCAGCGGCGGTGCCGCTAATCAGTAGAACCCAAGCTGGCGAATATTTAAACTAGAAGAACGAGGCCTGGGCGTGCAGGACGCCCGTGCCGGGACCACCCGCGCGCCCGCGGCGCTGCAGAGCCGCGAGCCTGCGCCTCCAGCGCGGTGCGCCGCGAACTACTCGCGGTGCTCGTCTTCTCCGGCAAAACCGACTGGCCGCCAGTAGACACGGTAATGTACGCATAACAATTGTCTGTCTCCCTTTCGTTAACAATGGTCCCTGATATGAAGAATCACTGATTCTACACTGCATTGAAGGTTATAAAATACAATTTACAAACACATTACATTATAATATACCTAATAATAAATCCGAAACGGAGCAATATGATTCCCTCCACTTCATGCAAGTTTTTAGACCTCACAAGGGTCACCCGTTCTATTATAATAGGTTTGCCAAATGAAAAACGAATTCATGTAGAAAAGAAATAACAAGAATAGAATGGTTTTCTAAAAACACTAGCTCCAAAGTCAGGAAACTCGCACAGTTGATACGATTACTCATCATCTGCATGTCCGGCTGTCAAATACGGCAGGTTGTATTACTTCTACTTTAAATGGTGGCTCCGCGCCATTATATCTTTTTTACCATTTTCTAAAAAGACAATTTTTAGTCTTTTCAGCTTATTTTATTGAAAGCTTAATTAATATAATAATAATAAAAATAAAAAGACCACATACGAGAACAGTTCATAAAGATTGGTTCTGATTGAACAGGGTTTGAGTTCATTTGTTAATTTATTAGCTAGGAAATACTTTAGATTACCTACCATAATTTTCCTTTGTCAAGGATTCTCGCCGTAACAACGGATGCGCTTGACCTGAGTCATTACCTACATCTAAAGAAGGGAAGTTGAGGGGCGAAAATGTGATTGGTAATATATTTTTTCAGCCCCTAGGTCATCTCTAAAGTACATGCATTACATATTTGTAATATAATCAACACGTGCCAGTGTTTGTCCCGCCCTCTCGTTCTGTAGACTGCGAGCTTCTGTGGTGTCATCGGCAACTGTTAGGCCGTAATTACTTTTGGCCATAGGATTCGAGACAATAACTACTCCTTTGAAATACTTTCTGACGCCTCAACGACAGGGGGCGGCTGCGTGTGGCGGTCAAACCGCTAGCGGCTCCTGGTGGGAACGAAAGCGCAAACTTCACATTAATCAACTTAAAGTATTAGTAGTTTATTTCTCAATCACATTTTTTACAAAACAGCCAACCTGTGAAATGTTACTTCGCGACGACGATGCTACTGCCATTTCATATTCCTATAAACCGAATGGCCAGCATTCAATTCTCTCGCCTAACGCGCATCGCTAACATTTGGCCATAGTGCGAATCAAAAAGAGTATTTGTATTAGCATCTTGTTATCATCGAAAGAAAACATCGTAGCGGATGCGGAATCTAGAAAATCCCACCCCGATTAAGAATGTGAACAAAGTAGTTCAGCATTTAAGACTATAGTCAGTAGATTCGGACCTCCCACGGTTAATTTATTTGCGCGTATAGTATTATAAAAATGCAATAAAATAATGTCAAAATAGTAAACAATACATCATGATTCAGAGATCCAGAAGCATTTGAAATAAATGCATTCACGATCCTTCGATCAGATAGTTATTATTTGTACGCGTTCCCCCTGCGCCATACTGCTTAAAATCTGATCAACAACTATATATATATATATATATATATACCAATAATGATACCTGTTGCTTTACAGGTATCATTATTGTTCAATTGTGGCCTCACAAGCTTGGTACCCGATTATTTATTTTTTAATCTTCAATATATAAGCAATTATATTTTCATTTCAACTGCTGGAACATCTAGGCCAATCTGACCCTAGTTACAGGGATATTGTCCGGGGCGCGCTGCTCCGACGGGCGGCGCCAGAATCTTCGGATATTAGGCTAGCTCTGTTGTCAGCGAAATCATTTAGGCAGTACAGGCCTTAAATTAGAAAATGACACACCTATTGCAAAGATAATAACATACAAATTTACGTAACCTCTGTAAATGAGTTATTGATTTCCTAACGAAAATGTATAACGGTGGTTGTCAATATGGCTTTTTTAACAGTTATAGGGCTGCGCTATCTTAGGACAGTATATGTCAGATAATCATAGAATCCAAAGGTTCTTTAAAAGCCTCATCCGACTAATACCTCCTACACCCGAATGTGATATGACATGGAATCCTGGAAAAGTATTAGACTGCCTAGTGGAACCCAAACAAATGTACTTACCTTTTTAGGACTCGTGTAAAATATATGTATATATATATATATATTGCTAACCTAATTATTCTTATCACAATAAATAGAGTTCAGACTCTATGCAATAAAAATCTACAATATTAACATTTTAACTAAAATTATGAATAAAATTGAAATTTCATCGAAAGTAGGAAACATTTAACATCTACTATAAATCCCGTTTTTTTAAAGAAAAACCACAAGCGTCATGCTTAGGCACTAATCTTGTACATAGATAGAACAACACCTTTATGGAAAAGTATCGAATTGTTTGTTAGTTTTATTAAGGCCTATTGTAATAGCTTATATAGTGAGTGACTACCCATACGATAAGCCGCTGGATCAGGTATCAGGTCTTAGGTATTCTACCTAAAGGTATACAACATTCTCTGCGACGCGCGGCTACGTCTCGAGCTCACGCACCGACGGTCAACAGCAACCAGCAGTGCAAGTACAGAACTCGTTTCGCTAAATTTGACGATCGTCAAATTCGTCATATTTTTACGAATTGTACGAGTACAGAACTTAAATCGCAATCGGTTGTCGATCACATCTGGATGACATGATGACGTGTCACCTGGACCTCTTCACGTCTCTTTCGATAGTGATATACAAGAGCTATTCCTTTACAATCTTAAAACAATTCCGAAAGTCTTAACCGGTTAATTGCGTACCGTAAACGGTGCCTTTTATCATCAGCGACTGCTGGCTCTCAGTTTGTCTTCCAGGAATAACATGACTAATACCCATTATTTATATCAAGTAGTTTGTTGCTTAAATTTATCGACATTGTTTTTGAAGTAGTGATATCGCAGATCCCAAACACAGCCGGCCGGAGCCCTAGCTCCAGAACGTTTTCCCAGTTTCTTAATAGAACTATTCTCAGCTTTGTCGAAGCAGAGTTAGCAAAAGCGATTATCAATCCAGATTGAATAGAATAATTGTCTATTAGGAAATTATTTAAGTCTATAACAATATCACTATGAAATTTAAATGTAACAAATTGTATACACATCAATTGTGATTTATAAATTTGTAAGTCGGAAAACAAAACTTGTGTTTTTTCACATGTTTTGTTACATAACAGGCAGCGTTAACGATTTCCTAAACACGCTATCTCTCAAAGTCTACAATGTATAAAAATATTATATTTCAGGTTACTAATCTCGAGGACGAAGCACGAAGTATAATTAGTGATTAAACGAACTTACCTGTAAGTGAAGTTCTATCATAATTATACGAGTGCTTCGTCCGAAGAGATTAGTACCTAACACCCGCCCGCCCTATGTAACTATCCATCCCTAAAATGGTTTAGGAAATTATTAACACTGTACCTAATAACATAGTGCAGACTCTAAATTAATGACGCTATGAGCGACGGGAAAGAGCAAGGAGAAGAAAGTACCCTCCAAAACCAAAAAAAAAAAAAAAAAAAAACTCTCAACTTAGTGCAAAGAGTGGTGTCACGTAGGCGTTACTACAATGTATAAAGATATTATATTTTAGGTTACTAATCTCTTCGGACGAAGCACTCGTATAATTATGATAGAACTTCACTTACAGGTAAGTTCGTTTAATCACTAATAAAACCGCCGATTGTATAACCATAAGCTACGATTAGTACAAAATACACTTTTAATGTACATTTTTATGATTTGCAATAAAGAGTTAACTTATATATCTATATTATATAACCCTGTCTTATTACCGGGAGTGTCTTCTGATCTACGTGTTATATTTCATAGAATTGTGCTATTCAAAAACATATTTTTTAATGAAACAATTACAGAATGATCGATTGAGCGATATGCATGCAATCGTATTGTTTGCAATGGTCAAGGATTCTTTTTTACATATTTTATTTTGTCTTATATAAAGTAATACATAGTTATTGATAAGTCTCGTAAGTATGTAAATTAGTCTTCTGTTTTTCATGTAAATGTGTTAATAAATTAAGTTTTAAGTAAAAAAATGGCACGGACCCTGGAGTCTGTGAAAAGTAATATTCGGTAATTTAAAAAAAATTACTAATGTAATACATAATGATAAAGTGTGCGACACCCTTTGACTTCAAAATTGACGATATTGATTTCGAAACGCAAGATACATAACTACCCACGTTTCAAAACTTGAACATATATATTTTCATGTATTTTATCTTTCACTTTGGTATTTCCAGAAATTTTCCAATACGATTTTCTGAATATCGGAAGACCCCATCTTTTGGCAGGGAATTATCCCAGTGTCATTGATGGATGATAGGAGATCAGAAACAGTTACCTAGATACGTCACTTATTTTACCCGACAGTTCATAAAAGTTTTTTGGGTGTTAGGCTGTTTTTGTATATTTTTTTTTTTAGACTGTTTGAGTTCTAGCGTTTGACCACTATCTCACTCGATGGTCAGTGACGATGTGGTCGAAGATTTTATCACGCTAGATTTAGAATGCTCACCGGACTGCTCAAGGACTGCTTCCTGAACACACTGTGTTTGGTGACAGTTTTTCAAACTTGAGGTTGGTAGCTAGCCAGGCGGGTATTCGATAGTAATCTACCACCGTGCTGGGAATTTGATAACGGTGTTACCTGTGACAGCCCTACAATTTTATAATATCAAGAGTGGGTAGTTGGAGAAACTACGCGCTTTCGGCGATATTGCCACCCGCATTTCTCCAGTCTTCTCGTGACCACGACCAATTCAACTTGGTCGAAACGTCGAGGTAAATAAATTACGAAAAGTTTTTCTCGCGATCAAGCCCCGTTTGATTTAATAACAAGGTTTTACCTTCACCGTCATATCATCATCATCACCGTTTTTCATCACCAGGCGGGTAAAACGGATTTGGATGCAGATACTTCAGGTCCGGGAATAAAACATAGGTTATTTTTCATCATCATCATCATCACTCGAAGCGTCGACTCTCACATTAATAGTCGCTGTCACACGCCCCGCGGTTTCACCCGCGTGGATTACAATTTTCCCGCTACCTCAACTATCCCATGGGAACTATACTTTTTCCGGAATAAAACTATGTGTTAATCCACGGTTCAAACTATCTCCGTACCAAACTTCATCGAAATCGGTGTAGCCGTTTGAGCATGAAGGAGTTACAAACATACACACAAGCTTTTGCATTTATAATATTAGTAGGAAGGATAAACCGACGACGTTTAAATACTTTTTCACGTGATTATTATCAGTCGAAGTTTATTGTTGGTTCCAATACTACTCGTAATATATGATAGTAAAAGTTGGGTGTGGCAGAAAAAGCATTAGAGCAGAATATTTGCAGAACTTAAAATGACAGCTCTGAGAAGTATGATTGGAGTGAAACTGAGTGACAGGGTAAATAGTGTGATAAGGGAATGTTGTGGTGTGAACGATTATGTGTTATTGATGCTGTGATGAGTATGATTGAGAAAAGTATGTTAAGATGTTTTAGTCATGTAGAGAGAATGAACGAAAAGAAAATTGACTAAGCAGGTGATGGGTGAAATGAATGGAAGTATTGGAAGAGGAAGATCTAGGCGGACGTTTCAAAATAAGATTGAGGAGGTTTTATGAAAGGGCCAGGTTAAGAGTACTCTAAACCGACGCTCTTGTATGAAAGGTCTGATAAACGTGGACAAAGCGAAAGAAGTATGTCGGGATCGTGCCATTTGGAAGGCTATGGTCTCTGCCGACCCCCTACAGGAACGAGGCGTGAATGTGTGTATGTATATGTATGTCTTATTAAGTTTGTTTTTAAGTTGGGTTTAATGGCCGATCACGCACTTTCGTGAAAATATTCGAATATTTTTCCTAAAACGTAATTTAATCGAACCGCTCTGTCGGGAATAACTAATTATCTCGGCAATAAAAATGAAATTGTATGAGGAGTGCTCAAATTAATATCGTTGTACTCGGTCGTAGTATTTCGAGAAACAACACTTTTTTTTTTAAATTTATTATCATTCACACAAGGTCTTCAGGTCCCAAACTAGGCATGTGCTATGGTCACTTGATGACTGATATACATACTTATATGCATATACACACCCAGACACAGGTCAAACAGACATGTTCATGCACACAAATGTTTGACCTGTCCGGGAATCGAACCCCGGACCAGCGGCTCAGAAGGCAGAGTGCTACCAACTGCGCCAACCGGCCAGTCGTAAATCGAGTAAACTTGAGCGCAATAATACAATAAAAATTAAGGTCAAATAAATAGGCACGTCACATACCTATTATGTACAATAGGTAATGTAATTTGTAATGTTCTACAAACATAAATTGAATTTGTTTTAGCTATTGTTTACAAGTAAGTTCGAAACCCGTTAAATTAATCGTCAATAGTTAACGCGGTGCGTAATGGGAAACTTTGTTGTAAAGTAATTGTTGTTTGAACCAACAATTCAAGTGAAAACGTCGCAGCTGTGAAATCATTGCTATATCAAGGCAGTAAAACCCATTTATTAGTAAATTTATATATATTAGTAAACACTTTTTAAAGTTACTTTTTATCGGGCCAATATAAGCCTCCCTTATAAAAAAATCCTGCATATTAGCCAAATTATGCCAAAGACAATTAGCGACATGAACTAACGTTCATATTGTTTGAATAAAAAAAAATGGCTACTCGTGGGATTTGAATCCACGACAACAGAATACAGTGCTGTCGCATCTGAGCTATAACAGCACTCTTTAGTTGTCCGAATTTATTCCTTCCTTTTCCATCTGAGTGGATGTTGTATTTGAACTGTTGTAATCTGTTGGTACAACAACTGGTTTGTTGCTAAAGATGGTAATGTAATAGTTGTTATAAATTAATACAACTATTACATGATGGTTCAATTTGTATTTTAATTCATAGTTCATTATATTCAAAATATAAACGAGATTCCACATAGCACTCGATTTAATTCATTAAAGAATTTCGATACTAAAATTCTTAATCTAAATCCTTGGTAATAATCACAAAAACCAATAAATATATAAACTAAATAGTATTTAAATATGAATGGTGATAATCTTTTTTGATAATAATAGGGATATCCGGCTTCAATCACGTTAATTTGTTTGCATGCCATCCAATGAAATGTTTTTCGGATATTTTGTTTTTAAAACGAAACTTCTAGAACGATTGCTAATAATAATAAAGTTTAATGAGTTTTTGGACTGGAAGTAGAAAGGAATACAAAAGTATTCCTATTCAAGACTCATTGATATGTTCCAATGTATAATATATTATAAACAATAATTATTAATTAATATAATCCTCTTAAGATTTATGTATTTCGCTAATAATACTTTTTACTGTATATTGTAATTTAAGCTTTGACTTATAGTCTACATTTATATAATTTTGACATGTAAACAAATTTCACCAAATAAATAACTATGAACTATAATGTAAATATAAATAATAGAATAAGAAATATGTGACACCACCTGTAAAGCGTGACCCAGCAAACATAAAAGAATCATCGAAATCCATCCACAATTTTGGCGAAGTAATCGGAGAACATACATAAAAAAGATTTCGACGATTTGTAAACCTCCTCCGTTTAGAAGTCAGTTAAAAATTTAGGTGATTAATAATAATCTTTACTTTTTATAATTAAAAATCTTTTTATCAGAATATAAGATCGTATCAAGTATCTTTAATTATGTCGATAGCTTGTAATCGGACGGCTGAACTGTTGGCTTAGTCTAATTAAAAATTACCCAAATATTGTGTAAATATTCAGGTAACCTACATTGAAGTAAATTACGCAATTATTTTTATCTCTAATTAAAATCGTGGACGTAATCTGTACCAAAGTACTATTCTATTAAAACAATTTATTATTACCGCAAAATATAATGATAGCATTTGAAACAAAAATTGTTTCAGCGACCTCAAACTTTTTAAAACTCAATTATCTTATGAGACGTGATACCCACATAATCTGTGACAAACTTAATAATTTTTCAAGCGTTTTGAAATTAGAATAATGTGATAAACCTTGTTGTCTTATCATTAGTGTCGTGTTTCTGGAACGCAGATTTAATATTGTAACTTGTTTTGTACGCGATGGAAGAAAGTGTATACTTTTCAGCAACAAAAGTTATTGTATATATTTATAAGCTTCCCCGTAATATTGTCAGGTGTCAAAACTTTGATTTCAAAGTATCCAATATATATTTGAGTAAAGTGTTTTGAGTAATTCAAATACTTTTGTATCAAATTGACGGTCGCCGTGGCTCAGTGGTCAGTAAAATGCCTTGGGTTTGAATCTCGGCCAGGGCAAACATTTACGCAATGCTCAAACCATGTTTGTCACAGTTATTGGATGTGTGTAGTGATGTGTTTGTGTACCTTTCGCTATACAAGAATATCCAGTGCGGAGGCATGAGTGTGAAAAAAAATTATCTAACTGTCATAAAAAACCAGCCGTGGTGGTACCGGCCTAGAATAGTACTCCCCCATCTCTTCCCGTGGGTGCCGTAAGAGTCGGCTAAGGGATAACGTACCAGGAGGTGGGCAGCAGCACCTTCTGAGGATCGGAAATCATACTGCGCTCGCCAACCCGCCTGCCAAGCGTGGCGAGTATTGGCAAATCCCCCCCATATGGGGGAGGCATACGTCCAGCAGTGGACGCACATGGCTGGGAAAAGAAAAAAAAGTGATAAAAAATACACAAACATAACTAAAACAACCATAGCAAAACGCGTGTTTGACTCTTGTGACGCGCGGAATCGTAAACATTTCCAAAGAATTCTATTCCCATCAGAAATGAAACTTCATTTGAATGAAGTAGGACAGTGTTTCTCTCTACAATGGACGACGTCGAAGTGACAGCGATGCCAAGAACTATGTTGGCATGCACAAATATTCGCATTGAATTCTATGCGATAACCACCTTTATTCTATAGACTTTAAAACTCACCTCGAATGCAAGTAAGGTTTGCTTGTCTATACTGGCTGTCTGGTAACAACAACGGGACGGGATGTTTGTATCAATTTTCCTTTAGTAGCCATGATAGGTCTCTAAATGGGTGACATTTTCTTGCACATATTCCTGTGCATCATGTAACATACGAACTTTTTATTACAAAACCTATTTTTATTAAATTTTTATATGTACTAGTGCAAGAGGGAGAAAACCAAATTTTTCAATTAGATATTTAGAAATTTCCTAATTTATTTTTACCGTCAGACCAAAGGTTTCAAGATAATAAAACTTATAACTGCCAACGTATATTATCTGTATGTCTTCCAGAAGCCTTCATCAGGATCTTGAATGGGGTACGTTTGTCGTAACATTTTTTCTTTATTTTTCACAGTAGGTAGGCGTTGGACCACTTTCTCTTCTGATGTTAAGTGATGATGCGGTCTACGATGGAAAACGCCTGTCTAGAAGATGTTTACCTGTTCACTCGTGACCTGAAGATACCCAAATTGTATCCATGTGGAAACACAGACTTAGATAATGAGTTTCACTCGTTACCTGTACGCTCTATGAATGTGGAAGCAAAACGCTTCGTGCGACAGGTTGGAACGTCTAGTCTACCATATATGGATGTCGTATTGCACTTCCCGTCTCCCACGTGCGGAACGGAATAGATCCGCAACAATTGTCGATTATTATATCGAATATGCATAAGTGACACACAATTACACGTGTTAGTAAAGTTTAATGTCAACGTTGCCCGATTTCACATGCTGTCGGGCATCATAACAGCAGTTACCTCACAGTCACAATTCTAAAACAATTTGAAACTATAACACTATTCACAAAGACCGTGGCTGTATGTCTGTTTGTTGCCAGCTCGTCCAATTAGGGCCCGATCCACGTGGCCACCTTCTTTGTTCCTGAGCACGCCAACTTGTTATGACAAAAATGCTCCATTGTACTCTACAGCATTGTGTGACTAGACAGCTTGAAATTGAAAATAAAACGCTTGTCTGTGAGTTGGAGCTTTGTGCTCTAATTTGTATGTAAAGTATGTGTTTTAGAGAGAAGTATGTATAAGGTGAGATAGTTTAAAATGGCCCTTTGTTTTGTAAATGAGGTAGCTGTTGACAGACATTGTTTAAGTTTAAAAGTAATTTACGTTCAGGTTTCACAAAGCTTTCACCTACCTTGTTATTTCACGAACTTATTTTATTATTACCAACTAGTTTTACATTAACGGTCATTAACAGTAACAGTAACATTTTTGACGGTCCCGTGGCGCAGTGGTTTGTGTCATCGACATGACTTCTGTGTCACCGCGACCCTGGGTTTGAATCCCGGCAGGGGCAAACATTTGTGCGATGATTGTAGATGTTTGTCCCGGGTCTTGAATGTTTGTGTGCTGTGATTGTGTGTGTCCATGCCTCCCGCGATACAGGGAATCCTAGTGCGGGGGTCTGAGTGTGATTAAAATTAAATACAAAAATAATTAAAGTGTTTGGTTTTTTACATAATCGACGTTGAGGCTCAGTGGCAGTGACTTGTCTTCTAATATCGGGGTTCCGGATTCGAACCCCGGCCGGGGCAAACATTTACGTCACGTTTGGGATAGAATATGTACCTAATGTAATTATTTCTGGGGCTTCAGCCATGAGGAATCCTATTGCGGGGTTGTGTGTTAAGCTGGTGTTTTTTTTTTTAATTTAACGCATACCATATTATTTGGTTTAAGCCTTATGTCAGAAACAGTTTATAAATAATAATAATAATAATTTATTTGGGCACAGAAAACTTAAATCTAGGTTACATCGAGTTTAGGCGAAGCTAACTTATCCTAAACTCGGGGGGCACTGTGCTCCACACTAGGTTGAACCTGTGTCGTGGAGTACAGGCTCTTCCTTACAGTCCTACGAAAAACGTATCCTACTTATTTACAAAATATAGAAAAATTTGGTTAGATAAATTCAAAATTTTACATACATAAACTTATACCTACTTAATTACTAGTTATTTCTTGTTATAGCATATAGGTATATACAACGGATACAATAAAAGTATGTACCTGCAGTTGAACGATGTTCAAGAGTGTATTTTGACAGCGTGTAGTCAACTAATGTTGTACAAACTGTAGGCAAATTATGCCATAATATTGCAGGCGTATCGATAGGCGTACTCAAAAAAATAAATTTTGTCGGCATCGGTTTAATCGTCATAAAACTATTTTCCAAGGGCTATTTTCAAAACGCAAATTTGGTGTGTTACTTAATTTATCTTGTAAGATTATAAGCCTACAAGCTCTGAGCCACGTCTTAGGTGCTTTTTATCCTGCCACCCTTTTGAAGATTTCATAAAATTTCATTCTCCATGAAACTCATAAAATTCAACGAAAAGGCGGTCAGAATCTCGTTATTGGGTTTTCCAGCTTTCATCATTCAAAATTAAAACCACCGCAAGAAATACTAAATGAATTCGATTTTCCGCCCGTCGCTAGCCGCTACTCGTATCTTCAACCGCAGTCATCGATTGCACGGAAATTGGCTGGGATGGACTAGCCAGCTCCGATATTTATATCCAACTGGATCCGTGAACCTATTGCGAATTGAGGAGCCAACTCCAGTTCGCTTCGAACCCACGTCAAGATTCGATATCATTGTCAAAACTACCTGGTTCGTTAATACTTCATTTTTACTTGATCAACTATATGTACAAAAGCACAAAACATTTTAATATCTTTTTTTTCTCCGTTTCTTACTGTTGATGTCAAAAAACCACGACCTATGTATTATAGGAACATACTGCATATTATATACGTATAGCAGCTTCTAGAAGTAACGCCAAAACAGTGACTATTTGGGGCTATCAAAGTAGTGGAAACTGAACGAGTTCTTATATTTTCGTCTTGATAAATATTTTATTAGTTATTATATGTACAAACCCGTAAATAAATTTAATGAGCACGATATAATTATTTATATAATTTAATCTGTGGTCTATCATGTTGCTTTATTAACAACCTAAACATAAAACTATTTTTGTAACTACGTGTAAGCTTTGTTATATATTTATACTATGTGTAGAACCTAAATAAATAAATAAATACAAAATATATAAAAAAAAACATTTAACAAGCATTAGCGGCTTTCCTTATTGGACTAAAAACGGTGAGTAAACTTTTTCCTGGTACATTGTGAAGTGTAAGGTGTATAAGGTTTTAATAACATTACCAAGTGACATTGTTCCAACTTCTTAAAATTGCTTAGTGAAAAAAACTTTTTTATAATTAATCATGGTTTCCAGGTTGAATTTTTGAAGATCAACGTGATCATTTTCTTTTTGAATTTTCTATTGTCACATTTCTATAATCCGTGAGCATCAGTTTTAATGTAGTTTTTGAAAAGAAACCTGTTCTCAATTTGACTTAATTTTTTGTGTTTATTGACTCAGAACTATTATTATCTAGGTGACCCGATTTTGACGATACCTTTTTAATCTGAAAGCTGGTGGTCTTCATCTAGTCCCATTTAACGTGATTAAGATCTGTTCTTTCCAGTACTTCCTTCGTCCTTCTTCTACCAGTAGTTTTTGAGTTATCTTTAATAGTATTTTATCTAATCTCATACCGAAATATAAAGATTCAAAAGAGATTTAAAAGTTACATTATTATACACTTAGACAATTTGTTTTTATTTAGACTGCATTAGACAATTTTTCTGTAACCCAGATAACGTATATGAAATTTTTTTTGTAATCGTTTGAGTAATGAGGGAGTAAAATCGCAATAAACAAACTTAGGTTTAGGATTACTCTGTCTGTTTTTTAGTTTTAGTATAAGTTAGTTGTGCTCTCTGGGGTTCATTGACTTATAAGGATATTTATATTTTATTTTCACTTTCCTAAATCTTGTGAGTATTGCATAGAAATTATTTATTTAATGACAATTGAACTCCAGTCGCTATAGCAACAATTGCTATTGTATTGTATTATTATTAAAAAAACAAATATAACCCATCTAGCTGCGCCCCGCGGTTTTACCCGTGTGGTGATGAAATACGGCGATGACGGTGATTATGAAAATAATCATGTGTTAATCCAGGGTATAAGCTATCTCCATACCAAATTTCATCTAGATCCGTTCAGCCGTTCTGGCGTGATTGAGTAACAAACATCCATCCATCGTAACTTTCACATTTATAATATTAGTGGGATTAGTAACGTTCTGCGGTTTCACCCGATTACGATTTTCCCGACACATAAATTATTCGAAGGGAATACACATTTTGCCAGGATAAAGTAGCCTATGTGCTATTCCAGATTATAATCTATCTCTGTGTCAAATTTCATCTTAATTCGTTGAGCCGTTCTGGCGTGATTGTGTGACAAAAATCCATCTACCCATTCCTCCATCCATCCATCCATCCATCCATCCGTCCGTCCCTCCGTCCGTCCGTCCGTCCAAACTTTGACATTTATAATATTAGTAGGATTATTAAATCTGACGAGATATGTGGAAAGAATGTGAGAAGCCATCATAGTACTTCCTGTGTGTTCGTGCCAAGTGTCTGTCAAATCAATTTATCTGAATTCTAATGTAACTGATCGATGTAGGTACGCACTTTTTTAGTACGCTTCATACGGCTAAATTATTTTGCTTTCGAGTTTTATGTTACGACCCGGGGCGACAGCACCTATGTCTCCTTTTGACATCGTCTCGTAAAAGCTCACGGTCTTAAAGAATTGCAAGAATAGACTAGCCGGACTTCAAATTCAATAAAGAACTTAAAAAAGACAACAAAAACTAATGTTCAGATAGATTGCTACGTGTTTCAAGTAAACCGACAGTGTAGTTGATATTTGTACAAATGGAGGTCTGAGGGTTATATTGTTGTTAAAATGTTTACTACCAGAGTATGATTGATTCCTTAATCTTCAGTCCACCGCTGCCAAGACACTAAGTTATCTTATTCTCGCTCGACAAATATGCGAATATATAACTCATATTATGTATTACAACCTCTTTTTCTTCATTTCATAATCGGCTTTGCGATCGACACACGTGTGAATCGCCGCATATATAATACAGATACATACAAGATTACTTTTTTTATTCAATATCTGAATTTGTTGAAGGGATATTAATTTACCTTATTTTCAATTCACGAAGTAAAATTAAATTATAATGAAAATGAGATTCAGTGAAATGTAAACGTACCTTTTATATACGGGACAAGTGCCTGAAACATTTACCCCTCACACTGACTATCCCTTGATGTACATATACAGACACACACGCAAACGATAATAGCGTGGACAGTTTTCTCAGAAAAGCTCTAAAGAGGTCATTGGTCGATTTGTGTTGTTGCTTAAAAACGGTGTGTAAACTTTTTCCTGGTACATTGTGAAGTATAAGGTGTATAAGGTTTTAATAACATTACCAAGTGACATTGTTCCAACTTCTTAAAATTGCTTAGTGAAAAAAACTTTTTTTAAATTAATCATGGTTTCCAGGTTGAATTTTTGAAGGTCAACGTGATAATTTTCTTTTGTCACATTTCCATAATCCGTGAGCATCAGTTTTAATGTAGTTTTTGAAAAGAAGCCTGCTCTCAATTTGACTGAATTTTTTGTGTTTATTGAGTCAGAACTATTATTATCTAGGTGACCCGATTTGGACGATTCCTTATTAATCTATATAAGCTAAGAGCTATACAGCTCTTCTATGACAACTGTATCCAAATGTTACTTTTTTACCATTAAGATACAACTTCAGCTGGACCAAGGAGATTGCAACAGTTTTTCTACATAATAATCTGTGGACTCTAGAGCGCGGCGAAACATGCATGCGCGACCAGCAAATGGATATTGGCGCTAAGCGTTTGCGAATAAATTCAAACCTATATGTAATTTTACATACATATCATTATCTAATTAAAAGGACATCATTTTTTTTTCACTATCTATTTTATGAGATAAGATAAAGAAGTATATGAAACTGCACATAATTTGTTCTTAAGACCCTCGTGTAATGCTTCAAAAAAAACTCGCCTACGGCTCCTATTTTTAACTTACACTCGTGTTTTAAGAACCCTTGTTTTGATTCAGTTTCATAAACTACTATAATGTACTTCGACTAAAATGACAAAGTCTTATATTTTCAATAAAACGTTGAACATGTTCTACGAATAGCTTACTACTTACTATACGCTGACTACTATAGCTTAGATGGTAAAGCGATGCATGCGATATAGAACGGCGTTCTGTAGTTATAGACTCAAATCCCACGAGTAGCCCATTTTTTTTCCTTCAAACATTTTTACGTAATTCAAATTTTATTCTAAAATACATCAAATTTGTAAATACATATCAAAAATGTTACTCACTTTATATGGGTAGAGCATAACGTAGAAACTACTTATACGTCTTGCTAAATTTAAAAGATATTGTATCAGTTTAACTAAATCATTTTGTTCCGCATGCAAAAGTTTCCTCCAAAGTGATTAAAGTCAAGGCGGAATTCTTGCAAAGTTCTCGCGCGAGTCGGGGTACGTGTAATATGGGGATCATTTCAACTTCACACAGAGCGTGTCATGCGGAAGGCATCATGCATCAATAATGCTGCAAAGAATTTCATACCTACGAGCTCTCTAGCCAGAGCTCACTATGGAATTGTTTTCTTGTAAGAGAACGTCGCAAATATTCTCTTCAAAAAACCTACCATTCCAAATATGATTTATGTCTGGTTTGGAAACGTTGCCGATATGTAAGTGTTTTAATTAAGACAACGAATAACATTTTGAATAACAAGCTACACGAGGACAGTGCGGTGTTGTGCGACACACACCCGCTAATTAAAAGGTTTTCACACAACAGCCGCCTCCTCTCAATAATTTCAGTGACATTTCAATTTTGCTTTGTCGAAACAAACAAAAGCCTTCCGGAGAGCAAACGTATTGTTATGAAAGAAATGTTAATTAGCTGTCACGAACTTTGACTCAGATAAAAACAGCATAATAAGAGAAAATCAAAAGAGTCTTTTATAAAGGAGCAGTAGACGAGAGATATTAAATTAATAAGTAGCGAACCTTTTTATATCCACCGAGTCGCAGCGCCCTCTGCAGTCGCGCTGCGCGGCTCGTCGACAGGTAGACTATAGGCACCGCCTCCCCGGTCTCCAGTTCGATGTCGAAGTCGTTAACTGCCTCACAAAACTTATAATCCTTAAACTTTTTTGCCTCACTCTTCATTACTTCATCAGTGTCCCTATCGTCACTTATCTCGTCTTTTAAAAGTTCTCCCGCCGGGATGAAAAGAGGATTTTCGTAACAGCGATTAAGAAGTTCAGACTTCTCGTTTACCTCGCGGTTTGACTGTTTGAGATCGTCAGCTGTTTCGTTCTCGCTGTCCGGATAAGTCACTATATAATCGTCGTGCACTTTGTCTTCGTTTTGGTTTAGGATGACAGCTACCGTGTTCACTTTCGTCACGGCCATCCACTTGAGGCCGCTAGTAAGTTGTCCACACTCCATTATTTGCAGAGCTTGTACTTGCACAGTTTTAATGAGTTTGTTTAATATTCGGTGACCATTATTATGTATAACATTATTATGTTTATACTAACGTGTGTCTGAAGTGACGGCACAAGTGGAATGATGAATTGAATGGGACAGTGGGCGTTTTGAGTATCAGATTTCAATCAGCAATCTGTTAGTCGATGCATGAGCAAAGCAAACTATTTAATGGTTTATTTTCATAGTAATGAATAACGGCATAAGAGATTAAAGGGTATTCAGTTAGGTATATATTGTTGGGTGTCAAATACAATGGTATTTCACGACTAAGTACATCTTAATTTTACACATTGAAAACTATAAACGTGAGTAAAGCCGGATAACACGCATATATAATAATGTGTCAAACTCACGAGAATTTCCAATCAAAAATTGAAATAGACAACAAATCTGCATCTTAATTATAAATGATGTAAAATTATATTTTATTTTTTGACTTTTTTTTATTTTATTTGAAAATAATTAGGTTTTGATCTACGGAAATTAGTGTGTGAAATAGGATGAGGATTTTATTTTACATGTGAGTAGGATAGGTTCTATTTCAAAGACGCTAATTAAACTGCAAATTTACACTACTATATCCGAAGTATTTTATTTCTACTGTATCAGATACGAGATGCATGTCCCTGACATGAAAATGTTTTGACATGTTTAAAAAAAATATCTGATTTCCATGACCCTGCGGCGCTGGGACAGGTGTTGACTGGGTGATAAGGGTCGGAAGGTAGCCTCTTACCTCCAATTAGTCGAATTCACCCTCCGTCAAACTCATATTTTATCTCCAAGAATATTTATCATCAAAAACAATCTGGTGCAAAATGTTGGCGGGGAAAGCTCCAGAGATAAAATCAGTATTTTATTTATGTTTATTCTACGTAAAATGATAAATTGTATAAATTTGATGCTTTCTTTGGGCGCTTATTTAATATATTTGAATCCACGTGGCTTGAGAAAATAAAGTTTTTGGTAGGAAAGGTTGGCAGCAGTTTGACAATTAAGAATCTGCTTTAATTTTAATTATAGCTTAACAAATCTATAACGTAATTCAGCGTAGTTAATGCTGATATCATTTTGAGTATTTTTGAAGTATTTATAAACTGCAATTAGTGGTTCCTTTAAATTTTATTGTAGTAGTAGCTGTAGTAATGTGAGTCTTTTCGCTTGTATGTGATATCAATGGCAGGATTAATTGATTGATGTAATTAATGATTATTAGATTAATTCGAGCGTGATTCACCTTAAACTGCATCATAACTGAACGTCAGTTGAAATCGTAGTCATGGTCATATTTCTGTGTAAAAATAGTTAAGCCATTCACACAAATGTTAACGTTTTTAGATACTAGTTGAGCCACGCGGTTTCACCTGCGTGGGTTATTTTTAAAGGGCAGCAATTCCGCGTCTTAACTTTAGCCGTTTACGCAGCGCACACAATGGACCACAAAACACATACAAAAATATTTGTCGAATTCCAAAAAAAAAACTCAAAATTAGTTTCTAAGATGAGTGCACTCAACCAAACATAAAACTTCGGCTTTTGTAATATTAGTTTAGATTAGTTTTCCACGAATGTTTTTATTTGCATTAAATATACATTTATTTTTATTTTAGGGCCATACCTAACTTAACCCCTAACTATTAACTTAAGGTAAACGATGATACCATATCTTCAGTTCGTTATGTTAAAATTAAAATTAATTATCTCCAAAAGCAATGAGCTTAAGCAATAATCTTATCTGGAATAAGATAAATAACTGCCAAATAACGCTCAAGAATACGAATCTCTTCTGACTAACAAATGCGGAAGGAACGACAGCATCGATATCTCAGAGTCAAGACCTTGGAGAATAGTAACGTATTTAGGTATTATTTACACTGGCCAAGTTACTATGTCAATCATGCTACTTTATATATTATTCATGGGTCCAATATTCATAATAAAATGTTTGCAGTAATTTTTGAACTATCGCAAACTCAAAAAGAACAGGAAAACATTGAGCGTCTTCAGGCACAATACACCTGTGCATCTGAGTTTGTGAAACATCTTATTTTACGAACATTAGGCGGGAAAAATCAGTCTGAAAATTCATTGTTTAGTAAAAAATTAAATTGGCTTGAAAGGCAAGTCGCTGTCAAAGTACAAAGTCTAATTTAAATGTAAACTCTAAGGCTTTCTCTCTAACTCTAATTGAAATGTTTAGAAAAAACATCTTAAAGTCTACAATTTTACTATAGTATTACAGCTGCATTGTGGTTACGCTGCCAACTGATAGCAGGTTAGAACATTAATTGAGCTATAAATAGGCTGGCAACAACTGGTGGATTGCTCAAACGTTATTGTAGTAGCTATGGTATTTTTATTTATCATTAGTATTTTAATTGTTTTAACAAACTTCTGCATGTTAATAAAAATATCAAACACAAACCTCTCGTTTTAGTATTAATAAAATAAGCATAAAGTACAATTCTTGTGATTTTGTACCAACATTTACTGGCTTAAAGTATAAAATGTTCGCTTGAATGCCGCAACACGTGGGTGATTCCAAGCTTAAAATCTATACTGTATAGATCTAGCGTTTCACCACTATCTCACTTGATGGTCAGTGACGATGTGGTCGAAGATGTTCTCACGCTCGACCTAGAATGCTCACTGGCTCTCAAAAGCTGCTGCCTGAATATATTATGTTTCATAGCAGTGCACTTTTACTTTACCATAAAAATATCTAACCAAATATCTCTCCAATTTACAGACATTAAAAATCTCTTATTAGAACTATCTGAATAAGCTTCTGCAAGTACTGGCTCGATCTAAACAGAGCACAAGGCGGAATATGCTTCTGCAAATACCTACTGAACGATGTCTTAAATAAATCAGACGGCCGACCAGACGAACCTAAATAGTAAATGTCACACAACAAAACCTAACGTGGAGTCAACGCACTCCGCTTGCCTATTTAGATCTCCTTTTTTTATCTCCACGCATACCGTTAGAGACTATTTTCACCTGCTATCTCCACCAACTACCAATTATGAAGGTTCCAGTATTTTACTATTATAAAGGCGAAAGTTTGTGTGTAAGTGTGTATGATTGTTACTCCTTCACGCTTGCACCGATTTCGATGACATTTGGTAAGGAGATAGTTTATAGTTTAAACACTAGATTAACACATAGGCTACTTTTATCCCAGAAAAAGTATAGTTCTCGTGGGATGATTGAGGTAACGGGAAATCCGAAATCCGCAGCCGAAACACAAAGCTTGCCGAGTTACAAATATTAAGAAAATAGAAGATTTGTATCCGGTTTGTCTTTTCAGGGCATCTCTCTAACTGATGCAGCTTGGCAGTCAGCTCTCCATATTTTTTTTATCCTTTTATAAGCGACACTGTTTGGTGACACTCGTAATCCAGGTTCATTCACGAATATTCCACAGTCAATATTTCTAACTACGGCCAGGTATCCCTGCAACTTTTCCCATCGTGATAAGTAGCAGAAGTGTATATATAGGCACATGATCCAGATATCTATCATCTGACATTTTGCGGTTTGCTGTTAACAAACAGTTTGTATTTCCGACCGACTCACCGTAGAACTCCTTCATTGATAAATTTCTAAGTCGACATTTATGTCGACAGATCGGCTCATAAGCAAGTTTGTTCCAGATCTCATCCAAATAAAAGTATGGGTCAGATATAGAACTGGAGAAAACTTGTTGGAAGTAGGATTTCAGGTTTCTATTGCGATAGATATGATATAAGTATGTGCTTACAATGGTACACAAAAACATTTTTTCAAAATATTTCTTGTGATTTTTTTGTAAAAGCCACGTACGTCTTTTATGTCTTCTCAATCAATCCGCGCGGTAGGTACCGCTCAGTATTATTCACACAGATTTGAATTAACTTGAGAAAACTAGTCTGATTATTGAACACTATTTGTTAGAAGAACCAGTCTTGAGATGTACCCGAGGAAATATCTTATCACTCAAAAATGTCTTTCTTTTAGCGGACGTTGGCGCATTAATAATCATGTAATTAAATACTTTAATTGCCAAAATGCCACATTCCCAAATAGAACGCCTGTTCAGTTAGAAACACCACTCTTCTATACTATACTTTTATACATAAATTTATATAATGTATTATTTTTTATAAATACAAAAAGATGGTCAATATTTAAAAAAACATATCATAATGTCTTTTCTTATTTGTAATCAAATATATGTGCATAAAAGAGTGCCAAATGCATGACTCTCCCGGGGCGTCTAGATAGAGCAGACATAGGCCCTCCGTTCCAAAATCTTAGATATTTTATGTAAACAAAGGGGATAACAGTGCAAAAAATATCTTTTAGTGGTAGTTTTACGTAACTTTGCAAGTATTTTAATTAAATACGCATCATTCGCTCTATTCCTCATGTATACGGGTATATATGACCTATATCCGGCCGGTATACCCGGCACCTGACATTTGCACTGACTGCGTGGGCAAAGTCCAGGTGCCGGCTAAAGTATATTTCCCACCACTTGAAATCAAAGGTATTGTAAAGGACTTACAATGCAGCGAATATAGACTAAAATAAAGAAAAATAAGTATAAAAACTTCAATATCAAACTAAAGCGCGAATCAATAGTTTTGTATTTCGCCAAAACAAACTATACTAAAACAAACCTGCTACCATTCAATACCGTTTCTCCACAAAATTCACATAAAGTCAAAACTACATTTTACATTCGCTGTGGATGTTAAGCTGCGGCAGGAATACATGGTATTTCTGTTACCACGTGAAAAATATTTGTTGTAACTCTGTTCTAACGAACACCAACATAGAAAATAAACAATGAAATGATACAGCATTCAAAAACAGTTTTAGTTTTCTACTAAACAGTAACATTTTAGGCAGATTATTACCATGATAACGGATTTATTTTTCTGAATAAACATGGATGATATGAAGATGAAATGAAAAAATGTTTGTGGTTTGAAAAAATACTTAATGAACGTCACACGCACTGTTGTATTTTGATTATAGTATAGCACAAAAGTATGAGGTAAATGTCTCAACTAACAGACACTGTTTTTATTGATTTGATTTTAAATTCACTTCAGCTTAAAATTTACTCGAAAGTTCACAGTTTTCATATCAAAACATTAGCGATAATTGCGGTGTCGCGGCGCACGCGCTGCGCGTTCGAATCGAGACTGGACGATTCTAAATTTGAAATGAAGTGGGTTTAATAACATTGCGTATATTTTCCCCTTTTTCTCTGATCTGTGACATCCGTGATGACTCAACATAGATACTTTTTATCCATTTTTTTCGCGTCTCTTTTGAGGCGTCGTGAATGATATTTTCTCGGCGTTTATTGATATGGTGACAGTGGATGTCAATATCAGCTGACATTGCCGTCTCTAATTCTCGCTTTTGTAAAATTGGGTTACTGTCATATAGGTACTCCAGAAAAACTTTGGAAAAAATGTACGAATGTAGCAAATGAGATTGGGAAAATTATAAAACTTGACGACTTATAACTACCTCAAATATAGGAACTGTACTTTTTCCGGGATAAAAAGCCTATTATTTCATTCCAGGGTTATAAGCTATCTTTATTCCAAATTTGATTCAAATCCGTTCAGCCGTTACAGCATGAAGAAGTAACAAACATACACACGACAAACAGCTAAACGTTCGCCTTTTTCTTATGTTAGACTGATAATGTAATCACAAGAGTAGTTATATGTACCTTTACATATTTTTGTAATTTATTTGACAATCTATTAGTACGGTGCCATGAAACGTAACGAAAAGTTTTTAATTTTCCAATTTTAGATTATTAAATAAATAAAAAATAAATATGGGACAACATTCACACAACGTCTTCAGATCCCAAACTAGGCAGAGTCTGTACTCTGGTAACCTGATGACTGATATATATACTTATATATATATATATATATATATATATATATATATATATATATATATATATATACTTATAAACATATACACACCCATTGGTTTCGGCGCACTCAAAATTCATTTGAAGTTTTTCGTACAATGTCATAGTTTGATGATATCTAGGCAACAACTTCATTTCAGATAATAGCAATAGACCAGTAGGTAGGTATGCATATATTGTTCATTCAAACATAACACCACATGTGTTTATTACCGAGCTATTGTTTACTCACCGCTGAATACCGATTTTAGAGGAAGTGAACTACCATAGTTTACTGTGGGAATAAACATCATTGAGGAGTAACCGCGACCTTGCCGTCCCAGCCGTCTTGGTGCTGTGCCAGGTGCCAGACGCCCATCTGCACCGCAATGTTTTTATGTGCGGCGGCAATAAATGAGAATAGTCTCGAGGGAAATTTACATTTGTTAGAGCTTTTAAGTGATACATAATAAACGATTGATTGGACTAAATTATCTGTGCGTGATAATGTTCTAAGTTTATAATTATACTATGCACTAATGTCTACGTTATATATATTATTGTTCATACTATATTCTACTTCGTGTATTACTACTATGTTATACTTTGTGTTGATTTAAATGCGTTAATAACATCAGTGGTTGCCTGGAATAAATCGCTTTAAGCGATAAGGCCGCTCTTTGTATCACTGTATCTATATTTGTTTGTTTGTTTTCTTTATGTGTGTAGTTTTGAAATAGTGTGCAAATAAAGAGTTTTCTATCTACCTATCCATCTGTTTTGTAACAATTTAATTATTAAAATTTAAATCAAAATAAAATAATCAATTCTAAATAAATAATTAACATAAAAACGTAAATCACATTTCATGTCAATATAAAAATAGTTAAAAATAATTATAATAATGTAAAATGTATAATAATATGTCATACAGGCTAATATGGCATTCCTACGCATGATAATAATAAATTAATTAACTAAAATGTCAAAAATAAATAACAAATGGCATGTTTAGGAACGCTCCTTTTTCTGTAATTAGCTCTTTCACAAAACCACAGCATTCTTTCATCAACACCTTATTAATCCTCAAAGATGCTGCAATTTGCACCAGTAACTTGGTGGGGACTGCTGGCGAACGGGCGTTCCACTCAGAGAGGCCGTAGGCTGCCAACCTTTATAGGTTGGCTAAGGTTGGCGGATAGGGCAGCTCAATGTCGGAGTTACTAATGCCTTCGTCCTGGCCTTTCTGTTATCCTAATACAAAAAAAAAATACCTAAAAATGGAACCGACTTCAACACTCAAAAGTATGAAATAACGTGTTGAAGTCGGTACCATGATAGTTCAAAAGCAACTGATATCAAAATATTGTGCTCATGGTACCGACTTCGACAAGTTATTTCACACTTTTGAGTGTTGAAGTCGGTTCCATTTATTGGGTTTTTTTTCACTCTTTTCTGAATTCACCTTTGAATTGAAAATGTCACTACCGAAAACCCATATAGGGTAAAATTGCTTTACTCAGTTGATCAATTATTAAGATCGCATGGGTAGACTTTACGAGCGCTTCGTTGGTCTATATATATAGTTTAGTATCTATATACAGATTGTACATAGCATTTTTCAGTGCGCAAACATTGTAAATTCTTACTAGCGGGAAAGTCACATGTTATGCGGTGCCATAAATAACCTTACAAGTTATTCATGGGGCGGCTGGGAAATACTCTTGTAATTTTTATTACTTAGAAAATATCCTGTGTTATGTACTTACGGTTCACCGCGTACATCAGCGGTATCTTGTGCCGAGACTTAAGTTTGATCGTAAAAGTGTCATCATCATCATCTCAGCCATAGGATGTCCACTGCTGGACACATACCTCCCCCATATAGGGGGGATTTGCCAATACTCGCCACGTTTGGACGGGTTGGCGAGCGCAGTATGATTTCCGATCCTCAGAAGGCGCTGCTGCCCACCTTCTGGTACGTGATCCCTTAGCCGACTTTTACAGCACCCGCGGGAAGAGATGGGGGCGTACTATGCTAAACAAAATTAGTATGGAATTTTTCCAAATGAAATTATCTTCCTACTATTATAAATGAAAAGTTTCTTTTTAGGTACTCATTTCAATTTTTGGTAAATGATTTTAAACTTTTTTATACTGTCAAACCCCCGCACTGAGACTCCCTGCGTCGCGGGAAGACACACACAATCACAGCACACAATTATCCAAGATCCGGGACGAACACCTACACTCCTCACATAAATATTAGCTCCTGCCGGGATTCAAACCCAGGGCCCCGAAGAAAAACATGTCAATAACCACTGAACCACGGCTACCAAGTCAAGATTGGATGGACACTTATTCACGACAGAACTGAAGAACGGCTCAAGATTCATTTTGGCGAACAGATGGTATAATCTGGAACAGCACATAGTCAACTTATCATCTCAACAAGTGTACGGTTACAGTAAGATTTGAGGTAAAAATATCTCGGGAGTGATTAAATACATGATAGTTAGGCTAGAATTATGGGTACATTAGTAGTCTTATAATTAGTATCTCCATGTATAGGGTTGCCAGCATGTGACATACAGCGTACACATATTTATAAAAAAAATTTAATTTATGCGGGTGAAACCGCGGGCTCAAGCTAGAACTTGTTATAATTGATTAACACAGTCAGTGGTGATTTGATCTAACCGTTGTTACACACGGAACACACACGATTCTTAGGTCAGTCACCAATTGAATCTCGAAAATTGCCTATTTGTTTGGCGAAAGATCTCTAAATCTTAAATTTTTTTAATAAATGATTTATTATTATTATGATTGTTGTATGTATTGCTTTCGGGCTGTTTGGCCGTGGTCTGAGTGAAACTTGTGTTCCAGACGTTTCGTCGATAACTGCGGTCGACATCTTCAGTGGTTCAGGTCCGAGCGGCGACAAGAGCGTAGAACCCTCCTTCGCGGCGTCTTCTCTGATACTGATGACGAACCTGAACCACTGAAGATGTCGACCGCAGTGATCGACGAAACTCCGGAACAAAAGTTTCACATAGACCACGGCCAAACAGCCCGGAAGCAATACATACAACATGCAACGCCGGCCGTGAAAGCCTTAGAGTTTACATTATTATGATTTATTAGAGCATGATGAAAGTAATTATAGAAGCGTATCTTGGGCCGTAACAAGTAGAACTCAGTTTTCACTATCTGTGTCTTTTGTCAAAGGCCGAACAACAATTAGGAAGACGAGGAAAACATCATTGATTATAATCAATGATGTTTTACTAAAGATGACGTATATTCATACTGCGCGGTGCTCAGATTTTGTTCCTTTACGACATAAACATGCTTACTGCGACAGATAATGCGGTACAAATAATATAGAAAGGGATAGCTATATGTTTCGACTTGCGCTTGAAATACGCGTCGTAATCAAAGTTATTACAATTGACTTAATTTTGCCGCCTCAGTTTCCACGCGCTTGTGCGACATCTACCTCATATAAACATATTATATCATTGATTATAATATATAATTGTACCGTCTAGACTCAGAAAAAAATCCAATTCATGAGAAGCTTTCTGTGGACAAGGTTTAGATCAATTGTAAGTTTTGGAATAGTTTTCTATGTTATACCAAAGCAAACAAAAGAGTCTTAACTAATGTTAAGGAATAACTGACACTACTTACCTTTACCCCTAACTTTTTTATACTTTATAGCCTTGACCACCATCGCGTTTGACCACTATCTCACTTGATGGTCAGCGACGATGTGGTTAAAGATGTTATCACGCTAGACCTAGACTTCTTACTGGCTCTCAAGGACTTACAACCTGAACACATTATGTGTTTGGTGACAGTTTTTCAATCTTGAGGGGGGTAACAAAGCATTTCGCACTATTCTCTACGCCTTCAATACAAACACAATTGCTTGCTTGTTCATACCATAGGAGGTGATTTAACTGTCCAAAATGCTAGGTATTTTAAAAAGCTATTTACTATGTAACTGTGTTTTACAGATTTAATAAATTTAGCTCTGTATTTCTGTTATACTTTCGGAAGCAAATTTTATTTGAGTGTAATAACTTGCTTCACATCTATTAAAACAGAATACAGTAAAATCGTTTCCTCAATTTTGATTAATAATCGATTTAGAATGTGATAACAATGAATATAAAGGATCTCTATTACTGAAGCTGGCAGCAAAGTTAAAGATTGCGATTAGCAACACTACAACTCCAGAATTGCCGCCTTATCACTCAAGGCATTTCCTTATTGTTTTGGTCGATTTACTCGGCTTTGCTTACTTAGATTAAAAGCCGGATCAATTGAAGCCATCGCTTCTTAGGACGGGGATGCACTAGGTGGGCCGATTGCGACTACATACTAAAAAAGCGGTCACACGTAAGCTTAAAACCTATGAAAAAATTCGTAGTGTTATGCCATAAAATATGTACTAAACACAGTATAAACATTAAAACAAATAAATAATAGATGCTAATGTAAATTGGCTTACTAATAAATAAACTATTAGCTAAGGCAAAGAGGGGGTCAAAAAGGCAAAAAAAATTAAAAAACATTACTATTTAATTTAATTCTACTAATCGACAGGATCATTGTTAAGGATAAACTGTTTTTAATAAACATTTGGCCTTAGAAAAAAAAAGAAACCACAAAACCTGTTATTTACTCTTAATTTTATTTTATCATCTAGATAAGCTTGTCGAGAAATCAGATAATACAATTTTATTTCTTTTTAAAATGAAGGAATGTTTCCTTTGAGTGTAATAATCTGTTAACATTGAAAGTGGTTTTCCTTCAGGGTCATTGTTTTTTTTCCACCCTGTATAATTGAAATGCAATTAACGAGCTCGACAGTTGAACCATTACAATTCTCGATTCTGTGGGGATTTTTGTCTAAAACTTTACTAAATTATAAAACGTTTTTAATACAAATTATGCCCTTTCGTATATAAACATTTAACTCATATGTCCGCTGTTAGTTCTTGTAATTTTATTTTGCAGCAGTGCCAAAGAACTTTTGGTGCTATCAAATTAAGTTAGTTGGAGTAAACAGAAAAATAATTACCATAGAGTTTACTATTGAATTGTTTGGATACTATCGCTTCAAATCAATTGATTTGATTCAATTGACAACAAAGTGTTTTAAGTATTGTATCCCCACCCTTATGTCGTCATATGCCGCGCGTGTAAGTTGTAATTTTGTGTGAGCGCTTTCGCTACACCAATAAGCTTGAGGGATAAGCGTACGCAATTAGCGCTTCAAATAGCTAAGGTGGTTTGACCCAAATTATATTAATTCCACTTGATTTATTGGCAAAAAAAGTGGGACTGAATTGGAAAATGTTCAGATCGCGTGCGAATTTTAATAAAATCGGCAAAAAGGAGGCCAAGTCGTCAGCTTCCAGACAGTAGCTGTAAGTCAAGCCCGCCAAATGTATAAATACCAAGTCTGGACACGCAACCCGACACCGCACGCAGTTCTCCACTTTCACACGGTGTTTTAACTTCTTTATTTGCATCCCGAATCGTTCGACCTTCACATTTCATTCCATAACTTCGCTCAATTTGGTTTCATATCACAACATCAAACTCCATGGAGTTCCTTAAGGCGAGGTTTTCCCGACAGTTAAGGTAAAGGCAGTTAGGCGCGCGAATTTATATGTTTAAAATAAGTTAGGAATATATGGGAGAGAGCAGAGAGGTCAAGAATAGGTCCGAGGTGGACAGTGGTCGGTCATGGCCTGAATGAGCGGGTCGAGAGCGGCGTGGACTGGCCAGCTGAGGTTACGTGATACTGGGCAGCACTAGGAATATTATACATAAAAATCTTATCAAATCAACAGTTAATGGATATAGGTAACAATAAAAATCTTGACCGTATCTTGGCTATGCTATTACGTACCAAAAAGACTAGGATTTATAAGAATATTTTATTATATTGAAGGTATAATTTTTTAAATTTTATTAAAAGCATGTTTTTGAAAGTATAAAACAGAACTATCAAGAGAATCAAAGATACTAAAAGTGAGAAAAATAATGATCGGTTTATTGCACATGATATTTAATTATATAACAATAGTTGTAATTTGTGTATGAACAGCGCCTTAATGATTCTAAACAAACATAACACTCGAATCAAGTGAATTAATAAACCGTTCCGATGGAGTTTGCGATCATCGATCATGTCGGGAGAGGGTCCTTTCAGCTCATAAAAACTGACGTCATATCGCTGTGTACATATTTATGAACCGTCCAAGTGATCTGCTATTGATGGGCTCCCATTCATCAGTTAGAGGAGCCGACGGCTCATGGTACACATATAGACATGTATATAACTAGATTTTTGTGAACGCGCTGGAGGAAACGTGTCAATGGTGCAAAGCGAATGATGTATCTGGTAATTTCCTTTCGGAATAAGATATCATTTGACTCTGTCGTGTATTTACGTATATTTCTCGACATGGCTACAAAAGTAGTTATATGCTAAAATTTTATCAACCAAGGTGGGTGACCTTTATAACTCTTCTGTCTCTTGTTATTTATCTCATGAGTGCTTGGGCTGTCTGCCAATTCTTTCTGGGTAAATTTAAGATGGATCTCGGTAGCGACGATGCTATGATAGGTTAATATAGAATCGTGTTCCCTACGGTAATAATGTCAAATGAGTTAATGTAATTTTTAGTTTTCTACCAACCCACTAAATAATGCACTGTTATTCTATAAAAGTAGTTTTAAGATCACGACTACTTACTGGGTAATGTGCGTTAGATGTTTTTATTTTTAAAGTACAGGTAGTGTGAGACTGACTCGAATTTGGATATCAAATATTTGCCATATTTACGTAACTGTTTATGAGCAACGTGCAACAAAAATCGAAAATTAATAGTTAAATAATTTCAGGGTGGTTTTGTATATTTTTATTTTTAATTAGTAATGCGCACGGGTTGAACGCATCACTTATACAGTACCGAAAGCTCAAGTTAAGAGTTAATCATTTGTATAATAAATGCGAAAGAATGGTTGTTTGTCACGACCACGCCAGAACTGCAACGGATCCAGACAAATTACACAGTCGAGTACATAGGCTAGATCTTATCCGGGTAAAATCAACATTTACCGTGCGATTATTGACGTAACAGGAAAATCGTAGTGCGGGTGAAACCGCGGAGTGCAGCTATTGCTAGCAATTATAATATTATATATATATATATATATATTGTTTGTATTATCAGTATGGAAATAAAATACTAATAACTAATTACAATACTACACGGCAAAAGACAGAAAGGACGTCAAATCAAAAGATGGGAAGACGATTTACCGAAAGGATGGAGAAGGTTAGCTCGAGACAGAGACAAGTGGAAAAAACTGGGGGAGGCCTATGTCAAAAGACAACCTGATAGTATATAAGTCAAAACTGTATTTTTTTTTTTTTTTTTTTTTTTTTTTTTTAGATTATGTTTTAATTGTTTCCTCTTCCTGTTAACTGTGGGCCCCAAACTAGGCAAAGCCTGTATCTTGGGCGCCCAATCCGTTACATACAGTCGCTGACGGACCCACCATCAGGTGAGCTCCGCCGGCGGTTACTGTTAACAAATAGTATTGTTGCGCTTGTCTGTACGCGTTAAATAAATAAATAAATAATGTTAGTTACTAAATTTTGGGATCTGCATCGCAATAAGGATTTTTTTTTTTTTTTTTTTTTTTTTTTTTTCGAATGGGACCTGTATAAAATAATAGCGAAACCTTAACTTAAATGAGAGAAATTGGTGTGTGTATTATGTATGGTTGTGAAACATGTAGTGTTGTGAAGTAGTGTTGTGAAGTATGTGTGGTGTTATATAACATTGCGCGTGTAGACAGGGTAATGGTGTTTGTGTTTTTGTAAATACTAATAATTGTGTGCCATGTGTAGTGTGCGCGAGAAACTGTAAACTAAATTGATGTTAAGAAGCAGTATATTTGGGATTATTGCGTGATTAACCATGATTAAATGAAAAATTGATGAAGGACTGGTTTTTACGGGTCTCATTATGTGTGACAAATATGAGACATGTGAAATGGACCGAAGTATGTTTTCAGGCATTTCCTAATTTTCATGGTATGCTATGCAACATAGCATGCAGTCCTAAGGGATTGCAAGCTATGCTGCGTTGTGGAAAACAAGTCTTTCGGTATCGTCATATATATATATATAATATTATAATTGCTAGCAATAGCTGCGGAGTGCAGCAACATATAAGCAATATATAAGGTTGCTAGCATTGCTAGCAACCTTATATATATAATTATATATATATATATATATATAATATATATATATATATATATATAATAATATTATTAATATCATATATATATATATATATATATGATTCGGACGTTCCAATTTTCAAAATCAAACTTTACACTACAATACAAAACATGATATAAATGTGTACATTTCATACTGAACCAATAAGCTGTGGACTAATCCAGAGTATTTGTTTTTTTGTCCATGAATGCGCGCTCCGAACCGAGTTACGCCTATTCCATTGAATGGACATGGGTTATTCGCTTCAAATGGAAACAATCCAGGAATTTTCCAAAGGCTGTGTGATTCGCCGGTCAAGGGCCAATTGACACGGAAAACGTCAGTGGTTCAAATACTAGTTAAAAATATAGGTATATTCAAACGCCACTGAATCTATCGATGTCGTATTGTATTTTTTAATTTTACGAAAAAATATATAGAATTATAAGATTATTTCAAGTATGTCATATAATTCGTTAATAATGTTTTATTTCAATCTACTTTTAAGTGTACATAGAGAGCAATGCACACTGTATACCGAAAAATTGGTATTGCGAGTACAGAATCTTCTATAATATAAAAATGAATCGCTGAATTTGTTGGTAAGCGCAAATCTCGAGAGCAGCTGAACCGATTTCGCTAATTCTTTTTTTATAATATTCCGTGAAGTACGAGGATGGTTCTTACGGAGATAAAAATGAAAAAATTGCCTGAAAATGTCTAAAAACAACACTTTTCTATATTCCCATACAAAAGATTCGTAATAATACTTAAAAGTCAATTTGAACTTCAATCATCCATTCGTCTCAGCTATTGGGTGTCCACTGCTGGACAAATGCCTCCCCCAATTGGGGGGAATTGCCAATACTCGCCACGCTTGGCAGGCGGGTTGGCGAGCGCAGTATGATTTCCGATCTTCAGAAGGCGCTGCTGCCCACCTTCTGGTACGTAGTCCCTTAGCCGACTCTTACGGCACCCACGGGAAGAGATGAAGGAGTACTATTCTAGGCCGGTACCACCACGGCACTTGAACTTCAATACAATACCATAAAGTTTCAGTGTTAGTGGTCGGGTTCCAGGAATGCAAAACAATTGAGTGACGTTTTATTTTTTGACATAATATAATTGTTGACTTAACAACTTTTTTCTTTCTTTTATCTTACTAGCTGACCCGGTGTCCCGAATAGCAGAATATGTACTTAAAAAAAAAAAAAAAAAAAAAAGAATCCATTGTTAGGCGGCACGAAGTTCGCGTGGTCAGCTAGATATTATAATAAATATGCTTAAATCAAAAGAACTACGCTGCTAGTGTTGCAGTTCAAAACAGATAGAATATTCTGATGACTATATTCTGTAGTTGAACAGTATGTGAATTACGCTCTATAGTCAATAATCACAAATCAATCAACAGCTGAGGCATAGTCTTTTGGAGGTACATAAATCAGTATTTAGTACAATAATTAATGTACCTAGGCATATACTTGCTACGTCAGCTGGAGGCATGCTACTGTTATAATTACTTAACTTAGCGAAACGAGTCCAAAGCTACTCGAAAGCTGTTTCATGTAAAACTCCTGTCAACCAATCAACGACTTTTGTATTCATAGTACTAGCGACTTTCGTGCATTTCCGTTCCGAATAGTTGGAGTGCTCGCTGATTGCATAATCAGTGATCATTCATTCATTTTCATTCATCATTCATGTGTTATTTATTAGTTGTGCAGGCTGGGCGATAAATAATTAAAAAGGATAGAAAAAGTAATACAAACTGCCATTGAAATAGCGCATCGTAAATACATAATTGTATTTTAATTGAGATTTACTGCGCAGATACTAAATTAGGTTTTAAACTGGTATGCTATATTTGAAATTCTGTTCTCTGTTGGCTAGTTTTTCATAGTTTTTTTACGTTTATTTTCAAAAAATTTCATGACTCATTACCGTTTGAGAGAGATCGCTTCTTAGCGATAAGGCCGCCAATCATGCAACGTATTTTGTATTTGTTAATGTTTTGTTTTATAAATATTATTCTTAGTTTATGTACTTGTACAATAAAGTGTTATCTATCTATGTATCTGTAGCAGAATGTGTATATATTCGTCTGAATAATATGATTTAAATAATAGCATAGAGTAGGTATAATCGCGTAGTGTTCATTGTTATATAATTTTTGGCGTCCCGGTCTGAAGCGTGCATTGGGTAATGCTCTCATTGTCAGTACACCCGATACCTTTTAATGTGTCATCATCATCTCGGCCATAGGACGTCCACAGCTGGACATATGCCTCCTCCAATAATCCACACAAGGACCGGTAGGAAGCAAGTTAAAATGGAAATTCAAACCCAAGTTCTAAAGGTGAATGAACCGTGTCCAAATTTCAACGCGTGAGATTTGAGAAGCCGTGCAACAGCATGGCTTCACTGTTTCTTTACTAAAATGGCAAGTGAAACTTACACGCTTTACCTAGCTGACGTTTGACTGAAATGGAATTGATTACATATAGGTCTTCTACAAAATACATAACAAACAATATTTGTGACAATTATTAATTGCATAACAAAAGTTACAAAAATTATGGTAATCAAATTATTAACAATCATGTTAATAACTAATATGTTACCTAAAAATCTGGATCAAGCAGTATTTTTATTAAAATGTATGTGTACACTGCCAATACCAAGCGAAAGACGAGCAAATGACTCCAGGCCTCATATATCGAGGCATACAAGACTCTTCAATATGAACTATCTTGATTCAACGTTGAGCGTTGTCATGTCTCGTGTCACATGAGATCGGGGTCGCACAGACCGTTATGATGTTTATGCGAGCTTATTTGTGGAGGCCGGACGCGCAGGGTTAACACGTGCCAAGTTAGAACACTTTTCTTTGTACCTCGCACACTTGAAACCTTTTAGGGTATAAAGTAGCGTGGCACAAATTAACACCCATGGGCTAGGTGAGCCGTTAGTGGCTTTAGTGTAATTTGTAGGTCTGGCGTTTTGTCCACTCGCTTAAGAGAACATCCTGCCATAAGAATTGGCGCTATAGACATTTGTCAATCTTATCGATGTCTTTCTACTCCCCCGGCCTTACAGAGATATATAATAGGTTGTAGACCATTAGTGTCTAAATACAACTAAATTAGTACATCTAAAAATTAATCTACTAATCCTCCACATATTTAATAGTCGGCAAAAAGAACCTTTGCGATTATGGTATGCTTTTAGGGTATATTCTTTGCTGTCATTTAACCTAATTTTTCAAATCCTTTTTTTATTAAAATGCAGCTAGTATCTTGTGTTTTCTTGTGAATTAGATACTTATAAGTAATCAAATAATCTTGTAATTTAATGAAGAATTTAATGTGTTTTTAATTAAGGTTATTCATATTTTATATCTTGTATTATACATCTCATAATATAATGTACTTTTGGTCCCGAGAAGAAAATGTTATCCATTGATAAGTCCACCCCTTACACTATAAATTGTATAATTGTACTACAGTTGTGTACAAAAAGTTAAAAAACAATTGTTGTTGCATTTCATATTGTTACATATCGTTTCAATGTTTACAATAGTCATAAAATAGGAGTGAATCCAAACATGCTACCCTTTTTGTAAATGCGGGGTATTAATTCGGAATTACAATAAGCATACCAGGATAACATAAAGTTAGTATTTTTAGCCTTGCGTGTTCAAAGAATATTATTTGTTTAGGGCCCCGTGAGTATAGATTAGAAACGATTAAATATACATACATGCAAGCATACGTCTTCGACTGCCTATCCGATTTCTTCGAGAAATTCTCAGAACTAAAAGGTACTTCTTCCTAGATTAAGGTTAATGCGATACACAATAAAAACTCATAAAAGGTAGTAGGCAAGTACTTTGTTTTCGTAACTCGATATTAAACGAGGAAAAAAATCAAGTGATTATGAATGTATGCTTAGTTCGTCCACGTTCGTTACGAAATAGTTACAAATAACAATAATTTAATAATTAATTTTCGTAGCGGAATAGAATATTTGAGATATTTATAGGCTGACAACAGTTAGTGGATTGCGAAAATTTTATTGCAGGATCTTTAGTATTGTAATTAGTTAATAGTATTTTATTTTAATAAGGATACCATGGTATACCTGCATTGAAGGAAGTAAAAATATCGATAGGATGTATAATAGTATGAGCAAAACCACGCAAAACTTGGTCTTAACTTAACCCTTATGATTAGATATATTTTATGTACCCTTAAGTTCTTTTAGGAAGTTTTAATGTAGTTATAATTCTTATTCAAGCAGTTTTTTATTACGCCTTAAAAGGTATTGGTTAGATTTATAAAATCTCGCTTATCTTTATCCACAGAAACCTATTACAAATTTTGAGGGAACATATAAAAAAAAACATTTGTTATATATATATGGTATCCGACTTTACTCACGTTTATAGTCGAAGTTTCGACCTAGGTTTCGAGCATGTCCGATGCTCATCCTCAGGTGAGTTTACGCTGCCAGATCGCGGCGACCACAGCGTAAACTCACCTGAGGATGAGCATCGGACATGCTCGAAACCTAGGTCGAAACTTCGACTATAAACGTGAGTAATGCCGGATACCACATATATATAATAATGTGTCAAACTCACGAGAATTTCCAATCAAAAAAAACATATGTTATTAACCGATTTTAAAAAATGGGTTCTCTATTCGAATGTTTATATCTTTATATATGTTGGGTATAACTTTATATTATATATACTTCAAAGTGTTACTGTGTAAATGTTAGTTAGTTTAGCTTTTAAAGTGTTCTCTACTTTCATGAAAATGTAACAAGAATATCTAACTCTACCAAGTAGTGGTTTTTATAGGTTACCACCTACGTATTTTTATTACAACTTTGATTAAAGGCATGTTTTTCCCGATAGTACTTTCGACATTGAATAATATTCGTGACCCCGCGTGCACAAGCACATTACTGATTTCTCGTCAATTTCGTCATGTTCGCCATTTCCGCGTGTGTCACGCACCTTGTCACATAAGATTGGGGTCGGGACGACCGTTATGTTGTGTGTATATGTAAGTACTAAGGCCTACATGCTTCTGTTTACGACTTACGGGTGAATTAATGACGACATAAGTATCTGCCAAGCTGAAATTAAGAATAAATAAATACTTACAAGAATTAACGTTAAGTCCGATAGTACTATCGGGTTACTTACCATGTATTTGATTTGTAGCTTGATATTTCGCCACAGTTGCATGCACCATGTTTACGAGTAAACTGAAGTTTTTGCCAGTAGATGTTTGTTAGAGGGTACACCGATTTGTGTGTCATCATCATCATTTCAGCCATAGGATAGGCCTGCCCCATTGATTTCCACAAAGACCGGTTGGAAGCAGCCCGCATCCAGTCCTTGCCTGTGATCTAAGTCAGGTCGTCTGTCGTCGGTGGCCATCCTATGCTGCGCTTGCCAGTCCGTGGTCTCCACTTCAGAACCTTTCACTCATTTCTTCATTCATTTCTAATTCGATCGCGTAGAGAAATCCCCAGCATAGCCCTCTCCATAGCTCGTTGTGCGACTCTGAGCCTGCTCAGAAGGCCCATAGTCAGAGACCACGTTTCAGTTCCGTAAGTCATCACTGGTAACAAACACACACTGTTCGAAGACCTTTGTTTTCAGGCATTGCTGTATTTTGGACGTATAATTATTGTGATGCATTAGTTGTATTATCTATGTACTTTCTCCACACACACACACACACACACTCAAGCCCCCGCACTAGGATAACCCCCTGTACCGCGGGAGGCATGGACACACACACAATCACAAAACAAACTTCCATGACTCGTGAAAAACACCTACACTCATCGCCACGGCGATCGTCCTTATTATTCTATTATCCTTATTATCAATGTACTTACCTAGCGTGTAAGAATAATATTTAGCGCACAATAAACGTTATTCTATGCTTTAATTTGAATTTATTATAATTATCATTATTAATAGAATATGAAACCAATAACATTTAATTTAGTAGTCATATTTCAGCACGCCGGCGCCACACGGACCATAATATAAAATGTATTGTTTGATTTCCCAGTGGTTGAAATTCGATATTCATGAGTCAAAGGGTTCATTTTCATTTATATTTCAAAATGAGTTACTCACAAAGGTGCAAGCGGGTACAATAAATTAATCTTCTAATATTAATCTTCTGTAAATACTCGTTTAAAAGAAGGAATGAACTGACTGACTCACTCACTCATCCATCAAACCACAAGCAAAGCCGATGGTTCTTCAAGTATTAAATATATATTATACAAATGGTATCCTAATTACATAAGTACAAACTAAAAAGTATCACCGCTGTGCCGGTCGGAGTGGGGGGTGTTAGGTTATTTTCGTTACGGAATTTCTGGGTTCGGTCTCCACGCTCAAGGCCCGTGATAGAAGCTATATATAATAGCTTAAAAACTAAGAAACAATGTTTGGAGTGTCGCCCTAATAGGTGAGTATAGGGAATAAAACAATTTTAATTCATTTTATCAATATAGGTATAGAACTAAGATTTTACGATATATCATATTGCGATAATTGAAAATGTATAGTCTGAACAAGTGACACCGCGGGCCACAGCTGGTTATAACTAAATAGGTCGCAAAACCAAAGGTGACTTGTCTATCTCCGACAAATTTAATCACTCCGTGAACCATTTGCGGATTACTGACCGCGAGAGGGTTAACCTCATTGTAGATTACAGACCCGTTGATAACCCTAAAATTATCATTTTGGCTTGTCAACAGATGAAGGTGTTTATCTGACCCGACCTGCGGATAAGCACGACGCTAACTTTGTACTGGGTAAAAGCGTAAATCTGGCACTGTTTGAATAAAATATATTAGACAGGTTTAGACATGAAAGATAAACAGACTGAGCTTAGTGAACATTGTTTAGTACCCCAAGTTTTATTTTTTATCTACACGTATGTGGATTAAATCCCCGATTCAATTCAGGTACCTAATTCAGTTTTATCGCTACCACTTTACCCTTTTTCGGTTAAAAAACAGAAGAATTAAGGGAAAATACTTATTTAAATATATCGATCGCCACCATTTGAACAAAACATTACATTTTCTGATCGTATGATATTCATCATCTTTATCTTCTTTCCCTTAACCCACGCCAGGTGCGTTCGACAAAATGTTTTTTCTCTTCCACAGCGTTTTATTGAAACTACTTACACTTTTCACAAATACAACAAGTTTCAAACATATCATTTGATTTTGATACTCCTACTTACACTTTTTGTTATAATTAAATTTTTTGTTATAATAATATAATTTTCATCATTCCTTCATGCCCATTTCAAGCCAACAAATAAAATATTATGAAGAGCCTTTCAGCTTTTCAGAAGCACTAACAACGCTTAACTTTTACTATCATATTGAATACATACAAATATCATACGCATGAAAGCACATACATACTATTTAGCACTTATGTTAGCAATTTACCATTTATCGATCGACACTTTTAGATAAAATTTTTCATCGAATTGTATTGGTTGCGGTGGTCAAATGAGAGAATTTGAGAGACGTTGGACGTTGAGAAGTTGGAATAAATAATATTGGCATGCTTGTGGGTTTTGAATTATGTTAATATTCGTAACAACGTTTTTTGTATCTGCAACCGCTCGTAAACAATAATACCTTTTATGGCTAAACGAAAACCCATCGAAAAACTGGATATATCCAGTTTAGTTTTTATCCAACTATTTATACGAAAATGCTTCCACATATTTGGCACGCTAGTAGTAAATAGTAGTATATACCAATTTCATTCATGGCGGGCGTCGTAATGATAACAAAATATTCCTAAAAAAATAATGGTAGCGATTCTCTTATTCAACTAAACTAAACTAAAATTGTGTAGACAGAGGGCTCTTATTTAATTTGCGCTATAATTCAAATTTGTATAACTCCTTGCAACACTATCTCTAATATCAGATAATTTTATTCAATTGCTGACCAAATGAGACGGCATCAAATACATAACCTTATATTTCCTAAAACTACCCGCAATTTTAAGAAAAACATCTTATTAAAGTGATGTTATTGATGAGTGTCGTACTAATTTGGACTTTATCCTAAACATTTAGGAACTATCTTATATTTCACGATTTCAGTCTAATTAAGTTGAACAAGAGATCACTACCAATGAGGAATTACTATAAATATGGTACTATTAACATAATTGGAAATTCTGATATTTTCTAGTGTTGCAAGCGACCACAGACGCACTCAATTCAACCTCAAATAAACGTACTGAAACAATAGTAATAATATCTATACTATTTACATAAAGAAATGGTTTCTTTATTAAAAACTTTTTTATAGTTAGGTATAATATGTATATTGTTTTGTTTTCTTAACGAAAGAATCTCGTCAACATTTTTACTGGCACACTAATTTCAAACTTTGTGAAACATTTCCCTCTGGGGTTATTTCGAGTTTTCATACAGTCCGGTAACGAACGTGCGTATTTTTATTTCTAGTATGACACAGATAAAATTGCACAGTTTGATGCATGGCTGCCCAGAAAAATCTGTACAAAATAGGTTTTGAAAATATAACTTCGTAGCGTCGAGTTCGCTATAAACATATGTATACAATACACGCAATACGCTCTATATAATAGTTTAAAATTGTAATGTAACAAACCGACTAGGACTCATGTGGTAAACACTGGAAAAGTTACGTGCTGAGACTCGCGCCCGCCGCCTGGCACGATCATAACTCCCAAATGAAGAACTGCAAATAAGTTCAAAACTGGTCGGAGAGTAATTTTCCAGTGTTTACTTCGTAAGTCAGTTTGTTACATTACAATTATGGAAGAAACCCGCGATAGTTTTCAGACTCAAATAGTTTAAAACACTTGGTAGTTTTAAATAGTTGCGCCTCACGGTTTCATCCGCGCGGACTACGTATTCATCATCTTCTACGTATTTACCTCTCATTAAAATCTCGCTATTTCACGGGAAGTGTTCAGTTTTTCGATATCAATAAGTAACATATGATTCATGTAGAGATTAATAGCGGATGCGTATTTGGGGGAGCTGTGCCTATACTACTGACATGATCATGACGATCAAATAACATATGTGTTTTATGATGACATATGAATCTAACTACGATTACATATTAAAACATATTCGAAGGCTCTAGTAAAAAGGAATAATAGTACTTTAGGACATCTAGTCATAAATGTAACTATGTTTTTTTTTTAAATGCATGTCGAACATTTTGATTTTACGTCATGCAACAGTGTCCAATAGTGCCCATGGAGTGAATATCATAAATTCAAACGTTAGTTTATTTGTTTGTTTGTCGAGCTTTAACACCTACCTAACCAATGAATATTTATTGATTAATTTTAGTGGAAAGGTACTTTGATTAAACCCTGTATTACGATTTTCGGCTACAAATTTTAACACACACAAAACAATTTTTATAAAACTTCTTAAAAAGCTTTTTTTTTTTTTTTTAATTGATTCTTCAATTTTATGTTAAGTACCTGCGCGCGACTTAATCTTGTACCGTTAATTCTTACTTGGGTCACCAAGATACAGGCTATGCCTAGTTTGGGCCCGTAGGGAATTTTATCATGTATTACTATCTGGAATTATTGTAACGTTATTTAAATTGTAATATATATGAAACTGATGCCTTGAGAAAATAGTAAGAAAAAGTAGGTTGTTAAAATATGTCATCCTGTCAAAATGTACTAAAAACAATATAATATCAAAATATTTGAATAGAGAAAAATAATAGAAGAACAGCCAATAAAATTAAAATTAAAATTCAAAATAAAAACCAAAGTATGGTCGCCTATAATACGTATTAACGCGAGAAAAGTCACGTATAATATTAAATAATATATTTAATAATAATAGTAAATATTAAATTCTATTGTTTGCCGTATCGTAGTGGTTGATAAGCAGGATATATACTAAACCAAGCTATTTCGATCGAAATTTACCGAGTTTACGGATGGCAAGTTTACCGCCAGCCTTGGGCTGAATCTGTCGAAGTGGCAATCAAATCTCTTTGATGCCACAGCCGACGTCGACGGGGGAACAGTGCACAATGCGGGCCAGTTTCTCAGGCAAATATCGAGATTGACTATTGGACAGTGTTTTAGCTATATGTATATATAGTAATACTGTAATCTGAAATTAACGTTAGCGCTACCGCAAACAATGATGTTGAGAAAATTATTTTTTTTCCTTTAGAAAAAAAAGAAATCTAAAATGGAAGATAAGTTTTTGCCGATAAAATTGATAGTTTGAACATGTAATCAATACTTTTATTCTACTATACAATAACATCATCATCATCTCAGCCATAGGACGTCCACTGCTGGAGATAACCTCCCCTACTGATTTTTTTTTACATATTATAAGTTTGCGTTTGACAATTGTCTCACCTGATGTTAAGTGATGACGTTGTCTAGGATTTAGCACGCCAACCTAGAAGGTACCTGTTCACTTGCGACTTGAAGACTCTAGGATTGTACATATCGGGAAACACAGACTCGGACAACGAGTTCCATTCCTTGGCAGTACGCATTAAGAAAGTGGAAGCAAAACGCTTCGTACGTATAGGTGGTATATCTACCATATAGCGATGGTATGGTATGAAGAATGAATATATTATATTTATCTACCATGATCTCTACAAAGACCGATTAAAAACTGCCCGCACCTCTGTTTATCCACGTTGTCGGTGACCATGGCTCGTCCTGAGACTCTGAGGCTGCTCACAAGGCCAATAGTCCAAAACCTTTCAGTTTCGTAAAATAATATACAAATACTAAAACGGCTTTGTTGTATGTACCCACTTTCACGTCTCTAATGGATCGTGCCATTTATCGACCGAATCATCATCATGAAATTATATGGGATGCATAATAATTTCATTCGACGGTCGCCGTGGCGCAGTGGTCAGTGTCAGTGACATGACTTCTGTGTCTCCGGGACCCTGGGTTCAAATCCCGGCAGGGGCAAACATTTGTGCGATGAGTGTGGATGTTTATCCCGGGTCTTGGTTTTTTGTGTGTGTCCATGCCTCCCGCGACATAGGGAATGCTAGTGCGGGGATATGAGTGTGATAAAAAAAATTGAAATTAAAAATAAGACACACATTATCTATAACCAACACCGTCATCTCAGTCTTAGTACCTCCACTGCTGGACATATTATGCTCCTCCATAGATCTCCACAAGGATATAGGGAGAATTGCCAATACTCGCCATGCTTGGCGTGCCTTTTGGTACTTACGTGACCCGACAGATGGGGGTGAGGTATAATTCTAGACCGGTGCCCCACGGCACATTATACGGTTCAAATATACGGTTCATTATTTATACATACCTTAAATCTATAAAAAGTACTGACTATAAAAGAAATAGATAGATGAAGTCTTTACTGACACGAGCAAAGTGAGTTGACATATCAATTTGAAAAATATTCTACAAAATATTCACTCTCAGTTATAAATAACGGATAGCGAACATGTGTAGAATACCAAATATACACTACGCTTAAAACAAGCACACAATGTTAAAGTCAATATTGATACCCACACGAGATATTGGTTCAATATACGGCTTTAAATACAAAGAATGGCGAGTAAACTAACAAAGTGTCCGTTTTCGAAAAGGCCTTACCTAAAGGGTACGGTTTAAATATAGATAACAATAAGTTATGAAAGCGTTAATGTTATTATAGTGACAAGACCTAAACTTTTCCGCTGAATTGGTCAGAGAGCAGGATCAATGGCGTCAGTTTTGGCGTATGCGGCTGATTTTGCCGAAAAAGGTTGCATTGGGAATTATGGCGAGAGTTTATGTTGTTGACATAGCATAAATTATCTCGAACTTTTAATAGCAAAAAAAGGCATTGTAAATATATATCAAAGTAATTAACTTGAACAAATATGGCTTAAATAGTCTTTTAATTATCTAAAAGAGTGGAATAGAAAATGAAAAGGTTAAATAATTAAAAAGGCCGGTAAAAAATTATTCATTTATCAGCAGTGTTTTTAAAGTAAAAAAGACATTGTTTCGTCGTCATAAGTGACTCGGCTAGGTATATGTATAGTGCTTGTGAACCGATAACTTACTATTTAGAAAAACTAAACACATTCATGAGATCTTCGAGCAGGTAATTCCTGGTCGAAGCATGAGATAGTATTTTATCTAAATGCACCGATAAACACGCACGGGAACCGGGATTGCAGGAAGAGGCTGAATGCGGGTCGTTTCCAATCGTGCCTTGAGCACACAATGATTATCAAAGGGAAAGGCAGCATTCAATGTCGAGAATTGAATTGTCTATGTCTGTTATAATGATGGTAATGAATAATATCAAACCAATGTATCAATAATATAGGAAGAAAGATAAACATTTATTTACGATTATTATAAAATATTAGAACACAAAAGATAATATATTACTTAGCATATACGGACACATTATACTTAACATAAGAAAAGAAAGTAATAAGTTAGTAATGTAATAATCGCAAATCGGCCCCAGCTCAGCATACTACTGGTTGTGAAGCCAGTGCTGGTCTCCCGCTGGAGCCGGTTTGTGTAAAACACAAACCGGCTAAATAGGATAGAACGTTTAAATATGTTATGGAAAAAAATCTCAACCTTCCTATTTTTCATATTAAATTGCCTTTTTGCGTCCTAAAAACGTCCCTTGAGACTTTTATAGATTGATTTGGGATACGTAATCATGTCTTTGGGAATCGATGAATTTGATTTGCGTCGATACGCTCGAATTATTTACCTCAGTTTAGTTAGACGGATTGGAGCCGAGAATATGTTTTGGGTGAGGCCTACATTTCATATACCTACTTCGGAATGTCCTTTTATAAAATAGTTATCTCTGTTCGAATTAAAGAACCATTTCCTCTCAATCTGCGGAGTAAATAGTTAAAAAGTAGCTACAAGTCGTTACCACTATTCTATTCATGCTATGTTATAAACTAATGATAGGGTTTTTTCATCATATTACCATTTCACGTACCATTTACGAATTTTATCGGATTCGAAGCATATATGAAGATTTCTTTTTAAATTAATGTCTAAATCTGTATTTTTGTTAATGTCGGGTCGCGTCTGTTTATCCTCATCAAAATTCAAATAAAATGTCAATGTAGCGTGCCGTGGCAACCCTGTGCTTTTGGAGGACTGTCCTACATTTTAATAAGATCAAGAGAGGGATTTCTCTAGGCTTCTCGGGACTACGACCAATGCAACTTGAACGAAACGGCGAGATAATTAAATTTCTTAATGTTTTTTCACGCGATCCAGTCTAATTGATTTAATGCAATATCTAAAAACAATTATTTAAAAAATAATAAACATACCAATTCCTCAGGGGGTCCCGGTTCCTTCATACCATTGCTCTTATCCGTGCTCCCCGTCTCTGTAATAAACAGAAAAACTTTGTTAATTAAAAGTAGAAATCAGAAGTAATATATGCCTTATATCTAGGATTATAAAGTTTTTTATTCAGAACTTTATGCCTTATAACTTGCATGGACAATTTCACAAAGCTTGTACATACAGTGCTTTATGATTGAGAAAATAAGGTTCAACCTCACTTGGTTAATTTAATTGGATGTAAATGCTCATCAAAGTACACATTCTCTGACTTTGGTATAATGGTATGTTTGTACATATTTTACATATTCATATTCTTAACATTGCAATACTGGGTGTCGATTGTAAGGATTCCGAAAACATAAAGGTCAAAATATTGTATTGTAAAAATACTATAGGTTACTTTTAGCCCTTCGATAATATATTTAATGATAAAAGTCGTGAAATGGCTGTAGCTGTATTCACTTCAGAATACCACAGCCCGCGCTCAAGTACACTGTGATTTTAATTCATTCATAAGGGTTCAACTCGAATCGATGAACTGTTAAAATCGCTACCACATTCGGAGCTGCGTTCCAATTTTAAATGAAACATTTACAAATTTTATTTATACAAAATTTATTAAAATGTTTATTTCGTACATTAAAACGATTAACTGGTTAAAGTTATAATCATAATATGTCATTTCATCAGTAGGACTGCCACAGCAGGACATTTATTTATTTATTACTAGCTGCGCCCCGCGGTTTCACCTGCGAGGAATACGGTTTTCCCACTACCTCAATTATCCCACGGGAGCTATACTTTGCTACCGGGATAAAAATTAGCCTTTGTGTTTATATAATTCATAATTATGAAACACAATTAGGTAAAGACATTATATTACCTACCCAGATACCGACCTCTGCACACAATTACAACGAATATTTCGTGGTTCTGACTTTACTTTGTTATTTTTGGTTTTTTATCATCGACTTTTGTCTAAACTCAGGGGCACTACTGGTTGATTAATCTACGTCTATATACCAAAAATGTCTCATACTTCCGATATTTTCAATAAATCTTTTTTCATTCAATCATGGAACATTTGATCGAAGCTTAGATACAATAGTATCTCTATGTTATAGAGTAGAAACCTAAGTTACTGCTTCCCTATTTACAAACGACTAAATTACTTCCGTTCGAAACCCGAAAAGGGTCGCAAGTCAAACTTCAATTCGTTTATACATGAGTGAAAATCAGTTTAGTGACGGAAATTAAACTTAATATTGGTGACAAGTGAGGTTAATTTATTTCGCTACAGCATCCCTACCACGGAGTTAATAGCGTACAGAGATATACTACCAGCCCGTTTAATTACATATAGGCACATTTATTTATTTTTTTATTCTAGTATTCACTAGTATTATTGCTAAAATTGTTGGAAATTGTATTATTTACAATATCCTTTTTGGATTGATAGAAACACAATTGATAGCGTTTAGTCTTGATGTTTGTCTGTGGGCTAATTAAAAAAAAAACTGTTCTCTAACTTTCTCTTTTCTTTCCACTATCGTGTCAAGCGAAATGTAATATTTGTAATTCTGCCATTTAAAGTAATAACTGTAATTTATTGTAATCATAATTAAATACGATTTGGGCTTTATTACTTGAGATAATAAATGTTCGAATTCTACGACGGAGTTTATATTTTTCATCTGCAATACGAATCCACGCCCTCTATACACAAGAAAAATAACAAAAACGATTTTGATCGTTGTTAGTACTCGATGAAGCCTTGTATTCTATTACTAGATGCGCCCTGCGACGTAATGGAACGTGGTATTCACGATTTTTGTGTTTTTAGATCATACCACGAGAATAGTCAATACTTTTGGGATGGAAAGCAGGATATGACGCGTTTATGCTATCTTCATTCCAAATGTCATGAAGATCATCCGTGCAGCCATTTCAGCGTGAATGAATAACAAACATACAAATGACCGACAAAATTTCGCGTTTATAATATTAATGTTACTATAGGTAATTTGTACATTAAAAAATATGCAATCTGAAGTATTAACTGGCTTTCCAAATCTTCTTACAAACTGACGTAATTAACAAGACGAAGTCTTAATGGAAACTACATTTAAACAGCCTTACGGGCAGTGAAAAAATGCTGAATGGCAGTACCTACCCTTCATAACTATATTACTGAAAACCGAGTTATTTAGTGTTTTATTAATCCAGGGCTACTTCCAACAGTGACAAGTATGCTAGTGAGCCACCATAGTGATCGTTAATGACTTTCTTAAATTAAATATTAAATTTTTTTTTTTTTTTTTTTTTTTTTTTTTTAACATTCACACAAGGTCTTCAGGTCCCATACTAGGCAGAGCCTGTACTATGGTAACCTGATGACTGATATACATACTTATATACATATACACACCCAGACACAGGTCAAACAAACATGTTCATACACACAAATGTTTGACCTGTCCGGGAATCGAACCCGGGACCAGCGGCTCAGAAGACAGAGTGCTACCAACTGCGCCAACCGGCCAGTCAGCCATTCTTCTTTATGTTTTAAAAAGAGCAGTGTCGCCTCTAAATGCATATTATATCAACGGTCTAAAAGGACGACGGTGAGCATAACATCGAATGAAACGCCACTATACTTAATTAAGTAATGCTCTGAGTACCTATCACTATGTGAGTCCATAAACTAGCATGTAGCTCCGCATGTAGTTACAGCTCCAATCAGCTCTTTTGTGTGCCAGTAAATTTTATTGCTGCTAAATTACAGATGTTTGTAGGGTGGATTTTAGGGTGACAGTTTGGCGAAAATTTTGGAGGGCATTGAGTTGAAAAACATTCCTTTAGTTTTGCTAATATCGTTAGTTAAACTCTTTTAAACATTTGGAAAAACGGAGATATTATTCATCATTACTGGGGTGCGAAACGTTTTCTTGCATTTAAATATTAATTACCAATATTTGCATCTAAATCACACTAAGTATAATTTCATATCGTTACATCCTTCAAAGTAGTAGATATAGACAGAGATAGGGACGCAGATAGTCTGTTTGGTGTTTTTATTTAGTAAAAGAGAAAAAGTAAGCAGGCAAATATAAGTGCCAGTATACGTACCTAAGTAGAAATAGATTTTTTTTAATGAGTCATGGAATTACGAGTACTTACCTAATTATGAATGAAATATGTTATGCTAGTGCGTAGGAAGATTAAACGTTTATTATACTGACACGCACAAAAATGCCATTGTTATAAAGCCTACGCAGCATCACATTATGTGGAAGTATATGAAATACCTCATTGTCTTGAGACGTATACTTAAGAATTTTGATAATAAAGACATTTTTCATGAAGGAGGATGGCAGACTCCCATACATTTGCAGCCTAGAAGAAAAAAACCGCGTTCATGAATGAAACTTATACGTATCGATAGAGCAATAAATACATTGTATATTGAATCATTTTCCTAGAAGTTGGGAGTAAAAAGTTATCATGGAAAATCATCTGAATCAGTATGCTAACTACACGTCTATATGCGAACCATTCAATGGATCGCTATCCATCTATCTATAGCGTCGTAGACAGAGAAAGCAATATTGCATGATCGCGCTACAGATACAGATTACTTATTATATTCTGGAATAAACTAAGCATGGGTGTGTTTATGAACGCAGTCCGACGCAACAGAGCAGCTGACTACAGATTATAGAGTAACAAAACAATTAATTTAAGAGCGTAAGTATTCGAACGCAACAAACATAATGAGAAGTATAGGGTGCGTTCGAAAACTACAAACACCACAGAAATAAATAAATAAAAGTACTTCTGATTCCCAACTTTATGAATAATGCAAATTATTCACGGAATCCACAAAAATAAAATCTAAATTTTCATATATAAAGAATACATGAACGGGTTGTCATTTCGTTTTTTGGGAGCAAGCCTGGTTCTGCCATCTTCCTTTACTTGTTAGTTACTTAATTACAACAGATATTGCTTTTAATTCTGTTCATTAACCTAACTAAAATTCTTTAAAGTCAAAAAGCTCTTATTTTATTCGCGCTAAAATTCAAATTCGTATAATTCTTTACAACGCTATCTCAAATATTAGACTAGTTTCGAAGCTCTCAGCTAAATTTGAAGCAAGTACTTAATTGGTGCCATGAATGGAACGATAGAAGAGAAAAGTCATATAAATATAATATTATATGAAGAATACGCTTCTGCTAAGCCGAATTAACCTGTAATATAAAGTGATTAAAGTTTTATAGCACCATGTTTAGTCGTAAACAATATTCCCCGAGAAAGTGAAACGCCACTATACTTAATTAAGTAATGTTCTGAGTACCTATCACTATGTGAGTCCATAAACTAGCCTTTACGTGTGACTTCTAAGAAATTTCCCGCTTCACGGCTGTCCCACCGCAAAGGTACGCCCAAGTTTCGTTCAACCACGCAAATTATATAATTTTAACGGTCATTCCGATCCTTCTGTGCCAAACTGACTTTTATTGCAACGGATTAAATTCTACTTTAGTAATCGTTCAAGACGATTCAGATGCCAAAGTTGTGTAACAGTGAACCACAGAAAGTAAATCGTAAATCTATCGACGAACCGTGGTGGAAAACATTATGTCACTGAGCGACACAGTATCACATAATTTCTATCTATAAACAAGTAATATTTATTTTTGTTTTTATTAAATAGCATTTCGACCAACCTCAAAGTGACACTCTGAAAGTTGTTTTGACAAAACAATTTAATGATTTCATAATTATAATAACACTAGCGATTCGCTTCGGCTTCGCATGGGTGCACCGTAAATTAATTATTATAAATAAAACTACTGTAGTATCAGTGTGGAGTAATTAGTAATATTATTATGGTTACTTATACTATAGGAGATTTCAGAGTTATAAATTTATAATATAAGATCGTGGACTTTTTTGAAGAAGCGCTCGAAAACATCGAATGTAACTATCGAAATCACATTACACATATTCTATTTTTTTACCGACTGCAAAAACGAGGATGTTCTCAATTCGGCTGAATTTTGTAAAATGTATCATAACTTTCGACTAGGTGAATCGATTTTGATGATTCTTTTTTTATTTGAAAACTGGTGCTTCCCGTGTTGTCCCATTTTATCAAAATAAGGCAAGCGGTTTTTGCGTTATACTACAATAAGTGAAAAGTGTTACGTCTATCTGAATGATCTCCTTATTGAGAGTGAAGAAATCGGTGAACAGACACAATAAAAATTGATCCCGTGAGTAGCAAAGGTCACTGAAAATGGTGAAAGATATGTACTGTCATTCAACATATAAATCTATTAAACTTATTTGTACCTAAGAGTTTTATGGTTTATTGCATTAAAAACATGCTCGGCGGAACTTACGTTACGTTATTTTAACATGGTACAAGTAGATTAGATTAATTTGCCTAAACAACATGTACTCATTACGATATAAAGATCCGCCCCAAACAAAATCGCCCTCACAGGGTCGTATCGTATGGGATACTAAATAAATTAAAAGAACTTTGTACATACATACATATACAACAAATTAGGTATAGTATAGTATAGTATAGTATAATATAGTATAGTATAGTATAGTATAGTATAGTATAGTATAGTATAGTATAGTATAGTATAGTATAGTATAGTATAGTATAGTATAGTATAGTATAGTATAGTATAGTATAGTATAGTATAGTATAGTATAGTATAGTATAGTATAGTATAGTATAGTATAGTATAGTATAGTATAGTATAGTATAGTATAGTATAGTATAGTATAGTATAGTATAGTATAGTATAGTATAGTATAGTATAGTATAGTATAGTATAGTATAGTATAGTATAGTATAGTATAGTATAGTATAGTATAGTATAGTATAGTATAGTATAGTATAGTATAGTATAGTATAGTATAGTATAGTATAGTATAGTATAGTATAGTATAGTATAGTATAGTATAGTATAGTATAGTATAGTATAGTATAGTATAGTATAGTATAGTATAGTATAGTATAGTATAGTATAGTATAGTATAGTATAGTATAGTATAGTATAGTATAGTATAGTATAGTATAGTATAGTATAGTATAGTATAGTATAGTATAGTATAGTATAGTATAGTATAGTATAGTATAGTATAGAAGTTGCAGACAAAATTCGTGAATCGCCTCGAACAAGCTTTTTGTGGTCCTTGTGGTTGAAGCCAGCAATAAGCACAGTATCGGCAAATCTCGTGTGTCACGACGCGAAAAGGGTCAACTCACCTCATGACCTGTTTCGCCCTTCCTGTCTGGCTTTTGTTTTGTTGTCTTTTGTTTTCTTCGGTGAAGGCTTTTAAAACTTGTTATATCGTACACATGTGTATATATAGTACCTATCTCTATCATCTTTAGTCTCTTAACACTAATTTAAGATAAAAACTGTATTATAAAGTAGTACACAAGAATAACCAAATGGTTGATTATCACCCGTGTTCGTTATTATTTTAAGTATAGAAATTGAATTTCATCTCGTTTTATTCTCACTGTATTAAGTACAAAGTTAAAATATTTCAAACGGAAAAAGTAGTTTTGATTATTTTCACAACTTACAATAAATATATATCACGAAAGTCAAATGATCAAAGATTCCGTGTTTAATATTTGATAGGCTGATATTAGTCTATAAAAAAGATAAGTAGCTAATTAAAATAAACTTGCATACAACTTGATTAATAAACTAACGTTAAAAAGATTAAAGGCTCCACCATGACAATAAAAATTTCAATTGAAATAAATGAGTTAACGTAAAGCAATTTTTTTTTAAAAATAATTTTGTGTTAATGTATTGATCTACACGCGTTCTAATTTTATCTATATTCCTATTTAAAATGCAAATAAATACAATACAGCAAAATGTTGTTGTTAAATAAAAGCGAAATTTATCTCGGCAAACTTAATATTTGAAAAATAAAAACAATTTAACATCTACTTACAATCTGTACAAAATAAATGAACTGTTTAAACCTAAAAGTTACAAAACATCAAGGCGAGAACTGTAGTAGTTCTGTTGTTGAAACTAACAAAAATGGTTAAATACGATAAAAGAGTTTTAGATAACATTAGCTAATGTCAGTAGTTAACAGAATTACGACTAATACCGGTAATTAAAAACTAACGATGTATGTACACTTGTTTTCTATTAACACCTCAATGGGTATTACGTGCCACAGTCATCCCGTAGGGTGGCTAATGCTTCTTGCGGTACTCAACACCGGTACTCGCGCGCTTGTCAGTCCACCATGGAACCTTTGATTGCAGGAAATTGTTACGAGACGGATGTTACAAGGAATTATACTGCTGCGAATTAATTCGTTGGCAACTGATTCACCTAAATTCTAGTTAATAGCAATTAGTTACGTGCTGAGGCTCGCGCTCGCCGCCTGGCACGATCATAACTCCCAGATGAAGAACTGCAAATAAGTTCGAAACTGGTCGGAGAGTAATTTTCCAGTGTTTACCACGTGAGTCCTAGTCGGTTTGTTACATTACAATAGCAATAGAATCAAAATTAGTTAATTTACGTATATAAGGCGTATGCACAAGTACAATTACAATTTGATCACCTGAGTCCCAAACGGGGCTCGTAACCTGTGGCATTGGATCCAAACCTCTTACGTCTTAATTACTAAATACTGCCTAAATATAGTGTGATTACAGCAAACAAAGTTGCATCATAATTTGGGGCATGTTGTGCGTTTGATAATAACTCAGCAGGTTCCGCAAAAGCAGAGACAATGAAAAACTGAAGTGCGGAACAGATAGACACGTTGAAAATAAGTTAAAATAAATTATGTATAATATAATGTACGTCTTCAGTAGACAGCCTCCCTTGACATCAAGCGCGTGACAGTTTTCACACGAAGAGAAAGAAAATATAAGTAATTATAAAGACGTAATAAGAAATTACGTAATATGTCTTGAGTAGATATGGTAGATATACCACCTATACGCACGAAGCGTTATGCTTCCACTTTCTTAATGCGTACTGCCAAGGAATGGAACTCGTTGCCCGAGTCTGTGTTTCCCGATATGTACAATCCTGGAGTCTTCAAGTCGCGAGTGAATAGGTACCTTCTAGGTTTGCGTGCTAAATCCTAGACAACGTCATCACTTAACATCAGGTGAGACAGTTGTCAAACGCAAACTTATAATATGTAAAAAAAAAAAAAAAAAAAAAAAGTAAATGCAACAAGAAGGTAATCCCGACCTAAAGGTAAAAGGCACAACGATCAATGTCACCATCTACTAATTTAAAGTCTGCACAAGAAGAAAATGCCTTTTTAAATGTTAAAGTTGGCACTGTAATTATCAGCTTGAATGCATTCAACCCTTCGACAGTCGAACACAGTAATTGGTATAAAAATAAAGGAAGTACGGTATCAAAGTGAGCACCGACCCTAACAACGAGAATGCAATAAGAGTCGTGTTTACACGGATACTCTTACATTTTTTATACACAAACAACGTATACATTGTTTATCAGTAGGGCTGTCACTAAAGAAATGTGCTTCAGTTTTTTTTTTTATACTTTTTTTATACTGCTACTGTATTTTTTATGCTTTAGCGTTTGACCATTATCTCACTTAATGGCTAGTGATGACGTGGGCGAAGATGTTATATATAGAATGTTTACTGGCTCTCAAGGACTGCTGCATGAACACACCGTGACTTGGTGACAGTTTTTCAAACTTGAGGGTTGCTAGCCAGGCGGGTATTCAAAGTAACCTTACCACCATGCTGGGAGTTTGTATTATTTTTTGGTAATCAGTTTGTTTTTATAGACATAAAAATATACCTACAGAAGTAGCTTATTAATGAACCAAATGGAAAAACTATTTTTTTCATCAAAACAAAAAAAAATATATAATATAATATGTTTACTTCTTACTGAAACCACAGATTTCATTAACATGGATTAATTATTTCTTTCTACTAACAACAAAATATTCCATAGATATGTAATACGATGGGATTTGGTAGTTTAAAATCTACAGTATTATTTTATGTATTCTTTAGTTGGTTTTACTCATTATTATTGTACATAAAAAGGTTAACAAAGATTGATCATATGCTTAAATTTAATCCGTTAAAAACGAAGTACATATTTCTTTAAATATGAGAAATGTAATAAGTAAATCAACAGCATAGGATAAATCTTCATTATCTGATTCGTTTTAGAGCAAATATTTCTGAACAGATGTCTCCATAAAGGATCACCTCCAGAATCGACTGGAAGAACCCAGTAAGTCTTATTTCTACTGATTAAAAATATATTTACCCCCTTATAAAAGTATGATCATGATACCTAATCAGGATTTATTGTTCAGCAGGTAAAGCATTAGGAGTTCAAATAGTGGTCAATATTATTTACGACATCTACAACTCTGCTATTCGCGAACTGCTTGACCCGCACATTTTAACAAAAACTACTGTTTGATTTGTGAACCAATAAAATTAAATGCGGTCATGGTGCAGTGATTCGCACGCGTATGGATAGGCATATTTAGATAATTAATATCCTGAAAATGTAATCCATACGGAAGTGTGAGGGTTAATACGTTGCCTTTGTACACTTATCAGAAAATATCATGTCATGTTAAGGTCTTATGTAGTAGACCGCACATTGCTCAAATCGACCCGTTATGTCTAAGCCGAGAGAAATAAGAAAAACTAAAAACTGCCAACCCTAGAAGCCTTTGTGAGGGACGGCGGACATTAGGTACGCTGAAGGGTAGAAATTAAGTTCTTAACTTTCTTAGACCACTTTGGGTAATAGTTGCTATATGAGGGCTTTTCGTGCTAATTTCAAAGCAAGTGACTTAAGTTTTAATTAAAATAGCTCGGTTAGTTTGTTAGAAACAGTTAAGGATATTAAAACGTGATATACGCTTTGGTGACGACAGGGCCGGTAGCAGGGGAGAAATATCTGGAACGCTTTAGAGAAGGAAAATTTGAAACTTTGGTAGAATATATCAAAGTTACTGATTCAGAATGAGTTACAACTTTACTACTTATCTAGTTGTAGGATTTTTTTTATTTGGCATCTTACGTTATGTACAGTTTGTATTGGGTTATAAAATTAGTAATAGCAATCATAAACATTTAATTAATCTTGTCTATCATCGTTATCGTTTGAGTTAGAAGTGCTAAGTAATAAAAAGTAGTCTTAATATTTCTAAGTATATTAATGAAAAATATTCTTTCTGTCTTCCGCTGAAAACAGCAGAATAACGCTACCAAAAAAGAGGTTGACGCATTTGCTCTTATTTAGGAAGGTTACCAAACTTTAAAAGCAATCGGCATATTAATTGTGGCTTCTAAATTAGAATGACGTTTATAAATATAGGTTATATAAGTGTCAAGAATACGAATTTGGCATCTCAAACTAAAATTAGATTTGATTTACGCCGTCAGAATGCGAAAATTAATAGATTTGATTCGTTTTAAACTATTTTTAGAGTGTAACTTTTCTAAAATAAAAAGAACAACGATTACTTGTTAATAAAGATTACCATCATAGTTTTCACAGTTGGACCACTGGCCTTATTAGAGATGAGTTTTGTATAATTAGTATAATTATAGTGTTGTTGTATAACCTTAAATAATAAGTATATTTATTTATACTGTAAAAGTAGTCTTATAGTAACCATTGTTTATTGATTGTATAACGTACAACCTGCAATTGAATGGATACGCCATTTAATAACTATCTTCAGGTCCTTTTTTATGATGCTTAAGTATACACCACTTTAATTCAGCAAGCTTTAAGTCAAGTCAAGCCTTATCGGCTTATCTATTATCTATTGTTGCCTCGCCTATGTTGATGATAATATGTGTATTTACTACTAAATAAAAAAATACCATTATCACTTGACACAGATCTTATAATCTGCGATTAAGCGAAAAGGCTCGATAACATAAAAAGCTTTCCTTATCATTACCAAAAAAAGGAATTCTGTTCGACTGTTTTTTGATTATGAAACAACGATATGTATCTAGTTTTTATAGATATACTATGTAATTTTTTTTTACTAAATCAAGATTTTGAATTATCAAAATAATCTGAATGCTAAGAAACATTTAAACACAACTTTATTTATCATTTAGCTAACTAACACGTTCTCATCGAGAGATAAACTGTTCCCATATTTTTTGCGTTATTACCAGTTGGACTGGATTTTTTTATAATAATTATGGCGACTGGTTTAGACCACATTTGTGACTAGAAGTGTTCGAGGTGATTAGAGACGCTATAGATAGATATACATTCCTATTTAATTTATTTCATTCTATTCAACATCCTCCGTCGAAACGAGCCATGGGAGATAACAACTTGTATCTATTGCTATTAAAACAAAATTTAACTAATTTCAGATTAAAATTGGCTATAGAAATCTTTAAATTCGGTTTAGGTTTTATGAGCTACTCCAATCTATAACCTATCACTATCACAGATTTCCAGCTTCAGCTCTGCCGTTCGGCGCGATGGTGTAACAAACGTACATCTATCCGAACTCTCGCAGTTATATACATCATAAGGACGATAAGATTAGATATGACACGATAAGATTTTCATGACGTTAATAAATTAAACTTAAAGTGTATAGTGTGTATTGAAAATAATCCACTAAAAATCAACACAAAGAGCTTTTGAGAGGTATAGAAGAAATAAAATATAATAATAAAACCTACAAGAAACTCCGAGCATGATGTCTTTACAAGATCGAATAAAATTAGGAAATCCTTAGTAAAATGAAAGTCACCACCTTGTCCAACGGTTTATTATGTAGTGAGGCACATTATTACGTATAATGGGCGATATGGTCAGAAGATATTCAAACGCAGATGACGGACTGACAGTAGCTTTTGACTGCTGACGACAGCATAATTTTTCAGCTTACGTTATAGAGTTTAAATCATGCTGAGGAGTCGTCAGTGCTTCAAAAACTATTACTTGTAAAAACGGAATAATTTCCTGTGAATTGTTTAATAAAATCTTTATATAAGGATTATTTCTTTCACAATCGAATCGTAAAATGTAATTAGCAATCTCTGTGCCGTCCCATAGAGTAGGTCCCTTGGCTCTGTCTAAGAATGTCGCCCGGCTTGCTCGGCCTCTTCATAAATATGGAGCTGGCGATTAAACCGGGTGGTAGGTACTTACTCTACAGTTTTTGCTTGCCTGCCTTTATGAAACAGTGGCTTAAATCACAAGGTTTCGTCGACTATCATTTATTGCCAGCGATAGCAAAAAGTTAAATCATTTTGTTGTGGACTCTTCCAAAATAATTAAACGCTTTTATGGTTTTCAACATTTGTTTTATTTATTGTAAGCTACATTTTCTCCAAGTCTTTACAAGGCGTTGTAGATTTAACCAATGAGTTCCCTCGAGATCAGGCGTTTTGATTACAACTTATTATTATACAGTTTCACAACTTCTGGAATAATTCCTAAGTAGCTAATTAATTGTTAGACCGCCCATGAGCCAGATTGAAACTAGATTATGAGTGACAAATTAAAATATATAACTTACTTATATTATTATACAACTTAATTTTATCAAATATTATTTGAAATGAATCACATGACTATTTATTTCACTTAGTCAGCGATGACTTGGTGGAAATTTGAATCACACTCAGTCTTAGATTACACTAGATCTATAATGTCGATTAGCACGTTAGGACAGTTACATGAGGACAGGGATGGTTTGGCATATTATAAAATGTAAATCAACAAACACAATGCTGTGAATTTTATAAAATTGTATCGTTAAAAACTTCACGTCTGATTAGTGGACACCATTTACTATCTTTGGGCCATCATTGCTTTTGTATACCTTTAGCCTCTACCTTACACCAATCCTCTAATAGCACCCTTTTGACGCGAATCACAGGTCTCTAGAGCAAGGTAGGCGTTCCCTGATACCGCTGGTGGCCGAACCGGTAATCAGCGTTTCTGTGGAATTGCTTGTCCAACCGTTTGTCCAAGCATTAGTGGTTACCTTAATCACTTGTAATAAAACTCATGTTCTGGGCTACGGTCTAGAATTCTAGATTATAATACGTTACTTGGGAGAGCTTACACTGATGAAGATTAGCGGGTTTGCAGATCGTAATTACATACAACATTGTATGCGGTAACGTGTAACATGCAGTTGAGATGAGAAACCAACTGATACACTTTTAAGTAAACGTATTAAATAATGGATAACCTTAAGGCCGTGTGAAAAATTCAAAATCACGTGTAAAAGATAAAGCTTTGATTCATTCACTTTTAGTAACATTGGTTCAGTATAAAGGCATGTTTAGGATTCAAGACACCGACCTACTTACTGAGGTAGTTGGGTTAGGTATAATTCTCTCGATGGTTTGATTTTCTAAAACATGATTTTAAAAAATGTATATTTTCTAAATTAATAAGAATATTCTCTTTTCTATTGGCAATGCTGCTAACATTCTGGGCACGCTGCCAGCCGGTAGCGGGTTAGAACATTTGAGTTATCTATAGGCTACCAATAGCTAGTGGATTGCTCAAATGTTATTGTAGTAGCTGCAGTATTTTTTTTTTATTTATTTACATTCACACAAGGTCTTCAGGTCCCAAACTAGGCAGAGCCTGTACTATGGTAACCTGATGACTGATATATACACTTAAATACATATGCACACCCAGACACAGGTCAAACAGACATGTTCATGCACACAAATGTTTGACCTGTCCCGGAATCGAACCCGGGACCGGTGGCTCAGAAGGCAGAGTGCTACCAACTGCGCCAGCCGGCCAGTCTGTAATTATATATTAGTATTGTAATTAATTATTAGTGTTTTATTTTAATAAAGGCATATGTCCAAATGTTAAAAAGAATATTCTTGAGTCTTTAATCTTCTTTTTTCTTAAAACATTTAGAACTATTTTTGGCTATATCCAAGTATTTTTTTTACGAATTTATTTCTTTTTTTTCTTAGGGTCGCGCTGTATAACGTAGCCGCTCAGTCTGGCCGTGACCACTGTCAACATCGGTCCTGTGCTTGTTCGCTTCGTTATCTCCCATAGATTCTCTTCTTCTTTCATAAATGTGAAACATCGTGTGTAGTATTTCACAAAAAGCTTAATGACCAACGAGGTAAACTAGTATTATCTAGTTACGGGTAAAATGTTGTCAGACAGACTTTTAAGTCCATAGTGATATATTGTGAAATTGGCCCCGACAAATGTCCGCAAACTCTATTTTCAAAAATTTAAAATCGCGACGTTACCATAACGTATAACCTATAAGTGTCACCGTTTACCTATGCATGTGTTTATGCATCGTTTATCGCTAAAAAGCCTCAAATAATTTCCGTGAAGTTTCAATTTAGAGGTCTCCGTATGTCATATTTGTATACACTCGGGTAAAGACATCGTTCGAAACTAGAACAAGAATTCTATTCACACCGCATCGAATCGTTAACAAGTAAATATCTGTTTTCAACTGTTTTTCGACAACCCGAAGAATCGTTTGGAGGTGCCTTTTCACCGCTACAGCACCGCTAGTCTCCCAAGGGCGCAAATCGCGGCACCGCCGCCGCCCGCGGGCCGGGAAGCAATCTACTCCCGACTGAAGAAGCCGCGTTTATTGTGATAAAAGCTCGGCAGCTGATAAATATTCCATATCTACAATTGTAATGTTGGGATACTGTATGTGATATTGATACAATGCTATGTTTTACAGATTACCGATGAAGGAATACTTGATTGTATTGCTTATGTTTGTTATCTCAGAACTCCGTAATTTATGAACCGCTTTGCATTCCTTTTTTTTTCATTTAATTGTACTTTAGTCTGCTCCCATGGAAAATTCAACTGCTTAAATCATTTCTAGAATGTTCTATTAGTAGTAGTAGTATGTAGATATAATAAGACTATCTGTAAACATGTGTACCACATAACTGTATCTGTAAAAATCTTTTGGAAATAAACATATTTGTATTTGTATTCTATATTTTCTTGAAATTGTAGAAAATGTTCCACCCCAAAGGACGTCGGTTTGTATGCTCTTAAACTATGTAATTGTTATTAAAGATATATTGCTGGTAATTCTCTTATTCAACCAAACGAAAGTGAACTTATGGAAAATAAAATAGTTCTTATATGGTTACGATAAAATCCAAATTAGTATGACACTTATCAATAAAAACACTCAAATTAGATATTTTAATTAAAATTGCGCATACTTTAAAGTAATATACCCAAGTCGTGAATTGTAAGGTGCCGGCTAAACTACTCACAATAGACCAGGAATTGAATGAAAGTCGTCTAATATTAGAGATAGCGTTGTAAGAAATTTATACGAATTTGAGTTTTAGCGCAAATAGAATAAGAGCCTTTTGATTTTAAAGTAATTTAGTTGGTATGATTAATAGAATTAGTACCATTATTTTATGAGGTAATATAGATGTAGACTTTTACGACGTTCACACTGCAATAGTGTAAAACCCAATTCATAAGTTATATTAAACCCTATATTGCCTAAATGCACACACATACATTCACAATACACACCATTACTTGATATGTTACACTCACATACGACAGAACATCAACAGGACACACAATCATGCTTAACAAAATCAATTTCCTGAATTGTAACCACATACTCATAATGTAATAATGGAGACGTATTTGAGCCTCCTTTTCGATCTCATTAAACTCGCGAGAGTAATCGGCAAATCGCTTACGAAAATATGATAAAATCCTTTTGGATGGAATTTGAATACGGGTTCATGTCTCTTTCTTTTAAAAAATCGTAAAGATTTATATTTATTTTAGTATAGAAGACCAACCACCATCTTAGGTTGTGAAAATCAGCATATGCTGTAGATTCGTCTGTAACCTATGCTGAGCTCAGACCCTTTCAGACAGCACTGTGTATGTCAGCTATCCTAAGTAGGTATATAGATTATATCATAATTATTATGATAACGGAAGTAGACACCATTGCTCGCTTATTCACTAATTTATTTGTTGATGTTTGTATTGTTGCTGTTATTTTTGCTTCACTAAATAAATAATTTCTTTTTTTTATTTTTATCTACAAAATATTTTTCATTCATCTCAGCCATTGGGTGTCCACTGTTGGACAAATGCCTCCCCCAATTGGGGGGAATTGCCAATACTTGCCACGCTTGGCAGGCGGGTTTGCGAGCGCAGTATGATTTCCGATGCTCAGAAGGCGCTGCTGCCCACCTTCTAGTACGTGGTCCCTTAGCCGACTCTAACGGCACCCGCGGGAAGAAATGGGGGAGTACTATTCTAGGCCGGTACCACCACGGCGCTGGTGGTACCGGTCTACAAAATATAACAACGCATTAATTAACAATAGACCAATTATAGGTCCTCACAGATAAATACAGTATAATTTCACAATATTGTAAAACACATCTGCAAGCATCATCTGCGGGCATAACAAATGGAAGAGTGATTGGGCCCTTTGAGTTACAAAGAAACTTAGATGGCAAAATATATTTGACTTTCTTACAAAATGCCTTGCCAGAATTATTACTCAAAAAAATAGCAATTTCTACCGGACTAACATACAACGTATTAACATTAATGAAATTTTACGCATGTGTGTAATAATTGAAAAAGTTAATTATATTTATAATAGTTAACACCTCTGATTTCGAAGTACTTTAAAGTTAAGTGCTAAAACAGGTTAAAGCTATTGATTTTTGTACACTTTCCGCTAAGTAAGTTTCTATACTAAGCATGGTTCGAGACACCATGCTAAGTTTTCTATGAAGCACGAAAAAGTAAACCGAATCTACACCTAAATTTTAATTCAATTTTCTGACATTAACAATTCTTGGTATTCGTGGGCATGCGGCACGATTGCTCTTTAATAATATGCTAATACAATAACTGTCAAAAGAAGGAACAGGGAAAATCCAGGACATTTTTTTAAATTCTTTGTCGTGCCGTGTGGAGTAGTTTATTACTACTGGAATAGCATTAGGGTGGCAGGACTTATTTGGAAGATTTATTTTCTTGAATTATTCAATTAAATTACATAATGCCTGGAATCTTCAAGTCACGAGTAAATAGGGTACTTTCTAGGCTTTCTACATCCTATACCACGTCGTCACTTAACATCAGGCGAGACAGTTGTCAAATACAAGCCTACTATTGAACAAATATATCGACGGCATAGAGAATAGTTGGACGATGTCATAGTGCCAAAATTCCTTTCAGCTGTTGTTGACCTATCACTGCCGCCACCGGAGAGGCCTTTTCTTCTTCTTGTCCTAGTGGCAGTTCATTTGGGATCAGCGCAGTACGTCTTCTTCTACCGCTTCCTCCTCTTTTAGGTGTAAATAAATCAGTAACACACTTCACCCTCGTTTTCGTCTTTAGTATAATCCATCCATCTTTTTTTTTTCATGTGAAACTACTGATGTGATACTACTGTCACCGTGGCGTGACAGTAGTCACGCCACCACATTCGTCACCACAGAATGCGTCGCCACGGTTTACGCAAGCGACTCGACTGTGTGACTATTAATTATTTCGATGTTTCACATCTTCCAAGCGCCCGGTGACAGCTTACATATTTTTCGTTTATACTATCAGTGACGATGTAGTCGAAGATAATATCACGCTAAGCCTATAATGCTCACTGGCTCTCAAAGACTGCTGCTTGAACATACTATGTGTTTGGTGATCATTTTTGAAACTAGAGGGTAAGGTGCCTAGCCAGGCAGGTACTCGAACTTGCTTGGGACAACGCTACCGGGGGGTGTAATATCATTTTTTTTTTTATGGGACAACATTCACACAAGGTCTTCAGGTCCCAAACTAGGCAGAGCCTGTACTATGGTAACCTGATGACTGATATATATATACTTATATACATACTTATATACATACGTATACACACCCAGACACAAGTCAAACAGACATGTTCATACACACAAATGTTTGACCTGTCCGGGAATCGAACCCGGGACCAGCGGCTCAGAAGGCAGACTACCGGCAGGCTACCAACTGCGCCAACCGGCCAGCCATTTATTAATAGAAGTATTATATATGATAATACATCTCATAATGAATTATCTCATACATAATCGTGTGGGATAATTAATACCATTATTAATTATCTCATAAGATATTTGTTTCTTAAATGACCTGCCGTGCTTACAAGTGTTTATAGTATTGTTTATTTATGTAATTCAAGAACCGCATATTACATATGGTCAAAACGTGCCTGGCCCGTAAAAAGTAAATAATTATAATGATAATGGTGAGATCGATAAAGCGAAAAGTGACTGACAAAATGTGTTATGTTAGTCACTGTGTAGCATTGTTCCCACTGACATATCAATAGGATATCACACAACTCAGCCCTACAAAAGGAAGGCAATCCCGCCTTTAATAACGAGACAATCCACCGCTTTCATAAATTCACATCAAAGTCGATATAACAAAACAAATAAAAGTAAAACATACGAAGGTAAAAACCTTCAAGGAAAGAGATTGACTGACGTTGGCAGGTTTCCTTTTAAGGGCTGGGCTCGGTCTAGCTCGCACGGCGATTACATAGAATGCTCAATGCTTTCCTTCACACGATCAGATCTAGCCCCTACTGTTGCCTTGCGATTGTTGAATGCTAATACGAGGTTAAAGCACTAATGTGAGAAAAAGCGGCTTCCTTATCGTTCTACCTTCAATATTCCTTTCCTGGCAGAATCTTATGATGATGAGGAGGGTAATACTCATTTAATAATGAGTTTTTATACTTAAATAAGATTTTTTTTATTCAATAAAATATTAGCACAATGAATTTATTAGATTTACAATTGTGACTCTATAATATTATATTAAATACCCTTGAGTAGGCAAGGACCAGAATATATTTGAAAGAGCGACCTTATTCAGGCCGCTCCCCACGTCCGCCATTTTTATAAGTGACCTTAATAAGATCGCTTCCCCAGATGAAGGGAGGGAAGAAGATTCAGATAATTCTTCTAGCTTATCTCTTCTAAAGACATTACATATATTAAGTACCTACATGCGTTATTTTATTTTCAGTTATATTATTAAAATAAAAATGAGCCTATAAAGATACCTACGGAATAGAGAATCTTTTGTTTGTATACAACTTTGAGTATACAGCCACATTTATCTGAGTTTAACGTATACGTTTTGAAATTTATTTATTAATAGATGCAGCCTGCGCTTTAACCCGCTTGGAGTACGGTTTCCTCATTACTGGTAATATTCTGCGTAAGAAAGTGTTGCTTTAGGCTTTTTCTACACTATAATTTATCTGTGTACTAAATTTCATTCAGATCCGAAGAGTCATTCTGGTGTGCTTGAGCAACGAACATCAAAAAACTTAAAAAGAGGAAGTGGGCCAGTAGGATAGTATTCGTTCGGCGAAACGCTAATAATAATTTAATTTTTCGTTTATTACATTTATTTTCAAGACAACATTATTTAAATATTTTATATCTCGTCAATGCGAATTAAATGTTAGCAAATGAAATCTGTTTTATAGCAGATTGAATTTTTCCTCTCAGAGCTGAACCGCGGTTTTTAGAAAATTTTATTATACAATGAAATGAGTACACCTAGCAAGGATTTATTCCTGTTAAAGTGTTTTGTTAAATTATATACTTCACTATACGTAATAAGTTTAAAGACAATCACTTTGTTTTAGCCAGAAACTAAAAGCAATTAAAATTCTGAGACCATTACAAAGATATTCTGTCAAAGTACTAATATTATTCAAACTAGTCGTATCATAGCCTCGAGCTCCGACGTTCAATATCAAACTGTTGGATATTATGCAAAAGGTAACAAGTAGTTTTTTTTTAATAACGATTGTAACATTTAAAAAATCAGTATTAACTTCTTTGTTATTATTCAAACTGACGTGGTTGTTTTTATCTTATCTATATTTCATATATATATATATTATGTATCTATCTAACTCGGAATGCCGCTATTTATCAATGATACGATATTTTTCCCGTTCAAATTAATGAATATACTATACAGATTGGGCCCATGGAAAATTATTTACAACCGAAATTATTTATTTTATAAAATTATAAATGTATAAAACACGGGAGTTACTCACGTAATAAGTCAGAGGGTTCCGACTATAGTTTCAACCACATTCGGTGGTCTTTTTCAAGGAGAATACGGAGCGCTCGCGGACGCGGTCGCGAGCGCCCCGTGTTTTATACATTTATAATGTGTCAAAACCACGTCAGTTTTAATAACAAAATATTTTATAAAATGTTGAATATGTTTCAGAGATAAGTAAGAGAAGGCAGTTTTTATAGTTTTCAAAACGCGTAATCATGTAAGCCTATATTAAACAATGTTCTATCCAAATTATTTTAATGCGCTTCGAGTCATACTTTTACATGCTAAAATTGTAATAAAACTACGTTATTGAAGACTTCCTACAAAATAATTTACAAGATGCTTGCAGTTAAGTACAACTAAGATAGATCGCCAGTTAATGTAAATGCGACTTGCAAATGGCGCATTGTCTTGGAATTTCGCTGATGCAAATACTTTGCCGCAGTATCCTTTCTATGCATATTTAGGTGACCCATTTAGTGACGCCTTCTTGATTGCATCTACTTAGAATGCAACATTTAAATCAGACCTAAATTATTCCTTTCACGTGTACTTAAATTTATTATTATTTTTTAAATATGCACAAAATACGCCAGTTGATGTTACCTAAAAGCCACTTATTGAAGTATTTACTTGATAACTAATATCTGTAGTACTAGAATTTTAAAGGTCTGTGTGGCAAGCTGTTTTCATAATGTCTGTTAATTCCATATGAATGTCCTGCTTGTTGTTTAAGTAAAAAATTAGTAGTGTAGTGTAAACACGCAAATTTTCTAAGCTGATTGCTTTAAGTAATTGTGTACTCAAAAGCTACATGCGATGCCACAGAAATATTGTTTCTTATTATCAATATAAAAATTACAATAATCCTACATATATTACAAATGCGAAAGTTTGTGTGTATGTTTGTTACTTCTTCATGCTCAAACGGCTGGAGCGATTTCGATTAAATTTGGTATGTAGATAGAACCCGGGATTAACACATAGGTTACTTTTCATCAATCATCACGTGGGTAAAACCGCGGGGCGCAGCTAGTGACACATACAAATGATTTGCTATACAATGCCTAAAAATCTGATTTACGTTTGTCCAGACACTAAGTTCTCGATGCATATCTAAAGCTTCAAATAAGTAGGTATGCAGGTATTTACATACTCGTAGTAAGCAAGCAAGCAGCTAATGCGGTAACAAGCATTAAAACCAATGATGTTTTACTAAAGATGATGTATATTCATACTGCGCGGTGCTCAGATTTTGTTCCCTTACGACATAAACATGCTTACTGCGACAGATAATACGGTACAAATAATATAGAAAAGGATAGCTATATGTTTAGACTTGCGCTTGAAATACGTGTCGTAATCAAAATTACTACAATTGACTTAATTTTGCCGCCTCAGTTTCCGCGCACTTGTGCGACATCTACCTCATATAAACATACAATATTATCGATTAAAACACAACATAAAATAAAGATATAGGGGACACATGTTAAAGTATTGTTCAGATAATTCCCACAAATCATCTGCATCTTGTTACATCCGTCTATAATTTATTTCTCTAATAGGATCTCCATTAATGTTATTTGTGAGAAAGGCGGTTACAGGGCATATAACCGTTGGAAAGACTTTTATGTATGCTACTATTTCAATGCAATGAAGTTTCATGCATGAATTGATTTATGACAATTGCAATTTATTAGCGGATGCCTGCCATGTTTTGTGTATCGTTGTATAAATTAAGTTTTCAGCAAGTTTTCAGCCAGGCGGGTACCTACTCTATACTACAATACCACCATACTAGGAATTTGATGGTGCCACCTTCACCGGAAGCTCAAGCCGTTGATGACGATCGAACCAGTGTCCCTCAGTTAGACGGCCGATGCTCCCACCGCTGAACTATCATAGCTTCAAAACATGTGATGTTTTTTTTTTTGTCTAACGGACTAATGTTATTTGCCTCTACCGGCATTTACAGCTTCACTGGAGGTTTGAGTATAATGCATTTAAATAGACATAAATAATCGAAATAAGTGTCTAGTAACAACTGATTAAAATAAATTATCGAATATGTTACGATGGGAAATAACAACTGATTAAAATAAATTATCTAATATGTTACGATGGGAACTGTTACCGATCATTGAATCAAACGAGATTTATGAAGTTTCACCTCGAACTTCCATTGAGAAAGACTACATCGACGCCTTTCAAAATTAAAACCTTTTTAGTTTCTAAAACAATCGATGCCTTCATGGTGATAACTATTTAAAGAAAGAAGGATGCACACTTCCACGCATATATTATTATTTTTTAAAAGTAGAACTACATATAATGAATACCTACCCTTCACCCATACGCTCCAGCTACTTGGCATGTACACATGACGAATGGGTTTTTTTACGAATTTAAGTAGATATAATATATATTATAATATAAGTAAATGTAAATAGATTACATTTGACTGGCCGGTTGGCGCAGTTGGTTGCACTCTGCCTTCTGAGCCGCTGGTCCCGGGTTCGATTCCCGGACAGGTCAAACATTAGTGTGTATGAACATATCTGTCTGACCAGTGTCTGGGTGTGTATATGTATATAAGTATGTATATCAGTCATCAGGTTACCATAGTACAGGCTCTGCCTAGTTTGGGCGGGTCTGGGTTTATCCATTAAATAGTTGCTATGCCTATGCTTGCGGCGTTCACGCTGCTTGTTTTGGTTAAGTCCAGGCCTTCTTTACTCATCCCGTGATGGGTAGGGAGGTTACGGTCTTGGGGGAAGAGCAGGTCGTGATGATCCTCAAGGCAAGTCTGGCGATTACCTTCTCGCGGTGCTGCCTGTTCTTGGTCTAATTCCCTCTGAAATAGACGTAACTAGACATCGCCCGGCGGCTCGCGTGTCTCATATCTATGTAAGTTTATTTATATCCATATATTTATGTATGTTTATAGTATTTTGGCCGGGACTGCTCCCGATAGGCTTTGCTCTCCAAGCCGACGAGGAGCGGTCCACTTGACGGTAGGTTGCGGTGCTGCAAGGCACTGCAACTGAGGGGGGCATCGGCGCCGTGTTGGACGGTGCTGCAGCTGAGGAGGCGCTGCGGCGGGAGTGATTCAGTTCGTCTCCTGCTGTGGCGCCGATATGGCCGCCGTCGGAGGGTAGCGGCCGAAGCGGCTGGCGATGGGGCTGCTACATCTGGCCCATCGTAGGGGACCACGAGCGTCGGATCTGGGAAGTCTGGCGTTCCTTGCACTGTGTGGTCCCCGGGGTGGTGCGGCCGTGCTCTTGGTCTCGGCACGGTCGCGAGGGGGAGGGTCATCCTCCCCCCTAGAGGGGTCCGGAAACGGACGGCCGTGGTGGGGGCGCGGTATGCAAATGTACCCCGCGCTCCCTCCGTTATAGCGGCAGGATGGACACCGTGGGTTTTAGTCGGTAGTGGACCCTGGCTGCTGTGGGTGCAGTTAGGGTTGGGGGCCATGAGGCCCCCCAGGGAGCGGTGATGCTCGAGCGAGCCCGACACACCCCGCCTACTTTCCCGGTAGGCGGAAGTGCGTAAATGCATTTCGCCCACATAAAAAAAAAAAAAAAGGCTCTGCCTAGTTTGGGACCTGAAGACCTTGTGTGAATGTTAATAAATAAATAATTCTATTATCTATCCTTTTTAATAAGACATTCTAAGCAAACCACTCAATATCAGCATTACAGCCATCGTTTTTCCACATCTGAACATACATAGGCCTATAGAAAAGTGAAGCTTTAGTCTTCAACATAAGGTACATTATATACACCCTAACAACTAGGTAGTTAGTACCTATATGTTGGTTTAGTTAGTTGAGAGTCGTATCGTAAAGCATCCGCCCGTAAAGCGAAGGTAGTCAATAATTCTTACGAGATTGAATCTCATGAATATGGCCTTGAATGCTAACTGGATGCCATGCGGTTGGTGGCCTTGCCTTCTGCGTGGACCATGGACGTGCAGAAGGTATATATTTATCGTCCAGTTGTGGCGCTGATGATTTACGAAACTTGTTTACAAATCGAAAAATGTCTCGCATTGTTTTAGATAGTTTTAGATAAGTAAAAACTACATATTTTGAGCATTTATATAATAGTATTGGTTGCTGTTGTATTCGTTATGGTGAAGGTAGATTTTCAAAAGATAAACTATACCTATATTGTCAGTGTGTAAAAATGAGTTTGGAAAAATACCATACATAAGTTTCACTTTATTGAAAAATTTTTTCCGTTTTATCGCTCAAAATAACTTCAGCATAGGTACACATATATTATAGGATAATATATTTGTAATATTAAGAATGTATGAAACACGGGAGTTACTCACGTAATAAGTCAGAGTGTTCTGACTATAGTTTCAGTACTAGGCGAACCGCGACCGCGACCGCGAGCGCCCCGTATTCTCCTTGAAAAAGACCACCGAATGTGGTTGAAACTATAGTCGGACCACTCCAATTAAAACTAACTGTTAATTACTAACTACTAATAAATCCTGTGTTTTATACATTCTTAATGAGCCAAAACCACGTCAGTTGTAATAACAAAAATATGTGTAATACTATAATGAGTCTGTAGATCTAATTACCTCAATATAGTTTGTGATCAACTTAATTAACTTCGACTTATATTGCACTATTACGTTCATGGCACTTGACTGGCCGGTTGGCGCAGTTGGTAGCAAACTGCCTTCTGAGCCGCTGGTCCCGGGTTCGATTCCCGGACAGGTCAAACATTTGTGTGCATGAACATGTCTGTTTGACTTGTGTCTGGGTGTGTATATGTATATAAGTATATATATCAGTTATCAGGTTACCATAGCACAGGCTCTGCCTAGTTTGGGACCTGAAGACCTTGTGTGAATGTTAAAAAAAAAAAAACTTACATACTAAGAAATAAATAAATAAATATAAATATAAATATGGGACAACATTCACACAAGGTCTTCAGGTCCCAAACTAGGCAGAGCCTGTACTATGGTAACCTGACGACTGATATATATACTTAAATACATACTTATATATATACTTTTTTTTTATATACATATACACACCCAGACACAGGTCAAACAGACATGTTCATACACACAAATGTTTGACCTGTCCGGGAATCGAACCCGGGACCAGCGGCTCAGAAGGCAGAGTGCTACCAACTGCGCCAACCGGCCAGTCAATAATAGTATGCTAAGAGTCACACAGTACAGGAAAACAAATGAATATCATTTAAGCAGATCTATCATAGATGTTAGTCCAAGCTGCGAAAGATCAAAGCTCGTTAGCGAATTCGATTACGAGCGCCATTTATCAACACCAAATCCATAATACCTACCAATCTATATATATATATATATCTATATAAGACCTAGATGAGTCACAGTCTAAGTTTAATGCACTCTGAATCACAAACCTACATATTATATGCAAACTCAGCGTTGTACGTATAGACGTTTATACTGGCAGTTGAGTTATGCAAGCACCCACGTATTCAAATAAATATGTCGGTAATAACTTTCCTATAGAAACTAAATCGTCCAGTCACGACTGCAGCAGTTCATACAAATTGCGCACATTCACAACTTTATTCACAACGCTTTAAGGGCGCTATTTTGAATGTTTTGTTGCGAACTCTACACGTAGATATATTCTCATTAGTTATCTATATCAATTGTCAAAGTATACAATAGTCAAAACGTTATGTATGTTAATAACGTTGTATCTGTTGGGATTGATCAAAGCATGTCAGTCTTTGTATCGACATAACTGGAATTGTAACAATCGGATCTGTCCGTTAAGATATTGCTTTAGTAACATTTCTGGATTTCTCACCAGTAAGCGAAGATTGAGACAGCTTGTTTACTACCATCATCTACAAAAAAATGTATATTTCTGTATACATCTTAATGTGACTATCAGATAAAGTAATCAATATTAAGTTTATTTCAAGCTACACTTGTTCTGCTTATTGCAGTTTTTTTTTTTTTTTTATGCGACAACATTCACACAAGGTCTTCAGGTCCCAAACTAGGCAGAGCCTGTACTATGGTAACCTGATGACTGATATATACTTACATACATACTTATATATATACATATACACACCCGGACATAGGTCAAACAGACATGTTCATACACACAAATGTTTGACCTGTCCGGGAATCGAACCCGGGACCAGCGGCTCAGAAGGCAGAGTGCTACCAACTGCGCCAACCGGCCAGTCAATTTATTATTATTTTAGATAATACGAAATATGCCATAAAAGAATGCACGCAGACATGAGACAATCTGAATCCGAAACTAGGAATAATCTGTAAGATCGGATTTAGTTGATCTACCTATTATTAAGAAATTTATATTTATAGAAACAGTTTATTGATAAAGAACATAATAATGATGCTGAAAAATATCTACAACTAAGGTTATAGAACCATATTATGTGCAAGTGCATGTGGGCCATCAAATATTTAACTAATGGGCGTATTTTGTAATGTATTATATTTTTTTTTAAAGATTATAAGCTTGCGTTTGACCACTGTCTCACCTGATGTTAAGCGACGACGCGGTCTAAGGTGGAGCACGCAAACTTAAAAGGAACCTATTCACTCGCGACTTGAAGACTCCGGGGTTGTACATATCGGGAAACACAGACTCAGGCAGTGAGTTCCACTCTCAGGCAGTACGCATTTAAAAAAGTGGAAGCAAAACGCTTCGTAGTAGAAGTGGGAGTGTAGAGAGAGAATGTATGAAAGGGAGGTATGTATGATAATATTACATATTAACTTTTCTGTTTCGTCATAACCTAAACCGAGCAGAAAAATTCTTACCGTATTTTACCATGCGTACCTATTTGTTGATATTCACCAAATTAATTACTTTATTGACTGTATTATACAAACGACAACTAGTAACCTTATATTGTCCTCCAAGAAACGCAGTTCTGTGACGTTCTTTTACACAAATACATAGAAATCTATTCAAAATCGGCTGAATAATTGTATGTACAAAATTTTGTACATCTAATTGCTGAATCTGTTTATTATAAATTTTACTATTAAAAATTATTTCAGTGTTTTCCTTATAGCCATTTTTAATGTATTTTTCTTCCCTGCCACAAATAATTAATATCGTCGCAACATTTTACATAAAAAATATCATAGTACAGTGGGTATATAATAGAAGTGGCCGGGCTGAGGCAGCTCTTATAGCCGTTTTGAAAACTATTCCGTGAGCTTTATTGTAAAATAGAGCTCACGGAAGAGTTTTCAAAACGGCAAAAACTTTTGTTTATATGTTATAGGAAAAAGGCTTTTTCACCACCACTTCCTTCAAAACATCGTTGAGGTACCAATTAGCCTTAATTAGCATATCGTCATAACGGTACTTGGATTGGCGACTTCTAAAGGCGCTAATAACCGTATTCTCAGACGTTTGAACTTTGGTATGACGAATTATAAATGAGAATGCTTGTGCTTCTGTTTGTGTACAATTATGCTCAAACGGTTGAAGGGAATAAGTTTTGTCGCCAACTCTTTATATGTTTTTCTCAAAATGAATGAATTCCCCGATAATATAATAACAGACATCCGAAAAATTGGGTTCGTTAGTATGCGTACCTACTGCTCTAACAAAAATAAATCACTATTATATTTTAATTGTTATTATTATGTCGTTAGCACAATCAGCCAAATACGTTTCCACAGCCTGTGTATTTGTAATGTAAACACAATATAAGAATACGTTTTTATTTTAATACATATCCATCTTAAGATCTCCTTATAATAGATGAATACAAGGGTGGACAGTTTAAGAGACGTAAACTCTAAGGCTTTCACGGCCGGCGTTGCATGTTGTATGTATTGCTTCCGGGCTGTTTGGCCGTGGTCTATGTGAAACTTTTGTTCCAGACGTTAGTATCAGAGAAGACGCCGCGAAGGAGAGTTCTACGCTCTTGTTGCTGCTCTGACCTGAACACTGAAGGTGTCGACCACAGTGATCGACGAAACGTCTGGAACACAAGTTTCACTTAGACCACGTCCAAACAGCCCGGAAGCAATACATACAAAAGTTTAAAAATGCCCAGCAATCAAATAAAACAGACCAACAAAGACTAGCCTTTGAATGGAGTTTAATTAACTTAAGATATTTGGGATTTCTGGGACAACGGCCAGTCTCCATACCTGGGAGATGTTCAGCTCTTGTTAACCCAATTTCAATAACTCGCATACCCTGAAGTTTCAGAATTTTTTTATTGGTATACAATCATTTTTCCATTAGGTTGTTGGTAAAGATAGTTCTCCAGGGCTGTCTAGGATACAACTCCCTGCAAATGCGCCGAGACAATCTTCAATTAACAATGGCTTGTAAAATTCATTTGTCTACGACAAGTTATAGACGCTCCAAGCCTAAGTGATGAGCTGTCTAGGTTTTATGTCCCCAATAACTATGAAAGAAGTAGAAGACACAAACTTTTAGCCGTGCCCTTCTCACGCCCGCGCGAGTTCACCAAGACCCCGGACTCTCACTGCGCTCAATGCTCTGCTTGATTCCAATATTGTGACTTGTTTGCGGATGGATGGAAGAATTTACTAAGGGTATGGAAGGAGTTTAGTGAAAGTTGCGTGTGATTAAATATGACAAAAAAATATTTGACGTCATATTCATTTAAATAATATAATAATAATAATTTAATATAGCGTTTAAGACGACATTTTATTGGCATTTACCTATATTGTTATAATATACTACTTAGCATTAAGTTCTGCTTAATTATGTAATTGGTTAATTAAATAAATAAATTTTAAAATGAAACCGGACAAGTGCGCGTCCCTCTCGCCCACCCAGTGTTCCGTACAAATTTGTAGGTACCATATCAAAAATAGAATTTTAAGTGCTTAATTTTTTGTTCCTTTACTTCTTTTTGCATTCTTCGTCATAAATATACATCATAAACATGATTAAAAACCTGTTTAACTGTGTGCCAATGAAGCCCAAACAATACCCCCCATGATACGGTTAACTCAATTCAAAATTTGGACCACCGTCAAGAACCTTTTTTTATGATTTAGAGACCTGATTATATCGTTTGAATTTCAACTAAATACGCCAAGCTTTTCCGAGATAAAGGGTTTTAATAGACGGAAAGATGGTCATGATGATTTTAATAATGTTTTATAGATGCGTGTTGTGTATTTACAGCGGTTTAAGCTAAAAAAACCATTACGCTTAAATTAAAAAATTACCTATATATTTAATTGCTTGAGCTTGGCTTTCAAAATATCAAATCCATACCTATTACTTAAATAATAACTTAATTAACTATAATTAAATAATGCAAATAATCTATCAAAAGTGACACCGCATGGTCATTTTTTTTTTTTTTTTAACGATTATAAGCTTGCGTTTGACCACTGTCTCACCTGATGTTAAGTGACGACGCGGTCTAAGGTGGAGCACGCAAACTTAGAAGGAACCTATTCACTGATTGAAGACTCCGGTGTTGTACATATTGGGAAACACAGACTCGAAACTAATCAAAATAACAAAACTAACAAGTACGTGAGTTACCATGAATTCAATCGAAATCACGACTAAATACGTCAGAAGATTATTAGTTAATCTTTTTAAGTTTAAAAACTGTCACCACATTGTGTGTTCAGGCAGCGATACTTGAGAGCTCGTTAGCATTCTAGGTCTAGCGTGATTACATCTCCGAGTACGTCGTCACTGACCATCAAGTGAGATAGTGGTCGAACGCTAGATATACAGAATAATAATAAAGTTTCATATTTTCGTATACATACAATTTTTCCAAAAACTACACTGCGTTCAATGACTCTCGGACTAGGTTTTGACTTTTTAGTTGCAGTTTTTAAACAGAGTAAGTACATTTAAAAAGCAACAATTTCAAACTTGAGTACCTAAATATTTCTCAAGTTACCTCACTCACTTTCATGGTGGAAAAGGGGTCGTAAAGATTGCATAAAGGTAAAAATATTATCCGCAAATTTGATTCATTATAATTATAAACACAGTATTCTACACAGAAGTTCGCACCATAAACTTCTCTTCGAGTCACCGCAATTCCCAGACAGATCCGATAAGCCAAGTTTCAGCTTATTGAATAAGCAAGTTGTTGCGCATGGGAGTTGCGGACCCCTAATTAGGTGCTCCGAGTGTTTCAGTTTCAAACTGGAAACATGCGACACGAAAACTATTTAAACTTTTACAAGAGCAAAGTTTAACATGCACAATTACGCAACATGCAAATATAAATAATTCAAATTAGTGAAATGAGACAACTATCTTAAGGTACGATTTTCATGCAAAAGTTTTCTATTACTCTATACAATATTTTCTTCAATGAAGTGTAACTTGCCGTAAACAAAGATCAATATTAAAACCAACCACATTTAACCAGTGTGAAAACATACTCTCTCTTCACATAAATAGAAAAATGAAAATAAAGCGCTCACTTTCCACCTCAAAGTTTTCAACACTATTTTTATTAGAATTAATAAAAAGAATAAAAAAACAAGAACCAATATGATTTTATCTTAGGTTTTGATAGCACCGCAGTTCAAGGTTTTTTACATCAACGTAGTCATGAATAATTCTAAAACGATTTCCACGCGTGTCGATCATTCATTATTAGTTTGTATATATGTAGCTATATTTATGGCTATAGCTGGAGCTATATTTAGCAGCTAATAGAGCCATTTTACAAGCCCTCAAATTTATTTAGGACATAGTTATTACAACATTCACGCCAAGTAAAATGGTTTCTACAAACTTACTTAATGACGAATATCATTAAGTACGGTTCGACGTTCTGATTATAAATATTATAAGTCTTGTGTTTCCTGTACGCTATACTACTTTCAAATATGTACGTAAATCGATGGTGGGATTCAATTTGGCAGCTTCCATGGTAGATAATGACCCTAATTCTATTAATCACTCGAACTAGGATTCAACAAAATTCTTCAAAATGAAACCCACCACCCCACTACCCAGTGCGGGTAGTTTTAGTCGGCAGCAAATAAGTGGCCACTTATTTTACCTAAAACTATCCGCAACGTTAGTAGTACTTACTTAAATGATAAGATCTAATTTTAGAGTTTTTATTCATAAGTGCTATACTGATTTACACTTTATCGTTACCACATAATATTTTATCTTATCTTATTTTCCACAATTTTAGTTTAATTTAGTTGAACAATGTGGCGTCGAATGTTAAGAATACCAGACTGCATTCGGAACTAATTAATCCATCCTTAAAGAGCTTAAAATCCACAATAATAACCGCCTATCCACCATGTATTTTCAAAGGATACTCCGATATTTCGGCCATGTAGCTCGTAGAGACGGTAACAACCTGGAAAAGTTAATTATAACAGGCCAAGTTGAAGGCAAAAGGCCTAGAGGGGGAAGCCCAAAACGTTGGTCTGACCAGGTGAAGCAACAGCCAGAGATGCCAGTTCACGCAGCACTCCACGAAGCAAAAGATAGGAACAAGTGGAGGGCCGCAGTGAAATCCATCGCACTTCGTGGGAAAAGTCACGATCCTCATCAATGAGGGAACGACTGAGGAGGAGTTGAACAATAGAGTCACTAACACTGCCGGCTGTATTAATAAGGAATATTTTGCTTGCGCTGTCTTGAACAATACTTTATGAAATTAGATTTCTGTTTAATGAGTTTCAAAAACCAAAGTCAGTTGAAAGAAGAAAACACTGCAGTGCAACTTAGAACTTAACCTTAAATTTCTGAGAGCACTCAACTATAAGGCGTGCCGTTTACCATCATTCTCAATAAATACCTAAATCATTGCTTAATTGTAAATAACGAACATAAGTTAACAAAACCTTGTTATAGATACGACAGCTGTTCTATTTCTCAAAGCTTTGATTAGAACACTCAAAACTGTAAATTGGCCGACCAGTAGCCACGATCTCAATTAAACCAACTCTGGTGTCGGCGCTGCTGTCTACAACAAGTTTCTGCGTCTAAAACTAGTGTCTAGGCTGAGAGCAGCGTCTAGGTTTCAAGTGTCGTACTCTGAGCGGACCAAGCTTGTCGCTAGCAAATGCCGGATATATTGTTATGAGCAAATGACAAGGAATATACGTTTAAACGTGGCCAATTCTTACCGTGGGGGTTGTGCGGGGGTGGATCTGTGAGTCGTGTCTTCATGTTTTAAAGGTTGTTTCAAACTCCGGTACAAATCTTTCTTCGCAGAGGCGGAAGGCGAGTGTTCCAACTTTGCCGCTCAATATTTGAAACCTGACAGTGTTATCGTTTTGTATAGCAAGACGATTCGTGTGCTTCGACTTAATTTGACAAATGTTTGTGCACTTTATGTTCGTTTTTTTTTCTAACAGACTAATGTTTTTGCGTCTACCGGCATTTACAGCTTCCCGGAAGGGAAAAGCTTATCTCTGGCCGGGAATCAAACCACGGTCAAGACCGGGGTTTGATTATTTATACTTACCACTATACTACCGAAGAAAACTTGAGGTAAATATGGAGTAAATTGTAGAGGAAAATGTTTAGAGATTCCATTTTACAATATTATTTAATCAGACTACCCAAGTTATTTTGAACTGTGGAAAATTATCGATAAAACAAGATTTTTCTCCATTTATTTTTTATTCTTCCCCGGAGTCTACGAGGTGGCCCCATAAAGCAACTTTTAGATTGCTTTTTTATTTGAACAAAGTTGATTATTGATACCTATGTGGATGAGACCTACGTAGACAGACTTTTAAAAGTAAGATTATGTGAATAGCTTACATACCAAATCCTAAAATACAAATACAAAATTCTTTATTGTTATTAAACTTCGTACATAATAGCATAGGTGGCCCTGCCTGCTGCTTTAGCGTTAGCTGTGTTGCAGCAGTCAGTGTCTTCGCAAGGTTGGCTTAGTTAACAATAAAAAAAGGAACAAAAACAAACTATATTACAACAACAAAAAAGAAGGAGACCTCAGTCAAGTGCATGTACACACAACCGTATGTCAGTTACTTTTAGATAAAAGATTTTCAACATGCTCATATTCTAACTTTTGTAACCAATCCTTTACAGTAGTTTTTAAATTGTATGTAGACATATTTTTACAGGTGTTTTAAAGTTCAGTATGTTATATAAGATAGGTGCCATATGATAATAGTGTCTCCACGCCAAGTCACACTTGTACCTTGGTATTGGACATTTCACTACTCGTTTTGTGGTTACTGGTAAGAATGGGACTGTATCTATGTGGTATCTTCTGATGCACTGGTCAACAAACATTTTTCTTACTAAAAAGGTTTTACAATCTTTATATAGATCTGTGGTGGAAAATATACCATGTAATGATGTTTTAAGATTTATTAATCGACTTTACAAAAAAAAGACGTTCTTAATTTGTTGAAATCATTAATTATTTTTAATTTATCTTCCCGGATAGCATGAAGACGTCTAAACAGATTTGGATTTATTTTGTTTGAAAGGGTATACCGATGATCATCAAAGCACGGTCTGATGATGATACCCTGGAGTAATCGGAGGAACTCTTACAATTATTAAGGTACTTTTTCAAAAAAATGTGCCGCGGATAATTATGGGAAGTCGTATAGTTTTGAAATTCTGTAATTATTAACTAAACTGATTACCGTAAAATTGGTTGGAGCACAGACTGGAGTACCTGTGACTGACATGTGAGATACCCAAGCGATCACACAAGTGTGCGAGACAGAACAATGAAAGCTCGCACTCGGCTCGCGTGATACTACTGGAGCGCCCTCTCGCGGGTCGAGACGAGTGGAGACTCTTCACCCTGTTACCCTATTGCATAACCCTTGCATACCTCTCAGGTCTAAGATTCCGTTGGTTAACAGGAATGGTTTTAATTAAGCATATATTCTGCAAGGAATAAAGCTTAAAATTCAATGTGTTCAACGTTTACTGCCGTCACATAGACGACTCCCAATGATTGTTCATAAAGATCGGTCTGAAAGTCGGTCCGTATCCAGCTGTCTCTAGCATTACCATTTAATATTCATCTCGTCGATATTTTCCTATAGGATTGCTTAATATAGTTTATTATCTAATATATGAAAATGTCTTATCACAATTTTTGCTATCAAACTCCTCCAAAACGGATTGTACGATTATTATGAAATGTTGTGTGTATGTTTGGTAGGTCTGAAGGTAGCATTCGTATTCCGGCGGTCGCCACTCAGCAGCCGCGGCCACGTCCTTCCGGATAGCAGCGGCCGCAGCATGAGCTGCGAATGCCATATGCAGTTGTCAAGAAGGAGTCAGTGTGAACAGCTGTGAGTTTGGCCGTATTTTGTCTGATAACATAAATAAAACGACACGAGAACGTCTGAAGAGACTTATATATAATTTTGTTCTTACTTTCACCATCAAGGAGTAATTATAAATATATATTACATACATCAGAGTTGAGGAAGGTGATGAATTTGAGCTCGCCTTTCAGCGTCCTTCTCTTTCCAGTATTGCAATAAAACATCTTGCGTTGTACTATTTTGGCTTCGTTTCTTTTTTTCAAAAGACCTTTTTAGATCTTTTTCTTTATGTTGGTTCTTTATCATCAGCCCTTCGATTGCATACGTCTGTTGCAAAATTGTCCGCAGTCTGGAATCTAAATATTTGGGAAATATTTCGTGCTGCTCTATTTGGATGCGTAATCGTAACTTCATAGGTTGTATTAAGCCATGCTTGCGTTTGATCTTTGAAGATAACATTTTTTTGGGAATTTTTAAGGTTATGATCTCACAGGCTCATCTCACATCGAGCGGTCTAAAACAAGACCCAATTCGCACAAAAACTGTATGGTATATTAAAAGCTTTACCTTGTTTCTCTGAAAGAAAGAATGGTATCGCAAAGATGGAAACGTAACAAGATAATATTGCTGTCCCGGACATAATAGGCAGGACAGCGAACAATACTTCAAGACCATGAATTAAACAAAGAAACAGGTAGATAAGACAGGACTAGATACGAGGTATTCTCCGGTTTACACAGAAACGTTGCCTTAACACCTATAGTTGTTGTTCATGAACCGAGATGAAGAACAAAGCCTGTCATCCGATATAGGACTATGTAATACAGCATTGCTCTTGCGCTTGAAGTTGAGGTCCGAAACAATTCACTAGGTACTACAGCTGCCACATCGTGTAATGTCTGTATTTGTGTAACCTTACGTACTCAAAAAGAAAAATATGTCAAAACCTTTTGAGTTTGAAAACTATCGCGAGTTTCGTTCAACATTATTAACTATAAGAAACGGCTAGGACACACGTGATATTAAAAAAAAGTCAAAAGGTATATGAGTCATATGCCAAAGCCTCTTGCAGATATTTTCATTGAGTAATTTTTAAAGGTACATCCTTCACGTATATTCAGCACAATGCCTATGAAACCTGAAACCTTGTACCTATCATATCTGTGATTCAGCAGAAATAGAAATGAGTCGCCTTGGTTTAGCATGAATCCTTTCAGTGAGAGATTTTAATCTTCCAAATACAGCTGTTGAAAATGTGCCTACAATAGGTTCATATTTTTTTAATAAAACCTTATTTCATAAGCATTACCCGATAATACGAAAAAGATAAAGTGCAGACCTCATTTTAACCGATTTTAAAAAAGGAGGAGGGTCTTAATTCGACCCATATATTTACTTGAATTATAAATTTGATTTTTTATTAATATTACATTATTACGTATTTTTAATATTAAGTAAATGTATAACATTGCGCAACCACAGTGACCGAAACTTAGATTTAGAATAATGATAAAAATAATCTCATATTAAAATTATGTAAATACAAAATATTGTGGATATTTTATACCGCTTTTCGTAAATATAATACCTAAATAATAAATATTATCGTTACTGTATGACAGGCAAAGGACAGCCTAGCTATGTTTTATTGTGTTTTGCCCTTAAAATTCATGTGTGTTTATAGCCAGTCGTAAGTATATATAGGTTGAATGATAGCTCAGCGGTGGAACATCGGCTGTCAAACTAACAGACGCTGGTTCGATCCCCAACAACGGCTTGAGCTTCCGGTGAAGGTAACATCGTCATTTATCATTTCATTACCATTTATTTTGCGGTTATACAAACTCTTTATTAGACCTAGGTTAATACATTTCCAGCTCAAAAATGTAGTAGAAGGCTCAGGAATAGTTGTGAAGGAACAGAATACTATGGAAAGTAAACGTGGTACCTTAACAAAGAGGGAATAACATATTTTATTATTATAAAGCAAAATCGGCTGCTAATAGGTATATATCTAACGCTATTGCTAAGTGTGTGTGTCTGTTACCTCTTTACGCTCAAACGGCTACACCGATTTCAATAAAATTAGGTATTGAGATAGCTTATATCCTGGATAATACATAGGCTTATTTTCATCATCACCGTTTTTTATCACCACGCGGGTACAACTGCGGGGTGCAGCTAGTGGGATATAAAAACAAGTCAGCAGAATAGTGTGGCATGTACGTAGTTTGCTTAATTCCTTTAGTAGACGATTATTATTCATCTAAATTCACCCTTAGCATGCGTACTTCAATGATACAAATATGTACCAGAATACAAGTTCATAGCAGTACAAACTCAAAACGAATTACGCAAACGAATAGATATACAATTATGTAGACTGCTTTCTATTCACGATCAACTGTCGACTGTGTATGAATAAATTATAGTTCATAAAATTAACAAACAAACCACTTTGGATTAGCATTCTCGTAACAGTTCCATAACCATTAATACACTCACGACACGACATCGACACAGCAAGAGAAGCAGTTCGGAAACAGCTTGTGGGTAGATAATATTATGTCTGTATTTATTTGAAAACTATCGTAAATATTACACATTATAACATAAGAGACCAGCCGCACTCACGTTTATTCCGTTCTACTACAGCTGACGTCGCCGTCGTTTCGGATGTGTGTGCCGCGTTCCTTCTTCACAGGCGTGCGCCGCTCGCTCTTCGCGCTTCTAAATCTCTAACCTTTGAGATATAAACGTGAGTGTATCCGGTTTCTTATGCTATACTGTGTATGTTTTAAGAATAGTTTATTATAAAACTAGAAATTTGAACATTATATTATTTTGCCCACCAATCGTTCCCGAAATGGTATTGTTATAGTTTTGATTTATTTCATATATGTATGTATTTTTTATTACGATTAATACAGCAAAATTGATTTATGTTCATTAACATAGAATAGCATAATCATCAGGATATTTTCTTCCCACTGCTGGGACAAGGGTGTTCCTCGGGGCCTTTTGGGTCTTATTTTATATTTACAAAGTACTAATTGTACGTGACGCATGATACTGGTTTAAAGTACTAACGTCTGGCCAACCGAAACCCAACCTTATTTTAATTATACAGCAATAAGCACGCATACGTGATTAAATATCATTCTCATTTAAATCTATTCAGATTTGCACATTAAATGTTTGTTTTAATTTTTTTTTATTTCTGTCATTTATATGTGTACTGATTTAGACTTTATCGTAACAGTATAAAAAACATCTTATAAATATAATACAATTTTACTTATTTTTTAAATTGCCCGATGCCTATATTTAAATAAAATACTAATAACTAACTACAATACTACAGCTACTACAGAAATATTTGAGCAATCCACTAGCTATTGTCAGTTAACTCAAATGCTATAATTTTAGTTAGTTTGATTGAACAACGCTACCATTTTCGACACACAACAATCCTGTTGTGCTGAATAGTTTTAACTTGCTTCATGTTTTCATGTATTTTTAAATGGACGCAGAATATATCACCATGTGCATGCAAATCAACCTCATGTATACATTCGTCATAAAATTGAATTTCAATATTTTTTTCAATCGCCAATCATCGGAAAATCAACATTTCGTTCCGAAAAGTCCACTTTAAACTTTTATTTACGTTTGGTTCAACGAGGTCTGTAAATACCAATAAATATTTAAAATGCATAGAGGCTTTATAATTTAATAAAGTAAATGATTATATACAAGGTGTAACTAGAGGGGTGTATCATCGGCGTCTGGGGTAGTGGACCCCAATACCGTTTGATTTAACTACCCTGTATATACAAAAGTTATTTGGACTTTGGTGAAAATTTAGTCGTAGTAATTTATTACTTTTAGATATTATTAACTGACTTTAAACAAGTAGGCATTTGTGAATGTTTGTTATGTGTGATTTTTTTATTTTAAAGCTGGTGCTCATCTTGTGGTCTCATTTAAATTTCATAATAATCGGTCAAGCGGTTTTTAAGTTTCACTCCAATAATTGAAAAGTGTTACGTCTACTTGGACGACATTTTATGACAATTGATCCCGTGAGTAGCAAAGGGGTACAAAAAAATTTTTACCTAAAAATGGAACCGACTTCAACACTCAAAAGTGTGAAATAACTTGTCGAAGTCTGTACCATGAGCGGTATTTTGATTATAGCTACTTTTGAACAATCATGGTCTCGGTACCATGATTGTTCAAAAGTAGCTATCATCATCATCATCTCAGCCATAGGACGTCCACTGCTGGACATATGCCTCCTCCATTGATTTCCACAAGGACCTGTTGGAAGCGGCCCGCATCCAGCCCTTGCCTGCGATCTTAGTCAGGTCGTCTGTCCACCTGGTCGGTGGCCGTTCTATGCAACAAAGTAGCTATACAACAAGTTATTTCACACTTTTGAGTGTTGTAGCCGGTAATTTTTCGGTATGGTATTTTTTTTATTTAAATTACGTTTTACATCACGTCAATGATCGATGATTAAATTATTTGAATTTTTGTTCATACTAAAATACTTAAAAATGCAATAAGAAAACTTCGGCTGGGGGTAGTAGAGTGAAACATACTCCACGACCTATGCCAGCTGTTTCGGATAAGTTCGAGATCAAACACTATGTGACACGAGATTTTTATATATTAGCAAGATTACATTTAATATTTTTCTCCCTATTAAGTACGACCGATTTGAGTAATCATTTCTCTCTTCACTCTCACACATCCTACCATAAATATGTAGTATGGTATATCAAACGCACGTATTTTCAACAGCAAAGTATTTTCCACGAGGAACTGTACCGACAATAACCGTTATGAAGACAGAAGGCCCGGAAGTGTCACGGTCCAGAGGACAAAGGGCCCATTTGCATATTGCACTCACTTTGCGTGTAAACTAGACCCGACATTGGAGATCACACTACTTTCAGATATACGCTTTTACTGTGTATACTCGTATTTATTTATACAATTCTTACTTTTAGCTCCAGGGATTTCAACTGTTTTGTAGTGTAGTATTTTGTCATCTACAAGTATACAAACTACAGCATGCCTAAATGCCCGCCGGGCTAGCTTCTATAATCAAGTTTGACAAGACTCAAAAGCATGTAATATAATATATTAGGTCAAATTCTATTTTAAACACAAGTGAGTAAGGCGTTTTTAAAATTCAAGCGCTGAGCCGATTATTCGGAAGGGCAGTACCATTTGAAAGAAGCCTGTGAAAGAATCCTTCCCGGCACGCGCCTTGCAAGTTCCTCGCTAGTCAGTGCTAGTGTGGTAAAAATTGTTGTTTTTCACTCCTGGGTAAAGTTTTTAGCGTTTCGTGTTTTGAAACCTTCGCTACGCAGGGTTCTTCTATTGAGCCTAAAACCCTTCGCTTGCACAGGTTTCAATCCAAGAACTCACGCCAAAAAGGAACTATGCCCACATGTAAAACAAATAACTAATGCGCTGTTATATATCTACATAAATTATCAAAAGGTTAAATATATAGGTTATCTTCTACAAGAAGTACCGTCCGTAAAAAAGTTGGGTAAAAAGTCGCAACCCGAAAACAAATCTATTCCTGATTCTCATATTAGATGCGAAACATTTACACAGTTATAATATATATATACTCTTACATCACTTAACATTTGCGACCGACAATAGGATATATCTATTTTAATATGCGCCAAGATAGAAAGTTGCAAACAATGTCTACTTTCTCGATTCGGTCTAAATGTATAACATTGCGCAACCACAATGACCGAAACTTACATTTAAAATAATGATAAAAATAACCTCATACTAAAATTATGTAAATACAAAACATTGTGGCAACAACAACAAATATTTTATACCGCTTTTCGTAAATATAATACCTACATGATAAATATTATCGTTACTGTATGACAGGCAAAGGACAGCCTAGCTATGTTTTGCCCTAAAAATTCATGTGCGTTTATAGCCAGTCGTAAGTATATATAGGTTGAATGATAGCTCAGCGGTGGAACATCGGCTGTCAAACTAACAGACGCAGGTCGATCCCCAACAACGGCTTGAACTTCCGGTGAAGGTAACATCGTTATCAAATTCTTAGCATGGTAGTAGGGCAATTTCGAATACCCGCCTGGCTAGCTACCACCTTCAAGTTTCAAAAACTGTCACTAAACACATAGTGTGGTTCAGGCAGCAGTCCTTGAGAGCCGGTAACCATTCCAGGTCTCGCGCGATATCATCTTTGACTACATTGTCACTCACATTAAGTGAGACAGTGGGCAAATGCTAGCAATACAAAAAAAAAACACGCTAAATCTGTATTGTTTACAGAGAAATCTCATTAAAATCAATCAGTTCTTTACTCGTTACAAAACTGTGACCAAACACATAGTGTGTTCAGGCAGCAGTCCTTAAGAGCCAGTGAGGCATTCCAGATCCAGTCCTAACATGTTCGAGCACAAATCGTCACTGACCATCAAGTGAGATAGTGGTCAAACGCTGAGCTATCATCACTTCAAATCAAATATAAAACAAATCAATTTCTACCAAAAAATAACAGAGTGGACATATGCAACCAATTACTTTTTCACGTAGTGATAAATTATTTTTACTTTTATCCCAATAAAATGATTTTGTGCAATATTCGTACGGACAAAAGTAGTGAGAAATACCTATAGATACGATGTATGTAGTATGAAATTCAAGTTTCGAAATAACCGGTCTATACCGGTTATATTATAATTTTCAAGTAATATTGGCAAATCATATTTCAACATTAGGTACTCGGGATCTTACTACTTAGGGATCGCGTAATTTTGTCACAACTCATGATAATTATCAGTACTTAATATGAAATTGTTATAGCAGTATTAACCAACAATTACTAAATTAAGTACAATTTAAATTGCACCAGACACGTTTTTGTACCATCATTGTCACTTAATTTGATTATATTAGACTAGTAGCGCCCCGCGGTTTCACCCGCGTGGATCACGGTTTTCCCGCTAAATCAATGATTCCACTTTAGTTATCAGTACTAGGCGAACCGCGACCGCGTCCGCGAGCGCCCCGTATTCCCCTTGAAAAAGACCACCGAATATGGTTGAAACTATAGTCGGAACCCTCTGACTTATTACGTGAGTAACTCCCGTGTTTTATATATTTATAATTATTTCACGGGATTCATACATTTTACCGGGATAAAAAGTATAGCCTATGTGCTATTCCAGAGTATAATCTATCTCTGTGCCAAATTTCATCCAGATCCGTTCAGCCGTGATTGAGTAACAAACGTCCATCCATACATCTATTCATCCAAACTTTCACATTTATAATATTACTAGCTGCGCCCCGCGGTTTTACGTGGTGATGATTGATGATGGTGATGAAAAGTAGCCTATGTGCTATTCCGGGTGCGCAAGTATACCAAATTTCATCCAAATCCGTCCAGCCGTTCTGGCGTGATTGAGAAACAAACATCCATCCATCCATCCATCCAAATTCTCTCATTTATAATATTAGTGGGATTAGTGGGATTCATTCGGCGATTCACATACGATATTTAATTTTGGTGGTTGTTAGAGGGTTATTTTGAAATTAGTTCGAATGCTACAAACGTTGATGCCCGGAAACGGAAACGTGCCGCTAGCCCTGGACACACGTTAATTCAATTCCCTGGATCACTGGAATGCGCACTCCAGACCGTGGTTCCGGGATATATTGGAACAATGGTTAACTTTAACTGATACATTTTACGCAGCATATTTACCCTAGTTGGGGACAAAACATGGAGGGGAAAATTATGCAATTTAGTTTACTATCTATTTCGCATGTTTTTGTTGCGGTATTATTATCATATATTATTATCCAATTAATTATTTAAAAAAAACACGCTTTTTTTAGATAGCCAAACTGAAAAATAGTTAATCTTGGTCCTGGTGAGGATAATGGGTCTAATTATTGTACCTGGTGTCCCGGATAAGTCTGCCACGTTTTAAAAGCGAAAATGATGTTCAAAGATTCCTTTACATAGATAAAGGCGAAGGTTATAAAAACGTGTTAATAATAAAAATAAAATAAAAAATTTCAAAAAACATAATATCAACGCATCATATAATATTACTGCTATATGATGTCACATATCGATCCGAACTCAGAACAATGCTGATTGAAAAGCGCTGGAACCGCTGGAACCGTTTGAGTTGGAACAGAAGGTACCGGCCTACAGCTACATTCACAACTCCTCCTGAGTCGTTCCCTCATGGTTGAGGATCACGACACCTACCAACGAATGTTTACTATTAGTTACTTGTATGTTCGTGATGCCAGTCTGAGTTCCTCCTGAAAATCAGCGCGACGGTGATCCTACCTTAGCATAATGCTGAGTAGGGACTCATTCCTGGCATCTCGCAACACTAATAATATTTATATAATATCAATATATTATATAATATCATGATCATCGTAGACCGCTATATCACTTAACATCGGGTGAGATAGTTGTCAAACTCCTGTCTATTGTGAATAAAAAGAAAACAAATAGTAACTAGTCAAATTGGGACGGCACCAGGATGCTTTTTTAAAAAGAAACGCAAGAGACTTTTAGACGTCTATTCAATGCAAGAGCCAACTTAATTCTAACTTAATTCTAGACATCTCTGCCGTCACCGGACACAGAAGACCACCCGCGTTATCGCATCATACGCCTCGTGTGAATGCAACGCAGCAAGATATGGTTGTCATTAGTCAGCACGTATGGTGATCGTGTGGGGTTCTGGTCGCATGACTCCTCCCTCCTCAGATTCGAAATTATCCTGAATTGGAGAATTTCGAATTGTACACTTATAACCCATTTTTACTAGTCTAACATATAAAATAACTAATCCGCTAACTACAATAATCACATATAGTATGATCGTCCAAACACTGACACTATAGATTTTAACTTCACTTATTTCACTTGAGTCAATGCTTTTTATGGAGTTAATCTTCAATTGAACCGTTTTCAAATCCATACTTTCTAGTACCACAGGATTTCCTCTTTCCGTATGTACTTCACTTATATGAGGTAGGTTGACAATAGGCAGTCTGGCATATTCTACGTTTTCCAATTGATGCGCTCGTAGTTTCAAAGAAAACTTATCTATTTTTATTTCACAGGTATCTTCTAGCGTAACTATGTACGTTCCTTGAATGAATTTCTGCTCTATTTCATTTGCGCAGACTTTTTGAATACGTTTCCGGTTTTTGGAATATACTATCCACCTATTAGGCTGTATGTGCTGAATAAGTGTATTGTCTATTTTTACTGGAACCAGGGTACAGGAACTCATATTTTTCGCGTATTTCATTAGATCGGAAATGCATTTGTCTTCAATAATTTGGGCAGTGCTGTCTTCAAAACACATGAAACTGGAGTCACCCAACGGCTTACATGGCTGCGACAGTGGCTCGGAGGTAAGTCCATTCACTAAAAGGTAAGGGTATTTAGGTAGGATGATGTAGGTATTGTGATCATGGAGTACAGGTATAGGATACACTTTGTAATATATATAGATCTCTTTACTAATCAACGGAACTTCCATTACAAATGTTAACTGATTTTCTTTGAGAAATGACTTCAGCCCAATACGCTGCTCAATTCTAACTAGGTTTTCATGGTTAGCCGGAAAAGGCAACTTGTCTGTTTGTTCAATCTTTTTAAGCTCAGTCAACAAAGTATTAGAATTGATAATTGATTGATGCAGAGTATTAAGTTTACAAAATGCTATAGCAGTTTCGACATCACTTAGTTTCAAAGAAATACTTTGGAAATTATGTAAAATCACAGAGTATAGATTTATTATCATATTGCTAGTAAAGTGTACATTTTCTGCCTTCAGTGCATTTTCTAGATTTTCTTGAATATTTTCCAATTTAACATTGAGCTGAATCACATTTTTCTTAATAGATTGTGTAATATTATAAAACCCTTCAACAACTTCGGAAACCAGCGTGACCTTTTTAATTTGATGATTCTGTTTTAACTGGATATCGTTAATTAGTTTGTCAAATTTGATTGCATCATCATTGTCTAAGTTTCCTGTAATGATTTTAATTATAGAGCCTAAAGGGTTAATTATACCTCTCTTTACCCTATAACTAGGGACCAATTGTTTGTACTTGGTGATAGTTTGGTTCATTACATATTCGGTTTGGATTTTAAAATTAGAGAACGTAATGGCTGTATACGATTCGTTATAAGTGGTGTCTATAATACTATTTAATTCTGAAAACTTCAAAATGTTAAGATTTAGATCTTCTGATATAAGGTTAAGGTCTAGTCTTTTAGGTAACGTCCAACTTTCAGTGCTGACGACCGCAGTTCCTTCTTTAATAGGTAAGACCCCGGGAATGCCCTCAAGTGACTGAAGTTGAAGGGCCTGGAGTTGGGTCACTGCCATCAGGACCAGCACCAGGTTTCGGGTGTTTCTGTGAAGGACGTTTGATATCTTTAATAGGGACTCTTACCTCGCGATTTTTGGCTGTAACAGTCACTACATTTCTATCAACTTCTCCTACAACAACACCTCGTTCATACCTGGGTTTGTCTTTACTCCTTCTCACATTTGTTCCTTTAAAGAAAACAACGTCATCGGGATTTATATGAAACTGTGTTTCTCCTCTCTTCTTCTCTATGGTATCTTCTTTTTTCCTAATCATTTTATCAGTTATATGTTTATATAAGAATTTAGTTCGTTTAACATGGTCGCTAATTAATACCTGCATGTATTTTTTATCTAAGTTTATATTGAATGGACTCTTAGCTTCCGTGTGTCCAAATACTACTTCAAAGGGCGTGAAACCCGTTACCGAATGGATGCTGTGGTTATAGGCCATAATGGCAAAAGTCATTACTGACGCTGCGTCAGTCAACTTTTGTTCGAACTTAGCGAGTCGGTATGTCTCAAGAAGAGTGGAGTGGAATCTTTCTATAAGACCCATAGAACTCGGGTTATTCGGTGTACCTAGATGTAGTTCGACCTTATAAAACGTTAATAGCTCTTTTATGAGCGCGTTGTTAAATTCTGAGCCTGAATCAGCACTTATTTTATTAGGTGTTCCATAAAGGGAAAAATACTTAATCAAAGCTCTTACAACTTCTGGTGCAGATAAATTAGATACCTCGAATGCTTGACCTAATTTACTGAATGCATCTATAATAGTAAGGAATGATTTCCCTTCTATTTTGAATATGTCAATGAATAATTCCTCAAAAGGTCGGTTCTGAGTTTGTGTGAGCTGTAATGCGGGTTTAAATGGTTTTCTATCGTATTTAAGTTTTTTGCAAGCCTCACATGCGTTTATTACCGCAGCTACGGTAATATCCATGTTGTGCCAATAATAAGTTCTTTTTATATGCGATACTGTTTCTTTAATACCGCGGTGGCAGTTCTTGCCAATGTGGTACTTTTGTATAATTTCTTTTTGTTCGTCTTCGTTTTCTACGTTAACTACCCGTTCAGTGCATTCAAAAATATTAACTGTACCCTTTTTGAATAGAGTTATTACCGCTTCTGTAAACCCTGCCCTATGATGTTGGTCCTCAAAGTATATGAAGTATTTAATTTTATTTCGTATGTATTTCTTTAGGAAGTCTCGTATCAGGTCAGGTCTATTTAAAGGCATGTGTACTTCTAAAATTCTTTGCCTTTTGTTTGAGATATCCTTAATTGCAGTTTCATCCCTAAACCACGTGTATACCAATATCTGGTTCGGCTTTGTGTCGACTGCTTCTTTTAAAATAGAGATTCCTACTGAGTCAGTATTACGTTCAGAGTGCACAGTCTCGGAACCTAAATGAATCGACTCTGATTCTGATGCTGTGATTGTTACACTAGATGGTGATGGAAGGTGATATGAACCATGTTCAGATATGCTGATTGTGCTTTCTAAATCAGAGACAGTTAGAGTTTTTTCTGAATCAGAAGAGAGAGCGATCGGAGATTTTGGTTGTACTTTCTTTGTCTTCTTTTTGTTTCCTAACTCGATTATTTCATTAGTTAAGCTATCACAATGTCTTTGCAATTCCATTTCACTTTGATCTACATTGACTTGTATAGAACTGTCATCGTTAGCGGCTTTTCCTATTGCATTTATTTTAACCCTAGAGAGTGCGTCTGCGTTTGTATTTTGGCGTCCGTTTTTATACACAACTTCATAATCGTATTCGGCGAGTCTTAGGCGCCATCGAGTGATCTTACTACTCGGCTCCTCGAATGAACTGAGCCATGCTAACGGTCTATGATCGGTATATATAGTAAACCGTTTACCGTAAAGATATGGGCGAAAATGCTTAACAGCCCATATAATTGCGAGAGCCTCTTTTTCGACGGTGCTATACCTACTCTCGGCATCGTTCAATGTCCGCGAGGCATAAGCAATAGGTCGGTCACTACCAACTGTACCCTGTGATAAGACGGCTCCGATAGCAAAATCAGAGGCATCCGTTGTCAAAATAAAGCGTTTATCGAAATCTGGGAACTGCAATAGAGGTGCATTTGTAAGCAACTCCTTGCATTTCTCAAACGCTTCAATATAGTCTCTATCAATAAATATCTTATGGTGTTTCTTTAAGCATACAGTTAAGGGTCTAGTTAATTTAGCGAAGTCCTTAATAAACTTCCGATAATAGCCCACTAACCCTAAAAAACTTTTGATTTCTGTTTGGGTCCTAGGTAATGGGAAATTAATGACAGCGTCGATCTTATCCGTGTTGGGTTTTAACCCATCCTTAGTTATAGAATGTCCCAAGTAAAGCACTTCCTTACGAAGGAATTCGGACTTATCTAGTTGAACTTTTAGGTTTGTTTGTCTTAAGCGATCGAAAATCTTACGCAGCTTATCCACGTGTTCCTGGAGGCTGGAGGAAAAGATGATGATGTCATCTAAATATACTAGACAGTGTATCCCTTGGAGACCTCGCAGGATACTATCCATGGCTCGTTGGAATGTAGCCGGGGCTGTCTTGAGCCCAAAGGGCATACGTAAGAATTCAAAATGGCCTGCCTGAGAGCTGAACGCGGTTTTCGGTCTGTCCTTCTTGTCAATTTCAATTTGGTGGTACCCACTGGCCAGGTCTAAGGTAGTGAAGTAGGTCGATTTACCCAACTTATCGAATAGGTCTGATATATTAGGCAGTGGATACTTATCGTCTATGGTAATGTCATTCAACCGTCTAAAGTCAACGACCATGCGCCATTTCGCTTCTCCAGAAGCATCCATTTTCTTGGGAACCAAGTGAACTGGAGCGTTCCATGGTGAATGTGATTCTTGGATTACATTGTCTCTCAGTAATTTGTCTACCTGTTTGTTAATCTCATCATTCACTGTATGTGGTTGTCGGTAAGGTCTCACGAAAATAGGGTCTTCGTTCGTCGTTCTTATTTGGTGCTTAACTTTATTGGTGAACGACAACGGGACCTTGTCGCAATAAAATATGTCTCGGTACTCTAAACACAACATACTTATTGCATCCATTTCTTCTGGATTCATGTGGTCAAGTCTCAGCTTTCCTAAATTTTCCACTAAATAATCGTCAATGTCTAAGTCATTGTCAGTGATAACGTTTAAGTCACATACTTGAGGTTTGAATGGGGTTATGTTAATCAGTTGATTAATTTTAAGTTTAACTGGTCTCTCCAATGAATTTTGTATAACTGTATATGTGTGTCCATTGACACAGTTAACTAATGCACACGGCATTCTGACGCCATCTTCAAACTCTCTAAAATCCATAATACCTGTTCCATTCTGCATGGTTGTCGGTAGTCTTACGCGAGTTTCAGTTCGCGGTTCCAACTGTAAATTTAGCTCTGGATTATATATAAATGGTATAGCCGTATCACGAGTATGTATCATTTGATTTTTCATATCTATGTTAGCATCAATTTGCGCCAACAGATCGGAACCAATAAGTCCATCGTAGTCTTTGTCTACTTCGTATATATAAAATGTATGTTGTTGGTTACTTTTAAACGACTTCAAAAGTGGGATGTGGATTGCTTCTCCATGGGCACTTCGGCCATGAGTACTTACTACTTCGAACGGAACTGAGAACTTATACTCCTTAAAGTACTCATCAACCTTATGGGGGCTTATAAATGATCGTGAGCTACCAGTGTCAATCATGAATTTTGCGTTTATTTCAGGTAAGTTAATGTAGGGTAGTTTTGCAAAGTTATTATTATTTAAATTAATTAAATTTATTTATTAATCGCAATTAATATTTATTATTTCGGATTGTCCGTGTCCGAGGCTGGTTTGTAAAAATTTTCATCGTTGTTTGTCTCGTCATAAGTCTCGGGCATGTCAACGGTGTAATCGGCTTGTTCATAGTAATTGTCATAGTCGTAATAGTCATAGTTGTCACTATACACTTCTATTTCATTGTGGAATACAGCGTTAGGTCGTGCCGCAGGCAATGCTGTACGCATTGTGACGTCTGTGTTGTCAAGTTTAGATTGGGATGGTATTCCGAATTTAAATTGGTTTGGTTGCTGCTGGTGGAACGCCTGCCTAGGTGGTGTTTGACCAAAAGTGGGTCGATGACCTTGAGGTCCTGGTATGGTGGGTCTGTACCCTTGGGGATTACCATGCCTAATTCCTTGATGAGGAATACCAAATTTGAAATTCTGATTAGGTTGTTGGAACTGTTGTTGTAGCTGTGGTCTATAACCTGAATTGTGAGGTACTCCGAATTTGAACTGCGGAGCCTGCTGTGCCCCATAGTTTGGATTTTGTGGGACGTTGGGCTTGAATTGGTTAGGAATACCAAATCTAAAACCTCCTTGCTGCTGAGGAGTGGTATTGGCCGAGAGGTATGGTTTTAAACCAAATTTTTCGACGTACGGATTGTGAGAAGATGATGGTTGTGGTTTATTTGTACCTATTCGCAGCATCTTATTTCGAGCATTGTACTGAAATTGGAAATTTACTTCTTCCAGCACCATACTCAATGCTTCTTCTAGAGTTCCGCTACCCTTAAGCCTGACAATGCGTATTAAATCCTCAGGAAGGTTATAGAGGAATACGTTAAGGGCCATGTTGTCATAAATTGTGATCTTACTTTTCCTAACATTGTTATCTGATATCATATTAACCTTCGCTATTAACGTACTCTTAACCTGCTGGATTCTATTGCAGAAGTCTAGATATGACTCGTTATGGTTAATTTTTAAGGTCTCCAGTTCAATGGCAATGCATTCTTCTGAACGCGGATCTCCGAAATGTTGAGTTAAAACGGCTTTCAACTCGGCCCAAGACTCTATATCCTGTCTTTCACTTATGAGGTGAGCGGCTTTGCCAGTAAGCTTGCTGGTAAGAACGTGAAACACATACAACTCTTGGGCTGGGTTGGTTCCATGTACAAAACAACTAATCACATATTCACATTTCTTTATATAAAGATTCAGTAATTTTTCATCCCCGTCAAATTTAGGGATGATCGAAGACATCTCTATCGGCACAGATTGGATTTTAGTAGTACTAGCTTCCGTCATTTTAAAAGTTTAAAGAATACACTTTTACACAAATTAAAATTAATATATAGTCGTCTAAGTATGTAAATCAATCAAACCTAGACAATAAATCTAAAATGTCACGGTTTCAAAATTGTTCTATATTCTCAATTATAATAATATTTCTCGTCAATATGCTAAACTAAAAATACTTTTGTAAAGATTATATAATTATATTATATTATACTACGATATATAACTGTCAATTTTAGTACAATTATAATACGAGTAATACTTCTCGATCGAAGTCAATATGCTATACTAAAATACTTATGTAAACTAAAGATATATAATTGTCAATTCTAGTACAATTATACCGAAAATCAGTTAACGCAAATTAAATTAGGTAATTTCTAGACCTAAAATACAGTATAACAGATTTTATGGATTGGATAAGATAGGGAAACAAGGAATAGTGAAGTGAACTACTCACAAGCCACACATCTCCTCTCCTGAGAATCAGCTGCTCCTTCACCCTGGATTGCGCGTCGCGGGAGACTTATTTGTTTGTTCGTCAGGATACTCGAACCACTTTCACCGTACTTGTACGCACCATAACCGATTTATGGGCCTTTACTAAGCGTAAGCACGGCAGTAGGACAATGCGAGTATCCTACCGGCTGCGCCAGTCAAATTGGGACGGCACCAGGATGCTTTTTTAAAAAGAAACGCAAGAGACTTTTAGACGTCTATTCAATGCAAGAGCCAACTTAATTCTAACTTAATTCTAGACATCTCTGCCGTCACCGGACACAGAAGACCACCCGCGTTATCGCATCATACGCCTCGTGTGAATGCAACGCAGCAAGATATGGTTGTCATTAGTCAGCACGTATGGTGATCGTGTGGGGTTCTGGTCGCATGACTAACTAGTACTTCTATATTTGTAATCATTTGTTTGTTATTTTCTGTAAATTTTAGTGGTTTAGTTCTTTAATTGTAGAGCTACTTATGCCCTGAATAAACGTGTTCCTTCTTCAATTTTCTGTACTGTATCTCTCCACTCTCTCCAGACCGTTCTAGCTAGCTTCGGAGTTACCTGGTCGGTCCACCGTTTCGGAATACGGCCTCTATGCCGTTATGTTATTTTTCCAAATCCGATGAATCTTTCCAAATTGTCAAGATTTCTGCAGGCTATGTGACCGAAGTGATGTAGGATCCGCTGAAGGCAGATGGTTGATAGCCTTCTATCGTTTTCGATTTGAAATGTAACATTCACTACAAGAATAGATAAATCCGTGTTCACAGATGGAATGTACACCTTTCTCATAAAGCGATGAGTAATGGCCAAAATCCGCCACGCTGACAAATGCGACCTGACGGATAGGCTAGTAAGTGGATGTCAATGACCATTGTCGAAAAAGTTTTTAGAACGCCCGATTCGTCAGTTGAATATGCCACGATGAGCCTGGTAAGCCCAGTTGATCCGCATTGGTAAGCTGCGATAACACGCTGATTGAACTTTCTTTTGTTTTGACAATCACGAATCCACTTTTATTTCTTTTTTTTTATTTTTTTCCAAACAAAAGATAGATCTTGAATAACCAAAAGATGACCTGACGTCAGTAGTGAATGATAGCCCACACTACTGTTATGCAACACATTACATATTACTTTAATATCTTTGTTAAAACGAGAGTAAACATTTTTTTCCTTCACTTTGCAATTGATTCAAATATAAACTACCTACTAGTAGCATACGGGCTGTTTTATTAGATATGTACAGAGGTTCTGGAACACCGTTAGCGGTATTTTAAACGTTTGTTAATTCGTTTTTTACGTTTGATAATATCACGGGCGATCTCGCAGACAAAAGCTAGTATATTATACGGTCCAGTCATGAAGACTTCAAATTAAATCCAATCGAAAATTCTTCAACTCCAACAATCCATTTTGATTTGAAACATTCACTCGAAACATTGAAATCAATCGGAAATAATATTAGTGTTGCCAATTCTGTTTTCATTCGATAAATATCTGGCCAAAGTTTAAATTGTTTGAGAATCGAACAGCAATATCAGACCGTTTCACTTTGAAGACGCGCTGTAATAAATTGGATGTTGTTCTGTCAAGGATTTCATATTTGGAACATTCTACAGGAAAAATGTCACGATGTTTTTATTATTATTGTGCTATTATGATCTACTGAAGAACTTTATTTTAAAAAAATCTGATTTAATATTTAAAATGCTCATGTGTATATAGAATATAAGAATCGATTTTTCTATCGAAATTTTTGCCGTTTTACTGAAAAATATTACCTATTCTATGCCAAATGTGTAAATCTTATTGTCTTACGCAATGGTTGGGTATATTCAAGACATACTAATTATGGCGCCTTGTTATGTATAAATATTTACAAGATTAAACACATGAGTAATTAAGGTAAAATAAAATCCTATACCTATTTAACTATTGAATATGCTGTTGATATACATGGGCCTTAATAATAATAAAATTACATCGTTTCAATTCAAATACGTTACACCATTTTAGTACGGAGTCGTAAAAAGCGTACTAAAACATGCATACGTTTTTAAAGCCATAATATTCTTAATTCAAACTTAGGAAACTAGAATAGATTTCTAAGCTAGGAAACACTTACATACGTAGCAAAGCTTACGTAGACTTACATACCTACATATTTTTATAGATTTCATGAGTTGAGGAGCGAACGTGTTTTCATATAAAATTCGGCTATAACGAAAATGCTAACATTCAACTTTTTCACTTGTCAGCAAATCGAATAAGTTAGGAATATCGTCGGAACATCACCTTTTTTTCCTCGCTGAGTGGAAATGTCGCGTCTGCGAATCCGTAAAATTATTGATAATAATAAAAAGAGAATGTACAAAATTAAGAGGGAGAATGGGAGATATGAAATTTGGATTATGCAGCAAATTTAACTATGCAGTTTACTTTTTTTTGTATTATAAAAACTCACGTTCATAATTACTTTACACTGTGTCTACGGGTATAACTTGGTACTTACGCGTAGTCGATATCACGATCGACAATTGTTTCGGCTTTTTCCAGAAGCCTACATCAGGATCTTCAGTGCGGTGCGTTCGTCTCAGCCAAAGAGGACTATATATATATTATGGTCTCAGCGTCCCGTCTCGCACTGTCGATCGTGATATCGACTACGCGTAAGTGCCACGTTATACTCGTAGAAACAGTATAAAATCTATAAGACCGGTATACCTACAGATTAACATTTGTGCGCTGGAGTTCAGCATATAATATTTGTATAATATATATTTTTTTAATAATGACTTTGATATAGTTGTATTTATTAACATTAATATTCCCAGATACAACAAAACCCAAGATGTACCGACTTCGATAAGTTATTTCACACTTTTGAGTGATGAAGTCGGTTGCATTTTTTGTAAAAAAAATTTTTTTTCACCCTTTTCAGTGACCTTTGCTACTCACGGGATCAATTAATTGTCATTGTGTGTTCAGCCGATGTCTTCAACCGCGACAATAATATCATTAAAAATATCCGCGAACACACATAAAATATATATATATACGGTCGAATTGATAACCCTTCAAAGTAGGTATTATAATGATATGTATGTTATATGTATATTTTATCAGATGCCGGAGATGATAGTGTGTCCATTGCACCCGTAGGCCATGCGAGCAGCGGGCGGGGAACTATATAAACTATTATTTCCACAACACTGCATAAACGTTTTTATTAATTGTTAACTCATTCTTAAGAGATTACTAATATGTTTCTACTAACTTAAATATGTTTCTTAACACATGTTGTCTGAACAAATTTTTTTTGCCTTAACCTACTCGTACCTTAAGATAAGGTAGGTATCTGTGCTACGGAGTAATGACTTTTATTTCAATAATGATAAAGATTAAACCCAGCTTGTACTATGTTTGTATTCATTAATGTATTTAGTATTAGTTAGTATTGAAGAGTTTAACCGCAAGATTTATAGATACTTTCACTCGGGCAGCGAAGTGAAAGCCTCTGAGGCCTTCGGAGGATGAATTGTCCATACAAACCTACTACAAAGCTTGTAATTCAAGCATATTTCCACCGTCTTATACTCTTAGTCAGATTTGAATAGTATTTATCTCGATTCCATTTTATAATAGATTAAATGAAAAATAAGTAAATTGCATTTAATACTTTGAAAAATGAACTTTTGCGTGTTGTAATGATACTGTCAATCCATCGGTCGTCTTAAAGAAATTGCTACAATTGAAAGGAACTTTTACTGTCTAATGGGACAGTAAAAGTTCGTTTCAATTATATATTATATAATTTACCGTTTACCTTATATTTATATTTATTAAGCTTCGTTTTTGTCTAAATTGATGTCTTTTTGTATATGCTTAGAATGAAGAACAGCGACTTTTGTTATTCTATCGAGGCATGCTAGCTATTTACATTGTGCAGTTACCAAATAGCATTCGTAATAATGTGAGCATAGCTATATATTTAAGTATACCGTAAGCGTAAGAAAGTATGCTTACTTTGGCCATGAAATGATAAGAGGAAATTCATGTCAGCACTCAAGGAAGGATAGATCGCTGCCGAATAAGGACATAATACTTTTTGTAAAAAAACTTGTAGAAGCGGTTTATCCGCATTCCCACTTCACTCTTCAGAACTATAGGCTCGAAAATGCAAACATCCATCTCAATGACAAACGCGATTTTTTTTGGAGAACAAAAATTAAAAAGCCATTACATTTTCATTTCCAATTTTAGATGTGATCAGAAACTTCAAGCATAAACTAATGTTAACTATTATTATTAAATCACGCTTGCACGGATTGGTGGTGATTGTTCAATTTAATTAAATTCTGGAAAATAAGATAAGTAAGAAAAGTTCTTATATGGTTACGATAACTGGGCCCTACACTTCTAAAATCTAATTTTCAATTTATTGTGCTACTGTTACTGATAATGAATAAAACTTATATACGTCATCGATAAACTACTAATTACTTTTAGGAAGTAGAAATAAATCTTCTGTCACTTAATTATACAATTGTGGAATTCTTATTTTAAAAATGTGTAGATGCACAGTTTAAATACTAGTTTCTACGTACAAGGTAAGTAAATACTTGTGCGGTTGCTTTATAAAGGCATCCGACGTGAAGGCATGCGAAGGTAACATGTAGCTATGGGTGTTTAAACGAGAAAAGAAAATATTGAATTGAAAGGCGTTTTTCCTGAGGTCCATCTTCCAAGAGGCTATTTACCGGGAATGTTATCTTACCTTTGTAGGTTTCTCCATGATTACGGCAAACTCGAAAAGAATGGTTGTGTAGCACCACATATGTTATAATTATGTCTATTTTTTAACATTTTAATGAATTCCACAGTAATGCATAAAATATTTATCCAATTATAATGAATGAGATGTTTGATATTGGTTAATTATTCAATAATTAGTAACGTGAGAGATGTTTCTAAATGGTTGTATTATAAAGTTGACTTACAGTTATTTTGGGATTGGGACGAAATCATAATCTGTCCATCTCTAGGTTCGATCAAATCTTGGTCAGCTGTCAAAAGTGACAAATGCAATTATCACCTTCTCCATTATCAGTGTAAGTGACTTCTGCTTCTTCTTCTTCTCACCTAATAGATTTTTCAGTTGTCGATTTTGAGCCTCAATGGAACGTTTAACATTAATGTAGATGGTACCTACTATCTACTAATTCCATAGAATCTACTTTTGATTGTGCCAATTTTGAACAACGGTCATTATGGTACGAATACGGGATCTTAAACTTATAGCCAAGATATCCTGTATGCGTCTTTGTATACGTTCAAGTCTATGACTACTGGTTCTAGACTTGGCTAGCGTATTTGAGTTGTCTTTACAATATTATAAAGAGTAAAGTTTTGTTTGTTTGTTTGCATTGAATAGGCTCCGAACCTGCTGAACCAATTTGTAAAACTATTTCACTGTTGGAAAACTACACTCTCTACAGGTTACATAGGTTATATTATATTTTCAAATAAATAAGGGATCTATTCGTTCGAATGGGATCAATTCCCATCCAGGATTTTCTTATTTTGAAATATTTACCCGTGCTAGGGTTGCTAGTGTTGAATATACCTTGTCAAAAATATGGTAAATGCTTGACCTAGAACTTGTGAAGTGGTTGGAAAGATCAGAGATTCCACGGCGTAATCATCAAGGAAAAGGCGACGTAGTTGTTAAATCGAAATACGCAACTATAATTCTCGATCATTTTCGTAAAAATAACCTTTCACAAAAGGGCAAAAAGACGCTAACAGGGCTGTATGGCTGAATACGGCGGGAAGTAACTCGTGACTGGAGCAATTCGCGTGTAGTTACGTTAAGTGTCTTACAGACGAACGGATTTTTATGTCGGATATGCTGATCAAACTATCATTACTGAAGATTTGTTGTCAGACCTCATGATACCAAAATCTTTACATGTTGGTTCTATTCAAAAGGTCTATAACATAAATAAGTACCTACCTAGTTTAAAAACCAATATCTAATTTAATTTTAATAATTCTGGATACATGAGTGTCAGAGTTTAAATTTTAGAATATTCTTTATATGGGGTCAATTTAAAAGAATTTTTACTGACCAGATATGTATTTTTATACTGTTATAGATCGTTTCACTACTATCTCACTTGATGTCTTTATTAAAATAAAACACTAATAACTAATTACAATACTGCTACCACAGTAACATTTGGGCAATCCACTAGCTATTGGTAGCCTATAGATAACTCAAATGTTCTAACCCGCTACCGGCCGGCAGCGTGCCCAGTATGCTAGCAGCATTGCCACGTTGAATTGCAATGCTGATTCGTTGAGCCAAATATGTGCCAGCATTTTGGTCACGCGTCGCATCGATCAAACGCTCAGATAAATTTTGGAAAATCCGATGAGCTCCAGGTGTGAGTAACTCCACTTGATGTGACTGACAATGTAGTCAAAGATATTATCGCGCGAGACCTGGAATGGTTACCGGCTCTCAAGGACAGCTGCTGCCTGAACACACAATGTATTTAGTGACAGTTTTTCAAACTTGAGGGTGGTAGCTGACCAGGCGGGTACTTGGAAGTACCCTACCACCATGCAACAAATATAAAGAGTGTAAAAGTGTGGTATCGCTGTGTGAAATCTATCGTACGTGTATATGAGAACACGCCAGCACAGTTAATGTTATGTACAAATTTACTATCACAAGGAAGGTCTTAAATAAAGACATAAAACTTTTAACCGACAGACTCCACAGATTCCAATTACGAACGGTAGTGCAGCGTCTACAAAATGTGTTTCTTTGAGCTTGAAAGTATATCGGAAAGACATTTCCTATGTATCGGCTCGTCTGTGGAGACCTTTACCGGGCGGCGTGACCGCGATCTCGGTTTAGTAATAACTCTCCCGAGAACTTAACCGTAATTGCATAAAATCGTTTTTGTCGGAATTTCGCTTGCTCAACTCGTGGAGGGTCGCGTTGGTTTCCATGAAAATTTCGCAATTTCTTCAACGTTTTAAGCCCTATTGGTATGCCGTTATTAAATTGAAATAATTTTGTTCCTTACTTCTTAAATATTTATTGTTGTAATGGCGATTAACGACATGTACGATACTTGACCATAAGGCCAGGGTGCCAATTCTCTTATTTATTAAGACAATCCATTCATAAACAATGCAATAGTCAATCAAATGTTATCATAAATAAACTTGATATTCCGCTAAAATAACAATTGCATTCGATTGCATTGTAGTATATTGAATTGCGGTACAAATTAGATCTGTGAAACCCATTACAATTATACTCCAAGTAGAATAGCAAAACTAGAAAAAACGACGATTCATTGACAATTAATGAGCAATGTGTTGGTAGAATTGATACTCGATGATGGTTGATATTGATAGGATACTTTCGAATACTCACCTGGCTTGCTACCATATTCAAGTTTGTAAAACTGTCACCAAACACATAGTGTGTTCAGGCAGCATTCCTCGACAGCCAGCTAGCATTCTAGGTCTAGTATGATAACATCTTCGACCACATCGTCACTGACCATCAAGTTTAGTGAGATAGTATATATAAAGAGACAAAGAAATTCGACGCCTCAGACTAAATCCTCAAACAGCAAACCTGAATCGAAAATTAAATTTAGTAAACAGACATAACACCAATTCGGGTTAAGATGTTTTAAAGTTATTCATACGGCTTAGCAAATCTTATCAAAATACAAACATATTAGATTGTTTTTGTGTGGTAGTACCTACTGACTGGGGGTCATCCATAAGTATTGTACTTTCTGTTTAATGGATAAATAATTTTTAATGTGGTATCAAACATAATATATATGAGTAAAATGGTCAATGAAAGGTTTTGGCAATTATATGTTTCAGAATGAATATATTATCATCATCATCGTCTCAGCCATAGGATGTCCACTGCTGGACACATGCCTCCCCCATATAGGGAGGTTTTACCAATACTCACCACGTTTGGCAGACGGGTTGGCGAGAGCAGTATGATTTCCGATCCTCGGAAGGCGCCCACCTTCTGGTACGTGGTCCCTTAGCCGACTCTTACGGCACCCACGGGCAGAGATAGGGGAGTACTGTTCTAGGCCGGTACCACCACGGCACAATGAATGTATAATACACGGGAATTACTCACGTAGTAGGTCAGAATGTACACAATAGTTTCATCAGTACTAGGCGATGCAGGACCCCGTCGGCATCGTTCCGTATTCTCCTCGAAAAAGACCACCGAATGTGGTCGTAACTATAGCCGGAACCCTCTGACTTACTACGTGAGTGATTCGCGTGTTTTATACATTCATATTGTGTCAAAACCACGTCAGTTATAACAACAAAATATATTTCTTTATTGTAACTTTTTGATGATCAGATGTATAAATAATGTGAAAATAACCGTCTAAATTACCATAACCCAGTTGCATAACAGATTTGATTTTAATAAATATGTAAAAATGTATCTCTAAATTAAGCATTTAATAAATAGACATCAAGGTATTAACATAATAGAAAGGTTAAAACTATATTGTAGGCCTTCATTCTTCATGACACCATCTCTCTTAAGAATGCGTCTCTTTATATATACTTATATACATACCCATCGTGCCACATTTCCTACATTTGCCTCCAGTTTTATTACGCTTTAATCTACAATTTGCTTTATCGGAGAGTTTTATAGTTATATACTTAATTCATTCGTGAATATATTACGCTAGCAATAAATCCTTATCTTCGGCTGCCTGGACTCGATTAACGAGTGTTGCGACATGTAGGCTGGTGACGAAATCATTCAACGTGCACTTTTAGTTCAACATAACTTACTAAACGAAAAGTAATTAGTAATGTGGAACGAGCTTCCTCCTTTGAAATTCCCGAGTACTTCTACTATATGCGATTCTTCAAATGGAGATTTGACAGTCTTAGGAAAGACAACGTTTTTTTTTTTTTTTTACATATTATAAGTTTGCGTTTGACAACTGTCTCACCTGATGTTAAATGATGACGTTGTCTAGGATTTAGCACGTATCGTAATGCGTAGTGTTACAGATATCCATGAAGACGATGATGGCTTACTATCATGCGGCACGTCTGCTCATTTATCACCTATAGTATAAAAAAAGAAGTTTGGTAAAACTTTACACTGTTTTAAGGGTATAGCGTGGTTACCACGCCCCGTAAAAACAGAGTAAAGTAATTATGAACGTAAGTTTGGTAAAAACTTATTGATAAATTTTCGTTTGTGTAACTACGACTAGTAGACTTTATGTAATTCAGAATTATACCAATACAAGCTGCGCCATGCGGTTGTACCCGCGTGGTGGACTCTAAAAGCAGGTGCTGTAGTTAGTACGTAGAATTTATATAAACTTGATTGATGACAGATTATTTTTATGACAGACCTTGTTCGAAAGACCCTAGAGGTAAGAGACGTTTGCAATTATGACCTTACGTACTCTAGTCTAGTCTAGTCAATTCCTTTGTTGTTTCAAAACCATACTGGATACTTCACCAGTGCCTGAGCCCGGGGTAACTCAAGGTATAGTAATACGCCTTTGTTGTTATCCAGTATTAATGTGAACTACACTTTAATATTCTGTGTCACCACATACTACACTCACATAATGGGCTGATCCAAAAATAGAGATGGATTACGTACGCACGGTACTTCTCACAGTTACGACATGTTCGATTGTTTTACTGCCATTGCTCGCTGCAGTATTGTAGTCTTAATGTTGACGTTATAGGGAATGCTTTTGAAGAGTACACATTTATTGCTACACCTGAGCCAAAAATGCTATACGCACTATTATAGAATTATGGATTTACCAACTACAATTATTATAGTACGGAGGTTGTATAGCAGTCATTTACACGATGGGCTTACATGTATTGCTTTATGGCTTATAAAATTATTAAACATCATGCATGTGCAAGAGACGGAGCATTCATTTTTTGCAGTTTGAGCATCAATGTTTCAGTGTAAGGTAAGATAAAATACGATTAGGCCTAAACCTCTCGAAAAAAGTATACTTAGTAGTATGTAACAAAGTATGTTTTCTAATTTAAAAAGAATATTCATGCAAAACTTTGTTGGGTAGATGTCAAGTGACATAGTAAGTCAACATAGTCAAGAAACAGCCAGAATTTATATTTCAATTTCCATAATTGTTGAAATGACACGAATTTCTTTTGTAAAATTCCTACTGTCGCCCAGAATCACATGACCACAGATGGCTAGTTCGCACCGCTCTCCACCCGCTCATTCTCATCGTCATCACTGTCAATGTCGGGCCTATGCTTGATCGCTCTGCTCTCTCCATACATTCCTAGCTTATTTTGAACAGATTAGTTCCGCGCCATTAAACTCAACTGTAAACCGGAAAAACCTAGCCTTAATCCATCCTGGGATACAGGGCACCGTTTCTTACAGTTACTTCATATATAATCTGCGGCTTACTGTATGTCATATAAGTTATCAAATATCCTAAAACAAACCTTTATCTACGTGTAGTTAGAGACAGCTTTACGGCTACAATTCTATAATGCGTGTATAAACACGAGGGTCACCCTCAAATGAGTCACGTACCTGGCCGACACGCGATCGAAATTTTCGATTTCATGACGCCGTACTTATATGCTGATATATTTGTGGTTGCCATTTGTTTATTTCAGATAAACAAATAACGTTACGAGCAATGTTAAAAATGATCACTGGCACAAAAATGACATCACAACAAACATCCAAAACCCGGGATAATAACGGGTTACATGCATAGAGAAATAATAAAAAATGTCTAGTGGGTAGACAATACATCCTATTATTATATATGAATAATTGTAGGTTAGGAGAATCCATAACGAGGCCGAAGGCTGTTGTGTCCTGAATAGACAGAATCGTCCACATTTCAAGCTCGTCTCCTAGGCATTTGCCCACTTTGAAAAAATTAAACAGGCTTCAACGCTCAAAAGTGTGTGCGTAACTTGTTGAAGTCGGTACCATGTCTAGTGGGTAGACAATACACAAGACAATACAAAAAAAGAACCAAATAATTGAACCGACTTCAACACTCAAAAGTGTGACATAACTTATTGAAGTCGGTACCATCCTAGTTCAAAAGTAACTAATGTCGAAATATTGTGCTCATGGCACCGACTTCAATAAGTTATTTCCCAATTTTGAGTGTTGAAGTCAGTTCAATTATTTGTTTTGACGTGATAACGTTTTATAAATTGATGAATACCAGCAACACTCATGAAAAATAGTAATGTTCCGCGTAACGTTCCACCTGAGTTTTGTATTACATAAAATAATCAAAGTCAAAGGCAAAGTCAAAGGCAAAGGCAAAGTCAAAGTCAAAGTCAAAGTCATAAATGATTATGACGTTATCACGTAAATCTATCGTCCGTAAACCGACTTTACAGACAACCAATTTTTTTTTAAAATATAATGTGGAAGTAAATTAAGCATCTATAAAGAATCGGTAGGAAAGTCTAGATCGATAAACGAACAAAATAAACTTTTAAAGGCCTCTTGTACGATACGACGGAACCCTAATGAAAATAATATGGTCACATTATGTATACCTAATGACTACATAATACACAGCGCGAAGGTTGTCAAACCCTCGCATATGCTGAGTAGGGACTCATTTCTGGCATCGCGCATCACTGCAATACCTACATTAACGTTGTTTTAATTTTGAGCTTATTTTATGTTTATTATTATTTTTGATGTCTGTTTGTAGGGGTCTGTAGGTTTAAGTGTCTATGTATGTGTATTGTAGTGTTGCATTTTGTAGAAATAAATGTGTTTTCTTTCTTTTCTTTCTTTCTAATATATGACACATGTCATGCTAAGCTGCGAACACAAATATCTTTAAAACATTAAACCCTCAAGCAACAAATAGCTGCTATTCCGAGTGTTTATTTCACAAAACAGCTTATATGTAAAGAACCCTTCGACAACTACACAATCCATCATCCAGTCTAAACAAAAAGGGGTTTTAGCATAAAAATTCGCTAACAATACAACCATTTGTTATACGAACCCATCAGTTCCAGCTGTAATTAGACATCAGCTGCTTAAAAATATACAGGTGGTTACTAGCTGGCACGCGTCGCTTGGTGGTCAGTGAACGGACACACAAAGGTCGCTTGATTGACTAGATGCTGTTCAGTTGACGACAGAAGTTAATCGACGGTTATTATGAGCTGATTACACCTTTCCATCAGTTTTTTAATCGTTCCGCTTGATTGCGCACCTGACCGACCATTTGACCGAGCGGGCCCAATTGGATTAAGACGCATCAGCAATTTTTATTCTATACTAGCTGCGCCCCGCGGTTTCACCCGCGTGCACTACGTTTTTCCCGCTGACTCAGTTATCCCACGGGAACCATACTTCTTCCAGGACAAAAAGTAGCCTATGTCCTTCTCCAAAGTCCCATGTATCTTTATACCAAATTTTATCTAAATCGGTCAAGCCGTTTTCATGTTATGTCGTGACAACGGAAAACGGGTTTCATTTTTATATATATAGATTAGCTGCGACAGCGGTTTTACCTGCGTGGACTACGATTTCCCACTACCCTATTATTCCACGGGAACTAAACTTTTTCTAGTATAAAAAGTAGCCTATGTACTGTTCCAAGATATAAGCCATCTTCAATCACAATTTTATGCCACAAAATCGAAATCCGTTCAGCTGATTCAGCCTGAAAGAGTAACCAACATACAAACGACAAACAACGAACTTTCGCCTTCATAATATTAATATGATGTGTGATGTGATAGTGTGTTCTGCTGCGCTCCGCGTTATCACCCTGTAGAATTCGATTTTCTCATTAAATCCGTTGTCATACGAACGGTAAAGTTTATTGAAGTAAAAATATTGTACGTATAATTCGAGAATCGGAATATTCTCAACAAATTTGATGTTAATTCATCGAGTTCTGACAAACAGCGAACAGAAATGAACACTGTACGAAAAAACTGTGCGAAGATTTTTTTGGATGAATAAGCAAAATCAACTGATCCTAATGGCCAATCTTGTATAATGAAACTGTATTCGATTCGAAAACATGAAGTAATCCAAATTTGATCCAAAGAAAGATTGTATTGTGATACATACATACATTGCACGGATAAAACGTATGAAAAAAGTGTATACTAAACTAGACGTAAACTCAATAAAAAGCACTGAACTTTCAAAATGTGTCAAATAAATACTTATTAAAAAGCTCAGGTAGAAGTGTTTAATAGTGAAAGTTATTAACGCGAGGCTTATAGGGATTAGTGGAACGTCATCGCGTCTGTAAGGTTCTTTATAGTCATTGATTCTGACAGACTTTCCGTAAGTATAAACCGAAGCAGAAAACATCACAAAATAATTTAATAGTAACTACGGATCGCTAAAGAACAATTATATATACAATTTGTTGTCTGAGAATGACTTCCCGGTAAATATAACTCGATTACTTTTGTGTAAATAAATTATATAGACCTTCCACTGTTTCTACAGGTATAACGTGGCACTTACGCGTAGTCGATATCACGATCGACAATTGTGAACTTATGAACGAGAGTTTTAATAAAATTATATAAAACTAGCATCTACCTAACATCTTAATATAAAAAAATACGCACTGTATTCAGCTCAGTGAGTGTCCATTGACAGATGAAAAGCTGAAGCAGTCCTTCACATCAGAACCACTGTTCAACTCTTATTGAGCAAAGGTACGGTCCTGTGTGGAGTACTGTTTTGATGTGAGGGACGGCCCGGCTAATTACAAACTGTCAGCCCTTGAGTCCGTCAAGAGATGAAATAAAAAGCTCATCATTAAGACTCTCTTGTTGGGGTGATACATCAAAGTCTAAGACACCGACGTCAGCTTGCTATTTTATCGGATACATTTTGGAAAGTGTGCACGGGAACTACATAACCTATTTTCTCCTTTCCCATTCTATATACAAACGATTAGATGGACGGTAATGCGACATCCATATTTAGTTGAGATTCCACCTTGTGTCTCACAAACATTATGCTTCCACAATAATAGTGCGTACAGCAAATAAGTAGAATTTATAGTCTTAGTCTGTGTTCTGTGTTCAAAACACGAGCGAATAAGTACTTTCTCGGCACTTTGTCTATGGCATCATTACTTCAGGTGATATAGTGGTTTACACGTATTCCTACCCATTACAACTAAAATCCATTCAGGATTCCACCTTGTGTCTCACAAACATTATGCTTCCACAATAATAGTGCGTACAGCAAATAAGTAGAATTTATAGTCTTAGTCTGTGTTCTGTGTTCAAAACACGAGCGAATAAGTACTTTCTCGGCACTTTGTCTATGGCATCATTACTTCAGGTGATATAGTGGTTTACACGTATTCCTACCCATTACAACTAAAATCTGTTTGATAACACATAACATTATTTTTAATACTACATTTCATATTCAGATTGTAGAAGCGGCCGCAAATTTAGTTCTGAATAACATTAAAACAATTATGAAACTGTTAATAGTACTTTCGTAAGATTTCATATGCAAATAGCTAAACTGTTACCGCGTTGACGCCAGCTTAGCAGCAAGTTTGAATAGCCTCTTAAATGGGCTTCAACTAGGCTTCAACCAAGAGATTCTCAATCTTTGAACTCTTAGAACTTATTGTAATTGATACGTTTAAGGCATTCGGTCAATTACACACACGAGAATTTAATAAAAGTCTGTATTAATTACAAAATAAAAAATATGGTGAGTTACTCAAATTTTATTGAACAGCTGTACTCCACAGTTATAGTCACACTTGAAAATTTTTAATGGAATTTTTTAATGGTGACATCCCATTAAGTAATTTCTAAAAAATCCTTTTATAACATTTAAAACAGAGTTTTTTGACGAGCATATTTCACGTCATATAAAGGTACGTTTGAACTTTATACTAAATTTCGAGGTTTTATTACACTATCTTGTTTGTGGCAGCTAAGTATACATTTAACTCAAACTTAACAAAAAGCAGATTTTGAGGATTTACTATTAGAAAAACCAAAATATAACATTTATACTTAAAACTCAAATATCTGAGCTAAAATAGAAATGCTTTGCTATTTTTATTATAATATATTTCTTGCAACGTACATCTAATATATACAATTATCGTCACAATTATCACAGTTTTTGTAACCGTACTCCTCCGAAACGGCTTAACCGATTTTTATAAGATTTTTTGTGTATATTTGGTACGTCTGAGGTACCTTATTATTCGGTCGTAAAGTATTTGTCACCCTGCTATCCGCACCCCCCATTTTTTATCAGGATTTTAGAATGTTTCTATGAACAAATATCCAAATAGTTCATTGATCGACGTTAACCGTCGAAGTATCGTGTCACTTTGACATTTAGATAATTTACATGGCAGAACAATATTTACCAGATCAGCTAATAAAATTGAATTTTGATTGATCAATGTTGAGAACCTCAATGTAGATTTATAGTACACTCCGGAGAGCCCCTCATATCCCCATGGACCCAATGGTAATCCTCCGACAACATGGAATACTATGTTGTATAAATTATGGTGTAGCTTATATGACCTTATTAATTTTATGGGACCACTTGGTCTACTTGGGAACTGGTTTGAGGGCCGGCGACTAACTGATGCGTGGTCAGTGAGGCTATATCACTTTTATTGGACACAGACTTCGTTCAGAAATACTTTCGTTTAGAAATGATGCACGAGATTTAACGATGCCAATTTCATCGAAAAATAATAATTATATCAATCTATGTTCCTTCGTGTTACTGTCATACGGTGGCCGCTCCTTTGTGTTATATATGCTTACTAGTAGTGCCCCACGGTTTCACCTGCGTGGATTACGGTTTGCTCGCCTCAATTATCCCACGGGAACTATAGTTTTTCCGGGATAAAAGTAGCCTATGTGTCAATCCACGGTTTAAACTATCTCCATACCAAATTTCATCGAAATCGGTGTAGCCGTTTAAGCGGGAGAAGTAACAAACATACACACATAGACGCAAACTTTTGCATTTATAATATTAGTAGGATTGTTATCAATTCAGCGATCCACACGAGTGTCAATCGAAAAGTTTAGGTAAAGTTTTTTAAAGGTCGTTTGATAAACAGATAAAGATTTCCACTCATATTTCATCATCATCATCATCTCAGCCATAGGACATCCACTGCTGGACATATGCCTCTATTATATATTATTTAATTCTAAGTCATACATCACAAAAAGAAATAGTTAACTACGTTGTTAAAGAATAACAATAGAAAAAGATAGCAATAATATTGAAATTCTTTATAAAACTAGTTACTAAAATAGTTCGCTTGTGATACCCTAATGAAAGTTATATTTATCGCTTGACATCACTTCAATTTTAATCGGAAATGTCAGTACAATCTGTACTTGTACAACTGTATTACATTTCATCCCACAACCGACACCTTAAACCCATACCGGTCTTTGAACTCTCTACACAAATTAATTATTCATATTATTACTTAAAGGTTAAATATCTAGGAAAGGTTAATCAATTAAAGACCCGCTCCTCGTCACGGTTTATTGCTGTTAACCGAATTAATTCGCAAGACAGAAAATATCGTGATATAAGCATAATAAAACTCAATCTAGTCTATATCTAGTTACAAAGATATAGAACTGAAAATAGGTGAGATAAGCCATTTGCACCGTGTTTATTCTAGTCCAGGCTAACCAGGGGAACACAAACACTGTAGCGGAATTTAGCTCACTCGCTGTTAGGTAAACACGCGCCGTGCAGCACTGTTGGTTTTACAATCGCATTACCACGTATCATTTCGAATTTGAATATCTGTAACTGTCAATAAGGTCTATTGACATTTGGGTAACAAAGCGCCCAATAACTTCTGATGGGCTCAGTTAAACCCAGTTAGTGAAACTACTTTATAGGTAATTAGGAATGTAAACGAATGTTGGATATGCAAAGACACAGACTGTGAGCACATTTTTTTAATGTTTAGTCCATGAATATGTTATTTTTTGTAGATTTTCGATAACTATATGTTCTCTGCTATACTATGTATATAGCAATGTCATCTAAGCTTCTACGTTTAACACTGCTATAAAGATTAAAGAAATTAATAGTTTTCTTTTAGAAAAGAGATTTTGTTACTTGAAAATTTGCCGACACGATCTAAGTCCGGCACTAAGCTATTAGGGGGTGGCCAACATATAGTTCCGACTGAAACAGTCGCCCCATGCGCGCTGGGACATGGAGCGGGACCCCGACAACACATTGGGAATATAATGGGCTGATTTTACAGATGCACAAGCATATTCCTAGCTAAGCTCCTAGAACATTTTAAAATAAGATAAATAGGGGTTTTGACACATTATCAATGTTTAAAACACGGGAGTTACTCACGTAATAAGTCAGAGGGTTCCTAGTTCTAGTACTACTAGGCGAATCGCGACCGCGTTCGCGCGCGCCCCGTATTCTCCTTGAAAAAGACCACCGAATGTGGTTGAAACTATAGTCGGAACCCTCTGACTTATTACGTGAGTAACTCCCGTGTTTTAAACATTGATAATAAATAAGGGTGTGCCTACTTTAATGTTATTGAGTGAATAGATGTTATTTGTAAAGATATATTCACAAGAATTACGCAATGATACTTCAAACCTCGGCACACCTGCTACGTCACGATGACGGGCTATAACATAAAAATAAGGTGTTAATTTACTGCGAGAAAATTAAATGCGTGCGTGAACCTGTGAGACGCAACTATTTTGTTAGCGGCGCGGACCTTCACGCCGCGGCAAGCGGAAAACGCGCGCGGTTGAGATCAATTCAAGCCGGGAGGTCCGTACTGTCCGCAAACAGCTCAGTGCCCAGCGAACATCGAGATACTGAGCTCGTTGCCAGCGAATCGAAAACGCGCGCGGTTGAGATCAATTTAAGCCGGGAGGTCCGTACTGTCCGCAAACAGCTCAGTGCCCAGCGAACATCGAGATACTGAGCTCGTTGCCAGCGAATCGAAAACGCGCGCGGTTGAGATCAATTCAAGCCGGGAGGTCCGTACTGTCCGCAAACAGCTCAGTGCCCAGCGAACATCGAGATACTGAGCTCGTTGCCAGCGAATCAACGTCAAAGTACCGACTCGATCTGTACGCAACCAAATATTATTTCATCATACCTGCCTCGACAACACGGACATAGTGAGAAGACGTAAACGGAAAAAACCTTTTGAGTTGGTGTAGTGAAGTGTCAGTGAATAGCTAAGTTAGTGCTATCTAGAACACAAGAATAAGGTGTCTTCCCCTTAATAAAAAGATACAATAAAATAGGTGTTAATGGACACATTCTTAATGGTACTCGTTTTAGCAAATTAAGTCAAAACCAAATTACTCATTAGCCTTTAGGCTAGATCGTAATTGAATGATCTACATGTACAAAAATGTACATCATTTAGATGAAAAAAAAAATACCTGCCTCTAACAACAACGTTTCCCAAAATATGTAATCCTGTATCCAGAATATGCTATACGTACAACACTGCCGATTTTCCTAAAGACATATTAGCATGTATAGCTTCCTATCCTTTAAATGTAATGATCATTTCATAGTAAGTTAAGTAAAAAAAAAACAATCTTTTGTTACATAATTTATTTGTTAATTGAAATTAGTGATTACAATACATGGGAAGGTTGGGTGTGGTTGTAATTTGACTTTAGTTTTAATTTAATGTACTCATAATAAGTGTTCTTAAAATGCCATAGTTGTAGCACGCTGTCTGTAATCCTGTATCTAATCGCTATACCTATTATAAATAAATCAATATTATATTTTTAATTTTGAAATATTTCTAAATAATTGACATAAATGAATCATGGATAATTTCGTAAGCGAAAGCGCAGAATTAAATTAATTATTAGGTATATTTTGTATCCGAATCGTTATGAAATAAATACTAATGTAAATTAATATAAAATGTATAATTAAAAGAACTGGTCGCAGATAAGATCAAAAAGAAAGCGTGCGTCGCTTACATCAGCTGTGTTACGTTTTATCCGAGAATGTAAACTAGCCTTACGCCTATTAATACATAGTTAGTATGTACACCGTAAACCTATTATCATGAGATCTCAGATAGCAGTGACAATGAGACCAGAACAATTAAGTGAATGTCGGCTTCGAATGTCTAAAACAATTCACAATGGCACGTGAGAGGAATCGTATGGGAGATTTTTTCACGAACAAAGGTATGCCTAGTGCGTTGCTAGAACTAATTACAACGCGTATTGTTACGGATAAGCGGCTTAAATTGACCGTAAAGGAACCAAGTCCTTCCTGGATCGTTTTGAACTACTCAATAGGAAACGTTACTCACCGTAGTACGATTCTAGCAAATGTTTGTAGAATAATAGAAGTGTAAAGCGGTGATAGCATAATTGAAGTGACGAAGTCTACGAGATATAAGATCAACCAGACCTTCTACAATGGACCGTAATTACAAATTTGTATGCAGTGAATGTACCATTACCAGATTTTCAACGGGTGGATGGAAGGGGGACTTCGAAACGTCGACGTACTTTAATTGTCTTTACGTAATAAATGTTATTACGTAAAAGACAATTAAAGTAGTAAGACAAAGTAAAATAAGTAACAAAGCTCCTGGTTCCTAAACTAGGCTCGAAAAGGTCCTTATGATAGGTACCAGGACTCTTTCGTCGGAGTACATAATTATTAAAGTTGTAAACAAATTTAATAAATTATCTGGTTTTGTCTGTTCCTACATTTTTAGAGCATTTTGTATACATGTACATCATGACTTCCAAGACCTAAAATCCAGCTAACGTCATGTTATCCATTACACATATTTATATCTGTTATCTTTATTAATAATAATAATAATAATAATCTTCTATAATATAAAAATGAATCGCTGAATGTGTTGCTAAGCGCCAATCTCGAGAACAGCTGAACCGATTTCGCTTATTTTTTTTATAATATTCCTTGAAGTACGAGGATGGATGTTACGGAGAGAGGAATTTAAAAAATTGCCTGAAAAAGTCTAAAAACAACACTTTTCTATATTCCCATACAAAAAATTCGTAATAATACTTAAAAGTCAATTTGAACTTTAATACCATACCATAAAGTTTAAGTGTTAGTGGAATGGTTCCGGGAAAGCGAAACAATAGAGTGACGTTAGTATAAATATCGACTGAATATCGAATAGTATAATAATCGACTGTTAGGCGGTACGAAATTCGCCGGGTCAGTTAGTATTATATATATTATACACACTTGTAGCATAAATGATTGTCACTTCAATATCATATAAGTATGTACTCATTAAAACTCTCCAATACTCGAAGTCCATCACATATTATATTATGTCCTTAAGGGCAAGAATGTCTGAAACAATTTACATAAAGAACATCAAACGAATAGCAACTCAAGAACTGAAAGCAACAACTAGAAAACACCATCTTAGATTTGCGTGTGACAGTAAAATAGAACTTCCATATTATACGAGTACTAGACTATAAGACCTACGTGGAAGGCAAAGGCAAAACATTGTAACCGCAGATTTTTATGGTTCCTGAAAATACATACATTTCTGTCAAACTTTGGAAAGACGGGAATAAATTTTCATGACCCTCCTCAGAATTTAACTGTAGACAAGGACGTATTGTTTTATGCTGTTTCTACGGGTAGGACGTTGATACGCACTTACGCTTATCAAGTCGATATCACGATCGACAATAATTGCATCGGCTTCTTCTAGAAGCCTTCATCAGGATCCTGAGTGCGGTGCGTTCCTCGCAGCGTCCCGTCTCGCACTGATTAATATTATTCGTCGTAGTTAAGGACGTCTTGTCTTCTTTGCGCGCCGAAAGCGGGATGACATGATGCGGCGAAATTGCGAACGATATAATAATATCGCACCAGTAGTGAAAAATATGGATTTGAATTTGGCGCAGTTTAATTCTTAATCCAATGATCGCTTGTAATATTACGAGTTCAAAGATTGGAGTTGGGCGCGTGAAAGCATTCTTTGGCACGCGTGTTATGGGCGCACCTAAAATAAAAACCGGTTCTCGACGCGAAATCCTATATAACAGTTCATTTGTTAAATATTTGCTATGTTTACCGTATAGTATAGAGTGTTTGTGCCGTGGTGGTGCCAGCCTAGAATAGTACTCCCCCATCTCTTCCCGCGGGTGCCGTAAGAGTCGGCTAAGGGATCGCGTACCAGGAGGTGGGCAGCATTAATGTCAAATCCTTATCCAATGTAAAACAACACTTTGCGAAAGTAAATGTATTTGGGAATTGGTTTGTACATATTGGTTTCGTTCGAACGTAAAAGAACCATAAATTAAGAAATGTTCACACTGGCAATATTTTCTTTGACCTCGCAAAGAATGAGAGAGAGAGAGAGAGAAGTACTTTAATATTAATTCTTAGGTAATAAGAGAAGACCCGCAGTTCTGGGTACTTCTGGCCTCAGGCTATAACGTCACAAGCGTCGTCCGGTGCGAGCGTGGAATCTCGAGAAAGCCGGCCAGCTTGAGATCAAGTGGACCCCCGGAACCAGTTTTGTGAATCGGCAAATGTTACGGGTAATGTACTAGCTGACCGACAGTTTTGGATACTAAAGAGATTCAAATCATTTCTTATATCCCTCATCTTAGAGATAAGTCGATGATAGATTCACTTTTATACTTATATGGTTAAGGAAAAAATTGCGACATTTCAATAATAACAGTTATAGAGGTTATATATCTGTAAAGTTGCTGTAACTTTCGCGAATCGAATTTATATTAGACTATCGAGTCTTCGAATATTAATAATTTTATTGAGGTTCCGAAGTGCATCCTTAATGTCTAAATGTAATAAGTGATTAAAATTATTAGCAGTCGCACTAGTCATTGCAGTTTGTGACCGATGATGCAGGTCGCAATACACGGTTAATTCGTACCCATTTCATAAGCATTGATTACTGTTTGGATGGTGTAAAAATTCATATGAATCTACGGAGTCTCATTCCTAAATACTAATTATGTAATTAACGTCAACACCTCAAGGCTGACTATAAAATATGCGCACACCTTTCCATTGACCTAAACCTTATTACCAGTTAGCCCGCAAGCCCTAGTGGTGAAGACATAAATGTCACGGGCAGAATAACGGCGTCGGCCGGCGTTACCTGCTTTTAATTTAATGAATCTTTGGAATGTGCTGTATTGTGAAGAATGCCTTTTTTTGTTTATACCATTTTAACGTATATTTCGAAGTGGTTATCGGCTTTTAGGACTAAGGAAGTCATTGTTTAGAATGGCTTAAATGTTACAAAGGATTTTTTTGAGAACGGTCCAGTTTTTTTATCACTACCTATTGTCTACCAAAGTGGGTAATTTTTCGGCACTTAAATACAAGTACTTTTATCATATTATATCATAATAATGGAAAGAACACACACCAACCATATTTGAGATGAGCTATGGAACAATTTGACACCCCAAAAACAACACGCTTAGCGTTCGATATGGCATAGGGGGTGATTGGAACTCTTTTCGTTCACCGTTCGAGATGCATGAAAACTGTGAAAAACCCTACTGTGGAATCCCCCACTACTTCTTACCCACGTCCGGAGCAGGTCTTTTGTAATCGTTTTTTTTTTTTACAGAGATTGACAGCAAAATTTGCTGTAGTTTGCTGTGAGTTAATAAACCAATATGGAAAATTACGCTAGTGTAATATTATCCTTCTATTTGAGTTAGGTATGAGGGTCTAATTCTCGTTCACATTTAAACTAATATTACAAGTATTGAACAAATTATAAGTCAATAATATTCAAATTAATCGTCGTATTTGACAGCTCGTATGAATGACGTTTTGTGTCGTTAGATTTGACAAAAATCATTTTTGCCGAAAATTCTGAATTCCCTGAACGAACGCGTGTTCAGTTGGAAACTGCCATAAACACCAATTGTCTATCTCGAACTCACCTGTATCGTTTGGCAATGCATACGAGTCTACCGATAAATTTGAATTAGGTTAGTTAGTCAGTCTGTGTTTCCCGATACGCACAATCTTGGAGTCTTCAAGTCACGCGTAAATAGGTGCCTTCTAGGCTTGCGTGCAACATCCTAGAAAACGTCATTACTTAAATTCAGGGGAGACAGTTGTCAAACGCAGGCTTATATTAAGTAAAAAAAAAATGTACGTCCATGTTTATTATTTTATTTGTTTTCTTTGCATATCATCGATGGATGTAATTAGGTACTATGTTTCATGGAAGTCTATAGCCTCTATAGGTGCGTTTTGCGGTGGTCGATGAATTAAATATGAGTGAATTCTACATTGATATTAATGTGAGCATTCTGTTCAAGTGTTTTGTATGCAGCGCGTTGATGTTCTTTATAAGAACGATGCGTTCTCGAGGGTTGTCTAGCAAAAGTAGATACTCTCGTCGCGCATATGCTACAATGGGTTCAATGCATGCACACAATGCACATTGCATTGTGTGCATACTAATATTTTATTTTATTGTATCGTTGTAGATTCCTCTAACGTTGATATTACACTTTTTATACTTTATACTCGGAGATCTGCTGTTTGACCGCTGTCTCACTTGATTTTCAGTGATGGTGTGGTCGAAGAAGTGTAATCCATCGCTTCGAGACTCAAATTAAATATTTTATTTATGACACGTTGTCTATTATCTTTAAGTATTAGTAGTATTTCTAGGCAGGCGTGAATCATCGTAGACCGCATCATCACTTAACATCAGGTGAGATAGTGGTCAAACGCCTGCCTATTGTGAATAAAAAATAAAAAAAAGTACCTAGGTATGAGTTTGTGTAAAGGAAAAAGCTAAGTAATTACAATCACGTACCCACCTATATCATATTAATTGGTAAATTATAAAAGAGAAACCATAAATTGTTCATAACCAGCACTCGGGTCTTGGGAGTGTTTTTGACGTTGTGAATTCCATCGTAACTTATAGGTATTAGGTACCTAACCCGTTTCACACAGTTTGTCTCACTAATAGTTTCGTTCGGTATTAAGTTATTAGTTAATATGCATCCTATTACTTATACCTATGGAAAGTACTTAAATATATAGGTTTTTAGACGTTTGTCGAGCGCAGGAAGTTAGGTAGAATGCTTGTCAACTCCACTTATAACTTCCTATACTAAAGTTATTGAATTAAACACTCTTCTTTTTTTCATTATGTAGGTAATATTAAAATCATTTTATTTTGGACCTACATTTCACTAGTATAAGATGTACAGTTGCATTAATTCAGCATCTCGCAAGTTACCTATCTCATAGGTGTTCCTCACTAAACCATCTTGAGGTTGCTAGGTAAAGAAATAGCTAAAAAAAAACCATTCAAGTTTTCGATTCTTACATACCAGTTGGTACCGTTATTACAAATCGTTATATCGTAGAAAGTTACATTGAACTAGGTAGGTACATACCCTGTTTCGCTTTGAAGTGTATCTCTCAATCCTATTATGATCAGTGCACAAACTATTTACACTATGACACCGTTAAATAAGGTGTAAAACCTTACAAATTCACTATAAATTCAAACTTTGCACTGGCACATTTAACGAACCCACATAGCACCGAGGTTCGGCGTGATTTAAGCATTCACTCTCACGGAGGCTGTGTTTCAACCATCTCTTCACTGGCTTGCACTTAAAACTTACACGTGATGTCACAGAACCACACGTAAAGAAAACTAATTCATATTGTGACGTGTTAAACACAACATTGCTGAAAACCCGCGGTTAAATCGAATAAAACAAACGTCGCGGCGCGGAGTAAAGTTAAAACTAAGTTAGGTCCGCTACACGCTAGAAAGACCGTTGATCCAGTCCGGTTGGCGCAACAGTCAACAAGCCTGCTTTACCGACGCTCCGCTCACCTGTCTCCTTCTCACCTCACCACGAAAATAGAGACAGCTATAGAAAGGTGGCTGTGTAGTGGGAGAACTTACAACCTGCGTCTGCGCAAAGCCTTCCAATACAACGAAACCGACAACAGGTGAATTATACAAATGTGTGCGTGATTTTTTTCTATGTGTGCACTTTCTATTGATTACCATATGATAACGTAAATGTAGTATTTCGTTAGATACTTTATTAATTCTCAATAGAGACAAGAAATGTGGGAATGCAGTTAAGATTGGTTTCATACGTCGTAGATATAAGAGTGAATAGTTCAAATATCTGTGGGTTTGGTTTTTTTCTATTCGCCTTCAAGAATATCACGCACTTTGAATCGTGAGTGACGTCATCATAGCAATACAACGTAAATATATAAATTGGTTCGTATTACAGCATGCCACAGATACCAACTTTCGTTACATGTAACCTATTTTTAGCCGACTTAAAAAAAAGTTGGAGGTGCTCAATTCGACGCGTATGTATTTTTTAATGTTTGTCAGCTCAGTACTTTCGAGTGGGTGAACCGATTTTGAAATTATTTTTTAGTGGAATGCTGTTGTTTCTTGTGTAGTTCTATTTAAATTTCATCCATATCGTTAACTGATCCAACACTCAAAGGTATGAAATAATCTGTCGAAGTCGGTACCATGCGCACAATATTTTGATAATAGTTACTTTTGGACTATCGTGGCTTCAACAAGTTATTTCACAATTTTTGAGTGTTGAAGTCGGTTTCATATATTGGTATATTTTTAGTTCTTACACTGTTTAAAAGTATCGTATTAATACGGATCAGATGCCATCGTGTCTAACGATGAATGTGGTTTGATCAGACTAATTTAGAAATAAGTAGTTGATAAGTAATTGATAAGTCCTACGTTGAACTTTTATTCATTTCGTTCACATCGACGTTGAAACCTTTGACCACTCAGCTTCCAGGATAATTCCTCCATTCGTTTATAACACCAATACGTAACTGGGCCACAAAAGTACTAACAGCCTTTAGCTTTATTAGGATTCAACAAAGGCGCGGCCGGGGCGTCCGGCTCCGGTTTAAATTCATTATTCCACTTCCGAGCATAAAATTGGCTTAAGATTCATTGTTTTCTAATAAGACGCCGCTGTCTCATGAATAAATATTGTCATTAAGGCTTCGTTTGTAAGGCTTTAGATCCACTGAAAGAAGAGAAACGATGCGAAACATTAGATATAAAAAAACATCACCAAAAAATGGAGCTGACTTCAACACTCAAAAGTGTGAAATAACTTATTGAAGTCGGGATCATGATAGTGCAAAAGTAACTATTATTAAAATATTGTGCTCATGGTATTGACTTCGACAAGTTATTTCACACTTTTGAGTGTTGAAGTCTTTCAAGAATTTTATAGTAAAAGTTTTTTTTTTCACCCTTTATGTGACCTTTCCTACGCACGGGCTCAATTTGTTATTGTGTATGTGCATCGATGTCTTCACCCGCAACTATAATATCGCCGAGGTATGAGTAGCACTCTCTAGTTATTGGAGTGTAACTCAAAAACAGCTTGTCCGATTTTGATGAAATGTACAGGGGTATTTTAAGTGTACTCTATCAAACAAAAAAGAATCATCAAAATCGGTTCATAAACAACGAAGTTATCTGGGAACACACATAAAAAAATATACGGTCGAATTGAGTATACTCCTTCTTTTGTGTGACTGTATCCTAATTTTAATTCTATTACATAAAAGTTATTGTTTCAGAACTAGAACGTTACAGTCGGCAGTAAAAATGCAGAATGAAATTTTATAGCAACATTTGCTACGAACAATCGTGAAGTTTGCGTGTACTGGAAGATGTACAACATACGTATTGTTGAAGTTATTCAGAATGGTAGCGAAAAAAGAACCATCTGAGGTCAATGTAAGTTTATTTTAGGAATGGCCTAAGTACATTTAACTGAACTAAAATAAATGACTTATCGATGTTGTGATAATGAGCTATGATATACAGCCGAAAACCCTAAAAGTCGCACGACGAGCAATGGAGACGGCTATGCTTGGGATTTCTCTATGCGATCGAATCAAAAATGAAGATATCCATAGCAGAACAAGCCCAAGGACTGGCAAGCGCAGCATAAGACGGCCACCGACCAGGTGGACTAACGACCTGACTAAGATCGCAGGCAAGGGCTGGATGCGGTCCGCTCCCAATCGGTCTTTGTAGAAATCAATGGGCTGGCAATGGCCAGCAGTGGACGTCCTATGGCTGACATGATGATGATACAGCCTTGGTCTACTTCGAGCACACATGACGTCTCTCAACAGCGTTTTTAGGATAAGTTTGTATTTATATTGTAATTTATTTTATTTATATTAATATCTATTAATAAAATATCCATACTTGTGGGTTTAACCTTTTGATTTGATTGCTGCAGAAATTTCTTTTTGGTATAAAGCTTACGAGATCTCTAAAGTCTTAAACAGTAATCGCGTTCTATTGCAGGGGCAAGTAGCATTTCATTCAGCTCTTTAAGTTATACAATCTGTCAGTATTTACTGCCAATAGAGCGACGCGTGGGGCTAACTAAAAAACTCAAATCCTCTTTTCTGTATACAAAATGTGTCAATAAATTTTAACAAAAATAAAAATATCTTGCATAAGTGTCTGTTTCACAGGAGTTGAAACTTGATAAAGCGAATTGAGGGCGTCGAAAGAAAACTAATAATCCATTGGAATGGGGCATCCAATTTGGCAAGAGTGCTGTTGACCATTAATCTCTATCCACTCTTCAATCAGCAGGATTCTGGAGAAAACAGAACGACTTTCCATTGGCTCTAGACCGATATTTAAAATTGAATTGCTCATCTCAAGAAAACTCTGGCGGCATTGCTCTTGGCGTGGTGTTATTATGATTCTTATCACGAGGCATGAGAGTCGCGTCGCAGACAATTTAACGTATCTGATATACATTTATGCTAGGAAAGTTTATAGATTAAAGCGATACTTTGCGGAAATCCACACTAAAAAAAAATTACCAAAAACTGGAACCGACTTCAACACTCAAAAGTGTGAAATAACTTGTTGAAGTCGGTACCATGATAGTTCAAAAGTAACTAATATCAAAATAGCTCGCGTGTGGTCCCATTTAAATTTCATCAAAATCGAATAAGCGGTTCTTAAGTTACACTCCAATAACTGAAAAATGCGTGCTTACACACGATATTATGGTAGCGGGTAAAGACATCGGTGAACATACCTACACCACAATGACAATTGATCTCATGAATAACAAAGGTAACTAAAAAGAGTGAAAAAAAATTTTTTTTTTAAAATGTAACCGACTTCAACACTCAAAAGTATGATATAACTTGTCGCTGACCACTGAGCCACGACGACCGTCAATATCTTATTCATTTATTTCTCGTCTGTCTTTAAACCAATATTCATCAAATTTGATACGTGCTTTTGGTATAATCGTCAGACAGAGTCAGTACTTCCACATTTACTATGTTCGGATTATTATGGAACCAGATTAAACAAGCATGGAGGTTAGTAATATTAAAGAACAAGCACTCACCGATGTCAATGTATTTGAGGACGAACTGGACGTCAGGCCCAAGAGCTGATGCTACTTCCAGAGGAAGCTCGGCGTCTCGCAGAACATGCACTGTAAACATAAAACGTGTTTTTTTTATTTACGTACCACATAATTAAATGTCTCGTCATCATTTAGTTGACTATTTAGTTATGTTCGCTGCCAAATCATAGATTTTGAAGCGATGATACCTCAGCGGTGAGAGCATCGGCTTCGAAACTTACGAGTGCTGGTTCGATTCCCACCAACGCCTTGAGCTTCCGGTGATGGTAACACCATTATCAAATTCCCAGCATCCTGGTACTTTGAGCACCCGCCTGAATAGCTACCACCCTCAAATTTGAAAATCTGCACCAAACACATAGTGTGTTCAAGCAGCAGTCCTTGAAAACCAGTAAGCATTCTAGCGTCATAACATCTTCGACCACATCATCACTTATCACTGTAAGTCAAACGCTAGATAGATAGATAGAAAACTCTTTATTTGCACACTATTTCAAAACCACACACATAAAGAAAACAAACAAATATAAATACAGTGATACAAAGGGCGGCCTTATTGCTTAAAGTGATTTCTTCCAGTCAACCAAAAGATCTATATGATAGATTTTTTTTAAATCCATAAAGACTAAGGATTCGTCTACCCTTCTTGTCGGTGGTTATCCCCCGAGAGCTTACTAGACCGTTGTGCTTATAGCGGTCTAACCTCGATTATGTATACCAGACTCGATGCAATACATGACAGAATTCTCAGTCTTCAAGTTGCGAGTGAATAGGTTTCTTCTAAATTTACGTGCAACACCTTAGACCGCGTCGTCACTTAACATCAGGTGAGACAGTGGTCAAACGTACGCATATAATAAGTAAAAAAAAAACAGATTATCGTCTTGTGGTATGTAAGTAAATAAATGTCAGTCCTCAGTAATTTTGCATACTATAAGGCTATATATTAACATAGTAATAGACCGGTAAGATCACAATACTTTTAGAACTATTCCCCAAGACAGCGACAGCCTATCATGGTGAACGAATATAAAGATAGTCCTGTTCATTAGAAAAGCTGCAGAAAAAGTGATAATGGGTAATATATTATGATTTTTCACGCGCCTGCCTAAGAGAATGTGTCTCAAGTTTTTTTTTTTTTATTTTTAAAATATCTAGAAAGGACAATAACCTCCGAATCAAAACAGATGCTATCATCAATACATACTAAAAAAAAATACTTTTTAAAAATATCGCCTATTCAGGGATTGAATTGAGCTTATTTTGGCTGAAGATGTATTAACTGTCACGAAAAGGAGAATAAAAAGAGAGGCCCATATTAATATAATACGGACAGTATGAAAGAAATTCCGACGATACTTCCTTGTCTTCTGCACGCGATAATATTTTTATTAATTTGATTTTTGCGTAAGTCCTTCAAAATATGTACCTACCATAGGAATACAAGCATACAAGGTACTTAACAATAGGTTTATGAGAGAACATGAAGAGCCTGAACTTTAAAACGTCTAAGTGATATCTGAATACTTTTCAAGGCTTACGATTTATTTGTACCTACTGTGTGGTTACATTACACATTACATTACATCAGATGAATGCCCAAAGATATAGATTTTATATGATAATAGTATAGTTGCTAATAGGAATTATAATAATTTAACTATATAAAGTTTCTTCAATTAAGAATTATGTATTATATTTTGTTAGGTATAGCATCACGTGATTGTGGGTTTTACATTATTATCTATACTTAGGTACCTAAGTAGTTTCACTTCGTTTTGCATTTATGGAAACTGCAGCGAAAATAAGCGTTGCGCAGGTAGGCACTTACTTACTTCTATTAATATGTATCGAACAGTTACTATATAACATATATTCCTAAGTAGAACAATACCTGCTTAAGGGTGAAATTGAAAACAATTTTGCAAGCGCCTTTAAAAATTAAGTGAGCAATAAAATATGACGCGTTTCAGTTAGTAAAGGTCAAAGTTAACAGGCGTTCAACCGATGAACGTTAAGGGATTAAAAGTCAGCTGCTAAAGAGGAGGCGCTGGTCTACATCTCACCAACGCGCAAACATTCAGTAAATGTAACAACATGTAAAATTTTCGATTTGATACGAATCTATTTGTAAATTTCTTACTGCCTTCTAGTATCACGTGAAGACAGCTGGCTAGTCTGACCCGCTCTTCTGCCGTTCATTCTGAGCGTGACCACTGTCCAACTGTGGACCTATTCTTAATTTGATCTGCTCTCTGCTATATATTAGGAATGTTCTGAATGCTTATATTAATCAGATATTTAAGTTTGCGCGCTATCGCACCTAAACTTTCGAGGAAACTGCGCGTTGGGGTACAGTTTGCGGAGATCGCTCTGCTCTGGATGCATACGCGACGTAAATAAAAAAAGTGTGTAAGTGTTTTTCCCAATCTTTCAAGGTGTATGTGACCTGTGTCTTTTGTTTTATATAAATTTGTAATACAATACGTATGATGTTCCTCAATGTATGTAACAATGTATTTTGTTTTATATAGGTATATTTCTACCACAATCAATTCTCTCCTATGTTAAAAAATAGCACGGGCCCTGGCCCTCGAGCCTGTGAAGTGCAATGTTTTTCATATCGCTCCGGAGGAGCGTCGGCTGCCAAACTGATGGACACTGGTTCGATTCTCACAACAGCTCGAGCTTCCGGTGAAGATAAAACCGTTATCAAATTCCCAGCATGGTGGTAGGGTACTTTCAAGTAGGTATCCGCTTAGCTAGCTACCACGCTCAAGTTTAAAAAACTGTCATCTAGCACATAGTGTGTTCAGGCAGCAGTCCTCCAGAAAGCTAGTAAGCATTATAGGTCTAGCGGGATAACACCTTAATGTTATCACGCTAGACCTAGAAAGGTCGACGAATGACCACATCGTCACTGACCATCAAGTGAGATAGTGATCAAACGCTAGATCTATATAGTATTAAAAAGAAAGAAAAAATATAACAAATATTAGTAAACTTGAGTAAATAATAGAGTTAACACCATTCTCATACTTGAGCTTTGGTAGCGTGAACATTATTACTGACATACAAATGATGAAATCTCCTTTTAGCTTCCTACTTGGTAATGAGCAGCAAATGTCAGGCAATGAGTGAGGTTCTCACGCCGGCGCGGCATTATACCCACCCTCGCCGCGCCGCCGCCCCCGCGCCGTCGCGTCGCGTGCTATCGTTATCCGTAACATTCTTCGCATGTACACACATTACGCCAAATTATAGTTCTTATGCTGCAATTTGCGAATGTGCGCGCTGATGAGTGATGAGTGACATTAACTCGAGGGTCTCTACGTTTGTTCCCTTGAACACCTCATATGAATAGATGCTACACACCCTTAATTGTGTTGGCGAAATTACAAATTTATTTAAACTAATTGTTTACCACACTTTTGTTCTCATGACTTACACACATTATAATTTGATTGCAGTTAAACATTATGTTTCAAAATATGCTTGATCAAACTGTCGAAACTGGTAGAAATCGGTTCAGTTTCGGGGATTAACGTGGATTATAATATGGCAACATCAAACCAAACACGGAAGCCAACTACTAAAGGTAAAAAATACTTTGTTATGAGATGAACTTTTATATCTTTCCTTATTAACATTTTACATTTTTATAGGTCACATCCTTCGTTTTCTTAACGACGAAGTTATCCGCGAACACACATAAAAAGTTATGATGTTGTTATGATATTCCTATATCACGCGTTTTAGTAAAGATGATGATGAAGATGATGGTGACCATAATCACCATAGCTATAGGATATCTCTTGCTATCAAACTATATATTGGGAAGGCCTATGTCCATAGGCGTTTCCAATGATTTCCACAACGAGTGGTTGGAAGCTGTCCGCATTCATAGTCCTCCTGCGATCTTGGTCAGGTACCTTGTAAGTAGACAAGTACTAGTATTTGTCTATTTCCCTTGGACCGAACTATGAGCATATAAGTTACTACTTCATTTTTGCCTATAAAGTAACATTTTCATCTCTATTTTTAGTAGATGCTGTTAGAAAAGTCTTTTCTGCCGAAGTAAAAATGTAGGATGACCCAAAATTATTTAAGAGCAAAAGGACCGGAAACTGCATATTATGCAAAATGAGAGAATTTTCGAAAACTCAAAACCTAGCTCTACTGGACTAGTAGGCGTGAGTTCCAGTCCCATAGTTAGCCGATGTATTTTATTAAACACTAGCTGCGCCTCGTGGGTCACCCGCATGACTTACGGTTGCCCGCTACCTCAATTATCCCACGGAAACCATATTTTTTTCGAGATAAAAGTACTCTACGAACTAAAGTTCCGTGTGTACACGACTTAAATCAGTGTCACTAGACGGGGAATAACAGAATTGTATAATATCGGGATGGTCCCATCGAACGTAAACGCAACTCACTCACAAGTAGGGTTGCCACCCGTACTTTATACTAAAGTATTGTACGTTATTTCAGGTAATTGTACTTTATACTTTATGAGAACAATAAAGTACACGAAAATACTCTATTTCGCTTGATCTGATTTCTTTGGGATTTCGACAAATTTATTCGTAAGTATAACAAACAGATGCATCTAACAAAAAAAAACTATTTCCATTAGTGATACACGTGACAGCAGCCAAAAATGGCATTGAAAACAAATTATTAGATTTTATGAAAATAGTAATGAATCTGCTAATGGTCTGTTTGAAGCAATTCGTGAGTCATTGGAGCAATACAAATTATCTTGTCATAGTGTATCTGGGTCAAGTACAGAAAATACAAATGCTAATTTTGCTGTCAATCATTCTTTATTCACAAATATCAAAAATTTCGTACCAGATTTGATTAAAGGCAATTGTCATGCACATACAGTGCATAATAAAATTGCGTAAGACATGCCGTGAGCTGTTTTTCACATGACATAGAAAATGTGATTTAAAAATGTACCTGCTCATTTTTCACATTCTGCTCTAAGAAGAGGGAACTCAAAAAAATCTTTAGCATCAGTAGATGAAAATGAAAATGAAAAATATATTTATTACTGCAAAAGATATAAAAGCTATTACTTATATAGAACTTAAATTACATACATAATTATGACACTATTTGACATGCTTCGAAAAATACACAATACACTTTATATATATATAATATATCTTTTGCAGACAATGTTATCTCTTAGCGAGAATATCTTTTAGATCGAGACTTTCATGAAATGTATAATTGTTCTGTAGAGATACTAATTTGATACAAAATAAATTGTACTTTATTTTGATACAATTTGTACTTTTTTTACCTAAAATAACCAATGTACTTTATTTTCAAAAAAATAAGGTGGCAACCCTACTCACAAGCTCACAGCCTAATACTCACTTATAAGTTTTAATTTTAACGCATTCGTTGTGGGGCCATTCCCAGATCCAGACGTGACAAGTGCAGCGAAATTTTTATAAAACTTTTCGTACACAGGTGTCTTTATAATACCCATTTTAGTGTGTGATAACGTGGTAAGTATTTGAGTATCTAGATATTTATATTAACTGAAAACATGCTGAAAACATGCTGAAAACTTATTACCTACATACAACAATGTCTGCATGAAGGTCGGGCGTTTCCTATTTCTAGATATATACCTACCTTCTTATTATATTACCTGTATCGATTCCTTGTGTGCTTTATTTTATATAAGTTAAATGACTTCTTTTCGTAGGTATCTAGAAATAGGAACCGCCTGTCCTTCATACAGACATTTTCGTATGTAGGTACTAAGTTTTCAGCGTGTTATACTTACATCTGAATCATCATCATCTCGGCTGTAAGACTTACATTATAGATGAATATAAATTAGCTTCCTTCATTGACCTCCACAAGGAGCGGTTGGAAGGGGTCCAGCCCCCTCCTGCGGTCTTGATCAGGTGCCTGTTCACCTTTGTCAGTGGACGAACAACGCGCTTGCCGGGCCGTGTTCTGCACTCGAGAAGTGTTCGACTCCATCATCCTTCAGTCTACGTGATAGGTCCAGTACAACTGCCATTTTATCTTACTAATCCGCTGAGACATATCGGCGACGTTTCTTCTGCAGATTTCCTCTAATCTATGATTCATCTCTTAAAGAAACCCCGAGCATAGCCCTCTCCGTACTTCCTCATGCTGAATTAATTAATCTGTTATTAAGCATTACATTGCTTGTTCGTTGGTAGTACTGATTCAAAAACTGTATTATTATTACACTTTTAATTGTCCTTGAGCATACATGTATTTTAAATATATTTATTTAAACAACTTCAGTTAGTTGTTCTTACCTATCTGTAAATTTTCTAAAAATTGTAATCGCGCTATGACATGCATCAAAATTCACACTTAATATTATAAAGGCGAAAGTTTGTATGTAAGTGTGTACGTTTGTTACTCCTTCACGCTCAAAAGTTTGCAGCTATATTTGATGAAAGTTAGTATGGAGATAGTTTAGACCGGAATAACACACATGCTGCTTTTACCCCGGAAAAAGTTAAAATAGCCCGTGGGAGAATTGAGGTAGCGGGAAAACCGTAATCCATGCGGGTGAAACCACGGGGCGCCAGCTTCTAGTGTATTATGAAGGCGAAAGTTTGTCTGTTGCCTGTATGTTTGTTTGTTTGTTACACCTTCACGCTGAAACGGCTGAACGATTTTTTATGAAATTTGGAATGAAGATATATCCATATCCTGGAAGGTTAGGTTTTATCCCGAAAATAATGTTTGTTCCCGCGGGATGAAGGGCAGACACAAAGATCGTCAATACCACGTACTATTACACCTAACATCTCGGGGCGCAACTTGTATAGGTACCTATAATAACATTAACTAACGCTGTGTGTTGCCGGGCTAACCTTCAGCCGAGAATATAACTCTCTCGGAGCCTGCTCGTATATTATGTATAGTAACATGTTCATATGTATTAGTAACACGATCATTTTAATTTCCAGTTAATCACAAGCCCACAATGTGCTGCGGGGACAAATGTTTGTTCTTTATCAACATACGGACAGGAAGTTTGATATTCGGATACATCACAGCCGTGAGTACCTACTATGATATCATTGTGTACATATTGCAGTATAGTAAGGGGACAAAGGGGTACAGTAATAATCTTTTAGCAACTCGTAATTTTAAAGAATGTCACAAAACTAGAGAAAGACATAGATTATGCAATATGGGGTAAAGCGGTATTCCAGAGGAAGTGTACGTCGAAGAGGCACGTCCGAATGTTCGGACCCGATAGATACACGACCGAAGTTGCCCTACTAATGGGTAACTAGTTGGGTACTACTAATAATTTTCAGATTCGCTTAAGTCGGTCCGTACCAACCAAGATATTCTTCGAAAGAGTTTCGGACCGAATGAAATGAAGTATCTAGAGTTTAACGCGCTGATGCCGTTATTTAAATAAAATACTAATAACTAATTACAATACTACCAGCCACTACAAAAATATTTAAGCAATCCACCAGGTATATTGTCAGCCTATAGATAACTCAAATGGTCTAACCCGCAACCAATTGGCAGCTAGCCCAGAATGCTAGCAGCATTGTCACGTTGAATTGCAATGCTAATCCGTTGAGCCAAATTTGTGCCAGCGCTTTGGTCACGCGTCGCATAAAAGTATCACACGCGAACCTATTAACGTGAACGTTGAACGTGATATCGACATGCTTTTGTTATATCTTTCAATGAAATTTAAGTGCTAAATTTCAGACTAGTACCTAGGTATATCATTTTTAGGATATTCATGTTTGTATATAATTATTTGTTTCTTAATGCCCAAAACTGCATTATTTCAAACAGTTCAACGAAACAAGTGTAGTAAGAAGAAGTAAGAAATAAGAACCAAAAGTGATTGCCTTTTGGCGTTTGTCAAAATTAACAAAATGTCAAACCTACATGTAAGTGAATAACCGGCTTATTCCCAGAGATCCATGATTCTATTGTTCTTTATTTCCCAATGGGTCCATGAAAAATATTTATTTAATTTTATATTTTCTTAGATGAATTCCCAATAAGTCCATAAGATTTAACTAATGTACAGTCAGTGAAAACGATACAAGAGCGTATTTCACTAGTTAGTGCTCCTTCATGTCATTACCGCAAAATAGACTATAGGTTAGAATGCGATAGATAGATAGCCTGCAGGGGTGCGGAAAAATATTATTTCTTAGCAGTTTACCTTGCACCCTTGCAAAGTCATTAGCTTTAAGAAGCAGTGTGCCATTATAAACTATGAGTGAAAATCAAGATGGCGCCTGCGCAGGGCCTAGTGTGGCCACAGAGTTTATTTTCATTGACGGTCCAAGTAAGTACGTTTTATTTTAATTAAATTAGAACCCACTGTTTTCTTGAAATTTCGGTGCTGTGCCTATTCGTCCTCTTAAATTGTTCAATCACCAAAATCTAAATTTCCTATGCACTGTATTAAGGTGTTGTAATAATGTGTTTTAATGGAGAGCGGCATAGTGCCTAGCCGCCATTTTGTTGCCGCGACAGCGTTGTTCAGATGATTTTTAATGAATTTGATTTACTTTTTAAACATTGAAATTTTTAACTTAGTAATTGTTATGCCTTAGACGATTTTATTAAGATTATATTTGTAAAAATTGTATTTGTATATAAGATTATATTTGTAAGTGGTATTTCCCTTAATAAATAGTGCATTAAGCAAACTGAGCTACTTAGTTTTTTTTTATTATTATTTATTTATTCAACACAAAACATGTAATATTAATTCACAAAATACTGCCAAACTGCGTAGCAGTTTGTAGGCAGATGATAGCTCTCATAAAATTTACAATATTACATATGTATGTACGAGAAGATAACAATAATTAAATATAGAAAACATGGAATAAAGTAAGTAACTGATGTAAAATATTTCTGTATTTTACACCAGTCCCACTAAATTTACTTAATACTAATAAGATTCGTTGTAATGTAACTATTCTGGGTGAAATCAAATAAATAAATAAATCAATTATTTTAAGTTAGATAATTTTATTGCTATTCTAAATTATTTTTAAATTATGTTAATATTATAATACATTGAAATTATTAACGTATACAAATAATGTCATTCCACAATTCAATATCAATAAATAAATGACTGGAATTTGTAATGTATAGTAGTAATTTGTAAGTCAATTTAATTTTAGTTTTAACATTGATATTTTTCACTTTGAAATTGTTATGCCGTGATTTTAATGTGATTATATAGAAACTGTGATTTTTAATGTTTCAGTCTATTTAGTATACGATCGATATTATTAAACATTCTGTAATAATTTCTGTGATTCAAGTAAGAGAAGAGTCCTGCTTTATCTATTCACCGTCTTTTATTTAAAGAAGAGTCAAATATTAACCCTATCTCATTAAAGTTTTTATAGCTAACTGTACCAAACAATTGTATGGGCCCGTTGGGAGTGAAAATATTGTTCATTTTAAAGTGTCGTGGACCCGTTGGCGATCAAAGTATGAAACCTTTTTTTTAAAAAAACAATGGAATTGTGGACCTCTGGGAATAAGCCGAATAACCAAGTGGTGGTTGGATTTTTTTTGTTACCAAAGGCCTTTAGCAATAAAAACATTCTCCCATACAAAATATAGTTGAAGTGTTGCGTTCTGTTATTCCATTCTGGTTGTTTGTCATCAAGTGATGACTGTCTGAAGTGGAAGGTTTTCAAGTACTTAGGTAGAAATTGTGAGACGTGAACAAAAAATGAGTTAATTTTTTTTTTGGTTTAGTGTTTTATCATAATCGTATTTTATGAAGTTTGGAAATTAAACTTATTTTTTTTAATTTAGCGAGGGTAAAGAGGTTTGCCCCAGAACATACATTCTATAAAAAAATGTACTTATGAATCTCACGAGCAACAACTCTCTCTATCGGTTGCATGGCGGTTGAGGGGTAGACGCTGAGATAGCAATACGTTTGTTTTATACCGGTCCGGTGTAACGGTGCCATGATAGTTCACAAAAGTAACTATCATCCCAATATCGTGCTCATGGTACGGACTTCGACAACTTATTTCTCACTTTTGAGTGTTGAAGTCGACTCCATTTTTTGCTAAAAACTTATTTCATTATTTTCAGTGACCTTTGCTACTCACGGGATGAATAATAATTGTCATTGTGTATGTTCCCCGATGTCTTTACTCGAACTATAATATCGTCGAAGTATGCATAGCACTTTTCAGTTATTGAAGTGTAACTCAAAAACCGCTTGTCCGATTTCGATGAAATTTTGTACCCACCCGATTTTCCACCACGGAAGTATTTTCTATGAAACAAAAAATGATCATCAAAATTGGTTCATAAACGACGAAGTTATCACAAAAAAATATATATGGTCGAATTGAGTAAAATCCTTCTTTTTTTGAAGTCGGTTAGAAAATACAAACCTATCCTCTTTATAATATTTGTGTAGATTATTTTAAGATCTATCTAAGACATATGTCCAGTTCTAAAAGTTTGATAACCATAGAAATGTTATACTTCTAAAAAGAGCCCCAATAAACTTAAAGATAGTTTCTATTGAAATCGTTTAAGCGTTTCTTTGTGCCGATTTTCAAAAGGGGAGAAGGTGATCAATTCGTGTTGTATTTGTTTTATTTTTTAAGTACAAACTCGCGTCATTTATGCACCGTTTTAAATTTATTTTTATTTGCAGTTGAAACCTTCATACCTAAGTACCTAGTAAGTTTGGCGTTATCAACTTGTCACACAGGGTTCGTTCGCCACAAAACTACAACCATATTGATGACAATCTTTACATTGTCTGTTTCAGATAATCTCTGGACTTGGCACCATCATAAGCGCTGGATTTGCTATGTACTTAGGCATTCTACTCATGTTTCCTGATAGATATGAATTATACACCTCCGGAGATAATTACAGTAGTAACAACGGCATCTCTACCTATACCAGTAGAATCACAATAACGAAGCCTGCTAATCAATCTCAGTACTGTGCTGAAGTAATTATCATAACAATGTACTTCATAGAGTTTCTATCTAGTTTCGTTAGTTCCATTCTCTTGCTCGTGGGAATCACTAAGGTAATAAAACTATTTTCAAAGTATTCTGCGATAATATTACAATAAGATAGAAAGTTTTTTTTTGGCAGATCTCTGCCACAAAACGCTACCAACTCAGCGTGATCATCACCATCATCATCATCATCATCTCAGCCATAGTATGTCCACTACTGGACATATGCCTCCCCCATTGATTTCCACAAGGACCGGATGGAAGCGGCACCCAACCAGCCCTTGCCTGCGATCTTAGTCAGGTCGTTTGTCCACCTAGTCAGTGTTCGTCCTATGCTGCGCTTGCCAGTCCGTGGTCTCCATTGGAGAACCTTTCTTCCCCAACGGCCATCAGTTCTTCGAGCTATGTGCCCTGCCCACTGCCACTTTAACTTGCTTAGCGATCAATAGCTCAATAAAATTTTCAATAACTTAGTGTGATTGCTAGTTGTAAACTACCAGCGCTGGTCTTCTGCTAGACTCGGTCGGTGACGTCACGCCCGTACGCCATACGTGACAGTGCAATCCCACTAATATTATAAATGTGAAAGTTTGGATGGATGGATGGATGGGTGAATGGGTGAATGTTTGTTACTCCATCACGCCAGAACCGCTGGATGGATTTGAATGAAATTTGGTATGTAGATACTTCAGATCCGGGAATAACACATAGGCTACTTTTCATCATCATCAATCATTAACACGCGGATAAAACCGCGGGGCGCAGCAAGTGTACTATAAATTATGACGAAATAACATATAATATTTATGGTGTCTACATAACATAAGCATTATTGTTGAATATAATACATACATGCCTTTCTACACAGAACGGATTATATATGTATATACCTGCGTCCCGCGGTTTCACGCGCGTGGATTACGGTTTTCCTGCTACCTTAATTATCCCACGGGATCTGGATCCGGGATAAAAGTAGCCTATGTGGTAAATCCAGGGCTTAAACTATCTCCCTACCAAATTTAATCTAAAGCGGTGTTGGCGTTTGAGCGTGAAGAAGTAACAAACATACACACATACACACAAACTTTCGCATTTATAATATTAGTAGGATTTTACACGAAAAATAGAACAAAAGTTGTCTGAAAATAATTTCCTACACGTTTAGTTTTTTCTAGGATCGATATTTTAAGATTTTTACCCGAAAAGAGGGGATGATTTTTGTTTAGTGAAAAACCCGTTTATTTTTTATTTGACTGGTCGGTTGGCGCAGTTGGCAGCACTCTGCCTTCTGAGCCGCTGGTCCCAGGTTCGATTCCCGGACAGGTCAAACATTTGTGTGTATGAACATATTTGTTTGACCTGTGTCTGGGTGTGTATATCTATATAAGTATATATATCAGTCATCAGGTTACCATAGCACAGGCTCTGCCTAGTTTGGGACCTGAAGTCCTGTGAAGTGTGAATGTTAATAAATAAATAAAAATAAAAAAAATAAAAATTTACAATTTTACGGGTAAAATTGTAATAAACAAAGTTGATTAAAATCAAATTTACTTCTTCTTCGTCATCTCAGCCATTTAAAGGGGTGACGCTTGTGTAATATATAGGGTAATCTCTGGATCTACTGAACCGATTTAGAAAATTGTTTTACCAATAGAAAGCCACGTTGTTATTGAAAGTCATAGGCATATCATCATCATCATCATAACCACCGTTTTTCATCACCACGCGGGTGAAACCGCAGGGCGCAGCAGGTATTAAATAACTATAATAGGATTAATTAATGACGGAAGCTTCGTAAAGATTTTTGAAGCGATGATAGCTTAATGGAGGTATCGGCTGTCAATTTGACAGACGCTGGTCCAATCCCCATCAACGGCTTGAGCTTCTAGTATAGGCAATGCCTACATCCATGAACCTAGAAGGTTCATGCCTACATCAAATTCATAGCGTGGTGATAGATTTCTTTCGAATACCTGCCTGGAAGCGATTACTCTCAAGTTTGAAAAACTGTCGCTAAACATATACTGTGATCACTAATCAGGCAGCTGCCCTGAGAGCCAGTTAACATTCTAACTTTAAAATCAATACATATAAATCAAATTATATGTCCTAAAATGTCATCATTTTATTTTATTTTTTTCACATAGTTTTAGGCAATTATTTTCAATGTTGAATATATATAAAAAATAAAATAACATATAATTTTACTGGCTGTTTATGTTTAGCTTTTAATGAGTAGAATCCTTTTAAGAAGCCCAATTCACTTTATTCGTCGTAAAAAAATCTGGTCTTTACCTTATTTCTGATACAGTAAAAATATATATCCTTTATCTCAGCCAAAAGATGGCCACTGCTGGACATATGCCTCCCCATATAAGGGGATTTGCCAATACTCGCCACGCTTGGCAGGCGGGTTGGCGAGCGCAGTATTATTTACGATCCTCAGAAGGCGCTGCTGCCCACCTTCTGGTACGTGGTCCCTTAGCCGACTCTTACGGCGCCCGCGGGAAAAGATAGGGGAGTACTTTTCTAGGCCGGTACCACCACGGCACTTTTGTGCCGTCCTTGTCCTTTATTTGTGTATTATATTTTTCAGAAAAAGCCGTCGCTGCTGAAGACGTTTATAGTATACGGTCTTGTGCAAGTCGTGCTCCTGATGACATTCTTCATCATGCTGCACTGCGTGACCAGTTTCTTCAGCTCCGGATACGTGTTGTTGGCAGCAGCGATATTAGGTATGATACATTGCTGTATAAGAAGCAACAATTGAACTTTTTCATTGCAATAAGGTCGGGATCCAGACCAGGGGTCGCGGTTCTAAAGTCTGTCACTGATCATGATCACAGAGGCACGATGACCGTTGATGAAGTGACTTATTTATTATTCCAAAAAATGTACACAACATTACAGTTCAAAACCATTGCGCCGTGACATACAGATAAGGTAATAATGAAAGGTACAATTATAATATGGTGCTATTCCTCACACTATCTATCATCTCACAGTACGTTAGACATGCTCTGCACACTTGCGTCCATCGGTCAGCAAACACATCAAGCTGGGGAGCTGATGCTAGAAGTGCATTAAGTAGTATTAAAGCCCGCACCAGAGGCGAGTGAAATATAAATATACGAGCGGACCTGACAGACGTTGTCCTGCATGCAGCGCCAGGTGGTTTTTTTTTGTGATTTTAAACCATCCAGGTTGCCACCCAAACGCATACAAAAAAATCATACAAATCGGTCCAGTCGTTTAGGAGTTTAGTGACATACACACGTACAGTAGAATTATATTATAAATATACTAGCGGCCCGCTCCGGCTTCGCACAGGTATCACTACTTTCTCCACTATTTAATGGATGTTATTCTATATACCTTCTATATATATATCTTCTATATATACCTTCGTCTTCAATCACTCTATCTATTAAAAAAACCGCATCAAAATCCGATGACTGTCGGCCGGCGCGGCGTTACCCTGCCGCCCGCGCTCGTCGCCGCTCCGAGCCGCCGCGCGGCCGCAGCCAGCATTGACAGCTGCATACTATTTTCCTCCCGCGGTTACGCTCTCTAATTTTTTATTTTCTTTTTATTTATCAACATTCACACAAGGTCTTCAGGTCCCAAACTAGGCAGAGCCTGTCCTATGGTAACCTGATGACTGATATATATACTTATATACATATACACACCCAGACACAGGTCAAATAGACATGTTCATACACACAAATGTTTGACCTGTCCGGGAATCGAACCCCGGGACCAGCGGCTCAGAAGGCAGAGTGCTACCAACTGCGCCAAACGGCCAGTCAATTGATTTAATTACAATGATATTTTGGTTTGTTCAATATTTAATTTATATTGGGCTGCTGCAATACATAGGAATATAGGGACACAGAAAGCGACTATGTTTTATACTATGTAGTGATAATTGTATATCTATAGACATGTTATTTTAATTGTTTCAGGGGTATACTCCATGTGCATCTACATGATATTCCTGGTGTATCAATCCATGTCCCAGCAAAACTTATTCGAGAATCCTGCGCTCAACACAGGTTTATAATTTTATTTATATAATATGTTTCTAGTAATTTCTTAATTGTGTTTGTAATTTGTTAATTGGTGTGTTTCAACCAATATTAAATGTCAATTATAGATAGATGAACACTTTATTGTAACACCATAGTGCAAAAATCACATCAGTAACAATGACAATAGCTTTTACTTTATAATCTCACTCAAACAACTCACAGACTCACACTCAAGACAACAAATGGTGAAACTATTGGATAAACCACATTATCTCTTTAATCACTACAGTATTCAGGCAGTACTCCTGTAATTTAGACGTAAGAGGCCTGGATCCCATGCCACAGGTTACGAGCCTAGTTTGGGACCCAGGTAGACAAATTGTTACTGTAGCATAAGCCTTATTTTACTCAAATAAACGAATTTTGAATTTTTTGAATTTGAATCTGTGTCACAATGGGCGGTCTTATCGCTCATAGCGATCTCTTCAAGACAACCTTGAACTGAGAGAACAATTTAATTACAAAGTTGTGAATTGTCGTTGTAGTAACCCCTTGCCTTTCTTAACTATGTCGTTGCTTTTTGACACATGATAACGTGTGAACACTGAAAGTGAATGAAAAATATGCAAATAAACGCGACAGATGACATTAAAGATATTATTATACGTAAAGAAGAAAGAGAATAATGTGAACTCTGTTTTGTAAGTGTCTGAATGACGTCATGTTTTGTTATAGTCATGCAGCATTTCATTGGCCGTGAACCTGCCAGCACTTGATGTGATGAGATTCAGAAACGAAATATACATCAGATAACATCTTTTTAATTAAACTTTACGGTCAATAGCAAAACCAACGAATACACGGGACATTTACCGTGTATTTTTGTTGTTTGTACCAAAAAATGTGGTCTAAGATATAGCTTAAGAAATATGTGTCATGTGTTATTTAATTATGAGAAGGCTTAAATTTTAGATAATATGTAGAGGGATAAAGTGCACATGGATTGCCGAGCTGAACCCGGGCCTGTACTGTCAAATAACCCAATAATTATAAAAAATCTCTCTGCGTCCTTGTCTCTCACATGGAGTAGCGCGCGCAACGCTTCGCTGTCACTCTCCACGCGCGCTTTAATCTGAACTTTAAAAACAATGTATCAATCTACATATTAATTAACATATAATCTAAGTCACAAGTAAATAACAGATGAGGGATATATTCTTGAGCCGTATCTCGTACTAATACTACGGATATAACCACTCTTATAATGCTTGGTTTTAAAAATAACATTTTTCTTTATGTCATAGTTTAAAAGTTATGTTGTATTGTTAATTATTAATCAGAATAATTACATACCATACCACTAACAATTATATTGTTATGTCATTTTGTTGTTTGTCATGTTGATCTGAAAACTTGTCTAATTACACATGTATGTAATTTGTATATATTGTGTAGTTAAATATCGGAACTCGGCCTGTCACACATTTTCGCAGTCATATTTGAAATATAAAAATTCATAAGTTTCGTTAATCATTTTCGATACTAGAAAAGCCATAGCGATCTTCTCTTCTAAATTTAGATGCGTTTTGCTCTGAATTCGTTTAACAGCGATCTGCAAAACTTAAACTTTATTTTGATTGTTCATCCGTTGTTTCGCCGTTTTACTATTTATATTTTGATTGCATAATCCAATTATTACTTAATTGTGACAGAGTGAAATCGCAACTTGGAACTTTTTAGACAAAAACATATTTATTTCATTTTCTACTTTTTAGTTAGAAATGACATACACGGGTTTTGATATTTATGAACACAATTATGTTACTTGTCCGCAACCTAGATAGAAAGTCGCTTTAGTTGACATGGCTAAACTCTGCCACTAGCGCTTCGACTTTATCAATATAGATACGTCCCTACTTTATTTACTACTAGCTGCGCCCCGCGTTTTTACCCACGTGGTGATGATTGATGATGATGAAAAGTAGCGTATGTGTTATTCCGGGACCTGAAGTATATACATACCAAATTTCATTCAAATCCGTCCAGCCGTTTGAGCGTAATTGAGTAACAAACATCCATCCATCCATCGTAACTTTCACATTTATAATATTAGTGGGATGGGATGTAGATCTAGCGTTGGAGCAATGGATGCGGGCCCCTTCCATCCAGTCCTTGTGGAAATCAATGGGGAGGTCCTATGTCCAGCTGTGAACATCCTATGGCTGAGATGATGATGATGATGATGATCTAGCGTTTGACCACTATCTCACTTGATGGTCAGTGACGATGGGGTAGAAGATATTATAACGCTAGACCTAGAATGTTTTCTGGCTCTCATGTACTGCTACCTGAACGCACTATATATTTGGCGACAGTTTTTCATCCTTGACGGTTGTAGCTAGACTAGCGGGTTCTCGAAAGTATCATACCTCCATGTTGGGAATTCAACAAGGGTGTTACCTTCACCAGAAGCTCGTTGGTGGGAATCGAACTAGCGTCCGTCAGTTTGACAGCTGACGCTTCCACCGCTGAGCTATCATCGCTTCAAAAATATGAATTAAAATATGTTCTATAGCCGTTATATATCCTAAGAAAAAAATAATGGTTTTAGAGGTAAGGCCTTAGTACCTAATTTATAGAAACACTGGCGAAGAGTTATTTGAATTGAGTATTAGTTTTTTATTTTATTTGTGTCATTATAATCTTATTACTATGCGAAAATTTGGATGTGTACTACTATTTGTTAGTAAATCACTCCAGGACGGCCATACCGATCTGGATACAATTTTATAAAGAGATATATAATAAGAGATTTTTATTGTGTATCGCATTAATGCTATGCTAGGCAGAACTTCAGTAAAGGAAGGAAGTAATTCGGCCCTAGTGGTACGGGCTGCTATAGCTTAGTTGGACAAAGCGACAGGACGGTATTCTGTAGTCATGGGTTCAAGTCCCACTAGCAGCCGAATTTTTTCCTTCAAATATTTGAACTGAAGATATATAATAGTCTGGAATAGCACTGAGGCTCCTTTTGTTACGAAACTATGTAAGAGTCCCGTGGGAGAACTGATATGACGAGGAAACCGTAGTCTATGCGGCTGAAACCGCGTGGCGCTGCTAGTTATATGTTAAAATTTAGTTAATAAGTTTTGAAATACGTTAGTCATATTGAAGTAAATGATGTATTCTTACTGTTTTTTGATTTAAAATTCCGAATAATTATAAATTAACTTTTATTTATTTACAAACTCACCGAAGCCCCACTCAGTATCCGAGATCCGAGATATTAGCTCTCTATGTAATTCCCACCGTATATAGTAATACAACGGGGAGTGCCCTGAGGAACTCGTCAACCTTATTCCAGCGTCAAGGTTTTACCACCACACCTACTAAACAACCTACTACACCAAAAACTAAGGGTGGAGTTCACCAAAATTTAAACCGATTATCAATAAACCGTCGGTTAACTGTATGGTAAAAACTGTTTGACCGACGGTTAAATTGATAATCGGACGTTTTAAATTTTGGTGAACAGCAGCGTAAATATGAGTAGCCAGGATCCAGAGTGAACTTCTTACCTACGTATGTATGTTCAACTCCACTAAGTGATGTTGGATTTATTATTTTAATTGGATGTATACATGTGGATAAATAGAGCCTTACCTCCGTGGTGAGGGTGCACGCTGAGCAGTAGACAAGGCTCGTCTCCCGGCTCCCGGCAGCAGTCCAGCACGTCCCGGCACGTGGTGTGCGGTGTGACCGGCACGTGCGTCGGCGTCCACCCCGTGCCACTCTCGCACCACACTCGCACTATCATCTGTAACAATATACGGACACGGTTAAAGTCATTAATATAATTTACTAAAATAGTTTTAATCAACGCGGGTTTCCTCCAGGATGGCCACATATGGAACCGAAACTCTTGTCCAATTATGCGTCTCGTATACGATCTCAAAACCATACAAACAGCTGGAGTTTCTCTACAAGGTCGGATAATTAATAAGAGGATCCGTGGAAAACGAATGTCCCTTTGAGCGGCAGTAGATCAAGTTGAAGTGGAAGTGGAAGGGCAGGGCACATGATGCAGAGCTGATTGGTCTATATATGGTTGATTGATCGCCACAAGAACCTAACAGGTTTCAAGGTTCGCGGTCCAAGGTCAGCTACGAAAGTTATCACGGTAGATTTGTATCTGTCAGTCTAAAAGCGCAGACTCCAATCCAAGATTGCTAATGTCTCACATTGTTATGTGTAGTGCAACAAAACTCAAGATAGTTTTATCTGACACTTCCTTCTTTTTACTATGCTGACTATATATGCTTATGCCGTGCTGATTCAAAAATAAAAAAGTCACAGTAAAATAGTTGTACGTAGGTAGTTAAGTACTCCACTAAATCATTGCATTATGTATTTTTCACACAGCGAAGGAGCTTACATTTGTATGCTGAAACATCTACAACATATTTTATTTGCTGTGGTGAAAATGAAGACTATTATCAGATCCTATCATTTTCTCGAAATAGCACATCAACATTTATAGTTCTAGAGTAATAATTTATGAACTACGAGAAGGTTGCGTTCGAAAGCTATTCCTCGAATGAATAATTAGGCCACTATTATTTGTATAATTGTAGACTTGCGCTTGTATTGTTTCGTTCCTAGGGTTACCATATCTCAAGATTTTTCACAGAATTTTCGAGAAGGTGACAGGATAGCTTTCTATATTTCTGTTACAAAAGTAGAATCATAAACGAACCCCGAACGAACCCCCATTTATTTATGAACAATATTAAAAATAAAGTCAACGTTTATTTATTTATTTCGGCGACTTGTGATAGTTGCTTCTGTTCTTCTTTTGTTTTTTAAGGTAAAGGAACCTAGAAAGGTTAAAACAGTACCTTAATTTATAGCAATTTTGATGCGTACATTAAATCGGCTTGATACTTATTTTATTCGTTTGGACTTGTGAATTATGCTTACCACAAAAGCTCATGGGACATTTATACTTTATACATCTAGCGTTTGGCCACTATCGAACTGGATAGTGATAAAGTTCACTAGTATAAGATGAATATCGATAGCGACGTCCGTTGACCCTACACCTAGAATAAATTGGCTATCGAGGACAACTTCCTGAAGTGCACTTATGTGTTTAGTGACATTATTTTGAACTTAAGAGAGGTAACTAGCCATGCGGGTACTGCATATATAGTAACTGCCCTACCAACAGCTGCTGTCACCGGAAATCCAAACCCAGGGCGAGCATTGAACAAGCGATCGTGAGTTTCACAGCTGACGCTAATACTGCTAAGCCATCTTTACACTTTTCAGAGACAATCAGGCTATTATCAAGACACTACTTTTTAATCTGGTAACCCTAGTGGTGCCTATTCATGCGTTTCGGGGCACTTAAATGATCCTATTGTTCGTTCGCATATGATAGTACCTACATGTAGACCTACTCGATATTATGTGTAGACAAGACCTCTGTGCCGTTCCTAAGCAAATAGCTTGTAGCGGTGCGTAACGTGTGGTTTCTACATTCTACATCGTCCCACGCTTATGCGGCTGAAACGTTGTCAAATCTCTGAGACACGTAGGCGAGTCACAAGAACTATAAAATATTAACATGCCCGAGAAAGAGAAGATTTGCTGAATACTTTTAAGATATATCGATTAGACATAGATTTATTTATTTACTAGCTGCGCCCCGCGGTTTTACTCGCGTGGTGATGATTGATGCTGATTATGATGGTGATGAAAAGTTGCCTATGTGTTATTCCGGGACATGAAGTACCTATCTACTTAACAAATTTCATCCATATCCGTTTTACCAGCCTAGTTATGAAAAACGGTCATGATTGTAATGATGAAAATAAGCCTATGTGTTATACATTACCTCGAAATAACGAAGTAATTTAATTTCCTTCTAAGTTTGCGTGCTCCACCTTAGACCGCGTCGTCGCTTAACATCAGGTGAGACAGTGGTCAAACGCAAGCTTATAATCTTTAAAAAAAAAAAAAAAAAAAAAAATTTAAAATCCGTACGTCACGTTTTGGTTGGCCTAAAACCGTAGAACAAACGTCATCAGGCTGTGTTTTCTATCTATGTTGGCATAAAACAAGATATTTTAATTACAAATTTAAAATGGTACAAAAACCAACTTCTTACCTCACTTCTTCGTTTCTCTTATTCAGTTTCAGTTATAAGTTATTATTTAAAATATTGATCTTTTACCGATTTTATTGAAATTTCTATAGGTACAACAAAAACATTTATCTTATTGCCATAAAAATATAACCAGATCAGGTCATTATCATAAAACGGAGTCTTGACATAAATAAACCTAAAAATCGAGCCAATAAGTACTATAAAATATGCATCATATCAAATATTCATCACTTCAGTTATTATGCCATTTAAAGCTTAACCTTTGTTTTTTTTTTAAATTGAAATTCGCAAAAGTTCTACCCATGAGAACTACGGTGAAAGGGAGATTACAGAGGGCTGTAAGTGTAATTGCCGTTGTATTTTTTTATTACAACACTGGACGGACGTGAGGCTTTTATCTGCCACTTTTACGCTGATTCTTATTTTAATTGTGTTCATAATTACAATTTTACGACGATGGAAATACTGAATGCAGATAGCTAAATTTAATTTTTGACGCTTTTATTTTGATCCGTCCACAGGGTTGCTTGCATGATCTACGGTCAGAATACATAATGATAAAATATAGATCCAATTCCATAACTAGCACTTGGTCAAAATAAAAAAAAACACCAAAACTAAGCTTAGACTTATGATTCCAAATACTATTTCGTTATACCTTCTAGGGGTTTGGATTTTCCTTTATTATCCTAATAAGAAAACTGTATTTGTTTTTAGAAATAAATTAATTTTATGCATTGCTCTGTAATGATTTATCGAAAAAACCTTTTTGTTCTTGGTATTTTGTTTTGTCATTCACAATCACACCCCCGCACTGGGATGCCCTGTGTCGCGGGAAGTGGACACACACAACCACATCACACAAACATCTAAGAACCCACTGATCAAACTGTGAGTTTCACCGACCGTCAATTTTTTTTTACTTATTCTAAGCTTACGTTTGTTGTCTCACCTAATGTTAAGTAACGACGCGGTCCAAGGTGTTGCACGTAAACTTAGAAGGAACCTATTCACTCGCGACTTGAAGACTCCGGGGTTGTACCTATCGGGGAACACAGACTCCGGCAGTGAGTTCCACTCGCTGGCAGTACGCATTGTAAATGTGGAAGCAAAACGCTTCGTGCGTAACTGTGGATATATAGATATACCTACCACCTACAAGTGAACTATGAAAATCGAGAGTAAATTAGCAGCTCCTGAGATAAAGATATGACTCGGCTTGCTCAAACTCTGACTGGCCAATAGCCTATCCGCCAACCCTCATGGGCCAGCGTCATGGATTATGGCGTATACTAGGCTACTCTCTCTGAGATTAAAGCTTGCATCGCAATTGTAAAAACGTAATAATCTATGCTATAGTAACTTTTTATATATGGCAATATTTCTTCTAAAAAAATCTGAGTGGTAAAATTAAATCTCAATCAGGTTAAATTCTTCTAATTAGAGTAAAAGAGTGGTCATTATTTAACATGGGCTCTCACACTATAATTGGCGATGGACCTAACGACTGCTTACTAGATCAGTATAGTGCGTCCGCTGAGAGACTGCATAGTAGAAGGTAGCATAGTATATATATACTATGTACAGTTGTCTGTACTAGGTTAGTTGTCAGAAAGTATTTTAAATTATTTTTTATACTGTATAGATCTAGCGTTTGACCAATATCTCACTTGATGGTCAGTGAAGATGTGATCGAAGATGTTATCACGCTAGACCTAGAATGCTCACTGGCTCTCAAGGACTGGTGCCTGAACTCACTATATGCTTGGTGACAGTTTTTCAAACTTGAGGGTGGTAGCTAGCCAGGCGCATATATTTGAAAGTACCCTACCACCATGCAAATTTATCAATTCAAATAAATTATTTTTTATCACCAACTCAAGGCCATGAGATCTGTGCGCTGCTCACTGGCATTATAACTTAACTAAAACTTCTTAATTAAAACTTCACTCGTCACATGGCATGCATCCGCTTGGCTGTAGAGTGACTTTCGTCCAACGACAGATATCCTCATTTCCGATTCAATTTTGCAGAAAAACCACGAGCATACCATACCATACTCCACAGCTCGATCAGCGACTTTATAATTTTGCCAGCAAATCCCTTAGAGAACATGTTTCAGTACTATAATGTAACTGGTAATACAGATTAGTGCCCATGTACACTGGATTTTTACTTTTTTTTCTATCCAAGCATCTGATTCCTAACGACAAGGAATGGGTTAAAAATATCCATCATAAAAACTAGTGTACGTATCGTGAACAATAAAGAATGCAATAATAGGTATGTACAACTTTATAAGGCCCTAAAACACTAAAGGTACCTAGTCGTTTTAATACCTCACTTCCTTTATTACATTACCAGTGCCTGGCAGCTGCCTTTAAGCAGATGGTGGCGTCAATTATTTAAGGTTTATTTTTTAAGCTTTCAAGTAAAAAAAGAATCATGATGTTTTATTGAATTTAAATTTTTAATAAGCTTGGTAAACTTATAGCATTAGAATAAAAACTTAATTAAATATTAAAACTATAATCTAAAAATAATAACTACTAAAAACTTAATCCGACGCAGGTGCCGTGGTGGTATCGACGTAGAATAGTACTCCCCCATCTCTTCCCGCGGGTGCCGTAAGAGTCGACTAAGGGACCACGTACCAGAAGGTGGGCAGCAACGCTTTCTGAGGATTGAAAATTATACTGTGCTCGCCAACCCGCCTGCCAAGCGTGGCGAGTATTGGCGAATCCCCCCTATATGTGGGAGACACATGTGGAGTGTAATCTTCGTAAAAAAACAAACGAAAACGTTTTAGGTATAACAAGCCTAGGTGGCTCTATGGCCAAAAGTATGGCAATTGATTACTTTTTCAGTTAGTTTATTAACTTATTCACTCACCGGTATCATTTTTGGCGGACATGTGTGATTATCCCTCTTTTTCAGCTCTGAAACAATATATACCATATAATTAATGTTTACAATATATATTAATCTTTTAGAATATTGTGTTTTCTTTCGGGGGTGCCTGGAATATATTACAGTTGATAAAAACAAGTTCCGTTACATCATACAAGATAAATTTCTATGAGTAAATCTATCAAAAAAACTCGAAATTGAAACACCTCTCTTAGATAGAGACGTAAAAGTATGAGAGTTTAGAGACCTTTCGAATGTTATTATCCCACTATTATAAATGTGAAAGTTTGGATGGATGGATGGAGTGATGTTTGAGTAAATCACGAGAGGATGGCTGAACGGATTTGGATGAAATTCGGTATGTAGATACTTCAGGCTCCGTAATAAAACAGGTTATTATACTTTTCATCATCATCAATCATCACCACGCTGGTAAAACCGCATGGTGCAACTAGTTTTTTATATTTTATTACGAGTTTATTCGTGAACATGGCGCGTGCAACTGTGCCGAAGTATCGAGCAAAGAAAACAAATCAAAATACATGGTAAATATCCCGATAATAATATTAACACTCATATTTAATTATTTTTTGTTATGTGGCAATAGTTCCAAATACAGACTTATAATACAGTTCGATGACAGAATTGTAAACAGCTGAGGTCTTACTCTTGGTAATAGTCTGTAACAGGACTCGAATCTGTTGGTTACCCTTCAGTTACGGAACTCTAATTACATCTTTTTTTGTTTATTTCCCCATTACTTGTGAATCAAGCCTGTGTCCAGTTAATATTCACATTTTGTTGATTCAAATTGACTAAGGAAAGACTAACTCTAAACTTAATGAACATTTGAGTTATCTATAGGCTACCAATAGCTAGTGGATTGCTCAAAATTTAGTGTAGTAGTATTGTAATTAGTTATTAGTGTTTTATTTTAATAAAGGCATTTGCCCTAAAAAAAATTCAAATTGTGGACGCAAGGTGTTAAGCTAAGCCCAAAAGTCACTCCCTGTTACCACTATTTTTTCATATTTTTATACAATACAAAAAGTCTTTACTGTACACAAACAAATCACATATACAAGAGTAACTTCCTACTAATACCTAGTATAAATGCAAAAGTTTGTGTGTATGTTTGTTACTTCTTCACGCTCAAACGGCGACCCCGAATTCGATGAAATTTGGTATCGTGATAGTTTAAACCCTGGATTAACACATAAGCTACTTTTATCCCGGAAAAAGTATGGTTCCCGTGGGATACTTCGGTTGCGGGAAAACCATAATACACGTGGGTCAAACCGCGGGGCGCTACTAGTGTTATATAATACCCATTATACTTCGTGCTTCGTCCTCGAGATTAGTAACCTGAAATATAATATCTTTATACATTGCAGTAACGCCTACGTGACACCACTCTTTGCACTAAGTTGAGAGTTTTTTTTTTTTTTTTTTTGGTTTTGGAGGGTACTTTCTACTCCTTGCTCTTTCCCGGCGCTCATAGCGTCATTCGCTTTTTAGTGCTCCACCACTCAACACTATATTTTAAACTCAGTGCCGGTTTGATTTTTTCGAAGTGTTAACCGCCCCTAGTTAAAAATTACGACAAGGAAACGCGAAATAGAATATGACATCGCGAAAAAAATAAATAAATAATAATAATAATAATTCAAGGAACTGGAACAGAAGCTAACAAGTGATGATTATCAAAAACTCGTATCATCGAGTATTCGTCGTCTTCCCATCGCAAGAAGCATCTCCTTCTTCACCAATCTCGCCAGGTAATTAGCATTTTAAGACTCAAGTAATCAGTATTCGTATAATGTTCCTAGTACCTACCTACTTTGTCTACATAAACCCGGTTTGCGTGTAATTCTATGGGAATTATATCTTACTGGATAGTACGTAGACGCTATTAATGTGACTCGAGCTGTACTTGGGACTGTCTCACCACATGCCATATAATCATAGTTCATAGTTATTTATTGGGTAAAATTTGTTTACATGTCAAAATTATATAAATGTAGACTATAAGTAAAAGCTTAAATTACAACTAACAGTAAAAAAGTATTTTTATCGAAATACATAAATATCTAAAGACGATTATAATTATTAATATATAATATAATATATTATACATTGGAACATATCAATGAGTCCTAAATTGGAATGGATTTTATCGTACCGGATAGTACGAAGATGCTATTAATGTGACTCGAGCTCTACTTGGGACTGCCTCACCACATACCATATAATCAGTTTGCGTGTACTCCTGTGGGATACATCTTACTGATTCACTCGGTACATAAACTAGTTGGTTTGCGTGTAATTCTGGGAGAATTTTATCGTACCGGATAGTAGGTAGATGCTATTAATGTGACTCGAGCTGTACTTGGGACTGTCTCACCACATGCCATATAATCAGTTTGCGTGTACTCCTGTGGGATACATCTTACTGATTCACTCGGTACATAAACTAGTTGGTTTGCGTGTAATTCTGTGGGAATTTTATCGTACCGGATTGTACGTAGATGCTATTAATGTGACTCGAGCTGTACTTGGGACTGTCTCACCACATGCCATATAATCAGTTTGCGTGTAGTCCTGTGGGATACATCTTACTGATTCACTCGGTACATAAACTACTTGGTTTGCGCGTAATTCTGTGGGAATGTTGCCTTACCTAATAATATCTTTCGCATTTTATGATGACTATCGGAGGATAACAGTACATGAACCGAACTGTATGCGTAATTTATCAATTTACGCTGTCGAACTTCACATCTACCCTCGAGCTAGTATATCACTAACAAATTTCGATGCCATACAGGCAGAAATAATCTAAGTGCGCCTACCCAGGAGGAAGCGCCTAGCGGGGATGATTTGGAATTTATGACGTACGTCTTAGACGAAGGCCATTACTACATCAGCGGCTGCCTCAGCAGCGGTATGAGCTGGGAACCCACAAATGTGAGTTCACCATTTGAACGTCGTGGGTATGAGTCCGCGACCGCCACAGCGGTCGACGTCTGCGCCCAGTGCCGGGGTCGCACCCGCTACCGGGAAAATCGTTCAAAAAACTCCAGCGGCGGTGCCGCTAATCAGTAGAACCCAAGCTGGCGAATATTTAAACTAGAAGAACGAGGCCTGGGCGTGCAGGACGCCCGTGCCGGGACCACCCGCGCGCCCGCGGCGCTGCAGAGCCGCGAGCCTGCGCCTCCAGCGCGGTGCGCCGCGAACTACTCGCGGTGCTCGTCTTCTCCGGCAAAACCGACTGGCCGCCAGTAGACACGGTAATGTACGCATAACAATTGTCTGTCTCCCTTTCGTTAACAATGGTCCCTGATATGAAGAATCACTGATTCTACACTGCATTGAAGGTTATAAAATACAATTTACAAACACATTACATTATAATATACCCAATAATAAATCCGAAAAAGAGCAATATGATTCCCTCCACTTCATGCAAGTTTTTAGACCTCACAAGGGTCACCCGTTCTATTATAATAGGTTTGCCAAATGAAAAACGAATTCATGTAGAAAAGGAAATAACAAGAATAGAATGGTTTTCTAAAAAGACTAGCTCCAAAGTCAGGAAACTCGCACAGTTGATACGATTACTCATCATCTGCATGTCCGGCTGTCAAATACGGCAGGTTGTATTACTTCTACTTTAAATGGTGGCTCCGCGCCATTATAACTTTTTTACCATTTTCTAAAAAGACAATTTTTAGTCTTTTTAGCTTATTTTATTGAAAGCTTAATTAATATAATAATAATAAAAATAAAAAGACCACATACGAGAACAGTTCATAAAGATTGGTTCTGATTGAACAGGGTTTGAGTTCATTTGTTAATTTATTAGCTAGGAAATACTTTAGATTACCTACCATAATTTTCCTTTGTCAAGGATTCTCGCCGTAACAACGGATGCGCTTGACCTGAGTCATTACCTACATCTAAAGAAGGGAAGTTGAGGGGCGAAAATGTGATTGGTAATATATTTTTTCAGCCCCTAGGTCATCTCTAAAGTACATGCATTACATATTTGTAATATTTTGAATCAACACGTGCCAGTGTTTGTCCCGCCCTCTCGTTCTGTAGACTGCGAGCTTCTGTGGTGTCATCGGCAACTGTTAGGCCGTAATTACTTTTGGCCATAGGATTCGAGACAATAACTACTCCTTTGAAATACTTTCTGACGCCTCAACGACAGGGGGCGGCTGCGTGTGGCGGTCAAACCGCTAGCGGCTCCTGGTGGGAACGAAAGCGCAAACTTCACATTAATCAACTTAAAGTATTAGTAGTTTATTTCTCAATCACATTTTTTACAAAACAGCCAACCTGTGAAATGTTACTTCGCGACGACGATGCTACTGCCATTTCATATTCCTATAAACCGAATGGCCAGCATTCAATTCTCTCGCCTAACGCGCATCGCTAACATTTGGCCATAGTGCGAATCAAAAAGAGTATTTGTATTAGCATCTTGTTATCATCGAAAGAAAACATCGTAGCGGATGCGGAATCTAGAAAATCCCACCCCGATTAAGAATGTGAACAAAGTAGTTCAGCATTTAAGACTATAGTCAGTAGATTCGGACCTCCCACGGTTAATTTATTTGCGCGTATAGTATTATAAAAATGCAATAAAATAATGTCAAAATAGTAAACAATACATCATGATTCAGAGATCCAGAAGCATTTGAAATAAATGCATTCACGATCCTTCGATCAGATAGTTATTATTTGTACGCGTTCCCCCTGCGCCATACTGCTTAAAATCTGATCAACAACTATATATATATATATATACAGTCGTGGTCAACTAATTAGGGACATTCAAGATAGTGAAGGGCTATAACCGGTTATGTACATATAAATATAAAACCCTATTGATTTCTCAGCACCTATTAATTGCATAATGTGGTCCGATTATTATGCTATAAATGGCTGTAAATAAAAGATTAAATAAATAGAAAAAGTATTTGATATCAAAGATTAAACATGTGTTAAATATTAAGGTACAATTCTGTAGTGGACATTTAATTAAGGACAGTAAAGTATAATGAAAAATACAGTTAAACAAAACTTATAATCTGCAGTGTTATAATATCTTTAACAGCTCTATTTTATTACGTGTAAAATCAGTACCCAGTAGCAAAACCTTTGTTAGTAATTACCGCTTGAAACCGATGTGGCATAGACATTATCAGTTTCTGACATGTTTTGACAGGAATGTTTACCCATGCCTCACAAAAAGCTTCATGAAGTTCATCCAAATTTGTATTACGATAAGTGGCAACTTTTTTCTTGATTTCGTGCCAAAGGTGCTCAATTGGGTTGAGGTCCGGGCTATTTGCTGGCCAATCTAGCACCGATACAGACTGACTGGTAAGAAACGACTTGACTGAATGGGCGGTATGTTTCGGGTCGTTATCCTGCTGAAACGTCCATATAATAGGGAGATGCTCCTCAGCATAGGGAAGCATAGTTTCTTCCAATATTGCCTTGTATTGATGTTGGTCTAAGTTACCCTGAACTTTCCTCACAGGTCCCACTCCACGTCCAGAAAATGAACCCCACATTTTAATGTTTCCACCGCCATGTTTCACCTGTTTTTTTGTGAATCTTGGATTCATTTCCGCTTTTGCAGGACGCCGTACATATTGCCTTCCATCTGAAGAAATCAAATTAACCTTGGTCTCATCAGAGAAAAGTACATGTTGCCATTGGGCGTAGGTCCAATGTCCATATTTACGTGCAAACGCCAAACGAGCATTTCTATGTTCTTTCTTCAACAACGGTACTTTGCGAGCCACTCTTCCGAACAACCCTGCTTCTACCAAACGTCGTCGAACGGTCCTCGCAGATACACCGGCTCTTTCGTTTGCCCCAAACACTTCGTGTTTCATTAAAATAGAGCCTAGAAACGGATCTTTCTTAGCTAACCTGGTTATCATTCTATCTTCTTGCGGAGTCGTTTTTCTCGATCTTTTTGTTCTGGACACATTTAAAGCTGTGTTATAGCACTTGAAATGTTGCACTGCATTGCATACCATAGTTTTTGAACAATTTAAATGTTGTGCTATCCTTCGGTATGACCAACCACGCTCGACAAACTTCATGATAATTTTTCGTAGTGTTGGATCGCAACTTTTATTTTTGCCCATTTTTCTTCAAAATAATTATCAAAACTTAAAATAAAAAATCTGGATTGCCGCCAAAACGTCCACGAAACAATAAGAAAAGAAACAAAAAAATATTAAAATTCCAATTTTGAAATTAGAACGCAATACCTCAGTGTCCCTAATTAAATGGCCAGCCAGCATTCTTTGAACCAATAGCACTATGATAATTTATCAGCTATACTGTAAAGAGGTTTAATATTTAAGAAGTTGTTATTGTTTGTATAATCGCGCACATAAATGACTAATTACACTTACATGTAAAAGATATGGAATATTGTTAAGACTCGTTGGAAAATAAAAAAAATATTCACAATTTGGCTTAACTAGAGATTGTCCCTAATTAGTTGACCACGACTGTATATATATATATATATCTCCAATAAAGCAAGAGGTATCATTATTGTTCAATTGTGGCCTCACAAGCTTGGTACCCGATTATTTATTTTTTAATCTTCAATATATAAGCAATTATATTTTCATTTCAACTGCTGGAACATCTAGGCCAATCTGACCCTAGTTACAGGGATATTGTCCGGGGCGCGCTGCTCCGACGGGCGGCGCCAGAATCTTCGGATATTAGGCTAGCTCTGTTGTCAGCGAAATCATTTAGGCAGTACAGGCCTTAAATTAGAAAATGACACACCTATTGCAAAGATAATAACATACAAATTTACGTAACCTCTAGTAAATGAGTCATTGATTTCCTAACGAAAATGTATATACGGTGGTTGTCAATATGGCTTTTTTAACAGTTATAGGGCTGCGCTATCTTAGGACAGTATATGTCAGATAATCATAGAATCCAAAGGTTCTTTAAAAGCCTCATCCGACTAATACCTCCTACACCCGAATGTGATATGACATGGAATCCTGGAAAAGTATTAGACTACCTAGTGGAACCCAAACAAATGTACTTACCTTTTTAGGACTCGTGTAAAATATATGTATATATATATATATTGCTAACCTAATTATTCTTATCACAATAAATAGAGTTCAGACTCTATGCAATAAAAATCTACAATATTAACATTTTAACTAAAATTATGAATAAAATTGAAATTTCATCGAAAGTAGGAAACATTTAACATCTACTATAAATCCCGTTTTTTTAAAGAAAAACCACAAGCGTCATGCTTAGGCACTAATCTTGTACATAGATAGAACAACACCTTTGTGGAAAAGTATCGAATTGTTTGTTAGTTTTATTAAGGCTTATTGTAATAGCTTATATAGTGAGTGACTACCCATACGATAAGCCGCTGGATCAGGTATCAGGTCTTAGGTATTCTACCTAAAGGTATACAACATTCTCTGCGACGCGCGGCTACGTCTCGAGCTCACGCACCGACGGTCAACAGCAACCAGCAGTGCAAGTACAGAACTCGTTTCGCTAAATTTGACGATCGTCAAATTCGTCATATTTTTACGAATTGTACGAGTACAGAACTTAAATCGCAATCGGTTGTCGATCACATCTGGATGACATGATGACGTGTCACCTGGACCTCTTCACGTCTCTTTCGATAGTGATATACAAGAGCTATTCCTTTAGAAATTCGGTATACAATCTTAAAACAATTCCGAAAGTCTTAACCGGTTAATTGCGTACCGTAAACGGTGCCTTTTATCATCAGCGACTGCTGGCTCTCAGTTTGTCTTCCAGGAATAACATGACTAATACCCATTATTTATATCAAGTAGTTTGTTGCTTAAATTTATCGACATTGTTTTTGAAGTAGTGATATCGCAGATCCCAAACACAGCCGGCCGGAGCCCTAGCTCCAGAACGTTTTCCCAGTTTCTTAATAGAACTATTCTCAGCTTTGTCGAAGCAGAGTTAGCAAAAGCGATTATCAATCCAGATTGAATAGAATAATTGTCTATTAGGAAATTATTTAAGTCTATAACAATATCACTATGAAATTTAAATGTAACAAATTGTATACACATCAATTGTGATTTATACATTTGTAAGTCGGAAAACAAAACTTGTGTTTTTTCACATGTTTTGTTACATAACAGGCAGCGTTAACGATTTCCTAAACACGCTATCTCTCAAAGTCTACAATGTATAAAGATATTATATTTCAGGTTACTAATCTCGAGGACGAAGCACGAAGTATAATTAGTGATTAAACGAACTTACCTGTAAGTGAAGTTCTATCATAATTATACGAGTGCTTCGTCCGAAGAGATTAGTACCTAACACCCGCCCGCCCTATGTAACTATCCATCCCTTAAATGGTTTAGGAAATTATTAACACTGTACCTAATAACATAGTGCAGACTCTAAATTAATGACGCTATGAGCGCCGGGAAAGAGCAAGGAGTAGAAAGTATCCTCCAAAACCAAAAAAAAAAAAAAAAAAAAACTCTCAACTTAGTGCAAAGAGTGGTGTCACGTAGGCGTTACTACAATGTATAAAGATATTATATTTCAGGTTACTAATCTCTTCGGACGAAGCACTCGTATAATTATGATAGAACTTCACTTACAGGTAAGTTCGTTTAATCACTAATAGTACAAGGGAAGGACTTAACGCTGAAAACGATCTCTTCCAGTTAACCCAGGATGGATAAAGCTTACCTATAGGATAAGAGCAGTAGGGGTTGTAAGTAAAAAATATACCCATAGTGAAATAATATACATTATTAAAAATAAAGTCAATTTGTTCAAAAAGTTGTAATCTTGATTAAAATGCATCTTGGCTATTTGAAACCGAACCGAGGATAAACCCGCGGTGTGAATGAAGAATACAACTCAGGTTGCCAATTCTCTTATTTATTAAGACAATCCATTCATAAACAATGCAATAGTCGTTCAACTGTTATCATAAATAAACTTGATATTCCGCTAAACTAACAATTGCATCTCGATTGCATTGTAGACAATTGAATAGCGATAGAAATTAGATCTGTGAAGCCATTACAATTATACTCCAAGTAGAATAGCAAAACTAGAAAAACTGCCAATTCATTGACAATCTATGAGCAATGTGATAGTAGAATTGATACCCAGGTGTGCCCATAGCGCAAGCGGGAACCTCGTCCATGACGTTCTGTGACCGTGTCCGCGAACCGGTCGTGCGTTCATGGACCACTCTGATCTATAACGATATAATGATAGGAAGCTAAGCGGCTACTGTTGGACTACTTTCTTTTGAGATACTAGCATGCACTGTATTTATGATAAATAGGACCATAACGGCGTATACTGTTGAACACCTACCATTTCGTCGCCTTTCTACCATTTTATTAATAATATGTACCATTACTACATGTTATTTATTTTTCTTAAATAATAATCATTTGCCCGTAGCTTTGCTTTCGTGAATATACATATTAGAGCGTACAATTCAAAGAAGAAAAGTAGCTTATAATTGTAACTCGATCGCATCTCTATATCTACCAAAACTCAATTCAGTATCGGTTGTGCTATTGAGACGCGAAATTGTTAAAAACATTATACATAACATAGTATATTTAAAGCTCACGTTCATAATTACTTTACACTGTTTCTACGGGTATAACGTGGTACTTACGCGTAGTAGATATCACGATCGACAATTGTTTCGGCTTTTTCCGGAAGACTCAAGATCCCGATGAAGGCCGGAACAAGCCGAAACAATTGTCGATCGTGATATCGTCTACGCGTAAGTACCACGTTATACCCGTAGAAACAGTGTAAAATATACATACGTATATTCACGCGTCTTTCACGTAGATGTATTTGTAGAAACCCCAACCAAATTCGCAGAGCGATGTCAGCAATATATTTCCTTATAAATACCGGCTTCCAAAATCACTAGCTCCTTTTTGTCTTGGATCAACACGATGTTGTTATTTGCTCCTAAAGCCTGCCAGTTTCGTTTCAGTAATAAGTACAGGAGTTCCTTTGTGTTTCGTGTAAAATTACATACATATCTAAAAAAAAATATCTTTGTGTGTGTGTGTGTGTGTAAAAAGTTGTTTTCTAAGCTTGATAGGGCCATAAAACAGTTTGCCTAGGCTTTCTCCTTCCGATAATCTCATTAATTTCACCCATGTATACCTGCTTAGTCAATCTCTTTTTGTGCATTCTCTCTACATGACCAAACCATCTTGACATACTTTTCTCAATCTTAGTCACTACATCTTCATATACACCACAACAAACAAACATACGGTCGCCGTGGCTCAGTGGTCAGTGACATGACTTCTGTGTCTCCGGCCTGGGGCCCTGGGTTCGAATCCCGGCAGGGGCAAACATAATATATTTGCGATGTGTGTAGATGTTTGTCCCGGGTCTTGGATGTTCGTGTCCTGTAATTGTGTGTGTCCTTACTTCTCGCGACACAGGGAATTGTAGTGCGAGGGTTTGAATGTAATAAATTAAATTAAATACATTATATACAAAAATATTGTCGACCTCAACCGTCAATAAATGATTTTCTCCCCATATTTTTTTATTTTCTTTGCTTTTGAATTAAAAGCATAAACATTATTATCTTGATAGACAAATGATTCACCACTAACTTTGCCAACATAAAGAACGACTATGTAGTCTGAAAAACACCTCTATAATTTTTTCACCATCCTTCACGTGTATTTGTTATTGTGTTTATTTTTTTTTATTATTTGGTTCTCCAGCATTTCACCACTACGCTGGACCTAGAATGTTGACTGCCTCTGAAGGACAGCTGCTTGGACACACAAATGTGTTTGAGTTTTTTCTACTTGGAGGGTTGTTGTCAGGCAGGCTGGAACTAAAAAGTACACTAAAGCCATGTAAGTTGTAGTGCACCATTAACTTGAAACCTTCGTAATATAAAAAATACAAAAAAGAGGACTCACTTAGTTTGTATATTATTTAGTGTTTTAGTGTACGCTTGTCTTGATGTTTAATTAATATTTTTAAATAGTATTATTTAATTAAATTTAATCAAAAAAAGGTACGGACTATTGAGCCTGTAGTGTATATTTAATATATAGTATAGTTTAATCAATAATAAAGAATTCAAAAAAAAATTGAAACCTTCTTCGAAACATACTTTATGGGGAGAGTTATTCTAACGTAAGGTTATAAGCTGTCAAACACAAACCTTTCTATAATTTGACGAGTCACGATACACGTGTTATGTATAATTTCACGAATAATGTACACGAAGTTTGAGCTTGTTACATAGCCACTTAAAATCGTTACATACCGTTAGAGCATGGATGCACAGACTTATTAAGACTAGGGGCCACTCGGGCAAATTATGAACTGATGGTGGGCCATCAGAAGTATAGGTAATTAAAGACAATGAAAAATTGATAATAATGTATTCAAATTGAAAAAGAATTTATTAATTTGAAGCGTGGCACTGCATAGTGCTTACAATCTTTTTTATATTTGGCACAAATTTACTTGTAGCAACACGTAAAACTGCTTCCAAACTTTCATTTGCAAGGCGGTTTCGATTTTTTGTTTTATTATTATTTAGGATTGAAAAGGTTTGTTCACATATATAGGTAGAACCAAATAAGCTTGCACATTTCAGAGCGTTTATGCGCAACTCTTTGTACGTATTTTTATCAATGCAGCGGTAAAAGTTCAGCAAGTCTCCTTCGTTGAATTTGTTGCGTAAATCTTGGTCGTTCTGAATGTCGATAATTTCTAACTGCATTAACTCTGGCGCATTTTCAACTGAAATCGTGAAAGGATTGCTAAATATGTCCAACAGAGGTTTCACTGTTTTAAACTCCGAAAATCTGTCTTGAAAAGATTGAATCAAAATATCTAGCTTTTTTACATAACTGAAATTAATAGCAGTTTTTTTGAATTTTTCAGCCATTTTCTTATAATTCGGAAAATGATTGTAATTTCCAGAATTCAATTGCGATCTGAAAAGTGTCAGCTTGCATTGAAAGGATGATACATGTGCGTAGAGCTGGGATATCAGTTGATTTTTGCCTTGAAGCCGTGTGTTCAAGACATTCAAATGATTTGTAATGTCAACTAAAAAAGCCAAATCACACAACCAATCAGGACTTTTAAGTTCCGGGACGTCCCTTTGCTTTTCCGCCAGAAAAATATCAATTTCTTCTATTAAATTTAAAAATCGTTCCAGTGTCAATCCACGACTTAGCCACCTTACTTCTGTATAATACAGTAAATCTCCATGTTCGCATTCAATGTCATCAAGGAATTGTTTGAATTGCCTGTGATTGAGTCCTCGTGATTTTATGAAATTCACAGTCGAAACTACCACTTTCATGACATTTTCAAATTCAATTTTTTTAGAACAGAGGGCTTCTTGGTGTATAATGCAGTGAAACTGCATGAGATCTTCAGCGTTTAAGTTTTTTTCTTGCAAATGCTTTTTCAACAAAGTAACTAGCCCAGAATTGACACCAATCATCGAAGGAGCACCGTCAGTCGAAACTCCCGATAATTTCGATAAGTCCAAATCAGTTTTTGAACACTCGTCCAAAAGTACATTGAGTATATCAACTCCTCTGGTTTGACCTTTCAATGAACACATTCCTAATAACTCTTCGAAGACTTCAAAATCTTGAGTAACACCTCGTATGAATATAAGAAGTTGAGCTGTGGAACTAATATCAGTGGATTCGTCGAGTGCTAATGAAAAAAAATCAATTATCTTAGTTTTTTCATTTAATTGTTCCGCAATATTATCTGACAAAGACATAATTCGTCTTTGGATGGTCATACGATTCAGTTGAATTTTCTCAAACTTTTTTGCTGCTTCTGGACACATTTTCTTAGCGGCAATTTCTATGCATTCTTTTACAAAATCCCCATCATTGAAGGGGCGACTCCGCTTTGCTATCATTCGAGAAATTTCATAACTAACTTCTGTAGCTGTGTCTGTATCTTGAATGGGTTTTGTAAACATAGCTTGTTGACCAATAAGCTCCCGTTTTAAAGACAAAACTTTTTGCTTTCTTAATTCGCCTGTAAACTTCGTAAAAGTAGGATGCTGCGTTTCATAGTGCCTTTTTACATTATATTCCTTTGCAATCGCAACAGAATTCTTGCAAATTAAACAAACGACTTTGTTATGCGACCATACAAAAAAGTATTTCTCAGTCCAAATTTCTTGAAACTGCCGATTTTCATCTTTAACCTTACGTTTTTTACTAGTTCCTGGCATGTCCATGTTGCGTTTTAATCCTGACTAGGATTACCACAGCACCTAAAACCAATTACTAGGCATGAGTTCGATATATCAAAACGTAACTAATAACCGATATGAGTTTCATATCGTATCATATCGATATGACGGTTGCACATAACCGATATTACAAAAACTATGATATCTATATTATCGAGACGATATCAAAACACGCGCGAGAATACCTACGTTATGAAAACTGCAAACGATATAACCAAAACGCAAAACCGTGCACACAACTGAATGGATTGATATTCGTTTCTTCTCTTTCTTACTAAAGAGCGGTGTAACGGTTTTGGTGATATAACGAAAACGCCCATGTCTACCAATTACAGTTCCTAATTAATTACCAAAAATAATTGATAAAATATGTAGATAAAATTAATAACAGTTTTACTTACGATTTCACAACACAATTATACACGGCACTTGACGGGAAATCTACGTTGAATGTGGATCAAAATATATTATAATTATGACACCGGCTAGTCGAGTTAAAATCTACACTAGAACTAACGACACTTTACTCAAATTAAAACCGAACTGTCGGTCGCTGCGGTTAGCGTGGCTTTTATACCACGCGCATAGAGTCGAAAACTGTCTGGAGAAATCTCGAAACCGACTCTGGAAGCTTCGTGTATCTACCTACGCGAGCTATCGGGAATTTGGGACTATTGCTATCTCGCTCGCTCGAATTTAACCGAGATCAGCACGAACATTACCGACCGCTGTTACCGACGCATGCACGGCGCACCGATAAGATTGATAGAGCGCGCGCGCGAGATTCAAATTACTTTTCGAACATTTGTTATTGGTTTTATTCTGGAATAGAACTCAATATTTTCGAATGTACGAGAGTATTATTTTTGCTGTCGGCGGGCCACCAGTATTCGACCGGCGGGCCGCATGCGGCCCGCGGGCCGTAGTCTGTGCATCCCTGCGTTAGAGAGTGCGTTACTCTTTGTCTCAATTTGGTTAGGCGTTAGGTGAGGGGGGCGTGGGTCGCAGTTCCATTGTGTCCTACACAAAAACCTCTAACTCTGAATTAGAATAACAATTGAAGCATAATTATGACACTTCTGACTCTCTGCTTAAGTTGTCTGTGACGTTGACACTTGATTTTATTACTCGTCGCACCATTGTGATCACTATTTAACTCTTGTAATGACTGGAGTCATTAAAGTGTAAATAGTTATTCTCAACTTCAATGTGCACAAAAAACATATCATCTGTGAAATATCTCTTAATATCAGGTGAGACATCAGTGAAACGTAAACGCTAACGATGAATATTCGTTCTCGTTGATCCCGTGATATATCGCTTTGAAGTGTCAATTTCATACATTTTTTTATGTTCTATTACAGCGTTAACGCTTGCAGAATGTTATTTTGTTTAAGCTGCGATGTAATATGACTTACAAAATGATATGTCAGATGTCATATCGCACTGTTTCACTATGAACGCTTCAGCTCACTCTGGAGACAGAGCGAGTGGGAGTGACACAAACATGATATTAAGATTTCAACTGGAAGACAGTCGGCTCGACATACCGCATTGTGACGCGACTTAGTATTATAGACGAGTGTACATGAGAATCGACACAAATTAATTATGTACTCAAGTACAGATGCCCGCGACTGCCTCGCGTAATAATTAGTTATAAAGATAACGTTCTTTTAGCTTTTATCTCATCTGATTTTAGGAAGATTTGTGGAATTGCGTGTGGAAGCATTTCTTGACCACAGCCTCACAAAAGAAAATAATAAAAATACTTTACTTACTGAAATGTGATGTAGCCACATTTTTTAAGCTGTTGTAATTGTTTCTATGTAAACGGAAAAATCTCTATAGTTCAAGTAATGTGGTGATTCGCTGGCTTTTCTAAAATATCCTTAGAAATGTAAAAAAAGAATAATACGTTGTAATCAACGTGACCAAATTCCCCATTTTAGTTTCTTAATATTATTTGTGAGCTAAAATATAAAAATAATAATATGACTTTAGCGAGTAGAGAGCAGATGATTCATCATCATCATCCAACAATAACGACCGTATAGGTCCAGTACCATTCGGTGATGAATTTACATGAGTTTATTCTACCTGTCAAAACTGTAACAAAATTAACTCAGAAGTTTCGGTTAACACTGTCAGGAAACTTCTGAGTTAATTTTGTTGCAGTACAGACGGATAAACATTTCGTATCCCTAACCTTTTTTCTACGCACACGGCTTAAGTTTCAATGTAAGTAATACGCTGATTTCATAGCGTTATTATATATGAAGTTTGAAAGTAAAAAAGTAAAAACAGATAATTTTATCTTTGTCTGAGATTACATTTTGGTTTCTGCTTCGCATCGCAGTACAAGCATAGATAGATCCCAATGACATAGTTTCGAATTGTATTCGCAGTTTTGAGATAAAAACTATTATAAAGGTTCAAGGTACTCTGTTAAAATATACAAAGGTTTTTAGTTCTCTAATGTCCTTAGGGGTATTGGGAATCTAAGCATAAACATTGAGCCACACTCCAGTGTTAAAGCACACAGTTGGGGTTTCCAGCTTCATTCCCAGTTCCATAGTTGCTCAATAATTAAAAAGCTACAAGACTGCAATAAGTATCATAACATTTAGACCACTCTTGTAAGTAAGTACAAGTAAATTATGACACGCCAAACGGCGAGGCACGGCGGCGCGCGGCGCGGGGGGCGGCAACTAACAGACGTGACGGAGACGCTACAAATTGCGTTCAGAGCTTAGAAGGGGAGATAATGGATTTTTAAACTATTGCATAGCTTCTATAGCGGGCCTTGAGCGTGGAGACCGAATCCAGAAATCCCGTAACGAAAATAACCTAACAACCCCCACTCCGACTGGCACAGCGGTGATACTTTTTAGTTTTGCCATCTATCGATGAATAGCAGAACTTTTAATGACTTTTTTGAAATATCACGCTTGTCTGTTTAGTTCAGCAACTCGCCTCTAGGTGGCATTGGTTGTACCGGCGTTACTGCATAAGTTATGAATATATTAATTGCATAAGTTGATAAAAAATGCTATGCAATAGCTTTACCGCGGCAGTCCCCGAGTGCCACGCGTCTTTTTTCTTATTATTTTATTTATTCGATAATGTATTACATTATTCAAGTTGATTTTTAACATCATTTATTGATTTATGCGATCTTTACTTTGCAGAAACAGACGGCTGTTTAATTACTAAAACCATTTTTGCAGATTAAAAAATCCAACAAATTAAATATCCGCGGCGCTGGAAACTTGTAGACTTATGTGCTCCTATTCAATAGTAGGTAAGTCGGCATACAATCCCATGAATATTTTCTTATTGATAGATTGATGACATAATCCAAGTACATTTAAATTTACTTTTTCTTTTAATAGGCTTCTACAGATTTCACATATTATCAAAAAGCTGAAACCAATATACATCATCAATAAAGAATACATACAAATGATATTTTTTTTAAACCGTTCTATGAAGCTATCTTTAAGCTCTATCTTCATTTTCAGCGATAAAGCCCCCTAAATAATTTTTAAAAATACATTTCATATCCTCTCACATTTAGTCAAACTTTTGATGTGAAAGGTATTTGAGTTTTATTGTTTATTGCATTAACAATGTGCTAGGCGGAACTTACGTTCAAGTTATTTGAAGGAAATTATACGGCTACTATTGAAACTTGAACCCACGATTACCTGTACAGAACGGTATTCAGTGGTCATGGGTTCAAGTCCCACAAGCAGCCGAATTTTTTCTTTTAAATAATTTGAATGTAATAGGTATTTTGCATTAAAAGTTTGGGTAAGTAATATAATTTTCTCAAAACCGACTACTCGAACTTTTGTTACGCATATTATTTTTCTCCGTAACATCCTACTAATATTATAAATATGAAAGTTAGTGTGCATGTATGTGTATGTGTATGTGTGTGTATGTGTATGTTTGTTACTTCCTCACGCTCAAACGGCTTCACCGATTTCAATGAAGTTTGGTATGGAGATAGTTTAGACCTTGGATTAACAGATAGGCTACTTTTATCCCGGAAAAAGTATAGTTCCCGTGGGATAATTGAGGTAGCGGGAAAACCGTAAATCACGCGGGTGAAATCGCGGGGCGTTACTAGTAGGAATACGAAAGCGTAAATGGGGAACCCAATTCGCGCGAGTGTGTTAGTGACTTTGTTACTACTTGACTTTGAAAATACAGATAAACGGATTTCTATGAACTGTCAGATCATATTAAGTAAGATATTTGAAGTTATCTAAAAGTTCCCAAAGGGTTCCCAAAGTTCCCAAAACAAATAAAAATGAAATTCATACGTTAGTATACATAAATGTAGTCTTCACAGGTGTCATTGATGACATTATAGCATAATATTTAAGCAAAATTTCGGCTGCGCTATTGTTATAATATTAACCCAGATCTCCTGTTCTATTACGTTCAGCATCTGAATGGCAAAGACGTTTGGAATTTCTGACGGCCAATTTGTCTTTTGCCACGGCTGTAACGTGCCGCGAACAATAACTTGAATGTACACGATGAAAGGCCAGCGCGGGCCTCGGGTACTCACCTCAATGTAAACTCATGTCATTATGACTCATAATGTTTCTTTGAATAGTATTTTATAAAAAAATGCTCCAAAGCACCTTGTGGCCTAAAATGTCACTGGACCATTATTAGACGGCGGTAGCATTAATTATTAATTTAATTGATATTGATATTTTTTTCAATGAAAACATTATAGTTACACCTCCGCACTAGAATTCTCTGAGTCGCGGGCGGCATGAGCACGCAAACACATACAAGACCCGAGAAAACATCTATGCTATCTGTATCTATGCTCATTACATCATGTTTGCCGCGGGTGGGATTTGAACTCTGATCCGCGGATTTGAAGTCAGTATCACTGATTACTGAGCCAAGACAACCGCCAAATTATGATACTATATTATGTAACACTTATACAATTTTTAGCTGTGTTTCCACCAAATACAATTATAGATATTTACTGTATACTAGCCAAATCCTAACGAACAAAATTTCTTGCGATTATAATCTGGCTGACTTTTATAGATCAGTTGAATAAATAGTAGTATATTAAAATATACCTAAGTCATAATATTGTGTCTTTTATGAAGCTCTAAACCAATGAAGATACCTTTAGTGCGTTTTTGACGAACGCTAATGTTAGCGAGAACATTCAAAACGATTATTTTGATAATTATTGTTCCTTCCGCTCAAACGAAACGATTTCTTCGTTATTTTCGTTATTTTTTTTTCTTTAATCACACTCAGACCCCCGCACTAGGATTCCCTGTATCGCGGGAGGCATGGACACACACAATAACAGCACACAAACATCCAAGACCCGGGACAAACATCTACACTCATCGCACAAATGTTTGCCCCTGCCGAGATTCGAACCCAGGGTTGCGGTGACACAGAAGTCATGTCGATGACACAAACCACTGCGCCACGGGACCGTTTTATACCTAAGTCGGGAATCTTGTCTATTTATTTAATACGATCGTGTTATGCCGTGGTGGTACCTGCCTAGAATGTATTAACCGTACTGGTTTAACACTCAGAAGCAAGGACTTTGAATCAAAAACACTCTTTGTGAACTTGAAAATCAGCTTTATTGCTTTAGTTGCTATTGCTATATATATTTAGAGGTACAATCTTACTTAACAAAGCCTACAGCGGCACGATACAAGTTACTCAGACAAATTTCGGAAAACGAATGGCGGCATACTTCCAAAATGCGTTGCCTGTTCGCTTACCCCCCACTGTTATACTCTTGCTTGTGATTGGTCAAGTCCTCTTGAACAAATCACAAGCAAGCTGTCGAAGTCTCGACCGATCACACGAAATCAATACAATCTACTTTAAATCTTACAACTTTATAAAAATGAACGTAGTTAGTCGAAAAATATATAAATAACTAAGATATAATTTAGATAATTATAACAGCTCGGCCATCCGATTTTCAACGAGTCCCTCGTTGTTAAGTATAATTACAAAAATATTACATTACTCTTTTCCACCACATAAACTATAAATGTATCGTATATTGAACATAATTATATTTTACCACATTAGTGCTTAATTACTCATCTTGACTATACAAACTTAAGTTCATAGTTCAAAGTTATTTATTGGTATAGGTATACAGGTCAAATTAGCATTGAAATAAATAATAATAATAAATAACATTTGAAAATTAACAATATTATATATAGACATCAGTACGTAGTACTAGTTACAATTAGTTATACAATAAATTTCAGTCATATTATGTCACAAAATAAGAATAACAACGTACAATAAAATAACAAGTAATATAAAATAATATTTTATCAAATTTCAATATGTCACATATTCGTTCATTCAATCTTTTAAATTCCTCGTAACTATAAAACCTTTGGTTAATAAGCCAATGCTTCAATCTTAGTTTTAATAATGCATTTGTTTAAATAAGTCATCAAAGTAGCACATTTCAGTATTTAAGTCTCGAATGCAATTGTATTAATAATATATTTACATGACCTATGATTGAAACTGTATGTTTTAACAAAACAGAAGTACTGCTACTACCTACTTTTTAAATTTATAGTTATATGAATTTAAATGACCATATAAATATGTATTATCTTTGAGGAGATATCGGTTGCCTGATATCCCCAACTTAACAAACTTAAAGTACTTTGTTATCAGATTAACAGTAAGACATTTATTTATTTACAAAATAAATTAATTAACATTACAGTGGTGCATTGCATTTAGTATCTAAACAACGCTAACTTTAGTAACTTTACAATAGATAGAACTCGTCAATGTACCTACTTATTATACCATAACCTTAGTTAACAAAAAATGCTTATAACTTAACCTCATAATGTGTCGGTCAAAAACCTTGACCAGCACACCTATACCGATGTACAAATTGTTAACATGAGAGGCATCCGTTACCTGATACCCCACACTGACCCATCGATACTTACTCTAACCGATGGATCAGTATTTACAGGTCCATGACGTTGACCAGCAAATATTCCAGCAAGTAGTACACGGGATATTTTAGATGATACATGACATTAATCATCCAAACTTAAAACCACATAACCTTTGCATTTACTATGCACATTTATATTCTAATATTACTTAAAGTGGACCTTGTAAATTCATTACCTGCTTGTTTAACTCTGTGTACAATATTTATCTTCATAACTTTATTAATAGTAAACATTATCTTCACTATCCATACATCTCTTTCCAACTCTCATATTCAGATCCGCAATCATTATTCTCGGGTCTACTACCACGTCACCTTCTTTAAAGCAAGTTCTACTTTCTTTTTCGTCTATATCTATTATACCGTTGCTTATCCTTGTCCTGTTGCCTGCTCTTTATGCATTACACATTCAAGGCCCTCTACCAGAAATTCACTCCAAGCTTAGTATACCTATTCTAAACCCGTGACGACCATTCAAACACAACTTGCGACTGCATCAGACACTTTTCAGACCAATTCAAAAGTATTGCTAAATGTAGTCAAGCCCTACACGAGTAAATAGTTCAAGTAATCCGTACGTTCTAAGAACTAGACTTCATGCTCGATCTAATAACGATACTTCCCGCTCGTTTGACAACGACAGTTCATGGGGCGGAACCCGCCACGCGCCATAAATTAGTATTCACATCGGTTGAAACCATGTTTTGAACATTAAACCACAACAACTGTCTTTCTAGGACATGGCTGCACCTGACCCTGAACTTTAAATCTCCCGATTAAGCTACTTCAGCCGGAAGTAATATGAACATGATGAAGTAATGTTTCGTAGTAAGAACAATGAGATTAAGTATAAGAAACTATTTAGTTCACGCTTCATCCGATTTGATACAAGTAAAGCTACCCCTTTTCTGTTTATAGCGCGTCCGACCTTATCGCACAGGTGCCCTTTCAATTTAAGAATGCATATCAAATAAATACACTCGCGCATATTTATGTCCAACGCAATAGTTCTAACAACATGAGTGAGTAGTCTTTATTCCCTGTCTTCGTATTCTCCATTATACATTATATATAGAATGTATAATTATATACATATATGTATATTATGTATGAATGTACATATACACAATATGTATAGAATTTTTCAGTTAAGACGTTACAAAGCTGAATAAGTTTTGACATTTTGAAGTTGATATTCATCTACCGCGTAGATAGATGATTTATCCATGATCCACCGGTTCATTAGTTCGTAACTTTCTGTCATTGTGACATTATCTTTTTTTAAAAATGACACGACACTAATAATATCTACTTTAAATAATACTGAGACGATATAGCCCTGTCCTTTTATTTAATAATGATAACACATTGAATGCTTCGAAGAAGGATTTCAAAATACCAAAACGGTGTGTAAGAGCCATAAGCAAGGCATGGTATCTGGGCGGTTGCGAGCAGTTATTTGGTCAATGTAATAGTCTCTCACTTCCATGTATGTGCATTAGGGATTTATGCATATTTGTAAAAACTCATCTTAAGTTCTTTCAAGAACGAAATGAAATTATTCCAAGACAGAGACGAACATCAAGTTTACAAACCTATGTTATACCAATCTCCTTGTCATAAAAGTATTTACATTACTATGCATACGCATTGCGACATTTAAGGTAAATCCCGATTAATCTTAATGGACACATCGCGCGCGCAGCCTTTGCATGAGCCACGGGAAGCAATGGTTCTAAATACGAAATACTTGATAACTCATATTAGATTCCTTCTTATTATTTAATTTAATGTAGGATCGTATTCATTTTATGGATTCGGGAGTTCTTAAGTAGACTTATTACAAACTGGGACTCAACGTCGTAGGACATCTGAATTTCGAATTTCTAATCAAATCTAAAAAAAACCTCAATACACACAATATATCACACATATCGAGATTCGACAAATTGCTATCCAGCACGCACAATAACAAACATAACGCCTTAACTCTGTACTGTCACAAGCACACACATCGCTTCATACCTACTTATTATCAGAACTCGCTAATCACTATAGCTACCTAAAGTATACCAACGTGTAATGACTTGTAAGACCCAAGAATAAGTACACTTCACTAATAAAAATTTCAACGGTACCTCTACCCTTGACTTTAACACAACGTAAACTAATCCCGGCTCTTTATCTGTACAGTATAATCACCGAACTCAAACGTTACAATCTTTTCCTTCATACCAAATCGCAATATTTTAAGTCGGCTTATAGTAAGCACAACACATAGTTACACTATTCATTAGAGACAAACGTTTAGCGACTGAATCAATTAAAAAAACATTGCTGATGAATAGATTTTGTATAGATACGACTTATCGCTAGCTTGACTTCGCCTATTGCGCCCCACCATGCTATTCATTACATATCTGTTTTAGAGTAGTTCATACGCATTGACTAAAGCACACTCATAGGACAATGGTCGTTAACCAACTGTCACGACGCTTCTTCATTTCTTTACTAGAACAACCTATCCCTTGGTAGACAATAATAAAAGTGTCCGAATATTATTTTTACAGTCTATGTAACTCATGAATGCGTCGATTACAACCAACACCTACATTGTACAAATTTTGACATTTGTTTAATATATCTTGTATAGTCGCGACTGTTACGTGCTATTCGAAAGAAACACACACACACTTGTACACGTTAAAAGTTTCTCGGAAAACAATTTACCCAAAATGAACTGTTAATAGTTTTCTAATTTCGGCAATCGTTCAATTACTTCAACAGAAACAGCGAAGCCTACGCAAACTCAGAGTTAAAAAAAAACCCATTGAAGTAGATAAATAAAACTTTTACTACGCTTAGACACAATCGTCTTTGACAACTTTTATATTATGGTTAGATATCGATGTCGAGCATAACAATATCAGACGTATTTTAGTCACTTTGAACTGTAGGTTCCGTATGCCCATATAAGCAAACACTGGCAAGGGGACACATTTGAGGTTCGGTTTTCATAAAGACTGTATATATCCATGGTTTCTTTACGGTTCTATTCATTTATTTCTCATAAGGATACACAAGAAAGTTCACTTACAGAGAAATGCATTATTTTAAATGGCTTATTCGTCGTCAAGCGTAGCCGAGTACTTTAATATGTATGCTAAATGCATATTTATACAAATAAAAATATATAACTACTCGAGTTCATTGCAATATCTACATGAATTACACCTACATATAAACATTTAAAACAAAATACCGACATGAGGATATTCTGACAATGCGACTACAAAAACAAGATGAGTTGACACCATGAACCTTTTCTAGGTTCGTGGTTGACACATACACGACTAATTGTAAGCAGTTACTCTATAAGTTATTCATTAAGGCCAATTAGTCCTTGATCATAAGAATAAGATGTATTTCGTTACATAGGTAAGTGTTTGATTAATGAGAGTTTTTGGTGCACATAAAGAAGATCAACACTTACGTTTAATGAGGGGAAAATCTTTTAAAACATGGGTTTTTTGATAACTTTTTGAAAGTATTCAGCCAACTAGTCTCTTTGATATCCTATGGCAGTCCATTTGGTTGAATATGAGAACATTATTATTATTATACCTATCAAATGTTACATTTACCTGGAATAAGCGACTTGAAAATTATTATTTTTACCAATAAATATCTGTTTCTCTATTTGTTTCTAAGCAATTACCTTCAATCGTAAGTAAATAAATCTTCATGCGATCAGCGCACATCATTTCAAGAAGAATACAGTGTCATCGACTTATACACACATAGTTTAAATAGTTAATAAATGGTTTGCGAAATCATGCGCCTTCTTAATACCTATGGTCCAGCCAAGGACATTAGACTTAGTAAATTGGATTAATCTCACTTGGTTAGCAAGCCGCTTAGCCACATGGGTGTTGAAGCTGCATAGTTTGTGTAGCCGACAGTCCGGCCCCCAAGGCGCCCGCTGCGCCGTCAGCTCCAACGCGTGCCTATGATGAGCAGGCACCCGGCGCCATTTCACCGCGCCAAAACAGCATGCGTTCAGCGGCCGGTTGCTCGTGTACCAGGTGAACCCGCCTTCAGCTTCAACACGTGCCGATGAGAAGCGGGCACCCGGCACCCATTCGCCGCGAGCTTGTCCTTCTTGGAAAAGCGTGACCGGGGACGAGACCGACTAATCGTCAGTCGCGATTGTCTTCTTCTCGAACGCCTGGACCGCGACCGACGATGACGGCTGCCACGGCTGCCGTGACCGCGTACGCCTTCCACCACTGCGTCGGCCTCATGAATTGCGTCATGACATTTTAGCGACGGAGTCAGCGTCACGCGAGAGGTTCGCCTTGGTACGTCACGTCCTTATAAAGAGCTAAACCTTTGCTCATCCATGCCTCGCGATTTCAACATGTGAAAAAAAAGAAACACCCGAGTTAATAAACCGCGCTATATTAGACAAGACTTTACAAGATTTTTATTGACCTGCACATACTTTGTTATAGACCATCTAACATGTCAATCTCCAGGGGGTACCCTGGCAAGATTAACATGCCTGACTAACCATATAAACCTCCGGACTGTCTCCGTAACGGTAAATATAGTTCGGTCGTGAACTTTTTCAAATAGGACAATCGAATCATTTAAAGAGGGTAAACGTATAGAATGCACATCGAAAAGAAAAATTCAATTAATTGAGCAAAGTACACTTACGTTTCTTTTTCGATCCTTGTGTGGGCACTAAGTTGCTATCCCACTTCTGAGATATTAACCGTACTGGTTTAACACTCAGAAGCAAGGACTTTGAATCAAAAACACTCTTTGTGAACTTGAAAATCAGCTTTATTGCTTTAGTTGCTATTGCTATATATATTTAGAGGTACAATCTTACTTAACAAAGCCTACAGCGGCACGATACAAGTTACTCAGACAAATTTCGGAAAACGAATGGCGGCATACTTCCAAAATGCGTTGCCTGTTCGCTTACCCCCCACTGTTATACTCTTGCTTGTGATTGGTCAAGTCCTCTTGAACAAATCACAAGCAAGCTGTCGAAGTCTCGACCGATCACACGAAATCAATACAATCTACTTTAAATCTTACAACTTTATAAAAATGAACGTAGTTAGTCGAAAAATATATAAATAACTAAGATATAATTTAGATAATTATAACAAATGGTACTCCCCCATCTCTTCCCGCGGATGCCGTAAGAGTCGGCTAAGGGACCACGTATCAGAAGGTGGGCAGCAGCGCCTTCTGAGAATGGAAAATCATACTGCGCTCGCCAACCTGCCTGCCAAGTGTAGCGAGTATGGGCAAATCCCCCCCTTTATGGGGGAGGCATATGTCTAGCAGTGCACACCCCATGGCTGAGAAAGAGAGTTGTGTCCAGCAACTGTGTGACAGTTCATTTCGCTCACGCACTAGTGCATCCAAACCGTGTGTGCAAAGATAACGAAATGTTTGAAATGTTGGCGAATTAAACGCAACATTTATCAAAACATAAATCAGAACTGACAATAGTGATCGTGGATGTCCAATTCCAAGTTCAAATTGCCGGCCGAAATGTGATCTGTAAATCTATTTCGAGCGAGGCGCGCTCCTGCCGAAGGGTGTTTATTAGCGAGGCGCCCGCGGGAATGACAAAATCACTGACACGGAAGGGACAAATTGGTGGTCGGTGGTTTCTAGAATGCTTGTGCGGGGCTCCAATAGTATGGGTGCGTAATTTGGACGGCCCACACACGAGCGCAGAGCACACATGAAATAAACGAAGTGAGGTTTGCATGGTTTTAGTAGCTGGAAAGAAAGTAAGAGGAGGATAATTTTAGTCCCAATTTTAGAACTGTGTTCAAGTTTTAAAGGATAAAATTCGGTCGCTCACTGGTGGGATTTAGGATTTACCCACGACTCCAATACCGTCTCTGTCGCTTTGCCAACTAAGCTAAAACCCACAACCAGTCGATTTTTTATCTTCAAATAATTTGAACGTAGGATTAAACATTTTCAAAACAATAAAAATCCTACGTTCACTATACTTATAAGTAGATCATTTTCAACAATTTCTTGAAATTACTATACTATACTGAACTCATTTTGATGGGACCAATCTTGTTGTCCTACCGAATGGAAAATATTTTTTAAAATCGGTTAGCAAATGACCCTGTTATGATAGTACATACATAAACAAATAAATATCAGATTGATAGCCGCCTCCTTTTTCGAAAGTTGGTTAAAAATATATGTAACACCGTATTTTCTTTTTGCCGTATTTTTAACAAATTTTCTTTTGACCTGTTTCATGTAACGCAATTGTATCGCAAAAGTAAATAAAATAAAATGTCTGCTTCTATTCCAGCTATGGGGTACGTCACAATTAATGAATGTTCAATTTGCGCATTTTCATCTCATTATAAGTTCTTATGACTTCATTTTGGGAATGTATATATCGATATCATGTTAACACACTATTATCAAAAAATATTCTTCAAGCAACTGGCCTATGCAAACGAGGCATTAGGTAGCTGGAGCGCGATCATTTACATACAATGAAATAAACTGTTGGTAACTCAGGGTGAGTCTAACTCGTCTTACTAACATCAGTGAAGTACCGTTTTAATGCTGCTGATATTTGGGGCGCCGAAATTAAAGGTGTGCTGGAATTTTTGATCTATTGTCTCTTCGCCGGATGCTGAAATTGTACGTTCAACACTGAGTAACTTTGAATTTCACATTAATGCTGATTACTAAGGAATTTAATATAACTTGGCTTATCCATCCGCTATCGGAAACAAAAGGTTTTTCGAACACTATAGTCTAACTATTGTCTAGATTTACCTATTTACAGAGTCTACGTAGTTTGTGTGCAATAGATTTATGTGTTTTATGATCATCATTGAAGTTGACGACCACCGATAAGGGGGACAGACTACCCGACTAAGATCGCAGGTAAGGGCTGGATACGGGCCGCTTCCGTCTGGTCCTTGTAGACACAATGGGGCAGGCCTATGGATTCAAGTTGTTAGAAAGACGTTATCACATTCATTATTGTTTCAAAAAAATATCACGCACATAAAAATCCGCTCTCATTTGCTCAGTGACACGTTTAACGAATTACCCCACTGTGAATGAAAACTCTTTTGTACATACCCACTACATAATATGTAGTGGGTATGTACAAAAGAGTTTTCAAGTATATATTATATACATATATATACTACACAGTACAAAAGAGTTTTTAATCACAGTGCTTTTCTCCTGCGAACACGTGTACTCCTCCTTACTTTTTTGACTCTTTGTATTGATTGATTTAAATATGTAATAGGTAATCCTCAATCAATACGAGTATATAGTCATCATCAAAATTGATAAACAATTTAAACTTCACATCATACGTGTGTATTGTTTAAACGTACCTAGCGTAAATATAGATGTCATTACGCGTTAAGACCTTGTTGTAATGTACATAGAACCAATGATGTTATACTAAAGATGACGTATATTCATACTGCGCGGTGCTCAGATTTTGTTCATTCACGACATAAACATGCTTACTGCGACAGATAATACGGTACAAATAATATAGACAAGGATAGCTATACGTTTAGACTTGCGCATGAAATACGCGTCGCAATGAAAATTACTACAATTGACTTAATTTTGCCGCCTCAGTTTCCGCGCGCTTGTGCGACATCTACCTCATATAAACATAAAATATCATTGGCATAGAACATTACACCTGTATTACTTGCAGTTCATACATATCCACGGGGTACACGTTATGCATTCGAGTACCTACGTATGTTAGGTGTGTCGATTAGAGATCCACGAACTGGATTAAGCATGATAGTTCTGAAGCGATGATAGCTCAGCGGTGGAAGCGACAGAGGCTGGTTCCCACCAATGCCTTGAGCTCCCGGTGAAAGTAAATTTGAATTAACATTCCATTGTTTAAGTATTGCTTATCGTAATAAATAAGAGAAGGTACTCTGTAGAGCTGTCAAAATTGTACACATACAGGCAACCTCAGAAACAAAAATTTGAATGTGGAAAACTCAGAAAATACCCCGTCTTTGTGTTTCAACCACATGGAATTCACGCCTGCACCTTGCACGACAGCGAAACTGAAAATGAAGTCGAGACTGGAAACGAAACGGGACGAGTGTTGCCAAGCTATATAAGCCAATTACGACCACGGACACGAGTGCTCGAATAAAATATTTTTCCCACATCACGATCGCAACCTTAACCCCCGATTGGCGTATTGGCACCGCACTGTTACTTCGTGCTCGAAAGCCACGTGTAATTGGTGGAACATCAGTTCGCATGGCAAGGGTGGGGTACTTACGACCAATCTTCCTGTCAATCCGTCTATGGATCCAACGCCTGCGCCCGTGGGAAGTCCGCCGAACAAGGCCATCGGATCGATTTTAAAAAGTTGGAAAACACTTTTTGTTAAAAGAGTTGTAGTCATTTAGCTCTAAACTACAGATTATAGAAATTGAAGCTAATTAAAAAAGTCTTAGCAGCTCAAATAACAGAAGGACCATACGGAAAACTTGGACTAGCTCGGTTCATAGATCGCATTGCGGATAACACGGCTAACTGCAGACAAAACTTAAATTGAAACAACCAAACTCGCATAGCAACCCGAGCAATTCGTATCATTATAATCATTATCAGTCTGCTGCAGTCCACTGCTGGACATTTGGCTCTCCTATTGCACATCATCGAACTCGATCCTCGGTCTCCCGTAGCCAGCCGCTGTCAGCCATTAGAATAGCCAGATACGAATAAGCTAATTCAATTTTGAATTGCCCTCACCATATGCCAAAAAAAAAAGTTACGAGTCTAATTTAACTTAGATTCTAACCTTTTCGTCTTCTAATATATCAAATTCAGGACTTGATTTTCACTCAGGAGAGTTCATAGGCGACGAAATCTCAGCCATATATATTATCTCGGTAGGTATATAATCAAGTGACATTCAGAGAACAATTACGGATATTCCACTCACCATTGTAATGCAAGTACAAAATGTAAGCACCTATTATGTATACATTAAAATTCAATTCCGACGATAGGGTTCTCAATCAATAAACATTTGTAGATTCAAGAGAATATCCAAAAAATCTTTCAAGTTTAAATTTCGAATGTTTAGGTGCCGATGACATTACAGAGGCTCGCGGGTGTTTACAGGCAGAGGGCGGGACAAATCCTGATGTGTATTGATTTAAAATATTACAAATATCTTTACATTTTAATCAGCAGTTGTTTGCACGAATTGCGAATGTCTGTACACACATCTCATTATTATAGTTTACTGGAAAATATTATGTTGGTGATAGCAAGGTTCTGTTTAAAATTAAATATGTATTTATTTCTACCTATTTCTTCCGAGCAATAAGCTGAAATTACAAACAAATTGAAGAAACAATTTGACAACCCTATTCACCGAAACAGAGAATCATCTCGTGTTTTACAATGCCAAATTTGACGGTATTATAATCAAGGTCAGATGAAGCAAGACTATTGGTACGCTTAATTACCAAATACTGGATTACGAAATCGTGTAACCGAATAAAGAGTTACCTACTATTTGTTTTAATTTGTGATCTAATATAAATGAGAAACAGAATATTAACCTACCCACATACGGCTTCGCCTGGCCTACAGTGTGTGAAAAATTTTAGTTTTATCGATATTTATGAGAATCTCCCACTTTGCCTAAATGTATTGTATTCTAAAACTATTCCGATAACATAGAAGTACATTATATACTGTATCTTCTTAAACTTTCATGCATTTGAATTTATTTGTGCTTACTAATTATAGTAAACATACATTACTCATCTCCAACCTGTCTTTTGAAATAAATGTTACTTGTTACATGAAATTATTATTTTAAATTATAGAAACCACAACTATGATAATGCTGTAGTTTACACTAAGTTGCACTGGAAACGTATACGTCGTAAGAGTTACATTTATATATATACTTTTATAGAGGCATATGTCCAGCAGTGGACATCCTACGGCTGCGATGATCATCTAAGTAATATTGTATCGTATCGTATGCTTTTACAAACAGGATTCGTTTTAATTTCCTTTTGAAAATAATAGAAGAGCTAGTTTCTTTTGTGGACAGAGATACCTTGTTATTACTTTGAATAAATGATTTTTCTGTTCTAGATTTCTCTGCACATTATTTAAAGTTATGTCTAGCGCTTCGAAATATCTTATAATTACTGTTCTCGTGTATCAAGCTGCGCCAACTGCTCGACGTGCCTTTTGTGTAAGAATTGTATGTAGCAGTAAGTAAATTGTGCCGTGGTGGTACCGGCCTAGAATAGTACTCCCACATCTCTTCCCGCGGGTGCCGTAGGAGTCGGCTAAGGGATCACGTACCAGAAGGTGGGCAGCAGCGCCTTCTGAGCATCGGAAATCATACTGCGCTCGCCAACTCACCTGCCGAGCGTGGCGAGTATTGAGTAGAGTATCGGCAATGACTGGTCGGTTGGCGCAGTTGGTAGCACTCTGCCTTCTGAGCCGCTGGTCCCAGGTTCGATTCCCGGACAGGTCAAACATTTGTGTGCATGAACATGTCTGTTTGACCTGTGTCTGGGTGTGTATATGTATATAAGTATATATATCAGTCATCAGGTGACCATAGCACAGGCTCTGCCTAGTTTGGGACCTGAAGACCTTGTGTGAATGTTAATAAATAAATGAAAAATAAAAGTAAAAAAAATCCCACTATATGCGTGAGGCATATGCCCAGCAGTGGACGCTCTATGACTAAGATGATGAAGTAAATTGTGAAAAATACATTTTTTTATAAAAGTTGTTTATTTGGTATCGTCTCATAAAGTTACGTAGGACTAAACACAATTTAATAAATGAAATAAAAACATAGTAAAACTCATGGTGTGGTAAGCCCCGTTAAAGAGGTACAAAAAGAGCGAAAGAACCAGCAATAGTGTTAAAAAGAGAAACTCATAATAAATGGCGTATTTTATTAAATTTGTAGGAAGTTTTTTTTTTGTTCTTTAGACAGATATCAAATTAACGCATCCGCATATCCTATTCATACACAAGTCGGTAACAACAGGGTGGTTATATATATACTTATCGCTAATTGAGGAAATAGCCAAAGACTCGCCCAAGGCCATTATATCGACAAATGAAGGCAAAAACTATGAGGTCAAGGAACTCCGTGTGACTAACGAATATTGTGAGAAAATCAAGAACAAAGGTGAATATTAAAAAATCATTGTTATCTTAAAATCTGAACCGAAATAACCCGTCTTTGTGCCGAGTTCGCGTTATTCACAATTATTCACGGGCGTCATTTCCACAAACAAATTTATTTAACAATTATACTCTTTACCTCTGTCGACCACTTCTCGACCTATCGATCTGTCTCGAGGCCTCCATGCCATGATTGTTCGGAATCCTTGAATGGAACACAAAAACTAACATTATTAATTTTATTGTATTCGAAACGAGATGTCGCCTTGAAAACAAGATCATTATACACCATAGCCACTCAACGATGGCCTCCCACCGAGAATAAGGACGTAGAACGGTGCGTGTAATGTTCAAGATTGAAGAAGTCGACGAAGGTCACGTTAAATTGGTGGCGCTACCAGAACTTCACTCTCCCACAAACTTATTGTAGAAACAGGTTACAAAGAATCCGCCTTGCGTCATTTAGCCACGTGTAAACATTTTAATTGATGATATGCGGAAGACAAAAAAGCCATGATACCAATCGGCATTTTGATACTGGTTTTTTATCTATTCATAGACCGACCGCCACTATTCCGAGCGTCAAAACGATTCCGAACGTGCGTATCCGAAGGGTCAACAAAAAATTGACAACGATTTATGAAAAATCGAAGAGGCCAAACGCGAAGGCAATTTGTTCACAATTATTAGGGAATGTCTAAAGAAGTTGGTAAAAATTACCGATAGAGCCTTGGAGGCCATGGCACGCACGTCTAATTATTTTGGAAGGGAGCTACTTCAGCGGGTTTTTCCGAAACCATTTATTTACTGTCACGACGCGACGCGGCGACGTTTGGATTAATAATATTATGCCTACGTATGTTTTTATGGCATAATATAATTATCAGCTCATTCTTCTCAAAGAGGGCTATTTATCATAGAATTCGCTAGCGGATAGCAGGGATGGGCATACTTTTTAAGACGCGGGTCAGAGTACATATTTATTGGTTACTAGCTGTGATTGGCGGTTTCACCCGCATGCACTTCGATTTGTCCGATACCAGTTGTAAAATAATTATCTCTTTTACACGAGGGTAAATTTTGAATTGAATGCTTGCATTGAAACCTGAGCAAGCGAAGGATTCTACGATTCAAAAGAAGAGCCCTGAAGCTTCAAAATACGAAACGCTATAAAACATTACCCATGAATTAAACACATGAATTTTCACCATTAACTAGCGAAGAACTTGCAGGTGCGCGGCGGTAAGGATTCTTCACAGGCTTCTTTCAAGTGCACTCTTCACTGATTGGTTAGCGAGTTGACATAAGATTTGTCAGGTGTGTTCTACAATTTTAAAAAGTTTATACTCACTCTTGAATAAAATTGAATTTTCTTATGAGATATCGATGAGTAAACTACCCATTGATAATTAAAGTGGTCAAATAGTAATTTTTTTTACAAGTCGATAAAGTTTATTTTTGGCGTGCGTGCTTGGATTGCAACTTGAGTAAGCAAAGGATTCAAAAATAAAATTCCAAAAAACTTTACCCATGAGTGAACACAACACTTTTCACGACAGTAGCACCATCTAGCGAAGAAATTGCAAAGCGCGCGGCGCGGGGACTCGGATTGACATTTGCTTCGTCAGTGGCGTTCGCGAATTTTATAAACTTTTTACTCACTTGTGAATGAAATAGCATTTTCCTCACCAAAATCAATGAGTAAAACTAGCGATTGATAACTATAGTTTGGTGAAAATGTAGTTATCCCACAGGATCTGTTTAGTATATTTAGATAAAACAAAATGATAAGGAAGAAGTAAGATACAGTGTGATTACACAACAAGCCGGCGTCCATCCAAAATTATGCAATACTGGTGGTGATATTATAGTGATAGTAGTGATATTGATCATTGCATAATATATTTACCGCTCCATCACTTAACACCACTGTATCTATACTAATATTCAAAAGAGAAAATATTTGATAGTTTGTTTGCATTAAATAGGCTCCGAAACTACTGAACCGATTTGAAAAATTCATTCACTGTTGGGAAGCTACACTATCCCCGGGTGACAAATAGGCTATAATTATAATATTTACAAAAAAAATGATGTTATAATTTTAAATTTTGATTTTTTTTACCCGTGCGAAGCCGGGGCGGACCGCTAGTATAGAATAAAATGTCTCAATAATCTATAAGCATGTTTCATTGTTGAAATAAAAATATTTTATTTTTCACTAATGGTGGGGCATTAATTTGACAACTCACATCACTTCACTACACTAACTCGAAAGGTTTTTCCTTGTCTTCTCACTATGTCACGATGTACACCCTATTCCTTTTATCACTTTGTCTGACTCCTTACTAAGGTTGACTGGAAGAGATCGCTTTCAGCGATAAGTCCGCCCTTTGTACTGTATTGTTAGATTTAAGATGTATATTTGTATTGTTTTTGCCTGTGTGTACCATGAAGTGTTTTGTATTGTATGTCCGTCTTGTCAACGATCTGGAAACGAGTACATTAAGAGCACAAGGACCACACTCCTAATGTTACTCGTTTAAGCAAATTAAGTCAAAAGTAAATTACTCATTAACACCAAGATAGGCTGTGCCTCAAGCGTAAATGTGGCTAGATTGTAGTTGAATGAGGTAGGTAGGTACATGTACTAAAACATCATTTATAAATTCCCTAACAAAATTAATTACAAAAAAAGACCTTATATCTCTGAAGCATATTATATATTCACATAAACGGCTATTTGAGTAACGATCTAAATAAACAAGTATAATATTCAAATTTTCAACAAAAAACAATTATGTAGTTGGACTATTTGCAAAACGTATATACCTAAAAATATCATTTTTCTTGGTATTATTTATGTATCCGGTGGCCTAAAGATCAAACAGTTTTAGCCGTACAACTATATGCATTTTATTGTATTGCTAGAGTCAGCGGATAACTGCGGCTAAGATAATGCCCACCGTTTGGCGAGAAATTAAATTGCTGGCGAAATTGCTATAAAATGCTCGGTAGCCGTTTTCTTACAAATTATAATCGCGTAGTGACTTGACGTATGGAGGCACGTAACGAGGGAAACTCTGTCTCAATCTGTGGTAAGTTTTATAACTTACCTGTTGGTTTACCTGTTGGTTTACCTGTTGGACTGCTATAGATGTCCTTCAGATGTTTTATTAAATTATCACGGCTTCACTGCTACGATTTCATTCAGCGATTCGCAATCGCTCCCTTTGTACTTTAAAGATGGAGAATTTCTACGAAATCTTCTGTTTCTCATGACAGCGGATACTCCATTAGCCAAATCTATTAGGCACGGTTGTATGGCGAACTTTGTGACGTTTGCGTATATGTACATGTATGTAGTATATATATTATATATAGTCCTCATTGAGATGTGTAATACGTACTTATATCTATGAAGTTACCTATTAAGTAATTGGGATGGCGATTCGCGAACGTATCTATCGACTCTTCCGTGTAATATTTTCAGTTTGTATAGATTTTTCAATCGTAAATAGGGAGATCACTTTATGGGTAGTTGAATTTCAGACGAAGGAAAGTTATCGAGATATACGAGTAGACTAGGGATTTTGATATGGTATAAAAGATGATGATAACACATTTTGATATGGTATAAAAGATGGTGATAACACATTTTGATATGGTATAAAAGATGGTGATAACACATTTTGATATGGTATAAAAGATGGTGATAACACATTTTGATATGGTATAAAAGATGATGATAACACATTTTGATATGGTATAAAAGATGGTGATAACACATTTTGATATGGTATAAAAGATGGTGATAACACATTTTGATATGGTATAAAAGATGGTGATAACACATTTTGATATGGTATAAAAGATGATGATAACACATTTTGATATGGTATAAAAGATGGTGATAACACATTTTATATGGTATAAAAGATGGTGATAACACATTTTGATATGGTATAAAAGATGGTGATAACACATTTTGATATGTTATAAAAGATGATGATAACACATTTTGATATGGTATAAAAGATGGTGATAACACGTTTTAATATATAGTATGTTTTACTGTTAAACACTGCATTTTTGTGTTAATCCATTGGTTATCTCGGAAAGGGTTCATTAGAACGACTTCTATTGGTAACGATAAATGAAGAAAAGGATCATTATTTATCATTAAAGGATTTGTGTGTGAACGTGGAACTAGTTTATAACTATAGTTCCTCATAGGTGATATCTACATAGGTATAAGGCGATAAATAGCTCAGCGGTGGGAGCGTCGGCTGTTACCTTAAAGGACGCTGGTTCGATTCCCCACCAAGGGCTTGAGCTTCCGGTGAAGGTTATCAAATTTCCAACATGGTGGTAAACTAAGCTAATTTCGAGTACCCGACTGGCTAGCTACCACCCTCAACTTTGAAAAACTGTCCACACACATATAGTGTGTTCAAGCAGCAATCCTTGAGAGCTAGTAAGCTTTCTAGGTCAACGGTGGTAAAATCTTCGACCACATCGTCACTGACCATCAAGTGAGATAGTGGTCAAACGTTAGATCTATACGGTTTAAAAAAAGGAGTATTGTTTGTATAATCGCCGATATCTACTATGAATGACAATTTACAACGAAAAATATGTTAGTAGGTACTGCTGATGAATGATGGAACTGTTAATGGTACTAGTGGCAACATATCTCGCAGCGTGCTGTGGATGCTAGAAGCATTGCCCCGTTGAATTGCAACGCCGATTCGTTGAGTTAACGTTTAATAGGATCTAGTCGCAGTTCGCAGCCTAAATCCTATCCTACTAATATTATGAATGCGAAAGTTTGTAAGTATGCCTAAACAGCTGGATTGATTTGGATGAAATTTAGTATGAAGATATTTCAGGTCCCGGAATAACACATAGGCTACTTTTCATCATCATCATCAAACATAGACACGCGGGTAAAACCGCGGGGTACAGCTGGTAAGCTACAAATCGAATAGTTCTCATACAATATTTTTATATTTGTTGCGATAGTGCCAGTTAGCACTTTTACATAATGGAATTCCAAGAACTGTCAACGGAAAGGTTAAGAATGTTGCGAAAGTAAGATTAATGGGACGACTTTTACGGGCATTTAACCATCATTTATAGACAAGCCTGTATACTGCGCCTCGGGATGCAATAAAAACGTTTAAGGTATATTATTAATAATGTAAAAATGGATTTAAAAGTAACGAAAATTTCCGTCGTTTGTTTATAGGCAAGTTAAAAAATGACATAATACGATTTTAATAAAAAATACTTAATGGTAGTGATTCGCTTGTTCAACTAAAATTCTGAAAAAACAAAAACATATAAGTAAGACAAGTTCCTATATGGTTACGATTAAGTCCAAATTAGTATGACAACACTAAAATTAGATCTTTTTGTAAAAATTGCGGTAGTTTTAGGTAAAATAAGTCGCCACTTATTTGGTACCGATAAAAACTATCCACAATTGGTATCAATTGAATCATCATCTCAGCCATAGGACGTCCACTGCTGGACATATGCCTCCTCGATTGATTTCCACAAGGACAAAACAAGTTTAGGTACATTAGAAACAAGATGTTTGTTATCTTGATACCTCTTTGATGTGAGCTCCTAGTATTTCATCGCCCGCTAGCTAGTGTCGAAATATCGAGAACTAATGACAAATACATTATCTTCTGTTATATGTTGTATGATACAAAATAGCATAGTTAACACATAACAGCAAAGTCATATTATGTAGATACTGGCCCTAATTCTGTTAATCCCCCGAACTAGCTAAAACTCACTAAAATTCTTCATGTTAAAATTGTTCGTATTCTATTTAACCTAAAATTCAAGTTCGTATAACTCGATAGAACGCTCTCACTAATATTAGATGAGTTTTATTCCATTGCTGGCCAATTGCGGGTAGTTTTAGTAGGATGTTGTATGTATTGCTTCCGGGCTGTTTGGCCGTGGTCTAAGTGAAACTTGTGTTCCAGACGTTTCGTCGATCACTGCGGTCGACATCTTCAGTGGTTCAGGTCCGAGCGGCGACAAGAGCGTAGAACTCTCCTTCGCAGCGTCTTCTCTGTTACTGACCACGGCCAAACAGCCCGGAAGCAATACATACAACATGCAACGCCGGCCGTGAAAGCCTCAGAGTTTACAGTTTTAGTAGGCTCCAAATAAGTGGCGACTTAATTTCGCTAAAACTACCCGCAAATTTAATAAATACATTAAATTTTAGTGATGTCATTGATAAGTCTCATACCAATTTAGACTTTATCGTAACCGTAGAACTGATTTAGTTTTCTAAAATTTTAGTTTAGTTCAGTTGAATAAGCGATTCACTACCAATATGACTTTAATCATTATGTCAAATGATATCAAAGTATTCGATGGGTAGGCGTTAATTGAACTACACTGTAGAATCCAGAGGTGTAAAAGTAACGAGGTACACTGTACCCGTATTACTTTACCAAGCAGTATTCGTTATTATCGTATCGTTACGTTATTTGGTACTTTTGATACCTCGTCAGTATCGCATCAAGTGGTATTTCTTACAGTTTAACCTTGACGTCGCGTCATACGTACTATGTAGATAGTATACTTCTATATTACTTACTTAGGTGGGTAAGGTGCATTTTTTAACTTTATCGTATATTGAACCAGAGTTTTGTGTATGGAAAACTAAATTAGATTTTATTTTATCGATAAATTAAAAGAAAGTAAACTGTACTTTAATTACACCAAGGATCTGGCGGAAAACTACTGAATTTGAAATGAATTTACCGTTTAGAATATTTTATTCGCAAGAGTATGTAATATTAGAATAACACAATCTATCATGCTTATAGAATTTATCAAACTAACATCGTACGAAAATATGAAACATGCGAGTAAAGTAAGTAACATTTCGGTACTCGGTACCGAGAGGCGTACCCGTTACTCCGTAACGAATACATACCGTTTGGTACAGATTTAGTAGAATCATTATCTTGATCGATAGTTGTCAGTGAACGTGTACTAGAAAGGCAGCACGCGGTAATACAATCGGTTGGTATGCAACCTAATCGATCGCGCTGCATAAAGATCGATGGCTTTTTGATCGGCGTTGTTATTACACAATATGATAGTAGTACTGACATAAGTAGACAAATTTATATATTATCGTCTGCGTATTCAGCATCTACTGATACTACTGAAGCTACTGCTTCTTGGACAATTATTTAGCTGTAAACAACCCAACTCTGCTGCTCGACCGACGATTCTCTGGAAACAACTAATAGGAGGCACAAAAGCCATTAATATCGGCCGAGCCTTTTCGTAGGAGTGCGTCTCCCAACGGAAGACCAGCGCTGGTTGTAGTAACCAGCATTTATGCTGAGTTGGGTTCGGCTTGTGGCAAAAAACTAGAGATAAATAGTTTTAATTTCACATCATCTTTATTGTATTTTTGTTTGTTTTTTCGCCACAATAAAGTCTTGTCTATGTCTATGTCAAAAACCGTGACACCAGATTGTAAATATGAGATTATTTCTTATGAATGTATAAGACACGGGGTTTTATACATTCACTAGCTACGCCCCGCGGTTTCAACCGCGTGGTGATGGTTGATGATGATGAAAAGTAGGCTATGTGTTGTTCCCGGACCTGAAGTAGGTATCTACTTACAAAATTTCACCCAAATCCCTTTTTCCCGCCTGGTGATGAAATACGGTGATGATGATGATGATGAAAATAAGCCTATATTTTAATCAACGATATGAACTATCTGTGTTCCAAATTTAATCAAAATCCGTTTAGTTGTTGTTGCGTGAAAGAGGAACAAACATACAACCATACATCCATACTCACAAACTCACATTACTTCGCATTTATAATATTAATAGGAAGTAGGATAATTATATAATGTGTCAAAACCACGTCAGATTTATGTAAAAAAAGATTATTTCTCTCTTTAAACTGTCATATGCGGTTTCAACGACATACACTTGGCAGTTTAAGAAGCCTTTTAATTCATTAGTTTGAAACTATACGGATATATAGGCAGTAAACAGACCATTACATTACAGGTAATTACAGAATCTATATCTACATCTACATCATGTACTTACACAAATATTAAAAAGGAAAGATTAGCTTTTTGTATGTCTGTGACTAATAAACTCAAAACTACTGGACCGTTAAAGAAAACCTTTTCCCATTAAAATGTTTTATTATCCCTGACCAGTATAGGCAATATTAATTATTTTATATATATATATATATATATATATTTTATTATTTTTTTTACATATTATAAGTTTGCGTTTGACATTTCTCTCACCTGATGGTAAGTGATGACGTTGTCTAGGATTTAGTACGCAAACCTAGAAGGTACCTATTCACTCGCGACTTGAAGACTCCAGGATTGTACATATCGGGAAACACAGACTCGGGCAACGAGTTCCATTCCCATATTATTAGCTGCGCCCGCGGTTTTACCCGCGTGGTGATGATTGATGACGATTATGGTGATGAAAAGTAGCCTATGTGTTATTCCAGGATCTGAATATACACACACCAAATTTCATCCAGATCCGTTCAGCCGTTCTGGCGTGATGGAGTATCAAATCCATCCATCCATCCAAACTTTCATATTTATAATATTAGTAGGATGGATAGTAGGGATGGGATTTATCGAACTGCTAGAGATAGTAATGATTTTATACATATAGATTACAAATGGCTCGCAGTTATTCGCATAAAACGAAAAACAAATATTTGTATTGCGATGTTTTTGAACGGAACTAAAAAATAAAAAAGTACGAAACCGTGACGACAGATTCAGAAAAACTTTGTCTGTGGCCATGAACATGTTAGTCAACTATAAATAAAATAGGTACTTGTACGCGAGTTAGGAATTCTGTATCGATATTTTAGATTATCATAAATGATCACCTCTGATAAACCTAAGCTCATGTGGGAATACGGATAAGCTTATTGTTTCAAAATACAATATTAATACCACCTGCCCAGTGATAAAAAATTAAATATGGTAAATTTATATAAATAAAATAATACCTTTTTTATACTAAACTTCTTCTTCTTCTTCTCTTCTTATACTAAACAATTATTTTATAAATACAGTTCAAATAAGTTCTGTGATAACAAACATAAAAGAAACCAAAAAAAAACATACGGGTCGAATTGAGAACCTCCTCCTTTTTTTAAGTCGGTGAAAAAGAAGACATGATATACTTACATATAAGCCAAACAGTAAAGGTGCCGAAATGTGTAAATAAGTAGCAACGAACTAGTAATAACAGCTCTTGAAGAAAAATGATTTGATATTCATATATTTTCCCATTTCATTTTATTATGATTATGATTGCTGTTTGTATGGAAAACGAAATAAGGACTTATTCTACGATATAGTAATGGTAAAATGATCGGAACTAATCATCGGTCGACACGAACGTTAGAAGATCGACACGCGAATATTCGTACTGTCAACATCCTTGATTACATTTTGATTGCACCATAAACCACCGCCCGTTTTATCGTACTAACTTATTACAAAACTGTGGCGACGGTCACGCGTGTTGCAAAGAAACAGTATGGATTCTAAAATTCTAAGCTTAATTTTCAAGGGCGTCGCTGCACTGATAACAGAACATTTTAACGAGACCCAGTTACCGAGCTTCTGCAAGACGTCTACATTTTTTTATGGACACTATCTATTAGCTGCGCCACGCGTTTCCTCTCACTAGGGCTACGATTTTTCTTTCCCATTCAAGGCTTTCCAATAATCGTTTTTTTTAAAAATATTCTTATAATATACTTTTAGGGCTTACAATATATTTGCACCTAGTTTAATGCAAATACCATTTTTGTTTATGCAATACCTACCCCTTTCAGCTCTAAGCTTTTATGGCTGCATAAAGCTGATACGGTACAACTAAGTGGACTGATTGGTTTAAAGAACCATTTTAGGTTCAATTTTTCAAGGAATAACATCCCTTTGAACACTCCAGAATACTGTTCTGTCGCTTTGCCAACTAATATTCATGATAAATGCGGTTTTTTTTATCAGTAACTTTCACACATGGGGACCTTTAAACTCCTGATATTATGAATTCTTGGTATGTGAAATAACGCCCTGTAAGTAGGATTTTGCTATAACTTCTAGTGTTCCTATATTTGTACATAATAATATAATATGGGACAACATTCACACAAGGTCTTCAGGTCCCAAACTAGGCAGAGCCTGTACTATGGTAACCTGATGACTGATATATATACTTATATACATATATATACCCAGACACAGGTCAAACAGACATGTTCATACACACAAATGTTTGACCTGTCCGGGAATCGAACCCGGGACCAGCGGCTCAGAAGGCAGAGTGCTACCAACTGCGCCAACCGGCCAGTCATACATATTATATATTGTAACTTGAACAAAGTTTCCCTTACTGTTGCTTGTGTGGCGACTCATACAGCGTCTTTTCTCGCGTGACGATCGCTTCGTATGCGTTCTGAAACGATTGTAAACATGTCGGCAACCAAATTACTGCTAGAGGAGGTACATAAAACCTTTTGAGAAATCGTGAGCCTTTTCGTGAGTTATGCTGATAACTGCATTCGACACCTAACTAGAAGATACATCGGCGGTTGCATATTGGGTAGGTATATTGGGAGTATTTCTAAAATATATAACCTAACCTGTAACCTGTCCGCTATTCAATCAAAACATTATCTAAGTTGACTGGCCGGTTGGCGCAGTTGGTAGCACTCTGCCTTCTGAGCCGTTGGTCCCGGGTTCGATTCCCGGACAGGTCAAACATTTGTGTGTATGAACATGTCTGTTTGACCTGTGTCTGGGTGTGTATATGTATATAAGTATATATATCAGTCGTTAGGTTACCATAATACAGGCTCTGCCTAGTTTCGGACCTGAAGACCTTGTGTGAATGTTAATAAAAAAAGAAGAAGAAAAAAAGTATACTGAGGATACTGTAAGGAGCCGCCGAAAAAATTAAATAAATGCAATAATCGACCATAGTGCAAATTTTACTAAAGCAATCTGCAAGATGCAGAGTGATTATATACTCCTATGTACATATAATATACACATATAGTGTACGCATTCCCTTTTATCCTACTAATATTATAAATGCGAAAGTTTGTATGTATGTGTGTATGTTTGTAACTTCTTCACGCTCAAACGGCTACACCGATTTCGATGAAATTTGGTATGGAGATAGTTTAAGCCTTGGATTAAAATTTTTGGCTACTCACAAAAGGCTACTTTTATCCCGGAAAACGTATAGTTCCCGTAGGATAACTGAGGTAGCGGGAAAACCGTAATCCACGCGGTACTAGTATTAATATAAATGTCAAAGTTTGGATGGATGAATGTTTGTTACTCAATCACGCCAGAACGGCTGAACGGATCTGGATGGAATTTGGCACAGAGATAGATTATAGTATGGAATAGCCCAGTAAAATGTATGGTTCCCGTGGATTAATTGATGTAGCGGGAAAACTGTAATCCACACGGGAGAAACCGCGTGGCGCTACTAGTAGATTCATAATTGGCGGAATGATTGCGCAACATACATACCAAAAAAAACATACAGCCGAATTTAAAACCTCCTTATTTTATAACGTCGGTTAAAAATAAGGCACATCCGCGCTATCATTTGTGTCTCCCACAGATTAGGGAGTAATCTGTGTGTCTCCGAAATAAAGTTATAACGATATATCCAAGAATTTAGTTAAAACTGTTATTAATGGTCTATAGTCCCATCGAAAAAGCGTCCCATCCAAGTCCCATTTTCTTTTCAAACACAAGCTTCTACACTAAGCTTTCATACTCCAACTCTAAACATTACATAACACTGCCGGCATAAATTCTATCGCACACTTCTTTTCGACAAACAGAACTGTAATTAATATTATGTAACACTTCTGTTGCAACAGTTCGAAAATAATTAAGACATTTGTTACAATAGTTTCACACGTTTTCTTTTAATTAATACGTAGAATCTAATGGTCAATTCTGAGAACTGTGCGAAGCGATCAATTCTACAGAGTGGAAGGTATGTGTACGCTGTTGAATGATCGTATAAGTGTAGGAACATAGTCACGTATATATAGCATCATGGTGAAGCACTTTCTCTGAGGGAAATGCAAACTATCTCAGACGTGAGAATTCTACGTAGGTACCAACGTGTGAATCGCAGACTTATTGTTAACAAATTGACTGGCCGGTTGGCGCAGTTGGTAGCACTCTGTCTTCTGAGCCGCTGGTCCCGGGTTCGATTCCCGGACAGGTCAAACATTTGTGTCTATGAACATGTCCGTTTGACCTGTGTCTGGGTGTGTAGATGTATATAAGTATGTATGTAAGTATATATCAGTCATCAGGTTACCATAGTACAGGCTCTGCCTAGTTTGGGACCTGAAGACCTTGTGTGAATGTTGGCCCATATTATTATTATAATTAACATATTCAATTATCATGTTTCCTACCACATTTTCGCAGTAGTAGGCTACATTTATTTCAGAATGATGTTTGAAAGATATCAATAATGTTTAAATGAAGTCCGGGAGGGCAGAATAAAGATGCATTCCGAATTAATTCGAACTCTGTGAAGGGAACGATATCTGTGAATGAGTGACTGGTTCGTGACAGATCCCATTATTCATTCCTACATCTCATTTGAACCACCAGTGTAATATGACCTATTATTCATTTAGAACAGTAGGAAAGGTGGGTGTCATGAATGGTTTTATGTCGACCGTGGTCATTCAAAGAACAATGGAGACGACATCTCTTCCAGTTTCAGACGTCACGGTTTCCAGTAACGCAATTAGTCACTTGTCAAGTGTATATTAATGGGATTATGCTTACGTGGCAAATGTTTTCTGCATTTTCAAAAGTCGAAAAAACAATTTACTGCCGACATTGCGCGTAATTAAGATCTAAGGAATTCAGTACCGATCATAATTAAAACAGGACCTGACGACCCATTGAACTTTACATCACTTGCTTTAAAAAAAACTCCATCGACGCCATCTATTGGTAGTAGTCCGAAGTGGTAATCTCTAATTTTCTAAGTATTATTTTTGGGCGTTTGGCGTTTTCCTAAGGTCCTCTTTTCGTACAGTATTTAAAGTTATGACAAACAATAGTTCATTATCATCTTCATAAGATGTCCACTACTGGACACAAGCATCCCCGATTAAGGTTCCAAACAGAAAAATTCGGCTACCAATGGGGCTACCAATATATATATATATATATATATATATATGTATATATATATATTCATTTTTGTATTAGTGTCTAACCATCTCAGTATAGAAACTTATATCTAGTGATAATTACTTATTTAACAGACGGATACCCCCAACAAAAATATCTAAATCCTTTGTCATAGTGTGTCAATTCGAACCCCTATAAACCGAAAAAACAACCGCAGTACAAAAATAACATGGCCTAGAAGTAGCTGAAGGAGGCCTTGGCAATAAAATGCTCTCGGGGTCAGAACAGACAACGTGATTTTATTATCGATTTAAAACTTGATCTGTCAACTCGAGCAAAAAACTTTAATAACTGCGAATTCGATAGCAGATCTGTTGAGGCCATCGATGAATCGCGTTCGGTATCGTTTACAAACCCACTTGTGATCGGATTACCGCGGTGACTGCGGTTTGGAACGGAATCGAGTATGCGAATAAATAATATGCGGTTAGTTTTTAGATGTTCGCGACAATCGAATCATAGTTATGTGAAGTATTTGAAGTCTGTGTGCACTTTGGATTTTATTTAAAGCAACGACGACCTAAATTAGCAGTCGGTCGATAGGTAGGTAGGTTCGGGAATTGTATACTGATACGAAATAAATTTTAACTTACAATGAAATAAATATTTAAAAAAACACGATTTATTAATCCTTATTGCGATGTGTGAGTTCAGTTTGTTCTTGAATCCATTTATGCTATTATCCTACCCTATCTGTCGCAACTACTACAATTTTATAATTATTTCGAATATTGTGTCAGTTAGTTTTTAGGAAACCAATACCTACTAAAAACGCGTTTAATAAAAGGTTTTATTAGATTTATTTTGTTCGTCTCGGGCTGGAGATTAAGCTTTCTACAGGCCACAGAATAGTTGTAGAACAGTTTTTAGAGACCATTTCTAGGTAATGATAGTCTTCCAAGTTACAAAATGTCCTCAAATACTTAGATGTTCTGTTAGCTGCTATCGGGAGTATCGGGACCCACCAAATAGTCACTGAAAACCAAATGCGGTAGGTACTCAAACAGAATGTCTAAATTAAAAGATTTTCTCGTAGTTCTAAAGGTGTATTGTGAATCACAATAATACACATTTAGATCTAAGAAACAATCGGCGATCACAATTTGTGATCGCCGTTTGTTTCACGGCTGAATTATTATTTCGTTTGGTTTATTTAGCCTTAACTTAACTTAGCTTAACTGCTAACTCGGTATAGCTCCTAAGTAGCAACATTAAATGTAAATAACATGTATTCGGTGCAAATGAAATCTCAAATCAACGCCGAGGGAGCATTGAAACTTGAACGTTTGTTCATCGGTTTCGTGACATCGTCAGCTTATGCAATTTGAGGAGTCCGTGTACATACGAATTTGAGCTTTATCTGTTACACTTAAGGTTCAAAATAGTGTAGACTTAATTTTAAGATTAGTTATTATTTGGTTTGAGCAAACCGATGTTATAAACTTGGCAGGTTGGGTGTAGCATAGGTGGCAGCTAGCTAGTTATTAGGAACGTGGAACGTGGGACTTTAGTCTAAAATATATTGTGTTCGCAAGTAGGTTAACAGTTACCATTTTGTTATGGGTGTCAAATTTTCGGGCTAACTTTAATATCTCAGGATTTTACGTCTATTCATTAAAATGGAGTAGAGTTTTTAATTTTTGTAATAGGAAATGAAACCATCAATTATATTAATCTATAAAAAAATGTAAAACAGTTTAAGAATTGAAATTAAAGCTTACTTGCAAAGTTTCCTGAATAATACTTTAATTTACGGTAATTTGTTAACATGGGGCCGTTTCTAAAAGTGTAAAATAAAACTAATATGTTAAGACGTGACTATAGGTACTCTTTTTCAAAATCTTAGATATTTAATGTAAACAAAGAAATATACATAAACAGTCGCTGTCAAAGTAACATGGCAGTTGACCGAAACATTTTACACCAGTTAAAAATATTTTTGTCCCATATATTTGTGATGAAACATTTGTGTTAATTTTGTTGTGTTTTAATTGTGATCAATCTTGTTTTTGGTTATATGCCTTTCCACAGTCAGTTACGATTAATAAACAAACATTCAAAGTTTTAAATACAAAATATAGGAAAAATAATAAAGTGAGATTTAAAAAAAAATTCAAGTTAAATATTTAATAAAAATACATGACCTAATTTATGAATGGACCAAACATCTTATACTTAAATAGTTATAACAATTTTTGAAAAAAATGTTTGGGGCAATCATATTTTTCCTTTTACAACAATATTCGCCGTTACGCCAAAAAGACCACCAAAGTCAAAAAATGTTATTAGTAATTATTTTTTTGAGACGGTACTCTGTAAAGTATGTTTTTGTAATATTTTAAATAGACACGCATCAGGATTTGTCCAGCCCTCTCTGCCTGTAAACACCCGCGAGCCTCTGTAATGTAATCGGCAGCTGTTTAACCCTTGTTTAAGTGTGTATGTGTGTATGTTTGTTACTTCTTCACGCTCAAACGGCTACACCGATTTCGATGAAATTTGGTATGCAACAAGCTGGATTAACACAGGCTTATTTTCATCATCACCGTCTTTCAACACCACGTGTTGTACCCGACCGCGGGGCGCAGCTAGTAAAAATATTTCACACGTGTAAAGAAAAAAATTATAATGATTTAATGAAACAGTATTGCATAAGATTTTACGTTTTTACAATTATAAATAAATTACTGATGAATTAATGCATCGATATGAATGATTATCAATGAAATTTATTCATTTTCATTGTCTAGATATCATTAGAGTAGTCAAGCTGCGTGCTGACTCATATCACCTTAATTCATACCGTACGCAGTGTTATAATTACATGCAATGTACACCGGAAAAGTCCTAGAGTAGCTCGGGGACGGACTTAGGAAACTGGTATTAAGTAAAAAAATTAGAACTAAAAATATCAATTACAAGAATGTTTTTTTTTATTATAGATCTTCAGCAATTTTAGACAGCGCCTCAAACGTCATGACATAGATCGTCATCATCATCATCTCAAAATAATATTAAATTCACATTTAATTCCGCGCTGGATGCAGGCCGCTTCTAACCGGTTCTTGTGGAAATGGAATGTCGAGCAGTGGACGTCCTGTGGCTGAGCTGATGATGATGATGAATTCCGCGAGATAAATTAAGGTCTATCCTATAGTTTAGCATTTCGAGTCCAATAAACCACTTTCCGCGTAGCTAAGTTGTCTCCCCGATAGTTTATAAAAACTGTTACTGAGCAAGGCCCTGTCTTAATCTCACGTTCTCTCTCACTCTAACATCGTCTCACTCTGACATTGTGAAGAGATACGCAAATGTGCTAGGCCTTTGTCACGGCAGACGTTTTGTCTCTGCGCACATCCTGAACGGAGAGAGTCACCGACCCGCAATGAAAAGGTGATTTCTTTTGTGAATGATTGTGAATACACGCCAGTACAAATATAGACGGTATCATTTTAAAAGACCTGACTTTGTTAAGTTATTAATGCGTTTGACCTCAAGATCATCGTTTTGTACAATAAAGTGAAATATAAGAGCTAAAACTTTTAGAAGTTTTATAAATTGATCGTAAGAAAAGAAACAACCAGCACAGCATTTATTGACGATATGACTGTTAATATAATTTTATAAAACTTCATCATTTTTAGACGTCCCAAACAAGAAGATTTCATTTAGAAATCATAACCAATTCAGTAGTTTTTTATATTTTTGTTACCCAATAATAGTATCATTGTTATACCGCAGAACTCCGTCATTAAGGACCAATTTGGAAAATTCTTATTCGAAAAGATTTGCTTTTAGATTGTTCCCAATCAAAATTTATTCGGAAAATTGTTTCAGTACCTCTCATTATTTTTAACAGTTTGTTTCAGAAGTCTTGCTTTTAGCAGTTTTTATAGTATTTAAACTATAAGCGGAATTACTGTAAATAATTATGATCATGATTAGTGATCCAATTTAAAAAAAGAATCACTGACTACAGGGTAAAATAGGAGACGAAAAATAAAAATTAAATGATATTGTCTCATACATTTTAGTGTATTTTTATAGTACAAAAAACATTTTTAACAAAAAATGCAACCGACTTTAACACTCAAAAGTGTGAAATAACTTGTTGAAGTCGGTACCATGATAGTTCACACAAAAGTAACTATCATCACAATATTGTGCTCATGGTACTGACTTTGACAAGTTATTTCACACTTTTGAGTGCTAAAATCGGTTGCATTTGTGGATAAAAAAATTTTTTTCACTTTTTTCAGTGACCTTTACTACTCACGGGATCAATTAATTGCCATTGTGTGTTCTGCGATGTCTTCAACCGCGACAATAATATCATCAAGATACGCGTAGCACTTTTCAGTTATTGGAGTATAACTCAAAAACCGCTTGTCCGATTTTGATGAAATTTGAATGGGACCACGGAAGTATACTCTATCTAACAAAAAAGAATCATCAAAATCGGTTCATAAACGACGAAGTTATCCGCGAACACACATTAAAAAAAAAAACATATATACGGTCGAATTGAGTAACCTCCTTTTTTTGAAGTCGGTAAATAACTATGTATGTGCTTAGGACGTTCTGACTATCGCAAATAGACACGTGATAGTAAATAGATACTTAGGTTTACTTACCTATATGTTTATTTACTTTTGCTATACCCGGCCGGCGAATGAATGGCATTTGTAGTTATAGACGTGTTCCCAAACCATGCAAACACAAAACATTTACACTTAGTTAAGGGTCTAACAGCTGCCGATGACAATACAGAGGCTCGCGGGTGTTTACAGGCAGAGAGGCGGGACAAATACTGATGCATGTTGATATTATAAAATATGTTAAAGTCATGCCCAACGGGTTGAAAAAAAAAACAAACAAATTAAGTTCAGATTCAGATGTTTTATTAACCATTTCGTTACATTGCACAACATTGGCACGTCAAGTCAGTACATAATAATTATCACACGAAATTAAGAAATTAACAACAATTAGAATTTAACAACAATATTCAATAACCTATTTACAACAGCTGTTGTTAGGACATTACCTCTTATCAGGCTATATTGCAAACTATATATCAGAAAATGAACAGCTCATGCAATTAACATTTAGTTCAATCAGAATCAGAGCTCTTCTGATAAGTGGTATTTTTTAAGTTTAATACATATACAGAACTCAACAAAATAAGCTGAAAATAATTTAATTTCTCTTTTTATCAAATAGTAAACCCTTAAAGATAATTGCCAACGAAGCCATGGCTGTAATAATGTACCGCAAGTAAAGCTGACATTGACTATCGGCAAGCTGTCCAACGAAACATTAAATTTAATTTTTACTGTACCTACACAAAGTAAGACGCGTTATGAATGCCACTATGATACGGTAAAGTGCCACTTATTATACTAAAGTTACTTAGTTTAATGGACTAGCAAGTATTCAAATGAGAAGAGATATTATGTTCTAGAAGTGGTAACGAAAACGATGTTCTAAAAGCTATAAAATTGAGTTTGAAATTGAAATTCAGGGAAATAATTTGCATGTTCTGAATATTAATTATAAATTTACGTTTTCTGTAGTGCTGAAAAGATTAAGAAGGTAAAAATTAATGCTATCTATTTTCAAATATGAATTACATAATCATCCCAAATAAGACGGTCCAATGCATTGGACCAAATTCTAATCAAGAGTCAACTCAGACAAATTTATACATTATGTAACCATTGGTTAATATTTTTGACAAAAAAATAGAGTAATCAGCCCAATGCTCAAAAGTGCAAAAGCAAAATAAAAAATGATGATTTCTTTCTTTCAATGCTGGTACGTTCTTACTGTTGAGACATGAGCCTTCCTCTCATATAGAAGTGATGGCCAAAATCTACCACGCTGGCCAATGCGGGTTGGCGGTAGGGGGCCACCGGTTGTAGGTTATATACTAACTTACTTGGCTGCTATAAGTTTATGTGTAGGTTATATACAAACTTACTTGGCTGCTCTAAGTTTCGTTTACTCGAGTACAATAGTGCAACAAGTAGTAAGTATACTTTAGTAATCGAGTTATCCTAATAAGTAAACAATGAGCCATTTTGATCCATGGCTTAAAATGAATGAAATCATTTTTTTGCACAGAAAACAAACAATGATTTATCAGATGGTATTTTTTTTTATCGGGCTGATGCCGTGATTATTATAAAATATTGATAACAAATTACAATACTACAGCTAGGTAGCTAGCTAACACTGGAGACGGCTCTTCGAGTCGGTTAACAGGTCAGCTCAATTTGTATTTTTCTGTGCTGTGACACAAAACGAGTCTCTCGCAGAGTATTGCATATTACCTGATTAAATATTTATGATTAAGAATGAAACCTTCTTTTTCATATACCTCTAAAATAGAACTGACTAATTTTCCATGTGTATCCATCTTGTTGATGTCAAACTGCATATTTAGAAGTTAAAACTTTTATATTAGTAGGTATTTACCTAAAAACAGCCTTTCAAAGAATGCGTTTAACAGTTCGCATTGATTTGTGACTTTGTTTAAATTACATACCTACGCGTTAGATTATTAAAGATATGCATCTTTTCTATTATATATATCCGAAATATCTAACAGACAGTATTATGAAATAAGACCGCCTTCACCTTGAATACAGTTAAAATATTGATAAAACCAACTATGAACACTGAGTTATTATTAACGTAGTAATAGTAAACTCAGTGACTATGAAATGTTTTCTATCAGCCGCTGCGCTACATTGACGCATATTTATTTTATGATTATTTCAAAAACTGGCAACATTTTACAATAGAAAGCGTTTTTTTTAATTAAATAATAAAGCGATTTTACGAAATGGAAACAGGTACAATTCAGGAAAAAGCATTTTATTCTTTTTCGAGCCTTAATTATACAGGTATAAAGTACGCTTAATACAAAAGAGCTCGTCAGTTCGCTTTGAAAATCGCCGAAACAGGGCTCACAGCGGTACAATACAAAAGGCACTTTAGCAGCTCTACGTAAGCCGGTAGCGCACATTAGCAATCCATTAACCTTATATAGCGTATTTAATACATTTGCCGACATAGGTGGTTGATATCGGCTTCTCAATGGAAATGTGAGCCGCGGGAAAACGCCTGCCGACCTGCCCCTAGGCCTGGGACGGCCTCTGCAAGACCTCAATTTCACTTGAATAGATCATTCACACCAGCAGTTGAGTTTTACTTGGATTAACTTGCATTCAAACTTTGATATCTCACTCTCACCTGACATAAACTACATCACGCTAAACAGAGAATTGACCAAAATCAAACGGCTTCACAAAAAAAAAAAAATTACAATAAGTGTGGAATAATAATGTTAGAAGACATAATCGTACCGGCAACCTTCCATGCGTAGGATAATCCCTTATTAATTAGCGGCGTTGTTCTTGTTGCTTTAGTTGATACAAAATTCTCCATATTTCTGCCTCTGACAACATGACATCCACATGTTTGCTTGGTTTACTTTACTTTTTTTATAGCTATCCTCTTCTATATTATTTGTACCGTATTAAGCATGTTTATGTCGTAAAGGAACAAAATCTGAGCACCGCTCTGTATGAATATACGTCATCTTTAGTAAAACATCATTGGTGTACGCCATGTCTGAACGAGCACTGACTGCCGAATTCTATCGAGTCGACGATCCATACTCGCACTGCAGATCGAACGTACCTACTCTATCAAGGCCCCACGCAGTTTTTACCGTTCTACCGTTTTATTACACGAACTTCGAGCAAGATAGGCGCGTGCCGCTAAATTGATTGTGCGTGTCCCCACGTACTATCCACCTGCAATATACATAAATAAACCTTATCCCAAACATCCAAAGTCTAAATTAGGGAAGCAAAGCGCAATCTCGTAGTAAGCAATGACAAATTGCTATTGCATTATCTACTATCGTTCAAAGCCTTAGCTTGTTCAGCTTTTAGAATAAATATGGTACAGTAGTTATGATTGATTTTCTTCGACATTTTGTGATCAACTAATATCGAAGCGTGATTAGCAGTCATTAATCTCTTAATAAAAGACTTCAACGCGATCTTGTGGGTTATTTTTTTCAATAAATAATCGATACATTTGTAAAAGTACGCTCTTTATACTTATCTACCTCTCTACTCTTAGACTGGAGGGAAATGATGGAAAATTTAAACTTCAGCGACTGATGCAGATGACCGCCAACAGACATAGACCCTGATCGCGACCTTCAACCATGAAGACACCGACCACAGATACTCTTGGACTATAATGGCCCTGTTGGGTAATATTGTATTGGAATACTATTCACTAAATCCTTATTCAGCCAGTTTACGCACGAGTTACAGCAGACCCACATATTCCACGACAGCTTAAAGACAATTATATATATATATAAAAAAGTAACATTAAATATACAATTACTATTAAATATACAAAAAAAAAGAAGATCCATATACACACCCGCCAACAGACGCCTTGACAACCGTTGACAACTTCAACAGTGAAATAGAGTTAGAGTTTCTCTAAGACGTATTTTGAGGATTTACGCCATGACAGAGCAGTGCATAACAGAGCAACGATTTTTTTCATGACTTACCAATTATAGTTTAAGTACACCCACTTTATCTTACCATGGGAGTGTCATCATATACTTAAGTCAGATAATTTTATTTAGTTTTAGTTATTAGGCCGCCGATTAAAATATTTTAAGTGTGTAGTAAAATATACACCGACAGAAAACAAAAATAAGTTACCGAGCAAGATATTTTATTTGTAGAATATTTTAGGTTTAGTATAAAGTTATAGTATTATAATCACTATAATCATTAAATTACTGATCAAGTCATCACTCACCATCGTAAATGGCTACGCGACCACGTACTGTGTGTCAGTTTTTTTTTTATTCACAATAGGCAGGCGTTTGACCACTATCTCACCTGATGTTAAGTGATGATGCGGTCTACGATGATACACGCCTGCCTAGAAGATACCTGTTCACTCGTGACTTGAAGATGCCCAGATTGTATTCATGTGGAAACACAGACTTAGGCAATGAGTTCCAATCGTTAGCTGTACGCTCTATGCATGTGGCAGCAAAACGCTTAGTACAGGGTGGAACGTCTACCATAGATGGATGTCGCATTGCAGTCCGTCTGGTCGTTTTTTGGTGGAATGGGGAAGGAGGTATCAAGTTATGTAACAAACTACAAGTTCTAATAAAGTGTTTGATTTTTAGCCACGACGGAACGGAGACGGTATATTCTTGGATTTCTTATTAAGTTTATAGGTAGTTGAATATGTTATTGCCACATCTACATCAAGAACTAAATAAAAAAAAATTGGTAGGTAAGTAATTTTCCATGTGTATCCATCTTGTTGATGTCAAACTGCATATTTAGAAGTTAAAACTTTTATATTAGTAGGTATTTACCTAAAAACAGCCTTTCAAAGAATGCGTTTAACAGTTCGCATTGATTTGTGACTTTGTTTAAATTACATACCTACGCGTTAGATTATTAAAGATATGCATCTTTTCTATTATATATATCCGAAATATCTAACAGACAGTATTATGAAATAAGACCGCCTTCACCTTGAATACAGTTAAAATATTGATAAAACCAACTATGAACACTGAGTTATTATTAACGTAGTAATAGTAAACTCAGTGACTATGAAATGTTTTCTATCAGCCGCTGCGCTACATTGACGCATATTTATTTTATGATTATTTCAAAAACTGGCAACATTTTACAATAGAAAGCGTTTTTTTTAATTAAATAATAAAGCGATTTTACGAAATGGAAACAGGTACAATTCAGGAAAAAGCATTTTATTCTTTTTCGAGCCTTAATTATACAGGTATAAAGTACGCTTAATACAAAAGAGCTCGTCAGTTCGCTTTGAAAATCGCCGAAACAGGGCTCACAGCGGTACAATACAAAAGGCACTTTAGCAGCTCTACGTAAGCCGGTAGCGCACATTAGCAATCCATTAACCTTATATAGCGTATTTAATACATTTGCCGACATAGGTGGTTGATATCGGCTTCTCAATGGAAATGTGAGCCGCGGGAAAACGCCTGCCGACCTGCCCCTAGGCCTGGGACGGCCTCTGCAAGACCTCAATTTCACTTGAATAGATCATTCACACCAGCAGTTGAGTTTTACTTGGATTAACTTGCATTCAAACTTTGATATCTCACTCTCACCTGACATAAACTACATCACGCTAAACAGAGAATTGACCAAAATCAAACGGCTTCACAAAAAAAAAAAAATTACAATAAGTGTGGAATAATAATGTTAGAAGACATAATCGTACCGGCAACCTTCCATGCGTAGGATAATCCCTTATTAATTAGCGGCGTTGTTCTTGTTGCTTTAGTTGATACAAAATTCTCCATATTTCTGCCTCTGACAACATGACATCCACATGTTTGCTTGGTTTACTTTACTTTTTTTATAGCTATCCTCTTCTATATTATTTGTACCGTATTAAGCATGTTTATGTCGTAAAGGAACAAAATCTGAGCACCGCTCTGTATGAATATACGTCATCTTTAGTAAAACATCATTGGTGTACGCCATGTCTGAACGAGCACTGACTGCCGAATTCTATCGAGTCGACGATCCATACTCGCACTGCAGATCGAACGTACCTACTCTATCAAGGCCCCACGCAGTTTTTACCGTTCTACCGTTTTATTACACGAACTTCGAGCAAGATAGGCGCGTGCCGCTAAATTGATTGTGCGTGTCCCCACGTACTATCCACCTGCAATATACATAAATAAACCTTATCCCAAACATCCAAAGTCTAAATTAGGGAAGCAAAGCGCAATCTCGTAGTAAGCAATGACAAATTGCTATTGCATTATCTACTATCGTTCAAAGCCTTAGCTTGTTCAGCTTTTAGAATAAATATGGTACAGTAGTTATGATTGATTTTCTTCGACATTTTGTGATCAACTAATATCGAAGCGTGATTAGCAGTCATTAATCTCTTAATAAAAGACTTCAACGCGATCTTGTGGGTTATTTTTTTCAATAAATAATCGATACATTTGTAAAAGTACGCTCTTTATACTTATCTACCTCTCTACTCTTAGACTGGAGGGAAATGATGGAAAATTTAAACTTCAGCGACTGATGCAGATGACCGCCAACAGACATAGACCCTGATCGCGACCTTCAACCATGAAGACACCGACCACAGATACTCTTGGACTATAATGGCCCTGTTGGGTAATATTGTATTGGAATACTATTCACTAAATCCTTATTCAGCCAGTTTACGCACGAGTTACAGCAGACCCACATATTCCACGACAGCTTAAAGACAATTATATATATATATAAAAAAGTAACATTAAATATACAATTACTATTAAATATACAAAAAAAAAGAAGATCCATATACACACCCGCCAACAGACGCCTTGACAACCGTTGACAACTTCAACAGTGAAATAGAGTTAGAGTTTCTCTAAGACGTATTTTGAGGATTTACGCCATGACAGAGCAGTGCATAACAGAGCAACGATTTTTTTCATGACTTACCAATTATAGTTTAAGTACACCCACTTTATCTTACCATGGGAGTGTCATCATATACTTAAGTCAGATAATTTTATTTAGTTTTAGTTATTAGGCCGCCGATTAAAATATTTTAAGTGTGTAGTAAAATATACACCGACAGAAAACAAAAATAAGTTACCGAGCAAGATATTTTATTTGTAGAATATTTTAGGTTTAGTATAAAGTTATAGTATTATAATCACTATAATCATTAAATTACTGATCAAGTCATCACTCACCATCGTAAATGGCTACGCGACCACGTACTGTGTGTCAGTTTTTTTTTTATTCACAATAGGCAGGCGTTTGACCACTATCTCACCTGATGTTAAGTGATGATGCGGTCTACGATGATACACGCCTGCCTAGAAGATACCTGTTCACTCGTGACTTGAAGATGCCCAGATTGTATTCATGTGGAAACACAGACTTAGGCAATGAGTTCCAATCGTTAGCTGTACGCTCTATGCATGTGGCAGCAAAACGCTTAGTACAGGGTGGAACGTCTACCATAGATGGATGTCGCATTGCAGTCCGTCTGGTCGTTTTTTGGTGGAATGGGGAAGGAGGTATCAAGTTATGTAACAAACTACAAGTTCTAATAAAGTGTTTGATTTTTAGCCACGACGGAACGGAGACGGTATATTCTTGGATTTCTTATTAAGTTTATAGGTAGTTGAATATGTTATTGCCACATCTACATCAAGAACTAAATAAAAAAAAATTGGTAGGTAAGTAGGGAAATGCTGTGAAAACTGATAGTCTATTGTTTACATATAATGACCGACTCCGCGAGAGTTCAACTCTACTTATTAAATGTGTGTGCGTTTATTATTTTTTAAGTCGGGGTTTTTAAATTGTTTTATACTTTCTCAATCACATTTTAACGTTCGTGGATTTTTTCAAAACTTTTTATATATCTTTTTATGTTTTATTAAGCCGTCAGATTGAACTGTTTCATCTGAGTTTATTATTATTATATATTATTTATGTTTAGGCACTTATTTTAAAAGAATCACTTTTAAAAGACTTTTTTGTTTGAAAGCCCATGTCTACTCACAAGCATACTGTCATTAGAATGAAGCCTTATTAGAAGCCCCAACATGCCCTTACGTATAATAATCTGTCTGACTGTAACCCTGTCGGTCCTTTGTAATTGAATATAGCATTGGCAGTATCGTCCTTTGTTCAGTAGGTATATATTAGGTAGATATACATACCTTTTAACCAACTTTTAAAAAAGAAGTTGTGGTCCCAAAGCAACACCATTTTATATGTTACTAATTAACTACAGGTAACATTTTACTGGATCATTTGATTTATATTTTTTTTTTGTTCAGGAGATCAACAACTGATATTATTGTATCATTTCGCAATCTTAGAAAAATTACATTTCTATACATTTTCTAATTGACATTCAAAATTTTGGTAACATCACCAAAAAACTATTTGGGACGGAATGCTAGGTCAAATGTATCCAGGGCACATATTTGATATAATAGCAAGTACATATATACTTCCTCTATTTATTTTCTTATATTGAGTATAAATAAGAATATAAATTATGAATAAGAAACAATAATTCACTTTTACGATTACCTATGTAATCTCAAAAAGAGAGTTAACCGAATCTTAAAAAGGATTGGTAGTATCGTGGTGATCGCTTACCATCAGGCGGCCCTTCTGGTTGTTTGCCACCGATAACATAAAATAATAGAAACAGATTTCATTAATGGGGAATAAAATATTGCCTATAAAAAAATATATTAAACTCTAAATTTAGTTCTCACAATTATTTAGTGAGTTAGTATCGTAAACGTCACAGATTGATTAAAGTATATACGAACATAGAAGAGTAACTATGCGAATTTTAAGAGTCGTATAACTCATACGCATTGTTACGTGTACTTAAGGGCTTTCCGGGATTCTATTAGCCTTTAAAGGCATCAGTCTGGTGATAGAGCTTAATGCTCGTTGGAATATACTGCACAATGCTATATGGTAGAGATTCTGTCTCAAACATTTACCACAGTTAACAGTTAACGTGCTGAATACGCTCTGTCGTCAACAGTACAATAATTATTAACATTGTTCACATTATGTAGGCTGGGATTTACGCAAAGCCGCCCGGGATGCAAATTAATCCTTTGATAGGCGATCAGTGACAGATGTTGATTTGATTGCGTTTGAATAATCGATTTGTCATGTAACCACTCTGTTCGTTCACAGTAATATTTCGGGTATTGTATTAGAAACTAGATCGTGTCACTAGAGTTGTTATTGTTCCTACAATAATAAATTGAATAAGCAAGAATTCTAATACCACTTACTACTCGATTACATTTTACCTCTTGATCGTATATTTCCAAGTTCTTCACCCTCTTACATTAATCTTAATCTTTATTCCATTTTTCTCGTCTACAGCCTTCATATTTCATTGCTCTTCTTCTTCTTCCTCTTTTAGACCTCATCGTTTTGACATGTCACCACAGGTGTTAATTGTTATCCGTATCGTGAAAATCGTTCTTCTGGCCCAAGATACAGGCCTCGTGCCTAGTTTGGGTCACTTCAGAAATCATGTCTAAAATATTATGCATTTGTTCTTCATATTTAGGTTAGGTTTAGGTTTCTTTATTTTGACACCCAATTTTATTATATAATATTAAATTCAGATAACGATATGAGTGGTTTCAGTTAATACTGCAACAAGGAGCAGTCTGGACAGACTGTTGTCCTGTATCCGCTTATCGATATTACGGCAGTATCGAAAATTTTACAATGCTTATTTTGTAAAGCCACTGTGTGCCTACGAAACACAGTCAACAGCGCACGGAACATGAACCAATTCTGATTGAATGAGATCTATATAACGGTGTGTCGGTTTGACAAAGGCAGTGCAGTTCCACCTTTGTATGATACTACGATGGCCGCAGATTGTGCGTGGCTTCAGAACACTTTACCAAACATTTAATTATTTCATAAAACACTTTCAGAATGTATTTTCAATATCCTTTTAAGTAATAATAAGACGTTTCCAATCATAAAGCTATATATTTTTTAGATTTCCAAATCTATAAACGCTTCATTCTTTTTATAACTACTAATTATTTTTAGATTATTTCAGTGCTAATTTATATGTTAACAGGAAGTGACAATCAAATCCACCTACTGCCTATAATTTACAACACCATAACGCTGTTTAATAGCTAATAAATTACTTATAAACTCGAATCAATAGTGCCTTCCTGTCAATATAATTATATGCGAACACAGTTCACGAATACCATTTTCGGTAACACCATATTATAATGCGAAGGTTTGACTTTGGAAGTCGATTCCCCTAGAGTTTAGTTTTGTTTACGACGAGAGCGGCCGCTGATGTATGGTTCCCTAGTTGCTTTACGACATTTTCTAACGCATTAAACGCGTCGTGGTTTAAGTTTCATTGTCAAGTCTCAAATATTTATTGTAATTTATGCTGTAACAATGCCTGGTGTCGGTTCTCTAAGCGCGCAGTTCCTAAAACGTTTTTGAGGAATATAATTCTTGTTTGCCATTTAACAATTATGAATTAGCATAATATGAAATGAGAGGGGTTTGAATAACGTAATGGCTATAGAGTTTGTGGACACGTATAGCTTTATGTACATAACTTAGATATATAGTCGGTTGTGTATTCTAATTATAGATATTAGAACTAACCACTTATTGTGACCCAAGACTAAAATAAAATAAAATCGGTAACGATCTTGTTTATAACCGGTAACATTTTACTAGATCAGTTTTTCGACTCTTTTCGTCAAGCGTTTTTATCTCCGAACTAAATTTCATTAACTTTATTTTCTCTTTTTTTCTTGTAATCTGGATTCTAAATATTCCAAGGTGCAAAAGCTGATAAGTTTACGTGAGCCATGAAAGAAGGCCTATGTTGGTAATAAATAATGCATTTGTTATCTGTTATGTAAATCGGGATAAATTTATTATATATTGATTAATTAAATATTGACCAAAAAAATATTTTATATTGAATATTTTTTAAATATGTTTTGGAATATTCTAACATTCATCTAATTATGTATATAATATCATACAAAAACATTGAAGTACATAACTGAATAAATTTATAAAAAATGTGTAGACAGAAGAAAAAGAGAAGTAGAAATTTATTTTTTTGTTATCCGTCTTTGCTTATTTTATTTAACTACAAATCACAAGGCCAGAATTCATTGAAAAATCAGTGCTGACCACTTCATGCGGATCTCGTATTTCAATAATTACCTACGAAACATGTGTCAACACTGAAAAATCATATTTCACTGAGATTTTATGTATGTGCCAAGCGGTAGAACCAAACAAATTTAAATCATGCTGCTTTATCAGACACGGTGTCCATTGTTAGCACTACAAGAATTACTCGACAAGCCCTTAAATAGAAAATCGTTAATGCATTTCCCTAATACAACTTGCATACAGATAGTTGGGCACCTAGATCACCTTTGGAACTCTGCATAGTTTCCACAGCAGTGTTGCCCTAATTTCATTACTCTAAAATCGGGCATGCGGATAACACAGCCATAACTGTCTCGCTTCAGCAAACATAATTTACGAGGGCACGTGTGTACACAGGAAATACTGGAAGGTATTCTGTGGGAGTCAATGCTAATGTAACCATATTGTGAAGAATTCCCGTGTCCAGAAACTAAACGTAATGAATTCATTATTTTAACACTTGTAATTTTTTTTTTTTTACTCTTACGTAGTAGTATACTAAGTTTGTGATATAGTTTGTGACTTGTCTTTATAATGTTGTCAAAGACCAATTTTAAATTCTTGCTAGAAGCAGAATATTTATATAACACTTTAAAAATGGACTTGAAAATTAGAGAATAAATTATTTTTTGTTTGTGGTGAGTGAAGGCTGAAAACAGGATTATTAGGGAAAACAGTTTTTTTTTTATTCACAATAAACAGGCGTTTGACCACTATCTCACCTGATGTTAAGTGATAATGCGGTCTACGATGATTCACGCCTGCCTAGAAGATACCTGTTCACTCGTGACTTGAAGATGCCCAGATTGTATTCATGTGGAAACGCAGACTTAGGCAATGAGTTCCACTCGTTAGCTGTACGCACTATGAATGTGGAAGCAAAACGCTTAGTGCGAAAACTACGTTTTTTAGAAGGTTAAAATAACCTTCTGCTATGAAGCGATTTATACCATCGGTTTTTATTTTACCACAACTTACATAATATTTGTAGGTACAGACATTGACCTACACCGTACAGACAGACATACTTAGAGACAAATTAATTAAATTGATGTTCTGTTTATAAATTGAAAATAACAGCTATTCAAAGCTTTATACTATACAAAGGATTATCCGCATTACTTCTTGAAATTTTGTAGAGATTCAAGGTTTTATAACGAACTAGCTGCGCCCCGCGGTGTTACCCGCGGTGAAATAGTACGTGGTTAGAATAACGATTTTTGTGTCTTCCCGTCATTCTACGAGAATTCATTTTAGGGACAGAATAGCATATGTGTTCCAGGATTTAAGCTATCTTCATTACAAATTTCATGCAAATTCCTTCAGCCGTTTCAGCGTACACAAACTTTCGCTTTTATAATTACGACTAAATACATTTATTTAGATATACAGATCAAACGAGACCAAATATAAACTATAATGTACTATATCAATTGATATATTATTTAACATATAGATTAATGAAAAACTGTTACAGTATAGAAAAGTTTTTCAAATGGACAATATTTCTTAAATTGGAAATGTATCATTACGTTCTACTCAGTGAGAATCCTATTCACGTGGTGAAGTCTGGTAACACTACGACTGACAAAAATGGTCACACAAATACAGCACAAGCAATCTCCAGCCGTGAATCATTAGTCAATCCCACGCACCAACAACATTACAAACAATTGTTTACAAATGTCGCAATGTGTAGGTAGTCCGACAATTTTATTTTGGTAAGAAGAGAAAAATCTTCTCTCAGTCATTCACCCTTTCACGTCCACCGTAGCTTTTGCGGAGGAGTGGAGTGTTTCCTTTGACTCCCAACGTAAATAGCATCTATGCTTGAGAAGATTCTAAATACTTAAAAACCAAATACATACAAATTTTAAAGCGATTATAACTTAATTGTAATCTACAAATCGACTAGGACTCACGTGGTAAATACTGGAAAATGACTTTCCTGAAGAACTGCAAATAAGGTCGAAACTGGTCGGAGAGTAATTTTCCAGTGTTTACCACGTGAGTACTTGTCGGTTTGTAGATTACAATTATGGAAAAAACTTGTGATAGTTTTCAGACTCGATTATAACTTAGCTGTGCAAGAGCGGTCTGTCAACATAGCGGACGCTAGTTTGAACCCCACTAACGGCTAGATTTGTTTTACTTAACTTGGCTATATTTATAACAGTTACTTTTTTAATTACATAGTTTCTTTACAAACTTTGCGAACTTATTCATACCAAGAGAACTTATTCTTTCTCTCAAATTCTGAAATCTCAATAGTCAACTTTATATAATAATGGAGCATTACGGAAAAAAGTGTAAATGTAAAAATATCATTGTAATTAACAATTTTTACAGTTGTATTATAGTTATAAGCTATATTAGTTAGTAGTTAGTTTCATCATAGGTAATAATATTATGTTCCCTTCACACACTTGACCTTTACTTTTTTTATTCTAAGCATACAAAGTAGATTTCAAATAAGATAATAAAATGTTTACAAAGTTTTTTTTTTAACATTCCACATGACTGACTCTCCCCTTCTAATAAACATGCAAAGACTGTTTCAAATGTCAATAAACTTGTCTACATATTATGTCAATAATAATGATGTAACGATGTATGTAAAGGTTAGACTCAGATAAATAAACCAGCCCTGTATACTCAGAGGTTAGATTCTTTTCTGGTTAGATTCTAGCAAAAAATAATTCAATAACAATTTTATAACAAAGATATGGGTAATCACTACTTTCAAGTCAACTACCGCTATTCTAATCCATAAGCTGTTGACCTTTTCTGTCTGGTATGGTAAGTGTACATTTTTGGTTATAAAACATTATCTTATCTTATCAGTCAATAGCTATGACTTATTTCATATACAACATCATCATCATCATCATCATCTCAGCCATAGGACGTCCACTGCTGGACATAGGCCTCCCCCATTGATTTCCACAAGGACCTGTTGGAAGCGGCCCGCATCCAGCCCTTGCCTGCGATCTTAGTCAGGTCGTCTGTCCACCTGGTCGGTGGCCGTCCTATGCTGCGCATAGGCATATACAACTAAAATATTTAAACTTTTTATAGATTCGATAAAAATACAGGTAGCCACAGAAACATAACATGATCAGTTCTAAATTCAATCTCAAACATACACTCGTACAAGCAAGCAATGCAATACTTGAAAAATTCCTGATTTGAGAGACTTTAGGCCTATAAATACTTTACCCAACGATTTTGTCCCAGCGACACTGTAGCACCATGATCAAAGTATAATGGTGGTGAGGATAGTCATATGTCTGCATGACCTAAATTTAGAAGCAGCCCAACCTGCATACTTTAATTTTATGTCGTTTGCGACCTATGCTCTGATACTGCACTCGCTAAATAAAATCTATCTATTATCTGCAATCGAAGTTACTGTTATCTCCAATTCCTGGAAATGTGATGTTTGTGCTGATCTCCAAGAGATCGGCAGAAATTTCCAGGCCTTCATCTGCATGCGATTCGTCGAATTAACTAGGTCCAAGGTATGAATAACCGGCAGATATTGAGTTGAATGCTATAAAACGCTCTCTACATTGCTGTTAATCAGCGTAGGCCATAACCTTCGTTCCAAACTCTAGCTGGCGACGGCCTAAGCTTAAATCCCCCCTTCGTACTTTAGTGCTGCTATGGATTTAGCTGCCTACGACTCCTTTGCTGCTAAGCGTCGACAGCGTTTTCTCCTTCTGCGCGCATGGCTGATCACCCCCCAGTTTAAGCCCCCTGCCAGGTGCAGCTGTACATAGACCACGGTTGAGAGGTAAACAACAGTCATTTCGAATAAAATTGTTCCTATCTTTATACTCTGAAACAATACCGGCGTTCAATCAAACCAATTGGCTGCCCACAATTTATAATTGTTTGGTACACGGAGGCAGGTGAGTGACCCCGCAACTACACAAGTTACAGTTAATAATTAATAAAAACAACGGTATTCAGTTATTGAATACAACCAGGCACGCAATGCCGTTTTTAGGTCTAGCGTTTAACCACTATCTCATTAGATGGTCTGTGACGTGACGATTTTTAAATCCTCATACATCTTTGGAACTTCTTCAGGACAATATAATACGTATCATCTTGTATGTTACGTAATATAGGCTAATCCCACTAATATTATAAATGCGATAGTTTATGTTGTGTGTATGTGTGTGCTTTGTTCGTGCGTGCGTGCGTGCGTGTGTGTGTGTGTGTGTGTGTGTGTGTGTGTGTGTGTGTGTGTGTGTTTATGTGTGTGTATGTTTGTTACCTCTTCATGCTCAAAAGACTTCACCAATTTCGATGAAATTTGGTATGGAGATACCTTATACCCTGGATTAAAATTGTCAACCATGCCGCGAAGATTAAGCAAATCTTCAAATTTAATTAATGTCGTAGGACCTACCGTTTACAATCGGCTACCTGATACTATCACAGCCGCAATCAGCCACGCCGTATTTAAACAGAAGTTGAAATGCTGGCTTATCGAGCAAGCTTTCTATTCTTATGAAGAATTTCTTTCTGCAAAGTTGACATAATGTATGTATTAAATTATGACAGTTATGTTTTATTCTAATAATTTGATTTATGTATATACATATTACTTTTAAATTTAATTTTCATTTAATGTTAAGTAATGAATTTATTGATTTACTTTATTTGATTTTGCAGGTACTTGCAGTACCTACCTAACTATATTTTGACGTGTATTTGTGTTACCAATAAATGATTATCTGATTATTATCTGATTAACACATCGGCTAATTTTCACCATCATCACCGTTTTTCATCACCACGCGGGTACAACCGCAGGGCGCAGCTAGTAATATTATAAATGAGAAAGCTCTTTTGAGAGGCAGTGACTATTCTAGGTCTAGCGTGATAACATCTTCGACCACATTGTCACTGACCATCAAGTGAGATGGTGGTCAAACGCTAGAACTATACAGTATAAATAAAGCTTTTGAGTATAGATGTGTGCCTAAACGGCTGGATGGAGTTGGATAGAATTTGGTATGCAGATACTTCAGGTCCCGGAATAACACATAGGCTACGTTTCATTATCATCACCATCAACAATCATCACCATGCAGGAAAAACAGAGGGGCGTAGCTAGTGATTCATAAATATTGCGATTTAGTTGCAATACTATTGCTTTTTTATGTGTATTTGTTCTTGACAGTCAATTTCCTCAAGGTGATTATAGTATCAGATAAGCCAAACAGCGTGTGAGGTCTTTAAATGTTTTTATGATCATCTAAAACTTGTTATACCTACGCATAATCCATAAAGAAATCTCATGATTGTTGTTTTACATTTTTTATTTCCTTCCACTATTAATGTACATATAGATATAATAGATGCTTACTCAGATTCATAAGAATGCATACATTAACAATGCATGATTAAACATAGGTAGGTACTAAGTAACACTGACAGTTTTTTGAAAGATCACATCGTGGAAATGCTACGAGAAAACTATATTGAGTTCCTTGTTGAAATGTAACAGTCGTAAACGTCTATCTAAGTATCTAAGTATCTAACGATACGTCACAAACGTATCTTTGCGCTCATTGGAAGGTATTGATGTTATCACACTAATAATATAAAGACGAAAGTATGTTTGTCGTTTATATGTTTCTTACTTCTTCACGCTGCAACAGCGTGAAATTTGGAATGGAGATAGGATAATACCCTGGAATAACATAAAATATAGGCTACTTTTTATCCCGGAAAAAGTATAATTCCCGTGGGGTAATTGAAGTAGCGGCAAACCGAAGTCCACGCGGGTGAACCGCGAGGCAAAGTTAGTGTAATTAATATATACTTTTATTCAAAGCATAAATCAAAATATTTTTTTTTTCAGACAACTAAGATCCAGATACATACAAAGTTGTTAGTAATTACAAGAAACACATTATATGTAATAATAATTACAAATAACAATTACAAATTATTGCTGCTTAATTTAAGTAAGGTAGGTAGTAACTATTGAAGAATTGAATTGAAGTTACGCCCGATATACAATGAAACATACCCGCTTCATTAATATAAATTTATTTATTTTATTTATTTATTAACATTCACACAAGGTCTTCAGGTCCCAAACTAGGCAGATCCTGTGCTATGGTAACCTGATGACTGATATATATACTTACATACATATACACACCCAGACACAGGTCAAGCAACATGTTCACACAAATGTTTGACCTGTCCGGGAATCGAACCCGGGACCAGTGGCTCAGAAGGCAGAGTGCTACCAACTGCGCCAACCGGCCAGTCAATACTATGATGTATATGATGTGTATGTATGATGATGTATAGGAGAAAAGTTTTGCCCCACATATACCAGATTTACACAGTTTACACTTTATCCACTAGAAACGGTGACCAACATTGAAATGGTGCCACCACGGGTCATCGGTACGTAATTAAACAAATCGGGTCAAAGTGCAGACAATAGCGGAGGTGTCGCGCCTCTCATTAGATCGTGAGCGCGCTAATGAGCCGCGATCGTATCGCATCACCGACGCGACTCCCAACCACTTTCACTTCCTAAGGGCAACGGCAGCATGTGGACCGCGGATGCGAACTTTAGTTTCTATTTGTGCTTGAGATTGCGTCTTGATGACACTTGGAATGTCGAAATGCGGTTGTTTGGCCGTTCCAATTTCACTGAGAAATTTACAATGTCAGCTGTTTAATTGAAACTATTTAATTGAAGGTCTTCATTACGTAATTTAAACTGAAGACAGAGAAGGTATCCTTCGAAATAAATAGTAAGAGTAATAGTAAGAGTTAACAGTAAGTAAATAGACAATAATAATATTAAAACTCACGTTCATAATTACTATACACTGTTTTTACGGGTATAAAGTGGTAGTTACGCGTAGACGATATCACGATCGACAATTGTTTCGGCTTCTTCCGCCTTCATCAGGATTTTCTGGGGTCTTTTCTTGGGGATCGGGTCTATTTAAACATGTTTTTTTTCCCGTGGGGACCGAGAGTTCATCGGCTTTTCCAAAACTTATCTGAGCGTTTGATCGATGCGACGCGAGAGAAAAATGCTGGCACATATTTGTCTCAACATTTCACAGCATTTCAATTCAACGTGGCAATGCTGCCAGCGTTCTGGTCACGCCGCCAACTGGTAGCGGATTAGAGCATTTGAGTTATCTATAGGCTGACAGTAGCTAGTGGATTGCTGAAATGTTTTCGTAGTAGCTGTAGTATTGTAATTTTTTAGAATAGTTATTATTTTATTAGTATTTTATTTTAAAATTATTTGACTACTAAATTAGCCTCAACGTTTCTTTTTCTAGCGTTTGACCTCTATCTAACTTGATAGTCAGTGACGATGTGGTAGAAGATGTTATCACGCTAGATCTAGAATGCTCACTGGCTCTCAAGGACTGCTGCCTGAACACACCATGTGTTTGGTGATAGTTTCGTTCAAGTAACAATGATCGTGGTCACGAGAATTCTGACTGTTCCTGTCTGGCCATCAATGAAGAATGACCATAGTGAACCAATAAAATAGTGCTGTGCTTGCGCGGGCGATTCGAGTTTTTCAAACATTCTAGAAACGCGACGTAGAATCGATCAGTATCAAGTTGTAGGGCAACTTTTATCACCAGCTAACCGTTATCTTGTTTGAATAACCTACATGTCGCCCCACAGTTTGCTCACGTTTTGAAACATTCGTTCACAAATATAATGCTTTGCAAACGAAATTCATATTCTAACTCAAACATGTAATGCTTAAAATAGTAGTGTTTTCCTTCACCAATATCCACAAATACTTGGGAAGAAAACGATTATGTACATTAAAAATGATTTAGGTTTTACTTTGCGTAATCCAATATTAAAATTATATTTGTTTTACAAAAATGATATTTCATAAACATTGTTCGAAGAAGCGTAAAACAATCTTTTAAACCGGATATTTGTATAATATAACTTAATATTGTTGAATAGAATAGAACGATTGATTAGTTAAATAATTTCATTTTTAATAATGGATATTGCGAGATTAAAATATTTTTTGTAAGCCTGTCGCAATTTATTATTATGTTTAGATACATAAATAAACAATTATTTCCAGCGTGATCCATGTAGTCACCGTTAAGACTGTTTATTACTAGCTTTCAGATGATAGATATTTAAAACTGTGTGGAGTTTTCACTCTATTGGTCGCTATATTGGTCATGAATTTCCATGAACTCAATAGCTCCCGGCTACAAGAGTTTAAACAACACAACAGACAATACATACTTATAAGGGGTTGAAACAAGTATCTATCGTCGGTTGATATACGCCATCGAACAAATTATTTTTGTTTTTATATATGGATTCAATACTTATATTGATTTTTAAATATTGGCTAGAATGTTTAGTAATTTATTTCGATAAAGTTGCGTGCGATGTGTTTAAATGACGTAACATTTACTCCATCGTAGTAACCACAAGTAAAACTGGTTTCAGATGTCGCTATTACCTTTGTTGTTCGTATGTTTACACATGAAGGTTAGAAGTGATGCGTACCGGCGAAATAACAGAAAATAATTATAAAATACATTCGATAATTAATGATCAATGCAGTAAAAGCAGAAGCAGAACTAAAGAAGAAAATTGCTTCTTTAGGTGGGAAACTGTTGTTACCGAAACATTTTGTTTTATGCGTCGCTCAGTGTCATACAAGAAGCCCATATTATTTAAAATGAAGTTAGTGATCATTCCGCATTAAAGCGATTGAATTAATTACGCTCAGTCGCTGTCTCCAAAATTTAATACTAATGGAAGCCGCATGGCTGATAATTGAATGAATCTGTCAATAAGTATATGTGAGAAAACAGTCGGCATCACCATCATTAGTTTCATCAGTCCACTGCTGGAAATATGCTTCTCCTGGTGCACGCCACTGAACCCGACCTTTGGCTTTTCTCTTCCAGCCGCTGCCAGCTGCCTACGCACTCTACCTGGAACGCAGGGCTACCCAACACTACGCTTTCCAATTCGCTGTCTCCACTCAAGAACTCTCTTATTCAAACGGTTATCGATTCTGCGACAGACATAACTCACACTGCCTCTTCAACTACCTAATACGCTAAGCTATTTAAGTATCTTTTAATGTATAATGTACAAATACATGAAGGTAAAAGAACACAAATAAAAGATTTTATGAAGGGTTTGTCTGTCTCTTTTTCTGTATGTAAATTTGTATGTAAAATGCTAAATTCATTTATAATCGAATCTAATTAATGTATACCTACCTATCATTCATTTTTGTCTGGCCGGTTGGCGCAGTTGGCAAGCACTCTGCCTTCTGAGCCGCTGGTCCCGGGTTCGATTCCCGGACAGGTCAAACATTTGTGTGCATGAACATGTCTGTTTAACCTGTGTCTGGGTGTGTATATATATATCAGTCATCAGGTTACCATAGCACAGGCTCTGCCTAGTTTGGGACCTGAAGATCTTGTGTGAATGTTAATAAATTAAAAAAAAATAAAAAAATTATACACTTTACAAAAAAAAATCATTAAAATGAAACAACGACAAACGGATTCAACCCCGTATATTTTACGTATAGGTAAATCCTGATGTCTCGAGTATACTGAACCATCACCTTTTATTCCATTTATGAATTACATTATTCACAAGTTGCCAGTACATCAGCGGCTTAGTTACAGTTAATTTCTTTCTCACAATTAGCACTAAAGATCGGTAGTTCCGTTCTAGCCAGGCCCGACTTAGCAATGAGTGAAATACGAGAAGGTAGGTAGGTAACTAGGTAAAAGGTGAGTGCTCTCTCGTTCATGAGGCACAGATAACCACTACAGTTGGTAGTACGCGCCTGACACAGACCAAGTTATAGTTTCTAGCTATTTTAGCTATAACAGATAAAATAGCAGTGAGTAAGGGACGGCAAACAAAACAAAAGTGTTGATTGCTATGCTATGGTTTTCAAGGGATGTTTTTCGTTGTTGGTTGCAAGTGAAATTAGTTATTGAAAGAAAGAAAGAAAGAAACCACATTTATTCAAGACACTCACAACACACATTACACAAGAGATACATATAAAAACAATAAAGAACAGAGTAATAATGATGTTGTGAGTGTCATGAATATGGGCCCCGACTCAGCATAAAACTAACTAACTAATTATTCATAGTCAATTTACAGTACTGTACAATTAACATGGAAAATGTGTGTAGTCTTTGGCCTGGATATTCTCATATAATTCGGGAAACTGTATACATATATTTAATCTTTATTATCTAAGAACCGAATAAAAGGCATGCTTTCCTTGAAATGAAAATATCACGCTGTTAGTTTTAAATCCAAATTTTTCATGTTTAATAACCAACGTTTTCATAGTACCCAATCAAGTTTACACGCAATACATTGTTACTAGTACATGTACATGTATATAAGTATATATATCAGTCATCAGGTTACCATAGTACAGGCTCTGCCTAGTTTGGGACCTGAAGACCTTGTGTGAATGAATACAAAAAAAAAACTAGATATGGCAGAAATTAAATACTCGTAATATAGGTAGTACACAGAACAAAAGAAATCATGATTTCTTACGGCTGACTACATCTTCAGTCAAGCAGAGCACCCCCTTTGGTTAGGGGATTGGTAAACCTACTGATGGAAACAAGGCTGCTCAGTGAAGTCCCGTCTGTGACACGGCACACTGGGACCTTCACATGCCGCACCGATGATGAACAGGGCGCTGTTGGTTGGACGGTTTGCGAGAAAACTATCGTAAACAATACCAAGAAACATATTCAGGTTTACAACCTAAAAAATAGGAATCAGAAATCGGTACCGCGGTTATAGAGGCCTTGTCGAAATGAGTGATGAATCATATCGTGTTAACTTCATTTTTCACACTTTTATATCCTTCTGAATACCTACAATAAAGAATTAATATTTATAATAAAGAACCGATAATAGCTCAGCGGTGGGAGCGTCGTCTGTTAAACTGACACTAACGGCTTGAGCTACCGGTGAAGGTACAAATAAATAACAAACGAAGAAAATAAATATACTTACGAAGAGTTTGCTGCAGATTTAAGATTGTATATGGGCCGCCACAGTTCCATATAAACATCATCTAGATAAGGTGGACAGACGACCTGACTAAGATCGCAGGCAAGGGCTGGATGCGGGCCGCTTCCAACCGGTCCTTGTGGAAATCAATGGGGGAGGCCTATGTCCAGCAGTGGACGTCCTAGGGCTGAGATGATGATGATGATCATCATCTAGATCGGACTATGATCGAACTTTTCTCATTAGTTTCAAGATAATATTCAAAATTATCCACGGACAAATAGGTTGTTGGCTCGTAACTTCATCATTTATATATATATATATATTGATTGATTGATTGATTCCGCACATTTATGAACTTTATGAAACTTACTACATTTACGTCTACATTGACCTTATACACATTTCAAGTCAGGTATTTCTGTTCAGATCTAGTTATTCTCCAGATAATGTTGAAAATATTGCACGGATATGTAGCTGAAGTCAGTTTGTGTATTATTTGGAATTGTTTGTGTACTTTTAACCTAAACATAGTTGATTTTAAACTACTTAAATATTACTAAGAAAAATAATCGAACGCTCTCTTGTGATCTTTGGTTTTAATACTGAAAACACAAGATGTGTGCCTCAGATGTAAGCTTCTGATAAAGATATCATTATCTTTCTGATATCATTGTCGTGAAATTCCATAGCATGTTGGTCTGTTTGTATAGGTAGTACATACGACTTTTTAGCTCTTGATAGCTGGCATGCAAGCTCGCCATGTATGGGTTTCAGTGCCACTCGCCTTGAGCTTTGCCATCTTTGACCTAACCATTACAGGTTGTCAATTGAGATCCTGATGAGAATGTAAAAAAAATGGTATAGTTAATTATTTACCTACAACACCTGCAGTGAGCTAAACATAAGTATAAGTAGGTATAAATTTTAGTGGACATTTCCACACTTATCATAATCACACAAACTTTAGAAAACTGTGTAGAAAAAGTTAATAGTTAAAAAATGAAAAATGAAAGTCATTTTTTGAATAATTCACGGTGAATCTACGGAATGCATGTTGGAACCTCTTAAAAGGTTAAAATACATTATATATATACCTACTATGCCTTATTAATTTCTAGTAAGTAACTATTTATCTCTATATACTGCTAGGTATGAAACATATTACATCTATTAGGATTTATTTTGAAACTATATATTGACCACAGGACGTATCGGTAAATGCATATTAAGTAATATATATATATATACCTTATTTGTTATTTTCACCATTATAATTATATAAAAGTAAGCCATGTAAAAGTTTACATTCAATGATATCATCTTAAACAAGGTAGCCACCCAATAAAGCCACAGGCTCTTTGCACAGTCAACAGAAGCAAACCTCTCTCTCGAATGGCTCTATCACCGCAACTTCTTAATTAACAAGTCACGTATCATATCAACACACAAATTACGTAAACAATTTACAATCCCGTTTGCTGTTCAAATAAAAGTTTAGAAATCAAACGTCGTTGCTCGTATATTCTTAATAAATCCACAAAGTTATGCCATGTTGTAGTAGATTTTTGGTAACAGAGAGTACGTATAACCTTATATTATTCTTATTTTAAATAATTGCAGGAAAATTCAGACTTAATTTTGTTCTATTTTGAAATAAGTATTTTTTTATACTGTATGGGTCTAGAGTTTGACCACTACCTATCTCACTCTATGGGTTTTTTGTGTGTGTTTTTCCATGTAATATAATATCGGTGAGTTGCGAGCAGTTAAGTGAGTATCCGTTATAAGTAATGGTGCACGAGTGTAGGAAATTGGTACAAAATGGCAAATCTTTACAAATCCATTGACAAAAAATTTCAAATGTAGATTTTGTAGGCAAAAATACAAGATTTGTTTACGCTCCTGAATATAAATTCAGGAAGTTACCGCGAGGTAAAATTAAAAATAAATATCGTTGGCGGTTACGTAACTTGCTCAGAGGCTATAACACATAATGAGTCGTCCATAGATTCATTAGGCGTAAAATTATACTTTACTGGCAGGTGCATAAGTCCTGTTCTGTGCAAATAGAGAAAAACAATCGCCGTTCAACCGCGGTCTGTGCGATCGTGTACTCTATAGGCTTCACACAAAAAATGGTCAAGTAGAGTATATTCAATCTAACTAGAAGTCTGTATAATGGCAATAATTTGTAAGCTGTAAACAATGAATTAAGCGTTATTGCCGTATAGTTCAATATAATTTACTACAAAAAGCACTTCTTGATACATAAGGATTAGGGGTTATGTTACGTAGAAAAGTAGTCGCAAATCATTTTAAACAATAAATATAGTAAATATTTACGTCGAAATGATCTGCACAGAAATAAATTGGAGAATTTAAGCATATAGCCGCGTGATCTCGCCGTGTCATTTATATCGTATTGTTTTTGTGCGCGGAACGGACACAAATAATTTGTTAGGAGTTTTTACTGACGTGTTAACGCACTGAGGGACCGCACACTTTGGAATTCATATTTAACACGCAAAGTACCTGATTTTTGTTTAGATCAATAGTGTTTACGGTATATTTACATACGTGTGACGTCACATGCAGACGCCATGACACCGGCTACTGTTTTGGAGCGAATTTCAAACTTATAATTTTAAACTAATCTTTTTTCTGTTAAAACGTTTTTTTTTCAGGTTCCATTATTTCCACTATCCAAATTATGATCAAAGCGTGATTATGATGGAAGCTTTGACACTCTGAAAATGTTATAAAATACATACTATATGAGTTTGTTTAAATGGTTTATTGCATTAAATTAACTCGACGGATCTTATGTTCAAATTTGTTGAATGAAACTTTTCGGGATTTGAATCCACGACTAGTAGGTACTTTGTACCTATTTTATGTTTCACACTTTTGCGGCTCTACATACATCTACGATACTAGCATTTTTATTCGACCAACCTTTAACCTTAATTTAAACCTTAACCTTATTCATATCAAAATATATTTTAAATGAATACGTGAATTAAAGTGAACATTTTTAGTTCGACCACGCGTTTATTAGTACGGGTTCATGGTAAATTAGAAATAAATTATTTTCGGGTAATCATTTAGCTTTCTGTCATCGAGCTTAGAGATTAAACTTAGTAATCTTTGTAAAAAATGCAATAAGAAGATTGTCAGAAAATGAAATCAGATTAATATTATTAAAACTCACGTTCATAATTACTTCCAGATCCTGATGAAGGCTTCTGGAAGAAGCCGAAACAATTGTCGATCGTGATATCGTCTACGCGTAAGTGCCACGTTATACCCGTAGAAACAGTGTAAAACCAGATTAGGTACAAGATTGACGTCGTAACGATTAAAAAAAAATTTTTACTCAATTAAAATAAAAGTTGTAAAAGTTCAGAAATTAATTCTAAAAGTCAAGAAATTATTAAGTAAATGGCAGTTTTCCTTTGATCTGCGGGACCCTAAGAACGTCTAACTAAATAATACAGTTTAAGTAATTGCAAGACGATGTTTTGAATAAATTACTAACTAGATACGCATTGCTAAGTTGGAGACGTTGTAAACACAATCCGCGGTTTAGTATTAGAATTTTATGAGTATGACAGCATAAAGAGTATTTAAAACTAGCGGCGCCCCGCGGTTTTACTCACGTGGTGATGAAAAACGATGATAATGGTGATGATGAAAAATGGCGGAGAGTTATTCCAGGGTATAAAGCTATCTCCATACCAAATTTCATCCAAATCCATCAAGCCGTTCTAGCATGATTGAGTAACAAACATCTAGCCATCCAACATTTAAAATATTAGTGGGATGGGATTAAATGAGATGGGTAAATCTAGTTTGGATAATCGTACACGTTAAAAGAGAACGAAGTCACGGCTCATACGTTATACCTATTACTTATTATAATATAATACCGGCTAATTAACTTGGTATTTCCTATATCTACAATGTATAAAGACAATACAATATGATAGATACACTAATAACAATTAATCAAATTGACTGGTCGGTTGGCGCAGTTGGTAGCACTCTGCCTTCTGAGCAGCTGGTCCCGGGTTCGATTCCCGGACAGGTCAAACATTTGTGTGTATGAACATGTCTGTTTGACCATAGCTGGGTGTGTAGTATAAGTATATATATAAGTATGTATATAAGTATATATCAGTCATCAGGTTACCATAGTACAGGCTCTGCCTAGTTTGGGACCTGAAGACCTTGTGTGAATGTTGTAAAAAAAAAAAACTAATAGCTGTTGATAGCCTATAGATGTCAAATGTCTAGCCCGCAAGTAGTGCACGCAGAATGCAGCATTATTTATGTCAATATAATGTCAACCTTCTTGGTCATGCATCGTATTGATAGACAAATCCAATAAAATTTAGAAAATTCGATGAGATCTCTGTCTCCATAACAGAGCGGGTTCAATTTTATGGTATCAGCTGACAAATACTGTATCAAATAATTTTAGAATCCCACTATAATCTCTTTTTTATAACGAGTATCTCTATGTATTTTTCAATTTCAAACATAATTGCCGGTCATAATGATATTATGCTTGTTGTTACTTTCCACTTAGCCATTAATTAGTGCCAGCGTAGTACTTATACTTAACGAGAGCTATAAAACTCGCATGTTCCAGGCTATCATCAAAACGTGAGCATTTCATCCCAGCATCAGATTATGATAAATTGCCAGACATCACATGATCACTGACACAGACTATGCCAATGATATTATATGTTTATATGAGGTAGATGTCGCACAAGCGCGCGGAAACTGAGGCGGCAAAATTAAGTCAATTGTAGTATTTTTGATTACGACGCGTATTTCAAGCGCAGGTCTAAACATATAGCTATCCTTTTCTATATTATTTGTATCGTATTATCTGTCGCAGTGAGCATGTTTATGTCGTAAAGGAACAAAATCTGATCACCGCGCAGTATGAATATACGTCATCTTCAGTAAAACATCATTGGACTATGCTCATTATATACAGAACAGCATTTCTCGACATATTACCATAGAATATACAAAATAGATATATTAATTACTACACATTGTAAATATAAAACTGACTGTAATGGTACATTTTATATATAGGATGCCTCCCAATACCTAGTATGTCATACGAGTATGTCATACTAGTATGAACATAGTTTCCACGACACAAGCCTTGAGCCTAGTGTGGAGCCGTTGCATTGAAATCCTTGAAGATCGCATCCCATTTTAACTTATACTGTTATATTAATGTCTCATGTTATGTTATAGATATTATTATTATTAATAATAAATATTACAAATGGCTATAAATTGGATAGTATTTGACCTCCATGGACGTAATAATTTATTATAATAATATTATTACGCCCATGTCCTAGACAGAGAAAGTAAGTATTTGTTTATGTATTACAGGCGCGCAGCGACCCGACTTCTATAATCTATACCATCACATAGTATATCCCATTAATCTCATTATCGAACTAATATATCTACAACCCCCTTGACAAGAGCCATATGTCTAGTCCATCAAATATCTTCCCATATTGACATTTTTCATTGTAGCATGGCGAAATTCACAGAAGTTGTGCAAAACTTGTTAGAAAATAATATATTATCATTATGGTTTTACTGCATCGCATTGGTGAATACTGTAATGGTGTATGTAATTATTTATGTAATAAATAAATAAATAAAATATTATAAATGTGAAAGTTTGGATGGATGGATGGATGATTGTTACTCAATCACGCTCAAACGGCTGGACGGATTTGAATGAAATTAGGTGTACTTCAGGTCCCGGAATAACACATAGGATACTTTTCATCATCATCATCATCAATCATCACCACGCGGGTGAAACCGCGGGGCGCAGCTAGTAATATTATAAATGTCAAAGTTTGGATGTTTGTTACTCAATCACTCCAGAACGGCTGAACAGTTTTGGATGAAATTAGGTGTACTTCAGGTCCCGGAACAACACATAGGGTACTTTTCATCATCATCATCATCATCAATCATCACCGCGCGGGTGAAACCGCGGGGCGCAGCTAGTAATAAATGTCAAAGTTTGGATGGATGTTTGTTACTCAATCACTCCAGAACGGCTGAACGGTTTTGGATGAAATTTGACACAGTTATAAATGATAGTTTGGAATAGCACATAGGCTTCTTTTTATCCCGGTAAAATGTATGATACCCGTGAAATAATTGATGTAGGCAATAGCCGTGTAGTCCATGCGGGTGAAACCGCGGGGTGCTACTAGTGTTAGATACACTAGTAGCACCCCGCGGTTTCACCCCCCCTAAATAAAAGGAAGCCGTCAACGTATGTGTCTATTTATATCTTCTTTTGAAACATTATTATATATATGTGGTATCCGGCTTTACTCACGTTTATAGTCGAAGTTTCGACCTAGGTTTCTTTTGACCTAGGTTTCTTTTAAACCACCCAACGGTTATCAAGACATTTTCCACCTTGATGACGATATTTTTTCCGGGATGTTTCATAATAAATTAAGCCAAATGTAAATTAATTTAAGTGCACTTCATTGACCTCACGTGGTGGACATTCTGTAGAGTACGAAATTTAACTTCGTGTAACTTCGCTATTAGACTAGTAGGTACCTAACCTACCTTGCAGAACTTTATGTCTCATAGCAATTAAGGTCACAATATTATGAAAATGTCTACCAGAGATGGGACGTTGTAGAATTTGGCTTCAGTTATCACTCTCATACATGTAATAGAGAGCTTTCAAAACGAGCTCTTTAACGATATTATCTCAAGATGCAGGCCACGCTTGGCAGGCGGGTTGGCGAGCGCAGTATGATTTACGATCCTCAGAAGGTGCTGCTGCCCACCTCCTGGTACGTTATCCCTTAGCCGACTCTTACGGCACCCACGGGAAGAGATGGGGGAGTACTATTTTAGGCCGGTACCACCACGGCCGTGTTGGCCGTGGTGGTACCGGCCATGTTTATTATCCTAAGAAAAAATAAATATATATTTATATTACCTACGAGTCTAATAAACTTTAAAAAACTCCTTATGAGAACAGCTCATTAAGGTTCATTTTTTTTTTTTATTTACACGATTTTTTATTTAAAATGCTTTATTATAGTGAAGGAATATTTTTTTCCTGTATCAAAAAATTCTCGCAGGAATGACAAACGCGCTTGAACTGTGTGAAGTGTACAATGACTTTATAAAAGTCGTCACGTAATGACCTAGTCCAAATGTCAAATTGATAGCTATTAATTGTTGGTCAGTACTATTCGTAGACAGAGAAAGTTGTTTACGGTACCGTTGTTTTATTTAATGGCGCTTATGACAACCACCATGTAGGTTATGAAAGCAATTATATTTTTACAAATCAACAAATTCAATCATAAGATAATTACAAATTGTTAATGATATTTTTTTAGCTACAACTTTATGTTTATTATAGGTTATAACTTTATTACTGCACATGGGTACTTTTTTTTATTTGTATAATGGTAATTCTTTTATTCCTCAAGGGACCTTATACAGTGCTTATTTATTTTGCTTACCAAAACTACTTACTAACCCCCTTACTTATAAACGTTGAATAACCTCTGAATAGTTATTCAGTGTTTTGTCTTTGTCGCTTATATGACAGTTTGACGTTGAAAGAACGGAACAAAACACTGAATTACTATTCGCAGCTTATTCAACGTTTATAAGTAAGGGGGTCTTTTCTGGTTATGCAGCAACGTAAACGTATACAAAAAACATGATGTGTAAGATAAAACTACTAATACATTTGTGAATTTTAAGAATGAATTCAGTCAGAAACAATGCATAATAAAATCAATTTCAGGAAAGTACTATATTTAGATAGCAGGAGAAATAAAACACATATGCATATTCTTGCCCGTTAAGTAAAGTTGTATAATGAATTTCGAAACAATCGACTGTAAACTCAATTTGCATATTTCAAATGGTCACAAACGAATACCTTCATACAGTAATATTTCATCACGGGCCATTTAACTTCAGCAGTAGGTATAACTAACTGTATAAAGGCGCAAACCAACATATTGTTCAAACATTTCTCAGCTCCCTCGGGCCGGCAAACATGCCAGATACGGTGCCCTCGTGCGCGGTCGAGCTGCTTTACAATATTATAATAATACTATGTTATATTTTGTTTCTTTACTAGATGGAACGGGGTTTCTAATATGTTAAGATCTAGATGCCCAGGGTGTCATCATCATCATCTCAGCTATAGAACGTCCACTGCCGTACATAGGCTCCGCCCATTGATTTTCACAAGGTCCGTTACGATCTAAGAATATGTCACGCGAGTCCTATTCGGTTCTTAGATTACAATGATGGATGAAACTCGCGATAGTTTTGTGAGTCAAATTTCCCAGGGATCGGTTGAAAGATATATATGGTACCACCGTTAAGCACGAAGCGTTTTGCTTCCACGTTTATAATGCGTACTGCCAGGCAGTGATCAACATTTAAATCATTGCAATAAATTGAAGGTCATTCACTGCTGCGTAAACATTTATCGGTCACGTGGGTAAGTAACGTTTACTTCCGTGACCAGAATTATATAGATAGTAGATAGACGGTAGCACCAATGATGTTTTACCAAAGATGACGTATATTCATACTGCACGGTGCTCAAATTTTGTTCCTTTACGACATAAACATGCTTACTGAGACAGATAATGTGGTACAAATAATATAGAAAAGGATAGCTATATTTTTAGAAGTGCGTTCGAAATACGCGTCGCAATGAAAATTACTACAATTGACTTAATTTTGCCGTCCCAGTTTCCGCGCGCTTGTGCGACATTTACCTCATATATACATATAATATCATTGGGTAGCACGATAAAATCATCGAGTTATTTCAAGTTTCACCCAATTTTGCACGCAGAGTTGCCAAAGTACAGAGAAATGAGCGGGACGCGTTCTGAATCTGCTCAGCATTGTAATGAGATTTTACAACTTTCGCTGATAATATTTACCACATAAATAACACATAATTGACTTTTTACTATTGTTCAATATAATTCAGCTTGAGCCTCATTGCTGCGTAGAGATATCAGGATTGTCAACAACCCCAAACTCACCGAAGACCTAGAACCCCTCAGTATGCGAAGAAATATTAGATGTTCATCTATTTTCTGCCGGATATACTACGGGCAATGCTCTGAAGAACTCTTCAACCTTATTCCAGCATCAAGGTTTTACCAGCGTATAGCCGAAATCGCTTAAAAGCTCATCCACATATAATTGACACATGGGATTACACACTGAGATTCAACCAACCGTTTTTGCTATACACCTGCAAAATGTGGGACAAGCTTCCTCTTTCGGTATTACCGAGTAGCTACAATATGAGATGCTTCAAAAGGAGAGTTAACAGAGCCTTAAAAAGGGTTGACAGCGTATCGTAATGCCCCCAGTTTTACAGATATCCACTGGCGGCAGTGATCGCTTATCATCAGGCGGCTCGTGCAGTTCTTGTTTGCCACCTATTTCAATAAAAAAATGCTTGAACGTAGACCGTGAACAAAATTGAGCATAAAAACCTTTTGAAATTTGCAAAATTAAATTTCAATCACATGTATACAAATGACACCCACAGTCACATTCCGCGCGGCCAATGAACACTGAATAACTAAGATTTTTTGTATTATTTTCGCAAACGATTCGTCATGTCGGACTGTCAACGGACAAAATAAATATTTGCCGTGTTCTCAAAACTCACGCAGGAGCCGCACACACGCCCACGAGAATATATTTGGTCTCAAAACATTATTTATACCATTTTAAGCGCCTGCGAGATAGTTTTACTATCAATCTTTTCGTTTAACAATAGTTATAAACTTGTCACATTTTTTTACTGTCTTGTAACGTTTTCTATGTTTCCTGTTTCTAGACGGGCTTGTTTTTGTATTTTTTATGCTTTATGGATCAGAACCACTGTCTCACTTGATGGTTAGTGACGATGTGGTCGAAGATGTTATCACGCTAGACCTGGCTCTCAAGGACTGCTGCTTGAACACACTATGTGTTTGGTGACAGTTTTTCAAACTTGAGGGCCAGCTAGCCAGGCGAACCTACAGACCACCCTACCGCAATGCTGGGATTTTTATAACAGTTTAACTTTCACTGGATGCTCAATCCGTTGTTGGGGATTGAACCAGGGTCCATGAGTTTGATAGCTGAGTAATCATCGCTTCAAAACTTCATACGTTACCTACCTACTTTTTACAAATGTCTCAATTCTGTACCAAACTTACAGCACACATTCGTTACGCAAACATCCCGACGTTGAGCTACTATACACATTTAACAAAGAAATACATACCAACCGACTCGTATGTATGCAAAGAGAGACAGATCTCATTGCCGGAAGGTATTGATGCCAAATGATCTAAGTTCATTGCACTCCGCAGTGCCAGAGTGATAGGACAATTCTACAGTATTCAACTACGCTGGCTGCCCGGGTATATTGATCTTTTGCGTGTTTGGTGAATAAACACAAGCACAACTTGGCATCTAGTTTTTGTACTTTTTTTTTTTACATATTATAAGTTTGCGTTTGACAACTGTCTCACTGGTCTGGTGTTAAGTGATGACGTTATCTAGGATTTAGCACGCAAACCTAGAAGGTACCTATTCACTCGCGACTTGAAGACTCCAGGATTGATATATTGATACTTTGTCGTGTTCTAGATAGACCTACATGTATCCGATTGGTCCATGGACCCACAGTCATGAGGAATCGATGAAGAAGAAGAATCCGATTACGTCACCGTTATCTCATCTTTGCGATCACTGAAACTAAATTGATTTGGGACACATCTCTGTGAAAGGATAATAAAACTGGGAGCGAAAAGATAAATAGTGTAATGTAGAGCATCTCGTAACGCTCTACGCGTTGAATGAGATGTGAAACGATCCCGAGTTTACAGCAGTAAAATTTAAATCGGAATTAAAAAAGTGTACTATGATGATGTTAAGGCGTTATTTAAAATACAATGATGCAAAATCACCATACACATGTGTTACCTTATAGTTCGAGATACGACTTAAAAAATATATCCCCTCATCTGTTATTTGCTTGTGACTTTGATTATATGTTAATTAATATGTAGATTGATACATTGCACATGGGTTGCCCATGTGCGCATGAAATCCCGTAACCATACTGTTTAATAATATTAACATAAACATTAAACTGTGTTATTTGAGTGGATTTTTTTTAAATCAAAGCTTAATTTATTGCCTGTTCCACAGTATTAGGTTGCTTATTTCAAACTATGTCATGTTCATGTAGGCTTAGATTTTTTTTAAAGTTCAGATTTAAGCGCGTTGGGAGAGTGACAGAAGCGTTGCGAGCGCTACTTCATGTCAGAGACAAGGACGCAGAGACATTTTTCATTAATTTTTTTTGACGGTCGTCATAGCTCAATTGTCGGTGACATGACTTCTGTGTTCTCGGGACCCTGGGTTCGAATCCCGGCAGGGACGAACATTTGTGAGATGAGTGCAGGTGCTTGTCCCGGGTCTTCGATGTTTGTGTGCTGTGTTTGTGTGTGTCCATGCCTCTCGCGACATAGGGAATCCCAGTGCAGAGGTTTGAGTGTACTAAATTTTTTTTTTTTAAATGGGTTATTTGACAGTATAGGCCCGGGCATAGCTACCAACCAGGTTAGGCAACCCATGTGCACTTTATCCCTCTTCATATTATCTACATAAGATACATGCCTTCTCATAATTAAATAACAAATGAGGGCATATTGGTTTAAGCCGTATCTTAGACCATTAAGTGATAGAATATTTACTATGAACACATTGTAATGTAACAAACCGACTAGGACTCACGTGGTAAACACTGGAAAATTACTCTCCGACCAGTTTCGAACTTATTTGCAGTTCTTCATATGATCGTGCCAGGCGGCGAGCGCGAGCCTCAGCACGTAACTGATTTTCCAGTGTTTACCACGTGGGTCCTAGTCGGTTTGTTACATTTATTACAATTATGAACACATTGTCATTCAAATATGTTTAATTTGAATATAACTGCTCCCGCGAATTCTTATCGCTGCTTCTTGCTAGTGGCTGCTGATCATATTGTAACGCAGCGTTAATACGTGCGTTCCAGACATTGAATAAAGTCAGTATAAAACAAACAATAACCAGTAGGTAAGTACTTTATGTATATAAAAATCTACAACCACGTTTCACATCATCTTAAACAATTAGAAAAAGAAACAACATTATTTACTAAACTAAAGCAAAATCTTATAAATAAGTGCTTTTCTAATTCACTCTACTTTTCTAATTCACTGCAAGAGTATTTTAAAGACGAAAAGTAGATCTCATTTGGTATCTTGCCATTCAACTCTAATCTTATCACACAATTTTAAAACTAACATTCTTCTGTAGCGCCCATCAGGGTACATGTTATTAAACAACATTATAGAACACAATATTATGTCAATTTAATATCTACATGTTTCAATATTATATAAATGAAAGGAAATAAATATTTATAATTTGGTTGCCTGGAAGAAATCGCTTTAAGCGATAAGGCCGCCCTTTGTATCACTGTATTTATATCTTTTTGTTTGTTTTCTTTATGTGTGTGTGTTTTTTAAATAGTGTGCAACTGAAGAGTTTTCTATCTATCTATCTAAATAATATGCTACAAAAGATAGAAACCTGATAAATTCTGGAATCGCCGAGTTTTTGCAGTTCTTTAGAACTGCAAAAAAACTCGGCGACATGTCACACTGGGTAGTTAAGGTTACCAGACAGAAAAGCTGATAGCTTAGGCGACGTTAAGCAAAACAAACAAAGGAAAAGCGATGAACAGGGACGGATGCAAGATTACATCGCGCACGGGATCACGCCATCCGTTTGCGATGCCCGAGAAAAAGCAGAGAAAAAAATGTTCCCTGTGCGGAACGCGGCCAATCCTAATAGTAACGCGGCTGGCGACGATCTAGTTTTACAGTTAGGACACGGTTCAAGTTTGCAACGAAACGATGCATAGACGTCAGTCATAAGAACGACCAATTCGGAATTCACTGCAAATTGATGAACTGTCGATGCGTTAATGATCGCTGTAATCCAAGATTAGCAATCGTCTTGTATGCCAGTGATCCGGAAAGTAAATCGTTTCAAATATTCAAAATTTTAAACGTTTACGCGCCGTCGGAACATTCGTTATTAATAGTTTAATAGGTGACGATCACATTATAGAGCCTCGCGGGTGTTTACAAGCAGAAGCGGCCGGGAAAAATCCTGATGCGTGTTGATACAAATATCACAAAAATGTACTTCACAACAGTTCATTAATAATAATAATCACGTTTTTAGACTTTTTAATTTCGTTGTTTTTTCGTTTGTCATTACCGCGGGTATTTTTGATGAAGGAAAAATATGGTCGCTCTATATATATTTTCACTAATAAATTAGAAAATTAAAACCAATTTTATTCGGTCTGAATTAGTCTTTATGAAATGTTCCTTGAACATAATTTTTGTAAGTTTTCAACAAAATTAATGTAAAGTACTAAAATTTGTCTATTTAGCAAATGGAAGTGATATAGTGAAAGAAGTGAATTCTCGCTAAGCCATGAGAACTAACCGCGGCAGCAGCGGGGGTCCGCAGTTTGTCTACCGAACATAATTTCCTATATTTTCCCAGAGTTTATAACAACGGTGTAATTTAAAAGTGGAATCATAATCTCATAGAACGTTCATTTAAAATTGCCGTTAAGCACATAAGTCAAGATTGCAATTGCATTATCATCTTGATGCCTAGTCATTAAGCTCAGAATACGCAGCGCACCAATTTTCTCTAAGGAACTAATTTTAGATATAAATTAAGGAGGCTTTAGTAGCTTAAACAATAAAAATGATATAAAAATGTTCAAGTTGCACTATAAAGAAAACTGGTAGAGCGGTTAACGATCCAATTTGCATAGCTTTCCAACGTTATTTCAATGCTCACGTTTTTATTGTTCTATTATGTTCATTTCATTCTATTATCAAAGTTTGCTTTACCCAAATCGTATGCTGTATCATAGGTTAATATATAAATATAAGAAGCTCCGTTAGTGGCGTAGGAATACGATGTATCGATAGGCGTTATGTCGTAAATAATATATGCTTCATGTGGTTTAATGGGTGCCCCACGCAGTGCTCTATACGATGTAGCCTAGCCTAGATTATTTCGTTTCTAGAGTATTTCTACGATTCAGACATATTTTAGAGATTCACAGATATCCATATATATATATATACACAACCATAACTTTAAAAAATCTGCTTTATCAATATCATGCATTATTCACATTAGATGTTTCTAGATAGAGTCAACGTACATAATTATTAATAGGTATGTATTTTTATGCGATGAAGTATTCCAATATTTTATTTTATTATTATTTTATTTATTTACATAATCCAACAGCGTCACATTAAACACGTATGTAGTAAATCTAAGCTTAAGTATGGCCAAAACAGGATTACACATATTACTAAAATTATATGACAAACGTTGTGTTTACAGTGCTCGTAAGTATAAAAACAAATAACCGTGTATGTTTTTATGTCAGGTGAGGCTGGTAGTAGAGTGGAGGGTTGTGTGTGTGGGGATGTGAGAGAGGGTGAGTGTGTGTGTTCGTGTAGAAAATGTATAAGTATATAAACAGAAATGTATAGTAATACAGGTCATGATGTTTATGACAGAACCAATTATGAGCATACAGAATTATTTCATACGGTGTATTTTCTTTATTTCATGTTTGAGGACAAGCTTAGAAGAGAAGAACAAATCCAACGTGGGATACTGTTTGTTGTATGTTCGCGCCGCGCGACATAATACGGAATTTTGAGCATAGTTCGAGTTAACGTGCAGAACGTGAAGTAGTTGCGTGTTGCGGGTTCGAAATTGGGGTACTCGAAGAGCCACATTTGACAAGAGTTATATATAAAAGTATCTCAGAGTAATGATGATTATACCATATTTTACGATAAAGGGTTGGTACTATTGAAACCGGTTTTACCTGAAGACGTATATATAGTCAAATTTTCGTACAGGAATTTTTAACATCACAGGCAGCAAGTAAGGTTCGAAATCGAATATGTAAATTATTGAAAAAACTAAATGAGCCTATAGACATAGGATGTCTATAAACGAATTAAAAGTCTTATTTGCGCGTAAGTAAGCTCAAAAATGATGTTTATGCGATCATGCGACTATTCATAGCGATAAACCAATACTAAAATATTGCTGTTGTAGAAGCGCACGCGCGGCTATGTAGTTAGGATCTTTGTCAATTTAAACAAGTTCAAGGCAAACTGCTTGATTTACGAATGATAACAACATTATGTCTTACGTACATTACCATATGCCTTACATACTATGTGTGTATTATTTTGGCCTTGAAGGCCAACGCCTTATGATGAAGACGTTTCTTGTTTGCTTGTTTTCTTAATCTTGTCCTTATCCTACGCTATGTGCGGTCGCCAAAACATGCATGTTTTCCTCTTCCACTCCGTCCAACCACTAGTCGTCAGCCTTTTACAAACACATCGTTCTTCACACAGTCTATGCATACATAGTTGTTACATACATCTTAGTTTGGGACCTGAAGACCTTGTGTGAAATTAATTAAATAAATAAAATAAATAAATACATAGGAACCGTCTTCGGGTTTTCTCTGTGTTTATGTCCATCCACACTCATGCTTAGTATTTTTTTTTATATTTTTGTCATGAAGATGGCTTCATAGGATGCCCACACCAAGCCAATCTAATAGCCTTAAAATTGTTCTTTAATACCTTCTACATTGCTTACTCCTGGTTGGCCAGGATCCTGGGACCATTTAAATTAAAGGAAAGATTCTTTGTACCTCATTGTAGAAATTAATATTAAAAAAATAGTGTAGATGTATTGATTATTGATTATTGATTATTACGTGCCTAATATTTTTATAAAAACAACAAGTTGGCCTTACTATTTTTTTCGTTTTATTGGTGGATACAAGCGAACGGGAAAAATCGCTGGCAACCTAATTATATACTGCTAAGTTTAATGTGCTTGGAGCCTAGTCAAATGTTGGTGGAAGTATGTAAAACTTAATAATGTATATAATAAGTGCGTAGCTTGATATAAGTAAGCAGTTTATTTTGGATCCATATCTGGAGCTATGGACTGAAAAGAAACTATATTATTCTATAAAATAAATGTTGTATGTTGTGTATTGTTCTATAAAATAGTTGTTCTTCTTAGTTCTCTTCTCATCCATAAGGAAAGACATTCGTGGACCATGATCATAAAAATAGGGATAAAATTAAGTAGAGCAAGAAAATAGGGTTTTTAGTGAGAATGTAGAAGAAGCATTAAGCAATTTTATGTACTTGCTTTATAATTTGACAATAAATTAATTTTAAAAATATATCTTATACAAATTAACAGCCAGAGACGTGGAATCTGGAAGGTGAATTCTTCCAAATATATGTAATATAATTAAAAGTATAGATACAAATAGTGCTGAGAGTAATAAGTAGAATTTATACATAATTATCACCTATACTTATTTATGAACAAACAGTTCCAAAATAGTTTCAGTGATAGCTATGATAAGCGAAAAAAGAATAATTTTTGCAACCTTCTCATACCTCTATGGCGTGCTTAAGTGGAAGTTTGTTGTTTTTCTTTCACCTCAAAACGTCATTTTTCAACCGATTTAAATATATGTATAATTTTTTTATTTGAATAAAAGTATATTTTTCGTCAGTACCCGTAAAGTTTAATTGAAACCATTCCAGGACTTCATTTATAAAGAAAAATGGCAAATATTCCACCGCATTTTTTTGGTAAAACAATCTCTAGTTTGCAGATGCCGGAAACAAAACAAAACAAAGTACACACTTACCTCCCTACGTAACGTCCAATCACTTCCGGTACAACGCAACACACACTTGCACAGATTTGTTAATTAGTACCTCGCATAAACATCACCTCAAATCCGTTGATTGACGAGGTTAACCACACAATGAAATGATAAATCAGATTCTTATCACCGGCACGAAAAAACACAACACTGGCTATTTTAATAAAATAGTAAAAGGAGAGGAAGTCGTGATGGACATGCGAATTTAAAATAAAAGAAACATTTCCATTTTCGAAATTGGTCTGCGCGCGAAAACGATCGGAAAAGAGGCTCGTTGCGCCGGCGGCGACCGCGACGCGCGTGCCTTTCTCGCATGTGCCTACAGCTGACTGAATCGCAATCCAAAACAACGCTGCAATTACATGCCGGGTTTGAGTTTTTCGCTAACGACCTAATGTTACCACCACCGGCCAGCTCAGCCACCGTTAACTGGCTGGGGAACTGCTTTATCAGCATTTATCATCGGCAAGATCTTACATGGCTGTCATAACTCGTAATAGTAGCCTGCTAATTGAAGTATTTTGCTCGAAGCAGATGTAGAGCAAACTCTACTAGAGCATCTTTTGTAATTTAACTTGTTAGGCTCTTTCGTGGGTGCTAGTGATTGGGAATAAGAACACACTTTTGAAATCAGACTTTTTTACTTTAATCATCATCATCTCAGCCGTAGGACGTACACAGCAGGACATAGGCTTCCCCCATTTCCCCATCTCACAAGGAGCGGTTGGAAACGGCACGCATCCAGCCCTCACCCGCGATCTTAGTAAGGCCGTCCTATGCTGGACTTGCCAGTCCGTGGTCTCCATTCGAACCTTTCGACCTCATCGGCTATCAGTTCTTCGAGCTATGTGCCCTGCTCACTGCCACTTCAACTTACTAATCCACTGGGCTAGGTCACTGACTTTCGTTCTACGGATCTCCTCATTTCTGGTTCGATCGCGTAGAGAAACCCCGAGCATAGCTCGTTGTGCGACTTTGAGCTCACAAGGCCCATATATTTATACATTACCAGAACCTTTGTATAATGAGCACGTGTTTTAACTTCCGGTCTACAAGCCTACGTAATTTAAGTACACCTTCCCATGTGCTTAAGAGCATTTCTATTCCGGTGCTTTGCAAACCGCAGAAGAGGGGCGCAAGGCGAGGTAATACGGCTACAATAGGGGAGCTTTTAAACAACATGCGTCTGTATTAAGCCACTCCTAATAGTAGATATCTCTGTCTATTTCTCTCTGTCTCTGTCTATTTAGTAGAATGTGTGATGTTTGAATGAAAATGCAAAATGGGTGTTCCATAATGTCCGTGACGAAAGTAAACCTTTATTAAAGTTTCGTTTCGTAAAATTAACATATAATTCGACGGTAGTCGTGGCATAGTGTTCAGTCAACTGACTTTTGATCCCAGTCCACACTGGATTCAAAACTAGCCGCGGCTATCATTTATGTAATGAACATAGCTTTTTGTTCTCAGGTTTTGCCATCATTTTCGCCTTTAGAATATTGATGTGACTTTATGGGACAACAGTGATTCTCAAAAAGGGAAATTTGGTTTCAAAATTCCTCTGTAAAGGACGATAAAGAATTCGTTTAAAATATATTTGCAAAATGTTGTAGTTAGAACTGGATAACTTCTGTTGAGTAGTACATAATGTTGCAATAAGAGCGGCCTCTCCTATGTGGCGCGAGATGGACCATCCGTACGGTAGGGGAACTATACAATAGAATTGTATGCGCCATCTAGAATGACTTCCTTCCTGTGTTTTCAATGAAGCCAACGGATGCACACGGCATTATGGAGATTGATTTACACCAACAACACAACACATTGACGGGATGTACATAGAGCAGATGTAACTTGCAGATAATTTCCAGCTTAGTACCTTCATGCGTTAGCATCATAATATAGGTATAGTTTGTGGTACCTACTTACTACTACCTACCTGCTTCTGGCTATTGCGATGATAAAAAATCTTCATGCCACCTCGTATGTATTGCCTAAAAAGTGAAGTGGCTTTCGAATATATTACCTAATTACCTACCTTTGTTTTGTGCTTATTTTTAAAGTTAGCTGCAACCCGCGGTTTCACCCGTATGGGCTATGGTTTTGCCGCTTGTTCCAATATTTGAAGCGTATAAAAAGTCTACGTGCTATACAGACTATCAATACCTATATGTTCTATGTATGAGTAAATTTAATTAGCTTAGTCATTCTTGCATTATGGAGTAAGTAACACTGATATTGATAGGTAGGTACACTCATGCTCACAAACTTTGTCACGCTTGTAATACTAAGTAATTGGTATAACATTTTTTATGAACGCAAACAGAAGTTGTAAAATATCGAGGTAATGTTCATTAGTGAAGCATGAAATTGTGTATTTGTAAATTACTGAGTTATTGATGGCTAATTTTGACGTATTTGTATCTGAGTAGGGTACGTTCGATAATTTTGTTTAACACTCGTATTTGTTTGTTTAATACCTAGGTACCCGTATTTTTTTCTTATGAATTACATTCCCGCATCCAGGCTTATCCAGCGATATTAATCCGATTGTCTGTGCACCTTGTCGTGGCCGTCCTATTATGCGCTTGCCAGTCCGTGGTCTCCATTCGAGAACCTTACGAATTAGATTCATGTGTACCTAGTTACATTTAATCTGTAATTATATGATTTCAATGTGTAGGTACTAAAGTATTTGTACTAATATTGTTTTAATTCCTTATAAATTTTTGTTTTATTAATGAAATCGAACTAAATTGAAATAAGTACTTAGGTAATTTGTAAGCAATATTCAATTTCAAAAATCTCAACACGGGTATACATATTTGTAGGCAGGAATGCTGTTCATACATGATTCAAATCCCAGTGTCTCCGCTCGCTTGGCAAGAACCTTGATAGTCTATCATTCGTGTTCTTTTGCTTGCCTATGGTAAACGCATCTTATTCAAATCAATACCGTCATCCATCCAAATGGATGGCTCGTGCGAAGCCGCGAGCGCTCACTAGATAACAATAAATCTCACAGATTTACCTCTCCGATGCAACTAGATGTGATTTATTCACCGCACTGTGTCGAATTTACAATTACCTACCATGTTGAAGAACACCACCGTTATGGAGAGGTACGAGTACGACTGGAGAAACCTGAGTGATGTAGGCGAGTAACGTCCGGACATTGCAAGAAAAGATTTTCATGGATCATTGCATTAATAAGGTTTCCTTACAACAAAAACAACAATTGCATCTCGATTGCATTGGCAATCGAGATGCAATTGTTATTTTAGCGGAACAGTACGTTTATTTACGACTAGCTGCGCCCTGCGCTTTTCCCCGCGTGGTGATGGGAAACAGTGATGATGAAAGAAAGAAAGAAATTTATTTGTAACATTTAAAGCATACAAAAATAACAAAATGTACAATTACAAATGTTACAAATCGGCCCCAACTCAGCATAATGGTGATAACTAAAATAGTCCATTTGTTAATCCAGTGTATATGTATAAGCTATCTCCATACTAAGTTTCATCGAAATCGGTATAGCCGTTTGAGTATACACACAAACTTTCGCATTTTTTTTTTTTTTTTTTTTTAATTGGATATTATTATTATAATAATAATAATAATAATATCTTTATTCAACAAAAAGGTTTACAACATTTCCAATATGTTAGGCTATTTTAGATGCACAAATTTATACAAGAGTATCTGCTGCTGAACTAGGCTTAACACCCGTGCTTCAGCATACAGCGCTCTTCCCTAAGCGTTGAGGCATTGATAGCCGTTTGCATCAATTTAATAAAAAAAACTCATAATTACTAGAATAATACTAGTTTGCATGCATGAGCATGCTCTTCCCACTGGTGTGTTTGAGAGTATGTGTGTGAGAGTGTTTGTGTGTGTGTGTGTGTGTGTGTGTGTGTGTGTGTGTGTGTGTATTTGCCTATCTACATGTTGGCCTAATATACACTAAAAGAAAAAAAATTATATTAATAACAATAATAATAATATATATATATATATAAATATTACTATTTTCTGCTCCGATTAACTAATGACTGTAAGTAGGTCTTCAGTATCTTTATATGACAGAGTTTTAAGCCATCTAGTGACTTTCATTTTAACTTCTGGTTTTGCCATTGGATAGATGTTCAAAGTTTTATTTAACTTATTGTATAGGTATGGACCCAAAAATATGCAGAATCTTCGTATAAAACTTGTATTTGCATTATGTGTTTGATGACACACTTTATAAAATCTACGTTTTCTTAATAGCTGTGGATCAAACTCTAAAATATTGTGTTGTGTTAAAATGATACTGAGGATGAAAAGTTGGCGCACTGTTAGGACATCACATGTCTCAAAAAGCAATGATGTAGGGTATAAAAATGGTTTACCGGTTGCTACTTTCAAAACAGCCCGTTGTGCTACTTCTAATTTAAACAAGTTTGTTTTTAAAGCTCCTCCCCAAGACGAAATACAATATGTTAGGAGTGATTGACACAAACTCAAATATATTTGTTTTACCAATATAGGACTAGCAATGTGACTAAGCTTTTTAAATATATACATAATCTTTCGTATTCTTCCACTCAGAGATTCAATATGCTTTTTGAAATTAAGATTTTTGTCAATAGTTATTCCTAAATATTTCATACTGTTGATTCTTTCTAATTTATTACATTTGCAGTACTTATTCTCAGATATAACACATGCCTTATTGTGTGCTGCGATGAATAATTCCGGGAATGAAGAAGTGTCTCTCATTGAAAACAAAATATAACTGGTTTTTTCAGCATTAAGGGATAAAGAGTTATCATAGAGCCAAATTGTGACTCTATTAAAACTTTGTTGAGCAGCTATGAATACCTGATTCCAAGAATCTGCCGCAAACAAAAGTGCCGTGTCATCTGCATATGAAATCACTTTACCACTTAAAGGTTGGAATTGACACAGATCATTCATATATATTAGAAAGAGAGTAGGTCCTAGAATACTCCCTTGTGGAATTCCGTATGTGATTGGCATATCGTCACTAGTGTATGAACCAACCTTTACACTCTGTAATCTTCCGGTTAGATAATCTTTTAGCAAAGCTAACTGCCTACCACGAACCCCAATTCGTTCCAACTTCGAAACTAGTATAGGGACAGAGACCGTATCAAATGCTTTAGCTAAATCGAGGAAAATAGACAGACATCTCTTCCCACGATCAAGGTTGGTTGTGATAAAGTTAGTGAGTTCATGTACTGCCTCATTTGTAGATTTTCCATTTCGGAAGCCGTATTGATTGTGGGAGAATAAGCTGTTATGTTCGATAAAATTTATTAATCTATTATTTATAAGTCTTTCTAAAATTTTAGATATAGATGGTAGTAGAGAAATTGGTCTATAATTATTGATACGGTCTCTGTCACCACTCTTGTAAATTGGAACAATAAGGGATTTTTTAAGATCTGTTGGAAAGATGCCACCTTCAAAACAAGAGTTAAAAATATGTGTCAGAGGAGGCACTAGTAATTCCTTATTCTCTTTAAGGAATCTATTCGAGATTTGATCCCATCCAACCGAGCAGTCAATTTTGAGATTCATTATAAGAGATTCTACTTCGGCATTGTCGGTTTGAAGTAAAACAAAAGACTCTAATATCGGAGGAGATAAATTAATTTGCGTTGAATCAACGCTACTCGTATCTATCCGATCTATCTTCATGTTTTCAGCTAAATTTTTCCCTACATTAACAAAAAAATCATTTATTGAATTGACTGCTTGTTCGGGAGAGTGGTGCATATGTAGTAAGTCTTTTGAGTTATCTTGTATCATGCTTGTGCCTGATATATCTCTTACTCCCTGCCATATTTTCTTACTATTTTTTCCCGCTTTATCAATCAAACTTTTTTCGTAAACTCTTCTCAGTTTATTGATAAGAGATTTACAAAAATTTCTGTATCTTGTATACGTTACTTTAAGTATGTTGTTATTTGGTGATTGATTTGATATTAAGTGCAGTTTATCCCTGTGTCGTATGCAACGAAGGAGCCCGAGTGTCATCCAGGGTTTTATAATTCTTTTATTTCTTGGCAAATTGGTAATTTTGGTATTGTTACTGATGGTTGTTTGAAGTAGTCTTATAAGGTATGTCATCATAAAATTTGGATCGGTAGAATTATAAATCGGTTTTAGATCGATAATACCTAGATCAAGTTTTAATTTTTTATAGTCTATTTTAGTACGTGATGTTATCAAATAGTCACGTTTTATCTTACTTGCTAAGCATAGGAGTGTGGGTCTATGGTCTGTCAAAGCTGAGAGTAATACTAGAGTTAATGCAGGGAGGTCAGTTTTAAGCATAACATGATCTATACAGGTTCCACTTTCGATGCGGGTAACAAAAGAATGCGCTGGGAGTAGACCGTGGAAAGCAGTCAAGTTGAGGTACCGGTAAGAATTTTCGTCACACTTATCTGTGTTAATAGCAATATTAATATCACCAACTAAAATAATATTACGAAAAGCAGACAGATTTGATAAAACTTTGTGCAAGGAATCAAAAAAATTTTCAAGGTTTTTGAAGCTTGGAGAACGATAAATTGCAACAAGAACTGTATCTAAGTCAAGTTTTACAATAACGCAATTTCCTTCATTAAAACATGGTTCTTCGCTTTTGTATTTAAGTTGCTGGTTGATGTAAACTACGATTCCATCGTTTTGATTATTGTTTATTTTTGAGGAAACAGTATTGAATCCGTCGAGATGTGGAATAACAGATACACGTCGCAGCCAGCATTCTGTTAGAACTAGTACGTCGACATGTGTATTTATTCGCAATAACGATACCTCAAAGCCAGGCATATTACAGCCAATACTTCTTATATTTTGAGATAATACTGTAAACTTCTTTCTTTTAGTATCGATCAACTGACCACATTCCTCCAAGCTACACTCTAAAGCCCTTGAAACAGTAACATCATCAATATTTTCCGACAGTTCTGTAAGATTACTAAACATACATTTTAGAAATACATTGATCATAAAATTTGTTCAAGTGAACCAAAAATATTATTAACTGAGTTCTAGTATACATTAAAAATGAATAAATATATATATATGAAATGGCCAAAGTAGTGATGAAGCAAATAGTGGTATTTGTGTGTAGTTTTTGAGTATAGGTCAGTAGTGTAAGATGTGTGTGGGATATGTATATATAACCAAGTGTAAACAAACAAGGGTTGACAAGCGCTAGCAATAGGTATGGTTGTTTAAATTGCACACTGTAAAAGATATAAATTAATTTATAATACTAGTAGCGCCACGCGATTTTACCCGCGTGATTGATTGATGATGAAAAGTAGCCTATGTGTTATTACGGGACCTGAAACATCTACATAAGTACCAAATTTTATCGAAATCTGTGTAGCCGTTTGAGCGTGAAGAAGTAGCAAACATACACACAAACTTTCGCCTTTATAATATTAGTAGGAAGGATTAGGATTACATTTGTGTTACTTTGGCATCGGTTATGCTATGCTTGTTTGAATAAATAAATTGGTAATGTAATCTATCTGCCAACCCAGATTGGTGAGACACATTTTCGTCTAAAATCGGTTCAGTAATTTATTTTCAGCCTAAGTAGTCAGCTATTATAGATTAAATTAAATTACGTAATTATTTGTGAATATTAAACATATCTTATGACAGTATTGAAAGGAGGTGACGTAGTTTCATCAAAACACAGGGCTATATTAGTAGTGTATATAGTTTTAGAGCTTTATTCAATCTAGAATATACAGAAGAGTATTTTCTATACATCATTATACATAATATACAGTAGTTACATACATCATATACAGCACAGTAGGCACAACGGACGTTTATTGCTTTGAAGTTGCTGCGAGTGGCTGCGCAATGGGAATAAAGACAGCTCTTTACAGATGGCGCTGTATTCGCTGCAATTCATAAATGATAACAGTGATTGATGTTATAAGTGTAATTAAATTGTCGAGTACATAAGTTCATTTTAGTAGAAACTCAAACATTTGTAGGACATACTTTTCCATTTTATTATACAATAACCCTTTTAAAAATTATTATTTTTAATTTTGATGACGACACAATGGCGAAAATCTAAAAATAAAAAATAAATCCTAGACAACGTCATCACTTAACATCAAGTGAGACAGTTAATAGAATAAAAAAAATATATAAAAAATCTATCAAAAATCTCTAAAATAAAACATTTTATGCAATGGTATTAGCAGTTATCTTGGGTTCAGCGACATCAGCAACCTCTTTCGTGAGCACTTGACAGTTTTCTTCCTCTTCATTATTCTTGAATTGGATTGAAAATTGCCGCTATTCAAGTTGTGATTTGCTGAATTTTGAGGATGTACACAGCGTTGTGAGTCTGTTTCTTAAGAAACGCCCATGGCATGTTCTACTTCATCTTTAACTTCTTTGACTGGCCGGTTGGCGCAGTTGGTAGCACTCTGCCTTCTGAGCCGCTGGTCCCGGGTTCGATTCCCGGACAGGTCAAACATTTGTGTGTATGAACATGTCTGTTTGACCTGTGTCTGGGTGTGTATATGTATTTTAAAAAAAAAGTATATATATAAGTATGTATATATGTATATATATCACTCATCAGGTTACCATAGTACAGGCTCTGCCTAGTTTGGGACCTGAAGACCTTGTGTGAATGTTGTCCCATATTATTATTATTATTATTTAAATGTCATTTGGCCGATAATGTACCTTTCGCAGAGGCAAATTCAAAACCATAGCCAAAGCCAATAGCTATACATAGGTACTCATGAGACTCCAACAGAATTAAATTCTTATTAATAATACTCTATGACAGTGCTTGGAAGTCGACATACAAGATATTATTACATAATTTATAGATACAGATTTAATATAACAATACGATCTAAATATAAACTTTTTTTAAATTTATACATCAGTCTCAAAAGATTTTATATGTACAGTAAATTGAGTGGAATGGAACACACTACTGAATCACACACTATAGTGTATATAAATGCGAAACCAAGACGAATTCGCCAATTCGCAAGGTTGCATTAGAACACTTAGTTTTAACAACATATTTACACAATGTTTTACAGGTTCGTGATTCATACACGTCAGCTACAAACTGAAACACGGGCTTGCACAGACTGGCGAACAGGACGGCAAAGGGTTCAATTAAATTTAACACTTAATCGATTGAAATAAGGTTCCTACATTACAATGCTCAGTGATTGACCTCTTAGCACTATAAAGTACTTTTCTCTGAAGCATCGAACAGAAATCATCCTTTGATGCTCTCCCCATATAATCGGGGCCCCCATATACACGTGCTGTAATTCGGATACGATTATGATAGCGATTCGCCATCGTAAACGTAGCATATAGCGGTATTTCGATAGCAATATAACGTAGTATTTCGATTAGGCAATCGCACCGCAGTGTAAAACAATTGAACTTAGAACAAACTGTCATGTTATCTAGCACACCTGTGACACAGACAATTGTCTGTGTCACAGGTTTTTTTTTAACTGTACGCGCAATACGTATACATTATATTCAAAAGCGCAAACGACAATACAAACAATTTGACGCAAGTGTTTCGTTTGATATGATACAGCTTTACTTATATAATAGATAATAGATATTGCTTTGTAGGTATATTACATAAATTCCATTAAATATTACAATGAACATACATTAATAATCATTTAGATATACATATAATTATGCCTAATATAATATACTCTGATTATATTTTTGCACACTCTAGATCTCTTTGTTGCGTTAAACTACTGTTTAAGTTGCGTACTTTTTTTGGCGACTTACATGTTTTTTTTTTGTATAGTTGCAGCCACTGGAGAGTTTAATTAGGTATTTGGCGACAAAGGGATGCTTGTACCTCGCACATATTTGTGCACATAACAGTGGTGGGATTAACCAACACCATAAATATTTTAGGTGATATAGCATGTCATTATGACAATACATAACAGATGAACAGTTGAAGATTAAGGTTGATTTTCCCGTGCTTCTAAACTCAGAAACTTAAAAAAAGCTACCAGTTTTCTCATCCAGTCTCTCATTTTCGTGATCGATTGCACCTCGATCGATAAAAAGAACTGGAGCCGGGTGCTACGTTAGACCGTGGAGTAATCTTAGCACAAAGAAATAAGCTCCAATTCTATGTTAATCACCTGAAGTATAAATAAATTAAAGATGAAAACTAATATGTACGGCTCTCTTGTAGTATATATATATAGACGGTGGCCGTGGCTCAGTGGTCAGTAACATGACTTCGGTGTCTCCAGGGCGATGGGTTCAAATCCCGGAGGAAACATTGTGATCAATGTAGGAGTTTGTCCCGAGTCTTGAACGTTTGTGTGCTGTGATTGTGTGTGTCCATGCTTCCCACGACACATGGAATCCTAGTGCAGGGGTTTGCGTGTAATAAAAATATATATCTATGGTATTTAAATTTTCTCTTAAGTAAAGCCTTCTATTCAACAACAGAATTGATTAAAGATAAATTATACTAAATGTTTGAAAACAACCTCTCCAGTCAAAGTTTGAGCAGTCGAAGGATCAAAATAACAAACATATAATAAGGAATAGTCACACTATCACGAGCTACCGAATTAATACAAGATATTTACAAAAATATATTTTGAGACCAAAATTATATTCAATTGTTGAGCCATTATTAAAGTAAAAACGAATTACTATACTACAGCTACTACAAAAACATTTGAGCAATCCACTAGCAGCTTGATCACTCAAATGCTCTAACCCGTTAACAGTTGACAGCGTGCCGTGAGTGCTAGCAGCATTGCAACGTTGAATTGCAATGCTCATCCGTTGAGCCAAATATGTGCCAGCATCTTAATCACGCGTCGCAACGATCATACGCTCTGATAAGATGTAATTAAAACATATTAGTTTCTTTATTTAATTTCAATAATATAAATAGACGTAACAAAATCATAATACCAGAACTTGCTCGGACTCGAATTTCCAGTTACAGATAAGTAATATTACAAATTTAGAGAAAAACTTGTCTAAGACATTCCCTTTATTGAGCTGTGGGCAGTGACAGTATGAACTGTGATGTTACTGTGTGTTCCTTTGTAAAGGATTTATTTTGTAACAAGTACCCCGAGTGCTGACCCTTACCTACGCTTTACAATATAATAATACAATAATACTTTTATGCTTATGAATGTATGAAACACAGGTGTTACTCACGTAATAAGTCAGAGGGTTTCGACTATAGTTTCAACCACATTCGGTGGTCTTTTTCAAGAATACGGGCTCGCGGACGCTGTCGCGGTACGCGGTACTAGGCGAATGTGGACGAGTGTGTGAAAAAGACCACCGAATGTGGTTAAAACTATAGCCGGAACCCTCCGACTTATTACGTGAATAATTACCGTGTTTTATACATTCATAATGTGTCAAAACCACGTCAGTTTTAATAACAAAACTTTTATGCTTATGTAAAATAACCCATTTTTAACACGTTGCAGTTTTGTTAATTAACAAGAACATATTTTTGATTACGATATAGTGTATCTAGAAGCTAGGCAGCTCGGCACCCAGCTGGCGAGCTATTTCATTCATTGCAGCATTGGTGCAAATTAAAGTTGCCTTCTTTTGAAAACTTGGGAGTCCGTACGATTCTTTTTTTAGTGTATAGAATCTTTCCACAAAGATGTGAAGAAAAACATACATTGTATATTCTATTCTGTTTATTACTAAGGTTTTTTTAAGTTTTTCGCATATCTCTTGCGTTGGTAGTCGACAAATTAATCTCTGATTGAGTACATTAAAATTGTATGTAAATGATAATGTTCCAAACCAACGAGAACTTGTAATAAAAAGTGTCCAAAATATTTAAATATTTAACATCTTACACATTATGTAGGCCTAATTATTAACCAACATTAACGTGAAGGTCAGTGACGATGTCTTCGAATGTGGAGTCATTCTTGACCTTGATCATTGAATGATAGACTGTTAAACATTTAATCAGTTTTAAATTCATATTATACGCTGTTCAATGTATTCACAGCTGTGCATAATTTACATACAAATATAAATATTAATTGGACACTAATAAAACATAAAGCCAAGAATAACCTTGTTAAATGCCAAAATCACTTAAAATAATTTTGGTGAATTTTTAAAATTAGAAATTGGATCTTTAAGCAATACTATTATGTTTACACTGTCTCAGTCACTAGCATAAGAGTTGACTTGAGAAACTGGATTTTTACTGTGTATTTTTAATGTTTTCTATGACTCGTGCTCATGGCGCTTGTAACAGAATATTGACGAAATATAGAAACTCAAAAACAGCAAAAATAGACGATAAATATCCCGTCTCTACAGTCAATTCTTATATACAATTACTGAAACGTATTGTTCACAAATAAAAGCAGTATGATATAAAAAAATATAAAATAGTTCTATCTCGCTATCATAATTATTCTTATTGAAACTAACTAAATTGTATACAATAAAAAAGCAATTTTTCTATAGAAGCTAAAATTGTAATATGTGTAGAAAACAACAGTCATAATTCTACTATAATTATAATTTTATTTACATGTGGGTAGTTTTACTCCACAGCAAATAGACGGCCGACTTACGTGAAACTATCCGGAATGTAATATAAAATAATTCATTTCAAAATTATGTTTCATATTTTTTACACCAATTTGGACTTAATCGAAAGAAATCATTTATTTTTACAACTTTAGTTAGTTCAATTGAACAATATAATTGATGTAATTTTTGCCATTAATGGTGATAAATTACACTCATCAACGATCAAGTGTTCAACTGTTCGAAGTGTCTCGAATAGACCTTATTTTAACCTTATAGACGATTCTAAATGTAGTGGCCAATGCGCTTATTATTGAGCTCTCAAATCATGTCCAAACACTGTAGGTAGGTACTATACACAACTACAGGCAAACACGCACGCAACTAATAGTTTTATATGAGCTATTTGTACATTTTGTAAAAGCACAGGCAATAATTCTGCTTTATTATGAAGTATTCAGTAGAGCGTGTACCACAACCGCCGCGGATCCAATTGCGACTAAAGCAATTAGGTGCATGAACCTAATTTATGCGGTCCATGCCTGAAGTGTTAGTGTCCCATTTCCCTTTTGAATAATATCGTTGTTAGTGGCCGTACAGAATACTATAATACGTAAGCTGTACTAAATACGAGAAGTAGTGAGAACTGTACATACTATAGACGAAATCAATAAGGGCCATTCCCTTTATCAAAATCCATTTTTGGTTCAAGTACTCAATAAAATCTGAATACACAACTCGCGCGAAGCTTTAATTTATAATATTGGATATCGTGTCTGAGAATCACCACCAATATTTAGCTACTAATTGTATACATAATTTTTAGTCTTGAAAGTGACTTTGAACATTCCAGATTACAGTGACTTATCGGGTCAAAAGGCACTTCGAAACTAGAACCTTTTTATGTTTACATTAAATAATATGTAAGCAATGATAAAACATTAAACCTTGACCGGGTAAGATGCTAGTATTGCGTCACTAATAGATAAACAAATGTGTACTTATATGTTTATTCAATTACATAGTTGTAAAATTAGAGACTTTTCCTCTCAACACTTATATAATCATTAATGATACAAAACTTTTTGTAAACTAGATAACATTGATTCTGTTCATCAATCAAAGTAGCTAAAATTATTTACAGTACCTAATGCAGTTCTTATACATTTACAACAAAGCCCAAATTGGTGCAACACTTATGAATGACAATTGTAAGTTATTTTATGAAATTGACTGTTTTAGGTCAAATAAGTTTATATGTATAATAATAATATATTAGTATATATATACGTATATAAGTTTTGTACGGAACGCGTTAAAACTGACCACCAGTTTTATAAGGATGCAATTGACATAATTTGAAATTTTGCATTTAGGCACGTGCATTGGTATTTTTAAATAGTTTTAGTTATGTATATAAAATTTTGTAACCTTGAAGGGAGCAGACACCCACGATACAAGAACTTTTCTTAGTGTGGGTTCTGTATGTCATTTTTTAGACTATACAAGTAATTTAAGCAAACACGAACATTATTTCTTGTGTATGTTTCTAAAGCGATCCTTGTATTATTTGAATCAATAAACTTTTGTATTTGTATTTGTACTTTAATTGATAGACAGAATTGCTACCAATACAATTATTTAGAAGTACGTGTATAGAATAAACATATCAATAATATACAGAACCCTCTTACATACAAGTTTCCATCAAAACACGGGATTGACGTGTACTTACGTCGATATCACGATCGATTAAGCGTTTTTATATTCTTTTTTTTTAAATTGCAATTGCACCTTTGCAATGCAAATTTAATATAACTATAAAGACAGTTCACAGCTTTTTTGGAACTTTTTATAGTTACTTTTTATTCGCATATACTTAGTTGTACTGTTGCATTTTAATTTTATTTGGTTTATTATTCCTTTTTCAGTTTAGCTACAATTTAACCATTTTTGAATATGTACACACATATATTTTATTTATTCTCAATAAACGAAATGAACCCTTATATTTTCACAATGTATTGTGTTAAAACTTTTGTGTACAATGTGTCAAAGATATAACGTTTGACGAAATGTCACGTAAGTCAGTGACGATGGGGTCCAAGGTCACGCGATGTTGGCTCTCAAGGAGAGGAAGAGTCTAAGTGTGGTATATATGTTGGTCTTTGCAGTATGTTAAGCATAAGTTAACTGCAATCCACACATAAACGCAGAGTTCTTGCGCTGGGCGAAGTTTGATGTATCAGTTGACATTCATTCCCGTCACACCATGCTTGATAGGGTCCATTCCCACATTAATCAAACCATTCATGGAGTCTCCGTTGGTATAAACACTCACTTTCTTACTCACAGCTTTATCTATAGTATCTAAAAGATGATCAAAATAATTGGGAAAGATATCATAGCTCGGGTACACATTAATGTCTATAACTGCGTGGGTTCCTGATATATTGTCTATGACAACATCGAAGCCCGCAAGCAGCAATCCTATTTTTTTTCTGAGCACTCTTATTATGTGCTTGACTCTGTCTTCGTTGACGGTCATGGTAATATCTGGCTGGTCATGAGGGTCTAGGATCGATAGTGTGGATTGGCTATCAGCTTTACACACCTCTCCAGTACTGTAGAATATTGGATCTAAGTCCTCTGATGCGTAGAAGTTTTTGAGGCTGGGTCTTTCACATATGTGATATCTGAAAAATTTATATTATGCTTTAATTATAATCATCATAACCTCATCTGTAGGACTCCGCTGTTGGACAAAAGCTTCTTCTATTATTTACGATTCTGAAAGAGCCTGAATAACCCCACAGGTCCATACTTGTCGAAAGATCGCTATTCCACTAATATTATAAAGGCAAAATTATGTGTGTATGTTTGTTACTTCTTTACGCTCAAACGGCTTCACCGATTTCGATGTTGCAAATCAGTCAGTCAGTTGCAAGCCACTTTTTAAAGCATGCAATATTTTACCTCTTCCATGCATAATATATAAAGGAAACTTGTTTGTTCGCTAAAGCTGACCCACATTTTTTTACTAATCGCAGCGAGGTTATCACTCGACAAAAGAGATCACGGTTTGCGGGACTAATATACCAACCTCTTTGTCGGAGACATTTATAGTAAAAATGTAAGCAACATGTGCATTTTCATGTATAATAAACTTCCTGTCGAACTTAAGATATTAGATGGTTATTCATTTAAGAACAATTTGAATGACTGGCTCTTAAATAAATGTTTTTATAGCGTCAAGGAATACTTAATTGGTAGATTTTAGGTAAAAGAATACAAATATTTGCACGTCTGCTTGCAGCCTGAAACTTGTACAGCAAATAATTTGTATTGAGACCTAATAAGTGACATTGTTTTCTTGCAAATAAACAAATGATTTGATTTGATGAAATTTGGTATGGAGATAGTTTAGACCATGGATTAACACATAGGCTACTTTTCATTATCGTCATCACCACGCGGGTAAAACCGCGGGGTGCAACTAGTTGAATAACAACACACAAAACCTCGCCAAATATACCCCAAAAAATATGTACCACAGAATAAATTTCAGAGTTCCCACTTATACTTATTATATCTTTATACTTATAAAAAAATGTATCCTTACTGCCACGTTTTTATGTAGATGGAATGTTATTGGATCAGATTATACTAGCGCTTGTTGAATATGTACAGTTAACAGCGACAATTATTAAGTTAACTGTAAGTTTGGGCGCCCAATGTATAGGCTACTAGGTTCGCCACGCGGTTGCACCCGTTTTTGGACTACGGATTTCCCGCTACTCAATTTGGGATGTGTAGTTTATGCGGTACGGTGGAACATAAACATAGACTGTTAAAAAGTTAGCCATTTTGATTTTTGCGTAGTGAAGTAAAAATAGATTTGAAATTTGTACTACTGTTATATTACTGTTGCAAAATACATTGGTTCGCCCCGCGGAACGAATGGCACTGTTACTATACGACGAGCGTATAAGTGCGGAAGTCAAATAAAGCTAAAATATACAGACTGTAACGCCGCGGTCCGAAATAAATTATACATAAGTATGGCGATTCGGCAACGCTGGAGCATTCCAAACATGTCGTTTTCTTAATATTGACACATTTTAAACATCATCATAGCACGCTTTTCCAATTAAAACCTGTTTGCCGCCAATTCGAATTTTCCTTATTGTGAGCTCTGTCACGGTTTTTGAGGTTTTATTGTTGTGACTGTCGTAAATTTGTGACATTCACTTAAATACAATATACTATATGCACAAGACATAAGTTTTTATTTGTTTAACCTAAATTTTCACAGCTGATACCTATTAAAAACAAGTTTTATAACCAAGACGTTAGACAAGTATAGACTAATTTGTTTAGCGATTAATGCCTTTATCAGGCCCTCATAAGCATAGGAAAAATCCACTCACCTATCGCCTATTAGGTATACTTTGTGTAATACTGCGTTATGGTTAACGAAGCTTTGGACGACACAGGGAGGTTTGCAGACATTGAGGCCTTTTTGGTTAAATATAACAATCATCTCGTGTGCTAATTTCGAGCCATGTGCAATAGTGGGCTTGCATATGACCGGGAATGTGACGCCTCTTTCTCTCATGATTTCAATATTTCTCTCTATGTTGTTTGTTGTGAACTCGGCGAATGTCGGTGTGAATATACCATGCTTCTGGAATGTCGGCTCGTCTTGCATTATCGTGTAATACTGGTATCTGTAAAATGTGATTTATCATTGGAGTACAAATACATTAACCTAAGCATGATCAGCCAAATACGTTTCCATTGCTGGGAAGGAGGACAAAGGCCTTCTAACGGAGGAGAAATAGCCACAATCCGCCATTCTGGCGGATAGACTTGTAGCCAGCCCAATATCTGAGCATTATGAGGCCGTGCATAGGCCTCCGACGCTGGCCTAACAACTGTTATACTAAAACAACAGACGCGCGGATAACGTGCCATAACCTATCCTAGTTATGACCAAGGAGTCATTTGATTAGCTAAGATCGCTTTGGTAGGCTCGTTATTTATTACACTACAACAAGCTTGCGTGTACAGTACATGTATCATATCAATATATTTTAAAAGTAACTTAAGAAAAGCCAACAAATATTGTAAACAATCACACTATATACATTGTTATAGACAAAATACAATGGCATTTTTTTTCTGAACACTCAAGGATTTCTAAGGGTTAATTTGATTTGATTAACAAAGTTGGTAAACAACTTTGTTTATAGAATTGTGATGAATTACAGTATTTGAATCAATCGTTTCATCTTGACAGCGCGCCAATGTTTTATTTGATTTCTGTATTGAAGAAGTTATTATTTTGTTATGTTAAAAAATCGCCGGACTAATTTTATGCATGCTCCATTATGAAGTTGATAACTACATGATGTGCCAGTACCTAATATATATTTATTTTATAATGGGAAATAGAGCCCTTTTCTGATTTTCCTGTACAGAATCGTTAAAAAAATGTTTTTGTGTTAATGAAACTGACGTGGTTTTGACACATAATGAAAGGGAATTACTCACGTAATGAGTCAGAGGGTTCCGACTATAGTTTCAACCACATTCTTATCTTATGTAACCACAACTTATCTTCTGTAACCAGTTCATGACCATGTATGTCTAGATATGTGCTGGCTATTTTATTAGTGCCTCCACAAGCTTCAGGAACTATCCTTATAGATTTTTCTAGAATTTTGCATTGGTTTGTGATCTGCCCTATGAGTTGCCATTGTTTAATGGACTTAATTCTTATCGCCGAAGTCATCGCTTCTTGCTGTATGTGCAGATAAAGTGTGGTCAGTCTATAATTACATCAAGTGCCGCAGATGGCATGCTTTTCTTGCAACTGCGATTCAGTGAGAAGCTAACACTTTTTTTCACTCTTTATTTATAAATGATTTATAGAGCCAGATTAACCCTAATCTCTGCCCACAGACCTGGTACACTGCCACAGTACATTTGTTGCTTTAGTTGTGATGTGGTTGTCATAATACCAAGTCGGCATATCCAAATTCATGCCTTTTTTTAAAGATTTTTGTTATTGCTTACCAGGCAATATCCTTTAAAAATCACTCTTAACAAATTCACAAACATGCATACCTATCCAACAGGATCCTTACTTTGTCCAAGGGGTCAATCACTGTGACATTAGGGTGGTTGGACAAATACTGCTCCACTCTGCTTATCATTTTTGATGCCTGAAATGTAATTTATGATGTTATATACCGTAACATATCTTATACAAAAGTAATTGTATGCAATAGCATTTTCTTTCATTTTAATAAGGACAATTGCCACTTAAAAGACATATCATTATCATTTCAGCTATGCGACTACTCTGTTGGACATAGTATAATAAATAAATAATAAAGAAAATACTTTTTTGGGGGTCTTCCGCCTAAAAGTATTGCTTTGTCTATTGACATAGCTTTCGATTTTCTTTCCATCGTTTCGAACTTAAGAATACTTGAAAAATTTTGCACATTCTGTATAATTGTAATGTAACAAACCGACTAGAACTCACGGTAAACACTGGAAAATTACTCTCCGACCAGTTTCGAACTTATTTGCAGTTCTTCATCTGGGAGTTATGATCGTGCCAGGCGGCGGGCGCGAGCCTCAGCACGTAACTGCTGCAGCAGTTACTCAGTTACAAGTTCGAAACGGGTCGGAGAGTAATTTTCCAGTGTTTACCACGTGAGTCCTAGTCGGTTCGTTACATTACAATTATGGAAGAGACTCGCGATAGTTTTCAGACTCAAATTCTGTATAATGTTTAAAGGTACCATTTTTGGCTTTGAAAGTACGTGTGTATGTTTGTTACTTCTTCCCGCTGAAACGGCTACACCGATTTCTATGAAATTTGGTTGGAGATAGTTTAAACCCTGGATTAACATATAAGCTTCTTTTATCCCGGAAAAAGTGTAGTTCCCGTGGAATAATTGAGGTAGCGGGAAAATCGTAATCCACACGGGTGAAACCGCGGGGCACTACTAGTTATGAATAAATCAATTTTTTAATTAGTTTATTAATAAATCATTAATTGTAAACTCTAAGGCTTTCACGGCCGGCGTTGCATGTCGTATGTATTGCTTCCGCGCTGATTGGCCGTGGTCTATGTGAAACTTTTATTCCAGACGTTTCGTCGATCACTGCGGTCGACATCTTCAGTGGTTCAGGTCCGAGCGGCGACAAGATCGTAGAACTCTCCTTCGCGGCGTCTTCTCTAATACTGAATCTGATCTGATAATCAGTATCAGAGAAGACGCCGCGAAGGAGAACAGCCCGGATGCAATACATACGACAAATCATTAATTGTTAAAACTATCTTAGGTTCGAAAAGAAGGGAAAAGAGTCGAAAGCTATAGCAATATACCAAGCAATTTTATAGGCGGATGACCCCCATTTCTTGCTATCAAAACAAAATTATTAACATGATTGTATTTGTTTCAAGGTTAGATAAATTTAAGTACATTAAAAAGCCTTCAAACTTGTAATAAACACATAATGTTGTTTCATAAATATTTCAGGTGTAGCATAGGTTAACGAAAAGCTATTGTTAAGTAGATAGGTAGTTACAGTTAGATAAATACCCAATGCTACGTGCCTCAGGTATTGCTCAATAGTAATTTATCCGGTGATAGATATACGAGTATATCAAGTAAATAAGACATTGATTCCATTTAATGCAATACATTAAATGGAACTACCAATGAAAACGCGGATGAAAATTTCATTATAGCTAAAAATAGATGGAAAACCCTGCTATTTTGGGTGAATTACAATAATTTATGTGAGGGAAACATAAATAAACATCATAGATACATCAATTTTTTTCTCATCAATCAATAGTTTCAATATCAACGAATTGTTTGACCACAGATGTTTAAGTAACCCTACTTATTGACGTGATAACGTTTTATAAATTGATGAATACCAGCAACACTCATGAAAAATAGGAACGTTCCGCGTAACGTTCCACCTGAGTTTTGTATTACATAAAATAATCAAAGTCAAAGTCAAAGTCGAAGTCAAAGTCAAAGTCATAAATGATTATGACGTTATCACGTAAATCTATCGTCCGTAAGCCGACTTTACAGACAACCAATTTTTTTTTTTACTTAAATTCTCTCAGAGGTATGTACACTTGGGTTCAGTGATGGATAACTGTCCAAAGAATCATAATCTGTGTAACAGATCACAGGTCAGTTCAATTTGTATTGAGTTGATTGTGACTTAAACTTAAACGTCTCACTAGCATTGCCTAATGTTTGATTAACAAGAGAGAGAGAGAGACAGAAAGCTGAGCTCGATTCTGTGAAAATGGATGAATTTTGTACACATATAACATAGAATACAGTAGAATAAAGATCTTTTTAGCTAATAGAGGACAGATAAAAGTTGGTGATTAGTTTTAAAAATATTGGGTGATTGTGCTTGTCTAATTGTGACTGGTAGGTAGTGTATTCCTGAGATGGTAACCCATAAATATATCTACCAGGTTAAATGAATATATAAGAATTAACATTATTATAAAAACATGAAAACATGAAACAACAACACAGTACTAGGGGTGATCCAAAAGTAACGATAATTGGTTACTTCAGGTCCACATAAAAATCCAAAAAAAATTTTTTTCGCTAGCCTATACACTCACTACGTCAGCCTAAAAAAATCATATAAATAGGTCAGGATTTCCGGGAGATACATCGACCCTCCGGTGAAGCTGTAAATGCCGGTAGAGGCAAACAGCATTAGTCCGTTAGAAAAAAAAAAAAAAAGGGAGATACATTCATTTGAATACGAACTGTCGAAGAGATAACATCAACATGGAGAAAAACGAAATTAGAGCTGTGATCAAGTACCTCTGTTTGAAAAAAATGTCTACAAAAGACATACACTGTGACTTGGTGGAAACATTGGGGGACTCTGCTCCTCCATATTCTACAGTTGCACGCTGGGCCAAGGAGTTTAAGCTGGGCAGAACATCCACTGAAGATGAACATCGCGAAGGACGCCCATCCACGTCCCTCACAGAAGACAACGTGAAAAAAGTCGAAGATGTTGTGTTGGCAGATCGAAGAGTGACCATCAGGCATGTAGCTGAGGTCACAGGGATCTCATATGGAAGCGTTCAAAGAATCATTTCGAACGAGTTGCATATGAAAAAGGTCTCTGCGCGTTGGGTTCCCAGAATGTTAACCGACGAGCAAAAGAAAAAACGAGTTGACATTTCGAGGGTCAATCTCGAAAAGTTCCAAGCAGATAAAGACAATTTTTTGTTGCGTTTTGTGACTATGGACGAGACCTGGATCCACCATTTTGATCCTGAAACAAAAAAACAATCGATGACTTGGAAGCGAGCCTCCCCACCGACGCCAAAGAAATTCAAAGTCTCAAGTTCGGCGGGAAAGGTTATGGCGTCTGTTTTTTGGGACGCTAAAGGAATAATTTTGGTGGAATATTTGGAAAAGGGTGCCACTATTACGGGCTCTTACTACGCAGACCAAATAAGAAGATTACGGGAGGCCATTAAGGAAAAAAGAAGCGGCAAACTGCGAGCTGGAGTGCTGTTTCACCAAGACAACGCACCGGCTCACAAAGCCGCAGTTGCGATGGCTGCCATTCAAGAAACGGGATTCGAACTGGTCGAACACCCTCCCTATTCGCCAGATCTGGCTCCTAGTGACTTTTACCTCTTTCCTCGGCTCAAGGAACACCTCCGAGGCAAGAAATTTGAAGACAATAGCGAAGTTATGGCCGCTGTTGAGGCGTTTTGGGAGGGTCAAGAAAAGGAATTTTTTTCAAAGGGAATCCTGGGTTTACAAAAAAGATGGACTAAATGTATTGATTTGTTAGGAGACTATGTAGAAAAATAAATTATTATTTTAACTTTAATTACCGTGTTTTATTTTCATAATCATTACTTTTGGATCACCCCTCGTACTATCATGGAATATCACATAGAGGATAACATTATTCTGAAAATATTGAATATTCCCGTGGGATGATGGGAAGGCACAAAATACCATTCCACCGCAAGTAATAACACGGGGCACATCAAGTATTAAACGTACTAAGCGTTTTGCTTCCACTTTCTTAATGCATACTGCCAAGGAATGGAACTCGTTGCCTGAGTTTGTGTTTCCGATTTGTACGGTCCTGGAGTCTTCAAGTTGCGAGTGAATAGGTACCTTTAAGGTTTGCGTGCTACATCCTAGACGTCATCACTTAACATCAGGTGAGACAGGCGTGAAACGCAAACATATAAAAAGTAAAAAAAAGAAAAATTTTAAAAATGTAGGCCTTTGAATATTAGTAATGATGAATTAGGATATTTGCATGTCACTTTCAAATCAATAATATGTCCTGAAAATATATTGCTGGTCAGTGAGTTCACCATGTTATGCTGTTCAGTATTTTGAAAAACTATTTTAAAACAATAAAAACATCATACTTTTGTATCACCCTGGTTAGCTGCAACTATAATATCAATCAATTTGTGTAGCAACACATCTATTTGGCCTTGTTCTTCTATTGGAAAACTTAGATCGAGCTGAAACAAAAAAATACAATTAAGTTAAAAAATGGCCCTGAGGAGCAGACTTGACAATTGTTACACAATGATAATGAATAATGGCATCAATGTTAAATTTTATTCATTCAGATTTCCTTATTTTAGTAATTGCCTGTGGAGGTTTGCATTAGATAGTAAAACATTTAGTTGGCCATTCGTTTTTTGTTTATGAGTATGACATAATAAGGTAAACCTCTACATAATATTAACTTGTGGAATTAAATATTTCTCTAGAAATAATTAATAAACTTTATCTTTCATTCATCCATTCATCATTCTTAATAATTTTGTTCACTCTTCACACTTTCTGTCATGAAATCTTCATCATGGAATGTAAAACATTGATTTTAGGGGGAGAGAAGGGGAAAGGCAAACCTCCCCCTGTGAAGGGGAAGTTTAGACTAAAAGTAACAAGGTCAGAAATTTTAAAAAAAATATATCTAAGAGGAAGGGGGGGTTCCCTTACACACTACCCCTCTCCATTCCCTCCTTCCCTTTAAATCACTGTTATATAAAGTTAACCCTTTGGATATAATGGCAATCTGATTAGATCACAAAGCATCAAAGTAATTAACCACACAGGGAAGTTAATTACCACCTATTTTGAACTATGGGATCATTTTGTGGAGGAGTTGTTAGACCACGAGCAAATTTTAAAATTACAGACATGCAATAAGAGTGATCGTGGGAGGTAAATACAATGAATCTTGTAGAGAGAATGTCGAAAATTGGGAATATTAACGTCTGTTTCAACATATATATTAGAAATACTTAAACATGTCAGAGCAAATACACATAATTACAAAATAAGAACCACTATAGATCAGCATACTAATAGAAATAAAATATTGTTCCAGTACAACACAGGTTCTGCATGAGTAATAAATTACCATTTATAATGGGCCAAAAGATATATAATAAACTTCTTGAAATTATAAAATCAATGTAAGTGAATCCCGATTTAACAACTGAGTAAGAAATCTTTTGGTAAATAAAATACTGTACAGCATTAAAGAATATATAGACAATGACTTAGAACTCATTGTTCAAAATCTTATTTATATCGAGTAAGCTAAACATTTTATTTTTTTATTTACAATTTTTTATTTTTATGTTAGTGTACAATGTTTGAAAGGCTCGCTACAGCGAGCTATTTATATAATTTAGTAACATAATTAATAATATGATATTAAACAAAATATAATCAACTGACGAAATGTTGCGCCACACTTAACCAAATACTTAAATGTAGGTTGTTAATGTGTGTCATGATGTTAATAATAAATATTCTATTCCTCCTATCTTGGTAGGTACCTCCATGTAGCGTTTAGATATGAAGAAAGTACAATAGGTACAATATATTTCTATCGTTGGTATAGGTGGTCTACGATGTAGACAATTAATTATTAGTTATTTGTCTACATCGATACAATTAATAACTGACACAATGTGCGACGTTACGATTCAGTTTGAGAAGGTACCTACATAATTACAAGACGAGTTACAAAATACTTTTAGCTCATAAAAATATAATATTACCTTTATTAAATTATACCCACGTGAGGAGCAGGTACGTAATAATTCCTTCCAATTGAGCTTTTGGCTTTTCTTGTCTGACATCAAAATCCCAATAGTTTTATGCATTGTGTTGTTCCCGTCCATGTCAGACTTAGCCCAATTCTATTTAAAACAACGGAGTGATTTTAAGCTCAGTGATTTATCAAGGAGGTATTGCCCAAATTATGTTATTAATTTATGCCTTCAAGGATTTCTTACCACAACTCTGCTATTGAAGAAAACTGGACAAAAATATTTAAAATTAAATTATTACAAAACAACACCTAAACAAACACCTTACACTATTACCTCTATCTAACCTACTATACTTTATTCTATTTAGTTTGTGGTACTACAATACTAACCAGTGTTCACAACTTCACAACGTACGAGAGCTGTAAAATTATCGTATATTGATTAAATTGATAAAAATTATCGTACGTTGAAAATTTCTTTTTTTATTATTCGACTATTTTCTTTAATGAAATGTGATTTGACGCAAATAAAGACCAATATCAAAACCAAACACACCATAACCAGTGAAAAAAGATACTCTCCTTTTATGGAAAATACGTTTGTATGGAAATCAAACCACTTTAAATAATATATAGAATTATAGACAAATGAAAACAAACATATTTTTTTTAATGTTAACATGATAGATTCTATATTTACACAAATATTGATAAAACAATGTTTGATTAACCGACTTCGAAAAGAAGGAGGTAACTCAATTCGACCCTATATACGTTTTTTTCTATGTGTGTGTTCGCCAATAACTTCGTCGTTTATGCACCGATTTTTACGATTCTTTTTTGTTAGACAGAGTATACTTGGGTGGTAGTCCCGTATATAATTTCATCAAAATCGGACAAGCTGTTTTTGAGTTACACTCCAATAACTGAGAAGTACTACTCATATCTCAACAAGATTATAGTTAGGGTTGAAAACATCGATGCACATACACAATAACTATTCATCCCGTGAGTAGCAAAGGTCACCGAAATGGGTGAAAAAAATTTTTACTAGACAATGGAACCGACTTCAACACTCAAAAGTGTGAAATAACTTGTCAAAGGTACCATGAGCACAAAATTGTGATGAAAGTTACCTTTATGAACTATCATGGTACCGACTTCAACAAGTTATTTCACACTTTTGAGTGTTGAAGTCGGTTCCATTTTTTGGTAAAAATTTTTTCTACAACTTTAAATCTTGTCGGACGAGAAAAAAAAATAAGCAATAAGTACATTTTTTCTGCATTTCATCTTTGAAGGATATATGGTGTTTTAACATGTTCCTATGTGCTGAGAATAAAAAACGACCGTAATTACTATTTGGCTAATGGATATAAGTAAAATTATCAAGAGAATTTATCGTAGATACGCACAATAGTAGTGTACCATCGTACATCGTACGTAGTTATGAAAATATCTCATTTGTACGATAATTATCGCACGGTTCCGAACACTGCTACTAACTGAACTGACGCACGACTGACAGACTTTTTAGATCTGGCGTTTGATAGCATTGTCGGCATCGATCGACAATGCTGTCAAACGCCAGATCTAAAAAACAGTAAAAACATAGTTTTTCTTTTAATTTTTTGTGTATATTTTTGCATGTAAAGTTATAAACGTCTGTCAGCACTAATCAGCGAAAAAATAAATAATAATAATATATACCTAAAAATCAGCCTTGAGAATTTACGTGAGGTAGGATTTTTTTTTTAATGCACCTTGATTACCTAATACCTGAAAATTGGTCGTCTAAGCAAGCTAGCAAATAGGCATGCGTTCTTAGTACATACTAACACAACACAATCAGTCATATTTCGAGCGGGTATGTCCCGGCCTGCAAACTTTACAATTTCAAAATTAAAAACATCTCATTTTATAGATCTTAATTTGCCCTTTCGACCTACGTTAATTATTTTATTTGCCCTTCTTTCGTTTTCCCAAGAAAAATCGAAATAGAATTTCCCATTTTCCTGTATTTCAAATAGTCATATCTCTTTGAAAAATGATTATTGTTTACTCCACCAGGCATAAAAAAATCCCTTGAGCTACTTTAATTTGCCCTTGTGCAAATTCGCAAAAATATTCACTAATTAACTAATAAACAATAAAAAACGGTCGTCGAGTCGCATTTCCAAGCGATTTTTTTGCGCATTGCGCATGCGCGACAGAATAAAGGTGATACTCAGTTCGCTGGAATGTGCACTTACCAAAATAGGTACTGCAAACAAAAACAGATCTTACAACGATATTAAAAACTTGTATTTGATGGAACAGGGGCCGCGAGCCGACAGAGAGGGCAAGCACGAGGTCAGTGTGTCCTTCATCATCATCTCAGCCATAGGACGTCCACTGCTGGACATAGGCCTCCCCCATTGACCTCCACAAGGACCTGTTGGAAGCGGCCCGCATCCAGCCCTTGCCTGCGATCTTAGTCAGGTCGTCTGTCCACCTGGTCGGTGGCCGTCCTATGCTGCGCTTGCCAGTCCGTGGTCTCCACTCGAGAACCTTTTCACCCCAACGGCCATCGGTTCTTCGAGCTATGTGCCCTGCCCACTGCCACTTCAACTTGCTAATCCGCTGGACTATGTCGGTGACTTTTGTTCTTTTACGGATCTCCTCATTTCTGATTCGATCGCGTAGAGAAACTCCGAGCATAGCCCTCTCCATAGCTCGTTGTGCGACTCTGAGCCTGTTCAGAAGGCCCATAGTCAGGGACCACGTTTCAGATCCGTAAGTCATCACTGGTAACACACATTGTTCGAAGACTCTCGTTTTCAGGCATTGTGGTATTTTTGACGAGAAGACGTCTCGTAGCTCCCCGAACGCTGCCCAGCCGAGTTGGATTCGACGATTGGCCTCTTTCTCAAAGTTGGACTTACCTAATTGGACTGTATGTCCTAGGTATACGTAGTGGTCAACAACTTTGAGAATCGAGTTCCCAACTGATATGGGGGCGGGCGCAACATGGGCATTCGACATAATTTTCGTCTTGTCCATGTTCATTTTAAGGCCCACCCTTAGGGAAACTCTGTTGAGGTCTTCGAGCATCGTGCTGAGGTCTTCCATCGATTCTGCCATGACCACAATATCGTCGGCAAACCGAAGGTGAGTGATGTACTCGCCGTTGATGTTGATGCCGAATCCTTGCCATTCCAAGAGCTTGAAGGCGTCTTCCAATGCGGCAGTGAACAGTTTCGGAGAGATAACGTCTCCCTGTCTCACGCCTCGTTGCAATGGAATCGCCTTCGAAATTTGTTCTTGTACTCGGACCGACATGGTGGCGTTATTGTACAAACACTTCAACACTTCGATATACCGATGGTCAATACGGCACCGCTGGAGAGACTCAAGCACCGCCCACGTCTCGATCGAATCAAAGGCTTTCTCATAGTCCACAAACGCTAGACATAAGGGCAAGTTATACTCCTCGGTCTTCTGTATAACTTGCCGCAGCGTATGGATGTGGTCTATGGTACTGTAGCCTTTTCGGAAACCGGCTTGTTCGGGAGGCTGGAAGTCATCAAACCTGCGTTCGAGACGATTCGCGATGACTCTTGAAAACAGCTTGTAAACATGGCTCAGAAGCGAAATGGGTCTGTAGTTCTTAAGCAATGTGTTGTCACCCTTCTTAAAGAACAACACCGCTACGCTTCTGTTCCATGCTTCCGGCGTTGAACCTTCGAGGACAACGGAATTAAAGAGCTTCTGAAGGACTTTCAGTATCGGTGAGCCACCCGCTTTCAGAAGCTCTGCTGTGATTCCGTCGTCACCCGGCGCCTTGTTGTTCTTAAGCTGCTTCAGAGCCATCCTAATCTCGTACAGGCTGATGTCCGGGATGTCTTCGGTATAGTGTCGGGTTAGCTTGGCTCTTGGGTCTTTGGCCAAGCTATCTACAGGTTTAGCGACCGAAGTGTATAGCTGCCCATAGAACCTCTCAATCTCTCCAAGCACCTCTGCTTTGGTCGACGCTATACTGCCATCATCTCTCTTCAGCTTAGTCATCTGGCTTTGCCCAATAGACCGGTCTCTTGCAAACACTTTGGAGCCTTTTCTCCGTTCGATCGTATCTTTAATACGATTTGTATTAAAGGTACGGATGTCGTGTCGCAAGGATTTCCATATTTGTCTATTGAGCTGCCTATATGACGCAGCGTCATCGGATGATTGCAGTTGCAACGAGCGTCGTTCAGCCATGAGGTCAAGGGTATGGCTGGAGAGTTTTTGAGGTCCATTTGTGCGGCGGGGTTTGAAGAACTTAGACCCCACTGCGTGGACAGTTTCTACAAACCTGTTGTTGGTCTCGTCCACCGACGCACAGTTCTCAAGGCAAGCAAAGCGATTGGATAGCTCAAGTTGAAAGCTCTCGGGGTTTTGAATATGGACATTTTGAGGTCGGAGCGTGGATTTCATCAAACGGGACCTCTCAAGTTTAACATTAATATTCAATATGCCTCTTACTATGCGGTGATCACTACCGGTTTTCACCATGTTGATCACAGAGACATCATTGAATATTTGTTTCTTGGTGGTCATGATGAAATCGATCTCATTTCTCGTGGAACCGTTAGGACTCAACCAGGTCCATTTCCTGTGAGGCGGCTTCTGAAAGAAAGAGTTCATCATAAAGAGTCCCTCTTTCTCCATGAAGTCGGCCAGCCTCTGTCCCCTGGGGTTCCGTTGTCCATAACCAAATTGCCCCACTCTCAACTCTCCATCACTTCTTTTGCCCAACTTTGCGTTAAAGTCCCCCATAACAACAGTATAATGGGTCTTGGAGGTATGCATGGCCCTACTAATGTCCTCATACATAGCCTCTACCTCCTCATCGGTTCTGAGTTTCGAGGTCGGTGCATATACCTGAATGACCTTCAACGAATACCTACTTGATATTCTGAGTATTAGGTATGCCACCCTACTCGAAACGCTATCGGTGGTAATAATGTTGTTAGTGAGTGACTTGCGAACGAGAAATCCGACACCACCTTGAGACTTTTGGTCGCCTTCCCGGTAGTAGAGCAAGTTACCGGATTTGAGGGTTATGGTGTCCTCACCCTCTCTACGGACTTCACATAACCCTAGGATATCCCAGTGTAACTTACTCATTTCTTCTTCCAGCTCGACGATCCTCTCGTCTGCCAACAAAGTTCTTACGTTATGTGTTACCAGGGCCAGAGGTCGTTTAATGAGGGAGTGGTAGCCGTGCGTCTGCCGGGGATTCTTCGCACCCCCTGCTCCACCGTTACACTGGCCGCTACCGGAGCCAGCTTTAGCGGAGCTGCCGGGGACTGGGGGCCTGGTCTTATTTTGTTCTATCATAGGGGGGGTTTGCCAATACTCGCCACGCTTGGCAGGCGGGTTAGCGAGCGCAGTACAAAATGTGAGTCTCAGAAGGCGCTGCTGCCCATCCTTCTGGTACGTGATCCCTTAGTCGACTCTTACGACACCCACGGGAAGACATGGGGGGGTACTATTCTAAGCCGGTACCCCACGGCACGGACACAGTGTGTCCTTAAGGTATCATAATTAACGTAGGTCAAAAGGGCAAATTAAGATTTATAAAATGAGATTTTTTTTAATTTTGAAATTGTAAAGTTTGCAGGCCGGAACATACCCGGTCATATTTCGTTCGTCAGAAAATACGTGACGTCTGGTGGCCCTGGGATCTTGGACTAGTCTGTCATGTCAAACGCTATGCCAATGTCATGTAGGTGTAGTTACATAACATGGCCGTACGTATTGATACCCCATTTTTATATTGTTCCGAATGGAACCGAAATTGATATTAGCACGCTCTCGATATACAGGCGTTCCGTATTGAAAAGCACGACGTTCAAAGTGCTGAGAGCGCATCTTATGAATCGGACCGGTAATTTGATTTCATAACCTTAATAATCGTCATAATAATAATATAATCATTTTTATTTCATGTATATATGTCACTAATGCTAAAGATTAAAATTAAAAACTTGATGATATAATAAAATTAAAAAGAAGTTGGGCATATAACAAAATTACTTGTTGCATTTGCAACAAGTAATTTTATATTATAGATTATACATATTAGATATTATATAACCTCAATTTTGAGGTTATATAATATCTCGCTCCACACATTATGTTAAATTTGACGTTAGGTTCACACTGCTAAATAAATTGAACCACAAGTACCTATCATCGCAGCAGAACGATGCTATTATTTACCAACAACCCAGTCAACAATAAAGATTACTACTCACAACAAAATCGTTGCGTCCAACGTGGCACTGGTAATGACGTCATCCGTGACGTCACACACTCTTCGACAAGCGTGCTCAGTGATTAGGAACGCATTTGAGCGTACTGACTGAAATAGATTTTGGCGCGTTTCGGAACAGTGTGTTAATTTCGTACAGTTTTCTTAGTTTTGTTTTGTTCTCTCTATTTAGTTTGTAGCACTGTTTGTAGTTCTTGTTGTTATGTATTAGTTACATATTTTTTTATGTTCAATTTTGAGCGTCATGGATCAACGTCGTCGTCCTTGCATCCTCAATTGCGATGTCCGTGGTAAGTACTGAATCCAAACTTAATTTCTTTTTGTTTAATAATAAATTTCATCGTATGAAATGTAGGTATAGATTCTATAAATAAAATATATGTTAATGTAATTTTGTAGGGTGGATATAATCATGTCTTCCATTTCACGATTCGTTTGTGTAGTAGCCTATTTCTGCGAATATTACAAAATTAATAAACCTTTTTTGGCTTTAAAAATACCTAAACAGAAATTCACTAGGAACTGCCTAAGAAATATATATTTTTTTGGAAATTTGTCTAATAAAAATATAATCTTTTTTAAAAATTATTTCCATCAATATAAAATATTAGTGAAAAACTACTAGTTACATAAAGGTAGCAATCAATAATCCATCCTGGATGGACAGTCACCTTATTTTTATTGGTGAAGCAGGAGCTGTTTATTCATAAATATTTCTCATCATCAACCATCAGAGCTACTATGCTTTTTTTGTTTTACAGGTATGGCACTTCATAAATTTCCACACCCGGAGAAAAACCCTGAAGAATATGCAGAATGGTGTAACATTATTGGCATTAAAGAAAGCAACTCCATGCACACATATATTAAGAAACGAATCTGTGGTCGCCATTTTTTACTAAAAGATAAAACACCTGGTCATCGTTTATTTCCATCTGCTCGGCCATCATTAAACCTGCAAGGTAAGATTGAAGGAGCTAATTTAAATATAAAGGTACTAAAAATATTGTATAAAATTAGATCATTTAATGAATAGCTTGTAGCAAAGCTTGTTCAGTCATTGTTAACCAATGATTGGGTGAGACTTCTTCTTCTTGTCAGCTATTAGATATCCACTGCTGGACATATGCCTCCCCAATGTAGAGGGATTTGCCAATTCTCGCCACGCTTGGCGATGTATGATTGTATGATGCAGTATTATTTCCGACGCTGCTGCCCACCTTCTGCTACATAATCCCTTAGTAGACACTTACGGCACCCGTAAGAAGAGATGGGGGAGTACTAGGCCGGTACCACTACTGCACACATGGGTGAGACTACCCATCTGAATTTCTAAATATCAGATTTCAAGCAATGTAGCATACTTAGCAATTCATATCTAAACATTTTTAGTAGTTTAGTAACGACATCTATAAGAAAGTCAAGTATTTGTAAAAATGCTCCTTTCATTCCGAGAAAGACTAGTAGTTTGATGGGGGTCCACTCGGTCTGCTATGAAGGTTAAAAAATGTTGATTAGAGCATTTAGAGCAAAGGTTCATTGCTTCTGACTAGGTTCCAGTGGCTTATTGGTTAGAGTGGCTGGCAGTTAGAAGACAAATATTGAAGAGATTTGTTTAAAAATTTACCCTATATGTATACATTTTATAACAGCCTTTGCAACTGCATCACACTATCTAGCTGGTAAGGACATAAAAGATTACAGTTAACCATATGTCATCAGCTAAAGGAATTCTTTTATTTTTAGGTGTGCATCTGTCTTTGGAAACTATGATTGAAACAGAACATGATTACTGTTTACGTGAAGGTAATACTTTTTATTTCATTATAGTGTGTGCCAAAACTTATTATTTATGTATGAATCAACTAAAAGCAGTTGTCACAAAATAAAACTGTCATGGTTTCCTTTACTTGATGTAAAGGAGATACAGTTTCCATGTTCCTTTATAACTTCTTTTGTTGCGATTATGTCAGATACATGTGAGCTTAGGAACCTGTGCTTTTCTTTTCTCTTGCATGCGGCATTTGATTTGGGCAAACTTAAGAGAGCTATTGTGAAGTCTGCAATATAGGGATGTTTTGGATCTTCATTTTCATCACGCATTTTCCTAATCACTCCCCAGAATTTGTCCACACTCAAAATTGTACTGGTGCTACTCCCACCAGATTCCACCAAATCTCTTACACTTTTGTCAGAATATATGTCATCAACTTTTTAAAGATTATTCCCATCTACTATATTAGGTAATTTATTGAAGTGAAAACTTATTTATCGGCGTTGTGCATTTATATATGGGGAAAAATGTTAATCTCGCGTCAGGACACGTGACGCAAAATTCGTCAGGCGTCATCGAATTGGTAAGATGGAGGGAGCGTTGAGAAATGTATGTTTTCGTATGTTGGTAGGTATAATACGCCTGTCTGCGGCACAGCCGCGCAGAGCTAACATTTCATTTTTTTGATTATAAACAGGAAAGATTTCATTGTTTCGAAAAAAAAACGTCATGTTAATTCTATGTGTAGGTACAAAAAATCAATAAACTTGTTTGTGTACGATATAGGGGGGAGGGGAATAAGATATCACGGAGGATCGAGAGAGATTCTCTGTGTAGTGCACGAAAATGATAACGCCGAGTTGCTTGATGAAATCGACGACGTTGGTCTTCAACAAAGCACAGTGCCAACAACTGACTTGCGACATGCTTAGATAGTTGTTAGTGTTGAAGAAAGAGTATTTCTGAAAGTCTTACTAATTTAGTCTTAAACCTCACCACGTATCACCAAGGGGGATCGCGTGATTTTTTTAGAATTTTCTTTTTAGACACACTGACCCCGTACTAGACCTCTCTGTCGGCTCGCGGTCCCTATTCTTTCAAATACAAGTTTTATACTATAGTTGTAAGAACTGTTTTTGTTTGCAGTATTTTGGTACGTAATCATTCATGGGTAACTCAGTTAAAATTTCAACTCGGTCTCAGTTTGAAAAAAAAGCAATTCGGTTTGAAACCGATTTCCGTCCAAATCGAATAACATCGTACAAAACTTACCGAAATCGAATTGACCAATGCAATTTAGTTAGATCGATCATCAAATGGCTTACACATACTTCAATAAATTAAATACAGTTTTTCATGAAATAAAATGTCCCAAAAAGAGGCTATAAGATAATTCACACCGAATAAAAAGAAACAGTTTTTGTGTAAAATAAAAAGCAAGTTTAATGAATAATATTGATGTTGAATAGCGTAATTTATGACAACAAAAATGCTGCTGCTTAATGAAAAAGGTTACTTGGTCGACCTTTCATCTTTACTACTTATCTCATTTTCTTTTTATTTGAATTAAATCATTTCGGTTAGTAACTCGGTTCATTCATTCGCATCTATTTGCAAGTTGCAACTTTGTACCGTATTATCTGTCGCAGTGCATGTTTCTGTCGTAAAGAAACAAAATCTAAGCACCGCGCAGTATGAATATAGGTACGTCATCTTTAGTAAAACATCATTGGAGTAGGTCATAATTGTAAGCTTCCACGTAAAATATTAACTTTTTTTTTATTGGGAATTGGCAAGCGTTTGACCACTATCTCACCTGATGTTAAGTGATGATGCGGTCTACGGTGTAGCACACCTGCCTCGTAGATACCTATTCACTCGTGACTTGAAGATACCCAGGTTGTATGTGGAAACAAATACTTTTCTAGAAATAATTAATTGAAATTCGTATACAATTTCGAACTGTATACCAAATTCTGCCATGGAACGTTCCGTTTCAGTTAGTATCACCCTAGCGCTCTTTTTTTTTTTGGCTTCTCACCACTATGTATTTAGGCACTGTCAAGTTTCTTTGACTTCAATGAAGGTAGCTCAGACGAATTCACACAAAGTCGTGTTTTTGAACTTTGATACACTAGCTCTCGAAAATAATACTATACATACTTTTATTTTTACATTAAGATTGTTGAAAACCTGTATAATTGGTATAGTTTTTAGTCTGTTTGTTCGAAATATGTAAATACGTCAAGTTCATACAACGAAACGTAATTGCCGACTTTTGTCTATGGTTATTTACAAAGCACAGATTTAAGTTTATAACAAATTTATTCCAGGTAAGTTATTCAGTACCTACCTATTTCGATTGTGAAAAAACAAAAAAACTAAATCTGCCAACCCCGACTCCTGGTACTAGTCTGCCCTACCCCTAGAGTGTATATCAAAAGGCGGAGGGCCTGCACTTCCCGCAGCGACGGAGCATTCACAAAATATAAACTCAATAACCTCAAAAAAAAATTCTAAATCTATAAAACTAAGGCAGAAAAGGGGTGTTGTCGTTCATCGGAGGGATCAAACCCTCTCGCCCCCTCCCCTCTCTGCTCTTTTCCCATCCCCAAAATCAATGTTTGAAAGTAGTGAGGTTAGAAATTTAAAATATAATTTCTCGGAAAGGGGGGGCTCCGCAACTTTTCCTTCACTAGGGGAGGTCTACCCCTTCCCCTTCCCTCCGCCACCCTTTCCCCCCTTAAAATCGATGTTTTATAAACTAAACTTGAACTTTGATACCATCTTACAAATTTAAAATTTCTTCGCGACCTATTATTTTATGATTTGTCTATCATTGTATGTTTATCAATAACGTGAGTAAATGTACTCCTTCTACGATCAATATCAATGAGCGAGCTTAGAGGTAAAGAAGAAGAAATTGCTATACTGTTTCTAATCTGAATGCTAAGTGATTCATATCTCGTGTGATCACAGCATTTACAGCTGCTCAAGACCACCAACCATCGGAAAGACAAGATCAACAAGAAGATAGCAACTCAAAAAGAAGTATGTCAGAGTCTGAAGATGGATTTACAAATGCTAAATTTGATATGTTACAACTGTTTTCACTTCTAAATGATGCAGAATTAGATTCTATTGAACACTGGATTTCTAGCCAGTCTTACAAAAAAGGTATGTATAACATTTGGGGTTGTTGTCAGCTTTGATACCAAGAAACACAAACTAGTTGCCTTAATAGCCTAGCCTTAGTATAGAGAAGAGAGTACCTCAACTTTCAGAGAGAACACTCTTAAACCCCCTTTTTGACAGCTGTGATGTAGGTTTCCCCCTATTCTAGTTCCTCCACCACCACACAAAGCTCGACAACCAGACTGGTGGCACTCTAGCTTCATTGGAACTCGATATTGTTCTTATTGTGTACCATCCATTGAGTATGGATTGTACATTATCTACAGTATGAGATGTACTAGTAACAAATGGTATGGCAGTAAAGAAAGACTGCAGGTAATGTGTGAATGGTACATTGGGAACACTATTGTGTTTACAATCTGAAATATCTGAAAATACGCTTAAAGACTAATATATTTAGATAGACCTGAAAATAAGCTGAAGCTGATATTATTACCTACATTAATGTGTACCTGAAAGGTCAAACATGTCAAACCAGGCTTGGAATAGAGTATATTGTTTAACTTAAATTTTGTTTTCAGGAAAAATGTCCAAATGATACTTTGATATTTATATTTTAATTCTAAGCCTTAATATTGAGAAGTGTTTGTTATAACAAACATTACTAGTATGTTACGGAAGAGTGTATGGGATTGGAAGGAAACAGCACTTCCGAAGTGATGGTTTATTAACTCAATTTATATACAGAGTCCGAGAGTCTCGTGGAGTGAGTGTATTTACAGTCACTGAGAACACTAACACTGGTTACTGTTACAAAGCACTGACACTTATAGCACTCTTACTGTTCACGTCTAAGGCACTTTTCTTCACTTTTTACTTCTCTATTTCTTCTTCCTTGTACTTTATCTCAAACTTAACTTAACCTTGGTTAACTTAACCTGGCTACGTTTCGGTGACCTTTTTGGGTAAACCGAGGGTTTTGCTTGTGCAATTACAGACCAAGTTACCATGACTTATTATCAACAACTACCAGAAGTATATTCTGAAGGAGGGTATGCTCTACATTTGTCGAGCATGCCGCCGATCGGAAGATTCACTCACACATGTTATTTCTGGTTGTTCTCATCTTGCTAACAAAGAGTATTTACATAGCCTGATATTGTTCTGGTTGACCCAAACCTATCTACTAGACCCTAGTCCGGGCAGTGCTCACAGACATCACCATCCCACATGACGAGAACCTAGTGAAGGTTGAGAAAGATAAGCTCAGCAAGTACTTTGACTTAGCTCATGGGTATCCCTCATGTGAGATGTTGACGATCATTGTCCCGATTGTCATTTCGACGAACTGCCTAATAGCAAAGAGCCTCGATAGATATAACCAGAAGGCAGTACTTCTAGAAAAAAAAGGCGCTTATTATCCAGAGGCTCTGCACTCTGCAGCCCTAACCACCGGTAGCTTGGGCCCTGCCCTGCTGCTGGCGGAACTGTGTAGGTTTTTTATAATATCCTTATTAATTTTTATTTTTGATATTTATACCGTAAAAAAATTAAACCTTAGAAAAAACAAAATAAAGATACATAATACCTACAATTATCGGCTGCTGAAAAGGAACGCCAATGTGTTTGAAAAACAATAACTCAATTCTGCAGGTACCCTCACTTTTATGAGGGTGGGTACCTGCAGAATTAAGTTAGTCTGAAGGTGTCAACTGGCCGGTGAACTCACTTCCGAATTACGCGATTTTGTACGTATATAATAGTGGTAATGAGGAAAAACTCAGTGAAAAGTGGAAATTGGAAGTGGAATTGTTTGTAATGCACAATAAATCAGTATTTATAACTATGGGTATTAAATTTCATAAGTTTGACGTAGCCCATGGCTGGTGGCAAAACTACATAGAAAGATTTAAGTACTGCCTTGAGGCTAGTGAAATAGTGTCATTGGGGTATCCAAAGAAAAGAAAATAAGTGAGGTTACTGAGTAAGAGATAAGAATTTGAATAGTCATTTCCATCCGAAACCAAATGATTATGGAATCTTATAAATGTCACACTAGGAATCAAGAAGGTTAAGCTATTCAGATTAACACAATTACAGAAATCCTACTAATATTATAAATGCGAAAGTTTGTATGTGTGTATGTTTGTTACCTCTTCACGCTCAAACAGCTACACCGATTTCTTGGTATGGAGACAGCTTATACCCTGGATTAACACATAGGCTTATTTCCATCATCACAATTTTTCATCACCACGCCGGGTACAATCGCAGGGCGCAACTAGTTAAGTATAAATTGTAATTTTTCTGATTTGAATCGCACCTTGAGGGACAGGTTAATATGTGGAATCACTGATAAAGATATTCAAAAGAAAATACTGTAACAGAGCCAATTTTTTTTTTTTTTATTGTGCGTAGGCAACATTTGACCACTATGCCACCTGATGGTAGTGACAATGCGGTCTACAAAGAATTAGTTCATTATCATTGTAACAAGCCTGTAATATTGCACTATCATATGAGATTGCTAATATAAATGCAAATGTCACTATACAGCCTGGGTGTAGCTGTAGCCCGAGCAACCCAATACAAGACATGGAAGTCTATAGAGCTAAATAAGGTGAACAGGGAAAGCTTTAATCACAACGAAAATCGAATCGAATTGTGAACAACCTTGACAAATATTAATCTTCACAGAGGATACTTTGTTATAATATTAACTTTTCCTTGCGGTTTAACTCGCTTGGACTATGGTGTATGATAATACGCATACCCATACACTTAGTAATTAATTAATACCCATTCATTTAGATTCAGCATACTAGAATGGCTAAACAATGAACTGCATGTGTATAATGCAAAACAAGAATTAAGTATATCAAATTATAATAAAACTGAAACATTCACAGATCTAGCCCAATTGAAAGATCTGCAGAAAACAGACAAGGCATTAGTGCAGATTGGTAATACAATAAAGAAAATTATACCATTTGGAGCAGAGCTGGCATCAGAAGCAATTGTTCCACCAACCATCGGGAGCTCAGCAGATTGCAATGAAGTTAACACATGCCATGTTGATGAGTTTCTTTATGACGAAGATGAAGTAGATAAACTAGTAGAAAAGGGTAAAATTAAGCGCAATTATTGTATAGATTGCAACTCGCGTAATGTTAAGGTAAAAACTGTCTGTATTTATTTTTAACCACCTTTTCTACCCATAACAAAAAAGTTATGATCAAGTCTAAGACATACATTAATATTATTTTGAAAATTCTTGTTTGACAAACAGTAATAACTAACTGCTCCTTTTATTTCGCTAAGTTTCAAGTTTATGATGTTTTTTTTATTTCAGTAGGACATTGTAGATTTACATTTAAATTCATAAATCAAAACTGCTAAAGAACTTTTGAAGGGGTTATCACATTTGGGACTACAGAGCCGACATGCTGATTTGCTCAAGCTAAGCTAATTTGTTTGACTTGGATAACTATTAGTATGCCCCAACATTGTGCTGTACTACACCATAACTACCATAAATGTTACCACCCATTTCCCCTTACACAAATGTGCCAATGTTAAGTTAATAATATACTCAAAAAAAATTTGTTTCACATTGCAACTTCAAACTTGAAGCGATCATAGCAAGTGGCTCGATATTATCAGCTACTACTCGCTCAGAGTGACGGACGCTGGTTCGATGTTCACCAATGATTTGAGCTTCCGGTGAAGGTAACACCCTTGTCAAATTCCCAGTATGGTGGTTTTTCTTTTCCTTGGAGTAACCCGCCTGGCTAGCTCCCACCCTCAAGTTTGAAAAACTGTCACCAAACACATAGTGTATTCATGCAGCAGTCCTTCAGAGCCAGTAAGCATTATAGGATTTAAAGGTCTAGCGTGATAACATCTTCGACCACATTGTCACTGACATCAAGTGAGATAATGGTCTAACGCTAGATTTATCTGAACTGTCTATCTATAAAAAAAAACATATTGAAGGGTATCCCTGTGGCAGTTCACACCAAGAAGGATATATCTTATAGGATATTTGGACTCATGTGAAAAAAGAAACATTAAAATATAAAATAATTTATATTCAATATCAGCCATAAGACGCCTACTGCTGGACATATGCCTCCACCATTGATGGCCACGTTAAAAGGGCACACATTGAAGAACAAGTTGGATTCCTTTGTTGGTTCCTGCTATCTTAGTCAGATCGTCTGTCCATTTTGTCTGTGGACTTCCGCAGTTTTGGAAGTCCGACAACCGAACCGAGAACCGACAAAATGCCTCTCTGTAGTCTCCACTCGTGAACCTTTCAACCCCAGCAGCCATTGGTTGTATGGGGTATGTGCCCTGCTCCGTAGTTTATATTAATAATTGTGTATTATTTACTTTTTAGCCCCTGATCTTCACATCACACTCAATGTCAAGAACAGTGCTCCAATATATCTTCAAAGTTCTACTTCCAAAGGATCTAGAGGATAAACAGATTTTGGATATTGGATCTAGGATAGGAGCTGTGCTTTATTCAGTAAGTACAAAAACAATATAATAGTAGTTTATGAAACTGTATCATAATAAGGGTTCTTATAACACGAGTGTAAGTTCTTATGATACAGCTGTTCTATGACAACTGTATCAAAATGTTAACTTTTTAACCATTAAGACACAATTTCAGCTGGACCAAGGAGGTGACAATGCAGTTTTTCTACATATATAGTCCTGTGGCTTTACACCACAATATTTAAGTTAAGAGGGGAAAAAATACTTCTATTTTAATTTTTAAGTTTAACATTGTTTAACTTATGCTAAAATGTAAAATAGGTTTGTCTTGAATATCAAACCCTCTCAATATCAATTACCTAATGCTTACTGAAATAAAATCTTAAGCCTAAAAAGGCATAAAGACTGCTTCAAATAAGCTTAAATTAAAGCAAATAAGCTCAAATAAGCTTCAAATAAGGTTTATCTAAAACCACAATACTATTAACAAGGCGTTCGAAACCGGTCATAAATAAATAAACTAATTATTTACTTGTAATATACTTTTATCAAACGCAGTCGGGTAATAAATAATGTCATATACCATAGAAAGGGCCCATAAATATTCTGTTAAATTTATTATTAACATTATTACTCTTCGCTTGCCCGCTCTTCTTTTTTTCTGCTGTCTCACCTGATGTTAAGTGACGACGTGGTCAGCATGTAAGCTTAGTAAGTGCCTGTTCACTCGTGGCTTGAAGAATCCGGGATTGTACCTGTCGCGAACAAAAACTTGGCCAATGAGTTCCACTCCCTAAATATGTGTGCTTAGGCCGTCTTGCACCAATCAACTTATTCGCCAGATTCTCGTTTTTTTTTTCGCCCATAATATGTCCACTGCTGAAGGAAGGCCTCCCCATGGGGGGTTTTGCCAATACTCGCCAGGCTTGGCAGGCGGGTTGGCGAGCGCAGTATATTTTGTGACCATCAGAATGCACTGCTGCTCACCTTCTGGTACGTGATCCCTTAGCCGACTCGTACAGCACCCACGGAAAGAGATGAGGGGGTACAATTCTAAGCCGGTACCACCACGGCGGTTTTTCGGTTAATAGAACTTAAAAGAGGATTTCTTTTACTCAACATTATTTAAATAACAGTGTTTCCACAATGTCTTTCAAGGCACTACAAACATACTTTTTAATAATAATAATAATAATATAGTAAATATTATTATACTTTGACTTTGGATATTATTGTGGTCTAGCTTACAAAACCCTCAAAATTTGTTTCTCTTTATACTTACAGGCATATTATTTCTCAAATGCTTCAACTATCATCGGCATAGAAATGAATAAGGAATGTTGTGAAGTACAAGAAAGGATCATCAGTCAGTATTCGATGGACAATAATCGGATAAAAGTAATACATTCAGATGTAACAGCAAGAAGTGACGTCGTAGCTAATTCCGATATAATAATTATGAATATGCTTGATTTCTTTGTAGATGTAGAAAAACATAAAAAAATGTGGTATTTCTTCAAAAAACATATTAGAAAAGGATGCTATCTTGTATTCAATAGAAGCATGGCTGATACTCTAGCAATGTTAGATATATCAGAAGAATTCATGGATTGGTTGAGTATATGCAAGCCTCATCAACAAGAAAATGATATATTTTTCAATATGGAAGATTATCATGAAATATATTTGTATACAGTTAATTAATTAAAATAAACACGTATTTGTATTACTTCAGGATTGTATTTATTTGCAATATATTCTTATGTGTATGAAGAATCTCATCACTCTGAAGGAAGCAAGAGAAATATGTCTTCGAGGCCATCTAATCTCAGCCGAAACTCTGTATGCAATAAGAACAGCTATGTGTAAGAATAAACAGCAGTCACAAGTAACACAGAGTGCCGTGGTGGTACCGGCCTAGAATAGTACTCCCCCATCTCTTCCCGAGGGTGCCGTAAGAGTCGGCTAAGGGACCACGTACCAGAAGGTGGGCAGCAGCGCCTTCTGAGGATTGAAAATTATACTGCGCTCGCCAACCCGCCTGCCAAGCGTGGGGAGGATTGGCAAATCCCCCCTATATGGCGGAGGCATATGTCCAGCAGTGGACGCCCCATGGCACACAGTGTACAATGTCACAATGTAAGCCTCTGAAGTTGCGCTTAAGCTATTTTTAACCTACTTCAAAAAAAGGAGGATCTTAATTCGACCCATACGTTTTTTTTACGTTTGTTTCCTCAGAACTTTCGTCTGGGTGAACAGATTTTGATAGTTATTTTTTATTTGAATGCTGGTGCTTCCCGTATGCTCTCATTTTAATTGTATTAGAATCAATCATTTTTGTTACACTCAAATAACTGGAAAGTGCTAGGCATATGTTAATGTCATTATAGTTGCGGGTGGAGAAATCATGCAGTGAACATACCAAATGACGATGCTCACAATATTTTGATAATTGTTAATTTTGAATTATCATGGAACCGACTTCAAGTTTTTTCACACTTACGTCGGTTCCATTTTCTGGTAAAATTTTTTTTTCACCGTTTTCAGTGACCTTTGCTACTAACGAGAGCAAATGTCATTGTGTATGTTCACTGCTGCACCGTCCTATGTCACGTTTAACGGACAAAATCGCTGGGCCGTTCAACCTTGGCCAATCGTCGAGCGCAAGTAAGTTTTTATTAATTTGAGCTTACAGAATATTCTTTCGCAGGAAGATGCAGTCACTGGCATTGTTAAAAAAATCTTTCTAACGTCTAATATATTGGGAAACATCTCTTAAATCTAGTTCTACTTAAGATGTAAGAAGTCCCAGACTTTTATTTTATTAGACATTTATCAAATAATATAGTCGTTTCAACTTGACACATTAAAAAGTGTAATTCAGCCCAAAATTCAGTAGCATTAATATATACCTAGGTACTGAATTTTTGATACTCATATCAGCGACATGTCATAAACTACATTTTGCATGTCCAACCGGCTAAAGTATCATCATCTCAGCCTATGTCCACTGCTGGACATACGCCTCCTCCATTGATTTCCACAAGGACCGGTTGGAAGCGGCCCGCATCCAACCCTTGCCTGCGATCCTTGTCAGGTCGTCTGTCCACCTGGTGTCCGTCCTATGCTGCGCTTGCCAGTCCGTGGTCTCCATTCGAGAACCTTTCGACCCCTGCGGCCATCGGTTCTTCGAGCTATGTGCCATGCCCACTGCCACTTCAACTTGTTAATCCGCTGGGCTATGTTGGTGACTTTTGTTCTACGGATCTCCGGTACTTGGACTGAGTACTCCAATAAGTCGAAATCGACTAAGTTTTGGTTCTTGACTTGGTTATAATCGCTGCTAACTTGCCAAAATGTGGTAATATACACCTATAAAAAAAAATCCAGGGCTGGACCCCATCGACCCTATTTTTTAAGCTTTTAGCATAAACCATCATCTTAGTTCAAGAAAACAAATGAACACTATAATAATGCATATAAAATGCGGAGCCATAAAAAAGAAAAAAAAATACTAGTGTTATCTGACAGTTACTGTATGATCTTCTAAATGGCAATATTGGTTTGAACGAAGAAGAAGAAGAAAAATGGCGTATCTTGAAAACATCGACATTACTTTGGGACAATGAATTTAAATACATTTTTTCCAATCATATCCACGAACCTAGACATTACAAAATAAATTACACAGAAAGATCTAGCTTGACTTTCTAAAATGTGGCACGAAGCAAGAAAACAAGAGAAGCTGATTCGCGGCATGATCGTTGATTATCGTCGAAGGGCGGAGCGCCGCAAGGATTTTTATGAAAAAATTGTAAGTGGCGTAGGTATCAGAATTTTGTTTTGCATTATTTTACACGTAGCACTCTCATTCCAATAATTAATTCGTTTTTGCCTCTGTTATCCGCTGCTGAACGTTTGTTTGGAATAATTATTGGTATATAATGTATAAATTTCAGAAAGCAGAGCCCACCCAGTTTCTACAATTTCACGGTAGACCATGCAAGATCCATTTAGACCCAGCTGTCGCAATGGCTGGTGAAGGTCCAGCTATCATGTAAGTATAGAGTAGGTTATTTATCCATTGGAGAGAGTCCACCACATATATACATATAATGTTTGTAATGTTGTTTCCTGTGTCGTTTATTGACCTTATTTAATAGCTTGTTGGTTTTCTGTAGCTATGTGCGTTTTGGAATTCTTCATCAAAATCAGCTGTTTATTGAGACTGTTACTTGGTCACCCTGGCTATTGTAGTGATCACTTTTATTGATTAGCATTGTTAAATTATTAAGAAAAAATTGAAGCAGGTATTTGTTATCACCATAATATATTGGAATTCTGGTTTCATAAATACTTAGCTAGTATAGCATTTGACCACTTTACAACCTTGCTAGACCTAGAATGCCTTACTGGGTATCAATGACTGCTGTCCGAGCACACTAAGTGTTTGGTGACAGTTTTTTAATCTTGAAGGTGGCCTAATGAAATTTGTGTGGAATTATTAATATTAAAGGTATAGTGGGACTGATACCTATATGGATATTTACGAGCCAAGCTAAGAAAATCATAAAAGTGTATATACATATATTATAGGTAAGCTAGAGAATTTATTTAGTTCCTACAATGTCTAGTTGTCTACAAGGCTCTTGTAGAAAGCATGCCAAAAGGGTAGAATATAGCTGAACAAGTTATTTTTCAAATAAAAATCACTGTAATCTATATTTGCTATAAACAATTTGATTTTTATAAGGACTAATATGAAGGTATGCTTTACACGGTCTGATTTTGGATGGCATTTCTATCAACTTGTAAAAAAGTATTTATAGTATATTTACATAATTTCATATATGTGACATGTAGTTGCAGAGTTTTTTTGTAGAAATTGATATGTCCTTTCATATTGTAAAACTTTTTTTATTCTATCATCAATAGTTTCCACAGCCTTCATGATGAAAGACATTTTATGGCTAATTGATTTACACCTTGGGTAACATTATTTAAGTTTTAGTATGGATCCCTAATTTCTTCTCTCTGCCTATTTTGGATAGGGAAAACATAGCTTTCTAATAGTGAATTAATAATTAACACAAAAAACAGACCCAGTTATGATATCACTAAGTCTAGTGTTTTTTGTGTTAATTTTTGTGTATATCACAAATAACAGAGTGGACATAATTTATATATTATTTTTGTTTTGTTTTCCAGGATGCAGTGGCAAGGAGATCCCAACAACATGATTGACCGCTTTGATGTGCGTGCGCATTTAGACTTCATTCCAGAAGTCAAATTCCCTGACGTACCAGTCGAGGAGTTGACTCAAGAAGAAAGGCAGTGCAACTATGAGAGATACAGAATTCTCGCTCAAAATGCTTTTCTAGGGATCAGTGAGTGTTTCTGGTTTTGTTTTTTGTAGGATGATCAATATTTTTTGCTAAATCATTCAAAGCTTGGTGCGTTATGTATAAGATTAAGTGAGTAAAACAGTTTGTTGTAGCAGCACATAGAATATGGAGTCTAGAGCTGGAGTTATTCCAGCAAAGATATTTGGATATTTAATGTAAAAAGACATATCACCTAAGTAAATAGGTTCCTTCTAAGTTTGCGTGCTCCACCTTAGACCGCGTCGTCGCTTAACATCAGGTGAGACAGTGGTCAAACGCAAGCTTATATTCTTTAAAAAAACAAAATTAAAAAAAAAAATCCAAGGCATGCAGAGTGGAGGTATAACATGCATATAAAATGTGTCCAAAATGCAGGCAGGCAAGACACACAGGCAGTTGATCACATTGAGGACATCCCGAAACTAAAATTCTATTTGATCAATTAGTAGAAAGAAATTGTGGTACATTGTTATTGCTTACATTGAGAAGTTAGTATTCTGCTATCCATACTATATAAACAGACAACTTTGTTTTTTTTAATTGACCGATGCCATTATTAAAATTAAATACTAATAACTAATTACAATACTACAACTACTACAACAACTTTGTTGACTATAATATGGATGATCATACATTGTGCAAATAAAGAAGCATGAGAGAGAGAGCAAGAGAGAATAAGAAGCATTGGTGTCTGAATTAAAGAACACATTGCTGAAATGTCCTTGACCAAATCTGTATGAACATGCTATGGTCAAGCCCAGCCATTACATTCTTTTCATTAGTCAACAAATCCTTGTCAGTGAGAACTACATAACAATAATGATATTTGAAGCTATTGATATTAAATAAAACTTTAATTTTAAAAGAGGTGACTAGTTTGCTTTTGTTCAGTACAGCAATATAATGAATGAAATCCCATTTCCAATCCACACTTAAAAAAACCAAATTATTTATAAATTATTGAAAACTAGCTGCAACCTGCGGTGAAATAGTTCATAGTACTGATGGTTTTGTGTCTTCCCATCATCCCACAAGAACAGTCAATACTATCAGGATAAAAATTACAGGGTAAACCTATCATTCCTAATTTCATGCAAATCCATTGAGCAGTTTCAGTGTGAAGGAGTAACAAACATACCTACTACAATTAGACAAACGATAAACGTGTGATAAGAGGATTATAGGTAAATTTTCCTTTCAGATGAAGACAAATTCCTGCAACAGCTGGCGATAGAAGAACAGTTTGGCGTCACATTAGAAGAAAAAGAAATGCAGAAAGAAAAGTTACATGAGAAGCGTGGAACTGGTGCTGCTATAGGATACAATTATAACGACCCTGGAGCTCAACCCTCCTCATCCAACGGTAGATTCAGCTTTACCTACTCAAAACATGCTGTGATGTTTGCCGACTCATTTATTCCTGGTCTTCGGGTAGTATGTAATGCTATATGTGTTTGGGAACCTTCTTATGGCATACAGTGTTGATTACAGGCATGGAGATTAAACAACCTGAACCAAAGGAACAGAAAGAATCAGACGATGATTCTGATTTCGAAATCCTTGATGTGGACTTGAGCATTGATGTCAATAAAATGGAGCCATCACAGGTAATTGTTTTGTTTATCCTCATGTACCCACAATAGACAGTATTTTACATTTGCACATATGTACTATACATAGTATAAAGCAAAGTTGCCCTTCTAGGTCTGTTTATTTGATAGCTCTTTAACTACGCAATTGATTTTGAAACACATTTTACCACAATAGATATATACATTATGTTTTGCAGAAGGTTTCTTTTTGTATTGTATAACTTAAATTTCGTATGATATCTATATAGGATCTGTGCAATAATTTTTCCTTCAAATTTATCCTCATTGTAGACATTGTAGATAAAAAGTTAAAAAAAGTATTTGTAGAAATAATAATAAACTCCACTTAAAACTGTAATATTACTTGTAACTATAATTAATACACGCACATGTACACGGTACACAGCTCATCAGTGAGTTTGAATTAATGGAAGTATGTAACTAACTAGCTATGGAGGTTATTTAGAACATAGACCAGGTACCTGACCTATCAGGCACCCGATTCATCTATCATTGCAAGAGAATACTGGATGCGGGCTGCGACAAACCCATTCTTGTAGAGATAAATGAATATAATTAAATTATGAAACATTCTAATATATCCTTGTATGGGTTACTATTCGAATACATAGTTGTTTCCAAGTTTTGAAACTTGTTGTTAGTGATACCAAAATTGATAAAATTTTAGAAACTTTGAGGTCAAAATTATATATAACTAGCTGCATGTCGCGGTTCCGCCGGACGCGGACCTCATTAGCGTACATTATTCAAGAATGTTCCTATTCTTTGCGAAATATTCTTGATTTTTCTTTCTTCTACTAAATATGGGGAAACTTTAAACAAAACATGAACTGAGATCGGTAAATTCGTTCTCAAGTCAGGGCGTGCCTAAAGGAAATAGTGATTAATTTTTATAAACAATACGCAGTCATCTCAAATTTAAGTTATGTAATTCCGCATTTGGCGCCGCTTCAAGAGAGAGTATGCTGCTTTTCTTAGTATAAATACTGACCAGAATTTTCTCCTCCATACCTTCATATAGCTAACATAGTGAAACCGATGTGAAAATTCATACTAGGTTTCTAAAATCATAATTCTAACCGTTTTCTGGAAGCACAGGCTCACGATTTGAACGCAGTGGGGCCGCAGTTTGGAATGGCTGGTTGCGATCTGTTCTCGTTCTTAACTGGAGACGCTGATGATGCAGAGCATCAGAAACAACTTTTGAGGGAGGAGAAAGAAAAAGCTATGTATTCTGGAAGGAAAAGCAGGAGAGAGAGAAGGGCGCACCGGTAAGCGTTACCTGAATACTCATAACGGGTAAAGATTTTACTAATATATAAAAATCACGTGTCACAGTGTTTGGTAAGGAACTTCTCCGGAACGCCTTGCCTGATTTTCATGAATTTTTTTGTTATAACCAAATTATATATATATATATATTTCACCTTCCTACTCTGCATTTTTTTATATGCGATTTTTGTATGAATTGTCCAAATAATAATTTAACCATCGATCATTTACGTGAAGGAATTTAAATGAAGTGTGTCATTTTGACATTTCGATAAAATTTATATGGCAGAACAACGTTTGCCAAGACAGCTGGTATCTCTATAAATTTACTGTATTGAATATGATAATTGTCAAAATATGACAAAAAGTGTGAATATTACTTATCCCCAATAGCCTCTAGTTACCTAAAATACGGATAATAATAAACCAAGTCTTCTTATTTCAAAAGATTATTAATCAATTGGTATTTCGAACTAGTGCAACACGGCCGGCTAGATGGTTAATTCGGTAGGTTATATCACCTAATCAATTTCGACAAACTTTGCTGACTATTATTATTTAAAAATCGATTAACTTCTGGTGCAGAAAACTCTAAAAGTCAAATTCAGATTCAAATTCAAATCATTTATTTGCTAAGTACAGGAGTTCAATGCAGGTATTATTACCATGTACAAGATGCTGCTTTTCTTAATTCTTATTGAATATGCAAATATACTATACTAACTATAGAGTAACTATAGAGTAAACCAAGGGAGGTAGTAAAGTCAAGAGATTTGCGTTTTTCTCAGCAAAAAGTCTTATTGCTGTTATGCTGATGATGATTAATACATATATAGCATTCTTTTGTATAGGGGTTGTTTGGGTTGCAAATAAATAGCAATAGTTGCACACTCATATCCTTATTTTATTCAAACTGCATGTGATTTGAAATATTAAATAACCACTTGACAGGACAAGTTTTGATCGGGAGTGTGACCACAACCCGTCAAATCATATTTAAATAATTTCTTCTCGAATTAAATCTTATTTTCAAAACTGTTTAAACATTTACAAATTCGTTGAACTTGTTTTCATAATAGTCATTCCAGATGCAGAATGTTCACTTCTTGCCACACACCAATTCACATCTCTGTATCAGTAGAAATCATTGACCAAAAGCTACTGTCGGTTGGGTCTGATCGCGTAGATTTAATCATGAATATCATGGATATAGTCCTTTCATGACCATGGCCAGAGAGATATCTCAATAGAAATGTTGAGCACAGTCAAAAATGATTTTTGTATTTAAATGTAGATGAATAGACCGGATAGTCTAATTTACTCGTAAAACAGGACCTCACTACGGAAAAGTTTAAAACATCTATTACGATACTTTAGTTTCAATCGGAATGAAAAAATAATGGAAATTGCATTATTTACGATCTAATTTCAGAGACAAAAAGCTAGCAACCCGAGTGATGAGTCCGCCCTCATACGCCGCCCCGTCTTCCAACCCGGCGCGCTCTCCGAGCCGCTCGCCCAGTCGCAGCCCTTCGCCCGAAGCTGGAGGCAGCATACAGTTCATCACCTCCTTTGGCGGAGAGGACGAAGAGGCCAAGTCGCGTGAGTTTGTATGCCCTTTGCCACTCTCTCACAGTGTTTCCTTTTACTTAGTTCACTTTCACTATGAACAGTTTTATAGTGACTATGGAGAGTGCAACATGAGCTCGGCTAAAACATCAATATTTGCCATAAGCAACATCAAATTCAGTTATCCAAAGCTAGAGATCACTAGGTCCAAATCACTAGTCGCGGTAATCATAGTCTCAAAGCAATGAAACTGAAGGGTCGGCTGACAAGTTGACAGAATGGTTAGATTCCCGGGCTTCAGCTTCTTGTGGTACAGTACTTTTCAATATCTGCCATGCTAGCTACCTCGAGTTTTTATAAACTTGCCTAACTCAGTTTTCAGGCAGTTCTTGAGAGCCAGTTAACATTTTAGGTTACTCTAGCATTATTTCACTTTGACCGCATTGTAACTGACCATCGAGTGAGTTCTAGATCAAATTCTAGATCTTTAAGATCTATCAACTCACAGGTTGATATTTATTTTTAAAAACACTGAGTTTTAGTAACAAGAATTTAGAGCATCATAAGATTATCATGGACTCCAAAATAAACTTGTCGAACACAACTTTCAATTAGCTGTTATAGCTCATAAATGAAATTCGCACAAGGCTGAAAAACATTGGAAATATGTGAATATCGGTGCCAGGGTGAAACATATCATTTATCCTTAACGGGACTGCTTATTACCACAGAGCATAGACTGGCAATGCACTACATAACGGTGTCTTTTGAACTTGTTTTAAAATTAAAATCGACCTACTAGAACATACAACCGTATAAACAGGTTCATCATCATCATCCTAGCAATAAATAGGACATCCAATGCTGGACATATAAGTTTCCTCCATCGATCTTCACAAGGACGTAGTCAGGTCGTATGTCTATTGTCCTATGCTGCGCTTGCTATTTCTAGGATCTGCACTATATGTCCGTATCTTTTGGTCTTCTACGGATCTCCTCCCTTTTGATTCGATATCGTAAAGATTTTGCTAAAATTGCTCTCTCCAATGCTCATTGTGCGACCTTGAGCTTGCTTACAAGGTCCGCAGTGAAAAACAGGTTATTTCCATAGAATTTCGGTGACTTGTTTTGCACAGTCCATCCCTTTACACAATTTTATAAAATAGCCGCAAAATTAATCCAAAAAATGTAAATGTTCCTCATCAACAAACTTCAAACTTACACACTCAAGGTGTTCTACGGAGAGTTGATTTATTTAATTTGTTACAGCCTTACCATCAAAACCTTTGTACTCAGAAAAGGTGAAGCAAAATCTGAAGAAAATGGCGCTCTATTCTGAAGTAGCTCGGAAAACTAAAGTCAGGTAAAAAATCCTAACATGTTGCAATCTACAGATTAACCGAATAATTCTAGCAATACTTTGTATATAATTCTATTACAATTAAAATTATTAAAAAATTAGATAGATTTTGGCTATTTACATGTTGTATTTCATAAACCAATAAATAGTGTACAATGAAACTTTTATACACTCGTGAAATCCTCAACTTCGATTAAAATTATTTAATAAAGGTTTTATGCGTTTTTTATCTATTTTTATCTCTGCAAAGATATTACAAAACTGGCATGACACTAATGAAAAACCTATCCGTGTCTGGTAATAAATAAATTTATGCGTTATGTCCTTTTTTGAAATATGTCTTATGCTTAATTATGTGTTTTAAAAATAGGGCCATAAATAAAAGAGAACTAACTTATTATATATATGTGGTATCCGGCTTTACTCACGTTTATAGTCGAAGTTTCGACCTAGGTTTCGAGCATGTCCGATGCTCATCCTCAGGTGAGTTTACGCTGCCAGATCGCGGCGACAACTTCGGCTATAAACGTGAGTAAAGCCGGATACCACATATATATAATAATGTGTCAAACTCACGAGGGTTTCCAATCAAAAAAGAGAACTAACTTCTTGAAAGATAGCGAACTATAATTATTATTGTACTTCATGTAAAATATAACGAAATATTTTTCTTTCAGGTCTGAAACTTCGGAAGAGCACTACACCCATCCCATAGGACCTCGCGGTCCCAACTCCAGATCAGTTTCACCCACAACATTATCTTCAGGCTCTATTAGATCTATGTCTCGTTCGCCCGTGTACAAAAAGTCACGGTCTCGAACGTCCTCGACTTCATCCCGGTCGTACAAAAGGTCGCAATCCAGGTCAAGGTCGAGGTCGAGACCGAGGTCAAGATCACGTAACTACTGGAACAAAAGCTCTAGATCTCCCACAAAGTTTGTACATTACATTACAGTAAAGTGAAACTTCCCGTATTCATTTCCGTGAGATCATTAAATTAATACAACTTTTCAACTTTTCCACAGTAATAGTGCAAAGCGTAATAAGTCCAGGTCGATCTCCTTAGAAAGGTAAGCTTGTTGTTATATTTTTGTTATTTTATTAGCAAGTTTGAATTGATCTGGTGAGTATCACATGTATAAAAGTTGTTCTATTGGTTTTATACAGCAGAACCCTATGTAAATATTCGTACCCGAAACTTGACTACCGTAGCGACGCCCGCGCAGCCTTTAATCTTCCCGTTCAAGCAATAATCTTGTTTTGTTTAAAGATTGAGTACTATTGAGTGGCTTCTTCTACAATTACTTTTGTTACAATTGTTTTTAATAATAAAATAACGGTATACATCGATTGGTGTGACAATGAAATCTCATTGAAGCATATAGTGATTGTTAATTGCTTTCTCCTTTGGGTTCTCCCGAACTATAATGTATCTTTAACCACATGTGCAGTGTGCACGTGGGGCACCTGTGACGAGTTGGCCAGAGATATAATAATATTTAATAGAGTTGCGATGGTGGTACTGCCCATGCCGTGGTGGTACCGGCTTACAATTGTACCCCCCTGCCCCCCCTCTTCCACGTGGGTGCCGTGAGAGTCGGCTACGGGATCACGTACCTGAAGGTGGGCAGCAGCGCCTTCTGAGGGTCAAGAAAAATACTGCGCTCGCCAACCCTTCTGCCAAGCGTGGCGAGTATTGGCAAACCCTCCCCTCCCCATGGGGGAGGCCCATGTTCAGCAGTGGACGACAAAAAAATGTGTTGCCTTGTTCCCAATAACACATATTTGTACCTTTTTCTGTTGTATATTCTAGAAATTCTTTATAATTTACAAAAACAAAAACATTGTCAATATCGAATATTTATTGATATTATATGAAATAAAAGGCATTTTTATTTTTTATTTATTTTATTCTAGACTGATAAGGCTACGAATAAAACAGTCTCGTTGCATTATCTGGAATGCGTAGACAACAGACATTTATTTTAATTCTGGTTTTAAATACGCTACATAACATTATATAATAAAGTATCGTTTGGACATTGCCACGGACAAGATTATACCTGAGTGAGCACTGCAAGTCATTGAATGTAACTAAACATATTGGCCATATTTTTAATACACCTAGTTATACGTTTTTCTGTGAAATAAATACATGTATACTTTATTAACAGCTACGATAAAGATCCGGGTCAGAGTGCCGTGCCGCGGTACTACGGTCGTCGGAAAGAAGACAAGTCTTCTAGTGAACTATCTCTAGAATCTGGCTCTAGTGATTCCGAGGTTCCGAACACGTATGTATTTTGCTTTCGTGCCTTAAAAAACAATACGGCCTATTTCATACGAAAAAAGTTCGTCTCAAGTCTATTTATGACTGGCCGGTTGGCGCAGTTGGTAGCACTCTGCCTTCTGAGCCGCTGGTTCCGGGTTCGATTCCCGGACAGGTCAAACATTTGTGTGCATGAACATGTTTGTTTGACCTGTGTCTGGGTGTGTATATGTATATAAGTATATATGTCAGTCATCAGGTTACCATAGCACAGGCTCTGCCTAGTTTGGGACCTGAAGGCCTTGTGTGAATGTTAATAAATAAATAAAAAAATAAATAAATTTAACAAATGTAGAAAAATATTGTTACAATACCCTAATGTCACCAATTTATTCGAAAAATTAAACATCAATGCCTTAGTCTCGTAAGTCTGTTTGAAGGTTGCAGAGAACTATAATTGGATCTTTTCCATTAAATTTGCGTGTAGTCTTATGTGTCCTATGTACAATTAAACAAAAATCGGTTATTGTTAGATAAAGAGCTGTAGCTATTTTGAGTGATGAATACTATTACAACCATCCAATAGTTTTTAACTCGTAACAAATATGACCACTATTATACTGACACATGTTTTTTGTCCGCTTTCAGATCGTCGGTTGGCAATAAATCCAACCCAAACCAGAATCAGTTACGATCCTCTGGATCCAGCTCCAAAGTCAGTAAGAATCATTTTATTTTGTACTTATATGCTTTCTTTTAGCACGTCCGTTACAGATCAGTAGCTTTGAATGATATGTCTTTGTTTCGCTGTACCTCAGACTACTGTGGCATTCATAACACACATATTTTCTGCTAATGTTCATCATTCATTGTTTATTTACCCCTAGTATAGTCCATCTCCTGAACATAATTAATGCCTAAACCATTATTTATTAATCATACCATTTTCCGTTTCTACATCCGTGGAGGTACCGTGAACTTATAGAAAATTTAATGGGTAACTTCAGAGAGACCGTATTATATATGTATAAAGGTTTATTATTGACTTGCTTATATTATGTTTGATATCGCATGAAAAAGGGCCGTGTGCCGAGAACTGTGTAAGTCGCGTCCAATTAATGCAGTAGGTACTACATTAAAATTTAATGTAGTATTAATTTGTGGTATATATGTGAAATAGTATCTAGACGATTCGGTTTATTCATTGACCACAATAATACGTAACATGACAGTAAGCAACCGGAGCGTTACATATTTGTAGTCGAATGATTCATGTTCAAATTAAAATATTATCAAAACACTTGCTCTAAAATGCGCCTTATTACATCGCTTTTAGGGCCACAAACCTTGCTACAACACGTGCGTAATAACATTACACAATAGTGCATAACATAATTGTCCCTACAAAGTTAAATTAGTACCTTTATACAAAATATGCGAGTTAACAGAGCAAAATTTTATAATTAAACGATAAACACAATATGTGTTTATTTTTTCCTCACAAATGTGTTGAAAAACGTCTTATGGAACTCGTACTCGTGAGCTCTGCCCTGCTCATAACACACACGGCTGAATAACGCCCTCGCCTGCGGCTCCCAATGCAACCCACAGCTTCGTGTGTAATGAGCAACTTAGCTCACACGTATCATAATACAATTAATTACCTTTCAACAATAAACTTTGACTCACATAAAATAATCACATTTCATTGATCATTATACTTCAGGTATACAAAACGACAAACTATGTGAATAAATCCGCCTGAGATTGGAAGTGTTGTTATAGTTGAATTTCGAATGCGGTGAATGCGACAACGTCGAATGTCGTGAAAGACCTTAATTTTGATACTTTATTCTTTGGTATCATTTTTGGAGACGTGATACATGCGGCCTTGGCGTTGCGCGTCGCTGCAAGGAGTGCTTTGTAAGCGAATTTACATCAGCGGGCTTGCACTAGTGCTCTTATAAAGTCAAAATTAGTACATGAAGTCTCGTTTACGTAAGGCTTTGCAGAGTTGTGCAATTACCATCTTTTTTATGATAGGCAGGCCATTGGTTTCTATATCACCTATATAGACGCGGTCAACGATTTATAGCGCCTGTCCAGAAAATTCACTTCAGACTAGTAGAATATGATTGTAGCAATCTGTAGGCAATCCCAGAATCAAGCAATGAATTTCACTCCTTGGTGACATATATGAATGAAAGTGGAATATAATTTCCACGGGTTTTAAAGATGGTGTGGGGAAGAGAGGGGTCAAATCATTTAACTCCAAACGACATAATAGGAACTTCTGGTGGAACTAACTTTAGGTCGATTCTCTTAGCTGTAAAGTTTTGCCCCAGCTGGAGAGTAATTGCTTTGCGTAAATAATATGACTATTGAAATTTAAATTCCTGTTTTAAAAATAGCAAATATCAACAACATTAACAGAGAGAAACAAATGTATTGTAAATTTACTTAAGAATGTTATACGTTCTTTTAAATAAATTTCAGGATTTTCTACAGAACTTGGCATCCATTTTGATCTCATGTCTTTTGTCCGTGTCCAAGTCGACAAACCACACTATAATGATCGTATTATTGAACTTGGCTCCTATTATCACATTTATGTTTGTGGTGGGATCTATTTACACGTATATACGTGTAAATAGATATATACATTCCGCGGTTTTACACTTCATCAATTGTTTGCAGAGCTAGATAGATGCATGATTTTAATAAAATGCATCTATCTAGCTTTGCAAACTTAAAATACAAAAAGAAGAGCTGTGGCAATGGATGGGTGTTTTTTTTTATACCAGCGTGCATCTCTACCCTTCTTTAACTCACGGAAGACTATAGAGCTATCCTTGTCTGTTTCGACCGTTTTATCATGATCACACATTTCGTTCCGTAAATATGGAGCCAATTAATTAATCACTCTGAAGTTTTAACCTTAATGGAATCTGCAATAGTATTGACATTTCTCTTCAGTATTTGTTGCACTATAAATGCTCTTGCTCTTTGAACGCCTCTAATTTTCAATGATTCGGGTTGAATTGCATTTTTATGTTAATATTTCTCATGAGCCTTATCTCAGTAAAGAGAGAGCTCAAAATCGTTACCAAATTATAATTAAACACTGTTTCCAGGGTGCGTCGCGTGATACAATGTCGCTCAAGGAGAAACTCAAGAAGAAGATGCAAGCACAGTTAGCGAGGCAACGTGAGTTTCATACAGTAAAAATCTGTTATAACATATCTTTAATTTTGTATAGTAAATTGACAAGAATACATATTACAAAGCGACAGGACTGTATTCTGTAGTCGTGGGTTCAAGTCCCAGCAGTAGCCGATTTTTATCCGCATAGCATGTTGTTAATGCAATAAACCATAAAACTGATAGAATAAAGGTATGGTGCCTTGGTTTGTTACGATATCGACTGTAATGTTGGTCTAATAATACATATATGCATCCGTTTTTGTAGTGTTGCACTACATTGCAATAAAATTGTCGCCCTCGTTTGGCTGGAGTGCTATCGGTAATACCAGTCACTTTGTTATTTTACTCGGTTATGCGTAATTTTACTGAGCTTACTAAAATTAGACATAAAATTCATTGAATTGCAATCCGCATCTTCGGGATTGGCGGTCCACGTGCTGTTGCCATCTGGCTTCTGAAACGTATTAGCGTTGCACTTTTATGTACCTATAGGAACAGAGCGTCCCATCAGTTTTGATAGCCAATCAACATTCTAGGCCTACCGTGATGACCCTCGATCTTGAACCACTTACGTTAACATTTTAAAAGAAAAACATGGGCTAGAAGGCTAGAGTGTTAGAAATTGAATCCACGACTACAAAGTACCGCCCTTGTCGCTTTGCCAAATAAGCTATAATACTTCATAGTCGAGTTAACTTCAGCTACATTTAGGGGATGTTTTTGTCATATATAGCAGTGTTGTACAATTGATATCCGTGCCGTCTCATATTCACGTAAACTGTATACAATGGAAAATTGCAAATGCAAACTGGATACCGCAATCCTTCTCATGATGTATATACGAAATATACTTTTCATGTACATTTTATGATTTACAATAAAGAATTAATCTATCTATGTCATCATCATCATCATCATCATCATCTCGGCCATAGGACGTCCGCTGCTGGACATAGGCCTACTCCATTGATTTCCACAAGGACCTGTTGGAAGCGGCCCGCATCCAACCCTTGCTTGCCATCTTAGTCAGGTCGTCTGTCCACCTGGTCGGTGGCCGTCCTATGCTGCGCTTGCCAGTCCGTGGTCTCCATTCGAGAACTTTTCGGCCCCAACGGCCATCAGTTCGTCGAGCTATGTCTATCTATGTATAAATGTTTAAAGGGTTTAATATTTACGTGTCACCGCCAAACAACGCAGCGTATAGCTATCAAAATCGTCAACGACCCCAAACTCACCGAGGACCTAGAGCTACTCAGTATCCGCAGAGACATTGGCTCTCTGTGTATCTTCTACCGTATGTACAACGGGGAGTGTTCTTAAATGTAATAAAAGGCTCGTTTACCACTCGGCACGTGCTTTACTGATAAACTAACTAAAGAGTTTGTATGTTTGTGCCAGTCCGCGCGGACAAGCGCGCCGAGGCGGAGCGGCTGGAGCGCGAGGCGCGGCGGCAGGCGCGCCGGGACGAGGAGATGCGCGAGCTGGCCATCAAGCTGCGCCGCAAGTCTGTACTCGCCGCGTCACCCTTCTACACTCACCTCACACATACCTGCTAAGGGCGAACTTAGCCAGGCATTCATACCATCATCCACCATTTATATAATTTAGAGATCGAGGATACCCTCGTTAAAATCTTCATCTTATCTCACGCTAGGCGTGTTTTCCTTTTCCACACGTATCGCTGGTTATTTTAGTGCTCATACCTTTAATTAATATAGCCTGTGCTATGGTAGCCTGATGACTGATATATATAATATTTATACTTATATACATATGCACACCCAGACACAGGTCAAGCAGACATGTTTATGCACACAAATGTTTGACCTGTCCGGGAATTGAACCCAGGACCAGCGGCTCAGAAGGCAGACTGCTACCAACTGCGCCAACCGGCCTGTCCAAAATATATTTGACAAATGATTATCTTGAATTTTATTTACACAGAATTCCGACATTTTTGTATATCTACAGTGAAAAGTTTATTGGAATCCTTAAAATAATATTTCAGGGTATTTATTTCCCACAAAATAAAATGTACCTGGTAACTTGAAATTGCCAATACTATTAAGGTACTTATAATTTAAAACCAACTATTTCAATTTTATGGGTTTTTTTTTCAGACAACGTGAGATGCGACACAAGGTCAGACGGTCGAGCGAAGAATCTGAAAGAAGCCGAAGCAGATCCTCTTCAAGGTATATTACTTTAATTTTGACTCTTATCATTGCTAGTAGTACTTGCTTGTACAATTTACATACCTATTTTTAACGCGCGGCTTTTGTATCAAAGCGATGGAAATCATATGTAGAACAGGAAGAGTGTGGATAGATGTAGAATAGAGGTAGTGAAAGGCCAAAGAAGGTATGAATGGACAGCGTGAGGAATATATGTTTATGAAATGTGTGACCACTGAGATAACTATATAATTGGCTCATACTTCTGGCTACTTCTTTTAACTGCCTGTGTCCCACATCCTATGCGCACAACATGTGTTGTGAGAACATCTTCCATGCTATAATATCACACGATCAAAGATCACAGTTTCTGCACTAGCTGCGATCCTTGCTTCCTTCACTTGTTTTGTTATCATGACATTCCTTATTTGGTAACGTAACACCACAACAAATTAAAAATGTCACTTTTCTTTTTACAGAGATTCCGGCCCCCCTGGTACAACCGATAATAAGCACAGCCGGTCCAGAAGCAACTCCCCATCAGAACCGCGGCCTCCGGTATGGGAACATGAAGAATCTGTCCCATATAGACATAAAATCAAACCGGAAGGCAGCCATGCGCCGTATGACAGGAAACGTTACCAGGATCAGGATTACCAGCAAAGAAGCTATTACCCAGAGAACAACCTTCGATCTAGAAGTCCATCGCCTAAAGGAAACGTTTCTGTTTGGGATCATCAGAGACAGCCACCGTCGTACCCGCCACAATATCCTGATTCTAGAAGGAGATACGCAGACGATGAAAGGCAAGAGTATCCCAAATACGACAACCCTAGAGGTTATACCAACCAGCGGAATGAGAGCCGTTTCGAACAACAGTATGCTAGCAGATGGGATTCGAACCCGAGACGGAGACCATATGGTCATAGAGGTGGTTACAGAGGCTATAACAGACATGGTCCTGGTGATGAAGGTCCTTCTGATTGGTCAAGGGACTCGCATCACAGAACTGATCATAGAGGTGACGATTACAGGAATGATAGGAATAAGGTGAAACTTGTCGATTATTGAATTGTTTCTACTGAAGTCTATTTTATATATGACGCTGATTATTTCTTGTCCCCAAAGCAGGAATTACTGTCGCAGTCGTAGTACAGCCGGGATGTAAAGTCGAACTCGGCACTAGCTGTCATTTATCTAGTACAAATTGTGAGACAAAAAAATAGTCTTTTTTTTTATTCACAATAGGCAGGCGTTTGACCACTATCTCACCTGATGTTAAGTGATGATGCGGTCTACGATGATTCACGCCTGCCTAGAAGATACTTGTTCACTCGTGACTTGAAGATGCCCAGATTGTATTCATGTGGAAACACAGACTTAGGCAATGAGTTCCACTCGTTAGCTGTACGCACTATGAATGTGGAAGCAAAACGCTTGGTGCGACAGGGTGGAACGGAGTACGTGCGTTAATCAATTCTTTATACGACTGCGATACGAATACTGTGCCGCAAGTTATTCCTGCTAATGCGCTAATGTCGGTTACGGGAAATCGGCAGATACATTATATCCACCATTCTATTACCTATGGCTTAAACGGTCCAATACATTTATCAACATTGGCTCAGTTTAATCCATGGCAACGTCTTCAATATAAAATATATACCATAATTGTTTTGAATTTGTTATGTATTAGATTAATTGTCATTATGTCAATAAAAGGCTTCCATAAATGTTATTTACTGAAAAGTTGCAAATTTTCTTAACGATAATTTCCACTATCAATCCGAATTTGTATTTTATCAAGTTTCTGTATCAAAGAGGTTGGCGGTTTCTTTGGAATAGGCATTTAGCGCCAAATCGATTAATTTGAGAAATGTTGCGACGCGTCAAAATGTTCATTTAGATTTTAAGGTGTACAAATATTGTTTAGAAATTTTCTTATTTTAATTTCGAATAATTTAAATAATAAATGTACTGTTACTTGGTATGTTCGACGAGTTAATGTTTTCAAAATTTCCTAATAACTCCCCTTATACCTTATCATCTCATTAATGGAGTTAGTGGAGTTGTTATGACAAAGGTGAATCTTATCACTTCTTAACACAACGTCTACAGCATTTAAAAATATCCTTACATTTTTACATTTCAGTTGATTGCGCGTAGTAACATGTTTATTTATAAAAAAAATATTTACGACACGGGAGTATTTTATATGATATGTATATTATACTAATAGATATAAATCGGCCACTTGTGGAACCTTTGATTTTCGGGCATGTTTATGAAACTCCTTCGATCAAAGGACAATAAATTGCCTTTAGTCGAAACGAATCTCTTGTAACTTAAAAACTAGATTTTTCTGCTACAAGTACCTAAATCCCTTATAAAATGGTACCCTACATATACTTCATTACGATTTGGGTTATGAGAAAGGCTGGCAGCGTTTGCAGAAAACATATTTTTTCGAAATCTGAGGCATAAATCACTATTGAAAAAGAAATGGAATCATATCAGTGCATGAAACAATGTATTAGTCCGAACTCTTTAGTACAAATCTGACGCAGACAATTAAACGTTAAAGATACTTAGAAATACTTTCTCGCTAGTTATTCGTCTTACCATCGCAAACAATGACATCGGTACCTTAGCTCGTTTAGTTCTAGTTTAGTTTTGTATCTCCATATGCTATGATATTTACCTGAACGTTTTGTAGATAAAAGCAGCTCACTTCCTCTGGTAGGTATAATTATTTAGTAGTTAAATAAATAACAAATTTATTGTATATTGTTGTTTTATTCAGTATATACGCCTCATAGACAGTTTTCACTAATTTATGTATATACAATTTAAAGCTTATAATCTAAAGCTAAATAAACTATTCACATATATAATTCAAGTATAAAATAAGGTGTGGGCACAATCCTTCTTCATACCTTATCCATACCTTATCAATAGTCATCTTAGTAGATGACTAATGATAGAAGAGAAAAACATGTGCGACTCCACCTAGTGTGGGATAAGGATAAGAAGAAAAAGATTAAAGAAAGTTCAGATGAAGCCCGCTCCGGCCCATTCCTGGTGCGAAGGTCGACTATTGCCATTCGGCGCGGTACTGCGTCTAGTGCTTGGGCACCATTGCACTGGACACGGTTAGAAGGCGGTTAAAGCAGTATGTTTGTTTTATTTTATTGTTAACTAGTAGCGCCCCGCTACATCGATTATTCCACGGGCATCATACATTTTACCTGGATGAAAAGTACTCTATGTGCTATTCCATACTATAATCTATCACTGTGCCAAATTTAATCCAGATCCGTTTTGCCGTTCTGGCGTGATTGAGTAACAAACATCCATCCATCCAAACTTTCACATTTATAATATTAGTGGGATTATTGACTGATTATTTTATATAATAATATTTAATTAACATAATGATACATATAAATATTATAATTAATTAACAATAAAATATAATCAATATATAAAGGTGTTTCAATTTCTCTCAAGCTTAAAAATATCAGTCAGTTGCGATCGTTGTATCGCTATAATTGCATGGCTATTTACATATATTTTACAAAAATATTGTAGAGATCTTAACAACTCGAGTGGTATAGATATGTGTAATATACATAATGCTATTATGTCCAATGAAATATAGGCTTGTTCGACGATCATATCGATTAATATTTGTTTATGATATTTTGACGATACATAGACTTTAATGTTACGAATTATGGAGGTACATCGCTATGAATATTTTATGTAATTGCACGAGTTAAACTTGCCATTTTTATGAGTCTATGTCTATGTATTGCATTTTGTTGCCTGAATGTTTACCCTGCACTTTTGACAATAATATAGAGTAGGTAATTTTTAAATAATTTATCTGTACGAGATCGCAGAGTTCCCCTTCATAAAACGTGTAGTTAATTATTATTTGTTCCATTCCTACTCTAAAGGCACATAAGTAGCCAAATCTAATCGCTGAGTGTGTCCACGTCGACTTCTTCATTGTCTTCATGTGGCGACTCCGTGTCTCGGCCAGGCATGCCTGGTGCGGTCGCCAACCCTCCGCGGCCTTCTTTAGTGTGCCGCCATTTCATGCGGCGATTTTGGAACCACACTTTCACCTGTGAAGAGTAAATTCATCTTACTGTTATTAAATCAAACGGGGCTTGATCGCGAGAAAAACATTTAGTAATTTATTTACTATGTCGTGGTCACGAGAAGACTGAGTCTTCTCGTGACCACGACCAATGCAACTTGGTCAATGTGACTCAATCGTAAAAGTCTAAAAAATTACAAATTCATCTTAGTCATAAAATATATTGTACGCAGAAGTGATACGAAACGTTGGGTCAGTGGAACTCGCTGAGATCAGAATTCTGACGTAAGGCAGGAAAGGCCAGAAGACAATTACAAAGTCCTACTGCTACGAATATCAAGTAGTAATATTGTATGTAGTCCTGGCATTATCTTTTTTAGGTGAGGCCAGATTTCTTCTCAAATTTTACATGTTCATGGAAACAGATCAAAGTCATTACACCGAGAATATATGTTAGAATTAAAATATCTATTGTAAGTAGGTAGATGTACAACTTTTACTTGCTGGTACCACCGCAATGCTTGCTGCCAATAACTTTTGTTAAATAAGTACCTAGGTCTGTGTCTATGTACTTACCGCATATAAATCTCATTGGTCACGACTCTTTGATTAAGACAAGGTACTGTTATAAAGTTGCTAGTTATCTAACAGATTTTTTTTATTGAGTACCTAAATACATTCCCCGGCCCAGCAAACAAAAATTGCCCTTCATTCCTAATTCTATTTACGAAGATGCGGACAGCAATGCGCCGTCCATAGTTAGTTGATGTTCCATCATCTTGTGAGAAGCGCTTCCTCTCCACATGCCACGTGTCTTCAAGTCACGAGTGAATAGGAATTGTGAACATCTTATAGTCAGGCGGGATGCATAGTAGCCCTGCATCATCACTTAACGTCAGGTGAGACAGCAGTCAAACGTCTGCTTACTAAAATGATCGAGAAAGATAGTAAGTAGGTACCTACCTGAGCATCAGTTAGGCCTAACGTCGCTGCTAGCTGCCTTCTATCCGGCTTCGTGATATACTTTTGTATTTGGAACCTTCTCTCCAAGCCTTTTCTCTGGAGGTTGCTGAAGACTGCGCGTGACCATGATCGTTTTCGTTTTCCGCTGGATGTGACGTCACACCGTGATGCTGACTGTTGTGGGGGAGATGACGACGGGATGGGAAGCCGGTACACTGAAAGAAAATAAATGTTTTAAAATAATTTCATAAGTATAGCATCGGTCATCAAAGTAGCAGGTTATGCTTATAACATCGCATTATGGCTGAGTAAAATTGCATTACGTTAATGCAATGTTATTCATCCGACGCTTTTTAACTGAAAAAAAATATATCAAAGATATGATCCGACTTCAACACTGAAATAACTTGTTGAAGTCGGTACCATGATAGTTCAAAAGTAGCTATTATCAAAATATTGTGAGCATGGTACCGACTTCGACAAGTTATTTCACACTTTTGAGTGTTGAAGTAGGTTCCATTTTTTTTTGGTAAATTTTTTTTTTCGCTCTTCAGTTACCTTTGCTACTCACGGGATTAATTGTCATAGTGTATGTTCTCCGATGTCTTCAACCGCAACTATAGTATCGTCGAGATATGCGTAAAACTTTTCAGCTATTGAAGTGTAACTCAAAAACAGCTTGTCCGATTTTGATGAAATTTAAATGAGACCACCACGGAAGTATATGATATGACGAACAACAAAGTGATTCTATAAGGGTTCTTTTAGAAGTTCGGAACCCTAAAAAACCGAAACTAGCTGTTTTCGAAAAACTATACGAATAGATCATTGTTCAGAACTGCTTGCTAGATGCACCGTTGACTTTTCTTCACTAACTCGGTCTTAGCAGGCGTGATTTATAAATAATTAAATTAATATGTAATAAAGATTACTACCTACTTAGAAGGTAAGGAAAATACAACGAGAATAGGCGGACTTTTTAATGCCTGGACAGCGGAATTTTAGAGTAGGTACTTTATGCTTAACTTGATACGATAAAATGTTTAAAGGGTATCGAGTCGGGGCTGATTTTGATATTAAGTAGGCAACCTACTACTAGTAACCTACCTACCGTATCGTACCTACTCCATAAGGCAGGCATTATGTATGTATATACCATTGAGTTGCTGACTAGCAGTTCAAATGGAAAAAACGGCTCACAGATCCCGAACGATAGTTAAGAAGTTAATTTGAACTGTTTTTTTTTTTTTTTGTTTTTTTGTTCACACTCAGACCCCCGCACTAGGATTCCCTGTATCGCGGGAGGCATGGACACACACAATCACGGCACAAACATCCAAGACCCGGGACAAACATCTACACTCATCGCACAAATGTTTGCCCTTGCCGGGATTCGAACCCAGGGTCCCGGAGACACAGTAGTCATGTCACTGACACTAACCACTGCGCCACGGCGACCGTCAATTGTACCTACCCGTTTCAAAAATGTCCAATATGAAAGAACTATTATACCCTTTTAATTGCTATTCCTTTCTCTCTGGATGAGGGCAAGGGAGAAAACGAAGAAGAACCACCGCCAATTTCTCGAGGCAAGGAGATCTCTTACTATCCTATCCTTCTACGCGAGAATTCATAAGACCATGATAAAGTCACTTAACACAAAATACAAAATTAATTTAAAAAGGGTGCAATAAATTGGCCTCAGTTGATATCTGGTACTTTTATAAACAGGTAAACCGTCGTTAATATTAAAACTCACGTTCATAATTACTTTACACTGTTTTTTACGGGTATAACGTGGTACTTACGCGTAGTCGATATCACGATCGACAATTGTTTCGGCTTCTTCCGGAAGCCTTCATCAGGATCTTGAGTGAGGTGCGTTAGGTTATATATAGGTTATATAGACATATAACCTACCATACACATGTACAGACACGACATATATGTACAGACTTAGAGTATTTAAGCTAGAGTATAATTCATATATAATACTGACATACGCCTACTCGGTTAAGTGATCTTCCAAAGATCATAGGTACAATTTAATCTTGTAAACGTTTACAAGTCTATATTATTATAATTTTGCTCTTAAAGTAAACTGCGCTTATGAGCACACAAGCATAGACCAAAGCCGTTTTTAGACTTTATCAAGATTCAAAGCATTTTTAACAGGATCATTTTGCTAGTTGGGGATCCACTCCCCTTATGTTTTTTATTTATTTTTTAGATTGCCTTCTATCAATTTAAGTTATTTATTTTATTTACATGGCATTATTGTTGCAATTATGACTATCTTTATAAATAAAAATGAGTCGCGAAATTTGTTGCTAAGCGCAAAACTCGAGGGTTTCGAAAAATATTGGCAATTTAACTTATCATATTTTAGTTCAGGCACAAGGAAGGTTCTTATAGAGAAGAAAAAAAATTGCGAGTAAAATATTAAAACAACAATTTTCTTTTTCTATTCCCATATAAACCACAGCGTAGGTGAAACTACAGGGCGCCGCTATTTATTAAGTAAATAAACTAAGTAAATATATAATAAATATATAAATCAAATCAATGTGATGCTTTATTATCAACATTAGTAGTTAATGCTCTGAAAGCAATTATGGAACGAATTATCAATAAATTTTGTTAGCTTCAAATTTTTATTGGTATATATATCGATACGCCGCCGCCGGGCCGCTGATTCTTAGAAAGTATGTTAGAGTATAAGTCCATCGAGATGGACAGCGGAGTCTTAGTAATAGACTCCCGTTTTACCCCTTGAGTAGGGAACCCTAAAAATTATAAACACAATCGTTTCATGTTGTAGTAGTGTACGATTGTTTGGCACATATAATATCACTTTTATTAGTTTTAGTTTGTTATTTTTGACCATTTATATTATGTAATTTTGTGATGTATGGGTCCTTTTGCCTGCAATAAAGATATTTTATTTCTTATTTTATTTTTATTTTTTTATTGCACGTGAGTGTAGTGTAGTGGCGCCCCCAGAGAAATAACGTCGAGTGCGGGTAAACAGACTCCTACCTATGTACTGTGATGATAGGTGAACCGTTGTAGATCTCGAGGGATTTGTGAGATGTCCACTGGTCTCAGCCAATATGTCGTATTTTTTAAATCTAGTTTGCTGGCACCGAGTATAATCGGATACTCGCGGAATATTGACAAGATATAGTGTTTCAATTATTAAGGCAATATGAAATAAGATACAGACGTAGGTACCTAGGTACATACTCAGAGATTATCATTATTTGTCAAGATTACATCTAATTAAATAACGAAATTAGATTAATTTATATCATTTTAATTACTACTATTAATAATTAATAAGACCTAGACCTTTGCTTTTACTTATTTAAGTTAGCGTGTTTTATGTCGGTACATTTTATGTAAGATAGAGATATAAGAGATATAATTATTTGACTATGCTAATCTGCAGACAGATAAATCCTGGAATATCTTCTTCTTCTATCTATCTATCTAAATATGTATATATAACTCAAAGGTGACTGACTGACTGACTGACATAGTGATCTATCAACGCACAGCCCAAACCACTGGACGGATCGGGATGAAATTTGGCATGCAGGTAGATGTTATGACGTAAGCATCCGCTAAGAAAGGATTTTGATTGATTCTACCCCCAAGGGGATAAAATAGGGGATGAGAGTTTGTATGAAACTTTGTCAATTTTAAACCGATCACGCTGAGACTTTGCATGCATAAAACTAGCTACTATGACGTAGGCATCCCCTAAGAAAGGATTTTGAGATTTCCCCTAAGAAAGTTTGGTTCCCGTGGGATAATCGAGGTAGCAGCAAAACCGTAATCCACGCGGGTGAAACCGCGGGGCACAGCTAGTGTAATAATAAAACGTTTATTTGCCTAGATAAGTAATATACCTAATATGTAGGTACTTCAACAGCTAGAGCCTTACTACTATACCTTTAAAATATGAATGACTTAGCTTTTAATAATTCACTGCCAGCAATAATGAAATGAAATGAATTAAATTATAACAGGGTAATGACAACGATAATATTATGGCTACCAGCGACTTAAATTAGACGTTGGGTTCATTGGCCGCGTAAATATCAAAAGCTTAGTCATTCATAGACAATACTTATAGTCAGCAAAAGTAAAATCATCTCACATCAGAGATACAATGTTAAATAAAATAAATTGGCAATTAAGCACTTATATAGATAAAAGGATTTGTTGAAAATGTCCTACCCGTAGTCGGTCTTAGTGCTGGATGCAGATGTGTGTAGGGCAGAGGCAGAGGTATCTGCAGAAGAGGTGGCTCGTCCCGACAACACCGGTACAGGGCAGCGACGCACCCTGCACACGGCGGCTCTTGCGCTCGAGGCTCAACATTCCTCGACGAATCATTATTTCCCAGTATACTATCAACACTGAACTTCAGTTTACTCGCGTTAACTTCACCACTCAGCGACGTCATCACAAACAACCTTCCCTCAAGGAATCAACTGAAAAACTGGCAAGACGCGCGCTCGTTATCGGCGCCCGCGCAGACAGTAGGCGTGCCTTAACCGATCAAGCGTTTCCATTGGTGTGTCAGTTACTGGGCGTCGCTTAACGTTATGGGGTATTGACTGATCTCGAAGTTACGAACAAGTGCACTTGTTTACAATAAACTGTTTAATGTGTTTTATATGAGTTTTCGCTCGAGGTTCGGGTTTATTGCTGAGTAGCTTACGTCATTTATCTGTTTTATGGGGGAGCTGTGTTGAACACACACAACACATTAGGTACCTATATGTAGAGTGATTATTTATACAATTATTTTGTTGACCGATGAAACGAAGAACGAGGCGAGAGTTTAGAGGTACAATATATTTTTATTTTTTGCGTATATCTGGGAGCCACACCGAAAGAGCCGCTTGTGGAATATAATATAGTTACATTTATTCAACACACACATAAAAAGGAAAAGTTGTCTATGAGTGATGTCACTATTGTATAAAATATATGTAATAATAGAACTTTAAAGATGACTAAAGGTCTATAATTTAGTGAGGCTGGATAGGGCTTGGCTCAGTATTGTGCCAAATGCAGATAGGAAGGTTGATAGGAGAAAAAAAAACGTAATATCGGCTAGGTACCTACCTACGTAACTATTACATCAAGATTAAGATTAAAAAATACCTTACAATACATACAAAATTAATACAAAAATACAATACATAAAATAATATCCAAAGTAATTTATAAATTAATAGTTGTACACATATTATTTAAATCAAAGTTAAATTAAGAGTGATGACACAAAGATGAATAAAAATCACACTTATTTATGTATAAAACATTAAAATTTTGGCACTCCTCGGACTTGTGGCCCGCGAGCTTCAGATTACTGTCCCCTGCAAACCGATAACTGTTGAGTATACTGTATCATATAACTATCAGTGGCAGATAAAGGTTATATCAGCGGTTATAGGTCCTGTTTCTGAAACTACCAAAACTCCCATTTCCATCAATTACCAATCTATTTCCAAACCGAATCATCTAACAAAAAGAACATAACCGACGCAGCAACCATCGATAGAAACAACCATTGAGGTTGCTACAAACCAGACCGCCAGAATAACAGTGAATCTTTCGACCACATTCGATTATAGCCACTTACACAAACATAATACAGAATGAATCGATTTAAGAACAACTGTTAGGTCTAAAATCGATTACGGGCGGGTTTATTTTGCTTGTCAGAAACACCTGGAGTGCGTCTCAAGCAACAGATATAGATCCGAGCATTATAGTCGGAGGTGAAGAAATGTTTACTCAATATGTAACAATCAGCTTTTAATATAGAAATTATGGTTCTTGAAATAAGTATTTCATCCATCCACTGCCGGGAGCAATTGGTTTCGTAAATATTCGCGAAAAGTATCATCACCTTTGAATAAAATCTATCGTGGGATCAATACGAGTCATCAAATAAACCTATTGTACTACTTTTTTTGTAACCCATAGACAAAACACTAAGAAAAATGAAGTATAAATAAAATTATTATTATAAAAAACAAAAAAACCGACTGCGTCAATATCTGCCATCTTTATTAAATGAATTGAACAACTGAAAAGATAGAAACAAGATTTTAATTTCCATATTTTATTTTAGTTTTGAATAATCTTAGTTGACAGTGTTCACAAGCGCAGTCGGAGGCATTATCTGCTCACTCCTAAATTTTCTCCCTCCTTCTTTCGCAGTGGGTAATAAATAACTGATAACCGAGATTTCCATTGTGTTTTGCCAGGCAAGAACACTTGTTTATACAGATAATATTAGTAAGAGTTGTGTGTGTCGAGATCAAAATCTAGTTTTGAGTGACTTTTGTAATAGTTACAGTAGACACCATTAAACTCAACAAAGGTGAAAGAAAGAGGGTAGACATAGATATTTGTCTGCTCTTAAAGAACACCTACCCGCAGTAACTTTAGTGTGCTCGTGAACATGGCGCATGCAATACTGCTGAAATATAGAGCAAATAAAGTACTTGGTAAATGTCCCGATAATAATGTTACATAATGTATTAGTGACCGTGTCAGTTTAAAAACTTATATATACATTTGAATAACCTTATTCATGTACAAAGTTGGTTCGTAATCGTAAGAGCGGTTTAAGATAATACACGTGAATGGTTAAATAAATTTCTCCATTTATTTATCTGTCGATGGGGGGGGGGGGGGGGGGGGGGTTTAATAGTTGAACAAAAGAAAGTTTTTACTACTAAACTAATTTTAGTCATTAAAAAAAATTACGATCATTGTATTTAAAGTTAGAGATAGATAATGCTTTATTGTATCACGAAAAGTATAACATATAATTAAATATTAATATATAATTTAAATACTTTAAAATTATGTATTATGGTTATGTATATAATGGCCTTACATTATTACTTCGATTATTCGCACGGGTTTTGATCGACACATTGAGATAATAGTTTTATGGATATAAGATTTTTTGCAGCGCCCAAAGAAAAGTCCTATCTTGACGATTTGAGACCACAACAATTATTTGAAAATACAAAGCGCTCAGTTGAAGAAGCCGCGTTTAGTAATCTTTTTTAAGGGCTTAACAGGCCGATGATATTACAGAGGCTCGCGGGTGTTTACAGGCAGAGAGGGCGGGACAAATACTGATGCGTGTTGATTTAAAATATTACAAAAATGTACTTTACAGATGACCTACGGGCTCAAAAAAGATATCACTAATCACATTTATAGACTTTTTAATTTCCTTTCTGCTTCAACAAAATAAGCTGACAACACTCAAAGTTGTCTATTAGCAAATGGTAAGGCTTTATATATTGAACACTAAGAACGTTGTCTAACTGAATTATTCGGTCACGATCATAATAAGTAAGACGGTGCGCTATATGGGAGATACTGTTAACATGTAGGCCAACTTTAAGTATCATAACTCGCTCTTAATCATATTGATACTTATTGATGTACGATTCATACAAGTGCGCTTTCGCACCTTAGTATGGCACTTAATACACACAAGTAACGTCGCGTCGCCGCCCGCGCCGCCGCCGTCGCAATCGGCCCCACGTGCATATCTCTAACGGGCGGTCTGTAATAAATCAATATTACAGACTGGCATTTACATATCGCGCGATATTATAATTTATGTATGTATCAGCTTGATAATTTGTTAAGCTTCCTGTTAACTTTCATACATTTTGCTTTGCTTGTGACGTATATAATATATGTACTACAATCCGTTTTGTAATCTGATTTCCACAACACAGGAAATCCTAGTGTGGAACTCAGAGTTAATTGTGAATCAATTTTACTTGTTTTTCTTAGTATTAGTATTAACATCATTCAATGTGCACAATATGGTTCAACTAAATAAAAAAAGACATGTGGCACTCGGAGACTGCCGCGGTGAAGCTATTGCATAGCATTTTTTATCAACTTATGCAATTAATATATTAATAACTTATGCAGTAACGCCGATACAACCAATGCCACCTAGAGGTGAGTTGCTGAACTAAACAGACAGGCGTGATATTTCAAAAAGTCATTAAAAGTTCTGCTATTCATCGATAGATTGCAAAACTAAAAAGTATCACCGCCGTGCCGGTCGGAATGGGGGGTGTTAGGTTATTAACGTTACGGAATTTCTGGATTCGGTCTCCACGCTCAAAGCCCGCGATAGAAGCTGTCCAATAGCTTAATAATTAATAATTTCATAAAAGATTTACCTTTTTATACGTGTATTTTGTCAATACACGTACACTCGTGACTAGATAACAGCGAGAAAGTCGTGAACTAGTCATAGTGATTATCGCGCACGGGGCGTTCGAGTCTAACGACTCTCGCTCCGAAACAGTACGAGGCGGTGCATCTACGTCCGTACGCGATCGAGTCGCTTCTGGATCGGACGCTGGCTACAGCCTCGGCCGGAGGTCCAGCGGGGGCCATGAGCAAAACAGCTGGATGCCTCATCTAACCCCGAGGGGTTGACGACACAACAACGAGGGCAATGAATTCAACGCGTTAGCTGCAAGCACTATGAATAACCTCCAAAGTTCGTTGGGTGACCTTGAGCTTGTACATAGTTGGAGCAGCTAAAGCATGTAACTCGAAGAGGTGGACATTTTTATGACAATACTGAGATCGCGAGCGGGTGTCCCAAACGACTTCCTTATTCGATCGCCATTCCGATTTGAATCGCTTTCCGGAAATCAACGCAGGAGATTTATTAAGTCTGGTTTTGTTTTTGTGATAGTAAAACCACTCTTAATGTCTATTGGTATCTACCGAGTTACGCGTCACGGACGTATTTAGGTGGGTATTTGGGGTACTTCTATGACAACTGTATACTATACTTCTGTTCTCGAACATTTACTGCAAAAATTGGGTATATCAGCCATGTGAGGACGCACAACCGGTAAGTACCCAGAAATAGCAAATGGTCGCCGTAGCCGAAATCGGCTTGGACTGCATCATCATCATCATCATGACAACTATGAAAGAAATGCTAGTAACGCAGGAACTGTGAGGTGACATGTTGCATAGATAGATATGCGCAAAACCAATTGGAAAAATATAGATATTGAGTTTAATTGTGGAATTGAGAAAAACATATTGGTTATTTCATTGATATTACAAATACATATTATTTAAAAAATATAGCATTGAAACCAAAACCGTAAACACAAAATGAGTAGAATGTGGATCTTTATTCTCTATTTATATTACCATACCTCTAGATATTTTGCTGAGCCTATGGTGAGACTCTACCAAGGACGTGCTATTATATTTTTGTACTTTCTTTCGTAATAGTATTGAAATCGAGATAAGGTGACATGTATAAAGTAGAGAAGAAGAAGAAGAAGAAGAAATGATTTATTTCTGACATAACTACATTTAAAACAAGAGAAAGGCACATTTAGGTTTTACATAGACATAACTTACAAGTAAAAAACATTTAAGAAAGACGAAAAAGCACTAAAATAATACTGCTAATAAAATACTAATTTTACGTAGTGAGGTCTGAAATGGTCTGAGCTCAGCATTTGCTGCAGACGAGTCTGCAGCGCTGATTTTCAGCTCAGACCTTAGTGTCGCACATATAGATATATATATAGAGAGTGTATAAAGATGTTAATGTGTATATTAGTTACATTTATATCCACGGACTGGTCGTTTAGTATTTGAAAATGCACGTACCTATGCGCGCGAAATGGATAAGCAAGTACTTAAAGTAAACATCGTTTTGAAATACGAATGTATAAAACACGGGAATTACTCACGTAGTAAGTCGAAGGGTTCCGACTATATTTTCGACCACTTTCGGTGGTCTTGATACTCTTGACACTATAGATAAGGCCACCGAATGTGGTCCCAACTGTTGTCGACTAACTCACTAAGTGAGTAATTCCCATGTTTTTTTATATATTCGTAATGTCAAAACCACGTCAGTTTTAATAAGCGAAGATTGATGTGAAGTTTGTTATAGCGTATGTTTAGAAACGGTTGCACGTTATTTTGGATTACCCAGTCTTCTTATGGTAGAGACATACGTATTAAAGACAAAACTGCACATTAATTAGGTATACGCAGAGACCTTTGCTCTATGTCATTTTTATTCGCAGACATTCGTATTGAAATAAATAAATGAATTATTAATGATAGAAGTGATTGGCCGGTGGCTTCGGACCACAATTTGAAATCAACATAAATTGTATTGGTGTAGGCAAATAATATTTATTTGCAGAACCAGTAACGACCATAGGTATTTTTATTTTATGAGTAGATATATTTTTTGCTTTTTCTTAACGTAGTTACTCCGAGCTCTGGATCTAAGAGAAAACTGAACTAAAGTGTATACGCCCGGGACTGTCCTGAGTACGTGCATGTATACAAATGGTACGATTAGGCCGCTCGTATCGGGATAAGTGAATAAATAAACAAAGCATCCTTTGGGTGAGAGTGCGATGCCCTGGACATCCTAATTTGACTACTGTATATTTTAACAATATTGCACAAGTTGAGCTTTTTTTGGTACGATGGTACTTAATACATAAACACTGTGTTTCATGATAATTAGTTGAACTCAAGACGATCAAACACTGTGTGTTTGATGACAGTTGTTACAAAATACACAAACTCGCGATACTTTTCAGACACAAATTACAATAACGCGGGGTGTGTTCAGGGACAGCTGTTCTTGAGCCAGTAAATATTCTTGATCTGGCGTGTGCCGCTTTCAATTACATCGCTACTCAACATCAAGTGAGATAGACGTCAAACGCCAGAGCTTTGTAATGTAAAAAATTAAAAATCTCGTGTAACGGGGTTTGTGGTTGCACTCCTTCTAAAACGGCTCGACCTTTTTTAATGATTTTTTGGAAGGTTTAAGATTACATAGGGCAGTATTTTTCACCCCCCTAGCCCCACCCCCTATTTTATAATCGTGATTTAAGTATTTTTGTACGAACAAATATCCAAATAATTTAACCTTCGTTAGCGTTTGGTGAAGCGTTAAGTAATAGAAATGGAGTGAGTGTCGTGTCATTTTGTCATTTTTACAATTTATATGGCAGAACAACGTTGACTGGAAGAAGATGAAGAAAAACGCGTGGGATTCGTTGCCTAAGTCTGTGTTTTCACATGGATACAAACTGAGCATCTTCAAGTCACGAGTGAACAGGTCCATGCCTCTCGCGACACAGGGAATCCTAGTGCGGAAGTATGAGTGTGATTAAAAACAAAAAGTTTTTACGTGTTCACTAAATTGTAGTCTTGATTATGATATTTAGGTACTTTAGAACTTCAACTTTTAATAATAACGGCACGAATAATAACACTAATTACCGGATGTCAGAGTAACCCCCTGCTCGTTATTATAGTCGTTTGTAGTAGACTTAGTAGGTACATACATTATGTTAACGAAACTCTCATAATATTCATTAATTTTAATGTATCAAATAAAAATGTTGTCATTCGGTAATCACAGCATACGAAACATATTAATTTTTATATCTTTTTGTAATTTGATATCTATTTGTGAATATAATATATAATTTCTTGTTATATATATTTTACATTGCATATATTTGAATAGCTCTTTGATGTCAAGGTGCAATGCAAATTAATTATGGTCACAACAATGATAATTTTTCGAATAAAATATAATCACAACGAACGATAAAATCACAAAAATGAATAAAAATTAACACAATATAGCTAGCCCACTATTTCTTACAACTAAGAACCGGGCTTCCCTTAATCCTCCCATAGATAAGTAGGTACACCGTGTATTCCACCACGCTACTACTACATACTTGTCTAGTAAACTACGTTTTTTTTTTTTAAATGTCATTTGGTAATTCTTCAGAGGAACATTAGTGAAAACAGGCATAATAATATTTATAATCACACGGACTTTCGAAACTGAACTAACTTTGGGAATAACCCAAATATTCCTAGCGCGCTTATTACCAGCGTAAATTTTGCCTATCTCGTTCCATTTGAATATTACTCATTTATATTCAATGGATATGAAAAGGTCAGTTGAATATAAATGTGCCACAAATATAGGATATAAAACAGATATTTAGATATCTCCAATTCCCAAAATAAAATAAAAATCACAGTAGCTATAGGTAGCAGTCTCTGAGTCAGACAGAAACTTTCATACCTACCTTCAATGATGTTTTACTAAAGATGACGTATATTCATACTGCGCGGTGCTCAGATTTTGTTCCTTTACGACTTAAACATGATTACTGCGACAGATAATACGGTACAAATAATATAGAAAGGGATAGCTATATGTTTAGACTTGCGCTTGAAATACACGCGTATTTCCACTAGTTCTACACATTTAGCCCACTATTTCTTACAACTAAGAACCGGGCTTCCCTTAATCCTCCCATAGATAAGTAGGTACACCGTGTATTCCACCACGCTACTACTACATACTTGTCTAGTAAACTACGTTTTTTTTTTTTTAAATGTCATTTGGTAATTCTTCAGAGGAACATTAGTGAAAACAGGCATAATAATATTTATAATCACACGGACTTTCGAAACTGAACTAACTTTGGGAATAACCCAAATATTCCTAGCGCGCTTATTACCAGCGTATATTTTGCCTATCTCGTTCCATTTGAATATTACTCATTTATATTCAATGGATATGAAAAGGTCAATTGAATATAAATGTGCCACAAATATAGGATATAAAACAGATATTTAGATATCTCCAATTCCCAAAATAAAATAAAAATCACAGTAGCTATAGGTAGCAGTCTCTGAGTCAGACAGAAACTTTCATACCTACCTTCAATGATGTTTTACTAAAGATGACGTATATTCATACTGCGCGGTGCTCAGATTTTGTTCCTTTACGACTTAAACATGATTACTGCGACAGATAATACGGTACAAATAATATAGAAAGGGATAGCTATATGTTTAGACTTGCGCTTGAAATACGCGTCACAATGAAAATTACTACAATTGACTTAATTTTGCCGCCTCAGTTTCCGCGCGCTTGTGCGACATCTACCTCATATAAACATAAAATATCATTGCCTACCTTCTCAAACGCCCCAAACACTCATCAAAACTTTAGACATGAGGGCAATCCTAGAAGACGGAGTTTTTGTTTACAATTCTCTACATTATTGTAAGGGCTGTTCTAGATGTGAGCGATATTTTTCAATTGCGTTAAACCATATCCAGCTCATGGTTATGTATTGAATAAAATGTTGTCTGGACGGATATCTAATGAATGAAGTTTTGATTCAAATCTGTTTTCGCTATCTTGAGAGCATTAAATGTGGGTCCAATGCAGAAATAGTATACTAGAGAGTAACTAATATACAAATTCAAATAATGTATTCATAAACAAAATACATATAGGTATACATACTACATTATATATTAAGTCATTGTATTTTACTTACCTACTACACTAACACGATCCTCTCAAACATATAACTCGTATGTAGATGAATCTAGTCTACTGCTGGGCATATACCTGCCCCCCCCCCCACATTGATCTCCAACTAGACCAGTACTTACTATACATTTATGAAATACATTTTTACTCTAGAATATTAAATTAAAATACAATAACCATGTTAAATCACAGTTATAGATATAGTTTATGTTCGAATATTTGAAGGAAAAAATTCGGCTGCTAGTGGGATTTGAACCCACGACTACAGAATACCGTCCTGTCGCTTTGTCCAACTAAGCTACAGCAGCCCGTACCACTAGAGCCGAATTACCTCCTTCCTTATTAACATCTGCGGGGATGTTATTAGCGCCATCTACCTTTAATTGCTATAGTGTGTTAATAGATATAGTGCCCTTCTGTCATTATTGAAATATATCTTTAAGAAGAAGAAGAAGAAGAAGAAACACGTTTATTCAGGGCATTAGCACTACTTACTTACTATCCTTTTAGAATTTGTCAACGACTTATATTATAACCTAACATGTTTACCGAAGTCTTCCGCAAGTCTTACACAAAGTGCCTTATAAAAATAAAAGGAAAAATAATAAAATTTGAAATTATATTTTCTATTAGTATTCTACAATAAAAACGGTAATATAGGCTACAACGATGTAAAGTAAAACAAGTCAAAACATTCTATCCAATATCATTCTATAAAATCTTCCATCAAACGTGATCGAAAAGTCCTAAGAAATTTTCAACCCTTTTTCAACGGTATAAAGTTTAAAGGATGTAATTATGAGTTGCATCTTTCATTCTACTCCGAGCAAAGCTATCGATCCAACTCGATTATTTATACAAATCGCTGTTCATATTGGGTGTCTGTGTCGCAATAAATATTAAATATCGACGCCATTAAAAATATCCTCTTACTGTTTACGAGAGCGGCCGCGGACATGTTTACGCGCGGGGAAGGCAATCAATTGGATTTTTTCTTAAACCTTTTCTTGAAGACCATGAGATGGTTTCTCTCATTGTGCACGCGAGCTTTCTCCCGATGTTCGGATATCGAGTTCTATTGATTCGATTTGTGTTTACAAATAGGACGATTACACTTTGTATCTGGATAGCTTCCGGGCTATTTAATCTACTATATTATAAGTTATTTTTATGCACCGAATTCAACTCCATTTAATATATCCATATACAATTAAGTACGTAAAATGATAATAGTACCCATTTAGGTGATATATTTATAGAGTTAAGAGTTTTTGTGCTTCATTCTCATTGCATAACATCATGTTAGATGACAAAGCGACAGAACGGTCTGTAGTCGTGAGTTCGAATCCAGACTTCTTTTTCTTTGAAAATTTGAATCTAGAGTTAAAAGAGTCTTACAAGGATTAGCAACGTATTGTTTTGACCCAGTGTAAAAATAAAAACTACAACAGCTATGCAGTATTTAGCGTGGAGCGTGTTATTTCATACTCAAATGAGTGCTGAAGTCGTTTCCATTTTTTTGGTAATCATTTTTTTTTCATCATTGTCATCATATCTTTATATAAGAATGTTCACCGATTTCTTCACTCGCAAAAAATAAGAAATCACCCAGATAAACGTAACACTTTTCAGTTATTGGAGTGTAACTCAAAAACCGCTTCACCGATTGATGAAATTTAAATGGGACTATCTCGGATGTATACTCTACCTATCAAACTAAAATCATCAAAATCTATTCACAAATGACGAAGTTATCCGCGAACACACATAAAAGCAATAAAGGTATATATGGCAGCGCCAGGTGGTATTTTTGTTTTGGGAATCTAAACCATCCAGGGCGTCACCAAACGCATACAAAAAAAAACATTCAAATCTTTCCAGCCGTTTAGGAGGAGTTCAGTGACATACATACGTACAGTAGAATTACATATAAAGATATACGGTCGAATTGAGTAATCTCCTCCTTTTTTAAGTCGGTTAAAATCTAAAACGATGCAGTATTTAGCGAAGGATGTGTGGCTGATGTATTCTATTTTATCTGGCTTAGATGATGCGTCTTGTTCAGCTTCCATCCTTCCTTCTTTTTTGAGAGATCCCTTTGATATTAAATCTGTCATAATGAAATAGTGTTCATAGCTCAGTAAAATAAATGTACTTGGATATAATTAATTTAAATTACATTAATTTCATAATTATTGTCGTAATTAATTTAAATTACTCAAATTTCTCTTTGATATTAAATCATAGTGAATGAACAAGTCATAATGAAAAAGCATTCCTAAGCTCCGTAAAATACATAACAGTACATTAATGTAATTAATTTAAATTACATTAATTTCCTAAAACAGTTATTAGAACACATCTCATGTGTTTGTATCTGGGTCTGGAGACTGTCTAGTTCTGAAAACTTAAACACATATGTACTGATCAATCGGCCTGTCCACCTAACTCGGTATAGTCAATGTTGTTGATTTATAGATACACAATGCTTCTTCCTTTCACCGAGAGGAATACTTGAGAGTCCCATAATTGGGACAGTAATGGGCTGATTGGGTACATTACGTAAGTATTAGAAGCTCGTATTGGCCTGGTACATGCGACTTAGCTAGAACGCCCGCTATTTAGCACAATGAGAAAAACTAACTTGAAACTAATTGTACTAATATGTACCCTTGAAATTAGGTGTACTACTTATCTTTATGTAAAACATACATTATATTTTATTATATAGCCATACATTATATTATAGCCTACAGGGTGCATTTTGCATAAGATGCACCCTGTAGGCCCTAGGCCACGGGTGCTACCGCGCCCGCGCGCGTTCGCCCTGCGGGTGAACCCGCAGGGCTCTAGTGGCGGGGGTTTTTTAACAGACTTCAAAAAGGAGGTTACTCAATTCGACCGTATATATGTTTTTTTTTATGTGTGTTCGCGGATAACTTCGTCGCTTATAAACCGATTTTGATTGATTGATGATTCTTTTTTTGTTAGATAGAGTATACTTCTACGACTTCAACTACAATTGTTTAAATAGTTTATGACGTCTAACGCCCTTTAAGTTCTTATTGATATATACGTCTTAAATACGATTTCATCGATATCTGTACATAACTGTTAATAAAATGTATTAAACCTAACCGAACTTTTCGAACGAGGGCTATTCTCCACACGACGCGTGGGCGTGGGGTTTGCCTCAAGCGGGAAAAACTTGCGTCACAGTCATCCCATCGCAGTCGTATAAACAATTGAATAACGCACACACCGTCTGTACAAACTGTAATTTCTCTGTGTCACAGTTGTACTACATAAATTACTGTTAGTATTGAGTTCAATTGTTTCACGCTGCGATAGGGCTGCGTTACGTTTGCTATAGTGATTCCTGTAGCCCAAGAGAAAGTAACATTGTGCTAAATAACAGGCTGTGGGGAATACCAAAGCGGCTCTGCGCCCCCTGTCACTAGTAGATGAAAGTGGAACACCCAGGGCTTTTAGTGGATATGCCGCGCTTCTGCCGGAGACTCCCACATAACCTCCGTGCCCCCCCAGGCCGAAGGTATCTGAAGGTATAAGGGTTTGTCTCAGTTTAAAAAAATGTAGTTACATACTAGGTAAAATATGGTTCGCCTAATAGTTAAGATATGTACATAATTATGTGGAGGGGAGGGAGGAAACTTTTTTGTAGAGTAATTTCAAAAATATTATTTAGTAGTCTTTTACGCTAATGGACAATATTTTGGAAGATATCTCCAGAACAGCCTCCCCCATCGCGTCGCGCGTATGTCCCCCGAGGAAATGGTTTATAACGGCACAGGCGCAGGCGCAGGCCAAACGCGCCCCATGTCACAGATTAAATAATGGTTACATCGTCCAATACGCGTAATAAATAATATCCCGTGTGAGACCCGCCACGGATACTATAGCAGCCGCTTATATTATCTGTTCCATGGTCATAAATATGACAATGTTTAAAATGTAACACGTGAGAAATCCGTGGGTTCTGTATACCTACCAGATTATAAACTATATCAATGATAAACCTTATCTTTCCGTCTTTCCCTATTGTGTTCTTGACGGCTGTGTTCTTCATCTTTTTTATCCTGACAAAGGCAGAATCGCAGAACCGCTTTCAGCCGTCTTCTAACAGTCCTTGTGGAGATCAACGGAAGAGGTCTATAGGATCCACTAATGGACACACTGCCCCTAAAAGAGTGCTTATTAATGTTCGCGATTATTTAATCTATTGTTTTTCAGTGTACCCACACTGTATCTTCTGTGTACGAAGCGTTACCTCTGAGTGTCTTCGAGTTTAGAGTTGTAATCCTACACCAATGATTTTGAGTATAACCTTTTTTAAAAATCATTGACTGTAACGGTTTCTTCAAATTCTTAATTAGCATAGAAGTGATGGTGGTTTCGGAGGAATTAAACACATCTGTGTTTGAGATAAAATCCTTTAAAATCTAATATCATTGTGTCTATGGTTTTATCCATTATCAGCGGAGCCTGAGCACTAATAATACTGACAATACATTGTTTTTTAATAAAGTTATTCTATACGTGTGCCTATCGCAACTACCCTCCGAATCGGACAAGTGCGTTCTAACAGAGTCGTGGCTGATCTATCTTAAACAGCTATAAAATTTAATTACGATACGTATCCCTAAAAAGGAATTCTGTTCGATAATCGTTCATCACTTTTATTAGTTCCGATAAATAACACAAATAACTTTCCGATGTGATCGATTCTAATGTGCTGTTGTATTTATTGTAATTAGAGTGGGACCACCGCACGCCGCGCCGCGAGAGCGAGCGTGTGGCGCGCCCATCAACTGTATAAACTGTTTATTAAGAACTAATCATATTTGCATAATCGTATTCACAAATATTATCCAATATGAAACTCAATGTTAATAGGCCGTTAATAATAATAATTAGCTCGATATACATGATTTTTATATTAATAAATGGACGGAATCATTAACTCGGATCAATAAAATATTAATAGACATTGGGAATTGATATCAAATTAACTAAAGTTGAAAAGAAAACAAATTTTTTTATTACTCGATCGATGGGTCGACGAATAAAGATTTCGTTTTTAGAGTTTAGCCTGAGATTGAATTGTGAATAAGTTTTTTATAGGTTGGTAAATTAATCAGTTTATGTGGGACATTAGTTATTGTGACACGTTTATTTTACTTCTTTGATTGCATGAATATAAAATGTTACTGATTATTATGTATAAAGTCACAAAAATCAGCACCTTGTAGACCAACCGTTTTGTGCTTTTGCTTAATACATCTCTAATGCATTTAGTACATACAAGACTAACTACGTTATAAGCCGCTCTTTCTTTTTTTTATTATCTGTATTATATACCTAAAAGTGGATTAACAAAAATCTCTTCTAAGTGGATGCTTAAAGAAACTTCAACGAAACTCTTTCAATTACCAAGTTTCAACCAAATCCGTTCAGTTGTTGAGGGTTTGACCATTTGCTAATAAGACAATTTTGAATCCCTTCAGAATATTTTGTTGAAAGTATTACATATGTAATAAACTTCAAAAAATAATACTTATGAGAACAGTCCATGACAGTTAAATCTGATTGAAAAATAAATGGTTTCATTTGCTAATTTATTCGTCAAAAAATATTTTTGAGCGTCCATACCTCCATCAAAAATTCTCGCGGTAACGACACACGAGCTTCGACTTGTGGTTCTTCTGGTGTAAGAACACCAGAAGAAAGGAAATTAAAACGTCTAAAAATGTGATTAGTAATATTAATTTTCATAAAAACCGCTGGAGCCGTATCCGAGATAAATTACATTATATTTCTATAGACGAGGAAATGCGTGCACAGCGGCAACTATTATAAGTCATTAATTAATATAATAAGTAGACAATTAAAATTATAAAAGTAAAAATTATACATTTGTAAAAACATTACTAATAGGAAGTATCGAGCCGATTAAGATCCCAGGTAAGCGTTGGGTGCGAGTCGCTTCCATCCGGTCCTTGTGGAAATCATTGGGGGAGGCCGAAACGCTGATGAGGTTCAGTTGAGGATTCGATCTCCTAAAAATAACTTCGTGTGTAAGAAGGGTGTTACCCAAAATGAACATTAAAGAATAGATATGAAGTAATTAGTTAGAAGGTACTACTATCTTCTAACAACAACCAACGTCTACCATCCCACCTGCCTCGGTATTCACATCCAGTACTTCCCTGAACGTGAAAGCTAAACTACGATCTCCACAAATCTTCATCCCCATTAGCCCGTCAATTAAAGATCATAATCCGATCGAGGCGTAAATCGCAGTTCGTGGCTTTAAAAGGAATGATGTACAACAAAGGTTATGTGCGAGTAAATCACAATAAAAGTCGGCGAGGCCTTCGAAACCGGCGGCTCTGAGACGAATTATGATTGCCCCGGGCGCGGCTGAAGTACGGCTAAACTATGGTCGCGTGGTCACCTTAGTTATTCTGTTTATTTTCGTCAATATATAGGTTTTTTAGACGGGAGGTTATGTAAGTTTACGTAGTTAATTTAATTAATACGTGGACAAAGAAAGAAGTTTTTCTGTATTATTCTGCGTTTTGTTTTTTCTAGAGTTCAAGAAAAAATAGAAAGACACAAACATGCTGCCACGTAGGTCCATTTCTAACAAAATGGCAGTGAGAGTGACCCTCACAGTGACAATTGACATAAGTGACAGTGCAATCTGCCGCGCGCCGCCTGGCGCGTTCATTTAACTTCTTGAAGTCTGGTAACGAATTTAAAATCAGTTCGAAACTGGTTAAAGGATTTTCTAGAAATTATCACTCACTCATACTTAACAGAAAATCCTTCCGAAAATAAAAAAGAAGTAAAATAACAATGCTGGAGGAAACTCCGCATAGTTTTCAAACACTTTATCATCAGTATGGATGCCATTCATATTTCTAAAAATAATTTGTGTGGATCTGTATCGATGAAAAATTGATTAAGAGTAATTAAACTTAATTACTATTGTAATAATACTTATGTTACACAAATTAACTAAATCCCCGGAAACACTAACTCAGAGTAGGATGGCTAGGCGTTGATTCTGCTCAATAAGTCAATGAAAGGATCCAATTCTACATTTAAAATATTCATATGTTTTGTTTAAACTAAACATCTAGCTAATTAATAGCTCAAACAGGGTTTTTACTTTTTACTAATTTATTTAAAAGAATCTATGTACTTTTAACTTGCAGAACATATATTTTATGCTTATTCTAAACATTAAATCTTAATATAGTAATATAAATCTTCTATATAGGATTGCCTACTAGTGTTTGCCTATTATCCCACTTCTTTGTCAGTGACGATGTGGTCGAGGGTGGAATCGCGTTAGCTGCTACCTTTAGACTTTTGGAGCATCGTGCATTACAGCTGTCGATAAGCGATGTAATGAAAAGATGACATAAGCCTTGTAATGTCTAGGGTTATGTACCGCATATTAAAAGGAACTATAGACGGCCTCGTATGAACCTACAGAGCGGGTATCTTGTTGATGATACAGCGACGCTCTCTCCATTCTCGCTATGGCATATTTGTTTGTATATTAACAGTTTTATCAATCATTATTAATCGTGCACCTCGACTAAATTGCTACTAAAATCTTGTTATGATTCTTAATGATGTCCCAAGAGGGCGACGCAGGCGTGTCCTCGTGGAGACCCTAGTTGTTGGGACGGGAGGTGTCCGGCGCGCGCGCAGCGTGCGATAAAGCAGGCGCCGCGGGGACCCGGACCCCCAGCATGTCGGAACTTGCGGCTAGAACACTATGGATATTATTGCATTTAAGTTATTTAACACAGTTCAAAAAAAGGAGGAGGTTTTTTGACTGATCTTTGAACTTTTTTCTACGTAAAACGATTTTGGAGATATTTGTCTTTAAAAGTTGGTTCTCTCATATGGCCCCATTTAAACTTGATCAAGATGTGATTAGTATTTTATGAGTAATCCTTATTAAATAATTAGTATTTAATCGACTTCGGCCACATTAATGAGGTTTTCTTTTTGCAAGAAAACTTTGATAATGCTCCACAGATTCAAAGCGGAAGGCGATTTTTATAGTTTATCAGCTACGTAATTATTATCAGATTGATGTGTTGATTGAACTGATTCAAAAGTATAATTATTTTATAAATCTAGTGCACAATAATTTTTTTTTTACCAAACACTGTAACCGACTTCAACACACAAAGGTGCGAAATAACTTGTCAAATGTTCGCATTTTTGTTATTTATATGAAATCCTAGGGATGTTCGCATTTTTGTTATTTATATCATAACACATGTACTTTGTCAGTCGTATCCTCACATTTTAATCGTAAGTTCACGCGCCCACCGCACCGTGTAAATAATAATTAATTTTATTGTAAATGCTTATATTTTATTGCAGGATTTGTCAACAGTGTACGAGATGTATTTTGTTGCCTGAGATATTTATTGGGAGTTAGTAAATATGCCTAAGTACCTATAAATATGAGCTATATAGCAAGGAGTATGGCAACATTGGAATTTATTCGAGTCAAGATGCAAGTAGTGAATGTTTTAGACACAGATCATATAAATTGTCATTGGTCTTAGGTAGTATGGCTAGGTACATTACTCATATTTATATGAACGTGTATGTGACTTTGTGCCACTTTGAAGACATTTGTAAGTCATGCCGCATTCAAAACAGCTGGAGGTCTATGTAGGCAGCTGTAAGCTGTAAGTCAAGTGTCGTTTGAGCACAGTCATGTCTTAGGACCTATATTTTGACAGAGTATGACTGAAAATGCATTGGGCTAAGCGGTTTTGTAATGTACGTGATAAGGCGAAGCGATACAGAATTTAACTTTTCAATGCAAAAATTAAAGTGTTATATTATGTGTCCTTTCATTCTATTCAGGTTTAAGTTTGTATTGTTAACTAGCTTTTGCCCGCTACGTTGTCCGTGCGGAATAGTTACTTCAAGGATTTATTTTATCCCGTTTTCGCAACAATTTTCATTAATGCCCTGCTTTTATTGGCTGTAGCGTGATATTATACAACCTAAAGCATTCCTCGATATAGGTACTACTCAGACTATCGTACACTAAAAACGCAATATTTTTTTTTCAAATTCATCTAGTTCCTAGATTAGCGCGTTCAACCAAACAAACAAACAAACTCTTCAGCATTATATATTCAATATTAGTTTAGATTTTTATTTATAAAAGATTTATATCCCTAAAATCTTAACAATCCTACTAATATTATAAATACGAAAGTTAGTGCGTATGGAAGTATGTTTCTTACTCTTTCACGCCTAAACAGCTGGGTGGATTAGAAGGAAATTTGGTATGGAGATAGCTTATATCCTGGATATTATTCCACATAGGATCATTTTCATCACCACCATCATCAGCCTTTTTCATCACCACGTGGGTAAAACGGATTTAAATGAAATTTGGTGGCTGCTTCACTAGGAGCGTCGGTTGTGAAACTGACGGACGCTTGTTCGATCCTCACCAACGGCTTCAGCTTCCAGTGAAGGTAACACCGGTATGTGTTTGGTGACAGTTTTTCAAACTTGAGGGTGGTAGCTAGCCAAGCGGGTATTCAAAAGTACCTTTCTCACCATGCTGAGAGTTTGATAAAAGCTCAAGCTGTTGTTGGGATTGAATCATTGTCCCTGAGCTTAACAGCCAGCGCTCCCCTCGCTGAGCTATTTTTTTATTTTAACAACATTCACACAAGGTCTTCAGGTCCCAAACTAGGCAGAGCCTGTAGTATGGTAACCTGATGACTGTATACATACTTATATACTCATACACACCCAGACACAGGTCAAACAGACATGTTCATACACACAAATGTTTGACCTGCCCGGGAATCGAACCCGGGACCAGCGGCTCAGAAGGCAGAGTGCTATCATCGCTTCATACCTTTTTATAAAGTTGAAAATTAGATATAAGTTTTAAACTTATAACTGGTCACACGGAAGTAATAAATAAAATGTTAGGCCGCCTAACAAAGCAATTGATAGTAAATTACTATCGCCGCGCACATTATTGCTAGGTGTGCAATAAATATATAAGATATATAAGATGAATTGACAGCGGGGCCCGGGTCGCCGCGGCTCACCCCGCGGGCCATAACTCTCGCTAACCAGACGTTGTGACGCGCCATCATAACCGCCTTATGTAAGTAATGTAATGCCTATCTGCTGTAGCACGCTAATATTTAACTACCAGGATACATCACAGATGACTTGGTCGCTGTACCCACACGGCTTTGTCCACGGTTTTCGTGCTTTCATGAAATATGTATATTTTTTGGAAAATTAGTCTGACCTTTACTTACCAGACTTAATCAATATTTAACCTACTTCGGAAGAGCGGGATCCTCTAACACGGGTATTTCCATTTGGTACCCATTTAAAAGAGGGTACCAAACCAATGAATTGTAAATTAGATTAAGTTAATTCAATAAATGATTTGTATTGAATGTAAACTTGTTCACTTAGCAACTTTTTGGGTGCGCAACCACCGGTATGGGTTGAAAAAATTTTTTTGAATATTTATTTTCGCATTTACTCGAAAATGATAAAGTTAAAGAAAAGGGTTTTGAAGAAGATTTATAGAGCCTACAATTTTACATTAAGAAAGGTTTTATGACTTTTGACTTTTTTCCTCCGGTCAAATACCGGACGTACCAATACGGACCAATACGGCTTCTTAACCAAGTTAGAAAGGTTTCCGAGTTTAAGGCTACTGTTTGTTACCTCAGAACTTTCGACTGCGTGAACCGAATTTAATGATTTTATTTATATTTGAAAGCTGGTGCTGCCCGTGAGCATTTGAATTTCATCAAAATGGTTCAAGCGGTATTTAGTTACACTCCAATAACTGAAAAGTTCTACGGCTTCTTGGACACCATTCGGTGAACATACACAATGACAATTGATCCAGTGAATAGCAAAAGGTGAAAAATTTTTTTTACCAAAAACTGGAATCGACTTCAACACTCAAAAGTGTGAAATAATTAGTCGAAGTCGGTACCACGAGCACAATATTTTGATAATAGTTGCTTTTGAACTATTTTTTTTTCTTTTTCTCTGTATAAAACACTACGAAAAATTACGTGCTGTTTCAGCAAAACTCGAGTTCAGTCAAGAATTAATCAATATGGACGAATTAAAATAATTCCTGGATTACCAAAACTGCCGAAATCGGCCTTTGTTAACCGCGTATATTGCTATATTAATTGTGCAAGTAAGTAAAAGTTACTATTTTATGCAATTTATATTTTTTTAATTCACAATCGATTAATTTTTTGACATACATGTAAATACATCTTGACATTTAATTGTATTAATATAACTGTCATTTGCTCTGTGATAACAATAACAATATGTAATTGTATGAACATTGTACGTTTTTATCACAATAAACTAAATTTGAATAATAAATAGTAGACTTGGCATTAATGGTGGCCGATTACGAGTATGGATCAATCTGGTAAGCAATATTCTCTGTGAAATTTTCCGCGTGACACATCTTGGGTTGTTATAAATCTCTTTAGACCTTATGTTGTCTTCAAATTTGCCTATTTTAATAGCGCCTACTAGCTAACTATTTAAATGACCCTATTTCGTTTAACATCTCCTCAAGTCAAGTGTCCCCCATAACATCGAATGGTTCGATTGTAAAATCGATTGAAGAGTTCTTTTACGATTCGATTCCGAGTCGGATTCAATTTAGTTGAGAGGGTCTTTAGTCGTAAACCTTTGACCTAAACACACTTCATTATGTCTCCAACATTTAGGATATATTGAAGCGATAAATCGTTTTCATATAAAGAATTGATTATGTCATCAGTAAATAATAATTCTTGTGAGTTGATTCCTGTTATATTTATTCAGACAAGTGAAGCACATTATCGCCTGTTACTTAAATACATTTTAAGGTATAAATTTTAATGTTAAGCTTAATTTAATTTCTAGCAAGTAAGTCAGTAAGTAATCATTTATTCCCAGAAACACAAAATATACAAATAACATAAACATATTCTATAAAATTAAATTAACCTAATAATTTAATTTAATTATTATGCAACGGGCCCCAAACTAGGCATAGCCTGTATCTTGGGCGCCCAAACCTACAGCTTTACTTATAATTTTTTGCGTGACACTGTACATATTCACTAATCATTATTATTATTAGTCATTATTAAATTTGCCATTCACTTTGACACCGACTTCTAAATCTTCCAGCGCTTCCGATATTATTGCCTCCGAGTACAAATTGAACAATAGGGGTGACAAAATACATCCCTGTAACCCCATGGCAAATATTTATTACTTCAGTGTATTCTCTACTCTACCAATAATTATCTATGGAGAAGCGTCTGAGTGGACTACAATAGACTCCAAGCAGATTGAGTACCAGGTGATCTGATAACTGTATATGTAGGTACATAAGTACATGTAGTACCTACGGCTATTATCAGATCACACTTCCTTTTTTAAACACGCTTTTATTATCTTGCATGTATCTATGTAACCAAGTGATTGAATGTAATTTTTAGTTTTCCCCCCCATAAAACGGCGGACTAATTTACACTTTGCACACTTATTAAGGACCGATGACAACGCAATAAATTAACTTGTCCCAATGTTTACCCTTACCAGGATATCCAGGATTAGCTATTTTTAGTACGACTAACAAAAGCGTCTTTCTTAGTTTTGTTATAAAACTATTTAATTACACAGGTTGTGCCATGTCAGTCATGTTGAAGTAAATCAGGTGAACATTGCTTTAACTATAAGTACCTAGTATGCGTGAAACAGTTTAGAAACGGTTTATGATTCAACTAGCTGCGCCCCGCGGTTTCACCCACATGGTCTACGGGATTCCCGCTGCCTCAATCATCCCACGGGAACTATACTATTTTTTTTTTCTGAGATAAAAGTTAGCATACGTACTATTCCACGGTATAAACTACTTTCATTCCTAATTTCACAGCCGTTTCAGCGTGAAACAAATATACAGAGTCTTCTCGTGACCACGACCAAACTTGGTCGAAACGTCGAGGTAAATAAATTAGTAAATATTTTTCTCGCGATTAAGCCCCGTTTGATTTAATAACAAAATATACAAAGAACAAATGACAGACAAACTTTCGCGCTTAAAATATTAGTGTGATAAGACTTTAAAAAAAAAGATGGATGTATCTTCGACTCGACAAGATATGCAAATATATAAATAGATTTTGTGTGGTGACATACCGCTGGATATATTCGGCAGAAACGTGCTGTTGGAAACTGGGATTCTGGTGAATCTTTATAATATGTAGAGTGCTTCCGGACGTTCCACATTTCATTAATTAACTATCGAGCTTGAAAGATGGGATTCTGGTGAAAACGAGTGATTAGTTTATATTGATGATTTATGTCACTGTGCCGGATGCTTATTTTGAAGTACAGAAAGTATGAACGTGACGTCAACGAATGGATGAGGGGCAAGACATGTTGAAAGTAATTTAGAACTAAGATCGTAAAATAAAATAAAACTTTTATTATATCATTTATATGGTGTATTATGGCTATTGTCTCTAAGTTATGATAGCACAGAAAACATTGTTATAATCAAATCTTAAAGAAGAAATACCAAAATAATCTTCATAAAAATTCACATGAATGGTTATTAACTATGTATATATATATTTATTAATTATATTTAATGAATATATAATATGATATATTTGTTTATATATAATATAAAATTATACTGTTATCTGTATTTGTTGTATATGTAACTATTACTTATATGAATCTGTATGTACCCGCCAAATATACACTGTCCTTTTTGTTCAAGCAAATTATAATTCACCTTTTGCATAAATATATTTTAGAAATACTCAATTTCGTTACTTATTAGTTAGTTAAGCTAGACTAAGGTGTCAGTAAATTGTTAAATTTAAATAGGAAATCGTATTTAGATCTCCACGTTACATGCTTGCCTAGTGTGAAGATCACAAGATCATTCGGTTTAAATGTTAAGGCTTTTCCAGCATTAGATAATACACCATTTTGTTTGTTAGATACAGCTTTGAGTGTGACTCATACAAATTCAATTGTATTTTTACACTGTATTGTCTAAAGGCTGAAATAAATATCTTTTTCATTTTTATATGCCATTTTTTATTTTTTTCATGTTTTTTGGTCCTTTTTGTACATAGCTAATGTACAACATTTTTTATACATTATAGTTTAGGTTATTTCGAATATATGCCTTTTTAATCCTTAATTTCAGCGTAATTAAAATGTATAATTGTTACGTTTAATTTATAGTTAGATAAGGTTTTGTTTCATTATAAATACAATGGCTGGCTCATACTGGCAAGTTTGAAAAACCGTCATCAAACATATAGTTTGGTCATTCAGTAGTCCTATACAGTTAGTAAGCATTCTATATCTAGTGTGTTTACATCTTCAATAACATTGAAACTGATCATTCAGTGAGATAGTGGTCAAACGCAAACTTATAATACGTAAAAAAAAAACACCAGATCTGACAGACTTTGACATCAAAATTGAATGAATGTTTTAGATTAAAGTTGATAAGAAAAAAAAACGCAAAAGATGATGGTGGCTATTATTGTAATCTTATTTATATTATAAATGCGAACGTTTGTTTGTTTGTATGTTTGTTACCTCTTCAAGCTCAAACGGCTTCACCAATTGAGATGAAATTTGGTATGGAGATTAATATAAATGATAATATATTAATATAGGCTACTTTTCATCATCATCAATCATCACCACGGGGGTAAAACCGCGGGGCGCTACTAGTATCTTATATTTTTCGTGCCTCTACGACACTAGTTGAGAAGTAAAAACTTCAGATTTACGGGAATCGCTATAAATTGTAAGCCACCGTGTGAATATTTCAAAACAACAACCAATAAGGTATAATTAGGTGTAAACTTTTGTTTAGAGATATTGTGCAGAAGTGATGTTATGTTTACTTGGCATCGTCTCCTGGGACATGTGGTGTGGTGTGTATTGCTCCTTATCTTTTCACTACCACCAGCGTTCTGAGACGGTTTAACCGATGTCTCAACTGGCGGTTAGTTAAACTGGTTAGTAAACAGCAGCTTAACCAAATGTTGGTAGTCATTTCGTACAATCAAACTAATTAAAATTTATTAGATTGACAGGCGTAACGATTTGTGTGTCAAGGTGTAAAGGATTATTTAATATTAAAAATATCATAAAGTCATCATGAAATAAAGAAATAAAAGACAGAGAGGTAGAGAGAGAGAGAGAGAGCCAAAACTAAAATTAAATAACGAATAAATTTTTAGATAATTTTTAAATATAATCAGACTTCTTATTTTATTTGCGTGTTGGAACATGTTAGTTTCGTCAAAGTAAATTTAATGGGATTTTTGAGATCGGAAGCGAAGTACAGTATGTTTATGGTCTACCCTTACCTACGCTGGTGACGACTGTGTATATTTCGCGAAAATATTGTATACACCTAACCGATGTATTGAAAATGTACGATTCCGTTGTAAAATACAATCAGTTGACAATTTGTACCCATACAAATGTTTCAAAACTAATAATTTTTATAAATAATTTTATGGTAGTGATTTTCAAATAGTAAACCTGTATTCTTCTGACAACTTTCAAATAGTAATTCTGTAACTTCATAAGAGGACAGCTAATATTACATCAGCTATGTGTACGGTACATCGTAGCCATATCTTTACTCATCGTTTACATATTTAGCTAAATTACCGTTCAATAGTCCGTAAATAAAACAATTTATTTTTATAATCAACGTTACACAGCTTTTCGCATTACGCTAATTCTGTAGGCGCTGGGCTGTAAACAGTAGAGCCACCGCGATGACAGATGCAAAGCAGCACTCTCATTACCGCCTCTTACAAACAAATCAACCGCACTCCAGAAAGTCGTAAAAATATAACCAACGCCACAATTATAAGCCTTAATTCTCAACACACAGATGTTAGTTTATCATAAGTTTGAAGATACGACTTCTTCGCCCTAGTGGAATGTACAATAGAATCTTTAAAGCTAAGATCCAGCTATTATTAGGTGTTACAGTGATTATTTGACAGTTTGAATACGTTTACAGATATTGGCCGGCAATCTGGCTTCCTGTTTTTAATGTAAACAGCGTTTTGTAGAGCCGGGGTTTTAGTAAAAAATATGAATATCTTCATACGTATTATACGCTGTTTCTTATTGAGATTCTTTGGTAATACCCACCTGCTGTAAATTGAGTCATACAGTTTGCAAGAAAACTTCGTTTGAACAACTTTTAGAAATAGATTTGAAATTTAATTGTTAATTCTCTAAGAAAACATAAGTACACAACTTTATATTAAAAGTGGTATGCTTAGGATTGAGCTCCAGTTCGTAAGTACGTTGTTTGTTGTTGGAGACATTACTTGATGTTAAGTTACTAACCTGCTGTAGATATTGGCATACACCGTTCACACGATAACTTGAAATACTTTTACTGTATTATTTAGATACTGATAAGGATAATCCACCGTTATTAAAATAACTTTTTGAACTAGAGATAATGTAACTGAATTCTTATAATAAAAACTGTGAAAGTTTGTTAGTAACCTACTACGAACTGTCAACGCAGTGTTATTGAAAAGACTGAATGGATTTGCATGATATTTGGTACAAAGCCTGTAACTTGCTTTTGAAAAGAGAACTTTAATTTTAGTTGTAATTTTGTTGCACTCAAACTAACTAAAGTTGATTTAAAAAGAAAGTTTTTGTTCTGTTTACCATGAAATTCTTATTAAGGCCATTCTAACATTAGAACAGTATTATTTACTTCTGATGATTTTCGACAGCACCAAATTACGTAAGAACTAACTTATGTTTACTCACAATTTTATGAAAAAAAACCTAATTTTAAGGTCGTGATTCAAAAGTTCAAACGAATTTGGATTTTATCGTAAACTCTAAGACTTAATAAGATTTTCCTGCATGAAACAATGTTGGTTAGTTTAATGGAAAAACACACTCACGAATATAGCCAGGTTCTCAATCGTCAATATTTAGTATTTCTTATTAAGTTTTCCTGACATATTATTATTTACTCTGTAGTAGGTAATATTCACTTGCTAATCTAAAGTATAATCTTGCAAGTAATTTTTAACAATCCCTTTTAATAAAAGGTAATAAAATATACCGAACTGTTTTTTTTTTTTTTAATTAACACGAGGTCTTCAGTTCCCAAACTAGGCAGGGCCTGTAATATGGTGACCTTATGACTGATAAATATACGTATATACATATACACACCCAGACACAGGTCAAACAGACATGTTTTTACACACAAAATGTTTGACCTATCCGGGAATAGAACCCGGGACCAGCGGCTCAGAAGGCAGAGTGCTACCAACAGCGCCAACCGGCGAGTCAATTAAAACACTAAAGGCAAATAAATAAAAAATAAAAGGCAAATTAAAACACTAAACGAAAATGTCTTAAATGAACTCTCAAGTCTTTGTTAGATCATTTTTCACTCCATCTCGCGTAACCTTCACACAACTTCAACAGCACCTCGAATAACTGCTCCGGTGGTAAATCAATTTGCCTAAAGCTCCTCATCATTCTCGCATCTCTCCTTCTCCTTCCGTATGAAGAAGAATACTGCGGCTGAGGCTTCTTCTTGATTCCCGCACTGACGAAAAACGTCGTCGGTTGCTGTGGTTGAAAATTTTGATTACTCTGCTTCCCCTTCACCGCTTGCACAATGAGGCACAGTAAATAACCACCGAAGGCGAGAAACGCTAACGTAGTCACGGACATGGAGAAAATGTTGCTAATCTTGGTATGACTGTCCTTTTTGTGCAAACCTTCTTCGTAGTCTCCTCTCTTGATGGGTGGCGCTTGGATGGCCATGGCCTGAGCGCCGAAGCTGTGCAAGTAGGTCGGTGTCGTACGCGTCACATTCTCGTAAGGTATTGTTACAATATCTTGCAACGACGTCTTCAAACTGAGAAGTTTGTTCAACGGCAACTCGTTGAGAAGTTGCACGTCTTCAGAGTTCATCTGACCTGACGAGAGTTTATAAAGTGTGTAGAATATGAGGTAACTCTTGATCATGTCGGAGGACTGCTTTGTTATAGGTGTGGAGAGGGAGTGAAGACGCGTTCGAGATGCAATGCTATTATTTTGGTCTGTTAAGCGCGACAATAGTCTAGCGGTCTGATAACCAGTGCAGAGACGTTTCTGTATGTCATGCTAGTGATTCTTGAACATGGCTTATTGTTCCACAACTTTCTATCTTATATTATCAACATTAACACTTCCTCCATCACAAACAAAAATATCGTAGGAATAGTGTCAATGAAAGCATGAGAATTGCCGAATCGAAGAAAGCAGACATCTTTAGGAAAGTATATTACCTACTAACAATATAATAATAATACTTTGAAACTTCACACATGGCGTTTGATATTTCCACTTTTATTATTTTTTATTTTTATTTATTAACATTCACACAAGGTCTTCAGGTCCCAAACTAGGCAGAGCCTGTGCTATGGTAACCTCTACACACCCAGACACAGGTCAAACAGACATTTTCATGCACACAAATGTCTGTCCTGTCCGGGAATCGAACCAGGGACCAGCGGCTCAGAAGGCAGAGTGCTACCAACTGCGCCAACCGGCCAGTCAAAAACTTTGAGTCCAAAAATGGGATTTATACGAAAATTTAAACAAATGACAGGAAATCATATGATTTCCTGTCATTTGCCTTATGTAGGCACCAAACACCAAAGATATAATATATTCTATTAAGAATCCCAAGTTAAATTTACTTGTAAAGGTTAATGCCATCTGTAATTAGGCATTTCGGAAACTTAATATTAAAGTAGTTTAAAGTACTCATGGATTAGCGCATAAACATATCAAAGGCCATAGATAAAGTAACATTCTACATAAGGGAGAAAACATAAAAAATGTATGGAATTGACACTTCAAAGCGATAGATCACGTGATCAATGAGAAAAAATATAAATCTTGTCTAAGCTCACGGCACATACAGTGCTGACTTCTACAAAAATAAGTTTTGGGTATTTATAAATAAAAAGAATGTTGCCACTTTGACCGTCACATCTTTTCTCTTGCTACATAGCCCTGAAGTAGTGAGAGTGGTATAATGCAATCGTCGACGTTTACAACACTTGCAACATAGTATCGATTGTCGTCTACATAATATGTCCCTCAAGCAAACTCCAGAAACACTGCTAGCTTAAAAATAGGACATCCACTGCTGGACATAGCCTCTCCAATTGATTACTATAAGGACCGGATGGAAGCGGTCCCCATCCAGCCCTTACCTGCGATCCTAGTCAGGTCGCCTGTCCTGAGTATACAGCTCATCATTTATCTGAGTTGGCCAGTCGTTGGCCATGGTAAAGCTGGTGCATGCTGCTCTTGTCAGTCCGTGCTCTCCATTCGAGAGCCTTTCGACCCCTTTGGTTGGCATATTTGTGTACATATGTGCACACAAAGACAAAACACACAAAGAGCTTATGTGGTCCTCTAACGATACAAAGTATACTTTTCCGTGTCTATTGTTTACTGTAGTCGTTCCTAGATACAATAAGTACCTACTTATATCAAAACATACATGGTGTATCTTTTTAAAACCAGACGTTTTACAAGTAAGCTTGCACTTGAACAATGACAGTTAGTTTTAAATAACGAGCCTGTAGAATTGTGGAGCATATCGCGTAGGTAATTTTAATTTATATCATTTAAAAAATAATAATCGGTTCAAATATTTGGAGTTTATTCGCTAAATTAGTTTGAATAATAACAATAATCGCTCTTATGGGACCGGTCCGATTATCACGAATATGTAATAACGGATAAGACTATAAATGTCTTCAATAGGCATTGTGATAGTAGATCGCTTCCAGCGCCATGCAGTGCTCGTCGATGTCACCATGCTTCATGATGTATGTACCATTGTAATACTTCGTAGTTTGTAGTACTTCAATACCCATTGTAAAGGTAGAAAAGGACAAGCTTTGCCAGTACCTTGACTTAGCTCATAATGTTACCGCAATGTTACCGGGGTGTTGACTCGACCATCATTGTGCAAATAGTCATTGGCAAATGGCCTAGAGAAAAGCCTCGACTAACATCCAAATAGGCTTTCGCTACGTAGTTGGGTCAAGGGTCAGATACAAAAGGCAGTAGATACTGTACTTTTTGACACCAGACGTATTATCAGGAGGTTCCTTACCCGGCATCCTTGACTCCTTGACCACTGGCAGTTTGGGCCAAACGTCGCTGCCTGCGGATAACTAAGATTAAGACTTTTACAATCTTGTGATTGACATTTTTAGAATAATACAAAAATGTTGATCAAAGAATGTAACAAATATAAACAGATCGTGTCGAAACGATACAAATATAAAAAAATTCGGTCGGTTATACATAATTTAATAACTTTATCTAAGTAATATCGACTATATCGATATATAGTATATCTATCGACATGCGTCCAAACACTCTATGCCTAGTAAATATTGTATTGCTAACCAATTTTAGGATTACTACCTACACTACTACTACCTATGGGCTGTACCTACCTAATAGTCCAGTCAAATAAACTTTTAAATCAAAATTTCAGTCTAAAGGCTGCATTTTTGATATTATGTGGTTTTAATCATAGAAAAATAATGTGTAAATATCAATAATGCAGCCTTTAGACTGAAATATAGACTTAAAAGTTTATTTGACTGGACTATAAATGTTATTTTAATGGCTGCAGCAGGTATTGTAATTAGTTTTTAGACATTTTTCTTCCAAGATATTACACATTACATTTGGTGGGATTTATAATTTACTAAAGATCAACATATAATGAGCACATTGTTAAATAAAAAACCAGTAGATTTTTATATAATTATATTATGTAACATGTTAATTTCATAAACAAAATGTACCAATATTTTATTTTTCCTATAAAGGTCACCACTGAAAGTAGAATTTTTATGAATCATGCATGCATTTAGTTTCTCGAATCTGGAACTTATTACATTTAGGTCTATGGAAGAAAATTATCTGCCCCAAGGACTACAACAAAGGATTTTGTTGTAGTCCTTTATCTATAACTTAAATAATAAAGTATAAATATATTTATTCATTAGTGTAATATGTTAATCCGTGCTAATGTAAATAATATATAAAAAAAAAACAACGTACCATGCACCCTATTCCGAGTAGCTGAAATATGGTATAACGGAAGGTAAGGTTAAGAACAGACAGATGGACAAAAATATATTAAATGAATTATCTACTCGTAATATTGTCAAATAAACAAGAATTCTTAGTTATAAACTAAAGAAGTCTGTATGGAACCTCCAGAATCGAAACAAATTATTGGGTACCTGTGTATACATCTTAACGTTAATTGAACAAGTAGCGTCATCTATTAAGGCTTTATGACTACAGCGAAAATGAAACCATATAGGTAGCCGCTCAAACTACTGTTTGGTAACATAAACATACTTCGATTTGATCTAGGTCTATACCGGTCTACAAGCTAAAACAAATAAATGATTCTGTGTAAAAATACTTGAAGCATACTGTACATTTTCAAAAGCACAATTCGTTGTAGATTTCTTGCTCCGATGCCGCGCTTGCGCATCGCCGATTACAGTGAGAACCGAACCATGTCTAGCGCACCACTTGTCCATATAGTCTACGCTCGAATCTCAAGATGGCGACACCTATATCTGTGCTTTGTGTTTTCTTAGTTTTGCAAAGTGTATATACGGCTGAACAAAGAAAAGATGGTTTGATGGATAAATTGACAACTGGAATGAAATTTGCTCAGGATTTTCTTGGTAAATATATCCTTGCAAGGGAACATAAACAGATTATTTGATATAGATGGATATCTATTATTACCCTAGAGCTGGAAATTGTACTGTGAGAACTGAGAATGATTTATACAAATTGTTTATGTGTGATGTATTGGCGCCGAATAAACTGAATTCCCTACCTATGTATGTAGGTACTGGGCAAAACATTTTCAAGATAACATGGTATCGCTAAGAACTAAGCAATACCTAAATAAAATGGTGAGAGTAAGAAGTTACAAACATGGTTACAATTGCAATGTTTTTTTTATTGCAATACAGATCTTTGAAGATAAAAGCTATAATAACACTTGTATTATGAGATGTGACATAAAAACATTAAATGCTCATCTTCCTACCCATTACTCGAGTACAGTATGTAAGGCTAGTTGAATCTTAAATTCGGACCACCACCCACATAGATTTTCAGGAAATTGCTTTTTAAGTGTTGTCAATCATCACGCGTCTGAATCTTCAAACAAACATACGTTATATATTAAAAATATTTATATTTTATATCTTAGTCAGATATGCGACTAAAGCTTAAATATGCATGTTCCACATGCAAAATAATTATGTATCTAAACTAAAATAGCGTAAAAAATATTATATTTAAAATTCTATAAAACTAGTACCCATATAAATCAGTTATCTAAACGTATTTTTATATTTTTTCAGGTTCCGAGTCTATAGCACTGAAGGTGGCTGATTTCGTTGTGAAGGCTTTTCAAAAAGCCAACAACCCTCAATCAACTGCAACCAAACGTCGTCCCCCATCCAACGACGCCTATGTTGACGAATCCTCGCAGAGTGAAGACTTTCACGAAAATAAACCCAACTCTGATGTCCACGAGGTCCCAAGTCCAATGACACCGTTAAAGAACCTGGTGCGACTCTTTGGTCTGCAGCCCAACCAGATAAGCGCTGTTGCTGTCAACGCCTTAGTTTTTGTGGCGCAGATGGTGAGTTGTATTTTTAAACAAAGAAAAGTTCGTTTAGCATAGGTATTCATAACCTGTCTGAAAGTAAACTAAGATATGTTGAAGCCAAATAATTGGAATAGCTTCATAGAGATATCCCCGCAGTCTAGCAGCGCTAGGTTTTGACGTATCAAATATTATAAAGTTTTTCATAGGTATGTCTCCTAACCATTTGCCGTATCTAATACATAATTTTGTGTCATCCTAGATGCTTGAATCGGCAGAGAAGTATTTTCGAACACAGCCGCATAAACAAAAATACGGTAAAACTCCGCATGATAATACTTTATTATCATGCGGATTTTTACCGTAGTAGTAACCGATGCGCATATGCATATTGTATCATCTCTGTCCATACGAATACTGGTATTTATCTCATCCCTAAAATGTCACTTATATTAAATTTTTAAAAAATATTTAAGTGTGTTAATTATGTAAGTATCTTGAATTTCAGATCGCTGGTATTTGTTGTTAGAATTGTTTTGTGTCAAAAATATCATGTGAGTGTGTCTTCAGCACTCGTCTATCGCCCGGTTAAGGTGTAAATACCGGTAGAGGCAAACAAAATTAGTCAAACACGTTAGAAAAACACCGTCAGATCCTCTCTGTCGCTGGTTCGATCCCCATCTCGACTTGAGCCTTCCGTGTAGGTCATTAAAACTAATTATTATTAAATTTCTTGTTATTAAAACTACATATTATTAAACTACTTGTTATTAAAACAACTTTGTGGTGGTGTATATGGTGGTGTCTTTCTAATACCCACCTGCCTAGTAACCATTTCAAAATTTGAAAAACTATCATTAAACACTTTGTGTGTTCAGGCAACTGACCTTTCAGAGCTAGTCAATAACTTAGAACTGAGGTAATTCCACCTTCTACCACATCCTCACCGTTTTCACGTGAGATAGAAAGAAAGAAAGAAAATATATTTATTACCATCAAAACACCACACTAGATAGTGGTCAAACCCTTATAAAACATATTAACACATACCTACTTTAAAAACGCTATTTAACTATTGGATTTTCACATGGTTTATTGCTCTATCTCTATTGTTTATATCTCCACTAATATTAAAATAAGAAAAGAGACGGTTTGTTGTATTTTTTTCTTAATAAATTAACTCAAAAACTACTAGATTGATTTAACAATTTCTTTCACCAATAAAATCCTTTGATGGACGTAAACATAATTTAATAAGATAAAAAATATAAAAATGAACAGGAAGAAGTAAATACATTCGTTCATAGCACCTGACATTACAACACAGAAATATACAAAAAGGAAAAAACGTATTACAATTTCACATAATATAAACTATTTTTTTTTTTTTTTAAATTAACATTCACACAAGATCTTCAGGTCCCAAACTAGGCAGAGCCTGTACTATGATAACCTTATGACTGATATATATACTTATATACATATACACACCCAGACACAGGTCAAACAGACATGTTCATACACACAAATGTTTGACCTGTCCGGGAATCGAACCCGGGACCAGCGGCTCAGAAGGCAGAGTGCTACCAACTGCGCCAACCAGCCTTCAAAAATTGCGATGTTGTATGCTGATGTCACGAAAGAGTCCCGTATCAGCGAATTCCAGCCGGTGAATATACTATAAACATGAGGTTTAAAAAATCTATATTAATATGATAAACGGTTAATTGAATCCGTGTACAATTTATCAGACCACACGTGTCCGTATTAAATGTACTCTTTTTATATACTGTATAGATCTAGCGTTGGACCACAGTCTCACTTGATGGTCGCAGTGACGATGTAGTATATGATGTTATCGCGTTATTTACTAGATTCTAATGAAAATATACGGTAATATTTATTACCTAAAAAAATAATTTCAATTAAAAGACATTTACATATCATAGTTTATTATATTATGTCTATAACAATTTGATAGGCAGAGATCAAGTTCGTTTATCAAAATATGTAGGTACCTGCTTAAATAAAAAAAATCCTATAAATATTTAGGTTGACTAAAAGGATTTACGAGATCGTAAAACCCTTTAAAAATAGATTTGAGTCTTTTTTTAATTTGTAAGACTTTTAGTGCTTTGTATAGAAAATAAAATCATTAGGCGAATGTGACTGACAGGCGTAATCTTCTACGTGGTGGCAAGGTTCACAGTAACTGTCATTGACAAGCTTGACACTTAAACATAAAACCGCTAGGTGTAGCTAGTATAATAACATTACATAACATATCATTTCATAAATCAATGTTTCAGATATCTACGTTTTTGTCTGGGCCGCAACGTCCCAACCGGCCTTTTCGTTCTGAAGACCCCACCACTTGGATTCTAAACAAAAACTCCCAAAGTTTACAAGAACTGATCACCGCGGCTAAAAACGAGTCCCTTCCCAATACCATTGAAGACCTCGTTAAAGAACAAGGTTCCGAAGAAGAAACGAGCTGCATTCGTTTGCTGGTGTGTAAAATAACCCCGTTTGTCTCTAAAATGCAACAGGCTGTTTTTGGGAAGGAAAACCTAAAGAATGATGAAAAGCTTCGTGGTGCAGGGAACATGTACCGCCATCTACCGACGGAGAATGAAATCAGAGATAGGAGCGACATCTGTGAGAGGCGACACAGAGATTGTGATTTAAATGAATGATTGTAACAAGTCGAATAAGGTGTCTACATTCTAGAATCAAGATTATGTAGATACGAGCTATGACATAATATCTAATTTTTAGTACTTATTATATGCATATATTTATTTGTATGTAGGTATAGTTTCGTATCATATTAATTAGACTAGAGCCATTGTACACTTATCCATAGTTATTAGGTGCTATTTTTTTTACTTTTGATCAGTACCTATCTTGTATGGTATGGTGAAAAAGTGGTCAAATTCAACGTCAGCGAGTCAACGTTCTGATCTACTGTAATCAGTAAATCGAACCTCTACTCAAAGACCTGCCTGAGTGAACCTAGACCGGGTATCGTATTTAGTGATTTTTTTATCACACTTAGACCTCCGCACTAGGATTCCCTGTGTCGCGGGAGGCATGGACACACACAATCATAGTAAATGTTTATCAATTTGATAATTGCATTATAATCAAATATGATGGCGTATTTTAATTAATAGACTTATTTTTAAGCGGGCGCTAGAAAGTATCAAGTATTGTCATGTATCCTACACGAAAAGCTCGAGTCTGAGTTCCGAGTGTGTGCTTCGATCCGATATCCGGATGATAGTCGGTCGATACAACCCTGGGCTAATCGCGTGAAATATCATAATATGTATTTAAGTATTTATATTTTACAAATATGTGTAGTAATATTGTGTAATACTTACAATGTTAGCAAATTATTTTTCAACGCTAACCGCGTAGGAGATTCACCTGAACATCATATTCGAGTGACTCGAGTACTTGTCATTAAGCTGAGATGGATCTTGTTTGACATTTTGACTCTTCCCATTTACCTACTTCTTTTAAGTTTAATGTATAGTTTTATTTTTCTTCAATATTTTTACACGAATTTTCAGCAGCCATAATGGATATCTACACGAAGCAAACGTTACCAAATAATAAATACCACACTCACGATCTAAAACAATGTGGTGCGTCGTTAACGCACACAAATATTCAGTGCGGTTAGATTATCATTATTACTACATAGTATAAAACAAAGTCGCTTTCTCTGTCCCTATATCCCTATTAAGAGATTTTTTTTTTATTGTGTATCGCATTAACGCTATGCTAGGCAGAACTTCAGTTCAAATATTTGAAGGAAAAAATTCGGCTGCTAGTGGGACTTGAACCCACGACTACAGAATACCGTCCTGTCGCTTTTTCCAACTAAGCTATAGTAGCCCATACCACTAGGGCCGAATTACTTCCTTCCTTATTAACATCTTGCGGTGATGTTATTAGCGCCATCTACCTTTAATTGTATGAACAATTAATTAATAGGACTGATAGACCAACATTACAGTTGATATCGTATCAAACGAAGGCATCCTACCCTTATTTAAGAGATATTTTTTTTTATTGTGTATCGCATTAACGCTATGCTAGGCAGAACTTCAGTTCAAATATTTGAAGGAAAAAGGAACTGAAGTTCTGCCTAGCATAGCGTTAATGCGATACACAATAAAAAAAAATATCTCTTTAATAATAATCTGTTTCGAAAATTAAACAAAATTCTATTGACCCCAAGATTCAATTAACCTACATTTCCATGATTGCTGTTACACCCCTTCGTAAGAATTGAAGCATCCATAGTGATCACTCAGGCCACTGCAGATAGCTATTTTTAATTTTCAATTAAACGGAAATGCCTCAAATGTTTGGTTATACTTTGTTACTTGTACCTAACTTTAGATATATAACACATAGATATCTTGTTTAGTTAGGAAGTGAAGTAACACATACAGGAAGTAATATAAATTTAAAAAAAAACATTACATAAGTTAATCTACATGTCTGCTTTTACAATACACAATAACAGTTTTCAATAACTAATCAAAATACATAGTGATATGTAATATAAATTATACAGCAGTAGACTGTTTGACGCTGGGAACCTTCTTCAATCAAGTTTTTATAGATAAGCAAGTAGTTATCATCTTACGCATTCGGATGGTTGTAGTTGTTTTTATGAATGGAACATACCCTCACAATTAAAAAATATAAACAAATATGCGTTTTAGGAAAAGGCATATTCATGAAAATTCAAAGTTCTACCCTAGTAATAAATATCTGAAATACCTATATGTATTTTTTTACTTTTTCTTTCATATAAAATCTATTCCTTACCGACGAAACTTCTTAACTCGTATTTCATTCACGAAATATCCCTCAGACAATTTTTAAAGAGTTCACCGTGTAGCAATATCTTAAGTATTAACATTACTTACAATATTGATAGAACCACCAAAGGTCAAAATGTGTTGGATGAAAAATGAACATACAATGTATTTTTGTCATTATACTACGAGTGAGTGCCTTAAGCAATCAGAAGTTGTTTTGACACATATTAAATCTTAAAGTGACTTTAATTATGTACCTCTCGGTACTACACCAATCTGTAGCAACGTACTCGTACTCGACCATGAGAGAAAGTGACCACGGTCAATGAACTCTCAACCTCTAAATCTTCTAACACGTTATTATTTCGTAATGAATCAGTAAGGTTTCATACGATAAATCGTTACAAATAAATTCACAGATGTTCCGTTCTATCTTACCAAGCTCTTCGCGTCGATATTGCACAAAATAATATTTTTTATTTCGATTTATTGACAGTAAATCCGTGATATACCCCAAAGTTATTGACAGTTATCCACAGAGGCTTAACTCCTTGATTCCTAAATAGACAGATTTACAGCTTATTTTGTTAAAAGTTGTACATGACTAAACAACTAAAAAGCTACCACTTATGAGAACAGTTCATGAAGGGTCTTACTGAATGAAATTTGATTTAATTTGCTTATTCATTAGTGTAGAAAATTTTTCAAGCGACCATAATCTTTTTTCCATTATCAATAATTCTCGCGGTAACGACAAATGCGCCTCAACTGTGTCTTACACCAGAAGAAAGGTAAGTAGTCTTAAAATGTGATTGGTAATTTCTTTTAGAGTTCGTAGGTCATCTGTAATGTTATGTACATTACGACCTATTTTATAATATTTTAAATCAACTCGCGTCAGGATCTGTCCCGCCCTCTCTGCCTGTAAAGCCTCTGTACTGTCATCAGCACCTGTTGATTTTGGAGTGAGCGTATAAAATGCTACGTTTGCTCCTTTTGGCCTCAATTATCTGTACTATTTCCTTTAATTTTCCATGTTACCTAATAGAAAAATAATTGTAAATGAATGTCAGTGCGACACGGGACGTTACGACAAACGCACCGACTTAAGATCCTGATGAAGGCGGAAGAAGCCGAAACAATTGTCGATCGTGATATCGACGACGCGTAAGTACCACGTTATACCCGTAGAAACAGTAATAAATAAAATAAAGTAAATGAATAATAAATAATATGACCGTGTAACTTTTTAGTTATGTTACGAAACATTCAGTTTGGTCGATTTATTAAAGGAACATTTTACAATCTATTTATACAATGAACTAATCGTTTATATGACTTTGTTCGATGAAGTAGACCTAAATGGTAATAAAGCTGTTGTTTAGTTCCTTCTATGCCTGCTGAAATGATTCCAACGGAAGACCAGCGCTGGTTCACAACCAGCATTATGCTGTGTTCCAGGTAGGTCCCAACAGGGACCTATATGAGTACGTATGTTTAAAATGTTAAATTTTGTTATAATTTAAGTTTTATTGTCTCAAATATATCAATTTTGTTTCTTTCTTCTAAAAAATAAACTGAAAATTAATCGCAATCATGTGGTTAAAGGTATGAGTTTATTTTTTACCTTTATTTCAAACTAGCTGCGCCCTGCGGTTTTATCCGTGTGGTGAGGATTGATGATGGTGATGATAATGATGAAAAGTAACCTACGTATTATTCCCGGACCTAAAGTATCTACATACCAAATCCGGTTTCCCGCGTGGTGATGAAAAACGTTGATGATGCTAATGATGAAAATAAGCCAATGTGTTAATCTAGGGTATGAGTTATCTGTGTTCCAAATTTCATCCAAATCAGTCGTGGTGATAATTGATGATGATGATGATGATGATGAAAAATTGCCTGTATGTTATTCCGGGACCTGAAGTATATTATAGTCTACTTACTAAATTTCATCCAAATCCGTTTTACACGCCTGGTGATGAAAAACGGTGATGATGATCAAAATAAGCACATGTATTAATCCAGGGTATAAACTATCTGTTTTCCAAATATCATAAAAATCGGTTTAGTACTTTTTGCGTGAAAGAGGAACAAACATACATCCATACTCACAAACTTTTGCATTTATAATATCAGTAGGATAATAACGTATTTCTTTACAGCGCTATACATATACAATTTGCGAGGTTTTAAATTACAAACCACGTGCATGAGACTAAGCTTTCATTTTTCAGGTTTACTCTCTTCGGCTCAGTATAAAGAAATGGTCGGGAGTCAAAATATAGTAATGTATAATTCTCTCGATAGTTTAATTTATTTCTTTTTAAAAAAACATGGTTAAAAAAATAGAAAAAATCTTCGCCTGTATAACTCAAGCACACATTCAAAAACACAAAAGACTTCAACGCGCGTCTAAGGCGCGTTGATGTCTTTTGCATTAAAATGTATTAAGAACCTACGAACCATATTTCTACGTGTTATATATTATGTACCTACTCCTACACTTAATATAGGTACATCTACACTAATAATGTAAAGGGTGCATAATTGTATTTTTGTATGTTTGCGACGAATAAACTCAAAAACTACTGGACACAGGCTATAGTATAGACGTTTATTAAATTATAATTTCTCGTTTATAATATTACCAACTGCAATATTTGACAATGGGCCATTCAAATAGTTCAGTCTATTGGAGGTAGATGGCGCTAAGAAAAATGTTCTCGTCAGATGTTGGTGATGAAGGAATCAATTCGGTTTACTTGTGCAGTGCTACTATAGCTTATTTGGGGAAGCAACAACAGTATTCTCTAGTCGTAGGTGCAAGTCCCACAAGTAGCCGAATTGTCCCTTCAACTAAGACAAAATATCAACATTAGTATGTTTGTTACTACGCAATAACACACACACGCTACAAACTTTCACATTTATCCTATTCTACCAATATTATAAATGCGAAAGTTTTTGTGTATGTGTGTATGTTTGTTACTTCGTCACGCTCAAACCGATTTAGATGAAATTTTGGTATGGAGATAATATAAGCCCTGGATTAACACATAGGCTACTTTTATCCTGCAAAAAGTATAGTTCCCGTGGGATAATTTAGATGGCGGGAAAACCGTAATCCACGTGGATGAAAGCGTAGGGCGCTACTAGTATTATTATATTATTATCGATATATATATATATACATATGTCTGTTTGACCAGTGCCTGGGTGTGTATATGTATATAAGTATATATATCAGTCATCAGGTTACCATAGTACAGGCTCTGCCTAGTTTGGGACCTGAAGACCTTGTGTGAATGTTAAAAAAATAAAAATAAAAAATATAAATGCGATATGAATGACGGAATACCAGTTATACCATCCTAATATCTCACTAATATTATTAATGAGAAAGTTTGGATGGATGGATGGATTTGGAGGAAATTTGGTGGGTAGATACTTCAGGTTCCGGAATAACACACAGGCTACTTCTCGTCATCATCATAATCATAAATCATCACCACGCGGTAAAACTGCCGGGCGCAGCTAGTTATATAATAACTGGTATTCCTTTTTATATATATATATATATGAAAATTAGATCTATCAATCAGTTATCGCTTAGAGCAATTTCTAACAGGTAACCTTTGTATGGACAGGAATCGTAAGACATACACATGTGGAGAAGGTGTAAAAAAGTATATACATAATGGATACATACAATGTCTTAAATATAATATATGTACTTATAAACATACATATATAAATACAAACACATATATTCAAACATACACATAAATATCACATGAACAATGTACTTAAATTAATTGTAAGTAGTTAAATGTGATCTTACTGTCTTTAAAGGTGGATCAAATTTAATGTATGTAATATAATCTTATATAAGTATCAGATATTTTTCATTACATTTACCATGCATTTTCATTGAATACTTAAATAAATAAATTTTCCATCGCTTGTTTAGCGCCTAGCTACACCCTCAAGTTTGAAAAACTGTCACCAAACACATAGTGTATTCAAGCAGCAGTCCTTGAGAGTGAGTGAGTATTCTAGGTCTAGCTAGATAACGTCTTCGGCCAGATAGTGAACAAACGCTAGATCTACAAAGTTTAAAAAAATACATCAAATAACATTAATTAAATACTAAGTTATAAGTAGAAATAATAAATATAATAAAAATAATAGAAATAAAATAAGAATATGTAAATTCTCTTCTGTAAAGTTAATTAGTAATATATCAAGGACTATATCAATCGATCAATATAATAATTATATTCTTGTTAGTGCAAGGAAGGAAGAAGCTGGCAGCTGTAACACAGGATTGACCTAGCACGGGCGGGTCTGGGTTTATCCATTTATGCCTATGATTGCAGTGTTCGCGCTGCTTGTTTTGGTTAAGCCCAGGCCTTCTTTACTCATCCCGTGATGGGTAAGGCGGCTACGGTCTTGGGGGAAACGCAGGTCATGATCCTTAAGGCAAGTCTGACGATTACCTGCTCGCGGTGCTGCCTGTTATTGGTCTAATTCCCTCTGAAATAGACGTAACTAGAATCCGCCCGGCGTCTCGAGCGTGTCTCATATCTATGTTTATTTATATCCATTTATTTATTTATGTTTATAGTATTTTGGCCGGGACTACTCCCGACAGGCTTTGCTCGCCAAGCCGACGAGGAGCGGTCCTTCAGACGGTAGGTTGCGGTGCTGCAAGACACTGCAACTAAAGGGGGCAGCGGCGCGGCGCCGTGTCGGACGGCGCTGCTGCTGAGGATGCGCTGCGGCGGGAGTGATTCAGTTCCTCACCTGTTGTAGCGCCTATGGGGCCGCCGTCGGAGGGTGGCGGCTGACGCGCCTGGCGATGGAGCTGCTCCATCTGGCCCATGCCAGACCTCAGGCTCTAAACACCGTGTAAACTAATGTCAATATTAAAACTCGCCATTTCATAATACGGGTTATTATGCAACAATTAGATAGTATCTAGAAGATCGATGACCGGCGCAGGCCCAGTGAATGGCTTTACGTAATAGGTATTTTGGTACTTACTTACATGAGGAAAGTGGACTGAACACTTAAAATCACTTTGTAAGCCTAAAGAGTGGATGGACCAACGGCATCTAGCGAATATTTATTGAAAATTAAAATAAGAGTCTTAGTTATAGAGCGTAGAAACAAGTAAATAATACCTAGTATTTATTTTAGCGTCGTATATAAACACGATTAGATTGATAAATCTGAATGGTGCGCACTATATAGATATATTTTAGATGAATTATTTCCATAAGCGTAGGCCGTTGGGATTGAAAGGTTCTCGATTGAAGACTACGGACTGGCAAGCGCAGCATAGGACGGCCACCGACCAGGTGGACAGACGACCTGACTAAGATCGTAGGCAAGAGCTGGATGCGGCCCACTCTCAACCGGTTCTTGTGGAAATCAACAGGGGAGGCCTATGTCGAGCAGTGGACGTCCTATGGCTGAGATGATGATGATGACGATTTCCAATAAAGCCTTAGTTCGTGGCAGTGGTGAGGTTAAGTCATGAAGAATGCGAACGCAAATTTCGTCTGCTGTATGAATGCTTTTTGGTCAGGTCGCCTTACTGCTGCCGTCAAGCAGGCACCTACTAGCTCCGCTGTAGCTCTGATATTTTTGGCGAAAAGCTGTATTTACCCTGCTAGTGCCTAGTATAGTGACTTTGTAGTGATTGATCAAGGCTTTAACAATTTGCTAGAGTAGGCACTAGATAACAGACACTACAAAAAAACACGGTCTGCCATAAAATTTTGACAATAAATCTAATCTGATTTCAGGTTTAACGTAATCTTATCAAAAACAATAATACATAAATATACGTACATATTCACGCTCTTACCTGTAGGGGTAGGCAGAGACCACAACCACAGCCTTCCAATTGAATTCTTCCAAAACCATGACTGGTCGGTTGGCGCAGTTGGTAGCACTCTGCCTTCTGAGCCGCTGGTCCCGGGTTCGATTCCCGGACAGGTCAAACATTTGTGTGCATGAACATTTCTGTTTGACCTGTGTCTGGGTGTGTATATGTATATAAGTATATATATCAGTCATCAGGTTACCATAGTACAGGCTCTGCCTAGTTTGGGACCTGAAGACCTAAAAAAAAAAAAAAAAAAAAAAAAAAAATTGCTAAGATCCCGACACACTCCCTTCGTTTCATCCCAGACCATCCCTATAAAAGCGTAGTTAAAACTTCCTCAATCTGATATCAGATTGTTCCCCTAAGGCCTTCCTCTTCTAACACCTAATTAAGTCCACCATCATTACCTACATAACTGCTTTTTCAATCTCTTTTCGTTCATTGTGTCTACAAACAAGAACATAAACAATTTCAGCAGAGTTCCTGTAATTATGAAATAAATGAGTTGCATTGCAACGGTACCCAGTCTTTGGAGCTCAACTCACATGCAATGGACGGTAAATTTCCCGTTTACACGTAACGTTAATGCATGTTAACTTCTAGGCCACCACATCTTCTTCAATAATATCGCCGCCGCCACTTTTATCTTGTATAATCTGTATTTATTAGTCTGTACATTCACCATGAAATTAATAAGTATCTAATCTATAGTGTGCGGTAAGCGGCGAATCTGCAGACTCTATATTCTGAAGAATAAAATATACTGATAAAATGCAGTTATTATTTTTAAGAATAAGAATAATATTAGTCAGAGTTAGTTACGATTCGATTCAATGTTGTGAGTAAGTAAGCAGGTAGATAAATTTATTCTTTTTTCAAAGTGGTCTCTAATTAACTAAAATATTACTACTAACTATTAACTGTGGGCTCTAAATTAGACAACGCCTGTGGCCTAAAATGTTCTGCAGCTATATGAATATTTAGAATATCTCGTAAGTTTTATCCGAATTTGCTTATCAATCATAATCAAATCACCATTTATGCGTGTTAATGCGTGAGTATATAATAATAGCTTATTTGGTAAAGAAACAAGTCCGTATTCTTTAGTCGTAGCGAGTAGGTTCAAATCCCACAAGTACCCGAATGTAAAATTAAAAACATGCTTGTTACGACTCAGTAACGCTCACATACGCATTTTTATTATTATATTCTTATTAATACCATATTTTTTATAAAATACATAATATTTAAAAGTATTTTATATTATGTTTAAATACATACCCGCCGGAGTGGGATGTTATAAAATATCATGTCATATAAAATGTATCCAATTGATTTTGAAATCTGAATTAAACCTGCGAAATTACAGAATTTCACGTGTTGATGAAATATTTAAGCCTTCCTCATTCTTACGAAGATCAGCTGGAGAATACAAGTTATAATGCATCAATTTGAAACTTATGCTCATTGAAACACGTAGAAAGTTGAGAACAGATTGGCCATTTTCCTGAGCAGGGAGAAAGCCAACAAGGAAAACTGTAAAGTGCCCATAATTTATACGGCACACATCAGCGGTTTACATTCTAACTGATTTTATGACGACCGCGGCGTAGGACGAAAATAAAATCAATAACAGTCCGCAATTTAAAAAATATATATGTCACGTTTTCCTTTATTGTTATTTTGTGGGATCCGTGAGGTCATGTTTATGGGTTTGCCTGAAATTCAGTGACATGGGCGTAAGTGTTATGGTTTGGGGCCCGATCCATATTCATGATACCCACAAGTACCTACATGTACACACAAAAAGATGTCAGACAGAAAACAAATAGAGGCTCTATCTGTTATCTTTCTGTGTGTATCACACGTTCATCCTCACACACTTATTCCCACACACTCACTCTCACTCACTTTAGTGTGTGACACCTAACACCACATGCAACTTTATACCTAAATTAATATTCGTATCGTGATACACTGGATATAAGTATCCATGACTTTGTGTCTTAAACTCCTTAATATAGTAAGGCAAAGTATGTACTCATACTGTACCACATATGTCATCACTAGTAACACACTCAAAATAACATTTTAACTATGAATGTGGATGGATATAGAGGTAGAGGAAGGCCGAAGAAGGTATGGGTGGACTGTGTGAAGAATTATATGTTTATGAAAGGTGTGAGCACTGATACGACCTGAGACAAGGAATGGAATAACATGTTGTGCCGACCCCACCTAGTGTGGGATAAGGACAAGAAGAAGAAGACTAGCGGTCCCTCCCGGCTTTGCACAGGTAGGTACATGATTGAAGTTTTTAGTAGGGATGCCTATTTTTTTCATTTCAGAAAAAAAAAATTGTTGTGATATTTAGGGATAATGTGGAGTCCTGATGGTGAAGGTTTTTTTCAAAGCGGTTCAGTAGTTTTGAGTTTATCCGTTACAAACCTACAACTCTTTCCTCTTTATTATATTACTAGCTGCGCGGTTTTACCCGCGTGCTGATGATAAACAGTGATGATGGTGATGACTTAAATTAAGCCTATGTGTTATCCCAAGGTGTACGCTATATCCATACCAAATTTCATCGCAATCGGTGCAACCGTTTGAACGTGAAGAAGTAACAAACACACACAAACTTTCGGATTTATAATATAAGTAGGATTAATAGTAATAGAATAGAGGAATAAAATATTAATAATAATGTTAGGTATTTTCATAATCGATGATGATGTAATACGATAATTATAAAAGTAGCAACTATACATATCTACCTACTACTATGTACATCGTACCTACACTGAAATAATGTAGCCAATTTGGTACATACTAAATCATTTTGTATGAATTAAGTACAAACTAGAGATCAGTGGTTCGGACCGTGAAGATAATTTCAATTTTAATGAGTTGGTTAAGTAGGTAGGCCATTTTATGTATGTATGTAGTTGAAAAACATTTTTTAATTTTTACCATTCTTCATTAAAATTATGCTTAGTCCGGCTTCCGAGAAAATGCGTTTGTCAGTTTTTCACGCTCAAACGGCTGCATCGATTCCAATAAAATTTGGTATGGAAATAGCTTATACCTTGGATTAACACATAGGCTTATTTTAATCATCACCATCATCACCGTTTTTCATCACCACGCTGATAAAACCGCAGGATGCAGCTAGTGCTTAATAAAATTATTTACGATAAATACGATTTCAATACATATAAGGCCACCTGGGAAAACACTTCCTTTTCCCCGAATTTTCCTTTTTTGTGGTCTATTTTTTAATTTTTTTCTCTCTGTAGGAACCTTCTACTACGTAAGTAATAACAACTAGTGTGACGTTCCTCACGCCTGCTTATTTCCCGTCTTTTGGCCTTCGACACTAAAATTGGTTCTCTACTGACCGACCGACCTCTCGACCTCGATTCGACCTCTTTACGAATAGCACGCGTATAGCAATCGTCTAATTACAATTTAATTTCTTTTTTAGTCTCAGGAGAAAGTATTGTATAATTTTATGCAGCGACGCAAAATAGAACCAATAATGCGCCGACAAGGTGCACACACGACCCGACTAAGATCTCAGGAAAAGGCTGGATGCGGGCCACTTCCAACCAGTCCTGGTGATGAAATCATTGGTGGAGTCCTATATCCAGCAGTGAACATCATATGGCTGGAATGGTGATGATGTTATAAGATGTTGAGGTGTGAGGCCATCTAGGCCTCCGACAGAACCACTATGGAATGTATGCGAATGTTTTAAGATAAAAGTTCAAAATACATACTGTTCTCACCGAAATATTACAAAACATAAAATGTTTTAAAAGTGCGTTGTAAAACCAATGAAAACACGATAAAATCACTTTGATACCAAATGGACTTTGTATACAGTTTTCGCTTGTAAGGTTGTGAATCGTATTAGCTTTACTTTCTTATATTAAACTTTATTTATAACTAGTAAATGAATAAGCAATTTAACATCCATCTTTAAGCCATGGGAGACACGCTATTGCATTCATTCAACTTTGATTGATGTTCGTGAAACTCTAAACATAAATTGTTATTAATATGTTACACTTTTACCTTCTGTATTTGATTGACTGTGGCCTTTCTCCACATCGACACGCTAGGAACTTCTGAGCGTGGCGTCGTCAACAGTCGATTAGGTTGTTTTGTATCGTTATCCAGTACATATACAATACAAACCAATCAACAGTCAATGTACTAGTTTTAGAGCAGAAACAAGATTGAGCCCTTTACTTTTAGGAGTTAAGCAGAATAATTCAACGGATTCGGACGGGAGTGGAACAGTCAGATCCTCTGGAGGTTAGATAATTTGGAGTTTGGAATATGCTCTGGAACTTATTTTAACATATCTCAATTTTTATCTAATTCTCACACTTGGCCTCTACAGCTATTTCAAAAATGTACCATATAGTTCAAATAATGTATTCATCAAAAATTATTACTAATAGATATTATCTTAAGTTACAAAGTTTAGTAATAGTAAGTTACCCATATATACACCTAGGATGGTCGTTGGTAGCTGTACTAAGATTCCCTGTGTTACAGCAACACACAGTGTTAAGAAAAAATACCTACCTATTCTAACACAAAATCCTCCGACTAAAGGAAAAACGAAGATTAAATCATGCTAATATCGACATAAATATATTATTATTATGACCACAGAAGTGACTTCAACACGTCCTATGGATTGCTTGCCTCATTACTTACCCCCTTAGCTACCGGGTAGTACCTTCTAAACAAGGTCGAGGCCAAACTATTCCGTCCAATTTGAACTCACCTTTTCCAAATGGAAGGCACCAAAAGATCTAGTGAAATCCTGAATTCAATCATTAATATATAAATATTTACGCATTTTACTATTCTACATATTCTGTGTGTTGACAAACTCCTTTTCATAAGCGAATGTCTTTAAATCTCAGCTATAACCTTCACTTATCGTGTAAAAAAATTTAATAAAAATAAATCATACCGGTCGAATCGTACACCTCCTCCTTTTTTCAAGTCGGTTAAAAACACTACAAGTCTACATCATCATCATCATCTCAGGCACAGGACGTCCACAGCTCGACATACGCATCTCTTATTGATTTCTACAACGACCGGACCTGTCTTGTCAGGTCGTCTGGCTACCTTGTCGGTGGCCGTCTCCTAAGTCTTAATATAATCTTATTATATGTAGGTTTATCTATACTTGCTTAGTCTATACAAATAGGCAGAACAAGTACCTTCAACGAATCACACCTTTGTCGACAAATATCTAACCCTATCAGTTGCGTTCCGACATGACTTTGACCCAAATGATACGCTAAGTATCGCAAAAATTATATAACAATATTCCTTTTCAAACAAATAGATAGAATGAATCCTTGTGCCATATTGATAAACAAATATATATACTCGTATACCTATATACATATTCTGCGTTGAATCATAAACGAAGCTTCATCGTAAATTATAGAAATTCTTCGTAAAATACGAAACCGGAACGCCTCTTTCATCTTGTTTACTTTAATAATTTTGTTTCCTCAAACTTTCTTTTGTTATTGTGTTGTGTATATCTTTGTTGTGTGTGCCTTTATTATTTTGGCGACTCATAATAATGGCAATGGACCATTTTACATTATAAATATTCACGAAATATTGTGATGCGCGGCCGCGGAAATACGGCTGATACTATAAAGGTTCTCATTTGCCGCGAACAGTTGATTTTGTGATAATCCTATTTCTCGAATGCACCACAGTCAGTTGATTTACCTAAACCTTTGTATGTTGACGACGCCGTGGTGGTACCGGCCTAGAATAGTACTCCCCCATCTGTTCCCGCGGGTGCCGTAAGAGTCGGCTTAGGAAACACGTACCAGATGGTGGGCAGCAGCGCCTTCTGAGTATTGGAAATCATACTGCGCTCGCCAACCCGCCTGCCAAGCGTGGCGAGTATTGGCAAATCCCCCCTATATGGGGGAGGCTTCTGTCCAGCAGTGAACGCACATGGCTGAGAGAAGAAGAGGAAGAGATGTTAACGACGTCCTACTCTACTTTTGAATATGCAAAAATATGTATCACACAATAAAAAATAAGTTCTTTGTTTTAATGATGGCAATAAAAAATGTATAGAAAATAAGATGAGGCTATTGTATGTTAAGGGAAGTAGGTATGGTCACCCAAAAACTTAAACTACTTTATACTCACGGCTCCTCCATTATTTCAACATGGGAAAGTCATTTGCCTGAATAGTGGCAAGCGACACGTCTTCCTGTGACACTTTATTTATTAATTTGTATAATAATATACAATCGACGATCGTCGTGGCTCAGTGATCAGCGACACTGACATTGGAACCGCGACCCTGGGTTCGAATCCCGGCCGGGGCAAACATTTCTGTGATGAGCAAAATATGTTTGTTCTCGGGTCTTGGATGCTTGTGTATTGTGATTGTGTGTGTCTATGCCTCCCGCAACACAGGGTATCCTAATGGTGGGGTGTGAGTGTGTCGAAAAAAAACCCTCTAAATACTAAAAAGTCGATATAGTTTTTAGAATATTAGCCTTTTCATTTGAGCATTTATAATCTGTGGCATGCGTACTTAAATCAAAGTATTTAGACAAATATCTTCCTTTAGGTATTGATTTTTCTATTTACTATTTATTAAAAACATGGGATTTTAAAGAATTCTCGTAACTATGGCTCTGCCCATCTAAATATGCCAAGACGGACCTTTACAATAACAAAGAGCCATCAATCATTACCTAGTCGAGAGTAACAATACGTTATTTTGAGGTTCGGAAAACGTTTAATATAAGTAATAAACAATTTCAAAAGGTAAAATTAAAAATTAAAAAAGTAACAAAGAAAAGTTTTGCCTTGCCTTTACAGAACCTTTCTTTTTCTTCACAACTGGCGCCGACGACGGTATTTTCGGTAAACGAAAGTGAAAACGGTAATTGCAAATGAAAGGTGATATTATACAAACGGGGTTATTATTTTATTCTTACTGGTAAACTTTTTGCCATACAGTCCTACAGCCACGCGATGATTAGGGACGGTGCTGTGTAATGGTAGGTTAGCGTAGGCCTATTCCCAGCTAAGCGTCGTGATCCGTCCTGGTTCACATTGGGACCAGTTTTCACTTTCTATGACTGTGACATTGCAATTCACTTGCTATACTTATTGAGAGTAGAGTTTAATAACCTACCATGAGTGGGGAAATGCGAGAAGCATTTCTATGTGATTGTGAGATATTCTTCTTTAACGTAATATTCTATTAATACCTTCGAATGGTATATACTCGTAGGTCCGTGGGCAATACCGAAAATAGTTAGGTAAATGAACACTCTGACATTATTACGTGAGTAACTCCCGTGTTATATACATTCATAATGTGTCAATACCACGTCAGTTTGAATATGATAAAAGTTTATTTACTTTTCAAAATATTTACCGCCGACCCCTATACACTTACGCGAGTGAACCGGTTTATACAACATATTTTGAAAAACGAATCTTATGGGAGTTCGAAAAATAACAGCCGAACAATGTGCTAGAACCTTGGAATATAGTTAACGATTCACATTGGAAAAGAAAGAAGAGTGACGAATAATGTTTAAAAATATTCAAAAAAAGAACTTAGTATGTACCCATAAGTGGCCAATTATTATCTCCAAGGAGAATTGAATTTAAATTAACCGTCAATTCAAATAGTTTCAGGAATAATGCGGTTATATTTATTCTGTGGCTAACAATTTTCGGAACAACCTAGGCACATCAGGCAAGTTCGTTGAATTTCCACAAAAATGGCACTTACCTGTTCATTTCAAGATTTTTGTGCTGTTTTGTGTATACTTACTTTATTCGCCTATAGTTTTGCCAATAATATGTACCTACATATATTGTGGGTACCTGCTGCTCCCCCGCTTTCATCTGCGGACTTGTTTTTTCAGTTATCCCATGGGAACTATAAGTTTTTTGGGATTTTTCATAGACTATTTTGGATTAGACTACAACCTATCTCTGTGGCAAATTTTATCCAGATTCGTGAAGCCTCTTTGGCGTCAAAGAGAAACATCCTCATAAACTTCCACGTTTATATTATTAATGGTTGTACTACTTTATCAAGGAATTTTAATAAAGTAGTAAGTACATTATTTTGTGGTTGCAAAGGGAATTCATTCGCCTGTTGGTAAGCATTCCGCCTAGTCGTGACGTCCACAGTGCGACCCAGATCTTATGCACTCGTGGCCCCAACAATGGACAAGGAAATAATTACAGCCCGAAGATAGACAGCAACTGTTAAGTCTCGTTCGCTATCAGCCACTACACTGAGTGGATAGGTACTTGAATAGTGTCTGTGATTGGTACCTGCTACTTATATTGGTTCCATTCACTTGAAGCTAAGCAAAGCCCTAAGTCACGTCACTGCGCCATACTATACAAAAAACTTATAGCTGAAAGACGGGGCTTCCTGCGAGTGCTTCGCAGGGATAGTTCGAGCCAGGAAAAGCCTACATTATTCTTTTAATGGTATATTTAACGCTTGTTTTAAAATAGTCGCGATCCTACTTAACTGTTTTATCTTTCTATCGACAAATTTAAACAATGGTTTAAATATAACTAGGTGTACATAAGTAAAGAAAATGCAATGTGAAAACATTTTACGTATTTCCATTGCTCCTCTAGTATAAAGAAAGTTGGATTTCGAAATTCGGGAATTCTAACATTTTATAACATTCCTTCTTTTTTGAAGTCTGCTAAAAATGACATATGAGTAATTTAAAAGCACGTTTTTGGAAGTAGACTAAACGTAGATGGATGATTACCTTATCTATAAGACTAAATGATGTTTGTAATTTATTTCCAACACAATGTTATAGCCCCCGACGCAGAAAGAAGGCTGCTACAAGATTGAATAGTGTCTGTGTGTAGAATCGACATCGTAGTTCCGAAAAGAATGCCAAAACGAATTTTGGCATTCAATTTTCAATTCTGTTCAGGCGTTTCAAGTTCATCCGTTCTTTTGTTATTGTTAGATATTTTGTCAAATACATTAAATAAAAATTGCAGTTTTATATCAAAATGGAAGTAAGACTTTTCACTAGCACCTAAGTTAAAGGATAATGCTAATGAAGATGATCGAAAGCCACACGCCTTCGGCATCGGAATGCGTGACCAGTACGTCCTTCTAGGTCAACACGCGTTTGCAACCAGCACCTTGTTGATAACAGCTTGTCGGTCACAAACGAAAGCCAACAATTCGCGACCCACTGGCCCAGAACCCATGTTTACGAACGATATTATAGTTTTGTTTACTACTCTCTTCTTCGTAGTTTCACCTGAGGGAGTTTGAAAAAGAGCTCGCATCTTTCACCTACTTAGATAAAGCATTTCATAGCAATATTTAGTTGGTGTTGCTATAATGCTTACCTATTATTATACCATATATTGAGCAATATTAAAAATTCAGATAAACTGTAAAAAAGCTTTTCTTTTAGTCTTGACAGATTAAAAGATGATGTAATTGTCAATTCGCAAATAGCGATGCTGGCTTGCCTTAACTGGTTGCTACCCTACCGTTGTTTAAACTGAAAATATGAAAATAAAGAAAAGCCTATAGTTTTCTGCATAATTATATGTATTAGAGTAAATATATGAGAAACACATAAATCGGAATCCAAACACTAGATTACATGACATACAATCACTGAGGTTATATTACTACGTAGTAACTCAGTGCATACAATACGTTTATCGAGTACCTTCGTGTAGTTCAGGATTAGGTACCTACCTACTACATAATATCTGCGTGTAGAATATTCGAACTTATATACCTAGAGGTTACAGCCGACGTAGGGTTTACAAAAAGTCTACGGCTTACATTCCCAATCTTTTGAAATCAATGTTTTGTAAATTTAATATTTATTAAAAGAAATAAGCCAAACATCACATATTACAACACTGATGTATTGTTAATATGTGAGGATTTTGGTGATCCAAAGAAGCTTGCACCTGGGTATTATATTACACTTTAGATTTAAGAAGAAGAAGATTTTTGAAGAAGAGATTTAGGTTCTGCACTTGTCAGTTGTAAATCGCTAGTCAATTTTGCACAGTGAATTGATACACAAGTGAATTATTTATGCAGGTTGTCACAGTAACGGCTTATGTACTTACTTGCTGGCCGCTACCCACTGACACAGTTTTGCGCTCAACATGCTTACCAAAGTAAAGCAACTAATTATCATATCTATCATCTTGAACATCAGAATAAGTTCATCATTAGATGGTAACTATAAACGGAACTCGAAGCGGAATAGGGACAAGCACCAATTTCGTTTCGCCTCGTAGTGGTTTCGTTGGACCGCAAAGGGCGGTGTCATCGCTTGATTCTACCCATTATCGAAGTTTGGGGTCAGGTACGTACCAAGTCATTGAAAAGTAAATATCTCTTTGAGTTACGATATGACAGTCACAATAAACGTAAATGTAAGAATAATCAACAATCAAGCGGCGCAGAGATTTCGGTTAAGTCCATTTCGCTATTTCTTTTTGTACTTATACATTACTTATGTAACTAATATAATAATGGAATATGTCTTATAATGAACAAATAATAAAATTAATGTAACTAATCATTATTAAATACATTAGACTACATTTGTAATATGTATATATTTTACATATTACAATTTGTGTAAAATGTATTTTTTTTAAGTATTACATGGTATTACTATTCGATTTGTCTAGGAAGTGGCCTAGCAGTGAACCTAACACATGCAGTAGATAGCGAACTAAAAAATAAAAGATTTCGTATGGGTTGTTTAAATATTGCATTACTTCCTAGAGATAAGTTGTACTATTTCTGTTACTGTCTCAAGAAATCTACTGAATGTCTATTCTTTTGAGATGTATTGTTAACTGTGTGTTGTGTATTGTTTGTGTATGTATTGTTAAATGTACTTGAATAAATACCTAAATAAATAAATAGTCATGGTCCACCCAGCCCTCCCACTAATGGGATACCGATATTTCTCTCAGAGACAGAAATGCTGGCCATATCCTGTAATAGATTAGGTATCTGGCCGACATGGCTTGCCGGATGGGCTTGTAGGTAGTGTATCTAATGTCGGAGCTTTGAGACCGCCCGATAGCGTCCTATGTGCCTTATCGGCTGTCATCCAAGGGCCCATTTGCGGCAATCAAATCATAGATTTTCGCCGAGTTCTAAGATTAAATCATAAAGCAGACAAAAATTGTGCCGAGCCGTTTGAGCCGAGATTCTCCCATAATTTGGTTTCGTACAAGACTGCATTACACAACATGCAGTTACGGATTAACGCAGCCTTCAAATCACGAAAATGACCGCAGCTTACGTTGGTTGACCCAACAGGGTTATCGCCGGTTAAGGTTACATAGACAAACACCGCCGCCGCTACCAAAGTTTCATCTTAGCCTTTGTGAGAGCATTTATAAAACACGATTTGACTTCATTAGTAGGTAGGTACTGGTGATTTGAAATAATAAGTTGAAGATTAAAAATTAAGGTAAAATTTTCTAACGTCTGCCCTTACAGTAGGTACAGCTGGTCACACAAGGCGATGTTGCAATTAAGATACGACTATCATACAAGTTCAAGAACTTATCTATGGGTAGATTGAAAACAGTCCAGACTATGTCTTATCTAGGATATTGCTGATTGCTGGTTATTTACAACTTGTGGCACCGTCTCGACTAGCGCTATCGAAACTCGCTTATTTGGTTCAGTGGAGAAGAGAAGTAGGTATGTGAGTCGCATACCAGTTTTACAGTTACCCTCAACGGCGACATGCAAATTGACAAATATTAAGTACTATGTCCGTATACTTACTAATAAGTATACCGGACTTGTTTCTGCTGAAACTGCTTTGTCACTTCGTTCTGAGATGAAGAACTTCGTCGACAAATACCTACACAGAGATATTTTTATTAGATTTCATTAGCATGGTACCTATATATAGTTTGTGTTAGATTTGTTTACCATCACTGCAGCTTCTCTCTTATATAATAGGGTGGTTTATATACTATGATAAGCGAGTTTAATTTAATTACCATGGTATTTTTTTTTCATATTGATGAAAATAAGAGAAACTCTAAACTCGATCGATATAGATGAAATTTCTATGAGCATTCTGAAAATATGAATAATTGTACTTACTTATCTTTCGAATACAAGCAAATCCACCAGTATTTTCGGTTGTTGGCAGCTCATGTATGTAGGTAGGTACACTTAATATATTGCTTTCTCTAGTATTAAATTATCAAGTACATATATGTAGGTAGGTATACTCAGAGTTCTTATTATTATTATTAAATAATTAAAACTTTTGAAATGTTACTAACTTTGTGAATGATTATTGTACAGGATATATACAAGAGACGGGATCGGGTCGTGATAGTGTTACAATAATAACTTAATTATATACCATAACTAGTTAGCAAAACTTGCCAAAAAAAGAATAAAAACTAGCAACCGGAAATCCCCGTATGAAAGTGAAACGCAGTGATTCACAGACCGCGAGGGTCAGTGATCTGTTGCTCCTCGCGTACCCTGCATTGAGCTACTTTAAGGACCTAGCGAAAGTAAATTTCTGTTCTCCTTTCTTTGCGATTTCATAAGTGCCTTTCTGTTTTGTTTTTATTTACACTCTGACGGTAATGTTATTCACTCAAACTAGCAAAACCTACCTCAATTAAAAGGCTCTTGTTTGAGGTAAATTGATCTCCACAATAACCTAATGAAAGCGGCCCGCATCCAGAATATACCTCCTTTAGTCGTCTGTCCACCTTATCGATGGCGTTCTATGCTGATTCACTTTCCATTTTGTGGTCTCCACTCGAAAACCATTCGACCCAAAAGATCATCATTTTTTTATTGAGAATAGACTAGCGTTAGACCAACATCGCACCTATTCAATCACCTCACTATCACCAGTTCTTCGGGATTTGTGTCCTGCTCACTGCGAGTTCAACTTGATAATCTGTAAACACTTATAATAGATAGACGATAAGCATTGGAAAATAGTAGCCCACGCGGGTGTCTTGGTGCGCAACTATTTTTTTTTAATCTTAAGTACATGTTTTTGGATGGTCGTACAATACCTAAATTAAACATCAACTCTGGTTTCTGAAACTACTACAGTATCAAGTTAGGACCAATTTATGTAAGGTTTTCAGTTATAGGACACCCACGGCTGGACATATGCCTCCCTTATTAATCTCCAGTGTCTAAAACTATTGACAAGCTTTATGACAGGCCGAAGCCAGGTTGTTGTGGGGAACGGAGGGACGATAATGTCGCAGCCGCTAGAGAGTGTAATTGGGGTAGCACAGGGGTCCTCGATTTCTAACATACTGTTCTCGATTCTCCTCAACGATCTACCGAAGAATGTTCGTAATGGCCACATACTAATGTACGCAGATGACGTGGCAGCAATTGTAACTGCTCCAAGCGTAAACTTGCTAGAGCGAAAGCTAAATGAGGTGGCCTGCGAACTAAATGATTGGTTCAAAATCAATGGTTTTATATTGAACGTAACAAAAACTCAGTTCATGCATATAAATCTAGCCGGTCGAACTTACAAATCACTGGACGTCAAAGTTGGTCTAACACAGATGAAACAAGTGATCAATACAACGTTTGTAGGATTCAAAATTGATAGCGCCCTCACGTGGGAGAACCATATAAATGAATTGTGCGACAAAATAGGCCGCGCTTGTTTCGCAATGCGGCGGGTCTCTGCCGTGCTGCCGCTTCATATGGTCCGAAATTGCTATTTCGCGTCCGTGCACTCATTAATTCAGTACGGCGTTGAGTTCTGGGGTCGCGCTGCAGACTCTGAGCGCGTCCTCATCATGCAAAAAAGAGCTCTTCGAGCTATGGCACGAGTGTCACAGGAGATTTCAGCAGAGCCATTATTCAGGACCATGAAGGTAATGACCGTGCCCGCCATGGTGTGTTTTCAGGCGGCATTATATGCAAGGGATAACTTTGAAAAATACTCCCAACTTGGTGAAGGGCGGGGTCACGACACGCGATACCCGCACAGGTTGCGTGAGGTACCTCGTCGACTTACAAAGACCTCGAAACTGATCCATGTAATGGCACCCGGTGTCTATAACAAACTGCCGGAGGATGTGCGTAACTCACCCTCAAGAAACTCCTTCAAAAGCAAATTAAAAAAATGGCTTATAGACCAAACATTCTATAAATTTAATGATCTATTTAAGATAAAAAGTGCTGTCACTTAAATAAGTAGTTTGCTATGATGCTTATACAAATAATTAATTGACATATTGAATTGTATTGTTTTTAATTTATTTTGTATTTTTAAGAATGACTATTTACTATAGAATAATTGTATATTGTATTTTTCCTTGATGGATACTGTATTTTAATTGGACTTGTAACATATGAAATGGTATCAATAAAGTGACTGTGACTATGACTATGTCTTTATGTATGCATCTTCACCGTTGTCGGTTCAAATATCCGTTCGTCCGGTCGGACATCGTCTCCGTGACCATCTATTTCCATAGGTGCGGTTGAAACGGATAAAGGTTAAGCACAAAATAGACACCACAGAATTTCTTCGTGAACATCAGCCAACTGCGCTTACCAATCCGCCTGCCAAGCGAGGCAAGAATTGTTCAACTACTGTATATTTATAAAAGGAATGATTGACTAATACTACCAACCAAAAGCGAACCAAACTATTGAAGTGTGCACGTCTCCGAGATTCTTCCCGGTTTTTCTCAATGTGGTTCTATTTATTTTGGAATGCAGTCTTTGGATATTAATCACTTTATTGATGAGCTTCGAGGATGGGATGCCAGTCAAATACATAGATTTATAAAATCAAATGAGAGACATAATTATGCATAATTTAATTGCAGTGAAATATTAGGCCCCATAATATCTGCTGGGCATATTAAAGGCCTCCCTCATTAATCTCTCTGCAAGCGCTAGTAATTAGAAGAGGTCTGCATCCAACACTGACTTTCCTGGGGTCTATACACTGCCATATACGAAAGTGTGGGTATTTGTTAGGGTAATTATCGTTCTATTACTTAATGTGGTTTTAGAGGACTAGAAATAAAACAATAATTAATACTGATTCATTTATTGGGACACCAGAAATAGGAAGATAATAGCATACATTACAAAACCTAACATACCTACCATCCATTGAGAGCCCTATCATCGAAGAGAACACATTAAAAAATCCAATTGTTATCACTGTAGCAGAACAAGTGGTGAAAAACAATATAACTCAATAATCAACTAGCAAATTCTCAATGGAGCATGGCTACCTATATTTGTTTTTATCAAACATATTTAAATACTTAGCTTTTTTATTCTTTTTAAGTTTTTAGCATTTATGGACTATGGACATGTTTGCCAGTACTTTTATGATAGTGGGCCATGGGATCCGTCCTAGAATAGTATTCCCCCATCTCTAACTGTAAGTGCCGTAAGAGTCGGCTAAGGGATCACGTACCAGAGGGTAGGCAGGAGGTTTCTGAGGGTCGCAAATCACACTGCGCTCGCCAACAAGCCTGTCAATCGTGGCGAGTATTGAGGTCCTATGGCTGATATGATGATAATGATTACATGTTGATCAGTGAGGTTGTGGTCAAAGGTGGAATCAAGCTCAACTTAAAATATTAACTGGCTCTTAAGTACTGTCTGAACACGCATTGTGTGATTTTTTTTTAAACTCGAGGGTGGTAACTGGACAGACGGGTTATGAATGATAACCGACCACCAACGCTTTAACACATCATAATATAATAAAATACTGAAGTTACTGTGCCTTTAATAGATAAGGGTAAGGTATAAGGGTGGATTTTATAACTAGAGTAGGCTCGAGTACTAAAAGTACTTATAGAGATACTTACTGTTTTATTAAAGTATCTAAGAGTGTACCTGATGTCTACAGTGAGTTAATTTTTCAGAATATGACTGAAATTTTATTTCTTCATTTCCCTATAACACCCACAAATACAGAAAACAGAAACGCGACATCCAGAATACAGCCAAACAGCACCTTTCCGCGCAATGCACATTCTTAAAACGTTTAAAATAAATGGCTCAAACCTTCCCATGCCAAGTTAATTCCACAGAACCCTACTTACGCTCAGAATGACCAGCCGGTAATATTAATAGCATTACAATTTTAGAGAATCTACTTACAGTTTTTACATCACAACACCAACTTCTTGGAGAGCTTTTTAAAAATGTACCTGTAATGAGAACATATATTAACTTTGGCCGATGAGTACAAACATTTTAAATTACAAAAAAGATATAAATAAATCCAGTGCCTAATTCATTCATAGAAGGATTCGCATGCGTGGCTACCGACATATAAAATAATATACACATAATAAAATATAATACTAAAATAACGATGTTACTTAACGATGCTACTTGCTTCACGTTAGAGTACCGACCAGTGACCCACTGTAGCTTCGCACTTATAGCACCAATGTAGGATTATCTAGCGAGTTGCAAACAAGTGGACATAGGTGCAGCACAGGACGACCGCCGACAAGGTGGATCGACGAGCTGACTAAGATCGCAAGTAAAGGCTGGATGCGGGCCGCTTCCACTCCGTGCTTTATATGAAAATCAATGGGGGGAAGCCTATGTCCAGCAGTGGCTGATATCATTATGATGATGATCAAATTTAATTCAGACAAGTAGTTGATTACTTTATATAAGTATTTAATGTTAAAATTGTTTTTAAACTCATAGCACTGTATTGGTTTCTTACTGTAAAGGTGTTATGGAAGGTGTGAATAAATAAATAAAATAAATAAATGTTTAAATCTTATTTTCACACAGTACATACTTAGACTACACAGCTTGTAGAAGGTTTACACGGCATTATAATCCACCTACTCATTGATTACTGGTTCTCTGAAAGGCAGATGTATCTCGTGGAAACTAGTCTCATGCGCCTTCTTCATTAAGGCACTAGTTACTCACCTATATGTAGGTATACGTTATAGTGTTCACACGAATTAAGTTTATTATTGTTATAATTCTCTATACTTAAACTGCAGTCTGCTAGCATGTTAAAATTTTCACATGTTTATTTGTTAATCATAGGATAAGTTATACTTAAATCTAGCTTTAATACATAGGTAATACATTTAGTAACTAGGTATATCTTATTCAGTTTCATAATCCGTATGGCTTTGGGATAGCTGTTGGTGAAGTTATTAAATCAGTGTTTTTTAATCAAATTCCAAAAAAATAGAGTTTATTTAATTTTTCATAAATGTTTAACACCTCTAACTCCGTAATTTGTGAAATGATTAGAAAGAACTTGTTATTCTTTATTAAGCATTAACTTTCGAATTGGTCCCATAAACATTTCATCATAATCGATTCAGTTCAAGAAAATGTTTTATTTATTTATTTATACTTTAACACTATTTAGTACACGGAGGACTTAACGCTAAAGAGCATTTTCTACCAGTCAACCACAAGGTGAAAGAAAAGTGGTAGCGTCGCAATAGTAAAATAAACGAAAATTGAAAGTAGTGATGCAAACGTGTAGCGATTAAAGAATATATAAATTTATACCTATATTATAAATATGAATACCCAATAAATAAATAATGTTAAAAATGTTGCACGGATTTATAGGTTTGTTACCTTATAACTCCGTCGTTTATGAACCGACTAGCTACTACCCGAGGTGATATTGACGATTTTTGTGTCTTCCCGTGATTCCTCGGGAACCGTCTATATTTTTGAGATAAAAAGTAGCCTATGTGTTATTGCATAGATCATAATCTATGTTCTTTCCAAATTTCATGCAAACCCGTTCAGCCATTTTAGCGTGAAGGACTAACAAACATATTAACCACGACGAAATTTCGCCTTTATAATATTGGTGTGAGTTGTAAAATTCTTTTACAGCACACTAGTTGTCAATCGCCACTTTTACTCATCGATTATTCTATTTTATTCACAAGTGAGTAAAAATGTTCTAACATTCGAGAACGCCCCTGACAATGCTAATTTCAACCCGCCGACCAATCTAGAGAAGACAGAATACTTCCCACCGCGCACTTTACAAATTCCTCGCTAGTTAGTGTGGTAAAAATTATTGTTTCACTCATGGGTAAAGTTTTTTGGCGTTTCGTGTTTCTTTGCTACGCTCAGGATGCAGGAAGCACTCACGCCAAAAATCAACTGTACCCACATGTTAAACAAATAACTATTATCATTGAAAACGTGAGTACTAACTGTATTAGTCGCATTCAAATTTCATGAGAATCTTCTATGGGGTATGTCATGACGAAATTTATAATAATATGATACAAATAATATGTAACGCGAAACTATAACTGTGTAGCTAGCCAACGATAGTACGCAATTTACTCAAGAAAAGGTAGGTTAAGAAATAAATAAAAAAATATATCTACATATAATGACCATAACAGCTAATCTGTGAAATATGAACACCTATTTTGTTTCTTTGGTAAAGTAGTGCGGAATCGTTGACTGCCTAGTTTTTTTTTTTTTTTTTTTTTTATTCACAATAGCCAGGCGTTTGACCACTATCATAGTTCCAGTAGCCTGGTAATTTTAGTGCCCAGCGTCCAAATTAGGTAAACACATTGTTTATGAAGAAATACAGTGAAGGAAGATACTGTCCTTTACTGTATTTCTTACCTATTCCAGTGTCTGGGACACTGTAGGTCGCTTTTTATTCCATTCTAAAATTGAAGCTCGAAATCTTTTTATTTATTAATTTATAAACGTATGCACTTTTTATTACACTCGGTTAAGTTACAGTCATGCAATACTTGAGCGTATTGTTTACTATACTAAACAGTATTACAACCCTAGAAGCCGCTGTAGGAAAAAAGAAAAAAGTCCGACAAGAACTACGACTAGGTACATGAAGAAAAAATAATTAGCAGTAAACAAATGTCTCTAGATACTAAATAATATACTGTGTATATGCTTAGCTTAAAAATGACACTTTTTCAATAGCTGTTATTACTTATTTAGGTACTGTTACTGTGATTTACTATGTAGGTAAGTAGTATCTATATACTTGCTATATAAATGCCTGTACTCCACGACACAGGTTCAACCTAGTGTGGAGCACAGTGCCCCCCGAGTTTACCAACTTATATTAATATAAGAATAAGTTAGCTTCGCCTAAACTCGATGTAACCTAGATTTAAGTTTTTCTGTGCCCAAATAAATTATTATTATTAAATATACCTCCGATTCTTACCATTTCCGTGACGTAGACCTACGAGTATGTTACTTACCATGCTGACATGCTGACGTGTTTCGCCTTACCTGACCTGCCCCAAAAATGTGTTAGAAACAGCATTCGGCCTGAATTACCTGAAACAAGCAAAGCATTCACTTAATTATCAGTTAGGTGCAACTACACTATATTTGTTTTTTGCTTTAGCTAATTGCTTATTACAACCCATTCTATAAATATTATTGCTATTAAAAGGGGTAATGGATTTGCTGCCAACTGGTAGCAGGTCGAATTTGTAGCATTTTACTGTAGAGTAACATCATTAAATAGGTTTTATTAGTATAAAATAAGGGTTGAAAGACCCGTCTCCGCAAATTCCTGGTGCATTTAATGCTCATGTGCGGGACTGCCCTAACTCCGCCAGTACTATTACAAACTTGAGTTAATACGAAACTGAAAGAAAGAAATACCAATTTATGATTGAAAATTTTCGTGAGACATTTCCAACACATTATTATATGTATATCATACGAATTTACTCACGATTATAGTCCAAAGTATTTCGACCTAGGTTTCGAGCATGTCCGATGCCCGTCATCAAAAAGATGAGAAAGAAAGAGCGTTAATTTTTAGAGCGAAGTAATTAAACAGCAACTCGAATTAATAACAGAACATGATAAAACAATGACAACACCGTGACAATGAATGTTATAAGACTAGGCCCTAATCTAATCTCTACCTAATCTAGTTCCCTCTAGGTTTTTAAGTCAGGGATCGAATTCCGTTGGGTCCCGGTAAGTGAGATCGAAAAACGATTATTCAATAATATTTTCGTCATCCTCTCTCAGCCATGTGTGCGTCCACTGCTGGACATATGCCTCCCCCATATAGGGGGGATTTGCCAATACTCGCCACGCTTGGCATGCGGGTTGGCGAGTGCAGTATGATTTACAATCCTCAGAAGGCGCTGCTGCCCACCTTCTAGTACGTGATCCCTTAGCCGACTCTTACGGCACCCACGGGAAGAGATGGGGGAGTACTATTCTAGGCCGGTACCACAACGGCAATTTTCAAAAATTTTCGTCATCATTTAACACTAATAGTTATACTGATAAATCAATGTTATTAGTATAAAGAAAAAAAAACAATTTTACAAAATATAGTAGTTTAAAATATTACGCAAATTATGATGATGTGTGTATTTGTAAGCATATAGAAACTCCAGAAAGGAGTATTAACTAGTTTCAAAAATGAATGATATTCTATCCGATTTGTGTAGACATCGAAAAACTCGAGATAAGAAAAATCAAATACGTCTATAGATGTCCCAACAGATTTCTACGGATGTAAGCATAATTAAGTCAGTAAACAAATGTCCTTGAGAAGGACGCACCGTAGGGGGGGGGGTCCTCTAACAACAGGATAGGGAACAGGTTGGTCATACGACCAGACGGAGCTGCTAGCACAGTTATCCGCAGCACTATATAACTGGGTCACCATATATATAGTGAAGTTCAAGGCGCGTGGCTCATTGCAAGTTAAACTCTCGCACAGCTAACACGCACTTTCACCAGTGACAACTACCTAGCCGAAGATAACGTGTTCAGTGATTTCAGTGATTTGTACCGGAAGCAGTTCGAGATCAGGTAAGCGTGAAGGAGCTCTAAGCGTCTCGGGATGAAAAATGTGATCACTTCCGGATGCATTTTGTGAAAGTTGCGGGACGCCGCCATGGACTATGTGACTCTCTCTACGGTGTTGCCAGTGATTTTGTGTTATCTCTGGGATGTCAACTATTAATAATTAATATCTTGAGCGACAGATACACATACTTAATTGATGCATATTTCCTAAAACTCATGTCAAAGTGAATAATTGTCGAACGGGCGCCGTTCCATTCGTGTACGTAATTTGTTAAAAAAATTTGGCGGTGGTATTTTCTATCAAAATTATCCATATTAGTTTATTTTTAAAGCAGCAAATTGGATTAGTTAATTATATGTAATACTTGTAGCGCCCCGCGGTTTCACCCGCGTGGATTACAGTTTCCCGCTACCTCAATTATCCCACGGGAACTATACTTTTTCCGGGATAAAAGTAGCCTATGTGTTAATCCAGGGTTTAAACTATCTCCATACCAATTTGAGCGTGAAGGAGTTACAAACATACTCACAAACTTTTGCATTTATAATATTAGTAGGATGAATCGTAAACATTACAACTAAAGTTAGTACGTCGATTCGGAAATTAGGGTATCAGAAATCGCTTAAAAAAGTATTATCACTTTCTCAAAAAATTTGTCATTAATTTATATAATATTTGTAGCAAACCCCATAAACATTTTGCATCATTATATGCAAATAAATCTCAAAGATAACATTCTGTAGCTACGATTCGTAAACTACTTACCTTTTTGAGTAACTACTAGTTACTAGATAAAAATATACATTTTATTATTTTGTAACTATAGCTGTAAGCCACTGAAGGAAAATAAAAATATAATAAATCACGCGCAAACATTTTTTAATTTTCTTCGATATTTTATACTGGCTGCTACCCCTGATTTCATCCGCGTGAAAGTGCAATTAAATGACGATCACTTATTCGCTGTCGGCCAAACGAAAAAAAAACGTGGCTCTATGCTAAGCGTGTAGAGGTACACGTATACGCAAAAAAGTCTCTTTTTTCGTTCTTTTTTAAGACCCACACTCATTTTTGATAAATGTGTTACATTATCTTGAATAATGTAGGCAGATACAGGGTTTCTACTAGATGTATTTTAATTTCTAAAGCTTTTTGTTCTCGAAGCATGGTTCTTTCTTATTATCATCTATACTTTATTAATATTATGAATCTGAAGAGTTTGTTGGTTTGGAATGCATAATCTCAGGAACCAGGCAGGTGCTGCTTGGAATTGAAAAAATATGTTTATGTTGGATAGCCCATTTATCGAGGATGGCTTTAGGCTATGTAACAGCACGTTACAACGTATAACTGTGGCAAGGGGAAAACCGTAGTCCACGCGGGGGAAACTGCGGGACGTACCTAGTATTTAATACGGGTTTAACGTGAACACTTACGCGTTGTTAATAAATATTACAATCGACAATTATTTCGGCTTCTTCCGATTTCATACAATAACTAATATTTTATAATTTATTTACCAGTTTATTCATATTCAACTATGTATATGATTATATCGATGTATTATCCGGCTTTACTCACGTTTATAATCGAAGTCTCGACCTAGGTTTCGGGCGTGTATGTACATATATGATGATTAATATAATGAGTATGTAGAGAATTAATGACACTACTGCGATAAGATTTTTTTCTTTATAAATATACTGATTGACCACTATTTTACTTGATCTCAAGGATCGCTGACAAAACACACAGTGTTTGGTGTCAGTTTTACATACTTGTGATTGGCAGCTATTTAGGCAGCTATTGGAAGGTACACTACCACACTGTTTCGGATTTGATAGCGAAAGCTAAATCTATTGATAGAGATCAAACCAGTAATACCTATGTATAATACTGCTTTTATGGATATATTGATGCATCTAATAGATGATATGACATTTCTATGGGGCTCATTCCGATTTCAAAGCAGTACATGTATACATTACAAACCATTACGTGTTATTTGGCTAGCCTTCAAACGATACAAAAACTTGTTGCTGCAAAGTTCACGCAATAACAGTGCGAGTCCAAAAACAAAAGAGAAATTAGTCACGAATAGTTCACACTTATTACGAAGTGTTTTAAACACTATTTTCTCGACATCTCTATGGACATGTAAATAACGGACCTTCACTTTCTAAAATGTGAAATTACAAATACTTTAACCCTGGATTAGTAATGGTCGTATTGAAAGAAACACATTGAGTAACGCATTTGACATAACAATTGTAATCCCACATTGTAAACAACACAAAGGCAAGAAGAACTCGATTCATATTTCTCAGCTTGTTTTTACTTTGACATTGTTTCACGAGAAAATGGTTAGTGTTTGAACAAAATTAATTCTCAACGGTTAGCTTCGTTAATTGTACTGAATTTGAATTGGAGCGAGACAATTTATTGGTTTAATATTCAAGTTCAATGGATTTATCTCGCAACGAAAATCACCCGATACTCTACCATTTTCTCCAAGAACTTCATTCTGTTCTATCACTAATAATCTCAGTGCTCACACCTTTCATTAAGATTTCATTCTACACACAGTCCATCCATACTTTTTCGGCCTTCCACTACCTTTAAATCTATCCATATTCACGCTCAGTGCTCTTCTCGTTATATGTTTTTTATCCCGTCTCATGACATGCCTACACTAAGCCAGTCGGTTGCTTTTCAACTTATCATTCACTGGTGCTACTTTCAAGCTTCCTCTGATATACTCATTCCTTATCTTGTCCGTTCTAGTTCCACCACACATCCATCTCAACATACGCATCCCTGCCGCATGTACTTTTCTTTTATCGTGGGTTTAAAGACAGGTACCTACTTACCATACACAATTATATGGCCGAAGATGTCTGTACAATTGGTAATGCAGAGAAAATATTATTTATACCATCCACTTCTTGGTTAATTATATCGTCTGTAATGATTTTCTTCATTTGATAGATCGGTATAAAAGTAATTAAGAGTCTTCGTACGCTTGTCGTGGAAAGTGGCAAGGAAAGCTGTCCAACTCGGAATGGCCAGCTTGCATTCCGGACCTGAGTGTCGCTGCGTTTCTCGCACGCATTCAAGTAAATGTTCTATACACATCTAGAAATTTCTTGTGAGATTATAAATAGAATGATGTAATAACTATCTCCAAAACAAGTTTATGTTTTTTATTTGTATTTGTTTCAAAAATGAATATTTTTTTCTGAACGTCTAATATCTGATAATATTTGGTATGCAATCGATTGTCCAATAACATTTAGTAATTTTAGCGTATGACTAAGGCTCCTTCGTTAACCCGCCAATAGAGTGGTCCTTATCCTAGTCTGTAGAACTGTCATAATGGGTATACTAGTCCATTATTTAACAAAATTTAAATTCAGTCTCTTAGAATCCTGGATTAACTTCATAATTTTCACTTCACATAGGTATACCACAATTTCGGATTTAATTTTTTTGTCGGCTGTATTACGAGTAAATAGGGAAATAAATAAACAAATCAAAGCAATACAAAATGTTTACCGCACAGCGTCCGTCATATGCTGTTGGTTTTGATTGACATATTGATTTGAGCAACAGCTTCCACATGACGTTCTTAGAGTTTATACTGTTCATAATGGTATACGTTATTTTTTATAATAATTGTACCTGCTATCGACTTTGCTGGGTGCAATACAATGCATGATATTATATCCTTTGATTTGAAGATATGTTCCTTTAGTAAAGTGAGACTCGCAAATGACACACATCGCCATTATATAATTTAGGACTACCGTATAATTAAGTAGATCATATTTAAATGTCGTCATAGATTTTTAGTCATTTAAATATTCAAATTAGATTCACTCTCGGAAATGACTCTCAATTTAAAAAACTCACTTGTTCCTTAAACACATAAAACTGTTCTAACTATTTATCATAAAAGCGATATCCTCCATGCTAGTGGAATTCCGAGTCTCCACAGTAAAAAGAGATAAAGAAAACGAAACCAAACCGTCCCAAACTCGTCATCACAGTCGTAACACTTCGATGCCTCATCCACTCACGTCCAAAAAAACGTTCAAGTGAAAGTTGCCGAGAGGAAATCTCGTCATTCACCTGACGACGCCGCCGTTGGGTAACCGAAATTGTTTTGAAGCCACGTCAACACAGCTTAGTTAGCCCACAGATCATGCTATAGCTCCTACGCCTAGCTGTGAATTTAAAGTAGTAACTACAATTGTATCTGTGACCAAACACAAACATGGCTATTGAGAATGGGTAGGTAGATAACTAATCTACTTATGATACTTTCATCTGACGATCGACCGGTGCAGCTTGTCTCATAAGTAAGGAAATTAAGTTTATTTATGGAACTTTTAAGTTATTATCTCGTTTGTGATTTTAATAAGTTGTTTAGTATCTATTTTGTAGCACAGAAACGGTTACTTCCTCCCTTATTTATATGTAGTTCGTAAAAAATGCATAATTTAAAGAATACACATTAAAATGCGAGATGAGGGCTAAAATTTTAGTTCTTCGAAAGAACAATGTAGGTTATGTACTTAATTTAAATGTTTGCACGCGTCAATAGATTGACAGATTTAGATAGAATATAATATCTTATATATATATATAATTATATATAATATAATTTAGATAGGATCCTAATATTGGAAAATTATGAGGTCAACTGTATTATTTTATATCCTAACCTACTTAGATATTTAAGCCGAAGTACGGCACCAAAAAATTGTTTTCACTTATCGCGGTAGGTATACCTACCTATATATGCGAAATGATTATATATTATTATAGTATATATTATTATTAGTAGCGCCCCGCGGTTTTAGGTTTTCCCGCTATCTCAATTATCCCGCGGGAACTATGTTTTCCGGGATAAAAATAGTCTGTCTGTAGTAGTTAAGGTGTTATTCCAGGGTCTAGCCTATCTCCATACCAAATTTTATCGAAATCGGTATTACATAGTATATGTATATACCAGTCGTGTTGCATTGTTACTTAGCTATTATTATATTTCATCGACCACACAAATGTGGATCGTGCAAATTCGAGTCTACAAAGTTTTCGTAGCGACTACGAGCTACGATAAAGGTTGCATGGCATGCAAAAGCAAAACCTACGCTTCCACATCTGGAAAATGGGCCTTCCTCAGAGAGGACCATACTGGCCATAATTAGCAACCTTGGCCAATGCGTGTTTTCGGATATGCTAGTGGTCAGCTATTGTAGGAGTTTTGCGGAGCGCCCAAGGGTCTCCAAAGTGGTTTAACAGCTGTTTATCCAGGACAGGACACTCCAAAGCATAGAAGCGCTCAGACATAAATAAATATGATCGGTGAACTCCGCTATAAGCACTTTGGAAAAAGCCTACTAAAATAGCTTGTAATTAATGCACAAGAAAAAATAATATTACTAGGTTAACAGTAACCGGAAACTAAAATGTTAAGTAGGCACTAAAACCACTACATACCTACTTGTATAATGAACCTTATTATATAAGACTAGCTCAGTTGCTCGTATATATTATGTAATAAGTAAATCGTATCCAAATTAATTATGTTTCTACTTCATAGAAAATTCACTGACTGTGATAATGCATTTCTTAGCTGTATTAACATTCTTCACACCCTAAACGAATACTTCGCGAGTCAAATGTTAACCCTTTACCCACATTTTAGACCCTGAGCTGCCGGGGATAATATCAAAAATAATATAAAAGTAAATATCAATACTTAGGTTTATAAATGACATAAACAATACCTAATAATGGACAATATCAACAAATTTTAACAAATAAAAGCATAGTGTTGAACTCAAAATAGCATCTTTTAAAACATTTAGTTTCACTCTAATGCGCGCGTTCGTCTGAATAGTATGTAGATAATTGAAGTGCGCACTTTCTTTCTTTTTGTATGCACAGAATTAATATTAAAAAAATATATAAGATATTTTAAACGTCTGTTTTCGTTTAACATAAAATTTTCCCATCTTATAAGTAGAAATAACTTGAGCGTGACTGTATATCTGCGAATTCGCAGTGTCAACTTATCGATTGTTTCATCCGTGAAGTGAGTATTCATCGGCCAAGAATTTCTTGAATAAGTGTGCCATTGTATGACAGCTTGACACTAAAACGGGCATAGAAAAATCTTTATGTTTAAATTAAATTTGATTTAAATTTTCCAAACCTACTTACGTTGACACGATTATGCGCAAATGCTTCAATGGGCTAACGTAAAGCCTAATTAAAACAGTCGATAAACTCTGGTCCGTCATTTTTTTTTCCTTTATTCAGTTTTTACATTATTTAACTTAAGCTAAAAATACTCAAAACCTAGAATAGGTTTGTCTTGAGTATTACATCCTCTTAATAATAATTATTACATTAATACTTAAAAAATAGTAAAACAAAATCTAAAGCCTAAAAATGCAAAAAAATCTGCTTCAAACAAGGTTACCAAACTTAAATAAAAAACCTAGTATAATTACTAGGTTACAAAGTTAATATAAGCCATAGTACTATTATCTACACTTTAAAGAAAATATTAGCACCTTCTACATAGCAAACAATCAATATATCGTAATTAAACGTACTATGGGCACTGTTGCGAGTCGCCAGATCTGATAGATAAGTATAAAGCGAATGCAAGTCATAGATACAGCTTTAATATTTCGCTTCAAATTACAGGTTTTGTTTACCAACTCAATGGATTTAGCGTTTTTTACCACAATCTCGAACAAACGAGTTCTTCGAGCTACATTTGAAACCGAAATGAAATGCTCCGTCAGTTTGTACCTTGTTGCAACATATGCGTACGATTAAAAGCGTTTTTATTTGGCTAAATTCAATTCCAGGAACTTATTACTTCTATTGCATATGATGCCTTCGAGAACGCATTTCCAATAACATTCTTCAAACATTATTTTCGCGTTTTTGTCTAGATATTTTTAATTCTCATGTAATTTCAAATTTATAATTCTTATATTAAGTGAGTGCTGGAATATTTTTCATCTATTGACCGATATTTGATCTAGCACTCAAATGAAAGAAGAACAATTTACAACATCTGTTTTCATTATAAATGCAAACGTAATATCTCAATAATGACATTACGTTTTGTTTCACTTTCCACTTGTTTTAAGTTCCAAGATGAATGATTTTTGAAACTTGAAAAAAACACGATTAGCTTTCATCCGACCGTTCATGGTGTTCGTTTTGAGGGCATGTGATGTCTGCAGGTTACTCTCTGCCATCGTGTCTATTCTACAAAGTAAGCGAAGGTGTCGACATGAATATTGGCCAAGTGCATCTCGAGTACCGTTTGATTCATCCGCATCGACAAGCGTAACGGTGTTCTTGCATTTGTGGAACATCGCATGTGGCTTCGCTACTTGGTGCCGATTCTCTTACTTATTAAGACAAGCAATTCATAAACAATGCAATAGTAATTCAAATGTAATCTAATCTAAATGTAATAAATAAATTTGGTATCCCGCTAAAATAACAATTGCATCTCGATTGCATTGCAGTACAATTTAGATCTGTGTAGATTTATTATACCGAATTATACTCTAAGTAGAATAGCAAACCTAGCAAAAACAACAATTCGTTATCAATCTATGAGGAATGTATTTAGTAGAATTAATACACTGTTAGATCTTCCGAACCTACAGACGGATTTGTGGTCCTCATTATATCATCCTAAGGGTTAATAAGCCCTAAGTTTTAAAAAAGGCCATTCGGAAATGAAATTTAGAAAATAAACAAACCCGTAAGGTTTGTTATGCAGCTTCTTATGCCGACTGCATTGTTATATTGAAACGATGAAGAATTTTTATTTATTTGTGTTTTGATCTAACAAATAATATCATCCTGACCCAAGTAGTTATATTATTACGTTAAATGGCAAAACAGCCATTCCTACTGTATAGTTGTTCTCAGATAAGTCACACAATCATTTTATAACCATAAAATAAATAAAAATAGCGATCACTTTTTAACTAATCACACAGCGTCCTAAATTAGCTGTTAAATGATTCACACATTTGAGCGCACATTTAACGCGTTTGAATATATATGATCCGCATTCATATCCGTGTAAGAATCACGCACGGGGGCCGTCTCGGTCGGGTTTAGAAAGCGTATTGCACGCTGGACCGGTCACTGAATGAAAAACAACCAAAAAATACACGGAACAACGCAAGAAAACTGACGTTGGATGATTTGAATTCTAAAATGGATAATGTAGAAGTAAAAGAATTTGTATTATCAAAGCATTAACGTCTGCGAAGCGAAAAGTTTACCCTGGAATTAAAAATTCGGCTACTTGAATCTGAACTCACGCCCAACATCAACACCATTCTGGCACCAACTATAAAAAAAATCGGGGTTTTTCAAATATGTTCACTAATAGTTAAACATAAATTTATTTTATTTTGTCTTTCGCTTTAGAACGAATAGTTGTTATTGATAACAATTACTAGTCATGCTGATAACATTAGCGTCTATAGTATACTAGCGTACTATTAGCGTAATCTTCATCGTGTCAAAATTCTAGGTGGCTATAGACCAGGTGATAAAGAAAATTAAAAAATCCGTTTCTAAAACCTGGGTGATACAAGAAAATGAGACGCACGCTTATATATCTTATATATCAATAAGGCACAAATAGACCGAAGATTTCTAAGATATAAAAATGTAAGATTGGATGAATAGCTATATACCTAAATACATTTCTAAGGAATTTGGTATTGCGCTCTGTCAAGTCGTAGCTTACCTAATACAACCAAAGTTTATAGATAGTAGGTACATAAGCATCGACTCATTCATAGCTAATAAAATATACTACAAATACTTCAGAATATAGCTACAAATATGAAGTCGATAAATATAAAATAATTTAAACGAGGAAGGAAAATCACGAGTAATTTCCCACATTTTTCCATGGTATATTTCCGATGAAAGTGGGGACTTGATCACATCGTAATAGCAGGTTGACTCCTCGCTCCGAAATCAGAAAAACCTAGCACGAAGTTAAACCTTGCACGGCAGTGGCTCACACGCGACCGCCCCGGTGGCTTTCACCCAGCGCAGCGCCATGTTTGTCGCCGCTCGCGACGCGGCGACGTATGCATTACTACATAAAAATAACTACTTCATTTCGATTTAAATAGGTACCATGCTCTTATTTTTTTCTCCTTATAGACATGCGTAACTCATTCTCCTACTTAACAAAGAAGAATGTAAAATTATTATAAAAATAATAACGTTCTCATATGTGCAGAAATCGCTTGGAAAACAGTCAATAAGAAGTTATGTAACCAATTAGATACCGCCGTCTCTTACGTTGTTTTAAAAATAGGTATGGTTCGGAATTCGTAAAATTGTAACTGCAGTCCATAATTCTCGTACGTTATGAAGACTCCAAAATAATTAAACGATGCATGTAATGCTAATAATAGTCAGAAAACACTGTTCTTACATAAATGCAAATAGGTTAATTCGTATAAAAACAAGGTCAAGACGGGTACGAAGATCCGCGATGAAAGTGAGATGCACCGCCAAGTTCAACGCGGCCCGTGCACCGCAAGGGTTACTGTGTCAAGAGGTCGACGCACCGGATCGCCCATTCATTACCTGCTTGGTATTAATAACCAGCTTTCCGATCGAAGAAAGTCGGCACCTGTTTGTACTAAGAATTACAAACGAAGATTATCGTAATTTTCTCGTTTGATTATAAAAGTACCATCTTTAGAGTTATATTTAAATACCTCATTATTGCGAATTATAAACGCGTTTTTACACAGGTACTTTGAGTACGCATAAATTGTCACAATTTCCCGCTTTCTCTAAAAGGCGTCTTCACAAATAGCACGCACAACAAACGTTTACTGGCGTTCCAACTGACGTTACGTTTGCGATTTCGGAACGGTATCAATATGTAGTTACATAAAACAGCAATCTGTACGACTGTACGTAGCTTGTAACCGGCAAGCGTGGCAACAAAGCATACATAAAACATGTTTCGATGGCGCTAGTCTCGATACACAGCCGATGAAATTTCTCCCGATAGATTCTAGACGCATTGTCAATGGTAATGCAACCGGTGCGGTGGTAAGACGGAGAGCGCAGACACGGCTAAGCAGAGGTACTAAAGGTGATAACTCGACGTATTTCTAGACCTCTTTTTTTTCTGTAGAACCGGAAGTGCGCTTTTATAGAAAAAATTGTGAGGCTTTTCATCGGGTATACTTGGAGATGCAAGTATAAGTAATAGGCCTAGAACAAAACAATCCGTTTTGCCTTGGTTACCTTAGACGATGTGAACGTGAAAGAAACGTGACGTAACGATTGGTCACGCCGCCGCCCGGAAGCGTTTCAAACAGATGTAAAATGGCTACCTGGCATATCGGTCAAAGAAAGTGGACCGGCGGCAGCTCGTGTCTAAGCACCGTTTATAATTTACGTCAATTTATATAACTAACACCTTATTAAAAGTGGTTTGAGAGGTGACATCCAAACTACAGTTAGCGAAAAGACCGGGTTACCCTCATATAACTGGCTTGACGTAACACTTTTACACCGGAAGGTGGAGCAAATAATTGTTCGGTGCATCCTCGCATGTCAACTATTATCGCATAAAACTTACTTATTTTCAGAAAAACCTTGAATATTCTTCGTAATCTCCATAGCTCCGATATCTTTGCTTGTCAGTGTCAAAAAAGGACACTAATTTCATGCAAACAATATCACTTGAAAAAGGTGAATGTAAACGTTAGAATTTATTCTTTTTTTTAGTATGAGAGTGAGAGGTACGTATGTTGGAAAGTAATATCTCGTATGCACATCCTCTAATTACCCCAGCATCCCCACAAAAATAAACCGAAGGCGATGCAAGGGGCCACTTTCTAAGCGGCTCCGAGGCGGGCGATCAATTCGCGCGGATCACTCATCAGAGCACTTTCTAATCGACGACACGTCCATTGCGCTGTACCACAATTAAATAAAAAAAGAAAGTTATTTTAAGATTACCAAGTACTTGCACTATTATACGCGTCAGTGTATTTTTGTATACTTATAAGTATCGAAGTTTTAAAGCCGTCAAGTTTTACTGTTGTCTTTACCAAAAGCGAACGAAGTGATCATAAGTTATCGTTCGATGTTGAAACTTGCTGGTTCCTTAAAATAAAACGTCTTACCTCTTTATTAAAATACTTACGAAGATTGTTCGTTGTCCACAGGATGCATCAAAAGGTATCCGGTTGGGTCTTGCTGGCCCTCATCAGCTCGTCGGCGATACTGCACACCCTGGCGTACCCTCAACAGCTCCCTCTAGTGTCACAGGTAAGCCAGCATTTCTACATTATGTGCCTACACTTAAATTTATAATACATAGGTACCTACGTATTATTGGTATGGTATTCAAGTTTTGATGGATTTTATGGTATTCAAGTAGCACTTCTTAACAGTCGTCATTGAAAAAATGTGCAATGGCTTAGAATCAAGGCAAAAGGTTATAGGTATTCTAAAACGATAATTTGAATGTGATCTTATTATTTGTACATTTTGTAAATTAAAGCTATAAAATAATTTAAAGGGACGATTTTACAGGTGTACAGGAAGACAAATAATGGTAAGTACTTTACACAGAAGGGCAAAAAATTCTGCCTACGGTTAATAAATTATATTTAATAAAAACAAGATTTTAAAAAGTGAAAGATATAAATAAATATTCGGGTTGAATTTGAGTCCAGAATACGGACCTGCCAACCCAAACCATAATTTGATTTTTGTACACTGTCAGCATACCATTAAATACATTTTTAGTTTCCGCTTTAGATGTTACAACGTTTAGAATGTTGACTCATCACCAAAATAAGTACATTATTCTAGCTAATATAATACAATATGTACTATATGTATTTATGTGCTACTGTATCTAATTGTTAGTTACATAAATTTTTTTTACAGATGTAGGTATCATAGTTATACAGGAGTCTGGATTATAAAATTTGCGTACTCGAAGCCTGTGTTTGTAATGAACAATTATAATGAACATATTTCTATTTTTCAGGTTAGTAGCAATGTCAGAACACACCACCCACAATACTACAGCAACTCTCTGCCAGTATCGCAAGGACAGATAGCGGAGGAACGGAAGTTCGCCGAGAAACCCAATGCGTTAAAAAAGGTGGCTTTGGACGACATCGACGAAATTCAAAACAACTCTATATCTGATGGAGGGTTCTCGTGGTCAAACATGCTCGGTAAGCGCTTCCTTTCTATGACCGGTCCGCTAGGAATCCTTGGAATTCCATTATGTAGCAGTGCTCAAAAATGCTTGTAGTATGGCTTCAGACTACTTTTATGTTGATTTTAATATAGTTTCAAACATCATTTTTTTACTTTTTAAGGAATAAACGCCAATGACATTTCAGGCATGATTATGCAAATGATCTTCAACACCGGGGCCAACGCAGTCGGTCCTAACAAAAGCGACAACCTCGACACTGACTCAGCTGCACCTTCTCCATGGGCCAATCTCATCTCTATGGGACTCAAGATCCTCACCGCCATCCTTGGAGGAGGCGCATCCAGCGATGGTATCGACAAAGTAGACAATGGATCTTCACCCATGCAGGTATTTATCTGATACAAATTTCGTGGAAAATGACTTCACAGTCACCCAGACACATCAATTCAAAATAGACATATTACGTGCATACTTCACAATATTGTATAAATGCAAATCATTTATGAGCAGATTTAATTATATTTTATATCCATACTGATCCACTAACATAGTTACATGTAGATATGCATAATTATATAATATATATCAAACCGTATACATATATATTTAGAAAGGTTACTTTCACTAGGAAAGTGTAAAAAGCACCGAGCTATTTTGACCCTCACCAGCGGAGCTCATCCATAAAGTAGCAGATAGAAATACCTTCATTCACAACAAATAACTAGAACCTTCACGTTCGAGGATCATCTCAGAGAACAGACTTTATTGATACACACAAATGTGGCATCTAGTTTGTAAAAATATTTATAAACACGGCATTTCCTTGAGGTTTTCCCGAACAATGAGTGTAAATAGTAATGTTTGGTTACGGAGACGGTGTCGCTTCTCGCTTGCTTCAGGGTATATTGGCTGCGGTACTGTCGACGGTGCTCGGTGCAAAAGACCCCGACCAAGTCGCCTCCATGGCAAAGCAGGCTGGAGAGGTATGCTACCCATCCCTCCTTTTCCCTTATCATTATGCACACTTCAACTAGATCAACATCACTCATTTTCATTTCTTCTCTTTGTTAGTTTCTATATTCAGGTATCTAATGAAAATAATAATAACGAAAATATTTTCAATTTTCCCAGCTCTTCAACATCGTAGTGAACCTCTTAGACGCCTTGAAGACGTCGTTCTCTCACAGATCGCTGGCCGCGCGATCAATGGGCCGCAAAGATTCCGTGAGCGACGCTGCCCTCGCCGGCATCGCTATGCTCAAAGTCTACCCTCGCTCTTTTGGCACCAGCAACGACAAATGTTTGCAGAAATATATGTGCGAAGCTAACCGAGAATGCTCCGCTGATATCGGACCCAAAAGCATCTTCTGCCAACTCGGAACGTAAGTATTACATATATTGTTTCTTCTTTGACAGTTAATGCTGAACTTTAAGATTTCCTGTATCATCACGTCTGCAGACTTTGAGGATCATTCCATTTCTTGTTCCACCAGATACGCCGCGAGTTTCGTCCTGGAGCGACAATCTGGAGGGACCTTCGAAGAGTTCTTCGAAGCCGGTCGTCGTGGACGCTCCGCCAACGTGGACTGCCGCGAGCTCTTCCTCGAATGCAACGAAGTTTAGAGACGTATCAGCACTTAATTCGCCAAAAATTCTTGTGCTATCGTGGGCAACTAATCCGAAATTTACGTTTTTATCGTCAAATATCACTGTAGAGCATTATCCAAAATTCAATTTTCGTAAATTGACAAATTAGTTAAAATAGTTGCATATTAGTGCCCAAAATTTCATAGGCGTGTTCAATGCCAAAATGCAACGCTAAGTGTTCACAGCGTCAAGCGTAGATTTCTAATAATTTATTAAAATTATTTATTTATTTAATTTATTAACTTATTTTAGAAGTTAATAAGTAGGTGTTGTGAAAATATCGAATGGAAAATATACGTATCCGAACGCAATAACTGTTCCCGTATCGTGGAATTACAGTCAGTGTTTTGATTGGCTCGTTGTTAAGTGCTATATTAATAACAACTATAATCAATTAAAGATTCCGCCAGTTTCTCGATAATTAATTAACGACTGATGTAAAAAGTAAATTCTGTGTGATATAAATGTATTATTTGTATCACCGTATATAGTTAGGGTTTATGTATATTTTGTGTGATTGTGTGATTGAGGACGTCCTTGACTGTTTGTGATTGTAAATTAATAATAAATAATAATATAAATATAACTTGTATTATTACCCTTTTCTCTTAAAATGAGCTGGAATATGTCATTTAAGTGAAAACACCGTTATTGTAATGTCAACTGGTTAGAACGGTGATAACAAGTAGAGCGTAATGATGACACGCACCCATGTGCGCCGGCGCATCACGCCGTCACATCGCGCATTGTCAGTCAAACCTTGACATTGGCATAGCTCGCTTGTGAAATATCTATCCAGAATGACCCTGGAAAACCTGCTCTCCCAAATGGGAATAGGAACGAAACAGCTCACAGACAGGTTCGTGAAACTTTTTAAACCTAAGGCTGTACGTATAAATTTTAGAATATGTCATGTTTTATTAGTACCAGCACTTCTGAAATAAAGTATTGGAACTTTGTTTGCCGCGAGTCGTAAGCTGGCTTTACAAAAAATTATGAATACTTTCCAACGTGTGAAATTTGTCCCGAGATGTTCAAAGGTTATTAAAAAAAACCTGCTCCTCGCGCGATAAAGCGTCTTATTTTGCAGTTTATGGCTTCTTACCAAGACTAAAATAGGTAAAAGGGAGACGCACATGCAAAGAGAAAGCAAAACCGCGAGATGCTGATATTGAACAAGTATAACTACTTAGTTTTATACTAGCCGATTTCGACAGTCCATTCGCAGACATTTTCTGAAGAAAAAAAACATCTCGATGTTCTTAAAGTGTGCCAATAAATTTTGAAGATTTTTCTCGTTTTCACCAGAATCCCATCAGCAGATTCTGACCTGATGATCATAGGACCACCTGCAACCGGTCAAACAAAATTTTTTTGTTTTTTTCCCTTCCGCGTCCCTAGTCGTCTTCGAGTAGTCGAGAAAAATGCTTAAAAATAATTAGTTTCATTATTGTTATAACATTTGTTTTTCTTTTTTTTTTATTGAATCGATGCCGTTTAACTGACATCCTCTTTTTTTAAAGTAAGTTATAAGTGAAATTACTATGATAAAATTAGATAAATAATAGGAAACTTAGTCATTGTGATGAATTAGGCAGCCAGCATCTTATTTAAATATAAGTACAATATAGATTAAGGGTTGACCATTCCATGCCTTTTCTGGTAGATACTCAGGAGAATATGGTGCTCCCGTTCAGGATCAACACATTTACTACGCTTATGAACCTTCACCGCCTTCACACGGCCATGCGGCATCTTCAAAGCAGTAAGTCAATTATATATTGTTATAATAATTTGGAAATAAATAACCACAGACAAAAAACTTTCAATAGAAAAGCTGTTTTGTTATTTTCTCAAATAAACTTATAACTATTTATGTGCGACATATTATTGAGAAAAACTACGAGGCAAAATCTTTTATATATAGTTTATATTTTAGAAAGCAAATTAAAAGATCCATTGGAGGCCGCATTTTTTTAAACAGAACATATTAAACGCAACATACCGTTTTGCAACCACTCCGATTCCTCGAACAAAAGCTCGGTGGGAATTCTTTACCTTAAATGTACCATGGGCACTATTAACTCGCAGAGCTAATGTGTATGAACAGAATAGAATCTGATTAGTCTTTTAATATAAATTAGATTATAGATTCCATTCAGTGTCAAATAGTATGAAATCAGAATACTATTGATATCAATCATCTGGACGTTTTATAAATAAATATTACAATTTCAGTCACCACGGCGGCAGCATTAGCGGCTTAAAATCCAACGCATCCATGTCAGCACTGACGCTACTAGCGTTCTTGTTCTTTCTACACATTTTACAACAGTGCATCAAAGACCACATGGCAGATATGAACCCGGCCCCGGTCGTTGTGATGAGTGCCAGCAGAGAAGGCAACGACCCGATCCCGAAAATCTCGTCTAAAATCGACAAAACCGGCGCAACGGAATCTGATTACGAAGACGAAAAATCTACGGATATTCCGAGGAACCCATTCAAAAACTTTGATCCAGAGGATGATAAGATGATGAAAATCAATGCTGCAGAACATAATCCGTCTATAAATCGTGTTCACGGATACGTATACAACAGTGATAGGGACAAGAGCTCCTTTCCCGGCTTTGTAAGGGCGGTGGATGACGAGCATGATTAACTTAATGATTTTTTGTGTATATGAGCAAAATAAAAAAAACTTGATGTGTGTATAATGTTTTATTGGTGCAGCTCATAGAACTTCTGAAATATTACATTCACACTATCTTAACCTATCACGTTCTTAATTCTACTACAAGGAGAAAATCATAGTTTATAATACGAATAATACGCGTAATCGTGGCGTATCGTCATCGTATAAAGATTGCACAACACACAAACCATAAATTAAATAACAAAATATTGTCATAATAATTTAAATTCGCCATTACGTTCTGATTCTTTTACTTTTGCGCAAAAAAATGATTTCATTTCATTTCAAAAACTATAATTTAACTGTGTCATGTCAGAGTGTACTAAATATTTCACGCTACGATACTATTACGTTAGTTTTTCGATAGTGACTGCTGACCTGCTGACATTATTTCTTATAGTTGTACTAGCACACACACACTGATCGTCGAGTGTCAGACATAGTGTCCAAAAGCTAGATCTATAAATTATAAAGAAGTACTGCCACCGTACTTATTTCTATTTCGAAGCAATAATGCTCGCATAAGTAAATTCCTGTTCGGTTGGTAAACTCGACCACGAATTGGAAAACTTCCCTGCATCTACATCATTTCTATTAATACGATAAAGTCAAACAGTTGAAATAAAAATTCCAGGACTTTATCGGATAAAATACCGGCGATGAGTCAAGCACACATGAAACTGTCAATGAAAGAGAGAAAAATACAGAGAGTTGATGATTGCATCGGTCTCACTAGACACGATCTAGATGTTTCTTTTACATATTAGTTTGCGTTTGACAACTGACGTAAAGCGATGACGTGGTCTAGGATGTAGCACACAAGCCTAGAATTGCTTAAATTATGTAGCTTGTAATGTATGATCATGCATCTGCACATAAGCAGAGCCAGAAAATGCTGAACATCTGATTAGTTCCCTGCTACATGGTTTGATTCAAATCTCGAGCAAGTCGTATGCAATACACGGTTAGTTTGTCCAACCATAAAAGTGGCAGGATCTATTTGATCGATTGCGAAGCTAGTAGTTGCGTCTGACTCGCTCGATATATTTAGTTTGTGTAAGAGCACTAGATCCCATGGTAGGGTCTGTCATTCGTTGCCAATCAGTCTGGCCGACGACGAAGCCGATCGCGCGCATTTTCTCTTGTTCTCTTCTTTCTTCTAAGTCGGCCCAGCGTACCTGTTTTAATACCACAGTATAAAGAAACGAACAAGTACGCTTATAATACAAAAAAACACCGACTCACCTTTGTTAAATAAATATAATGTAATCACGTTAAAATTAACTTCTGAAACGGGATAATTACCAAGTGCAATTGATAAAGTTGATTCGCTTCGAGCGCAATCCGTATCATTTGATAATTAGTTTGCCTATGGCTAGACTGATCGGTCATGGCGCTCAAAGCAAATCAAAATACAATCATAGTAAATATCAAATTCCTGAAGTTAATTCTATTCTTTGCAGCGAAATAAATAATTCTAACGACGAAATTATTTTTAAAATTGTGTGATAGATATGCAATAAAACAATCTTCCCTCCCGAAAACAAACGAGAGTTGTAATGCCGACACGTTTTTCTACTTCCAAACAAACACGTACATTTTAACAAATGTAGCTTCTGTAGTGTTTATCAATCCATTGTGCGCGGATAAAAATGAGTTTAAATAAATTTTAAAATCGATGATATCCATGCACGGTTAAATCGTGTCTGTGAAATCGTAAATGAAAAAGCTCCAAGCTGAGTATTTTTTTTTAAACTTCCGCTATCCCTGTAAAGGGCTAGATATCGGTAAACATGTTTATTTAGCGATATCCAAACATCTCTGTCTAGCGGTATCGGTAGCTGTACACTTTACTAAAATAATTAATAGAATGGTTAAATATAATGTTTTAAAAATATCTTCATAATAGGCATAAAAAGGTAACATTTAAAAAACATAAACGTACCATAATATAGACGTAAAAATTCAATGTTTCCATATAAAATTTCCAACCGGCAGAATTATAAAATATTAACTTTAGTCGACGCAAAGAGGTAATAGAGTAAACCTGCTCTTGCTATTGTGCATAACTTTTTTGAATCACAATAGCTGAGTCTTGATAACTTACATACAATAAAACAAAAGTCATATTTATAAATAAACGTGGCCACCATTGGGACCACCGACCACATACTTTGATGCCCAACTGAGATCCACAACCAGATCAAAATGGAAGGGACCACGCATAAAACAAAAATATAACAACAAGTAGAAAATGATAAAGGGTATATGGGTAGTATATACTCACAGTTTTCTTCCCCGGTTTGGCTGTGTTGGGTTTCCAGTCGTCTAGTTGTAGGTAATCTTCCATGGAGAGTTGCGACGGCCGCAGAGGTTTGCTTGTACCATCGAGGCGGGCTGTAACAACGCACCGGATATATCACAACACTGAATACACTTTCAATCCATCACTTCCACCGCTCATCATAATGGGAATACAACCTGTGCCCGGGAGAAAGTTTAACACAACACATGACAAATATTTCTTGTACTGTATAACTTAATCCATTCGTAAATTATTTTATAACAGATTCTTTGGTAAGAGTCAACCAGATACACGTAGTCCGTAACAATTGTGTTAAACGTAACAATAACCGTACGAGATTGATAACCTTATCAGAGGTGACTTACCTTACTACCCTGTATACACTTTAAATAATAAATGATACATCTAAATTAAAATGAAAACAACCAATAAACCCACCTAGTCGAGTAGCGTCGTCCATTTTCTCCCACTTCGATGTAAAAACGCTTTCGACCTGTGATTGGAGCGGCACCTTACGAATTTAGTTACAATGCTGGAAGGAAATACATTAGCCCTAACCTAGCTTTGAAAACAGAACAATGAGGGGGGGGGTTTATAAACAATTTGATAAAATACTTGAATAGTTCACATAAATCAAAAGTACATAAATATTACATATTTGTGACGACAATTGAGAGAACTAGAGCTGCCATCTATCATCAGTCTTAGACATTTGTAAGTATTCACTATGACATCCAAGTTATTTCACCTTCCGAGTTTCGTACACTTGTGCATTTACTAACGGATATCAAGCTACATATTGAAAAGATATATTATATATATATTGGGAAGATATGTTCTAATAAACTATATTGCTCTTGTAAACTCTAAGGCTTTCACAGCCGGCGTTGCATGTTGTATGTATTGCTTCCGGGCTGTTTGGCCGTGGTCTAAATGAAACTTGTGTATCTTCAGTAACAGAGAAGACGCCGCGAAGGAGAGTTTTACGCTCTTGTCGCCGCCCGGACCTGAACCACTGAAGATGTCGACCGCAGTGATCGACGAAACGTCTGGAACACAAGTTTCATTTAGACCACGGCCAAACAGCCCGGAAGCAATACATACAACATAATATATTGCTCTTGCTCGTAGCGACCTCAGATCAAAATGAGATTTCCAGTGCATTAAAGTTGTTCGAATTGTGATGATTGCTTTCCATTCGCTTATTTTACTGACACAGTTACAACGTAAGTCTGAGTCTCTGAAGTTGTCTGCGCGCAGTATCTATTTTTGAGTCGCTACATAACTATTATATAACTGTCTCGCTCACTCGCTTTTCCGCATCTTTCTATCTCGCTTACACTGCTCGATAACATAAGTTTTTTACCGGTAAATGTGCAAATGTTGATAGAGCCCAGAGTAGCCTAGTCTTCCTTATTTACGATCTGAGGTTGCGTCACTGGCAAAACCGTCACCTACTCATGGATATAAATATGATACTGTGGCAACCCTAATTGGTATAGAATTGAGGCATCACCGCGCGTCTCTGTCGAGACCTCACCTCTACTTCCTGTACATCTTCCATTATGACGTCGTCTTCTACATCTTCCATTTGTACTTCAGTTATTGATGCGCTCTGCAGTAGCGTCGTGGCGTCCAATTGTATGTGGTGTGATGGGGTGGGGAAGAACCGAGCGCTTATTATTTCAAGGTCCTCATATTTCCGATTGTGAACGTTCCGTTTAAAGCATGTCTGTAAGTCTTGCTCCATAGTACAAATGTACACCTACAATGTTAACGGCGCATCATTACTTGTTGGAAGCGGTATCATAGTTAGTTTGTAACTAAGCAAGCAATGGGTCTATATGCCTTGTTCAATATACAGTGAGTAAATTAACGTGCAACAATATTTATTGGCCCTAATTCTGTTAGTCACACGAACTAGCTAAAATTCACTAAAATTCTTCAAATTGAAATAGCTCGTATTCTATTAACGTTAAAATTCAACTTCGTATAACTCCATACAACGCTCTCACTAATATTAGACGAGTTTTATTCCATTGCTGGCTAATTGCGGGTAGTTTTAGTAGGGACCAAATAAGTGGCGGCTTAATTTCGCTAAAACTACCCGCAAATTTAACAAATATATTTAATTTTTAGTGATGTTATTGATAAGTCTCATATTAATTTAGACTTTATCGTAACCCGTATAAGAATTGATTTAGTTTTCCAACATTTTAGTTTGGTTCAGTTAATTAAGCGAATCACTACCATTATCAATGTTTATAAACTCATACTCTAACACTAGTATACAATATGATTTGAACTTTAACACAAGCAATATAAACAGTGAAATACATAACCGATTGGTGGATATTACATACAATAAATACTGATATAATAATCTTATGAGAGTTAAATCATAACTTCACTGCAGTATGAATGAGTCCATGTTACTCTTTCACGCCTAAAAAGTTGGACGGATTTAGATAAAATTTGGTATGAAGATAGCTTAAGCCCTGGATTATTACATAGGCTTACTTTCATCATCATCATCATCATCATCACCGTTTTTCATCACCACTAAGGTAAAACCGCGGGGCGCAGCTAGTCGTTAATAAGGATTATTATCATCAATAACATTGTCCTGGCAAATGAGAGGTTTTTGATTCTGCATAGCATGCTGAATCTTATCTACACTACATAATGTACAAATTTAACGTGTATTCACAGCGTGTATTATTTCCTCTTAGCTGCGGGCCCCAAACTAAACAATACCTGTATCATGGGCACCCAAACAGTTACCTATAGTCACTGATAGACCTACCACAGATGAGCTCCACCAGGGACTACTGTTTACAAACAATATTTTTACGCTTGCCTGTGCGTTTTAATATATTCTACGTCCATCTTTTTCGTGACTCCTCCTCCATTCGTGACTACAACTAGTATAATGATTATATTGAGTTTTTGTCTATTGCTACATATATGTAATTCTTATTTTCAAGAATTATAATTCTCGTCTAATTCTGCCGTCTGCTTATAAATTTTATACATAATTTTTGAGTGCTTATATTAAACAATAATGTATTCAACCCCTAAAAGGGGTGAAACGAGAAATCAGAGTTATTAAACATGTAAATACGTACTTGGAAGCCATTCTGTCGGGCATAATTCCATATATCTGCATAATGTTTTAGTTGATCATTCACAGCGTCGAATATCAAAAATGAGAAGTAACCATCAGTCAAACTCCTCTTGAAGGCTCTTTTGAGCGAAGTTAGGTATGTTTCTTCTGATCCTTCATCATACTCATACTTCAGGAATGGTTTCTTTACCTGGGACAACATAAAAATTAATATTTTATTGTTCAAATGATAACGAGATTGAACAAATACAGTGCTTGCGTTAAGTTAGAAAAAAAGCAACTCTCCTGCACTGCCATTGGAATAGATTATGGCCCAAACCAGCAGAATTTACTATAATCTACCAATACATTCTCAAAATAGAGAGCCCTTATGCTACCGATAAGATAATCACTAGACAACGTCATCACTTAACATCAGGTGAGACAGTTGTCAAACGCAAGCTAATAATACATTTTTTTTAAATAAAAACATTATAGAAAACATGTTGTGCCGACCCCACCTAGTGTGGGATAAGGACAAGAAGAAGAAGAACATTATAGGTTCCTTATAGTTAAGGCTTAATATGTTTTCTTTTTATTTGTAAAGATTTAGGATAGACGGTGAACGGTGCAATATCAATTCAAAACTATACAGTTCTAATTAATATATAAATAATTCGTAATTCTACTGCTTAAATAAATAAAACAATAAATAAATAGGCAATAAAGTATAGTCATAATATCAAGCAACGTTAATCTATCACGCCGACTAGTATGGATTGGCGGTTTGGTCATCAAGGCCCTAGGCCGATGAACTGTGAAATAGAGCGGCTATTAGTGATGTGCCGGATCGTTAAAAATGTATATTCGAGGATACGGGGTAAAATACAGCTATTTGCTGTCAAGATCGGCGGACACGGATACTGATCTTAAGTAGTAAGTAAATAAAGTACGGAGTAAGAAAATAAAGATCCGCCGATAACGGCGCGCTAGACCTTGAAACAATAGTTGACGTTACGCCCGCCACTAACTACAGACTTCATAAATACTGTATCTACTACATATAGATAAATGGTTGCAATATAATGGTGCTAAATATTTGATTTAAAGAAAATAAAAGTAGTCTGGATGGTATTTAATCGTTTTTTAATACTACCTAATCACCTATATGTAGTATTTCATCCTATCATTTGAAAAATAATAAGATAAACGACCCGCGAGAAAAGCAACGGATACGGCTCTTTCTTCTCCCTTGGATATCCGCGGATACGGATATGCGGAACATCACTAGGAGCTGTACGCGCCTAGAATACATAGAAGTTAGTATTTCATTTAGCTCTAGTTCTATCCATTGAGTCGTTTAGAAGTATTTTTTCATATCCGTGCGGCAAAGGGAACTTCGTAAGGCTTTGTGAGGAGCGGCATCCAATGATGTAAATCGAACAACTGCCATAAGCGAAGTGTGCATTTATTATTATTAGTAGACGAGAAGCACAATATTGCTGATATTTCTATACATTTTACATTTCTATACAGTCGACGGTAAATATTTTCAGATTAGATGTTCACATATACGGAGCCAAAAACTTAAAATTAAAACAAAAAATATTTTTATTTATTTTAGACATTAATAAAATTAATAATACTTGAGACTTTATATGAATAGAGCCACGGCAGAGAGGCGGCAGTACACGCGGGAGTAATTATTTTAAAATAGGTTTACTTAACAATGTGTGTATCACTTTTTTACCACTTTCTTAATGGGTACTGCCAAGGAATGGAACTCGTTGCCCGAGTCTGTGTTTCCCGATATGTACAATCCTGGAGTCTTCAAGTCGCGAGTGAATAGGTACCTTCTAGGTTTGCGTGCTAAATCAAGTCGTCGTCGACGTCATCACTTAACATCAGGTGAGACAGTTGTCAAACGCAAACTTATAATAGTAAAAAAAAAAAAAAATCACAGTTAATGAATCTAATTGATTATAGATTAATATTGTGACATTGCAGAGTTGGATTCCAAGTATTCCAACCTTATTTTATCCAGTCAATCTGGGTAACTTTACAATTAGGATAACATTGCCAGGGCAAGCGAACCTTGAGTCTACAATTTATTGTGCTTAGATCACTATTTCGTTTTTTTATCAAGAAATGTTAAGATATTGAAATATCAAACTCATTTCATTTCCGAATGTATCCAGCGCCTTGTGAACAGACCAAGAAAAACAAACAGTAATTCTTAAAGCTTTGAAGCTCGCAAATGGCCTCATGTATTACAGTAACAAGATGCTTCGAAAATCATATTATTTAAGTTTTTTTTTGCTTTCATCTATGATGAGCTGACCATTTGTTTTGCATATGAAGAGACCGAGCTCCTCAATAAGCGCAGACATTGGATATCTCTGCGTCTTTTTAAAGCGATGATAGCAGGCAGTGGGAGTAACGGCTGTCAAACTGATGGACACTGGATTGATCCCCACCAATGGCTTGAGCTTTCAGTGAAGGGAACACCGTTATCAAATTCCCGCATGGTGGTAGAGTACTTTCCAGTACCCGCCTGAATAGCTACCACCCTAAAGCTTGAAAAACTGTCACCAGACGCAGTGTGTTCAGGCAGCAGCTCTTCATAGCAAGTAAGCATTCTAGGTCTAGCGTGATAACATTTTCGACCACAGCCTCACATGCTATCAAGCGAGATAGTGGTTAGACAACTAGATCTATACAGTATTAAAAAAACTTAAATCCAATCTGTACAACTAACTTTAACAATACTATCTGCATTCATTAGATAGCTCATCCACAAACAATACTGTACAATTAGAATGACAAAAATGTATGGGAACATTTTTTGAATAAATTAAATTTGCCTCAAAAATATGGGCAACATATTGTAATGCTTTCAGCGTTACACATATCTAAAGGCCACCACCTATTCCGAAAAAAAGCTAAAGGTAAAATTTGAAAATCACATCTTGTGTAAAAGTCTCAGGTCACAGGTAATTTAATTTTATATGAATATATTTTGTAAAATTACTATTACCGCCTTGTATCACGTGACACCAGCTGGCTCACTAGGCATAACAGCTTTCATTAGTAAAATTAAAATTAAAATTGTACACACAGTTTTGCCTGTTTGTGGATCTTTCTCCTCGGTTTCGCCTTCCTGCATGAAATAATCGTCAATGGACATTATCCTTGCTGTACCACCATGCTCTGCCTCTCTGTCTCTGATAAGTTTAGCTAAATATGACTTCCCACTACCTGGTAAACCTGTAAATATATATTTCATATTATCATGAAATTTGGCTTGACTTTATTAAAATTAAATTCCTTACATAATCTACTCACATATACTATTTAGATGTGTTATATATTGTTTTTCTAATTAATGCAACGGTAACTATAGCTACTAACACATAAGAAAGACCATAGGGTGTTGAGATTTAAACTTACCTCTTAGTATTATAACTATTTTCTCTGGTCTCATATCCCTTCCAGGTGACTCCAATAGATCATCAATCATAACAACATGTTTCTTCGCACCTGTGAAGCTCTCTTTCGCCTTCTTATTTCCAGTACTAGTGTCACTTTCTTTACTCAAAGCTCGTTTACGTGCCTCTGTCTCTCGAGTATCTCCTTCTTTGCTTCTGCCACGAATCTTATTATCCTCTCTCTTTGTAATACTTTTGTCGTCTCTACTTGAACTTCTGTATATGTTTTCTCTTTCACGATCACGCTCTCTGAAGTCATCACGTCGATTGAATTTATCGCGATCATCTCGTCTTTCTTCACGTCTGTCGTCCCACCTTTCCTCACGTCTGTCGTCCCACCTTTCGTCACGTCTGTCATCTAGCCTTTCATCACGTCTGTTGTCACGTCTTATTTCGTCACGTCTGTCATCACGCCTTATTTCGTCATGACTGACGTCACGTCTTCTATCATCGAATCTGTCGTTAACTCTACGTCGCCCGATGTCTTCTCTAGTAACCTCCCGCGGTCGATCTCTTATACGATCCCGAATGTCGTCTCTTGCTTCCCTGTCTCTGAAGTCTCTGGCATCTCTCATGTCTCTAACATCTCTCATGTCTCTGAAATCTCTCGAGTCTCTGACGTCTCTCATGTCTCTGACATCTTTCAAGTCCCTCACGTCTTCTCGAGGTCCTCTCCTCTCATAATCTCTGTAATAGAGATCTTTTACGTATCTATCGCCTTCCTCATCTCTTCTAGGCTTTCTGACAAAAAGCTCTTCAACCTCCTTTTCGAAATCTCTCTCTCTGTGGATATCTTGTTCTTTAGATCTGTGATTGTAGTCAAATGTGTGCACAGGCGCAATGAAATCACGAGCTGAAATTAGCAACAATTATTTTTGATAATAACATTTTTTGCCATGTCTTATTTTAACAGGTTTTCAGCATAAAATGTTTTACAGTGAATTTTTACTGTTAACTGAATTGTGTTCATTGTGAAAACATGTAAGAAGTAAATTGCTAAAACAAAAGGTGGTGCCAATACAATATAATGATACTACCTACTTTGGTACCTACCCATATATTTTTTAAATACTACTCATAACAAATGATACAAGACGGAACATTTTGCTGATATGAAAATTTAATAACCATAAATACATTATCACCAAATATACACTAATTATTGATTCTGGTTAATTGGATCTATTAAGAGAACAACCATACAACGGTCCTAGACCCAAGTATGGGTACCTTCTAGGCTTGCATGCTCTATCTTAGACCGCTTCGACACTTAACATCAGGTGAGACAGTAGTCGCAGCAAAAAAATTAAAAGATAAGCAATGTATAGTATAAAATCAATTACCTTTCAATCTCAGAGGTTTGTGTTCATAGTCAACAACAAGAGTTGGTGCAAATAGAGGTTCATCCACCCATTTGGGACGAGGAGGTTGATTCACAACAGGGTTATTACTATGGATTGGTTGGTCTGGAATATAATGATCATTAATATTCTGCTGACTGGTAATAGGTTGCCGAGGCGGTCGATTATTCAAACCCATTAATGGAGGGATTGATGCTTTTTCAAATGATGATTGTACAGGTTGATTATCATAAATGGGTCGTCTCATATCTTCAAGAAGATTTTGTTGCATACTTGGACCGCCTGGATTAATAACAGAATCACTTTCTTGTATATTTGGTCCTCCATGTCCCATATCTGCTCCACCTTGTCTCATATTCGAGCCAGGTTGCCTCATGCCTGGAGCACTCTGCCGCATATCGGGAGGAACACCCTGCCTCATTATTGAACCACCTTGCCTCATATCAGGACCACCTTGCCTCATATCGGGACCACCTTGTCTCATATCCGGACCACCTTGTCTCATATCAGGACCACCTTGTCTTATATCAGGACCACCTTGCCTCATATCGGGACCACCTTGCCGCATGTCTAAACCACCTTGCCTTATATCAGGACCACCTTGCCGCAAATCTAAACTACCATGTCTTATATCAAGCCCACCTTGCCTCATATCTGGAAGACCTTGTCTTATATTTGGGCCAGTCTGTCTTAAATCTCCAGCACTAATGAAATCTGGACCACCCTGTCGCATATTTGGCCCACGTGGTGGCATATTTGGACCAGCCTGTATCGTATTCGGACCACTTGGTCTCATATTAGGACCCCCTTGATGCATACCAGGTCCACCAGGCCCTCCATACCTCATATCAGGCCCTCCATGTCTTATAGATGGCCCTCCTTGCCCCATGATTTCGCCCTGCCTCATATCATAGCTACCTTGTCTCATCCCAGGTCCATCCAGTCTCATATCTGGACCTTTATTACCAGCACCTCTATATGGTACATCTTCATCATTATATACATTCTGCTGCATATCTTGTTCATTATCATAAATATCCTGCTGTTGTGAAAACTGAGAATTTATACCTTGATCATGTTGCATTAAAAACTTTGGACCTTGCCTATTATATGGCATGTTTTGTCTATTGCCCTGCTGTTGATTATGACTGAAGTTGTTTTGAATTTGGTTTCCCTGGCTAGGAGTGAAACCTTGGTTGTTGCCGGTATAGGATGCATTTGGAGGGATATTTTGCGAAATATTAGCTTGAGGTATATTGCCCTGAACCATAGAAAGGATATTCATAATTTTAGCATCACCCAAGATATTGTTGATACCCTTTGAAATATTTGAGTAGTCAGGACCTTGTTTCATATCAGTTACATCTTCAGCAGTGATGTCAATGATATCCTGACTACTTTGAATGTGTGAAGATTCTGGAACTAAATCTAGCCCTGGAATGCTTTTACTAGATGTACTTGTTTGCAAGTAAGTAGAGGGATCAGATTTAGTGCTGGCGTAATTGTCTTTTGAGGTATTCTCTTCCATATTAGAATAAGTGTCTTGGGGTTCATTATTGCTGCTCTTACTGTAAGGTGCTTGTGTGTTGTAATCTTTTTGATATGAGTTATTTGTAGAACTTGGAGGTGGTACACTTTGATTGTAGTTAGTTTGAGTATTACTTGGGGGTGGAGGTGGAACTGGTGTTGGCACATTACCTGAAGTAGGATTAGTGGCTACAGGGGCATTACTCATGAGCTGGGCCCTTTTTAACTTCATTTGCTGGCGACGTTCAAGTAGCTGTGCTCTGCATAATTCAAACCTATCCTCATACTCTTTATAGGACTGCTTATCAGGATGATTCACATTCTCTTTGCGCCATCTATCAATTTCTTCTTCCCATTTCTTAAACTGAATATCAAAGCTCCTCTCTTCTTCTTCCAGTTTGCTGAGTGCCTCCCTGTTAGATGGTGTAGAAGGTGCATTCTTAGGTGGCTCTGTACCATAAGACAATTGATTGTTACCTGCTGTTGGTTGTACATTGGAAAAATTAGGAGTCCTGTTGACAGGAGTTGATGCAGGTTGACTTTTGTTGCTGCCAAAGAGAGGTTGGTTGTTTTCATGAGGAGGAGGAGGTGGTGGTGGCTGTTCTGGCGGCGGAGGGGCTGGCGGAGCTGCTCCACCCACTGGCAGCGGAGGCATACCAGCAAATGGTTGTCCAGTTTGAAGATGTTGTGCATACTGTAAAATATTTGATGATGTATTAATTTATTAGATGAGACAATTTATTAATCGTTGCATCTTGCAATAACACCCACATTAGCTATGGTTTTCCTGTTAGCTCATTTATCCTACAGGATCAGTAACTTTTTTCTGGGATAGGAAGGTTAAAGTATAATATAGTTCAGCCGTTCTGGCATGATAGAGTAACCAGCATCCATACATCTGAGGTTCCACATTTATAATTTACATAATGAGTTAATTGAAACACATGCATCTCTATGTGTTAATTTACATGAGCCTTTCACAAAAAATTTTTTGTTTTCTTAAAGCAACTAAATTGTTGAACCTCCATTTAAAGCTAAACTAATAAATTACAGTGTTGGATTCATATATTTAGGATATTATTCTTAATAATGATGTTATTAATAGTTCTGCGCTTTGGTTACTGAAAATATAAGGGTAAAATACTAGGTTGTCGCCATTATGACACTGATATTTGATTAACAAATAAATTATTGTGGTTCATATAATATTTCTTTGGAAATAAATTATTTCAAAAGTATCTGTCAATAGTGGATTCTTACCAGGCAAGGCAAGATTAAAAAAAGATTTTGTTTTAAATTATATTTTGATAACAGAGGTTATATACCATAGAGCAGTAGTTCCCAAAATTAACTGTGTAAAGTCTCGACAAATAATAAGGTTTTTTTCTTCTAGGAACATTGTAGTTAAGCGAGAAGAATGGGTTAAATTACGTAAAAATATTTTTGTGTGGTTATATACTACTTTCTGAATAATCTTAAATACAAATCCTGATTATTCTGGAAGTAGTCGAAAAATTGTGGAAACTACCTCACATAATTTATGGACTCCCCTAACTAGTTTCATGTGACTTTAGCTTATGTGGAGAAATGAGGGGGAGTAAGGGAGTGGTAAAAGTAACAAGCTGCTGAACTATCATTCATATTTAATATACTTTTTTTTTTTTTTTTTTTTTTTTGATAATTCCTTATCTACAATCAGTCACTGACTTTCAGCAGATTGGTTGAGAGGTCTCCTTGTATTATGTCTCTATCCGTTTTAGAGTAATATAAATTTAGAGTTTATAAAGATAAATATGAAAGTTTTGTTAGTATATTAAAGAAAAGACTATATATTAAGTATATAGTCTGGTTTTTAATTGGCGTTAAAAATGTAAACAAAGGCCTTGACAGAACAAAAAAATTCATAGAAAACTGTGCAGTCTGTAATTTGATGATACATTAATTAATTTTCATTTATAACATAATAACCTTGATTTATGCAAAACGTATGGTTGAATTTTGCGAAATTGTTATTCAAACATATCTATAATAATAGGAAGATTTATTCGTGCAGTTATTTTTCTTGGACTGTGAACACTACAGAGGTTTAAAGTTAAGTTTTTGCTGTTTATCGTTATTGTTATATAGATTTGTGATATTGTTATTTAATTGTGTTCAGTTTATGTTTAATGTTATGAAAAGATTATTTTCGTATGTTATATTGTTTTAAGAGGCTGTTTAATTGTTTGTGGTTGATTCATATCTTTGGTGAATTTTCAGAGAGAGTAATTTGTAGCAGAGGTCCCAGGGAGAGGCTTTAGTTTTGCACTTAGTGTGTCATCATGACATTCTTGCAATGCTTGTTTGATAAAATCAGTTGCTGTATTAAACAGTTTCATAACTAACTTTAGTCAACTTTTGTTTATCTTAATTAAACACAAATTTGTTTAAATAAAAAGCAAAACATTATTGTAATACTCACAATTGATATATTGGTATTATACTCTTTTAAAAATAATAATGGAAACAATTGCATTTCCATCATAATACAATTATAAAGCAGTTCACAAATTGTTAAGCTATCTACAAGCACGCGAACACGTAATGAACACATGGAAACTTTCCAACTTATTTTGGTAAATCTCACTCCGAGTTTCAAGACACAGTCTCCCACCTAGTTTGAGCCCAGACGTTAGAACTGTTTTCTGATTATAATTGTTACAATGCTTTCTGCTTATACACTAAACCTAATGTATCTTTTAAGATATAATGTAATTTACTTTTGGAAATAAATATATTTATTTATTATGTGTTGTGGACAAGTTGGCAGCCCAGTATGGTGTCACTATCCAACTTCCTCCTTACCATTGAGAGCTTCTCCCGATAGAGCTGGTATGGACACAGGTTAAATTGTATGTGTTGCACATAATAATAAAACATTTTAAATGAATGAAGTTAAACAATAGTTGGAAGAGGGATTGACAGAAGTGACACCTGAAAAATGGGTGGAATCCATCAACCATATTATAAAGGTTGAAGACAAAATGTGCCATTTTGACCATATTATTGATGAAGTGACAGAAAGGTTACGATAAATGTGAATGAATCAGACTCAGAATCAATCTTTGATTTTGAATCTGATTCGGAATAGGTAAAATGTAATGAAAATTCTTATCTGTTTGTTTTATAAAGTTGTTGTTGCTTACTAAGCAGCATTAGGAGGATCTTATAACCAGGCAGCTTCATGCATCCACAGAATGTAAGAATTTGTCTGCTAAAAATAAATGTAATGAAATAATATTTGTGTTAAATTAACTCATATTATGTTTGACACACTTGTTACTCAAATGTTTGGTTAGATATGAATTACACTGACTATAATAGAATTGGTAGATATGGTGATGGATCATATTCCACAATTTCATCATTAAATATAAACATTTTACTACTGCACACAAAATTCTGTTACATAGATACATACCAAGCTAATGAAAATATGTTGAAAATGTTTATCACCCCTGGACTTTACTTTGACAATTACATGAAGTAAAATTTTTTGTTTACATTTTTGAACTCCAATTAAAAACCAGACTATAGTTTTAACTAACTTATGGACTATTTTTTAAGCTCTTAAGCTTTAACCTTACCTACAATACCCACAGACCTCAGAAAAGGATAAACTATAGAATCATAACAATATTGTGCATTTTATCTCAATATTTAGAAAAATATATTTAGTAGCTAGGTATCTTCAGCAGAGTTTAGGAATAGGGTACCTTTCCTTAGCTCTATTTTTATGACCCCTCCTCTGCCACAGTCCATTTAGTCAATGTTTTAAATTCTCAATTTTCTTGTGGGTTGTCCGGGGAAATATGTATATTTAGATGTCATTGATACTAATAACACCCAAGTTTGATGTGACATAATCTAAATTCCAGTCATAAAATGCCCTTTCATATCCCAAATTTACTCAACACTCATTACTAGCACAAGGGTAGATTATAAAGGCAACCTAGAAATCTATGAAAGCTATAAGACTGTCTCGGCAGTATACAGATATGTTTCACTTGTTAACGCAGTCTAGTTTAGGTATAGACATTTTACGGCTAACCTTTTCTCCATACTGAGTTTGCCACTGCGAGTACTGCTGTTGCCATTGGTTCCATTGCTGCCAATTCTGTTGTTGCAAAACAGCCCATTGCTCAGGCGTGTAATTGCCTATGCCCATTTGATTGATGTTCATATCCTGAGACATTCCCATAGCAGTGGTCCATTGACCTGCTGCAGTAGGCATCTGCCACGCCATTGTTAAATAACTGAATAGCCTGCAACCTAAACGTACTACTAATGTATAATGCTGATAATCATGCACTTTTTATTCCCAGCAAATATAAATACGAAGTGCACAACTCTAAAAGAATGCACCAAACGGAAAATCGCACATAATCATATTTATAAGACGTCAGACATGTAGATCATGTAGATTAAAATGAGATACAGGTTAGCACAGCTAACGGCCATTTTGTAGTAATGATTTTGACTGAGCCATGGATCACATTTATTAAATAGCTATTCAACACTACAATGAAGCCATCGCCAAGGGTGAACACGAGTTGGTCCAGAATTAAGTTACTGTTAAGTACACTGTGACAATAGTGCTTGAAAACTTCAGGTAAAAATGCCGACATCGATATCAACCAGTGATGGGACATTTATATTAAAGCCACTATCGATAACCGATTACTTCCTGTATTATCAGTTTTTATTGTCCTGTTTGCAAAATAAAACACATATTTATAATATTTGAAATTATATTCAGATAAAACTGTCACTATCACTAGTTAGGAAAAAAAGACCGACGTAACTTAGCGATGGACTGAGCAGTGAGCCATTGGGAATGAAAGCATAAAAAAGAAGTCCCTATAGGGTGTGTTTCTTTTTGAGCTTTGAGCGATTTGAGCACAAAGAGCGTGCTTAAAGCCATTCCAAAATGCACTGACAGCTGCCCACAAAATGTATATGACGTCATCATCCTAAGCTTAGAACGCTCACGAGTACGACGTAGAGCAGTGTGAGCGCTGTCAAACACATAGATTAATAACTATGCATTGAGAGTCAAACATCTCACTCATTAAGAGAATCTGTCAAAAAATTGATAGTTCGTCCACAAAAAATTAAAAACGTAATTTTATATATCAGAAAAAATTACCCATTTAGTGCCCATGAAAAACGGAAGTGAATGATTTAATATGAATTCAATGAGAACTGACATTAAAAAATTCGCGCGCATTCACAAACAAAAAGCCGTTCCGATTTGCTTACGAGCGTCAGCACTGTCAGTACTAAATTCATCGCAGAACAGCACACGAACGTGTGCACTGTGAGCCCAAATTGAAACGCAGCCTTAATGTACGGCCATGTACACCCGTAGATAAAGCCTTGTTTGTACGATCCAGTGCAATCAACTGCAACATACGCGAATTGAATGGAAGTCTGTGGCTACTGGCACAAGGCAAAGGAAGCATCGACTTGCAAGCTAGGAGTTCTATCTTAGTCTATGGGTGTACACGAATTATTGGCCGTGCATTATTGTCTCCCAAAAAAAAATCAATCAAGAGATTTTTAATCTGTTATTCATAGACTACAGGACACAAATGTAATGTAATGCCAATATAGCAACAATATATCTAAGCGTAGCATATTTCAAATTAGCCAACCACACAAAATATATAGTTTATAATAATATACCGTGTTAAACAATATATATATATATATATATATATATATTGTTTAACACGGTATACGCACCATAATTCCATTATTTTGATTTTGATTGAGCTCCCGATATTTCGGCGCGGTTCCACGCATCATGATCACGAAGAGACTCACGGAGATATATCGGGAAGTCAATCAAAATCAAAATCATGGTGCGTATCCCGTGTTAAACAATATATATTATTATGAAAAGCCATGAAAGTTTAAAACAATATAACTGTTTATATAAAACAATTAATATATGGGCTGTGTTCTTACCGGCACCAACGGGTAGACGAGATAGAGATACGCATCCAAAACACCCTGAGATGCAGTGCAGCGCTAAACAAAGTGTTGGTGTCCAAGCTTATGGGCAGAAAATCCAAAGTAAGGATATACAAAACAGTCATTAGACCTATCCTAACGTTTGGATGCGAGACTTGGACACTGACACAAAAGGAAGAGAACAAAATGCTGGTGGCGGAGAGGAAAATACTCAGAAAAATTCTAGATCCGGTCAAAAAAGAAGACGGCAGTATGAGGTTATGACGGAATACCGAAGTCGAAGAACTAGTGGGCGAGCCCAATATTATCGGAGAAGTAAAAGCTTACAGACTTCGCTGGCTCAGCCACATGCAAAGAATGAGTAAAGATCGAGGTGTAATGCGGGCGTATGTGGGTCAACAGACCGGCCGCCGGCCAGTGGGAAGACCTAGATACAGATAGAAAGATGAGATGGTAAAGGACCTGCGTGACCTCCAAGTGGACGACTGGCAGGAACGCACCCATGATAAGGAAGGATGGCGCTTGATCTTGACAACGATATTCTTGATTTATTTACTATCAAATTGAAAATATTTAAAACTTGGCTCTAGCTAAATACACAGATGTGTGGAGCCATGTACATATCTATCAGAAAAAAACTTAATCATCGCTTTAGGCCATTGGTTAGAATGAATGGATTTACATGTTCATTCAATTTATCTATTCTTGTCGTTCATTCGAAATTACCCTTAACATAAAATATTATCTATGGTTGTGTTTGTTTACATTTTTTATCAGTTAAGGATGAATACACAATTCCATGCTCCTGTGTTATCGGTAATGGCAACCTTCCGATCACCGATGAACATTCTAGGTCTAGCGTGATAACATCTTCGACCACATCGTCACTGACCATCAAGTGAGATAGTGATCAAACGCTAGATTATACAGTAGAAAAAAAAAAGGTCAATCAGAAAGCATTTGAAGAGAATTCTTTAAATTGTTTCATTGCCTTGAGTAACATACGCTATATTTTTACTACAATATATTATGGATCTCAATTAAACTTCAATAATCGAAATTAATGTGAAAACAATGCGGTGTAATTTCTTACATCTCATACACTGCGAGAAAATTCGATGGTTAAACAAATAATGTTAAATACGAGTAATATTAAAAAACATGTCAAGGTCTACAAAAAATACGCATCGCCATATGCGCAACGATTGTATTTAGGTCACTAGAAGCCCTGTTTTATTTAACACTTGATAGGAATTCCAATCGAAATAAAAGGACGTTACCTACTCGTTCCTTAATATTAATCCGTATTGGAATAATTTAAGTATAGACAGTACTGTTTCAGTAACCTTAGAATTAGATAAAGTGAATTTAAAAAATATATATTTATTAGGTCTACAAATCATTTAGAAACTAAGATATATCTATCATCTACTCGAAGTAGTCACAGCATGCAAATAAGTTATCAAACACTATGCTAAAAAGCAGAAAGTTATAAATAACTGCTAAATATTAACGAATTGTTAAGAAAGTACATAACCTTCTTACTACATATAAAAATTAAACTAGACAAAACTTTCGGAATGAATTAACTAATATTTTTAAAATATCCACGACTGTGTCGTGGATATTTTATTTAGATATCTACACTATTTCTACACTATTTTATTTAGATATCTACACTATTTTAAAATAAGCACATGCGAAAGAAAGGACTGCGTTGGACAAGGTTGGTGCGTGACATCAGCAGCCTAAAAGTGTCTATATTATGAAGGCCTGATCTTCTTAATCGTGGTACTGCCAATTCAAGCACATTTAATAAATGAGGATAGTCAACTAAATAATTTACAATTGTGTATAGGAAATTAATTCAAATGATACCAATAATTTAAAAATTATACTTAAGAGAAAAATAAACGCCGTTGTGTGTATATGGCCTTGCAAGTTGTACTCGCACGTACAGCTTCTTACGTTTAATATAAATTGTTATGTTTAAAAGCTGACTTGATCGAGTTGAGGTCGATGTGGTCGGTGTTGGCGAATAAAAGTCCTTTTCACTGAACACAGATTAATAAAGGTCGTATTCACACCATGTACTTAATGGAACCTCTTTCATGAGTATCGGGGATACGCAGTGCTTGTGATATTCGCGTTAGCGCGCACTCGGGACTGCGTCTGTCCGAGTTGCGTTACTAATCGTCACTGGTTTGAGGATTATGGGCCCGGACGCGGGCCAGCGTTCCCAACGCAAAGCGGCATCTCAACCACTGATCAGTTCTTACCACTCATACATGTTGCGCATCCGAACGGTGTCTTATTAATAATAACGAACTGGTGGTGGCGCTAGCCGCCACATAGTGTTCTGAGCTTGGAAATTCTGCTAAGTGTGTGTAAGCTCATAATTTTCTAAATAATCACTTAATACCTACTACCCGTAAATAACTAATAAATATTAAATATATTTGTCTCAGTGACCGAAAAAATGTTGCCTACGTTACCGGATTTAGACCATAGATAGAATACATATTAGTAATTTAGACGTATTTCAATTAGCAAGTTTTAAACAATTTCGGAAAGTTGGCAACATTGAGTAAGACGCCATTTTCACGTTAAAACGTTGTTTTGTTGCTAATACTACGGTTAGCTATATTTCGGTTTTGTAATAATTATTTATAGTGCTTCACGCTAAGAATCACTTTTATTCATTTCTTTTTATTCTTGTGAAAAAGTTATGCTTTGCGCTAAAAGTTGTTGTGCTCCAATTACTTGATCAGTTATGGATATTTCATCTGCGCGGGAAATGTGACCACGTCTAGTAACTCTTCAAGCGTCATTATTTTTATTTGTGAGGAAAAGGAGCTATCACGGTCATAATGATTCCGACCAAGCCTCGTAGACTGAAAGCAGTCAGGCTTCCAAAGGTCTTGGAACGTCGGTATAAACAAACAAAATGCCGAGATTGCAAAGTAGTGCTGACTCGTATGGACTTTGCCAAGATATTAGGTAAATTCACAAAAGTCAAAATTCAGTTCGAATCTGATTCGCCGAAAAAAAAACCTACTACTGAATCTTCACCAAATGCGAGATTAAAAAATAATGAAAATGGCATGGTGCAAGTACATCGCAGTTCCTACAATCTTCACCCTGCCAGAAAATTGCTTGCGGCAACAACGGGTAAGAGGACAAGGAAGTTCGAAACACCATCACCTCAACGTCAAACTACTAAAAGTAATGAATCTTCATCACCCCGTCAAAGTAATAAAAGGAATGATACGTTAAAACCTCATCAAATTTCTAAAAATAAAGAAAGATCACCTCGTGCAACATCAAAAAGGATTGAAATGTCAATGTCTCAAAAAGTAGCAAAAAAGAATGATGCTTCTTCACCTCAACAAAAGGTGACCAATGTGCTTAAAGAAAACAATAGATTGAAGAAGCCATTACAGAATGACCTAGATTACTATTCAAAAACACCAATTAACACTATTAAACGCTATGGGGTAGTATTTGTTAATCCCTCTAGTAAAATGAGTGATGTGAAAAGTAAAGTAAATCTCGACAACCTTTTACCTAACATTAACAACAGCATACTTCCCTCAAAAGACTGGATTATTGAGTATTTTCCTACCACCGGAGAACCAAAAGAAGACAAAATATACGATCGTATAGCAGCTGAGTTAGAAGACCTCATGTATAATGAAAAAACCAAAAATAGTACTGACAACAAAGATGGCAAGAATGATGAGTTCCCATCAATATTAGACATCTTAAATGAGAACCCTAAAGAGGTTACAGATAAACAAAATGGCCAAACTAGTTCAGTGCACCTAGAGTCAAGTGATGTTGAAGCTATGCTCCTAGGGAAGTCTAAATCTTCAGAGTCACTACCCATGGAAATTGATAATGTTGGTATTAGTGTTAATCCTACAAATACTGATAAAGTGTTAGATAAAAGTGTGGCAGATGATAATCCCGAGAGTCCATCAATCTTAGGTGAACCTGAACCAAAAGAAGTGCCAGTCCTATCAGTAGCAGAAAAGCCATTGAATCATACGTCAAAGAGTGATTTAATATCAACTCCTTCAAAATCTATCGATGAAAATGATAACACCAATGCTAAAGACAAGAATAATACAAAATCAGAAGTGACACAGGTAACTTTCAAGAAAAACTCACTTCTCTCTGACTGTAAAACAGTTATATGCCCTAAAAATTTGAAGTATAATATAATGATACAAGGAAAGTCAATTGAGTTACTTGGAGCACCCAAAATTATTTCTAGTTTAGAAGATTTGCAGGTACTATTGCAGATTGTTGATGAAAGTGAACTGACCAGTTTATATGTATTACATTGACTAATTTAATTACATATTTGACTTTCACACATGTTAAATTAATAATGCATCATTCAAATGAAATTGTTTACATGAAACTTTGACTATTTTATGGTTGGCAAGTTTATCTGCAGTAGGTTGCTGTACAGTTACAATACAAAATATATAGGTATATATCAAATAATCATCTACATACCCTCACTCTAGCATTTGGGGACCCATTTCACTTTAGCCTTCCTAATTTTTTTACATATTTGGTTATGAGTCATCCTCGATAAAGATCAAGCTTGTCATTGCACAATGTTCTCAAACCTTAAGTTGCTTTCTTTTTCAAGATGAGATTGAATAGCCAGTGATCGGTACTAATCTAGGGCTGTAATAATATTATAATTCCTGAAAGTATTTTGGAACTTTTCATCTTTATTTGATTTTATATTTTAAAAAGAGATTGAAAAGTGTCTAATTGTAGTGTTAATATTAACTCAAATACTGCAATAGAGGCTTTTATTGAAAAACATTTTAAAGTATTGACACAATATTAGAATTTGAGTGATATTCAACCAACTTAAAAAAAGAGGAGGTTCTGTATTCGACTCGTATGTTTGTTTTTTTTTCATAATAATTGGTCAAGAGGTTTTGGAGTACACTCCAATAACTGAAAGTGCTACTCATACCTTGACGACATTATAATTGCAGGTCAAGACATAGACAATCAATCCAGTGAGTAGCAAAGGTCACTGAAAAGGGTGAAATAACTTGTCGAAGTCGGTACCATGCGCTTAATATTTTGATAAGAGTTACTTTTGAACTATCATGGTACTGATTTCAGCCAGTTATTTCACACTTCTGAGTGTTAAAGCCGGTTCCATTCTTTGGTAAAATATTTACAGTAATAATTTTTTTTTCAGTAATTTGAATTTGATTAATTACATCACCACCAAATGTAAACCAAGAAAGAAAGATGATCTTTAACCATATGTATAATTGAGTTTAAACCGTGTTGGGTGAAATTACTACAACTGAAAGAAGTTTTGTTACAATGAGGTAAAGAGTATAGGATAACATCAGATATAAGCTGCACAGACACATTAATTATTATAAGTCCTCAACTTGTAATAGTACCTTTTTCATGTTTGAATAGAAGTTTTTTTAGTTTCATTATAGTGCCCATGGCACATTTGTATAACATGTATATCAACTAAATCAAATGTTTTCAGCACTAGAGAGGTTGAAAAAAGTACAATCTTTACCTTTCATATAAATATAACTTCCATAGGAGTGTCTGATCTCTTGTGTACATGCTGACAACATGAGAATAAAGTGAAATATCCAATATTATGAGGCTGTAACCAAAAAGTGTTGCATACAAATTGGACCTATAAAGCTTTACTGAATTCTTAAAGTAGTAAAGTGCATATTCTCACGGGTGGCTCCATACCCATTATGTGATATTGACAGTAGTAGTAATAGTATGCAGTCAAGATAATAGGACATATATTACATTTTGTTCTACCTGTTATCACAATCACCTGAATGGTGTCTACTAATTGGAGGCAATTATGTTTATAATGGGACCTCACATGCAAGGAACTATTTTTCTAAATATCTCATGAGTGGATTGATATTGGATAAGTTCTCTCTATTGTAATGATGGAAGTTTATAAACAGAATATATGATGTTTGTAGGAAGGAATCGTAAAATATTTATTGACTTAATATTGTATCTTATTAAATCGTTATGTATTTGTACATATTAAACAAAATATTAAGAAACAGAAATAGAGTAATAAAATTTATAATAATATAGAAATGTTCTCCATTTGTTTTGATAAATATTACAAATATGAACATAGAATAATTTACTATAAATGGGTAGGATGCGGAACTGGTAAATGAGAATAATTGGTAGTAAGAAAATACGGAGTAATATTTTCGGACATAACTTAATTTTTAAGACAGTTTGTTTAACTTTATTTTACATTGACATGTTTTTTGCGCAAATAGATGCTGTTATTGCAAAGCATTCAGCGTTTTGATGTCATGTCAAAGCTGTGTCACTCTTCAACATTCTATTGAATGTAAATTATACTACCAATATTACAGTTTAAAAATTGAACCAGAAAACGTACCATACACCATACATATTTAGCTTGCAACTAAAAGTTTCCAACCTGAAAAGTTTAAAATGCTATTCAATCTGTTAAAATTATATGGTCATTACCAACACCCTATGTGTAAAGGACTGAAATTTGAGTAATCCGCAACAGCACAGTATAGATTGGCAATATCACGTGTCTGTACAACCCTAAACTGTTTTAGATTGTATACTGTGCCTAAGTATAAAATCTACATAGTTATATTTATAAAATATAAATCCTTGAGGTGTGATAAGTATATGTTGGTACCCATAGGGAGGTGCATACATACAAATCCTCTTTTTTGGAATGACTGCCCTGCTTTAGTTTTTGTTAAAGTTAACAAAACATCTTGAATACTTTATTTCTATTATTAAAATGTTATTCTCCACAGAATCCAGTGTCCCTACCATTTTTTAACATATTACATAATTGGTTAATATATAAAAACAAGACATACAACGAGAAACATAAACACAATAATATCCTTCAACAATTTATTACAGCATAAACTAAGCTGAAAAATACTATATATTTGTAATTATTTATGTTCCATTTGCATATGCATCCAGGCAGACCAATGTCTGGAAACAGCACCCGATGCCACCTTTTCGTGCGCAAGACTGTAGGATTGGTGTATGATCCGACAGTCTTATATATTACATAAATAGCTTTTAACAAGCTTTTAAGTTCGTTCTGTCCATCCAAAACCCACACCGGATGAAACCTTATAAGGTGGAGCTAGATTGACTTTCTGCGCCATTTCGAAGCTTCACGTCATACCATAAATTGTGTTTTAGTTTACGTTGCATGTTGTTTTTATGTCTAATTCTATTTTATTGAATTCGATTTTCATCCGAAATTGTTTTTCTCATTTGTTCTTGTCACTTGGCGCCTAGACGACTCGTCTCGACTTTTCTCGTTGCATCCTAGAGCAGCTGCTGTCGCCGTCTGTCTGCATCTACAATATTATACCCGTCCTAATCCTTCAGAGTTTCAATTGTTGTAAAGGTAAGTGGGTTATAAAGGTGGAAATATTGTACCTACATGGATTCCAATTTCAAACAATAAAGCAATATCTTAAACTTGACCCATGACGAATAGATTTTAAAGCTGATTTTATTCATTACGTCTTAAACATATTTGGTAAAAAATTAAGTTGTCCTTTCAAATTTAGCAATAGACTGAAGCTATTTTCACAATTATGTTCATTTTTTTAAAACTGAGATTTAAGTCTGAAGTCCTAATTAAAATTTAGTATGAAATTTAAATTGAACCTGTGCGAAGCCGGGCCAGTGTTTCAAAATTTGAACATTGAAAACAAGCAGGAATTGAACATGCATGTTGCTCTAGCTATTACGTAGCTACATGCATGCTTAATTTCTTTAGTGTTGGCTTTACAATTGGGGCGAAGAAGGTCATCCCTTGGTACCACAGTATACCCCGCGGTGGCCCAAATAGCCAAAAAGAATTATATGTACGTGAAACAAAATGCAAATAATATGGGATAAATAAACGGTTTCACGTACCTAGAAACCGAATGCAAGTTATGTACTCGGTATCGTGAAATGGAACGTATTCAGAAAATTTGATAGTTTGACATTTACAATTCAACGTCATTCCGTTTCTCGTGAATGTGATCTTTTTGTGGTTTTACGGCAATGTTAATTTATGCTTATAGAGGTAGATTAAGTCAATTGTAGTAATTTTAATTACGTCGCGTATTTCAAGCGCAAGTCTAAACATATAGCTATCCTTTTCTTTATTATTTGTACCGTATTATCTGTCGCAGTAAGCATGTTTATGTCGTAAAGGAACAAAATCTGAGCACCGCGCAGTATGATTAAGTCATCTTTAGTAAAACACCATTGTTTTACGGTTCTTCAACGGTTTTACCTTTGTCTTGTTAACTAGACTGGATTGTGTAAAAAATGCAAGATGGCACCTTCATTTAACTTAGTACTCAGTTGTTTGATTTATATGCGATGATCGTTTTAATGACTATTATTTTAGTTATATTCATATATATTGTGGTACCAAGGGATATCTCCCTTCCCTCCTTCTCTCGTTAATTCCCGCGCCCCAATTTAAAGTGTTCCTATTTCTTTATTCCGTAAGCTTGTACATTTCTGATTATTCCCAAGTCTGCCTGGTAAATGTGGCAACACTGTATAGTAAAAATAATGTAAATTTTAATGGTCGTTTTGAACATTTTATGATATTTTTATAAGGTAGGTAATCATTTGAGTGCAGGCTCATCCCAAAGGTGTCGTTCCTATGACACTTTTGAGACAAAGCTGACGGAAGTCTCGATACTTGAAATTTTGAAAAAATCGGGACTCAGCAGATACCTATTGCCAAGTACTCATATAAAAGTTGGTTCTCAATATTTAGTAAGACTCATTCAGTTAGTGCTTTGTTCTATTCTTCCTTACGCAAGAAGCTTTTATTGCGGAAAATCATATAGTAAGTGACTCACAAACGGTAATTACGTCAATATTCCCCATTCTATCATACCTACGCCAACTCCACTGATGTTCTCAAAGATCACTTGTCTCGCACGAGTCATAAGAAGTTGAAGATCAGTTCAGAGCTATTTTTTCCAACGTCCTCCTGCATGATTTATCAGGTCGGCAGACATCTCCGTCTCTTATGAATTTCCAGCTTGTCGGCCAACGGCTTAGCGTAATTCTCCGAAAGTCCGAACATAGACCCATCACTCCAAATTGAAGTGATGGGTCTGAGGTCGATAACTGTTAGGTACGTATCTCTTTCTTTCTGATTGGTCACACACAGCTCCCTCCAGTTGTAGATGCGCACCTTGCTCATCAAGCCCATAGCTTGACCAAGATTTGGTTTTCCACATTGTGACATCTCCATCCTATTACACCATATAACTAATGTCCATACAATAACGTTTCTGTCAATACAAGTACCTAGTAATGTACATCTGCAGAAATCCCTTTACAATGAAGTAAAAGAGAAGATTTTATATTATGTAATAAATGAGTCAATTAGGTAGAGGGTTAAAATAGCCTGTTCTTCCCCACAGTTAGTGTAACTACCATCTTACTTGATATCCGTGTGTGCGTTGCGTGTTTAGTGGTAGGTATCACAAATGCCTGTCAAATGTTTTTAATGCATTAAATACAGTGTTGTCAGGTTTTTGTTCTTAAATGTTCTTTATTAAGCAATACATTCGTACAACGTATTAACTAGACACAGTCTACGAATAATACAAATATAAATTAGAACGACATATACAGGCTACAATCCTCTTTATAAGTCTTTTAAAAAACTAATCGTTATGTTAATTAATATTGTAAGCTATGAAGTCGGCGACGAATTAAAATGCTTTTAATAAATAAATAAAATCTTTATTGTTCATAGGTACATAACATTTTTCAATTGAATGGTGCACCTGAAACTTAAACTAGGTTTAGAACCCGTGGTATAAGTCTCAGAAAGTCTTAAAATTAAGTAAATAAAAATTCAAACATTGAAATACAACATTACGCTCCTTTTGTACCAGAACCATTTTTGTAAGCACAATTATTTCTCAAAGTCATACAAATAGTCTGTTTATTTGTTTTTAATATTTTAAATGAGGGATAAAGTTACACGAGCTATTTTCGAAAATCGCCATCAACGCTACCGTGCGTGTGGGAGCGCAAAATGGCGGCCGCACGCAGTTTTTAATCCACACTCACAATAACTCCTGCGTTGAGAAGGAGAAGATGAGGTGAGTTCTAACGCAACGCGGCGAGACTTCACACCTAGGGTGCGTTTCATTTTGGGCTCACAGTGTATACGTTCGTACGTAAAGATTTAGCTGTTCCGAGATAAATTTAGTACTAACAGTGCTGACGCTCATAATCAAATCGGAACGGATTGTGTGTGTGAATGCGCGCGAATTCTTTAAATGTCAGTTCCCATTAAATAATTCCCTTTTTTTCTGATAGATAAAATTGCTTATTAAATTTTTGGGGCCAGATTACCATTTTTTCAACAGATTCTCTAAATGAGGCAGATGTTTGACTCTCAGTATATTTATGCGTTTAGCAGCGCTCACACTGCTCTACGTCGTACTCGTGAATGTTAGCACAGAACGATGACGTCATACAAATTTTGTGTGCACCTGTCAGTGCATTTTGGAATGACTGAGCACACTATCTGTACTTAAAGCCCATAAAGCAACGCATCCCGGGTTATTACGAAATTCGGGAGTTTTGGTGTAATATTTGGCAAGTACCAATGTGATTTTTTAAATTTATATATACTTTCCTGAGTTTATTTATGAAATTACTGACACGTCGTGCCTACGAAAGCACGTAAAGTCGTTGGTCCCGGTTGTCATTTGTTACAGGACGCCAGAAAGTGACCATCAGTATATCCAAGAGTATCGTGTTGCCCAATAACAGTTGTGGAGGTCTGAAAGGCAGTCGCTCCATGTAAAACACGGGTTTTCAGCAGCATCTGGTTAGACTAGTTGCCAACCTCAGCCTAGTTGGGAAAAGACTAGGGAGATGACGTTCGGTACTTTGAAAGACTGGTGCCATGCTAGACTTACCAAGTTATCACAGACCGAAATTCTACTGGGTGCTCTACATGATAGTACATATTGAGAAAAAAGATATTTTAGATTTTCGTGATTAATTTGGCAACTCAACTATGTAATAAAAAACATTTAAAAACAGTATTTAATAGAAATCAAATGTTCCCCGCAGCAGACTGGTCTAATTATCTTAAGATGTAAATAAAACTTATCAAATATGTCAAAAAGGGAAGGGGCAGATGCCTATATTACAGGTTTACTAACCCTAGCTTATGCATCTGATATTGTAATTACACTCAACAACAATGTTATCTTGCATCAAATAGTGCAATACAGCAAATTTTGGTAAAAATTTAAATAGTGACAATGCAATACAATACAATTAACAAATACAATAAACGATTTGATTTAATTGAAAATAAACAAAATGCTAATTATCTTAAAAATGGATCAAGGCATGATGGCAGGCAAGCGTACGTATTATTTTGACATATGTCCGCTATCAACTGAAATCGACCCATTTAATTCATGTAGGTAGTAGGTACCTGTAATTTATAAAACATTACGTCACTATGGCGTATGAAACCTTGAGTGCCTAGTTTTTATTCTTCTTCTTCTTGTCCTTATCCTTAGTCAATAGGTGGGGTCGCACAACATGTTTTCCTCTTCCATTCTCGTTTATCATAGTATAAGTCTCAGTGCTCACACCTTTCATTAACATATCATTCTTCACAGTCCATCCATACCTTCTTCGACCTTCGTCTACCTCTTTATACATCTACATTCATGTTAAGTACTCTTAGATATATGTTTTTCATCCCTCCTCATGACATGCCCATACCTAGCCAATTTATTTCCTTTCAACTTACCATTCACTGGTGCTACTTTAAAGCTTCCTCTTATGTACTCATTCCTTATTTGATCCATTCTAGTCAGACCACGCATCCATCTCAATATTCGCATCTCTTCCACATGAACTTTCCTTTTATCCACCTCTTTTGCTGCCCAACATTCAGATCCATAGGTACATTAAGACAGGTCTCACTATGGTCGTATACATTTTGCCCTTGAGTTTCAAGGTCATTCGCGGATCGCTATATGGTCCCTGAGCATTCAACCTGCATTTATCCTGTTCCTTCCGTCTCGTTCAATATTGTCGTCGCGTCGTTTTGAATCAGTAATCTGAGGTATCTACAATCGGAGCAGAATGGATACACCATTTAAGGCTACACGGAAAAACTTGGATGATCCACCGAAGTCGTAAAACAGATGTTCGGGGTTGCTACTGATCTTTAATCTGACACCAATTTTTCCCGACATTTTCCCAGTCCGTGCTGGACCTCGGTATGCACCCACAAATAAAAATCAAGTACAAGAAACAAATCAGTTTGAACATTTTTCCACAGAAAGGGTTAAAAAAACTGTGTGTCGTTTGTAGGGCTGGCAGTAATATTACAATTATTATACTGGAGTACTATCATTATTTCCAATGTGAATCGTACATATTAGTTTTTATAGGTGTTTCATAAATAGTTAATAAGTACTACTTACATGTAAAATCCATATCTTACCCATTTTTTGAAATTAACAATCGTCCAGCCAATATTAATTATGAATACGTTAAATTTGTGTATCATTAAAGTACTAATTTTATGTGTAGGTTGTAGGTCGTAGTAGTAAGGTAGACAGTGTGATATACACCCACGAACAAGTGTGTGTTGCTAAAAAGGGTGTTTATTATGAAGAATAATTTGACACATACCTACCTACAACTACAAGCATATAATGGTATGTGCTTACCTAAAATACCAACTATCACTTAATTAATAGTCAGTACCTTTTATGTACCACATAATTGTGGAACCACACTTAATAAGGAATTACCTGCAGATCACTTAAAGAGGCATTAGTATCAGCAGGCTATTTTCTTACATGTTTTCTCTTACTAGGAGTAAACACACATTAGAGAAAATCAAAGCGTCGGTATTAAGAATGATTACTATGTATTTAAATAATGTAGCTTAAGATACTTATGTACTAAGACATAATACACAGTTTCACGACATGCCTGTTATAATAGAGCGGGTTCGAAACGAAATTAATCAAAAATGTGCTTTTTAACTTAGTAATAATGTAATGTAAATAGTACTTAGTAAGCAGCAACAGCAAGTTGTCTTAGGAAATGCCTACTTCAACTTTTGACGTAAAGTCAACTAGACCTTTTGCTAAGCATTTTGGATAGTTTAATATTTGTGAGTGCTTAAATAACAAGTTATTCATGTAATGGCTTTCAAAGTGCATACACTATAATGCAGATAAACATTTATTACTAGGCACGTAAGCATTTGTTTTGAATCATTAGTTGAAATTGCTTTAGATGCACAGTTGGGTCAATAATTTTAATAATAGTATTGTCATCATGGGTAAAATCAAGTATGATGAACAAGATGATAATAAATAATGATAATAATGAAAGAACATATTCATAAAATTTTTGGGAAAAATCTCAAGAATATTTAGGCTTTGATCACACAAGACGTTATTATTATTATATATCATTATTATGTTAAGGTACTTACGATTAACATCTTGTTAATTTCAGCAATATTCGTCACGTAGTCGTGGGTAATATATATGTATAATAAAACAATGGCATTAATCTTGTCCTTATAGAACACTAGGGTGTAAACTGTATCACCTTATTATTTATAGCTTGTAAGTTTATTCAGATTTACAAAAAGTAGGACAAAATACAATGTTCGGTATATAATGTATGTTATGTTAAGTAACGCATTGCGTAATATTGAGTTGAATAAATAGTATACTATAAACAAACGTGTTTTATTTACGCTATAACTGTAAATTTAAAGCTTTATGTATGTGTACACCTTATCAAAAACATTGCAATTTGTAGGATAACTAGTTTGGGTGCCTTCTTTTGTAACTGATATCGTTGCTACGTGGCAAGCAGCGCCAACAATTTGATGTAAAGGATAATCTCTGTGAGATACTAAAAACGTCGCTAATGCGCCGACAAATGCATCACCAGCACCCTGAAAATAAATTTCAATATATTAAAGGTCATCATGACATTTACCCTTACGGAAAGAACGCACATAATTGTTACTTTGGTGACGAACTCGCTTGTCAGTCTGACTCGAGAATAACAGTTACTAGAAAAGATTTAAAAATACATGTAGCAATGGTTACGTAAGGATGGAAGGGGCGGTTAGAGCTTTGCTTACAACTGACAATTAGATGAGGAAGGGGGGAAGGTTAATAATTATAGACAAATATCCGTACGTAATACTATGGCCCCTGAGGTCATCTATAGCGGAAAACGTAACCTTTTTATTTTATACTACAGTTTTGACATAGCTACCAGGTTTTATCAAGTGCCTATGTAAGATGATGTCTACAGGACAACTTCTTCAGTTACACCTGAAGCCACATTTTTACTACAAGATGTCATGAGTTATGGGTGCGATGACCGTCGCGCCGAATCTATTATAAGGCCATTACGATAACATCTAATAATTATGGATTTTGTACGGATTGAGGTACTTTGATGACGGATTTGTTTTATCCAATACGATAGATATGTTTTCAAGCTTTAAGAGAAGTTTAGTGTATCCAGTATTTTCCGTTGGCTGGAAATAATGCACTGTTTACACACTGAAAAAAGAACGATGGAAATGTTCCTTATGAGGTGTCTGTCACAAATCGCATATATCCAATTACCCTAAATTGAAAAGAGACACAATAAATAGGCGCTAGCAAACTTTTAAGGTTTTTTATTCCTCTAACTTGCCCACTTGCTCCAATCAAATTATTTCAAGATTCTCGGATTAAATCACAATTCGGTAAAATATCTCAGATAATTAGGTGCAAGTGGGCATAAAAGGAATAATAATTAAGAATAAGTGTTGCATAAAAATGTAAGTGTGCACGATAAGATTTGGCTTTTAAAGTTTTCGCATGCAAAATCAGGCCAGAAGTGTATACAACTGTTGTTAAAGGACCACACCTCTAAGTATAGTGGTTAACGTGGGCAGTTGCCTCGGAGGCCAGCTCGATATGTGAAAAATACTCGATATTCGGAACTCGGCCTTCGGTCTTGTAGGCGATTCCCCTAAGGAGCGTCGATGCGTTACACCTCGGCCTGCGGCCTCGCAAAGGTGGTGTAGTTTCGCCACCAAAAATCGACATCCGTTAAAAAAAACGAAAAGACGTCATAAATTTTTTAACATTTGGAATCAGGGATCCCACATCTCCCTAAATACCGAATTCCAGTCAGATCGAACCAATGATGTTCAATTAATGGAGCAAAAAATTGGATTTTGGTATCCGGCTCGAAGGACCAATTTATTGTTTTTGACTTTTTTTCCAAGATTTCCCTCTCAGTCCCCTATCACTTTTGTTCAAACTCCCCATATCTATCTATAATGGTTCCGGAATTGCGATCGTTTTAATTTTGTAACCACTTTTTTGTTCGGGAGAGTCAATTTTTTTCATTTTACTAAAAGGGTCCCAGGGTTTAAGTTATTTTTAGTTTGACACCTACCCCCCATCGATTATAGTTTCCGAGATCCCTACCCCAGTTCCATCAAGGAATGGTGGGTGGGTCTCTATACGGTACACTACATCATATACACCCCAAAATACTCCTTCTGGTAGAACAATTTTCTAAGTGAGTCAATCAGTGGTAGTTTAGCTCTGTCAAGTAAGTAATACCTATTTATTACTTTTATGAATAGCATCGTTAATAGCAAAATTGAAATGCAAGCGACTTCTTATTTTTAAGTAGGTATACTTAAGTATGGGCCTTCTGAGCAAGCAGGCCTGGCAGGCAGGCAGGCAGGCCAGGCCTACTTCAGAGTCGCACAACGAGCTATGGAGAGGGCTATGCTCGGGGTTTCTCTACGTGATCGAATCAGATATGAGGAGATCCGTAGAAGAACGCAAGTCACCGATATAGCCCAGCGGATTAGCAAGTTGAAGTGGCAGTGGGCAGGGAACATAGCTCGCAAAACTGATCGCCGTTAGGGCCGAAAACTTCTCGAATGGAGACCACGGACTGGCAAGCGCAGCATAGGACGGCCACCGACCAGGTGGACAGACAACCTGACTAAGATCGCAAGCTAGGGGTGAATGCGGGCCGCTTTCAACAGGTCCTTGTGGAAATCAATGGGGGAAGTCTATGTCCAGCAGTGGACATCCTATGGCTGAGATGATGATGATGACTTAAGTATATATTTAAACCTACCCCTGATTGGAATAGAAAGTTATGCAAGTCGTTCAATTGCCTCATTTCAATGCTCAGACCCCACCCTTTATTAACTGTTTTATTACGCGCATTATATTCACTTGCTCCGACTTCCCATTAATGAAGGTCAAATCGGCTACTGTTGGCATTTGAACTCACGACTACAGCATACCTTCCTGTCGCTTTGAACGAAAATTCCGCTTGGAATGATATTAATGCAATAAACCTTTAAACTTAATTATTTCTCTGCCTATCTGTATTTGCCGAATGATTTTAAGATTAATCCTCGGAATTAAAATTTGAGTTGGACCGAAAACCATTTAGTACTTAGTACGTTTTTATTTTCTGTGATCACAAATAATCCCAATAACTCAATTAAATCAAAGCCAAATAGGCATTTGTATTTTTTTTATGATTGGCATTTTTATAAAATTATTTGAGAAATAGAAATCTAGAATAGCATTAAAGTACAAACGGGAAGTGCCGGTCTTTGCCAGAAAAACAGAGGAAATATTTTTCCCTCTGTGGCAACTCTGATAATGAACGCATTGCTATTGAATGGAATGCGTTCATTATCAGAGTTGCCACATAGGAAAAAATATTTCCTCCGAAGCGTGTCATGTCAAGTGCGTGGTGAGGCACGTGTCCGTTCAACGCACACTATCACTGAGTTTGGTATTCCGCGTCCATCTTTTTTATCCGTCCGAGAGTAGAATGCTAACTAGCATTCAATGAATTCTACGGTAATATATTATGTAACGTGCTTTAGGACATAGGTAGGTTACAGGTAGGTATTATAAACTTAAGGGTGATGGCCGGAACTTCTAAATACTATACCACACCGGGGTGAGTCTGGGTAGTTTTCTTCAAAGATTTACCGACATGATATTAAGGACATACTTACAGTGGTATCGACGGCAGTTACAGCATCACTTAGAACATGAATTGGTTCATTATCATTCTTGGATAAGTAGACAGCACCTTCTGAACCCAGGGTAATAATTACTATTTCACATCCACTTTTCAATATTTTTTTTAACGCAGTTACTGCGCTCCTGAAATTTCATGTTTACTAAGAGACGTGAAAAAACGACGTGTACGCAAACACGCGTTGGTGTGGTTTCGTATAGTAATAATTGACTTCAAGCAGTGACTATGCTTTTCCATGACATTACTAGTTCGCGTATGATGAAGAAGCATTTATTTTTATTTTTTACTTATTATAAGCTTACGTTTGACAACTGTCTCGCCTGAATCCACGGAAAACATCCAAATTTTCGATTTTTAGTTTTCGGCCATACATCAATTCTAATCGACACACGTTGACATCATACTTCTTCAATTTTTCGACGGTGGTCTAACGGTGGTTATTCGAGGGTTTTTACATATTAGTACTTTTGTATAGGTAGGTACTTATAAAAAAAACAATTAGCCAGAAACAGGTAAACAGATCCTAAAAAACTATCATAGCATGGTAAATCTTTGGACTAGGCATCAGGGAGGTAGTCGATAAGTAATTTTAGATCAAAGCTAACTAAGACTAGGTATATCTGTTTTAATGATTACCAAAGGCCTGAACTGGACTAGCCATTTATCATGACGGAAGTTGTGATGTCAGAGATTACGATATCCTAAATCTATGAGGTGTTTAATGATCAACTATGAAAAAATTAACAGTAGGTAAATATATGAAATGATATACAAGAAATCTAAGCAAAGGCGAAATAACAAATATACCTAGTTTTTAGAAAATATATTGATATTATCTAAAAACTAGGTCCTATTTGTTTATCGAAGCTTCGAATTTCAAGAATTTGGAGGTAAAATGACGAGCGTCACAATCCAATTCCTTAGCTGTAAAATAGCCCGAACGTCACACACAATTAACATTACATGGTACATGGTAACACTCTGATTAATGACTTTTAGAAATGTTTAACTACCCATATTTAAAAAAGTAAACTTACGCAAGGGTGACGTCATCATCCGTAAGAATAGATGCTTCGGATTCATTAATGCAAAGTATTGTACAATATGGAAGTATTTCGTCAATGTCTTTTCTAGCTGGAGCAGCGTTTAACAATTTAATCTGTAAGTTAATATGAAACCTTAACACTGAATACAACGGTTAATTATATAACTGACTGTCTCGACAAGACGGATGACAGTACGACATCCATTACCTTGCATGCAAAACAATGCTTAGCTAGTCATAACCGACTTCAAAAAAGGAGGAGGTTATGTTCGACTGAATGTATTTTTTATGCATGTTCACATATATTTCAACAAGTTATTACACACTTTTTTGATAAAAAAATTTAAGCATACTAATAGTCGGGAGTAAAATCTATGTACAAAAACTCATGTATTACCTCAATTATTAGGTAAGCACATGTTTTTATGAATGTCGTTATAATATTATGATATTTGTGTTTAGACAGAGAGCAGCACAATAAATAAACTAACAGAGCAGAAGGTACCAGTCAGCGTACTGTGCGAGAGACTTGGGGCACATCGGTGCTAACCCCGAGCCTGGATTGGCTGGCCACTGCGCTGGCTACATATTGATCACAGTGCTTACACTTACACAAACATGCCACGTTTGCTAACTTAAGCTTATGTACTGTAATATTGTGGTGAATGAATAGTCCAACTGCTGCTTATAATTGTATACTCCTATTTACTATGAAGGCGAATTACTTACACCGTTGTTCAGTTTAAAAGCTTCCAAAGTAGTCTTAAACGGAGTTTCTAGTTGCCCAATAAGAACAGAAGCATTCTTTATTAATTCTGCGGATTTTTTGACATCATCTACACTGAGATGGCTATTCGCACCTGGCACTATCACTATTTGATTCTCTCCATTTTCAGCTACAGATATTTGAGCTACACCAGTAGTTATATTAGGAGTTAAGAACACATGATCAGTATTTACACCAACAAGTTTTAAATACTCTTTGTATTTTTCACCCCATTGGTCGTTACCAACCTGAAATTAAAATTTTAAATGTTTAGGCATAATATATATATAAAAATCTAAGTAGAGATAAGATACATTTGATTTATTCACAAAACTCAGTTACGCTTCTTATAATAGTTATGACCTCCTATGATCGAAAGATATTACATAATTTGATTAAATTAAATTACCACTTCTCGAATAATGAGCTCCTGCTTCAGTTCTATTTGAAAACTGTATTACAAGGTCTGCCGATGAAATTACAGAGGTTAACGGATAAAAAAAAAAATGGTTGTCTGACGATAGATTTACGTGATAACGTCATAATCATTTATGACTTTGACTTTGACTTCGACTGACTTTGACTTCGACTTCGACTGACTTTGACTTTGATTTTGACTTTGACTTTGATTATTTTATGTAATACAAAACTCAGGTGGAACGTTACGCGGAACGTTACTATTTTTCATGAGTGTTGCTGGTATTCATCAATTTATAAAACGTTATCACGTCAATATTACAGATACTATGTAGGTACCTACTTTACAGATGACATATACGGGCTCAAAAAAATAATATTTTTAGACTAAAATTGTATATTCTTCTATATTATTGATTAATAATATTAGTTATTTTATATAGTTTATATATATTAAATTCTATATATTTACTAGTTTCAAATACCTATCTTCTGGTGTTGGTACCTACCTAAGACACATATCAAGCGCATTTTTCATTACGGCGAGAATTTTTAACAAAAAACAATTTGGACACTTGATAATATTTTTTCACAAATAAATTAGCAAATGTCATCAAATTTTGTTCCATGCGTATTACCTAACCTTCATGAGCTGTGCTCTTGGAGTGGTATTTTTTAAAGTTTATTATTCATGTAAGACTTCCAACAAAATAAGCTGAGAAAACTCAAAATTGTCTGTTTAGCGTTTATTTCATAAATCTGTGTAATGCAAAAGTAAACGTGTGCTAAAGTAAGTTTTGAGACGTTTTTATGAATTTGGAGATTCCTACGCGTGCACTTAGATTAGACAATTCTTTAAAATAAGTATCTAACATGTATCGTCACAGCACAAAGCTTAAGACTCCCCCCACCCCTTGTCACACTTCGTCGACCGATCCCTATTTTATGGATGGCTCCTCATTAAATGTAATGTGACTTCTAGAAGAAGAACTTCAACATAGGCCGTGGCGTTCATGCAGCAATTTTTAACGTAAATCAATGACGTGCCTTGCAGCTGGTTATTTTTTATCTTTATCGATAACAATAACGATATTTTTCAAACTCAAATATAAAATTAAGTGATATTATTAAGCTCCATATTTATTCTACCGTATTACAAACATAGTCTCTACTTAGTAATGAGTAAATAATGAGTTCACAAGAATACATTGTGTCTGAAGTTCTGTGCTCATTTGTCAGCCAGCTCAGCTAAGTATCAAATGGAGACTTTTGAGTCTGATAGAGAGGCCAGCTAATAAAGGCAACAACGACTCCCTCACTCAGTTGAGACAAGATTTCAAATTTAGCGGTTTTTTTCCGGATACATTTCGGGGGGTGCGCCTAGAAAAGCTCAAAAATTTGATACCTCCTTCCCCTCATCTAAAAACGACCAAAACGAACCGAGATGCACCATCCATACTTGGTAGACGTTCCAACTTACTGACCTTACTGTGTAGTACTTACTCTAGATATCATGTAAGGGGTTTGACTCAACTTAGCAGCAGCAACACATTGGTTTGCGCCTTTGCCTCCGTAGCTGGTTGTGAATTTAGTACCGATAAGAGTTTCTCCTGCCTTTGGAAGTCTGGGCGCGTATCTGAAAACAATATTGCCTGTTTACAAAGCTTACATATTGGTATATACCTTTTTATAAGTTAATGGCATTGACTATTATAAAGTAAGGTGGAACTTACGTTGTAATTTATGGAGTACCGATGGAATTAAGCTAGCACTGGGATTTGGAACTGCAGGTGTTCTGTACGTTCACATAAGTATATAGCAGATGCTTGTCCTTAAAAAAAATGTGAACGTTCCAATGATACCAATGATTAAAAAGAAAGATAGATACGCTCTAAGACCACGTAACTTATAAAACTGGACTAGATACAACTACGTCGCAAACAGATACCCAAGGTGCCGAGTCTATTATTTCAGTTATAAAACATTGCAATAGTAACAGTAGTTTTAAGCTTTTGACCTCTAGGTACATAACTACATAGAGATAGAATTTGTAGACCATATAGACCAGTGGCTCCCACCTTTTTTATTGCCAGGGACTACTTTGATTTATTTTTTGATAACAGGGACCGCGTGTACAGAACAACTAAATCAATCCGAAAATAAAATTTATTCAAAACTCAGAAGTATCATAATTATCAATATTATTTTAATAGAAAATATACTGGTCTAAGAGCCCGTGAACCCCAGACCTTCGTTATTTTATAAAAGCTGAAAGTTTGTCAGCGCATGCTCCCAACACAGGTAAGAACGATGGACTATTATGAAGTTTGGGTTACCGTGGCTGGTTAAAGGTGTGTAAAATACCGATCTAAATTCATCAAATAATAAAGTGTGATTTTTTGGTATTACCTTCAGAATATTATTAAAAATCATGTTATTGATTGCCAGACACTTAACATCGTGGCAACCCCTTGCCAGACACCCCTAATGTTCATGAAATTATAATTCTACTTATGTTATAGTATAAAAGCTGATTTTTATATATAATACTTAGGTAATAATTAAATGATGTTTCCTCATCAGCCAGACATTTTTGATAGTTCCAACCCCTTGCCAGATATCTAGGACGATTGATCATTTATAATATAAATGATAATTTATAATGTTGCTGATAATAGTCAAGCTCTTAGAGAATATATCTTTTGCAGACAATGTTATCTCTTAGCGAGAATATCTTTTGGTTTTTTCACTAGGCAAGCCTGTATCGAGATAACCTGGGCTCAAGTTAACAATTAAATTTAACCCTCAGTCACAAAATATAACGTCCACATAATATGGAGATTTACCGCATATTTGTCATAAGACATTTATGATTTATGATATGATTTATAGTTATTATTTTGCAAATTTTTAAGCTTTTTTACATATTTTCTATCGCGGGCCTATTTTTTTTTTAAGATTAAAGTATTTAGTTTAATGTTTAATATTTAGAATTTCTTCCGCTTCATTGTATGTTAATGCAGACAGCCATAAATAAAGTATATGTTTAGCTTCTATTAATTTCTTATTTTTAATATCACAGTACTTACTAACTGTGTTGTAAATGTTTTACAAAATCGCCTAGTCGCTGCGCAAACTTAGTGTTAACGAGAGGGGTATATAACTAGTAAACTCTGCGATCACATGTTGTTTTATAGTCACTAGAAGAGATTGCTGTTTTATGCACTGATATAGTAGTTTTAAATGATGATTTTAATGAAATAGGTAATGAGATTCATTTAACTACTAGTCTACTACCTGACACCACGTAGCACGTTGTCAAAAAGAGCGTTATGATAAACTAGGTAGTTTTGTCTGGCAGTAATCCGCAGATGATACAAAAAGCATAATGGTCCAAACAAAGTAAACCTTTAATTTTTTTTTAAACCAAGCGTTTTGCTTCCACTTTCTTAATGCGTACTGCCAAGGAGTGGAACTCGTTGCCCGAGTCTGTGTTTCCCGATATGTACAATCCTGGAGTCTTCAAGTCGCGAGTGAATAGGTACCTTCTAGGTTTGCGTGCTAAATCCTAGACAACGTCATCACTTAACATCAGGTGAGACAGTTGTCAAACGCAAACTTATAATAGTAAAAAAAAAAAGGTATGATTGTACATAGGTAGGTATTAAGAAATCTATGATTCTATATAATGAGCTTACTGGATAATTTGCCTGAATGCGATATACTTAATTGATATGTTTATTTGAAAACATAAAATACAATACTAGACTTTCTGTATAGGTAATGCTTCCTAGCAGTGACCCACGCCCATGACCACGTTGATTGGTATAGTTACCTACCTAATGAAACATGCATAGTTACGAAGCGGGTTTTCTATAATATAAAAAAACACCCGTGTAGTGATGAATTTAAAAGCTGATCGCGTAGGTAATGCAAATTTTGCATTGAAATCTTCGACAGATGACTGATAACAATCATAGTCCACGCGGGTGAAACCATAGGCTGCAGCTAGTACAATAGTTAAAGACAATGATAGTTGTATTCTATTAAAATATTGTGAAACTAGCTACGTCCCGCGGTTTTACATGCGTAGTGATGAAAAACGGTGATGATGGTGACGATGAAAATAAGCCTATGTGTTAATCCTTGCTATCTTCATACAAATTTCATCCCAATCCATTCCACCGTTTAGGCGTGAAAGAGTAACAACATCCATACAAAATGTTAAGTGAGATTTTTGTATGGCCTCAATGAGGAAGTGTAAACTCATCATTCGTCCCACACTTATAAGTAGGTATATACAAATTAAAACATCCTACTAATATAATAAATGCGTTAAGTGAAAGTTAGTGTGTATGTGTGTTACTTCTTCACGCTCAAACGGCTACACGGATTTCGATGAATTTTTTATGGAGGTAGTTTAAACCCTGGATTAACACATAGGCTACTTTTATCCCGGAAAAAGTATAGTTCCCGGATAATTGAGGTAGCGGGAAAACCGTAATCCACGCGAGTGAAACCGCGGGCCGCTACTAGTATTATAAATGCACCGATATCGATTAAATTTGGTATGGTGATAGCTTACACTGGATTAACACGTAGCTTTATTTTATCATCACCATCATCACTGTTTTTATCACTCCCTCACCACTACCATCATTTAGTCGTTTTACCCGCGTGGTGATGAAAAACGGTGATGATGAAAATAAGTATATGTGTTAATCTAGGGCATAAGCTATCTCCATACAAAATTCCATATAAATCGGTGTAGCTGTTTGAGCGTGAAGAGGTAACAAACATACACGCAAACTTTCGCATTTTTAGTATTATTAGATAAGTCAATCAATAATTAGATTAGTAGGAAGTAGCTAGGTTATGACTCATAGGTTAAAAGTATTTTGAAGTATGTGCACACTCCACAGAACACTACACTTCCATCATAGATAATGTAACTTAAGAAATATCGATATGCATCTGTGGACTACAATTTAATCTAAAACATTAATTAAATACCTTCTTTGAGATAAAGTAGAATTGTATGTGTTTAAATATGATAATTCTACAAAATACATACGTTGTAAAGTCAACACTGCACGATCCAATAACAACAACAAACGGAGTGTTCTTTTCGAACTGCATTTCAAAACAGTAAATAAAAATTATTCTGGGATATAACTAACTAGACGTTTGGCACAACCCACAGCACACACTACTTGTGGCCGACTGGCCGAACGAATTTTGCTATCTGTTCTTTATCGCTGCACTATGTTGCACGTTTGGTAGAAGTTCGATATCAATGTTTGTTTCACTGATCAGTATGCTTACTGCTCGTTAAAGTAAGTCGGCAATAACCTGTAATATACTTACCTACAATCAAATACAGAAATAATATCTTCTTCGAAACACGACTAGACTAGGTACTAGGTACTAAGCGCATATCTAACTGATAAGCACTATTTTTAATCTACTTCAAAAAAAGGAGGATTTCTTAATTCGAACCAAACGTTTCTTTTTTTATGTTTGTTACGTTAGAACTTTCGGTTGGTTGAACCCATTTTGATCGTTCTTTTTTTATTTGTAAGCTGGTGCTTCGTGTGGTCCCATTTAAATTTCATCAAAATCGGTCAAACTGTTTTTGAGTTACACTTCAATAATTGAAAAGCGCTACGCATACGTCTTGATCCCGTGAGTATCAAAGGTCTATTGTAAGAGTGTGATAAAAAAAATTTACCATAAAATGGAACCGACTTCAACACTCAAAAGTGTCAAATAACTGCGAAGTCGGTACCATGCTCTCAATATTTTGATAATAGTTGCTTTTGAACTATCATGGTACCAAGTTATTTCACACTTTTAAGTCTAAAATGAAAACATAATGCGCAGGGACATTGGGTCCTTGTGGTTTATGAGAATATAGTTACTTATCTATGCTGTAGGTATATTTTCTATCCTATAAACGACGGGGAGTGTTTTGAAGAATTCTTCAAACTAAACATCAAGGTTTTACCACCGTACTAACCGAAATAGCTTAAAATGTTAACCGCATAATATAATTGACACAAGGGATTCACACACTGCGATTCGACTGATAGTTTTTCCACAGCCTATGTTTGCCATATAGCTGCAAAATGTGTATCAACCTTCGTTCCTTAGGTATTCCTGAGTAGTTATATTATGGGATTCTACGATAGGAGAGTTAACAGAGTCGAGTAGTTTTTACCTTCACCATAAATTAAATGCTAAATAAGTAAGTACTCATGTAGATTTGAGATCATTTCAAATCTTTGTCGTTTCATATTTACTATGAATATAATTTGTAGATCATCTAGACTTATGAGTCTGAAAATATTACATTACCTACATCTAGAAATTTTTGCTTGCTATTTTCAAAATTGAGAGTGGCAGCTAGCCAGCGGGGTACTACACTGAAAACTCATGTCGGCCAACGAATAGTAAATAACAAGTACTTACATAAACTCTTTATAAGTACTACATATTTAATCGTAGATTTCGGCACGCGGATATTAATAAAATCTCCAGGTTTAGCTAGCATTAATCTGCCTTGTCTGCAATAGCAACCAATCTGCAGGAACAGTTCGTTTATCTTGTAAAATGACCCGTCTGTCCAAAGCAGCAATCATCTTTTTTTCCTTGACTTCTGTACCTACTTCTTTACTTTTGTCCGCAAATAGAAACATACATTGCGCAGATTGTCTTTTAGTTTAAGGTTCGTAGCAATAATTATCCAGCTTTCATCGCCTGTGACGATGTTATACCTATATACCTACAGCACTAGCAGCGCACCGCGCGCGGTGTTACACGGGTGTAACGGCATTCGGTGAAATGGCATTTTACGTAAAATTGACGATAAGTGCTTCAAGTCATCCCACGGGAGCAGATATTTTAATTTCATACTGTGTCTAAAAAGTTCGATAAACTACAAGAATTTGTTTAAAGCGCCATCTAGCAATACTTATGAAAGTAGCGTGATGATGTACTAAGGCAGGGACTGATTCGATAGTGATAATGAAATTATATATTTTTTGAACTGGCGTGAATAATACCTATTTGTTCTTAATATTGTTCCAATTATGACTTGTTGTGTTTTTTTTAGATTTTTGTTAGGAAATCTAAAATTAAAAAACAACAAGTCATAATTGGAACAATTAAATTATTAATATTTTAATTTCATACGGGGTCTAAAAATATCGATAAACTACAAGAATTTTTTTAAAGCGCCATCTAGCAATACTTATGGAAGTAGCATGATGACGTAATAACGCACTGGGCTGATTCGATAGTAATAATGAATTATTTTTTTAAACTGGCGTGAATAATACCTATTTGTTCTTAATATTGTTCCAATGATAACTTGCTTTTTTTTTAGATTTCCTACCAATATTTTTGAAAGGAATCAGTGGGTTCAATCAGCCGCGAAAGATGGACACCAACTAAATGCACTAAAATATGTTTTTTAAAATAAAATAATAAAAAACAATAATAACAATAAATATTTCATATATTAGTGGGTATGTTGTCAAGTTGACCGCGATGAAGTTAAAATGTGAAACACGTTTTAATGCGCTTTACACTTATGACTACAAAGGGGACCATCTTATAATCAAATTAAAAAATTAAGGTAGTTTTTCTGTCATAATACGACGTTCTTAAAATTTGCATTCGGACGGAATGCAGTTTAAGATTATTCAACATACAAAAAACAGTTAGGGATAAACACAAAAATATATTTTATGCTATGAATGCTAATTAATTAAGAATTTTTTTCAAACGACAAAGTAATATTCGTTTCAGGCAAATTGCTACATCGTAAAACAATACTCACAAAACGCCATCATTTCAACAAGACAATTCTTTTTACCGGAGATTAAATAATAAAATTAGATCAAAGATGTTAATATTGCTTTACCTTACCCTTCCCCCTTTTACAATATTTTTACTTGATCCCGCATAGACCCTCCATTTTACATTGTTCCTTAGTACGTAAAAAAAGCTTCCACACTATTATATAAAAGTTTCTCTACTCGCCACTAGAGAGCGGTGGCCACAGATAAACGCTTCGTCATGAAAGTATATTTTAAGTTTTGCTACATTGTTGCCGAGTACTTACATGCCGTGGTGGTACCGGTCTAGAATAGTACTCCCCCATTTCTTCCCGTGGGTGCCGTAAGAGTCGGCTAAGGGATCATGTACCAGAAGGTGGGCAGCAGTGCCTTCTTGGGTAGGAAATCATACTGCGCTCGCCGACCTGCCTGCCAAGCGTGGCGAGTATTGGCAAATCCCTAACACTACACCTACAGTGATGACTATAATATAATTAGACATTGTGTGTATACAATAGTGTATTCAATACACAAGGCCCTTTGAGCCAGAATTTCATAGACCTTGAGGGACATTTGAAGGTAGGCTTAAAACCTAAAATTAATTACTGTTGGATATTAATATCATACCTGCATTTTCAAACCCTGTAGATACACTATTATAAAGAAGAATGCCTCATTTAATACTCAGGAGTTTAACTTATCAACCTCCAAGAAGTAACTCTGCTGGTATGTCCAGAGAATATGCCTAACATATTTTTGAATGTTTAAGGTAAATTTGTGGTCTTAGGTTCAGGTAATACCAAAAATAATGAATTTCTGTAAATCATTTATATTACATTTCTATAACATTCCATTGTCAATCAAATTACTTTTGATTACTGTTCACACTACCAATATTTTCTTGATTAGCATCTTTAGTCTCAATTTTGGAACTTTGTACATTTTGTTCAATGTTTTGATTATTTGCAGGATTGTCAACATCATTCATAGCTTTAGCCATTTCGTTGATTTTAGATTGTCTGTAATCTTGTTTAGCTGCTTCCAGAAGGATATTTTGAATAGCATATTTGTTTGTTGGTTGCCTGCTTTTTAAGTCTGGATATGGGTTGTCTTTTAACTCTAGAACTACTTTATTTAGGACTCGCGCGTATTGCGGTTTTGGGGCTAAGTGGATTTGCGTGTAAGCTGAACGAGAGTTTTCATATCTAGGCACAAGTACTTTGAACAGCTTATGCACAAGATCTTTTTCGAGCAGCCAATAATCTGCAATGTCCATTGTGGGTTTGTGGCAGTCTCCATATCGAATAGCTTCCGAAATAAGCTGCAACATCAAAAGTACATATATAATATTTTGAGATGTTTTGAGCAGTTAGGTTATGATAAAGTTTTAAGATAAAGGTATACTCATGATTTACTCACCCTTTCAGTGTATTGTCGAGCTTCGTCAGCCCGGTGATAATTGAGTTCAATTCTTTCAAATTTAATTAATCCGGTCACAGTTTTACGTAATTTGTCTAATCTACCTTCAGCGCCTTTTGGAGTCCTTAATCTTCGTGGTACAGGTTTCACGTTGATCCGAAGCTTTGATACCAATTTAGAAACGTCTGCTTGATTCATTTTAAAAACTAACTTGCTGTTGGAAAATAAAACTCGTCTCAATTTAAAAAAGACAAACAAAATCAACGTCACTAAAATCAATGAATAAATAAATGAATAATCCACAAACTAAGTAGAGGATAGATCAGATAGAATACATACTCGTAAGTACGTAGGTACCATAGATCAGATAGAATATCCAAATGTTTTTTATTAGTCATCGAATTAATTTGTAGTTGTACGTAATTAGTATTTCGATGATAATTATGATATTAGTACAGCGGAGTCGTCGGAGTATGCGCTAGCATCTTACTCTGTGCTGTGAATTCGCTTTCTGATGTGCGGATTTAGAATATTTTTGAAGTGAAAACTTCTTTACCGGCGTCGAGCACTTTTCTAAGGAATAAATGTTAATCTCACGTCAGATGATAAGATCGTCAGATAGTCAGGACCACCGTTGAAATTTAAACTTAAATGTGTTACAAATAAGGAACATATTTGTTTGTTGTTAGTTTTACTTGATAAAGTAGTTTTGTTACAAGTATTATTGAGTTCGGTTATCAAAACGCCAATAGGAAATTTTTCATCATGTTATTTCTATGTGTCCCACTAATATTATAAATCTTAAGTTTTGAATGGATGAATGGATGGATGTTTGTTACTCCATCACGCCAGAACGGCTGAACGGATTTGGATGAAATCTGGTGTAGATACTTTAAGTTCTGGAATAACACGTTACCATTCATCATCATCAATCATGTTAAAGTTTTTACTTTTGCCGGCACTCCCGGAGTGCAACCGGTTGTTTGTTTTTTTTCGTCTGGCCATGACGCTGCTTGCGTATTGTGCCAATTTCAGCTATGAGTTTTGTCTTGGACGTGTCACTTTGGATAAAAAAATGTGAACTGACAGACATTGACAAGGTTTAGATTCCATGTATAGAGTATAGAGTTAGATTGCCGTGGTTTGAAGGTTGTGATGTTTACTTCGTGGTTCACATCATGACTTATCTATGGTTCACATATCTCTAGTCTGTGGTTTACAGTATGTGTTTATTTATTTACTTAGTTACTTTTTTATTAAAATTAAGAAATTAGACGCCTCATAATCTCATTGAACGTCAAAAATGGGATCAAATAACCATAATGAAGAAGCTGGGGTCTTCGCACTCCTCTCCGAGCTCTGCACAAAGATGGCATCCAGTTATTGTATTCATAATAGATTATCTCAAAAGCGACTTGCAAAGAAAATGAGGTCTTATTCGTATGAAATAATATTACGGAAAGCTGCGATAGATTTTCCGTCAAGCTCCAATGTACCTATTGCAGATTTGCTAACATACTACTTTGTTGCTCGACAAGGAGCTAAGAACATTGCCGAGTATAGAAGAGCATCAAATCTAAAGAATATGTTAAGTACGTTAGGTAGTACCGATTTTGGTGACTACAAGGAAAATATTCACAATATTCTCAGATTTCTCGTTGGCCTCAGTGATACTGTCAAAGACGACCTATCTTCAGAAATGTTCCAGGTATATTATCAAATCTCCCCAAGTTGCTAAGCATGCAAAATTTTAATTGGTTCTTGTTGGAGAATTCGATACCCAATTATACAATCTATATTAACCATGAGATGGTTCCAATTATCATCCCAACCAAAAGATGCTTATTTCAATTTAATTTATATTAATTAATAATTTAGATTCTTTGTGGTATGATTATGTCAGCTCCATCCTCCTCTTTAATTCATTTTCCTTATGTCTGAAACATAATGATTCTCTTATCTATAAGAATCCCATATGCAGGCTGATAGAGTATACTAGATCCAGATGTTGGAGCTGCTAAGATGCTCTAGGGTTAGGTCTTATGTTAAGTCGCCTGAACTTGAGTAAACTGTAAATGTATTTTTTGACTCTTCCGCTTTGATTTTGGACTTGTGGCGGAGAGATAATTTTAAATATAAGAGAGATGCCTTTGAGGAATGAATAAATGTAGTAAAATATGTTTACAATAAAGAGTAAATTAATACAATTTCATATTTAGCTATATGATTTACCACTTCTAAATCAGAACACCCCACCAGCAAAAAAAAATGGTTAAGTTAGGTTGAAACTGCGACAACACAATGCGCGAGCTGAGCGAGCGTGTGGCGGTAGCATCTGGCGAAAGGCTTAAAAGTCTATTTGGCTTAAAAATTGGTGGAGAGGTAGCATAAAACCAGGAGACCGACATGGACTACTTTTTATATATTTATATTTTTTCTATCCAGTTCAAAATTTCAAATTGTCAAATATTCAGCCATACTTAACCATAGGCAACATTACGTTTAGCTGTCAGTTGCGTTTTGTTATTCCATGTCAGTATTGTTTTGTTATACCATTTTTAACAAATGAACCGCTTGACTGATGTTTTGACTAATACATTTCTCGTTTTTCTGTCAGTTGCATTTTGATTATGGTTGTTATGGATTTATTTATGACTGCCTGATGTGCGCTGGTGTGCGTGCGGCTTTATTCATCATGTAGTACAAAGATGTACCTATAGTTAACCTAATAAAAAGCTTATTTTGTTCAGTATTTTGTAAAACTAAACTAAAAAAAGGTATTTGTCCTAAATTAAAACTTACTTCTTCACGCTCAAACGGTTACACTAATTTCATTATACCATGATTACCACAGCTAATTTACACAGCTAATGTAATTGGTTTTTTGTTTAGTTTAATAATAAATAATGATTGATTGCCGATTAATGGATTTTTTTTCCAGAAACCTTTCAGCTTTGGACTGTTGCATGAAATGCTTCCGAAGCCTCCGAGAGAATCTTTTGGGTCTCCAGAGCCTTATCCATATTATCCAGCTCATATTTTTGAATTACCATTCACACTGAAACAAGGCTGTCGTGAACTTGAAACTAAGAAGTCTCCATCTTACACTGATTATACTGTAGAGAGCATTGACTCAAAATTTTGTAAGTCACTGAGTTAAATAATATATTGTACCAGTAGTTGGTAGCGAATAAATCATTTATTCCCACTAAGTTACCCTGTGTCAAGAGAATCTAGCCTCTTCCTTTTGTTTATAAAATCAAAAGCTATGTACTTAATATGCTATTAAATAAAGTATATGCCGATATATAGAGCAGAAAAGATAAATAAAAAGAATAAACCAATACAAAATAAACACTAAACACGAAGATTTAAAAAAAATGAAATGAGTTCAACCGTCTAAAGTGTAAAATAACTTGTTGAAGTCGGTACAATGCAATTTTCATCATCATCACCATGCGGGTAAAACCATGGGGCGAAGCTGGTATATTATGTAGCTCTTTATGTCAATCACTGAGAACCAAGTGACTGTCAGTTATAAGTATTGGTAGTCCCTTATGATTTTAGGTCTAGATACACGAATACAATTCATTGGTTCAATTAGATCTATACTTTGACATCAGCAATAATCTGCAGATTAATAAAATAAAGGGAGAAAGTAAAGTAATTGAAATGGCCATAAATTTTGAAAATATACAATTTTTTAAAACAAAACACCAATATTAAATTTGATGTACAATTATGAATTGGTGTACTTTCGATTTTCAGTGCTACCAGACGCAAGTAATAATCAAAACCTAGGACAAGTAGAGATCCGAACATTCCTTAGTCCAATATCGTTTTCTTCAATGACTTCCACTCATGTATCTCCATACTCAGAGACTGCTATATTAAATTACCCAAGACTGACTGCTCCGAGAGACCTGCAGATTCCAGGCTCAACCCCTAATGTTAAGGTAAAATTAATGTAAAACAAAATATTTTTTGCATATATTTGTTTCAAATGTAGGCTACTTTAAGATATTATATATTTTGTAGTGAAACAAAAAGTTGTAACTCTGTTGATGACGTAAAAAAAGGGTTTTAAACTCAGTTGCGCCTCAAATCTTATGACGCCTTCTTCTGCACAGACTAAAATTGTGATTCATGCATATTTTTTTTTATATCACACTCAGACCCCCGCACTAGGATTCCCTGTATCGCAGGAGGCATGGACACACACAAACATCCAAGACCCGAGACAAACATACACTCATCGCAAAAATGTTTGGCCCTGCCGGGATTCGAACCCAGGGTCTCAACGAAACAGAAGTCAATGTCAGTGACCCACGGCGACCGTCATATTCACATTATTCAGATGAGAAATAAGTAACAGTAGATGAATTCAGTACCTACCTTAGTGTCGTTCAATACTGTCCATCCAAAGATTGTCTGAAAGAGATCGCTACAAGCGATAAAACCGACCCTTGTAGCACCATAATGTTTTAAATTAAGTTTTAATTCCTGTGCAATTTTTTTTCACTGGTTTACAATAAAGTGTTATTGTATTGTAACTCTGATTTCCAGCATGAAGGCCTACTGCCAAAGTTCCTAGTACTTTCGAGTACCCGCTAGCTACCACCCTCAAGCTTGAAAAACGGTTAACAAACACATATTATGATGTTCAGGCAGTAGTTTGAGAGCCAGTAAAACATTCTAGGTCTAGGGTGATATGTCTTAGACCACATTGTCATTGACCATCAAGTGAGATAATGGTCAAACTTGGCAATACGCCGGCCCGGGTACAGTCCGTATATTTAAAATATAAACCCGGCAATAATAACAAATAACTATAATTGTGGACAAGCATACAAACTTTGCAACTGTTAATATGAAGCACAGAACTTAACGTCGCACTTCACCGTTACGTTTGAATCCTTTGGCGCGAAATAAATAAATCGCATTTAACCAAGAAACTACTACCAATGGTTTCAATTGTTTTCTTGTATATTGAACTAATTTGCGAATTTTAAGTTCTCAGTAGGTTCTGAGATACTACATCTTTCTAGCTGTCCCCCTTGTCGTGTTCTAACGCCGGTATAATAAAAACTGCAACTTTCCTACTTCGCATGCGTATTGAACCAATATTGAACTATTCTGACTTTCTTTTCAATGATCCATGGGTACCACAGTTTTCGTGCTACAGCTCGGGCCAGCCAGGGTAATATTTCAAGCTGGCCTACTGGCACCAATTGTGAGGTTTGACATTTATGATTTAGATAATAGTGAATTACCGTTTGATATATGCGATAATCTTATACGAGGTGTGGGTCCGCTGAATGAAAGTTCGGTCACCAAACTGGAAGTAGTGGTTTCAAGCTCCCCCGATGGAAGACACGAGTGAATTTATGTAAAAATCCACCAATATTGGTGGGGTGTTCCTGTATAAATAATAAAATGTTGCAGATATCACTAGCAAGTACAAATGAAAAACAAAAAGATGTTCAAGAGGTGTTTTGGGCACAGACAGGGGAAGAGTCTGTTGACATTTGGGAGTTGGCCACACAAATAGATAAAGATATTCCAGATGATATATGGGAGATTGCTTGTGAGTGCATTTTCAATATTAGATTATTGAGTTTGTTGTACACTATCCTACAACACGGTGTATTTCTGCATGGTAATAATAAACATATAATACATTGCATGAAGAAGCAGTACAATAAAAGACAGAATTGTGATATAATTCCAGCGAAGTTATTTCTCAATAATCAAACTATTTTTAGACAGCCTGCTGCATCGAATTATTTTCAATAGGTGCATACAATTGTAGAATGAGCACTATCAAGATTCATGTTATTCTGTCCCAACGTTGAGTGTATTAGTGTAACAAAAATTTTAACATATACACACACACACCCACATAAAACATTCGCATTTATAAAATGATTTAGGTTTGTTTCTCAGGCAAAATCCCGCCGAGAAACGAAAGGCAATTAATAGCAACTTCACCGCGGGAAATGAGGCTATGGACGCGGATGCACGAAGATATCCTTTCTGATTTGAATATTGTCTCAGAGAAGCAGTTCATACGGCACATCATGTATTTAACTAGTAAGTGATTATAATAATAATATGGGACTACATTCACACAAGGTCCTCAGGTCCCAAACTAGGCAGTGCCTGTACTATGGTAACCTGATGACTGATATATACTTATATACATACTTATATATATATACTTATATACATATACACACCCAAACACAGGTCAAACAGACATGTTCATACACACAAATGTTTGACCTGTCCGGGAATCGAACCCGGGACCAGCGGATCAGAAGGCAGAGTGCTACCAACTGCCCCAACCGGCCAGTCGAATACAGTTATTGTATTCAAATCGTATTGTACGTATATATTTCAATTGAAATATTAATTCAATCTGTTTTTTTTAAATGTTTATATGTTAGCTACCTAGCTGTTGAACACTATCTCACTTGATGTCAGTGAAGGTGGCAACCCTAACCAAACAATTGCAATCAGAAGCTTTGAAATACGCATACAAACTCTTTGAGAAGAGAAATTCACATAAAGAGAAGAGAATTTTGTTTATACTGTATAGATCTAGCGTTTGACCGCCATCTTACTTGATAATAAGATAATGATAATATTTATTAATAACTAGTGGTGCCCCGCGGTTTCACCCGCGTGGATTATGGTTTTCCAGTTACCTAAATTATCCCACGGGAACTATACTTTTTCCGCGATAAAATAGCGTATGTGTTAATCCATGGTTTAAACTATCTCCATACCAAATTTCATTGAAATCGGTGTAGCCAGTTGAGCGTGAAGAAGTAACAAACATACACAAGCTTTTGCATTTATAATATTAGTAGGATAGGATATATAACGAAGGATACAGAGCAGAACTGGGGGTCATATCGTAGAATATTGAGTAACAAGCGACTACTCAAGAATTCACCTTCGATGGGTCAATAAAGAGAAAAACTCAAGTAAGAAAGAATTTTATTACATGACAACAGTAGGTATGACTACAAACTGTCATTGATTGTGCGGAGTTTTGCACTATTAAATTAAGCATTCTAGGTCTAGCGTGATAAAATCTTCGACCAAATCGTCACTGGTTCTATCTCTAACGCGGAGTTGCTAATGTATGCAAACGATGTTGTCGCGGTCGTGACTGCTCTTCGAAAATGTATAGTTCCCGTGGAATACTTGAGGTAGCGGGAAAACCGTAATCCACGCGGGTGAAACCGCGGGACGCTACTAGTTGTCAATATATGCAAACCTTCATATTTATATAGGTAAACATTTCAGTTGGCGTCGAAACAAATTCATTTTCATACAGTGAGGAGTCGAACTGTTTCTACATGAAGGATAATCTTGTTCTGGAGGGCATATCCAAGGAATGCATCGACGGCTACGTATTCAATCTGCTATTGGTCGGCACGTATTACAGGAGATTGCAGAACTTTGCCTTCAATCAATACGTGGATGATAATCTGTATAGCCATGGACTTGTGTATGAGGTATGTATCTAGCAAGTTTATTAAAAACTAAACCAATAAAAACTGAATTCGCGTAAACGTACGGGTAGTTGATATCAAGAACAGCAATTGCTCCGTTTCGTTCGGAAGCTTTCTTATGGAAAGGAACCACGACATTTCAAAATTTATTCTAATACATTCTATATTTTAAACATGAATTCGATTAAAAATCTTAAAACGTTCTCATAATTGAAGAAAGAGTTTTTTATGCCGCTACCAGTGCTGTATTATTAATTTTGAAACGCGGCGTTAGAGTATTTGTATATAGTTTTCTTGACGCTCATATGTGCATCATTGTTGAGTAAATGAAATAAATGGTTTTGACCGTCTTTTTTTCCACCCTGTATATATACATATATATATATATATATATATATATTACATTTGCAGGCAGCTCGCGATGTCGTGCGCCGATATTTGCTCGAGTTTCGCCTGAAAGCCACTGAGATCTATGAAGAGCGTTCCAAAATCAGTGCGGATGATATCAACTGTATGCCGACGTTACTGCAGATTATGTTCCATATAGAACCGCTCAAGTATGAGATCGAGACCGTCGCGTCTATCTACAAAGTTATTGATGTTGGTGAGTGTCACCCGTGTGCATCATTTACGATTTGGCTAACTTTGATTTGGTGATTTGAACCCTAACGCGGTATAAGATAGCTGTCGGAAAGGATTGCGTAGTTTATAAAATAAGACTCTAACCGCCTGAAAAAAAAAAACTTGAGCGAGGTTTTAGACTATGCCTTAGACTTTAGAACCCAGTGATCGGAAAATGTGAGAATTGCAGCTTATACCCTAAAAAGAAATCCGAAGATACTGTCAGTGTTGTGTGTCGTGACAACCCTATAGGTTTTCAATATTAAGAGTGGGTAGTAGGAGAAATGAACCACTCACCGATTACTGTCACCGCTTTCTCCAGTCTTCGTGACCATCGTAGTAAGCCTAGTCTAAATCGAAACGCAAAGTTAAATGTAAACTAAATGGTTTTCCCGGGATCATATTCTGTTACATTTTATAAACTGTGTATCACGAAAGTCTGAGAATTGGACGGAGAAAGCGTAGTAGTAGCAGCTAGATCAATGTCTACCTAGAGTTTACTTGAAAATAATTTAGAGATGTAATCCAGAACTTAGGGGTAGGACACTTTTTATTATCCAAGCTATACCTACAAGAGATAGCTTTTCAACGACTGTCACAAAACACACAGACACGACCTTTAGTAATAACTGATTAAAAATAAGGCATCCTACAAGCACGCCACAGTATCGCCACAAAAAAAAAGTAGGTCACGATAATATTTTGCAATGATTTTAAGTTCATAGTTTATCTATTCTAAACAAATAAATAATAGAGTCTTCTTAATAAATATGATATTATATTTCAAAGCAATAAGGTCATAATATATTTCAATTCTTCGTATGGATTTAAATTAAAATGTTTGCTTATCGAGAGGGCTTTCTATGATGTTGAAGATTACTTTTCTAATGTAACATAAAGCATGTAATCATTTAATTATTATTACCGATTTATACATTTAGTTTTATTATTAGTTACTCTTTTGTTTACCAATTGAACTATGTATTTATATTTGTTGCCTTTTGACATGTAAATTGGCCGTGGTGGTACCGGCCTAGAATAGTACTCCCCCATCTCTTCCCGCGGGTGCCGTAAGAGTCGGCTAAGGGATCACGTACCAGAAGGTGGGCAGCAGCGCCTTCTGAGGATTGGAAATCATACTGCGCTCGCCAACCCGCCTGCCAAGCGTGGCGAGTATTGGCAAATCCCCCCTATATGGGGGAGGCATATGTCCAGCAGTGGACGCACATGGCTGAGAGAAGAAGAAGAGAAGAAGTTAGTTCCCTATTTAAATGCAATGCAAATACAGATCACGGGAGATCGCTGCCACACGGAGCCGAGTTGATGTCGTATCTGTTCAACGAGATATCGTTGGTGACGCACCAGGGGACCACTGACACCATGTTCAACTCGCTTTTCTCTGTCTGCAGAGTCTATTTCAAGTAAGTATACCTAATTTATTTTAAAAATAATGTGGGTGCGTCATTTAATATTTCCTACATTTCATTTTAGTATAAAATATGTACAAGAAGAATTATATTTAAATGGAAAATATAGACAAAAGACATATAAACTACAATATACTATACAAATTTATCTACCTTCTACTTCTTAATCGAACAATCCGCTACCAGTTAGTAAAGTTCCCAAAATGCTGGCGGCATTGCCACGTTGAATTGCAATGCTTATTCTTTGTGCCGGATAAAGACTAGCATTTTGGACACGTGTTGTTTCGATTAAACCCTCTGATAACGCCGTGTACTGTCACGCTCGTCCCCACGGCCCCAACGCCTCGAACCCAAAAGCTCAAATATATCATATATATTTAATACCTGTATTGAAGCAGTAATATAGCGTTATGTAGTGGAAATGTAGGCTGTCTTGTTGGCGGTCGCTGGTTCGATCCCCAGCCCTAGCATGATCCTCCGACGAAGCGTTAAGAAGTTCGAATTAGAGCTCAAATGCGTGAATTGTTGTGATCAAACCATCAATGATTAGTATATTGTATTTTAGTACTGTGTGAAAAATCAAGGTCTTGTGCTCTCATTCATTATGAATGTTGATTAAAAAGTATTTTAAAGAGATTCGATTATGTTACAGATTCATCGAAAGATTCATATTCGAAGGCGAACTAGACGACAGATACAATGAATTTTTCATTCGCAAAGATGTGCAATATGTAAACTGTCGCTCCAAACGATACTGGGATAAAGGGTTCCACATAACCCAGAGTATGGCAGTGCCTGACTTCCTGAGAGCTCTGGCGAAGTTCATACTGCTTTGTGGCAAGTCGCTGAGGCTATTGAAGCTGTGTAATCCAAACGTAAGTCATATTAAACTTTGTACTAAGTGTAGTGCTTCGATAAACGGTTCCATATAAGCCACGGCGAGGTGGTGTCCAGTTTTGGCTAGGTTTGGCTAAGATGATATTTTATTTTCATTGAGCTTATTGAAGCTGTATAATCAAAGAGTGAGTAGAATTTAATTAAGTAGTATAGGTATTGTTGCTATAGGCCTATAAGGCTAAAAGGTTGTAGTCAGCCTTAGGCAAGCCATGCTAGAGTATCTGAGAAGTGTCTTTATTTATATATTCACAAGCGTAAGTGATATTAAACATTTAGCAATGGTAGTGACGTATCATAATAGCTATACTTTTCTGTGATAAATGTGTTTAAGATTTCCATATGCCAGTGCTGAACTTCATGGAAGCTCTGGACTCGACCATATTGCTTTGTCAAGTATTGTAAATGCATGCAAAGCCGCGTAGCCGTAAGATACTTTTTCGGTTTTCTGTCGGTTGCATTTCAAAGCACTGGAATTACATAATTTGATTCCCCCATCCCCATTGTAACGTCGCTCGACCAAACGTACCGGTCAACCAGTCTTACGGCGATGCGCCATCACTATATAGCAGAGATACCACCTATACGTAAGAAGCGGTTTTCCTTCACTTTTTGAATGCGTACTGGCAAGGAATCGAACTCGTTGCCCGAGTCACGAGTGCTACATCTTCTCGCGTCATCACTTAACATTAGGTGAAATAGTGGTCGAACGCAAGCTTATAATATAAAAAAAGAACGATTAAATTGTAAGCTCTGCTAATTCTGATCCTATCGGCTGATGTTTTTATGTGTTTGAGAGTTTTAATCCTGTTGCGAGTGGACAAATATTAGTCAGTTTTCAATAATTTGTAGGGTTACAGAACAAATAATAAGAGAAATCGTCATTCTCGTAGGTGCTGTCATGCAGTGAATCCCACTTTATGCAGTTCACCTCTATTGTCATTGAAAGTTAGTTGTGTGTTAGTGTGGTGCCGTTTCATTATGGGTACAGATAGCCCAACAGACCAGCGAGTCAAGAGTCTCTAGGTCGTCAACGCAATAACTTTCAAACATCTATTTTAAGCATAATATTTCTGACTATTCTTTCAGGACCCTCTAATCTTATTAATATCGTCCGATCATCCGTCAGTTAAATGTTGTGCCAGTTTTGATGAGCTCGAACGGCAACAGCAGCTTCTGGACGTTTACAGAACCCGTTGTCTTTTTGTTACGGGCGAACTGGTCACCTTCGACCAAATACTGTTGAAAAAAGAGGCTGAGAGAAAGGCATTCACTGAAATGGCAACTCTAAAGCAAGCTGACACCCTCGAAAAAATTGTAGGTGAGTCAAAAGGACCCGAGCACTCATCCGTTAGTGCTTTTGTAACTCAAAGTTGTAGGCCTATTCGAGGTCGCAATTATTTTATTACTCATTATTTTATCGTAGATAAAAAAACGCGGCTTTATCGCATGAAAAACATAATTTAAAAAAATGAAATACATTACTAAACATAAATTACTAAATGTTTTTCACGCGATCTAGCCCCGTTCGACAACAATATGCTGAAATTGCGAAACTCTAAATTAATCATTATTTTATTTTTCGTAATGCATATTTATTGCAATGATCATGTTCGTAAGTTGTTGAATTTCAACAATTTTCTGGGCTTTTTCTTTTCGATAAGAGGAAAAAGTAATGAGTACCTAAAATGCCATGGTCATGTTTGTTGCAGTAGGTTTTATAAATTCTATCGAACAGACTAGAGGCCTAAATGCATAAAGCCTATAATCCTAAACAGTATGTCTAAAAAATTGTATACTGCATAAATACTCCATAGGATGAAATTTCGCATCACCAAGCAAAATTTCGCGTTAGTCACAACATAATATGGCGATTTTCAGCCGAACGTAAACGTCTCGCTCAGCTGATAATCGCAGAGAAACAACATTCTCTGAGAGTTCTGGAAGCTGCGATGGCCGAAGCGAAAGCGGCGAAGCAAAAAGCGAAACAACGAGAACGGAAGCGATATGAATTGGAAGCGGCAGGAGATAAAGCTACAGAGGAAGTGGACTCCAGGCTAAAAGATGATGAGAGGTTAGTTGATTATCTGTCACGTGGTGAATAAATAATTTATCACGATATATATATCGGAACAAAGTTATTTGTTTGTTTTACATTTTGTATTACTGAGTGCTTATTATACGGTAAGTGTGGGTGCGCCAGTGCAAAAATGTGTTGTATCAATTACAGATATAGATACATATACACGTTTATTTAAAGTTTTATTCAAGTTATTTTTAATTTTATAATCTATAATAACAATATGAAATATATCTATGTAATATATAATCTAATATATTTATTTTAAAAAAAATCTATTACAGTTATAGCGAATAAAAAGCCTAAGCGATAGTTTTAGTATAGAAAAGTATGAACAGATCGCAATCCTTCAATTGTGGGCTAAGTTGCGTTTCAATCTACTTTTCAATTAATTTAAACCTATATTATGATTGGTTACAAACATATGAGAATCGATGACAACTGCAGAAATATAAAACTGTCTCGCAGATGTCAACTCACTTCCCCAAAAGTGGATTAAAATAAATAGATATATAAATACTTTTCCAGTCTTTTTATCTATATTATATTTTTCCAGATCAGATGTCGATGAAGGTATGTTTGTCCTCGTAGGTTGACAAATTTTGATTTGTTAGATTATATCAGGGAAATAAACCTGATTCTGCAAGCAAAAGGGAAAACCGCCAACTTCAGAGACTATGGCAACTTTCCTTTGTCTAGCTACTAAATTACTATCATTTGTTATAGGAACAAAATAATGGAGTACTACTCAAAACTGAACATGGAAGTTGAGAAGAAGCAAATTCACACTGAATGGAAAATAAAACGGTTACAGTTAGACCAAAGTCGAATGCAGCTTTTATCAACCGAAGAGCGAAATTTAAAAAGGGAAAAACTAGAATTAGAACATCACAAAAGTGAAGAAATGGCATTGTCTATTATAAGCATGGAAAACAAGTCTCATTGTGAACTTGATAGTAAAGAAGGAATCATTCAAAAAGATTCAATATGCGGTCAGGATATAGACATATCTGATACAAAAGTACCTGATATAATGACAGACTCCGTAAACTCTGTAGTGATGGTAGATCTTGAAGAAAATCATGACACTGAACTAGAAACAAACAAAAAGAAAGTCGAGACTAAAAGCGACGTTCTCACCGCTATTTGTAGCGTAGCCAAAAGTTTTTTTGGCGCATCCAAAAGCAATGACGATAAAAAATGCGATAATAAGATAAACTTAGATTCCCAAGGCAATATAGTAAATGATAATAATTCTTACATAAATCACACTACTTCTAGTTTCGTTATCGGTGCAAATATAAATGAAGCTGTCGATAACGAAGAGTTTTTAAAAGGGAGACGCGAAGCCATGCAAAATAAAATAAAAGTAATGGCTCACGAGTTTGGACAGGCAGACTATGAAAATAATCTGAAAGGTGAAGCCACTTCCAACATTGACCCGCTAGATGAAAACTTGAACGAAGAATGGTCACCGTTTATGGAAGCTAAACGGAACAAATTGAAAGTTTTAGGAGATGAATTCAATTTGAAACCTCAGCACAAAACCGTATCAAAACCTAAAACAGACGCACAAAGAGAGGCTGTAATAAACAAGCAAAAGGTCTTAGGAGTTGAATACAACCTGCCTGCAGAGATGGTGATTAAAAACGACCCTGCGAACATAGCTCAAGAAGAAGCGATACGGAATAAGAAAAGGGTTTTAACTTCGGAGTATGAAACACGAAACGTTCAAGCTAGTCCTAGACGTGAATCGGCGAAAAGGTCTGGACTGACGTTGAATTTGAAGCCGTATGTAGATACAGCACCTAGTGTTGGAACTACGCCAAATGCGCCAGTTACACCTGCAGAGCTATTCCCGAGGGTAAGTAACTAGTTTATAACTATATTGAATAGACTTAAATAACAAGAGAATATGTACAAACTCGGAAAAATGCGGCTGCTAGCTTTGTATGCTATAGCAGCCCATACCACTAGGGCCGAATTACTTTCTACCTTTAACATCTGAGGGAATATTGTGATTAGCGCCATCAACCTTAAATTGTACGAACAATTAATTAATTTCCTTCAAATATTTGAACGTAAGTTCCGCCTAGCATGTTGTTAATGCCATAAACCATAAAACTCTTAAGAGCATATATGTTCATAATATGTATTTTTGTAGTCCATTATAGTATGCACAGCCAATCTTTATGGTATTGAAACAGGCTCTGTGAAGATTTGCCCGACGATGTCAGCCATACGAAGTCTACTGCTGGACATAGGCCCCCCCCTATTGTTCTCCACAAGGATTATTATTCTATATCTAATATGAATTAAATGTACTTACTTCTTTTCTCTGTCTGCCGTCATCTTTGTATTAGTTGTTCACAAATTTCTGATTCAGGCAATTGTAGCCTGTGATATATTGATTGCATTATATGTCAGGTTCTATTTCATTTTTCGTTCTAATATTAACATTTGATAACCCACCCCGAGTTCAAGGTTTGAACTTTCAAATTTTTGGAAACTAAATACAGAAATAAATTAAGATTATATTTATGTATATATATATATTTATGTATGTTGAACTTAAGTTCTACCTAGCATGTTGTTAATGCGATACACAATTTTTTTTTTTATATTTATGTATTTTTAATCCGCCTTTACTCACGTATAGTCGAAGTTTCGACCTAGGTTTCGGCCATGTCCGATGCACTGCTCGGGTGAGTTTACGGTGCCAATTGTGTTGTTACGGCAGCGACATCATTGTCGTTGTATCCTGGGATAGCACACGTTTCACATTCTACTCGTGTCATGATCATACTTAGTTCATATCTTACAGATTTAGGTAGCTCCTATTTCTATTTCCCGCTTGATTTATTTTTACAGTCACTGTACATATGTGCGTATCATTATCATCATCTCAACCATAGGACGTCGACAGACATATGCCTCCCCCATTGGTTTCCACAAGGACCGGTTGGAAGCGGCCCGCATCCAGCCCTTGCCTGCAATCTTAGTCAGGTCGTCTGTCAACCTGGTCGGTCGCCGTCCTATGCTGCGCTTCGAGAACTTTTCGAACGGCCTTCAGTTCTTCGAGCTATGTGCCCTGCCACTCTGCCACTTCAACTTGCTAATCCGCTAGGCTATATCGCTGACTTGCGTTCTTCTACGTCATTTCGGATTCGATCACATAGAGAAACCCCGAGCATAGCCCTCTCCATAGCTCTTTGTGCGACTGAGTCTGCTCGGAAGGCCCATAATTATGTATGTATGCTGTACCATAATATATATATGGTTGATTTTTAGCTGGACTTGGAGACTCCGACTACTGCGGACGTTCCGCATGAGGGAGCGATGACAAGCGATATATTCACAACACACAGCGAAGAACCAGGCTCTGAAAAACCTAAGCAAGATAAGGAATATCTATCATCCGACGGATTCAACTTCCCGATACTAGATGACGTCACTGGGGAGAATGAAACTGTCAGCGACCTACATACCGAACAGAGTCCAGAGAATTCCCCATCGAAAACGTTGGATTCCATCGAGATAAAATCCCTGAAGAATAAACATTCATTCTTCAATCTTCTAGACGGGTCTTATAACTTAGACGAGTTCGATCCATTTGGAGTTAAAGACCTTAAACGGTATTCCAAAGAATACTTCACAGCCAAAATGGATTTGGAAATGGTTCAATCATGTTACACACATCCAGCTTTAATAATGGAGGAAGTGAAAAAACGACCGTATAAAAATATATTTGCATCGCATTCCAAAGAAGAAAAAGAGCAAATCATAACGTGTGATAATATTGCAACTTTGACGGCATGCTTGCAAAGATCTGTCATGCTACCGCTGACATATCAACTGGAAGTGGTCAACAATTCCATACTGACACACTTCCTGGTCAATCTAGATATGTATGAGCATCTGAGGAGTCTAAAAGATTACTTTTTTCTAATGGATGGCGAGTTTTCAAGGAGTATATGTCATAATTTGTTCACAAAGTTGACGAGAACTCTGAATCCTCAGGAGTTGTTGAATTTTGCGACTTTGCATGATATACTTGATAAGGCATTGGGATCATCGATATCACGTGAGTAGTCTCTTTTGATTATTGATACATCTAGCGTTTCACTTTTATCTTAATTGTTGATAAAGTTTTTAAGTTTCGGTGTAAAGTATTAATCTAAGATTATTGAGTGTCGCTCAGGGTTTACACATAGGCTGTTTGGTTGCAGGATTTAAACTTGATGGTAGCTTAATAAAAGGGCACTATAACAAGTACTCTTTCACGTTTTTGATTATAACAGTGTATGTACCTTCCCTGAAAACTTAATATGAGACTTGGTCGTCTCATTGGCGTCTGACACTCATTGCTCCCGCGTTATACTTATTATCCTTTTTATTAAACTCTATAGATGCTAGAGCGTTTAACCACTATATCACTTGATGGTCAATGACGATGTGGTCGAAGATGTTATCATGGTAGACCTAGAATGCTAACTGCCTCGCTATGGTGACAGTTTTTCAATTTTGAGAGTGGTAGCTAGCTAGGCAGATACTCGAAAATACCCTACCATCATGCTGGGAATTTGATAACGGTGTTACCTTCACCGGAAGCTCAAGCAGTTGGCGAGGATCGAACCAGCGACTTTCAGTTTGACAGCCGTCGTTCCCACCGCTGCGCTATCATCGCTTCAAACTTGTATCCATACTTGTAGAAACATTTGTAACTCTAAAGTAAAGTGACTTATAGTCACTTTATCACTCACAAAAGCCCGGTCTGATCTTACTGAAGTTTAACAAGAAGATACTTGATATCAAGATAACTAACAGCCGTTAGTAATCTCGATATATAATATCGTTTTGTGAATTTAAAATAGTTTTATCATTGCTTTATCAGAAAATATGCCGCATACAGGCTACAGCAGTACCGTAGTAGGTAGGCATACGAAGCTATCTAGAATTATGAACAGTAATATCGCGGAGTGTTCTCCGTTTTAGCCTCGACGGCTATCCTACTAGATAGTTCACGCCGTAAATCATAGATGTCGCTGTGAAACGTACTAGTAACGTTTACAAAGTAGTGAATCCCTTCAAAAGAATCCTTTCGTAAAGGTTGCTAAAGTCCCCGCCAAGGTTTACGCGTAACGGGGTTCAACATTACAAACGGTTTACTTTACCTTTGAAAGGGTAACGGGTAAACAAAAAGGTGTCCTAGTAGTACAATAGTAATATTGTGATAGTAATATAAATACCAATGTGAGTTTGATTGTTACTTTGTCACGCTTTAACTACTTCACTTGTTTTCATTTTTTAATGCCCGTTTCATCTAAAAAATAACTACTCGAGGGTAGTCTTCGAGGGTTTATTGGTAAAATGTAACTGTAAATGTGAACTAAGCCACGGTATAAAGATAGTCGTTCAGTTTTTATGATGTGTACATTGTACTATCTCTGTAGTCTTATGATTGGTTAGATAGTAATAATTAAGTATGTTAATGTTATCAGATATCAACTCATATCAAGATATTTGAAATATCTTGATATGAGTTGATGGTTATCTCAAATTCTAATCTGTCATTCACATGACTTTCAATACGTCATAGCACGATGAGCATTTGTTTAAAGAAATCACATGTTTCAAATATTATCTTTTTATTTTTGTAATTAAACTGTGATCAGAGGGAAAGATTTCCATCTAATCTTTTATTCGCAACATGGCGGAGGTTAATAAACCTACTTTCATAGACGTTTGCAGGAATTCTACGATTCGCAAAAGTGCCCATAACACACAGGGAAACAACTTCTGTTTTAAGAGCCTTGCCCTTGTCAGTGTAGCTATTGGAACTGTCTCCATCTTTCTCTGACGTCATTTCTTTAACCTATATACTACCTACACTTTTTAGTTTTACTCACCTTCTGCCTACCGCTCTAGAAAATTTACTGAAGGGCATTTGCGAAATACTCGTATTAAGTTCTTTTTTTTACTTCATATGTTTTGCCACTGTCTACCTTGATGGTCAGTGACGATGTGGTCGAACGTGTTAATCACGTTAAAAATAGAATATTAACTGGCTCTCAAGATCTGCTGCCTGAACATTCTGTGTCTTTGACACACAGCTTTGACAGTTTTTCAAACTTGAGGGTGGTAGCTACCCAGACAGGTATTGGAATCTACCCCACTACTATGCTGTGAATTTGGTAACGGTGTTGTCTCAGGTAAATAAATTACTAAATGTTTTTCAGGCGATCAAGCCCCTAAATTTATATCGGCAGTCAGACACATTCATAAGGTTAAAAAATTCCCCTATCTAGGCAGAGATCATAAATTCAGATAAATATTTAACAGTTAATGTAGTACGTGGAATACTTACCTTAACTGAGAAGTTTGCAGAAGACCCTTTAAAATTTTAAAAAAAATCGTATTAGCTTTAGTCGCTTAATCCGTCCACTTCGCTGCCACCCGTAAAATATTTCTTGCATATCCTCTATCTAGAATTTACTATATTTAATATTTATTTATTTATAATTTAATGAGACACGCCGAATTAATGTTTTGTTGGCAAAAATAGTTACGAAAGTATTATTTTGGTTAAGCTTTCCCCTGCTGCACATCGTCGAAATCCTTTTTTAATAAAGAGTAATTTCCATGGGCACTATTGCGTGTTACCGCGCTCAAATCTGAGTAGCATAATAAACCTGTTTTGGACAGGTGTCCCTTTACCTTTGATAAAAGATATACCGTTCTCTTTGTATTTTGAATCATAAGAGAAATCAATTTCAAATTTCAGATGTTCACAAGTTCTCGGAAAATCTCTCGTTCACAATTTCTGATACTCCTCTAAGTTTCCAACACAGTTCTCCGGACGTTCTACAATGTCTGTCATTGACTTACATAGTCAGTTGGCCCTTGAACATCATTCTGTCGCAAGAAGCCCTGGTGAGATACGGGAAAGTGTTTCAATTTCTCATCAAGATGAGGAGAATATTTTGGGTGCTCGGCGAGGATTTTGAGGTAAGAATCGAAATTAAATATTTAGGAATAATACGGTAACTTATGATATTACTAATGTGCCTCGTTCTTTCTTTTTCTTCCTTTGTACCGGTCATTTAGCCATATTAAGTACAGAGAAGCCTAATCATTTATTACGAACTGTAAGTAGATGTATATATCATAGTACATCTGTATTTAATTTAATATCAGTATAAAAAGTACCTTCACCTTACACGGTTATTTTTAAATCTTGCGTTAGACCATTAATTTAACCATGAGCGGTGGTTTATTGATATATGTTTTAATTCAAGCATTTAAGTAAGAAAATGCTACGAGAATGTGGGGGCTTGTCTTTGCGGTCGCAACCCATCCATGCGGCATTGGTTACTTTTATTTATGCTTCTGTGCTTCGGAGGGCTGATCAAAACCGTTGGTTCCAGTTATCGCCTAATAGGAACAGTATTTTTTTTTTCTATACTTTATAGATCTAGCGTTTGACCACTATCTCACTTGATGGTCAGTAACGCTGTGGTCGAAAATTACAATCCGCTGGGATATTTCGTCGGTGGCTTGTTCATTGACGAACCTCATTTCTGACTTCATCTCGAGGATAGTCCGTTAAGAAACAGCTCGTCATCCTACTTAGAGATCCGTTATAAAGTGCACAATTTGCATCTATTTCAGAATCTAAAACTAGCGGCAAAACTATCGAAGCACCACTCAAGCAAACTCCTGCGGTCCCCTCAATACACCTCCATCCAGATCTACCGCCACATAATGGCGTCCATGATTCGCGCCCTAGACAACTACATAGTCACCACGTGCATTCTCGTCTCCTGGACGGAGTTCGAGAATGATCTGAAGAAGGCGAGAACGTTGGACGACCTGTACGAGTGCCACGTGGTTTATATAAAGAAGGTGCTGTTCAGATGTTTGTTGAACAATAGATCTACGCCGGTGATGAAGCTGCTCAACGATATGTTCACTGTCATCTTGAAGTTTAGCCGGGTTTTGAAAGCTGGGTAAGTAAAGAAATGCATATCTTGTATAGCGCGGCCAATTTAGCTCGACACATACAAGAAGGCTTGTGAAAATTCGCATAAAGCTGAAAATATATATAAATATTTTAAATGTTTTAGATATTATATTAGAGAGGCGTCCTAGGCATCTCTCTGACTGTTTTTTTTAGTACTTGGTAGATCTAGTGTTTGATCTTTATCTCACTAAAATGCTCAGTGACGATGTGTTCGAAGATGTATGTCACATTGTGTGATTGGTGACAGTTTTTCAAACTTGAGGATGATAGCTAGACAGGCAGTTGTTCGAAATACCCTACCACCATGCTGAAAATTTGATAACGGTGTTGCCTTCAACGGGAGTTTAAGCCAGTAGAGATCAAACAAGCTTCCGCCAATTTGACAGCTGACTCTCCCACCGCTAGGCTATCGTAGTCGGGAAACGGTTTTTGAAATATTTTATTAGAATTTTTTTATATTTTTCCGGGTTATATATATATATAACCCGGAAAAATATAAACATGATGTTGGACCACAGAACACATCTTTAATTTCGTATGAAATCTAAATTGCACCATGCAAAGTCTGTCTGGGTTGCTAAGTTATGTTTATAAACAGACGGACTCCTGACAAACAAAAACAATTTGAGAACTGAGACTTCACATCTGCGGCATTGGGTTCGAATCCCGGCCGGGCCAAACATAAATATTGTGAGCATAGGTATTTGTTTCGGATCTTGAATGTTTGTGTAATGTGATTGTTTATGTATATACATCCCGCGACAAATGGCTGTCTAGTGCAGATGATGTACGTGTGTGAATAAAAAAAGCGAATAAGAACCATATCATAGTCATAGTCAATTTATTAATAACATTTCATATGTTACAGGTCCAATTAAAATACAATATCCATCAAGGAAAAATACAATATACAATTATTCTTAATTAAATAGTTATTCTTAAATTTCAAAATAAATTAAAAACAATACTATTCAATAAGTCAATTAATTATTTGTATAAGAATCTTAGCAAACTACTTATTTAAGTGACAGCACTTTTTACCTTAAATAGGTCATTAAATTTGTAGAATGTTTGGTCTATAAGCCATTTTTTAAATTTGCTATTGAAGGAGTTTCTTGAGGGTGAGTTACGCACATCCTCCGGCAGTTCGTTATTGACACCGGGTGCCATTACATGGATCAGTTTCGAGGTCTTGTTTAGCGTGTGCAGCAAACTATCTATTGTTTTCCAGTGAATGGCAACAAAAAGAAGCCGACAGTCTCTTCACACACTCGAGCTTCGCCCAACTGGAAGAATTGTTCCATTTGTTCGAGAAGTTGGCCAAATATTTGCACAAAGTGGTCACCAAGCTCATGGAGTGCGGTTACCAGAGACATCTCGTCGAGTTGCTAACGATGATCAACTTGAACGGATACTATGATCGTGACAGATCGAAGGAGTAACCTAACGTTGTTGCTCTCTCTACATAGGTTTTTTCCATTGGCAAAGATTTGTAGCATTGAAATCGAGAACTTCATTAATCTGTGCACAATATTGCTAAGTGCAAAAAACACTTTCGATTGCAAAATATAATTTATTTGGTGTCTACGTGTCCTGTAAATGAAATTGAAAACTGTATTCTAGGAAATAAAATGAAGCTTAGCTGTAATATACTAATAATATTATAAATGCGAAAGTTTGTGTGTATGGATGGATGTATGTTGTTGCTCTTGCACGCTCAAACACGGTGGACGGTTTTGGGTGAAATTTGGTATGTAGATCCCGGAATAACACATAGGCTACTTTCATCATCACCACGCGGGTAAAACCGCGGGGCGCAGCTAGTGTTACATAAAAAATAAGCCTTGGTGTTTGTTACAAAAATGTCTTAAGAATTTAGCAGTATTAAAACTTTTGAAATCTTGCCTATGCGCAGCCACCTTGGTTTGCTTCGCAAATGTGGAATCCTTACGAAATGTATAGGTATATCTCGCATAGAAGGTATTCAGGTATAAAGATACGCTGTTTACAATTATGATAAAAAAATGGTAAGTATACTGTATTATAATATACCATTTTTTGTCACAGTTTAACGGATATAGATCTTAGGATTTCTATTGTTAGTACTGTGTATGTGTGTGTACTGATACTACGAGATTTAAAAAATATGTGTTATCAGGCTATATCGTCTAAACAAAGTATTGTACAAACTCTATTATAGTTGTTAATGTAACTTTCTACATCAATTTTATTTTTTTAATACATGTTTTAAAATGTAATTACTATGATTTTTGCATTTGTATAAAGAATATATAACCCTCAACTAAAAAACTATTAGTTTTGGAGATGGTTCGTTAGGTGTTAGGTTAGGATTAGTTTTGATCATGTAAAGGGAATTAATGAAAGGACATTGGTGAAACAAGTATGTAAAAAAGTGCGGGGTTTGTCAGCATCGTAGCAAATGGAAAGCTGTTGTCTCTGCCTGCCTTTATGGGAAAGAGGCATGAGTTTATGTGTAACTGTACATTGTAAATATTGTTATGAAACCTAACGTAGGTGATGATAAACGAGAAATATGTTACCTATAACAGATATAGACCACAACGGGTGGTATCGTTCAAGGAGCGCCCATCGCGTTCGCGTCCCGCTTCGTACTCAACAAAAAAATATTGTAAATAGTTAGTGATCATTATATTTTATTATTATGATATTATTAGAAATGTTATATCATCCCACCGGTGATCATGTGATATTTAATGATATTTTTTTTAAATGATGGACCTGTTATTAATTATTGATTAATTATGTGCTATAAGTTAACGGCTACAATTAACGTATTTAACGAGCTTCTGTTACATATCTATCTTAACTAATAAACATATTGAATTGATTATATTTGTTTTAATTAAGAGTAGTAAGTAGCACTGTATGTGAGAGTTCGCCCGGGGATTATATAGTTTGTGGGAAGTACTGCCTCCACATATACATATTTCTACCGCCAGGCCGTAGTGTTCGCATTACTGTGTTCCAGTTAGACGGGTAGCGAGCGCAGTGCAGTTCTTTACGAATTGTATCCGTCTATAGGCAAAGGTTACCACTTAACATCCTGTGGGGCTTTAGTTCTGAAAATATGTATGAGCTCGTATAGATGCAACCAATTTTGTGTCTGAAGTTAGGCTCTGCGAACTTTCCGGCACGCGCTTGACTCCATAGCCTGCAAGTCCAAGTCATGCGAGGTAGTTTGTACCAAGTTTAATTACATATTTGATTTTGGTAGTGATTCCGTGCTTTGACCTCAGCGTTTCTAGCGATGACTGCGCTAAGAAAACAAATAACCCAAGAAATTAAGCTCTCTATAAGCAGTAAACAATGAATGAGTCGTCTGGTCTGAGGAAATCAACAGACACGGAAATCAATATTGAGAACTGCGCTTTTCTATGAAATAGCAAAGTTAGCCCAGCCTATTTTGTAATATTTATACTACCTGGTATTACTCTTTTAAAGGAAACAAGGCCCAGAATGGTCGGCAGCTGAGAAGTCATCCTTCAATTTATTAAGAATTTCCAATTAGAATTAAATCTTTCCGTGTAATTTACAGGGTAATATGTAATTCTAATTTTCATCTAGTTTTGTCTGTAGGTAGACACAAAGAGATTACAATACTCGTAAGAGATAGATCAGAAAATGAAATGTTGCTGATGAATATTCACAATTGGCTGTAGATGTCGCTTATATAAATCAGCTTCATCGCCATCTTGTATTGAGTAGCAGTACTACGACAAAGTGAACGTGAACCATAAAACATACTATCAAGACACTGCAAATAAAGAGATTAACATTGTAACGAGTGACTCATTTTGTACGATTGATAATTATTCTGTTATCTTTAGTCATCGAATGACGTCCTTAGTCGAGATAATCAATAGATAAGAACCGTCGTGCTGTTTCAATCAACTTATTTAGCCTACATTAGCCACACAGTGGACGCATCAGTTTCTATTTTCAGCCGAGGCGACGGTGGCGCCACTATTTTCCTTATATTCAGGGTGTGTTTTCACGAAACTTCATTCTACCGCAATTCGTCCTAGCGTGAACATCCTGTCCAAATCAGTGCAGTGATCGTGACATTGAAGTGAAAGCCCAACATAGTTTCATCATATAGGCCAAAATCATCCGGAAAAGTCAATATTTACCTAAAGTTTATCAACAATAAGCATAAAATCGCGTGATTTACGTTTACGTGAGCCCACCAGCGAGATCTAGCAGAGTTTGCGAGCGGATCCAAGAGCGATTTCCGCGACCCGACAAATCTCTCGTAGAGGAGCCGTCGATACAGAACCAAAAACGTTAACGTCAAGGAGTCACCGACACAACCGCCGAGATGGCGTTTATGATGCCAGTAATGAAGAACGATTGGGATATCTACAACTCGCGGCGGAGCTCAGAGTCTGCGGAGAAGGCGGTGCCGGGCGGCGGACGAGTGCGCAAGGTGTCCGAGTCGCGGTCCGAGGGGCCCGCGTTCTCGCGCTCCGGAGCGGGCGCGCTGAGCCCGCACCGCTCGGCGCCCGCCATGCGCTCGCTCTCCTACTGCCGGCCGCCGCCTTCCCGCGCCTCGCTCCGGAGCGCCGACACCGGCAAGGGCCCGACTAGCGGTGCGACCGCGGCCACCAAGCCGCGCGAGGACAAATTCCACTCCAGGTTCGTGGAGAAGTTGAAGCGGGCTCTGGGCCGAGCCGGCGCGGGCGCCGACCCGCGCGCCGCCGAGCGAGCTTCGTGAGCTAACCTGTGCCTCTGTGCAGGGCGGGGGCGCGGGCCGACTCCCCCGAGCGGTCGCGATGCGCCGCCTGCGTGCCCTACCTGTGACGCCCGCGCCGCAGCGCGCGCGCCTCGCCGCCGCCGAAGGCACACTATCTGTGATATCGCTCCCGATAGTGAACTCTAGAGATGAGTAGAATTTGTGAATGTGCTGACTAACCGCCTATTCCGTCTCCCAGACGGAACCTTCACCTTCCGTTACATCGATAGTATCTAGTTTGACACTCGCTTCGTATCACTGTTGCATGTAATCACATTTATCGTTACTTGTATCGATGAGGTTGTCAGTATTAGGTTGTAAACAGGGCCATTTTGTTGTATGGATTTCAAGACTGCGTTTAGTTTAAGGAGTCGACCCTGGGTCCGGATCGGGGGGGTCTCCGGTGTCGCGCAGAGGTTAATATATGGCAGTTCTGGACGGGTATCTGTGATTTGTTATTTGTAAGCAAATGTGATGTAATTTATTTTAGCCGGAGGAAAGTTGGATGAGATATGATTTGAAAAATTCCTGGTCATTTACTTTAGAAATTGTAAACTACAAACGGTGCATTTAGAGTAATAACGCGTTCTATAAATTATTCACCAAAAAGTTTAAATAAGATGACAACTATAATAATCTACTAGACATAATGAAAAATGTACCTTATTCATATAAGTAAAATGTTATAGGGGCGTACTGCCAATATGTATTGGTTTAAAAGGCAGTACTGCCAGATACCTAGTTTAGTCAGTATTATAGACTACTTACGAGGTTTGGCCTCTGAAGTTATACAATCTTTTTTGTTACAAAGTTAACTTGATTTTATTGTAATGTTAATTAAATTTAAGAAACTGTGTGATCGGACCAGCTTTTTAAAACAGTATTTAATATATCAGTAAAACTGAATAATATCTATTAATAAACTAGGTGTATGTATGACTTTGTACGTAATAGGGGAGAAAATTCTAAATTAGGTATCGCAGAGGTGTTACAAAAACTTCAACAATTTTCCGGGATAGTAACTATGCGTTTTTAATTTGCCGAAAGTTCCTTTATTGCCTTTTGGACTGCCATGATGTATGTGTAGATCTATGTGTAGTTATATGTGTATCAAAATGACATTTTTTTTAAATATTATTCTATGTTCACATAGTCTACCTATTATTGTTTTATGTGCTTGCATGTATGTAATCAATGCCGTAAGTGATCTGATGTTTTTAAGTACTTCACATGAAAATATATAAACTTATATAAATTACCTTTTTATTTTATTTCACCAACCGATGGTAGTGCGGGTCTCATAAGCAGTTTCAGAGTTTGTTTTCATATCATATAATACCTATATCTTACGAGTCCTTACGCTGCGCCAAATTGATTTTTTCAAAAACTATTATGTACATTGTGTGCCTATGAGCACTCATGCGTATCGCCGAAGCAAATTATGGTAATTGGCCATAATTGATACTGAAGCCTTATTTCGTGGTGGGTCACTAGTGGGCTCTTCTGTAATAACTCATGCACTAACAAATTTAACAATAAAGACCACTAAAATTCTATCGAAAAACGTATTTTTAAAAAAGCTCCCTTTATTTATTCAAGAGTTCATTGATTGCATAACATTTTAAAGCTAATGCAAACTTTGATTACATAAATGCTTAGTTTAATATGACGTAGATACAAGGAGACTAGGAAGATGTTCTTCATCCATAAATGTGATCGTCTAAACTTTTGTGTCATCATCATCATCGTCATCTCAGCCATAGGACCTCCAATGATGGACATAGTCCTTCCCCATTGATTTCCACAAGGACTGGTTGGAAGCGGCCCGCATCTTGCCCTCGCTTGCGATCTTAGTTAGGTCGTCTGTCCATCTGATCGGTGGTCCAATTGGCCTCTTTGTCTCTTGTCCTAGGTATACGTAATGGTCAACAACTACGAGAATAGAGTTCCCAAATCATACTAAGGCGGGCGCAATGGGCATTAGACATTATTTTCGTCTTGTCTATGTTCATTTTGAGGCCATTTTGAGTTGGAAAACTCTGTTGAAGCCTTCGAGTATCGTGGTGAGGTCTTTCATCGATTCTGCCATGACCACAATATCGTCGGCAAACTGAAGTGAGTGTACTCGTCGTTGATGTTGATGACGAATCCTTGCCATTTCAAGAGCTTGAAGCTCTTGCAAGGATTCGTCATTCGGCGTCTTCCAATGCGGCAATGAAGTTATACAAGTTATACTCTTCGGTCTTCTGTATAACTTGTCGAAACGTATGGATGTGGTCTATGGTTCTGTAGCATTTTCGGAAACCGGCTTTTTCGGGAGGCTGGAATTCATCAAACCCACTTTTCGAGACAATTCTCGATGACTCTTTAAAACAGCTGGTAAACATGGCTCAGAAGCGAAATGGGTCTGTAGTTCTTAAGCAATGTGTGGTCACCTTTCTTTAGGAACCACGCCAATACGCTTCCATTCCATGCTTCCGGCGTTGACCCTTCAAGGATAACGGAATTAAAGAGCTTCTGAAGGACTGTCAGTATCGGTGAGCCACCCGCTTTCAGACGCTCTGATGTGATTCCGTCGTCACCCGGCGCCTTGTTGTTCTTAAGCTGCTTCAGATCCATCCTAGTCTCGTACAGGCTGATGTCCGAGATATCTTCCGTATAGTGTCGGGTTAGTTTGGCTCTGGGTCTTTGGCCAAGCTATCAACAGGTTGAGCGACCGAAGAGTATAGCTGTCCATAGAATCTCTCGATCTCTCCAAGCACCGCTGCTTTGATCGACGCTATACTGCTATATGCTATTTTAACTTTTGTGTAATCACACTAATTCAGCATGACAGGTGTTGCCATCTCTTAACATAATTAATCAAATTCATATCTCACTAGTTGCGAGCCACGAATTCACCCCCGTGGACTACGACATTCACTATCTCAATTATTTCACAGGATCTATACTGTTTCTGGGAGGAAGTAGCCTATGTGTTATTCCAGGGCATGAGCTTCATTCATTTCTTCATACCAAATTTCATACAATCGAAGTCGAAATAACTTTCATTCGTGATATCGTCTATGGATAAGTTTTTCGCTAAATCCGTATTCATATTTAAACACTATTTCATACTGTTACGTAATAATTAAACAAATATTGCATAAGAATTTTGAAATAAACGTCAAATCCTATCTTCATTGTCTTCTATATCTTTAAGCTTCAATTACATCAAGGTGATCTTCTGGTTGATAATCATCTTATCGTCACCGATTTCAGATAGTTATCCGATTATTATCAGTCAACTGTCTATACTTCACTGACGTAGTACATAATTCCATTTAGGTATTTAATTATTATCTATGTTATTAGTTACTACAAAAATAGAATAGTCACTAACTACTTTAAAAATACTGTAATAATAATCGCATAATGACATCTTAATATTCACAGCGTTCCTATTGAAGCTTACCTATGCGATCATAATCGAGTTGCTGTGTAAGAAACGTAGGTACTGTGCGATCACAACTTGGATGGGAAAACGCTGGTGCCAATTTTTAACCGACTTCAAAAAAGGAGAAGGTGTTCAATTCGACCGTATGTTGTCAGAACTTACGACTGGGTGAACCGATTTCAATGATTCTTTTTTTATTTGAAAGCTGGTGCTTCCCGTGTGGTCGTTTATTGAAATCGGTTCGGATTTCGAATGGTCGGCGGTTTTTGAGTTACACTCCTTTAACAAGTTATTTCACACTTTTCTTTCTTACGTTTAAATTTCGTATCAGAATTATGCAATGACATTCAATATCTTCGGCCAAATTACAAGTATATTTTATGAAATATGAAAGACCAATATAGTCATAAGTATAATCATATGGCCATAATCAAACATGCCCAAGAAGCATGATTCATAAAATTTGGCAATATACTCGTCAAATTCCTCTCAACGCAGCCAAAATGCATAATGAAAATAATTATCCAGCACGTCATGTTGATAGTAAACAAGTTACACAGTTATATTAATAGTACCTAACTATTCGTATGGCAAGCAGCGCGTCGCGTCGCACCAAAAGCTATGCTACTCGGCAAGAGTTGATTTGTTACTTTGAATCTTACCTCGTATGTGTTTAGGTGGCTAATAACAAATTTCATAGTTGTGTGAATGATGACTGGTGACGTGGGCACCCTGCACCTTGCACGTCGTTAAAAACTCTTATTAAATCTGTGTTCATTCATTGTGTGTGCGTCACAGGAGCACGCATATACCTAGGTATCTTGCTCTAAAAGAGTTATTCACTGCCGCGCTTGAATGCTTTACGATCGAGAATGTTCTTCATTGCAGAGAGAAAAGGAAAGGACGAGAGCTAGTTCGTTGTCCTATTCCTACAAGAGAGCGTAGTTCATTTGTTTAGAAATAATTTACTGTGTTGTAACGATTTGGCGCCGACTTCAACAAGTTTTTTTACACTTTTGAGTGTTGAAGACGGTTCCTTTTTAACCAACTTCAAAAAAAGGAGGAGGTTCTCAATTCGACCCGTATGGTTTTTTTTTCTTTTTTTTTTTGGTAAATATTTTGTTCGATCGGATATTTGAGCTGTAGGATATAAGATAGTTAGTAGCGACCCTGGCCGTAACTCAGCAAGTTCTAAAGCATACAATGATGATGATGCCAACAAACTCGGCGATTCGCACGCGTGTCGACCACAAAATTAGACGAATAATTGCATAGATTAAAAACTATACAAATTTCCACTGCTTATCCAAATAACGTTTTCTAAAACTTAAGGAGAAGTACGAGTAGTACATAACTGATATTTATAATGATTCATTGGGAAAGACCTTCCATGGTTATATAAAGTTAATTGAAACCCCCGTAAAGACTTTTGTGTGCGATGATCAAAAGCCTTCTCTCGATTCCGATCCTAAATTCTGATTTCGATCGACTTCGCGCAGATTGATACTCTTGAGCGCAACACTAGCGCGATTTGAATCGAGTTCGATAGAATTTGACATAAATAAAAAAAAGCGTTGAATGATATTGGAACTGAATCGGATTGGAATTGGGTCTACATTGAAACTGAGTTCAAGAGTAAGGCAGCTTTTTTGACCGAATCCATCAAATGATTGAGCGCATTCGCCAAATTAAACGTTGGACCTGTTTAAACTTGCTATTCGTACGTATGTTAATGAATTGGTACAATCATTATAAGCTTCGACCGCTTAGTCATTGCACTTCGACCGCTTCGTCACTGACCACCGTTTGAGTAAGACGTTCTTATAAATAAAAAATAAATTATTTAAGCAGATTCTACGTTTGAACGTCATCATAATCATTTTAGTCCTAGGATCTGCACTGCTTGACAAAAGCCTTCCCCATAGATCTCAAAAGAAAAGGGTTAGAAGTAGCCTGGAAGACAGCCTCTTTCCGTGACCCTGTTCACCTTGTCTGTAGAGGTTTAAATCTGCGCTACCCAGCCCATGGTCTCCACTCTTTTAAATAAAAATATGTCTTTTTTTATAAACCTAACCCTATTGACTAACTCTGAGAACAATAGATAAAGGACTAGATTAGGGCACCTAGTATATTGAAATAAAAACAAAAACCAAAAAGCGATCCAAAATCAGCTGAACTAAACTTGGCGAAATCAGCAACCACAAATATAAAAAAAGTCAACCTCGTTAAAATAGATGGAAAGCGGCATAATTACGTTAAACCCGTCTTATCGGTTATCAGCGTTGATAATCAATCTCTTGCGAGGAATCGTACGTAAATCGGCTATCTGATGACAAGGTAGAATTTTACATTATAAAAAACGTCGAAACGGTTGCCGTGGCTTAGTCGTCAGTCGCGTGACTTGGTCCCCGGGGCCCTGAGTTCGAATCCCGGCAGGGGCATACATTTATGTGATGAGAATAGATGTTTGTACCGGGTCTTGGATGTTTGTTGTGATGTAATAGTGTCCAGAATCCTAGAGCATGGGTTTGAGTCTGACAAAATAAAAATGCAGGCGGCTTATGTTCTGATAGTCGGATAATTAATGTACCTAATTATTAGAAGTGACAACTTGCCTTGACTTATGCCTTTTAAAAGAGAAATTAAACTTACGCCTTGTAAAGCAATCAACGTTTGTTTCATTCACAATAGGCAGACGTTTGCGAACTATCTCACCTGGTTGTTAGTGATGATGCGGTCTATGATGGATCACGCCTGTCCAGAAAGATACCTTCACACTCGTGACTTGGAAATGCCCAGATTGGCATCTATATGGAAACACAAAGTTAGGCAGTGTTTTCCACTCGTTGGCTGTATGCACTATGAACGTGAAAGTAAAACGCTTCGTGCGACAGGTTGGAACGTCTATGCGTTACGATATGCCTCCACTAAAATGAAGGAAATTTAAGCAAAGAAAAAGAAAAGAATGACCTTCACTGAATCGGCATACGCAGTGTAAGACGTCCTCAGACTAGGTGGAGCGACGATCTTAGCAGGGTGGCTGGCAACCGCTGGATGCGGGAGACCGAGGAGGCGAGGCCAATGTCCGGCAGTGGACTACAACAGGCTGATGATGATGACGATGATGACTTCCCGAGCTACTCAAACTTTAGAGACACAAAGCTACGTTGTGCCTACTACTCATCTATCAGCCAATCAAACTGTAATAACGTAACACGTTATTACAGGTTTACTTATGATTTATGATAATATTCACACGTCATTCGATGACATTCTAAAATATTTTTATAGTGTAGAAAGATTGAAGATAAGTTAGTAGCTACTACTTATCTCATACTAGTGATAGTATATATAGGTGTGCCGCTGAGTATATATACATATTTAACCTTTTCACCACCGCAATTAAAGTAAGCAAGTAAATTAATAAAAATATTATCTAAATGTTTCGACCCGTACGAATTAATTTGCAAAGTAGCTTTTGACGGCTTCATTATAGACTATTGAAAAATTGCATACATCGTTTTTTTTTTTATTTATCAAAATTTATACAAAATTAACATTTTTTTTCGTATATACTCGGTATGTAGCCCAATGAACGTCTCCGGAGGCCCATGTATCTGTTCAACAAAATTGATGTTCACGAGTAACCTGGAAATATCGAGCAATCAAAACAAAAAAGAAAAAAGTTACGGGTCGAATTAAAAACCTCCTCCTTTTTTCAAGTCGGTTAATAAATTCATAGTATATATCGGTACATATACTATGAATTTTATTAGTTTCGTTACTGCTGTGCATCCGGCATGTTTACTGAGGCACGGATCGATGGTTTTCATGCCATCATCCGGGAGAGATGCGCCTCCTACTGAGCAGGTGGCGGGGTAGCCCCAACATCATTCTTAAAACACTGGTAGATCGGTGGGATAGCGCATTGTTCGCTCATTGGATGCGACTACACTGTGGGTAGTCGCATCCACTTGCATTATTATCTATGTGTTGTGTATTTGTATTGTATTTTAAATGTATTTAATTAATTTTAAAGTATTTGAAGTTATGGGTCTATGACCTGATATAAATAAATAATAATACTAATTACGTATTGTAGGTATTAGTGACCATAACAAAATTCAAAGCTTTTAACAATGACGTTATACTATCGTTACTTTTGAATCAAAAATACACTGGCATTCATGGTAAGGACCACGAAAGAGCTCTTCCGTGGCTATTTTTAAATTCCAACAAACAAAAATTTTGTTCTTTTATTTCATTAATTATTTGTAGCCCGAGTATTAGGTATTTATTGCGCAACTAAATATTTATTTTAGTCATTTTATATCTTGGAATACCTTATACATATAAATTATTATCTATTAGATAGATAAGTTATAATTACTTAATTATAATAAATTAAAATATTGCTTATCATTGTTACATTTTACAGTATCTTACCAACAAGCAGTGGCGGATTAACAGCGTAGCAAGAGTAGCAAATGCTACGGGCCCCGCAAATTTGGGGGCCCCGCGTAACAAAGATTTCTGGCCGCAATATTTATTTCGTTCTTTCTTTTCTTTCTTTCAATAAAGTATCTATTTATATCGGAATGTGAAAATATTTTTTCGGATGTGACTAATATTACTGATAGCAAGAAGCAGAGGCCTCTGAAACTGCAATCTTACAAGTTTTCATTAAATAATTCCTTACAGTCATATTTCGTGAACGTTGAAACATTAAAACTTCTTAAAAATGAGTTGAGGAACACCAAGTAAAAAAAAACGATTTAATCACCTCACTTGTATTATATGTATTAAATATTATTTATAATATACTTTATTACTTCAAAGTTTCATATATTTTAATACCGTTAACTTGATAACCTAATCAATCTAAGGTCACCTTGGTAGAATTGCTACAGGCCCTGAGCTGACTTGATCCGGCACTGCCAACAAGTGGTCAAAGATTTTTGGTAAACGTTACAAATTAAGCCTTGGAAATAAGTACATATACATTAATTAAACAATATAAGATAATTAAGAGATAATTTCGCATAAGCAATTGTTCCGGTTAAGAGCAGTTTGCATCGTGCGGTGAATACTGCTTTTAAACGGAATATCATCTCGCTGAAAATCAGCAAACCAATGCCTGTAGAGTGCGCGGAGAAATAACCGTCATAAGATTTGCGAGCGGAGCTGTGTTTATGCTAAATAAATATTTACCCATTTTAATACACAATATTTTATGCTATATAAATTTATACATAAAACTTATAATGTTAGTTCTATTTTAAGCCACGACGACGATTTCTCTACATTTCTATACATATGGTTTCTATACATTTTCTAAAAGTGCAAAATATTACTATATATATATAAGTCTATATAAGTCTATTATACCCATTTTGTTAATTGATTCTTTTACAACATCAGCAGTGTGATGTTCTATTTCTGATTTATTTATATATCGCAAATTGTACAACTACACTTTTGGGCTACCGCAAACAAAAGGATTCTTGGAATGATATTACGTCAATTTATCGTATGACTCGCGTGTGAGTCGCCGTTAATATTTCTAAATCAGTCTATCTAGCGCCATTAAACTTTAATATGCATTCATTTTAATTAATGAGCCGGCAATAATTAGAACAAAGACAAGAAAACCACTTCCACATCTGAAAAATATTTTTACCTAAGTAAAAATAGGTAAGTAATTTGATATATACTATCTATCTATTCTCTCTCTCGTCTATTGTACCTAGTAGTGATAGAGTGCCAGTAGAGTACTATTATGTCCGTGGAGTACCTCTAACTATGTCTGTACGTATGAAGCCTTATGTTTTCAGCGGCCCTTTAATACTTCCTAATCCAATTAATATAAGGTTATTGTAATACCTACGGTTTTCTTTACAAACAAGTTTTAACTGGAACGAACCACATATTCAAAACATGCTTAAAACTTTTTCTATTATCTTACTGTACCAACTTCTGTAGCCGAGGTTTTTTGTTTTTATACATACATCATCATCATATCGACATTTTTACCTAAGTTATTTCATACTTTTGAGTGTTGAAGTCGGTTCCATTTTTTGATAAAAATTTTTTTTTCACTCTTTTTCGTGACCTCTGTTACTCATGGGATCAATTGTCATTGTGGTGTAGGTATGTTCACCGATGTCTTCACCCGCTACTGTAACATCGTGTAGGTATCAACACGCATCTTTCAGTTTTTGGAGTGTAACTCAAAAAGTGCTTGTCCGATTTTGATGAAATTTAAATGGGACCACACGGAAAGAAAAAAACATACGGGTTGAATTGAGAACCTCCTCCTTTTTTTGAAGTCGATTAAAAATATTAAAGAACATATCCAAATCTTCTAAAAAGATGTAGATATTTTTATATATTTATAAATACTGAAAAAATGAATCGACCAGGACTTGATCCCGTAAAAAACGTTAAGTAATTTATTTACCTATTCTGAAAAGAGCGCCTACTAAGAAGATCTCTTGAAGACTAACTATAATATAGTAAAAAGTGCATTTTTCTCCGTCAAACTATTGCGATTTTCTGTCTAAGAAGTATAGATGTTATTTTATACGGACAAGAGTAACAGTACGAGAGAGCTTAAATATATATTTAAACAGTTATGTCTTAAGCTATTTGGACGATTTTTAACGATGTATAGAATAACCACAGAAAACCATTAAAAGGAAGACAGACGTAACGTGCTTATGCGCCTTCCTATGAAGGAGGATTATGGAAAATTCTGTATAATCCATAAACAAAAACTGGATCATTGCGGTTAGGTTTATATGCTGTTGACAAGACAGCGGAAATCAATTATAACAATCTTTCTGAAAACCACCAAAGGCGGTAACAGTTAAAAAATAGGGGTTTTTTGTCATCTGAAATTTGAATTTTGGTGTCTCCACATGCGTATTTAACCTCCTTTGTGTTGAAATCTATTGTATTTAACCACAAAGAATTTGCTACGAGCGCACTAAACTTTTTTGTGATTCAAGACTAGACCGCCTGATTTTTCATGCTACTTACCGCCTCAAAGCGTGTGAATGTGAACTGTGAATCATATTAAGTAAAACAACACTCGTCGGCGTGACATGCCAGCCCGGGCGTCAATGTTATTTCTATAGATATTATTCTACGCGCTCCGGCCATTCGATGTCGTAAGCTGTAGATTCGTTTCGATAACACAACACCGGTTATTACCAGTTTCGAGGATGTTACAGGCAATCAGTTTCACACATGAGTACCTACTTGCCTATTGTAATGCTAAAGAAGAAATGATTGTCATAAATTGTTGCGATGAAGTTAGGTATCGATTCGCTTCGTGTTTTTTATTTTTTGCTTATCGTTTTTGAAGAGATATTTTATGTTCTCGTATATTATGTATGTGACGCATTTCAATTGTGAATCAAATCGGAATGTCGAATTTACGAAGCTAACTGGCAATAAACATTATTTGTTCCCCTCATACAACTGAATCTTATACAGGTCGCTGTCATCACACCGTTTTCAAAGAGATATTATTTTAGGAAAATTGACAGCTACAGAACAAGAGAGTACCTACCTACTGAAAAATATGTACAGAAGGCCTCTTATGACCCTTATAGATTTATAACAAACAAAAAAATACACCGTGCACAGGAGTCTCGCTCGGTGGGAAATCGGTCATTTATACAAAATCTGAAACAAGGAGAATGAAGATTTATAAAGTGAGTGTGTTTGGTATAACTCCATACTACATTATTGCATCCACTTAGGGGGTGATATAAATATTGATAGTTGGTATGGTGGTATGAACTGTATAATATTTAAAATATTTAAAATAAAAAATGACAGGATTGTAGAATGATTAGTACTCGGACGGGTGTTTGAAATTCTGCTCGGAGGTACTTTACACAAGCAGCGAATTAATCCAGACCGTGCGAGCCACAGTAACGCGCGGCCTTGTCTAGGCAGCTAGTCTGTTGTGAACAAAATGTTGTTCTCTTTTGTCTGTGACTCATTAGATTTAGAAAACAGTTATGCAATCGTTTGATGGATAGATTTGAGCTCTTCTAAAGATATACTCTCTCTTATACTGGGATGAAAGAGAGTGAGAGTTGTAGTTTTCACTACAGCTATAGAGAAAGTTTTACAAAGACAAAAAGAGATATGTTTTTATCAAAACTACGAAATTCCATTGTTCCTCCGTTCGTCAGCAGGCTATACCACTATATATCCCATCCCACTAATATTAGAAATTTAATGTGAAAGTTTCAAAAGATGGATGCATGGATGTTTATTACTCAATCACGTTCAAACGGATGGATGAAATTTGGTATGTAGATACTCTGGTCCCGAAATAACACATAAGCTACTTTTCATTATCATCATCGGTCATCACCACGCGGGTGAAACCGCGGGGCGCAGCTAGTAATATTGTAAATGTGAAAGTTTGGACGGATGGTGGATGGATCGATGTTTGTTACTCAATCACGCCAGAATGGCTGAACGGATCTGGTTAAAAGTTGGCACAGAGATAGACTATAGTCTGGAATAGCACATAGGCTACTTTTTATCCCGGTTAAATGTATCGTTCCCATGGGACAGATTTGTTTTAATTGTTCATAGAGCAAAGGATCCACATGATGATTCTTAGGTACCTGGTGGTAGTTAACGGTCAGAAAATGACAAAGGCTAATTTTGATCCCGGAAAGAGTATACATCCCGTGGGATGAATGAGGTAGCGGGAAAATCGTAGTCCACGCGGGAGAGACCGCGTGGCGCAGATAGTACTTACAGTGTGTATTATTATTGCCGTTTTAAGAATAAAAACCAAGTTTGAAAAAATGTCTCGAAACACATAGTGTATTCAGGCAGCAGTCCTTGAGAGCCAGTGAGCATTCTCGTTCTGTTGTGATTTAATCTTTGACCACATCGTCATTGACCATCAAGTGAGATAGTGTTCAAACTTCTATAAAGTATAATTATATAAAAGGTGTATTTTTTGAGTTTATACTCGATGACAAAGTTATATCTCGTTCAAAGGTTCGATGGTAGGGAAACCTTCACCTGAAAACTCTGACATTTTGCTGGACACTAGCAATCCGCCAACCCGCATTGACCAGGTGTCCCAGCTGTGGGGATGTATAGGGCTCATGATGATGATGATGATTTATTTAGAATATATCCATATCAATTCGATGTAATGTAATTCCGCTTCCAACCAGGTGAGTTGCGATCCCCAACCGCATTATCAAACACAAGCCGCAATCATCCTTGAAGGACATCTCGGATGGCCTATTCATGGGTCGTTCTATTTATAGCACCCACTGATTGTTAACTTGATACGGCGGATATGTTTACTGAATCTATTTATATGAGAATTGCGAGGTAACTGTCAGCTTCTACTAGTATATGTGAATGGAGATGAGCTCTTCTGTGCAAAGTGAAGTCTTATTTGGAAAGAGATAGATCGAAATCTTTAAATCGTTTTTTTTTTAAATCTAGTTTATATCCTGGAATAACATATGGGCTACTTTTATTCCGAAAATATTGACTCGTAGGATGACGGGCAGACACAAAAATCGTCAATGCCATGTACGATTTTACCGCGGGTAACACCTAGTTAGAAATAATCGTATCTCTTAAAGTCAGTCATAATTTCATAATGCTCGGCCACATTATATTTAACCAAAAAACCTAAGTCGCCTTTATCAGTAATTAATTAGGTCATGACATAAGCATAGCCTTGCGCAATTTATGAGATAACCTTTTCACACGAAATTCCCACAAAATAATATCAATAATTAATTTGGCGTCTCGTAACCTCAATGTTTCTTTTTTATAGTAATCCGGCAATCAGAGTAGTCAAACACAAAGAAGGGTAAAATTATATCACCTCAAGTGCAAACGAAGTCTTAGAAAAAAATAATAAGCCACACAAAGCAATAAGAGGAATAAATCGAATGAATATGACTTGATTTGATACTGACAGATGGGCAAAAAGTGCGAAGCCATGCCCTGAATAGAGGAAAATGAAAAAAAGGGTTTTTTTTTTAAACAGGTTAACGTGAAAGAACGTTGCGATGGCGTCTTGGTAATGGCTGCTCCTACTTCCGTTGTGTACATGCAACTACTATTTAATCTGTGATAATACCTGACCTTACTTAGCGCTCACGTGGCACGTGGTTGTGGATACCGAATAGGGACAAGTGAGCACGTGCGAAACAATTACTACACCATACACATGTCATTATTGCGTCGTTCATAAATATGAAGAATAAGAAATCTTAAAGATTCCAAATGATTGTTGATACTAGAAGCATGGTGACCTTAATAGACATAAAAGATTTGCAAGAAATCAATTGTTCACACCAGCAGAGAGATTTCGAAATTACTTGTGTATATTCAAGTGGGATTGGCCCTAATTCTGTCAATCACTCGAACTAGCTAAAACTCACTCAAATTCTTCAAAAATAAATAAATCGTATTATATTTACGCCAAAATTTAAATTCGTATACTCCATTTAACGCTTTCCCCTAATTTAAGACGAGTTCTATTCAATTGATGGCCAATTGCGGGTAGTTTTAGAGGACGCCAAATTAGTGGCGACTTATTTTACGTAAAACTACCCGCACTTTTAATAAATACATCTAATTTTAGTGTTGGTGTTGTTATAAATAAGTGTCATACTGATTTGAAATTTATCGTATTACATATATTTCCCAGAATTTTAATTTGCTTTAGTTATATACAAGAGAATCAGAGAATCACATATACAAGAGAATCACTACCATTGTTTATCGACGTAACATTGACTGAGACTATAAAGGCTCCTGGTGGTGAACTTCTGGGAATAATGAAAACATCTGGCTCGAAGCACGACGAACTATGTACTGTATTTCACATCCACAGGAGTGACTGATTGGGGAAGCCGAACTTGGTTCAAGTGAACCCTAGCAAGAAAGTGGTCATCACGTTAACAGCAAAAAAAAAACATTTATTGCAGCTCCTCGATTCCAAAACACTCCTTCTGAAGTAATCTAAATAAAATTCATGAAACTTCTACAAATGATATTAGGATTTAGTTTTCCATTTTTAAAATAAAAATATATTTAGGCATAAAAAAGACGCACTACAGTCAAACTATTGCATATTTTACGCCCTTCAACACAAATAAAGCCTATTACTATGTAGCGAGCAGAATAATAATGTGCTGATAATGTGCAGCATATGCATGAAAAATGCTAAATTTAACATTTTCAAACTTACTTTTGAATGGACTGAGAACATGAAACTAAATAATACAGGCAACTTTAATAGTATTTAAAAGACCCTTAGGTTCCCTTTTATTCGGAAAAATGTACGGTAACGCGAAAACCACGGTTTCAACACGGGCAAAAAAACTGTGAAATTTGAACTACGCAATATAGCTGGAATTTGCAGGATTTGGATTTTTCACGGGAGCGATATAGCTCCGACTTACCAAACTTTATATACCCTTATCTTAAACTATATGCACAGAGTAAAGCTTTGTGTACAGGAGACGTTTATCATTGACGGATGATGCGAGTGTATTATCATCAGGATTTGCAGTAGCCAGTAATCTTCTTATTAACATGCGGTACTTTGTGCAAAGCCTTTATCATAGAGTAAACAGTTTCGCGAGCTACAAAACACATAAACGAAAATCAACTATATCTAGACACGCGGCAGCGTAAGTTCAAGCAAAGGAACTGTCTAGCCAGCGCCAAGTGTAATATTACACAAACCACTTGGTGCCACTTTTGACGCTTCTATAACTCAAACCCTCTTTAACGTAAACACATAAAAGTACAAATCTAACCTACTTTAAGATTTCACATTCTTAAATAACAGCAATTGTTATAGGTATCCAATAAAGCAAAGAAATAGAGTTTAATACTTTTTCATAATGTTATTTTGTTCCTATAAATACATATTTCGATTTTGCATAGAACTTGGCACTCATTTAGATCTCCATTCTTTTTGAGGCGAAGCCCGCAAGTCAAGCATAATTTTTGTATTGAACTTGGCTCTCCTTTTTTACATTTATGTTTTTGGTGGTATATGTATATACATTTATCATATACGTAATAGTGTTACTAAATGGCCGGCTGTATAAATAATTTTGAACATGTCTGGTAGCAAGCAGATGCAAAGTACGGAAAAGTTAAAACACACAGGTAATGGCAAAAATGATAAATTCCTACTAAATTGTATACTTTTTTAAATAACTACGTAAATTAGCTGGTTAGTTGCAACTATAGTTCTAACAACATCAGGTGGTCTTTTTCGGAATTATTTAACTGAGGGTTTTCTCATTCCTGTGTTTCGACTGAATCCAGGGCACCACCGGAGAAGGGTGGTAGCTAGCCAGGCGGGTATTCGAAAGTACCCTACCACCATGCTGGGAATTTGATAACGGTGTTACCTTCACCGGAATTCTTATATAGAAAAAAGTAAGTTGATAAATCAACAATTACAACAAGTCAAAAAATAAAACGTCACTCAATTGTTTTGCCTTCCCGGAACCCCTCCACTAACACTTAAACTTTATAATATGGTATTAAAGTTCAAATTGACTTTTAAGTATTATTACGAATCCTTTGTATGGGAATATAGAAAAGTGTTGTTTTAAAACGTTTTCAGGCATTTTTTTAATTTTTTTTCTCTCATACATCGTACATCAAGGAATATTATAAAAAAAGAATTAGCGAAATCGTTTCAGCTGCTCTCGAGATTTGCGCTTAGCAACACATTCAGCGATTCATTTTTATATTATAGAAGATAAAATTATCTATACTTACTAATATGATATAGAAGAAAGATTTGATTGTATGTTTGTTTGCGTCGAATAGACTCCGAAACTGCTGAGCTGATTTGAAAAAGTATTTTACCGTTGGGAGCTGTAGCTACACCATCCCCGGGTGACATCTTACGTATAAAAATGAATGTTTGTATGTATGTCCTATATATAATCGTAAACTATGCATTTGATCATGTGATGATCTTTAGCAAAGTTGTTGTGCATGAGCCAAAGAAGGTTCCTGAGTTGGTACGACCAATTTTAGACAGATGGCATCACTGTCATTCCAATGTACGCAGGTAAAACCGCGGGGCGCAGCTAGTTGGTTATAAAAAATTAGAGATACATATAATTTTTAATTTTTTGATAAATACCCGTGCGAAGTCGGGGCCGCTAGTTACATTATAAATATACCAAGTACATGTATTCCACTTCGTATTTCATTATTTATGCGGAGGTATTGTAGCACACCTCAATTCGTGGATCAAATGTATGAACGCAGAACAATGTGTTTCGAGTTCCGTTCCATTGCGTCAGTCGCTTGTTAGTAATTTTTACAGCAGGAATTTTCCACTCCGTTTGTCCAGCTAATCAAACTTGCGGACACAATGTAGGCATTTGATTGTACCTACAGGTGACACACCTTAAATAATGATGTTTCAAATATAATGTCATAATATCTACAGAATTATCAAAAAGCAACACTAATAACTAATTACAATACTGCAGCTACTACAATAACATTTGAGCAACTGTTAATATGTTTCTTAGGAGTTAGGTTTTTAATAGTTAAGATTTTTTTATTTCCCAGCGGTTTCACTCGCGAGAACTACGGTATTCCCGTTACTGTACACTTTTCGGAGTTCAGTATAAAAATTAAATGTTTCTTTCTATTCGAACCTATTACAAAGTATTAGAAAAGTTATAAAAAAGACGAATAAAATAGGTAAAGTTGTTTTATTAGTAAAGTTAATAAACTTATTTGTTCGTAGCGCGTAGTTATCAGCCGTATTAACTGGGAAATTAAATAGCATCACAATTGAAAATTAAGTATGGTAAGTGTATATTTTTACTAAATATTATTTTACTCAAATTTAATATTGGCCAATGTTTAGCATATTCGGTATTCGCTAATTGATTTGTTGACATCAAGTCGTGACTAATGGAAAACAAAGATCTTGTGATTGACATGTGAGAAATTTTAGGTATATCGACTCTAAAAGTAAATATTAGTGCAGGGATGTCAAACAATTCTCACACTCATATACCATACCGGTGACAAATCAATTGACACATTGAAATAAGAGCAATTGAGAACTTTGTACCATGTACAAAGTCTTCATGACTCGGTTTCATTGATCGGTTATGGATTGTTTACGGAAAAAAAATCATCATGCTTTTTTTTTTTTTTTTTTTTTTTTTACATGTTATAAGTTTGCGTTTGACAACTGTCTCACCTGATGTTAAGTGATGATGTTGTCTAGGATTTAGCACGCAAACCTAGAAGGTACCTATTCACTCGCGACTTGAAGACTCCAGGATTGTACATATCGGGAAACACAGACTCTTGCTTATGCTTCTTTATTAATCTTTAAAAATGAGGTGAAACTGTTACTATGTGTCCAAGTAGCACTTCGCTGCATTAAACTGTCCTTTTACAATAATTTACATAATAATATGTATGTATTGTAGGTATGCATGTGTTTTTTTATTCTCACGCTCACACTACCGCACTAGGATTCCCTGAATAACGGGAGCCATGGAGACACACAATCACAGCACACATGGATGTTAATTCAAGATCTGAGACCGACAAACATCTCCACTCATCGCAGAAATGTTTGCCCGTGTCAGGATTCGAACCCAGAGTTCCCGGGGACCAGCAGTCATGTCACTGACGATAGAGCCACGGCGACCGTCAAATATTTATATGTTATAATGATATAATTAACATATGTATATATCAATATTTTTAGGATGAAGCTCTATTTATTTCAGTGAAGTAAGCCTAATAAACTTTAAGTTAACACCACTTATGAGTGGTGTTTACTTAAAGTGTAGTGTAGATTAGCAAATCTATGTGTAACGATCGACTCATGAGCAAATCCCTGAATTAAACGATAAACCACGCAATACAACCCACCCTCAAGTTTTTAATCTATTGGGTTCGAATAAATACTCAGATAACGTTTCCGTATTTTTCCGGCTTACCGTCACGTGTTCTGCACTATATTATCTAATCTGTGGCAGTAGGTAAAACCATCATAAAATAACATCGTAAATTATTCAATTGCAGAGGCAATGCGTCACGTTCAATAGTCAAATTTAGGGACGAAGGTAATTTTTCTCAGGGATATTCCAGAATTGTAAAAGTACATTTTTGCATTTTACACGGCTTATAAAATAATGTCGAGACGTTGGACGTGAGTGGACTGGAGACTGATTTATTTATTTTTTTACGTAAAGAGTGAAAAGGTTACGATTGGACTCCATATCAACTTATTTAAATGAAAGAGGTTTTCTATATATCGCATATATACTATAAACTAAGGACCTCCTTCATTCCCTCTCTCTAAATCTCATTCTCTTGGTTGGTTCTCATGGTTTTTTATTTTATTTTTTATTCGGTATAGATCTAGCGTTTGACCACTATCTCACTTTGATGGTCAGTGACGATGTGGTCGAAGATTTTATCACGCTAGTCCTAGAATGCTCACTGGCTCTCATGGACTGCTGCTTTAACACACTATGTGTTTAGTGATAGTTTTTCAAACTTGAGGGTGGTAGCTAGCCAGGCGGGTATTCGATAGTATACCCTACCACCATGTATTAAATTATATTATATTCTGTACATATAGTAAAAGATTTTTTTAAATATAGCATGGTATATACGAATGGGGTCGACAATAGTATAAACAAGGAAAAATCGAATCGAAAATGGGTATTCCCATTCGTCTGCCCGCCAAATCCTTTGGAGCTAAATAAGTTTATAACACGAGTAAGTTATTGTTTTCAATCAATAGGTGGCAAAGAAACAGAGTGGCTGCCTGCTGGGAAGCGGTTAACAACTGTACAAAATAAATTTTATTGTGACCACTATGTCACTTGCTGGTCAGGGACAATGTGGTCGCAGATAGTATCACGCTAGACAAAGCATGCTAACTAGCTGTCAAGAATGGCTGTGTGAGCACTCTCTGTGTTTGGACATAATTATTATATATCTTATCTGTATACAGTACAAAAAAGGCGAAAAACCTGCTCGTTGATGTATTTATTAAAAAAATATATTTACTTAATCCAACAGCGTTATATTGAACATCTACTCGTATAATAATATGGTAAATCTAGAATTAAATACGGCCATAATATAATCAGATGTTTCGAAAAACATTAATCATATTAATTTTCTACAACGGAATTACTTTAAACCGGTTAGCGGATTATAAATGATATGATTATGTATACAAATTATTTACCTACAATAGACAGGCGCCACTTTGATTGTCACTATCTTATCAATATCAGGAACTATTGATAGTCGTATCGAGGCTCAGTCACTAAACTGTAGAACCATGTCAATATAAGAATCTGATAAATTCATCAAGCGTTAGGTGAGGCAGCGCACTTGTTTTCACATTGTGATACAGTTCTTTTGTCATTATAATTAACTAATTAAAATTTTATAAGCATTTGTATATAAATTTTTAAAGGCGTTTATATTACAACTACAGTTAAGTTATGTGGTGACGCATATTAGCAATTTTATATTTATTGTAAACATTTATCAAATGATTAATGTTTCAACCTATCCGAATGGAAGACTGGTGTGCCAGCAGTACAAATACAACTATGTTTATTTAACATTTAAAAGCACCGACAAGGACTCGGACCGGTCTACTATGAATTTTCCCTATGAATCCGTTAGTTCTAAACAACAATAATAATAATATTGGATCAAAGGTCAGATGCAGAAGGCGGTACTCCTTGAAACGGCGCGTATTGTCCGGAGGTTCCTCACACTACAGCTCTAACCACCGGTAGCTTGGGCCCTGCCCTGCTGCTGGCGGCACTCTAGGTTTTGGTTTTTTATAATATCTCCATTAATTTTTGTTTTTAATATTTATATTGTAAAAAACTAGCCTAAGAAAGAAAGAAAGAAAATAAAGAGACATAATAATAAAGCCTTTAAGAAAATAAGATTGTTTATCTTATCAAACACATATTTCTTATAATTTATTTATTTATTTTTATTTATTTAATTGGTTTCCTTTCCTTTGGGTGGGCATTACAGTTTCCCAATTCACCCACCCAAGTTTAAACTTAAGCTCACTAGAATAAAATTAACAATACTACAAAATATACAAACAATGAGATACTCCTAATCTTTACTATTATAAATTTGTTTTTACGCACAATTTTTGCACGTAATCCATTGCCGCTCTGTGAAATTCCAAAACTGTGAAATGAAATATATCTAATCCTTGGTGTTCGTGAGCCAAATCATTGAGCAGTGGCACTGCCCGCATGACAGGGGACTGGCGACCCAGCTCCGTTCTGTGCACTGGTAATGCAAACAAGTTATGACATCTGGCTCTTAGTATAATGTAAAATAAATATTTAACATAGACACTAGTTTCTTTTTATGTGGTCTTCCCATCTACGACGCTATCTCCCTCTCTTTCGGCTCCAAACAATACTACTTTACAATAGTATGAACCAGATCTGCATATGAACCATGTCAATATAAGAATCTGATAAATTCATCAAGCGTTAGGTGAGGCAGCGCACTTATTTTCATTGAGACACAGTACTTTTGTAATTATAATTAAAATTGTATAAGCATTTGTATATATTTTTTTAAAGGCGTTTATATTACAACTACAGTTAAGTTATGTGGTGACGCATATTAGCAATTTTATATTTATTGTAAACATTTATCAAATGATTAATGTTTCAACCTATCCGAATGGAAGACTGGTGTGCCAGCAGTACAAATACAACTATGTTTATTTAACATTTAAAAGCACCGACAAGGACTCGGACCGGTCTACTATGAATTTTCCCTATGAATCCGTTAGTTCTAAACAACAATAATAATAATATTGGATCAAAGGTCAGATGCAGAAGGCGGTACTCCTTGAAACGGCGCGTATTGTCCGGAGGTTCCTCACACTACAGCTCTAACCACCGGTAGCTTGGGCCCTGCCCTGCTGCTGGCGGCACTCTAGGTTTTGGTTTTTTATAATATCTCCATTAATTTTTGTTTTTAATATTTATATTGTAAAAAACTAGCCTAAGAAAGAAAGAAAGAAAATAAAGAGACATAATAATAAAGCCTTTAAGAAAATAAGATTGTTTATCTTATCAAACACATATTTCTTATAATTTATTTATTTATTTTTATTTATTTAATTGGTTTCCTTTCCTTTGGGTGGGCATTACAGTTTCCCAATTCACCCACCCAAGTTTAAACTTAAGCTCACTAGAATAAAATTAACAATACTACAAAATATACAAACAATGAGATACTCCTAATCTTTACTATTATAAATTTGTTTTTACGCACAATTTTTGCACGTAATCCATTGCCGCTCTGTGAAATTCCAAAACTGTGAAATGAAATATATCTAATCCTTGGTGTTCGTGAGCCAAATCATTGAGCAGTGGCACTGCCCGCATGACAGGGGACTGGCGACCCAGCTCCGTTCTGTGCACTGGTAATGCAAACAAGTTATGACATCTGGCTCTTAGTATAATGTAAAATAAATATTTAACATAGACACTAGTTTCTTTTTATGTGGTCTTCCCATCTACGACGCTATCTCCCTCTCTTTCGGCTCCAAACAATACTACTTTACAATAGTATGAACCAGGTCTGCATATAGGTATGAGGCATTGAAACGAGTTTGGGGAGGTAAAATGTCTTATGAACCTATTTTGATATATCAAAATTTGTATATCATTTTTAAATGTCGTCAAATTTTAAATGTGACTAAAATCACTCACGTGTTATATTTGATTTAAATTTTACACACAAACTAACTCTTTCATGGGAAAAAATTATGTACACTTCTGTCAACAGTCATATAGGTATATCTAATCAATCCATAGTTACAAGTGTAACATTATGAAATCTATGTTAAGAAATGTCTGAAATAAAAATTAATATCATCACCATCTCATCCATAGGACATCCACTATTGGAGATATGCCTCCCCCATATAGTAGAGGGAATTCGCCAATACTCGCCACGCTTGGCAGGCGGGTTGGCGAGCGCAGCATGATTTCCGATAACTCCGATAATCAGAAGGGGCTGCTGCCCATCTTCTGGTACGTGGTCCCTTAGCCGACGCTTACGTCACCCGCGGGAAGATATGGGGAAGTACTATTCTAGGCCGGTACCACCACATTAAATTAAATTAATTAAGTGACTAGTCCATGAATATAGGAACATACGTACAATGACAATCCATTCAAACTGTATAAGCTCGAGAAAATGTCGCAAAAAACTTTTGCGTTGAACACAAACAACGTAGAAGCACGTGCAAGTTTTTCATACGAAAATTTTTCCATGCGGATTTTTCAAGGTGAGAAGGTCATCGCTCTTTGTAGTAGAATAATTATTTTACTTCGAATAACTGGTTTTTTCTTACGATTTTTGCGGCAAAACAATTTGACTTCGTTGATGATAATCTCGTAAAAGGCGTCTACGGAATAAGATGACAATTATCTATTATTTGATAAATGCATGGATCTAGCCCATTGATGCAAAGATCCGAGCCTACGTTTGTCATTTTACCGAAAAATATGTTTAGCGTTATTGATAAAACTGATGTGACTTATTCATGAAACACTATAATCATCTTGTCAGCTGTAGTACGTTTTGTAGATGGATCATGAAATGAAATGTATTTCAATACGAATCTAAAAACTAATAACTAAGTGATATTGGACTACCATATATGAAGATCTTGAAAATGGCCAGCATCCAGCCGCTCTCGCAACATACAGTCGATTGTCCACCTTATCACTTGACATCCTGCGCTTGCCTGTCCGTGATCTCCACTCGATAACTTCCATCCCATCGGGCAAAATTCTACGTCTGAAATATTGAAATCACTATTCGTTGTTTCTTTTTTTTTTCTAACGGACTAATGCTGTTTGCCTCTACCGGCATTTACAGCTTCACCGGAGGGTTTACAGCTTCACCGGAAGGTTTACAGCTTCACCGGAGGGTTTACAGCTTCACCGGAGGGTTTACAGCTTCACCGGAGGGTTTACAGCTTCACCGGAAGGTTTACAGCTTCACCGGAGGGTTTACAGCTTCACCGGAGGGTTTACAGCTTCACTGGAGGATTTACAGCTTCACCGGAGGGTTTACAGCTTCACCAGAGGGTTTACATCAGGAACATTGCCTAACTCTGTATTTCCGCAAAAATACGACCTGGGTATCTTCAAGTCACGAGTGAATAGGTATATTCTAGGCAGGCGTACTCCATCGTAGACCGCATCATCACTTAACATCAGATGAGAAAGTGGACAAACATCTGCCTATTCTCAATTTTAAAAAAAATGGTGTACTAGCTGCGCCTCGAGGTTTTACCCGCGTCTTGATAAAAATAAGCCTATGTGTTAATCCAGGGTATAAGCTACCTCCGTCCCAAATTTAATCCAAATCCATCCAGCCGTTTAGGCGTGAAAGAGTAACAAACATACATTCATACTGACAAACTTTAGCATTTATATTATTAGTAGGATTTTTTTTATATTTTTTTTTATTAACATTCACACAAGGTCGTCAGGTCCCAAACAAGGCAGAGCCTGTACTATGGTAAGCTGATGACTGATATATATACTTACATACATATACACGCCCAGACACACGTCAAACAGACATGTTCATACACACAAATGTTTGACCTGTCCGGGAATCGAACCCGGGACCAGCGGCTAAGAAGTCAGAGTGCTACCAACTGCGCCAACCGGCCAGTCAGTCGCCAATCATTTACCTCAGCATGACATGTAAATTCTTTACACGGCCTTTGATGACAAGAAATTGATTACATTCCAGATATTGCGTCAACATCGGCTAATAAAATGTTAAGTTATTGTTAACAAAGGTGTACATTATATAATATGCATAACGCAGATACCTTTTCACATAATAATGCATAACAATTCGATGAGTTCAGTTCGACATATTCTGATCAGTGCGACATATTTTATATTCGTATCTGACAGGGCGTAGTAAGGACTGGTTGTCAGGGGACGCCAAATGGGATAGAGAATATTATATTGCAAAATGTCTTTCGCTTTGACATTAAAATGTACGGTGTTGAAAAATATACTCAGTAATATGTGTAGTAAATATACACGGAAGTATAAGTACTACTTATAAGGTTAGGACGAAAAGTTTCTAACTGTTAGGACGGCACAGAATTTAAATACTGTGGAAAAAGGGAAGAGGGGAGAGCAACTGACTTAAGTTCGGTCTAAGCTAGCAAAGTAACGGGCCGAAAACGCAACTATCAGATTTACTGAATAAAAATATGTTTGTATACATGGGGCTAGGCATCTGAACCTATAATACAGGGGGTAATACCCCTACGTTCGCTTGCTTCATATTGAAGTGGAATTCAGCTGTTGTCCATAAACCAGGCTTAGTGACGTTTTTCAATAAAGAGGTTTATTATATATTATCTTCCTATTGACGTATGCAATGAGTAGACAAATGCTGTTGTTTATATTGTATCGTTTAGGAATGTAGTAAAGTCATACGTTTGCAACTTTATGTAAAACGCTTTTTAGTGTTGTATTGTAGTATGTACTATGGATTTCGCTACAAGAGTGAGAAAATCAACAAACGACGGTTATTATCTCTCTCAACACTCGCTTCACGGAAATGAAAAGTTTGCATAATACTTTGACAAGTCCTTTCTCCTGTTGTATACTTTGCTGATAATATAATAGAATCTTCATAGCACTATAGCACGGAACGGGACCAATATTCAGATCCTAATTTTATGTAGCTCAATTAATATTTCATGTAATTTGGTTGATAGCAACACTTTCATTCTTTTGAGAATAACCTATCAATTACGTATATGTAGCAAAATAATATTATGTTTGGTTTCATAATAAAATCAATCAATTTAATGTTGACTACAGGAATACTTTGTTATTAAATCAAACGGGGCTTAATCGCGAGAAAAACATTTAGTAATTTATTTACCTCGACGTTTCGACCAAGTTGCATTGGTCGTGGTCACGAGAAGACAGTCTTCTCGTGACCCGTTTGATTTAATAACAATGTGTTCGAATCGCGAAAGTCTAAAAATTACAACTACAGGAATACTGGTTTTCATGTTAGGGAGAAGAATAATAGTCAACATTGAAAGGAAAACCCAATAGATATGTAGCGTAGTTACGTAGGTCAGCTTTCAGAGTTCAAGTTTTCTAAACGCCCGAAGAAGTGCGTTGTCTTCAGGAAACAAACTTGGACTTCATTGGTTTTTGTGCTGCCATGGCAACACTGATTTAAAAATGTTCTTGTAGCCAAGTAATGACCGCAGCCATTTAAATTGTAATGTAACAAACCTATTTGTTACATACAATTATGGAAGAGCTAACCTAGCGTCCTATATCACATATAATGTGCACGCGCACAACACGCGGAACAGAGACAAGCTCGCGGGCATAGCTAGGACACTTACGAAATCCACTAAAGTTCCGCATGTTATGGGTCCAGTAGTATATAATAAGCTGCCAGCACACATCATTACTGCAACCACACATTGTGGTTTTAAAAATAAACTAAAACGCTGGTTAATCGAGCAGGCATTCTATAGCTTTGAAGAATTTATTAATTTGAAATGACTGCATTATATTACTATGTATGTGTTTTAGGATACATTTTTATTGATTTATATTCAGTTTAAAAATGACTTATTGTAATGAGTATCGGAATGATATTATTTTATATTTATTATTGACATGTAATAATGCACTATTACCAATAAATTGATTTGATTTGATTTGAAGAAACTCGTGATAGTTTTCAGGCTCAAATATTTAAATTATCCCATTCCATCGGCAAGTTCTAATAACGAGCGCTTTATTCGATAATACTAGTGAACTACGTGTGTGTTAAACGCGGATGCGGATCAGTTCCATTGAAATCTGTTCGTCTGTAAATATTATTTCTGGCTATTGCTTGTTTATATTGATTTCTGACTAAAAGTTCATTTTTAGAATAGAACAGAAAATATATAATCCTACTAATATTATAAATCCGAAAGTTTGTGAGTATGTTTGTTACTTCTTCACGTTCAAACTGCTTTGATATGGAGATAGTTTAGATCCTGGATTAACACATAAGCTATTAGCACTCTTGAAATGAAATAACAAATAACCAAGAACCACTGCTGAAATCCGGTGCTTGCACGCAAATTTTCAATCTTGAGGGACCTAGCCAAGCGCATTCCGGTAGTCTACTAGACAAAGCTTTAAGCCCTGAGTAAATAATGGCCGCGCGCCTCCGCCTCGGTGGAAATAAGCGAATGTACATAAATATAGATGACACTTTACACTCAAAGTTTACGAGCCAAATTATTATCATTATTCAGTCAATAAGTTGTACGCGAGCTTCACTAGTGCTCATGGGCGCTTTTGGTTAATATTTTTGTAATAAATAAATTTACGGCACCCCGTTTTCCCGTGGGTGCCGTAAGAGTCGGCTTATAGGGACCACGGACCAGAAGGTGGGAAGCAGCGCCTGCGTGGCAAAACTCCCTTCCCCATACGAGGAGGTCTATGTTCAACAGTGGACGTTTCATGGCCGAAAAAAAAAAATGCGACTGTTTGGATGGTTGTGCGTTGTTGTTGTTTGGATAGTGCATCCTAGAAGCTTGTAAAGGCCGACATTTATTTGTCTTCGCTTTTGACTAGGTAATATTTTTCCATCAATCGGCTTCGGACGGGTATAATTACTTACTGCATTTGGGTAAGCTTAAACTAACAAACAAATCCAACATCAACCATTTAAACACATTAACTTTAAGTTGATAATATTATTATGTGCTAACAGATCTTTTTATCAGACCAACGATCGATACGAAAAGGTATTGAGGGCGCGAGGTATCACAGCCGTCCTATCCTAGGACAACAAATTGACGTCAGATCCTGATTTCCTGTCAATGACCTCGGACTGACTTGCGCAATACCGCTTCACGAGTGGAAAAGTAACAGATTGGATTCGCAACTTAGATAAGAGAAAAACGAATTTAGGACACATCTTTATTTTAAAGTTACCACGATTAAAATATTTACTAACTGATGATACTACGTATTGATTAGTAATATTGATTTTCACTAAGATTAATTGAACAACACTAAATATATATTACAAAGAAAAGATTTTTTTGTCGGAATAAAAACATATTTTTAATTTTATAATTACTGAACTGATTTTATACCGTTTTTCAGCAGCTTGGTCGAAGCTACGCGTGACCGAAATGCTGGCTAAAATCAACATTGCAATTCAACGAGGCAATGCCGCTGGAATATTCATTTGTTTTTTAATTTAGATTTTCTTTTTATAGCGGCTACACACCATTTTAAAAATTCAGCTAGTTGTTAGCTAGTAATACTTGAAATATAATGCGCTGACAAACGAGCGACACCGGGGAATTTGGTTCCGTTAGTACAAATACAAAATTATTTATTGTTATTAGACTTCGTACATAATAGCATAGGTGGCCCTGCCTGCTGCTTTGGCGTTAGCTGTGTTGCAGCAGTCAGTGTCTTCCCAAGGTTGGCTTAGTTAACAATTTAAAAAAGGAACAAAATCAAACTATATTACAACAACAAAACAAAACAAAAAAAAGAAGAAGACCTCAGTCAATGCCTGTGCATAGAAAATGCACAGGTATGTGATGTATGTAAGTGCATGTACACACAACCGTATGTCAGTTACTTTTAGATAAACGATTTTCAACATACTCATAAAGTTAGTTAGTTACTCGTCAAGTCGTTAGTTACCCTTCGGTTACGGGACCCCAAAAATACATTCAGCAACGGAACGCAACATAGTTTGAAGTGTATAATGGCTGTGAAATATATTACAGTGAAAAGTATGAAGTTGTTAATCGAAACTATAATACATTTTATGTCTACGTAATATAACATAAAATAATTATTGTTGTTATTTATTTCATAATATCGGTATCAGTCTCTTCTAACCGTACTTTGTGGAGATCAATGGCGAAGGCATGTGCCTAATTAAAATTCGTATTAGGTACTAGGAGTTTATTTTATTTTTTAACATTTCAAATACAGTCGAGCCTCGATAATCCGGATCCCGATAATACGAACCCCCGATAATCCGAACGCTTTTTGACCCTCCCCCTCGCGTAGCCAGTACAAATTATACACGACTCGTCTAGTGCTGTTTTTTTAAAGTGCATTAATACTCGATGATAGAAATTTGTGTTCACTTTCAATTATTAAAATCAAAAAACCTTGGAAAATGTCTACATACTCACGCCTCATTAATCCGAGCAGGGTGTAAATTTGAGTGTTTGGATTATCGAGTCCATACTGTATTTAAGTTGTAAATCATCCAATTTTCTACGTAATCCGCATCAGTTGAGTTTTAAAAGGTTGATAACACTAAAATATATAATAACAATAAGGCTACAATCAAGCAGATAATGTAAATTGCCTTATAAATTATGTTTACACATTCTTTGAAGAGTGCCGATATCAAATAATTACGACCCCTCGTGCCCGTTTCAGTATTTAGGATGTCATAAAAGAAAATATAATTCCTACTATCTTTTCGTGTAAATGTAAATATTTCCAACTGTCTTAACTTTCCAACAGTTCGTGTCTGAACTGGTATTGTGTAAGTACTCTTAATTGTATGAATTTCGATCATAGCTTTGACTCGGTTTAGCACCCGCGTGTCGATCGACACATTATGATGGTAGTTGTACGAAAATTCTGTATTTATGGTCACTTGGCCCGATTACAAAAACAATAAATAATAATAAAAAAATCTTTATTAGCACACAATTTTAAAATTACTGGACATAATATTTGTTTGCAAATATAATACAACTGTTTCCTTAATAAATAAGAACATCAGATGTCACAGGAATCATTTTAGAGATTAACAGTACAAATAAACAAATAAAGTGCTAAATGCTATAGTTTTCCTTAGAACGACTTCCATTTTAAAATTAGTACATATGAACGGAAAAATACTAAATATGGTATAAATCAAAAGTCACTACGACTTTGATAGATTCAGTGTTCGTAAATATAATTTGTGTTAAAGATCATCACTTACCAAGATAACGTATCTGCTGTATTATATAGGTACCTAGTCGATACCTACGTAGGTTTTAGAGATAGTTAATTTTACTGTCTTCGTAAATATTTTGCGAATGAGACGAATTACGGTTAACTTTAATGAATCAGGTTCTCACTCGGTTGTTTTAAGGATGAGGTATAAATAGCATGCGTCATTCAAAAACAAAACGATCAGTCACAGTTGTTTGAGCTTCTTATATAGTGCAACGTTCTACTCGTATTTCTTAATGCTGTATTAGGTATACAGCATGAAAATTTCCCATTAATGCTAGTGTACCTTTATGGAAAAATAAATTATTGTTATACAAACACATTCGGATTTAAGTACTTGTAGCGAAATTTACCAGTTCGATCCCAACCGATGAACTGAGTCAAGCTATATACTTCTCGGTCCTACCTTGGATGGGTGACCGATCAGTGTGGTAGCGCTAGGCCATTTATGGCCTGTAACTAAAGTTTCGAATATTCTAAATCATATTTTGTTCCCAATTTAGTCATTTATTGATTCAATATCCTCAGATATCAATGCTTAAATAAAGTTGCGCTGATCAAAACACATTTCACATTGGAAATGTGTTTTAAAATATTTTAAAATTATAGACTGATTTGGGCTATTCAAACAAACACTGCGAAAAAACAACTTAAAGTTCATAAATACATAATTGTATCGTGTCTTGGATAGTCTGAGTAGTGTGCAAAGCGCAAAACCTGTTTGTGTTAAATTCGTCCATTGCCAGCTAATATGTAAATAAGGTGCCAAAAATGATTACAATTTATGGAATATTACTTTTTCGTGGACAGAGATAAAACTAAATGCGTATGTGTATCGGTTACTACTTCGTTATCATCTAGAAAGTACAATTTTCGTTTTTTTTCTTTCTTTCTTTTGTAACGGATTAATGCTGTTTGCCTCTACCGGCATTTACATCTTCACCGGTGGGGGATCAAAGTTTTTCCCCTGATACTGACTGGCCGGTTGGCGCAGTTGGTAGCACTCTGCCTTCTGAGCCGCTGGTCCCGGGTTCGATTCCCGGACATTTGTGTGTATGAACATCTGTCTGTCATCGGTCTGTTTGACCTGTGTCTGGGTGTGATATACACACCCATATGTATATAAGTATATACATATACAGGACCTGAAGACCTTGTGTGAATGTTAATAAATAAATAAATACTCTTCGAAAAGACAAATAAATGTCTGCCTATACAAGCTTCAGGGATGCACTATCCAAACAACAACAACGCACAACCATCCAAACTGTCGAATTTTTTTCGGCCATAAAACGTCCACTGTTGAACATAGGCCTCCCCCATATAAGGGGGGTTTGCCACGCAGGCGCTGCTTCTCACCTTCTGGTAGGTACGGGAAGACGGGGTGCTGTAAATGAAAAAGTTATTGTTTAATTTAAGGTAAAATTCAACTCCTTACAAAGATATCTCTAATCGAGTTATAGTAATTTCGGGTCAGTCGGCACCAAATAATGTGGCGACGTATTTTACCAAAAACTACCCGCATTATGATCTAACTAACCCGCTTCAAAAAAGGGAAGGTTCTCAATTCGTCTGTATGTTTTTTGTTACCTCAGAACTTCCGACTGCATGAACCGATTTTGATGATTCGTTTTTTCCAAATTTCATCAAAATCGGCCCAGCGGTTTTTGAGTCACACTCCAATAACTGGATCCAATGACGGTCCCGTGGCGCAGTGGTTTGTGTCATCGACATGACTTCTGTGTCACCGCGACCCTGGGTTCGAATCCCGGCAGGGGCAAACATTTGTGCGATGAGTGTAGTTTGTCCCTGGTCTTGGATGTTTGTGTGCTGTGTTTGTGTGTGTCCATGCCTCCCGCGATACAGGGAATCTTAGTGCGGGGGTCTGAGTGTGATTTAAAAAAAAAAAAAAAAAAACTTAAAAGTGTTACTTCTATCTGGATGACTTCCTTATTCAGGGTGAAGAAATCGGTGAACATATACAATGACAATAAAATTGATCCCGTGAGTAGCAAAGGTCACTGAAAAAGGTGAAAAATATGTTTTTACCAAAAATGGAACTAACTTCAACACTCAAAAGTATGAAATAACGTTATAATAAATGCGCACAATATTATGATAATAGTTACTTTTGATCTGTCATGGTACCGACTTCAACAAGTTATTTCACACTTTTGAGTGTTGACGTCGGTTCCATTTATTGGTATTTTTTTAATAAATTCATCGTAAGTGCCATACCCTTGCCATACTAATTTTCACTTTACCGAAACCTTACAAAATTTATCTTATTTTACAATGATGTTTTACTAAAGATGACGTATATTCATACTGCGCGGTGCTCAGATTTTGTTCCTTTACGACATAAACATGCTTACTGCGACAGATAATACGGTACAAATAATAAAGAAAAGGATAGCTATATGTTTAGACTTGCGCTTAAAATACGCTTCGCAATGAAAATTACTACAATTGACTTAATTTTGCCGCCTCAGTTTCCGCGCGCTTGTGCGACATCTACCTCATATAAACATAAAATATCATTGTTATTTTACACCATTTTAGTCAGTGTCATAGAACGACAGAGTGACTATTATTGTAAACAAAAACTTTAAAACGTAATTGCACAGATTAATTACTTTAAGTTTTTTGACATTCGCCTCGCTTATCTCGCACGCATAGAATTAATATGTACTACCCACAATAGTACATATTAATTCTATGCTCGCACGTGATCGTCCTGGTCTTTAATTCTTTGGCTTGCTCTTCGATGGCGATTCTACATCGGCTTAGTTTTCACATGACTATTTAACCTTCATACAGTTTTAGATATAGGTAATATAATAATAGCATTATAATGATATAAATAAAGTACGTATGTGTAATTTTCAAGGCAGATTCAAGCTTCTAAATAATGTTCCACATAATTTATTCTTTCACTGTTTTCATTCACTTTGGGATGGGTCAGCCAAATACCAACTAGAAGCTCTGGAGTCAATCGAGAGGCGAGCCAAAAGAATCATCGGCTGTAACTCTTTGGTCGAACGTAGGCTTCAGAGCCTTGAACACTGGCGTAGAGTAGCAAGCCTATCGGTTTTCTATCAGGTGCATTTCGGAGAATGTGCACTGGAATTACACAATCTGATTCCACCATCCCCTTTCTATCATCGGTCGACTCGACGTACGGCAATTCGCCATCGCTATATGGTAGATATACCACCTATACGCACGAAGCGTTATGCTTCCACTTTCTTAATGCATACTGCCTAGGAATGGAACTCGTTGCCCGAGTCTGTGTTTCCCGATATGTAAAATCCTGGAGTCTTCAAGTAGCGAGTGAATAGGTACCTTCTAGGTATGCGTGCTAAATCCTAGACAACGTCATCACTTAACATCAGGTGAGACAGTTGTCAAACGCAAACTTATAATATGTAAAAAAAAAAAAAAAAAAAGACATAAGACATTGTTCTCACTAACGGGCGAAGCCACAGGCTTCAGAAACATAATCATTCTAGCTGAGGAGTATTAGGGAAGAAAAAAATTAACGCATTAAAAAAAAAATAGAATCTTGATTAATATGTAAATTATGATGAATTGTGTCGCTTACTCGTATGTGATCGTTTGTCTTTATATATTTAAGAGTAACTTGCTTTTTGTTGCGGACTTCATAAAAGTTTACACAGTGTTGTACCTTCAGACAACCAATGTCAAGTACTTACATAGATGTCAATTCAAAGAGTTTTTACATTAACATTCATTCATCATCATATTAGTCATAGGACGTGTAGTACTGGACATAAACCTCCCCATTGAATTTTTTTTTTTATTAACATCACACAAGAACCCAGGACCAGTGGCTTAGAAGGCAGAGTGCTACCAACTGCGCCAACCGGCCAGTCAGAAAGGACCGGAAGGAACCTGCCTGAATCCAGTCCTTACCTGCGATGCTAGTGAGGTCGTTGTCTAGCGTTTTCCTACGTGATATAATATCATTCAACTATGGCTCACTTTTCTACGCCGACTTTATAGTACCTACTATAATATTCAAATGAAAGTTTAACCTGAATATATACAGCTTTAGCTATACTTATACCTACATCTGAGTAGGTGCTAATTCCAAGGCCAATCAATCTTTTATCATGTAAACGTTTTCGATACCTTATCATCGCTTTAAATTCTGATTATGAGTTGGCCTTTTTCCAGCTTATCTTAGGTATGAGTGAAGCTACAACGCAATTCCCCAGTTTAGCTTCAAGGACGGGTCAGATGTAGGTCAGGGGAAAGGGCTCATGTTTATATTGCTCTTTCTAACCAAGATGTACCGTTTATACTGAATTTATGTTATGACACTTATAACACTCGCTTAAATTGGTTGGTTAGTTCTAACTATAGATTCTAGTATATCGGGTGGTATTTCAAGTAAGTACCTATCGGCGGACGACACAGATGCGTTTTGCTGCACACTCCGTATTCATGAAAAATAATCTTTTGTATGTCCAGCAGTAGACGTCCTATGGCTGAAATGATGATGATAATGATGATGATGACGATGATGATGATGATGATGAATCCATTGTACCTAGGTATAGCAGAAATGGGCGCCGCCACGTTTATTATCAGGGAGGTGCATATGCATCTACACATTATACTCCACACATCAAAAAGTGTAAGCAGCATGTGCGGTTTTGAACTTTGGAACGATTTCCCTAAACCATCCGCTTCGACGACGAAGGGCGCAAGGATCGGTACTGAATCTACTGACAAGGTGATGAACAAATTTGGAGAGCAAGCTTGACTCTTTCAGTTGTTGTTCAAACAGTAACTTATTTTAGAGAATCCATGCAATTTCTTTCCTGCCAAGTAGTCCAAGCGCACCCCCTTGCACCCTGCGGCCGCGGCCGGCGCCCATGATAGCAGATTGCTTGCGGCGGAGCTCACCCTTGGGAATATATCGATCCACAGGCTTAAGCAACGCACCAAACGTCGTGGTCATACCTTTTTTTTTTTTTTTTTTACATATTATAAGTTTGCGTTTGACAACTGTCTCACCTGATGTTAAGTGATGACGTTATCTAGGATTTAGCACGCAAACCTAGAAGGTACCTATTCACTCGCGACTTGAAGACTCCAGGATTGTACATATCGGGAAACACAGACTCGGGCAACGAGTTCCATTCCTTGGCGGTACGCATTAAGAAAGTGGAAGCATAACGCTTCCATCGTATAGGTGGTATATCTACCATATAGCGATGGCGAATTGCCGTACGTCGAGTCGACCGATGATAGAAAGGGGATGGTGGAATCAGATTGTGTAGTTATATTATACCTCGGATAGGTGGCCACTATAGTGGCATTTTCAACGGAGCGGTCCCGTTCTCCGGAGGGCAATAACTCATGATAACAGTCGTAAAGCAACATTCGTGGGCTTAAGCTGTCTCTAAACTCAGACATTAAACTAGACATTAGCCTATCACCGTTGCCGTACAGAACAAATTAGGTAAAGTTTTCTACTGATCCATTTATAGAGTTGTTTCTATACCTTTTAAAGTTAAATATGAGATATTTTGGGTAAAAAAATATACAAGATTAATAAACTGTTCCTGAATATATATATTTTGTATACTGTATAGATCTAGCGTTTGACCACTATCTCACTTGATGGTCAGTGACGATGTGGTCGAAGATGTTATCACGCTAAACCTAAAATACTCACTGGCTCTCAAGGACTGCTGCCTGAACACACATGTGTTTGGTAACAGCTAGTTTTGAACTTGACGGTGGTAGCTTGCCAGGCGGGTACTCGGAAGTACCCTACCACCATGCTGGGGATTCGATAACGGTATTACTTTCACCGGAAGCTCAAGTTGTTGTTAGGGATCGAACCAGTGTTTGACAGTTTGACAGCCGACGCACCTCCCGCTGAACTATTATCCCTATAAAAAATAATTAACAGATAAGAATAACTATTGATGACGTAACTTCTAACAACCATCTATCTCGCGGTCAGCCAAGGACGAGTCACATGAAGGTTAATGGACATTCGGAGGGACATAACATAAACATAACATAAACGAGAAAAAACATCTCTGTTTTTGTATCACATTATGTCTGATTATTGGGTCTTTGTATAAGTATACAAAAAACGGATAATGTCAATTACATGGATCTTTTAGAACAAAAAGACGTATAAATAAAGAAATAATTTATTCACAAACCATATATGGTATATACTTATTCAAAATATGAATAGATTATGTTTTTGTAAGTATCATCATCATCTCAGCCATAGGATGTCCACTACTGGACATATGCCTCCCCCATATAGGGGGGATTTGCCAATACTCGCCACGCTTGGCAGGCGGGTTGGCGAGCGCAGTATGATTTTCAATCCTCAGAAGGCGCTGCTGCCCACCTTCTGGTACGTGATCCCTTAGCCGACTCTTACGGCACCCGCGGGAAGAGATGGGGAGTACTATTCTAGGCCGGTACCACCACGGCACTTTTGTAAGTAGTTAGGCAATAATTAGGTCTGCACTAAATCCCACACTAGCATACCCCGTGTCGTGGGAATCTGGTCTCTTCCCATTGGGATTATTTTATCTAAAGCTAACTGCATCCCGCGGTTACACCCGTGTGAGGACATGATCATTATACACTGTTTAGATGTCAAATTTTCAACAATCATTTGTTAGTACATGAATTTGTAATACTTCATATATCTAGTTTTCGACCAATATCTCACTTAATGGTAAGTGACGATGTGGTCGGACGGTGTGAACCCTATCACTTTGCTCTGGATTTCCTAACGATGTTACCTTCACCAGAAGCTCAAGCCGAGTGTGGGGATCGAACCAGCATCCGTCAAGTGTGCAGCCGACGCTGACGCTCGCATCGCTAGGCTACACATACATATACATAGCTTATGAACCCTAGCTCAGGGGTGGCCGACTTGATTAGATGGAAGATCTCCTGTTTATTGACGAAACCCTGTGAGATCTACCAATTACATACTTCTTGAAATCTTAAACGAAACAGAATAGTCCAGTACAACATTATGTAGTATTTAGAATTTTATTAAGAGTAAAAACATAAAACCAAAAAAATATTCTTAGTAACTACTTATTTTTATTAGTGTGAGCATTGCGTCTTCCGGTAGATCAGCAAAATCAGGTTTGTAGTTGGAAATTGCCAACCCTAAACAATCCAACGCATGAGCATCCGTCAAGCGAGAACGGTGTTTATTTTTTGTTTGTTTTAAGTAGGGAAATGCTGACTCACATAAATATGTCGAACCAAAACACAATTATGCAGTAGTTCAACACATTTTTTCAAATTTGGATATTTGAACTGGACTAATAGTCGCGATCGACCGGTTGGCTACCCCTGCCCTGCCCTATCTGTTTGTGTGAGTGTATACAGAATGTTATTATATTATTTGTAGACCAAATAAAAAAACATTTTCTGGTTTGCTCTGTGTAACAGCTGCACGGGATATATGACAATACCGCGTTCAATTGTTTTATTCTGCGTTGCGTAATCATAGATAAGATATTTTATAGTATCTTATCTATTTAATCATAGATAAGATACTTTATAGTCTTATCTATGATTCTGCGCTACGATTTCGATTTGTTCTGGTCTCTTATATTTCAGAATTCTATATCATACTTAGGTTAGTAGTTTTGTAAAGTGGTATTCGTTAGGAAATAATCAAAACGAAAGAGATTTTCTTAAATAATATCCAATGCAACAGGCGCTACGCTGCCGCCGTATTGTAATACAAATACTAAGGTGAAGACTCATACTTAAATGGTTAACCGGCAGACACTCACATTTTTGACAGTTGTTACTTCTGTCACGGTGTTCGGGCAGTATAGATGCCCTCTCTCCTAACCCCTAACCCCCCTCTCTGGTATACTGCAAGCTTAGAACGGAAGGGAATAACGGCAGCCAAACTAAAATATACAAATTAATTATAAAATCAATACCGGACAGTTGTTCACCCCGATTAATGTTTCATGAACCGCATCTAGGTAAATAGGACAAGGATTTTCATACGTTTACTTCCATTGCAATACGATTGATCGGTGGTAGGCAGGTTACTACTTTAATATTTCACGTAAAAGTTGATCTGAAGGATTTTTAGAGCTGAAAATGAATGAAATAAAGATTTTCTGATTAATCACAAGCGATTTCACGTTGTCGAATTTACTCGATTTTATTTACAATTTACTGCTGATTTTCGACTTAGATTTATTGGTGTAGCTTCTTGGTCGCAGACAACTTCATTTAGATCCTAGCCATTTTACTGAACAGCGCTATACGACTAGCTTCGTGTATTAGATTCACAGTAAGGCTGGTCTTCGATTGATAACGTTTCACTACTAACATATCTCAGTCATTTAAATAAAACATTTTTTTTTTTTTTTAATATGGGACAACATTCACACAAGGTCTTCAGATCCCAAACTAGGCAGAGCCTGTACTATGGTAACCTGATGACTGATATATATACTTAAATACATACTTATATACCTATATACTTTTTTTTTATACATATACACACCCAGACACAGGTCAAACAGACATGTTCATACACACAAATGTTTGACCTGTCCGGGAATCGAACCCGGGACCAGCGGCCCACAAGGCAGAGTGCTACCAACTGCGCCAACCGGCCAGTCGGTAGCACTGAAGTGCACCAATTATGGTGCACTTCAAAACTTACTGGGTAACATCAGTTCCCCCGGATTCGTCACAAACAGCTAACGAATATCTCAGTGCGCTACGGAACAGCTTTATAATATACAGGCTGTTACATCTCAAACAACAATATACACTATTAACTTAAAAAAATAATTAAAATTTTAAATTAAAATCTTTGAAGTACATAATTATGTAGGTACATTTCTTACATGTAAAATCCCATAATTAAGGATTGTTGAGCATGCAAGTTATCAGAAATATGCTAATTATGACCTTATATCCGCTTGTTTTGACAACGGTCGGGACATGCATCCCCCAATCGTTCTTTTTTGTGGTTATCTATTAAATAACATTTCTTAAGAAGATTTTTAACTTGCTTAGATTTTTTTCCATACATCTTATCTACTAGTGTTTTTGGTAAACTATTTAGTGCAATCACTAAATAGTTTACCAAAAGTAAGTAAAAAAGTAAGGTAAGTAACATGTCCCGACCCTCCTCCAATACTCATTTCTATAGTTTGGTATACAAAACAAAAGTAGGTGTGGCAAGCTACGCAAATTATTTGGCCTACTCGTCACTTTTAGGTTTCCTATGTTTTCAAAATTTTCGGACACAATAGAGAATTTTACCTTGTCGAAAACATCCATAACTTTACAGTATTGAAATAACTTTTCATAATTATCTTTATGCCTAAATTTGACTTTGAGTGGAACTATAGTTTTATGAAAAAAAATACAACTGTCTTCGTCTCAGATGAGATTAATTCCGTAACTGCACTCATAGGTTTATTTATACTTATTAAACTCTAGATATAGATGTAACGTTTGACCACTATATCTCACTTGATGGTGAGTGACGATGTGGTCGATGATGTTATCACGCTAGACCGAAAATGCCTACTGGCTCTCAAGGACTGCTGCCTGAACACACTATGTGTTTGGTGATAGTTTTTCAAATTGGTGGTAGCTTGAAAACTAATTACAATACTGCAGCTACTACAATAACATTTGAGCCAGCCACTAGCCGTGGTTAGCCTAAAGATAGCTCAAATGCTCTAACACGCTACTAGTAGGAAGCGTGCCCAGAATGCTAACAGCATTGCCCCTTGACTTGCAATTCCTGTTCAATATAGTTATTATTACATAATTATAATCTCTGTTTGATATAACTATTACATTTGCAATAGCTTTGTCCGCATTTTGGAAATATTTTACTATGTGTATATATAATAAGATTAGAATACACATAACCTTATTCCCGTGCCAAATTGTTTAACTTATTTTTGACCGATATAAATATAGAAATAAAAAAGACAACTGAAGGTGTTTATAATTCAGCTGTGTTTTAATACCGGATATAACAAATAGATCGAAATAGTTCGCTCTTGAAGTTTTATTTTAAAACTTTCAATTTTGTGAGCACCATTGTAAAAAATACTAAATGAGAAACTGAATTACTATCCCGTCAAATGAATCATTTCAATGACAACTTTTAGCCATGTTTAAACCAAATCATCATCATAATCATCATCTCGGCCATAGGATGCCTCCCCCATGCAGTGATATTCACAGGGACAGGGGCTGGAAGCCGCACGTATCAAGCTTCTTCCTGTGATCTTAGTCAGGTCGTCTGTTCACCCTGTCAACTCATACGCTGCGCTTGCCAGTCCAAAGGTCTCCAACAGTGTTCTCCACTCTCTACTCAATAGCCATTCGACCCCGGCCGTCAGAACGGATGAATGCTATGTGCCGTGCTCTTACTGCCATTTCAACTAGCTAATCCGCTGGGCTATGTCAGTGACTTTCTTCTACGAATCTCCTCATTTCTGATTCAATCGAGAGCATAGCCCTCTCCATAGCCCGATGCGTTATGCTAAAACAATACCTATATTAAATAACTATACAACACATAATAGCTTCTGAAACTTTCCAATGTTGAACCTTTTTCCGAAAACAAGCTAACAGAGTTCCGGTGTCTACGTGCCTTCTTCAGCGTAGTCCTCGAATCCCTGACCCTTCCTGACCTACATTTTTGACCTAGCCTCGGACGGACCTGACCTTTCAACATCTTAATTTTCAAATCATTAGATAAAATAGCTGGAAGAAAAGAAATTACATATGTATATATATATAGGTGAGGATTCCTGTCTTAAATATAACGATTATATTTTTATTATATTTACTTTGTTTATCACACTTAGACCCCCGCACTAAGATTCCCTGTGTCGCGGGAGGGATGGGACACACACAATCACAGCATACAAACACCCAAGATCCGGGACAAACACTTACACTCATCGCACAAATGTTTGCCCCTGCCGGGATTCGAACCTAGGGTCCCAGAGACACAGAAGTCATGTCACTGACACTGACCACTGCGCCACCGTGACCGCCGAATTATATGATATTATAATGAATACATAGTTATAACGGTTTTCTCAATTAATTTTTAGCCCTGAAAAATCCTTCAGATAGACCTTTGCGTGAAATATTAAAGTAGTAATGGGCCTACCATTGATCAATCGTAATGCAATGGAAGTAAACGTATGAAAATCCTTGTCCTATTTACCTACTTGTAGATGCGGTTCATGAAACATTAATCGGGGTGAACAACTGTCCGGTATTGATTTTATAATTTATCTGTATATTTTAGTTTGGCTGCCGTTATTCCCTTCCGTTCTAAGCTTGCAGTATACCAGAGATGACAGGGAGGGCTTCTTTACTGCCCGAACACCGTGAGAGCAGTTGACCATTTAAGTATATGAGTCATCACGGTAGTTTTTTTTAATTATTACAATATCTAATAGAGATGTATTTAATCTTCATTTTCTTTAAAATCCTATCCTACTAATATTATCAATGCGAAAGTTTGTGTATGTTTGATGTTTGTTACTTTTTCACGCTCAAACGGCGTGTGTATGTTTGTGTTGTGTTGTGTTGTGTATGTACGGATTTCTATGAAATTTGGTATGGAGAGAGGTCGACCATGGAATAGGCACATAGGCTACTTTTATCCCGTAAAAGGTATAGTTCCCGTGTGATAATTGAGGTAGCTGAAAAACCGTAATCCACGCGAAACTTATGTGGATTCAAGATGAACCCAGTTTTTATTTATTTGTTTTTAGTTTTAGTTTATTTTATTTTAAACAACCGCGATAGATGTTTTTAATTACCGTGGATGCGTGCGAGTGGTTTCGGCGATTGACTCCGAGTGAAGCCTCACGGTGCCCGATGTATGATGGTGCGATGACGTCGCGGAGTCGCAGCATCAGCATTTTTGAAGACGATAAGCAAGGGGACACAACTGCGGGTAGTTTTAGTTGGCACCAAATAAGTGGCGACTTAATTTTCCTAAAACTACCCGCAAATTTAATTGACATATCCAATTGTCGCGTTGTTATTGATAAGCGTCATACTAATTTGGACTTTATCGTAACCTTATAAGAACCTATCTTATTTTCCCGAATTTTAGTTTAGTTGAACAAGCAAATCACTACATAAAGCGATAATGCCGCCCATTGCATTTAAGTGGTGCTCAACCAGTGTTTTCGATTTTTTTTTAAATCGACCGATGCCTTTAATAATATAAATTACTTATAACTAATCACAATACTACAGCTACTACAACAACATTTGAGCTATTGTCCACTAGCTATCCACTAGCAATTGTCAGCCTACAGATAACTCAAATGCTCTACATAACCCGATACCAGTTGGCAGCGTGCTCAGAATGCCACTCCAAATGGCAAAGCTGATTTGTTGAACCAATTTTTTTTTTATACTGTATAGATCTAGTTTTTGACCACTATCTCACTTGATGGTCAGTGACGATGTGGTCGAAGATGTTATCACGCTAGATCTAGAATGCTCACTGGCTCTCAAGGACTGCTGCCTGAACACACTATGTGTTTGGTGACAGTTTTATATTGATATGTAATGATGGCTTGAATTGTATTATTATTCAGTCGTACAAAACATGTCATAAAGAAATAAACAATATAATTGTATGGAGGACCTGCTTGGTCTTTGGCTGCTGAAACTGGCTCGTTCCTGTAAAATCGGACTTTAGCAGCAATTTCAATAAACAACATCCCACGTCACACCATCTAACAGATTGGTTTGTCCAATGAACGAAGACCCCTGATTTTTTCGCAGTCTAAGAAATTATGAAACGAAGTGATGATGGAAATAGCTCTATTGAACGTGGTGGCTTTTTAATGTTCGCTGTGAGACGTGCGCTGCTATTTTTATTTTCGCAATTGAAGTGTATTTTCGTGTAGATATGTGAACGGTGAATGGTTTGTGTTGAAATTATTTTCGTTTCAAAATATTTTGAAATGGCGACGTCTGGTCGCGTCGTGTAAATAAATTTCTGAAGGAACTACACTGTTGATCTTTCCACTGCCCCGATCAATAGGTTTCGTGGAAATAATTACTTATTTCAAATAAGACAATAATTGTCACTCCAACAAACATTATGTTGTTATTTCATATATCACACCGTCACCGATCACATCGTCACTGACCATCAAATGATATCTCTTTGATGGTCAGTGACGATGTGATCGAAGGTGTAATCACGCTAAACCTAGGTGTGTGTGAGACTAATAATACGCAATCATCATCATTTTCATCACTAGGTGTGTGTGAGACTAATAATACGGAATCATCATCATTTTCATCTCAGCTATAGGACACCCATTGCTGGACATACGCCTCGCGCGTATTAGGGTTTGCCAGTACTCGCCACGTTCGGCAGGCGGGTTGGCAAGCGCAGTAGATTTTATCTGCAGAAGGCGCTGCTACCCATCTTCTGGTACGTAATCTCTTAAGCAGGGGGAGGGGGGGTACATGTCCAGGTCGGTACCGCACGGCAATGTTCACAAAATTTGTAATATACAAAATTTTGTATTTGGTCAATTGACTTCTAGTGCAAACTAAATAAATAAAAACATTTCACCCAATCAAATTCTTAAATATGTGTTCGAATTGCGCGTCTAAAAATTACAGTAAGTACACACGTGTTCAGTGCGTCATTACATTTTATTGAAATTGTGCTCGGAATAACTTTTGTTAACTGACGCGCACATACTAACGTCAGAAGCTACAGTAATAATTATAAGGATACATATTGCAAATCTCGGACAAAATGTACCAACTACTACTGTCGGGCGATTTCCTAGCATATCGGTCGACATAAATACGAAAAACATTTTAGCAAATCGGGACAGTCAACACCGAGTTCGACGGCGAGCTCGAGGTTACAAAACATCCTGGTTAGATTCTCTCCAAATAGTCAGAGAGCAAACGTCCTTAAGGCCCACTTACGGACCACTTTGGTACCGGGGCAAGTCGATCCGATAACTCCCTGTCCTGGCGACAGCTCAAGCCGAGGTCCGAACCTCAGTGGTGCCCCTGAGCTAGTCGCCTCGTCCTCTCCTAGTGGCACAGCGCCGTCAGCGCTAGCCTAACTAGGCGGTGCGCCTTCTGCGCCCGCACAAATACCGGGCTGAGCACCATCTGTGCTCGCCCCCCTCCGGTGAAGCTGTAAATGCCGGTAGAGGCAAACAGCATTAGTCCGTTAGAAAAAAAAAAAAAAAAGCAAATCGGTACCATAATTTGTCTATTGATAGATCTAGATAAAGCAGTTTCAAGAAACTGAGATCAAAGAAAAGATTCAAAACAGAGGGCGTATACAAATAAACTTCATAAAATTTGTTGTCTGTTGTTGTCTGAATTAATTCTTGTTGTAATTAGAAGTCAACCATGCTCACACTCAGACAAGAATCTACATTGTTTAAAGGTTTTTTCATTTATTTTTTTTCCTTATTTCGACTTTTTTTTTTCGACCACATCATCACTGACAATCAAATAAGATAGTTGTCAAACGTTAGATCTATAAAACATATATAGTACAATAAAACATCTTTTTTTAAAATAATTGATTGCCTCTTTTTCTTTTGTGTTAGGCATAATACTGAATAGTTTTTGTCATCATCAAATTGGAAAAACGTGATTATCCTGATAAAGAAGTAAGTAACCAGGACAAGAAAAGTCTCCGTTCAGACAGAACTCAGACAATTTACATAACGAACACAACATAATGGCAGCGCAGCAAAAACAGTACAAACAGTTGATGTTTTAAGTCAATCGCAGTTTTCATGCGCTAGAAATAAGGAGTGAAATCGGTTGATTTTGTTTTTGTACCGCCGCGAGTTAAGTGTGCCGAAGCATGCCGGAACGATACGACCTTGCTTACCACGTGCTTGGGTCGTGTCAGCGACCACTTGCTTGCCGAGTTGAGTTACATAGCTACGCTCGTGTTTGTCCCTCGTTCATTTTGTTTGTGCCAGTAAAAACTTTCCATATAGGAAAGTATTGATGACACCGCAGAACGAAGTAAAATAAGAATACTTACAAAATATATTTTCATTATCTTTGTAAGAATACATTTGCTAGTCAGTGAAAGGAATTCTCATAATTTATATCACAGGCGAACGAAATCCACAGCTGGGCATGAATTCCACAAGGAGTGTTTAGGTGTGGAATATTATAAGATTGATTAATGGTTGACTGATTGATTGAGAACACTTTATTGCGCAATAATACATTTGATATTTATAATTATAATCGGCGACCTTATCACTAAACAGCGATCTGTCCCACGTATCTCACCGTCCGCCTCACGTGATTTTTAATATTTAGGCAATGTTAACACAAACAATTAATCCATCTACTAATACACAGATAACATAATTATTATTAAAGCATCCTACTTATATTATAAATGTGAAAGTTTGTGTTTATGGCTTTTTGGATGTATGTTTATTACTCTTTTACGCCTAAAAGGTAGGATGGATTTGGATGAAATTTGCTATGGAGATAGCTTATACCCTGGATTAACACATAGGCTCATATTCATCATCAATATTATCGCCACTTTTCATCACCACGCGCGGAAGACCACAGGCCGCAGCTAGTAGTATAATATAATAACAATACTCAAAATAAAATACTAATTACAATACTACAGCTACTACAATAATAATTTAGCAATCCACTAGCCATTGTCAGCCTATAGATAGCTCAAATGCTGTAGGTTACCCAAAATCTGATTAATCAAATGTTTTAAATGTACGTTGGTCTATCAGCATATGAGATGAATTTAAGTAATGATGAGTTTATACTTTATTTTTAAAGCTACAAGGATATATAGCATTTGAGTTATCTATAAGCTGGCAATGGGAGTGATTCGCTTATTCAACTGAACTAAGAAGAATTTATCTAATTTTCCAATATTTTATATTGGAAAATTAGATAAGTTATTATATGGTTACGATAAAGTCTAAATTAGTATGACACATAACAATAGCATCATTAAAATTATATGTATATATTAAATTTGCGGGTAGTTTTAAGTAAGTTACCACTTATTTGGTCCCTACTAAAACTACCCGCAATTCGCCAACAATGGAATAAAACTCGTATAATTTTAGTGAGACCTTGTAAGGAGTCATTTAAATTTAAGCGTAAATATAATACATTTATTTTATTTTGAATTAAAAAATATATTATATTTTAGTGAATTTTAGCTAGTTCGTGTGATTAACAGAATTAGAATCGCTAGTACGAGCCTACTAGCGATTCTAATTCTGTTAATCACACGGCTTTACCCGGGTCGACTATAAACTTTCCGTTAGCAGTCATTTCGGAATTTAATTTCTAATATCCGTTCATAGCGGGCGCCTCACGTCATAATAACAATAAGTATGTATGTATGCCAATTTTCAATGAAATCCGTTCAATGCTTTGAGCAATGTGTTGATAGAACAGTCAATCACGGTTAATTTTTGTGTGTAACCAAAGTACGATTGGCACGACTTGTATGCATTTGTATGCAGTATAATTGAAACTATTTATAGGATTAGTGGTTAATAAGAACATATAACGTAACATTGCACATAATAAGGACCATACCAAAATATCAAAGCTAGCCTTATTTTATGTTAGATGTGCAAACATTCTAGAACCCTTTTAATGTTGAGATCTAACGGGTTAAAGGGCTACCCCTCCATTTAACGTACTTATTATGTTTATTAAGCCCTTTGAATCATTTGCTTTTTATTATTATATGCTGCGAGTACGGTATGAGAGAGGGTTTTTTACTTTAGATGTATTATATATAATACCAGTAACGCAGACAATGCAGATGCGAATCCTTATTGGTGCGATTATTCTGTTTAATTTAAGAAGTTTTACACATAATTTTGGAATAATTATTCTTTTTTTTTACAAAAAATAGGGGCAACCGGTTACAAACGCCTTATGTCTCTTATTTGGCATATTTTTCACTTATTTTGAATTTAAAACCTAACTACTGGAATGAATTAATTAAAAATATCAGACCACCTGTGATGCGTGACCTACAAAACAAAGAGTCATGAAAATCTATTCATAATTGGCGGAGTAATCAGGGAACATACACAAAAAACCGGCCAAGTGCAAGTCGGACTCGGGCACGAAGGGTTCCGGTTCTATATATCATCTATAAATCGGCAAAAAGAATATGTCTGTAGTATGGGAGCCCCCCCTTAAATATATGTTTTAATTTAACTATTTATTTTTTAAGTTAATATATCAATATTCTGTGTATATTTTAAGCGTCTACCTGTTGCCGTTATCAATAACGAGCCCGTTTTACCCTTTGGGTACGGAACTTAAAAAAGATTCCGGCTTATTGAGATCCTTCTATTTTTTGAAATCTGTTATAATAAAAGGAACTTATTTCTTATTTTTAAAATTATGTTATTTTTGTAATTTGACAGATCGACCTTGGTCTCTATTTAATAGATAATAATTGAGGAACAAATCGTTTTGAAACAAAAGAAAAAAAGTGTAACTTTTGCGAAGAACGGAGTCGTTTTGGTGGTCGCTCGTCGCAAACGCACGAAATAGAAAGCAACTCTAGCGTGGGTCGACGACCTTTATGACCGTGCCGTGAGCGGGCTCAGCACTCATCTTAAAGATTTTGCTTTGCCCAATTCACATCACTATAATTGTTTTGTCCTATCTCTGCGGCGACGACAGGTGGCGCTGATTGTCTCGGCGAAATCTTGTTAACTGTCAAATCGTGCTAATTTGTATTAGTTCCATTTACAGCCACTCCAACATACGTTGACGATAGAGTTAATAGACCTACTTCTTTTGTGATTGTGACTGTGACACATGAGTGAAAGAATCCGTTATCTTACGACTTTGTTTTGAACACTGAGTTTGATTACAAGCGCTTTTTGTAGCGTTTCCAATCATAGAAAGCTTATTTATTTTTACAAAGATTGCCGCATCGATGAAACCGTGGAAAAATACAGATAACACTAAAATTAGTATGTAGGTAGGTAGAAGATTCTCGAACATTCCTTGAAATTAAAAGCTCTAATTAATTCTATACAATTTATTTTACCTAGACCTAACCGCATTTTAGTAAAAAAAAAAGCTAATTTTAGTATTCTCATTCATAAATGTACTTAATTGGACATTAGAAGTTATTATTCTAAGATTTGAACTTTATCTTTTACATAACTATATACAAACTATCTTATGTAAAACAACTTTAGTTGCAATGCAACATAATCACTAGCGATATATTCCTTTAGGCCCTAAAAAGGATTCAGGCCTCCATAAAATGGAAAAGATCGTGATATTTTTGAATTGTTTTGTTGCTGTGAATAGTGTTTGAATCTCTGAACCATTGATTTCCTATCAAATCTTAATTTGACGGTCAGCACGTGTGTCAATCGACTCACTTAGTTAATGGTCATTTTGTTTGTAAATTGATTACCTCCAGTAAACATGACGGAAGAACCTGACCTATGCATGTACATTTGCATTAAAATATGGCGCATTGTAGGTATGTGTACCATTACACATTGTGATTCACGACATTTTCCTTTTGCAAATGATTCTATAAATAGCATTATCTGCAAGTGTATAATTTAATTATTCGCACGACTGGTGCATGTTCTAGCTAGACTAGAATTTAATATAAACATTTGCATTGATAACGTTAAAATAGTAAGTATTATATTTATGGGTCGTTGCCTTTATTAAAATAAAATATAAATAACTAATTATAATATTGCAGCTCTGCTACAATAACATTGGGCAATCTACTAGCTATTCCTATATTCCTGGCCCTAATTCTGTTAATCATACGAACTAGCTAAAATTCACTAAAATTCTTCAAATTGAAGTAGCTCGTATTCTATTTACGCTAAAATTCAAATTCGCATAACTCCATACAGCGCTCTCACTAATATTAGACGAGTTTTATTCCATTGCTGGCCAATTGCGGGTAGTTTTAGTGGGCACCAAATAAGTGGCGACTTAATTTCGCTAAAACTACCCGCAAATTTAATAAATACATTTAATTTTAGTGATGTTATTGATAAGTCTCATACTAATTTAGACTTTATCGTAACCTTATAAGAACTGGATTAGATTTAAAACATTTTAGTTTAGTTCAGTTGAATAAGCGAATCACTACCATTGACAGCCTATAGATAACTGAAATGCTCCAACCCGCTACCAGTCGGCAGCGTGCCCAGAATGTTAGCAGCATTACCACGTTCAATTGCAATGCTGATTCATTGAGCCAAATATGTGCCAGCATTTTGGTCACACGTCGCATCGATCAAACGCTCTGATAAGTTTTGGACAATCCGATGAGCTCCCGGTCCCCACGGGCCCAATATCTCAACCCCAAACGGTTCAAATATGTACCACTACTTAGGCTAGCATATTCTCGTCGTTTCAATTGCTCGTAGAAAATTAAGATAGAAACGTAGAACTACTTCATAGTAACTACTAAAGTGAAAAATGATCTTACAAAAAAAAAACACAAATCAAGATCACATTAGTGTCATCAAGCCAGGTCCACGTGGAAACATAACATAGGCGGAAAATTACCTGCGTATAAACACTGTACTAAGCTGTGGTATGAACAAACTAGCATTGAAACTGGACAGATACGGACATTACGTGGCATGGCAAGGTTACTTATAAGCAAACTTTTTTGTGTGGCATGAAAATATTTTGACAAATACCTACTCATTGACTAACTCAAAGCCTACTACTCGTAGTAGTCTTAAACTTATTGCAATGTCCTTTGTTATATGAATCTGCTTAGTACTTACCTATTCATTTCTTTCAATAGAATTGGTACGGTTTAGAATTTTCTAGAACAACGTTCGACGACAAACAATAAAAATATTATAGTAAAGTTCATCCAGCGGTGCATTCAATGGTTTCAAAGCTGTCGCATATAAAATTATAGTACCTACCTATATAGTAGTCTCGTTATTTTAAGATGATGCTTATGTAAGTATTGGTTTTATTTAGTGACAGGCCTAACAATTAAATATTACATCAATATATCACGGAATTTACTCTATCTGCTAAACGTGATCTTTACCAAGATTGTATTGTAATTTTATTGTAATATTGACATATTTCAGCCACCTAGCATGTGCTCGCAGACGGCATATAGGTAGGTACTTTGCTCGATAATTATGCAAGCTTACTTGCCGAGTTGCTGCAAGGCGTCAGACGACCGACCGCGGGCTCCGACGGTAGTGATGGGATTTCGAGGTCACGTACTTATCGTTATCGATTATTAATAAATTATATATCATCATCATCTCAGCATAGCTCTTTACACAGCTCGTTGTAAGACCTGCTTACAAATTCCATAATAACGATAAAACAGGTAGATCACTTCTCGTTTACATATTATTATACCCTCGGTGACGCACATTGATCGAAGACCTTTTTCTTCAAGCATTTTGGTATGTTGGCTTTCAATGCTTTTATTTATAAATGTAACATTTCAACTATCTGGGATATCAAATAATGTTACTATCCAAAGTGTCCATTACAAACGCTAAATTAATAAAATCCATGCTTCGATAAGAAATATAAATTAATGATATGAAATCAAAAATTGCCTTTAATGACCTGATTGTACCGACCGCATTTAATGCTAACTGAAGCTTAGAAACACATGCACCGACGCATGAAATGTTCAATAGTAATTTTAAACCTTATTAGATATCAGATAAATGTTAAACTAATTATTTCATAGAATCTAATAATCTCTTAGTCAAAAGTCTTACTTAATTACATAATTGTTACAGTACATTAATAACAAATAAAAAAACAGGTGTTTGATATATATAAATTTTAGTCAACTATAGACCCCTCTGCAGGTAAAGGCCTCCTCCGTTTTTTACCATAAAGTTCGTGTTTGAGCTACTGTGAGTTACTTATCACCCGCTGCTATTTTTACTTCATGCGCTCACTTTTTGAGAAGACGAATTAATATTTTTTAACCTTTTTTACCTTTGTCCACATAGATAATAACCATCTATAAATCACATGACAGTTACTCGAAAGATTTTAAATAGTTGAATATTACGAGTAATAGACCGACATCCCGCTTTGTGACCCTGTACTTACTTACAACATTTTTTTATGATTTTAAGCTGGTTGTTAGTTATTATTAATGATAATAATGATAATAATATATTGTTATTAAATCAAACGGGGCTTAATCGCGAGAAAAACATTTAGTAATTTATTTACCTCGACGTTTCGACCAAGTTGCATTGGTCGTGGTCACGAGAAGACTGTGTGTGATAATAATATAATTTACAAATAACGAGCAACTAGCTCCGCTATTCCTTGTTATCCTAGCTGGCATGATAATGGCAGAGCGGAGAATAGCTGGCAGATACTCGGCTACCATTGCATCCTTGAAGTGATAAGGCAAATAGTTTTCTTTGTTATATGAGATAATCGTTTCCCTTGATGAGGATGCATTTACCTTAGTTAACAATAAGGTTATATGGAGATATCCCAGAATCATATGAAGAAAGGTGTAGACAAGATTAAGACACGATATCCCTGTAAGTATCTTGTTCAACTAGCGGTAAGGTGACCATAAATTCCGAGGTAGTCATGGATTTCTCGTATCTTTTTAGAGGGTTTTCCTAACTATATATTTTACTACTTTTTACGCAAAACTGTTTATCTAATACTCAACATATCAAAGACCCTAATCACTTGAATGATGAATAAAAACAAAAAAAAATATTCACATGGAACTAAACACACAAACACAGCCCATGCAGCAAAGTACTCTGAGGAATATTTATTTGCATCATATGCCGTTCATTCTTTTCTTAATATGTATTATGATACAATTATAGCAACCGTAAGTTTTAAGTTATACTTAGTCATCGATACCACCACGCTGACATCACTAGCACACTCAGGCATTCAAGTTTCAATTGTCTGCAGTGGAAATTTCCGCGATCAAACATTCAACCTTCGGACGTGCCGCTCTAACACAGCGCGCTGTATATATATCTCTCGCGCTCGTTGGAAATCGACGCAGGCGCTCTGACCTAACCGGTTTGGCCTGCTCTAACAACGGTGCTTGCGTATACATCTCTCTCTTTCACTTCCAACAAGTTATTGTTCTATTTTACGAATAGCTCTGTGCTATGTATACTTCTCGGTCGTCGGCCAAACGATTTTTGTTACCTGTCTTTCTCTAGAGCTTGAATGAAGCGAATTTTGTTTTCTTGATGCAGAGCTACAGCTTCAAATCCAACAAAATACTCTACTATAACCACGTGCTGGGGGTTAACGACTGATACTGCAGATAACATTGAAAATAAATAAACAATAATTATGTCGTGCAAGAGCATTGGAATCTATAGAATGGACATATTAAAAAATATTATGATGGATTTTTAAACGTGTTACGACGGTAGAGTCTGATACTCGCTGTAGGTACTTAAAATAAGCTTGAAAACTACATTACCATACCTAGGTACGTATATTATGTTGTATTATTGGTACAGTGTACTCACGAATTGATAAGCGTGTGCTATGCGTATCGATTTTTCTCGAAGTTTGCCGCAGGTGTATTGTATATTATATAGTACTTCCATAAATAGGTACCTAATAAAAAATATTAACTTCAGTACATTTTTATTCATCCGAAGACCGCGTACGTAAGTACCTATAGCGTAGTAATATTTTTGAAAGCGGTTCTTGAAGGAGTATATATTGTTAGCTGTTACTTCTTGGTACAAATATCCTACCAACTAGATATGTAAAAATTTTAGATTTTGAGATCTGTGGTAGAATTCTACCAATTGCAGTAAAGTTTTATATGCGTGAAAGTTTGTCCATTAACAGAGATTTTGATCTTGTAGGTACTTACTTGAATAATTTTAAGTCAAATAAATAGCGATTGCAGGCGCTATTATAAACTAGAAATAACGTTAAATAATAGCATATTGTTTTAGATTAGAAGAGACACATGAGACTTTTTGCAAGAATCGTAAAAAAAAGTTAGTATTAGGTACCTACTAAGTATATTTGCTAATGAAGTATAAAAATATACATGTACTGAATACTTTAGTATTACCTATCATCATCATCATCATCTCAGCCATAGGGCATCCACTGCTGGACATATGCCTTCCCCATTGATTTCCACAATGACCGGTTAGACGCGGCCTGCATCCAGCGTGCCAGTCCGTGGTCTCCATTCGAGAACTTTTCGACCACAACGGCCATTGTTTCTTCGAGCTAAGTGCCTGCACACTGCCATTTCAACTTGATAACCCACTCGTCATTGAAGACATTATGTTTTCGTCCAACCATATTTCGAACAATGTTTATAAACACTCGACCTTAATGAGCAGCCGTTTCTTCGCGTTGGCCTCGAACGGTTTCTCAATTAAAATTAAATGAGAATGTAACTTACATTGAAAACAATAATATGAAAATTCGAGATGGAATCCCTCTTCTCTCTTGACCTTGCGACAATGATAAAAACATCGTGAGATGAGATTTATTTTTAATGGGCCGATGACTTTATTCAAATATAATACTAATAACTAATTGCAACAACGTGGTACTTACGCGTAGTCGATTTCACGAACAACAATTGTTTCGGCTTCTTCCGGAAGCCTTCATCAGGATCTTGAGTGCCGTGCGTAGGTATCGTCGCAACCTCCCGTCTCCCAATCGCCTTACTAACTCTTACACACTCATCGCTCCACCACAAATACACGAATACTCCACATGCACACTTTAACACTACCTCTACACCTTTCACACACATTTCGCCAAAAGGACATACAAAGACATAAACTATGTCATAGGTGTATATTTTCTTATTATAAATTCATTTCTTTCCTTTGCTCAGAGGCTGGTATCGTGGTAGCTGTGACACAGGGAATCCTAGTACAGCTACCAATGGCCATCCTTGGTATATATTAGCTAATTAATTATTTATCGTTTATCACAAATGTTTTGCTAGTTTATTACTTAGAATTAGTTATTTTCTTTTTGATTCTGGTGTAAATAAATAAATAAATTACAATACTACAGCTACTACAAAAACATGTGACCAATATAGCTATTGTCAGCCTATAGTAAAAGAAGTTAAAAGCATGGTTTTCTATCTGCCTAGATACCACGCTAAACATTACAAGTTACATTTAAATAATACATATAAACATAAAATGAAATATAGATAGCTAATAACACTCCTGTTTTAAAAAAAGAGCAGACCACCTTGAAACGATAAAGTACCTACATTGATTTTGGTAAAGTGTCTAACTACGCAAATTACTTTTAAATTAAAAATAAAAACGCACCGAATCGGTCTGGTGCCACAGACCATAGATCAGATAGAATACATACTCGTACTAGCCACAGACAGATACAACACCTCTTTTTGCTGTGGAATATAAACTCTTTATTTTCCTGAAATATATCTAAAACGATTTCGATGAAATTAAATCTGTGTGACCAACTTAAAAGCCCCTACTTATAAGTATCCTTTCAAATTGGAACAATAACAAAAAAATTAAAAACTGCTGTAGGTATTGTGTATATACCACCTTACGTTGTGATTTTATATTCAAACTTTTAACTTTTTAATTTGTTACTGGCACCATGTATCAAGCAATAAACATAATATCATTGGTATCAAGACTATTTTTAGACATCAATGCTTTGTTTTTACTATGTCTGGCCCCTGGCTGATTAATTCTGTATCATCGCACGCAGCTAATACTAATATTTAATCTGTGACATGTGCGAATATTGGCCAAATTCTCGCGACACGGTGACGTCACAGGCGTCGTGGAGACGAGCTGTTTTAAAATTATTTGCCTCGGAATGTGACATAGGAAAAGGCACGTGTCCATTAACACATTTTCCGGAAATAAATAATTATATAATTCTTTTATATTAGGTATAAGTACCAAAATTTGAAGCAAATTCAATTTATTCACATTACTGCACATTTATACATTTTATGTTATGTGGCTAGAGGTTTACGCAAATAAATTTTATGGGTTAACTGTCAATAAACTAGGCTCATCGCCTTTGTTTCTGCTTACAGCGCCCTCCTCCTAGATTAATAAAAGAAATCTAGCCTTAAACTATTGACAACTAAACTATACATAATATTAAAAATATTTAAATCTATATACCTAAAAACAATAATTTTAGTGAACAAGGTAATAGTATTGAATGTACCTAGGCTACGACTTCATTAAATTGAGAGCTTTTCAAGAGTTAGTGTAAAAGAGCAACGTCGTTACTGCTTCCATCTATTGACAAAGTTGTATTTATTAATAACCTAAGTATTCTCACAGATAAAAGTATGCACGCTTTATCATGCCTATCATCGGAACCCATATTTATAACACTCAAACACCATTCCTATTTATTCTGTTTCTGTCACACTGTTGTGTGTCTCTTTCTATGTAATGATCTTTTATGAAATGTGTGTTGTGAGTGTCTTGTATAAACGTGTCTTCTTTCTTTCTTCCTATATTTTGATTGGGGAGCCCTTAGTTTTCTATAGATATATTTTATGTTTTGAATTGTTTTTTTAAGTGGCAGTAGATATTTTAAGAAGATACATTTATCAAAGTTATTATTAGACCTACCGGTCTCCCACCAGTGTAACATAAGCTCAACTCATAAAAATATATTTACCGTAAATTATAGATACTAATACTAGTAGGTATGTTGTGTGTGTAAGTGGAAGAGCCTATACAATAAGTTGAACAAATAAGGTAACAATTTGCCTACGCAATTTTCACACGTTCAGAAGTCATTCCAAATCTAATATAAAATTGATTAGCTTACATACAGTGATAAGAAGTTTATAAGTTGATAGTAGGCTAAAATAATTCCATTGTTTAGAAAATCAGTAAACACACGTGCAGATTTGTGTAATATGAGGAATAGATAAGAAAAATATAAGAGATTAGTAAACATACCGCGATATTAAACTACTTTAGTCTTTAGATTGGACTGGAACGCAGCAAAATAAAACGCACGCTTATAATCTTTGAAAAAAAAATATGTATTGATTCGGGAGTTGAATCCATACATTTTTTTTACTAGTACTAGTAGCTGAATTTAAAAAAAAATAATATTTTAAACCGCTTGCAGTGGTCGTTTTTAGACGCCCTGCGTAACTAATTCCTTTATACTAAATATGAGGTTAGTTAAGTTGCAGTTAATTCAATTATTTTGGATTTTTTATTGTGTTATGTTGGTCTTACTATGTTTAAGACAACGTTTATGTATATTATATGATTTTACTTGCAGATATTGATATTTGAGTCTAAAAACTATCGCGACTTTTTTTCCATAATTTTAATGTAACAAACCGACTAGGCAGCCGTCGCAACGCCAGTTACGTGCTGAGGCTCGCGCCCGCCGCCTGGCACGATCATAACTCCCAAATGAAAAACTGCAAATTAGTTCGAAACTGATCTGAGAGTAATTTTCCAGTGTTTACCGTGAGTCCTAGTCGGTTTGTTACATTAAAAAAAGATTTTGATATATTGTAATATAATGAAAAAAATTGCAGCGCCATTCATTAATCGTAATAATGTAAAATATCATTAACCGTGAAAAATATATAAAAATGTTTAACGGCGTAGGTACACATATACGGAAAAGGCAGATGTATTTTTTATACTTTGTAGCTACATTTGACCACTATATCTCACTTGATGGTCAGTGATAATGTGGTCAAAGATGAGGTCGAAATCTAAATTTTAAAAACACAAAAAAAAACAAATTACAATACTGCAGCTACTACAATAACATTTGAGCAATCCACTAGCTATTGGTAGCCTATAGATAACTCAAATGTTCTAACCCGCTACCGGCCGGCAGCGTGCCCAGAATGCTAGCAGCATTGCCACGCTGAATTGCAATGCTGATTCGTTGAGCCAAATATGTGCCAGCATTTTATTTTATACCTAGTTTTTGTTTTTTGTCACACTCATATCCCCGCACTAGGATACCCTGTGTCGCGGGAGGCATAGACACACACAATCACAATACACAAACATCCAAGACCCGAGGACAAACATCTTTGTTCATCACAGATATGTTTGCCCCGGCCGGGATTCGAACCTGGGGTCGCGGTTCCAAAGTCAGTGTCGCTGATCACTGAGCCACGACGACCGTCTATAATGCCACTGAGCCACGATGAAGCTGTATATAAATGTCTTATATTTTAATTATTTGCAACAAGGCTTGCCAGCCGGGTTCAGTCGATGTCAACTTGTAGCCACTTTTATATAAATCTCGTATAGTCTCGTAGAATGGACACCCTCTCCCGAAAGTCGGGTTCGTTGTGACGCTAGCAGCTATTACCTACTTGTCAGTTGGCACGGATTCTGTTTACAAACCAGCCCGTGAATTTATAGAGTTCATTGCTAAATCGCTAGTACTTCTTCTATAATAGGGAATGTAAACAAAGACTTCAATCTTAAGATTCTTTAGACGGACTACAGATGTAGACGGATGGGTGCGCGACTCTAAACCATTGAGAGCTTGTGGACACACATATTGTGTATAATAATTCTGGACCAGTACCCAGTATACTTACTACTATGATAGTATACAGCAGTTGGTCTATGAGTCTTTGGTCATCGAGTAATGTCGATTCCGCTGCCTATATCCCAAACGCCCTATGTATACAAAAGTACCTACTTAGCAAAAATGTAAAAGATTGTTGATAATGCAAGAACCAGTACCTACTTACAAATATAGTTGTAGTCACGTAAAAAAACGCTGAGCCATAGTAGAGAGCATGTGTTTGCGTATGATACTACCTACTGGATGCCAATACTCTTATTTAATAAACAATGCAATGGTAATTCAAATGTAATCTTATAATTAAATAACCTAGGTAATATGCTAAAATCCAAATTGCATCTCGATGGCATTGCGGTAGAAATTATATCTTTGTAGCCATTACAATTGTACTTGAAGTAGAAAAGAAACACTAGCAATAAAGGATAATTCACTAACAATCTATGAGCAATGTTAGTAGAATTGAAACTCTGTAAGAACTTCCAGCATTTACGTTACAATGATTTTCGGCCGTTATTCAGCCAAACGATCTTGGGTTCGGCATTTCTACACATTATATCTACTATTTTGTATTATTATATTAGGTTTTTTTTTTCATTCGGCAAATGCTTTTATTAAAATAAAACTGGGTAATTACAATATACAATAACATTTCAGCAAATAATTATTATATTTCGTTGATGTTACTATCGCAATCAAATCACAGAATAGTGACAGTGTACTTTCTGCGCCCAATTTTTGTAAATTATATGTAAACGTTTGGATCGTATTAGATTAAAAATTCTAGGTATTCAAGCAAACGAATTAAAATTCGAGAATATGTAGAATAAAATTATAGGGAAAACCGGTGTTTACTGGTAGTTACGGAATTTATATAGTAAGGCTGCGAGCCGACAACACTTGTAGTTTCCTTGTTTTAAAACTGTTATGTTTGAACGAGAATCTGTACAAATACCGAAACATTAAGTAAACCTTCTACTCCCAATCGCGCTCGCTAATTAGTAAGACCAGTAAACCAGTAAGAGTTAAACCCTTTATATATCAAGCAGGAATGTAATAAGTCACAACACGGTGGATGTCAGTTCACAAATAATTAAAATGTAATAAGACTCACGTTACAAGCAAGTGTTTTAAAGATATATTACCTTCTTGGTCGGTTTAAGATCATACAGGTACCTACCTAAACTCTGCTACAAACGTTACAGGTTGGTACTTATATAAATCAAGCTAAAATAATATCTAGACAACACACAATCCAACTTCCTTATGCTAATTATGCTTAATTTTAACTAATAGGGTTGCAGACAGTAAGTTTCCTGTCTTTATGTTTAGTATTAATGCAATACAGCCCAGAATGTCAGTTGTACATTTAAAGCAGCTATATTTTTTAGGCTATACGTATTTATAGTCAAGGTCTATAATTGTTAGTGTATTTACTTGTTAAGATATAAAGTACTAGTTAATTCTACTTAAACACTTCGGTTACCTGATGCGATGATAACTAGGGTAGTGAGTGTCTGTCGATAATCAGATGGTCACTGGATCAAACCCCGGCGGAGGTCCGGTGAAGGTTAAATCGATTTAACTCAACTGCATGGTGTTACGTATACGTTCTTGTGCCCGCCACAGTCTCCTCAGTTTTTATTGTCAAGTTTTAAAAATCTGTTACCAAGCCAAGAATGGGTTAGACGGCTTTGACAGCCATTCAAGATTTTAGAAACTTTGTCGGCTATCATGCTACAGCTAGGTAAAGCGTGATCGCACCTTTAACCACAACGCCACTGACCCCCTAAAGCAGGGATGCACAGACTACGATATACGACGGCCGCATGCGGCCCGCCGGTCGAATACTGGTGGCCCGCCGACAGCAAAAATAATACTCTCGTACATTCGAAAATATTGAGTTCTATTCCAGAATAAAACCAATAACAAATGTTCGAAAAGTAATTTGAATCTCGCGCGCGCGCTCTATCAATCTTATCGGTGCGCCGTGCATGCGTCGGTAACAGCGGTCGGTAATGTTCGTGCTGATCTCGGTTAAATTCGAGCGAGCGAGATAGCAATAGTCCCAAATTCCCGATAGCTCGCGTAGGTAGATACACGAAGCTTCCAGAGTCGGTTTCGAGATTTCTCCAGACAGTTTTCGACTCTATGCGCGTGGTATAAAAGCCACGCTAACCGCAGCGACCGACAGTTCGGTTTTAATTTGAGTAAAGTGTCGTTAGTTCTAGTGTAGATTTTAACTCGACTAGCCGGTGTCATAATTATAATATATTTTGATCCACATTCAACGTAGATTTCCCGTCAAGTGCCGTGTATAATTGTGTTGTGAAATCGTAAGTAAAACTGTTATTAATTTTATCTACATATTTTATCAATTATTTTTGGTAATTAATTAGGAACTGTAATTGGTAGACATGGGCGTTTTCGTTATATCACCAAAACCGTTACACCGCTCTTTAGTAAGAAAGAGAAGAAACGAATATCAATCCATTCAGTTGTGTGCACGGTTTTGCGTTTTGGTTATATCGTTTGCAGTTTTCATAACGTAGGTATTCTCGCGCGTGTTTTGATATCGTCTCGATAATATAGATATCATAGTTTTTGTAATATCGGTTATGTGCAACCGTCATATCGATATGATACGATATGAAACTCATATCGGTTATTAGTTACGTTTTGATATATCGAACTCATGCCTAGTAATTGGTTTTAGGTGCTGTGGTAATCCTAGTCAGGATTAAAACGCAACATGGACATGCCAGGAACTAGTAAAAAACGTAAGGTTAAAGATGAAAATCGGCAGTTTCAAGAAATTTGGACTGAGAAATACTTTTTTGTATGGTCGCATAACAAAGTCGTTTGTTTAATTTGCAAGAATTCTGTTGCGATTGCAAAGGAATATAATGTAAAAAGGCACTATGAAACGCAGCATCCTACTTTTACGAAGTTTACAGGCGAATTAAGAAAGCAAAAAGTTTTGTCTTTAAAACGGGAGCTTATTGGTCAACAAGCTATGTTTACAAAACCCATTCAAGATACAGAAACAGCTACAGAAGTTAGTTATGAAATTTCTCGAATGATAGCAAAGCGGAGTCGCCCCTTCAATGATGGGGATTTTGTAAAAGAATGCATAGAAATTGCCGCTAAGAAAATGTGTCCAGAAGCAGCAAAAAAGTTTGAGAAAATTCAACTGAATCGTATGACCATCCAAAGACGAATTATGTCTTTGTCAGATAATATTGCGGAACAATTAAATGAAAAAACTAAGATAATTGATTTTTTTTCATTAGCACTCGACGAATCCACTGATATTAGTTCCACAGCTCAACTTCTTATATTCATACGAGGTGTTACTCAAGATTTTGAAGTCTTCGAAGAGTTATTAGGAATGTGTTCATTGAAAGGTCAAACCAGAGGAGTTGATATACTCAATGTACTTTTGGACGAGTGTTCAAAAACTGATTTGGACTTATCGAAATTATCGGGAGTTTCGACTGACGGTGCTCCTTCGATGATTGGTGTCAATTCTGGGCTAGTTACTTTGTTGAAAAAGCATTTGCAAGAAAAAAACTTAAACGCTGAAGATCTCATGCAGTTTCACTGCATTATACACCAAGAAGCCCTCTGTTCTAAAAAAATTGAATTTGAAAATGTCATGAAAGTGGTAGTTTCGACTGTGAATTTCATAAAATCACGAGGACTCAATCACAGGCAATTCAAACAATTCCTTGATGACATTGAATGCGAACATGGAGATTTACTGTATTATACAGAAGTAAGGTGGCTAAGTCGTGGATTGACACTGGAACGATTTTTAAATTTAATAGAAGAAATTGATATTTTTCTGGCGGAAAAGCAAAGGGACGTCCCGGAACTTAAAAGTCCTGATTGGTTGTGTGATTTGGCTTTTTTAGTTGACATTACAAATCATTTGAATGTCTTGAACACACGGCTTCAAGGCAAAAATCAACTGATATCCCAGCTCTACGCACATGTATCATCCTTTCAATGCAAGCTGACACTTTTCAGATCGCAATTGAATTCTGGAAATTACAATCATTTTCCGAATTATAAGAAAATGGCTGAAAAATTCAAAAAAACTGCTATTAATTTCAGTTATGTAAAAAAGCTAGATATTTTGATTCAATCTTTTCAAGACAGATTTTCGGAGTTTAAAACAGTGAAACCTCTGTTGGACATATTTAGCAATCCTTTCACGATTTCAGTTGAAAATGCGCCAGAGTTAATGCAGTTAGAAATTATCGACATTCAGAACGACCAAGATTTACGCAACAAATTCAACGAAGGAGACTTGCTGAACTTTTACCGCTGCATTGATAAAAATACGTACAAAGAGTTGCGCATAAACGCTCTGAAATGTGCAAGCTTATTTGGTTCTACCTATATATGTGAACAAACCTTTTCAATCCTAAATAATAATAAAACAAAAAATCGAAACCGCCTTGCAAATGAAAGTTTGGAAGCAGTTTTACGTGTTGCTACAAGTAAATTTGAGCCAAATATAAAAAAGATTGTAAGCACTATGCAGTGCCACGCTTCAAATTAATAAATTCTTTTTCAATTTGAATACATTATTATCAATTTTTCATTGTCTTTAATTACCTATACTTCTGGTGGCCCACCATCAGTTCATAATTTGCCCGAGTGGCCCCTAGTCTTAATAAGTCTGTGCATCCATGCCCTAAAGATTATAATTAAACACTAGGGCTTAATAACTTAAGCAATCAATTGCTTACTATAATGCTTTTTCTAAAATGTAATGATATAAAACATATTCGACCACATCGTCACTGACCATCAAGTGAGATAGTGGTCAAATGCTAGATCTATACGGTAAAAAAACAAGATAATGTTGGCTAAATATGCATTTACATAGGTAGGTATCAATGGGGGAGGCCTTTGTCCAGCAGTGGACGTCCTATGGCTGAGATGATGATGATGATGATGATGATGATAGGTAGGTACATATGTATTACGTACGTAAAAGGTAAGTCATTTTATCCATGAAGATAGTATAAATTCAAATGTAATTACTATAAAACTGAAATCAGTAGAAAAATGCATAATACATACCTACATAATACTGAGCCATAAATGAAACTCTACCTAGCTCGACCAAACCGCATATAACGTATCTAGCTGTCGTCGTACACATGTAATAACATGAATACTTTTACGACATCGTAAAATTTTAGTCAGAACAGTGCCAAGAAAGACGTTTTCACTACATTGGACAAACTAGAAATAAAATGGATGATCTTTGAATGTTCCTATATAATAGTTTTATGAATATTTCAGAAGAAAACTAGCTGCGCTATCTATTAGTGAATAGCAAAGTGTCGAGTTAAGTACTGAGGTAGTGATAAGAGTTCTGTTACTCACCGCTAGGTAGCAGTGTTACAAGCGATATAAACGCTGCCATCTACACAATTCTGAGGAAACTAATTGTTGACATGTTTGTACGGGTAATTTTCATGTAAATTGTAGATGACACTAGTATTGTATTTCTATCGTGGTAGGTATTGTAGCTGAAAATTTTGATGGCGAAGATTTACGCTTTTGTTTCTAACATTTTTTATTTTTATTTATTTTTGCTAATACGTTATTTGTGAAAGTGCAAAAATGTAGGGATGTCGAAAAAAATGGACTAAATGGCAAAATCGCTTCTTCAATCTGGCCGGTTGGCGCAGTTGGTAGCACTCTGCCTTCTGAGCCGCTGGTCCCGGGTTCGATCCCCGGACAGGTCAAACATTTGTGTGTGTGAACATGTCTGTTTGACCTGTGTCTGGGTGTGTATATGTATATAAGTATGCATATCAGTCATCAGGGTACCATAGTACAGGCTCTGCCTAGTTTGGGACCTGAAGACCTTGTGTGAATGTTGATAAATAAAAAAAATAAAAATAAAATCTTCTCCGAAAATCACAAAGTAAAGTCTTCAGGAAGGTACTGGATCAGGAGAACCGGGGGTATCATTTTGGGGAAAGTTTTGTGTTATGCCCACAACTCGATGCAATAAAACTTAGAATTAGACACGGGCTAAAATACACATATGACATGTGGACTCAAGAATAAGAATAAAAAACTCTTGTTGTATTGCAATGCAATGAAGGGAGAATATGTACTTTACCTTTTTCTTTTAGAGTGTCTACGTAGGTATTGCAAGTATGAAAATGTTGATTTAGCGGTATTAGTTTATCTAGGTATCTTAGTAGAGTGAATTTGTATTATGCTTCAACAAGCGTAGGGGACAAAAACACATATTATACTTAGGTATACTTAATAGATGATCTCGTATATATAGTGCAGCCTGAATTTTTAGCTTCAACAGCTTAGAATTCAGGCTGCAAGAAGACTTGCAATGGTAAATATTCTTTTTAAAACAAGAATGTCAACATTTCTTCTTAATTCTAACACCCGGGATCTCGGGCAAAGTGAATAGGAAGCCACTGTTGTAAGCAAGGCTTATAATTTAACTAATAATTAAATTAATATTAATTGAACATTGATATGCTGTAAATACTATACTGTAAGTTCATGAAATAAATACTGATTATAAATAAATGTTTTAATTTTCCCAGTTATAACTAAACGAGAATAATGAAAAAGAGCTTAAGGTATTATTTTCGCCCGGGTTTCCCCTAGATGTTATTTTAAAACATTATCGATTATATTTCGACTATACCCCCTGCTTGAGTTCCGTTGCATTATACGTAAGCAACAGCAAGCGGTGATACACCCCAGCAACACAAGCATAGTGTGCCTTTGATAGGTGGTCAAGATGCTAGGTCTAGCATGTTTCCACCTATGACCACATTGTCACTGAACATCAAGTGAGATGGTAAGGTTTAAGTATAATATATTTTTTGAAAGTATAAGTACTTATTTATACCCAATTATATTTTAACGGCGAAAATATGCTAATCTAGTAGTTACTATGAAGTAGTTCTACGTTTCTATGTTCATTTTCTACGAGCAATTGAAACGACGAGAATATGCTAGCCTAAGTAGTGGTTCCATATTTGAACCGTTTGGGGTCGAGATATTGGGCCCGTGGGGACCGGGAGCTCATCGGATTGTCCAATGCCAAAATGCTGGCACATATTTGGCTCAATGAATGAGCATTGCAATTCAATGTGGTAATGCTGCTAGCATTCTGGGCACGCTGCCAGTCGGTAGCGGCTTAGAGCATTTGAGTTATCTATAGGCTGTCAATAGCTAGTGGATTGCTCAAATGTTATTGTAGTAGCTGCAGTATTGTAATCAGGTATTAGTATTTTATTTAAATATAGGCATCGGCCCATGAAAAAAACTAAAAAAAAATTTTTTTATAAAACGATGGGGCACTACTTCCTCTGGCGTGGACTGTACAAAATATATAACACAGCTGATGACGCCCAACATTTGTTTTAGGTTTCTATTCGCAATCGAGGTGGCATCTGTGCAGCACGTGTGGTTATAAGAAAATATTTTAATAAAGAAAAAAAAATGCCTTCTTAATAAAATATCATTGCTTACGTATTGGTATGGTATTAAATTGATTCTAATGCGTGAAACACCACCGCTACCACCCGTCCCTGCATAGGTCAATACTTAAATGATTAAATATCTGTTACACGACACGTCATTACGCGAAAGGGACAATAGATCACGTAATCTTTAGTTAGTTAGAAGTTGGTTTTGGGGACTTGGGGTGGCTTTACGCAGTATTTTCATCAGTCTCAATATTTTCAATTGTATCCATCTTTATGAAAATTACGGGGAGGGGCATACTCGATTATAGGTATATTAATATGTTCTAAGGGTATATGTTAGCTATATGGGCAAATTAGCAGGTATTAAAATTACCTACCATGTTTTTCATCGACATCGAATACAAAACGTGGTGGTTCCTTACTCCATGATGCAAATAATGAGGAGTATTAATCCCACTCATATCAGTTTGCCGACATAAAATAGGATAGATACCCGATACCGTCCGCTCGCAAACGGCATCATCAAAACAAGGCATTTGCCTTGTTTTACTCTCAGTCGCGTGTGACCGCGCTAATCGTGTGACGTGTTGTGATGCCGAACTGAGAATCTACTAAGTAATAATTGAAAAACTCTTACATACTCTAAATGTTTTACAACGCTATTGCTAGAGATTTAAATTTATTATTCAAAAGAAACAATATCCGCTCGTGGACTAAGTAAACACTAGCGAAGGGACACTTTTGAAGTTTGATTTTCATAGAGACTGTGTAGACATGTACTATATTTGATTGAAGACACTAAAAAAGGCACTATAGTCACATATCACAGACGCCAATGTTCCTTGCATTGGCGTATAAATTTTTATACGGCGGTTTATTTTTGACCAATGGGCGACTTGTTTGTACAATTAAGTGATGTAAATCCGCGACTTACGATATAGAAATCCTCCTTTGCTTTCCACACCATTAAAGGCATGAATGAAAATTAATGCGACACTTAAACATATCTGGCTGGCCTGTACGCAACGCTTAATTTTATTTACTTTTTTTATTGACAAAAACGTGGGTAAAACGGTAAAGGTACTAATTAAATAAGTGATTAACAAGTAACTAAATCATAATTAAGACCAGCCGTTGTTTACAACCCGTTTTGTGTTTGGGTTCTGCAAAACACATTTTTAGTTACCTCCTTCTTTTGTTATATTCATATATCATTCGATTTATATGATACCAGCTGCGGCCTTGCGGTTTTACCCGCGGGGTTATGATTGATGACTATGATGATGATGAAAAGTAGTGTGTTATTCCGGGACCTAAAGTATCTACATACTAAATTTCATCCAGATCCGTCCAGCGGTTTGAGCGTGATTGAGTAACAAACATCCTTCCAAACTTTGATATTTATAATATTAGTGGGATAGTGGGAGGGATTTTCCGGAATCATTTTCAGGAATAGGATCGAATTTCATAATGAATATAATCTAGCAATCTACGGGCCAAACTTATTCACACAAACCTAGCCGGTACCAATTAGATGCAGTTTGGTAATTTCCCTAGGCGACAATCATCACATCAATCGCTTCAGGCACGCGTCCTGTCACCACTGCTATGTTTTAGCGGTTACATTGTACATTGTAATAGGGCGTGAAATGAGGAAGTCATGAGAATGTAATTTATTTCTTTTCACACAGCTTTTGCATTTTAACTAAAGTTCTAATTTGAGGAAAAAATGTTTGTTTTTTCTTTTTTCTTTGAATTTTATTTTATTTAATTTATTTAATAATAACCGACACCGAGTAACAAACTGTTTAAAGTGCAATGCAAAGCACAAAATATTTATTGTGATTCATAGAGACTCGTTCGCGTTTAGTAGGTACGATGTTTCACGAGTGTCGGTCGACATAATATTCTCCCCTTTGCTATAATTTAAAATAATAATACTAATAATAATAACTATTTTTTAGAACGCATACATTGCAATTATACTTATTATCAAAATTAAAGTAAGTACTTACAACGAGATGTATAATACGTTAGGTTCTAATAAAGTTATTTTTGGTTTCTAAAAATTGTCTTTTATTTGTACAACATTTTTAATACATTATTATATGAATTTGTAATAATCAACATACCTATTCTAGTAACCTTTTCATCCGTTGTTATGTAAAAAAGGGGAAAACATCCAGAGATGATTGCACGTGATGCCAAAAATTGACTTTTATAATATTGTAATGTACCTAAGCAATTTATGTTCAATGTGAGTACCTATATCAATAAAACATTACTTATTTATTTTATATATGTACTTATGATTATGTATACATAATCCAAGTAATTTTATATCATTTGAAAGTAACATGATAACGTATATAGTGATAAATTGAATAAATGTTTTTTACTCGAATTTAATTGTAAAAACTGTTAAAGTGAACACAACCCATTTAACATTTTCGGATCTTTTTTATCTGGAGAAAGTTAAGTACCTAAGTAGTTCCTTTCTTCAATTTCGGTAATATAATTTGTAACTATTTTCCATCCCTCCACAATTCGACACGTGCTCGGAGTTACCACTTCGTTACATTGCCGTGAAATTCAATTACAATGCTATTACACCCCTCGGTGACGATTTGATGTGAGTAGTACATGTTCCAACCAATTTACTCAGTCTGAATGTACCCAACTGTATGATATTGTAAGGCAAAATATGACCTATGAGTACTTACTCTTCTTGATATATAGTCATGGATATACGTAGTATACATATAAAGCTAAAAATAAACTTGCTTTTAAACAACTGTTGTTCTAAGATAACAACTGGGATATCGTACGATCCGAAGCACGGGAGCGATCAGTAGAAAATGTGGCTAGATTTAAGAATTATTGGCTCATAATGAATGCATGAAAGCTGAGCTGAGGGGAACCAGCTGGGATCGAGGGCGAGAACTTCGGCTGAACACAGAATACACGTCAGTATGTGTTCTACCTCCATTATGGGGTGGATTCGAATTCTCCTGAGGGAATACCCGCATACCAATGGTAAGGTACATTTTTTCCGTAGTCCGTACCTATCTATAGTCTCTTTTTAATGAATTAATTTGTCCTTTTTTTACATTTTTTTTTTTTTTTGTTGGGTATCATAGCTTATCAATAATACAAAAAAAAACAGATTTAGATTAGACTCCTATATTGTTGCTAGTTCAATAGTTGGGGGTCAAGCAAGTGAAATTTTCTCTTTGACTTGTAAGTTACTAAATTAATATATAGTCGAATCGTATTCCCAGAACATTAACTCGCTGTTAAATCGGTGCAATCGCTGTAATTGCCGTGGGTAGAATTAGAGCCTCAGTCTCTACCTGTGGGCCATAAGAGTCGGTTAAGGGATCATATACCACAAGGTGGGCAGCAGCGCCTTATGCAGATATAATCGACGTACAGCGCTGGCCAACCCGCCTGACAAGAGTGGTAAGTATTAGTAAGCCCCCAAATAAAAAAGACATGGGGAAGGCCTACGTCCAGCAGTGGATGTTCTATGGCTGAAAGGATGAAATTAGTAATTGTCAATTTGCCACTGAAGTCAAAAGAAAAATACCAAATTATCTACGAGATTATGCATTAGAAAAAAGGCCAAAGTACGTATCGAAAATAGATTTTCTGGTTTATTTAGCAGTCTTTAAAAATTACGAGTCTTTAAATAGTCCAGTCCTGATCTCTGAGGAAAACTTACTCCAAGTGTGCTCATTTTTTGTAGTGTATATTGCAACGCTGTCCGCGCTGTGAAGGCCTGGAACTGTGACACGCTGTGCTTTCCGCAGTTCCAGCCATCATTATTGCAGGGACCTACGCACTCATTACTAATCGTGAAATACACTACTTATGAATCGTTACTTAATTAAAGTTAGCATTTGTCCACTAATTTGCCTGCTGATAAGCGACCATGTGCTCAAAAATGAAACGCGCAAATAGAGATGAAACTTATTCATTTTGAACATCCCTTTTTTCTCGGAAAACTATAATCTAAAATGTACTATGGGCACTCTCACGAATCGCTAAATAATTGAATGATGTTATAGGAGTAGAATTTCACTAATCCCGAGGTTACAAGAATATTAAAACAAATTGTAGTAAAAAATGTGCCCTTATCTAACACCTGCGTTAATTTCTGATACCTTATCGAGTGGACTATGTAGATTAATACAGCCGTCGTTCAATACCTGCCATTTGTGTCTCACAGGCCTGTGAAATCATTCATTAGGCAGTAAAAAATAAAATGAAGATTGATTAAAGAAAGTGAAAGTCAAGGGCAAATCAGAATGAAGTTAAAGATAGCGTTAGTTTTTTTGGCGTTATGGAGCAGTGCTCATGCCGATTGCGTGATGCGTGAGGAATGTGCGATAGTTGGCGGATTCGACATGAACTGTGCAGTGAACCACACCGCAATGAGGTTAATACCAGAAGATCTACCGGAACAAGAAGCAGACGAACTCCGAGCCATCTTCGTAAACAGATGCCCCTTACTCGCTTTCAATGAGAATGGAACTTTGAAAACTGACGATGAAATGTTAACATGCTGTGATGGAAATCAACTTCGAAAACTGTCTGATAGTGTTTTGATGGCAGAAGGTGTTCTTGGACGTTGTCCAACTTGCTTGAGAAACTTCGTGGCGCAAATCTGTGAGATGAACTGTTCTCCAGATCAGTCTAAGTTTTTAGACGTTAAAGTAGACAATACGACTGAAAATTTACCTTTTGTCTACGAAATAGACTACAGGATGCATGAAGACTTCATGGTGGGCGCACATGCTTCTTGTGCTGGAGTGATCGTGCCTCAGACCGGCATGCCCGCTATCAACATGATGTGTGGAAACGCTGTAGTGTGCGACGCGGAAGCCTGGTTCGGATACACGGGAGACACATCGCAAAACCCTCTTATTGGAACTCATGTAAATTTCCTCAAATGGAACACAACGGAAGACTCCATGAGTGTTCGTGCACCGCCTTGTAACGAGACTATACCAGGAGATTTGCCTTGCAGCTGCGTGGATTGCATTACGACCTGCCCCATTGGCAATGAGCCTGTTCTTCCCGACATTTGCACCGTTCTTGGGGTTCATTGTGCTGGATTTTCCGTCGCTATTGTATTTTTTGTAGTAACTGTTACTTTTTTTGCAATTTTAACTATAATGGACTATAAGAAAATGAGAAATATGGATTCTAAGCCACCAGAGCCATCTCCTCAAAATATTAGATCTTTTACAAGATTTTTCCAGTTATGTTTTGCGAAATTAGGCGTATTCTCCGCATCTCACCCAGCTGTGATAATTATGTTGACGTCGTGGTTAGTTTTTGCTATGTTGTTTGGTGTATTGCAGTTAAATATCACGGCAGAGCCTTTAGAGTTATGGTCAGCACCCGACTCTCGCAGTCGTCAAGAACTTAACTACTTCAACTCTAGATTTGGGCCTTTTTATCGTGCAGCACAAGTATTTTTAACCATAGATTTGGAGCCTTTACAAGTTGACAATTTTACATATGGGCCTGCATATAGACTGGAAGCCATAGAAGAGCTTATAAAGCTTGAAGATGCTATTATTGATATTGGAAGAGAAGTGGGTGGTGTTACATTGGAACAAGTGTGCTATGCTCCTTCAAAAATACGCGATGCACCACCGGATCTTGATCTATGCGTGAGTATGTCTGTGTCTGTTTATCTCGGTAATCAGAGAGACAATTTAAACAATGCAACTTATCTCAATAGCATTCGAAACTGCTTGAACAATCATTACAATTTCGATTGTTTGGCTTCATGGGGAGGTGGATCTGAGCCAGAGTTAACATTTGGTGGGTATGATGACGATATTCTTACTGCAAATACATTACTAATTAACTATCCATTATCAAATTTCCTCTTAAGAGAAGATCTATACCCTGTGTTAGATTGGGAAAGAAACTTTATTGACTTAATGCGTGATTATGAAGCAAACTGGAAGTCTGATTTTGTGTCAGTCGCTTTTGGGGCGGAAAGATCTATTGAGGATGAAATCGAACGTATTTCATTAGCGGAAGCGGTAACAATTTTTATAAGTTATGTAATCATGTTCATATACATAGTGATAGCATTAGGCAATATCAGAAGTTGTAAAACTTGGTTCGTTGACAGTAAAGTTATGGTGGCAGTAGGCAGTTTTATTATCGTTATTATTGCCATGTTTTGCTCTCTTGGCGTTTTGGGTTATTTTAACGTGACTATGACGTTGCTGGCGATGAATGTTATACCATTTTTTGTTCTATCAGTCGGTATTGATAATGTCTTCCTTATGGTTAACACTCTACAAGACATTCAGAGCAATCTTAAGCAATTTAATGACTACAACGAAAACTTTAGCTTTAATAAAAAAAGGAACTTTGTGTTTGAAAAAATGTTAGGAAGGGTCGGTCCGTCCATGTTTGTCTCATCTGTTACACAAATTACTTGTTTTTCAATTGGAGCTTTAGCTAACTTTCCGGCTGTTGTAACATTTGCTGTCTTCGCCTCGATTTCTCTAGGTTTCCTTTTTGTTTTTCAAATAACTGCCGTTGTAGCTTTGCTTTCAATTGATTATAAGCGTGCGTCTCAAAACCGTTTCGATATATTGTGTTGTATACGGAAGAAGATATTAAACGACAATGATCCCTTCAACACTTCATATCGTAGTGTGACCCAAAGATTAATGGAGCCGTATTCTAAATTTATTCTTAACTGGAAAGTTAAAATTTTCGTCGCCATTATATTTATGACTATGGCATCTGTGAGTGTGGTTTTGATTCCGCAAATAGAAGTAGGGTTAGATCAAGAAATGGCCCTTCCGGCGGACTCTTACGTTTATAGATACTTACAGGCAGTAAACAATTTGATGCATCTGGGACCTCCAGTATATTTCGTTCTAAAAAGTGGTTTGAACTTTACCAATATTGAACACCAAAACGTCATCTGTGGCAGTCAGCTCTGTAATGATGATTCTCTTACAACGCAAATATTTTTAGCTTCTCGACATAGTGAAATCACGTACATCGCTCGTAGTTCAAACTCTTGGTTAGACGACTTCATTGAATGGAGCGCTCTCTATGGTTCTTGTTGCAAATATAATACCACCGATGGTGGATTTTGTCAAAGCGTAGATGTTTCACCTGAGTGCAGTTTCTGCTCTATAGAAAGGAACGATTGGTATGATGGCTTGCGACCTAGTGTTTCAGCATTCGAGAGGTATATACCTTTCTTTCTACAAGATGTGCCCACAGAAACATGCAATAAAGGTGGTTTAGCTAGTTATGCATCATCTGTTAACTACGTTTTAGATTCTGAAGGACAGGCTAATGTCCAAGATACAAATTTTATGGCTTACTATACATCTTTAGTCACATCGAAAGATTATATTTCTGCTGTGAAATATGGTTACGAAATTAGCGAAAATATAACAAAAGCTATCCAAGAACATACGGGTACAGACGTGGAAGTTTTCCCATACTCAGTCTTCACTGTATTTTTTGAGCAGTATCTGACCATGTGGGGCGATACATTTGCATCTCTCGGTTATTGCATGATAGGTGCTCTAGTTCTCAATCTCCTCGCATCCGGATTCAACATAACAACGACATTCACGGTCATGTTCACCGTTCTCTTGGTCGTCATCAATATGATGGGGGTCATGTATATTTGGAACATTCCTCTGAACGCCGTCTCAAATGTCAACTTGATTGTTTCTATTGGCATTGCTGTAGAATTCTGTAGTCACACAGCGTACGTGTTTACGACCAGCCCGCGTCCACCGAGAGAACGCGTCGCTGATGCATTACAAACTGTAGGATCAACGATCATAACAGGTATCACGTTCACAAACATACCAGTAGTTGTTTTGGCGTTCTCTTACACAGAAATCATAGAAGTATTCTTCTTCAGAATGTTCTTCAGTTTGGTTGTTCTAGCATTTTTACACGGATTGATATTCTACCCAGTACTGTTGAGTTTCGTAAGCAATATGACCAATAAATAACATTATACCTCAACAATTAACTAAATCGTATAGTTAAACTTATTATGTATAATATTACTCATTATGTGCACAAACAAGACTCATGTAAATAAGAAATTCAATTGTATTTGGGATTATTAAATAATAATGCAAATCATGTGTATTCATAATTATATTTTAAGTTAAGGACTAGCATTAAGTTGTAAATACTTAAATATAAGAGATCTAACTGAATGACTAGATAACATCGTTTAATTTATCCAACAGTACCATTATTGTTATATCTTCACTTATTTCTAGGAATACAATGACAATGACAACTAGAATAATCATTTAAAGGTCGATAAAAGAAGCTAAATTTAAATATTTACATTGCGACGCGTGACTAAAATGCTGGCACATATTTGGCTCAATGAATCGGCATTGCAATTCAGCGTGGCAATGCTGCTAGCATTCTGGGCACGCTGCCGGCCGGTAGCGGGTTAGAACATTTGAGTTATCTATAGGCTACCAATAGCTAGTGGATTGCTCAAATGTTATTGTAGTAGCTGCAGTATTGTAATTAGTCATTAGTGTTTTATTTTACATTGTATGTTGTATTTTACAAAGGATTTTAAACTGAGTAATGCATGCGTTATATATACATATTAACACTAGTCATAATCATAGTCATAATAGTTTTTTGGTGTTAAACATACACTTCACATATAGAATAATAAATACCATCGAAGGTAAGTGTTTAATAAAAATGTGTGAGTAACATTTGCACATCACACGTTATAAATATGTTGCAACACAAACATAAAATATAAAATAATTAAATATTATATATGTATAAAACACGGGAGTTACTCACGTAATAAGTCAGAGGGTTCCGACTATAGTTTCAACCACATTCGGTGGTCTTTTTCAAGGAGAACCACCGAATGTGGTTGAAACTATAGTCGGAACCCTCTGACTTATTACGTGAGTAACTCCCGTGTTTTATACATTCATAATGTGTCAAAACCACGTCAGTTTTAATAACATAATTAAATATTGTTAATTATATGCCTATAATAATATAATAATCATTATATCGTTTCATTTCTATTATATATTTCTTTAAAACTATAAAAGGTATGGTTGATGAGCCAGCGTTTTAGCTCTTATTTTCTAGAGTTTTGTAGTTGTAAGATTAAATGAACAAAACATTTTCAAGTAACAATAATCAATTTCATGGTCAATTATCTTATTTTTAAAATACCAGATAGTTTTCATATAATTTTAAAAGGCGCAGGTAATAAGTAGACAGAGTAAGACTATGTCTTTCATTTTACATATTTTATAAACCAAGGATAGAACAATCATTGAATAGCCGTAGCGTTTTTTTATTAAACTAACATTTACTAAGCTTATTTTATTTTGAATTAGAAAAGCCCTTACTGCAATATGCGATTTAATTAGACAATGAAATGAGATAATAATAATAATGTTATGTTATGAATTTAGTTCTTCGGTTTATAAAAATATGAATCCCGTCCAATAAAAAGCATTTATATTTAATTTTGTTAAGTTCTGTTACCAATACCTATCACATATATCGCGTATGGCCAACTAGTTATGACAAATGAGTTATATTTCACAGTTCATGATAACTACATATGAATTGGTCTATTTAAATGTAACTTACAGTAAAAGAGATAAGTCTATCATAACATTATTCATCATATTTGTACAATAATATTGCGCTGCTTTACATAAATCGTTCATACGTATGCGTCAGTTGGCACTTTCCGAGAAATTTCTTGTATACTCAAAGCGGGGCACAAACTCTATTCTATTTTATTAAGTAAGTAAGTGAATTCATTTGTTTTATTAAAAATTTTCAAACTTGGAGAAAATTTATAAGTTTTCCGGTTATTAATACCGGTTACCGTTTAGGGGAAGAAACTAGAGAGGCCTTATAGGTTGCGGAGATCTGGGCACGTCTCCAGATTGGCTGGTAGGAAGCTTCTACACTAATATATTACTCACCTCGCTTTCGGTGTAGATTAGACACTTCGCCCACGGCGACTCTTTTAGCGCTGCAGTAGCGATGCTGTCGCGTGTCAGTCGCGATACAAGCGCGCGCGGCACGTTCCCCAGCACCCCTCCATCCGTTCTCCACTCTTCGTGCCCCCGATGTCGTCGGAACGGTCGCGCGTTTGCATCGCTACAGTCGCGATGCAGAAGCGCGTTTACAAAATGCGCGAAAGCATCGCTACGTAATTCGCTGTGGGCGAGGGCCTTAGGTTTTTTTTTTTTTTTTTATAAATATTATAAGTTTGCGTTTGACAACTGTCTCACCTGATGTTAAGTGATGACGTTGTCTAGGATTTAGGACGCAAACCTAGAAGGTACCTATTCACTCGCGACTTGAAGACTCCAGGATTGTACATATCGGGAAACACAGACTCGCAACGAGTTCCATTCCTTGGCAGTACGTGTACGCCAAGGAATTACTACGCACTTAAGTGTAGTATACTACATTTAATCTACCTACATCGCAAGCAGGGTGGGTATTCGAACAAGCGACTGTTTTAATCACGGCAACGACTATCCTGAGTCTTATCGCTTTATATGTGTAAGTTAACAAAGAATCTAGTGTAGATATAACAAGAAACGAGAGTCCTAAAAATAGTCTAATATCAACGAGTTAAGATTTTTTTTTAAACTAACCTGTTTTTTTATATTTCTTAGCCTTCTACTAAGTTCTTGAACTGGACATAAATTAGCATAGTTTTTATTATTATATCTAATAACTTGTAGCACTATGATTTTGCAAAGATATAAACCTGTTAATACAGTCCAGTTTAAAAACTCAGGGATTTAAAAAACAGGTACGTGTGCAAAAAATGCACCTTAACTTTTATTTTGTCCTTAGGCATCTAAAACATGATTTAAGTACGCAATGTAGCAGATTGCCAGCCGCAGTATCTCTATTTTGGAGAGCTTTTTATCAGGAGGCAAAGTCGGTAAAAGCCTTCTGAGGGCCGCGAAAGCCGCGTTGAAAGCTTCGACCCGAATTCTTTCTCTAGTGGCGTGGGCAGTTCTGTACTTTAAGGTTGCTCGTCGGCGTCTTCGCCGTTCTTCTCTTGATAAACCTGCACAGGGGGATCCAGCTCCACTGGAGAGGTAAGCTTCTTCTGAAAGAGCACATGGTTCCAGGGTTCGGTCTCTGTAACAAAAATACTTATGATTTTTGTTTATTTTAAGCATTATTATTTACATCAGTCTGTGAATACCACTTCTTCAGCCCCCGACAAAAAAACCAAAAATGGAACCGACTTCAACACTCAAAAGTGTGAAATAACTTGTTGTAGTCGGTACCATGGTAGTTCAAAAGTAACTATTACGCAAAATATCAAAATATTATGCGGATGGTAACGACTTCGACAAGTTATTTCACACTTTTAAGTGTTGAAGTCGGTTCAATTTTTAACAATTTTTTTTTCACCCTTCGGAATTTGATAAGAAACCCTTCACCGGATCAATTGTCATTGTGTATGTTCACTGATTTCTTCACCGTCAATTAGTAAGTCGTCCAAGTAGACATAACACTTTTCAGTTATTGGAGTGTGACTCAAAACGGCTAGACTGATTTAGTTGAATTTTTCAAATGGGACCACACGGAAGCACCAGCTTACAAATAAAAAGAATCATCAAAATCGGTTCATCCAGTCGCAAATTATGAGGTAACAAACATTTTAGAAAAAACGAACGGGTTGAATTGAGGACCTACTCCTTTTTTGAAGTCGGTTAAAAATATGTCAATGTGTGAAAAAAATGTAATACTCTTGGATGAATAATTCAGAACCGTATTGTTATTAAATCAAACGGGGCTTAATCGCCAGAAAAACATTTGGTAATTTATTTACCTCGACGTTTCGACCAAGTTGCATTGGTCGTTGTCACGAGAAGCATTTAGTAATTTATTTACCTCGACGTTTCGACCAAGTTGCATTGGTCGTGGTCACGAGAAGCTTCTCGTGACCACGACCAAAGAAGCTTCTCGTGACCACGACCAATAAATTACTAAATGTTTTTCTCGCGATTAAGCCCCGTTTGATTTAATAACAATGTGTTCGAATCGCGAAAGTCCAAAAATTACAATCAGAACCGTATATTTTTAAATAAAAAATGACGAAAATGTATAAAAATATTAGCTTTTCCCACCACGTATCGTGGTCAGCGTTCACAGTAGGTATATGTTGTGAACAGTATATCTATATGTTGTAATAGTTGTGGGTAATATGTGTTGCGTAAATTATCACGTACTTAGCATCGGATCAACTATATCGCGCCACGCCAGATACTTACGCAGAGATAGGGACTAAATGACGAAACCGATTTCGTCGGTAATGCAGTGAGTCACCAAAGATTACAACCAAGTATACCACTTTATTAAAAACTAATAATGCTATTGTATGCCTCATTTTTTAAAGAGTAGCTCTCTATGTGAGAGTAGCTCTCTATGTGAGAGTAGCTCTCTATGTGAGAGTATCTCTCTATGTGAGAGTAGCACTCTTATGTGAGGGTTCGCTCGGGGAAGTACTGAGTACTGCCACCATCGATTTCTACCGCCAGGCAGTAGCGTTCACATTACTGTGTTCCGGTTTAAGGGTATGGTTTCCGGTGAATTATAGGCACATTAGACTTACCAACTTTGTCTCAGGGTAGTGGGCGCAGTGCAATTTTTTAGGAATAGTATCTGTCTATAGGAAGAGGTTACCAATTGACATCCATTGGGCCTTTTGTTTGTCATAAAAAATATCCAGAAGTTCCTACCTAAACCGACAGCTTTTTTATGTACTCTCTGGATATTGCGGTGTGTATATGTATATAAGTATATATATAAGTATGTATTTAAGTATAAATATCAGTCATATAGTCAGGGTACCATAGTATAGGCTCTGCCTAGTTTGGGACCTGAAGACCTTGTGTTTTAAAAAAAAAAAGTTTTGACCTCTATCTCACTTGATGGTTAGTGACTAAGATGTAATCACTCTAGACCTCGCGAACTGATACTTGAACAGACTATGTATTTGGATACAGTTTTTAAAATTTGAGAGTGGTAGATAGCCAGGTAGGTACTTGAAAGCACCCGACCACCATGCTGCGAATTTGATATCGGCCTTGCCTCCACTGGGGGCTCAAAGTGGTGGTAAGGATCGAACCAGCGTCCGTGAGTTAGACAGCCGACGCTTCCACAGCCAGGCTAACATCGCATCAAGGTGTCCTAATCCGACTGTTAAAGGGATCTAACGTAATGGGGAGTTGTTATTCGCATATAACACATTTGGTGTGGAATTTTAAAATTCCTAGATGCAGCATATGACAACTTTTCAACTAACTTCTAAAAAAGGAGGAGATTCTCAATTCTCAGAATAACCATTAACTTTATAAAACAGATTTGTTTGGAGAAATACCAAATCTACTGAAAATTAATGTTGCAATAATTTCTTCAATTTGTGATAAATGTTACTTTCTTCATAAAATAACTTATAAACCTTTAAAATATTTTGTTTAATTATTGCAAAATTAGGAAATCCTAGTACATATTATACACGCAAAAGCTTCTATAGATGTATGGATGTTCGTAACTCTTTCACGCTGAAACGGCTGAACGGATTTGCATGGAAAGAAGATAGTTTATACCCTGGAATAACATATTGGCTTCTTTTTATCCCTAAAATATAGACTGTTCCCGTGGGATAACGGGAAGACACAAAAATCGTCAATACCACACACTATTTCACCGCGGGTAACAACGTGCTTGTTTGCCATCTTTTACATAAAAAAAAATCATTAAAACTTATTTGCATGTTTTGCTTCGTAACTAAATTGTATTTAAGCTGTATCAGAGTCTTATAAGTTTTGTATAAAATAAATGTAGTACTACTTATTTCTCCTGTTGTACAGTGAGTTTTAAAAGTTATGGAGTCAATAAAAATAATACTACTTTTCTCCTCTTTTACCTTTTCCTCGGTGCCAAGTTCTCTCTTCCAGTGATAGGCAGCAGTGCCTCTCTCGGCTCGCCGAGCACGCAGGGCAGCGCGCTTTCTTCTATGCCGGCGCTTGACTCTAACCAGCTCTTCATTGCGCTGCGAAAGAGGTTCAATATATTGTCAGTTGTTTTTATTTATACCTACAGAATGTCCACACGCTAAGCGAGAAATTAAATTCCAGCATGAGACAACATGACAAAATAAAATTATTAATCTAATATCCACATAGACGCATACAAAATAGACAGAAGGAAGTCAGACACTAATCCTACTAATATTATAAAGGCGAAAGTTTGCACGTATGTGTGTATATTTGTTACTCCTACACGCTCAAACGACTATACCAATATCGATGAAATTTGGTATGGAGATAGGTATTGAACCTGGAATAACACAAAGGCTACTTTTATCCCGGAAAAAGTATAGTTCCCGTGGAATAATTGAGGTAGCCGAAAAATCGTAGTCCACGCGGGCAAAACCGCGGACCGCTACTAGTGCATTAATATTTTCGAGTGGTTAGTTCATTAACTTAACTCAGATTAAATTTATGAACTGGGGCTTAAGTCTACTATTAAATATGGAAATATGATCGGCTCACAATTGGTGAATTGTACAGCTTTGGTAGTCTGGTATTTTTAATTCGTCCACCCTGAATCAATCTTGATTCAATTCTAGATTCAATTACACAGTCCACTATTTCAATACTCTTTTAGCACATTTAATTTGTAAATCAACATAGGCTGAGCATAGATTCAGGCTGACTTAGCAGAATGAATATGAACTTTGAATTAGTAGACTCGACACCCTGGTTAGGAAAACCTGTTTTCATTTGAGCAACATTCATAATGTTCAAAATTTTCACGTAAATATTTCATCGAAATCGATTCACTTAATCTTCAATAAAATATTGAAAATTTTTCGAAGTAGAAACACTTTTAGTCCTCGCATTTGTTATGTATGTTTTAGTCTGATAAGCAGATATAGGATCTAAGTAAGAATAATAGTGTTCAGTAAGAATTTAATACTTGGATCTTTCCCTGGCGATACTAAAACATCACGTCCTTACTCCTCAGAGACTAACCCCATCGCAGCCTTAGGACACGTATGTTTTGATTTCCCATAAATCGAATTGACTAGCCACAAGGGTGAAGAGCATTTGATAAATAATACAACACCCGTTCACACCTCGCGCTAAGCATGCCCTTCAGGGGATAATAAATCCGTATTTATTCTTTTTATATCGCACCCTTCAACCCTTCTTGTAATCGAATTGTGTTCGGTTAGCGTATCGAATCGATTGGATAGTTTGCTCGTGTTATATATTAACTGTGAGGTGGATAAATGCAAGCCTGATCAGCCCAATCTTTTTTACTGCTGGCCAATGCAAGTTGGCAGATAGGCTAGTGGCTGGCTCATTGTTGGAAATTGGCATCTTCAATTCACGAGTGAATAGGTATTTTATAGGCAGGCTTGATTCATGATCGAACCTTTCAAGGCTCCAGGGCAAGATGGAATGTAAAAAGTGACAAACTGGTAAGTCATTTTGAATAAGAAATTTCTATATTCTACTCTTGAAATCTTCATGCTCAATTTTATGCAAAACCGTTAAGCCGTTTCATCGCTGAGTGGTACGACAAACTAAAATTTTATTACAAATAAATAAATACACGCACGCACACATACAAACTTTCGCACCTATTTTATAATTAGGATTAGGATAACAGATATTTAGATTTTATTAAATCATTGGGAGCGAACACAGGATAAAGAAACCATAACATTACTAAAGTTTATGTGTAAATAATTAGGTAGGTACACATTTTCTGAGGTGTAGGACTGTAGGTATTAATTTTTGGTTTGAATATAATATCTAGCAGATTTTAGTATGCACGCATATATATGTTGTTGTCGTCGTGGCTCAGTGATCAGCGACACTGAGTTTGGAACTTGACTTTTCGCCCTTTTCAGTGACCTTTAAGTATACTCTATCTAACAAAAAAAGAATCATCAAAATCGGTTCATAAACGACGAAGTTATCCGCGAACACACACGAAAAATTTTAAAAAAACATATACCGTCGTTCTGAGTAACCTCCTTATTTTGAAGTCGGTTAAAAAGCGTAAATAGATTAAATATGTACCCAAATACGGATCCTCCTTCGACTGTGTTGTTGATGTCCGTGCTCAAGTCACTCATTTTAGAGATCACTCCATAAGATGGCAACGACATGGTCACAGCAGCGACTGCTCATCAGAACTGCCAACCCTCACAAGATAGAAAAAAGATAAAATGACAATAGGGATGTTTTTTTTAAAAAAAAAAAAATGTATGTAAGGTTCTTCAAACAGTACATAACAAAAAAATACAATTGAATGCGAAAAATATAAGTATAGGTAGTTGATGCACCAACAGCGAAGACCACAGATTAATAACATAAATAATTACATAAAGTCTAACAGAACAAACCATAATTTGTTTACGCTTGTTGTACGATGTTGACGCATCTTTTTTTTTTAAGAATTATAAGTTATTATAATTATAATATATAATTACTTATAATCCTTAAAAAAAAAACATGCCTATTATAATTATAATATTATAATTATATTATAATATATAATCATTATAATTATAATATATAATTATAAGCATGTTATCAATTCATGTAAAGTTATGTTTTAAACGTAACAATTTAAAAAAACCCAAAATAACATTTTGAGTACATAAATTATTACTCTTAAATTAAATAAAATAATATTAAAACTATGAATGTGGATGAATATAGAGGTAGAGGAAGGCCGAAGAAGGAATGGATGAACTGTGTGAAGAATTATATGTTTATGAAAGGTGTGAGAACTGAGACGACTAATGATAGAAGAGAATGGAAGAGGAAAACATGTTGTGCTGACCCCATCTAGTATGGGATAAGGACAAGAAGAAAAAGGAGAAGAATATTAAATTGCGCTATTTATCATCCAGTATTACGTAACTTCAAACACCAATCCAAACGCGTTGGCGTCACAGACCGGGACATAAGCTGATTTATCCGTCATATCATACACCAAGTAAAAGTATTGTTGGTGAACCGGATCTTCCGATAATTAATTTAACAGACCGCGAGAGTAGATTATCGGTCTGTGACGTAGTCAGTCACGTGACAGTCTGGAGCGTTTTAGTAGAAATTTAAAAAAAACATTTTTATTTACGTTATTCTTTTCTTGTTTATATTGGGAATATCTATAAAATAAAATCTATTCCAAATATTAGTCAGCATACCTATTTATCTACACATACTAATAAGTATTTCATCAAATAATTACTTATCTTGTGAACCGTATCTTCCGATAATTAACTTAACAGACCGCGAGAGTAGATCATCGGCCTGTGACGTAGTCAGTCACGTGACAGTCTGGAGCGCTTTAGTAGGAATTTAAAAAAAACATTTTTATTTAGGTTATTCTTTTCTTGTTGAAATTTGCCATATTTTCACATAACATTATTATTTTCTTGTTTATATTGGGAATATCTATAAAATAAAATCTATTCCAAATATTAGTCAGCATACCTATTTATCTACACATACTCATACTAATAAGTATTTCATCAAATAATTACTTATATATCATTTTATAAGCTCAAGATATTGTTTCAAAGAATAATTTAGTTGGAATTAGTTCACTATGTATGTTAGTAACACACCGCGTAGTTTGCATACCAAATGTTCCCATTATGGTGGTTGGTTGAACTTCACTTATATTTAAAAAAACATCATCGACGAATATATTACAAATACTTGTACAAATAGTTAATAGTATATTAGAAGTACTTGTACAATTAATTGTACAAATAGTTGTACTGTAATATGTCGTCTATGACATGAACTATTCATCAAAACGTAAATTTCAAAGATTGTATGCATTGACATAGATGTTTTAAATTAAATATACTATAATCACATAGTTTTACTACTATGTAAATATTCTGTTTCTCTTTTTCATATTCTACTACGTAAAGTAATTATTGATTGCAAATATTTAAAATAATATCTTGTGAAAATAATAATGATGTGTAAGAAAAGTATTCAGAAGTCAAAAGGTGATCCTTATGACTTCGAAAAACTTTTTCAATTTGTTACTTTAATATAATTTATAAATTATATTAAAGTAACAAATTGAAAAAGTTTATATGTACCTACATCATAGAAAAAAAAATTTTTCTATGATGTAGGTACATATATTGTAGAACTATTATGTACCTTATCCACTTTTTTGTTTAGTGCGGGTTTATTATGTGAAACAGCGCACCGTGCTCAAGCAAGTGTGGACGCTGCACTTGCTGAGCATAACCCTGTTGCCTAAAAATTATATTTATGTAATTTTATAAGACCATTTATTGTTCTATGTCAATAATGTCTAAAGATGAAGTATATTCATACTGCGCGGTGCTTAGATTTTGTTCCTTTACGACAAAAACATGCTTACCGCGACAGATAATACGGTACAAATAATATAGAAAAGGATAGCTATATGTTTAGACTTGCGCTTGAAATACGCGTCGTAATGAAAATTACTACAATTGACTTAATTTTGCCGCCTCAGTTTCCGCGCGCTTGTGCGACATCTACCTCATATAATCATATAATATCATTGTTCTATGTGTATATTTTCTATGGCAATAAAGTGTTTTTTTAATCTTTTTTTATATAATAAATTACTTATAAATAACTTTTCTAATAAACGCGTTAAATAATTTCAACTTACTTTGCTTCCAGACAGCCATAAACAACCAGGAAATAAAAATCTTAGAACGTTGACAAACACGGGCTTGAATAGCAGAGTTAATATTTTGGTGAAAAATCCAAACGCCTTCTTTTTATTATATTCCTCTGCTAGTTTATAACTTCACTTTTTACTTTATTTTTTTTGCATTATTTATGATTACACCATCACTCATTCGTACCTCACACAAACTTGAACTGGTCCGAAGTCCCAGCATCCCTCTCTTTATATCATCTCTGAAAGGGGATGGATCAACCCTCTCGGAGGGCGGTGCTAATACGGATGTGGCCTTATTGTGGAATATGAATTATTTTATATGTCAAAAAGTTATCGCGTAAACAAAAAAAAAGAAAACGCGAGTACATACATAATATATATGAGATAATTTCAGTCGTGAGAATGCACATTATTAGCGGGCCGTTAAAGTGCGGTTAATATCAGTCTGTGTTAGGGCATTTATCCCCTTTACAAATATAAGAATGATCGTTAAACTTATTATTCGTATAAATATTATAATTATTCGTATATAGTTATTCGTAAATATGGTTGTTCATATATCTACATTTCTACCGAAATCTCGAATCATTCATTTTATTTTATTATTTTTACGTTTCTTTACAAAATAATGCACAGTCGTGTTAGAATTAGACGTACACATGTAGTTAAATTAGAGAGGCATATGTCCAGCAGTGGTCAGTTGACGACAAACAGGCTGACGATGATGTTGAAAACCTAGTTACATACATTACTACACATACATTACACACACAAATACACACATTCATAACACTTCCAGAAACACAACACATACACACACACTAAACAAGTAGTTTTTATAGCTGTTTATATTATAAATTATGTATTTACTTGATGTAAGCTAAGTCTTTTCTGGGAGAGGCCATTGGCTCCTGAAACACAGTCCACTAGTTCAGGAGTCTTTGGGTTTACTATTTGTCTGTACACGAACTATGTCAATAAAGTATTTTTGTATTTGTATTTTGTATTAGTATATAAATACTTTTCCATTAACACCCTTGTAATACGTGATTTCGTAGGTGGTCTTATCTCTCAGAGCGATTTCTTCCAGGCAACTATGAAAGGATATTTGCGGTCATGGTTATTTGCATTGATGTTAATAAAAATTAGTACTATGGAGATATAATAAAGTATCCAACTATGCATTGAAATAAAATATATAAAAAAAATAACACAAAAATAATGTTTAAAATTTTATAAAAACCATCTTCAAACCTAACAAAGCGCATCAACCAAACAAAAAACTGCATCAAAATCAATCCATTCCGTTTAAGAGTTATGATGCCGCAGACAGCCACAGACACTTCAAACTTGTTCCAGCTTTCATTTTGCATCGGGGTTTAAAAAAGATAGTATTACTGCTTAGTGATAGTAAAACTTCTTCCAATTAGGCGGGTCAAATTGGCCTCAGATTCACGAAATCCACGCAACCTCATATCCGCATACATAATACTCTTACCCTCTTACTAATAAACATTGATTACGCTGTGAATAGTAATTCAGTGTTTTGTTCCGTTCTCTCTACGTCAAACTGTCTCATTAGCGACAAAGACAAAACACTGAATAACTATTCAGAGGTTATGCAACGTTTATTAGTAAGAGGGTAATACTATAGTGCCGAGAGACTGGTCTCAAGTCAAAATGCTTATGTTTCCTGTTTAATTTTACCAGATGCTGCTTTGAATCCTATTCGAGAACGTTTTGTTCTGCCGAAAGAACAATTCATTCTGTTGGTGTCCCGTATCCTTCGATCGACTTATATAAAAACCTATTATATATGGATAAGTTAATAATGACGTAGTTTGAAAACCAAATTCTCAAAAAAACTGAAAGGGATACTTGTCCATACATAATGTTCTAAAACCGTTCAGAATAAGGTTGCAGCATCCCGCTCCGCCCACGTCCCATTTGCCAATCGGGACAGACCCCGCCTATCGACCCGTGACCCGGACTACGGGACACAGGTGTTCCCTGGTAATAACGGGATTGCGGGATAGCTTTCCAGCTTCCAACAGCTGGGTACGGGTGCTAAGGTTTTGCCACATATATTAAGTATATCAGCTTTATTCGGGCTTTTAGCAATACTAAGTAACGATTTAGACTATTTTTATTTAGATCATCTATATATAATGTCCACGGTTGGATATAATAAATTGCCACCCCCTCTAACAATCGTTTAGTGGAAAAAAATGTCAGAATATCTCCAAGAACCGGAGCCTTATAAGAAAAATCGATTTATCTTGTTGTCAGCTGTAGAAGAACCTGTGATATTTGATTTTAATTTGGGATTAATATCTGAGGCATATCTGCAATAGGTGCTTATTAGATATCAAACTTAGTATCTATCATATCAATTCGAATAGTTAATCTAATCAGGGGTTAACGCACGTGCAAGGTAATCATAAAATAACAATCCAGACGTTTATCACAAAGCAAAGAAAATGATTAAGATTTGGAATTTAAGCATTTTAGCCAGCGCTATAAGGTTTTAAACCACATGGTCACTAAAACAATAATGCACATTATTATTAGGTAGCATTTACCATCGCCTATTTTATATGTAAGGACCTAATATTATTACAATTTATAGATAGATAGATTAACTCTTTATTGCAAATCATAAAATGTACATTAAGAGTGTATTTTATACTAATTGTAGCTTATGGTTATACAATCGGCGGTCTTATCGCTAAAGCAATCTCTTACAGACAACCTTTGGATGGACAGGATAGATTGAACATTTGAACAACAAATTTACATTCGTTTCCGTTGTATGCGCCTTATTCCTGAATACCTACTTGTGAACAGGAAGCATTGGTAATTTGGTATCAAATATCGAAAAAAAAAACAAATAATGTAACCGGCTTCAGCACTCAAAAGTGTGAAATAACTTGTTGAAGTCGGTACCAGGATAGTTCAAAAGTAGCTATTATCAAAATATTGTGAGCATGGTACCGACTTCGACAAGTTATTTCACACGTTTGAGTGTTGAAGTCGGTTCCATTTTTTGGTAAACATTTTTGTTTCACCCTTTTCAGTGACTTGCTACTCACGGGATCAATTGTCATTGTGTATGTTCACCGATGTCTTCAACCGCAACTATAACATTGTCGAGGTATGCGTAGCACTTTTCAGTTATTGTAGTGTATCTCAAAAACCGCTTGTCCGATTTTGATGAAATTTAAATGGAATTATACTCCACATAGTAAAAGAAAAGAATCATCAAAATCGGTTCATAAACTACGAAGTTATCTGCGAACACTCATTTAAAAAAAACATATACACGGTCGTATTGAGTAACCTCCTTTTTTAAAAGTCGGTTAAAAATCCATCAAAATCGGTTCATCCAGACGAAATATCTGAGGTAACATAAAAAATACACATACGGGTCGAATTAAGAACCTCCTCCTTTTTTTGAAGTCAGTTAAAAATAAATATTCATGGTAAATATCCCAACAATATTATTTTATGAAGTTGGTGGCCAACACGCAGGCGGGCCGCTTGATGGTAGGCGATCACCATCACCTATGGATATTTGTAGCGCTGGGGACATTACGATGCGTTGCCAATCCTTTTATAACTAGCTCTGGTTTTGAAGAATCCCATATTGTAGGTACTCGGGAACATAGAGAGAGGAACATCATGGTATCATCATATATAGAATCGCATAGTGTTGAGTGCTGGACTCCCATGTCTCATGTGTTTTCGCGTGTACATTGGTAAAACCTCCCCTCCGGTGAAGCTGTAAATGCCGGAAGAGGCAAACAGCATTAGTCCGTTAGAAAAAAATATTGGTAAAACTTTGAGGTTGAAGAGTTCTTCAGAACACTCTCCGCTGTATATATTGTTAATTATTGTATTAAGCTTGCACGTTGCACAACATTGTACCGTATCAATATTAAAAAGTTATCTAGAAGCTATCGTTCTCTGACCTCACCGACTATCTACCAGCTGCAGTACTAACACACTGTCACCATAACAATGCAGGCTTAATACACAATTTGATATCTGTTGCTAGCCTGAAGCCTGTTGAACACATTTTAGCAGCAACTCTGGCGGACGTTCCCTTTTTTTTTGATTGGAAATTCTCTTTGACACATTATTATATATATGTGGTATCCGGCTTTACTCACGTTTATGGTCGAAGTTTCGACCTAGGTTTCGAGCATGTCCGATGCTCATCCTCAGGTGAGTGTACGCTGCCAGATCGCGGCGATCGGTGGTCGCCGTGGCGCGGTGGCGATTGGTCGGACATGCTCGAAACCTAGGTCGAAACTTCGACTATAAACGTGAGTAAAGCCGGATACCACATATATATAATAACGTTCCAATTTTTATGAATATTACAAAGGGTTATTATATCTAAGGGTTAATTGTATAAAATAGTCTGAATTTTGACGTTAGTTGTAGCTTCTCTAAGATACAGAATGTTATTAATTAGAAATGGAGTAGTGAGAAAAGTAGAGTGAGGCCATTAAAAATATATACAGGGGATCTCTGAACCTCTCAAAAGCCTTCAATACCTATGTTTTCGTATTTATACAAAGTTCCTTAGTGCCGCTTGCCCACGAAATAATGTGTTTGGAATACTTTGGATATCTTTTTTTAAGGCAAGAACTATACGCATGGTCATCAAGCTCGTCAGAGATCTCAGTTCCTCCTCTTTCTCTCTACTGTATCAAGATAGTCACAATCATACGAAATAGAAGATTAAAGAGTATATATGTATCTACTACTATCTACTCATTTGTTTCTGATGGTAGACGGCAGACAGTTTGAATTCATATTTTACATTTACTTGTAGGTATTTATCGAAAAATGATAATCATACTACAAAATTTTAAGTGCCTCCGATATTAATTTAACCTTTTAGCTGATAAGTTTATTATAAGCTATAATCGTCAGCTTAGAAAGGTTTTGTGTAAGAAGCTAACATAACTAAGCCCAGTCACAGCAACGCGAGACTAGTTTGGTACACACTGTTGGAATGAATAAACGCTGTAACTGGATCTGATGCGACAAGACAAGTAGTAGTAGTCTGTGTGGGCTGCGTTCATGGATTATGTTATTCCAACACACACAAGCTTCAAAGAACATATAGGTAGGTACATACAGTACATATAATTCATTTATACTGTAACCATTTCATCTAATTTCATCCCTAATTGATGACGGATGTCTTGGCTCAGCGTTCAGTGACACTGGCTTTGGAACCGCGAACCCGGGTTCAAAACCCGGCTGGGGCAAACATTTCTGTAGGTGTAGATATTTGTTCTCGGGTCGTTAATATTTGTGTAATGTAAAGTCATTGTGTGTATCCATGCTCCCGCGACACAGCTTATCATAGAGCAGAGGTGTGAGTGTAAATGCGTTTAAACAAATACCTAAATCTACTAATAAATATGTGTCAGTGTGAGAAAAGTCGCAATAGTAAACAGCTTATGGATTCACAAATATGATTTGTGGCTTACGTTTACGCGATTTGTTATCTATCAGGCATCTTGGATGGGTTATTCGTATTAGTTCCTAAGTTTTTATTAAATAATATTAAAATTTACGTAGATAACAAAAATCTATGGCCAACTTGTGAATCGTCCATTGCCATGCTATCGTGAAAGCCTGAACTCTGCAATTGATTTACTTTGTCCCAACTGTCCCAAGTAAGTATGATAATTTATGCAAAGAAACATGTACCACTCGGAGACATCTTCCGTTAATGTCGGTTCGTTATTGGTACTAATAATGTTTTATTGCGTGCACTGATGGATTTACATTATAATGATCGGTTGTCCTGTTGCTTGTATTATTAATAACTTTTCGTTCATAGCCTTCAGCCGCCTACCAACAAAAAACAGGAATTCAGTCATCTAAGAGTGTCGATAATCACGTCTAAATCGCCGAATCAACATCCAAACACGTTTTTGGAAAAAAAAAAATTTTAAAAAAAAACTTTTTAAATCTTAAACTATTGCTACATGTATTCTTCCAATTACAAAAAAATCTGGACAAACTAACACGAATCCGCCTGTTCGGGTTGTGCGCACGAGTTCAAGTCTGTGTTCAAGGTCGAGAAGATCAAAATAAACGATTGCTCATCTGCAGAGGACGAAACCTAAATCATAGACAAATTATATATTTGTCTATGCCTACATCCATATTTTACTTTCCATCTATTATGAGGATACAGGAAGACTTGTTACAACCTTTAAAGTTTAGGCCTCTGTGATATATGACATTATATAGAGGTGATTTATATAATATTACCAACATAAAACTTCCACATTAAAACTTCTTACGTCACATAAAAATAATAAGAATATATAAATAAAGGTGCATTATGTACCTTCTGTCTTATTTTCTGTTGTGGCCCTAACAGGTTTAGCCTAGTATGGGAGCCATAGATTGGAATTTTTGTAACCAATACAATGGTAGTGATTCGCTTATTCAACTGAACTAAACTAAAATTTTGGAAAACTAAATCAGTTCTTATACGGTTACGATAAAATCTAAATTAGTATGAGACTTATCAATAACATCACTAAAATTAAAATATATTTATTAAATTTGCGGGTAGTTTTAGCGAAATTAAGTTGCCATTTATTTGGTGCCTACTAAAACTACCCGCAATTGGCTAACAGTTGAATAAAACTCGTCTAATATTAGTGAGAGCGTTGTATGGAGTTATACGAATTTGAATTTTGCGTAAATAGAATTCGAGCTATTTCAATTTTAAGAATTTTAGTGAATTTTAGCTAGTTTATGTGATTAACAGAATTAGGGCCAATATATCACTCGCTGCTAAAGTCCGAACAATATGCCTATGTGATCGAGCCCAATTTATGTAACCGCCTCCCAAAGTCAATTAAAAGTGCAACTTCTTCAAAAATATTCAAACATAAATTAAAGAAGCTACAATCAAGTAAAGCTTACTACTCGCTTACAGAGTACTTAGGCGACAAAGACAATACTAAGTAGTTATTTTTATTTATATATTGTTAGTATTACTTTAATGTAATATTTTTGCCTATATTTTATTTAGTTATCTACTGTATCGAATTTGACTTGTAATGTTGTATTTACCAATAAAACGACTATGACTATATGCAGGTGCTCGTCTGTACAATAGACAATGTCTCATCGTCGCATGCAAAAGGCTTTTAAGTTGATTAATAAAGATATATCTTATCTTTTATGGAGGGCAAAGTCCGTAGCGTACACCTACCATTACTGAAAAAAAAACAATCAACTAAGATATAGGTATACATCAGACAAATTACAATTTTCGTGAAGGTCACGGTAAGCTTTAATCTGCTTTGCAACGACATTGTTACGAGTCACGCGATGCAAATGAAGCTATATTTTTTTTCATGATTTTTAACTATGATCCTTATTCTACATCAATCAAAAAGACATATTGCCATAATCATGTGCGGAATGATTTCAGTTTTAGATTGGCATACTAAGATCTACTAACAAAATTATAGTACAATGTAGTCTAGTGCATGTGTGATATATTGGTGCTTATGGTAAAGGTGCCCATTTGCTACTATATAAATTTACATACATCTTCTGCACAAACATGTAAACAGAATTAAAGAGTATCTTTGTGGTGTCAACAATACAGCCTTTTTTTAATAATCACACTCAGGCCCCCGCTCTAGAATTCCCTGTGTCACGGGAGGCGTGGACATACACAATCACAGCACACAAACACCCAAGATCCGGGACAAAACACTACACTCATCGCAAAAATGTTTGCCCCTGCCGGGATTCGAACCCAGGGTCCCAGAGACACAGAAGTCACGTCAGTGACACTAACTACTGCGCCACGGCGACCGTCAATTTACAAAATACATTTAAGATTACATATAAAAATATAGAATTAGACGTTATATAATCTACTAGCGGTCCGCCCTAGTTTCGCACGGGTAATACATTTCAAAATTAAAAATTATAAGTAATCCCTAGTTAAAAAATAATAATAATATAGTCTATTTCGCCCGGGGATAGTGTATCTAGCTTCCAAACAGTGAAAGATTTTTTCAAATCTATTCAGTAGTTTCGGAGCCTTTTCAATGCAAACAAAAAAATAATGAAATCTTTCCTCTTTATAATTGTACCTATAGATGAAAAGACCTACTTTCATGTGGACGAAATACCTGAACACTAAGGAGGACATATTAAATTAGTAATAAAAAATATATCAAGCCAATTAATACTTGCTGTAAGTAGGTAGGTAGTAGGTAGTAGGTACCAAAGGTAGGTTATAAAACTGTACAAGCGTTCAATCGATATAATCAATATCGTTATTACAGGAAAGGCGTTGAACTTTCTCGCGAGGTGAGACGGGAAGCGTTTTCCTGCGCTTTTCATGGCGCTTTTCCTTCAGGAAGGCAGGCGGTTGCCAAGACTACCACGCAGTTGAGCCAATAGTCAACACACTTTACGGGTTTCTCAAGCGTTTGCCCATTTTCTGAATCACGCTTAACCTCGACACGGCACCTTTTTGATAAGATATTTTTGACAATATGTAAACTCGTGACGTATTTTTGAAACGTTTTGTCAGTGCTCAAAATACCTGTGATACTTTTCGACATCCGATTTACTATTTTTCTGTGTTTTCCAGTGAAACTGCGCCGGAAATATGGCTTTCAATTTTGATAGCGGTCAGGTATGAATCTTAGACGTCTAATTTAAATCTTAGTCTTGAATTTTTTGGTGGCTTTTATGGATATTGTTTTGTGAATGTGTATTTACAGGTTCGCAGGTAAGAACCCTTACTAAGGACTGGTCAAATTGCAAATCCTTCAAATCAATCCCTCAAATCCTTTCCCTTGAAATCTGTGCCTAACTCAGCTAAGCTAGGACAGCCACTTTCATAATTTGTAGCTCCAAATCGGGCATATCCATATTTTTTGTATTTCTAACCAGCATTTATATCTCTTGATTTGGAATGTTTAGATACAGCTTCAGATGATGTGGTGTATAAGTACATATTATTTGATTATTTTACTCTAAAAAGCAATAATAAAATGATATAAGATAGTAAGCACTATAAGTATACTGTGACGCTAGACTTATCAAAATAAATTCTACAAAAGCCAAAATCTATAAGAACTAAGAATAGGTACATATAGGACATACATAGGACCTTTTTATATTTTAAATAAAACCTCCCAGATCTAGTTATGGAATAAATTTTAAACATGAAAAAAATGTCATTTTTATATAATTAAAAGAGTGGCATGGGCGTGGACCGTATACATAAGATTTATGAACCTAATATGCTATAAGTAGTTGCAATCGGGCTGTCAGTTGTGCAGTGTGACCGAAATAATGCAATCCTGAGCAAGATGCATAAATGGCTCATGGAAAATCCTACTAATATTATAAATGCGAAATCATGTGAGTATGGATGTATGTTTGGCATCCAGGCGTTATATAGGTACCTTATCATACTGTAAATTACCTACAATGTAACCTTTTTTTTTTTTTTTTTTTACATATTGTAAGTTTGCGTTTGACAACTGTCTCACCTGATGTTAAGTGATGACGTTGTCTAGGATTTAGCACGCAAACCTAGAAGGTACCTATTCACTCGCGACTTGAAGACTCCAGGATTGTACATATCGGGAAACAAAGACTCGGGGAACGAGTTCCATTCCTTGGCAGTACGCATTAAGAAAGTGGAAGCATAACGCTTCGTGCGTATAGGTGGTATATCTACCATATAGCGATGGCGAATTGCCGTACGTAGAGTCGACCGATGATAGAAAGGGGATGGTGGAATCAGATTGTGTAATTCCAGTGCAAACCTACACCAAAGGCTCAAATCTGCTGTGGGTATCGGTTCAGTAACTGTTTGATTCGACAGACTACGTATCTCGAATACTCTCGCTCCTAGAATCTGCTACTATCCATCTATCTACCAGGGTATAACTCGATATACATTATTTTGCCTAGTTATATAGTCCGACTTTTCTAATCCCACTGCACCTGCATATCCTATTACCACCCCCCACAGAGCCACGGATTCGGACAGTTTTTTACGCGTTTACAAATTGTAATTCCTTTAATCCAACTTAGATACATCCAATTACATCGAAAATATCCTATCCGTTATCAACATCAGCAAACATTGGGCGTTATTTCATAAGATACAAAGTCAAAAATAGTTTGAATGGAGAGGTTTAAGTGGGGAGAGTGCAACTAGGGGTGATTTTTTTATTTGTCCGAATGACAATTTTTTACGCCTTTGTATGCATTGTTAATCCGTGTTTGACACTCTAGCTGGTGGTCTTTAGTTTAATAGCTCTTGTGTATCTGTCAAATTGTTTCTCCTATTGTTGTATTGATAGAAATTGTGGAAGCTCGGGATTAACGGCAGATGAATGACCTAAAATATTACGCGAATTTTTTGATCATTTTGACGACTCGTATTGACTCATAAACTCATGGTTTATTTAAAAGAATTCTGCGATATCAAGTATTCGCGGTAGGCAATACGTCAATTCTGTGCCAACTTGGTAAAGAAAGGATGTGTTACTTTAACAGGAACATACTTACAATATAATTTACTAGCTTACGTGACAAACGTTCTGCCATATAAATTGTCGAAATGTCAGTGACACGCTACTTCAATGATCGACGGTAAAACTATTCAGGTATTTGTTCATAGAAAATACTAAAATTGCGATAAAAATAAGAGATGCGGGTACGAGGGTGAAAAATATTTTACGATCTCAGACATACCGAATATACACAAAACATTTCATAAAAATCGGTCAAGCCGTTTCGGGAGAGTTTGGTTGCACACACAGTGACGAGAATTTTATATACACGATTATATTATAATTCATTTTTCGTTCATGTCAATGACGTCCCATAATCACAATCGACAATCAAATGAAACTCATCATCAGATAAAAAATGAATTGATGTACTAGATTTAATTTATCTGGTACAACTCTGACACAGAGAATTCATAGTTATTGAGTCGGTAGGTACGTCATTCATATACGACAAAGATACAACCAATGATATTATATGTTTAACATCATTGGATACAACAAGTTAGCTCGACCAGGATACACGTAAACGAAGTATTATATACATACATGAATCAAATATATATTCACGCCTCTTTCCCGTAGGGCTAGGCAGAACCACAGCTTTATCCAATTGCTATAAAAGTTATAATTAAAGATAATAATTTACATTTGCTTAGAGAAAACGACTAGGTAAGTAAAGAGTTTTTATTGTGTATCGCATTAACAACATGCTAGGTAGAACTTATGTTCAAATATTTGAAGGAAAAAATTCGGATGCTAGTGGGACTTGAACCCATGACTACAGAATACCGTCCTGTCGCTTTATCCAACTAAGCTATAGCAGCTCATACCACTAGGGCCGAATTACTTCCTTCCTTATTAACATCTGCGGGGATGTTATTAGCGCCATCTACCTTTAATGTATGAACAATTAATTAATAGGACTGATAGACCAACATTACAGTTGATATCGTATCAAACGAAGGCACCCTACCCTTATTTTTAAGAGTTTTTATTGTGTATCGCATTAACAACATGCTAGGTAGAACTTATGTTCAAATATTTGAACATAGGTAAGTAAAATTAGACCGAGCATTCATCATTTCCATAAACCATTAACAAACCAGACAATAACTCCGCATTCCTGAATAGTTTTGTTTATAAGCGTTGTTCTAAGCAAGCACAAGGTAACCAATCACTGTGACAGCCATAACTTCACCGGTGCGTGCTGCAAAAGACGACAGCGACCCAACGACGACGGAAGACAAGGGTGATTAGTATATCGTCGCGGAACGATGCAAGGTTGAACTAAAACTCAAGTTAATCACCTACAAGGTTTTAACCGACTTCAAAAAAGGAGGTTACTCAATTCGACCGTATATATTATTTTTTATATGTGTTCGCGGATAACTTCATCGTTTATGAACCGATTTTGATGATTCTTTTTTTGTTTGATAGAGTATACTTCCGTGGTGGTCCCATTTAAATGTTGGTTGTTGGTTTCTTCGAAATCGGGCAAGCGGTTCTTGAGTTAAAATCCAATAACTGAAAAGTGCTACGCATATTGACGATATTATAGTTGCGGTTGAAGACATCGGGGAACATACACAATGACAATCCCGTGAGTAGCAAAGGTCACTGAAAAGGGAATTACAATATATTTTTCCAAAAAATGGAACCGACTTCAACACTCAAAAGTTTGAATAACTTGTGGAAGTCGGTAGCATGCTCACAATATTTTGATAATAGCTACTTTTGAACTATCCTGGTACCGACTTCAACAAGTTATTTCACACTTTTGAGTGTTGAAGTCGGTTCCATGTTTGGGCTTTACCATGCGTTTGATATCAAGTTTACCGGCGTATGCAAAACTCATACTAACAACTCCTGACAAAAGAGCCATAGCAGCACAGGCTACGACGTGGCAAATACGTCAGTCACTTGATTGAAAACACGAAAGTTTGAAGGAAATCATTACTTTTCGCATAACCGCGATTATCGATTTGAAATAAACAATGCAATTTCACAACTATCGGGCCCTTAGCAATCAACTTCATATTTTACAACTTTAAATGATACTGTGTTTTTATGGAAGCATAAACTTGAGGCACTAAATTAAATGCAAATCGAACAACCATTGTGAATCGCAAAAAACCCGTTTGTTGGAAAATCCTTGACTTTATCATTAATGTTATTAGATATTTTCATGACTGTCTTACAGAAGCAGTGTTTGTCATACATTTAAAATTTTTTTTTTTTTTTTTTTTTTTTTTTTTAAGATTATAAGCTTGCGTTTGACCACTGTCTATTATTAATTATTTACATAAGTAAATAATTTTCTTTGTCGGCTGTAAATTTCTCTTAAAATTATTGAAACCGGACCTTTTGCTTAGAAGCTCCAAAAGGTTTCGATTCAGTGCTAAAAATTATAAAATTCCGCTATGTGCCCAGACATCCCGAGCTATAATTTTTTAGTTACTCGTAGCGATAAATCTTATTTTGTGTATTCTAGAAATAAATCCTATTGTGATATTCATTCCTAACCTGAACAGTTTCACCATCCAAGTCAATAGCTCACAAACGCCGCACCGCTATCAGCATGCGTAGTGGATAAAACATTATTGTGGTAATATAACCTCACTGGATAAATAATCTCATAAACTATACTGATTTATGAAAATTGTTTCTTCTATAAAACGCTGCATCAGTACATACCTACGTACTTACAACATGCAGTGGATATAGAATGTATTAGGTATATAGCAATATATCCTAATGGATTTACGTAGCTAAGAACATGCAGCGTTCATCATGTATAATTACATAAATAGTACATAAGGTGGTAATTTTGATTTTTGTTGTTCACTCAAACTAAATAAAATTCTCTAAAATCCCGTATCATATATATCAATACCATCATCATTTACCATACAAATTAAGACTAATGTAACTACTAATACCTCTTTTTATGTGCTTAAAAAAACAATTAGACACATAAAAACAAAATTAAATTTAACAGTACATAAATGAGCATTGACATTGACATAAGTATGAAGTGAAAGAATTTTTTTTTTTAAGTTGTCATTGTCACTGTCATTGTCATTGTGTTGTCACTTAATTTTAATTAGATGAACAAATACGCAAAACGCTCTATCCAGTGACGTAAAATTAGCGAACACGCGTAGGTAATCATGTGATCGAAGACACGCAAGCTAAATTTTATAGGATGGTAAATTTGCGTTGTATAATTTTCTATATTTAGATGGCAGTGACATAAGCCAGTCAGAGGTGCCTACGTAAAAGACGGACAATAGTCTCATACATGGCAATACAATACCGATGACTCGGTGTTTGTAACAAATGATCAAGTTCAGGGCTTAGAACTATTGTTCGTTTGGATTCTAAAGGACGGGCAAAATACTTTTGTATCTATCACTATGGGAACTTTTCAACCACGACGTGGGTAAAAAACGGAAAAAGTACTGAAAAAAAGTAAAGCCTCATATATGCATTAGACAGAGGATGTAGTGAGAAATGATAATGGCCATGAAAATAATTGTAATTTAAACTATTTTGAGTAAAGGTAACTTTTCCAAAGTTCAGCTATGAATAAAATATATACCAGCTGAGCTGTTTAGAAAGTATGAACGTGTGGTGTTTAACTTTTCATTGTCTTGTGACAGCCTTAGGCCGCGTTCACACTGCACGTTTTTCAAGGATAAATCATACCGAATACGTAGTGGCACATACATTGAGTATAGAACCGTTCACACGTTGTGCTGCACTGCAAAATAACGTACACAGGTTTATACTTTTATCGAATACTCAACGGACTTGTCAAGAAAACCGAACTTTTAACGTATTCAGTTTGCAGTAGCTCATGCAGTATCAGTATGGATACATCACAGACGTCTACTCGGGGTGAGTGCTGTATGAATCTTTCCTAACGGACTAATGCTGTTTGCCTCTACCGGCATTTACAGCTTCACCGGAGGGATCACTGCTGTATGAATACTGCGGCTATTCGTCTTTAACACGAATGAAAATGTATCGTGTGATCATCCTGCCCTTTATCCGTAAATCGAATACAACAAAAAATATGCAGTAGGTACAATTCCGTGTGAACCTAGTCTCATATTTTACTACTCATAGAAACAGCAAAACCGTTTGACAAGATAATTCTAAATTATTGCGGACATTTATAATTTAGGCAAATGGGCGCGTGATGAATGGGGTAAATAACAATTTGCAACCCTTTGTTGTTAAGGGGGATGATTATTATAACGCCCCGCTCTACGGGGGGCGAGTTGACACCTGATCAATGGGCAAGAGCGTAATACTATTGTTGAATATTTTTTGTAACACTTGTTATAGGGTACTCTTCGTTTAGTTTTCAAACTGAAACTTTCATCGTTTTTATCAGTACTTATTTCAGTTTTCAGTTAGCAATGATGCGGTCACACTGCTCGAATGCAAATGGCAAATATCTCTCAAGATTAGCAGCTGTATCACATAGGTTACAGTGGTGTCATGTTGTACATACAAAAATCACCGTACTACCTATAAAAACACCTTTATTTATGATTTAATGAGAAATTATTTATAAAAATTGAGATGTTTTACATAATTATATTGTACCTGACCTGGCAAACGTTGTTTTGGCATAAAAATTATCGAAATGTGAAAGTGACAATTATATCCTATATTATTTATTTTGGACAAAGTTAGGTACATAATCAGTGTGGAATTTCATTAAAATTAATGCATTAGTTTCGGAAAATGGACAGGACACTCATCATGACACGATATTTTATATATATGTACATATATTATATGTAGTAATACCTACCTAATATTATAGAGGTAAAGTTTGTGAATTATGGGGTTTTAGGGTTAATCTCTGGATCTCCTGAATTGATTTTGAAAATGATTTTACCAATAGAAAGCTAACTCATTTGTGAGTGTCCATACGCTACTTTTCATCATCATCGCCACGCGGGTGAGACCGCAGTCGCAGCTAGTGTTTTACACTGCGATCCTAGCCGGTAAAACAGTAGTTATTGATATTTGTAACAGTGTCTAGCTCTGAGATCTGCAATAAAAAGGTAACGTACTTACGATAATAATGAACTTGACAAAACCAAAAATCATTCAATCAGCCGTATCGCGTGAAACAATTGAACTCAGTACTGTCATTTATCTATGACAACTGTGACACAGAGAAATGACAGTTTGTAAGGACAGTACGTGCGTTATTTAATTTTTTATAGGTACGAATGCGATACGATAATCGCGACGCTAGTTATTGCTGCTTCAGGCACTCAGGTCGGATACGAACATTAGCTAACAAATCGGTAGCTTATCTAAACATTAGATTAGATTAGATCGTTATTCACCTTATAACAATTGTCATATTAGGTAGGTATGTCATTTTACAGCTATAAATATATTGAATAATTCAATTAACTAAGATATTACTATTAAAAACTTTCCTCATTTATATTTTGTTAATGTCAAACTTAGTTGTCTTAATCCATTCCACAATTTAAATCACTAATTTTAGCAATCATTAATTAATTCATTGTAAAAATGTTTTTTTTTAAATAAATCTTCATTTTTTTCTTATAATCTAAGAAGGTACATTTGAATAAATGAAAAATATTGTAGTTACTTCTTCCTTTGATACCATCAAACAGTAAAGTAACGTAACTACAATATAAATTCTAGTTTGAAACTTAGGCTAGATTAAGCTAAGTTGTATCGATGGGAACAAACTAAAATTTATTGATGTATTTTTGTATTTTTATTCCTTGAGGTCTCTACTAATTTAGACGAGACAATTTTATGACATAAACGCATACGTCTTGCTCAATTACCGTGGTGAAGGGTGGCACGCGCCGCGGTGGCAGACGACACGTGACTAACACATTTCTTTAAATTAAAATTGAATGTTAGAAGTGTAGCCACAATGGGTGATTATTTATCATGCTATATTATGAAAAATTTGCAAGTCTGCTTTTGACCACCAATTAGCATGGTGGCAAAAGACCATTATGATCGAAGATGAAACTCGCAAACTAAGTAGATACCTATCACTCGAACCTTTAAAATACCTTAAATGTTTAATGCAGGAACCAAGAACCGGAAGATAGTCTCATTTTTGGTTGTATTATTTGTTCAAAATATATCACGTCGAAGTGCCTTGGAGCATAGCATGTACAGATTTTCGATTCTCATGTACATAATATTATACAAACGCTTATATAGATTCCTGTTGTAAGTGTATGAAACTATCAACCTATGCTCCTTAATTTTCCCTGCAAGTACACGGGCCCTTCTTTCAGAGAGAGTTATATGGCCGTAGACCACCATGCTCGATAGACACATTCAAGTACAGTAGAACCTCGATAAGTTAAAGTCCAAGGGAAACAAAAAATATTTTAAGATATAGAGGTTTTAAGTTATCAAGGGTATATGTTAGGGATAGGTTATTATAGAGGTAGGATTGTACATATGTACCCTTGTTCATATTTTTACTCGAATGCGTCAGAAGTATTGGTTCAATAAAATACAGAAATTTAAATAATCATATTTATTTATTCACATTGCACACGCTACATCAAAATAAAACAACAATGAAAGGTTTATTCTACTTAAAAAAGTCTGTGATTTTCTTTTTTTTTAAGGCTTACCACCGCAAAGCTTTAAATAATTTCGAAGAAGCAAGCAATGGGTGACATATGTATTGTTTACGTTAATAATGTAACTAGTGAACACGTGCAAGCAACAAATATCGAAACCTTTTGTTTTGCGCACTCTTTCAAAATGCCTTATTGACAAACAATTTTATGTTATAGAGGTTGTGGAAACATTTAATTAAATTACTGAGGGCCAATACAGAGATTACTTATTTAAGTTATAGAGGTTTTTAAGTTACCGAGGTTTGAGTTATCGAGGTTCTACTGTAATAGCTGTTCTAGAATCCTTTGTTTGCGATAGCCATCTAAAACTATGTTTGTCCATAGTTCAACAGGGAGACGACGCCCAAGCGGCTAGGCAACTGGCAGGTCCCACGTTGGGCGCCAACTCGAGCGCGCCCGCTGGAAATGCGACCAAATCCTAAGCCAATCTGTGACATTAACGGACACTTCCTGCCCGGTGCACCGCGGGGCACGTCCAGATGCTTCGGTCACTACACTGGTACTTGGGAACTACCTAGGAAAATAACTAGAAAAGTCGGTAAGATCAAATAATTGCTACTACGACCCACAAATTATTGATTTTTGCAAATTGGGAAATGCTATTGAATACCTGTTTACTTCTTCACATTAATGTAGTCTGAGGTCTTATTAGCTTTCTAAGAACGACTACATCGTAAAAGAAAACAAGTTCCAAACATCCAAAAGCTAGATATTAAAGCTCGACGTTGTATTTGTTGATTGAAGAAAAGCTTTGCAATTTATATTTCCTAATCGTGAACCATGACCATAAAGTCAATAGAATAGAAAGTTTTTACATCCCTTATAGGGATTGCTCGGAACTGCTGCCTTATGCCAAATTGTTACATTACGTTACGCCCTTGGGTATAGCTATAAACCCAGTCCTTTATTTGTCAACATACACGCAAAACACTTCCTGCTCGGCATTATACCTATATCGTGTTAGAGAGTAGTTCGACTCGTTTTCACATTCCGCTGTTTATACTGGTTTTGTGAATAAAGGTTTGGGGCTTTGAATCGATGACCTATTGAATTCGCACGCAACCCGTGTGTCTTCGCGTACGTCTATTGTTTTTCTCTATAGAGTCAATAGATATGTATGGTTTCAGCTGATGAGTTAGCGAAAGAACCTCCAAATGGGAGGTTTCCAGATTGGCTGAACTTGCGTGTTCAAAGACCCGCGGCTGCTGCGGGGAGTACACGCATGCGCAGCGGAAAACGCGCCAAGGGAAAGAAGGAAGCCAAGCCTACGCCAGAGGACGACCAGACGTTTCAAGTGAGTGAATGGCGCTGCACGCGACCGCCTTTTTGAATAGATATTTGCGCGCGAAACGGTTACCGCATTTGTTTGTACCAAATACTGGTCTATATTTAGAACGATTGTGCACGTGAAAGTTTATAAGGTATCGCTATCGCCTCGGAACTTTTTAGCCTCTGTATGATGACATTTATTTATGTGAACTAGATTCGTTTAGATAAGAAGTATTACCTACTTTAATTTGCTATCAACGAATTCATTTGAATCGGTATTTAGAGCGTTTTGCATGAGCCGTTTCCTACTGCCTTTTGTTTTTGATACACTCCCCTATCTACGCTTAGAAAATATGGACTGATGATCCGTATAGTACCCGGATGTAGTGACACCGAATAAGGGACAAAAAGCGCGCTATTAGATCAGTAGGTATTATACTTTTGATACTAACTTTAGTGGCCAAAAATGGTGCTGCGCATTAGCCGTACAAAGGGAGGCATACCGTATCAGCTGGCTGGTGAGGGCTGTAGTTGTCAACAATAATTTAAGGAGGGTTGGAGTTATGCAGACGATCGGTTCTAACGGTATACAAAACAGAATAATATTAAACCGAGTACACAGCTAGGATAAAGGAAGATAAGTATTTATATTTACATTCCCATGGCTGGGATAGAAGCACTTTGGAATTCCTCCCAGAAAGAGCAGTATTGGCCATAATGCCGAGCTGTCCGATACAGGTTATCAGATCCGTCAGTGGCCAGCGTAAAAGTACATTTTTTCTCAAGGCCTAAGGGTCTCAACCATGGTCTTACAGCTGTTGTGTAACATAACAACCAGGACGAACTTCATCACGCCAACCCTCTTTACAAAATAATAATAAGCGTTGCAACTGGAAACATTAGGTAGGTACCTATACTATATACTCAAGGCGCGCATATACCTACTGACCTACACATACCTATAGTACATATGCACTTTTTGATGACAAAGAATGCGCCTTACTTTCGAAACTTTTTCGGTCCGCTGGGCTATATCGGTGACCGGCGTTCTTCTACGGATCTCCTCATTTCTGATTCGATCACGTAGAGAAACCCCGATAGCCCTCTCCATAGCTCGTTGTGTTTTTCGGCCTAATAGACAAATATGAAAAATATTCATTTGAGGTGGGTCATTTTCCATACAAAAATTCAATTAAATTTAATTTAGGAAAAAGTATACATAATGTAACTTACTTAAATATTCACGTGCAGAACCTACACTACGAAATGTTTCTTGTGTCGTAGGTTCTGCATTACCTTCGATTGTTCATTTGAGTAAAGTTCAAAATGATTTCGAAGCAATCATTATAAGAGAGCAAGAACAGTAAAAATGCCAAAATGTGTAACTAACTAAGTGTGTATAAATCATTTGATGTTTTTATTTATTTTAATGCATGCTGCGTAAAATTTCATACAATCAATCCTTTGATATATTACCCTGTTAGTCGCAAATAGAACCTCAAAAGATATAGTTCAATACACATTTCGGCATCTAATCTTTGATTGATCTGTATATCATGATTGGTTTTTTTTATAGAAATGGTGGTTACCTTAAATGGTATTGTTATATCTAATACAATGCTTTTGAATATCTGTATTTTACAAGAGTATCTGCGACCGTAACCACTCCCTTCTTTTTTTTATGTTTGTTACTTCAGAACTTTCGACTGGGTGAACTGATTTTGATCGTTTTTTTTTATTTGAAAGCAGGCTTCCCGTGTGGTCCCATTATTTATGTTTACCGATTTCTTCATCATTTTTGGACCACTTTGGTGAAAATACACAGTGACAAATTGATCCCGTGAGTAGCAAAGGTCACTGAAAAGGGTGAAAAAAAAAATTACCAAAAAATGGAACCGACTTCAACACTCAAAGTGTGAAATAACTTGTCGAAGTCGGTACCGTGAGCACAATATTTTGATAATAGCTACTTTTGCACTATCATGTTACCGATTTCAACAAGTTATTTCACATTTTTGAGTGTTGAAGTCGGTTCCATTTTTGGTATTTTTTTTTCTTTATATTTATTAGCTGGTCCTCCGCAGCTCCATTTGTACTAATTCGTTTACATATTCTTTAGCGAATAACGAGTTTTAACTGCACTAATTCTGGCTTCTAGTTACTTTTTTGTTTTAATTAAGTTTTTACTGCATGGATGCGAACGCAATGTGCGTTCTTTCCTTGAATAAGAGACTCAGAAAGTCACTAAACGGATGTTAAACGTTAATACATACTAAATGTCATGTCATAAGTATTTGCTGGCCGGTTGGCGCAGTTGGTAGCACTCTGCCTTCTGAGCCGCTGGTCCCGGGTTCGATTCCCGGACAGGTCAAACATTTGTGTGTATCAACATGTCTGTTTGACCTGGTCTGGGTGTCTATAAGTATATATATAAGTATGTATATCAGTCATCAGGTTACCATAGCACAGGCTCAGCCTAGTTTGGGACCTGAAGACCGTGTGTAAAAAAAAAAAAAAAAAGTATAACGGGAAAGCTTGACTTTATTTCACATTTTTCTTTTATGTTATGTCATAGTGCTGTTAATTTTAGATGTGCATTTTTATTTATTTAACTTTCGTTTATTTTGCTTTCTTTCAGCCATACCAATGTCCGTATCACAAGCACAAACACAAAAAAGGACAAAAGTAGAAGTATGAACACCGTAATTGTACAATTTAATAAATGCACCTAGTTCCCTGATGAATCAAAATATTTTAATGTATTACTGATGATTAACATTTCATTTGAAAAATTTCATGTCTGTAACAAAAAAGGAGATATCTGAGCATCATGACATTAGCGTCAGAGGCACTAAATTAACTTCTGATGAGGATCAAGATGTAAACAAAGAAATCTCCGATCCGTTGGAAATTTATACAAAAAAGGAGCCTAAAGATTCCGCCGGAAACGGGCCTTACGTACCGGGCTCTCTCACTGATCCAGACAAGAGACACGAAACCCACGACGAACTCATAAAGGACGCGGTAGAACAAATCCACGGCCCTCAAGAAGACGAAGCTGAAAAATTCTGGAGAAAAGTAGCTGAAAACGCTCAGGAAGATGATAGAGCTCACAAAGATATGAAATACGATAAAAAGAGCACAACACCCAAGTTGCCATACGTCAACGTTTCGCAAAACTTCCAGTTCGCCAAGAAAATGCACGTTGGAAATCTAGAGCATCAGCCATTGCCTGATACTTTAGGATACCGTCATCTAACTAAGATCGCAGAGCACAGAGACTCTGACATCGTCGTGAAGCCCTACGCGATAGGGTGGAAAGGTTACGGCGCGTCCGGCCCTACATGTTGCACTAAAATGCGAGTTCACAGACCGAAAACATGCGACCCAAAGAAGGCTGATGCTGATAAAGGCGACATACAAAGGCCTTCGACATCAGCTCTCGACTTAGGAGGTCAATACAAGAAGTCAATGTCTCTAATGGACTTAGCTATTTGCTGGGATTTTAGACCGGACGACCCCAAGAGTGAACCGCGCCCACCTAAGCACATAGATGGTTCCAACGGTTCCAAAGCGCCAGCCGTGTTCACGATGGTACATACACCGAAAGAGGAAGTCGAAGACATACCCATCAGTCACGCTAATCCTATCTTCAACCAGAATCGCATCGTCGAAGATATCGGCCACCATCCAGTGCCTTACTTTGAAAAAGACATAACAAAAGAAAAGCGCAAGGATTCATGTGAGGTCCAATATTGTCCACAACATGGCAGCGCTAATGAGAAAGTACGATCGTCGTCGTCAAGCCGTAGAAGTTCAGCACAGTCGACAAACAAACCCCAATGTGATGGAATTCACGGGTGCGGCACGCCGAGCGACACCAGTCGTAAATCAAGTGTGGGCGGGAGACCGGCCAAATTAAACCCGGTGAAGGACGCATGGGACATGCCTAAGTCTAAAAATGTTGCTTACGATATTAATCGCAACCGGCATAGTTTAGAGTCTTATGAGAAAACTCCGCTGGCGCAAGGGAAAGTGCAGCACAGTTCGCCCAACGAATCTTCGCGTCGCTCTAAAGACACCGATTCGTCGAACAGCCACGTGAAGCACAAAAACTGCTTGCCGTGCCACGGTCCAAAATCTCCTCCAGAACCGAAGCACAAAGAAGATTACAAGTTTGCATTCAAAGCGGGCAATCCTAATTCTGTGCAAAGCGTGAGCTCTTCGGATTCTAAGGGCATCAAAATGCCGAAGATGCGTCATCCGTACACCAAGAAATCTTACACTATCCCAACATTAGCTCCACCGTTTACCATTTGGCGAGACGCGAACGCTACTGGATATCCCGAGCACTGGCGTTTAGCGAGCGTTTATCAACACGCGTACAAACCGCCAGAACAACGCCGCCGGCCGCTCATAGACTGTATCTATCAATAAAAATGCATGATAATTTTTGCTGTTTATTGGGTCCATTAGACGACATGTGTACATTGTTCAATAATCCCGACATAATTGATTAAATTATTTCACGATAAGTAACGTTTACTAATTTCTCACACCTGACACCTGCGTCTTTATCGCTTTAGATAGCGGAGAATGGTACCTACGGCGGTCCTGTCCGTGAATCATGGCAGAAATCTCTCGTATTCCATGAAGAATGTGCATTTCCTTATTGTCTCCCAGGCTTTGTTGCAGAAGTGGAACCATCCTTTTTCGGAGAGATTCGCCACGTTAGTGATCTGGTGTCGATTGACTCCGAGTATCATCCAGCGCAAACGTTTGGCGAGCTGTTCGAACGGTGGGTGGCCGCGGTATATCTCTCTGTTATCTGAAACGAAATCCATGTTCAAATATTTTATATACTAGTAAGTAAAATAAATAACGCCTGTTGTCAGAATAAACAATTTTAGCCTTTGTTTCGCCAAATCCAATACATTTTTACTAAATAGATTATTCTCTAAAAAGGGTAGAATTAGCTGTATCTATTATACATTTGTTGTATATTGACTATCAAGAATATGATTCGCGCTGTATTAGTTACAATAATAAAAATAATAATAAAATAATAATATATAATACAAAGGAATTGTTAAGATTTCAAGATACCGTACTAGACGAACGTGACTGCGTCCGCGAGCGCCCCGTATTCTTCTTGAAAAAGACTACCAAATGTGGTTAAAACTATAGTCGGTACCCTCTGACTTATTACGTGAATATTTCCCGTGTTTTGACATCCATAATATGTAGGTACATATTTTAGAATCCTAGTATTCTGCAAGGTGATTATCTGTGTTGTAATCAAACGCCGTTGTCGAAGGTGTTATCACGCTAGACCTAGACTGCTTATTGGCTCTCAAGGACGGTTGCCTGAACACACTATGAATATGGTGACAGTTTTGTAAACTTGAGGGCCGTAGCTAACCAGTCGGATACTCAAAAGTACCACCATACTGGAACTTTGATAACAGTGTTACCTTCACCGGAAGTTCAAGCCGTTGGTGGGGATCGAACCAGCGTCCGTCAGTTTGACAGCTCAGACACGCTCCCACTCCCACCGCTGAGCTATTATCCCTTCGAACATTTTCGGAAGATACTAATACGAGCCCTACTTGGTGAAATGGTGTCCTATCTGAATCTACAATAAAGGGTCTCGCGAGTTTACTAGCTTGCACGAGAAGAAGTTTGTCCAACAATAGTTACATTTGTTCAACAGTCATTACAGTTTCATGATGATAAACATTAACTGGCAGTTTCACAATTATTACGCCTTTCGTTAATACATCTCTCTCTTTCTCTCTCTCTCTTACTCGTGTACTTAACTCGTGTCATATTAACAATTTTCTAGAATATTCAAAAATCGTCGTGGCTCAGTGATCAGCGACACTGACTTTGGAACCGCGACCCCGGGTTCGAATCCCGGGTGGGGCAAACATTTCTGTGATGAGCAAAGATGTTTGTTCTCGGGTCTTAGATGTTTGTGCATTGTGATTGTGTGTGTCTATGCCTCCCGTGACGCAGAGTATCCTAGTGCGGGGGTGTGTGTGGGGAAAAAAAAAGATACTCACCAAAATCGCTATAAATCTCCGGGAGCATGAACAGATTGATCGGAGTACCGCAAGCCTCTATGCTGTAATTCTTGCATACATTGTCGACGTGCAGACCGTTCTTATTTGAGTCACTGTACATGTACATTCCGGAATTCAGCTGGAGATCGGACTTCTGGAATGTCTTCCTGCAAATAAAAAGATTATACTAACAACCAAAAAATTTAACCAGAACAATGTAACAGTTTGCCAACCTCAAACAAAGAAATTCTTGGAGCACTCTATACGTGTCTATGGACTTGCATGCGAACTGTATTGTATATATTACAGTAACTGTATTACATACCTCTTTTAGGAAAATTACTCTTTGAAATGTCCTATTCTATTCGTATAATTACTACATAAGTACTGTGTTACATTTTTTTAAGGACTTTTTGGTCATTTATTCATAAGGTTTTACAATTGCTGCTGCGGAGTACTTGACCATTTCGCCACATTATCGTAATTTAATTTAGATTTTATGACATAAATTTGGGTGGTTTTAAAATTAATAAAATTGAGCTGTAGAGCGCAACACACTTTTTCCAACTTAAATACGAATAAAATTGCTATTAGCGGTTTTAATTATCGCGGGGCGTAGCTAGTTTAAAATAAATTAGTAGTCTCTGACTCTAAAAACGATACTGAACTAAACTAATATCGATTCCAATTCGACTGGCCGGTTGGCGCAGTTGGTCATGTCTGTTTGACCTGTGTCTGGGTGTGTATATGTATATAAGTATATATATCAGTCATCACGTTACCATAGTACAGGCTCTGCCTAGTTTGGGACCTGAAGACATTGTGAGAATGTTAAAAAAAATAAAAATTACATTAGATTAGATTAAGATTAGTATCATTGTTTGGTAAACATTTCTTAGATACTAGTTTTAATGTAAGTTGTGAATGTAAATTTATTCGTTAGTGTAATATGTTAATCTGTGCTTAAAGCTAATGTAAATAATAATAAATAATATATACGAAATGGATAACAAACTTACCGATATAAATCTTGTATAGCCCTGACAGAGTCACAAGTGAAGTCTTCAAGCTGACAACGGTTATGGAGGAGCAGTAAATGAGGACGGCCCTCTCCATCATTAGCTGACTCGGAGTTATCCTGACTGGCAGCTGTGTTTGATGCCGAGAGAGAAGGCTTAAGCATTTCTGCAGCTTGGATGTATCTGAAAGATATAAAAACTTGATCTTTCTAATGGGACAATCTGGAGCTTAGGTTATATCAATATGGTAACATGTTCGGCCTATAAAAGTCAATTTTGACAACTTTGTTAGTCCGCTAATTTTAATTCGTCAATTTATATTCTAATTAATATTTATATTAAATCCTACATTTTAAGACACAGCACGTCATTTTCCGTACTGAAGTACTCAGCCGTGTTGTTGTCCGGGCGCGGAAGGCGCACTGCCTACTAAAACTAGCGCTGAAAGCGGTATGCCATTAGGATAGGACAAGGAGACAAGGGCACCACTGTGATACGAAGCTCAGCTTGAGCTGTCACCAGAACAGGGAGACACCGAAACAAACTGCCCCAGTATCAAAGTGGTCAGTAAATGGGCCCCTTAGGATTTTTATTCTAAGACTATTTGGAAATAATCTAACCAGGTTGTTTTTGCCTCGAGCATGCCGACGAGCTCAGTGTCTGACTGTGTATACCTGGGTCTCTCGACCTTGTATTCCACCGGGAAGACCATGAGACGACTCTAAAGCTGTCAACAAGGAGACTGCGATGGAGTCGTCCATGTCACCTAATACTTAAAAGAAGAACCCTGAGCGTAACAAAGGTTTTAAAAACATGAAACGCCAAAAATCTGTACCTATGAGTGAAACATAACAATTTTCACCACACTAGCACCATCTAGCGAAGAACTTGCAAGGCGCGTGACGGGAAAGGCTCTGTGCTCTCGTAGTTAGATGATTACTTTTTCTATAATGCTGCTCTCGATTAGTCGCCGGTTTGACATTGGCTTTGACAGAGGCGTTCTAGAATTTAAAAAACATTTTACCCACTTGTGAATGAATTTTCATTTTCCTCATCGGACTCAATGTGTACAACTAGCGATCGACAGCTAGTGTGGTGAATAATTGTGATTCCTCAAGCCACCATATTTTGAATCCCTTGCTACGCTTAGGATTCTACTCTAGAATCCTTCCCTTCGCTCTGGATTCAAACAATGGCTCTCACCCTAAGTACATAATTTTGGTCCCTTGTGACACAATGTCTGTCTCAAAATGTGTATAATTGGTAAACTATACACAACCCAATATAATAAATAATGTGTTTTTTTTTACCTTAAGAAGTTATAATCCGTGAACCAATCCTGCACAGCAATAAGGACGTGACATATCGCCATCAAATAGGAAGCTATTTGAAGACAATCCACTGTCATTATGTTGGCACTACGCGCCGTCACAGGGTTAGTACTTGTTTCTTCAATGAGTGATGTAGACCACAAGGCCTGGCAGTCGAGGAGAATCACACGGTCGTTGGTAATGTACATATCAATCCCTGCAATACCATACAAAGAAATTCCTTATATGTGTAACAGTGAGAGTACCTGCATAAATGAGCTAGTCTGACTCAAGATGTCAACTGGCCGGTGATCCGAAATATGCAATTTTGTGAGTATATAATATTGAATGTTAAGGTCAAAGGCGCGAATTGGTTGATATGTGTTGCTAATATACAGGCTACTTTACCTAAATTGTTCCACCTGGTATTTGGTAAACAGTCACATTGCAGTTGACTGGTCAATTGCAAGCAGTTTGTTGTTTGTTACAGAGAAGCATACTTAAAAGTTTACAAAGCCCTGTTTGACCGCCCCAAATGCCCTGTTTAATCACCCCAATTGTACAAAAAGTTTTTATCAATTATATACTAAATTTTTTGCCTATAAGAATGATATGATTATCAACTTGACTGGCAGCACTCCACACCTCATATCGCACTACTAGTACATTTATTAACTACAAGAATGTATTTTTCTGTTTGATAGTTGATTGCTTTTTGCTAAATTTATGTTGCTGTAGTTTGCTGTTGTTACTAGTCTGCCCACCTAGCCTAGCCGCCTAGCCCAAATACAATCTAAATTTTTTTTAAAAATTTTAAGGGTTATTGATAATAAATTAAATAAATTAATAATCGTTACCCTTGGTACAATGGACTCCTCTTTCTATCTGTTCAATATCTTGCATTTTGAACTTGAAATAGTCGTTTTTCTCCATTTTTTTCTCTGGAACTTCCACAAACTCAAGTGTTTCTTCTTGATTTTCTATGCCAGATTCATCATTGGCCTCAAATGCTCCATCATTTGGTACTTCATAAGAGTTCAATATTTGGCTGCACAATGTTTCGTCATGTACATTGTTTGCAATCAAGTTCATTATCATAGATTTTCCCACACCCTGTGTACCTGAAAAATATAGAATTCATATCACGAAAAATCATAAATTTTGTAACATCTTAACTTAATTCAGAGAGTTAACAGAATGTATACTTTTAGTGACTCAGTATATAATGTGATTCTGTTATTATTTAATGTACATTTTTTACTGGCTGTCAGATAAATTGAGAAAATATTTTCATATTAAGGTCACTGTATTCTGTGTAAAAAATAAAAATATGTATACCTCACATCCCAAATACAAAATTTAGCTGCCTGTTGTGTTGCCTTAAGAGGCCTCTTTTGTTACCTGTATTTCTTATATAAGGTGTCTTGTGGAGTGTGCAGTTCCAAACCTTAGTAACGCCTGGGATTAAGTACATGACTTACTGGATATACTAGTATCACCATCACCTGAATTTGGTGTGTTTGTTTTCAGTTTGTTTGCAGTATCACAAGGTTTTTTTTTTTTTTTAATTGGGAATAGGCAGGCGTTTGACCACTACCTCACCTGATGTTAAGTGATGATGCGGTCTACGATGGAGCACGCCTGCCTAGAAGATACCTATTCACTCGTGACTTGAAGATACCCAGGTCGTATTTTTTCGGAAATACAGAGTTAGGCAATGAGTTCCATTCGTTAGCTGTACGCACTAAGAATGTGGAAGCAAAACGCTTCGTGCGACAAGTTGGAACGTACACCATGTATGGATGTCGCATTGCCGTCTGTATGGTATAATGGTAATCAGCAGTGATATTATGTAAAAACTGTCACTTTATTACATTATGATTTGGTTGACTATTATTGAAGTCAGCTGCCTTGCCAACTGGTGAACATACTACCAGATGGTAGGGATGGACATCCCCATGGGGTATAGTGAATCTCTACATTCTTTATTTTAATTGTAAATATTGACTTGTTTCATTTCTACTTAAGGCAACATCTGAGTTTGGTCTTAACACTCTTAACCTTAAAGACCCCAAATTCAGTACTTTTTGGTAGACACATTATTAAAGACTTACTAACTAGTGGACTACTGACATGAGTGAGTAACAAGACGCTAACTAGCGTATCTAAATAATCTATGAGTAATTTAGAAATATGTATATGTATATCATTACTATACCTATAATTCCAACAACAAGATAGTTAATGCTTGAATCATGTAGAAATTCTAATGCAACATTGTTGAATTCTAAGTTTTCATCTAGAAGTTTCACAGGCTCTGATAAATATTTCAATGGTGGTGAGGGTTTCTCTATAGTTTTCTTTTCTTTATTTTCATTTTGAGCTATTTTACTAGGGACTGAAGCATCTTCAGTGCTTTTAAGAGATTTGGGACTTGTGGGACGTTCTTCCTTTGGATTGCTATGCTCACGAGTCTTCAAAATTATGGTAGGTTGTTTCTCTTTATCTTGCTTTTCTTTAGTGGTATCTTTTGCTGGTTCTCTATCTGATTTTAAGATGATGGGCCTCTTAGAGATGGTAGATTCCTGAAAATAAATTGTCAATTTAATTACTACATATTTATTAAAATTTCACCCTATTAAAACATGTTATACCTCTTAGCCATGTATAGGCAATGGTGAATGAAAATATGGCATATTAATTCTGCCCGCAGTGTCTCTTGCATGGATTACGATTTCTCGCTACTGCAATTATCCCACATGAACTATACTTTTTCCACATTGAAAAGTAGCCTATATGTTATTCCAGGGTATAATTAGCTATTTTGATTCTAAATTACAATGAGTCTTTTCAGACATTTCAGCATGAGGGAGTAATAAACATACAAACTTTAGCCTTTTAAATAATATTAGTGTGTGTTCATCGCTAAAATATATACTGTAAAGTATACTGGTCTATATGACAGGTCAGTTTGAATAAGTAATTAAAAAGAAACAAATAATTGTAAAACTAAAACCAATGGTAAGAAAAACAGCTAGGGTACTCTATCAGTCTACACACAGGTTGATCAATCATATGTAATGAGACTGTGTGAACACTATGGGACTGACATAGTCGGTGTACGACTCAAAATCCCTAAATTAAATAAAGAATTTTAAAAAAAAAGCAAATACATTAAATGATAATAGAAATAAATAATACTTAAGCCATCCAACTAGTACAAAAAGGCGAAGAATTTAGTGTTTAAAAAGATGTCAGACAAGGCAATCCATTTTCCACCAAACTTTTCACAGCAGTGCTCGAAATATATATTTATTGTCATATTTGCTGAGAGACAAATTACAAACTATGCATCAGGAAAGCAGGTCTAACCATGAATCGAACTAAAAGTCATGACAAATAAGAGAAAATATTGAAATAGGACAAGAAATTATTGAATATGTAGATGAATATTTATATTTGAGACAACTTATATCAATAAAAGACCATAACTCCAAAGAATAATAAGAGTAAGCAACACTTGGAAACAGTACTGGTCACTCAAAGTATAGGTAAAAATGAAACAATACCCCTGTTACATTATAACAAATGTATTCTTCCATATCTTACATATGGTTGTCATATCTGTTTGCTTGTTTGTATCATATCACGACTGCAGTTCTTATATTAATTTTTTTTCAGCCGAAGGTGCTAATCCCAACAGACTGAGGATAGTTTTTATGCATACATTTTTTACTAATAAAGTATAGCAGTGTATAAATCTACCAGCGAATTATGCAAACCTGATATGTGCGTTAAACAATTACATGAATAGACTAGTTATTTGGACGTGAACGTCCGATAGCTGAGATGATGATTTTTAAATAGAATAGGTACATATTTTTTAATAATATACTTTAAAATACAATTATTCCTGGACACTGTGCTACATTTACCTTACTGAATGGAAATATTTTCTTCTTTTTTTCAGCCATGGTTGCTCAATATTTCATATGAGAAATGCTGTATATTAATATGCTTTCTATTTCGGCCAGTTAATATGTGGTTAATATAGTGATTATCTTCAGTGGATTATCTTGCAGAGCAGAGGAAGCGTGATGTGTGATACCGATACCGCGTCGGCGTCGATAAAATTAGCAAAAACCTCATACTCTTCTTCTTCTTACATTTATGGCGTTTAAACGCCATTTAGCGTCTGTCAGTGTCAAAGTATGGCCAGTGGGCCAATACGAACAAAATAACCGGTTCATGAATACAGAATATATTTATTGCATGATGAAAAGAAAACTATAAGAATTTTAATATATGGTTTAGATTAAAAGCAATCGTATTATTTTAGGTGCGATGAAATCTTCTCCCACTAATTCTCTCCAAGTAGAATATGTTGATCCACCCCTGTTTCTTTGTCGACAATTTTTGAGTGATCGATATTTGTAGTGGTAATGATAAAATCACACCTTTCGATTGTAGGTGAAATCTATCTACGTATGAAATAGCCACCATTAAAAATTTCTTGGTATTCATAATTAGAATTCTACTTCAAATTACGCTCACTGCTGTGTGTTCTCATAATATCTTCTCTCACCAGCATTGCCAAGTCTACGTCTTATTACGTAGATAAATGTTCTCCAATTTCTGCAATCTGAGTATCATCCTCTACTATTTGATCTAGCTTTGACACATCTTGCGCTATGCTGGTGTTTAGTCATTCAACTGTTGAACAATATAGAATACAATATCTCTTCCAAGGCGGTGCCGTTACCTTTGTTCGTGTCCATCAATTGTACGGTTAATATTTTCTTTTAGGCTGATATGAACCACGTTGTGCTCTAATATTACAGAAGAAAGGCTCAAGGTGGCTTGGCTCAGCTTATAAAATGGTATGTATACCAAAAATGTGGTCATATTGAAAGTATTGAATGAATATATCACTGTCTCGGCCTACCTGGGCTACACCCAAGAAATCCGGTTTCTCTAATAACTTATCTAAAAATATAGAGGAATATCACTTCTCTCAGTCCCTGGTAAAGTATTTGCTAGAATTCTCCTCAACCGTCTCATAAAAGTATCTGAAGCAATACTACCTGAGACTCAGTTCGGGAGCAATAATATGAATCTGCTCATAAATTTAATGTCCGTCTCGGCGATAATGATATAAAGCAAGTAGAAAAATTCAAATATCTTGGCACCACAATAACATCTTAAGGTAACCTTTATCCGGAAATTAATAACAGAATCAGTGCTGCCTCTGGAGCCTTCAGAAAACTTCAGGGCAAGGTATATCGCACACATAATATCTCATTAAAAACAAAAATAAAGGTTTACCTATTAACAGTTTTGCCAAATCTTTTTAACTCCTCAGAGGCGTGGTGCCTGTATTGCGAGCAAATACGGGTTTTGGATAGCTTTCATTTAAAATGCCTCCGTGATATCATGAACATCAGATGGTCCAATCGTATTAGGAACACGGAAGTACTACGTGGAGCTAACATCGGTGGGATAGAATCTTACCTCATTTGGTGACAGTTGCGACGGTGCGGCCATATCTCTAGAATGCCTGACGAGAGAGTTGCGAAACGCATCTTCTATTCTGAACTGCAAAATGGTAAGCGTAAAAGCGGTAGCCAATTCTTGCGATATATGGGTGTTCAGAAAAGACACATGAAAAATTGTAACATTGAGCCCTCTCACTGGGAGTTATTGGCTCAAAATTGTTCTGAGTGGAGGTGCTTGATCTAGCAGAACTTTGAAGACGACAAGAGGCATGAGCTTGATTTGAAGCGTGATGATTTCAAAAACAGACCCTCCATCAACTTAAACTATAATTATGTTCAAGGTATCCTTACGTGCAGTATATGTGCACGCACTTATAAAGCTAAAATAGGGTACTTTAGTCACATGAAGGCACATGAACGAAGCCAATATATATGAATTAATAGCAGTAAAATTGCAGTCGCCATTGCCGAAATTGGCAAGGATGTATGATGATTATGATATAATCTAAAAATAATTAATAGTTATATGACAAGTTTTTGAGAACCACTCATCATTACTTCCCATATTTTTATCGATATCGATATAATCAGATAATAAATCTTAACCACCTATATAAATTGAGTAGCGAAGAATGCTCCAGGAACAATAGCCAAGTAGCGTGATTGTTAAAATTAAATGTATTCCTTTGCACAATAGGTTGTGTTTTCACTAACACAATATCGGTTATTATTAAATTAATCTAAAAGTTGAAAAAATAGTGAAAATCTCTTACCGGTGACCACCGCGGTGGTACGAAACACCTCCTCTAGATATGTTAGCCTCCTTTCATTGATGGACTGCAACACTGCACAATACAGCATGATGCAAATTTTAACAGTGCGGCAGGAGTTGTTTCTAATGAAGTACGAGCTCAACTGACGCTAGTTAAACGCAGGTTATGCATTGCATTGCCTAACTATGGCACTAAGGCCACACCCACTTCTCCTTATCTCTCTTTCTTTCATGGTACTTTCCATTTGCAAATTTTACAAATCTATGTAATTTTTTGGCCAACGTCTTTTTAAAATTTGAGATGACAACACTGTCACTGTCATTTTGACACAAGCTATCAAATGTTATGCCGAATGCGCAAAAATAGCGACTGACTAGGGTTTAATTTAATTTTATGTCTGCGAAACAAAATGGATTATTGCACAAAATTGGGTCTGAAGTTTCTTCTATTTACGTATTTTCTAACAACTATAAATGGGCAGGACGCGTGTGTAAAGACAGGCCCATGTAGATGTGAATTTGCCAATGGCACCGGAATCGACTTGACGCCTGAATCTAAAAGTACTTTTTTCACTTCTGAAATCTACAAGATGAATATCGTGACTAAGCAGTTGGAATTATCAAAGTACTATTATCACCCGTGCTACGATGCTGTACCGCCGATCAACCCGTGGGGTGTTAACGACACATGCAACAAAAACCTGTCGGTTAGTGAGATATATCGATTGCTTTTGCCATAGAACAATTTGTGCAACGTAATTTACGGTGGTAAACACTGTTCTTATTGATGAAATGTTCCGCGAAGTACCAATAGCCGTAATGCATCCACGAAGTACAGAAAAAAACTACCTAGTTATAAAAATAGTAACTTGTCATATTTAAACCAGTTTGACTAGTTCATGGTGGGTATGTTGTGTTTGTAATATTCAAATGAATTTTTATCACTAAAATGCCGTTCCAAAATAAGCTCAGTTTTTTGATCTCTTCACTGTATCTAACCAAACTCAATTTAAGTTATTGTCTTATATTGATTTATATTGGACCTTTTATTGTGTAAATGTCATACCTGTCATACCATGTCTAAATTGAGCATTGGCTAAACCACTGAGAATTTTGGTAAAGGATAATATTATTAAAACTCACATTCATAATTAATTTATACTGTTTCTACGGGTATAACATGGCACTTATGTGTAGTCAATATCATGATCAACAACTATTTCAGCTTTATCAGGACCTTACGATGAATGCACCACACTCAAGATTATATACATGTGTAGTATAACCAAAGAAGTAACAAACATACACACAAACTTTCGCCTATTTATTAATAGTAGGATTCATGCTGGTGGTTTATATATTGATTTGTGCTAGGCTACTGTCACCAAAAATATCCATTTGCTTATGCTCAAGAATCCTAAAATTGGAACAACAAACAAAATTTTTACCAGAAAATGGAACCGACTTCAACACTCAAAAGTGTGAAATAACTTGTTAAAGTTGGTACCATGATAATTCAAAGTAACTAATATTAAAATATGGTGCTCACGGTACCAACTTCAACAAGTTATTTCATACTTTTGAGTGTTGAGTCGGTTCCATTTTTTGGTTAAATATTTTTTTGTCTCTTTTTAGTGATCTCTGTTACTCATGGGATCAATTGTCATTATGGTGTAGGAATGTTCAACAATGTCTTCACCCGCTACAATAATATCTTCTAGGTATAAGCACCCACTTTTCAGGTATTGGAGTGTAACTCAAAAACCGCTTGTCCGATTTTGATAAAATTTAAATGGAACCACAAAGGAAGCACCACCATTCAAATAAAAAAAAACAACAATCAAAGTCAGTTCTTCCAGTCGGAAGTTATGAAGTAACAAATATTTTTTAAAAAAACCTTACTGTCGAATTGAGAACCTCCTCCATTTTTTGAAGTCAGCTAAAAAGGAAACAATACTTCACATTCATGTTTTTTTTAAGCTATTGCATAGCTTCTATCGCTGGCCTTGAGCGTGGAGACCGAATCCAGTCATTCCGTAATGAAAATAACCTAACACCCTAAACATCAAAACATCCTACCAGGGTATAAGGAAAGAAAAGAGCACAATGTTTGGAATACGCAATGCCAGTGGTAATACTTTTTTCTCTAAACGTCAAAACATCCTACCAGGATATAAGAAACGAGCACAATTTTTTTTTTGGTGACCTGAAGACTGATATATACTTATATACATATACACACTTATATACATATACACACCCAGACACAAGTCAAACAAACATGTTCATACACACAAATGTGCCAACTGCGCCAGCCGGCCAGTCGCCAATGTTACTGGAATACACAATGCCAAAGAAATACCGGATGAAAACAAAACATTTAATTGAAAAAGAAAAAGTGTTAGTTTCAGTGTCATTATTTTTCACAACAACATGGGATTTTCTGCATATTTCGTAGCAAAGCTACTAAGGCAGCATAACAATGAAAAGGAGAAGTTTTAAGTCGTAAGTTTTACATGAATTAGTGAGCTTCGCATGTATGCGACAAGACTCACACTATATAGGAAGGGTTCGGAGCACACATCTGAGTGACAGAACTGTTTATTTTAAGGTTTCTATTCTCCAAGAGTTCCTTTCGTTTTCATGTAGAAGGTTTTCCCGCATTTGGGTATTTTCCATACCAGGGAGGCATGAAAAGGTAGCAAATGTGAAAAATTTGGAGTATTCTTGGATTGGATTGGACCTGATGACTGATATATATACTTATATACATATACACACCTAGACACAGGTCAAACAGACATGTCTATACTCACAAATGTTTGACCTGTCCGGGAATCGAACCCGGGACCAGCGGCTCAGAAGGCAGCATGCTACCAACTGCACCAACCGGTCAGTCAATGTGTTTTATGCTTCAACATTTCATTGGTGCTGATGTATTCTTTACAGATTTGTCGTCAAGTCTACACTCTAGACTTCAATAGTACTGGATCTACATACAAGATGGATGGTGGAGTCGCTGAATATATAGGAAATACAAATGATTCTGTATTTAGTGTCCCTGGAGATGCTATAATCTATAAAAATGGTCCTTCGTGAGTATATTTAATTTTTGTAAAACAATTTCCAAAGGTCTTTTTTTAATGAATTAGGTGGCAAACAAGCAGATGGGCTGCCTGATAATAAGCGATCACCGTCGCTTATGGATATCTGTAACACTGGGAGCATTACAATACATTGCCAGTCCTTTTAAGACTGTTAACTCTACTGGATGGCTAAGGATTTGTTTATAAAAAGAAATATAACTTTAAGTTTAACTTCTTGGTGGATATGTTTTATAATATCTAATCTATCAGTCTGGTATTTTACTTGATGGTCAGTGATGCTGGTGCAATCACACTAGATCTTGAATGTTGACTGGCTATCAAGGACAGCTAAGTTTGGTGAGATGTTTTTAAATTTGAGGGTGGTAACTATTCAGGCGGGCACTAGAAAGTATCTTACAATCTCGCTGTAGATTTAACAATTTTACTTACATCAAAAATGCAGGGATTAATCTGGCGACATCCGTCTGGTTGACAACCAACACAAAAATTGTTTTAGCTGTTATGGTATTATTGCCTATTGAAAACATTTCTTTTGTAATCTCTGTAACTTTGTGTCATTAAAGTGTATTTATATTGTATTGATCATTTTTGGATCAGGTTCGTGCTTTGACCACTGAGCCAAATCTGTACATAGAATATTTATTTGGATTAATTCTATTTTATTTGTTTTAGGAACACTAAAGTTCTTCTAGTTTGTGCTCAAACTGATGACCAATTTCATATAATGTCATTGGATGAACCAAATGCCATTGTAAGTATGTAAAGTCTTTACTAAATACCATGAAATTTATTTGCAAAATAGATAAAATTATCACTGAATTCAGCTAACAAACTGATTGATAGCATTGATTATTTAATCTATTCTAAGCTGCACACTGCTATTTCACCCCTGTAGACTACCATTTTGCGTTACATAATTTTTCCCATAGGAATCTTTTTTTTTAATGAAAATAGTCTGTGTGATAATCCAATCAGTAAACTCTGTGATAAATTTAATTCCATCTAAATCCATTCAGCTGTTTTGCAGTGATTGAGTAACAAAACTCACCTCCATTCAAACTTTCACATAAGTACATAATAGCAATAAGATTGCACTCTAGGAAATGCTCCCGTTTCATAAAGATACAAGGAATTCATGTAACAAAAATGTATTATTACAACCAACATTTGAATTCCAGATTTTGTCGAGACTGAATCATTCATTAAAATAATTTCATTTCAATAAAAACGTTTTGCTTTTTCCATACGAAACGCAAATTTCATATGTAAGGACCTAATAGTAGTAAGATTAGGTAAATAAATGCCGGTCAAAATCGTCCCTCTTTCGCTTCGCTGTTGTCGAGAAGTAAATAGTGAATATGTAACTGTAAATACCAAAAAGTGTTTATGTTAATACAATTTAGAATTACTACTCATAAACGAGGCATGGTGGCTGGTCTGCTTTAGTATATAGTCTGCATTGTTCTTGTTCAGGTGTCACTCAATACTAAGCAAATAACAATAATGTCTGCTGTATTTGATACATAATGGGCGTGTGTTTACTATTTGGTGACGTCACGTAGATAATTATTGTTGCTACTTTTTCGCGTACTTATTTGTGGAAACCAATTCGAATCGCCGACTTAATAGAAACGTTTCATTGAATTTGGCTGGCCGCGCTGGAACTTGTGTGTTGCGTGCGTTCAGTGCTACGTTTTACGTATTTCCTTTACTTTTTACTCCATGTTACACTTGTAGTTCAAGTTACCCAACCTGAGGGGATTAAGTACTTACAGAATTACTCCACCTTTATGCCGGTAAAACAATCATTTTTGTATGTCGGATCGAACACGCGTGTCTGAATAAAATAGGGTGTAAAATCAATCTATCTAACATTTATCGATAAGTGTACACGACTTTTTATATTTATGTGATTTGATGTTCGAATTGTCAGCTACACGACCCACATTCGTTCATTATATTACAGACTAGCAATTACAGAGTTTACTTAATATGTGGTGCGTCGTGATGGTGGGATTCATAATTTATTGGTACTACGAGGATGCCTCCGCGGAATCTTAAAACGTAATAGTTGCTCAAGATCTGTGCAGGTGATGATCTATGAGGTGGTTCCTCAGGAGTTTATATGCGAGTACAGCGTCTAACAGTATCCTACGATTTGACAATGATGTCATCCCAAAATACTTAAAAAGCCGTTTATGCTAGCTCATACTGAAATATAGAGATTAAAAAATCGAAAACAGAACTTGAATGACAGTTTTTAGACAAATTATCGAAATAAATTTAAAAACTTAACATTTCGGTACAGCTCTTCTATGACAACTGTATCTAAATATTAAGTCTTTTCCATTATGATACAATTTCATAGCTGGACCAAGGAGGTTGCAATCTAGTTTTTCTACATATAGTCTGTGGACGCGGCGCAACACGCATGCGCGGCCTGCAAATGGATTTTGGCGCTAAACGCTTACAAATAAATGCAAACTGTGCATTGATTTGTATACTGCATATGCTGTGATTTTACGTAAATTTCATTATCTATTTGTATCTATGTTTGGTCTGGTATTAAGATGATTGGAATGGTAAGCTGTTGGAAAAGCAAGGACTAGGCGGACGTTCCGAAATCAGTTTGAGGAAGTTCTAAGAAAGAGTCAGGTTAAGAGTACTCTAAACAGACGCTCTTGTATGAAAGGTTTGATGAGCGTGGATGAAGCGAAAGAAGTGTCTCGGGATCATAGCAATTGGAAGGTTGTGGCACCTGCGTACCCCTACGGGAAAGAGCCGTGAATTTAATGTATGTATATATGTATAATACAACAAGGTAATATACAAAAAAGGTGAAAGATTTGATCTCGTTTGAACACTTATCCTAGCTGTATTGCAGTATGCAGTCAAAGTAGATTAAAATTATTACTAAATTAACGAATACATTTATATTATTTCAGGTTTTATCGTTTTATTCAAGAGCAGCGTGTTTAAAAACGTTGAAGCTACCTGATGAGGGAAGATCTTTAGGTTCTACCCTTCTGATAATATTCTTCTCAGTATCTATATTCTACCTAGTGCTTGGTATTTGTACCAAAAAGTTCTTGATGGGAGCGACGGGGATTGAAATCATACCTAATTTAGCGTTTTGGACGGACCTGCCAAATCTTGTGAAGGTAATAACAATTTAGTCAAATATAATACATTAGTTAGCTTTTTTATAGTAAGTTTTGCGTCTTCGTTATTGTGCAACCTTAGAAACACCACAAGTGAACAATCAGAAAATTATGATTGTTCTTATCAGAAAATAATCTGTTCAAGTGTGTCGGTATCGGACACGCGTGCAATTCGCCCAAAACACATTTGATTGTATTTATAAGAGACACCTTTTAATTTTCACTGAAAAAGCATAATATATTAGACTACAAATTTTCACCCAAATCGGTGAAGCCGTTTCCCAATTACTAATAAATTCATATTTTTAAAAGTATCGTCTGTTTTAATATTATTTAGTGGCTTGAGCCCGGCCTCAGGTCGGTGTTGAAATGGCAGCGCTAAACTACTAACCATAGATAAACTTTAAAAGAAAATGTTTACAACTTACATTTTTTTATTTAACTCATTACAACCTTTTTTTAGTTACCAATGAATGAGTATACTAGATCTTTGATTTGGTAGTTTTTATTTTTTACGCTCACATACCCGAAGTAGGATTCCTACGTCGCCAGAGGCATGGACACACGCAATCCCATCGAACGCACATCCTAAACCCAGAACAAACAAATACACTCATTGCATAAATTTTGCCTCGGCCGGATTCTAATTGAGGGGACCAGAAATCATGTCTCTGACCACTGAGCTACGGCGCCCGCCAATATTATATTACAAGACATAAGTAAAGGTGAAAGATGGATAAGAATTCATAAGTGAATTCTTGATGTTCAAACTGAATAAATTATATTGAATTCGAGGCCAAGCTGAAGGTCAATGCGAAATTAGTCTATAAAGGCTGCATAAAATTCCATGATTATTGGCATGTAGACAGTTAACCGCTCACACAAGTCTGATATTGATATCACGAAACAAATTTTAAAGACGTTTACTACCACAGTATATCTATTCGTCAATATATCGAATATTCTAGCATTATAAATATATAGTGAGTTTTACCCGCATGGAAAAAGAGGATGTTAGTAATATAACCAGGCTAAAAGCAATGGCTTCAATTTGGTTTACGAGTTATAGCCATTTAAATTATAGACTAGGTAATATTATAAGTGAGTTAATACATCTGATCTTTTAATCGCCAGGTAGGTAAGGACTACTCCAGGCTTGAGCACAACCACGGGTAGAGCTTACCTATAACCCGCCTGGATCGTTACTACTTACCTTCAAGTATGCAATGTTTCACCAGACACACAGTGTATTAAGTTCTGGAAATGTCCTTGAAAGGACCATTAAGTGATATAGTGATCTAAGCTAAGAACTATAAATCATTAAAAAATATATGTTCGTGTATGAGAACTATCATACATTTTTCGTATGATATATTTTTGAAAGATGTTCTAAGATTCTAGTAAGGCGGTTACCCCATCAGACAGCATGACAGCAGAGGTATTGCGTCTGAAAAACATGCCTTTAATCAATCCTTTTCATATTCCAGGACGGCTGGGCGTTTGCGATTGCCGGTTTCAAGCTTCCCGTCCGTGGTTCAGGGCCCGCCCTGTCCCCAGATCCTAACAGTTACGACAGCATATAACATACGGAACCGGCCACGCTATCGGAGGGCCAGCTCGTGCTTATAGAGTAACCTCCTGGATAATGGCAGTGAAGACGGACTCTGTTTGTGCAATTACTGCTTTGAATAGCAAAGTGAAGTGAACACTGATTTTATCTGTAATTCGTGGGTTATCGATCCACAGACTAAGGTTCCCAACATAATAAACCATGTCATATTTACATATATACAAGCCTCTGCACACGGCGTATTTTTAACGCGCCGACGACGACGCACGTTTTACGAACCCGCGCTGCACTACACGCTACACGGCGCTGTAGATGAAGCAGGTTATCGTATTTGTATCAATTCAATCGTGCGGAAAAAGCCAATATTTCGCTCGTACATGGGTCTAGCCTGTAGCGTCACTTAACTTTTCCTATTTCTTTCTATTGTAATGAGTAATAGGGCTTATTATTCATTAAAATAGAAAGAAATAGGAAAAGTTACGTGTAAGCAGTGTTGCTCTACCGACTCCATTGTACTACTTTTAATGTGTCTCCTAAAAGATTTGTATCGTTTAAATGAGCGTTTACTGCGACACAAATTGTATATGTGGAAAATGTTATTGTATTTGTCTGAATTTCGTTTAAACTGTTAGCGCGCGTATTCTCCACGTCGTCTGCGTCGTTCCGATGAAAATACTCCGTGTGCATAGGCCCTAAGGCTTACATTTGCATAATGATTTAATAGTATGTATAAATGTAAGATACAACGTCGATCATGCGTTTCTCTATCGATCGACAACACCGCGAGGTGTAAGCGGCTTGTTTTTTATAATCATGAAGTATAATGCTTTTCTCATTGTTGTAAGGATTTTATTGTAAAATAACCTATTACTGTACCACGAATAACTTGTCGAAATATATTCTTATCGCCATCATATAAACAATTGAACGACACACCTATTGCACGCACTGACTATCAATTCTCTATGACATAATAGAACTAGATAACATGATAACATTTGCCGCCCTTGTATAACACGTGCGGCACGAAAATTAGGTTGTCTCAAGTAGGTGAAAGAAGTATGTAAAGTATACTTCAATACGGTTTTTATTAGTAGTATTGTAGTATTCCTTACCTCTGTGCCGTCGTGTGCTATATCAAAATATATAGTATACTCGCTTCACTTCTTATTTGATGACGTAAGAATTGATCCAGCAATGAAAGAGCGATCGGTATTCTTCTTAAAGTTGAAGTGAAACTGGTCTTATTTTTAAATAGGTCTATGACTTTGATCTCGTCTTAGAACGCTTCTCTAAGTTTGAGAAATCCGTGGAGACCATCGCACTTTCGGTCGCCGACTACGATGGCATTCCCAAGATAGGTTGCGCAGGCGCCCGCCTGACAACTGTAACCAAACCTAAACCTTGTTAAACATTTGACGAATTAGGCACTTTAGAAAGTTACGAAGTATACTCGAATTTAAGACAGCATTTGAATTTAACTGTACAAAACAGTGTGATTGGAACGCTAGTAACATTTGCCAGCTTGTATATCTTTATAATAATAAAAGAAGACGTGTGGCACTCGGGGACTGCCGCGGTATAGCTATTGCATAGCATTTTTTATCAACTTATGCAATTAATATATTAATAACTTATGCAGTAACGCAGATACAACAATTGCCACCTAGAGGCGAGTTGCTGAACTAAACAGACAAGCGTGATATTTCAAAAAAGTCATTAAAAGTTCTGCTATTCATCGATAGATGGCAAAACTAAAAAGTATCACCGCTGTGCCGGTTGGAGTGGGGGGTGTTAGGTTATTTTCGTTACGGAATTTCTGGATTCGGTCCCCACGCTCAAGGCTCGCCCACGCTCTTTTAAGCTATGCAATAGCTTAAAAGAAAGTCGTATAGATTAACTAGCGGTCCGCCCCGTCTCCGCCCGGGTAATAAATTTCAAAATAAAAAGTTATAAGGTTCCCTTATTAAAAAATAATAATAATATAGCCTATGTCACCCGGCGATAGTGTAGCTTCCCAATAGTGAAATAATTTTTCAAATCGGTTTAGTAGTTTCAGAGCCTATTTAATGCAAACAATCAAATCTTTCCTCTTTATTATATTATAGATTCGTTAATATAAATCTTTGTAATTTTTAAATGACATAAGTAAACATGACTGTTCATTTTGAGTCATATTCATATGAATAAATATGACAAGTCCATAAAATAAGTACTGCTTATCTAAGTGCAGGCAACTTCAGACACAGAAACTTACGTAGAGCTTACTGTTTCATTGTGTTTTTGGCTATTTTCGTGTCGCCAACCCATTGCCATCCTTAGGAATTCTGGTTCAACTGTATAAGCAAATAATTAAAAATCATTACCGATATGTACAACCCCGGAGTCTTCATGTCGCGAGTGAATAGGTTCCTTCTAAGTTTGCGTGCTCCACCTTGGACCGCGTCGTCGCTTAACATCAGACAGAGACAGTGGTCAAACGCAAGCTTATAATCTTTAAAAAAAAAAAGCAAGAAATGTATGCATATGGTGCTTAAACTCGCATTTTCGCCAATAAAGAACCAATTATGATGGGGGTAGCGGTGAGTTTTGTGCACACACATTTTTTTTGCCTGTGTTCCCATCATATTTTTAACAACTTTACCTAGTTTGAGTGAAAAAGAGAATTATTAACTGCAATTATATATTTATTGTATCTCTGTAGCACTAAAACAGTTCAGATTTCTTTTCTAATTAAGGTACTGCATGTATTTCTAGAACTGTCCAGTCCAGTAATAAAAGTAAGAAAGTAAACTATTACTATTACTTACACAAATTACTATTTTCCACTACATATTGAAAATTTTAAAGCAGTAATTAAATACTAACATTTATAAAACCAAATATTTTTTTAAGAAATGAACTTATGTTCATTTCTGATTCCGTTACGTTTTCGATTGTGTCCTTACTGTCCTTGAAAATGTAAAACCCTAATAGTTATATGTTTTTGGGCGAATAATAATAAAAGCTGTGCCTTTTATTTTGTCCATAAGTTTAGTTTACAATTTACTTTTATACCAAATAATAATAACATTGAATATTTTATATCTAGATATAGTGTCAATATACATTTCTTCAACTATTGTTAAACCGCAAGCAAAATATTTCCGGGAAGGCCTTTCTCAAAGTATCGATCGATATGTGTGTGAATCGTTGGTTTAATAAACTTCTATTTTATAACTATAATGGAAAGTTGTTATTTTTGTACAAAGTTCTACCTATTTGTATACATATAATATCTACAATTTCTGAAACGTTTAATCTCAAATGTTTTTGTACTCTTTAGTTCTTGGACCAATCGAACAAAAGCTTGAGTGCTTTTAATATTAATTCTAAAAATGATCAACTTGTCTATGTATAATGCTTACAACAAGTGTATTGCGCAGAGACAAAAGTCTATGTCATGTTTGAATCTCTGCAATTAAAAACAGTTATGTCTTGTGTTTGATAGAATATTTTTAATCTCGTGATAATCCATTAGAACTAACGTGTGTTACAACCGGGCGTTAGATTTAGTGTCCCACTGAAACAGGTTTTTTAGCCGAAACCAAAACTGAACTTTCGGTCAGGATCTCAGTTTCGGCCGAAACCAAAACTAAAAAATACATTAAAATTTCTATTTTGTACTGATATCTAAGTGTATTTTTTATACATTTGTTTGTATATACATTCAAAAAGTTCATCATCATCATCTCAGCCATAGGGCGTCCACTGCTGGACATAAGCCCCCTTCCCCCCCCCATTGATTTCCACAAAGACCGGTTGGAAGCGGCACACGTTCATAAAGTTTTCAGACAGTTAAGGAGTGTTAAATAAATTAAAAATACCCGCGAGCCCGTCGTAGCCGCGAAGTTGGCCGAACGACCACGATAATTAACGAACACTCGAGTTTCGGCGCGGCAGCAAGCTTCGGCCATTTTTTTTTTCGAAACTGAAACTAAGACCGATACCAAATTTCTCGGCCGAAACTGAAACCGAACTTTCGGTCCTTTACATTCTAGTTAGAGATCGAGTTTTTCCCTCGTTATTTCTTAACACATTGTTTGAGAGATTTATGTTCTACTATTAATTTAGTGGTTCGATTGATAATGTGCTGTAAGATTTTAAGACATTTTGAAGAGTCAAATGAGGATTCGCATGCTATACATAATAATAATAATATTTGTCTACATGTTCAGAGAATGAGAAAAGATGAAAAATTGAATGAGAAATTCACGATCAGAAGAACTGGTGGGCCATTCAGATGAATCAGTACGGGCAAGTTAAAAACTATAACACATACATAGGTAGGGAGGATATAGGAAGTATGTCGTCGATATTAGTGACAAGAAAAGCCGCATTCATAGATTTAAAAAAACCTTGAACTCAATTTTTGATCAAGAATGCTCAGCTGACGTGAGGCATGCAAATATTTTCCAGCAAACTTCTTCCAAAAAACTTTTTCACTTGTTTTTATAAAGTTATCCGTTGCTTGTGATGATTTTGAGGTTGCGAGGTGTGAGATTCAGAGGTAGAAGTCACTCTTGTACATTTTTTTATATGTGATAGGACTCATACTTTGTAGGACTGCGTTGGTACTATGAATATCATAAGATTTTATAACCTTATATCCACATATGTACATATTTTTTCTCATAATATTAAGGCCGCATTCAGAGAAACATACATAAAAAGTGTGTTTATTTAATATAAATTGTTATAAACTAATCGTAGACAATTTTAATACATGATCCGTAAATATTTTACGTTAGATAATCCCTTCCGTTTTTCAGAGAGAAAGATACCATGGAGTTTTTGTTCGCTTTATTTTTTGTTAAAATCTTCTCATACGGTAATTTCTCCTGAACAACTAAAGAACTGAAACTATATAATATACAATATGACAACCGAAAGAAACGGGATTCTATTTTTGTAGTCCTGCCTTCCTAAACAACGCGCCATTTTATCAAATGTATCTGAAACTTAACCAAAATGCTAAATCAATATGGCAAAGAAAGTTTTCTAGGGTCAAAGGATATTTAAGGATGACCTCTGTAGTAAGCACAAAAGCACTTGCAGTTTTTTTTTCTCATTAGACAATTAGACCCCTTAGCTTCAATTCTCTTTGTTTATTTTTAACTGACTTCAAAAAATGACGAAGTTATATGTTTTACTGTAGGTACCTTTTTTTATGTATGTTCACCGATTTCTTCCCCATTTTTGGACCAATTCTCAAAATTCTTTTTTTGTTTGATAGTGTACCGAGGTGGTCCCATTTAAATTTCATCAAAATCGGACGAGCTGTTTACGAGTTACACTGCAATATCTGAAAAGTGTTACGTTTACTTGGACGACTTCATAATTGCGGGTGAAGAAATCGGTGGACATGTACAATGACAATTGATCCCGTGAGTAGCAAAGGTCACTGAAAAGGGTGAAAAAAATATTCAGAGTATAGGTCTGCCAATGCTAGACACAATTGTTGATTCTTATCATAGGAAAGTGTGTGATATAATGTATATTTTGTACTCGTATATCTAAATTACAATTTTAAAAGTCCTAGTTTCTAAATGCCCAAGGGCCTATTTTGTAATAACAATTGATCATAATTTGACGTCACCCCTAATTATGTCTATCTGTTTAACTACAGTGTGACTTCTGTCTTTAGGACGAATAGTCTGCGGCGGAGTGATCGTATCATCCTATCATCCCTCCAAATAATTCACTCAATGGAATTCATTGGATGGTTGGTAGGATGATATCAAATTTCTATTACATTTTTGAAGTAATTTCATTCTATGAAATTAATTAGATGGAGATGTTTTATAATGGGTATAGATAGACCTGCTCAGTCTGTAACAGGATTGTGCTAGATACGACCACGCTTTTGATAGTGAACCGTTTTGTTACGTAAAACAATTGTAGGCTACGTTTATATATCTTATCTTATATATCTTTAGTCTCAGAAAAATTAACCATCTATAGTTTATACTATCTATACTCTATACTTTACTATCAATAATTTAAATGAATATCGCATGATGATTATAATTTATCATTTATCGCATACATCTTACGTTTTGAGCACAATTATTACAAATATGTACATAGTTTCAATTGTTTATTGTACTTGGCTTATGTATTCAGTGTATTAAAAAAATGCCAATATTGAGTTATTTTACACGATACATTGTTTATAAGTATATTTTGTATTCTGCGTATATAAATTATATTAGTAGAAAGTTGTTTTGTTTGATGATTAAAAGATTGCCAGTATTAAGTGTTTTATTTATTCAATTAGCGATAAGGTATAATATACTATTATTATACGTTTTTTCTATTTACTATGTGAAGCATTAAGTCTCGGGGTAACAGTTTCTTCTAGAATTCAGCCTGTAAATAATGAAATACATGCGTTATATATATATCCTGTATTACACTAATAGAAGAAAACGTGAACAGTCACGAAAATTGTTGCGGAAATCGCAGCATTCGTTGAAGCAAGCTTCTGTCTGACCCAGTATTGCCAACCGTACCGACACATTTGTAGCTAAACTATTTCCGGAGGTGGCTAGATAACCAGTTTTCTCCTAAAAGTAGCTATAGACATAAGACAAGCTGTCTCTCACGCTCTAAACACTGAGCCGATAATCATGAAAATTAGCACGAAAATAGTTGAGTCAGAATGTGGGGATAGGCTACATCATCAGTGTTTTTGTCAATGCTCGGGTGAAACGTATTTTACCCAAGCACGATTCCTTTATTTTTTCACTATGACAGAATTTAGACAGAGGTGAAACTATCTATTTTCGCGGAGTATGAGATAGAAAGGACGAACCACCTTAATATGAACGTGAGCAAAGTCTAGGGACCCCGAAACGCTTTTATTGCCGAAACATTTGTTATGCTATTTATGATTGTACACTGTTAATGCCAGATCCACTCCAGAACATCAAACAGGCAGTCACCCAGAACAACGGCGCACAATCTAGTCACTTGGTCGCTATGTTGAAAAGGTGCTAAGAAACGTAGCTATAGAATGTTTATCTACTTACAGCTTTTTAAAATTATTTATAAAAGTTGCCAGATCTAGATCTAACCTGATGTTATGTTATTTGCGTGTTTTAGACCACTCTAAGCTAAGATGTAGCATGCAAGCTTAGAAGGTGTTTACGTAGCTGGTAGGCTGTAGAATTCTATCTAAACAGGTATCGAGAAACGAACACAAGTTCCACGTCGTGTCAGAAGGTATGCATTATAAAATATGTGGATACAAAAGGCTTCGTACGTTAATCTACCAGGTGGATGAATATACCATACTTATAATATGTTTGGTCGATGATAGAATGGGGATGGTGGGATAAAAGTATGTAGTTCCAATGCACATTCAACGAAATGTAAGTACTCCATAGATAATCGATAGCCGATAGTCATCACGTCGTCGTGTTGAAGGCTTTGAAGCTTACGCCAGTACAGTCTACCTTTCCTTTCCTCCTACCTAGACATTTCTTAATTAGTTTGGCGACTCATATGTATTACTATTAATACGTATTTTAGGTACATTTTAAGAAAAAAACATGATATTTATTTGAGTCTGAAAACTATCGCGAGTTTCTTCCATAATTGTAATGTAACAAACCGACTAGGACTCACGTGGTAAACACTGGAAAATTACTCTCCGACCAGTTTCGAACTTATTTGTAGTTCTTCATCTGGGAGTTTTCCAGTGTTTACCACGTGAGTCCTAGTCGGTTTTTTACATTACAATGATATTTATTGTTCGTATTAGAGAAGAAGTTTAATAAAACATTAGACATCTATGGGTAGGTACTAATGGTAACGTTCCTGTTTATAAACTTATTTTGGTTCAAATTATTATCTCAATTAGCGCAATTTCCACCGACTTACCTATAAAAGAGATTTTGTCACTTTTACATAATTTTTGGTGAGTTTTCAGTTAGGCATTTTCCTAAAAGATAAGCTCGGTCACATCCCTTATCACCATCACTGACTGCTTCATCATTCACTGCAAAAACAAGGAAACATTTTAGCGTGTCGAATATCCTACTACCTATGTAGATTGTTCATATAGCTAAGTATAGAAAAGGTTGTTACCTTTTTTGCACAAGTCAAATACATGTTTGGCTTTCTCCATCCTTGCGGGGTCGTCACCGAATTCCGTTGCTAACCATTTGTCGGTTTTTACCAAATCATAGTTGCCTTTTTCGTCCATCTATCAAAGAGAGTCGTGTTAGAAAAATTGATAACATAGACAAACACTTGGCTAGCAAAGAAATCCATTGACAGTGTGCAGCTAACATGATTTGTCTATCTTTGAGGCTGAGTCTGAGGCTAGGTACGGGCCGCTTCCGATCAGTCTATGTGGTGATCAATGGTTCAGCCGTAAACTTGTTATGCCTGAGGTAATGATGGTGCATTTGAATTAAATGTCCTAACTCAAAGTTTGGGTAAAGCTTTACCGTAAGTATATAGAGAGTATACATAAGAATAAGCAGCATCAAGGTCCCACTAATGGGTCACAGGCCTTCCTCTCAGGGAGTATCAAATTTGGAATGACGGTTTAACTCACCCTTCGGGGCACGGGACCCCTCAGATGACAATGCCAATTAGTAGTCACTCATTGAAGGTATAATAATAATAATATGGGACAACATTCACACAAGGTATTCAGGTCTCAAACTAGGCAGAGCCTGTACTATGGTAACCTGATGACTGATATATACTTATATACATACTTATATATTTACTTATATACATAAACACACTCAGACACAGGTCAAACAGACATATGTTAATACACACAAATGTTTGACCGGTCCGGGAATCGAACCTAGGACCAGCGGCTCAGAAGGCAGAGTGCTACCAACTGCGCCAACCGGCCAGTCAAAGGTATGACCGCGATATACTTCACCCACTTGATAGATACGTTAGATCGCATGGGTGAATACTGCTGCGAGTCGATAGGTACACTAAATAGATGTTGTGCGAGGATTGAGCTTGATATTTAACTATATAGGTAGGTACTATAGACTACCCAAATAAGCGAATGGAAAAAATAATGACTATGAGTATCGCATTTTAACTGCAGTAGCCTAACGCCTTTAACCATACATAGTACCTAAGTAGAGCAAGCAAGCATGCCCAGCTTGGATTCCTCGCTCCATATTATCCTCCACCGCTTTATCCTCTGAGTGCATCATTTTAAAAATAACATAATATGTAGGCACGTATTATTATTATGTCCCATATTGTAAGCCACAGATCAAGGTTGTAAACTTACAATATGGGATACTTGAACAGGAGAGTTACCTATCTAACAGTCTTAAAAAGGTTTGGCAACGTATCGTAATGCACCCAATGTTATAGAAATCCATATTCGACGGTGATGGATTACCATCACTCTGCCCGTCTGCTTGTGCGTAACCTATAACATTAAAAAGAATAGATAATACATATCTTACCAGGTCAGCTTTCTTGAAAATACAATGCATTAAACATTTAGAGTTCTCGCTCTCCGGTATCTTGTGATCTTTCATCATGATCAGCTCTTCTGAGGTTACGGGGAAGTCCTTGTTGCAAGTCACAGCCATGCTCAAGAACCATCCTTTGATTTCTGCGTCGCTTCTTCCCTGTTCAATGGAATGAGTTATCTTTACTGTAGGTACTTACTAGATAGTACACCAAAATTTAAATTTTGGCTGTATAAAGATAAAATAGAACACCTACTCCGATAAACTTACTCATGTCATCCTTGAAACGAGCATATTATCAAAATGCTCATTATAATATCAAACACGTATATCAGAATAAACAAGCAATAAAAATGCTGAACGTTTTATTATAGCGCCATCTTTTGGAATTTTAAAGTACAAATAATTGACCGAATATAACGCCTGTGTAAAAACTTAAAATCTCTCATAAATCACTTTCATAACTTCTCAGCATAAGCAAAGAATATATTAATAGGTACTTACATAGCAGGAAGAAAGTAAAACCAAACCTACAACCAGTTGAGCAATCATGGTAACTAACAAATTTTGAACAATACTCCACCGTTTTATAGGGGAGACCGGGGACAAAAGTAACGGCGGGTTGAAAGTAACAAGCGCTCCGTAGCCTTGTCCAATAGCCGGAACGACACGCGCGACCGTTGGTTGTTAGCTTGCACCGCCTCCCGCGCATGAGTTTAGTCTCCGCGCCTGCACCACGCGCCAAGGTTGTGTTAGTGGACGTATTGTGATTTTTGGCACCAAAAGTAAGTATTTGTCGTTTATTAATTTAGTGTTTACGTAGAATTAGGATGCTGATAACAATTATGACTATTAGTTCGTTGTTTAACCTTAAGATTGTCTTTAGCATGTTATAACTTGTTTTCGTGTAACACGTTCAGTTTCAAGGTTATTGGGCATCAAACATAAAAAACGGGGTTGGGTACAAAAGTAACATCTTATGGCAGGACATAAGTAACGTGTTACTTTTGTCCCCGTAGAATAGTAACTATGAGTACGATGGTATTAAACTTTTTTTTTTCCTCTTTTTCTTTAAAAGAATGCCGTGGCAGCGAATTAGAAAAACTCATAGAGGCACCACTAGCATAGAAGTCTATAGAATAGCAGCAAATGAACATTTAAAAGACAACACAAAGATAAGAGCACTAGCAAGAAAATATGAAGTTTGTCATGTCACATTAGATAGATATATTAAAAAACTTAAAGCAGGAATTACTCATGCAAAAGTTGGCTACCGTTGCGTCAACCGCGCTTTCACTTTAGAGGAGGAATCAGTTTTACGGGACTACATCATTCTATGTTCCAGTGTCTATTTTGGATTGATTTCAACAGAAGTGCACAAGCTGGCCTACGAATTGGCCATAAAATATGAGAAGACATCCAGAGAAGTGGAACGACAGTCATAGTGCGGTAAGGAATGGCTAGCTGGATTTTTGAAAAGACATCCATGCCTGTCCCTGAGAAGTCCACAAGCAACGAGTTTATCGCGCGCTACAAGCTTCAACGAACATAATGTTAACAACTTTATTGATAGGTAACCTTGCTGAAGTTATGGACAGGCATAACTTTGCGCCAAAAGATATATGGAATATGGATGAGGCCGGGGTGACAACGGTACAAAGACCGAACAAAATACTGGCACAGAAAGGAGTTACACAAGTAGGTGCGGTAACCTCAGCTGAACGTGGGAGGCTAGTGACTGTTGCAGTTGCTGTTAATGCTCAAGGAGGACATATACCACCATTTTTCCTGTTCGTACTATATAACTTTGTAATAAATAATTTGATTGAAACATGTGTTTTTTATTGTTATTGTAATTGAGAGAATTTCTACAGTGTTACTTTCGACCCACGCTCTGTTACTATCGCCCTGACCATGGGGTCGAAAGTAACAATCTCCATTTTTTTTTGGCAGCATAATAATTTACAGGAACCATGACATATCATATAAAATTATAATGTACATTTATAGACCATAAACGAAAGTTTATTATGGCTATAATTATTATATCACAAATGCTATTACTAACGAGAAATCTGGCATGGAATACAAACTGTTACTTTTGTCCCCGGTCTCCCCTACTAATGTGTATTCGCTTAATTTATAAATAATGTTGTTTTGTCCAAGCCTAATAAGCTCAATCATAGTGCATATTATCCATCAAATAATGTTTTTAACCTAACCTTGATCTTTTTTAAGATAAAATACAGAGGTTTAAAATAGTATTTCAATAATTTTAGAGAGTCTATTCTAGGTTAGGGGAATCCGCATTTATTTCATTGATTCCGGAGTGTACACATTTTTAAAATCCTTATCCTTATTCGAGTCAATTCCCAGCTAGCGTCACTTTTTCATTGCGACATTATCGACATGAACATGACAACCCCCGAAGTTGTCAAATATAGTCCATGGTTTTAGCAGCCGTGTGAGCGCCGCGCTTCTCGTGAGACGTGTGGCAATGTGGCAAATAGAGTTACAGATAATGTTTAAAAATATTCATACAAAGAAGTACCGTTATGGCTAGTTCTGTGTATTGGCTAATGATTTTCACCAAGGAGATTTGTATTGGAATTAGCCGTAACTATATGCTTATACCTTATAGGAAATCATACTGCGCTCGCCAACCCGCCTGCCAAGCGTGGCGAGTATTGGAAAATCCCCCCTATATATAGGGGAGGCATATGTCCAGCTACGGACTTCCTATGGCTGAGATGAATGAATGAAAAAAAATATGCTTAGTAGTTTCAGGAAAAAAGAGGTTGTATTTATTCTGTTGCCGACAATTTTCGGAACAACCTAGACATTATGTATTAATATTATAATTATACTAGTAAATATATTTATTTCTAGTTACATGAAAATTTTGGTGTCGATAAGTTGTAGAGATCGGGAGTTAATCGAATTTTCTAAAACATATCAGTGAGCGTAGTTGTTGCAACAAACGATCAAACAACTGCCCATAACGTATTTATCTCAACGTAACGTGACAAGGCTGGCATCACGAGTAGATACAGTGCTTTATACTGTATAGATCTAGCGTTTGACCACTATCTCACTTGATGGTCAGTGACGATGTGGTCGAAGATGTTATCACGCTAGACCTAGAATGCTCACTGGCTCTCAAGGACTGCGGCCTGAACACACTATGTGTTTGGCAATAACTACTGACTCAAATGTTAATGTAGTATTGTGCATTAATTTTAATGCAGAAGACCTTTCTTAAAAAGTATGAGAAGGTATCAAGTATCGCCTAGAAAGATTGTATAATATATTAAATAAATAAAGCAGAACATTTTTTTTGTGGTAAGGTGTTATGTAATCAGTTCGTGTTATGAAATCGACTGTCAAATGCACATTTAATTGTACAACTGAACACATAAACAAACGTAAAGATGGCACTTATCCGATAAAAATCACGTGGCACCGCGTGATGTAAAAATTGCAAGTTAATGGATTATTAAGAAAAAAAATTGTCTGTCATTACCGCGTTGGACGGAAACCAGTGATTTTGCGTCCGGGACGGCTACTGTACTATACTGTACTTACAACACAGATTAATATATAGGTAGTGGGACTAGTACATCCAATCCAACTCTGTTATTATGTAAGTTACGAAATAATGACATGGTTCGTCTCGTCCAGTGTATTCGTAAATGCCAGCGAGGAAGGTTCATTTTGTTTCATATTTTTTTTTATGTTTCTTACAATGTTCTGTGGTTTAATAAAATCTATTTCCCTCAAAATTTTCCTCGGTTTTATTGCTGTAGATATGTAGCTCTCGGGTCTGCGGTCTCGGGTACATAACAGATACGTGCCTATATGTTTTGTGGCTCGGATGCGTGGTTAGGATTAAAGCCGTACAAGCAGAGACAAAATAAAATAAAAAAATGAGTATAATTGCGTATGTATTTCATCTCTTTCTCTTTTATTTTACAAACAGACCCTTCAATAATCATTCCTATTCATTCCCATTCATTGTTATTAGGGTTTGTTAAAAAGATAGATATTATAGATTGAATATGCATATACACCCAATAGTACCCGTAAAACGTTTATAAATACACGTATCCAATACTAAATACTGCCATTATCTTTACTTTTTTTAGTCCTTAAAATATAATAAAAATATATTGCTCTATGACTTTTTTAAATACTGTATATCTAGCATTTGACCACTATCTGACATGATGGTCAGTGAAGATGTGCTTGAAGACGTTGTCATGCTATGACATCTATGTAGAATGCTTACTGGTTGTCAAGTACTGCTGCCTGAACGCACTATGTGTTTGGTGACAGTTTTTCAAACTTGAGGGTGGTAGCTGGTCGTAGTGGGTGTTAGCGTGTACCCAAGAGTACCACTCCTTGCTAGGAATTTCATAACGGTGTTACCTTCACTGAAAGCTCAAGCCTTTGGTGGGGATCGAACCAGTGTCCGTCATTTCAACAGCCAACGGGGAGCGCAGCGCTGAGGTATCATCGCTTCAAAAAGTTTTTTTAATTCATAATTTTTGTGATGTTGAAGCTAATATAAAGGTTTATTCATTGTTTTGATTTCTCATGTTCATTGTCCCGCTTCAACCCTTTATATACCTACCCTCTACTTTCTCTATCAGTATATACTATAGATATATATATATTAATGACGTCTAATCTAATCGCTATGTCTAATGCGCCGAAGGAAAAGAATAAGGGAATGTAAAGATATTGTAAGAAAATACTTACGCACACTCACTTACGACGAGACAGAGAATTTCTCGAAGATTGTTTCCTAGCAATTCTTCTGGTACAAATGTGTACCAGAAAATCTCCACTATCTACATCGGAACAAATTTTATACCGTCTTACACACACTATTTATTTTATTTATTTATTAACATTCACCCAAGGTCTCCAGGTCACTATCACCACATACATCATAGTTCTAAGGGAAATTGTAAAAAAAAAATGCTTCGTTAAAATTGTAGGTCCAATCTTGCTCAATGTATTAACCGCATCACACATTTACTAAAATAAAAACTGTATAAACGTCATCATCGTGGGTCCTGCGATGCACGTTCGCCTAGTGCAGGATTCAGAAGCATTCACTTTACCTATATTCTAAGTTACTGTATATTATACATAGGTACATAAGTAAATACATGTTTAGTTTAAGGTAAATAAACATATTTCTATTTCTAATATCTTCTATTAAGCTTACTAACTATTTCTCATTGTAGTTATGGGAAGAAAAAAACTGTAGGGTTATGATTGTACATGCATTTGGTGATGTGAAACGATGCGTCGCATGCGTCCTTATGAGCATCCCCTGAAAATTAAAATTGATATTCTATAAAAGTTCTTCTCTCAGCCATGTGCGTCCACTGCTGGACATATGCCTCCCCCATATAGGGGGGATTTGCCAATACTCGCCACGCTTGGCAGGCGGGTTGGCGAGCGCAGTATGTTTTCCAATCCTCAGAAGGCGCTGCTGCCCACCTTCTGGTACGTGATCCCTTAGCCGACTCTTACGGCACCCGCGGGAAGAGATGGGGGAGTACTATTCTAGGCCGGTACTACCACGGCCTTCTATAAAAGTTAAAATTTAGTAAATAGGTAGCGGACATCCGCGGTTAGTTTACTAAACCTACTATTCTAATATAGTGCCATGGTGGTACCGGCCTAGAATAGTACTCCCCCATCTCTTCCCGTGGGTGCCGTAAGAGTCGGCTAAGGGACCAGGTACCAGAAGGTGGGCAGCAGCGCCTTCTGAGGATGATAAATCATACTGCGCTCGCCAATCCACCTGCCAAGCGTGGCGAGTATTGGCAAATCCCCCCTATATGGAGGAGGCATATGTCCAGCTGTGGACGTCCTATGGCTGAGATGATGATAATGATGATGACTATTCTAATATCGTCTATTCGTAATATTAGTACAATAAGAAGCTTATGTAAAAGTCAAAGCGATTAACAATTATGTTAATGTAAAAATTTTAACGTAGAAATAAGTAAATTTAATAATTATAATGAAATTGTAAATTTAAACTGTAGCACGGTCTCCCGACTCTTCGGAGGCAAAACATGTTTTATAATATTTAATAATAAAAAAAAAATTTGCTTCGCTCGGGTAGGTTATAATTATGGGGTATGAGAAATTTTAAAACTTGAGTCTTTATCAAAAGGTTGTAACAAAACAAAAACAAACAAAATCTTTTTTACCAAAAACTGGAACCGTCTTCAACACTCAAAAGTGTGAAATAACTACTGGCTAATAATACCTTTGCTACTCACGGGATCAAATTGTCATTGTGTATGTTCACCGATTTCTCCACCCGCAATTATTATATCATCGACGTATGCGTAGCACTTTTCAGTTATTGGAGTGTAACTCAAACCCCGCTTGGCCGATATAAATAAAATTAAAAATTAAAATAAAATGGGACTACACGGCTTTCAAATAAAAAAAGAACGATCAAAATCGGTTCATCCAGTCGAAAGTTATGCGCTAACAAACATAAAAAAAACATACGGGTCGAATAAAGGACCTTTTTTTGGAAGTCTTTAAAAAATATAAAATTCTATTTGTAATGCTTAGTAATGAGTGTTTATAAACATGAAGAATTGACAACTTTCATCCTTTTCTATTCAACATTCTCCACGTTTGATATGTCGTGTTATGGGTAAATAAAATTATAATAAATTAAACTTACCAGCTTTTCGACAAGCTGTAAGCGCTTCTTTTGCTGGTTCTTTAATTTCATCTGGCATCAACATCTCTACTTGTTTTATGGCGACTTCGTAGTTCATTTTCCCATTTTTGAACTGAAGGAAACGGTGAGAATATTTTTTTTTTTTTTTTTATAACATTCACACAAGGTCTTCAAGTCCCAAACTAGGCAGTGCCTGTACTATGGTAACCTGATGACTGATATATACTTATATACATATACACACCCAAACACAGGTCAAACAGACATGTTCATACACACAAATGTTTGACCTGTCCGGGAATCGAACCCGGGACCAGCGGCTCAGAAGGCCGAGTGCTACCAACTGCGCCAACCGGCCAGTCAAAATGAAAAAGAAGAAGAAAAAGTCAAATGCTTTATGAGTATCGATATACTTATACTTACTTATACTTATCGATACTTTGCCATTGTGTTTCTACCATAAAGTACGATCAAATTAAACCAAATATGGGCAATCAGGGGAAATAATTCGTGTAGTTTTGTAAATTGTATCCAGATATACGTACATGAAGTCCTCATGGGTGGGGGGTGTGTAAGGGGGGGTTGAAGGTACCTTTATCAGTTTTTTTCTCAGATCTAAAAGATCTGTACGAATAGTATTATGATTACTTCTGACAAAAAAAAATACCAAACCATAGGACCTATATCTACACCCAAAAGTATGAAATAAGTTGTTGAACTCGGTACCATGATAGTTCAAATGTAACTATTATCAAAATATTATGCTCTGGTACTTTGACAAGTTATTTTACAGTTTTGAGTGTTGATCGGTTCTGTTTTTTTGTAAAAAAATTTGTTTACCCTTTTCAGTGACCTTTGCTACTACGAGATCAATTGTCATTGTGTATGTTCACCGATTTCTTCACGTATAGATACGCACTTTTCAGTTATTGATGTGTAACTCAAAAACCGCTCGTGCGATTTTGATGAAACGGGACTACACGGGAAGTACCAGCTTTCATATAAAAAAAGAATCATCAAAATCGGTTCACCCCGTCGAAAATTATGAGGTAAATAACCGACGAAAAATTACGGGTCGAATTGAGAACCTCCACCTTATTTTGAAGTCGGTTAAAAAGTATCTCCATAAAGTATCCTACAAATATGGTAATATTTATTTTACGTTCAAAAATTTACGAGCTACAGGGTGCGTAAGTTTCAACAGAGAGATGATAAAATTGACGCTTTAAGAAAACGGCATCGCTTTTTCGTCATTGTTCATCATCTCATACATTTTTAGTTTAGAATAAGAAAGATTAGTCACCTACGACCCAACAAAAAATATCCATGTCGATCTATTGATAATTCTAAACAAAAGGTCTCATTTAGTCTCATTTCTGGTTCCAAGTACAAACCAATTCTCACAAGTTTAAGTACTAATATTTCCTACGCACCGTATTCGCCATTTTCATGATGCAAGCTATGTAGCATTTCACTTCTCGTTCATCTATGAACACTCCTTCATTTATAGGGTCGATTTTGTCTGTAAAAAAAAACAGTGTCACTTCACAGAAAAAAGCCGACTTAGAAAAAAAAAGAACATTTGATTATTATTACGATAAAATGAAAAATAACTCAACGGGGGGAGCATCTCAACTGTCAAACTGACGGTGACTGGTTCGATCCCAAACAACAGCTTGAACTTCCGGTGAAGGTAACGCCGTTATCAAATTCTCAGGGTAGTTTCAAGTACCCGCCTAGACTACCCCCCACAAGATACATAAGCTGTCACCAAACACTAAGTGCTCAGGTAGCAGTACTTGAGAACCAGTAAGCATAATAAGGGTGCGTTTCTTTTGCGATCACAGTGCATACGTTCGTACGTAAGAATTTAACTGTTCCGAGATGAATTTAGCACTGACGTTGCTGACGCTCGTAAGCAAATCGGAACGGATTGTCTGTGTGAAAGCGCTATAATCCCAGTTCCCATTAAATTCATACTAAATCATTCACTTCTGCACTCCACGAGCACTATATGGGTCATTTAATCTGAAAGTTTAAATTGTTTTAAGTTTCCGATTTAAGTTGATTTTCAGATAGATTCAGTAGTTTTTCAGTATCTTTTCGTGTTTTCATAAAATTCAATAAAATATATAAAAGTGGTCCCGGTCAATATAAGATTGGGATCCACTGGTATAGAGTTATAAAGAAAGAGTAGTGGCAGACAAAAGGCTTGTAAATTAAACTAAACCTTTTTACATCATCAAGACACACACATGTGTTGACGGTGTGAGATACATCAATGAAGTGTGTTATCTGGTTTTGTGATACACCACCAGCTGCGCCCCGCTGTTTCAACCGCGTGAACTCCTGTTTTCCCACTACCTCAATTACCCCACGGGCACTAGACTTATTCTGGAGAAAGAGTAGCATATTCGTTACACTAGGGTTTAATCTATCTTCATTCCAAATTTCATGCAAATCCGACCAGCCGTTTCAGCGTGAAAGAGTAACATACAGACGGCAAAAAATACTGATGGTGTAATTGAGTGCCAGACTGCGGAGCTATAATATTACAATCGGGTATCTTCAAGTCACGAGTGAATAGGTATCTTCTAGGAAGGCGTGCTCCATCGTAGACCGCACCATCACTTAACATCAGGTGGGATAGTGGTCAAATCCTTGCCTATTCTAAATTTAAAAAAACCTATACTCATATTAAGAAGAAAGATTTGATTGTTTGTTTGCTTTGAATAGGCTCTGCAACTACTGAACCGATTTGATAAATTCTTTCACTATTGGAAAGCTACACTATCCCCGGGTGACATAAGCTATATTATATTTTCAAAAAAATAATGGATCCTTATAACTTTTGACTGTGATATTTTTACCCGTGCGAAGCCGGGGCAGACCACTAGTACAAAATAAACTCGTTGATTGCACTTACCATCTTCTACGTTATTTTTAGGTTGACACGTTTTCCTCATCATTTTGCCCGTATTCCGGATTTGTTTCATGGTCATCTGAAATGATATAATGACAGCAGTTCCTAATCGATTGTTCATTATTTTCACGCCTCATGATTTTAAACTACCTCATTTTTGGGAGTAAATGAGGTATGTACTTACTTGTCATATTGATGAAAATGGTAAGTGCTGTTTCAAACAAAATAAGGTACAGTATAGAAATTCGAGTTATTTATTTGTTGGATGGGCGTTGCTGATTATTACTATGAGTTGTTCAATGCTACTATGATAGATCCATTATTTATCAGAAAATTAGGCTAAGTAGCAGTAAAATACTTAGCAGTGATCGAACTTATATGCTCCTCTATTATAGAAGCCTAGTAAACGCGCGACATATACGCCATTTTAAGGAAGCTGTTTATAGCTTCGTTTGGTACATTATCATTGCGTGGTGATTCAAGTAAAATGTAACACATAGCGAATTTGTAGCTTACGTCAGATGGTGCTGTAGTTATAACACTTTCTATAGAGCATAAGTTAGATGTTAGCCGTTTATAGAATAAAATCGAATCACTTATTGGTTAACAGGAATGTATAGATTGTAATTTAAATGTGAGACCTGAAAAAACAAACGAAAACGAACGAACTATCGAAAAAACAAGAACATCAGGCTTGTTGGCGGCTTTCATGTACATTTTTGAAGCGGTGAGATTGTCAGCTGTCCAACTGACGGACGACGGTTCGATCCCCACCAACAGCTTGAGCTTGCAGTGAACGTAACACCGTTATCAAATTCCCAGCATTGTGGTACGTTCGAGTACCCGCCTGGGTAGCTACCCCCCTCTACTTCGGAAAACTTTCACGAAACACATTGTGTGTTCAAGCAGCTGTCTTGAGAGCCAGTAAGCATTCTAGGTCTCTAGCGTGATAATATCTTCGGCCACTGACCATCAAGAGTGTATTGTGATTGTATGTGTCTATGCCTGCCGCGAGACAGGGTATCCTAAAGCGGGGGTGTGAGTGTGTGAAAAAAAAAGAGGGCTGGCCAGGAGGGTACCTTCAACAACCCTACCACAATAAATTATTCTTATTTTTACAATGCCGTGGGTTTGATAACAATTGGGGCTAAAGATAATAATAATAATAATCTTTATTAGCACAAAATTTTCAATTATTGGACATGTTTAGTTTACAAATATATTACAATTATAGTTTCCACAATAAATAAGAACATCAGATACCTACGCTAGGCGCTAGCCTGTGTTATAGCCGTCTGCGCTTCCCCGTAATAAAGGACTCAGTTTAACAAACAGTTAGAGAGAAAATAATATAACATTGACTTATTTAACTGACTTTTATAACATAATAATACTATTTCATTAAATTAAATAAGCATATTGAAATAAAAAAAAACATAATAATAATAATAATATATATTGCATATGGTATGTGTGTGTAAATGAATATGTAAGGGTCATTTAAGACGTTGTGTTTTCTTAAAGGTGTGAGTGTATGTGTGTTCATTGGGGTGTGAGTGTGTGTGTTTGTAGAGGTGTGAGGTTGTGTGTTTGTGAGACGGAGTGTGGGGAGAGGGGAGATATTTAACATACGATTCTCAACTACCTTAAGTCAATCTCAACGCAATACTGTCAAAAGGCTTTCTGTTTGATCATAGTTTAACGATTTTAAATGATTGACAAGATCATTTTTGATATTGTAACTATTCTTGTTCTGTAGACTGATGTGTTTTGATATTTTATTATAGAGATGACCGCCAAGAAAACAAGGGAATCTAGAAATAAAAATGGTTCTATACTTGTTAGTACAAAATACTCTGTCCTTGCGACGTTTATGTTTAAGGGTATTTATAGATACAGATATAGATGGTTCTGTCAAGGTAATTACTCTCTCTTAGGAACATTAGAACAAGTGAAAATAATATAATATGTATATACGTAAGGTCAGCAACAGCACGGGTAGAATCTTATCACGAATAACTTTATTACAAGCTGAAATAATTAACTTACCGCTTCACCAAGTGTCAGAAAAACTAAAAAATTGACAATCGCTGTCAACAACATGTTTTATTAATTATATTGAATTTGGTGGTATGCTGGAATGGTGTTCACCAGCACGACATAGCCCACTTAGTGAAACCGTAATCTTCAGTAATAGCTTTATAATGAATTCGGTAACTAGTTGTCTTAATTGTTCAATGACAATGTTGTTCGTAAACGCCTAAGGGTGTCCGCTGATGTGACCATGATGTTTCTTTCAGGGAAACTTTTCTAGCACGGTTTGGCGGCGATATTGTCAGGTAAAATTAACGATATTCATTGTGTCTATACATATTATTATTGCTTAAATTTTATTTGAACCTTATTAAATAAAACTTGAGGTAATTTATGAATTTTTTTTTTTTTTTTACATATTATAAGTTTGCGTTTAACAACTGTCTCACCTGATGTTAAGTGATGACGTTGTCTAGGATTTAGCACGCAAACCTAGAAGGTACCTATTCACTCGCGAATTTGCTGACGATATGCAACTTTTAAATTCATTTTTACGATCAATAAGCATATCTATGAATTTACACATCCTCCTAACCAAAGCAGTCCCTAATATTCGAATAATTTTACTCAATTGTTGGTATTTTCAGACGGTACCAAATAATATGCTTACATACTTTACTAAAAACAACCAGCATTTTTAAGAGATTTTATTGTGTATCGCATTAACGCTATGCTAGGCAGAACTTCAGTTCAAATATTTGAAGAAAAAAATTTGGCTGCTAGTGGGACTTGAACCCACGACTACAGAATACCGTCCTGTCGCTTTGTCCAACTAAGCTATAGTACGTTACGTTTACGTAGTTGGACAAAGCGACAGGACGGTATTCTGTAGTCGTGGGTTCAAGTCCCCCTAGCAGCCGAATTTTTTCCTTCAAATATTTGAACTGAAACCAGCATTTTAGTACAAAAACCTAATTTTATTGTCAAGTGATGTGCGCCATATTAATTTGGACTTTATCGTCACCGTATAAAACTACATATCGTCTTTATGTGTCACTAAAACCCCTTTTTATCTGTTTTTACCCTTCATCAGTATTTCGATTCTGATCTTCGAAAACCACCTTAAACTAAATAATATTATATCAAACAACTGCAGTGACTATAATAAGTACTTGTTGGAGTGTAATCCGACAGTTTAGGGCTTTACCATTAAAGACAATTTTGAATATTTACAGCTCATTTTGTTAGGTCCTAAAAACAAGTAGTACACAGTACGTTTAGTGATATTTGAAATCAACACGCAGCAGGATTTGTCCTGCCCCTACTGCCTGTAAACACCCGCGAGCCTCTGCTAGGTCATCGGCACCTCATAAAACTTTCGTCATTGAAACAGGTTGATGGTCACTATATTCACACGTTTAAATTAACGATCGGTTTGTTACATGACACTTTGTATACTTCCTAGCATGAATGAAGGTATGGTAGTGTGATTAAAAGTCATCATTATGTTTATGTGACATTAGAGTCTTGGTAAAGTCACTAATTACCATTTGCACATAGTAGTTGCTCCTATCGGTGGAAGCATAATATACTCTGACTTTATTTTCTGCTTATATTATAATACTCGCGTTGTAGCACTGACCTCTGTCCTAAGTCAGTAGGATGTTGAAGCATGAAACTTTCGACGGAATTAATGAACCTCTTGATGCTATAAGATGGCACTCAAAAACCTACAAAACATCAAATAATAATTTAAGAGATTTTTATTGTGTATCGCATTAACGCTATGCTAGGCAGAACTTCAGTTCAAATATTTGAAGGAAAAAATTCAAATCAAATAATAATTCCCTCCAGGGTTTCATAGGGGTAGTAGCTTAGTCAATTTCGTAGCAAAGTTTATTCGCTTGTAAATTAACGAGCCCAATGGTTTGGCATCTCTATTTACCCCAATCTTAGACGGAAGACGGCTCACGTGTAGTAGTCGAAGTAGTAGATAACGCAATGAGTCTGGTGCTTTGGAGAAGGATAACATTAAGTTTAAGGCTTTATATTTTCGTACATTAGTAGCATAAAGTTTAAGACGAGTCTATTTTCGTACATTAGGAGAATAAAGTTTAAGACTAGTCTATTTTCGTACATTAGGAGAATAAAGTTTAAGACTAGTCTATTTTCGTACATTAGTGGAATAAAGTTTCAGTCGAGTCTATTTTCGTATATTAAAATTTAAGATCAGTCGATTCACGTACATCAGTAGAATAAAGTTCGAATAAGTTTAAGACAAGTCTATTTTCTTACATTAGTAGGATAAAGTTTAAGACTAGTATTTTTCGTTTATTAGTAGAATAAAGTTTAAGACGACTCTATTTTCGTACATTAGTGATGAGTCCATTTTCATACATTAGTAGAATAAGGTATTCATTGTAGTCTATGTTTGTTATACATTTTGCTAATTTCATTTAAATTTAATATTCAAAATATTATTTGGTATATACAGTGAGTTCAATGCAGGTGTTATGTAACTGACATGGTACAAGAAGTGACATTATTATCGGAATATTAAGGGATAAAGGTCCCGATTAACAATAGTATACGGCATACTTGACCCTTTATTAGGTAAGCAAATTACTATTTATTATTGATAAATAATATAGAATATACTTAATGTTGAATTTGTAAAGCCTATCAGTATACATCACAAACAAGAAATTAAAACCTTCTTCAAATAGTTTTATCATTTGGGTATTCAAGAATATGGTATGTTATTTCAATCAGATATTGTTTTGAAAATATATAATGACCGGGGAATATATCTTTTGTCGCGAGGTTCCTTGCGTTAGGATCCATTTGGAAACATTTAAAAATCCTTCTACTGTCAAACAACGCACTTATGCGCAGAGAGTCATGTTTAAAGTTGTGTCAAAAACTTCGTTCGTTTATTAACACGTGCGGAGCAGTCATATGGATCTAATGCACATTCTTATGAAGGAAAACTGAACACACACTGTTTTTTCTTTTCAGGACATTTGGATGCCCGTGGAACTCAATCAATGTATTTATTTAAGCATTCGTTCTTTTGAATCTCGCGTTAGATGCATTGCTGCTGACTGACCGTCTTGAACTGCGAGATGCACGAGTTACCCAAAAAATCTTTCAATCAAAGCCAATCAAAAGTTATTTGCTTTGCTCAGAAGACAAGAATAGAAGTGTACGATATTTGTTTCTTACTATTATATTCGTATATGTGATACAATGCGGCACCTAATAGTTATTGCTTTTACATGTGGGTAAAGTTAATTTTTGGCTGAGTTCTAGTATCGAACCACGAGCGAAGCGACTGCTTCAATATAAGAACCCCGAGTGTATAGCGAAGGTTTGAAAAACCCAAAACGCGAAACAACTTACCCTACCCATGATTGAAACATAACAATTTTTATTACACCGCTAACTAGCGAGGAATTTGCAAGGCGTGCGTATTTAAAAATGTATTTACAAATTTGTAAATAATATATAATTTTCCTTTGAGAAATCGATGAGTAAAACTAGCGATTGACAGCTAGTGTGATGAAAAGACTTTTAAATGAAACCGTTGCGCATAGTAATACACAGGTTCAAGAGAATGTCATTAATTAGATTATATTATAATCTAATTAATTATAATATAATCAAAATAAATTATAATATAATATATTGTTGTCTGCAAATGGGACGGTAACAAATCACATATTTTCTAAAATAGTTACTTCAACATGACGTCTTTTGACAGTCCAATTGCAGGTCCAGTGACTAACAGCATGTTATCCATCACTCATATGCTGCTAAGTAGGTAAACGCCTCTCTTTAAATACTTGTAGTTTCTGTTTTTTATGGCATTATCTTGTATTAGTCCTAATTATGTGGTCGAGGAAAACTGAGGCTTTATGTGTAGTGATCGGGGTTATATTATTGGCATGCGTTTTGGACAGCCATGCAGTAAGCGTTATTTAAAAAATGGATTTTTCTGGGGTTTTATATAAATTATTACATAAATTAAAGTAATCCATATGAGCGGGTGCCTAAATAACGCTTCAATATACATTTGTTATGAGCAGGGTGGGCGAGCCGCACGATGACCCCAATATTATGTAGAGAAAAAAAAAATCAATATAGTAACATAAGTTGTTAAATATTTATTTTTTAATTAAACAAGCAACTTGATCGTTTTAATACTTTCGGTTTATAAAGTAACGTCTTGTTTGAGAGATGAATAATTGTTATACAATTTAATTCAACATTTAATTAATTAATTTAATTTAACATTTTAGATGACGCGGCAACAACTGAAAAACTCAGGAAAGCTTATGAAAAAGACTTGCATGCCAAAGAACGATGTAACAGAAGGTAATTAATTGTTGATCAGGTGGGGTTGTAAGGTTTGACCATTTGCTATATAGACAATTGTGTGTCTTTACAGTTTACAATGTTTAAAAACCGGTTTGAGCATTACTTTGTCAAACTTGGATGTTTACTAACACGATTTAAGATTCAATTTGACCCATTATTGAATAATCTGAAGAAATAAATATCTAAGCTTTATATTTAAAACATTTCAGAGGAGATTGGCGATATAGAGAAAGGAAAGTTTATAGAAGATCGTCGTGTTATGTGCTACGTGGCTTGCATCTACACTGTGACACAAGTTGTGAGTGTGTAGGGTATTGATACAACCAGGAGTTGGAGACAGCTCTGGACTGCTGCGTCCCTTTTTGAATGCTTGAAATTGGCTTGCTTCTGAAATAACCTAAATTAAATACGAATTCTTTTTAGATGTGTTGGTTAGTACTTCCAAATAAAGGAGGTCAAGGGCTACGTTTGATAGGACACGTTTGGAAGGCTTATATAGGTATATCCATATAGTATTACACGAAATAATGATTATTGGAGCTATCTGCATTGTTTTAAACTTTCATGGCTTTTCACAATAAAAATATTGTTTAACACGGGATACGCACCATGATTTAGATTAATATATTTTTACATCTACCGCTTTCTTCAGTCTCTTCGTGATCATGGTGCGTGGAACCGCGGCGAAATATCGGGAACTCAATCAAAATCTAAATCATGGTGCGTATCCCGTGTTAATTAATATTTCTATCTGCATTGGTTCCAGAAATAGTACACTCCTGGCTTTTTTAATAAACTAGTTACATCCATCCCAGCAGTACTGTGACATGCATAGTCTCTTTTCATTTGCTTCTTTTGGAGAATCCTTTCTAAGCTGAAACATTGATTTTTTTTGAAATTTATATCAAAATAATCTAGTAAATTCATATGTTTTTTTCCGTGATATAGAAATGAATGAATTATTTATCTCTTTACTGAGTGAATAGAATGCGAGTACTTAACACTTTACACACGTAATAAATTAAGAAAGTTTCAAGCTTCAAATATCACATTGCACATCTTAGTGATATCTATGTTTAAGGGTTAGCTAACATAAACATATTGATCAGGTGAAGAATAACAAGCTAAGCTACGAAGCAGTGATCAAGCAGGTGGACATGATGTTCCCGGCCGAGATGAGAACTGCAGTCAAAGCCGCCGCTGAACATTGCAAAGATATTGGTAAGACTCTTGATGTATATACGAGAAATATGAATTGAACGCCCATATGATACACCCAACGAGGATATTAAAAAATGGAACTGACTTCAACATTCAAAAGTGTGAAATAACTTGTTGAAGTCGGTACCATAAGTTCAAAAGTAACTATTATCAAAATATTGTGCTGATGGTAGCGACTTCGACGAGTTATTTTACACTTTTGAGTGTTGTAGTCGGTTCCATTTTGGGTAAAAACATTTATTTTTAGTTTTTAGTTTTTTCATTTTCAGTGACCTTTGCTACTCCCGGGTGCGATTGTCATTGTGTATTTTCACCGATTTTATCACCCGTAATTAGAAAGTCGTCCAAGAAGACGTAACACTGTGCAGTTATTGGAGTGTAATTTAAAACGAGGTGTGTGCTACAGGAGCACACAAAAAAAGAATTTGAGAATCGGTGCAAAAATGGGAATGAATTCGGTGAACAGACATAAAAAAAAATACATACACTCGAACATATAACCTTCTCCTTTTTTGAAGTCGGTTAAAAAAAGGGAAAGGGGCAGTAAAGCGCACTAGCATGTATTAGATTCATGCATATAATTTGCTATATTAATTCGCAATCGTGCCGGAATTGGTGCTGTTCGTATGATTCTCACTAAATATGTCTAGTTTTTTGTTACGTGATCTTAGAGCGTACCATGTCTTTCTTTATTTTTTATTTTTTACATACGTAGGTGTGTGGTAGTGACGATGTCATCGAAGATGTTATCACGCTAGACCTAGAATGCTCACTGGCTTTCAAGGACTGCTGCCTGAACACACTATGTGTTTGGTGATAGTTTTTCAAATTTGAGGGTGGTAGCTACCCAGTCGGGTACTCGAACGTACCCTACCACCATGCTGGGGATTTGATAGCGGTGCTACCTTCACCGGAAGCTCGAGCTATTGTTGGGGATTGAACCAGTATCCGTCAGTTAGACAGCTGACGGTCCCGCTGCTAAGCTATCATCGCTTCAAATAAAAAATATCATTAGATAGGTACACCTACTCTTTTCTCTATTCATTATACAATTGACCTTGATGTTTATATCTGGTCGCCAGCCTCACTATCTCCAGTTTACAGTCTATAGTCATCGCACTTAATAAGATATCGCTTCATAAGATTTTACAGAATCTTCGGAAGCTCTTCAAATCGACTTCCATGAAACTAGGTTATGCTGGTTCATCTCAGACTCAAATTGTCTAGACTCCACCTATTGTGCTCAACAAAGAAAAATGTTGTCGCAAAATTAATATCACAGATTAGGTCTATTTTGAATGATTTTAGGTCTACAAAATGCCATACTGCCATAACTGTTAGGCTGAATCTAGACTTCAAAAGACATGCATGAAAAATTACCAGGCAAATTATTGATTACTTATACTTTTTAGAAGATGAAGCTTTTAAGAACTAAGGAACATTGCAACTGTTAGTAGTATTTTAGGTTGAAAGCATTTTCGCAGACAAAGTACTTGTCATTTTTTGTGTGGTGTTATGCATTCGCTCATTGTTATAATAATCATTTCAATCGTAGGTTGTGTACTACTACAGCCATAGGCCGTTGATCGCCATAAGGGTTAGATGTGGCCTTCATGCAATGTTTGCCGGGTCGTCTGTCTTTGTCGATAGATAAGTCCTGGGCTGCGCTTGCGCTGATTCTTCGCTTATTCAACAGACCTGAAACAGTTGTGCAAAAAGTTAGATATAACTAGTTATAATACATAATAAACTCGCTATAAATATTCATCAACCATTTGGTTTACGTTTGTCTTGTCATTCCACGTAGGTCCAGACTACATTTAGTCCAGAAAATAGACCCTGACTATAACTAACATTGAACAAATAGTTGACATATTAATAATAAGCGCTTCTTAGTCAACCCACTAGTATGAACTAAGTAGTACCTTATAATTTGAAGTAGATTCTGGATAGGAAAGTTATGGGTTTACTAATGTATGGTTTTCCTTTTTAGGAAAGAAATATAAAGACGATATTTGCGAGGCTTCATACAGGACGGCCAAGTGTATGTACGATTACGATGCTGAAAACTTTGTGTTCCCTTGAAACTTCAATAAAGGGTGTTTAACCATGCCTCCTCATTTTATTTCTGTTAACTCAACCTTCAATTTAACATTTATAACATAATCCACTGCTGACTCCGTACTCAATGAGCCTGGAATGTATAATATATTTTATCTAGTCTCATACTGGACTATAAGGACTAAAAAATAAAAAACAGAACTTGAATGACAACTTTATAGACAATATATCAAAATAAATATAAAAATATTAGTTGACAAAACTGTTATAATTAAAATAAGGGTTCTTAAAACACGAGCATAAGTTAAAAAAACCAGCCGTAGGAGAGCTTTTTTATAGCATTACACGAGTGTTGTAAGACCAAATTATGTGCAGTTTCATACACTACTTTATGAAATCTTATAAAACAGATAATTAAATTTACGTAAAATTGCAACATCTGTTTGCATTTGTTTGTAAACGTTTAGCGCCAAAGTTCATTTGTTGATCGCGCATGCGTGTTGCGCCGCGTTCACAGACTATATGTAGAAAAATTGCATTACAACCTCCTTGGTCCAGCTAAAGCAAAATTATGGTACAGTTGTCTACAGAAGACCTGTTGAGCGTTGACCGAGGCCATCTCCCTTTTTTAAGCGAAGCGATTCGATTTGATATGGTTCATACATTTTATATTTAGAAGTTTAATGTGCACTGGAATTACATAATCTGATTCCACCATCCCCTTTCTCATCATCGTCGGTCGACTTGACGTACGGCATTTCGCCATCGCTATATGGTAGATATACCACCTATACGTACGAAGCGTTTTGTTTCCACTTTCTTAATGCGTACTGCCAAGGAATGGAACTCGTTGCCCGAGTCTGTGTTTCGAAAAAAAATAATCCCCAAAAATATACAATCATTATTTTGTAGGAAGTAGACAAGCGTGATGCAAAAACGAAACACAGCTAAACGTTATAAGAAAGCTTTGTTAACTGTGGCTAACCACATAGATAACCGCCGATTTAAAACCATTACGCATTACTAAACGTTTTGCTAATGAACTACTATTTCACACAAATTACTACTTACGTAAATATAGGACCCTATGTTTATTGTCCCAAAGTGCAAAATACGTAGGTTTATATTTACTTGCGGAACATGATGTTTTCAGTTTTTGGCAGTTTATTGGACGCTCTCAGACCTTATTGCTTGGATCTGTGTAAAAATTTGCTAATATTTTTGTACAATGCGTATATTAAGCTTTATTATTATAACTTTTGCTATTTACGGATCTGCGATTGGGGTAAGTAATTTTGTGTTTTTTTACTGGCATAAATAAAACTCCAAAAAATTGGTTGAAACGGTTTTGGATATTATTTCCCATGGTGAGTTACGGGTGGTGCAATTTTTCAGCTTATGGTCAATTTAATTACATAATATAATGACAATTAAAACTGTATATAACACTAATATCCCACAAGGCAAATGTCTGTCGTTTGTCGTTTTTTTATATGTTTGTTACTCCTTCACGCTGAAACGGCTGAACAGATTTGCATGAAATTCGGAATGAAGATAGCTTTTACCGAACAAAGCCTACTTAAAAAAAGTATATATACCGTAGGATTGAGGGAGAAGGAAAACCGTAGTAATCGCGGTTGAAAACGCGGGGCGCAACTAGTATCAAATACAATGATTCCCATGCAACGATTTGACTCTAATTTAATTGAAATTTAGTTTTATGGCACCTTCATATGGCACCTTCATATGGCACGTTTTTGAACTTTTGTAATGGGTAATCAGATGAGTAGGTATTATATTTTGAACTTATCATGTGTACAATACTCTGATATAAATTCGTGCAACAAATCATGTAATATTAGCTGTCGGCCAATTTTCAAAGACAAAACCAATTACTAGAAATGCTAGCAAAAATAAAATTGAATAATGTTCACTATTACACAAATGCTGGGATTTTTATATTTTCAACCTTAGTCCATTACATTTTTTATGTTGCGCTTTTTTATTGGCCCCTCTACGAGTTACTTTAACCATCACCATTTCAAGGAAAGGTATAAGTAAAAACTGTAAGTAAAAGTTGAATAAAATAGATATTATGATAAAATAGATTTACAAATAAAACAGATATGACACTTTATAAAAATGGATGCCAAGCTAGATTTTAATTTGAAATCCGAATTTCTACCAATACCTTGCAAATAAGGATAAGTAGGTACTTATAAAAATATTCATATGTGATTATTATAGAGTGCGAAAAACATATATCAATAAAAACAATCTTAATTATAATACGTTTCTTTAGATATATGACAGATATTTTAAAGTCTTTTTCGTCTAGGTAATCGTAGATATGATCACTTATTTATAATTCTGATACTTCAGATGACGCGTCAACAGCTGAAGAAAACTTTAGGTATCATGAAAAATCAATGCTTATCCAAAACTGGTGCAACTGAAGGTATGTAACTTTAAAGTTATACAATTTGTTATTTCAATGAAATATGAATTATATGAACATGAAATATTTAACGTAAAATAAATTAAATGTAACTGTGTAGTTTTCAAATTATATTGTTACCATAAACTCCATATATTATAAGCTTGCGTTTGACCACAGTCTCACCTGATGTTAGGAGCACGTGGTCTAAGATATAGCACGCTATCTTATTCACTCGTGAATAAGATAAACGCAGAAAATAATATTTTAGAATAATCAGGAATAGCCGAATTTTCGAGAATTTTAATTAGATAGATGACAATGCTTAAATACATATTTTTCATTTTTATTCTCATCATGCCATGCATTCAAGGTATGATATATATGAGAGAATACTTACCTGTTTTATAATTTAATTTATACGTCTAGCAACAGTAACTATATCACGTATGAAATCGCTGTAACATGAATGGCAGCTATACTCCAAATGCTTAAAATGCCCAAGCAGCTAGATTGCTTAATCGATGCGTATATAGAATCAAAAGTAAATGAGTATGACATACGTACCTATGAAAGTATATTATCCATGTACGGCACAGACAGGGCTGACAAAGTACATTAAGAAAATATAGGAAGATCTAATAACTAATTTTTATTTGTACATATACGAGTAGCTCGAAGACCCGATGGCCGTTGGGATCAAAAGGTTCTCGAATGAAAACCACAGACTGGCAAGCGCAGCATAGGACCGCTACTTATAAGGTGGACAGACGACCCGATTGATAAGATTGCAGAGAGAAGTTAGATGCGGGCCGCTTTTACCCGCTCCTCCCATATCAATGGAAGAGGGTTATGTGCAGCAATGGACGTTCTATGAACTGAAATGATGATGATGAGGATGACTCAATTTCCTGCAATTTTTCTAGACTCCAAAAGCTATGTATACATATGATTATATTACAGATGGTCCTAAATTATATAGATGTTCATTTTATTGGCCCAAATGTATAACATCTTACATTATATGCAATGACCTTCTATACACTGAAGATCATTGATTAAATGAATATTGTGAGGGTAAAGTTTCTATAAATATTTACATGTGTTTTAAATTTCAGATAAAGTCAGTAAAATAGACGAAGGCGTTTTCTTAGAGGAAAAAGAAGTGATGTGTTATGTTGCGTGCATTTATAAAAGTGCTCAAGTGGTAAGTTAAACTTATATTTCTAAGAATAAGAAAGAAAACCGCAAGGTATTGTATGTAGTTTGAATAGCTTGACCCAAGCAAACTCAGCATAAAATGCTGAATTGTACAGTTTGTCAAATTTGAGATGTAGGGAATATAAACAATTATTCACCGAAGGATTTTTATAACAAAAGTAAGGTAATAATCCGATATTATGATCTCGGCACCTCAAGTGGACCTTAGAACCCATAACAATTCAAGAATAGTAATACATTTAAAATACCTACTCGGAAGAACGGAAGACTATGAGTGTCACCTATTTGTTGAGTCAAGCGAACCCAGTGCTAAGGACAAAGAGTTTGCATTTTCTTCTCTTTTGATTTAGCGATAGTGATCACAATATATAAAAAACAAGATATGTGTTTTTATGTACAATGGGCTTAAAATATCACTAACATATCGCTACGAAACAATATTTCGATTATATTGATTAGCTAAAACTTACACGACGCAGCGCTCGGAATTTTCTTAAAGATTAAGAGAAATACTGAGCCTATTTGAGACATATCAGAAAATATATATTTGCTATTGAAATTGTTTTTTTTTTCTAATCGGTACATCAGTGATTAACTCTGAAGTAACTAACATAAAAAGTGTTGCACTTTTTAATAACTATAAAAATTACTAACCTTTTCCTTGTTTAATGTCTGTCCTTTTTTAATCACATTTATTGACACACCGGCTCCGTGAAGTCCCGCGCCGCGTCACTAAAACGTCAAAACTAGTGCACGTCAGCAGTCTACAATCGGCTACCCAACGAAATAAGAGACGTTAGCTCAACACGCGCATTTAAAAGTAAAACAAAAAAATTGGCTTATTGAACAAGCATTTAATGCATACAATGACTTTAAAAAAAAAACATGTTTGACATATATTTTGATATTTAATGGGCAAATGCCTTTATTAAAATAAAACACTAATAACTAATTACAATACTGCAGCTACTACAATAACATTTGAGCAATCCACTAGCTATTGGTAGCCTATAGATAACTCAAATGTTCTAACTTTATTTATGAATAATATGTCTAATTGTCTATTTCTGTATTTTAGGTAAAAAATAACAAACTAGACGGTGCATTAATTTCTAAACAGATTGATATGTTGTACCCTCAAGATATAAGAGAAGATGTCAAAAAAGGGGTAGCTCAATGCATGCCAGTTCGTACGTATATTTTTATGTATTTTGTAAACTGCCGGATACAATCAGTTTTTGGTAATATCACTACATAGTACAAAAAAAAGTCGCTTTCTCTGTCCCTGTATCCCTATGTATGCTTAAATCATTAAAACTACGCAACGGATTTTGATGCGGATTTTTTTATTAGATAGAGTGATTGAAGAGAAAGGTTTATATGTATAATAACATCCATTAAGCTATATATTGTAGACTCGTGGGAAGCCGGAGCGGGCCGCTAGTATAGTATAAAGTATCTATGATCATTCATATCATATACCGATACAAATATAAAAGCGACCTCTCTGTCTTAAACACTTCTTGTTGGGGTCAAGCTTGAAATAATACGGCAGTAAATTGGTTAACAGAATTATCATCATCGGCCGAAACTATTTTTAACCGACTTCAAAAAAAGGAGGTAACTCAATTCGACCGTATATATGTTTTTTTTTTTATGTGTGTTCGCGGATAACTTCGTCGTTTATGAACCGATTTTGATTATTATTTTTATGTTAGATAGAGTATACTTCCGTAGTAGTCCCATTTAAATTTCATCAAAATCGGACAAGCGGTTTTTGAGTTATACTCCAATAACTGAAAAGTGCTACGCGTATCTTTATGATATTATTGTCGCGGTTGAAGACTTCGGAGAACACACAATGACAATTGATCCCGTGAGTAGCAAAGGTCACTGGAAAGGGTGAAAAAAATTTTTTTTAACAAAAGCAACCGACTTCATCACTCAAAAGTGTGAAATAACTTGTCGAAGTCGGTCGGAAAATTTTTTTTAAACTGATTTAAGCCAGCGTTTGACAACTGTCTCACCAGATGTTAAGGTTCGACGTTGTCTAGGATGTAGCAGGCAAGCCTAGAAGGTACATATTCACTAGTAGGATGGCTAAAAGAACCAATCTCTCAGGTCCATAGAGAGCAAATGTTACGACAAGACATGAAAGTCCGAAGCGCCGATGTCGACGCAAGATCGGTAGATTTTAGAAAGAAAGAAGAAAGAAAGAAAATTGTTTATTATTATTTTATTAGTTTTCTACTGGATACATTTCGGGTGATTTTATTTTTTATAATTTGTGGATATAGCGTTTGACCACAATCTCACTTGATGGTCGGTGACGATGATGCGGTCGAAGATGTCATCACGCTAGACCTAGAATATTCAGTGGTTCTCAAGAACTGCTGCCTGAACATAGTATGTGTATGGTGACAGTTTTTCATACTTGAGGTATCTAGCCAGGTAGGTACTCGAAAGTACCCTACCACCATGCTGGGAAATTGACAACGGTGCTGTTTTCACCGGGAGCTCAAGCCGTTGTGGGGATCGAACCACTCCAACCAGTCAATCGTTTGTATGTCTACGCTAATATTATAAGTAGTTTGTAATAAACAAACACTATTGCGCTAATTAAAACAATTCTTTATTCGCCATAAGAAGGTATGTATCGCGGAGTAACACAGTGTACTACACGTTTATTTGGTACTAACTACCTTCTCCCCGCAGTTAAATCTGCGTGGACTACGGTTTTACCGCTATCTCACATCTCACACGGAAATCGTACTATTCCTGGACAAAAAGTAGCATATGCATTTCTCTATACCAAAACTCATAAAAATTGTTTCAGAGGCCTAGGCTTGCATACGTAATAAACACATGGTTACATTCACATTTATAATTGGATTTATAATAATTACATAATTGGGTTTGGGATTATTGTATTCCAAAGGAAATATATTTTTTTAGGGATAAAAGTAGCTTGTGTGTTAGCTCATGTTGTAATATTATAATGTAGGTAATATTCCGAATTTCATTCAAATCTATCAAGCCGTAAATACGTGTAGAGATAACAAACATACACAGAAACATTCGCGTTTATAATATTACTAGCTGCAACCTGCGGTTTTACCCGCGTGGTGATGATTGAGGGATGATGATGATAATGAAAAGTAGCCTATGTGTTAATCCAGGGTCTAAACTATCTCCATACCATATTTCATCGAAATTAGTGTAGCCATTTGAGCGTTAAGAGGTAACAAACATATATTATGCACATACACTCCTACACACAAACTTTCGCATTTATAATATTAGGATTGTGATTAGAAGAATAACGAAAAAATCATTGTCTGCGCGAGTGAAACCGAATCTAGTTCGAATAATAAATGTATTAGAATTACATAATTTTTTAAATAGTATTTATTTATTACACAGTATCACAGCTTAGGAATTATTAATTGTTGGACCGATAGAAACCACAGTACTTATGTGTTTTGTGTTTCAGAAAACAATTACAAAGACATGTGTGAAGGAATATTCTACGCTACAAGATGTTTGTATGAGTCAGATCCTAAGAACTTTGTATTCGCTTAAGCTTCATTTTCTCGAACAATAGATTTTGTAGATTACATGACGTAACCTAGTTTTAATACATACGTTAGAAAAACTTTATATAACTAGTTATGCTAATGTGTATTGTATACAAAAGACGTGCAGGAACTATAGTTGTATAATTAAATATAATTCATGTCAAAATGGTTCCGACATTATATTTACGAGTACATCATTTACTAAAAATAACTATATATAACAAGAATTTCGTGATAAGGTGAGTAAAATAAATATAGAATAAAATAACTCATGTGTAGTCTTAGATATAAGTAATAGTGTGATAGAGAAGAGTTTATGCAATTTATGACAGCCTGGTACTTTGTGATACTGATTGAGATTTTAATTCGCATATAGTATAGGGGATACTAGGCTATCATAACTTCTCTATGTAGGTGTTGGATCATTTCACAATTGTCTATGTCCTCCACACGTGTGTGAGTCGCCGTATTATTGTCTGATTGTATCCTAAGACCCAGTTTGTATTTTTAACGAACACCTTTCAGCTTGTCACTTTAGTTAGTTATTAAAGTGATAAGTTACCTATAAAACAAACAGACTCTGTCTTAGGTACTCATTCACTCGTATGTCTGAGCAGGAATTCTAGAGTTTTTTTTTTGGATCGTTTATTCTAAAAGTTCTTATATACGACATGCGTGTGGGTGTATCAGTAATTGTGCTAATTTGTTTCACACAGTCGTTAAACTTTGTATCATCCGTAAGTATTCATGTAATCCTTGTATTTTACATATAATGTATAGTAATTGTATGTATTCATAGTCTATAAATATAGTCTCTAAGCGACTAAAGGCCACTAATTATGTACAGATGACCCGGCAACAAATAAAAAGTTCTGGAAAACTACTGAAGAAGGCATGCATGCCGAAAAACGATGTTACTGAAGGTCAGTGAGTTATTTTTTCTATTATAACGTAACTGTAGAATGCTTTACTAATTTAAATTTTAGTACCTACAGAATAAGAACTTTAGCATCGAACAAAGCGTTAGTTCCTTGAATATATTAGATTTTTATTAGATAATTTCATTTACATGGCTATTTTACATGAATAATTATTATAATAATGTATGTATCTGTGGATATATTAAATAAGTAGTTGACCTAGTTTGTGGCAGTAAAGGTAATATCTTGTTTCTGACGTTATCGGGTAAGTGTTAGTTCCTTCTATTTCTACGATTACCACCATTGTCTACGCAGGGTATATGATCTGTGATTAGCATAGACCTATGATCATAAATAGGTCAACTGTAGACTTACGCTTATGAGAACCTTTCTATATTAAATGTTGTAAGAAATAACTTTCATCATCATCTCTCATCAGCATCATCATCTCAGCCATAGGATATCCACTGCTGGAAATACGCCTACCCGATTGATTTCCACAAGGATCAGATAGAAACGGCCCGTTTCCAGCCCTTATCTGCGATCTTATTCAGGTCGTCTGTCTACTATATTATCGATTTCGTTTATTACTTGATAATTTTCTTGTTTATACTTAATCAAGAGTAAGTTCGCGATAATAGCGTTAGCGACTTTACCATAATACTGAACATTATATCCTAATAATATTGTAAATTCGAAAGTTTGTGTGTATGTGTGTTTGTTTGTTAGCTTTTCACGGTCAAACGGCTACACCAACTTCGATGACATTTCGTATAGAGATAGCTCATACCCTGGATTAACACATAGGCATATTTTCACACCTCGCGGGTAAATCCGCAGGGCGCAGCTAGTGAAAAATAAAAGTTTAAAATTGACTAGCTGCGCCGCAGTTTTACCCGCATAATGATAATGAAGAAAAGTAGCCTATGTGTTTATCCAGGGTTTATTCAATCTACACACCAAATTTCATCCAAATCCGTTCAGCCGTTCTGGCGTGATTGAGTAACAAACATCCATATCCATTCATCCATACATCACTTATATTTACATTCGATTCATGCATGTACTAAAATTGAACCGAAAATTTTGAATTAAACATTTCTTACAGAACAAGTAGGAGACATAGACAAAGGAAAGTTTCTAGAAGAACGCAATGTGATGTGCTATATTGCATGCATATATAGTATGAGTCAAGCCGTGAGTAAAAGTTTTTTTTTATATTTTTTTTTATTGGTAATAGGCAGGCGTTTGACCACTATCTTAAGTTATAAGTTATGCCATTTAAGTATCAAACATGTTACAATGCAAACGTTTTTGCAGTCTACATTTAAATATTATTATAAACAGGAAAGATTTGTATTTTATATGTTTGTAACGAATAAAACTAAAAAAGGAAAACATACCTGTCGAATTGAGAACTTCCTCCTAATTTTGAAGTCGGTTAAAAAACAACCAAACCGATTAAAAAAAATCTTTTATTAAAATACCTTATAGCATAAGCTATATTTAACAGGAACATCCTAGGCCACACGGGTGTATTTATTGATATAATTTGACCAAAATCTAATTTTTCATGTTTCATACATCATCATCATCTCAGCCATAGGACGTCCACTGCTGGACATAGGCTTCCCCCATTGATTTCCACAAGGACCTGTTGGAAGCGGCCCGCATCCAGCCCTTGCCTGCGATCTTAGTCAGGTCGTTTGTCCACCTGGTCGGTGGCCGTCCTATGCTGCGCTTGCCAGTCCGTGGTCTCCATTCTAGGACTTTTCGGCCTCAACGGCCATCAGTTCTTCGAGCTATGTGCCCTGCCCACTGCCACTTCAACTTGCTAATCCGCTGGGCTATGTCGGTGACTTTCGATCTTCTACGGATCTCCTCATTTCTAATTCGATCACGTAGAGAAACCCTGAGCATAGCCCTCTCCATAGCACGTTGTGCGACTCTGAGCCTGCTCAGAAGGCCCATAGACAGAGACCACGTTTCGGTTCCGTAAGTCATCAGGTAGCATGTATGTTTCATACATGCTACCTGAATACAGTATGCGTTTGGTGACAGTGAAAAACTGTCTGAAACTTTAGGGTTCAAGGTTAGGAACCATGCGGGTACTCTAAAGTAGCCTGCCCATGGGGGTAGGGCTAAACGTATGATTACGTTTAGGTAAGGTTTAAGTTTAGAATATTACAATTATTATGACTCTATACTATACATAGATTATGTACAAACTTAATTTGATTCCAGGTAAAAAATAACAAAATAGTCCATGATTCAATGCTCAAGCAAGTAGATATGATGTTTCCTCCAGAAATGAAAGATGCTGTAAAAACTTCTATTGAGAGCTGCAAAGACGTTGGTAAATGTACTTTATTGAACACTAGCTAAGACTTGTGGGCTTACTCGTGAGGTATCTTATTTCGCTCGTTGGCCCTTCATAATTCATAGATTTTTTTAAATAATTTGCAACTTTGGGTAATAGAGTTTTTACGGGGATTTGCCTTATCTGTAGTTATAAAAATTAAGAATACATTGACGTGTCGTATCTGGTCTTCTCGTGACTACGACCAATGTAACTTGGTCGAAACGCCCCAAGGTTAGTCAAAATTATACTATGATATAAAATTTATATGTGCACAAACAGACCCCATCACAAAAAAACGGGTTGCATTCCGGGAGTGCCGGCAGGAGTGAAAACTTGCATTTATGTGGTAAAATACAATATTCATTTAATGCGCACACAAACATGACAATAGATATTTAAGTTATTGATTTTATGTACCAACACATTAAACACTATAGTGAGAGCGATAGAGCATACAATAGAATGAAATCAAAATCAACATGTTAAACGGGCGAGCGAGGTGAGCGCAGTTTGCTTCAAAAAGGTCGTATTATACCCACTAACAAACGAAAATGTTCCTTATTCGTAATTCGTAACACATTTAAGTTTAGGTACATTTTTCTACGCTCCCTCCGTCTTACGAATTCGATGACGTCACGCGCGTGACGCGGTTTAACATTTTTTCTCCATTCAAATAATACGACGCCGCAAAAAAAATTTTTGGCTTCAAAAATAAAAATATTTTTTGTTAGTTTTGAATTTTGTTAGTGTAATTAAAAATAATAATACTGCAATGAATGACAAAAAGAATATAAAAATAGATAGTTATGTTGTTTTTCAAATACCAATATGATTGTGCTAACGATACGATTGTAAAACGACATTTGCTTCTTTTAGTTCTGTTGGAAGCTTATTAAGAACTTGTAAGTGCTGCAGAAATAATCCACAAAGTTAGCCCGGTTTTTCCGTCTGTGCATCGGATCAGCTAAATTCGATTCGCACGCATGTCAATCAATGGATTTCAATGTTTCTTGCAAATCTTTTTTTGGCTTTGGTTTGACTAATCTCTACAGTGATACATTAGAGCTTGAAATGTCGAAACATTGATGGCCTCACGGTGTGAGCGTACGAGTAGGCTGTCAACCTGACGGTTGTTCCTTCGATTTACATCCCCGACTTGAGGATTCGGTGGAGGTTTCATCGTTATCGTATCCACACCATGGTGGACCATCTTATTTTTTCAATCTTATTTAATACCCCTAGTATTAAATAAGATTTTGTTTCACATGTCTTTTTAACGAGTGCAGGAGCTGGTGGTAAAAGAAATGACCTGCCAAAAAAACTATTAGCATGTACTTACACGTATAATAACAGCATTAAAATTAAATTAAATTTATTTCCAGCGAAAAAGCACAAAGACATCTGCGAAGCATCATTCTGGACTGCGAAGTGCATGTACGAATTCGACCCTGCCAATTTCGTCTTCGCGTGAACTTGAGATTCCTTGGTGTTTTTTATTAGAAGACGGACATTAATTAAAAAAAATATTTTATTTTATTTTATTTTATTTTCTTTGGGTGGCTTACAGCTAAAGTTACAAATTAGCACAACAAATATTATAAGGAAGAGCCATTTACAACCCTCCACAGATAATGGAGATACAGTAATAGTACATATAGTCTAGAAAAAATAGATACAAGTTACAATACAAAAAACTAACTAATGTCGTAAGGTACAACCAGAGTGTTGGTTAGTGCCGTGTGTATTGACGCCGAACTACTCGCAAATAAGTCGATGATTGGATTAAGTTTGAGAGTATCGTTGAGAGTCATTATTGAGCGTATAAAAAATGAATTTTGGCGATAGTTGGTGCGTGCGCTAGGGGCATGAAGGAGATTACTCAGTTGCCGGTTTTGGGGTCTCGGTGGAACTTTTAATCCTAGCATAGAAACTAGTTCTATACAATCTGTATATTACTCGTGCTAATTACTCGTAATTAACAAAAAAATAAATACACTGTTGCTACGTGGGTATGCCTTTTTATTTAAAAAGTATAAAAGAGCTTCATATATACAATTATTTCCTACTGTGTTTTTTTTTATTTTAAAAGCACTATACTTAGCACCGTGGTCAAATACATCATGTAAAACAGAATCAAAAAGAAGTTTTATGAAGCTATTCTTGTCTGCGCTGGAGGTATATATTAGATAGCGGTTTATCTTGAAACCTTTTGTTTTCAGTAGCGGAGGGGATAATCAAGGTATGTACTTACACTTGTGATGTTGCAGCACATGATGTCTCCTGATGAGACAATTGTTGCGAACGTTACATAGCATAGGAAAATCAACCTTGTATATTTTTTTAATTTTTTTACACAGACCCCCGCACTAGGATTCCCTGTATCGCGGGAGGCACAGACACACACATATTCACACCACACAAACATCCAAGACCCGGCAAAACCATCTACACTCATCGCACAAATGTTTGCCCCTGCCGGGATTCGAACCCAGGGTCCCGGAGACACAGTAGTCATGTCACTGACACTGACCACTGCGCCACGGCGACCGTCATATAGATCCAGCCTTCGTCTCCTTGACTAGTTTCGCCTGTCCTCATTTCCAGTGGGCTTGTAACGCAATTGTAATTTATTTGCTCGTATAATCATAAGGAAACAAAATGGTCTCTTATTGCCCTATAGATTTTGATGATAGCGTTTGACGACTATCTAATTGGATGGTCAGTGATGATGTGGTCAAAGTTGTGATCACGCTAAACTTAGGAAGTTTACAGGCTCTTAAAGGCTGCTGAATGAACACAATGCGTCTTTGCTGGTGCACGTACTCTTATTTGCTATCGGCCTATATGTATGTATGTAACCTAAACAGTTTCTAGCTTGGTAGCTGGAAAATGTTAGGCAAAGAGGCTACAGGTAAACTATTTAATATGTCTTTACTGGCTAACACATGGCAAATAGCATGTGTGTCTCTGTGGTGCTATGATTCCTAGAAGTATAATTACCGAGTATTAATCTTGATCTGTGTGTTTAAACAGCGATCCGCTAGAACAGATCTATTTCATATAATTAGATGCCTTACTGCCTTCCTTAAATTGCTCTTGACAGCGCTTAGTATCTTATTTGATGGTTGTTGTTGACACGGATGGACGAAGAGAGCGGAACAATAAGCAATCAATGGATAAAGCTATTTTGTGTATTTTAATAACAACAATAATTCTGGGCGAGGACTGTTACGCTGTAAGTAACTTTGTTATTTGAATGAAAGAAATAAAATTGGAAAAATATTGATTTCTTGTCTTAACGACCTTTGGATTTGTTAGTTATTGAAAAATTGTATCACACTGAAATGTTTGTTACATGAGAGCATATGAGCCATCGCTATAGAACCCGTATGGGCCAATATGTCAGTTGCCTACATCAATCAAAAATATTTATACTTAAAAAGTACTGTTTCTTTGGAAAACATTAGTACCATACGAGGCATTTATGAGCTTAAGGATAAATATAGAACAGAGAGTAGGCACTACTTTGTTTTTAAATATTTATAGATGACAAGACAACAGCTGAAAAACTCTGGAAAGCTTTTGAAAAAACAATGTGTGGGAAAAACCGGTGTCGAGGAAGGTGAGACTTTCTTACTTGTTCTTTTTTTTATGTAAGCGTTATTAAGGGGCAGATGCCTTTATCAAAATAAAACACTAATAACTAATTACAATACTACAGCTATATAACATCTATCTATCTATATATATAAAAATGAAACCCGTTTTCCGTTGTCACGACATAACATGAAAACGGCTTGACCGATTTAGATAAAATTTGGTATAAAGATACATGGGACTTTGGAGAAGGACATAGGCTACTTTTTGTCCTGGAAGAAGTATGGTTCCCGTGGGATAACTGAGTCAGCGGGAAAAACGTAGTGCACGCGGGTGAAACCGCGGGGCGCAGCTAGTAGTATATAATAATACAATCCACTAGGTATTGGTAGCCTATAGATAATTGTTGTTAGTTCTTCATATAACAAACTGAGATAATATTTCAAAATTATATGTTAAATGAACGGGGATATACCAAGCCGTACGAAAGTGTCAAAACAATTGTTGACATACCTAACGCGAAAGTTAAAGATTCGTCTACGGGTGTGCGTTCGGCAGCTCCGTCGGCCAACTCATATCTTGCTCTGACAGCGGAGTTCGCGAACACAAACGGCGTTCACGACCTCCATTCGAGCATATATTTTGCGATCGCTCAATATTTGATCATGCCGTCAAGCTGTCAGACCAATTTATGCTCGACGAGACCATAATCTTTCTACCTATAGATTCATTCGAATCTTGGTCGGCTGTCAAAAGTGACACATGTAACTGTCGCTCGATCCACTATGTAAGTAAGTTCTTCTTCCTCGTCTCTAACGTACTTTAATATTGGCGTTGAAGCCGCACTTGATCGATTCATATTTGGCCGAAGAAGCTGCCGAACGCGGGCCTGTTGTAAAATAGCGTATCAATGGATTACCATCTTCAACATATTCTCAGCCATAGGACGTCCACAACTGGGCATAGCCCCCCCCAAAGTTATGATACTAAGTGCTTATAGTTATATCTTTTATATTTATATATATTTTTATTTTATTTTTATTTATTAACATTCACACCAGGTCTTCAGGTCCCAAACTAGGCAGAGCCTGTACTATGGTCACCTGATGTGCTGATATATATACTTATATACATATGCACACCCAGACACAGGTCAAATATACATGTTCATACACAGAAATGTTTGACCTGTCCGGGAATCGAACCCGGGACCAGCGGCTCAGAAGGTAGAGTGCTACTAACTGCGCCAACCGGCCAGACAATATTTGCTAATATTTAACGTAAGATCACAATTGATCATTTAAGAAGTTGCCAAGTTATGAAGGGCAGTGTAAATAATGGGTTCCGTGATTAAAACTACTGAGTACCGACTGCCATTTGAGATGCACCTTTCATCACGTGTTTGAAAACCAGATTAAGGGCCTGCCGCAAGGAAAAGTTTTATACGATAATATAGACATGCATCAATATAGAAGCATCAATTATCTCGTAATTTGGTTACGAGATAATTGATTACGAGATTATTACTGAATTCAATCTATGTTGTTCATTAAAATGATACGAAATTAAATAACTATGTAGTGTAGGCAATCGGTGCAATACTGAGATGCCTGATCTGTAACATAGGAGTTAGCCATAAATCCTACTTCCTACTAATATTATAAATGCGAAAGTTTATGTGTACTCGTATATGTGTATATTTGTTACTTACGGCTACACCTGTTTCGATGATATTTGGTATGGAGATAGCTTATGCCCTGGATTAGCATATAGGCTTATTTTAATTATCACCATCATCACCGTTTTTCATTACCACGCGGGTTAAACCGCAAGGCGCAGCGAGTCATATATATATATATATATATTTATATATATTATATATTTTAACCAGATTAAGTACCATAACGTTTATACATATATATATATATATATATATATATATATATATATATATATATATATATATATATATATATATATATATATATGTATAAACGTTATGGTACTTAATCTGGTTAAAAAGGTTTTGAGATTACGATTCAGAAGATAACATGAAAAACTTAATCTTAAAGCCTAACAGGCATCTATGGAAGGGAATCTTTGAACATGACTTTCATTCTCTTCAAAACATACATACATAGATAAACGCATCTTTCCCCTAGGGGTAGGCACAGCCTTCCGAATGCTACGATTCCGACAAAATTATTTCGCTTCATCTATGCTTGTCAGACCTGTCATACAAGAGCGTCGGTTTAGTGTGCTCTTGACCTGGCCCTTAGAACTTCTTGAATTTGATTTCGGAACGTTCGCCTAGCCCTTTCTCTTCAACACCACCATTCTCTCACCTGCTCAGTGTAGAGCTCAGAGAAACTATAAAGTTTGTTGTTACTCTGTGGTGTACAACAGGAAACCTATTGAGTTCGCTGGTGGTATAGCTGGAGGATTCTTCAAATCCACGGATTAGTTTGAAACTTTGCACACTAATCAGAACTAATTACAATAGTATAGTATAGTATAGTATAGCCTTTATTCCCATAAAACTTAAATAACATTTAAAATAAGAATATAAATTGTAATTAGTAGTAGTCAATACAAAAATAAATAGAAATAAGAAATACAATTATAAAATATGCATGGAATTATAATTCCATGCATTAAAATTCAGTTATCAAAAATTATATCATATTATTATCTACCTGCTTAATTCACATATTATGTTATTTGTGGTATATATTTATATTTCATACATATTTAAACGGGAAGTCCATTTGTGGACAAAGGCCTCCTCCATCCTATTCCATTGGTCTCTGTTGGGCATGGCGCGTCCACGTGACCCCGGCAACGGCTACTATGTCGTCTATCCACCGGCGACGCGGTCGTCCTGGAGGGCGGCGCTCGCCTCGCGGATACCAGTGTAATAGCCTCTCGCTCCACCTGTTGTCACACGTTCTTGCAGTGTGACCTGCCCATCTCCATTTCAAACGACATGCCATTTGGGCTGCATCCATTATTCTAGTTATCTTTCGAATATCATAACTTCTTACTCTATCCTTCAGTTTTATTCCCAAAATACTTCTTTCGGTTGATCTTTGAAATTTCTGTATTTTGTTTATAATAACTAATTACAATGCAATAATTTAATTTTACATTTATTCGGCTAGTGTCATTTTTCTCTTATTTTTGTGATGGTTACATTTTCTTTTGCAGGGAAAATTTCACAAATAGAGAAAGGAACATTCATCGAAGAAAAGGAAGTGATGTGTTATATTGCTTGCATTTATCAAATGACACAGATCGTAAGTTATAATACACTGTTATCATCAGCTTTAGCTCGTAGGCGGCGCATCAGGAAAAAACCTCAATTAATGCATAATCCAGGTGAAAAGCGGTGGCACTCTGTTCCTGCGAGTTTGTTTTTTTGTTATATGTTATCCTGATAATATGGACCTAGTTGTCTCGAAATTGAAATTTAGTTTGAAAAACTGTCATCAAACACATAGTGTGTTTAGACAGTAGTCTTTGAGTGCCAGTAGGTAAGCATTCTAGGTCTAGCTTGATAACATCGTCACTGACCATCAAAAGAGATAGTGGTCAGAGTGACTCATAATGATCATTTTCTCAATTAGCATGTGAAAGATTTACACAATCAGACGTAGCATTTCATAGAATCATTTTTGGCGGTAGTCAAATAATTTCATTTTTGTGTGATTTGACAGGTTAAGAATAATAAATTGAATTACGAGGCTTCCATTAAACAAGTTGATGTGATGTATCCCGCTGATGTAAAAGCAGCAGCCAAGGCTTCCATCGAAAATTGTAAAGATGTTCGTAAGTAACAACCTGTGTCTGTGTTTCTCGATAGATACAACCCCGGAGTCTTCAAGTCGCGAGTGAATACTTAGGTATGTACCTTCAAGTTTGCGTGCTACACCTTAGACCCCGTCGTCACTTAACAGCAGTCAAACGTAAGCTTTTTAAAAACTAACTAACTAACTGACTAACCGGTTGGCGCAGTTGGTAGCACTCTGCCTTCTGAGCCGCTGGTCCCGGGTTCGATTCCCGGACAGGTCAAACATTTGTGTGTATGTACATGTCTGTTTGACCTGTGTCTGGGTGTGTATATGTATATAAGTATATATATCAGTCATCAGGTTACCATAGCACAGGCTCTGCCTAGTTTGGGACCTGAAGATCTTGTGTGAATGTTAATAAAAATAAAATAAAAATAAACAATAATCATTGTTGATTTATTATGTGCTTCATCACTTGGTTGAAGATTTCGCATTTTTGCGTATTAGGTATATCATAACCCCAAAGCTAAGCCTGTTAGTACCTGATTGAACTGGATCTATTTGTTGACTTCTGGGAAGTAATTGAATGTGTCAGGGATTTGAATTTGGAACCTTAAGACTTGTATGGAGCTTTAACCGTTTGGAGACTACATCAAAAATATCTTATTCAGGTAATTCAGGTTTCAAGCTTGTCATAGCCCACGCCGTAAGAACTGCAACCGAATATCTTAACTTCGGCCATATAACCTCCTTGCTAGTAACAACAAACAAAAACATATATGCGGTCGAATTGAGTAACCTCCTTTTTGAAGTCGGTTAAAAATAAAACAAGCCCAAAGTGCATATATTCAGACGCGACTTGATAGGTCAGTGTCATACTATCATTGCTCTTTGCCCTTTGTCCAATAGTTCCGACAAACTAGCGACCTTGCAGCGTGACTTAGACTTTGAACTCAGAACTCGACTGGTTTTTATAATTGGCTAATTACGACGCCTCTCGATGGACTTTTTTTTCATTTATTTATGATTTCAACAATATACTCAAAATATTTACTTATTACATTTTAAAATAAAAATTGGTTGTCTGTAAAGTCGGTTTACGTGATAACGTCATAATCATTTATGACTTTGACTTCGACTTCGACTTCGACTTCGACTTCGACTTCGACTTCGACTTCGACTTCGACTTCGACTTCGACTTCGACTTCGACTTCGACTTCGACTTCGACTTCGACTTCGACTTCGACTTCGACTTCGACTTCGACTTTGACTTTGACTTTGATTATTTTATGTAATACAAAACTCAGGTGGAACGTTACGCGGAACGTTACTATTTTTCATGAGTGTTGCTGGTATTCATCAATTTATAAAACGTTATCACGTCAAAAATTAAAGATACATAGCACACATAAACCACTGATGTGGACTGTGTTTGTACCTAATGCTAAAAATCTTCCTCGATACGTTTATTATACCTTTGACAACATAATACTCATATCTATTTGTATATACAGAACATAAAATCATTTAAGTCAATATAAAACTAATAATTACACTTCTAAGTAATCAGCATTAAAGATGCTCTAAAAAGTGGGTCATTCGTTTGTTTTTTTTTTAATATTATAAGTTTGCGTTTGACAACTGTCTCACCTGATGTTAAGTGATGACGCTGTCTAGGATTTAGCACATTACTATTCACTCGCGACTTGAAGACTCCAGGATTGTACATATCGGGAAACACAGACTCGGGCAACGAGTTCCATTCCTTGGCAGTACGCATTAAGATAATACGCTGTTTTTAATGTTATTTGCTGCAATGCTCAAAAGCCACCGGTTGGTACCAATAGTAATGTCATCAAAGAGGCCATTACTCTATAGAATACTATAGATGTTTATGCATGTCAAAATAAAGTCTGAGGCTTAAAAAAATATTAAAAAGGTAAAAGTAAAGGTTTAAAAAGGTATTAAAATACCGATTTACCTTGTGCGAAGATGCACAGCTTATTGGTTGCCGAATTATCGTTAGATTCTCCCCCCCCCCCTCCTTGCTACTTGAAAGAAAACCGTTTTAATTTCTTACAACGTTTTTCATATTCTAGGTCATCAGAAAATCATAGGTACTCTTAAAATAGCTCCACGTACTAGCTCTTTTTTGATGGGTCGTTTACTATACAAGCCAACGCCTGTGGAACTCCCGACCCGTTTCAATAAGATGTGCATCCTCTCGAAGCTCAAATAATAAAGTTTTACTTAAATAAGTAAAAACTCACACGGTAATCGTTATTTATTATATTAGTATCATAGCAACGGTACTATAATGAAATGTGTAAGATTTATAAATCTCAATCTCGAAATATTTTTGTGTTCTACAATTATTAAATTAATCTGCTCTGGAACTTCAATTAAAACAATAGCCATTCGTTCCACACCACATGTTTTTAATCCTTTTTTTGTTGCAGAAAAAAAGTATAAGGATCTATGTGAAGCGTCTTACTGGTCTGCCAAATGCATGTATGAAGACAATCCGAAGGACTTTATTTTCCCTTAAATAGATTAAACCATTTTTATTTGTATTTTTTGGTTTAATTTTCCATTTGTCCCTTCAGCCAGAGGTGAATATGGAGTCTGGAGTCTGGGCTAAACTGAATTGGAGATGAAGAAGTGTCGTACATATGTGAAAAAGATCATTTTTGAAACAAAGTTTTTTTTTCCCCATACACACCCCCGCACTAGGATGTCCTGTGTCGCGGGAGGCATAGACATACACAATTACAATACACAAACATCCAAGACCCGAGAACAAACATCTTTGCTCATCACAGAAATGTTTGCCCCGGTCGGGATTCGACCCGGGGTCGCGGTTCCAAAGTCAGTGTCGCTGATTACTGAGCCACGATGACCGTCGGATATATTCAATTCAAATTATATATTCAAATATTGTTTGAAAATAACTGTTTCAATTTTGAGTAATAACGAGAGTTTTATTATAGTAGGTAGTTTAAGAAATTGCAAACACTTAAAAAAGTGTGAATCAGTGAATAGGTACCTAATCTGCTGTGATCACCTGTATTATTTGTTCATCCTATGTTAGGGTACCGGCCTATTATTATACATACATATATTTTAGTACATTGGTAAAGCAGATAAAAAATTCGCACCAATAATTTTAGTCTTTATGCACTTCTATTTCGCATATTCTATTGCGTAATTCGTATAAATCCGATTATTTCATTCAAAGTAAACAAAATTTAGTTAGAATATAAAATGTGACATGTTATTTTGAGCGTGTAACTCGTGACTTTATCAGATCGTGTACTTCTAGTAAAACATGTTGGCGTCATTACACAAAAAGTTAAGCGATGTCTATTATTAGGGACATGCAGTCATGCATTCAAGACGGCTTTAACAAAAAATATCATCAACCACGTATCAACGTGACTAAGACATCTATATAATACGAGTAGCTATACTTAAATACGTACATTTGATGGTTACTTTCAGAAAAATAAATGTACATATATGAAATGAAATGAAAATGAAAATGAGTATATTTATTTAGGTAAAAGGCATTTTCGTACATAAATGTAATGAAGCACTTGGATCCCAAACTCTGCTCGAGACGCGTACTATGAAATTCAGGACTCTTTCGTCTAAGGAACTATATAAAAATCTCGTGTCACGATTTTTGTCCGGGCTAATTTCCAAAACTACTGGAATGATTTTAATGAAATTTTATTTCATTACAATAATAGTTATGCATATTCTATAATGCAATAATAGTTATTGCATTATAGAATATAAATAATACGTCAATACTTACACAAACATATATTACCTGGCCAAGATCGCAGGGAGAGGCTGGATTAGGGCAGCTTCCTACCGTTCCTTGTTGAGACATCTTCCAATCATCTTTCTTTTTTTTTAACATTCACACAAGGTCTTCAGGTCCCAAACTAGGCAGAGCCTATACTATGGTAACCTGATGACTGATATATATACTTATATACATACTTGTATATACTTATATACATATACACGCCCAGACACAGGTCAAACAGACATTGTCATACACACAAATGTTTGACCTGTCCGGGAATCGAACCCGGGACCAGCGGCTCAGAAGGCAGAGTGCTACCAACTGCGCCAACCGACCAGTCGAGGGAGGACTATGTCCAGCAGTAGAGGCCTATGGCTGAGATGATTATAATGATCAAACATAAATAAGTATTCATATAGGTAACCATCAATATTTAAGTCACTAATCACTCGGTTTCACTAAGCGAATAAGATGGTCCGCGGTCGACTTTATTTTTTAATCAACTTCAAACAAAGGAGAAGGTTAAAATGTGCGACTGTATGTTTTTTTTTGTATCATCACCGATTTCTTCTCTATTTTTGGACCGATTCTTATAATCCTTTTTTTGTGCACCTCCGAGGTAGTCCCCATCAAATCGCATGCCATCAGGTAACCCGTCTGCTTGTTTGCCAACTATTTCATTAAAAAGATGCGTGCGCTCGTTTTTCAATATTCCGTTGAAGGCCCATAATGTTACACAAAAACTCTATCCTAAAATTGAAACACCTAGCCTGTCCCCTTTTCGGCGTGTTAAAGCACCAAGCTACCTTAATCTTGTATAATAAGCTGTTATCCTGGCTACCTAGGCATGCTCCCTATTAGTCTCGGCAAAGAGCGGTAGTACTGACAATAGAAATACATCGCACCTTCGCTTTTAGTGGTAGATTCTAAAAAGCCCTTCTAAGTGTTGGAATAATATTATTCCTCCTAAGGAACCTGCACAATTTTTGTAGTTTGAAATTAATAATAAAAGAAATTCTAACCAATCACAAAAAAATGCAGGAAACTCAAAACTTTATACACCATGCGTCTGCGGTGCACTATCAAACAAAACGAACACGCAACTAAATACAATAAAGTTACACACATACCTAACACACTCTCACGCACCCCCACTCACATGCACATTCATTTTTACGCGTATACGCACACACTCTCGCTGTGTTTTTCCTTACATTTCACGTTTCAGTAATCGTGTAATGTAGAAACTTACTTTAGTATGAAATATGTGTTGTATTTTAACTATGATATAACTTGAACCCACATATATTATTTGTTATTTTAATTTGAATAGCCTTCTGTCATGTCAGCAAAACGACTTTAATGGTTAAATCAGCGCTGATCGCGCGATTAGCATAGCGCTTAGGGTGGAGTACACCAAAATTTAAACCTCCTATTATCAATTATAATAATAATAATAATCGGATGTTTTAAATTTTGGTGAACCCACCCTAAGTTTAGGCCGATTTGCTACTGTTTTGTATTTGTGTTTTCGTTCTTTATTTTCTTTGGTCCTTTCAATTTTGTATAAGTTTTTGTTATTGTTCGATTTATGATATGGTCTATGAAAATCCTCATTTTGTTTTGACTCGATAAGTATCACTCACTTTTTGTTCCAATAAAAAAAGACAAACGGCTTCCAGACTCGCAATAAACAGATTATTACACGTCTAGCGCACCTAATGCCTTCTGCAAATTACAGTCGGTAATTAGTTACATGCATTGTGCTAGTCATTACGTGTTATCAGATCATGCCTTAGATTAGCTTGGAGATCTGTAGTAGAAATGGCGGATCTCGTAGTTAGATTTCTTGCACTGATTTCTAAAATTTCAGCAAGAACAGCTAAGCTGATATAACCATAAATAATTTTCAACACACTTTCTCTCACACTGCATTTGCGAAACCTGTATACTTACATTGTTCGAAAGTTAAAAATTACGCACATGTGCTGTAAAGTCACACAAAGCCTTTCCTAACATAGGAAAAGGCTAGATGCGTGCCGCTTCCGGTCCTTGTGGAAGTCAATGGGGGAGCCATATGTCCAACAGTGGACATTTTATGGCTGATGAAACCATACTCTTCAAGCCGAAACATAGTAACGTGAACACTACTGCCTGGCGGTAGAAATGGATACATTTGCAATACTTTTTCGGGCGAACTCTCATTTAGGGTGCTACTTCTCTTAAATTATAAAATATTGAATTAAGGGCATTCATGATACGTGAATATGGCTAGCACTTAGACCAATATAAAATCCGACGTTTCGGTCACATTTAAAGTATTTTTGTTCCGTGCAATACTCAACTCTCATAGTTATCGCATATATATTACGCTTAGTCATTATGCGTCATATTATCTTGAATTAATTATGGTAATGAATGGTTACAAAAGTAACAAAATACTTCTAGCCACGACTGACGAAAAACCTTAGACTTAACAGTAGATAATTAAACACTAATTACCGTTTACTAAAATCAGGAATGAAGAGATCCGTAGAATACCGAAAGTCACTGACATAGCCCAGCGGATTAGCAAGTTGAAGTGGCAGTGGGCAGGGCATATCGGCACATCGCTCGAAGAACTGATGGCCGTTGGGGTCGAAAGGTTCTTGAATAGAGACCATGGCAAGCGCAACATAGGAGATCCACCTACAAGGACACAGACGACCTGATTAATTCGCAGGAAAAGACTTGATGCGAGCTGTATACCAACCAGTCCATCCACAAGGTAAGGCAGTTCTTGAGGGCTGCCATGAATCCATGGCAGTCCACAAGAACTGCTGTATTTTGGTGAAGTCCACCTTTAGCGTTACGCTAATCGCGCGATCAGCGCTGATTTTCCATTAAAGTCGTTTTGCTAACATGAAAGAAGACTATTCAAATTAAAATAACAAACAATATATGTGTGCAAGTTATCCTCCTCCTCGCGTCGTTTTCCTCAGTGCTGAGGGTCGTGACCCCCTCCATGAATCACTTTTCGGCGGACGATACTACGCCATCTTGACCTGTCTTCGGCAGTGTGCATAGCTTCGTGCATATTAGTATTGAGAGTGGTGCGGATCTGATCCGACCAACGTAAAGGACTACGACCTCGTGGCCTTTTTCCCTCGATCTTTTCGCTGACAACAAGCTTTTCTAAGTTGTCGGCTTTTTTCCGAGCTATGTGACCGAAATACTCAAGGACTCGTTGAAGGCAGATGGATGACAGCCTTGTAGTCACTTTGAGTTCCTTGAGTATCGATATATTTGTCCTTTTCGCAGTCCAGGGGATGCGTAACATTCTCCTCCAGCACCACATCTCGTGCAAGTTATATCAAAGTTAAAATACAACACAGCTATATTTCATACTAAACTAAGTATGTATGTTACACGATTACTGAAACGTTAATTGTAAGGAAAAACACAGCGAGAGGTGTAGGGGAGAACCTGTTTTACCTCGGCCAGTTTTTTACATTTTTATTTTTTTTTAATAAATGGTAATTATAAGACGATGAATCCATTTACGATAAAACAGTACAATAGGTAAATGCTACATTTATATAATATTCTGTTTATTATTATATAGGCAGAGGTTACCACTGAACATCCTGTGGGCCTTTTGCTTGTTCCGTCACCTTATCGCAAATTAAAAAAAAAACAAATGTGCAGTCTTTCAGACTCAGACTTCTGTGTCTCCGGGACCCTGAAGACTGCAGGGTGTTATGGACTCAACTTGTACGGGTCCGTGTTAGCCATCTACGAGTGCCACGGCATAATACAAGATATTATGTGTTTATACGGTTAGTTTATTATTATAAAACGATGACATTCGTTGATAAACCTTTTGAATTATTATGATTATGAACAACACTTAATAATGTGTAAATGTACCAATTTGATACGCCTTTGATAACAATCACAGCACTATGTTATGTTATTACTCATATTATCTTTTATTGTACAATTGGTCAGGTTGGTATAAAATGTAGGAGCATAATTCAGGTATGCCTTATATACGAGTTGCAACAAGCTAAAGAAGTTATATTTAAAACAGAAAAAGAGCAAAACAGCGTTATCCAGCTTGTAGTGATGCTTCGATATTTTTTCCTTGCTTTTGGGATTTTGCTGAGCGCATCGGTAAGTGTATACAAGAGTTTTGAAATATGAATAGCCTACGGCGGAACAGATAGGTATATGATTGAATTTTATATTAGTTGTAATGTCACCTAAAAATGCTGGCTTATATTTTACACAACGCATAAGTCTAGTTATCCAGCGGGGCAATGAGGCCAGTATTTTTGCGCCTCCACGTTGCCAGTCCTAAAGGATCGTTTAAACTATCAATAGACTATTTAATGTCTATGGATGGTTTACGCGATCCACCGACTTCGACAAGTTATTTCATACTTTTGAGTGTTGAAGTCGGTTCCATTTCTTGATAAAAAAAATTTTCGCCCCTTTCAGTGACCTTTGCAACTCACGGGATCAATTGTCATTGTGTATGTTCACCGATGTCTCCACCTGCAACTATATTATCATCGACGTATGCACTTTTCAGTTATTGGAGTGTAACTCTACCACACGGGAAGCACCAGCTTTAAAAGAAAAAAGCCGAAAGTTATGGGGTAATAAACATAAAAAAAACCATACGGATCGAATTGAGAACCTCCTTCTTTTTTGAAGTCAGTTAAAAAGTGTGTTGAAAAACTGACTTTCGGGACTATATTGAATATGGCTTTTTTAAAAGACTGATTGCTTTCAAAATTGACTACCTGGCTGTTATTTTTGGCTCTGTGTACTGCTCAAACGATAACCTGGCAGTGCCACTCATAAACGCGTTTATGTTTATGTAAGTCCGCGGACTTACGAAACTATACCTAAGATGCATTGTTATGGTTCGATTTTAACCTCAAAATCTGTCTGGCATTAATCCATCAGCTAGCTACATAAAAGCGCATGGGCACATTTACGTAGAAAATGTTTTTTCACACCTCCGCACTAGGATTCCCTGTGTCGCTAAAGGCTTGGATACACGCAATGGCACCACAATAAAACTTCCAATACCCGGGACGAACATCTATGCTCATCACATAAATGTCTGCCCGTGCCTGGGTTCGAACTCAGGGTCCTCGGGAGCAACGCCTGAGCCACAGCGACCGAGTATAGGTGTGTGTTTTCTTTGTTTGCACAGCGGTGCTTATACTTGAAATAATTTGGTTTTTAGGCTCTTCCTAATGAAGAAATAAAAAGGCTCCACGAATATGGCGTGCGCGTGATCGATAATTGTTTGGAAGAATTCCAGCTCACTAAGGAAAAACTAATAGAAGCCATTGAAAGTAAGGACTATAGCAGCATAGATCCGTGCTTTCTTGCATGTGAAATGAAAGGAAATGGCCTGGTAAGACTTATATTTTCTTTTATCACACTCAAACCCCCGCACTAGGATTTTCGGACGCGGGAGGCATGGACACACACAAACATCCAAGCCCCGGGACAAACACCTACAATAATCGCACAAATGTTTTCCCCTGCCGGGATTCGAACCTAGGGTCTCGGAGACACAGAAGTCATGTCACTGACCACTGAGCCACGGCGACCGTCAATCAAATTTTTTATTTTATTTATTTATCAACATTCACACAAGGTCTTCAGGTCCCAAACTAGGCAGAGTCTGTACTATGGTAACCTGATGACTGATATACGTACTTATATACATATACACACCCAGACACAGGTCAAACAAACATGTTCATACACACAAATGTTTGACCTGTCCGGGAATCGAACCCGGGACCAGCGGCTCAGAAGGTAGAGTGCTACCAACTGCGCCAACCGGCCAGTCAAAATTTCATTTCAAATTATCGGGACCATGGTGGCAGAACTCTTGGTGTCTTACTGGGAAGTTTTTTATACCATGGATACTGTAGCCAGTTTTATATGTTTTATAGTATTTAAAATGAAGCGGCGCAAATATGCTAACCTAGGTAGTGGTTACATAATATTTGAACCATTTGGGGTCGAGACATTCGACCCGTGGAGATCGGGAGCTCATCGGATTTACCAAAACTTACCAGAACGTTTGATCAATATCAAAATGCTGGCACATATTTGGCTCAATGAATTAGCATTGCAATTAAACGGCCAATGCTGCTAGCATTCTGGCCACGCTGCCAACTGGTAGCAGGTTAGAGCATTTGAGCAATATATAGGCTGGCAATAGCAAGTGGATTGCTCAAAATTAAATGTTATTAGAATAGCGATAGTATTATAATGAGTTATTTATATTTTTTTTAAGGCCCTTCGAACAAAAATAGTAAATAGTTGCTATAATGTCATGTGTCACAAATATTCATGTTCTTCTATTTTTGGATTTCAGATGAACGATAAAGGAATGTTTGATCCAGATCAAGCTCTAGCGACAGCTACTATACACGTGAAAAATCCAGAAATCCTCAAAAGAATAACAAGAATTAGAGAAAAGTGCTCTGCAGGTACCTACTAGGTTATCTTACACGATTTAACGACGTATTTAACACGACTTTTACTCTCTTATTTTGTGATTTGTGGCGAGAGGTAATTTTACCAAACTTCATCAGAATTCAATATGGGAATGCTATATGCATAAAGGAAACGTGTCTTCGGACATTTTTACCGACGTCTGAAAAAAGAGGAGGTTATCAATTTGGATTCTGAAATAATAAGCGTAGAATTCCGGTAGACTAGCCTGGGCTTTCTACTCATAGAGAGAGAGAGAGATTAAAAAAACCTAGGTATCCTTTGTAACATGTATTTTGCTTCCAGTAAATGACGAAGAAGTCAGTGATGGAAGTAAGGGCTGCGAAAGAGCACTTCTTCTGAAAACATGCTTCGAGAAAAACCGAGGTAAGTGTGCTATTGAAACGTGTGACAAAAATGTATTGTAAATGAATTACGGACAAGTGGTGCAACAAAAGTCACAATATAAGGCATTTCAATTCAAATTACCTGAGCAATCGATTGATCATCATTGATTTCCACAAGTATGAGATAGAAGCGGCCAGCGGCGCATTCAGGCCTTACTTTAGATCTTAGTCAAGCCGTCGTTCTACCTTGTCAGTAGCCGTCCTATACGCTGAGCTTGCTAGTCCGTGGTCTCCATTCGAGAACCTTTCGACAAGTTGCTAATCCGCTGGGCTATGTCGGTGACTTTCATTACTCTACAGATCTTCTCATTTCTGATTTGATCGCTAAGAGGAACCTTGAGCATAGCCCTCTTAATAAATCGTTGTCCGATCTTGAGTCTGCTCACGAAGCTAGTCAGCGCAATCGATTATCAGTTTCTATTGCATGGTAAATTTGCATATTTTCACCGACTGCCTAAAAAGAGGTTCTCAATTTGTTTGTTTCCTTTAAAATGTTTGTTAACCATATTCATTTATTGAACGATATGAAAACAAATATTTCGTAATATTTACGCATTGCTCCTTTTTTATACAATTTATAGATCTGGCGTTTGACCACTATCTCACTTGATGGTCAGTGACGACGTTGTTCAAGATTCTATCCCGCTAGACCTAGAATGTTTATTATATGTTACCGGCCCCTAAGGACTGCTCTGCCTGAACACATGTGTTTGGTGACAGTTTTTCAAACTTGAGGGAGGTAGCCCGCCAGGCGGGTACTCGAAAGTATCCTATCACCATGCTGGGAATCTGATAACAGTGTTACCTTCATCGGAAGCTTTAGCCGTTGGTTGGGAATCGAACCAGCGTCCGGTTTTTTTTTTACGGCCGACGCTCACACCGCTGAGCCATCATTCCTTCCAAGGTTTTAATGGTTTTTTTTTAATCGGCTGAACATTTCTTTATGTTTTAATAAAAATGTTGAAGCTATTTTATGGATGTCGGTTTTTATGTACACTATCTACATCATAATATTAAAAAGAGGAAAGATTTGAATGTTTGTAACGGATAAACTAAAACACTACTGAACCGATTTCTAAAATTCTTTCACCATTAGAATTCTACATTTTCCATGAGTAACATAAGCTATAGTATATATATTACTGGAAATAATTAGGGATCCTTACAAAAACTTCATTAATGTAACTGGGCGAAGCCGGGACGAGCCGTTGCTGGTAGTTAAGAAAGTCATTATTGTAAACGTTGCTTAAATTATGAATGCATAATTATGACTGCACAAATATCATTTAAATTGTTTAGATTTCCAAAATTGTGTGTGTAACATACGTCTATCAGTCTAACAGCCATCGCTTGTTGTATGTTCTGAGACTTACGAAGGTTTGAAAAGTTTGAAATTAAATTAAAACCTTGCAAATCGTATCGGAAAACCCTTCATAAACAGTATTGTTGATTATTACTATTTTAATTTAAAAATTGTTTAAAAATTAACGGGGTACGAGGGCGCACCCTTATCGTATGGTGCACGGACTAAAGTACATGTGAAATAATGATTTATAGAGGATTCTGTTTATTGCGGAATCAGAGGGGTTAATATAATAAAATGCCGGTGTGAGTTTGTTTGTTTTTTATGCTTTCAAGCCACACAAGGCATACATTTACTACTATAAACACATTCCCAGTGAACAGAAAAATATAAAAATACCTACATATCTATAAAAATACTGCACACGAGGAAATTCACTGGTAACATTTGGATTAGAGTAGACGCAGGGGCTCAAAATCCTACTATTATTATAAATGCGAACGTTTGTGTGTATGTATGTTTGTTACCTCTTCACACTCAAACGGCTACACCAATTTCGATGTAATTTGCTATAGGAGATAGCTTAGACACTGGATTAACACACTACTTTTCATCATCATCATCACTAATCATCACCACGCGGGTTAATCCGTGGAGCGCTTGTAGTTATTAATAAGCCGTTGTATAGGTAAACCTCACTAAGCTTAACTTAAGCTTGCTATTTAGTATTATTTATTTTCTGTTTTCTGTACACATTGTTTTTATTTGCAGAATTCGATGAATAATTATCGACAACGGAGCCTTCAAACCATAAGCAAAATGGCGGACCCCTTTTTTCTATTTTTAATTCTATTATATTAATTGCAATAAAATAGTTATTACAGTTCTGTTCAAATTAGATTATTATTCAATATATTGTTATTACTGCTGTCTGTGTGCATTCACTGTATTATCAACCGATTTTAAATAATGGTTACGTAATGTTAAAGTTTTTTTAAATATTGGAAGTTTGCGTTTGATCCCTTGTCTCACCTGATGTTAAGTATCAACGTGGTCTAATAGTAACTGCTATAAACTAAAGCTAAGGAGTCACTGAGAGCTGTCTACCTAATCTGGAACTAAACAGGTAATATTGGAATGAAATTGAATTGTTTTTAATAATTATTGCAATCAAGATTGGAGGGTAGGCATAGCTACGTCTGTTCACAAGGGACTACCACTATGAGAAGAAGAGATCAGAAACTCAAATTCTTTTCATTAATAACAATAATTTTCAACAATAATTGACGGTGTTGCGCCGATATATCTTTATTTATTTTTAAGAAAATGTTCCAAGTACGCAGCAAGACACATTTTTTTAAAGATTTTGAACTCATTAGTCACAAAGACATTATTATAACTACCACTTATGTAAGGTAATTTTGGTGATGTTATAAGTATGTATTTTACTGTAAGAAACAGACAGAGATTTTTTAAGTGTACATTACTTAAGAGTACTCTCTAAACATAGCCATAACTGAAATCGATGGTATGATTGATGACACTTAACGCTTCCTTATTGAGAGTACCCACTTTACCTCTGGGGGGCATATACTTGTACTACTGACCTGTATATACTATAATGCCGAAATGCCGAGATTTCCGCTTTCGGATTATCGCCCTTTATCTCTTAATTCAATGAATGTCAAGTGGCAAAGTCAACAATAGCATATTATAATATAATGCCATAACTAACGCGTTTTCAGGAAGCGTTCTTCACGCCTTAAAGCGCATCTCCGGTGTCGAAGGCCAAACACTCCAAAAATCATGGCGTGTACTTAATGTATTAACTTAAAAAACTTGCCCATTATACTCCTATTTATATATGGTATATAAACAAATGGAATTTGTAATGTATAGTTATATTATACTGAAGCGTCGGCATAGATAGGTGAATTACTGGGAAGAAGGATTTTTTTTTTACTTTTTGAATATCATGTTTAAGTTATGTGTTCTTTGTTTCGTGTTAGCTGCCAGTATTGTGCAAAGAAACTATGCGGTAAGTACTATTTTAACTTGTAAGTTAAGACTAGCCACTGCCCCGTACCGATGAAATAGTTGAGCCCTTTGATGTCGAGACGTTGGGCCTGTGGAAACCGCGAGCTCTTCGGTTTGTTCAAAAGTTATCAGAGCGTCTGATCCTTTAGCTTTCTCTGGACTAAATTCTGGCACATTGCTGGTTTTGCTGAACGTATTAGCATTGCAATTGAACGAGGCAATGCTGCTATTTTACTGGGTACACTGCCAACTGGAGTTGGTTGACATTTACTAAATGACTATTTTTGTAGTTTTTACGTGTTCTGTTTACATTCCTGCGGAAAATTTTAGTTTTCGCACAGTAATAATAAATAATTGTTCTTGCATCTATCAATATAAAACAATGTGTCATAAGTTATTAATAAATCAGGTTACACTTAAACAGGTCCGAGGGAAAGGCCACGAGAGCCAGTGCATGAGTCTGCCTGGCCTTGAGCTGATGCTCCTTCCCACTGAACCACAGCCATGCAAAATAATATTACGATTGTGTTACCAGTTCAGCCCCCGGATTCAAAGCTCTTCGATGACTAACCGAATAAAATCGGTTAGAAATAAATCCCGTATAACAGACTTTCTAAAGCATAATTCAAAACTCTCATTAGACAATTTCGCTAATGATCAATGTACAGATTAGAATATTCCATCCCATTCACAAAATATGAACTAATAAACTTTTTATTATAAGCTTACGTTTGACCGCTGTCTCACCTGATGATAAGTGACGACGCGGTCTAAGGTGTAGCACGCAAACTTAGAAGGAAACTATTCACTCGCGACTTAAGGACTCCGGGTTTGTACCTATCACGAAACACAGACTCATGCAGTGAGTTCCACTCCCTGTCAGTAAACATTTTAAAATTGGAAGCTAAACGCTTCGTGCGTAACGGTGGTACGAGTATGTCTACCATGTAGCGGTGGCGTATAGTCGTAAGTCTGTTTGACCGATGATAGAATGGAGATGGTGGAATTAAATTGTCAATTATCTCTTTGGCGCGCCTATACATCTATATATATAAAATGTATGATAAATATCGAATTGAATTGATACGGTTAGTAATCGATCGTTCTGAATGAGTGGGCTGGTTTATATGTGAGTACACAATAAACAAATTAGTAATGTATTACCTGTTATTGATGATATTTCATCTCAATCGTCTAATCAATATTTAAAGACGGACATATGAATCGAGCAAATAATTAAATAAAATAGTGAAAAGTTGTTTCAAGTTTGATCGATGCGACGCGTGACCAAAATGCTGGCACGTATTTGGCTCTTCGGATGAGCGTTGCATTTCAACGTGGCAATGCTGCTAGCATTCTGGGCACGCTGTCAACTATTAGCGGGTTAGCATTTGAGTTATTTATAGGCTGACTAGTGGATTGCTCAAATGTTTTTGTAGTAGTATTGTAATTAGTTATTCGTATCTTATTTTAATAAAGTCATCGTCCTATTGAAAAAAGTTCAAAGTATGAAGTATGTTTTAATGTGTTCATATATAAACAGGCGGAGATGACAGATGCGCAGAAGTCGAAGGTATACGCCAAGCTGCTGACCGCTGGTCTGGAGTGTATGAAAGACTTTCCTTTAAATCTGGACCATATTAAAGCCTTTAGGAGCAAAAAGGCTCCTACTGATGCGGTTGGGAAGTGTTACGCTGATTGCTTGTTCAAGCGACTTGGAGTCGTAAGTTTCGTTTTGTTTATTTTATTTTATATTTTATTTATTTATTTCTTTTCCTTTTTTTCTTACATATTCTTATATTTGATATTGAGGAACAATCGTCTTTCGAAAATTAACTATTAACTGAAACGTTTTTTTAATAATGTCCAGATCTAGCGTTTGACCACTGTGTCACATGATGGTCAGTGATGATGTGGTCTTAGATGCTATCACGCTAGACCTAGAATGCTAAAGTTGAGTTTTTGTAAATTTAACTGAAAAACTTGTAATATATATCGTAATATAAACCTTAAATATGTAAATTGCTGCATGTAGATGTATATAATATGGATACAGAAATATTTAACACAGACACCGAGACAATTGGTTACTATTTTATGTATGCCATGGTGGAGAATGTGTCTAGGAGGAACCTTTTCAAAGTGAATGCTCACTAAGATTAGATAGTTAATAGATAGTTCGCTATTAGGTGCGTTAATTTTTTAGACCACATTGTTGTTGACCATCAAGTGAGATAGAGGTCAAACGCTAGATCTATACAATATAAAAAAATATTTGTAGAGCATTTACAACATTTTCTTAAAAATACATATATTTAAATATATATGGATCCGTAATTTCTTTGAAAATATAATACAAACTATGTCCCCCGGGGACAGTGTAACTTCCCAACAGTGAAAGAACTTTTCAAATCGTTTAGTATTTTCGGAGCCTATTCGGTACAAACAAACAAACAATCAAATCTTGCCTCTTTATAATATTAATATAGATAAAGCTTGATGTGGTGGTACCGGGGCTTAGAATTGTACCCCCATCTCTTCCCGTGGGTGCCGTAAGAGTCGGCTAAGGGATCACGTACCAGAAGAAAGGGCAGCAGCGCCTTCTTAGGATCACAAAATATACTGCGCTCGCCAACCCGCCTGCCAAGCGTGGCGAGTATCGGCAAACCCCCCCCATGTGGGAGGCATATGTTCCGCAGTGGACGTATTATGGCTGCCATGATGATGATAGATAAAGCTTAAGCAACTACAGACCCCTCTGCGGATAAAGGCCTCCTCCGTTTTAGACGATATATTTCGCGTTTGTATATACACATATTACCTATATATACTTATGCGAATAATCATTCACTATTAAAGGACCATAAAGCATAATAATTAATTATTCAACTGTGTTTTTAAGATGGACGATGCTGGAAAATTGTCGGAAAAGACGGTACACACGGCAGCAAGACGTATCTTTAAAGAAAGCGACGAAGTTCTAACAAAAGTGGATTCCCTCTTCGAAAAATGTGTCCATGGTTAGTGACGATATTCTTCTATAGAGCCTTATAATGTGTCCATGGTTAGTGACGATATTCTTCTATAGAGCCTTATAAAGTGTTCATGGTTAGTAACGATATTCTTCTATAGAGCCTTATAATGTGTTCATGGTTAGTAACGATATTCTTCTATAGAGCCTTATAATGTGTTCATGGTTAGTAACGATATTCTTCTATAGAGCCTTATAATCCCCATCATTAGAGAACATATTTATAGAGAGAAGATTAGGAGCTTGTGGGCATATCTTTTCGAGAAAGATTATGTAGTTACATATACATACTGGCTGACCTGGCAAACGTTGTTTTGCCGAAATGTCAAAGTGACACGACACTTCATTTAAATTAATTCACGTCAATGATCGACTATTAAATTGTTTGGATATTTGTTCATACATAAATACTAAAATCGCGAAAAACTAAATGTGGGGTGAGGGTAGATGGATGTAAAATACTTAACAACGTATTCTCAGACCTATCAAATATAGGTACACAAAAATTTACTAAAAATAAGTCAAGCCGTTTTAGTGGCGCTCGTCAAACACTGACACGAGAAATTTTATATAATAGAAAATATACTTATATCAAACCTATTAAAGTTAAGAACCGCGTAGCATGATGTTAATGCAATGAACCATAAAAAATCTGTACTTATGTATATTTTAGTTTTAATGTATATTAAGTATTTTTTCAGTAGACAAGCCCAAAAGCCATTGCTAAACGATAATTTACACAAAATACACATATTAAATACTTCTGTTTAATAATACAGATATCATTATATGAAAGTAATTTATAAAAAATACTTGCCTTACTAAGTCAATCATATGTAACATTATCTTAAATAAACCTTAATCTAACGAGTTACATAACAAAATGTTTTGTGTATTAATTAATTATTTATTTTTGTAGTAAATGATGCAGAGGTAAGCGACGGCGACAAGAACTGCGATCGAGCCAAGCTTGCTTTTGAATGTTTTGTTGAGCACGCGCCTGGGGTAAATACCATACTTACACTATAACTCTAAATAGTTTGTTAATTTTTTTAAATAATAGCAAATGTTAGTGTCACGACAAAAAAGAAAAATACAACTCTAAGTACTTACTTATGTTATTGGCATGAACAAGTCACAAGCCATTAGAAAAGGAGCATTTTAAATATGAATTACTAGTAGCGCCCCGCGCTTTTCGGGGTTACGGTTTTCCCGCTACATCAATTATTCCACGGAAATCATACATTTTACCTGGATAAAAAGTAGCCTATGTGCTATTCCAGATTATAATCTATCCCTGTGCCAAATTTCATCCAGATGCGCTCAGCCGTTCAGGCGTGATTGAGTAACAAGCATCCATCCATCCATCCATTCATCCAAACTTTCACATTTTTAATATTAGTGGGATTGTGTACTGATGATGATGCAATAGTTTTCTAATATGTAAACATATTAGGTGCTATGTTCTAAACCAAATTTTCACTTAACATCACGTGAAACAGTGGTCAAACGCTATCATATAATATTGAATGAAAAACATTAAAAAATAATTTAAACATTTCGGGCGAACGGCAATTTTGATAGTTTGGAACGATTATTTTGATATCTGTTGTAATGTGCCTGTAAGCTAAGGAAACCATGGTCTTCAAACCGGAACACAGTACACACTGTCGGCAGTGACCACTACTGCCTGGCGGTAGAAATAAATATGGTGGCAGTATTTTTCGGCGAACGATCACATAGAGTATAAACATTGAATAACGCACGTATTATCTATACAACCTATTCTGTGTCATAGTTGTACTAGATAAATTTTAGTTAGTATCGAGTTCAAAAGGTTCCACTCTGCTGCGTTGCAACAGGCGACAGTGGTACGACCGGCTTCAGCTACAGATGGTCGTCTCGAAAAAAATTTCGACATTTTATAACCACAAAATGACATACAGATCATGTAATCATGTGAGGACGATGGCTAAAGGAATTTTATTAAAATAATCAACCAAATAATTTAATATATAAAAAAAAATTATAATGTTTTCGGTCCGACAAAAAATAATCGGAGACTAGTGTGAGATAACCCCAATGAATAAAATAATGTTGTTTTGATTTCAGCTTGGATTGGATGTGGATTTCTAACACCCAGCACTAACTACGTGAAGAAATAATTAGGAAATGAAAACTCAAAAATAAGGGGAATTATGGTGAAAAACTTAGTTTTATTCTGTTGATTCTGATATAAATTATGTTTTTAAAAACAATTTGTATTTCATTTTATTTTCTATTATTAGCATAACTGCTACTTAGCTTAGTTAGCAAAACGACAGGAACGGCATTCTGATGTCGTAGGTTCGAGTCACAAAGGTAGCCGAGCTTTTTCGTTATTGAACATGTATGTACTTATGTGTATCCAAAAATTTGCATCGCTGAGACCCAAGACACAGACTCTTTACTTTGTTTAGATCTAAACGTGTACATAAAGCCTAGATTGACGGTCCCGTGGCGCAGTGGTTTGTGTCATCGACATGACTTCTGTGTCACCGCGACCCTTGGTTCGAATCCCGGCAGGGGCAAACATTTGTGCGATGAGTGTAGATGTTTTTCCCTGGTCTTGGATGTTTGTGTGCTGTGTTTGTGTGTGTCCATGCCTCCCGCGATACAAGGAATCCTAGTGCGGGGGTCTGAGTGTAATTAAAAAAAAAAAAAAAAAAATTATTGATAAAACTCCATTAGCGAACATGTGTAAGTTACCTACTACATTATTTCTGTATCAATAGTTGCGACGGTTCCGGGGTGTCTATTTATTTACAAAATCCACAGCCCTTTATAAACAAATTATTGTACAAGTAGCTTACACCTAAGGCCAATAACGGATTTACATTTTACTGATGTGTCTTTCGAACATGCAGCCGTATACATCGGTATACAGTTGCATATTCAAAAGACATGCAACTCATATAACTAACAGTCAATACTCATTAGTGAAAGTAATAAGTATCGACTCATTACTGTCACTAAATTTTATGACATCTGCAACAGAACGGTTGTAACAAATTGAATGAACAATATCTTAGAATAACGGTATAATTTGATTACTTTAATATTGCCTCCAATATTAAATTATTATTACTATTATTTTACATATTATAAGTTTGCGTTTGACAACTGTCTCACCTGATGTTAAGTGATGACGTTGTCTAGGATTTATATATAGACTACCAATAGCTAGTGGATTGCTCAAATGTTATTGTAGTAGCTGCAGTATTGTAATTAGTTTTTTTTTTAATGTGAAAAGGTCTTACTAATTTACTTCTTTTACTATTTTACTCTTTTACACTAATTTAAGGTTTACTAATTAGTGTTTTATTTTAATATTCAATTTAAATAACTTTTGTGAAATACCTGTAAAATAGCAGTAATATAAGGCATAATTTTATTTTGTTGCTTATAATTTTATCTATGCAAGGGATTAAAACTTACACAATAATTTTAGTGTAACATAAATACATGAGTGATAATATGTAATGATAAATAATAAATAATTATTTTGGCTTTAAATATTAAACACATCATCTAGTGGGTTTGACAAACATTTGAAACATCTAATAAGTTACAAAATAACTGTCAAAAACACTATGCATGTGTGTGTATGTATGTATAATGTTATAAAAGAATATGTTACAGTTTATCAACTACCTTTAATATAACAAACGTAGCGTGAAAACATAAATGAAATATATTAAATTACAATTGTGGAATTTCCATAAAGAGGTTATCAGGTTTAAAGCAATGATAGCTCAGCGGTGCGGGCGTCGGCTGTTAAACTGACGGAAGCTGCTTCGATCCCCACCAATGGATTGAGCTTCCGGTGATGGTAACAACGTTATCAAATTCCCAGCATGGTGGTAGGGTACTTACTCGAAAGTACCCGCTCGGCTAGCTACCACCCTCAAGTTTGAAAAACTGTCGCCAAACACATACTGTATTTAGGCAGCAGTCCTTGAGAGTCAGTAAGCCGCACTAGGATTCCCCAACCCCAATCACAACACACAAACAACCAAGACCCGGGACAAACATCTATACTCATCGCATAAATGTTTGCCCCTGCCGGATTCGAACCCAGGGTCACGGAGACATAGAGGTCATGTCACTGACACTGACCACTGCGCCACGGCGACCGTCAAATAATATTCCTTGAAATAAAGCAATTAAAATATGTTGTTATAATAAATATAATTATATTGCATTCAATTTATATAAATAATTCATATAACTAATTTACATAATTGATTTAGGTATGGTAACTTAATATTTCAAAAGCAACAGCTACCTGAAAACAAGGTGACACTAAAATATATATTTTTAAAATTCTTATAGTAAATATTTTGACAATATGACTTTGTATTGATTTAGTTTAGTGGTTTGCACTTCCAATGTCCTTCCCGCCAAAATATACTTGCTCATATGTAATCGTCGCTTTAAACAAAGCTGTTTATCATAAGCCTTATGTCAAAATTCTGAAAAAAAAAACCATTTGATAAAGTCAGCGTCTCAATCTTCATAAATTATTGGACTATAACTAAGGTGATTTTGCAGTTTTTCTAAAATAAATCTCACATTCAATCGCATTTTTTATTCATAGTCAGTCCGTTGATAAAAGGTTAATTTTCCCGCAAATTACGAGATACTGCAAGAAACATTTTGCCATAGCTGAAATGTGATAAAAGGTGATCCTATGAGTTGTTGAAAGATGTGAGAAATATTAGCATCATATATCATGTAAATCCATTCTTATGTGTTCTGACCATCAAGTGAGATAGTGGTCAAACGCTAGATCTATATAGTATAAAAAAATAATTAAAAAATTGTGTTACCACGCGGCGGCTACAACGGCCGAAAAACATATTGACAAACACACTGAAAACTCTAACTTGTATAGGCTTCTTCTTCTTCTTGCGGTCTTCTAACGAAGGTCGGTCATCAAGGCGATTTGTACCCTTGACACAGCAACTCTGAACAGTGGACGGGTGCTTTTGTTGGACCACTGGCGTAAGTTCTTTAGCCAGGGTGTTCTTTTTCTCCCAACACTGCGTTTCCCTTGAATCTTTCCTTGGATCATCAATTGCGATAGCTCGTACTTTGTATTTCTCATAATATGTCCGAGATACTCCAACTTTCTTACCTTCACAGTCTACAATATCTCTACTTGTATAGGCAAAACATAATTATTTCAAACTTACCAACACTTCCAATGAATTGACACAGTTAACGAGAATTTTTGTTTTTGGACACTGTGCGGCTGTGACGTCATCAACGAGCGGGGATTTTATAAACTCTGAAACGCGGAAAATGTGCGATTCAATAAACATCGAGTAAGTATTATATATATGTGGTATCCGGCTTTACTCACGTTTATAGTCGAAGTTTCGACCTAGGTTTCGAGCATGTCCGATGCTCATCCTCAGGTGAGTTTACGCTGCCAGATCGCGGCGACCACTGACCGCAGTGGTCGACTATAAACGTGAGTAAAGCCGGATACCACATATATATAATAATGTGTCAAACTCACGAGAATTTCCAATCAAAAATCGAGTAAGTAATCATTATCGTAAAGCTGTATGTAGGTGTCGTTGAGCTCACCTGACAAATAATGAAAAATATAATATTCCGTGACTATAATTTGCATTATTATTTCATTTACTTTACTAAAAACATGTAATTTATGTCAGTTAATCATTGCAAAAAACGTACACTTGAAATATATAAATTACAATGTGGATTTCGAACCCTAAGGGAATCATAGGAGCTTGAGGCAACTTCTTCTTCTTCTCCTTACCCCAGATTGGCGGGGTCAGGGTCCGAATAATGTGATATTAACCAGGGGAGGTCAATATCACATTGATAAACCTCTTAAATTGTGTAACTTACATAGAGATAGGATAAGATCTAGAAGAAAGATGAGGTGACTTCCTCTCTAAATCTTTGGCTGCGTTTGGTCCTGGTTAAGGGGGGAGTCACCTCATTTTTCTTCTTGATCTTATCCTTTCTCTACAACATGTTTATATTTATACGTTATTCTTCACTCAATCCATCCCATACATTCTTCGACGTTGCTCCACCTCCAACCTTGGATCAAAAACCAGCCTACATCTAATGGCCGGTTAGGCAGCCGAAATTTTGACATAGCCAATAACAATAAAGCAAAATAAATAAAAAGTATAATGTTAAAGTGATTAATCAACGAGATGTTATTATTTTTCGCATTTAAAATGTTACGGAAGAAACCCTTCGTGTGCGAGTCTGTAAGTTCGTCGAAGTCGAACAGTTGACCGGTCTTATTACCACTTTCATCTCAGAAAATTTCCTCAAACATTTTTTTCCCATTTACATTAAGCCCACACAGAAAAATATGCATACAAAATAAAATAAATTACACTATATGATAGTATGCTAAACATAGATCTGTGATATAAAAACCAACATCATTTTAATATGGTGCTACATATTCTCCTGGGATGATGTTCTTAGTTTTCCCCTCATTATTTTATTCCATTACATACATTTCTTAGTTCCAATTTCAACTTACTGATAGCGCAATTCGCCAATCCAGGAACAATAAAATCCAGGTTTATCAGAACCGTCGGTACATAAATCTTCAAGAAAATGAGACTTCTCAGTAGATCCAGTTTTGTTTGACCGAAAACGGAAGTTATCTGTAACAGTTTTGTTATATTGTATAGATCTAGCGTTTGACCACTATCTCTCTTGATGGTCAATGACGATGTGGTCGAAAATGTTATCACGCTAGACCTAAAAATAATCACTGGCTCTCAAGGACTGGCTTCCTGGACACTCTATATGTTTTGTGACAGTTTTTAAAACTTGACGGTGGTAGCTAGCGAGGCGGGTACTCGAAAGTACCCTACCGCCATGGTGGGAATTTGATAACGGCGTTACGTCCACCGGAAGCTCAAGCTGTTGTTGGGGATCGAACCAGTGTCCGTCAGTTTGACAACCGACGCTCCCTTTGCCGGCACCCGACAGGTAGTTCACGAGGAGCGCTTACAGGTTTATTTCCTTTCATAAATTCGCCCGCTTCTTTCGGTTCAGTAATTTACCAATAACAAGGCTCCGTGAACTCGGAGCATTTGCCGCGCTCACATATAAAGTGTGCGCGGCGCTGGTTCTCAGTGTACTCCGCAGCTCGGGCTGATGGTCGCCGAGATAGCACGTATGAGCGGGTAGTATTAACATTATTTTACACTCTCAAAACAACCCACGCTAAGCCGTGTTTAGATCAGAAAATACCAATTAATTCGAGGATGTTATGTCAGGTCAGATTAGAAAATAAAATTATGAGAAAGCAGCATTTTCCTTCGGGTGGATATTTTTTAAATAAAACGTTAACTTTTATAGCAGGAACATACGGAGGAGATAAAAATGATGGTTTCGAGGTAGTACACATGTCTATAGACAATAAAATTGTAGCACTTGTTTTTGTGTTGACACGAAAAAATTTTTAACGACGAAATAACATTCGTTATTTTCGGCAAGTCACTCTACTAGTTCACTTATTAAATTGATTAATTAATAATATATATATTAAAGACTGCTCCATATGAAAGTGGAAATATTGACGTCAATTATTTAATTAAATCGATAAGGAGCAAGTGCATTTTTATTATAATTTTAGGTCACTGAAAAGACTTTTCTGAAAGTTTGATATCCATGAACTCATCTAATTTATAGAATGCATTACTAGTCAAGAAATATTTGATTTTACGTTTGAACTCTTGGTATTCTAATTTAGTAGCAGATTTAGGTAACTTATTGAACATATTTATTTTCGTATATATGCCATGCCTTTGGGTTTTTACGAGTCTTGTCTTAGGAATGGTGACTAGCAGTCACCGGGTTACCGCCATGATGGCCTCGCGTATCCACCGTGATAGCGGCAGGACGGACACTTCGACTGTTTTAGTCTGCAGTGGACACTTGCTGCTGTGGATGCAGTTGGGGTTGGGGGGCTTACTTAAGGCCTCCCCTGACCGGTGATCGCAATGCACGGAGGTACGTGATTATAATAAGATACGTAGTATTAAACGTGACTAAGCGTGACTACGTAAAGACTAAAACTAAGCGTACCAGGCCAACTTCTTTAAAGAAGCAAGTAAAGAAACAAGGATTCAGGAGATTGATGTCGTTTAACCTCATTGTTTTCTTTATTTCAGAATCGGGTATGTGCAGTTGATTGATACACTTTATTGCAATTGGATCCAGTTGTTTTTTAATAGCGACTAGTCTCGTTTTACTATATGCCTGAAAAAAGAAGATAAGTTATGATGAGCTATGTATACATTAGAGGCCACTCATAAATTACTTCACACAAGAATCATGTTTCTCCTTGTTTTCTTAGAGACAAAAAAGTCCAGTTTTAGCTTTTCGTCTTCGATCACATCGTCGCTTACCGACGGATGCTAAATGCAGAGATTTTAAGTTTTATTAGAAGAATTTGACACGTGACGTCACAAAGCTAAAATATTTAAAATCGGATATTGAATTAACTAAACATGATAATAATATGCACATCCTAAATATCACACACACACACACACACACACACACACACACACACACACACACACACACACACACACACACACACACACACACACACACACACACACATACACACACACATACATACATACATACATACATACACATCCCCATACTATTTCGTCTATTTATGTAAAACTAAGACTGGGAAGGACCTGTAACCCTGTAACACAGTCAATACTAGTACAGGGTTCAGGGCTATCCGATAGTGAAGTATAGTCATTATATGAACCTTTTATTGTTAGATTTAAGAATTTGTATATGTGAATGATTGTACACTGTATTTAGTTGAAATAAATTATTATTATTTATTTATTCTGACTCTCCCCGCCTTTGTCACACGATGTTATACTTCACCTGATCCCCTCCTTCCCCTATAAGGTGTGACGTAATTACCCATAATAGTACTCGTATCTAAGCAATGACGTAGTTATAACATTACTATTAAAACAAACTCCTTTTTTAACTCTTACGGCATTTAGTACTCGTAGTTAGAAATACATTTATATATTTTTTTTAAAACTGGCACTATACATTTATCATGTAATTGTATCTATGTTGTTGTCATTATGATTCCACGTAATACATGTGTCAATATCATCTCAGTCATCGAACATCTACTGCTGGACATACGCCTTCCCCATTGCTTCCCACAAGGACCGGATGGAAGCGGCCTGTATCCAGCCCTTACCTGCGATCTTAGTCAGGTCGTCAGTTTACATACATGTGTAAAAACAATTAAAATCAGAATCTAATGTGATCCTTACCGTTCTCAGGTGTTGAAAAGGTTAACGAGACAATGATACATCAAAAACATACATTCACAAAAAATAACACCAATGTACCCACAACCGTGATTCAGACCAAATCAGTATCAGTATCAATGATGATAAACATATAATATCACCTCTCAAAATCTACACGTAAATTTTTTATAAACCGTTTATAATTTTACCATTTACTAGCTGTTGCACGGTAGAACGGGTTTATCCAAAATTGGATTCGTTATATCGTATTTGTTGCATGCTTTAGTTTTTTTATTTTTTTTATTTTTTATTATTACACTTAAACCCCCGCACTAGGATTCCCTGTATCGCGGGAGGCTTGGACACACACATTCACAGCACACAAACATCCAAGACCCGGGACAAACACCTACACTCATCGCACAAATGTTTGCCCCTGCCGGGATTCGAACCCAGGGTCCCGGAGACACAGTAGTCATGTCACTGACACTAACCACTGCGCCACGGCGACCGTCTCTAGTTACACAAATAGTTTGAAAATAATACTGTGATATTAATAATAAAGAATACTGTTATTCTTATTAATTAATACTTACATTTCCATCATGTAAAACCACCATAAAAATACATATTGACGCAATATAATAAGACTGTAACATCGTTGAAAAAAAAAAAAAATATAGCAAAGTAAACTAAATGTAAACGTGGCACATAAATGACTGTATCGAGGTATTTTAGCAAATAATGCAATCAATATAAAAAATATTATAGTATTCGATGTCACGAGTCACCATTATTTATCAATAATAAATAAGTGTTTATTAAGTACATAAATATACAGTTAGTACTTTTATATATTTATGTACTATTAAAAGTTTAATGGGGCCATTTAGAACGTGCGTTCAATGGACCCTTAGTAAAAGCGATTCCTGGCGTTTGGCCACTGATTTTTTGCTCCGACTAAGATTTAGTCATGCTCGTTCATGACAACCAACCAAGGTAAGGTAACAGGTAACAAGTCTTCTAATTTCATGTTCAGACTCAGTCCTTCGCAAGACCGACTCGATGTCATTAAGACAACGTCAAAAATCCGTAGTCTGCTAAGTTCCTAGACAGATATGGCTAAGTTTATAGCGGCCTGAAGGCTCGGCCTATGTCGGTTTTGTACGAAATGTACAAGTCAGATGCTCACAGACTACAAAAAATACGTGCTATATCTGACGTGCTACTAAATCTAGAATCGAATCAAGATTGATTCGTTATGGACGAATTAAAAGTAGCGGACTACCAAAGCTGTTGCTGAAATCGGCCATTGTGAGCCGATTATATTGCCATATTGAATAGTAGACTTAGGTTGTTGAGGTCAGTTTGATCTAAACTGACCTCAACAACGCTGAATTTAAAATTTGATAGGCGGATTAGTAAATTTGTTGAGGGGGTGCGCCCGGGACTGGCAGCGCGCTGCGTCATCGTCCGAGATTGCGGCGGTGGTACATTTTCTTCAAGATCACAGTGACGAAGAAAATGTACAGACATGCTGCGCCCCGCCCGCCACCCCCACCCGCACCGCAGCTGTCGCGGCGAGCTGAGCGCGCTGCCGCTCGCAGTGGTCGCCGCGATCTGGCAGCGTAAACTCACCTGAGGATGAGCATCGGACATGCTCGAAACCTAGGTCGAAACTTCGACTATAAACGTGAGTAAAGCCGGGTACCACACATATATAATAATGTGTCAAGTTCACGAGAATTTCCAATAAAAAAAACCCATTTATATGATACAAATAAAACGAAATAAAATTTGTACAACTGTAAAATTTTTATTATTAAAATTACAATAAACTAATAGTAGTGTATTGTAATTTTAATAATATTTTTTCCTACTTATTTGATTTTATCAAGATTTAAGTCTTTTATTAACTTTAATTAAGCGGACGCGATATGTCACGACAAAAAAAAGAGGGCAGCTATAAGTTATAAGTAAGTTTGACAAGTAGATCTGTCTGTATGTATCGTATGTGACTGTTTTGCGGCATCATAGCGTCCAATCGCATGAATTTTTATCCGATTTCAAATAAAGGATGATGTTCTCAACTCGACCTGTATGTTTTTTTATGTTTGTTACCTCAGAACTTTCGACTGGGTGAACCGATTGAGATGATTCTTTTTTTATTTGAATGCTAGTACTTCTCAATTTGAATTTCATCAATATCAGTCAAGCGGTTTTTGCGTTACACTCCATAAACTAAAAAGTCATCAGGTTACCATAGTACAGGCTCAGCCTAGTTTGGGACCTGAAGACCTTGTGTGAATGTTGTAAAAAAAAAAAAAAAAAGTGTTACGTCTACTTGGACGACTTTCTAATTGCGGGAAAAGAAATCGGTGAACATACAGAATGACAACTGATCCCATGAGTAGCAAATGTCACACAAAACGGACGCACGGAAAATAATGAAAAAAAAAATTCAACAAGTAATTTCACACTTTTGAGTGTTGAAGTCGGTTCTATTTTTAAATTTTCTCATTTACATCTGTTTAAAACTGACTTCATCGAGTTTTCTAAACATGGAAAGCCTGCTAAGAGTGTATTGCAGTTTATGTATTTTTTATGAATACGTAACCCGTGCGAAGCCGGGGCGTAGTTAGTAGTATATTTTAATAAAGGCATTGATTCGTAAATACATTTTAGAGCCATTAACCTTCGAAGCCTATTATAGTCAAAAATAGATGAGCGCCATTTTTTGTGTAACCGACTAGGAGTATTCTCGCTATAATATTCTTTTTTTTACGTCTCGTTTTTATTTATAAATCTCGTGACTAAGTTAGAGATAGATCATACTTTTTGTCGCTAAGTTTTTAATTTAATTTAGCCATAGTATCAGTGATAGTACTGGATATGGTACATTTTAAAAGACAAGTTAGAGAATATTTGAAGAGATTTTAACCGACTTCAAAAAAGGATAAAGTTATATGTTACAATGTAGGTATGTATGTTCACCGATTTCACCCCCATTTTTGGACCGATTCTGAAAATAGTAAATAGCAAAGATTAATATTATGAACTCATGAATGTTGGTAATTGCTTTGAAGTTAATGCTCATAGTTATAGCAAACGGACGTAGCATTTGCTATTGTTATCTCAGCTTTGAATCCATCGAAAAGCAGACGCTTGACACATTGTAAACAAATCATCCGGTTCCGCAAACGAATGTAGTAAGATTAATCATTAAAAAAAAATTACCATAAAATGGAACCGACTTCAACACTCAAAAGTATGAAATAACTTGTTGAAATCGGTACCATGATAGTTCAAAAGTAACTGATATCAAAATATTGTGCTCATGGTACTGACTTCGGCAAGTTATTTCATACTTTTGAGTGTTGAAGTCGGTTCCATTTTCTGGTAATTTTTTTTTAACTCTTTTTAGTGACCTTTGTTACTCATGGGATCAATTGTCATTGTGGTGTAGGTATGTTCACCGATGTCTTCACCAGCTACTATAATATCGTGTAGTATACGCACGCATTTTTCAGCTTATGACTTGTAACTCAAAAAGTGCTTGTCTGATTTTGATGAAATTTAAATGGTACCACATGGGAAGCACCAGCTTTTAAATATACAAAAACGATCATAATCGGTTCACCCAGTCGGAAGTTGTGCGGTAACAAACACAAATAAAAAAAGAAAAAAAACATACGTGTCGAATTGAGAACCTCCTCCATTTTTAAGTCGGTTAAAAAAGACATGACGTTTACTTTATTGCATATTGTGGTAGGAAAACGGCTTTTTAGCGTTCGGTATCTATCACATTTAAACAATCAAAAACGTATTTTCTCTATAAAAGTAAGCGGTAAAAAATCACTAAAATTTATACGTGCTTATTCCTAGCGAAAATATTTCAAATTTGAGCTTAGCAAGTAATTAGAGCTGTTGGAGCTTATTCAAGGTTCTGTTTATGGAGAAGATTAACTGGACAGCGAAGGTAACAAATGAACAAAGAGAATTACTTAAAACTATAGAAAATATGGCCGCTTCCAACCGGTCCTTGTGGAAATCAATGGGGGAGGCATTTGTCCAGCAGTGGACGTCCTATGGCTGAAATGATGATAGAAAATAGGACAGGAAAGATAATAAAAATTAACACAAAAGCCCACCAAATACCAAATCACAGATTCTTAACACCATCAAAGAAAGAAAGATAGAAAGAAAAGTGTGATTGGAAGTCCGAGGATAAGCTACATACGCCATATAAAGTAGGTATCACATCTTTTAGAGAGTTTAAAGAGATGGCGTCAGACAGAAAAAATATATGGAATAAGTTATATCAGTTACACCGACAAGAGCAATGCTAGATCGTAATGTTTACTGGCTCTCAAGGACTGCTGCGTATTCAGGCATTGATATACAGGAATATATTGAACTTAACTGTTACCGAACACATAATGTTATGTGTTTGGTGACAGTTTTACCCAAATTTGAGGATGTTAGCTAGCCAGGTGCCGTGGTGGTACCGGCCTAGAATAGTACTCCCCCATCTCTTCTCGTGGGTTCCGTAAGAGTCGGCTAAGGGATCACGTACCAGAAGGTGGGCAGCAGCGTCTTCTGAGGATTGTAAATCATACTGCGCTCGCCAACCCGCATGCCAACCGTGGCGAGGATTGGCAAATCTATATGGGGGAGGCATATGTCCAGCAGTAGACGCACGTGGCTTAGAGAAGAAGCTAGCCAGGAAGGTAATCGTAAGTACCCTATTATAGTGCTTGGAACTTGTTAACGGTGTTATCTTCAAGCCATTGGTGGTAATCGAACTGGTGACTTCAGCACTTTTTGTACGTAATTGTCAGCAATGTGACTTTAAGAGCAATTTAGAACACACAAAAGACCCAAAGCACAAAAGAGTCATCGAAGCATTTATACGTAGGTACTTACATAAATAGGTCATAAATACAAAATGACGTTGAATGAGATTGGAACTGATTCGTATTAGAATTGGGATTAACATTAAAACTGAGTTCAAGAGTAAGCCAGCTGTTGTCATATTTCAAACGGGTACCAACTCGAGGCGCTAGAATTATTAGAAGGGTGAGCCGATACGAATACTGGCCATAATTCTGTTAATCACTTTAACTAGTTTAAATTCACTAAAAATCTTCAAAATGAAATAGCTCGTATTTTATTTACGCTTAAATTTAAATTCGTATAACTCCATTCAACGCTATCTCTACTATTAGACGAGTTTTGATCAATTGCTGGGCAACGCGGTTAGTTTTATTCGGCACCAAATAAGTCGCGAGTTATTTTACGTAAAACTACCCGCAATTTTAATTAAAAAATCTAATTTTAGTGTAAGTCTTGATGAGTGTCACACTAATGTGGACTTTATCGTATCCATGTAAGAACTTATCTTACTTATCTTCTTTTCCAGTATTTTAGTTTCGTTTAGTTGAACAAGATAATCGCTACCATTAGCGGCGGCTCTGTTAGCACGGAAAATTCCCTTGAACAACAGCCTGCGGGGACGTTTAGTTGCTTGCCTCCTTGGTTTTCATAATGCTTTGTATCGGGTATGTATCAAAGATGACGTATATTCATACTGCGCGGTGCTCAGATTTTGTTCCTTTAGGACATAAACATGCTTACTGAGACAGATAATACGGTCCAAATAATATAGAAAAGGATAGCCATATGTTTAGACTTGCGCTTGAAATACGCGTCGTAATGAATATTACTACAATTGACTTAATTTTGCCGCCTCAGTTTCCGCGCGCTTGTGCGACATCTACCTCATTTACACATATAATATCATTGGTATGTATCACCAAATTGGAATTACATTTAGTATACTTTTAAGATCTAGCGTTGGACCTTATCACTTGATGAATGATCAGTGACGATTTGATCGATGGCAGTATCCGCTAGACCTAGGTGTCAACCGGCTCAGCTGCCTGCTTGGTGACACACTGTGTGCTTAGGGACAGTTTTGCAATTTATGGATTGCTTGGCTGGTATCGGAAAGTACCCACAATGTAGTTGATTGGATAACGATGCTCTACCTTCACTGGAAGATCAAGCCGTTGATGGGAATTGAACCATCAACTGAATTAACCAACAATTGAATCATAGCTAGTTGTCAACCGCTCGGTTGACAACTAGCTACCAAAAATCGTTAAAGCAGACATACAGTCAAAATATTATAGTCAATTTTATATACTCAGTTTACTCGTGATCATGGCGGTTGCGACAGCGCCGAAATATCGAGAGCTAAAAAACATCAAAAATATGATAATTATATATTTATCATGTTTTTTATAATAGATCATATAATAATAATAAAATTCTAAAGCTAGCTCTCATGTTCGTGACCGTGATAGTTACAAAAATCGAAATATTGCCTCAACTACGCCTCGTAAACTGATACTCTCCATGGTATCTTTGTGTAAAATAAGAACATTCGCAATTTCTTATTCTTAGTAAGAGTAAGTTCAGAACCGATTTAAAAATTTATTTTATTACTTGAAGTTCAGGTTGGTGTCATAGAAATTTCTTCCGAAACGGTAACCCGTTTCGTTAGTATTTCTCTCTCTCTCTCTCTAGTTTTCCAGATTTTATTTTGACCACTATCTCACTTGGTCAGTGACGATGTGGTCGAAGATGTAGGTGTTTTCTAGAACGGGTGCTATTTCTAAACTTTAGGGTGGTAGCTAGCCAAGAGAGTACCTACTCGAAAGCACCTTACCAGCATGCCGGAATTTTTTAATAGTGTTACCTTCACCGGAAGCTCAAGCAGGTGGGCTTCGAACCAGCGTCCGTCAGTTTGACACCCGACGCTCCCACCGCTGAGCTATCATCGAAAATTCGAAAATGTTGTTATTTTGCCACCCACAAGAATTTGAACTTCGATTTTTATATTTTACTTACCTAGTTGCCTAGTTAAACTAGGTAAGTTTAAAAACGATAAAAATGCTGTCTGTACAATAGTTTTTGGTTTTACTAAATGTTTACTAAGGATGCGTTCCGAAACAGGTAATAATCATCAACCGGCAAAGGGTAACTGCATAGGGTAACTACTTTCTAGCAACCATGTTTTTAATTTTGCTTTATAGAGGAATTTATTTATCATTTATTTCACAAAAAAAAGTCTGCTCTACCGCTGACAAACTTGATGGCCTTCTACGACCAGTCAACATGACTAGACTATAATCATTTTCAGCATGACCAAAGCTCAGATTTTTTTGGGGTTATTTTTTGTCAATTAAGTGTTGGACCTTGTACAGGATAATTACCGATATCATCAGCGAGGCTTTTGTATTCAGCAGTATGTTTCTATATAAATAGTAGTAAGTTTGATCGGAGATAGTCAGAGTCTATTTGCTCGAAGGACCAACCGGGTGTCTTCACCAGAACAAATATAATTAATAAAAATGGCAAAGTCATCAAGCTTTTTAACTTTTAGTGTTGTCGCTGTTATCGTGGGTGTGGTTTGCGTAAGTTTTTATTTCGTTCAATTTTCAACCGACTGATAAATTGAAAGGCTGTTTGACTTTAAGTATTTGAGTTTTTTTTTCATTTACGGAGATATTTTAGCCTTTTTCTAACAAATTGTTAACTTCTCAATTTGTTTGTATTTTTTACCTAGGAACAATATACAACAAATTGATAATATCTTAATTTAAAAGGATACTTATGTTGTCAGATTGGTTTGTTTATTAGTTGATTTAAAAACTGTTCTTTATACTTTATACAGATTTTATACTTTTTCAACTAAGTTATTAGTTATTTACATTTTTTTTTTTCCACCAAAAATAAAATAAAGGGTAGTCACCGTTATTGATTAGTGCATGTAATTTTATTTTTTTGATGGATCAGTAGTCGAAATTCTTCCTCGGGTGGTATTATAACCTCTAAATGATTCCGTGATGCCATATTCTATAAGCGGCGGTCGTGGATAGTGGAGATGTTCTTCAATTAATATTTGTTTTATTACTGACTATTTAAAGGCAATCACTGACGATGAGAAGGCGGCGACGCGCGCTGCCTTGATTCCCATCCTCGAGAAATGTGGTAAAGAGTTCAGCATCACCAAAGATGATATCATAGCTGCCAAGCAGGCTAAGAACCCTGATGCCCTCAACCCTTGCTTCTACGCCTGCGTCTTTAAGGATATTGGAACGGTAAGTTGACTGAATATGAGTATTTTGTATGAACAAATATCCAAATAATTAAACCGTCGATCACTGACGTAAATTTTGAATGAAGTGTTGTGTCACTTTGACATTTCGGTAATGTATACAGCAGAACAACGTTTGGCAGGTGAGCTAATAGTGATATACCTATGTACAGATCAATGATCAAGGCCTCTATGACCCCGCTGCTGCAAAAGGATTGCACAAGAAGTACGTCCACGGAGAGGAAGACTTAGCCAAACTGGACTCGATCACAGATATTTGCACTTCAGGTTAGTAGATACCAGTGTAGTACTGAACCCGTGCTCTGACTGAAGTCAGGCACGTACATACATTCAAACGCATTCACACTTACACACCCGCACTAGGATTTCTCCTGTGTCGCGGGAGGTATGGCCACACACAATCACATTACACAAACATCCAAGATTTTATTAATAATTATTTTTTAATCCAATACTTAACATCAGGTAAGACAGTGGTCAAAGGCACGATAATAATATAAATAAAGAAACATCTTATGCTCATCACAAAAATGTTTGCCCCAGCCGGGATTCGAACCTATAGTTGCGGTTCTAAAGTCACATCACTAATCACTGAGCCACGATGACTTTGAAACATTCAGAGTCTAGGTGTATTCTCATTTTGTTTATAAATATAAGCATGCATTATGTATCTGTTATTATGTAACGATAATAAATTGAGTTTAAATTGAAAATGGAACGTGTTATCAATCGGTTTCAGTGAACGAGCAAGCTGTGGGCGACGGCGCGCAAGCCTGCGACAGGTCAAAGCTGCTGGTTCATTGCTTGATCAAAAACAAGTCGATTGTAAGTGGCTAAAATTATGTGTATATTTTAAATATCTATGTTTTTAATATAGGTACTATATGCTTAGATACTTACTACTACTTCTATGCTTAGATTTTCCTAAAACATATTCTATCAGATTTTCCAAATCAGTTTAATACAAATGACGATGGATATGGAGGTAGAGGGAGGCTGAAGAAGTTGTATATGGACTGTTGAATGATATATGTATGTTTATGAAAGGTGTGAGCACTGAGGTGACTAATGACGAAGATAATGGAAGAGAAAAACATTATATATCGACCCCACCTAGTGTGGGATAAGGCCAAGAAGAAGGAAGGATTAATACAAATGACAGAGTTGTGCGATAAGACATCAAAAATAATTGACTTGATAACCGTCCTTCTTGTATTTACGCAATAAAAATTTACAAGGCGGTCTTGTCGGATATTCCATTGCGTGCTGATCGACACGTCATGTAGCGAAAAATTGTAAGAGTTATGTCATTCTGAAAGAAGAATGGTTACAGTGACTGATGTGACCCCACAGCCAATATTAAAAGCCCCGATTCGGTCGTATGGCAATCGACACATTTACGTTATGTTTTGATAAGATTTTATCAGATTTTGTTTCATTCTCAGAAATAAATTACATATTTGTACTTAGTAACAGTTTTTTTTTTCAGTTCAGCCCGCTACATGAGTAAAATGGACAAGTGTGAAATCTGCACAGCGTGACAACACCTTTACTTTTCTAAGCGCATTTGATATACATAATGTACTACAGTGAAATAACGACTACCTTTCCTGACCGTTTATGTATGTATTTTGTATATACGTATTGTACATCGCGTGAATATTTTTGTTTCAAATAAATTTTTGATATAACTGTTTTGGCTTTATTTACATAAACATGTTACAAATTATAATCAATAACATAGGTATATGACTAAGGTATAGATGACTGGTACAAGTGGTTTCGAGTACTTAGTAAATTAACCAATGAGATATATATAATATATATATAACTGCAAATAAGTTCGAAACTGGTCGGAGAGTAATTTTCCAGTGTTTACCACGTGAGTCCTAGTCGGTTTGTTACATTACAATAACCAAGGAGATTCACATCACTAGGACAAATAACTCAAATGATCGAACCTCCTGATAAAAGCGCTTTTGCTTTACGTTTGTCTCACTTTAATACTGAAGAGGGGAATGATGAAGAGGAAGATGGGATGCGGGATGCAGTTCTAATTTTCGCCACGCTCACGTGGCGCCATTTGCAAATGCGCGGTATTTTCATATTAGAAACGTCAAATAATGCTGCGAAATTTCAGCTGATATTTATAAAAACAGAATATATATATGAATTTACAATTTAACTACGGTACTGTTTTCTTGTAAATGTGTTCAAATAACACACATGTGGAAATAGGTATTTACAAAGTAGTGACTATGGTAAACCCTAATAATATAACCTAACCGTACTGCCAAGGAATGGAACTCGTTGCCCGATTCTGTGTTTCCCGATATGTACAATCCTGGAGTCTTCAAGTCGCGAGTGAATAGGTACCTTCTAGGTTTGCGTGCTAAATCCAAGACAACGTCATCACTTAACATCAGGTGAGACAGTTGTCAAACGCAAACTTATAATAGTAAAAAAAAAAAAACCCTCGCCTTCATCTCGGGCTTACAGTCGTCTATTCATTTGTGAAAACCAACTTTCAGTACTATTATAAAAAAAACACTATTTAGCAGCAATTCTGCATAGAGGGTTTTATGTGGGTAGTACATAATATATCAATGATGTAAAATTTGCTAAGAAACTTATACCTTTAGTATATAGAATAATATATGAAAAACAGGTACAGGAACAAATATATAAAATTATACATGCAGATGGTGATGTCTTAAGCCGGTTGATTATAATCTGCAACCATAAAAAACTATACTTTTTTTTTAATTCACAATGGACACTTTTTATTCACATACCACTATCTGACATAGCCGATGTATACATCTCGTAAGTAATATTATTTGATCATGATGACTCTAAGAAAATTTTAGAAATTTTCTTCTCTCTACTCTGACATGCCGCTGCATGTCAGAGTACGGATCAAAAAACGTATTAATCGGATATTCTGTTGCTTTTTAACGGACTTCAAAAAAACGAGGAGGTTCTCTATTCAACCCGAATGCTTTTTTTATTTTTTTTATTTGTGATTGTTACCGCATAACTTCCGACTGGGTGAACCGATTTTGATCGTTCTTTTTTTATTTGAAAGCTGGTACTTCCCATTTAAATTTCATCAAAATCGGACGAGCACTTTTTGAGTTACAAGTAAAAAACTGAAAAATGCGTGCCATACTACACGATATTAGTAGCAAGTCAAGACATCGGTGAACATACCTACACCACATTGACAATTGATCCCATGAATAACAAAGGTCACTAAAAAGAGTGAAAAAAATTTTTTTACCAAAAAATAAACCGACTTCAACACTCAAAAGTATGAAATAACTTGTCGAAGTCGGTTCCATTTTTTGGTATTTTTTTTTAACCATTTATTGCAATCATTATGAATTGGATGTAAACTCTAAGGCTTTCACGGCCGGCGTTGCATGTTGTATGTATTGCTTCCGGGCTGTTTGGCCGTGGTCTATGTGAAACTTCTGTTCCAGACGTTTCGTCGATCACTGCGGTCGACAAGCATCAGAGAAGACGCCACGAAGGAGAGTTCTACGCTCTTGTCGCCGCTCGGACCTGAACCACTGAAGATGTCGACCGCAGTGATCGACGAAACGTCTGGAACAAAAGTTTCACATAGACCACGGCCAAACAGCCCGGAAACAATACATACAACATTATGAATTGGCATCATACGATGATACGACGGATAATAACTAAGCGTTAAATCTACCTATGCAATAACTATGCATAGTTGTCGTATTAACCACGCACGGAATAATACCTATTACTTATGTTACCTATTTGTTTTTTATGTAGGTAGAGTCGTTTTTTTCCCGTTCCTTCACAGGCTTCTCTCAAAGCGATGTTTAACACAAGAAGCCACTCAATATACCGAAAAAAACAAACGGCTATGAATAAAAAAGATTTTGACTGGTCGGTTGGCGCAGTTAGTAGCACTCTGCCTTCCGAGCCGCTAGTCCCGGGTTCGATTCCCGGACAGGTCAAACATTTGTGTGTATGATATGAACATGTGTGTTTGAGCTGTGTCTGTGTGTGTATATGTATATCAGTCATCAGGTTACCATAGCACAGGCTCTGCCTAGTTTGGGACCTGAAAACCTTGTGCGAATAAAAATAATAATATTTACAAAACTCAGTGACACTTATTGTTAATAATCAATAAAAGAGTATCTCAGCTCTAAGCACATATTTGTGATTATTATACTTTCATTATAAAAACATGCTATGTGTCTAAGATTTGATCAATTAAAATATTCATTACTAAAACTGAGAATACGGTAATATTATTTTCACCACACTAGCTGTTAATTGCTAGTTTTAATTTTAATCATATTCCCTTAGCTTGCTCAGGTTTCAATCCACTCACGCTAAAAATCCACTTTACCCCCTTGTAAAACAAATAACTACTATTGAATCAATAATAATGTTTATATGAGGTAGATGTCGCACAAGCGCGTGGAAACTGAGGCGGCAAAATTAAGTCAATTTTCATAATTTTGATTACGACGCGTATTTCAAGCGCAAGTCTAAACATATAGCTATCCTTTTCTATATTATTTGTACCGTATTATCTGTCGCAGTAAGCATGTTTATGTCGTAAAGGAACAAAATCTGAGCCACGCGCAGTATGAATATACGTCATCTTTAGTAAAACATGTCAAATTACGTTTTGGAACGTGATTTATGCTTATATTATCTTTTTGGATGCGCTCGATTTTTAAAAACTTTTTACTCTTTTAACTCAACATTTAAGAGTAGCAGCACTCTGTGTGAGAGTTCGCCCGGGGAAACACTGGCACCATATCTATTTCTCCCAACTTTATGTCTCAGGGTGACGAGCACAGTGTAGTTCTTTCGATAACATTGTTAACCCTGCCGTAAACAAATTATATTATGGATATTAAAAATATGGTCATGGTAACTTCAACAAGTCGTCAAATAAAAAAAAAAAAACTGGGTGCTTAGATACAACAAGTACGGCCCCGTGCTAACCATCCACGGCTGTCACGGCACCGTATATAAGGTATGTATTTATACGTTTGTTAATAAAAAATGTAAACATTACTTGATAAACGTTTTGAATGATTACGATTATAAACAAGACTTAATAATGTGTAAATGTACCAATTTTATACGCATTTGATGACAATCACAGCACTATGTTATGTAATTACTCATATTATATGTTATTGTAAAATTGGTCAGGTTGGTATAAAGTCTAGGAGCATAATCAAGATATGCCTTATATCCGAGTTGCAGCGAGCTAAGGAAGTCATATTAAAAACCGAAAAAGAGAAAAACAGCTTTATACAGCTTGCAGTGATGCTTCGATATTATTTCCTTGCTTTTGGGATTTTGGCGGGCGCATCGGTACAAGGATTTTGAAATATTAATAAGCCAATGGCGGAAGAAAAACCATATGTTTGAGTTTTATATTAGTTAAATTTTCATCGTCGTTGTAACATAGAGTGTAACTTTGATTTTATCGGCCAGTCAAGAACCCAGTGAATTGAGTCAGTTCAACGGATTATTAATTGACAAAAAACATAACATAACAAAAAAATGTTTTTTTGCCCATTGCTAATATTTGGAGTATAATTAATTATTGTAGCTACATCAGTTATTTTTCACGAAGTATTTCGGCCGTTGTGGTTTGCATAGTCTTTTTTTTCCATTTTTATTACACTCACGCGCATGCTTCATGATTCCCTGTCTCACTGGAGATTTGTACACATACAATGGCACCACAACAAAACTTCCAACTTCCAATACCCGGGACAAACATCTATGCTCCTCACATAAATGTTTGCTCCTCCCTGGGTTCGAACTCAGGCTCCTCGGAGAGCCACATTTGAGCCACGACTACCGACTATGTTTTCTTTGTTTGCACAGCGGTGCTTGTTAACATCGGGGTTATACTTGAAATGATGTGGTTTTCAGGCTTTTCCTGAAGCAGATATGAAAAGGCACCACGAATATAGTGTACACATGATTGAAAGTTGTTTGGAAGAATTCCAGCTCACAAAGGCAAAAGTAATAGAAGCTATTGAAAGTAAGGACTCCAACAGCATAGATCCGTGCTTTCTTGCATGTGAAATGAAAGGGAAAGGCCTGGTAAGACATACAATTATCGGGACCATGGTGGTAGAACTCTTGATGTCTGTTTGGGAAATATGCTGCATAGGTTGTATAATTGTATTCTCTATCTCTAAATTCGTTCGTGAAAATCTTTTATACTATTATATGTAATTATGTATAGTCTTATAGTCATACATTAGTCTTAATAGTACTAATATATTTTATAGTCGTATAACGGCTACTGAACAGACCTCGACATTTTTCAGCAAAACTTTTGTAACTTTAAAGAATGTCTTCGTAAACTCATTAAATAGATAGATTTGCGTTAAAATTATGAATGTTTTATATCTTATGAACGGTGTGTAACAATGTTTGAGTTAGCAAATATACTATGTAATCGTTTTATTATTATTCTCGTAAGGTTGAAGTTTGTTAACTATTTTTGTACAAAGTGTGCAAGTGTTTTATAGTACTCGAAATGAAGCGTCGCAATAATGTGATATGCGCACATGCTCATTTATTTTTTGATTTCAGATAAACGATAAAGGAATGTTTGATTTAGATGAAGCTCTAGCAAAAGCAGCTATATACGTGACAAATCCTGATAAATTAAAAAACATTACAAGAGTTGGAGAAATATGCTCTGCAGGTACTAAGTTTTCTTTTCAGATATCGCTGAAGTATTTTAACACGACTCTTATTCCCTTGTTTTGTCACTTGTGGCGTGAGCTAAATCTACGAAACATCATCAGAATTCAATATGTGAAACGTTTCTTCGGACTGTTTTTACCGACGTTTGAAAAAAGAGGAGATTATCAATTTGGATTCTAAAATGACAAGCGTAGAATTCCGGTAGACTAACCTGGGCTTTCTACTCATAGAGAGAGAGAGATTAATAAAAAACCTAGGTATCCTTTCTAACATGTATTTTGCTTCCAGTGAATGATGAAGAAGTCAGTGATGGAAGTAAGGGCTGCGAAAGAGCAGTTCTTCTGAAAACATGCTTCGAGAAAAACCGAGGTAATTGGTTTGATATTTATTAAACGTGTGACAAAAATGAATACGGGCGATAGTGGTACAACGAAAGTTACGATTGAGGCATTTAAGTGCAAAGCACCTGAGCAATCGATTCATCATTATCATATCAGCAAAAGAACGTCCACAGCTGGACATATGCATCCCTCACTGTTTCCACAAGGACCGGATGGAAGCGGCCTGCATGTCGTTTGTCCACCTTTTCGGTGGCCGTTCTGAAATGCTGCGCTTGCCAGGCCATGGACTCCATTCGAGAACCTTTTGACCTCAACGGCCAATAATTCTTCGAGCTTTGTGCCTTGCCCACTGCCACTCCAACTTGCTAATTCTTTGGGCTATGTCAGTGACTTTCATTCGTCCGACTTCTACGGATCTCTGATTCGATCGTGTAGAGAAACCCCGATTTGTTAACCGATGTTATTTATTTCACGATATGAAAAAAGTATAAATATTTTCAGATTGGTCCCAACAAAGTTTTTTAAATATTTGAAGGGAAAAATTCGGCTGCTAGTGGAACTTGAACCCACGACTACAGCATACCCTCCTGTCGCTGTCACCGTCATGCGTTTCAAACAAACGAAATAATGTGAAAAATAACACTGTTCAGGGAAAGGCACGAATAAAGATTAAAAAGCAAAATTTTGTTAGTGCACAAATTTAATTTAATATGTTATTTTCTCAAATTTTCCGTCTAACAACCGTCCGTCAATAGACGTCCGTCGCCGCGTCGCTCGGTGTGTGTCCTTACCCTTACGGACCTTACTTTGACGCTGTGTATCATTAGATACGGTGTTTTATAAAAAAACTGTACTGATTAGGACAACAAGAGCTTAAAAAGTTTTAGATTTTATCAAAACCATGCAAATCGTGTATGAAAACCCTGTCACAAACAGAATCGTAGAAATTTATCAAAGTGCAGGGAACGAGGGCGCACCCTTGTAGTATACCTAGTAGCATACTGTATAAAGTAGGTACATGTCAGGTTATGATTTTTGCAGGATTCTGTTGATTGCGGCATCGATGGAGTTAATATATAAAAATACCTGTGTGAATTTGTTTGCTTGTTACGCTTTTAACCCACACGATCGACATACATAATTATATTGCAAACACGTTGCCGGGCAAACAGAGAACTATATAAAACTAGTAGTTCCCCGCGGTTTCACCCGCGTCGATTACAGTTTTCCCGCTACTTCAACTATCCCACGGGAGTTATACTTTTTCCGGGATAAAAGTAGCAGTAGGATTTTCTGCAACAAGATTTCGTTATAATAATTGCATTGTTTTTATTTGCAGAACTCATGAAAGGCAACGGAGCTCGCAAACTATAAGTAAAATGGCGGACCCCTTTTTCTATAAAATGTCCATATAATTAGTTACAATTTTATTACAAGAAAAATCGTCTTGCTATAGTTTTCTTTAAATTAGATTATGCTGTATAAGTATTGTTATTACTAGCTGTGTATATTCACTATTTTATCAACCGATTTTAACTAATGGTTACTTATCATCCAGTGTGCCTTTTGTGTGTAATATTTCTTTTTTGAAACAATAAAGGATCTATGTTTTTATTTATTTTGCTTCTTTAGTCACTTTATCCTATAAAGAAAACCTAGTTTAAAAACTATACTTTCACTTATATTGTTACTTAAATTCATGGATCAATTACACTATTATCTAGAAAATAAGGAGTACTGAACCGATTTCAATAAAATTCTTGTGGAACGGCTGGTAGTGTACTAATAAAATCTAATCGGCATAAAAATAACGGAGCAACGGTAAGTACGTTTGGGACTTCTAAAAACAGAAAAGGTTCTCAATTCGATTTTTATTTAAGTTCTCCTTTCCTTTTTTAGAAAAAATAAAAGTGTATATACTCAAATATTTAATAAAAACCTGCTCTTTATATATAGATAATGAATCATTAAAAATATTACGAGATATCCAATTTGCATACTTTTTTTTTCTCTAATTATAATTTTTTTTTTATGCAATCACTGTCGCCTATGGATATTGCAAACTCTGGGACATTACGATACGTTGTCAATCCTTTTTAACACTCTGTGAATCTCTTTTAAACTATCTGGTGCATGATTTTACTAATACTTACCCGCTTAGGTTGCGTTCCAAAACACTTTACTCTTTGTCGAGCATTGAGTGTCGAATATGAATTAAAAATAAGATAAGATTTGGAACGGGCACTAGTCAATGTTACATAGGGTAATAATTATGTTTACTCTGATATTTAAAATTCAACTGTCAGATGAAATTGTACCGCGACCATAAACTCACAACGGTCAAAGTGAATTTTCAATGTGGGTAATCGTTCCAAAACCCAACGGGTTTGGTCGCCTGGTTTGGAACCCTTTGTCCGCTGATAAATGCCTGTTTTGGAACGCATCCTTAAATAAGCATTAGTAAAATCGATAAGTACGCTATAGACAGCATTTTCGAGGAACCATATATTTAATTTTCTATGATAGAGGAATTTATTTCTCATTTCTTTCACTAAAAAGCTTGCTTTTATCGCCAACAAGCTTGACGGCCTTGAACGACCACTCAACGTGACTACGAGAACACGATTGTACAGTAGACGTTATTTTCAGTATGATCAAAGTTCAGCTCAGACTTTTTTTGAGGTGTTTTTTGTCAAATATGTGTTGGACCTTGTACCAGTCGTACAGGATAATTATCGATATCATCAGTAAGGCCAGGTAGTAATCACTGGTATGTTTCTATATAAATAGTGAAGTTTGATCGGAGATAGTCAGAGTCTATTTGCTCGAAGGACCAACCGGGTGTCTTCATCAGAACAATATTAATTAATAAAAATGGCAAAGTCATCAAGCTTTTTAATATTGGGTGTTGTCGCTGTTACCATCGGTGTGGTTTGCGTAAGTTTTTATTTCTTTCAACTTTCAACCGACTGAAGACTTGATTGGCTTTTTGAGAAGAGACTTTAAGTATATTCGACGTTTGTTTTCATTAACAATTTTCATATTTTAGCGACTTTCTCATTCTAACGAATTGATACCTTCTCAATTTGCTTATATTTTTAATAAAGAACAGTTTTGATAATATTTTCATTTAAAAGGATGTGTTGTCAGATTGGCCCTATAGATATATCAACAAAATCGGTTTAATACTTGACTTAATAAACTGTTCCACTCATATGTGTACAACTCAGATTTTATACTTTTTCTACTATTGTCCTCTAACATTGTGACTGTTAAAGAAACATCCTCTCAGATGCTTTTTTTTTATTTTTTTATTCACAATAGACATGCGTTTGACCACTATCTCACCTGATGTTAAGTGATGATGCGGTCTACGATGATTAATTAATTAATGTTAGGGATGCATTCGGACCGCCAGTGGAGTGCTACCATAGCTTAGTTGGACAAAGCGACAAGACGGTTTTCTGTAGTCGTGGGTTTCAACCAGTGTGAAGTTAGCAGCCAAAAGTTAGCAGCCAATAATCCGACCAAATTAGGGAGACCATTTTTAAATCGTCATTTTTTAAATCCAGAAGCCTTATAACTTGTAAAAATATCATCATCATCATCATCATCATCTCAGCCATAGGACGTCCACTGCTGGACAAAGGCCTCCCCCATTGATTTCCACAAGGACCGGTTGGAAGCGGCCCGCATCCAGCCCTTGCCTGCGATCTTAGTCAGGTCGTCTGTCCACCTAGTCGGTGGCCGTCCTATGCTGCGCTTGCCAGTCCGTGGTCTCCATTCGAGAACCTTTCGGCCCCAACGGCCATCGGTTCTTCGAACTATATGCCCTGCCCACTGCCACTTCAACTTGCTAATCCGCTGGGCTATGTCGGTGACTTTCGTTCTTCTACGGATCTCCTCATTTCTGATTCGATCACGTAGAGAAACCCCGAGCATAGCCCTCTCCATAGCTCGTTGTGCGACTCTGAGCCTGTTCAGAAGGCCTATAGTCAGAGACCACGTTTCAGTTCCGTAAGTCATCACTGGTAACACACATTGTTCGAAGACCCTCGTTTTCAGGCATTGCGGTATTTTGGACGAGAAGACGTCTCGGAGCTTTCCGAACGCTGCCCAGCCGAGTTGGATTCGACGATTGGCCTCTTTCTCAAAGTTGGACTTACCTAATTGGACTGTATGTCCTAGGTAGATGTAATGGTCAACAACTTTGAGAGTCGAGTTCCCAATTGATATGGGGGCGGGCGCAACATGGGCATTTGACATAATTTTCGTCTTGTCCATGTTCATTTTAAGGCCCACCCTTAGGGAAACTCTGTTGAGGCCTTCGAGCATCGTGCTGAGGTCTTCCATGGATTCTGCCATGACCACAATATCGTCGGCAAACCGAAGGTGAGTGATGTACTCGCCGTTGATGTTGATGCCGAATCCTTGCCATTCCAAGAGCTTGAAGGCGTCTTCCAATGCGGCAGTGAACAGTTTCGGAGAAATAACGTCTCCCTGTCTCACGCCTCGTTGCAATGGAATCGCCCTCGAAATTTGCTCTTGTACTCGGACCGACATGGTGGCGTTATTGTACAAACACTTCAGCACTTCGATATACCGATGGTCAATACGGCACCGCTGGAGAGACTCAAGCACCGCCCACGTCTCGATCGAATCAAAGGCTTTCTCATAGTCCACAAACGCTAAACATAAGGGCAAGTTATACTCTTCGGTCTTCTGTATAACTTGCCGCAGCGTATGGATGTGGTCTATGGTGCTGTAGCCTTTTCGGAAACCGGCTTGTTCGGGAGGCTGGAAGTCATCAAGCCTACGTTCGAGACGATTCGCGATGACTCTTGAAAACAGCTTGTAAACATGGCTCAGAAGCGAAATGGGTCTGTAGTTCTTAAGCAATGTGTTGTCACCCTTCTTAAAGAACAACACCACTACGCTTCTGTTCCATGCTTCCGGCGTTGACCCTTCGAGGACAACGGAATTAAAGAGCTTCTGAAGGACTTTCAGTATCGGTGATCCACCCGCTTTCAGAAGCTCTGATGTGATTCCGTCGTCACCCGGTGCCTTGTTGTTTTTAAGCTGCTTTAGAGCCATCCTAATCTCGTATAGGCTGATGTCCGGGATGTCTTCGGTATAGTGCCGGGTCAGCTTGGCTCTTGGGTCTTTGGCCAAGCTGTCAACAGGTTTAGCGACCGAAGTGTATAGCTGTCCATAGAACCTCTCGATCTCTCCAAGCACCTCTGCTTTGGTCGACGCTATACTGCCATCATCTCTCTTCAGCTTAGTCATCTGGCTTTGCCCAATAGACCTGTCTCTTGCAAACACTTTGGAGCCTTTTCTCCGTTCGATCGTATCTTTAATACGATTTGTACTAAAGGTACGGATGTCATGTCGCAAGGATTTCCATATTCGTCTATTGAGCTGCCTATATGACGCAGCATCATCGGATGATTGCAGTTGCAACGAGCGTCGTTCAGCCATGAGGTCGAGGGTATGGCTGGAGAGTTTTTGAAGTCTATTTGTACGGCGGGGCTTAAAGAACTTAGACCCCACTTCGTGGACAGTTTCTACAAACCTGTTGTTGGTCTCGTCCACCGACGCAAAGTTCTCAAGGCAAGCAAAGCGATTGGATAACTCAAGTTGAAAGCTCTCGGGGTTTTGGATATGGACATTTTGAGGTCGGAGCGTGGATTTCATCAAACGGGACCTCTCAAGTTTAACATTAATATTCAATGTGCCTCTTACCATGCGGTGATCACTACCGGTTTTGACCATGTTGATCACAGAGACATCATTGAATATTTGTTTCTTGGTGGTCATGATGAAATCGATCTCATTTCTTGTGGAACCGTTGGGGCTCAACCAGGTCCATTTCCTTTGAGGCGGCTTCTGAAAGAAAGAGTTCATCATAAAGAGTCCCTCTTTCTCCATGAAGTCGGCCAGCCTCTGTCCCCTAGGGTTCCGTTGTCCATAACCAAATTGCCCCACTCTCAACTCTCCATCACTTCTTTCGCCCAACTTTGCGTTAAAGTCCCCCATAACAACATTGTAATGGGTCTTGGAGGTATGTATGGCCCTACTAATGTCCTCATACATAGCCTCTACCTCCTCATCGGTTCCGAGTTTCGAGGTCGGTGCATATACCTGAATGACCTTCAACGAATATCTGCTTGATATTCTGAGTATTAGGTATGCCACCCTGTTCGAAACGCTGTCGATGGTGATGATGTTGTTAGCGAGGGACTTGCGAACGAGAAATCCGACACCACCTTGGGACTTTTGGTCGCCTTCCCGGTAGTAGAGCAAGTTACCGGATTTGAGAGTTATGGTGTCCTCACCCTCTCTACGGACTTCACATAACCCTAAGATATCCCAGTGTAACTTACTCATTTCTTCTTCCAGTTCGACGATCTTCTCGTCTGCCAACAAAGATCTTATATTGTGTGTTACCAGGGCCAGAGGTCGTTTTTTCAGGGAGTGGTAGCCGGGAATCTGCCGGAGATTCTTAGCACCCCCTGCTCCACCGTTACACTGGCCGCTACCGGAGCCAGCATTAGCGGAGCTGCCGGGGACTGGGGGCCTGGTTTTGTTTTGTACTGTCATAGGGGGGGGTTTGCCAATACTCGCCACGCTTGGCATGCGGGTTGGCGAGCGCAGTATATAAAATACGACCCTCAGAAGGCGCTGCTGCCCATCCTTCTGGTACGTGATCCCTTAGTCGACTCTTACGACACCCACGGGAAGACATGGGGGGGTACTATTCTAAGCCGGTACCCCACGGAATTAAAAATATCATACCTTTACAAAAGCTGCCAAACCAAAACATAACCCTAGTCCACAATGAAGAATTTGTCAAAAAATTTTAAACTTAAATTTTTTTTATTATTTTCAGATAAAATAAGCATTAAGAATCCCTCAGACCCCTAGTCTTTACAGTAATTTTAGCTAATAATTTAGGTAATATGATAAGTTATCGTATAAACATAGCCAAAATGTGGCTAAACTATGCTTTCACCCTGAAAAACGAATGAGAATCTCAGTTAAACGTTTTTTTTATGAGACTATAATTGGCTGCTGGTAAAAAGCGACCTGTTAAACGCCAAAATCTAATAAAATTTGCATACACATAGTAGGCCAGATGTATAAGCTACCTAACGATTACTAATAGATAGTGGCTAAACTATCAGTTAACCCTGAAATGGTCATATTAAAATGTGACAAAAATATTTTTTCATCAAACAATTAAATGCGTCTTTGAAGGGATTCAAACGGCAAAATATGGGTTGTTTTCTACATAAACCGATACAATATTGCCTAATCTTTCAAATCTTGCCCATGAGAAAGCGGCTAAACCAAAACATAAGACTAGTCCACACTGAAGAATCGCTCATATAATTATGAACTTTTATTTTCAGAGTAAATATGCTTTATGTACCCCTCAGACCGCTAGTCTTTTAAGTTATTTTGCTTTATATTTTAGACAATATGACACGCTATCTTAAAAACATAGCCACAATGTGGCTAAACTATGCTTTCACCCTGAAAAATAATTTAGAATCTCAGTTAAACTTTTTTTTTGTAAGACTTTAATTGGCTGCTGGTAAATAGCGACCTGTTAAACGCCAAAATCTAATAAAATTTGCATACACATAGTAGGCCAGATGTATAAGCTACCTAACGATTACTAATAGATAGTGGCTAAACTATCAGTTAACCCTGAAATGGTCATATGAAAATGTGACAAAAATATTTTTTCATCAAACATGTAAATGCGTCTTTAAAGGGATTCAAACGGCAAAATATGGGTTGTTTGCTACATAAACCGATACAATATTGCCTAATTTTTCAAATCTTGCTCATGAGAAAGCGGCTAAACCAAAACATAAGACTAGTCCACACTGAAGAATCGCTCATATAATTATGAACTTTTATTTTCAGAGTAAATATGCTTTATGTACCCCTCAGACCGCTAGTCTTTAAAGTTATTTTGCTTTATATTTTAGACAATATGACACGCTATTTTAAAAACATAGCCACAATGTGGCTAAACTATGCTTTCACCCTGAAAAATAATTTAGAATCTCAGTTAAACTTTTTTTTTGTAAGACTTTAATTGGCTGCTGGTGAATAGCGACCTGTTAAACGCCAAAATCTAATAAAATTTGCATACACATAGTAGGCCAGATGTATAAGCTACCTAACGATTACTAATAGATAGTGGCTAAACTATCAGTTAACCCTGAAATGGTCATATGAAAATGTGACAAAAATATTTTTTAATCAAACATGTAAATGCGTCTTTGAAGGGATTCAAACGGCAAAATATGGGTTGTTTGCTACATAAACCGATACAATATTGCCTAATCTTTCAAATCTTGCTCATGAGAAAGCGGCTAAACCAAAACATAAGACTAGTCCACACTGAAGAATCGCTCATATAATTATGAACTTTTATTTTCAGAGTAAATATGCTTTATGTACCCCTCAGACCGCTAGTCTTTTAAGTTATTTTGCTTTATATTTTAGACAATATGACACGCTATCTTAAAAACATAGCCACAATGTGGCTAAACTATGCTTTCACCCAGAAAAATAATTTAGAATCTCAGTTAAACTTTTTTTTTGTCAGACTTTAATTGGCTGCTGGTAAATAGCGACCTGTTAAACGCCAAAATCTAATAAAATTTGCATACACATAGTAGGCCAGATGTATAAGCTATCTAACGATTACTAAAAGATAGTGGATAAACTATCGGTTAACCCTGAAATGGTCATAAAAAAATGTGACAAAAATATTTTTTCATCAAACAATTAAATGCGTCTTTGAAGGGATTCAAACGGCAAAATATGGGTTGTTTTCTACATAAACCGATACAATATTGCCTAATCTTTCAAATCTTGCTCATGAGAAAGCGGCTAAACCAAAACATAAGACTAGTCCACACTGAAGAATCGCTCATATAATTATGAACTTTTATTTTCAGAGAAAATATGCTTTAGGTACCCCTCAGACCGCTAGTCTTTAAAGTTATTTTGCTTCATATTTTAGATGATATGACTCGTTATCTTAAAAACATAGCCACAATGTGGCTAAACTATGCTTTCACCCTGAAAAAGGAATGAGAATCTCAGTTAAACGTTTTTTTTATGAGACTATAATTGGCTGCTGGTAAAAAGCGACCTGTTAAACGCCAAAATCTAATAAAATTTGCATACACATAGTAGGCCAGATGTATAAGCTACCTAACGATTACTAATAGATAGTGGCTAAACTATCAGTTAACCCTGAAATGGTCATATTAATATGTGACAAAAATATTTTTTCATCAAACAATTAAATGCGTCTTTGAAGGGATTCAAACGGCAAAATATGGGTTGTTTTCTACATAAACCGATACAATATTGCCTAATCTTTCAAATCTTGCTCATGAGAAAGCGGCTAAACCAAAACATAAGACCAGTCCACACTGAAGAATCGCTCATATAATTATGAACTTTTATTTTCAGAGTAAATATGCTTTATGTACCCCTCAGACCGCTAGTCTTTAAAGATATTTTGCTTTATATTTTAGACAATATGACACGCTATCTTAAAAACATAGCCACAATGTGGCTAAACTATGCTTTCACCCTGAAAAATAATTTAGAATCTCAGTTAAACTTTTTTTTTGTCAGACTTTAATTGGCTGCTGGTAAATAGCGACCTGTTAAACGCCAAAATCTAATAAAATTTGCATACACATAGTAGGCCAGATGTATAAGCTATCTAACGATTACTAAAAGATAGTGGATAAACTATCGGTTAACCCTGAAATGGTCATAAAAAAATGTGACAAAAATATTTTTTCATCAAACAATTAAATGCGTCTTTGAAGGGATTCAAACGGCAAAATATGGGTTGTTTTCTACATAAACCGATACAATATTGCCTAATCTTTCAAATCTTGCCCATGAGAAAGCGGCTAAACCAAAACATAAGATTAGTCCACACTGAAGAATCGCTCATATAATTATGAACTTTTATTTTCAGAGTAAATATGCTTTATGTACCCCTCAGACCGCTAGTCTTTAAAGTTATTTTGCTTTATATTTTAGACAATATGACACGCTATCTTAAAAACATAGCCACAATGTGGCTAAACTATGCTTTCACCCTGAAAAATAATTTAGAATCTCAGTTAAACTTTTTTTTTGTGAGACTTTAATTGGCTGCTGGTAAATAGCGACCTGTTAAACGCCAAAATCTAATAAAATTTGCATACACATAGTAGGCCAGATGTATGAGCTATCTAACTATTACTAATAGATAGTGACTAAACTATCAGTTAACCCTGAAATGGTCATATGAAAATGTGACAAAAATATTTTTTCATCAAACATGTAAATGCGTCTTTGAAGGGATTCCAACGGCAAAATATGGGTTGCTTGCTACATAAACCGATACAATATTGCCTAATCTTTCAAATCTTGCTCAAGAGAAAGCGGCTAAACCAAAACATAAGACTAGTCCACACTGAAGAATCGCTCATATAATTATGAACTTTTATTTTCAGAGAAAATATGCTTTAGGTACCCCTCAGACCGCTAGTCTTTAAAGTTATTTTGCTTCATATTTTAGATGATATGACTCGTTATCTTAAAAACATAGCCACAATGTGGCTAAACTATGATTTCACCCTGAAAAACGAATGAGAATCTCAGTTAAACGTTTTTTTTATGAGACTATAATTGGCTGCTGGTAAAAAGCGACCTGTTAAACGCCAAAATCTAATAAAATTTGCATACACATAGTAGGCCAGATGTATAAGCTACCTAACGATTACTAATAGATAGTGGCTAAACTATCAGTTAACCCTGAAATGGTCATATTAATATGTGACAAAAATATTTTTTCATCAAACAATTAAATGCGTCTTTGAAGGAATTCAAACGGCAAAATATGGGTTGTTTTCTACATAAACCGATACAATATTGCCTAATCTTTCAAATCTTGCTCATGAGAAAGCGGCTAAACCAAAACATAAGACTAGTCCACACTGAAGAATCGCTCATATAATTATGAACTTTTATTTTCAGAGTAAATATGCTTTATGTACCCCTCAAACCGCTAGTCTTTAAAGTTATTTTGCTTCATATTTTAGAAGATTTGACACGTTATCTTAAAAAACATAGCCACAATGTGGCTAAACTATGCTTTCGCCCTGAAAAATAATTTAGAATCTCAGTTAAACTTTTTTTTTGTAAGACTTTAATTGGCTGCTGGTAAATAGCGACCTGTTAAACGCCAAAATCTAATAAAATTTGCATACACATAGTAGGCCAAATGTATAAGCTATCCAACGATCACTAATAGATAGTGGCTAAACTATCGGTTAACCCTGAAATGGTCATATTAAAATGTGACAAAAATATTTTTTCATCAAACAATTAAATGCGTCTTTGAAGGGATTCAAACGGCAAAATATGGGTTGTTTGCTACATAAACCGATACAATATTGCCTAATCTTTCAAATCTTGCCCATGAGAAAGCGGCTAAACCAAAACATAAGACTAGTCAGCACTGAAGAATCGCTCATATAATTATGAATTTTTATTTTCAGAGTAAATATGCATAAGGTACCCCTCAGACCGCTAGTCTTTAAAGTTATTTTGCTTCATATTTTAGACCATATGACACGCTATCTTAAAAACATAGCCACAATGTGGCTAAGCTATGCTTTCACCCATGGGCAAGATTTAAAAGATTAGGCAATATTGTATCGGTTTATGTAGCAAACAACCCATATTTTGCCGTCTGAATCCCTTCAAAGACGCATTTACATGTTTGATGAAAAAATACTTTTGTCACATTTTCATATGACCATTTCAGGGTTAACCGATATTTAAGTCACTATCTATTAGTAATCGTTAGGTAGCTTATACATCTGGCCTACAATGTGTATGCAAATTTTATTAGATTTTGGGGTTTAACAGGTCGCTATTTACCAGCAGCCAATTAAAGTCTCACAAAAAAAACGTTTAACTGAAATTCTAAATTATTTTTGAGGGTGAAAGCATAGTTTAGCCACATTGTGTTTATGTTTTAAGGATAACGTGTCATATTGTCTAAAATAAATAGCATAATAACTTTAAAGACTAGCGGTCTGTGGGGTACATAAAGCATCTTTACTCTGAAAATAAAAGTTCATAATTATATGAGCGATTCTTCAGTGTGGACTAGTCTTATGTTTTGGTTTAGCCGCTTTCTCATGAGCAAGATTTGAAAGATTAGGCAATATTGTATCGGTTTATGTAGCAAACAACCCATATTTTGCCGTTTGAATCCCTTCAAAGACGCATTTACATGTTTGATGAAAAAATATTTTTGTCACATTTTCATATGACCATTTCAGGGTTAACTGATAGTTTAGCCACTATCTATTAGTAATCGTTAGGTAGCTTATACATCTTGCCTACTATGTGTATGCAAATTTTATTAGATTTTGGCGTTTAACAGGTCGCTATTTACCAGCAGCCAATTAAAGTCTCACAAAAAAAAAGTTTAACTGAGATTCTAAATTATTTTTCAGGGTGAAAGCATAGTTTAGCCACATTGTGGCTATGTTTTTTAAGATAACGTGTCAAATCTTCTAAAATATGAAGCAAAATAACTTTAAAGACTAGCGGTTTGAGGGGTACATAAAGCATATTTACTCTGAAAATAAAAGTTCATAATTATATGAGCGATTCTTCAGTGTGGACTAGTCTTATGTTTTGGTTTAGCCGCTTTCTCATGAGCAAGATTTGAAAGATTAGGCAATATTGTCTCGGTTTATGTAGCAAACAACCCATATTTTGCTGTTTGAATCCCTTCAAAGACGCATTTACATGTTTGATGAAAAAATATTTTTGTCACATTTTCATATGACCATTTCAGGGTTAACTGATAGTTTAGCCACTATCTATTAGTAATCGTTAGATAGCTTATACATCTGGCCTACTATGTGTATGCAAATTTTATTAGATTTTGGCGTTTAACAGGTCGCTATTTACCAGCAGCCAATTAAAGTCTGACAAAAAAAAAGTTTAACTGAGATTCTAAATTATTTTTCAGGGTGAAAGCATAGTTTAGCCACATTGTGGCTATGTTTTTAAGATAACGTGTCATATTGTCTAAAATAAATAGCATAATAACTTTAAAGACTAGCGGTCTGAGGGGTACATAAAGCATATTTACTATGAAAATAAAAGTTCATAATTATATGAGCGATTCTTCAGTGTGGACTAGTCTTATGTTTTGGTTTAGCCGCTTTCTCATGAGCAAGATTTGAAAGATTAGGCAATATTGTATCGGTTTATGTAGCAAACAACCCATATTTTGCCGTTTGAATCCCTTTAAAGACGCATTTACATGTTTGATGAAAAAATATTTTTGTCACATTTTCATATGACCATTTCAGGGTTAACTGATAGTTTAGCCACTATCTATTAGTAATAGTTAGATAGCTTATACATCTGGCCTACTATGTGTATGCAAATTTTATTAGATTTTGGCGTTTAACAGGTCGCTATTTACCAGCAGCCAATTAAAGTCTCACAAAAAAAAAGTTTAACTGAGATTCTAAATTATTTTTCAGGGTGAAAGCATAGTTTAGCCACATTGTGGCTATGTTTTTAAGATAACGTGTCATATTGTCTAAAATAAATAGCATAATAACTTTAAAGACTAGCGGTCTGAGGGGTACATAAAGCATATTTACTCTGAAAATAAAAGTTCATAATTATATGAGCGATTCTTCAGTGTGGACTAGTCTTATTTTTTGGTTTAGCCGCTTTCTCTTGAGCAAGATTTGAAAGATTAGGCAATATTGTATCGGTTTATGTAGCAAACAACCCATATTTTGCCGTCTGAATCCCTTCAAAGACGCATTTACATGTTTGATGAAAAAATATTTTTGTCACATTTTCATATGACCATTTCAGGGTTAACCGATATTTAAGTCACTATCTATTAGTAATCGTTAGGTAGCTTATACATCTGGCCTACTATGTGTATGCAAATTTTATTAGATTTTGGCGTTTAACAGGTCGCTATTTACCAGCAGCCAATTAAAGTCTCACAAAAAAAAAGTTTAACTGAGATTCTAAATTATTTTTCAGGGTGAAAGCATAGTTTAGCCACATTGTGGCTATGTTTTTAAGATAGCGTGTCATATTGTCTAAAATATAAAGCAAAATAACTTTAAAGACTAGCGGTCTGAGGGGTACATAAAGCATATTTACTCTGAAAATAAAAGTTCATAATTATATGAGCGATTCTTTAGTGTGGACTAGTCTTATGTTTTGGTTTAGCCGCTTTCTCATGAGCAAGATTTGAAAGATTAGGCAATATTGTATCGGTTTATGTAGCAAACAACCCATATTTTACCGTCTGAATCCCTTCAAAGACGCATTTACATGTTTGATGAAAAAATATTTTTGTCACATTTTAATATGACAATTTCAGGGTTAACCGATAGTTTAGCCACTATCTATTAGTAATCGTTAGGTAGCTTATACATCTGGCCTACAATGTGTATGCAAATTTTATTAGATTTTGGCGTTTAACAGGTCGCTATTTACCAGCAGCCAATTAAAGTCTCACAAAAAATAAGTTTAACTGAGATTCTAAATTATTTTTCAGGGTGAAAGCATAGTTTAGCCACATTGTGGCTATGTTTTTAAGATAGCGTGTCATATTGTCTAAAATATAAAGCAAAATAACTTTAAAGACTAGCGGTCTGAGGGGTACATAAAGCATATTTACTCTGAAAATAAAAGTTCATAATTATATGAGCGATTCTTCAGTGTGGACTAATCTTATGTTTTGGTTTAGCCGCTTTCTCATGGGCAAGATTTGAAAGATTAGGCAATATTGTATCGGTTTATGTAGAAAACAACCCATATTTTGCCGTTTGAATCCCTTCAAAGACGCATTTAATTGTTTGATGAAAAAATATTTTTGTCACATTTTTTTATGACCATTTCAGGGTTAACCGATAGTTTATCCACTATCTTTTAGTAATCGTTAGATAGCTTATACATCTGGCCTACTATGTGTATGCAAATTTTATTAGATTTTGGCGTTTAACAGGTCGCTATTTACCAGCAGCCAATTAAAGTCTGACAAAAAAAAAGTTTAACTGAGATTCTAAATTATTTTTCAGGGTGAAAGCATAGTTTAGCCACATTGTGGCTATGTTTTTAAGATAGCGTGTCATATTGTCTAAAATATAAAGCAAAATAACTTTAAAGACTAGCGGTCTGAGGGGTACATAAAGCATATTTACTCTGAAAATAAAAGTTCATAATTATATGAGCGATTCTTCAGTGTGGACTAGTCTTATGTTTTGGTTTAGCCGCTTTCTCATGAGCAAGATTTGAAAGATTAGGCAATATTGTATCGGTTTATGTAGCAAACAACCCATATTTTGCCGTTTGAATCCCTTTAAAGACGCATTTACATGTTTGATTAAAAAATATTTTTGTCACATTTTCATATGACCATTTCAGGGTTAACTGATAGTTTAGCCACTATCTATTAGTAATCGTTAGGTAGCTTATACATCTGGCCTACTATGTGTATGCAAATTTTATTAGATTTTGGCGTTTAACAGGTCGCTATTCACCAGCAGCCAATTAAAGTCTTACAAAAAAAAAGTTTAACTGAGATTCTAAATTATTTTTCAGGGTGAAAGCATAGTTTAGCCACATTGTGGCTATGTTTTTAAGATAGCGTGTCATATTGTCTAAAATATAAAGCAAAATAACTTTAAAGACTAGCGGTCTGAGGGGTACATAAAGCATATTTACTCTGAAAATAAAAGTTCATAATTATATGAGCGATTCTTCAGTGTGGACTAGTCTTATGTTTTGGTTTAGCCGCTTTCTCATGAGCAAGATTTGAAAGATTAGGCAATATTGTATCGGTTTATGTAGCAAACAACCCATATTTTGCCGTTTGAATCCCTTCAAAGACGCATTTACATGTTTGATGAAAAAATATTTTTGTCACATTTTAATATGACCATTTCAGGGTTAACTGATAGTTTAGCCACTATCTATTAGTAATCGTTAGGTAGCTTATACATCTGGCCTACTATTTGTATGCAAATTTTATTAGATTTTGGCGTTTAACAGGTCGCTTTTTACCAGCAGCCAATTATAGTCTCACAAAAAAAACGTTTAACTGAGATTCTCATTCGTTTTTCAGGGTGAAAGCATAGTTTAGCCACATTTTGGCTATGTTTATACGATAACTTATCATATTACCTAAATTATTAGCTAAAATTACTGTAAAGACTAGGGGTCTGAGGGATTCTTAATGCTTATTTTATCTGAAAATAATAAAAAAAATTTAAGTTTAAAATTTTTTGACAAATTCTTCATTGTGGACTAGGGTTATGTTTTGGTTTGGCAGCTTTTGTAAAGGTATGATATTTTTACAAGTTATAAGGCTTCTGGATTTAAAAAATGACGATTTAAAAATGGTCTCCCTAATTTGGTCGGATTATTGGCTGCTAACTTTTGGCTGCTAACTTCACACTGGTTGGGTTTCAAGTATCGTTGGTAGACTGATTTTTTCCTTCAAATAATTTACTATACTTTTAATACATGAAACCATATAACACTAAGTTACATTATATACATATTATTTTTGTTCCACCATAAAAATAAAATATGTAAACTGTTCACCATTTTTGATTACTGGATGTCCTTCCATTTTTTTGATGGATCAGTAGTCGAAATTCTTCCTCGGGTGGTATTATAACCTCTAAATGCTTCCGTGATACCATATTCTATAAGCGGCGGTCGTGGATAGTGGAGATGTTCTTCAATTAATATTTGTTTTATTAATGACTATTTAAAGGCAATCACTGACGATGAGAAGACGGCGACGCGCGCTGCCTTGATTCCCATCGTCGATAAATGCGGTAAAGAGTTCAGCATCACCAAAGATGATATCATAGCTGCCAAGCAGGCTAAGAACCCTGATGCCCTCAAACCTTGCTTCTACGCCTGTGTCTTTAAGGATATCGGAACGGTAAGTTGACAATATTCATATTATATATATATTATACATAGTATATTTTCTCCAATAAAAACATTAGCATATGAAGGTAAGAAATAAATAAACCAGTGATTAGTATTTTCATAAGTTATTTATTTATCGTTATTTTTATTATACATTGGACATTTCCTAATACTAGATGCGTCATCGTGGACGCTTTCCCGTTCCCACGGGTATTCGAACCTTACATTGATCGTTATAAAAGGTATTGCACTCTATTATTTATCTCAGTGCCAAAAATCATCTAGATCCGAGCAGCCGGCAGAACGGCTGCTCGGATCCGTAGAGATTACAACTACGTTGCGACTTACAAATTACGATAGATAGTAAGGTTATTTGAAAATAAACATAAGACATCATCGGCAGTCAACTGTTAACCAACAGCGTGTTCTTCCGTCGTGGGCCTGGCCTTGAGCGTCCGTCGGTATTGTTAGTCTCTTGTTCCTATACCATTGTTATTGTCCAAATCTTTATTAAACAAGTTAAACGCTATAAAGCTATTATATATATTTCTCGTGTCACAGTGTTTTTTTGTGTATATTTTTAGTAGATCTGAGAATAGGGCGTAAAGTACCTACGTTTCACCCTTACCATCCATATTTTATATATATAGCATATACATATCGTAATATTAGTATTGTGTATGAACAAATATCCAAATAATTAAACCGTCGATCACTGACGTAAATTTTGAATGAAGTGTCGTGTCACTTTGACATTTCGATAATTAATACGGCAGAACAACGTTTGGCAGGTGAGCTAATAGTAACAAACCTATGTACAGATCAATGATCAAGGCCTCTATGACCCCGCCGCTGCAAAAGGATTGCACAAGAAGTACGTGCACGGAGAGGAAGACTTAGCCAAACTGGACTCGATCACAGATATATGCACTTCAGGTTAGTAGATACCAGCGTAGTACTGAACCCGTGCTCTGACTGAAGTCAGGCACATACATACATTCAAACGCATTCACACTGACACATCACCGCACTAGGGTTTCCCCTGTGTCGCGGGAGGTATGGCCACACACAATCACATTACACAAACATCCAAGACTTAATTAATAATTATTTTTTAAACCAATACTCAACATCAGGTAAGACAGTGGTCAAAGGCACGATAATAATATAAATAAAGAAACATCCTATGCTCATCACAGAAATGTTTGCCCCAGCCGGGATGCGAAACTGGAGTTGCGGTTCTAAAGTCACATCACTAATCACTGAGCCACGATGACTTTGAAACATTCAGAGTCTAGGTGTATTCTCATTTTGTTTATAAATATAAGCTTGCATTATGTATCTGTTATTATGTAACGATAATAAATTGAGTTTAAATTGAAAATGGAACGTGTTATCAATCGGTTTCAGTGAACGAGCAAGCTGTGAGCGACGGCGCGCAAGCCTGCGACAGGTCAAAGCTGCTGGTTCATTGCTTGATCAAAAACAAGTCGATTGTAAGTGTTTTTAATATACTTTTATGCTTAAATTTCTCCAGTCGCTTAAGTCCCAATTCTACAATCATGTACAATTTTTACTTAGTCAGGTCAACGATATTATTAGCTTGCTGCACCCCGCGGTTTAACCCGCGTAGTGATTAAAAACGGTGATGATGAAAATAAGCCTATGTGTTAATCCAGGGTACCTATCTCCACATCAAATTTCATCGACATCGGTGTAGCCGTTTGAGCGTCAAGAAGTAACAAATGTACACACAAACTTTCGCCTTTATAATATTAGTGTGATAAAGGGAGGTGGAGCACTGGCTTCTCGAGCGTGGCCCGCATAAATTAAGTTCGTCTAATTAAGTTGGTCGAACGTAGGCTTCAGAGCCTTAAACACCGGCGTAGAGTAGCAAGCCTATCGGTTTTCTATCGGGTGCATTTCGGAGAATGTGCACTGGAATTACACAATCTGATTCCACCATCCCCTTTCTATCATCGGTCGACTCGACGTACGGCAATTCGCCATCGCTATATGGTAGATATACCACCTGTACGCACGAAGCGTTATGCTTCCACATTCTTAATGCGTACTGCCAAGGAATGGAACTCGTTGCCCGAGTCTGTGTTTCCCGATATGTACAATCCTGGAGTCTTCAAGTCGCGAGTGAATAGGTACCTTCTAGGTTTGCGTGCTAAATCCTAGACAACGTCATCACTTAACATCAGGTGAGACAGTTGTCAAACGCAAACTTATAATATGTAAAAAAAAAAAAAAAAGTTCATGAACTTAATTTGCTTTAGTCTCGATCTAGTCAGCATTTGTGCAGTACCTATGTATGGTTCTTACCAAGATGTTCATAATTAGGCCTTGAGGTGAAGTTCACAAAATTCCACTAATATATAATATAATAAATGTCAAAGTTTGAATGGATGGATAGATGGATCTGGATGAAATTTGGCACAGAGATAGATTATAGTCTGGAATAGTACATAGGCTACTTTTTATCCCGGTTAAATGTATGATCCCCGTGGAATGTGTGTGTTATGTAAAAGACAATAGACAAATACTATACGTTTGGTGACAGTATTTCAAACTTGAGGGTGGTATCTAGGCGGGTCGTCGAAAGTACCCTACCACCATGCTGGGAATTTGATAACGGACCGGAAAGGTGAGGTGAGCACTGAGATTACTAATGAAGAAGATAATGGAAGAGAAAAACATTATATATGTCGACCCCACCTAGTGTGGGATAAGGGATAAGGACAAGAAGAAGAAAGGTTTAATACAAATTACAGAGTTGTGAGATAAGAAATAAAAAAAAACTGAATTGGTAACCGTCCTTCTTGTATTACTCGATATTAATTTACAAGCCAGTCTTGTCGGATATTTTTTTGCGTGCTGATCGACACGTCCTGTAGCGAAACATTGTAATAGATATGTCATTCTGGAAGAAGAATGGTTTTACAGAGACTGATGTGACAGAACAGCCAATATTTATTAGCCCCGATTCGGTCGTATGTCAATCGACACATTTACGTTATGTTTTCAAGTTTTATCAGATTTTATCAGATTTTGTTACCTTTTTAGAACTTAATTAAATGTACTAAATAACAGTTTTATTTTTATTTTTTCAGTTCAGCCCGCTACATGAGTAAAATGGACAAACGTGAAATTTGCACAACGTGACAACACCTTTACTTTTCTAAGCACATTTTATAGTATATACAGTGAACTACTTACTTTATATTACAGTGAAATAACGACTACCTTTCCTGACCGTTTATGTATGTATCTTTACGTGAATATTTTTATTTGAAATAAATTTTTAAAATAACAGTATTGGCTTTATTTGCATAAAGAGGTTACATATTAAATGTTACAAATTAAAATTAACCACATTATTACTATATCGGATCTATTAATGAGTTTGAACTGTGTCTTACAGCAGGAGAAAGGATAAATTTATTATTGAACCATCATATCCAACAAATCATATTTACATTACATAGTCAATACTCAACATCTCAGATAATGACAAAGCTCAACACGCATCAGGGTTGCTCCCGCCCTCTCTGCCTGTAAACACCCGCGAGACTCTGTAATGTCATCGACACCCGATAAGCCCCAAGAGAGTAACTTCATTTATCAAAAGCATCAATTTTAATAAATTGATGCTTTTGATTGACAAACAGTGACTTAGGTTTTTGCCTTAGCGTTACGCTGAGTCGCAGCGTAACGCTAAGGCAAAAACCTAAGTCACTGTTTGTCAATCGGTATACCCATTAGACGACTTGACACCTCGAATCTGACTGGCCGGTTGGCGCAGTTGGTAGCACTCTGCCTTCTGAGCCGCTGGTCCCGGGTTCGATTCCCGGACAGGTCAAACATTTGTGTGCATGAACATGTCTGTTTGACCTGTGTCTGGGTGTGTATATGTATTTAAGTATATAATATATCGGTCATCAGGTTACCATAGTACATAGTAGTTACTCTGCCTAGTTTGGGACCTGAAGACCTTGTGTGAATGTAAATGAATAAAAAGGAAAAAAAAATCATAGGACAAATATAAAAAGCAATAATATACATAATAGGTAAATTTATAAACAGAAAACAGAACAAAAATAAGCCAGGTGGACAGATAACCTGACTAAGTTTGCAGGTAAGGGCTAGATGCGGGCTGCTTTCAACCGTTTCTTGTGGAAATCAATGGGAGAGGCATATGTCCAGCAGTGGACGTCCTATGGCTGAGATGATAATGATTATTCCTGCAACGTAGTTGGGCGAACTCATTAGTAATGATAATAATGATACTATCAGTCCGGAAGTTAAAAAAAAATGATCTAATATGGCGGTACTTATGTCTACATTATGTGTGACGTAAGTCGAACGGTAATAATGCACAATTTTCTGTTAAACTTCAGGGCTGAAAATTATGTTGGTTTTTGTCACCTACAATTTTCTACTTTGCAGCAGGATGTTATTTAAATTATATCCTTAGCAGAATAAACTTCATTGTCCGGTACATTTTGTATATAAGCTACGAACTTGGATGTGAATATTCAGAGCAGTATTGTGATAAGAAGAATCAGGTTCACTGATAAACGAAGAGTTCCTAAATATGGCTAAAATGGTTTGTGCAGTGGTCTGCGGCATCGCTCTTATCGCTGTTTCTTGGAATGTTTCGGTAACTATATCAAAATATTTTTCACTCCTGTTGCTTAAAAAGTCCGTCATTGTAGCGTACCAGAGCGAATGTTGAGATGGATGTGTGGTGTGACTAGAGTGACAAGATAAGGAATGAGTTTATCAGAGGAAGCTTGAAAGTAGCACCAGTGAATGATAAGTTGGATGGGAATAGATTGGCTTGGTATGGGCATATTTGCTAGCTTAGAAACACAGTATATTCACATCCCAACACACACAATAAAATATCAAACTGTGTAATATAAAAAACTGCATGGTCTCAATGTGAAGAAAGGGTCAAGAATAAGATTCTCACACTTTCCTGCAAGAAACCGAGGACCTCGGTTGAATTTTATCTCTATCTTGTACTTACTCTTGTACTCACTACTTGTAATAGCCAGCCTCTTCCCATAACCCAACATCATTTACGGTAATATTAATCTTCAATGTGTATAACCAACACGCACAATCATTCACATAAATACACCCTTCACATTCACCCGCATACATCCGCAGACACACACGCACCCACACTTCTCTTTCACACACGAATACACTCATGCACATAAACCCCCACACGTATATATATGCTTGCCTATATTTATATAATTAAAGTGTTTTGGTTGACACAACTACGTACTCTGTGATATCATACTTTGTTTTTTATAAAATTTAATTACACTTTAGACCTTAAATAGAAAACATTTATGTACCATCCAAGTTTCCACAACAACGGAGGGTTTTGGCATCTGAAATACAGTTTAATTACTAGTTCGAATGTCAACGGATCCTGCGTAAACAAATCACAGTCATACATTAAGGTGCATGCCTATTATACTACCAAATAATTAGTTTGTAAGATATGTGTGAATTTGTTAGCTATGTCCTGTAAGTTATTGTCAATAAAATATATTTCATTTCATTTCAACATAATTACAGACATACACATACATAGACACACATACCTACACCGTATGGTGGCAAAACAAACACATCTTACACAAATGGCACCCAAACCCTAAAAATATCGTGAGTCATACTTGCACTTGGTCTCAAGGTTCATCAGTTTGTATTGTTAATGCACTGCATCTTGCCTTACTTTTGGTCTTACCGATCTAAATTTGTGAGTATACTTGGTTTTATGTTATGTTAAAGTTTATATCCATATACGAATATTTATTAAATTTGTAATCCCGCACAAGTAATTGCATTAGTCAGGCGCCGGTGCTCTGTATTTTAGTTTTAGGCTCGCTGTTTATTAAATTGTTAGATTATATAAAACTATAGTATGTAAATGTGTTATATTTAAGTTTCTCTTTTTGATAATAAATATTATTATCTTATCTAGCTTCATTTACTAAAGTTTTATTTACCACATGACGACACGGTGCTACTATGAAGTGGTCAAGTTGGATAACTTCATTTACGTCATTCAAAGCACCATTACTGTTTTTAACCGACTTCAAAAAAGGAGGAGGTTCTCAATTTGACCCGTATTTTTATTTTTTTAAAGTTTATTACCGCATAACTTCCGACTGGGTGAATCGATTTGAATCGTTCTTTCTTTATTTGAAAACTGGAGCTTCCCGTGTGGTCCTATTTAAAATAAAAAAAATACAATCATCAAAATCGGACAAGCTATTTTGGAGTTACACTCCAATAACTGAAAAGTACGTGCTTATACCTAGACGATATTAAATAGCGCCTGAAGACATCGGAGAACATACACCACATTGACAATTGATCCCATGAGTAACAACGGCCACTAAAAAGAGTGAAAAAAACATTTTTACCTAAAAATGGAACCAACTTCACACTCAAAAGTGTGAAATACTTTGTCGAGGTCACTAAAAAGAGTAAAAAATTTTTTTTACCTAAAAATGGAACCTACTTCCACATTCAAAAGTGTGAAATACTTTGTCGAAGTTGGTACCATGAGCACAATATTTTAATATTAGTTACTTTTGAACTATCATGGTACCGACTTCAACAAGTTATTTCACAATTTTGAGTGATGAAATCGGTTCCATTTTTTGGTAAAAAAAAAATTTCCCTCAATATTGAGGAATATGGCGTCGCACGTCAAGTGCATTTGGCAGAGTCAAGTTTTTACTATTACTGTTTCAGACTGTCTCTGGCGAGAAGAGTGCCCTTTGTAAGGACTTCGAACCGATAGTTACTGCATGCGCTGAAGAATTTGGAGTTACGAAAGACGCATTTTTAGCGTCGAAGGACAATATTGACAGTATCGACCCTTGTTTCCACGGTTGTGTTTTGAAGAAAATGGGAACTGTAAGTATAGAATAAATAAATAAAATGTTCATTTGTTGCCTCAAAGTCAAGGGTTACAAATAATGCATAAGACTTGTAATTTTTAGACTTTCGCGATTCGAACACATTGTTATTAAATCACGAGAAGGCTGTCTTCTCGTGACCACGACCAATGCAACTTGGTCGAAACGTCGAGGTAAATAAATTACTAAATGTTTTTCTCGCGATTAAGCCCCGTTTGATTTAATAACAATGCATAAGACGTTACATAAAACTAATATTACAACTATAATCTTAAATATTATTTAGAACGCGTGTTGCCACAAATAAAAAACGTACGGTGCTGTCATTATTTATAAGTAGCTTTATTTAGTAAGCTAACCAAAGGATGCCAAGGAAATCATGTTTATTGCATAGAGACACTACTACACTACTTTATCCCGGAAAAAGTATAGTTCCCGTGGGATGATTGAGGTAGCGGGAAAATCGCGCTTTATATCGCGCCGGCTACTGCCGCGGCACGCTCGTTTCGCTCGCTCGGCTCGCGTATTATGATGTCGCAGCGTCAATCTAACCTATCGTTATGAACTATTTCAATTAAACTTTAATAAATTATTTTTTCATTTTTACAACCAAACAGCTTCAAAATTTAAATTTAAGTAAATCTCATATTTACAAACACATTTCCCAAGTCTGCGTGAATATGCTCGTTCATACGTAGTCTAAAATCTAAACCTATTCCTACAGTTTAGTTTACTGCACTTTCTCTAAACTAAAACGTTGTTTTAATTTATACAGATCAATGATGAAGGGATGTTTGATCCAAATGCTGCTAAGGAATTACATAGAAAGTACTATAAGGGAGATGAGCTGGAAAAACATACTCGTATTACCGATATCTGTACTTCAGGTTAGTATTGGTAGCGGCACGAAACTCTAGCGCTGACCGTTATTGCGCAGAAATAAAAATTAGGTATCATAGGGGGGGGACTAGAGGGACGAAGGGTGCGCGTGTGTAGCGCCGATTGGCTAGCCAGTCGTATTCCGTCCCCCACCCCATACGACGCTCCACGGACTTTTGACTGTACAGTCGGGTTCTAATGTGTATTGTTATTGTCGTTCATTGTCATTGTTTTTTTTTTAAGTTTGAGTTCCTTGGGTATTGTTGTTTTTTTATTTATGCGTAGTACCGCGACTATACCCATGCGCAGTTATCCCCTCCACATTTCGCTCAGCGCTAAACTTACGTGCCACCTGCTACGAGTATATAACCTAATAAAGCGACCAATCTCGTGCTGTTACCCATAATATTAATTGCGCATGTTATTCGGACAAAATACTAATATAAGTCTAAATAATTAATATATTAATATTAATAATAAGTCTAAAATAATGGTTATCGATTGCAGACGATTTGTTTTCATAAAATGTTTTATACTTAACAAAGATATTCTGTTTTCAGTGAACAGTCAGACAGTAACCGATGGTACCAAGGGGTGCGAGAGAGCCAAATTAGTTATCCAATGCTTCATGAATAACGATAATAATGTAAGAATTTTACACCATCTTATTTATACCACTTAAGGGAAAAATACATACCAACGTCTATATCTCGCTCGCAAGTAATCTATATATATTCTTATATTATAAACAGGAAAGATTTGATTGTTTGTTTGCTTTCAATAGTTGTGTGTTGAAGCAGAGCAGTCCTTGAGTGCCAGTCAATATTCTAGGTCTAGCGTGATTACATCTTCAACCACATCATCACTGATCATCAAGTGACATAGTAGTCAAACGCTAGATCTATCAAGTATGCTTTTAAATAAAAACTGATTTGAAATCGAATTACTTATTTATTATTTACTTGAAACTTGCTATTTGCGCAAGCTGGCTGATAGGAGTGAAAACAATTAATAATGATTTAGGTTACAAAAAGAGTCAGCTGGTGTCTCAGTCGACTAAACCAAAAATCAACCGACTGGTCAATTGCTTTTTGGACTAATCTTCCGATGAGTATAATTTAATTTTTCTTTTACAGTTGATGCCAATGACGGCATAAAACTTAGCGGCGGATGGCGAGTGATTTTTAAACTAAATAACTGCAAGCTAGACGATTTCAAAACGTTTTTTCTATGTTGTGTTTGTTTTCGTAGTAATTAATAAAGTAAAATTTTATTTCATATTACATTTTATTTTAATGGCCTTCAACGCCGTCAGACCGAACTACAAAAATCTACGTCCGCCAACTCCAGCCGCGCCGTTCGTAATTATATTAATTACCAATTCACCAGTGGAGTGTGCGAACAGAACCCTGCAATTTTAGTTGCAGCCAGAGCTTTTTTAACGATTAACCACTATGGGTGCGCTCCAAACACAATAATTTATTTATTTTTGTTATTTTCCTCACATATCTAGAAACTATGAAACGGACGAAATTTTTATAATATTTTGTGAATGGAACGCACCCTATTACACTTGAAGAGTGACAACGCATTGTTATTACTATACCTAGAAAGTTACCGATTGATCTTAGGCCCGACCTTGCACCGACCATAAGGACATCACCTACCTGTAACTCTGTGGGTTTAGCCTAACGGGTTTTCAATATATGAAAAATATATGGGGCGAATTAAGTACCTCCTCCTTTCTTTGAAGTCGGTTAAAAATAACTATTCTTGTGTCCATCGTTTAAATAACTTACGCGATATTTTCAATTTATTTCTTTTACAGTTTTTTCTCTACTCTCTCTCTCTATACTTATACTGAACTGTATGCAGTGCTAAAGTTATAAAAGAAACATTGCATGTTTGTTTGGCCCTGTCAGAAACAAGTACTTGTGTAATTTATAATTACAGGAGTCGTTGAACAGTTCGAATAAAACGTCAATAAACATAAATATATTATTTATTTATAATTTTCAGAATTATATAACACACATTTATTTCCATTCGAATCAATGTTAAAAACATTAAACATGTATCGAATCAAACGATATCTATAAGAAATTTAAAACATATATTTAGACTTTGGAATCCTAACTAAACCACCGTTGTCATCCTTCGCGAAGGCATTTGGCAATGAAACCTTCTAGAAGTCAAAGTTGAACTGAAAATAAAAAATAAAATTATTGAACTTGCTTGAAGGTCAGTGACAGTGTAGATCAAGGTGATACACCAGACCCAAGAAGATTAACAACTCTCTACTAATTCTGCCGAAATAGACTGAGTGTGTTCTTTTTTTTTTTTTTTTAATTGGGAATAGGCCGGCGTTTGACCACTATCTCACCTGATGTTAAGTGATGATGCGGTCTACGATGGAGCACGCCTGCCTAGAAGATACCTATTCACTCGTGACTTGAAGATACCCAGGTCGTATTTTTTCGGAAATACAGAGTTAGGCAATGAGTTCCATTCATTAGCTGTACGCACTAAAAATGTGGAAGCAAAACGCTTCGTGCGACAAGTTGGAACGTCCACCATGTATGGATGTCACATGTGTGTTCCCCGTTCCCTTTTATCACACTACATTTTCTTCATACAAAGCTCATAAAATGAGTGGAATTTCTGACAATCCTAGCAACACAATTGTTGCTCAGTAGCTCAGTAGCTATCACCATTTTAATCCTTTAGATACATTACATATGACATGTAATGACAATACAAACATTGAATGAAACGGGACTAAACTTAAAATTTTGAGTGTTTATACAAGAATTTGACATGTGACAGGCACCCCACCCCTTGTCACACTATGGCTTCGCTGATCCCCTCCCCTTCTCAGGTTATGTTACGGTTACGTTATTAATGGATGGCTCCATATAGAACATTTCGTTATGTTATCAGTTTTATTATGTTCTCGATTATAGATTAACATCAAACCGAGCGGGGATCTGTTCAAAACAATGCAGCGTAAACAATTGAGCATTGTAACATCGCTGCAGATGAATCACATCACACGAATATTATAAAGACGAACGTTTCTGTGTATGTGTGTATGTTTGTTACTCTTTCACACTTAAACGGTTTCAACAATTTCGATGAAAATTGATATGGTTTAGATCCTGGATTAGGCTACTTTTTACCCCAAAAATAATTGATCTCGTGGGATTCGCAAATAATTAAAAAACCACTACTACTGCTTCACGTTCAAACGGCTGCACCGATTTCTATGAAATTTTGTGTGGATGTAGTTAAGACGCTATATTATAACATAGGCTACTTTTCATCCCGAAAATTATTGCTGTTCCCGTGGGATATGCAATAATTAAAAAATCTCTGTTACTCCTTCAAGCTCAAACGACAGTACCGATGTTGATGAAATTTGGTGTGGAGATCGGTTAGACCTTAGAAAAACACATAGGCTACTTTTGCCCCGGAAAAAGTATAGTTTCCGTGGTATAATGGAAGTAGCGGGAAAACCGCAATTAACGCGGTTGAAATTGTGGGGCGCTACTAGCAAATCATAAATCACAAAGCAAAGATTAACTCTCGATTCCATATCGTCACTGATAAAAGACATTGTCCAGACACCCGACACTGGAAGTCTTTTCGTAAGCGTGTCTGTGTACTAACACGTAGATACTAGGTAGTTAAAAACAGATCAAAATATTATATACCTTGGGAGCATTTTCTGCCATGCATTTGTAGGCAGATAACGCCCTCTCACAGCCTTTCTCTCCGTCGCCAACAGGTTCATCGTTGACTGAAAAATTAGGCAAAAGACGTAAGTATAAAATGACTCTTTTACTACTATTTATTGTTGACAAAATATTAATTTTAATCCCATCTATTCGAAAAACAATTATTGGATCATCTATAAGTGCGAGCAAAGTAGGTATTTTCTCTTAGAGAGTTTAATAGAGGGCGGAAAAGAGTATGAATCTAGTAACTATAAGTAAATTATATTGGATCCCTTGCTGCGTTTAGGATTCTACCTCGCTACGCTCGGGATTCTACTCCAGATTCTTTCGCTCCGCTGTAGATTCAAAATAGCGCCCTCGTCGTCAAATTATTATTTTGCTTCGTGGTAAAAATATGTATTTTGATATTATATTAATTTCCTAACTAACAAAGTAAGCAAGAGAATTAGTTACTAGCTTTTACTTATTTTATTATTTACGTATTGATGGCTTTGTTAACATATTTGGTCTTGAGTTTTATAGTTTATTGCATTAACAACATGCTAGATGGAACTTACGTTCAAATTACTTCGAACGAAAAAATATTTGGCCTAACAACACTTTATGGTAGTAATTGTTATTACAGCGGCTAGTTGGTCTGTTTATACGAATATAAACGCAAAAATAAGTACGTGTGTTGCCTACTTTTTTCCTTAGCTGTGTTTGAGCGGTTCTTATGGAGGGAATCGTTACTATAGTTATTTACTTTTTATTATGGCATACATTTATGTACGTGTTCACGGAAGAGACGTACAAATGCAAAATCATTTTTAAAAAAAAAATGTAGCTTTGTCTGTGTTTGCTGTTGTTACTTCACATACGTATAAGCTACGGCGGTGCCACAGACTGGCACAAACACACACATATTATTAAAACTTATAATAGGTAGGTATAATAGGTTATTTACAGTCCCAACATTAATAAAAAGCGCAAAGTGAATTGAATTGTATTCAAATTGCACTGTGATAACTTCAATCGAGCGTGGTATTATAATTTTCTAACCACTTAACTAATATAAAACTTACTATGTGCACACGAATGTAGGTACTCCTCTAATGTTTTCAGTTCTTCTTCATTAAAAATTGTCTTGGCTGTTTCTAATACGCCTTCCCTTTGCAACTTGCCTTGAGCGTCCATCTGTAGTCATAATAAAACAATTGTACGACAACTACCAAATCGCAAGTAATTCTTATTAAAACTAACTATAACTTTGTAAAATAACGAAATGTTAAGTTTATAATGGTTATACGGGTATAGCGTGACACTTACGCGTAGTTGATATGACGATCGACAATTATTGTTACGTACTGAGTGCAAGACGGGACGTTACGACGCGTCGGTCGCACCGCACACAAAATCCTGATGAAGGCTTGCGGAAGAAGCCGAAACAATTGTCGATCGTGATATCGACTACGCGTAAGTGTCACTTTATACCCGTATAAACCGTTGGTATAAACAGTATAAAGATATAATGAGCGTGAGTTATAATAAAATCATATCTTGTATATGCAACAATTCAAATAGGTAAAATTGAAAAAAAAACATCTAGCGAGCACTTCATATTACAGCTAAAAATATTTTATATTTGTGACTGGGAATTCTCGTAAGTTTGACACATATATGCCTAGATATATGTATTATCCAGCTTTACTCAGATTTTTAGTTTACAGTGGTCGCCGCAATCTCGCAGCCATAGACAAATATATACATTGTATATATTGTATATACGTTGTATATACATTGTATATATTTGTCTATGCTCGCAGCATAAACTCGCCTAATTATGGGCATCGGAATTGCCCGAAACCTGGGTCCAAATACTTTGTCTATAAACGTGAGTAAAGCCGGATCATCATCATCATCTCAGCCATAGGACGTCCACTGCTGGACAAAAGCCTCCCCCATTGATTTCCACAAGGACCGGTTGGAAGCGGCCCGCATCCAACCCTTGCCTGCGATCTTAGTCAGGTCGTCTGTCCACCTAGTCGGTGGCCGTCCTATGCTGCGCTTGCCAGTCCGTGGTCTCCATTCGAGAACCTTTCGGCCCCAACGGCCATCGGTTCTTCGAACTATATGCCCTGCCCACTGCCACTTCAACTTGCTAATCCGCTGGGCTATGTCGGTGACTTTCGTTCTTCTACGGATCTCCTCATTTCTGATTCGATCACGTAGAGAAACCCCGAGCATAGCCCTCCAGCCTAGCCATAGCTCGTTGTGCGACTCTGAGCCTGTTCAGAAGGCCCAAAGCCGGATAATACATATATATACAACAAAATTATATTATTTAAAAGCATACGTAGATTAAGTTAGCTCCAGTTTACTAGAAAACTGCGTTGAAATAACTAGAACGATAACATATTGAATATATGTAATTAGGTACCTACATTATATAAACAAAATAAGTACTTATTTTACTTTTAATTTTAGCTGTTACATTATTATTTGACAAAAATTGAAAAACCGACCTCATTCACCTATATTTGTTTAAGATTTTCTTCTATAAAATTTAAGAGACCACCACCAAACGCATTCTTTAAACGAATTTTCTTAATCGGACATCGGATAAATCGGTGAATATACAGTGTCAAATACAACCTCCTTCTTTTTGAAGTCGTTTAATAAAACCACTTACTGCACCAATATTTCTCAGGAAGCAAGCAAGGAAGCAAGGAGCAGCAGCACTGGTAGGCAACTTCTTAGTCTTCAAGTTTACAATATCATCTTCAGTGATGGCGTTGTCTTTAACGCACTCCAGCCCCGATTTTTCAAATTGTTCATTAATTTTAGCTTTTTGTTCCGGTGTGACTGCCTGAAGTAGAAAATTATAAATAGTTATCAATACTACATTAAAAAAAACATTTCATACTATTCACTCATTAGCATGCCCACAAGCAGCAGTCCACATCCGAACGTGATAACATCTTCGACCACATCGTCACTGACCATCAAGTGAGATAGTGAAAAAAAAAGAACTTCCTAATAAATTCATAGCATAAAATGTATGCTCATCACATAAATGTTTGCCCTAGTCGGGTTTCGAACCCGACCGTGAAAAATGTTTATAGTTTATTGATCAATTTGATTTTTTGCCACAAAAATAAAGTTTATGTCTATGACTATAACAAAATAATTATGAATACAATTATTCCAACAACATCTTAACAGATGACAGGAATAGGTTAAGAAAAACGCTAAGAAGGGTACTTTTTAAGAAAGTCTCGTGGTGTACATTATACATTTACTAAATACTTTATTCTTCAATAAATAACCCCATTTCTCCAGTAATTATTCCAGTTGATAGACGATATAGGTATCTAAGGTTATTATATACTATAGGTTTATATACGAAAATATCAAACTATACTTACTTGAGCTAAGTTAAAGGATACAGCCGCACAAACAGTAAACAAAATAACTAGACGGACCATTTTAAATGATTTAATTACTTTTAAGGAAGTAATAAATAAGATACTGAAGAGTTGATGCGCCTTCAGAACACTGTAGCTGATTGTGGCGATATCTAACCTCCTCTGCCTTATATACCTGCCATAATCATGATACTATCAACCTCTTAGGTTTTTTACGTAAAGTATATAAAAATTCTAAACTTGCCGGTAATGAGTAGGTAGTTAAAGCTCATGTTTAAATTGCCGTATCGTTAACGATGTCACCGTGCGCGTGCGTCGACTTAGGAAGATGCAGCTCGTGAGAACCACCATTGTTATATAGGTTTGATTTTAGAATGGATGTTTATTTAAATTTTAATAAGCCTAACATTGAAGGTGGTGGACCCTAATTATTATATTGTTAAGTATTACATTTTTTAGTTCTGAATTCTACAACTTCTTTTTTGTGAATTGTACACTATTTATAGATGGACATTGACAACATGCTAGGTAAAACTCACGTTAATTTTTTTTAAAAAAATTACCCACACATATTCGGAGTTCTATTGGAGTACTACTAATGCTGAGTTGGCAAATCGACAGGACGGTTTTCTGTAGGTACATGCGGGTATTACTAACCAAACAACGTTAACTTAGTATACTAATACCAAAACAATACTAAATTAATATACCTTCAAATATGTACATGTGGTTTAGGGCCGAGCGATGATAGCGGGCGGTGGGAGTGTTGGCTGTCAAACTGACGGACGCTGGTTTGATCCTCACTGACGGCTTAAGCTTGCGCTGAAGAGAACATCGTTATCGAATTCCCAGTATGTTGTTAGGGTACTTTCGACTTTGCCTGTCGAGCCCTGCCTCGCTTGCTAACAAGTTTGAAACATTGTATTGTAACCAAACACATAGTATGTTCAGGCAGCAGTCCTTGGGAACCTGTAAGACATTCTTGTGTGATTACATCTTCGACCATATCGTCACTGACCATCAACTGATCTATAAAATACATTGGCTGACAGGCTCACGGCTGCTGTGGCTGAAAGAACAATACATGCGTTCCTGCTATTTTGCTGTTACCTGAGTTCACCACCACACGGTCTTAACCAACTTAAAAGGTCGGATTTAACATAACATGAAATATAATTAAACATTAATACTTTATATTAAAACTGTTTACTAAAACTAACATTTTGTACTGCGCTCGCCAACCCGCCTGCCAAGCGTGGCGAGTATTGGCAAACCCCCCCCTTAATAATAAGACAATATAAATCAATGGGGGAGGCATATGTTCAGCAGTGGACGTCCTATGGCTGAGATGATGATGATGATGATTAAAACTGTTGTAAACATTTATGTTTATGAATACACGCAACTGGCTTACATTTTTTTTAATTTCAGTTGGTGAACAGTAACAGCGCAAAAAATATTGTAAATTATTCATTGTTTACTTAAATATGATAACATAGAATTGAATGTATATGTATATTATATTGAGCTGACCTTACAGATTCAGGGAAATAGCTTCATATAATAACAACACGTACTAAACGCTGAAGGTAAAACGCGCATATTAAACTCCCAGAAAACGGTAAACCGGAAACTTGTTAGTGTGTCTATAGACACGCGTATGACCATGGTGGTTGGGGTCTCTTCACAAAACGCACAATATATTCGGGCAGCTTTTCGTAAGAACTGGACAGTATTCTATGTCAAGGGTAATAATTCCATTTTCTTACTTCTTACACATATTCTTTTATTTCATTTCTAGTGTGGTAGGGGTCAAGCCCTAGAGCTATAAATGATAAAAAATATCGCAGATGTGGCAGCAGACAAACAGTCTTTCCTAGTAAAATGGAAGCTGATTATAGCGCCACCTACCGAGTACAACTAAAAGTAATCTGAACCATCGAGGGCTTCACTAAAACATCAAAAAAATATTTTAAAATCGATTTAATAAGTCACCGCCCTGCCGGTGGTAATAAATATAATTATTGTAAGTTAGGGTATTCTATTTGTATATTGTGATACAAGTTAGCAGGCCGCAGGCGAGGGCGTAATTCAGCCGAGTGTGCATTGAGCAGTGCTCACGAGCTCCATACGAAGCTTTTCAACACATTGGAGAGGAAAATAAACATGTAACGTTGTATCGTGTTATAAAATTTAAAATGTTCTGTTTACTCGCATATAACTTGCACTATGGTACTGATTTAACTTTGTAGGAACATACAATTACGCACGTGCGTGTAATGATTCGGATTCTGGCTTTAGAAGCGACGTAGTAAGACTCACTTTACGTGTAGCAAATGTGTAGAAAAATATGTTGTTCCAGAGTCTAAAAAATTCTACGTACTAAATTTAGTGCGCAGCGGTAGCCATCTATGCTGCGCTTTGCCAGTTCGAGCTATGTGGCCTGCCTACTGCCACTTCAATTTGCTATTTCGCTGGACTATATCGGTGACTTTTGTTCTTCTACAGATCTCCTCATTTCTGATTCGATCACGTAGAGAAACCCCGAGGATAGCCCTCTCCATAGCTCGCTGTGCGACTCTATATGAAATACATTTAGTTGACATAATAACACTTCGTGACTTTCAGAGCCATTTTATCATCGTAAATCTTAAGCCGTGGTTTCAACTATTCTTATTATTTGCAAATAACATGTCTCCCGATACGGTCCATCTTTTTGTAAATTTTATTGTGTACCCACGCCTAAACAAGTCAGATCTCTAAGTTACGTCACCGGATGTAATCAAAAACATTCCATATAAACTGAATGGCAGCATTTTGTGCCATTTCACACATTTGCGGTGTCAATTCGAACGTGAAGTGTAAATATGCTGCGATTTTTTCTATTATTATTTATTTGTTGTTTTGCTGTTATTACTGCAGAAACGGTAAGTTCTCACATTGATATCACTGTCTCAAGGAATAACATGCGCCACAGTTATCGTATAACAGTTGTATAAACAATTGAACAACGCGCATACCGTCCGTACATACTACCATTTCTCTGTGTCACAGTTGTACTGCTTTCACTATTGATAAATGACAGTCAATTCTGACTTCAATTGTTTCAAGCTGCAATACGGTCACGGTAATATATTCCCATGATCCGTATCATGGGAACTCACTTCGACTGCGATAGTTATTCGTGCTTTGAACTCACATGCATGCTTATTTAGGTACTTACGTTATAACTGTGGTTTGTGCTTATTCTATGACATTATCGTCATAATCTACTCCTAGCTTCAGCCTTCAGTCTAGTCAAAAACGTTGTCATTTTGTTTATTTGGTAATCATTATTACATACGGTTTATTAATATATTGTACTACAAAACCGCAAGGTATTATATACGTAGTAATTATTAAATATTTATGTAGTAAAATCCACGGCATGGTGTTAGAGTACTTTCCAGCACGGAAATATACCACACTGGAGTTTTAAAAACTGTTACCAAACGCACGGTGTGTTCGGACAAGATCTCTTTGAGAGCCAGCAAACATTCACAGATCTAGCGCGATTCCAGATTCTATTACATCATCACTAACCATCAAGTGAAATTGTAGACAAACGACAGACCTTAAAATTATAAAACTTTAATAAAACCTCAATGAACGCGCTTACTAAAACAAGCCCCTAGCGGTTACCCAATCTAAATTGTAATGAACAAAAAGTAGTTCGTTGCTTACAGCCAAATTTGGTTAACTAAAATTACGTAACCCGTGGTAAACACTGGAAAATTAATATTTAACTGACAGTTACGTGCTGAGGCTCGGGCCCGCCGCCTGGCACGATCATAACTCCCAGATGAAGAACTGCAAATAAGTTCGAAACTGGTCGGAGAGTAATTTTCCAGTGTTTACCGTAAATCCTAGTCGGTTTGTTACATTACAATTATGGAACAAACTCGCGATAGTTTTCAGACTCAAACTACATAACCCCTTTGTAAAGTTATTGTATTACAAAATGTAGTTCCTTACTTACAGCCAAAGTTGGTCAACTAAAATTACGTAACCCCTTTAGTTGTACTTTGCAACCTGCCTCAAAACTCCTACTAAATTAAATAATTTTGCTCACTCGACCAAGATAATTTGCTACTAGCAATTAATTATCTTTTTATTAGCTGAGTCTGATTTTTTAGAGATAACATTGTAATCACAACCTCTTAGTTAGGCGGATCTCATTTCGCGTTAAAATTAGCATTTTGTAGTTATATTTTTTGAATTCGTTTTTTTTTCAACCCGGACTTTACCTCCGATAGGCTTGGAATTCTGGTGAATTGCATTCCAAGCCTATCGTTTTTATTATATTACCAATTTAAACATGTCTTATGTTATGTAATTAATAAAAGAAAGGCAATAAAAATACGTAAGTATTTTTTTTATACGGCATTGTGTCAACAGAACTGGCTTTATTTCAATGTCTAATCATAAGTCCGCTCTTCGATTACGAGATCAGACATCAGTGACGTCACTGAGCACGGGAACTATTTTATTTCTTTAATAATGAGTATTAAAATATAAAATAATAAGGGAATGATTACTCATATAAAATATTTTATGTAATCTCGTACTAAAATATAAAGATTGAAAATCAAAAACAAAACTTGAATGACAGTCTTTATGTACAATATATCGAAATAAATTTAAAAAGTTACATTATGATACAGCTCTTCTATGGATGGATAACTGTATCTTAGTGTTACTTTTTTACGTACAACTTCAGCTGGACCAAGGAGGTTGCAATGTAGTATTTCTACTGTAGACGCCGCGCAACACGCATGCGCGATCACCAAATGGATTTTGGCGCTAAACATTTATAATAATTTTACATAAATTTCATTACTTATCTATTTTACGAGATTAGATAAAGTAATGTATGAAACTGAACATAATTTGAACCCTTAGTATGATACAGTTTCATAAACTACTGTTTATGATATTTTCAGAGTACCTCTTTGGAAGAACTGAAGGACGACTTCATGGATACGTTCATAAAATGTGCGGAGCAGGTTCCTCTGACAGATGATGAAATTAAAGCAATACAGAGTAAAGTTTTGCCGGACAACCCTAATATAAGATGTTTCTTTGCTTGTGCCCTGAAGAAAACTGGAATGGTATCATGTTATTGTATAGATGTATTATCCGGCTTTACTCACATTTATAGTCGAAGTTTTGATCTTGTATTCGGGTATTTATGATCCGATATTTTTTTCAAATATACTAATATTTATTAGCCTTTTTACACAAATTGTTGTTCATTGGGCCGATGCCTTTATTATAATAAAATACGAATACGTATATTATAATAATATACAAATACATTTGAGCAATCAATGACAAATCAGCTGACAAATAGCTATTGTCAGCCTATAGATAACTCAAATGCTCTAAAGTTTCCAGTTGGCAGCGTGCCCAGAATGCAATGCTGATCCGTTGAGCCAAATATGTGCCAGCATTTTGGTCACTGATAAGTTTTGGAAAATCTGATGAGCTCCCGGTCTACACTGGCCCAATGTCTTGACCCCAAACGGTTCAAATATGTAACCACTACCTAGGTTAGCATCTTTTCGCCGCTTTCATTTCTGTCCCGCACTAAAGGCCGCCCTAACATCCGGGAAATAAGTGTCATAGCGTCAGGTGTTTTACCATAGTCACACATGAGACCATTCGTTCAAGAATAGCTGCAACATTGGCACTGGTAAAAGCCAGACGAATAATGTCGTAAATGCTAGCGTGGCGGTAAATTCAGCAAAACAGCAAGAATACGAGCACGATCTGCGATGCTAGAACACGTATTTAAATGATTATACCGCACCAGATCGCAAGGCGGCCGATCCCACTGTCTCTGCGATACCAAAGCTTTAGGAATCTCAGTGTTTGGGCAAGCCATTTCCCAAGCATTCTTGGGTTCGTTCAAATAAGCTACATCTAAATCACCTAAAGATTTGTAGGACCATAAACGGAAGACAAGAATGCTGGGAACGCAACACAAATTACATAATTCCACAATTTAAATGTGGAAGCAAAACGCTTTGTGCTACGAGTTTGAATGTCTACAAAGTATGGATATCGGATTGCCTTCCGTCAGGAAGAAGGAATCAAATTGCGTCACTCCGAAGCACACTCTCCGGAATGTATTTGGAAAAAAGTCGATAAATTAGCGATAATACATCGGTGCTGTAGGCTTAGTAGTCTTGTCTCGAACTGTAGTAACTAAACAACTGTATTGATGAAATTGATGTTATTGTCACCTTACTATAGTAGGTATACGGTCGTTAGTCATTGCCTAAAGTGAAAGTGGTACGTAAAAAACTATTGAAAGGGCCTATCTATGGAGTCAATCGAGAGGCGAGCCAAAAGAATCATCGGCTGTAACTCTTTGGTCGAACGTAGGCTTCAGAGCCTTGAACACCGGCGTAGAGTAGCAAGCCTATCGGTTTTCTATCGGGTGCATTTCGGAGAATGTGCACTGGAATTACACAATCTTATTCCACCATCCCCTTTCTATCATCGGTCGACTCGACGTACGGCAATTCGCCATCGCTATATGGTAGATATACCACCTATACGCACGAAGCGTTATGCTTCCACTTTCTTAATGCGTACTGCCAAGGAATGGAACTCGTTGTCTGTGTTTCCCGATATGTACAATTCTGGAGTCTTCAAGTCGCGAGTGAATAGGTACCTTCTAGGTTTGCGTGCTAAATCCTAGACAACGTCATCACTTAACATCAGGTGAGACAGTTGTCAAACGCAAACTTATAATATGTAAAAAAAAAAAATCTTCCATAATTCATTACGTTCTGATTAAAGGATCGTAAACTCAAAGTTTATGCATAAAAACGTTTCGCTCTGTCAATAGAATAATTGCATGAATTCTTTTATAGAAATGTGTCGATTTTCACATATGCGTGATTATAAGTTCGATGTGGTTGATGTTTTTTTTTTAATTTACAGCCATCGAACACTGCACAAATACAATAAAATGATGAAATTCCCCAAGGCTACTGATGATGAGTTTGCAATTACACGGTGTACACCATTTGACAATGCTGGGCTATTACATCTAATGCTCTTTGTATACCGGAAACGAGTTTTTTTATGATTAGGCAACTCTGGTTAGACTGTGGACATCATTCCCCTTGTTTTCCTTATCACTTGCAAACACAATGATCGTTCAGTAATTAGTTATTACTCTAATCGGAGTAATAACTCTAATTAGAGTATAATTGTATGCATAAATTTTCGCATTATTGGCTGTATCGTAGACAAGCTTTGTGATGTAAAAAATGTGGTGTTTTATGGAATTTTTATGATAATTCATTTTATACGGCCAAAAAACTCTAGAATTGAATTATTTCCTTATTTTTTTGTGCTGTTTGCCTTCGCATTGCTTAGGTAAAACAAAACATTAGGAAAAGTCCATAAGAACAATAATTGTAAATTAAAATATCGAAATGTGTAGTTTTGTATGGAAATTTCCACTTCCCTTTACTTTCAGTAGATGGTACTCGTGGCGGTCACTTATTTTATATCTAAGAAGTTAAGATATTAAAAATTTGCGGATCCAACGCATGTCAACCAACACATGTAGATTAAAAAAAATTCATCAACATTTTTTTGTTATAGATGATCTCAATAATAACATATATACATAATAACTTTACATTCCCACATCAGTGAGAATACAGTAAAGGAATTTTCAACACTAGTGGCGCTGTCTGCTATCACAAAAAAATATTTAACAAAAAATGCAACCGACTTCAACACTCAAAAGTGTGAAATAACTTGTTGAAGTCGGTACCATGATAGTTCACACAAAAGTAACTATCATCACAATGTTGTGCTCATGGTACCGACTTCGACAAGTTATCTCACACTTTTGAGTGTTGAAGTCGGTTGCATTTTTTGTTAAAAAATTTTTTATTCACCTTTTTCAGTGACCTTTGCTACTCACGGGATCAATTAATTGTCATTGTGTGTTCTGCGATGTCTTCAACTGCGACAATAATATCATCAATATACGCGTAGCACTTTTCAGTTATTGAAGTATAACTCAAAAACAGCTTATTCGATTTTGATGAAATTTTAATGGGACCACCACGGAAGTATACTCTATCTAACAAAAAAAATCATCATCTGAATCGGAATCATCAAAATCGGTTCATAAACGACGAAGTTATCCGCGAACACACATAAAAAAAAACAAAAACATATATACGGTCGAATTGAGTAACCTCCTTTTTGAAGTCGGTTAACAATAATGGCGTCAAACACACAAATTACCGAAATTGCGTAAAAAAAAAAGTGAAAGTAAGCAACTCATAAAATATAAACCATTATTTTCAGATGGATGAAAGAGGATATTTATCCCTTGAGGGCGTTCGTAATATCTCACAAAGATATATATCAGAGGATCCTGATATACTGACGACGAGCGACCAGTTTACAGATGCATGCAAGAGTGGTACGTTTTCATCATCACCATCTCAGCCATAGGACGTCCACTGGTGGACGTATACCTCATCCGGAAGGACCGTATGGATGCGGCCCGCACCCAGCTTTACCTGCGATCTTATTTAGGACGTCTGTCTACTTTCTGTTATGCGTGCAGACAAACATTTTTCTAGTTCCCATGGCGGAAGGGGAAAATATTTATCTGATTGTAAATCAGACTTAATATGTCATTCTGGCAAAATTTAGACATTGCCATTATTCCTACGGAAAAATGGAAAAGGTTGGCCCGTGAGTAATTAATTTGTAAAAATTTTGAGTTCTATCGCTTTGCCCTGAGATCTTAATAGAAATGGAATTATTTCATTATAATTATGGGGTGTATAATGGAACACGCCTGTCCAGAAAAGTGAGTTCTTATTTAACTTTATAGGACATCGTGAAAAAGAAAATAAAAAATTGTCATTGTAGTTAGAAGTGCCCAAAATATATTTTAAATATACTTTATAAAAAGGATTTCGAAAAATTATACGTTCAATGAGGTTTGATGACTAAACATACGTTTTTTAAATGACTACAAATAACGCTGATGTTATCAATACGTTTGCATTTTTGTAGTAACAATACTTATTCAATAATCAGAGAATTAATACAATACAAGGTCGCGGCGTCTTCTCTGATACTGAGTATCATCATCAGTATCAGAGAAGACGCCGCGAAGGAGAGTTCTACGCTCTTGTCGCCGCTCGGACCTGAACCACTGAAGATGTCGACCGCAGTGATCGACGAAACGTCTGGAACACAAGTTTCACTTAGACCACGGCCAAACAGCCCGGAAGCAATACATACAACATCAACGCCGGCCGTGAAAGCCTTAGAGTTTACAAATACAAGGTTGTAAGGGACAATAGATATGGAAGAAAAATAAAATTCAATTTCAATTTTTTTTAAATAGATGTAATGTCGCATGCCGTGGTCAAAGATATGACATTAGAGAGAGCAAGATGATGAAAGTTACATCAGCAACACAAACAAGAGGAAGGCACTCGCAATTAAGGCGAAGATAATTTTTTATCGATAGGCTTTGTTAATTTTTTGGATATAAAGTTTTCGACTTCGTTTTGGACATCATTAAAGCCAACGGTCAGCGTAGTTTTAACAACATGCATGAACATATCGTTAAAACTACGCTATTCGTGTGTACGTGCGTGACGTCACCTACCGGCCCGAACGGAAGACCAGCGCTGGTTGTTTACAACCAGCATAACGCTGAGTTTGGGCCGATTTATATAGTAAGGAACTGCAAAATATAATAAAGTACTTAGTTTTATTTTTATATCATAGGAGCATATCTTTATGTTTTGTATGTTTTTGTACTATGTATAAATATTATTCTGTATGTAAACTCTAAGGCTTTCACGGCCGGCGTTGTATGTTGTATGTATTGCTTCCGGACTGTTTGGTTGATATATTATTCTATTCATTAGTTGGGTGGGTGATTTTAATGGAGAAATTGGATGGAAAATCGAGAGAGTGTTTGCGGATTATGTATAAATAAAATATTTTGATCATTATTAATACTATAAAATTCACCATTTCAGTGAATAATGTTCCTGTAAGTGACGGCGATAAAGGTTGTGAGAGAGCTGCTCTGATTTACAAGTGCACTATGGAAAAGGCACCACAAGTATGTATAATTAATCATCTAAAATATTTTACCATCTAAAATGTTTTGTAAACTTTACTTGTATTTGTATAGTTAAAATATTCATCGTCATCATCTCAGCAAAAAGACATCCACTGCTTGACATAGGCCTCCCCCATACCAGTTCACATCCAGGCCCTTCCCTGCGATCTTAGTTAGGTCGTCTATCTATAAATCTGTATAATTGTTTGTAAATGCCTAGTCCCGGGAGGAGGGCACTGGTGGGCCAACCAGGATATAATAACACTGGCTACATAAAACATCATGAATAAATAAGTGTTATAGTTGTTAACTTATCATATTTGAAAAGTATTAATAAAAATAATTTATCATTTTATCTTGTTGAAACCGCAGGGCGCTACTAGTTTCACATATTTTTTCGTGTTCATTATGATCAAATTAAAATATAGAATGGGGTGTTACCGAAAGTATGATTGCAGTGATCGTGGAATGTACCGCGGACTTTCCAGCGGACTCTGCACCTGGTCACTAGGCACTACCCAAACCTAGGTTGAAAGCAACGTTCCGGACTTTATAAGAGCTGAAGACTGGCCATTATCTAGCCCAGACCTCAACCCTTTAGACTACAAATTAATTATGGTCAGTTTTAGAGGACATAGCCTGCTCTAAACGACATTGAGTCTCTTAAAATATTTCTGGAGCGAGTGGCGAAATTTCTCATGGAAACAGTGCGTAAATCCAGATTCGTGGCCAGACAGATTAAAGACCTGTATAAAAGCCAAAGGTCGCCGTTTCGAGTAGAATATTAAAGTGGAAACTTCTTTAGCGGCGTTGTGCACGTTTGTATTGGGAAAAAATGTTCAAATCGCATCAGGACACGTGACACTGAGCGCGAAATTCTTGGCGCGTGACGTGAGCGAAAATTTGTAAGACGGAGGGAGAGTAGTTGAAATTTAAACTTAAATGTGTTACGTATAAGGAACATTTTCGTTTGTTGGTAGGTATAATACGACCTTTTTGAACAAGACCGCGCTCGCACTTCGCTCGCCCGTTTAACATGTTGATTTTGGCTTCATTCTATTATATGCTCTATCGCCCTCACTATAGTGTTTAAATTGCTGATTTGCAGCTACACAAAATACCTATTGTTATGTTTGTGTACGATAGCGTAATAATGAATATTGTATTTTACCACATAAATGATAGTACTTTTATACTGATAAATAAAGCAAAACGGCTATGTTCAAGTTTTTGCTTCTGCCGGTACTCCCAGAGTGCAATTCGTATTTGTTTTTTTTTTGCGGAGTCTTTAATAAATGTGTACTCACAAGGTTTAGTAATAATACATTACTTCATAAAAAAAATGCATTTTAATTTTTAACAGAACTTATGGCCGGATTATTATTAGGATTCAATCATTGTTTACGACTTTTTGAAATTGCTGATGCGATACAAACGTCTTGTACCTATTATAATTTTATACTTTGTATTATAAACATAATTGATACATTATGAATGTATAAAACACGGAAATTATTCCGATAAGAAGTCAGAGGGTTCCGACTATAGTTTCGAAACGCGACCGCGCCCGCGAGCGTCCCGTATTCTCCCTGAAAAAGACCATCGAATGTGATTGAAAATATAGTCCCGTAAACCACGGAACCCTCTGGCTTATTACGTTAGTAAACGCCCGAGGAATGAGTACCTCTTCCAGCTGTTTTAGTAATTATCATTGTTATTATCGCTTACTATCATAAAAATAGGAATCGTTTTTCTTGTAAAAATCAACTTTTAAAATTTTAAACTCGCGTCAGGACAAGTGACACTAATCGAAAATTCGTAAGACGCGTGACGTCATCGTTCTGCCGCGCGGTGAATATGTATGCCTGCTGCTTCTGTTTCGTTTAAGCGGCGCAGGGCGATGTAAATTAATTGTAATATTTCCGAAGTGTTAATTTTTTTATGTAATATAAATTGTCATGTTTGTATACAATAGCGCAATAAATGAATATTGTATGTTACGACAGAAATGATAGTAGATTATTTTATGCTCATAAAGCAATTCGTGCGAAATTATTCCCTAACCATTCCAAAATATTCAAAAATGCACAACGATAATGATCAAGTTTTCACTACTTCCGGCACTCCCGGAGTGCAACCCAATTGTTTTCTTTTTATACGCTTGCGTTTCACCTTTATTTCACCTGACTAAGTGATGACGTGGTCAAAGAAGGTACCTTGCTCCTTATTTGCTTACCCACTCGTGATTTGAAGACTCCAGGGCAGTGTTGTACCTATCCTACCTATCGGGAAACTAGACACGGGCAATGAGTTTGAAGTGAAAGCAAAATGCTCCGTATGTAAAGGTAATACGAGCTACCATGTAGCGGTAGTGCATTGCTGTATGTCTGGTAGATCGCTGATAGAAATGAAATTGCCTGACTGTGTATAAGTGTCTAATGCATATTTCTTGGTATCCATTATAATACCGGTAGGCAAGCAACTCTATCAGAGTTTAAACGTCTGTAATCTAAGATTAGTCGTAGCTTCTCTTTGGTAGAAACCAGAGAGGTACTGGCAATGATTTTTTTTATTAATTTTAAATTGTATTAATTAACTATAATTTTTACAGTTTGACTTGATTGCCTGATTCCTGTCCAACCTCTGCTGCCTCGTGAAGTGCTTTCAACGTTTATCAATTGTTTTTCTACTTTACAATATTTTCAATTTATTTAAAATATTTTTTCAATGCTGCAGTTTATATATCTTTGAAATAAAATGTGTAGTAATTACTTAAAAATTCGGTAATTATATGTAGAATAGATTCGTTTCAAGGTTTGTAAATTTGAACTCCACTATTTAGAAGAATTATATAAATTGTATTATTGTATGCGTATGACCGGATGTATGTTAATGTGGATTTAATTTTAGATAAGGCATTATTACGATTTTAATTAAAAATATATTACCATTATTGTTATTTTAATAAATTGATGTTTTGAGGCTGATAAGCACAATAAGTTGATATTATCTAAAGTAGTTTTCAATAACGTACCTATATAGCTATATAAGAGAAATACTAAAATGTCACCCATTGAAATACGTTCAGCACACAGAATAGTTGTGTTGTGAAAATTGTGTAAGAAAATGTGGCTTTCAAATGTATTTATAGTTGGTATGTGGTGCGCCTGTAGTTATGTGAGTATAGTTTTTATTAATATTTTTACAACCGTTCGAATTATAAAATATATTTATTAGAAATTGAATTATATTTTTGTGGTTTATTTTGCAATGTATTTTTACCTGTAAATGTTATCCTACTAATATTACAAATGTGAAAGTTTGTGAGTGTGGATGTATGTTTGTTACTCTTTCACGCTCAAACGGCTGGACGGGCTTGGTGGAAATTTGGTATGTAGATAGAACCTGGAATAATACATTTGTTGTGGTCTGCGAAAGACCAAGTTCTTGTGAGTGACGTGAAATCGACCGCCCTTGGTTCTTCTCCACACTGTCACAGTCACCGTTTCCTCGACGTTACGGGCTTTGACTGATTGTTTACTGAACCGATCTCATATTGTGAGTAGTTCCTTCGTTGGTGACGGTATAATGGGTGAATCAGGCGAATATACCCGAACAGAATACCTGTTTTCATGAAACAATTTTATCCTTTACACGGGATGTTGGGCGCTATGTCCGCCGGTCAATTAACGAAACAATCTAAATACTTGAAAGCCAATTAGATAGATGAAGGTTCAACAATAAGTACTTTCTTATACCATATCGTTCTGGCGTTTGACCACTACTTCACTTGATGGTCAGTGGTTGGTCAGATGGTCAATCACGCTAAACCTTGATGTTTACTGGCTCTCAAGGACTGCTGTCTGAACACACTATATGTGTTTGGTAACAGTTTTTTCAACTTGAAGGTGGAACCTTGAAAAAACTGTTACCTACTGCTAGCCAGACGGGTACTCGAGAGTACCCTACCACCATGCTGGGAATCTGATAACGATCTTACCTTCACCGGAAACTCAAGCCGTTGTTGAAGATCGTACCAGCGTCCGCCAGTTTGATAGCCGACGATCCCACCGCTGAGTTATCATCGCTTCAACAATACGATCGCTATCATCTGTCAAAGTTCGGAAGTTTGGAAGACCGTTTATATAGTAACTATATAAATAAAATTAAGACATTATATTTACATTCATTGCTATACTTTTAAATATAACATCATGCAAGCTCAGAATATTTTACATTCTAAATATTTTAATCCATAAAAAGAGTTTTTAAATATCTCCTTAATTTAGATTTCTATCTCGGTAATAGCTCTAACGATTTGGATCAACGTTTATACATGGATAACATTACACTTAATACGTTTATTTATATAGGTAATGTAATAATAAAAATATTTATTTTATTGTTTAATGTGTCTTGCGCCGACCGAAACTCGGTCGCATTGATACTTATTTTTAATTAAATAATAAGTATCATCACCGTTTTAAGTTATAGTAAATTATTATCCTAATTAGAATTATTTTGAGTCATCACTCACTATAGCGCCGATATCTTTTTAGTTCTTCTATGGTTAAATCAGTTTGAGAGTTTAAATATTATTGTTGAATAAAAACGTGTTTGAATCAATTTAATACCTGCTTTTATTGTAGTAGGTACGTAATATATATGATACAACTGAGCTAAGTTTCTCATCACACACGAGGCTGTAGGTTGCAGTTGGAGCCCCAGGCGAGGGCGTAATTCAGCCGAGTGTATTATAAATCTATAATGTGCAATAATTATGTCAGATTAAACGCAGTTTAAAAAAAAAAAAATGAAATCTGTACAAAATGACAATAGCTAGTGTTATCTATAGTTTAGCCAGTTATTGGGCATTACATCAGAATTAATTATATCTCATCATCATCATCATCATCATCTGAGCTCTAGAACGTCCACTGCTGGATATACGCCTCCCCCATTGATTTTCACAAGGACCGGTTGGAAGCGGCGGTTGGAAGCGGCCTGCTTCCAGCCCTTGCCTGTAACCTTAGTCAGGTCGTCTGTGCACCTTGCCGGTGGCTGTGCTAGTTCTTCGTGCTATGGGCCCTGCCCACTGCCGCTTCAACTTACTAATCCGCTGGGCTATGTCGATGACTTTCGTTCTTCTAAGGATCTCCTCATGTCTGATTCGATCGTGTAGAGAAACCCCGAGCATAGCCCTCTCCATAGCTCGTTGTGCGACTCTGAGCCTACTCAGAAGCCTCATTTTTTTTTTTTTTTTTTTTTTTTTTTTTAGAAGCCTCATAGTCAGACTAATTATATCTAATTCAATTCAATTGGTTCGCTGTTGGTTTCCAAAATGATTAAATAAATAAATTAGAAGTATAATTGTTTGATCAAGTATAAAACTATCCAGGCATTAACTGAAGAAGAAATGAAAGCAGAATTCACAAAGATCGTTATGAAGTGTACGAAGCAGCATCCCGTTGAATTTTCGGAGCTGATACAGCTCCAGAAGTTGGTTGTCCCGAAGAAAATGGAGACCAAATGTCTATTGGCTTGCGCTTATAAAACTGAAGGCACTGTAAGTATTTATCGTTTCTGATTTAAGCTTGTAATTTTTAGACTTTCGCGATTCGAACACATAGATGGATAGATAGATAGATAGAAAACTCTTTATTTGCACACTATTTCAAAACCACACACATAAAGAAAATAAACATACAAATATAAATACAGTGATACAAAGAGCGGCCTTATCGCTTAAAGCGAATTCTTCCAGGCAACCAAACATCACATTGTTAGTAATCAAACGGGGCTTGATCGCGAGAAAAACATTTAGTAATTTAGGTATTTACCTCGACGTTTCGACTAAGTTGCATTGGTCGTGGTCACGAGAAGGCTGAGTCGAGGTAAATAAATTACTAAATGTTTTTCTCGCGATCAAGCCCCGATTGATTAAAACTTATTATCATTAATCTGGCTCCATCAGTCCACTGTTGCAAGTATGATGTCTCTCCACTTTACACCATCCTAAACATATTCCGCCATTCAATTGCTAGTAGCAAGTTTACAAAGTTGCTAAATCGTAACAGTGGCTGCACATTCTTGTTAAATGGTTTCCTTAAAATCTTTTATGAGGTTGAGGAAAGGTCTTGAGGTATTTGCGATATTTCCCATACATGGTTTATTTAAAAATAAATATTATATTTTAATGTTATTGAGCTACTCCCAATATTTTGGTTCTTCGGCACAAGAAGGTTGCTTGGAAGAGATCGCTTTAAACGATGCAATCGATAAATGTTACATTTAGAATTCAAATAAATAATTTATTCATCAAAAAATATTAGTAATAAATGTTATCCTAGTATATTTGTATTGCTTACAAAGTTTAGTAATAGTAAGTGACCTAGATATACCTAGAATGGTCGTTGGTAGCTGTACTAGGATTCCATGTGTCACAGCTACCACGATACCAGCCTCTGAACAACAATAAGGTTATACTATATAATAATCTGTACATACATAATATATTTAAACTAGGAACCTCAAAGTGCTAGATGGGTACAAGAATTACCTTGTAAGTTGTTTTGTAGTGTTGCAACAAAGTGTTATTAACTATCATTCATTCCTTCAGCATGGCGCATGGACCCAAAATGAGTCTTGGCCTCCGATAATAATCTGTGCCACTTTGTTCGATCTTGAGCCATCTCTTGCCAGTTATCGGCTTGGAGCTCGCGAAGATCCTTCCCAACTTCTTCGCTCCAGCGATACCTGGGACGGCCGATGGGTCGTCGACCTGTAGGCCGTCCCAAGTATGCTCGTTTAACTATAATTATGTAATTTTATAAAATATTTAAGTATTCATTTTGGTTTTTAGATGACAGAAGAAGGTCTATATGATATTGAACATGCATATAAAATAGCAGAGATGACCAAAAACAACGATGAGAAGCGTCTAGAAAATGCTAAAAAGGTGGCCGATATATGTGTTCAAGGTAATAAAATCAAAACGAGCATTCATTTACAGTTCAAAATTCAAACGAGTCATAAATGTAGACTTGGATTTTATCTCGCCAAGGCACACGTGTCAAAAAGTTCTCGAATGGATACCACGGACTGGCAAGCGCAGCATATGACCGCCACCGATAAGGTGAAAGGCGACCTGACAAAGATCGCAGGAGAACGCTGGATGCTGGTCGCTTCCAACCGGTCCTTGTGGTAATTAATGGGGGAGGCATATGTCCATTAGCGGACGTTCTATAACTGAGATGACGATGATGATGATGAAGGCACACGGGAGGAGGAAGCTTTCCTGGAGGGTAGGAGGGTAGAGGACGTTTCGCCAGGACTAGAAATTTGTGTCTCTACTTCTATAGCCAACTACTTTTTCATTTTTCATCACTATTAACGATATTTTAGCAAATTCGTACAAAAATAAAAATTCTGCTTTTCAACTCAAATATCTTACATGTTTTTTTCTTTAAAAAAAAACAATTCATTGCAATTGCTAAAACAATAGATATATTTTAAAAAAAGTACATAATTAAATATCATAAACGTTGGCACAGTGCACAATCACTTGAATCACTTGATCAGATAGATGAAAGGAAAAATATTTTTCATTTTGACAAAAACATAAAATAGTTATTAAATTTTATCATTGCAAGCCATGTCACAAATTTTTGTAGTCACATAATCTCGCCATAAAATTGAAATTAAACAATATTTAACAATAACTTTTTCAACGAAAGGTTTGGTACATGGTACAACTGTTACTGTTCATTCAAAATATAAAGATTAATTCAAAATAACTTTACATGATCATAATACTTGTGATGATGCATGTAGCCATGATGATCTCGGAACTTGATACGTGGTAAAGCGCATGGAATGCGAGACAAAGGGAACAACAAAAACAGCATCGTTTCTCTGTTATGTAGAGCAAGATCATATTGTACTTATGTAATTGAATAGAAATAACATTTACATTTATTATTTCCAGTTAACGACGTCCAAGTGACCGATGGTGAAAAGGGCTGCGAGAGGGCCGGTATGATTTTTAAATGCGTATTGGAAACTGCTCCTAAAGTAAGTACTTACAATGATGTTTTACTATAATACCTCATATAAACATATAATATCATTGAGTACTTATCTATTGAATGAATGAAATATTGATTAACATACAGATTACAATTATTTAACAAATTCATACACATCTTAAAGACAAATTATGAGGTATTAGCATGTATGAAAATGATTTGTTTATGTTAGTCAGCTTTTGTACTAATATCATCATCATCATCCAGCCATAGGACGCCACTGCCGGCCTCCCTCATTGATTTTCCTCTTACGGCGGTTGTGACAGAGAGGCCAGTGAGAGTACTCACTTGGTCTGAATGGGTAGGTGACTGGCCGCGAAGGCTTTTTCCTTCAACTTTCCCTACCACGACCAGCTTGTCCAAACTATCTGGCTTACTACGGGCAATGTGACCAAAATAGCCCAGGATCCTTTGGTGACGTTTGTCTTCAACCAATGTATAAATTAAGCCACATATCACAAATTAAATTTTAAGACACAGTTTCTAAGCAAATACTAATGGGTATTATTATTTTTTCAGTATGGATTTAAAATATAAAGCAAGATGAAGATGGTCAATATAATTGTTGCACGCTGAAGATTTGTATATCACCCTAAAAGAAAATTACAGAATAATAGACGTATGTAGCAAGTATTCTTTTTTATTGAAGCGACATCTACTGTCCTAGCTTTGAACTTTGGAACACTGTATTGTACATACTACTATAACTTGGACGCATTAGTCATGTTTTTTTCACACCAGTGTTGTATAAAAGGTCTAAATATATTTCATAGATGGCAGTTTCATACTCTTTAAAAATTGAAGTGAAACTTCTAATGCGACTTCCTACAAGGTTGCGTTAAACGTTTAACGCTACCATGGACAGGATATGAAATCAAGCACTATTGCATTAAACGTTCAACGTTTGTATTTTCATTTCCACATTACGAAGTTTCACTTCTTCCGCGCGGAGGGACCGGGACACACAATTTTTTTCAGTATGGATTTAAAGTGAAAATTATTTGCCACGTTACCCAAAAAATAAATTAGATTCAAATATAAATTCAATAAATAAACAAATGTTGTCAAATATTTTTTATTAACGCGACATCTTTCGTAGTACCTTTGAACTTTGAAATCTTGTAATCTAGTTAAATTAACATAATATACGCATTATACTACATTTGTTTTTTGATACCCGGCTATGAATAAAAGTTCTGCATCTATTTCATAGATGGCAGTTTCATGAAATACAAAAAGTAAGATTTAAGTTACCTACTTGTATAAAAGTAATAAATAATGAACTGGAAACTGGCTGATATGTATTTAAAATATTCAATAGATTTAAGTTTGTCGAAAGAAGTAAGTAAATTAATAATATACACTTCACTTTTATAATATTTTATAGGTACATATTTTGAAGAATATGCACTAAGTAAATAAGCAAATGCTTCCAATGATATGCAACTGGTACATGGAATAAACAAAATGCTAGCTATCGACAGTAAACAATTTTAGTGACAAATACATCTCAGATAAAATCAACTTAAGTAGACCACGCACACATGTCGGGTCGGACAAGGAGCAAGTTTTTCTACACCCCTTGTGCGCCTGAGCACGTTGCAGTGTACACACACAAGCAAAGATCTGCCGGCAGCAACTTCATTCAAATCTTTACACGGAGCGCAGCCAAACGTGGCCCGACTTCACTCGTTTGGTAAACACCGTATGATCAGTTGTTTGGTGACGTACACCTAAACAATCGATGTTTTGTCAATATATCTGTGCATTGTTTGTGGCCCTACATCTGTTTTAGTGAATTGTGAAGTGATTAATCTTATTGACAGTGCTGTATTAGTGTGTCCTAGAAATAGTATAAAAATTGTGTAGTGTAGTTTTGAATACTTATGATCGATCGATTGGTAAGTTAATTGCTTAACGAGTCGTTATAACAGCTGTCTTTTGTCTACCGACTTATTGCGCTCAGTTTTAAGTTGTATTAAAATTTAGAGATAAAAATTAATTGCTCTGTATGCACGAGGCGGGTGGCATGTTAATTTGAAAAATGACATAGATAATATAAATTACTATAAACATGTAGGCTTTTATATTGTTTCGTATTTAAATATGTTTCCCTGTTTCTTCTTCTTCTCTTCTTTAGTTTTTCTTCATTATAAGAGGTATTGGAACAAATCTTAGATCGTCTTCGCTGTATATTTTGGGTGTTGTTTCAAACTCATGTACAACGAGTTTACCTGATTGCAGAACTCGTTTAACGACTTTATCTTTGCGGAGCATCCTCTTTGTCTTATTTTTTTCTGACGCCTCACCGTCACTATCCTTTTTATTATCAGCTGTTGTTTGGGACCATTTCTTAATAGAATTCTTAGCAAAGTTTTCGATTTGTTCAACGTTACGTCTTCTTCTTTTGCCTGACACGACGCCAAGTTGGAGAAGAACTGGATTGCTAACCAAAGCAGCCGCTGCACCCAAAAGCGCTATGCCTGCAATAGGCCATAGCAGAGCTTTTGTTGCGAGACCCTGGAAAATCAAAACTTTACTTTACCTATCTAATATTATGACTAGATTCTATAATCGAAGCTATCTTAACAAAGTTCATTCATAACAGGAATCCTTATGTAATATTTATATTATTTATATATTATAGCGACACAGGGAATCCTAGTGTGGGCGTTTGAGTGAAATAAATAAATGAATACTTGAAATTTTACTCCGTAAAAAAATTATAAGAAAAGAAGGATGTTGCATTTGCTCATAGCAACAGATCTCAAGGATGGACCAAAAGTCCGTAAATTAAAAAAAAAACAGGAATCATTTACGTAAAATTTGATGAAACCGAGAGACAAAGCTAGTGTCCCGCGGATTCATCCACGTGGATAATGGTTGTCCCGTTAACTTAGCTATCCCACAGGATTCGTACATTTTTCCTAGATAAATAGTAGCATGTGTGTATATCGAACTAGAATCTATATCTGGGCCATGTTTCATCTAGATCCGTTCAGCCGTTCTGGCGTGGTTCGGTAACAAACATTAAGTGATACCAACTCTCACATTTATATTAGATATAAGACAACTACGGCACGTTCTCAAGTATCTGAGAGTTTTATGGTTTTATTACATTAACATCATGCTAGGCGGAACTTACGTATAAATTTTTGAAAGAAAAAAATTTGGCTTCTACAGGCATTTGAAGATAGGACGGTATTCTATAGTCGTGGGTTCAAAGCCCACTATTAGCCGATTTTTCTATCAAGTATCTGCTAAGGAACTGAAATTTTCCACGGACAAATAGTTCGGGAGTCGTTTTTTAAACACGTATTTCTGATTAGACAATTTATGTAGTGCTTAGATAAGAAAACTCTAAAATAGCTAATTTGCGTAGGACTCTGAATGGTACCTACGCGGGCGGAGAATAGATTGAATCATGCTTGCCTATATCCTGTGGCATAGATAAACGAATGTAAATCATCATTCTATTCGCGTATATATACTCGAATAGAATGTAATATGTACTTTTAAAATGAAGGAAATATACATACATGCTTGTCAAGGTATATAAATAAGTATATAGTTACGTGACCCAACAAAGATCATGTAATTAGTGGATACTGTTGTGGGTGAGTATCGCTGTTAATCTGTGTTAAGTACTTTAATTAACTGTGTTACCGATTGTTGTCGGAAATATAAATATAGCAAATATTCGTATATATCAATCTTTGAGTATCCAGCCTATGGAGGTTGGTTCATTTATCTGATAGCAATCGAACAAAATTTGTGCATGAAAAGAACAAGGCAACAAAATCGGGACAGTTGTAAAAGCTGTGATGCTACAGACAGTCAGACACGTCAATCTCAGAACACTTTTTGCCTCGAGGGTTAAAAAAACAAAAGTAAGTATAATAATTTAAAATGACATTATAGTTGCGGGTGGAGAAATTGATAAACATACACAATGACAATTATTGATCCCGTGAGTAGCAAAGGTCACTAAAAAGGGTGAAAAAAAAAATGTTACCAAAAAATGGAACTGACTTCAACACTCAAAAGTGTGAAATAACTTGTCGAAGTCGGTATACCATGCTCACAATATTTTGTAGTTACTTTTGAGCTATCATGATACCGACTTCAACAAGTTATTTCACACTTTTCAGTGTTGAAGTAGGTTCCATTTTTTGCTCAAAATTTGTTCATCATTGTACTCACAACTGTTACTGTGTAACGTTAACAAAACAGTAGCACATTAGCAAAACGATTCCTGCATTCAAAATATAAAGATTAATTCAAAATAACTTTACATGATCATAATACTTGTGATGATGCCCGTAGCCATGATGATGGGCAGGAGAGAGATGATGACCTGGATCATGGAATTCATATTGATGATAATCATGTGGATCGTGATGAACTTCGTGAGGCTGCTCATACCCGTGTCCTATGTCATAATGAGGCTCTTCGTAGTCATGACCATATCCTGTAAAGTATAATATTATCAATAGGTACATAGAGAATGTATGGGGCCTTGTAGTAAAAGCCATATATATAAAGGCAAGTCAATATAACTAAAATGGTAGTGGTTACATATTTGAACTGTTTGGGGTCGAGACATTGGGCCCGTGGAGACCTGGAGCTCATCGGATTTTCCAAAATTTATCTGAGCGTTTGATAGATGCGACGCGTGACCAAAATGCTGGCACATATTTGGCTCAACGAATCAGCATTGCCACGCTGCCGGCCGGTAGCGGGTTAGAACATTTGAGTTATCTATAGGCTACCAATAGCTAGTGGATTGCTCAAATGTTATTGTAGTAGCTGCAGTATTGTAATTAGTTATTAGTGTTTATTTTAATGAAGGCATTTACTCTATGAAAAAAAAAGAGTCAATATCATATGCATCACATAGCACGCGGAACTGATGATATATGGGGTCGAAAGGTTCTCGAATGGAGACCACGGACTAGCGAGCGCAGCACAGGACATCCACCAATGATATTATATGTTTATATGAGGTAGATGTCGCATAAGCGAGCGGGAACTGAGGCGGCAAAATTAAGTCAATTGTAGTAGTTTTCATTGCGACGCGTATTTCAAACGCAAGTCTAAACATGTAGCTATCCTTTTCTATATTATTTGTACCGTATTATCTGTCGCAGTAAGCATGTTTATGTCGTAAAGGAACAAAATCGGAGCACCGCACGGTATGAATATACGTCATCTTTAGTAAAACATCATTGACATCCACCTACGAGGTGGACATACGTCGTGACGAAAATCGCCGGAAGAGGGTTGGTGGGGGCGCTTCTGGCCGGTCCTTGTGGAAGTCGATGAGGGAGGTTAATGTTCAGCAGTGGACGTCCTATATGTCTGAGATGATGATGATGATGATGATGATACAGGATTTAAGCATCAAGAACGCACATATGAATTTGCATATACAATAGAGAACAATATTAAAAACTTAATTCCATCTAAATCTACTTTTTTTTGTACTGTATAGATGTAGCGCTAGCGTTTGACCACTATCTCACTTGATGATCAGTGGCGATGTGGTCGAAGATGTTATCACGCTAGATCTAGAATGCTCACTGGCTCTCAAGGACTGCTGCCTGAACACACTATGTGTTTGGTGACAGTTTTTCAAACTTGAGGGCGGTAGCTAGCCAGGCGGGTATTCGAAAGTACCCTACCACTATGCGAAATAAATACATACACTAATCGTGTTTCTTCAAAAGTATCTAAGGAGCCCAAATAATAAGCTTCTAGTCACGAGTGAACAAGTATCTTCTAGGCAGGCGTGAATCATCATAGACCGCTTCATCACTTAACATCAGGTGAGATAGTGGTCAAACGCCTGTCTATTGAAAATCAAAAAAATCAAAAAAAATCTCACTTCTAAAAAAGAACGTTTAGGACTTACCACTTTGACCATGATGTAAAAATCCTCGCCCATAACTAGATTCTGATGTCTCACTGTCGACATTATCCTGTCAAATGTTTTTAATTAAGTTAATATAATATAGTTAAGGTATATAAATTACAATTTGACCATAAATTATGCACAGTATATTATGTTTATCGAGAAAGACAGTGATCAAAAGTGATAAACAAAACTTTAACAAAGTGTCCTGAGGCCCACTTGCGCAAACCAAATTATCCAAAATTTTCGTCTAAATCTAGGATTAAATCACAAAATTGCAGGTAAAAATGGTGATTTGATCCGAGATTCTCGGATAATTTGGTTGGTGCAAGACTGCCTTAGTGTGTTTAAAATTAAGTCTAAATATTCAATGTCAGACTCAAACGCGGGGCTACTATTTCATACATCTGCAGCTGCATACCCCTCTCCCGCACTCCGCTGCCTCCTCCAGCGCTGCGGCGTTTATTTTTCTACTAGTTTTGACGACCACCTATGTAAGCAACTTGTAACTAAGCTAGTACAAACTGTTTCCGAGATATCTTGGAAATAGATATTAGTATGATAGGTTATAGTACATAATATAGAATGATATACATAATATTTTACAACCGATGCCTTTATTAAAATAAAATACTAATCATTAATTACAATACTACAGCTACTACAAAACATTTGAGCAATCCACACGCTATTGTCAGCCTATAGACAACAAAAATGCTCAAACACGCTACCAGTTGGCAGCGTGCCCAGAATGCTAGCAGCATTACCTCGTTGAATTGCAATGCTGATCCATTGAGCCAAACATGTGCCAGCATTTTGACCACCCGTCGCATCGATCAAACGCTCTGATAAGTTTTGGGAAATCCGATGAGCTCCCGGTCCCCACCGGCCCAATGTCTCGACCCCAAACGGTTCAAATATGTAACCACTACCTAGATTAGCTAAAATAAATATATAAAAGGGTTGCTCGTTGTAATGTAAAAAACAATATTGAATCAGCGTTAGATATTTACACGGTAAACTGACAGATTTTGCCGGAGAGTTTGTACTTCTTCAAATCGCTTTGTAAAAGCTTTCTCCAATGTTGTAAATGGGGCTGGATTTGCATACATTCATAATTAAGTATAATTAGAGCATTGTCCTCAGCGGTACGCTTGGTTGGCTTCACTCTGTCTGGCAGTCCCCTTGTTCACACGGCCTCTAATGCGTCACTTCCGAGCACTTCACCTTCCCAGCCGACGACGAAACTACATTGATTTAATTAAAATAATAGCCAAGTAATAGGTAGCTGTAGCTAATCGTCCGCATGAGCCCTGCAAGCCATTCTTTAAGGCGCTTATAAGACCCGATAACCTTTTAACATACAACATAATTTTGGAACTTTTACATTTATATAAAAGAAAAGACAAGTTTATATACATAAAGGAATACACAATATACAATAATAATATATACGTTATTATTATTTTACTAAGTTTGTGCGGAAAACGGACCTTTTCGTGGGCATAACTTAAACAAACTGTCACCAAACACATAGTGTATTCAGGCAGCAGTTCATGAGAGCCAGTGAGCATTCTAGGTCTAGCGTGATAACATCTTTGACCACATCGTCACTGACCATCAAGTGAGATAGTGGTCAAACGCTAGATCTATACAGTATTAAAAAAATGAGGCGCTGATGTCATTGCAGAGGCTCGCAGGTGCCTACATGCAGAAGAAGCGGGACTAATCCTGATGCGTGTTGATGTAGAGAACATTTTCACTGATGAATTAGCAAATGAAATTTTTTTTAAAATTTAATCTTCATGCACTGTTCTCTTGACTTTCAATAAAATAAGCTGTTAATATTCAAAGCAGTTGAGCAAATTTCAAAGTGTTAATGATCACAGCAATGTGATCATTGCCTGTGTGAAAATGCCAGCAAAGAGAATACGAGATACCAATAATAAGAGTGGTGATTTTCGATGAATCTCCTTTCCTAACGTTTTGTTTTAAATTCCGATGCGTACAATCATATTATCGAATACACCTTGAATAGGAAATGCGTGAGTCACACATGTTTATTTTTTTATTGTCAAGCATCATTCATTTGGACGAGGAATCGATCTACCATCGAGATGTATTAAGGTTACTTGAACCTTATAACTTTTCACCTAAGGTGCATATATTGTTGAGCAGTTTCTTCAAATCCCATCGTACTTGTGTAACTGTATAGAGGTCGAGGCCGTCACGGGAAAAGACTCTTGGAATGCTTGATGTGACCTTAGATTGTATGGCATGTTACTCTTCTTCACTGCCATTATGTTGTTACTTGGGTCCTCAAAGAATTTAACGAGCCGTGATTTTAACAAGAATACAAAAGTATTAACATGTTTTCTACCATTTTTAGATTCGCACGCGTGTTGATCGCCACGCTTAAGTAATAGCTTTCTTAGGTTAATTTTTTTCGCGGTGGTTTAAAAGTTTATCAGATGCTTACATATTTAAGACAGTCTTTTTGTGTTACCCGTTATGAGTTGACTGCATCAGAGAAGACTAATACTTTTCATTTTTAATATTTTATAGATCTAGCGTTTGACCACTATCGCAGTTGATATCTAGTGACTATGACATGTGGTCGACGATGGTATCAAGTTAGACTTAGAATAATAATTATCTAGCTATAATTCTTAGGACAACTGACTAGAAACACACCCTCATATATTTCCCCTCATCATAAATAGTTGTTCTGCACTTGAAATACTGTGCCATCAAGCATAGTATTTCAAGTGCAGAACAACTATTTATGAAATCCACTTTTTCTACGAGAGGGTTTATTCTGTAAAACAGCGCACCGCGCTCATGCAAGTGTTCACGCTGCATATGCTGAGCATAACCCTGTTGCCTAGAAATTATATTTATGTCATTTTGTAAGACCGTAATGTTTAGTGTTTATATTCTATTTTTTAAACATTTCATGGCAATCAAGAGTCCCTTATCTTTATCTTATCTACTTTATATATTTTTATTTAAATAAGAGGGTGGCATCTAGCCAAGCGGGTAGACCAGAAAGTACCATGCTGTGTGATAATGATGTACCGGGAGATTAAAATGAGGGTAGGAATCGAACCAGTGACCGTTAAGTTAACAACTGTATACTTTCACTATATACTAACAAATACTTTCTTTATTCGTTCATGCTTCGACAAAACTATATGTAGGTACTTATAATTTAGTTTGTCATAAAAGAACGACCAGTCATAGTGTTATATACCCGTATATATAAAACTGGTGGACTGGTGAAAACGATGAGATGAAAACACGGTGATCAAACAACCAGGAAAACAGAACTGTACCATAGAATTCTATGAATCAGTACAAAAATAAAGAAACATCAATTTTATACTCTATATCGAGTGCCGGTTGAGTCATATATCCGGCGAGGCTAGTTATCAGGAATGTGGACCATGGTGGAGATATTCTGACCGTCCGTGTTGCAAGTGTTCCCTTTACATCTATATGTTTGTAATAATAATGTGTATAATAGAAAGATAACCTTATGGTTATCTCTCTGAGATAATCTTTGAGACATGAGAAACACGAATTAGGGAGATAACCCTATGGTTATCTCTGAGATAATGCTTGAGACATGAGAAACACGAATCAGGGAGATAACCCTATGGTTATCTCTTTGAGATAATCCTTGAGACATGAGAAACACGAATCAGGGAGATAACCTTATGGTTATCTCTCAGATAATCCTTGAGACATGAGAAACACGAATCAGGGAGATAATCCTATGGTTATCTCCTTGATTCGTGTTTCTCATGTCTAAGGATCGTGAACGCCTCCATCCATGATCTTTTCCAGTATGAACGTACGCCATCTTCCCCTGCTTTTGGCTGCATGGATAGAATGGTAGAGAGTAGTAGCTAACGTGGCGTGGTCCGGACTGGGCTCCGGCCACGCGAACGCTTGCCAGTAACTACTAGCTTGTCTATTGTCAACCAACTTCACAAAGGGTGCACATAAGTTACTTTTTGGTGGATTCGTTTTATCGGTAAAAGAGATTATTATTCATAAAAATATTTTAATTTTCACCGAGCAAACCCCCAATAGGGGAGGCATATGTCCAGCGGTGGACGTCTTATTGCTGAGGTGAACTAGCTTGTCTAGGTTGTCTCCATTTTTCCTGGCAATGCGTCCGAGGTGTTCAAGGATGCGCTTAAGCAAAGGTAGAGAGTCTTGTGGCAATCTTTAATTAATTAGAGTTACCTATTACTATCGGTCCGCCCCGGCTCGCACGGGCAAAAACTTCAAAATTAAAAATTATAATGATCCTAAATTTTTAAAAAAATATAATATAGTCTATGTCACCCGGGGATAGTGAATCTTCCCAACAGTGAAAGAATTTATCAAATCAGTTCAGTAGTTTCAGAGTCTATTCAATGCAAAAAAACAAACAATCAAAACTTTTCTCTCTATAATATGATATAGATGTTCTTATTGTCATATTTTTTTGCCACCATGATACTATTGCGAAGTATTGTCTAATTATTCATCGTGTGGATAGCTTCATTCATTTTCCATACAAAATGATCCGATTCATCCTTTCATCCATTTTATATCATTTAAGGTCTAGGAGTACCTAGACAACATACTTGCCTATAAAGCAGTATTGGTAACAGGTTCTAGTACGAGGATGTCCCACGAGCGGACAGGTTTAGTCGAGTTTAGATTGCGGTTAATGAGAGCGATTAACTAGTTGATCTATTATTAGATTTTCTCGTTTGACATACCTGGCCTTAGCTTTATAATACAGAGTACAGTTAAATTAACTCTTCTATAACTTCTAAACATTTATCCTCTTACATCACATAGATGTAAACAAAAGTGTGTTTAATGGCTTCAATCGTTATCATACGATGACACTGAAAATCTTTTAAAAGTTTTAAAATAAATGTCACCTCCTGTATGCACACACACACACACTATACACACACACACACACACACACACACACACACGCACGCATGCACGCACGCACGCACACACACACACACACACACACACACACACACACACACACACACACACACGTATACACAACACGCGCACGCATGCACTCACACACGCACCCTCTTATAAGTACATACCTATTTATTCCCACCTATCTTAAGTCATCCTACTAAATTTCAAATGTATATAAAAACAAATTTGTAAACTTTAAATCTAAACGTGTAAATACCTTACTTATTGTGGAACTTAATATGTAACTTTCGGAGGAGGTCGTTGACCTCTGCGACACAGTTATATACTTCTGCAGTTGTCATCGTTTTCTCATATATTTGTAAACTAACCATGTTTTTGTTCCAAATAAATAAATTGAATTGAATTATGACAAGTAATGTTGCAATGGCAAGTGTATATTTATAAATAGAAGATGAATAAAACAATATATAGTAATTTAAAAAAAATAAAAAAATATGGTAATTATATTTTCTATTACTGAGGAGGTATGAATCACATATTACTAGAAGAGTTTTTTTTTTTTCTTTTAACACACAGACTCCCGCACTAGGATTCCCTGTATCGCGGGAGGCATGGACACAGTCACAATCACAGCACACAAACAACCAAGACCCGGGACAAACATCTACACTCATCGCACAAATGTTTGCCCCTGCCGGGATTCGAACCCAGGGTCCCGGAGACACAGAAGTCATGTCAATGACACTAACCACTGCGCCACGGCGACCGTCAATTACGATTATGCAGATTGATACATGGAAGAGAAGTAGTCTACCAAATACATGATAAGTAGATTGATTATGAGAGATTGAAGATAGACCAAGACGTTATATCTGATGTGTTGATACTGATCGTCAAAAGTGGAAGACAATTGCACATTTTGAATCGGGATTAAGGCAAAAAGAAGACAGTATAATCAAAATTTACCGAATTAAATTTGTAATAAATTTATTTCAATTACATTTTTAACGTAAACCTCTTTACTGGTGATTTTTTATATCCAGTTGTATTTACAAAAACTCATAAAATAGAAACTATGAAAATTATTCCGGTTAAAATAACTATGATGTTCTTAAAATTATGTAACGGAGTAACATTCGTGATACACGTACTTTAGACCTAAAAAGTGCATGCCTGATCACACAAATATTATAAAGGCGAAAGGTTGTTTGTCTGTTTGTCGTTTCAAGTACGTCTGTTACTCCTTCACCCTGAAATTGCTGAACGGATTTGCATGAAATGCTGAAATCTTGTAACATTGGACTTATTTTTATCCCGGAAAAAAATACAGCACGCGGGTGAAACCGCGGGGCGTAGCTAGTAGCTCTATAAAGTACTGAAGTACATAATCGCTGGAGTTAGTTACGTTTTTTGATAACATGTGAAAATGTTAAGTAACATGAGAAAAAATTAGGTGCATTTATTTTTAGAGCATACAATTACTTCAATGCCTGTAGAAAAAACCATAACAAGTTTATTTACTTACCTTAAATTTAACAGGGTATTGTTCAGGTGAAAAGTTTGCGTACTGGCCTAAACCTTGTTTTTGCAATGTTTTTACTTCAGCCAGAGTCTGAAAAGTAGTATGGATATTAACAAAAACTTAATCTATATTAAAAAAGAGCGGCCCGTTCTGGCTTCCCATGGTTATATGATTGAAGTTTTAGTAAGGTTCCCTATTTTTTTTCTTGCCCATAAAAATAGCCAATCTTACTCAGAGATCATTATCTAATTAGAATTCTAATGGTCCAGTAATTTTTGAGTTTATTCGTTACAAACATACAAATCTTTGCCCCTTATTGGAAGGCCTTTGTAGTAAGGAACTGCAAAATATATTATAGTACTTTTATTTTTATATCATAGAAGCTTAGAATGTTTATGTTTAACATGTTTTTTTACTACGAATAAATATTATTCTATTCTATTCTTTATAATATTAGTACTTAAACTGCACCGGGACCAAAAAGAATTGCAGCAGAATTAGCGTTAGGTCTAACCAGATTTAACAATGTAGTAAAAAACAGGTAACAGACCTGTTTTTTACTACTTACATGCATACATACATACCTACTTATAATTTAAATTGTTTACTTTAGATACGCGTCGAGAATTTAGTGTCTGGTCAAACCTAATTTAGGTTTTTAGACATTTATAACATTATCACTATTGTAATTTTTATATTAATAATAAATGAAAAAAAAAAAATTAAGACCTAACCTAATTTCATGAATTTTTTATAGCTAATCAAAATGTTTATTTACTTACAAGATTATCTTCAACGACTGCATAATTCCTGATTTGCGAATTGAAGTCTGCGTTCGTGATGGCTTCACATTCTGTATAAACTTCCAATACGAACATGGACACAATAAACCTTTGAAACATTTTCTTGTATCCCTTAGACCACATCCTCGGTAACCGATGGCTTCACAATCACAAAACACTACAGGGATGTTAACGTTAGCAGATACACATAACATTGCATCTGTATGTCTTGAAACACTATACTTTATAAAAAAAGTAAGGTCCGCATAGAGGGGGAGTTTTGGATGACAATTTGATAGGAGGCGAAACAATGGTGCAGTCCGAGACACGTCACAGCTTGTTGACTCGGTTGCGCAGTCGTTTCACCGGCTTTGTTCATAATATACTTAATGTGATGATGGCCATGTTGGTTGGAGATTGTTACATGGTGGGTAGGCATTGCCTTGCCACAATCCCTGTGTTTCCTACCTACATATGTAAAAATAATTTGTAGCTAGAGTCGCCTACTACTTCTCTACGTGATCGAATCAGAAATGAGGAGATCCGTAGAAGAACGAAAGTCACCGATATAGCCCAGCGGATTAGCAAGTTGAAGTGGGCAGGGCATATAGTTCGAAGAACCGATGGCCGTTGGGGCCGAAAGGTTCTCGAATGGAGACCACGGACTGGCAAGCGCAGCATAGGACGGCCACCGACCAGGTGGACAGACGAACTGACTAAGATCGCAGGCAAGGGCTGGCTGCGGGTCGCTTCCAACCGGTCCTTGTGGAAATCAATGGGGGAGGCCTATGTCCAGCTGTGGACGTCCTATGGCTGAGATGATGATGATGATGAGAGTCACCTAACGCGCTTCAGTGCAATTCAAATCAAATCAAATAAAATCGAATGTTTATTTGCGAGAATACATCGTATCAATGGAGTGACAGGGTAAAGAATAGTGTGATAAGATAATGTTGTTTAATAAACAATGATGTAGTGACTAAGATTGAGAAGTTTGGTCATGTAAAGAGAATGAACTAAAGGAGATTGAATTAATAAATGTTTATGCACGTACATGGGGGAAGTGAAGGGTAGTGTTGGAAGAGCAAGGACTAGGCGGACGTTCCGAAATCAGTTTGAGGAAGTTCTAAGAATGGACCAGGTCAAGAGTACTCTAAACTGACGCTCTTGTATGAAAGGTCTGATGAGCGTGGATGAAGCGAAAGAAGTGTAACGGGATCGTAGTATTTGGAAGGCTGTGGTCTTGACACCCCAAGCGGGACGTCAACACCCCAAGCGGGACGTCAGTGCAGGACTTATCGCCCCCAGTCCGAATAAGAATAAGGCTGTGGTCTCTGCCTACCCCTACGGGAAAGAGGCGTGAGTACTCGTATATGTATATTATATCTGCATGCATACTAGATAAATATAAGATAGGTACCTACTAGAGATCTAGTTTAAAATAATATTGTTAAAACTCTATCACCCGTGTTCTTAGTAGTAAATAAAATAGTTTGGTGCAATTTACTCAACCCCGCGTGTTTGAAAAGTTCTAAGTTTATTTTTTTCAGTAAATTCTTACTAAACACGCTTCGTGCTTCGGAGGGCGCGTTAAGCCATCGTCTGTCTTAGTAGTTGGTACATCCTTAATGACAGTAGTTAGGCAACGTTCGAGAACCTTGGTCGGTAAGACAACTCCGACATTAATTTTAGTTTACTTTAAAATTCATGGAAATCTTACAGCTAGGTTACATATTAGGTAGGTACTTACTGTAGAATTATTGTATGGATATGTCTATAGGATGATATATGGTTTGTATGTATATGTCATATGTATATGTTAGGCACTGATGGCCATTTACAAATTTTCACTTATAGTTCAATAAATATAAATAGCAAAGTAAATACGTTGAACAAACAGATTGTACCTACATTAATCAATATTTGTGAATTATACAATGTTAATTCGCATACTAGTAAAGAAAGCAAAAGTTTCGGAACAAAAAGAACAAAAAAATTACCAAAAAATGGAACCGACAATAAAACTCAAAAGTGTGAAATAACTTGTTGAAGTCAGTACTATGATAGTGCAAGAGTACCTATTATCAATATATTGTGCTCATGGTACCGACTTCGACAAGTTATTTCACACTTTTGAGTGTTGGAGTCGGTTCCATTTTTTGGAAATATTTTTTATTACCCCTTTGCTACTCACGGGATCAATTGTTATTGTGTATGTTCTCCGATGTATTCAACCGCAACTAGTCGTAGAGGTATGAGTAGCACTTTTCAGTTATTGGAGTGTAACTCAAAAACCGCTTGTCCGATTTTGATGAAATTTAAATCTGGAATTGTACTCTATCAAACAAAAAAAGAATCATCAAAATCGGTTCATAAACGACGAAGTTATCCGCAAACACACATAAAAAAATATATATACGGTCGAATTGAGTAACCTTATTTTTTTTAAGTCGGTTAAAAAACAATAACTAATGAATGAATGTAAATAATTGAAAAGAAATTATTATTCAGCATTTGTTTAAGATTGCCTATCATAGTGTTAAAAATATCGATGTCATAATTTGCATTTGACAACGCATTAAAAGAAGAGCTTGCACGAATGATAAGCATATTTCTGTCTTTAATTTTTTTTTATCACACACCGCACTAGGATTATCTGTATCGCGGGAGGCATGGACACACACAATCACAGCACACAAACATCCAAGACCCTGGACAAACATCTACACTCATCGTAGAAATGTTTGCCCCTACCGTGATTCGAACCCGTCGCGGTTCCAAAGTCAGTGTCGCTGATCACTCAGCCACGACGACAGTCAAATTGTCAATTAATTCTAACTAGGGGAACGCACAATACAATAATACGTCTTCTTAATCCTGAAATCGGTTTTCGCAGTTTCAACATCTCCAGAAGCTCTGGACTGTCCACCTTGCCAGTTGCTATGCTCAGTAAATAGGATAAGTCAGAAATACTCCTTCGCTCATATGAGCGAAGGAGTATTTCTGACTTATAGGGGGTACTGTACTGACATAATATTATAGGGGTAAGAAATGAAATTTGCGACATCGAGTCATATAATCAGGTAAATAAATCTTTGCACGAAACTGTAAAGGGCAATGCCCACTTGTATGGGCATTTCGGCCTGGAGTGGACAGTAACTTTAGGTATAATTGTGATATAGGTTTGTTAGATTATATCAGTAGGTAACATAATATTAGGATAACTTTGTATCAAAATGTTTGGTAACACTATTTTCCTACATGTGATGGACATGATTGCCGTTGGATTATTTAAAATAAAACTAATGCATTTTCATTACTTTTTATATTTATTCAGAATCATATGTCAATAATATTATTATTTTTTTAATATATGGGACAACATTCACACAATAATACATTATCCAGGAACTGGGCAGGTGGATTATTATTACTTTGGTACCTTGATTCCGCCATCCCCATTCCATCCTAGGACGACCAGACGGACGGCAATGCGACATCTATACATGGTGGACGTTCCAACTTGTCGCACGAAGCGTTTTGCTTCCACATTCTTAGTGCGTAGAGCTAACGAATGGAACTCATTGCCTAAATCTGTGTTTCCGAAAAAATACAACCTGGCTATCTTCAAGTCACGAGTGAATAGGTATTTTCTAGGCAGGCGTGCTCCATCTTAGACCGCATCATCACTTAACATCAGGTGAGATAGTGGTCAAACGCCTGCCTATTCCCAATAAAAAAAAAACCTTGTCCAGCTTCCATTTGGATTCATAGCACTCTTAGAGAATACTCATCGTATCGCGGGTTCCATACTTCGGAAGCGTACTCCAGATGGCTTGACTGATTGGGCTAACTACTGCGGAGAATATTACCCAGTAAGAAACTCGTCATCATCACTTCGTCTCAGTTCTCATGCTTTCATCCAACGAATCTCATTGAGTGAAGCTCATCTCTGGTCTCATTAGTGGTGCGTGTTTGAACCTCTAATGGGAATCGACATGGAGTGACACTTCATAATGGGTAAAGATAGCCGGTACGGCAGCAAAAATGGTGCAAGCATGGTGAACAATGCTTGCCATTGTAGCCATCAATTCTGGGCCACAATGTGATTCTGCTCATGTGTAATCGAAGATATCATATAAACTTGACAAAGGGTGCACATAAGTTACTTTTTGGTGGTTTCGTTTTATCGGTAAAGGAAATTATTATTAATAAAAAATATTTTTATTTTCACTGAGTAAAATCACTGTGAAAAATATTGGAAAATAATTAAGTATTTAAACGTTCGTTTGATGTGAATAGCCAAAGTCTGAAAACGAGACATTCAACACAGAATGAGTGACAGTTTCTATATAACTCCGTTTAGCAGCTACGAAAGTAATATAGCATCATGGTTAAGCGAAAAGAGTCTGTAAAACGCAAATGATACGTTTTAAACTTGCAATAACTTGTTATTAATGACTGGTGTGTCTAATTACAATAACGCAGCATGCATCACGGAAACGCTTCGCTTTCTATACGTGTATCAAAGTGTGTACCAGAGACATGTTTTTGCAACGATTGATTTCCAGTAAAGAATTCTTTGTGAGGAACGTGAATGAATGATAAAGCAGTGTATTGCTCAAATGTTATTGTAGTAGCTGTAGTATTGTTATTATTTTAATAAAGGATTGAGTCCGAATTAGGTATGCTAGGCCTCATATCCATTATATGTTTAAGTGTTTCTTGTAACAAAAAAAGACATCTTTCAGAATTAATAAAAAAGGTGGTTCTCATTTTGTTTTACTACATCTACTATGATAACAGATAAAGAACCTACCGTCTTTTTATGTTTTGAGTCTTTATATTAGTCAAATTTTTCTACCCGCTCCTTGTTAGCAGTGTACTCGGAATGGTAAGCAATATGGCGTATATATAACTGCAATGATGTGATACGTTGATTCATATTCATGTGCAGGCATTTTGGCACACTATAATAATGCTTTCACCTGCGAGTTTACGGATGTCTGGCTACCTCAGTTATCCCATGGAAACCGTACTTTATCTAAGACAAAAAGAAGTCTATATCCTTCTGGATATAGACTACTTTTTGTCTTAGAGAAAGGATTTAGACTACTTTTTGTCTCCATAGCCCCATCTATCTCTATTCCAAAATTCATTAACATTGGTTCAGTAGTTGAGACGTGAAAGCGTTACAGATTTACAGAAACAGACCAATTATTTATTTTTATTGTATTCAAATTTAAAGCTACTTCAAGATTTTACTTACACGACAAAGCTTACATGTAAATTTTGAGATTTTGCTTTACCCAGTCACCCTCATTCAGGCCATTCCTCTGACCTTTTCAATGTTATGACAACATGTTACTTCAACATTGGAAGGTATTTATTACGTAACCAACCTTAAGTAAAAGCTTTTATCGTATCAATGACTCATGTTTCTTTACTTTTAATATTTACGTAATTCGGATCTGCTAATTAATTAATCTTTGGACGCGGATTAATTCTTGAGCTCATCTCGGTAAAAGGCTTAATTTATTAACAAGTCGACTTGTAAAGCTTTCCGATGATTCTGAGAATGGGTTTCGAGTTTCGTTAATCCGTTTCATGTTCTATGTTTATGTATTTAATTAATCTGACCGGAATTTGGGAGTAAATGTTTACCCGATGCTTCGTTATTTATTTACGTTATCAATTTGGACGATCGCTTTTTGTTTACAAAAACACTCGAAGAACTCGGCTGTGGTCCGCAAGTAGCATACATAGTATTCAATAATGTTTTACTAAAGGTAACGTATATTCTTACTGCGCGGTGCTCAGATTTTGTTCCTTTACGACATAAACATGCTTACAGCGACAGATAATACGGTACAAATAATATAGAAAAGGATAGCTATATGTTTAGACTTGCGCTTGAAATACGCGTCGTAATGAAAATTACTACAATTTTGACTTAATTTTGCCGACTCAGTTTCCGCGCGCTTGTGCGACATCTACCTCATATAAACATATACATAATATCATTGATAGTATATCATCATCAACTTATCACTTCTCAGCTGCTGGGTCTTTCCTCAGAGAGAAATACCACTAATATTATAAAGGTGAAAGTTGGAGTGTATGTGTGTATGTTTGTTACTCCTTCACGCTCAGATAAATGCGACAATTTCGATGAAATTTGGTATATAGATAGTTTAGACCCTTAATTAACACATAGGATAATCTTAGTCCCGAAATTAATTGCTGAAAAAACTTCTGTTACGTTCAAACGGCTATTTGAAGAGAAGAGGAATTGGGTATGGAGATAGGTTAGGACCGGGAATACCACTAATACATATTATAAACGCGAAAGTTTGTATGGATGTTTGTTATTTTCTCACGCTCAACCAGCCGGACGGATTTGATTGAAATTTGGTAAGTAGATACTTTAGACTCGGAGTCAAAAACTTACTATATTTAAGTGAAATCTATACTAATATTATAAAGAGGAAAGATTTGATTGTTTGTTTTTTTGTTTTCATTGAATAGGCTCCTAAACTACTGAACCGCTTTGAAAAATTCTTTCACTGTTGGGAAGCTACACTATCCTCGGGTGACATAAGTGTATATTGTCAATAAAATTAGGGATCCATATAACTTTTCGTTTTGAAATTATTTACCTGTACGAAGCCGAGGCAGACCACTAGTCGTAAATAAAACATATAATATTTCTATCTTTATACAATTTATTCAGTCTTCCAGCCAGGCGTTGTTGTTGCTAATCAAATAATATTTGCAATAAGCATTCTTCTCTCGCACCTAGGTGCTATTTCTGTAGAAGCACCCACCTTGCATCACAAGTGCGGGGCGTTTTATTAGTTTTAAATTATTTATTTCGCCGCAACAGATTTACGATTGGTACTGCGATATATCAGGCGCCCGCCAATAAAACTCCCTTCACGTAAATCTAGGGCGAGTCAGACTGGAAATGTCAAAGAAAGAACGTTTTATTTGACATTTTCACATCATTAACCAGTAGGTTCGAGTTTAGTAGATTGACAGATAAACAGATGAACTTTTACAACAATATTAAATACTTAATTGAAAATACAATTAGCTAGATGTTGCGCCCACGGGCTTATCCGCGTGGACTAAGTTTTTCCTGTTACCGTACATATTTTCGGAATTACACAATTTACTGCGCAATACTTCCTTAATTTTTCTTTCCATAAGAACCTTCTGGAAAATATCGGAAAACTTAAAAAAAAAAAGATTAATGAAATAGGTAAATTCGTTCTCAAGTCAAGCCTGACCAATGGTAATATGGATTCTTTATCTTCATACAAGAGTAACATATAATAAGCACTCCCTCACACACTAACAACACACACAGAAACACCCCCCACACATACAAACATATACAGAAAGAGAAAAAAATGCGCACAATCGACTTAGAAAAAACCAAATTAAAGAAAGCGATGACTCTCTAGCAATAGTTATTTACTAGAATGTAAATCCTTTTATTGGCTGTAGGTTAAGATTAATTGTCCAAAAATGTTAAATTAAGACCTGTGGATTTTGTTTAATAAATAAATAAATAATAAGACTAAGAAACATAAATGGTATATTATACCACGAGTGACTGAGGATAAAATAGTTAACATTAAACTAAAATGTAATGCGTATATTAAGATTATTTATACAATGTTATCACGTATAAATATAAAGTAATACGAGATAACCTAGACAACGTTTGAAGCGATGATAGCTCAGCGATGGGAGCGTCGACTGTCAAACTAACTGACACTGGTTCGATCCCCACCCAACTGATTGAGCTTCCAGTGAATGCAACACCGTTATCAAAATTCCTAGCATACTTTCGAGTTCCTGCCTGGCTAGCTACCACCCTCAAGTTTGAAAAGCTGTCAGCAAACCTAGTGTGTTCAGGCAGCAGCCCAAGCATTCTAGGTATAGCGTGATTACATCTTCTTCCATATTGACAATCACCACTGCTGCCTAATGAGATAGTGGTGAAACTCTACAACTATAAAGTATAAAAAAGAAATCCTTACCAAAAAATGGAACCGACTTCAACACCCAAAAGTACGAAATAACTTGTTGAAGTCGGTACCATGATAGTTCAAAAGTAACATATCAAATCATATCTCTTCATATCAAAATATTGTGCTCATGGTACCGACTTCTATAAGTTATTTCATACTTTTGAGTGTTAAGGTCGGTTCCATTTTTTGGTAAAAATTTCTTTTTTCACTCAGTGACCTTTGTTACATGGGATCAATTGTCATTGCGGTGTAGAGGTATGTTCACCGATGTCTTCACCCGCTACTATAATATCGTGTAGTATAAGCACGCATTTTTCAGTTTTTGACTTGTAAATCAAAAAAGCTCGTCCGATTGATGAAATTTAAATGGGACCACACGGGAAGCACCAGCTTTCAAATAAAAAAAGAACAATCAAAATCGGTTCACCCAGTCGGAAGTTATGCGGTAACAAACATAAAAAAAACATACGGGTCGAATTGAGACCCTCCTCCTTTTTTTGAAGTCGTTTAAAAAAGGAGAATACTATCAGTTGTAAATTCAACTACCTATCCTTGACAATTTCTTAAATGTTGAAAAAATTTACCGAATTTTGGTTGTTCCATGCTACGATCTCAAATTATTTGGTTTGCATGTGCAGGTAAGTTCATTCAAATTCGTAATACACTCCAAAAAGGAATTGGTTTTTTACCTAAGCCATTTCCTCGTGGATAGCATCTAAGTGTTTTCATCCTCCTACTAATATTATAAATGCGAAAGTTTGTGTGTAAGTTTGTTACTTCTTCACGCTCAAATGGCTACGCCGATTCCGATGAAACTTGATATGGAGATAGCTTATATCCTGGATTAGCATATAAATTTATTTTAATCAACACCATCATCACCACGTGGGTAAAACCGCGGGGTGTAGTTAGTCTAAAATATTTCAGGAAGCAGATCAAAATCGGCTCTTCCATAAAGCATTGTTAGCATCTGCGTAACGTATCTAGCGTTTTGATATCCTCAGTGGGTCTCACACTTCCCAGCCATCACAGGCAGGCTCCACCATCCCCCTTTATTTTACGATCTTAAATTCTTCACGAGATCTATAGTCGAAGGTAAAAAACTGCGTGCTTTTTCAGCGGTTTCTGTGATGTGTGTGTGAGGGTTACGGGCAAATGGCTTGGCCAGGATTAATGGTTCAAGTAATTGTTTTTCAGTCGCCACAATTCTATGTAAAATGAGTATTTTTGTAAACATAGAAAATGAAATATACAATTCATCATCATCTCAGCCATTGGACGTCCACTGCTGGACATAGCTTCCCCCATTAATTTCCACAAGGACCGGTTGGAAGCGGCCCGCATCTAGCCCGTGCCTTAGTCGGCTCGTCCGTCTGTCCACCTTTTGAAATATTAATTGTTAATTATCTATGAAACCCCACACTATGTTACCCTGATTTGTGAAAATTTGAATTTGAAAGTTATATTCTCGTGTTATTTTTCTGCTACACATTCGGACTCTTTCGTTCTCGCATCCGTTTTCAGAATCTGATCGAAGTGCCATGTTCAGACTTCGATCAGTATACCTTCAACCATCGATCAACGTCTGCTGGCTTCAAAGAGCATTCAGAGCTAAAGCAGAGGTGTCATGACGCCGGATAGATCGAACTAATCGACTTTTAATGTCGAAATAGATTTCTTTCTTCCACACTGATTGGTTGCAGTGATTAGAGTTGTATTATATTACACTGTAGTTTTTTTTACACTTACACCCCGCTCTGGAGATTCCCTGTGTCGCGGGCGGCTAAGACATACACAAACATCCATGCTGGTAACATTAACGTTTACCCCTGCCGGGAATCGAGCCCAGAGCCACGGGGTCCAGCAGTCATGTCATTGATCACTGAGCCGGTCAGCAATTAGCTTTCCTGTATTACATTGCCTAGAAAGATATTTGATATTTTTTTAACCATAACATTTTAATAGCCTGACACTACCAGAAAAGCTGACGTTCACTTATCAGATGTTCTAGAATCATAGCGAGTACAAATTTGTTGAGGTTCCTATCATTGACACATAAAAAGGTTTCTAGAGTAAGGTTTACTGTTTGTGTGCCACAACATCATAGACACAAAGTAAATATTAAACTTATCAAATCCCTCTGCGTTAGGAGTGCATAAAACGTGACCTAGGCCCAAAGATAATAATTGCATGTTACTCGTTTGAACGTAAAAACGATGAATGTTGTATTAAAAAAATTCAAATTAGATTTTTTAAAATAAATTATTAACTGATACGCTCTGTTAGTTCAAAATCTGTGTAAATAAGAAGTTATTTTACTTTAAAATCACATCAGCATATCAAAAATACTAGAGAATATCTAATATTGAGAGATAATTCTTTTCATCAATATTTTTTTATTGTAAATTTATTACTTGTATTGTTTAGTGGACATAATTACATACAGAAATTACCCAGACATAAAATAATAACGCATTAAGTTGGGCATAAATATAGTTTCATCCAAAGCTAAGTTTTCATAATCAATAACACCGTTCAGGTTTTCATGCGTTTAAGCTGTTCACGTTTAAAGATTACGGACTTTAATTGAATTGCCTTACCGCCTACTTACCGCATTATTTTATAGGTAGACTAGAATTTAGCGGTAGTCAGAAAATCAGTGAAATTGGTAATGGCTCCAAAGATATGGATGGTCCATGATAACTTTATGAAATGATAAAAAGTGATCATTTTTCGATGTGGATTTTGCGCATAATAAATGTAAAAAATTATTTTTATATAATAGTGACTGTAAAATAAATCTTTGTTTAAATTGATCAACAACTTCGATCGCGCACGTACTGTTGAATTTAAATGCAAGCTCACACAAGATATGGCAATATCCCAAGCGATGCCTCTTTATGCTCTGCTATCTACAATATCGTACCTTCCAGTTCTCGGAAAAATTGCTCCATATTTCTGCGTGATTTTACGAGCGAAGTGATACATACGTACTTATACATATACCTATTCAGAATGCATCTGGAAATGAGAACGGCCTATCTCGACGTATGAGAGTGACATCTTATGAAAAATGTGGTAATACTGCTTGAGCCCCGAACATTAAGCCATCTGAATATGCGAGGGTGGAAACTTCTGCGGAGACTAAAAATAGGAGTGAGGGGTCGGTTGAATTGCTTTGGTGTATTTCGCGGTGAAAAGTTATTAGTTTTAGTGTGACTATAGTAGTTTGTAGGGGCCGTTAACAGTTATTGCCGACGAGTTGTCAGGTTTTGAGTGAAAATATATAATGTGTGTAGAACTTTAATTTAGTCCCACAATAATTTATTCCTTCTCGTGTCAGCTATGGATCAGCACTTGTGTAGAAGTTTTGACATTAGCTAAATTTATACCTTAGATCATATTATAATCTGATCCTGTGTTTAACCGACTTCAAAAAAGGAGGTTCTGAATTCGACCGTATATATGTTGTTTTTTTGTTTTTTTGTATGTGTGTTCGCGGATAACTTCTTTGTTTATGAACCGATTTTGATGATTCTTTTTTTGCTTGATAGTGTATACTTCCGTGGTGGTCCCGTTTAAGTTTAATCAAGTTAGTTACACTTCTATAACTGAAAAGTGCTTCACTTACCTGGACGATATTATTGTCGCGGTTGAAGACATCGATGCACATACACAATGACAAATTGATCCCGTGAGTAGCAAAGGTCACTGATAAGGGTGAAATAAAAAATGTTTACCAAAAAATGGAACCGACTTCAACACTCAAAAGTGAGAAATAACTTGTCGAAGTCGGTACCATGAGCACAATATTGTGATGATAGTAACTTTTGTAAGCTGTCATGGTACCGACTTCAACAAGTTATTTCTCACTTTTGAGTGTTGAAGTCGGTTCCATTTTGTGGTAAATATTTTTTTTCAAAAACTGTTCAGTTTCCGTAGGATCAGGACCAGACTGAGTCACGTCACAAGCATATATTCAGTAAACTATAGGTTTTTTTTTACTCCTTTTAACCTGTTGGCAACAAAATTATTCAATTTGTTTTTAATTTATTTTGATATAATTACATCTGAATGAGAACAATTTTTAGACGTCTGATTAAAACACTTATTGTATTAAATTTGAAGAAGCTTAAGTACAACTTAAGCTTAAGAACTTGAGTACAACAACATTTACTTAACATTATTTTACTTTGACATTTTGATCAAGTCGAATTAGCCGTGGTGAAGAGAATGCTGATGAATGTTGGTGATAGTGAGAGCGCTTATTTTATCGAACTACCCGCCTATTATCTCTAAAATAAGTATAGGACTGTCAACGCTGTCACAGCCTTATTAAACCCGTGACCACGACAAACGCAACTTGCTCGAAACGTCTCAGTAAATACATTTTAGGCGATTAAACCACATTTCTGAGTAAAACTCCAGAATCAACATTTCATATAAATATAATATTACCCAGTGCGTATCTCCAAATATCTACATGCACGTTATAATATCCAGCTTTCTTATAACTATTTCGTTTTAGATGTCCTCAAGGCTTAATAAAGTTGTTAAAGCAATATTTGGCTTATTATCCTTGATTCTTTTTACAAAGAACACTAGCATAATTGATTCAACAGAAACGATGACTCAGTGAGTAAGATGTTTCGGAGAACCAACCACCTTCCTGTTAAGGTACCTGTATGAGCATCGGGCACTGATGCCGCGGTAGGAACATAAATAAAAGATCAACGCTCGACTCCCTCAGCAGTAGTGTATCGTAAAAAACACTTTTCCTTCAGAAAAGTTCAGGGCAATTCGAGAAAGTTCCAGAAAAAATGACACTCGTTACTGTGGAGGAATTGGCGTAAATAAAACGGTGTAATTTCGAAGTAAGGGCGTTGACAAATGACGATTAGAGCCGACTAATGAGCCGTGCCTGGTATCACCTGGCGACCGAATAAAATGCCTATTCCAGAGTCCGGGGTCGTGCGTAATACGTATGCGGGACGATTTGTTTGTTTTTTCTTCGTTTGGGGGAGTTTCAATGGTAATGTTGTTGAGACAATGATTTGTAAAGCGCAATATGAATCGAAGTTGAAGAATCACTGAAGAGATTTTTCTAGGACTTGAAACACTTAGCTTTGGAATTCACGCACCAAATTTTTTTTTTGTGTCGATCGATTCTGTTAATCTATAGCTTTTTGAATGAATTAAACGCCGTCGGTAATTGTGGCTCAATGATCAGTGGTCTGACCTCTGTGTCTCGCGCCCTGGGGTCAAATCTCAGCCAGATCAACATTTTATGTGATGAGCAAAGATTTTTGTTCCGGGTCTTGGATGTTTTTGCTATACGTGGTCAGGCATATGCTGTGTGTGTACATATGCTTTACCGCAACACATGAAAGCCCTGAGTAGCGGTGTGAGTGAGTTAACAACAAACATTTTATGAAAAGAATAATTGAATGGTTTATTTTCCATAATAAATTTTATCACCAACTTGATAACTAGGTAGCTCCAAGGTAGGTAGTTATCAAGTTGGTGATAAAATTTAATTATATGAAATCTCGGCTCACGGTGTTCGTGGTGACACAGCTCCGAAACGACTCAGCCGATTTTAAAGATATAATTTTGTTTATCTTGTAAGGTACCGATGAAAAAAGTGTTTTTCACCATTCTACCTCCACCCCCATATTTTTATTCGAGATTTCATTTTTCTGGTATGAACTATAATCGAAATAATTTATTCGACGTTCAATAACGTAAAATAATTTAAAAGAAGTGTCGTGTTTCGATAAATATTTGTTTTATATGAGAACATTTTCGGGCCGGCTAGTATAAGATTTCGTGTGTCTATAATTTTTGGTGTACATTGTAATTACTATCATAATTACGAAATACATTAAATTTCATTACCATATCAGTCCAAATTGACTAATATTTTGTCAAAAGGTAACGAAATGTTTACAAAATAAGACAAATTTCCTATTAGTTTGTTTGATAAGCTTTGCTGATGGGGAAATATATGTATATGTTTTTCGTGTGGATAGGTAATGAATATATAAAAAGGTTCGCCGTGGCTCAGTGGTCAGTGCCGTGTCTTCTGGGCCTTCGAGGCCTTAGGTTCTTCTAGGTTTGCGTGCTAAATCCTAGACAACGTCATCACTTAACATCAGGTGAGACAGTTGTCAAACGCAAACTTATAATAGTAAAAAAAAAAAAAAAAAAGGTTCGTATCTCGATGCAAAAATTTATGCGATGAGTGTAGGTCCCGGGTGTTAGATGTTTGTGTGCTGTGATTATGCGTGTCCATGCCTCCTGCGACTGCTAGTGCAAGGGTTTGAGTGTGAGAAAAAAACTCTTATCACAGTGTGTGTTACGAACTCCCCCAAAAAGGCTTGCCTGCTTTTTATGAAATTTTGTGTATATTTGGTAAGTCTGAGTAGGTCGTGAAGTATTTTTCACCATCCATTTTCCCACGTGTCGTGTCACTTTGAATTTTCAGTGCCATATAAATTTGGCAGAACAACATTTGCCCGGTCAGCAAAATGGGAATGTTTACTTGTATGTCTGTTCATGTACTCGTATGTCGTGTGTAGTCAGCGCTTAAAAGGCTGAACAAAATGAAATGAAATTTAGTATGAAGCTTACTTAGACCTTGGAATAAGACACTGTTAAAAAAAACCGGACAGGGTCTGTGGGATTTTGACTACTTTCCTGCCCCAGGACAGAATTAGTCCAGGACGTCTAGGCGCAGGAAAATTAAGAGGGCCGACCCCACTTAACGCGGGAATAGGGAAAGAAAAAGAAGAAGGTCTGTGGGATTTTGATAGGTGACAGGAAAATCATAGTCCACGCGGTGTTAACCGCTGGCTATTAATCTGCGTTTTTATTTACCTATTTTGTAATTAACTAAGTATACGCGTTTAATTTTCACAAAAATATTTTCGCGATACATAATATAAAAGGAAAAGATTTCAAAAACTAATAAGAAAATAAGAGAATACAAAAATTTAAAAAAAAAAATCATTACTTAATATTGGAGAGTCAAAATAATAATTAATGTCAGCATCAATCCATTTATTCTTTCAATCGTCAAACATTACAAATTACTTTTAGTGTTGGCGGCCAAATTACTTTTAGTGTTGGCGGCCAAATTACTTTTAGTGTTGGCGGCCAAATTACTTTTAGTGTTGGCGGCCAAATTACTTTTAGTGTTGTCGGACAAATTACTTTTAGTGTTGGCGGCGGGGAGTGCATTACTGACTTACTATGTCGTCGAACTCGTATGAGCCGTGAGTTCTCGTAAAGAACTTTTCACTGAATGCGCATTATTTTGGACATTTAGATCAGAATGCATACATTAAATACTAAAACTTATAAATTATAATTCAAGGAATTTTTTAAAGATGTCATAAAGTTAATTTGTAACGTAATAGTTCCCAACATCATAATATAAGCAGACACTTAGTTCAGTATAATCATTTCCTCTAGGTAATTTCTTGTTACGTTGAAATGCAACGTAATTATTAACGTAACAGGGTGACGCAACACCTGTCGCGACCACAATTAACTATTCGGAACGCACCCTGTTCATCCCACAAATGTACGCGTAAAATAACGTATTTGAACTAGCATAGTTTAGGAGACAACTGTACTCGACAAAAAATAATTTGGCACTTTAGAGTTTTTGCAAATTGTATTATGCGAAAGGGAGATATATGTATCTCCCTTTTCTCTCTATAGACTCTATCTACAGTATAGAGCATACTCTATAGCATATGCTCTAAGATAATTTTATTAAATATTGGGGGTCATCCGCCTAAAAAAAATGCTTTGTCTATTGCTTTAGCTTTCGACTTTCTTTCCGTCTTTTCGAACCTAAGAAAGCTTCAACAATTGATTAATTGTAAATAAATCAATTTTTTAATTAGTTCATTAATTAATCATTCATTGTTTAATCTTTCTTAGGTTCGAAAAGAAGAAAAAAATTCGAAAGCGATAGCAATAGACAAAGCATTTTTTTTAGGCGGATGACCGGACTAAATTACAATCTCACACGAATTAGCTAGTTTTACACCATCTATATTATGTGCATTTAGTCAAAGCATAGGAAACTATTATATCTGACTCATTATATAAATATTTAGTGAGTATCAGACGTGCTGCACAAACGCTGGCCCAATGGAGGTTTAAGAAATTTATTACATTGTATGTATGGTACATTTTGCAGCTGAAGTCTATGCCTAGGTCATGTATTTTTCCCATAAGCTGGTTCGTTTTCCGTACAAAAATTATTACAATGTATGTAATAATTTTTGTACTGAAAACGAACCAGCTTATGGGAAAAAATACATGACCTAGGGATAGACTGTAAAATTGTAAAATTTCACGTTTCACGTGTAAAATTTCTTAAAATTAATCTTTTCATATTATATTATCCCGTAAAGTTTAGCAATTCGAGGTTGAAAACTATATGGGGTTTCGTTTATCATTATTATCCAACTCATTTGGGAGTTCTATGATCGCGCCCGCCTCCTGGCTCGATCGTAACTCCCTGATGAAGAACTGCAAATCAGTTTGAAACTGGTCGGAGAGTAATTTTCTAGGATATATCACGTGAGTCCTAGCCGGTTCTTAGATAATCATCGCACTAATATTATAAAGTTGAAAGTTTGTGTGTATGTTTGTTACTTCTTCACGCTCAAACGGCTACACCGATTTCGATGAAATTTGGTTTGTAGATACTTCAGGGCCCGGAATAACACATATACTTGTTTTCATCATCATCATCATCATCGTCACCATGCGGGTAAAACGCGCGGGGCGCAGGTAGTTAAAATAATGTGTTCGAATCGCAAAAGTCTAAAAATTACAATAATGAATATACTAGCCTGTTAAAAACTGTTATTGTTTATTAACTTTGCGTACATTAAAACCTGACGACCTGACTAAGATCGCAGGCAAGGGCTGGATGCGGGCCGCTTCCAACAGGTCCTTGCGGAAATCAATGGAGGAGGCCTATGTCCAGCAGTGGACGTGCTATGGCTGACATGATGATGATGATGATGATGATGACATTAAAACCTTAAAAGATCAATTTTACATTTCATTATAGATTTTCTCGTACTTAATGTTTGATAGATAAAGTAATAAAATAATAAAATCAAGCTAATGTGATTTTAAAATATATAGCTCCCAATCGAGTTCATAGACAGACACAACAAACAGTCGGACAAATAAACCCAAAATGACGGGCGAACAATCCCGTAAGCCCCGCGCTGGAACCAGACGCGGGATTTGGATCGCGGCTAAGTTATTGCATATTTTATGGACTATTCAAAATAAGTCTATGCCCATTGGAAAGTTTGCTCCAACTGAAAAATATTTGTCTGGCGGATCGTATGAGTGCCCATAGTACATATCAAATCAAAGTTTTCATTGAGCCTGTTTTGTGGCAGGTAATTGTTTGTTATGTAAAAACTATTCCTTACGATATAGTTTTCATTAAAATGATAAAGTCGTACTAAACCGATTTCCATGAGATGTTTTTATATGTGATTTATATGATGATCTTTTTATATCCTCTCATATTATGAAGAATAAAATCTAAATCGAAACAATGATGAAGTGAAGATCTCAGGTAACAAACATAAAAACATACTAATTCTATATATACTCTTTCTTTCTTGCTGTCAATGAAAAAAGCATTATCGGCGCATTTCCTGTTTGTGCTGCGGTCCGTCCAGCAGTTCTCTCATCAGCAAGCAGCACAAAGTGCAGCTGGTAAATGATAGTAAAATTTGAAACGGATAATTAAAATTAATTTGTATAATCTACTAGAGGAGCAGTTCTTGTGAAAACAAAAAACGTTCAATAGCTATTTCAGAAACGGCTTAAATTAAAAGTTTTGGATAATTTGCTTAAAATTCAACTTCAAAGTGATCTAAATCAACCACTACCACCCACATTCCTAGTTTAGGCGAAGTTATTCCGACAGTGTAAATCAATAGCGCGCGAGCCTATCTGTTTAAAATAAGTTAGGAATGTATGGGAGAGAGAAGAGCGATCAAGCATAGGTCCGCCGTTGACGGTGGTCACGGTCAGAATGAGCGGGTGGCGAGCGGTTGCGCACTAGCCAGCTGAGATCACGTGATACTACAGCACTAGGAATTTAACAAAAATAATTTTTATTGTATTGTATCCATTATACAAAGATAATGAATTTATTGCCATATAAAAACATAGTGTACTATGCCATTTCAGGTGTTTTGTATGAATATTCTTATTATTATGAAGATATTCGTTTTTTAAAAACATGTTTTAGAAAAAATAAAACTATCGAGTGAATTATACCCAACCATGTTTTAAGTCCTAAACATGCCTTTATACGGAACAAAAGTAACTAAATGTGAAAAAAACAAAACTCTGTCGTTTACACAGGATATTAATATTTTTTTCTCATTAACAGCGTCTTTACCTTCCATTCGACCTTAAATTATAAATAAGTTTAAAAAGTATGTGTGAATTAGAAAACCCTTCCTGACTAAGCAAACCATTGTCCAAAATCGATTCATAGTTTTTGAAGGCATTTACATAAACAGCAAAACAAATTCGAATACACCATCCAATATATAAGTTGCAATAAATATTTTCGGGATAGGGACACAGGCCCAGCTATCATAAACACTCATCTCGTGAAAGCTTCCGTCCCCACATGCAAATTGGCGTCGTTTACGGCGAAGTGGGCGAGCGTAACGCACGACCAACTCTGCGCACGTACAGTGGAGAACACACAATATTTTGTGGTTGATCAACAATTTTGCGTATACTTTTTGATATAACGATGTATATTCTGAGTGTATAAAAGCTGTATATCATTGAATATGAATAACAGCGTAAAACATTTGAATTAAGAACGAGCGGTAATGGTCGCGAGCGTATACGCTCGCGACCACTGAAATCAAATCGTACAGATGTTCTTTTTTCAAAAGTTGTCTGAATGAGGTATAAATAAATATATCCTATTTTCTACTACCCAATGGTTCAGCTTTAAAGTGATGCCATGTTCAAATGAATGGGCCTTGTGAGTAGGCTCAAAGTCGTAAAACTGAGCAATTGAGAGATATGCTCGGGATTCTACGCGATCGAATCAGAAATTGAGAGATCCGTTAAAGAACAAAAGTCACCGGTAACGTTCCGGCTCCAACTCCACGTAGCCCAGTGGATTAGCAAGTTGAAGTCGTAAGGCACATAGCTCGAAGAACCGATTGCCGTTGGGGTCGAATGGTTCTCCAATGGAGACCACGGACTAGCAAGCGCAGCATAAAGGTACTATAGCCCACTTACGCGACTCCGCTCCAACACCGCCCTAAACTAAAACGACTGCTGGTGGTCTACTCGTTGACAGCTAGGAAACGCCTAGCAGTCCAGGCATCGACAGCTTGCAGACGCCCAGCTGTTCACATAGTTCGCCATCAGTTTCCGTTAAAGCAACTGGTATTTTTTACTATGTCCCGATTCACAAAGCGCGAACTAGCAATTATTGCAAAGCTGCCCTCGGCCACCAACAAGGAGAGACTACCTGACTATGATTGCAGGAAAAGACTAGATACTGGCCGCTTCCGGTCCTTATGAAGATCAATGGGGGAGGCGTATGCCCATTAGTGAAAGTCCTTTGGCTGATATGATGATGATGACGATGATTGAAATAAAAATGGACTACGAGACAATATGAAACATCAAGCATGTCACATAAATAAATGTGTAATGGCCGATTATAAACAACATTATTACGGATTTTGATCACGTCTGTACCTTGTTTAAGTGCCGTTTTCGCAAAGTGACACTCATTTTTGGCAACCAGGAAATTGCTAACAACTCCCAACTACATGTTTCGAACTCTAAAGACTGCTGTAATTTATTTAAATTGTATGTTGTAAAGTTATTATTGTATTAAACATACTATCAGTAATCTATTTACTTTTTTATACTAGATTTGTAAGTCATTTCAATGGTGGCAATTGTGTGGATTTTTAAAGACAGGTTAACACTGTCTTAATAAAGATGGAGATTCTGAATTCGTCGTAACCTTTTTCTTATGTATGTTCTCCGATTACCCTGACGTCTGAACCTATTTCAAAAAATCTTTTTTGTTTCAAAATATTCTTCACAGGTGTTCCCGTTTAAATTTTACCAAAATCGGTTAAATGGTTTTTTAAAATATTATCAAGAAAATTCTTATAAAACATGTAAATGCAGTTGTTCAAATTTTTGATAGTACATATTTCCGTAACATAATGGTAGATCACTCCAGATATCGTTTTACCAACTACCTCTCACTATTTCGAAAATGTGTAACTAAACACCTAGAGCGGTCACGCTTCTGTTATTTAGTGCCCCTCGACATTCTAAGTGTCATTTGACCGTCGCCGAGGCTCAGTCGTCAGTGGCTTGACTTCTGGTCTGCGGGGCCCTGGGTTCAAATCTTGGCAGGGCAAATACAGATGAGATGAGTGTAGGTGTTTGCTCCGGGTCTTGGATGTTTGTGAGCTGTGACGACAATGGGAATCCTAGTGCGGGGGTATGAGTGTAATTTTTTCATCAGTCATTCAAGAAATTGTCCATAAAACTGATGGACGCACATTCGATCCCCACCAACGGTTTGAGCTTCCGGTTAAGGTCACCCTCAAGTTTGAAAAACTGTCACCAAACACATGGTATATTCAGTTAGCAGTCTTTGAGAGCCAGTAAAACATTCAAGGTCTACTGTGATCTCATCTCGGACCACATCGTCACTGACCATCAAGTGAGATAGTGGTCAAACGCTAAATCTATAAAGTATAAAATATCCTTCAAAAACCATACGCATATTAGTAAATATAAAATACATATCTTGTCCACTGCCATTTAAATTAGCTAATCTTCTAGGCTTTCCTTCTTCTACAGATCTCGTAAAAGAACCCCAAGCATAGCCCTCTTCATAGTCTATTGTGCGATCTTGAGCTTGATTGTGAGCCCTACAGTCATATATTTTATTAAGTTTCTAATTCACGGGTAATTTATGGTAACACACACTGACGTGTGCAAACTGCGAGTATTCTTTTTTCACGTCTTAAAAAATATGCATCCAAGATCCAAGTTGGTCGATCCTTGAGTTGATATCTAGCAGCAAACGCACGAGTACTGGCCTCGGTAAACGGCATCCTAATTATAGTATAATCGGTTCACGTCTGCACCATAATATTATTATTATTTACTGCTGCGGTCGTCCAACCCCATTCAATACTTCCTACGCGTCTCGTGTTACGCTTTCCGGATGGGACAAGAAGCTGTGAATCTCAAATTTTACAAAAAGTAAAAAAAAAAATTTAACAAAAAATGCAACCGACTTTAACACTCAAAAGTGTGAAATAACTTGTTGAAGTTTTTTTGAAAAAAAAATTTTTTTTCACCTTTTTCAGTGACCTTTCCTACTCACGGGATCAATTGATTGTCATTGTCTCTTCTGCGATGTCTTCAACTGCGACAATAATATCATCAAGATACGCGTAGCACTTTTCAGTTATTGGAGTATAACTCAAAAACGGCTTGTCTGATTTTGATGAAATTTGAATGGGACCACCAGGGTGTATATTCTATCTAACAAAAGAAGAATCATCAAAATCGGTTCATAAACAACGCAGTTATCCGCGAACACACATAAAAAAACATATTTACGATCGAATTGAGTAGCCTTCTTTTTTTGAAGTCGGTTAAAAAAACATGCTATATTATTCATCTCATAAAATGTAGCGTATAAAAATAAACTTATTGTGTGTATTTCTTACAAGTACCTAACTGATAGGAATAATGAATGATAACAGCTTATTTTGCAAGAGTAGGTGATTGATTGGGCACGAATATCTTTCTAGTAAGCATTTGTTTACCTAGTTTAAACATATTTAAATAAATTCAAATCATGTCAGAAACCGTCTTGCAAGTTGTCAATTGTGAAACTGTCATAATTGCATTGTGATGCGGGCAAACGTATCATACATTCAAACTTGTTTAGCGGAATAATAATATAATCTCAGAACAGTTGATAGCTTACCCGGAATGCTTAAAGAATGCGGGGTTGGAGCTTTCTTGCCATCGGATTTCACAAGAAGCGAAAACATGTAAAAGATAGCTTTTCAAAAAATGATTTCAGTAGAAGTAATTACTTGTCTTAACCGATAGTACTGTAATAATTTTTAAGTATTATGCATTTATTATATATATTATAACCGGCATGACTGGCCGGTTGGCGCAGTTGGTAGCACTCTGCCTTCTGAGCCGCTGGTCCCGGGTTCGATTCCCGGAGAGGTCAAACATTTGTGTGTATGAACATGTCTGTTTGACCTGTGTCTGGGTGTGTATATGTATATATATAAGTATATATATCAGTCATCAGGTTAACATAGTACAGGCTCTGCCTAGTTTGGGACCTGAAGAACTTGTGTGATTGTTGTCCCAAATTATTATTATTATTATATTATATTTATTCATATTTCGAATATTTTACATATTGGCAAATTGTTTGTACTCGAGCTTCTGTACTGTTTATGCAGACCACCGGTAATTGTTTAATATTGAAAGGATTCAAAATTATTTGCACTATCGTGTTGCCGTATGTAACAGACTATTTTTAAAGAAACTTATTGTGTTTATGGTACTGTTACACCGAGTATATTGCTGATTTAGGCGCAAAATACTGCATAATCTAATAATCACACTCAGATGTTTTTTTTTTTATGTACACACCACAGTTTCCAATAAAACTCGTCTTTTGATTTGAACCTTCTTTCTGCTCTTCTTTTTTATGTAATGCTTTTAAAGCCATCTTTCTGTCCTCAACCTCTTTCTATAATTGATTCCGTGGAAGTCCATGATTTAAATGTTGCGCACTGATTGGTTTGGAGTGATCTATTGTTTGTCTGTGCAGTTGTTCTAAATTTAGTACCTAATAACTTGATACTGCCACATAAGTATACATAATATAATATATATTAAGTTATGTAGGGGGAGGGGGAGGCGTATGTCCAGCAATGGACATCCTATGGTTGAGATGATGATGATGATGAAGTTGGTAACCGATTTGTTATGTGAATTTAAATTATGTCAATGTCAAAGCTACTTGTAACACCTGCGTACATGTAGATATTACAAATAAAACGCCGTATATAGTGTACTTATAATTACTTAATTATAAGTACACTAATACGGCGTTTTAATGGCACTAATAAGGCGTATGAATGACTATTTGTGATTTTATTTTTTGTACTGTTTTGTCCAATGTTGAGAAACATTGGGCGTGAGTGATTTAAATTTGTAGACAGATGACTAGTGCTGCTCCACCATTTACCCGCTTACCGTATGGGGTTGCGTGTTTACATTAAAATTGTATGTCAACACAATATGGTTATAGTTAGTACGCCCAAAGCTTAGTGAAGAGACTTGGTACGTACTTTGACGACCAAGCTTTGCTCGGCGTTATCCTAAGTAATCTTAGAAATAATCAATTCTTGCTTATTGAATAACTCGTTTATTAACATTTATGCACGAAAAATAGTTCGATATAATAATATCCTACAATTTTGGTGCTTATTATTCTTTTTCTAGGATCGATAAGTCTCGATTTGTAACTGAGGAAGTGTCATTATTCACGTTTATTGTCAATTTACGCGTAGTATTCAAAATTAACGAGTTGTTCAATAAACATAATTCACCCCCTCTTTTAGCGCATCGAAAAATGTCGATGGAAGGAAATAATGAGAAACAGAATGGTAGAAAATTTGGTAAAAAAAAAATTGCCTTTTTGCGTTAATTCAACCGGGCATCTTAAACTTTCCATAAACGAGACAAATAGTTGCCCATCATACCGTAGTTAAGAAACTGAATACGAGTACTCACTGCTTCATAGGATTTAAATAAATAATGTCATTATTTTACCCTGCGTACTTATCGCCGTCGAACAAATAGAAACAAGTGAACAAAGCAAAGACTGCATAAGTAACAAACCGAAACTTGCTTGCATTGATTACGTCAAAGTTGGTAGATAAAAGATACATTGGAAGGGAATCGAGAGAGAACATAACAAGACCATTGTGTTTGTGGTATTTACCAATAAACAGTGGGTGCTAACTGTACTTTTTGTTTTTCAGAGTGGAAAATGTCGAATATCTGCCAACGGTACATGAGACGGCACTGCGGTGAGAAGAGCGGCTCTTACATGAAGGTAATTCACATTTAACCTTTTTTACTTGACCTATGTATGTATGCATAAATATATTTTATATGTAAGTACTTTAGTATGCTAACTTAAACGGCTTGGTGGAATGTTGCCTGAGAGGTATAGTTTTAAAGGTGTCGATGATACTGGGTATATCAAAATTATAGGACGAAGTCACGCAGTTTAGTTTTTTTTTTCCAATATTTAACTTGTTGGTTCAATTTTAAAAAGTACTGGATTTTACAGCATCCGCGGGATGGAACACATAGAGCGATTCAGGTTCAGGTAAACAACTGTAGATATATGTTTTATATAATATATGAAGTTTGTCCCATAATTATCATTATCTCAGCCATAGGACGTCCTCAGCTGGAGATACGCCTCCTCCATTGATTTCCGCAAGAATCAGTATGTCATCGTGGGGTCATGAAGCTTGTCTCAACATTTGAACTTTGACAGAACCTAATAAAAATTATAGGCATACAATTTCTGACATCAAAGCCACCGTTGAATCGTATACTGTAAACTATTTATCAAAAGTATTTTATAAGTCTAGTGTTTCGACACCATCTCCATTGATGGTCAGTGATGCTGTGATCAAAGACTCAGAGCTAGAATGTTGACGGGCTCTCAATGAGATGAGAATGGCCTGAACACACTGTGTTCGGTCAGTTTTTTGTCAGAGAATGGTATAAACTACTAGTATAAAGCCGGATGGATCTGGAATTATCCCACCACCATCTCGTGGTCTTGATAACGGTATTACTAAAGTGACCATTTATTTTTTTGCCAGTGCGGGACATTTGCAGAATTATATATTTTTAAAAAGTTATTAGTGTTTTACAAGATTTTTATTATAAAAGACAGAATAACACAAATTCAAAGCACTGAACACAAAATACCTAGTTAAATAAACACGACTTTCTAAACCCCATTAGTGGCGTGAATTTATTTCCCCCAAAGTTGCAGTTCGTGTTGTCTCTTCGAGCGGGAAAATACATTTTAAATAATCTTTTCAACTGTTTGCAAAAGCGGGACTATGTCAACCTCGCTGGGGACACCGGGACAGTCTGCCTGAAAGCGGGACTGCCCCGCTCAAAGCGGGACGTATGGTCACGTTAGGTATCACCCACATCAAAGCTCAAATCATCTCAATCAAAACTGATATTATAACCACGTAACAATGGCCGGTATAAGATACACCACATTTTATATACAAAACTTTTATTATTAGATCAACATACAGGTAATATACTGCGTAGTGAGTTGCGTGCCACTAGTCCATAAGATCAGCCCGCTCAAGTTCCTGGTGATTAAGCACGCAGTTACTCAGAAACAATCTTTTTTATCGCTCGGTGAAGAAAAATAAGTTAGGAGAATGCGTGTTGGGGATGATAATCATTTTACCCTCGACTTTTGATGAGTTCCACATAACGGAGTCAGGATTCGATACCGATATTCAATCAAGCCAGTGCAATACGTTTCGAAGGTTTGGTTTGTCTGATTGTATGCCACTGGGGACATGGCTAAAATCAGAAAGGTAAAAAAAACGATCTTTCCCCCCATAATATCGCTTGTAAAATAATTTCAAAATAATTTTTTTGCGAAACAAATGAATATTTTTTGAACGATTAAATACTTTGAAATAAATATACCGTTATAATTAACGGTATATATTTCATTTCAAAGTGTTTAATCGTTATTCACTTGTTTTTGGGGGCAAACAACCTAGCATGATAAATTGATATCATTACAATGTATTATTTAAAGTCTTTCTAGAAAAAAGCTAGGTCGGATATATCTCAAGATCATTTTACCAGAGGAAATTAAAACAATGCAAATATTTAACGGTAAATAAATTTAAAAATGAATGCTGTAAAATGGTCAAACTTAATATAATTATGAGAAAAATGGAAAAATAAATAAGGGACCAGAACAATTTTTTTTCGAAGAATATACACAACGAGATCAACTATTTAATTACTAATTAAAATTAAATAACAAAACACAAAATCCCCTTAATACGAAAATATTAAAATAATAAGTAGAGTCAAGACACGTGCGTTGTGAGCGAACCGCACCGCTGCACTGATGGTGATGCATCCAACGACAAACTATGCATTATCCCGATCACGCGATGTGCCCGCCCCCTCGACTGACAAAATCCTCTAGGAATACTTGACGGTCGCCGTGGCGCAGTGGTTAGTGTCGATGACATGACTACTGTGTCTCCGGGACCCTGGGTTCGAATCCCAGCAAGGGCAAACATTTGTGCGATTAGTGTAGATGTTTGTCCCGGGTTATTTGATGTTTGTGTGCTGTGTTTGTGTGTGTCCATGCCTCTCGCGATACAGGGAATCCTAGTGCGGGGTTTGAGTGTGGTGGATAAAAAAAATGCAATATCATTATAATAGTAAAGCCTTTGTATATTACTTACTACTTGAAGAAGATTACTTCACAATCAAAGCGAGGAAATGTGCAGAGGAAATGATAAACCGCACGTTTGATCCAGAATAGATTCAATGTTGTACAAGCCCGGATGGTCAGGCAGATGACATGTTCATTCTTCCCTTGAGCCACCTACAGTATGTACCGTCCAGTATGAGCACATGGCACAAAAACGTAATTTTCATCCTTTAGCTCATTACGAAAATAATCATATTCAATTTATGTTCTTATGTCAATATACTTTTTTTAATGGAATAATGTGACGGAACTAGCAAAAGCCCCACAGGATGTTAAGTGGTAACCTCTGCCTACAAATAGATACAATTCGTAAAGAACTGCACTGCGCCCGTCACCCTGAGACATAAAGTTGGTAAGTCTCATATGCCTGTAATTTTACCAGAAACCATACCCTTCAAACAGGAATACGTATGCGAACACTACTGCCTCGCGTTAGAAATAGATATGGTGGTAGTACTTCCCCGGAGGAACTATCAAATAGAGTGCTGCTACGAGTATGTCTACTACTATACTGAAGACACGTGTTTACGAGTATTATTCCTCTTAACCGTTTTTCATTAAACTTAATCTGATAAAGTTATTTTTTTACTTCACTGTAAATAGACAAAGTATTTTTTTCAGAAAACATAAAGAAAAGATTTTCTGACGGGGGTGAATAGCATAACGATTTAGTTACCGGATCAGCAGAAGCACCCATACTTACTGTGTAAAATTGTACTTTAGTTAAGCTCAAATAGAGATGCATTTGACATTTTCAATTTCCTGCTATGGGCAATGCGATGACCACAGGAAGGGCTGAAAATTTCAATTTGGATAGTTGATTAAAATATCTTAACCGACCACATTTTGGCGTTTGGTATCGGATAAAGTGGATATACATTGAAAATAATCCAGTACTTATGTTTAGTGTCATTCACATGACACTAACCACATGACATGATGTTCTAATCCCGCCAGGGGCAAACATTTTTGCGATGAGTGTAGATGTTTGTCCCGGGTCTTGGATGTTTGTGTGCTGTGATTGTGGGATTCCATGCCTCCCGCGATACATAGAATCCTAGTGCGGGGGTCTAAGTGTGATTTTAAAAAAATGATTGTTCATGTTTAGTTATTGTTATTATTATGTTTAGTTCATTAATTACTTTTAAAAAGATGCCCATTTGGTTTTTTTCTCCTTACAAGCGCATATAAAACCGTTCATTGTACCGACAAAGTTCTATAATAGAACTTGGTCGGCACAATGAACGGTAATTCCAGAACGCTTCATTCTAACTTTGTACAGTTTCGAACATTACTAAATGGAAGTACGGTACACAACAAAAGCTTTCAGAATGTGAATCTATAGTTATATGTTTGTGTATTTATGATACGCTAGGGTTGTCACATATAATCTTGGTATACTGTAAGCGAATATAACAATAGTGCCTAACAACGTTTAATATATAATCAAATGTTTCATTCGGACACTGTGGTTTATTATTAAGGCTTTATACCATTTAAATAGACAATATTAAGTCTTTTTATCTTATTTTTTTTAAACCTTTCATGTCTACTAAAATTGAAAAAAATCTACTTATAACAACAGTTCATGCAGGTCAATTCTGATTAAATGAAATTGGAATTCATTTGCTAATTTATTAGTAAAAAAATTTTTACGATGGACCATATCTTTCATTTATCTAAAATTCTCACGACAACGATAAATACGCTTGAACTGTTTCTTACACGAAGAAGAAAGGACATATTTTATAGATCTAGTGTTTGACCACTATCTCACTTGATGGTCAGTGAAGATGTGGTCGAAAATGTTAACACGCTATGACCTAGAACGCTTCTTAAAGTGTGATGAGTAGTATTTTATGAACCTGTATGTCATCCGTTGGTGCATTTAGTAATATTTGAAATCAATACGTATCAGGATTTGTCCTGCTCCTTTTGCCTGTAAACACCCGCGAGCCTCTGCTAGGTCATCGACAGCTCTTAAATCCTTAAGGGTGTTATTTCCGTCATATAGTACCTATGTGGTCCCATTAAAGTTCAATAAATATCTGATCTATTTCATTGACTGCGACTTTATTGATTATGTTTTATTTTTGCAAATAATGTGTCAAAAATCAGTATGAATAGATTTTATCTACGTATTTATTCTTACTATTTAGGGTTCCAGCGGTCCGCTATCTCACTGCATGGTTAGTAGATTATAAATTACAAAACCATCGTTAAATGAAGACAAGAGAAAAATAATAAAAACAGTTTTAACGAAACAACAATGTGTTAACAGGCGCCTTGTAGCTGTCAACGATTTCTTCCAGAAAGCCTTTGTATGGATAAAATATAACACTAATATACAGGGTGGTTTTCTGAGAAGGGCGGTGATGGCCAAGTCTGAAACCACGATAGTTAGAGAAAAGTCGTGAAAGGAGTCATGCCCTCGATTTATATGAAAACAATAACTGCATATATATTTTTTTCAAAAATCTTTTACTTTTGACGGAAAAGGACCCGAACGATTTGTCAAAAAAAAAACCATACACCTTGTTATTGAACCAATGGATTCTGTTTTTCTGAAGACTTTTCTCTAACTCTCGTGGTTTCGGACTTGGCCATGACCGCCCTTCTCAATAAACCAACCTGTATAATATACTAATATAATATATAGTGCTGTAATAATCATACAAAAACCCAATATTTTCCCTCAGTTATGAAACGTAGGTATTTCAGTCAGCGACATATAAGGGCCGTGGTAGTACCGGCCTAGAACAGTACTCCCCCATCTCATCCCGTGGGTGCCGTAAGAGTCGGCTAAGGGATCACGTGAGGGATCACTGACTTATTACGTATATCGTATAACTCCCGTGTTTTATACATTCATAATATGTAACTATTTTTATCAAACAGTTGAAGCGACTATCACTACACACTAACGTTAACATCTGCTCCGTAAAAAAGAAAGAGATCATCAATTCACAAATGATATTAAACAGAAGGGGCCGTGGTGGTACCGCTCTAGAATAGTACTCCCCCATCGCTTCCCGCCGGTGCCGTAAGAGTCGGCTAAGGGACCACGTACCAGAAGGTGGGCAGCAGCGCCTTTTGAGGATTGGAAATCATACTGCGCTCGCCAACCCGCCAGCCAAGCGTGGCGAGTATTGGCAAATCCCCCTATATGGGGGAGGCATATGTCCAGCAGTGGACGCAAATGGCTGAGAATAGTAGTAGTAGGCATATAAGTTAATCGGTAACCCTGACATGTGGTGGCGTTCAATTTCCTATCTCGCCACAAAGCGGCGTCGCTCGTACCACCCGTGTTTCCCGCGATCGCGCTGCACTGCGCTATCATATTGAACGGTATGTGAAGCACGTGTCAATTGACAGACCAATCGATTCCTCAAAGTATGTAGGTAACAGACGCATTATATATAATAATTACATGGAGCTCATCGGATTTTCCAAAACTTATCAGAGCGGACTATTGCGACGCGTGACCAAAATGCTGGCACATATTTGGTTCAACGAATAAGCATTGTAACGTAGCCATTTCATGCTGCTAGCGCATTATGGGCACGCTGCCAACTGGTAGTGGGTTAGAGCATTTGAGTTATCTATAGGCTGTCAATAGCTAGTGGATTGCTCAAATGTTATTGTAGTGGCCTCCGTATTGTAATTAGTTATTAGTAGGTACCTATTTTATTTTCATAAAGGCATCGGCCCATTAAAAAGTATAAGATAATAAAATTACATGAGATTTAGATTACCGCTTAGAATGTGATAGGTAATCTCAATTTCCCACTTCATAAGAACTTTTTTCACACACGTAAACCCTTGTTGTAGGATTATTATTCGTGTCGTGAGGGGCGTGACCCGGACAAACTCATTGCATAAATGTTTGCCCTTGCCGGGATTCGAACCCAGGGTCTTGGACATCCAGAAGTCATTTGAATTACTAATGATCCACGGCGACCGTTAAATATAATAGAATTAACATTCTGTTTCAATATATAAATTTCATATTTTTTTAATATCTAATATGTAGAATGTTAATTCTATTAGATATTTGTGAAGGTCTACTTAGCTTTTGGGCAATTATCATCAGTAATCGCCTACAACATGACCATACATATTCAAAATTTGTTAAGCTTTTAAAAAATCAACTAACTTTGATAAGATACGTACGGCAATTCGCCATCGCTATATGGTAGATATACCACCTATACGCACGAAGCGTTATGCTTCCACTTTCTTAATGCGTACTGCCAAGGAATGGAACTCGTTGCCCGAGTCTGTGTTTCCCGATATGTACAATCCTGGAGTCTTCAAGACGCGAGTGAATAGGTTCCATCTAGGTTTGCGTGCTAAATCCTAGACAACGTCATCACTTAACATCAGGTGAGACAGTTGTCAAACGCAAATTTATAATATGTAAAAAAAAAAAAAAAAAAGATAAATTTATCATAGTAGTATATGAAACACCATTATTTCTATCTAATACGCTTAAAACTTAGTAGGGTTCTCGAGTCCATAATATAAAATGATAAAATAGTATAAAGTTTTTTCTATAGGTACAAAAATTGTCAGACCAAGTAATACCAACAAACACTAATTAGAAATTCTCTGGGCTGTCTCCACTTTCAAAGGCCGGCAAAGTAAACAAAGACCCTCAAGAACAATCGACATTTCAGGGGAAATAACAAAACACCGGGACCAATCAGCCGTGACTTTACCTTGCTTAATAAAAGCAAGAAAAAATAACAATCCCTCGTTTTCCGGAGCGAAAATTCCCCGACGACGAGGTATTGGTGTAACTTTCTTCATTTGAAGGAACTCATGCAAAAAGTTACAAGGCCATCCAGCACGCACATAATGGCGTAGCTAAGGAACAGGTAACAAAGAAAAAAATAATTTATAAATATATAAATTTATGAGATTCCTGAGACCAGTGGGACACGTCTTAATATTGACTCTTTGTGTAACCGGGCCGCTTCCAACAGGTCCTTGTGGAAATCAATGGGGGAGGCGTATGTCCAGCAGTGGACGTCCTATGGCTGAGATGATGATGATGATGTGTAACCAAGTAACTATTTTATGCAATCCAGTTTATTTAATTCACAATCCATTAACTTTTTGTCATACATACATGTAAATACATCTTGACACTTGAGCATTTTGAGATTTAATTGTATTAATATAATTTTAATTTGCTGTGTGATAATATGTAATTGTATGAATATTATACGTTTTTATCACAATAAACAAAACTTGAAATTGAATTAAATTTTGAATTTTTCATGTAAAAATATATCAAGAATGGTAGGTATAAATCAATTTAGTTAAACAGACATCGGCCACATCGTGTCTAATGTCGTCGCTGTTTTGCCTAAAGACGGTATAAGGCAGGGTAGCGATAGCTTGGATAGTATTAATTGATTCCGTAAGTTTTTTATCTCTAATGAAAAGGTCTGATATATTCCCACCACACGAGTGAGCGAAAGTCACAGGCTCCCCATAATCTCTTAGATGATTTTATTAAACCCCTTTCGTCCCTGCTGCCACACACACAAACCCGGAATAAATGTTATATTTAAAAATATATGAGTGCTTTTCCCGGGTACAATATTACGTTTCTAAAACTCGAATGCAAAATTGTTTTACGATTGAAAGTTTGATCTAGGCTCATTATTATTTCCGTGTGAAGAGAATACCTTTTTAAAACTCGAATGCAAAATTGTTTTACGATTGAAAGTTTGATCTAGGCTCATTATTATTTCCGTGTGAAGAGAATACCTTTTTAAAACTCGAGTGCAAAATTGTTTTACGATTGAAAGTTTGATCTAGGCTCATTATTATTTCCGTGTGAAGAGAATACCTTTTTAAAACTCGAATGCAAAATTGTTTTACGATTGAAAGTTTGATCTAGGCTCATTATTATTTCCGTGTGAAGAGAATACCTTTTTAAAACTCGAGTGCAAAATTGTTTTAAGATTGAAAGTTTGATCTAGGCTCATTATTATTTCCGTGTGAAGAGACTACCTTTTTAAAACTCGAATGCAAAATTGTTTTACAATTGAAAGTTTGATCTAGGCTCATATTATTTCCGTGTGGAGAGAATAATTTCCGAAATGAATAAAGTTAATAGGGAAAGTGTCACATTATCGTCGCCGTGGAAGAGGACATTATTCATAAATTCTAAGGCGGGGTGTTCAACCAGCTCTCAGGGGACTGTTTTAATGTTAGGATTTACATTGAATAGTACACTTTGTATTTTCAGACAAAACCCATGTTGGTAGAGAATAGCAGACAGAAATGTACTGTTTTGCTGTCCATATTGATATTTCAGAGTTACAAAGGAATGTTTCAATTCTAGTTATTATGTATTAAATTTTACTGTAGCGACGGATGTCTATCCGTCTGTATGTCATGTTCATACTACTACTATTACTAAAAAAATTTATGTAAGCTTCAGTTTCAGCACTGATATATATTTTGACACAACACATTTCGAGAAATTATTTTAATTTGGAGATCGCTATGTGTGCGATTAAGCGAGAATAAGGTGTAAATTTAGCATACCTCGCCCCGCGTGGGGAGCGACCACGGTCAAGCGGTCACTTTCAAAACACCGTTGAGTGGGGACGAGCCATAATATGGTCAATCTTTTTTTTTTCACACTTAAACCCCCGCACTAGGATCCCTGTATCGCGGGAGGCTTGGACACACAAATTCACAGCACACAAACATCCAAGACCCGGGACAAACACCTACACTCAACGTACAAATGTTTGCCCCTGCATGGATTCGAACCCAGGGTTCCGGAGACACAGTAGTCATGTCACTGACACTAACCACTGCGCCACGGCGACCGTCTTAGAGAGTTCTTATTCATTAGTGACTTCATAGGTATTATAAATATGTATATTAACATCCCATATATTACCTGAACTAGGATTATATTCACATGAAATGCGCATTTTTAATATAGCTGCAAATAACTTATATTATATAATAAACATAACATCGATTACTACGTAACAAAGAACACATTAACCAAATATTTTCACCATCAAACTGATAAGAGGGTTTTTTTATATAAAAACATTATCTCTCTTTACTCCATCTCCATATAAACTTTAAATGTACCCTAGTTGCATACTCGCCTGTTCGCGTATTTTCAGTAAAAAGGGGCGAAAAGTTTATACTACTTGTGTTAAAATATTGTATTTACAGATTTAAAATCTGTAAATAAAAATTCATTATCATATGTAACATATTATACAATGATACTTCTAATAAAGTCAGCGAGCGAAAGTGAGATTAATCTTGAGATTTTGAGTATACTGTCGTCGTATGAAATATCATCTCATACCATTAAAGTCCCAAAAAGAAAAAGAAATAACTGCAACGTCCCCAAGCGACAGTACTTCCAAACAATTAGAGGCAGCTCGTTAGCCCCACGATTTTAACAACCTCCCGGCTTCACTGCTATGCGTTTTATTAGTTCATAAAAAAGATATTTTGTAAATAGTCGGCTTTGTTGATAGTACAACTTCGTTATGAGTATTAATTTTTTAGGGGCATTGAAGATATAATTTTTTTTTATAGTTTTGTCGGTTGTTTCAGTAATTGCTTAAGAAATAATATTTTATGATGAATGCCGATAACATTTCATTCTAGATGTTTTTACGTCTAAAGTACAATTCCCAAAAAGAATAAACTTGTTTAATAATTATTAGCTATTTAAATCACTGGTTCCAATAATTATGGGCCATAAAGACGAGTGCTAAGCTTAGCTCAACGGGAACTAAATTAAAATTATAGAAGTACCGATTCGGACACTATTGGTGTTTGAACTCACGAGCTGTAACTAAATTTTTTATCTTTGCTAAATAAGCACATACATGTACCTCTTAAAGAGCATTCGAAATTTCCTAACACTACCGGTTTATATAGAACATCTTACAGAAATGTTTTACGCCATCTATCGTAAATAGTTCGAACTAGTTAATACACCGATCGACCCGCAGTTAGAAATATGTCAAAACGATGGCGCTTTTTCAAGTATTTTGAAGGTCTATTTTTCATCAACATCTTAGCCAAAATGACGTCCATAGCTGCTCTTCTACCTTGATCTCCACAAGGACCGACTGAAAAGAGCCAGCATATATCCTGCTACCTTGATCAGTTTGTTTTTTAATCACCTTGTCGTTGGAGGTACTTATAATATGAAACAGGCATAGACGTATTGTTATAAACTTTCATGGCTTTTCATGATATATATAATAATATATTGTTTAACCCGGGATACGCACCATGATTTTCATTTTGATTGAGTTCCCGACATTTCGGCGTTCCACGCACCATGATCATGAAGAGACTGTCTCATGCTGCGTGGAATCGCGCCGAAATATCGGGAATTCAATCAAAATGAAAATCATGGTGCGTATCCCGGGTTAAACAATATATATATAATGAAATATAGAAGTATAAGTCCCAGTTTATCAATATTTGGTTTGGTGCGGATTTTGGTGAATCGCTTCGTACAGTATTTGAACTACCTAGTTATTTAATTTTTTTTAATATTATAAGCTTGCGTTTAACCACTATTTCACCTGAAATTAATTGATGACGCTGTCTAAAAAAAAATGTCACACGTACGAAAGCCTAGAATGTACCTATTCACTCATGACTTGAAGACTCCAGGGTTTTACATATCGGGAAACACAGACTCGGGCAACGAGTTCCATTCCTTGGCAGTATGCATTAAGAAAGTGGAGGCAAAACGCTTCGTACGTATAGGTCTTCCATATAGTGATGGCGTATTGCCGTACGCGGTACATCTGGTCGACAGATGATAGATAGATGAATCAAATTATCATTCCAGGGCACATTATCCACAAAAATTCCACGCACAAAATACCTTCATAGCAGTGACTGCAATTCTTCCTAGAAAAATGCAATTCAGTCGCTGTATTGGTACGTCATACGACGTAATGCTAAATAACGCTCAAGACGTTACACAGTAAATTAATTTCTGCGTCACATCATTTATACTAACGATTTTATCTACTGTATCTTAACAACCACTTACTTTGAATAGCCGGAAGTTCAACGACCTTTCAGTGTACACAAACCGTAGCCTAGCAACGCGAAACAATAACAAGCTTAGAACTCCAATTTCTTTTGAATTTTATTTCGATCACGTGAGGTTCGAGTTGGAGGGCGTACTTGGGTCCCATAATGCGAAAAACTGGGTCAAGAGGCAAATCATTAGGGCAATATATACTATTGATTTTAAGTTCGACGATATTTGTGTGATTTCGCTTCTTAGTACAATATTATAGCTAGCAAATTGGAATTATGTTAGAAAAAGCGTAAGTAACCTGTTTTACTAAACACAAAATATCACAAATATCAGTTGCAGAAATAACTTATTATCTATTGACGATGAAATAAAACCTTGTTCAATTCCACGTTTCCGATAAAGTTAACGTACGATGACGATGTTCCATCGAATTGAAAACAGTAATCTAACTAATATAATAAAGGCGAAAGTTTGTGTGTATGTTACTTCTCACTTTGTGTCGCTCAAACGGCTACCCACGATTTCTATAAATTTTGGTATGTTGATAGCGTATACACTGGATACATACTGGATAGACATATGCTTATTTTCCTCATCACCATCATCACCGTTTTTCATCACCACGCGGGTAAAACCGCGGGGCGCAGCTAATTAATTATATTTCTATTCAACGTTCATATTAAAATGATCCTAAGAAACATACAAATATTTATTAACACAGCTCCTGGTACTCATTAAACACTAATTAATTAAAGGTAAGCTACCACTCGGATACAGTTCAAGTTTTAGAAGGAAAAAAGCTACATAGTACATTTACCCAAAAAGGGAACCGACTTCAACACTCAAAAGTGTGAAATAACTTGTTGAAGTTCACCCTTTTCAGTGACCTTTGCTACTCACGGGATCAAATTGTCATTGTATATATGTAATCACCATTTCTCCACCCGTACCTATAATGTCATCGACGTATGCGTAGTACTTTTCAGTTATTGAAATGTAACTCATAAACCGCTAAATGGGACCACACGGGAAGCACAAAGCTTTCGAATAAAAATAAAAAATCAACGGTTCACCCAGTCGAAAGTTCTGAGGTAACAAACATACAAAAAATAATAAACATGCGGTTCGATTTGAGAACCTCCTCCTTTTTAAAGTCGGTTAGAAATGTCGTCAGTTATAAGTGGTGGCCGCTTTAGTCGCGCAGTCCTGGGAAAATCAATGGGGGAAGCGTAGGTAACTCCAGTTGTTTCTTATTTTTTAATAATGGGCCGATGCCTTTATTAAAATAAAATACTAATAACTAAGTACAACACTACAGCTACTACAAAAACTTTTGAGAAATCCGCCATTACTAGAAATCCACTAGCTATTTGGCAGTCTATAGATAACACAATTAATGCTCTAACCCGATACTAGTTGGCAGCTGGCGTAGAATACTAGCAGCATTGCCACGTTGAATTGCAATGCTGATTCGTTGAGCCAATTAATAATTGGCTCAACGAATCAGCATTGCATTCAGTTTCAGCATTCACATAATATGTGCCAGCATAACAAATCTGTTAGTACAATACAAAGTCTATCTGAAGTCTATTTTGATTGAAAATTAGCGTATTTAACCCGAACTTTGGAGCAATAGGGGCCCCAAATTATCAATTAAAAAAAAGGCATATCCTACCATGCCTACCATGAAATAAGCTTTTGCGGCGCACTGTATGAATGAAGATTTTTAGGTGTCAATCTCATTCTGACAGTGCTTTGATGTAACGAAAATTAAAAATGCTTTTTACATCTGTGTTAATGTAAGCCCCTGAGTTCAAAGCAGAGCTACTCAAAGCGAGGTTCTATGAAGTATGGGGGAACGCTGATGGATACGGCCTTTATAAGTCTGTTCGTGTTGTATGTATATCGTGTATTGGTTTTTTTTTTTTGTATTAGATAGTACGTAGGTACTAATATAATAATATAATACTAATACCAATAAGTTCAGCAATATTTTTAAAAACATAGTAAAATTATTTTTGGTTAGGTATAGTGCGGAATTCGGCTTTTAAAGTTATACTTATTCAAGTTGCGTTTGGTAATTTTACAAGCTCTAGAACAGTGTTTGCCAAAATCCAATAAAAAAATATATCATTGTTAGCGACTCTCTGGTAGGCTTTAGTTTAGAGCCTTGAAAACCGGCGAAGAGTTGCTTGCCTATCGGTTTTGTATCGGATGTGCACACTTAATTCCACCATCTCCATTCTATCATCGGTCAACCAGAAGTAAGGCTATGCGCCACCGCAACATTGTATATATACCACCATTACGCACGAAGCATTTTGCTTCCACCTTTATAATGCGTACTGCCAGGGAGTGGAACTCACTACCTGAGTCTGTGTTTCCCGATATGTACAACCCCGGAGTCTTCAACTCGCAAGTGAATAGGTACCGTCTGAGTTTGCGTTCTACACGTTAGACCGCATCGTCACTTAACATCAGGTGTAACAGCGGTCAAAAGTGAGCTAATAATTATATAACCTTTAAAAAATACATTTAGTAAAACAGATAACAATACACACAGCATGTTGAATGAAAATGTTGTGTTGCATGTTCTGTTAGGAATATCTGGGCAGGCGAACTCTTAACCTTAACCTTTTGACAATCCTACTTATTATAAATGCGAAAGTTTGTGTGTATGTGTGTATGTTTGTTACTTCTTCACGCTCAAAAGGCTACACCAATTTCGATGAAGTTTGGCATGGAGATAGTTTAAGCCCTGGATTAATACATAGGCTACTTTTATCCCGGAAAAAAGTATAGTTCCCGTGGGATAATTGAGTTAGCGGGAAAACCGTAATCCACGCGGGTCAAACCGCGGGGCGCTACTAGTTGCAAATAAATGTGAAGATTGGTTCATGCGATGCGCCAAACTAATTGGTTGCGCTTGCTGGAATGGTACTGTACTGAGAGCCAGGAAACCGTCGAAGAAGAAGAGATCGTTAACTGATTTCAAATTATCATTTTAAATATAAATTTGTGCCAGACTATATTTTATAAATCCTCCCTAAAAATTACGCGCTATCCTACCACCAATCGACCTTTACACATAAACAGGGTGTTCCTAAAAAACGGTCTCAACAAACGTGTAGTCAGCGAAACTCGTGGGGTGTTCCGCGCGGATGGGCGCTCGCGAAGAGATTTGAGAAACTTTTTTTTTCAACGCCACCCTGTCTGCGAACTAAGCAAATAGCTACGCAGCCAGAAGTACGGTAGAAATAAATGACGAACATTTTGTTGGCAGTTTTTAAGAAAATGTTTACGCTACCTCATAATTCCAGAAATACCAGAATACCAGAAATTAGTGTTCGCATTACGGTGTTCTGGTATGAAGATTGATTCAAAATAAAAAAAAGGGCTGAGGAGTTGAGAAATCTTCCCTTTTCTGGCTAAAAATAAGCAAGTATGATTAAATAAATAGAGCGACTCTTTATGGTTATTAGCATAACCCTAATACATAGTTTGCATTAAATGGATTAGTAGTAGTTTAAAGTTGTAATTTAAAATTTTGTACATATATAGAAGATGTACCGTCAAGTTTTGTAACTCTGAGATTCTGGATCATATCAATATCCATGAAAAGAATTTTATGGATATTAAAAAATAAATCTATCGTATGGACTATGTTTATCGGTGTAGTGAGTGTTATTTTAAAGACAAATTTTCATTTAATTCATCAATTTACTGACTTATTAAGTTATTAATTACAGTAATTGTTGACAAATTAGCTCTTGATAGCAAACTTAAAATAAACAAAATAGACTGTAAATATTCCGTTGATAAAATGTTAATTCTTGTAATAGTGACCACGTCAGTTTAAAAAACTCATATTGCTGAGGATGTAGTTGAGTTTCATTTATTCAATATATGAATGCTTGCTATAGAATAAATAATATAAAGTAAGCATGCATACATCGATATTCATAGTATATACTATGTATGTAAAACACATAGTAAATATCCCGATATGTAATGAAGTATAATTCTCTGCTAAGTTCGTCATCCTCAAAGTCAGTGTGTCACGTAATAAAGCAAATACCTAAACCTAACGGTGGTGAACGAGGTTTAACTCATTTCCCGAACAACGTTTCCAATATGTGCTGAGGGTAGGATGGAAAATCGAACAAGGCCATGTCTCTGTACGGGGGATTATCTTGAATTACCAGGAAATTTTCACATTGATTGGACACGTGCTGAATTAAAAAAGTGTCTTTTGGTTATTGATATGAATATATGTGTATGACATCTCTTCAATTCGAAAATTTGTGTTTATTGTATGTTTGAGATCACTCACAGCTAAAATGGATTAACGGAATTGCATACAATGTTTTTTTTTTAGATCCCGACATAGCGTATTTAATATTTTTTCCCAATGTGGCAGCACCTGTGGGATATTTCATGGGAGGCAACGTGAAAAATGTTGTCTATGCGGGTGAAACCGCGGGGCACCGCTAGTCTTGAATAAACGGATTTCAAGCAATAAATTGTTCATAACAGCGGTTCATATAAGGCAATAAACACACTGGGCGGCCGCCATATAAAAAATTTAAGAAACCCTAATACAGGGTTAAAATGTTGTTAATTCAACGCATTTTTTAATTAATTGTCTAGAAACGTATTTAGGATTTAGGAAAATTTTACATTTAGTATAATTCTGACTGGCTGGTTGGCGCAGTTGGTAGCAGTTCTGAGCCGTTAGTCCCGGGTTCGATTTCCGGACAGGTCAAACATTTGTGTGCATGAACATGTATCAGTCATCAGGTTACCATAGTACAGGCTCTTCCTAATTTGGGACCTGAAGACCTTGTGTAAATGTTAAAAAAAAAACAGATTGAAGCGAACCTAGTGTATCAAAAAATAATGTACTTTTCAAATCCGAAATCATAACTCACAGCTTTGTTGAACAATTTGCAGTTCAACAAACGTAGCTGAAAGTTATTTCGGATACGGTTTTTTACAATTTACTACTATTTCTTTGTCTATGGAACAAAACTTTAACTTAAACGTAAACTTTTTTTAAATCAACATAATACTTTGGTCTGTGATGGTAATCGAAACAGTATCTTCTGAATTTCGAATTTCTAATCTAGCAAGCATTTCAGTACATGGACAACGAGCTTTAAATGTGAGACGCGAATCACAATAGTGCAGGTGCGAGCCGCGTCTTCTGCAGATCACAGGATTAATAATAACATTATCTCTTTTTCAGTTGCTGAACACTTTGTCTTCAGATTTGGAGGACATGCTCTCCGAGTTATATGAAGACAGCGATATAGCAAGGTAAGATATATATATTTATACATATACTTGAATAGAATATTAAATACGCATACGTGTGAGCTAAGAACGTAGTCTACTAAGTTCCTTGACACTTAACTCCATAACATAATATGTATTATAAATGTATAAAACACGGGAGTTACTCACGTAATAAGTCAGAGGGTTCCGACTATAGTTTCAACCACATTACTTCTTCAAGTCTTTTTCAAGGAGAATACGGGACGCTCGCGGACTCGGTCGCGATTTGCCCAGTACTAGGCGAATCGCGACCGCGTCCGCGAGCGCCCCGTATTCTCCTTGAAAAAGACCACCGAATGTGGTTGAAACTATAGTCGGAACCCTCTGACTTATAACGTGAGTAACTCCCGTGTTTTATACATTTATAATGTATCAAAACCACGTCAGTTTTAATAACATAATATGTATTTTTAACCGACTCCAAAAAATTGAAGAGGTTACCATGATAATTCAAAAGTTACTATTATCAAAATATTGTGCGCATGGTACCGACTTCGACAAGTCATTTCACACTTTTGAGTGGTGCAGTCGGTTTCATTTTTTTGGTATTTTTTTTTAAATACATTTTCGGGAAATGTTATTTTTTTCTTAATTTATCTGCCCGGTAAGCAAGGTCGCACAACGAGCTACGCAGAGACCTATGCTCAGGATTTCACTACGAGCTGAGTATCAGAGATGAGACATATCCCAGAGAAATGATTTTCAATTCAGTCAGTCAGCATGCATACCGTGGTACAAACAGCCGATGGAGTCGATAGGTTTAAAAGAGGAGATTATGGCATTACTGGCCAACGTCTAGACCAACGAAACCACCAACTAGGTCTCTTGTTGCATAGAAAAATCAGCCCACTACGTTCCACTGTTACTACACGGTGTACCTCTCCTAACGTATTAGTGAGTTATAGTTTTTTTTTTTTTTTTTTTTTTATTGGGAATAGGCAAGCGTTTGACCACTATCTCACCTGATGTTAAGTGATGATGCGGTCTACGGTGGAGCACACCTGCCTAGAAGATACCTATTCACTCGTGACTTGAAGATAACCAGGTTGTATGTTTGCGGAAACACAGATTTAGGCAATAAATTCCATTCGTTAGCTGTACGCACTAGGAATGTGGTAGCAAAACGCTTCGTGCGACAAGTTGGAACGTCCACCATGTATGGATGTCGCATTGCCGTCCGTCTGGTCGTCCTAAGATGGAATGGGGATGGTGGAATCAAATTATGCAACTCCAGAGCACACTCCCCGAAATGTATCCGATAAAAAAGTTTATTTATATACGGACGTGGGATGTAAGATTAAGTAGTGGCAAGTGCATCTGTCAGAATTTCAGAGCACCCATATCGTAGTCTGACGGCTGGCGTGTTGACAGATAAAAAGGAATAAGATGCCTTCTGAGACACTGAGGCGATCAGTTTAAAATGCCCCCAGTACATTAAATTTAGATCTATGTCTAGCAGTTACCCATTAAAATAATGACTGCAGATTATTAACGTGGCTTATCTATTCAAGACATATTCACATAAAGGAGCTTTACTACAAAAACTTAAGTATTTTCTTCTTCTTCTTCTTGTCTTGTGCCTTATCTCACACTAGCATGGCACATAGGTCGGCACAACATATTTTTCTCTTCCATTCTCTTCTTTCATTAGTCATCTCAGTGGTCACACCTATCGTAAACATATCATTCCTCACACAGTCCCTCCAATGCCTTCTTCGGCCTTTCTCTTCCTCTATATCCATCCACATTCATGTAAAGTACTCTTTTTGTTACATTTTTCATCTTTCCTCATGACATGCCCATACCAAGCCAATCTATTCTCTTTCAAATTATCATTCATTAATTTTAGTATCAAGAAGTTAAAATATTATACTTTTCAAGAAATAATATTACTTTAAATGTTTTTTCTTTAAATGCAGTCTTAGTGCCCAGAGGTTATTGAAGATAGTTTTGTGCTCAACTGAAATTAGTGAAGAACAACTAGTATATTTTTCGCACAGATCTTATTACAAGTTTAGACTTTAAAGCTTTGATATAAGATTGTAAATAAGCAATTTCGTTCTTTCGTCTCCGGCAAGCGATACAAAATTACATTATTGGTGAAGCGGCGCTCGACCGAACACCGTAAATCGAATCACTCATTACCCTCAGTTCGGATCTTGCTTTCCACTGGAAACCTCCTTTGACATGAGAACCCTTTGTGATATTATAAATGGAGCTATTAAGAAGCTTTCCTACGAAGTGAGGTATTAAGGAAGTTTTAATTTTCCTGGCTAATAAAGTACTTTTAGAGGGGTGCTTACGATGTACTTTACTGGGTAGCAGAGTAAAAAGAAATGAGGTCACAAATGATTTATACCTCCTTTGTAATTATTCAAGAAAGCGAATAATAAAATAAAATGTAGGTAAGTACTTTTCATATACTGTCCAGTTCATTTGAGCGACGGAGTTATTCTCGGTAATTATTTTTGAAGTACCTATATTTTAATATTATACTAATGAACCAGAATAAGTAACACTTTCTGCTCTCGTGTCACGTAATTATTTCACTTAGTGCCATCTACAGAAGAGTAGCTTACAGCGGATGGTGTTAAAAACGTCACGCCTTGTAGATATGGATCCAGAAAACATTTTGTTGTCCAAAAATCACGTTTTCACGAATGCAGTCTTTTAGAAATAAAGTTGTAAATCACAATGTTATCATAATACGGGATTTTGAGAGAGATTTGAGACTGCGGCCAAGGCATGCCCAGCATAGCACGTCCATTGTCAAGGAGCAGACGACCTGATAAATAAAGTATGTCGACGCTGGACTTGAGATACGTCCATCCATTCCATGTGAAGTTTTATGGGATAATAAATACGTCCAATGATGGATGTGGATTGGACTGATGGTGACATTTCTTTATAAGTAATGGTCAAGTTTTAATAAAGAAACATATAAATAATGGTCAAGTTTTGGTCATGTGCCTCATTCAATTACAACCTAGCCTTAAGGCTAATGAGTTATTTACTTTTGACTTAATTTGCTTAAATGGGGCACCCATCTTATTGTCTCTATAATATTAGGGGGAATTAGTTATAGGGGATTAATCTTTATTAAGGGGAAGACACATTGTTCTGCTGTTCTTTAGGGTAGTTCTAATTTCCTACTCACTAACACTACACTAACTCAAAAGGTATTTTTCCTTGCAATAAAATAAATAAATTAAATTCATTTATTTCGGGTTACTATGATCTCTACACAGTATAAAATAAATCTAAGGCTTCTTAAGTCTTCTCACTAGTCCGTGTTGTCAAGGAGTTGGAAAGCCTCGAAATCACATGGTGATGAAGTCTTCGTTCATGAGTTTTAGCTACTTTTTGATTATATCGACGACGACATCCATTTTTAGGTCATGACAGAGGTCGTCATTTTTTATGTACCAGGATGACTGAGGATGATAAAAACTCATTTTGGGCAGTAAAAAGTCTTTATTTGCAAAGTCTATTATGTACATCGACAGCTTAATCTGTACAGTTTTACGTATATTCTTTACAGTATCCTGTTTGAAGCCAATAAAGCACTGATAGCATAAATCAACCGACAAAAGATGAGTCTGTTATCGAGCTTAACAAATCATCGGCTCCTATCCTGAGTTTGACGGAACAATGGACGGCCCTCGCTGAAATTGGTAGCTATCAACAGTGATTATGGGTAGTCCCTGTGTAAACAGTATGGTTTTAAGTGTCTTTCCTCTTTATAATATTAGTATAGATATGTACTTTACAGATGACCTAAGTTATGTTCAGCGTGTGTTATCCACTCATACTATTATTATATTATTCAGTATATCCGCTAGGTATGATTTTAATTGACAATAAGTGGAAAAAAGCAGAATACCTAAATCATTGTTCTATAATCGATTAACGGTACATTTTTATTGATAGAGCTATGCTTGGAGTTTCTCTTCGACATCGAAATGAAGAAATCTTAAAAAGGTTTTGCTCCCCAACAAGAAAAGAGGCGCAAGACGACCTCCTCTCACGTGGTGGTCTACTATGCCCAAGGATCTGGAACAAGCTCATTTGAATTTTCAGAAAACCCAAGATAGATGTACTGGCACAAAAAACAAGGAGAGCCGATCCTAGATAACGGGACAAGTCAAAGAAGATCAAGTTGAAACAGAACCGGGAAGGCCATATAGCATGCAGAGCTGATGACAGATTGGGTCGAAGATTCTCAAGTGGAGACCACGGACCGGCAAGCGCAATATAGGACGTTCTTCACCGACAAGGAGAACGGATGACCCGACTAAGATCGCAAGAGGCTAGATAAGCTTCCAATTAGTTCTTGTCATCTAAGAAGCCTACGTCCATCAGTGGGTGTGAAACGATGTTAATTCTCATTATACACACTTTTTGCCCCTGTAGGTAATGTAAATATCACCATAACCCTTAACTGCCTTGAGTCTTCTGCAGATATGTAAAGCAGGCATTCCCCCAAAACCATATATCTCACACTGCGTAGTTTTGCATCGCACCTCTCATAAAATGTGGTTAGTACGTAGAGTTTAGCATATGAAAATCTTTTCTACGCGTCCCATCTCACATAACATTATGCAACCAGTGTTTGATTATCATAATCGACTTATATTTGAATCTTTGCTATAGGATTCTGTACCTTTCGTTCTTCAAAAGTCTAAATGACTAAATAGAACAAAACACAGTTTTTTTTATAGATTATAGATCTAGCGCTTGACCACTATCATCAGTTGATGGTCAGTGACGATGTGGTCGACGATGTAATTACACCAGACCTAGAATGTTTACTGGCTTTCAAGGACTGTGCTGCTTGAATACAGTATTGTGTTTGGTGACAGTTTTTCAAACTTGAGGATAGTAGCCAGGCAGGTACTCGAAAGTACCCTACCACCATGCTAGGAATTTGGTAACCTTCACCGGAAACTCAAGCCGTTGGTGGGGATTGAACCAGCTTTCGGTTTGACAGTCGACGCTCCCACCGCTGAGCTGCCATCGCTTCAATTGTCCCTAACGTCTTTACTATTCCATCATTTATTAATAAACAGTTCACAAATAAATCGATTAATGTTTAACCCCTGACGCAAAAAGGGGTTTCTAGGAAATGTATGCATAAATATTGTGTCAGTTAACTGTCAATCAGTGTGCGTGTTAAGCGCCGTAATCAATAAGTAAGTTCGTGTGTTGTACCTACCATATCAACCATCATCATGATCATCATCTCAGCCATAGGACGTCCATCCGACAGCTGGACATATGCCTCCCCTATTGAAATCCACAAGGATCGGTTGGAAGCGGCCCACATCCAGCCTTTTCCTGCGATCTTAGTCAGGTCGTCTGTCCACCATCAATCAATTATGCACTCAATTATTTAAACATTCCTGAGGTTGGAAATGCTTTATTAAATTTTAAAGTCGAATAACAAAGCTAACAACAGAAATCGGTTTGTTACTGTTTCAGTTTATTTAGGTGAACGCTCTGTTTATATAGGATGAGATGGGTATAATTTCTCCAAGTAAAGTCAAGCTTCCGAGACCTCGACAAATGAGGTTAAGCTACGTCAATAACTTAGATGAACCTGGGAGTAACACGTACCTACTTCTATGAAAATTGAGCCGTCAAAAACAACAATACACGCCCGAAACTGAGGCCTAAACTTCCGAACAAAGCATTATGAATAATGAAACACCCTCTGTATAAAGCTGGTCCCCACCTACGGGGTGTAGCCGCAAAACTGCCATTCTGGGGTGTCGCGTAAAAAACGGGAGAGCAAAGTGTTTTTTACGACTTTAATACGAGTTTATTAAAATATTTAAAGCGCAAGTTTCCAGAGAATTTCCCCGAAGACATAGCAAGAGGTCCCACGGCTTGGAACCAAGGGCTAGGTGTGGGAGTGATGAATTAAAATGCGGCGTGCGACTGTAGATGTCGACACATGGTATTATGAGCTTTTTTTCTACCTACATTTTTATAATAAATCGTTACTTATTTAAGGAGGTGCTTGTAACTAATTATGTTTGTTGCCGTCATCGTCGACAATGAGAGTCGACAAAGAGATGACATCTCAGGTTTGCCGTCTATTCCGTGCCAGGTATTCCGTCACGACCTTCCCCACATCCACGATGCTCTCAATGCCTCTCTTTACTGTTACCACATGCAGGTTAATCGTATTGTTGCGCTGGAAGTCAAAGAACATTAGAGCAACTTAGTATAAAAGACAACTATGTTTTTTTTTAATTTTTACTTGATGGTCAGTGACGCGTCAGATCAGAGGTAGAGGATGTCGAATTTTGCCGTGACGTCATTTAATTGGGACCCAACGGAAGTCCAGGGCTGGTTTAAAACCTAGCATATGCTGAGTTGGAAACCAATTTAGGACATACAACTATATCTTTCTTTTTGTTATTTTTCTTATTGTGTTTTCTTTGCCTGTGTGTCTTTAGCCTTCCACTAAATGTTTCCGACACAGTCTGACTACTGTGGTCTAAGTCTGCGCAAGAGTAAACTCCGTTAGGAACGCTTTGGCATACCTAAGTGCATTTAAGGATGCCTTTCGCACGCTTGTTGATTGCCACATTTAGATACAATAATTTTAATGACGCAGAGGTCTGAGGGCTACAAACTGATCCTTTTTACGCTGTATAAATCTAGCGTTTGACCGCTATCTCACTTGATGGTCAGTGATGATGTGGTCGAAGATGTTATCACGCTAGACCCAGAGTGCTAACTGGCTGTCAAGGACTGCTGCCTGAACACACTATGTGTTTGGTGACAGTTTTCAAACTTGTGGGTGGTAGCTTGCCAGGCGGGTACCTATTTTACAGTACCTTACCACCATGCTGGGAATTTGATAACGGTGCTACGTTCACCGGAAGTTAAATAAATACTATAGTAATAAACAGATAAAGTATATTTGACTATAAATATCTATTTTATAGTAACGTTTGCACCCTACACCAGCTCGCTTTCAGACTTGACGCGAGGCTACAAAGGGTGATATGTACTTGAAAACCCTTTTTTATTAATGGATCAGGCAGCTACAAACTCGTAAAAATATAATACCTTTCAATTCTATTGAATTTTGTAGCAATAACCTAGATGTATTGTTGGACGCCGATCTTGCGGTCGCAAGATAGAATACTGCCACAAGTGTGAGGTATCAGTGAAGGTGTTCTTAATCAAATCAATTGAATGGTGAATCAAAATTGAATAATTTCATTGGTTGTAGGTACTTCTATATATGTTAACTAAGATCTTGTTGCACACCACACCCAAATGTTCAAGCTATCCTGTCCATCTAAAAGTTATCTTTAAGAGATTGCATTAGCGATAAGACCGCCGATTGTATAACCATAAGCTGCAATTAGTACGAAATATACTTTTGTATATTTGTCTACTTTTGTATATAAGTGCCGTGGTGGTACCGGCCTAGAATAGTACTCCCCCATCTCTTCCCGCGGGTGCCGTAAGAGTCGGCTAAGGGATCACGTACCAGGAGGTGGGCAGCAGCGCCTTCTGAGGATCGGAAATCATACTGCGCTCGCCAACCCGCCTGCCAAGCGTGGCGAGTATTGGCAAATCCCCCCTATATGGGGGAGGCATACGTCCAACAGTGGACGCACATAGCTGAGAAAAGAAAAAAAAAATACTTTTGTACAATACCGTTTTGTACACAGTACAGTGCCGTGGTGGTACCGGCCTAGAATAGTACTCCCCCATCTCTTCCCGTGAGTGCCCTAAGAGTCGGCTAAGGGATCACGTACCAGGTGGTGGGCAGCAACGCCTTCTGAGGATAGGACACCTGGCTGCGCTCGCCAACCCGCCTGCCAAGCTTGGCGAGTATTGGTAAATCCCCCCTATATGGGGAGGCATATCCAGACGTCCTATGGCTGCGATGAATTGAATACATCATGTACATTTTATGATTTTATAGAGTTAATCTATCTATCTATCTACTTTTTACTGTAATATAAATAACATGAAAAGAAACGCAAGACTAAAACGACGAAATAATACCAATACCTAGATACCCTTTAAGCTGACATACCTAATAATCATTCAGGTCTACAAAGCCTAACTAACAATAGAAAAATCTCATCAATCTTCACTATTTTTAATATAAATACACAGCAGTACAATACTTATATTTCCCTTTGTGAGTCTCGACAATGTTGCACAGGCCTTTTGTGGTTTGAGCCTGCCTGCACATTGTACAAATATAGGTACGCTGTGCTTTTAGTTCTTATATCCACCCCTAGTACCTATATATATATATATACTTTTCCTTTCTCCGGAATAGGGAAGGGAACGAAAAGCTGTGATCGATACTGTAATTCAACTCGGCACAATAAACATACGAACGGCGCGAATTTGTGGAAAATATAGTTAATTCATGAGACGGGATATAATATTTTTTTTTTTTTTTTTTTTTCCATTCTTCTGGTTTTCAAATCTAATTGTGTATAGCTATTGAACATTTCTTATTGTAAATATTATTATTTAATTTCGGTAATTTTGTGTCAATAAAGTTTATTTGTATTGTATTGTATAGCTAAATGTATTTCCCTACCTTACGTGTCGATTAAGTTGCATTGGCTGCTGCAATGAATTCTTGTGAGCACGGCAATGCAACTTGGTCCAAATGTGTAAGCCAATTCACAAATTAAAAATTTATCATTATATACAATGCAAACTTTCTTCTCTCACCTGCCCATCTATAAGTAACGTTTTATAATCGTACACAGCCGGACTTGGGCCTCTCTTAATCATTTCCATAAGAAATTTAAGAATAGCAGCACTGTATGTGAGAGTTCACCCGGGGAAATACTGCCACCATAATCTATTTCTACAGCCAGGCAGTAGTGTTCGCATTACTGTGTTCGAAATTAAAGGCACATGAGACTTACCAACTTTATGTCTCAGGGTGACGGGCGCAGTGCAGTTCTTTACGAATTGTATCTATTTACAGGCAGAGGTTACCACTTAACATCCTGTGGGTCTTTTGCTTGTTCCGTCACCTTATCCTATAAAAAAATACTTACTTTAAAATATATTATTTCCGAGAAATTTCTGTGATGACATACATTTGATGATATGGATAAACTCAGAGCCGTTTTCTAAGTGCCAAAATTCCTAAGTGTAAATGTGTTGTATAAATTGTAATATTATATGGTATTTTTTCGTATTAATACCAGCACAATATTTGGACCAGTCAAAATTCAAATTAAGCTACGTAACCCCATTCAAGTGTTATAAAGTAATAAATATTTAAAAAATAAATAATTTAATAACTATATGATTCAATAATTATTGAATCATATAGTTATTATGTGGAAAATTTGAAAACGAATATTTTTATCAACAATCGCAATCGCTCAGCACTAGAGCTGGCAGTACTTTGAGTGATTGCGAGCGAACTTACCAAACAATGCTCGCCGAGTCAATCTCGCCGTATCACTGCGCCATAAATATAGCGTCATCAAGCCACATCATGGGCACAATTCTGCTATTTAGATTTGATCAAAGTTGTCTCCACTGCCTCAAAAAATATAGTTTTCTGAGAGCACACTGGAACATGGAAGTCTAAATTATCGGCTATCTAATATCTAATATCTAATATATCGGCACGGGCCCGAATCCAAAACTTGTAGGAATAATTAGATACATTTTTTGTTTCGTTTATTTGATTGATTTGATTCTATTCAGCTCATTAAATTCTGAAAGTGGCCAAACGGCCTATTGGGTTGAACTAGCCCTATACGTCAATGCTTTTAAACCCCCTCATTATGTCCGGTATGGCCTAACGCGTGGTGCTTGCCAAAGTACGACAGCGCTTAGTGAACAATAGGAGAGTTCATCCATGCTAGTAGCAAACGCAGAAAGACATACCCATTTGTTATAGAAGATAAGTAGATCAGAATTAATCATATTACAGTCATTCCAATCCATGAAACTGATCAGATCCTTAGCTATTTCTGTCCAATAATCACAGGTACGTCATCAGGTGCATAGTAGTAGATATAAATAGTGTTTGTGCAAATGTTCAATATTAATATTAGGTAAGTAAATTACGCACAGTCCTAGAGTATGAAAGTCACGAGTAAATATGTACTTTCTAAGTTTGCGTGCTAAATCCTAGACAACGTCATCACTTAACATCAGGTGAGACAGTGGTCAAACGCAAACTTATAAATAAGAAAAAAATAAAAAAACTTGTGTGTATTGTGTGCATTGAGGGACTTTCACTAAGCAGATATGAGCAGATGTTTGCGAATGTAATAAAAAACCTTGGCCGTTTTGGGGGAGTTTTAAACCAGTGGCCGAAGTACGAATCAATATTACGCAGCAGATTAAACTTAGTACTAACAGTCATTTTTCCAGTACAACTGTGACACAGATAAATGATAGTTTGTACGGACGTTATGTTCGTAATTCAATTGTTTATACGATTGCGACACGATCACTGTAACACAACTTATTTCTGCATCGGGCATTGCCTCAGGCACATATGTTAAAAACCGAAATGTGAGTGTGACAGTTTGTGACAGTTACATAGCTGCAGTATTTCTTTATCACTGCATTTTATACACACGGCACTCGTGTTATATGATTAGATACGTCATCACGTTATCGGATGATATCGGGTGCAACGTCCATTGCAAGGCCTAACCATTATTGAAAGAGCATTAAATTTAAAGGTCCTGGGCAAAAGAATAAGCATTATTCTTATGTCAAGAGGTGCACAAAACAGCGCACTGTGTTTTAGAGAACACAACTACCAGTATATCAATTTAACGGCTACAGGAAATCAATTGTTACCTAAGGTCTGATCTGACGACTACACTGACTTGAAACTTGTGAACTTTGAAATCTTATATAAACTATACCCACGCATAAGTTATTAAAAAAGATTGTTTTGAAGGTAATAAATAAAAAATACAAAGATTGTAATAATTAAGGCCTTAATTTAAATTTTAGCCTTTTAGGGGTCCATACCCCTAAAAGGCTAACTAGTCATTAGGTTATTACAGTGAGACAAATTATGATTATTTTTTGAAATATTTAAAATTAAAACGTCTAACGATTTGTAGTTTTGTCCTGATTTGGTCGTGTACAAAAAATCTTAAAATCTTCTTGATGATAACTGGATAACATATAAATTGACAAACCTTATATACTCATTTGGAAGTAGGTATATTATTTGTTTAATCAACTATTTCGACCTTAGATTGTTTTACCACAGACACATTGATAAATGTGTTTATTCAGACGCTTGTTTTTACACCGTGTCCGATGCTCATATAAACATTAGCGAAATGCCGTTCGCATCAGAATTTCGCTTATCTTTTTTGCTGATAGGGAAGAGCAGTAGGCAATAATTATTTCCGAATTAACCGCGTGGGGTGCCGCCGCCGGGTGCGCTAAATTAAATCGAACGATGCCCCCCGATGGACAGCGATCGGACCGTTTACCCTGCGTAATGGCGCAATCAGAATCTGCGCAAAAATTTGCTGCAAACGACGGTACATTACGGATTTGATATCAAAAATAATGAGTGGGGTCGTGAGGGCTTACAGTTGCTAAGTATATATCAATTACCTCAAGTATGGTTATAGGGTACTTTCGAATACCCGCCTGGTTAGCTACCATCCTCAAGTTTGACAAACTGTCACCAAACATATAGTGTATTCAGGGAGCAGTCCTTGAGAGCCAGTAAGAATTCTAGACCTAGCGTGATAACATCTTCGACCACATCGTCACTGACCATCAAGTGAGATAGTGGTCAAACGCTAGATCTATACAGTATAAAAAAAAGTATAATAACTGTATGAAAATGTACCGTATTAATTCGAGTTGAAAGCCTATGGTAAGTTTTTCATACAGCAAAATAGTCGACATATATCTCTATATTATACTCACAATCCCGATGGGCTCAGGGTATGTTATGAGTGTCAGTCGTTATCTGACGGACGCTGGTTCCCCAGCCCTGGTTTGACTTTTCAGTGTTACTATACCGAACATTATTAATTCCACAATTTATTTAAGCGACCATAACTCTCATTTGATTCATCAAAATTTGAATTCGGGTGAGTGGTTCTTTCCAGCTACCGCATGGCTCACCAACATCAAGTTTTAAAAACTGTCACTTAACACACAAAGGGTTCAGGAAGCTATCCTTAAGATCCAGTCCAGATTCTAGATAATTCTACCTTCGATGTGACATTATGTCACAATCAGTTGATATAAGTAGTTGTCTAGAACAACTATCAAAAAAATGAAAACAATTTAGTCAAGGTGGGTGCAAATGCAATATGCAATACACTGCCCTGTTTATTCTCGTTGTTTTATGTAAAATTTTCTAGAGCAACAGATTTTCTTGTACCGTATGCAATCTTCAGTTTAAATAACGTCTTCAAATTAAAAAGTGATTTATTATATAACTATTTATATAAATTTCCGAAAAGCATATGTATTGAATTATGACTAAATATTATACGAATCAAATCACTTTACTAATAATAAATAGTAATCTTTGCCAAACACACTTACACATCCCGACCTTGGCCTTGACTTGTCTTTCTTATCCTTAATCCGTACAAATACCATGTATTTTCTTCATAAAAATATTAGATTGTTCGGCTCCTAACCAACCGAGTAAAGTGTTGCCAACTATAAGACAACGGGCTATAACTATGATAATAACATTTTGTCTCAGTCTTGGTTTGTTTGTCGGACGGGAGAGGCATTTTACGAAGTACTGAATCTGGCTACACTTTTATTTTATTACACTTGCATATTTTATATTTGTATTTCCTTTGATTTGGCAATACTTACCTAAATCTAAACACGTTTAGATACTTTTTTCTAGGGGGATTTTATTTGCGACTTCGTTCTTTTGTTCTGTTTTATATTGCTTTGTATCAATCAGAACAGTAAAAACTTTTTGTGGTCTATAGACCACATAATTTTGTTAATCTGATTTTTATTGCGCACCGAGTATTACTCAGATAAAATAGTAATGTTCAAGTGTAACAAATAAAAGATTATACATAATTTGGTATTTTTGTTAATTTATAGAATACATTTTTACCACTGTCTCCTTCGAGGATTTACCACGTAAATGTAGCACACACACACACAGCTGCTGTCAGTGCAGGTCAGTGACAATGTAGTAAAATAAGTAATCACGCTAACTTGCAACGTTTACTATGCTATCAAGGATTGCTTATACGCACTATATTGTTTTCTGTGACAGTTTTTCAAACTTTACGGTTTACTTGACAGGTACTGCAAACACCCTGCCACCATGCTCGGAATTTAAAAATAGTGTTGTCTTCATCAGAAGCTCAAGCCGTTCGCGTTGATAGGGATTGACCCAGCGTCTGTCAGTTTAACAGCCGACGCTCCCACCGCTAAGCTATCATCGCTTCACAAATTAGTAGGTATGCATGGAAGTGTGTGTGATTGGTAGGTAATGGCTGTATTTACAACTAAATATATCAGCTTAATATTCTGTGGTATAATTAATTATACTGTGTTTTTCTCCCGTGTACACCTAATTACGAATATCGATTTAAAATATTACAATTCAGTTATGTATATTTCATCATGTTTAAAAAGGATTCCGTAAAAGACAAACACGAATCAAAATAATTTCGGAACATATACATTTAACAGAAAACAAGCGTTTTAAACATTTATACTCATTTGAATCGTCAGGGTCACTAAGGCAAGAGTGAACAATATTGTTATCATGATATTAAGGTTTCTTGAACTTTTTTTTCAATCGGGCCGATGCCCTTATTAAAATAATAATACCAATAACGAATTACAATATTACAGCTACTACATTTGGGCAGTCTTCTAGCTGTTGTCAGCCTATAGATTAATCAAATTCTCTAACCCGTTACCAGTTGGCAGCGTGCCCAGCATTGCCACGTTTCATTGCATTGCAATTTGTTAAGCCAATTATGTGCCGGCATTTGGGACACGCGTCGGATTATTTGTTTTTTAATTGCACGATATTTCATATCACAACAATGTTGCAGTTTTTTGCTCTGAAACTAATTTTAAGATTCAAGTAATTATGGGTTCACTTCCCAGTTATGTGTCTAATAATAATTTCATAATTTCGCACTACATAAATTTAATTATCAAGGGCGAGGTGTTTTTTATCCGGGTACCGGCATTAAATTAAGTTTGTCACTAGCACGCGTATCTCGCAAGGTCCACAGTCGACACGTGAATTTGTAAAAATCTATACTTACATATAAATGTTCGTACTGGTACTATGATAAAAAATACTAATGATAAAATGGAACCACAAATTAACTAGTAAATATATTTTTGAGAGTAAAATTTTTAGTAATTTTGAAATCTGTTTTTTTGCTGATTTTCATAATGATGTTGAATACATTTTGAAATCTATCATAAGGTCATGATTAAATTTACTAACCGACATCCAAAAAAGGAGGGGATCATAGATTTGGATGTTTATTTTATTTTTTCTGTGTATTACGGCATAAATCCATTATTTGAAAAAATATTATTTTCCATCTATAGCATTAAACATGAAACTTCTGGATTGGTAGCATATAAACTTCATTAAAATCGTAGCAGCATTTCCCTGTGATTTCAAAAAAATAAACATTTTCTACAGATAAGTAGTGCAGGTCAGATTTTTGTAGTTTTTTAACCAATATTGTATCAATCATTCGATCGATCCTTATACGAAAATCATTTTTTACTACAAATCAAACAATCCTTATACGTAAATATCTTTATTATCTTCAGTATTTCGTTTAACCAAAAAACATTCCTACTTTCCATTACGCATTAACGCTTCATAATATTTCAGACTGTATTCTTGGATTTTCACAAAAACAATGCTCCATAATATTCAAAGACGCTTTTATCAGTATTAAGAGAAATCCCTATCTAATCCATGTCTCCGCCCATTCGTAAAAGGTGTTCATACAAAACATGATAACATATCTTATAGAGGAGAAATGTTTGTTTAATTCTGATTAATCCATTCTACTGAAATACGTTGCTTACGTCGCGGTAAAATGAATGATTCCCGTGTAATAATTGTAATGTGTAATAAACCGTAATCTTCGCGGGTGAAACCGCGGGACGCTACTAGTTTTAATATAAATATAATAAGAACTTCATTATCATACTACACTATACATTATCAGGTAATTATATTGTCTAACAGAACGAGATCGAAAACAAAATTAGAATGAGATTGAATCGATACGTGTAAAATTATCTGTGCCGCACATGATATCTTATAATTATTTCTATTCTATTATATAATACATAAACTATAATAATATTATAAAGAGGAAAGATGTAATTGTTTGTTTGTTTGTTTGCATTGAAGAGGCTACGAAACTACTGAACTTGAAAAAATATTTTACTGTTGGGAAGCTACACTATTCCCGGGCGACATAGGATATATTATATTTTCAAAAAAAAATGGGATCCTTATTACTTTTCATTTTGAAATTTTTTACTCGTGCGAAGCCGGGGCGGACTGCTAGTATTATATAATACAGAATAGCACAGAGCGTTCGTTGCGTGTTAGATGATATTTCACTGAAGCGACGACAGAAATAATTAATCAAATATTACGTCTCTAGGTAACTTCACTGATGATACCAAATAAGACAAAAAAACTCCCTTTATTGCGAACGAACAGATGCGTTTGAATAATTACTTTGAGATCTGAGCCGTGTGAGGAAAAATGCGAAGAACAATGAATTATAGCGACGTTTACATCGCTCTGAGTTTTAATGAATGAGTAAGTATCAGATTATTTCCAGTAGCTGGTATAAGTGTAACATTAATCAGACTTCGACTTATGTATTATATTTATTTTTTATTATAAGCCCTTTTTGTGACAAAACTTGATCCCCAATACAACGGTGTTATGAGCAAGCCAGTGTTATATGCAACTTTATTACAATGACATTAGAATTGCCCAAACACGCAAATCGCCGTATTGAAATAGTAAAAGGGATACTAAAATTACCGATAAATGGAACCGACTTCAATACTCAAAAGTGTGAAATAACTTTTTGAAGTCGGTACCTTTGCCTTTGCTGCTCACGGAATCAATTGCGAATGTGTATATTCACCGATTTTTTCACCCGCAATTATATTGTCGTCCAATTAGACGTAACACTTTTCACTTATTGGAGTGTAACTCAAAATCAGCATGACCGTAGGACAAAATCAATATCAAAATCGGTTTACCCAGTCGAAAATTCTGAGGTAAGAAACACAAAAATAAACATACGGGTCGATTGAGGAGCTCCTCCTTTTTTGAAGTCAGTTGAAAATGAGATGGATTTTTTTTATACATATTATAAGTTTGCGTTTGACAACTGTCTCACCTGATGTTAAGTGATGACGTTGTCTAGGATTTAGCACGCAAACCTGGAAGGTTATTACTATTCACTCGCGACTTGAAGACTCCAGGATTGTACATATCGGGAAACACAGACTCGGGCAACGAGTTCCATTGATTGCATATCGAATGCAGCTGATGGCGTCAAGAGTTTCCAGAGGCCATAAAGGAATCTCAGAAGAAGATACCTATTCAATTACATTCTAAAGTTGTTCTGTTTACAAAATAAAGCGCTTTTCTGTGAGGGTATTTTCAGCAGTTGACGCTTCAGGGCGGAAATGAGGCATCGAGATTTCCTAATCAATCACGTCTAAGCTCAAATCATTGTTCGTGTCTCATGCATAGAGGGTATGATACAGATTAATTCTTGCTGCTCAAACACCTCGGGCGCGTTGCGGTCACCGACACGGGACATGCATCACGGACTAAACACGATTAACGACCTTGGAGTAGGGTGACCATAGGGTTTTGAACACAATTATATACTTAATAATTATAATTTTATACAACTAAAATTATATAGAATGTAATTAATATTCGTTGTCAATTAAGGCTATGATTATAATAACGTTTTCATGTCCACTCGATAGATTCGATGATACCTTTTACCTTTTTTTACCTTTTAGACCTTTTGATGATATAATATTGATGATCAAAACTTGTTATCTTATTGAGTGGTACGTTATTGTGGTAAGTTTGTTATACAATCCAACAAACTAAAATTATCTATAATTAGTGAGTTGCGAGAGTAGCTATTGTGTCGATCTAGCGTTTGACCACTATCTCACTGGATGGTCAGTGGAGATGTGGTCCAAGGTCACGCTAGGCCTAGAATGCTTACGGCTCTCAAGGACTTCTACCTGATCACACTATGCGTTTGGTGACAAGTTTTCAAAACTTGAGGGTGATAGCTAGACATTCGGCGATTGTAATTCCCGATAACGTCCATTCAAGTTGTTATCATCATGAAATGAATATTATTTAAAAAGGAAGATACACTCTAAGATCACGTAACTAAAAACTGGACTAAATTGGAGAGACTGAACTGGACTATAGGCAAACGCACACCCAGTCGTTAGTTTTAGAAGAGCTATTTGTGCATTTTGTGAAAGCACCTGAAAGCATTATTTCGGCTTCATTATAAAAATATTTTATGAGAACCACACGTGCATAACTGCCAGCCTCATTGCGTCTAAAGCAAATTAGGCGCATGAAACTAATTTATGAGGTCCACGCCTGATGAGCCACGGCCCCCATCAGCAGTCAATCCTACCACCATGCTGGGAATGTGACAACGGTCTTGCCTTCACCATACCATGACAAAAATCGTAAACGCATAATAATTGCTCTGGTACACCCAGTATATCGAACGGAAATTTAACATTCTAATAAATAACGAATATTCATAGTAATAGTCATTTTGTAATTCGTCGTAAAACGTCGTAAATTTATAATAAATGTGGACGCAAAGGTTTCTACTGAACAATGTAAATCGATTTTGCCCAATTGCCATGATTCTTTCGTTTTTTTTTAATATTCGAGAAAGATTTTCACTAGTTTCAATTGAAAGACTGGGTTGGTATGAGCATGTCTTGAAGAGGGGTGATAAACATATCACAACCAGAATAATGAGCATGAATGTGGATGGATATAGAGATAGAGGAAATCCGAAGAAGACATGGATAGACTGCGTGAAAAATTATATTATACACATATCATGAGGCATGGATATTTTTTAAAGTAATATTATTCGGTATAGAGAGTACGTATAAGGAATGGTTCTACTTTTGAACTTATATGTCTGTTTATTTCCTACAGTTTTAAAGAAACAGATTTAAGTTTAAGTAGGTAATATATTATATTCTTTACAAATTCGGCGATTCATTCCTGGCCTACTATACATATATTGGTTTATAGATTTCGTTTGTCTGCGAAACCAGAAAGATTAATAAAATAAATCTGTCTATCCTCTAACCAAATCATGGTATCTCTATTTGTTGCTGGGTACTCAACGACAACTAACGCGAAACCCTTGTGGCCTGAGGCCAGAGAATTTTAAGGTCCACGGGTTTAGTTAAAATTGATGTCCGTGTTTAATGAACTTTACCTTGTTAACATAGAGCTTCTAAAAGGATTTAAATATACCCTACAGTAAACGTACCTTCTACGGTTTCTTAGAAAAAAGTAGTGAAAGGAAAATCTTTGTAATGTCGTACAATGGCAGTTGTACGAATATTGTGTGTCAAATTGATTTTATCGTTGTCGTGTAAATAATGGAATAGCGCACGTTACACACGTAGATATTTTATCAATTTCCTGTGCCACAGTACTTTATAGATTTTGACGTGATAACGTTTTATAAATTGATGAATACCAGCAACACTCATGAAAAATAGTAACGTTCCGCGTAACGTTCCACCTGAGTTTTGTATTACATAAAAAAATCAAAGTCAAAGTCAAAGTCAAAGTCAAAGTCAAAGTCAAAGTCAAAGTCAAAGTCAAAGTCAAAGTCAAAGTCAAAGTCAAAGTCAAAGTCAAAGTCAAAGTCAAAGTCAAAGTCAAAGTCAAAGTCAAAGTCAAAGTCAAAGTCAAAGTCAAAGTCAAAGTCAAAGTCAAAGTCAAAGTCACAGTCGAAGTCGAAGTCGAAGTCGAAGTCGAAGTCGAAGTCAAAGTCAAAGTCAAAGTCATAAATGATTATGACGTTATCACGTAACTCTATTGTCCGTAAACCGACTTTACAGACAAGGAATTTTTACCACTATCTCATTTGATGGTCAATGAAACACGCCAGAACTCAAATATTTACTGGCATTCAAGGACTGCTGCCTGCACACACTTTGTGTTAAGGTGTAAGTTTTTCAAACTTCAGGATGGTAGCTAGCCAGGCAGGTATGAAAGGAAAAAGGAAGGAAATGAAATGTATGTAGTACGTTTGTATAATTAGCACCAAAATTTATACGCAATTTAAGTAAATCGTACCTTGTACAAACTATGTGACTTATTATTATTTTCCACTGATAGACCTTAGAAAAACACGTTGCAAAATATATCAGGAAAAATGTAATCAACAAATTGTCAGATTCTCGATGACACTCCTTAGTTCCGACGCACTTGTCTTCTAACGTCCAGCATATCATAGTAAAAGCATCGGCCAGTAACCCTATACCTGCCGTTTAAAATACGGTAAGTGTACCTGGGACAACGTAAAGTAAACCGTAACCGTACACCGGGAACGTGAGAGGTATCGTAGCATCCCATGAGGATATTATTATTTCATATCGCTTGTAGAATGCTGTAGATGGTACATTAGCATAAAATATCCGATGTACTCCAAATATCTGTACTCCAGGGCCGTACACAGGGAGGGAAAAGGAAAAATCATAAAATATCAATTTAATAGCTCTAGAGATGGAAAGTAAAGTTGTACTTAATCCTCAGATCATTAATAAAATTAATATATTTATTCATAGTATTATTGAGTAATAAAATAAAATAAATAAATAATATTGTAACGTTATTTAAATTGTAATGCTATTATTGAAATAAATTATCTTATATAATTAATACTAACAATTGTTAAAATATAACGAAATATTATTTTTACAGTTACAGATCGTAGCTTAGTCAAATAAATCCCCCCCCGCAATAGTCGATTGCCAAAAGTGCCCATTATGCTTGCCGCGTTACACCTTTGTATGGCGAGCGATATGTAGTACTAACGAAGGAAATGGCCAGACCGAGGGTCATAGCCTTTGTCCCTCAAACGGCGACTTAATAAAATTAAAATTAATATTAAAAAAAATAGTATGTTCGTGCCTTAGTGTGGTAAATGCACCAAGGTGTCTGTGGTCTAAAAATATCACACTAAACCTAGAATTTATGTATAGAATGAGAGTTGCATGAAGCGGCCTCTTAAAAAGGTAACTTAATTCTATCAAATTTTAAAACAATTGAATTCGATATACAATTCCATTTCTTTAAGATGGATTTGTAAAAGGCCCTTACATTTATAATATATTGAACAGTCCTACGCTAATGTTTGTTGTACGTGTATTTAGAAAATAGTAACGTTTATACTTTCAAAGGCACTAATTGTATTTTTTATCTGGATACATATTTTTAGTATATTATTGTAGTATTCGTAGAAGTGTAATTTAGTATTAGATATATAAATACCATTTGATAATGAATTGATAGCCTTCGCGTACAATAGGAACGACGATGTTAAAATTTTTATACGACGACGATACGAACAATTTGATCCAAGTTGTTTGCGATGTTCATTATTCGTATGATATGATGATGATAATGATGATGATTCGTACTAGGCACAGGAGAGCTTTCGCACACATGAGCATGCAAATAATTGTTGCTCGCACATAAAACATTTAAATATTTGCGGTACAATGGCCATGTAAGGACATAAAAATCTCATAAATCATTTATTTATTTACTTACATTTGGTCCATTTAGATAATAAATCAAGTATTTCTTTGTTTGCCGTTGGTAAAGGAAGTAATGAGTACAGGGGATTACAGTATATGTGGCAGGAGCATAAATTACCATCGCAGACGTAACGAATAAAAGTATTCGAAGAATAATTGTCTGTATTTGAAATCAATGTTGAAGTGATTATATATTTTATTCTATTTTATTTATTTTATTTTATTATATTATTAGATATTTCAAAAATTAAGAATGATATTCTAAAAAAAACTAAAATTATACGCACTTTGGGATAACGAGTTACCAAATTAACATTTCTTATCTTAAAAAATACACGCCTAACAAGTATATAAAAAGAGCTAGTTTATTTTGTTAAATTAAAATTAATGAAGTAATCTTGTATCAAAAAGTTACCTACTGACTTAAAAAAACAATTGAAAACCGTCTCATAAATTGAAATATAATTTCAATTACACATAAATACTCTGATTAAAAAATACACGCCTTGCAAGTGTATAAAAAGAGCTAGTTTATTTTGTTAAATTAAAATTAATGAAGTAATCTTGTATCAAGAAGTTACCTACTGACTTAAAAAAACAATTGAAAACCGTCTCATAAATTGAAATATAATTTCAATTACAAATAACTGCTCTGATTGTATTGGCCTGAGTACAACCCTATTATTCCATTCTTTAAATTGAAGAAGAAAATTGATCCTGGTATAAGCAGAAGTAGCTTTACTTCGGCGATGTTGCCAGAAAAGTGCTTAGTGGCTACATAAAGTAAAAATATGGATGTTAAATAAGTTATGGCCACAGTGAGTAATATGCCCATACACTTTTTATCACCACTTCTGAATTATTTAGCTCAGCGGTGTTGGCTTAATAATGAATATTGGCAAAGTTTTAGAAAGAAGCAAGCTACATGCTACAAGCTATTTAACTTTTTAAACTATTGATATTTTCGTAAAAAAAGGTTCTGTGAAATTGTTAAAATACTTCAGCTATTACAATAACAGTTTAGTGAATACGAGGTTCAATCTTCGTGTAAGGATAGCAGTTTTGGGAGCGTAATGCGACTTCGTGAAATCACACAATTTTAATTCTATACCGTTTCAAGCTAAGTGTAATATGTTAAACTAGTGCGATTTTTATAAAGTAATCGTACTGCGAGCTATTACAAAGACAGTTTAGTTAATACCAGATATAAAGTTACTCTGTAAATAACACATTTGAAAGCGTAATGCGCCTTTGTTAAATTATTATGAATGTTATAATTTGTATATATTGTTAGTTGTAAAAGAAGATATAGTTGTAAGATTACAATAATTATTTTAATATGCAGTTCTGCCGCGGCCATTATTATTTAGAGTGAGGAACCTCATTATACCACGTGACCATAGATCTCTAGGCAATTTGTCTCGGATCTCCAAGTATCACTTAACCGCTAACAATTCACAATAAGATCCAGCACAAGTTAGTTTCAGCATTAGATTAGTTCGGTAGGAGCCGGTCCCCCGTGAGTGCATACCCTTGTTTGACACGAGGCCGGGTAACTTCTCCCGACTTGTAGGGAAAACTTTATATAGCAACCCCATTTGTATCGGAGGAATAGTAAAGTTTTGAGCTATGTAGATTTCACGTTTATTAATACATATACCTATATATGTATAGCCGCTATGCGAGAAAATCGGAGAGTGTGTACAACTGTAATAAGTAAAAGAGGAAATTATTTACGGCCGTGCGGTGCATATTTAATTATAAAATAAAACAAAAATCATGCGTAAAAGATAGAGCTTTAATTTTTTCACATTTAGTAATTTTGTTTCAGTATAATAAGCATGTTCAGGAATCGAAATAGGAATCGAATAGATAAGAAATTATTCGCACGAAAGTTTAATTTTTATAAAATCATGCTTTTAAAAATGTATAAAATAGTAGCTATTGTATCTATAACTTAAAGTAACACTATATTTTCCAAAATAATAAAAATGTTGATTCAAAACTTCGATTTTTGGGTAGGTAATGGCATAGTTATAATATTATTTTATAGTCAAATTATAATGTTCAACTTAAGCACTGCACGCTACGTCAGCTTTATTTTAGTGTATTTTTCAAGCAAACGGTTGCCTGGAAGAAATCGCTGCTTATCGATAAGGCCGCTGATTTTACTTTAAATTTAATATTATGATATTATAGTTGATATTTGTAAAATTTAGTGGACTAAAGTGTTGTCACCTATCTATCTATCAAGTCTAGAAACGTGTATATTTTTTTTATTGTATACCAGTTACTTTCATTAAATTCCCAGTGTTGTAGTATCACGTGATCTCAGCTGGCTAGTCCGCAACCGCTCTCCACCCACTCATTCTAACCGTGACCACCGTCAACGTCGGACCTATGCTCGATCACTCTGTTCTCTCCCATACATCCCAAGCTTAATTAACCGACTTCGAAAATAGGAGGAGGTCGTCAATTCAATTGTATTTTGTTTATGTTAGTCACCAGAACTTTCGACTGAGTGAAACGATTTTGATTCTTTTTGTATTTGAAAGCTGGTGCTTTCCATATAGCCCCATTTACACTTCATTCAAATCTTGATGAAAACAATAACTGAACGGTGTTACGTCTGTCTGGATGACTTCCTTATTAAGGGTGACGAAGTCGGGTAAGCACCTATTTCTTCACCCGGACCCTGAAAATTTTGTGAGTAGCAAAGGTCACTGAAAATGGTGAATAAAAAATGTTTACCAAAAAAATGGAACCGACTTCAACACTCAAATGTATGACACACGGAACACAGAAAACTGTTTTTACATGTATTGTTCGAATTCCCGTCACATAAACAAATGAGCATCTTAAATTTTTCATAGTTGAAATGTTAATTTATTTATATGACATATTTTTTGAGTGGCACTGAACTAAACTCATCTTTCTAGTGTTCATTAGTTCATAATAATATGCAGTATAAAAGAAAATAAGATTTCATAATTTCAGAAATTATGAAATCTTATTTTCTTATCTGCATGTGTAACATCCAACTTGGACCCCCAACTGCACATGTCGCCGACTCCAGCACGTTTTATGCATCACGACAGTTGTGGCACACGCTTCGATGCTTCAGGCGATGACGTAATTATTCACGAGCCATTCAGTCACAGATGCACGCTCTCTATGCTCAGAGACATATCCGATTCAAAAAAATGAAATCTCTTATGACAAGTATTTTTCCCAGCTGTTTTGTAGACTTATAATTCAGTCTACAAAACAGCTGGGGAAAATACTTGTTTTGATTTTTTAATTTAAGATTTCCATAGATGTTTCAAAGATTTTTTAGACATTATATGTATACTTAAAGTTGATTTGGATGTGCTTTATAATTTTTTATAAATTGTCTGTCTTGTGTGAAGCCTTACGGAAAAAATATTACCTATCCTGCGAACAAATAAATGTAACTTTACAATTAGAATTACTTTTTAAAATATATGATTTTTGTTATGAATATTTAGCGTATGAAATAAATGCCAATCATAATAGCTTAATAGATTAATATATTAACATAATTGAGGAAAAGCAAAATATAATATATTACATAGACATATCGAAATTTGTCAGACTGTCGATAAGAAAAGAAATAAATAATTGATTATAACATGCAGATAAATGAAAATATACCTTAATAATAAAACTGATAATAAAAATTTCACATTAAAATATAAAATCGTCTTTCTTAATTATGCGTGAAGGAAGAGAGATTAAATAGGGCCGATGCCGAAATCAAAATAAATAAAACGCCAAATTGTAAATTAAATGAATGTCATCTTACACATAAAACTTCAATCGTACTTTAAAAATAACTCTAAGACCTTTTTACGTGATATACACATATCTACAGTATTTGTAATTGTAATTTATATATACAATCCCGCCACTGATATTAAATGATTAATAATGCTTTTCGTCTTAACACACCCCAAATAAAATATTTCTAAGAAAAGATGTGAAGGGAAAATACCACAAAGCATTGTGCATCTGGCTTTACGGCGCTATCGACTATAAGGCCTACGTGACATGACCTTCTTAGAGTATAGGTTTTTGAGTCCTATTTTAATAAGCAGGACTCTCCTATTCTCTCTTTATAAACTAACAGGTATCCGTCCCGGCTACGTTGGGTAAAAAATTCAAAATTAAAAATTGTAAGGATCCCTAAATTTTTGAAGGTATAATATAGCCTATTTCACCCGGGGATAGTGTAGCTACCCCCGGGTGAAATAGGCTATATACAGTAAAATAATTCAAATCGGTTCTATAGTTTCGGAGCCTATTTAATGCAAACAAACAAACACACAAATCTTTCCTTTTTATAATATTAGTATAGACGAATACAATAAAATAACTAACAATTCTGTCAGGTATATAATAAAACGCGTGGTCAGAAACAATGTGAGCCGAGTCACAGGCGTCGAGTTGTACGCGACACTTGTCAAAACGGTTTATGGCATGAACAAGTGTGGTTTTCCCCTTTCAGACAGTTTGCAACAATGTTGAATTTTTGTTGGATTTGTTTTTTGTAAATCTGTGTATATCGGGTATTGTGCAGTGCAGACTTTTTTACAGAAAGGACACTCAATAATTGTCTATTGGGAATAACGAATCCAATAAATTGGCCTAAGCAACATTTTTATTTATTTTTTAACATTGGAGAAATCGGAAAGTTTTATCATGGGCTGGCAACATTTGGGATTGTTATTAATTTCGTGTTTTTTTAATAACTGAATTCATTATTAGAAATTAATATTTGTATAATAAATGTGACAGCAGTCGCTGCTGTCAAATTTATAATGGGTATTTTACGAGTTGATTAAGAACAATGTATGAATGATTTGAATGAAAAAAATGAGAATGATTTTTTTTATACTGAATATGTACGTTGGAGCACTATCTCACTTTTTTATGGGGTCGAAGATGTTATCATGCTAGACCTAGAATGGAAATTTCTAATTGCTCGCATCCAGATCTCTCACGTCGTCTGTCAATCTTGTCTGTGGACGCCTGTGTATAATAATCACGAAAATATCAGAAACCCACCCTATCCGTTTTACTGCAGCAAATCATGGATAATTTATCTTTTATATAATCACATCATGTTCGAGTAAACTGCTTATTTGATCAATATTATATTTTTATTAGCATGCTTTTATTAGCTTCGCTTACTTTTATGTATCTGCGTATCGGAACCTTCGAACGTGATATTGGACCCTTCAAAACGTCGGATTAAAACGCCTTGCACACTTAAAGACCAATGACAATGCAATAATTTTAATAATTTGTTTCATTATTGCAATCTTGAGGTCTTAGGAGCAAAACCTATAATGCTTTTTTTAGATTTTGGGTCACCGCCCACCAGAATGCAAAACGTAAATGACGTGTTGTAAACCAAATTTATATTATACAAATTACGTACCGTTTTAGTACTTATAGTGTTTAACCGACTTCAAAAAAAGGAAGTCAGAACACTAGTCTCATTTCGATCGTATATGTTTATTAATGTGTGTTCGCGGATATATAACTTCGTTGTCATTTATGAACCGATTTTGATAATTATTTTTTGTTTGATAGAGTTCCGAGGTGGTCCGATTTATATTTCATCAAAATCGGCCATCTGTTTTTGAGTTACACTCCAATAACTAGAAAGTGTTACGTCTATTTGTATGACTTCCTTATTGAGGGTGATGAAGTCCGTGAACATACATAATGACAATTGATCCCGTGAGTAGGTCACTGAAAAGGGTGAAAACAAAAATTACCAAAAAATTGAACCGACTCCAACACTCAAAAGTATGAAATTACTTGTCGAAGTCGGTACCATGCGCACAATATTTTGATTAGTTACTTTTGAACTATCACGGTACCGACTTCAACAAGTTATTTCAAACTTTTATGTGTTAAAGTAGGTTCCGTTTTATGGTAAACATTATTTTCTAGTTTAATTTTCCATTTGCAATGTATGAGTTTTTTTTTCTTTTATACCCTTACTTTATACTCTTGGATTATATCTTTTGTTTGCTAACTAAACAAGCGTGTTTATAAGTTTCAAAACTATTACTCCCTACAATTGACGCTACAGATAGTTCACTGCAAAACGTATGTGTATGTATAATTATGTTTATAAAAACACACAAGTATATGTATGCATATAGAGACAGCATATGGGCACTGAACAATAGTCTGTGATTGCATGCTGAGTTCGCTCCGATGCGGTTTCACCCTTCCGCCGCAACAGACGGTTCCCATCTACCGAATATTAAATAATTTATCGACACGGAAATATCTAAGGGATAATTAATCACAACCTTCTACAGTTGCCATATGAAGTATAGTAGTAAATGATCACGGAAATGCATAGGCAGATTACATATTTACTTGGATCTTAAGACCCATTTAGATGTAAAACGATTTGGCGATCTGGCCTAAACTTACGAAATTACCGTTGAAGTATGTTTTTATGCTGTATAGATGCGTTTGACCACAATCTCACTTGATTTGATATTATATATCTATAATAGTATTTATTTATAAATAGGTTTCTTAAATCATTTTTCTCGACCGTCGACAATAATGAGGCAGAAAATATAAGATATTACCTGTCTTCTGGTTCTCGTGAACAGAATATTCCAATTGAATATCCAAATTGTTGTTGAAACTGACTAAAATTATTTAAATTAATAGTTGATCTGTAACTAAGAGAGTATGGATGTAAGGTGACATCTGTAACTACGCCGTGTACTTCAATAAAAATAAACACGTATTTGGAGTTTTAAATTACGTTTACCAATACAGTACTTTTTTCTCAGAGTAAAAATGTTGTAACTGTCTAATCTCAATTAGGCATGTTCAATAGATTATATACCTTGTATATATTGTACAGCTAGTTATATCCCTGGAGAAGCACCTGTGGTTTACCCCCCGACCGCAACAGACGGTTGGCATCCACCATCAACTCGAGAATATTTAATGTGGGATGCCTGATTAGTTCAGTATTAATTACGAAGTCTGCGAAAACCGCCGAAAGATGCGTGAATGCAGCGCGATAATCTATACGGTTTAAAATTGAAAAGAAAAATTAAAAATGAAAAAATATTTATTTCAGCCTTTAGACAATACAATAAAAATACAAATGCAAAAAATACAATTAGATTTGTATAAGTCACACTCAAAGCTGTATCTAACAAACAAAATGGTGTATTATCTAATGCTGGGAAAGCCTTAACATTTACACCGAATGATCTTGTGATCTTCACACTAGGCAAGCCTGTAACGTGGAGATCTAAATACGATTTCCTATTTAAATTTAACAATTTACTGACACCTTAGTCTAGCTTAACCAACTAATAAGTAACGAAATTGAATATTTCTAAAATATATTTATGCAAAAGGTGAATTATAATTTGCTTGAACAAAAAGGACAGTGTATATTTGCAGCTATTATTTATCTTGTTAAAGATGTATAGGAATCATCAGATAGAAACTTGAAGGTATTTACTGTTCAGTTTGTTCACTTGTGTGCTGCATAAGCAAAATTATATTTCGGAAATTCAAATGTTACCTACATTTCATTACCCGAAAATATACTTTATAAATTATTCCATGGAAACTATTTAATAACTTGGCAAAGTAATTAAACAAATTGTGTTATTTTTCTTGTATATATAAAATGAAGCCATGACAAACTGATTGATCTACGAACATACAGCCTATACCTTTAAATAAATAATTAAAAAAATACCGGTGATAAGGTGAAATATTGAATATTGAAACAAAGTTATTTTGACGTAGATTTTGGCAGTTAAAATTATAAGACATTGGTACTGTATTGTGAATTTGGCGTCAGGCAAGAGGTTAAAAGGTTATATAACATTCTTAAAGAATGTATTTACTATCCGTCATGTGTGAAAGAAAGAGCTTTGATTTTTTGACATTTTGTAACTTTGGTTCAGTGTAGATGAACGGTTAGGATTCTAAAAGGTTTAACTCTCTCGATAGTTTTATTTTTCCAAAAATCATAATTTCATTTGATTAAAAAACGTATATCTTCCAAAGTGATAAGAATATTCATACAAAACTTAGATTGTTGGGTAGGTAATGGCATAGTCTAGAAACCGTCAGAATTTTTATTGGCATATCCATAATTGCTTATTATAATATAGGTACGAATTAATTATCTTTTTATTCTTAGTGCCGCGCGGTATCACAAGCCCGTTTGGCGCTTAGTCTGTCCAGACATTGTCAACACCGGACCTATTTTGATCGCCCTGCTGTCTCCCATTCATTACTAGCTTAATTTCAAGAGATAAGTTCGCGCACTATTTACCTAAACTGTCGGGAAAACCTCCCCTTAATATGAATGTTGTCGTTATGTTTTTAATGATTTTTTACTGTACATGGGTGTACAACTTAACATAAATATATTTTAAAAAAATACGGAATCATTAAACGTATCTGACCAGTTATTTATATAATCACTCTTTATATAGTGTAGTAAAAAAAAGAATAAGAACTAAGTAACAGTTTTGACTCTCAAGCGACGTCTAAGACATGAGCTCAGAGGTGATTTTTGTAAAGCGGCCAAAGTTGTGGGATCTGTAATTCAATTTATTGTGTCTACCCTCACTAGGGGACGCTACGACAAATAATGCAATTTGATTGAGCTGCTTATTGGTCCTTTACCTTTTCATTACCGCGAGTTCTGGAATAGAATTGAAAAAGGTTCCTTTTAGGGCCCAATAAACGGGGTTTTAAGTCCCCTAATCGCATTCAACTGAGTTTTTCTCAGTCTGTATGTTTGAAGTGAATAAATGGTGACAATGGAAACTTTTCACTTTTCCTCTTGACATCTGCTTAAGGAGATGGATTGAGACGCGTAGGCGAGTGCAAAAATATGTTACCAACGAGGCGCAATGTCGAAATAGGAAACATCAAAACCGCAACGGATATTTCATTTTAAAATATAGAGTAAACTTAAAACCTCAGAGGTTATAACTAATATAGTAAAATTAAAATGCATTTTTTAAAGACAAAATGCACGCGCCCACATCCATATATTAGGCTAAAATATTCTTAGAAACTGGGTTAAATCTGAACAATCTGACACTAAAAGACCTTAAGGCTCTCTTTTACCAAATGTTTAGGTATTTTACGCGCGTTAGAGCAGGACAGTAGCGGAAGCAGCGCGCCGCAGCGCGCCGCGCCGCCGGCCCCGCGCCGTACGCACGCACGGCTCCAAGAGAGAGTAATATTTAACGCCTGGTAACAAGCTGTTGTCAAAATATAGCTCTACATATTTTGGTAGGCGCTAAAGAACATCTGAGTGGCTTTAAACATAGTCTGTTTAGACTAGCTGATCCCCTCGTGGCTTCTTGTATGGCCTAATATGTATCCCGATTTTACTTCTTCAAAAGGACCATTTGACTGTAACTAAGTAATGTCTAAACGGAACATTATCGAAGAAAGAAATCTCCGAACACTAGTACTTTGTATTACTCTAATTTAAAATACATACTAGTACTGTACATGTGTTGCATAAGTAAGGTTTATCGAACCAAAATATACCTAAATAAGTTCTACATTCAATAAATTTGTGTCATATATAGGTACACTATAAAATCATATCTTCTATACCATAAAATATTGTTTTTCATAAGTCTTTCTAAATTTCAACGTAATATGCTACTATAGGTTGAGGAGAAGACGTCACAGACTAAAGACTAGCAGTTCCGTGGTTCAAATCCCATGGTGGTGTATAGATCTAGCGTTTGACCACTATCTCGTTTTATGTCATTATCATCAAAATTATTTTTTCTTCTAATCATACTCAAATCCCCGCACTAGAATTTCCTGTGGCGCGGGAGGCATAGACACACAAACATTCAAGACCCGAAACAAATACGTACACTCATCACACAAATGTTTGCCCCTGCCAGGATTCGAACCCAGGTTCCCAAAAACACAGAAGTCATATCACTGACCACTGAGCCACGGTAACCGTCAATCAGCCACAATAGATAATATACATAAATATATAATAGATCGCCACAGGGACCGGTGGAATGCGGCATGCATCCAGCCCCCTTTCTGCGATCTTGGTCATGTCGCCTGTCCACCTTGTGGTGGATGTCCAATGCTGCACTTGCCTATTCGTGGTCTCCACTCGAGAACCTTTCGACCCCAGCGGCCATCGGTTATTAGAGATATTTGCCTGCCCACTGCCACTTCAACTTGCTGATCCACTGGGCTATGTCGGTGACTTCAGTTCTTCTAGGGATCTCCTCATTTATGATTTGGTCTCGTAAATAAGCCCCGAGAATAAAAATACAAAATATTTTTATTGACATATATATTACATTCAGTTTCTTGAGTCCATAGAATAGCCCTCTATAGCCGATGAGCCATAACTACTTACAAAATTTCACCCAAATCCGTTTTACCCGCCTGGTGATAACAACGGTGATGATGGTGATGATAAAAATAAGCCTATGTGTTAATCTAGGGTAAAGGCTATTTGCGTTTCAAATATCATACAAATCCGTCGTGGTGATGAATGATAACGATGATGTTGATGAAAGTAGCATATGTGTCACTCCCGGACCTGAAGTATCTACTTACACAATTTCACCCAAATCCGTTTTTTGGTCCGGTGATGAAAAACGATGATGATGATGATGATGATGATGATAAAAATAAACCTTTTTGTGAATCCAGGGTATAAACTATCTATGTTCCAAAGTTCATCAAAATCCGTTCAGCAGTCTTTGCGTGAAAGAGGAACAAACATTCATTCATCCATACATTCATACTCACAAACTTTCGCATTTATATTAGTAGGACTTATTTACGTATATTATATATTTATTAACATACATATTCAAGATATATAATATATAACTACTTTTTGCTATTAAATATATATATATAAATAGCAAAAAGTAATAATTGTTCAAAATAACTGCTTGAGTCCGAAAAGTAGGTAACAACTTTCGATATCTAGAAAATAGTTACATTCATCATCATGTGCATAATCTATGCGTTCATTGAAAAAAACGAAACTGCAACAAACAATTGCAGTGCTACACGCCATATGCTTTGAACGATAAGAACATAATTGCTGTTTCTCAAAATAGCCAATGCCATTGCAATATTATTTTATGACATTTCATATTTTCAAATTTAAAATGTTAATTTATCAATAAAATAGTAGTATCATTATTTATTGGGGAAATATTTAAAAACATCCATCGATAGTATTGTTACGTTGCTTAGATCGTAGCCGTAGTATGAACTCTTTAGCGCCACACGCCAGTGGGCGCGTAAAGCGTCACTCATTTAGTATTGGTACCTACGGAAGTTGGTACGGGATTGGAAGGAAACAACACTTGCAACGAAAGTGACGATTTATTCACTCGACTTACCACGTACAGAGTTCGAGAGAGTCCCGTGGATCGAGGATCTTTCTAGAATCTTCATTTATTTTAGTCATTTGTTTCTCTAGAGTTTTCTATACTCTCCCATTCGCGAATAATGTTCATTCTGTATTCAGAACCTTGCACCGAACCCCAAAACGCTTAAAAAGTATTTAGGTGATATTGAGGATTGAACTCGTGGCCGGCGGTATTGCAGGCAAAGCCAAATGCCATTGTACGCTCTACGCGATACGCCACCGAGCTAATAACCGAACTGTCGAATTTTTGCCCCTGTAGGCAAAGTAACATTCTACAAGCGTTAAAATAGGGTGAGGAAACGAGATAGAGCGATATAAAATTACGCATACCAGAACAGGATAGGACGAAAGACATCGTAGCCAATGAGTGGCGTGCTCGACACGTTTTCGCAAGGTGTACCGTTAGCCAACAGGTTTCATAGTCATTGGATTTAATCATATGAACAACGAGAACGAAATTTCATCGGCTCGAGAAAGAGCTATGTAGCAATGCATTTGGCCCTCTGTTCCAAATTCATAGCGCTAGTTAGACTCGCAATGGGCTGATTTTTAACCAACTTCAAAAAAAGGAGGAGGTTCGGAATTCGACCCGTATGTTTTTTTATTTGTGTTTGTTACAGCATAACTTCAGACTGGGTGAACCGATTTTTAACCGACTTAAAAAAAAGGAGGTTCTCAAAACGACCCGTATGTTTTTTTTTTTTAAATTTGTGTTTGTTACCGCATAACTACCGACTGGGTGAACCGATTTTTAACCGACTTTAAAAAAAGGAGCAGGTTCTCAATTCGACCCGTATGTTTTTTTTTTGTTTTTTTTTATATGTGTTTGTTACCGCATAACTTCCGACTGGGTGAACCGATTTTTAACCGACTTCAAAAAAAGGAGCAGGTTCTCAATTCGACCCGTATGTTTTTTTTATATTTTTTTTATTTGTGTTTGTTACCGCATAACTTCCGACTGGGTGAACCGATTTTTAACCGACAACAAAAAAAGGAAGTTCTCAAAACGACCCGTATGTTTTTTTTATTTGTGTTTGTTACCGCATAACTTCCGACTGGGAGAACCGATTTTTAACCGACTTCAAAAAAAGGAGGTTTTCAAAACGACCCGTATGTTTTTTTTTTTAATTTGTGTTTGTTACCGCATAACTTCCGACTGGGTGAACCGATTTAGATCGTGTTTTTTTTAATTTGAAATCTCGTGCTTCCCGTGTGGTTTCATTTAAATTTCCTCAAAATCGGGTGAGTACTTTTTGACTTACAAGTCAAAACTGAAAAATGCAAGCTTATACCTACACGATATTATAGTAGTAGGTAAAGACATTGGTGAACATACCTACACCACTATGACAATTGATCCCATGAAAAAAATTTTTTACTAAATAATGGAACCGACTTCAACACTCAAAAGTATGAACTAACTTGTCGAAGTCGGTACCATGAGCACAATATTTTGATATCAGTTACTTTTTAACTATCATGGTACCGACTTCAACAAGTTATATCATACTTTTGAGTGTTGAAGTCGGTTCCATATTTTGGTTAAAAAAAAATTTATGGATTTTTTTATTTGAAAGCTGGTGCTTCCCGTGTGGTCCCATTTAAATTTCATCAAAATCGGTCAAGCACTCTTTGAGTTAGGTACACTCCAGAAACTGAAAAATGCGTGCTTATACCTAGACGATATTATAGTAGTGTGTGAAAACATCGGTGAACATACCTACACAACAATGACAATTGATCCCCTGAGTAACAAAGGTCACTAAAAAGAGTGAAAAAATTTTCTTTACAAAATAATGGAACTGAATTCAACACTCGAACTATGAAATAACTTGTCGAAGTCGGTACCATGAGCACAATATTTTGATATCAGTTACTTTTTAACTATCATGGTACCGACTTCAACAAGTTATATCATACTTTTGAGTGTTGAAGTCGGTTCCATATTTTGGTTAAAAAAAAATTTATGTTTTTTTTTATTTGAAAGCTGGTGCTTCCCGTGTGGTCCCATTTAAATTTCATCAAAATCGGTCAAGCACTCTTTGAGTTAGGTACACTCCAGAAACTGAAAAATGCGTGCTTATACCTAGACGATATTATAGTAGTGTGTGAAAACATCGGTGAACATACCTACACCACAATGACAATTGATCCCATGAGTAACAAAGGTCAAGAATAAGAGTGAAAAAAATTTTTGTACCAAATAATGGAACCGACTTCAACACTCAAAAGTATGAAATAACTTGTCGAAGTCGGTACCATGAGCACAATATTTTGATATCAGTTACTTTTGAACTATCATATCGGTTCCATTTTTCGGTCTATTTTAATTATTATTTGTTCGTTTACTATTAGAAAGAAAGAAAAATACGTTTATTTATGACATGACACATTCTCTAGATTTTTCTATACACTTCTCATTCACGAATAATTTTCACTTATGTCCAGAACTTTCCACCGAACCCCAAAACGTTCAAAAAGTACTTCGGCGGTATCGGGGATAGAACTCGGGGCCAGCGGTATTACAAGCAGAGCTCTGCCCGCTACGCCACGAACCTATTAGCCGAACCTTCGAATTTCTTAATTCGTTGCTTCGGACTGACTGATTATTTGACGTGACGTTTATTTGTTTTCTATGACGATGATATGGCCGTCACAATATTGAAAAGTGGACTCTAATGACGATTACTTACGTTTTTTGTTACGTATGCAGATTTATGGCTGTAAACGCAGTCGGATAAAAAAACAATAAATACTGTGTTTTGAATTTATTCATCGAATCAAAAATGACCAAGTGACAGAGATTTGATTTCACCAAATGAGCAGCAGTGGACGTTTATGGCTGAGATGATGATGATGATGAAATGAGTGAAATATTTATGTGGCCGAAAACTCAAAAGTTGCGATATTGCCGGTACGCATGGCCCCAATGATGTTTTACTATACCTCATATAAACATATAATATCATTGCATGGCCCTCATCAACAAAACGCGACTCTGCCGTTTCTACCTATGAGTTTACATCATAGTCATAATGTCATTAATCAGGGTTACAGGTTTATTTATTATTTGTCAACGTAAGAGTCAAATAAAGTTACCGTATAAGCAACTACAAAAGTGACTGTTTGGGTGTGCGGTTGGCTGTAGTTGTATCTAGTCCAGTTGTTCGTTACGTAAGCCTAATACTATCATAATAAAATATAATTAAAGTAGTACTATTTTTAATTAGCGTTCACATGTAGGTATTCAAACTCAAAAAGAGCGGTGTTTCCATGTGACAGAAAGAGGTATTTATGGGTTTCGAAATAAGCCTTGCGAATAACAATAAATTTGCTCAAAGCGGTAAGGACACCAATTCTTCCACCAGTGTTTTTATATATACGATTTCATTTTGTTTTCTTTTTTTGTGTTCAATAAAGTGTTTTTGATTGATTAATAAATTGCATTGACGCTCGATAGTTTATAGATGCACTTGACAACTATGTTATCTGACCCGATGGTCATTGACGATGTGGTCTTTAGTGTAATCAAACTAAACCTAGATGCTCAATGGATATCAAGGAATACGACCTGCACACGCTGTGTCTTTGGTGACAAGACCCGGGACAAACATCAATGCTCATCACATATAACAAACAAAAAAAAAGGAAAAGATACAGCTGAATTGAGAACTACCTTTTTTTAAATATTTAGAGAGAAAGTGAAAAAGAATGACGAGTAACGAGTGGGGACTAGAGAATACATGTTACTACACACTGCAGTACTAATACATTCAAATTTAAAATATCTACCACCCTCGATTATATCAAGTTCAGTTGTTATTTTGTCGCAAGTTAATGATTGAGTGATTTATCCACGAATTTCACACGGGTTGTCACAAAAGTTTTTAACCTTTTGATTATTCAAATGACTACTTTTCAGTACACCAACTAAATGACAAGCCTAGCCGGTGGGAGCATCGGCTGTCAAACTGACGGACGCTGGTTTTTTTTTTATCACACTCAGACCCCCGCACTAGGATTCCCTGTATCGCGGGAGGCATAGCCACACATAATTACAGCACACAAACATCCAAGACCCGAAACAAACATCTACACTCATCGCACAAATGTTTGCCGGGATTCGAACCCAGGGTCCCGGAGACACAGAAGTCATGTCAAGACACTAACCACTGCGCCACGGCGACCGTCTACCTCTACGTTGAACCTCAAAAACGCGAATGGCTTTTGTGAAGGCAACACCGACATCAAATTTCCAGGATGGTGGTAGGGTACTTTCAAGTGCCTGTCTGGCTCGCTTTCACCCACAAGTTTGAAGAACTCTCAAAAAACGCATAGTCTGTTCATGCAGCAGGCCTTGTAAACATTTTTGGTCTAACGTGATTATACATTCGATCACATCGTCACTGTCCAAGTGAGATAACTTTGTCAAACGCTAGATTATAAACTATAAAAATATGGTCACTGATGAGCACTATTCACAACAGGCTAATCAATATAATAAAAAGTTGTATCATACACCTTCGTACAAAACGTAGGTAAATATTCATATATTATTTATTGTACATATCTATTTTATAAATGTATCATATTGTTGCTCACACAAGCAATCAGGCGCTACTCGGCTAACGATTGCTCGATTGTGTGTTCTATCAGGCGTAAGCAAGGTACATAATAAATATTCTCTCTATAGGGATACAACAGGAGCTATCTATACTACATGAGCGCTCTTTCTTTGGACAGATATGTTAGAGCCCCTTGTATTCAGATGTTAAAATAATAATATTAGGAGGCAGAGCGATGCAAGCACAGGTCCGAGGTTGACAGTGGTCACGGGAGGAATGCGCGGGTGGAGAGCAGCGCGGATAAGCCAGCTGAGATCACGTGATCCCGCGTGGCACTAAGAATTTAACGAAATAAATTCATATAAAATCAACAGAAATTAATATTGAAAAAAAAATCTTTACTGTTCCTAGATAATGCCATTATCTATCAAACAAAGTAAGGTTCATATGAATGTTGTTATTATTTTGTAAGATATACGTGTTTTAATTTTAGAAAAGCATATTTTTCAAAAATTAAAACTATCGAGAAAACTTTACTTAACCGGATTTTGAATCCTGACTGTTCCTTTATGCTGAACCAAAGATACTAAAACTGAAAAAACCAAAGCTCTGTCTTCTACACATGGTTTAAAATACATTTTTAAAAATAGCGGTTTGTCTACTCACAGCGCCTTAAATAAGAGCATGTATGTTTTGAATTTCAATATTTCATTACAAAATCTAAAATTAACTTGTATGTTGTTGATTAAATAACTAAATTAAAACCCCCTCTCACACTCACACAAACACCTCACACTAAACACAGAGAGGAGCTTTTACTCATTTTTACTCACTTTCAGTCCCTAACACCCTCACGTCTGTTTCTAAATTGTGTTGATTTTTTCTTCTCACAATGTTCTCACAAACTAGTGGATTGCTCAAATGTTATTGTAGTAGCTGCAGTATTGTAATTAGTTATTAGTATTTTATTTTATACATATATCATTTGCATTGTTATTTTGGTTTGTGCATATCTGATACATCATCAGATTTTATACCTGCACAAATTGTCACTTTAATATATCTTAACAGCTATTAACTTTTTCGAAAGAGAACAGCTCCACGCTTATAAACTACGCATACTATTCATTGCATTTTATTTTTGGGAAAACATGTATACAAATAGAAGTCTGTGATGTAAGTTAAGCTTAAAATATGATTTAAAGAAATCCGTTTACTAGTTTCAAATTGGAGCATGTTCACATGAGCACATAAAGAAATAGAAATAATCAATTTTGGCATCTATATCGTAAAGGAGCGTGTACAAACGTAGCTGAGTTATAGTTTCAGTGTAGCATTATTGTTGTAGATGAGATATGAATAGTTAAGAAAAATGTACATTTAATTGTAAATTTAATTGTAAAAATGTGGCTTCTTTATTACTGTCATTAATAATAGAATACTATTTGCGTATGCAAAAAATATTCATTTGAATAAATACATAACCCTTTCACCCAATTTAAAGTTGGGTTTGTTCCTAACGCACTGATTATTTCAAAGTAATGGTAGTGATTCGCTTAATTAACTGAAATAAACTAAAATGTTGGAGAACTAAATCAATTCTTATAGGGTTACGATAAAGTCTAAATTAATATGAGACTTATCAATAACATCACTAAAAATAATATTTAATATTTGTTATTTTTTAATATTTGTTAAATTTGCGGGTAGTTTTAGCGAAATTAAGTCGCCACTTATTTGGTCCCTACTAAAACTACCCGCAATTAGCCAGCAATGGAATAAAACTCGTCTAATATTAGTGAGAGCGTTGCATGGAGTTATACGAATTTTAGAATACGAGCTATTTCAATTTGAAGAATTTTCGTCAATTTTAGCTAGTTCGTGTGATTAACAGAATTAGGGTCAATATTCCATAACTACCTTCTCGCCAAAACTTATATTATGTACAGCAAACTTGCAGACTGGCACCCTACGGTGTAGGTAAGCAGCTCTTCCATCTCCAAGGCGATTAAAAAGTTGCCCCGTTAGAAGAGCATTAATACTTCACCCTCTACGAAATAGAGAAGAATATTTTATATTTATTCATATTTTTCCCGCTTGTTTCGATGTAGTGTTTATTGTCAATCTCGGTGTTTTGATCGGAAAATATAAAAGGCTTTTCGATGGGCTGAACGTCTTATTTGTTGTTATTTTTAAGAATGTAAAATATATTTTTGTTGTTGTTTAACTTTTAAACGTAATTTTGTTCACTTGTGGTTATGAAAAATAAAGTATGTGAAAGGATTAACATACTTTTCCGACTTAAAAGTGCAGCTTTTTTAATTGTGGCTTGTGCGGAGTACCACAAATATGCAATGGCCAATTTCTGTGCCTATTACGCCATCTAGTTATCACTGTCAAACTAGTTTTTTTTAAATCAAATGCTTCATTATCACGTTGGTGGCAGGACTATGCCGGAACTGTGACCTCAATGACATGTGTTAATCAGCAATGTCACATGTCCTGCCTTTTCGATGACTACTTTTAATGATAATTGTAGCAAAAAGTATCTTGTTAAAGGGACAATTTTCAGTGCTTGAAATTCAAGTTTTCGTACAAAACAAGACACTAAGATTCACACTTGGATCATGTAGGACAATGTCTGCAGGCTCTGATACTGTATTATATACAGTATCAGGTATAAATTCGGACCGCCAGTGGAGTGTTAACATAGCTTAGTTGGACAAAGCGATAGGACGGTATTCTGTTGTCGTGGGTTCAAGTCCCACTGGTAGTCGAATTCTTTCCTTCAAATAATTTGAATGTATTATATACATTTGCAATGCATAGTAGGGCTAAATAATATGCAGTGTAAGAAATAATTAAGGAAATAAACATTTTCGGTAAATAAAACGAAATGATTTTAGAAAAGATAAAAGACGTTTTATTGTGAAAAGCCATGAAAGTTGTAAACAATACTTTAGAAAAGATGGTTCATAAATGCGGTGTTGATCCACACGCGTGCATTTCACTGAATTATCCGTCATGACACCGAGACAATTTTGAAGTGCCAAATATTTAATGACTTCTCAAGAGCCCATAAGAAAAATATTTCTGTAAAATAGATATAAAGTACGCTGTCTGAGGTGCTGGCGTCACCGCGGGAGCTCTTAACATTGAAAAACATAAATCATTCTACCATCGAAAGGAGACATGTATTATATTATATATCGTTAAGGTAAGGCCCGTTGGTTCGTGGAAACCAACAGTTTTTATTTTTTTGTGTCTAATTGAACTTTATAGATTTCGCTTCACTGATATCTCACTTGATTGTTAGTGATAATCTGGTCTAAGTTAAAATCACGATATACCTTTCAAAGTAGAGGGTGCTCTGACATGTGAATTGTAACCGTGTATCTTGACACCCTATTAATGATGGAGTCCATAAATATCTACATAACATTATATGTAATGTTTGATTACATAAAAAAGCAGATGCCTTCATTAAAAAAAATACTACAAATCGCCTAAACTAAAACTTAAGTAACAGTAAATTTTGAGTAATTCAGTAGCTATTTATTTGCTCTAACCAGGTACCTAATAGTTAGCATGTGACCCATAATTTTGAAGCGATGATAGCTTAGCGGTGGGAGCGTTGGCTGTCAAACTGACAGAAGCTGGTTCGATCCCCACCAACTTCTTAAGCTTCCAGTGAAGGTAACACCGTTTAATTTGCAGCATGATGTTGCTTCCGAATACCTGTCTGCCTGGCTACCATTATCAATTTTGAAAAACTGTCACCAATCACATATAGTGTGTTCAGATAGCAGACCTTGAGAGCCAGTAAAATTCCAGGTTTAGCGTGATTAAATCTTCGACCACGTCATCACCGACCATCACGTGAGATAGTGGTCATACGTATGCTCTATAGAAAATGTAAGAAAAAATATGACATATCATATGCATAGAACGGTAGCGAATGGCGCGCGTTTTTTTTATTTTTATCATTTTATTGAATACATTTAGGGAATAAAAGATTAAGGAAATAAAACTTTTCGTTAACTAAAACGAAATTATTATAGAAAAGATACGGAAATAACTCTCATTTTTTTCCGGCAAAGAGGCCGATGCCTAGAATACTTAAAATTATATTTAAACGATTTCCAAAAAGAAAAGGAACTTCTCAATTCGGTTTTTTAATTATTTGCTATTTTTAAGAAAGTACCTATTGCAAATGTTCCTCGGATAAGTAGGGCCCAAATTGGCTTGCATTATTTTTTAAACAACCTCAATACCCATTATCACTTATAGCGGTTATCTAAACATTCATGTTTTTAGGTTTTATCTGCTAAAACGACAGTCAGCTGTTTTTGATGTTTGTTTTGCTGAATCGTATTTTCATCAGAATCTGATGATGCTTTAAACATTCCAAGAGCATAATAACACACCCGGCGATTTGATAACACCCGTTGTTGTATTCGGTTCGTTCAGTTTGACAGTAAGACAGTTTGTTACCAGTAAGGCTGCGTTCGGGAGCGGTTTCGGATAAACCATATCTTGCTCTGACAGCGGATATGCGGCGTTCACGAAGTCAATAAGAACATTATTTGCTCCACCCAATATTTGATCATGATCGTTCACGTCAACCTGACAAATTATGCTCGACGAGACCATAATCTTTCTACCTCTAGAATCGATCAAATCTTTGTCGGCTGTCAAAAGTGACATACGCAGAAATAACTATCATGTGATCAACTAACAATGTAAGTGACTTCTTCGTCTTCTGTAACATGCTACGAAGTAGCCGTTCGTGAGACCTCGATCAAATATTGGTCGATCAATAGTTGGCTAACGAAGCTCCTGAACGCAGCCCAGTCTTTAAAATTGTTTTCCTTTTTTGTCAGGTATGGCAATAACTTAGCATCGGGAATATCAACCTACAGTTGACAAATGTGCAAAATGTATAAGATCTTTATCGGTGCTTCGAAGTGTCCGTTGTAAAGTAGGTAGACAACGGCATTGTCCAGGATTGGATTGTGGTATAAATATTTAAGTCGCACCTCAGTTCTCTTGGATTGCATACTAGATAGGAGAGTTTGCAATTCTTTGGTCTCTAGAGATAAGTCGCACGGCTGAAGTACCTAACTATACTGGCTACTTGTGTCAATGTTTTATTTCGGTTAGGGACAGGACGAGTTAGAAAGTCGTTAAACGCGTCCACAGGTTTGTTTGATTCTAGTATGCTGCTATAGTGTGTGTATTTGGTTTTTTAAGACGGACAGCGAAGTCCTTTTGTCTGAAAGCGATACAGAGACAGATACAGATATTTATTAGTAAAGATAATAATTTACAAGTCACTTATTCTACATAAAATAACATTCTTTATAATAACAATAATAAGTCTTGCTATACTGCTATATGCCTATAATGCTAACGTTTTCAAACGTTTAGTTTTTTTTTTAATCATATGATATCTCATAAATGTTGTAATAGTTAGACAGCAGACATTTTTAAAAAGTGTATTACTACATATTTTTATTGAAGGTATGACTTAAGTCTTATAAGTGCGGTTTTGTGACTTTACGAGTCACTCTTTCATAGAGAGCCCGCACTCTAGGCCACATCCGCGCATGAACATAATATACGTAAATTGAACCGTAGTTTCAACAAAACTATGTCTAATACTTATGCAACTTTCAAACAAATGAAAGTCTATTACTATTGACATCATAACAACACGTAATAAAGTTAACTTAAGCAAAAAAGGCGGCATCTAAGAAACTTGATGGATTTTTTGAAATTTAAATTACAGAGTAATTCGAGCAACATACATAGACTAGTCACATAAAACTTAATTATAATAAATATATATTATATAAATAAGTACTATTTATCAGAGTGTTTGATCGATGCGACGCGTGACCAAAATGCTGGCACATATTTGGCTCAACGAATCAGCATTGCAATTCAACGTGGCAATGCTGCTAGCATTCTGGGCACGCTCCCAGCTGGTAGCGGGTTAGAACATTTGAGTTATCTATAGGCCACCAATAGCTAGTGGATTGCTCAAATGTTATTGTAGTAGCTGCAGTATTGTAATTAGTTTTTAGTGTTTTATTTTAATAAAGGCATTTTCCCCAAAAAAAAAGTACACTGATAACCACGTCGCTTCCGAAATCCGATAAAAACTCGAATAATTAATTCCCTTACTAACTATCGTGTAGCGATGTGATGGCCATTGTACAAAATAGCAAAATAAAAGAGTAATTACTACCAATAGTCCTCCGATAAAAGAGAGGCCGTGCACGTGGCGTGCCTGGGCTGGTGCGATATTGAGACATAAATCCACAACACTTGGTGTTGCCCGTTATTTAATATTTACGGCAGTTGGCACACGCTATGCGGCGCTGTTAATCCCTGCTCGGAAACGGAAGGCCTCCTGGGACGTACTTGAAAAACTTAAATGGGTAGATACATACGTCAGTTCTTTATACTGACTTTCAAAAAAGGTGGATGGATAAACATCAATACAGTTGTGTGTTTATTTCAATGTTCGTCACTGCAAATTATGGATTTATAGACTAATTTGGAAAATTATAATATTTTCAGAAACTATATAACTATTTTGTTATTAAAACTGACGTAGTTTTGACACATTATGAATGTGTAAAACACGGGAGTTACCGAGTTGAGTACTAGGCGAACCACGACCGCGTCCGCGAGCGCCTTTTCTCCTTGAAAACCCTGACTTATTACGTATATTGTATAACTCCCGTGTTTTATACATTCATAATATAACTACTATATAACTATTTTTATCAAACAGTTGAAGCAACTATCACTACACACTAACGTTATCATCTGCTCCGTAAAAAAAGAAAGAGATCTTCAATTTACCAATGATATTAAACAGAAGGGGCCGTGGTGGTACCGGTCTAGAAAAGTACTCCCCCATCTGTTCCCGCGGGTGCCGTAAGAGACCACGTACCAGAAGGTGGGCAGCAGCGCCTTCTGAGGATTGGAAATCATCCTGCGCTCGCCAACCCGCCTGCCAAGCGTGGCGAGTATTGGCAAATCCCCCCTATATGGGGGAGGCATATTTCAGCAGTGGACGCACATGGCTGAGAGAATGAATGAATTAAACAGAAAAAGAAACGCCGCGCCGCCCCGTGGTGCGTGATACCTTGCAAGTTGCCCTCACGCGGCGGCGGCGGCGGCTTCCTACGTATAATTCAGAATGTTGAAATGAATGATGATGATATAATATGATGATTGTGTGTAAGTATATAATTTTCTAATATTTATTAAATACCTACCTATATCTACTCATGCGACGCCGGGGCGGATTGGTAGTACTTAATATTTTTGTAAAACAACGGGGTTCATGTGTGATAAAAAATCATCTGTGGTTTTTTGCTATAGAAAGGCGTGATTTGTCTAGAAGATATCAATGCTAGCGAATTTGAATGATTTGTATTTTTAATGAGTCAATTGTAATTCTATGTGATCGCCGTAAACTTGGCGCGGGTTTTATTGACATAGCACGGTTTGAAAACATTACTACGAGCTCTCGATCGACATCTTACATTGATCGGCCATAAGTATGATAATAGTATGTGTAATAGTTACATATATTCGAAAATAAATGCGTAATTATATAAAGTTTTCATTAAACGTACTGTGATCAAATCGTATGCTTTTGATGAAATCATCTCATCTACCAAAAATACAACATTGTTTTTTAAAATAAGTTATTCGAAATGATATTTGAATGAAAAAACTTTTTTCACCTTTCTATCCTGTGTTCACATTTTTAAATATTTCTTCTATATAGTTGAATATAAGAATTATATAAACTGAAAGAAAATAAATAAAAATAATTTCATTGCAATAAATTTGTAAAAATGGTACTTATTTTAAATATAAATAATAAGAGGAATTCATCAGTAAAAAGAGATAAAAAGAGAGTAAGAACAGATTTTAACATTGAGCCTCCTAAATTATAATAATCACGTATTTTAAAATTTACTATTCGATTTTTTTTATGTTTGTTACCAGAAAACTTTCCACTGGGTGAATCGATTCTGATGATTCTTTTTTTGATAGCTGGTGCTTCCCGTGTTGTCCCATTTAAATTTCATCAAAATCGGACAAGCGGTTTTTGAGTGACACTCCAATAACGAAAAAGTGCTATGTATACCTCGACAACATTATAATTGTACAGCATCTCTTAATTATGACATGGTCCGATGTCTATGGTAAGGGAATTTATTGTCTGTATTTATCAAACCTTGGCAACACTACGCCTGTTTGTGTGGCGGATACGTGATGTGATTCGGATATATTCCACATGCTACATGCGTCTCAGCAGCTACTGTTTCTGTTACTTACTGTATTGAGAAAAAATGCTTTAGCTGTTTTGTGTGTTTGAGTTTAGGTGAGAAATTTTATTTTTCATTGTTTTAATGTCGATGGCTTTATTAAGAATGTTTTCACCTTCAAACTCACTAAAGTTTAATCGAAAATTTGATGTTCGACTTTGCACAACTTGCGCAATACCATTTTAGCCGGTTATCAACCTATAATATATTTTTCGCGTGAGTGCTTGGATTAAAACCTGAGCAAGCGAAGGGTTCTAGGATGCATGCACGAGCAAAGCGAGTGGTTCAAAAGAAGAACCCTGAGTGAAGCGAAGGTTCCAAAACAGGAAACCCTAAAAAATTTATGGAGTGGTATGGAACTAGCTTATGCCCTGGATTAACACATAGGCTTATTTTCATCATCACCATCATCACCGTTATTCATCACCACGCGAGTACAACCGCAGGGCGCGGCTAGCATAATATATATCCTACGAGTGACCACAACACCGACACCAACATTATAAAGTTGAACAACAAAGTTGCATCAATTTTGTTGCTTTTATTAATTAATTAACAAATTTTCAACTCCAAGGCGCAACTATCTTCTTCGACATTGTCACTCCTAATTAGTTTACTTGTATAATATACTAGCTGCGCCCCGCGGTTTCACCCGCGTGCACTACGTTTTTCCCGCTGACTCAGTTATCCCACGGGAACCATACTTCTTCCAGGACAAAAAGTAGCCTATGTCCTTCTCCAAAGTCCCATGTATCTTTATACCAAATTTTATCTAAATCGGTCAAGCCGTTTTCATGTTATGTCGTGACAACGGAAAACGGGTTTCATTTTTATATATATAGAAGATGAGTTCTTCGCTTACTTTGACGCGGGACGTATCTCATTTATAACAAAGTTATAATTTTATTATTTGAATTCATAGTAGTTTTAAACTACATACCTACTAATTCTTTTCATATTGAATATGAATAGTTATCTAATATTTAATAGAAGATTGTTACGGAAACTTAGAAGAAGCAACATTTGCAGAAAATTGAAAAATTCTCAAAAATGTAAGGTAGAAAAAGTACGCTCCACCCATGTTGATTTATTTGCTTCGAAAAAGTAGTACGTAAGTATTGAGTTAAGAATAATATTTGTTAATTTAATCATCGTCAATCAATACATACATTCTATATTCAATTTCAATTCAATTTTCAATTTATTATCGTAAAAAGTATACAAATTCCACTTAAATATTGACGTGCAGAATCTACACTAAGAAATGATTCTTGTGTCGTAGACACACACGTTACATATTGGATGTGAAAATACAATATGAAATTGAACATTTGAACAATGACTTATTTGTTTAATTCGCTTGTTACTAACCTCTTATGTCCTCTCAAACTAAAATCAAATGAAAAACAAATATTTATGCAGATGAGTATGATTTTAACGCAGCTGATTTTAACGCAACCTACGTACTGAAAAAAAACCTGCACATGAAATGTGGAGCCAAATATTAGAACACAAAAAGATAGACAATATTACACAAGAAACGTTGCTTAAACTCGTACCTCTTTGTAGAATTAAACAATTGGAATGGTGTTTCAAGAGCTAAGCTCCACAAATAAAGTACACTAAAGGACTGGCTGTATCGGACACCAAATGGACTTTCGTGTAAAGGCTAACCGCAGATTCAAGGATTTATGTGCGGACAGTCTCTTCACGAGTCATTGAGCTAAAGTTCCACCCGCCCACCGATTAAGATTTACAACGGGACTGTCCCTAAATAACTGAAATAGTTGGGGAACCTACAGATTCCTCACGTGAGTTTCGACAGTAGGGTAGTTTTATGGCGGGAAACTATTTGAATTGTGACCGAAATGCTATTGCTATTGTTGTTTTAAAGGCCGTTTTGGTCGCCGCGTAAATGAATGAGGTTTGATAAGTTATTGTGGCCGTTATAAATTGCAATAAGAGGTCTTATATCAAATCTTTTCTATTTTAAACTGTTACTACGGATATAACGTGGAGTGAGTATGAACGTGAGTTTTAATAACTTTTCTATTGATATTAAGGCCTGAAAACAACCTTTATATCTTTTAGAATTATTTAAGATATAGGCGTATAGTTTGGAATGAGCACGTCATGGCATTAGGCTGCAGAGAGGTAGCGGAGCCGGACGCGGTGAGGGGTGATGGACCATCAAGCCACTGGTGTCCTAGAGGTAGAATTCAAAGATTCCGTTCGAGCCTGGGGTCGTCCGGTTGGCGGTCTACCGAGAAGAGGTCCAGAGCAAAGTCGCGCGTCCGCGTGACACCTTTTCGGACTCTGGTAGACGATTGGGGATGACTGCCAACCACGTTTAAATATTTGTAGTGTAAAAACTATAAAACTAAACTATAAAATTACAATAAATTGTATTTAATATTTTTTTACGATCTACCTGAAATGATATATCCTTTTAAATAAATCAATTACAAATAGGACCATACATTTAAAAAACCGATTAAAAACCTCCACCTTTTTACAGGTCTGTTAAAAATATATTACTTCTATTATATGATTACATCTTCGACCACATCGTCACTGATCATCAAGTGAGATAGTGGTCAAACGGATCTATGAAGTATGAAAAATTATATTTATTTTACAATACGGTAATCTCAATTATCATATTCATGAACTAAATGAAGTTATATTATACCTTTAAGCGTATGTGATGAAAAGCATAACGTAATAATCATTACCATACAGATTCAGTGATAATGAACGAATTCCAACTCGTAATTGGAACACGTTACGCGAGGGATTACATTTGCATAATTTCGGTTCAGCATTTTATCACCCTAAACAGGTCTGAAACGTAACTCTTCAAAAAGTTACACATTTCTTACTGGTAGAAGAAGTGATGATATAGGTAGACTATTGACCGTATCGACCGACGATCATCATCACCATCATCATCATCAGCAATGCAATTTTATTGTTGTGGAAAAGTAACAAATTTTACTTGTAAATTGAAGCCTATTCCAAGTAATAGCAATTTTGTTTTTCAACAAGAACTTTGTTTTGTAAATCAAAATAAAACAATACTTATTCAAATTTTTATTGTATTAAAAACAGCTAGGTTTGGCAATGACGAATGAAAAATGATATCTTGTTTATCCCTATTATTATAAATTTTACTCAAGCATGTTAAATAAAATGCTTACACAGATCTGATCACTTTAACTCTGAAGGTATAAAAATGTAACATTTTTATTATATAAGTGGGTGAAAAACTACTCGAAAACAAATGTCATGCGCATTCTCTCTCTCATTCTTCATAAGTGAAATACGTCATTTACTTTGACATTACCTTTCATTTCTTTTCAAAACGGCTATAGCAACATAAGAAAAAATAAAATAAAGGACTTAAATACTAATAAAATCTAATCAAATCCTTCCCGTGTTTATTCGAGTTGGAATATAATTCAGCTGAGTCAAAAGTGATCAGAGAGTTCCGCCCTTTTCAGGTTGCACGTGGGCAACGAACGCTATTCATGCTGATTCAGCAAGAATTACTTACAGGGTTCAATGAAAAACGCAGGCTAGCATAGCTTAGCTAGAAAGCATAGGCTTTTATTTTAATATAGATTAAAATCAGCTAAATATTTTCCTCACTATTACACCCGAGCTTGTGTTAACTACTGGTAATTTCAATTCGATGATCTGTATGAAAGCCGATGGGGAAATTTTGACACATTAGCTTACATTAGGAAATACTTAATTGAGTGACTCGGCCAAGTTCGTAGATTTGAGATAAAAAAATCAATAAAATAGTTTGTGACATCGAAGAGGTTATGGTATACTACACGTAGACATTGTACAAAGCACTGACTTATAAATTTCTTTTTTTTAACTTGTGGCCACTGTACTGTGTCTGTTAATACATATTATAACAAAATAATTATGTATATCATTGTAAAAATATAAGCAGTAGATAGTAACTCCGCCATCCAGCCGTTTCGTAAATACTGTAAGTTACGGGACGAACACCTAGGTCTTTATGCTTTATTCATATACAATGTAGGGTTGCCACAGACACATTTCAGCGAATTTGACGATGTTGGTTGCTTTTAGTGAAATCGTGTTGCTTATTATTAATATGTAACAAGCAATAATATTATTAAAAAATCGATGTGGTACACTATAAGATCACGTAACTAAATCTTATTCTTATATATACTGTTTGTTATCTTTTGTTTTATTATGTTTGTATAAATGCTGTTGATCAGCCATGGATTATAACAATTAACGTAAACTGAGCACACTTACCTATACTTATGTAATTGTTCATTAACATTCAAATCCCCGCACTAGGAAACCCTGTGTCGTGGGAGGCATGGACACACAAAAACATCCAAGACCCGAGACAAACACCTACACGCATTGCACAAATGTTTGCCCTTGTCGAGATTCAAACCCAGGCTCCCAGAGACAAAAAAGTCACGTCGATCACCACTGAGTGTGTATTTCGTCAACGAACCTTTTCATCACCGATCAGACACAGTTCATGACGCAAAAGCTTTAACATTTAACGTTTTCAACTAACGCAAATAAAGAAGGGGGCTCAAACTAAAAGTTACAGAATATATCTAACGGCGAAATGTGAGATTATGATATTGAAGAAATATTATAAAAAAAAATATTCAGAATGTTGACAACCCTAAAGAACAAAGCGATGTAACGTCCGTCAAGTGTCCACGCTGGTCGTAGTGGAAATTAATCACTTCGGAGCACGAACGGTTGGGAGACGGTAACATACCGCTCTTGATCTCTGACCTCTCTGGATTTGTGTTTGGTTTGTTTTGCTTCTAGATCACAGTCTTGTAAAGTAAACATTCACAAATTAATACAAGTGCACTAATAAACTATGAAAAATTTGTGAATAAATAAACTGATTGTTATTAAATCAAACGGGGCTTAATCGCGAGAAAAACATTTTGTAATTTATTTACCTCGACGTTTCGACCAAGTTGCATTGGTCGTGGTCACGAGAAGACTGGAGAAATGCGGGTGGCAATATCGGCGAGAGTGCGTATTTTCGCCAACTACCCACTTTTGATATTATTAAACTGTAGGGCTGTCACAGCCCTGCAAAAGCACAGGGTTGTCACGACACACAACACTGACAGTATCTTTAGTTTTTTTAGGGTGAAAACCGCCGCGACTAAATAAACTGAGATATTAAAAATATTGATTTTTTAATATTTAGCGTTTGAGCACTATCTCACTTGATCATCATCTCAGCCATAGAACGTCCACTGCTGCACATAGGCCACACTGGACTTGATCTCACTTGATGGTCAGTGATAATGTGGTCGAAGATGTTATCACGCTAGATCTAGAATGCGGACTGATGCCTGAACACACTACGAGTATGTGTTTGGTGACTGCAAATTATGTCGTAATTTGTATTGATAGTGTGTAAGTGTGTATGTGTCTTCACGCTCAAACGGCTACACCGATTTCGATGGAATTTGGTATGGAGATAGTTTAGACCCTGAATTAACACATTTTATCCCGGATAAAATATAGTTCCCTTGGGAATAAATAAGTTAAAATATTAAAAACAGATACATTTTTACAATGCATTTGTATTACGTATACATTGACTGAAAGCAGACTATCATGACCAATACTTTACCGTAATGACTCTGTGAAAGGGTGAACAGACAGTACTAAGTATTTAATACCGTTAATAATGGAAATAATAATTTATCAGTCGGCGTTCATGCGTATTTCTCCATGGCAACCCCAAACGAATGTTCGATAACAATGGCTGGATAATGTTTTTATATTGGGTGGTAGCTTTTACACATTATCGTCATCTTCCACTCCAGCGGCAAATGGGCATGCAGCCCGTTTGATAGTAAGCGTTCACGGTCGCTTATGGACATAATTATTAGCCGTAGTGTGAGATTTTAAAGTCTATAAATGCTACAAGTGTTTTATTGTAATGCCACAGATAGTACGATAGTTTGTATAAATATCGCGATAATAATGTTGATTCTTGTATTTTGAAGTTGTCATAGAAACTGTTATCTATTCTCTGTGATAATCCCATGTGGGTGTAGCATAGAATAACTCTCGCTAAGATGTCTAGGTACATTACGATACCATTGGTAGGTACTCATGATGCACTCAAATTCACTACATTTTTTTATTTTTCAATATTTCATTTGTTTATTCACACTCAAACCCCTGCACTAGAATACCTTGAGTCGCGGGAGGTATGGACACACAATCACAGCGTGCAAACAACCAAGACCCGGACCCCTTCACTCATCGCACAAATGTTTGCCCCTGTCGGGATCCGAACCCAGTATCCCGTAGACACAGAAATCATGTCACTGACTACTGAGCCACGGCGACCGCAATAGTGCTAATGTTCCACCTTTTTTTCTCTATACTGAGTTTTCAGTGTAGACGGAAACTAAACTAGAGTAAACTAGAAACTCTAAATAAATTAGAGTTGTAACTTGAAGTTACATCTCTAATTTATCATAGCACTAATAATACTGACAGCCAAAACAAATGTGTTCTCAGTGTTCTCGGAATGCATCTCACGTACGAGATAAAACGTAGACCATGCGAATGTAGCTGCGAGTGAGATAGCTAGTGAGTTATATGCGAGTATTATGTCAAAATTGAACATGCAAAAATAAACAAAAGATCGTGGGAAGTTTCTCTATAATAATAATATTGTTGAAACTCCGCTCATCACAACTTCATAATATTTGTATGGTACCTACAGTGTGATACGCGTAGTCGATATCTTAATGTGATTGTTCCGACTCCTTCCGGAAGCCTTCATCAGAATCTTGTGTTCGTCATATCGTCTCTCGTCTCGTCATCACTAATGACAGCACCCGCTGTCATACATAAATAAATATGAACACCTAAACTGAGATCTCCTCCTTTGGAAGTCGGCTAAAAAGTTATAGGCTGCAATAACCTAGGCTTACTGGGCTGTAGTGATTGAAGCAGGCTGATTATGCAATAATTACGCAACAGTTCTGGGTACTCGCCCACAAGCTGTTGCCAATCGAACACTCCACGTCTGACTAAGTCAGCATTCCTGGCAAATAATTATGTATGTTCGTGAATTTGACTGGCCGGTTGGCGCAGTTGGTAGCACTCTGCCTTCTGAGCCGCTGGTCCCGGGTTCGATTCCCGGACAGGTCAAACATTTGCGTGTATGAACATGTCTATTTGACCTGTGTCTGGGTGTGTATATGTATATAAGTATATATATATGTATGTATTTAAGTATATATATCAGTCATCAGGTTACCATAGTACAGGCTCTGCCTAGTTTGGGACCTGAAAGAACTTGTGTGAATTTTGTCCCATATTTTTTTTCTTAAATTAATTGAAAATCCTTCAACATATTTAAGTTAGATAGTATCACAATGCGCCTATTCACATGCATACCAATACGCACATTTTGGTATTAAGTAAAGGGAATATTCATTTTTCTCGGCTTAAAACTGTACTTAGGTAAAACACATATTTATAATTATTTGTTTTACTTTATAGATCTAGCCTTTGACCACTATCTCATTTGATGGTCAGTGACGATGTGGTCGAAGATGTAAGCACGCTACAGCAGTAAATACTGTAGAACCGCAAAATTACAATACTTAGCCCTATCATTAATTAATTTTTGCCAGAGCACATCTTAAAGAGCCAGAAACGTAATTAATTTTCCAGAATACTCGACCAGGCCCCACTTAATGGGCCAATATGTATTCATAGCCCAGCTTTCATTAGCCTCGTCCCCATGGCATGCTAAAGAATAAAATTAAAAAATATTTTGAGAAAATTCAATTTAAATGTACCTACCTACATTTTTTACCACATTTTTCTTCGCGTCTCTTTTATGTACACTTTTGAGAGTAGTTTTTTACGAGTTTGAATTTAGACACTCAGTTTAGCAAACAATCATACTCATACTCATACTCAATTTATTGGTAATAGTCATTACACGTCAATTACAAAAATCAAAATACACTTACAATTACAAAAATCAAATACAATTACAAAATTCAAATACAATTACAATAATGTTAATCATCATCATAATCACAACCATAGGACGATAGTCCCCTGCTGGAAATTAATGCTTCCCCCATTGATTTCCACAAAGACCGGATGGAAGCAGCCCGCATCCAGCCCTTACCTGCGATCCTAATCAAGTCATCCATCTGTCCACCTTGACGGTAGCCATCCTATGCTACGCTCTCTAGCCCGTGGTGTCTATTTAGACACTCTAGAGAACTTCTAGAGAACCTTTCGACCCCATCTGCCATCGGTTCTTTGAGCTATGATCACTTCTCACTGCCACTTTAATTTGCTATGTAGGTGACTTTTATTCTTCTACGGATCTCCTCATTTCTCCGCATCCGATCACATTGAGAAATCCCTAGCATAACCATACTAACCATAGCTCGTTGTACGACTTTGAGCCTACTCACTAGGCCAATTATCAGAGGCCGCGTTTCAGTTACCAATATATATTTATAAAAATGATAAAAGATTTATTATCTATTCAAAACTAGAACGATTTATAGGATCTTTATATGCATATATATACATGCGCTTTCTGTGGCCCCAAATGCAGATCATATCGCATAGCCCTAAAATACATAAGTGAAATTTAAAAACAGACCAATGTTGAAAAATTATATGGTTATATCCACCTAATAACCATAACTTTGGGCAGCTTGTTGTCATGAATAATGCGAAATTATAATATAAATTATCCAAACGCACATAAAACTAAATAGGATTTCAAGCAAATGATAATAAAGAACTGGGTCCTCGTAAATAATTTTACTTTCATATGGACGTTAGCGAGCTATTCTATGTAATGACCAACTCGTTTCAACTGACCTTTTTGCCGTACGACTCACGATTGCGAGCTATAAAAGGATATGTCCAGATAACTTTATTCCACATAATGCGCCCCCATCCCTTTGAAACGGAAAGTTGTTTAACATTTTTAGAGATCGTCTCCCTTTTAAGGCGAGCGGTCACTTTTTATTGCAGAAACGGATGCGGAATGGAGCCTTTCTACGGCATCAAAGGATTCGCCGACGCCACTGATGCATATTTTTTGTTTATATGATAGAAGTCAGAATAAATATTTCCTGGAAATTGTCAAGGAAAAGACGCGTTGAAACCGTTACGTAAAACTGTTTTGGCAAGAGGTTGTGGACCTTTTGTGTACATATAAATTGGTGTCCGCATCGTTGACCGAAACGCAATAAAAACATGCGTGGAATTACATCCCGTATCGAAGTTCCAAGTTCAAATTAAATCCGTCGGGTGTTTGTCCTGCAAGCGGGTGCGGTAATAAGCGAATGAGACTAAACGTGTCCTCGACGCAGTGCGCCCGCGCCGACGTTTCCGATCGGACGGACGATCGGGTACCGACGACGTGGTCGCGTGCGCGGCACGAAAATACCGCAAATATTTACTACAGCGTATGTGCAATATTAACGTTATCTTTTGGCAGCGGTACATATTGCCGGGCTTCTTCGAATTCCGCGATTAATACGTCGCGTCGGTGATTGTCTTTTGTTGAGTGTCGTACGGGATTTGACATAGTGCATTCAGTGGTAACAATTGTGCAAATTTTGTGATTGTGCGCTGTTACTAGGCCTCGTTTATCTCAATTGCTTTGCAAATCTAGGTATAGAATCGGTTAATTGAAATTTGTTGCCTTCACAAGTTGACCAACTTCAGTGTGAAAATCTTCGATCAGGAAGGCGAAGATATATATTTTGACACAGCTGCGCCTTAATTTGTACTTATCAATTATTCATTATGTCATCAACACTGATTCATGACTGTTATTGTTGAAATAATCTTAGTTAGAATGACCGAATCGACGCCTACTCAAACCTTGCTATTTGTTGTTAAAACCTATGGGTGAGGTTTTGTGATATTTTGGAATACCATAACTCTATAGTATTATGTTATAAAGTATAACATTTATAACACATGATACTAGGAACCTATGCAGCGAGGTTGTCCATTTTATGCCACTCCTTTGTGCATCTTGTTTCAGGCAAGCTTTTTTACCACAGCTGTAATAAATAGATAGATAGAAAATTCTTTATTCGTTTCTCCAAGTTTTACAAAAGTAACTTAATAGATTCATTATGTAAAGATAGCTTATAGCTTACAATATCCTGGAGAAACAAAAGGCGGACTTATCGCTTAAAGCGATTTCTTTCAGTTAACCTTTGTTAAATAGTTTAATCATCCATTAGCTTCAACGTTTCTTCAACTTTCTTAGTACGTACTGCCAGGAAATGGAACTCGTTGCCTGAGTCTCGGTTTCCCGATAGATGCAATCCACAAGTCACGAGTGAGCCTTCTAGGCTTGCGCGCTCCATCTTAGACCGCGTCGTCACTTAACATCAGGTAAAACCGTGGCCAAGCGTTAGCTTATAATATTTTTTTTAAAGTTATTTTCAAAAATTTTGAAGATTTTGAAATTTAGAAAATTATGATCTCAAGATTGTCGCTATAAAAGCTTGATATAAAAAATCACGTTACTGGCACAGCCTATTTACTGGCGAATTGATGTATGACTGAAACACGATTAGCCGCAATTCTACGAAGGATCTTCTTCATTTTTATCAAGACACATATTGTTCAATAAATAAGTAATTTCTTTCTATTGCTAAACATCTTTAATCCTTTGAGTAATGACTCAAACCTACTACACACTACTGTTCCATCGACCAGTTAATTAATTATCACATATTGATATGTTATTACTAGTAGCGCCCTGCGGTTTCACCCGCGTGGATTACAGTTTTCCCGCTACCTCAACTATCCCACGGGAACTATAATTTTTCCGGGATAAAGTAGCCTATGTGTTAATCCAGAGCTTAAACTATCTCCATACCAAATTTCATCGAAATCGGTAAAGCCGTTTGAGCGTAAAGGTGTAACAAACATACACATATACATAAAACTTTCGCATTTATAATATTAGTAGGAAGGATTCTGCCATCTCTATTCACTTCAAAAAATAACATGTCTTATATTATGTATAATAATAATAATATGGGACAACATTCACACAAGGTCTTCAGGTCCCAAACTAGGCAGAGCCTGTACTATGGTAACCTGATGACTGATATATACTTACATACATACTTATATATATACTTATATACATATACACACACAGGTCAAACAGACATGTTCATACAAATGTTTGACCTGTCCGGGAATCGAACCTATATGTATGCCTATTGAAGTTGAATTTGGTACACAACATAGGGATATTTATACAGATTTCACTAAATACATAGATTGGAAGTATGTATATGAAATGGTTTTAACATTACATTCAATGTTCTATTTCCAAATCGAATAAGAACCATTTTGTTCAGTACGATGTTGTCACAGATTGGTGATCTTTATAATGATGCAACTTGCAGCGAACGGTCTCCAGGAAGTCACCTCTTTGCTACAATGACTTATTTAATTTAATAGCCCTCGTGGCAGTTCCTGACCCTTAGTGTGTCACAGTGCTCTCATGAGACTTCTCTTTGTTTATCTTATCTTGGTTTGCTGTCTTAACCTTGACTCTCTCCTCATTTGTGGATTGGCTCCGATAGGTACCAGCTGGATACTCTTGAGTTCAAGAGTGGAGTATGAAAACTTATCAGCAATGATTCTCTAGATATAGCAACACTTCTAAACGTATATTGACTGGCGGGTTGGCGCAGTTGGTAGCACTCTGCCTTCTGAGCCGCTGGTATCGGGTTCGATTCCCGGACAGGTCAAACATTTGTGTGCATGAACATGTCTGTTTGTCCTGTATCTGGGTGTGTATATGTATATAAAGTAAATATATCAGTCATCAGGTTACCATAGCACAGGCTCTGCCTAGTTTAGTACCTGAAGACCTTGTGTGAATGTTAATAAATAATAATAATAATATATATATATACTACAAATGCTCTCTATTTTTACCCGACTGCGAAAGAAAGAGGGTTATTTCATTTGATTGTCCCAATATTTTGTGGATGGGTATGCTTTGATGTTGAGAATTTTTTTTCAAGTTATTGACTAATGAGGTATTTGACAGTTTCATGTAAGTTATTGCACGTTTCAATAAAGATATTTTCTCAACAAAAAAAGTTCAGATTGTATTCGACCGCCCATCGCTTTTACATTTATATGATATGACATACATAAGGATATGAATTCACTCCACAAAATGTATTTCCCCATGGATAATCTGACTGACCCAACGTTGGCCTGTACTGAATAGAAATAATCGGAATAACATTACTTCCACAAGTTTTATCTATTTATTTATTGTATTGATTTTAACAATAATGATAACTGTAAAGCCAAACGTAGCGAGTATAGGCAAATCCCCTCTATATGGGAGAGGCATATGTCCAGCAGTGGACGCCCCATGGCTGAGAGAGAGATAACTGTAAACGTTTTTCAACAAATGTTTTATCTCTACAATCTAATCATATTAATAAAACTTTATACGTTTCCCCGGCTTTTTAAAAAAAAAAAGTAAAGCTTGAACTATTTTTATTGAGGTGACGTTTAAGTGAGTGGTATCATGTCTTACGGTATACTACTGTATCAAGTTTCTGTCACTGTGTCTCAAATAGATACCTACTTACTTTGAATATCATTCAATGATTCATTAGATCTTGTCATGACACCGATTCTCCAATAAAGCGCTTGTTAAAAGCGTCGATTGCCAAACATCTTCAATCAATCAGCTTAAATTAAAAACCAATCAAGGCACTTGACTGGTATACTACACTGGTCTGAAATGTTTTAATGAGATTGGAGGACAAAAGAGCAGGGGAGTCGCCTGATGGTGATGAATGAATATCCACAATACTAGATTGTTATGTTTGAGGAGGAAATATTATATTTTTTTGAAGTTTCATAAGTTCTGGTTTTTAGATATATAGATAGATAAAACTTTATTGCACAACATTAGGTAGGAATATTTGACATTTTTAAAGTATTAACTTTGTAGATATAAAGGATACTGTTTTTAATCGTCTTGAAAATTTGCCAACCTGCAAATTTTTCGTATTAATTTTTGTGCAACATACTAGAAATCTTAAATGATAAAAATATATATTATGTATAAGATCATTATAATTCTCAAGTTATGGAATAACCAAGTGGAATAGGGAAATGATTGTATAAATAGTAGGTAGTTATATTATATAATATAAATATTTTATATGTCAAAACTTTTAAAATCGGTAAAGTATTTATTTATATTTTCATGAAAATTTTAAATATGTTTCAAGGATTATTTGGTCGTAGAGGTCAGTTGCTGTAGAGGTTCTCGTTATTCATAAGATTTATAAAAGATCAAAAGAACAGTGTATTATTTTTTCTCTTAGGGATAGGAATTACAGAGTATGTGACTGTGCAATATTCATCGTTACTTATTAACAAATGTTTCATCATCGACCGATTGCCGCGAGTTGCGCATTTACTTACCTTTCAAATAAATAGTATTCTTTATCATATTTCTGCAATACATGGTTGCAACCGTGTGATCTGGTAATAGTAACTGCTTGAGAGAATCTGTTGAAACATTAACTGCCATAATTATAATCGATTTTTAATACCAGTTTTTGAGCAAGATTCCAGTGGGCCTTGATGATGAAGACCAGTTGCGTCGCTTCTTAGCGATTCTCTTTCTTTAACCGCATCCGCTTCGGAGCTGTCGTTATCGCTGGCCAAAATAGCATTTGGCTACGAATTTGTATGGATTTGGTGCTCAGGAACATAGAAACGCATCGTACATTATCTGCCAATTTTCTATTCGCTTTAGTTGATCACGTGATATTTATCACTTTGATGTGTCAACCTCATACATTCTTTTATGTTTTCTCTTAGCGTTTCCGCTCGTAGATTGTTACTTTGTCTACGCCAACAGGGCCTCCAGACGTAACATATATTCTTAAAAATAAAATAATTATGTTTATAGGATAAAGTAGTGCTAGTATAAACATCCTGGTTGTTCATACTCGCCAGCTCCGACCGACGACGAGACGGCCAATTTAAGGTATCAGGTGATAGGTAGATATAAACCACAGATCACAAAACTAAAGGATATAGTATAGTAAGATCTCTATGGTGAAAATGCTACTAACTTTTCTTAGTCACAGTGTTGTTTTTTACGTATGTTTTAAATTATATTGTTAAAAATTAACTAATTAAATCTGCCAGACACACTAGAATAGAGTAAATATATATCTTACTAATATTATGAACGCGAAGTTCGCGAAATAAACGCGAAAGTTTGGATATAATATTCGTTACTCTTTCACGCCTAAACAGCTGGATGGATTTGGATGAAATTTGGTATGGAGTTAGCTTATACCCTGGATAAACACATTGGCTTATTTTCATCATCACCAGAATCGCCGTTTTTCTTCGCCACGCGGGTAAAACCGCGGGGCGCAGCTAGTTATAAATAAAACACGCATGCAATGGATTTATGTCACTCCTTTACTTTTCACACTAGATTCTAGTACAAATATGAAGTAGTTCAATCATTATAAACAATTTCTCGAGTAATTTTGTATTACTTAAGTAGGTGACACGGTGCCGTGGTGGTACCGGCCTAGAATAGTACTCCCCCATCTCAGCCCGCGGGTGCCGTAAGAGTCGGCTAAGGGACCAGGTACCAGAAGGAGGGCAGCACCGCCTTCTGAGGATTAGAAATCATACTGCGGTCGCCAACCCGCCTGCCAAGCGTGGCGAGATGACATATGCCTCCCCCCTTTATGGGGGAGGCATATGTCATATGCGTCCAGCAGTGGACGCACATGGCTGAGAAAAAAAAAAGTAGGTACTTTTCTCTTTATTCTCTTGTTTATCATTTCCACAATTCATACAAACCGTTAACAAGTATAGTATATAGTAAGCAAATTCCTTTCTTCTGAGTCGCGTGTAAATGTCACTACATATTTGGCCATTACCTTATAGGAGTCGAACAAAACATCGATTATAAACTCAACGACCCGCGTACTTTTCATTCTACCATCTCGGTAAACAATAATACATAGTATGTATTGAAAGGACATTAATTTGAAGTAGTATAATAATAAAGAGATATAATTTTATTTAATACTTATCGGAGCGTTTGATCGATGTGACCTTAATGCTGGCAAATATTATTAGGCTAGAAGGATTGCAATTCAACGTGGCAATGATGCTAGCATTTTAGGCACGCTGCCAACTGGTATGGGTTATGGGTTAGAGTATTTGAGTTACCTATAGGCTGACAATAGTTAGTGGATTGCTGAAATGTTTCTGTAGTAGCTGTAGTGCTGTATATACATAGTTAAAAGATATAATTAGTATTTTAAAAGTATTTAGTATTTTAATAAAGGCATTGGCCCATACAAAAAAATAATTAAAGTTTTATTTAGCAATAGCTAGTCGATTGCTCATATGTTATTGTAGTAGCTGTAGTATTGTAATTAGTTAAACGAATTTTATTATAATAAAGGCATCGGCCCGAATAATATAGTGGTGCTAAAAAGCAAAAAATATGATATTACAGCATTATTTTGAATTAAACTTTTAATACTGATGATACTTGGAGTCTTTATTTGTAGGAATGTTAAATTTAAACAATGAATTTGGATTTCTTGCCCTTGTAACCGTTGGGATTAACTATGAATAAAAAACCGGCTCTAAGGTTCATATATTTTTATTTTTCTGATAATTATCTGTTGCTATAGCGATAATAAACAAACAATGCTGACTAGTAACAATAATAAACAGTCTATCATCATCTCAGCTGCTTTATTATTGATATTTATTAGATAGCTGACAGACGGACGGACACATAAGTCTTGGTAATGGGGCGCCCTTAGTTACCCTTCGGGTTCCGAATCCTAAAAAATGAAAACAATTATTATCCAGAAATTTTTTTTTTATTTAAAATGTTGATTGTACTTTTTATCACACAAGAAGTATTCCTGTCGTAAAATTACATAAGGGTCACTTAAATGCCAGACGGCTAAGTTACGAGCCTAACTTGGCTACACTCTACCAAGAATAGCCAACGTCGCAATTATCCCGAAGCAGATGGCGGAGATAAGATCCGTTAAGAAAGCGGCCGACTGTCGCCGGCTCGTCTTGAGAAATGATGACCGTTGAAGTTAGTTGATACTTTCAACGGCCGATGAGAGTTTCAAGTGCAATTGATAAATGTGGGAGGTCTCTTGAGTACGATTTATGCCATATTCGTCCCGGGGAAGTTCGGCAATACCAATGATCATTTTAAAGACTTTTTAAGACATTTGTTCAATATGTGTTTTTTTTTTATAAAAAAATATTTATTGACATTCACACAAGGTCTTCAGGTCCCAAACTAGGCAGAGCCTGTACTATGGTAACCTGATGACTGATATATATACTTATATATACACACCCAGACACGGGTCAAACAAACATGTTCATATACACAAATGTTTGACCTGTCCGGGAATCGAACCCAGGACCAGCGGCTCAGAAGGCAGAGTGCTACCAACTGCGCCAACCGGCCAGTCGATATATGAATGTGGGTAGTTTTTGAGATTATGGAAGGCAAGCAGTTGAGTAAAAAAGCGTTGTGCCAACAAGTGAGGCTCAGAATCTACTTGATATTTTAGGCTTATCTAAAAAACTGAGTCATTAAATATTAAAAAAATGTTTTTTTTACTGCGTTTATCCGTTGTGAACGTTTGACCACTCTCTCACATGATGGTCAGTGACGATGTAGTCGAAGATGTAATCACGCTAGACCCAGAATGCTTACTAGCTCTCAAGGACTGCTGCCTGAACACACTATGTGTTTGGTGTCAGTTTTTCAAACTTGAAGGTAATAGCTGGCCAGGCAGGTACTCGAAAGTACCTGGAAGCTCAAGCTGTTGTTGGGGTTCGAACCAGTGTCCGTTAGTTTGACAGCCGACGCTCCTCCCGCTGAGCACTCATCGCTTCAAGATCGCTTGTACAATTAAGGAAACCTGTTTCATTAATATAATTGCTCTAACTGATGCTATAGCTTTATTATATCAATATTATCACAATCCCCCAATCAGTACGACTGTAAAATATAAACTTGAAATTTATATTTCAAGTTTATATGACCTACACTTCTTATAAATTTTACAAATGCCTGATCGCAACCAACGTTTAATATCACAGAAAAATACTTTCAAATTTCTGATAATATCGAAACTTTCGTTTTGCTTATACAAAATGTAAATTAGGGTAGTTAGATAAACTACTCTCTCTCCCCGATATTTTATCCGTGACCACGTGACCACGGCAAATGCAACGTGGTCCAAACTTCAACGCTCATTCCACGTTCTTTTCCGCGGCAAAGCCCCGTTACATTTTAAAAACTAGAATATCCTACTAATATTAAAAATGCGAAAGTTTGTCAATATGGATGTATGTTTGTTACTCTTTCACGCCTAAACGGCTGAATATATTTAGATGAAATTTGATATGGAGATAGCTTATGCTCTGTATTAACACATAGGCTTATTTTCATTATCACCCTTGTTCATCACCACGCAGATAAAATGGATTTGGATGAAATTTGGTATTTAGATACTTCTGGCCCCGGAATTGTCAAAGTTAATCAAAACAGTTGTCAAACGCAAACTTTTAATATGAAAAAAAAACAAATTAACACAGGTCATAATCATCATCAATCATCACGACGCGGGTAAAACCGTGAAGCGCAGTTAGAAGTTATTACTTTATTTGTCCCGGGGAAGTTCGGCAATACCAATGATCATTTTAAAGACTTTTTAAGACATTTGTTCAATATGTGTTTTTTTTTTTTTAATATTTATTCATTTGTTCATTAAGTTAAATGTATACACCTTCAAGTTAGAAATATAAAAACAATATTATAGTGTGAGTGTGTGCTTGTGTGCGTGTGTGGGGCCTTGGGCTCCAAGCAGTAATTCGTAAGTATGCCTAGTCGTATTTGTACATCCTAAAACTAGCATCGAGTTAAATTAAACAAACACGAATCTTATGGCACCCTTGGGCTGAATACGCTTTTCTATTTACAAGTACTATTTCCACCCATTGTTTATGTTTAGTTGCGCAGTGGTCAATGACATGTGCCGTTGGATTCAACTTTTCAGTTGTAGTCGGAGAGCTGATGTCAAAGTTAGAGCTGATCTTTTGTGAATTATGACCATCAAGAACTTGCGCTATGAATTACTTGCCAAAATTTATTTGCATTATCCAATTTACCAATAAAATTGAATAATGAGTAGGGTTTTATCTCATTTCCAGGTATTACGTAAATGTGTCAATTAACAAGGGCGTATATAAAAATGAACTGTACAGTAAAATGTGGCATTAGAGTGCACAATATGAGATTCTTCAAAAGTGTAGTTAGCAACAATGATGTTTTACTAAAGATGACGTATATTCATACTGCGCGGTGCTTAGATTTTGTTCCTTTACGACATAAACATGCTTACTGCGACAGATAATACGGTACAAATAATATAGAAAAGGATAGCTATATATTTAGACTTGCGCTTGAAATACGCCTCGTAATGAAAATGACTATAATTGACTTAATTTTGCCGCCTCAGTTTCCGCGCTTCCGCGACATCTACCTCATATAAACATAATATCATTGGTTAGCAATGTTGAAAAGGATTGACAACGTATCGTAATGCCCCCATAGTGTTACAGATATCCTTAGGCGAGGGTGAGGCTTATTGGCGGTATCGCAGCCCGTCTGTTTGCGTGCCAACTGTTACATGAACAATGAACTGCCAAATTATATAAAGAGTTATCCTACTAATATTATAAATGCGAAACTTTGTGTGTAAGTGTGTATGTGTATATGTTTGTTACCTCTTCACGCTCAAACGGCTACGCCGATTTCGATGAAATTTGGAATGGAGATAATAATAATATAATAATAATAATATGGGACAACATTCACACAAGGTCTTCAGGTCCCAAACTAGGCAGAGCCTGTACTATGGTAACCTGATGACTGATATATATACTTATATACATACAAACACCCAGACACAGATCAAACAGACATGTTCATACACACAAATGTTTGACCTGTCCGGGAATCGAACCCGGGACCAGCGGCTCAGAAGGCAGAGTGCTACCAACTGAGCCAACCGGCCAGTCAATAGCTTAAGCCCTGGATTAAAACATAGGCTAGTTTCATCATCACCATCATCCCTGTTTTTCATCACCACCCGGGTATAACCTCAGGGCGCAGCTAGTAAAGAATGTTTTTTATATTGTACCACATAAGTTTTGTTGAATGTTACGTAGATTAAAAACGAATAAAAATCTTCTAGTCTCATAACTATAATGTAAAAACTGAACAATCTGTGATATTTATTTTATGCACCAATCTGGAAGTTTATATCTGCCAATAAAAAAAACAACATAAAAAATGTATTAAAAGAAAATAGTTGAATATAAATGAACATCAAAATTAATTCAAGTCAATTAAAATGAAAATAGGACTAGTCAATTGAAGTATGTAATTAAGAATAATTGCCGCTGTGTTTTTTAATTGAGCTTTTGTCCACCTTTCTTTTTTGTCAAGGCAGATGACTTGTTAAGTGTTGTTCTCTCTCTCTCTCTCTCTCTCTCTCGGTCAACATTTTTTGTATGTTAAAAAATTGCCGGCGTGTTTACAGGAAATTGAATTCTTTGGTACGTGCCAAACGTACACGTACCAAAGAATTCAATTTTGCAGGATCAAACTTCATCATTGATGAATTTTAGTATATTTTGTTGTTTAAACTGACGTGGTTTTGACACTTTATCAATGTATAAAACACGGAAATTACTCACGTAATAAGTCAGAGGGTTCCAACTATAGTTTCGACCACATTCGGTGGTCCTTCTCAAGGAGAATACGGGCCGCTCGCGGACGCCGTCGCGCACTTACCTCTGACTTACTCCGTGAGTAATTCCCGTGTTTTATACATTCATAATTTTAGTATAGAGACTATATGACCTTGAAGGAAGACATAGGCAACTGGTTTTGCTTAGAAAAGTATATGTTTCTCGTGGGATAGCTGAGGTAGCGAGAAAACCTTCAGGGCACAGCTAGTATTTAATCATGTTCTCCCACTCGTTTTAACGTGCAGGTTGCAGATGCCTTTATTACAATAACAGAATATAAAACTAAAACACTACATCTACTACAATCACATTTGAGCCACTCATAGCTTTTGCATATTATGCATAATCCTACTACTAATTGACAGCGTACTCCAAATCCTAGCAGAATAGTCCCTGGATGGATCCTATGGACCTATGGACTAACCGTCCTATATGGTTAGTTCCTATGGGTTGCAATCCTGAATCATTCATCAACCAGGCGCTTTGATAAGTTTCGAAAAATCAGATGTTTATATCCTGGATTAGCGTACCGAGCGTCACTCTATATCTACGATAACATATTTCAAGAATTCTATTGCTTAAGTGATTGACAGTATGTATATACACTTGGATAAAGTAATTTATAAATATGTATTTATGATATAGTATTTATATAAAGTTTGTGAGGTTGTAGGGGAAAATCTCTGGATCTACTGAACCGATTTTGAAAATCTATAATACTTACATATAAATATTTTTTTTGTTTGTTAATAAAAAAAATATATATTTCAGCCTTTAGACAATACAGTGTAAAAATACAATTGAATTTGTATGAGTCACTCTCAAAGCTGTATCTAACAAACAAAATGGTGTATTATCTAATGCTGGAAAAGCCTTAACATTTAAACCGAATGATCTTGTGATCTTCACACTAGGCAAGCCTGTAACGTGGAGATCTAGATACGATTTCCTATTTAAATTTAACAATTTACTGACACCTTAGTTTAGCTTAACTAACTAATAAGTAACGAAATTGAGTATTTCTAAAATATATTTATGCAAAAGGTGAATTATAATTTGCTTGAACAAAAAGGACAGTGTATATTTGGCGCAATCAATCATCGCAATAATGTATATGTATATCATACTAAAATACAATGGCAAATAGTTAATTTATAATATTACAATTGCTAAAATACAAATTTACATTGCAAAACCTTCCAACTCAGAAATAAAGTGAGTACATTTAATTTAGAAAGCCACTAGTAAGTTTTACTCAAAGTAAAACGTAACTTCCAATTTAAATACTAGTTGTTAGTGTGGGTGTCACGCATAATTCACAGTATCCCGTTGTTAGAGGGTTTAATATGTGGTGGTCAGAGCCATGACGGCCGGTACGGACGCCGGCTCGCTCAACTCAGTCCAATTGCCGCGCTGCTCGATGCAACCACATCAACGATTCAATACTAGGATTTCCTTGAAATATTATAATGAGTACCCATAAGTCACGCTTTCATCATTATCAAAGAAAACTGAGAAACTATCTATGACATTGACATTCATAGAATTTTGTGTCGGAATTCCACTTAAATTAATAGTGAGTGCAAGATAAAGGAAACATCCGTTTTGTAATTGTGTATTCCAAAACTATGCTCTGATCCTAACTACACACTGGATATACTCTATGTATGGGTTAGAAAAGAAAATAAATAAAGTGACAGCAATAAAATATACACGAATACATGTCAAAATGACAGACATATTCTTTATTGTCCCCGATAAAAAGTTATCCTCCCTCTAGTTGTTTCCCTATTTAAGTTGTTGCATATTTCCCGACGATTTTCTATGGAAATGAACAAAATGGTGGTGCCTTTCTAATCAGTGAATGTAATTTCAAGTTCTTTACGTGTATGTAAGGATAGCAATATATTATGAAAACCTACGACCGTTAATCGACAAATTAAAGTGAATAAAGTGAATCTAACGAAAACTGATGAAAAGTATGTTGATAACGAAGTACACAGCGGTGCTGCTTGAAAGCGCTCGCACGACCGAAGCAAGGAACCGGAGCTTGTCAAGGACAAGCGATGGAGCGTGGTCTTCTTCGCTGGACAGCATCCCGGATAGACCGAGGCCGCTCAGGCGCCGTCATTTCGCTTACAGGTTGGTTAACACACATTTTACAAATAAATACCCTCATATTATGTTTGTTTTAGTAGGCTCTCACATGCTACTGCTAATTTTTTTTTTTGTATTAACGTTCACACAAGGTCTTCAGGTCCCAAACTAGGCAGAGCCTGTACTATGTAGGTACAACAGAAATGTTCCTGTATCTGTTAGTATGAAAAATTATGTATGTGTTATGTAAAAGTTGTTTATATATACATCTATAAATGTATACGCTAACAAGTCCGAGGGCAGTGCCAGGAGTGCTATTGCACAGAGTCTACCTAGTTTGGGTTCCTGCTCTTCCCACAGAACCATAACAGCCATGCAAAGTTACATACATAAATGGCTTTATGTGGGAAGATAATAAGCAACTTATTTATTTATACAAATAGCAATTTAGTACGTCTCATAAAATATTGTCGTTTATTTAAGTCCTTCACACTATTTTAATATCATATTTTGACCCTTAGGTAAGATTAAATGCACTCCCATTAATACATTTGATTACTAGAGACTTGTATTTCACATAAATGAATCTCGTGAAGTTGAAGATTCGTTTTCTGACAGTTTTTTTTTTAAATATTATATGCTAGCCTTTGACCACAGGATTTTAAATGATGACGCGGTTCAAGATGTAGCGTGCAAGCCAAGAAGGTACATATTCACTCGCGACTTGAAGACTCCAGGATTGTACATATCGGGAATTACAGACTCGGGCAGCGAGTTCCATTCCTTGGCAGTACGCATTAAGAAAGTGAAGATAAAACGCTTCGTACGTATAGATGGTATATCTACCACATGTATACAATGACATACAATTATAATAAATTTACTTAGTTGCTTCAATACACACATAGAGTTTTGTTTGATGGTGGAAATCTTACTAGATTTGGTTCTGAAAAATTCGAATTTAGCAAACCTCTTTTACCTACTTAGTTACTATCTCGTACTATGTATGCATAAGTTTGAATGTGCTTTTGTTTGTTAAGCTTTCTCACCATACCTACTAATCCAATTATCTTTAAAGTAAAAAAAATAGTAATAACTATCTTTAAAGTATCATCCAATTTGTCAGAAGTACAAAAAATGACATAAATCGGATCTTTGTTAACCAAAAAAAGAACGATTCTCGAGGGGATCGATTAACAAAATCATTTAAGCTAGTGGAGCCATGGGCAAAAGCTAGTTATGTTGTTTCACGTAGGTATCTTTATGTTTACACTATCGTGACAAGAAGTGAAAAACAAATAGATACAGTTATAGCACACATGTTTTTATAATTAAATTCAACGTCGCCGCGTCGTACGGCTCTAAACAATACCAAGACAAAATAAACGTCTTTTCAATTCAAGCCACTTAAGCGATGAAATTAGCCATGCATTTTATTGTACCGAGGTCTTTGTACCTGTAAAACTCGGGTTACAGCAGTTCATAGATATGTAGGTGTTTTCTTGTTCAAAGACCGTGGTTCCCCATGCATAATATGAATATACCCATCCGTGACGCACGTTTCCTGTGACATTAGATGAAGTAAAGATACTATAAAGAATCAACATCTATCTCATGATTATTATAAACAAATTGACAGTCGTATTACAAGTGGTGATGATTTCATCAGATGTTGAGGATTGTTTGTGTTGATAATTGAACATACGACGGATATTGGTTGAAGATAGTATTTAATGAAGGTGAATTATAAAAATAACAAAATAATCTTAAGATATATATAAGCGTAGGTTCTGCTCAGCGTCTTTGGCTGAAGTGAAGTGAAGTCAGTATTGCGTGGTGGGGCGCGGCTATGTTCACTCGTATAACTGTAGGATGAGGTAGATACCATGCTATGAAGATAGTTAATTGTTTTGTGTGAACATCAGATATACATATACATACCAAGATGCTCCGCGCAAGCATTAGCAGCAAAAGAAAACCAACTGTGTCATCTAAACATGCTGAGTGATGAGAAGAAACCTCTTCTTTTACAACTGACTTTGAAGAGTTTTCACAAGTATAGCCAGGGTTCAAAGTATACAATTTCATCATTGTTTGAACTAGGGGTCATCCAGTTAACTTGTCATTTTGGGAATGCTTGATGAACAATTAGCTGTGTTTAATCATATTTTATTTATTTATTTTATCTTTTTTATATAGCTTCGTCTTAAGCCATACAAATGAGTAAAGATAAATAATATAGACACTTTCTCTTCTGGCCTTCACATATCCTGACAGTTGCAAGCGCCAATCAGTCACTTCTCCATTGCCATGTTTCGGTCTAACGAGCACCATAATAAACGTCAGTAATTTAAAACAATATAATAATCAAACAAGTATAAATGGTAAATGTATTTTTGCAATTATAGCAGAGTTGTAATTGGACATCAATAATGGGTTATCACAGCACTTTTTTTATTGGGAATGGGCAGGCGTTGGACCACTATCTCATGATTCGGTCTACGATGGAGTATGCCTGCTCAGAAGATACCTATTCACTCGTGACTTGAAGATACCCACTTCCCATCACTGAAGAACTATTGACCATAATCCTATAGGTTGCTGGATGGGTTATGGATTATGGATGGAGTGCGAGCTCATTGATGAAGATTTCACACCACTCAAGGTCCTGCTCCATGGCCTAATAGCAGCTGTTCAAAATAACAACAGACCTGTACTTTATTATGCCCCCAAACCTCGTAGGCGATTGGTTGAGAATACCACTCTCGATCTCCAACTCTAGGCGCCGTTGTTGATGTTGAGTAAGTGGTTTATCAGTCATAATTATTGTCCAGACAAGCTCAATCTTTAGACCCGCCTAGTGAGTGCTTCAGCTTCGCTGTGAGCACTTCTGTGACCTCCCAATCTTTTCGACCCCCCTAAAATATTTGTCTGTGTCCACGCCTGATCATATGTAGATGTAAGTCATATTAGTAGTGGCAACATTATAGTCAATCTATTGACTTCTGCCTCTGTGTGTGATTGATCAGTGATCGATATTATACCGGCAGATGTATTGGAGACGATACGTGATTTCATTAAATAGTCATCTTAATTATTTGCCAGTTTGTTTCATCATATCATTCTTATCCACAATCTCAGAAGTGAGAACTGATACTATTTGGTACAATGCATTGTTTGGATGACTGTACAACGCAGGTGGATGAAAAAAGTTTAGTGACAGACGTACGCTGATGCAGACAAAGTTTAATTTTCAAATCACGAGTCACCATATTGTTTCCCACATGTTTTTTAACTGTCTGTGCCTGCAGGCAGACAGAAGCGGCTGTACAAAACAACTAGCAATCACAAAGGGCATTAGGTATTCATCGTATGCATCACTGCAGTGGCATTAAAGGTAGGTAAATAGAGTCGGGTAATACGACTATTGCATTTTTATAAGGCTCAATTGCATTTAGTTGAGGCTCGGCACATACGATGGCCAGCATTTGCGAGAGCTTGAATAAGTGAGTGACTCCAAATGCGAATATATTGAGAATCAAACGAGGTTGAGAAAAAATAGAAGAACACGAATAGTAGCTCGTGTTCCTCTATTTGTAACCGACTTCAAAAAAAGAGGTTACTCGATTTGACCATATATATATATTTGGTTGGAAATATAACTTATTATTACTTTATTTATATAAATTATATAATCACTCACATTAATTCTTCGTAGTATGATAAAGAACATTAATTACATATATGTATATGTATATTCATGCATCTTCCCCGAAGGGGTAGGCAGAGGCATGAATCAGCCTTAATTAACCATCGATTGTATGTTTAATTCAAGACCTTACACGCGTGTAAAGTGGTACGCATGGATTTTGGCTGTTGTTAAATATTCAAATATTCCATCTCAGATCAGTTTACTTCGTTTACCGTTCCGCTAAAAAATTGCCGTTAAAAAGTACATTATCATACAAGCAGCTAAATGACTCATTATAAAGGGGTAGTTTTACTCCCGTGCTTTAGCGAAGGACTAAGTAGAAACCGAGATATGTATAATGGCTTTTTAGCGCCGGGTGTAATCTCTTCTTTTCACTACGATTCCGAGAAAATAAAATTTCTCCATGTATAATCCAAAATAATATTAAGACTTATGTTCTGTAGCCGCTACGCAAATGCTTTACAACATTCTACCAAAGAGATCGCCACTTTTAGTTCCGTTTTCAAAAAAAACGCATTCTAGGTAAAATCAGGTTGACTATGGTGAATCACGATGGCGGAGTTTCAACAAAAACATTTTCTTTTTGTAGGACCGATGGTAACTCACATTTTTTTTAAATACTATTTCGCCTAGATCTTAATATGCAAATTTAGGCACAGATACGCTATAACGACGGATTTTTCGGGCAAGAAGAGTGAAAAGCTATTTAATTTATGTAGGTACATATTGATAATATCGTGATCAAGCGAGTGACTGGTATAATGTGAACAAACTTTGTGAAAAGAGTTCTTGTAATTTATATTTACATTCAATCAATGTTTGACAGAAGCATCATTCTTTGTATTGAAATAACTCTCTAGAAATTATGTCATCATCGCATCGCATCTTATGAAAAGAAAGAGCGACGCATTCTCAATATACAAGATAAATTGGTATCATCCGGGATCGTGCACACGGAGCCGTTCGTTTGAATTCTCTCGTATATTACTTTGACAGCTTCTATTGCTTGCAATTATTTTGACCATTATTCAATTTGTTCGATTAGTGCTTCAAATCAGTTATTGGTAGTGATTCGCTTATTCAACTGAACTAAACTAAAATTTTGGAAAACTAAATCAGTTCTTATACGGTTACGATAAAGTCTAAATTAGTGTGAGACTTATCAATAACATCACTAAAATTAAAATATATTTATTAAATTTGCGGGTAGTTTTAGCGAAATTAAGTTGCCATTTATTTGGTGCCTACTAAAACTACCCGCAATTGGCCAACAGTTGAATAAAACTCGTCTAATATTAGTGAGAGCGTTGTATGGAGTTATACGAATTTGAATTTTAGCGTAAATAGAATACGAGCTATTTCAATTTGAAGAATTTTAGTGAATTTTAGCTAGTTTATGTGATTAACAGAATTAGGGCCATTGTTTTATGCTTAGTGTTGTGAAATACATAATTATCGTGTTGTGAAAGAGTGAGTTTGTTGTCTGAAATGATGATTGATAGTTTTAAGATAGTTAAGAATGAGTGCTATTAAATTGGTAAGCTAATATGTTAAATGAATTAATCTAATTACTTCACACTATCCAAGTTTCTCCACGCGAGCCGCGACCAAGTTTTTTCTGTGTCTCGTCTGTGTGTTAGGAAATAAACATTCATAATGTACGCTTTTTCCCGTATTCGTCGCTGGTTACAATGATGTTATATGCTTATATGAGGTAGATGTCGCACAAGCGCGCGGAAACTGAGGCGGCAAAATTAAGTCAATTGTAGTAATTTTCATTGCGACGCGTATTTCAAGCGGAAGTCTAACATATAGCTATCCTTTTCTATATTATTTGTACCGTATTATTTGTCGCAGTAAGCATGTTTATGTCGTAAAGGAACATAATCTGAGCACCGCGCAGCATGAATATACGTCATCTTTAGTAAAACATCATTGGCTGGTAGTATTCTGATACAAGTATATTTTTTTTTTAAATTATAGTAACAGTTAATACATTTGCTTGCAGAAACGCTATAGTTTGTTTAATTTAAGAAATATACTTAGAGGTTAGAGCATTTGAGTTATCTTTAAGCTGACATTACTGAATTGTTTAAATGTTTTTGTAGTAGCTGTAGTATTGTAATTAGTATTATATTTTAATAAAAGCTTCAGTCCATTGTTAGAAATATACTTCATTTTATGGCATATAAAATAGTAATAAGATACCTAAGTGGCCGAGTTTCGATCGGCGTTATCCCGGGTAAGACACCTAAAAATGTTTCAACAAAAATGTTAGGTATGGTAATATTATTCATGTACAAAGTTTATTCTAAATCGTTACAGCCATTTCCAAATATCCTGGAGGATGGGGCAGGAGCAACTCAATAGTGTAATATTGTTAGCATAGCCCGGAAAGGGCTCTTACCATTTATATGAGACTTGGTGCTGAGCCATCAATAAGCTATTAAAGCATATTATGTACTTATAGAAACGCAATGTTGGACAAAACTATATATATTTGCAATCGTTTACTTACATTTTGTAGACTCCGAGCAAAACTCTATCACTTAGGATGCATCTTGTGTCGCGTCGCCATTTCTCTGATGGTAATTACGAAGTTAATCAATTTAGTTTCATTTTAAGAAATGGCACGGGCTCCGTCATCTTTGGATTGTGATTAATAAAAAAAGTAAATTAATGAAAGTACTCGATAGCTGCCGATCAGTATTCAATGGGCTTCTACGACTTGCTATCAATGATCTGACTATCTAAATCTACAATATGCTCGTTGACCATTTTTTTTGTACTCGGTTTGGTTCGCTACAGCTCTCAAGTTTGAATCCCACACCAACCATTCTAGGTGTCAGCTCAGTAAATGCGCCAGTTTAAATTTAAGGGCTTTTACTATACCATCTTCGATCACATCGCAAAGAAGATTAAAGTGAAAGACTCTTGAAGCCATGATAGCTCAGCCGTTGGAGCATCGGTTGTCAAAGTGACAGACGCTGGTTCGATCCCACCGACAGCTAGACTTTCCGGTGAAGGTAACACTGTTATCAAATTCCCAGTACGGTGGGGGTACTTTCGTGTACCGGTCTGGCTACCACTCAAGTTTAAACGAACTGTCACAAAATACATAGTGTGTGAAGGCAGCGGCCCTTGAGCCAGTATAACATCTTCGAGCGTGATAACATCTTCGACCATATCGTCAATGACCATCAAGTGAGATAGTACTCAAAACGCTAGATCTATATAATACGTAGTATAAAAAATGAGGTTAGTAAACAAACGTTAAAGCTAATTGATACCTACATACAAGAACATCTGATCATACCATTAAATATGCGTGATATGCAATACAATTGAATACGTACGTACAAACGTTTCTAGTTACGGATGATCTGACACAAGTGTTTTTGCTTTCTCAGTAATTGACTGTAAATATATGCCGAGGAATCACATTAACGACATACCATTCATAGAATTGATTAGATCGAGAGGTATGCGACAGGCAACTCATTAGCGTCCGACGACGGAATGACTAAAGTTAGCCTAAAGGCTAACGATATAATTACGATAAAAATGATATTTCAAAAGTAACTAATATCAAAATATTGTGCTCATGGTATCGACTTGGACAAGTTATTTCACACTTTTGAGTGTTGAAGTCGGTTTTTTTTTGGTAATTTTTTATTTCGCTCTTTTCCCATATCCCATGAATAACCTTTGTTATTCATGGGATCAATTTTCATTGTGGTGTAGGTATGTTCACATAAGTACGCACTTTTCAGTTATTAGAGTGTAGCTCAAAAACCGCTTGTCAGATTTTTATGAAATTTAAATGAGACCACACGGAAAGCACCAGCTTAAAACAAAAAAAGAATCATCGAAATCGATCCACCCAATTAAAAGTTCTGAGGTAAAAAATAGAATAGACAAAGAAACATACAGGTCGAATTGAGAACCTCCTCTTTTTTTTAAAGTCGGTTAAAAAGGTGAAATTTTGTCTGTCATTTGTATGTTTATTGTTTATTACTGCTTCACGCTTGAAACTGCTGAATGTATTTGTATGAAATAACATCATACAAGCGTGGAGAGAAAATGAACAGATTGAGACAAACAAAAAGTTAAATAAAATCAGCAAAAAGAACCCTCATTCGGTGATTTGTCTGTTGGGAAATTTTTAGACAATTTTCACACTTGCAAATAAACTGATATATTACGCTCAAAAGGCATTCTGAGTGAATATTTCAATAACTTTATGGTTATACTAGCTGTGCCCCGCAGTTTCACCCACGCAGAAATTACAGTATTATTATCAATTATGATTGTGAAATAATGCATAATCACGCACTCTGTTCTTTTCTACGTGCATTCGTATATATTTTTATAATAGCAATAAAAAGAAAACTCCGAGACCCGAACAAAAAAAGCTCGTGAAGCAACACTGAATTATGTTCCACAGCTAAAGTAGTAGATGCCGCAATTAGTAAGAAACAGCAACATGTAATCACAATATTTGTGCATAGCAGAATACAATCTTCCTACAATGAGCTCTGTGGAAATCACACACACAGAGGCTCGAGCGTTACAAGACTTCACATCACACTAATATTATAAAGTCGAAATTTTGTCTGTCGTTTGTATATTTGTTATTCCTTCACGTTAAAACGGCAAAAGTATTTGTATGAAATTGGGAATGAAGATAGCTTGCACCCTGGTAACACATAGGTTACTTTTTAGATTTCTTTTGACAACTGTTAATTTTTTTTACATCGTTTCATTTATCTATCTTTTACATAAATGAGATGATGTATGTTAAACCCAGGATAAAGATAAAACATAATTCATAAGTGAGACAGTGGTATTCACTTATACATATAAAGTGTCTGGACTTACTTTGTCATATAACCAGTTAAAGTAAAATTGAAAAATATTTTCATAGTATATGCCTTACTTTTGCCTTATTATTCTCGTGATTTTTAATATTGCACCTAATCGAAATATACAGATACCATCTAAATTTCAAATATTCACACACTTCTCATCACAATACATCTGTCGTCATGAATTTGCTGTACATGGGATACTGTATTATATTATAAGAATATTATTACGCTGTGATATAATGAAGGAGGGACCCTCGACGCCACCATTATTCACTGGCGTACAATCTGGAATGGCCTATGGTAACAAGCACTAAGTTTTTCTAATAAGTATGAAGCGAGGCTTACATGAATAAATTGTACGTCGTGGCAGGATAGTTTGTATTTAGAAAAGCTTTGCAATAATATATAATATGAACGAATAACATGAAGTTGAGTCTATTGATTGCTGCAACACTTGTAAGCTTAATTTGTCACCTGTTTTTTTAATTCAATAAATGATTTTTGATTTCTGAATCACAAGAGGTGTAAAGAGGTAACAAACATCCACACAAACCGCGCATTTATAATATTAGTAGGAATAGGATGATCTTATTAAAGGGGTCTGTATGTAATGTACCTATTATTTATTGCAGACAATTGTGAAGACAACCAATTTTTTGAATGTCCGTAATTTTCACACCCACTTCAGCACAAAAGCTTTCCCTTCTATATTGGTCTTGAAGTGTGGACATTTATGTAAAATCGATAAAACGTTTCAACAAATACAATTCCTGATCATAATAAAAAGAATATCTCTACATCACCTGGCCGAGCTTGTACCAAACATAACAATCGCGTTTAATGATTATATATTATACTGCGTTATTGTCTTGTTTTGCAAGATCCAAATCGCGGATCTCGAAGCGCACTCTGCCGAGATAAGTCGAGAGATAGCAATGCCCTCTGTTGCATAATGTTGTCCATATTTGGCGGAGGTGCAGCCTTCTTGGCGTATGTTACATTCTTGCTATGTAAAGGAGTTATAAAGCTGTCATATAAATATAAATCATTATGGTACGAGTGAGTACTACAAATACAAATTTATAAAATGTTTTGTAATTGTATACCCTTTTGTAACAAATCTCGCCTTCCTTAGTAGGTACTGAAGTTTCTTTCATAGTTAAATACTAGCTGTGCCCCGCGTGTAGTACGGTTTTCCCTCTACCGCAATTCCGGGACGAAAAGTAGAAAGATAATGTAAATTAAATTAAATTTTATTTATTTATCATGAGCCGCGATTTTAATAAAATATTCGCGATAAAATCCGGTCAAATTAGTTCACTTTTACTTTTGGTTTCGTTTGCTCTGTGCATTTAGCAGTTTCAATGAAATCGCTGATATGATGGACGATCGATATTGTATTAGCCAATGATGTTTTACTAAAGATGACGTATATTCATACTGCGCGGTGCTTAGATTTACTTCCTTTACGACATAAACATGCTTACTGCGACAGATAATACGGTACAAATAATATAGAAAAGGATAGCTATATGTTTAGACTTGCGCTTGAAATACGCGTCGCAATGAAAATTTCTACAATTGACTTAATTTTGCCGCCTCAATTTCCGCGCGCTTGTGCGACATCTACCTCATAAAAACATATATGTAATATCATTGTATATTAGCTCGAATTATAGGTCAGCGGGCTTACTCATGATAGACACTCTATTCCGACCGTAAATTGTGGTTTCAATCGGCTTCGCGCAGATTGATTCTCTTGAACGCAATACTAACGCACGATTGGAATCGAGTTCGATTGAATCCTAGTAATATGATAAAGGTGAAAGGTTGTGTGTATGTGTGTATATTTGCTACTTTTTCATGCTCAAACGGCTACACCGATTTCGATGAAATTTGGTATGGAGATAGTTTAAGCTCTGGATTAACACATAGGCTACTTTCCGTGGGATAGTTGAGGTAGCGGGAAAATCGTAATCCACGGGGGTGAAACTTCGGGGTGCTACTAGTTTGACATAAGTAAAAAAGGCGTTGAATGAGATTGGTACTGATTCAGATTATAATTGGTTTGACATTGAAATCTTCGTAGGTATAGTTGTAATCTATAATTCACACAACCACCGCGTCTTCGTCATAGTAAATGTTATAAAAAAAACAATTTGCAAAGTAACTGGATAAGATAAAAGTACAATGACATTATTACTCACTTTAATTAAGTATATATCGCAAAGTACTATGTTTAATCCTACTAATATTATAAATGAGAATGTTTGTGTGTATGTTTGTTACTTCTTTACGCTCAAACGGCTACACTGACTTCGATACAATTTAGTATGGAGATAGCTTATACCCTGGATTAACACATAGGCCTATTTCATCATGACCATCATCACCAGTTTTCATCACCACGCGGGTAAACCTCGCGCAGCTAGTCAGTAAACTAATACAAGTAGATGCTGTAGGGCCCTGAAACTTTCAGAATGACAATTTTATTACGCCGCAGTCCATTAATAGTTTGCCGAGTACTTGTAATGGACGGCTCAGCTGCTTTTACTACTTACGTCATTGCAGACATTTATTATGTGTATTGCTTTGTTGAACAAGCGAAGCAAGGTTTTGTAGTGGTGGTTGGTGTACTTGTGGTACTTAATGGACACTACAATTATGTTATTAAAACTGACGTGGTTTTAATAAGTTTTTAATAAGTCAGAGGTTTTCGACCATAGTTTCAACCAAATTCGGTGGTCTTTTTCAAGGAGAATACGGGGCGCTCGCGGACGCGGTCGCGATTCGCCTAGGCATAACACTACAATTAGTTATTTATAATATATGGGACGGTGTGATGATTCAAATGCGTGTTCATTGAGTATGCGTGTTGTTTTTCTTTATTTTTTTTCTAACGGACTAATGCTGTTTGCCTCTACCGGCATTTACAGCTTCACCGGAGGGAGCGTTAGCTTTGGACAGTGGCTTGATATAAGACTGATGACTTAAAAACGATGTAGGCCTACGCTACAGTTGCAGCGAAACCGTGAGTGTACCAATTTTATTACACACTAGCTGCGCCCCGCGCGTTCACCCGCGTGTTGATCGAAAACGGTGATAAAATAGAAAATAACGTGGCTTTCTATTGGTAAAAGAATTTTCAAAATGTGTTCAGTAGATCCACAGATTACCCCTACAACCTCACAAACTTTACTTCTTAATCATATTAGAATAGATTACGTCTTCTGTACTGTACTTTTCTTCTTAATTTTTAAGTTTGGATGTGGTCGGTTCGTTGTTGTTGATATGTTGTTTAGTCAAATTGTTAATATTGGGTTTAGAAAACAAAATACATACAAAATGCTTTAAAGTAAGGTTTAAGTCTTGAGGGTTTTCAGAGACAAAGGAAAATATTTAATGAAAAAATAAGAAAATACAGAAACAATCCTACCGTTCACAAATAGTTGTCAATTTTAGGGTTCCGTACCACAGAAATCCTTATAGGATGACTTTGTCGTCCGTCCGTCCGTTTGTTCGTCCGTCATCTGTCTGTCTGTCCAAGACTCAAGACCGTTTATCTCGGGAACGCATGGAGGTATCGAGTTGGGACTAGTCTCTGGAAGCTGTGAAAAATGAAACTTCTAAGTTACGATACGGCCGTATATGCTGCAAAAATTTATATTTCAACACTCAAGGGAAACAACATTTATAGGGTAGGTATTTTTCGTTGACCTAGAACTATGAAATTTGGCAAGTAATACCGTGTTACACTACAATTATATGGTAAAATCTGAAAACTATATCATTTAAAACAGGGTCTGATGCAAGGAACGGCGGCAGCGGTCCAAATTTTGAATTGGGTTAACCGTGTTATAATTATGTGGTGTCGTAAGAAAGTGCTTCATTGGCACAAGCTTTTTTTAATTACTTTATTGAAGCGTTAATTAGTTTTATTTGCTACTCATATAATTCTAGTTTTTCTACTAACTTCTCTGGAACTGCATTTACCTTTTTCGGAAGCAGGCGTTGACATCTGCGACACAGTTTTACACTACAGCAGGTGTCATCAATTCTGAACTATTTATTGTATTGTATTGTTTTTAGTTCTGATTAAATAAATAAACTTAAAACTTAATGTATAGTTTGCGATTTATTACGAAGAATGAAACAAAACCTATTTATATAAGTAAATAAAAAACTTTTTGGGTAATATGTACTTACCTACATATTTGCACGGAACCCTCGGTGGGCAAAACCGACTGATATTTGTCCAGTTTTGTAATGATATGAAATGCTTTCTTCTTTTTTAATTTACTAGCGAGGGAGTTATGTCTGAAACTCCGTATTAACGGTATTAATATAAAATGCATAAGACCGGCCTTATAGATACATAAAGATAGGAACATTAGAGATCGCATAAAAACTATAGTCCAGGGGTCGAAGTTACTTCAGTAACATATCTGGCTTTTTGTTCACAATTACCACAGAACATTTATTCAGGCGACAATGGGCGATTTTGACAGCTTTGGTAGTCTGCTATTTTTAATTCGTACAATACATATTGAATCAATCTTGATTCAATTCGAGATTCAGTGACGTAGTATGTAATTTTTCATCTGTCAGCATCCAACTTGTCAATTTCGTACTAAGCCGACATGGGCATAGGTTCAACATAGATTCGGGCCGCTATGAACTTAGCAGACTACGGGTTTTAGACGTGCCAATAAGACTATTGGCATCGAGTCGGCCAAGCACTGGACTAAATATGAACATGAAATTAGTAGACTTGACACCATCTGTTCATAAGTAGAAAGTAGGAGCCTGTTTTCATGTCTCCATTCCTACTATGACACAGAGTCAAAGCAAATAAAACTTGTTCATGGCAAACAGTAATCCAGCGAATTGCGAAACTTCGGCAACAATCCGTGACATCTAGCGTTATGAGCAAACTTGGCTTAATGAGCTACGTCAATTAAATCAGGCTTAGGTTTTCACGTTGATTTACCGCTGAATGCAGGCTTGCTTAATGCGCTGAGTTAATCAAAAGTTTTTGGTAGAAATTGCACTTTGAGTATTAGCATAACAAAGTTGTCTAAGTTCGAGTTTCACCAAGTTGTCGGAGCTTTTTGAAAAGGAGTGTGTTTAATATCGTGGCTCAGTGATCAGTGACTGGCTTCAAATCTGTCGCCCTGGGTTTGAATTCCGGCTGGGCAATGTTTTCCCCATCTGTGATATACTTAGATGTTTGTTCTCGTGCTTTGAGTTTATGACTTTGAGTTCTCTGGTCTTGGATGCTTGTGCAATGTGTATTGTATGTGTTCAAGCCTCCCGCGGCACAGGAAATTCTAGTGCGAGGATCTGAGTGATGAAAATACAATACAATCGAGAATATACAAAATTCTATGCATAGTTTTTGTAATTACGGAACCTATTATCTGATTTGTATGATGTGGAGGAGTTAAACAGCTCGCAGTGACGAGTAGTATCAGAAGTTATACAACTTCGCCAAGTCGCTCAACGTAAGCGACTTGATATATTCTAAACAAAAGTTACGAATCGATCTACAAATCGATTCCTGCCAGGAATTCACAGCTCTATTGGCAACACGATACCAATCGAATGGCCTTCGTTCCATTCTGTTAAATTCGAACGGCTTTAATTGGACATTGAAAATTACGTTGATTTACATGTACCGTGGAAATTTATCAGCGACATAAATACTTAATACCATATTTTTATTCAGGAATTAGTTGCTGATATAATAAACATAAGTATTTTTAAAGGTACAATTATTATGATTGAAGTATAACAATAAATCGTATTTATCGATTTATTACGATTTAATTACAACAATTATTATGATTGTACCCTTAAACTAACTCGGGGATAACATTTAAGTAATCTATTTATCTATTGAAATAAATAAAATATTAATCTGAAATTGAATTGAATTGTATTGGCAATCCGAATTGTCTTTTACAGCTTATCTTTCGACAAAGACCTCTACAACTTCCCATTTTATCCTTGCAGTGCGTGGCGTGTCCAATCATATTTTTATTACATATCAAAAATAAGTGTAACCATGTATCAGGTATCAAATTGAAGTAACCTACATGCGTGTAAAATGTTTAATTTTTGTTGAAATCTAAGTGTTTTTGTTACTGTCTCAAATAAATATATTTTCTTTCTCTTTCTTCTTACATTGCTCTGAGCTTGTGAGGAAACCCTTGTGGTTTTTGAATATTCAGATATTCAAATGAGATTCATATTCACATCTTCGCCGTTATTAATGAAGCCTCATATCATAAAACTGCCGCAATGAACGAGAATTAATATTCATATTCATTTTACCTTTCAACTTATATCTCTCTCACCTAACTTTAATCTCTGGTATGTGAAGTACCTTAGAGAGCTGTGTACTATCAAGCTATAAACACACTAGATTTTACCCAACTGCGCCATAAGGAGGGTTTTTTTAAAGGGGTCGGTTGTATTTTTGTCGTTAACTGCTTCAATTTCTTTTGTGCTAAACCTATTGAGTTGTTAAAATAAATGAAGAATTTTTAAAGCTAATGTTTAAATAAGTGTACCATTAATATTTAATTTTAATTATGTATTTGTTTCAATGCAATTAGAAAAGAGAGATGCCTAAAACAATTTATAACAAATTATTAAAGTTGTATTATCAAGTAATTTATAAGCGGTATATCAAATATTGAAAAAAAAAACACATATTTTTTCCAGTTTATTTAATTAGTTTATAATTTGTAATTAAATTAGTACATAAGCTAATATTAATCTTCAATTAATCAGTAATAAAACTCGTGTAGAATGTAGTGAAAAACAGTTTATTACTGAGAAATGTTTTTAAAGTTGTCACGTACAATTTTTGAACTTTTGCTTGACATTAAATTCAATATAAAGATCAAAATGGTCGATAATATTTTTTATTCAATAGCAGCATCGAAAAAGTCGAGAAAAGCATGTAGGCCGGCACTTTGAGTTACTTTCAAGACTTAGTACCGGGTAAATTTATTGAACTAACTTTTATATATATATTAATTTATTTAATTACACTAGCAAGAATTGAAACAATAACATAGTAAGCTGCGTGTGGGTAATGTGAAATGGTGAAAGTCGAAGAGCAGCAGCACAGATTCATAAACTTAAACGGCTTAATGTTGAAATCGTATGAATAATGTTTTGTCATGCCATTAGAATGAAGTGTGTGCTATTGCCATAGACAACAAACCATTTCGGATTTGTGATCTGTGGTAGATGACGAATGAAAACCATTGTTAATTTTCTCCTCTCCGCAGCCGCAAACAAAATAATTCATTATTAATCCTTTATCCAAAATGGACCATTGTCATTATTACGAGTACGCCACATCAAAGATATGTCACAATATCAATAATTAGTGAAACTAAAACAAATTGAACAACCTACATTGAAATTTTCGCTCGTGTTGTGAAATATGATTTCTAGGAGGTATTCAGTGGTCGTCAACCTTTTAGATACGTGTTTAAAAGTTCAATGACATAAAAACTTCTTTCATTAGTTACAATGACAGTAAAATCTATTTCTTTAAACGTAGATGATAATAGGTGTCATATTAGACACGTCACAACAATTTTGTCAGATCGTCCAACCTTTCAATTCTTGTGAGTACAAGAATTGAAATGATAACATAGTAAGCTACGTGTGGGTATATATTTATACCAAGTGGGTGAATGGCGTAACTAACACCTACGTAAGGGTGTCAATAGTACCTACCGAAGTTTCGAAAGTATTACGAATGATATTGACCCATTTTAAAGCTTTTGTAACTAATAAAAATACGTGTATTTAGTTCATTTTAATGTTTTTTTACCCAGTTATATCTGATTATTTAACCAACTTCAAAAAAGGAGGACTTTACTGAATTAAACCGTATATATTTTGTATATAAATTTATACATTCACAAATTTATTTCATTTACAATACAGATTTCAAAAAATATTTCATGGTTAGTAGGTACTTATATAGTGTTTTTCTGTGCATCTTTTTTAGTATTGTTTAGTATACAAATGGAAAAAAATCCGGCTAAGGGCGAGTCGCACCGAGAGTTCCGTACAAATCTGTAGGTATATAGGCAAAAATATAACTAAAAATTTATGCTTTTCGCAATTTTTCCTTAATGTGTGCTATAAGACGTTGCTTAGTACCAAATTTCAAGATTCTGAGTTCACGGGAAGTAACCAGTAGGTTTCGATTCCCATGCGAGTCTCGAAAACTTGCTGCATAAATTGCTGTATCTTTTGATTGCGTTGACTTAGAAGTTTGATTTTTTCACAGCTCCGAAGGACAATAGATTTGAGTATTTGATATGAATTTAAACTTGATATCTCCACGCGTTTCTGAGAAAAAGGGTCCTGACAAACAGACCGACAGACGGACAATAAAATGATCCTATAAGGGTTTGGTTTTTTCCCTTTTGAGGTACAGAACCCTCTACAAAGAACGGAAAACAATTCATGTATTATGTTTATTTTGAAACTGTTTGAAAACGTGACTGGCACATAATATAATCCATTACAAGAGGATTGACAACGTGTCTATGTCTTCCTAGAGTAGCACAGATTCATAAACTTAAGCGGTTTAATGTTGAAATCGTATGCATAATATTTTGTCATGAATGTCATTTCAATGAAGTGTGTGCTACTGCCATAGACAACAATCCGTTTCGGATTTGTGATCTGTGATAAATGTCGTATGAAGACCATTGTTAATTTTCTCCTCTCCGCAGCTGCCAACAGAATAATTCATTATATATAATCTAAGAATTCATTATCTATATCTGAAATGAACCATGGTTATTATTACGAGTACCTACCTATCGTCGCGTCGCATGATAGAAAGGAGATGTCACAATATCGTTATTTAGTCTAACTAAAACAATTTTAAGTAAATTGATTTTTTGCTCGTGTTATGAAATATGTTTACAAAGAGGTATTCAGTGGTCTTCAACCTTTTTGATACGTGTTTAAAAGTTCTATGACATTAAAACAACATCTAATGAAATGATAATTTTTATTTTTAAATATTTTTTTTTGTTTGCGCTGCTCAACAGGTCAAACAGAAATGAATTGTATTGCGTGATTTGAATCTGGTAATTCTGATTTTAATAGGTAACACAGAAGTTCTCGAATCTTTGTCACGAGTGAAATTTTTTAATTCAGCTTTTAGGGTTACAAACTCCATATCTGGAATCAGGACATTAATTGTCAAGTTTTTTTGGGAATTATTTTGCTATGATATCTGTGTAAATATGTGTAAATAAAAAGTTTCCCTATTGAAAGGACATTACTGTGACGATATAAAACTGTTGAAAAAAAAAGAAAGATAAGACCGAGCATAAGATTACATAAGTGATTCGTAATATATAGACCGCATTGTCACTTAGAATCTTTGCTATTAAAGGACTGCCTATACATATATATATCTTCCTAATCCTAGGACAGCTACCAACGACCATCCTAGATATATCTAGATACCTTACTATTACTATTACTAAACCTTGTAAAAAAAATACTAAGTATAATTTTTTTTTTTTTTTTATAAATAAATTATTTGAAAAGATTTGATCTTTTGTAAAAAAGGTTTGTCTTCAATTTATTCTATAGTATAATCCTAGATCCTACCCAAAAAATTAAGTGCCACGCTACATAATTATACTACACATATAAAGTATCTTATTTCCTGCCGCAGACAATTCATTTCAAGGATTCCTTTTATCTAAATGTGTTCTGAGCACAATCAAATCTAATTACAGTTTTGCAATATTAAACTGTTACTATAAAGTATATCAGTATTCTCTGTGGATAGTTTATTTGTGTCGGTATTTAGTCTGGTGAATTTATCATATTTAGTCGTATAGTTGCAGTGAAGTAGTGTGCAGAGCAAGTTATTCAAAACGTCCGCCAGTAAATAGTTTAGTGGAGGGACTGGAGAGCTTCGCTTAGACGCGTTCGGGGACTACAGGATGTCTAGTAGCGTAGGGTAACCAATCCAAAAGCTAGGAAATGCAAAACCTCTGGTGGTTTGGACGCTCCGATGTTTTGCTTCCACACAGTGGCAGCGTGCTGGGCCCATAACCTAATATTAGAAGGACACGACCTCTGTAAAAAGCACATGGAGGCATATGGAGGAGATTTGATTAACACTAGAAAGTGGAACCGTAAGTCATATAGCATGGTAAACATACGAGTTATTAATAATAAAGAATAGTTTGTTCGGTGTTACCATACTGAAAAACAAATTACTTTCTAACATATTTGAGGAAGGATGCATTTTGAATTGGACGACGTTAAAGAACTAGTTCTAGTAGTAGTAACTCTAGTCTAGTAGTAGCAGAGTTCGCTCCTTCGAAACCGAACAACTGCGGACTTCTCGGTCATACTTTGAACGGGTGACCGCTAGTGAGATTTTCTTCTGATCCTTTCAGTGCTTCGGAGGGCAAGTTAAACTGTCGATTCTGGTTATTGTTTAAGAACGACAGTCGCTAATCTATATTCCCTGGGCGGCTTAATCCAAATACGAAAATCCTTAGATTTAATTTTCTCTAAACCTCTAGTTAAATTGAGCATGACCGTGTGCTAAATCAGGATATAAAGGTTAAAATGTCTTATCTGTTTACATGCTTGTATCGTATATAAATAACAATCAATAAAAAAATACCAAGAAACGAAACCGTCGCGTTCGCTTCTCAGTGCGACACTGGAAGTTACGACGAACGCACCGCACTCAAGATCCTGATGAAGGCTTCCGGAAGAAGCCGAAACAATTGTCGATCGTGATATCGACTACGCGTAAGTACCACGTTATACCCGTAAAAAACAGTGTAAAGTAAATGAAACCGACTTCAACACTCAAAAGTGTGAAATAACTAGTTGAAGTCGATACCATGATAGTTTAAATCAAATGTAACTATTATCAAAATACTGAGAACATATGGTACCGACTTCGTCAAGTTCATTCACATTTTTGAGTGTTGAAGTTGGTTCGTCCTCCTTTTTTTGAAGTCGGTTGAGAAACACAATGACCGCTTTTGAAGAATATTGGTAGATCAGCGGCGGATACCGGTGAATTTTATCCATTATGAAATATCACTTCGTCCCAATTCTCATTTATGCTTTCATCCAAGGAATCTCATTGAGTGAAGCTCATCTCTGGTCTCATTGGAGGATCGTGTTTGTACCATTGGAGTTTTGTGTTGTGTGTGTGAACCGACATGGAGTGACATTTCATAATTGACTCAAAGATTTTTCCAGATCATTCTTCCAAAAATAAGCAGCTTGGTCACTGTCCTATTCACTTTGCACACCTGTCTGGTGTTAATTGTCTAAATAATTGCATCGTTGTCGGACTAGCCGAAGTGTGTGTTAGTCAACGGCAAGGAGGGCCGTATATTTTGGCATCAATTTGAAAAAAATACATTGAAAAAATATAGTCATCGTCAGCATCATCATCTCAGCCATAAGACGTCTAAAAATCTAAAGATATATTATTGGGATAGCTTAGGCAAAAGCAGTCGGAAAATTTTATATTACGTTCATCGAATAACAAAACATAATATTTATTTTTTTATTATATAATAATAAGTTTTAACCCTGAAAGTTAAGGCATATATACCTAAATCCAAAGTTTCGAATTTTTAATACTGCTATTGCTAGCTGCGCCCCGCGGTTTTATCCGTGTGGACTACAGTTTTTCCATTGCCTTAGTCATTTTAAAGGAACCGTACATTTTCTCACTTACAAAGAAACTTACTTCTGTTCCAGACCAGTCTATTTCATTCATGTCCCTTTTCATGCCATTCTGGCATAGTAGAAGATATTTTAAGAGAAGATAAGTAGATGTTATATTAAATACTAATATGCATTTTTAATATGCCAATAAAAATAATATATACAAACTTATGCATAGATTAATTGTAACTTATTACTACACCCTTACCCTATTGCAAACTTCCTGTAGCATCCTGTATATTAAAATAGAAAGGAACAGCGTCATAAGAACCTGACTATTACCTATGAAGTTAAACTTTATCACAGCAGAACGTAAGATTTTATTTCGTTCCGAAATTTCCTGCAAAGATATTCCCGCGTTTTATCTACGCCATAGCAAAGATTATAAATACGTCAGGTATTTGAATGAACTCACTCAAATTCAATTTAAGCTCTATTGTCCATTGTATTCATCTGCCAATCCGAGCCTGTGGACTACAATCATAAAATAGCCGTGAAAAGCCCTGTCCGTTCAAGCAATACCTGTCAAAGCTAACATATCGCTATATGCATGTAAGGAATTTTATTGGTCAGTACCAAGCTTAATTTTATGGCTGTCATAAATATATTAAGTGCGGTGATATAAAGAAAATTAAAATTATCTAGAAAATTATAAAAGGAAACACGAAAAAAGTTTCGAGTTGAATGTGTCTCCTTTAAGATAATTTTCCAGACGCAAATCCCAGTTAAGTACAAACTATGTATGTTTATAATTGATTAATTAATTACTATCCTTACAAATCATGACCAGAGTCAAAACTTGAGGGTGTAACATATATCGATGACATTACAGAGGCTCGCGTTAATTTACGTCACTGTGGCAATTCGCTCGCATTATAGATACAATAATTTTTTTTGCGGATTGCGAACAGCATGTCCAATAAACCTTTTCATTTAATATTTTCATTAAATAATAATAATAAGTTTACTGTCATCTAAAAGCCTGTCCTCTCAATTTGCCGAATCATTGAAAAGATAAGTGTCCAATCTGAACCAATTTGTGTTTACAAAACTAGGTCGCGCTACGTTTACTAAAGAAAATTTTTGAAAGTGATTAACAATGAAGGCGCTTAAAATATAATGTATATACTATACTATCCTAAATATACCACCATGTAAATGTTACATGAAATGTAATGAGGAGCTTACCGTATCGAATTAAACATTCAACAAAAAAAAAAAAATAGCCAAACCCTTTATTACATGTGCATAATATGTACAGTATACAGTTTAATGGTGATTGGTTACAAGATAATATTATTAATGGTATTCACCAATGTATATAGTCCACTATCAGTACTAGGCGAACCGCGACCGGGACCGCCTCGTATTCCCCTTGAGAAAAATGTTTACCAAAATTTGGAACCGACTTCAAACACTCAAAAGTGTGAAATGACTTGTTGAAGTCGGTAGGTACCATGATAGTTCTCAAAAGTAGGTAACTATCATCACAATATTGTGTGCATGGTACCGACCTCGAGAAGTTATTTCACACTTTTGAGTGTTTGAAATCGGTTCCATTTTTTGGGTAACATTTTTTTTTCATCCTTTTCAGTGAACTTTGCTACTCACGGGATCAATAAAATTGTCATTGTGTTTGTTCACTGCATGATTTCTCCACCCGCTACTATAATGTCATCCACGTATGCCTACCACTTTTCAGTTATTGGAGTAAGCAATCACTATAATTGTCCTATCCGCGGGACCTGTGTCACAGGTTTTTATAACCTATTTCAGGCGCCAGTCCCTCACAAAGCTAGGTTTTTATATCTGTATCCCCTGAAATGTATATTTGTCATGAGAAACCTTTTGTGATGTGAAAATAATAATAATTATTTGATAAATAATTTAATCTTAATAATGACAATAACATTTTAACATCGATAAAATAAAATCCCTTATACCTTTGTCCCCTTCCAACCAAACATTACTCCGCAAATATTTGTTTCAATTAGGCATCTCGAAGATCCCCTCTCTCTCTCGCCGTCAAACAAATGGTGATCACCAGACATTTGCTGGATCAAGAGTGACGTTTATGTATTGTGACATTAGTTTTATTGAGAATTGCACGTGTTTTAGGTGCCCTTACTGTACGTAATATGGTTAAATTTTTTCGTAACGCTAAGTTCGGTTTGTTGCTAATAAAATAAAATATGAATATAATACAATTTATAAATACTTGTAATTGTCGAAACAGATGTATTTTAACTTACTTGTAATAGTTATATTATGTGTTTTTATACTAAATATAAATAAATATAATATTAAATTGTGTCAATTTTCATCACAATGTCATAGAATTTCTAAAACTTTTTAGATTTGGAATGGAAATGCTTACTCTGATAACGTTAGCTGTACATGTTGTGCTGCAAAACTTGTTAGAAAATAATATATTATCATAATGATTTTACTGCATCGCATTGGTGAATACTGTAATGGTGTATGTAATTATTTATGTAATTATTTATGTAATAAATAAATAAATGTTCATATAGTTTTTTAAACTGTATAGATCGTCGACCACTATCCCATTTGACGGTAAGTGAGGATTTGGTCGAAGATGTTGTCACGCTAGACCTTGAATGACCACTGGCTCTCGAGGACTGCTTAATGCATGTAATTGGATTCGAAGTTTAAAGTAATCCTTTCTTTTAGTTTCTGATGCGTGTGTAGGTTTAACATGTTGTTATAGACACGGGCCGCTTCCTTAGCTATAGCTTTGAAATATACAGTTATTCTTAATACAAAATATACAAATAATAGGCTCTCGAGGGCTGCTACCTAAACACACTGTTTGGTGACAGTTTTTCAAACTTGTAGGTGGTAGCTAGGTAGGCGGGTACTCAAAAGTACCCTACCACCATGATAGGAATTTTATAACGGTGTTACCTTGATGTAAGCTCAAGCTGTTAGTGGTATTGACCCAGCGTCCGTTGGTTTGACGCCCGACGCTCCCACCGCTAAGTCATCTAGCTATCATCAGTTCAAATCATAATCAATAGATATCTTTCCTGAAACATTCATGTATTAATGAAATTTTACTATTTCCATCAATGTCAAGATAAAATTAATTTGGCGTGCATACTCGATCATCCATGTAACTTAAGCACTAATGTTCTGACCTGATGTCTACAACAACTGCAAATTACCAAATGTCTTAACAATTTACGTATATTAAGTATGTATGACAATCGCTTGTCGTGACTAATTAACTTCGTAGAGTACTTTTATTAAGTATTCCATTGGCACTATATTACGACGTCATAATAATTAAAACTTAAATTTAAAAACGTATATTCGAATTTATAACGATATTCATGTTAAACCGAATATGTCCTAAATGAGTAAACTTAGCAAGTCAACATTTTCTTGCCAACTTTTACTCCAGAATCTTTTTTTTTCGATGTCTAGAGCCTCCCTCTCGCAGGCTGTGTTAATTAAACGCTCCTCAAGACTTTAATGACTTTTGGAATAATTTTTAACTTCCCGGGCCTATTAAATAGACCCTTATAACAAACGTTCTGATTCCACCAGGATTAACAATCGTCTGCAAAGTTTTGAGTGTGAAAAGATTTCTTTTTACTTGTTGAAATCGTGCTGGAGTCTGAGAATTTCAAAATATGTAAGGAAAGCATCCGTACATATTTTGAAATTCTCAGACTCTCCACGATTTAAATAATAATGTAATAATAATAATAATTCTCTTATTAAGGGCTTACCAGGACGTGCTGAGTGACATTACTGAGGCTCGCGGGTGTTTACAGGCAGTGTGGGCGGGACAAACCTTGATGCTTGTCGATTTAGAATATTACATACTTTAGAGACGACGAGGCACAAAAAAAATACGAATCATCATGTTAAGACTATTTAATTTTCTTTCTTCTGGTGAAAGACAAAGTTGAAGCGCTTTTGTCGCTATTGCATGATATTTTGGTAAAGAAAACTATGGTCGCTCGAAAATATTTCTTACTCGTAAATTGGCAAATGAAATCAAATTTTGTTTAATTAAAATTCATGAACTGTTCATATAAATACTTTTTTTTTAAAATTTTTTAGACTTTACAAAATAAGCTCAAAATGGTCTATTTACATGGCCGATGATAGCCTTTAGCAATGACAGTTTCAGTGTTGTGATTCGCAGTCTCACTTTGAGTTTTCTCTATATCTGTATTTTTGAGTTAACTTTATCAAATCCATGGTGGTTCCAGCTACAAGGTTGAAAATACTGTCATCCTGTCATTCAACTTCGATAAGGAAATCATCGAGATAGACGTTACACTTTTCAGTTATTGGAGTGCAACTCAAAAACCGCTTTATCTATTTTGATGAAATTTAAATTGGACTACACGGGCAGCACCAGATTTCAAATACAAAAAGAATCTGTAAAATCAATTTACCGAGTCGAAAGTTACGAGGCAACAAACATTTAAAAAAATTGAATAAAAAAAATTAAAAATCGACCTCCTCATTTTTTTTAAATCGGTTAAAAGAATTCAAGAAAGCATTCAAAGATTATCTAACTAGGGAATCAAAACCGGCTAAAATTCGTAAAAATAACACCATGTACTTTTATGGCATCGATCTAGGTCAATCATAAGTAACAAATCTCTGTAATAAAACATGGTAAATTTTTATTTTAAATAATTAGCTAAATTTTTATTTTAGCCTTTTATTCCCGAGTGTGGCAAGCGAGTTTTCGAAACAGTGAACGCAGATTTCTCTCTTAAAAAATAAAGGTATGTAAGGCCACAGTAGTGGGTACTGTTTCCGTACAATAAAAAATAGTACCCACCTGGCTAGCTACCACACTCAAGTTTGAAAAACTGTCACCAAACACATAGTGTGTTCAGCAGTCCTTGAGAGCCAGTAAGCATTCTAGGTCTAGCGTGAAAACATCTTCTAGATTATTCTAATATATATAAATCTCGTGTCACAATGTTTGTCCTCAATGGAATCCTAAACCACTTAACCGATTATAATAAAATTCGCACACCATGTGCAGTTCGATCCAACTTGAGAGATAGGATAGTTTAAATCTCAAATTATAGTCGCAATTTTAATTAATTGCTAATTATTTGCCTGTTACTATTTGACAGTCACAATTATCTGTTAACTCCAAATGATTCTAACAGATGTCGATACCTTTCGACTGGGTTGAGTAAGTAATCAATAGATAGCGCCACATGGCCACAGCAACGCGTGGCCGGGTCAGCTAGTATTGTATAAATATGTATATGAAATATACATTGAGTTATCTATAGGCTACCAATAGCCTTATGGATTGCTCAAATTTTATTGTAGTAGCTGCAGTATTGCAATTAGTTATTAGTGTTTTATTTTAATAAAGGCATTTGCCCAGTAAAAAAATACCTATGAAATATTAGTAATATATGTTAATTAATGTGTTATATTTTGTAGTATATACTTTAATTTCTTGTTGCACACCGCCGTGTATAACTTTTTATATCCATCCCAAGGTTGTCTGTAAGAGATTGCATTAGCGATAAGACCGCCGATTGCTATACTATTATAATGTAATAATTTCTATTCCTGTTTCTTTTACATGGTATACAATAAAGGGTATTTGTATTGCTATTGTATCATCGACCACATAGTCACTGATCATCAAGTGAGATAGTGGAACAAAGAAGCAAGCGCTAGATGTGTACAATATATAAAAAAAAATTTAAATATGAGTTCTACTTAATATTTTTAAATCGTTCTGCTGACGCCTACTTCCACTTCACTACCAGTGAACGCTATTACATTGCTATGACAAAAATTTAAGGCACGTACTTAAACATGATAGTGAAATTGAGTATTATGTTAATTTGATGTGGTTTTATTTATTATTTCTTATTTTATTTGTAAGGGCCTCCTCGATCTCTTGCCACTTACTTTTTTCTTGCGCAGTGCGTACCCAAGAGCAGACTTTTATCGAACAATGGATAGGCCTAGAAAAATAAGGATATACGACTAAAAAGTTAAACTAAATATAGCTTAGCAGTTAATTATTATTAAATTTTGTAATTAGGTATCTTCTTCTCAGCACTTAAACATCCACTGCTGGACATATGCCTCCCCCGTATAGGAGGGGATTTGCCAATACTCGCCACGCTTGGCAGGCGGGTTGGCGAGCGCAGTATGATTTCCGATCCTCAGAAGGCGCTGCTGCCCACCTTCTGGTACGTGATCCCTTAGCCGACTCTTACGGCACCCACGGGAAGAGATGGGGGAGTACTATTCTAGGCCGGTACCACCACGGCAATGGTGGGTAATTAGGTATCAAGCATATTATATTATTTTATTTATTATTTATTTATTGTTTGTAAAATATTATGTTTATAGTTTTATCTTTCTGAATAAAGAAAGCAGGTACAAATTTGCTGATGCAAATTATCAATAAAGAAGGTTGATAAAACGTTTGCAATATCTATATTTTTTTGTTGGACCACTATCTCACTTGATGGTCAGTGACGATGTGGTCGAGATGTTATCACGTTAGACCTAGAATGTTAACTGGCTCTCAATGACTGCTGCCTGAACACACTATGAGTTTTGGTGACAGTTTTTCAAACTTGAGGGTGGTAGCTAGCCTTGGGGTATTTAAAAGTACCCTCCCGCCATGCTGGAAATTTGATAACTGTGTTATCCAAGCCGTAGGTTGACAGCCGACGCTCCCAACGCGACAACTAATTGTAAGGTATTACAATCACCATTTTGTATGTAAGATTTTTTTAAATGATGCACCTATTTCTAATTTCATTTCTTTTTTTCAGGTAATCCATTAAATACGCCGTACGTCGTCAGTGAGGGTACCCACCTATGATTACCGCGAGTAACTAGGTAAGCGTTTACATAAGTTTTTGTGTGTGTTGGATAAAATAAAGTTAGTTATTATTAAATAATGGAAAATGTTAGAGAAAATCATTGCCAGTGTCACGTCAATCAGGAAAATATATTCAACAGAACGAGAATTTTGAAATTGGATTGTCTGAACCAAAGAGGATATAATACAAATGAGCTGCGCTGAAAAATTATGCAGGTAGGTATCTCTATAGTGACTAAGTATATTTTATCTTTTTTCATCTATTGCTTGAACATTCAACAGCGCTAGAACGTAAGCAAACCTTTAAAGAAAAATTCTCTAGATAAATAAAAAAAAAACGTCTGGTGGAAGAAAAATCTACATTATATTCCTGAATTGTGAAAATGGAACTTGGACCTCTGTAATTGTGACGCTTGCGGCTTCGCATTGCAGCGTCAATGCGAAGCCGCTAGTATAAAATACCCTCCGTGTGTATTCTAAGTAATATATCACTAACAATGCTAATCACCAAAACGGAGACACACCAAAGTGAAATGATACTGTAATTAAGCGTCTACCTCGAAATGTGCTTTGAGCAAAGCACTTACTGACTGCATCACTAAACTTTACTTAAAAGCACCTCGTCGCAATACAAATTTGCTAATTATCGTGAATGTTGAAGAAAGTAATAAAGACTATTATTGTGGTATGGTCCAAAAGTGCTTCATTGTGCTCAGTGCACACATAGGTGCTGTTAATGAATAGACTAGAGGTGGGTAACAAAAGAGCCGTTTCCACAGTTGCCATTATCTAAGTGAATATTCTTGTGAGGGCCGCTATAATTTTACAATGATATTATTGATCTAAAAGAGACAAAGTATTTATTGTTTTGTGTACAAAGAGTTAGGATTTGAAAGTGTTTTTTTTGTTTGTTTTATGTTAAGTCATAAACATTTCTGTAAGAAAAAACAACTTCTATATTTTAATATTTGATCTTGCCCGTCCACGTCAACCTGTGACACCAAATTATGCTCGACGAGACCATAATCTGTGACAAATGCAAAAGTAACTATCACGGTATCTATTATTAATGTAAGTGACTTCTTCTTGTTCTTCTCCACCATTCCATGGGCTCCTCCATGAAATGGTAGAGAAGAATGTTCGTGAGAAATCATTCACATTTTGGTCGATCAATATTTGGCCTATGAAGCTCACGAACGCAGCTCCTGGACTAGCAATCACATTTTGTTCTGACCCGAATGAACTCGTTGATCTGAAGACAGTCCCTTTCTTCACGGTTTAGTTCACGGTGTGATTAACTTTATGCCTTTCGTAGCCAGACTGTTATGGGAAGCCTGTTACTGACTTTTTTGTGTATTTGATATTCGTTAAGTTTTCCGATAGCTTGATACGTATCAATAGGCCGCAACAAACTAAAGGTGTCTAGGAAATCGGTAAACACAGATAAATAGCGTTACGCTCGTAGCATGAAGATGATAATGGTTGATCAAGTGTCGCGAAGGCCGAGCTTCATTTTGCGTTGTTCCAGAGGCTCTATTCAAATACTTTCTAAGAAACATACAACTGGGTAGCGCAGAAGTTGCAAAATATTCTAAATATGCAATTGTTTAATATATAGTAAATGTAATAAATTCATAAATTAAGTTTTATGTTTAAATATAGCACGGACCATGTGTTCTGTGGAAAGTAAAGTCATAAGAATAAGTAATATTTTTATAAAAAGTTTCTTTTTTTTTTCTTAAAGATTATAAGCTTACGTTTACCACCACAAGTGCAAGAAGTGCTTATAGTACCATAACTACAATAGTTGGTCATTAAGGTGCTGGGGAGTTTTTTGTAGATACTGACATGATCTTTAATATTGTATAACATATTTTTGTTCTATAATCGATAGTTTTATTATTATATAATCGCAGCGTATGCAATGCAAGACATTTTTTGACCTTTTTCACCTTGACATTAGTGTTGAAGCTTTATTAGATATTCATAATATATTTATTTAATAAATATATAGCCTGTTGTTTAGGGATAATGTAGCATTGTTATGGTGATAGACTTTTTGAAAACGGTTCAGTGGTTTTTGAGTTTATTCATTACAAACATACAATTTAATTGTCCTTATTATAAAATTAGTGTAGGTAGATATAGTAGCACCTGCCGCGGCAAGATGTTAGTCCTGCTACATAAATTAATTCTAAGTACTGGTAATATAAAAGTTTATATGTATTAATTGACCTATCCAGCACTTTTCGTTTTTATTGTCTGGTTGTTAATATAATTTATACTGCTTCTAGCTGGCACAATCAAGCTCGTCGCATTGCTAATTGTCGGTCTCTTCTTCTTGAAACTTTCCAGATAATGTAGTTACGGACACTATCCTTTATTTTGTATCTCGGAAAGTGTGGAAAATGTCTGCTCATTTCGAAAACGGTACAGTTGAATTAAAATTTTAACGATAATTATGAAACTTATGCTGGGAGTGATGCAAATTAGTTGATTTTATATAATTTTTGCGGGCTTGGATTCATAGGAATATTCAGCTTTGTTTGTAGAAGGTCTGTGTCAGCAATCTGTTGACTTTTTTGATACCATGATATACCCTCGGGGTCGTAAGTGACAGTCGTCAATTTGAAGGGCAATGGTTCGATCCTCACCTCCACACTTTCTTAAGCTTTTGGTGAACGCAAAATCGCTGTCAAATTCACATTATGAGAAGGCAAAGCGACAGGACGGTGTTCTGTAATTGTGGGTTCAAGTCCCATTAGTAGCCGAATTTTTTTCCTTCAAAAATTTGACCGTGACTTCCGCCTAGCATAATAGCCTAGCATAAATGTAATAAATCATAAAACTCTTAGAATAAGGGTGTATGCCTTCGCTTGATACGATATAAACTGCAATGTTGGTGTATCAGTCATATTATTAGTTCATGCAATCAAAAATAAATGGCGCTAAGAAACACATCCCCTCAGATATACAAGTTAATATGTCTAGTATAAAAAGCTAATATGGCAAAGCGACAGGACGATATTCTGTAGACGTGGGTTTAAATCCCACAAGTAGCCGATATTTTTCCTTCATAAATTTAAGCGTAAGTTTAGGCGGAACTTACGGCAATAAACCAAAAAACTCTTATTTTACAGTTGTTTGAAATATAAATCTTCCTCTCACTGTATACTCATATGACATTCCAATACTTGATCTCACAGATTATCTAAACGCATTTTCATCGTAAACTTTTCGTGTTCAAATCACAAAATATTATGTTAATATTCGTACAAAGTTTTAAAAATATGAAATTGTACTTATTTCTTATACCCATCCAAAGTATTGTTTAATTTATTTGTACCAATTATAATGCTGCTTTGAATTATTTTTTTTCATCACATTCAGACCCCCGCACTAGGATTCCCTGTATCGCGGGAGGCATGGACACACACAAACATCCAAGACCCGAGACAAACATCTACACTCATTGCACAAATGGTTGCCCCTGCCGGGATTCGAACCCAGGGTCTCGGAGACGCAGAATTCATGTCGATGACACAAACCACTGCGACACGGGACCGTCATATTACTTATCTATTTGCCTAACCTAATACGTAGCTTCGACCATCGAACGAAAGCGAACATCCCCTTCAAATTGGTTCAAAATCAATGGCTCACTCAAACTGTTTGCTACTCAAAAATAATTCCCCCACGATTGCGCCCCGGTAAATTGCACCGAATACTTCGCCGATTGTTTCTTGCAGCTATTTAATTATGAGAAATCTTTTATAAGAGGGCGTGGTATTGATTTGACGGACTTTGTTTCAAGATATAGTAGATTCGATACAAGAAATAATAATTGGGTTATATTAAATGCGACTGTACAACTACTGTACTTACTGTACAATATCAGTGGGTACAATACCAATGTAAGTAATGAAGGTACGTGCGACAGACGTCACAACTAATCACAATGAGGGGTAATCTTCTATTAATTATGACGTCATTAATTATGACGTCACATCGCGAATTATCCCATAACCGCTAATCTCGGGGAATCGATAGAGCACTTAGTACGACAAGTAGCAGATGATACTATTATACATCTCATATATAACAAATAGGCTTGGTAGAATTAGTTCTATCAATAATCTGTTATCTTACTAAGAGTTTTATGGTTTATTGCAATAACAACAGGCTAGGCGGAGCTTACGTTCAAATTATTTGAAGGAAAAAATCGGCTGCTAGTGGGAATTGAATCCACGACTACAGAAAACCGTCATGTCGCTTTGTCTATCTAACTAAGCTCTACATAAGCTTTCTTTCATTCTTTTTTTTGATTTTCTTCTTTTTTTACACAAGGTCTTCAGGTCCCAAACTAGGCAGAGCCTGTACTATGGTAACCTGATGACTGATATATATACTTATATACATATACACACCCTCATCAAAGCTTAGTGAGATGGACAAAAAAATAAAAATAAAATGGAAACATTTCTCTCAGTAGTAGTTAAATAGTACGTCTGAATGTGTATAACTCAAAATTGGTCTTGGCAACCCGCTCGGAGAATTGGTGTGCAATGTAATGTGCGAGACTTGTTGACCTATAAAGTAGATAACACTGATAAAACTAAGCTGCTATGGTGTTAAGGGTCTATATAGCTTTTAAAAGCCAATTTCCTTAACGTTACTTAGCCGCGGTAAGTCGTCAGTTTCTTGAAACGCTTCCTTTACCGTAGTCTGAATAGCGCCAAGAGAATCTACCCTTGGGGAAACTTTTGAAGAGTGTATTTTTGGGCTGACAAAGGGCTTATTACAGACAGCTTATAGAAATGAACACTAAATTGGAAATAGTTATTTGTTCTACAATTGAGTAAGTTGTTTTTTGGCGTGAGTGCTTGGATTGAAACCTGAGCAAGCGAATGGTCCTAGGATTAAAAGAAGATGGTTCAAAAGAAGAACCCTGAGCATTGCGAAAGTTGCAAAGCACGAAACGTTAAAAACTTTATCCATAAGCGAAGCACAACAATTTTCACCACACCAGCACCAAGTATCGAGAAACTTGCGAAGCGCACGGCGGCGAGAAGGATTCATTCATTTGCACTCTTCTCTGATTGGTCGGCGAGTTGACATTAGCTTTGTCAAGCGCGTTCTTGAATTTCAAAATCATTTTACTCACTTGTGAATATAATACAATTTTCCGAGTCAGAAATCGATGAATAAAACTAGCGATTGATAGCTAGTGTGTGTGGTGAAAAAACAATGTCTGTTCTTACTCTCTTGCTTGTCGTGAACAATTGAAAATGGGGAATTTTTTTATTTTAAATATACCAAAGGTATTACAAATCGCTAAATTAAGGTGCCAATAATGGAAAGAGTCACCTTATGATGCGATATAAAAAACATAAACAGTACGTATTAAAAACTTTATCTCGGTGTGGACTGGGCTTGGTCTGAACAATATAACATCTTACAGTTAACTACACGAATGTTATCTACATTTTTATGCCAAAAAGAAAGAAAAACTATTCTCTTTTGGCGTCAATCCTAGATATGCGAAGTGGCCCAATTCAGGACGATTTATGTCATTGCTCGCCGCCTCTTTATGGTTTTACAACATATTTATCGCTTTATGACATAATAGAGGCGGTTATGATAATTCCCGGGGGGTATTATAGCGGTCATAATGTCCCTAGTCGTTGGTTGGCAGTGGGACATTTTGTTAAAAGACAAATACATGACAGCATATAAGCAGTATTTTTTTTCTATTAATTATTAACAAATGAATTTATCAGTAAAGCTCAAAGTTGAACATTTTCAAGCTCAGTTTTTTAATAAAAATGATAATAAATTCACGGAGGGTTTTAAACACTTTTTGACCCCTGTCAGTAAAAAATCTCATGAAATCTTTGATATAACAGTGTCGATCTACACGCTTGCCGAGCCTCTAATTAAATTACAGCCTTAAATCCAATTGATCGGCCCTCGGCTGCTCAAACAGATACAGACTTAGTCTCTACTAAGTCCTAAACCTTCAAGAAGAGAACTACCGCGAACTCACTCTACAATAAACGGTCGCCGTGGCTCAGTGACTGATCAGTTACACTGACTTTAGAACCGGGTGAATTAGTAACTAGACTTTAGAACCGTGACCGAGGGTTCAATCGAATCCCGGCTGGGGCAAAGATTTATATGATGAGAATAGATGTTTGTTCTCGGGTCTTTGATGTTTCTGTAATGTAATAATTGTGTGTGTGTATGTGTGCCTACCTCAGGCGACACAGGCTATCCTAGTGCGGAGGTGTGAGTGTGCATTTAAAAAAACGTGGTGATTTCTCTCATTACACCAACTTTACTACCAAAAGCATGGAACTATACTAACAATACCTCAACCTGCTGTGTTTTGTAAAGATCGTGTAATTTGAAACTAAATACATATATTCATACAAATAATAAACCAAAAGTCATTTGTCTATACCAAGTTACTACGATCTCTCTTCTGTTAACCCCGAATGAAGCTATCACAAATAATTAAAAACATTTACACTCGACTTAATACCAAAATCATTAGAATTAACTCAAAGCTGAAGTTTGTTTAGACACGCACTTGTCCATATAGCCCGATCGTGTTTAATTTCGATATTTTATAAAACATTATTCTCATTGGTTGTTGCGTTGAAAAGATTGACTTGGGTAATGCAGTTAACTACGCGATGTATGGTGTGCAAGGGGTGATTTTCGAATAATTCGTTTTGAATGTGACGTAGTCAAGGGTGCTGAGTTGTAATAACGTTTCCGCTCTTTACCCTGATGTTTGCCGAGCCAGTGCAAACATGAGAGCTCGCTTCGTATGACGAGGCCTTTATTTCTGTTGGGTTAATCATAAATATTTGATGTACGGCTTAGAGTTATCGGGATAGGGTTTAGTATTATACCCAAAGGGGTGTATTTATGGAGATGTAATTTGCAATGAAGATAAAAGTATATACCTAATATAACCTCACGTCCTGAAAAAATTCTATGTAGCAAAACTAGGAAATTCATCGCATCATCATCTCAGCTGTAGGACGTCCACAGCTGGACATAATTTGGCCTCCCCCATTAGGACTCCATAAGAACCGGACGGAAGCGGCTAGCATACAGCCCCAACTTGCGATCTAAGCCAGGTCATCTGTCTACCTGGTCGGTGGTCATCCTATGCTGCGCTTACCAGTTGCGGCCATTTATTATAAGAAGCAAATTTTGGACACCTTACGTTATTAGTATTACTGCTGTATTCATAGAAATTTAAATGATTTTAAAATAAAATATAGCTCATGTTGCTGCGAAATGTGGTTTTCCATAAATGACAGATTAAAACTCTTTTACATTTTTTATAACTGTTTGTAATATCAAAGTTTTCCTCTTTATAATAATACAGCCACGCCCCGCGGTTTTACCAAACATAATACAAACAACTAACGAACTTTCGCCTTTATAATATTAGTGTGATAAGATGATAAGTGTAGACTACCGTGAAATATTTTATTTGCAGCAGCGGAGAGGTTAATTAAGTTAATAAAAAATAAGTGTAACAGTTTTTATTCGAGTAAATAAGCTGTTAGCTCTCTCGGTGGGCTCGGCAGAGAGGTCGAAATAGTATTAAGTTAAGGCTACCGTATCACAATAAAGTTTTATTCGTTTCACTTTAATTTCTACATAGTTTGCTCAACTTTTTCCTGCGACAAAGTGGCTTATTTTATAAACCTAATTACAATGTCTAGACTAGGTACCCTTCGCGTGACATTCTGGAATGAGGAGACAAGGCAAAACGATACATTTTTAAGCCATCATAGACTGGCAGCCTTCCAGTAGTGGAGAATGTATATATACATGTATATATGTATATGCCACTGAATTGTCTATTTTTGACTCTACGTAGAGCTGTCAAGCATAAAAAGACTGGCCAGTGTGCTGTTAACTGCTAGTGAAACCTCACTGTTTTTAGGTTCATAGTTCGTACTCGACGATATTATAGTTGCGGTTGAAGACATCGGAGAACATACACAATGACAATTGATGCCGTGAGTAGCAAGTCACTGAAAAGGGTGATATTTTTTTTTTACCAAAAAAGGAACCGACTTCTACACTCAAAAGTATGAAATAACTTGTCGATATTGTGATGATAGTTACTTTTGTGAACTATAATGGTACCGATTTTAATAAGTTATTTTACAATTTCGAGTGTTGAAGTCGGTTCCATTTTTTTGGCAAAAAAATTTTTATTGCACTCACACCCCCGCAAATGGGCACAGGGGACTGTGTAGCGGGAGGCATTGGACACACAGAATCATATCATACAAAGATCCAAGACCAAGACAGATAGCCATGCTTATAATCACACATGTGTTTGCTGGAATTTAAACCTAAGGCCCCCAGGACCAGAGTCCAGAAGTCTTGTCTTGGCCAATGAGCTACGGCGACCGGCAATTTGTTTAATTCATACTTTCATAGTATATTATGTTTACTATGTAATCTATATTATCCGTAGGTAATATAAAAATAAATCCCTAATCCCCTCGGTCACATCACGCGTAAACGGCTGGGCCAATTTCGATAATTCTTTTTTTGTTGTGTTTGTTATTGTCAGGAGAAGGAATTAATGAATGAAAAAAATTAAGATAGTTATGCGGAAAATTGGAAAATAAGATAACATAACATTCATATTGAATTTTATGATGTAGCCTTATCTTAGCGCTTTTGACAATATGAAGTGTTCTAATGTAACAATTATTTTAATATAACATTATTTAGACAAAACTGTCAGTTGTTTGAAGGATGGCGCGATTGACAAAATGTGTATATTACTCTTTGTTTAGAGATAATCAAAAATTAATAAAGATATCAATTCGAATTCATTATTCATAGTTACACACAACATTTGACCTGTCAAATGTGTTACAAAGGTCAGCTAGCATAGGTACCTAATCTATTAATAATATGTTAAGTTTTTATGCCGCTGAAGTTCGGTATAGAGAGAGATGTGATCTCGGAGAAGGATATAGGCTACCGCTGAAAAAGGTAGATGGATGCGGTCCGCTTTTAACTGGTTCCTCTGGATATCATCGGGAGATGCTGGGAGATGCATATGTCCATTGCAGTCATGGGATTCTAATCTAATCTAAAATGATGGAGATGATAATGATTACAGTTATAATAACTATGTGTTTAACCGTTCATTTTTGTTTTATTACTACATAAATACTTCAACCTTATCAAGCATATTTCATAATACAGTTTTATTTTATGCTGCAGCTCTGATGTAAAGTAAAAAACTGTTCAAATTATGATGAAACCGGACGGTTTAGCAAGAACCATTAACAATCACGATCAGGTTGGCATTGAACTGCAAACTGCAAAAGTTTGCAGTTTGCAGTTCAATGCCAACCGACTTCAACACTCAAGTGTGAAAAAACTTGTTGAAGTCGGTACCATAATACTCGTAGTTCAAAAGTAAGTATTACCAAAATATTGTGCGCATTGTTATCATTATCTCCATTATTTCATATGAATCACATGAAACTGTGGGTCAAAATGTCTGCCTGAGATAGCTATTGTGCATTGTACTCTGTTGACAATGTTCGCTTTCATTTGACCCATATGTATGTGTCGCTGTAGTGAAAGTATCAAGAATATTTACGAGGACGCATTAAAGTATTGTAGGTATGCCGGTATTGAGACGTTTTAAAAACGCTTTGCAACCAAAACACACCAGCTAAATGATCCAAGAATCTCAGATCAAATCACAATTATTTACCTGCAATTTTGTAATTTAATCCTAGATTTAGGCGAAATTCCCGAATAATTTTTTTGGCACGATATATTTCACTCATTGAAGTTACGAGATAAATAGGTACCTACCTAGGTATTTAAATTTGGAAATTTGCATGCATCATTCGACTCACTAAAATAAAGCTTTCTAAGAGGTCTAAAGAGTATGCGTATTTCATAATATGTAGGTATAACAATCCATCCGTTTATCTTCGCTAACCAGATGCAGACCTCCCAGTTCCAGCTGTTAGCTTTTGCCGTAGGCATTGTAGCTGCAATCGTGATCGACCTTGCTGTTGTATTTGTTTTCATCTCTTTCTAAAGCATTCTGTTAATAGGTGATTACTTTATTGCTGCAAATATTTCCCATATCCATTGGTGATCTGTTCTTCAAGTTTGTATAAATCAAGGGTCTCGTTTGTAAAATTTGAACTGAATCTGGAAATGAAATGAAGGGACAGTTCCGGACATGCGTACTGAAGTGAGCGAGACGGCAAGCGGTGGCTAGACGTCAGTCAGTTGTGGCTCGGTCGCCGCGGCGAGTGCTGTACGCTGTGCGCCACTACCCCGATACACGAAACATTGTACACATATCAAATTTCACGCGAAAATTTGATATCGTCGTTGAATTTGTGCTTGAAGTGTTTTGCCAAAAATTAAAAAACGCGCGTTCACCGGTAATCATTTTATCTGTGCTTCGATTTTTTGTTTTGCTCTGCTGTGTTTTTTTGTTCAGTGCCACATTGAATTGTTTTGGTTTGTGTAGTACGTATCATTTTATTTCACTTTTAGTAGATAAGCATTTTTTACTTGAAAATTTTATTGGTGTATTTTATCATTATCACCAACAGAGTTGCTTTATCAGTACTGATAAGACTTATAACCACGTTGCTGTGCATAAACAATAGTTGCACATATTTAGGGCACGTTTCATTTAAGTAACTATCGGACAATACAGATACTTGCCACACTTGCTTGGGCTTTGTTATTATAGGTATTATCTAGGTACGTAAGAACGTATGTCTTAACAATGAATTTGAAATTCTAATTTTGCATCAATATCTAAAACTGCTTACCTTGGTTTTAACAACTGCTTCCTAAAGGCCGACTTAGTACCTAACACCTAATTACTATAAATATGCATTGCCAGGCAACGATATTAGAATTATTATTACCATAAATAATACCTGTGTTTGGAGAAATTTTAGAAACCTAGTAAAATTTGTTGGTATAATAATTAAGGTTCTTACGGCTGTAATAAATATTCTACACTCACGATGTCAACTGTTCCGTATAAACCTAGTCTATTGATGAATCATTGATAAATACTTACCTATCTTTGAAAATGTGTCGATCTGCACACAGATCTGCTGACTGTTTCTGATAGTAGGTAGTCTTACAAGAAATCTATTATTAACGGCAGAGACATTACTAGACTTCAATTTAGATTGAAACAAGTATCGACTAGTACCTACCTATCCGTGATGACTCCTACGTTTATCGTGTTGTGAATCACTGACTGTATGAAATACGAAAGACAAAGAAGGGATTTGAATAAGATGAGGGGCCTCTTGAAATGGATCCCTCCCTCCTCCGCCCCTGGTTAACCGAACCCCTGAATATTACGGCATATAGGTACCTATTTAATACCTACACGGTACAAATTTGATTTTCGTAGGCATCGAGACACGCAGTCAAGTTTTAACTGCCTCGAACACAATATTTGCATTGTTATTTATAAATCACATTTTCAAGTCTGCCTGCGTCCTTACACTCTTTTATGCCATAGGTACATAAATTTGTATCCATTTTAGCCTAAACTGTAGGTAGGTACAATAGCATAGAGCTTAATAAAATAAACTTATTAAGTACCTATTTATTTTCATATATAGGTAGGTAGGTAGGCATTTATTACCTATTAAAGGTACTCGTAGATTTTGCAAACATCTACATGTTACATAGGTAGGTAGGTACCTACGTTAATAATTAAAGGCGGAGATCAATGATTGGGTTAGGTATCCGTTTCAAATAACTGCCGCACACCGGTTTAAAAAATGATATAGAAAAAGAACGTGTGCTCCGTCTATTCATTGTGGAATCAGCCAACATTTGGTTGACCATTGAAGCAGTAATTTGGACCCGTAATGGCACAAGACCCTTTTTTTCGATCTGTCCCATTGTTGTGCCTATAGGGTGTAGGTCGTTGACATTGGCCTTCCCCTTTTACTGTATGGATTTGCAACGATATTTTTTCATATAATTCCGGATTAGCAATATATCATGGTCTAATTGCAATTTTTGTTTTATTATTCTATGTGAATTTATTGTTTTTATAATCGCTTTTATTCAAGGATACTCACGTCTACCTAGGTATATAAAATTTAATCTCATAGGTACATAATAAAACTGCAGATGTACCTATTTGAGTGACCATGAGTGCATCATAGTATTAGGTAGTACTTGTACCTATTGTTGTTATATTGTTTTTATAATGGTAGGTACTAGTAGCGCCCTGCGATTTCGCACCAAAGTCACGCCATCAAAGTCTGAACTATCCCTATTGGTACCAAATTTCATTGAAATCAGGTGTGCAGCCCTTTGAGCATGGAGAAGTAACAAACATACACACTTTCACCTATACAGACACACATATATACCTATATATATATATTATCGCACTCAGACCCCCGCACTAGGATTCCCTGTATCGCGGGAGGCATGGACACACAATCACAGCACACAAACATCCGAGACATTTTTTTTTTTTTAATATAAAAAAAAAAAAAAAAAACATACATCGCACAAATGTTTGCCCCTGCTGGGATTCGAAGCCAGGGTCCCGGGGGCACAATAGTCATGTCACTGACACTAACCACTGCGCCACGGCGACCGTCATAGGTATATATACACTTACAAATTTCATAGTTAACATTTTATGTCTTAATCAACTAGATAACTATTTTTTTATTATATCTCCATCTTGATCCATCAATTGCTAATTCTTCTATCAACATACCTATGCTTCAGTCGCTTTGCCGGCTAAAATGTTGTTTCAAATATCCAAAACAGATAATCTTGTTAATAACGTCGCTTTAAATGAAATTATGTACGAATGTTAGGTAGGTATGTAGAATTTGTTATGTTATGATACACCTATAATAAAAATGATTGTTTTCTAACTTAATCGATGACACCGTTTCAATTCTAGTGATCGCTTCTATATCGTATGATAATACCTAATTTCGTAACAGTAAGCGCAACCAATCGGTTCAATGATAAACTGTTCGTGTCAGCCGCTTCCATGCATTGGTGTGATATGAATATGACACGATAGTGTGGGTATACGGTAAGCAATCAATACAAATACAATCTACACTGACCGGTTGGCGCAGTTGGTAGCACTCTGCCTTCTGAGCCGCTGGTCCCGGGTTCGATTCCCGGACAGGTCAAACATTTGTTTGTATGAACATGTCTGTTTGACCTGTGTCTGGGTATGTATATGTATAAAAAAAAGTATATATATAAGTATGTATTTAAGTATATATATCAGTCATCAGGTTACCATAGTACAGGCTCTGCCTAGTTTGGGACCTGAGACCTTGTGTGAATGTTGTCCCATATTATATTATTATTATTATTATACATAAATACGCACATTATTCATCACTTTGAAAACTGAGCTATGTAGGTACCTATATCCAACTCCTACTAAGTTTGTGTGTACCTATGTGTGTATGTTTGTTACCTCTTCACGCTCAAACGGCTTCACCAATTTCGATAAAATTTGGTATGGAGATACTTTTAGACCTTGGATTAACACATAGGCTACTTTTCATCTTCATCATCAATCATCACCACGCGGGTAAAACCGCGGGGCGCACCTTGTCATGTCATAATACTTACTGATAAATCAGCATCTTGTTTAGAAGCATCATGTATTATTAATTTATTACTAGCTGTGCCCCGCGGTTTCACCCCCGCGCACTACGTTATTCCCGTTAACTCAGTTATGCCACGGGAACCATACTCTTTCCAGGACAAAAAATAGGGGATGCCTACGTCATAGTAGCTTTATGCATGCAAAGTCTTAGCCCGATCGGATTAAAATTGACAGTTGCATACAAACTTTCATCCCTTATTTTATCCCCTTAGGGGTAGATTGAATCAAAATTCTTTCTTAGCGGATGCCTACGTCATAACATCTACCTGCATGCCAAACTTCAGCCCGATCTGTCCAGTGGTTTGGGCTGTGCGTTGATAGATCACTATGTCAGTCAGTCAGTCACCTTTGAGTTATATATATTTAGATGTAGTATTTACTTTCTACTATGTATCAGTCGAAAGAGTTTAATTTTTTTGATGTGAACTTTAAAGTGTTGTGAATAATTTAGAACTCTAGACGTCTTTTTTAAATGATACTACAAAAAATATATTGAGATCGTAAAATTTTGAAGAACCGTAAAACGTTGCTTTTAAATAAACTTTACATCTTTTAATGGAGAATGCGTGTCCATAATTTGAATGATGCACATGTATTGTGTAGGTAAATAACGTATGCCAAGACCAACAAAGCTATAAATACTTTTTAGTGTATTTTTGATTGATAATAAGTCTCACATCTTAATCGTTTGAAACAATGCGAGCTCAAATACCAAGCCATTGTACCGTTAGCGACGTACGGGTTCAGATATTTGAGTTGCATTAGAGAGGGCAACAATCTTTGATAACTCGATGTCGATTGCACAAGCGGCCTCCTTTCGCACGTGTTACTGCGATAGTTTCGCAATCTTCCGGCTGCAAGATGCTCGTCAAACCAACACTAAAGCTAAAACAGGAAGGCGACAGACAGACTTGGAGGAAACGGTCAATTTACTTTCGCGTCAACCGACTTATCCTTGTTTACTAACCAAACTCATTCACTGGAGAAGTATCACCTTAGATCTCACCTTCGTTTGATGCCTTCACCTCATTACCTAAACCCACATCTTTCTTTACACAAACACCTACATGTCGATTGCGTTCCTTATTTAGCTCTCAGTAGGCAGAACCTGAAGTGTTGGTGTTTTTGTCTATGTATGTACTGGAATCATCAGTCGCCGGTTCTATCCCAGGGGCGTTGCTCCGGCCATGCGATGGAATGCGCCCGATCGCTGTTACGAAATAGCGTGACTTCGCAACCAAGCCTCGAATACGTAGTTATAGCAGCCGATTCTTTATCAATATAAATGTTTAGTTTCAAGACGTATCTGTAGCTATTTACCTCCATATAATATAGAAATGTAGCACACACATAATTATATACCTAGCGCCTGTGTCTTCATGGCTTTTTAATTACCTCTTTGTATATAAGTCGGAACATTCGCTAATGTATACGGTTAAGGTTGTTCCGGAAAGTACAGTGGTGTCTATTGTTCCAAGTTCCTTATATTGCATGTATAGCGGTCCCACTTTAGGCTGGCCGGTCGGCGTAGCTGAATTCTTAGAATGTCTGTTGAATATAATTAACCATCTAAGGCGATCTTTGATATTAATTATGCTTGAGGCCACAGGAGGTGCCTTTTTTTTCTCATACAGTTTTAAAGAAGACGAATGCTTTTTCTCCTATGCAAAAAAAGAAAACAAAATTGTAAGAATCCGGGAGTGGTTAACTGGAAAGTCTTATCTCTTCAACTCCCTCTTCAGTAACGTCGAGGAGTGATGGAGCCGATTCGTCATGTTCCCTGCTTAGTGACCTACTTGTATAGGGGTTTCCAGTGGAGCGTTTTTACATTAATGTTTGTTACAAAGTGCCTCGGAGGGCTGATCGGTCGACCCCTATGAAGAAATCAATCGGTTTCACGCTGCGTTACACTTTTATTGTTTTATCCCGCTTGATCCATTTGGTATTAGTGGATTTTATTGTATTACGATTTCTTGCAAGACTTGAAAGTATTTTTATACAAACGTAGCGCACCCTCTAACGTTTGTCAATAATATTTTGTTCCCAAATAAACATCTTTTTCACTAACAAGACAATGAATTCTGGAACGATGGACAGGGCGTGCTAGAACCTTGAACGGATGACAAAAGGCTTTTTGTGCTATCATTCTTTTTTTAAACTCCTTTCGCGTCAACTTTTTTGTACATTGATTAATGACCTCCCCATTTAGTCGAGATGTTTCAAATTATCCTTAACGAAAAAGACTTTGCACTCGATTGATTGAATTTTCTGCACCCCTTGTTTGAATATTGATTGCTTTTTAAATATGAAATGAAAGTAAGAAAAACGGGTCGCATTTTTATTTAATGCTCGTAAATCTGAATAAAGTAACTGTTGGTAGCACCGGTTTCTAATTAGATTCATTTGTTTCTAAAACTGTAGTGTCAAATACCATAATCGTGAGAATAGAGAAATCTGTCCATTATGTAACAGTTTATAAAAGCCACTAACTACTACGTCGCGTGCACAAGATTTTAAAACTTAAAACTAATTTATTTGAATACCAATAATTCAAGTGTAATACTGGTTGTTATTCTGTTGTACAATCAAAGCAACTAATTTTATTTTTACTAATTTATGGGACCAACTTCCAAGTATTCGAATGAAAAAGTATTTTTTAAATCGGTTTAGCAGATAAAATGTACATACATCCAAATTCTAAGCATCCTTTTTTAAAAGTCTTTATTTATTTCAATAAACAATACACAAATTAGATGGGTTTATTATTGCTACTTTTTGCTTACTTAATTTTGAACTCGTGCCAAAAGTCACAATGGGTTGGTCCACAGACCAAACACGCATGTCACGTGACCATATACTCTCGCTTAACTATTTTCTAACCAAATATAAATTAATCTGAACATGTTTTGTGTAAAAAGATTTAGCTTTACATCAGTATTCATGCCACTATCGTTAAGGTAACCACCACTGACAGACCCCGCATCGTTTGCTTGTGTCAACTTCGTGTATGTTTGGACAACCTGAGTCGCATTTCAATCACCCAATAAAGACTCCTCTACCCACACCTCTTCATTTCGTCCGTAGCACTTAAAATGACTTGTGTTTGAAGATCATTTTGTATCTACCCGTCTTTATTTTATAATAATTCAATCGAGATGATGTTTTTGGCTGGCTAAGTCATCTTGGAACCCAATGATTGGTAAATGTTCGGGACGCGGTGGTTTATACCTTGAGAAAACCAAAGACACTATCAGTATTGTGTGTCGTGGCCATAGAGAACTTGGTCGTGGTGATCCTGTGCTTTTGCAGGGCTCTGTGCCTTTGCTTTGTAACAAAATCAAGTGTGGGTAGTTAGATAAACTATGCGCTCTCACCGATATTTTCTCCAGTCTTCTCGTGATCACGACCCAAATCAAATCTCAAAATTAAAATGTTGAGGTAAATATCAAATATAAAAATATATAAATATCGTGAAATGTTGTCCACGCGATGATATCCCGATTGATTTATCAGCGATATGTTCGAATCGCGCAAGTCTAAAAATGATAATAAAATACCTAATTCACTTGATTCCCTAAGGCATTTGTGGCCAACGATTTACGGTCTGACGTACTTAACAAACAGTTAAAGATAAATAGAAAAAAGATATTTGTCAGAGCCACCTTTACAATTTCAAGCAAAAAATGTGCTCTCCGATAGTGATAAGCGGCAAAAAATCACCCTAGTACCACTGGCCTTGAAATTGCTTTTTGCCACGTAAATCTTCGCTGCGCGTGACGCGCGCCAATTCACAACTCACTGTTCCATTATAACGAATACCAAGGGTATCATTTTACAAACATTACAGAGCATTAGCCGCGTGAGTTGCGGAAAACATTTCGGTACAACTGATAATGATACGTGATACATTGTACTCATCACAACGTCTTGGTAAACACACACACACGGTGAACACATGAACAAAAAAAAAATTGTTTCCTAATAAAAGGCCCGTTCATTTTCCTTTTAAATTAGTTAAGTTGGCTTCTTTAGTTTCAACTATCCAATTATTTGTTATAAGTTCGTATAAGTACTGTCTTACTTACTTTTTGACTTTAAAGGTCATTACTAATGTTGAAGCAATACCTACATTTGGTTAAGTGCAGTTTTTCTTACTAATCCATTTAAGTGATATAAAACGAACAATTCTTGTATTTATCTTCATGCTATCGTGAAAACGGCTATAATAGATTAAATTACTTACATAAACAAAAAAATACAATTAGAATATTACATAAAAATAACATTACATTTAACAGGTGTATTTATTCATATGGGGTCTTTTGGGAAAAATTCTAAGCGAAGCTTGATTTCCCAAATAATGGGTTGGGTTCGTAGCAAACGTATGATTAGCTAGGGATATGGTTGAGGTTTTATGAAATTAATTATTTCTTTGCGCAAAAAGAAATCAACCAGACCGTAATGGTAAACTAAATTTTTTAAAAAATGTACGGGAGCTTCGTTTTTTGGAAAATCGGTTAAAAACTAGGATAATAGAACTATTTCCAGGCAATTTCCTTTCGGTGAAAGCTTTTCCGGCAGGTTTCCAATATACCGCGTTTAGGCTCCCAAGTGTCAATAATAGAAATATTGAACACGAGTCGGAAGTCTCAAGACACATTGTGGCTTTTGCCTTCCTGGAGGCGCCGCCGTGGTTAGAATATATATGGGCGATGTTATGAGCCCTGCCATAGTTTGATACCCTTCACTTAGATAAAGTGGTGTTTTTGTGTTTACCCACTCTTGAAATAGTTGTCACGTTCGGCGGGATCCTAAACATCGCAATGGTATTCGTGTGATGTAAAACGTGTCATAAAAAGCAGATTGCATCTATTGCTGTGCTGCATTAAGATGCATTTTCTATTGTTTGCTAAGCGGATAGCGAAGTCAGTGATTGTGTTTATTAATACTCAAAGCCAAGCAATATTGCGGATATAGATAAGATTTTGGTACATACCATTTTTATTCTACTATATTATACTGGGTATTAAAAAAAAACTATACAAAAAGGGAGATATAATACTCATCTTTGCCATAAGATGTCCACAGCTGGACATGCGCCTCCCCCATTAATTTCCACAAGGACCGGGTTGACGCGGCCCGCATCCAACCATTACCTGCGATCTTAGTCAGGTCATCTGTCCACTATCCAATGTTTGCAAAATAAATATATAATAATACCTACTACAATGATCTAGTAAATACATGGAGAAGTGGTAAATGCTCGAAGTTTAGTTTAAAGTTTGTTAATTATGTACATACTAGCTACGCCCCGCAGTTTCACCCGAGCATTATAACTACAATGAAAGCAAATAAGAAGATTTAAAGTGTGTAACTGTTTGTAATAGTTAGTTGTTCAAATGAGTATGACTGTTAGGACTCTGTTGATAAGCGTTGAGTCACGTAGCAGCGGATACTATTATTATTGGGTTTTTTCTTCACGTGAGTTCTATAGGTCAGGGTGTCTTCGATTCGTTTAACACGGTCTTCTGAATAGGTACCTTTGTTAACTGAATTCAAAAAAGGAAGAGGTTATAATTGAGTTAGCCTGTATGTTTTTTTTTTTAATATTTTACGATTGTTCACAAAATTCTTCCCCATTTTTGGACCAATTCTTAAAATTCTTTTTATTTCATCTCCCAGATGGTCCCATTTAGACTTCATCAAATCGGACATGCGGTTTTTGAGTTACATTCAAATAATTGAAAAGTGTTGTGTCTTCTTGGTCGATTTCCTAATTGCGGGTGGAGAAATCGGTGAACATACACAATGACAATTGATCCCGTGAGTAGCGAAATGTCTGAAAAGCGAAAATTTTTTTTTCTCCGAAATTGGAACCTACTTCAATACTCCATAGTGTGAAATAACTTGCCGAAGTCGGTACCATGGCAGTTCAAGTTTGAGTATTCAGTATTTGAGTTTCATTTTTTTTATTTTTTTTTATCACATCATAAAGTAATGCCGATTATTTTACTTGAACCCACAAGTACAGGATACCGTCCCTGTCGCTTTGTCAATTAAGCTATTACCTATATACATGAGGGGATGTTTTTTGGAATGAAGGGACTAATTCCAATTACTAGTTTTATTTTATTTTTTAACGATGATAAGCTCACGTTTGAACACTATCTCACCTGATGTTAAGTGCCGATGCGGTAACCTATTCACTCGCGACTTGAGTATTGTTGAGTGCTACCTTAGCTTAGTTGGTAAAGCAGCAGGAACGGTTTTCTTTTTTTAGGGTTTAAGTAAAAATATTATGCAAATATATCCTACAACAATTTGCACGCTAATTCCTTAATTAACATGATGTAAATATAAACCATAAAACTCAGTGTAAAGTTGACAATCGTGTTTTCTCTTTGAGTATGTGAAGTTATTATACTTACTTTCCGGTAGAATATTTAGCTAACACCTCTGCCGCAACAAGAGATTCTCGGAGATTATAATGTACAATGAGCACTTATACGAATGAATAAATTAATATTATTTTAAGGTTATCCTTCACTAAACCCACGTTTAATATATCTAATTATTTAACTTTGAAAACGTAGGATGATATCTATTGAGGTTGATGGTTCACCCAGGTAAAGCACTTGTATTTCAACATTCTGTGGGCTTAGACGCCTACACGAATACTAGAGTGGGTACATTCATCACTACTTGAACATATCTTCTTCTTCTTCTTCTTCTTCTTCTTCTTCTTCTTCTTCTTCTTGGCCTTATCCCACACTAAGGGGGGTCGCCACACTATGTTTTCTTCTTCCATTCTCTTCTATCATTGATCGTCTCAGTGATCACACCTTTCATAAACATATCATTCTTCACACAGTCCATCCATACCTTCTTCGTCCTTCTTCTTCCTCTATATTCATGAATATATCACCATAACAATTATTTACTTTATAGTTTTAAAAAAACGTTTTATTTTTTAGTATACGAAACGCATACTAACATAGTCACGCATAAAGTCATATCTCTTTCCCCTAGAAGTAAGCAAAGAGTACAATATTCCGCAATCCTAACGTAAAAAAAAATTCCACACAATACTTCAAGTGCCTATCCGTTAATCAATGTATGTACAGTTGACACAGAACATTTTTTACCAGTTTTGACAAAAGTTTCAGTCTCGGTGTAATCACGATAGCGATAAGGTTCGGTATCAGACAAACTCAATATTATTTCACGGGAAAATAAACCTTGTTGTTCATATTATGATCTTCAACCGTAGAGTGGTAGACGATAATATTGGCCGACTGTACATAACAAACTTACTCTACGCTTTAAAATTTATGTATAAAATATTTTTTTATAATGTGAGCCCGATTTTATAGGCATATGAAAATGTGGATTTCAAAGAAAGTATTTAATTGTTTGCGGTGAGCGAAAGGTTAAATAGAAAACAAGATTGTCACTGTATCGTCACTGTAAGTCATCCTACATCCAAGTGACAAAAATAATGTTTCAACTCTTCGAAACGCTTCCATTTTCCTTTTCCTAAGTTCCCTTATTATCTATGTGTTTCAAATAGACACTCATTCGAGTTGAACCTTATAATTGAAAAAATATTTTCAGGGCTAGTATTCGTTTTTTTAATACCGCTTATTATCGCTATTTTAAACAGTACTCACTGTCGGGCAAGCGAGTCTTATCACGCACGCACGTGCGTTTATATAAACCAGCCGTGTCAACATATTCTATGCTAGACATGTATATATACTATATGCACTGGATTCCACTGCAATGCGTGATTCACTTGTCTATTGACATTCCAGTTCTGTTGCTCGATCACACTTCACTATGTAATTGAAATCATAATGTAATCGTACCTCGGTGTAAAACAATTGAAGTTATACATGTACCTAGTTAAGGAAAAAAACGTTATAAAAAGACAACACATTTTTCAAATTTCGAATAATATCTACTTACTCATTTAAAAAGTCCCAAGAAAGTGTTAATGAAATATATTTATTTATTAATATTAGGAAAACTAACAGCTTTTTTTTATACAGGCCCGATGCCTTTTTCTAAATAAAATATTATTACTAATTACAATACTACAGCTACTACAAAAACATTTGAGCAATCCACTAGCTATTGTCAGCATATAGATAACTCAATAACCCACAGGTCTAATTGCACCACAGTTCTGCATAATATGTACAGAAGGGCATTTAAAAATTTTCACTGACTAATTATAATATATCGATCACAAAAAAACCCACAGAACATAAACTCAATTAAAAACATTTTTTTTTTTATTAACATTCACACAAGGTCTTCAGGTCCCAAACTAGGCAGAGCCTGTGCTATGGTAACCTGATGACTGATATATATACTTATATAAATATACACACCCAGACACAGGTCAAACAGACATGTTCATGCACACAAATGTTTGACCTGTCCGGGAATCGAACCCGGGACCAGCGGCTCAGAAGGCAGAGTGCCACCAACTGCGCCAACCGGCCAGTCAATTTGTTTGTATAATGTTTTCTTGAGTTGGGTAACAGTAGTATTATACAAGTACAAAGGTGCTGATTCTTTTATTTTTTAAAAGGAATTCGTATACAATGCAATAGTAATTGAAAATTTAATCATCAATACATTTACAATTGCATCTCGATTGATACCCTGTTAGTAGCAGCAATTTTATTGAAATATCTACTTGGTCCCAGAAAGTAATATATTATGTCATATTATTTACATAAATTATTCAAAATGAGACCAACAGTTATGCAACGTTCAATGTGAGTTTGTATCATAATGATGTAACGATTACTTTTTCATATCCTGTCAATAAACTTCATAATGAAGAGTTCAATTCAGACCTGCTCTGTGGCAGGACAGCGCGTGGACCTAAACACCTGCTTTTTGCACCTTCCTGACAGATGGATGGACATGACATGTTTTTATTAAGCTTATTTACATTTACACGCAGACCGTAAAAGTGCTGCAACTTTTTAACCGACTTCAAAAAAAGGAGGAGGTTCTCAATTCGACCCGTATTTATTTTTTTGTTACCTTTGAACTTTCTACTGGGTGAATCAATTTTTATGATTTTATATTTGAAAGCTGGTGCTTCCCGTGTGGTCCTATTTAATCAGATTTTATCAAAATTGGACAAGCGATTTTTGAGTTACACTCCAATAACTGAAATTTGCCACTCATACCTCGACGACATACACAATGACAATTGATCCCGTGAGTAGCAAAGGTCACTAAAAAGGGTGAAAAAAATGTTTTACCAAAATATGGAACCGACTTCAACACTGAAACATGTGAAATAACTTGTCGAAGTCGGTACCATGAGCACAATATTTTCATAATGCATAGTTACTTTTGCACTATCATGGTACCGAGTTCAACAAGTTATTTCACACTCTTGAGTGTTGGAGTCGGTTCCATGTTATGGTAAAAATTGTTTGTTTTGCTTATTTCTATCTGCACGCAGAACGTAGAAGTGCTGTAACTTTTTGTATCGTAACATCGTAACTTTTGTTTCTTGAATATTTTGCGTACGATAAGGGTGTTACCACATCAATCGATCGATCGTCGATCAATGCCAACGATCGCTGGTCAATGCCATCGGTCGCCGATCAATGCCGTCGATCGCCGATCAATGCCACCGATCGACGTTGGACAACAGTTCATCGATAGGTGTGGTAGCTTTGATTGATCGACGGACACTAGTCCATACAACGTCGCCTAACCAATTGATGGACGTTGATTGACGTGAAGCTATATTCCATCAGGGCGCGTTCTCGGATAATCAAGCATTTCGATCGATGTCTACTTATCCATTCTACCATCAATCGTTGCCATCGATCTACGATCGATCGATTAGTCTGGAAACACCCTAATAGGTACCGGGTAAAATCAACGCGCCGATGATACGTCCACTTGAAGGTATAAAACGCAATACCCATTATCATATTTCGAAGCAAGTTACAATGATTCATTCCACTTTCCTCCCAAACCGCCTAACTAAACAAATACTGGTCCAGTGAGCATTGCAAAATCTCCGCGCATGACTAACCGGTAGAATGGACCATGCCAAATGTTGTATAATCTTTTGTTGCTATAGTGTACGCTCTTACTTCCCGACTGTTATGGCTATTCTGCTGATTGATTTCTCGTTTTTTTTAAGTGTACGGTTTTACACAGGTGTTATTGTTGTTAAAAGTGGGTTAGTCTTTTGTTGTTGCAAACCTGTTTGGACTTGCACGTTGTGGTAGTGGTAAATAAATGATTTATTAAACGCAATGTGAACTAGCATAACATTCGGGTTTACCTCGACTGGTTGACTTCGACTGGTCGGTTGGCGCAGTTAGTAGCACTCTGCCTTCTGAGCCGCTGGTCCCGGGTTCGATTCCCGGACAGGTCAAACATTTGTGTGTATGAACATGTCTGTTTGACCTGTGTCTGGGTGTGTATATGTATATAAGTATATATATCAGTCATCAGGTTACCATAGCACAGGCTCTGCCTAGTTTTTTTTTTTTTTTTTTACATATAGGTTTGCGTTTGACAACTGTCTCACCTGATGTTAAGTGATAACGTTGTCTAGGATTTAGCACGCAAACCTAGAAGGTACCTATTCACTCGCGACTTGAAGAGTTAGTTAGGAGTTGTTTAGTTTGGGACCTGAAGACCTTGTGTTAATGTTGTCTTAAAAAAAACCTATAAGTTATCAATTTTTAATACACTCCTAATTGAAACTACCCCTTAGTCGCTTGGGGCTATGTAAGTAATTATGAAAACATTGTGATAGCTCCCATATAGTTCTCGTGGCAATACACACTTCAAAGTAAAATTTCAAGAGCAGGCAGTGAAAGAGTAATTAAAAACCTTTAAAAAATGTAAGCCGTTGTAAACGCGTTGTAAAATATCCAGCAAAAAAATAATCATTAATGTCACAAATCCAGTAAAATGGGTAATTAGCTATTTACATAAAAATGCTTACATGGACGTAAGTACCTACATCCTCTTTTTTAATGGTCTTGAAGTTTGAAACATTGTTTCAATGCATTGGGCGTTGAAAATCTGTATTTATGCCTTTTTCATGTTTCCGCCCTTTCGCCACTCATTTTGGCTCGGTTCAATGTGTTCTCTGAGAACACAAAAGGACAAGGAAATATTGTTTAAGATGCTAAACAATACTTACTTACTATCTTAAAGCTGCTTACCTACACGCACGAAACTTGTATATGTTTTAATTAACTCTCATCCTTCCGGCAACCAAATAATTGATGATATAAGCACCTAAGTGGTAAAAAAAAATCAATTACCAAAGTGTTAGGTTAGTAGTAGTCGTGCTAGGCCGTTTGTGATGCCAGAAATGAGTTTCGACTGAAAATCAATGCCAGGAGTAATCCTAATGTATGCTGAGTGAAAACTCTTTCCTGACATTTATTTTATTTGTCCCTTGGGCCCGTCCCGCGAATACTGTTGCCGTGAGCAAAATTAATACTAATCTTTTTATTCAATTATTTCATGCTATTGAGAGTATTTTTTTTTTTCAACTTGCCTTCTTCCATTGGGCAGCATTACTTTAATTATTTTGATTTTGTTGTTTATAAATAAATCTCTTTTTATTATGTACTAACTGCTGTTGCTATTATCTACTACTAGCTAACCTGAAGTATCTACATACCAAATTTCATCGAAATCGGTGTAGTTTTTTTTAATTTTTATTATTAACAAGGCCTTCAGGTCCCAAACTAGGCAGAGCCTGTACTATGGTAACCTGATGACTGATATATACACAGGACCAGACACAGGTCAAACAGACATGTTCATACACACAAATGTTTGACCTGTCCGGGAATCGAACCCGGGACCAGCAGCTCAGAAGGCAGAGTGCTACCAACTGCGCCAACCGGCCAGTCAACGTGAACGTGAAGAAGTAACAAACATACATACATAGACACAAACTTTCGCCTGTAGGTATAATATTTGTAGGATGAGTTCTTTCTTTTGTTGGATAAAACGTATTTTTTTCTTATGTGTGCGTCGATCGCCACACGTACAATCCAAATGATTTTGCAACATCTTTCAATCTATTAAATAGCATAATATCTTGATCCGATGTGGTAACGACGACATTGAGTAATTCGCGAGCAAGTCTACAGTTTGCTATTGAGGTTTCATCGCTGGCATAAAAAGCTAAGTGATGATGGAAACTTCCTGTCTTCGCCGCCATTACTCATGACTGTAAGACGCGTAAGAAATAGACACCGACAATATGGAGGATGCAATGGTGCAAGAAGCTACATAATTGAATGAAACTACGAGTATAACTCGAGTTTATATATCTACACGTGTTACATGAACCAGAACTATATAAGTACTTATATACAGACTGTATACTGTACAGTCAAGAGTAGAAGTACTCTATGTGAGAATTCGCCCGAGGAAGTACTGCCACCATATATTCTTCCCCTCAGGCAATAGTGTTCCAGTTGGAATGGTATGGTTTCTGGTGAAATTACAGGCTCATAATATGACTTACCAACTTTATGTCTCACGCCATTGATTCTGTCTATAAGTAAGGGGGCGTCCATTAATTACGTGAGGTGTTTACGGGGGAGAGGGGGTCAAGCCGAATCTCACCCAAACTCACATGGGGGAGGGGGTGGGTTCGACAAATACTCACGTAATTTTTTTTCCGCAAGGAACATTGTAACGTAGCGAGAAAACTGGCATCAATTAGGTAAAAATATTTTTTGTGTGGTTCTATACCACAATATTAATAATCTCAAATAACAAATCCTGATTAAATCCAGAAAAACAAGGACATATTCATTTATTTACATTAAAAATATGTATTTTCAAAAGTCTCACGTGAGATTATGGGTGGGGGGAGGGGGTCTAGCAAAATCTCACGACATCTCACCAATGGGAGAGGGGGGGTCGAAAAATCACTAAAAGTATCTCAAGTAATTTATGGACGCCGCCTAAGCAGAGGTTATCACCTCACATCCTGTGGGCCTTTTGCTACTACTGCTAACAACCTAATATATTCATAATATATATATATATATAAACTCCAAGCTGAAGATGGGCAGGAGATGGCTCAAGACAGACTAAACTGGCAAATCTTATTGTCAGAAGCCAAGACTCATTTTGTTAGGGACCCAAGCCCAAAATATGTATGCAGTGATGTATGAGTCCAGCGTCGCCAGTTTCATTTAAATGTACAATTAATCAATAAATACCGCTTTATACCACTAATTTCTCCAAAACCCTCGCGCAGATAGACGGCGCGAAATGCATCCGTAGTGGCCGTTTGCGCAACTGCTCGTAGTTTAACGATCTTGCGCAACTTTTACATAACCCACTTTAACTTTTTAATGAAATTGAATATAATGTCAGTGGTAGTGACTCGGCCAGATCACTCAAAAGCCAGATCTATCTATACAGTATAAAAACATAATCTATCACACTCGCACGTGACTTTTTAGTTATTTATTTATTCACATTATCCAACAGCGTCACATTAAGAATGTATGTAGCAAATCTAGACTTAAGTATGGCCAAAACAGGATTACATATATATATATTGGTGAAAGAATTTTTAAAATCGGGTCAGTAGATCCAGAGATTACCCCCTACAGCCTCACAAACTTTACCTCTTTATAATATTAGTATAGATCAATCATGGTATCTGTTGGAATTTTGATGATATCGACAGTGTTTCGCATAGCTGCTCTTAATACGCATAAAGGCCACCTTTTATATATTAACAAATATGGGTTTACTGTTACCTGAAATAAATATATTTCATTTCATTCATTTCATAGGTCAGAGTTGGGAGTTTATTATACAATCCGCAATCGGCCATCATGGTCACTACAAACAATTTGTAGTACGCAATCGTACGCACTCTGAAATGCACTGATGGCCACAGTCACAAACCGCCATCGTCGCAAGAACTAGGTCAACTGGATGAAGATTGTTGACACGACACCGATTTGATTAACGAGCAGTGGAGGTTGCAAAAATTGCAGCTCATCTCTGCATTTCATTATATGCTGAATATGCGTTGGTTGCTTATTTTATTTATCTATATTATATAAAAATCATAAAATCATCATCATAAAATGATGATGATGATGATGATGATGTCTCACGAAAACTCGAGAAGCGCTGGATGCATTTAATGTCTCTTTTGTGTTTTTAGAAATAAAAAAATGTTACTTTGTTGTTAAATATTCATAGGTCCGTTCAGAAATTGGTCTGTTTCATAGCTATAGGAGCTACTATACTTTAAATTTCTGTCATATTGTGGAAGGACAAATAGAAAAAACGGGCAGTAGCATTTTTCCCATCATCCATTCCCATTTATAGTACGGTGCCTCAGATGTGATAAAAACCATGAAAAGCTTAATCTATGTGTGTCGATCGACACGCAAATTATCTAATTAATCCTATTTTGAACAAAGATGCAGTTATGTATTGTAGTTAATTCGCATTGAAGGCTGTTCACTGACCCACCTTAACCCACTTGCGCTGATTGATAATCAAATGAATTTATACGAAGTGTAAATGCAGTATTTGCGTGCAACGCGCCGTGAGGCCGGGTGGGCCATTGGGGTTCGTGTTGATTTTACACTTTTATGGCGGTTATAAGACCCGATAACCTTGGAAGAACAGAACTACGCACGAACCCGCTAGTACTTATTATGAAGAACAATAGAAAGAGCCTGATTGAATATTTAGAAAAGATTAATAAATAACATATACTTTTTTTTGGGATTTTTTATATTTAGTTGTAAATGAATCCTTATAAAGATGATACAGTTTATTATACGTACAACAATATTTCTTTGTACAACAAACATACAATGAATATATTATCACATACTCGTGTTTACAATAATTATAATAAAATTATAAGTTGGAACAGAAGTTAAATTCTAAAGTATGAAAATATCAGCGATTCGCATGCGTCTATCGATACATAAATCATATAATATCTCATATAAATTATATGTATTACTTGTCTATCTATTAATACATTAATATAAAATATATATCGAATAATTTCTTTTTTTATCAAACTCACAACCCTGCTCTAGGATTTCCTGTGTCGTGGGAGGCATGTTAAAGTACACATACGATCACAGCATGCATACATCCAAGAACCGGGGCAAACACCTACATTCGTCGCAAAAATGTTTGTCCCTGCCGGGATTCAAACCCAGGGCCCCGGAGATCGCCATTATATCCAAATATTTAAAAAATAAAACTGTTCTAAATCACAAAAATATCGGATTGTTTTTCTATTCATTTCACATTCACATTTATACTTGACCAAGTTTTGAATATTATGTACAACATAATATACCTATATTAGGTAACGTATATAATAATGTTTTTGCTTACGCGGTGTATTTATAGCAAAGAAGTTAAGTTTTTATCACAAGTTTTTTTTTTCTAATTTTTTTGTTGGGATTTTTACGAGTTTTTTAGAGCTTGTTATATCATCGGGTTAACGCTAAAATACGCAAAGCGTCTTTCATCAATGCTTTCACTATTCGGTGATTCAAATGCTGCGGAATTTTTATGTCCATTAACCTAAATTGAAGTCTATTGTGAGACCTTTTCATAATACTTTGCTATGTCACTTTGCTGTTAAAATACCTACTTTAGCCGTACAATTTGATTCGATGTCACGGCCGCGGCATAAAAAGCAACTCTGTTGGGCGCCCAATTAACTCTAATATACCTCGTCCTAAATATGATTTTTTTCTTTCCTTTCCAGACAAAAATGTAGATAGAGTAAGAGTAGGTTGCGCCTTTATTAATTAAAGTACGATGTCAATTGATCAGGCGTCACCTCTCGTCCCGATCAAGCCCCAAGTACCTTTGAACAACTTCATAAAGAATAGTCACAATCGGAGCAGTTTCTGTGGAGTGTCTCCGTCAAATGGAACATTCAAGACTTTTGCCGTGAACCGCAAAAGTTGGAGTGGTAATGGGACCCTGCCACTGCAACACTTCACACCAGACGTAGAACAGCCGCCACAGTTGGCGACCTTTCGCTCCGGAACCGGTACCTTCCCGAGAAACAGGGAGCGTAACAATAACAGTGCCGCGAACGGAATATTAACGCCTAACGGGAACTCCGTGCAGACGCCCAGAGGAAATGAAGTGAGGAGGAGCGGAAGCACAAACGGTCGACGGTACGCAGAGATCGGAAAGTGGAGTAAAAGGTGAGTACGTTAACCATTGTGTTAGTTTAACTCATTTAATTATACTTGCTGATTTATGATGAAAAGGAAGAAAGCAATTAACGGCACTATTAATAAATATGGATACTCGGAACGAACACCTTTTTTTAAGAGAATCCGATGAAGTTTTGACGTAATTTCAGTTTTACCGACCCCTCAGGTAAGCGTCACGCAGCCGAGCGTAGCGCGCGTGCTCCGCCAACTTTGGCAGCCTTGTTTATTTTCTCCTTTTTCATCTCGGATAATTTTGTAACAAGTTTTCCAATTTCATTCTCTCATAGCTTTCATTTCCTCCCGTTCGACGGCGTCTCACTCCCTTAATGTTACTTTTATTAGCTCAAAACGTTTAACAAACATTGGTTTCAGAATCTAATAAACGTGGATTACATTTCAACAAAGGGTGACTCGATATCGTTTAATATTTCTCTCATTTCTCAATGTCTGAACGCTTTATCTCGTTAACTTATGAGTATATTGACCCCTGCTATCTGACGTCATGCGCATAAGTTTTTATGAAAGTTCCTGACCATTATTGACGATTAACATTAGCCGAAAAGTTATTCCGAATGCTTACTACATTTATCTAATCGGGATCTTCATTATCTTTTATTCGTCGGTCGTGGAAAGTTTATCCATAATTCTCGCTTACTCAATTTGGGGCAGACTTAGGCGCTCGATAAGACGCCCGCCAAATAATCTGGCTGTAGTAGCAGTACTTTGGCATTTTATTAGGGGGCTTCGTTTATCGCTCCATGATTCTCGTCACTGCCTACGATGTTATCGGCTTGATATTTAGCGGGTTTCTCTTCGTCTGCTTATTTTGAGTGTTTACTAACCCAACGCCAATTAATGAAAATCATTTTCTCGCAATTGCATTTCTAAACATAGCTTGAGTTGTTCGAGTTGAATGAACAGTTTTACTCTACAGTCCATTGTTGAACTGGAGTTGAATTGTTGTTTGACATGCATTGTTTGCATGCGCTGTTACGATTGCGTGGGTATCATTCATAGTTTCTTTTTTTTCAGAAACGATACGTAATGCAACTTTAAACTCGTTTGCTGTTATATATTCAAGTGTTTGTTTATTATCTCCTAGTCAACACTGCTTACGGTACACACAATTAAAGGTAGATTCACCGCAGTTGGTTGCCACACAATAGTGTGCATTATCAGCGATAATTCCCCTGGAGACATTAGTGAAGAACGGCTCATGATTGCTTACCCAGTTTATAGATACTTACTCTGATTTAATAATAAGTTTTTAAAGTAGTTATTTTATATACATCTCCTAGCTATCTCGTAAACTAGTTTGGATGAAAAATTGTACAAGCTTCAACATTTTGTCTATTGTTTGTTGAAAAGCTGAGCGCGGAAGTTTGTGCATAAATAATGTACCTATATTAGTCAGGTATAAACTTTGAGTATCCAGGGTATGAACATAAAATTAAACAACCTTATTGACAATCTCTTCCTTTTTCTAGTCGCCAAAACATGATTGCTAATGAGTGTCGTTAGTAGCTTTAGTTAAAGTCTGTAATTCCACTAAAATGTATAGTTTTTTTTTATATATTTATTACACTCAAACCCTCACACTAAGATTCCCTGTATCGCGCATGGACACACACAATCACAGCACACAAACAACCAAGACCCGAGACAAACACCAGCACTCATCGCACAAATGTTTGCCCCTGTCGGGATTCGAACCCAGGGTCTCGGAGACACAGAAGTCATGTCACTGAGCCACGGCGACCGTCGAATAGTATCGACATAACAAAACAAATTGGGATTTTTCTCCTTTTTTAGAAGTTTTTTGCCAAACTACGCAAAGGGTAAAATAATGTAAGTCTTTCTCGCGAATCGAATTCATGTTTTAATTTGACTATCGGGTCTATTAGCGCAATTTAATTTATCAAAATATAATTTTGACTAACCTCAACGTTTCGACCAAGATCCACTGATCGTGGTCATGATTTAGAGATTAATCAAAAATAAATTTAGTCACAATTATATTATGATATTTACATCTGCGCCTATAAACCCGATTGTCTAATTAAATCCTAGGCAATTTATGTAAAACAGATATTTGCAATACGTTTGTAGCTTCCTCAATCCTATGATAATTTCTTGTGAATTTAATAATCTTGCTTACCTAGTAGACAGTTTATGTACCTATAGCGCAGCCAATAGCTTGTTATACGGCCTTTCTTGCTTAATTCAATTCATTATCGAACTCAAGAACAAGTTACGTAATGAGCTACCTGTTTTCTTGGCTGTATCGAAATCCTGTTTTGCGCCGACGAGGACAGAGCCTCTGGCGGCGAAAAAACACACTTATACATATAGTGGAGTTGTTGAAATGGTAAGAATCTATTTCTAACAGCCTAGTTGCAAGCTGATTTATATTTATTACTTGAATCTCAGATTCAGATTCATGGTATGTGTTAGTAAAGGTCGAGTTGAACTGTTTTATAATACTATATAGATCTAGCGTTGGACCACTATCTCATGTGGTTTTCTCGCTTACTTTTTAACCGACTTCAAAAAAGGAGGAGGTTGTCAATTGGTCTGTATTTTTTTAATATTAAGAAGCAATAGTTAAATCTCGAAGCAGAGAACTTGGAGACACATACGACTATTACACGAAAGCTTTTAGCTCTAACGATATATGGATGTAATTTTATACATAAAAACGTTATGCTTAACAAGTTCTTCAAGTAAGGTGTTGTCTGAGAATGCCGTGCGAAGCCCAGCAGAGCTAGACACTAGAATTGAACTAGTAAAGCTGTAGTAAAGCGTTTTTAAGACTGTCAAATTTGTGCGTGCAAGCGGATAGTCATACTCATGAAAAGGTGGCATACGGTGGCATCGTGTGTCAGGTCGCTATCTCCCTACAAATACGGCTGAGGAAGGCGATGGCTGGCACGCGTGTCAACTTGTCAACGGGTGCAGACTGCGGATATCGGCCTGCTCTGGATGCATATTCAAAACAGATTTAAAAAATAATATTACATAAGTAATTTATTTATTTATTAACATTCACACGGCCCAAACTAGGCAGAGCCTGTGCTATGGTAACCTGATGACTGATATATATATTTATATACATATACACACCTAGACACAGGTCAAACAAACATGTTCATGCACACAAATGTATGACCTGTCCGGGAGTCGAACCCGGGACCAGCGGTTCAGAAGGCAGAGTGCTACCAACTGCGCCAACCGGCCAGTCGAAATTAATGTCATAATATTGTGTATCAGGTAATAATACTGTATATTATTGTATTGTGTGTTCCATTACATATGTATGTAAAATTATCTACACACTCCATCATAAACTGCATAGACACCAGGGTCCGTGCCATTTTTTCAGTTAACTGAATTTATTTACTTAAACTCGTTAACATTAAAATAAAAAAGGCATTTTACAAACGAAGCAAATTTTCAATAAAGTGCTAAAGGCAGTAATGTGTTGCACTGCATAGACACCAGGGTCCGTGCCATTTTTTCAGTAAACTGAATTTATTTACTTAAACTTATTAACATTAAAATAAAAAAAAGCATTTTACAAATGAAGCAAATTTTCAATAAAGTGCTAAAGGCAGTAATGTGTTGCACTGCATAGACACCAAAGTCCGTGCCATTTTTTCAGTAAACTGAATTTATTTACTTAAACTTATTAACATTAAAATAAAAAACGCATTTTACAAACGAAGCAAATTTTCAATAAAGTGCTAAAGGCAGTAATGTGTTTGCACAATATTATAAGTACAAAAACCATGTAGTAATGGGGACAAAAAAGCTTTCCATTACGATTACGAGTAGAACCGAGCATGTAAAATTAGATTAGAAAAAGTTGCCGTTATATACCAGCAATTAAGTCGAAACTCGAGAGTCCCTTCAAGGCTGTAATTTAGTCCAATTACTTTCACTTTTGGACCTCTGTAGTAAATCTCCCTTAACGAATGGAAAAAAAAAGTATCTCCAACACGTTTTGTTGCTTCGGTGGTTCGCTCGTAAATACTTAATGATAGGTTCTATAACGCTCACTGATTGTGGTTATGGTGCGATCTAGATCTAGTTATGATGGCAGACAAGTTGTATTCTCACTCTAATTATGCGTTATGATGGCAGCCAAGTTGTATTCTCACTCTAATTATGCGTTACGATGGCAGACAAGTTGTATTCTCACTATTATTATGCGTTTTGATGGCAGACAAGTTGTATTCTCACTCTAATTAAGCTTTATGATGGCAGACAAGTTGTATTCTCACTATTATTATGCGTTATGATGGCAGACAAGTTGTATTCTCACTATTATTATGCGTTTTGATGGCAGACAAGTTGTATTCTCGCTCTAATTATGCGTTATGATGGCAGACAAGTTGTATTCTCACTATTATTATGCGTTTTAATGGCAGACTAGTTGTATTCTCACTCTAATTAAGCTTTATGATGGCAGACAAGTTGTATTCTCACTATAATTAAGCGTTATGATGGCAGACATATTTTTTGTTTTCTACAGAGACTTTTCTTTACAAATTCTTTTGAGTATATTTCAGTACAGATATTTTTGATTGGAAGTAACATGCGTTATCAAATTCTCTACATGGTGGTAGAGTACTTGAGTGTCTACCCGCCTGGATAGCTACCATTTCCAAGTTTGAAAAATCGTCAACAAAGACGAGTGTTCAGGCAGCAGTCTTTTTGAGCCAGTAAGGATTCTAGGTCTAGCGGGATATCGAGGGATTCGACCACTTAGTCACTAACCATCAAGTTAGATGGCGGTCAAATCCAGTAAAAAAGTAGTAATTATTTTATTTCATATAAAGATTCGTAAAAGTAATAAATTTAATATATTTTTTATTGAATCTTCATAAATACAAGATAATATTAATACAGTAAAGCGTTAGTCCAGAATTTCAAATTGTATATATTTTTTTACTATTAAATCAGACTCATCACAATAAAAAATGATCCTGAATGTATTGTGTGATGTATTGTAAATGTAATATACGCAATGCTATGTTTATTTACAAATACAAATTTCACATAACATTTCGAAGTCTCATATTTTTACCTAAGCTCAACAATGGAAAAGAATATTTCCCCGAACATGGGACAAAAGAGAAGGGAAAAATAATTTTCTTTTTTTTCTTCCGCACAGACGGGACATCTTGCACTATTGTGAAAGGATTTGAAAGACCCTTTTCACGGTTTCAGAGGTTATTAACTGAGCAGACTGGGGGTAAAATAGTGTAAACAGCGTTTATGTAACGTCTTGTCTCGTCCGATTACTTTATCGTACAATGTACTATTTACTATATATATATCTACTTACTTATTTATAAAAAAAAACCTATCTAAGTTAAGCTTACGACTTTTGTTTTAAAATGGTATAAGGTGACGCAAAAACAAGCAAAAGGAGCACAGGATGTTAAGTGGTAACCTCTGCATATAGACAGATACAATTCGTAAAGAACTGCAATGCGTCCGTCATACCTGAGACATAAAGTTGGTATACCTGACACATAGAGCGCTACTGCTCCCAATAAATATAATTTATTTACTAACATATTTTGAGGTTAGTATTTAGACTGTTATATTCTTCACTCACCGTCGCTTTTTGTTGCATGGATTCCTCATAAACACACTTTAATAATCCCACTAATATTATAAATGTGAAAGTTACGATGGATGGATGTATAGATGTTTGTTACTCACGCCAGAACGGCTGAACGGATCTAGATGAAATTTGGTATGGAGATAGCTTATATCCTGCACTAACGCATAGGCTTATTTTCATCATCATCATCACCGTTTTTCATTACCATGCGGGAAAACAGCGGGGCGCAGCTAGTCCCACTAATATTACAAATGTGAAAGTAACGATGGATGTTTGTTACTCAATCACGCCAGAACGGCTGAACGGATCTAGATGAAATTTGGTATGGAGATAGCTTATACCCTGAATTAACACATAGGCTTATTTTCATCATCATCATCACCGTTTTTCATTACCACGCGGGTAAAACCGCGGGGCGCAGTTAGTTTTGAATAAAAAGGATAATGTAGGATTTCCTTAATTCAACATACAAACAAACTTTTGGTTATTTGTATCAATTTAGGCAAATATATTCAAGAACACGATCGCTCCTCTGTCAATAAAAATAACGCGGTACCAACACCTGTCTGGTAATGTATGTATTCAGAGATTTAAACGTAGGGGACTGGAATATCTTAACAATTTAAAAAAAACATACAGTAGATATATAATATATAGACAAGTGTTACGAGAATGAAGGTCGCGTAACGCACGAATTTTAATCCTTTGTGTCAATGGTGTTTTAGGACTTTGTATAAAAACGTTGGCAATTTATTTCGTGTTGACAACAAGGCTTAAATTTAATACAATTATTGTATAGAAGAGATTGTTTTAACCAACTTCAAAAGGAGGTAGTTAATTATGTATGGGTTACTTTTTGACATTACATATAAAAAAATCATTCTCATTTGAAATGATGTACTTTCATTATTATCTACCTCTAAAAGATTTCAACAAACTTTCTTAATTTCAAGACAAACTTCTACTCGTAACTTGTTGAAGTCTTTTTATGCCCACTATCTTACGTGGTGCACATACTGCGTGTTTCGTGACAGATTTTTAAACTTGAGTGTATCTGAGCTTGCAAGAGCTTAGATAGTTCTCTATCACTGCAAATATAGACTTGTAGCAATTGAAGCGGCAAAAATATGCTAACCTAGGTACTTGTGGGGACCGGGAGCTCATATCGGATTTTCCAAAACTTATCGAAACGTTTGATCGATGCGACGCGTGACCAAAATGCTGGCACATATTTGGCTCAAAGGATCAGCATTGCAATTCAACGTGGTAATGCTGCTACCGTTCTGGACACGCTGCCAACTGGAAGCGGGTTATAGCATTTGAGTTATCTACAGGCTGACAATAGCTAAGTGATTGCTTAAATGTGTTTGTAGTAGCTTTTTGTAGTATTTTATTTTAATAAACTTGTAAAAATAAGAGTATGTCAAAGTCACAGATCTAAAAAAATGGAAAGATACGCTTTTATCTATGATGAAAGCGTATCAAGCGAAGCAAACGAGCAATATACAGCGCCTAGAAAATATCAAGTAAATATCCAATTGTGATACCTGTTTGTTTCGTTAAAAGTATTCCAACAACCCAGTCTCATCGGGCCGTTACATAAACTCCTCTAGGTTTATATTGAATATTTGAATATTCTTCTCCTCATTGCGTATTCGAGGCGCGTGGTGAGGCATAAATATCCCCTGTCGTTCTCATTACAATAAGTTCGCTTGGTCGGAGGCGGCCGAACGTCCCCGAAGGCTGCTACGGACGCCGGCTCCCGTGAGACGTCACTCACTTTAGTAATGGAATTCTAGACAGATTTCGCTGGTAATTATTTAATTGTTGGGTGAAGCTACATTGTTTTATGGTTTCCTGTTTCCCTTCCGGGCTATTACATCATGGTGACTGATCCAATGCAGAACTGATTATCTTAAATTCATGTATAGTGCGCTGCTAGAATTATCAGTATCATGATATATGTATAAAGGCGTTTATTTACAACTGAGCACTGAGCCCCGCGGTTATTCTCGCACGATAGAAAAGTTTCTCGATACCTAGGCTGGTACCACCACGGCAAATATAAAATTAAATTAATATAAAAAATACAGCACACGTGAAAACGTACGTAACGTTAATGTAAACGTAACGTTTGTATGCATACAAACGTTCGCGTTTATAACATGATTAGGATTGGGATATCATCATTATCATGTCCACCGCTGGATATGTGCCTTCCCCGTTGATTTCCATAAGGACCGGTTTAAAGCAGCCCGCATCCCTTGGGATAATACGGGCATCATTCGCCAATGAAGCCCGCTATCCCAATCCGCTGAACCCATTGGTTTCCGCGGATTGAGAAATGACAGTATGCATACAGAGTAGCTCGAATCTTTTTTTAATACTGTATAGGTATGTAGGCATTTGACCATTATCTAACCTAACCTGTGAAAGATCTAAACCTGTGACGCGATGATGCGGTGTTGAATCGCTGATAAATCAAGATATTTAGGGACGATTCGATCTTTTAAAACTTCGTAGAAATGTACGGACACTGACCATTAAGTAAGGTACTCAACTACTCACTTCACTTAATGGTCAATGGTCGTAAATTAAATCTACGAGTGTAGTTGTCTAACGTATTATATCTCTACAAGGAAAACATATACAAGTACCATGACTGACTGATGTAACAACTTAGGACTGAGGTAAATAGATTACTAAATGTTTTTCTCGCGATCAAGCCCCGAGCCGATTGATTTATTAACGATGTAACAAGACACAGATCAGAACACCACAGAACATCAATTAACGTTTTTATACTTATCGAAAAAACACTTATGCGTCACATTCACGCTAGATTTTGGCCTCACACACTCTGCTTTTAAGTCATAGCAGCTAATGCGGCTTTACCTTTCACAGTCAAAATCGCCAGACAAAGAGTACCCATTCGGTATTCGAATACTAAAACTGACTCATTCTACCGTAAGCTTTCACCGAAAATCTATCCCTTTTCCATTTACGTCAATTCATTCAGATGTGTGCGAGGCCCGCTCCGGCTGCGTTTGAAAGTCAGTGCAGCTGAAAGCGGTTACGGTCTGGCGGCCACGGCGCGGGCGGGCGTGGGTTGTGTACGTGGGGAAGATACTGACTGACTGTGCCTACCCTTGTGAACAGTACCCCTGCACCATGTAGTCACATTGAAACAGTGTCTGTGTTAATTATCGGTTAGTACTAAGTCGGTTAACGCAAAAATAAATCTATAAAAAATTGACCATTGACCAAACCATGATAGTTCAAAAGGAACTGATATCAAAATATTGTGCTCATAGTACCGACTTCGACAAGTTATTTCATACTTTTGAGTATTGAGTAGATAATTATAAGTACCGAGGGAATATATGCTTGAAAAATAATGATTTTAGTTGGACTTGTTTGTTCCTTTTTAACCGACTTTAAAAAAGGAGGTTACTCAATTCGACCGTATATATGTTTTTTTTATGTGTGTTCGCGGATAACGTCGTCGTTTATGAACCGATTTTGATGATTCTTTTTTTGTGTGATAGTGTACATACTTCCGTGGTGAAGTTTCATCAAAATCGGACAAGCGGTTTTTGAGTTACACTCCAATAACGGAATCCAAGTTATTTCACACTTTTGAGTGTTGAAGCCGGTTCCATTTTTTAGTAAACTTTTTTTTTCAATTCGTTGACAAGTTATTGCTATGGTTAAACGTTTGTGTGGAGTAATTTGTGTTTTAAACTCATGGGGCGGCAGCTCCCCTTGTACCTCTGTTTGTTATGCTAATAGTACTGATTTGCACAATAAAACAACGCACGTATACCAATACTGTCCTAACGAGCCGTCTGCCTAGAATGTGATAATTCTGCTTTAATTGTTCAACCGGCAACTCGTTAACTGGTTACGAAATAACACTTGTGTGTTTAACTACCGGTTAAATGTTTAGTTTGAGTATGCACACCTTTCTGTTTTCACACATAAAATTATGTAAGTTAATAAAAGTCAGGACATTATCTCAACGAAGTCGTTGTAAAATTAATTGAATGTGTTGGCCTTAAAAGTTTGAATACCATTGTGATATTGTATTCTCATTGGAATAAAATTAAAAAACAGGCTTTAATCTATGCTAATATAAAAAGGTAAAGTTTGTGAGGTTGTAGGGGTATAATCTCTGTCTCTACTGAACCGATTTTCCATATTCTTTTACCAATGGAAAGCCACGTTATTTGTGAGTATCATAGTCTAATTTACATCATCACGATCATCATCATAACCAAGCTGGTGATGATGATGATGACAACGATGTACAAAAATACACATAAAAAAAATCCACTGTAATGTTGTTGCACACTAACATCTAAAGAAAATACTCATTTTGGAAAGCTCCCCACATCTTGCTTTCCCCACTTAAAAACTGCATATCCATTGTCTTATTTTAATTCGCGTGATATCTATCAGTTATTTGTCAGCTATAGATAATATATCCCTTAAATTTAATATAAATGTTTTCCATTAAATCAGCTATTCGTGGCAGCGAGAGGTTAAGCGCTTAGCTTGCTGCAGTTCCTTTATAATGTAATTTGTATAGCGTTAGCTTTGAAGTCTACTGTCAGTAGTCAGACTTCTTCTTCTTCTTCAGGCTTCTGTGGCTACTTGTCACAATTCTGCCAACCCATTAATTAGTCATCAATTTAGATACATAATTCAACAACGGTTCGAGTCATTTGTGTCAACTCGTCTCAAAATGCCGGTTCCCTTTATCAGTTAGAACTAGTGTATATACTGTGGTTGTGTGTCCATTGACTCGGCTCAACGCATTTGGCGCCGTCGCTAATTGGTGCAAAGTGCCCGTTTAACTAGAAGCCCATGTGAACGGGCCACTTAACGAATTTCATGATACCACGCTCCATTTTCAATGTGACTGGACGAACTGCGTGTTTTTTTTTCAATACGAAATTCCCATTTATTTTGTGCTTAATTAGTCCAGCACATGCGATAGTGTTATGAGCACATTAAGGTAGTTTTCTTCCAAGAATGTATAATTATATACGGTAGCGGCGGAATAATCGAAAAATGAAGATTTACGTAGCGCGAGCAATGATATTATATGTTTATATGAGGTAGATGTCGCACAAGCGCGCGGAAACTAAGGCATCAAAATTAAGTCAATTGTAGTAATTTTCATTATGACGCGTATTTCAAGCGCAAGTCTAAACATATAGCTATCCTCTTCTATATTATTTGTACCGTATTATCTGTCGCAGTAAGCATGTTCATGTCGTAATGGAATAAAATCTGAGCACCGCGCAGTATGAATATACGTCATCTTTAGTAAAACATCATTGAGCGCGAGACAAAAAGAGCATGCTACGTGTACAAAAATCGTTCTATACCTATATGAAAAGATGATAAACTTACAATGGACATAGATTCTTATCATAGTAATTTTGTCCGTTTTATAGGCTTTAGTAGGTAAATAAATATTTTTTTAAGTTCGTTTAATGAACATTGTGAGATCACATCGTAGCTTTTATGGACTGGATTTATAAATGAATAAAAATGCATTCATTTTTGAACATTTATATTCTATGTTACAACAGGTTTATAGGACATGATAAGTTTGTTCTTTATATGGCTGATATAAACAAAAACCGCCTACTAACTCTATAATGAGAATCCGCGGAAAGTGCGTCGTCTTGCTTCTAGCTGTTTCATCGTGTTGCTTTTGATGGTTTCTTGGTCTGATCGATTTTCTGTATTACTGTGAGTCATTGATATAACAACATGTTATTAATCGTACTAAAACTAAAATATAATCTTTATTAATTAAATGCGTACTGGGTGATGATACAATGAGTACGAAACGTACATATTTGTACGGACCCTCGGTGGGCGAGTCCAACTCGCACTTGTACGGGTTTTTACAGTAACCTGTATATCACTATTATTGATATATGTTATTGTGGTCTAACTAGAGCAGCCAACATTACCTAATCAACGTAACAACTCTAATAAATCAATCACACTGCCCAATCAGAACTAACGAGGTAGTTTACTGGTGACTTGATATTGACAGTTTTATCCAACAAAAAATACTCGCTCCAGCTGATGTTGCCAATTTATTCGTAATCTATCTCTAAAGTAATCTCAATTTCAAAATAACTTGAAAATATGTATGTTTTAAGTATTCTTCGTACGTTTTATTCTTGGGCTACGCCCGGTCATTTGAGTACAGTTTGATAGATTTGATTTGAATAGTTTTTACTATATTAACGTATATAAATAAACAAAAAATATTGGTGGCTACAGCACTTCAAAAATAAAGAACAAAACACAACATAAAATATAGAACCACCTTTTTTGCGAACTATGCCATTATGCAAATTTTTTATGCTATTAGTATCAGTCCAAATTTGATCAATGCAGATTGCAGATATACCTGAAAGGAGGTTTTTCTGAGCGCCGTCAGGGAGGTGGTTCTAATCTGTAGTCGTTATTTGAAATGCCAATACTGTCCGAATTTATTCCTTCAATCAACCATAAAACTCTTAATGATTTCTTGAATACTTTTTACCAACATGCTACATACTGAAAATAAATAAAGCATTTGTATATCTTGATTATTGTTATACATTTTTGACAACAGTTCAAAATTAACAAATCACATAACATTATACGTTGAAAGAAGGCATGCGCATACTTGTAGTCATATAGTTGTGTTTTATGTATAGATGGCATTTTATATATGTATACAAGGGATATTGTTCAATCAGCTACAATATATGCTAATCGGAATCGTATCGTTTCGGCTATGTCACCAACACGGCAGGTCAATCAAAAGATAAAGGCCTCAGGCGTCCGCCGGACAGTAATTAAGGGGTATATAAGCGGATTGACGCGCGCCGTCCAGACTACGAGTATAACAGCCTTGTCTATTGCGATTCCATGGTAGGTGTTCACGAGCATAGCGCGATATTCGAATATATAAATATAAATTATCCAGTGAGGGGTATTTTTTAAAATCAAATTGTTGTGTTTGAATCTGGAATTAACTCTGTGAAGTCAATCACATTTCGCAGGTTGTTGTTATAACGAACTATGTATGTACTGTCGTATTTTGATGTTCAGTGACGATGTGCTTGAATATGGAATCTTTTTTCACACCTAGAATGTTGACTGGCACTCAAGGACAACTCCTTGAACACACTGTGTACAGGTTTTAAAACTTGAGGGTAGTTATACCTTGTTACAGATTACACGAATAGTGAAGACGGAACCGACCAATATCGAGAAGTTTTTTTTTATACTGTATAGATCTAGCGTTTGACCACTATCTCACTTGATGGTTAGTGACGATTAGATAACAATATAGATTGATTATAATATAGATTGCATACCTAACAATTATTCCTTTCAACAAAGGACCATGGCCAAGTTAAAGATCGCTTTCTCTGTCCCTGTATCCCTATGTATGCTTAAATCTGTAAAACTACGCAACGGATTTTGATGCGTTTTTTTTAATAGATAGAGTGAAGAGGAATGTTTATATGTATAATAACATCCATTAATGACAAAGGCTATATTTTTTATACCCGTGCGAAGCCGGAGCGGGCCGCTAGTAATGAATAAAGCTTTTCTGAAAACTCCACCCTGCAGTGGTTACAGAAAGTTTTCACTAAAAGGGGTAAAACACTCTAAATCACTTCATTAAATAGCTCCAAATAACAGTTATTATCAAATAATTTAAACTGTAATCACCGGTTCATTATTTCCAAGCCCCAAACGAAGCCTTTCATTACTTTTCATTACTGAATAATTGATTTTCAGTGGATGCCTTGATTTTCTGTGCTCTTATTTCGGAACTCGGATTGTAATAATTCGTTTTTGTTTCGGTTGTTCCCTTTTATTAAATCCCTTTTACCCGATCGCCTGAAGGGCTAATTTTGGAAAGTGATCAAATTACTGCCCAAAGCCTTCCGTGGATGAACCATTCTGGTTTTTTTTTTTTTAGAAAATAGCTAAAACTTATAGGTACATCTTTTTTCTTTTGGAAATTGGATTTCGTATTGCCACTGTTCGAATGAGCGACGATCGCTGGACAATCCGCACGACGTCATGGCCAGGCCCAGCGGGTACCCGGAAAAGAGGAAAACCTGTAACTAGATGGGTGGACGACATCACACGAGTAGCAGGCAAAGATTGGCAAACAGAAGCCAATGACCGAGATCACTGGAGTTCTCTGGAGGAGGCCTTCACCCTCACAACTTGAGGGGTTCATGCATATTTTTATAAGGTTAATTTTACAATTATTAACACAATTAAATTTCACGCATCTTCAATAATTAAAAAATTGTTAATATCGAATATTTAAGTGCATGAAATATTTATATTATATTATTTTTATTTTTATTATTGCCACTGTTCAAAAAAGGTTCTCGACTCGTACTTTATTTAGCCTTTGTTTCCCTTAGTATACATACTTGATAGAGAAGTTGTGCAGGTGTATTATTTTGTATATTTGTGCACTCTCAAACCTCCGTTTCCTGAAAATCGTTCGTCTGAGTGTGTTATTGATTGACACACTCAGAGCACACTGTTAGCAAATCGCCACTATTAGTGTTTCAAATAAACTCTAGGATTTACCATGCGTTCATTTCAAGTTAATATTTAAGAGCTCAGGATTTTTTTTTAACACTCAAACCGCCGCACTTGCTGTGGCTGTGTTGCGGGAGGCATGGACGCACACAAACATCCAATAGCAGGGACAAATACTTACACTAATCGCATAAAAATGTTTGCCACTGCCGGGATTCGAACCCAGAGTCTCGGAGACCCAGAAATCATGTCACTGATTACTGAGCCACGATTCGCCAACACCTCCCCTACACGATTCATCAGTCATAGTAGTTAGTGACATTAAAATGTGAGGTTAAAGCACTGACCGAAAATTTTCTTCAAGTCGCTGTCTTTGATTCTTTGAGGTTGGTTGCCTTACAATTGACTCGCCTTATCTAATGAGAACTCTTTCATAAAAACAATTTCAATTTCGAATAATCAATAAAAAACCTAAACGTTCGATAGTCAAAAGCATACCGCTAAAATAAAACTTTCAAAGCTCGAATATCGGCAAAGCTACCTGAACAACAGATTGCGAACGATCTGCAATAAAATAACTACAACGTTTCACACTTTGAGTTGTAACTTTTTACCAACCTTTATTGTTAAAGATATAAAGTCCATTTTAGTGTACCTGCAAAACCTAAAACCCTAGGTACACACAATTCAAATGACGTCACCGATCGCCTGAGGCTTAGCTACTGGTATTCGATTCTGTAGGTTTTATTTCGAAGAATTTACCCTAAATGAAGGGATTTTTTGATTCGAATGGATCAAAGTGCTTTTGCTTTGATTTATATATAGAGCCTGTATAAAACATTTTTATACGTAGAATTGGTGGAATATTCATGTTCATTACGGTTAAATTTGTTCATATTTTTTTTAAAGTATGGCTTTATTTTATTTTTTATTACATAATAGACATGTGGGGTGGGTTGGCCTCAGGTCCTAGGTTACCCGCTCACTGCGTCCCGTAGCTATATGTGTACTAATTCTGCTATTTTTGTGTCTTCCTGTCATCCTACGGGAACAGTCAATATTTTCGGGCTACAGGCTATCTTCATTCCAAATTTCATGCAGATCTGTTCAGCCGTTTCAGCGTGACGGACTAACAAACATACAAACAACAAACGACAGACACATTTTCGCCTCCTTTTATAAGTGTGATAGATAATTAATAAAATAATCCTATAAAGCGATAAATTAGTTTCCGAGGAACCAATGAATAAAATCTAGCAAGAAGAGTTTCGTTTCATATTTTTAGATAATATTGCAACGGAAACGTTCTCAGCATACCAAAAAGTCCTATCGCTGTGCAGAACGAGCAAAACATTCTGATGAGTCTGATCAGAATATCTGCAAAATTAGCAGCATATTACCTACCGGATTGCTCGTCAATAGTCAAATTATAGAATATTTTCTAGATTTTCGAGATACCGAATTCGTTTGGGGGAATGGGCAATGATGTTTTACTAACGTACATTCATACTGCGCGGTGCTCAGATTTTGTTCCTTTACGACATAAACATGCTTACTGCGACAGATAATACGGTACAAATAATATAGAAAAGGATAACTATATGTTTAGACTTGCGCTTGAAATACGCGTCGTAATGAAAATTACTACAATTGACTTAATTTTGCCGCTTCAGTTTCCACGCGCTTGTGCGACATCTACCTCATATATAAACATATAATATCATTGAGGAATGGGTATATTTTAAGAAATCTTTCTGTCGGTTTATGTTGATATTACCTAGCGAGTTGTACCTACCCTTATCGACATATTTCGATGCCTATCTCAGTTATAGAAATATGTACTTATTTAAAAATATGTATAATTTTTTTATTTTAAAATAGTTGGAAAACAAGCAGACGGGCCGTCTGAAGGTAAGCGATCACCATAGCTTACCTTTTTGAATATTTATCCCACATCTTTTTATAAAGAGTCTTATGGTTTCCATTAATTTAACTAAGCGACGTAATAAAAATTACGATATGATTAAAATAGAGTAAATAAATATAAACTATAATGTAGGTATTACACCTTCTACATTTAAGTCTAACAATCCGCTACCAGTTGGTAATGTTCCTAAAATGCTGGCCTCGAAAATGTTGTCCAAAGTCTGAGTAGGTACTCGTGGTTCTCCTTCCATAATAGTTAAATCTATAACTGTCGTCAGTTAAGAAAATGCGGAATCCGAGACGACATACCAGTTGACCCAATTCCTTTTGAACACGTTTAATTAGTTAAAATCAACAGTCAAAGTTGTGTAACGTCCGCGTCGTGCGACATCTTATTACCTACTATGTTGATATATTTGAAATGTCTATAAGTTTTTTAATTAATATTCTAAAACTAGGTCTGCTTCTGTTTCACCCGCTTGAACTACGAATTACCCTTTTTTTCACTTATTTCACGGTAAACGTACAATTAACGTACAATGTACCACAAAAAGTAGCCTATGTGTTATCGCAGACTATAATTGATTGCCTTTCGAAATTGTATCTTGTCGCCGACACATGAATCACTATCGTAGTCGTAGCGCAGCCGAATCGCAACGTGAAACAATTGAACTCTGCATCAACTGTCATTTATCTAGTACACACTGTGACACAGAAAGTAATAGCACAAAACAGATACCTATCTGCATACAGGTATAATTTTGAGATACCATATCATATAAGATGTTTTGGAATGCTTACTAAGGACCTATAAGATTTTAATATGGGGCGACCCCTCTTAACAGTCCCAGATTATTAAGATTATTTTATATTTTTTCATAAAATGGGTAATTTTAAAACAAAATAATAATAAAATGAAGTCGAACACATGTCCCTACAACAAAACAATAACCAGCTCTCCCAGATTGAAACACCTGGTCCTTGGCACCTGCCTGCCGCCTGAGGACCAAAATGCAAATTTTGACAAAACTGGTTTCGATTTTGATGTTGCTTTTTTTTGCTTTACAAGTACGTATCTTGGTACTAAATGATCTTTAAAAAGTATTAAAAAAGATGATAATACGAGATTTTTATTGCATCATCACCTCATCATCTGTACGACGATACCCGATGAAAATTATTTTCCAACAAAGCCCAGTTGAAGGGGACCTGAATACTAATGTGATACCAACGCCTACTGACACTTCAAGGGTTGTATGCCTACCCGATGTAATTTGATAATCAATGTTCTGCCCTGTAGGTACTTTCCAATTTCTATTGGAGGACCGCCCTAAGCTTTAGATCCCGTCCCCCGTAATACCAAAGAAAACCAAAAAATGCGTTGTGCGCCTTTAACGTCGATTATTTCGGTGGGTCATGTCGATGATATTTTTTCGTTTACGGACCTCCTCAGTACTGATTCGATCTTATAGTCCTGGAGTATTAATTAGCCTCTCCATAGCTCATTGTTTCACTAAGAGCTTTGTTTTATTTCTGGAGTATGTATAGGAATGTTGTAATTGACCTTTCTTGAAACTCGTGAAGACTTTTCTTTTCTCAGCTATGTGCGTCCACTGTTGGACGTATGCCTCCCCTATATAGGGGGGATTTGCCAATACTCGTCACGCTTGGCAGGCGGGTTGGCGAGCGCAGTATGATTTCCGATCCTCAGAAGGCGCTGCTGCCCACCTCCTGGTACGTTATCCCTTAGCCGACTCTTACGGCACCCGCGGGAAGAGATGGGGAGTACTATTCTAGGCCGGTACCACCACGGCACGGGTCTCGTGAAGACTAAATGACATTAAATATAATACATACATTAAATCACGCCTCTTACCTGTAGGGGTAGACAGAGACCACATATTTCCATTTGTTACGATCATTACCTCGTTCGCTTCATCTACACTCATCAATCCTTTCCTACATAAGAGTCGGTTTAGGGTTAGTCCTGCTCCGGGCAGGCGGCAGTGAGTAAAGTCATATCCTCCACGTAAAAAAAAAGGGTAACTCCTGACCTGGCCTATTTTCAGAACATCTGCAATCTGATTTCGGACCGTTCGCCTAGGTCTTCCTCTTCCAACATTTTAAATTTAACTAGGTCTATATAAATAGGTCTAAGTAGTTTTATTACTTTTTCACTATACGGATAATGTTTATGTCGTAGTGCACTGTCTGTACCGAGTATCGAAATCAAAGATGGCCGCTTGATCGACTTGAGGCGTAAACAGAAAAACAACTGTCTATAGCTTGAGGGTTTGATTTTTAAAGTTGTAGGAAGCCAGGCTGACACCAGAATCTAGTTCCAATTAGATAGTGTCCCCTACCATATAATAAGTATCACGATATCGCCTTTATAAAGAGTCGAATATTCGATGAGATCGATATTGCAAGATGTAGCGGCGACATTGGATTCTCATCGCTTTTAACACGAAGTTTCTATGGACTAAATTACTCTTAAATTATGATGATGATGAATTATGTTATAAGCAACTTAGAGTTCATTATTGATAACAGCCCAATTTATTATTGGAAATATTGATAATATTGACGCAGTAGAAAAAGGAGTGAGAGGCAAAATTGAAGCACGAGAGCATGCAATAATCCAACCGCCGAACTATTCAATTACGTAAGTACATTGGGTACTCGTAATGGTATGCTAAAGCTTAATACATGTCGAAATTTCAATCAGTGTTTACTGATCAAGCTCCATAATCCAAACAGCACAGTTAGTGCACAATCTGATCATAGTAACAGTAAAACAACTCGGTCCGCGCTTGATCAGAAATTTACCTTAGGTAATAATAAAACTGAATATTTTGTGCGAGTAAAATTCTACAGCACGTGATGGTGTAAATTTGCCTATTTTCTTTTGTTATTTTTTTGAAACAGCCATTGTTGGAGATGTTAAGTGTTCTAGAGCTTGTGTGTAAACGAGGCCGTTTCACAAACACAAAAAAGAAAAATTGATTAAACTATTCACGTACATGTGAATAAGCGAACGAAGACTAATTGAAATACCTGCTATAGTAAAATATATCCAAATTAATCAATGTTGAGTTGAGTTGCGTTGACATTTTTGTGAACATTTTTAGTGCCAAATTAAAGTGTTTAAAGTGCTTTGTTTGTTATGGTTATGTTAGACAACCGCTGCTGGACCGGAAGAAGTTGATCATTATCTATATATTAAATGTTAACTTTTTCTGTAAGTAATTTTATTTAAATATTTAATTTCAATATTGACAATAACTCGGTTACAAAAATAATCGCTTCTTTTTACGTCACTGATCGTATAAAGTTGAAGTACTGTTATATTTTGTATAATTTGGGTAGTACGTAGTATGTGTGGGTCGGTATGTTTATTAAATTCCCCGTAATGCGAGGGGCAGACTATTAGGGTTGTCCAGGGAATATAGCTGTCAATCAGGGCACTCCATTGCGGTAACGCGATACTAGTGACCGGATGGAGGGTGGCAACCCTGGAGACGTAATTACAGGTGACATAACAAGTATATAACATATGCCTCGTGTTTTAAAAACTTGGAAAATGTACACGTATATGTTTTTGTTTTTTTAGGTTCTGATCAGGACTTATAAGCAGGCACTTTTCTACAAGTGTAGAAATTTCTTTTCCCTCTACTGTTCAAGGGTCAACCTCTAAGATGTCAAGCTCAGAGAGTAAGGTAGAGGTATATACTCACCTGCTCTCCAGTTGTACGTAGACCAAAAATTTTTCAAGGATTGTTAATAAATCGATCAGGACTTAATTGCGTGAAAAACATTTAGTAATTTATTTACCTTGGCGTTTGGACCAAGTTGCATCGGTCATGTTCACGAGAAGGCTCAAGAACCAACTACCCGCTTTTGAATAAATAAATAATATAAATTACTAAATGTTTTCGTGTGTCGATCGATTTATTAACAATATGTTCGAACCGTGAAAGTGTAAACATTTCAATGAAATTATCAAGAATATTTTGTAGCATATATATTATATCAAACATCGCACATTTCAGACCCTACGACATCTCATAACGACTATTATCGACACCAGCACGAAAAGGAAGCGAATTTTTCAAGTTAAATTAGAATTCTCACTATTGGCACAGCCTATATTTAGTCCCCATTCAAGTACGAGCGATTGGACGGGAACGCGCCATCCACTTTCGCCTTGTCACCCGTAATGCGTTTTTATTCAACATTCTTAATGTGTATGCAAAGTGGAGTTCATCGCTTGAATCAGTGTTCGCCTATCGATACAATCTGAAGTCACGATACATCTTAGGGCGTGTACAGATCTGGCGAATGCGCCGCAAATCCGCTGAATACGTGGATTTGACCTGTGTCTGGGTGTGTATATGTATATACGTATATATCAGTCATCAGGTTACCATAGTACAGGCTCTGCCTAGTTTGGGACCTGAAGACATTGTGTGAATGTTGTCCCATATTATTATTATTACTATCAGCTTTGTAAAATCCATTCAGTTCCGAGCAGTTCTATAACCTGGCTTAAACATGCCAGAGACAACAATAACCGTTCACCTTTGAGATTATCAATGTTCGAACCGTTCACTTAAAGGAGCGTAATGCCGTGGTGATGGTATGACTTTACACTAAGCGGTTTAAGCCAGGTTTTAGAACTGCTTGCCGGCAAGCTGTGCAGCTGTGCATTCGCCAGGTCTGCACACATCCTTAGATCGCATCATCACTTAACATCAGCCGAATTATTTACTATAAAACAGTAGCGACTTTAGCAAGTATTCCTCAACTACAACGACTGAGAACAATGATCCAATTCCTAAGTGGCCTTCACCATAATTTCGGGTAAAATAAAACCATGAAACATAATCTCGTTTTACAATGGGAGCGAGATGAAAGTTGATTCGCTGCGGCGTATTATGTCCCCCGAGAGTGCCCAAATACGTTCCGCCGCGGAATTCAATATTCCGTAATGAAATTGCAGTTGGTACGAATGCAACGGTGATTCTCGATTATTCAATCACGTGCGACCACTTTTGAAAATTGATATTGTTTTATCTGTTTTTCGGATGCTGCGGGAATACAATTATTTATTTTACTTAATGTGTTTTGGCAAACTAATGACTTTGAAAATAGCTACATCCTGAAGTATGAAAAAAAGTATATGGATTCGAGGGCTGGACTCATACTTGCGTTCTCTGAAACACCGCGTCTGATGAAATTCAGTAGCAATAGTTTATTTCTGAGAGATTAAATGTACTACGAGTACTATTATGGTTTGCTGAGTTGAGAAAGTTAATTGTAAAGCTGCTCAATAATACAAGATGGTGCTATTACGTCATACTAAGCCTAAATATGTATGAAGTTTAAAAAATATTCAATCGGTATAGAACCTCGGTGTTCAAAGTAAATAGGCCTTGATTTCCGTCGTACGATAACCACATGCGAAATTGATGGCATGATGGTAAAATGTATTTTTTTAAATTCTATTTCCATACTTTCTTTTTAGTAAACTTGTTGATCAGTTTATCTAAGAAACAAAAATTTTACTTAAAATAGGAGCCGACTTCAACACCTATAAATGGAAATAACTTGTTGAAGTCCAGGGCTCACACGGGAAGTAACAGCCTTCAAATAAAAAAGAACCATCAAAATCGATTCACCCTGTCGAAAGTTCTAAGGTAACAAACATAAAAAAAGAAAAGAAAATACAGTTACAAGTATAATTGAGAACCTCCTCCTTTTTTTCAAGTTGGTTAAAAATTATTGTGGTATGGTTCTATCTAAGCATTATTCACCGATTACATTTTACAAACATTACTTTGAGGAACCATCTCGTAGATGCCGAGTTTTAAGGAACAAATTAAACAATAATCCATTCATAGCGGATACCTACGTCATAAGGACTACTGTACAAAATTTCCAGTCCTTTTAGAGGTTTGAGCTATTCGTTGATATATATACAGATCAGTCCTTGCGTCATGGTCCCCTCTATGCGCAAAAGCAAATATTGCAGCTGCAGAATAAACTCTTATTTCTTCTTCTGGATTTGATGTGGGGATATTGTTACATTTTGTTTTTTCAATTTGACGATCACCTCGGACGTCACGTAGGGCTATGTCCCTGAGGCCCTCGGGTCGAATCCTGGCATGGGCAAACATTTATGTGATGTACATTGATGTTTGTCCCAGGTCTTGGATGTTTGTTGTGAAGCCATAGCTTCCCGCCACACAAGGATTCCTAGTGCCCCCGCATTATAATACCTTGTGTCGCGGGTGTGATATCCATATGAGTTTGGAAAATTAAATATTATGATCCACGATATACGTGTAACGTTATAATAATTATGTATTGAACCCGGAACTTTTGGTGGGCGGACACCGTTACGTTACCGCCTACTTTAAGTTCATAATTAGAGGCCATTGAAATCCAAGCCGAGGTTGTCTTAAAGTGACCTTAAGCCGTGTGTAAAATAAAATGTATTGTCCGTAGTTAGGTACTGTATTAAATGATGTAGAAGGGTTTCTGAAGAAGATATGATATACATAAATAAATATTTTAATATAAATGATTACTTTAGTCACGTCTACGTTACGCTTTGAAGCGATGATAGCTCAGTGGGGGGGCGTCGACTGTTAAATTGACGGACACAGGTTCGCTCCCCAACAACAGCTTCAGCTTCGAAAGTAATACCGTTATCAAATTCCCAGCAAGGTGGTAGGGTAGTACTTTCGAGTACCCGCCTGGCTACCTACCAGCCTCAAGTTTAAAAAACTGTCACCAAACACATGGTGTGATCAGGCAGCAGTCCTTGAGAGCCAGTAAGCATTCTAGGTCTGGCGTGATAACATCTCTGACCACATCGTCACTGACCACGAAGTGAGATTTTCCCCCAAGTGCTGGCCGTGCACATTTCTTTAAAAGAAAAGATGGACACCAAGCCGCGGGATCGTATTGATCTCATTTTTTTCAATTTTATAATTATCATCATCAATTTTCAAATATATTTATCTAACTTGTATTGGTCTTATTACGCTATGTATAAACCTAATATAGGTTACAGAACAATACAATTGACAAATTGCATCCTTCACACCATAGAAATATTGACTTTCTCTCTTCGTATAGTCGGCTATCATACGCGGCTAAGCCATTGTTGGTTTAAATAGACTTCACGGGCTGAATATTAATTATACTTACGTATTATGGAAGCGTTGTAGCTATGTGGATATAAGATTTATGGATGCCATTCGGCAGATGGGGTGTTGGGCCGTTTGCATGAATAATTAGATTAAATAGACATGTTACTGTTTCGATGTTATTTGAATAGGTATCAGATGGTTTTGACAATAATACAATAGAAAATAAATTATAGCACATGTACAAATAAGGCATTTTCAAGGCAAAGGTTTTAAGCAATAGGTACATTACGAGATGAGTGTATTGAATCCTTTACGTCAATACTCAATAGTTTATTGCATTCATATGGCGTTACATGCAGGTCTTAAATACATTTTTTTTCAAGCGTACATATGACCCCGGTAGGGTATAGCAATGTGGAGCGACCGATTTATTTATTAGTTTTCAAATTTATCATAGAAAAACTCATTCAAGCTGTAATAGCATTTCGTTAAAAGCAATTGTTTTAAATGTGTGATGAATTTCGACTCTTTTTCTTCTTTGTCAGGTAATTTGTTGAATATTTTTATGGCCATTAAGTACGTCTAAGCCCTTACGTATATATATATAGTATGTATACGCCTGACCTGCCAAACGTTGTTCTGCCATATAAGTTAACGAAATGTCAAAGTGACACGACACTTTTATATAAATTACCTCACGTCAATTGATCAGAATTAATGATATTTGGTCATAAAAAAATACTGAAATCGCGATAAAAATGGGGGGTATGAGGGCAGTTTGACAAACTCTGTGACACGAGATTTTTATAACCTTATTTATAATTTCGACAAATTTCGACTTCATAATAATTATATGCCACTTGAAACAGGACAAATGAAAGAAAATCGCACTGTGAAACTGTCGTGCTGTCAAATATCGCTACAGGGATGAGTTGGAAAGGATCTCGGCGACCTCCAAGCCGATAACTTCGGCTTCGTAGAAGAACGAAAGTCACTGACATACTCCAGCTGATTACCAAGTTGAAGCAGCAGTGAGCAACATATCTCGAAGAACTGATGGTCGTTGGGATCGAAAGGTTCTCGAGTAGAGACCACTGACTGAGCAAGAGGCCGGATGGAGGCCGCTTTCAACCGGTCCTTGTGATATATCAATCATCATCTCAGCCATAAGACGTCCACTGCTGGACATAGGCCTCCCCCATTGATTTCCACAAGGACCTGTTGGAAGCGGCCCGCATACATCAATGGGCGAGGCGTATTTTATGTTCCGTAGTGAAAACTCCCTACGTTTGAGATGTGATTCTGAAAAGATATGATGATGATGATAATATGCCGCTTATGTGAAATCTTTCAGAAAAAATAGTTTTTGTATAGTTTCATTTTTTTATTAAGCTCGGCCGTGTCATTTTACTTCTGGCCTTATTTGAAACTGACGCTATCATGTAGTACTTTCAATTCATCGCACGTAATTTAAGTTAAATTAACAATCACACAATTTATTGATATAATATTCGGAGTGGCAGTGAGATGCCTTCCGGGTGGTATTATCGTTGTTAATACTGCCGACTTGGAAACGGAAGTTACCATTCTAAATCAAACATGGCGCCAATCCATGGAGCTGGGGGAACGCATATTTTAATATCCATAATGGTATTGCCAAATCTGATGGATTTATAGTTACCACAAATCTATGTGTATATCTGTAAAAATGTTTGAACTGTGTTTCTCAACTGTAACGATTGGAAAAACTTCAGCCATTCCTAAGCGATATAATCGACACTACCTACGTATTAGATTATGTGGGCTAGCGTTGTGAAAAAAGTTATGGGCATTCTTACTTTTAAATGTATTTTTTAATATTTAAATGGCGATTCAACCAAAACATAGTGAAATCCACGTGAACTTAAACCAGTTTAAGTAGTACTAGTATATGCGCCTAATTTCAAAAAAGAAGATTTAAAAAAATGATTAAATTAGCATTGGTATCTTTAAATTGGTATTATATTTCAGTTTCCACGCCAAACAGGTATTTTTTCGATATAAATTGTCTATTTGAAAAACAATCTCTTCTTCTATGAGCTACATTGAAAAAGTTTGTATAAGTGAAGAAATCGAAATGGCCAAAATAACAACATTTTGGCTAATTGAATTTCTTATCTGCAGCTTTTACCCAAACCATTTGAATTCGTTCGGTCAGGCATTCCTCCGAATTGTATTTTAGAAACTTGAAATTGCGAATACGTTCAATCAGATTTTATAATGGTACAATCGTTCCATTTTTAAATGAATGCAAATTTATAAAAGCTATGTTGATCAACTATGTAGCAAAAGGATGGTTACCGGTCTCAATCTAGTACGAATCTGACGGTGGCGATGATTATTTGAAGGAGTTAGTTTACTAAGTACAAAACTAATTCGAAACTCCGTTTTCAGAAAGGGTTTAGAAAAATTGATGTACAATTTGGAAGGTTACAATTGAGATTTTTGCAACACTGAAAACACTTCATTGCAACACCCACATAAAACATATTACTAGACGATTTTTAATACACTGTGAAACAATGGGCAGTTTTATCGCTCAAAGCGATCTCTTCCAAACAAACCTTGTTGCATAGGAGAATTAATAATTAATAATGTTCTCTAATAATTCTTAAATCACGGTCGATTAATTATTATTTTAAAGAATTCTTATATTTACGCTGGCCTGAAGGTTAATAAATAAACCATGATCTGCACCAGACCATTGCATATTATGAATATTGAGTGAGTCACGACGATGCCGCATTTAAATGAACTTGACCGTATTTGGGCGATATTATAACATTCGCCGCTTTCTTTGGTTTCACAAACAGGTTCTTGAGGTTGCGTAATTGAAATTAATTCAAACATTTCAATAGCCCTACAGTTTTATTCTTAAACTATCTGCGCACCACGGTTTCGCCCGCGTGGACTACAGTTTCCACCTTACCTCAATTATACGTCGTATCGTGATGCTATAAGGCATAAGGTCCTTCTTCGATAAATAGAGACCATCCATCACAAGAATTTTTCAATTCCAACCAGTAGTTCCTGAGTTTAGCGCGTTCATTCAAATCCAAACAAACAAACTCGTTAGCTTTTTAATAGTAGTTTAAATAAAGCCTAATATTTCATTGTTGTTGTCAACCTATTTTTGTTAAAGATTGCTCCCCTTCCTCCTCCGTCATTACCTCATTTCTGAGGATCGTGACTCTTGTGGTGGTGCAGCCTGTTCACTGCTTTCCTATCCGTTCCTGTCTGTTGACTGATGGATAGTGCTGACTGGGTTCTCTCTGGACACACAAATGCCTGGTCTATTCATTGTCTGGAGCTTCTACGTCCTGTGCGTTTACCCTCAACTTTAAGTTTACCCCTCATCGCACCAGATTGTCAGAGTTTCTGCGAGCTAAATACTGGAAATATCCAGTGGAGACATATGTATGGAGTCTTTTAGATCTAACTAGAAATACTTTTTATTCCGAAATCCGTAGTCTGTAAAACAATAAGTAGATAGTTCAAAAAACAAACGACAGTTTGTGAATCAAAATATAAATACATATGTAAATTCCAGACAGCGATGACGTTACATGTAGGTGACATGTAACGTCATCGCTGTCTGGAATTTACAATACACCCAAGTTTTCGCTAATTTACTGTGTTATCTTAATGCGTTCACGATTAGACATTGACGAAGTCATGCAATATTTCTTCATTCACTGTACCTAAGTTGCTTATGTAAGTACAGTAGGCACCTATAGGAAAATCCTAAATTAAGAGAAACAAGGATACAGTGCATCTACTCTGTGCTGGAATTTCTAGTACAGAGTACACTCTAGCCTTGTTTATCTTATTTCATCGGAAGCACTTTAACTAACAAGCTTGCAACAATGTAACTAAACACTCACTTAACGCTTACTACCTCTACTAAATAAACTCGATAAAAGTTACAACCCAATACGTTACTAAATCGGACCCGAAACGTATACTAGCATTCGCTCACGAAAATGTTCGACCTATTTTGAACTTTACTGGGTCGACATTAAATCGAGGTTCTCACACTTGTGTTGATATTATAAACTCCAAGAATCGCTCCTTTACGACGCCGTTTCTATGCATATTCGAATTCGAATTCTGGTCGATTGTATTAATATTTTTACAATAGTTCGTTATAATGGCCGTCGACTGGCCGGTTGGCGCAGTTGGTAGCACTCTGCCTTCTGAGCCGCTGGTCCCGGGTTCGATTCCCGGACAGGTCAAACATTTGTGTGTATGAACATGTCTGTTTGACCTGTGTCTGGGTGTGTATATGTATTTAAAAAAAAAAGTATATATATAAGTATGTATTTAAGTATATATATCAGTCATCGGGTTACCATAGTACAGGCTCTGCCTAGTTTGGGACCTGAAGACCTTGTGTGAATGTTGTCTCATATTATTCATATTATTATTATTAATGATATCAATAAAGTGGAACTATTGAGATAATGCGTTTGACCGGTCCTTTTATCAATTATGCACTTTCCACCCCGTTCAAAGTTACATAGACAGTCAAACAACATAATATTGTTAGGCCTGTCATCCTAATCATAAAAAAATTATTTAATAATTCATCTTCGGCTACACTATGGCCAAATGTTATTTTATATTTAGTAACTTAATTTGCCCTTTTTTGTTGTTAAATACAACAAATAAAGTAACTAAATGAGTATTAAATTTAGATTTAGGTACGATTTATAGATTTAGGTACCTACCAGATTTAGTCTCCTGCTGTCCACTTTTTCGTTACATGTACTACAAAATGTGCATGCTATTATAGTCTGTGGGCTCCACTAATATGCAAATTAACAATAATAAACTCAGTTAGGTAATTTGTGCTGTTACTTGTATTTAATTATACCTATTTCTATTCAAATAAGAAGCCCAACTTTACACATTAAACACAGCCAAATTAAAAAGTAAAGCACGTGTAAATATCTCCAGCAGTCTTCAAGTACCTTTTTAAATCGGTGGTGTAATACCACCACACCACATCAGTGCACGCACACTATTGCCAGCCCCCAGCCCCGTGCGCTTCAGTTTATTTCCATAAAAGCCTCTTCAATCTAGGAAAACGCTTCGGGAATTTCAATTCGCGCTTAGCGTTTTTGCACCGTCCGTTTATATGTAGATGCCGTTTTTTAATAGCTAATATTTTTTCCGGTATTTAATCGAATTTCTCGATTTTTCACCTGTACATTAAGCGCCATTTTTGTTCCTTTTTCAATTATGTAAAATATCAGGCGCAGGCTTCTTTCTTTACGATCTGGGTGCCAATTATCTTGCACCCAGATCGTAAACTAATTTTTAATTACCAGTTGATAATTGTGTTGCAAGTTATTCCTGCTGCAGACGCTGGTCAAGCATTTCCATCAAGTAAAATTGGATTAACGTTTAGTATATTAATTAAAAAGCTAAAAAAGCAACAATGGAGATTAACATTGTTTTATTTAGTTGAATTGCTCTAAAACATAGCAACGTTTCCTTAATGTTATAAACATTTCAAAGTAAATTATTTAATGTAAATAGTAATGTATTTAAAAAAATATAAAATCATCATTCAAGCATCAATAACCGTTCTATAATACCTTCTTTTATTCTAAACAATAATAACTACCTACTTGAAGTCTTTAAAATACTAAAACCCACACTTTAAACTTCAACACATAAAACAGCGACAATGACCGGCCCAAGTAGACCTGTTCCAAATATAGGCAATACATTCTATTACATAAACGGGTAGTAAAAGTGTCACCGGTATAAAGCTGCGGTCCCACTGTAAGCCAAAAGCGTATATCGATATTATTTTTGTTGAGATAGGGTACATTATTCAATTTACTGACCATGTATATTATGGACATTGCCATTTACCACCCATTGGATCGGGTAGATTATCTCGCATATTTCCACGCCATAATATTATATGGACTCATGCTGTGGGGTTCAGTAACTTAACTATTTTATGTTGCTGAATTAGGCTTTGCAGCTGTTGCTGTTCGTATCTATACATCAAAATATCTCTCACACATAATATATTATTTCAAATTATTTAACTTTTGCAATCATTGAGTTTTTTTTCATAATATAAAGCATGTACTTATGTAAAACTTTGAAGAAGTTAAAATTGATATGTTAATATAGCTATTTTAACTTTAGAATTATTGTCATTATTGAGTTACAGTCTTTACATTTGCAATGATTCTAAAATACCTATGGATAGCCGTTGATATTATTACGTACTAACAATGGCCCTTTTACTAAATTTCTGGACACCGGGCCAAAGATTTATCCAGAACGCGGTTTCGGGAACAGACGGGTCTGTCTTCGTGAAGTCACTTAAAGTGTGGTTCCGCGTTTATCAGATTCGGCGTGAAAATATTAGCGTGTATTTTGTGGCGTGTAGGTGATTACAAGTTTTTTCTATCGGGAAATTAAATAACTAGATAATGAAGCGAGGAAGTCATTAAACTGCTATACAGATTCCTATTTTAATACGTATAGTAAAAATATGTTAATAGTCATAATATAGTGATCATTAATTGTCAGTGAAATAAAGCGTAAGACAGTACTATATTATATATAATCTACATCTTAAAATTGAATACTCTCTGATTGAATCTCTTGATCATAACTTCATCATCTTCATCATCATCTCAGCCATAAAATGTCCATAGCTGGACTTAAGCTTCCCCCATATATCCATAAAGACTAGATAGAAGCCCCCATCCAGCCCTTGCCTGCGATCTTAGTCAGATAGTATATCCCACCTGGTCGATGGCCGTCCTATGCTGCACTTGCTTGTCCGTGATCTCCATTCCAAACCCTTTCAACCCCAACGGCCATCAGTCCTTCGAGCTATGTGCCCTGCCCACTGGAACTGCAACTGGCTAATCCACTGGACTATGTCGTTGACTTTCGTTCTTCTAAACGAAAGTCGTCGACACCCCACAGCTCCTTATTTCTAATTCGATTGCGTAGAAAAACCACGAGCATAGCCCTCTCCATAGTTCGTTGTGCGACTCTGAGCCTGCTCACAAGGTCCATAATGAGAGACCACGTCACGATCACAACTTGGTCTGCGGGCATTATCGAATAACGGTTATGAGTGCTAAGATTTTTTTAAACTCATGTGAGTATAATTAAAATAATATGTGTATTGTTCAACTACATATTCAAATATTCAAACTACATTAATATTGACTGGCCGGTTGGCGCAGTTGGTAGCACTCTGCCTTCTGAGCCGCTGGTCCCGGGTTCGATTCCCGGACAGGTCAAACATTTGTGTGTATGAACATGTCTGTTTGACCTGTGTCTGGGTGTTTATATGTATATAAGTATATATATAAGTATGTATTTAAGTATATATATCGGACATCAGGTTACCATAGTACAGGCTCTGCCTAGTTTGGGATCTGAAGACCTTGTGTGAATGTTGTCCCATAAAAAAAAAAAAAAAAAAAAACCGTAGTCTGCTAAGTCATAGCAGCCTGAGTCTATGTTGAATCTATGCCTATATTATAAATATAGAAAAAAATCTTACATAATTATTTCGTTTTTTGTCTACCATTTTCTTTTGGGTTTGTTATATATTTTATACATGGCCCCGTGTTCCGGGAAGCTGCAACAGATAGAAATATTGAAGCTAATAACTAACTAGAAATACAGTTCATACTGAACTGTATTTCTAGTCAGTTATTTGTCATATAACTATAAATAGCAGCTTTTTATACGTCTAGAATATGGACCTAAAATAATACTCGTTCTCTGCAGACTTCTGTTTTTTATTTTCTTTTTCCTAGCCTCTAAGAGGCGGAGGGTTTGTAATGAAAGAACATAAGTACCTAGCCACCTTATGTACAGTAATAACCAATTAAGCTTCTTCTGATAAATCGATTCAAAGCAGTAGGTAGTCAAACTGGGAAATGCCGTGGTAATGTTTTTAAAAAATACTAATTTAATTAAAGTTGAATTAAATTTAATATATTACGAGTGATGAAGTTGAAGACAGGTTACAGACTGACTTATTATCTAGCTTAAAGGTATTAGAACACGGATGCAACATCATCAAATTGTTCACCGTCTGGCGCGTGGGCGCATGATATGCATTCGTGGGAATACAGACAAAATGCTTACTAAGATAAAAAGACGGGACGATTGGATGGTGTTGGTGATATAACTCCTCCCTCCGTAAGTTCGAGATTATCCGATGGAGGAGGATTATCTCGAGTTTTCATGGTTTCACAAATTTTCTTAATTCTATGCTTACATGCTAACAGTACAAGGCAAATTATAATTATAGTATACATAGATAGGTTTCCTATGTTAACACTTTTAAATTTTTCACGAAAGATTTTATAATCTTCACTATCACTAATAATTTCACTTTCACTTTTCTGAATTAAGTAATTTAACTTCTGAATATCGGCAAGATCTATTCCATTGAGATCAACGGGTCTCATTTTTATATCGGATGCTTTGGTTACTATTTTGGGCAGGTTCATAGCAGGAAACTTCTCGTAAGAGACATCTTTTCCTTGGTTTTGGTGTCTTTTTAAAGTAAACTGTTTTATCTTAACTTGACAATCGTCATCCACTGTCAATAGGTAGGTTCCACAAATGTTCTCTTGCATTATATCATTTTCACAATGCTTGGTAAGTAACGTTTCAGTTTTGGCGTAAACTATCCAGCGATTGGGTTGAATAAGTTCGACTTTTACATCGTCAATGGTAACAGGTACTGCATGACAAGTTGTAATATTTGTAGAAAACTTCATGAGTTTGGTGATACAATCATCTTCAATTAGTGGCATAACATCACTCTCAATGCACAGGAAACGGTCCTCGTCTATTTCACGGCATGGCTGGGAGAGCGACTTGATATTAAAACCTTTCACAAGGAGGTAAGGGTATTTGGGTAGGATTAGAGTAGTTAGGCTGTTATTACTAGTATGCACAGGTAAAGGAATAAGCTTATAGTAGTTGTATATTTCATTTCTTATTAAAGGAATGTGCATAATGAATTTTATCTGATTTTGTTTCACATAGGCTTTCATTTCTATACACTGCTCTATTTTTAGAATATTCTCCATGTTAACCGGATATACAAATTTATCAACCTTTTCAATATCTTGTAACAATAAGATTAGTTCATCCGTGTCGACAATGGATTGATGTAATAATTTAAGTCTAGCAAAAGCAATGGCAGTTTCAACTTCATTCAATCGGATGTAAAGCGTTTGAAAATTATTAATTAGAATGTTATATATGTGAATAATTTTATTACTAGATTGCAGAAGCTTAGAATGATTCAAACTTCGATCTATTTCTTTAAGGCTATCATCTATTTGAATAAAATTGCGTATAGTGCCATTCGTTATATTCGAAATTGTACCTACCATTTCGGTAACAACTGTCATCTTTCGAGCCATCCTATCTTGTTTTGACTTTAAATTATATAATAAGCGTTCATATACTAAGGCATCATCGTTATCCAGATTACCGGTAATCATCTTGATCAAAGAACCAAGAGGATTAATGAGACCTCGCTTTGTTCTAGTTAATGAGGGAACTAACTGCTTAAACTTTTCAATGGTGGTTTTCATAGCATATTCTGTTTGTGATTCGACTTCAGCATAGTCTGAATCGAAGGCTTTCGTATCAATGCAGCTTTGAATATGACCTTTCAACTTTACATAATTTTCAACATTTATTTCTAATTGGTCGTGAAGTAATCTTAAATCTAGAACTTTAATGAGAGTCCATCTATCATGGCTAATAACTGCTTGACCTTCTTTCAAGGGTAGCAATCCCGGGTTCTTCTCAATTGCCTGCAGATGAAGGGCCTGGCTGTGGATCACCTGGGCCGCCAACAGTACTAACCTGTGGAGGACGCCTAATGTCTTTAATTGTTACTCTAGTGTTTCTATTTTGTGTGGTCACGGGCACGGTATTTCTCTGGATATCTCCTGTGATTATAGCTTTTTGGTATCGCGGCTTATCCTTACTACGTCTCGTATTCACTCCTTTCATAAATACTGTATCTCCAACGTCTAAATCAAACTCTCTTTCACCGCCACGCTTCTCTCTTACAGACATCTTTTTATCTATCATCTTATCCGTCAAGTACTGATACAAGTATTTCGTCTTTCGTACATGCTCTTTGACTAACTGTTGTGTATATTGTTTGTTGAAGTCGACATGAAAGGCGTTATTGGATTCGGTATGACCGAATACAACTTCAAATGGCGTAAGGCCAGTAGCAGAATGTATTGTATGATTGTAAGACATTAACGCGTAAGTCATAACGGATGAAGCGTCAGTCACTTTGCGTTCGTATTTTGCAATCCTATAAATTTCTGTAATAGTTGAATGAAATCTTTCAACTATTCCCATGGAGTTGGGGTTGTGCGGAGTGCTTATGTGTAAGTCGATTTTATAGAATGATAGCATTTCTTTGATGAGTGTGTTATTAAATTCAACACCAGGGTCTGCACTGATTCTACTAGGAATGCCATACATTGAAAAATACTTTAATAGAGCTCTTATAACTTCAGGTGTACTTTTAGTAGAGATTTCGATTGCTTGTCCTAATTTGCTGAAGGCATCAACTATAGTGAGATAGTGTTTCCCCTCGATCGAGAAAGTATCTATAAAAAGTTCTTGAAACGGTTTGGTTTGTGTTTGTGACAATTGGAGCTCTGGTTTGAGAGGTTTGCGGTCATATTTCATACGTTTACAGGTTTCGCAAGCATTGATGATACTCGCGACTATTTGGTCCATGTTGTTCCAATAAAAGGTTCGTTTAAGATGAATCAAAGTTTCCTTAATACCTCTGTGACTGTTCTTACCCACGTGATATTTTAAAACTACATCTCGTTGCTCATTTTCATCGTCAACATACACTACTCTCTTAGTGCACTCATAAAATTTAACTGCTCCTTTTCGAAATAGTGTTACGGTAGCTTCAGAGAACTGTTTGCGATGAATTTCGCTTTCAAAGTAAAAGAAGTATTTTATTTTAGGGCGGATATATTCTTTTAAAAATCGTTTTACTATGTCGGGGTTATTTTCTGGCAGATGTATTTCCAATATCTTTTGTTTTGCTCTAGATAAGTCTTTGACTGATAATTCATTCCTATTCCAGGTATGTACGAGTACCTGGTTTGGCTTTGTATCGATGGCTTCCTGTAATATAAGTATACCATCTGTGTCTAAATCGCGGGCTGAATGAACTGTGCCTATGCTATCAGTACTATCTTTCTCTGATGCAGTTATGGTACCTTCCGTAGATGGAATAGAATAGGGGGATCGTCTACCGTCACATAATACTGATGGAATGCTCATTGTTTTTTCTGAATCTGAAGGAAAATCTATTGTAATAGGAGTTGGTGGTCGTTTGTGTGCTTCCGGCACTACAGGTGTACTATTTTCATTTTTACTTAACCGCATAATTTCTTTGTTTAAATCGTCCAAGTGTCTTTGGAGTTCCTGTTCTTTTCTGTCTAAATTAACTTTCATCGAAATATCATCGTTCTCGCCTAAGACGTTAAGTTTTATTCGTGACAGGGCGTCCGCATTACAATTTTGTTTACCGTTTTTATATACAATGTTATAGTCGAATTCTTCCAAACGTAATTTCCAGCGCGTTAATTTGCTGTTAGGTTCTTTAAATGAATTGAGCCATGTTAATGGTCTGTGGTCCGTATATATTGTGAACTTCTTACCGTACAAATACGGTCGAAAGTGCTTTGTAGCCCATACGATGGCTAAAAGCTCTTTTTCGATCGTGCTGTATCGTGATTCTGCGTCGTTGAGCGTACGACTCGCATAAGCTATAGGTTTATCGCTTCCGATAGGGCCTTGCGAGAGCACAGCGCCCAGCGCGTAATTAGATGCGTCTGTTGTAAGGACAAATGGTTTCGAAAAGTCGGGATACTGTAATAGTGGGGCATTGGTTAGTAGTTCTTTGCATTTCTCGAACGCGTCTATGTATTCTCGTTTGGTATGGTCTATTTTATTTTTCTTTTTTAAGCACGACGTCATTGGTTGAGTTAGTTTGGCAAAGTCTTTTATGAACTTTCGGTAATAACCTACTAATCCTAGAAAGCTCTTGATTTCGGTAGTTGTGCGTGGTAGTGGGAAGTCTAATACGGCTTTTACTTTATCGTTGTTGGGCATAAGGCCATTCTTGGTTATGGTGTGACCTAAATAAAGAACTTCTTTCCTTAGGAACTCGCATTTATCTAGTGTTACTTTTAGGTTCGTGGCTCTTAGTCGTTCGAATACCTTTCGGAGTTTATCTATGTGTTCTTGGAGGCTCGATGAGTAGATTATGATGTCATCAAGATACACAAGGCAGTGGATACCCTGTAGACCTCTCAACACATTATCCATAGCTCTTTGAAATGTAGCAGGTGCTGTTTTTAGTCCGAACGGCATTCTTTTGAACTCGAAATGTCCGGTCTGCGTTGTAAACGCAGTTTTGGGTATATCTGCTTCGTTAATTTCTAATTGGTGGTACCCACTTGCGAGATCAAGGGTACTGAAGTATTGGGATTTGCCTAATTTATCGAAGAGGTCGGTAATATTGGGCAAAGGGTACTTATCGTCGACTGTAATTTGATTGAGACGTCTATAATCGATTACCATTCTATACTTTCTCTCCCCAGATGCGTCTAACTTTTTAGGGACTAGGTGCACAGGTGCGCTCCAAGGTGAGTGGGAATTTTGTATAACATTATTATCCATAAGCTTCTCGACTTGTTTTTGAATTTCGTCGTTCTGACAAGGTGGGTGTCTGTAAGGTCGGATGTAAATCGGATCTTCGTTAGTGGTACGAATATGATGTTTCACTTGGTTTGTAAAAGACAAAGGAATTTTGTCACTATGAAATATGTCTCGAAATTCATAGCAAATTTGAGAGATGGCGTCACGTTCCTCCTTGTTCATATGATCCATACGTAACTTTACTAAATTTTCTTTCAGAATTTCGTCTATCATACAATCGTCACTGGCAACATTCACCTCACATTCTTCATTGTTAAATACTGTCACTTCAAAGGGTTCTTTAAAGGTAATGGTGGCTTCTACATTCGTAGCATTTTGTATAATGGTTTCGGCAAAGAAATTGTCACATTTAATAATAGCGGTAGGCATACGCACACCGTCTTTGAATTTTAAAAAATCTACTATAGCGTCACCATGCTGGAGATTTGTGGGAATCTTAACTCGAGTTTCAGTTCGGGGTGGTATGTTAATTTCATACGGCGGATTGTAGATAATAGGGATTGTAGTGTTATGCGTTTGTAAAATTTGATTTTGCATGTCAATATTAGCTGCTAGCTTTTTTAGCAAATCAGCTCCTATCAATCCGTCATATCGTCCATCTATATCATAAACGTAAAATTTATGAGGGAGTGTGCTTTTGAATGTTTTTAATAACGGTATATAAATTACTTCGTTATGCATGCTCTGAGCATGTGTACTGACGACTGTGAATGGTTCGTAATATTTATAATTGCTAAAATATTCTGCGGCTTTAGCAGGGCTAATGAAAGAGCGACTGCTGCCGGTATCTATAAGGAATTTTGATTTTATTTCCGGAATCTCTACGTGCGGTAGTTTTAATATGCTATCACAGTAGTTGAGGTTTATTATCTCACTGTGCTGCTCGAGGCTATTTCCTGAAAATCCTCAGGGGCCTGTTCCTGTTGCGCGATTTCATCACAATCAAAGTTTTCTATATATGGATTATTTTCGGACGGTTGTGGTGTTTCATACTCATTATCTACATGAATCTCGTTCATACTATATTCGTTCTCGTATTGAAGTTCGGGAGTGTACTCCTGATAACTCGGTTGATCAATGTAATACAAATCGTTTGTGATCATATTTTGACGTACAGGGGCTGTGCGCATCGACACATCAGTTGCCTGTAGTCTCGGTGCCTGTTGTTGATGTGGGATGCCAAATTTATATTGGTTTGCGTTAGCATACGGTTGATTCGGAACGCCGAACTTAAAACCTTGCTGTTGTGGGATGCCGAACCTAAATCCACCGTTTTGGAAAGGCGCGCGCTGTTGACCAAAAGGTGCCTGACCAAAGTTACGCTGTGTTTGGTTTTGAGGCGCTACGAAACGACCCTGAGAAGGCACGAATCTATTTGATTGTACAAAATTTGGCCTAAACCCTTGATTTTGTGGTATTCCAAATTTAAAATTATTATTTTGTGGTATTCCGAATTTAAAATTATTATTTTGTGGTATTCCGAATTTAAAATTATTATTTAGCGGAGGTAGAGCACTATGTGGAGGCGTAAAGCCTTGACCTATGGGCAAGGGCCTCAAGGCATTATGTGAGCTTGGTTGTTGAAGTAAATTTTGTTTCACTGATCTATTTTTAGCGTTGTACTGGAACTGAAAATTAACTTCCTCGGTAACAATACTTAACGCGTTTTCAAGATTAGAGCAACCCTTTAAGCGCACAATGCGAATTAAGTCTTCCGGTAAATTGTACAGAAAGATGTTCAAAGCTGTATTGTTATATATGATCATTTTAGCTGCCTTAATTCCTTCGTCGGTTAACCTGTTAACCTTCGCGAATAATGCACTTCTAATATTCTGAATACGTTGGCAAAACTGGATATACGATTCACCTTGCTTAAGTTTTAGTGTCTCGAGTTCGATCGCTATACACTCTTCCGAACGCGGGTCACCAAAATGCTGCGTAAGTATTTCTTTTAATTGATCCCATGTTACTATACCGGGGTTGTCGCTAAGTAAGGCGGCGGCTCTACCAACAAGCTTACTACTAATAGTGTGGAACAAATATAATTCCTGTGTTGCGTTTCCACGAACGCGGCTACCACTTAACACATACTCACATTTAGAAATAAATAGATTAAGGATTTTTTCATCCCCATCAAACTTAGGAATAATACATAAAATTTCTTTCGCTACTGTTTGAATTCCTTCCATTTCGTTACGTTAACTTATCTAATTATACACGTATAAGTACACAATTTATTTCTACACAGATTATTAATACACAGTAAATTATTAAATTAACGAAGTATGCCAATTTTAGTGCAAACAAAATCAGATAAATGTATATCAGCCTATAGATGTAGTATAGGAGAAATATGTGGAAAAGACAGGGACTATGAAATACGGGAAGTGAAAAGGTTTACTCACAAGCCGCTCGATCCCATGTCCTCCGGAGCCTGGTCTGGTCACTCGAACACACACGGTTTTCCCGAGGGAGACAAATTTATTTGGTTCGTGTTTCCGCACCTCCGACTAACGTACTATACTCGCGAAACCGATTTCGGTGTTTCCGATAGTATACGTCGGAAAATTCGCGAAAAATCCACAAGGCTGCGCCAGTCAAACTGGGAAATGCCGTGGTAATGTTTTTAAAAAATACTAATTTAATTAAAGTTGAATTAAATTTAATATATTACGAGTGATGAAGTTGAAGACAGGTTACAGACTGACTTATTATCTAGCTTAAAGGTATTAGAACACGGATGCAACATCATCAAATTGTTCACCGTCTGGCGCGTGGGCGCATGATATGCATTCGTGGGAATACAGACAAAATGCTTACTAAGATAAAAAGACGGGACGATTGGATGGTGTTGGTGATATAACTAGGTAGTCCATTGTTGACGAAACTCGAATGTTTTGAAGCGAATCGAATCGTATCCGATAAAGACCATGTAGCCAGTGTGCACGCGACGCGAGAGGTCATTGACCCAACGATGCGATCAAACGTCTTCTAATTCGGCAGATGCCTTTGGGGACATTAATCGGACGTCAAGTCTTCGATTGAGAGAAAATATAAGATTTTTCAAGGGAATGTTCGATTACTGGATTGGATGTAGTTGCTTACAAAGCTCATATAATATGTATAATGTTTACTTTATGTTGCGAAACTTGCATTGCATACTTATTAACGTCGACAGTAATTTTTATATGTTTTTTTAAAAATATTTTTTTATTTAGGGGCTTTTCCCAACATGGTATGCCAGCCCCATCGTACCCTAAACGTATACACGAATAAAAACTTAATTACTTTTTAAATATCTTAAATAAAGCCTTTGCCGCATCGAACGCAGGTGAAGCTAAAACATTAATAAATAAGCCTACGTCTAATCTATATTCTGTTTCATCAAATTAGATTCAGCTATTAAATCTGTAGATAAATAAGTATTATAGGCAAAACCAAGTTTTTCAATGCATATTGGATAGGTACTATACATTAGGTCCAAAAAAAATTGTAAAAATGAATATTAACTACAAATTAAAGCCATTTAATCAATGATATTATATGTTTATATGAGGTAGTGACTCTAGATGACAAGCGCGCGGAAACTGAGGCGGCAAAAATTAAGTCAATTGTAGTAATTTTCATTATGATGCGTATTTCAAGCGCAAGTCTAAACATATAGCTATAATTTTCTATATTATTTGTACCGCAGTCTGTCGCAGTAAGCACGTTTATGTCGTAAAGGAACAAAATCTGAGCACAGCGCAGTATGAATTTACGTCATCTTTAGTAAAACATCATTGCATTTAATAAAGAAAAGATATCTATGAATATTAATATTAACAAGGTACGTTCTCAAAGAGGTATTTTGATAATCGATAAGACCTTCCCCACGTTCCAATAAATACCAATTCTAATAAACGCAACAAACCAAGTTATAAATACTAATCGAAAGTAAACTGTTTAAATATTTTTTTTTTTTTTTTACTATTATAAGTTTGCGTTTGACAACTGTCTCACCTGATGTTAAGTGATGACGTTGTCTAGGATTTAGCACGCAAACCTAGAAGGTACCTATTCACTATTCACTCGCCACTTAAATGTTTCCTTACAAACTTAACAAAGCAGATATTTGCACAGTAGATACTTGCTCCTAAAAGACAATCAATTTTCCAACTTCAACTTCAGTGAAAGACAATCTGAGTGGATCTGTTTCTCCACTTATTTTACGCTTGGCCGCTATTTGTTATGCCCAATTGCTTTTGTTTCATCATTAAGTATACAGAAAGTACATCTTGTGAAAACAAAACCAATTACCGCGATTTATATAGAAAATTTAACCATAATATCAAACATCTTCGGTGATCATAATTTTATCAAACACATTATTATAATGAAAAAACGACAACATGAAAATATAAATTCAGGTCCGAGGTAACACTCACAAAAAAAACTGTCTAATGGAGAGTCATCTCTTTTGTCGGAAGTCGGTTGTACAAACTTACTTAATTATTTAATACAACGCTGTCATAGTTAGTTACCCGATAATTTGTATCTCAAAGCGCGGTGCGTTATTCAATTGTTTTTGATAGTACGAAAGTCAGTACCCACGACTTTGACGCGAGCCGATTCACGCTAGAGCCACGCAATCGTACATTGTGTCCCCAATTCGATAAACACAAAATGTAGAATTGGCTGTAATTAGATTACTACTCCCCTCACAGAAATGTCAGTACCTACTTGAATTCTGTATTACTGCCAAATTGCTATGACCGCATTAATTCAAGCTATAAAGTTACCTGTTGAGGGACTCTCTAGGGACCCCTCAGAGTAACTAGGACGAAGCGAAATTACTTAAGTAGCTACATCAAAGGCCAGAGCGAATGAAAGGCAGGTATACATTGTACATTTATTTTGTTTACCTCTCAAATTACCTTGTGAGTTCGCAGCTTATACTTTATTGCCTGCTTATAATACACTTGTACACGAATTACCGTTTTTACGGTATATGAGTAGGTACAGTAATGATAGGCCTACTTCTAATTTTATGAGGCAATTAAATGCTTTATATGTCATGTTTAGTTTTTACTCAACGTTATTGTCAACATTTAAAAATTCAAGGCTGCCACTGGACGTTAAGGCGAAGCATTCTTTGAGTAGACATATATTTTTTCATTTGAATTTTAGTACCTATATTCAAACAAAAGTCCTTTCGCTTCCGTCTCTAAAAGTTGTGCTGGAAACTACTCTATAGAAGTATAATTGTATTGTTGACAAAATTATTTTAAGAAAATAGCAATAATTTTATAGAATTGAAGACCGTACAACATAAATGTAATTAAAAGCAACGTCCTACGTGGCAAAAGTGAAAGCGAAAGCGATGGCGCGAGCGCTTACCCCCGTAGAATCACAGATTAAATTGAAGGTACAAGCAGCCTCTATATTTGCGTTTGATGTTCTACACCGCTTAGCTTACGTGCCACATTTCAAATTATTCTACAGCATTGTGCTGCTTCACAAAAAATAACATATTATAATACGAACGTTTGAGATTAATAACATTACTATACCTACAGGAAACTTGACAAACTTCAACTACGCACAAGAGAGTAACTAAACAAGAGAACATATAAGAGAATTACGTAAATACTAAAAGCTTGCAATCTTTCGCCGCAGCATCGCCTCGCTTGGAATTTGTCGCTCATGTAGGCCATAAGACTATTAGCTAAGCTGTTAAAAATATTATTGAGTGACAGCACACCGTAAGAATGCAGTAATTGAGAAATTCCATTGGATTAGATTGCCGGTTCTATGGGAACTCTATGGGAACTCCTATGGAACTACGAGCTATTTATCATTGTGTGCAATGGATTTTTCTAATGTTCTGTTTGTATTTTTTCAGGTAATTAATCATCATATTATGGATACAGGTTACACTGCACTATGTAAGTCTTAACTATATTAGACCATTTAAAATAAGCTGATCGGTTTTATACTTTAACGAAAGGTTTACGTAAGCTTGTCATGCTCCTTTTCTTGATGTTAAGTGCCGCTTTTACCCAGAGCAGTAAGTGTCACTCACATTTTGATTGTAGTTATGTATATTACAGAAGTGCTATCGTTACTCTAGTTGTTTGCAGTATTTGCAGTATTTTTTCGAAAATTCCATACTTTACGACGGCTACTACTGTATTCTGTACAGCTTTAAGGCTGAATTTATCATTCGCCTAGTTTTGCAGTCGTAGGCACCAATAGATACTGATTTCCCCTCCAAGGCGGATCCATCAAGATTTATATAAACCAAAAATTTATAAACAGTTTTGGGCCTTTATGACACTGCGTTAAACAGCTCTTCATCCTAGTGTTAAAACCGAAATAAAAAAATACTCCACCTTTACAAAGGAATTAAAAGTTACACGGTGTGTTTGCTTGTATTCCCCGTTTAAGGCCATAACAATAAAGTTATCAACTGCAGCGGTGTTTGCGAAGCCGTCGCCGCTAATATTTTCACTGCGGGCCGATGCATATTCAAACCCAATCCAAATTCAACCTTATATTTATATTCAGTGTATTCATTTTTAATTAAACTAGTTCCTACATTCTATTTTAAGCTATATCTTTATAAAGATAGGGTTGAGAATGTTTTATAAAGTCACGGTGTCTGCGTCGAAAGTGTCGCAACTTGCCCTATCGAATGTCACAGACACGGCTCTGTTCACATAAAGTGGCTAAAATAAGTCCTCTGATGTCGGATTCCGAATGTAGGAAGACTAGGAAGTGCATCTGTTTTATAGAGCTGTTATGTTCAGTCTTGATTATTTTCTTATGACTTCATGGTATCACTTGTGACTACTGCAAGCTTCCATTTCTCGAAAGAGTAGGTAACCTAGTAAGTTTGATTTTGACAAGCGTGTCGATTGATATATTTAAACATTGGTATTATATTGTCTACCGTAGTCTAATCTGTATTTTTTTTATACTGTATAGTGACCACTATCTCACTTGATGGTCAGTGACGATGTGGTCGAAGATGTTATCACGCTAGATCTAGGATGCTCACTGGCTCGCAAGGATTGCTGCCTGAACACACTATGTGTTTGGTGACAGTTTTTCAAACTTGAGGGTGGTAGCTAGCCAGGCGGGTATTCGAAAGTACCCTACCACCATGCTGGGAATTTGATAACGGTACCTTCAGGTAACACCGTTACCGGAAGCTCAAGCTGTTGTTGGGGATCGAACCAGTGTCCGTCAGTTTGACAGGCGACGCTTCCCCCGCTGAGCTATCATCCCTTCAGAATTATATAGAACAGATATAGTGGTAAGGCACTTTTTAGTAGCTATGTAGCTAGCTACCACCCTCAAATTATAAAATCTATCGACATACACGATATGTTCAGCCACCAGTCCTTTGGAGCCAGTGAACATTCTAGCTAATGATTCCACCTTTAACCACATCATCCCAAACCATCATGTAAGATAGTGGTCAAACGCTACATAATATATAAAGTATAAATATAACATTAAGACCTCCTAGAGTCGAGACTAAACATGAAAGCAGTAAGGAAAATGACAAGATGCACAAAGCGACTTACTATTTTTTATACACACACACACACACAAACGCATTACAAAAATGTTTGCGAATGTAACCTATTATATTCAATGTAATATATCTACAAATAATAGCTCAGTGTGAAGAAAACTCTTCAGAACCGCCGATATTTGCGTCGTATAAACCGTCTATATCTTAGAACATGCGTTTTCCAACAATTTTCGTGTTTTCATCATCATATCAGCTATAGGACGTCCACTGCTGGACATATGCCTTCCCCATATAGGGAGGATTTGCCAATACTTACCACGCTTGGCAGGCGGGTTGGCGAGCGCAGTATGACTTCCGATCCTCAGAAAGCGCTCCTGCCCACCTCCTGGCACGTGATCCCTTAGCCGACTCTTACGGCACCCACGCGAAAAGATGGAGGAGTACTATTCTAGGCCGGTACCACTAGGGCACATATCATATCGTCTTGTGTTTTGTTTGCCCCTAATATGACCACGTCAGCGTACTAATCCTTGGTCTTTCTACTCCGCTTTCGAATCCGCTTTCTGTCTGATCACTTTATTTTTAGATTCATTTATAAAGACTCCAAGCTTAGCCTGTTCCTTTTCATTTCTTGCAATCATGAGTTAGACACTTAGTCCGGTATCTGTAATAATCAGTCTTACCTCTGGATCGTAAAAGAAATACCCCCGAAAGCCAAGCTACTTCTCCAAGTCACAAAACATGTGACACAGAAGAGCTATTTTTCATAATACATCGCAAACTTATTGACTATGAAATGCAATATAGGGACGGGTCAATACGGATCTCTTCATTATTATGCTAAATCTCATTGTGCCCCTTATCCGTAGGGATGAGTCGTTGTCCAGCCTTGAAAGGAACTTTTTTCGGGCAAATAACGCCCTTTGCCTACCGGACATTTAACATATTGAGATATAAACTCTACCCGAGCCTACATTCAATATTTACCTGCGCTGTTTGCTCGGATAGCGAATCCAGTGGAAAATATTACCTACAGTTTTTGGTGAATATTTTTATGGTAATTTTTGATAGACTGAATTTATCTGCCGTAATATGAAAGAGAATTGTTTGCAAAGTTTTGGGAAATTTAACGTGTCAGTGAGTTTTTTTTTTTCGTTTTATTTATCTTTTATGTGTATCTTTACTGGATTGTGGTTTAAAACTATTGCAACATGAGGTCGCATTCTCCAAAGTATAACAGGGGATAGGTTTATTGGCTTTACGTAAGTGTATATTAATATTATATGTCATATATATTATACATCATATTTAATATTAAGCCTTGATTACAAACGCTATTGGTTTCCTAAACAAATAAATAAATAGGTATAGTTTTTACATCTAAAGAATAGATACATATTTTGATTATAATAGGATAAAGTCTATATTATGAAGTATGTACCTAGTTATGTAAGGAGATCCCTGTACCCCGTCCTAGTATGAACTGTGTTACAGTACATACTAGTCACAATACAGTAACAGTTCCTTCCCTGTATTGTGACGTAGAAAATATTTTACAATTTGCGACGATTTAATGTCATTCAAGCTATGAGAATAATTGTGCAATTTTGTGTGGTTAATGTTATAGACGTTTTAAAATATGTGAGTGATCCGTATACACGAGTGTGTGTGTGTGTGTGTTTTTGTAATTCTGTATTACTAATACGTTATACTTCATATTATTTAACGCAATTACTTTATTATAGAAAATTTATTATAAACAAGCATTTAGTAAGTTTTCAGCATATACTGAAATGATTTCTATTAGGTTTTTCAAGCTATATCTCTAAAATTACAGAATTGTGTTTTGTTCCTATTCGATCTTGTTTACATCAATCCTTGTCGCAAAGGAATTAATGACTGTTTTTGAATGCAATGAGAGTACGGCTCCCTTCCACTACGGTGGAAACGTAACAGCTGATAATGTTGAGTACACTCGTAAAAATATTAAGAAATAATACATCTATTATACTGAAACCCTTTCGTACTGGAATATAAAGCGTATAAGCATGATTCAGTAAAATTCCGGCAATTTTTCACCTTAAGGCCTTTTACCAGAACATCTTTAAACATAAGGCTGCGTGTGAAAACGTGACATACAGGAACCAATAAACATATGCCAAAATAGCATCCAGTAGGAATCAGTAGTCTCTGCCTAGCCCTCCTAGAAACGGGCGTGGCGCTATGTATTTGTGTTGGTAGGATACTGTCTATGTGCCCAACACAAATACGTACGGACATACGACTCGTGAAAGTGGAACCACAGAGTGGACTTTAACAAGCAAATATACCTTCCTGATACGGGTTACGAGCTTCCAGCCTCAAAGAGATAAGTAAAATTCATTTTTTCTATTAAATATTTGTAAAAATGGATTGCCTGGCTTGCAAAAAAACTATAACATACGAAAGAGAACTACTAAGATGTACAAGCTGTTCTAAAAATTACCATTACGCTTGCTTAAACATTACATCAGCATATTATTTAGATAACATATTCGAACTAAAGAAATCATGGCGCTGTCCTTGTTGCCAAAACGTTACAAGGCGGAATAGGAATGATAACACACCGGTAAGGAAACAATTCCCTCTAGATGACACGAATATGTCAATTGATGAATCCGTTACAGAAGCCCAGAAAAAACACAGTATACTTATGCCGCAAACCGACCAAATTTCGCCAATATCAACACACATTGCACAACATGATTCGCTTTTGCTGGAAAAAATAAGTTTGCTTTTAGACAGAAAGCTAGAAGAAAATAAAAAATCAATATTGAGCGTGATAACAAACACCATAAATACAACAATAGAATTATCAACCGAGAAACTAAGAAATGAAATTACGAAAAAAACTGATACCCTCTCAAATGATCAATTAATGCTGAAGACTCAAATAGATACACTGAGTTGTACCGTCGAAACACTACAAGCAGAAAATTATAAACTTCAACAAGAAATGAGACAGATAGTATATTCTACTAAAGAAAACCAACAACAACACACATATATTTCGAATAAATTTGTACTATATGGCCTTACGGAATATGATCATGAAACAGAAATTCAACTCCACCACAGAATAATTATGATCTTCCAGGATTTACTCAATGTGGACCTCTCAGGTTATGTCGAGGAACTCACAAGGATTGGGAGAAAAAACTCAAATCGTAGACCCATAGTAGTAGAACTTATTAGCAAAAGGATGACTAAGTATCTTCTCCAACATGGCCGGCTGCTTGGAAACACAGGATTGTCAGTGTCTGAGTATCTCGGTGAGAAAGCATTACAGGAAAGAAGAAACCTACAAATACAGATGCGTGCAGCTAGGCACGATGGCCACCACGCAGTTATAAGAGGCAATAAACTTATTGTGGACGGAAATATAACCAATTCTTACCTGAAAAACCACTCATTATCCTCAACCTCATCTTCGCTAAAGTCACCTCGCTGCACATTATCAACAACGCACGGCCCCCGAGACAGCGCGAGAGCATCTAACTTCACCTCCACAAACACACAACATTCGTTAGATATGTCACAAAGCCATAACTTTCGTCCCTAACATACAAACTGATTTTAATGTTATTATGCAAAACATGCAAAGCATTAACAACAAACTACACACTGTGGAAGCTTTCTTGAACGACACACCGACAACGCACGCACTATGTGCGACAGAAACGTGGCTATCGAAGGCCAAACTAGAACTAGTTCACTTCAGCGGATACAATATAGCATCTGCATTTTGTAGGCATAATCGCACGGGAGGCGGGACGCTCATATTGCTGCGTGACGACTTTGAATACACGAAGATAAGGGACATCGAACATCTTTCCATTGAATATTGTATAGAAATTAGTGCCGTGTTGGTGCAAAAAATCAATGTGTTAATAATTGTAATTTATTGGAACAGTAGAGAGACCGATTTATTTTATAATCAGTTAATAAAGTTATTGGACATGCTAAACAAAAAATACAGTACAATAGACATAGTAATCGGTGGAGATTTCAACTTAAATATATTAGACAAAACAACTGAATCAACTGTATTAATAAATTTAATGTTAGAATATAATTTTTGCCAGTTTGTAAATAAACCTACTCGAGTTACAAAGACGACAGCCACTTGTTTAGACCTTTTGTTCGCAAATTGTAATGAAAACAAGATAAAAGTTCAAGTTAGAGATTATGGATTCTCTGACCACTTAGGTATTATGCTAAAAGTTAAGGGGGCGTTAGCCCCACAAAATAAACAAATTGTATGGAAAATTAAAAAAAGACTGTTTAATAAATGTAATATAGATAGGTTCAAAACTTCATTAAAAAACCATGATTGGGTATCTTTGTTAAGGGCAAATAGAACAATAAACGAGAACTACAATATATTTAATAGTACATTACTAGACTTATTAGATCAAAATATACCCAAAACACTTATAAGTTTGAAAGTAACCAAGAAACATAATTGGTTGACTCGAGGAATTAGAACTTCTTGTAAAAATAAACGCCGACTAAAACCTATAGTAAACTATATGAATCACCCCACTCTCACAGAACATTATAAACAATACGTAAAATTATTAAAAAAGACCGTTTTTAAATCGAAAAGAAACCAATTTATACGTGAAATGCAACAATCAGAAAATAAAATCAAATCGTTATGGAAAATAATAAAAGAACGCACTAATAAAAACATTAAAAAATCCAAAAATAACATAACTTTAAAAATAAATAACATAATTATTTCAGAACCGACCCAAATTGCAAATACTTTCAATGAATACTTTGCATCAGTGGGGAGGGGAGACGCAGGGGGGGCTGCGACGAGGCCGAGGGTGCGGGGCCGCCCGGTGATTCAACGGCCAACAAATACTTTGTTCTTGTCCCCAGCTGAACCCCGAGAAATATATCAAATTATTAGAAATTTAAAAAGCAAATACAGTTACGGCATTGATGAACTCCCCCCAGTTCTAATCAAACATTGTGCAGAGGAATTAACTTTTCCTTACTATTTATTGATTAATCAATCATTTTTAGAAGGTAAATTCCCTGATAAATTAAAGACGGCAATAATTAAACCTATACATAAAAAAATGTCAAAACTAGAAGCTAACAATTATAGACCGATAGCACTTTTACCAACTTCATCAAAAATTTTTGAAAAAGTAATGCATAGTCGCTTAACCTCATTTTGTGAAAATTTTTGTATATTTGACGACTCACAAAATGGATTTCGAAAAAACCGCTCGACGACTTTGGCCGTGTACAAATATATCCATCAAATTTTAAACATAATAAATAACAAAGAATATGCAATCGGTACTTTATTAGATATGTCTAAGGCGTATGACAAAGTTCAGTACGATATACTACTGGATAAATTGTATGGCATAGGTGTACGTGGAATAGCTCATGAATGGTTCGGTTCATATTTGAAAGATCGAGAACAATATGTAGAAGTAGAATATTTTGACTACAGCACCGGGACAATAAACATGGTTAGGTCGGGATCATCACGAATCAATCACTCAATCCCACAAGGTAGTGTCCTAGGATGTATCCTGTTTTTAATATATATAAATGACCTCGCTAAATCAATTGACGAATCTTGTATACTCTTCGCTGATGATATTTCCCTTTTGACATCATGTAAAAATAATGACAATTTTAATTTATATATAAAACTTACAGACATGTTTAATAATATTACAAATTGGATGACTGACCACAATCTTGACTTAAATTTTTCAAAAACAAAGCTGATCCAATTCAGGCCTTATCAAAAATCCCAGCTAGATATAAATTTTTCATATGATAATAATAAGTTAGAATGTGTTGAAGGGGCTACATTATTAGGGTTAGAAATAGATTCAAATGTAAATTGGAAAAATCATATTATTAAAATTAAAGCCAAATTATCTTCATTCGCGTACGCCCTCAGGAAATTACGTCGGGCGACAGATCCAAATACTGCCTTACTCACCTACAACGCGTACGCACTGTCCTGGCTTAGCTATGGAATAATACTCTGGGGAAATAGTGTCAATTCAGGAGAACTTTTTATATCACAAAAAAAATGCATTCGTACAATAGCCAACATAAAAAATACGGAAAGTTGCAAACCATACTTCTTAAAATATAAAGCGTTGACGTTAGTATGTATATATATATTGGAAATATGTAAGTTTGTCAAAAAGTATCCAAAGTTTTTCAAAAAAGTGACAGATGAACCACGACGTTATCCGACAAGATTTCAACATAAACTTGTCTTACCGAGCTCTAAACTTAAAATGCACAGTTCTGGTCCATACTTAATGGCCATAAAAATATTCAACAAATTACCTGACAAAATTAAAGAAGAAAAAAAGTCGAAATTCATCACACATTTAAAACAATTGCTTTTAACGAAATGCTATTACAGCTTGAATGAGTTTTTCTATGATAAATTTGAAAACTAATAAATAAATCGGTCGCTCCACATTGCTATACCCTACCAGGGTCATATGTACGCTTGAAAAAAAATGTATTTAAGACCTGCATGTAACGCCATATGAATGCAATAAACTATTGAGTATTGAGTATTGAGTATTGAGTATTAATAAGTTCGTAGCTCAGCCCTCAAGATAACGTTCCACACCCTGTGTATTCTGAGGGCTTCAAGTGTGTCGTCTTCTGTGTCTTCAAGTCAGGAGTGAATAGGTATCTTGTATGCGTGCTTTATCATAGACCGCATCATCTCTTCACATCCGGTGAGATAGTGGTCAAACGCTTGCCTATTCTCAAATAAAAAAGTAGTTATTTAGTACAAGTTTACTTGTATAATCTTTGTAAATTACTAAAGTTTCGTAATAATGACGATACGATATACGAAAGCGTATAATGACAGCTTACCACTGTCTGTATTTACGTCAACACAAGCTGTTCATAAAACTGACATTTGTAAACAGCTATAGACAAAAATAAAATCCCAACTAAACACTTCACTGCTTACCCGTCAACATCTCAGAACATTAGTTTCGGGTGAGAGATCGTGTCAGATTTTCTTTGTAACTTCTCCGATAGCCCCGAGCTACCATTCCCCTATACCCATTTGACAAGGAGCTTCTGCACACACCCTCGCGATCTATTTGTAAGAAAATGAGTTTATAATTCTACCCTCTGATAAGTTACGTCGCGGCGTTTTTCATTCCCTCAAGGCAAATGTTGCCTTCGCAAGATGCATTAAACCGGTTCTCTAAATTTTGCTTGTTTTGAATTGTCGCTCTCAATTCATCGATATTCATCTACCTTTGAAAACATTATGTCAGTATATTATTTTTGTGTATATAACCATCGCTATTACGGAAACGCCTTTTGATATTTAGACGTTATTTTCGTTATAGAACTAAAAGTACTAAAACCTAACATTTTGTTATTTAAGATCCTGGAAAAATTTAATGTTGATAAAAAAATATCAGTATTGTTTACGCTAGCTTTCTACCGTAGACGTAGTAAGAAGCTCAGTTTCCCGGATGCTTTTAAAATACAAGACATAATGTATAATTAAGTGATAGCAAAATGTATAATTTAATATGATGATTTTGCAAAGTTTACAATTATATTATTGTTCCACCGCTCAACAGCAATATAGGTCAATAGAAATGACAGTAGTCCAATATCAAACTAATGAAAAAAAAAAACTAATCTTTAACCAACTTCAAAAAAGGAAGAGGCTCTCAATCGCGCCGTATGTTTTTTTTTAAATTTTATGTTTGTTACCTCAGTACTTTAGACTGGGTGAACTGATTTTGATGATTCTTTTTTTTAGAAAGCTCCGTGTGGTCCCATTCAAATTTCATTATAGTCGGTCAAGCGGTTCTTCTGTTACATTACCCATAGAAATAAGTGAATATACACAATGACAATTGATCCATTGCATATAGTGTCATATTATGTACACTGAAAAAATGTATTTAAGACCTGCATGTAAATTCATATGCAATTATATTCATAATGTAATAAACTGTTCAGTATTGAGTATATCCCGTGAGTAGCAAAGATCACTGAAAAAGGTGAAAAAACAAATACCAAATTTAATTTAATATTGCCAAAAATGGAACCGACTTCAACACTCAATACTATTATTTGTTTTATATAGCACTTTATAGTCTTATAAACACGTTTGCTATTAGAATAACTCTAATTGCCATAACGTACTGCATATACATACTTTAATTTTGCGCAGAACCGTCGACATTTATGCTAATTGACCGCAGAATAAACTTATTTGCATATTAAAGCTGAATTTAAATGTCATCAGTGGATTGTGTAATGTTGTCGCTTGTACGAAATAATTTGAGCGACATTTTAACAATGCCTCGTTTGCTTATCGAAGTCATGATGCAGAACAGTGGCTTGCGATAATACCACTATGCGAAAAACTGTGTCAGCTAGTCATCGTGTTTTCAGACTGGAATTCTTTCTTATAGATATTTGCTTTGTTAGTGACACTACCCTTTGCTCGTGATGTATATATATATATATATATATATATAGCGAGCTATAAAAGGACTGCGGTTCAAAAAATGTTTACCAAAATATGGAACCGACTTCAACACTCAAAAGTGTGAAATAACTTCTTGAAGTCGGTACCATGATAGTTCACAAAAGTAACTATTATCACTATATTGTTTTTTATTTCACCCTTTTCAGTAACCTCTGCTACTTACGGGATCAATAATAATTTGTCATTGTAATATGTCCACCGATTCCCCACCCGCAAATAGAATGTTATCCACGTATGCGTATCACTTTTCAGTTATTGGAGTGCAACTCAAAAACCGCTGTACCGATTTTGAGGAAATATAAATGGGACCACCTCAAATATGTATCAAACAAAAAAAAGAATCATGAAAATCGATTCATAAACGACGAAATTATCAGCGAACTGTTATAATGGATGAGTGGATTGGGTTTTTAAAAAAAAGAATTTATTTATTTGGAGACAACCGTCTTGGTTGGGATATATTTCGAGACTAACTTAAGTAGGTAGGGAGTCTGGGAAGGAAATAAATGCTGATATGGCGAAAGGGAAGTGGGTCTAGCAAGGGTAAGCAAAAAGGTAAAGAAGATAAGATATAACACCTCCCCCAACAAGAGTAAACTTACGGTTACAAGGAAGTTTACTTAGAAGTAGAAGAAGGAGGATGTCAAACGAGGAAACCAATAGGGCTGATTACAAGGATAGGAAGGATGCGCCTTCTATAACTAAGAAAGTTATACAAAACTAATACTTATGCTATTCTTAATCTAGGAAGTGGAACATCTTCTACAGGTGAACCGTCGTCTGTGTTTGACGGTGGGTTTGTACACATTAATGGAATGTTAAAAATCTTAGCTTTGTAATAAATGTAACTAAGAAGTAAAATAAAGGAAATAACTAATAAAATGGTAAGAATAGGGAAACTTATATGGTGAGATATTATGTTACTATCATCGTTTACAAAATTATTCAATTCTCTGTTTACTAAATCTGCTTGAGTTTTTAAATGCTTGAGATCGTCTAAGTTAATATTGGACAAGATTACAGCAGATGTATTTACTTTAAACTTGTTGAATGCATGAAAAGTACAGCATTTATCATCAATAAGGCTAAAATCTGTATGAATATGTGGTATGTTTATTTCTAGGTCAAGCATTGTTAACAGTTTTACATTTCGGCAAAATGCCACACATCGAGGTTTTAAGGATAATATACCTGTTCCATTTATATTTATTTCTCTGACATCAGAGTTACATTCTACGGAAAGTCTTGTAGATCGGGATTGTACAAATATCCAGCTATTATGACCAATGTTTTGCCATATGTCTACATTGCCATAAATAAATTTCGTTTCACACTGTGAGGGTAAATTTTTTACAACTCTCGTCATTAATTCAATTTCACAAATAGGATTTGTATTAACTGAAAGAATATTTGAAACATCGCAAGCGATATCCTTTTTAGATATAATTTTGCAAGATTGAAGGTCTGTTAAGGTGCAATATGTCGATTTATCTTTACTAAGGCCTACGAAGTTTGATGTAGGAATTATCATAGCATATGAATTAGATAAGTTTACGTCATGTGGTACTGGGATAGGAATTATTTTGTATAAGTCATACTGAATATGATAAACTAGCGGGATCCTTAGTATAAATATAACATTGTTAGGGCTATAATAAGCATCAAGTTCCGAAACTTTTAATATTACATTGATATTACTTAAATCTATACTTACAGGTAATTCCTTATATTTAGGTATATGCTTAAGGTTACTTTCTATGTCAGCATATAACTGTGTCGGAGTGACGACAGAAGGATGCAGCGTATTGCTGTTTGCAAACATTACAGAATTAACAATATCCTCTAATTTATACGATAAAGTAAGTAGACTGGCTTCGAGGGTATTAATTACTTCAGCTAACTTATTTCTAAATAGTATTTCATTAGTAATAATAGATACATTTTTTAGTAGAGTACTAGTAACTTCATTCAAACGGGCTTCGTTATTTAATATCGTATCTATAGTTTTATTGAAATTCAAGATTGCCGATTCGGAAATAAAAATATTTTGTTTAATTAAAGAAGCTATCTTCTTTTCATTTAAATGCAGCGTTTGAATGGCGTTATTGTACTTATTTAAGTCATCTTCATCCATAGTACCGAACAAGTTTTTCATTAATGTACCAACACCAGCAAACCAAGCAGATCGTTTAGGTCTATTCGATATTAAGTGAGATATTGAATTATAATCTCTATATATGTCGTCGTAAAGCGACGTTAGTGGATTTAGCATATTATAACATCGGAAATCGTCAACTGCCTTGTTTTGCTCGCAGAGGAATTTATACGTATCGAATACATTTTTGATATTTGTGAGATGTGGTTTAATAAATTTGAGATCCACTGGTATGACAAAATGAATATGATCGTTTACGAGTTTCAAAGTGCCGATAGGGTCGAAGTAAATGCCAGGACTTTTATTCAGTGGTTGAACGAGTTCATGAGCCAAAGATGTCGTAATAGGAAATAGGAGTAGTACGAGTCTGAAAGTCAAATATTAAATAATAATATTAATGATTATACTAAGTTGGGACTTGCCAGTTTTATTTCGTCAAAATGATGTCGCACATGTCTCCTATCAATTAGTAGAGTCACAGTATTATTGTTATGGACTTGTAGGATTTTGTAAGGACCTTTCCATATAGGGGATAGTGCTTTCCTTAGTCTAAGGTGATTTTTGAGATAGACGAGATCTCCGACATGGTATTCAGGAATTCTTGTATGTGTGTCATAGTATTTTTTCGAGTTCTCTTTCGATTGATTGATGTGTTCGATTGCTTTTTCTCTGGAGTATTTGAGCCTGTGGTTTAGCATTTTAAGATACTCAGGATACGTGAGGTCCGGTGCAGAGTCATAGATTGAGTCAGGTATGTAAGGTTTGTGTCCAAATAAAAGTTCATAAGGTGTATAGTTCGTGGTGCAATGAGTGTTGGTGTTGTAAGTCATGATAGCAGTGTAAACGTAACGAGGCCAGTTATCCTGATTATCATTGACGAATGATTTAAGATATTCTTTTAGAGTCGAGTGACTGCGCTCAAGGGCGCCTTGAGTTTGTGGGTGGTATGGGCTTGACCATAATTGCTTGATTTTTAGGAATTCACAAGTCCTTTTGAAAAGATCTGCTGTGAAATTTGTGCCTTGATCTGTTAATATGGTTTTAGGAATACCGAATAGGGAAATGAAATGTAACAAGCACTCGCTAGTTTCCTCAGCTGTTGTTGATCGAATTGGGTAAGCTAGTGAGTATTTGGTCAGATCATCTTGCAAGGTTAGGATATATTTCAATTTGGCTGTCCCTGCTTCGGGTAATGGACCAACTATGTCCAATGCAATGCGTTGAAAGGGGGATGTTGATGTAGTAGTGATTTGCATAGGAGCGCGGTTAACCTTTCGGAGAGCTTTATTCTCTTGACAGAGTTTACATGACTTCACATAGTTTTCTATATCGCTACGCATACCCTTCCAGTGATATTTCTCTTGAATTCGTTTAAGCATTCTTGCGCTTCCTAAGTGACCTGCGATAGGTATATCGTGATTTTCGCGTAATATCGTTTTTATTTCTCCCAATGATGGGAATATTATGGTATTGCGATAGATAGTGACGAGTATATTTGTATTATTAAAAAGGAATAGTATCATACTGTACAATTTTGTATATGAATGTGAATCAAACGGATTTTTAAAATCTGTGATGCTGATTTGATTGATAGATTTTAGAATTAAATTATTGCGGAGATTTTTCAGGCTGTTGTATAATTCTTCATAAGAAGTCTTATCGAAGTGATTGACTTTGGTGAATAATAGATAAACGTTTCGATTTTTTAGATCAAAGTTTATGAATGAATATAATGTTCTTTCTCTATTAATAACTTCATCTTTATTTTCCAGTTCATTAAGGGTATCTTCTACGTAAGGGTTGCTTTCATCGAGATCAATAGATGTTGGTATTACAATGATTGCTTTGATATCGCTTTTAAGAATACTTGAATTTGATTCTAGAATTTTTGCATTGGATGTAAATGTTCTGTTGGCTGTCATAGTTTTCAGAAATCGGGAGTAATCATCGTTTGATATAACGAGTTGTTCTTCACTCACTCACACACACACTTCCAGTTTCGGGTAGGTCTACAGCTGGGTCGCTGTATGAATCGAGTCGTGATGTCGAAGGTAAGTTCATATTGTTCTCAGGATTGAGAGAAGGAGTGAGAGGTAAGTTTGTGTTCCTTTCAGGTTCTTCATTAGCGGCTGTTTCGTTAACGCCGGGTGCGAGATATTCTAATACTTCATTTTCGATTTCAGGATTAATGATATCTGCGTCTAGACTAAGTGGAGACACTAAAAGGCTTTGGAAATCGTCAGTTTCTTCATTAAGTGTGCCTGATGGCTGTGATGTTTGTAGTGGAACTTCGTCGGTTGCGACATTTGGGTTAAGATTTGACTTATTTTGTGGGTAGATTGGATTGACAGGATATCTAGAGAGCGCGTCTGCGGCAGAGTTGAGTTTACCTTTGCGGTACTCGATGTCGTAGTCAAACTCCTCGAGTTTCAGTCTCCAGCGTTGGAGTTTGCTGCTGGGATCCCTATGATTAAATAACCATCTCAAGGGTCTGTGGTCAGTGATGATCACAAATTTACGACCATAAAGGTAAGGACGGAATGTTTTACAACCGTATAGTATCGCCAATAATTCCTTCTCGGTGGTGCTATAATTGATTTCGCATTTGTTGAGGGTTCGCGAGGCGAATGCTATAGGTTGGTCCGTTCCTACTGATCCTTGTGAAAGGACAGCCCCGATGGCGTGATTTGAGGCATCACAGGTAAGTATGAAAGGCTTCGAAAAGTCTGGGTATATGAGGAGTGGCGCAGTTGTCAGGCGGTTCTTTAGTGTATCGAATGCTAGCTGTTCTTCGTTACCCCATTTGAATGGAACATCTTTCTTCAAAAGGTTTGTAAGGGCCTTAGCTGTTTTGGAGAAATCGGGTATAAACCTTCGGTAATAAGAGACAAGTCCTAGAAAGGATTTTATGTCCTTCGGCGTCTTCGGTGCCGGAAATGCAGTGACAGATTTGACCTTCTCGGGGTTAGGCTTGACGCCTTGCTCGGTGATGATGTGTCCAAGGTAACAAACTTCTCGCCGTAGGAACTCACATTTGTCGGGTTGTAGTTTCAGATTGAATTCACGCACTCTTTCAAAGATGTCGTTCAAATTGGATATGTGACTCTGAAGGTCATATGAGTAGATTACGATGTCATCCAGATAGACGAAGCATTTAATGCCCTGGAGACCCGTGAGAGCTGAATTCATAAGGCGCTGAAAGGTTGAGGGCGCATTTTTTAAGCCAAAGGGCATTCGAGTAAATTCAAAGTGCCCTTGCGGTACGGAGAATGCGGTTTTGGCTGCATCATCAGCGGACATCTTTATCTGATGAAAACCAGACGCTAAATCTAACGTAGTGAAGTATTTGCTGGCTCCTAGCTGATCAAGTATTTCAGAGATATTGGGTATAGGATAGGAGTCGCCTATTGTGACGTCATTTAGTTTTCGGTAATCGATCACTACCCGCCATTTTCTTTCACCGGACGCGTCAATCTTTTTGGGTACTATCCAGATGGGTGAAGACCATGGAGAATAAGAAGGCTTAATTATATCTTGTTCTAGCATCTTATTCACTTGCTTCTGAACTTCTTGTTTATGACATTCAGGGAAACGGTAAGTTTTCGTGTTGATAGGAGCAGAGGACGTAGTTTTAATTTCATGCTCGATGGCATTGGTAAAGGATAGTTTGTCCCCTGGTAAGTAAAACACATCGGAAAATTTGGAACAAACTTCGTGCAGTGCTTGGGTTTCCTCTGTATTCAGATGTGAAACACGGAGCTGCTCAATTACTTTACCTGTTCGAATATAATTGTCATGGTTTTCGCATTGTGACGTATGATTGATTGAATGAGGAGTCATCTCCTTTTTGTCTAAGTGTGTAATTGTTAGTTTGAGAGACGAGTCAATTGTCATAGGGTCTTCGGATATGTTTACAACAGAGATGTTAATTCTATTGTTGTCCTTGACGCGTACTAGACAGTTTGCGATCAAAAGGGTGTCGGATAATTTTTGGTCAAGGATTAGTCCTTCTCTCACGTCAGGGTTGGTCACAGCACATTCGATCACAGTCTCAGTCCGTGCCGGGATAATGAAGGCCGGTTCGTGAAAGTGTAGTTTTATCGCTGTCCGTCTGAGATAGAGTTTGTCGTCAGTATAGTTGATACTGCAACCATGGGCATTGAGCATGTCGGATCCGATGATTCCATCATATGGAAGGTGGATCCAGTCCACAACATGGAATTTGTGGCTGATATTACATGATTTGGAAAGTGCCATACGTAGATTGAAATGACCTCTGGTGGAGATAGGATCTTCATCAGAGTCAATGCCCTTTAATTGGATGGTCTCTTTAGTGAGCTGAGGGCGCTTTTGGATACATGAGCTTTTTAATAAGCTGACAGTCGATCCCGAGTCTACCAAGAGAGACAAGGGGATGTCGGATATTGAAGATTCCACTAGAACGTGTGGAAGTAAGGTTTTTGTAGGATCACTCGTGATTTCATAGAGTTGGCTGGGTTTTGATTCCTCATTTTTGAGGTTATGGTTTCCATGTGGCGGAACCATCTCGAGTGTAGAAGGCTTGGATGATGAGGAGCGAGCATGTAGCGCTGCTCCTGAGGGCTGATTGTCTACTGAGCGGCGTCCATGTCGCGGAGCCGGAGTAGATTCAGGAATTGGATTAGAATTGATGCCGATTTTAAAATCACGAGTTCTCGCTCGGCATCGAGACGAGACAGCTATTAGTTTTTTGGAAGGGTGTCGTCAGTTTCATCGAATCCCCGTTCAGGGGGTGAGTACTCGTCGGATTCTCGGTTGTCATCAGTCGTGAAGTTAACACGCTGGAACTGTCGCGGACTCTGGTCAAAGTTGTTTTTAAAGCGGTTGTTGTTGTATTCCCTCTTTCTGCACTGTTCAAGGACGTGTCCTTGAGTTTTGCAGTATCTACAGAATAAATTTGATCTGTTTGCACTGGGCCCTGTTTGAGCGTTGTACGCTCTGTCAGGCTGCTGTGGTCTTTGTGTTAGGAATTGTGGTCTCTGTGTTTGGAATTGTGGTCTCTGTGTTTGGAATTGTGGTCTCTGTCTGTCATTTTGGGTAGATCGTTTATAAAGGCTCTGCTGTATCCGTTCTTCTGATATTGCTAAATTTATGGCTTCGTTTAGTGTTTTGGGTGCCCTACACCTAACCATATTAGATAACCTCGGGTGGAGACCGATGAGGAAGTGATGGAGGGCTAAGTCCTCCATCGCTGCCGTTCGGCCTGCGATTTCTTTACTTTTTGTATTTGACAAACTAATTTCGGTAATAAGTTGGGCCAAGCAGGCCTCTACTTTTAGGGAAAATTGGCTAACAGTTTCCTGGGCGCCTTGCTTACTTTCCTGTAGGTCTGTAAGTAGGTGGGAGTAGTGTTTACGTTCACAAAATTGTTTTTTCAGGAATTCCTTGAGCTGTTCCCATTCTGAAAATTCCTTTATGGAACATGCTACTTCGGCTTTGCCGTTTAATTGGCTAAGGATATATTTGAACAGGATGGGCTTTTGCCCATCTGATGCGAGTTCAATGGCATTATTGCAGTTAATTAAAAATGGATTTAACGTCTCCCTATTCCCGTCATAGGGCTTGATAAATTTGAATAGGGTGTTAAGGTCGATTTCGGACATTTTTGACGTTGACCTTGTTTTGGGTGCGGAAATTAGTGGAGAGCTATAGGGTGTGCTTGCGGTCTGTTCGTCTTCTTGTGAAATATCTGGATCTATGCAATGAATGTCTTTTTCGGGCTTTAGTTCCCTGGGCATAATTTATTTGAGGCTCTAAAGATAATTATTTTCTCTTTAGAACAAATAGCAAGCAAACAACAACAACAACATAACAATACACAATAAAATTTCAAGATAATAATAATACAATGAATATAAAATTAATGGCTGAAATAAACATAGAATATTGTAAAACTTTGGATACGACACGGAGAGAACACAACACACAGTAAAATAAAATAAAGTTCGATTTAGAAATGGCAAGAGTTCACTTACTGGCTATACGCGTAGAATATTATAATTAAAAACATTGTCCGAGATAAGCCGCGGAGCGTCGGATTACGTCGACCAGCAGGTAGATAGTACCGGCCACGGTATAACCGTGACAGTGGGCAACCACCTCGCCACTCAAGGCGAAGACCGGCTGTAGCACAGAGCAGAGTGCCCAGCAGTGGGCCTTACAGGGGTGGACGTGGACACTTTCACGCACTTCACAGAACCTTTGCCCAATAGTGGGCTTCACACTTTTAGGTCCTTTACCCTATAGTGGGCTTTGGACAGTAGAACACTTTCGAGATTTTTGCGCGGAGCCGTCGCCCAGCAATGGGCTTTCACCTAACACTTTGTATTTTATTTCACGGATTCGGAGGGTTAACCGGGGATTTTCTAATTTAAATCCCTTTACGCTGCCACCATTTGTAATAATGGATGAGTGGATTGGGTTTTTAAAAAAAAGAATTTATTTATTTGGAGACAACCGTCTTGGTTGGGATATATTTCGAGACTAACTTAAGTAGGTAGGGAGTCTGGGAAGGAAATAAATGCTGATATGGCGAAAGGGAAGTGGGTCTAGCAAGGGTAAGCAAAAAGGTAAAGAAGATAAGATATAACAGAACGAACATAAAAAAATTTAATTTATATTATACTCTCGAATTGAGTACCTCCTTCTTTTTGAAGTCGATTAAAAGGTAACTTTAAGTTATTAAGTTAGGACAGCCTTTAGTGTGGTACGGTACGATGATACTTAGGCGCTGTCACATCTTCCCGAGACACTCATGTTAGGGCTGGCGCCGCGGCTTATTCGGCGGAGCTATTGAACCTGTTATATATGCTAACCCGGGTAGTGGCACGTAGTGGTGACATATAATTATTTGACCGATTATTGAACCGTTTGGGGTCGAGACATTGGGCCGGTGTGGGGACCGGGAGCTCATCGGATTTTCCAAAACTTATCAAAGCTATTTGATCGATATTTGATTGATTGTAGCGGTTTAGAGCATTTGAGTTATCTACAGGCTGACAATAGCTAGTGGATTGCTCAAATGTTATTGTAGTAGCTGCAGTATTGTAATTGGTTATTAACCAACTATTGACTCTATCCTCTTGTTTGTAGTTGTACCGTATGCCCTTGATGTCGATGCCGTACAGCAACTGCAATGTACTGTGTCGAGATACTCAACATTGTTTGCACACGGTCATTCACCATTGTTAAGTCCGTGCGTGTTTAACTCCCTCCGAGTAACTTTAAAAATCTTTAAATAGTGCCAAGTCACTGCTATGCAATCTGCGTCTACAGTGTAAACATAGCCTTTGGATTTCTTATATAGGTTATTGCTGTGTAATTGGTGTGTAGTCATTCGCGCTATGTAGTGCATAGGCATGTACTATGTACCGTTATAGAGCGATATAATGATTCAGAGCGAGGTGCGAAAATAAGCGTTGAATAAGGTCGAAAGCGGTACCAGAGAATTCCTATGTAATCTTAATTGATTTGCGGTGACACTTCGATGGGTGAATGCTACTGGCATCTTGAACTGACCGCTTCCGTCTTTTTGAGGGCACATTAAGCCGTCAACCGAGGTTGTCTTTGAACAATTACTGTCTTTAAAATAGCACTGATTTTAAATCGGTTTTTCAAGTCTTTGGCCTGTGGCCGGTCTTCTTGTCGGTGCCCGTGCTCAGCTACGCTTGCTAGCTTTGTGTATATTATGTATATATTATTATTATATATTGTGTATATAGTATTATTATATATTGTGTATATATTATTATCACTCATAAGTTGACCCCAATTTTCTAGTGATTATTAATGTAAGATTAAGGATCATGGACACTTGCATCATTTATAAATCCGGAAGCTAAACAAAGCAAAAAAAAAAATACCATAAAATAAAACCGGCTTCAACACTCAAAAGTGTGAAATAACTTTTTGAAGTCGGTACTATGATAGTTCAAAAGTAACTATTATCAGAATATTTTGTGCTCATGGTTCCGACTTCGACAAGTTATTTCACATTTTGATGTGTTGAAGTCGGTTCCATTTTTTGGTATTTTTTTTTCACACTACCTATGCTACTCACGGGATCAATTGTCATTGTGTATGTTCACCGATTTCTTCACAAGTAGACGTAACAATTTTCAATTATTCGAGTGTAACTCAAAAACCGTTTGACCGATTTTGATGGAACCACACGGGAAACACCATTTTTCAAATAAAAAAATATTCATCAGAATCGGTTCGCCTAGTCGAAATCCGAGGTAAAAAAAATAAAAAAACATACGGGTCGAATTATCAGCACCTCTTCCTTTTTTTGAAGTCGATATAAAAATACGCGGTTTATATAACATACTGAGTTATTCTCTGCGGTAGTCTCTTTTGTTTTGCTTTGTTACAAATGTATTTTTCATTGTTTATTGACACCGTTAAATAATTCACAATTGTTGAATAATGCTAATTAATTTGATAAACACCTATACTACCTTTAATAATTAAGAACTAATCACTACCTCTATTATGATTATAATTATGTATACCATGTTTGACGTGTAAATTTATATTACCAATAAATTGATTATGATTATGATTATTGTTATACCCCACTAAGTGCGGTATATCTAATTTAAAATAATAATGTAATGTACTAATTTATTTTTACGGCTCAATAAAACTCTTCCTCAGTTTTCGAAATTATTGTGCTATTACGACGCTATTACGTATCTATTTAAGTCGCAAACAGGTATTAAAGATCATCGCTAATACATTAGAAAACATAATAATTATAATAATAAATTACATGGATTTCACAGTTATTGCATATAAGTTTACATTAACGAAAAGCTTGTTTATATTTCTTCGGGCGAGTAGCGCTGAAACGGTCTTTCAAAATCGATTTAAAATAAACATCGTACATAACGAGTTAGCCCAAAATAAACTGAACCGGATTGATTTATTTGTTATATTAATAAACAACAGTGTAATTCTTAGCGAAGTAGCTGCTGAAAAATGGTGTTACTTGCGCTTTCACTTCCTTGTTTTTCTTGATTTTTAAATAATTATGTTTGAGAGTTTCGTAATAGTACCTGGTTGCTTGCGTTGCGCGATGTCTGTTTGTGTTGTGCTCGTTATTTATCGGAAAAGTTGCCTTAATTTTTTACAATAAATTTTGCGCTTTTGTGAAAATATAATTCTTTCACTTCCTTGTTTTTCTTGATTTTTAAATAATAATGTTTGAGAGTTTCGTAATAGTACCTGGTTGCTTGCGTTGCGCGATGTCTGTTTGTGTTGTGCTCGTTATTTATCTGAAAAGTTGCCTTAATTTTTTACAATAAATTTTGCGCTTTTGTGAAAATATAATTCTTTCACTTCCTTGTTTTTCTTGATTTTTAAATAATTATGTTTGAGAGTTTCGTAATAGTACCTGGTTGCTTGCGTTGCGCGATGTCTGTTTGTGTTGTGCTCGTTATTTATCTCAAAAGTTGCCTTAATTTTTTACAATAAATTTTGCGCTTTTGTGAAAATATAATTCACTGTGTAAGAACGTATATAAAGCCGTGTATAAAGCGTAGTTTAATATTTGTACATATTGTTCTCATTTTTAGGTTTCAGTTTTATTTATTTATTTGATATAATTCGATTTAGAACAAATTCAATGTATGCTATATATATTATATGGAACGTTTTTGTGATGTTATAATATTTATATAGTGTTTAATATTTTTTAGTAAAAACCAATTTATCTTGTAAAATGTGGATCTCGGTCCGGGGACCGCAGAGTACAATGTTCTCCGAGAACAGACGACAGATTTTAACCGACTTGAAAAAAAGAGTTTCTATGTTCCCCTGTAATGTTTTTTATTTGTACGTAAGTAAGTATGTTTACCGCTTTCTCCGCCAACTGTTTGTTGACCTATTTTGAAAAATATGTTTTTATTGAAAGAGTAGGTTATGTCTACGCTGCCTAGACATTTAAACTTTATCAAAATCGGCTTAGTGGTATTTACGTTATCGAGGAAAATCTTTAAAAAATCAGGCGAATAAAGTCAGTTGTTTCAAATTTTGTAAGTGAGTAACTTGTTATTGTGGATAGCAATAAAATTGTTTTCTCTATTGCTTTATAGCAACACCTACATGTAGGCTTTAGAAGGTCGAAGTAATGGAAATGATGATGATTATGATAAACCTTATTCTTACAATTTTAAGAGCTATTATTTCAGAGCATTGTGACTTGCCATAATGACACCATTTTTAAAGTAAACACGCTGCATATGTATGCCAGACGAGGACGTGACCCGGTCTCGTCGAGTTTACGCATATTTTTACAAGACTTATAAAAAATGACAAAAACACGCTAACAGCTAAAACCACTTCAAAAGTTTTAACTAAGTACGGACATTATTTGTGTATCTGGGGATTTTGTCGTTGGCTTATTCAAAATCATTTATTTGTAGGTAATTATCTTATTCTATTAATATTTCAAAGGAGAACATTTGATATATGTTTGTTACATTTTTTACGCTAGAACGGATAAACGGATTTGTATTAAATTTGTCTGATAGTTATATAGGAAGCACATAGGCTACTTTTTTCCCGATGATTCCCGCGGGATAATTGAAGTGACGGGAAAACCCTAGTCCGAATGAAACCTCGGGGCACATCTAGTTTTAGTATAAATTAATGATTGGAATTATTGATAGGTTGATCTTGTCCAAGTGGTCATATTTTAGATATACTATAAATTAAATATTATTGTATACCTAAGTATAATTCTTGGAATATCTTATTAAGTGCCCTCTAATCTTCTAATACACCCAGTGTATAATTGATCGAAGAGAAAATCCCAAATCTATTGACCATTCATCATCATAATGGGCCAAATTATTTATTTAGAGAACTTAGCAGAACGTTTTTTTTTTTATTATTATTATTACAATATTTTCTACCCCTATGTTTAAATGGGGTTCCATTTTACACTTCTCTAATTTTCATTATGTCTAGTATACTAGTATATGTATAAAATATAAATAGATAAATAATCAAGCTAACTGAATTAGATTTTAAAGTCTCCTAAGATCAACGTTTCCCAGGTCAGTTAGTATAAAAATTATACCGGTATTCAAAGGGCCGACAAAGTACCGTCCTATAATATCCATATCCCCAGTGTTACAGATACAGATTGATGCTTATGATCTCTTGGTATCAGGCGACCCGTTCAGTTTAACAGTTATTCCATTAAAAAAGTATAACCAAAATGCCATGTAAAAATGATTACTTGCAGTTACATCGAACATTACCATTAATAGTTGTAGCCGTCTTACAAAGCGTGGACGGGATTAAGTAGTAAATAATAAATATCACCTATCCATATTGGTGATTGTTTCTGATGCGCCCGCGCCGGCCGGCAATCACCTTGGTGATTACCAGACCGGTGCGACCGCAACCGTGATGTTTGGCAACCGCAGTCGAGGTCACTGTTCATGAGAAAACAACTCATTTACGAGTAGCCAAATTATAATACAAATACAAAATATTTTCACTGACATAAATATTACATTCAGTTTCTTGAGTCCATACGCTTCTAAACTAGAATAACTGTTTTTCGGAAACCATACACATTAAACTTTGACAAAAAACAATTTTATTATACCAAATACAATAGAAGTACAAATATATTTAACTGGTCGTAATTTGGTGAAACATACAGCATAGTACTCCTTGCTTACTCGGTACATATATTATTATTACCTTATTATTAACATTATTATGTTAAAAGGTTGAAGGTATAAAGTATATCATTCAACATTACCAATAGGTTAGGTTAGACACACAGTCACAGTAGTAATTCTTGATAGCTCATGCAGATCTATGACGCTCTACTCGTTCCACTCGTATCATAAACAAATTACTAGATATGTGAGTTATATACATATATACCTCAGTTCGATAACTCCGTCATAGTAAAATTCTTTTTCATCCTATAGAATAAAATGTGTTGTATTGGTCTCATACATATTTTATCAAAATTTGGTTTCAGTGTTTCTTTTTAATTTCATGAATGTATTGGTAATATTCTACAGAAAGTAGAAGGCGATTTTTTAGTCTTTAATTATAAACTGTTGCCAAGAGGCGCGCATCGCACGCGTTTGTTTCTTGTCGTGAAGTGTGTGTGAAAGTAGTGTATTTTTTCAAAATACCCACATTTCATTTTAATATTTCGTTTCAAATATGCAAATGTTTACTAGAGTCTCGTGACTACGATAAATGTAACTTTGTCGAAACGTCGAGGTTACTCAAAATTGTACTTTGATATCAAAATGTGCCCGAATAGAACCGTCAAATGAAAACCCGAATTCGATTCGTGAAAGTTTAAAACTTTCATTGACTGTATCCATTGGTAATTCGGCAATTCGCCATCGCTATATGGTAGATATACCACCTATACGCACGAAGCGTTATGCTTCCACTTTTTTAATGCGTACTGCCAAGGAATGGAACTCGTTACCCGAGTCTGTGTTTCCCGATATGTACAATCTTGGAGTCTTCAAGTCGCGAGTGAATAGGTACCTTCTAGGTTTGCGTGCTAAATCCTAGACAACGTCATCACTTAACATCAGGTGAGACAGTTGTCAAACGCAAACTTATAATATGTAAAAAAAAAAAAAAAAATTCCATGTCCATGATAGCAAAAAATATCGGGCGTATTTAGAGTTAACAACCTATATAGTTACCTACATTCGTAATTGGAATATTTTCTGCTGTAGGCTTATTTGTTCGTTTTTTTCTTTTGTTAATACCTTAGCTATTCCATTGATTATTTTTTCACATGTTCTCCTGTGTTCCGCTACAGTAAACATTTCAGTTTTGGTGCATTGACCTTTCTATCGGTTTCGTAACCATTGTTTTGTTTTTAAACGTCGCACATATGGCGCCTTTGTTTTCCACAGACTGTTTACTTTTCCTTTTAACACATGAAAAAAGTAAAAGTGTTTCTAATTTGTGCATTTATACATTTACATCATAAATGTAACCTTTTTCATCCCTCCCCTATTTTCTCTATCGTTTATTAATTGATTAGTGACTTGAAGCGGCATTATGTAATTTCTGAAACGGTCGATTTTAATTGAACGGTCATCAATTGAGTTTTCGATCACGTGTCCATTATCAATAGGCTAAAATCGGACTGAATTCGTTTTTCAGTTCAAATATTTAAAGGAAAAATTTCTGAATTGAATTCGTTTTCTCAATATTTTTTCTTTTCTTCATTGTATTGGTTTTGGCTATTCACGCCTACTGGAAAAAAAGATGTTCTTATTGAGGTGGCAAGACTTGACCAAGCAGTTTGGTGGAGGCACCTGTCATCCAGAGAAATAGTATTTATTTCGTACAAAATTTCAGCATAACCATGCGACGCGTCCATGCCGCCAAAATGCTGGGGACTTTTACCTCCACAGTTGGACATTTCAATTTAGCTTGAGTTATTATTTCTCAGATTCTAGGTTATAATATTAATTATTAATGATTATAAATTAATTAAGATTTTGATATTAATTATTTCAAATTTTAATGTCATAAATTTAGTTGTTTATTATATTTCAACAGACTGTCAAAAAAGGAAGAGTATCGTTTTTTTTAATCCTCATAAAGGCCGTTTTTATGGGTATTTCAAATTTATTAAACCATAATTAGATTTATTCAAACACAAATAGGTTAAATACTATACACCGCCGTGGTGGTACCGGCCTAGAATAGTACTCCCCCATCTCTTCCCGCGGGTGCCGTAAGAGTCGGCTAAGGGAACACGTACCAGAAGGTGGGCAGCAGCGCCTTCTGAGGATTGGAAATAATACTGCGCTCGCCAACCCGCCTGCCAAGCGTGGCGAGTATTGGCAAATCCCCCCTATATGGGGGAGGCTTCTGTCCAGCAGTGGACGCACATGGCTGAGAGAAGAGAAGATGTTGGGTGCATGTAATGTTATTGTTCGAAAGAAAACTTTCTGCCATGTCTGCTAGAGTAGGCTTTAGAGCGTTTTTATTCTATTTATTAACAACATATGGACTGAGAGTAACTACCTGCAAATGTTATTTAATTCTAATTATTTTTAGGAGCTGTTTGAGGAGTGATAATTAACACGCTAAAAATGTATATTTTAAAAATGTTTACTTATGTGAAAATTTAAGTTTTTTTGTTTCTGCCTCAAATAAATCTATTTTATTCTTTAACCTTCTTCTGTTCTCTTTTTTGGAGAAATTATTGTAAACTTTCCACCTTTACATAAAGTTACTCAGTTAGTATAGTTTATGAACCACGTTCTTTTACTAAATCTTTGTTTAAATAAATTACTAGACCGTTATGATGAGACAACAGGTACGTCTAAGTACTACTACGCGTATGTTTAAAAGAAACTTTTATATTTCACTAGCATTTTTCGAGAAAGTTCCTTTTCCCTTGGTTTGGACCAAAATAGCTCGAGATAAATGTTTTATCTTCCCCAGCCACACCCTGAGCTGGAAGCTGTAATCCGCTGTGAGCTAGTCTGGTTTTCTTACTTATCTAGTCTAGTATTTATGTGAATATAAAGACTTAACGAACGTATCTTCCACTTTCCAAGCTATCTGTTTATTTTCAACTAGTAGATACCCACCTACTTAAAAAGTTGGTGTTTTCCTTTATGTGGTAAAATAAAAGTAGTTTTCGTACTAGTTTTGCATTGGTGTAAAAACTTAATTTATTAAATTTACCTAAGTCGGATAAATGACCCTAATTCTGTTACTCGCTCGAACTAGCTAAAACTCACTGAAATTATTGAAAGTGAAAAAAGGTCGTAGTATATTTAAGCTAAAATTCAAATTGGTATAATTCCAAAGAACTCTATTTCTAATACTATACGAATTTTATTCAATTGCTTGGCAATTGAATAATGGCTTGACAAGTAAGTGGTGACTTATTTTACCCAAATATACTAGCAATTTAAAAAAGGAATAAATTTTAGTGTTGCTATTGATAAGTGTGATACTAATTTTGGACTTTATCGTAACCAAATAAGAACTTATCTCAATTATCTTATTTGCCATGGGGAAGATAGGTATAATTCGAATCGTAAATAACATTTATAAACCGACTAGTAGCGCCCCGCGGTTCACCCGCGTGGATTACGGTTGTCCCGTTACATCAATCATTCCACGGGAATCATACATTTTACCGAAATAAAAAGTAGCCTATGTGATATTCCAGACAATAATCTATCTCTGTGTCAAATTTCATCCACATCCGTTCAGGCGTTCTGGCGTGATTGAGTAACAAACATCTATCCATCCATCCAAACTTTGACTATTATAATATAAGTGGGATAATATTGAAGAATGTACGCCAATTCTCGCAAGGTGCCACTGCTACTCACTTTGCTTGTTCAATAAAAATATACGTCTCTTAGCGCACTGGTAACTCGATATCACCGTATTCGAGCAATGTTTCCTGCCTGTCACGATACTCGAAAGCCATAGAGTGCGTCACGGTAAGATAACTCGTGCCATATCCGCAGGGGTGCCACCCAACTGTAGAGTTACAACTGATGGGATCGACTTTGGATCAGAATCGAATTGCGCTTTTGACTTGTAATCACCATCATTTCTAACCTCACTGAATTGTTTCGAAAGGTTTTACTGGTACCAAATGAAACGTTTTCATAGTCGACACAGTGAATTACAAAATATGGAACCGAGACAGGGCTACCGTAAGGGCACCAGCAACACTCCCGAGTGTTGCTATCGTCTATCTATCTACAAGATTGAAACAGAAATAAGGAGATGAATGAGCCGCTGGATTAAGAGGGCATAATCACGTTAAACTGATCTCAAATGTGTGCGATAGAGTCTCCATAATAACTACACAGCATACAAACCCAGCGTAGGAATTCTAGTGACAAGGTAGACAGACAATCTCATAGATCACAAGGAGGTTATAGATGTAAACCGCTTTCAACCAGCTCTTACGACGATAAATATACAGTCGCGATCCCAGACTCGATTTCATCAGTTGTACCTTTTATTATATACCTACCTTATTTGATAATCCCCCGTATACACTATTAGTTCCGTAAGGATACACCTCGACCGGACAAGGGGGTCTCTCACCTGGTGTTGTTAACGGCTGACACATGGTCATTGTCCGCATATTTTATAAGGAAATAGGAAATTAGTGGTTGGTGTGAATGTTCACTATTTTGACTGTGACTATTGACCAGTAGTTAGAAAGGTATATCACCTGCTTGTAACGGTTTTCATATACTTATAAGGTTTATTATAAATATATTATAATAATATTATAAAAAATATTTTCTTTTTTTTTATATCACACTCAGACCCCTGCACTAGGATTCCCTGTATCGCGGGAGGCATGGACACACACAATCACAGCACACAAACACCCAAGTCCCGGGGCAAACATCTACACTCATCGCACGTGTTACTTTTTCACGCAAAAACTACTGAAAAGATTTGGATGAAATTTGGAAAGGAGATAAGTTAGACCCTGGAATAACACGTAAGGTATTTTTCATCCCGAAAATAGTTGCTCTTCCCGCGGGATAAGTAAATAATTAAAAAACCTCTGTTACTCCTTCACACTCAAACGGTTAGCAGATTTCGATGAAATTTGTTATAGAGATAAGTTGGTCCCTGGCATAACACATGGGCTATTACTATCCCGGAAAAGCTATAGATTTCTCGTGGGATCATTGAGGTAGCGGGAAAACGGTAATCCACGCGGGTGAAACCACGGGTCGCTACTAGTACTATATATGACGCCGTCAACTGTCACCGCAAACGGTTTTTTTACCGCCAAAAATAACTGACCTACATATTAGAAACCTCTATAGTCTATAATAGGTACATCTGTCGATCATTGCCACCCGGGCGATGCCATTAAGGCGGCAACTACACGTATTATTTTCAAATTAATCGCTGTGTAGTACATCGTCAGACGTTGCGTGTACGGTCGTCTCACTCTGTATTTTTTAATATAAAATAAGCTTTATGTGATTACGATAAAGTTGGCATTTGGCTTGTTTCGTCTTAATCACTTGCCAGTGACGAATCGGAGCGTGGCGTGCGAAATTTCTATGAAATTTTTATCGGTTACCGTTTCAGTGTAGTGCAACGATTTCCACTTGTATCACCTGTGTGTTTTGTGCTTTTATTCGTAGTGTTTGTGGTTTTATATTCAAGTTTATTATCAGATTTGTTTAACATTAACAGGGAATTTGTTTATCTTTCTTGTGTGTGAAAATCATATTTAAACATTTACTACAGGTCAGTCATATTATATATAAAAATAAATTTGTTTAATTTTTGTTATATTAAAACAAATTGACGGTCGCCGTGGCGCAATGGTCAGTGTCAGTGACTTGACTTCTGTGTCTCCGGGACCCTGGGTTCGAATCCCGGCAGGGGCAAACATTTGTGCGAGGAGTATAGGTGTTAGTCCCGGGTCTTGGGTGTTTGTGTGTTGTGATTGTGTGTGTCCATGCCTCCCGCGACACAGGGAACCCTAGTGCGGAGGTCTGAGTGTGATAAAAAAAAAAAAGAAATAATGAATAATTAATTTGCATTCCTTTGTCTTGTTTTATATTTCTGGTCATGATTCCAAGTTGACAATGCAGATGTCACCGATTTTTTAATTAAATTTTGACTTGTTTCAAGGGTCCTTGAGCTGTCAAATTAAACTGCTGGCTCGTTTTTGTAAAGACCACTCAATGCGGTATTAGTTGGTTTCATTATCTATCTATGTGCGTGGAATTTTGAAGATGCTTGATCTGTTGAAAAAACTTCTGCGATTCTTTGCAACTTGAAATATTATAGCAGCAGATTTAGTCGAGGGAATGCCAAATATTATAATTCTTTTGTTTCGAGTTATTTCTGATTAATAACAACAATTATACAACCTTTGTGAAACATTGCTTTTTTATTTTTTATAATGTACATAATCGACCTAGATAGGATTTGTGTATGTAGTTTTTACAAAATGTAATGAAGAACAGCTCCACAGTTCAATATGGTGCTTTGTTTTGGAGTAATTCAATCTAGAAGTTCAATGAAGTAATTATAAGTATAAGTTGAAGCGATGATAGATCAGCGGTGGGAGCGTCGGGCATCAAACTGACGGACGCTGGTCCGATTCCCAGCATGGCGGTAGAATACTCGAGTGCCCGTCTGGCTAGCTACCACCCTGAAGCTCGAAAAACTGTTACCAAACACAGTGTGTTCATGTAGGAGTCCTTGAGATCAAGTAAGCATTCTTTATCTAACGTGATAACATCTTGACCACATCTTCACTGACCATCAAGTGAGAAAAAAACGCTAGATCTATTAAGTATAAAAAATACTGTTATTGACCAAAACGTTCTTATGCACAATTGTGCACCTTGATTGCTTTGTTAAATGCAGCATTGGCGTTTTGTCTGATGTACTTTCAAGTTTAAAATTATCTTACATATGCTATTTTGGTTACGAATTTCTGACATGTCATTAATACTATTATAAAAATAATTATTATATTGAACTATCATGAATTCTATGACAAAATCAATTATTTAGAATAAACGTATTCAATTAAAACAAAACAAAACAAATACCTGGAGCTCATCAGATTTTCCAAAACTTATCAGAGCGTTTGATCGATGCGACGCGTGACCAATATGCTGGCACAAATTTGGCTCAAGGAATCAGCATTGCAACTGTTAGCATTCTGGGCACGCTGCCAGCCGGTAGCGTGTTAGAGCATCTAAGTTATCTATAAGCTACCAACAGCTAGTGGATTGCTCAAATGTTATTGTAATAAGTTATTAGTGTTTTATTTTAGAAAGGGCATCTGCCAATAATAAAAAACGAAATACAATCTTAAGGGGTCAGTATAAGAGCAACCTCGTACGCAAGTAGTCGTTGGTCGGTAATGTAAAATGTACATATTATATTAATATTTGCAAGACAATGAGGTGTCTCAAAGACATGACTGTGTATTCTTTTGTAAAACAATACCCACGTATTAATTATATGCCTCCTTTATGACCTAGTTTTCTTCTTTTCCAGGTAAAGACTGACGTCATGTATTAGCGGTTCAGCGTTAACAGTAAGTTTACAAATCAACAGTAAAACACATTTAAATTTTGAAATGGTTCATTTGGACTAACTCGACGCACAATTCTCATTATTTACATTGGAAGAAAACTTTTCACAACAATATATCATACTTTGCAATATTCTAAGAAGGCACTCGACCGCCTCGGGGCTCGTTTAACATAAATATTTGCAATTAAAATTAAACTTCAGCACCCTATCCGGGCTATTATTCAAATTGCACACCACAGGAGACCTCAGAAAGTTTCAAATTAATTAAGAGGGCCATAAGACGGCCCGTTAAGGAAATAACAATGAAGGTAGCCCCTTAACTCGTATCCTTATTTATTAGAGGCTTGAAGACTATTACAGTTTGCCCCTGTCATCATCTTTGCGGCTTTCAGTGGTACCCCAGTGGAGTTCTCATATTTTCATGCTTGCAACCCTTCCCGCGTGCATATTTTGTTCCATAATGTTTCTAATGGAAATAGGCCGTAATTTCTCACACACATAAAGTTGGCGTGTTCGCTCAGATAATTTTGTAGTTATTGTTCCTCCGAAAGATGAAAGTTCAATAAGCAACATTTATTTTAACATATTTTTAAATCGGTCTAGCTGATTAAAGTTTAAAGCATTTAGACAACTATTCTTAACTATTTCTAACTATTTTAGATTATTGAACCAAATCAGGACATACATTTTAATTAATTTATTTGTGACATCACATAATTAATCCTACTATTATTTTATATATTGTTCAAATGCGAAAGTTTGTGTGTATGTTTGTTACCTCTTCACGCTTAAACGGCTACACCGATGTTGATGAAATTTGGTATGAAGATAGCTTATAACCTGGATTAACACATAGGCTTATTTTGAACATCACCATCATCACCGTTTGTTATCACCTTGCGGTTACAACCTCGGGGCGCAGCTAGTACAGATATAAAAGCAAAACATAAAGAAAACCTGTTATAAATTGGTCTCAAAAAATGCGTAAAAATATCTATATTTTATTTTAAAAAATCACGACAAGCTGCCGTTTTGCCACACCTCATACGTGGTTATGATTGGAGGGGGAAAAGATGAAAAAACCACTAAATACATATTACAATTTTATTGGTTCGGTTGGCTTATTTAACTTGACCTGGTATCATGTTTAAGATTACTAGGGAACAGCTCATTTTTCTCTCCATTTGTGGATATCGCAGATCCTTTCTAGTGGAACCAATACGTTTTTCTCCTCTCGAATCTAAGAATGCATTGCGCTCAATACCTACATTCAATGCTCCGACTTGTTACAAATCAGACTGTACAATAGAAATTCTAGACAAAATATATTGCCCAGGTTTTCACAGAAGGCACACAAATAACTCCATATGACATAAACATTAGGTACAGAGTAAATGTGTACACCGATTGACCCCTAACTAGTTCACGTTGTGTTTTGGGAGGCAATGGCTTAACCCTTAATTGGTACTTAACTAAAATTACGCTAATAAGATATATATTAATAGATACTTAATATATATAAATATTGCACTTGTGTGACTGGATACATCGATGTGATATATTGTGCGTATACTCGTATATATTGGCTGTATCTCTCGTTGATTGACATTAATTAACAAAAAGAAACAATTATTTATATTCTAGCGATAGCACAGCAGAGGGTCTATACCTATACATATTATACTAGTTCACCTGGCAAACGTTCTGCCATATATTTACGAAATGTCAAAGTAAAACGACACGTCATTTAAAATATTTCACGTCAATAATCGCCGTTTTAATTATTTGGATATTTAATCATGTAAAATTTTAAAATCGATATAAGGTGGAGACCCAACTATACACAAACAAAGTCATATAAATCAGGCAAGCCGCAAGCGGAGGAGGTCGATAACAAAACCTGTGACACGACTTTTACATATATTAGATAAGTCAAAAATAGATGTCGAATAACTTCATTCAGTGAAGAACACGACCGGTGAGCTTCCCAGTCATGAATGTCATCATAAAGGACTTGTGCCATTCACGTCTCGGAGCGGTATAGAGTGCATGCTGCATATGAGAGAGCTGATATATCGTTTGCACTTTTTCTTTGTCGAGAACCGACGCCGACGGCGAATGAGCTAGTGCACGCCAGACAATACGCATTCTTCCTAAGGCTTCCACCGTCTGCGAACTTTCATACGTATAATTTGAGAAATTACCTTTTCAATTTACATTCATTTCTTTGCTACTTCAAAGGTTTCCGAACTTATTGAAGCTTTTGTATCGCGATATTTGAACGCTCTTAAAAGACGGATGAAAATTAGATCTTCATGATCCATAATTCCATTTCTGAACAAAGACAGTGAACAGAAATATATCAACAAGAATGAAATCTTTTTATAGATGTTTTATTTTCTTTCCGCCTCTGAAACTTTGTCAAAGAATATGAAAGCGACTACAGTTAACCAAATTGCTTTTATCGTAACGTTTTTATTTTGTGATGTTGTTTATTTGTTTGAATGTGGCAGAGACAAACTGTTTTATTAGTCGAATGAATACGGCTATTTTGCCCATACTTGTCTATTTTACTTGTTGGTTCTAAGTTCAATGTTCTTCATTGTACGTTGATGTATTCGAGACTTATTTTTGGTCATTTGTAGTCATTGTACGAGGTCAAGCGTGTGGTATATCTCCCATTATGGTTTATATTATAGTATAATATGCCTTATGTGTTAGCATGTTCTTTTATTCACTTATATACATGCAATATACTTCGCTTGATAGGATATCAACTGTAATGTTGATCTAACAGTTCTAATAATAGTTCATACAATTAAAGGTAGATGGCGCTAAGAACAACATCCTCAGATGTTTAAGGTAGGGAAAAATTGCCGTCAGCGCTAGCCTCACTAGGCGGTGCGCCTTCTGCGACCGCACAAATACCGGGCTGAGCACCATCTGTGCTCGCCCCCCCTCCGGTGAAGCTGTAAATGCCGGTAGAGGCAAACAGCATTAGTCCGTTAGAAAAAAAAAAAAAAAAAAAAAAAAAAAAAAAATGATTTTAATTATTTTTTTTTTGGTACCTTTAATGTCCACTTTCCATCTTTCCCTATGTTTCAGGGCGACGTTAGCCGCACCAGTAATTTTCAATTGCGTTATCCTTCCCCCACATGTATCAGATGGTCGACACGGACGTGTAGTTGGGTTTCTTCTTCTTCTCCTCAGCAATTGGATATCCACTGCTGGACATATATGCCTCCTCCATATAGGGGGGATTTGCCAATTCTCGGCACGCTTGGCAAGCAGGTCGGCGAGCGCATTAAGTATGATTTCTGATCCTCAGAAGGCGCTGCTTCCCACCTTCTGGTACATGATCCCTTAGCCGACTCTTACGGCACCCGCGGGAAGAGATAGGGGTGCACTATTCTCGGCCGGTACCACCACGGCACACGGTAGTTGGGTTTAAGAAAACTATTATCCTACTAATATTATAAATGCGAAATTATGCATGTATGCGCTCAACGCAACGGCTACACCGATTTCGATGAAATTTGATGAGGAGATAGTTTAAACTCTGGATTGACACATAGGCTACTTTAATCCTGGAAAAAGTATTTTCCTGTGGGATAGTTGAGGTCGCGGAAAAACCATAATCCATGCGTTTGAAATCGCGGGGCGCTACTAGTGAGATATTATTATTTCGTTTTAACGGATTAAATTAATATCTCAGTTTAGATACTCTCTTTGAAAACTAGTTTTATATGAAGTTGTTAATCCAGCTGGATTGTATTCTCCGCTTATCTTGTGTCCAAACAAAATATTTACATTTGTTCGTCTTAACACGAGCACACACGTGAGTGTAAAAATATAAATAACAAGGCCGTGTTGCGGCATCTGTGACATTCTACACCGCGTTCTGTGGTTATTACTTCTACAGATAATCTGTATAATTGTCTGGCAATTAGTTGTTTATCTTAATATATACGTTGTTTATATTTGACACATACATTTCCGTTTAAAATTAACTTTAAAAATAAATAAATAATTTATTTATTTATTTAATTGACATTCTTGTGTAGGCATAACAGTCGCCCAATTCACCTACACAAGCTTAATTGTATAGTACAAATACATACCTAGCATACAATAAAACAAAAATAAATTAACAATATACGATAATACATATTATAAACCATGGGTTTCATAGTTAAACTAAGTCCATGATTACAAGTTTGCCTCTGCATATTCTATTACCGCCCTGTGAACCTCTCGTGGCGTATGATGGAATATGTCCACATCTTGGCGCTGGTGCAGTACAGCATTGAGAAGATGCAAAACTCGTGGAATAGGGGACATGCGCCTCTGCTCACTCCTATACCCTCGTATGGAAAACAGATTATGTCGCCTAGCTCTTATATAATTGTCAGGTACAGCCAAATTTATTTTTCCTAATAGTAATGGTATGCACCTACTCCCAGATAAGACTTGAATCATATATTCTATTAAAGATGCATCTAGCGTTTGAACACTATCTCACTTGATGGTCAGTGAAGATGACGAGGTGTTCTAAGATGTAATCACGCTAAATCTATATGTATAGGTACAGTCTCTCAAGCACTGCTGTCTAAACACACTATGTGTTTGGTGACAGTTTTTCAAATCTGAGGGTGGTAGCTGACCAGCCGGATACACAAAAGTAGCCTACCACCATGCTGGAACTTTGATAACGGTGCTATACCAACGGAATCTCCAGCCGTTGGTGTTAGTTTGACAACTGACTCTTCCACCGCTGAGCTATCATCGCTTTACTTTATACTTGGAACGCATCCAGCTTTAATCTCTAAAAACAATATTCATAACGTTGTGATTGTAATTCATGCGAAATTAATGAAACATAATTATAATAGGTAACCTCGATATGGTTAATTTTATCTCCGCTCTAATATCGTTTTCTTTTTTTGTTGGTACACGTGGGTTCAATTTAATGTGCCCATAACCGCTTACGAGAATAGTTTAATGCTGTCAAACCGTTTTCGTTATTTTATTGCCGATAATCAATAATTCATCGCCATCAGAATTCAGTTAGGTGTGGCCATAGTTATTTTTTAAGTTTTATTGTGATACTTAATTCAAGGACCTGCTGTAATAATGCCTATGGGTATATTTTTGTTTATGTATTTTCGAGATAATGTATTGTTCCGAGCAGTTGTGGCGCGAGTTATATTATAACAAAGCCTCCACAATGCCAGAAAGAGATCTACCTTCATGGGTCATGCACCTACTGAAAGGATTAAAACATTTAAAGAAAATTAGAAAGAAAGAAAGAAAATTATTTATTTCTGACTTATAACAATCCAAACGAATAAGGGCGCATTTAGGAAAAACATAGAATAAAAATTAAAATTCAAGTTGACCAAACAGGACATTTTCATTATTTTTAGCTATACAATTTATTTTTATGCTTGCGTTTGACAACTGTTTCACCTGATGTTAATTGATGACGTGGTCTAAGAAGTAGGACGCAATATTTAACATTTTACATAAAAAGATCGACTGCCATTAGCGACATTCTGTAAATGTTTATTTTTAATAAATATAACTTCAACTCTCACTTTTCTTGTGTTTATTGTGAATACGCTACCATTTTTAGCCTGGAGATATATTCAATAATCGATCGTTTAATAGTATTAGCTAAGAACTGCTCATTCAGTAGATGAGATATTTTTTTGCAATTTTCTTTTATATGTACCAGAAAAGAAAATGTAGGTATATCAGAAAAAATCTACTACAGCACCAATTTTCCCTTGTACGGCTAAAGCTCTATAAAATTTCCATTACGTCGTGTTTTCTATAAGTAAAAGAGAGTACAAAATCTTGAAGATTTTCTTCGCAAAATCCTAGGATCTCGTATGCTGTAGGTAAATGGCTTTCCTACTTGAATTACTGCAAATAGTTCCGATAATACAGGGCTTAAAACAGTTGTGTTTGGCACAGAATAAGCAATAGTTAGTATATTTGAAACTTTGTACTTTAGAGTGGGACACTTTATGCTATTAACATAATATTATACGATTACAAGCTATGTTGATTATCCCTCGGAAACAGTATTTTTGTCTGAATGAAACGTGTGAAAAAAAATCAATGAAAAATACGTATATTATCAACTCTTTGGATCTCAGCCATAGGATGTCCACTACTGGACATATGCCTCCCCCATTTTGGAGGGGTTTGCCAATACTCGCCACGCTTGGCAGGCGGGTTGGCGAGCGCAGTATAAAAATATGACCCTCAGAAGGCGCTGCTGCCCATCCTTCTGGTACGTGATCCCTTAGTCGACTCTTACGACACCCACGGGAAGATATGGGGGGGTACAATTCTAAGCCGGTACCCCACTCTTTGGATAATATAGTGTAAAAGTACAGTTGTATTAGATCTTGTACTCTGAGACTATCTCTAGCATTGAGTATGAACATTTTCATGATGATTAGTCATGTGGTTGTTGGATTTCAAAGTATATACTTTGAAATTCGTAGACCCCCATATGTGTAGAAACGGCAGTTTATTTGTTCTAAATTAATCCTGTAATAAACTTCTAAACAAATTTAAATGGTATTTATTAGATGCAGCTGTCCTTGTTACAAAATAGCAATTACATATCAATACAAAAAATACTCAATAACAAATAACATAATAATGAACATACTCTCGTATTCAGTAGCTTGAAATTATTAGAGATGCCAAGTTATGCCAATTATGTAAAGCGACGCTCAAGTTTGGACGGACCTTTTTTTTTTTTTTTTTTTTTTTTTTTTACGTGGGCGAAATGCATTTACGCACTTCCGCCTACCGGGAAGTAGGCGGGGTGTGTCGGGCTCGCTCGAGCATCACCGCTCCCTGGGGGGCCTCATGGCCCCCAACCCTAACTGCACCCACAGCAGCCAGGGTCCACTACCGACTAAAACCCACGGTGTCCATCCTGCCGCTATAACGGAGGGGGCGCGGGGTATTGCATACCGCGCCCCCACCACGGCCGTCCGTTTCCGGACCCCTCCAGGGGGGAGGATGACCCTCCCCCTCGCGACCGTGCCGGGACCAAGAGCACGGCCGCACCACCCCGGGGACCACACAGTGCAAGGAACGCCAGACTTCCCACATCCGACGCTCGTGGTCCCCTGCGATGGGCCAGATGGAGCAGCCCCATCGCCAGCCGCTTCGGCCGCCACCCTCCGACGGCGGCCATATCGGCGCCACAGCAGGAGACGAACTGAATCACTCCCGCCGCAGCGCCTCCTCAGCTGCAGCGCCGTCCCACAGCGCCGCTGCCCCCCTCAGTTGCAGTGCTTTGCAGCACCGCAACCTACCGTCTGATGGACCGCTCCTCGTCGGCTTGGCGAGCAAAGCCTATCGGGAGCAGTCCCGGCCAAAATACTATAAACATACATAAATAAATGGATATAAATAAACTTACATAGATATGAGACACGCGAGGCGCCGGACGATGTCTAGTTACGTCTAATTCAGAGGAATTAGACCAAGAACAGGCAGCACCGCGAGAAGGTAATCGCCAGACTTGCCTTGAGGATCATCACGACCTGCGCTTCCCCCAAGACCGTAACCTCCCTACCCATCACGGGATGAGTAAAGAAGGCCTGGACTTAACCAAAACAAGCAGCGTGAACGCCGCAAGCATAGGCATAGCAACTATTTAATGGATAAACCCAGACCCGCCCAAGTTTGGACGGACCTGCCCCTACTCTGGTCAACCGAACTAAACTCAATGGACATTCCCAAATACCGAGCCAACAAGTGAGTCACGAATGACGCCTAGGCGCATTCCTTCTCCAGACTATGCCGTATCTCTATCCAGTTTGCCGAAAGTGATCCGATTGGCGACCGGCCAGCGGCACGACAGACAAATATTTTGAGGGCAATTCATTGGAGCCCAGTGCGCCAGCCGCGTGCCACCACGGACATAATTCTACCACTATTTATACGGACGCCAAATATAAACATTTGACATTATTGCCCCGAGTAAATTGTAGGCGCGCGCGCCTGATGCTATATTGCGGAAGACGACAATTTCGGCCATTTGGCCACCCGTATAGAGATCGTTACGGCAATCATTGCCCGATTACTAATCTACCTTATTGCTCCTAACATTCCTAATGCCTCTTGCCTGCCGCGAGTAATTGAATTCGTAGCATCCTTTTATATAAACGTATCACCACACGAGGCGTCGAATCGATATGAGCTTTCGCAAGTAATAAATTCACATTTCTATTTATACCGGGTTTATAGGCTACAAAACCATTCCAAAGTCCACATTCTCGTTGAAAAAATGTTCTTTCTAAATGCTCCACATACGTAACCACCAATTTGTAACTCACGGGTCATGTGAAATAGCTTTAAAGCATTTGGGGGCGTCTATTCCTGTGAAAATACTCACCTATACACACCGTTCACGTTGGTCTATTTGTAAAACAGCTGAAAGCAAGGCTGGGAAAGAGTAATGAGGATACACATGCATTTTTCACGTGTCGCTCCGAGACTGCTGTGTCACTGGAAACATTGCGAACGTGTGTGCAAGTAGGAAAGTCACGTGCGAGCGACAAAATGTCGCATAAAACACTGTCGAGTGGATAGCAGAATAGGTGCCTCGTGGCTTGAAAGCGGGTGGAGCGTGACGGCAGGGTCTAATAAATGACGTTGTGAATTCATGACTCTGCATTAAACTCTTTCAATCGCTGTTATCAATTGCTGTTATCAATTGCTTCAAATAACATCTATTGGTTAAAAGAAGATTGATCATCCTCGATCTGGATTGTTCGGATAGTTTTGTTACAACTGGAGATTTCGTCAGCTTTATCAAAATAATAACATATATAGTTGAAACAAAGCGATGATAATCTCGGTTTTGTAAGGGTCTGCCGTCAATATAACGGTAGTTGATTCGCCACCTCTGACTCGGGTTTTCGATCCAGATAACATTGTTAATAAATCCATAATATGGTGGTAGGTTATTTTTTTTTGAGTTTATCGTATGACCATCTACCTACTACTATCATCAAGTATAAAAAATGTCACAATACGCTCAGTAAGTTCACCTGGACACACTACCTACTGACAGCTACCTACCTATCCTTGAGATCTATTCAATATTCTAAGAGTCTAAACGCGACTTCACCCACGTAAGATAGTGGTCAAACAAAAGACCTATAAAGTATAAAAAAAGATTGAGCTATACATATTACATACATTGCTAAAATATTGTTGTTAATTTTATGTTGTGTTGGTGTATATGTCTTATGTACAATAAAGATCTATCTACCTATGTATCCATTTCTTTAGGTCGTTCTTTGATTGAAATTGTGGTGATGATTCTCCTCCTCTAGTACATCTGTATTATGCCAGTGAAGATTAACAATTTTCTTAAACATTTCGACTGTTATTTGATACCTATCTTACTATTCATATAAGATGCCATCGCCATACGGTAGTAGCAGAGTTCATTGAGCCATCGTGACATACAAGCGTGCCTACCTAAAACATAGGTACAATTCACGTTTTCGTGTTCACAGGAAGTCTCCTATATTTATTCATAGACGTTGCGCTTCACTACGTTAAGTTCTCTTCCACGGATAATCAAATGACATCATAAATATCCACACAGGCTCTTACTGACCTAAATAAGTTGGTTAATTCTAATGATACCCGGTATGGTAGTTATATTTAGAGGCCACAATTTTTATTCAACAATTCATTATTATCTCAGGCATAGTACGCCCACTGCTTAAGACATAGGGCATAAGTAGGCCTACCCCATTAATTTATATAAGGATCGGATGGTAGCGGCCCGCATCCAGCATTTACCTGCGATCAGGGGGTCATCCTTCTAAAAATATTGCTTTGACTATTGCTATAGCTTTCCACTTTCTTTTCGTCTTTTCGAACCTGAGAAATATTCAACAATTGATTAATTGTTAATAAATCAATTTTAGACTTAGTTTATTATTAAATAATTACTTTTATAAGCTTCCTTAGGTTCGAAAAAAAGGAAAAAAGTCGAAAGCTATAGCAATAGTGAAAGCAATTGTTTTGGGCGGATGACCCCCTGGGTCAGCTTGTCACTCCACCTTGTCGCCCTATGCTGCGCTTGCCAGTCCGTGGTCTCCATTTGAGAACCTTTCGACCTCAGTGGGCATCAGTTCTTCTAGCTATGTGCCCTGCCCACTGCCAATTTAACTTGCTAATCTGCTGGGCTATGTCGATGACTTTCGTTCTTCTACTGATCTCCTTATTTCAGATTCGATCGCGTGGAGAATCCCCGAGTATAGTCCTCTCCATAACTCGTTGCGCGGCCTTGAGCTTCCTTACAAGGCCCGTAGTCAGAGTCCACGTTTCAGTTCGTATGTAAGAATTTGACAATATTTCATAACTGAATGGATAATGAGAATATAAGAGTCTTCTATTTCATTTAAAATATGTAGCTAAATTATATATGACAGTTGAATTATTTTGTCAATATAATTTAGCTTTTATATTCGACAAAAACTCGAAGGTATCAAAGAAAACACATGAGCAGGACAAAGAATGAGGGTAAAAGAGAACATTTCATTAAGTCAAAGAACCCTTAAAAGGCTTGCAATCCGTGCACTGTATAAAGCTCAGTGCCTATTAGAGTACACCTTTCAAACCTCCGCACCGTGTCCCTTTCCTAACTTTAAGGTAAACACACCCTTAGATTGAAGATCCCTTGGAAATGAAAACACTTGTGGTAATGATTGTGTATGTGGGTAGTATTTGTTTGTGGTTTGGTAGAGGGTTGGATTTGTTTTGTTAAGAATATTTCATGAACCGCTACTAAAGTAATTTTGTAACGTTAATTCGGAAAATGACATGAGTGTCTACTATCTGAATTTTATATAATAATTCGTAGTTATATTATTTCGGCAGCGGGAACCTTTTTGTACTTTGTTCTGGTTCTTTTGAACCAGATATGAAATTTACGAATTTCATGACTTGGATCCCTCCCCCCATTTGTCGCAGATGGTCACATTTGAGAGACCCCCCTACCCCCTGGTGTTACGTCACACATTATGCAAATTTGCTCGAAATTATTAAATTGATATTTTGAAATCTCTGTATAATTTTGACGAAAACAAATTTAGGTACGTATTCCTTTTTTCTGAGATGCAACAATTCTAAGTTTGTGTTTTTTGCCTTAGGTCACATCTTCGATTACGGACGAGACGTAAATTATGACTTTTAAGTGTTAACATTAGAATTTGACACATTGCGTCACAAAGCTTAGGCCTCCCCCCACCCCTTGTCACAATATGTCAAACTTTGCTGACTTAAAACTTGACTCCCACCCCTTAAAAAGCGTGACGGAATTTATGGATGGCCCCTTATCATCAGGCGATATATTTTCGAAAATCGTTTATTGATTAAACATAGATCAATAAACGATTGTGAACAATAAATAATATGCATCTCATTAATTTAAGCAATAATATTGATATTATGCACTGTAAATTACAATATCATACTTGTGTCGTAGAATAACCATTATATAGAAATATTGGTGAAGTAACTCACACAGTGCGTACCTATATATTCAAAATACAACATGATGTACTTCCATCTAAGGTCCCCTCCCCTAAGGAGTAGGGATTTGTCGAGGGTTGGTAATGACTCTTTCCTCAGTACATCTTCCACAGGAAATGGCTGCAAAGTGTTTTTCTATTCTCCTGCTTACCCTGGGGTGGGACATCAAATAACCTGTATTGTTTTACGCTTCACTATTATTTATAAATGATCGCAGTACACGTATCATATCTCAGATTGTGTAAAATAATTGATAGACGTAGGCACAAACTGTTAATTATCTAGACTAGAACAACTCTGACACAGACAATCGTCAGTTTGTTCTTGTAAAAAATGTGCGTTATTCTATTTTTAAAATTATTACTTTAATGTCACACTATTTTTATAGAGGCGAAAGTTTTTTGTTTGTCATTTGTATGTTTATTTCTCCTTGACGCTGAAACGGCTGAACGGATTTGCATGAAATTTGAAATTAAGCTAGCTTATACTGTGGAATGACTCATAGGGTACTTTGATTAATTGAGGCAGTGGGAAAAACGATGTCCACGTGAAACCGCGAGTACCAACTAGTATTTTTGTAAAACAGAGTTCGTAGAATTGAACAGTTCATGCCATTCGACTGATAGATGAAAAGAAAATAGTTTTTTTTGTACTTATTACTTATAATTAAAATTTTCTATGATTTAGCCCGGTCTACAGGTTGATACTCGTATAGATCAACTCTGCGTTTCTGGTATGGCGGAAAAACATTTGCATATTGTGCCGCAGGGCCCTAGAAACAAATAAAAAAATATAAATTGGTAAAAGTAATATCAAAATATCGCTGATCATTTTAATGACATAGAACCTGCTCGTTGAAACCTCGGTAAAAAGATTGCTAATTATAAGAATTACTTACAATTCCTATCTATGGAGTCCGTAAGCGCTTCTGCACTCGCCAAAAGTCCGCTGACGGCGTAAATACCCCATGTGGTAAACAGCATTTAGCCATTTCTAACATAGACATAGACCGTAAGCGCTTCGACTTGGATCTATTTTGTACAAGTATAGGCAGGGTGTGGAGCAGAGAATTTTATTGAACAATCTGATTCTATTAGTACCATAATCCGTATAAGTTGTAAGTACAAAAAAAAAATTAATGTGTGTATATAATTATGTTTCACGATATTATTGTATAATATACTTTGATTATCCGTGACCACATAATTGGCCTTTAATATAGTAACACCTATATTTCGATGTTATATTTTAATGGCTGGTGGTCAATGATGTTTTACTAAAGATGACGTATATTCATACTGCGCGGTGCTCAGATTTTGTTCCTTTACGACATAAACATGCTTACTGCGACAGATAATACGGTACAAATAATATAGAAAAGGATAGCTATATGTTTAGACTTGCGCTTGAAATACGCGTCGTAATCAAAATTACTACAATTGACTTAATTTTGCCGCCTCAGTTTCCGCGCCCTTGTGCGACATCTACCTCATATAAACATACAATATCATTGGCTGGTGGTATTCTACATTGAGTATAAAAAACAGTAAATTATAAAATTATTAACACATTTATTGCTGTTAAATATATTCTCTACTCCTTTTCCTTCGGTCCTTTATCCAAATTCTGATTCATTCACCTTTAAACTAAATCCAATGACATAAAATCGAGAAACAAATCCCTTCCAACCCTTATCGTCCCTTTGATTCAGGAAGCTAAGACATTTCGCCGGTGCAATGGTGCACGAAGCTTTATGTACTGTGAACCGTTGACGGTAGGCAAGAACCTACGGATAGGGGCTGCAACCCTTCGATTTGTCTATTGAAACATCTGCCAGAGAAGTTATCTGTCTTTGAAATAATGTGCTAATGATTTTGAAATGCAAATGGAGTTTAAACTGACTGAAAATTATATAAAATTCTTTCTTTCTCTGCTACGGGATTATAGTAATAAAATAAATAAATAAAATATTAAAAAAAAACAGATAACAGACAGTTAAGTCAATACTTTACTTTAGGTTAGTCGTTTCATGATACATAATGTGAAATTGTTGAGCAGATCGTATGAATACAGTCGAACAAATAACCTCCTTTTCTGAAGTCGGTTAAAAAGTATAAGCGACATGAGTCTTGGTTGACAAGAAAAGATCAATCGGTTTGCCAAAATAGATGTACCTGATATTACAAATGTGATATTGACTCTGTCTGCCACGTTTTTAGACATAAGCCGCTGAACTAACTTCGATATTTTCTGCGTAGAATTAGATTACTTTGAACAATGGCTGATCTTAAAGAATGGCATAGGCTAATTTACGTCCTGGCAAAATTATGGTTCGCATGGGATAACTGAGTTAACGGGAAAACCGTACTTCACGCGGGTGAATCCGCGGAGCGCAGGTTATAAGTTAATATTATCTATTATTATCAGGAAAGTTGATGCTAAAAGTTGTACCATTTCATAGTTGCTCCACATACTCGTACGCCGTTCGTCGGTTCAACTAATTGTATTCGGCTAAGCTTATCCTCGCCTCGTGTTATCATTGACCTAGTTGAAACAATGGGAGTTCGCTGGCTTGTTTGTCTAAGCAGCTGTCGCAGTGTGATGAGTACATTGGCATGCTCAAAATGCTCATACATACAGTATGTATGTAGGTGAATACCGCTAGAACGTACGCTTTGTTGTTGTTACTACTATATCATTATATTATTTTATTTGAAGGCTTACAGCTATTATTACAAAATACTTTTTAAATTAACTTAGGAATAGCCATCAACAAGCATAGCAATTATATAGCATATAATAAGTACACAAACAGACATTCACGCCTCTTTCCCGTAAGGGTACTCATAGACCTCCCATGCACATAATACGTCAAACAAACCCGTTGAATTAGAACTAGAAAAATCGTGCGACTCATCATCATCATCATCTCAGCCATAGGACGTCCACTGCTGGACATAGGCCTCCCCCATTGATTTCCACAAGGACCGGTTGGAAGCGGCCCGCATCCAGCCCTTGCCTGCGATCTTAGTTAGGTCGTCTGTCCACCTGGGGCCTAAGTCTACTATTCAATATGGCAATATGATCGGCTCACAATTGGTGAATTTGACAGCTTTGGTAGTCCGCTATTTTTAAGTCGTTCATATTGAATCAATCTTGATTCCATTCTAGATTCAATGACACACCGCGTTATTTCCGTAGTCTGTTAGTAAATTAAATGTCAAATGCCGTACTAAATCGACACAGGCCGAGCATAGGTTCAACATAGACTCAGGCTGCTATGACTTAGCAGATTACGGATTTATGACGTTGTCTTATTGGCATCGGCTCGCCCTCGCAGCAGACTGAATATGAACTTTGAATTAGTAGACTTGATACCCTGGTCGGTGGCCGTCTTATGCTGCGCTTGCCAGTCCGTGGTCTCCATTCGAGAACCTTGTGAACCAACTCTTACCAGACATTAATTAAGGGTCAACAAGATACAGGTTCCGCCTAGTTTTGAACCCGCCGCCCCTGTCAAACACTAATTGAACTGGTTGAATATATTTGATTTAATAAAACTTATAGGTAGTTAGTTATAGTTAAGTTTTGTTATGTTTAAATCAAAAGACAGTGTTTGTATATTTCCTTTGAAGAAAGAATAAAGGGCGACACAGTTCAGTCGCTTCATCCACGCTCATCAGACCTTTCATACAAGAGCGTCAGTTCAGAGTACTCTTGACCTGGCCCTTTCTTAGAACTTCCCCAAGTGATTTCGGAACGTTCGCCTAGGCCTTCCTCTTCCAACACTACCGTACAGAAAAGAGATACATAATACAATAATTACAAGCATGAGATTAGCAAAATCAGCCCAATATGTTCCCACTGATGGGACCTATATTATTCCCATTCCTCTCCTCAGAGCGGAGCGTTGGCAATGATCCACCACTTCGACAGTGGCCAGCCCAATCTCGAAGTTTTTGGGCCGCCATTATGCCCTCCACCATGGCCTAACCCTTCTTATCGTTAGACAACAACCAGTACCGACGTCTAAACGTGCCCTCCGAAACAAGAAGGCGCCCTGTTTACAATGCAACTTGCGGACACCCATCGTAACACAATTGTCCGCTACGACCGCTTCTTAAGTAAATTACGAAATCTCAGCATCATCTCAGCCATAGGACGTCCATTGCTGGACATAAGCCTCCCCCATTGATTTCCACAAGGACCGGTTGGAAACGGCCCGCGACCAGCCCTTTCCTGCGATCTTAGTCAGGCCGTCCATATCCATCAAGAAACCTACCATTTTAAGATGTTAAGACTCAGTTGATACTTGGGCTATTCCCCAAAATTTGAGATGTCATCAAATTACCCAAATTGTGTTTTACTTCTCCCCCCGTCCCCTGTACGCGGGCAACATCGGCTCGTTATAACGGACCTCGCCAGAGATAAGTACCTCGATGGCCATCTGCTCTCTCCTCGGGGATTATATTATGTTTATCTTAAAATATGGAGCGATTTATTATGTTTTGTATTAACTTCTGAATAATGTTATATTTTGTAAATTATTCTCAATCCCCAGGGAATTTTTAATGGAAACACACCGTGTGCTGCAAACAGACACTTCTGTTTAGAAGTGGATTAACTTAGTAAGGTTTTTGGATTTATTTTATGCTACATATAGGTAGCTCTCTTATTTTTTACACAAAATTGTTATTATTTAGCTCTTTTTAGACAGTTATTAGTGACGTCTAACTTTCTTTGAGAACATCAGTGGCCGAAGCACGAATCATTATCGACTGCACGTAGTGCAGTCTTATCAGATGTTAAGTGCAGCATAATATCATAGAAACTGCCTAATCACTCGTCATCGACCAGATATTTCCAAAATGAATCATCGAGCCTTTCCACTCCCAAGTTCACATCAATTCTAGGTGTAATTGATGTGAACAAGGTACGCTTACCATGTGCTCTCCAAATGTTTGCAGCTATTTTAGTAATGTTAAATTCTCACAAACTAGATCCAGCCGCCGTTATTAGGTATTTATTGCGTGTGTTTAACATACACAAACAATAAATCAGCTCTGCAATGTCCTATCGTATCAGTACAAGTATGTGTAGTTGTGTGTGTAAGTTTGTGTTCGGAACAGTAGATTGCCTATTTTTATACGTATATAAGTTTCGCTATACGTTTCTTCTATATTTGACGATTCTGTCAGTCACCTATAGAAACACTTTGTGTAGAACCGACTTCAAAAAAAGGAGTAGGTTCTCAATTTGACCCGTATGTTTCTTTATGTACCATTATCAGCAACCCCTCGCGGTTTGACATAGCGTAGTATGATTTTTTATTCCAAGATTATTATTTTTTGGAGACGTAGAGGAGAGGTTTTATAACTCTTATAAGGCGTATCTTAAATTTCATGATCAGCGGTTTACCAGCTATGACGTCATTTTAAACAAAAAGTAATATTTTCATTTATAATATTGTAAAGGTAATATTGCTTCTTTATTAAATACTTTTTTGAAACGATGAACACTCACGTGCCTTTGACATGGAATCTATGGATTAACGTACCTACCAAAGCACGAACGAAAATGCACTAGACGTCACCCACCCAAGGTTTATATTTGGAGGGGTGATATGATATCTAGTGGCAGCGTTTTTTAATTCAGTTATTCGGTTACGATCACATACGAGTGGTACAAACTCCTCTCCGAGCGTTTTGAAGTATTGCTTATCAATCACAAATTCCTAAAACACTTTCCACTGGTGATGCAAGATAATTGATTACTTATAATTATACATGTGCATTGAGATCTGTTCAGCCATAGGACGTCCACTGCTGGACATGTGCCTCCCCCATATAGGGGGGATTTGCCATTACTCGCCACGCTTGGCAGGCGGGTTGGCGAGCGCAGTATGATTTCTGATCCTCAGAAGGCGCTGCTGCCCACCTTCTGGTACGTGATCCCTTAGCCGACTCTTACGGCACCCGCGGGAAGAGATGGGGGAGTACTATTCTAAGCCGGTACCACCACGGCAAGAGAGATTTGTGCATGTGCATTGAGAGATTTGTTGTTATAGCAACTCAGTCTGAAGTTAGGTCTTTAATGTAGGTAAACACATCCCGCACACACACGCTTCGCAAAAAGCATAAAAATAGCCGCTGCGCTGGTAGCGTCGCTTTAACCATAAGGTTAGAGCGACGCTACCAGCGCAGCGTTATTTTGCTTCCGCAAATAACAGTTTTAACGAAATCTCAGTTTATTAAATGTACCATGAACACTATATCACACCGCTAAACTAATTAAATGTTGTAAACATCACGTGGCGCGTAAACCTTCTAATCGCTGACGATAAAGCGCACTACGCGCCCAGACTCTCAATGACCTTTGCAATTTATTATTTTAAATTAGAATAAAAATCTCGTTCAGTGTAATAAAGGATAATGTGAAGAAGGAAACGCGTCATGTTGGGAGATGCAAAATGGTGCATCTATTTTCTCGCTGAGCGACGAAGCGCCACAGAAAGTATGAGTACCATGTAGATATATAGGTACTGTATAATATAGTGTACAACGCAAACCGTGCGGTTTTGCAAGGAAAATTTTAATAAGGCAAATGCTCCAAGAGCAATACTTCTGAGGTTTACTTTCTTTAGTATATTTGCTGTGTTGTTAATGCGACGGAAAACTTGTTTGGAATTGTTTGCATGAATTTCGACAGTTTTGTAAATTTTCATTTTTGCTTTTGAAAGTTGAACTAGCGAGTGGTTGGCAACTTACTTAAGGCAACCTTCAATAAATTATTTCACAGTCAACAAAAGCTTTCTAAGTAATCATCGCAAATCGTCATGATTAATAATGGCTTTGGGTAAAAGTAATATGGAACTGTAATGTTAAATTGATACATTTTGCCCATGTAAAGAAAGCATGCATAGCAAGCGTAATTCCTAAATATAATTCTATAATTAAAGACAATATGATGTGAAATGTGAATTCGGTGGAGCCTAAATTAAAAATTATGCAATTTCTTAAAGGCAATTTTTTCTATACATTGACAAATCTTGATGGATGAATGGAGTTTATATACACCTGACCTGGGAAATGGAGCAGAGTTCCAAGATTTTGATTTTAGAGAATTTTATTTTTTCTCACATCTGAACCTATTACAACATAAAATTTTAAAAAAGTTTCCGAAACCGAAAACAGCAGGCAAACCAATGTTTGAATAAAATCACTTAGATATGTCGTTTCACTATACATACAAAACGATTCAATACTTAAATAAAATGACATCTCTAAGTATTTTTGAGCGCTGGTTTATAAAATACGATTTCAAAGTTAGGAACGTTGTCAAGTGCTTATTGCATCGATAAAATGGTTCAGGAATACTCTATTCGTATCCCAGACCGATTCTTGTGCATTTGTACCTACTTGGCAAACTTATTATACCCACCCTGCTTAGACTTTACCACTAGAGGTTTAGGGATCAAATATGTTTGCGCATTTTATAAAAGGGAATTGAAGAGGATGCTATTGGTCTAGGCACAAAAGTGCAGCCTTAGACAGGACTTAGATGTAATTTTAGTCGAATGGGGACGTTTTTAGTATTCAAGTTCAAGAATATACAATTCGTACATTATATAGATACCACCGTAGAGATAGCACCTCAATAACCACCTATACTATCTGATCTGATCAATTGTTTGTGTGTTGTGAGAATCCTAATGTGGGTACAGTATAGCTGGTGGAAAGGTACGTGGTATTGACGATTTTTGTGTTCATCCCACGCTGGAACATTCAATTATCTTATTCTTTTTTTTATCACACTGAGACCCCCGCACGATTTTTGTTATATTAAGTAAGAATTTATGTAAGTAAGATTCTATGTCTACTGTTAGTAGGTTATTTTTGGGAAATAAATAGATGTTTATTTATATATTTGTTGTAGCGATAACAAACATACATTATGTACTTGTACGGAATAGGTTATGACTAAATATATGATTGAAATATGTCGCGGCGATTTTTATAGTTTTCTATCTAGGATAGAGTCGCGAAAAGTATATGTCTGTGTGTGAGAGAGAGAGAGCAAAATAGGCACATATTTCACACTAACATGAGTTCGACGTTTTTATGATTTGTGTTTATCTCCGAGTCAGAACAAGGTATCCAATTATCGTCATTATGCTTCCACACAGACCGGTTGTATAAAAATATCTCGCGAAAGTATTGCGCAATGCGTTTCATTATGAAACGTTCATTATTGGAGTATTACATACCTGTCTTGTTTTCATTATTTACCCAAGTGTCAAGGCAGATAAATAGAAAAAAGATCAGTATTATGATATTGATTATTATTGTGTTTTTGTGAGTCGAAGACGTAAAAAATAAAATACTTGAATTTTTGTCACAAAATTACGTAATTTTGTGAGGAATAAAACTACCCATGATCTATTAAGAACTAGCTGTACCCCGCGGTTTCATCCGCGTAGACATCGGCAGTTATACGTGGTAGCGTGATGCTATACATAATAATATAGCCTAAAGCCTTCCTCAATAAATGGACTATCCAACACACAAAATAATCAATTTCAACCAGTAGTTCTTGAGATTAGCGCGTTCAACCAACCAAAATTTGATTCCACCATCCCCATTTTATCATCGGTCAACCAGAAGTACGGCAACGCGCCGTCTTCTTTGTTTTAAGTAGGTATACTCATGGTATTATTTAAACCTACTCCTGATTGGAATAGAAAGTTATGCAAGCCGTTCTCTTTCAATTGCCTATCTTCAATGCTCAGACTCCACCCTTTATCAACTGTTTTATTACGCGCATTACATTCACTTGCTCCGACTTCTCACCAATTACTTGGCATTGGCATTCAGTGAAAGACCGTGATATGTGCTATATTAATTGTCATCTTATCTGTGGCTTTGTGTACTAGCTGTTGGATTATCTGTGGTGTGAACGCAGTAAGTGTTTATTAATCTGCCATGCTAACAATGGGGTGTGTGCCAAATAGTCTCAATGAGAGTGTGCCAGGTAACATTTAACCTTAAACTTTACCTACAAGTATTTATTACAAAATCAAGAGAAGGTGTGGTCTGAGAATTACGTCACATGTATGTGTGTTAGTTAAAGGTATTTTTTAAATTAATAACACTATGTTATAATATTAAAGGTAAATCCAAATTCATCGTGGAGTTGCCTTTACTTATTACTTGGCCGCTAATGTCAAAGAGCAAGCAAGATCTTTTTTAAATTAACTTTCCAAAAGTATGTATACAAATGGGCTCATCAGATTGGAGTTCCCTCTCAGAAAAACATGAAACAAACCGGTAAAGTAGGAATCCACAATTTAAATTCACAAAATTAATGTAAACACAAGGAATTAGGCGTCGTCATTATATATTAACCAAAGTATTAGAGATCTCCTCTTTGATAGTCCCCTCTAATCTTAGGATTAAGGAGGATGACGATGTCTCAGTTTTGCATAATTATTCGCTTTATCAGCGGGAAAAAATCAATTTGTGAAAGGGAACGGTTCGCTTTATGCAAAATTGATGCAAGAATCTAGCTGCAACGATGCTTATAGACTTTATTGTTTGAAGATAGAACGTGTCTAGCTTTATGCAACACGGTAGATAAGAATTAATAATTATTATTAGAATTTTCACTAAAATATTATAATACAACAATAAAATATTTGTATAGGGAGGGTATTTTTCTATGTTTTTTTTTCCAAAATTTGAAGGTACTTCAATCACACTAATAAGTTGATTTCCAGTTTTTTAACTGGGTAATCATCTGGATAAGAACACTGCGTCCTACTATTGGATAACACTTAACGGTTTTTTTTTTTTACATTATTATAAGTTTGCATTTGACAACTGTCTCACAAAAGGTACAACACACTTTCAACAGTATTAGGTCGAAATTTCACGTATTTAGAAAAAAGCTATCAGGAGCTACATGTAAACAATGGCAACGTTGCCAGATGAAAAAAAAGTGAAATTATGCCATTTCCCTGAAAGATGGGACAAACTTTGGTTTGAGATGCAACATGACTGTGTAGATTCGACATCCTTGTATGTATCTTCCCATCTTCCAGTGACTGGAATAAGGTCCCCCTCCCCCCTCGCCCACGGCGGCTTTTTGTAGCAATGCTGTCGCGCATTTTGTAAACGCGCTTCTGCATCGCTACTATCGCGCGTTAGTCGCATTTGCAACGTGCGACAAGAGATGCAAACGCGCGGCTGTATCGATACACACGCGCGACAATAAATAAAATCTGAAGATTTTTATGGTTTATTGCATTTACAACATGCTAGGCGGAACTTATGTTCAAATATTAGAAAATAAAATCGAATCTGAATTTAAATTTCAATAAGAACTGAATTATCAATCTAAATTGGATTCAGACGGAACACGATACGCGAAAGGCGCTTGTCTACAGTGTTTCATTTTATTAATAATTCCAAGTTCCTTCACAGAATAGGACAGTGCGAGCTTGCCTTTAGGCGTCTCTAATAATGTCTCCGTTTAGTACCTAACTACATAGATAATCATAAGCGTCACTGCAGAATGTCAAGCATCCTGTGGAAAGCGGTCCGACTCCCAAGATGAGTAGAAACTACATTGCCTTAAGCATTAGCATCTTTAATAGCGGATATGATTTATATTATATGTATATTGGGTGTGTAGTGTATATAAGTATATATATATATCAGTCATCAGGTTACCATAGCACAGGCTCTGCCTAGTTTGGGACCTGAAGACCTTGTGTGAAAGTTAATAAATATTTAAATAATTTATGCGACTGGGATGTTCTCAACTAATTTTGAATACATAATATTAAAAACTTATAGGTACCTACATATTATAGCTCTGCATCATATCAACCTCCTGGCAGTATGGCATTTAACTATTATACAAATGTTTACCAAAGAATTTCGGAAAACATTTTTTTAATTGTTGCTACGCTCTAACAGGGCGTTGCGCTAATGCATTTTGTCATACTGTGCTATACGTACAATACTGCAATTGTAAGACCATAATGACACCAGTTGTAATGTATGGGTCTGAATATTGGACACCAAAAGCGGTAAGTAGATGAAAGAAAAGTGCATGTGGCAGAGCTGCGAATGTTGAGATGGATGTGTGGTGTGACTAGGATGGATAAGATAAGGAATGAGTCTATCAGAGGAAGTTTGAAAGTAGCACCAGTGAATGATACGTTGAAAGGGAATAGATTGGCTTGGTACGGGCATGTCATGAGGATAGGGTCATCGGCTGGGGTTTGTGGGCCCCATCCGACTCAATGGCCCTACGTGCCGGGGAGCGGCTCGAGGCTGAGCTGAGTCACTCCGTCTGCCGTTGGTCCGGTTGATGGCACCGGACCTTAAGCCGGGGCGGGATGGACAGTATTTCCCCATCTCTCCTCGACAGGCTGCGTCTGCTCGCCGAGGTGGTTTCGTCGGTAGGGGCCTGGCTTCTCTGGGTTGGGGGCATGTCATGAGGAGAGATGAAAAACACATAATGGAAAGAGTAGGTACTTAACATGAATGTGCTCGCGGAAACTCAGGCGGCAAAATTAAGTCAATTGTAGTAACTTTCATTGCGACGCGTATTTCAAGCGCAAGTCTAAACATATAGCTACTCTTTTCTATATTATTTGTACCGTATTATCTGTCGCAGTAAGCATGTTTATGTCGTAAAGGAACAAAATCTGAGCACCGCGCAGTATGAATATACGTCATCTTTAGTAAAATATCAATGGGAATAAGTATATAGGTATATCGCAGAACCAATGAGTAAGCGCTATCATAATATCCCATAGTAAAGGGAGACGCGGGTCATTCCGGGTCGACAGACACCGACGACATTAATTTAAGGGCCCGTGTCACCTTTGTTTCGGGTCGGGCGAGTGTAAACTCACTGATAACCGCTTGACTTGAATTTTAAAACGATCCATGGGGGATTAAAGTTGGAAAATTAACTGACACCGTAAGTAATTGCTTTTGATCTCTACGTGCTCTTCATTCATAGGGAGAAACATGGCGATGCGAAAATATGATAGAAAATAGATGCATATTAAAATAATAGTTGTCAAAATTATCGTTTTGGTAGCACAGAAGGTGTTGTACACCGACAAACACCGCGGCCCCGCGCTTCAGTGCACATCAAATCAGTGCGCGGACGCAGGTCGCCGGTACAGGTCGTGTATCAGTTCCCTGAAGATGTGTGTCTAAATCTAACGAAAACGGTCGAGCACTGTCGCGTTACTCGTTTGAATCGTAAGTAAAGTCGGTTAAAACATATTAATAATGTATTATACGTACGATAATTTCAACAAAGAAAGTGTTATATACGAGTAATATAAGTTAGCATAATATAGTTTAATGTTCAGTGTACCTACATAAGACAGAGTTTGGGAAGTGGGAATTGTTAATTTGTTAAGGCCGATTTTTTATTCATAGTTGGGACAACAAAATGCCAAAAGGATCAACAAATAGTTTAATTTCTGATAAATAGGTTTTTAGTCGGTATTATTATGACAGATATTGGTCAAAATATGCTATTGATTTAGACTTGCAACCAGAAGAAAACCTAAAGAGGGTTGCCATCAATCACTTAGCTAACTATTATGCTACGGCTGACTCTATCCAGTATTATGTTTGAGTGTTACCAGAGCGTACCTACTGACCCCAAGTAAACAAGGTAAGTTATTATATATTAATTGGTGAAGGGTGCCCGTTTCTAAACATGGCCCTACTCCGTGGACATCTTCTTAAGATTAGAGAAAGAAATGATAAATAATGAAGCTAAACGTACGTATTAATTTCTTCTCTAATACCTACTTATTCGCCGTCGTCGTTCTAGCAAATTCCATTATAAAGTTTCAATAGTTCCACAGTCTATTCAAAACCCGCTCTATTCACAGTAAAACCGCACAATTTTGCCGTGAATTCATACGCGATCGTCGCGTAAATTAATATTTCAACGGCGGTATTGAAGTTAAAATTTGCTAAAAGGTTGAGTAAAGGCCGTCGTTGGCGCGAGTAGCATAGTGGCTGAAGGCTGAGAGCTGCAGCATGGTGGAGCTGTAATCGTATTACTGACGCCGCCAACGGCACACCACATTTATTCAGAGTATTTAGACGGCGACTGGATTTCTAGAGAGTATCATAGCTTGAGTGAACTGACTATTCTTCAAATTATTTAGCCCCATAATAGCACCAATACAAAATATTCATCGTCGTCGTATGGACCGTGCCTCCGGTGATCTTACATCTTTAATAATGGTCTCCGAGAATATTTTTACCATCGGTAGTGAAGGGGTTATTAGAAATAATATTGTCGGTTTCACCCGCGTGGTGATGAAAAAACGGCGATGATGATGACACTCAAAAAATAACGTGGCATTGTATTGGTAAACAATTTCAAAATCGGCTTAGTAGATACAGAGATTACCCCCTACAATCTTAAAAACTTTACACGGGTCCCGGGTTCGATTCCCGGACAGGTCAAACATTTGAACATTATGAACATGTCTGTTTGACCTGTGTCTGGGTATGTATATGTTTATAAGTATATATATATAAGTATGTATTTAAGTATATATATCAGTCATCAGGTTACCATAGTACAGGCTCTGCCTAGTTTGGGACCTGAAGACCTTGTGTGAATGTTGTCCCATATTTATTTATTTATTTACCTCGAAATAATATTTGTATAGATCAACCCATTATGTGATGTGTCTAAAATAGTAAGTGTCCTAGCTTAAACATGAAAGGTAAATTATAATACATTTACCCCCTTACTTATAAACGTTGAATAAGCTGCGAATAGTAATTCAGTGTTTTGTTCCGTTCTTACAACGTCAAACTGTCATATTATAAGCGACAAAGACAAAACACTGAATAACTATTCAGAGGTTATTCAACGTTTATAAGTAAGGGGGTTAATGTTTAAACTAGGACACTGGTTAAGTCTACAGAGGCATGCCCTGTTATATTATACGCTTTCCTGAGAAATCTAGTTAGTGTGCCTTGTTCAGGTAAGGAGAATTTATGCTCAAACTTGATTTTGGGGAAGCTTAGGCGAAGTTAGTAAGCTTAAAGCTATGTTTGTACATAAATTTTAAGCGCCTCTTACAGTGTTACCGTCTAAAAGTGATCGTAATGTGTAGATTTTTGTAAACCTCTATGAAATTTCATTCCGTATCTGCCAAATAGGGTAATGTTGAGGTAGTTTTATGTATACATTTCTTGCGAACCGTCAGTTTGATTTATACTACAATGTTCTAACATACTAGTCAAATTTGTTCAAAGCAGTACACATAATAGCAGTAACATCTATACCTTAAAGTTTCACCCGAGATCTTCTCAGAGACTAAATTTATACAATAACATAGCAAATAGAGTTTTAATCAAAGTCATAGGAAAACCAATGTTTTACTAAAGATGACGTATATTCATACTGCGCGGTACTCAGATTTTGTTCCTTTACGACATAAACATGTTTACTGCGACAGATAATACGGTACAAATAATATAGAAAAGGATAGCTATATGTTTAGACTTGCGCTTGAAATACGCGTCGTTATTAAAATTACTACAATTGACTTAATTTTGCCGCCTCAGTTTGCGCGCGCTTGTGCGACATCTACCTCATATAAACATATAATATCGTTGCAGGAAAACGGCGAATGCAGTGCTTGTGCAACCTACTAGCTTGTGCAGCTAAACCTATCTGGTGGCTGGAATAATAGAAATGAAGGGTCTTTTGCATCGCTGCAAGCCACCGAATCAAAATCCTATCCCACTAATATTATAAATGTGAAAGTTAGGATGGATAGATGTGTGTTAGTCTTTCACGCAAAAACTACTCAACGGATTTCGATGAAAATTGGTATGGAGATAGATTAGACCCTGGAATAACACATAGACTACTTTTTACCCGAAAAAAGTTGCTGTTCCCGTGGGATAAGCAAATAATTCAAAAACCTCTGTTACTCTTTCACACTGAGACGGTTGTACCGATTTCGATTAAATTTAGTATGAAGATAGGTTAGACCCTGAAATAACACATACTTTTAACCCGGATAAAGTATAGAGTTCCCGAGCGATAATTGAGGTAGCGAGAAAACCGTAATCAACGCGGGTGAAACCGCGGGGCGTCACTAGTTAATTTATAAAAACACCGATTATGCGAAGTTCTTTTAGTTTTATTTGACTAAAGATCCGTGTGCCTATATCCAATTGCAACACCAATCAGCAATCTGAGAAATAATTGAAGTTATTATACAAGGTTATTCAGTAAAACATATTTCTACAACGTAAAGTTTGCGAAAGCATCGATCTTCCTAAATATCAAGACAGCTAATACACAATTGGCATTTAACCAAAGTGGCCACAACATAACAGAGTAAAGGCTGGTTGCCTCTGATAGTATTGCCAGAAAAAGGTTGGTGGCCTCTGATAGTATTGCCAGATAATGTCCTTCGGCAAGTGCCTCAAGTGCGGGAGTGGCCGTTATCGCTCGTGACTAGAGCGCCCTTCTATGACCCTCGCTTACAATAACAGTTTCTGACATTTTGCACCAGGCCTGTTAATTCTCGATATTCTTATAATTGTGATTATAACTTTCATGTTATTTTTTTTTTTGTTTGGTCACCTTTAAGTATTCTCCGTGACAACAATTGCTGGTTTCATTAATTTTCATTTATAAGCAACTAGTAGCGCCCCGCGGTTTGACCCGCGTGGATTACGGTTTCCCTGCTTCCTCAATTATTCCACTGGAACTATACTTTTTCCGGGATAAAAGTAGCCTATGTGTTAATCCAGGGCTTAAACTATCTCCATATCAAATGTAATCGAAATCGGTGTAGCCCTTTGAGCGTGAAGAGATAACTAACATACACTGCTCTGTGGTTTCCAAACGTATGTTTAATTCATTGGTATGTTATTCTGAAAATCAGTGTAATTAATCAGATATCAAATATGTCTACTTGACATAACTAATGCATAATGATGATGATGGCGATGACGACGCAACGCACGTAAAGTAAAAATACTCATTTAGCTACTCTATTTTCATACTGGTACAACAATACGAAAATGTCTTCATTAGACTAAATTAAGTGAGGTTGTTTATAAGAAAATATTAAATTCCTTTGTGATGAATGCCAGAGGCCCTGGAGCTGGAAGCGGTCAGTAATGAAGAGAAACAAAAGCCGGGCATTAGGGTTGTTACGTTTTACTATTTGGTTTAGTTAGTATTTAGCTACCTGGTGGTACTTAGCCGTTTTCAACACCAGTTTGCTTGCTAGCTAAAGCCTCTTATGATAAACTAATAATATTATAATTTAGATGTGTATCATTATCACAAATATGGGCTTAAGTAATTATTTTGCATACCTACTAAAGTGGTAAAATCTATTATTTACCATTTATTATTTGCCATTACCTTATCTTAAAACGACCTTTAATACAACAATTATGTGTGTTGCAAAATAAATAACCTGAATTTAAACCTCGTTATCACACAGAAGTGTTTGATTTTTGGAAATCAAAAAGTATCATGTTTCTGAGGAATCCTTGCATATTCATATAATGCGTTCAGCAATTTTGTAAACATACTAACACACGCACACACACACACACACAAATTGTCGCATGTATAAAATTATTAAGATGAGACGTAATTCCGGGTTTCTTTTCCGTGAGCAAAAATATTGTCTAGAAAAATCGCGTGCTATAATTTTTACTTGCGCCTTTTTATTACGGTAAAATTATTGTAATTTATTTACTTCTTTTTTTTAAGTTATCTTATTTTAATCCTTCCAGTAGTTATGGATAGCAGTCTTGTTTCCATTAATAGGTATGTTTTATAAATTATCACAAACCATTAAATACAACAACACAAATTCACACAATTATTGTTCGTAGCAGGGCAACCCTAGCGGAAAGAAAATAGGAAAACTTGCGTGTAAGGAATTTCGTAATAAATCGTATATTTCGTCGTGTGCGTAATATGGAACGCGTAACGTGTTGCTTCTCTTTCATTCATCCGTCCGTGTTTGAGGCTCCGATACTACGGCGTGCTTGACAAATCTGTTACTTTATTACAGTTTTAGAATGATAGTACTAACATAGAACCTTCTGATAAAGTATCGACATTATTTAATAAAAAAAATATAGTTGTTTCTAGTGGTGAGGGCGTTCTAAGTATTAAGTACGAGCATTATGTGTACCTATGTTTCTGCAAAATAAATAAATTTGAATTTGAAGTATAAGTCAGTCTTAATCCTAATGGCGTTTCTTTTACAACATGGCGCAGCCGGTAGGATTCATTTACAAAACCTTCTCAGGTTGTCAGTCAAGCTATCTGCGAGGGTGGCCAGCATGATGTTAGAACTCCCCCGCACCCGCCGCGTCAGCGACTTAGCTCTTTTACGCGTTACTGCAAAAGCAATTGATGCGTGCTTCGAAGAAAACTTTTAGTTAATTTTATTTACTATATATATCATTACAAAATTGATACATATTACAAACGACTCTGTGTAGATTTGGAGGTAACGGGACATGGATTATAACAAAAGTCCCGTCTCCATATCAATGTAGGTATATTCTCCATGTTGCTTACCATATTTTAACCTTACATACTCTTCCCGTAGGCAATCTGCTTGTTATGCAATGCGATTCTCACAAAGGTTTATTGACACATTTAGATAAAGTTTGCTTAGCCGTATGAGGATGTAATTGAAATGTAAGGAGGAGTCTGTAATATTTCAGTCAGATATTGTTAGGTCATATGTAATGCAATAGTTTTTTGTTATAAGTAATTTGAAATAGCGTCCTATTTTTATCTTGCAGCTGAACAAACTATAACTAAACAATTTGTATACTGTGGACGTAGTTATAACATTTTCAGTTTTCGAGTAATTACTACCACACAAATAACCATCATTAACCAACAGAGTATTAAAATTAATGAAGGTTTTCATCACACCTGCGACAAAGTTTGCAATATGACGTTTTAATTAATTACCAGTGTCCGTCATCCCCTCGCCGTAATGACCAGGGGATGTGTGGGGATCTGTAGTGTGATACTGATTTGTTGCAAGGTGTCATATACATACATATGTTCTATTAGCGAGGATATTGGACAAAATTGGTCGTTATGGCGAGGTAATCATTTAAACTGGCCTGGATTCGTAAAGCTTGCGGTAATCGTCTTTATAAATAAAAACTGCATTGGTGTCAGTCTGACCATCAAAGCGGTTGATTCTAAAAATGTCGAAATCTGCACTCCTCCATCTAACAAGGAGAAGCAGTGTGATTGAAAGCGGCAAGTCTCTATAAACTTTAATTTGGTGTTCTTATTTTTACTATATTTTGCTCTAATAAGACATATTAGCTACTCGTACGTAGAATATCACCTACACGTAATTTATTTACGAACAACAATTTTGTAACCTTTGAGTTTTGCAATAAAGAAACATTTTTATTTGTATTGACACGTAGGGTAGTTAAAAATCACCAACTTCGCCTTAATCAGCCCAATACCACCCCACTGCTAGGGCACGAGCCTTTCTCATAGATAGGAGTGTTGGTCATAATCATAACCCAACACGCTGGCAAATGCTAGTTGGTGGATAGGCTTGTGGCCAGCCTAATTATGGAGTTTTCAGGCCACCCAAGGGCCTCGGTCATGTCCTATAACTTTTATACTGAGATAACAACTGGGACGGACGGCTTAAGGTACCCTCGAAGCATGGAAACACTGTTGAAAATACCACTAGCGATAACCTCGATGATTTTCCTAAATGAGTTTTCATTGTAATAGAAACTTTACACAAGTTCCTCGCACACACGCATATGCACACGCACACAAAAAGATACACATACACACGCCCACAGACACAGACACACCGTATAAGTAAAATTCACAGTATGGTGTTAATTATTATTGTATAATATACCTCTATTAGTAAAACTATGCACATCAAGGAAAAGCCTGCCTTTTGTACCACAATTTTTAAGTATCACAAAAGGCAGAGTATGTAAGATAAATGGATATAGGTATCTATAGTTTTCATTAAAGATATCTGTATTATACTGAACGATGTGCATAATTATTTAGTGAGCGTTATTTATTGCGATTAAAAATCGCTCGCCTTAAATAAAATATTTCATCCTGACTAAACGAATAAGAGCTTCGTTCATTAATGCAACTCAACCCGTCTCGTGATGGCGACGCTAAAAAACGTTGTAATAACATCGCGTCCGCGACGGCTGGCGTCGACGCGGAGTTGACACTCAATTTGTCACTGAACGGACGCCAACGGGCACGACAAACGACCAATTTTGACGCCACGTCACTGAAATTTTGTGTGACGATGATTTTAAATTCGAATTTCAAGCTTAATCTCTGTAACATGAGCAGTTATTGACGGTGGAGGTATCGTATGGGGTGGATATTTAAAATCAATGTCAATAGTTAAAGTAGATGCGAATGTTGAAATGGATGTGTGGTGTGACCAGAATGGATAAGATAAGGAATGAGTATATCAGAGATTTTTTTTTTCTCCCTGATATGTACAATCCTGGAGTCTTCAAGTCGCGAGTGAATAGGTACCTTCTAGGTTTGCGTGCTAAATCCTAAACAACGTCATCACTTAACATCAGGTGAGACAGTTGTCAAACGCAAACTTATTATATGTAAAAAAAAAGTAAGTAATTGGCGATAGCGTTCCACGCACTCGACGAGTTGTGCAGAGGTTTTTAATTAATACCAACGACGGGCGTGCTCGGGAAATAAATCTTGGTTAATGTCCCTTTCGTCTGGTCAACAGGGGCTATGCTGACAGTATGGGCACTGCGAACAAATATGTTCCTATTAAACTGTCAGGTGCATATTTCTGCACAGAAAAAATCGGCACGTTTCCAAGTACCTATATAAAAAGTCCAATTCCTTTTTTTCTAAAGTCAAAGCAAAAATGATTTTTCGTTGTATCGCTCCATAAGAAAAAAAAATTAGCAGAAACATACTTTAACAACCTCTGAAACGTATCTAACAATCACCTAAAAGTTTATACAATTTATATTTATTATTGACAGTGCAAAGCTAAAGTCTCATTTAGCAACGAAATAAGTCATTTAGTATCAGATTGGAAGGTCACTGAAGTTTGTGTCAAACATAATCTGCCAATGATTTATCGTCCCTGTATGGAATCTGTGTGGAAAGTTTAGTTAAATAAAGGTATAGGTTCGCAAACAGACTATTTCAAAATACTTTTTCAGCGCCATTTTTTTTAGTGTTTCCGTAATTTTAATAATAAAGAATAAAAAATCCAATTTCAAAGGAGCAATATATGTATACTCAAAAATGTTTAATGACAAGGGTACCAAGTACCCAATTATTTGTTACTATTTCTTTATTTTATTTTTAACAAGATTGAATAGATTTAACGCAAATTGGGAAAATTAATCTCTAGCAATTTCAGTTTGGGCTTTTCACTTTAACGTGAAGCATCAGATCAAGTCATCTTAAACGTAACAAACGAAAATACGTACACAATCTATCGATATGAATTTTGGCACTGCCTAAAATTCATAACGATATAATTGTACGAGTATAAGTTAGTATACCATGTGATAGTTACCATGTAATTATGCTAAAAGTTCAACTCTCCTTACTGCTTTTATAATATAAATGGCAGTGGTCTGCCAGTGGTCCCATGTGTTCGTAAGCTGCTGTTAGATGTACAAGAATCGATTACGCGGCCAATGACGAATCGACGCAATCTCATATAAAACAGCTCTAATGAAGTGGGTAACTAAATCGCGCAGCGGAACGAGCAACGGTCTGGAATCTAATGAACTAAGACTTACTAACGTGTAATTAGTGAACGTTATGCTAGCAAGATAAGTGTTGTGTAAAGAATATTCAACGATCATAAATTATCATGGCGCAAGTCTTAATAATTCCACTGCTATGAGTAAATACTTAGATACTTCATTACGAGTTTATTTTTATTTTTATTATTATTATTGATAGCTAACGTTTGACCACTACCTCATTTGATGGTCAGTGACGATGTGGTTATATATTTGAACATGCTGGACCTAGAATGTTTCGTGGTCGTCAAGGACTGCTGCCTGAACACACTATGTGTTTGATGACAGATTTTCAAACTGGAGGGTGGTATCTAGCCAAGCCGAAAGTACCGTACCGCCATACTGAGTTTGATTACGGTGTTGACTTCATCGAAAGCTCAAGGCGTTAGCGGGGATTGAACTTGCGTTGGCTAGTTTGACAATCGACGCTCCCACCGCTGAGCTATCATCGCTTCAAAAAACTTGATTTCATAATAGACCTAAAATTACGACTGACACTAAAATAAAGCTGCTTTAACACACTGAGTGCTAGATGGTAGATTTTTAGTTGTGAGCGTGGTATATCAGGCTGTCGATTATGATGTTATCTACAGTGTAAGCTCAACCTATCTCCAACAACCGGCAGATTTACGGCCAACACTCACCGGCCCAAGGTCATCAAAGCTTATATTGAGCATTCATTTGTTTCAGAAATGCGACGTTCCTCGAGCCTCATCTCCAGGGTGTGAGAAGGCGAGACAGCCGGAGTTCTGACTCTGAGCACGATGAGAGGTCGACAGAAGATGACGAACGGTCGCTGTTACGGAGCTCGCCCAGGAATAGATTGCCACCTCCACCACCGCCGCCGCCCGACGACGAACCTCCACCGATAAAGCCGCGAGAGTTCTTCGAAAGGTTGCAGAGTCAAGCAATGAGGGAAGCTCAAGAGCGCAAACATAGAACAAGAGAACTCCCTTTAAAAGACTCTCACTTTCGCCCGGTCGACGCTGACGGCAGTCTTGGGGACAGCCTCAGTCAGGTAAGGAACTCTATTGGAACTTTCTCAAGTTTTAAATCAGGAATCGTATGTCCGGACGCAAGTCTAATGAACCGTGTCTCGTCCCTATTTAGTTTTAGTTCCGCAGACTTCATCTGAAACTTTGTCTACAGTTATATTGTTATAGAAGCTATTTGCATTCTGGATTGCATTACCCAAAGGAGCGGAGGCCGAGCGTTCTCTGTGAAATATTCTGTTGATATGAAATCACATTCTATTTATATTTATATCGTCAATATGTACATCGCTCGTTTCATTCTTCTTCCATTACCATGTGAATACGATGTAAGTAACGTTATGTGAAAGCAATATTTTTCATTTCTCGGCGCGGAATTCTATTTGTGGTTCTGTCAATAGGCGTTTTACGAAGAAGCGGAAGCGTTTCCTTTGAAGCCATATTTGTACAATTCGAGATGGGAAGTGAATTTAGAAACGCGGAATATCTGAAGTGGAATCCGCGTAATGTTTGAAATGTTAAAACAGAATACTTTTTCGAGTTCGTCTAAAAAGTATCTTATTATTTGAATCCACAATTTGAACATATTTTAAGCAAAGAATAAAAACATAATCGGTCATTTTTGTCTGATGACACTGACTATTACAATAATGAAATATTTAGCGATATATAAAGCATTAAAGATAGCTAGCAGCAAACTATTCAGCTTCAGGCAGTTTTTTTAATAAGTATTTATCAAGATTAATTTTTCTTGCTAATATTTTATAATTTAATAATCAGGTATTTATGTGGCTTTGGTGCATTAAATGTATCCCTTATTTAATTAAAAGTATATGGGTAAACGAGCTTCGCGTCGGCCAAATACGCCAGTCGTTTTTCAGGAGAATCACTTGCTAAGCATAATGGTATACATGTACAAAATTTAATCTAAATCTTCGGAGCCTGTGTAGATACATACATACATATATTTACGCCTTTTTCCTGTAAGTGTAGGCAGATACCACAGTCTTCACGTTGCTATGACCCCGACTAACTTCCTTCGCTTCATCCACGCTCATCAGACCTATCATAGCGTCGGTTTGAAGTGCTTTTGACCTGGAGGTCAAAAGAGGAAGTTCTAAGAAAGGGCTTCTTAGAACTCCCTCAATCTGATTTCGGAACGTTCGCCTAGGCCCTCCTCTTCGTACGTAGATCAGATACAATGTCTACGTAGCGCGGTCCTTAATAAGCATATCCGTATTGTCAAAATAATTGTACTGCTTCAACCGGCTATTTGTGTTACTGTATATTCAACTGTATAGCAATTAATATATTCTATTTCTTTTTTTAATTTGTTACAATGCAGGCAACATAAACCTTGGTTAGCTCTTATGCATATACCTAAACAACTAGGACGACCAGAAGGACGGCAATGCGACATCCATACATGGTGGACGTTCCAACTTGTCGCACGAAGCGTTTTGCTTCCACATTCTTAGTGCGTACAGCTAACGAATGGAACTCATTGCCTAACTCTGTATTTCCGGAAAAATACGACCTGGGTATTTTCAAGTCACGAGTGAATAGGTATCTTCTAGGCAGGCGTGCTCCATCGTAGACCGCATCATCACTTAACATCAGGTGAGATAGTGGTCAAACGCCTGCCTATTCCCAATAAAAAAAAAAAAAAACAAAACTGTTTTACTGCGCTAATGCCTTTCTTAAAATAAAATACTAATAACTAATTACAATACTGCAGCTACTACGAAAACATTTGACCAGTTGGCAGTGTGACAAGAATGCTAGCAGCTTTGCAATGCTGATTCGTTGGGCCAAATATGTGCCAGCATTTTGGTCACGTTTCATTATTTTAATATTTGACTTGATTCCGATTTTCCAATTTTTACGAACGTCGTCAGTCTTAAACGGATGTGAGTGCAGCATGTCTAATACGAGTATGATATAACTTTCCAGCTTAAGAATGCTACACGCAAGCTTTTGAATGAATTCGCACTCGTTCCAGGACATTTGCATACCACAGCGATTTCTCGAACAAAGCGCTAGGCAGAGTACAGATGCACTAGAGATGTGAAATTCCTACTGTATTGCGTCCCTGCTTTGTGTACACTTGAAACCCTACCGAAGTGCTGCTCCCGTATTGTTGTCACCGTGGGGGTATTGTCGCGTTTGTCACACTGCGGTGGAGGTGTATTGTAAATATTGTGGTGTTTGAAGGGTTTAATGACACTGGGGTGTTGTATCGACATTTACACCACAGTTGATGTTCTACCTATTCGAGCCATTGTTATTGTCTACCTTTGAATATACGTAAACTCTAAGGCTTTCACGGCCGGCGTTGCATGTTGTATGTATTGCTTCCGGGCTGTTTGGCCGTGATCTATGTGAAACTTTTGTTCCAGACGTTTCGACGATCACTGCGGTCGACATCTTCAGTGGTTCAGGTCCGAGCGGCGACAAGAGCGTAGAACTCTCCTTCGCGGTGTCTTCTCTGATACTGATCTCAGAAGATGTCGACCGCAGTGATCGACGAAACGTCTGGAACAAAAGTTTCACATAGACCACGGCCAAACAGCCCGGAAGCAATACATACAACATTTGAATATACGATCAGTGATATCTTAAAATGACTTAAATTGTACCGCGATAGAACTATTTGACGTATTTTGGTTTGTATATACGAAAGTTATTTTATTGATCACACTTCACACAAATATTGTAAAAGCGAAAGTTTGTTTGACGTTTGTATGTTTGTTACTCTATCATGCTGAAATGAACGGATTGGCGAGAAATTCTGATTATAGATATTTTTTTTCCTTACACTCCGACCTCCGCACTAGGATTCCCTGTATCGCGGGAGGAATGGACACACACAATCACAGCACACAAACATCCAAGACCCGGGACAAACATCTACACTCATCGTACAAATGTTTGCTCCTGCCGGGATTCGAACCCAGTGTCCCGGGGACACAGAAATCATGTCAATGACACTAACCACTGCGCTACGGTGACCGTCAAAGATAGAAAATCGAATCGAGTTAAAAAAAGATAGCTGGAATAACACGTAGACTACTTTTGATCCCGGCTATAGTTCCCGTGGAACAAATGAGGTAGCGTGAAAACCGTAGTCCACGCGGGTGAAGATTATAAATTGCATTTTTAGGAATAAAATATCATCTTATCTAGTATATAAATTCTCGTGTCACAGCTTTAATTCAAACTAACATTTTATTACGCTCTAACGAAAAAGCTAATTGCTAAATTGCACCACACATCACATAATCACACATAAACACACACGAAAACACACATACCGCGCCTATTCTCGAGCAATATTGGGGCTGTTTTGTTTGTACAATATTTATTTGTTTAGCTTCCTATAATTGTTAAGCTGCTGTCTGTGGGTGTTCGTTTTTTTTTTTCCTTTCTCTTTTTATATCTCGGCCAAGACCATAGTCCGAGCTTAGGGGTAGGCTGAAAAACAGCGTTATGATCTCTACATTGTGGGAACATGACAGATGCTGAGCCTATCCCTTTTGCCATAGATATTTAATTAATTAAACATGTATAAATATTTCTTTTTTTGTGGCAATAAATGATTTATTATTATTATTATTATTATTAAATTAATTTCAGGCTTAATTTGAAACATTAATATTTACAGTCCGGCCATTTGGAGAGTTATAAGTATAGGGGTGAATTTAAAGAGTAATATTCATTACACTACACTTAAAGGGCGACTATTAGGAGTCCTATTAATGTTTAAATTAGACCCAAACTCGAAGTTAACTGCCTTTTGTGGCACCCGAATGACATGTGAGAAGGAGAATTTTGGCGCAGATGGAAACGCGTTTTCCAGTTATGTATACGGTCCTTAATGGAGTTTTTAATTATATTCGTGGGCAATTTCTGGGAAGAGCAATTAAATGGGGTAGCTGACGTTTCAGTGAACAACATGATAAAGTACTTTTATGTTATTATGAGTAATGGATTCTGTAAAATAAACTTGTATTAAAATATACTAAAAAAAATTGTACGAATATTATCATCATCATCTTATTTATTAGACTTCACCGAGACGTTGTCGGTCTAGAGTGTTTCATACACAGTAATTTAAACTAAAAAAAAATTATTACCAAAAAATGGATTCGACTTCAACACTCAAAATTGCGAAATAACTTGTTGAAGTCGGTACCATGATAGTGCAAAAGTAACTATCATCACAATATTGTGCTCATGGTACCGACTTCGACAAGTTATTACACACTGTTGAGTGTTGAAGCCGGTTCCATTTTTTGATAAAAAAATTGGTTGTCTGTAAAGTCGGTTTACGGACGATAGATTTACGTGATAACGTCATAATCATTTATGACTTTTACTGACTTTGACTTTGAATTTGACTTTGACTTTGATTATTTTATGTAATACAAAACTCAGGTGGAACGTTACTATTTTTCATGAGTGTTGCTGGTATTCATTCATCAATTTATAAAACGTTATCACGTCAAAAATATTTTCGCCCTTTGCTACTCACGGAATCAATTGTCATTGTGTATGTTCACCGATTTCTCGACCCGCAACTGTGTCATCGACATATGCGTAGCACTTTTCAGTTATTGGAGTGTAACTCAAAAACCGCTTGGCCGATTTTGATGAAATTTAAATGGGACCACACGAGAAGCACCAGCCTTCAAATGAAAAAAGAAAAACTATAACAAACATAAAAAATAAAAAAAGTAAAATAAAAAATACGGGTCGAATTGAGAACCTCCTAGTTTTGAAGTCGGTTAAAAATGAACCTTTATTAACATTATATTGCATGAATATCATCATCATCATCATCATCTCATTTATGAGACTTCACCGAGACGTTGTCGGTCTAGTGTTTCATACACAGTTTATACTAAAAAAAACAAAAAAAAAAAAGAAACATTTCATACTAAAACAACATTTCATATACTATATAGGTATACTCGTAGATGCGAAGTTGAGCGTTTCAGCAATAATTACTGCTATTGTCAACAGCGAGCGATTATCGGACCCCACGTTTCCGCCCTAGACGCACTCGGCTGAGCGCGCTTTAATCGAGTGCTGACTGTGTCGATTAAAAATACATATATAACAGCGAGTCACACTATTGCATAAACGATTCCGCCGATTTTTAGACCCTAGATTAACACATAGGCTTTTCATCCCAAAAAATAATGCTGTTCCAATGGTATAAGAGAATAATTCAAAAACCTGTGGTACTCCTTCATGCCCAAACAGCCGTACCTATTTCCATGAAATTTGGTATTGAGATAGGTTAGACCCTGGAATAGCGTATAAACTACTTTTATCCCGGAAAAAGATTAGTTCCTGTGGGATAATTGAGGTAGAACCGTAATCCTCGCGGGTGAAAAGTGCTACTGGTTCTTAATATTTTCTCTAAGAATAAGAATCGCGGATAAAGTGAGCATTCTAGATCTAGCGTGATAACACCTTCGACCACATCGTCACTGACCATCAAGTGAGATAGTGGTCAAACCCTAGATCTATACAGTATTTAAAAATAAGATATCCATAAGGTGAGTGGAACCGGCAAAGTTAGGATGATCTGGCCCGATGGCGCCCGCGTAGACATGACATCTGACTTATGCGGTCGTCTGGGTCCCTTTATTGGTCGACTAATCGTTTCACGGCACGGCTTTGTCACAAATTAGTCATTAACCGAGCTGTGGGTGATTGAGAGTGTCTGCAGAATTCGACGTAGATTTTAATCAAAAAGGATGGATATATAGGTGTTTTATAAGGAATGTTAGGAAATTTATTTTAACGAATGAATTAATTATATTCATTACAGGCAATTATAATGTGTGTGTCTGAGATTATACTCAGGGTGAATGGTTAGTTTATACTAGCGATACGCCCCGGCTTCGCATGGGTAAAAAAATTCTAAATTAAAAATTATAAGGATCCCTATTTTTTTTTAAATTATAATATAGCCGGGAAGTCACCCAGGGGTAGTGTAGCTTCCCAACAGTGAAAGATTTTTTCAAATCTGTTCAGTAGTTTCTGAGCCTATTCAATGCAAACAAGCAATCAAATCTTTCCTCTCTATATTATTAGTATAGATTAGTCAATGCTATTAAAGCTTTAATTTACCCTATTGTCCATTAGGGGAAGTTAAAAAAGCTACTACACACACTAAGTACACTACAGTAGCACATAATATACATACCGATTTCATAATAAACAAATGAAATATTGAACAATACTACAATTACACCTGCTTTAGTACCTAAACCTTGTTTTAAACATTCAAAACAATATCCAGATTTGAGTAAAAAAGATTTGGCACAGAGATCTGGGATAGCACATAATGATATATAAACGGAAAAATGCAGCTGGTATAATAAAACTATCTCTGTTTGTTGGGTTGAGAATTCCTAAGAGCAACTAATTGGTCATCCAAGGACCTTTTTAGACGACTATAGTTGAGTCCAACCGGCAAATAAATACCAACCACACAACTTATTGATTTCAACCTCGTGTGACTCACTCGCTGCAACCCCTGTCTTCCCCGCGGACCGCAAAAATTGTTTGCTCTCTTTGATTGAACTTGAAGAAAAACCTTGTTTCGCAATAACAGTGTTGCTTGGAATCTTTACATTATTTATTTTTTTATTGTCGTCTGACTTCGTTCGTTGTCGCTCGTTAAAAGTTCTTAGTGCAAGTGGATTGAGTGCTCTCGGAGACATTTGTTTCTTTGTAGACTTGGTTTTGAGATTTACATAAAAAAATAAATTAAATTTTAAAATTTTCAGTTAATTATTTACAGAATACAGAATATATTTATTGCATATAACTGTGTGCATAATATGGTCAAGGTACTTACTTACTTACTTAATTACTTACATTTAATTAAAAAATCCTAATAAATGTTGTAACCTTTACTGCCACTACTGCATGGTAAATTGAGGCTAGAAATAACTGTGCATTTTTTTACATATTTAGTAAATTGAGAATAAAGAGTATGTATGTATATAGGTATGTATAGTAGGTTGAAACTATAGTCGGAACCCTCTGACTTATTACGTGAGTAACTCCCGTGTTTTATACATTGATAAAGTATGTATGTATATTCGTGTTTGTCTAAGTAAATTCTTCATACAAAAGGTCATGCTCGTTGCCGTCCTGCCTGTTAATTTAAGCACTGAGTGGTGACAAACATCCTAACAGACACACACACAAACTTTCTCATATAAAGTATTAATTAATGACGTTACAACGTCACAAGTTAAGATAGAGTTTTACGATAACGTGGGTTGTTTTTCATAAGCAGAAAAAATACTGCTTATTATATTTAAAAATAGGCTCTAGTAGTAAAACCATTAGCAGAGTATTTTCCAATAGTTTGACCTTTGCTGTCTGGTCTGCGACCTAGAGGATGCCACAAAAATAGTTTCGGTCTATAATGCATCAAACTAACATACCAAAATAAATTATATTGTTATTAAAACTGACGTGGGTTTGACACATGAATGACCTATGAATGTATAAAACACGGAAATAATAATAAGTCAGCGGGTCCCGACTATAGTTTCAACCGCATTCGGTGGTCTTTTTCAAGGAGAATACGGGGCGCTCGCGGACCCGGTCGCGGTTCGCCTGGTACTGACTTACGTCTGTACTTATTTTTATATATTATAAAATCATAATAAATAATAAAATCTTAGTCTTAAATCTTAAATTAAATCTTATAAAATCCAATGTTACATTTATTTAATTTTATAAACGGGATATTTTGAAACGGATCATTTCGTTTGGATGTACGGATCTGTAATCTTAAAATACATGTTTATTAACACGGCTGACACTCTTCCCGAGGAAACACAAAGCTCTTCTATCATTCACCGATAAATACCTCATTACAGCGTCAAAACGTTTCAGCTAATTACAGTACCCTCTTCTCAAAGTCGTTCAACTTTGGTCACAGGTGGCCCACGAGACTCCCTAAAACGGCACTCCCATTTGCAGTAGGAAAACACGTGCCTCCTCGCACTTAGTTCAGGAACTTGTAAAACTGAAGTGTTATGCGACAGACGGACGCTCTGTGAAATGACTTTTAGTGTGTCGCAGCTGCTTCTTAAGAGATTGCAATGGTGTAAAGTGCTTTGAGAATACGCTACCTGATATGGCGAAATAAAATATTCAAACATTTGGTTTTCAAGGTACTGTTCGACGATAAATACATTTATAGGTCCAGAGAAAAACAAAACCTTAAAAACGACTATCATAGGTCATCACGGGTAGAAAAATATATAATTTACACAAGGTATGAACACTACACTATACCCCACAATACAGTACATAAACTGTAGTAAAATTTTATTGAGTTGCCAATATTTCGGCACGCTTCTACGTACTGAGCACGCATGAAAAGCTATGTGAAAGTTTAAAACAATTAGTAATATATTCCCAAAAACAAAAAAAAACTAACTGGACTCAAACAATTCTCCGCTCAACAGCTGTCTCACCGATGCAGAGCTTGTACAGAATAATTCTAAGTCAATTCGTTTATCTATGTTTCTATCTGATTAAAGTTCGCCACAAGTAGGGATTTGGCCTATAGTTCGTTTTAACTATTGAGGTATATAAAGGAGATTAAAATGCAGAATTGTAGTGGGGGTATTTAGCAAATAAGGACAATAAAATATGTAAGATCAGTGCAGCGTTAAGTTATAACAACAGTGCTTTGAATAAATATGTAATTTTACAGATTAATAAAAGCACTGTTTGTATAATTTTCAACACTGCAACTCGAACGTACCCTGTCCGCTCCCAACCAAACCTAATTAAAATATATAAAATTCTGAAACCACAAGCCGCGGATTTCATTAATCCCCGTTCCATACAAACGACACTGTGATATTAATTTCACAGTAATTTGTGGCGTACAAACGGGCCTGTTACCGCCGGAACGCGACAATCTACGCCGAAATTAATTCGCCGATCGGCGACAATAATAACAATTATGAATCATAGGACACAATGCCCCTGTCGGCGGTTAAGGTGTTAAATTTTACCTCGCACAATAGCTCCCAAGCATTTCCAAATATCACACCATTCACACCGTTCCACTTCCCCACAGTGTCGCATTTTCTCGGTACCTTGATACCTGAAATGTGCTTGAGGATTTATTCGAAAAGTTGGATTGCAATTAGTCTCCTTCGGTGTGAGAGACGGTCGTGTTGTGGAATGCTCGAGTTTGGATACTTGCACAAGGCCATAATTACACCGTTATTGCTGGATTTATGGAGTGTGTTTTAGGTCTGTAATGGGTTTGCTGGTCATATAATAAAGGTTATATAGCTCTAAGATATAATTGAATTTTCTGTGTTATCTTTTATGCACCTGACTTTCTTCTTGGCACCAAGAGCAATAAATACATTTCTTTGACGCTTTAATAGTCAAGCAGAGGCTCTTATGGGTCTTAAAATTAATCGCTCCCATGACCTGAGATTTAAACTATCGTCGACAATGTGTCGTAATAAAAGAAAATGGTTTAGGAAACCATGTGCTATGCCACGATTGATATTACGGCCAATATTGCATAAAATTAAAAACGGCAAAGTAGAGAAATTCGAAACTCGGGTTGTGTAATATTAAAATTCTTACAAAAAATGTTAATCAAGATCTCTATTGAAGTTGTAATCCAGATTATACTTTTCCTTTTCAAACCTTTAATTTGCTCTACAAAGGCGTCCCTCTCATCTTCGCCTTGTAAGATGAAGCCTTCCTTAAATAATCTGCTTATACTTGTCTGCGTTATCCGATTAGTAAGTCGAAGGATTTAACTTTTATGAAAAAATATAGAATGTTTTAAACGTATGTAAATCGAACCTAATCGAATGCATATTTGGACGAATCATATATATAACTAATTAGCGAATAACCGTTAGCTTGAAAGAGGGGATGTCGTTTTTTTTATTATTTTTTTTACCTTCCGTGGCACACCATAAATTAGGCCTTCCTCTGCCACTATTATATCCATCCGCACTCTTGCTCAGTGCTCTGTGACTAGATAATATAATTCCTAGATCAATTTTATCGCGGTAGCTTGAAGGGTAAATATAAAGTTAATATACCTTAAGTTATCACTTAAGATATCTGGATAAACTATCTGAATAATGGACAGACGACTTGACTAAGATCGTAGGTAAGAGCTGGATGAAGGCCGTTTCCATCCGTTCCTTGTGGAAATCAATGGGGGGGGCATATGTCCAGTGGAAGTCCTATGGCTGATAGGATGATGATGATGATCTGAATAATCTCAATTTTTTTCAACCCGTGGAATAAAATTAAATTGGCTGTGTTTTAATGAATATAACAGGTACTTAGTTGAACAAAGAACCCCCTCCTCCATTCTCGAACATAATTAAAATATTCTCACCTTCAGCTCCAAATCAGAATCCCACTGGTAACATTGTTAGCATCTATATCTCAAGCACCGTTGTTGTCTGTAGTACTGAATGAAACACTTACAGACAACAACGCGCTCCGTTGGGATTATACGGCTCCAAAAGATCGTAGGTCAGATTGTCACTAATGCAGACTAAATATTCAGGTTAGGTTCGTTTAGGTTTGGTAGCATAATAATATGTTGCTAAAGAAATTTATATGATCGACAATCATACAAGTGCCCTGTACAAGTAATCGCACAAACTCGTTAGTCTGACGATTTTAGAAACAGCTTCTACTCGAGCATTGTCTATTCAACGTCGCCGAAATATGTTACAATACGTGAAATATGGTACAATACTATACAATAGTAATCGCTCCTAAAATAATAACTTCTGAATCACCTGACCTAAGTGTTTTGTATAAGCATTTTTCCCTTCTTATTTCAAACTGTTCTTCACAGTAAGCCAAGTTTTTGAAATAAAAGGTTTAAACCATGCGCCTTTTTATAAGTCATAGACACATGTTGGCCCAATTATAAAAATATCCTCAGCTCTGCATCACCTTTGCCATCTTGAAATTGAACCCAAATAATAAATTTGTCTGCAGAAAAAAATAGAAAGTCACGTCCAAGGGTTTGCCCTGGGGCTATTTCAAATTCATAAAAAACATCAGTGGAAAATTGTAGCGAACATATTTCGACAAACTTATTTTGATACCGCATACCTTAAAGCGATGACCGCGTCCAAAAAGGAACTCAATTTACATAATAATAATACAAACAACACATGTGCAACTATAACGAAAATGTATGTCCGTATATGAGATTGCTTGTCCCAGCTTCTGAAAGCTACGGCAACCGTACATTTTGAGACAAAATCGAGTAGTATTATTTCCAAGTTGGTGAACAAAGCGCTACCATTTTGTTTGAAGTGAACATCGCTTGGATATATGTCCTTTATTGTAACCACTATTTGTAACTTACGTATATTTCAACCATATATTTCTGCCTTGGGTTGTCTGAGATGGCCCCAATTTTTCTTTTATGGAGACGATTATGTGCTTTACCTCTTCTAATGAAAATTCTTGCGTTCTTCTTGAGTGAATTGCGTTCTTTTACGAGCTTTTAACTTGCAATTTTTACGTTTGTTAGTTGGTGTTGGTAAAGTCTTGCGAGACAAATTATAACTACTTACTAATATAATTATATTTTGCCTCATCATTAACTTCTAATTCCGATATATTTGTATACTAAGCCAAGTAGCATAAACTATTCTTCGTACAGGATTGACCAGCATAAAAATTGAACGTAATAAGTTAAATATGTCTTACAATTCTAACAGTTGAGTTAACGCCGTAAGAGAATGTGATGTGATTGTCCGTTTTAAATTTCAATATGATTTGACAGTTACCCCCAGAGATGGCTCTTAATGAGGAAATTTCTGAACGGCATAGATATGAAATTTTGTAGACCCATTAAAACGTGCATTTTTTACCATTTCAAATAAAAGTTCTATTGAACCATGATCATGTAATTTGTGAATAGCAGACAGTGTGTCAACCAAAGTAAAATATAATTAGTATGAGACTAGGAAGTTCGCAAGTCATCGTAGGAGATAAGAAAACAATACGACTAAAGAACTAACTAAATAAACTAATTGATCTGCGAAGACTATGCATTTTAAGAACAATGCTAAGAATTCATATTGTCCGCTCAGGCCCAAGAATGGTGGTATACAAGTTCTTCAAGCCACTGTCAAAGCTATGAATTTGAGTCTAAATGGACTGTATGTGCACATTTGAGTATTAAGCCATAAAAGCCGCGCCACCAGGCCGCCATAGACAGGCGCTCTGCTGAGCCCATAAGCCCCTCACATTGTCGGTATACCCCTTTATAAAGAGACTCACTAATATTTACCCACTATTCACATCGAGTACTTTGTCTCATAGAGTAGAAATAAGCAGTAACACGTTTACTCAGACAAAAGTTTTTACCATAACTTAAATTTTAAGAAAGAAAATTAGAAGTGTTTTTACGAAAATTTGTAAAGCTGCAATAATCAATTTTAATTATATGTATATTAGAATAATAAAATTCTATATAGAGAAAACTTGGAGTACTTGTGTTTAAAACTTTGTAAAGTACTAGCTGCGCGCCGCGGTTTCACCCGCGTGGACTATGGTTTTCCCACTACCTCAATTATCTCATGGGAACTATACTTTTCCCGGGATAAAAAGTAGCCTATGGGTTATTCCCAAATATAAGCTATCTTATTCCAAATGTCATAAATCCATTTATGACATTAGCCGTTTCAGCATAAAGGAGTAACAAATATACAAAATACAAACAAACTTTTGCCTATATAATATTAGTGTGAATAATATTAGTGTGATAGTAAAATTTCATGTTGCAGGCTATCTGTAAATGTAGGTACCTTCTACGTTAGTAGAATGGTAAATAAAATAGAAAACTGATGGTTTTGTTTTCCTCAAAATAAATCAACAAATAGATAGATGGTATAAATTGAAATACATGTGTGAATAGGTACCTTCTAGGTTTGCGTGCTAAATACTAGACAACGTCATCACTTAACATCAGGTGAGACAGTTTTCAAACGCAAACTTATAATATGTAAAAAAACACATGTAAAATATCTAGTACAGAACAAAAAGATACCTGCATACTGTATATACATTATATAATTCCTATTAATATGATCACTAAAAAATTAACAACAGTTTCGCTACTCACAAACGTAGGCTTTGTCGATGACATTTGACTGGCCGGTTGGCGCAGTTGGTAGCACTCTGCCTTCTGAGCCGCTGGTCCCGGGTTCGATTCCCGGACAGGTCAAACATTTGTGTGTATGAACATGTCTGTTTGACCTGTGTCTGGGTGTGTATATGTATATAAGTATATATATCAGTCATCAGGTTGCCATAGTACAGGCTCCGCCTAGTTTGGGACCTGAAGACCTTGTGTGAATGTTGTCAAAAAAAAAAAAAAAAAAAAAAAATACTTTTAGGAAGACGGGAGAGGATATTAAAAGGACTAGCTGCGCCCGCAGTCTCACCATCGTAGACTATAGTTTTGGCGCTACTTCTATTATCCTACGGGAACTGTACTTGATAAAAAGTAGCCTATGTGTTATTCCAGGATATAAGCTATCTTCATTACAAATTCCATGCATATCAGTTCAGCCGTTCCAGTGTGAAGGAGAACCTGGAACTGATGATTGATCTGATCGGACACACATACAAACGACAGACAAACTTTCGTCCTTATAATATTAGTGTGATGTGGAAAACTTCACTGATGTTTGGCTAGAATAAATATTACCGAACATTACTGATATCAGGCTGTGTCCTCGATTGAGATTATAATATTTAACGAGGCATATGAAATTGCCCCAATTAGCGGTACTTTCACTTTGTCGCTTGTTATACGTTTAATGCCGTGGTGGTGGTACCGGCCTAGAATAGTACTCCCCCATCTCTTCCCGTGGGTGCCGTAAGAGTCGGCTAAGGGATCACGTACCAGAAGGTGGGCAGCAGCGCCTTCTGAGGATCAGAAATCATACTGCGCTCGCCAACCCGCCTGCCAAGCGTGGCGAGAATTGGCAAATCCACCCTATGTGGGGGAGGCATATGTCCAGCAGTGGATGTCTAATTGCTGAGAAGATACGTTTAAAATAATTATACTGTACATGACCTAAGGTGAGGGTGAAATCGTTGGTCTGAAGGGTAAGTATTATAGAAAAATTTGCTGTTGTTCAAAAGTTTATTCAAAGTAATTTATAACAATAACGCATATTTATATATATATAGAAATTGTATTATTTATATTTACCTCGCGTTAATTTTGCCACATTACATTTTATTTTTTTATTTATCACACTTAGACCCCCGTACTCGGATTCCCTGTGTCGCGGGAGGCATGGTCACACACAATCACAGCACACAAATACCCAAGTACCGGGACAAACATCTACACTCATTGCACAAATGTTTGCCCTTGCCGGGATTCGAACCCAGGGTCCCAGAGATAAGTTATGTCACTGACACTGACCACTGCGCCACGGCGACCGTCGACTTATTCTAGGCATGCTAGAAGTATACAGTACGATATACACATGCAATCTTACGTAAGCAGCATCTTTTCGACACGTGTTTCGCCTCTGCACGAGGTATCCTCAGGAGCTGTGGAAGTCCACACACGGTGGCCGTCGGGACGAGAGTCGATAAATTTCCCAAAAAGCACTATCCTTATATTTGTGACGACATCAGTCGATTAGTGTCATCAACGATGTTTCTCAGAGAGAATTGCCATCATGGACAGAGTCACGCTTGTCACCAAAGTCCAACCTCTTAACTCCACCTGTATGAATAAAATAAAGGGCCAGTATTTCTGATCTAAAGATCATATATACCAAGTTTATGAAATATGATCAAATTAAAGCAACGATAAAAAACTCATGAATCTAGAAACTGGTAAATTAGAGCCGGTTTTATTCGTAATGGCGTGGAAAAGAACATAAACACACACACACACACACACACACACAATTTTGCGTTTATGATATCCTACTTACATAACGTATGTGTATAATTATATTATATAATGCCATATTCTTAGTTGAAAAAACTTTATCTACTCTTACAAACAAACGTATTTAGAAATATATTGTCTCCTTTTCAGAGCCGAGAAAGTCTTTCTTCAGACGGCGAGGGTGCTCGCGGTGACTGCTCGTCAGTTGGTTCTTCAGGCTCTAGCTCTGAGGAGCAGCCTCCGTGTGACATCGGCTTGCTGGAAAGGCTCATCCGGACACATCCAGTATGGTTTCTTCCCGGAATCCAGAGAGCTGGAGCATTCCATTTGCTGCAAGGGAAAGAAGAAGGCGTGAGTAAATCTCAAACTCATAAATCTCACTTTGTAGCATTGAATTTCTTTCCTTCAAGTACTGTTCGCAGAATTGCCAGCTTCTACCAGTATCGCGAGTTAGTACGAACAAAAATAATATTTGATATATATATATATCTTGCAGACCCTTTCCAAATTATGTTTTTTTAACGGAACCCACGGAACTCATGTCATTGACCACTCAGCCAAATGTCAAATGTTCGAAGAGTATAAGTCAAAGAGTAGGTATAAGTCAAAGAGTAGGTATAAGTCAAAGAGTGGGTATAAGTCAAAGAGTAGGTATAAGTCAAAGAATAGGTATAAGTCAAAGAGTAGGTATAAGTCAAAGAGTAGGTATAAGTCAAAGAGTAGGTATAAGTCAAAGAGTAGGTATAAGTCAAAGAGTAGGTATAAGTGAAAGAGTAGGTATAAGTCAAAGAGTAGATATAAGTCAAAGAGTGGGTATAAGTCAAAGAGTAGGTATAAGTCAATGAGTAGGTATAAGTAAAAGAGTAGGTATAAGTCAAAGAGTATAAGTCTAAGAGTTATAGAATATTCCTATATTTTCTGTGAATTTATCAGAACATTTTTCGTTCCAGAATTTTGTTGTGCGACAATCAAGCCAACCGGATACAATGGCAATCAGCGTTCGTCTTCCAGCAGACAAGGGCCCATACATCGAGCACTACCTGATCCAAGCATCCGGCGGAAGAATCGGACTGGAGACCTCGCACAACCGCTTCGACAATATACCTGAACTGATTGCTCATTATTCACAGTGCTGGTGAGTTCTGTCAAAAAGTTTATACCATGTACTTTTAACTCAATTGTTCAGCCATATTCACATCATGTGTGAATACAGAGCGCTTCGTTCATTTTTGTTTTATTTTTATTTATTCATAATTGTTTATTTTACATTTTCAGTGACGAGCTACCAGTCCAACTTCAACTACCTCGAACTCTTCGAGAGGCTAAAAGCCGGCACCAGCTAAGTTCCTTGACACTTCTCGGGCAAGAGTTCTGGGGCTACCCTATGGCAAATCCGAAGAACAACCCCACTAATGTACTGTCACCGTCACAAGCAAACGGAGTTGTGCCCATGGCAGTGACGCCGTCAGATACTGGATCTAGTCTTAGTAGTTTTAATACCAGTACGTATAAAAAAATATTAAAACTGGTGTTCATACATTTTAAAATATTTGGGTAATCATGGGTTGGCTTACAAGTAGATCGAATGTTATGGCTTCGTTTGGGAGCATTTATCAATTTATCAAAAGATTAGAGTCCGTAAAGTTGTCTCAAAGTACCTACACTCAATATTTTATTTCATTCCATCACCGTGAACTCAAGAAGTAGATTTTTGTTATATATAATCAGGTAATATTCGATCTGAATTAAAAAAAATTGACGATGCGTTTGACCACTATCTCATTGGATGATCAGTGATGATGTTGTCAAAGGTGTTAACACGATAAGCTTTGATGCAAACTAGCTTTCGAGGACTGCTGCCTGAAGACACTATGTGTTTGGTTATAGTTTTGCAATCAGGACGGTGTAGCTAGCCAGGCAGGCCCTCAAAAACACCCTACCATGGAGGTAGGGTGTTTCAGAATTATATGTTTAACATGTAGCAGCCACATATCTTGGAAACGTTACTAAGTTTCAGTTACTAAGGTAAGATTACCGATTTGAACAACAATACATTGGGTACATAAATATAGCAAGTATGAGTTGTAAAATAAACAAAACCTATTTAACGAACGTTAATAAAATACGCAAGTGGCGTATTTTATAAGCTGAATTTACCTATGCTTCTCTACTGTAAAGAAAAAAAAAGATATTATTGCAAGTATTTTCAAATATAGACCTAAAATCATCGTTAGCTAGCATCATCAGTTCATATTTATCTAGTTTTGATTTCTTAGTTATAATTTATTTATAGGTACAAGGACAAATTCAAGAGAACACATTCTCAGCTCAGATAAAGATCAGAACGTAGTGCTAAAGATGTCACCAATAGAAACATCAGGTTCCCCACCGAGTCAAAGCCTGAACCTCAGCACTTTCAAAGGCAGAACTGCCCCATCACCCCCGGCAAAACCAAGCGGATCTTTTATACGAGCACCGAGACCAACCCCACCAAATACTTTGAACCTTATGTCAAGCACGGTAAGCTAAACTTACATAAGCTTAATTATACTTAGGCTTTTCGGTGTTGTTTCTATTGATGTTAATTGCTAAACCTGTTTTCAGGCGCATATAACACAGCCTCATACATTTCCAACTGTCAACACACAACATTCTCCCACCCAAACACATAATGTCAAGACTACGCCACCACCACCTCCTCCCAGATGGACCAAACCTCCCATTTCCAAAGCATCTCTGTCTCCCAAATCTGAAACGGCTCCCTTCAGTCCCATTAACAAGCCCAATCAGAATGGAAATATCACTGTCACGACCACAGTTACTTTCTGCGTTAATAACACCCAAATTCATAATCATCAAATCAATGAGAGCATACAAAGCGACCGGCTGCAACTAACGCTTGCGTCTAACAACATCAATAACAATAATAGCGCAGAAACAGTATTTAATGTTATGGAGGTTCCGAAAAATATTGCGGACTCTAACGGTGATATCTTACAGGTGAGCAATTTCCTCATTTGCATGGCAATCATAGAATTTATATTATTTCTATCTACGTATGTTTGCATGACTTTTTTGGGGGTTTTTGTAATGAAAATATGGTAAATTGTGATGTTAAGTGTTTAATGCAGCATTAAGTGTCGTTTAACATTACTTACAAAAGTAATTCTTATTCCCATATAGAACATGATGCATCGAATGTCACCAGAAGGAGAATGCATCAATACAATGACGGCTAGTTTGCATGGAAGCTTCAAACGGCAAGTAATGGATCCGAATTCCACGGAACCTGGATCCCCGGCAGAACAACAATCTCAGACTAATACATCTGAATCTATTGACCCTATAGTTAACAGTCTTACGAAATCAAACAGCAGTTTTGCAGCTAATCAAATGGTATCACCAAACGGTACCAATTCTGTCACTAGTGGCATATTCTCACCAACAAGTCAAATTAACTCTCCAGTGTCTAACGACACGATTTCATCTAAAAGTAGTGTATTTTCTCCCCTAAGTCAGACGAATAAGAGTGAAATATTTTCTCCAGTATCGAGGAGCTCTCCAATATCGATAAAAAACGTATTCTCACCCACATCCAATCAGTCTATCGTGTCTCCTCTGATAGGAAAAGACAGAGACAAGCTTCTGTCTCCCAACACTAATACAGCAAGTACAACACCATCTGGTAGATCGAGGAGGAGTAAGCACTCCCATCGAAAGGAGTCCAAACATTACCAGGTAGAGTGCATAATGTAAATTTGTGAAAATATTGCTGGCATAGTATTGTTCTGTTCATAACTAACCGCATGTCATGTCTGTGACAAAAGTAACCATGTATCAATTCTAAATTACTTGAGTTCTTTATTACTAGCTGTACGTTTTTACTATTCCTCATATACATTTGTGCCTTTTAGGAATCAGACATTCTTGAATCTCCAGGAGTGTATTATAGAAGTTCATTGACGGACAAAGTGTCAGACTATGAAGATATTTGGGGGACCGAGGGTAATAATTGTACAACATTCAAGCCTTTGAAACCTGACAATGACAATAACATAAGCAATGGTCTAATGAAAAGCAAGAGACCAGACCTTTTACCCGATACTCTACGTAAGTAACTACTTGGGTACAGTCAGTCATATTATAAATAGTGAAATAACAAAGATCCGTCATAATTATTTATTTTCTTATCTTACAGCAAAACTTAACGCAGCTAAGAGTACACAATCAATATTAGAAAAAGAGAATATTCATATTCTTAATTCAAGTGAAAGTCTGAGTGAAAAGAAAAATTTCTCAGACAACTCTCTTAAGAAGAGTTTTAACAGCTCTAATGAGATGATTGCAACAACCAATAGTAAAGGGGACATAGTGGCGAGGCGACCTGATAAACTAAACATAGCTATGAATATGAATAAAAAACTCACTGAAGAGATAGAAGCTACATTTAGAAGTAGAGAAAACTTCAATACTGAGAGCATGGAAACTGTAAAACTCGAAGACGTACAAAATAATGGAGATGAATCAGAAAAGGATAATACTGGCAGTCCATTTTACGCTGATCCTGTAGATGCTCTCAAAGAGGTTAAAAAATTTGTATTTTATGTAATTTATAAAAAATAAGGTTTTATTGTTATTTTGATTTGAACTTTGGAATAAAACATGTGATACACGCATGTTAAGTTACTTATAGGATTTTTAATTTAGAAGTTGTGGGTAGCGTATGTCGACCCACATATTTTTATATTATATACTACTTATGTTACTTCGGAACTTCTTCGTGTCATTAATTAACCATTTGAACATTTTTTTCTCCTTTGTATCTAATTATATATACTTGCTGAGTAAGGGAATTGTATAATTTACATTGGTTTAATATTCGTTTTCGTTTTAAAGTAAAAGTTTAAAATTCTTCACAAGTTGCTTCCACCATTTATAGTAGAAGTTGTTTTTTTTTTAAATTACCCACTTAGAATTTATTGTCTTCGAAAACCAACAGCCGATACATAGTGGCCATAATATTACGCAGAAGTAGGCCAATTACAGGTCCTCACGTATAGCAACACTAATAATAATTGTAGTCAGTGTTGCTATATTATTGCAATAGTCCGAGCTACATGCACAAAAGGACTGACAACGTATCGTGTGTAGGCGATGGTTATTGCTTACCATCAGGCGGCCTAACTGCTTGTTTACAACCGATTAGGTACATAAAATAAAATAGATTAATTATTTTATAACTACAAATGACTTTTCGATAAATCTATTATTTCCGACAGCTGATGTTAAGATAAAAAGAGTTTCAGTAGTGTTACTCTTGTTAATATTACAATTTATTGATGGTTGTTATATAATTTTTCAACTTGCAGGCTGCTTTATTACAACCGGTACAACGAAGGAAACTGCTCAGAGTGGGAGTTAACCTTTCGCAGCGTTATTCTGAACCGCCGACTCAAAATCATCCATACTATCCACTGAGGGACATGCATAGCATCGAGGAGTTATCTCGTAAGAGTATTTTCATATTTGTAATACCTATTTTGGCTGCGTTCTGAAACAGTCAATTATCTATTAGTTATTAGTTTTCAATAAATATTGCACCTTAATTTTTTACCGCGAAAATAACATGTCCATAATTTCTAGCATCTTCGCCAAATACATCATCGTCAGTGGACAACTTGGTGCTACGGACAAAGCCCAAAATGAAGCCAGTGCAACCCCCTCGAGTCGCCAACAAGCCAGGCAAGAATGAACCTTGGACCGTTGATTCCAGTTGGGAGTTTATAAGTCAGTGTAACTACAATGAATAGTAGTGCTTATCAAATGGTTTTTTTGTTTCTTGTCTATAGCACTACCTATACCAATGTAATTTTAAAAAAGTTGCACTATCAAACTCCTTGCTTAATTCCTATTTCACCGACGTTTTTTAGTATTTTTTTTTTAGTTTATTCTGACCTAAAAAAAAGGGGGAACTTTCATGGACAGTAGTGCTCTTAAACTGGTTTTTATTTAGTAGAATTGCTTTTTCTCTTTACTATGGTTTAAAAAAGATTTTTCACTTTCAAACTCCTAACTAGGTATTCGTTGTCATTCCAGTCATTTAATCCATATTATATTCAACGAAATTTATTTTCGTAATACAGGGTTTTACAACAAGAACTTTGTTTTCTTGTTTTATAAAGTAATAATTAGCAATTTATTTAAATACCTATTTGACATTAATTATTAATGATACGGTTACAGAGTCTTACATCAAAATTGTAAATCACTTTGTGACACAATGATAGATCTATTTCGTTGTTTTCGATGTTGTCTCAGAACGACGATTAGGTTGCACAGATTTAACGAAAATTAACAAACCCACCATTTTCATAGTTATTTTTGCGATTTTCCAGTGAATATGAATTTATTGCAACAATTGCCCAATCTTCTAACAGATGTGTCATAAAACTAAATGTCAAACCTGTCCTGTAGTTATATTGTGACCATATTGAAAAACAAAGATCTTAGTGAAAAACCCTTTATTAAAAATGCTTGGAAAATTGCTGAATATTATGATTATTAAGGTTTTATTTTGATTGAGTAGATAATGCACTATTTGCGTAGGATGCACATACAATGTAAATAGACTATGAATCCACTTTCAAACTAAATTCCAGTTGGATCACTACCGTATTGGATAAAATTTATGTCAGCCATGTGTGTTTGTCAACATTAAACCCTAGTTAAAAATCATTTTTTGTAAGTACCTAAATAGCAACTATTATTAATTATTAACCATTTCTAATATTGTAAATATGCAAACTAAGATGCTACATAAAGGTATTTCATTGGCACTCATTTGATCATTAATTAAAACAAAAAACAACTTAAATTTTCTAGATACATTTTTTTTTTATCTACCTTTAAAATTCTTTTTAACCTTTTAATAGTTCCACGATGCTTGTAATTTTCAAATCTCACTGCTAACTTCAATGTTAACTGTCCTTTAAAGGTGCCAAAACATTTTCACTAATTATAGATAACTCAAACAATGCTTGCAGATAAAAATGGCGAGTGTTCGAATAGCGAGAATGGAACATTTCCCTCGTTGGCTGAACAAGAGAGCCGGCTGAGTGGAGTCGACGACGGAGCTCAGCACCTGACTGTACACCAAGTGGTTGCTCAAAGGTACAGTCGAGTCAAAAACTAGATCACCATTTTGATCTGACCACTAACCAAAACTTAGAAGAAAAAAAACACATTACGTTACGTTTCATTTGACAAACTCAATGTCGTTGAACAGCTGTAGAAATCAGCTGTCATGTTCCAAATTTAGAATATGTTTTATCTCAGCTGTCTTCCATATTAGCTTATCACTTTTAATTGATCTATAATATATTTACTACACAATAATACTTGCACATCTTTAGTGCGGGCTGCTAGCAATATGCGCACCACGCAAATAGGTACTAGTTGACCTATAAGAACGCGCGCTGCCAAATTGAGAATCCAATTAAAAAAGAGATGGGCAGTAGCCCTTCGAGCATGGTGCATGAAGCTTATTTATGGACAGTATAAATAAGCTTCATGCACCTAATTTGATTTAGTCCTAATCAGGCTGACAGATGTATTTATTATTATGATACGCCAACAGTGAACATATTATATATATCAATATATCATTAACTCGTAAGATTATGACGGAAGTCATATGTATTACATTCTGATATAGTACACCTATTACAGGCATATGCCTGTCACAACAATCTAAAATTATCTTATTTTTGTGTAAGCCGTATATACGGCTTACACAAAAATAAGATAATTTTAGGATTGTAAGAATAAACTATGTTAAGTGCAGGTGCCTACAAAATACGACTAGGTATAAAATCATATTCATTATTCAATTCTATTCTTTAGGTTGCCTAATATTGGAATTAATAAAAACATATATTGTTGTATATGGTTCACACTAAATATTTTTATATTTAGGTAGAAATAATGCCTTACTGTGTATATAAATGACCCAGAGCTCAGAAATTAAGAATTAAATGAAATACGCTGGTTTGCTTGGTGGTTGAAAATAGAGTGAAAATAGTTATATTAAAAATGTACATGTTAAAATAATGTTTAAAAAGTGTTTTATGGTTTCTTGCTGTAGGAGAAACTTACGTTCTAATTTTTCAAGCAAAAAAATCGACTATTAATGGGATTTGAATCCACGACTACAGAATACCATCCTGTTTCCTTTAATCATTTGAACGTAAGATCCGCCTAGCATGATGTTAATGCAATAAACCACAAAACTTTCGAATCAGGGTGCCTTCGCTTGATTTGATATCAACTGCAATGTTGGTCTATCCTATTAATCCTATTAATAGTTCAAACAATCAAAGGTAGATGGCGCTAAGAAAAACATTCCCTCAGATGTAAATCTATATATATAAAAATGAAACCCGTTTTCCGTTGTCACGACATAACATGAAAACGGCTTGACCGATTTAGATAAAATTTGGTATAAAGATACATGGGACTTTGGAGAAGGACATAGGCTACTTTTTGTCCTGGAAGAAGTATGGTTCCCGTGGGATAACTGAGTCAGCGGGAAAAACGTAGTGCACGCGGGTGAAACCGCGGGGCGCAGCTAGTAAGGAATAAATTCGGACGGCTAGTGGAGTGCTACTATAGCTTAAATGGCAAAGCTACAGGACGGTATTCAGTAGTAGTGGATTCAAATATCACGAGTAGCCGAATTTTTTCCTTCAAAAACTTGACGTAATTTTAAAAAGAAAATAATAAATGAAAAAGTATTAATTCTATCGAAAAAGAGGCGCGTTCGGCACACTGTGCTTTAACCATATGTAAATTTTTTTATACTTTATAGATTTAGCGTTTGACCACTATATCACTTAATGGTCAGTGACGATGTTGCCGAAGATGTTAACACGCTAGACCTTGAGGGTGGTAGTTAGCCAGGCGGGTACTCGAAAGTACTCTATCACCATGCTGGGAATTCGGTAACCTTAACCGGAAGCTCAAGCTGTTGTTGGGTATCGAACCAGCGTCCATCAGTTTGTGAGATGACGCTTATCCCGCTGAGCTATCATAGTTTGTGTATATATGTAGTAACAACTGTATGTGCCTACCTATATCTGTAGTTGTATCTACTTCAGTTTTACTTATTCACCGATTTCACACACCGATAAAAACATTTATCTTATTGTACTAAGTAGTTATTATATAGTTTTTAAATGAAATGTATATAAATAATTAATTATTTTGCAATACCTGTAGCGAATATTTTCAATGTTATAATCATAAAATTATCTAATAAAATTTTGTAAGTAAATAAGTGTGGCACAAATGAAGCAAGAAATAAATTATTATTATTTATAATATCACTGATGCGTGGAAGTTACAATTTACCCATGTTATGTCATTTTTAAAGGTTTCCTGACCTAAGACTGAACGCTGAGCCAGCGGTGTTGCCAGAGGAAGTGACGTCACCGCCGCGAGCTTCGTGCTACGATAACGTTCACGACTTGCGTCCGTTATCTGAACAGGTAAAACAGTAAACATTTTAAGCTGTATTTGATATGGTATTTATACTTTACCTTTATCACTTTGATCAAGTAGACTCCAAACTGGTGCTGCGTCTCCGAACAGACACAGTAGCTAAAAGAAAGAAAGAAAGAAAGAAAGAAAGAAAATACGTTTATTTATGACATGACACACAGGTAATGAGAACACAATATGAAAAATAACAAAAAGAAAGATAGCGTATGTCATAAATTGGTCCCCAACTCAGATATGATATGAGATGTCTATGATATGATGTATATATATATGAGTAAACAAGTAAATACGTAGTAACTATCTAAGTTGATATTAATGTAAGTATTTAATGAACTTAAATTAATTAGTGGTTAACATACTACAATTATTTTCCTAGTTTTATACTTACAGATATTTTATTTGTTTTGTGCATGATTTTTAATTACATATTTTGTAAATGTTGCGATTTCATTTTGTAAATGTACAGTGCCTTAATAAAGCGTTATTTTTCTTTTTGACAATGTTTAAATGAAATAGTTTACATTAGCCAGAGATTAAAATATAATTTTGTGAGTACCTGCTGCTGAAATAGGCTCAATGCCCGGGCTTCCCTTAATTTTGAGCATATTATATACTCGTACATTCTAAATTATAAATCTAGCCGCAAAGAGTGACGATAACCTCAAGAAATACCTAGAGGTGTCAGCGAATCAGACAATTACTGGTTAGACATCCACCTCTGGTTTAAGTTTTCGGCGTAGATAACCGTAATATAAAAATTCCACTGAACGGGCCGAAGGAGTAGGGGATGGTACCAAGGTTCCCTTCTAGTGCCTGCCTTGCTATGTACAGTCGTCAAGTTTGAACATCACTGCCTGAAGCAAGAATGCCTTGGGTCACAATCATAACATAAACAATTGAATAACGAACGTACCGCCCGTACAAACTGACATTTTTCTGTATCACAGTTGTAGGTACTAGATAAATAACAGTTAGTACCGAGTTCAATTCTTTAGCACTGCGATAAGGCTGCGCTAGCAATTCCTGTAGTGCGAGTATGGATCATTGACTCGATAAAATTCGACAGTGAGTGCTTGTGTGTTCAGACACGGGGATATTAGCGCGGTTTTGAGATCTCCAGAATAATAGAAACGCGCGGGAGTCGCGCGAATCGAGTGTACGCCATGTCTGAACAAGCACTTACTGGCGAGTTTTACCGAGTCGACGATCCACGCTCACACTGATTATTCGTCCACTGGCACCTAATAACAGCCTATTGATGTAAACGTATTCGAGAGCCACAGGATATTCTAAAACCTATAATATATTGACTGGCATTAAGAAACACAACATAACGTGTTCCACGTTCGACCACGTCGTCAACGACCATTCAGTGCTCAAACGTTAAACCTATAACTCTTTATTGAAAACTAAACAGACTAATTTACAAATCCGTATATGTATTTGTTTACAGGCAAGCGATGACGGAACAGTATTCTCTGAACCTTGGGATAGCTCGCAGTGGGACGGACTAATACCTCCCCCTATTGACCAACCTTTCGATGGGGTAAGATAACCTTTTTTTATTTTATTATTAACTTTTGTTTTACTTCATCTCTGTAGATAATAATATGACGTATACGTCTGTGGAATAAATCAATTGTTGTAGTCAACCGTAAGCCTTACCTAGTAATGATTTAATATTATAAATATAATTCATGTTTATTGTATGTACAATAATCTTCTAGTCTATGAAATAAGATAAATACGCCTGTTTTTATATGAGGTTGATCATAAAACATAGAATAAATCTTAGTAGCTCTCTCTCTCTCTCTCTCTCTCTCTCTCTCTCTCTCTCTCTCTCTCTCTCTCTCTCTCTCTCACTCCCACTCCCTCTACCCCTCTACTTCTCTTTGCCTCCCCCCTCTCTCTCTTTCTTTCTCCCGCTCCGTCTCCAATCTTTACATAATTTCTTAATTACTAAAATGTATTTATTGCCAAAATGAAATGAATTATTTCCAAACCTATATTACATATATTTTAATATCATGACATGCCGTTCGTACAGGAAGAGCCGTCAGAATGGGAGTCCCCGTTGCCAAGAAGAGGAGTGACTGTTTCCACGCGAGCGAAGAGCTTCAGGGACAGACTTGATCCTTTACTTGGTTAGTTTTATATTCGTAATACTTATTTGTTCAGGTTCGCTGATATTCTTATATTATTATTTATATTATATATATATATATATATATTATTTCTCAATATTTATATTCTCAAATATATATATATTTCTCAAACTTGTAATTTATATGGTAAAATACCCGTTAACAATAAACGTTTCTTTGTTTCAACAATATTTTAAATACATCGTTTGACACTACTTCGCATCATGTATAGTTTTATTTACAATGATAAAGTACGTACAATTGAGAACATAGTTATAATAATAATAATAACTTTATTTATTCAGACAACTTAGCCCATATTAAAATAACAATATAATATAGCAAGATAATTAAATACTAACAATAGTGTCAATATCTCACAGTCAAAAGTGATTTAGTCCTCTTAATCATCTTCCACACCAAAGGACAATCAAATTTCTCAGCTATCGCCTTTAGGATGCTGTTACTGCTTGAGAGAAGTCTGATCAGCAATGAAGCGGTCTTTTTGCGCCAAATAGCATCAAAATAATCAGTACGAGCCTCCGTGAACATAGTTGAGACGCTGCAGAATCGCGGAAGCCGCACAGCGCCCTAAACGCGTTATTATATTGAATTCGCAGAGTTATATATATGTATATGCCTATATAATATACCTAATTGCAGATGTGACGACTCATCGACGTGTGATTGATATCAGACACTCTGTTGTTTATTAATTACACATACATAACTATCAAATGACTAAATTATTTTATTCGTTCTCGCACAATGAGACCACGGCGCACTTCCCTTATCTATTACTACATTAGTTCAGTAAATATAATTAGTTATTGTTAAAGAGCAAAGGTCTGCTCGTGCCGCAAATTTCTAACTCATGGTCGGGAGTCCATGTGTTCTAATCGCAGTTACTTCCCGACGCTCGTTTGGAAAGCATCTTACCGCGTCCTTCTCCGTTTGAATGAGAAACCATCGCTTCAAGTCTTTCGTTCACGCGGGAAAGAACCGCAAAGTAATCAGTCATGCAGTGGTTCAAAAAGTTGTTCCTAGGAAAGTGCGCGAAACAGACTGAGCAAAAGGCGGGAAATAGCAATTGTCAAGTCTGGAAAAGTCATTTTGAATCGATAGACCGTGAAGATCCGAAGAGCCCAGCGATGGATACTTTGCGAGTGTCAGTGTCAGTGCCAAGTGAAGTTTTTGCGTTGACTACGATACGTAATTTTCGTGGTGATTCACTGGAAGAGTTCGTGTATGAGAGCAATTGGGTGTTGCTCACGCGAAAACAGCTTGAAGAGCCCAAATTTCAACACCATCTCGTCAAATCAGATTCTTTGACGTCTCTCTGCAAATCAATGTCCGAACGAAAAGTCGATATAAGACTAGCTGAAGTTGTGGCTAAACCTCCTAATTGTCATTGCAGTGACAGACATCCAGAAAAATCCAACAAAAGAAACAAAAAGCATATTTTTCGTCGATTTTTCGATGCATTTTCAAATATTTGGCGCCGTTTTCGAATGAAACTAAAGCACTGTTTTGTCAACGATACAAAGCCACCGGTCATAAACGAGGGCCCGTTGGATTCATTTACAACTAGTTATTTATGTAGGTAATAATGATTCTATATTTGGATGCTCTAGTTATTCAAGTATCTATCGAAAGTTCCAGAGGTTAGCATGGGGTTAGTGATTTTAGTCATGACAGTAGAAGTAATGGTCTTCATGAGTCAATATCGAGTGCAGTACCTAAATGTATTTAAGATAAGATAAGATAATTTATTTCAATAATGACGTTACAATTGTGTGAACAATTACTTTTTATCACTTAGTTAATTGGGTGAGGTTTGAATTTATTTGTTTGGGTCAACAAATTACTATTGTGCATATTGGAGCAATAATATCTCGTATTGGGACATGCTTTTATGTTGACATTAATTATGTTGACAGGTGTTCTGCTTATTTGAAATATGATATAGTCTAGATTCTATTAATGAATTCTTAGTTTCTGGAAAACTTGCATATGTATATCTTTATGTACCTACCTATGTGTAAAGCTACGACTTAAATAAAAGACATCACAAATCTTGACAAGTTAACTTATTGACGCTCATTTGCGTTATGAAGTCTTAATTAGTGCATAGCTCTAGCAACAATATAATTAACGTCTAGTACATTGTAACATTATCAGATCACAAATAGGTCACAAATGCCAACCGCACATGATGCAGATGAAACGGTAGGGTATTGTACATATACTTGTGGGTACTAGAACGTATAAAGTAAACATGCTGCAAGATCTAGGCTCGATGGATCACAGTGGGTCTTCTCGAATCCAGACGTATGTAGAATATGTTTTAGCGAGATCTTATCCCTGCATATGGCTTAGCTTTACGGAATGAGTTTTTATAAATGTAATAATTTCATAACCATAACACATATATGTATGTGTATTGTAGTGTTGCCTTTTGACAGAAATAAATATGTTTTCTTTCTCTTTCTTTCTATATAAAAGTTATCCTGTTAAAATATTGTAAGTTCCGCAATAGAGATGACGACCTAAGCCAAACCTCTTTGACCCAAACACAAAAACATCAATGCTGTGCATCGTTGTGAGTAAATACGCGGCAGAAATGCGATGCGGTCTGTTGGTACTTCTATATAATTATATTCCACACAATTAATGAACTGTGACAACAAATATGTTCAATTGTCAGATATAACATCAGGCTAATCAGATTACAGATTCCAAACAGATGGTGTAATTTCTTCCAGAGTTCATAATTCTACCGCTTATTTGTAAGCAATGTCCAGGGCCTTACGATACGGTCGGTTTAAAGATATTTATTTCTCAACAAGAAATGTCACATTTCACTTATGTGAGAAACTTATGCTAAGTAGATATATATGCTTCGACTACGTTACGTTGCCAATCCTTTTTAAGACGCTGTTAGGTTTTTGTAAAGAATCTATGAGAAAATATGCTTTATATATAAGAACTGCGAAGCTTACTATTACTTTGTCCGCAGCAGCGGGGCGAGTGCGAGCGCTTCGCGGTGGTAGAACTACGCGTGGTGCAGGTGCAGCACTGCGAGCCTACGCGTTACACCTCGCGCAAGACAAGAGTACCACGTTTGCTCAGAACATAGATAACTTCATTGCGTGTACGTTGGACTCGAAGGAAACTTGTCCACAGGTGAGACACATATAGTATGGTGTATCGACGTTTACTCATACCTAACCTACTCAGCCACCATAGTTTATGAGCAAAAAGAGAAACATAAAGCTTGAAAATGTTTCTCTTTCAGCGTTGCCTCATTTCTGATCGTGACTATTTCGGTACAGCATCTTCATTGCTTTTTTCCATCGGTTGCTGTCTGTTGCCCAATGAAAAACTGCTCTGACTGGTATCTCCAAACTCTCCGACACCTGGTCTGGCAATCGTCTGGAGCTTCTACATCTTGTGCGTTACTCTCAACTCTACTCATCACCATTAGTTGTCACCAGATTGTCAGAGCTTCTGCGGGGGATGTGGTCGAAATACTTTGGTTCAAGTTTTCATATTTCACCTCAGGCATAGAATCATTCAGAGACAAACTTAGAGCAGCCCATTTGAAAATTGAAAATATTTATTAGACAACACGATGCAACTACATAGTAAAATTCCCTTCGGGACCAAACTAGGCATAGCCTGTATCTTGGTGACCCAAGTAAGAATTAACAGTACAAGATTAAGTCGCGCGCAGGTACTTAACATAAAATTGAAGAATCTATACAAAACCTATCAAACCATTGGTTTTCATTAATAACAACATTGGTTTTCTGTCTGACATTACAATTTTAGAGGTAACCTACCTTTTCTCTTGATTAATTACAGTCGATGACATCAGTTATCCTTCACCAGAGGACATGCATTATAGGGTCTACAACTTTGAGTACCATAGTTTTATGCTAAAATGAAGCCTTGAAAATTTCTTTGTGAAATTAAATAGAACATACATTTTTTTTCAGGTTATGATGCGCAATATTAGACAATTCATGTCTGGAATGAAGAACTACCTCGTAAAGCACGGCGAGAGAGAGTTCGAAAAGGAAGTTGAAAAAGAGAGACTCAAGGTATGTAGTATGCTATTTATAGAATATTGAATTAGATATCTACTTCAAATGTCAAGAAGTTGTCAAGTCAAGAAGTGCTCGCAGCAAATCTTGCATGTAATCTTGCGCCCTCAAGTGGATTGGAATGAATTTACTTCAAATCCATGTAACACTTAATTATTTGGATATCACTTGGATGAGTACAAGTACTTTGGGACTTTGAAGAGCACAAGTTTCACGTCGTCGGTCTCTTGTCGTTTGGACCTTGGAAATTGCTAGGAGTCTGGAAATCTACTTCCACTAGTCGCTATTGATACAATCTTAGAATATGGCTACCATTTAAGATGGCGGACTGGTTCTTGTGCACGCCCATGATGTGGAGATCAAATGATAGGATTTTCTGAGAAGAATACAAATCGCAATTTTTGAAAATGTGAGATGTAGTATCATGTGATCGTGTTACAGTTGAAGCCGACGGAGTTCCTGAACCTGGACGCGATCCTGGAGGGCGTCATGCACCGGCTGGTGGTGCGGCCGCTGCGCGCGCGGTTGTACGCGCTGCTGGCGGCGTGGCATGCGGCCGACGTGCGCCGCCTGCACGCCGCCATCGAGCGCGCGCACCGCGCCACGCCGCTGCAGCTCGGGATCAAGGTACCGCCTATACCTGTGCCTGTAACTACCTGCATTCTCTTGACACTTTAATTTGTGACCTGGTAAAATAGATTTTGGAATGTTAAATATAAGAAAATAAAAGATTTTATTTATTTTATTTTTTATTTACATATAAACATAATTCTTTAATTCCAGGAATCTACAAAAGTACCGTCATCGGCGGTGTTGGCAGTGATCTCAAAGCATTTCCTCAAAATGCAAGAAGCCGACTCGCCGCTGGACAAACTTGAAAACCTCTTAGCGGCAATATCTGTCATGTTCAATGCTGTAAGTACCAACTGTTACATTTCAGCTTTATGCAATGCTCAAAATCTAAAATATTCACTAGTTAAAAATATTGTATTGATGTTGTCTTTTTTGATCAGTTTTCATCCTACTTTTCTAATCACTGTCTTCTTTCATCGTGACTAGCCATTCAGAATTAGAATAAAATTAGTTTCACACCTTTACTAACACATGCACCTCTATTTTCCATTATGACGCGCGTAGACGATAGTTTTGTGTATCGCACTTTACATTCGAGAAGACATATTTGAGAGGCTTCTACAAAATTCCCTCTTTCAGTTTAACTTAAGTGTCATAGTATTCCTCAATGGTGGTGATCCTGTTGTCGAATTATAATAAAACGGTGTTAAAAGATAGATCTGTTACGATAAAGTTCAATTTTGTGTGACACGACTTATAGATGACAATATTGAAAAATGCGGGTAGTTTTAGATAAAGTTGTCACGTTCCTAGGTGTTGTACGAATTTGGGTTTTAGCGTAATTAGAATACGGGTTTTTACATATTAAGTACATTTATGGTTTTATAGAATGTAAGCTGGTTTGAGTGATGAACAGAATTACCATCAAAGTTTTCCTTTCTGCAGATTCGCGGAGAACGTAGCCTCGGTGCTGACGATTTACTCCCAGTTCTAGCGTGGACCGTAGCTCGATGTCGTCTAGTATGTGCAGAGTTGGAAGCGGAACTGATGGCTGGTCTTCTGCCAGCGGCTTTGCTGGCGGGAGAAGGGGGATACTATCTCACTGCGCTGTTCTCAGCTGTCGCGGTGCTGAAGAGACTGGCACCAGATTCTGGCGCTGATTGTACTACCCCGGTAAGTTTTTTACTTTAATCAGCCATAAGTACAAAAAGATCATATGACATAAAGTGCGTGGCTCAATGGTAGTGATTCTCTTATTCAACTAAACTAAAATACTTACATGGTTAAGATAAAGTCCAATTCAGTATGACACTTATCCATAACAGCACTAAAAATAGTTGTAATTATTAAGATTGCGAGTAGTTTTAAAATGGAAAATAAGTTACCACTTATTTGGTGCCCACTAAAACTACCGTATCCTTACATGAAAATAATGGGCATTGCAAGTGAAATAAGTTATGAAATCGCTGAAGAGATTAACGAACTTTGTACCTGGCAGCCGGGTCCAGATATAAAACACACCATCAACCCAGCAACACATGCATGGGTTGTCTCCTTTTTTTGGAAAACTTTTAGAAATTGGATGTTAATTTATTTATAAAATATTCAAATACAAACAACGACAAACATTCGTACATAACGTTAGTACCGTTTCTAGATTTTTTTCTTAGCCATGTGAAGTCTAAATAAGAGTTATATCCGTGTTTATTGGACTAACCGGTAGTTGTCTCCCAGCAGTGGCGTCGCGGGTCCATGGACAACGGCCGGGAGCAGTGTCCCGTGGCGGTGGTGCGGGTGGTGCTCCCCGACGAGTGCCGGGGCTCGATCCGGCGCGTGCCGGTGCCGTGCCGGCCCGGGGCGCGCGCGCGCGACCTCTGCCGGGCGCTGGCCCACGCGGCCGCCATCACCAACCCACAAGACTACGCGCTCTTTGCTCTACATGACGGACATGGTAACCATTCTTATTACCACAACGCTACAGGGTATCAATTCGACTAGCACATTGCTCATAGATTGATAATGAATTGTCGTTTTTGCTTGTTTTGCTATTCTACTTGGAGTATAAATTGGAATGGCTAAAGAGATTTTATTCCTACCGCAATACCTACTATGCAATCGAGATGCAACTATTTTAGCGGAATACCAAGCTTTATTACGATGACATTTGAATCGCTGTTGTATTGTTTATGGATTGCTTGTCTTAATAAATAAGAAAATTGGCACCCTGAATAGTCGTACAAACTACTTTGCTCTATAACCAAGATAGGGTACATTCGAAAGGTTTGAAAAGTGGAAGATGATGGACTAGCATACGATGAGAGGAAAGATGAACTGATAAAGATTGCAAGAGGAGGCTGAATTCGGGCCGCTTCTGACCGGTCCTTGAGGAAATCAATGACGAAATCTTATGACCAGCTGTGGACGTCCTATGACTGATGGTGATAACAGTATTTTCTAGTGATAGCTTCTGTAGCTACAGCTCTCAAGTTTAAAAATCTGTTACCAAACAAACACACTGTGTATTAAACACCTACTGGAGAGCCAGTCAGCATATTTTGTGGTACAGCGTGCCTCCATCCTCGATCACATCGTCACTGGACTGATCAGTAATCAAAAAATCTAGAGAGCTATATCCTTTTCTCTCTTTCGTAGGCATTTGCCTACGTCATAATGAGTTGAGTAGATGCCTACAACATATTTTTATAAATTAAACCTATAAAAGGGTGTTATAGTGTATAAGTTAACGGGGTTATAGTCAACGCGAGTGAAACCACAGGGTGAGGCTAGTAAATGAAATTAACTCGAATAAGTAATAAATAATAAACTTCATAAATAACTATTAATGTAATTTATTCTGGTCGTGATTAGTTTTAATGATAAATTGTTGGATAAGGCAAGCAATATTATTTGCTATAGATTATGAAAATTCGTAGGTAAGTTTTAAAAAAATCCATCCAAACATCTTAGGTAAGTAGGTATGTAAATGAATTCCCAAAAATATATGTAAATAAATGCCATTCATTACTGGCGTGATTTCTAGTGAGTAAAGCACTTAACACTTTTGAACATCTAGTACCCTAAACTAATTAGCTAATGATAGTATCAATCAATACCCACTTCTCTCAGAATTTGTTTGGTGATTAGGAAAGTCAATAAACAAAGCCACGCATAGCAAACATTAAAGTTTACTAACATTCCTAATGCATGAGCAAAAGCATTCCGTCGTTAAAATTAGTCTCTTATCGAAGCTGTTCTGAATTCCAAGAGCAATTACTTCACCGAATACTCATTATCAGCTATAATTGCTAGAAATGTTAAGTTAATGAACTTTAAATTGATATGTGAATTTATATGACATAATTTGCGAGATAATGTACAATGTAACAATTAACAAACGTATTCAAGAAGCACTGGAAGTAATAGTATATACTGTCAATTTTAAAATAGAATAGTAGAAGCAACGATGATGTCACAAATTTTCTGAAAGATAACACAAGTTCGATTACTACCACCGTTTCCTTGATGAGTTTATTAATTTTACTTCCAACTGGCTGCGCCCCGCGGTTTTACTTACGTAAACTACGATTTTAAGATACAATGGACCCCGGTAATCTGACAAACGTTTTGCAGGGCAGTGTCAAAGAACTATTGAATTATAATCTGTCGGATTATAGAGTACTGCTTAAGAACCCCTATAGTCTCCGGAAAAAAAACGAAAAGGAAAAAGTCTATCACTCCTGTTAATAGTTCATATAATTAAAGGTAGATGGCGCTAAGAACAACATCCCCTCAGATGTTAAAGGAAGGAAGAGATTCGGCTAATTCCATCTAAGCTATAGTAGCCACTCCAGTAGCTACTGGAGTGGCTACTATAGCTTAGATGGACAAAGCGACAGGACGGTATTCTGTAGTCGCTGGTTCAAGTCCCACTAGTAGCCGAATTTTTTCATTCAAATAATTAGAACGTAACTTCCGCCTAGGATGTTGTTAATGCAATAAAACATAAAAGTCTTAGCCCTTAATATCCCTAATAATATATTCCTGTGCTGAATTTTTTGTGTAGTATTGGAGTGATTGATTAACAAACATTCCTCCACCAATTTTTTTCATTTATGATAGTAGTAAGTTGATAATTAATATGATGATGATTGTAATATTAATTTTATTTTCCAGAGACAATGTTGAACGAGAACGATTGTCCCCAAGAAGTAATGTCAGAGAAGAGTGGACAAAACTTCACACTGGCTTACAGGAGGATAGACGCCAAGATTGCGTGGCCAGAACAGGCGCTGCAATCTTACCCTTGAATTAATTACTAAAAGAAGCGAGGTAAAGTCTGATAACTATGAATAACAATTTATGTACCTTTGTCTAAATTACTATTAGAAACTCCACTCAAAAGTGATTTGGCTTAGATTTCAGATTTAAATACTACTTCGGTACTTTTACTTGGTAGTATTGGATTTCACCTCGTAATCCTAATGTGATTAATCTATTCCTGTTGATTTAGAGTCTACCAATTGCAATAGCATGTCGTTTTCCATGATCTTATTCAGAGGTCAGTCTTCTCGTGACCACGACCAATGCAACTTGGTCGAAACGTCGAGGTAAATAAATTACTAAATGTTTTTCTCGCGATTAAGCCCCGTTTGATTTAATAACAATGTTATTCAGAGGTTTTATATATTTCCCTTAGTGAAACGACGTCTTTTTCTATAAACAGTCTTTTTTTAAAACAGACTTTTTTTTGTATAACTTCAGAAAAAGTTTAATATTTCGCCTTTTCTGTTCTCATCGCAGGCATTCGATGTGCTATTGTTTTTGAAGTTTCTTTTTAAATACACGCTAAGGTTGTCTATCCTGTTCATTGTCAACAAATCATGGTTATCATGCTTTGGCGGAAAATAGCTCTATTTTTATCACAACTACAGTAAAATAAAGTGATATTTTCTAAGATATTACCCGATTTCTGAGTGCTATATTTCATTATCTTATACTTAGTGTTCTATACGATGCTACTATTTCAAGCGTATGTCGTGTAACGTAGCTTTTTTACTCAATATTTAATAACATTTTTATAATGAAATGTAATCTGACTGATACGGAGACTTCGCTCCATTTTGTACATTTTGTAAAACGTGTGCGTTTTTTTTAGTGTGGCATTTGATGAATGGATTGGATTATTTGCAATCACGATGTATAAACAGTAAGGTATTTTATAAAGCAAGAAGTGAAATATGAGTCACTCTTAGAAGAGGTACATACATACAATTTTAACCCCACATTTCACCTACCTGAGGGTTAATCACACTTTGTTCCAAGGTCTAATAGGGATGATCTAACATTGAAAATGTTTTCAGTAATTTTTTGCCTGTTCCTTTGAACATAATCGGTCGGATACGGCTTAAGAAATATATACCCTCATATTATGTTATTTACTTATTATTGATACAATGCACATGGGTTGGCTAGCGAAATCCCGTAACTATACTGTTGAACAATATTAACTTTAATATTAAACAGTGTTATTAGACTGATTAAAAAAAACATATTTTTTTGCCTATTCAACAGTATAAGGTTGCCTGCTTAAAATTGTCTTGTTCATGGTTGCTTACATTTAAAAAAGTTCAGATTGAAGCGCGAGTTGCGAGAGTGACAGAGAAGCGCTGCGCGCGTTACTCTATGCGAGAGACAAGGACGCAGATAGTTTTTTTATTTATTTATTTAACAGTATAGGTACGAGGCTTAGCTCGGCAATCCATGTGCAATTTATCCATCTACATATTATTATCTAACATCTACGTGCCCTTAATTAAATAACAGATGAGGGTATTTATTTCTTAATTCGTATCTTAGACTAATAGGTATTACCTAAAAGTTGATGAAACGGTTTTTGCTCTAGGCGACTCCTAAATGTTTGGGCACCAGATTTAGGTATCTCCTAGGATAAGTGACAGGAACTTAACAGATTTTAATGTCTACGTACCTCTAACGAAGAAAGTGAGTGGAGATACTGTCACACTATTATTATGTGTAACGCCTTTTTCACTTTTTGCGTGTCCTTACTGATTGTACGTTATGCAAATTCTCTTGATAAATGATATGTTAACAGAAAGCAGACGCTTTCCTTTAAAAGGAACTCGCGTTTCCAAGTGTGCGTTTGTATTGTTCCTAAATTTCCAAACGTATGTATTGAATTTACTCACCAAATTGTTGTTTTTAGTTAAATTTTAAGTAATTTTAATTTTAATGTAGACCTAAAATTAAAATTTTACTTTTGAAGTATCGGTAATATAACACTTAACTGTACTAAATTGTTTATGAACTGTGATGTATTTCGTATTAGTAAGCTGTAAGTTTTGTATTGATTTTGTATATTCGTAGAAATCTTTTAATATAATTTATTTATGTATAATTTAAGTCTTATATTATACTCGACCTTTGTAATGTAACAAAAAGCTTCTTATTACCTGCCCCTACGTTTTATTAACGCTTACTTTCATCAATTCTGTAAACAAAAGACTACCGCATTCAAAACACAATAAAAGATTGCATAAGTACTAATATATTTTATAATGTAACTACTACTAAGTTTGGGCCAGTCAGTTGATTCAGATGTAGTATAGTAGGCAGCTTCGCTATTACCTCTTCCATTTGTCATGAAGGTCTAGTTTCAAATATAAACCGTACAAAAGTCGACTATGTCCCTTCATATATAAAACGAACAAGTATTTTAATATTTATTCTTCCTAGCATATAATGATCGGAATAGGCCTAAACTCGTGTAAGACGTTGATCTGAGTGTGGAAGGTACGACGCACAGTTTGGTATTTATTGCATTATCGTACCTTACGTATTAACGTTAGTTGTAACGCGTATATGTTTTTATAACATTTTCAGTCATTTGTGAGGAATAAAGAAATTTTTACCAAATAATTGCTGTCTGTTCTTTCCCTTCGCTACACCGAAATGTTTCCCACGTTTGCGACAAGTGGGTCTACACAAAATGCATCGCTTCATAGCGATTCTCTTTCTCTCGCCGTTGAATGTTCGTTCTCGTTGTTCATGTGATATATCCAATGACTATGAAAGCTGTTGACTAATAGTACACCTTCCCCTACGGCGAAAATGATTGGCGCAAATCGAGAGCGTTGATGTCTTTCGTCCCATCCTGTTCTGGTACGAGTAATTTTATATCGCTCTATCTCGTTTCCTCACCCTATTTTATTGCTCGCTTCGCAAAGAGAACGAACATTCAACGGCTAGAGAGAGAGAGAGAGAGAGAGAGAATTGCTATATAGCGATGCATTTTGTCTACGGGCCTGGTTATCGATCAGTATGTTTTTTTTATGGCATAAGGTCATTGAACAAGCAAAAGGCTCACAGGATATTAAGTGGTAACCTCTGTCTATAGACATATACAATTCGTAAAGAACTGCATTGCCCCCGTCATTTTGAGACATAAAGTTGGTAACTCTTATGTGCCTGTAATTTCACCGGAAACCATACCCGTCATACCGTATACATATATATTATCTGTAGGCACCTTAACCGAACACAGTAATGGGAACACTACCTACTGCCTGGCGGTAGAAATAAATATGGTGGCAGTACTTCTTCGGGCTAAGTCTCACAAAGAGTGATCCTAAGTGTGTTACCGATGATGAAATATGGAACCAAAATTTTGTCTCGTAACTATAAGGAAGCTCAAGGTCGCACAGTGATCTATAGAGGGCTATGTCCGGGATCTGTTTATGAGGTCAAAACAGAAAGGATTAGTTGTAATGGCAGTGGACAGGACATTCAGCACGTAGAACTGATGGCCGATTGGGTAGATATGTTCTCCAATCACAGACTTACACATGCAGTGTTGAATATCCACAGACAAGGTAGACAGACGACCTGGCCAATATCGCTGCAAGGAGTTGGATGCGTGCCGCTTCCAACCGGTCTTTGAAGAGATCGACAAGGTAAGCTTATGTCCAGCAAGTGCCATGGACCATACCTTCCAATTTGTTTGCGCTAGTCTAAAACTAAATTAGTCAATTTATTTTACGGCTGGAGATTTATAACCTTTTGAAGCCTAAAGAGCCTAGTATTTTAAGACCTCAATAGAGATATATTCAATAAATTGTTGAATCCGATTTACCAACGCCGATTTTCTTACTGTTGTGATGACATTGACTCCCGGTTGTGATTCGCAGTTCTGGGTTTTTATACAAGGGGTTGCAATCACATAATATAGTAGTAGCAGTACAGTAGCATAGAATTTATCGATCACACATCTACGACGATACCTGCTTAGTGACAACTAGATAATATAATTTACGGTTCCATCATCTGGCGCTATACTTGTCCAGTTTTATCGTATGTGACCTTAATTGATGGATTAGATTCTCCCATAAATTTCGTCTGGTCTGCTGTATCTACAGGACCAACAAAAGCCCAAAATGCAAGCGAACTATCCCAAGAAACTAAATAGAACAACCTGGGATCATGTGCATCTTACATACCCTGTGAGAAAGTATCCAACTACTGGAACATCAAGTGAAACTATCGGGAGAGCGTGGAGACCAGCGCCAGAAGTCTTGCGGAATCTGGTAACGGTTCATTCAGAAAGAATAAATGATAGTGTTTACCTAACACTGTATTTCTATTAAATCTGTTCTTACATGCTTATTTATAGAGAGAACCAGTTCAACAGCTAAAAGAATACCTTCAGGATTACAACGTTACTAAACAACTGACTCGATCTCAAACTACAAAAGATTATGCCTTCAAACTGCCCGACACAGAGAGGTATAACAAGCATACGTCTTCGCTTGAGAATCAGTATATTTATCCACGAGGGAGAAAGGCAAGTAAAATCAAGGCAATTGTAAAATAGAGATTTTTGGGCCCTTTCCGCTTATTTTGCTGAAAGTCCTAAGTAAGTTTCTAATACCTTAAAATTTACCACTTATTAGATCAGCTCATGAAGGTTAATTATGATTGAACAAAATTTTATTTGATTTGCTAATTTATTAGAGAAAAAGTATTTTCGACTAACCATTATTTTCCTTCAAAAATTCTATCGGTAATGAACATTTTAGTTAGTTCAATTGAATAAGCGAATTACTTCCACATGGAGATGGAACTGCGTCATTTTTGAGCCTATAGGTCATCTGTAAAGTACATACTTTACAGATGACTTATGGGCTCAAAAATGACACAGTTCTATCTCCATGTGGAAGTGATTCGCAACAAAAGCCCATGTGTCATTAACATCTGTAAAGTATGTACTTTACAGATGACCTATAGGCTCAAAAATGACGCAGTTCCATCTCCATGTGGAAGTAATTCGCTTATTCAATTGAACTAACTAAAATTTTGTAAAACTAAATCAGTTCTTATACGGTTACAATAAAGTCTAAATTAGTATAAGAGCTATCAATAACATCACTAAAATTATATGTATTTACTAATTTCTCAGGTAGACTTAGCGAAATTAAGTCGCCACTTATTTGGTGCCTACAAAAGCTACCCGTAATTGGCCAGCAATGGAAAAAAACTCTTCTAATATTAGTGACAGAGTTGTATGGAGTTTTACAAATTTTAATTTTTGCGTAAATTGAATACGAGCTATTTAAATTTGAAGAATTTTATCTAGTTGGTGTGATTAACAGAATTACGGCCAAAATGTTTGTAATATTTTAAATCAACACAGATCTATATTTATCCCACCCTCTCTGCCTGTAAACACCCGCGAGACTCTAATGTCGGCTCACGGTAAGCCCATAGATATGGAGATTGTCTTTAGTTTGGTGTTATCAACACCAAGGTATAAGTTTTTTTCTATGGTGTTGCAATTATCGGATACATTTCGGGGAGTGTGCTCTGGAGTTGCATAATTTGATTCCACCATCCCCATTCCATCTTAGGACGACCTGACGGACGGCAATGCGACATCCATACATGGTGGACGTTCCAACTTGTCGCACAAAGCGTTTTGCTTCCACATTCATAGTGCGTACAGCTAACGAATGGAATTTATTGCCTAAATCTGTGTTTCCGCAAACATACAACCTGGGTATCTTCAAGTGACGAGTGAATAGGTATCTTCTAGGCAGGCGTGCTCCACCGTAGACCGCATCATCACTTAACATCAGGTGAGATAGTGGTCAAACGCTTGCCTATTACCAATAAAAAATAAATAAAAAATAAAAAAAGAATTATCTATCTATCTATATATAACTATAGATTTTAATTTGTTGCTTATCGTAAACAATTTGTCTGATGTAAAACATTCGCGCAGCCGCGGAAGGGTTGCCACTATGAAATAATTTGTACTTGTTCTATAAATTTACGAGCTAAAGTGAAATGAAAACCATCTTATCATGGATGCTTCGTTCTTTAGCTTGCTTGTTGGAATAATGTAAATTTATTATTCACATCTACCTATGTTCTAAAACTAAACTAAATTAGGTATTTCATCACTTAATTCTACGCTACGAGAGACACAGGGTGTATTTTTTTGGTTAATTCACAACTAGCACTGAATATTTTTTTTTAATTCTATCACTTGGTTGGCATAAAAAATACTTCGACAGATTTTGAAACTTCAAATCTCGCTATTAAACTAATAATACCATTCTAGATTTCAGACAGAATACCACAACAACATGCGCATGGCACGGCAGAAATGAAAGATGCTTACGGCCCACCAAAAATGCCATCGACACTGGTGACTGATAAGGATCAGTACAGGCATCCAGCAACCCTTTGTAAAGATCCAGTATGTACATACCTACCTAATCATTGTAACATTTAAACTTTAGTTACAAAGATTTTATGTTCACATTGCTGTTATCCTACTAATTTTATAAATGCGAAAGTTTGTATATATGTGTGTATGATTGTTACTTCTTCACGCTCAAACGGCTACACCGATTTCGATGAAATTTGGTATGGAGATAGTTTAAACCCTGGATTAACACACTCGCTATTTATATGCCGGAAAAAGTATAGTTCCCGTGGGATAATTAAGGTAGCGGGAAAACCGTAATCCACGCGGGTGAACCGATGGGCGCTACTAGTTATTAATATTTTTTAAATGGAGTACCTAGGTACCTACATAATGCATATTTCTAGACTTAAATACCTGATCGACATTTAAGTCGTTGCTTTAAGAAATAACCCGGCGAAGTTCGCAAATAATGTGCTGGCTACCAACACCACTCAAAATGGTCTAAAAAGTGAATTGTATGTCCGAGAAATGCTCGCCACAGTTCAATCAAGCTAAACGCGTCAGAACCTGCAGACTAAGTGAAAATAACAGTAAATAATAGCCACCTAGGCGTTGTGCCCCCGTTTTGTAGTCGTGGTGGTACCGGTCTAGAATAGTACTCCCCCATCTCTTCTCGTGGGTGCCGTAAGAGTCGGCTAAGGGACCACGTACCAGAAGGTGGGCAGCAGCGCCTTCTAAGGATTGAAAATCATACTGCGCTCGCCAACCCGCATGCCAAGCGTGACAAGTATTGGCAAATCCCCTCTATATGGGGGAGGTATATGTCCAACAGTGGACGCCCCATGGCCCATGGCTGAGAGATTGTAAAAGGAAAACATACCAAATACCACTAAATGTACCAGCTTCCAGAACCCAGCTGGCACAAAGAGCTCGAGCCTCTTGACACGACCTACGAAGGTTTCGAGAAGCACCTGGACCCTTATCTGACCACAAGTCGTCTCCACCATCGGCCATACACCGCTGCCCAACTAGAAAAAATATCCAACTCCAAGGATATTGTAACTTATTACACTTACAAGGATATGCCATGGGTGAGTATTTTAACACATCATAACTTAGTACCATGATCATAATCTCTAAATCAGAAACAGTTACAAAATAGTAATCTACGATCCGACCAGGACTCTCTCCGACTAGTTTCGAACTTATTTTATTTTTTATTTTATTTTCTTTGGGTGGCTTACAGCTAAAGTTATATGCAGTTCTTCATCTGGAAGTTATGATCGTGCCAGGAGCTGGGCGCAACCTTCAGCACGTAACTAGCGTTGCGATGGCTGCGCTGGAAATCAAACAGACTATGGAAAATTGCCTTTCTCTTGACCTTCGATGCAAATATACCTAGTCTTGCCATAAATACTGAAACAAAGAAAAAAGAATCTATTGCAAATAACATTTAATAACCGTTAAGCAGATGTCCGGAGAGCCAGTGAATAATCTAAGTAAAAATAATGGCTTGAGATTCCACGTGTTTATTGAGTATGAAGCAAAACAATGGTTGAAATGCTTACCTGTATATTATACAAAAAAGTATGTGTGTACACATAATATCAAATCTACTGATCTAGCCTACAGGCCTGATATTATGAACCCTCAAAGTTTAATTTCTACCGGAGCGTCATGTTATTCAATAATATTTCTCCGGTATTTGGTTATTAAAGCGCTTCAAATATTAATACTCTTTTAATAGTCTATCTGTAGCAGAAATAACTTGCGTCAAAATCTCCCCTCCGTAACTCAATCATATAAACAATTGAACATGGCAACTATTGCACGTACAGACTATCAATACTCTGTGTCACACTTGTTCGAGATAAATTACAGTTTGTGTCCAGTTCAATTGTTTGCCGATGCGATACGAATGCGCTAAGATTGCGATAATGACTCGTGCTTCACCCACCGTACTTTTATGACGCAGATTCGTTCACCGAAACCACCAATCGGGGAATGGTGGTTGCCTCGAAGCAAACAGAAATCGGTATATGATAGAGAGAAGTTTAAAGAAGACTTCAGAGAAATACGAACCCACAACAAACTAACATGGACACCTGGGTATGTCATTACGTAACATAGAATTAATAATAACAAAACAGTTCTATACACTTTTCAATACACAAATGGTTCAGAACATTCGGGAATGCATATTCACCCGCTGAAGTCACTTTATGACATAAAACGCTTTTCTCATCACGTGCCTTTGCATTCTTAACATGTTAACTAGCTAAACCAATGGAATTACTCGTACTTTTGCATGAATTAAATTCATTTTTGTAGTCTTTCAAAAGGAGCTATTCACGCAAATAATATATCTAATTATTTTAATATGATTTTATGTACCCACAACCAATGATGTTTTACTAAAGATGACGTATATTCATACTGCGCGGTGCTCAGATTTTGTTCCTTTACGTCCTACATATACATGCTTACTGCGACAGATAATACGGTACAAATAATATAGAAAAGGATAGCTATATGTTTAGACTTGCGCTTGAAATACGCGTCGCAATGAAAATTACTACAATTGACTTAATTTTGCCGCCTCAGTTTCCGCGCGCCTGTGGGACATCTACCTCATTTATACTAAATATAATATCATTGGCCTCAACGTTACATTGACTGTGGTCTGAATGAAATGAATCATTGAATGTTCTACAAAAAAATGTCAACCCTCAAGCTCCTGCTGGCACTTTTTCACGAGGCAATGGCTTTTCCCGAAAAAAAAACTAAGCATATGTCAAGTACATAATTTTGAAACAGATGTTGTACCTTCTTATACGTACGGCCAAGCATCACCGCTTCATGGTAGATATACCGCCGTTACGCAGGAAGCATTTTGCTTTCACTTTATTGGCTTACTGCCAGGGAGTGGAACTCACTGCCTGAGTCTGTGTTTCCTGATAGGTGCAACTCCGGAGTCTTCAAGTCGCGAGTGAATAGGTAGCTTCTAAGTTTGCGTGCTACACCTTATGCGGCGTCGTCACCATCAGATGAGACAGCGGTCAAACGTAAGCTTTAAAAAAACGTAATTAACTAATTAGCCTGTTACACTTCAAGCAATGTCCAATGATATTATTAAAAAAGAATGATTAGGCAGGCTCTAAGATTATTTTTATTACACTCAAGTCCCCGCACTAGGATCACGGGAGGCATGGACACACACAATCACAGCACACAAAGACCCGGGACAAATATCTAAACTCATCGGACAAATATTTGCCCCTGCCAGGATTCGAACCCAGGGTCCCCGAGACACAGAAGTTATGTCACTAACCCCTGCGCCACGGCGACCGTCTAACCGCCTAACAAACCGAAATAGATCACCTGAGTGCTGTGGAGCAATCCACAGAATGCATCACCTTTATCAAAATCTGAAGCCTAGTATCCCTAACCTATCTACCCTTATGCTGGCCCTGTATTATCACTTGCAATATGAATTATAGCCAATTTTCTGAGGAAGCTCCATGTGTCAAGTTTGGCCGTAATTTAGTTGTATTATTTGAGATATTCCAGGACCTTCCGTACTGAATCGAGAGATAACTACGTGCAACAAACTTCACGTCCAGAATCTCAGATACATAACTTCGAGGAAGAAGTGAGATCTTTGTACGAGAGATCTATAGCCGGCTTACCTACAAATCGGCGGGAAGAACACTCCACCATATTAAATATGTATACTACGGAAGGTGCTACTGTCGGCTCCAGAACACCTCTATGTTCTGTGCTGGATCAATTTGTAGAGAAGAATAAAAGATTGGATACTTTAAACAAAGCAAGTAGCTAAAACTAAAGATCTAAAGATCTATCTAAAGATAGACTTGACTGCAGCAAAAACCTTTTGACATATGTATTTCAGTAGAAGTAATAATAAAAATATATAAGTAATTATACCTAAGAGTAATAAAAATATAATTGATTACTTATAATGTTTTTTTTTATGTGTGTTCACGGATATCTTCGTTGTTTATGAACCGATTTTGATAATTCTTGTTTGATAGTGTACCTATACTTCCGTGGTATTAATCATCAAAATCGGACAAGCGGATTTTGAGTTACACTCCAATAACTGAAAAGTGCTTCACATACCTCGACGATATTATAATTGCGGTTGAAGACATCGATGCACTTACACAATAACAATTGATCCCGTGAGTAGCGAAGGTCACTGAAAAGGGTGAACAAAAAAATGATCACTCAAAAGTGTGAAATAACTTGTCGAAGTCGGTACCATGAGAACAATATTGTGATGATAGTTAACTTTGTGAACGATCATGTTACCGACTTCAAAAAGTTATTTCACACTTTGAGTGTTGAAGGTCGTTCCATTTTTTTGGTAAATAAAATTTAATATATTTTATTATGCAAGCATTATATATTTTTTTTATAATTGATTCGCATAATGTAAGCAGCACTTCCAAATATGTATAATTATACACATGTATATTATAATACTGTTTCGGAAATGTGTAATGAGTTGCTTCAGTGTCATGACATCTGACATCCGATTACTCAACTGACTGATTCATTTGACGTGACATGACGTTAAATTTGTTTCTATGACGATGCCATGGCCGTCACAATCACGCTTAATGCCAATAACAGGCTTATTATTTTTATGCATTTATTAAGTAATATCGCCAAAAAGCTACATGAATAGAAATACCGTATGTAGGTATATATGTAATGCGTATGCATCACCTAAACTTTGGGAAGATAATTGCGAAGTAAAAGTGTGAAATAGGCGTGAATCACGCGTGATTGATAATGAAATGCATAATTTTGACAATTAACGTTTGAGGTTGTCTATTTTTTAAAACTATATCAGCTTGCATTTGACCGCTGTCTCACCTGGTGTTAAATGAGGACGCGGTCCAAGGTGTAGCACGCAAACTTAAGAGGTACCTATTCACTTGCGACTTGAAGACTCCGGGGTTGTACCTATCGGGAAACACAGACTCAGGCAGTGAGTTCCACTCCATGGCAGTACGCATTATAAAAGTGGAAGCAACATGCTCCGTGCATAATGGTGGTATAAATCTACGCTATCAACTTTGATAACCAAGTAAAAGAACTGACACAAAACTCCAAAATAAGTTATGTAGGTATGACTGGTTTTTTAAAAGTAAAAAAATAAAATAAATAATGGATTTCTTGTAATTTTATGTACCCAAAATTGTCTCGAGCTGCCGGAATATAATGCGACGGCAATCCAGGCATAGCTGCGAGCTGATCAGCTAGTCTGTTAATAATTCCGTTCACTAGTGTTTGCACAAATGATATAAGCCACAGTTTGTACATAAAACTCGTCATGAGAAGTCAACTGTAAATGGAGTAAATCATTTATGTATACATGCGTCAAAACAACACATCGACCAGTTTTTATTATTTATTGATTATTACCCGCGTGATAGAAAATGAAGGTTGTGTTATTGCTGGTTCTGATTTCGACGATTAGTCAGTATGGGATAAGTGATGTTCCAGTGAAGGTAAGTTTTCATAGTTTTGGTGACAACCTTTTTTTTCTGTGGCCTACTTCGTTCGGCGTCTCGAAATACCCATGAAAATATTGAGATAAATTGTCTGTGGTAAGTTTTAGATTAAATTTGACCATTACATTGAAAATTATTTAGGTTTGCAATTATATGATTATTACAACAGCTTTGCTAGCGAGTATTTAATTTTCATATGTTTATTTTGAGACTAACCACATTGGTCAGAGAGATGTTTCCTTTGAAATTTTATAAAAGTTTATTTTTAAAAACCCCATGACCATTTTTTAGTAACGTAGGTAATTTAGAAAAACTTAACTGTATATGTAAAATGGCTCAACTAGTTTGCCGCTCCGTGGATAGCCAATTTGCTAAATTGCAGATTCGCAAAATACATTATTCTCCAAACATCAATTTTTTTAAATACCAGATGAGCGCATACTTGCAACTGCAACTATGCAGTTGCATGCATTTTTTTTTTTTTTATAGATCAAGTAAACCAGTTGTACAACTGATCAGATGACTTTGATACACTTGTGTTTACTTTGATAAATTATAAGAATGTATTCTGTTAGACCGTAGCACTTTTAATTTTGTTCACAATCAATTAAGGTGTACCAGGCCTTTTTATCAAAATTATCCTCTTGATTCATTACATTTATCCAGAGGTCCAGTTTGTTTTAGTGAAATAGTGCACCAGTAGCTTGATGAAAGAATCAAGATAACATTCTTACTTTGGATGTGTCCCAATACCTTTTTACAAGAGTTATCTTAGGAGATACCATTCTTACTTTGGATGTGTCCCAATACCTTTTTACAAGAGTTATCTTAGGAGATATCATCGCATTGCTACTTATTGTGTTCAAACTGCAGTTGCAGTATAATGTACTGAGGATCGAAAGCAATATGCTCGATGGTACAAAAAATTATTTCACTGCCTCTTCGTATGATTATACAAAAAAGTAAAATTTATATATCTCCCTATTGTTTCTCTTCGGAAAACTATATTGAATCTCAATGCGATTCCTCGCCGTGGGATTTAATATTTTCTATAGTCTCACCTTGAAAATACTACATGTTTTTTAATGAGAGAAATTTAATAAAACGGTATTGTGAGAGAAAAATAATATTTAACCGTTTTTTTAACCCGAGAAAGTTATACGCATACTATCTTCAAGTTGAAATAAAATTGGAGAAGATAATTAGCGCATCTAAATGACCCCTATCATATTCTACTAATATTAGAAAATGTGAAAGTTTGGATGTTCGTTGCTCAATCACGCCAGAACGGCTACACGGGTCTGAATGAAATTTGGCACAGAGCTAGATTATGGTCTGATAGAGATAGATAATAGACTGCTTTTTTGCCCAGATAAATGTAATATAGATAGTGTAACGTAACAGAAACACACGCCGGCTACACCGCTCAAACCGAAAGATTATCCGAATGCACCGTGATGGTGCAATACGCCAATACGACAGACTAGTAGCGCCCCGCGGCTTCCCACGTAGACTACAATTTTCCCGCTACCTCAAATATCCCACGGGAACTATACTTTTTCCGGGATAAAAGTAGCCTATGTGTTGATTCAGAATGTAAAATTATCTTTATACCAAATTTCATCGAAATCGGTGAAGCCGTTTGAGCGTGAAGAAGTAACAAACATACACACATACACAAAGACTTTCGCATTTATAATATTAGTAGGACAGTTAAAGATAACGAAATGATGTGCAGGCGCCGTTCCATTGCTATTTAAGAAAATAAAGAAAGAAAGAAGAAGAAAGCAATAATTTATTCAGACAAGCAGCAACAATATAAACAGAAACATATAAGCCAGCTATGGTAGCTACCTCCGTTATAATCTTAAACTATAGATACACCTAGCATAGCTGTCATAATTAGTGGTGTCTGAAAGGGTCTGAGCTCAGCATATGCTGCAGACGAGTCTGCAGCGCTGATTTTCAGCACAGACCGTAAGTTACTCAAGGACATCAGTCCAGCACAACAATAAAATAGTATTAAGTAATAGTAAATTAATGTAATAAACAATGAATTGAAATCGGTAACTTCGCATCGCATCGTTACTCATAATGGCAAAAGAATTATCAACCCATCATCTTCCAAGGGACGAAATTTTTTCTACTCCTTGATGTCCATTATGTAGCTTTTCTGAGCTAAAGGAGCCTTTCTGTTTTAATTCAAATTATTTATTCGGTTTTTGGGTTGATCAATTAGTAAAACAAATTTCCTTGCTATATACGTAAATTAGCGTTTCGGGTGAGAAAGAAAGTTAATTTATTAATATATACATATAGTTTCACTACGGTTAAATAGAATAAGTTATTCGAAGCTCGTGTTAGAGCTCATTGTTTTCTATACCGAAGGCTAAATGTATTTTAAACACATACAAGCATACATTGGTAGTAATTCGCTTATTCAACTGAACTAAACTAAAATTTTGGAAAACTAAATCAGTTCTTATACGGGTACGATAAAGTCTAAATTAGTATGAGACTTATCAATAACATCACTAAAATTAAAATATATTTATTAAATTTGCGGGTAGTTTTAGCGAAATTAAGTTGCCATTTATTTGTTGCCTACTAAAACTACCCGCAATTGGCCAACAGTTGAATAAAACTCGTCTAATATCAGTGAGAGCGTTGTATGGAGTTATACGAATTTGAATTTTAGCGTAAATAGAATACGAGCTATATCAATTTGAAGAATTTTAGTGAATTTTAGCTAGTTTTTGTGATTAACAGAATTATTGTAAAATTAAATAAACTAATTCAGTATTTTAAACATGTTTATGTATCTAACTTTATATTTAAGTGACATGGCTGTACACCTGTCAACCGGATCGAAAGCGTTGCGCTTGCTAATAATAATAAATCAATCAATAAAATGTTTATGTCCACCCCAATACACGTTTCTTACGTTTCAAACGTCTGAAGCGATGATCGTCGCCTGTCAAACTGACGTACACGACGACACGAATGTAAATTTATATGTGTGATATCGGCAGTAAGCTTAGAGCTAAATTGTCGAAGGTAGTGAGTTGTGTACGCGGTGTAGGTATAGATTGTGTGAAGTGAGGATGTGTGCGTGGTTATAATCAATACAGTACCTACAATAGTTGTAATCGCATCCAAGCCTGTGTGCGTGTCACTGCCCTTGTCATCTGTTTGTTCAGACTATTATGCAGATGTTTTGGAAACCATACATTTTAATATGATCAATTGGTCGTCGTGGCTCAGTGATCAGGGACACTGAATTTGGAACCGCGACCCCGGGTACGAATCCCGGCCGGGGCAAACATTTCTGTGATGAGCAAAGATGTTTTTTCTCGGGTCTTGGATGTTTGTGTATTGTGTGTGTCTATGCCTCCCGCGACACAGGGTATCCTAGTGCGAGGCTGTAAGTGTTTGAAATATATATATATAGTGCAGGGGTGTGTGTAAAAAAATAATATCAATTTCAATTTCATTTCTCTGATAGATACGCTCTAAAATTTCTATATAAATAGTAAAATTTTACAACTCCTTTATTTTTAACCATTTGTAAAAGTCGTACTTTGCACCAAATTGTTTGGTGCTGGTTGCAATTCTAAGGTTGGATTGAGTAAATTCATAATTCGTATTGATTGTGGACACCGCAATAGAAATAGTTTTTGCTGTAGAAACTGTACCTGCCTTGTTCAAATAAAAGTCCTATTTTATTTCAAGTATAAGATTGACTAATTTTATTAAAAATACGGTTCGTACAAGTATGATACTACGCATATACGCATATACAAATAAATGTTGCATACTAACATCTTCCACTTTATATTTACTTATCTCGAGGTTTTTGATTTGGCTCATTTATTTATTTGACAATTGAAGCGTTTCTTGATATTTGATATACCTACTTGATTGAGAGAAACACTTCAAAGTTTTTCTGAAAATTCTACTCTTTGGTTAAAGTAATATTCTATGACTGAAAGTTTGTTTACAAACAAAAACCAGAACCAGTTGAACAAGACTCCCGGCCGAAATCGTTCTTTTTTCGAAATGTAATCATAACAAATGAAAAATGTTCCGCGGTGGGTCTGGATGTTGATTGTATCTATTTTCTTGGGTATTATAGATATAATAAAACACAACAAAACATTAAGAATAGCATCTTAATATTGATTAATATTGAAACCAAAACAACTGGAAACCTTAAAAAAATGTATGGCCGACAGTGACTATATTCAGGTCAGTTTTGGAAATACCCATAATATGGTCACAACCAATGATGTACTAAAGATGACGTATATTCATACTGCGCGGTGCTCAGATTTTGTTCCTTTACGACATATACATGCTTACTGCGACCGATAATAAGGTACAAATAATATAGAAAAGGATAGCTATATTATGTTTAGACTTGCGCTTGAAATACGCGTCGTAATCAAAATTCCTACAATTGACTTAATTTTGCCGCCTCAATTTCCGTGCGCTTGTGCTACATCTACAATAGTTCTCATATAAACATATAATATCATTGGTCACAACCCACACGACAGGATAAATACAAAATCCCTACAGAGTTTCTATCGAGCTCTTAAAAAAAAAAATTTGAACAATTTCGTTAGTGAATGAATACTTATAACAGACTAGAATTTTCCATTACGTTTACGAAATTTGTATGCACTTAATAATTTAAAAAGTATGAACAATATTGAATCGAATTTTAAATATCGAACGATCTGAATCAGGTGCCCCAATCGTAGGGGATCTTGTTCCAAATAAGTGAATTTAATCCTTTGGTTAAAATACGTACGATACATTATGTAGGTCAATATGTTCGTGAGTGTGATAGGTGGAGGCTAACCAGTCGTAAGATTTAGAGCAGTGAAAGTTGTCCTGTCTTGAGCGTTTTGCGTTTCTACTGTGACATAAATATATGCTACCTTGGTAACTGAGCTCTGCGTCTACTCGAAAGTTTATTAAGTTGTCTCTTCATTTCAGTTATATAAAATAAATAAATATATTTTTACTGACAAGAACTTACCGGACATAGCTAACAAATTCACACATATTTTACAGACTAATTATTTGGTAGTATAATAGGCATGCACCTTAATGTATGACTGTGATTCGTTTACGCAGGATCCGTTGACATCCTGGTTACTACCTGGCGGTAGTAACTTTTAGAAGAGAAAAAAACGTTACGTGAAAATTTTGTTCTTCCTGAGTAATCCGCTATCCATGGAATTAGAATTCTAAAAATAGTTTCCTAGCTCAAATATGTATTTTGTAGATAAATGCAATAGTTGAGTTATCTTATTATTGTATATAAGTACATACACAAGCTATTTTTGAATTCAGGAATTGCTCATTTAGATTTTTTCTTAGAAATGATCACCACCATGTCTTTAAAGCCACATGACATTAATTGCTAAACATGTGCCTATCCCACCGTTTCTTGATTATGTCATTACCAACAAACCAAGTTTTGAATGAATATTCTTTTAATTTTGGTAACAATAAGTTTTTTACGTTTAAGCCGCAGAAAGTTAAACTTTGCGACAGATCAAGAAAATTGGCTCTAGATTAGATTATGTGGTAATGAAGAGGAACGCTTGGTGAATCGTGGTTCGAGTTTGGTACAGTCAGTTTAAAAAAAAAAAATGGTCGCGAAAATTTTACAGAAACTACTTTAAAAGCATATTATGTCTAGCAAGTATCAAACCTATAAATGTAAAATTTTGTTTATATATGCAATAATAGTCAATTGTCCTGCTGGTCTGCATGGAAATTTGTAGCAGTCTCTGTCGAAAACTGAAGAATTTTCAATAAAACTAAAAGTATTTCTAGTATGACCGGATAACTGCAAATAAAGAAATGGTTGCACACATGATTGGGATTTTTCTTGTTACCTAGTAGGGTAAATACGTAATTATTAGATAGGTATTCACTGATATAGAAATAAAGGTATTGATTTCGCAAGTTACTACTAGACACCAACCATTGTACTCGTATCAAATTAAACCATAGATTTCATTCATTCATCGCAGCCATAGGACGTCCACTGCTAGATATATGCCTCCCCATATAGGAAGGAGTTAGCAATACTCGCTGCGCTTGGCAGGCGGGTTGGCGAGCGCAGTATGGTCCTATCCTCAGAAAGCGCTGCTGCCCACCTTCTGGTACGTGATCCCTTAGCCGACTCTTACGGCACCCGCGGGAAGAGATGGGGGAGTACTATTCTAGGCCGGTACTACCACGGCAACCATAGATAGTTAACATTAAACTCTCAAGAAACATCATGAAGAATCTTTTTTTTTTTTTTATTCACAATAGGCAGGCGTTTGACCACTATCTCAGCTGATGTTAAGTGATGATGCGGTCTACGATGATTCACGCCTGCCTAGAAGATACCTGTTCACTCGTGACTTGAAGATGCCCAAATCTGAAACTACTGTAGCTACTAAGGTCTTTGCTGGGGTTATATACATATATTTATACATACAGAGTGGATTTTTCCTTCTGCCTGTAATGTCTTGTGTTCAAAATCACTTGTCCCTTTATTCATATGTTTGGATGTATGTTTCCAGAGACTACTCACGGTGTACTACGAGAGCAAATGTCCGGACAGCAGGAAGTTCATAGAAGAACAACTGGGACCAGCGGTTTATCTGCTGCAGGGCCATCTCGACCTGCAAATGGTGCCGTTTGGTAAAGCACATGTAAGAAATTTCCTTGTCTAAAAATGGTACTTACAATTTAATAACAAAATTGTTATTCAGTATTTTATTTCATCGCAATTAACACCATGAAATTAAAATAAATCGATACGATTTAAAAATGAAAATTAAATTATTATTTCTTATGTCAACCAACAGTTATACAGCTGCAAAAACGTACATTGTAAAATTTACAATAATTAATAATAAATAAATGACCGCCGATATCGTGGTGGTACCGGCCTAGAATAGTACTCCCCCATCTCTTTCCTAGGGTGCCGTAAGAGTCAGCTAAGGGATTACGTACCAGAATGTGGGCAGCAGCGCTTTCTGAGGGTCAGAAATCATACTTCGCTCGCCAACCCGCCAAGCGTGGCGAGTATTTGCAAATCCTATCCGATGTCCTATGGCTGAGATGTAATAAATGTAAAATGATAGTAAATCCTAATTTTCTATGATATGGACTTTATTTAACCCTTTTCTTCTATTATCCTATACTTAATATCCTTATTAAGAAACCTACTAGAAAATAGCAATCACTAGAGAAGTTCCGAAGAAACCAAATTGTGGTCTCTTACTGGGCCTTGTGAACAGGCTCAAAGTAGCACAACAACCTATGGAGACGGATATGCTCGGAGTTTCTCTACGCAAATCAAACATGTGGAGATCCGTAGAAGAACGACTTTACATAGCCTGGTAGGTTAGCAAGTTGAAGTGGCAGTGGGCAAGATATCTCGGAGAAGAAGTGCAGCGTAGGACTTCTACCCAATCAGTGGACGCAACCTGACAAAGATCGCAGAAAGAGAATGGATGCGGGCCACTTCTAACCGGTCCTTGTGAAAAATAATGGGCGAGGTCTCATGTCCAATATGTTTCGTTAAAACTTAAACGATGAAAATACTTATAAAATATGCCTTTAATAGCCATCCCGCTGCCGGCATCAACAAATATTTTCCGTCACTAATAACTATTCGCCGAATCTAATGATAAATGATGTAAAGTAAATCCACATTTTAAGGAATTGTAATTTATAACTTAATTTCTTAACGCTTAAATATTTTACGGAACAACCCGCGGGTTTGTCTTCAACTACAATACAGCCTGTATTTTAATGGAGATTTTCATTCTTGTGATATAAAACTTTCCTTATACATCTATATCTGTCCGGGAAGGGATATGCTGAAAAACAGCGCAGTCTATTTTCACCGAGTGAATTTAAATTCTGCACATGCTGAGCATAGCCCTTTTGCCTTACATGTAATGTTTCTGTCATGTCTTTGTAATTGTGTTGTAATTTGTGCTAATGTTTAAGGCAATAAATGAAATTTTATGTTTATATTTTATGTTTATCTAATACTTTTTTCAGAGTATACACAACGGCTTTGAATGCCAACATGGTCCGTCAGAATGTTTGGGCAATTTGGTGCAGGACTGTGCCCTTTACCACATGCAAGGGAGACCAGACACAGAAAAGGTAGCCTACGTCACGTGTGAAATGACGTCACTGGCAGGGACAAACGGCAATTTCATGGTAAAGTACTTTATATTGTATAAACACCACACTCTAAACTAAGTAAATATAAACTTGTATTTTTGAGTACTGGGAGTTCTCCGTCAGAAGGTGGCACAGCAAGCTCAATTAAACAAAGAAATTAAACATAGCGGGAAAGATGTAAAAATCATTAGGGTTTTGCTGGAGAATTCTCAAAACATTTTTTTTAACCATGTAATGGTATTTTGTTAATTCTACGGTTCTTTATGGTAGTATGTATTATCGTAGGATTAACAAAATACCCTTATAGGGTTAAAAAAATTAACCTGAGTTAATATTTAATTTTAATTTGTAATGAGTCCCTAGTAAAGAAATTTGACTGTCCAAAAAAATGAAAATCTGCGGGCGAATCCACGAGAACTCTTAAACAATTAGGATATTTTTAAATATATCGACATAGGAGTGTGATATATCGAAAAAAAATATCGATATTTTGATACATCGATATTTTTTGACTCACTAAGTACATATACAAGCCTATGGGTTTTCTATCGGGTGCATTTCGGAGAATGTGCACTGGAATTACACAATCTGATTCCATCATCCCCTTTCTATCATCGGTCGACTCGACGTACGGCAATTCGCCATCGCTATATGGTAGATATACCACCTATACGCACGAAGCGTTATGCTTCCACTTTCTTAATGCGTACTGCCTAGGAATGGAACTCGTTGCCTGAGTCTGTGTTTCCCGATATGCGTACAATCCTGGAGTGTTCAAGTCGCGAGTGAATAGGTACCTTCTAGGTTTGCGTGCTAAATCCTAGACAACGTCATCACTTAACAGTCTCAGGTGAGACAGTTGTCAAACGCAAACTTATAATATGTAAAAAAAAAAAAAAAAAAAAACCTATTAACACGCTTTGATTAGCTTCACTTGTAACTATAAATGTAAACAAATCTTTGGTTTCGATTTTGACCAAGGCACTTCTAATTATCTTCTTAAAATTCGGAGCATTATTGTATCGATTTAGATTTTAAGTTATGTAAATAATATGATTCGTATGACAATGTTATAATTTGATACCATTGCTTGGGCTGAACTGTTCATTTTAATCAGTGCTGTGTTTCGATGTTTCGATATTTTATCAACAGTCCTAATTAGGAGTAAAAAGAACCTTTGTTCTTTTAAAATTATAATAAATTTCGTTTAAAATCTTATCAACCCTCGGAGAACTGTCTCCTTTTCAAAGAAATGTGTTATCTAAGGGTGTCATTGATAAGTTAAATATAATACCCCAATTTCAGTGCATTGAACTCGCGAAACAGTCAGTGGAGAAAGTCCGTCAATGTGTGCACTCCAGCGAGGGCTTCGAGCTCCAGCTGAACTCTGAGCGCCTTACCAAACGCATCAGTCCGCAGTTCGTACCCACCGTCACATTTAATGATGTAAGTACTTGTAGTACCTACTCATCCTCATCAGCTTTTATCAGTGCCCCGCTTATCTCTACAAAATGCATTATGCTTAAATAAATAAAAAACACAGAACATGATAAACAAAGACAACATGATGCAACAACATAGTAATTTTTTTAATAAGACCCTAAATTAGGCATGGTCTGTATCTTAGTACCTAACGTAAAATTGATGATTATCTCCAAAACTTATCACTAAATGACTCCTAGACTGAAATTGGGCTTCCAGTAATAATTATTACAGCATCCAATAACTAAAAACGACAAAATAGTGTGAGAGACAAAGGAATAAAAGAAGAAAGGAAGAAGGGGGGAAGAGAATAATTTTGAGTTGGTCTCTGCAGGAAATCTAGTGGAGCGCGTGTGTTTATGCGTGCAAGTGTGTGGTAATGTGAGTGTGAGTGATGATGTAGTTATAAGGCATAAGGCAAAAGTTGCAAGATGTTCACTTTGTCAGGCTAGGCATCATACAGATTGACCAGGGCATCGGTTTCCTCATATGTTAAATTAAGAAGCCACGTTTTTCCTTTGAAATTCTTGCTGTTCTTGTCACAACCATCTATGTATGTATATTTAACTTTCCTTTGTATGTTACGTAGATACTAGCATGCTTAAATATTATTCTATTAAAATTAAATATCTTGTATACTATGTGCAAACGATGTGTGTGACTCTGAAGAAGGCGTGTGGCCACCATCTTGTTATAAATTCAAGCTCGAGGTGATGATTGAACCAGTGATCGTCACATTGACGCTTCAATTACAATTAATATAAAAATAGACTATGGTTGCCTTACTTAAAACTATCTGAGAGTTAAAATTTAGAAATTTAATTGATTTCAGGAATTTAACCAGCATTTTCAAGATCAGGCCCAGGAAGACCTAATCGGCGCTCTTTGTGGGAAAATGACAGAATACCCTCCATGCGCCGGGTATTACAACGAACAGGCATTAGACGGGACGTTTTAATAGTTTTTTTTTTTTAATTTAGCTTTTCAATTAAAAAGTAAGCAAAACATGTTCAATGTTAAAATAATACGCATAGAGGTGATTTTCACGAACGTTGATGAATTGTGCAGTCGCATTCAGTAACAAGTCTGTAAAAAATATAAGAATATCTAGATTTTTTTTCTTTTATTTAAAAATAATTGTACAAATTTCAATTTCTCTCTCAAATTCTCATGCTCATGTCATGAAAATCTGTCGGAATATTAATTACAAATGTCCCAGTCGTCGATCGTGGCGGGTTTGTTTATATAGCAAATTGATTCTACTTTACCTTGGACATGAAAATATTACCTAAAAAAAGACATGGGGATTTTTATTCAGGACATTTTCCATTGCTGGATATAAATCTAGCATTGGATAATTTACGCCTGAGATGATGAATAACATCAAGACTGTATGCGCCTATTAAAGACGAATAGTAAGCTATCAAATCTTAGCAAAACTGTTGAACCAAAATTTTAATATATAACTAAACAGTTTTTTCATATTACGTATACGATCTCAACCGATTAACTGCGTAAAGCTCTCAACATAGCGCCTATGTACTTAGAGGGAACTTAGCTGTCGGTTCCAAAGGTTGTCTTCACAGTCATTAAGAGTCATCGAACGGCCTTGAGCGGGCTCAAAACCCCGACATTGGCCTGTCCACTAGCCTATACACCAACCCGCATTGGTCAGCGGTGTGGATTATGGTCAACTCTCCTCTCTGAGAGGAAGGCCCGCGTCCCAACAGTGGGAACATGATGGCAGTGGCTTATGATGAATAGTGTGACAGCTGGATGCAGTAGACTACTATATTAGCTATCTCTGTGACAAATTTTATTTAATTCCATTTAGCCGTTCTGGCGTGATTGATCACCAAACATACAAACTTTCTCATTTACACTGTTAGTAGTGTGGTATCTACCAAACTGTAGAAATAAGCTCTTAGATTATGGTGTATATTGTTCATAATTGAACAATTTCGCAACGGCTAGATTGACGGTCTTGTTATTGTTGTATGTATTGCTTCCGGGCTGTTTGGCCGTGGTCTATGTAAAACTTTTGTTCCAGACGTTTTGTCGATCACTGCGGTCGACATCTTCAGTGGTTCAGGTCCGAGCGGCGACAAGAGCGTAGAACTCTCCTTCGCGGCGTCTTCTCTGATACTGAGTATCAGTATCAGACAGTATCAGATCAGAGCCCTTGAGCTAGTCGCCTCGTCTTCTCCTAGTGGCACAGCGCCGTCAGCGCTAGCCTCACTAGGCGGTGCGCCTTCTGCGCCCGCACAGATACCGGGCTGAGCACCATCTGTGCTCGCCCCCCCTCCGGTGAAGCTGAAAATGCCGCGTTAGTCCGTTAGAAAAAAAAAACGTATTATTAATTACTATTTAGAATTGAATTCGCTACTGTAACGTCAACATGACATCGTATTGTATTATTGTATCAAGAATACCGGAGCCAATGTACTATAAATAGTCATCCAGAGTTTTGTTCAGGGTACCAGCCGCCAATCATCAATATACGCGAACCAACAAACTCCCAAAGTAGGATAGCCTGCTGGTCGATAACAAACTCCCAAAGTAGGATAGCCTGCTGGCCGACAACAAACTCCCAAAGTAGGATAGCCTGCTGGCCGATAACAAACTCCCAAAGTAGGATAGCCTGCTGGCCGACAACAAACTCCCAAAGTAGGATAGCCTGCTGGCCGATAACAAACTCCCAAAGTAGGATAGCCTGCTGGCCGACAACAAACTCCCAAAGTAGGATAGCCTGCTGGCCGACAACAAACTCCCAAAGTAGGATAGCCTGCTGGCCGATAACAAACTCCCAAAGTAGGATAGCCTGCTGGCCGATAACAAACTCCCAAAGTAGGATAGCCTGCTGGCCGATAACAAACTCCCAAAGTAGGATAGCCTGCTGGCCGACAACAAACTCCCAAAGTAGGATAGCCTACAGGCCGACAACAAACTCCCAAAGTAGGATAGCCTGCTGGCCGATAACAAACTCCCAAAGTAGGATAGCCTGCTGGCCGATAACAAACTCCCAAAGTAGGATAGCCTGCTGGCCGACAACAAACTCCCAAAGTAGGGTAGCCTGCTGGCCGATAACAAACTCCCAAAGTAGGATAGCCTGCTGGCCGACAACAAATTCCCAAAGTAGGATAGCCTGCTGGCCGATAACAAACTACCAAAGTAGGATAGCCTGCTGGCCGACAACAAACTCCCAAAGTAGGATAGCCTGCTGGCCGACAACAAACTCCCAAAGTAGGATAGCCTGCTGGCCGATAACAAACTCCCAAAGTAGGATAGCCTGCTGGCCGATAACAAACTCTCAAAGTAGGATAGCCTGCTAGCCGACAACAAACTCCCAAAGTAGGATAGCCTGCTGGCCGATAACAAACTCCCAAAGTAGGATAGCCTGCTGGCCGACAACAAACCCCCAAAGTAGGATAGCCTGCTGGCCGATAACAAACTCCCAAAGTAGGATAGCCTGCTGGTCGATAACAAACTCCCAAAGTAGGATAGCCTGCTGGCCGATTGACAGAAGACGGTTTAATAGTATTGTTTAGCATGGTCGAAATTGTGATGTTGAAAATAGACAATTTAAAAAGTTACTAAATGTTGATTTTTATTTAAATATATAACATACTGCTATGGCATTAGGTTACTTAATGGCTTGGGGATTAGATTAGGAGGGTGAGTTCTCAACGATCCAGCGGTAGTAGTGCGCAATGTTGGTGTACACGCTCGGCACGCCTTCACTCCCGCAGTTTTCAGAGCCAAATGATACGATGCCGAGCTGAAACAGAAAATAATAAGCAATTGATTCTTTGATCTCCAAGACACCCCGTGATCTGTTCCAATATATTAATCACACCAATATCATAAAGCCGAGAGTTTGTTTGTCGTTTGTATGTTTGTTACTCCTTCACGCAGAATGGATTTGCATGAAGATAGCTTACCTTGGAATAACACATAGGCTACTTTTTACCCAGAAAAAGTGTAGTTCCCGTGGGATACTAGAGGTAGTAAAAAAAACGTAGTCTACGCGGGTGAAACTGCCAGGTGCAGCAAGTATATAATCAATAAATAAAAAAAAAGGCCTTTATTGTTGCAATCTGTTTTTACATAAAAATGTATGCCTAAAGTGTATATATATGTGTGTATATATACATAGATGACAAAATAATTAAACATTTTGGCACACGGATGTAGTCTATCACAGCTTGTCCACACAAAGGCCTCCTCTAAAGATTTCCGCGTATTCCATATCCGAAGGTCTATTTTTACATTGGCCCTAATTCAGTTAATCACTCGATCTAGCTAAAACTCACTATAACTCTTCAAAATAAAATAGCTCGTATTCTATTTACGCAAAAATTCAAATTCGTAACTGACACTAACAAAATGCAGTCTTTAGACTGAAATTTTGATTTAAAAGTTGACTGGACTGTAAGTCTGTGTTAACTCTCCTTTTGAAGAATCCCATATTGTAGTTACTCGGGAACCCCGTGGGAGGAAGCTCGTTCTACATTTTGCGGGTGTGTGGCAAAAACTATCTATGGAATGCCACATTAATGTGTATCAGAAGCACCTAATTTATACAGTCCTGTCCGGGGAGCCGATGCTCTATCTCCCTTTTTCAATATCAATGGCTATGTCACATTCATGAAACTCTCTATTGGAGGACACGTATCCCCAATATTAGAAAGAAAGAAATAGTTTATTTGTGACATACATACACAATTTTGTACAAATAATCATCACAACAATACGTGCAATCAATAACAATAAGTTATGAAGGGATTTAAAAAAGTACTACAAATGTCACAAATTGGCCCCAACTCAGCATAATGTTGGCTGCTAGCCAACGCTGGTCTTCCGTTGGAGCCATTTGGTGAGGTCACGTACATAGCATACATACATGGACTTCTAATAACTGAAAAAAAAAATTATTAATAATAAAATATTGTTTTTTCTCTTTGTTAAAAAGAGATAATACAGTCACCTGTCTAAACTGTCCATCCCTGGTGACAAGCAGAGGTGCACCTCCGAAGCCAGAGCACGCGTCTTTGCCCTCCTCGCCTCCCGCGCACAATTGCCCTTCATGCACCGGAACTGACTCACCGAAGATCCGCTCACACATTTCAATAGACACCAGTGGTACCTCGAGTTGTTGTTGACGGCTTACCTTCAAAATAAATAAGGATTATGTATTCCATAGTTAGTGTGATGTGTGTCGGCCAAAAATATCGTTCAATCAAAATTAGCCTTCATGAACGGTTCTCAAAAGTGGTCCTTTATTAGACTTGTAAGAATTTAAAAAAAATTAGGTCATAAGTCTCAAAATTGATTATTTAGCCAAAGCCAAACTTTATTGGCGTCTCATAAAACATCTAAGTATATTATCCTGTTGTATAGATATAAATGACTGGCCGGTTGGCGCAGTTGGTAGCACTCCGCCTTCTGAGCCGCTGGTCCCGGGTTCGATTCCCGAACAGGTCAAACATTTGTGTGTTTGAATATGTCTGTTTGACATGTATCTGGGTGTGTACTGTGTATTTATATATATAAGTATATATATCAGTCATCAGGTTACCATAGTACAGGCTCTGCCTAGTTTGGGATCTGAAGATCTTTTGTGAACGTTAACAAAAAAAAAACAGCATCAGTGTTTCAAAATAAATAAAAACAAGTATCTATAGCGATGCGCCTCATTATAGCGATGCAATGAGATTGATGACTTTATGTGGTGAAAAGTATAATTATTAATTACTTAAGTCTAGATTATACTTTGATCTTGAAAATTTAGCGCAGACCTAGGTTCTAATCTAATACTAACTGTGAGACAGTTGTTTGTCCTAAATACCACACTACGGCAACACGCATGTGTTTCCTTTGACCCGGGAAACCTCAAGTTGAAACGTCGTAAACATAATATTTGCAGCATAGTCTCACATAGAACACAACTTGCTGGACGACATTTCAACGTTTTGGGCCCTCGTATATACAACCAAATAAGCAAAAGCTGCTCTTCCGTTCCGGCCGTCAAAGGAGAAAGACGTGTTTACTGTACATGCTCGCGAAAAGTGTGCGTGATATTATACCACCAAGTGAAAAAGTTGTTTTGTTATAGTCTTATACGCAAGGACCAAGACAATAACAACAAGATAGCTTCACCTGGAGTGTGAGTGAGACAGACGCCAGTATCGCAGGTACATTGTCGCTTGCATGTTTTACTTGCGTTTACTAGCCATCAGTTGTTTTGAGTGAGGCGGTTAATGTGCGAAGTGCACTTGCCTACTAAGTTTCTGCATTATTAGCTGTATCAAAGTGATAACCGCGTCACAGATATATAATTGGTGTAAGTCATTATGATGCGAACTCCGCCGCATACTCCAGAATGTCCCTCTAACACAAATACCCCTGTGTCTGAGACTGGTCTCCCACTTCGGAATCCAGCCAACATCAGTCGCACTGAGTCCATGCCTAACATAACAAAGAAAAGTAAACGCCGGCGTCTATCTGATGGGAGTATAGGTGGTGAATTGGACGAGCTAAAATTAATGGTGTCCAATCTCATGGAAACCCAAAATGCTAGGTTGGATGCTTTGGAGACATTAATTAAAGGAGTGGGATCCGAAAACGCCACCTCAAACCAGGAAATGCGGAAATGTATTGAGTTTTTCTCGGATAAAATTAGCTCGCTGGAGACAGTCATTACTGGAATTGACAAGGAACGTAAACATCTGGCTACGGAAGTGGTTTATTTACAAGAGAGGATTGAGACTATTGAAAAAAACTCAATCAAAACCTGTATAGAGATTAGAAATATACCGAAAATTCAAAAACAACCGCGAGTACATTTATATACGATGGTAGAACATATAACAAAATACTTGAATTTGCAGGTTAACAGAGCCGATATTCGTGATATTTTTAGTCTACCCAGTAAGGCTAACAACAATGCCTCAACCGTGATTATTGAGTTTCAGAATACTTTTGTCAAATCCGACTTTTTGTACGCGGTTAAGAAGCACAATAAAACGCGTCCCGGTGATCAGCTTTGTTCACACCATCTTGGAATTGCAGATATGAAAACGCCGATTTTTATTTCTGAGCGGCTCACAGCCAAAACTAGACGTCTCCATTACCTAGCCCGCGAGTTTGCCAGAACGGAGTCATACGCCCACTGTTGGATCTCAAATGGGAAGGTGTACCTACGTAAACAAGAAGGAGCGCCTTACATTCATGTTAAGAATCAACTGCATCTCGGGGACTTAAAAGCCCAATCCAAATCTGACTGACTATTTGTGACACTGTTTGTTTGTTATATTAGTTATTTTATACATCTCGCAGTAATCATTAAGTATTTTTATGTGTTATATTACTGCACTCATAATTGCAATACAGATATAAATAGGCGCCATTATAGTAATATGTTTCACATGCGTGTCAATCGACACACGAAATTGACAATTATCTCTTGGTCATTACTATGTCATTTAAATACAAAAGCCTGTGGTATGTCATCCGCATGCTGGGCGAACCTTGTACTGTTGCACTATCTCGGAAATACATTATGTAACATGGAACTGGGGGTTCGTTCGTGTGCGTGCGGATACGGTGAGTGTAATTATGTTACTAACCCTTGTTTTTTCTGTCAATGTCAGATACTTTGTACACTTAAAAGCAAACTTATGTATAATCGATTTTTGTCTGCTAATAAATGTAAATACACGTCTAAATTAGCTGGTTTATACATCGGCAATTTACTGCAGTTATGTATTTGGAACCGTCATCGTAGTCATATGTACAGGCTGCTCACAACTGTATCTCATAACTATTTTTATTTTATTCTAACGTACTTTTTTATAAAATACATATCGATATTACCCCTATTTGTTTATGGATAGAACAACTCTAATTGATAATATTGACAATACTTCATTAATTGAAAGTGTTAGATTTACTTTAGTGGATGATTTCAAAGAAAAATTTGGTAGTTTCAAGAACCAAATAACTATAATAAATCAAAATATTCGTAGTGTACGGAAAAATTTTGATCAGCTCCTTGTGTTTTTAAAGGCCCTGCAATTTCTTCCAGACATCATAGTGCTGACAGAATGTTGGACGGATAACTCATTTATTCCTATTAATTTGCCTAATTATACCTGCTATTACACTAAAATGTCTCGTAATCAAAATGATGGTCTTGTCATATTTACTAAAAACTGCTTACAAGTCAACGTACAAGAACCAAATTTCTATGACGCTAACTGCCTCCTAATAGATGTTGGTACTAAATTGTCTATCATTGCACTATATCGATCTCCATCTAAGGATAATACCACAAACTTTCTGAGCTCTCTGGAAAACGTTATGTCATTGGTCAAAAGTGATTCTTCAGTCATTGTTGGCGACCTTAACATAGATATAAAGCCCTATACAACAGATACAAAATCATATGAATATTTGGAACTGACTTCGCACTATGGATATATCCCAGGGCATGCATTACCAACGAGAGCCCTTAACTGCTTAGATCATGTGCTAGTAAAGACAAGAAAATATAGTCGTATAATTGTGTGTGATTCTGCTATTACAGACCACAATATGGTAATTGCTGTGTTGCACAGCGAGAGTACTAAACACACAACAAAACCAAAACAATCCAACAAAATTGATTTCGCAGGAGTATTGGCATTCTTAGGAAACATAAATTGGGATTCTTTTTACCATGAGACTGACGTAGATATAGCTACTAATATTTTAGTGGAATATTTTAACAGTGCAGTGAAAGTTAATACTAAAGAAACGAATACACGTAGCGCCGAAGTAATCACCAAGCCTTGGATGACAATGAAGCTTGTAAACTGTATAAGGCGTAGAGATATAATGCATATAAAAGCAAAAAATAATCCAGAAAATAAAATGATACTAGAACGCTACAAAACATTTCGTAATCACTGTCATATTCTAATTCAAAATACCAAAAACAAATATGAATCCAAACTGCTACAGTCTAATAAAGGAAACAGTAAAAAACTCTGGACCGTCATTAAAGAAATGTGCAACTTTAACAAAAATGTAACGGCTGATTCTGGGTCTTTATTAAAACTAAAACAAGACAAAACAGACTCCCTTAACACAGTCTGTGATTTTTTCTCATCAATTGGTAAGGACTTAGCCATAAAAATTTTACAGAAGATAAATAAATCAGAAGCTGAATTGGCCGACCGTGTAAAGATTAGTTGTATGGCAAATAATTCTTTATTTTTCACACCAACAGATACGTATGAAATATACAAAACGATATCTAGTCTTAAATCTTCATCTGCAACAGGCAATGATGGAATAAGCAATAACATGCTTAGACACTGTCGACAAGTACTAGCTTCTCCTATAGCCCATATATGTAATTTAAGTATTATGTCAGGAGTAGTTCCTTTGTCTTTTAAAAAAGCCGACGTTTGTCCTATTCACAAGGACGGCGATACTTCAATTATTTCAAATTATCGTCCTATTTCGCTGTTACCGACACTGTCAAAAGTTTTAGAAAAAATAATAAACAAACGACTCTTAAATTTTCTGGAAAAATACAGTCTGTTATCTCAAAATCAATATGGTTTTAGAGCAAATCGGTCTACTGAAGACGCCGTTGTATCTTTCACAGACTGTGTGACGGAAAAACTTGATAAAGGAGAGCACTGTATAGGTGTGTTTTTAGATTTGGCCAAGGCGTTTGACACCGTGTCTTGGCCAATACTATTTCGAAAGCTAGAATTGCTTGGAATTCGTGGTATCTCCCTTGACTGGTTCCGCTCTTACTTAAGTGGAAGAAAACAAAGAATCAAGATATCCACACTCTACAGCAATTACGCCGATGTCACATTAGGAGTCCCTCAGGGTTCAGTATTAGGACCTACATTGTTTTTGGTGTACATCAACGACCTATGCCAACTTAATCTCACACAAGCAAATGTGTTTACGTTTGCTGACGATACTGCACTTCTATTCCACGGCAGAAACTGGAACGATGTAGTTGATGTTGCCCACAAAGGGATGCACAAAGTAGCAAACTGGCTCCAGAATAACCTACTGACTCTGAACACATCAAAAACCAAATGTATGGCTTTCCGTATCTCAGAACGTAGTCTACCGCCAACTTTCAACCTCAAGTTACACTCTTGTCACCCTAGCGTAAGCAAAACGTGTGTTTGCCCGGAACTAGAAATTGTCAAAACGATTAAATATTTAGGCGTAACAATTGACCAATCACTTAATTGGGATAGACAAATCGAAACTTTGTGCGGTCGTCTTCGGAAGATGACCCATATATTTAAGAAACTTCGTTATGTAGCTGATCCCATTGTACTAAGGATCGTATATTTATCAATATGCCAATCAGTTTTGAACTATTGTATTATCTGCTGGGGATCAGCATATAAAACATCATTATTAAAACTTGAAAGAGCTCAACGTGGCTTGTTGAAAGTTGTCTACAGAAAACCTTATCGTTATCCAACAAATGTCTTATACAAAGAGACAAAGTATCTGACAGTTCGACAGCTCTATATTCTAGCAGCTTTAATACGCTTTCATAAAACTGCTACTAGAACAAAAATTGTTTCACAGCGCTCTGCACGCCGCAACACATGGTACCTTCCACATACTCGCACAATGTTCGCTCAGCGTGCATTCTCATACAAAGGTGCATTTTTGTATCAACTTTTTGATCGTACCATTAATATACTGCAATTATCACGCCATATCTGTAAGCAAAAAATCACTACTTGTCTCTTGTCACTAGATTACGACAAAACGGAAAAAATGCTTTGTGTTGATAGATAGCGAAATGGGGCCTGCTCCTCACGCATTACTTTTGACGTTTCTCAGTCACAATAACAAATAAAATATAAAGTAACTATTTGAGAGCAAGCTACAAAATTCGACCATTACACCTCGAACGCCAATTATTTATTGGGAATAAATATCAAACCTATACTTATCGAGAGTTCATGCTTCTCTTAGTTTTAACAATACTTGCTCAGTCATCTACAATGTGTCTGAGATCTAATGTGCAACACCTAGGTTATTTATATATCGTCTGTGAGCCATATAATTAGTAGCTTTTAAAATATATATATATTCTCCTCATTACGCAGCTAACTAGTGTAATGTTACAACTATTGTTGTGACTTAAACTCAAACTCCCAAAATGTGGCTCGTATGGTAGTGTGTAGGCTCGTGTGAAGGTAATAGGATAATTACTGTGTTATGTAATTAATATTGTTATATTAAATCAGTGTAGCTTACATTTTTAGCTCACAAATTCATTCTTATCCTTCTATGTCACATATTGTACAGCTAAACGTGAGAAGTAGCACGAGTTCTATATAATATCTTACAGAATTAAAGCACTCGTCGTGTGTTTGAGGATCCAGGCCCCAATGAAATACATGTAGTGAAACTGCATACATTGTATCACTAGAGTACCCTACATTCGTATTATTATTTTCGCTGTTTTTATTAGCTCTGTATATTATATTTAGTGAAGGCATTTACCGGTATCAGTTAGGATATTGTTTTTGTCTTTTATTGTAACATCTGTACTCGCATATAATGTCTTAGTCTTTGTCGTAACAAGGAGACTACACAGTTAGGTACTCAAATCTACATTATTTGCCTGTCTCCACCTATACTTTGAATACTTTAAAATTATTATGATGTCAAGAAAACGTAAACTCATGTATCGTCTGTATTGTAAGCATACCTACTCGATATGATTAATTTATTTATTTTCTTTTATAACTTCTTTCTTTTTTCATTTATAATATACATATTATTGGGGCCATTCTATATGATGTATTGTGAGGAACGGATGAGACTGAGTCCCACAACACGGGATTTATCCTAGTGTGGAATTCAGAGCACATGGCAATGTATTACTCGTATGTTAATATGTCAGGAAAGAAATAAACTATTAAACTAAATTAAATATATTGATATATACCCACTATCAAAAAGACAGTGCAAATGCGCTGTCCAGTCCTGGCTACAAAAACTAGATTATTCAGATACCGAAAATTTGTTTGCGGTGTTAAAATAAAATATTTAAAATCGGATATTGAATTAACACACACACACACACACACACATACATATACACACACACACACATACATACACACACACACACACACACACACACACACACACACACACACACACACACACACACACACACACACACATGTATGTGTATATATATATATCATATAAATAATATAAATACATACACATCCCCATACTATTTCGTCTATTTATGTAAAACTCTAAGACTGGGAAGGACCTGTAACTCTGTAACACAGTCAATACTAGTACAGGGTTCAGGGCTATCTGATAGTGAGAAGTATAGTCATTCTATGAACCTTTTATTGTTAGATTTAAGAATTTGTATATGTGAATGATTTTACACTGTATTTAGTTGAAATAAATTATTATTATTATTATAATCTGAAATATGACACGGACCATTTTTTCCTGAAATTCTACGATCACCAAAGAACCGGAGTCCATACGGCTGAAATCGTAAAGCGCAAATCTATGTACCTACGTAAACAGTAACAGTATATAAACTCAGCTTATCAGATTATACGAATACTGACCACATTACTTTGTCCGGAAAGTTTCCCCCATCCGACGAGCGTGGCGCGCTCGTTTATGATGATTTCCGGTTTCTCATTCAGGCAAATGGGCGCTGCTGTCACTAGAAATGAATTGTTTACAATTTGAGAACAATACATATAACTAGTCATGTCAGTCAACAAACCATAGACTCTATGAGGATTGTGCCTCCTGACAGTGAACGCTTTTGTATATTTTGATAGGGCATGGTCAAGGTTGGTAGGAAATCATTGTAACTAATGGTAAAAGTATACATGCTTTAGTCAATACATACACGTAATAACGCCTCTTTCTCGTAGGGGTAGGCAGAGATCAGAGGAAATTTAAGAAAACCATACTACACACACTAAATTATTGCCAGCCATTCTTGTCTGTTCCCACTTTGTTCTCTTTTGGAACAGCTAGATGGCCTTTACCTAGTTCAGTTTGCAATCAAATTTAAAGGTAGCAAGTCGTGTTGTCATTGGGGCATTGATAGTGTTGTCATTGGGGCATTGATAGTGTTAGCAGTGGTTGATATGTCACGTTCTAACATCGTCTGCTCCTACTCAAGTGAGTCCTGTGATCTCACCTACACTCAAGGATTGTGGTCTTGTACGCTTGTCGATACTATTTAATACTGCAGCCTTAAAATTTTTCATTTTTACTTATTATACGCGTCGTTATGCCGAGTGATTTCATAACACTCGGCATATGATATGATTGAAAAAACTAATGAAGAAAAACCAGTCAAATTGGATTATTTTTCACTCGTAAATTGGCTGTATTTACAAACAATAATGATAGTAGTAAATTACAATAATACTCGTATATACTAATATATATAAATATCGATTCGCCATTTTTATGGAGGTGAGATAGATAATAGGTGAGCATTTGGCTGAAGTCGATGACACCGGCCGATATTCAATACTGTCTCACTCGAACAAATGGTTCAACACGTCCGTTCATCCTTGTCTAATTGAGATTGATTAGTTAATATATTGATGTGTGGGTTTCCATGCTTGTAATTGCGCGCCGTGCCCATGTTTAGCGAATGGGGTGTCACTTATAGCAAATTAGTCTAAAATAGGTATATAACTTATCTGGAATGACTTGCCTGATTTTTATGTATCTTATTTTGTATGTATTATGAATGAGAATAGGTCGCGAAGTATTCTCCTACCCCCCGGTTTCCTATCGCGTATTTGGTATTTTTAACCGACTTCAAAAAAGGAGGTTAATCAATTCTTGTATGAACAAATTTTCATATAATTTAACCGTCGATCATTGACGTGAATTAATTAAAATGAAGTGTTGTGTCTGATATTTCGATAATTTTGTTTTGTTGGGATAATAGCGTTTGCCAGGTCAGCTAGTGTACTTATAATGACGGTCGCCGTGGCTCCGTCGTCAATACCGTGAAATCTGGTTCCCGGGGACTCTGAGATCGAATCCCAACAGGGGCAAACATTTAAGCGATGGTGTTCCGGATCTTCGGCCGTTCGGGCCGAAAAGTTCTCGAATGGAGGCCACAGACTGGCAAGCGCAGCATAGGACGGCCACCGACTAGGTGGACAGACGACCTGACTAAGATCGCAGGCAAGGGCTGGATGCGGGCCGCTTCCAACAGTTCCTTGTGGAAATCTATGGGGGAGGCCTATGTCCAGCAGTGGACGTCCTATGGCTGAGATGATGATGATGATGTTCCGGATCTTGGGTGTTTGTGTGCTGTGATTGTGCGTGTCCGTCCATGCTTCTATCGGCACAAGAAATCTGGTGCAAGGCGAGTGTTAGATGTGCCAGAAAAAAAATTGTGTAGCCGATTTTTTCTTACAATGTAATATTTTTTTACAAGAAAATTCAAACTAACAGAAAGATATTCTCATATTTAGTGTTACGTACAATTAATGGACTCAGCACGTACTATACTATTTCTTCTCTGAGAAGAATTAGTTCTTACCAGAATATTTGATTTCTTCTTTCAGCATGATGAGAGCGATGTCATGCCGGAAGATCTTTTGCTCGTAACCGGGATGGACAATCACATTGTCGACCTTAATGGCTTGCGTGGGTGGTGCGCAGAAAAAGTCATTGCAATCCGGACTGCGTCCGATGTCCCATTCGCCGACAACCACTGTTGATCTGATTAGAATAAATATATTTATGTAGTGATTCTGTTCTTCAATCAAATTACCAAAATAGTGGCAAAATAGTTACTATACGGTATCGATAAAATCCACAACAGTTTGATACTCAAGAATAACAACACTAAAAATCTCATCTCGTTATTTGGTGTCAACTAAAACTGTCTTCATTATCAGAGAATTTAAATATAAGTACTTTAAAATTCATTAATATTCGAAAATTAAGAAGAAAGTAACACATTATCGTGCACTTTTTCCTCGTCTTACTCAATAAGGCTATACGGTCGATAATCCTATAGCTTTCGCTGGAATACGGCTGCTGTATATATGCAGATTGATGCCTATGTATGCAGATGTCTATCTGCATACATAGTTACTCTGGTCTGACAGGGAGTTTGGTTTCAGACTATTTTACTTGTTGCTTTTTGCAAAATGCATCTCGACACAGTTTGAGATAGTATAATTATGGAATATCCAGATGTCGATAGGAAGTTTCAATATACAATTTAGCACACTTCGATTGTAACGTGTCAAGTTTTTGGCCTAGTTTGTCAGTTGCATATATGATTATTTTTTTTTACAACATTCACACAAGGTCTTCAGGTCCCAATCTAGGCAGAGCCTCTGGGTACTATGGTAACCTGATGACTGATATATACTTATATACATACTTATTTATATACTTATATAAATATACACACCCAGACACAGGTCAAACAGACATGTTCATACACACAAATGTTTGACCTGTCCGGGAATCGAACCCGGGACCAGCGGCTCAGAAGGCAGAGTGCTACCAACTGCGCCAACCGGCCAGTCAAAATATAATGGGAAAAAAAAATAAGTGTCTACCAGAAATTGGATAATAACTCTCGCATATCTACTTACAGTTTGTATCCTTCAGGCTTGGCCAATGCGCAGTGTGCAGCTGTCAGTACAGTGCGTTTGTTAATGATGGAGCCACTGCAAGCAAACCGCACGTTACCAGTTTCTTTATCTAAAAGTGAAAAGGGAATAAGATAATTAAATTAAAGGAAGTGGCGCGTAGTTTGAACTTAGGAATATAAGGAATATATTTCTAGAGGATAAGAATAATAATTATCTTATCCTCTAGAAACATATTCGGACTTAAACAATCGTGGGACTTTATGACTTTTCAATATGTTACCTTCAGCATACCATTGTTCAAGTGGAACTAATAACTAACTTCACCTGTAGCGGATAGAAATGCAAAGAATACTCAGGGCCGACTTCCAAGGACGAGGAGGTTCTCAATTCGATTTTATTTTTTATTCCTTTTGTTAAGGCAGCATATAGTAAAGTGCTAAGGAAATTGTGAAAATCAGTAGAGAAAATACGCAACTATTGGTCTTCTAATCACCAATGACGAAAAAGTATGTAGGTAGGAATGTATGAGATATTTAAAAAGAAGAAATTAAAAAGTTAACAATTAGTTTACTTCGTGACTTTATGTAGGGAATGAATCACGGCCTTAAAATTTTTTTGGATACTTCATCATGATCACTGGAAATCACATCATCATCATTATCTCAGCCATAGGACGTGCACTGCTGGACATAAGCCTCCCCCATTTTTTTTTTTTTTTTTTTTTCTAACGGACTAATGCTGTTTGCCTCTACCGGCATTTACAGCTTCACCGGAGGGGGGGGCGAGCACAGATGGTGCTCAGCCCGGTATTTGTGCGGTCGCAGAAGGCGCACCGCCTAGTGAGGCTAGCGCTGACGGCGCTGTGCCACTAGGAGAGGACGAGGCGACTAGCTCAAGGGCACCACTGAGGTTCGGACCTCGGCTTGAGCTGTCGCCAGGACAGGGAGTTATCGGATCGACTTGCACCGGTACCAGAGTGGTCCGTAAGTGGGCCCTAAGGATGTTTGCTCTTTGACTATTTGGAGAGAATCTAACCAGGATGTTTTTGCCTCGAGCTCGCCGTCGAGCTCGGTGTCTGACTGAGTATACCAGGGACTCTCGACCTTGTATTCTACCGGGATGACCGTGGGACGACGCTAAAGCTAGCGACAAGGCGACAGCGATGGGGTCGTCCGGGTCATCCAATACGTGCCTAGGGCGGCGTCGTCGGGGGGGTTGAAGGTGCGGGTGTGTCGGGGTGGTGGAATAGTTGGCAGCTTGCACTACCAGAGGATTGGGATGGTGGGGAGCCGCGTCAAAGTAGCGACGGGAGCAGGTCTTAATGAATTGGGTTATGGACTCTAATTCGGTCTAAGTCGGTGTTCCGCATATACCACGGAGCGCCGACCGCCTTGCGAGCGAACCGATTTTGAATTATTTGGAGACGGTGGAGATCGCGAGGGTGACAATGAGCGAACGCTACGGAGGCGTAGGTCATGATTGGGCGGACGCAGAGTTTATACAAGGTGATTTTATTTCTAAGTGAAAGTTTACTATCTTTGCAAACAAGGGGACCGAGGCGACCCAATACGAAGGCCGCCCTGTTTCGAACTTTAGTGATGTGCTGCTCGAAAGTGAGTTTCCGATCAAGGATCACACCTAAATATTTGGCAGAGTTAGCCCACGGTATGGGCTTGCCGAAGAGGGCTATGGGTTTGGGCTTTTTTAAACGGCCTATCTCGGTAAAGTACACAGCTGTACTTTTATCCGGATTGACAGAGATCCGCCATTTACGGAACCAGGCACCGATGTCGGTGATGGCTCGCTGTAAAGCGGCTCTCTGTCTGACCATGTGCCACCCAGTGCAGTAGATGGCTGTATCATCTGCAAACTGGGCGATCTGAACTGAAGGTTCAGATCGTGGTATGTCGCTGGTATATAGCGAGAAGAGAATGGGCGAGAGCACGGATCCCTGAGGGACGCCGGCAAGGATAGGGTGGGGGAGAGAGAGCGTTCCTAACCTCCCCCATTTATTTCCACAAGGACCATATTTTGTCTAATCTTTTTGGGGGGGGGGGGGGGGGGGGGGGGGGGTGCTAATACTCGCCACGCTTGGCAGGCGGGTTAGCGAGCGCAGTATAAAAATATGACTCTCAGAAGGCGCTGCTGCCCATCCTTCTGGTACGTGATCCCTTAGTCGACTCTTACGACACCCACGGGATGACATATTTTTTTATTTATTTATTTACTTGGGGGTGTTCTATTCTTAGCCGGTACCCCACGGCGCCTGGAAATCACAGGACGACATTATTACCTATTCCTCCCACTTTGATCTTCGCTGTTTGAAGGCGGCCTGAATACACCTCACTTACGATAGTTTTTATAATAGCACTCCTGTTTCGCCATACGAGAGTGTGATAAAATGACTACATGCCTAACACATACGAGTACAAATAAACACGCCTCTTTCCCTCTAAAACGTTATCGATTGTCGTGATAATTTAACCCTATTATTTTTTGAATTTTTTAAATTGGTTTGCCTACTGCCTTGACACATGCGAGACGAAATTTAACTAACGTTCATAAACTAAAAACAAATAAATAACGTTCTAAACATTGCATTTTTAGTGAAAGCTTGAAGTGGATGACACCGGCTACCAGTTGGTTGAACCTATGCCTACAGAATACCCTCACGTCGATTTGCCTAATCCTTATAGTCTAAGATCCCGCTGCAGGATTGGTGTGCTCATCGACTTTTTGTTTAAAACCAAATTTTTATGTTTATTTATAATTAAGAGAATATATATGTACTAGGGTGCCTATCAAAATTTGGCCGCCATTATTTTTAATTAAATTATTTTTGATTGATTTTTGGTAAAAAATTTCGTTTATTTATTTTAACTAAAATTTTAGATGTAGACGTTATTTTTAAATAAAATAACGTCTACATCACGGTAATTAATATGAAGATTTTTTCACGGTTGCCGTTGCACACCTGGCCGCACCTCTTTGCAGCCAGGTGTAAACAGGTATGATTTCGATAAATTTATACGTTTATAACCTATTTTCATTAATTATATGTCAAATTGAAGCTAATTTTTTTCTATTAACTATCATATAAAGTTGCTTAGTTAAATCTGGCCGCAAATAAGGGTTACTGGCTGTTAAAGATAATAGAACCGTTTTCCCCCCGAAGGGCAGAAAACGGATATTTAGGTTTCAGCCGTAGCTTGAACCACATTTGAGATTACGCTTCCGGAAATACGTCACTCACACCTCCAACTGTTTGTTTCTACTGCGTATACGCGTACATAATATTATAAATAAACATAAAAATTTGGTTTTAAACAAAAAGTCGATGAGCACACCAATCCTGCAGCGGGATCTCGTACTATTAGAAGGAATACATTCGGATTGCTTGTAGTGTGCTATTATAGCTTAATCGATGTTCGCAGTGAATGCGTTAGACGTGGGAATCGCGTTGTTGGTCTTACCATTTCTTAAATATGTATTTCTTGCTTGCTGTGGTACATTTAGCGATCATAGTCGGTTGGTTTTTTCAATTAATAATTTGAACTTACCTATATTTTGGCAAACTGTAATTGTAACCACGTTTTGTTTTTCCTGTTGATATATTTCCAGCCGTTTAACTTACTCGTGAACCCAATCCTGGCAACCCAAGGATGTGCTCCGATGCCATTATAGTCTACTCCGCGCACCATGCTTTGTCCACATTCTTGAGTGCCTTCCTGATAGACTTTACCGCAGTCACAAGTTGGACAGCACACATAATCTTCATTGTTGGCGTTTCCACACGTCAACTGGTTTAGCCGGTGAAAGTACCTAAAAATATTGAGGTTAGAAAATAAACTACCAGCTACCGAGAACAAAAGTTGACTGAACATTTTCTTTGTCTGAAGGGTACTATTAGCAGTATAAGGTACCGCCACGCCGAACCTGTAATTTCTATTAATTAATCTCTTGACTTTTTTCATTTAACTCACGTTCCGCACTAGGATTCCCTGTGCTACGGGAGGCATGGACCCGAGACAAACATCTATGCTCTCGTCACACATGTTTGCCCCTGCGCTGGATTCGAACCCAGGTCCGTGGGGACCCCAAGTCATGTCACTGACCACAGCAATCATCATATTAATTGCACAAATATGTTTTAGAGAAAAAACTATATTAGCTGTAAAATATTTCATACAATATTTTTTCTGCAGCTCACTAGCGTTTTTATTTTTAGTCAGTGCATTCAGAACGATGGGGAACAGGTAAGGGCTTGAAGCCGATCCCTGGTGTAAGCCTACAGACACACTGAAGTTATCGGTGTTGCCAGCTTCGAACCGCACGTGCGTACTGGCTTTGCTGTTCATGAAACATCATTAGCTGCAAGTTCTACTACTTCGGGATCCGATCTATTGTAACAAAATTTATCACAATCGTTTCTATGATTTATGCATAAAAGCAGAACGATCAAAAATACTTTTCCATTAAATTTATAATATAAGTAGCTATTATAATATAATTTATAATAGTTAAGGATTACGAACTTGTCTGAAGAAAAGCAGGCATAGTCTAGTAGATCTTCTAACATAGGACAAGAACCAATTGGTATACACGATGAATGAGGTGGACAGACTCCCTGAAAGAAAGAAAAACAATAGTTAAGAGATTTGGTATGATCAAAGACAGAAAGAGAAAGAAATAAAACCTATAAAAGATAAATCATTAACAGACAAATAGTTTCTTACTCTAATATCTGATGAATTTTCGTCACTTTTGACTCCACCCATACCCACACTCACAGCTATACCTGAAATAATAATATATGCTGGAACAATTACATAACAACACACACGCTCTCGTTCCGTGTTCGTTTTGACACAGATGGCGTTTTTAACTGTTTTCGTTCACCGTTCGAGATGCATAAAAAGTGTTAAAAACGTTACCGTGAATTAGCATGTTTGACCCACCTCCGAGGCTGGGTCTTTGGTGAGCGTTTTTTTACAGCTGAGATATTGACAGCTACAGCTGATTTGAGTTGATAAACAAACTTGAAATAATGCGCCAGTGTAATGTTTTCTTTCTATTTCCATTCATCATCATCATCATCATCATCATCATCTCGGCCATAGGACGTCCACTGCTGGACTTATGCCTCCCCCTATGTGAAGCAGTTGATTTCCACAAGTTTTTATTTCACTATTTCCATTACGAAAATGTAATTCTCGTTATGATTCAAGTTAATATATTGGTACCTATTGAAACATAAAATAAATAGAAATCAATAAATAAAATTGGGTTCCAAAGCTTAGATGATAAGAAAAAAAAATGTTATGTGACATATACCTTTTCATCGGTGGGGGAAGCGGCTATAGATTTTTAAATATGTAAAAAAACTGTTGCATAGACATCCTCGAGCGCGTCAGATATTGATAGCATCAATGCCCTACGTATTTTTAATAATGTACGTATGTTAATCTGATCGTTTGCATGATGCGGGTGGTTGTATGTAAGGGTTGAAAATGAAAAAAAAAATTTAATCGAGCGCGTCATGTTCAAAGCTCATTTTTATCGCGTTTGTGTATGATTTTTCGGAGAAAAGGGTGTTGGGGAGGTAGACGGTGCATGTTACCTCGAGCGACTCAATTTTACTACTGTTGAAGAGTTTGGTGAAAACGCTTAAATAAAAAGTGCACACGCCGGTACGTTCGTTATACGTTGTGTGCACAGGCCCTTATACTCGTATTTACTAGACATATTGATCACGCGATATATACCTAGTAGGTATTTAGTTGGATTCAAGACATGTAAATTTAGCGGTTTATGATTTAGTGGATCGCTACAGGTAACAATGTTCTAACCTTAGATAGATTACAACATTTTTCACTGTTACACTTTAAAAACAATAAAATAATCAATACTAAAAGTAACTTCCGCCAGGCAAACTTTCGATATCACAGATTTAGAAATTCAATTTAGATATCACACGCAGTAACTATCGCCATTACCACTTACTAATTACGCTCGACAAACGCTCTAAACAATGCTTTCAATTGCACGGTTATTAGTCAAATTAAACTAAATCCCACCATTGATTTATTTACAAGAAGTGTGGCGTCAATAAACACAACATTAACCAGGACTCATATTGTACCTCACGAAATTTGAAACTAGTATAATAAGTAACAAATTTGTTCTTTTAGAAATGAGCACTTATATGCAATGATGTTTTACTAAAGATGACGTATATTCATACTGCGCGGTGCTCCGATTTTGTTCCTTTACGACATAAACATGCTTACTGCGACAGATAATACGATACAAATAATATAGAAAAGGATAGCTATATGTTTAGACTTGCGCTTGAAATAGGCGTCGCAATGAAAATTACTACAATTGACTTAATTTTGCCGCCACAGTTTCCGCGCGCTTGTGCGCCATCTAACTCATATAAACATATAATATCATTGACTTACATGTTATATCTCCGTTCACTGATCAGGCTTGTAAGTGGTTTTTCCATATTTATTTCCATAATACATCAGCTATCAACGCTTAGGTAAACATCGACGCTAAACAAAACTGATCACTTAAATCTGTGATGTGTGGAGAAGTTTATCCTTGTTCTATTTGTTTAACAATCCCACTTATAATAAAGTGAACAAAAAAATGTGAAAGTTACGATGGATGGCTGGATGGAGGGATGTTTGTTACTCAATCACGCCAGAACGGCTGAACGGATCTAGATGAAATTTGGTATGAAGATAACTTATACCTTGGATTAACACATAGGCTTATTTTATCATCACCATCATCACCGTTTTTTATCACTAGGCGGGTAAAACCGCGGGGTGCAGCTAGTATTATATAAAATGTAGGTACATATCTTTCGTAAAATCCGCAGAATAGGGCAAATACCTTTCTCGTGAACAATCTATGACCCTTAAATCTTTTGTTATATGTTACGAGTGACCTTTATACTAGATGTTATCATGCTAGCCTAATCGAGGCTGTTCCATCATTGTCCAGTCTGCAATTATTAGTCGCGTGCACCATTGCCAACATGACACGCACAATGAACTAAAATTTTTCTATACTGTATCGGTCTAGCGTTTGATCACTATTTCACTTGATGGTCAGTGACGATGTGGTCGAAGATGTTATAACGCGATAGTTATAGATGTTATAACCTAGAATGCTCACTGGCTCTCAAGGACTGCCACTGAACACACTATATGTTTGGTGACAGTTTCTCAACCTTGAGGGTGGTAGACTTCATCGAAGACAAGGACCAGGCGGGTACTCGAAAGTACCCTACCACCATGCATTTTAGATGGTTTAAAAACGAGTGCATATCTGTATATTCATATAATTACGTATAAATACGGCGCTAGTGGTATAGGCTGCTATAGCTTAGTTGGACAAAGCGACAGGACGGTATTCTGTAGTCGTGGGTTCAAGTTCCACTAGCAGCCGAATTTTTTCCTTTAAATAATTTGAACGATTCATATAATATTTCTATATACAAAGATATTGCAAATCAGTTGGAGATACGTGACAGGCATGTTAGGTATTGGTAACAGAACCTGATAAAAATAATATCTTATTTTATTATTATTTTTAATATAAAGAGCTTGGCGTATATAAAATAATGCATAATTACATGGCAACGCCTTCCAGAATTGGTAGAGGAAGCGTGGGTAAATGTCTAAAGCAAAATATTACCACAGATTTTGTTGAATATAAAAAAATATAATTAGCTTTATTGCTAGCAGTAGATAGAATGACTTACTTTGATAACGATTATAATTTTAATTTGGACTGTGGAATGTCCAGGTGGACAGACGACCTGACCATAATATCCCAAGCAAGGGCTGGATGCGGGCCGCTTCCTACCGGTACTTGTGGAAATCAATGGTGGAGGCTATGTCCTGTAGTGGACTTCCTATGTCTGAGATGATGAAGAACATTTGAATATAAGTATCATGCAATTTGATTTTATGAATCCTTAATATCCTACAGTAGTCCTTACGAAATACATCGTTTTACATGGATAAAGTAGAAAAAAAGTAAAAAAAACGGCAAAGTGAGCTGCAATATAAGAATACGGTACAGTCAAGTGGAAAACGGAAATCAAGTGCTGCCATATCTTATAATTTTCCGATCCTATGCAGAGCTTATATGGGAGCCACGTTGAACAAGCTTCATAAATGGTCATACTTACTGCCAAATTGTGCATTTAATTTTACAGTCCACTCGATAACACACACAAATAAAAATATCACTCGAATTGCAGCCATATTTATAAATATTTATTCTGTTATATCACCAACTCACTTAAGTAGTAATAAATTAATTCACGAAAATCGTAACTTAGTCTGAAACATGTCTAAATTTAGTTTTAATTTAAACAATGGGCAGACGCTTGCGATGTGCCAACAACAAAAATGTTACGGTACAGAGCTTCCGTTTCGACCAGCGGCGTGAGCCAGAGGTGTACAACAGTGTGCTCAACGTTATAAATGAAGTTAAACTGAACAGATAAATAAATAGATACAAAAATATAACCATCCTAGAAATAATACATCTGTTTTATTAATAACTACAATATACAGTAGTTACTACAGTATCTAATAATATTATAATAAAGGTCTGTCTAGTCTGAGTACCTAGTGTATTTTTGTACACACTTAGTCTATTTATAACCTGTCTCTAGCGCCTGAGTTTAGATGTTATTTTATATTATACCTAATTTCAGATTTTACATAGGGAATTCGACATAAGTAATTAATTGATAATGGCAGCGGAAACGTTAAGGCATTATGTCGCTGATTAATTACTAAGTTATCTTAAATAATCACTTTACAAATAGCATACAACATTAATTTCATTACTAAGTGTCTCAAGCGATTGTTTTGAATCTTTGTAATAATGACAAAACTAAAACTACTGACAAAAATGACAACATAACGTAACACTTTAGTTCGTTAGATGAAACAAGTTTCAAATATTTGTTATATGTACTAAATATTATTTTATTGTCAATTACGTAGGTATCATTGTTAATTGAAGTTTTTTAGGTATTGTATCTATAATGTTTTTTAAGTTGCTAAATGTAATAAAATTAAAGTGTAATTTACTAATTTGTTTTTCTCTACAACTATAAATGTAGAATTACATTTTATGTCAGTTTTTAATAGTTCTCCCTGATAACTAGTGTATATATTCTATTAGAAATGTATACGAATGAATCAATCCAAATAGTTGACGACCCCTGGTGTGATGTGATTCACCGCTACAAAGATTCGCTCCAAGTTTAAATTGATGCAGGCTTTTACACCTACCTATACATAGGAACCACAATGTAGTACATAAACTCAGGTAGAATATGAATATTTATAGTCGTTATATTTTGTTTTCATTAATAATATACGTGTAATAATGCAGTCTTAGAATGTATAATCGCTAGAGCATACATCTTCCTTATAAGTGGTGTTAAAAGTCGTGGCTAAAGTCACAACAAACGACTGTAATAATTTATTTTGAATTTAGATTATTTATTTATTTCAAGCAATTATAATATATGTTTATATGAGGTAGATGTCGTACAAGCGCGCGGAAACTGAGGCGGCAAAATTAAGTCATTTGTAGTAATTTTGATTACGACGCGTTTTTCAAGCGCAATTCTAAACCTATAGCTATCCTTTTCTATATTATTTGTACCGTATTATCTGTCGCAGTCGTAAAGGAACACAAATCTGAGCACCACGCAGTATGAATGAGCGTCATCTTTAGTAAAACATCATTGATTTCAAGTATAACATACTGCAATTGACATGAATATGCGCGACACCGCCCTTACAGTTTGCACTCAGATTATCAGCGAGCCCCAAACAAAGTGACAGCTTGTATTTTGGGAGCTCGAGAGCAATATTACTTAGTAGAAAAATAAAATAAATAATTGTATCCAGTATCTACTGCTAACATTTTATGTATTACAAAGATAGGTAGTGGATCTATATGGTTTATCACACTAGGTACTTACTATTTAGTACATTAATCCTATTTTATACATTATTTTATTGATACCTGAACACACTAATAACATAGATTTCTGATGAAACGAATCAAAATATGTCTTATTTAGTATAAAGCCAATATTACAAGGTAACTGTTTCTATTTCAAGCCTCTAGGATATGCGAAAGGTTATTGACAACTGCGTGAATAAATGTAAGTGTGAGTGTGTATAAATATGTGTAACCTGATGAGGATTCTATAATTTGATTCCTCTTTACCTGTTCTATCTAAGAACGACCAGACGTACGGCAGTGCGACATTCTTACACGGTAGACGTTTCTACTTGCAGGACGACGCGTTTTGTTTCCACATTCATAGAGTGCGTACATCTAACGAGTGGAATTCATTGCTAAAATAATTATTATTTTTAATTAATAGGTAAATCACCAATGAAAGGTATCTTCTAGGCAGTCGTGCTCAATCGTAGACCACATCTTCATTTAACATCAGGTGACATATTGGTCAAAGGTTTGCCTATTCTCAATAAAATAAAATGAAGAAATATTTTTTATTTCTTTTAAATCAATAAAGAATTAAAAACTGCTCCGTTTTACAGGGGTCGTTACGGACTTAGATCATAATAGACTCAGATCTTAGCACTAAGCTCTAGCACTAAGACTAAGACCAGCGCTGAGCCATTGGCTATGCGCTACCTGGGCCTTCGTTTCAATATCCCAGTATGCCCTTACCTTAAATCATTCTTGTAACTTAACGATTTGCACACGTGTCAGTAATTACTTTTAATCATTGCAATAACCGTTTTCACAAAATGTATTTGCAGGCAGCTGTTTACACATTTGCATTTAACATTTATTTATTTTAGTACTTAAAGATACCTGCTAAAGAGTAAAGCTAATAAAATTATTAATTAAAAAAACAAAAAACCCGACTGCGTCAATATCTGCCATTTTAATTAAATTAATTGAACAACTGATGAAAAGATAGAAACAAGATTTTAATTTCCATATTTTATTTTGGTTTTGAATGATCTTAGTTGACAGTGTTCACAAACGCAGTCGGAGGCATTATCTGCTCACTTCCAGATTTTGTTGCTCTACCTATATCACCAACAAAATGATAAGAAGTGAGCTGTGAGCGTGTAATGCCTCCGACTGCGTTTGTGAACACTGTCAACTAAGATAATTCAAAACCAAAATAAAATATGGAAATTAAAATCTTGTTTCTATCTTTTCATCAGTTGTTCAATTAATTTAATTAAAATGGCAGATATTGACGCAGTCGGGTTTTTTGTTTTTTTAATTAATAATTGTATTTCATTCTTTTTAGTTTTCAAGTACCTTTAGCAAAGAGGTGCTTGGTAGCCAAAGACCGAGCCTCGAACAGAACAAAATTTGGAAGAAAATGATTAAATTTCAATTCATTTATCAACCTTAAAGTAGGTATATAGTTAATTTGCGTTAACAAATACGTCATACAATCAAATATTCAGTCAAAAGTAGCTATAATAATAGCTACTTTTTATTTATTTATTATATTTAATTAAATAAGACATAAATAATGAATAATTAGACATAAATACATCGATTAAGGAGTCATCATAATGCACATTTCTGATTATCAATAAGATTATATCAATCATTCATTATTGCTATTCTTCACATATTCCATATTCGTTTATTGAGCTGTCTATATAACGCAGCATCATTGGATGATTGCAGTTGCAACGAGCGTCTTTCAGCCATGAGGTCGACGGCGGAGCTGAAGAGTTTTTCAGGTCTATTTTTACGGCGGGGTTTGAAGAACTTAGACGCCACTGCGTGGACATTTTCTACAAACCTGTTGTTGGTCTCGTCCACTGATGCAAAGTTCTCAAGTCGAAAGTTCTCGAGGTTCTGAATATTGACGTTCTGAGGCTGGCGTTTGGATTTCATCAAACGGGACCTCTAAAATCTAACATTAATGTTCAATGTGCCTCTTACCATGCGGTGATCACTACCGGTTTTTCGTTCCCGAGTAAGATAAGAACCGGATTTAAGGGTTATGGTGTCCTCACCCTCTCTATAGATTTCACATAACCCTAGGATATCCCAATGTAACTTACTCATTTCTTCTCCCACTTCTAATCCGTACCCCGCGGCAATTCGGGTTTCTTTAAATTTCACTATTATTAGCATTTTCTATTCCAAACTACATTAAATCATATAACTTCTATATATATTCGTAAACACCGTTGAAAATCCTTTATTTTGATACCCCACTCGATGTATTTTGAAAACATTTTTTTTTTCGAGAGTACATTTTGGCGCCATAAATCCTATATATTGATTTTTTTAAAATTTTGATGTACCCAGTGTCACTCTCACAACCAAGACGAATCTATTGATACCACTCACATAAAAATACGACTAGCCGCTTAGGCTCTAGGGCGTGCCAAAGAAATATAAATACATACATACACTCGAAAAACATAACCCTCCTTCTTTCGCAGTCGGGTAAAAAGAAACCAAGATTTATTATTGCACTACACGTCTATCACTTTTTCGACTCGCTGCGTATGATTGAGTTTTTGCAATCAATTCCATTGTAAAAACATTTATTGGACAATCACCAACAAAAACGGCTCTGAACATATTCCAACGCTCCGGACCGTGGCAATCTTCATAAAATCAGTTTTTTTATATTTTAAATCCATTGTTGCGGCAAGTTTTTGTAGTGCTTGGGTGTCATTCACATCATTAGGTCATTGCGAGCAGCGGGCAACAGGTGGGCAATGTTTCCTATTTTTGCCTGAGGGATTGTACTTATTTCTCATTTATTCTTTTTTTTTAAATAGCCGAACTCAGTCTAATTATAATGTATGTATCGTTGTACGCATATACATACTTAGTGGGCACGTTACACAGACCGCAATATATATCTACGACCAGCAGGTTATATAAAAAAGAGATATTAGATCATAAATAATTATAATGATTAGCCTTCCATTAGAACGTTACAACAGGCAATCAATAAGCGACAAATGTAAAAAAAATCACTTTACATTCTAAACTAACCAGTAGGCCTAGACAAAGTAACATTCTACAAGCGTTAACGCTGGAGAAAACATACAATCTATGTGATTGACACTTCAAAGCGATATATCACGTTGTCAACGAGAACAAATATTCATTATTAGCGATTAGAGTAAGAGAAGCGATGCATCTTGCCTAGGACCGCAGAACTCTTTAGATAAACTGTAAATAATTCATAATCTTCATATTAATAAACGTAACAATAAAATATCTTTAGAATAATATTGGTAAGTAATGATTCTTTTGTTCAACTAAATTAAACTAAATTTGTGAAAAAAGAAGTGTTGGCACGATTAAGTTTAAATTAATACTCGACGATACTTATCAATAACGACATCAAAGTTAGATCTTCGTATTACAATTGTGGGTAGTCCAGTCCAGAATATGTCCAGCAGTGACGTGCCATGGCAGAGATGATGATTGCATATAAGTAGGATTAATAGTAAGGGTTTTAAACATAAATCCATACTAGTTTTCTAATAACATAAGTACAGATAGACATGAATAATCCACGTTAGCATTTCATTGTTTGTCCGTTGGTACATCCGTGAGCAGGGTCACAGACCAGGATCTATTCACACCATGACACCGACATTGTTTTTGGACAGTTGAATCAGCTTCCTAATCAGATAATGGGTGGTGGAATATTTGACATAACATTTTGTGTCGGTCAAATCGCTCACAAGTTGTACTCTTTGTCGGTTTTGGTAAGCTATAAAGATACAGACGGTAATTAATCATTTTAATTATTTTTTTAATCTTCAATCATTTTTTTAGTAATAACGTAATGATCACACGTACGAGAATTTTCGCCGCTGGGCTAAAATATTGATTTAGTGTGGACAAATATGGGTATAAAAATAACTTTAATTATTTACACTATATTTAGTGTTAATTCCCCGTGATATTATGTGTGACTGGCTGACCCGGAAATGTTGTTCTGCCATTTTATGGGGAATGGGGGAGGGAGATAAAAATAATTTTCGATCTATGCTCCACACCTACAAACTAATACAAAAAGAAAAACATTAAAATCGGTCGAGCCACTTCTGAGGACTGCGACCACAAACACCGTGAGACATTTTTTTATGATTATGATTATTTAGTTACTCAGATTTAGTTTACTTAGATATTATGATATATATGATTTATCATGGTAATATAATTTAAAATGAGATTTAAAAGTAACGCCTGAATTGCCTAAATAAAAAAAATAAAAAAATAACTATCAATTACATTACTATCTAAAAAACGGCTTAAAGTAACGAAAGTTGTTACCTTTATCACGTTTTAATTTTTAATTAAACATTAACACACAGAAATACTTATCATTCCATACTTTACAATGCCGTTAGATGTGTATAGGTACACGTAACGAAGTTCGTTCACACTAATACTAACAAAACAATTTCCCGCGTTTACGTACGTATTACTACCACATGGCACGGAGACCCCAAAGTACCTTGGGCTTCAGCAAATAACGCCACTGTTCCCTCTGTGGCCTGATCCGTTTCCAGTCAAAGAAGTGCAGTTTATTCAGATCCTTCTGAATCTTATCTAACCTATCTACACCTGAGGCATCCGACAGGGAGTCGGCCAGATGGTCAGTCCAGGTATGCAGGCGTAAATACTTTTTATTACGACAGCAATATGCCGCAATCTCTTTAGTGTGTTAAGTAATCTTTTTAGTGTCAACTTAAAATCACAGAAGAATGACATAGTAACTTTTTTATATGTCTCTTGTCTGTTGAGTGTCATCTCAATCAATCAGTATTCAATATTGAAAACAAAATGGCCAAACTTAAGTAAAAATTTCAAGTGAAGGTGAGTCCGTTAATAGTACTGCAGCATTTTTTGTAAGCTTTAAAACTACTGTCCAAAGTCACAGTTGTATTTTTCAGATGAAACCTAATTGGAAATCTTCATTATCTTTTTTAGAACTATACACATAATCCTTTTCATAATGAATTTATCAAGCAGCGCATCGGAACATAACGTATTTGTAAGAACATATGTGTGTATGATAAATGAAGTTAAACCAAACGATGTTCGCCACACAGACGGAAAACCTATCAGCGGAAACATAGATATAAACGATGCAGAGGGAGAAATTGTGAGTAAAGGACATTTTACTTCGGTGATTCCTAGATGTGTCCAAAAAGATTTCCTTCTACATTCCACGAGTACCACGGAATACAGAGAGTATTCCGTGGTCGGAGATTATATTGTGTCGGATTGTCAGGGATTATTCTGGAGATATATTTTTCCACTCCGAGACAGAATTTTTGGTCATAGCCGGCACTTATTTCGAGTCTATTGTTACACCTACAATTGTGGTTATTTACATAAAACTAGGAAAAAATAAAATAAAATGTCAATATAAGACCTTGCATGTTTACATTAAACTGCTAGACCAAGAACAGCTTATATAAGAATAGGCTGTGATACAAGTGTTACTCGCTGATAGTGGAACCGCCCAAAAACAAAATGAACTAACAAACAAAGATGTGAGTGTGAATGCTCACACTCAACCCCGAACTAACATTTCCTATATCGCGGGAGGCATGGACACACATAATCATAATACACAAACATTCAAGACCATATAACACATGTATGCTCTTCATAGAAATGTTTATTCCTTCCGGGATCGGCATCATCGGACTGTTGATGTTTAAAGATAACAATTTAGACACCGACCACATGTTTAGTCTTTTAGTCTTAAAAACCACATGGTGTTCACTGTTTGTGGATAAATAGCCCATATTCTCTTTAAAACGAAAGCACGTTTAACTAAATTGGGTGGTTAACTTTTTATATTTATAGAGTGATAAAGATGATGACCAAATTAAAGTACTTCGGTCTAGAGCACTTCATGAACTTGTAGACACGCATGCAGACGATGATGGTACAATACTCGGAAAAGATCCAAAAGTCACCAACCTATCACCCAATGTGAGTAAAACCTAACAAATCTAAGAAAACTTTCGGTCAACTTCGTATCGATCTGAAAAATTCTAGAATTAATAATCCCCGTAATGAAACTGAAATGATAATGGAAATCAATCGGGGATGCCTATGATAAAAATCAATGTAAATGCTTATGTCCAGCAGCGGACTTCCTATGGCTGTGATGATAATGAAAATAAATTACTAGGTATCATAGGAAAAACGCGACGAAAAAATCTCACATATATCGATAAATAAAGAATATATTGATTCGAATGTGAGTAAAATGCCATTGAAAAAATCATATTAAAATGTAAGTATAAATTAACTATAGAGTGCAGTTTAAAGCTGTTATATAATTAATAATTGTTACTAGCCTACAACTTCAAGCGAAGAAAGTGAAAGCACGGATGATCAAGAAGGTACATTAATAGAAGATAGTAATAATGCAAACATATTAAAATTGACCAAAATGAAATGGCTGAGCGAGGGTCGAGAAGGATCACCGGATTCCAGGTAAGTAATTGTTAGTATATGTTACATATTTGTTATATAAACAATGAATACAAATCGATAATGTCGTTACAGAAAAGTAAACGCATTAACCGGGGCTAAAATTGTTAATAAAAGAAGATACGTATAAACGTTAAGAAGGTAATTCAAAATATTACAATGACGAATTTATGGTCCTAACTTTTTGATACAACCAACTATTTTGTTTTGTAGATCACCTTCACTGTCACCAGTCTCATCAAGTACCAGTTCACAATACAGTCGAGAATCTCAGACCAATTTGCAAGAAAAAGCTAGTTTTGCAGATAAACACTTGACTACTATCCTTAGATTAGACAAAGAGCATAATCTATTTGGATTGTCGAACATAGCGATCATTGGAACGAAAACATCGAAGAGAACTTGTAAGAAGGATACTAAAGCTGTATTTCATCAAACTGCCATAGTGCAAATTTGTTGCGGAACCGGATGTTGCAAGAACCCGGTAAGCAATAGTTTATGAATTCATTGATGCTACAAAACATTATGCAGAATTTCAACTAAATAATTCGACAAACTAAGTCACGTAAAACCGATTGCAGTTTAGTCCATTAATTTAATTTAAAACGATGTGTCGTTAGATATTATTTTGTATGAGAAAACAATGTTTGGTCAAGTAAATAGATTAAGATGTGATTGGTAAGTATAACGGCCGTACGAGAAAGATATATGAAATAAGTAAAGGGTTTATTACGTGTACATCAAAACTTAGATTTATCTCTTTATTAATAAAAACTTTCTAAAGCAATAGTCCATAGACCTTTATCCACTACAGCTGCAACATAATATGCGACAGTATATTTAAGACATAGTTTAGACACAGTTTGGCCTGTCGAGTCATGTTAAGGCGCACGCTAGGAGGTACGAACTAGAGGACATCATCATCATCATATCATTATCATCATTATCATCATCATCACCATCATCACCATCATCATCATCATCATTATTATAGTTAAGATGGTATTGAAGCCTTTAACAAAAATTTAAAAATATTCCAAAAAATGGCGAATAGAAGTAAAAAAATGCTACATTTGTCGGAAGTACTTTTGATATGTTTATAATTATAATGATGCGTACGGGCAGCAGTCACAATATGCAACCATTGGTCAAGAATATTTTTAGCGACTGACAAAAATCGTTTTCAGTTGTTTGTTTTAACCGTCCCTTGGTTGCCTTAAATATCGATAAAAAGTGATCCTGAGGTTAAAATTTCTAGACCGTGCTGGGTAAGACATTAAAGCCATCTAAGCTTGCTAAGGAACTAACTATCCTCAGACAGCTCAAAACTCAGAATTTATATTAGACTAAAAGTTTCGAGATGCATACTTTCTTAGAAACGTTCGAGATAAGTTTGATGTGATGAAATCCTTGGACAGTTTTTTATCAACTCGGCGTCACAGGATAGTGCCCACGGTACGTTTAAGATAATGGAGTTTGACTAAATGTTCTATTCACGACAGTGGTGAGGGTAAATTTCAAACACAAATACGCTATAAATCGAACAATATAATGGAAACGTTCGGCACTTTTCTCACGTATGGTCTGTCTTCATCGGGCTTTCCGGATAACCCGCGAGTATTAATCTAAAATGCTTTGAAAATTGACACTTAAAATTTGAACTGGATTGTAAATATTTTAAGGTCATTTAACAATGGTGTTTATTTTCTTGCAGAGTAATACCGACTTGCCACCATCGTTGAAGGTAACCCGTTAACATTTATATTACAGTCTATTAGCCGACTTCAAAAAAACAGGAAGCTATCGATTCGGCTGTCCTTTTATCTGCTACTTTTTTGCTGTGCAAACCTCAGGCGTTTATAGTTCAATTTTAAGAAAACTTTCTCATTTGATAGGATATATATACTTTTACATTCCTGAAAACGAACGGCTTCGAACAGTGTGTATTACCAGTGATGACTTACAGAACTGAAACGTGGTTTCTGACTTGCCTTGTGAGCCTAGTTGCACAACGAGCTATGGAGAGGGCTATGCTCGGGGTTTCTGTATGCGATCGAATCAGAAATGAGGAGATCCCTGGAAGAGCGAAATTCATAGGCATAGCCCAGCAGGTTAGGAAGTAGAAGTGGCAATGGCGTACATCGCTCGAAAAACTGTTTCCCGTTCGGGTCGAAAGGTTCTCGAATGGAAACCACGGCCAGGCAAGCACAGCATAGGACGGACACCGGCAAGGTGGACTGACGACATGACCAAGCTCGCAGGTATGGGCTGAATGCGGCCCGCTTCCAACCGGTTCTTGTCAAAATCAATAATGGAGGCGTATGTCCAGCTGTCGATATTCTATGGCTGAGCTGATAAACTTTCACATAACCTCGATAGAAATCTTATCGAAATCGGTATAATAATACTTTTTTCCAAATTATTTTAAAGAAAATTAAACAGTCACTCCTTTCTAGTAAAAGGTGGTTTTTATAGTTATTATTATTTAAAAAAAAACGCTGTGCAGTGTAGCAGTGTTATGTATATATGCGATGTTAACCGAACAAACAACGTAGGTACTCTTCGGTCACACCTTTGATGGGTGTCCACTAGTAGCATTCTGAACAGATCACTTCCGTGCAGGGCACGTTAAACCGTCGTCGGTCCCGTTTGTCCTCTCAGGATAACACTCGTTAGGTCCCATCTCTCCCCGAAAGCATCAGACTGCTCACTGTGGTGTTATTAGTCTGTAGGGGTCTTGGCTCTAACATTGCTGTGCCTACTAGGGTTTCAACAATCAGGGTTAGACTTGCCATGCCTATATTCCCATGAGTAGGCGATATGTATAATTAAATTTCTACAATGTTTAAAAAAGTCGAGGCCTTTGGAAGACCGAGATACTCCGCCTGAAGGCTGGCCACTACCTCCAACGCATTGACCAGCGTGGTGTACTATGCATACCTTCTCTTTGAGAAAAAGGCCCGTGTTCCAGTAGTGGATGCGTATTTTTATACATAATTATTTATTAAGTTATTATTTTTATTTTTGTTCCAGTGCGGTGGATGTAGAGGGTGTTGTAATCATTTATGCAACAATTTCTGCTTGTCATGTGATACTTGCGTAAGTTTTGACATGCTTAATATTCAATCAATCAATCAATCAATATTCTTTATTGCGAAAAAATGGTAACAATGTTGTCCTCATTGATAGTCACATCTACATACGTAACTTTAAATTGCTTCCGTTACATTCATATTTAGTATCCGTACTTGTCTGCAGCCGTTGTCCAGCCACCGAGCCATCAAAAGAAAGTCCTGTTTCCGAACTAAGTTAATAACTTGTATCTCGGATAACAGAGACCTCCCCAGATAGATAGCGGCTAGAAGTAGTGCAGGTAGTACGGTAGTAAATCTGCGCACAAGTTACGCATGCACAATGTTACTTTATTCATGCATATATAGTAGGTATTATACTATAAGTATACTACATAAAGAATGAAGACAAACAATTAGTCACCTTTATCAAACATTATTTAGCTATTGATACCCTGTTAGGGTTAGTCCTGTAGTAGGGTATCAAACTAATTATAATACAAGTATTTTCTGTCGCTCCCGGTAGACTAAATTACAATTAAACTAGATATAAACATAATGTATGTAAACTCTAAGGCTTTCACGGCCGGCGTTGCATGTTGTATGTATTGCTTTCGGGCTGTTTGGCCGTGGTCTATGTGAAACTTGTGTTCCAGACGTTTCGTCGATCACTGCGGTCGACATCTTCAGTGGTTCAGGTCCGAGCGGCGACAAGAGCGTAGAACTCTCCTTCGCGGCGCCTTCTCTGATACTGAGCTCAGTATCAGAGAAGACGCCGCGAAGAAGAGTTCGATCCTCAGTAACAGCTTGAGCTTCCAGTGACGGGTACTTTAGAGTACCTGCCTGGAAAACTACCACCACCAAATGCATCTGGTTCATCATGATTATTATTGAAGTGAAAACTTCTTTAGGCGCATTGAGCACTTTTTGGGTGAACAAACATCATGGAACTCGCGTCATCGTCACCGCACGCTACCCATGTTAGATTAGAAAACCATGTAGTTTTCACTTCTATCGGCAGCCCCCAAAACTCCCCCTTAGCTTTTTTTATTATTGTTATATTAGTACAGATGCTGTTAGACAATTTTAGGTTCTCCTGACTCATTTTAACTTCACAACGGAGGTAATCGGACATGTGGACATTAGAAAGTTACCTTGCTGTGGATTATCTCACCTCACTTTATTAAGAGGCCGAGATGGAAATCGATACGGTGGCCACCTGATAAGATGAGACAATGGGTCTAATTCTGTTAATCACTTAAACTAGCCGAAATTCATTAAAATTGTTCAAAAGGAATATATTTACGCGAGGCTTGTAATATATTTACGCGAAAATTCAAATTCGTACAACTCCATACAACCCTATCTCTGATATTAGACGAGTTTTATCCAATTGTGGGTAGTATAAGTCGGCACCAAGTAAGTAGCGACGTATTGAATCTAAAACTACCTACCCGCAATTTTTTTTTAAATATCTAAATTTAGTGCTGTTATTGATAACTGTCATACTAATTTGGACTTTATGGTACCCATAATACAAAAAATGTTCTTACTTATCTGCTTTTTCAGAATTTAAGTTTATTTCAACAAGGGAATAAATAAATCTGTACGTACTGTTAATTTCTCTGAAAATATAAAAAGTAACATTTTTTAAAATGTTTTGCAGGAAAATCCAGCAACATGTTGTCAAGCTTTTGTAAGTATTTTTTTAAATAGAAATTTTAAAACCTGTTGAAGAGGTAAACAAATTAGTTCAACAATTTTCCATTAACACTTCCAGATCATATATATATATTATACTATATAGATCTAGCGTTTGACCATTATCTCACTTGATGGTCAGTGACGATGTGGTCGGAGATGCTATCACGCTAGACCTAGAATGCTCGCTATTGAATATTTGTAATAAAACGATTTCGCTTGCGGTGGTTAAAGTTTTAATCAAGATAGAACAGTTAAGGGCATGCTCACATGACCATGTCTGCAACCCTTGTTTAATATCGGCTTCATAAACCCGTTCCCCTTCATAAACATCGGCAAGCAACTCTTCGAGTTGCTTGCCGATATATCTTTTGTCTGGATAAATTTCCGCGTATCTATAATAGAATTACATAATTTAATTATTTTACTCTTATTCCATCACGATCTATTAAAATTATAGTAATGCAATCGCTTTAATAATTGTACTATTATTATTGTAGTATTCACTAAAAATTGTGTGGCCTAAATAGGCAAACTGGTGAAACTTATAAACTTATGACCATCTTATGTAGGTACACAGTTTTAAGCAATAAAAACATTCTGTAGTTATATAGTAAATCTACTAACACGCGCGAAGCATTTTCAATCCACCAATCAGGCATTTTAATTCAGATCTATCGAAATTCTACATGTCAAATATTGAATTAGATCACAATTAAATATTAATGAGTATCCGTCATAATACACAAAATTAATCAAGTAACATTAAGTTTAACGTTAAATTTCTCTACGGCTGACTGCAGGCATATTGCATTGTGCTCCAGGGACGCACTACGGTTTATCAATCCCAATCTAGATCATATAATATAATGTTTAGATGATATTATATTTATCTCAGGAGCTGTCTATATTTCTAACCTGACCATAGACTACCCACAACATTGAAAATAATCATTGGAAAACTCGTATATGAATGCGCAATTGAAACTTTCATTTAGTATTTGACAAATTAATATAGTTGTGAATAAATATTTTGCTTTCAGTGCAAGTATCGAAAAGGCATGTGTAAATATAAGGTAAGGATTTTAAAAATAATAATTAGACAAAAAAACATAAAAAATTTTTGCCCTAGCCGGAATTCGAACCCGCGGTTGAGTTTATAGTTGGCTAGTTATTTGGTCTACAATTACTACTACTATTGTCCGAACATTAAAACTTTGTTTGGTAGTTCGTGTTAAGAATGTAAAGTTTTTAAAGAACTTTAATCATTTTTATTTTGAACCATCGATCAATTCTTTTCAGTGGTATTTTTTTAAAATTTGCCTGAAACTGACTAGGTCACATACTGTAAAGGATTATTTTAAAATGATATTAGGTTATTTACTATTAAAATTTTATTAAAAGAACTGGTCGGTTCTTATAATTTTGAACGACGTGACTACGTACGTAAATGCGTCGTTTCAACAAGTAGCAGATTTTTCCCTTCAAATATTTAAACGTACCTATGTACCTATATTTCCGATATCAATGCAATGAACCAAAAAAACCTGTACGCAATTATTTTTAAATGATTTGTGGATTAATGTCTGGGTCATCCGTTTTAATTGATATTGCTTCTTCGCAGGGACCTTGCCCGTCGACAAAATGCATAACAGACTGCACGAACTGCTACGGATTAAAGGTAAGTACAGTATTTAGTATGTGATTTGCCTCATATCTGTCATAAGTCTGTCTCTCTGTCTGGCGCTCTGATCTTTTGTCTTTTTCAAAGCCGTTCTTCGGCTATTTTGGAGGCTCTTCGGTATTATGAATAATCTGACATTGGGCTGTTCTCTTGCCTATTCGTCAACCCGCATTGGCTAGCGCGATTGATGTCCACCACTCTTCTGTCAGAGGAGAGCTTGGAATGTAATTAGCTGTTTATGGTTCCGTCTTTATGTGTCTCATAGTCTGACCACGCTTCAATACCAGTACGGTAGTACAGTGAAGACTTTTTGTACATATTATAGTAACAACAAGATATTAGCAGATGCTGCTGATGATGATGATGATGATGATGATGATTTGCAGATAGCTGTCAAGAGGAAACCTCAATACGAGCCGACTTACGTTGAGTTGACACCACGCTCCAGCTGCGTCCTTGCAAAAGTAAGCACGTTTTACGTTCAGTTTTTTTTTCTAAAGAGAATATCTGTCCGCCAATATCTGTAAGATTCCCCAGATACCAGTGACACGAAAAATTAGGATTCTCGAATATTCTGTGAAATCGGGTTGCTTTGAATTTAATTGACGTGTTTTTCATGAATTTTTATTTAGCCCCAAGCAGCGCGGTCGTGTCACCATCTCCCTCAATGCATGCCTCCCTCATCCTGCTTCCCTTACTTGATGCCGTGCTACTGGCCGGCGAGAGCTGGAGCTCCATGCACAAATCCCATGAGATGCTTCCACAACCCTCCATGTCCACCACCAAGAAGACCACGTTCTCGAATACCGCTTCAACCATCATGCCCACCGGTAAATATCAGATGAATTCAATACTGGAGGTCCATGTAGTGAAGGACCGCGGAAGGTCGAAACCCAAAACCATTTTGAAGCGATGATAGCTCAACGGGGGGAGCGTCGCCTATCAAACTGACGGACTCTGGTTCTATCCCCAACAACAGCTTGAGCTTCTGGTGAAGGTAACACCGTTATTAAATTCCCAGCATGGTGTTAGGGTACTTTCGAATACCCGCCTGGCTAGCTACCACCCTCAAGTTTGAAAAACTGTCACCAAGCACATAATGTGTTCAGGCAGCAGTCCTTGAGAGCCAGTGAGCATTCTAGGTCTAGCGTGATAACATCTTCGACCACATCGTCACTGTCCATCAAGTGAGATAGTGGTCAAATGCTAGATCTATACAGTATAAAAAAATGCTATTATGATGATGTAGAATCCGGGTAGTATTTATAATCATTCCATAGCCAGTCTTGTGTATACAAGACTTAATTTGACTCTGAATATGGTGGGCAACTTTTGTTTTCATTAAATATATATAAATTATTATTAAACCTAAGACCACGTTATCATTTAACATCAGGTGAGATAAGGCTTAAACGCAAGATATTGAAAAACTTTTATTATTTTATTTATCGATATAAAAAATTAAATGTACAATATTCGCACTTCGCTTAATCATTTCCAGTAAGTAAGTAGTGGTCACTGCTTTATACCCAAACTATCCCCAACTGACACTAACGGACGACCAGCGGCGTTACCGGGGAGTTATGCCCCTTATGAAGTGTGTCACGCGTCTCCGTTCTCATGGGAGCTTCCATCTAACGAACCTCATTGAATGAAGTTCATCTTGTTTTTTTTATCATACTCAGCCCCGCATAAGGATTCCCTGTATCGCGAGAGGCATAGACAAACACAATCACAACACACAAACAACCAAGACCCGGAACAAACATCTACACTCATCGCACAAAATGTTTGCTCCTGCCGGGATTTGAACCCAGGGTCCCGGAGACACAGAAGTTATGTCACTGACAATGACCTCTGCGCCACGGCGACCATCTGACGTGACAATTCATTATGGGTAACCGGTACGGCTGCAGTTCTGGTTATTAACTGTTTATTATTTATTTTCAGAAATGTGAAGACAGCAAACATACAAATAAATGCACCGTACCCACGTGCCCGGGAGTAAGGCTTACTATCTTGTCATTAATTTTAACCTTAGCTTTAATTATTTTTACATCATTATTTTTGTTATGCTTTCAGAATAATCCAAACTTAAAGAAAGAATTAGAAAAAAGACACGGCGCAAAATGAATTCGAAAATGAACGCTGGTAGCAAAGCTTGTTGTTGTTCTCATGAAACACAGGTATTTTTTTTTAATGCATACATTATTATATGCAATTAATAATCTAGTTGTATACTCGTATTATATAGTATAATAGTTTATTTTCCAAGAGTATAAATAATGAAACACCAGTGTTTTCATTCCATTGGGTAATTGCAGATCAGTGGGGGAGACTTATATCTAGCATTAAATGTCCTATGACTGAGATGATGATGATGATGATGACAGCAGTACTGAACCGATTTAACTGTCATTTTTAAAGGACCAATCTGAATCCATACACTTTGAGATAAAAAAAAGTTTCGATAGAGTTCAGAGTTAACCAACATGATAAAGAAAAAAGTCACATTATTTCCTTTGCAAGCCCCTTTTATTCCCATCGAACATTAAAAATAAAGCCTCACTAATTTCAACTTAATATAATATAAAATGGAACTGCTGAGACAGAACCCAGGGGCCTTTTGTAAAAACCATGCAAGTTCCGAGCAGTTCTAAATCCTGGCTTTAACCGCTTAGTGTAAAATCATACCATCACCTCGGCATCACGCTCCTTTCGGTGAGCGGTTTGAACATTTATATCCTCCAAAGTGAACGGTTATTGTTGTCTCAGGCATGTTTTAGCTAGGTTTTAGAACTGATTGGAACCTGCATGGTTCTTACAAAGCTGATAGTAAGGCCCCAGGGTGCAGGTGTTCTACCGCCAAAATGTGGAATTGTCAGACTCCTTGATTTTCCACAAGCGAGTGTGAGAGTGTGGACATTTAAATACATGTATGTAGTGAAATGTAAGGTAATGCAATAATTAATAATAATATAAAATACAAAACTGTTCGAACACTACTTATAAACAAGACAAATAATAACATGATTAATTAAAATAGGTAATAGTAGAAATAAAAAAATATAAATATAAAAAAAATAACAAAATCAATAGCTACTGTATCCGTCTCTGTTCCGAGTCACTTCGCCGGTTGTGGAATGTCTATTGTATTAAACCTGTTGTGTTTTTGTTTAGAAGCGGCATCGATAGCTTGTAGTAGCTGTTCTGATGTGTACATTTTCTGATACGAATTATTTGCATTGAAAATTTGTTAAAAAAACGGGTTGATTGTTAAGTGATATTAAATTATAAAATGTACTTACTCCCTCATTTCTTTATACCGCGCATTAGGTTATGTAAGTTTTAGTTAAGTAACATAATATCCTGGCTTTTCTTTGTATCTGTTCTATGTTGTTTTAATAATATATTTATTAAGTTAGGTATGTGATAGTCAAGGTGCTCGTTGCATAAGATGTATTGCTTGATTATAGGAAGTAGCTTAGCAGCCGTAACACAGGTGACCCTCGCACGGCTGCTAAAGGCCTTTTATATTGTATTCACACATAATTATGTATACATCGATAATCACATGTTCTAGTAATCTATCATGTATTGAAAGTGTTTTGTGCCAATAAATATATTTGTATTTGAGAGAGTAGAAAATACCAACACTCGCAATGTTTTGCAATTTAGTCACTATTTAGATGAATATTAGTTTTCGGCGTAGTACCTACTTAATTCAGACATGAAAGCGTAACAAACAAACAAACTCAACACAAACGTTATTAATTCATATAAAAAAAATTGATGAATCGTTAAATTTTTTTGCTAAGCGCCATTAAATTTTTTGAATTAAATTTTTTATATTATTTTTCTTAAGGTACTAGGAATGTTTACGTTGGTTATAAAAAGAAAAACTACTTAAAAAATGCGAAGTAATTAGTAAAAGCAACACTTTTCCTTTCGTGTACAAACCACAGTGCGACTGAAACCGCGGAGCTCAGCAACTTAAATATAAAGTTCATAGTTCAAGTGGGTCATATTATTTATCAGACATTCGTGTGGATATTACATCAAAAGTCTTATTGCAGCCTGAAGGACACCAGACAAGTAATGACAATGGATTTTCGTCTGAAACACAGATCATGAAAAAGAAAAAGGTCAGTAATCATTGGAATCAAATTGCTTTATTACTAATGTTATACATTTAATGTTTTGTTACTCAATTTTAACATTTACCGTTTACTGTTACAATTGATATTTGTTCTTTTTATAGAAAAAGCGCGTTTACTGTGAATGCTCAACCCCCCACTGCGTAAGCTGCTTCGTGCTTAGACCTGTAAGTACTAATCTCACGAATATTATAAAGGCGAAAGTTTTTCGTTTGTTTGTATGTTTGTTACTCCTTCATACTGAACGGCTGAACGGATTTGCATGGAATATGTAATGAAGATAGTTCATATACCCTGAAATAACACATGGAATACTTTTTTTTCTCAAAAATGTAATCTATTCCCGTAGAATGACGGAAAGACACGGAAATCGTCAATAATACGTAATTTTACACAGGGTAACACCGCGGGGCAGTGAATATTAATAAATGAAGCATGATATAAAATATACTAATTATCTTTTTCACATACTCTCATCACATATATTCTGATGACATTGGAGACAGGTACCTTCTAGGTTTGCGTGCTAAATCCTAAACAGCGTCATCACTTAACATCAGGTGAGACAGTTGTCAAACGCAAACTTATAATATGTAATAAAAAAAAAAAAAAAAAAAACGTTTTTCTTTTGCAAAGATCTTTATTAAAACATGAAACACTACAATAATTACGTGACACAGTCAAGTACTTATATAAATAACAAAAACATGGCTCGGCAGGCTAACAGCGCCTTTATTAAGCCTTTATGGAGACGTTAGTTATAGAAGAAGACAGTAGGCCTAGACAAGATGCATCGCTTCTCTTTCTCTAACCGCTAACGATGAATATTCGTTCAATTAAATGTTCGTTCAAATATTCGGACAATTACCATAGCGAATACAATTTATATTTCAGATACTATCATTTAGAAGCGTAGCCGTGCAGAAGCGGTCGTCGAATCGTCTTATAGAGCATCCAAGTCAGGAAAGCTGTGAAGCTCGCACTCCTGCCAATACAGCCGAAAAAGGTTGTTAAGGTAGGCTATCATTATTGTTGATGACTTGAGAGTTGATGTCACTAAGAGATTGTTTGGTGTATTGTTTTACACAATCGTTTTACTGCAGGTATATTTTGTATGTATCATCACCGATTTCTCCGCAGCTTATTGACCGATTTGATTTTTTTTTTGGTTGTAAGAGTACGTTTTTCAGTTGGTCCCATTTAAATTTTATCAAAATCGGTTTAGTAGTTTTATTGTGAATGTAGTCGGTTGCTCTAATTTTTGTCCCAAATATATAGAATTTGTTGCTGAAAATTTACTTAGAAGAATATAATATTCCATTGTACACACACACGTCAGTCGCTTACCCTGATCTTTATATAATTTTTCGTGCTAAATCCTGGACAACGTCATCACTTAACATTAGGTGAGACAGTTGTCAAACGCAAACATATAATATGTAAAAAAATAAAAATTCAATAATACTTAAATAGCTGAACGATAGATATAATCTATACATACAAATTATATATGTCTGTATTTAGTCTATACATAGTAGACAGTAAGTCGGCATTCTCGTATGTCTGTCCTCATCCGTTAACTCTTTCTAAAACATGTTTTTTTTTTGCGGATTTAGAAACGGTTTTCACAATGTTGCAGATATTTTTTCCCGAAGAATTTATGGTTATAGTACATTCTCACAAAAGATACGTACATTTCATAAAAAAACGCATAAAATCTATATTTCACTTGTGCTATTTCGAGCCATTGACTTGCCGTGGAAGTAACATTGACGAATTTATCTATCAAGCCGTTAAGGCATCAAGAGGTAGCAAACAAAACACACACACGCACGCACACACACGCACGCTCACACAAACATATGCACACACACACACACACACACACACACACACACACACACACACACACACACACACACACACACACACACACACACATCATTTCTGATATTAGCGTGATCATATTACGCGTGGTTGTGCTATGTAACCCGCGTGCTTGAGATATTTTTTAAATATTATATAATTTTATATGGTTAACGATATTTAACTATCCAATTATTTTTCTTTTTTCAGGTCACAACTACTCCTGCATCACTTCTAGTTCTTAATTGCCGATAGTAGTTATTGTGCAGAATAATAAAGAAAACATTTTAAAGAGCATTATTTTTTAATTCAGCAATGATCCTTTTTAATGGGTCACTGATCCCCATCTCTGGAGACAATATGCCTCTTTATGCACGGCGCACGCGCAGGTAATGGGTGCTTGCACTGGTCTATCACAGTATACGGAGGAGTACCTTGTGCAATGTGACAGTAGTCACTGCAATACATGAATGGAGCGATGTTTGTTTGGAATGGATTGGGGGGGTACGGTGCAAGGTCGAAGCTTTCTCCATGGGACCAAGTTGCCAAGGAAGATGATGCGAAGGGAATCTTGAATTTTTTCTTTGTTTCCGAAACGAAGACACTGCATAGAAAATAAATAGCTGTAGCTTTTGCAGATAATGTATCTCACATTTGTAAGGACAGAGAGAAGCTTAGTTCGAAAATAGATTTATGTTAAGTCGTGCAAAAAGTTTCATTTGAATTTATTATGACCATGGAAATAATAAAATGAGCTTATTTTTTAAACTGTATAGATCTAGCGTTTGACCACTATCTAGGTTATGAAACTTATTTCGTCTACCATCCACTACGAAAATATTTTTATCCCTTACTAATCTGAAAAAGCACAAAGACATTAATTATAGTGTGCTATATATTGTGTTATATATTTAGTGATTTTCTGAGCCCCATACTGCTCCCCGCTATACTTATAGGCTCCAGTCCTTATTGTCTACTTTGAGAAAGACTGCTCTAATCCAGTACAATGAAATAATTTTGGACATCTGGGTAAAATAGCGCAAAGCGCCGCGGCATCAATAGATTCAAGCAGGCTACATATTTTCTTCAATTTAACGTACTAGCTGCGCCCCGCGGTTTCACCTGCGTGGACTATGGTTTTACTGCTTCCTCATGCAATTATCCCTCGGGAACCGCAGTGGAACTTTTCCCGGGATAAAAAGTAGTCTTTATGTTATTCCAGGATTTACGCTATCTTCATTCCAAATTTCATGCAAATCCGTTCAGCTGTTTCAGCGTTAAGGAGTAACAAACATACAAACGACAAACAAACTTTCGCTTGTATAATATTAGTGTGGTACCCTTTGATATTGTTGACAGGATTGTGGCACGCAGCAACTTCATGACATTCTTTTTTGACGTGAATCCTATCGTAAACTGCTCTGTGCACTTTTGCTGTAAGAGGCATCCATAACTCCTTATGTCTTGGTCCAAATCCCTTCACCTGAAAATATAAATATGAAAACACGGTACTAAGTTTTTTTTTTAATGAAACATCAATTCTCGTTAGACTCTCCGATCCGTGCCATTTTTTTAGGAATTTGTTACAATTGTCACTTTGAAAAAGAGAACATTAATAAGTGGACAACTTGTACTTAATTAGGGACAAAGAATTATCTTAGAAATACTCTATGGATTAGCATCGTACGAAGCACGCATGAGAATTCGGAGCAGACCAGTTTCCGCGAGCAGCACCCGTTCACGAGTTGACGTCAGCCATCGCCTTCCTCAACCCTAATTGGGGGAAGATGGCGACCCGATACACAACGCCGCAGCACGCCAACACCCTTCCGTGAGCATGACTGCTTCGGATTCTTATGCGAGCCTGCTACGGGAAAACCAGTTTGAGAAACATTACTTTACTGAAATAATTTCATAGGATCACTCCAAGTCCGGATCGCATTTTAGCAAGACCTCCATTACCGCGTTGTTACGATCCGTCATGGCCATTTTTATGTTGTTATCAAGGATGGTTTTTGATTTAGCTACCATCGTCTGCTTTACGAACCGTCCGATGGCGACATCAGTGCGTAGGTTTGTTTATATCCTCGACAGTAAACTTCAAATTGCTATTTATTTTATTGCACTTACACCTCCGCTCCGCTCTAGTAAACCCTGTGACGCGGGAGGCATGGGCACACAAACACAATACATAATTCTCCATGACCTGAGAATTAACATCTACGCTCATCAGCCGGGATTCGAACCCAGGGTCGCGGTTCTAAAGTATCACTTCAACTGTCAAATCACTGAGCCCCAAAGTGTCACGACGACTAGCCAAGTCGTCAAATAGGACAGTTCAATGTAGGTGTTACAACAATGTAAAAGAACTGAATTCAATTTATTTTAGGAAAAAGTACTATTTTTTCAGCAATTTAAGCAGTTGCGAGAAGAAATGGAGAGCCGACACTTTTCTGAAAGTTTAAATTGCGTTTTTAATGTTTTGTGGAGGTATTACCAATTTTTCGATAGCTTCACTAAATGACAGTCAAATGTTTGACAGAGCTCACACTGCTCTACCTCGTAGTTGTAAGGGTTCTACGCACAGGACGATGACGTCATGGATGACGTCATATAAATTTTGTGTGCTGTCAGTGCATTTCGGAATGACTATATGCACGCTATCTGTGCTCAAAGCGCTTAAAGCGCAAAATGAAACGCACCGTAAGAAGTGTTTCTTGTGTCGTAGGTTCTGTATTACCTTCGATTGGTTTATTTGAGTTAAGGTAAGGAAAAGGAAGAAATGTTTGTGAGTGTTGTGAGGGATGTCTGTGCGTGGGGGTGAGAGTGTGTAATATGGCGTTGGTGCCTCTATGTGTATGTGTGCATTTAACCTTCATTGGTTGTGCAATTTGCTATAAAGCATACTAGCCGCGTCCCTCGGTGCTACCCGCGGTTAAATGTTACGTGTTATTGACGGTTTTTGTGTCTGTCCGTCATCCCACGGGAACAGTCAATATTTTCGGGATAGCTATGTGTTATTCCGGGGCAAATCCGACCAGGCGTTTCAACATGAAGGAGTTACAAACATAATATAATAATAATAATAATATTTATTAGGCCAAAGTTACATTTAAGTTCAATTTGAAAAACTAGTTACAATGATTTATTTTCCAACTGGTATCTAGTAAACCAAATGCAACATATGATATAAACTGTGGGCTCCAAGCTAGGCAAAGCCTGTATCTTGGTGGCCCAAGAGATATATACGTGCAAACGACAAACAGACATTCCCCTTTATAATACCAGTGTGATACATAATATTCCACATTTATTTGGATATCATTTCAAAAACCACACGCCATCACGATATATCAACGAAAGTCAACGTTATTTTTTCAAAGCTTGCGTAAATCTGTACTCATGAATAGGCTCCGAAACTACTGAACCGATTCGAAAAATACTTTCACTGTTGGGAAGCTGGATGACATAGGCTATATTATATATTTTTTTTACTTAGGGATCCTTATAATTTTTATTTATTTTTACTAGTGTGTAGCCGGGGCGGACCGCTAGTTCAAACATGAAAGCAAAAGGTGAATATACCTTGGGAATGTTAAATTCAGAATAGAAAGTTATATGATCCTTAGCGCCTATTCCGTATTGATCTTCGGCGGTGAAAGGCTTGTGGTATGTTCTGTACGTTGAAACGTAAGGATCCAAGAGTCTCCGAAAACCACCATCACTGTCTGATATCGTCGGGGCTTCGTTTCTACCAGAAGCTATGACCTTAAAAATAAAAGTACTCACATAAATTAAATCAATTAAATTAAACGCATTCACACTCACACCACCGCACTAGGATACCCTGTGTCGCTGGAGGTATGGATACACACAATCACGATACACAAACATCCAAGCTCTGAGAACGAACATCTATGCAAATCCAAGGAATATTTGGCCCAGCCAGGGTTCGAAGCCAGGATCGCGGTTCTAAAATCAGTTATCAGATCACAAATCACTTTGCCATGACGACCGCCAATGGAATATATTAATTGTATTAAGGCTTAGTTTAATGTTTAAGCCTGAAAATTTGTCACATTGAATAAAGTATTTTTGAGGGCCACTGTTTGGCAGGGGATATAGAGCGTAGGACGATTATCCCATCATCATCATCCTCATCTCAGCCATAGAGCATCCACTTCTGGATATAGGCCTCCCCATGTCTTTATAGGGGGGGTATGTCAGTACTTGCCACGCTTGGCGTGCGGGTAGGCGAGCGCAGTGCGCTGATTTTATCGCGAAGACGCTGCTGCCCACTTTCTGGTTCATCATCATCATCATCATCTCAGCCATAGGACGTCCACTGCTGGACATAGGCCTCCCCCATTGATTTCCACAAGGACCTGTTGGAAGCAGCCCGCATCCAGCCCTTGCCTGCGATCTTAGTCAGGTCGTCTGTCCACCTTGTCGGTGGCCGTCCTATGCTGCGCTTGCCAGTCCGTGGTCTCCATTCTAGAACTTTTCGGCCCCAACGGCCATCAGTTCTTCGAGCTATGTGCCCTGCCCACTGCCACTTCAACTTGCTAATCCGCTGGGCTATGTCGGTGACTTGCGTTCTTCTACGGATCTCCTCATTTCTGATTCGATCACGTAGAGAAACCCCGAGCATAGCCCTCTCCATAGCTCGTTGTGCGACTCTGAGCCTGCTCAGAAGGCCCATAGTCAGAGACCACGTTTCGGTACCGTAAGTCATCACTGGTAACACACACTGTTCGAAGACCTTCGTTTTTAGGCATTGTGGTATTTTGGACGAGAAGACGTCTCGGAGCTTCCCGAATGCTGCCCAGCCGAGTTGGATTCGACGATTGGCCTCTTTCTCAAAGTTGGATTTACCTAATTGGACTGTGTGTCCTAGGTATACGTAATGGTCAACAACTTTGAGAATCGAGTTTCCGATTGATACTGGGGCGGGCGCAACATGGGCATTCGACATAATTTTCGTCTTGTCCATGTTCATTTTAAGGCCCACCCTTAGGGAAACTCTGTTGAGGCCTTCGAGCATCGTGCTGAGATCTTCCATCGATTCTGCCATGACCACAATATCGTCGGCAAACCGAAGGTGAGTGATGTACTCGCCGTTGATGTTGATGCCGAATCCTTGCCATTCCAAGAGCTTGAAGGCGTCTTCCAATGCGGCAGTGAACAGTTTCGGAGAGATAACATCTCCCTGTCTCACGCCTCGTTGCAATGGAATCGCCTTCGAAATTTGCTCTTGTACTCGGACCGACATGGTGGCGTTATTGTACAAACACTTCAACACTTCGATATACCGATGGTCAATACGGCACCGCTGGAGAGACTCAAGCACCGCCCACGTCTCGATCGAATCAAAGGCTTTCTCATAGTCCACAAACGCTAGACATAAGGGCAAGTTATACTCCTCGGTCTTCTGTATAACTTGCCGCAGCGTGTGGATGTGGTCTATGGTGCTGTAGCCTTTTCGGAAACCGGCTTGTTCGGGAGGCTGGAAGTCATCAAACCTGCGTTCGAGACGATTCGCGATGACTCTTGAAAACAGCTTGTACACATGGTTCAGAAGCGAAATGGGTCTGTAGTTCTTAAGCAATGTGTTGTCACCCTTCTTAAAGAACAACACCGCTACGCTTCTGTTCCATGCTTCTGGCGTTGAACCTTCGAGGACAACGGGATTAAAGAGCTTCTGAAGGACTTTCAGTATCGGTGAGCCACCCGCTTTCAGAAGCTCTGATGTGATTCCGTCGTCACCCGGCGCCTTGTTGTTCTTAAGCTGCTTCAGAGCCATCCTAATCTCGTACAGGCTGATGTCCGGGATGTCTTCGGTATAGTGTCGGGTTAGCTTGGCTCTTGGGTCTTTGGCCAAGCTACCAACAGGTTTAGCGACCGAAGTGTATAGCTGTCCATAGAATCTCTCAATCTCTCCAAGCACCTCTGCTTTGGTCGACGCTATACTGCCATCATCTCTTTTCAGCTTAGTCATCTGGCTTTGCCCAATAGACCGGTCTCTTGCAAACACTTTGGAGCCTTTTCTCCGTTCGATCGTATCTTTAATACGATTTGTATTAAAGGTACGGATGTCGTGTCGCAAGGATTTCCATATTCGTCTATTGAGCTGCCTATATAACGCAGCGTCATCGGATGATTGCAGTTGCAACGAGCGTCGTTCAGCCATGAGGTCAAGGGTATGGCTGGAGAGTTTTTGAGGTCCATTTGTGCGGCGGGGTTTGAAGAACTTAGACCCCACTGCGTGGACAGTTTCTACAAGCCTGTTGTTGGTCTCGTCCACCGACGCAAAGTTCTCAAGGCAAGCAAAGCGATTGGATAGCTCAAGTTGAAAGCTCTCGGGGTTTTGGATATGGACATTTTGAGGTCGGAGCGTGGATTTCATCAAACGGGACCTCTCAAGTTTAACATTAATATTCAATATGCCTCTTACTATGCGGTGATCACTACCGGTTTTCACCATGTTGATCACAGAGACATCATTGAATATTTGTTTCTTGGTGGTCATGATGAAATCGATCTCATTTCTCGTGGAACCGTTAGGACTCAACCAGGTCCATTTCCTGTGAGGCGGCTTCTGAAAGAAAGAGTTCATCATAAAGAGTCCCTCTTTCTCCATGAAGTCGGCCAGCCTCTGTCCCCTGGGGTTCCGTTGTCCATAACCAAATTGCCCCACTCTCAACTCTCCATCACTTCTTTTGCCCAACTTTGCGTTAAAGTCCCCCATAACAACAGTATAATGGGTCTTGGAGGTATGTATGGCCCTACTAATGTCCTCATACATAGCCTCTACCTCCTCATCGGTTCCGAGTTTCGAGGTCGGTGCATATACCTGAATGACCTTCAACGAATACCTACTTGATATTCTGAGTATTAGGTATGCCACCCTGCTCGAAACGCTATCGATGGTAATGATGTTGTTAGTGAGGGACTTGCGAACGAGAAATCCGACACCACCTTGGGACTTTTGGTCGCCTTCCCGGTAGTAGAGTAAGTTACCGGATTTAAGGGTTATGGTGTCCTCACCCTCTCTACGGACTTCACACAACCCTAGGATATCCCAGTGTAACTTACTCATTTCTTCTTCCAGCTCGACGATCTTCTCGTCTGCCAACAAAGTTCTTACGTTATGTGTTACCAGGGCCAGAGGTCGTTTAATGAGGGAGTGGTAGCCGTGCGTCTGCCGGGGATTCTTCGCACCCCCTGCTCCACCGTTACACTGGCCGCTACCGGAGCCAGCTTTAGCGGAGCTGCCGGGGACTGGGGGCCTGGTCATATTTTGTACTAACATAGGGGGGGTTTGCCAATACTCACCACGCTTGGCAGGCGGGTTGGCGAGCGCAGTACAAAATGTGAGTCTCAGAAGGCGCTGCTGCCCATCCTTCTGGTACGTGATCCCTTAGTCGACTCTTACGACACCCACGGGAAGACATGGGGGGGTACTATTCTAAGCCGGTACCCCACTTTCTGGTTCGTGATCCTTAAACGCCGATTTTACTGCACCCACGGGTACAGGCGATGGGGAATTCCAATTCTAGGCCAGTACCCCAAGGCAAAATCAAAGATCCTCTTCTTACGTAGGGTAGTTCTTATTATGATATGGATGCAGCGAAATTATTAATAATGAGAAAATAAAGGTACGTTGAAGGCGGTTGTCATAATAAAATAGTTGTTTTTTTTTTTTCCACACACAGACCCCCGCACTAGGATTCCCTGTATCGCGGGAGGCATGGACACACACAATCACAGCACACAACATACAAGACCCGGGACAAACATCTTCACTCATCGTACAAATGTTTGCCCCGGCCGGGATTCGAACCCAGGGTCCCGGAGACACAGTAGTCATGTCACTGACACTAACCACTGCGCCACGGCGACCGTCGAAGATTGCCATAAACGGCGCACACAGTGTTCCTCGGTTTATTCATGTCATGATACAAATACTCAAGTCTTAAAACTTACATCGAAAATATATTCAGGATCTGGTGCTTTGACAGTTATTTCTGATGGAGTCAAAGGAGATTTAGTGAGCCCCCTGTAGTTGTCTTTCATTTCCGATATCAAATGTGGTTGTGTTATCCTTTTCCCTTGAAGCTTGAAAATAAAAGTTATTTTGGAGTGCACAATTATTATTAACTAGTCATTATGAATGTATAAAACATGGGAATTACTCACGTAATAAGTCAGAGTGTTCCGACTATAGTTTCAACCACATTCGGTGGTCTTTTTCAAGTAGGTCTTTTTCGGGCGGAAGGGGAGCGCCTCTTCCGCGAGAGAGGCGCTCGCGGACGCGGTTCGCTTAGTACGTACTTAGTAACAAAAATTAACTACTCATTGTGATGCAAACAGCAACAGCTGGCATTATGGCTATACTAGCTGCGCCCGCGGTTTCACCCGTGTGGACTGCAGTTTTCCCGTTACGTCAGTTATCCCAAGGGAATCATATCGTTTCCAGGACAAAAAGTAGTTTGTCCTTCTCCTAGGTCCAATCTATCAGCACATAATACAGCGATTAGGCTGAACCAATTTAATTATTTTTTTCGGGTATGAGTAGATACACATAGGCTATGTGTTCATTCCGATGATAAGGGACCTATATCCCGAATTTTATGCAGATCATCAAGACATTCAGGCGTCATTTTTTTACTTTTTATAAGCTCGCGTTTGACAACTGTCTCGCCTGATGTTAAGTGATGACATTGTCTAAGATGTAGCCTAGAAGGATAATATAACACATACACAAACTTTCGTGCCATGGCCACAATTTTAAAACCATTTTTTAAAAGCTAGACTAAATTTGTAATTTGTTCAGATCCCATAGATACCAACTGTTTTTTCAACGCCAGTCATGTAACTGACTCTCCGACAGTTGATGGCGCAGTCTGACCTTTCCATAGCCTTGTTGGGGTTAGGTTTGACACAGTACTCGCCAGAGGTCGTCCTGTACGTTTCCTTCTCCACGACCATATCGCGCCCCGTGACACGCTCAGGGAGAGCATCGTTGATTTTCTGAAAAAGTTACTTTAATTAGCAAATGATAAGATGCACAATAAGTTTTTGAATTGTTGTGTTTCTTGTTTAAATATAAGTTTAAATATTATTATTATTTAGATAGGTTTATAAGTTAATATTGTCCTGAGGTTCGTGAGGTCATGTCTATGGGCACCGACTAAAAATCAGTGACTGAGGCTCTTGCCTTAGTTTTATGCTGAGTCGGGGCCCATATTCATGACACTCACAACATCATTATTATTCTGTTCTGTATTGTTTTTGTATGTATCTCTTGTGTAATGTGTGTTGTGAGTGTCTTGAATAAATATGGTTTCTTTCTTTCTTTCTTTATCGAACGCTTAGTCATGCCTCATAATGAAATTCGTTGTGTCAGATTTATGTCATTGTTTTGTGCGCACTCTAAGGCCTAAAACGCAGTAGCGGCTGGCCGTGATGCGCCAGTACCGCACCGCACCGCGGTATATACGGTCTGCCGCAACGGCATGCCGTATTCCGGCTACCGCATCGTCTCGGTTCTATTGCGTTCCGCCGCAATCGTCCTAAGACTTCCTTCTGACATTTTAATTTATTATATCTGTCTGAATAGGCATCGCGGCGCGGGTAGCTGCGTCGAGGGAATACGGCGCGCCATTCATTCAACCAGTGCGTCCCAACGCAGTCCCAAGACAACCGGAGCGGTCAGTGCATACGATACGATGCGCTTTCATACAAAAAATGAAGTGCGGCCAGCTGCAACGACACGCCACGTCGCGACTAGCCGCTAGTGCTTTTTAGGCCTGAAGACTGACGCGGACCTTCTTGGTCATGGCTTCTTTGGATATGTGACTAGTAGTATATTCTTAACTTACTCTCTCACTTGCTGATCAGAAACGATATTCTACATGGTAACTGGCTATCAAGGACAGCTGTCGTAATACAATGTCTTAAGGGCTGTAGCTAGCCAGGCGGGTACTGGAAAGTACCCTACCACCATGCTATGGGTTTGATAGCGATTTTGCCTTAACCGGTATCCAAAACCGTTAGCGGAGATCGAACCAGCGTCCGCCAGGTTGACAGATATTTTGACCACTTGATCTTTTTTAGAGTTCGATTGTGTGGTAGGTAGTGGCCATATAAGTGGTGAAAGTGATGATATACAGCTCCAAATACACTTACACAGTCCAGACTGTGAGGGATGGCCGGTATATGCCGAAGAGCAGTGCTTGTCGCCGTTCTGGTTTCATTGCTGGATAACCTTAGAGGTATATTGTATTGGACATTACCCCAAGTGTTCACATTTTGTATAAGCAAATTATTCAGTACTAAAGGTTTTGGTTGCGCCATTATATATGTAATAATGCTTTGAAATAATAATTTTACAAACAACACTATTTTATTTCCTTAAACATTATCCGATAAAATATAGCGCAGAGGATAGAAAACACAAAACACATAAAAAATGAAAATAACAAAAAATATTGATATGAATATATCCTCAGTAGACATCATAGACTAACCTCACAAACTAGACTTACCAAATTTAGTTACTTATCTGTGCTAACCAAAAACTAAAGAGGGGATGCTACGCTTAAATAATTTATCTAGGTAATTTATACACAGGGACAGATAATGGACGCATAAAGGACTTTATATAGGTGAATAACAGAATATAAGAAATGTGCTAATGGATTTAAAAATTATTTATTTATAGTTCCAGATAATGGCAGCACAATAAGCTTGCCGCGTTATGGCCAAAGAATTTTTTTTTTTTTTCTCAGCCATTTGCGTCCACTGCTGGACGTATGCTTCCCCCATATAGAGGGGATTTGCCAATACTCGCCACGCTTGGCAGGCGGGTTGGCGAACGCAGTATGACTTCCGATCCTCAGAAGGCGCTGCTGCCCACCTTCTGGTACGTGATCCCTTAGCCGACTCTTACGGCACCCACGGGAAGAGATGGGGGAGTACTATTCTAGGCCGGTACCACCACGGCAGTGAGGCCAAAGAAATACGAGAAGGTAAGTATAAAAAACATGGCTAGGTTCTACCAACAAAACGCAATGGACATGTTTTTTTAGTAGAATGTATGTTCCCTTCGAGCATGGTAGTGTGGTTTTGTCGTATCAATATAAAAACAACTTTTTCTATTTATCTAAAGGTTTCATGGCACTCATCAATATAGGTTAACTCATGAATAGGTTCCTTCTAAGTTTGCGTGCTCCACCTTAGATCGCGTCGTCGCTTAACATCAGGTGAGACAGTGGTCAAACGCAAGCTTATAATCTTTAAAAAAAAAAAAAAGAAATCAAACGTTTTGTACTAGTCTATGGATCTTATAAATGTGGTAATTCTTTAGAGCATACCTATCTAGGAAGATTGAGCTAATCATCCAAGAAATATGTACTTTAGGAATATATCCAACACCTATATGTATTGTCAAGAACAACTATAGCTTTACGTGGAACAATTGTCTCGTTGGCTTGAGATATTTCAGAACAATAGCACTCTATGTGAGAGTTCGCCCGGGGAAAGTACTGCCATAACATATTTATTTCTATCGACAGGGAGTAGTGTTCGCATTATTGTATTCTGGTTTATTATTATTATTATTTTTTTAACATTTACACAAGGTCTTCAGGTCCCAAACTAGGCAGAGCCTTTTTTTTTTTTTTTTTTTTTACGTGGGGAAAATGGATTTACGCTCTTCCGCCTACCGGGAAAGTAGGCGGGGTCTGTCGGGCTCGCTCGAGCATCACCGCTCCCTGGGGGGCCTCATGGCCCCCAACCCTAACTGCACCCACAGCAGCCTTCTTCTACGGATCTGGTCATTTCAACTCATTGTGGTTACCATATAATGCGTACGTTAGCGTGGAATGTGTCCTTGTAGTAGTGCGCTTCGTACCTGTCAATTTAGTAAATCAGATCGCACGAGTAAACTCCGCTATGATATAGGCCTGTCATCGCGTATGTCATAGGGCGCTCTAACTCAAGTTACTACCTCACGGTCTCTCCGAAAGGGAGCACTTGGATTCCAAAAAAGAAAAGCGTTTTGAGGGGTTCAAAATAAAGACCATAATACTGTTAAGTATATATACCATTTATTATAGAATCAAATAAAGGTTACACCGCAATCAAAATACTTTCCTAATCAATTTAGTAATAGAGTTCCTTTTCCGCCTAAACATCGGATGCCGTCCCATGTCATAAACAAAATCAGCTTTATCAGAAGGGTGTAAGTACATAGGCAGTAGCATATTATTATGAGATATCCATTGAATGACGTACTCGGTAACAGCTTCTATGTAAGGGCTTGTTTCCAGCTTCTTGTGTGACTTGCTCTTTTTCGTCTGAAATAACGTAAACAACTATATTAATGTCTAATCTCGGCAAATCTTCCCTCAGATGGGAAAAGGAAGGAATAAATTCGGACGCTAGTGGAGTGCTACTAGCTTAGCTGGCAAAGCGACAAGACGGTATTCTGTGTCGTGGGTTCAAATCCCACTAGAAACCGAACCTTCAAATATTTTAACGTAAGTTCCGCCTAGCATGATGCACTACATTAATGCAATAAATCATAAAAACTCTTGATCTGTAAAGTCAATTAATAATACTTTCAGTCTGAAAACTATCGGGAGTTTCTTCCATAATTGTAATCTACGGAAATACGAAAATACTAGGAAGTTACTCTCCGACCAGTTTCGAACTTATTTTCAGTAATTTTCCAGTATTTACCACGTGAGTCCTGGTCGGTTCGTAGATTACAATTTATAATACAGCATTAAATTTTGAACCCGGTACAGAAAAATAATAACATAAATATAAATTTATTCTAAAGACAAGAACAGACTATTTTAGACAGGCATAGGTCAATGATGTTTTACTAAATATGAGGTATATTCATAAAGCGCGGTGCTCAGATTTTGTTCCTTTACGACATAAACATGCTTATTGCGACAGATAATACGGTACATATAATATAGAAAAGGATAGCTATATGTTTAGACTTGCGCTTCAAATAGGCGTCGCAATGAAAATTACTACAATTGACTTAATTTTTCCGCCTCAGTTTCCGCGCGCTTGTGCGACATCTACCTCATATAAACATATAATATCATTGGGCATAGGTACAATGCTTGTCCGGCTAAATACTTTACCGTATCAGCGAATACGCCGCTGACTACTCGCAGCGCCTCCGTCAAAGTTTCACCTGTGTCTCTCGTACTGCCCTGAAAGAGCCAAAAATATTAATAACTAGCTACGGCCCGCGGTTTTACCCGCGTGGTGATGAAAAACGATGATGATGGTGATGATTAAAATAAGCCCATGTATTAATCCAGAGTATAAGCTATCTCCATAACAAATTTCAAGGAAATCGGTGTAACCGTTTCAGCGTGAAGAAGTAACAAACATACACACAAACTTTCGCATTTATAATATTAGTAGGGTGCTTATTCTATGCATTATAAGTTTATAACTATCTACGATTCCAGTAGTTCGACTATGTACGCTATGCAGTGGCAGTACCTATTGCTTGTGATCGACATTTTTAATTTTAGTTTTTCATTTGAACAATGAAATGTCCATGAAATATTAAATACAAAAGAATACCAAAAAATTGAAGTGACTTCAACACTCCAAAGTGTGAAATAACATGTTGAGGTCGTTACCATGATAATTCAAAAGTAACTATTATCAAAATATTTTGCGCATGGTACCGACTTCGACAAGTTATTTCACACTTTTGAGAGTTGAAGTCGATTCCATTTTTTGGTAAAAAAAATATTTCCATTATTTTCAGTAACCTTTGCTACTCACAAGAACAATTGTCATTGTGTATGTTCAACGATTTCTTCACCCTCAATAAGGAAATCATCCAGAGAGATGTTACACTATACAGTTATTGGAGTGTAACTCGAAAACAGCAGGGCCGATTTTGATGAAATTTAAATGGGACCATACTGGGGACCTTACTGGATCATACACGGTGAAGTATACTCTATCAAACAAAAAAAGAATAATCAACATCGGTTCATAAACGACGAATTTATCCGCAAAAACACATTAAAAATATATATATACGGTCAATTGAGCGACATCCTTCTTTTTTTGAAGTCAGTTTAATAACTAGCCCTGTTTTTATCTAATAATTATTCAAAAACTGTCAACGCATGTTCAGCTCCATATTTAGTTACTAGAAGAAATAAGCGCATGACATGAGTAAAACTAATTACCTTCGGAAAAAGTTCCTTGACCATAGCGAATAGCTCATCGGCCTGGTCGTGGTACAAAAAGTGCGCCCACGGCGCTTGGAAATACTCGAAGAAATCGTCCAATTTCTTGGTCTGCGAGTAAAAAATAAATAAATCAGAACTATAGACTGTCGCCGTGGCGCAGTGGTCATTGACATGACTTCTGTCTCTCCGGGACCCTGGGTTTGAATCCCGGCAGGGGCAAACATTTATGCTTGAATGTAGGCGTGTGTCCGTGCCTCCCGAGACACCGGGAGTCCGAATCGTGGTTCAGAACTAATTAGCGGATAAACAGACCGACGCACAGAATTACTTAATTTTGTAAATATATATGTATATATATATATATATTATTGTAAAATATATATATAATAAATATTATATAAATACAATTTTGACCCACCGTATATCGCAAATGGACATGGTTGAGAATCACAGAAGACTTCCCATAGAGATGCTTAAAGTTTTCCAAGCCGAATTTCTCGCAAGTAAGGCAAGTAATTCCGTCCACTATGAAATCTTTGGTGAGGTGTAACTTGAAGTAGCCGGTTTTGAATGTCTCCATTACAACACCCTTAAAATATAAATAAAATAAGATATTTATAAGTTCTTATTTGTCTATTCGTCTTATATACATCTGCCTGAAGGCAAAGGTCTTCGATCAGTGTGTGTTACGAGCGATATCTGTCTAATTTGAAAAATAAATAAAACGGGGCTTTATCGCGAGAAAAACATTTAGTAATATATTTACCTCGACCTGTTTTTCTCGCGATCAAGCCCCTTTTGATTTAATAACAATGTGTTCGAATCGCGAAAGTCTAAAAATTACAATTGAAAAATAAAGTTTAAGTAAACTTAGATACACCAAAAGTTGGATAAGTAAATCGTAAATCATTCATTCTAATTAAACTTAATGCAAGCAAGCGAAGTATTCGATAATAATCCTATCCTATCCTACTAATATTATAAATGCGAAAGATTGTGTGTATGTGTGTATGTTTGTTACTTCTTCACGCTCAAACGGCTACAATGATTTCGATTAAATTTAGTATGGGGATAGCTCATACTCTGCATTAACACATTGCTGCGTACAAGCAAACTAAGCGTGAAGGAGTAACAAGCATACAGACAAACGACCATTAATGTATTATTTATAGACTTACATTGTAATTTAACGACTGCACATAATAGTGTGGTATCTTCTTCCCAGGTGAACGGACGTCCAAATACTGCAAGCCTCCTGGTAGTCTACAGTACTTTACTTTAGGTTTCACGAAATCCGGCAATTGCTTGTTGGTCTTATCGGATTCTTTTCTGTAATTTTTTATTCCTTTTTATTTCGTTATTTGTTTTAATGACACAATCAAGTCCTCATAAATAATAATTAACAGCACTAAATCCGGTAAAGAATGATCTGCTCTTGACAGCTGCATTATTTCCTAAAGTTTAGCTTTTTAGCTAAATGAATCTTAAAACTTGCAACCCCATAATTGAATATAAAATTAAAAAACTTAAATACTATGTGTCTCAATGAGCAGTTATAAGGCTCAGAGCGATCCCTTCCAAGCAACCCATCATTGTGGAGAAAAAGCAAAATGTTTTTTTTTTAATATTTCACAAGATGCAATTGTAGGTTAGGAGCTAGACGGACGCTATAAACTGCAACCATCACTGATGACGTTGTCAATTTAATTACGATGTAACCTACGTTTAATTTTTATAGTTTTGTATCAAACCGACTTATTTCGTCGTTCTAAGCATGTAACGTCTGCTAAGTGTAATTTCATAATTTTCCAAGTATTTTTTTAACTTATTACACTCAAACCCCCGCACAAGGATTCCCTGTGTCGCCGGAGGCATGGACACATACATACACAGCACAACTCATCGCACAAATGTTTGCCCCTGCCGGGATTCGAACCCAGGGTCCCGAGAACACAGAACTCATGTCATTGACCACTGAGCCACGGCGACCGTCTAGTATGCATTAAATACCTACCTATATCTACCCATGCGAGGCCGGGGCGAGCTGCTAGTAGTATACAAATAATATAAAAGATCTGAACGCTAAACACGAAAAGAATGTCTCTAAATATCTTACTTCGGAGAAGATTCACTCCAAGTGGATTCAACATCACTACCAAATGTGTAATTAGGAGCTGGATCTGTGGAAAATCTAACACAAGAGCGCTTCAGTTGTGATTTGTCAGTGAACAGTGGATCCAGTTCGTTCCTTATTTGATGCCCCAACTGAAACATTAAAATATAATGTATATTTATCTTATCTCATACTAAAATATAAAGATTATAAAATCAAAAACAGAACTTGAAAGACACTCTTTATAGACAATATATCGAATTAAATTTAAAAAAATTACATTATGTGACAGCTCTTCTATGGACAACTGTATCATAATATAACTTCTTTACCATTAAGATACAACTTCAGCTGAACCAAGGAGGTTGAAATCCAGTTTTTCTAAAAAATCTATGGACACGGCGCAACACGCACAATACGTATTTACCTTATACCCAAGACTTATACCCAATATCTGATGCTGATGGTAATGGAAAAAGGCACCATAAAATATCATATACTAGCTAAGCTCCGCGGTTTCACCCGCGTGAACTATGGTTTTCCCACTACCGCAATTATCCTACGGGAACTATACTTTTTCCGGGACCAAAAGTAGCCTATGTGTTAATTCAGAATAAAAGGTATCTCCATTCCAAATTTTATGCAAATCCGTTCAGCTGTTTTAGCGTGAAGGAGTAAAAAACATACAGGCAAACGATAGACAAACTTTCGACTTTATAATATTAGTGTGACAATGCATTGTATTCACCAATTATCGAAAAGCTAGGTATATCCTTTACCTTTTCTCCGACTTCAAAAGAATCATAATACTTCTGTTTCTTTAAGTCTGCGAAGTATTTTCTGTGGTAAGCAGTGCATGGACCCGCAGCGTATATCGACGGGTCTCTGGTTCGATATTGGTGGTCTATGAGGATACCACCGTCGTAAGCCACACCAGATTTGTTTACAGCTGGAAAAACAGTAACGCGTACTTGCAGCAAACAATGAGCGATTTTATGAGACCTAGAAGTTTCAAGCGTTCTCCTATCATTCGTAGCCATGCCATTATTATGAAAAAAATTATTCAAATTATTACATAGGTCGGTCATCATATACAGATGGACTAACAGTATGGCCAAATAGAAATCTCAAACGATATAGCAAATTTCACGTTTCGGCATTTTTACTGTTTGGATGCTTTTTATATGGAAAACTGACCAGCTCAAAAGAAAATCATACTTTTATTCATTTCTACTTACTGTTAAAAATTATACTCTTAACACATTCAAGTTCCTATGAAGATCACTTGAAGCAGTATAAGCCAATGAAAGTGCATCTTGGCGAAAATTCGAAAAAAATTGTTGAATATAAACGGAAGCTACTATGGGTGGCTCGATGACTGAATGGATATCTCGGTCCTTAACCCTGACAACACTCAAATATTAATACCAAGAAAAGCTTGCGTATTGACACCCCGTTTCCCATAGTAAAAGAAAACGGTACACTCCAGCCTCACGAACCGGTGTTGCGACAGGAAGTCTACGTGAGTTACAATATTGTCAACTGTAGTCCAAGACTGGAAGTAGTACGAGCGATATACCTCTATGTTGAGGGTGTTCAGAACCTCGCTTACTGTTTTGTCAACCTGGAAAGAAAAGATAGAATATTACATGCTTTAAACTTGATCTTGGGACGTGAGCTGGGTAAAATGAGACCATCGCTCGTGTAATGTCAATATCTACCCTCTACCGGCTAATTTCTCCAAACTATGTTTATTTATTCTTTTATTCTTGGATGAACAGAAATTTATGTTTCGTTTCAGTAGCAAGATAAGTTAAGTACCCAAGGTAAGTGAATCTAATATTTGAGATAGCGTTGTATGGAGTTAGACCAATTTGAACTTTAGCGTATATATATAATACGAGCTATTTCATTATGAATAATATTAGTGAATTTCAGCTAGTTCGAGTAATTAACAGAATTAGGGCCATTATTTGAAAAGCTGTATAAGTTGAAATACGCATTAAAATTTAAATAAGAACTTTCTATGTATGAAAAAAAGTTAAAGTATTTTACTGATTATGTTTTAGACAACGCAACTTTCAAAACTCACGTTAGCGTTATAGAATACAGAAACTCTGGCTTTGTCCGGGTTCTCAGGAGGGAAAGGGTCTACAAATAGAATGCTCTCTGGAGGTACGCTCATTTCCAGTAATGCAGTCAAGCAGCAGTAAGCATGTAAAGTACCTCCATACACTAACACTGTAACTGAAAGAAAAAAAGTAGTAAAGTAGTTATGTATTGTTGTTAACTAACTGCGATTTTACCCGCGTGGTGATATGAAAGGGTGATGATGAAAATAAGCCAATGTGTTAATCCAGGGTATAACTCATCTCCATACCAAATTTCATCCATATTCATCAAGCCGTTTAGGCGTGAAAGAGTAACAAACGTACATCCACACACAAACTATCGCATGTATAATATTAGTGGAATATTACATAACTAAGTTCTTAAGAAATCAAACAACACACTAAAGTCACTCCAAAGACCGACTACGAAACGAATTTAAATTCTGACTTATACTTGTGATTTTGTACAAACCTAATTGTAAAAACTATATCTAAAGCTCTAGCTATATTCACAGGCATTCACGTTTTCGGTTTTTTTTTCTCGGGAAATGAAATGCTCCCACAGAATTTTGCATTGATAAATAAAAAATCAAAACCTCGTTTGCACAAAGATAAGTGCAAATTCTTTATTACATTTTTATGCATATAATATTTTTATCTACTTATAACATTTGTATGCTTTCAGTCAGGTCAATGGCATCTTTTTCCTTCACGACATATTAATGGTAAACGCATGTTTTATTTAGATTTAGACCATCGAGTTCAATAGATATCAATCCTACTAATAATAAAAACGCGGAAGTTTGCATGGACGTATTGATGTTTGTTATTCAATCACGCTCAAACGGCTGGACGGATTTGAATAAATTAATATAGGAATAACACTTAAGCTATTTTTCATCATCATCATCAATCATCACCACGCGGGTAAAACTTCGGGGGCAGCAGTCTTATGTCTGTATATTTAATAAATTAATATTAGTATTTTTTTCTTTTTCTTTTCGCAGCCATGTGCATCCACTGCTGGACGTATGCCTCCCCCATATAGGGGGGATTTGCCAATACTCGCCATGCTTGGCAGGTGCGTTGGCGAGCGCAGTATGATTTCCGATCCTCAGAAGGCGCTGCTGCCCACCTCCTGGTACGTTATATCAGTATTAATATCTATGAAATTCGTGTTATAAAATTGAGAACACAGTGTATGTTAAATACCTAAATGTAAATCTTTCTTTTTGTATTATTACTCACAGTCGTAGCCTTCAGTGACTAATTTCCTCACATGCTTCAAAGCGTTGCTCGCTTGCACCACGTGGTTGATGATGAACACATTGTGGGGAGTGTTATAGTTGATGTAATCCGGCTCCACGTACTTGTTGGGGATGTCCATTCGGACATACGGCTTATTTTCTGTGCAACTAAATTTGTTCTAATTAGTATCGAGTTGACTATATAGAATAAGTATAATAGAAGTGAATAGTGATACTGACTCTAGAACAGCGACCCCGGGTTCGAATCCCGGTCGGGCAAAGATTTCTTTGGATGTATATGTATTGTAGAGAAACCCCGACCTCGGGGTATCTTTACGCGATTGAATCAGAAATGAGATCCGTAGAAGAACAAAAGTCACCATAGCCCAGCGGATTAGCAAGATGAAGTGGCAGTAGGCAGGGCACATAGCTCAAAGAACCGATGGCTGTTGGGGTCGAAAGGTTCACGAATGGAGACCACGGACTGACAAGCGCAGAATAGGACGGCCACCGAACAGATGGACAGACGACCTGCAAGGGCTGGATGCGAGCCCCTTCCAATCGGTCTTTGTGGAAATCAATGGAGGTGCCTATGTCCAGCAGTGGATGATGATGATGTTTATTATGATTGTGTGTGTCCATGCCTCCCACGACACAAGGTATTCTAGTGCGGGGGCGTGAGTGTGAAAGCGTTTGTTTTTGTATCATTATCAGGACTCGAATCCACCTCCACTGAGTATCAAGCTCAGTATCAGCAGAGCTGTCAGTTCCGAGCATGTTAGTTCATTTTCTGTCTTATTCGAGAAAGTTTAGCTATCACGTACCCGACAATAGTTGTAATTCTCTTCACTTCACTGCATAGTATAAAACAAAGCCGCATTCTCTGTCCCTATTTTTTTTTTTTTTTTTTTTTTTTATTAACATTCACACAGTCTTCAGGTCCCAAACTAGGCAGAGCCTGTGCTATGGTAACCTGACGACTGAGATATATATACTTATATACATATACACACCCAGACACAGGTCAAACAGACATGTTCATACACACAAATGTTTGACCTGTCCGGGAATTGAACCCAGAACCAGTGGCTCAGAAGGCAGAGTGCTACCAACTGCGCCAACCGGCCAGTCTATATCCCTATGTATGCTTAAATCTATAAAACTACGCAACGGATTTTGATGCGGTTTTTTTTAATGGATAGAGTGATTAAAGAGGAAGGTTTATATTTATAATAACATCCATTAAATAGTGGAGAAGTACTGTTATACCCGTGCGAAGCCGGAGCGGGCCGCTAGTCTAAGAAAAAATCAAAATTAAAAACGTTATTTTAACTTACTGCATGGTTCTCTGCATCAACGGCTTCAAATAGTCGGGGTGTTGGTATTGTTTACCGAAAAACAAGAACAGTACATCGTAATAATACTTCGTTCCATTGGTAAGAGTTACATACTTGTCTTGTCTGAAAAAAAGGTAGCGCAGGTCTCATATAAAATTGTATAATACGTCTTGTTAGTATAATATATACATGATGTAATAATATATGTCTTGTAATTATAAAGTGTAACCAAAAGACTGAACGCATAAGAAAAAAAAAAATTTAACAAAAAATGCAAGTGACTTTAACACTCAAAAGTATGAAATAACTTGTTGAAGTCGGTACTACGACAGTTTACAAAAGTTACTATCATTTTGTATGTGCATCGATGTCTTCAACCACGACAATAATATGGTCGAGGTAAGGGAAGCAGTTTTCAGATATTGGAGTGTAACTCAAAAACCGCTTGTCTTATTTTGATGACATTTAAATGGGACTACCTCGAAAGTATACACTATCAAGCAAAAAAATTGGTTGTCTGTAAAGTCGGTTTACGGACGATAGATTTACGTGATAACGTCATAATCATTTATGACTTTGACTTCGACTTCGACTTTGACTTTGACTTTGATTATTTTATGTAATACAAAACTCAGGTGGAACGTTACGCGGAACGTTACTATTTTTCATGAGTGTTGCTGGTATTCATCAATTTATAAAACGTTATCACGTCAAAAAGAATCATCAAAATCGGTTCATAAATAAATTCAACGCAATAAATAATAATAGTTAATATATAATATAATTAAATCAACGTACATAAACATTTCTCCCGCCCTCCCTGTGCCTGTAAACACCCGCGAGCCTCTGAAATGTCATCGGCACCTGATAAGCCCTTTACTGTAACTGTTTAAATTTTATTTTTTTATTTAGCTAACCTGTTAATTTCAACAACAGTCCCGTTAATAGTGTTCACGTAATATGTATACGGTACACTCTTGAGATACTTTTCAGACGTGATAAGGTGCTTCGGGAACATCATCTCCAGAGCTGTGCTGTTGTGTCGCATGTAGGGGAGTCCGTGAGTCGATATTAATGTTACATTTGTGAAGTTCAGATACGTCGACGCATTGCTGCAAGATAAAAAGTACTTTAATCATATGACGTTAGCCGTCAGTGACATGGCTTCTGTGTCTCCGGGTTCGAATCCCGTCGGGGGCAAACATTTGTTGATGACTGTAGATGTTTGTCCCGGGTCTTGGGTGTTTGTGTGCTGTGAATGTGTGTGTCCATGCCGCCCGGGACACAGGGAATCCTAGTGCGGAGGTTTGAGTGTGATAAAATAAATAAAAAATATATTCATTTACTATTTGTATTTTATCGGAGAAAAGGCCGTTTAAGGACCCACACACCGATACACACTATTTTAACTTTTTTTTATGTTTCTATATTTTAAACTTTTACTAATCTAGTACGTATAGGTGTGCTGTATAGACACTAACATACCTCCACATACCATATAATTACATATAAAAAATACTATTAGGCATACTATGTAGGTGTTGCTATTTATTATTTCATTAAAATGATTTAATAATGAAATCATATATTATATATGATTGTATATTTTAAAGCTTAAAATCAATGTATTGTTTAAGAGTTTATATTGTATGTCTTAAAATAAAATAATAATAACAATTTTCAAATGACATCAATTAAATATTTATTTTACATTGTTTTCAAATAAATAGAATTATTTTAAATGTCGAATATATAGATGAAAGATTAATATATACCTATCATATATTTTTTTTATAGTGAAGTTTATGTTGAGTTGTTAGTGAGTAGAATCCTTAAAGATGCTCACTTGGCTGAAAGGGTAGGTAAAAATTAAAAAAACTTTTTATTTTTTTTCACGTATGACTCTTTTGACTTCACAATTACGGATCATATTATATCTCTGAGCCATTCTTATGTCTTTTAGTAGAAGATTCATACTGTACACATCAAGGAAGAGCCTGCCTTTTATATCACAGCTTTTAATTAACACAAAATGCTGTGGCATTAAGATAAATACATGAACATAGTTTTAAATAAACATATCTGTATATGTATGAATACTTAAACTTTTTCTTCCCTTGAATGATGAAGCAAGCAATATTAAAATGGAGAAATTAAAAGCAAGTATATACTGTATAGTAAGTACCTGAACAGCAAAGCATTCAAAAAAGCCATACAAGTTTTTGAAGCGCCGATTATCAAAATCCTTTTATTTACGGTAACCAACGGGACGCTTGTTAATTTCTTATCCAGGAACCAGGTGCTGAAGGGTAACCTGCAAAATATCCAAGAAAGTTAGCCTTTCCAAAACAAAGCTCTGTTAATTATGGTGAGATTGGTATGAATTTATCGAAAAAAGTTGTCATCACAAATCCATCGTTTTCAAATTATGGCGAGAAATTCATAAGTGAAGATCTGAATTCAGTTACATTTTCAGCAACAAGTATTTAATCGGGTGTCATTAGTATGTACCTATTACCTACATAGTGTGCGTTCGAGATGGGATATGGAACAGTTAAAATTAAATGGAACCGACTTCACACAAGTGTGAAATAACTTATCGAAGTCAACAGTTAACGTATTTACGTAACACTTTTCAGTTATTGGAGTGTAACTCAAAAACTGCTTCACCGATTTTGATGAAATGTGACCACACGGTAAAGCACTAGCTATCAAATAAAAAAAGCGATTAATCGAAATCGGTTCATTCAGTCTAAAGTTATGAGGTAACACACATATTTTTTTTTAAAAAAGATATGGGACGAATCGATGACCTCTCCTTTTTTGTAGTCTGTTAAAAAATAGAATATGTGTTTTTCCACGGTATAAAATCTCTTGATTCTTAATTTCATGCTTCACACTTATCTAAATTCCGCCGTTTCAGCATGAATTAGTAATATACGTAAGGCAGTTGTCAAACGCAAACTTATAATAAATAAAAAAATATATATATACGTACAAACGACAAACAACAGACAAACTTTTGTCTATATAATATTAGTGTGATAATGGCCCTAATTCTGTTAATCACATAAACTACCTAAAATTCATTAAAATTCTTTAAATTGAAATAGCTCGTATTCTATTTACGCTAAAATTCAAATTAGCATAACTCCATACAACGCTCTCACTAATATTAGACGAGTTTTATTCAACTGTTGGCCAATTGCGGGTAATTTTAGTAGGCACCAAATAAATGGCAACTTAATTTCGCTAAAACTACCCGCAAATTTAATAAATATATTTTAATTTTAGTGATGTTATTGATAAGTCTCATACTAATTTAGACTTTATCGTAACCGTATAAGAACTGATTTAGTTTTCCAAAATTTTAGCTTATTTTAGTTGAATAAGCGAATCACTACCATTGACCTACTAAAACCATGAAACTACAATTTTGTTACTTTAGCACTACTTAATAACTACGGGTCTTGGCTTGGCTGAAAACCAGCGCCAATTGCTAGTATCTGCATTTGGCACAATGCTGAGCCAAGACCTATTCAACCTCACTAAATTTAAGATCCATTGTCATTTGTAATGTTTTAATTCATGTTCTATAATTACATATATTTTATACAATAGTGACATCACCCATGCCCTGTCCTTGTTATGTGTGTGTTGAATAAATGATTATTCTATTCTACTTACATATTTTTTGTCATAGTAGCTAATTTGTTCAACTCGGGCATTCTTGAGTAATCAATATCAAAGCTTCTCGGCAGTAATGGAACCATGGCCGAAGCCAACGAGTTAGCTTTATGCGCCACCTGAAATGAAGCGATGATAGCTCAGCGGTGGGAGCGTCGCCTGCCAAACTAACGGACCGTAGTTCGATTTCCACCAACGGCTTGAGCTTCCGGTGAAGGTGACTCTGTTATTGAATTCCAAACATGATGGTAGGAAACTTTCGAGTACTTGCACGGCTAGCTTACCACCCTCAAATTATAAAAACTGTCACCAAACACATATTGTGTTCAGGCAGCAGTACTTGAGTGCTAGTAAGCAGTCTAGGTCTAGCGTGACAACATTTTCAACCACATCATTAAATCACCACACGAGAATGATGCTGATAAAAAGTAGCCTATGTGTTATTGCGCGACCTGAAGCATCTACACACCAAATTTCATCCAAATTCGTTTTACCCACGTGGTGATAAAAAAGAGTGATGATGGTGATGATGAAAATAAGCCTATGTGCTAATCTAAGGTAGCTATATCCATACCAAATTTCTTCTAAATCCATCCAGCCGTTTAGGCGTGAAAGAGTAAGAAACATACATCCATACATCCATTCTCACAAACTTTCGCATTTTATAATATTAGAAGGATATAATAATGACGAACCAGTTTATTCCTATAAGCTGTCATCCACATCAAGCTGGAACATCCAGTTAGTCGCATCATTTCCCTCACAAAGAACCTGTAATGCACCTCAAATACAGGATACACAAGGATCGCCTTCACTGCAGCGAAGCCAGACCTCGAACTTTGACCGAAATGGTACTTGTGGTTGTGGTAAGGATCAGTGTTGTACTTCGTTCGTATAAAGTTTAGTTGTTCTGGGGGTCTGTAATAAATATTGTAATGATAAAAGTTGTGATAACAGCAAATAATCAGATATTGGGTGGTTTTGTTGTCAAATGTATTGTTTCGGATCCTAAAAATGTATCACGCCGGTAAGTTCGTCACTTATCCGAGATGTGAGAGGATCAGCCCTTCTCCTGGGCTTTCCAAGGATATCCTACTTATTATGATAAATGCGGAAGTTTGTGTGCATGCTTGTTACCTCTTCACGCTCAAACGGCTAGACCAATTTTGATGAAATTTGGTATGGAGATAGTTTATACCCTGGCTTATTTTCATCATCACCACCATCACCGTTTTTCATCACCACGCGGATACAACCGCGGGGCGCAGCTAGTAGTACCATAGATGGCAAATTACAATAATATATTTGTAATGTATGTAAATGTGTTTTAGATAAATTTATTTTATTTTTATTTTTATGAAATTTATAATTTTTAGTTATAAAACTTACTCCAAGATTCCAATGCCGATGACAGACAAGCCACTCATGAACACGTATGCTTGATACGAGTCACGGTCCAGGATGCTATGCTCGATCGTGTAAATAGTTTCTGATCCTTCTATGTTTTGAAGAAAGCGTGCTATTAAAGGTATGTCTATAAATTCGGCTTCTCGTACACGTAACTTCCTAAAATTTTGAAACGGACATATTGAAACATTGATTTCGAAATATAAATCCAACAAATAATAAAGGTCGAAAATAATTAGAGACAAACAACGCGAAACAACAACAGAATTGAGGATTTCTCCCTTTTGTAGTCAATAAAATAAACTCACTGTAAATCGTATTCAAGAACAAAATTATAAAAAAAATACTCCAAAGAAAAATTAGTCGTTTTTTGTTTAAAATAAATTATAAGCCGACAGCAGCATAGGACGGCCACCGACCAGGTGGACAGACGACCTGACTAAGATCGCAGGCAAGGGCTGGATGCGGGCCGCTTCCAACAGGTCCTTGTGGAAATCAATGGGGGAGGCCTATGTCCAGCAGTGGACGTCGTATGGCTGAGATGATGATGATGATGATAAGCCGACAGGTTTCGTCATAAAAAAATCATATATCAGAGTCAATTGACGTTGCGCAACCAAATAAAGATGTATGTAATTTGTTCATCGCTACACCACATACCCGAGAACCGCAGCCCTGTGCGCTATGTACAAGCAGTGTTCACTGCAACATTTCTGCTTTACCGGTACATACTGAAACGCGTAAAAACATATTTTTATATTAATCATGATATTGGTCGAAGGTGGAATTACGCATGACGTAGAACGTTTCCTGGCTCTCAAAGACTACTTTCTGAGCACACTTTTTTATGAGATGAGTGGTCAAACCACATTCATGGTCACTCAGTGAATGATAGCAAATGACCCCGGAAGACTTTGAAATCTAAGAATGTAAGCATTTAATTTTTCCGCAATGTTATAAGCTACATTAAATGGACAATAAAATTGATATAACATTGCTAAAACCTCAAACGTACAGCGTATTAAAATGTTCACTTGCTGGAGCAGATATGTCTTAATGTAAATATAGACTCTCCGGGGTTACTCTCAGAGCTTTGTATCTCCGCGCCTTATAGGTTGCCAAGAGCCTGTAGATTTAATTTATTTCTTGCTTCTAGCTCTCGTTCTAATCTTGGACAAAACGCGCCTTTGACTAGGTTGGTACGACAGTATAATTCGATCTTAAAACCAAAGATCTCGACATATTTCATGATAAGTTTTGTAATTCCAAAAAATTTGTATTAGATTATTCTTTATGATAGATTTAGATTTTTAGTTAATTGTTTCTATATTGTTTTCTGTACATCCATATTCAATTATGCAATTTTATTATATAATCTTTTAATGATCTATTTATAAATTTCCACTTGCCATTGCAACATTAATTGTCATAATTATTTCTATATCCAGTCAATTTATTTCTAAATTTATTTTTATTATGTCTATATTACATTACATCTGTTACTCGGTCAAATAATATAAATTAATTTTGCATGTTGTCTACACCTTTAACTGCTGTGGCATTTGCCTCTTAGTGTGTTAAGCGCAATCCTTGTAAACGCATTAGTGTACACAGTGTTGGTGTTCTTATAAATAAATACATAATAAATATTTAAAAATCATACGGTGAAATGTTGTAACAGCGAAAAAGTATTTTCTGAGGAAGGGACACGAATGACGCAGTAATCGTAGTCCTTCATTATTTCAAACGCTGCCACCAGTAGTTCCATACTGTTGTCCCTGGAAACATATCGCTACTGATGATAGTAAGTATATTATTTTGAACACATACAATTACAAGTCCTGTATACATTGTGCGAAAGTTTAAAATTACGGAAACGTATACACTCACTTAAGCACCTGTTTTATACCACATACTCTGACGTTGTATAGAAGAGATGCAAATATGTAGTTTTAATTTTCACCACGCGCACGCGATAGATTATAAAAGCGCGCCATTTTTATATTCGAAAAGAATTAATTTTTTTTTTTTTAATATTGATATTACGGCCTTGGATACAAGTCCTTTAGCCAAAAAAGAATTAAACGTCAAATAATGTTGCAACTTTCTAATGACCGAAATATCAAATAGACAACTTGTCATAACTTTATTATAAATATATATTATATATTCTATTGCTACTAGCTAATGTCTTAAAAGTAATTATATACGTTATAATTTAAACGTGTCATTTAGTTATTTTTTAAAGGTCAAACTTAGGTTTGATCCGTAGAATTTTTCTTTAGTTGTTATAGATTGGTGTACGAAAAAGGGATGAAAAACACATAACTAGGATTGCAATGGGTATTTAATTAATTAATTAAATACTTATAATCTCGCTTAACATCAGGTGAGACAGTGGTCAAACGCAAGCTTATAATCTTAAAAAAAAATATCTTTTTTTTAGGGTATGATTTTGAGAAGTTATAAATTTAAGAAATTTAATGAACTTCACGAATAATTATTTGAGTATGAATGCAACAAGTGTCTGTGGCCTCACTCTAAATTGTTGTGCAAAAGAACGGGAAGAATAAGGTTCACATTAGAGGCTCATTTCTCTGACTAACTTAACTCATAATATATCGCTACGCCTGCAGTCGTTTTGCCTTGTCTTTACAGATCATTATAAGAATCATATTTGGTTAAATATGCTATAAATACATAATTTAATGAAGTTATTAAATTTATATAAACTTACTTCTCATCAACATCATCACGTAGCCCAAACAGTTCTATCATGAAAGCGTTGGGTTCTCCAGAATAAAGATTTAGCTCCGACTCTTTACTTCCATCGATTTTACAAATCGCTGATTGTCTTCCTGGAAGTATAGTGCATAATTTGTTTTATTTATAAGTGTTACATGTCAAAATATTTTATAAAGCATTAATCAATTCACTAAAGTAAAAAAGACCACCGAATGTGTTTGAAACTGAATGTGGTTAATACATTCATAGTGTGTTCGCAGTACTCTATTTAGTTTGTTCTTCTTCTTCTCAGCAATTGATCATCCACTGCTGGACATATACCTCCCCTATATAGGGGGGATTTGCCAATACTCGCCACGCTTGGCAGGCGGGTTGGCGAGCGCAGTATCATTTCCTATCCTCAGAAGGCTCTGCTGCCCACCTTCTAGTATGTGATCCCTTAGCCGACTCTTACGGCACCCGCGGGCAGAGATGGGGGAGTACTATTCTAGGCCGGCGCGTTACCACGGCATTTAGTTCGTTATAATGTGTCAAAACCACGTCAGGTTTAATAACAGAATAAAATGTTACATACGTTTTCTTCTACAAATCTGTGGCTCGGACGGAGCTATTGCTATTGACGTTGTAGACGAGTGCCAAGATTTGTTTTCTGTTCTAGAATAAGAAGTTAAAAACATTATTATAATCATTTCAATGTCACAGTGACGTGACCCTCACGCGTGTAAATCAAAACATATCCAGCAAACATCCCTGTTTGCTGGACAAATGGTACCGCTAGTACAAATAGCCAAATCGTAACTGAGAATCCCAAGAACCCTCAGATTAATAAACCAAGTGTGAGCAATACTCTTTTTAAATTATGTTAAGTATTCCTTGCACCAATAAAGTATATCGTTTAAATGAATCATCGACAAATTTATAAAATAGTTTTTATAGAACGTTTTTTATATGTATTAACTCAGGAAAATCTTCTTAAATACTTATGTTAATGTAATGATTGGTAGTGGTATGGTACCATAACGTGGTCTGACGTAAAAAAAATAAAATTGTATGTTGATTTTATTTTACGTCAGACCACCGGATACAAAAAAATACACCCTCAATTCACTAAATTTATCGGCATATCGATAGGCATGATTTTACAAAAAAAGAAATTGCAAAAAACGTTCATTAGAAAACTATAAACTTTCTACATTTCCACGCAACACGGGCCCCGCAGTTTCTTCCGCCCACCACGTACCACAAGTACGTACATACACTTCTACCATAGTCCTAGTACTTATAAAGCAAATCATAAAGAAACAAGAGCCCTAATTCTGTTAGTCCCTCGAACTAGCTAAAATTCACTAAAATTCTACAAAATGAAATAGCTCGTATTCCATTTACGCTATAATTCAAATTCGTATACTTAAATCCATACAACGCTGTCATTAATATTAGATAAGTTTTATTCAATTGCGGGTAGTTTTAATACGTACCAAATAAGTGGCGACTTAATTTACCTAAAGCTACCCGCAATTTAAATAAAAGCATCTCATTTTAGTGGCGTTATTGATAAGTGTCATACTTATTTAGACTTTATCATAACCACATAAAAACTTATCATACTTATATTAATTTCCAGTGTTTTAGTTTAGTTTTAGTGTAACAAGTGAATCACTACCAATATTTTGATATTTGCGATATTGCCCTACTAGGACCAACATCCGTTTCGAACGAAAATAATCGTACTCACATATTTAGCAGATCGTGGGAAAATGCTTCCGCCAGACTCAACAGACTTTTATCAATATTAACAATTTCATAGTCGAAAGGATCTTCTTCAAGCATTAAGTTTTCGTAAGATTTGTACGATGTCAAAGATGGCGAACGAACGAAAAACACCTTTGCACTGTACTCGTCAGATATATGGACGACATTTTCTCTGTGTGCGTCAAACGGGGAGGTCTTTTTCGAGCTACGTTTGAAATTCACTTTAATCTGCTTCCTTTGTTGTATACTGCTTCGCGATCCAGACTTTTCAGGGTTTGTTTGAAAAGACTGTAAAAAATTTATGAATTAAGTAAAAAAATACATAGAAATGTAAACACAAAAGTTATGCAAGGCGCAATTAAAAAACATGTTTTATTTATGTATTGAAAACAATCAAGTTATTTTAAAAAAAAAAAAATTAATATAAATAAAAATGAATACTTATTTCCCTTGGTCTTACCATAACTTGAGAACGACTATGGGATTTAATTTAACTTTTTTTGAGTTTTCTAATACATTGTACAAGGTTCGGAAGGCAATTTTGCAGAAAATGTGAATTCCGGAAAAATGTTTGGCAAGAGAAATCGTAGTCCACGCGAGTGAAATAGAGGAGCGCAGCTAGTATTAAAAAAAGTATATTATATTTATTATAAAAAAACCTACTCTAAGTGAAATTTACTTTTATATACCACTTTTATCTAGATATGGTTAAATTATTTTTTAACAAATGCAACCACAAATCTTCAGAAATTATTATTCTCAATCATAAATATTTTGACTACACCTTAATATATGTTTATTTTGTACCTACAAATTTTTTTACATGGTTCGATGTTTATATGTGTGTAATTCTGATTAACCAGACAGAGGACGGCGTGGTCGGTGTGTTATGCTTCGCTTGCCAGTCTGTGGTCTCCATTCAAGAACCTTTCGACCCAAACGGCCCTCAGTTCTTCGAGCTATTTGCCCTGCCCACTTGACTGTCACTTCAACTTTCTAATCCACTGGGCTATGTAGATGACTTCGTCGGTGACGTCGTTCTTCTGTATGGTGATCATCGATTTAGGATTTTTTTCAGAATCAGCTTGCGTTTGACCACTGTCTGACCTGATGTTAAGTGATGACGTAGATTAAGATGCAGCACGCCCTGTTCACTCGTGATTTGAACGCTGATAATGTACCTTTCGGGAAAAACAGACTCAGCCAACGTGTTGAGAAGCAAAACGCTTCGTTAGGTACATAAAGGTGGTATATATTTCCTATGTAGTGATACATACTTTCGTCTCCATCATGTTAAAATTAGTCTTATAAATTCTGCTTAACCGGAGAATGGTACGATGAGCCACCGATCATCGGTTAATAAATCAATGTTAATACTTACATCACCAGAATGCTCTTCATTTAACTCCGATGGACGAATAAACGGGCTAAATTTTCCAGTCATAATTGGTTCTCTGGAATAGTTATAGCTTCACGTTATATCTCAATCATTGAACGTCGACATAAGCCTCCCTTATTGCTCTCTACTACCTGATCTCTCCTGTTATCCGGACTAATACAGACACATATATACCTGCTTTTTTATACGGATGATCTAGCGTTTGATCACTATCTCATTTAATGATCAGTGACGAAGGGGTCGAAGGTACGCTAGACCTAGAAAGATTACGGGCTCCCAAGGACTGCTGCCTGAACACACTTTGTGTTTCATGACAGTTTTTCAATTTTTTTTATAATGAAGGCGAAAATTTGTCGTATGTCTGTAGATATCTTTGTTACTCTTTCATGCTGAAACGGTTGAACGGATTTGCATGAAATTTGGTATGAATATAGCTTATATCCTGGAATAACACAGGTCCCGAAAATATATAATGTTTTTGTGGGATAAGACACAAAAATCGTCGACACCATGTAATTTGGTGAATAAACAAAGTACAACAATCAATATTTCAAAAAATAACATACACCGCGAAGCGCAACTGTAGGTATGAAAATAAGTGTCTATTTCCCTTGATCAGGCCATACTAACTTCAGAACTACTTTACAGACTGAAAGTAGGTAAGTACGTACTAATACATTGTAGAAGGTTTTTATCGAAGAAAATGTATAGTTTTGAAAAAAATTGGGGCACAGACATAAATGAAATTGAAGTGGCATGATACCAAAATAGCTTTTTCTACATACATCATTCGTGAAAACTTGCCAAAGAGGGACGATTAAGGGGACCACAAGCTAAATAAATGAACTTGAACTTAAATCAAATCTAAAATACTTACCCGTAAGTGGAGAGCAGGACGTTGTTTCGTTTCAACTGCTCCTTCTCAAGGGGCGTCGCTTTCATCAGCCCATAATACGGTCGGAGCTCATAAAGGCTCTGCAGCTTCTTGTAGTTGATGTCTGAGTTTAGGCACATCACACCAACTGCGTGATCTTGATACTAAAATCAAGATCAAATCGTGGTTTATACGAGTCTTCCGGAAACAATGCTGTGAAATCCTTTCAACTAAAAACTACCAAAGAGTTCGTTACCAGGTGTTGTAGTATGAGGCCTATGTCCAGCAGTGGCTTTCACCTTGACCTTGACCTTGACTTTGACTTTGGTTATTTTATGTAATACAAAACTCAGGTGGAACGTTACGCGGAACGTTACTATTTTTCATTTGTGTTGCTGGCAATCATCAATTTATAAAACGTTATCACGTCAAAAAGAATTTTAAGAATCGGTCTAAAAATGGGGAATAAATCGGTAAACATACATAAAAATAAAATATTAAAACCTCCTCCATTTTTGAAGTAGGTTTATAAAAGTAAATAGTATCTCTAATTAATTTAAATGTATTTAATTTGCTTTTATACTGTATAGATTTATCGATTTGACCATCTCACTTGATGGTAAGTGACCATGTGGTCAAATGCGTTGTCACGCTAGACTGCTTACTTACTTTACCAGGCAACCTTACCTCCGGCACAATTATTTTTCTTTTGCTTTCAGGATGTCGACCAATAAGTTCGCTGATGTAGTAGCTTCCGTAATGCTCCTTCAGCTGAGGACATTTTTTGTCTAGAATCTGAACAATATCATCATTATCTTCTTCCCTGTAATGAAGAATTATTTTGAGTATTTGTTGAACAGAAGATCGAAGACAAAAAGATTCGAAGAAAACTATTATCTAAACGTGTCACTTGACCTTAAAATTACTTTCTTATTTCAAGATTTATTATTAGTTTGACAGAACTACAATTACATTTAGAAGGAGATAGTTACAACATTTCTAAATAATATTATCATGCACTAAACATAATAATTATACCTATATAATTTTGCACTTAGTCTCATGTCAGCAATTAGAGTGAGCACAGAAAGCATCATCATTCTCTCTTCGAGGTATGCCGGGGTATGATGACTACTTTGGACTAATTTTACATCATTCAGGACAATAAAGGATATAAACTCTAAGGCTTTCACGGCCGGCGTTGCATGTTGTATGTATTGCTTTTGGGCTGTTTGGCCGTGGTCTAAATGAAACTTGTGTTCCAGACGTTTCGTCGATCACTGCGGTCGACATCTTCAGTGGTTTAGGTCCGGGCGGCGACAAGAGCGTAGAACTCTCTTTCGCGGCGTCTTCTCTGATACTGATGTCATCAGTATCAGAACCTGAACCACTGAAGATGTCGACCACAGTGATCGACGAAACGTCTGGAACACAAGTTTCACTTAGACCACGGCCAAACAGCCCGGAAGCAATACATACAATAATAAAGGATAGTCAAATTGAAAAATTGAACTTTGTGTGGACTGTTGAAATGAATAATAAAAAATAAAAAAAAGAAGAAACTGTAAGGTTGAGATCTTAAATCAATGGTTATTTCTACTTGTATTATAATTACGATAGAATTCAATTTAGTACTCTATACAACGCAACCTTGCTATATTAAACAAGTTCTATTTCTGGCCAATCGCGGGTAGTTTTAGTTGGCCGAAATAAGTGGAGACTTATTTAACCTAAAACTACCTGCAATTATAACAAAAAGTTCCATTTTAGTGTAGATAATTGTCATGCTTATTTGGACTTTCTCGTAACCAAATAAAATCTTATGTTACTTAATAAAAGAAACATACACGGCTCGTCTGATCTTCAATCTCGGGCAGTAGTCATGGCGCATGGCGACCAGCATGAAGTGGGGGCTGGAGTCGGAGTCGTCACTTCTCCGTGCTACATATTTGTACATCGTCCGTTTCTTTAGTACTTGATATCTTGTCACATTCTCTATAGGTACCAAACAATCGAGCATTAATACATATAATCCTATCTATATGAATTATGGCCCTAGCAATAAAATTATTGTTTTCCCGCTATAAAAACCGACTTCAAAGACGCGCATTCCGCTCAGACTCACACCCCTGCACTAGGATACCCTGTGTCGCGGGAGGCATAGACACACACAAACATCCAAGAGCCGAGAACAAACGTCTATGCTACAGAACAGTTGCCCCTGCCGGGACTCGCGGTCACGGTACCTACTAAAGTGTCACTGATCACTGCGCCACGACGACCTATACATAGTAGTGATGTAACGAATGCTGGATTTTTCACATTCGCGAATGCGAATGCGAATATTTATCTTCAACATTCGCGAATGCGAATATTTTAAAAATTTTAAAAAAAACGGCGTATAATGTTTGACAGGTTTGACGTTTCGTGTCGACCATGTTTAAATTGAACATAGCCGAGCCGATATTAGTAAATTGAATGAATTTAGTCACAGAAAGTTCATTCTGAACTTCCCCTATTGTGGTTTTTTTTGAGATTAGTTTTATATTTCATATGCATGCATATAATAATTTCCTTTCTGATTATTAAAAACATTCGCTAAATATTCGCATAATTTTTGCGAATGCGAAAATTGAAAAATACGCGGATATTCGCGAATGCGAATATCCTTTACATCACTAATACATACGTGTGCCAATGAACTTCTTAACAGCCGGGTGGAGATATTCTGATGTTTTTGTGGGTATTTTTATTTTTTTATTAACATTCACACAAGGTCTTCAGGTCCCAAACTAGGCAGAGCCTGTGCTATGGTAACCTGATGACTGATATATATACTTAGATACATATAGACACCCAGACACAGGTCAAACATACATGTTCATGCACACGGATGCTTGACCTGTCCGGGAATCGAACCCGGGACCAGCGGCTCAGAAGGCAGAGTGCTACCAACTGCGCCAACCGGCCAGTCAAAATGGGCCCCTAGATGTTTGGTATACCTACTGTTCAATATTATATACTAATCAACTTACCAGGTGGGCATTTCGGAAATGGAATCAAACAGATATTGATCAAGTATACATCATTGTGGAATACAGAAGTACAAGCCTCTTCCAAGAAATATTCCAGCACCGAATCCTTGCAGCACATGAAACGTACGAATAGCGTGTTTCTGGATAAATAGTATTTCCTGAAATACCATTGAAACAATTGTTTTTTTTTTTCAAATCCATATTTATATATCTTATATTCTTTTGTGTTAAATATACATACATTTAGTATGGTGGTAGGGTATATTCGAGTACCCGTCTGGCTAGCTACCACCCTCATGTTAGAAAAATAGCGGTCCTTGAGAGCCCGTAAGCATTCTACGAGTAGGTCTAGCGTGTTACATCTAGCCGTTCTAGAAATGAACATCGAAACATACAAACTTTCACATTTTATAAATATTATAAAATTACATTAACAATATTAGGGTAAATATATAGTAGTTAGGTAGAATGATCTATATTTCATCAATATCTACCCTCCGCCTACGCGTTTGTTAGTTCACTAAGAAAAGGATTTTGTCTCCGTATGGTTTTCGCTAGTGAAGTAAAACAATCCAATCTATCAAAAGTAAACACATTTTACTAACTGAAACATATTCCTCATCCAAGTCTCCCAGTCATCAGGAGCCACACCAGGTACATTGGGGTAGTCGCACAGAGCCATAAACCCCACCACTTCTTTGTTCTCGTCTATCATGCATATTGATAACGTTGATAGCTCGCTGCAATCGTGATACAGGAATAATGTAGTCTGGGGACCGACCAGCTCCTGGTCGCTTTTGAAAAACCGTTGACTGGGGACCGACCAGGAGCTGGTCGCTCGACTATGGTGTCGTATTACTTAGTTTATATTATTTTTCATATACACAAACAGGTCTGTGTAAGTGTGGGTATACTCTATGAAGAATAACGAACGCAAAGTATAGAGTTTACTCTACGTGCACTTAAGGACGTCAATTCAAAATTGATAGGTACCTACCTACCTAAGGTACAAATCGCACTACTACATTGACACGTTTCACGCACCACCGATTTATTTCCCATTTCTGGACCGAATCTCAAAATTCTTTTTTTTGTTTGATAGATTGTACTTCCGAGGTGGTCCCGTGTAAATTTCATTCATCATAGTAAAATTCATTTCATTTAAGTTACACTCCAATAACTGAAGAGAGGTACCTCTTCTTGAATGACTTCCTAATTGCGGGTGAAGAAATCGGTGAACATACACAATGAAAAGGAAAAAAAAATAACAAAACCATTTTTTGAGATGTTTCCATTTCATTTATTTGATCACAAAAGACGTAGTTTTTTTGCGATACGTAGTTGGTACTATTACCATTGGAATAAATGGAGTAACCTAGGTATAGGGTCACCAAGGTATACCTACAGGTATACTGCGACTAGAACTACTGGACATGTAGAGGTGCTGAAATAGACGAGTAGAGCTGCTAGGTGTGCCAAGTTCTACACGGTATTATAACGAAGAACATATCGTCGAATTCGCTTGGAGGTAAACGGAAATCGTGTTTGCAATATTAAAAATTATGATTTGATATAAAAAAGATTATCTTCGAAGACAAGGTATTCAAAGATAAAATCTTTATTTTTCCGAAAAGATGCGGGAAACGAATTATTTTGGCTAGTAACATAGTCATCACAGGCAATAATAATCTGTTAAACTATTACCTAAGTGTGGTATCAATAAAGTCGCACACGAATCACCGAATTAAATGCGTCATTTTACTTGCAGTTTTACTGTTTTTTTTTTAAATAGTCAAAACTACAAATTATGGCGCATAAGATCAACTGACATCTTAAAAAATCATATATCAGTAACGTTTAGGTTCGTCCTAGTTATATAAAACCTTTCAGTCAGGTACAGTGACTGATTGGCCATGACGATTACCTTAGAAAAAAGATTTTTTAAGAACTTACATCAAAAGACCAATATCCGCCTCACCAAATAATTGATCCGTATGCTTACGATCCACAATCAGCTCAATATCCGTTTTATCATCATCGACCGCTCTTCTAAATCTCCTGCCGGGAGGACCCACAACGAAATCGAAAAATATCGACATAATCACAATGACTTACAACTCACAAGTAAATCTACGAGGTCATGATCAATCATACAAAAAAACAAGATTTCAAAAATATATTATCGTATATTTTACACATAACTCCGTTAGGTACTATTAATAACTAAAAAAATGTTTTTAAATTGTAGTAGTGTAATTGTGTAGGTATATAGATCCATGTCAGTTTTCAAATCTGATCTCCACTTTCCTGTTGTTTCCTGTTCCTGCAAGTGCGGAACCTTTGTTTTTTATTCAAGGCCAGGTAAGTGTTATGGTACGATAATGTATGGATATGTCGCATAGACTATATATGTATATTACGGCTTACTGTCAAAAAGAGAGCGAACTGAAAAAGAAATACACTGGCTAACCCGGACTCGTAAATTTGAAGTTACTATATATTGAAGATGATGAATTAAGCTACCCATTCAATAAACTGCGACTGAGACGGCCGTATAACCTGAAATGTATGTACAAACTTTAACTTGGTACCTATATGTCATTATACCATGGCCACATATTTATTTTCTTATTAAAACTGACGTGGTTTTGACACTTTATAAATGTATAAAATACGGGAGTTACTCACGTAATAAGTCAGTGTTCCGACTATAGTTTCAAACACATACGAACAGTCATTCAAAACTATAGTCGTGTTCCGACTATAGTTTATACATATACTCTGACTTATTCCGTCAGTAACTCCCGTGTTTTATACATTCAACTATGTATTACTTGATTGTCATTATAAAAAGATTTGCGATTATGAATATTGCAATAGCATATTATGACTTTATGATACAAAAACACATTTGGGAGGAATAAACAAACGTGTAACTTATACCGTAATTATTAAATTGAGAATGCTCTGTTTACTCGCATATAACTCGCAGTAAGGTACTAATTTAACTATGTGGAGATATATAAGGCACTAGTGTGCAATGTCATTACGCACGTTTGTATTTCAGCTTGGTTATTGGCCCTAAAAGCAATATAGATTGATTCATTCAAATCTTTTTTTCAAAATTATCATCGTTTCAGTTATGAGATGTCCACTGTTGGAGAATTGCCTCCCCCTTGAATTCCATGAAGACCGGTTAAATGCGCCCTGCATCCAGATTCCTTCCATCTATCTTCATCAGATATCATCTTCCGTTTTGGTAGACGATAAAAGTCATACAGATATATATGTACACATGCATGAAAAATACTGAATATTTAAGTACATTCTTCACTCTTATTAAAACCTACAATTTGTTTTTGTATAAGCTGCCAATTTATTGTAAGGTAGTGAATAACTATAATACTTTATAAACTATTATTCTCTAATATCTAATGGCCTAAACATTGCCCCTAAAAAGAAAGATCTATATTTTTCGAGCAATAAACACTCTTAAAACGAAATGTTGAGGCAAATAGTAAATCACTGATATTTATACAAATCTAATTTACTCCATCAATTGAGATACATTTTAGATTTACGATAAAAATATCAAACACAAACATTATTGTAATATAAGAAATTCAAATATGCATAAAAAAATAACAAAATTAAAAATGTCAGTTAAATAAAAATACAATGTCTAGCCTACATAATTGAATGTCGAGAAACAAAACATGGAAAACTGTCTCATTATGACAATATTTACAAAGCAATAACCTATGATCATTCGAATTGAAAACAGAAGAATAACGATTAAAAATATAATTATTCATTATTTATAACACATCGCATTTCGCAACAGGTTGCATGTATGTTATAGTTTAAGAAAATAAACCAAGACTTAATTTATGGAATTAATCATCAGATAAATCAATTCAATTGAAAATTTCAACCCATTACAGTATTGATAAAATACTTTTTGAAAATATGACATGACCCAAACTTGAGGAAAAAATCTACAGGGAGCGAATCCTTAGCATTTTATCAACACTGCAGTGCGAGCACGGATCGTCGACTCGATAAAATTTGACAGTAATTATCGATAAAATCAGTTTTATCGAGCTGCGGTAACATGGAACTTATTTTATGCGAATTCATGCGATAAAACTTCGTCGAAAATGCAATGTTCATAATATGTATAAAGCTTTCAAAATGCCATTTGTTTCTATGATCGGGCTTCAAATAAGAGGTGGTAAATCTTTAATTCTGGCCAAATGCGTGTGTGACTTAGACCTGCTAACACTATTCGGTGTAGTCTTGACATTAAGGCTTGACGCGGTGTTTTGCCGTTGTTGTACGTTGACTTTGGCAGCACTGAGGGGCGCGCGGGGTGTAGCAAATCCATCGTTAAGTTTCAAAGCGGAGCGGGTGAGTCGCGTCGGTGTGTATAACATATTATTCTTAGGCGTCACGGGCGTGTTGATTTGTTCCATATTCTCTTTGCCGACTTTAGGCGTTAGAAGAGTTTTTTTTCTCGGAGATTTCTTCGCAGTGTTACAAGTATCTGAATTATCGATGCGTTGGCAAACTATCGAGGGGATAATAGGCTTAGTTGGTCTGGAGGTGGCCAATGAACTACGGCTGATTTGTTTATCATGAATCGCGTCCTGAAAAAGAAATGAACAATATAGAATTTTTCACATAAGTCAATAATTACAAAAATTTGGACATTAGTTATGAAAAGAAATATGATGAGAAAAGGTACATTTTCCAACAACAGCTTGAGCTTCAGGAGAAGGTAACACCGTTATCAAATCCCCAGCATGGTGGTAGGGTACTTTTAAGTACCCGCCTGGCTAGGTACCACCCTCAAGTTTGAAAAACTGTCACCAAACACATAGTGTGTTCAGGTAGCAGTCCTTGAGAGCGAGTGAGTATTCTAGGTCTAGCGTGATAACATCTTCGACCACATCGTCACTGACCATCAAGTGAGATAGTGGTCAAACGCTAGATCTATACAGCATAAAAAATAAAATAAAATAATACTTCTAGCGTAATCACTTGCTGGCCAATGACAATGTGGTCTAAGGACCACATTGTGGCCATAAAGTGAGTTATTGGTACTACATCTATATAAAAGTAAAAAATTAGCACATTAAAATTATTTTTATATCACAGAGAGCAAAGCAGCTGTCGACGGTAAGTGATCACCGTCGCCCATGGATATCTGTAACACTGGTGATACTACGAGACCACTCTTTTAAGAATGCATTAACTCTTCTTTGAAGCATCATACATACCTTGAATGCAGTGTATGTGGTCATCAGAGTAGTCTCAGCCAGCGGGTCTTTCGCGGGTAGGTCTTGCGAGTCTGCAGTGGACCGTGTCCCGTTTACAGACCGACGACCGCTGCTTTTTCGTTTGCCATGAGACTGAAACACATGACAATCACAATACTAATTGGGTATATCAAAAACATGGTTTGAGTAGATGCCGGCTAAAAATATATATTTATATGGGCCGTTTAGATGGGTTAGTATGGGCAAGCCTGAGACTATAAGACATACAAAGATAGGAACCATAGAAACAATTTTTAAAGGAAATGAAACAGAATACATTTTATATAATATCATGTTTTATATTTTATAGTAACGTTGACTGATTATGACCTACTGGATCGTCTCGGGTTCTTATCGGGATATTACTTATTCGCTGAAGCAACGATATACGTAGGGTAGCTGGCAGCACATGGAGAAGAAAAGCCGAAGATAGAACTCAGTGCCGTGCATTAGGAGTGGCATATGTCCAGCTAGTCCATTGAACTAACGTAGAGTTAAGATGATGATGATAATATCATCATCATGTTCCATGTTTTTTTTCATCATATACCATTTTTTTTTTTTTATTCACAATAGACAGGCGTTTGACCACTATCTCACCTGATGTTAAGTGATGATGCGGTCTACGATGATTCACGCCTGCCTAGAAGATACCTGTTCACTCGTGACTTGAAGATGCCCAGATTGTATTCATGTGGAAACACAGGCTTAGGCAATGAGTTGTTATATACCAATATATACCATGTTTATTTTTTTTGTTGTCCATGCCCAAATTACTGGAGAACAGGCAACTGTGCCGAAATATCGAGCAAAAATTAAAATTGATAATCCGATAATGAGGTTCTATATTAGAGATTATATCTTAACAACTTATATCCGATATATCTTTTAAAAAAATGTATTACAAATATTTTTTTATTGTTGCCTTTACAAATTATATTTATTTTTTGCAATAGAGCGTACCATACTATTGCTTCAGTCATTTAAAATATGATTAGAAAAATGTGGTGCACTTAAACTTACCGGACGCTTGTGTTTCAGGATGTTGGCGTTAACAGTCATCTTTGGTGTCTTCTTCACATCATCTCCGTAGTTGAGCTTCCTCTTCACATCGCTTTTGCTTTCGACGACCCCTTTAGCTACCAAACGTCCGCTTCTACGCCTGCACACAAATGAAATACAATTTATAATAAGACCCATGTTTTATCATTCATCACCAATGGGAAATAAGTGGACAAATCGCAAATGTATGCAAACAAATAAATTGTAATTAAGCGTTTGCAGCGGTGCTCAGCGGTGGTTCTTAATCTGTTAAGTGGGTACATCAAGAGACGCTGCGATCGTGCATTGACATTTTGTGTCATTTTCGGCTTTGGACTAACTCAGTGCCAGATCGGCGGAAATTAGGGGCATACAATTTTTTTTGAAAGGGAATAAAATACATATTTTTACTAGGCTAGGCAAGAATATGAATATTACTAAATAGTCATTCGCGTGTTTACAACAGATCGAAATGGGATAATTATTTGCCTGTTAAATTAGACAAAATAAATGGCATTTCATAAGACACTTAACATTAATTTCTACAGCACTCTCATAAAAACGAATTAATTCACTCTACTTAGCTATTTTACTCTACTTTGTTTCTACTTTTCTTTAATACTGCATACTCTTTAAAAAACATGCTACTTTTATTGTAATTGATGTTGAACGTTCCTTATTTAGTGTTCATTTCTATATAGGTACTATGACCATGTTTGTATACATATATATCCATAAATTATATAGCAAAATGTAAATATACCTAGGTACCTTCTAAAACCATTTGTTACTTGTAGAAGTGTTATTAAGTAAAGTGAATATCGTAGCTTATAATGCTCACTGTACAAAGAGTGCATACATTTTTATCTGTTTTCTGGTAAATGAGACAAAAAATGAATTTAAAAAAGTTGAAAAATAACATAAATTTGTAATTTTGTCACAAGACTAAAAAAGGCGCGTTAGCCTGAGTAGTCATCATACAATTTAAGATTATATAATATCTTGACTGTGTCTTGTTTTATATATATATTAAAGTTAATGATAAATAAAAATCTTTTAAAACAAACAAACAATACTGCATACTAACTAGTACTGCATGTAAGCAACCGCTTATTCATAAACCATGCTCTCAAAACCGTCTTATGCGTATGTGTCTTATGTATAACCTAACCTAACCTAACTAGTCATTTTATTTAATATAGCGGTACGCCCAGGCTTCGCACGCGAGTTTCAATATTTTTCCCCCATACAAAAGTGCATAACGCCGCTAAAGAAGTTTTCATTTCAAAAAATACATTATATAATAATAATATATTGAGTATAAATTACTGTTATTGAATCATCTAGTTATGCATCTTCACATCTACGATAAGTTAATGTAAGCCAAGAGTACAATAATATTTCTCATTCCTTCTACATAAGCAATATAATTTACTTGAAAACATTACTCGTATTAGATTGTCAATCAAACTCGCCTTGAAACAAAATTGTTTAATGTGGTTGTCCATAACGTTCAATAGCGCGCACTGAAATTATAAAGGAATGAAAAATCTTCTTCTTGTCTTTACCCAACACTAGATGGCGTCGGTATGAAATTGTTTTCTCTTTCATTCAAGTGAGATGGTAGCCTAGATAAAGGTGAAATTTTCATTGGTTATGGCGCACGGAGCGAAAATGAGTCTTGGCCTCAAGGAAAAGTATCAAAAAAGATATATTATTACGCTCAATTCAAATTCTAGTCTATTCCACTGTTCCCGCCTCGTGACTGGTTTTCCATTATAATTTGATAACCAACAAAGTTGTTTATTGCATGATCCAATATTGAGGTAGGTATACATAAGAAGAAACAAATTGTGAAGCAACACGTTAGACGTGTAACGGTCAATTTAATCTAGTGTTACTTTCGTCACGACTCGTTGGTTGGCATTACAGTCAGTGATTTAAATTTAATTAGGTTTATTGTGTACAATGAAGTCAAGTGTGATTAATGCAATTATTTTACAAATACATAAATTTACTTGTTGAAAATAACGCTTAGCGCTTAGGTACTTTTTTGAAGCGATGATATCTAAGAGGTGGGTGAGTGGGAATTCAGACTGACGGACGCTGGTTCGATCCCCACCATCACCACGTCAAGACCACAAGGCATATACATATGTACGAGCAAAACTTTTCTCTCTTTTGTATCTGATTCGCGAGCATGCTTGCCAGATAAAATAGTAAACATGCCGGCGGTACGGGACTATGTATTGTTAATAAATCAATCGGGGCTTTATCGCGAGAAAAAAAATTTAGTAATTTATTTACCTCGACGTTTCGATCAAGTTGCATTGATTGTGGCCACGAGAACACTGGAGAAATGCGGGTGGCAATATCGGTGAGACCGCGTAGTTTCTCCAACTACCCACTATTGATGTTGTTAAACTGTAGGGCTGTGACATCCCTACATACCAACTTGGTCGAAACGTGGAGGTAAATAAATTACTAAATGTTTTTCTCGCGATCAAGCCCCGATTGATTTATTATCAATGTGTTCGAATCGCGGAAGTCTAAAACTTACACGGGTCTACAGAGGCCGGAATAATTAATTTCGTGGAGGTCTTTAACTATAATACTGTACTCATTGGTACTACATTTCTTTTTCTTTATGGATCTAGCGTTTGACCACTATCTCATTTGGTGATCAGTGAGGATGTGTTCAAGGACTGTTCATTGTAATCATCATCTCAGCCATAGGACGTCCACAGCTGGACATATGCCTCCCCCATTGATTTCCACAAGGACCGGTTGTAAGCGGCCCGCGTGCATTGTACCATTGCCGTTAATTGTAATGTAAAACTAAAATTGTATTTTGTCAAGTTGTCGCTGTTATTCCAATTCACTGAATAAATGAATTATCAAATTGCAAAAGATCTTACCTCTTAACAGTGGTGATGGCGCTTCTCTTCAATGCAGACAAATTATTGGCGCTGCTGGTGAACGCCTTCGTCGCGCTGCCCGTGATCAGCTGCCGTTTGGTCGGAAGCCTGCGAGTGGACACGACTTCAATGCTGATAGGTTTATTTCTAACCAGATTTGAGCAGTATCTTAATTTCTATGAAAATATATGGAATTGGAATCAAAATACATATTTGATATTACCTGAATTACTAACTTTGAATTTTATTCAAAATACCTAACACTTAGCCAATGCATCTTGTCTAGGCCGACTGGTTTGTGAGGGATTGTTGAAAATAATTGGCTGCGTATCAAACAGCAGTCTCAAAATCTCACACTTTTTTTATCCTGTATAGATCTAGCGTTTGACCACTATCTCACTTGATGGTCAGTGACGATGTGGCAGAAGATGTCATCACGCTAGACCTAGAATACTCCCTGGCTCTCAAGGACTGCTGCCTGAACACACTATGTGTTTGGTGACAGTTTTTCAAACTTGAGGGACATAACGTCTCCAAACTTACTTGTTCTTCTCAGCGGTGGCAGCCAGACCGGCGGCGGTGCGGTTACGTTTCCCGAGTGGAGACGTGGCCAGAGAACGGAACAGTGGAGTGGTCGGCGTGTGGGCTTGTTTGCGGGCAGATAGCTTGTTGTGACGTTCCTGCAACAAAAATATGCGTACACAAATATTAATAAGATAAATAAATATACACATATAAATAATAATATATACATAAATATAATAGACGGTCGCCGTGGCTCAGTGGTCAGTGACATGACTTCTGTGTTCTCGGGACCCTGGGTTCGAATCCCGGCAGGGGCAAACATTTGTGCGATGAGTGTAGGTGTTTGTCCCGGGTCTTGGATCTTTGTGTGTGCCCATGCCTCCCGCGAAACAGGGAATCTCAGTGCGGGGATTTGAGTATGATAAATAGAAATATAAAAAAAAAAAAAGTATTCCATTGTTTAATATGGTAAGCACTTTTGTCGCTGTAAAACTATTATATTTTTCACGTTCCTCAAAATTATGATGGCCACTAATACAGGAGATACCACTAATACTACTAATATGATAATTATTTGCAAATAATTATCATACATAAAATTATTGCGGTATTGATATCCTTGTATAATGAATTACGTACAGTATTTATAATTATTTTCCTTGTTAATTTAATCGATGTTACAAAACGCCATCATTTGTGAATCGATTTTTATATATTGATTGAAAATTCTTTTTCATGATCAACATCGGTTTTAATGTTTATAATTGATTTGATGGAACTGTTGAAAATCGAACATAGATACAGGATGAGATAGGTAGTTATATCATAACTCCGTGATTCATGAATTGATTTGAAAGCTTCTTATCGTGCAAAAGGTTCACTTCCAGTTGGGTCTCATAGAAATTTCATGAAACTCAGTCAAGTATTTCTATTCATTTTCAAATATATGGTTCACATTTTCCTCGCATAAGTAGAGGAAATGATTTAGTGCAGATTATGAAGTACGCCATCATTATACTTATCAAGTAATTTGTGGCGTATTGCGTAGTACATTAAACTTAATATTTTACAATTAAACAGTTTTTTTTTAAATTCATTACCATTCACACAAGGTCTTCAGGTCCCAAACTAGGCAGAGCCTGTACTATGGTAACCTGATGACTGATATATATACTTATATACATATACACACCCAGACACAGGTCAAACAGACATGTTCATACACACAAATGTTTGACCCGTCCGGGAATCGAACCCGGGACCAGCGGCTCAGAAGGCAAGAGTGCTCCCAACTGCGCCAACCGGCCAGTCTAGTCTCTCTAGTCATTTGGTAATGTGACCCAGACTTGTCTCGCCCCGACGTTCACCGAGTCAACATGTGCTGTGGATGCGCCGAGCAGAGGCGAAACTCGTGTCGAACAGGTTGAGTAAGATTACATGTGTAATATAACCATAATATAACCATCGTTCTGCATAAATCCTGTATGCAATTTATGCGGGAACGAGGGAGGTGCACACTGCATGATAGAGCTGGAATATTTTATCTCTTTGTGCTTATACACTAAACCTAATGTAACCTTTAATATATATTGTAATTTACTTTTTGGAAATAAATATTTATTATTATTATATCAAAACAGATCAATAACATATTGATATTCCAAATCGTATCTCTCTGCTGTACTAAAGGTGTCTAATTTGCCATATATGTGTATATTTAAAAGCTGTACCTACCTATCCTTAAGTTGGCTTATGATTTATCACACTGGCTAATTGCAATTGATAAACGGGTTATACTAGCAAGGAGGACACTGATAGAGTTTACAAATCGCCTGGTACTGTCTAGGATGAGCTCCTTCTAGCTCATCCTAGACAGTACCAGTACCGGTGTAAACACGTTAGCCTTATGTAAACACTAGCCTTTAACTTTATACTCTAATAAATTATGAATTATATGAATAAAAACGAATAGATTTTTAAGGAGAAACATATAATATATAAAAACGACTATGACCAGTGAAAACTAAGAATCTAATTTGATAAATGAAACAGAACATGCCCAAAAAAAACCAGAAAGCTAAAATGAGTGAAACATCTTACATGCAGTTGTTAGTTCATTAATCAAATCAGAATCTTGCGCCGAAAACAATGGTCTTTTTACTCCTGACTAGTACATAGTAGTGTAGTGCATCACCTGCGGACAATACAGTATTCAACTGAATCGAAAATCTAGTTTCTCCATCCTATAAAAATGGTAATCTCTATATTACTAAAAATGTCCCGGGGCGTAAACTGACTTCAACGACATGTGTAGTGTTTCAAACTTTTTGGAAAGCATTATGATTTGAGAAGATGACGTAAAAGAGATGCATTAGGATTTACCAAGTTATCTTTTTGATTTGTTTTTTAATCGAAAGTATGTTATTGTTACATCGCCGATGAAATATATAAGCATTTTTCCCATACGTTAAATATATTCATTAGTAATAATAGTTATATTATTAGATATATATGATCAAAGATAAAAATTGCCTCAGGTCATATGTTGTTGTATCTCATCTGATTCCATGTCAACCGCTTCAATAAATAAATTCCTAACCGACTTGTAGGCAGAGGCCGAGGCATGATTTTATTAGTTAATTTTGTAATGTTATCGCCTTTTATTTTATACAAAATGTTTAAAATAGCTATGCCTTACTGCTTTTCTGATTTCCCAATCGTCCTCTATAAGCTGCAGCAATGGTTTCCCGTCGATGGTGAAAGTGAGCCCAGTTTTAGCTTCGTATTGTGTCACAAGTTCACGGATCTGTGCTTCGATCTTGGGAAGCTGAAAGTTATAAGGTAATGTATAAAGGTAACACCAGATTATGAGCATTTTTTAAATTGATATTTGCATTGATCCTGGTGTACGCATCAAGTTTAATAAAATCGTCTAACATATGGTGGCATATTATTCAGGTTAATATAAACTGGTAGAACACTAACAACAATTGAATAAAAATTAAAATCTAAAAAATGGGACAGATTTTCTCTATAAGGTCCTTTTATGTAAAATGGTGTCTCTCAATAGGTACACGGCCAGAGTCTTAAAGTCGCGAGTGAATAGGTACCTTCTTGCTTGCGTGCTCCATCTGAGACCCTTTGCGTCACTTAATATCAGGTGAGACAGAGAATAAGTACAACGTTATTATCATCTTTAAAAAGGTTGTAATTTAATTCGTAGAACTTGAAACATGTGGAACTAACTAAAACTGTTGTTGTGAGCCATAAACCAACTAAGTTGTTAAGTTGTTTGTTATTTTGAGTGAACAACGAAGTCACCATAGTAACGGTGTGATATAATGTGATGTATGCCAGGCTCAAAATATGGACTGGTACTGAAGGACAGCAGTCATAAGCATACACATTGCTTCAGGTTCTTTTTTTAACTTGGAACAAAGCTAGTCTACAAGCCGTCCTCAGCAACTAATGCTCGCATGGTGTGGATTGGATTCCAAGACGATGCTGCCTTGAATGAACGGCTGAGGTACGATATAAACCGCCCCTGCACCGGGTCCAACTGTCACTAGTACTTTTTAATTATTTGTTAAGGTGGAGGTTACGCCTTTGTGCACTTCCGCCACCCTGGGGGGAGGGTTGGCGGGGTGTGCCAGACTCGAAATCTGATGTGTGACCCATCTAAAGTACCCTCAAATAACAATAAAGTATCTCTGAATCTTTATCACAAAAAATATTCTACATTGCATTGTTGATCATAAATGCGCTTACGTTGCTAGCAATCGCCTTCCTCTCCTTTTCTTCTTTGAGCAATTGTCCGCCGCGGTTTTGATATCGGTTAGGTTCGGACGCGCGCGCTTCAAGTTCTGTCATCTTCAGCCACAGATTTTTACGAGTCAGGACCATATCAAATATTTGCCTGAAAACAAAAATTTGTTATTATCTTAAATATCGCCGCCCTTACCTATGCGATCTTTGCACCCTGCATTGAAGTATTACGTAACGCAATTTTTAGAGATTTTTGATGTAACTGTCTACAGAAAGTTTAAAAACAACAACCAGATAGCAACCATGGTAAGTGTCTCGGGAAACAAAACTAAAGCCTCGAGTAGCTGTGCCTAGTTCCATTAATAATACATAGCCCCATTTATTAGGGATTAAAATGGTTTCACTAGAGCTGGTGGAGAATGCACAAAGCACAAGAAGGTTATGAGAAATTCCTCACCCCTAGAGAAAAAGGGATATAAGATATTACGAAGAAACTAAACTTGAACACAAACCTAACACTGTTAAATATTGTATGGACTCTGTGTAACACTAGCAATGCAATGTCACAAGCAGAGGAGGCAATAAGTACTTTAGTTATTGTACACCTGCTATACAGGCTCGAAAGAGACCTAGTGTGGGGGGTACATAACTTCTCAGGGGTACCATAAGTTATAAAATGTGTATTTTCCAAATCTAAGTTGATACTCATCAACTTAGATTTCCTCATCGCTCATCCTTGTGAGACATGAATAAATTATCTTATCTTATCATCATCATCTCAGCCATAGGAGCGTCCACTGCTGGACAAGGCCTCCCCCATTGATTTCCACAAGGACCGGTTGGAAGCGGCCCGCATCCACATCTTATCTTACTATCGAAAACTATTAAAGTAATCTAGTCATCTCTATTCACTTACTTGTTATCGTTGTAGTATTTAGTAATTTTTTCGAGGTACAGTTCATGCAGTGTGAGCGTGTCTTCAGTAAATGTATCTCTGTAGTAATGTATGAACTGTTCACGCTCGCTATTTGAATACATTATGTTGTCCCACATCAGCTTGATCTTGGTGCGGACATTTGCTACAAACACCTGAAACAATCAAACTCAGTTCAAAGAAGATTCCTTGACCACTTTGATAACACCCATATATAATGCTTTTTATTCCAAAATTCTATGGGATAATCAGATGTTCTACGCATTAACAGGCAAGTCGTAGCCCACGCAGGTGAAACTGATTGTAGTTATTAGTAAAAAAAAGTATGGTCCTTATTGTATTTAAAAAAATTTAAACAAAAAATGCAACCGACTTCAACACTCATAAGTGTGAAATAACTTGTTAAAGTCGGTACCATGATAGTTCACACAAAAGTAACTATCATCACAATATTGTGCTCACGGTCATGGACTTCGACAAGTTATTTCACACTTTTGAGTGTTGAAGTCTGTTGCATTTTTTGTTAAAAATTTTTTTTCACTCTTTTCAGTGACCTTTGCTACTCACGGGACACTCAATTAATTGTCATTGTGTGTTCTGTGATGTCTTCAACCGCGACAATAATATCATCAAGATACGCGTAGCACTTTTCAGTTATTGGAGTATAACTCAAAAACCGCTTGTCCGATTTTGATGAAATTTGAATGGGACCACCACGAAAGTATACTCTAACAAAAAGAAAATCATCAAAATCGGTTCATAAACGACGAAGTTATCCGCGAACACACATAAAAAAAATATATACGGTCGAATTGAGAAACCTCACTTTTTTGAAGTCGGTTAAAAAGCATGCTACGCGGAACTTACGCTCAAATATCTAAAGGAAAATTTCGGCTACTTGTGGGATTTAAAACCGGGACTACAAAATAACGTAATGTCGCTTTGACATCTAAGCTATAGTAGCCTATAAGTAATAGGTTCATATACAGATCTTCCACTGGCCGTCCGAATTTATTCCTTCCTTTTACAACTGAGGGGATGTATTTCTTAGCGCCATCTACCTTTGATTGTATGACCTATTAATAGGACTGATAGACCAACATTGCAGTTGGTAATGTATCAAGCGTAGACCATATCCTGATTTTAAGAAGTTTTATGTTTTCGGTAGTCGTGGGTTCAAATCCAACTAGTAGCCAAATGATTTATTTTTGAGTCTTCCCGTCATCCCATGGCAACAGTCAATATTTTTGGAATAAAAAGTAGCCTATATGTTATTCTAGGGTATAAGCTATCTCCATTCCAAACTTCATGAAAAACCGTTTAGCCATTTCAGCGTGAATGAGTAAGAAACATACAAACGACAAACAAACTTCCGTATAATATTAGTGTGTTCATTTTTGTATGATTATTTTCTAAAGTATGCCTAAATTTATTTACTATTCCAGGAGTACTCTTACAAGACGGGCCTGTATGGACAATGTGTTACATACAAGGCAGCTATAGACGTATGCCATGATTACAGGAAAAGCTAAGATACACAAGCAACTATCGATTTATGACATCACAATTATGATGTGAACGCGAACGCCATGCAAATCACTAAAAGAGCATAATGCTTTTTGTAGAAAAAATACATGAATAATTTTAGATTGCTTAAAATCCTTTTTTTATAACACTCATGAAACAATTCCTAGAAAAAGTAGTGTCGCAAACATTTCAATAATTATATATAAAATCACACACGATCTCCATGAGGCTGACTACCTTTTTCTTCTTATTGTCTTTGGAACAACCACATATGCCACTGGCGCAACTATGTCAGTAACCCGAGGCCATTTCAATTTCAAATTTCAATTAAAATTTATCTTATACATGGTAAATATCAACCGGCTCGATCGCTGGCTGCAGAGAAGTAAAAAATCTCTTGCTAACCTGTGACCAGTGCACCAGTGGAATGTAAACACTGTAGACACTATGTAGACTGCCTAAATAAAATTTCGACACAGCGTGATATAGGCACATCAGCTTAATGCTGCTCGCCTATTGCTCAAATAAATAAATAAAATAAATATCAGAAGTATAATTTAATACATAAGTAATAGGTACATATACATAGCAATATGAATAATAAATGACACATGATAACTGAAATAAAACCTTATACACAAATATTATCTCTCATTCATGTTTCTTCATCATCATCTCAGCCATAGGATGTCCACTGCTGGACATACTGCGGCCACTGCGGGCCGCTTCCAACCGGTCCTTGTGGAAATCAATGGGGGGAGGCCCCCCATTGATTTCCACAAGGACCGGTTGGAAGCGGCGCGCATCCAGCCCTTGCCTGCGATCTTAGTCAAGTCGTCTGTCCACCTGGTCGGTGGCATGTTTCATGTTTCTTACAGAACTGTAAATATACTTTGAATAATACCACATGTACCACAGTGAGAGACAATGGCAAGGAAAATAATTTATATCTTTTGCTCCTTAAATAGTTATTTGGAACATACGTTCGACTGAGCTTGTCACTCAGTTCTGCCATGCTGTTATATCAAGAATTTAGGATTGATTGGGTAGTCAGCCACTACCCGAAGGCAGTGGAAATTCACAAAACACCCCAAGTGGGGCATCAGCGTCCCACTTGGGGTGTTTTGTGAATGCATGATGACATGCATAACTCAGTGCCCTTAATTCGAATAAGAATAACTTGACTAACCTCCATTGACCGTGACACCCGTCGCACCAACAGACATATTTTTGAAAGAGTTCAAGAGAAACAAAGTTTAAAGTTAGTTGTCGCTTCAAGTACCTGACTAAAGTTGAAATATACCTGAATCTTCTGGCGTTTGATAAGGTCACATCTTTTAATCTCTTCCTTTATAGCAGCCTCTGTATGAGGGTTGCAGCCAGGGTGAGCTTGTAGGAAGTTCTCCCGGTATATTTGATCTTCTTCCAAACATTCCCATAGTTTAGTCAGGCGTTCACGCAATTCCAGCACCTAGGTATATAGGTAACTTTTAACTGAATTCATCAATGGGAGAATATTTCTAATCAGTATGTAATGCAATATTAAATAAAAACATTGGTTGCCTGGAAGAAATCGCTTTAAGCGATAAGGCCGCCCTTTGTATCACTGTATTTATATCTGTTTGTTTTCTTTAAGTGTGTGTTTTTGAAATAGTGTGCAAATAAAGAATTTTTTTATCTATCTGTCTATCATTATTAGTAAATACTTGGGAAAGGGCGCAGACCCCAGTCTCTAAGGAGTTGTATTTGAAACGAATGCAGTAGTCTCATTAATCCAGCACTATCGAAAACAAGGGGGTGCCGGATTATTGATTTGACACTTTTAGCTATTTTCAACATGAAAACACAAGATAACAGATATGTATGTGTGATTGTGACAATTATTTATATTTTTGATTGTTGATTGGTCATACTGATGCCGGTGGAACGAGAGTCAGAAGAGAAGGGTCCCAAAATATTGTACGTAGCGAATTACTGAAGTGCTGGTTTAGTGAGACAAAAATAATATCAGTTCAGTTATAGAAGTGCGAAATTTATACTTTCAGGAGAAAGGCTAATAATCAGTCCAAATTCAGAGTTTTCGGGCCGCACAAGGGCCGCCGACTTGATCTAACACCTGTTATTCGCAGACTACAGCCAGGACCGACGGCTTGACGTGCCCTCCGAAGCACAAAAGCACTCCGTTGAAAATGTTGTATTGTGTGTGTGATGTACATAATTTTGCCACAACTTACCCTATTATTTGTCTGTTCATATTTCTCTTGCAAGTCTTGTTGCAGTTTTCCTAGGCGGTCCATATTCAAATCAGTCACGTTGAAATCCACAGACAGATTGGTGACGACCATCTGTTCGAATTTGTTCTGGGGTTTTATTTGTAACTTTTCTGTGAAACAATTGAGAATATTAACGGACATTTAAAAGATGCCAGGTTACATTCTTAATTTCATATTAGCATAGTGAATCATCCACAAGAAACAATGATTATATGAGTAAGCATATGGTTGTAGTGTAGTCTCAAGTATTGGGGGAATGTAAGAAAAGCAGATTTTTTTATAATGTATAGATGTTTAGTAGTCTGTATTGTTGAAACGTTTGACCACTACTCACTTGACGGTCATAGACGATGATGTTGATGATGTTATCACTCTAGACCTAGAATGCTTACTGGCTCTCAAGGACTGAGATAACAACTGTATCTAAATAACGCCAGTGTTTGCAGATTAACTATTAGTAGTATTAGCCGTAGACCTATATATAAGCTTCACAATAAAAATTGTATGGCAAAAACTTCGGTTCTGACATAGTAACTGTTTAATAAAAAGCTTTTAAAGGCTTATTTCACAATGGAAGGATCACAATAGTTTTATTAATTTTGAAATATGCCTTATTGGTCTTATGCCAAGATGGCGCTACAGTATAATTAAATAAAATAAATAGATATGGCCCTAATTCTGTTAATCACACAAACTAGCTAAAATTCACTAAAATTCTTCAAATTGAAATAGCTCGTATTCTATTAACGCTAAAATTCAAATTCGTATAACTCCATACAACGCTCTCACTAATATTAGACGAGTTTTATTCCATTGCTGGCTAATTGCGGGTAGTTTTAGTAGGGACCAAATAAGTGGCGACTTAATTTCGCTAAAACTACCCGCAAATTTAACAAATATATTTAATTTTTGGTAATGTTATTGATAAGTCTCATACTAATTTAGACTTTATCGTAACCCTATAAGAATTGATTTAGTTTTCCAACATTTTAGTTTAGTTCAGTTAATTAAGCGAATCACTACCATTAACGAGGTTTATTAAATTTATATTAAAAATTATTTTTTTTCAAATGAAGAGACAACCCACAGCCGTTTGGTGTGGCGCAAGATTACTAGGAGGGCTGACCCCAAATGAAATGGGACTTAAAGCCAGGATAAAGAAGAATAAGATATTAACGAGGTTTAAAACATATCACTCATTGAAGGTCACAAGATTTACACAATTCATAAAAATTGCAACTTACTAAAAGCATATCAAAAGTCAAAATTCAGAAGCAGATGAACCTTTTATGGAATGCCTCTAGAAAAATAAAATGATAACATGCAAATGCTAGGTCCTAGGGATGTAGACTTCAATTTTTCCAGGAACTTACAACAGTTCGGTACAAACATCTAGTTTCTCATCAAAGAGAACTGAAAACTTATTAGTCTAACAATTTTTATCTTTCATATTAAGAAAAAAGATGTACAGCTTCTTTGATCTTACCCATAATATTTTTAATCTCGATTTGCACATTAAGAAATATTTCAGCACGTTTATCACGTTCAGACTGCAGCAATTCTAGGTGGTTTTTGAGCTGGTTCAATTCTTCCTCAGAAGGCAGTGGAACCTCCTGCAACTCCTGGATGGTGACGCCCAGTTTATCAGAGAGGTCACGCTGCCATTCCAAAAGGCGATCCATCTTCATACGTCTCTGCTGCATCTGTTCTCTATACCTGAAGATAAAGGTACCATAATCTTATACTCTACTATCTACTATATAAATGCTAAAATATGGATTTAATATGATTCTCAAAATGAAAGTTATTGTGATATAAGTTGATAATTTTCTCAAAAACCACTGGATTAAAAAAACTTTTTCGTTTACATCCAAATACAAAGTATGTTTAAAATCTTGATGGACTTAGACAGTACAGAGTACCTAATGTTTGTAATATTTTAGAAGAAGCAATAAAGATATTGGATATTATCCCATATAATATCCAATATCTTTATTTCTTCTTCTAAAAATGATGTATAAAGGCAAAACATAAACAGTTTGCAGCAGTAGATAGAACACTATGTGATATTGAGCAAAATGACTAACCAATGGGAGCTATAACAGTATTTTTTGTGGTGACTTTCGTCAGTTTCTGTCCGGTATACCACATGGCACAAGGGCTGGTGAGGTAAGAGCATGTCTAAAGAGTTATAGATTGTGGCATTACATCTGTGCCACAATCACATAATTGTATCCCTATGAATTTCACAATAGATATACAAGCGCGAATGGGAGGCAATAAAAATGCACAAGAGTTTTCTGATTTGCTACTTGAGATTGGAATTAATGCATCCACCCACAACAACAAGGAAAAGTGGTTTTAAGAGAAAACCTGTGTTGCACAGTTTCATCAATGCAGGACCTTAAGTCATCTGTGTATGGAAAGGAAACATGTCACAAATAGCAACTTATGAATTTATTCCTGGCTTTGCAAAAGAGCTATTTTGACACCACAAAATGACACACACACGAAATGAGCAAGCAGCAGCAATAAATACTGAAATTTGGAAACTTTGTTATTATAATGTAGATTAATTCTCCATTAATAGGAGTTATGGAAAAAAGAGATCTACCCACTATCCAGTACAACTTTTAGAATCTCAGTGTTCCTGAATTGTCACTCATGCTAAAATTAAAGGTTGACATACCCTATAATGCTCCTTAGAAAAATAAGCACACAAAATCTCTGTAACGGCACCAGATTCAAAGTGACCAATTAACAAAACATGATATACAAGGTGCAGAGCAGGTGATACTGCTTTAATACCCAGAATTCCTCTCATTCTGAATAATTTTCCATTTAGTTTTAAACTTTTCTAGTTCCCAGTGACTGTGTTAGGCCATGACAATTAATAAAGCCAAATCTCAGACACTGAAAGTTGCAGGAGTAGGTCTGAGTATTGGTTGTTTTTCGCAGTCACAGGTCAGCTTTATGTGACTCTGTCGGGTGTTAGTAATCTTTGAAAAATAAGCTATGATCCCAGACTTTTTGTCAATAGAAATTCACGCAGACAAAGTCACAGGCAACAGCTTGTTTTTTTTTTAAAAGATTATAAGCTTGCGTTGACCACTGTTTCACCTAGTTACAAGTAAAACAATTGCATAATGCAAATATTTTTATACACCTACACACATTAAAAAATGGGTCTAGACAGACAATATATTGGGCACGAAAGCAATTCTCAGAGTTTATATTTTGCCTGAAGTATGTACTACAAAAATAACAATATCTTACCCAGCAATTTGTTCTCCTAGTTCCCTCTTGTAATCCACAAGCATCATGTCTGGTTTTGGGTCCATTATTGTGATGTCTACAGAGAGGCATCGACTGAGATATTCTGATTCCTCCTTCAACTCTGTTGGAAAACAATAAAAAACCCTTGAATCTATTGAATTGACACAACAGAGGGTATTGGCAGGAGATAGGACCCAAAAGCTGCAATTTGTATTGCCTCAACAACTAATCTCTGATTAACTTCAAGAATTATTCCTATATATGGGGAAATTATTTTACTTTTTATATAGATATATATATATAATTTAGATAGGCAAATAAGATATGAAGAATATGATTATTTTACTGATCAGATATTTTATGGACCTGAATTATGTTTTTAGTTTTAACTTCATTATTTTACAACACTCCCAAAGGCCAAAAAATATCCTACTTACTTTAAAACATAAGTTCTTTGAATTATATATATAATTTATGTATATATATGTGTACATATTTATAAATATACAAATATTATAATGTTAATTAAGTTATGTAATCAAAAGAGTAGCATGTACTTAAGTTTTGAAAAAAAAATACCAATTCACATGGAACTTGACAACTCCAGCATTATACAAAAGGAAGTTTTCTTCTTCTGTTCTTAAATTATGGCCTCTGCAGCTACTTGCCACAATTCTACCAGTGTCCATTCATGCTAGTTTAGACCAGGATACTCCACTGTGTTTCATGGAATGACATTTGAAACTCAAAAAAATCTTAATACTAATAAATAAATAAGATAAATAGAGGTATATGAGAAGAATGGCTGGCTCTTCTAATGAGATAGTCGTCATGGCTCGGTATTCAGTAACATTGACATTGGAACGGCAGCCCAGAATTTGATTATCCGCTAACATTTCAATGATGAGCATAGAAGTTTATTATCGGGTCTTGTGATCGTGTATGTGATGTGTTGTGTTCCATACCCACCGCGACACAGGGTATCCAAGTGCAGGGTGTGAGTGTGAATGCAAATAATAATTTACTATACAAACAAGGCTTCGACGCAGCCAAAAAAATTTAACTTACTATTCACTTGATCCTGCAATTCCTTAAGCTTCTGCCTGGTTTCCGAAATTACATCCTTGTGAAGATCCTTCTCAATCTGTACAATTTTCATAATGTTATTCCTTTTGGCATCATCTTCTACGCCAAGATGCGACCAGTTTATCCACAAGTCTTCCATCATAGCTCGTATATTTGCAGATACTTTATTGATGACATTATCGCTAGAAATTATCAGAAGTTAGAAAAATAGCGGTTTTTAAAGAAACTACAGTATCCATTAATTGATACGCATTAGAAAATTATGCCAATTAATGCCAAACCTCCTACCTTCTTCTAAAAATTACAATTCACATGACTATTTTACTTACAAAAGCTGGTTGACTTCTTCCGATGAGATATTCATTTTATCGACAACTCAGTCACAGTAGTTATACGAAACATTAACACAATAGCTCAGATAAGCACTCAAAGAAAATAACAACGGATAAATTCGACATATATTAAATGTAATGAACAACCGGAACAACCAAGATCGTTTGCTTTCAAATTTGACAAACCATCAAGACGTTATAAAATCGAATGCTATTCAACGCCCAATCCAAAGTGTGAATAATGAAATCTGAGCGATGATTGGCCGAAAATAGTTATTTATAGATTCGTTCAAAAAGTAATGCAGTTGGTATACTTATTTTTTTCTATTTTGGCTCCACAGGGCCTATGCCTTTTGTGTTTCAAAGAAATAAATTTATGGTATGAAAAAGATCGATATGTCTTCCGTGCTGGAAACGTAGAGTTTCTTGGAAATCACTATTATTCATGTGTATGCAGCAGATTATCGATATAAAAATTAGCTTGCTAGTACTTTTTTATGATAGCTGTAAGTTTTGACGACGCTTTTGTGCATTTAGCTAGTGTCATTTATAATTCAAGTTTATTTGCGTCAAGTTGTTGACATAAACCTAAATAAGCTATACCTACTCCGTTACATAAACGTATGTATTTTTTTTTTTAAAACGGAACAATAAATATCTTTTATAATGATACTTTACTATATTTGATCAAAAGATCTAATATAATGTATTTTTTACGAAGTTTTGCGTCCTTCGGTACGTTTTCTGGCTTTTTATAAGAAGTGTTTGTACATATCGGCACTAAGCATATAATATTTATACATACTTAATAAGGTGACTTAGAAACAAATTGGGCAATTCATTTGTTTCAAAGTCACAAAAATCCCTGCGCTCCGTATCGCTGCCAACGGCTAACTCAAAGACTACTTACAATAGTATACTGGGATAACCTTTTTTTTTGCGAGGTGTAATCCTTTTTAGGGACTCTGTTTAATGGAACACGAACACCAACCCAGATAAGCCAGGCCCCTACCGACTAGGCGATCTGCAAATGGCCTCCCTCCCGTGCGCCGACGTCGAAGAGGGTCAGCGAGGTCGTCGACCTCTCTGATCCTCCGGCCTCCTTCTGCGAAATCACGTCTTCGCAGAAGGAGGCCACCGCCTGCCATGATCTGTCGCTCTCAAGCATGACCCGTACCACGCTCGGCAACAAGAGATCCTGGCCCACCACCGCTGAAAGCGCGCACCGCTGTGGGACCCACGTGGTGCACGCTTCCAGCGTGTGAAGCGCCGTGTCCTCCGACACTCCACACTCGTGGCAAGTCGGGGTCGCTTCCCACCTTGCGACTCGGTACAGGTACCTCCCGAAAAATCCGTGTCCGGAAATCACCTGCACCAATCTGAAAGTAAGCGACCCGTGTCGCTTATTCGCCTTACCCATCTCCCGAGGACCGGGCGGATGGCGTCCACTGTCCCCTGGCCGGGGACAGGTGGGATAACCTGGCGCAACGCAAACCGACATCGTGACGTCACGGCTCCCGCGGCGACGGCTACTCAGTGAACTTCACTAGGCATTTCGTCATAACTTCGTCAAATTTTGTCGTAGAATAAAAATGTTTACACTGTATGTTAAGGATTTCTTAGCTCTATAAATCTGCATTATCAACTAAAAACTTTCTGGATCCTCATTATAAGGATAAGGCCACGAAAAATTGTCAACACATAATTGATCAAATAATTTAAGAAAAAAAATTTCGCGGTTTTGACCGTAAGATTCTAAAATATAATTTACATTAATAAAAACACAAATAGTTTATACTAAAAATCTTTATTAAACCTTAATAGTTATAACGAAATAAGATTCATTTAAGTATTATCACCATTAACAGACTTCAAATATAGGGACACACATTTTATACTAATCTACTTACAGTGTACGAACGAGTCTATTACTTATGAGTGTAAGGCATTAAGGTGGCGCGTTTAAGAATTTAAGGATCAACAATATAACTATAATATTACTTTATTTTTTTTACTGTATAGATCTGGCGTTTGACCACTATCTCTGATATAAAATCTGCTATTTTTTTCCAGTTTTTTCAAATTCTTTCCGCGTTTGATTTCCTCTGTGCTAAATATTTTTGAAGTCTTCCGTGTACAACTTCTGCCTTTCAGCTAGCGTCATTGGCTTCTGGAAAAAAGTAAATTATACCTTTCACCGGCAAAGCTTAGCAAATAAATACCTAAGGAATTTCCAGCACCCTACAAACAGCATTTATGCAGACTTGGCAGTAGGTAATTGTCAAGGTTTTTTTATGGCTTTAAATATTTTGACTACCGCTACCGTTAGGCTACCGAGGTCATCAGTAAATTATATATCAACAAATTTTTAAATGTGAACTAGGTTCAACGTATTTTCTTGTATGTCACGTAACACACGCAACGTGCGGGAATATACACACGCGAAAATAAAACCTTTTTCTGAAATTGAAACTTTTAAATACAGTCTAAATGAACAGAAAACAAGACGATTTCCCAAAAAACAACATTATTTACAGTATTTTTTACTACGGATTAAATTTCAACACTTACCTTGGCAAATCACATCGAATAATTCAAAAAACTAGATGACCAAAATTTCCGCTCACAACGACCTCAAGAATTGCTTGTAACAGTGTACCTAGGTATCTGTGTAATCACATGAGGGGTAATGCGGATAGGTATGTGTCTTCACCAATTAGTTTATTTGCATGTAGTATGATTGTAGGGCTTTCATTTCCCATAAAAAATGACGATCCTATTTCTTAACATCACATAATATATAAACGAACAGACTAGGGGCCAGCCGTATATCAGAGTTTTCAGTTCTCAGCCCAAGGGCCTTCAACATAGCCTATCGGTTGTGTACCGGGGCTGATAGCTAAACGTAACGTAACTACTCCAATCAAGGAAGCGTATGTTTATGTAAATTCCACTACTAGCAGTCATCCAACCAAGGCTTTGGATTCCAAGGAAAATTTCCTTTAGTCGAAAATCTAATGTAGGTAAGTAGGTATAATTGAGGAGTAGGTATGTACCTACTTTCTTTAATCGGTTAGTTACCAGTATACCAGCGCTTCCGTTAGAAGATGCAACAAAGATAATCACAATAAAGTCTACGCTCGACAACCATTGTCACTATTAAAAACGAAAAGTGTAAAGCACTTGTATCTACCTACTGGCAATCCAGCCATAGGCTGAATTTTCTGCTTAATTTGATACCTACCGTTTGGTTGTCTCTTAAGAGGCGGTAAGTAGGGCTTTAAAAACCATTCATATTAGATATAGGTGTAGGTACCTATGTATATTAACCATATTATATAAAGCTCGATTACCACTCACTCACTCACTCACTCACTCACTGACTCATTGACATCATTGTTCTCCCAGAAGGAGCGATGGGGGGTATTTGTGGTGTAAGGGAAAAGTGTAGAAGAGGTTCCTATGACCACCAGAAAAATCCGAAAAGTGTCATTTTTGGTTTCCTTGATGGAACTGGTGTATGGATCTCGGAAACCATAATCGATGGGGGGTAGGTGTCAAAACTAAAAATGACTAAAACCCTGGGACCCTTCTGGAAAATTGAAAAAAAATTACCCTCCCAAACAAAAAAGAGGTTCTCCCATACAAATTTAAAACGACCGCAGCTCCGGAACCGTTATAGGTGGGTATGGGGGGTTCAAACAAATGTCATAGAGGGTTTGTAGGGAAATTTGGGGTTTTTGTCAAAAATTGCAAATTGGTCCTTCGAACCGGATACCAAAATTCAAGTTGCTCCGATCTAGCTGAAATTAAGTATTTAGGGAGATTTGGGGTCCCTGATTCGAAATATGAAAAAAGTTTTTGGATGACGTCATTTGTTTTTTTTTTTACTGGATGGGGATTTTCGCTGGCGATACAACGCCACGGCTGCGAGGCCGCAGGCCGAGCTTCAAACCTGCGAGGCCGAAGGCCGAGCTTCATGGGCGAGGCCGAAGGCCGAGCTTTCGGCCCGCGAGGCCGAAGGCCGAGCGTGGCCTCCGCGAGGCCGCAGGCCGAGCCGTGTTAGTCACTTACGAGGCCGAAGGCCGAGTTCCGAATGGGGTGTTACGCATTTACATTCCTTAGGAGAGTCACTAACGAGGCCGAAGGCCGAGTCCTGAATGGGGAGTTTTTTTTTCACAACTGGAGGTGGTTTTTGATGCAACCGCTCACGGGAACCAAAAGTATCTGTCAGTTGTTCGACTTGCATGAGAATTTTTAAATCTTTTTATATACTGGATGGGGATTTTCGCTGCCGATACAACGCCACGGTTGCGAGGCCGCAGGCCGAGCTTCAAACCTGCGAGGCCGAAGGCCGAGCTTTCGGCCCGCGAGGCCGAAGGCCGAGCGTGGCCTCCGCGAGGCCGTAGGCCGAGCCGTGTTAGTCACTTACGAATGGGGTGTTACGCGTTTGCATTCCTTAGGAGAGTCACTAACGAGGCCGAAGGCCGAGTCCCGAATGGGGAGATTTTTTTCCACATCTCGAGCTGGTCTCCGAGGCAACTGCCCACGTTAACCACTGCACTTAGAGGTATGGTTCCTTAACAAAGGTCGTTTACAATCTTGGTGCGATCTTACAGCGACTAAAATTTTATCAATAAAATCAACTTGCACATGGTAACCCTGCCGACACTTTGTACTGAACTAGAAGAAACTGTCACTTACTCGACTTGTATGTGAATTTTATATATTTTTATAAACTGCAACTAAGAATCTTGATAAATATTACTAATGCACATCGATAACGCGGGCTGCTCGCAGCCCGCGCACCACCCAACACCTAGTTATAATATATAAAGTTCGATTACCACTCACTGACTGACTGACTGACTCACTGACTCATTGACATCATTGTTCTCCTAGAAGGAGCGATGGGAGGTGTTTGTGATGTAGGGGAAAAGTGTAGAGGATGTTCTTGTGACCACCAGAAAAATCCGAAAAGTGTCATTTTTGGTTTCCTTGATGGAACTGGTGTACGGATCTCGGAAACCATTATCGATGGGGGGTAGGTGTCAAAACTAAAAATGACTAAAACCCTGGGACTTTTTTGGAAAGTTGAAAAAAAATTACCCTCCCGAACAAAAAAGAGGTTCTCCCATACAAAATTAAAACGACCGCAACTCCGGAACCGTTATAGGTGGCAATGGGGGGTTTGAACAAATGTTATAGAGGGTTTGTAGGAGAATTTGGGGTTTTAGTCAAAAATTAAAAATTGGTCCTTCGACCCGGATACCAAAATCCAAGTTGCTCCGATCTGGCTGAAATTTGGTATTTAGGGAGATTGGGGGTCCCTGATTTTAAATATAAAAAAATTTTTTGGATGACGTCATTTTTTTTTTTTTTACTGGATGGGGATTTTCGCTGGCGATACAACGCCACGGCTGCGAGGCCGCAGGCCGAGCTTCAAACCTGCGAGGCCGAAGGCCGAGCTTCCAGGGCGAGGCCGAAGGCCGAGCTTTCGGCCCGCGAGGCCGAAGGCCGAGCGTGGCCTCCACGAGGCCGTAGGCCGAGCCATGTTAGTCACTTACGAGGCCGAAGGCCGAGTTCCGAATGGGGTGTTACGCATTTACATTCCTTAGGAGAGTCACTAACGAGGCCGAAGGCCGAGTCCCGAATGGGGAGTTTTTTTTTACTTCTCGAGCTGGTCTTTGATGCAACCGGTCACGGGAACTAAAAGTATCTGTCAGTTGTTCGACTTGCATGGAAATTTTTAAATCTTTTTATTTACTGGATGGGGATTTTCGCTGGCGATACAACGCCACGGTTGCGAGGCCGCAGGCCGAGCTTCAAACCTGCGAGGCCGAAGGCCGAGCATTCGGCCCGCGAGGCCGAAGGCCGAGCGTGGCCTCCGCGAGGCCGTAGGCCGAGCCGTGTTAGTCACTTACGAATGGGGTGTTACGCGTTTACATTCCTTAGGAGAGTCACTAACGAGGCCGAAGGCCGAGTCCGGAATGGGGAGTTTTTTCCACATATCGAGCTGGTCTCCGAGGCAACGGCCCACGTTAACCACTGCACTTAGAGGTATGGTCCCTCAACAAAACTCGATTACAATCTTGGGGCGATTTTACATCGACTAAAATTTTATCGAAAAAATCAACTTGCACATGGTAACCTTGCTCACACTTTTTACTGAACTAGAAGAAACTGTCTCTTTCTCGACTTGTATGAGAATTTTTAAATATTTTTTTCAACTGCAACTAAAATTTTAAAAAATATACAAATGCACATCGATAACGCAGGCTGCTCGCAGCCCGCGCACCACCCAACACCTAGTTATATTATATAAAGCTCGATTACCACTGACTCACTGACTGACTCACTCATTGACATCATTGTTCTCCCAGAAGGAGCGATGGGGGGTGTTTGTAATGTAGGGGAAAAATGTAGAGGAGGTTCCTATGACCACCAGAAAAATCCGAAAAGTGTCATTTTTGGTTTCCTTGATGGAACTGGTGTACGGATCTCGGAAACCATAATCGATGGGGGGTAGGTGTCAATACTAAAAATGACTAAAACCCTGGGACCTTTTTGGAGAGTTGAAAAAAAATTACCCTCCCAAACAAAAAAGAGGTTCTCCCATACAAATTTAAAACGACCGCAACTCCGAAACCGTTATAGGTGGGTATGGGGGGTTCGAACAAATGTTATAGAGGGTTTGTAGGGGAATTTGAGGTTTCTGTCGAAAATTGAAAATTGGTCCTTCGACCCGGATACCAAAATCCAAGTTGCTCCGATCTGGCTGAAATTTAGTATTTAGGGAGATTGGGGGTCCTTGATTCCAAATATAAAAAAATTTTTTGGATGACGTCATTTGTTTTTTTTTTACTGGATGGGGATTTTTGATGGCGAAACCACTTCTTATTTGCGAGGCCGCAGGCCGAGCTTCAAACCTGCGAGGCCGAAGGCCGAGCTTCCAAGGCGAGGCCGAAGGCCGAGCTTTCGGCCCGCGAGGCCGAAGGCCGAGCGTGGCCTCCGCGAGGCCGTAGGCCGAGCCGTGTTAGTCACTTACGAGGCCGAAGGCCGAGTTCCGAATGGGGTGTTACGCATTTACATTCCTTAGGAGAGTCACTAACGAGGCCGAAGGCCGAGTTCCGAATGGGGAGTTTTTACCACATCTCGAGCTGGTCTTTGATGCAACCGCTCACGGGAACTAAAAGTATCTGTCAGTTGTTCGACTTGCATGGAAATTTTTTAATCTTTTTATATACTGGATGGGGATTTTCGCTGGCGATACAACGCCACGGTTGCGAGGCCGCAGGCCGAGCTTCGAACCTGCGAGGCCGAAGGCCGAGCTTTCGGCCCGCGAGGCCGAAGGCCGAGCGTGGCCTCCGCGAGGCCGTAGGCCGAGCTGTGTTAGTCACTTACGAAAGGGGTGTTACGCGTTTACATTCCTTAGGAGAGTCACTAACGAGGCCGAAGGCCGAGTCCCGAATGGGGAGCTTTTTCCACATCTCGAGCTGGTCTCCGAGGCAACGGCCCACGTTAACCACTGCACTTAGAGGTATGGTCCCTTAACAAAACTCGATTACAATCTTGGGGCGATTTTACATCGACTAAAATTTTATCAAAAAAATCAACTTGCACATGGTAACCCTGCTCACACTTTGTACTGAACTAGAAGAAACTGTCCCTTTCTCGACTTGTATGAGAATTTTTAAATATTTTTTTCAACTGCAACTACAAATCTTGATAAATATTACTAATGCACATCGATAACGCGGGCTGCTCGCAGCCCGCGCACCACCCGAAATACTAGTATATATATAAACCTCGATTACCACTGACTGATTGACTGACTCACTGACTCACTGATTGACAGAATTGTTCTCCTAGAAGGAGCGATGGGGGGTATATGTGGTGTAGGGAAAAAGTGTAGAGCAGGTTCCCGTGACCTCCAGAAAAATCCGAAAAGTGTCATTTTTGGTTTCCTTGATGGAACTGGTGTAGGGATCTCGGAAACTATAATCGATAAGGGGTAGGTGTCAGAACTAAAAATGACTAAAACCCTGAGACCCTTTTGGAAATTAAAAAAAAATTTACCCTCCCAAACAAAAAAGAGGTTTTCCCATACAAATTTAAAACGACCGCAGCTCCGGAACCGTTATGGGTGGGTATGGGGGGTTTAAACAAATATTATAGAGGGTTTGCAGGGGAATTTGAAGTTTCTGTCAAAAATTGAAAATTGGTCCTTCGAACCGGATACCAAAATCCAAGTTGCTCCGATCTGGCTGAAATTTGGTATTTAGGGAGAATGGGGGTCCCTGATTCTAAATATAAAAAAAAATTTTGGATGACGTCATTTGTTTTTTTTTTTACTGGATGGGGATTTTCTTTGGCGATACAACACCACGGCTGCGAGGCCGCAGGCCGAGCTTCAAACCTGCGAGGCCGAAGGCCGAGCTTTGAGGGCGAGGCCGAAGGCCGAGCTTTCGGCCCGCGAGGCCGAAGGCCGAGCGTGGCCTCCGCGAGGCCGTAGGCCGAGCCGTGTTAGTCACTAACGAGGCCGAAGGCCGAGTTCCGATTGGGGTGTAACGAATTAACGTCCCTCAGGTGAGTCGCTAACGAGGCCGAAGGCCGAGTCCCGAATGGGGGGTTTTTTCCACATCTCGAGCTGGTCTTCGAGGCAACTGCCCACGTTAACCATTGCACTTAGAGGTGGGGTCCCTTAACAAAAGTCGTTTACGATCTTGGGGCGCTTTTACAGCAACTTTAATTTTATCAAATAAATCAACTTGCACATGGTAACCCTGCCCAAACCTTGTACTGAACTAGAAGAAACTGTCACTTACTCGACTTGTATGAGAAATTTATATATTTTTTCAACTGCAATTACCAGTTTGATAAAAGTTACTAATGCACATCGATAACGCGGGCTGCTCGCAGCCCGCGCACCACCCAACACCTAGTTATATTATATAAAGTTCGATTACCACTCACTGACTGACTGACTCACTCATTGACATCATTGTTCTCCCAGAAGGAGCGATGGGGGGTGTTTGTGGTGTAGGGGAAAAGTGTAGAAGAGGTTCCCATGAGCACCAGAAAAATCCGAAAAGTGTCATTTTTGGTTTCCTTGATTGAACTGGTGTACGGATCTCGGAAACCATAATCGATGGGGGGTAGGTGTCAAAACTAAAAATGACTAAAACCCTGGGACCTTTTTGGAAAAATGAAAAGAAATTACCCTCCCGAACAAAAAAGAGGTTCTCCCATACAAATTTAAAACGACCGCAACTCCGGAACCGTTATAGGTGGGTATGGGGGGTTCAAGCAAATGTTATAGAGGGTTTGTAGGAGAATTTGAGGTTTTAGTCGAAAATTGAAAATTGGTCCTTCGACCCGGATACCAAAATCCAAGTTGCTCCGATCTGGCTGAAATTTAGTATTTAGGGAGATTGGGGGTCCCTGATTCCAAATATAAAAAAATTTTTTGGATGACGTCATTTGTTTTATTTTTACTGGATGGGGATTTTTGATGGCGAAACCACTTCTTATTTGCGAGGCCGCAGGCCGAGCTTCAAACCTGCGAGGCCGAAGGCCGAGCTTCGAGGGCGAGGCCGAAGGCCGAGCTTTCGGCCCGCGAGGCCGAAGGCCGAGCGTGGCCTCCGCGAGGCCGCAGGCCGAGCCGTGTTAGTCACTTACGAGGCCGAAGGCCGAGTTCCGAATGGGGTGTTACGCATTTACATTCCTTAGGAGAGTCACTAACGAGGCCGAAGGCCGAGTTCAGAATGGGGAGTTTTTACCACATCTCGAGCTGGTCTTTGATGCAACCGCTCACGGGAACTAAAAGTATCTGTCAGTTGTTCGACTTGCATGAGAATTTTTAAATCTTTTTATTTACTGAATGGGGATTTTCGCTGGGGATACAACGCCACGGTTGTGAGGCCGCAGGCCGAGCTTTAAACCTGCGAGGCCGAAGGCCGAGCATTCGGCCCGCGAGGCCGAAGGCCGAGCGTGGCCTCCGCGAGGCCGTAGGCCGAGCCGTGTTAGTCATTTACGAATGGGGTGTTACTCGTTTACATTCCTTAGGAGAGTCACTAACGAGGCCGAAGGCCGAGTTCAGAATGGGGAGTTTTTACCACATCTCGAGCTGGTCTTTGATGCAACCGCTCACGGGAACTAAAAGTATCTGTCAGTTGTTCGACTTGCATGAGAATTTTTAAATCTTTTTATTTACTGGATGGGGATTTTCGCTGACGATACAACGCCACGGTTGCGAGGCCGCAGGCCGAGCTTCAAACCTGCGAGGCCGAAGGCCGAGCTTTCGGCCCGCGAGGCCGAAGGCCGAGCGTGGCCTCCGCGAGGCCGTAGGCCGAGCCGTGTTAGTCACTACGAGGCCGAAGGCTGAGTTCCGAATGGGGTGTTACGCATTTACATTCCTTAGGAGAGTCACTAACGAGGCCGAAGGCCGAGTCCCGAATGGGGAGCTTACTCCACATCTCGAGCTGGTCTCCGAGGCAACTGCCCACGTTAACCACTGCACTTAGAGGTATGGTCCTTTAACAAAAGTCGTTTACAATCTTGGAGCGATTTTACAGCGACTAAAATTTTATCAAAAAAATCAACTTGCATATGGTAACCCTGCTCACACTTTGTACTGAACTAGAAGAAACTGTCACCTACTCGACTTGTATGAGAATTTTAAATATTTTTTAACTGCAACTACAAATCTTGATAAAAATTACTAATGCACATCGATAACGCGGGCTGCTCGCAGCCCGCGCACCACCCGAAATACTAGTTATATTATATAAAGTTCGATTACCACTCACTGACTCACTGACTCACTCATTGACATCATTGTTCTCCTAGAAGGAGCGATGGGGGGTGTTTGTGATGTAGGGGAAAAGTGTAGAGGAGGTTCCCATGACCACCAGAAAAATCCGAAAAGTGTCATTTTTGGTTTCCTTGATGGAACTGGTGTACGGATCTCGAAAACCATAATCGATGGGGGGTAGGTGTCAAAACTAAAAATGACTAAAACCCTGGGAACTTTTTGGAGAGTAGAAAAAAAATTACCCTCCCGAACAAAAAAGAGGTTCTCCCATACAAATTTAAAACGACCGCAACTCCGAAACCGTTATAGGTGGGTATGGGGGGTTTGAACAAATGTTATAGAGGGTTTGTAGGAGAATTTGGGGTTTTAGTCGAAAATTGAAAATTGGTCCTTCGACCCGGATACCAAAATCCAAGTTGCTCCGATCTGGCTGAAATTTGGTATTTAGGGAGATTGGGGGTCCCTGATTCCAAATATGAAAAAATTTTTTGGATGACGTCATTTGTTTTTTTTTTACTGGATGGGGATTTTTGATGGCGAAACCACTTCTTATTTGCGAGGCCGCAGGCCGAGCTTCAAACCTGCGAGGCCGAAGGCCGAGCGTGGCCTCCGCGAGGCCGTAGGCCGAGCCGTGTTAGTCACTTACGAGGCCGAAGGCCGAGTTCCGAATGGGGTGTTACGCATTTACATTCCTTAGGAGAGTCACTAACGAGGCCGAAGGCCGAGTTCAGAATGGGGAGTTTTTACCACATCTCGAGCTGGTCTTTGATGCAACCGCTCACGGGAACTAAAAGTATCTGTCAGTTGTTCGACTTGCATGAGAATTTTTAAATCTTTTTATTTACTGGATGGGGATTTTCGCTGATGATACAACGTCACGGTTGCGAGGCCGCAGGCCGAGCTTCAAACCTGCGAGGCCGAAGGCCGAGCTTTCGGCCCGCGAGGCCGAAGGCCGAGCGTGGCCTCCGCGAGGCCGTAGGCCGAGCCGTGTTAGTCACTTACGAATGGGGTGTTACGCGTTTACATTCCTTAGGAGAGTCACTAACGAGGCCGAAGGCCGAGTCCCGAATGGGGAGCTTTTTCCACATCTCGAGCTGGTCTCCGAGGCAACGGCCCACGTTAACCACTGCACTTAGAGGTATGGTCCCTTAACAAAACTCGATTACAATCTTGGGGCGATTTTACATCGACTAAAATTTTATCAAAAAAAAAATCAACTTGCACATGGTAACCCTGCTCACACTTTGTAGTGAACTAGAAGAAACTGTCCCATTATCGACTTGTATGAGAATTTTTATATATTTTTTTTAACTACAACTAAAAGTTTTAAAAATATACAAATGCACATCGATAACGCGGGCTGCTCGCAGCCCGCGCACCACCCAAATACTAGTTATATTATATAAAGTTCGATTACCACTGACTCACTGACTCACTGACTCATTGACATCATTGTTCTCCTAGAAGGAGCGATGGGAGGTGTTTGTGATGTAGGGGAAAAGTGTAGAGAAGGTTCCCGTGACCACCAAAAAAATCCGAAAAATGTCATTTTTGGTTTCCTTGATGGAACTGGTGTACGGATCTCGGAAACCATAATCGATGGGGGGTAGGTGTCAAAACTAAAAATGACTAAAACCCTGGGATTTTTTTGGAAAGTAGAAAAAAAATTACCCTCCCGAACAAAAAAGAGGTTCTCCCATACAAATTTAAAACGACCGCAGCTCCCGAACCGTTATAGGTGGGTATGGGGGGTTTGAACAAATGTTATAGAGGGTTTGTAGGAGAATTTGGGGTTTTAGTCGAAAATTGAAAATTGGTCCTTCGACCCGGATACCAAAATCCAAGTTGCTCCGATCTGGCTGAAATTTGGTATTTAGGGAGATTGGGGGTCCCTGATTCCAAATATGAAAAAATTTTTTGGATGACGTCATTTGATTTTTTTTTACTGGATGGGGATTTTTGATGGCGAAACCACTTTTTATTTGCGAGGCCGCAGGCCGAGCTTCAAACCTGCGAGGCCGAAGGCCGAGCTTCCAGGGCGAGGCCGAAGGCCGAGCTTTCGGCCCGCGAGGCCGAAGGCCGAGCGTGGCCTCCGCGAGGCCGCAGGCCGAGCCGTGTTAGTCACTTACGAGGCCGAAGGCCGAGTTCCGAATGGGGTGTTACGCATTTACATTCCTTAGGAGAGTCACTAACGAGGCCGAAGGCCGAGTCCCGAATGGGGAGTTTTTTTTCCACATCTCGAGCTGGTCTTTGATGCAACCGCTCACGGGAACTAAAAGTATCTGTCAGTTGTTCGACTTGCATGAGAATTTTTAAATTTTTTTATTTACTGGATGGGGATTTTCGCTGGCGATACAACGCCACGGTTGCGAGGCCGCAGGCCGAGCTTCAAACCTGCGAGGCCGAAGGCCGAGCTTTCGGCCCGCGAGGCCGAAGGCCGAGCGTGGCCTCCGCGAGGCCGTAGGCCGAGCCGTGTTAGTCACTTACGAATGGGGTGTTACGCGTTTACATTCCTTAGGAGAGTCACTAACGAGGCCGAAGGCCGAGTCCCGAATGAGGAGTTTTATTTCCACGCCTCGTGCTGGTCTTTGATGCAACCGCTCACGGGAACTAAAAGTATCTGTCAGTTGTTCGACTTGCATGAGAATTTTTAAATATTTTTATTTACTGGATGGGGATTTTTGCTGGCGATACAACGCCACGGTTGCGAGGCCGCAGGCCGAGCTTCAAACCTGCGAGGCCGAAGGCCGAGCTTTCGGCCCGCGAGGCCGAAGGCCGAGCGTGGCCTCCGCGAGGCCGTAGGCCGAGCCGTGTTAGTCACTTACGAGGCCGAAGGCCGAGTTCCGAATGGGGTGTAACGAATTAACGTCCCTCAGTTGAGTCGCTAACGAGGCCGAAGGCCGAGTCCCGAATGGGGGGGTTTTTCCACATCTCGAGCTTGTCTCCGAGGCAACGGCCCACGTCAACCACTGCACTTAGAGGTATGGTTCCTTAACAAAAGTCGTTTACAATCTTGGTGCGATCTTACAGCGACTAAAATTTTATCAAAAAAATCAACTTGCACATGGTAACCCTGTCGACACTTTGTACTGAACTAGAAGAAACTGTCACTTACTCGACTTGTATGAGAATTTTATATATTTTTATAAACTGCAACTACAAATCTTGATAAATATTACTAATGCACATCGATAACGCGGGCTGCTCGCAGCCCGCGCACCACCCAACACCTAGTATATTATTATATTATTTAATCTGGCAACTGCAGACGAAATAATTCATGAGAAAATATTATCTAAATGTGTCGATAGGCACGTGCATTGCCGAACTGATGCTTACTATTTTAAAATTGTATACGAGCAGGACACATAGAACAATCTTAGATATTATGGGCTTCTCAAGTACCTACAAAAGGGAAGCAATGACCTCAATATTGGCTCGTAATACCTAGGGAACGCTTTTCAAAATGTTAATTCACAACTTGTTTCTTTCGATGATTGTATTTCTCCGTCAATATCGGTAAACACGTAAGTCTTAATGTTTGCATTAATTACTTTTATCACTTTCAATAAAACAGTTTTAAGAACAGCAAATGCTTACATAATGTAACCATCCGGCGAGCTTCACGGGGTAAGTGGGTGAGTCACTAATTGGGCCCCCTACTACTTGCAGTTGCCAACTGCAGAAGAAAATAGTTGAACAGGTTGGAGTGTTTGTAATTCGTCTTCACACATCTCATCAAAATGTTATTTACGTTACGGAATTCGTTTCTTTGGCAAAATAGGGTAAATCCACTTTTTTCAGCAACCGAATATTCTCCAGCCTCTTTTATCCAATATTCCATTGGATTATGTCTCATTTTTTGCAAAGTTTTGAGAAAGGCTAATATCTTCTTGCTGAATTTCAATATTCACACGATTGATTTCGCGGAGAATATTCGCCCAAATAGTTAAATTAAGAATACATTGATGTCTCTTGCAATACATTAGGATGTCATTTACAGCAGTTAAGAGATGACCTGCCTCGCCAGCTTCTGGAACACGAGAAGTGTGCTTAACTTCTTCTAAGGCTTCCGCTATTTCTGGCATATTATTTAATAGGGTATTCACAGCAACATGTTTCGCCGACCATCTCGTCTTACTACTTCCTTTTTAATTTGTTTTAACGTATTTTTCATAATGTCCCACCTAGTAGTGGAGCCAACAAAAAAGCAATATACTTTTTGTATTAGTCCAAATAGGTTAATAGCTTCCTGGCATGATGAGGCAGAATGAACATCTACAAGATTTAAGGAGAGTGAGTCAAACACGGTACGAACTCGGCCAGCTCATTCCTTTCTGCAATCCTGGCTTGTACTCCCTAATGGATGCTGGCCATATTGGACCCATTATCATAAGATTGGCCACGACATTGTCCAATATCTAAATCATTACCTGCCATTTTTTCTAAAAATTGTTAACAAATGTCCTCTCCTGTCTTTCCAGCAACTTCTATGAAATCAATGAAACTTTCTTTTATTTCACACACATCGCCAGTTCTTTTTGCATATCGAATTACCTGGCTCATTTGTTCTGTATGGGATACATCTGGTATGCAGTCGAATATTTAAAATGCTATTTCTAACTGTTTTTGCCGTTATGTCACGCAACTATGCCTACGCGCCTCGCGAATAATATATGTTCGTGCAGCACGTCTCTTAGCATCGGTCGAGTTGATATGGCCATGAAATTTCTGTACATATACTATTATTTATACCGTGGTCAAAAAAAAAAAATATGATGAGTTGTCCATTCGTCTGTAAAGTGTGAATTTGGCCGCCCTCTGACCTTGCCGCCCGGGGCATAGGCCCCGGCTTGCCTTTCCTAGATCCGGGGCTGGCAGTTTGCCAGCGGTGCTTCGTGTTTCGGATCCCGCTACCCTCCGCGATTAGTCGCCCAATGCAGCAGTCTCAAAGAGTGTCAAAGACCATCTTAGCTAGTAAAGCAGCTGTTGACAGAAACGGCACAAAACATCTATCTCACATCTATATATCGTAGGTAATGTATCTATGTTTGTATTTTAAAAAAAAATCATATATTGTACATATTTATAATAAGATTCTATTACTACTTTATAGTAAAATAGAGATATATTTTGGGAAGACACTGCCTTTTGTAACACAATTATTTGTAAATAAAACAAAAGGCAGGGTACAACATATTTTGTAACCTTTAAATTTTGCATTAAAGAAAAATTTGTATTGTAAATTTGTATTGTATTGTTCCGACCTGTTTGTTCCTGCTGGTGTCATCAGACAACACGGCTGAAAATTTGGTGCCGTGTCTTTGTCCGGTGGGTGGTCACCAACTGCGGCCGATGCCTACCACTGGTATATCCGATTATCACCACCGAAGGGCCACGTGTAGGTAGGGTTTCAAATTTTTGGGGTGCTCTCCGACGTTCGAGGATGAGTCGACCCTCAAATCACAAATGACAAATGGCGTAGGCTTCGTTGTGGGCATAATTTTCTTTGTCATTGTATGCGCGTGCGATTATGAGTTCAGCATGGTTTTACGACTTCAATAGTTTGTTGGTAATGATCTGTCTTTCTTCTTTTGTTTGCGCTTAGATAAAAACTCGTCTCGATAACCTTCCGACTCAGTTTCGTAATAATATTGCGAGCCCAGTCCGCCCATAGTACGGGCATAAACTAATTACATATAATATTCTATTGGATACCGAAGATACCACAATTATATTTTTCTTAGTTCTTCGTTGTCTTCGTTGTGTGACTGGGTTTGCGGACCCATACTTATATAATGACTAAGTTCAGTCAATTCAGTGAACCAACGTTGTAGGTAAGTATGCGTAGAAAGTGCATAGAAATATCGCAGAATCACCGGCACAAACTGGTTCGTTCACATTTCTACTCTAGATTTAGAATATCTAAAATTTTACAGTTTTTATAAGTGGTGATTAGAAAAATAAATTAGTAATTAACAGGTTTGATCCTGTTTTTACTATGATTTAGATACAAGATTACCGTTGATAGGTTAATTTTTGTTTTAAATCTAGCGTTTATTGATCGTTTTACATGGTTTATTATGTCTCATTAGTAAAATTGTAAAATGTTACTTTTGATAATGTTAATTAAGATTTTATTCAAACTCTTCGTTCTGGTTCGTTCTACTCACTATAATGATTTCCATTTGTCTATAGAAACATAATTATAGCTATATCCGTGTAATCAAATTATGCCCAATGCGACCAACGAACCGGCCCTCGCGCGGCAGTGGCCCATCCTATATCGGCCCATCAGTGTTGCGAGTGGTACGTACGATTTTTGTCCTGGATTTCAGATGTCTTTGTGATGTGACTTGTTGAGTGTATACGTGAAAGTAGAATGTAAAAACTATGACGAAAAGTCTGTTAATTTACAGATTTGCCAGACATTATGGACATATTTTATGCCCCCCTCCAAGTAGATATTAATAGCTCGGTACTATTAATAAATAATTTAGCGTTACAGATCTTTTACTTCTCTCAACAGTACCAAAACGCGACCACATTTCATATGTACGTACTTAAAAATTATCCGCTTGGGCAAGTCCATTTATTTTAGTTTAGTCGACGGTTCCTGCAGGCTCTCTCTCACTTTAAATTTATTCACATTATTATAGACGTTTATGTCCAGATAAATAGCCCTTACTATACTCTGGCTAAGCCAAAGTCTTACTTACTTAAGTATTGTCGAAAGTAACGTTTATTAGTTCCCTTTTCTTGGCTAAGTTAAAGTAGTACTTTACAAAGTCATACTTTCATCGAGTGCTTAGCATCGTCTATTTATCCAGGAATTAGGCTAATATCACCAACAACCAAGATAACCGTATGATGTCTCGGCTAGACCTCATTTTGAAGAGCTAGGAATCATGACCCTGCCCGTCTTCTTATATTCCAAGTTTCAATGTTCACGTGAGAATACCTTAAATGTTACACAAGATTAGGGCACTCATACAACACACGAAACGCGGAAACGCGCGCAAATTGACAAAATCGGGTAAAGCCATCCATGTCATGGGACCAGAAGTCTATAACAAGTTACCAGCTTATATTGTGAATACTACCAGTTTAGGCACTTTTAAAGCAAAACTTAAAAGCTGGCTCATTAAACAGTCTTTTTACTCTTATAAAGAATTTACCAATGTAAGACTGTAAAGCAAATGTGTAACTTGTATTGGTTTTCTCCTTTTATACACATTACACAAAATATTATACGTATAAACAATGAACTGTAATCATGGTGATTAAAATACATATATTTGTATCAATTAATATATTTAAAATAATGACTTGTAATGGAGTATTATCAATAAATTTATGACTATGACTATTATGGCAATCTGTGAGGTCAAATGCAAGAAAGTAATAATTATTTTTTTGAGATTGGAAATGTTGAAACACAATGTAAATATATCGATCAGGACTTGATCGCGTGAAAAACATTTAGCAATTTATTAACCTCGACGTTTCGACCTAATTGCATTGGTCGTGGTCACGTGAAGACTCACTGTTGAAACACAGTCAACAAAATGCGTAACGTGTACCAGTGCAGTTTCAAAATTTATTTGGGGTTCTTATCGTGAAATTGTATGGCGCTAACGTTGCTTTATTTATATTAAATGTTACTTAACTATTTATTGATGTTAATTACCTACTTAGTTTAATTTTGTTTGTGTTCATTAGCTAATGGGTAAAATGTAATCCCAGATGACGCAATAATGCTTCATTATTAACGTGATGTTGTTTTATTCATATTGGACCGCGGTTTTACATGGTCACAAGAATTAAGCTTATAATTAAATACCTTTGAGTCTAATATTGGTCATACATTAAAAAGTAAATAATATAAAATTTATATTGTACGATTGCATCTGCATTTAGGTACTTGTCAACAGAATAATCACCCTAAAAGTCATAGTTGTACTTATATATTGTACTATATACTATTCAACAAGTGTTAAATAGGTACGTACAAGTTGACAGCTCAGCTAAATCTGTATACCTACCTACTCAAAGGTTGACAGCATAGATAAGTAACTATATACTAAGCATCGAACTAATATGTACTACGTACAACTAATACATATTAGTTCGATGAAAAAAAAACAAAAAACAAACTCCGTGGTAACTATCTCTATAGGCTCGTTTTTTCAGCACAGTGCGCGTTCCAGTTGTACGTAGTACATATTAGTTCGATGATACTAAGATAGAATAGATGTGCAACATTGGTTGACAGTATGTCACTCAGCTTTCCCTCGAGGTTCTTTCTCCATACAAAAAGCAATCATAATATAGGTAGATACAGATCAATTAAACAGTAAAAATGCCGAAATGTATAATTTAATACGAGTAAGTATATCTTTCGAGGTTTCGTTTCACAAAAAATAAATTAAAAAATAAAAATTTCATTAACATGTGTGCTTTTTATATAGAAAACCAACCACCTTAATATTTCAAAGAAGATAATTATTTTCGACATTCACTAACATACTTTTTACCACCTCTGTCTGGAATTTCTTTAATTATTTTGTTCTCAGCATTGGAGATCGTCGTGGCCGTGCTATTCTGCGCTTGTCAGTTTACCATGGAAAGTTTTCCCTATTTTATGTATAAAATTTACAGAAAGTTTAATTTGGCTGGTTCTAATAGACATATATTTTCATGTAGCTATACTAGGTTTTTATAGACTAAGAGCCAGTAAACAACTGATGACACATAATTTAGGAAAACGTTAAATTTTCTTAGTGTGTCAGTTAATTGTACCTACCGTGCATGAGGTGGGGGCTAGGAAGTAAGTAATTTTATTTATTTGCTCTCCCTACAATGGTCCTTATAACTAACAACTTTATGTTGTTAGTTAATTATAAAATTACTTACTGTTACTACAGTCTCTCAGCAGTGGAAATTCATTAGGCCAATGCTACCTATATGCCACATAATTATGTGGCGTTTATTGATGTATCTTAATTTTTATAAGTATGTACAAAAATGTGTTTTTGAAATATAAAGTGGGCATTTAGCTCTTCGCCTTACACGCACAAACCTTTTAACAATGGTCGTTAAATTCTCATTAGGTAGAACTAAAATGTAGTACTTTCATAATGCGAATAAGTTTATTGTTAACAAACTTCTTGACAATTAAGTTGGGTTCAGTGATACGTACGTACACACACACACACACACACACACACACACACACACACACGTAAACATGTGTAATTTAAAATAATTGTATGTATTATCTAAAAACAAAGTGAAAATATTTTTGAAATCGACTTCTATTTATGACCTAAGTAGGTGAATACATATTATATTTTCACATTGTTATTGAAGACATACCATTTGATTCTACTCACTATAATGATTTTAAACATTGAACAAAAATACTGTAAATATGCAATTTACCAACTAAAGTTACATGTATTTTTCCTATTTCCTATTTTCCAGGCGATAGTTAGGTAGGTACTAAATTAAAAATAAAATAAAATACTGTGGTTAATATTATATTAACTATTTATACAAAAAAATAGTGAAAAATGGAGTCGGCTTCAACACTCAAAAGTGTGAAACCACTTGCAGAAGTCGGTACTATGATATAATATTATCCGGCTTCACTCGAGTTTTTAGTCGTGTATTTTGAACTAGATTTCGGCCATGTCTGATGACTGATGCCAATCATTAGGGGAGTTTACTGTAAACTCACATGTCATAAATAATGACACACCTACATTTGGACTTACAAGTTAAGATACTTAGATAAGTATCAGTCTTCAGGTTACCATAGTACAGGCTCTGCCTAGTTTGGGACCTGAAGACTTTGTGTGAATGTTAATAATAAAAATAAAATACCGAATCAAACCAGTATAACTCGCAGTTGTAAGTAGTCATGAAGATAAGCTCTGCCATAGAGTTTGCCAACTGGTTCGCTATTGTTTACAAATCAGCAAGCGAAAACCACATGTAGTAAACAAATCAGGATTTGCGCAAGCTTTTTGTTGAGAGATAATTAAATCGGCGACCGAGTTTATCACATGCTTTCATATCCGCAATTGGCTAAATTGTTACAAAACAAACAGTTTGACAAACCGCTAACAGATCAGACCCACTTAGGTATCACGAGGCAGGAAATTCTTTAGACGAGAAAATTATAACTTTGACGAAGTGCTCCATTATTATTCAAGCGATTTCGTAAAACTGCGTAAAGTGGTGCGTAGGTAAATGTTACTATACTCAACGAGAAGGTAAATTTAAACATAAAAATTTCCTGGTTATTGCAAAAGCAAATTACAATGAATCAGATAAGTAAGTCACACATACTTGATTGTAATAACATTTTTATTAACATATTTCAAAAACATAGTAATTACTCAACTAAAAACTTAAACAAATATTTAAAATGTAACCTAAAAAATAATGAATAATGAAACTTACTTTTTTACTTTACTTTTTTTTTACTTAACTTTTTTACTTTTCACGTCTACAAATCTAAACGTGAAAGAAAAAATCCCCAGAATGCTGGCGGCATTGCCCTGTTGAATTGAATAACTAGGCTCAAGTTTTGTGCAAAATAAATGGCTGCACTCTGGATACCAGACGCCTCTACCGAACGCTTGGTCCAGTCTCCAGTCTCTTCTCAGACTTCGACAACTTAGTTCACACTGTTGAGTGTTGAAGTCGGTTCCATTTTCTGTATTTTTTTTCCCCTTTCAGTGACCTTATCAATTGTCATTGTGTATGTTCCGCGATTTCTTCAACCGCAATTATAATGTCGTCCAAGTAGACGTAACACTTTTTAGTTATTGGAGTGTAACTCAAAAGCAATGTGACCGATTTTGATGAAATTAAAAATGGGAACACATAGGAAGCACCAGCTTTCAAATCAAAAATTAAAAAAAGAATGATTAAAATCGGTTCACCCTGTCGAAAGTTATGCCGTAACAAAGATAAAAAAAATAAAACAAACATACGTGTCGAATTGAGAACCTCCTCCTCCAAAAAAGAATCACTTAGCTTAATAGCAGCCGTAGTTAAATTGTTGAACTATCACTTGCAGCACTTCGTTGGTATCTTTATAAGTTCCAGTGAACATTCTAGGTCTAGCGCGATTACATTTTCAACCACACCGTCATTGGCCATCAAGTGAGAAACTGGTCAAACGTCTTTATATCAATTATAGAAATTAAAGGGTAATAATTTGCAAAATAATAATTTATAATAAAAAATTTGTTAAAATTTTGCTTCGATGCGAAAGGACGCAGTAAAATGGCCATTTCCAAAGAGTTGAATATCGTCCTCGCTCTGTATCTCATTTACGCATTTTGTGTAATGCACCTAATTACAGTTACGGCCTCAGTTTACAGATTAATGAAAACAAGGTCAGGAAAAGGAGTGATTGTAATTTTTAATTGTGACCAGATTTTAAGGTCAAGAAATGTATTCGTTAGATTATCAAAGCACCTAGTGATACTTATCATGTAAAAACCGTATTAAGGAATCCACAATAATCAAATTGAACTATAGATACCTACATAGTAAAATAAAATTAAAATACAGGAAAAATAGTTTGTGGATATCACTTGATGTAAGATTATGTAAAAGAAGAAACTACTGGACGAAGTTTGATGATAACGGAATGACATTTTAGGGCTATTACCAATGATGTTTTACTAAAGACGACGTACAGTCATACTGCGCGGTGCTCAGATTTTGTTCCTTTACGACATAAACATGCTTACTGCGACAGATAATACGGTACAAATAATATAGAAAAGGATAGCTATATGTTTAGACTTGCGCTTGAAATACGCGTCATAATGAAAACTACAACAATTGACTTAATTTTGCCGCCTAAGTTTCCGCGCGCTTGTGCGACATCTACCTCATCTAAACATATAATATCATTGGCTATTACTCGTTTTATATTGCAAAATGAAAGAGTTGCTGTGAGATTGACCAAAACAGCTGTTTAGTCTTATCACCTCCAAAATACATAATATACATACCTACAGTACATAATTTTGATTTTTTATTAGGTATAGAATATATAGTATCTGTACTACATATTCTATAGTGTAGGCATACAAGCCTTTTATTTTGGATTATGAATTACGCATTTACATCCGATAAAAGAAGATGAATACTATGAAGTTTAGTATGAAAATTGTATAGGCCACTCCTAATTTGGCTTTTGACATGAGTGCCTGTGGGCATAATAGTAATGACTGGCCGGTTGGCGCAGTTGGTAGCACTCTGCCTTCTGCGCTGCTGGTCCCGGGTTCGATTCATGGACGGGTCAAACATTTGTCTGTTTGACCTGTGTCTGGGTGTGTATATGTATATAAGTATATATATCAGTCATCAGGTTACCATAGCACAAGCTCTGCCTAGTTTGGGTCCTGAAGACCTTGTGTGAAGGTTAAAAAAAAAAGAACCATAAATTTTTTGTTTGCGGCTGCAGAAAGTTCTAGAAACAGGCAAAATAACTTTATATTGTTGGGGGTACAAGTTTTTTGATCTACCCCTGTTTATTAGAATAACCTTAATCTAGATCTAAAAGTTGAATAAGTATTATAAAAGAAATCAAAGTCACTGGACTTTGTTTTTTTAAATGCGTAAGTAGTTCATGAAAATTAACGGTGGACAGCTGGACGGATATATCAGTCAATATGATTCCTTCGTGCTTTATAGAGTTTGAAATCGGAGAGCAAGGAAGGGAACAAAATACAAAAATACAAAATACAAAAGTTTATTGATTCAAAATAATACAAGGATCGCTTTAGAAACATACACAAGAAATAATGTTCGTGTTTGCTTAAATTAGATTTGAGTAAATCGCGCGGGTGAGCTTTGTATAAAAAAGAATTGTCTATTGGTATATAAAATAGCATCGAAATAATAAGTACTTAGTTGTACGTAAGTACTTATTATTATTTCGATGTAAAATAGAGTATGCGATGATTTGTCAAAGGTGTTGTCTAGACAACACCTTTGGTAAATACCTTTATTGGTATATAAAATAACATCGAAATAATAAGTACTTAGTTGTACGTAAGTTGTCTAGACAACACCTTTGACAAATCATCGCATACTCTATTTTACATCGAAATAATAAGTACTTACGTACAACTAAGTACTTATTATTTCGATGCTATTTTATATACCAATAGACAATGACCCTCACGTTTAGTGTTCTTATCATATTTAGGGAGCGCTTTATATATACATACCTAGGTAGTTTTGGCGACATGGTATTTGTGAGAGGATATGGACAATGGAACTTTTATGTTTTAACATCCTCATTATTATGTACATATTTTGGGAAAGCTAATTTAGCTCAAACATGTTTTAAAAAACCAGCAGCAATTCCATCCTTATACAAATGATTTTTCAAAAAAAAAATTTATTTTGATGTGTTGATCGATACACCATATACATCGCTGAATTAGAGAACGATATTTCTCAGTCTCGAAGACTGTTGGCGCAATTTAGGCGGCTCGCCTGATCCAGTATTCAAGATATTGCACCAACACCAGAAAAAGCTGGGATACGCACGAAGAGATAAATTAATGATGATTAATTACGAAACAATATATTGCTAATCATGAAACTGATTTAAACATGCGGCTTTATTATCATAAAATATTGATTGACATCGATTAAATAAATTAATTTCTATCGATATAAACTTATGTAAATTGACGGCTGGTTGTATTAACGAAGCGATGACTCGGCTAGTGACGATGTTACGCGATAATTATGGCAAAAATATGTCGAAGCCGCTTACTTGCGCTTTTTCCGTACATCTCCCAACGAATTTCTATCTATTGTTCTAATTGAGACGCGGATCGACTAGCAATACGTTCGATGTACACGTAACTGCAAACAGAGCATTCGCACTCGACGCTGGTTAAGTGAAACCGAGTATAAAAGCGATGCAAATTACAAGAGTTGGCATTACCCACCACCCTCTCGTGGAGTAAGGTGTATACTGCAGCAAGCTGACCACAATGAAGTACCACGTGCGTAATATTTGCTCAATTTGTGATAGTGTTACTCTGGTTTACATGTGAGACTGTTACCAAATTTCGCGTGACCGTGTCTGATGTGTCTGTGTGTGTATCATGCTGTTGCGTGTTAGATGATTGGTTGATTGCAATACTTGTCAATACATGAGAACCCATCACTCTTCCTGATCAAGCGACATTGTTGCTTTCTTATCTCCTATAGGAAGTATTTCTTGTTGCATAAGCAACCGCAGGGATCAGCGCCCTCGACGAAACTGGTTTTGTGAGAACCAGAAAAGCTTTACTACTGATTTCATTATTATAAATGTATTGTCTCTTTAATATTGTTCGCAAAATCTGATATCGATGATGTGAATTGACGTATAACAAGCCTAATCCGGGTATAATGATTTACAGATTTTTCTGGGATTCATCGCAGTTGCGGCCGCCTACCCGGGTATCATCCACGATGAGGGTCCCCAACTGGAAGAGAAGTATGATCACCAGGACCTGATTGGCGAAACAGGCCATCAACACCATATCGAACACCAGCACGCGAAGTCACATCAATCGATCAAGTTCGAGCACTTCCATCCTGTTCCCGTTTATGTGAAGAAGGAGCATAGTCATCTCCTAAAACACCCGCTGGAGAAGGGCAAGTCTGAGCAAAACCTGAAACTGATCCACCCTGAGACCGAGCACAAGCACGGTGGCGGTCTCGTTTTGGAAGACAACAGGCATGATACTGAGCATCATTTTGCCGGTCTTGAACACGGAGGTTTCGAGCATGGAGGCTTCGAACACGCCGGGCTCGAGCAAGGTGGCCAGGAGCACGGAGGTTACGAGCACTTAGCCGGTGGCTTCGAAGGCTATGAAGGCGGTGAGGGCCTCAAAGGCTACGCTGAACTTCAGCCTGAAGCACACGAATACTACATCGGCCATGGACAGTCTTTCGGAGGTAACAGCGACGAAAGTTACAAACATGAAAGTTACTAACGATAATTAGACTAATTTATAACACGGGTAAGACCGTAGACTGTTCTCTAGCGTCAATAATAATTTTTAGATATTCCTCTTGCCTGTCGATATTAGAATAAAGATTGCAATTTAGCTCGTAATATAATTCTGTATTCGGTAGGTATACGCTGAGCATTGAAGACAATTGTTATTCGAATGTAATAAATGTACCTGAATAAGATATAGCTCTCATAAATATTTAGGCTATTTGTGAATTCTCGGCGTGATTAGAATGTATAATGTTAGAAAGTCCATGTTTGTCTATATTGAAATTTGATGTAAAAATGTATAATGTATTCAAAGTGCGTGAGATCGATCGCTGTTTGTTCGCGTGTTTGTTAAAACTTGACCCTTCGCTTGTATCTCGTTATGTGTAAGTATTTCGTAAGCTGCTGATGACGAAGTCCCAGTAAAAATTGTGATATTAATAAATGTTTGTTATTAAACGCTTTGTTTGTTTTTGCAACACGTACAAGATAATGATCGAACAAAGAGTTTGTTACTTCATGTAGCAATCGAGGTAGTGAGTAAATGACCCGTTCAGAAACTTTACAGTGCATAATTGGTGTGATGCAATAATTACAAGTTGATTATACAGTGCAGAGGTGTGTAATCTAATCTTCATAACTGGTGCATAAGAATGCCGATCATGTAATTCTGATACAATCAGTCATACATAGTAAGATAAAATCAATAATTGAATCCAGAGTTTGAAATCAAAGCAGAGAATCCAAGTGCACTCTGATCTTAAAAACAGATTATATTACTTATGCTTTGAAATTGGATTAAATTTTTTTGATATTATTATTTAACTAATTAAGGTTCAACACAGGTAATAATTAATATTAATTATGGTGGCACCTAGTGGTGTCGTGGTGGTACAGGCCTAGAATAGTACTCTCACATCTGTTCCCGCGGGTGCCGTAAGAGTCGGCTAAGGGACCACGTACCAAGAGGTGGGCGGCAGCGCCTTCTAAGGATCGGAAATCATACTGCGCTCGCTCAACCCTGCTGCCAAGCGTGGAGAGTATTGGGAAACCCCATACACGGGGGAGGCATATGTCCAGCAGTGGAAGTCCTATGGCTGAAGTGGTATCTACCTATTTATTTGGTAGCGATGATAGCCTAGCGGTGAGAGCTTCGGGTGCCAACCTGCCGCTGGTTTGATATCCGCCAACGGCTTGAGCTTCTGGTAAAGGCAGCACCGTTATCGAATTCCCAGCATGGTGATACGGTACTTTCGAGAACCTGCCTTGCAAATTAGAATTCTCAAGTTTGAGAAACTGTCACAAAACACATAGTGTGTTCAGGCAGCAGTCCCTGAGAGCCAGTGAACATTTCGGGTTAGAGTGATTACACCATCGAACACATCGTCATCAAGTGAGATATTGGTAAATTGATAGACCTATAAAATATAAAACAGAAAAAATAAATTTTATGCGTAATGGTTTGTCACCATAATCATCCCAATACTTTCGCACTGCTGGAACACGAGGCATCCTCATGATCCACCAGGTTGACTAATGCGGGTTGGCGGATTAGGCTAGTGGCCAATGTAGCAGTTTTCAGGCTGCTCAAAGGCCTCCCATATAGCCTAACGACTATTATCATAAGATAAAAATCAAAACCGTCGGCTTAACATGCCCTTGAAAACGCCACTAGCGGACACCCATCCAAGGTGTGACCGAAATCTGAAGTTTGATATGGAAGCTGTTTTAGTCGGCTGTAGGAAGGGATTCCCTTAGACCCGGCTCAGCTGACTGACCGACACGTCCGCCAACGGGCAATTCGAAAGGTAGGCTAAGTATTGAAAAGTATCTACGTTGTACCTACTTTGGTATTATTTTATTTATTTAAGGGGTTAACTGGGGCCGATGACATTACAGAGGATCGCGGGTGCTTACAGACAGAGAGGGCGGGACATACCCTGGCGTGTTGATGTAAAATATTACACATATGTACATCACAAATGACTTGCGGGCTCAAAAGAAAATAATTACTAAATACATGATTAGACGTTTCAATTTCCTTTGTTCGGGTTTAAGACACAGTTCAAGCGCATTTGTCGGTACCGCGATGATTTTTGATAAAGGATTTTTCCTATCGTCATTCAAAAACATTTATTCACTAATAAATGAGTAGTTGAAATCAAATGTTGTTCAATCAAAATTAATCTTCATGAATTGTTCACATAAAGTGGTATTTTATTTTAAGTTTATTGGACACTAGGGGTCCGCTTCGGCTTCGCACGTGTTATAATTTCAAAATTGAAAATTATAAAGAGCCTTAATTTTTGAAAATATTATGTAGCCTATGTCATCCGGGGATAGTATAGCTTCCCAACAGTGAAATAATTTGTCAAATCAGTTCAGTAGTTTCGAAGCCTATCCATTGCAATCAAACAAACAAACAATCAAATCTTTCCTGTTTATAATATATAAGTATAAGTAAGTAAGTATACATATATATTGGACTTAAAACGAAATAAGCAGAAAAGACTCGTATTATTGTCTATTTAGCAAATGGTAAAGTTTTAATTACTAGGTCTTAATTTTTTTTTATACTGTATAGATCTCGAGTTTGACCACTATCTCACTTGATGCACGCTAGACCTAGAATGCTCATTCTGTAAATTGCCTAACCGAGACTGATGCGAGCAGCGAAATGAAATCATTTATGTGCAAATAACTTTCTCAGATATGCACATGCAAGTCCAATCGATACACCTAGCAATAATAATAATAATTACTTTTAATACTTATTTATGCTTCCCGGATTACCTAACAACTTGTGAAAGAAACACGAGACGGTGTTACTCTTGTGTGAAACGGCATCAACCGTACTTTATATTTTACGCTTTCAAATCGGTCGCAGAGCTCAGTGGTCAGTGACATTACTTCTGTATCTCCGGGACTCTGGTTCGAATCCCAGTAGGGGCAAACATTTATGCGATGAGTGTAGGTGTTTGTCCCGGGTCTTGGATGACTGTGTGTCCATGTCTCCCGCGATATAGAGATACTAGTGCCGGGGTTTGAGTTTGGAGAAAAAATCCTGCATTTATTCTAAATTTACACATTACAATTAGATTAAAATTGAACGGGTAGATTGGTGATTGCATTAACATGCTAGGCGGAACTCACGAGGAAATAAGGGAAAAAGTTGATTTAATGGGAATCGAACTCACGACTAAGGAATACCGTCATACCGCTTTGCTTTTGGAGCATATATTAAATCAAATAAGATATTTTATTTTATTTAACGAAATGGAAATCAAATAAAAAATTATACCCAACATTAGACACATAAAAATCTAGATTTCATATCCTACCTTCCAGCTGCTTCATCAGAGAAGCTCAGTGGTACATGGATGTTTCTGTAGTTAGGTCACAGATATGAATGAAAGAAAAGTATAAGTGGGTAATACCTACCCATCACACGTCTAAGGTCCCTACCGCAGCTAACAAAAAGAACGGAGGAACTTTAAACGCCTGCACAGATCTTCATAAATTGTAGCTAAGAACCATTTCGATCACATCAGCTTTCTGAAAAAATAAAAGGCGTATCAAAATCGGTCCATTCTTTTAGAAGCTACGATGGCACACACAGACACGCCAAACTTATAACATCCCTCTTTTTGTGTCGGGGGCGAAAAATACCTTGCGGGTAGCTAGAATTTTAATACGCACAGTTTTATATAGAAAGTTTCATCTCAGTCCAATCAAATTATCATCATAGAATATTTGTCTTAAATATATTTAATTTTAGAATCTATTTTTATAGTACGGTCATTAAAATGATAATATATAAACATCAGTGGTGTGCATTACGAGAGTTCTATCTTCATAACTGATGTAGGTTCATTATAATGTACATTTTCACAAAATACGAAAGTTTAATCATCGTGTTGCTATCTGTTTACAGACAGGTGACACAGATAATGTTTAAGAGACTTGTGACTTAAGTGTTATAATTATCTAAATTATATCTTAGTTATTTATATATTTTTCGACTAACTACGTTCATTCTTATAAAGTTGTAAGATTTAAAGTAGATTGTATTGATTTCGTGTGATCGGTCGAGACTTCGACGGCTTGCTTGTGATTTGTTCAAGAGGACTTGACCAATCACAAGCAAGAGTATAACAGTGGGGGTAAGCGAACAGGCAACGCATTTTGGAAGTATGCCGCCATTCGTTTTCCGACATTTGTCTGAGTAACTTGTATCGTGCCGCTGTAGGCTTTTTTAAGTAAGATTGTACCTCTAAATATATATAGCAATAGCAACTAAAGCAATAAAGCTGATTTTCAAGTTCACAAAGAGTGTTTTTGATTCAAAATCCTTGCTTCTGAGTGTTAAACCAGTACGGTTAATATAAGAAACCCCGTCTTGAGCATGCAAAAGACCAACGTACTTAAAGCATCCACCCAACCAAACCATCCTCATATGAATGTATATTATGCTATTATAATTACATAGCATAGCATCGTCACCGGTTTAAGCCGGTAAGTTCTTAGAATGGCCATACATGTCCGTGAGCCTTGGTTTTATATTATTTTTCATACATTATAAATCATGTCTTTAGTTATGGATCTGAATTGTCTTCATTATTCCTTTCATCTAAATCAAATAAAGAAATCAAAGTTACTGAATTGGCTTATATAATATATACAAAAGAGTTTTATTGGCACTACCCTTTGTCAAATTTCATAAATTGCCTGTCTCTACTACTCGAGTTATTACGACCGATTGCCAACTCGGGCAAAAAATCAACATGGCTACGTTTTCATCACAAGTTATTTTAATAAATTATATATAGGTGATAAAGTTACAGTGTGGTCGAAAATGAAATCACGTTAGACCTAGAATGTTCAGGGTTTCTGAAATCACGTTAGACCTAGAATGTTCAGGGTTTCTCAAGGACCGATGCTGTCACCAAAGCAGAAAATAATACCGCAGTCGAAGCGCAGCCTTATCGCTCAATGAAACAATTGAACACAGTACTTCTACATAGTATTAATCTAGAACAACTTTGACACAAAGCAATTATAGTTTACTTATTGGTTATTGGTTATTATGTTCGTCATTCAATTACGATGACTGTGAGGTAAGTTACTCCTGCTTCAGTCATCACGTTGTGTGTACACATAAGTTCTTAGATATAGATAGTCATAGACAATAATTGTTAAGACAAAGGACAATAAAGTTTTATTTATTTATTTGTTAGGTGAAAGTTGGTATCAAGATGGTATCAATCCAGGCTGTACTGAAATTATCCTAGCGGGGCAAATTCAGCTCCAAATATGTTAATTTCGGATAACAATTGATTCATTATGTTAGTGAAATTAAAGGCTTATAAACTTTGGTTAGTGTGATGGCATACAAGATTAGTTACCTCTTTGTTAATGTACCTACGAGCCATCGTGAGAAATTATTACAGGTACTTTCACGTCTTCATCCACTGCTTTCAGGAAGACTAGTTTTGGTATTTCCCCGAGATCTCCTCACCAGCGACGCCACTTTTTTCCTGATGGCGGCATGACAGCCGTCAGTGTGGGTTTGGCTAAACATACCTGAGGCACTACAAAATCGCGCGAGTTTCATAATCCTGAACACACTTATTGGATACGCAAGGCATCCAGCGACCGATGTGAACAGCGAAATCACAGAGCGCCCGTGTATATTCCCTGACAATACGCTTTGAAAAGGCGTTATTTTCAACTGATCGGTTCGTAGGTACGACGGGAAAATCTGCGGGCCAGCGTGTTCCCTTCGACCGCCAGCGCCCTGCGCTCTCTTTGCCAAATGCGCAAAAATCTCAATTAATTAATTAATCTAGTACTTCACTGATTCTAGAGGAGGCTTTAGGTTTTTTTTAACTATACTTACACTACAGACTCAATGGTCCGTACCTTTTTTTGATTAAATTTAATTATGCTGACAGGCTGTCTCTATTTTTTTTTGGCCATTTTGAGATTGATGTCCCTTATTTGTTTCCCGGTGGTCTGGGTTATTCGCCGGAAGAAGTGTCCAATGGTGTCGGAGCTGTCGTTTGCTTAATAGGTTCAAGTGGTGGTAAGTCTTGAGACCGCCACCACTGCATGTGACACACTCTTTCGCAACTGAGGCTTTAGGTTATTATTAGCTAGGTGCAATGGACATCATCCAGCTGAAATTCATGAGATTTTATAATAAGGCAATCAATCTCATGGAATGATCTATAATCTCATGAACTGACTTACATAATTGAATCTCTAAGTAGTCCTTTGTTTACGAATTATTTAAAATCATTGCCTATTTTATCAATTTTCTGGCATTCGTGACATCAGAGGCCTATGATGCGATACCCGAGATAATTTATGTAGTGGTTTTCAAAGACAAAAACCTTTTTTTGCCTGTGTTTTTGCCTTTGAAAAACCACGACATAAATTATCTCGGGTGTCGCATCATAGCCCGGCAGGTCTGTAGTAGATATTGCGGTAATAAAGCTTAGAAGTAGGGCATCGCAACATTCGTCGGCTGTTTTGCGCAATGCGTGAAATCAAATCATGTGATTCTAAACGAAATCGCAGCTTCCTGGCAGCCGATTTCGTTAAATTTCGTACATAACTTAAGTCAACAAGTAGGTAGACTGCGTGGACGCTTTCTAGGCGATGGCTTACAAAATATTCAAAGTTTTGCAATTCAATACCGAAGAAGGACAATTTTATGAGATTTCTTTACATATGTTTCATTAATATTTATCGCATCTACATTGAATACGATTGGATTATGTTATTTGCACAATAATTAATTGTGAACTATTGAAATGTTAAGCAAATATGTTACGTAAATCCTATATTCTCCTTTCGTTAGTGAATCTTCTAATTAATTTACATGTAATTATGCAACCTTCTATGATCTTGTTGATATTCTAAATAAACCAATGTTTACTTATTTATGTAGGTATCTAAAGTACCTACGTACAGTATGAAATGTTGCGATCTCTTTATACTATATGTATCTATTCGTAATAATGATTTTAACTGTAGTATATTAAAAACTTGTTGTTCCTATACAATGGATATCACTGTTACTATGCCACTACTCACGTAATAGACATTACGCATAAGAAAATTAATATTAATATAACGCCTACTTATTTTTTAAATTCAAACTAAGAATTTAGGTACCTACTAATAACATGGAGGTGTTGTAATTCACGCAGGCGCAACGACACTAAGATAATAGGAATTAAAATCATAAGTATAGAAAATATCCTCATTTAATTAAATTAAAATAACAACAACTAACACAGACCTTCAAAACAATTAACAATAAATGCTGTAACAATAAAACTTGACTAATCAGTGCTCCCATATATGTCTAAGGATAGTTACTTTCTGAGGCTTACGGATAGGAATTTCCACAGGAACCTCTTTCCTGATTTCAACAGGAACTATACGCTCTACTAAGTATGGTTTGTTTACTTTAACATAGACATTTCTCGTGACTGGTACAGGAACACGTCTCTCAACTTCTACTGGTACAGGTCGTTGAACGACTACTTTTTGTTTTTTTATGACTGGGACCGGAATAGGTCTTGCAGCTTCCGACTGCTCTGGCTGCGGCTTAGGTGCTTTTGGTCTCTGAGGTTCAGGATTACGTGCAGCAGGTGCCGGAGCTTTTGCTGATTTATCTGACTGGATTGGTCGTCGCTTTAAAATTTCCTTTTTGATTAAATGTGGTGATGTTTTAGCAATCGCTTCCGCCTTAGCTAGTGTGTTTTGTTTTTCTAGATTTGCTCTCAGTCTCTCAATTTCAATGGCATATTTCTGGTCATTGTGTTTTGGCGACTGCTTTAACTCTTGTAAAATGGCTTGAAGTTCAATCTCATTTTGGAAAAGTTTGTTTTTACGCTGACCAATCACTTCAGCCAATTTTTCTGGGCTAAGAATTGGAGTCAATAAATCGTTCAATTTTTGTTCGTTCTCTTCCCGCTCGTTTACTTGTTCTTCTGACTGCTGCTCTTCATCTTGCTGTTCCTGAGGCTGTTGCTCTTCTTGTTCTTGTTCTGGCTGTTGTTCTTGTTCTGCTTGTGCTTCTTCTTGTGGCTGTTGCTCTGGTTGTTCTTGAGTAGGCTCTTCAGGTTGTTCTTGAACTTCATAAGGTACTAGTCTATATTTCTTTAATGCTGAAGGCGCTTCAGTTTGCTGTTGTTCCTGTGGTTCCTCGGTCGGTCTGACCTCTTGCTGTTTTTGACGAGGAAGCTGTACTATTGTCTTTTGAGTTTTCTCAGTACGTTGCTGGTAACGGATGGCTTCGTAAACTTTTGACCGGTTTTTCTTGTCAGCTGGAGCTAAATATCTCTCTTGACGCTGTTGTTGTTGCTTTTGGCGTACTTGAAACCGCTCAGGAATTTGGCGTACTTCTTCAGCTGGTTCTTCTGTGACTTGTGGCTCATTACGGGTTTGCTCTGCATTTGCTTCTTCAGCCTCAATTCTTTCTTCATTTAGTATCCTAAATATCTCTTCTAAATCTATGTCTTCGGCTTGCAGTTCTCCTTCATTTTCTTGCTCCGGCTGCTGAGTTTGTTCAGTTTCCTCTTGTTGATTAGGTTGTTCAGCCTCGTTCTCAGTTTCTACTTGCTCTTGCTCTTGTTCTGGTTCCTGCTCTTGCTCTTGCTCTGGCTCTTGTTCTTGCCCCTGTTCTTGTTCTGGACTCACTTCAGACTGTTCTTCGCTTTGTTGTTGAGCTTCCTCAGGGGCTGCTTCAGGTTCGTCTTCGGACTCAGCGGATCTCACCACAGCACCACCAGCTTCTAAAGCTTTTATCTGGTTGGGTGTTAAATATAGCACTATTTCTTTGGTTCCAGCATTTCTCTCCCTTTGAGGTGATGAAGAAGAAGTTTCATAGAACTTTTGTGGGCCCTGGTCGAATTGAGCGGCTCCGGCCGAGACGAGTAATAAAGAAGCAAATATACACCACACCTGAAACAATTCAAAAACACAATTATTGTTTGTACGCTACTATCACTAAATAATTACAAATTCACTTGGTCACAATTGATAATTGTTATAATTAATAAGCACTAACGTTGAGATCCATGGCTGCTACTTTGATGATGTGTGCAGCCTGTGGACTGTTGGGAAGTTGATGGTCGTCTGTGCTTTTTCGGAGAACATCTCCAATTTTATATACATGTTGTGAATTTGAAATGTATTTCAAATTTGGAACTAGTTCGTTACATTAGTGAAGCGACAGTATCGATTAAAATAATTATAGGCTTTTTAATGTTGTCATTATGGTAATTGTTCTTAACTATGAAGTGTTGCTTTTTTAAGTATTATCAAACGTTTTATTTGGCATATTTTTATTGGAACGATGACATAGATTCAAGTTGGCTTTTTGTATGTATATTAGCTAGATATTAGATGTATTATGATGAGATATACTTGTATAATGTGTGCTTGTGTATCAGAATGGAAGCTAATATGCTTTCATGAAATGGTTAATATGAATAATATTATATGTGAATATTATTCTTATAATATACATAATATTTTTGCATATTTACAGGGGAAAATATATTTTAATGATATATATCTGCAAACATTCAGTGCTTAGTATCAAAATTTCGTAAAATAAATGTTATCAGCAATCACAAGATTTAGATGCTCATTTATTTACTATATACTCATATTATATTCCAGGCCAATAAACAGGAATTAAATATGTAGTGGCAGCAAAAACATAAATACTAATCATTTATTTTAACAAAACATTTTCATGTACGCTTCTTAAAAGTATATATATATATATAGATATAGTATATATATATAAAGTATAAACCAATGGAAACAATTCCAAGAAATATATTATCAAATCGTGTTGATCAACACGCATACGACGCGTTTAATAAACATGTGATTTTAATTTTACTAGATATCTATTTTGGGGAATTAGTCATAAAAAGTATGATATTTAATCGATACATTATGGATTCTATCGATAAAATGTAAGCATGTCGCAGGCAGATGAGCAAATTGTCGACATCGACATTTGAGAGATCGTCCGCGCCTCTTTCAAAGCACGAATACATTTTTGATTTCGCATATTTTTGTTACATTATCATCTATGGGGAAATTTGTGATTATTTCTCGAAATTGTAGTTTCAATTATATAAATATTAATCAGTAATAAATTAAAACATGCTTGCCGGTTCGGTTTGGTTTGCGTTTGGTGAAATGTTTACACATGATTGTCATATCTGTATCGTCACATCCCTATATAGTGTTAATTTGCAAGTTTTGTTCTACATAAGAATACAACGTGGGTATGCAGTCTGGCAAAGCAACAATGGCAACGGTTTTGACTATTTATTTGCATTCTTGTTGGACAGCTCTCAAGAGACCAACCTTCGTGCGTTATTAGCTTTTTGTTGATATTTCTCTCGTATAATGAACTGTACTTTGCGACATTAAGATTATGAATGAATGATTGAAAGTAGTTTTATCTTTTGTGTTATTATTTCGACACTAAAATTATGATAATATAATAGTTTTTTTTTTTTCCACTGTACATAGCAACGGCAACATAGTGACGGCCGCCGTAGCGTAGTGGTTAGTGGCAGAGACTATTGTGTCTCCGGGACCTTGGGTTCGAATCCCGGCAGGGGCAAACATTTGTGCGATGAGTATAAATGTTTGTCCCGAGTCTTGGATGTTTGTGTGCTGTGATTGTGTGTATCCATGCCTACCGCGACACAGGGAATCCTATTGTGGGAGTATGAGTGTGATAATATTATTATATTAAATTAACAACAAAAAATACTCTATCAATAATATTATTTAGGCGTATATAATTGACTGGGATCGCTGCCGTGTACAGTGTGGTGAAAGGGTTAGCAGGCTCAGCAGTATGCTACAGACAGGCGAATCCACGAAACGTTAGTTTATACTTGCATAATTTTTCAGCCCTAACCGTTAATAATATGGTACTAATTACTAGGTACTCCAAAAACTTTCACAACATAATAGTGTCTATTATTTTCTATATTTCAGAGTACCTATTTGAAGTGTAGGAGGCTACGTGGTCTGTGTATCTGTAATTTGGATATGGATGCTGTTTTCGTCGCCTGAAAGTAGGAATGCCCCTAGACTTGGCTTCCTGCCTGATACGTTAGGCAACGGGCAGGTCGAAAAGATGGAAATAGTATTCAAACAAGTTGTATTATAGTGTATATAAGTGTTCAAACTAACGCCTCCCAGCTGTACAGTTTATTATTCTATTTATTTTATATATTATTATTATTCATGTATAAAACTTGCCTTGTCTATCAGATGCATGTCGATGAAAACAATTCTTCATCAAAATATATTTTATAAAACTTTCATATTTACAAGTAAATATTATAATATCTATTGTATTTTTTTAAATAAAAAAATCTACGCCGATGAGTTTTTTTATGTAATAGATGGCAAACAAGCAGGCGGGCCACGTGATGGTCAGCGATCACCGTCGGATATCTGTAATACTGTAAATGTAATATTGTGTAGATAAAGATTATAACTTTTTATCAACCAACTCCATATAAGGAAATACGCTAGACACGTTTATTGGTATAATCATAATCTATGCCAATTTTCATGAATTTGTATGATGCTTCCTCTCAACCCACTTTCATTTGACGGTAAATTATTATTTATTATTCATGTTTAACAATGCATATTGTTATACAATACCTACTTATTGACTTGCGATGAGTAAAAGTTGGTCTGGAAGTTTCTTCAACTCGTGTAAAATACATTTTAGTATAAACGTCACTTAGTTAGGTATTAAAATGTTTAGACCATTCTTAATTCAATATTTGGAAAGCCTACAATAAATCTTATAAAACACATATATTATGAAGCTAGATATATAATAGATAAGTAGGCATTAGCATAACAGAATACTTAATCATTATGTATTGAATTAAATTATTCTTTCAATCTTTTTTGATTTTATTCATGTATATTATTTTTCTCATCAATGCCATTGGCTGAGTAATATCTTTCTTTAATTTCAATAGAAGAAATACACATCTTGTAGTTTGAAAAATCTATGTCTTGCTGTGTTTGTGTTTGCCTAACAGAAGAGGATTGTATGACTAAAACACCGTAACTGATTTTCTTGCTGCCATTCTGGTTGCTGTGTTTGTATTTGCCTAACAGAAGAGGATCGTAGGACTAAACCACAGTAACTGATTTTCTTGCTCCCATTCTGGTTGCTGCGTTTGTGTTCGCCTAACAGAATAGGATCATAGGACTAAAACACCGTAACTGATTTTCTTGCTCCCATTCTGGTTGCTGGGTTTGTGTTCGCCTAACAGAATAGGATCATAGGACTAAAACACCGTAACTGATTTTCTTGCTCCCATTCTGGTTGCTGGGTTTGTGTTCGCCTAACAGAATAGGATCATAGGACTAAAACACCGTAACTGATTTTCTTGCTCCCATTCTGGTTGCTGGGTTTGTGTTCGCCTAACAGAATAGGATCATAGGACTAAAACACCGTAACTGATTTTCTTGCTCCCATTCTGGTTGCTGGGTTTGTGTTCGCCTAACAGAATAGGATCATAGAACTAAAACACCGTAACTGATTTTCTTGCTCCAATTCTGGTTGCTGGGTTTGTGTTCGCCTAACAGAATAGGATCATAGGACTAAAACACCGTAACTGATTTTCTTGCTCCCATTCTGGTTGCTGGGTTTGTGTTCGCCTAACAGAATAGGATCATAGGACTAAAACACCGTAACTGATTTTCTTGCTCCCATTCTGGTTGCTGGGTTTGTGTTCGCCTAACAGAATAGGATCATAGGACTAAAACACCGTAACTGATTTTCTTGCTCCCATTCTGGTTGCTGGGTTTGTGTTCGCCTAACAGAATAGGATCATAGGACTAAAACACAGTAACTGATTTTCTTGCTCCCATTCTGGTTGCTGGGTTTGTGCCTTCTCATGTGCATCTCATCATGTCTCAGTTTTAAAATATCTGGTTTGGTGACTAAAGAAAGTGGCATCATTCAGCCCAAATACCCAATTCACATTGCGCTGCGGTTAGCCATGACAGTCTTGATAATTATCTAGATAGCCTTGATGACAGGTCAATGCACCATGTTTCATTTTTATTGGGTAAGTATTCTAGTTCCAAAGTTGAGAACGTTACACGGAAATGTGAAATATAGGACTCATCCATATCAATGATTGCATGAGTATTTTATTATCATAATATATGCTATATGTAATACAATCATAATACCTAATACTTCCTGCATGGAGTTTATGCAGGAGGGAGGGCAGTGAACACTGTATCCTTGCCTTGAACGATTTATCTCGCGGAATCAATACTAAATATTGTTTATTTAATAATCAATGAATCCATTTATCAATATGATTTTTAAAACGAATTTATCCGGTTCTACATATTAATATGTTTATTGTTCATATTGAAGTAGCTCTCATCGGGGAGCCTAATATTTCATTCAAATGACACCGTAAAAGGGAGCGCCATCTATGTTATAGACAGTGAACTAACATGGATAGTGCCTTACTTATTATTAAAAGAAAAATATTACAAATGGATTACTGTATTCCGACTTCTTAAATCGATAATAAAGATTCAGCAAATAATGTTATATGCCTCGTGATATTTCGGTTATATTTTCAGCAGAATTTAACCGGCCCTTGAGTTTCCCAATTTTTTTGTTCTCAACATGAGTAGAGTTCACAAAAGTTTAAACGTCCTATTATCAATTTAACCATCGGTCAAACATTTTACCTGTCTGGTTAAAATTCTTTGACAGACGGTTAAATGCCGTTTTTTAAAAAAAAACCGGACGATTAAACTTTCGTGAACTAAGTGAGTTCTAAGGGTGGCTTAGAACTACTGTTCTACCGAACATTCAGCCCTTGTATTGACACGGACTAGTTTTGAATCGCAAGCTTTGTCAATTCCGATCGTTGCTTAACAGATTCTGGGAACTATGAGTTCATTACCAGTAATACAAGTTTTCATTATGACATCGCAAGTGAAAAGTATTTTTCTATCGACTAAATTTGGGTACCTAAGTCCCTGATAAAATTTTGAGCTTCCATAATTTTTTTTACGTAGGCTATATGAAACAAATATATCATCCAAAACAGTGCAGTGCGGAAAAGAAACAACTTCAGTGATACGCGCGCGGCGCACGTTAACATTTTCTACAGATTATTTTGTTTGCGGTAGTCGAAAGTTTCAAGTACCCAAGCATACTGAATTACTCTCTAGCCGGTTGCCCAACTAGGTAAAAAACCTGACTACGCTAATGAAAATCATAATTGGTGATTCTCAAGTTTGAAAATTAACACATTTAAAATTCGAAAGTTATTGAAGCACCATTGCATCCTGTTTATTTATCATCACAGTTTTTTTTATGTTAATATAGTGGCATACATTTTGCAAGAGAGTGGAATTTGCCTATCGTTATAGACGTAGGTATATGTAAACATTAATATTCATTTAAGCGCTTTACCACTATCTTAATTGATCAGTGGAGAAGTCCTTAAAATCACATTCTGTAAGAATGTTTACTGGGGTGAGGAGTCGTACTCAGAAATCAATTATTTTCGTCCAAATGGAAATAAGCCAATTACAATAACTAAATAGAGTATCGAGGATTCCGCATAGACTTGAACATAATTATGTTTGTAAGTAGCTCGTCCATCACGAGAGTTAAGACGTGATCGTATCGATAGGGTCAATCATACGAAATAAATCTCTCTAACAAACATGGTAAATTAAATTAAAGGAAAACCATGAGCGATGAGAAAGTCATGAGCGCTACCAGCTGCTACATATATGATGAATAATGATGGGAAAAATTGATGGCAAAAGGGGTGTTGAAAGGAGAAATTCTCCGCGTGGATGCGGAACATATGGTAGTGGACACTGGACAGCAATTAAAGTTGTCGAAGGTCTGTTGAGGTTTACCCCTTTGAGTCTGGTATATTTATCTGAGGTTTAGGTACGCTGAACAAGAAAAAATGTAAAAAAATGGTCTAGTCGATCACCTTCAGTGATGGAAAGACACCCGAACAAGAAGAGAATCATGAAATCTAAACTTATAAATTAAATGTGACAAGATAAATCATGTTTACTGAAAGGTCCATCAGAATACTTATGTTATTTACCTTTGACATAATTTCATTATTCAAACGTGTTTGTTACGAACTCTTTATTAGATAACTACATGAGACAAGAGTAATTTAAATATGGAATGTTCGATTTGAAACTAGAATTCACATAGTGAAATAGGACGCCCTGCAATGATAGTCTTTTGTTATTCATATTTGCGATTTTAGCCATATCGGGGCGACAAGTACCAACTCGAATCATTTTGAAAAGAATATAGGTACTGTAGATATTTTATGGTTCAGATAATATCCACGATGATGATATTGATATGACCTACCATTTTCATTACAAATGAAATGTTTAATGATAATAATAATGATAGCCTTTTATTTAGATGAATTTAGTAATTTTATTTCACGCAAAGGTTAAAACGTAGTTTAACCTAGTAGGTACCTATCTGTTTTTTGATTGCTTTTTATACATCTTTTTCCAGTCAGCAAAGGACTCCTCCATTATTTTCCTTTCATATTTTTCTAGGTGGAGCTGTGATTTGTAGCAAATCATACCAAAATTTGAGGTCAAAGTTTGAGGTTATTGCTTAAGTATTCAATGTAAATCACATTTATAAGTGACTAGAAAAGGCCTAAAAATGGTTGTCAGTTCTCATTAATTGTGTCACGTCTCGTAATGATTTTTTTTATAAAGAAATATCATAGCAATAAATAATTTGCATTATGATAAAGTCATAACTTAATATCATGCAAACGTATAATTCATTTGCATAATATATCCGTATATAAACGAATTATAGTTTCACACTGCATATAATCTATTCCCCATAATTTTATGTCTATGATTTAATAATTAAAAGTCAGACATACGATCACTACGATCTGCATGGTCGATGTCATTATTGCATACATTACCCATTTTCGCGTTATGGTTTGACTGTATAAAGTAGGCACTCTGCTTTCTATATTCTGTGGCTAGTCTCGAAGAAAAAATGTATTTCAATATACTATTAAATGAACAATTATTGTGCCTATATAGGTAAATATCTCTTTCTATCTTCCCTTTTCATTTAGTGAGCATTATCTTTTAATTTTAATTTTTTCACATAATTTTCTTTGAAAGTGGCTTATTTTAGGCTTAGTAATACAAAAAACAAGTTGCATTCCTATCATTATGGGCTTGAAAAATGATTTATGTTTGGTATTAAAAATAATTTCATACTGTCGTTGTATAGCCTATAATTCCGTTCGGTGGTTTGTAAAACTAACAAAAAAACTATTCAATTAAAGAATATCTCAATAAAGAAGTGATACATTACCAACATTATCATATCTTCTCTGTGTCTGGCATGAGGCATGAGGTGACGCCTTAAATCCTTGCGGACGTGGTGGTCAGATTCTACAGCAAGAATCATATAAATATGCTTCATTAAAGCTTCTTTCGCAGTTTGGACATCACGTCCAATCTATACGAATGAATTTTACTAACATCAGTAAAAAAAAAGTTAAATTAGTTTTTTTAAATTTTATGACTTGCTGGTGATACCGACACGGTATTTGAATAAGTTATATGCATACGGGAATTCAGCACTTTGATTATACAGGATGGGCCATTTAGATAGAATCATTTAGGCGATTCCAATCCGAATTACCAATCTCATTCAACGTAATTTTGTATGTATGTCAAACTAGTAGCGCCCCGCGGTTTCACCCGCGTTGATTACGGTTTTCCCCCTACCTCAATTATCGTTCGGGAACTATACTTTTTCTGGGATAAAAGTGGCCTAAGTGGTTTGAGTGGTTTAAACTATCTCCATACCAAATTTCATGGAAATAGGTGTAGCCGTTTGAGCGTGACGAATTAACAAATATACGCACATGCACACAAACTTTCGCATTTATAATATTAGTAGGATTCTATCGAAGTCGATTCCAATCGTGCGCTAGAGTTGCGTTCAAGAGTATCATTAGCAAAATCACAATTTACGATCGGAATCTCGTGTCAAGCCTGCTGCTCTTAGGAACCATGCCATCGATTTTAGTGAATAGAAAAACTGCTTTCACCATTTTAAAAAAACTGGGTACAAGATTTTTTTCAGATCAAGATTTGACCGCGGTCGTATTTTTTCTTTAATCTTTATTTCTATTATTATATCTATAATGATAGAACATACATAGGTATCATTGCCGATCGTGCAGGTTATAAGCAGTAAATTTTAGACGTGAGATAAAAAGTGAATATGCTCCTGAATATTAAAATGAATCGAGAATTCGGTAGGATACATTTTTTCTGCTATTGCCTTGATAATGTTGCCCAGAGTTTTTTTTAGCATTTAGTTATCCTTCCAATGTAGTTCGTTATACATTCGTCTTCTATCTACTACTCTTATTTTCTGTGATGAGCGGCTGAGTAAATTATTATAAACTATAATTTAATTATTGCTTCAACGAAATGTAAACTGGATTGAGGCACAACTTTACTTTACCGTTGAAAAACTGCTGTCCTCATAACATTGACTGAAGTACATAGGTTTTTGCAGATATAGAGCCGATGATATTACGGGTATAACTCTACCTATGGTTTATGAAATATAAATAAAAATATTATATAAATATTTTTAAAATTAATCAGAATTTCAAAAATTAATCACACGAAAAAAAATATATTGTACCGACTTTATACCGGTACCGACTTCAACAAGTTATTTCATACTTTTGAGTGTTGAAGTCGGTTCCATTTTTGGTATTTTTTTTTTTCATTCTTTACAGTGACCTTTTCTACTCATGGGGTCAATTGTCATTGGTTATAATGTTCGTCTAATTCATAACCTCCTCCGTTTTTTAAAGTCGCGTGTTTTATTGATTGCTTTGGAATAGATAATACCTATTTAATTAAGTGTTATATGTATTAAAAAAACCAATACCATTGGTGTAAGACTATTCTTACACCAGTGGTATTGATTTGTTAATATATATATATATATATATATATATATATATATATATATCATATTATATATTATAATGTGGTATAGTATTCCACAAGAATAATTCCTTCTTCGGTATTTTACCACTATAGCTAGGGAAAATAAGAAGAAAATATGTTTCTTAGTTAGTACCTCCGTAACGTACGGGATAACAGTACCTACGCGAGTAAGCTTGACAAGGATTCCACAAGGTGTCACTGTTTTACATTTTTGTGTAAATCTGCAATTCCTAAGACTATAACATCTTAATCTTATGAATCGCAGACGAATAGAAGACCTACAAAGCACTAAAGTATTATTGTCTGCAAGCCAATTAATTGCATACAATAATTACCTTCTCGTTATGTGGAATTAGTTTAATTAATTATATATATGACAACTTTCAATGAACCTGCGTATTTGCTGTGCACTTTAAATTTAGTAATTTATGCATAGGTAATTATAATTTTACTATATTGGTATCTCATATGGTCTGAAGAATATCTATATGGAAATAAAATAGAGCATGTGATGTGCATGTATTGGTTAATTTAGCGACCCGCAACATTGTAAGGATTATGATGAAATCTAATGGTCGCGGCAACAGAGAGAATTTTAATTTTAATATCGCTGTATCCGCTTCGAAAAGTAGAGTCAATGACTTCTTATTGTCCTAAATTTTTACTAGATGGCGCTTTTAATATTTTTATAGGATTCATTTCTCTAGCGAAGGTTTTTTAGAGCTGACACCTTTTTTCTTAACCGTTGGTTTCTTTTTCCAGGTAGTAGTAGAATTATTATCATTTACCGTTAGTTTATTTTCAGGTAGTAGAATAATAATTATCAATGAATTCTGCTGCCCTCCTCCACTGATCTCCACAGGCACCTGTGGAAGAGGCGTATCCAGCCACAACCTGCTGCGGGTCGTCTGTCAATTTTCTCATGTGAAGAATATTGTCATGTAGGTAAAACTATGTCGGGGTCAGTTACGTGTGTCAATTTGCACCTTCAGTTATGAAAATTTTACTAGAGCTTTGGCTTAGCTTTTCGCTGGTGCTTGAAAGTGATAAGCATACTTTCAATTATGATATTTTATGGATTAAGGCGGTATTTATTAAGACGTCCATAGAGACTGCCTATTTCTATGTCCTATTAAGTTAGACATTGTACGGTGTTCCGGGTTCCGGGAGTTTCCTCACACTGGATCCCTAACCACCGCCACCACCGGTAGCTTATTGGGCCCTGACACGCTTCCAGCGGTACTCTAGGCCTAAGTTTTTTATAAAATCTATATCCCTTATTGTTTATGATATCTATTTCATTAAAAAAATCTAGACTTAAAATAGTAATCATACTTAGCATAAGTAATCTTTACAGTACAAGTCTAAATGAGCTTGATATCGCTGCTTCAGGTACTTAGGACATAAAATCATGACCCTTTACTTCCTCTCCGAAGGACAAGCTTCTCTCCGCTGTAAAAACAATAGATTTCTCGTTAATAAGTCTCGGGTGCAAAAAAATATTACACGAGTTCATGTCCGTGCATGTAGTCACAGCAGGCTAGAGCCAGAAAGACACCATTCAAACCCTAAACTGAGGAGGCACTTGAAGTGTTTATAACTTTTGAAGCGGTGATAGCTCAGCGGTGGGAGCGTCGGCTTTCAAACTGACGGACGCTGGTTCGATTCCCACCAACGGTTTGAGCTTCCAGTAACGGTAACACCATTATCGAATTCCCAGCATGGTAGTAGGGTACTTTCGAGTACCCGCATGGCTATCTACCACCCTCAAGTTTGAAAAACAGTCACCCGTTTGTTGTTAGCTAATCGGTGTGCATTGTACAAACAAAATAATACATCGTATTTTACGTAACATTCGAGTTACATAAAAAAAGCACACAAACCACTTCACCGATTTAGTAACTTTTGAACAGCCAACATAATAAGTAAACCTGTTGTTTATCGACCATAAAGATATAAGACATTTGTAATTCTATCTGCCACTAGATTTTTCCTCCCTATAAAATGACATGGTTAAAAAAATAATTAAACAAGAAATAATAAGAAAAATATTTTTCTTCAAAATGTTTATTATATAATGTAAGAAAGAGAGAAATTTTTATCCACTCATTTCACTGTTATGTTGGAGCAGGAATTTTCATATAGATATATATTTTATTAAATATTTTGCAGGCGTATATAGTAGGCGTAGGTAATTAAATTACTAAATGTTTTTCTCGCGATCAAGCCCCGTTTGATTTAATAACTTTTCTTATTGTCTCTATTTAAGGGGGAGACACTTTGTTCATGTGTTCTCTGTGAGCAGTATTTTAACCACATTACACTATCACTGAACACTACACTAATTCGAACGGTTTTGTTCTTTTGAGTCTTCTCACTAGATCCGTCTGGTCAAGGAGCATAACTTGATGATGAAGTCTATGTGTGAGCTTCTGCATAGTTTTGTATCACTTTGTCAACGGGTGGAGGTCGTTGTTTCTTATGTACCAAGGTGCATTTACTTCTCGTATTTCCTTTAATTATTTATTTTGGAATCTTTGTCATCATCATCATCATGATGATGACATAGACATAAGAAATGACATAAGAATCTTTGTATCATTACGATATTGCTCGGTTGGGCGCATCCCCGTAGCTTTATGCCGTAAGTCCATATTGGCATTAACACCTGCCATTATATCAATAATTGACAGCGCAGAATGAATTAAATGATATACTGATTATTGTTTAATGTTGTGCTGATTTTTAATGGTATTTAATATTTAAATACTTTTTAATTCTAACGTTTGTCGACTTGATGTTCACTGAATATATGGTCGAAGATGTTATCGATACACAAGACCTAGATTGCTTAATGGCTCTCAAGAACTTCTGTGTTAAGTGACAGTTTTTCAATCTTGAGCTAGCCAGACAGGTACTTGAAAGTATCCTACTACCAAGTTGGGAATTTGACAACGATGTTACCTTCAATTCTACTTGGAGCCGTTGGTTGTTATCGAACCATCGTACGTCAGTTTGACAGTTTAGCTATCATCGCTTCAAAACCGTTCAAATATCGTAATCAAACCTGTAATGATAATTATGACCATTGTACATCTTCGTATCTACTATTATTCAACGAACTCCTCTTAACCACACATACATAATTACTGGTATAATTTAACAAGCTTTGACTCGAAGACTTTAATAAGCTTTAGAGCTGGCATTTGGGTTCAATCTTGATATTCATTTTTTGGCCTACTATTTGATGTAAGTATCTGACATAATTATATAGACAAACGACTGTTTTCTAATGCTTTGCATATGACACATTACATAATTTCATATCATAATCAGTTACACAATAATACTGGTTCTTTTCTTTTATCGCTACAATCTCTTAATATTAAGATTATAACTTGGAAGGTGAGGGTACACAAGAAAGGCGCTTCATTTTAAAATCCTTTTAATCTAGTATGTACAGCTAATGACTATTATTTACACAACTATTGACTATTTGGTACAATCACGTCTCGGCTGTCTTCTATTGTTTACCAGCAGCAGCTCTTCTTCTTGTAATGAGTCACGTGCTTGATGATGTGGAGTGGGTAGGGTTTCCATACTGGCACGTGTACTTCGACCTGCTTTTCGATCGGGACGTGAACGTGCTTAATTACTTCGTATGGCCTATCAACGGGGATGGGTACCTTCCTGATAACCTCGAAGGGCACGTGTTTGACCACTTCTACGGGAACGGGCCTCTCAACTTCCACGTGTTGTGTCTTGTACACGGGATAAGGCACATGCTTTACGATCTCAACGTGCACTGGGTAGGGCTTGGGCACGGAAACCTTGACTTCGTGAGGAACAGGTACGGGAACAGCTTGAGGAACCGCCACCTCGATGTGACGGGTCACCTCAACAGGTATGCGACGGATGACGTTCTGCACAACAGACTGCAGTTCGTATCTGGTATGTGCCGGGTGAGGGCGTCCTACAGTGACGGTGGTTCCGATAACACGGGGAGCTCCAACGTTGATAGAAGTACCAACAACAGCGCTTTCAGGTCCGATGGAACCGGGACCAGTTGCAATCCCAGCACCACCAAAAGCTCCACCAGAGCCGCTTGCGCTTAGCCCGCTCAGGCTACCAAGTCCACTGCCGAGGCTGCCATCACTACCACTGAATCCAGATCCTGAACCAGACAGAGACCCACCTCCAATGATAGAACCACTAGATCCGCCAATTGCACCACCGTGAAAGGATCCGCTGTCGCTGATAGCATCACCACCGATGCTTCCGCCAGAAATCACAGATCCGTGATGAATGTCATGCTCATCCAAGTGAGCATGGTCCAAACTCTCTTCAACAGCGTTGGAATCTGAGCTGTGGAATTCTGCAACAGTGTGAGAAGGTGTCGGTGATCCATAAGATGTGGACGGTGCTCCGAAATTTGCCGATGGTGAGTTCAAAGCGGATGATAGGAAGGAGTCACCTTCCAAATGGTTCAGATTGCCAGCATTAGCGCCGTACACTATCGCGGACAAGAAGAGTATCTTAGCCTGTAACAAAGTTATAACGTATTAGAAATATTTTAAGTACTAAGTAATAAGGTATATATTCCATATTTCATGTTTTGGACTTACAACAAATGCCATGGCTTTTAGCTAATCGCTTTAAAGCCAGCCCAAAAGAAGCTGTTGTTGTCCCTTGCGAGTGTCGGTGGTTTGTGATATGATAACGCAACTGCGCGAGATATTTATACAAGTCGCTATCTTTCGGACAACGCCTTTGAATAAATTATTCTTGTGTTCGATCGGATAATCTTTCTTAGTCGCGTCACTGCTACCAAAAATAATATTATGCTAATACTAATAGATCATAACACACTCATTTTCCGATTATGCAAGGAACCTAGATGAATGTTTACAATAATTATGTCGGCCGATGCGATTGTAGAGTAAGCTATTTTTTTTAGTAAGTTACCTCATCCAAATAAATGAAAGTTAAAACTTATGGAAAAGTACCCGTGTTATTGATGTTTTGAGTAGATTTCTTAAAAATAGATGTTTGAATTTAAGTATAATTACATACATAAAATCTACTTGTAAATAAATAATGCAAATTATGGAATTAAGGCTTGAACTATTTGCTAAATAGACAATTTTAACAATTTCTCGCTTATTTTGTTGTAAGTTCAACGTGTCTAATAAACTTTAAAAAAATACCTTATGCACACGATTTATGAATATGAATTCTGATTGAACAAAATTTGATTTCATTAGCAAAGTTATATTTTTCATTACCCAAAATTCGCGTGTACGAGAAATAAGCTTGAACTATGTCTTATTTTACATTGTTTCTTATTTGATTTTTCTCTTGTCTTTTACCAAAAGAAAAGAAATTAAAAAGTCTAAGAAAGTAATTTTCTGAGCCCGTTGGTCATACAGTAGATATTTGTAATATTTGTACGCATCACGATTTGATTCGTTCTCTGCCTGTAAAGTTGTAAACACCCGCGAGCCTCATAACCTCATCGGCAAGTGTAAATAGTACTTGTTTATTGAACCTGTAGTACTATCCCAATATGAGCGACTAATTTAGTCTTTCTAGATCACTATTGCACATATTCCTATCCTCAACATTTTCGTACAAATGTTTATTGAAATTTATTTTTATTTAGTTTATTAACACATACGAATGTTTTTGTAGTACTGTAGTATTTGTCATCAGTTATAAGTATTTTATTTTAATTAGGGCATTGGCCCATTAAAAAAAAGTAAAAATATGTCTAGGTAGACATGCATATTTTTTTTTTGTTAAGTATTGTTTGTAGGTCCAAAAATATTATATTTTTTTAATATAAGAATTTCCTTTCTACTAATAACAAATGCTAAATATTTATCAGAAATGTAACAGTTTGTTATTTCTTTGTTAAAACTTGTCACTATGAATAACAAAATGGTGATAAGCCGTGGTTCGAATGCGCCTAATAAGATTTCAAATCATCCAGTATTTTTATGACAGTGCCTGAAATAGAAATTCATACTTTCGTCAAGTCCTTGTGGGTTAATTCCTTCTCTTATTATATTATGAAGTTTCATCAGCCCATGACTGCTGGGAGATCGACGTTCTCTTCGCCAAAAAGGAATATATCCCGTAACCTATTATACCAAGATGGACAATGTGGGTTGATAGATATGTTAGAGGTCAGTCCAATGTCAAACCTCCCAAAAGCCTTTGAAGTGTGCGAAAGACTGCATTTTTTTCTACGTAATAGTTGGCATACAAACAAGCTGGCGGGCCAGATGACGAGCCGCCTAATTCAGGAACACTGAAGGAGGAAGCTCGTTCCACATTTTGTAGGTGTATGACAAAATCGATCGGTAGAATCGAACAGTATGGGACTCCCATGAGTCAATAATATGTAGAGGTAGAACTTTTTAGCGGTGTCGGCTAGTGCGTTGGTAAAACGCTGGAATAAAGTTTAAGAGCTTTTCAGAATACTCCTCGTTGTATATAATTCCGGTAGGAAATAGACAGTTTTTAAATACAAGACGACTGCTCAGCTTCATATAATTATTTTATTTATATACGTACGTTAATTGTATTACGTTAACATATAATTATTGTCGTAATCAAATGGCAGATGAGGATATATATCTCTTAAGTCATATTTTGTACTACTAGCATCCAGCTGATTTTAGTGAGTCATCCTGACTTATTGAAATCAGTTGAAGCGCTTAAACTTTATCATAGGAAGAGGACATACATACATACATTCTGAATACCATAAAGCCTATTTTTAACCGACTTCAAAAAAGGAGGAGTTCTTAATTCGACCCGTATGTTTTTTTTTTTCTTTTTTTTTATTAGGTTAGATTGGATGTATTTGAATCGTAAATTAAAGTATTAAACAATGGAAAATTACATAAACATAAAACACAAAGAGGCGATGCCTTTGCTAAAATAAAATACTAATTACAATACTACAACTCCTACAAAGACATTTTAGCAATCCACTAGCTATTGTCAGCCTATAGATAACTCAAATGCTCTAACCAGCTACCGGCTGGCAGCGTGCCCCGAATGCTAGCAACTTTGCCGCGTCGAATTACAATGCTGATCCGTTGAGCCAAATATTGGCCAGCATTTTGGTCACGCATCGCATCGATCAAACACTCTGATAAGTTGGGGAAAACCCGATGACTAGGCGGTAACGTTCACATTTTTGAAGGAAAAAATTCAGCTATTGCGCCGACTTGAACCCTCGACTACAAATAAACTTTTTCTACGACTACAAATTTTGTATATATTTTCAATTTGGCTCCAACCAAAGCTCGCAACAGCGAATTATGGAGAGAGTTGTGCTAGAGAGATGTGAGATGGAACCAGAAAGAGGAGAATAATAGAAGATCGAAAGTCACCGAGGTAACCCAGTGGATTGGTGAGTTAAAATGGCAATTGGGAGGACAGATATAACGTGAAACTGATGGCTGAAAGGGTGGAAAGGTTCTCAAGTGGATACCACAGATTGGCAAGCGCAGGCCGCATCGAACCTAAATCAGTGGGGGAGGTCATGATGATGAAAGACATGCAAGTAAAAAAAATGTTAATTTCATGACATCAAGATATTATATATAATGAATAAGCTTGCGTTCTGCCACTATCCCTTTTGATGTTAAGCGATAATGACTTATAGTAGCACGAAAGGTCATTCATTTTATGGATCTATGTTAATCATTACCAAACCTTATGCATATTATTTTAAGCAATATTATTGCACAAGGTGTCGTCCCTACGAAGTGAATTTGTTTTTATAATGGGCTCATCGTTTCTCCATCTCATTTCACGACAGAAACCCGTGGAAATTACCATATCTGTTATATCTAATAAGCTATACTTCGACGAATGCTTAAATCACTGGCCGAGTTTTGTTTCCGGTTACATTTAATCAAAATCTTATGTAATTATTACACATGTAGTAAATTGTAGGTCTTATAATTTACGAGTGTGCCTATTATATTGCCGTGTGGTTCGATTTCAATATTAATTATAATTATAACATTCATATAGCACAGTCGGAAATAGGAACCGACATGATTCAAACGAGTATTGTTTCATACCGTGTTGGTTTGTATTTATCTTTGTTGAAAGCGTTACATTTTCATTGGTCATGCGGGGAATCCCCGAATACGGGCTAGTTTATTTAATTTATTTTTTTATTTATTAACATTCACACAAGGTCTTTAGGTCCCAAACTAGGCAGAGCCTTTTTTTTTTTTTTTTTTTTTTTACGTGGGGAAAATGCATTTACGCACGTGTGTACACAAGTGCGTAAATGCATTTTCCCCACGTAAAAAAAAAAAAAAAAAAAAAAGGTGTGTACACAAGTGCGTAAATGCATTTTCCCCACGTAAAAAAAAAAAAAAAAAAAAAAAAGGCTCTGCCTAGTTTGGGACCTAAAGACCTTGTGTGCCTACCGGGAAAGTAGGCGGGGTGTGTCGGGCTCGCTCGAGCATCACCGCTCCCTGGGGGGCCTCACGGCCCCCAAACCTAACTGCACCCGCAGCAGCCAGGGTCCACTACCGACTAAAACCCACGGTGTCCATCCTGCCGTTAGAACGGAGGGAGCGCGGGGTACATTTGCATACCGCGCCCCCACCACGGCCGTCCGTTTCCGGACCCCTCCAGGGGGGAGGATGGCCCTCCCCCTCGCGACCGTGCCGGGACCAAGAGCACGGCCGCACCACCCCGGGGACCACACAGTGCAAGGAACGCCAGACTTCCCACATCCGACGCTCGTGGTCCCCTGCGATGGGCCAGATGGAGCAGCCCCATCGCCAGCCGCTTCGACCGCCACCCTCCGACGGCGGCCATATCGGCGCCACAGCAGGAGACGAACTGAATCACTCCCGCCGCAGCGCCTCCTCAGCTGCAGCACCGTCAAACACGGCGCCGCTGCCCCCCTCAGTTGCAGTGCCTTGCAGCAGCACCGCAACCTACCGTCAAGTGGACCGCTCCTCGTCGGCTTGGCGAGCAAAGCCTATCGGGAGCAGTCCCGGCCTGAATATAATAAACATACATAAATAAATGGATATAAATAAACTTATATAGATATGAGACACGCGAGGCGCCGGACGATGTCTAGTTACGTCTAATTCAGAGGAATTAGACCAAGAACAGGCAGCACCGCGAGAAGGTAATCGCCAGACTTGCCTTGAGGATCATCACGACCTGCGCTTCCCCCAAGACCGTAACCTCCCTACCCATCACGGGATGAGTAAAGAAGGCCTGGACTTAACCAAAACAAGCAGCGTGAACGCCGCAAGCATAGGCATAGCAACTATTTAATGGATAAACCCAGACCCGCCCAAACTAGGCAGAGCCTGTGCTATGGTAACCTGATGACTGATATATATACTTATATACATAATACACCCAGACACAGGTCAAACAAACATGTTCATGCACACAAATGTTTAACCTGTCCAAAAATCGAACCCGGGACCAGCGGCTCAGAAGGCAGAGTGCTACCAACTGCGCCAACCGGCCAGTCATTTTGCGTGAACAAAACACTTTAAACTCGCGTCATCGTCACCGCATGCATGCTTTCTATGTTGGCTTAGAAACCATATAGAACCGCTTAGCAGCACTTCTATCGGCCGTCCTCAAAGACCCTTTTCTTATTTTTTATATATATATACTATATATAAAAAAATAAAACACTAATAACTAATTACAATACTGCAGTTACTACAATAACATTTGAGCAATCCACTAGCTATTGGTAGCCTATAGATAACTCAAATGTTCTAACCCGCTACCGGCTGGCAGCGTGCCCAGAATGCTAGCAGCATTGCCACGTTGAATTGCAATGCTGATTTGTTGAGCCAAATATGTGCCAGCATTTTGGTCACGCGTCGCATCGATCAAACGCTCTGATAAATTTTGGATCCGATGAGCTCCAGGTCCCCACGGGCCCAATGTCTCGACCCCAAACGGTTCAAATGTGTAACCACTACCTAGGTTAGCATATTTTCGCCGTTTCAATTGCTCTGCCGAATAAACCGCGCACTATATATTATATTATATACTCGTATAGGGGAACCTGTCCTACCTAGGACAGTTTTTAGTATAGATCTAGTACTACCTACTGTAAAGATCTATCGTTTGATCAAATCAGTGCTAAGTTTCACTTTGATCCGTACAACCGTTCTATCGTGCTTTAGTTACAAATATCTATCCCTTAACGAAAACTTAACTTACTTAACGTAAAGGTAAACCCCTTTCAAGCGCGTGTGGGTACGACGACAACGGGGGGCGAGAGGTGCGCCCCCGCGTTGTACCCCGCCGGCGAAGATTCGGTGAAAGAAAGGTCGGTCTATATCCAAACTTTCTCATTATAGTAAATTACATGCGTGATGTAAATAAGTTCGCTTGTCGATACATTAATCTATCTTAACCCATAAACATTGATATTCATGAAATGTTTTTCTTTAATTGCAACACCTGTTTGTCAATAGGTCAGAATTCGACCATCAACCTATTTCTTATGGAACTTACGAAAAACTATGATTTGTGCCGTCGTAAAATTGACGGCTTTGACGATAGTCATAGTCATAATAAGTTTCATAGATACTTTCATCTCATGTTTTACACTCTTCAAAAATGATTTTTTAAACACTGATAATAATTTTTACATTTCTAATTTCAAATTTGATCATCAATTATTTTACAAAGTTTCAACCCTCACTTTAACTCCTTAGTGCATATATTTGCAAAAATTCCTTCTTAATTCTTCAATTAAATTCTTTATTGGAGGGCATAATAGGTGCCGATGGCAATACAGAAGCTCGCGGCTTCGTGCAAAGAGGGCGGGACAATTTCTGAAGCATTTTGATTTAAAATATTACAAATAAGTAATTTACAGATGACCTACGGGCTAAAAAAACATTACTCATGATATTATTCGACTTTTTAATTATTTTTTTCTGGCGTAAGCCACAGTTCAAATGCATTTGTCGTTACCGCGAGAATTTTAGATAAAGAAAAATATATATCGAACGAAAATCAAAATCAAATTATGTTCAATCAGAATTAACCTTCATGAACTGTTCTCATAAGTGGTATTCATTAGACATGTAGGGCTATCATTACTTAATCTGAAAATACTTACACAAAGTGTAACAAAGTGTACTACAAAATTGTTTTTTTTAGCAAATGGTCAAGCCATAAGGAGTGTTTGTACAAAATGTCATGGTTCTAGACCCAGTGTTTTCAGTGTTTTCAAAATTTTGTGCCATTATAAATATTAATTCTAAATGTTTCATAACCAATAACTAACTACACATCTTCCGTTCGTCTAAATACATAACTCACAAATAGCATCATCGCCATTGTAGTTGATTAGAAAATTCAAAAACGTTATATTTTCTTTAAATAATATAATTAGGAAATGACAAAGCTCTATTTACCAACATAAAATGATGGCCGTATTAGGAGAGTTTCATAATGATCGCCATTTTACAATATCTTCGTAACCTTGAAAATATATTTGGAGTTCTGGCATGTTATGTGTTACCATATGTTTTACAATTTTATTTATGGAGTGACTAATAAAGTGGCAACATATTCCATATAGCTATTACATATTTGGTATCATATTTGATAATATTTTCTGAGATTTTGTGTTAAATGAATATATTTCGTCGTCAGTAGATATTTAACTCCTTTTTCTGAAAATATTTGTCTTAGTGTGACGGATGACGCTTTGACACTTTAAAAGTTTAATGCTGATGACATTACAAGAGCTCGCGGGTATTTACAGGCAGTGTGGGCAGGACAAATCCTGATGGCTATTAAATCAAAATAGTACAAATATGTACTTTATAGCTGAACTGGGGCCTTTTTCAATTTGCTTTCTTTCTAATATATCTATATTTTTAATGTCGTTACCGTGAGAATATCTGATTAAGGATAAATACCACAACTCAAAAATAGGAACTTATAACTAGACAATTTTAAATACAATGTAAAATAATGGGCTTAATCGCTCACAGCGATCTCTTCTAAACAACCCTTTTTGGATAGGAGAATGAAATAGTATAAACAGAACACAGTTATATAAAGTACATTTCTCAAAGGATCAAGTTTAAAAGCTTGATAGAACTATAAAAACTGATTATAATGAAAAGTCATCTTAATTACCTAAGTAAAAAGCATCTTTCTTGACCGTGATAGTTTTAAGAAGTACTTAAGATCGTTGTATTAAGGCTTTAGCATTTGCTAAATAGACCATTTTGTCTGTTTTCAGCTCAACACATATGTCTCCCCCATTGATTTCCACAAGGACCGGTTGGAAGCGGCCCGCATCCAGCCCTTGCCTGCGATCTTAGTCAGGTCGTCTGTCCACCTGGTCAGTGGCCGTCCTATGCTGCGCTTGCCAGTCCGTGATCTCCATTCGAGAACTTTTCGACCCCAACGGCCATCAGTTACTGTTCTTCGTGCTAAGTGCCCTGCCCACTGCCATTTCAACTAATCAGCTGTGCTATGTCGATACCTGATTCGATTGCGTAGAGAAAACCTCAGCATAGCTCTCTAGATAGGTCGCTGTGCTAGTTTTGAGCCTGTTCACTAGACCCATAGTCAGTGACCACGTCTCAGTTCCATAAGTCATCACTGGTAGAGCCAAAGGTTCTTGTTGCATTTAATATACATTATACATACTTGTGTCGAAAACATACAGTAAGCCTACAGACATCGGAGCGTATGGTCGATTTCTATTTTTCTGGGTAGCTCATATTTTATGCAAAATAATTGATTTTGAAATTTTATTGACTAGCAATAGTGCTCTTTGTATATTTTAGAAAAAAACAAATTTCCAGGAAGCTTGTTTGTGGCAGAGGAGAGGTTAATTTTTGGTTCGGATTGTTCTTGTAATATCTTATTCTACTAACAGCTAAAAAGGTTTGGCTGCTCATTACCTTTTTTAAAAAAATATTTTAAGCTTCCGTTTGATAACTGTCTCCTGAGTGATGACGTGGTCTAGGATGCACGCCTGCACGCATGCGCGAGATCCATCTTATGAGATTAGATAAAGTAGTGTATGAAACTGCATATAATTTGGTCTTAAAACACTTGTGTGTTGCTATGAAAAAACTCGCCAACGGCTCATTTTTTTAACTAACACTGTGTTTTAAGAACCCGTATATGTTTATACAGTTGTATAAACTACTATTACAGGGTGTATTTGTAGAATATGAGTAAAAATATAATATTCTTTGGATTTTTTTAATAAAGTAATAATTCTAATATTACTATTTACAAAAGAAAAATACACACATTATTTGTGTTTATCACCTAACTTAATGACTTAGTTATCACCCTAGATTGCAGCCTCTCGATGAGCTATGGCGCGAAAAATATTTACAATAGACCGGACTAGGATATCTGATGGAAGAAGTATGAGGTATAGTGGCCGCTAACAGCTCCTTTTATGGGTTCACCAGCCGTGTCCGTGACCATAGCCATGGCCGAGGGAGTGGTGGTGGCTGAGCAGGCTGTGCAGGTCGAGGTGACCATGATGGCTGTGATGACCATGGTGGTGTTCAATGGCCTTATGGTGGACTGTCTTCACGACAGGGACCGGGTAAGTCTTCACAACGGGGACGGGAACTTTGACGATCTTCACGATTGGGACTTCGACGATCCTTTCCACGGGGACTGGGTGATCAACTTGCACCTCCACAACTCTTTCGACGGGTACTTTAACGATCTTCTCAACTTGGTATGGCACAGGCTTGTCAACCTTCACATGCTGGATCTTGACGACTGGGACGGGCACTTTCTTGATCACGGGGACTTGGACGGGGTAGGGATGCGGTATGGGCACTTGGACGGGGTAGGGCTGAGGAACAGGGTAGGGCTGCGCCACACGGTGGGTTACTTCACGCAGGACTTGATAGGGCTCTTCGCGGATGCGGTATTGAGTGGGTGCTCCATTGTTGTTGGCGAGGCCGTGAATCTCATTGATGACTGGAGCTTTGGGACCATTGGGTGGTAAGTCACCTCCGGGCAAGGGTCCTCGAATGCCACCAGCAAAACCGGCTCCTCCAAAAGAGGCACTGTTGAATGAGGCGCCATTCCCAAATCCAGAGGCACCAGAAAATCCACTAGCATATCCAGAGCCGCTGTATCCAGAAGACAATCCAGAAGATCCATGGCTTAAGAGACTGCTTCCTGAGAATGTGGCAGATGGAAGAGATCCAGCTGGGAAGCTGCTAGGAGCGAAGCTAGAGATGGCATGCCCTGGCGTAGAGAGCTCGGCGGATGGCAGTGATGAGATGTGGTGATGAGAGTCATCATGTACCACGGTCTGCTCTACCAACTCATTGTGGTGGTGGTCTGTATGGAGAAGCCCGGCGTAGGTGCTGCTCAATAGGATGGCTAAGCACGATAATCTTATCTGTAATATAAACGATATAACATTAGTATTGTCATTTCTGTACTAATATCCAATATCATCATAGCTGTATTGATGAATATACTCACAAAAGTAGCCATTTCGATTAGCTAATCGCTGGCCACTCAGGTGAACTTGTGTCTGCCTCAACAAGCAACACTTGTTTGTGCCGATTGCCATCTTTTCTTCATATTTATATTGATGGTCCGAGATTTGGGGCGACAACAAGAGCGCTGCTGCTAAACTGGTTTCGGAATTATCTCTCCTTTTCTAACGGAAATATGCGAGTGGATTAAATATGCGTACCGGTTACTCAATACATAGTAATGGCTGACGAAGCCGTATGGGCGCGTTTACGTTTTGATTTCTTAATATGCCTTTAAACCTTAATATGAAAATTAATTCAAATTTGATTCAATAGGCAGTTGGTGATGTGAATAACGATTCCTTTATTCACATAACATCCGAAAATAATTTTCTTATTCTAGTTCCAACTTGCAATCTCCTCAATTAAGGCTTTTTTTTTCTAAATGATGTACATATTTGTACTGTACATCATTCAATTACGATCGAGCCTTAAGGCTAATGAGTAATTTAGTTTTAACTTGATTGGGTAACCGAGTAATATTAAGAATGTGTCCATTAACACCTATCTTATGGTCTCTATTAAGGGGAATACAACTTGTTTTGGTGTTCTCTAACATAGCACTAACTTAGCTACTCACTGAAACTTCACTACACTAACTCAAAAGGTTATTTTTCCTTTGAAGTCTTCTCACTATGTCCGTGTTGTCGAGGAGCTGGATATCCTCGACGTTCACATGGTGATGAAGTTTTCGTTCATGAGCTTCTGCATACTTTTTGATTATATCGACAAATTGAGGAACTTAAAGATTTTTTATGTATTTTTTATTTGTGCGCATGCCATTTCATAAAATAAAATAAAATTTTCATTCAATAAAATTTACTATTCATTAACCATGAAATCACAAAAGGATTCTTGGAAATCCATTGTATAAATATATTGATAGTGACGTGAGTAGGAGATATAACGAGAGTAAGTAGACACGTGGTCCGCCGAGCCAATACTATCTATGCAGCACATAAATGATAGCAAAGTTCAGGCGACTTATATCTGTTGCAAGTAATATAAACTTTATCATTTTCTTGGCATAAAATCTTTTCCACATAACAAATGAGGAAGCTATGCATTTTAGGGTAAAATTATTTAACATACCTACCACTTATGGAAGTGGGCGGATAATGGAAAGTAACAGATTAGGTAAATATAATTTGCAATTCAAACTTATTGAGGCTTTCATATTGATTCGAGATCTCCCATTAGGATTTTGTATAACTGATAGCTTTTAGGTGACAAAAGATACACCAACAGAATATAATAATATCATTAAGTAGTTCAAAAACTATAAAACCGGTTCTCACTACTCAGGGGTAGAGGATTTTCAATATTTTAAACATATTTTGTTAGTAAAACTGACGTGGTTTTGACACATTATGAATGTATAAAATACGGGATTTACTCACATAATAAGTCACTGTTCCAACTATAGTTTTCAACTATAGTCGGAACGTAATAATTTTCAACATAAACGAAAGAAACAAAAAAAAAATACCAAAAAATGGACCCACTTCAACACTCAAAAGTATAAAATAACTTGTTGAAGTTGGTAGCATGATAGTTCAAAAGTAACTATTATCAAAATATTGTGAGCTACGCAACTTGTCGATACCAGTACATGATTTCGACAAGTTATTTCATACTTGTGAGTGTTGATGTCGGTTCTATCTTTTGGTAAACAATTTTATTCACCCTTTTCAGTGACCTTTGCTACTCACGGGATAAATTGTCATTGTGTATGTTCACCGATGTCTCCACCCGCAACTATAATATCATCGACGTACGCGTAGCACTTTTCCTTTATTGTCGTGTAACTCAAAAACAGCTTGACCGATTTAAATGAAATGGGAATACACGGGAAGCACCAGCATTCAAATGAAAAAAGAACAATCAAAATCGGTTCTCCCAGTCCAAAAAAAAATATACGGTTCGAATTCAGGACCTCCTTCTTTTTTGAAGTCGGTTAAAAAGTGATTTAATTTTTTTTTAATTAATCAAAACGGGTACATACTCATTCTGTTAAAAAATATTATTTTCAATTCGGTGTATAAACGTCGGCGTTCCGAATAAAATAAAATGAAATAGATTCGAAGAATAATTGATAACATTTTCCTATTTGTAATCTTTTTTAACCGTATTGAAAATTACTCTCCAACCAGTTTTCAACTAATTTGGAGTTCTTCATCAGGGAGTTATGATTGTGCCACGGTGTCTTAGTCTGTTCTTAGATTAAAATGATGGATAAAACTCGCGATAGTTTTCATTTCCAGACTCAAACACTCCTCTTTGGAAGTAGGTTAAAACACAACCGAATAGATATCCGCCTTCTCTATTAGTACTTAGTTAAAATAAATGCAAAAAGACGCGAAGGAAAATTGAGTTGTCTCTTAATATTTGTATTCAATCTTCTTATTTCTTTGACGCCTGGCAACCAAAGTATGGTGCCACGGATGAAGAAAGCGAATCACACGCGACGCACATACGTAGATATGTACATAACTGCAATAGACATATGCGATTGTTTCAAATGAATCTTATAATTAGATGATAGTCATCTAAAAACATAAAAAGTTAATTAAATGGCCGTAAATTTGTACACTTACGTCTGTGATTTATCGGAGCAATTTTTGTTCCTACGCGAGGGAACTTTCATTAAAATAAATATGGCACAAATCGTGGAGTGTCAATTAACAGCCGATGACTATTTTTAAGTTTTACTGTTTAATCATGGAGCTTATGGCGGGAAATTGAGATTACAGCTTTGTTCCATTTTCTTATTCTTATACAAGATGATTGTAATTTTTATATTATTTGTGTGATGAATTTTCAATATTCACTGCCACACCGTTCCTTTCATAAATACCCTGTTTTGTATGTTTTAATTACAAATGTATAGTCTCAGTTTTTCGCTATATAGTTACTTGTAGTACCTATAAGACTGTATTACTTGCCAAATCTTATAGTTATAGGTGAACGGAAGCGCCCTATACGTTTTTATTCCCTTCAGAGTGTTTAAATATACGTTTATTGCGGCATAAACGTCCGTATCGTTTTATTACGTTAACTTAGAAGTTTTATTTTTTCACATTTTCAAGAGACTATAGACCTGAGTATATCGTTTTAATTTCAACTCCATAACTCCACGCTTTCCCGAGATAAAGAGTCTTGACAGACAGACAGACGGACAGAAAAAACGGACGGACGCGGGGACGGACGAACAACAAAGTGACGAGGATGAGGTTAACGTAAAGGTTTCTTTTCAGGTACACAACCCTAAAAACAATAGATCTATTATTAATAGCATTTCCCTAATCATAACTAGTTATATAAAATAATAATAACTAATTACAATACTACAGCTACTACAAAAACATCTGAGCAATCCACTAGCTATTGTCAGCTTATAGATAACTCAAATGCTCTAACCCGCTACCAGTTGGCAGCATAATACTTAGTTTATTATGTATATAGCTTCCTAGCTTTTAATTTTTTAAATGAAACAAATATCTACCTTCATAATAATAATATCAAAACTGGCTGATGCCACCAGTAGTGCAAAGTCAAGGAAAAAACAAAGAACGTATATGTTTTTCTTTTAATTGGTATTCCACTTAATCCCACAATTATTCTCACCAGATATTATGTCACATCACATGACAGTTTTCGTTACGCACGAATTAAATGCCTAATTAATTCTTGTAATTACGTAAATTGTTCGTCGTCACTCATCTCTACAATTAGCATAAATAAAGTGAAATCTATAAGTTTTTACAGAATATTGAGTGATATCGTGATATTATGTCATTATCGCCTTTGATTCGTTAATAAGGTACGATTATTGACCTGCCAGTGGAGAACAAATCTGTTAGAGATTTGGCACCCGAATTACGAGCAAAATTTTATTCGAAATAATTCTACTCATAAGCGTGTCAAATACCTACGTGCTTTTTAATAGGCTTATAAAGTTATATAATTCTATAAAGTAATCTAAGGTTCCATACAAAGATTTTCCTCCTATAAAAGGTTTAGTGAAGTTTTAAAATTGTGTTAAAAATAAAGAATCAACTCAAGTTACTCAATTAAAATTGTGGCCGTTTACTACGCATGTACTGATGTATCATCAACTAATTGTCTAAATGTGGAACATTTTCAATTATGCCTTATAAATAACGAGTTGTTGATGATCTCTGTGAAATTTTTGAGTCGGTAAGTAATTATTTGCCTCCAGATTGGAGGCAAATAATTCCTTTTAAATTATTGTTCTAATTTAAAAAATAGCATAACTACGAAAGTGTATTTGTGTGAGAGTTTTTTGTGTTGTTTATTACCACTCAGCGCTACAAAAACAAAATGTATCTGCGTGCAATTTGGTACGAAGGTTTCTTATCCCTGAAATAAATCACATTATTATTTCAAAAAACTGTTTTGTGGAATCACTAAGTTGTCATGAGAACTAACGGTTAAGTCGTAGGTCAAGCGGCTTAAAATCGCAGGGGCCACTTTTAGGTTTATAAATACCGAAGCTCTGAGAAAACAAAAAAAAAATGTAACTGGAACGAAAACTTCCATTTTGAAGTTAGTTTAAAGAATTACGAATAAAATAAGTAAGATTGCATAATCATGAGAAAATGGACACTTGTGCGAGCGTCGGGGCTTAGATAAGTAGAACTAACGAATTATCAACCAATGACTTCATTTGAGAAGACTTAAAAAAATATAAAATAATTAATAATAATAAAATGAAAAACTGAAATTGAGTATTCAAATGTTTTATTTTGTTTGAACAATTTAAATCTAAACAACTGAAAAACGATTCAACAATTTAAAAAGTAAAACAACTTATCACATTAATCAAGATAACAATTATGTATTTCTATTGTTAATTAAAACTACTTCATCGTAGTGAGCTATTTACAAAACGCCTACAAAAACTAAATTAGTAGCTTACAATTGTCTTAAGACTAAATATTTACACGAATCATTTACCTATGTTAGATTTAACTCAAAATTTATATAAATGTAAAAAACATAAAAGTCATTAAATGCCAAAACATACAAATAGCTATTATTTGTCTGTCAACACAATGTAATTAAAGTTTCATGGTTAGTTTCATGGTCTTATTATATATATAAACCTTTATTAATTATTTGCAATATGAAATATGTCTATAAATAAGAAGTTATAATTATTTATAATTAAAGTCTTGTACCTGGATGACTAAGAAATACTGGTTATGCCTCCTTCTACAAATAAAGCATAAATAAGATATTTATAACAATACAAAACATGTTATACCTATGAAATTTCTTCAATATCATCAACATGGTCAGATTTAGATTCCGCGACCGGCGGGGGTGGTCTAAGTACAGTTGTTACTGACTCCTCTGCCTTTTCATCATCAGTGTCCGACTCAAACAGTGGCTCAGTTTTATAAATTTTAAATACTCTCGGTTTATTAACCCGCCGTCTGCGACCTTGTCTTTCTATCCTCACGTGACTGCCCCTGCTTCTAACTGAGTGTGGTGGAGGAGGTTTTAATAAAGGATAGGGCTCGTCAACATCAGTTTTAAGAAATTTGCGTGGATATGAGTGACGTCCCGATATCAATGAATTCGGGTGTCTGTGCCTATCTTTCACTATTCTATGACTTGTAGCAAACGACTTCTTTGCTCTCTCATCTTCATAACTGTTACTTTCTTCAGCCTGAGCAGTTGTATCCGAGCCTGAACTTGCCTCGTGTTCGTGAATAGGGTCATCTTGCTCTGCAACCGCTCCTATAGGATGATTATTCGACGCATCGGCTATTGGAACTATAGTTTCTTCTTCTTCTTCTTGACTGCGTGAATATTTTACGCCTTGGTAAGGATATCTTCCACTATTGTACACTTCTAAAAATGGATTAGAAAGAGCACTTAGCCCATCATAGCTGCCAACATTTTCATTTTTTAACAATAATTGTAACTGGGAAAGGTCTAATTTTAAAGGAGCTGGTTTATATTGATCTCTTAGAGATAAAATGTTTGTGTTCTCTGATGATTTTCCTTTAAGCATTTCCGCAACTAACTTAAGATCCACGTTGAATGGGTTTGCAACTCTGTAGCCATTGATAGTCGATATGCCGCTACTTGCCTGAGAATCAATGTCAGGTCTATTGTATGGTGAGCTGGGTTGTTTATTTAGTAACAACTTACTTAGAACATTAGAAGCTACGTCTAGCTGATGACTTGTTACATCTTGGTTAATTCTCATAGGTAACTGTGTTGGTAAGATTCCCCTATCATAGTCATTGTTTTGAAACCTAAAAGACTCAGGAGACAAAGTTTGAGTCAGCTGGTAAGGCACATCATTTAGTTTTAGAATACTACTAATATCTGTCGGAATTTGCGGTCTCTGTAAGCTTTGTTGAACGTTTTCAGTAGACTGAGTGTTGCCTTGATAGTTTTGTTGATTATATCCGATGCGCTGTGGCACTGATGAATAACTTCCTTGATTGTATATTGATTCAGGAGCTGGCTTAGCATAAAAAGGTGTATTTGTGTCAAACTGTTTGATATTATCCGATTGGTATTCATCTGATTTTGTTTTGAAGTTCAGTTCGTAAAATGAATTTTTGTCTTTATGGTACGACTCCGGAAACGGCCGATATTGCTGCTGCTGCTGTTGTTGGTGGTTTTGATTTACTATTTCTTTACCATAACTCTGTATACTATATCTACTGTTATCAAGACTCCCTGCTCCTTTCAATTGTGACTCTGAATTGGAAACTACGTTGGAAACGTCTATCGGAACTATTGCTCTTAATGCTTTAGCGTGATCAAATGGTTGTTTTGGCTTATTATCTATGCTATTTTCCCTATGATTGTAAGAGTACGGAGATGCTGTTATTAAAGCTGGTTGAGAACTGTGTGTATATGGACTAGGTGTTGATGATTCAGAATATTTATACCTCTGTTTCTCGGTATTGCCGTAATATTGGTTCGGATTATATGATGTACCTGCATTATTGTTCAAGCTATTTGCATAATTATTATTATTGCTGTAATAACTTTGTTGTTGCTTCATGTATTCATGGGCATTGGCTGCTGCTTTAGCAAATTCTTGCGCTTCTATAGACTCTGTTGCTGATTTTGATACTTGCTCGTAGGTATTCGGCCTACTAGTATCCATGTGGAAAGTCATTTGACTCATAGCTGGACCGTTATTTTGCAATAATGGCTGATATTTTTGATAATTTCCGGAATATGTTGATGAGAAGGCATCATTACTAAATTGTGGTTTTCTGTCAGATAACTTCCAACCATATTCACCGTTAGAGTATAATTCCGTCTGGCTTGTTTCCTGCTCCGTGTCCCTCGTTCTGCTTTTGGTGTTACCATAACCTTGATGATCAGGGTGCGCATAATTCAAATAAAGATTGTTTGCAGATGCCATATTACCGTTGCGATGAGTTTCGCTATTTGAGTCCGCATTAGATTCTAACCGAGTGTCTTGTTGGTTATAAGGAAAGTTTTGATATTGTGTTATAGACACCTCCTGTAAAGATTTTGACAAAGGATTACTACCAAAATTAAAATTATTTTGCCAAGGTTCTCGCGGGTCTGAATAAGAAACAGAAACAGGTGATACTGTTGAAGAAACATATTCCTGTTGATATTGCTGTGGAGCGTTATTCGGGTACCTAATTCCATTCACAGAATTATCATAGTGATCTATCTGGAGGTTTTTATTTTGTTCATTATTGTCATAGTTCAACAAATTATTATTTAACGTCGTTGTCACTCTATTGCTACTGTAATCCGCGGAGGCTGTTTGTATGTTTGTTAATGGTGATGATACGTATTGTAAGTTAGTAGGACTCGAAAGAAAGATCGGCGAGGAACTAGATACGTAATTACTCGGAGTACCAACGTACTGGCTATTCGGTAAAGCAGTTGAAAGGTAATTTGTAATGGGAGCCGGAGTACTCTGTACAGTATCGAAAGGAAATGTATTTGCTGGATTAAACTGATAAGCATTGTCATTAATATATTGCGTATGAGTCTTTTGTTCGAGTTGAGGGATTTGGTTAGATTGTTGATTCGAATTATCATAACCGCCCGAAGATGTGGTTGAGTATTGGTAGTGCGGTTGTGGAGTTGCCGTGTATCCAAGGCTCGGAGATGGCGTTGTTTGTTGCTGTTGTTGATAGTACTGATTTTCAGCTCTCATCTGTTGGAGGAACTCTTCTGGTGGCAAAGAGTACTGCATTGAAGCATACTGGTTACTAGCCGAGGCCCCGTTGTCCTGTGAATCTCCATTGCCTTCCCCTTGCTGGTTAGTCTCTTGTTGATTTCCAAATGGATTTTTTATTCTATAAACTTTTCTAGCTCTTGTGCGATCGGCTCTGTTGTTGCTATTGTCATCGGACATCTGATATTGGACATTGACTGAGCTAATAGACTGGCTGTTTGGATCTCGCTGTACGATATTGGTACTGTAACTATTAATGGCATCGATCTGGCCATCATTTGCAGCCTGTTGGTAGCGCAGGAGTTCGCGATCGTTGAATCCATCTTGACAGCGGGCGTGGTCAACGAGTAGTATGACTAATAACCGTATCTGGAATACAAATAAAAGCCACATTTATAAGCAATCTAGTAGAAATCTTAAACGGGGGATTGATTTCATACTTATTCAATGATCAGATTTCGCACATTTTAAGGCAAACGCCTAGAATACATTTACATACTTATTTTGCAGACTTGATCAGTAATTTTGATGTTAATGATAGCATTGCGTTTTATTTTATAATAACCTACCATAAAAATTAAATAGCTGCCATAAATATAGCCGAGAACTTATACAGATTTTGAGGTGAATATTATAATGCCTTCTTCCATTCACAATATCTACCGATAGCGACCAGAACTAATTGTTACGAACGGAAATATGTATCATCTCTCTATTGTGCGTGTTTGGAATAGTACAAAAACTAAAATTCGGATGTTTGATGAAAACGAGCGTAGTTTTTAATAGAATAATTTTATTGTTAACACGCACATAAAGGCTGGTGTTTTCAACCTTACGCAGTTTGAACGTCAAAATATGTCATAATTATGTAAATATTTTTTCGAAATGTTATTTCTTTTTTATTCCTTTGGTCTTACCCGGATTACTACCTTGTTCACACTTATTTCCTATTAAAAATTATAATACAGAAATCGTCGTATAATATTATTAGACTAAGTCCTATTAATAACTTTATTTTCGACAAATAATATATATACTTTTCTTACTCTAATGTAAACGTTTGAAGTTTTATTTTCTATAGAGAAGTTAAATTATGTTATTTTTTAATGATGATAATATATATATATATATATATATATATATATATATATATATATATATATATATATATATATACAAATAACGTTTAATAACATTTTATTTTGCTTGGTACTTGAATTTCTATAGTTTGCGAATAAAATGCACTTTATTACAAACACCTCATACGAAAAAACCCTACATCGAGGGTGCTTATTGACCCCGTATGAACTTATATGCGCACGAATCTCCCAATAAATACAGTGCAACCGTTTCTATTTTATTATATTAGATGTTCGAACACTATTTCGCGTGATGGTCAGTGACGATGTGGTCGAAGATGGAATCACGTTAGATCAGAAATGCTTAGTGGCTCTCAAGGAACCCTATGTGTTTGGTGAGCATTTCAAACTTGTGGTTAGTGGCTACAGCGGCAGGTACTCAAAAGTACCACCATGCTGAGATTTTTTTTCACACTCAAACCCCCGCACTAGGATTTCCTGTGTCGCGGGAGGCATGGACACACACACAATCACCACACACAAACAACCAAGACCCGGGACAAACATCTACACTCATCGCAAAAATGTTTTCCCCTGCCCGAAGCCCGGCAGGGGAAAACACTTGGGGAAAACCCAAGGTCCCGGAGACACAGAAGTCATGTCACTGAACACTGACCACTGCGCCACGGCGACCGTCGATCGATTTGACCGATATGTACCTACCGGATAACGTTGTAACCGGATACCAGAAACGCAAGCCGTTGGTGGGAATCAACCAGCGTTCGTCAGTTTGCTCCGATCTCCACAATATGCTCCTATCGCCGAGTTATCAACCCGTGTAACTCACAGTGCATTTAACATAGCCCGGGCACTGACCGTACGGAATGCAACGCACACACAATGGCGATAGCTGATCGCGTTGATGGCTGAAGTGAAACTCAAATGCTTTTCAATTTCTATTTGATAAATCTAGTTGAAATAAACTTCAGTTTGTAAACAAATTTATATTGTTGGTTTTTGATCAAAAATAGGAATCGATGATTGCCTTTTATTTTCTTATGTCCATGCATTAGTTTTTTTTTATCATACGTTTATGCATTTTTGTTGGATATCATTTCTTTAAGAACTAATTTCGTTTTACTAACTAACTTTATTTTCCTACAATGATTAGCTACTAAATAATTCATCATTTTTTCGAAGTAAAACTTAGTGTCGTTTATTTTAAAACCATCGCTTTTGAATTAGTTAAATCTATGAGAAACAGAATGCAGAAACATTTTATTAATTTGACTACACTTTCTAAATCAATATATCCACTAAAACGCGATTTATTCATTTATCTGCGATTTTCCAGTTTATCCAGGTACCTTCTGTGCAAGCGTGCTCCATCGTAGACTGCGTCATCACTTAACATCAGGTGAGATAGTGGACAAACGTTTGCCTATTCTCAGTTTTTAAACAATTATTATGCATATAACATAAAGAGATGGTCATATTTATTTACGCGTTATAATAAAAAGTGGCCATTAGATGAATTTCATCCCTGGAATCCAGAATACCCTAAATTTAGAGTCTAAATAAATATTTGAATTCAATTTGTCAATCACATTTCAATAAAGCCGTTTATTGAATGAATCAAACAGATAACTGAGTAGCTGCTCGAAAATACGAAATAAATGATGACATTGCAAATGCTCGCGCTGTTTACGGCATGTTGATTTAAAATATCACAAAATTTATTTTACAGATGACCTATAGGCTCAAAAAATATATTTTTGTGTAAGAAACGTGATCATACGCATTGCGACAATATAAGGAAAAGGAAAAAAAAATACCGTTAAATTGTTTTTTCAGTTCTGAATTAGCAAATTAAACCAAACATGAATTCAAATCATGGACTTGTATGAAATATTCTCATAATTAGTATTTTTTTAAGGTTTATTTGACAAGTAGAACTTTCAAAATACTAAGCTGAAAATATTCATAATTGTATATTTGGCAAATGGTAAAGCCAATAAAAATATTATTTAGAAAACAAAAAACCCGACTGCATCAATATCATGCCATCTTTATTAAATTCAATGAAGAACTGAAAAGATAGAAACAAGATTTTAATTTAAATATTTTATTTTGGTTTTCAATTATCTTAATTGGCAGTGTACACAAACGCTCCTTCTTTCGCAGTCGGGTAAAAATAGCGCGACGCCAGGAAGATACGCTCGCTCATATTACGTGATAAGTTAATTCTCAACTCAATAAACAATAGCTTGGTTTATCAATTAAAGCGCGAACCCTTCAATTTACGACGTAGGAAATCGTGCATTCACACAATAGAAAGTTCAGTCGACGTCAGGTAGCTTTCATTATTCAGGTATTATGGATGCAAATTCGTGAGATAGCCGTGAAGGTTGAAAGGGCAAACTAGCTCTCAGACTCCAGATACGAACTGATTTGAGCTTTACGCTAACTGTGTGAAGGTGCACAATATTTCAAGATATATACTGTTATCGCATAACAGTGTAATGATATCGTTACTAAGCCGTAGTGCTGATAAATGTCTTTACAGAAGGTAGAAAGCAATAGGAGAAGAGTTAGTATCAGCTTTTATACGCTTACAATCGAATAATACTCACTCAAATAAGACAGAATATGGATAAAATCGGCTTAATAATTAAAAGGAAAATGCATAAAATGATTGAAGTTAACAATATTTGATGTGCAAATACGTCATTTTTGAATTTCTTATCAATTTAACTTTGGCACACACATTAATGAGTTAAATATAATATGTAGTTTATTTTTTTGTGTAATTCCTTACTAGACGTAAACAACGCTAAACAACGTCGTTTTTTTTTATATTAACATTCACACGAGGTCTTCAGGTCCTAAACTACGCAGAGCCTGTGCTATGGTAACCTGATGACTGATATTACCGCAGGATTCTGTCATTTGAGAAGCGATTTGAAATAATCTTTTTTTTTCGATAGGATACTTGCAAACTGTTTATAGGTTGAGAGGGATGGCCCTCTCCCTAGCCTAGAGGGGTGCCCTAGAGGAGTAAATCTATGAGATCAAAATAGAAGTGAAGTGATCCAATGAAGAATAAATGTTACTGGACGTAGCTCAGCAGATTAACAAGGTGCTGATGTAACCGGAAAATTCTGGACTGGAGACCATGGACTGGCAGGTGCAGCGTAGAACATCCAATGCCAAGTGGGACAAAAGACCTGACAAACATCGCGGAAGGTTCTATTGAAGATTAATAGAGGAGGCATACGTGAGACAATAGGGCACAATAGGGCGTCATAAGGATGATGATAATTTATCAAGGTAAGGAGTTAAATTAGTTAAGGAAGTTATGGTAAGATAGTGTTAAGAAAGTTATAGAAAGATAGTTTGGACTTGTGGGAACGATCGACGAAAAAAGATCATCAAAACAAGTATAGAAGCCAATGTGACGTCACTGCAAATAGATTGGAAGACCTGGAAGAGGTAGAGCTGAACAAATTTATTTCTCTCTGCTAATTTATTCACGCGTGTAATGAATCTGATAAGAGTAGAGGAAGAACAGATCAATGCAATGATCGCAGCAAAATAAATCTGTTATTTCTGCCGTGTTTGAACCACCATAGTTTGAAACTTTCCTTTTGAAGCAAAGGATGTTTATTTGATGACAAATTATATAACGTATTCAAGGCAAACTTACTAAACCAATTCTTACTTGATAGAGATTAAAATTCATGAATTTGGACAACATCAGGTATGAGAAATGGCAGTTAATTTAAACGGTGTGTCAATGTTTAAGGTTGGGCCCATAAAAGTTAAGTCATCTGAATATTTAATATTAATAACCTAGTCTCTGTTTCTAGGAACGTCTTCGTAGATGAGCTAACTCGACTAGAAAGTATACACTGATATGTAAAGATGACACATGACTAGCATGGTTGTCGTATGAATGAATACAAAAGTAAACTAACTAATTATAGGACTTGTAAGCAAACTCAAATTCACGCGACGAGCTATGGAGATGGCTATACTCGGGGTTTCTCTACGCGGTCGAATCAGGAATTAGCAGATCCGCATAAAAACCGGAATTCACCAACATAGCCAAGCGGAATGAGAGCTTGAAGTACAGTAGTAATGAAAAACGATGGTGATGATGATCACAGTATCATAATGTTATTCTAGTGTATCATAAGTCTCCTAAATCGCCCAAATCTCATCAAAATTGGCAGTTCAGCAGTTTGAGGGTTAAAGCGTAACAAACAAAGTTACATTCCCATTATTATAATACTATTAAGTAAGGATAAGTTCTTGTAACACTCGAGTTTTAGTTTGCTTACACGCATAGACTATCGCAAGCGCGATAGCCTATGCGTGTAAGCATTAGAGAAATGTCATACACAATAAATGCAAAAGAAAGAGGGTAGGTCAACTTGTCCGATTTTTAGCTCCTGTTTTAATAAATAAGTTTAATTGTGATCTCGGCACTTGCAATAGTGCCTCACTATATGGAATTATAAACATGAAAATACACAGTCAATATCCTGTGTCGTTAATCATATGTAGTCGAAATCTAATTTTTAAAAAAACGCACTATCAATGTAGTTAAAATATCTTTAAATCTAATAAAACCTAAAATAAAAAGTTGATCGACCAACTGTACCGCCCTCGCAATTAATTACCTCCATAAATAAATATGCAACATGGTTTAACCAAACAAGTTTTAAAGCTGTCAGCGCTAACGCTTTCATGAATAAAGCTATATGCCAAGGTCTTAGGTCAAAGCGACATGTAAGCAAGCCTAGGATGCTCCCAGTTTCTCTGGCCTTTACCGAAGCACGGTTTCTCCTGATATGCCCAGGGAAAGTAAATATTTCCGAACATAGAACCTTTACTACCTGTTCGGACTCGTTTGTGTCTGACTTACCGTGGGAACAGCTATCGTAGGGAAAATGCATATAAGGTAAACTTGTCTAAGGAGTTGCTTAATTGCCATTCTGTCATTAGAATTGATAAAAAATCGATTATAATCTTACAACTTGAAACGGAAACGGAACGGACGAAGCCGTGGTAGTACCGGCCTAGAATAGTACTCCCCCATCTCTTCCCGCGGGTGCCGTAAGAGTCGGCTAAGGGACCACGTACCAGGAGGTGGGCAGCAGCACCTTCTGAGGATTGGAAATCATACTGCGCTCGCCAACCCGCCTGCCAAGCGTGGCGAGTATTGGCAAATCCCCCCTATATGGGGGAGGCTTCTGTCCAGCAGTGGACGCACATGGCTGAGAGAGAGAGAACTTGAAACGTTGCATACGTCTGCTTCTCCCTTCCTTAGAAGGCTAGTTATTATAACGGTTAATTTTGTAAGTAAACGTAAGTAGTTGTAATGACGTAAGGATATTATCTATCTTTTTAATTATATACTAGCTGCGCCCGGCTGTGTTACCCGCGGTGAAGTGGTAGTGACGATTTTTGCGTCTTCGCGTCATCCAGTCATATTTTCGAGGAAAAAAGTAGTAAAAGTGTAATTCCCGGGTATAAGCTATCATCATTCCAAATTTCATGCAAATCCGTATAGGCGTTTCGGTGTAAAGGAGTAACAAACATACAGCGACAGACAAACTTTTGCCATTATAATATTAGCGTGATATAAATAAAAATGAAACAACAAATGTGTTGCTAAGCTCAAACTCGAGAGCCTCGACCAATTAGGTTATATTTTTTCCATATTTTTAAGGGAGATTTTTATCGAGACGATGCGTAGAAAATTAGTACAAACAAATACCTGAGGAAGCGGAAAAACCGTAGTCCACTCGGGTGAAATTGCGGGGCGCAGCTTGTTTGTAATAAATAAGGGACTAATTTTAGTCCCCTTATAAATCGTAAGGAAAACAAAATCTTATATAAATATGACGGGTTAATAAGAGAGATACTGAGATAAAAATTATATAAGAAAAATATAAAAAGTGTGTTGTTAATAAAAAAATAAACTAAATAAAAAATCTCGGGAACGGGAATAAGTTTGTTTTTGTTAACACAAAAAAATGTCTTAAGGAAACAGTAAAGGCTATGAGAAACGACATTGGGCCTACCGATGTGCGTTAAAGCTCCCGATACCCACTAAACGAGTTCCCTAAAGAACTCATCAGCATTGGCGACAAAATGCTGTCGTAGTTAAGGATACTCTAACTAAAGGTTCTACTAAAGTTTAAATGAGTTGCAGTTACATTGAAGCATTACAGTTACTATACCTACGTAGATAGCAGTTACATAGCCCTTTGAAAGACCTCCAAAGTGATTATCTATTAAAACGTAAACTGAAAGCAATATTAATTGACAAGGCGTATTATTCAATTGATGAATTTATTATGGATAAAAGTGACATAAGTTTAGGAATTCAATATGTAATAGGAAAATAGTGAAGAATTAATTATTATTTTGATATTTTAATATTTTTTATTAGAATTAATATGAAATTAAAAATATTATAAGGAAATGAATTATGTTATTCTTATAATTTTCATACAATTCGCACTACTCTGTTATTTATAAGACTAAAAATTTCGCACACAATTGGTTAAAATATGGAGCGTGCATACATATTTTGACATCTGTAATATTTTCCCATATTTTACGTAATACATGATTTGATTTGATTTGAAAGTGTTTTATATTACAACATTCCTATACTTAGACATTTTTTTTTTTCAAATAATTATTTTAACGATTATAATCGTTGAAATTCTACTTTTATGTCATGATTAAAAATATTGACCAATGGCAGCGTGTTTTGCTGGTTGCCCTGTCTACGTATATTTACGAGTGCCCTATTTAACAATATTTCAGTTTTTTAACCAATTGTTGCCATAGTTGTTCAAAAAAGTGGCCCGATATCGAATTTTAGAAATAAAAACGCCGACGACTTCGGAGTACTATACTGTTATGATTATTATTAATTAAGGTCAGCTTCTACAGTACACCTCTGTGGGGGGCATATGTCCAGCAGTGGGCGTTTTATGGCTAATAGAATGATGATGACTTGATGGCTCTACTGTTAGTGTAGAATACATAAATGAAACAAAAACAATTAACTGTCTAAATAAAAAGAAATATGATGTATAAAATATTATTATTATTTTAATATATAATCTCAAATACCTTACATATATTCTAGTGAGTAGTAGATAGTTACTTACAGCTGTCATTACTCAGCACCGCGGAAAAACATTTTAAAGCAATTTTCAAATATTTTTATTTTCTCTTCATTTTTGGCACATGTAAATGTACCTTCTGTTGCTAGTCTGTAATGTTCTCTATGTCGAAACAAGCGACTATATATCCAGCTGTATATTTTTAAGGTTATAACTACAAACAATTTGGAAAAATTATTGCATCGCGAATACGTCTTAATGTTGCCACTTTACTACATTAAAACGGTTGTAAAACCGATTAGAGAAACAATAAATCATGCTTATATCAAATTTAATGCGTAACAAATATTACATAAGGCATTGTGGAATCATCTAGCGACATTACTTTTATGTAATAGGCAAATTTGATTCATAGCATGCCATAATTTTTACGATACATATTTATCAAAAGAGTTTCATTCATAAAAACCAGACGGAATACTATGTAATGGACCTTATCTGATTCATGCGCGTGAAAGCTAAATAGTCCGTGTACATACCGCATATGGAATATATAAAAAAGTAGAGGAGTTACATTTTTCCTCGTTTTTTTAAAACATAAATTAAGTTAATAATAGCAATTTTTATGTAGTTGAAGAACTTGCTGGGTCAATAGTAGTAAATTTATAATTTTAATGGCAATGCGTATTAAGCAGTATCTATATATGTAAAATATTTTTATGGCGGGAATTGTAGATGGCAATTTGTCCATATATCCATAGCATCTTTTTTTACAAAACCAGTCATTCTATCTATATATTTTTGTTTAGTTTTCAGAGCCCTTTTCGAATGTTAATTAGTTATAGTACATAGTAAATAATACACTTTTAAAGTTATAGTTACAATTCGAGCTAAAGGAAGAACACGAATCATTTAGTCAAACTCAGAGCTTTACCTTTAAACACTATTTCATGGCTTCATAGTTAATACTAAATAATCGAACACTTTTACTGTTTACTGTAGCACATTTTTTTTAAATGCACAAATGTATTTGCCACTACAATACGAATACTTAATTTTATCGTCTAAAAGAAACAAGTGCAGATCTGACGTAATCACAGAAAAAGTACAAACCACAAAGATCTTAAAACCACACCTGGCATTCTGGTTTCACTGATATGTAAATGAAGAATGCAACAAACCATTTCATTGGCCTAGAAACCAGTGTTACATCATCTACTTATAAATAATTTAGATTTACGACTTGGATTCAAAGTGGGACGTGATATCCGAATCTTTCTAAAATGAGAACACCTCACGTAACACTTGATAGCATCAGTAAAAGCGTATAAATAATGTCATATTTTATAAACAATGCAAAGAGGTTAATCAGAGAGGTCTTATTGTTATTATTGACCATATACTTTCGAAACATATGATTGTTTTTATAAAAACATTTTTTTTTCTTCTTTTAACCATTGCTTGTAAGTACTAGATTATGATGTGACTGAATATTAAAAATTGCTGATAGAAGAGAAAATAGGAATAAAAATACAAAAAAAGAATAATTTGAACCATTTTTAACTCGTAAATAAATGAAGAATGTTGCATTCGCTCATAGCAACGGAACTTAGAGGACGGACGGAGTATATAAAAAATGTTTCATATCTTAAATATTGATGAATTAATAATTTTTAAGTTATTTAAAAATCGCGCCTCAGAAAGTTTAGATATCGGGCAGCTACGCCGATGGCTTAGTACCTATGATTATTTTATTGAGTCATTTTACGCATCCGTAAAGTTATTCATGTACGGTTTTTTAATTCGTTTTTTTCTAACTAGTTTCATTGCCCAAGACCAGAAAAATTTTGGCAGAGTTATCGATAAGTATCGATCAATGATCAATTGACTATTGAGTACTACTATATACCACTAGCTGCGCCCCGCGGTGTAACTGTGGTGAAATGGTAGTGGAGTTTTGTGTCTTCCCGTCATCCCCAGGGAACAGACTATATCTTCCGGATAAAGCACATAGGCTACCTATGTGCTATTTCAGGGTATAAGCTATCTTTATACAAATTGTTCAGCTGTTTTAGCCTGAAGGCGTTACAATCACACAAACTATAAACAGACAAACGGCAAATAAACTTTCACCTTTATAATATTAGTATGATAGTGTGATTATATAACAAGTTATACGAAGGATGTAGCCGACTGCTACTGCGTTTTTGTACCAGCGTACAAAAATAAGAGACCAAATCAGGTTGCAAGGAGCATAGTACTCTTTAACGATATATCCAGTAAAAATAATAATAATTAACGAAATCCAATATATATTTATTGGACTGAAAGGCCATAAACGACCGCGACAGCAATGCAAGCAGAGCATAGGGGCCTGCTGCTGGCTGTAGCGGCAGTATCACTTGCGATGCCCCTACTTGAGGGAATTCGTGAGGGTAAATCCATGGTAAGGACCATAGGTTTACTCTCACGAATTCCGAATAGCGCGGTAATCATCTATGACCTCAGAAAGCCAGTAATCAAACAAATGAAAGGTGACAATTAGGTGGACTAATGGACATAGTTCATCTCCTGGAAACAACAGGGTTGATACCCTAGCCAAAGAAGGAACAAATAAGCAAGTAAGTCAGGATACTAAGAATCTTTGTAAACCATCAGCGATGCAAGTGCGAGACCTGTTACATTGAGAAAGAACAGCAACACATGTGGAATAAGAGATCCGATTGCAAACACAACAATCACGAAAGACACACGAAACGACACGAAAGAGCCATGTTTCCAATTCTGAATAAAAACGTCACAAACAACTTCTAAAAACTGCAACGACAGGATCTGCATCTACTGGCAGGGCTGGTTACGAGTCACTGCGGCTTCAACTACCATCTACGCAATACGGGAGGTACAGATAGTCCCCTATGTCATAGATGCATGCAGGAAAACGAGACTGTGGAACACGTGCTACTGCACTGTGAGGCCACAGAAAGTACAAGAATCACAACCGGACTGCGTAAAGCTGACTTTTTATTGTCTATGGAACAACCACATACAGCACTGGAGCAGCTATGCCAGCGACCCAGGGCCATGCTCCGTCATATAAAGGAGTTAGAATGGCTCGGGTAGTGGCTGGCGGGGGAATGCACAACACCCCAAGCGGGACGTCTGTGCGGGACTCAGCACCTCTAACTCTAATAAGAATAAGAAAGGCTCATAAAAGTTAACTTCAAAAATTAACTAATATGTTATTTACTAGTCTTACATTAATAATTAATGTATTTAAATTAAATTAATTCACAAAGTATCACATGACTGCTTGGACGACGTAACGGACGATCTACAGCATATTGCTCAATATTTAGGTATATCTAAAAGACGTATATAAATTAACAAAGTTCTTCCTCGTTGGCATTTTCGATTAAAAAAAGAAACGAAATGGTCGTTTTTGTCGGATCATAGTTACTACTTATAGGCTTAAAACTTAAATTTTCTTTTCTTGTCACCTCTGAATTGAATCGAAATCTGATTTATACCAATTTCGGTGAAATTCGGTATAGAGATAGGTGGAATTACACACTTTTACTATTACTACTACTATACACTACATTTACTACCGGGGGAATACTCCCCCGGAAAAACAGTTTCCGCGGGATAATTGAGGTAGCGGGAAAACCGTAATCCACGCGAGTGAAACCGCGGGGCGGTTATTATATATCGGCGTATTATAATAAATTAAAAAGTTAATTTACCGCCTTTGATGCCATAATTATGAATTTGACATGTGACGTCACAAAGCTTCAGCCTCCCCTCACCAGATGTCATACTATGTCACATTTCAGGGACCCCCTCTCACCCGGTGTGCCGTAATTTATGGATGGCCCCTATAGTAGTAATGCTGGTGTTTCATCAAAATTACTCAAATGTTCAATATGTACTACAGTCCTTAACACTTTTGACTGAAAGTCTTAAAATGGTTTTTAATATATTCGTAAACAAATAGGTAATTAATTACTTTTATGAAAAATACGTCTTTATTATAATTTTGTTCTAACTATATAAGTTTAATAATTTCATTTTCATGAATATGTTTACATTATGATTTAAAATTAATGATTACAATATTTATAGTTTGCTATAACCACCTCAAATTATATAACTAGTGGTCCGCTCCGGTTTCGCACGGGTAAAAAATTTGAAAATTAAAAATTATAAGGATCCCTAAGTTTTTGGAAAATATCATATAGCCTAGCTGTAGCTTTCCAATGGTGAAAGATTTTTGAAATCGGCATAGTAGTTTTTGAGCTTATTCGTTACAAACATACTTTGAATAAATGTGGTTTCTTTCTTTCTTTCTTTCTTTCTTACATACAAATCTTTCCACTTCATAATATTAGTACCTATAGATATAGATGGGGTATTCAAATGTCAAAATAAAATTATCTGAATCTGTCAACAACCAAATAGGTAATATGTTTCTAATATAACCTCAAAAACTTTGTAAAATTCGGAATTCTACGTAAAATTTGTGATTATAATTGTGTATAGTCTAAATATAGCTAAATTTCTAAAATTATAATTCTAAATTTAACTTAATTTAGATGCATGGTATAATCTTGACAACTTCTATTTTTATATTTATGTAACTAAAGTTTTAATTTATTTCCACTTTTATTTTGGTTACTTAATCGGATTGTGCTGTATATTTATCTATAGCTATAATTATGCCTAAAAGTTACAAAGATTCCAAAAATAAGGGACATATAATTTCTAATATAAACGTAAAAACAATAAGTAAATTGTATTACTGAATTCATTTAAACTTACTTATTGTAACTTTAAATGTTGTTGTTTGAGTAATGCACCATTAATTTACCGGGTTCACTAGTAGAAGTATTCTTAATAATTTAGAATTACCTATATTTATTAATAGAGATTAGAGAACAGTTAGACTCCTGTGCTATTGGTAAACAAATACAATTCAGAAGCATATATATTATAGAGACAAAGAATCGGAAAAGATTAAGACAGCTCGTCGTGACAACATTGATCCACATACAATATATATGTGAAGCGATGATAGCTCAGCGGAAGAGCGTCGCCTGTCAAACTAACGGACACTGGTTCGATCCCCGACAACAGCTTGAGGTTCCGGTGAAGGTTGTTATCAAATTCCCAGCATGGTGGTAGGGTACCTTCGCATACCCGCCTGGCTAGCTACCACCCTTAAGTTTGAAGAACTGTCACCAAGCACATAGTGTGTTCAGGCAGCAGTCCTTGAGAGCCAGTGAGCATTCTAGGTTTAGCGTGATAACATCTTCGACCACATCTTCACTGACCATCAAGTGAGATAGTGGTCAAACGCTAGATCTATACAGTATTAAAAAAATACTGATTAACGCATGGACGACAAGAATGCTACAATTGAAATTGAATTGAATCAGCGGTAGTGCACGATGATTTGACTCCTAACAATTATCGCATTGTGAACATGACTTCCATTTTTTATACAAACAATTATTATATAACACAAATTGTACTGTGAACAATAGAAATTTATGATGAAGGAACTTGATTATTATCATTTAGGGAAAAGAAAATAATCTCTTTGTCCTGGTGAATAGGTCTAAAATTATATACAATCAGATGCGAGTAGGATACAAAGGGAAATAAACTTTCTAATCAAAGTAATAGTGTATAAGTTTTGGCAAATAAACTATTTATATTTGTAAAAGTGAACATGATACTATGGGCATGAGGCAATATACCTTATTGACACGGTGTTTAACTCCGTTTGAGTCCCAAACTTGTGAAAAAAAAAGTGAATTTGACTGCCCCTTTAATTATATAATAGCTTAATTTTAACGACCATGTTTTCAATGTCGTGAAATCGATTCGCCTATTTCGCGAAAATATGCGATACCATAGACAAATCATGCTAGAGTTATCGCTATATTCGATATCATTTGTCGAATATCATGATCCTCGTGATATTCGGTAAAATGTCGACAAAACCTGTTTTCACGATTTGAAAAGTTAAATTAGCTATGCGATCATAAAAACATGCACTGCTGGGTTACGATTGTATAATAAAATTTTAACTCATTTATAGTGTCCGTTTATAGTGTTCTTCTTGAAAAAGACCACTGAATGTGGTTGAAACATAGTCGGAAGACTCTGAATTATTACATGAGTAACTCCCGTGTGTTATACATTCATAATGTGTTAAAACGACGTTGTTTTTGATAACACATGAAACCATTTTGAATTGTATCAAACTGTCATTTCATATAAACTTTCGCATTCATGGACAGATTAGAGTAAATTATAGACTATACAGATATGCAGTGTAATATGTCCTGAAATAAGCGAAGAAGTGAAGAGAGTGACATAGCTGCTCGTGTTTAATTTTTTTTAACCTACCTCCACGTATATAACCAATCGAAAATTAGCAGTAGGTACCTCGTAAAATTCATAATTTACATATTCTGTTTAATCATCTCTACACAATAACATAATTTTGTAATAAAAAAAAATGGTTTTCTTGCTTTGACATACCCAAAACGAATAATTTTGTAAGCTTTAATAAATTCTGGACTTGAATCTTGATCTTGGATGTGTGTGCCTAGTATTTTAGTATATTAAGATGTCTGTGATATTTATTTGTATTACATATTTGTGCTTCCTATTTACCATTGTTAATAAAAATAGATTACTATTACTATGCATTATAAATATGCTTTTAATGGTAAAAGATTAAATGAATAAGACTACTGATCACCATAATTTAAAACGTCCGATTATCAATTTAACCGTCGGTCAAACAGCTTTTACCATACAGTTAACCGAAGGGCTCTTCTATGGACAACTGCATCTTAATGTAACTTTTTTACCATTATGATACAACTTCAGCTAGACCAAGGAGATTGCAATGCAGTTTTTCTACATAATCTGTGGACGCGACGCGACACGCATGTGCGATCACAAAATATGGATTTTGGCGCTAAGCGTTTACAAATAAATGCAAATACATGGTGTAATTTTACGTAAATTTTACGAGATTAGATTCGATAAAGTAGTGTATGAAACTGCACATAATTTGGTCTTACAATACTTGTGTAATGCTATAAATAAACTCCCCTACGGCTCGTTTTATTACATTCGTATTTTAAGAACCCTTATATGAAACAGTTTCATAAGCTGCTATAACTAAATAAGATGTTCAGTTTGAGAATATCCTTATACATTAAATTACCTTACGCATATATATTTATTGAATCGAATTTTAATTTATAAGGTTTTATGGTGGGTGTACTACTACTTACTATTTATTCCTAGACTTTTGCGATTCCTACACATAATACACATTGTTAATAAATCTGCCAAGACTTGATCGCGTTGTAGTATTATTTTATCACGACGTTTTGACCAAGTTGCATTGGTCGTGATTACGAGAACACTCGAGATTATTTATTTACATTGAAATAATGAGGTAAATAAATTACTAAATGCATTTCACTCGATCGAGTCCTGATTGATTATCCTCCTTATGTCCTGATGATTTAGTAACAAAATATATCTAGATGTGCCAATTTGACATAATTTCATCATAATGTGTAAGCCCAACTTACGATATGCTGTACGGCTTTCATTTTCACGTGTTCAAATCAGTTTCAGCACCAAACACAAGTTCACTGTAACATTTCACTCATCACTCAGTCCGTTATCTGGGGGCAATGACCTTTGAGGGTGTGTAGGGGTTTCGATGCGTCCCGTGCTCGCTGCAGTGGTGAAATGAAGTTCAAGGTAAGTCAGAATGATGCTTATATACGGGGGTAGTGTAGCGTGGAAGTGCATCGGTGTGTGTGTCCAGCTCGGTGCATGTACACTGGAGCGTTGCACACTTGCGCTTGCGCACTCCATTGCAACGCATCTCAAACTTTGGTTTGAAGGGTCCGCAACCCTATATTTGAAAACTTCCTTTTGTAATAATGTGTCTTGTAACTCCATAGAGGCGAGGTGTGTCTACAACTGTCTTACAAAAGCTGTCCGCTACTTTGCGGCGATTGTAATTGCTTGACATTAGTGGCAGTTTTAAGATGGCCGGTTGGCGCAGTTGGTAACACTCTGCCTTTTGAGCCGCTGGCCCCGGGTTCGATTCCCGGACAGGTCAAACATTGTGTGTATGAACATGCTGTTTGACCTGTGTCTGGGTGTGAATATGTATATAAGTATATATATGTCATCAGGTTATCATAGTACAGGCCCTGCCTAGTTTGGGACCTGAAGACCTTGTGTGAATGTTAATAAATAATAAATAAAATAAAGTCTGGTTATTGCCTCAGCTCGCAAGATAAAATAAATGTCATAAAAACTTGATGGAAGTATAGTTACAGTTTCTCCTTATTTAGACCAACCCCTATTTATCAAGATATATCATTATAACAAGGCAAGGTAGTTAACTCTCAAGGAGGCTCCAGCAATATTTCCTTCAAAGTAGGTCAGAAAGTTACGACCAGAGACTATAGAAAGGAACAGAAACCGTGGACTGAGGGTATAGTGTTCGATTAGTCCATCCCTGAAGTTATCTATTTTATAGATGTAGACGGTTTAAGATGGAAAAGACATGTTGACCAAATAATAAATATCTAAAAAAATATATAAATAAAGTGTTAAGTATAAGAATAAAAAGGTCTTGTAATTACAAACAGCGGAGGGAATGTCATGTACCTAATTGTAACATTTTGATTATTTTTTGGTAAGCCGGGAAGAGTGTAGTATATTCACATTCACCACCTAGACAATGTCATGAGTTTAGTCTGTGGTGAACTAGTCTCTCTCTGTGGTAAAGCCTGCTAACTTGCTCACGTCGATTATATACTTTAAATAACTTAATTAATAAAACAGTATATTACTAAAGGTGCTGTGTATTTAAAAATCATCTCTAACTAAGGGCCAAACTTAATATATAACATGTATAAAACAGTTTGAAATTGATAGGAATCGAAACGTTTCAGAAACAGTGTTCAAGCCGGTTTCAGAACATTAACATTTCCTCGCCTAGAGCTTAACAACCATTGAAAGGGAATCTTTAAAGTTACGTAACTTTATGGGATGTTAGCATTAAGTTTCATTACTTACGAGTAACATCACACCTACTAGCTATATTTGTGAATAATAGTTAGTGTTGGCTAGGATGTCCTGTTTGGAATATCGTTTACATACAGTAACCAACTGCTTCATATATTTACTTCAATAAAGCACCACAGATGCGTGCGACACTTATTTATGATGACACATAACTACAAGGTTGAGAAACCTAAATAAATCTAACTATGATTTTGAGACAGTATTTAAGTATGAATTATGAAATTTGTTATGATGATAATAAATAAATAAAAAAATAAATATTATTATGTAAAAATCTGTCAATCTTGATTGTAGCTACTTGGACTATTGACATATAAAGGCTATTTTAAGTAGTAGAAACAATTAGTACTCAATACTAAATATAATATTATAAATATTATATCAATATAATACTAGCTATATGGGGTGTTTAGAAAATAAAAAGTCTCTACCTATTACCTATAGACCCTCTGGTCTATAGTGAAATTTTCTAAACTGGCCTGGAACGCAATCATGTGAGAGGAAATAAAAAAAGTTAACAACTGGCCTTTATCAGTTTTTCATTCATTTGTATTAACACTTAAATATTAAGACTTAAACCTTGAATTATTTAATACTGAATTTTAAGTTTATTATATAATTTAATATGAACGATATTCAGTAAGACGTTGGTAACAACCACGGACAATTTTTTTGTCTTAAATCGATTACTACGTCAGTACTTAGTGACTACAGTAATACTGGTTGTTAAAAAGCTGATATTTTACCTACTATTTATGATTTATTGGGGTCCGAATCGGAGGTTGATAATAAATTAATCAAATATAAAATGCTAGTTATAAATAATTACTTATAGATAGTAGTTTTGCCAAGCCTACAGAATACCGTCCTATCGCTTTGCCATCTAGGTTGCAGTCGCCTAGCAGCCCATTCCTTCATTTCAGTTACATCCGAGGGGATATTTTTCTTAGCGCCATCTACCTATAACTGTACGAACTATTTATGGGACTGATAGCCCAACATTTTGATTTCAGTGTGTAACATATCGAGCGGAGGCATCATTATTTAAAGACTTTTTTATGGACTATAAGCTTGCTGTTGAGCGCTGTCTCACCTGATGTTAAGTGCGACGGTGGCGAGGTCTAAGTTGTAGCACGCAAACTTAGAAGTCAAGCGCTACTATAGCTTACTTGGCAAATGTTTGGGCTAAATTGGATCCCAATGCGACTTCAAAAAACAGTGAAGATTCCGCGTTAAGTCCACCAGTAAAGGTCGCACAAAGTGCTTTGCTTCTACATTAATAATGCGTAAAGCTAAGGAGCGGACTTTATTGTATAAATCTGTGCTTTAACCATGAATACACTCTGGGTGTCTTCAAAGCCACGAGTGAACAGGTATTGCCTAGGCAGTTGTGCTTCATCGTAGACTGCATCATCATAATCACTTAACACTACTATAAACAGAACAGATCCAGAAAATCTTATCTATTAAATTATTAAAATAAAAATTGATGCAAATTGCTTCGTACGCAAAGGAGGTATTTCCACTTTGCATAGCATTCAAAACTGAATATATATATATATATATATATATACATATATATATATATATATATATATATATATATATATACAAACTCTTTATTGCAACACCCCAAAGTGAATCTTATGACAAAATTACAATCGTATATAGTAACTGTCTAAACTTATCTAAAAGTGCAATCATAATGTTATAATGTAATTGATAGATGTAACTATAAAGCTTTTAATTGGTAGCGTGTTTGTTTCCGTTTTCCGGGTATATTACGGGATAGGTACGATTACGGATTTAGTACTTATTTATTAGTTAGACTCATTAGATATAACATAGAGAATAGCCATAAATTACGGTTTGATAGCCCCGGGGGCATTGTTACTTTAGCTTGTACACGGAATGTAAATTGATATTTCAGAATTGCATTTTCATATGGCTTACAGTTCCTGTAACAATGTTAGTACCAACACTATATTTTCTAGATCTCTCTTTCTCTTCCTTCTTTCTTTTGTCAACCGGCTTCAAAATATATACACCTACGATAAATATTTTCATATCAAAAAAGGGCGGTGCTGACTGCTGAGGCTGCCTCGCTTCTGTAGCGCCTCAGGCATGTTCGCGGAGGCTCGCACCGATAGCTTTTTTTTTAAAATCATACTCAGACCCCCGAACTAAGATTCCCTGTGTCGCGGGAGGCATGGATGGCATGGCACACACAATCACCACACACAAACACCCAAGACCCGGGACAAACACCTAGACTCATAGCACAAATGTTTGCCCCTGCCGGGATTCGAACCCAGGCCCCGGAGACACAGAAGTCAAGTCACTGACACTGACCACTGCGCCACGGCGACCGTTTACGCCACTATGCGCAAGCGAAGTGCTTCCATAGTGCACAGAGTGCGCGGCAGTGCTAACACCGTCATAAAAATGATTGCTGGCAGGATAGACTGCCTTTATGTAAAACACTGCTGCGACAGACATGTCAGCAGCAGTTGTAAATAATTTGTTATTATTATATTAAAATAGCTTTATTGAGTCCTTGTAGCTTGATATAAATGAATTTTAATTATTTTTTTAATTTAAAAACCCTACTTGGTGCGGTTTTTCTACGCTCACCTTTGCCTACTACACATTTGATAAAACAAACTTTTCATTTTACTTCAACTGTAAATGTGGGCGTAACATTTATGCTACAGGATCTATCAGTAACCTATTATCAAACAAGATACCAACATCCTGTTGTTAATTACGCAACTGATTGGCCACACCGCGCCATTTCCCTTTGATTTCCTCCTTGGAGTGATCAGATAATACTACCGATACACACAGACGCCTGCGCAAAGAAGCAAAGCATATACATTTTCGGCGGCGTCATTATCTAAACTCTCATTTTGCAGTTCAAAGAGAAAAACAAATTCAGTTGTAAATAAAACATACTTTTTCAGGAATTTACCGAACTAGGCACATGAGTAAAACCTGGAAATTGGCTAGATATAGAAACAGCTGTTAAAACGGTACGATACTAATCAAATCTTTCAAAAGTTTTCTTAAAGGTGCATCTTAAAAAGTTCAACTTAAAACTTTCGAGCTATTGATGCGGAAATATTTTGCTCGCATGTTCTGGTTGGCGCTTTTGAATAACTTATAAGACTATTGCTATTACAAGCTCTCATTTCATATATTAATATTAATGTTTACATATATTATAAATATTCAAACAGTCCAATCTTTAATTCTTAGTTACTTCTTCTCTCAGCCATGTGCGTCCACTGCTGGACATATGCCTCCCCCCTATAGGGGGGATTTGCCAATACTCGCCACGCTTGGCAGGCGGGTTGGATTGGCAGGCGCTTAGCTACTACAAACTATTATATCTATAGAATTAAGGGTTTGAACGTTATCTAGTAATATATCAAGATTTATTTCTAGTAACTTGGTAAGTCACCCGTACCTAGTTACGCGATCATTTTAATAGAAAATCAATGTCTATTGGATACCTCAAGAGATATGTACCGCTTGTACTAATTTACGCAACTGTTACCTACTTATTTTGTAACAATAATAATTTACCTTTTTGAAAGAGACTAGTCTACAGTGGGGGCTAGTGAGAATAATGACTGCTTAAAAGTATTGTAAGGAACTTGTGTTACATATATAATATAAAATCTGTAAAATCCTTGTGACATTATAAAGAATGTTTCATACAAATTGTTATAGATACCTACTAAAACTGTACTATGAATATGCAGGAAGTAAAGGGCTTTTTATTTATTTATTTATAATCTAAAATCGAATCTTCTATATTTATATATAATTCTTCGTAAGCAATTTCTAGCCTCTAATAAAAGTTAGTTGAACGGTCTCTCCGTGTGTAGTTGTGTACGTACCATAATGATAGGTTACGCGCGAAGCTCGCCAGCCTTTTCCTGATTCCTCATAAACGGACCTACTTGCTCGGAAAATGCGGAAAGTGACCGGGAAATGAGAGTGCTTTGCTGACACCCAACCCAACCTTACAAGCGATATAAAACTGTGGCCTTATATCACCTGAACAACCAGTTGTTACTGGTTTCATACTAGACCCGTAGTAAATAAGCAGGCAATTAGTAGATTTTCCTGATTGGGCTTCTTTCTCCGTGTATGGTATATGCTCGTGTAATGAGGATAGAAATAGTAAGGCAATACCATAGACATACCTTACAATCCTGGAGTCTTTAAGAGAATCATAACCGCGTTCTAGTCTATACAAAAAGAGCAACCATTTTTTCTACCTGATATTTGTTCTATTTCGGTTATATCTTTTCATATAATCTACACGTCGTTTATTAGGCTTAAACATCTTATATATTTTTTCCAGTATTTTATATCAGTTGACAGCTGTTATAAGCATCACAATCAGTCAATTTCCGCGCTGACACTGTTGTATTTAAAGTCAATATTTTTCAAAACCCATAGTCTTTTTTGAAAATAATAAAACGTTTATACGTTTTATTATTTTCAAAAAAACTCAAATACATCATTAGGTACCAAAAGTATACTGTTTTTTCAATGTCATTTATCTCAGCCACAGAACGTGCAGACTTTGATGTAGACCTTCACAAGGACTGGTTGAAATCAGCCTGCATGCATATACTGCGCTTGCCAGTACGTAGTCTCCATTCGAAAATCTTTAGATCCCATCGGCCGTCACACACCCAGAAATCATCAGATCATCGCCCACCTTGTCCGTGGCCGTCCTATGCTGCGCTTGCCAGTCCATGGTCGCCATTCGAGAACCTTTCGATACCAACGGCCATTAGTTATTCGAGCTATGTGCCCTGTCCAGTGGCACTTGAACTTGCTAATGCGTGGGGTATGTCAGTGACTTTTGTTTATTTACGGATCTGTTCATTTCTGATTCGATCGCGAAGAGAAGCACTGAGCATATCCCTTTGTATAGCTTGTTGCATGAGTTTGTACCTGCTCATAAAACCCATAGTCAGAGACCACGATACAGTTCCTTAACTCATCACTGGTAACACACACTGTTGGATGACTTCGTTGCCTGCCTGTAGGCATTGTGGTATTTTGGACGAGAAGAGGTCCTGGACGCTGCCCAGCCGAGTAAGATTCGAAGATTGGCCTCTTTCTTAAAGTTGTATTTTCCTAATTGGACAGTTGGTCATAGGTATACATAATGGTCAACAACTTCGAGAACGAGTTCCCAATACTTGGCTTATAATCTCATACAATATGATAACAGTAGTGTATCGCTTAATATCAAGCGATACATACTCTATATAGTATAATCTCGTTAGTGTAATTGGCGCAATCCGTACTAATGAATTGAATAAATAAATTTATTCTTTGAATTTCGTGTCTCTACGTCCACTGGTTTAAGCTGAGCCTTATCATTCTTTATGTCAGGGCTTTGATTCCTATCGTTATAATATAAAAATATATATATTGTAAGGCTCAAGAAATCAGTTTTGAATCTCCAAGGGCAATGCTGCTGGCAATCTAGGTAAGCTGCCAACGTTTAGGCTGTCAATTTCTCGTAGGTTCCTAAGCGTTATTGAAGTAGCAGTAAGTTTGTAACTATTCTGTAGCAATGCTAATATAATTATATTTTTTTAAATTATTTTTTTCCTAGCAGACAGATAAGAAGAAGCAAGCAACAAATAAATAACTTTAGTTTTATAACTCGTAAACTAATTTCAAATTGATCTGTTGTATGTGGCACCCCAGCAGTTCAGCGATAGAAGACTTTTTATGGATTTCAATTTATTTGAGACCAGCCTCATAACGCCTGATATTTCACCCATCAAAAGGTTATATTCATGACTAGGTTATATTGATATACGATTTTTGTAATGTTTATAACATTCACTGTAGTTTATTTTAACGTAATACCTCCGGCAGCCTGGTTCTGCAGTGGGAGGCATTGTTTAGGAGGTGCCGGATTATTGTATTATATAGAAAAAAAATCAAGGTTTATATTGAAAGAAGATCCTATGTTGCCGTTTTTCTTGACATTTCTATTCACGCTATTTTTAACTTGAATACAAAGATAATAGATATGTGCGTGCTATTGTGACAATTTTTGAGGTTATACGGATGACACTGATACCGGTGCGCGAGCGCGGAACAGGAGTAGAGAGCGGGCTGATATCAGCGGAAGGTGCCGGATTATTGGACGTACCGGCCTACTGAGGAGTCGGATCACTGGGATTCTACTGTTATTGTATTTCGGCGGTGGCACGGATGAATATTATTTAGCTTCGCCTATGTAGCCTATGTAGCGTAGATTTATATGCAGAAAATGGCCCTAACTCTGTTAAACCACTAGAACTATAGAACTATAGCTATAATATACTAACATTCTTCAAACAGAAATAACTCCTATTATATAAACTATATAACTATATTAGACTATTATAATTAACTCCACCCACAAGTTTGAAAAAGTGTCACCAAACACATAGTGTGTTCAGGCAGCAGTCCTTGAGAGCCAGTGAGCATTCTTGATCTAGCGTGTTAAAATCTTCGACCACATCGTCACTGACCATCAAGTGAGATAGTGGTCAAACGCTATCTATCTATACAGTATAAACATAAAAAAAATATTTATGCTAAATTTCAAATTCGTATAACTCCATTTCGTGCTTTCCTTAATATTAGACGAGTTCTATTCAATTGCTGGCTTTTTGCGGGTAGTTTTAGTGGGCACCAAATAAGTGGCGACTTATTTTACGTTTTTAATGCAATTTTAATACATACATCTAATGTTAGTGCTGTTATGGATAAGCGTCATACTGATTTGGACTTTATTGTAACCATAATATGTACTTTTCTTACATATAATATTTTCCAGAATCTTAATTTAGTTTAGTTACACAATCACTACCACTTTAAATTACCATTATCATTTCTGCATATAAACATACGCCCCTCTATAAACAGTATATATTTGATATACACGTGTATAATTGATATTTATTGCATGTAAACGATGTCTATCCCGGGCTATCCCGGTATATTGCATTCAATTTAGTTATTATTTGATTCGACAATGTAACAGACTTATAATTTACAAAATACCTTAATACCTTATTCATTTAATTTTGAATGATGGTAGTGACTTGTCTTGCCACATTATGAATTTTGGGTTGCTAATGTGAATAATGATTCATGTACGCATTACTTCAAACGAAATTCATCACATTTTTATTTATAAAATTTTCTACATTTTGTATTGCACTTACATAGGTAATTTTACATCGAAGGTTTAATAAATATCATAAAATCTGCACCTTAAACTAAAGTTTAAGGTGCAGATTTTTGGTTTAAGGTTGGTTTAAGTTAAGGTGCACATTTTTTTTTAAAGTTTATTTTCTACCGTATCCGTATTCTTACTTCACTTAACATTAATGTTGTTTCCTATTTATTGCTCTATCTTCTATGAAACATTTTGTATATTAAATAAGATCTTGAACTTGCGCGGAAGACTATGTTTATATTTATAATTTAGGACTTTTAATACATAATACTTACAATGTCTTAAAATTAATATTTACATGTTTTGACTTATGCATTTAAAATAGTAGGTACCAAGTTTAAACTAGGGCGACGCTTTATGGTTGTTTTTATTATGATGTTTCCGTGAGGGAGAAGTACTTTCTGATGCGCTATGGGGCTTCACCATTCTTTTTGGATGTGCATGGTAGTTTTTGGGATATGAAGGAGGTTTTTGCTTGCTGATGGGAGGCACGTATTGTGGCCCTGCAGTGTACTCCTCTTCTGAGTTGTATTCTCGCTGGTTAGGATGCGTAAATGCAGACACGGACTGTGAATTCACGTACGCCACTTTTTCCGTAGATGGGTTCATAAGAAAAGTTTGTGGAACCATGATATTGTACGGCGACCGGTATTTTGAAGAGTATGGCGTCGGTGTGACGTAGCTTACTGTCTGAACAGTACCTGTGTTCTGGCTTTGTATATTATTTGATTTGTAACTGACTGGGTAAACTGTGGCAATTGTATGATCTTTGCTCGGATAATTCTCCGCGAGTACTAGACCATTGCTATCTGATTCTTCGCTGCTTTGTTCCTCGTACTGATAATTTTGAGTATTACCTACATTAGCATGGCTTTGAATTTGGTCTGTTTGAACGCGGCTATGATCGTATTGGCTCGCCTGTGATGGAAATGAGGCTACTGTTTCTCTGTGGGCTTGTTCTTCTTGAACATGTTGGGTGTATCCTCGGGCATCTCCCTCTGCTCCTCCCGATTTTCCATAGGTTGCCGATATAGCACCTATATTTCCTTGTTGTATATATCTATATGCAGCGGCTTTGGCTGCTTCATCGTCATTATCACGCCCTTGAGAAGTTTTATATCTGTACGCGCTCGTGTCATGAGAGCTAATTTGGGGAGACGATTCGTATTCTACTTCAGCTGATGTAATATGTTGGTTAGTCTCTGGAGCATTAGCATCGTGAAATGATTGCTGTTGATATTGTGACTCGACGTAGTAGCTTTGGGGTGATGCTGCAGTTTGTCGTACCGGTGTCTGTGGCACATAGTTGTAGCGGTACTCGTACTTTTGCTGATGCATCGGCTGCTGGTAGAGAGAATGACCGTGTGGCAGAATGTATCTTTGAGGATATGTAGACGGATATTTAGCCATCACGGGCTGTACGGCGGAATACTGTACACCTGAGTGATCTGACTGCGTATAAGATGGTTGTACATAAGGAGCAGCATAGTGTCTTCCATAATCTAATAATTTCTGTTCAGAATCTTCATCTACCATGGTTGGACCAATAGTATTTTGGTAATGCATTACTGGAGGAGCAAATGAATAACCCATTTTCTTAAAGTACTGATTAACCAATTCTTGTATATTAACATTGTTCAGATATCTCGAGAGTGGGTAGTTTGATGGTAAATTAGCAAAAAGTTCCGCAGTGGGATTCCTGAGAGACGAGCTTGGCACTCTTAGAACTAATACAGGAATTACTCTCTGGTCAGCTGTATGTGATCCTGGTAATTGCAGATGGTCATTTGTCAAACCCACGTTTTGATATTCAGGCGTTTTTATGAGTTGCGACGGGTCTACAAGGTAGTTAGGCATTACAGTTGGAAACTGACCACTTAAGCCAGAAAACTCATGACCATTATAAGTGGTATATAGCGTAGATGGTAAAAATGATTTTGAATGTCCATGAGATTGTTGTGTATGTGTATATGATGGAGGAGGAGACACCAAACCCTCTACGTTATCATAGTTGGTTAACAGTTCATTAGGTGGTTTCGGATAATTATAACCTTCGTTTTCATCTTTAACGGAAACTAGTTCAAATGCTTTTGATGGCTGAATTTCAACCTGAGTAAATGACTTATGACCGGAGTCAGCATGACCTCCCGAAGATAGGTCTCGTTGAGAATATGGATATATCATGAATTTTCCTTTATCTTGTACTGGTTTCCCAAAGTAGGAGTAGCTGTAGCCATCATTAGTTTTATACCCATAGCCAAGGTTGGCGTCTATAGTTCTTTTACCTTTTGTTTTTGTATCAGTATCATTTACTATTTCTATCGCTATCACGGCAGGAAATGGTAATTTCAAATCTCCCTGATTTGTCTCAGATTTATCTTTTTTGTCGTCTTTTTTTGCTTCTTCTTTTACATCTGGCTTGATACCAAATTTTGCTTCTACTTCTCTCAAGAATTTTTTTTCGTTATCTGTTAGTGTCGTGTTGGACGATGTGTTTTTCTTTTGAGCCTTGTATTTCTTTGGATCAGGTTCAGCAAATGACGTGGCCAAGGCCGTACAAATCACCATCTGAAATTGAAAGAAGAAAATAATTAAACTCAGTTATTTATCATTGAGCTTTATAATCAGAAGTATCAACAATCGAGTATTTTTTATATCTACCAATTTTATAGAGAACGGTAAATATTTTTTAGATTTGAATTTTGGTTTCATACTTTTTCTTTCACTCGTGTACCAAAATCCTCTCTGGTGTTATTTTTATTTGTATTGTAAGGATGAACGACAACTTTTTTTCGTTTATCAATTATTAGTAATGGAGTTTGTATATGTTTTGACGGTCCTCGTGCAAAGGCTTTCATAGAAGGTCTTTCTTCATGGGTGCTTACTTGATCAGCGACACTGATTTTAGAACCACGATCCCGGGTTCGAACCCCGGCTAGAGAAAACGTTTCTGTGAGCGTAGATGTTGTTTTCGGGTCTTGTATGTTTGTGTATTGTGATTGTGTATGTTCATGCCTCCCGCGACACAGGGTACCCTAGTACGGGGGTGTAAGGGTGAATTTGCATTTGTTTGCGTAATAAAACTCTTTAGACCTCCTTTTAAAATATTGGATCTCAGTGAGCCGATATACTCAGGTGCGAATCAACGACTTAAAATGGCAATTATTATTGTATCAGTTATGTCTAACAATTGCACAGTGTGTAATACCACAGTAAGTAGGTAAACAGGTATTGCAACTAGCTAACACATCTCATCTCTTTAAATGATTGCGTGCAAGTCACAACTGTTCACTCTCTAGCGAACGCCGCAATTAGGTAACATAGCATTATCTTACTTCTCGGTATTCCATCATTGACTCAATGTTGTGAAATTTTTAGTACCCAATGTTGCGCTGATGACGCTCATGTTCGACATTACAATGTTTTATTACGTTTTTATTATTTGGAATGTTAAGCCATTTTGGTTTATTTTTCTACTAGACAACTGCACGACACGCCGATTCATTAATAAATAGGTGTCGTTATGCGAAATGAAGTTTAAAACTCTAACTATTGATTGCTCTTCAAAATTTGACTAATCTAGGTATCAGTTTTCAGGTTAACATGGCCTACGATGAAAAATCTAGAATTCACAAAATATCACCTGACCATGGTAATACTTAATTGGAAATAACACTATCACCTATCCGAGTACTACGCCATGGCGCTTCATAGAAACTTTTAATCAAATAAATCTTAAGTTCCTATGGCATAGTAAAAGGATATTACGGATCGAGACTATTTAGTCGACACGTTGCTATACGCCCGCTTCGCTGCTACACATAGAATAAATAATAGTAGTTACTGTAGGTAAAACCTAAACTAGCGTGGGGCCAAATAGTAACAGCACTCTTAAAGAAAAACTAATGATCAGAATTGAATTGTGTTCTGAAGATCTTTATATATTTTTAATACCAATGTTTTCGGGAATACGCTGCGTTTTGCTACTTTTTATACTAAAGCAGAAGGCAGGGTTTCATTCCTATATTTATTTATGTATTTAGGAAATCAACAGCGTTTACAATTACGAATTTACATTAATATGATTAAGACGTACCTACGTAAAGCCAATAACTAGTTATTGTTGAGTTACACTCCAATAACGGAAAAGTGTCACGTCTACTTAGAAAACTTCCTAATTGCGGGTGAAGATATCGGTGAACATACACAGTGAGTAGCAAAGGCCGCAGAAAAAAAAATGTTTACCAAATAATATCCACTCAAAAGTGTGAAATAACTTGTCGAAGTCGGTACCGGTTTGTTTGATAATAGTTATGGTATGGACTTCAACAAATTATATCACACTTTCACGAGTAGAAGTTGGTCCCTTTTTTGGTAAAAAAAATCCATTGTTCGTTCGGTGATTGGGGGTGTGCAAGATGGGAGTGTCACGTGTGTGATGTCGAGATATACTGTCGAGGATTTTGGGAATTCCATATGCTACTTGCATACTCTAAACTGCTATGAACTATAGCCAAGTATTCTAGGTAATATTTCCGAATGGCTTACAAACTCTCATAAAAAAAACCTATTTTTCGGTATGCCTGTATTGCCTGTTAACTATTGTATCGATATGATTATCAAGATAAATTTAGTCTATAAGATACGCTAGTCCTTAACTACGTGGACTCGTGTTACCTCAGTGCCTTTTAATGTATATAAATATGGTTATGCTCAACTGTGTCATTTCTTTTTTGCAAAATAAAATATTTTACTTGTATTTGAAAACACATATTTTTCAATTCTAAGCCGGTACCAACACGGCAAGTTTCATATCTCATATCTCCGAACTCGAATGCTTTTATGTTCAATTCCAAAAATGCAAAAATCCAAGAAATTGAACCACGTATACCTACTTTGTTTTTTGTACGTATTTTATTAATAATACCTAGGTAAAAGAATACGTTTGTTATGTGCTCAACCATCTATGACTTTCCTGATAATCTAAATTAAATTAGTTTGCTGAAACTTTTTTTATACTGTATACCGTCTAGCATCTGATCTAGCGTTAGACCACTATCTCACATGATGGTCAGTGACGATGTGGTCGAAGATGTTATCCCGCTAGACTTAGAATGCTTACTGGCTCTCAATGACTGCTGCCTGACTAAACTATGTGTTTGGTGACATTATTAATTTATTAATAATTAATTTACTTCACAGCGCGTAGTATGTTCCAAGTGTAACGGATTTTTGAGAGACAGCTACTGCGTAGCCAAATATACAAGAATCATTTTCCCTTCTTAATTTTCTCTTTAAATTATGTATATGAATCAGATGATGCCCAATTGCCCACTGTCCAGTCTTCGACGGTGAACACAACGCCTTACAATAACTCAGTAGCAATAATTCGTCGGGTTACATAAAGTCATTATTCTGAGTTCAATCAATATTCTCTCAAGCAGTTATAAATTGCATATCTTTCCCGGCCCCGCTATCCACGACCTAGTGGTCAAGCGATCTTGTCTTATCTTCTCTAATCACACGTTAACAATAGACTAACTACCTAATATTAACGATGCTCTGTGACATTACAGTGCATCTTAAATAGTTAGATTATGTTATAATATGTCTACTTTTAATTATTTTAGTTGAGTTACTGCCGCTTCATTGTTATTAAATATTTGAGCAAAGCTGCTTGAAAATGTTGCAAGCTATTAATTGAAATACTAAATTAACAATGCTAAAGTTCTCACTGACGAGATGTTTCTGAACGGTTATCTAATTTATTATATAATCTAAAGAGATAAACAATAATAATAGTGCAGTGTTACCGGGTATAGCTCATATAGTATTTGCAGACTTCATAATTACTTTCCCGTTTTTGTTAGTGTTGAAATAATTATTCCTACATACACTTTTGAAATTTTTATTGTGATTTCGAATATAAATAATTAGCAAATTATTTTTTTTTTTATTATTTTGTCTCTTTTACTCTTGTTCAGTCTAGCAAGTAAAATTTGTGATTTGAAATTTGAAGTGTGTACCTTAATTTCTTTCACAGAAACACATATAGTTACATAGTTTAAAAAACTATACGAAAATACCTCGACCCGTCCTCCAAACAATAACTTTAATATTATCTCAAATATAACGAGAAATGCTGAACCGATTAAGATGCAATTGTATGAGATCTATCTGAAATTATTTCTATCGAAGTATTAACGAATTTTTCAAATCAGTTCCAAAATGACTGAACTCGTACTTTCGAATATATAAAAAACTAGCTGACCCGGCCACGCGTTGCTGTGGCCAACACGTGGTAATTATGCTGTTAAAATGATTTGATTACTGATGATTACTTACTCAACCCAGTCGAAAGGTATCGACATCTGTTAGAATCATTTGGAGTTAACAGATAATATTTACCATAGCAGCGCCATCTATTGATTACTTACTCAACCCAGTCGAAAGGTATCGACATCTGTTAGAATCATTTGGAGTTAACAGATAATTGTGACTGTAATAAGTGTGCTAATAATTAGCAATAAATTAAAATTGCGACTATAATTTGAGATTTAAACTATCCTATCTCTCAAGTTGGATCGAACTGCACATGGTGTGCGAATTTTATTATAATCGGTTAAGTGGTTTAGGAGTCCATTGAGGACAAACATTGTGACACGAGATTTATATATATTAAGAAAGATATACGATAATTCCGAATAGATTAGCTTTTCCTTTATTGGTAATCGAAAAAAAATAACAATCATATTATAGTCTTATTTCTTAGACGCCGCGCCGAGCGCAACTCATTCATAACAGACAGTAATATTATAATAGAGACTTCGGCAATTATGTACATTGCCACGCTCTCAAAAACAGCTAAAATGTGCGGTCCGTACCGATCTTTGTAGATTATTATACACCTGAAAGTGGATGCTCTTTTTTTAGATTCACTGTTCCAAATTTTATTTAACTTAGTTAGGCCCTCCGCAGTCGAAAACAAAATAATGCTCGAGAAATATAACAGTCACAGTGGGTACTGATATACAAATCTCTTCTTCTTCGTGACCTTATCCCACACTAGGTTAGGTTGGCACAAGGTTTTTTCCTCTTTCATTCTCTTCTATCATTAGTCGTCTCAGTGCTCACCTTTCATAAACATATCATTCTTCACGTAGTCCATCCATGCCTTCTTCGGCCTTCCTCTACCTCTAATATATCCATCTACATTCATGTTAATACTGATACACAAATCGTCGGATTAAAAAAATTTTTTAACAAAAAATGCAACCGACTTCAACACTCAAAAGTGTGAAATAACTTGTTGAAGTCGGTGTATACTCTAACAAAAAAAATCAACAAAATCGGTTAATCCACAACGAAGTTATCCGCGAACAAACATAAAAAATAAAATAAAAACATATATACGGTCAAATTGAGTAACCTCCTTTTTGAAGTCGGTTAAAAAAGGTAACGGTATTTCAATACTTTTCTCTCTTGACCTTACACTGTACCGCTTTCCCTGAACCCGAGTCATGTCGCAAAAATTTGTACTTTTATATTCACTAATTACAATTTTTACGATTTTCATTGCATGGAGAGATAAACGTGTAAATTTCTCGGTTGCGTAAGGCATCGACCTGTTTGCTTATAACCTGTGCACCCAGTCAGCTTCCTGTAGCCTCAGGCCCTCGAGTGCATTATGATTGATAAAGCATCGTAATATACAAATACATACTTAGTAGGTATGAGTTATTAAACGGTGCATTGCAACTGTGACTTGGCCTCTGGTTGACAACAAATAGATCTGGTCAACTCGAAACTAAGATCCAAAACAGTTTTCAATCAAGAAGTCCGTTGCTGTAGTGTAGCGTACTAGAGCAGGGCTAAAATAGCCTATTCTACTCTAGCAGCTAGTGTTTTTTTTTAATGTTTGTGTGTTACCAACGAGCTAACATAAATGAAAAAGTATTTTTAGGTTTTGAACTCCGCCATCTTGCCAACCTGATTTTCTCACCATAGCCAACTAGATTTTTCCGTGCATGCGTATTTGAATATGGAACTAAAAGCTGCGATCTCTTTTGTGGAATGCTTGCATTGCGTTGCGGCTATAGAAAACAAGTCTAATTATATCGGATTAATTTATTTTCTCGCAATCGTAGTGCAACGTAGAGTGTCGCGCTAAAAACTCATTAATCGTCGGCTATTTACTGCCTCGCTACAGACCAACTTTTTTCGGTCAATAGTTGAGCTTCAGTCCCAAGCTGTGTGCTTGGGCTGTGTAAGTACAAAGTTACGTAATGAATTTTCTTGTGACACCAGTTCCCGCTTTCCACGACCCCGGGCTGGCATCTTCACAAGTCATTAATTAATAACACACTTACGTAGTGAAATGACATGATGCAACCCACAATTTAAACCCACTCAAGTGATGTATATCGCAGGAACATTATGAGCTAACAACCAGATAACCAGTAATTATAGCTATTGATATATGTACCTACTTGAGATTGAGATAAAACTAATATCTACTGAAACAAACTATTTACAATGGGACTGGAGACTATGGCAAAGCTGATATATCGAGGTTCTGAATATGTATTGGTATATATACATATGATAATTAATGAACATACAATTCGATGATAAATTTGGCCTTGGATCAGTTAAATCGAAGAGGAAGTCACAGTTCTTCATTTATGATCACTAAAAGTAAATGAATGTCTACTGTAGTTAATTATGCTGCCGTTAATTAAATATAATATTTGCGCGCCCAACTGTAATGAAGAAGAAAACTGCCCAATGTTCACTACAGCCTCGTCGCTGGTATTGGAAGTCAATCAGGTCACTTAGTCAATCAGCTTCCAGCTTGACCCACGAACACCGCCAATACCATATCTACTGTATTGTTCAGTTTCTAAAATTAGGGATATAATCAGCCATTTTGTAAGGTGTAATCGTTAACCAAGATTTATGTGGTGGGAAAAATATATAGATTTATTACATTTCATCGTGTTTTATTTAATACTAGTAGCGCACCGCGAGTTTACCCACGGTGATGATTGATGATGATGATGAAAAGTAGTCTATGTGTTAATCCAGGGTCTAAACTATCTCCACACCAAATTTCATCGAAATTGGTGTAGCCGTTTGAGCGTAAAGAGGTAACAAACATACACACATACACACATACACACTTACAAACATAAACACATATACACACACACACATACACACAAACTTTCGCATTTATAATATTTGTAGGATAGATATTCATTACATTTTTTTGACTCTTTATAAGTGTTTTTTCTACATTCTCTTTCACTCTTTTCTAATTTGTCAAAGAGGTGCGTCGACTACAGTGTCGCATAATGGGAACGGAAATCATTATTATCCGAGATATTGTAGTATGAAACGTTTTGGAAAAGTGTGATAAGAGTATCGAATAATCTGATGTTATGCTCTTCGCAAAGTAATTAACTTGTTACATATACAATAAATAACCGACAATTCAAATACGCCGAAAACAAAAAAAATCTAAAATTAGAATTAATGTTACTATCAGAAAATTCACCGAAAAATATTAATTTGTGTTCCGGTTCGTAAATATTTTGACACAATTACATACTTAATGTAAACTTAACAAAAACTACAATGTAAGCCATAATGGTGTCAAGCAAACGCGGCACCATCTGCAAGAAGCTTTGCGTTTTATTTTCTATACCCAATGTTTAGACAAATATGTGAACGCCTGAGGGTAAAACATGATCACAAAACAGAATTTTTGATGCTCATGAATTGTTACACTTTTCGACCATAGGTATATAACATGCACATACGTTTTTTATATTATGTTTGTGTATACATATTTTGGGAAAATAAATTAATGTCATATATTCGCGTTCGTTCTTAGATAACGTCAGCTCAGGCTAATGTCATTTTGAAACATCTGTTATTTGCGTGTGAGACAGAGTCAAAATTCATCACACATTTAAAACAATTGCTTTTAACGAAATGCTATTACAGCTTGAATGAGTTTTTCTATGATAAATTTGAAAACTAATTAATAAATCGGTCGCTCCACATTGCTATACCCTACCAGGGTCATATGTACGCTTGAAAAAAAATGTATTTAAGACCTGCATGTAACGCCATATGAATGCAATAAACTATTGAGTATTGACAGAAAATGTCACGATTCTGACCACGAAGCAACAAATACATTTGCTAAGGTGGCGGAGGAAATACTATTGATTGACAGTACATATCCTAGCCGGCTAGCTGCCAGACGGGTACTGGAAAGTACTCCACCACCATGCAAAGACTAGAAGCTTACCAAAAACATACAATAAACAATAGTGTATCTCCCTCGCTACTGCAATAAACTAAATTCTCGAAAAAACACAAACATCATTAAAAATAGGCAACCATCCACACAACCACAGTCATTACCAAGGTGTTAGGAGATACCGTCTCTGTAGGGGGACTGAGCCACCCTTTACGTGAAGGTCTCAGCGAGGACGCTCAGTAAACCGAGCCAACTAACTCGACTAGAGGGAAATCACAAAAATAGTTTTATATGTATATCGTTTATTGTCGTTGGCCATAATTTATATGACAGTCGTTTTATTTTCAATAATCAGCGTTTCCGTGCTCTAGCACGTGCATCGCGTCATCACGATTGTCGCTAAAACTGGGTGTTTGTCGCTAAAACATGTTATATACATCCCGGGTTCGATTCCCGGACAGGTCAAACATTTGTGTGTATGAACATGTCTGTTTGACCTGTGTCTGGGTGTGGGTATATAAGTATATATATCAGTCATCAGGTTACCATAGCACAGGCTCTGCCTAGTTTGGGACCTGAAGACCTTGTGTGAATGTTAATAAATAAATAAAATTAAAAAAAATATGTCCATGGTTAGCACCAATACGAGGCGTTTTACGAGTACACGACCACTCGCGCACTTGATCGATGATCGCTCATTCACATTCTAACAAGACACCGTTTTAGACATCGCGCGAATGTGCGTTCGTCGTATCGTTATCTCGCGCGATGATCGCGTAGTCGCGTTAGATTAGGGCTGGGTGCCCTAACGTAACGTGTCGCATGTCGTAATCTAACTTTTTGCGGACATGCATCGCGCGAATGTGAGATAATGGCGTAGTCGCGTTGAATTAGGGCCTCTAGTTTTAAACATGCATCGCGCGAACTAGCGATGATCGCGTAGTCGTCTTGGATTAGGATACCCAGTTTTAGACATGCATCGCGCGAACTAGCGATGATCGCGTAGTCGCGTTGGATTAGGACACCCAGTTTTAGACATGCATCGTGCGAATGAACGATGATCGCATAGTCGCATTGGATAAGGACACCCAGTTTTAGACATGCATCGTGCGAATCGTAGTCGCACTCGCGTTGGATTAGGGCGACGCTTTAGGGTAATGGTTAAGTTGCAGTGGCAATGTATTTGGCTGATCATAACCTACTTATAATAGATTTTTGTAATGAATATGCAGAAGTAAGATGCAAAGTAAAAGGAGACGAAAATGTTGTTATTAAAATGAAATGACAATATAATTAGCAATAACTATCAATAAACTCCGCGGCAGTTTATGACATAACGACTGGGTAGGTTTCTACGACGGATGTTTTACCCATTAATGGGTTGATAATTAATAAAAAAAATATTAAAAGAGTTTCCCATGGTTAACCTATATGCACATATTATAGGGGAAACTCTGAACATGATTTTACTATATAGTTATATTATATACCTAGAAATATTAAATTATAATATAAATTTTAGACACTGGCCTTAATTTCATCTTTATCACTCCAGAACAGATGACATTTTTTTTGTTTGAATGATAAGTGTAAATTCATTGAATCAATGTGATTTGGAAAGGCTCGAGCGTTCGTATACACATTTTTAGATATGTTAAGTTCTGGAATTATTTCGTTGGTTGTGGCTTGAATGTTAAACGAACAATACAGTCTCGAAGCGATAATGAAGGAGAGCTTACGTAAGCCGTGCGTGCCTAAGCCGTTCTGCTTATTTAAATCTCAGTCTATGTGTCTATCTAGTCTCAGTTTTCTTATGAGCGACCAGCTCTTGGTTTCTTTTAAAATGTATAGTAGTATAAGAAAAAGATTGACCATAAATATGTAAAATAAATATAAATAAAAAGTATATTTATATACGATATTATAACAGTAAAATCAGTGTTCCAGCAGTGGGGAAGGTAATGCACAATACATCCCAGGCTGAGAGCTACCATTACTTTAAAGGTTACTGTAAGTCTAGGTTACCCTACATACATAGACTGTGTCCATACAATCACATTACACAAACATCCAAGACCCGAGAACACAAATCTTTGATCATCACTGAAATGTTTGTCTCAGACAGGATTCGAACCCGGAGTCTAAAGTATGTGTTACCGATCACTAATCCACGGCGACCGTCAAATAGTATGTTCCTATTCTATATTCATATACTGGTCCCGAATTGGTACCGAAGTCAGTTTAGTGCTGTTTTTGATTTTCAAATAATTATCACGCCTAAGTATTTGATGTTTATAATGTTTAAAGTAAGTAGTAAGTAAGTAAGTAGTTCTAAGTATAGAGAAATAAAAATAACACATAAGCATTCTATTTTTTTTTTATCACACTCACACCCCCGCACTAAGATTCCCTGTGTCGCGGGAGGCATGGACACACACAAACACCCAAGACCCGGGACAAACACCTATACTCATCGCAGAAATGGTTGCCCCTGCCGGGATTCGAACCCAGGGTCCCAGAGACACAGAAGTCAAGTCACTGACACTGACCACTGCGCCACGGCGACCGTCAGATTGTTCTTATATTATGTATATTGTTATGAGTATGGTTCTGAGTTTCTTGCAAGTTATGAGTTTGTTTACCAAAATCAAACATTGTAAATGTGTGCACATTATGTTTTTATCATTGAAGTTGAATTAACACTAGAATATAAATATATTCTCCTTCAAGTATCATGCTTAAAGTAATTTAAGAGAGAAAGTTCGATTCCCGCAAGAATTGCTTCATAGAATAACAAATCGCTTCCTGGTTTCGATCTCCTGCGAAGTTTAAATAACGGCAATTTACTGCAAAGTGGAGCAAACACCTCACAGATGTTCGTCTGTGATCGCCTCAGCAATACGAGTACAAGTGAATTCTTCGCTGTGAAAACTTTCGTTTTACTTTTGTTTTTGGTTTCTATAAAAGGAGGTTTTATATTATTTGCTCTATGAAAAGAAACAACATAGCGGTATTAAAGATCTGAATTGTTCAACTGCGTGGCTTAGCGCTAGCAGACGTATTTTGTACCTTTTTTAAAGTAATAGGTGGCAAATAAGCAAACAGCCCGCTTGATGATAAGCGATCACCGTCGCGTATCTGCGTACATTCCGGTATCCGCAAACCGCGGTTGCAAGCAACTTTAATTGCTTTTTCTGTAATTGCCACAATACTCAAGCCGCGTCTAACGTCGCGACGTACACAAGATTTCACCTCATTTCGATTTAAAATGAAATAGCACTAATGTAAACCCTCCATCCGCGTAGAATATTTTTTTTTATTAACATCACACAAGGTCTTCAGGTCCCAAACTAGGCAAACCCTGTACTATGGTAACCTGATGACTGATATATATATATATACTTATGTACACACCCAGACACAGGTCAAACAGACATGTTCATACACACAAATGTTTGACCTGTCCGGGAATCGAACCCGGGACCAGCGGCTCAGAAGGCAGAGTGCTACCAACTGTGCCAAGCCGGCCAGCCAAAACTGACGAATGACGAGTAAAACTGACGAACTGATGAATATGGTAACGCCATAAGAATTGTGATGTTTATTCTTATGGTAAGGCGTTCAAAAGACGAATAGTAGGTACAACATTCTTCCTGTTCATACAGAGAGAAAGACAGATATAGAATGAAATAATGTTTTATAAAGTTGGTTTTAAGGACATCTTCAATGTAGGCGAATCAAATAACCATTTTCAAAAATATCTAAAAGTAGGAATGCTCCGATCCTGATCAAATTTAAATTTAAAACCATATGAAGAAGCATCAGCTTTCGAACAAAATAAGAATAATCAAAATTGGTTCACCGAGAAAAAAGTTCAGAGGTAACAAAATTGAAAAAATACAGCCAAATTGATATCCTCCCTTTTTGAAGTCGGTTAAGCATTAATACTTAGTGACAGCCGTGTTTGTCAATAGGCAATAGTGATGTGCTATTATATCGTTGTTATCGTCTCGTGCGCAACTTAAGTAGGTACAGCAGCTTTATTGCAGCAAGTATAGAAATATCAAGTCTGACGTAATATCAACATAGAGTTTATAACACACTTCCTCATTGTAAAATGAGTCTAAGCGCAACCAATTTTAGGTCCGTTTATGGTAAGTACCTAAATTCGTCGACTTTCCACATGCTGTCACACTTAATTCCTGAATTGTTGTCGTTAGTAGCGCTCCGAGTGTTCAAATACTTGCGCATAAACACAGCGATCAATATTTTTGAAATTTTATTTCAGCACGCAATATAAATGGGGCGGGAATGAATGGGAAACCCCAAGATAGTTAAAGTTTAGTATAAAAGAAAAAATCCATAAAAATGATACCGATTTCAACACTCAAAAGTGTGAAATAACAAAACTATTGTCAAACTATTGTGCTCACGGTACCGACTTCGACAAGTTATTTCAAACTTGTGAGTGGTGAAGTCGGTTCCATTTTATGGTAAAAACTTTTTTAACCCTTTTCAGTGACCTCTTCTACACACGGGATCAATTGTTATTGTGTATGTTCATCGATATCTTCACCCACAATTACAATGTCATCGAGGTATACGTAGCAGTTTTCAGTTCAACGTCATCATCATTGGAGAGTAACTTAAATACCGCTCGTCCGATTTTGATGAAATTTAAGTAGGACCACAAAAGAAGCACCAGTTTTCAATTTTTTAAAAATCATCAAAATCGATTAACCCAGTCGAAAGTTCTGAGTTAACAAACATAAAAAACATACGAGTACAATCGAGAACCTCCTCCTCTTTTGGAGTCGGTTAATAAAGTGATTCTGCTCGCATCCGTCTCGCAGTATGATACAATCTCATTCCACTAACTGTCATTTATCTACAACGGTCTGTTAGATAAATGATAGTTTGTGCGCTATGTGCGATATTCAATTGTTTCTACGACTGCGATACGATAACTGGGGCACAAGTTATTCCTGCTTGAGGTACTAACCTTACTCATGATCTACCTTTTAATTGTATGAACTATTAAAAGGACAGATAGACCAATATCACGGTTGGTAACGTATCAAGCGAAAGCATCACACCCTGATTCCAAGAGGGACGGTCCCGTGGCGCAGTGGTTTGTGTCATCGACATGAATTCTGTGTCTCCGGGACCCTGGGTTCGAATCCCGACAGGGGCAACCATTTGTGCGATGAGTGTAGATGTTTGTCCCGGGTCTTGGATGTTTGTGTACTGTGATTGTGTGTGTCCATGCCTCCCGCGATACAGGGAATCCTAGTGCGGGGGTCTGAGTGTGATGAATAAAAAAAGAGTTTTAGGGTTTATTGCATTAACATCATGCTTGGCGGAACTTGCGTTCAAATATTTGAAAGAAAAATTTGGCTGGTGGGATCTGAACGTACGATTTATCCACACCACAGGATGGTATGCTGTATTCGTGGGTTCAATTCCCACTTCTAACCGAATATTTTTGTTTACAAATTTGAACGTAAGTTCCGGCTAGCATGATGTCACTGATTTCGGCAATGTTTTAGCGTTACTAACAATTGTTCTTCTCAAAACTTTCGCATTATCTATGCTTCCGCGGTCGCACAAATAATAATATACAAATATAACAAAACATTCTAATTACTTAATCTAATGCATAGAGATAGTTGTTACATAAGATTATTTTAATTGGCAAGAATATAATAAATATATCTATTTTTTGCTCAGCATCAGTAAATCGAAACCGGTTTTTCCGGATGTTTATCTTGTTAATGTAGATCTGTGCAACTTTTTCTAACCATTCATATCCGGGTCTGTTTATTGGCCTGGCATGCTCTGTAATATTAGTTAACAAAACCACTTCAGAATCTTACACATGCTTTCAGCTATTGGTGCTACAGCCACATCAAATGACCACCGCATCATTACTTAATATCAGGTGAGATAGTGGACAAACGCTTGCCTATTGAGTATAAAAAACTTGCACCTGCTAACCTACGTAACCTTAACAGTGACCTCGACTTTGATGGAGACAAGAAGCCGCTGAAATGCTATAAATATCGATATTCAAAGGTATATATTGATTATAATTATTCTGCTCAACATATTGATGACTGTCTTATATGAGCTATTGCCACTTTTTTTCTTTTTTTTCTTGCACTCAAATATCAGCACTAGGGTTTCATGTGTGTTTTACTTTTACAGCCCCTAGACACATTTCACTTCCATATTTAACTTTGGTAACCCACGAATGGGAATTATATGTCTGTATAGTTTTGTTCCTGCAACTAAAAAGCTCTAACGACTAATATAATTCATGCTAACATGTCTAAATCTAGTATCTTTTTTGTTATACCTATACGTTTACAGGGTCTAGATTAAAATTGGGATGGAGATAGTTTTTGCAATGTAGACAAATTAGTTCATTCTTCTTCTTCTTCTCAGCAATTAGACATCCACTGCTGGACATAAGCCTCCCCCCTATAGGGGGGATTTGCCAATTCTCGCCACACTTGGCAGGTTGGTTGGCGAGCGCAGTATGATTTACGATCCTCAGAAGGCGCTGCTGCCCACCTTCTGGTACGTGATCCCTTAGCCGACTCTTACGGCACCCACGGGAAGTGATCAAGGAGTACTATTCTAGGCCGGTACCACCATGGCACGGTCATTGTTCATTCTAAGTTTGTCACAATTGCCACGTAAATTGGATAATACGGTTAACGTAGAATTTTAAATGTTGTAAAATAATTCAATTATTTTTTGTTGAAATGTAATCCGGTAAATACTAATAACACTAATCTACTCCTATTACTAACTCCCTACTAATATCTTCTACTTTTAAACTCGAACACAGCCACGGGCAAAAGCTGTTATAGGATAAACAATGATATTATATGTTTATATGAGGTAGATGTCGCACAAGCGCGCGGAAACTGTGGCGTCAAAATTAAGTCATTTGTAGTAATTTACTACAAAAAAAAAAACGCTAAATTGCGACGCGTATTTCAAGCGCAAGTCTAAACATATAGCTATCCTTTTCTATATTATTTGTTCCGTATTATCTGTCGCAGTAAGCATGTTTATATCGTAAAGGAACAAAACTGAGCAACGCGGAGTATGAATGTACGACATCTTTAGTAAAACATCATTGAGGATAGACATAATATTTATCATTGACAAACATGAAGTTCGTTAACAGTCAATCAATTATGCATGCCGAGTGAAATGATGCACAAACCGGATTTCTTCTAGACGTCTCTACTCGTAAAAATATCCATACATCTATAATAGAGAAACAAACAGGGCTGAGTTCACATGGCAACAAAATAAAATTTAAAAAATATTTACATACATTCACTATCATAATTGAGTCATTATTTCTACTAAATAATGTCACACTCGTCAATGTGTATTCACACACACACACACCCGCACTAGTATACCATGTGTCCGGGAGGCACCCGATAACAAACATTTATAGTCAGCATACAAATGGTGCCCCTGCCGGGAATGGAACCCAATGCTCTGGGGCCTTGGGAACGGACGTCATGACACTGACCACTGAGCCACTGTGACTACACCAATACTAACGAAACTTTCAACAAAGAAAAAATTTACTCTGTTAATGATTAGTATTTACTTAGTACCCATAACTATACGACGCGATTAAATCTGTTTATTCTGTAATATCGTATGTATTTTTTACATCTTTTTGATTTTTGTTTTATTTAATTGCTTACTCTTTTATTTTTTGCAATTCATTTTCGTATAATGAACAATAGCCTGAAGCCGGAATCACTATCGCCGTGCGCCCGTATCACAGCGTGATACAATTAAAATCAGCACTGTCATTTATCTAGTACAACTGTGACACAGAAAAATGATAGTTTGCACGGACGGTACGTGCGTTATTCAATTGTTTATACGATACGATGATTGTGACTCAAGTTATTCCTGCTTGAGGTACAGTTCGTTTCATTTCAGCCCTAACATTTCTAGTTTGTGTTAGTTTCCGATGCGTTTTCTACACGAAACTATAGACGTATAAGTTATTTTCAAACTGCTATATAACGTATAACCTTTCGGTCTATTAACATTGATTCAGTGCATATTTATCGCTGAAATCTTGTTGTCTCAAGAAACATATACATAATTACTTATGTTTACGCATTCAGACCTACATATGGTTCTACACGGTTGGTTTAAGGACCATGAACTGGCAAGTGCAATTTAGGGCATACTGCATATAAGCGACAATTGAACTGATTTTATTGTATTTGTCCGAAGGAGAAACTTGAAAACTTCAGGGTGCGAAAAGCGTGAATATGTTACAGGACATTGGATGTTTTGTCGGCTAAAAAGATGACATAATATCATTATTTTGTAATGTTTATCAATCATTACGCAAAAGCTATCATCTGTTTTGCTTCTTAATTTTTTCATACCTAAGATGTGAGACAAACCATGTGAAAAAAAATATTCCTTGTTTTTCTAATCAGGAAATTTATGTCGTTTTGTGAAGACCTTTCAGACCTCAACCAGATCTTTCACTGATAATTATTGAAATACTTATTATAACTGTAATTTACTTGTGTAAGTAGCACTAGTATTATCAGATTCCGCTCGTCACTTGACAAACTTACATAGATCTCGTGTGTCGAGGATAAGTTTTCAACGGTTTTAGATTTTAAAAAATCATTCCATTTCTATTCAACAAAAGGATTCAATTTTTTTCTAGTTTTTAATGCATACATTAAAGAAAGTTTTATTATATCACTAAAAAAACTTTCTTTGTCGCAGTGTGAACTAACCCTAAAACTACAAATTTCAATGTTCATTTTTATGAAACTTTTATTTTGGCTGTTATGAAAGACTTTATGTAAATTATCATCCGGAAATATGAATTAAGAGTAGTTAAGTATTCATGTTTATTGTTTTTTTTTTAAAATGGAAATGATATTACACACAAGTGATATTATGCGTATGTACCAGATGTTATGTGTTATGAGTTTTAATGATAATAATGACACATACTTGAACTTTAACCATATATGAGTAGTACGTAATAGCCCAAACATATCAGTTTCTTCACATCTTACCGCAATCGTATCGCAACGTAAACAGTTGAACTCAGTACAAACTGTATATTTATCTAGTACATCTCTGACACAGAATATTAAAAGTTTTTTGAAAAGTAGGTACACATAGTTTGTTTATAAAATGACGAGACAAAAACTTTAATGCAAGAAAGTTTCAATCAACATTTGAAAAGTAAGTAATAAAAAGCAAATCATAATGGATATAACTTTTATCCTTGAAGCGATGATAGCTCAGCGGTGGGAGCATCGGCTAATAACACCAGTAACAAATTCCCAGTACGGGTGGTACGGTACTCTCAAGTACCTGCCTGGCTAGCTACCAGCCAAGATTAAAAAACTGTCACCAAACTCATAGTGTGTTCAATCACCATCCCTTCAGAGCCAGTAAACGATCTAGGTCTAGCGTGATTACATCTTCACGGACCATCAAGTGAGATAGTGGTCAAATGATGTAAATGAAAATCTCAGCAACTAATAAGATGAACCAACATTTTAGCTTTGTGCAATTAATCGGCGAAAACTGATTCAGCAACATCTTTAAAAGTAAAATAATAAAATCCTACTAATATTATAAATGTGAAAGTTTGTGTGTATGTTTGTTACTTCTTCACGCTCAAACGGCTACACCGATTTTGATGAAATTTGGTATGGAGATAGTTTAAACTCTGGATTAACACATAGGCTACATTTATCTCAAAAAAGCATAGTTACCGTGAGATACTTGAGGAAGCGGAAAATCGAAATCAACGCGGGTGAAATCGCGGGGTGCTACTAGTAGTGAAATAAACTCAAAATTATCTTTAGTGTTATCGCAGCTGGTACTGAATTCGTCACACGTTTTCAGTAAAATATTTGTTGTGAAATACCACCATGCAAAGCGTGATAAAAATGCTGGCACATATTTTGCACAACGAATCAGCATTGCAATTTAACGTGGCAATGCTGCTAGCGTTCTAGGCACGCTGGCAACTGGTAGGGGGTTAGAGCATTTGAGTTGTCTATTGGCTGAAAAGTACTGAAAACAACTAATAGATTGTTCGAATGTTATTGTAGTATTGTAATTAGTTATTTTATTATCAAAAGTCATCGGCCCGTCTTAAACAAATACATGCTAAAACATGTATACGCACTATCTTAGTTATTGCGAATGGCGTTTGCAATCTTAGTATTTTTCTTCTATCGAGCTTACTGCCCTTTCCGATGATTCTGATACCTCCATGCCCTGTGGATTTTCTCGTTTCTTTTTTATACTTATTATACGTCTATGTTTGACCACTGTCTCACCTGATGTTAAGTGACGACGCGGCCTAAGGTGCTACACGTAAACTTAGTGACCTTATTTTAAGTAAAATAGATAGAATCAAAGTTTATATTTCATACTATGCAATATGTATACAATATGCCATTGATAGTTCATTATTTTTAAATAGTCTTTTAAAACACAATATTGAATGGTGATATGAAATTTTCATGTAAATTGTAGCAACTTTAATAAACCGACATCTTCTGCTTATCCGTAGATCATTAAAAACATTTTTTTTAATCAAAGGTCTTTACTGAACCGATTTCGATGAAATTTGTATAGGACCTATCCGAAACCTTTTTTTATCGAATGAAATAAGAAGTTCACAAATCCGTAAAGAAATGAGTTATGCGTAAAGATAGATAAACATTCGAATTGATTATGTCCTCTTTTTAAGACTACGGTTTAAAATATGAAAAGCTTCGAGACTTAGCTCGAATAGAGCTAATGAATCATTAAATAGCAAAACAGGAATTTTAAATATAGGCTATGATACTCGATAATTTTATAAAAAAGACAATCAAAATCATTTCATCAAAACCACGACAAAGTGCATTACACCTAAGTTGCCTCAGGGGTTAAAAGGTAAATAGGTAAGCTACATCTTGCATAAACTAAGAAAGCATGTATTGTATGTAAAGAGATCGTTTAGTTTGGTTAGTTTATCAATTGAAGCCAAGCTCACTATTTCAATTTACAAGCACTTAACACTACTTTTCAAATACTTAAACTAGCATTACCAATATAAACAACCGCATGATGCGCGTGTGACGTCACTGGGCCGGCACGCTCTGTCAAAAGAAAACAGATCGATCAATTCCTTGTCACCACTTCACTATCACTCACTGCACTATGACATCACTTGACATAATAAATCGCAACACGTGGTCACTAGTTCATCCGTTGTACCTTTTGTGTATTCCAGTACGGGTATGTGCAGAGCAATGGTTCGGCGAAACACTATGTTACGTTCTTTTATACCTCGGAAACGTTCTCACAAGATGCTCGCCGAGGCGAGGCTTCGCTTGACCGAAAGCGCTCCGAGAGCGAGTGCCTTCTTCGTTCGTTACTGTCTTCGCGACCAACCAGACTGCGCTTTCACTGTTGACCGCCGTCGCGCGCCATTATCCACAATCGATATGTTTTTGTCATAATTTTGCAACTTTCACAAGTGGTTGCTAATTTCTACACTGGGTGAAATAAGAAGACATTACTTTTCCAAAAATGTAGTATAACTAGCGATGGCGGCACCCAATTCACGCCAACTTTTATTTTCGCATACACGGAGATTTCGCTTAGATTATTACAACGGCTCTGCTAGATTTACTAGATAATATTTCTTTATGGGATCTTTCTTCTGTGTCACTTTTGATCCCATAAAACTAAACTATAAGTATAATTTATTTCAGCAATCGTTACGCAGGATTGATTTATACATACACGTAGTACGCGCATAGAGGCACTATTTTTTTCTAACGAAACATGATTAATTTTTTTAATAATAATTATGTATTCTTTCATAAAGTTTAGTATACCATCATACCATAAACATTAGCACAAGAACTCTGACACAACCCTTATTTCTCACCCAGTTTTTGAGCAAAAGACCCATATATCCATAGCCCATCTTCATTTTTAGGACTAGCGTCGTGGCACCGGCAAAACCTACATGTAATAATTATTGTGAAGTAGTACCTAAATTGTCAAAAACACTTTGTTTTTAATTCGTCCAGTTTGCATTTTCACCTTTCAACAATGTATGATTTCAGGTGAAATTACAGGCACATGAGACTTACTAACTCCAAGTCTCAGGGTAACGGACGCAGTTCAATTCTTTACGAATTGTATGTGTCTATAAGTAGAAGTTACCACATAAAATCATGTGGGCCCAGTGTTCGTAACCTTATCGTGCACTCTGAACAGATTCTGAAGTCAAATTTATCTTTCCGACTCTGTCTCTCTAAAAAAAGGAGCCTTTTGTCAAAATGTATCAACATCAAACTAATAAATATGTCCAAGTTCTAGTAGTACCTACATTATTTATTGTGCTCTGAAAATATATCAACTTTCTACCCTCCACTTAAATATAGGCTTTATTCTAAACCATATATACAAGAAGTGGCACCATGATTTAGCGTACAAATCATAGCGTCGCTTTCGATTTATTTGCATATCATCAGACAGTATTGCCAGTAATACAGTAACCATGTTACCAACGCACTGCCGAAACATGTTTGCTCTGGCAACAATCTCGTATATTTTTAAGTAGATTAATGGTAATTTTTAGGTAATTAATGTTAAAGTTTGTAATGTATTGACTTGTTACATAAAAAGTTGCATGGATCTCTATTACTGTCAATTGCTTATTGAGAGATGTGTTAGATAATGATACTAAGTACCTACCTGTTCCAAATGAATTTGCTATAAATTGCCATACAATATTTTGTTTGATTGATGTACGTAGTGCATGCGAGCAGTAGTGCATGTACGCAGGTAATTAATTATGAATATCATTTGGTTGTCAGGTCTAATAACGTGCTATAAAACACACGGATTAAATCTAATTACTGTTTTATGGCACGATTTCATGGCAGATAATTTTCTTTCATCAACACAAAATTTTAAGAAAACATCTAAGATAGTTGAAAGTAATTAGCTTTAATTAAATGTTATAATGTTTTTAATGTCCGTACGTAAAGAAGCTAAACAAAGGCTTTTGTTATGTTGGTCAAAGTTGTGATTGCCGCAACATATAGAATTGTTTTTCAGTGAAACGCCAATAATTCAAATTAATACTAATATTGGATTTATTAATATTGGACGAGAAAATAATGTGAGATAATGCGTCTATGTACGAATAAAGAATTTTAGATCATCATCATCACAGCCATAGGATGTCCACTGCTGGGCATACGCCCCCCTCCAATTGATTTCCTTAGGGACCGGTTAGTAGCGACCCTCAGTTCTTTGAGCTATGAGTGCTTCGCTATATCAATGACTTTTGTTCTTCTACGGATTTCCTCATGTCTGATCAATCGCTGATTCGATCGCGTAGAAGAACCTGAACCTGAGCATAGGCCTCTTCATGCCTCGCTATGTACTCTAACTAATTCAACAAGACCCATAGTTAGAGATTACGTTTCGGATCCATATGTCATCACGAATATAGATAGCAATAAAACAATCTATAAAAATGTTGAAATTAGTGAATTGCTTTTGGAAAAGTTAGAAGCTAGAATTTTTTTTTAATAAGTATTGTTTACATATTTGATATAGAAAATCATATTACAATTCTAAAAAACTCACTAGGGAACAGTTTCATTACAAAAAAAAATGTTTACCTAATAATGGAACCGACTTCAACACTCAAAAGTATGAAATAACTTGTTGAAGTCGGTACCTACTACTATAACCTTCTAGGTCTGCGTGCTAAATCCTAGACAACGTCATCACTTAACATCAGGTGAGACAATATTGTAATATAATATAATATATTATATACTAGATACTACATTATATCGATGTTATATAACCTAAAGCCATCCTCGATAAAAATAAAAAATAATAACTTAAAAATATATTTTCAATTCCAACCGCTTTATTTCATTAGTTTCAGAGATTAGCGCGCTCAGCCAAACAAACAAAGAAAAACTCGTCAGTCTTACAACTAATCGTAATTATTACTTTGTGCAATACATTTATTTCCACTTCAATATCTGAACTGAAAATTTAGTGGAGTGATTTGTCGGATCATTTCGAACACTAGTAATAATTAACCCAGTGTCTTAAATAGGATCAACTCGGTCACAGGCACTTGTCGCAATCGTCGTAGATATAAACAATTGAGTAACGCTACGTGCGCTATTCAATTGTTTATACCGTCCGTACAAACTATAATTTTACCTTACACTGTTTTTTACGGGTATAACGTGGTACTTACGCGGTGCGTTAGTCGTAACGTCCCGTCTCGCATGCGAGACGGGACGTTACGACTATCGCACCGCACTCAAGATCCTGATGAAGGCTTCCGGAAGAAGCCGAAACAATTGTCGATCGTGATCGACTACGCGTAAGTACCACGTTATACCCGTAAAAAACAGTGTAAAGTAATTATGAACGTGAGTTTTAATATTATTATAATTTTACTGTGTCACAGTTGTATTGGATAACAGTGCTTAGTTCAATTGTTATACGCAGCGATACGGCTGCGTTTTTGCTGCGATAGTAATTCCTGCTTCGGCGACTGAACAACATTTACGAGCTTAAACTTAATTCCAATATTACATTTCCGCGAACATAACATCACTATTAGTTCGGTTTTCATAATATTATGCATTCAAGAGGGCATAAGTGAGAATAAATTGAGGAAATCTGCGTAAGATAATTACTAACATCTTTCATTGCAAAAACTTGCATTACGAATGCACTATGTAAGTAGAACAGTTACCGCCTGTCTGCTTAATAATCAAAGGTTATTGAACTTACATAATCGTGTCAGCTGGATTTTGGACAGGTTGAGCATAGTTTGGAGAAAAAAATTGATGGCATCAAAAATATAGCAAACGTTTTCAAATATTGCGTCAATAGGCAATCTGAAATTTACAAAAAAAATGGAACCGACTTCAACACTAAAAAGTATGAAATAACTTGTTGAAGTCGGTACCATAATAGTTCAGAAGTAACTGATATCAAAATATTGTGCTCATGGTACCGACTTCGACAAGTTATTCCATACTTTAGAGTGTTGAAGTCGGTTCCATTTTTTTGTAAAAAATTTTTTTTCTCCCTTTTTAGTGACCTTTGTTACTCATGGGATCAATTGTCATTGTGGTGTAGGTATGTTCACCGATGTCTTCACCCGCTACTATAATATCGTGTAGTACAAGCACGCATTTTTCAGTTTTTGACTTGTAACTCAAAAAGTGCTCTTTCAATTTTGATGAAATTTGAATGGGATTATAAGAGAAGCAACAGCTTTCAAATAAAAACGATCAAAGAACGATCAAAATCGGTTCAACCAGTCGGAAGTTATGCGGTAACAAACACAAATAACAAAAATAAAAAAGAGATTTAAAAAAAAACATGCGGGACGTTGAGAACCTGCTTATTTTTTGAAGTCGGTTAAAAACTAATTTTGACCACTGTACAAAACAGAGTTCTAGGGAAGGCGTTATTTAAGGCTTAGCCAATATAGGTTTTTAAACTAACATGGTCACTAATACTTAATATTATTATCGGGACATTGACCATGTATTTCTTGACTTGTTTCCTTTACTCGACATTTCGGCGCAGTTTATTTATTGATTTATAATAAGTATGGTTACAGACAGCAGGTTACAATTATGAAATTTTTTAGAACAATTATTATGCATAATATTAAACCTGTAGTCCAATTACAACTACACACAACCTTTCCATGTATTGTAGACACTAATTTCAATTAACAAATAAGTTATATCACAAAAGAAAATATTTTGAGATTTATTTACCTACGACATGAACATGCTGGCCGTGGTGGTACCGGCCTAGAATAGTACTCTCCCATCTCTTCCCGCGGGTGCCGTAAGAGTCGGCTAAGGGACCACGTACCTGCGTACGGCATATTCTGTATACCGGATTATTTTGGGAAACGTTGTTGTTAGAGGCAGGTATGCTGAATAATATTTTTTTGCGCATTGATCGAGTCTGTACCTTAAACTTATATGTTTCCAACAGGTCACTACCAAATGTACCGTGCACAATCTTATAAGTACTTTTATGAAATGTAGCATTGTTAACTTGCGGTACGCATATATTATACTTATAATTGGAACGTAAAATATCACCACGACTGGAATGAGTATTAAAAAAGTAGCTTTCGTTGTTTTTTATAAATAAACATATTTCATAAATATAAATACCCGTTAAAGTTTAAAATCCATGTTCTTTAAATATATTTCGAACAGTACCTATCCGTTCTATATAAATTAAACATCATTCGAAGACATTTCTTTTGAAGAATAAAAGTGGAATCTACATTTACTGAATTTCCCCAGAATATTACACCGTAACTTAATAATGGATAAATATAGGCATAGTAAGCATTTGCCACAATTTGTTGGGATGTAGCATTTTTAAGTACTGATAAAGTGAAACAGTATTGAGACAGCTTTCTGTTTATGTTATTTATATGGGATTTCTAGTTTAAATTTGTATCAATAGTTACTCCTAAAAAGTTTGCTTCGTTTACCATATTAACTTTGCTGCCAGTGATTTGAATATCAAGATGCATAGAATGTTGTTTGTAATTTTTAGTAGTAAGTCAATCATTTCGGGGTTTGGCTATTGTTATCCAATTTGGTCCCGATATGTATTTTATTTCGCCCATGTGCTGCTACATGGTAAATATCACGATAATAAAGTTTATTCTTGTAGGCGAAAATATGTCAATCGGCATCGATTTGCACAGTTGACTTCCAGTACCCGCCTGGTTAGCTACCGCCCTCAAGTTTCAATATCAACAAACAAACACTTGTTTGGGCAGGAACCAATCATTTTCCAAATCTGCCGTGATTCCACCTTCCCAACAGTGAAATAATTTTTTAAATCGGTTCATATTGAGGTTGCACAGTGTCCAAATGTAGTCATCTGAGTCAGTACTCTTTAGAGTGACGATGTCTCAGATTCACATCGAAGCAATGATAACTCGGTTGTCAAACTAATGGACGCTGGCTCGATATCCACCACCGGTTTGAGCTTCCGATAAGAGTGACACCGTTATCTAATTCCCAGCATGGTGGTAGGATACTTTGCGTACCCGCTCGGCTAACTACCACCCTCAAGTTTGAAAAATTGACATCAAAAACATAGTGCGTTCAGGCAGAAGTCATTGAGAGCCAGGAAATATGTAGGTCTATCGTGATTATATCTTCGACCGCATCGCCACTGACCATCAAGTGAGATAATGGTCAAACGACTGATCAATACAGTATAAAAAATAAAAAGTTAAACTTCTAATACACTTCTTTAACACGCTTTTGATAGATTCATCTGTATTTACAATAATAAAAATATATATTTTTATTAAAACTATATATTTTTATTAAAACTATATAATATGTTTATTAAAACAGAGTGTGGGATGCTTTTACTTTAACTTCATAATGACTACTGTTAACAATATCTACCTGTTAAGAAAACATCTTTTATTTTAGCAACTAAGTTTTTTTGTTAGCGTCACGCTAAATGAACATTTTATTCCAAACACTGTCGATAAAATATTTATAAGAGTTAGACATCCCATTATCTCAAGTCATTACATAATATAATTTTTCACACCATTGCTAATGTAAATTTACTGAATATATTTTCCAATATTTGGTTTAGTTTACTATTAAAGCGTGTTCTTTTTAGTTTTCTAAACTATTATTGACGGTCGCCATGGCGCAGTGGTTAGTCTCAGTGACATGACTACTGTGTCTCCGGGATCCTGGGTTCGAATCCCGGCAGGGGCAAACATTTGTGCGATGAGTGTAGGTGTTTGTCCCGGGTCTTGGATGTTGTGTGCTGTGATTGTGTGTGTCCATGTCTCCCGCGATACAGGGAATCCTAGTGCGGGGTCTGAGTGTGAAAAAAAAAAAAAAAGAAACAGTGAACAGAAATCAACATATTGATTTCATTGCTGGTTAAGAAATTCAAAAGCAACCAAACGAGGCTAGAAAATACACAATTTTTCAAAAGCTCGCTAAGTTGCGCAAACTAGAACATTAGACGTCCATAAAACAAATTGCAATTTCTCATAGAAAATCTCTCAACGTCAGAATAATAGAAATTACAACCGCAAGATTCACTTGATCACATCCATCTGCATCACGTAACGGTTCCGCTACATATTCCACGTAACAAATTATGTGTACTTTTAATGCAAATTGTGAATTTGGAAACAATAGTGGGAATCTTGACTGCAATAGCCGAGGAGGTGACAGATGAAATGTGTAAGGTTTAAAATTTATTGATTTGGGACATAATGGTATGTATTGCTATGATTTCGTAACAATAAAAAATGAATTTATAATGAACTATTACCCGACCCTGATTTTACGGTAGCCCAAAGTATTAAAAATAGATTTTAGGTATGAGGTATCGCATGTTACGCGACTTTTCACGAACTACTGCACAAGCCGAAAATCATAAGCCAATTGCAACTGCCATCTCTAATTATCTCTTCATATCCTTAGGTATACTTTGATATATAATAAGCTTCTCTGCATTATTCTCGTTTTTTACACTTTGTATATTAAGCGATTAATTCGGTTTATAGGTTTAATTATCTCAAAAGATTATCAGGATGAGATGGAATCACGCTAAACCTAGAATGCTGATTGGCTTTCGAGAATAGCTACTGAATGCACGGTGTATTTGTTTACAGTTTTTCAAACTTCAATCAAGTACTCGGTGTCAAGTCTGCTGATTTCTAGTTCAGATTCAGTCCTGTGCAAGGCCGAGCCAATGCCGATAAGACAACGTAAAACATTCGTAGTCTATTATGTGAAATTGACTTGTATTTATGTTGAGTCTATAGTCAGCTTAGTACTAACAGACTATGAAAAATGACGCGCTGTGTCATTGAATCAAAATTGGTTCAGTATGAACCAAAAAATATACTATAATATATAAATAAAGTCTACCAAAACAGTCAAAATCGGCCTTTGCGAGCCACATTTACCCCAGATCTTACCCATGCATCATCAGCATATCCCCCATGCTTACCTACTTTACCACCATACTATGGATTTAATACAAATGTTACCTATACGTGAAGGTCGCGCTAAGGGTCAGGACTAAACTATTGAATATAAAGAGATTTTTGGTTTATTGCATTGAAGTGATGCTAGGCGGAACTTACGTTCAAACTTTTAAAGGCAAACTTTTTTTTAATCATACTCAGACACCCGCACTAGGATTCCCTGTGTCGCGGGAGGCATGGACACACACAATCAGAACACACAAACAACCAAGACCCGGGACAAACATCTACACTCATTCGGGGGGGATTCGAACCATGGGTCCCGGAAACACAGAAGTCATGTCACTGACACTGACCACTGCGCCTCGGTGACCGTCAACTTTCGTATATAGTGAAAAATTACATCGAATATCAGCTCTATTAGCTAACGCTCGCAACGCTAAGTTTACTTTACTTCAAAATTCATATTTCTTACCGAAGCCAATGCTTTCCGTAAAACTTCAAATGTAATTCTAAAAGTTGCTTAAAGTTATTTTGAGTATTTTTTGTTACTATTTATGTCGTTAGCTTTATTACATACAGTCTATTTACAAGTACTATGCTTGTTTATTACTCTTTCAACGTTTTTGAAAGAACCCCAAAACATAACTCGGATAGCTCTCGGACAATTCACTCAGATTTGCTGTCGCATAATATTTGCAAGCGGAAGGAACGGAGACTACTTCTTCTAATTGGTGGTGTTATATAACCGTTTATGGAGCAATTACCAGTTTAGATACGAATTCATTAATGTAAGTGCTGTTCATGAGTATTTATGTATAATTTTGTAGATATCAATGCGTAGCTATTTAGAGCGTGATAATTCATTTTTTAATTTGGTACAGCCTAACGTTGGAACTTGTATGCATAGTTCATCCAAACGTAATCAATTATCATCACTTATCTTTCCGCTGTGAATTCGCGCAGCTTCTTCATGTAAAATGTAGCATGGGCAGTTATATGTATTGCATGTCACTGAGCCAATATTTATTTCTTTTATTATACTTCATTCTTCACTTCATATTATATTTCATTTTTTCATACTTCATAGTTTTGAATATCATACTTGTATTGTCGTTTGACCACTATGGCACTTGATGGTCAGTGACGATGTGGTCGAAGGCGCAATAACGCTAGACCTAGAATGTTTACTGGCTCTCAAGGACTACTGCCTGAACACAAAGTTCTAACGAATCCTCCTTATTTCTTGTCTCGTTGCGTAATCACAGTATGCCAATCACTCGTGTAAATTGCACTATCATTGTATAAAATGCAGGTTAGTAATACCATGGAAAAAAACCTATATTATGCCATTACGAAAAAATCTTTGGAGTGGATATAATAACAACTATTACGATCATCGAAACTGCAATCAATTGCTCTAATTACGACAGAGCACTATTGAATTGTAACAGATATGTTGCAAATGAACAATGAAAACAAATGAAGTTATGTAAGATTTAATGAACTATCGAAACACGTGGTTGTGCTAGAGATGAGTTACTGTGATGCATTTCAACTATTTATCTGAATGATTAGATCTGAGATTGCTATAATCATCCCCAATTTAAGTGATGGTACAGTACTATTATATATGATCTGCTTACCAACCGCCACAAAGTTTGGCCGGGGACTGGGGGCCAGGCCGTTGTTTTTAATATCATACGATCACTAATATTCGCACCGCTTGGCAGCCGGGTTGGCGAGCGCAGTATGATTTCCGATCCTCAGAAGGCGCTGCTGCCCACCTTCTGGTACGTAATCCCTTAGCCGACTCTTACGGTACCCACGGAAGAGAAAAGAAAGTATTATTCTAGGCCGGCACCCCACGGCCAAATTAGTTTTGTTTATATTCCAAAAATACGGTAATAACAGTGGCCGCGATAATAATACATAATTTAATATCAAAACATTCTATAACGAATTTTGAGGTATACCCAGTAAGGGTTTAATTTAACAACATTTTTACCGCGTATTTCTTTTGCTCATACAGTCTAACTCTTTTTGCACTTGAATATTTTCGAAACACTGCATTGGGTTTTCCGAAGGAAATTTTGGGTGACTAAAACTGGAACAATAAAATTCCATGCAACTTTGCTGGCTATTCTAGTAGCACAGAACGGTCAACTTTGCTCAAAGATTGTTGTAAATATAAGAACAACACATTAAAACACTATTTATGAAATATAATGTAAAAAATATAAATAAATATAAATGCATATATCTAAAACAATAGATATATGCTTTTGCAACATTTTAAGTTTTTTATATTATTGATATCATACCAGGAAGGAGCACATAAAATTTTCCAAAACTATTCAGATCGTTTGATAGACGCGACGCGTGACCAAAATCCTAACACATACCTATTTGGCTCAACGAATCAGCATTGCAATTCAACATGGCAATGCTGCTAGCATTCTGGACATGCTGCCAACTGGCAGCGGGTTAGACCATTTGCGTTACATAGGCTGACAACAGCTAGTGGATTGCTCAAATGTTATTGTAGTAGCATTAGTATTGTAATTAGTTATTAGTGTTTTATTTTAATAGCTTTGTCAGCTTGACAGTAAGTCGGCTTGACATTTATTTCAGACCAGCGGTCCGTCCCGGCTTTATCGGCATTGGATTTTTTTTTTCTAACGGTCTAATGCTGTTTGCCTCTACCGGCATTTACAGCTTCACCGGAGGGGGGGGGGCGAGCACAGATGGTGCTCAGCCCGGTATTTGTGCTGGCACAGAAGGCGCACCGCCTAGTGAGGCTAGCGCTGACGGCGCTGTGCCACTAGGAGAGGACGAGGCGACTAGCTCAAGGGCACCACTGAGGTTCGGACCTCGGCTTGAGCTGTCGCCAGGACAGGGAGTTATCGGATCGACTTGCCCCAGTACCAAAGTGGTACGTAAGTGAGCCCTAAGGACTATTTGGAGAGAATCTAACCAGGATGTTTTTGCCTCGAGCTCGGTGTCTGACTGTGGTAAAATTTTTATTTTAGTAGGTACCTTATTACCTATTATAGTGCCCATCTCTATCAAAGTATCTCTCTCTCTCTATCATAGTAGATACTATGCAGCAAAATAACAATAAAACCATCAAACTAGAGCAGTTTGATGAATTGGAATCCGATATCTATTCAGCGCTAATTACCACTGTCTTTCACATACAAGTGCCTACGCACACTGTCTGTCATAATGAACTGTGAAACATCACGTTCAGTAAAACCGTTATTCAAATAAAGTGCCTGTTAATAAACCTTATTTAATCGACCGATAAATCATGTGATGTTTTAAGATCCGTCTATCCGGTACCTAGGTATATTCATACCGGGATCTGTGGAAGTTTCATTTCATTGATGTGAAAGACAAATGAAATCATATTTGATTGATTCAAATTATTTCAATTGCACAAATACAATATTCCAAATTGTAATAATAACAATTGTTTTTATAATAGTATCTTAAACATGCAGACCTGCACACATTTCGATTTATTTTATGTTCACACAAAACAATTAACTATCTTCATAGCATAGTATCTACCTGTCAATGTACGCGCCTCATCCTACAGATATGAGTGAACATAGCCGCGCCCCTCCACGCAAGCTGACTTCACTTCAGCCAAAGACACCGAGCAGAACCTACTCTTATATACCTTAATATTATTTTGTTATTTTTATAATTCACCTTCATTAAATACTATCTTCAACCAATATCCGTCGTATGTTCAATTATCAACACGAAAAATCCTCAACATTTTATCTGTACGCTATTCCCGCGCGGGTAAGTGAAATTATGAGCCAATAAATTTAATCTCTTTCTTTCGCTTTTGTTTTGAAAAGAAATCGCATAATACATTTAGGTTTTAACAGAAAATATGTTTTTGACCATATCGAATTAGCTCGTATGATTGGACTTTAACTACCTTAACTTTAACCAAATCTGTCGATTGTAATACGAGCGTGTCGTGGAATACTTACCTTGATAAACAATAACAAATCATACTCTGCGCACTCACAAAGAAATTGGCACTTAGAGCTGTACCGGCGGTATTATTAAATCAAAATAATAATCTACATAAAAGATAAAATTGGTCAAACCACTCTTTTATTGCTAAACTATCGTAAGTTAGATTATTCTTTAAGTATGTACCAAAATACAGACGACCTGACTAAGATCGCAGGCAAGGGCTGGATACGGGCCGATCCAAACGGTCCTTGTGGATATCAATGGGGGAGGCATTTGTCCAGCAGTGGACGTCCTATGGCTGAGATGGTGATGATGATGATGTACCAAAGTGTATAATTTGAGGTTCAGGCATTAGTTGTTGTAATGTTTATTGAGTCATCTTAAGAATGATTTGAATTATGTATAGGCTCAATAGCTAGTGGATGACTCAAATGTTTTTGTAGTAGCTACAGTATTGTAAGTTGTTATTAGTATTTAATTATTAAAAGAAATCGATCATTGACGAAGTTATTTAAATGAATTGCCATGTCGTGTCACTTAGAGATTTGAATTATTTAAATGGCAGAACAATACATATAACATAAGTAAATCTGTGGTCGACGATGTTGGTCTCACAATCATTCCATAATTAAATAAGTTATTAAGTAACAATTTATAAGTATGTCTATATCTATGTATTAATTAAGTTTCAAAAACTGTTTGTTGATCCTTGAATTTTTTTTATATATAGTTTTTGCCAGATCGTAGTATAGTGTTCTGCTTAAGGTTAGGCTGTGGTCAAATTGTGAAGAAACGATTATTTTTCGTGTAGTCTTACTGAATGTCAAACATTATAAATATGTATGTGCGTGTGTAAATGTATAGTTGAGTATTGAACTTAATGTGTTTATTAAATATGAATATTGCTCATGTAAAGTCATATAAAGAAAGATTGCAGAAAGCCAATATTTTTATAAAATAATAGCTTTCTGCAATCTTTCTTTATCTTTAACTGTATCATATTACGTGCCCCCCCCCCCCCCCTCGCTTCTTGTGAATATGTACGAGAATGTACGTCGAGCATATAACCTCCTCCCTTTTAAAAGGGGTTCACTTCTACGATTAACATGTGCTTATGGCAGATAAATAACTAGCTACCTTATGCTGTGGACGTTCATATAAGTAAATAACAATGTACTAAGTTCGTCCCGACACTCGTGCTAGTCCAAAATGAAGAGTTCGGTAATATCCGTAATAGTATGGGCTGTTAATATTATGGGCTTACAAAATATACCTGCTCGGAAAGTATCTTAGAATTCTATCGACGGTTAAGTAGTAATGAGATGCTAAATACCAAATGAAATGTTTCCTACATCGTGAAAATAGCATATAGAAAATGGTCGTAGAAAACAGGAAGCACTTTTGATTACATAGTGTGTTATATAACAGCTCCCAGTTATTCTCCTTAGTATTAAACCTGTCCATTAGTACAGTTGTCGTCACGTTAAAAGAACGCTGAGCGATAGTATAGTCGATGAGTCTGGCCAAGGGTAGTAATCAGTAAAGTCCCTTTTATGTTACTTATAAAACAATAGTCTAGTACCACAGTATATTAAAGAGCTTAATACTTTAGGATGCGACTGTACCTATGCGTAAACACATGCCCTCACTATCGGTGGTAGTGAGGGTATGTGACATCACTACCGCGGTAACGGGACCGCGTCCGCGAGCGCTCCGTATTCTCCTTGAAAAAGACCACCGAATGTGGTTGAAACATAGTCGGAACCCTTTGACTTATTATGTGAGTAATTCCCTCAGATAAATGAACCAAATAGATACTCAAAAGTATTGTATACATCCGTGTTTTATACATTCATAATGTATCAAAACCACGTCAGTTTTATATTTGTATAATAACACATAGTGTGTTCATGCAGCAGTCCTCGAGAGCCAGTAAAACATTCTAGGTTTAGTGTGATAACATTTTCGATCACATCGTCACTGACCATCAAGTGACATAGTGGTCAAACGTACAGTCTATACAGTAATAACAAAAATTGAAAAGAAGCTATGCTTCACCTTCACGTAAAAAATTAAATTACGAATGTAATTTTTACATAATTTTATTACACAAATCCTGTTGACGTAAAATATTTAAGAAGTAAACGTTTCGTAACGGCCAATTTCAGATTAGCATAGTTTATTATTATAATTGAGTGAATTACATAACCATCGTAATTGTGTATATATATAATTCACGCAGACGTGAACAACATACGAAAAAAAGCAATAAATCCTTCTTAATCAACTTGCGAATATAATAACCAAAATAAAAAAAAGGAATCGTATACTAAATACGTATGTCGTTATGCTTAAACGCTAATTCTTATTCTAGAAAAAGACATAACTGTGAAAGTTTTTTGTATATTTTGTTAGTTTGTGTATGTGGTGTGTTTGTGACCACTCACAATAATTTCGAAATTCGAAAGAGCGGACGAGGTTCGAAACAGTGCAGCACGGCTCCGGACTATCTTTATCTTTTATCCGAAGACATATACGTGAGGGCACTATCAAAAAATGACAGGAACGGACAGAATGTATTATTCTAGGTTTAGCGTGATAACATCTTCGACCACATCATCATTGAACATCAAGTGGTAATAGAGAAGTATAGAGGTCAAACGCTAGATCTGTACAGTATAAAAAAAAAGTTTGAGTATTAGCGCTGTCACGAAAGAATTCCGACGCATATGCAACTAACACCCATATCCCAATTATAACAGGTCCATTTGGTCCACTAGAGACAACGGAAAATCGTAACCAGCACAGGGCCCAATTAGAAATATTATAAATACAAAAGTTTGTGTGTGTTAATTTGTTTGTTACAATACCATATACAAGCGGATTTGAAGACCTTGTGTCAATGTTGTCCCATATTATTATTATTATTTGCCTGAAACTATGTTTGAAGATTTCTTACACAATCGTACACAAAAGTAAATAATCCTGAGGGATCAAAATTACTTATAGGTAACGTGACAATCGCAGTAAACGAAGGCAAAGCCGCGGAGCCCAGCTATTATTTAAATATTTATCCAGAGCTAATGCAGAAGTGAGGTGAATTGAAGGTCTCTTACTATTAATTATGTAATCTTTGCCGAGAATGGTCAACATTACAAAAAAGCCATGTGTTGAGCGGGATTTAGCACGTGTATAACGCTTTATATCGCAAAAGTAGTATTCTGTCACCGGGGCACGTTATGTGTTGTTTGCTAATTTTAACAAGATCTTTCGCAAGGTTTTAATACCTGTAGAAATTATTTGACGTAATGAGTGGACTCATCAACTTAAGTGTCTTGCAATCTAGGTTCTCTTAAGAAACAGATGATAGACTCTCTAATAAATAATATAAAAAAAGACAAGTACGACACGGAACTTGCTATTAGAAACCCGTTGTAGAACTAAATAGAAGACAATTTTAATTTCGCTTATTCTAGAACTTTATAGAGCCCAAAATCTTTCAACTTAAACTTAAAGCCTTTATAGAAGATTTAATTAAACGCATTTCAGCCTAAGTTTCTACGAATTGGGCTAAGAGACTTTTTAAAAAATATGTATATAAGTACGCGTAAATAGCTGTGTGTTTTAAATTTAACATTAATTATACATTAAATATTGGTATAGATAGCGTATATAAGTGTTCATTCAACATTCATTGTTAAATACTATTTCATTATATTATGACAACAATACTTGATTACGATTAAATTACAATTTCATAATGGAGAATTATATAACAATGTCTAATAATACTTACAAGAGAAATTACATTTCAAGAATATTTGTAGTTTGCATACCATTGTGGTGGAATGTGGAGAGCATTCATTAATTTTAACAACTTTTTATACCCATGTTCGTGCAAATAAATGACTTTGACTTTGTTCTTTTAGCGATTATAATGTATATAATGTATATAAATAATTCAATAATTGATACGATTATACATGATAGATAGATAGATAGATAATGCTTTATTGTATCACAAACACATTTGTACATATTATTACAGTACTTAACAATTAATATAGTGAGACAATAGGCGGCCTTATCACTGAAAGCGATTTCTACCAGGTAACCGTGAATGAAATATATTGTAGAACTAATAATTACAGGATGTGTTCAACAAAGTAAGAATTAAAAAGAATTACTTAGCTAATTATAACAAAATTTGTATGAAATCATACATAAATAAACCTTCTCATATATAAATATATATATATATATATATATATAATGTATATAATATAATCATGATGATACATGATGTAGTATGAAAATAATAATAATAATATGGGACAACATTCACACAAGGTCTTCAGGTCCCAGACTAGGCAGAGCCTGTACTATGGTAACCTGATGACTGATATACATATATATAATGATATACTTATATACATACTTATATATATGTTTTATTATATAATAAATTCTTCAAATGTATGATCAATCAGGCACTATTCAATGAAACATATAAAAAAAAGAAATAAATAAAATGCTATTTTTCGGAATGACTTAGAAGAAGGATAGGGGCTACTGTATTATATCATTTACGGATATCTATATTATCACGTCGTTTCGACCGCGTTAATACATAATATTGTCTATAATAAGCATCAGGTCAAACGTTAGCGTATATACCTACTTATTGATATCATCGGGTGCATCTCAATAAGCGTACCACTTCCTTACTTTCGTTTGGTTTCTGTGCCGAATGACCGCTTTCGCTCTGATGATGTTCAAATAAAAACAAAGATAGTAATATTATCTAACATACAAAATAGACTTGAATGGAGATGAATTGAAACGCTAGTGGAATGTAGATCACATTCCACTGTTATAATAGGTACTGGGTGGAACTCATTACTCGAATCTTTATTTACCGGTGGCTTGTGCTATATCTTTACACCACGCCAGTAATATATAAACCTCATAGTTAAATAATATATTTAATAAAAATATCTTAAAACTATACATTCTAATTTTAATAAAACAATTAATAAATGCTTATATTTAGAAATAAAAATTAAATGATCAACCACATATATAAAAATAACAATCAAATACTTATATATATTTAACTAAAATTAGTTTTTATAGTTGAAATAAACATTGGTCTTGTAAACCAATAATATAATTCGACTGGCCGGTTGGCGCAGTTGGTAGCACTCTGCCTTCTGAGCCGCTGGTCCCGGGTTCGACTCCCGGACAGGTCAAAGATTTGTGTGTGTGAACATGTCTGTTTGACCTGTGTCTGGGTGTGTATATGTATATAAGTATATATAAGTATGTATTTAAGTATATATATCAGTCATCAGGTTACCATAGTACAGGCTCTGCCTAGTTTGGGACCTGAAGACCTTGTGTGAATGTTGTCCTATAAAAAATAATAATAATAATAATCGGTGATAATCATTAAGGGTTTGTTATAGCTATGAGATTTCTCCTGTTTATTGTTGTACAAATTCTGAAGCAACGTTCGTTGATATCATTAAGTTAAAAAACATGACAACAACAAAAAATATATCGAGCAAGTCATATAAGTTAATAACATTACAGTCGGCAGAGTGTTTTTCTTTAGTCTTTGACATAACTCATCAGCGCATTCTCCAGGGAGAGCGATATATGGAATACTTTTTATTCTACGATGAAGAAGATTGCAGTGACAATGTTAATGAAAGTTCAATTCTTAACTTTATACGTTTTTGTTTTTTTGACACAGCAGACGTGTTCATTAATATACAACCATAGAATTAATATGTACTACCGTAGTACATATTACTTCTATGTATACAACTTTACCTACTTATTAACTTACTTACTTTTGCTGTGTCTACTTCGAGTAGGTCATACATATGTCTAAGTTTATAAATGTCAATATGTTAAGATTAATAATGTAAATAATGTATGAACCAGTTTTGTAGACCTAATAAATAAATAAAATAAAAATAAATTAAATTTTGTTTATATGGTTTATTTTATGCACTTGTAACGTTTGTCAACATATTTCCAAAAAAAAGTACCAGGTAATGATAAACTCAGAATACTACTATTTGGACTGTATAAGTCTTCTTCTTAAATTATGGCTTCTGGCGGCTATTTCACTCGTCGGAAGTGACATAACTATTTGACGTTTCTAGTATGAAAATGTCGCTTCATGTGCGTGGTGAAAATTAAAACTACACCTCATGTGAGACAAATAAAAACGTAATGAGCAAAAGCGTTTCCAAGGAGGCACGATCATTCAGCTTATTTATTCTCGTTATGTAAATCTCCTTGTTGGAATATTCATGTACCCATTTATATATATATATATATATATATATATATATATATATATATATATATATATATATATATATATATATATATATTATGTACGGTAATTAAAAATCTGTAAAAGATACGCACTCCCTATACAACGGAGTATGTGGTAGACTGTACTTAGGTGCAACTACTTTTTACCGCATATGTGTATAATTTTTAACTTTAAAAAATATATATCTACGGGCTTTGTAAACACATTTATTTAGCAACTGTGTTGAAAAATAAATTATACCGGATCTCATGCACCACCCGATATGATGTCAAATGTTTTCTTTTCAAAATTGACATGATGTCTGTTTTGTTGTGTATTTCCAAATTGGTAACTGACTTGACACTGTAACATTTCAGGGAGTGTGCATTGGAAATTCCAATGCACACTTGCTGAAATGTTACAGCGTTTTTGAAGCGATGATAGCCTAGTAGTGATAGCGTTGGCTGTCAGCCTGACAGGCTCTGGTTCGATCTGATCGAAACGATTTGATCTCGTGTTAAGAACCGCCATCAAATACCCAACAGATGCTAGTGTAATTTTCAGTACCTGCCCGGCTGTCACTAAACACACAATGTGTTTATCTTTTCTGCGCAGCAAGAGTCCTTGAAAGCCAGAAACATTCGAGGTCTAGCGTGATAACATTATATTCATCCTAAGCGACCGTGTGATACCTTCTGATCACGCTATGTGAAAATAAATAAAAGACTTATAGATAGTACAACTTATAAATTAAGTAAATAAAAATGAAACATGTAATTATTCTTGTTTAATTACAAAGTAAAGTAATAACCAAAAATTTATATAATTCATTTATACCTAACTGGTCGGAGAGTAATTTTCCAGCAAATATCGCGTGATTCCTAGCCGGTTCTTACATAATAAAAATGTATGTGCATATTTTAAACATTTGTGCAATTTTACTTTTATTTCGCTACGTCGAACAAGCCTCATTGGCGCGTTTTGCATTTGTTTTTATTTTCGAGCCAGTTTTATAAACGGTCAATAAAACACTTTTTCTAGATCTAACTGGTCACGGGCTGAGACCTACATTCAGACTCTTTTCCGCCCTCTATAAAACACTCTAAAAAAGAAAAGACCTACTTTTCTGGCACTCACTGCGGTCGACATCTTCAGTGTTTCAGGTCCGGGCGGCGACAAGAGCGTAGAACTCTCCTTCGCAGCGTCTTCTCTGTTACTGAGAGGAGTAGAAAGATAGATAGATCAACATTTTCAACCCATATTCGGATGCGAGCAAAGTAGGTCCTTCTCTTAGAGAGCTTAATAAAGGGCGCAAGAGCAAAATTGCTAATACCGGCACACTTTCGTCGAAATGATGTTTCGTCGAAATGACTTTTGCATTAAGTGATAAATAATTAATTACAACTTAAATAATAATTAAAATTAATATTATCACACTAATATTATAAAGACGAAAGTTTTTTTGTTTGTTATCGTTTGTTACTTATTCACGCTGAAACAGCTGAACGGATTTGCATAAAATTTGGAATGAAGATAGATTATCCTGGAATAACACATAGGCTACTTTTTATCCCGAAAATATTTACTGTTTCCGTGGGATGATGAGAAGTTACAAAATTGTCAATGCCACTTACCATTTCACCGCGGGTTGCACCGCGGGGCGCAGCCAATGTTAAATAATAGTTAAAATGTTACAATTAAAGTTGAATATGTAAATATTTGCCAGAACCAAAACTATTTTATATTTATTTCATAGAGGGGGGTGAAAAGCTTGGCATAGGCTCGGTACTAAAACGACATACCTACTTTGAATCCCTCGCTATGCCACCACGCTATCGTTTCCAATCCAGAATCCCTCGCTTCGTTCTGGATTCAAACAATCGCTTTTTCGCCCCAAATACATTATTTTGGTCCCTTGTTGTTGTTTTTAATTCAAAAAGTGTTTAGTGGATTGGTCTTATAGATTTTTTAAATTGGTCAAGTTATTTTCGTCGTGGTGAAGTGCGGTTTGTATAGTTTTTAATTTAAACTACTCAGGTAATTACCCTTTGACGTTTGAATGTGTATGTTCTGTAAATGCGGTATAAAATAGGTAGGTTTAAGACAGGTTTATGATCATCTCAGATTTAATCCAAACATAAAAAAGGTGCTTTAAGAGAAAATCTTTTATGATATTATAACATATTTTACGATCTGGTCAGGTATTAAGAGCGAATTACGTGACTCTGGGATTATTTCGTCACTTGAGTAAGTCTCAACAGTTAATAGTAGGTACTCCGGATCGTACACGCATTGCTAGTCAACGGTACTTAATTACTTACTACTTACAAACTTAATTTCATTTCCTATGTTGTTCCTGTGTACATAGGGAAAAAGTTATACATTGTATAAAAGTAAAAAGTATGAGGTAATTTCAATAGTTCTCAAGTACTTCTTAGGTACGAGCTTGTACTTATTTGTACTGGATAGTCATTTTGTGTACAAATTTACATGTAGGTCACTAAAAACTCAAAACAGTCATCGTCTCAGCCATAGGATGTCCACTGCTGGACATATCCCTCCCCCATTGATTCCCACAAGGATGTGGGGGGGGGGGTGTACCAATACACACCACGCTTGGTAGGCGGGTTGGCGAGCGCAGCTTGTTTTGAGACTCTCAGAAGGCACGTACGTGATCCCTTAGCCGACTCTTACGGCACCCACGACGGGTAGAGATGGGGGGGTACTATTCTAGGCCGGTACCATCGCGGCCGCTCAAAACAGTATTTCAACAGCAATTTATTTATTAAACAAAATCCACAGCTTTAATTTAACATTTATTGAATAATTCTCTTGTTATTATTAAAAATTAAAATAATAAGTAGTCGTAAAAAGACATTCTGTAAGTAAATACATTTGTATTTGTAATCTTTAATTTCTGATTATATGAGCATTGCGTTATTTAAATCATGTAGTTGAAAATTCAACACATACTAACTTCTTATTTCAAGTTTGTTCGAATCGTTCTAATGAACCACTGTACACATTGTTTGTAACAACTGGTAATTGATCTGGTAAGTACACACATGTCGTGTTATGAACAGACACAATTGTAAGCAATATAAAACTTTGCCAGAATCTAGACTCGAGACATAACGGAATCTATATTCTGTTTCACAAAACACATTTTTTTTTATATTACCAAAAAATGGAACCGACTTCAACACTCAAAAGTGTGAAATAGCTTGTCGAAGTCGGCACCATGCTCACAATATTTTGATAGCAGCTACTTTTGAACTATCATGTTACCGATGTACATGGTACATTTATTGGTTTTTTTTTCACCCTTTTTGATCCTGTGAGTAGCGAAAGTCACTGAGACTTTCGCTACTCACAGGAACAAATGTGGTGGTCAATTTGGTGTATGCCCCCAATTTTTATAAGTTCTCCTTTCTCTGTTTTTGTTATAGCGGCAACAGAAATATATAATCTGTGAAGATTTCAACTGTCTAATCACCACGGTTTTTTGAGATACAGTCTGGTGACAGATGGTTACACTCTCGCCTCGCTCCGCGCCTCGTGAGATGGATGGTAAATGAGCTTCCTGTTTACACTCTCGTGGTGAGTTCAGTTGACCGAGTTAGCCACGATGTAGGACGTCGAAGTTCTAGCGGCAACAAGTCTTAGCTTAGGTACTGAGCTTCTACTACTACGCAGTTAATTTAAATAAAGTAAAAAAGGGCGCTCAAGATGAAGGTGGTGGTTATCGATTCATCGCAATACAACCCCGTCTATTCTGTTTAAAATAGTCCAAAGTGTTTTTAAATATTTTAAATGCATATATTGCTCTCTTTTTTTTTGTTCACAATAAATTATTTGAATTTTGAATTTTAGGCAAAGTATGGAAAAAATGTTTCAAGAAATGCTGAATTCTGGCGAGTTTTAGAATTTTTGCCGAACGTCGCCGAGTGATTTTGCCAAAAGTTTCCATGAGATATTTTTTTTATTTAGTTTGTAGGTCTCCACATTTTTACAGAATATCTCACCAATGCATCGTTTACTTTTTGGTTATTTTTATTAAATTTATATTCAGGATCCCAAATGTTGATTTCCTTTTGAAACATTTTGAGAAACCTAAACTTTTCTAATGTAGCTTCAATGAGCGTGTAGTATATCTACACGAATCGTTACATTACCTACTGTTTAGAATCCATTGTTGCGCATAATCTGTCCGACTTCGCGTCTTCTCGGTCGGTCAGACGACGCCACGCCACTGTTAATTGCTTTCGACTGCAATATTTTCACTTTTTTCCACAGATGAAGCATCTAATTTCGCTTGGCATGCATCTGTTCGGGTGTAATAACCGTGCGCACGTTTGCGATGCATTATTTATGAGCGTGCGTCCATTTGGCGCATTTTAAGGATCTCTCACTTTGTATATCACAGCGTTATACTTATGAGTGTTTTATAATGATTGTCGGTTACGTCATGTGAAACATATATCTTCATTTTGTTTATGGAGAAGCTGTCTACATGTTATTGTGATCGAATTCTGACTATTACATCTCAAAAATGACGTATTTACAACTATTTAAAGACCTTAAATAGTTACGTAAGATAACTACTATAGAATCGAGTGCTTATTATATTCCATGTCTTTTTTAACGTGCATAAGTAGATTTCCGACGGTACCATGTTAGTTAAAAAGTAACTATTATCAAAATATTGTGCACATTGTACCGACTTCGACAAGTTATTTCACACTTTTGAGTGTTGAAGTCGGTTCAATGTTTTGGTCAAATTTGTTTTTCACCGTTTTCAGTGACCTTTTCTATCTATTGTCATTACGTATGTTTACCGATTTCTTCGCCCATAATTAGGAAGTCATCCAAGTAGAAGCACCCAACACTTTGCAGTTATTGGATTGTAACTCAAAAACTGCTTGACCGATTTTGGTGAAATGTAAATGTAACTCCCTTCGGAAGTATACTCTATCAAACAATAAACAACGATCCAACCAGTTATCCGCGAGCAGACATAAAAAATATATAAGACCGAATAGAGTAACGTCCTCTTTTTAAGTCTGAAAAAAAATTACTTGTTTGTATTGTAAAATCTCAATGACATGAATGTGGATGGATAGAGAGGTAGAGGAAGGTCGAAGAAGGCATGGATGGACTGTGTGAAGAAATGTATATGAAGATATGAAAGTATTGGCGGGGCAGAACACTTTGTGTCACAAAATGTCCTAGACTTGGGCCATTAATTCCATTGAAATCGATTTAGTATTTCTCGTCATTAAATAAAAATGTTGAATTAATATCAGAAGTAAATTGTAGAAGTCTGTTTTTATATTTTTTTCAAATCAGATATGTATTTGTTTCATATGAGTTGGTTATGCGGAAGTCTTCATTGGACAGGTCCATCAATCACATGGATACTTTTTTGTAATATATTTTAACGAACTCTATAATTTATGATAGTAGAAATATTAATTAAACAAGTTATTATCAATTTACTGCTATGTTACGTTTCTCCAAAATTACGTATAACATTAATTACAATATTTTAATTAAAATCATTTAAATATCAATACAACTTATTATCCATTAGTGTTGTATGCAGAAATGAGGGACAAGAAATATCATTTCATTCTTTACAGTCATAACTATAGTTTTTTTCATATGCAAATTAGTTGCTTTGATCAAAATGACTCAATAAGTTTCCGGAACTCATTAAATGTGGTGCGGACTGTAGCCTCAAGGGTGGAGTTCACAGAAATTTAAAACATCCGATTATCATTTTACCAATTTTTATCAAACAGTTAAAACTAGTCAAAACTGTTTGACCGACGGTTAAATTGATAATCTGACGTTTAAATTTTGGTGAAATCCGCCCTAAGGGTCCTCGAAATGGTCATACCGTAAAATTAAATATTACCGTGCCCTAAGGATTCTCGAAATAGTCATACGGTAATATTAAATATTACCGTGCCCTAAGGATTCTCGAAATAGTCATACGGTAATATTAAATATTACCGTGCCCTAAGGGTCCTCGAAATAGTCATACGGTAATATTATAAATTACCGTGCCTTAAGGGTCCTTGAAATAGTTAATATTACGTGCCTTAAGGGTCCTCGAAATAGTCATACGGTAATATAAGGAAAAAAAATTTTGATTGAAATTACTAATAATTTTTGAAACCCAACTAGTGATTAACTTGATCTGATTTTTATAATATGTATTAACATACGGTATGTAAAGATAAGCGCCTAATAATGTAATTAAAAATATTAACTAATACTAATTAATAAAGCGAAACTACAATATTGTTATGATTTTTCTGATTAAGATATTTACAGGTTTTTAAATAAGTGAAATATTCATGTGGCCGAAAACTAAACTATTTCAGGCCGAAAACAAAAATTTGCGGCAGAAAACTAGGTTTTAGAAAATTTTTTAGTATTTAGTATTTTACAATTATCTATACTTCAAGTAATAATAGTTATAAGATCAAAATTGATATGTTATTGGCTATCAAAACTTTAATACTTATAAGGATGTACATATCAATATAATATTTTATTGGTAGCTTAAGGCTGATGTTTGCTTAAAAAGATCGAAAACTAGCGCAATGGTCCAGCCTTTAATAATAATTATAATGCATTGGTATACTCGGAACAAAAGAAAGAGCTACTTAGGTACTAGTTATCAGATATCCAGTTAAATTCTTCAAATAGCCCCTGCAATATAACGTTTATTTAAGATAACAATATATTATATGGAAAGGAACGGATTGGCTTTTGCGTTTTTAATATAATTCCATATATAAATCTGCATAAATTAAGTCCAACACAGATTACATATTAGAAAAGCGGGATTTTCACTTTCGCTATGATTGCATAATGTAAATCAAACTCTTTCATTTATAATAGAAAACATCGCACATGTTATGTGGTAGCTAATGGATGATGCCTTCACGGTAATAAAATTTGTTAAATGTAGTCATAAACGTACACTATGACCTGATAAGTTCTAGCCATAAGACTCGGTCTTATGAGTTTTTGATGGAGGTAAATAGAAAAATAAGTTAACGACAAATAAATCGTAAGCACACGCTGATGTACTTTCTGCGTTGCCGCATTGTGATTAATATACATAATTATATAGCAAACTTCGCGGTTTAACAAAAAAATCTTTGGAGTAAATTACTGGCATTTAATAAGAAACATTAACGTTAAAAAAGTGCCCTCTATTAATTTCCAATGGAACTTTTAGCACTTACCCGTTCTCAGATTATCAGTAGGTATCAAAATTATTTTATTGAAATGGTTTGCTAGGAAGCAAGCATGTACTGTGATGCCATCTATGCTAGCTTTACAAACGCTCAGAGAAAATGCATTGGTGGAACCGACTTTCCAACTGCTCGAAAGTTTTGTATTAAGTTAACTCGTTAGTAAACTAAACATTGGATAGATGGCGTTAGTACAGTACCAATATCTAGACTGAGTTTTTGCCTTAACATATTTTGGTTAACATAATTTGGTAATAGGTATAATAATATAATGGGTGGTAATAAAGGTCGGCATTTTAACTTTTGAGACTACAGGCTGAAATAGGGACCGGTACTTATTAGATCGGTCCGTAAGATTTTAAAGTCAGATTTAGTGTTTTCGGACAGATGATCAAGGTCCGCTTTTTTTACAGTTATTCTATTTGCTAGAATTTATATTGACATGCGTGACTTTCGACACGAGCTTAGAACAGATTTCTAAGCAACAGCACTAAAAATGATTGAGTAAATTTTTAGCAATTACTCGAAAATGGTAAAAGTTAGAGAAACTAGTTCAATAGAAGATTTATAGAGCTTAGAATATTACATCAAAAAGGTTCTATGATTTTGTTTCCTCCGGTCAAAGGTAAACGAGTTAGGAAGGTTTCCGGGTTTAAGACATGAACGTAAATTTTAAAAATCACAGGTAGTAGAAATATACTTTTACCATTTTCGAGTAATTGCGAAAAAAATTATTCAAAAATTTTTTTTCTGCCCTTGCCGGTGGTTGCGGACCCAAAAATATTTACTCATTATTTTTGTATGATTAGAACTACATAATATTAAAAATGTATTAATATATAATAAAAGTTTATTTGACTGGACAAAAAAAATTCACCAAAAAATGGAGACTCAAAAATGTGAAATAACTTATAAAAGTCGGTAGTATGCCCACAATATTTTGATAAAAGTCACTTTTGAACAATCATGGTTTCGACTTCAATAAGTTAATTCACACTTTTGAGTGTTGAAGTCGGTTCCATTTTTTTGTAAATTTTCTTTTAATCAGTAGTCTGATAACGTATTTGCAAACTGTAATCATTGATCGGAATAATACCTATGTTTTAAAAAAAACGCGAATCTGTGGCCTTTTTTAAGGTACTTCTCTTCTTCCATTGGATTAATAGTCAATTTTGAGTAGGTATTATCAGTTTATATTGTTAAAAATACTACATATCTGATAAACTTAAAAATACTTCTTATGAGTAAATCTCAATGTTCTTATAAAGTTCCTGAAGGTTATTTCAGATTGGATAAAAATTTATTATATTTGCTAATTTATTTGTGAAAATATATTTTTATATATGTATTCTAGCCCTAGAATACATATATAGGTATCTAGACTGGCCTAGAATACATCTTAGGTAATGACCTAAGACTAGAACTGTTCAAATACAAATATTTTCTTATGGCTCTAACATCAAAAAGACTTGAAGTACAAGTTTGCTAATTTATCTCTGCGTACCGTGTTATGAAGACTTAGATAAGAAAAACATAGTTTGGTAATTGGAAATAATAACTCCATTCACAATATTTCCGTCGAGGCGGTCTGATGAAAAGTTTAGATTGTTTGACTTTGTTGAACTTGTAAAAGTGTAAAAAAATTTGTTATTTGAAATAGTTCAAGATTACAGAGGTTTATCCTGAACTAAAATTTGTTATTTAAAATAGTTCAAGATTACAGAGATTTATCCTGAACTAAAATTTTATGGAATAGAATAAAAATAAATGTGTTTATGTTTAAATGCTGTTTCAATTCCCGGTTTATGTTAGCGTGTCAAAATATCGGCAAATACAGTTATGTTAGTTTTTAAAAATAAAGGAATGTATTCTTTCAGCAAAATAATTTATCTTAAGGATTTAAAGTGTTTTCGCTTCAGGGCCCATTGTTGTTTTTCCACCCTGTATATAATGTAATTGTTGGGTATCTCTATACTACATAAGTACCTATTCTTCCACACATACAAATTCATTGGCAGCAGCAGAGGACAAACATACCTACTTCGTATGAATTCCGTTCTGCCTTGGGGAAAGGCTTCATCCGGCTCCATGCCGTGATCTATAATAATGTACTTACCTAGTTGGTATGTCAGGTTTTTATGGTAGATCAATGACAAATTTGTACCAACAGATGCGAATATCTTGACAAAGTTATGTAATGATGAAAAAACGGGCAAATATTTGCTCACTGATAGTTCTTTAATAGGCAAAGCATTCGGATAATTGGCTAAGTAGAACCTTAGACGGGACCGTCACCTACAGGTTTTTTTTAAACGTGGTTATGTCGCTCTGTGTCAGAAACAACCGTGGTGATAATCCGAATGACCAAATCGATTTTCATACTGATACGAGTACTAGGTTACTGTGGTTATAATCTGAATCGCCAAATCGATTTTTATAGAAATGCTAACTCAGTGACTATGTCATCTTTGAAAGATACACACAGGATGGTGTGTATATGCTATTATTAAATAGTGGTCACAGGATAGCTCTATACAGTAGTTAAAATAATTTGCTTACATTTTATATTGTAAACATTTACGTAATAAATATATAAAATAATCAAATAATTGCGCCTCAAAAATCGTTTAAAGGTGTTTAATTTAAATTATCTCAATATAATATCGATATATATTTCGATCTATTCACAGCGAAACCTTAATCTAGGCGATTGTAACTACTACATGGTGCAAATAGTAATATAAATTGAATACTTGGCCGTACAGTGTATATTAAAACTTTGATACGCTGCAATTTTATTAGTATTTATTATTTTATCTTTAATATTATTATTATCTCTCTTTAATATTACCTACTATGAGCCCTCTGGGCAGGCGCAGTCACACAACGAGCAATGTAGGGGGCAGAGCTCGGGGTTTCTCTACGCGATCGAATCAGAAATGTGGAGATCCGTAGAAGAACAAAAGCGACCGATATAGCCCAGCGGATTAGCAATCTTTTTTATACTAATAAAAATACTGCAATTCGCAATTGCATTTATTGTAATGCAAACACCGATAATCGGATAAGATATTTTCAATGCGCTGAAATCAAATTTATCAGTTCTCTCGTTCCGACGGTCGACGATTCAGCAACTCCTGAGGCTGCCTCGCGCAGAGGAGAGTACGTATCGAAGAGGTTTCGGTTACGTAAGATTGCATGTCTGTTTATGTAGTTATCGTTCTGTATACTTCTTGCATGAAATGTATGCAGGAAGGAGGGCGGTGCACACTGTATGATATCTGCTGGAATAATTTAAAGTCGCGGATTCTACATTAAATATTGTGTATTTAATATATTTTCTTTCAGTAAATATAAAATGGCCGTGGTGGTACCGGCCTAGAATAGTACTCCCCCATTTCTTCCCGCGGGTGCCGTAAGAGTCAGCTAAGGGATCACGTACCAGAAGGTGGGCAGCAGCGCCTTCTGAGGATTTGAAATCATACTGCGCTCGCCAACCCGCCTGCCAAGCGTGGCGAGTATTGGCAAATCCTTTCTATAATAGGGGAAGCATATGTCCAGCAGTGGACGCACATGGCTAAAGGAAAGAAATATAAAATAAAATCTCTGGACACCTTATAATCTGTCTTTGTTTACATTGAGAAGTTTTGATTATTTTTCGAATTTATGTAATGACATGACGTTAAAATAAATTACAATAAATAATAAATAAAAACTAAGTGTATACCTACACAATTTAATATTGAGTAATTATAAAATTACAAAATAATAAATGGTATAATTAGTTTTACACGCTAAATTATTAATTATTTTCCGTTAGTAGTTAATTGAAACTGCATCAATTTATTAGAAAATAAACATTTATTATAAATAATAACAAATAATTACATGATTTTGAGGAGCTAAATTATTCTAATCAAGATTATATCTCATGATGCTACAAATAAATAATTAAGTAACAAAATTATTTTCATAGACACATGTATAATAAACTACACAACACTTTGACAAAATCTTTGTACATAAATTATATTATTTAAACAATAACACTATTTTGTTATTAAAACTGACGTGGTTTTGAAACATTATGAATATACATATAAAACACTGGAATTACTCACGTATTAAGTCAGAGGGATCCGACTATAGTTTCTACTATATACCAGTACTATAGGCGAACCGCGACCGCGTCTGCGAGTGCCCCTTATTATGCTTGAAAAAGACCGCCGAATGTGGTTAAAACTACAGTTGAAACCCTCTGACTAATTACGCGAGTAATTCCCGTGTTTTATACATCCATAAAATAACACTATTCATAACATAATAAACATATTGTCGTCCAAAATACCCCAATGAAAACGAAGGCCTAAGAACAGTGCGTGTTACCAGTGGTGACTTACGGTGTTAAAACGTGGTCTCTGACTATGGAGAGATGAGAGTCGCACAACGAGCTACGGAGAGGGCTATGCTCGGGATTTCCCTTGGGGTTGGAATCAGAAATGAGATTTGTATAAAACTGAAATTCACCGACATAGCCCAGCGGGTTAGCACGTTGAAGTGGCAGTAGGCAGAGTACATAGCTGGAAGAACTGATGGCAGTTGGGGTCGAAATGTTCTCGAATGGACAACGGACTGGTAAGCACAGCATAGGACGGCCACCAAAAAGGTGGGCAGACGACCTAAGATCGCAGTAGAAGGCTGTATATGAGCCGCTTCCAACCGGTCCTTTTGGAGACCAAAGGGAGAGGCCTATGTTCAGTAGTAGACGTCCTCTGGCTAAGATGATGTTGACGATGATTAACATGACTATTTGTATACCTAATATAACAGTCTCACTAATCTTAAACCGTAACACTTAACTTTAAGAATACTCATATAATAGCAGAATATATCCATTATTCATTCAACTTCTTCGTTATTTTCAACTTCTTATATCTAGTTTTGCGGCGCCTTCTCCACTTTCGGTGTTCTTTTATAGTGTCCAAAAGTTACACCACCAGCTCCTGTATGGTACATCTGATTTGGAAGAAAGCCTCGCTCAAAGTGTTTGGGAATAGGGGCGTGTGTAAAGTGATGCCCACTTGATAGAGCTTCGTAAGCTTGAAGAGGATCATTCGTAAAACCTCTCTTCATGTACTCTACTTGAAGTCTTGATGGGACGTAAGAATCCAAAAGTGAGGTCGGTCGCCTTTTGAAAGCTCCATAATGTTCATTCGGTCTTTCAGCCAGCACACGTGGTGGAGGAGGACCGTATACAGGCCTCGGAGGCCTATACATAGGCAGTGCTTTTGGAATGTGCGCAAGATGAGAAGGCGCACCTTTCAGAAGAAGTGCATTTGGATGTGGCAACTCTTGAACTTGATTATACCTATAATCTTCTCGCGGAGGTGGCCTTGCAGAGTAATATCGTGGGAAATCGTTGGTAGGAGGCCTCGAGTACGACACTTCATTTTGAGCGTATTCTTTAGGGCTTTCATTCACAGAGTTTTGTACTTCTTCTACATCATTTGTGTGGTAAAGCGTGGTTTGATGATATTCTTTCGGTGCATGCGGAGTAGATTGAGAAGGACCAACAGCAGTGGAGTACTGCACGATAGGCACCTGATAAGTGACTACGGGTGCAATGGTTGGAGCTGGGGCTACTGTGGGTTGAGCGGTGTAGCTGACATAAGCTACTGGTGCTGATGAGTACTGTTGCACGTAAGTTTTCGTCGTAGGGGCTGTATACGACGGCACTTCTATATAATTAGTCTGTGTTTGTACTGCTTCAGGTGCTGTCGAGTAGCCTGTCACCCTTGCAATGCCTTGTGTTTGTTGCGGCCTGGTAGTATATTGGACTGGAGCCGAATAACGTACACCGGATTGCGTGGGTGCTCCTTGCTCGGCTTCATTATAATACTGCGGTACTAGATATATTTGCATCGGTACGTTGGATAAATATCCAACCATTGCTTGCTGAGGTGCGGGTTGAGAATATTGCACTTTTTGAGGAGCAACCTCTGGCTGTTCGGGCGCTTCCGTCACCGCATATTGTTGTACAAATCGCGTCGGTTGCGCTGGGTGAGCCGTATTTTCGAAATAGCGAAAGCCGTTCTTGAGAAACTCTAGCGGCAACGAGTACTCAGACCCCGATCCCGAGTTTTGTGTCCGAGGGTCTGAATCCTCATATTCCTTCTGTTTTTCACTTTTTAGATTGTCCTCTTCGATGTCTTGTAGCTCGATTTTCTTTTCGGCTCCCACGACGAGGACCAGAAGGAAAACGGACGCTACCTGAAAGTAAAAGCGGGAAAGTGAGTAAAGTGCGAGGTAGACGGCCGCGCGTGCTTAGCGCGACCGTCGGAGAAGCCGAGGAGGCGCGCCACCCGCCACCGCCGCGCCTTACCACGCCAAACAGGTGAACGGCAAAAAATAGACTAGAGCTTATTATGAAACCGGTAACGTGGACAGGTACTTAGAAGCAGGAGTGCTAACTTTTACTCCGAGCAATTTATATCGTTAAAAAATTCCTACACTTGTCGTAAGTAACGTGCGGTTATGCTATCTACTCATTGTATGCATCACCATTATTTTCCGGCTGCATTGTCGGCATACGGAAAAAAACATAATCCATCTGGGACAGTTGTATAAAAAGAATTGCGACTTCGTAGCATAACAATTGCAAATTAATATTTCGCATCTGATTGTTGAAGATGTCGGTGTGTGAAATAGATCAAATATTAGGTCACAATTAGGTCTGCTGGTCTATGAAAATCTATTGTTTCGTTTTCACAGATTAGCCATCTTATATTACATAAGTATTTTAAGATTTGAAAAATGCAGCTCATCCCACATAATATTCTTATTTGTCTGTCATGGATGACACAAATGCAAATCTAGCCGTTAGGTAGTCGCTACAGTATGTTTTTTATAATGACATATTTCTTAAGCGTTATTATACTTGTTAAGGCATTCTATCTGAACGAGGATAGCACAAAAACGCGTGTTGTGTTGTGTGTATTACCCCTACGCTCAGGATCGTAATTTATCTATCTATATATATAAAAATGAAACCCGTTTTCCGTTGTCACGACATAACATGAAAACGGCTTGACCGATTTAGATAAAATTTGGTATAAAGATACATGGGACTTTGGAGAAGGACATAGGCTACTTTTTGTCCTGGAAGAAGTATGGTTCCCGTGGGATAACTGAGTCAGCGGGAAAAACGTAGTGCACGCGGGTGAAACCGCGGGGCGCAGCTAGTTTTTTATAAATGCTGATGAGAGTAGACCTACCAAACGGCCTTAAGGGCGCACAGACTAGCTTCACTGCAAACAATTCACAAATGATAGCTATACCGACTACTTGCATATTGTATTCCCCGAATACGATGCCAATTATACACTTTTTTTTAATCACACTTATACACGCCGCACTAGGATTCGCTGTGACGCGGGAAGCATGGACATGGAGAAATATCGCACAAATGTTTTGCCCCTGCCGGGTTTCGAACCTAGGGTCCCGTATACACAGAAGTCATGTCACGGACACTGACTACTGTGTCACGGCGACCGTCAAATCAAATATGGTAGAATACCTACATAAGATAGAGATAGAAGACTCCGTCCATCAAATGACTGTTGACCCGCTTACACCCGAGCTAATCAAAAACTAATTAATCTATCGAAACACCCAGGTGAAGTGACGGTGTGAGGGCAAAAAAAATAGTATAATTATTAATTGCATTATAATTGAGCTTGCTAAGCTCATTTATACATTAGGTAATCAAATTTTATGAATCTTTTTTGCAGTTTCAATATTGTGGCGACGATTTGAAGTTACCACTTTGTGTCTCATATGCGTACTATTAAACCAGTTGTTATTTTATATATATAATTATACAATCACCATTATATTATTAATGACATTCTTATAGCGATCCTACCTCGTCGAGTACTAGCGAGGTAATATTAGAAAAGATAAAATTGTTATGTTTAAAAAATGTTCGGTCTAGGCGCAACCTGCCCCCGAATACAAAACTCTTCGATAACTAACCGAATTGGTTCGGTTACCTATGTTAAAATACTTTTATCTAATCTCATACTGACATCTGATCTCATAAAGATTAAGGGATCAAAACCAGAACTTGAATGACAGTCTTTATAGACAATATAACGAAATAAATTTAATAAGTTAACATTTCGATACAGCTCTTCTATGACAATTGTACTGTACCGAAATGTTAACTTTTTTACCATTAAGATACAGCTTCAGCTAGACCAAGGAGGTTGCAAAGCAGTTCTCCTACATATAGTCTATGGACGCAGCGCAACACGCATGCGCGACCAGCAAATGGAATTTGGCGCGAAACGTTTACAAAAAAATCCAAACATTATGGTATAATTTTACATACACTTTATTATCTATTTGATTATGAGATTGGATGAGATTGGATAAAGTAGTGTATGAAACTGCACATAATTTGGTCTTCAAACACTCGTGTAATATATAACAATGTGTAATGTAATATATAACAAAAGTCGCCTACGGCTCGTTTTTTAACTCACACTCGTATTTTAAGGACCCTTATTATGATTCAGTTTCATAAACTACTATTATATACGATGTATAATAGACCTTCCATCGAATATTTAAAACATTGTTTACACAATTTTGTCAATGATATAAGCATAGATGATAGAATATCCCTTTAAATTTCCTTCTTGGCATTAAAAAGTATCGCAATTTAAGGGAGTGTCCAGACCTGACAGATTTACAGATTTTCATAGATAGGTGACATCCTGAGCTTTCATATTGATATACACAGGGCGTTTCCGGGAAAATATATTTATTTCTTTAAGAGAATAAAGAAACACACGCACTTCGCCTACACATTAATATTATTATATAATAATAATAATATATTATGATATTCTCTGTTCATCCATTTATATGTTTTTATCGCACATTACATACTGGTTTTTAAACAGACTGTATTAATTGTTTCCCGGAACGACTGTCTAATTAAATAAAATAATTTCTACCTGGGAACCAAAAAAAACCGTCCAACTGTGAGAACGATAAGTTTCGCCCGCCGCCGCCGGAAAGCAAATATTAATCGAAATAGAATCGTCTACATATTTTCTAATTAACTATTAACAATTTGGAGCTGGTCTATAGAAGTCAATTTTAATAGTGTAAATAACTATGTAATATTAAAAAATGATTTCATAACTGTGGTCATATTATAAGCGTGGGTGAAATGATGCTTAATTACATAATAAAGCATCTAGGTCTTAGTACTTTATGTAAGATGTGAGCGAAAGTAGAAAGGATATGAAAACATTGCAATAAAATTATGATAAGTACGAATCAAAAGACGATATGATTATGCCCGTTAGGCATATGTAATATAATTTTAATATTAAGTAATGGCGTAATTTAAATCGTGTAATATAATTCTAGTTAATGTATTTAACTTATTAGTTTGTGGAATTTTGTATAAGCCTAGTTTAAGGACGCATGTTAAATAAAATTTAAGAATATTTAGCACTTTTAACTGCTTATGAGTTTAGATCAACTTATTATAATGACTGAAAAATCTAGAAACAAAAGTTGGTGGCCGAAATGACAGAGTTCTACAGCTTTAGGCTTGGACCATTTGCTACATAATCAATTCTGAGACTTTTCAGCTAAAGTATTTTGTTGAAATTCCTACATGATATATTTTTTTAAATGCTACTGATTTGCTACTGATTTTTTAAATCCGAATAAACTTAAATCTGTTTTTTTAAATATTTCATTTCCTAATTTATTAGTGATATAATATATTTAAGCGAGCATAATTTTTTCCTTTTGATAAGGAAGTACTCTCGCAGTCTAGTCCCTTTGTGTACCGGAAACATATTTCAAGAAATATTCAATTTAATAGGATTATGGGGCAACGCGTGTAAATCTCCGATTAGTTCGCATTCTGATAGCACTATGTTACTCACAATATTACATATTACATTGTCTTCTAATTAACGATTGTACACCATGCTTTTTTATCATAAGCGCTATAAAGCTATTTACATACTAGCTGCGCCCCGCAGTTTCACCCTCGTTCACTACGCTTTTCCCACTACCTCAATTATCCCACAGGTAGTATACTTATTCCGGGATTAAAAGTAGTATAAGTGTTATTACAGGGTATAAGCTATATTCATTCCAAATTTCATCCAAATCCGTTCAGCCATTTTAACGTACCTATATATAATTTATCAAACATACCAACGACAAACTAACTTTCGCCTTTATAATATTAGTGTGATTAAATTAGTAAAAAAGTAACAGATATGTTTTGATGTCAAGGTTCTTTAAGATCTTACCTGCAGTGAACAATTGATTTCGCGGAATCCAATTATATAAAATATACAATAGGATCCGTTACGACTCTAGCCGAATTATCGCCGACACCTAACACTTCATTTGATTCAAATATTAACTGGAACACAAAATTTAACTAGCAATTGCTTCATCGAGGCAAAGAAATGTTATTGTACACGACATGAATTTTTGACGTCCAAAATGTTAAGTTACATCACAGAACAACATGACACACCTACTATCGTAAAAACTGGGCCAAATATGTAAAACTATGCATAAACCACGGATTCGTGTTTATTGCTCAAATGTTGGCATGGTTTTGTTGGAACGCGAGGGAAAACTAGTTACAGGTATTACAATTTTGACCCGGGTGAAACGAAGTCACTAACAAGACTAAATTCAAAAATAAGGATAGTGCACGGCTCTTAGAATAGATCTGTAACAATGTCTTTCTGTATAATCTGTAATAATACATGTAATTATAGAAATTATCGACAAAACTCATATATAATACGAGCATCAATAGCTTTCAATAAGTGCACTAATATTAGTATTATTAATATAATATTATATGATCTACCAATCCTCTCTCGACCTTTTTACCAGCAAACTATCTTCTCTACACAAAAACTTAATATATGATTAAAGTAACCCTATTGTTTCTTTAGTATGAACTTATTCGAGTAACTCTGTACGCTAATATTGTATTTATGGGTATATTCTTTCTGTACTTATAATATTCATTTATTAGCTATCTGTGGAGGCGTAATGTTGGCTGGTCTTAAGTTAATTTTATGAATACTCTGTATTTTTTTATACTGTATAGATCTAGAGTTTGACCACTATCTCACTTGATGGTCAGTGACGATGTGGTCGAAGATGTTATCATTATTATAGCCGTAAGCACCCCAAATAAAATGAAATAACTTTGATTAACCGTAATTGATGTTTTTAAGTTAGCACGGTCACATAAATAAAAGTTAACTTTAAAGAGGGGTATTTACCGTGTATTACCGTATCACGAGTAAATCTAAGTAAAACCTCACTTTACACACTTTATACACTTAACTTTTCACACTTTACTCACTCGTGATCATGGTCCAAAGCATCAAAAATATAGGTACGTTATATATGCCGTATCTAAAGTTAACCCGCAGCTCTACATATAAGTAAAGATTTTCTTTATTCTTGGATAATTAGTCTACGTTCAACGTCTTCTATAATATTGATCGTATTATTTTCATTCCGCGCGACAATATTAGCAAAATTGTGACAGCAACACACAGGCGACCTAAAAACCCAACTGATTGCACTCCGGGAGTGCCGGCAGAAGTGAAAACTTGAACATTTTGAATATTTTGGAATGGTTAGGGAATAATTTCACACGAATTGCTTTATTTATCAGTATAAAAGTACTATTTTTGTGTGTTACATTTTTGTGGTAAAATACAATATTCATTGATTGCGCTATCATACACAAACGTGACAATTTATATTACATTAAGTTTACTCTCGCTCCGTCTTCGTCGACGACGTCGATGACGTCACGCGCTTTACGAATTTTCGATCAGTGTCATTTGACCTGACGCGAGCTTATAATTTTTTCCCCATACAAAAGTGCACAACGCCGCTAAAGAAGTTCTGACTTCAAAAAATTAAAGATTGGCATAAGAGCGATTAAGTTCGCGTAAAATTCCCAGAACAATTTTGTCTGTTCTGTCTTCGCACCGAAATTATTTTTGCTATGAGAAATTGAGCTTGATTATCATTTAGTTATGCGTGGGTGTCACAATATTTGAATGCGTCATATAATGTAGCCATCCTATCCGACGATGTGTTGATTAATTCAATAGTCCAAGGTTATGACTGAGCAGCCGCTGTTAGTCTTAAAACTAAAGTCTCATTGATTTCATATTTAGAATAAACTCATCTTTTGAGTGTGCGTTTATGTGCTGAAATATTTATTTGAGTCATTACATACAGAAATATTTTGGAACATGTCTGTATTATGAATTTTACGTAAAATTCTTGAAAAAAGTTCGAGACGGGACGTTACGACGAACGCCCCGCACTCAAGATCCTGATGAAGGCTTCCTGGCGAAGCCCAAACAATTGTCAATCGTGATATCGATTACACTTAAGTGTCACGTTATACCTGTATAAACAGAAAAATAAATAGTATGTTTGAGAAAATATCTGCGCTACTTTGAAGAGCCATTACAAAAATTAAGTGGAATTACCCTCCGTTGTGGTAATGTCGTAATGGTGAAATCCTGCAAAACCGTGACTAGCATAACAATATCATTTAAAACATCCTAGCATATATCACCCTTATTCTCAAGCGTTGACGAGGAGACAAGGAGAAGATGTTGTCGTCCGATTGACCGAACCAGCAGTGGCGTACTTGCGAGGGTCCCGCAGAAGAGTTCAACTTCAAATATTATATTTATATCGAAGCCTGGAACTGTCTCAAATGGACTGGAGATCAATTTTAGCTATTCTTATTGGAAATTGAAATAATAACACGTCATCGTGAATGGAAACAAAAAAAATAAAAAGTGTTTTATTACTAAGTCAGTACTGCAGTCTTCTGGGAAATAAGAAGCATAATTTAGGGCTTTTGTTAGATAAAGTTATCTAACAAATATATAAGTTTTTTTATTGTCCCCCTGCTTAGATGTAAATCCAGAGAGCCAATATCCCAGAGGAGGGAACGTTTGGGGTGATTATGCTTACGGAACAACAAGAAACAACTTAAATGTAATTTCGTAAGTTAAATAATGGCGAAACTATAATGCATGTTTTTTAATTATCGTAAAACCAAAAACTGTTAACAATTCGACCATAACATAATCGTCGTAGTCATATACCATTCTCATATTATGCTTATGACAAGAGGGGCAGAGTTTTCAAGTTATGCCTGGCTGCGCGCTACACTTCAGCTACGTTCGCGTCACATTTTGAAGCGGTGATGGCTCAGCCTTGGGAAACAGATGCTCTGGTTCGGTCCCCCTATCAACGGCTTGAGCTTTCGGTGAAGATAACACCGTTAACAAATTCCCGGCATGGCGATAGGATACTTTCCTACCATCTTCAAGTTAGAAAAACTGTTACCAAACACATAGTGTGCTCAGGCAGCAGTCCTAGACTTGAAATCCAGTAAACATTCTAGATCCAGCGTGATTACATGTTCGATCACATCGACACTGACCATCAAGTGAGATAGTGTTCAAACGCTACATCTATAACATATAAAAAAAAATTGCGCATGTCAAATTTTTTTACAGACCAATTAGGTACAATAACTTCGTTCGTAATGTAAAGTATATGATCAAGTGTCATCCGCTTACGTAACTGTTTAGTTACGTAAGAGGATAAAACTTCCGGAGGTATCAAGTCTCGCCTCTCCAATTCTTTTTATAATAAAATTATGTAGCTATGTCAAATCTAACTGCAGTGATGCTTTTATTATTTCTATCCTAGCTTACAACTCTCCAATTAGTCAATCATAAGAGGGACAAACAGTAATAATAATGTACCGTCTGTCCCCACATGGCTCGTTGAGGACAGACGGTAAGTTTTATAACCGTTTGTCCCAATGAGGGGACAGATCATGGGGACAGGAGGGAATATTCTAACTATTTGAATATCTTCCAAGCAAGTAGCATCGCCATATTACTTTTTGGTTTCGAGACATATCCATCTGTTTAATATAAAGCATCAATCTAAAATCATACATAACAATATTTATTTTAAATTGCTATACAATGCAAATAGTTCTATTGTCATGCGTTCACATGCCTTTTCACTATTTTTGTACAAACACCTACACGTGTTATTTTAATTATGTGGGTTAAGCGCTTTTTGGTACCTACGCACTTTCATTTATGTTATCAATAAACTCAATTTGCGTGTATTCTCCAAAAAGAGAGATGATTTAAAATATCAGGAATCTCCTTCAAGTAATATTATCGTAAATCTGAACACAAAGGTGCACCAAGAATATACATAAATTGACATTACAACCTTACTAGCTATGCCCCGCGGTTATACCCGCGTAGTCTACGTTTTTCCACTATGTCAATTATCCAACTGAAACTGTACTTTTTTGGGGATAACAAGTAGCCCATGTGTTATTCCAGGGTATAAACTATCTTCATTCTTATTTCATGCAAATCCGTTCATCGGTTTCAACATGAAGGAGTAACAAACATACAAACGATAAACTACTCACAAACTTTCGACTTTACAATATTAGAGTGATTCATACCTACTGGGCTTTCTGTTTCGATGGCGCATCGTATACCATAGATACTCGTACCAAATAAATGAATTTACTTAGCACTGGCTGAATATATTAATATATGTATACCTACATTGTAAAATAGAAAAACATGATCTAATTGTGTTTGTTTATATTGTAAATGCACCATAGATTTACTATATAAAACAAGGCTATTTAAACGCAATCATCGCCCGCCCCGAGATACAGGTTCGCCTACTGGATTATTCATATTATAATCCCTAACTTTACATTTTATTCACTTTATATTATATTTTATAATATAAGCAAGGACTTGTTTAGTTTATTAAGTTAATATTCTTATTGGTAAAATAAACTATTTCTATTCTAAACATAAAAGAAAAATGCTCACCTTAAAAATAAACATTTCAGAAACAGCTCACCAGGTCCGAATATCTCAAAACACAAGCACGAGTATTGATCACAGATTGTTAATGGGAGTAACTTCAGCACAGCACTGGTCAACTTGTCACCGCATCTTGGCACGTCGCCCGCTGCACTGCCCTGTCCTCATATCCGGTGTTAGTCCACTGTCCACGCAAGCGCAGCCGAAGGAAATCCTATAATTTCAGAAACCATTGGTTAAAAAGAAAAACTCTTACTTCACCAATGACTACACTCGATAATCGTTCGATGAAACGTTTCATTATCGGCGGTCGTAATTAGAGGAATTCGTGTTCCATTTTCAAATCGGGATAAATAACTTTTTTTGCGTCTGAAGATTTCTTTCCATTTATAAAAATAGGTTGAACTTAAAGTTGTTTATGATACGAACTTTTTTAATGCATGGGTCAGGCAAATGCGTTCGTCGGGCAGCCCAAGCGGAAAGTGGTCGCGCGTGTCGGCAGTTGTGTTGTTAAATACCGCACTACTCTACATATTGAACAGAAAGGCATGTCTGTAGCATCGAGTCTAGCAGAGGAGCTTGCCTAATGATCCCAAGTCGGAGGAGTGCCAAATATTTTCAAGTTATATTCATACGTACTGAATTAATATTCATTGTTGATAAAGACCAATCACAGACTTAGATCACGTACATTTTCTATGAAAGAAAGCCATAGACGAAATCTTAGATCTCAAAAAATAAATATACCTACCTATATATAATAGAAGTACGTGATTGTTTTCGATTAATAAATGCCTCAACGAAAACTTTATTATATCCTGGTCACTTTCGGTTTCTATTATAAGATCAGTTTTAGGCCACCGGACACAAATGATTCTTGGAAAACTAGTGACTAAATGTGTCATTAAAGAACGTTACGAGTGCAAATTGCAGAATTAAAAGGGGTGCGTAACCAACGATTTTTTATAGAATTTTACGACTTACATAATGCATTTGCATTGCACAAAAAATATTCAAATCCCTTATTAAATTAGCATTTAAAGAAATAAAAGAATCGCAGCAAATCATCACGTGCAAAATTATTGTTATTTAACTGTTACATTTACATCCCAAACAGTGACTACGGTATTATTTTAAACAATAGAGTGATTACGTTACGTTATGCGCTTAAAGTTCCGTTAAATGTTATTAAGTTGGTAACTGTGCAACAATAGCTGTTATTTGATAAATATTCGTCATTAAAGAGTACATAAGTTTGCCATAAATCCATTCTCTAGCAATATCGCGATCAATAATTGTGATAATCCATATCTTTTGTGAAATTTTCGAATTATTGATTGATATGAATTATGGGGCTTTTATACAAACTTGGCTAACACTTTGTTTTTGACCTCCCCAGTGACCGGAATAAAAGAAGAAGAACATAAATAAGAAGAGTTCCTCTATCACTAGTTACCGAATTAATGTATTGTGTACTAAGGTGTAATATAATATTAAAAAAAAGAAGGCTAAATTAGAACTACCGCAGAATAATATGGGAATGTCAACACTACCCAATGTAATTTTATAGTGGAGTACCTGTGGGCCTAGACAAGATGCATCCCATCTCTTTCTCTAACCGCTAACGATGAATATTCGTTCCCGTTGATCACGAGATATATCGCTTTGAAGTGTCAATCTCATACATTTTTTATAGTTTCTCTCAGCGTTATCGCTTGTACAATGTTACTTTATCTAGGCTACTGCTTACCTACTTGTTTTTCCATAGATATAGTACAAGTTAAAAATATACTGATACGTAAATAGTAGTTTAATGAATAAGGGTTCTTAAAACACCTGTGTAAGATAGTATAGCATTACACAAGTGTTTTAAGACCAAATTATGTGCAGTTTCATATACAACTTTATCTAATCTCATAAAATAGATAATGAAATTTACGTAAAATCACGGTGCATGTATTTCCAAATGTATAGCGCCAAAATCCATTTGCTGGACGCGCATGCGTGTTGCGCGGCGTCCACAGACTACGTGTAGGAAAACTGCATTGCAACCTCCAACATTTCGATACAGTTGTCATAGAAGAGCTGTATCGAAATGTTAACTTTTTAAATTTATTTCAATATATTGTCTTTAAAGACTGTCATTCAAGTTCCGTTTTTGATTTTTTAATCTTTATATTTCAGTATGAAATTAGATAAACATTAATATTCACTTTTTCCCTGGATCCCACGAGAAAGGTTTTGACCTAATATTCAAATATGATATTACTTATTCATAATAATAAATATGATTCATGTAAAGTGTATTAAGTACTTAACATGAATCATATTATAATGTATAGTATATTGTAGTTTATATTTTGCCTATTTATAGTTAAGTTACATTTATGTTGTGTTCTTTTCTTCTACTCAGCAATTGGACATCCACTGCAGGACATATGCCTCCCCCATATAGGGGGGATCTGCCAACTCTCACCACGCTTGGCAGACGGGTTGGCGAGCGCAGTATGATTTCCGATCCTCAGAAGGCTGCCAATGTTCTGGTATGTAATCCCTTGGCCGACTCTTACGGCGTCCACAGGAAGAGATGGGGAGTACTATTCTAGGTCAGTACCACCACGGCATTTTATATTTGTAATACATAAATCAGATATTTGTTATCGCAAACAACATGATGCTATTAATTTTATACAAAATTATAATTAATTTTTTTTTATATATTCAATATTGAATGGCTGTTCTAAAATATGGGCAGCAGCTATGTACAAAGATTGTACATAGAATGTACAATCATTGTACATGCGTGTGAATATGAGTTTAATACTTTATCGCGCTTCAAGTGTATCTATCAACAAGGCACACTTGTTATTTATTTATGAAACATTATATATTGTATACATACTATGTTTATATATATACTTTAAATCAATATGTTCTATAAGATATTGGCAAATGTGCATGTGATGTCAAATCAACAATACAATAAAGTATGGCTGACAAGGAACAACAACCGTTGACGAACCGTGAAATCTGCTTAGTAGTGAAGTACCGTTCATGCAAATTTAAGCTTTAAGCTACAAGTTATAAGATTCTGAAGATTTGTGTGGGATGTAAACTGGTTGTTTTAGAAGTTGAACGTCTAAACTTTTGTTAATTTATTTCATACTTTTGTTTCTGTCAAATTATAGACTAGTTGAAACAATTGCGATTATTATGAATAAATAGCAGCTTTCTTTTCTATTTGACTGAATCATGTAACATGCTAAATTAAGTATTTATCAAACTTTATCTAAAGCGTGCAAAACACTATTTTCAGATAATTGCTAATGAACATAATATATTCAACTTGCGTGTATCTTCAATTTACTAATGGTGGGGATCATGTTTGGAAAACTAGTATATTTTTATATTAATCAATGGTAATATTTTTTAAATATTTTATCATTGAATATATTTTTTTTGTGTTGTATGTATTGCTTCCGGGCTGTTTGGCCGTGGTCTATGTGAAACTTGTGTTCCAGACGTTTCGTCGATCACTGCGGTCGACATCTTCAGTGGTTCAGGTCCGAGCGGCGACAAGAGCGCAGAACTCTCCTTCGCGGCGTCTTCTCTGATACTGATTCAGTATCAGAATCTGCTCTCTTATTAATTAAACCACTGTCAGTTCTCAGAGCCTGGGTTCGCATCCCGGGAGGGGCAAACTTTTATGTGATGAGCGTGGATGTTTGTCCCAGGTATTGGATGTTTGTGTGATGTCTCTGTGGGTCCATGCCTCCACAACGCCTAAATAAATATAATAAATGACCGACTAACCGACAGTCAACAGAAATTCTCATGTAGTTGGGATAAATAGTTAAGCAGTAACTGTTATTTCACCATTTCCAATTCATTTTATGTGTTCTATACATGGTACAGAAATAAATTAATAAAAAAGTAATATCACTTACTTTAATGAAGGTCCTGTATCCTGCAATACAGTCTCGACTAGTACGGGAACAGGAGGTCACACTATGAGATAACTTTAGTGATCATATATATTTTAGATCATAAGATTGTACCTTTCAGACGTAACTTCTATGAGTGAAATTAACTGTCACAATCTTGTGTTACGTCTGAAAGGTACAATTTTATGATCTAAAATATATATGATCACTAAAGTTATCTCATAGTGTGAACTCCTGTTCCCGTACTAGTCGAGACTGTATTACAGGATACAGGACCTTCATTAAAGTAAGTGATATTACTTTTTTATTAATTTATTTCTGTAAACTCTAGAGTATTTAGTCCATGATTAAACGCTCGAAAGTATCAAACAAGATTGTGACAGTTAATTTCACTCATAGAAGTTTAGTCTGAAAAGGAATATGTGTGTAAAAATAATTAAATTTTTGAAAATGATTGTGAATGGAACACAACGTAGGGTGCGAAAAACCAGCCAGCACCTGGTATTAAATACGCACATAGGTTTCCTTTAGCGAATCGGTTTCACTCGGACTTTCTAAGCAAGTGGAGCAGCGCACCCTGTCTCTTTATGCATCGCTGTCCCTTTAGTAACTGCTCTAGGTGTTTCCGATTTTACTTTTCATTACTGTTGCTTTATATCAGTTTCTTGTGGCGGCTGACGGTCGCCGTGGCTCAGTGGTCAGTGACATAACTTTTGTGTCTCCGGAACCCTGGGTTCGAACCCGGGCAGATGCAAACATTTGTGCAATGAGTATATGGTATTTGTCCCGGGTCTCGGTTGTTTGTGTGCTGTGATTGTGTGTGTCTATACCTTCCGCGGCACAGAGAATCCTAATGGGGGTTAAAGTGTAATAAATACAACAATTGTATTGCAAAGGTTAAGTAATCCTCAGTTTGCTTTAACTGGGAAGCTACGGTTCACCGTTGCTTCGAACCATTGAACTTGACAGTGTATAAAATGTACTGTGATATATTACAAAATGTGACCATATACAAAGCGGTTTAAATCCATATATGTAACAAGATTTATTTGCGGTTACGGCATAGCTTTATATTAGGTTCAAGTGTTGACGTTATTTCGACTAAAATTTGAATGATAACGCAATCTTAACTTTTCAGATTTAGTCGTGAATGCGCGAATGTGTACAAAAATTGTGTAGAAACATATGATGTATATACACATTATACGGCGGCGACCAAAGCCGCGATCTGGCAGCGTTAACTCCCCTGAAGATGGATATCGGACATGCCCGAAACCTACACGACTATAAACGTGAGTAAAGCCGGATGATATATACAAACAATATTGTGTCAAAACTAACGAGAATTTGTTCAATTCAATCGTAGAGTGGACAATATGTTTGCTATCCTCTCCAGGATTTCCCATTATAACGATAGATCGACCACTGCTTTACTGAAACAGGATATAAAAATCTAAAGCTAAGTCAAAGAGACTTCAAGATCATCTCGCCGGTCAGCTTAGCTCTGTGGTCAGTTGACATGATTTCTAGTTCCCAGAGCCCTGGGTTCGCATCCCGGGAAGGGCAAACTTGTATGTGATGAGCGTGGATGTTTGTCCCAGGTATTGGATGTTTGTGTGATGTCTCTGTGGGTCCATGCCTCCACAACGCCTAAATAAATATAATAAGTGACCGACTAACCGACAGTCAACAGAAATTCTCATGTAGTTGGGATAAAAAGTTAAGCAATAACTGTTCTCTCACCTTTTCTAATTTATTTTGTATGTTCTATACATGGTACAGAAATAAATTAATAAAAAAGTAATATCACTTACTTTAATGAAGGTCCTGTATCCTGCAATACAGTCTCGACTAGTACGGGAACAGGAGTTCACACTATGGCATAACTTTAGTGATCATATATTATTTTAGATCATAAGATTGTACCACTTATAAATGTGAATCATTGTACCCAAAGTTTTGAAATAAATATTTTGAATTTGAATTCTTTTTATAACAATTCTATGCTATATTTATCTACTAATGTTATAAAGAGGAAAGATTTGTATATTTATAACAGATAATCTTAAAAACTACTGAACGGGTTTCAAAAACCTTTCACCATTACAATTCTACATTATCCCTAAATAACATAAACTATATTTTTTTTTATCGCTCGAAGAACTGTTAGCCGTTGGGGCCGAAAAGTTCCCGAATGGAGACCACGGACTGGCAAGCGCAGCATAGGACGGCCACCGACCAGGTGGACAGACGACCTGACTAAGATCGCAGGCAAGGGCTGGATGCGGGCCGCTTCCAACAAGTCCTTGTGGAAATCAATGGGGGAGGCCTATGTCCAGCAGTCCAGCGAATTAGGGGACGTCCATTAATTACGTGAGGTGTTTAGGGGGGAGGGGATCTAGTTGAACCTCACCGAATCTCCCGTGGGAGAGGGGGTGATCTCGACAAACATCACGTAATTTTTTTTCCGCAATGAAGATTGTAAATTTGCGATAAAACTGGGTTAAAATAAGTAAAAATATTTTTTGTGTGATTCTACGTTCGTAATAATCTTAAATAATTATTCTTATATAAAAAAAGGGAAGGAATTTTTGTTTTAAATAAATACTACACGATAAACTCATGTTAATTTTATTTACATAAAAAATATGCATTTTCCAAAATCTCACGTGAGATTAGGAGGGGCTAAATCTCACGATATCCGTTGCCTCACGTAATTTATGGACGCTCCCGTGGCAAGTTGAAATTGCAGTGGCCAGGACCTATATCCGCTGAACTAGTGGGTTCGAAAGCTTCCCGAGTGGAATTACGGAATGGCAAGTGCAGTGCAGGAAGTCTTCGGGCAATGTCGACAGAATATTTCAAAATGTGTCGCGGAAAGATGCTGGCGGGAGGCCGCTTTAAACCGGTGTTTGTGGAGGTCAATGGGGGAAGCCTCCGTATAGGAATGGACTAAATTCATCATGAAGACACCTGAATAGTGAGATGTAGCTGTTGTTGTCACTTAAAAGAAACGCTGGGTGATAGTGGAGGAGATGTGTTTGTGCACGGGAACAATCACGTTCTAATATAGTAGTTATTTTGTTTCTCTAATGTAGGTGCTGTGGTATTGGACTGTTGTTTTATGAGTATATTATCTATTCAAAGTTGTAAAGAAATTAAGTATTCAATATAAATTATTTTTTTTGATAGATTTTTAAATGGTGGTAGTCGAGTAAGAAAAATAATTGAGAAGCAGATAAACTATGTTTTGTGTTTTATTTTACGTTTTTAAAATGAATTCGGGGACTTTTTTATATTAAAATGTAAACCTAAACATAATTATTTATTACTTATCTTCTTTTCAATCTTAGTAAAAGCAATCCAATTATAAGGAATTATTTAGTCATTAACTACGCTATTTTTGGCACTATTGGTAGCAACTTATATTTATTTGATCTGAATATACTTTTTGATGTGGGCCGCTTCCAACAGGTCCTTGTGGAAATCAATGGGGGAGGCATATGTCCAGCAGTGGTGGTGATGATGATGATGATGATACTTTTTGTTAAGTATATACTAGTTTTGCTAAGACCCACGTGAAGGCCATGTATAATATAATAATCTAATTTGAAAGGTTAATTCTAAATGTCAACAATAATCTAATATCATTCTTGACATTTAGAAATTGCCATTGATTTTCTAATTTTTTTTTTATTTTTTTTATAATATATTTTATTTTATTAAATCCATACATTCACAACATTAACAAGGTAACATTAACATAATTTAAAAATAATTTATAATAGCAATAAAATAATCTAACTTAAAATAAAAACCTTAAAAATTTATTTTTTTTAATAACAAAATGAAGCACACAAATGTCCATTACACTACTTTATTTGTACACAGTTTACAATAAATTCTATATTCTATTCTGACAGAGAATTTGAAGTACTATAACTAAATGCGTAATCGGACCCTGGGGTAAGATATACAGTGAAAATGTAGCTCAACTCAATCTTCCTCTACGAAAAAAAAGAACTAGAATTCTGACCATAATCTATGACGTTGACCAATTCGCGTTAGCAAGTAATAGCCATCTCAATAATGGAGAATAAGGGTGCTTCAGGTCTTCCATTTTGAAGTAATAACTACTGTTCTAGCAATCGAGACAGATCGATTTACGTTCTCGTTCTTTGGGCACCCCAAATATTAACCACATAGAATGTTGCTTCACCCAATTGGCCCAAGTTAGTCACATGGTCAAGTTTCACGGACAAACAGTTTCAAAATGAAGATTTAGTAATTTAATAGTTTCCTAAAACGAGTCATAGACCGCGATATACGCATAAATATGCATATGCATTACGTGATATAATTGGTAGCTCAATTGGTTAAATTATAAAAACACGAGCGCGAGGCTGAGGGCTTCATCATAAACATTTTTTTTGTTGTAAGGCGTAGTGTTGACTCTCTTGTGTGGATGTGTGACAATAAGGTTGAATGTGTTAGTCAGGTCGTCTGTCCCCCTTTTAGTTGGACGTCCTATGCTGCGCTTGTCAGTCCGCGGTCTCCATTCGAGAACCTTTCGACCCCAACGGCCATCAGTTCTTAGATCTATGTGCCCTGCCCACTGCCACTTCAACTTGCTAATCCTCTGGGTTATATCGGTGACTTTTGTTCTTCTAGGGATCTCCTCACTTTTGACCTGATCGCGGAGATAAACCCTGATTATAGCCCTCTCTATAGCTCGGTGTGAACAAACTTAACTTAACTTACTGAACTTATAGACATAAAAACCTTGAACAGAAATCTTTTTAGGGCTGAACTAAATATTTAGATGGCTGGCGGAAAATTGTTTTTACGGAGAGAAAGAATATATAAACCATTCATGTTAATGGTATATAGATGTTTATTTATTTCGTGACATTTCATAATTCTAAGTACTGTAGAATTTATATTCACATGACATTATATTTTATGTAGATAATTTAAATTTTAAGATATTGTCATAAATTAAAAGATTTTAATTTATGACATTTGCACGCCTGCTTGCGAGCCGAATATATAGACCTAACGCTATGTTAAGACCTTTATATATAATGTCATGTATTCTCGCTAATAAACATTTAATTTGATTTAGAATAGAGCTCGAAAGCACTTCCCTGAATGCATTGCAGGGTACTAGACAGCAGGGCGCTATAGAAAGTGGAACTACTACCATGCTTTCGATTTCATTAGGATGGTAGATGTTAATAACCCCGACCATAGACTTTAGCCTCTAGAGCCCCATTTTAAATTTAATAAAAAAAAAGCTAACCCCGTTAAACAGGCTTTCACGCAGACAATTCGAGGGCATTAGGTATTTGGCCAAAACTCTTCTGAGGCAGAAGTTAAAAATAAAAAGTACCATTATGTTTTGACCACCGTGGCTCTCGCTTATCTCATAAAAAACAAATAACTGCGAACACTGCGTTACACCAAGTTCAAAGCGTAATAGTGAACCATTAGAACATTACGAAATCAGACACGTAAACCATAAGCACACAAAACAGTATACAGCCAACAATTTACCATAATTGTTTATGGAGGAGCGTGGGTTATAGATACTATATTTGAAACCTTAATGGGCGTAATATATGCTTTTCCATCGGAAGGTCTGCTCAAAAAGGCAACTTTATAGTTAGTATTTTAAATGTGCCAGATTCTTTGCCGACGTAGCTTCATCAGGGGAAGCCAACTGTATGTAGTTGTACCTATTACATGCAAAATGAAAATTAAATATAATTATTTTTCCTCCTGCTCAAGAACAAGTTCCTCATATTGGCATAACAGAGCGGGACTAAAATATAATAGCATAATAAGCTCCAAATACCATAGCTTTTTAAAAAAAAAATGTGTGTTACCAACTAGCCTACAAAAACGAAAAAGTCTTTATTAAGTTTGGAACTCCGCAATCTTATATCAGCCAACCTTATGTATCCGTAAATGTATTTGTGAAAATGGAACTTAAAGCTGCGATCTCTTTGGTAATTTGGTAACCTGCGTTGTGGCTACAAAAAACAAATCTTAAAATTATTTTGGATTATTTTATTTTCTCGCAATCGTAGTCACCAACTAAATAGAGTATCGTAGTGAAAACTTGAAAAGTAGAGTGTAACACAGCTCTAAAAACCCATTATAAGTCGGTTTCTATTTTAGTTTTAGTTTAGTTTATTATCTCGATACAGCTCGAGGGTAAAACTATATATAGTGGGACATTATATACGAAATAAGCCCCATGTGTAACAATCTACTACTACATGGAAAGAAAATGATTTTTGTAGAACACCTGGATTCCAAACTAGGCTTAAAGACTTAAAGTGTGTCCTTATTTAACAGTAAATATCAATTGTACACTTTTTCTTAAATAACTGCAGCAAGTAAGCTTATCTAAGAGAGGCGTAATACATATAAATCTTTTAAACTGACTTCAAATGGAAGAATTACGTCAATTCGTCGGTTTTTTTTAAGTAAGTATGTTCTCCAAATACTCCGCCAATAATGTTTTTTAGATTGATAGCTTGCGTTTGACCGCTATCTCACCTGATATTGAGTGACGACGCGGTGTCAGGTGTTGCACGTAAACTTAAAAGGTGTGACTTGAAGACTCCGAGGTTGTACCTAACGGGAAACATAGACACAGGAAGTGAGTAAAGTAGCAGTGGCAGTACGCATTATAAAAGTGGAAGCAAAACGCTTCGTGCGTAACGGTGGCATATCTACCATGTCGCGGTGGCGCATAGCTATACGTCTGGTTAGCCGATGATAGAATGGATGTGGTGGAATGAAATTGTGTAATTCCAGTGCAATGACTAGATTGTGATGATTCTGTTTTCGTTTGGTACCTGGGGCTTTACTATCAGCTTTGTAAAATCCATTCAAGTTCCGAGCAGTTCTAAAACCTGGCTTATACATGCCAGAGACAACATAACTGTTCACCTTTGAGAATATCAATGTTCGAACCGTTCACTTTAAGGAGCGTAATGCCGTGTTGATGGTATGACTTTACACTAAGCGGTTTAAGCCAGGTTATAGAACTGCTCGGAACTTGAATGGATTTTACAAAGCTGATAGTAAGGCCCCTGGCCGTATGTAATTCATTGAAATCGATCTAGTAGTTTGATTTTTAAGTCAAAATAACTAAAAAATATGCCATCCAAGTAAACAAGTTAAGGCGATTACAGTTGGCTGTCTCCATTTTTGTTAAAAAACAATAATTGTTATGTGCAGTGTATCCGCGAGTTGCGTCATTACATCACATAACATAAATCACCTACCTAAGCCTTAAAAGTATCGAAACAGTTTAATGACTATTTGCTTAATCGAATGGTAATAGTATGCTATTATATATTTAATAATAGTTTACTAATTATTAATATACCTCTGCAATTAGTCCATCTCAACGATTGAAAGTGAAACTTTATGACAGCTATAGGTACCTATATGTGCCTGTTCGGTCTATGTTGAAATATTTTCTTAATAGCTTAACTGTATAGGATTTATGGTAACAAAGAGGTATATTAGAGTGGACCACAGCGAAGATTGTGGTCAACAGTCAACCTACTAGCAGTTAGAACTGAACGCTGCAGTAAAGAGATTCTTGGATAAACATTTTAACATCACATAAACTACTGTGATCGTAGAGTGTTAGAGTGCAAGCGCGGACGCGGCCGAGATCTTGTGTTATCTGTGATAAACGTGGCTCAGAAAGTCACAAGCCATGGATACCTCCTCGATTAATACATCTTACTCTAAGAGATCTAAACACGTTAAAATGTGTTATAAACATTTAATTAAAATGTAATTACATTTACGCTTCGCCCAAGTTGCATTGGCCTTGGTCACGAGAGGACTGGAAAATGAGGGTGACGGTATCGGCGAATGTCCGTAGTTTCTTCAACTACCCGCACTTGATCTCGAAAGTCTGACAATGATACAGGGTTGTAAGAAATCACAACACTGAGTCTTTCTTCGGATTTCTTATACTATAGACCGTAATGAAATAATATAAAACTCGAACTCGCCTCTGGTGCGAGCTTTAATACTACTTAATGCACTTCTAGCATCAGCTCCCCAGCTCGATGTGTTTGCTGACCGATGGCCGCAAGTGTGCAGAGCATGTCTATCGTACTGTGAGATGATAGATAGTGTGAGGAATAGCGCCATATTATAATTGTACCTTTCATTATTACCTTATCTGTATGTCACGGCGCAATGGTTTTAATCTGTAATGTTGTGTACATTTTTTGGAATAAATAAATAAATAGTTAAATAAACATTACCGAGTTCTCTGTAAATAATCCTGCTAATATTATAAATGCGAAAGTTTGTGTGTATGTGTGCACGGGTGTATGTTTGCTACTTCTTCACGCTCAAACGGCTGCACCGATTTTGATAAGATTTGGTATCCAGATAGTTTGAGCCCTGGATTAACACATAGGTTACTTTTATCCCGGAAAAGTATAGTTCCCGTGGGATAATTGAGGTAGCGGGAAAACCCTAATCCACGCGGGTGAAGCCGCGGGGCGCTACTAGTTATTCATATCCGGAAAACAAAAGGCTCATTACATTCATAACTTATTAAGTCATTACTCAGCATCGTTAGCAAAATAGTAATCATCATCATTGTCGCAGCCGTAGTACGTCCACTGCTGGACATATGCCTCTCCATATAGGGGGGATTTAGCAATACTCGCCACGCTTGGCAGGCGTGTTGACGAGCGCAGTATGGTTTCCTATCCTCAGAAGGCGCTGCTGCCCACCTCCTGATCCCTTAGCCGACTCTTACGGCACTCGCGGGAAGAGATGGGGGAGTACTATTCTAGGCCGGTACCACCACGGCGCCAAAATAATAATATAAATAAATAAATAACAGTATATTAAAAGATATTGTTATGCCTTATCTATAGATCTAGCGTTTGCGTGCTATCTCATATGTTGGTCAGTGACGATGTGGTCAAAGGAATCACGCTGGACCGAGAATATTGAACTCTCAATGATAGTAAGACTTACCTACTGAATAGCATGCGTGTTTGATTGTTGTCAGTTTCTGAAACATCCATAGCCAGGCGGGTGCTGTTTTTAAATTACACAGATCCTCAGACGAGTTTTGAACCCGTACCCATTAGATGGTAAATAGAGATGCGTTGCCACTAAGCTACCGAGATATTTACCTACAATCGCGTTGTGCAACATATGAGTACTTTTTTTTTGAGAGCCTTCTAACCCCAATTTCTAAACTGATTGCTATGTACTCAGATATTTTCGTGTGAAGAATCTCTAAAAACGTTAGTGCTTTAACACTTATGAAATCTAAATTTGAAATTTCTACGCCGATAGCAACGCGTGATACTAAGTATAGACCAATTAAGGTGACTAAGTTTAAACATAGGTTGGTTTTTATGACACACATCAAAAGTCTCTCAATACAATATTAGAAAGTGCAAAATAGCGTCTCGATAAAAACATTTTGTGATACTGCAAAACATCCATAGCGGCTGCAATGTTAGTAGGATGTTTACTGTTGGAAATATGCCTGCCCTTGACTAGACCCTTCAGACTAGTCGAAACCTCTCCCATTGACAAGGACCGACGGAAAGCGGATTGTATCATATCCATGGCATATATAGGTTATTTCTTTATTATAGTTAGTTTCACAGTTTATCAATAATTCTTAAGTAGCTAATTAATTATCTTTATTTAGAGACACATTAATTATAGTCATGCGTCATATTATATATTATACTACGCAGGCGTGATCCATCGTAGACCACATCATCACTAAACATCAGGTGAGATAGTGGTCAAATTCCTGTTTATTGTGAACAAAACATGGTATAAGAATACTCTTGTTTTACCTAAGTGTAACCTAGATTTTTTTAAAAATAATGGGTACTGTATTGCAATAAAAATGAACAACAACATACCAACAGATATAAGAGATTTGCCTCTCACCAAGTTTAAACTTGTACTACATAATTGGCTACAACTATTTTTAATTATTCCCTACACGACTTTTTAAATGTAAAGTTGAGTCAAAAATACCTATATATGTACAAAATGAAAGATAACTAAAAGAAAATATAACCATATTTCATGACAATATGTCGACATTACAAAAAATCTAGTACCCATAATTTAATTGTATATTTGACGGAAAATTATCAAATTAACATTATATCAATTTTATTAGTATATAATATAATCATTGTGATAAATGTGTTTTATTATTACTTTAACTGTAGTTGTAATATTTGTACACCGCAAGGCAGAACATGCTGGCAACTTTGTACATAGATATTAAAAGATCGTAATGTACCCATGCTTCTAACAAATAAACTATCATACATTCATTAATGCAAAAAACGTATTGTATGTATTTTTTTTTTTTTTTTTTTTGTTTTTTTTTTTTTCATTAACATTCACAGAAAGTCTTCAGGTCCCAAACTAGGCAGAGCCTGTACTATGGTAACCTGGTGACTGATATATATACTTATATACATATACACACCCAGACACAGGTCAAACAGACATGTTCATGCACACAAATGTTTGACCTGTCCGGGAATCGAACCCGGGACCAGCGGCTCAGAAGGCAGAGTGCTACCAACTGCGCCAACCGGCCAGTCAATTTTAATAAAGGCCATTGAAAATGAAATTAAATGAAATAACCTGCATCTATCCGCAGTAGATAGATACCTCATACAAATTTCAAAAGGTGTAATAAAACAGTTTACCTACACGTTACCAACATGTGAAATCTGACATGAACGCACCTAATTGGAAGTACATAGTACTTGTGTAATCGGTACCAATACGTTTATGTACAATCGTTCATATTAGTGCAACATCGAGAATAGTTACGATTTCCAAATTAGCATTCCAATGTTATTGCATTCCAAATTTAATGTAGAAGCGTCCATCCATAATAATTCATGGTATACATACATTTATGAGTATTACCTTTACAAAATATAGAGTGGTATGACATTCTTAGAGTCGTCGGTAAGACATCATAGCTTCTATGTTTGAGAAGTATTTTGTATCGTGAAAGTAAACAATTGAACGACGCATCGCGATGATGATAGATTGATAGAAATCAATCTGTCAAAGAAAAATGATTGGTTTTTAGTTCTTAGTAGTGGTATTTCTTTGTTAAATTAATAACAAATATAATTATTTCATGTTAAGATGCGATTTTTTTTTATAGGGTTTTTATTAAAATAAAACACTAATAACTAATTACAATACTGCAGCTACTACAATAACATTTGAGCAATCCACTAGCTATTGGTAGCCTATAGATAACTCAAATGTTCTAACCCGCTACCGGCCGGCAGCGTGCCCAGAATGCTAGCAGCATTGCCACGCTGAATTGCAATGCTGATTCGTTGGGCCAAATACGTGCCAGCATTTGATGCGATTGATTTACTTTACAATTTGTGATCGACTATATATTTTAGTTTACCGAAATTAAATATAATTTCTAAATAATTTAGTTTGAATCAGCTATAATATGTATATATATAAATAAAGCCTACTTACATCCTAGAAATTAATTTTATTTAAGTGTAATATTTATTTTTGCTTTGTATTTTGCTTTCGCTATAAATTATGATACAGGACAACCAGAAATCTTTTTTTTACCTAGCCAGGAAAGTAAGATCGTGTGAAATGAACCTGTTTGGTTCTAAGTATCGTATATTAGTTATGAATAATAGTGCACATGTGTGTCAAGTTTAGCATAATGCTCCTTTTTACTTTAAAAACTTGATGTAATTCTACAGCTAACACAAAATCAGTTGATCAAACAATGAAAATTCAGACTGACCCAGATTATAGGTCACATTTTCCGCCAATTATTAGCTGCATATCCAAAATTCTATTAACATTACCCGGCTGAACTGCAACGGTGATTCGCTTAGCCAAATATTATATTAATATGTCCTGGCCATAACCATGCGTATTGCAAAATTTTGGAAAATCCAATGACCTTTTCAAAGTCAGTGTTTCCACCTTCGCCAGATAAAAAACATGTAGACAATAAAAACAGTAAAGTATCAGGTCACAGTTACACAATGCATACACAACTTTGTATGTCATTGTTATCCGATGCTTTCTACCGGAGGAAGCTTCATGCTCCACAAGTTTTTGGCAACGGATTTGTAAGACACCTACCGTATTGCATGATGGATAGCTGACGTGTGAAGATTTTTTCATAGATAACAGAATACAGAAATGACAGGTACTTACATTTTAAATTGATGTTGGATAACTATTCACCACTTGATAGACAGTGATGAATATTCTGATTGTACATTCTAGATTTAACACTAACCCTAACTAATATTATAAATATGTGAATGTGAGTTTGTTTGTTACGATTCCCCGCTCAAACTGTTAAACCAATTTTGATGATATTTGGTGCGAAGGTATAACTGACACCCTGGAATAACATATAGGGTACTTTTCATCACCATCATCAACACCGGTTCTCCATCACCACGCGGGTGGAACCGCGAGGTGTAGCTAGTAATATTATAAATGTGTGTGTGTGTGTGTGTGTGTGTGTGTGTGTGTGTGTGTGTATGTTTGTTTTACTCAGCGCTAAAACAACTGAACCGATTTCATTGATTATATTTAGATTTAATATTATTATATATTAGGACTCAAGAACCAGAGTATTAGTACCAAATACAGCAATAGATGGTGAGCGTCAGAATGTTTAATCTAAAGACGATAGCGTCCCAGGGAACCATCCTAAATGTGTCTGACGTACAGTACATATCATACCTGTATTAGAAACGCTAGCTAGGTGATTGTATAATCCGTAAACTATGCGAATGAATTGTAATTATAATGTAGAATAAAAGAAATAGAAAACGGCTCAGAAACACTATCACTTGGCTAATGTTATAAGGATGATCTGAGAAACTTATCAAATTGTATTGAGTACACTGGCCCAATTAGCAGCCAATAGTCATTACATAAATCACCGGAAATAATGTCTTCAATTTTACATTGGCAATACTAATTCAGATACTAGTAATATATTATTATTTATCAATTTGAATTGGCAGTTATTTGGTATTATGTATATTATATTGATTCGGCGATGCGTGTCAAACATATGATAAAAGTCTTCCACTAATACTTTTGTTTACGGCAGTGAAAAGCCGATACAAATTATTTTAATACATTCGCACATGACATGCCTGCTTCACGGAGGGGTAGGTTGATATCACGGGCTTCCACTTACTAACGACCATGGCATTCCTATCTTGTTTCCATATTAGTTTGATCATAATATATTAGTTGACGGTCGACGTGGCGCAGTGGTCAGTGACATTGACTTCTGTGTCGTCGGGACCCTGGGTTCGAATCTCGGCAGGGGCAAACATTTGTGCGATGAGTAGATGTTTGTCCCGGGTCTTGGATGTTTGTAGGCTGTTATTGTGTGGGTCCATGCCTCCCGCGATACAGGAAATCCTAGTGCGCGGGTCTGAGTGTGATATAAAAAAAAAAAAGTTAGCAAACTTCTGGATAACTTTTTATATGTACATACTTGGGTTATTCCTTTAGCGACCAAAACAAAGTACATATTACACCGATTCTAAGTACAGTTCACTAATTGTACTTACATAGTTGATTTGTATGTAGTTATTTTTTTCCATTTAATTGATATCAGAGCAGTACTGTCGCAAGCACCCAGAATAAAAAAAACATTCTCCTAACCGAGTAACATCCTGTATACATTGGGAGGCTCAGTTCGGAGCCAACAAGGTCCTTGCGCATGCATTAGTTCTTTACATAGGAACACCTACTCAACTTTTAAAGAGCATAAAGTCATCTATGGAGTAGTAGTAGGCATACTGTTCTCACTCTCATAGTGTTCTCACAGCCTGAAGCATCGATGTAAAATAGCTCTTTTTTGCTTTTTTTATGCCATACAGTTTCTTTTCGGGGAGTATAGCGCTCTCTGATTTAATTCCTCCTTCCCCATTCTGTCAACAAACGACATGGCAGATAACAATGCCTTAGCCATAACTAGATTACTTTCCACCTATTTGTACGAAGTGCTTCACAATTTCTCAGTCTGATTGCTAACCCAAATTGTATGTCTCATCCAAACGATCTGGAGTGCGTTCAGCAGCTCCATCGGCCAAGCCATATCTTGCTCTGACAGCGGATGTGCGGCGTTCACGAACTCAACTAGAGCATTATTTGCTCCACCCAATATTTGATCATGACCGTTCACGTCAACCTGTCAGAGCAAATTATGCTCGACGAGACCATAATCTTTCTACCTCTAGAATCGATCAAATCTTGGTCGGCTGTCAAAAGTGGCATATGCAGTTGTAACTATCATGTGATCCATGAACAATGTAAATGACTTCCTCTCCTTCTTCTGTAACATGATATGAAGTAGCCGTTCGTGAGACATCGATCAAATATTGGTCGATCAATATTTGGCCGACGAAGCTCCTGAACGCAGCCCAGGGTTCAAGTCACGAGTGAATAAGTGTCTTCTACGCAGTCATCATATACCTACTCCATTAACAGATGTCAAACGATTATGATCAGCTGTCAAACGTCTGCCTATCATCTACTATAAAAAATATATACTATATTGTTCCTTGTATACTCTCCTTGTGTATGCTAAAAAGTAAATTCTGCGTAAATCAATTAAGGGTCCGCGCGTGCACTTTCACGGGAAAGGTTTAAGCTATGGGTAATAGCACATAATGGTAATTGCGTTGCGCCACAAGGAAATCGATAGACTATCTATATTCTTTTCTCTTTCACACAATTCGTGTCAGTAACATGCAGCTTAGGCATGAGGTCACTTGGACAAGACTTTGGCTTGAACGTCAGGATTTAACGGAACCCAGTCCGTAAATCACACAATATTGTAGTAGTAAAGGCGAAATATGAATATCTACCTATTAATGAACATCTTAGCGATAAGTTTGCCTGAATCGTAAATTGTATAAAATTAGTTAGTTAGGGAGGCCCAGCCGCATAGTTATTAGGACTATTATTTTATTATAATTTTAGCATGCCTGAAAAGGCAAAACATGGAGAATATACAACCTTTTACTAACTATTATTGTACCCGTGTTTATGCTAATAAATGAATTTGAATTTGAAAATTTGGTATGGAGATAGGTCGGACCCTGGAATCTAGGCTAGTTTTATTCCCGAAGAAGTGTGGTTGTTCCAGTGGGATAATTGAGGTAGCGGGAAAACTGTAATCCACGCGGGTGCACCCGCGGACGCCGCTAGTATTTAATAATTATAGCCACTCCATCATTTCACATTTTATGAAAAAAATGTGGCTAGATTAAAAATCTATTTTAATAGTAGGTGTATGCAAATTGAGGTAATATAGGTAACATTTAGTTTAAGCTCACAATATGACCTAACCTGATTTATTGGTCCTCAGAGCAATAGTGTCTCGAATTTCTAACGATGCGAAAGTTGAAGTATTGCGTAGGTTGTTGATAACACTATATGATTGATAGACAGTAGTTTACCTTGCTCCAAATATATGTGAGTTTAATAGTTATTTGTAATTGGCTTGTTTTCTGCACTGGGACGATCTTTAATATTCATCATTATTTTCATTACTAATATCATAAAGTGGAAAGATTTGGTTGTTTGTTTGCATTGAATAGGCTCAGAAACGACTGAACTGATTTGAAAAATTCTTTCACAGTTGGGAAGCTACACTATCCACCTGTGACATAGGTTATATTATATTTTGAAAAGAATGGGATCCTTTTAATTGTTAATTTTTAATATTTTTACCCGTGCGAAGCCGGGGCGGACCGCCAGTGTCATATAAGAAGGGAAACAGCAAATAATTCATCAATTCAGTATATAACAATAGTAGTGAAGAATGTATGTTATTAACACAAGAAACAAATAATTAACCAAAAAATGGAACCGTCTTCAACTCGGAAGTCAGTACCATGATAGTTCAAAAGTAACTATTATCAAAATATTATGAGCATGGTACCGACTTTGACAAGTTATTTCACACTTTTGAGTATTGAAGCTGGTTCCATTTAATGGTAAACATTTTTTTTTTACCCATTACAGTGACCTTTGTGCTACTCACGGGATCAATTGTCATTGTGTATGTTTCCGATGTCTTCACCCGCAACTATAATATCATCGACGTATGCGTAACACTTTTCAATTATTGGAGTGTAACTCAAAAACCGCTTGACCGATTTGAATGAAATTTAAATGGGACCACACGAGAAGCCTGGTGCTTCTTTCAAATAAAAAAAAGGATAAACATCGGTTTACCCAGTCGAAAGTTCTGAGGTAGCAAACATAAAAAAAATCATACGCGTCTAATTGAGAACTTCCTCCTTTTTTTGAAGGCGGTTAAGAAGTTAGAGAGGAAAATGGCACATTTTAAAATATCCAACAAGGCTCTCGCCACATGTTTTTAGGCTGTTAATAAATAACACGAAATATTACACAAGAAGTAACATATGGTTAAATGGATAATTCGCTTGTATATTTTATTGGTTTTCCTTTTCCAGTATTTGATCACAGTTGCTCACGACACGAGCCGTGTCAGCCGAGCGCCGCGCCGCGCTGTGTGGTGACGGTGCACTCAACTGTTGTTTTCATTTACCTCATCCTGGGAACGGCCCAACGCAGAATTTCCTTCCCAGGAGTAAAAGAAGCTTTCACACATTTTATTGAATCTAGGTCCCCAGTATTCCATATCAGATTCGATGTCAGAAATTTACAGACAATGAGGTTAATTACTTTCATATGTTCCACCTTAAAAATATTTCTCAATATTTCAGTAAAAATCGGGAACAATATTTCATACTTAAAATAATTTCATACTGTAAGATTTATGACGGACAACGCCGTTTATAAAAGAAGGACCTAGTGTTGAAATGTACAAGATTTTTTTTTTTCCTTTATTTGATACCCCTGCTGACCTAATTGTCTCAATTCTAAAATCTTTATCCACCTTTTGAGACTTTATGACTATGATAAAATTACAATTACACACTTAATCTTCTACTACTCTCTCAGCCATGGGGCGTCCACTGGGACATATGCCCCCCCCCCCCCCCCCCATATAGTGGGAGATTTGCCAATACTCGCCACGCTTGGCAGGCGGGTTGGCGAGCGCAGTATAATTTTCAATCCTCAGAACGCGCTGCTGCCCACCTTCTGGTACGTGATCCCTTTGCCGACTCTTACGGCACCCGCGGGAAGAGATGGGAGAGTACTATTCTAGTAATCTAATAGACATAAATTGTTTGCAAACTTATTATTTTAATTATAATGGAAGAAAGTATTTTTCTGCAAATATACACATACCTACATACCTTTTACCCACAAAAATCGAATTACCCTATCTAATAATAAATACTACTTGCGTAATCGTGTAAAAGCCAAGTTGAATCACTAACATGCAGTCAATATGCTGAAGGCATATTTCGACAATATGTTGCAATTATTAAATCTTTATTACGTGCGAGTTGTTGGCATTGCATTGGATTAATCGAGATGAGTCGACCGGTTGGGATGTAACCGATCGAACGAGTTTGATATGACTTCACTTTTACTCGATTTTAAATACAGGGCGAGTCAAATTATAACCATATTCGTTAACAGTATTTTATTTCTCGCACTACGTTAAGCTAGTGAAATTTTTGAATATGGAAACAGCGCACATGTCTTTGGAGTTCATCTCGTTTCGGTCAAATCTTTATCCTTACTTATAATATTATAATTGTAACTTTGTTTGTTTGTTACGTTTTCACGCTGGTACTCTTGGACCAATTTTGATGAAATTCGGTATGGGGGCAGCTGACCACCTCTTTCATCATCATCACCATCACCACCGTTTTTCATCGCCACGTGGGTTGCCACGCTAATTTCTTGTAATTGGATATGTAAATTTATAAGATGAAGTAGACCGTATTATGGAAATTCGATGTGCAGTATAAAATAGACTTTGCAAACGAGTAGAATATTTGAATCATCATCATCATCTCAGCCATAGGACGTCCACTGCTGGACATAGGCCTCCCCCATTGATTTCCACAAGGACCTGTTGGAAGCGGCCCGCATCCAGCCCTTGCCTGCGATCTTAGTCAGGTCGTCTGTCCACCTGGTCGGTGGCCGTCCTATGCTGCGCTTGCCAGTCCGTGGTCTCCACTCGAGAACCTTTCGACCCCAACGGCCATCAGTTCGTCGAGCTATGTGCCCTGCCCACTGCCACTTCAACTTGCTAATCCGCTGGCCTATGTCGAAGAGTAGGTAGTAAGAATATTTGAATAAGAATAGGTATTTATATAGTTGAAAGTTGTTGTATTCGGACATTCACCCCCAATATTATTGGATGGTTTTTCTTGTTGATAATATTACAATGATAATGTTCTTTTTGTCACTGACGATGTGGTCGAACATTTAAGGACGCTAGATGTTTACTTCGGCTCTCAAGGACTGCTGCCTGAATACACATAATATGTCTTTGGTGGCAGTTCTACCATCATGCGAATCATGCATTATCTAAAATGTCCGTTGGGCATATTAATAATTGTCTCTCGGAGAAATTCGTCCGCTAATTCCATCTACAGACCGGATGAATCCTTAGATTTATTTAAGTATTTCAATCGACACGCCTGCTAATCGCCACATTAACTTACCTAACGATTAAAAAGAAATCAGATGTATCAATGACCTTTTATACCTCTCCATCTATCATTTCAATCGCACAGTAGGCAATCTTATATATGTAATCTGTGAGCCATCTGTCTATTTCATGACAGGAGGTGATCTACTGATGAGATAATTCATCGACAAAGTATTGAAGCTTTATATTGAGCCAGTAAGGGGTCAGAGTTCCATCTAGTGAGAAATTCATAGGCAACCATTCTTCTGAAAGTAACCAATATCAAGGAAAATACAACGTGTGTGCTGGCACACACATACATGTATTTGATTAAAGGAATCAGCATTGCAATTCAGCGGTGCAATGCTACTAGCATCGACACGCTGCCAACTGGTAACGGATTAGAACAATGGAGATATCTACAGGCTGGCAACAGCTAGTGGATTGCTCAAATTTTATTGTAGTAGCTGTAGCATGTGCCGTGGTGGTACTCCCCCATCTCCGCCCGCGGGTGCCGTAAGAGTCGGCTAAGGGATCACATACCAGAAGGTTGGCAGCAGCACGTTCTGAGGATAGAAAATTATACTGCGCTCGCCTGCCAAGCGTGGCGAGTATTGGAAAATCCCCCCTATATGGGGGAGGCATATGTCCAGCAGTGGATGACCAATTGCTGCTAATTAGTTATTAGTATTTTGTTGCAATAAAGGTATCGACCCAATAAACAGTGAAAAAGACATTAGTGATCTTTTTTCGATTAAATTCAAAAGATTAGTGCAGCTCTGTAGCCATGCAAAAGATTACATGGAATATATCGATTATCTCAGTAATACTGAGAGAGAGATAATCTCTAACTCATCATCAAATATGTACCATGGACTAAGATACGAGTCGCCAAAATAATAACAGCTATTGTAAAATTAGATTTTTTTATGAATTACTGTAAATAGTGAAAAATTCTTTACAGAAAAAATATGGTTAAGTTCTCGACAAACATACAGAGAGAATTCATTTTCCAATAGAGGCATAATATGATGAAACTTCCGTTCTACATAATAACATCAACATACACAATATTAGCCGGACTTAGAATTAGACCACAATTTATTCTCATCTCGCGTGCCGTATAATTTTACTACTTATTTTGCCATGAGATGACAATTATTTTAAAACACCCTGTAAGTATATTATAAAGCAGGTGCGTAAGATTACGCATCTCAAAGTGATACAAATATATGATACGTATACGCCCGTCAATTACAATCGCACGTGTTTTCCTTTCACTATTTCATATTTACTTTTAGCATGTGAATGAAAATATAAAACTTATGTAATACATATATGTGAAGATTACATCGTTTTTTTCTCACGTCCGTCTAACTGGCGATAAGTTTAATTTATGGTACGAGCTGCACTTTGGGCGAGCAATTACGGCTTGTGTTATTTTTACAAAAAAAGGATTTAAATGTGTTAACAGTTGCTGTAAAGCTGCGATAGGTGAAAGGAATAACATCTTTAATAACTAAATTATCTAATAAACGTTCTCCTTACATACAAAAAATCTTTATTTTTTATTTTACTTACCTATGCAGTTGATTATTATTTATATGTACTGCGAAGAACCTATATCTCGTTGACTGATTATCTTTGACTTCGTAAAATTGTGTGTTCGAAATGTGAATGTAATCAGTACTCAATTTGGTATGAAGGGCTGTACTAAATATAGTCTTATATAATTCTATTGAAAACTGATTAGAAAGTAGAATCTATAGTTAGCTGTTAATTGAACTTAAAATGAGGCAACTATTTTGATATTTAGTACTGTTATTGTGTGAAATACCTCATGAAAGTATTCCACTTTCAACTCTTATGCAAACCGACCTTTATGTATCTTAATCGAAATCAAAGTCATCACTTGACGTTTAATCCTTGCTACGTGCGTCGTGTAATAAAAGTCCAATAAAACACATGCAACAGTTATATTTTAACAAAAACGTCAACAACAACATAGATCATGGCATGAACCAGTGCAAATAAATACAGCATTTGATTAATACGGCTACAACAAACTAAAACTAAGTATCTATATTAAATAATTTGGTTACAATGCAGTATAATTAAATTTTCAAGTATGACGACCGAGTGGATGCATAGTTGGTCTTGTAGTTGGAACTAGAATCAGAGGGCGCGGAAGTGTATTCACTTGTGTTTGCTCCACTTATTTCATTTTCCTCCTTTACAGCAGTTTGGGAAATCGGCCCTTGCAGATCTGAAGACCCTTGTGAAGCGTACGACAAACTATACCGAGGCGAGCTGTTCGATGGAAAGTAGTTGTATAAACTTTGACCAGGATTATTGTACAGATAGTTGTTGTTGTACAAGGATGGGTTCGGCTGAGCAAGAAGCAGCATCGTAGAAGGCTGAGCTAAGTAAGAGTTTCCGATACTGTAAGGCAGATTAGGGCCGACATTGAACTGGCCTGGAGTTTGTAACGAGGTTAAGAAGTTTTGATGAGGGCTTATTGGACTTGTAGGACTCGGTGTAAACAGGTTTTGGGGATACGATGCAGGGTATATAGAAGGTGTTTGATATGAACTAGGCTGCTGGAGGATAGCAAACTGAACATTTCCCTTGCCTTGTGAAGGTACGAATTGGTACTTGGACTGGTAGCCTGGATTAGGCACAAAGTTAATGGGAACGAACGGTGATGAAGATGGAGGCAACACATTTATTTGTGGTTGAGGTGCATATTGTTGAGACTGATCGGTTGGGGCGTTTGATGATGTGTAATACTGACTGGCTTGGTTTGGATAAAAAGTATTTGGCACTTGAGATTGATATGAAGGGTTTGATGATCCGGCTTGTGAGCTGGGACTTTGAGAATAAATGCTGTACGTGTAGTCCTGCTTCTGGGCACCAGTAGGTATGGTGTTCAATGTGGTCTTTCCAGCGCCTCGCTTCTTCTGATCGGAGTCATCTACCTCGGTGCCGCACGCCAATGCAGCGAAAGCGATGATTACCTGAAAGTAATGGAACACACTCAGGTTAAACCATTAATCACGGCATTTCCGAATGGGCGTGGGACCCAATCAATCAGCGTCCGGTAAATATAAGTATTTGCATCTACAATAAATTACACACAGTCATAATGATGGACATTTATCTCAAGACAGTTGCAAGACGAAAAAAAAGACTAACCAAGAGTTCTATTTTCGACATTTTGCAATGTTATCTTCGTGTAAGCACAGATGAATGTTACATTATTTTCCGTGAAAACACGTGTTGTAAAATGAAAAGTGTTCTATAGTCGAGGGCTCACGGAAAAGTGGAAGTTAGTATCAAGTTCATGCATTTATATGAGCGAGCTTGGACAACTTTCCTCAGGCTCCAGATAGCACGAGGGAATGACCGCGCGATAGTTATTTGTCCTTACCGGAACATATCCAGTTCGGTCTAGCTGCTGGTTTCCTATCACGCATTATGCGGAAGTAAATTACGCGTGGCTTAACTAAGAAAGTTTCCGCATTTATAGCAGACTTCAATCAATTAAACTTATCGTCTGTAATGTTTACGTGAATATCGCCAGAATCAAATGTCTCAAGCGTTCAAAACGCAAAAGAAACTTTAAACGTGCCCGAAAAGCGGCGGAAGTGGATATCCGATCTCTTTTACGTTCGTAGACAAGTTTAGTCAAAGAGCACCATACAAGGAGATTATTTTAATCAATCAAGTAAAACTCAACTGATCGATTCTTAATTTAAAGTGCCATTGATTTATTGGAGCTACAATAACTCAAATGATCGATTTTTAATTTAAAGTCTTTATTAGTTATTGGGGCTACAAAATAATCATCAATGATTGGGTACACCTCAGTGAAGTATGTTAGTGAATTTTTAAATTGGCGTATGCAAAGTGTGGTGAAATGAAGTGACACTACGCGCTGACCAACCCACATTGGCAGCATGGTGGGATATGGCTTATTCTCCTGTCCTGTCGGGAAATGTTAAATCACAAAGGTTTTTTGTAATGGTTTGAACGAAGCTGCAAGATATGATGCGTCCCGATAGCCGAAGCGAAATCTTGATTGGATTCAAGGCCGACATTCGACACCGAGAATTGCCGATGGTCAGATCAGATGCCACGCAGGCCAGAATTAGATAAACCGGACAAAACCCCCCAGGATTAGAAACGAACAAAAGAAGTATACCTATCTTTTAAGTTTAAACTAAGCCATGTATAGTTTTCGTGCTTAACGTCACTAGCAGATCTCAACAGAAGACCAGCGTTGCTAACAATCACCCAGCATATTATGCTGAGTTGGGGTTGGCTTGCGGCCATCAAAAACTAGAGTATGCTAGTAACATGTTTATAATTTACTATTCAATATGTTTTTATTGCCAAAATATAAAGTTATGTCTATGTACATAAAAAGATGAATGAATATTCAAGAATGGACCTGCTCAATGGTTTTCATGATGATCTCTGGTGACCAATATTGTGTGTTTATTCGAGTATTCACCTATTAAAATAATTTATTTTCATTATAATCATCTCAGTCTTTACTCATTTCCATGACACATGATAAACTACAGTTTTCAATAATGGATTGTTAAATAAACTTATACTTACTCGTGTAGAGCTATAATGATGCTTAAGAACCTTTTTTGTTTGTTTTGGACAAAAGTTTATTTAATTATAGGTAGGTAGGTATTAACTACAGAATATAGTCTATGTTGGTCTAATAATCTATATAAATTTTGCCATCATGCATGGAAATAGATATGTAATGCCTATTTCAAAAAGGAACAAAGGTTTTTCTCTATTCCTAAACTCATCCCATCACCTCACGTTCGCTTATCTACTTTAAATACCAAACATAGACATAGATATGGACGTTAGGTTATTTGGGTCAAAATGCAATAAAGATGATGTAAAATTATAACTAATCTAACTCTAGTTTTTTGCCACAAGCCGCCCCTAACTGAGCATACAATTCTGGTTACTACAACCAGCGCTGGTCTTCCGTGAGGACCAGAAAGTGACGTCACGCACGAATGTACACTGCACAGTACACACAAATCTTTTACAAGTAAAGTACAATTGTACAATTGTAGTAAAGAACAAAAATAAAAGTTTACGCCAACAAGAATTTGACCAAATTTATTCGGCAGTTGTCTCTCACACAGTGTTCGTTTATCGAATAGTTCAGTGGTCAAATAGAACATCACATCAAAAGGGCTACTGGTGCGACGTAATTGCTAAGATAATCTCGCAAGCTTTCTACCAAGGGACGGTGAATATTACCTCTAATTGTAGGTAGCGCTGATGCATTCGCTCAATTTACAACACGTACCTACTAGTCCATTTAATGGCCACCTGTTTAAATCTTACACCGTACATATTTGTTTTTTGTTCTTGCGTGTACCATTATCTGTTCGTTATTATGACATTACATCACGCATGCGTATAGGTAGATTAATGTGAGCTTCTTAGCGGTGATTAAACATTTTTTGATACCTATATATTTTTATTTTACTTCAACTACGCACAATCCACAGCAGCTATAGGACCAGTATTATATTTATAGATGGTGGATGCATAATATGTACATACACAATACATATGCACATTTAAATTAAATACTAAAGCTACTAAAGCTTATTTACATGTAAGACATCGATATTTATAGAGTTTATTCCTCACATTCAAAGTCAGGACTTTCCTACTTATGACATTTATCAAGTGTTTTCTTTTTTTTGTCACTAACATTATTAAGTATTATTTTTACGTATTATTTTGGTTACGATAAAGCACAGTTCTTATACTCTATCTTACGCTCCCAATGTAAGAACCATAATAATAAAATTCGATAAATTTCACTCGTATTGGTCGTACATATCGATATAATCGTTTACAGATAACTATTCTGTTTGCGTTGGCCAAAAAGTTAATTATTTTACATGCCTACTGGTACGTGAGGAGAGATTCGAAATAACAAAATATCACCGTGATTTTGAAAAAAGGGGTGAGAGTGATTAGTTTGTCACAGCACGGGATGTGCGGAGCCACAATTTCTATCGTTTAAAAAAAATAAATAAGTAGAGTAAAGTTTTTTCCAACTGAACCTAATGTATCTATTTTAAATAAACATACATGCTTTGCCTATTGCCTCAATTGCCCATAATTTGATGTTTGATGATGGCAAAAAACGTATCATGTCTTACATAAACATTCCTTGTCACTTTCATTTGTTACAGTTATAGGTACTTACGTACCTGTGCGGTTACGGTTAGAGATGGCTATTTTCTCTATGATATTGCATTACGTTCCTTTACCTCGTCAAGTTAGCTCTTACCTTGTTAGGTAAAAAGATACCTTTGTAAATGTTGTTAAGATTTACAATTCGTTTGGATGCATGCGAAAAGATTGCTATTATTCTTTGTGTATTTACATCTTGTGTAAGCTTCATGTATTTTTTCTGTAATTCGTAATGCATGCTCATCTTTTTCAAGAATTCCTTTGTTTACGGTGGATCATCATGACACATGTAGGAAATTTAGAAGGTTGCGAAACCTTGTGTATGTGAGGCACTATTAATTCCTCAACGTGTTGTTTTCTAGTTCTTTCAAAAACTTACGAAATTTTAATCGAGCGACTGTAACAAAGTCAACTGAGTCACTCAAGGCTTGTCCGCTGCAGAACGACTCTGTCACCGGTCCCGGTACAGAGAAGAAATCAGCATGCATACCTACATGCATACATACTTAAAAATACTGCAACACCCATGGGGTGGAGTTCACAAAATTTAAAACGTCCGCTTATCAATTTAACCGTTGGTCAAACAGTGTTTATCTAACAGTTAAACTGTTTAACCGACGACGGTTAGTTTAGTAAAAACATTATATTTTTAAATTTTTAATTAAGAACGTAAACTTGATTGTTGTATGAAACTATGATCACAGATCACAGGTATGACTATGACACTCTTCAGTAAACATAGAGCGCCATCTACAGAAACTTGTTAACATTAAAATGGGTTTTCACTTGTTCGGCGTGAGTAGTAGTCATGTGAAAGCTGTGTTTGAACTTTAGATGCCGGAGCAATATCATAGATAGTTCCAACTGAATAGGCTAGATGGAGCCCCATAAAGCCTAATATTATTCATACTTTAAATCAAATCAAGCTATATTTATTGTCTCACAACTACAGTATTGCCACATAAATAACTTTAACTATAAATACCCTAATAGTCAATAATAAATGATGCAAAAGAAGTACACTTTAAGCTCGCAGTACAATAAAAAGTCCTTAAAAATGTACTGATTAAAAATTATTAAGTGTAAGCTGAGTCCATCTTGTGTAAATAGTTAAAAGTAACGTTTTCTTACCAAATATGTCTTAGAGGATTTAAGATTTTCTTAGAAATACACCCAAAACCTAGCCTCCTGGAGGCAAATGCGTAAATCCGTAATAAGTAGGTACTATTAGATATTATGTAAACATTCAAACGCAATGCACATATATAATAGAATTATCTCCATTCTACACAAAACTATCTTTATTCGAGTCGGTTTCTAATCGGTCGCAGTGCGAAAGCGCTCTTACTTAAAAGCTAAATAAAATAAAATAACACATTCGAGAAAGTGTTGTCGAAAGACATGAGTCAACTAATTATAATCTTACATATAAATCCATGCTCCACACAAACTAGAAGTGCGCCCACCGATGCTTTTGATGGTTTTAATAATAATATGGGACAACATTCACACAAGGTCTTCAGGTCCCAAACTAGGCAGAGCCTGTACTATGGTAACCTAATGACTGATATATACTTACATACATACTTATATATATACTTATATCCATATACACACCCAGACACAGGTCAAACAGACATGTTCATACACACAAATGTTTAACCTGTCCGGGAATCGAACCCGGGACCAGCGGCTCAGAAGGCAGAGTGCTACCAACTGCGCCAACCGACCAGTCAGTTTGATTTGGTAAGGTGTGGCTTCTAAATGGGCTAAAATGTACAGCCGTCATCATAATCTCAAGTCATAGGTACACTGCTTGACATTTACCTATCCCACTTTTCTCCACAAGAACTTTCAAGTGGCTGTAAAAACAGAAGCGAGGGAATATAATAGGAGCAATACGTGCCCACGAATTTAAACATATTCAGAAAACAGCGATTTGGGTTCTTTGGTGGAAGGGTACTTTCTAATACCCGAGTTTTATATATATTATTATTAGCCTTTATTGCTGATACTAAACAATGATTTTACACACAGTAGTAAATTGTTTTAACTTAAATCTAATACATCGGGTTTCCCGATTCAGTAGTCAGCGTGTCCAGTGACACATAGGCCTCTTCCAGCTGCTTCCAATCTTCTCTATGGGTAGCTTGTCTAGACCAGATTGTTCCTCCAATCATCTTGATATCATCTGTCCATCTTTTAGCTTGTCTGCCTCTTCTTCTTTTGCCATCACGTGGCTGCCATTCTGTTATAATTTTAGTCCATTTCCATCTGCTTTCCCTTGTCATATGTCCTGTCCATCGCCATTTTAATCGTCTTATTTTCTTTAGTACGTCTTCTACCTTTGTTGTAGATCTAATGCCTGCTGCTCTTTTGCGGTCTTTTAGCGTCACGCCCAACATACTCCTTTCAATACCCCTTTGACGATCTTAGTTTTAAAGATTAAAGTCTAGGTCGTCACACTATGTGTAATTTTGTTACAATTTATATTGATGGTATTTATATTTATGGTAAAGTGCAATAAAGAATCATTGTATATTTTACGTGCCTCCTACTTCTACACCAGGTACGCTTTGTTCACTCAATGTAAGACCCAATTAGTTACATTCGCTAGCTGGACATGCCCATCATCATATTTTAACTGAACAGTTTTCTGGATTAAGTACATCATACACATCTGATACAGTCAGTTTGATTTTAAAATTGCTGCACTCCATTGCTTACCAACGAAAAATGGAGCGCCCTGGAGCTTCTGAAGAATAGTCAGATTTTTCGAGAACTATATCAAAAGTATAAACAAACCCCTTTTACTCCATTCAATTTATAAAAACATACAAAAAAAATTTTTTACCACAAAAAGGGAACCAACTTCAACACTCAAAAGTGTATTTCACACTTTTGAGTGTTGAAGTTGGTTCCATTTTTTAGTAAAAACTTGTTGAAGTCGGTACCATGATAGTTCAAAAGTAACTGATATCAAAATATTGTGCTCATGGTACCGACTTGGACAAGTTATTTCACACTTTAGATCTGTTCAATTTCTTGGTAAAAAATATTTTTTTCCTCTTTTTAGTGACCTTTGTTACTCTTGGGATCAAATTGTCATTGTGGTGTAGGTATGTTCACCGATGTCTTCACCCACTACTATAATATCGTCTAGGTATAAGCACGCACTTTTCAGTCATTGGAGTGTAACTCAAACATTTAAATTTCATGGAAATTTAAATGGGACCACACGGGTCAAATAAAAAAAGAACGATCAAAATCGGTTCATCCAGTCGGAAGTTATGCGGTAACAAACATAAAAAAGAACATACGGGTTGAATTGAGAACCTCCTCCTTTTTCTAAATCGGTTAAAAAAAGTTCCGATATAATTTAATGCATTCAAACATTCTGAAAAATCCATTACATAATAATGAATTATGCTGTTTCGGAAGAGAAGCATTCACTTCCATTCGGTGACTGCATACGCCCTCGACCGTGAAGATATTAAGTAATCTATTTACACAATATGCACCTTACAACAGCCCTCTTATACACTGTTGTTACATTACACTATCGCACTATAATACTAGCGTTTAAAAACTCATTAGATAATACCTAAATGAGGCAACATTTTAGCAACAACTGTGATCCACTTTTATTACAGCTCCGGCTTCCGACGACCTAAGCGCCTAATCAGAAACGACATTCATCAGCTTACCTAATCAGTTCAATAGTTGACGAGTCGTGCGCTTTTAATATGGTCAGACGTTTAGCTGTAATCATGTTCACAAGGAAATGAAAAGACGGGATTGTGCGTAGAACTTGACCGGCGTCGAAGCCATTTTAATTTCCAAGCTATCTACTTTCTTCTAGGTGAAACTAGCGATGCGCGCCTGGTGTTGATTACCCAAGCAGGAGGAATCAGTTTTCCTCGGAAACGGCCTTACGCAGTTTCTTGTGTTACCTTTACGGTCTCGTAATGATGTTCTCATCCGTAATTGTCGTAACTTATTACAAACAATGCTTTGTTTTTAAATCGTGTAACACCGAATGGAAAATTCGTCAGGAATTATAATTATTACACACTGGACAATCAAAGAGCATATTTATACAAAACATGTTTATTTAACAACAATTAACAAACTACTAATTACAAGTAATAAATAAGCAGTCTAAATATAAATTATTTACAGAAATTCACGGCGATGGTAATATCACATTCGTTCTTATAAGATGCCAAGTTCTGCCAAACTGGTCTCTAATAGTAAATGAACTGCATAATTATGCATGTGTCAAAAAGAAAGCACGATGCAGGTGTGGTGGCACTACGTAACTATCAGCTGATCGGCGGTGAGATCAAAGTGGTTAGCGATCACTCGGGCACCTTAATAATATTATAATCGAATACATTTGCCGATCCTTATTCATACAATCGATTCATCATCATCACAATCTGCTTTTCTCACACAAATGACTATTTATGTCTATATTTACAGAAAACAATCAGTTTGTGAACTTATTCAGTGAGCACGAGGTTTGAGCTCCTCACTGTATTTGATTGTATTATAAGAGGTCTCACTGTAAGCTCCGTGGGAGTCCTTGGGTGAAGAGTAACGGGAGCTTATACCATGTCCACCAAAACTATACTTAGGACCAGAAGAGCTCAAAGAGCTTTGAGATGAACCCGGAGATTTGTACGATGAGCCCTCGCCGAAGCTAGACGGATATTTGGAGGAACTGATGTAATACTGCGGCCCACTAGATGATGCGGCTTGGACACCGCTCGCTGAGTATGAAGAAGCAGGAAAACCATATGTAGTACCAGGAGGAGAAGCGAATTGGCCTGCCGAAGAGTAAGCCCCGGCGGAGTCATATGAGCCCTCAGCCTTTGTATATAATGGAGAAATGTGTTTAGATGGACCCCCGAATCCAGCAAAAGTTGGGAAGCTTCCATGACCTCCTAGGGACAGCGATTCATGAGTTGCAGAGAAAGTCGGGAAGGAATGTGCTCCGTGGGAAGAAGACGCACCAGATTCGCTCGGGATAGATGCACCCAAGAATGTAGATGGTTTGAAAGAAGATTTAGGTGCACCGTGGTTAGTTACGACTTTATAACGTGTACCCGAAGAGCTTGGACCTCCATTTGACTGTCCAGATCCCCGGTGTGAACTTCCGGAACCACTTTGAGATTGGCTTGAGCTACCAAGCGATTGACTGCCAGAACCGCCATGTGAATGTCCGGAAGCTCCTTGAGAGTGATCAGGTGAACCAAAGGTATAAGCGGAACCTAAAGAAAGTCCAGGACCACCAAGAGAATGTCCAGAGTTGCTCAGAGATCCCAGAGAGTAACCTGAACTACCCAAACCATGTTCAGAGCCTCCCAATGAATGCCCAGAACCACCAAAGTTGTATCCAGAACCATCAAAAGAAAGTCCAGCTCCACCCAAAGAATGTCCTAATCCACCTAGAGAGTATCCAGGACCTCCTGAAGATAGCGGAGCACCACCAAAAGAGTAGCCTGAACCTAAAGAAAGTCCTGCGAGAGGATGTCCACCACCAAGAGACAGGGAGCCTGCATCACCGTGTCCACCGCTAGGTACGGCATAACTCAAAGAGGCCGGTTGTCCACCGTGTTCTTGTGAAGGGTTGAACAGAACGGGACCAGTCTGACCATAAGAGCTTAGACCTTTCAGGCCTGTAGCGTAAGAAGGCGCGCTAGCAATTTGGCCCGCCAACTGGTATTGATATTGGGGAGCTGCGTATTGCTGAAGTTGGGGATAAGATACCTGTTGGCCACCGTGGCTGGTCTCATGAAACTCCGCAACGGAATTCGATGGCTGTAGACTCAACGCACTAGATCCTAAACTATGTTGGAGTTGACTCATAAGCTGTGCAAGATCTTGACCGGGCTGCAGGGTTATGGGGGCAAGTTGAATGCTACCACCATGTCCAGATTGCGATCCTTCACCAGAAAATTGTGATCCAGCAGAACCTAATCCGTGTCCATTGAAGCTGTAGACAGGCTTTGCACCTCCGATGCTGTATCCAGCACCAACACTAATGGCGTTGGCATCTCCGTGGTTGGTGGAAGGAGCTTGGTAGTTAGATGCCGAATGACCAGATGACGATGATGGGTAGTGGCTTGGAGCTTCTCTCTTATCTTTCGGCTCATCTAGCCTCGCCAGGACTGCCCATGTCGACGATATACTCAAAAGAGTAACGAATGCGACCTGAAACATAAATAATGTTTTGTATCACAGATACGGACTAGATTATTCTTGATCGAAGAATACAACCTACAGAAAGGAGTCCTAAACCAGTTTCCTAAAAACGGAGGTATGCGGTCGCGCGAGCGCCAGGTTGAACGCCGACCCGCATGTAGTATTTAAGATAATAAATTTGATTTCACTTTTCCCACTTTTACTTTTGCGATATATAATACACTAGCTGCGCCCCGCGGTTTCACCCGCGTGGTGTACGGTTTTCCCGATACCTTAATTATTCAACGGGAAACATACTTTTTCCCGGCTGAAAAGTATACGTGTTATTGTGTTATTACGGGGTAGAAGCAAATTTCATGCAAATCCGTTCAGCCGTTTCAGCGTGAAGGGGTAACAAACTTACAGGCGACAAAAGACAAATGACCGACAAAATTTCGTCTTAATACAGTCTGAGTATGACAAAATATATAATATATAATAGTGTGTTTTGAAAGCCTTATCGCCTTCAAACATTTTTTTAAATTTTATAAAGTTTTAAGTGCATTTAATAATATTTACAATTTCTCAAATAAATTGATTTTGCCGGGAACTACGGTTACATTATATTCAAGCCACTACCAGCATTTTTACGCCATAAAATCGTACCACAAAAACACATTCTTGGTAGTCAAATTAATTCACTAAGAATATAAACGTCGAGTTAATTATCTAAATTATCACTACACTGGTATGATTATCGCTTGCTCTCATGTTGAATCGCCACGGAACGCGCACTCACCGTGAATTTCATTTTTAGATGCTTATTTGGTATGCTGGCCGCGTTGAAGAAACTAAATCACTGCACGATGTTTTGTACACAACACAGAGTGGATATGAAGCTGTACGATCGGTCGGCTGCCTTGTACAGCCGCCGAATTCGTAATGTGATGTCGCAGTATTTTCACCGAATTTATAAGAGAGCGAGCCAAGCGCACCCGGGCAACTGCGGCTCGGAAGCCGCTCGGAAGGGTAAAAGTGCGAGGACCCTTTCACTGGCTGAAAGAATGGGAGCGAACCACCAGGCTTCCGAACCCAACAATGAGGTAATAGAGGCCGGAAGTGTGTTGCATCATAAATCGATCACGTTTCGTTGCTGCTATTTGCCAGATGTCGTCCAGCGTAAGTCGCATGTCGTATAATATACAAATAACGATTGCCATTTTTCGCGGTCGCGGACGTATACTTATTACCCTGCAAATTGTGACAATTGCTTTGGGATTTCTTACACAATCAGCTTTGGCTGTAATGGCGTTTCTTGAGTATATTTTATTGGAAGGAACCTTTTACATTATAGAATCCATTAGAGGCGTGATCGGCTGGGTTTTTCAATATTATATTAATACGACTTAAACACATTGCTACTGATTCTAATGTTCAATTAAAGATATGATGCTATATTAACTGACTTCAAATAATTATGTAGTTCAAAAACTATAATAACAGAATTGCACTTCTTAGAATATACACGGGTTGTCATTTTATATTTTTAATTAAGAGAAATTTAATGTCAATAAATTGCTATGTGCCTATTCTGAAACCATATAATACTAATTTCCAAATCGGGTTAAAAGTGACCAAAAATTATGGTGATGGTTCATAAATGAGTTCTAAAACGTAAAAAATAAAATACAATCGTATTATTAGCCTCCTTTTTTGGAAGGCAGTTTAAAAAGAAAAGATTCTCAATTCGATTGTATTTTTTATGTCATACAACTCAGAACCAATTTGAAAGCCAGTAATCGGTGTATTACTTTTCTAGAATGAAAAAAAATCCTTGCACATTTTAGTAAGAGTCAGTTTTTATTTTTTAAACTACACTATTATTATCGAATATCGAAGAGAAAAAACTACGTGATATTTGTCCAGACCACCCGTCTCGACTTTGTTTTTTTTCCGCAAAAAACATTGTTAAATTCCATAAAAAAAGTGGGTTACATTAAGAAAAAAGATTTTTCTAATATGATTCTATAGGTACTTCCTTTTTAATAATCTTATACTAGTCGTTACTATAGTATGAAAAAATTTTTTTTTCATTTTGTAACTACAATATAAGCAATTTTTTTCAATAAATAAATCCAACACAATCTTTGTTATTTATTTATTTATTTATTTTTTTATTTACAATAGGCAGGCGTTTGACCACTATCTCACCTGATGTTAAGTGATAATGCGGTCTACGATGATTCACGCCTGCCTAGAAGATACCTGTTCACTCGTGACTTGAAGATGCCCAGATTGTATTCATGTGGAAACACAGACTTAGGCAATGAGTTCCACTCGTTAGCTGTACGCACTATGAATGTGGAAGCAAAACGCTGTTATTATACCTTTATCTTTGTTTTTTACTTATTTATATAGAAAATATACATTTTCTTTAATCTCACGTGAGATTAGGAGAAGAGAAGCGTGTCTTACAAAAACTCACAACATGTGAGATGTTGTGAGTTTTTGACAAGGGGAAGGGAGGCCTAAATTCATGGATCCCTAAAATTACCTCACGTAATTTATGGATTGCCCCTTATTATCATAGTACTAAATTAATAATGAAGTCTCAATCTTAACAGTTTTCAAACGCTATCCGTGCACCTGGCACGTGTCATTTTCACTTACTCTTCATGTTTACTTTTACTGATCAGTTTCTTGGCTGATGGCCATCTCAACACATAAAGCACTACATGTGTTTGGAATCAGTAACATTCGATTGCGCTTTCATTCACATGATTTGCGAATGTAGCCTTTATACTCAACAGCATTCTCTATTTGCATAGTAAAGACACCGACATTGAGGTAGCATAGCCTATTATGTTTATGTAGATATAATTATGAATTTATGGACTGTTATTGTGTTGCTATGATTATAAGTTCAAAACTTAATGGTTTGATTCAATAAAGTTGAATTAACGCATTAGCTGCTTATTACCATTAGCTTAACAAAATAAACATCATCATCATCATGAAACCACCATCACTCTGCCAAGAGTGTGTGACTGAAGAGAGAAAAATAAGGAAAAATGATCTGCATGTAATAGGGAGCCTTGATCCAGTCAAAATTGTTCATTCATTCATTCATAGCAGCCATAGGACGTCCACTGCTGGGCATATGCCTTCCCATATACGGAGGATTTGCTAATACTCGCCACGCTCGGCAGGCGGGGTGGCGAGCGCAGTTTGGTTTCCTATCCTCAGAAGGCGCTGCTGCCCACCTTCTGGTACGCGATCTCTTAGCCGACTCTTACGGCACCCACGGGAAAAGATAGGGGAGAACTATTCTAGGCTGTTACCACCACGGCACTATCAAAATCAATCAAAAGTACAAAGCACCTACATATGCACGTTTTTTAAATGGACTATAAAATTTAAGTATACCACCGCGTTTATGAGCAATTAAAACACAATTGATATAGTTAAACATTTTAAGCATTTGTTTATGGTTTTGTTTGGTTGGATTAGGATTTTTTTATGTGATAAGGTGACGGAACGAGCAAAAACCCACAGGATGTTAAGTAGTAACCTCTGACTATAGATACAATTCGTGAGGAACTGCAATGCGCTCGTCACCCTGAGACATAAAATTGGTAAGTCTCATGTGCCTGTAATTTTTTTTTTTACCGTTCAAACCGGAACACAATCATGCGAATAATATAGAAATAGTTATTATTATGGTGGCCGTACTTTCCCGGGAGATCATTCACACAGAGTGCCACTACTCTTGAACTACTCTGCATTACTCTTGTCTGTCAAATGCAGATAATGCTGGGCTTAAACTTTATAAGGCCATTTGAATTTCTCCGTTATGATAATGTGTATAGGTGGGCCTATTTTGAAATCACTAAAATTTTGATGGTATCGATAAAAGTCAACATAAAATGAGATCAGATCAGAATGCCACTCATGACGTCGTGGCAGCTGAGGCATCCACATATCCAATGATCATATCTTAGGCTCAGGACTGATATTCAACAAATATAGGACCTAGAATATTTACTGGGCTCATAGACATCTAACGAAATTAATACCCAAAATGCTTAATGAATAATTATTTTAATCAGTGATCTTAAAAATTGTTAGACAAGCAAGCTCCAGAAGGTGGACTAAAGCTGACATTTGTGTTTATTGACTGAAGCTGAATCTTAAGGTCAGATTCCACGCAACTATCTCCAGATCGAAACTTAAATTAATGTGTCAACGCTACTAAAATTTCTACATAAAACATATGCCTTTAGTATGAATGCCCATAAACTTGGTATTTTAAAATCTACATAAATAAAATGCGCTTGTTTGCAACATTTTTGAACACTTAAATATTTGCTCGTAAAGTGAATAAAGCACACTTTACGAGCTAGTGTACGCACACGCATATTAAATAACATTACACACCAGTGCGTAATATAATTATCCCTACAAAGTTATAGTAGTACCTTACAGCATATTACATACATTCAAGTAAACATAGTTAATAATTAACTGTAATAAGCAATACATATTTGTTTTTATGCTCAATGTGAATCAGCAAATGATGTGATGATAAACGTGACATGAAATTCGTGAGTCCTGCTCATTACACACTTGGCTGAATTACGTCCTAGCCTGCGGTTCCCACTTCAACCGACAGCCTCGTGTGTGGATGACCAATTTAGCTCACATGTATCATATTATATCTATGAATGGGCCGATGCCTTTATTCAAAAGGCTACTAGTAGCTGTAGTACTAGTCGCTGCTAGTAAGCAGAGCCCCGCGGTTTCACCCGCGTGGATTACGGTTTTCCCGCTACATCAATTATTCCACGGGAATCATCTATTTTACCGGGATAAAAAGTAGCTCATGTTCTATTCCATACTATAATCTATCTCTGTGTCAAATTTCATCTAGATCCGTTAATCCGTCCTGGCATGATTGAGTAACAAAGATCCATCCATCCATCGTAACTTTCACGCTTATAATATTAGCGGGAAAATACCAATAACTATTTTTTATGATGATCGATGATAACAACCGATGCCGCTCGCGTGATAATAAAATTGAATAGTCAGAACAGTAACACAGCAAAGAAAAAAAACCTTACGACTTTTCATTGGTATTTTTTCTGGACACTGATGCCGTAACAAAATAAAGAGGAAAAAGCGTTTGTTATTTGAATCACGACTACGAGATCAGTGCGGAATACTGTTTCGTCACTTTTTCATTGAAGATACGGCTGCACATTTCCGAAATAATAATGGATATGTGCCGTGGTGGTAGCGGGTGCCGTGGTGGTACTGGCACAGAATAGTACTCCCCCATGTCTTCCCGTGGGTGTTGTAAGAATCGGCTAAGGCATCACGTACCAGAAGGTAGGCAGCAGCGCCTTCTGAGAATAAGAAATTATACTGCGCTCGCCAACCCGCCTGCCAAGCGTGGTGAGTATTGGCAAATCCCCCCTATATGGAGGAGGCGTATGTTCAGCAGTAGACGTTTTATGGCTGAGATGATGATGATGATGATAATGAATGGATATGTACGTACCTATTCACACAATCAGATAGTTTAGCTACAAAACTATTGTTTCCGGTAACATAAAATTATAAATAAAAATAAATAGGTGATAAATAAATTGTTTATTGCAGAAACTTTAGTGTGCACATGCGTGTTTTGAATTTAAAAGTTGCTTATACTAATGCTAGATGTTATTCAGTGCTTCGTTTGCATTTCACTTTATATTTGATATAAAATTTATCACATCCCGCAATAATACTTTCGCGGTCCCATCGGCGAGTGATTGAGATACCTGATCATTACCTAAGCTACATTTTCTGCCACGCACTGCCACTGTGTAGAACGGGCTACCACGATTGAAGCTTTATTGAATGATTACTATAATTAACATAATTATAGAAACGATATATGACTCATGGAACCTTCAAGAAAAGAGCATATTTCCCCTTCAGAGACCGATGACCTTCGAATCAGCAGCAAACAAATCATATTAAGATGATTTTCTGCATGGTTTAAACCTGAATGCTTGTTGAACAATCACACTAGACCTCAAATGTTTAATAGACTCGGACAACGAACTATAAATTCGTTGGACTCGGGAACAGCTCTCAAAATTAAAACGCATAAAAGTGCTTCTGTTTTTAATTGATGGATCTTTTGGATTGTATGGATTCAGAGTAAGGCTGAAATTTAAGAAGGTATTCGAAGCGACCACTGTTTTCGCTCTTCACTTTTAGCAAATACCAATAGAAACTATGATACGCCAGGCTCTGGTGTAACTTATATATTGCCTCCAATCTCTCACGCCGTATTTTGACCTATATATCACAATCGCAAACGTTATTCCAATTTATGCGTGTACATATTACATATTAACGTCATTACTTAACATCAGGTGAGACAGTTGTCAAATGCAAACTTATAATAGTAAAAAAAAAAAGAAAAAAATATTACCTTTTTTGTTGGTTTCGGTTTTTTTTATTGGCCGTGGTGGTACCGGCCTAGAATAGTACTACCGTGGGTGCCGTCGGCTAAGGGATAACGTACCAGAAGGTGGATAGCAGCGCCTTCTGAGGATCCGAAATCATACTGCGCTCGCAAACCCGCCTGCCAAGCGTGGCTAGTATTGGCAAATCCCTCCTATATGGGGGAGGCATACGTCCAGCAGTGGACGCACATGGCTGAGAAAAGAAAAAAAAAGAATATTACCTTTTCTCTGCGCAAGCAAAATATATGTATTGTGAAACTATTTTCTTAAAATGCATGGCTCACCTACGTATCGCCAATTAAATATTCAAACTGTTACAAAGTCCTGGAATTCTAACAAAAGTCTTAAGTTGTCTTAAGTCATTACGAAAGCAGCTTGCAGAACTATTTTTTATCTGGTACGCAGCTCGCACAGTAATCCTAATTACCTATACATGTCTCATTCATACCATCTTGAATATCTATCTGAGCATTGTTTTTTTGTATGTTATTTTGACAATAAAGGCTAATAGTTCCATTGTTGCTTTCTTGACTTCCACAAAAAATCAGTTAAACTTTACGATGTCTATCAAAATAATTACTATTATGACATAAACTTATTGTCTGGTTTACATCTGGCAATGATCGTTCATTCTGTATTTGTTTGTTATGTAATAATTGTGTGTGTATGAATGATTGAGTACGACGAAATATTTATACGAACAATATGCATGCAATGGGTATAGTGTGCAGCTGTGTGTAATTAGGTGTTAATTTATCTATGCTAGCGACGTTTTTATCCTCTTTCATAACCTTTCCAACTATTTACTTGGCGCATAAATGCGCCCTACGTACGGCATCAATTTCAATTTATTCTACCATTGCATGTACTTCTATCTTTCAGCATTACTTTTCTGGATTTTGTAGTAGATGGTGGTCCCTGACCGTAGCCTTACATCATCCCAATATTTATTAATATTATAAATGTGAATGTTTGGATGGATGGATGTTTGTTACTCAAACACGCCAGAACGGCTGGACGGATTTGGACGAAAATTGGTATGTAGATACTTCAGATCTCGGAATAACACATAGGCTATTTTTCATCATCATCACCACGTGGTTAAACCTCGAGGCGTAGCCAGTACATATATATACCATATCACCGGTATATAATTTCTTATATATGACATACTAGTTAGTATATAGCTAACCTTATCCGTGCCCTTTGAGGATGATACGATATGTTTGATGTATAACTGATGATAACTATTTGACCCCTATTTGGAACGATGGACATTGCCAATATTTTCCGAGGTGTGTTACACTAGATTTAAATAAAGTCAATTTCGACTGGTACTGGCATGCAGTCGACTGCCTAAGCATTTTAGATGTTTGGTGTCAGATTTTGGATTATAAAAGTGATGCGATACGGGAACAGAAAGTATCCACTGCTATGAAAACACTTCGAATCTCTTTGTCCTACAAATATTATAAATGCTAAAGTTTGTGTGTGTGTATGTGTGTATGTTTGTTACTTCTTCACGCTCAAACGGCTACACCGATTTCGATAAAATTTGGTATGAAGATAGTTTAAACCTTGGATTAACACATACTACTACTACTACTTGGCTACTTTGTAAGCGGAAAAAGTATAGTTCCCGTGGGATGATTGAGGTAGCGGGATAACCGTAATCCATTCAGGTGAACCCGCGGGGCGCTACTAGTATAAAATAAATACCAATTTTGCGTCCTGTATGTCACCTCTGGTGTCTTTGTCATTTCAGTTCAAAGATTGATGTGACTGAAATATTCTGAAGCTCTAAATTTTCCAAATGTCATATCAGATATCATCAGACGAACGACTTTCGAACGACGATACTGAATACAAAAAAGAAGCATTATTAATACATGCTTACTAATATGAAATACATTTAGGACGTATTAAGGCCAAAACCCAGCTCTCTCTTAAGATAAAATGTCTCCATACAAAAGACTTGAACGCGTGCCGTCAAATCGACATGTTACTAATGTTTTTATACATTTATAACAGACATATTATAAGCGAAAGCAGACGAAACTGATTGTTAATTATAGTCGTTTCAGTCTGTGATAGGGGCTCAGTTAGAATTACTTTTGAAGCGATGATAGCTCAGCGGGAGTAGCGTCGGATGTCACTGACGGACACTGGTTCGATCCAGTACAATTGTATAACGCAAGTATTGTCCGTTCAAACTACGTTTTGTTTATGTCAAAGTTGTACTAGATAACATGACTGTTATCGGTCTTAAATTCAACTGTTTCACGCTGCGATACGACGGCGATAGTTATTGAAACGATGATTGCAAAAATTCTGCGCCAAAAGTATTAATTTAATTATATCGAAATAAAACATGCTTCACGTCATATCATCTATGGACAGGGTCTCACAAAAGTGACCACCTGTGTAAAGGAGAGGGGAGGGATACAAAATTTAATGAAATTCGTTTGACGTAATTTATAGGTGTACTTTATATAAATACTAAAATATTTACTGACATAAATAGAAAGTAGTAATAACCCACTTTGCTTGTTAAAAAAAAATACAAACAAAGCAAAGCCAATGGTAAACGCTAGTAAAGTAATCATCATCTCAGCCATAGGACGGCCACTGCTGGACATAGGCCTCCCCCATTGATTTCCACAAGGACCGGTTGGAAGCGGCCCGCATCCAGCCCTTGCCTGCGATCTTAGTCAGGTCGTCTGTCCACCTGGTCGGTGGCCGTCCTATGCTGCGCTTGCCAGTCCGTGGTCTCCACTCGAGAACCTTTCGACCCCAACGGCCATCGGTTCTTCGAGCTATGTGCCCTGCCCACTGCCACTTCAACTTGCTAATCCGCTGGGCTATGTCGGTGACTTTTGTTCTTCTACGGATCTCCTCATTTCTGATTCGATCGCGTAGAGAAACTCCGAGTAAAGTAATATATATAGTATATAGTATAATATATAGTAATATTTGGCACAATTATATATTCATCTTTATACATTGGTAAGTATGTATGTCTGCTTCTGTTTAAAATTGCGATTTAATTAAGTACTTAAATCAACACTCATCATAATTAAGTCGAGTAGTTGCCAGCTAACTAACATGCTGTTATACAACTCATCTCGTTAGTTATTAAAAAAGTTAAAAGACATGGGCATGACTTCCGTATTGATTTGGCAAAAGGCGAAGTTTTAACGACGCGTCTCCGACATTGCTTAAGGACTGTTACCCTTAGACAACAAACGCGACCGATGGCTTAGTGTACCTCCCCCTCCTTCCTTCCAGCAGGAAGGGAGCAGAGCCTCATGGAAAATGCCGCTATGGGCTACTCTCACGGTCACCCCATCCAGGGTACGTCCGGGAAGTACGTTACTCGGCTACGAACACTTCTTTTCATTTTACAGATGCACTGAAATGTATTGCCTGTTTCAAAAATTATGCAATGTTAACATGACTAACCGTTTCACATTTATGTTCACTGTTGCAGAATCAAATTCTCAAGTTGAATAACCAACATCATTACGTTTTTAGGTACACTTTAACGAACTCTTGTTAATGATTTCATTAAATCAAAGAACCGTGACTTCATCATTCATTAATTTCGCGGATCCCCATTGCGTGAGTCTAAGCAGCCCTTTACAAGTTTTATTTGGCTCTTCGGAGATAGTGAAGCGAAATTGATATTATCTATTTACAACGAGATAAGAACTATAGTACAATGTCTTATGTTTAATTCCACTATATGCTAGGCCTTAACAAAACGGTCAGATTGTTACGAATGTATCTCTGTTTTTGTTTTATTTAGCACCTTCTGAATCGTATCACTTATCTCGGTAAGTGGAGCGTCCTAAAAAAGCTGAGAATTTGACAAGCATTACGCAAGCCGTGTGATGGTCGAAAACTGTGATATTTTTTTACTTTTGCAGTCGTCTCGTGTCTACAACCATTATGATGTTGGTTTCGCAATTGTATAATGATTTATATTATTATATTGGTTAGCTGTCATCTGTTCTAATTCGCCTAAGTAGGTAGGGGCAAAGAAAATGGTTATCTAAGGCTGCGTTTCAATTTGGGCTCACAGTGCACACGTTCGTACGTAAGGATTTAGCTGTTCCGAGATGAATTTAGTACTGACGGTGCTGACGCTCGTAAGTAAATCGGAACGGCTTTTTGTGTGTGAATGCGCGCGAATTCTTTATATTATGTCTGTTCCCTTTAAATTCATATTAAATCATTCACTTCCGTACTTCATGGGCACTAAATGGGTCATTTTTTTCTGAAATATAAAATTACGTTTTTAATTTTTTATGGACGGACTACCAATTTTTCAACAGATTCTCTTAATGAGTCAGATGTTTGACTCTCAGTGCATAGTTATTTATCTATGTGTTTGACAGCGCTCACACTGCTCTACGTCGTACTCGTGAGCGTTCTAAGCACAGGATGTTGACGTCATGGATGACGTCTTATACATTTTGTGTGCAGCTGTCAGTGCATTTTGGAATGACTTTAAGCACGCTCTCTGTGCTCAAAGCTCAATAAGAAACTCACCCTAAGTTGCTTTAAGGTTGTATCTAGAATTTGTAGGCTGTTTTAGTGCAATACGCACGCAATAATAATTTATGTTATTTTATAATATAACTTATTCGCTGCCGCTAACCAAAAACATAGTAGAAAAATCATATGCTTAGTGCGCCGACAGGCAATGGGAATGATACTAAGATTTACTATACAGATAGGTAATAGAAACAAAAGAATAGAATCACTCACAAAGTGCACCCAGCAGCCATCTTAAGTAACGCATAAGTATATACCATAAGTAAAGACAAACCGAAATGCCTGTATGGGTAAATCATTAAGGTATGGAGACCTAAATTAAAAATATAGAAACCAACTAAATATTTATCTTCTAGACAGACCTACCAGGCGCGGACACAGCCAAAGATTTTGAAGGGTTACCTGGTTCTCCTTATTCTTGCTCTAATCCTTTCTCAATGTAGCTTTTCACTCTCAATCTACATTTCAAGAGGTTATTCAATGTGATTTAGAAGAGTAGAAGAATTTTTTTAAAACCGTGCCTCCCCCCCAAAAAAAAAAACCCCTCCACCCCGCCTGGGACCGCTACTGGGGCCTACGTTTAAGTCGATTTGAGATGCAACTATAGCATATTGAATAAAGCAATTTGAATTTTAAGAAACTAAAAAAATACCTAAGCTTCACTTTCCATTATGAGACGTATACCTACCTACAGTTGATTGATGAAATATGTTACGAAACTAACGCTTGAATTTTTTTTTTCAAGCTCTCGTAGAGCTAAAATGTAACTTTTACGAGCATCTCGTTTTTGCGCAGCCATAACGGATATTATTATTATTTTCACTGGTTGCGCCACACGTCTAAAGACATTACGTTTGAAGCTTATTTTAGATAATCTTTGCAAGCTTTATAGAAAGAGCTTTCAATTCAACGGTTTTACAAATAACTAAATCCAACAGTCCAGTCGATGGTTGGATTTAGTTAGATAAATTTATCTAACTAAATCCAACCATCGCCTTATTTGCGAGTAGTTCTTCAATCTAACCACGACTCTCGTTGTACCTTAGATATTAGCCATTAGTTTTTATGTAATGAAAATTGTAGCCCACTTTTTTTAGGATTTAAGAACTAATACTGTATCTCTATTATAATATATATGGAGGTTTGTAAATGGCTCTTCCTAACAATATTTTTTGTGCTATTTTGTAACTATAGCTGTAAGCCACCCAAAAAAAAAAAAAAAAATAAATAAAAAATAAAAACAATATCTTCAAATATGTGATCCACGGTCAATAAACGTTATTTATTTATATAAAATGTCGCCCCTCTTGTGTGGGTGACATCCAAATGCCATGATTCGACTTAACTGATATGAAAATATTTCAAGTAAGGATAAAATAGCTATTTAAACAGATAATTAAATCATTAATCTTAAAAAGAATGAAGATTTGATTATTGACAGCCAAATTTATAGCCAAAACTCTTCTATTAGTGATGCTGAAAAAGAAAAACGAAATATCAATTATAAAAGAAATGTAATGATTTGCTTAATCTATTAACTTTTCATTTTTCATTTTCATTTCATTTTCATTTTCATTAACTAACGTCCCAGTCTGCTGAATTTGATTAAAATGATATAATTAACACGTACCCATTTATAAAATACAAAGCTGTTGTCAACAATCTTTATGAACACATAAGTAACTAATACATACAGAAGAAATACTGTCCGTTTTGTCATTCTTAAAACACAACCGACTTCCGCTATTCATAAAAATTTTTGTCACTTACTCTCAGCATCGTCTGCTCATTCCTTAACTTGTCCACGGCTATCTTATAACCTCTTTTTATCAACAACTCTTATCAAAGTGTCATAGACAATTTCGCTGTCTGTAGCCGCTACAGAGTACCTGTCAACCAAAAAGTTTGTAAGTAATATAATTGAAACCTTAAAGTACCATCATTATACGAAAGGTGAGTGTAACGTTGTAAGCGATCGCTATGGCAATTCCATAATCGCAGGTGATAGTCGAGCTTCGAAACCGGAAACATTATGATATCGAGACCAAATACGTAATCATTGATGGACTTTTATTTTCCAATACCTCACCGGTAACGCGTGGTGTCTACTTGATTAAAAATGCAGATCAAAATTAGTTGTTAATATGCAAAATATGTTTTAACGATTTCATAAAGCAGTGAAGTTGTCTACATGAATTTTTCCTCCTTCATTATTCTTTGTCCTCATGATTGAGGGTGGTGACCATCTTTTTTTTTTTTTTTTTTTTCATTTATTCAGTTGTTTTTCATTATTTAACTTAAGCTAAAAATACTACAGACTCAGCTCATCTCCACCTATATCTTCTTCCGGATAAATCACATCAGGTATATATTTTTTGTCTTATCACACTCAAGCCATGCCTCTGACGACTGAGACACGGCGATCGTCATTTATTTACACATAACACTTAAAATAATACATCACAAAAATACATGGTTAAAGCTGATGTAAGTATAACAAACCTTTAGCAGCCCTGCTAGGGTACTTACCAGGAACACTAGGAAACATATACAACGAGCACCAAGACAAATCTTATTAAAGATATTATAACAACATCATACATTAATAAAGGTAAGAATGATAATCATCTAGAATTTAAGTAACTTAATATGTAATAAAAAATCTATGGCTTACAGCTCAATATCAGCTAATAATCACACATATTTTTAATGCAGGTTGCTTCAGTCAATTAACAATTTTAAAAAATCAATTATGGTTGAATTGCGTTGATTGATAAACCCTCAAGAAAACACAGTATATAATACAATGCAGCTATGAAATATGCCCACGTACCTGCAGAACATCCATAGATCGCCCACAATCTTTCTAGACGTGCATTACAGAAGAATCTTCGATTATAGTGCTGGTCGCGTGTACATTTGTGGTGGCCGGCCGGTATCACACAAATGTGAGTCTCCTTCAATCTCTGCTCACAACTATAATTGCACGTATGTAATTGCGGTTGTGTATATTTCTTGAGGATAATCTATTATTTCGTTATTTTATATTAAAAGAATGCGAAAGCGTGATGTGAAAAAATATATGTGCGTTTTTTTTAAAAAAAAAATATACTTTTGAGTGTTGAAGTCGGTTCCAATTTTTGGTTATTTTTTTTGGTTTCATCTAAATCTTGATCTAGCTAGACTAAAAAAAGACATGCGGCAAGGTATTTGCGTAATGCATACAATGTGCCGTTTGATCCATAAAATGTATGTTGTTGTATTCTTGATCGAAGGTTGCTACAGATGTAACATATATTGTGTAATCCAAAATAACGTAAGAGTGTATCTAAACCTACGGAGACTACAAAAAACATCCAGATGATCTTTCCGATTCATACTTGCAGTTACCACAAACGGAACGTACGAACTCGATTACAAAACGAGTATCTACTTCGTGGATATGAATGAACTGTAACGTATACAGTTGAAATGTTCACACAACGTTACAAGCAAGGATTTACGCGTAATGTTGTATCGTTAAGTACGCTCTGGGGCCTTACTATCAGCTTTGTAAAAACAATGCAAGTTCCGATAAGTTCTGAAACCGCTTAGTGTGAAATCATACCACCACCACGGCATCACGCTTCGTTATAGGTGAACGGTTTGAACTTTGATATCCTTAAAGGTGAACGGTTATTGTTGTCTCTGGCATGTTTTAGCCAGGTTTTAGAACTGATCTAAACCTGCATGGTTTTTTCAAAGATGATAGTAAGGCCCCAGTACTGTATTTGCAGTCTAAAATTACGTTTGTGCATAAATAATTTGTTACCAATTTCCTACGCAATATTTTTATCTTTCCGTAACAAAATTTTGCAAGACATCAGAAAACTTCAAATAAATTGGTAAATTCTATTTCTAGTAATGACGTGATCAGGGTAGATATTATATAATTTTTCTTTCATCATCATTGATTGTCAGTGATGATGCGGTCGAAGTAGGAATCACGCTATGGCTAGAATGTTAATTGGCTATCAAGAAAAGCTGGACGAACTCACTGTGCGTTTTCATCAGTTTTCATACTTGAGAGTGGTAGCTTTCCAGGCGTGTACAAGGAAATTCCCTACCATCATGCCATGCAATTCATAACGACGACGTTGACTAAGTATAACAAAAGCTGAAGACGAAGGTGAGGATCGAACCAGGTGCATCATTCATTAACGGTCTTCATTCACGACCCCGAGACTGTCATTCGATTTTGCATGGTGGTAGAGTACTTTCAAATACCCGCCTGGCTAGCTACCACCCTCAAGTTTCAAAAACTGTCACCAAACACTTAGTGTGTTCAGGCAGCAGTCCTTGAGAGCCAGTGAGCATTCTAGGTCTAGCGTAATAAGATCTTCGACCACATCGTCACTGACCATCAAGTGAGATAGTGGTCAAACGCTAGATCTATACAGAATAAAAAAAAGATCAAAAACCATTTTTTTTTTTTTTTTTTTTTTTAGGATCTACAATTCAAAATATTCGTGACAAGTACCGTCAGATTTTCTCTTTTATACAAAATATTGTTGCAAACAATAGATTAAACAATAGATTTAATCTTAAATACGCTGGCTTCTGTGTTATATAGATAACTGTACCTACTACATACAATACAAGCTTTTCCATGAAGTACATAGTTCTACAATACATGAAAAAGCTATCTGAATTAAAGGGATTTGATATTCTATTACCGGAAAGTTCTTATAAAATAGAGTCTTAAATAAATTTTAAATTTTAAAATTGACTGACCGGTTGGCGCAGTTGGTAGCACTCTGCCTTCTGAGCCGCTGGTCCCGGGTTCGATTCCCGGACAGGTCAAACATTTGTGTGTATGAACATATCTGTTTGACCTGTGTCTGGGTGTGTTTATGTATATAAGTATATATCAGTCATCAGGTTATCATAATACAGGCTCTGCCTAGTTTGGGACCTGAAGACCTTGTGTGAAAGATAAAAAAACAAAAAAAAAAAAAATTTAATAAAAATAAATTTAATAAATATCTTTTTTATTAGTACTCGTGTATACAGCCATATTATGATATATATATATATATATATATATATATCATAATCATATATATATATATATATATATATATATATATATATATATATATATATATATATAATATATGGCCTAAAATGGTGAATTTTATATAAAACTGTACACATTCACTTGATATAATTATGTAGGTATCCTAACGAGTTTTGCTGTTAAATGACCTGCTTTCTACTCGATCATTACAATAACAAATTAATAGCATGTTTAGTTATCTAATTCTACTCTGGGCTGAATTATTGCCTCACTACGGTTATAGGGGCAACACTGACACTCCACTCGGAAGTGCGGATAGTTACAAACATTAACTAATTCAAGTGTTAGTCTTGATTCCTTATTATATCGTTCATGAAAATCGGGGTGTTATCTCATGACTGATGCTGCGGACAAGTAATTTCTTGGGATCCTGTTATCTTACAATGTAACCTGGGCAGCATTACTATTTATATATTATGCTTTATGAATCTTCTTAATATTTTAACCCCCTTACTAATACACATTGATTACGCTGTGAATAGTAATTCAGTGTTTTGTTCCGATCTCTCTACGTCAAACTGTCTCATTAGCGACAAAGACAAAACACTGAATAACTATTCAGAGGTTATGCAACGTTTATTAGTAAGAGGGTTAATTCCTAACAGCAGCAATTAAGAGAAGTCTAATATATAGTGCCAGACGACTGAGATTCGTTCGGAGTTTTCCTGGACAAAATACCAACCATGTACATACTTCGATGCAATTCGTTAGAGCAGTTTTCAAGAGAATCTGGATATGCTCACAGGAATTGCACAATAGAAAATGTGTAACTGGGTGCCAATGATCCGCTCCGCGTTTTCCTAAGCACGACGCGAATATTTATAAACATACTTGCTAAGAACAGGGTTATCCATGTACAAATTGTCATCCATTATGATAAAGCCGTTACCGAGATGCTTTCGTGATGTGTATGAATTACTCCGTTAATAGTAAATCTAAAAGATATCGTTGCATCTCTATGTGGTATCACAGCACCCAAATTTACTAAAATGCTAAGAGCTATTTATCAAAACATATCGATCGCAATTGTTATTAGAACAACGTAGAATAACATGAATTACGCAACATATAAGTCACTTCCGAGGCAGCCTTTCCAACGGTCTAAAAGCCTTTCTAAGTAGGTGATTCACCTAAATCTTCTGATTCACCCTTATGTAATAGGAGAGGAGAGGTTTCTAGACCAAATTCAATAGTACTTTCAGCAAAAGTTCAAATCAGCTGTAAGGCTATTGTTATAGATGTGATATTGCGATGAACTTTTGTCGTGCAGTTGCTTCCGTAAGTTGGCGGCTCCAAGGCCGTTATGTCGGTCGTTGGAAGCCTGTCCGCGTACAGTTTTCGTCGTTTTTTTTTCCGGACTGACCACTTTTACTCTCTAGAATGGACCGCTCGAATGGATATTTATACATTGTTTATAGTAAATTATGTAACTTGATGACGTCAGCCTGCACACCTTCCGTTGATGGACTAGTGTATTGAACTAAGTAGGTTAGTATGTAAAAATTCGTGCAAATATCTAAAGTTGAAATGAATTCGTCTGCATCGAATGCACTGCTCATAGCGACGTCTCATCCCTATTTACACAAAATGAAATAAAAACAAGCATGGTCTTACCACTAATGAGACTATAATTACAGACTAGGATATCTATAGTACATACCTACATAATATATATTGTTGGCTTGCAAATATTAATTCTTTATCAAAACTTGCAGCAAAACTTACATTAAGATTGTGGCTCTGTCGTAAATATGCCGCAATTATTTAATTTAATATAAGCGTAAAATATATACTTTGAATTCAGAGATGACAACTATTTCTAGTTAGTTACCATTATCGTATAAACGAATAATATTAATAAAAATATGGAAATGGGGCACTTGCTCCTCGAGCGTGGACCGCATAAATTAGGTTCATGTACCTAATTTGCTTTAATCGCGGGCGGACCGGTACTAGTGCACCACGTGTGGTTCTCACTAAATATTTTTATTATTAGGTAGAAGCACAAATAACTAACAACTGGGTGTGCGTTTGCCTGTAGGTAGTTGTATATAGTCCAGTTTTTGGTAAAGTGATTTCTTTATTTAAATAACCGATTTCAAAAAAGGGAGAGGTTCTCAATTCAACCGGTATGTTTTTAATCTTTTTTTTATTTGAAAGCTGGAGCTTCCCGTGTTGTCCCATTTAAATTTCATTAACATCAGTAAAATACTTGATAATATTTATTCTTTTATTTTTACTTAAAGTATTTACATTCTATAGGATACAGTAGTTTGGGCGATAATATTTTAAACACAGCAAATTCATTTTACACCTAACCACGAACGATAGATACCATGGTTAGTAACAAGAAACATCTGTCCAAAAAAAAATGTGAAAGAAGTTATTTTCTCATAGCGCCGTTTCATTTTGTCAATTTTTAGTCAACATTATAAATAGAGATCCAATGCAAATTTTCTTATCGGAAGCTCGTGATGTAAGAACACGATATACGCTCGGCTAAAAATGACACTTTCATATTCATTAACAATGTCTGTTTCTATAGTGTGTGTTCTACTTCTGTCTAAATATTAATTTTGAATTAAAATTCTTTAATTCAAAAGGCTCTTATTCTATTTGCGCTAAAATTCAAATTAGTATAACTCCTTCCAACGCTATATCTAATATTTGACGAGTTATATTCAATTGCTGACCAATTGCGGGTAAGATTAGTCGGCACTAAAGTGACGACTTATTTTACCTAAAACCTACAATTTTAGTGAAAAGTTAATATGTTATTCATAAGTGTCATACTAATGAAACGTGACGAATAAGGACGACCGAATAAAGACGGTGACGTTATCGTCACCGTCTTCTTCTCTTATTTATTTTATATAATTTTAGTCCTATTGAACCGGAGAATCTGGTTAGAAAACTATGTAATAAATTAAAATTATTACGACATCTTCAGTCGTTCAGGTCCGAACGGCGACAAGAGCGTAGAACTCTCCTTCGCGGCGTCTTCTCTAATACTGAGTACAAGGAAGGAGAGTTCTACGCTCTTGTCGCCGCTCGGACCTGAACCACTGAAGATGTCGACCGCAGTGATCGACGAAACGTCTGGAACACAAGTTTCACTTAGACCACGGCCAAACAGCCCGGAAGCAATACATACAACATGCAACGCCGGCCGTGAAAGCCTTAGAGTTTACATAAAGTTATTACATCATTTTATGGCGTTGTTTCTTAATTTGTCACTTGTCACAACTGTCAACAAGTGAATGCGTCCAGTTCAGATGGAGCGACAATCGCTTCTGGGCAGTGTACATTCAGACCATACGTCAGGTTATGCAGAGCAATCAATCCTATGCGGGACATCTTTCACTATCCTAAGAGATGTTGCATAGTGACTTGTTCAGCCGATATTGTATTTCACGTTGAATAACTCTTAATTATATCAAAATCGTCTTAGCTTTATACCACTTACATGCGTTAGCATCATATATATAGTTTGTGCCTAAAGGTACTAAAGGTTTGCAAAATGTTTTCTTTGACAGACAAGAATAGTTACTACTAGCGACCCGGCAAGGGTTAATTAACGAAATTAAACGAAAAATTAATTAACGAAAGAGTCCTGGATTCCATAGTACGGGTCTCGAGCCTAGTTTGGGATCCAGGTGCTCCATTACATTTATGTTCTGAATTGCCTTTTCCTAAATAAATATATTTTCATTTCATTTTCATTTCATTTTCAATTTTAAAAAAAGGTGAAAATGTGCGATTACTCTTAGCTACAAATCAAAAGCGTTTTGTAGTCAGAGTGAAAAGTATGATAACTGTTTGTAATTTTTTGAGCAGGGTTATAAAAACGACAGGGAAATCGCATAGGCTGCGGTCCATGCTCATGTGGGCCCGCACTAGGATTCCCTGTATCGCGGGAGGCATGGACACACACAATCACAACACACAAACATCCAAGACCCGGGACAAACATCTTCACTCATCGCACGAATGTTTGCCCCTGCCGGGATTCGAACCCAGAGTCCCAGAAGTCATGTCAATGACACTAACCACTGCGCCACGGCGACCGTTGTCGATGGTCGTCGTCGTGGTTGCAAAGAAATGTTTTTCTCTACGTAATATTTAAATCAAATAATTGGTTCCTGTGGAATAACCAGATTGAGTGAAAACTATCGCGAGTTTCTTCCATACTTGTAATGTAACAAACCGACTAGGACTCACGTGGTAAACACTGGAAAATTACTCTCCGACCAGTTTCGAACTTATTTAGTGTTTACCACGTGAGTCCTAGTCGGTTTGTTACATTACGAATAACCAGATGTTTCCTACAGGTAATGGGATAAATGATTCATTTCATTTTCCCAGCAAGTGAAACCGCGGGACGCAGCTAGTTTATTATAGGTGATTCCTATAGATATTATAATAAAATTATACACAATAATACAAGCGTTCAATTTATTACAAAATTTATGTACATATATTATCATGTAGCCAATACGGTAGTGAAGTGCGTTGGGAAAGGAAACAGTCAGGGGTAGTTGGAGTAGTAGGGGTAGATGGGAGTGATAGGTTAGAAAACTGCCGGTCCGACGTAGCCTGGGGCCACAAAACGGCCGCCATAGGCGACACCAGCACCGTTGACCACGGTCGGTCCAGCTACCAGGGTCTGGGAAAAGAAAGAGTAAAGTGTAAACAATTAAAAAAAATGTAAACTCTAAGGCTTTCACGGCCGGCGTTGCATGTTATATGTATTGCTTCCGGGCTGTTTGGTCGTGGTCTAAGTGAAACTTGTGTTCCAGACGTTTCGTCGATCACTGCGGTCGACATCTTCCGTGGTTCAGGTCCGGGCGGCGACAAGAGCGTAGAACTCTCCTTCGCGGTGTCTTCTCTGATACTGAGAGGAGAGTTCTACGCTCTTGTCGCCGCCCGGACCTGAACCACTGAAGATGTCGACCGCAGTGATCGACGAAACGTCTGGAACAAAAGTTTCACATAGACCACGGCCAAACAGCCCGGAAGCAATACATACAATTTTAAAAAAATTTTTAACAAAAAATTCAATCGACTTCAACACTCAAAAGTATGAAATAACTTGAAGTCGGTACCATGATAGTTCAAAAGTAAGTGTAGTGCTCAGGGTACCGACTTCGACAAGTTATTTCATACTTTTAAGTGTTGAAGTCGGTTGCATTTTTTGTTAAAAATTTTTTTTTTTCACCCTTTTCAGTGACCTTTGCTACTCACGGGATCAATTAATTGTCATTGTGTGTTCTGCGATGTCTTCAACCGCGACAATAATATCATCAAGATACGCGTAGCACTTTTCAGTTATTAAAGTATAACTCAAAAACTGTTTGTTCGATTTTGATGAAATTTAAATGGAACCACCACGGAAGTATACTCTATCTCTCAAAAAAAGAAGGATCAAAATCGGTTCATAAAGGACGAAGTTATCCGCGAGCACACATAAAAAAAAAACATATATACAGTCGAATTGAGTTACCTCCTTTTTGAAGTCGGTTACAAAAAAAAGATGAAAGAATGATATCGTCTGGTCCAAGCAACGTTGTATAACGATCGCACCGTGGATGGGTGATCGCTAGCGGCATTTTCAACTGAAAGCTTCTGGGCTTCCTGAGGAATGCTATTCGGTTGGTCCCAATAGTTGTTGTAGTTGTTGCCTCGTGCTCGAGGTCGAGCCCAGGGGTGGCCAACAGTTTCAGACGGAAAAGCCATAATTTAAAATTTACTAAAGACGTCAGAGTTCAAAGAGTTACTAAAACTTTTCGTATAACCAACTAAAATATTTGCTTATAATATTAGTATTATCTGCTTCTGACTGACATCATGTCGAGGCGGGAGTAGGTAACACCCGCCAATAAGTGTCAGTACTAGGCGAATCGCGACCGCGTCCGCGAGCGCCCCGTATTCTCTTTGAAAAAGACCACCTATTGTGGTTGAAACTATAGTCGGAACTCTCTGACTTATTACGTGAGTAACTCCCGTGTTTTATACATTTATAAAGTGTAAAGGACTTAAATACTTACGAGATAGACATGCTATTCGGTCATAAAACTCATTCAATTGTACGTGTTTATGGGTTTTAAGTCTAAAATTCCAACTAATGGTGATCAACGGTGACGATGTGATCGAAGGTGGACCCACGCTAGATCTCTTCCCAAATCAACATTCTTCTTATGAACAACAACAATGTGCCTAGGTACTTGACGACAGTATTGAATCTTGCAATAGTATTCATTGCATGATTCAATTATTAATTATGTTTAGTTAATATTAGTTTAACATTAAATATGAAGTTTCGTGAATTGACTCACAGAAGTTACAACTCAATAATTTTATTCCTTAACCTTTCCGCTGCTGAAAACAAAGGTTTCGAAAATGACAAAAAACGTTATCTCAAATCCATTATGAGCACAGATGCGAATCGCGAAATGGAATAGTTTGTAATATAAGTTTCATATCGCTGCTCGTGACCGAAAATGACGAGTCGATGAACTTGTCTCATAAATATAAAACTATCTGTATATCACCGAGCCCACAATCTCACACATAAATTATTATAAAAACTAGTCAAGCTATAAAACATCACTTTCGCCATTTTTTGAATATCATACATAATCGTAAAATATTTTCCTAGTTCAGAACTACCAGAGTATTTTTGGTAGATCACTTCATAACCAGTATTTGGGCAGAGAGGCCTATACATATATACTATGAAGTAATTAATAAAAAAAAAATTCATCTTCGAGTTTTGAACCTCTCAGAACTTAATCTTATACTACTTCACAGTTCAGAAACTTGTAGCATATAATAATTAAATTAATTAATGACATTAATTGTCATTAATGTCATCAATTGACTGCCATGAAAAATAATTGATTTCAAAATAACGAAATAATATTGATGACCTCTGGCGTAAATGAAACCTAGCAAGTTATGCACAACACAACCATGAAGATGGTTGGGTTATAATATTGTCAAAATACGTTATGAAATACCAGAATCAATTATTATAAGAATTAGAGGTAGGGTTATCGATAGCGGCCTTTCTGTGTTAAAAGTTCAATCAAATTTTACATAGCATAATTTGCATATAGGTTCAACAGACTGCAAAAATGTCCTTAAGCTGCATCCTTTATCCAAATGGTTTCGAAACGATTTATTCAGTTTTTGAATACCAAAAGACATAATCTTAACTGCCGGTGCTCTCAATTTTAAAGGTCATAATATAAAGAAATTGGCTTAATAATGCGACTTCATTCGGTTTTTTACAGTTATATTATTTAAATTATGACAACATTATGCAACATTGCCCTTTTTGAGCATGCTGCTATATGCATGCATATCTGAGATTATTGCGATTAACTACTATTGAAAATAAGTAACTTTACACGAATTTTTAACAAGCGTAGTAGAACGTCCACCGGTGAGTTGGACAGACGACCTGACCATCGGTGGACATCGCAGGAAGGGGCTGGACGCGTTCCAACCGGTCTTTGTGGAGATCGTGGATGTCCAATTCGTGAGATGATAATGAAACTAATTTCATCGCAATTTTTTGCGTCTGTGTACCACAGGTATAACATAACCTCAATCTATCTTTATCAGTGGTAGGTATCATTTTGATAGGTACATTAATGAAGTCATATTTTATAAGTCATAATAATAAATCTTTTTGAAATAAATATGACGGCGCTTCGATTATTTTAGAGTGGCAAGGAATGTAACTGGCAGCTGAGAGTCGACAGCGGTCGTTGGACAGCTGACGTTCCTTCACTCTGACACAACTCCGGGCGCTAGTGTGCCATAGGCGCGGAACAAGGGGGATAGCGGCCATTACGAAGAGGGTGGGCTATCCGTTTGCATCGCGCTCGCGCATTACGTGTTCGGTGGAGTGTCTTGCGTTGATTAATAATTGGACTATCCTTATTGTGTTCGTAGCCATATTTAAACAGATTATTGTAAAAGTCAATGATTATAGCATACTGTGTGAAAAGTTTGGTTTCTATTCTCCTCGCCCGATAAATCCACGTCTGCCATTGAAATATGAGTATGGAATCTCCCGATAAAGATCCTGATATTGACCATGTGTCCATATCAGAAGTGGGATGTGAAGGGCAAAGATCAGAGGAGAATACCCGCAGCAGAAATGAAACGCCCGGGTCATCGTCAATGCCAAACTTATTGCATCATGTGGAGACGCTGCTATCCAGAGTATTGGCAAGCCCTCAGCCTAATAACAACACAACCACGCAACTGATCCGATTTGACCCAGATGACGCCGAAGCAGACATAGAAGGTTGGTGCAAAGTGTCGGAAATAATAATCAACAGTAGAAAGATAGGGTGCTGAGTTATTGTTACTGCTAACGCATACCTTGAAGGGACGAGCCGCTACTTGCCTAACCAGACTGCAGGCTTCTCAGCTAACATGGCCTCCGATAAAAGAATTATTGCTGGCAAAATTTGCAAAGCCCATGTTACCTCAAGATTATTTCGACGAAGTATTGCGTTTTCTAATTAGCACGAAGGAAACTGCGTGTGAGGCAGCTATGCGTCTGTGGAATATTATAGAACGAATTCCACGTATGGAAATGGCCGAAGATATTACTACCGGGTTCGTGACATCAGTGTTGTGTCAGAGAGACGTCGTGATTCGTAGAGAGCTGCACTCGCACAACCTCATTACAAGATCTCAACTTCTTCGAGCTCTCGGCGGGATTTCACTGAAGAGAAGATACGACGGCAATGATAACCAAGAGAATGAAACGAAAAGAGCCCGTTACAGTGAACCTCGTTTTATGGGGACATGCCATCGCTGCGGTACGCAAGGACATAGAGCGCTTGATTGTCGCAAGCGACGAGAAGACCCTACTGCTGCAGACAAGACATTGAACCAACCGCCGGCAGCAAAGAGTCTTGACAAAGCAAGACCAATCACCTGCTACGTGTGTGGGGAGACGGGGCATCTTGCATCAGCGTGCCCAGACTGGAAAGGAGGAAGCGGAGCAGCGGCGATCAAAGAAGTTCACGTCTGTGAGCGCAAATCTACCAGGAGTACCTTGACTACATCATCTGGTGAGCTCGTTTCCTTTCTTTTTGATAGTGGATCTGCTTGCTTGTTAGTGACCTATACATTGGCCGAGAAGTTTCCGGGTACAACGCGTAGCGACTTAGTATACCTCACGGGTATAGGTAGACATAATGTAAAGTGTACTTCACAGGTTCTCAGCCCCATCAATGTACAAGGTATCTCGCTATCACTACTGTTTCATATAGTACCTGATGGTTCCATCACAGAGCCAGTGATCATAGGCAGCGATCTCTTGGAAAACAACATTCACGTACAAATCGACAGTGACCAGGTTAAATTTGCTTTACACAAAAAAAGTGAATGTAGCCGGAAAACTTAGTTGTCTTGATTTAAATGATATTGATACTGATTTAAAAGGCGAAGATAGGGTGACTTTGATTAGGATATTACAAAAGTATAGTGAGTTTTTCATTGACGGCATACCTACGCGACGCGTTACTACCGGTGTTTTACGTATAGACCCCATCGATCCGAACAAAACAGTACAGAGACGACCATTTAGACTAGCCCCTGCGGAAAAGGAAGTAGTCAAGGAAAAAATAGAGTCCCTATTGCAAGCAGGTGTCATTCGAGAAAGCACGTCGCCGTTTGCTAGTCCCATTCTACTGGTTAAAAAAAAAGGATGGTACCGATAGAATGTGCGTAGATTATAGGGAGCTCAATGCCAACACACGCCCTGAGCACTACCCACTGCCGATAATTGATGAACAAGTAGACCGTCTTCATGGCGCACATTTCTTTTCATCGTTAGATATGGCGTCAGGTTACCACCAAATTGTAGTCGAACCAGAGGGAGACAGCATAGCACGAACCGCATTTGTGACCCCTGATGGCCAGTATGAATACTTGGCTATGCCCTTTGGTTTGCGGAATGCAGCGTCCGTGTACCAAAGGTGTATCAACAATGCTCTAGGTCCCCTAAAAGACCAGGTAGCGCTAGCCTATATGGATGACGTCTTATGTTATTCCGATGACGTCACCCAAGGTCTGGTACGTCTAGACCTAACATTGAAAGCACTCTCTGACGCTGGTTTCTCGTTTAATATTGAGAAATGCAAATTCACGAAAATCCAGGTAGATTACCTCGGATATGTGATCAGAGCAGGGGAAGTCACCCCGAACCCTAGAAAAATACAAGCTTTGGTTGATGCCCCTAGTCCCAAAACCGCTACTAATGTTAGGCAGTTCTTAGGGCTCGCGTCTTACTTTAGACGGTTCATACCGAATTATACGCGCATTGTGGGTCCGTTATACCCGTTAACGAAATTGAAGGGTCCGATTAAGTGGACAAAAGCACACGATGACATCCACAAAAAAATCGTTTCTATACTTACCTCAGAACCGGTCTTAACAATTTTTGATCGTGACTCCCCCATAGAGCTTCATACTGACGCAAGCTCAGAAGGATATGGCGCAATACTTATACAACAAAAAGATAACGTGCCTCATGTAGTGTCATACTTCAGCCGCCGAACGAATGACACGGAATCACGGTATCATTCATACGTGTTAGAAACCCTGGCAGTCATTCGGGCCGTAGAAAACTTTCGACACTACTTATACGGACAACACTTTACGGTCTTTATTGACTGCAACTCCCTCAAAGCGTCTAAATCAAAAACAGATTTGACTCCGCGCATTCATAGGTGGTGGGCCTTCCTACAGGCGTATGATTTTGACATAATCCACAAACAAGGCAGCAGCATGGAACATGCTGACTTCTTATCGCGAAATCCTCTCTCAGATCCTACGCCTGGATCATCCCAAAAGTTGCTACGCCTTGGCATACTATACATGTTGATATCACAGGGAAACTCAGCGGAAAGAGTGATAGGAAAGAATATGCTTCAGTCATTATTGACGCCTTTACTAAATATGTCCTCCTAGAGTACACATCTTCACTCGATGCTGCTAGTGCCATCAAAGCTCTTAAAAAAGCTGTATGCCTTTTCGGTGCACCGAAACGCATTATCGCAGATCAGGGTAGATGCTATATAAGTGCAGACTTCAAACAATTCTGTAATGACCACGGCATAGAACTCCATCTCATCGCTACTGGCTCTAGTAGGGCTAACGGCCAAGTAGAGCGGGCGATGCGCACCTTAAAGAGTCTACTCACGATAGTTGAGAATGATGCAAATAAGACGTGGCGTGATGAACTTCCTGAGGTACAGCTGGCACTAAACAGCACAAAGTCTAGAGTAACAGGTTATACACCAACGGAGCTAATGTTCGGTGTACGATCGCAGTCATTAGGTATGTCTAGCATTTCAGCGACGTCGGAGCCTGAGCTTCGGTTAGATTTGGACACAATCCGGAAAAATGCATCTGAAAATATTGTGAAGTCAGCTGAAGCAGAAACAAAGCGGTTCAATCGTGGTAGGGCAGCAGTAAAACCCTTCTCACAGGGTGAATTCGTCTTTATTAAATGTAGTGAGCGTAACCAGACTAAATTGCAGAGAAAGTTTAAAGGCCCATTTATCATCACTCGTGTTTTAGATAACGATAGGTACGAATTAAAAGACAAGTATGCTCACGAGAACTTGCGTGTGGTACCCGGAGGCTACGATGGTCTAGTAGAGGCAGCTACTTCCTTGATTAACCACGCAGAGGAGGCCGAGACGGCGGTCCACGGTCAAGAAGTTGAAGGGTTATCTGATGATGATACGGTCTCGGTATCTAGTTCGCGCACTATGACCGCTAGCTCTGAAACCCTCTCTGCCTCTGAGCGTGATAAATAGTAAAATCGTAAGTTCTTTTCATTTGTGTGTAAACCCCACCCATGGTAATTTCTCACAACCATTATTACCTCCACGCCGATTTTCACATGGTTGTGTTGTGTGGTCATGTTATCGGGACTGGCTCGTGAGAGTCGATGTTCTGATGTACAGTGTTGGTATGTGCAGCTAGTGGAAGGTCTAAGGGACTGGCTTATGCAGGTCGATGTTCCGGATCAGGCCACTATGCTGTAGTTGGGCGAACATTTAGAGAGGCCTGGTCGGAGGGACGCTGATGGGTTGTCCGGTCCATGTCATCATGGGAGATGATGGCTGGTCGAAGGGACGCCTGAGTTCAGTTGTCCGGTCCAGTGCTTGGTGTCGTGGTATGGTGGACGAGTGGATGTTGAGATATTGTTCGGGTGACACAGAAATAACGTGTCAGAGATGGACGAGCGTAAAACGATGAATCCACCAGCTGAGCTTTGTTGTTTGCAGAGAGAAAGGATGCGACCAGACGCACGAGGACGTGCGAACGTCAGTCTGGCCGTGACGGCGCTTCGATTATTTTAGAGTGGCAAGGAATGTAACTGGCAGCTGAGAGTCGACAGCGGTCGTTGGACAGCTGACGTTCCTTCACTCTGACACAACTCCGGGCGCTAGTGTGCCATAGGCGCGGAACAAGGGGGATAGCGGCCATTACGAAGAGGGTGGGCTATCCGTTTGCATCGCGCTCGCGCATTACGTGTTCGGTGGAGTGTCTTGCGTTGATTAATAATTGGACTATCCTTATTGTGTTCGTAGCCATATTTAAACAGATTATTGTAAAAGTCAATGATTATAGCATACTGTGTGAAAAGTTTGGTTTCTATTCTCCTCGCCCGATAAATCCACGTCTGCCATTGAAATATGAGTATGGAATCTCCCGATAAAGATCCTGATATTGACCATGTGTCCATAAATATTTTTAATTTTTATATATTTGGATCCCGACATTCTAAACACTTTTCAGTAATATGTACGAGATCAAATCCGTTTAATTTTTTCAATGCTGCTAGTGTTGCTCGGTTATTTGCTCGAGATACGAAGCGACAAGGGCTATTCAATCAATTATCATTTTTTTTATAATATCGTTATAATTTTTTAATCGAACGTGGTAATTATGCCGAGAATTTGGTATATTATCGCGACATTTAAATTATATTCTTATTTTTTGTTTTCGATGCTTGATATTTCAACACAGTTGCATGAGTCATGTTGACGTTATAATTTATGACTGATAAAAAAGATAATTAATAATCTATACTTAGTGACATTTTAGCTCGCAAGGACTGCTGCCTGTATACACACATGTGTTTGGCGACAGTTTTTTAAACTTGAGGACGGTAGCTAGCCAGGCGGGTACTAGAAAGTAGTCTACCACCATGCTGGGAATTTGATACCGGTGTTACCTTCACTGGAAGCTCAAACTGTGGGTGGGCATCGAACCAGCGTCCGTCAGTCTGGCAGCCGACGCTCCCACCGCTGAGCTATCATCGCTTAACGTTTCGTGAAACAATAAAGTATATTATCTAAACTTATAGTCAACATATTATATTGTGAACGAAAGCTATGTCATACTTTGTTTACAAATCTGATGGGACTTGGTCGCGTGAAAAACATTTTTTTTTATGAAATCGCGACGTCTATATATTGGTATAGTGATACTCACGCTAGGCACACCACCAACATAGCCGGGGGCGACGACACCTGGCCAGGAGGTGATGTACTGAGGAGCAGCGGCGGCCAGGGCCACGCACACCAACAGGAAGAATACCTGGAGTAAACACAAACTCATCTTACACATTTATACATGCGAATGTTTCGATCGAGAGATAGTTGTTACTCAAGCACGCCAAAACAGGTATAGGGATCGAGATTGAATTTGGCACAGATAGCCCTGAATAGCACATAGGCTAATTTTCATCTCGAAAACAATTATGACTTGAAAAGCCTCTACGCAGGTGAAACCGCAGGAAGCATTAACAATTTTAGCCACCGAAAACAAACGACTCATAAATAAAAACATGTTGCCAGTCTTAAGCTCAATTTATAAAGCGTAGGTACTTAGAACTGTGCTCGAAATTAAATTTAAATAATCCATTAAAATAATACTTATTTAAATTTAATTTAATTTAAAATACTTATTTCATATGATTTGAGTCTGAAAACTAATTTTCCTGTTATGAATGTATAAAACACGGGAGTTACTCACGTAATAAGTCGGAGGGTTCCGACTATAGTTTCAACCACATTCTGTGGTCTTTTTCAAGGAGATCATACGTTGAAACTATACCTATTCGGAACCCTCTGACTTATTACGTGAGTAACTCCCGTGTTTTATACATTCATAATGTGTCACAACCACGTCAGCTTTAATAACATAATTTTCCAGTGTTTACCACGTGAGTCCTAGTCGGTTTGTTACATTACAATTTGATATGGTGTTTGTACGAAGTGTTAAAAATGTATTCACGAAACAATTTATATAGAAGTATTCCACGAAATTAATTTATCAAGCAAGGATTGAACTTACATCATGAAAGACCCAGATTAGAGATTGCTTAAATTAAGTGTTAATCTAACGGTATTTTGTCATTGTATAAGTTAAATTATCACACAGATGGATCTAAAAGACAACGAAGAAGTAAAATAAAATGCATATCACTTTTACAACAAGATCAACGAACACCATTATTGAATTTAAAAATAGAATCGAAAGTTTATTTATGAAATCTTACTAATACATATCTATATTGTAAATTAATACTTAATATGATCGTGTATAGCTATTAGCTGCGCTTTGAGATTTTACCTGCGCAGGCTATATTAAAAAAAATACACCATACATATTGAGGTTTTAGAAATAGGTAAACATTTTTTAAAATGACACTAAGCTATTTCTTGATATCAAAGAAATCTATTGGTGAAATAACTGTTTTAAAGTCGATATAATCGTTTTTGAGTTTATATATAAAATGTTACTTTTTCTCTTCATTCTTTATATTTGTGTAAAAACATTTCTAATGCCATTTACAATTTTAGTTTAAAACTGATAATAATTTATGAAAAAATAATACTTATATTATTCGTCATTTTAAATTAGTACTCACGAAGTATTTCATTTTGAAGGGTTTGTTGATCTCACTTGAACTGCTTGTGTGCCTTGCAAGTGCAAACTATGCAGCCCTAGGGAGGGCAGACGCATATATACCAACCTAGAAGGCCAACAACCATCAATATAGGCTTTAGATATCTTTAACCTACCTTAGAACTTCCTAAGGTCACTAACAATCTGAATATTAAATGAAAATACCAGTCTTGGAAAAACTTTACGACGTGATTATGCGCTCCAGATATGGACAGCATTATAATTTATTAACAGTTACCACAATGTTGCATTAAATGTATGGGTGGAGTTATCATATTGATCGTTACATGCAAATGAAATTACTTGTCTGTCTGTGTAACCCCCGCTGCAAGCAATATATTTCTATAAATTATATTTATCTAAATATGTTGATCAAAACGTGTTTGGTCGCTGAGTTATTGCTACTAATTACGTACATGACCGAACATTTTGTTTTATCTTCATCATCTCAGGTTGACGTCCTTCTGCTGGGAATAATCCTCCCCAATTGATCTCCACAAAGACAGGTTGGAATCGGCCCGCGTCCAGCCTCTTATTGCAATCTTAGTCTGGTCATCCGACCACCTTGTTGGCGGACTTCCTATGCCGCGCTTGAAAGTCCGTGGTCGAGAACCTGAGAACCATTCGATCCCAGAGGTCGATCATTGTGGTCATCAATTTTTGAGTTTTGTTCCCTGTCAGCGGATTCACCAGAGAGGCAGACTCAACTCGCAAACCCGCGGGATCTTTTGATGTGTGTGAGTGATCTTTTTTTTCTTCTACAGATCTCGTCTCTCTACTCGATTTAATCGACTCCGAGCTCCGGAGCTGTCTGCTAACTCCGAGAATTGCCCTCTACATAGCTCGCTGTGCGACTCTGAGCTTGCCTACAAGGCCCATAGTAAGGGACCACGTTTCGGATCCAACACTGTTCGAAGAGCTTCGTTTTCAGGCATTATGGAATATTAGCAGAGAACACGTCGCGGAGTTCCCCGAATACGGCCCTGCCGATTTGGATTCGACGAGTGACGATTGGAACATTAATTGAATATTTAGTGAGAACCATACGTGCTGGCGGCCCGAATGTTACTAAACCAAACAGGTGTATGAACTTAATTCATGATCCACGCCCGAGGTTTTAGTAACACATCTCCTTTTTTTAATATTATTGTAGGTATACTAGCTGTGCCCCGCGGTTTCACCCGCGTGTATTATGGTTTTCCCGTTACTTCAATTATCCCAAAGGGACCATACTTTTTCTGGTATAAAAGTAGCCTATGTGTTATTCCAGGGTCTAACCTATCACCATACCAAATTTCTTCATAATCGGTACAGCCGTTTGAGCGTGAAGAAGTAACAAACATACACACAAACTTTCGCCTTTATTATATTAGTGTGATACCCTTAGTAATGGTTCACAATGAATGGTTTGAACGAGCTAGCTTATATTCATTTCTAAAAAACTGTTTTCGACACACTCCCATAACAATACTGGGACCTGAAGACCTTGTGTGAATGTTAATAAATAAAAAAATACTAAAATGCAATTGTAAAATTTGCAATTGTTCGTGCAGGTGAAACGGAGTGCGGCAACTACTTAATAATCAATTCATATTAATACCTTTCCGAGTTAGTAACTAGTTATTTCTCATTAGCACACAAGAGCTTCTTTGTGATTGTAGTTGGTATTGAAATCTATAGAGTACAATAATATTTTAAACTATAATAATATTATAAGCAATTATGTTGACTTACTGTTCCAACACCTCAGCATTACCTACATCTTATTCTTCATTTAATTCACACTCAAGCTCCCGCACTAGGGATCCTTGTATCGCTGTAGGCAATCACACACAATCACGCACACAAACATCCAAGACCTGGGGCAAACACCTACACTCATCGCACAAATGTTTGCCCCTGCCGGAATTCGAACCCAAGGCCACGAAGACACAGAAGTCATGTCATGACCACGGAGCCACGGCGTTTGTCTATATAACATTGCATTTAGATTCCACCAAACACCCTGTCAAATGCTTTGGGAAGAACTTTATTAATAGTTAAAACAACAGATGGATAAAAGAAGTAAATAAAATTATAAAATGTTTTATAAATGCCAGCATTTTTTCGTCAGTCGTGGTTAAATATATATATGTACCTATCGACAATTAATTACGAATCATAAAACATATTTAAGACAAATTATACAATTTGTTGCTCTTTTAGAATTTATGAATCCAAAAAACCGGCCCTTTCACACCATGTAAGTATGTTTACAATGTGTTTGCATATAAATATGTTCACAAGGACGGCATAAGCCGTTGATATCCGGCTTTCTCCTTCTATTTTTACCAGATAGTCTATCGGTGGACCTTGTCCGTTCACATCCTTGGCTGTACTAGCTAGTCCATGATATCTACTTGATTACATTTAGGCGCCATTTGCCTTTAACTTTACGTGATATCACAGGTCAGTTGGTACAGCCAACTAAACTAGTTAATCTACTAAGATATTTTTGTGATCTCCGCTCCTAGATGTTTCGCTTCTTGTCTGACTCAACATGTTAAGGAGCCCTGGACATATCGCTTTCTTCAATGCTCTTTGGCTGGTAATAAAATAAACGAGATACTCAACACTTTTATGACTAACCAAAAATTCACAATAAGGGGTTTTCTATGTATGCATTTTATTAGTATTTCATTTTAACATCCTTTTACCGTGTTCAAGGTTAAGTTTGTATTACTCTGGGTCTGATGCCTGCAATAAATGACTTTAATTTATTTATTTATTATGCGGGTGGGGCGCGAGAACGATGTGCATTAGAATTTTGGCCAACAAAAATAACAACATTTTCATACCATTTTCAAGATACAGGCTACGCCTAGTTTCGGCCCCGTTGGGAATTTTACCATGTAGTTGCAACGTGTTGTCTAATAAATATTTTTTTCATTTTAATTACACATAATTTTTCTTTTTCATTTCAATTACACATCTCGAAAATGTAAGCAGGGGTACCAATTATGCAAGTTGATAATTTGATAAACATTCCCGTCGCAGAATAATCAGACTAAAATTGTATATGATTATTGTTAAAGGACTCCACCTCTAATTGCTGTGGTTAACGTGGGCAGTTGGATCGGCCACCAGCTCAATGTGTGGAAAATACTCCCTATTCAGAACTCAGCCTTCTGTTCTGCCTCGTTAGGGACTCCTCACGGTTCACCCCATTCGGAAGTAAATATCAGTGCATATTGGAGCGGTAGTGAGTGGTTGTGAAAGCTGCGTATGGCAGAAGGATTGAATTCAATAAATGCATTATATCATATACATTATATACACTAGCCCCTTCACATGTCCACCAAACCTCCACGAGACCAGCAACGGCGGCAGAATCGGCCGAAAAGGCTAAAGTAGCTAAATACAGCGGTCTCGGCGCGGAATACAATTTTGTTCCTTTCGGTGTCGAGACCCTTGGCCCGTGGGCCAACTTCTTCAAGGAAATTTCCAAGAGACTGATTGACGTTTCAGGAGACCGAAGAGCTGGCAGCTTCCTCGCTCAACGTATTAGCCTAGCAATACAAAGAGGAAACGCTGCCAGCATCTTGGGTACAATGCCGCAGGGGCCCGTTTTAGATTTAATTTAGTTTTTATTAAATTTTTAAGGTTTTTATTTTAAGTTAGATTATTTTATTGCTATTGTAAATTATTTTTATATTATGTTAATGTTACCTTGTTAATGTTGTGGATATAAGTTGAAATACATTATATACATATAATGTATACAATACTATACATTAAATCAATCTACTATGAATCAAGTTAGAATGAATATTAATTAATACTCATTGTTCGAATGCAAATAGGAAATACTTTGCAACAGCTGTATATCGGCGTAGGCAAGAACACCAACGTACCGACAACCGGTTTAATCCTACTAATATTATAAATGCGAAAGTTTGTGTGTATGTTTGTTACCTCTTCACGCTCAAACGGCCCAACGGCAGCTTACCTTGGATTAACACATAGGCTACTTTTCATCATCATCACCACGCCGATAAAACCGCAGGCCCTACTAATAAATAATATTTTCCTTATAAAAACCTTTTGAATGTAATAATTTAAAGCTCGTCTTCACCAAAGCATAGAGCTTTTTAGGTGCAACATTATGTTGTTTCATCATTGTGGCAAATGATCACATTAGTCGTAGAACCGTCGGCCGATGCCGCAGACAGGTGCTTGGGTGGAGACCGCGTGTGGTCTTAGTCACCGCAAGCGTAGTGTAGGATGCCCTTCGGCTAGATGGAATGACGATCTGATGCGCCAGGTAGCTGGCAGTCACTGGATGAACAGAGCTGAATATCGAGTTCAGTGGCGCGTACTGGAAGAGGCCTATGTCCAGCTGTGGACTGATACAGGCTGATGCTGATGATGTTGCTTCTACTTAAGTCCAAGTTTCGGATAGCAAGCCACTACAGGTTGAGGCAAGAAAACAATGATAGCAAGAGTCACAAACATCGAAATCGATGAGGAGGACTATGTGTTCCTTCTATTAGCTGCACCCTACCGTTTCACCCACTTGGACTACAATTATTTATTGACCTTTCGTATAAATCAAGTTTTCCCATGGGAACTGATAAGTTTTTATTTGCTTAGGTGTTATTCCAAGGTCTATGGAATCCATACCAAATTGCAAATCTGTGCAGCCCTTGTAACGCTGAGTAGTAAAAAATATACAATGTAACTCATACCATGGACCAAATACTACAAGTATTGTAGTATTGGGTCCATGCCCATACTTAGACACGTAAACACAAACTTTCGTGTTTTTTATATTATTAAGTACTAGCTGCGCCCTGCTGTTTCACCCGCGTGGTTTACGTTTTTCCTACTATCTCAATTATCCCATGGAAACCATACTTTTCCGAGATATGTAAAGTAGCCTATGTGTCACGCCAGGATATAAGCTATCGACATTCCAAATTTCATGCAAATCCCTGAAGAAGCAACAAACATACAAACGAAACACACAAAGAAACCTTTATAATATTATTGGGTTAGTATTATGATTGTTTATCTCCATTTTCGCTCACGGGAGACATTATTTATCGTACGAAACGGTACCACAAAACATGATCTGTTTTGTGACGGTACAAAGGTGGTGTCTTCGCAACTAGTCGTAGGTAATACAAGTTTTTTGTGGTGCGTAAACAATGTAGATACAAGTAGTATTTTGTAACAAATGCATAGACTTGTATGAGAATTTGACCTCTAATTACAAAATTAGAGGTCAAATTCTCATACAAGACGGCTGTTACGTTGCCATAATAAAGTGTTTTTATTAACACAAACGAATGTTTTTATTAAACAACGTTTTCTTAAGTATATTGTCATAATAAAACAAGTCAGTGTTTTTATGCTGTCACGGTTAAACCCCCATGTGTTAATGAACCTGCACCCTTAAGTGCAGTCGTTAACGGGAACAGTTATGGAGACCAGCTCGATAATGAGCCAGTGAAAATCGTTGAAAGATTAGTACCTACGGTATCAAAACGGTGATAAATACGGTGAAACTTTCAACTTGAAAAAAATGCTGTAGCAAACTTGACTTACATAAAGAACTGTACACATTAGCAACCGTATTCCGTCAGCATATGAGTGGTTTCTCAGCGTCTAGCCGGATATGTTCGTGAGAGCTACGTTCGGAAGGTTCGTACGCGTCAGCGCGGTAGACCGCGTTTTCGATCCAAACGGCGATGCGGTCGGATATAGCGACCATGAACCGGGCGAGGCGACCGGGGTTTGTACGGGACGGTTTGGGTTCACCTGTGGACATCAAGTTACTAGTACAACTACAATGGAAAATATTACGGGACTACAGCGGAAATAAAACCTCATTCGTTGGGCGTGGCTTAGGTCTGCCGTCGCGGCGTCGTACACACGTAAAAAACATCGTAGGGAGAATCGAGTGACGCGAGAGCCTATATAGCCTATTTATAGTATGCATATGTATGATACTTACATAACACGCATCGAGCGCATCCAGTCAAAGTTTTTACGTTATTTGCAATTTAAAATTAAAAAATATGTACCGGATTATACAAAACGTTGTTTAAAATTTCATATTTTACCTTTGAATATAAGAAGGGACATAGCCGATATAGTATATATAATGAAGATAGTAAATGGTTCGGTCGATTGCCCGGAATTACTTGAAAAGATAGGCATAAGAGTCCCACTCAACCCACATAGAAGGCCTTGCCGTCTTCACATACCATATGCTAAAACTAACTATAGAGGAAACAGTTTTCTATTACGGGCCAGCCGCATATTTAACGACATATCCTTACAGCACGATATTGATATATTTAATACGCCTGTCGACCACCTTAAGCGGTCAATTGCTAAGTCATACTTTGATTCCTTAACTTAAGGAATGCACTGGTTTTATACTTTGATTCCTTAAGTTAAGGAAGTCATAGCTTATAAATATATTTAAACATATATTTCTATTTCTTATGAAATTTATCAGTGGAATCTTGTAATTAGCCTTAAGAACCTGTACAAATAACCCTAGCTTAAGTACCTAGCCGTAAGATTCCCTAAAATGTAATAAATAAATAAATAAAATAAATAAATAGCCACATTAAATGGCAATGCTGATTCGTTGAGCCAAATATGTGCCAGCATGTTGGTCACACGTCGCATCGATTAAACGCTCTGGTAAGTTTTGGAACCGTATTTTTGCACAACGTAGACATTATATATAAGAAAAAAAATAAAAACGTTGGTATTTTTGGTTGAAAAACGTTGGAAATAAAAAAAAATCTTTCATTTTCCATTCCTCATCATCAGCTTGTATCTACACTTACAATGTTGCTTGCTATGAATGTAAAATTGTGGCGCGTACTGGGAGATGCGTATGTCCAGCTGTAGACTTATACAAGCTGATGATGATGATGAATGGAAAATGAAAGATTTTTTTATTTCCAACGTTTTTCTACCACAAAATTATGTAATTCCAATTTTACCCAATATTTCAGCAACTCTCTCCAACACGACGTCAGCGATGCTCCTAAGCCTGTTTGAGACTAACATCTCCTTATTTCCTTTCGCTATGTAGTCGCATAGACGGTAAGCCACCTGCACACATAGTAAAATGATGAAATAAGTGTCCTCGTTCAATTATCATAGCTAAGGTAAAGCACAGAGGCTCCGCTGAATGGGCTACGTACAGAGAATGGGAATGGATCGTGTCAAATGAGGATGTCAAAAAGGAGGATCTAGGAGTTCCAAGCGGCCGCCGACCTAACGGCCGGCCTAAGTGGATGGAACCCATTACCCCAGTCTGCAGGGCTTCCCGATAGGTGTATTCCTGTATTTTTCAAGACTTCACAGTGAATACTCATCTTCTGAGCCTGCGTGCTACATTTAATTACCTACTTCTTGTTATTAAGTAACTTATGAGGTAATTAAGAATAGGTTAATATCAGTTGTGATAGTTCCAAACGCATTTCCAGTCCATGAACATTTCTAGAGATATTACGGAGTGTGTAAATTCAATAAAATTGTTAGCTCTACAGTTCCTAAGCACATATATAATTAGTATCAAACCTGAGCACTAAAGTTGACAAGCCACTTCTGCCGCTGACGGAGTTCCTTCGACTTTTCAACTTGCTCCTTGCGGCCCATCATCCCTCCTGGACCGGCCCAGCGCTTGTATGATTCATTCAGAGCTTGGAAATACTGTTCAGTTTGTCTAAAATTAGGTATACAACAGAAAGTTCTATTTTGTATCTATTTTCGTTTATAAATAACTAGTATGGCCATAATTACTGTTACATAAAAGCTTGCCTTTTTTTCTACTTTTTGATTATTTTGAATTTGAAACGTGTTTATTATTTTAAAAACTTCTTCCGTTTTCTTGCCATTGCACATATTTTTTCGTGTTCAGTTCATTATCATAATACATGATGCAATGGGGTGTGAAAAAAATAGGATTGCAGTGGTCGCCTTGCACAAAGTGGGTACGTAGCCGCCATATTCCAGACACTATCAGGCGTATGTTCGTATATCTTACTATCAACAACACTTCCTCTGTCGAAGACCATATAAGACCGGGGCGGCCGCATGCTGTTAAAACTACAAAAGCTATTAATGCTGTTAAAGCCACAATTCGTCGAAACTCCATTAGGATGCACAAAATCATATCGCATAGAAATGTGGATTCCCGCTAGGACTCTGTCGCGTATTATAAAACAACAACAATAGGTCAGCAATACATATTAAAAATGTATCTACCGTGTACTTTCCAGCAAGACTGCACCTGGTCAGAGAGCACGAACTACCCAAGCCTGGCTTGAAACCAACCTTACGGACTTTAAGAGCTGAAGACTGGCCCTTATCTGCCCAGACCTCAATCCTTTTAGACTACAAATTATGATCTGTATAAGAGGACATGGCCTGCTCTAAACGACACGGCGACATTGAGTCAATTTTAACATCTCTGGAGTAAGCAGCGGCTATACGCCCATGGAAACAGTTCGTCAATCCATAGATTAAAGGCCTGTATAAAAGCCAAAGGTGGCCATTTCGAGTAGAATAGTTTTTTTTATTTTTTGCTGAGTCTTAAATAAATATGTACATATAATTTTTAGTAATATTACATGACTTCATAAAAAAATAATATGAAAAAATATAGCCATGAAAGTTTACCTATAGTCCGGCTATAAGTTCTGTGACAAATGAAAATTCATTTCAGAACTTAAGTATAGCCGGACTATAGGTAAACTTTCATGCATGTATTCTAATTTCTATGAAATCCATGTTTTTTTTTTTTACATATTATAAGTTTGCGTTTGACAACTGTCTCACCTGATGTTAAGTGATGACGTTGTTACACATGTTATGTTATGTTACACACAAATAGTCTAATTAATTGTGTACGAAACGAATAAAATGTCATTATGCATCATTCATTTCGAACAAGGTCATTTAATAAATTTAAAGACTTTTTTACCCTTACGGGCGCGGCCAGCGGGCTAGCTTACAAACAAGAATGGGGAGACCTTGATTAGGTACCTACTGTTTGGATATGTTTGCTATTCTTCTTTCATACCAGTTTTCCCTTGTTTTCATCCTTTCATGCTTCATACTATTTCTTTCTTTTAGTCATTATCTTTCTTGCCATTTTATCTGATCTAACTTTTTGCTGTTGAGCTTACTCCTCTTTTGCTTCAGTTGAGGATGCGTGAAATTTGGCGGTGTGCTATTTTGTATACTATTTCCTACAGGTTCTAGTTCTTTCTCAAAAGATATTAATCATATAAACGGATCCTCACTCAGGACTAAGAAAATAGTCTTCCTCAAGAGCACTCTTGATCTTATCTCGTCTGTCTGGGGGCAAGATGGCGCATTTCTCGTCCCATAGCGAGCGCAGACGGCGCGAAGTGGGACGAGCTAGCATTTCGACACGTTCCACATTGCGCCGGCTTCTGGGATACTTTCGCCCGGGACATTCTACACACCAAAATATAAGTATAATAAGACGGTCGCCGTGGCGCAGTGGCCAGTGTCAGTGACTTGACTTCTGTGTCTCCGGGACCCTGGGTTCGAATCCCGGCAGGGCGCAAACATTTGTGCGATGAGTATAGGTGTTTGTCCCGGGTTTGTGTGTTATGATTGTGTGTGTCCATGCTTCCCGCGACACAGGGAATCCTAGTGCGGGGGTCTGAGTGTGATAAAAAAAAAAAAAAAAAAAACAAGTTGAAGGAACTTATTTACAATCGTTCGAAGCGTTATCTAATTCCTAGGATGGTGGTAGGGTACTGTTGAGTAGGCACCCACCTGGCGAACTACCACTGTCACCAAACTATAGTGTTATAGGTAGCAGTCCTTGAAAGCCAGTAAGCAGTCTAGGTCTATCGTGATAACATCTTCGATCACATCGTTACTGACCATCAAGTGACATAGCGGTCAAACGCTAGATCTATAGGTACCTACAGTATAAAAAAATGTTTCTCCGAAAAAAATATAGACAGCGCAAGTAGGAAGAACAGAATCTTGACGGGTGTCTTTTAACAATATTATAGTAGTGCAGCAATAGTGTGTGTTTTAAATACCTACTTGTAGATAATGGTCATAAAATTGTGAAAATAAAGGTCAAGATGTATAATAAGAAATTGTCAGCACAAAGTTATTAAACACGTGAATAAGATACTGTCAAACTATCGCCAACAGGCATTTCTGGAAAACCTTTATCTAAAAACGACCTTTAGCGACGCCTTTAGTGAGATCAAATGCATGGAAGGGCTGACGCTTATGAAAGCAATTCTCACCAGGGTCGCAGCCTTTCAATGGTTTCACATTTTGTTCAGATTTAGCCTCATCACCAGGCTTATCCGTTTTTGATGTGGTAGGTTCATATTTTTGCAGCCAAACGGGCATGATTAATTATTACGCAAAATATTAAGTTTATATTTTAACACACCTAAAATATAAGTGGAAAATACTGTGAATTTAGGTAGGTCAAAAAATTTGGAATTTTGACGTGTGAATCTTACAACATGGATGTACGCATGGCCATCGTGTCAAAGAGAATGTTTCATAGAAAATTAAAGTAAACATCATCTATGTATCAACGAAGAAAACTAAACAATTTATGTGCAATTTATTTCAGATTAAAAAACTAACAAATTGTCTAGGCCCTCTACGTTAAAAAATATAATGTCAGTGTCATGCCGTAGGTACATAAGAGAGCTCTTTTTAAATAGGCCGATTTCTATAATAAAATAAAATAGATAGGGTAGACTGGGGGCAATAGTAACACGGGACAATAGTACCATCGTCTTTATTTCTACTAATAAAAGCAAGCAGTGTATGTGGGCGAGCGTCAGTCGCTTCGAGAGCCCGAACCTGCAAAAAAACCGATGACTTAATGAAAACACTATGAATGATGATATATATTATATCTACATATAATATATCATGTGTTGGAAGACAAAAACACAAGAAGAAAACGGACCGGAGGTCCGTTTTGCCTATTAGCTACTTTTTACTCTAAATGAAATATTGAAGTTATGCATGCGCCCAATTTTGATTCATTTGTTTTCTAAGAAACAATAATTCAATCAAGATAACTATGGTATTGAAAAGTATAGCAAGTACTAAGCACATAAAAAGTATAGGCAAGTCAAAAAAGAGGCTTTTTACATCAAAATAGCGACAAATCTACTTACCGCGGCCAAAATATGTAAGAACGTATGACAGTCTCGCAGACACTGACCAAAAGCGAGTTGGGAGGAACTAATTTAGCTACGCAAATCATCAATAGATGGCATTAGTGGTTTCGAAGTAATCTCAATGGGCCGTTGCAGGGTCCGTTTTGCCTTCTGTTCCCTACCCGAAGTGCTCGTTTTGTACAATAATTCTTCTTTTCTTCGTTAGTCGCTACACTCTTGACTGACTAGTCGTGGTCATCATATCATGAGTCACACTTGAGAATCCGTTGCCACTCGTCTCGTAGGCACCGGTGCCCTTCTGGTACATTCGTGGAGTAGACCGTGGTGTAGCTTTGAGTATCCAGCCTATCTTTATCTGAGTGGTATTACCTAGTAAACCTAGCGACTTAGCCCCAGCGCTATGCAATATTTTTTATACTTTTAGATCTAGCGTTTGAACACTTGATTGTCATTGACGATGTGGTCGAAGATGTTATCACGCAAGACCTATAGTGTTTACTGCCTCCCAAGGACTGCTACTTGAACACACTATTTTTTTGGTGTCCGTTTCTCTAACTTGACGGTAGCTAGGTACATGGAAGCACCCTACCACCATTCTGGGAATTTGATAACGGTGTTTCCTTCACCGGAAGCTCAAGCCATTGGTAGACGATCGAACCAGCGTCCGTCTGTTTGACACCCGAAGCTCTCACCGCCCATCATCGCTTCTATATAAAAAACTAAACTGTCTATTCCACGATAATTAACTGTCGTTGAAGCAATGAGGAATAATTTGATAAATACCAAAGTTGTTAAAAGGAGATCATTATGCAAAAGAAATGTTGGTTTGACGATTCACATGGCTGTAGGTCGACACATTTAGTTGGACAGTGAGTAAAATATGCATAACGCCATGTGAGACATTTCCGAATAAGGTGAAACCGCGGGGCACAGCTAGTTGTACATAATCATTGTAATCAATAAGCCATAAGTAATGAGAAATAGATAAATCTAATAACAAATGTATATCTAATAAAATACTATAAGAATCTTTGTCCTGAGCCTGATTGACTGATCGGACAACGCACAGCCCAAACGGCTGGTCCTAGGAATATGAAATTTGAAGGCTGTATTTGTTTTAGTATGTAAAAGGACGTGTACTAAGAACGGATTTTGGAAAGTCCAACCCTAAGGGAGTAAAGCGGGGTAAAAAGGTTTGTATGAAACTTCTTTGTTTTTCAATGTGATGCAATGATATTTCGTATATTTCTAGTTACTTATATATCGTTATTTATTTTGCATTTAATATATCTCTTATATCTAATTTGTTGGGCTTTATACAAAGCCAACTGGAGAGATCTGGTGTCCCGTCGTTGATCAACCCTGAGGATACTCGGGCTATCTCCCTTTCGTATGGCAGGTGCCATGCGCCGTTCTTCTTCTGAGCGCAGGGTGTGAATGACAGTGGCGCCTGTAAGAATACTATAATTAGCCAAAAAGAACGCATTTTTTTAGGAAGGCGTTTGACTACTATCTCACTTTATGTTAATAGTCCAGTCCAATCGAAATTCAGTACTCAAATTTGCATTTTTGATACAATGTAGTTTTAATAAGACAAAAACAATTTGATATTTGGGTATCCAATCACCGATTTTTTTTCACAATTTCTCGAAAAGTGTAAAAGTTGGAAAAAAAACGTTCTGGGGAAAATGTAGAGCTATCTGTAAACATGTGTACCATATGTGTGAAATAAACATAAGTATTTTTATTTTTGTTTAGCTTAAAATTTAACATAAAAAGGGCTCTGACTATTTTCCTCCGGTCAAAATTAACCGACTTAGAAAGGTTTCCGAGTTTAAAGGTTGAACGTAAATTTTCATACGTAGTAGAACTGCATAGGCATCATGAATAGTCTGCCCGCCTCTATCGCGAGCACACTTATAAGTATGTCGCCATGTATTATTGTGAGTAATGTATTGAGATGCCTTGTAACTGTTAGATAACCTATGATCTTGTTTATTCTTGTACGTGTGCCCTCTTCTGTGATTTAAATGGAGGAACTTAAAAAACGAACGTGAGAGAATGTTGTCATGAAGTGAAAACTGGTTTTAATCAACCACTGTGGGTCACAAGTCCCAGGGCTTCCAAGTTCGGTCCTTTAGGATAAGGACTTTATTAGAATAGGAAATGTTAGTGTGTGTTACTGTTAATGCTAGTCTGAACCTATGATAATGTTACCATTATACCATCCTAACATACTGTTTAGTGATACTATCCATCCTAACCGCGTTTTATGGCGTTTCGGCTCTCTCGCGCTCTAAGCGTCTATAAGTATGAAGGAGACAGTTATTGTTTCGCTGTTGCTACTGCTTATAAATATGGAGTGATCTTTTTGTATCCGTCCGTCAGTCACGTGTCAATCGACGCGGGTCATTGTGATTGTTTTACTTATCTATTTCAAGAGTAAAATAAAATTTCTTGTGAAAGAATTGGTTTCAGAAAAATATTAATACGACAATGTCGTGAAATAGTGTACAATGTTTATAATTAAATATATTCAAGTAGAACTAAAAGTAGATAATTTGACTGACACATCAAATTCTACAAGCAATTAAAGTTTATGTGCGGCAGAAGATTTAATTCACGATTCTGATTATAAGCAACCAATTTTTTAGTTTATTCACTATCCACCCAATCTTATTAAAACATTAGACTAACAAATATTACTCTCATATATTAAAATTATAGCATTTCAATCAAAATCATTTATTTTTAAACATACTGTATAGTGAAATTACGTTTGTGTGAATACTGTGTAGTGTACGTGCCAGCTATAGTTGATATAATAATATGTGTGTATAGCCAACACCGAAATGTTTGAGAAATTAGCGTTTTGGTTGCCCATTTAGTCAGACTTTTACTTTAAGATTGGATTGAGTTATTTGGAACAACAAAATGCTCTGTAGTTTACTACTAATTTGATTTGGGTAACACTGAAACTTTCTCTCACGCACTTTTTTTTTTGTTGGTAACAGCGAACAGAAAAGGCGAGAAACTTGAAAACTTTATCGACATGACTGCTGTCTAAAGACATTGCGCGTTCCATTTTACGTAATTATTGATATAATCAGAATAAACGTTTGGACAAAAATAAATGACTCTTCTAACAAGTTTTAGTCGGTTGTTAAAAAAATCACTTACCTGAATCTTGAGTCCTCTATTTGCATTCATGTAAACCATCCACTGGTGTTGCCACTGCCACCGCCGGAACAAATATCTTAGGTGGTCATCTTGCATTAGAAACTTGTGGCCGCGCAGCAAATCCTTAGAAACTATGTCAGTCTTTGGACCACTTAGGATTGCCGCCGTAATGAAAAAGGGATCGTCTTCCGATCTGAAATTAATATTAACCATCTGTTGAGTTTTAATGCAAAACAAAAATCAATCTTATTATTAAGTACAGATAAGATTTCATATTTAAACAAAATTCGGCAAGAAGCAGGGAGTATTTTAAACATATAGAGCATGGAACAGAAGCATGGTGGTGTTACTTTTTAATTCTTGTTTCATTGTAATTTACAAGGTGGATAGATGACTTGACCAAGAGTGCAGAAAGATGCTGGATACCAGGACAATTGGGAGTGGCTTCACATGCTTGTAGAAAATATTGTAGAAGGCATAATATGTCAAGCAGTGGACATCGCTTGGCTGAGATGATGATGATACATACCTATGATACAGATGGGTCTAACTACACACATAAGAATGAGTAACTATTTCAGTCATAGAACGAAGGTCATAGGACCTTTGTTCAATGTGACAAACGCTCAATATCTAACAACATCCTGCTCATTTCAAAAGAGTAGTGGTGGTTATTTGGTTTATTTTTCAATTATTAATTGATACATATCCCATGAACTACATTCTATGAATTTTATATCCTATAAATAAGTTAATGCTCTTCTCAATTATACATTTGGTCTCCTTCATCATTGTGTATTGTACCAGTAGAAGGTAGGGAAACCGTGCCAAATGGGCACCACTATGCACATTAAAATGAGATGTAGGTGAACTCTATGGCTTCACTTGTGTGAATTTATCTTTATCCGCTGATAATGCAAATACAAATTTTAGCTATGATATTCCATGTTATGTATACTTGCATAATATAGAGTTCACAAAGAATATAATAGATTATTTATTCAGTACTTTTTGAGTTTATTCAATACTAGCGGCCCGCTTCGGCTTCGCATGGGTATCACTACTTTCTCTTTAATGGATTTCTATTTAATGGATGTTATTACACATATAAACCTTCCTCTTCAATCACTCTATCTATTTAAGAAATCGCATCAATACCCGTTGCGTAGTTTTAAAGATTTAAGCATACATAGGGATATAGGGACAGAGAATGCGACTTTGTTTTGTACTATGTAGTGATAAAAAACATACAAAACAAATTTTCTTTACAATATTAGTATAAATATGAATTACACCTTGGGTTACTTTACTTGATTTGAGTCCGAAAACTATCGCGAGTTTCTTCCATAATTGTAATCTAACAAACCGACTACGACTCACATGGAAAATACTGGAAAATTACTCTCCGACTAGTTTCAAACTTATTTGCAGTTCATCATCTGGGATTTATAACGCCAGGGTCGTACTGAGGCTCGCGCCCGCCACCTGGCACGATCATAACTCCCAGATGAAGAACTGCAAATAAATTCGGAACTGGTCAGAGAGTAATTTTCCAGTATTAACCATGTGAGACCTAGAAGGTTTGTTAGATTACAATTTACTTGATTTTCATAGGGATACCTAAAAGTTTACTGTTCCTTTATAATCCCTATAATGTCCTATCAGCAAAATAAACTTTATGGATTATTCTTTACAAACGGAGATAAAAATACCTATAGTCCTAATAATATTAGTGTAGATAAATAAAGGTAATTAATTAATAAGAAAAAGTTACACATTTAGACCATATAGACTATATATTTAGGCTAGACAAATTTGCTTTATATTGGCACAGTTTCATGTTTCCAAACAAGCATAAGTCACTTCAGGTAGCCATTTAGAACAAGTACAATACATGAAAAATAGATAGATAGATCGATAGATGAACGATTTATTGTCACACCACAATACATAAATAACATTACATCAGTAATAATAATAATACCTTATAATATTAGAATTGACAGTCTTATAGCTCATAGTGATCTCTTCCAGACAACCTTGAACGGAGAAATAATCTGCTGCTAATATAAATTCTTACATTCAAGACCAGCAAATATTGTAACCCTAAGCTGTCATTAAGTAATCACAGTCATAAACAGTAGTTTGACATCAACAAACACAATGCAACAAAATAGGCTGAGATAATGATGAAACACAATGTTAACTAGTACTTTCAACATACCTTCAGACATTCCTTATTAGAATGTATGTATGAGATATTGTATCTTTTTTTTAAATGTACAACTAATACTTATTACTGTTAACTGTGGAGGCTTGTAAATAGCTCTACTCTCAGTAACTCTAACTGTTTCAGTTATTTTGTAATTACAGCTGTAAGCCACGCAAAAAATAAAGTAAATAATTATTAATTCCTAAGTATATGTACTTACATGTTTTCAGTGAAAAAGCTACTAGTGTTTGATATCAATCGCTCTATGGATGCCTTACCCCATATAAGCATATGCTTCCTGCCCAGAAGCAATATTTTCTTATTCTGCTCTTTGAAATGGTCAACAACAGCAAATAACATGCTCAATCTATTGGATGCTGAGCCTTTTCCTACAGCATATGCAACATTCAAAGAGTCTATAACAACATCATAGGGTGCTGTCTTTTCAACAAAGTTCAAAAACCTTTTTAATTCTTCTGGAGATGTCTTCAAAAATAAGTCAGAACCAACTATTAACTTATCTTTTACATTTTCTTGCAGCAACAAGAATTCTTTATCAGACAACTGCAAACAGTCCAATGTGTCTTTGCAGCGAACACACTGGCCACTGAAAAAACATGATACCAGTTAATTTCTGTAGAAAATCATAACATACACATGTAGTCCAATTAAATATAACAACTGATAAGTATAATTTCGGGCAGTTTTGTATCTATAGGACTCAAAATATTAAAGTGAGGGTAATTTACTTAGATTTTCTTATTTTTGTAAATCCAGCATCCCAGTCCAATGATTCAAATGCATCTTTTAATTTAATTGCAGTCTGTTCATCAATAACAGCATAGTTTCTTGATATATGCGAAAATATTTCTTCTAAATTTTTCAATATTTTACGTTTATCTTTTTGTTTTCTAAATATGTAATTGATCCACTCATTGAAAGCTAAATACTGTAATGGCCTTTTGTGCTCTATACTTTTACTGACAAGTTCTATAGCTTTCCGCTTTTGGTTGTTCCTAAATAATGTTCCAATTAAGATGCTGAATGCTGTATGTGAAGGAACACTACTTAAATGGATATCTTCTAGTACTTTCAATGCCTTTTCATATTCGTTAATAACACAGAGAGAACGTACTAGTTTCTCACATGTAAAAAAATCTAAAACTTTGTACTTATCATACAAAATCTTATAAGAATCTAAAATAAAAGCTTTCTCTTCTTCTGTAAGCTGCTTAGTTTTTGCAATTTCGTAATAGACGCTTAACAGGCCATTGATAGATCCAAGATTCATTTGAGCAGGGCTCGATTTTATAGAGTTGGCAAAAGATAGGGCTGCTTCCAACTTTTTACAGCTTATTAAAATCTTTAACAATACTCCTTCGAAATTATTCTTGTTTAGCTGTCCCTGCATGGCTAACACATCAGATTTGATTGCAGGCCAGTCCAATTTGTTATCCACAGCCGATTTAATGTATTCAACTTGGTCAGTTCCTCTCCTGGAAAATGAATCGGGATTCAAAACCCTGGTAGCAAATCGTTTAACTGGAAAAAAATAATAGATGTGTATAAATACGTAGTCAACTAATGTAGTATACATTAGTGTAAGATAGTAGTATAATATATTTTATTTAGCTAAAACTAGGAACATAACCTTACCTGTATAATTATTAACATCATAATATGGTGGTCGAACTATCCGCCGCAAAAGTAAAATCCTAGATACCATTCTAGAAATGCTTGTAATTTCGTGAATTTTCGTCATTTCATTTGTGAATTTCGTGTTCTTTTGATTTTATACAATTTACGTTCTTCTTCTTCTCCTTCTCAATTATGGCTCTAACTTTCGCTTTCTGATCAGTGGCTCTAACTAATCTATTAGTGCGTTCGAGATGAGATAAGCAACAGTTAAAAACGTCCAAAACGATCACGTTTCGTGTTCGTTTTGGCACAGATGGCGTTTTAAACTGTTTTCGGTCAATGTTCAAAGTGCATGAAAAGTGTTAAAAACGCCACCCTGATCTGCGACTTTTGACCACCTCCGAGACAAGGTCTTTTTTGTGATCGTTTTGTGACAGCTTAAGGATTCACAGATATAGCAAATGTGAGTTTATAAACAAACATGAAAAATACGCCAGTGTAATGTGAGTGAAGCTAACTAGAGTTGCTACGGAGCTTCGACTCCGACTACGATATGTTGGAATTTTCTATTGATATTACACCTCCGGTTCCAACTTCGGTTCCGTTGTTTTTAAATCGAAGGTTTAAATCGGAGATCTCGACATACGCAAAAGTGGTGTGGTAACGAACATTACAGTTGATATTGTATCAAACGAAGGCACTATACATTTATCATAAGAGTTTTATGGTTTATTCCATTAACAACATGCTAGGCGGAACTTACGTTCAAATTATTTGAAGGAAGCCGAATTTTTTCCTTCAAATAATTTGAACCCAAGTTCCGCCTAGCATGTTGTTAATGCAATAAACTATATAACTCTTAACTTATAAAATGTAAAAATTAGTCAAAGTGACACAACTACAATAGTTGGACACATGGTATCAGCCGGATTTTTGTAGAAATTATAATCTTTAATATTTAATAAAATTTCCACTAGGTCAACAGAAAGTGAACAACTTTTTATTGGTGCTGGCCTATATCCCTTAAGAAATAGTTTAGATAGAGACAAAGCTGCGAAGTTTTTGTTTTTGTTCATTATGTTTAATTTGTTATTTTTAGAATCAATTTATGTGATCTCATTTCGTTACGATTTTTATGAACATAATTAGGAATGTTTTTATTTTTAAGGCCTGTATTTAAGTTGGTATAGTAATTTTTTTCAGAGCCGTGGTGGTACCGGCCTAGAATAGTACTCCCCCATCTCTTCCTGTGGGTGCCGTAAGAGTCGGCTAAGGGATAACGTACCAGGAGGTGGGCAGCAGCGCCTTCTGAGGATCGGAAATCATTCTGCGCTCGCCAACCCGCCTGCCAAGCGTGGCGAGTATTGGCAAATCCCCCCTATATGGGGGAGGCATACGTCCAGCAGTGGACGCACATGGCTGAGAAAAGAAAAAAAAAAGTAATTTTCAATTTAAATTAAAGAAGCTGACTCAATGTACTACTTTATCATATATTAAGCGTGTCCTCAACACCTCTCTTCTTACATATCTTACATTTGATGTCTAGCGTGATAACATCTTCGACTACATCGTCTCTGACCGTCTAGTGAGATAGTGGTCAAACGCAAAACATCTATACAGTATAAAAAACCCTTCAACTCCAACTCCGATTCCGATAAAACCACCTCTGTTACATCCGTAAAGCTAGCCTAAGTGGAGTTAGTGGCGTGCTTCGTATTCTACCACATTTAAATCGATAATGCGTCCTGAATATCTTAAACATGTGTGGTGTGTGTGGTTCTAGCTGAATTCCTTATAGTGTTAGCAGTCGAAAATCAAGTGATGTTAAGCTCCTCCGATTTCCAAAACGTGAAACAGTGAAACAATAAGTGCTTAGAGAGTGTAGTGTTTTTTTCTTTGATTATTTAGGCATATCTGTACCGAACGTAAATCAATTGCCAAAAAATAAAAAATAAGTAACTGTCCAAATGAAACATAGCGGTCTGTTGGATTGATGTTTCCTATCGCGTAAGCATCGTATCATCTACGTAGTTTATATCACGTTTATTTTATATTCTCTTTGGACTTTGCATCGTATATTGTCATAAATTATTTTGTGTTATTTCGCTTTCTAATCATTGTTGTGTTATTGATATTTGGTAGGGAAATATTTTTGGATTAGAAAATAAATTCATTTACGGGTGTTTTCGAGAAGGATTAAGTCTTAGTTCACAAATTAGTAAGCTTGGAGATGGACGGAAAAGCGACCAAAATGCCAAAAGTGGCTAAGGTGACGAAATCCGCAAATAATCAACCACTGTATTCCTTTTTCAATTAATGCACTTGTTAATATTATCTACTACTTTATTAAATTCCAGGTGAAGAATAAAGCTCCTGCAGAGATACAAATTACCGCGGAACAGTTGCTCAGGGAGGCAAAAGAGAGGGATTTGGAGATACTGCCTCCACCACCAAAACAGAAAATCTCTGATCCTGAGGAGCTTAGGGATTATCAGCATCGAAAGAGAAAAGCATTCGAAGATAATATACGTAAAAACAGACTTGTAAGATATCTTTTAAATATTGTGCTTTATTTTCAAATCATATTATTATGTGCTTGTGATTTAATATGAACAAACATGACCATATATATTGATAACTCTATATCAAATTATTTTTCTCATATTCACTCTGAACATATATTCTATAAAATTTGAATTTATGAAACTTGCATAAAAAGTAAGTAATAATATATTAATTCATATGCATCATATGTGGACTTAAACCTATAAGCTTGTATGTAATACAGCTCTATTGGACCTTGTGCTATTTCAATAGACTACCAAAAAAGGCAGGTTTTAAATTTAGTTTTATCTCTCTTGTGGTTGTTACTTTAGAAGTCTGTCATTAAAATTATCTGTTGTGTAATAATGCATAATTTTAAATCTCTTCCGCTTATTTTGTTTTTTTGTTGAAAGTCATAGATGTCCAATTAACTACCTACCACTTATTACAGCAGTTCATGAAGAGTTTTATGGTTGCTTATATTCAATTCAATTTATTATGGAAAAAAGTACATTAAGCATGCTTCAATTTCATTAACATTTTGCTAGGTGCAACTTATCTTAGAATTTATGAAGGAAAAAATTTGATTACTGTGATATTATTGAGATTTGAACTCTGTACTACAGAATACCATCCGTTGCTAATGTTGCATTGCCATCTAAGCTAAAGTAGCACTCCACTAGCCATCCACCTTTATTCCTTCATATCAGTTAACATCAGAGGAGATGTTTTTCTTAGCACCATCTATCTTAAATTGTATGAACTATTAAATAATTAAAATTTTGTTTCTTTTGCTAATAGAACAACAATTATCAAAAGAATTGCACTGAACATTTCCAGTAATATTGGAGTTCAACCTGAAATGCACCATAAACACTTCGACAAGAACCTACTGCAAAATGAATTCTATTAGCAGCTGAAATATAACTATTACAATGTAGTCCTATGCTGTGTCCACTAGTTTCAAAACCTTTTCCAAGCTTAGTATTTGCTTTCATATCAAAAAAATAATACCACAAAGTTGAGTAGCTTAAATATGCATCAAAAAGAAAAAAAATGTGAAACCTATAAAATCCATCAACAATTCTCTTGAGCATTATTTTATAAAATTTTAGACATACATTACACCACGTATCAATAAAGATTTGCAAAGTACTTGTGATGCTAAATGTTATTTCTTTCTAACAATAATTTTGATCATTTGTCTGTAAAGAAGATCATTTCAATGATAGTTCATCCATTAATTGATAATAGAATCTATGGGCACATTTAGATACTTGATTTGCATGAAATCCAAATTTTTTACCTGCAGTAATAGCAATGCTGTATGAATAGATTTAGTATTTGTTTCACATTTGTGTGTTTATGCATTTCTAATAACATTTCAATGTTTTGGAATGTTATAATATAATAATCCTTTTTTGCTAACTAGTAATCTATTATATGACATTTTTTTTTATTTATTTATTCTTAATACAAAACATTCAAATACATTGGCAGACACTGCCCAAAAACCAAAGTTAGGTTTGTCTGGATAGAGTAGTTCTCTAAAACATTAACCTATTACCTACATCAGACAACAATATTATTACCTATATTATTATTATTATCTATCTTAATTATCCAACAGTAACATTTGTAATAAGTACTATAGCGTTATAGATAAGTGCTGTCGCTATGTAACATAATTACCTGCAAAATAATCAAAACTACCTCGCAATTTCACATAATGTTTGTTGTTATAAAATATCTTTTAGTTCTGAGTGTCTGGACAAGCCTCCTCCAACCTTCCATTGAACTGTCAGATACAACTCTGGTCTAGCAGGCTCAAGGCTAGGCGAAATCATCTTCTCACGTTCTTGATGGACATCTCTATTGTGTCTGAGTTAATCTCTTGCAAACTTAATTGTTATTGTATAAATATCCTTATATTTCAGGTCATAGGAAACTGGCTTAAGTATGCACAATGGGAGGAATCACAGAAACAAGTGCAAAGGGCGAGATCTATATATGAACGTGCCTTGGATGTGGATCATAGAAATGTTACCCTATGGTAAAACAAATTTTTAAATTCCTTTCTATGTGTATAAAGGTAATATCTAATTTGCTAAAAGAACACTAAATATCATTTAACAAAATTAAGTTAAATGATAATTTATTAAAGTTAAGTTCAGCTTGCTAGGCATTTAATTGGTACTTAGTTTGTGGGCAAATATAACATTGCTACTTGAAAACTGTTGTCAGCTTACACCAATATTGAGTGTGGTCTGTTGCAACTGTAAGTTTATACTTGCATATTATGGCATGTGTGTGTGTTACCAGTGATGACTTACGGATCTGAAACGTGGTCCCTGACTATGGGCCTTCTGAACAGGCTCAGAGTCGCACAATGAGCTATGGAGAGGGCTATGCTCGGAGTTTCTCTACGCGATCGAATCAGAAATGAGGAGATCCGTAGAAGAACAAAAGTCACCGACATAGCCCAGCGGATTAGCAAGTTGAAGTGGCAGTGGGCAGGGCACATAGCTCGAAGAACCGATGGCCGTTGGGGTGGAAAGGTTCTCGAGTGGAGACCACGGACTGGCAAGCGCAGCATAGGACGGCCACCGACCAGGTGGACAGACGACCTGACTAAGATCGCAGGCAAGGGCTGGAAGCGGGCCGCTTCCAACAGGTCCTTGTGGAAATCAATGGGGGAGGCCTATGTCCAGCAGTGGACGTCCTATGGCTGAGATGATGATGATGATTATGGCATGACAACGTCATGCCATTAAATGAATGTATTTGATATTTAAAAATGTTTGTACATACTATATAGAATTAGCCTCCTGCATACATATCTATATTACTCATAGAACCAGAACCCCAATCAATTTAGTCTAGGAAATTTAATTTTACAATGAGAAGACACTCATACATGCTTTTAAAAAATAAAGAAACTAGTATTGAATGGCGTGTATTTAAATGTATCCTAATCTATCTAATTAAAACAGCAAGCATAAAATAATTTAAATAAATGGTCATCAATTTTAATAATTGATCCTCCATCTCTTAGACATAAAATAAATCTAATCCTATTAATATTATATATTTGAAAGCTTCTCAGTATGGATGTATGTTTGTTACTCTTTCAGCCTTTCAAATGTATGGTTGGATGAGGATGAATTTTTTTAATAAAAATTCACCCTTTTTTGTAACCTTTGCTACACAGGATCATTGTCATTATGTATGTTTACCGATTTCTACAACCTTAATAAAGACATCATCCAAGTGGATGAAACACTTCAGTTATTGGAATGTAACTCAAAAACTGCTTGACCTATTTTGATGAAATTAAACGAGACCAACTCGGTAGTATCCTCTCAAACAAAAAAGAATCATCAAATTTCGGTTCATAAATGACAATGATATCTGCGAACACACATATTTATATGAATCAGTGTGGTGGTACCGGCCTAAAATAGTATTCCCCCATTTCTTTCCTTATATCTGTTAAATTTAACTGAATCCATTTTCAGGCTGAAATACACAGAAATGGAAATGCGCAACAGGCAAGTGAACCATGCCCGAAACTTGTGGGACAGAGCCGTCACTATACTGCCGAGAGTGTCACAGTTTTGGTACAAATATACATATATGGAAGAAATGTTGGAGAATGTGGCTGGAGCGAGACAGGTATCTTTTGCTCTCATAGCCTACAGAATAATTCTAAAATTGATCCAATATTCAACTCCACATCTGAAAGTAATAATTAGATGTCTTTTTTACGATTCAGACTTATTATGGTAAAAATGGTGGTAATAAATGCAACTGCATGTTTATCTGTTTGTAACATTTAAACATATCAACAGACCATCTTGTTATTTTGCATATTTGTTATTAAGTGTATGGTAAATAATATAGGATACTTGTTCAAAATTCAAAATCATTTATTCAATTTAGGCATTAAGGCTTTTAGTAACTCAAGGCTTCAATTAAGGTTTATTCTTATTCTAACGCCGCATTGCTGCGATCTTGATTATGAGAATAAGAACTAGAGGGTAGAATTACAAACAACAAACTAAAATGGCAACTAAGGTGGCTCGTATTAATTTCGATATCCTACTAATAGTGTAAAAGCGAAAGTTTGTTACTTCTTCACGCTCAAACGCCTACACCAATTTCCATGAAATTTGGTATGGAGATAGTTTAGACCCTGGATTAACACAGGCTACTTTTCATTACCATCAATCATCACCACGGGGGTAACCGCGGGGCGCAGCTAGTAAAAAATTAATGGATTAAATTGAAGTTAAACTAATGCCTCTCATGCACAGTGAAATTTAAGTTTAACTTCTTGTCCATATCCCACGCTGGGTGGGGTAGGCACATGTTATTCTCTTCTACCATTAGTCATCTCAGTGCTCATACTTATCATATTTTTTTTATGAAATTATCATTTTATTCTATTCTTATGTGACTGACATGTGTTGGTTTACTACGAATAATTGTTTTATGAAATGGGCCCTGTGTGACGTCAAAACCAGGAATCTGACAAATGTGACTACAAGTCCAGTCAAATAAACTTTTAAATCAAAATTTCAGTCTAAAGGCTGCATTTTTGATAGATGTGTAAAGATTTTTGAATGCGCAACCACCGGCAAGGGTTTAAAAAAAATTTTTGAATATTTCTTTTCGCAATTACTGAAAAATGTTAAAAGTTAGAGAAAAGGGTTCTGAGGAATATTTATAGAACTTATGTTCAAATATTTGAAGGAAAAAATTCGGCTGCTAGTGGGACTTGAACCCACGACTACAGAATACCGTCCTGTCATAACATAAGTACATAAGTTCTTCCTGGCATATGGTTAATGCGATACACAATAAAAACTCTTAGATTTATAGAACTTAAAATTTTACAATAAAAAGGTTCCATGATTTTTTTCCTCCAGTCAAAGTTAACCGAGTTATGAAGGTTTCCGAGTTTAAGAGATCAACGTAAATTATTAAAAATCGCAGATAGTAGAAATATAAGCTAATTATGTTTTTTTATTTTTTATTACTCAAATAAAACCTAATCTTTAATTTTAAAGATACAAATAATTTCTTTTTCGCTATATCAATTTGAAATTTTCAAATTGTTATTTTATTTTCAATTAAAAGAAATTATTTGTATATCTAAAATTAAAGATACTGTGTTACATAAGCAATTTAAAATAAAAAAACCTAATTAGCTCATATTTCTACTACCTGCGATTTCTTAAAATTTAAGTTTATCTGTTAAACTTAGAAATCTTCCTAACTCGGTTAACTTTGACCGAGGAAAAAAGTCATAGAACCTTTTTCATGTAAAATTTTACGTTTTATAAATCTTCTTTGGAACTTTTTTCTCTAACTCTTACTATTTTCCAGTAGTTGCAAAGAGAAATATACAAAAAATTTTTTTTAACCCTTGCCGGTGGTTGCGCACCCAATAATGTTTTACACATTCTTTTTGTATGATTAAAACTACATAATATCAAAAATGCAGCCTTTAGACTGAAATTTCGATTTAAAAGTTTATTTGACTGAACTATACCTGTGACAAGGAAAGTGGTAGGGGTCAGTGTTGAAATATGTGTCATGATTTATGAATGGCTTCATACATAACAGCAAAATTACACTTACCTGTGTAGCAATGTGATTTGTTTTAGTATAAGCTGCATAGGTACCTCGTATAGTACTCGGTACTCATATAATATGGTATGTGCTAATGTCTCATTTCACACAAGTTATGATACATACTGATTAAGTTGTGGGAAACTTTGACTGAGCATTTTTTATTATTTATGAATCTAGCATCAACTATCTCACTTGGTCGCGCCGCCGTTCGCGTAGTAGAAAGTGGAATCACGCTAAATCTTTATTGTTGAATGGTTCTTAAAGACAACTGCTAAAAGAGTCCCAATATATGCAGAGCGTGGGTATAGTGTTAGCATGGCCTATGCCATGCTGACACTATATCCAAAGAAGCACTTTAAAATATCCATTCACGTGCCGATTGATGCACTTAGATTAAGCATTTCTGGGAAATATTTAGTTGTCAATAATTTAAGTGTTACTTAGCCTCGTAATCAAATCGTATTTGTAAACTCGCATCTGAAGAAAATATTGTAGTATTTCCTGGAAACTTTTAGGTCAAAAAATACTCATTATGATTGCGAATTCATGCAGTGATTAGCAAACGTGTTGACAGACACGTTTAAGGCAATCCATTTGTAGAGCTATATTGTGTGCCAAATACTAGGTCACTTAATTTTGTTTTGTATTCCAGGTGTTTGAGCGATGGATGGAATGGCAACCAGATGAACAGGCATGGCAGACTTACATCAATTTTGAGTTACGATACAAAGAACTAGATAGAGGCAGGCAAATCTATGAAAGATTTGTAATGGTACATCCTGATGTTAAAAACTGGATTAAATATGCAAAATTTGAAGAAAACCATGGTTTTATCAATGGATCTAGAAAAGTCTTTGAAAGGGCTGTAGAATTCTTTGGAGATGAAGAGCTGGATGAGAGATTGTTTATTTCTTTTGCGAAGTTTGAAGAAAACCAGAAAGAGCATGATAGAGCTAGAGTTATTTACAAATACGCTTTGGACCACATTCCTAAAGACCGAAATAAGGAACTGTACAAGGCATATACTATTCATGAGAAGAAATATGGAGACCGATCTGGTATTGAAGATGTCATTGTAAATAAACGAAAGTATATGTATGAACAAGAAGTAATTGAAAATCCTACAAATTATGATGCATGGTTTGATTACATAAGACTAGTAGAGAATGAAGGAAATGTAGATGACATAAGAGATACATATGAGAGAGCTATTGCAAATGTACCCCCGTCAAAAGACAAACAGTTTTGGAGACGGTATATCTATTTGTGGATAAACTATGCTCTGTATGAAGAATTAGAGGCAGAGGATATGGAAAGAACCAGACAAGTGTACAGAACATGTTTGGAGCTAATACCACACAAAGTTTTCACATTTTCTAAGATATGGCTCATGTATGCTCAGTTTGAAGTTAGGTGCAAAGACTTAAAACAAGCGAGGAAAACTTTGGGTTTGGCCCTTGGTATGTGCCCTAGAGACAAGTTATACAGAGGATACATAGATCTAGAAATCCAGCTAAGAGAATTTGACAGGTGCCGAATATTGTACCAGAAATTCCTAGAGTATGGGCCTGAGAATTGCATTACATGGATAAAGTTTGCTGAATTAGAAACATTATTAGGAGACATTGATAGAGCGCGAGCAATATACGAAATCGCAGTTGGTCAGCCAAGACTGGACATGCCAGAGCTCTTATGGAAGAGCTATATAGACTTTGAAGTAACTCAGGGAGAAACTGAGAGGGCTAGACAGTTGTATGAGAGATTGCTAGAAAGAACTGTTCATGTGAAGGTATGGCTTTCATATGCCAAGTTTGAGCTCAATGCCGAAAATGCTGATAACTTCAATATAGATTTGGCGAGGCGGGTTTACGAAAGAGCTAATGACAGTCTGAGAAGTGCTGGCGAGAAAGAATCAAGAGTATTGTTACTAGAGGCATGGAAAGACTTTGAAACTGAGATTGGAGACGAAGAAAAACTAGATAAGGTAATGGCTAAAATGCCTCGTAGAGTTAAGAAAAGACAGAAGATTATTAGTGAATCAGGTGTGGAAGAGGGTTGGGAAGAAGTATTTGATTACATATTTCCTGAAGATGAGATGGTTAGGCCAAACCTTAAATTGCTAGCAGCAGCTAAAAACTGGCGCAAACATAAAGAAGTGGCAGAATCTTCAGTTGAAATGGCTACAAATGAAACTGACACAAATAAAGAAAATGAAGAAGAGAGTCATACACCACCTCCAGTTTTAGCATCATCTGAAGATGAGAACAATTAAAATAACAATTATTATGTAAATATTGTTTTATTGTCAATCTATTCTATTGTCAGTCAATGTCTTCAGGTCTGACAGGATGTGATAGAGGTACCACCGATTTTTTATTTACATCTCTTGAACAGGCCTTCCTCATATCTGTAAAAATCCAAAAACACAAAAATGCATCAGATTACATACAAAATACATAATGATTTCTGAGATTATCCCGATTACTAGACATTATAAAAGTTAACAACTTTATGACGCTTTACCAATGCTCTTGCGCATTGATCATCATGTAGGATCTGTGCAGCATAGTTTAAGTTTGTGTAAATTGTTGATGGTAAATTATTAGTTACCATCAACATTAAATGTTATATTTTTGAAGCATAATACCTAACTACCCAATATTGCACGAATGTTACTGTAATAATGAATGTAATGTGGTTCGCGCTACCAATGCAAAACAAAATTTTGTATTTTATGTATTTCTAAGCCGGGCGGCGCGGCGGTCCCCGCGTCTTCATCGCGGTACGAGGGTGAAGCGTTTGGCAACGCGCGGCATCCCCGCGTCTTCATCACGGTACGAGGGCGAAGCGTTTGGCAACGCGCGGCAGTGTGATGTCCATGCCTTATTGGATCTTATAAGCACCTTAACTGGACATACACCTTACCTATCGATCTCCACATGGTACTCTAAAAAAATTATGGGCTATATTTGGTTACATGTTTGTATACCGATTAAGAACAACCAGTAAGTTATTTTCCGCTAACGGCCCGCCCTGGCCTCGCAATAGAAATAGAGAGTGCAATCCCGGTATTCAAAGATCTTGAAATTGCTTTTTCCGCTGCTGGATACATTGTGCTTTGTTTTTTTTATTCAAAATAACCTGTAGTTTAAAATGATTTACTATACCTATGTATTTTTTCTTCATTCGCCCCTGTAGACCTACACTTTTATTTGCCAAGGTTCATTAAAATGCTTTTATAATAATATATTCGTGCGATGAGTCTACATATTTGTCCCGTGTGTTGTGATTGTGTGTGTCCATGCCTCCCACGACACAGGGAACCCTATTGCGGGGGTCTGAGTGTGACAAAAAAAATTTGCGAGATCTCGCAAAATACCTATCTTACAAGATTTACCTCGTCAATTTTGCTAATATCGAGATTGAAGATTTCATTGCAAGATTACACTCCCGAACTAGGAAGCTCGACCGCGCGACAACCGCCGAAGGCGTATATTTTTCTCTTTGATATCATTTTTAAATTGATGACATCTTTAGAATGAATCACCCGATATGTATTGTATAATTTAAACGTCAGATTCGGTCGAAATTACTATCAATTGTTTTTTAACGGTGCGATGCTTTTATTAAAATAAAATAATAATAACTAATAACAATACTGCAGCTAGTACTAGTAGATATTGACATGTTCTTTTTATTGTAGAACATATTTTTGTTCTATCATCGATAGTTTTGCATATGCAAAGTAAGGATTTTTTTTCTTGAGTTCTAACAATGATGTTTTAGTAGAGATCCATATATATAATTACAGCCTTTACTGATAATGTAGCCAGTGAATGCATTTTTAACATCGGTTTACTAGTTTTTGAGTTTGTCCGATACAAACACATAATAATACAAATATCCTTATAATATTAGTGTAGCTGTCACAGCGCGTTATTAGATATAAAAATAAGTGGAATATAACTAAGTACTTTACTAAAATTGTGTCCATTTTAACAAATATTTGCCAAGTCTGCTTACCAAATGCATCTTCATCTGGATCTCCTGAATAATACTCTAAAACTGTCCGGTACACAATGTATCCCAAATTTTTATACATATTTATAGCTACTTTGTTGCTGACTCTCACGAAAAGATCCACAAAGTAAGCTTTCTTCCTGGAAAAAGCACAAAAAAGAAAGGTAGATATAACGGTGGAGACCAAATGCTTACTAAGTAAACCCCCGTCTTATGTTTGTAATAACTCGTGCTCATCTTTTGAACAAGAAGTGAAAACTTACTTTTCCGAAACATCTTCTAAATTATTCATCAAAGTGGCTGCAAGGCCCAGCCTCCTATAATCAGGACTAACGGTAAGTGCGGTCACATGGCCATGCCAGTTCTCACCATGTCCTTCAGCTTTACCCATTACTGAAAACATAAAATCACTCAACTCAATACAAACCTTTTTCTGTTATACAAGCAAGCACATTTTTTTTTTTTTTTAATCACACTCAGACCCCCGCACTAGGATTCCCTGCGTCGCGGGAGGCATGGACACACACAATCACAACACACAAACACCCAAGACCCGGGACAAACACCTATACTCATCGCACAAATGTTTGCCCCTGCCGGGATTCGAACCCAGGGTCCCGGAGACACAGAAGTCAAGTCACTAACCACTGCGCCACGGCGACCGTCAAATGTTATGGGGTTATGTTAATTATGATTGTAAATGGCATAATGCAACACACCCTGTTGCATTATGCCATTTACATTCATAACATATTAAAATTATTAAGCAATGTTTGCCAAACAATGATAATAATCATAATCCAAAATGCCAAATAATGTATTGTCAATATTAAAAAAGAAATTTGAGAATCTGTCCAAAAATGGGGAATAAATCGGTAAACATACATTTAAAAAAATACATAGTCTTCTTTTTTGAAGTCGGTTAAAAATGCATGTCAAATAACGAAAAATAAAAACAAGATTAAAATACAAAATAAATTAAATTATCACCATAACAAATCAAATTATCATAATATACAATGAAGTACAATTTTTACAAGTATACGAGTAACTTAGCGGAAATAAGAGAAAATAATAATAAATAAAATAATAAGAGTTTTCCTGCTAAGTTTATACGATGAATACGTGATAAATCACGCGTATTCGTCTCACTGTATCTGAGACACTTAAACAATCAGTTGTCCATTCATCCGCAAACACATCACATTCAGGACTGCTGTCCAGGAGAGGATAGATCGCAGTCAGGGTTCGCGGTATAGGAGATTTGGCGTGAACATCACTAAAATAAAATGTATTAATTAAATTTGCATGTAGTTACAGCGAAATGAAGTCGCCACTTATTTGGAGCCTACTAAAACTACCCGCAATTGGCCAGCAATGGAATAAAACTCATCCAATATTAGTGAGTTGTCTGGAGTTATGTGAATTTTAATTTTAGCGTAAATAGAATACGAGCTATTTAAATTTGAAGAATTTTAGCTAGTTCGTGTGATTAACAGAATTAGGGCCATAATCTGTCGAAATACGGTGTATATACCTGAATGAACTGAGTCAAAGTAAGTTTTTTTTTAAATTGCAAAATTGTAGTGTGTTTCAACCATACAGGACAAAACAATAAAACACAATTTACAAATCCACATAGGTGGTTGCTATCTAGTACCTTTCTATTTAACTAGAACCCTCTAGTTTGAAATTTGGTCACAAAGCACAGTATTCAATTAGTTGAGTTAGAATATGGACAGAGCATTATTATATGACTATTTGCCAATATATAAAAGAAATCTAGTCATCAACAGTACTAAGATAACAAAAAAAAAGGGAAAAAAAAAATTTTTTTTAAAGAGAAACAGTCACACGTCATAGACAAACATGGCTCAAATTGTTTTAATGGACCGTGCTAGCATTGCCTAGCCGCTTCGCACCAATCTTCGAATTCTCTCCCAATCTCCGATCATCCTGTATAATAGTTGTAAATCCTTCACAAATCGCAATGTCTCAACATTGCAATTGTTGAAGGCAAGCCATCTTTATGATCTACTTGCTATGTCATCAAAAACAAGATAAAAATACAATATTATACATACTGTAACCCATAATTTCTCCACTTGGTGCCTCAACAACTTGGAAATACTCTGGCCAGTGAGCTAGATACTGTGTATAGAAAGATAATCCATATGTTTCTGTCAAAGGATCCAAATTTCTGAAATTTAATGTAATGTAATTTTTTACATTAGTAACTTTTTACTAATTTTAATGGGCACTGACTACAGTCGGTAATGAAGTTATTAAAGGTAGCACTGACTAGTTCGCGTGAGAGCTCTGTGAAATCATAATGTTGGAGTAATGTTCTAGAGTTGTGAGATAGTTGATATTGCACTATCAATACTGAACATCACAAGCCTACTTGTGAGTGCAATTTATGAAATAATTCTACGAGGGTATTACATACTTGTAATAAGAAGAACAATAATTGTGTCACTTAAATATGTATTTAATTTATAATTATAACTGTAAAATCCAATTATTCACTGTGACAATCAGAATAATCAGGAATTAAAGAATTTTAAGTACTATTATCACTCTCCTCAAATAATTCATTAAGCCTTTCTTTTGCCAGTAATAATCCTCTAATGCTAAGACATGTTTATTATATCCACCACAATCTTCTTTTGTGACTCATGATTTCTGTGATCTGCTTCAGTCTAATTAGAGAAAAATCAGATGTAGTTTTATGTTCCTCGGTATTTACACACACAAAAAACTTATGTGTATTTAGAGTACAAATAGCACTATTGCAAAATTTAAAACAATGATTGATAAGCGTGCTGCTCTCAGGTTAAGGTGGACACTAGTAATAGGAGACTGAAGGGTATGGAATGTGGATAGTCAGGCATGGGGACACCTGCCCGCTTCCTCAGCCCTACATTCCTATACATAGTTGGTGATGATTTGGTTAAATTTTGATATCATTGAAACACTGATGTCTGAGCTTAGTTATGCAAACGCAGAAGGGTTGCGCATCCCGCAGCTCCTGACCAGTCACAAAAAATAAACTCAAATAACCTCAAATAAAATTCAATATCAGCATCTTTCTGCGTGTTGTTGCAACTTACCCGTCACAGGAGGGGTCCCCCCCTCCCCCCCCCTTTTACCACCCCTCAGTTAAATGAATGTCTGACTGAAAGTAGTAGAGGTTGGAAATTTCAAACACTCATCTCTGAAGGGGGGGTGGGTCGCAACTTCCCCCTTCACAGATGGTGGTCTAACCTAACCCCCCCTTCCCCTAAATGCGAAGTTTTTTAGATTAAAGCTGTATATTTATAATTTGCTAATAAGATTAGAAATAATGTTTAGCTAGAGAATTTCTAAATTACTGCTTACACACTTACACATTGTTAAATTTTAACATATCTTCACAGGTAAAAGGCCGAATTGTCGTCATGGTGTATGAAATGCTTACATTAAAGCGTCAGTGAGAAAGAAAGTATGCCTTCAATCAGATACAATACGCACTTTCGTAGATATACAACAAAACAAATAATTTTAATTTTCTTTTCCTAAAATTTTACTCAAACAACAAACAAAGAATATCAGTTACAGTATATACCACAGATTACTAAAGGAAACGTACGGTTCGTTGCTGATTTAGAAACAGATAGCAAGTTTTTTTCTCATTGTGGCTACTCACATTTTGTGTATTAACTGTTTATAGCTTTATAGACTACTATATAAGCATAGGTATTGCGTGGTTATCTAAAGATATTGTTATACATGCATTGGTATAAGCCTAGTATTACCTACATAATAAGACACATTTCGGATTTCACTCTAATAGTTTTTGATATTGTAGATAGACCGGGAAACTTCGGTAAGATTATGTACAGAATATCAACGCGAGTTCTATGACCCTAAACAATTTTATTATCAGTTTCCATACCAGGTACAATAAAAAAACCATTACTATGTTGAAATGCGAAATGATCACATAATTCCTTTTTAAAAGGAAACCTATGCAATTTAACGCCCTGTCGTTGGCTAACACAGTTGGGTACGCAACACTTAAGATACATTCTTGTGGTTTCTGATGAGCGGAAATTAATCAACGCAGCTTTCTGTTCAGACCAGGAAGACGATATGATATCATCATCCTGATCTGAACCGTAGCATAAATAGAGTGAGATACTGTACAATAGAGCACAGTTGCTCTCTGTTCAGGGCTACGTTCAGAAGCTTCGTCGGCCAAATATTGAACGAACAATATTTGATCGATGTCTTACGAACGGCTACTTCATAGCATGTTACAGAAGAAGAAGAAGTCACTTACATGGATCACATGACAGTTACTACCGCATATGTCACTTTTGACAGCTAAACCAGTATTTATTCGATTTTATAGGTGGAGAATAATCCTCGACTTACGATTATTTTGATAATACAATTATTGGTCCACAACAACATGCATATTCATGATTTTATGTTAGATTGACATTTGATTTTTTACTTTTTAATACGATCCTAATCGTTAGCTTAATAGATAGATCCTTGCGTTAAGGAAGCAATATTGTGATAGTTCATTTCGCACTGTAGTTCGTCTAGAACGGAATATGTCAATAAAATTAAGGTTTTTATTTTTATGGAACTATAGCGAATGGAATGTACTATGGGAACCGTAGAGAGTAGTAGAGAGACATTTCTTCTATGACGGGAATCAGGAAAGTGATATCGCCTTCCTGATGGGAATGTACTGTGATTGGAATCTATAATCCACTAATCAGGTGTGCGTTTGGTAACTCCAACGGCCAAGCCATATCTTGTTCTGTCAGCGGATGTGCGGCACTCATGAACTCTGTTAGATCATTATTTGTTGCACCCAATATTCGACCATGACCGTTCACGTCAACTTGTCAGACCAATATATGCTCACGAGTTACGAGACCATTACATTTCTACCTTTAGTATTTAGGTTATTAGAATATAATAACTACAAATATTGAAAATATAATGGAATATATCAACCCGGGTGTATATAAAAAAACGACAAATCCTAGTTATATACTAAGATATGTCGTTTTATGAGATTACAATCATGTGAAATTGACGTTTCATTAACGAAATATTGTTCCTACGTGATTAATATTATTGTTGATTGAGAATATTTATTTTATTAAATCAGCCCCTGACCTCCACTTTCAATGCGCGTGCTGCGTTCGGGAGCGAGTTCGGTCAAGCCATATTTTGCTATGACAGTGGATATGAGGCGTACACGAACTCAATTATTTTCTCCACCCAATATTTGATCATAACCGTTTACGTCCACCTGTCAGAGCAAATTATGCTCGACGAGACCTTAATCTCTTTGATAAGTAGCCATTCCATTTACAAAGCCTGTGCTATAGTCTGTGAGTCATATTTAATTACAAAGTGTTCTCATATGTCAAACTACTTCGTAGGTACATTATAACAGTCAACTTAATTTTTATAAATTTTTGCTTAATTGAGTTATTAGAATAGTTTATTTTACTGGTATAATTTACTATAATATACGGATGATTGCTCCGGTGCTTGATTTAATTAAATCGATTCGTATCAATCGATTTATCGAAATCGAAGTTGTAATTAATATAAGAAACGAAATTTTAGTCATATACAAATATTTCAAGATTTTGTGGAATTAAAACTGTGTTATGCCAATGCTGAGATAACAGTCTTACATGCCCATATATACCTAAAATAGATACTTAACTTACAAAAAATGGTAATGAAAATGTCCTTCTTTTTTATATAGGAAACAACCTGTTTGCCATCGTCCACGTCGTCCTTTGTCCAAGTAAGCAGTGGTCAATGATTACTATCAGTGAACATTTACTGAAGGAGTGACTGTCTGCAGGAATTGAAAGTGGAGGTCAGGGGCCGATTTAATAAAATAAATATTCGTATTCAATCAACAATAATATCAGTCACGTAAGAACAATATTTCGTTAATGAAACGTGAATTTCACATGATTGTGATCTCTAAAAACGACGTATCTTAGTATATAACTACGATTTCTCGTTTTTTTATCTACACCCGAGTTGATGTATTCCACTATAATTTCAATCATTGTAGTTATTCTATTCTATAAACCTAAATACTAAAACTTATGCGTCTAAAATAAAAGATGATCTTTTGATTTTGAATACAGGAGACCTCGTTGTCTTGAAATAAATTCTTACATAGATAAAACAAAAAATGAAATTAACATAAAAATAAATTACTGTCAGATATCATATTTTCTTGATTTACTACGCTAATTTGGTAGAAAACTTAAAATTGGTACAAATCCTTAAAAATCGGTTTGAGAAAACTATTTCGATACCATAGATGTAGGTATCTACATAGTTACATATGTACTCTTTGATGTACGATACGAAATAAGAAGAAAGAAGCGACACATTAGCTGACTCGTTTTAACACATGTCAAAAATATATTTATTGCTCTTTTACAAGCTTTAGCTCAAGTGGAGCGATCTATGGGCTTCCTTCTTGCAGTTTACCAACACGACAATGGCCGAATGTCGGAATAGGGTATTTTTTATTGGTTCATACATCTCAAACCTGCCATGTCTTTGGTTTTAAAAATGGCGTATACAAGCTTTTTGTTTGCCGGTTTACATTAAGACTGGATTCCTAAACCTCGCGCGTACTCAGATGAGACGTAAACGTCGTGAATATGAAATTAAAGTTCATATGTAGGTGTATAAATCAGCGCTGTGGACATCGTTAATGGAATATTGTTGCGTTATGGTGAATTAGAATGGTGCCTGTGGCTTGTCAATCTCGCACGTCGTCAGGTTACCCGATCATAACGTAAATATCACCCAGCGAGAGTTTTATCTTTCAGATATGACAGCGTTGCTAAACAGTAGATAATGGAGAGTTCAGAAGAGGATGCGGGTACCGCAACGAGCGCGTCCCACCGTGCATCGGCGCGGGAAAAGGATTTTGGGCTGGCCGTGGACCACGATCCATCTCATAATGTCCAGCAAGAAACGTCCGAAGCTCGAGCGTCATGCGGAACTCCCGCGATGTCGGAGGATAACTTCGACGGCGACAGTGTTCCGTCACCGTCGACGAAAGACACAAGTACGGAGGCGATACTAGATATGATAGACGATTTCATTGACGGTCCTGGAGCGTCCAAGCGGTTGCCTCTCGAGTCACAAGGAACAGCAGTTGTCTACCGTCGAACACGCGTCAAATCTGTGTCTATGTGTCTGACCTCACAAAGTGAGACAGAGGGCCAAGCAGTAGAAATCACTATGCCACCTCAAGAACCAATGCTATCTAGTAGTGATGACTCAGAAAGTCTAAGCAAGGGTATTGATTTACAGCCAGCTGAAGCCCAATGTACAGCTAATGAATTTGGGGCCTGTGTAAACTCAAGCAACAGTGTTGTCGACCAATTGTCATCTCAACCTGAATCAAATTCAGACATTACAGAGGCTGTTACAACATGCCAATCTTATAATACAGGATTAGATGTAGCTGAACAGCTAGTTATAGATACTTGTCCAGACAACGTCATATCAGAAACATTAACCATCCAACCAGTTCTATCCACCAGTGAAACAAAAGTGTTAACAGAGCAATGTATAATAGTGCCTACATCTATGAGTGTTGAACAAAATGTCTATAAACTAGAACCTGTAAAATCTCCTCTGTCTAAGAGTGCTGAGCCTGAACAGTTAATACATCAGTGTAGTATTGCCCAATCATCTAATAGTATTGAACCGGAACTGATCTCAGAACAGTGTGCAATAGCCTCTTCCTCTAACAGTGATGAACCAGAAGTGTTATCAGAGCAATCTCTGATACTCCATCCATCCAGTTGTGCTGAACCAGAAGTGTTGCTTGAGCAACCCTTAATGGATCCACCATCTAAAAATGTTGAACCAGAAGGGATAAACAATCAGCTTGTTATTGCACCATCATCAAGCAGTACTGAAGTATCTACAGAGCTAACCACATCAACTAGTTCTAAAATAATGTTGACAGTAGAGGACCCTGTAAAAACCCATCTGTCATGTAGAGTTGAACCAGAAACATCAACGGAGCAGCCTTTACAATGCAGTGTTAACCCTGAAGTTTCCCAATGTGTAATGTCTCCTCTATTGTTTAATACTGGGCCGGAAACATTATCGGAACTGGTAATAGCTCCATCGTCAAGTAGTATGGAAACATTGCTAGTACGATCAGACACTAGTGAGTGTAAAAATGTGAAAAGGACAGTAAAATGTGTTGCCTCTAGTGAAAGCAGGGACAATGTGACTGTTGAATTAGCAGAGTCAACATCAAGTGAGTGTAGTGTTAGTGAAAGTAAAGTGATTTCGGTAGAGCCTACTTCACGATCACCTTTAAAACGTAGACTTATCCGACCAGTATCTAATGAACGACGGCCAGATTCAACTGTGTCATCCACAGTTGACTCTCAAACTATGAGCATTCATACTATGGAGCCTACAAGTTGCGCAAGTTTAACCAAGGACGTGTCGAGTTCCTCAGATGCTGTGCACCAAGCCTGTGGTAGTACTAAACCTGAAGAGCTTAGCAAAGTAAGTGAAATAAGTATCTGCAAAGCAGAAACTTCTATGCCTCCTATGAGAAAAATTAAACTTGTTAGGCCTAAAGTAACACCTGTGATGAGCTGTAGTGTAAATACAGATACACAAAAAAGTCCCATAGTATTAGAAAAAGATCAGTGTCAATCAACATCCAATGAGCATATTTCTACCCCAATTTCAAAGGAACCATCTGTCGAATTGTTTAGTAGTAGAGTATCTATTAAATCTGAAGTTCCCGAACAGGTACCAAAATTGGACAATATATCTGCAAAAAAGTCTGAACAGATTCAGGATGTTCCTAGTAATGAAATAGTGGAAGAGCAACAATTAAATGAAACATCTGAACCGCATAAAGAATTGGTGCTTGAACCTATACTTGAAAAAAATGTTATTCCATCTACAAAGCAAATCATATCAGCAAATACTCAGCCAGAAGATGTTAAAACAGAAAGCTATAAAAATGACAATACAGTCTTAGATGATGCGAGAAAGGTTCCACCTATTAGATTAAGCTTATCAGCTATAAACCCATCTGAGACCAAAAGTAATGTAGATAATTCAGAACCACAGAGCATCCAAACTGACTTTGAAAACATTCAGAATAGTTTTCAAAATGACATTAGAAAGCCATCTTTAGCTGTGGTTGAAGATATTCCATCAATAAATTGTGACCAGAAAAGCAAACAAGTAGAACAAACTACAAATGTCCATAATTTTGACAATATATCAGAAACAGAAAAGAATGTTCTACCTATTAAATTAAATATTTCCAGTACCGAGTTGGAAAGTAGTGTTAAAATATCTAAAATTGCCAAGGAGGGGATTGTGAATTGTGAAGAATCAAAGCAAGTCCCAAAATTAACCATTAAATTGTCCAATAAACAAACTGAAGAGTTTAAGTCTCCTGTACCTAAGCGGATAATAAAACCTTTACCACCAGAAGTGGAGCAAACCACTGACATCTCTAATCAAGAAATACCAAGTGTCACAAAAATAAACATTAAACCCTTGCATAAACAAACTGAAAAAGTTAATGACCATTTAATAGAACTTTCACAACTACAGATTGAGCCAGTTTCTAATACGAGTGCCAATAAACCAATGCCATATGTAACTAAATTAAACATTAAGGCAATAACTAAGCCATCTGAAAAGGGAAATAAAAGTGAACCTCTACATACATCTTGTGAGCATGATGCTAATAATTCTGAGAGTGACAGACATACCCCAAATGTCACCGAAACAAATATTAAACCAAATGTCAAAGCAAATGAAAGTGTGTCAACACCTGAAGAAGAAAATAGTGACAAACTTGACAAACAGCAGATTCCAAATGTAACTAAAATCAACATAAAACCAATACCCATACCAACAGAAAAGTTAAATGAAGAAGTGCCAGTATTGTTGCGAAATACTGAAAAAAATGCTCCTCGTGAGCAGCTTTCTAATGTTACAAAAATAAACATAAAACCAATACCTAAACCAATCGAAAAAGTAGGTGAGTGTAAGTCAAAACCTTTGCATCCATCTAGTATTAAAATGACTGATAATGTTGAGTCCAAGGGACAAATTCTAAACATTGCTAAGATCAATATCAAACCAATTCTTAAGCCACCTGTAAAAGTAAATGACAGTCCATCTCAGTGTCACCTTGAAACACATCAGGAAAAACTGTCTGGTGAGAATGAGCATATTCCAAGTGTTTCCAAGCTTAATATCAAACCAATACTTAAACCACCAGAAAAAATTAATGAAACACATAGAAAATCTAGTAGCAGTGAAATATCAGAATCTGAATATTCTGAAAATGATGAAAGTACAAGCACTTCAGATCAAGCATCTACTTCAGATCAAGGGTCTTTGGGTACTGTTCCAAAAGTCACCATAAAATTAGGTAAACCTGGCACAGAAAGTGAAGGTAAATTTTATACTGAGAAAAAGAATATACCTAAACTCACCATAAAAAACATTCAACATAGTGATAAAGATGATCAGGAGACATCTTTGAAGTTAATTATAAGTCAATCTGATGATAAGCAGCTTGAGAAAGTACCTAAAATAACTATAAAGACTGTATCAAAGTCAGATAGTCAGCCTCTCAGTCCAAAGCTGACTATAATAAAATCATTAAAACCAGCTGAAACTGTTGTTAAAGAAAGTGAAATTCCAAAGTTCAAAATATCAACAGAGCTTTTTTCTTCTGGTGCAGATGTAAAAGAAAATCAACACATACCCAAAGTAACCATAAAACCTATTACTAAGCCTGATTCAGATGTACACAAAACTTCCAAAAAACCAACAGTGATTTGTGACAGCTCAGAAAACATTCCTGTGGTTACTAAAATAAATATAAAACCTATTTTGAAACCTGCAGAGGGCGGCGAAAGCTCTGAAAACTTTGATGAAAAAGTTCCTGTAGTTTCAAAGCTGAATATTAAACCTATTATAAAACCTAAAGATAATGAAGTAGATTCTAGCATAGAAGATGTACCTAAAATTATTAAACTTAATATTAAACCTCTAAAAAATCCTGGAGAATGTTCTTCAGAAGAAAAAGACTGTGATGAAAAGAGTGCTGATTTGAAAGATAATACTAGTATACCTGTTGTTACTAAACTTAATATTAAGCCTATTGTTAAGCCTATAGAGGATAAAGCTTTTCACAATTCAGAGAATCAATTATCAGAGACTGGAAATTCAAGTGATGAAAATGCAGATCACATACCAATGGTGACAAAGCTAAATATTAAACCTATTATGAAACCAAACAAACTTGAAGAATCTGCAAATGTGGAACATAACGATCAGAATATTCCCATTGTCACCAAACTTAACATTAAACCATTAATAAAGCCTGAGACAATATCAACGTCTTCCCCTAAAAAAGAAGCGTCTAAAAGTCCAGGGATTTCAGGCATTCCAGTTGTTACCAAGCTAAATATCAAACCCATTGTGAAACCAGATGATTCATATAATAAAGGAAAAGATGAACCTCAAGAAAAAATGAGCAAAAATCCATCACTTGTCATGAAAATTAACATGAAAAATGTAATTGATTGTTCACCAGAAAATGAACATCTCTGTAACAATGTGTCTGGAAAAGCACATTCTCCTAAGAAACCTAATTCTCCAAAAGCTTCTAAACGATCAACAACAAAAGAAAGTAATACTGAGGTTACTTCAAAGTCCAAAATGATGTGTGTAGTAGAAACTTCGAAAAGTCTTGACTGCCATCTAGCGAGTCCTAGCTTACTTGCAACAGTTAGTCGAGCTGTTTTAGATAACTCTCATGATAGACCTGCTGTATCTGAAAATGTTCATAAATCTTCATCTAATGATATTCATACTTTTGCAAAGGATCAGTCAATATCCAAGCCAATAAGTACCCATAAAGAAACACCCGATAAAACTTATGCTAACGAAACAACAGCAAAAAGTGAAACATTACCGATGGAGAATATAATAAATAAAAAACATTTAAATCAAATTAATGAATCACATGAGACAAGCAAGCATAAAGATCCTTATAGTGCTAATTGTACTAAGTCTCCAATTCAAAACTACACTTTACTGAAACAACTTCTATCAGCTACTAAAGAAGACAAAAATCAGGTTACAGAACTTACTATCCTGAACTATCCGTCACAATCTGAAAAGTCAGTGTCTACACTGAGCTATTGCAATGAATTTAGAATTAATGAAGAGCCACAACCACAGCCTCAAAAAAGACTCAGCCCAAAACTAGAGAAACTAAATGATCTAAAGGAGTCTTCAGAATTTGCCCAGATGCGTTCAATTCATGATGTACAAAAAGAAGCAAATGAAAATGTTACAAAACCATTAGAAATAATTACAGATAAGATAACTAACCAGAGTTCTGGACAGGATTCTCCTCGAATTATTTTGAAAATCAATAAGACTGACCATGGTCCTTCTGCAAAATTAATAACAGAAGAGGCCTACAAATCAACAGATTGTTCACCTTCAAATGCGATTCTTCCTAGTGAACATGTGACAATCGAACCTGTTAATGACATACCAAGCCCAAAAAAGCATCTTGTAAACAGCAGAAGAAAATCTAACGCACCTGGTACACCTACCAATATGACAATAGGCAAGAGATTAAGAAGTTCAAGAATTGTGGAAAGTGCTGAGAAACCTCTTGCTGTAAAACGTAACATCAATAAAAGGCCTTCTGGGACAGATACTAGTAGCCCACCCCAGAATAAAGAAAGTGAACAATCCATTTTAGAAACAAAGAGGATGAAGCTGGAGCAACTTTTATCTGTTAACAAATCTATCACTATTACACCTGTTGCACCAAAAGTTATGCTAACATCACCAAGCAAATCCAACACTGCATTAAATCAAGGGAGAAAAGTTTCTCACAATCACTCTTTATTAAACAATGACAACTGCTCTCAAAAAAATGGTAATTCCAAATTACACAATATTTTATCTAATTTACAAGCAAAACAAATGCAAACTCTGCAGATGAATGATAGTGTATCAGTAAAGAATACTGAAGTAAGTGCTGAGGTGGAGTCCAACATGTGTACTTCTACAGGTAGTTCTGATGTCATAGTCGAAATCACAAGGATAGAAAACTGTCATCCTGAAGTTCAAGAGATGATTATCAATGAAAACTCAGGTTGCGATGTGACGGAAAATGAAGACCTTTCACAAGATCCCTTGGAAGTGGAGAGTGCAAAGCCAGAAGAAGTAAAAGAAACTTCAAATATAGCAACGTTAGAGCTAACTCCAACACCCCGGAAGAGAGGACGGCCTAGAAAGCTGCCTTTGCCGGAAGGCGGCAAACCACCAACGCCCGCTCCCCTACCTGTGCCTGCACTAGAAGAGCGCCCACAACGCTCTCTTCGATTAATGCGGTAAGTGAAAGATTCCTATCTCCTTACCCTTTTCCTGAATTTATATTCTACTTATTATATAATTTAAACTTCTTATAACACTCTAACAGTAATTTTGTTATTAAAATAAATTAAAAAACATTTGGTCGATCCAAACTATTGCGCTTTTATTCATAAATAATTGTTTATTTTTTTACATATTAAACACACTCTAAATGTAACCCAACTTGAAGCAAAAATTAAAAAATATTGCATGTTGACATACTTACAGCCAATACAACAGATGTGGCGTAGTTACCACATACACTTCAGTGATGCATATCAACATATTTTATGTCAACTGCAATTATTTTTTTACTTAATATAAGGCGTTTGACAACTGTCTCAGCTGATGTTAAGTGATGACGTTATCTAAGATTTAGCACGCAAACCTAGAAGGTACCTATTCACTCGACTTGAAGACTCCAGGATTGTACATATCGGGAAACACAGACTCAACATAAATAAAAATTATACAACCATTGTCGAATGTTCGCCGATCCGGCAGACAGCCTACTTAAATATTGGCCGGCTTGATTGGCCGGTTGGCCCAATTGGTAGCACTCTGCCTTCTGAGCCGCTGGTCCCGGGCTCGATTCCCGGACAGGTCAAACATTTTGTGTGTATGAACATGTCTGTTTGACCTGTGTCTGGGTGTGTATATGTATATAAATATATATATATAAGTATGTATTTAAGTATATATATCAGTCATCAGGTTACCATAGTACAGGCTCTGTCTAGTTTGAGACCTGAAGACCTTGTGTGAATGTTGTCCCATATTATTATTTGATTATATTAGTTAAAACATTTCCGAAGCTACAAACAAAGCGATGCTAAGCAAAACATTATTTTATGTAAGTATAAAATGTTATTTGATGGTGTTAATTTCAGGGAGAGGCCTGTGATACTAAAGAAGACGCGCGGAGGACGAGGACGAGGACGAGGACGAGGACGGGGACGGGGGCGCGGGCGTGGTGCAGGGCGGCCGGCTGTCATTCAGGTGGTCGAGCCCGAGCCGACGCCGGAGCGGGAACCGGCGCCCGCGCCCGCGCTCGTGTCCGAACCGGAGCCGCAACCGGAGCCGGCCCCCGAGGCAGTGCTGGTGGAAGTGGTGGAGGCTCGCCCACCCTCGCCTATCGATCCGACCAGCTCGCGTATTAAGTTACCTCGTATGACGGAAGCGCTCGACAAGTCCGTGGCAGGATGTGCAACGCCTCTGACGAGTCGCCGACGAAGCTCCGCAGCCTCCACTGAATTGAAGTTGTTCAGCTCGTGTGTGGTTATGGAGAGTCCGGCGAAAAGCGAGGAGTTCATGAAAACACCGGAGATGACGCGGCCTAAGAGTGGCCGTGGCTCGCGCGGAGGAAAGATGCGCACTCCTCGCAGTCGAGGCAGGGGGCGGGGCGGCGGCCGCGGCGCTATGTACATGAAGGTAAGTAATACGAAAACTTCGAATGGTACATTCCAATACTCCTCCTCAAGAAGTATAGAAAATGATAATTATTTCTTCATGTTCGTCTTGTCCTTATCCCACACCAGGTGGGTTCGTCACATGTTTTTGTCTTCCATTTTATTCTATCAATAGTCATCTCAGTGTTCACACCTTTCATGAACATATCATTCTTCACACAGTCCATCCATACCTCCTTTGGCCTTCCTCTACCTCTATGTTCACCCAAATTCATGTGAAGTACTCTTTTCGTTATATGTTTTTCATCCCTCAAGGCGGAGGTGTTGGTGAACCTAGTGATCAATGTAACATAATTTCTAGAGTTTCGCAGGCCGCTGCCGCGGCACGCTCGCTCGATCGCTCGGCTCGCGCTTTGTGTTGTCACAGTATCAAACTAACCTAGTGATTTGCATTATGACCTATTTCAATAAAAGTAATAATTCTTTTTCCTTAGCATCCCGATCAGTATACCCGTACCATATTTTATAAATTAAAAAATTATATGTAATATTTATCTGTAGTGTTGTTGACCTTTAATAATTATCTATTTTTCTTGTTAATCTAATTGGTTTTTCAATGTTAATTTTATTATGTTAACAATAAAACAATAAGTAAAATAAAATAAGAGTTATAATAAGTAGATATAATAAATTGGTCTCGAACTCCACATATGCTAGATGATACACCAGCACTGGTCTTTCTTTGGGTTCCAGTTTATTTATTTAGAATGTACCATTTTAAATCAGCAATGATCGCCACACTTAAATACTTAAAACATACCTTGGAAGCTCAGACGTAATGCTGCAAATTCAAATTGGAAATAATTGCTAGACTACAATCTAATTCAAGTTCAATTCATAATCTCAGCCATAGGATGTCTACTGCTAGATATATGCCTCCCTCAATGTAGGTTGGATTTGCCAATACTCGCCACGCTTGGCAGGCGGGTTGGAGAGGGCAGTATGATGTGATCCCTTAGTCGACTCTTATGGCTCTCGCGGGAAGAGATGGGGAAGTACCTACTATTCTAGGTCGGTACCACCACGGCGGTTCAATTACAAATTATTTATACAGAGCTAATAATATTCACCAAAATTACGTACTGTTGTTATCTAGTATCTTTTAGTAATTACCATTGTGAACGCTCATGCTAGGTTTTTGTCATTTGCAGGAGACTATGGGTATATATGGGCGTGTCTGCGGCCCAGCCACTACTACTGTTCAACTTTTTGAGGAGGAGACTTGTATGATGGATGACAATGCTACTCCTTCTAAGTGAGTATGAATACGAGCAAAAATATTGCTGTATAATGTTTTAGCTTATAATGGAACATCTGATAAAACAGTAAGGCATTTTTATATTTTATTTATTCCAATTAAAAAAAACTACTTTTTGTACCCAATAATGGTTTGTTGCCTTTGTTTTCCCTCTAGAACTGAAATTATTAATATACAATAAATAGTACAATTATTAAAAACAATTTTCATTATTGATATTAGTTTTGTTAAATATAAAGTAATAATAGGATTATTAAAATACTTATATATATGTATACAAACATATTGTGTCTAGTTTTCTCATGTGTCTCTGTTTCTGTCATTCAACACTGTACATAATCAGCAGAATTGAAACTTTTAATGTTTTAGATCTCTTGTACACAGTTTTATGCAATTAATATATTTTGCTATATTCTACTAAGATGTCGGCTCTGAGGACATATATAACATGTGTGTTATGCCAGCTTCACTGACCATCTGGCCTGTTAAGGGTGATAAAATTTCACTCTAGATATCTTCAGAAAATGTGGCAAAAATAATGTTACATTTTACTAGATACAAATAATATATAAATGAGTATAATTAATAATATTTGTTTTTATAATTTCAGACCCTCACATTTATTAGACGAAGACTCTCAGAGCTCAGTAAAGAGTTCAACCAACGATAGTAATAAGATGAGGAAATCAAAGTTTGCTGATTTATTTGACAGGTAATAAACACCCAAATAGTAAAGAAGATTTGAGATTGAAATTATAAATAAGTGCTTATATAAATATTATTTTAACACATGAAAGTGTTAATATTTCGGCGGCGGCAGGTCTTGCCTATTTTACATTTTAGATAAAGAAGTTCCTCGAAATTTGTTGTTCTGAGTTATCAAGAAATTTATTTTGTAACATAATGCTAAGGAAAACCTCTATATGCATACATAGGCAAGTATACCATATTCTTGTCAGGGTTATAAACATGCTTCATTTCAGCCATAGAACGTCCACTGCTGGACATATGCCTCCCCCATGTTGGGGATTTGCCACATAAATCAACCTTAAAAAGAACAATCAAACTCTTAAATCCATTTTAATAAAAGAGTATTTGGTTACTGTATTATTACTGTATATTAGTAGTAGTATACTGAATTATTTTAATGTCTTTCATTCCAGTAATAAAGTGTGGACGGCGGCTGATGTAAAAGAGTACACATGGCCAACTCCCGAAACGCCGACAACGGAGCCACAGGTTCGTAATTTTTTTTTTCACACTAATAGACACAAACGACCAAGACCCAGGACAAACACCTACACTAATCGCACAAATGTTTGCCCCTGCCGGGATTTAAACCTAGGGTCCCGAAGACTCAGAAGTTATGTCACTGAGCACTGAGCCACGGAGACCGTCATATATACATAATGATACTAGGTAGCCAACTTAGTCATTAGTTAGAGATTAGAGTCCGCGCACTGTTGGATAAAAGAATTATATGAATGTGTTATTGGCGGTGGCCGAAGGTCTAAACTCTATTACGTCGTCACTTACGCGCTGGATCTAATTGTCATGCTCTTAGAAAATTAACTAAAAAAAACCCACATGGTAACCACTAGTTCACTAATGCGAATGAAAAACTGTTTTGTTAGTATTGAAAACCATTATAGGTCTGTACTTATGTAACACAATAATAGAAATGGCTGGACTTTGTTTTTCATGGAGTGCTGATAACACCAACATTGATATATCAAGAGACCATGATATTAATAACTATATTTCCTACAATTATGATGTCTACTTTTTATTGTATTTCTAATACCTTTTACTGGACTCGTATTTACAATTTACTTGCCTAAATATCCGACTAAAAATATTTCCTAATTATAGTTTACTACAATATTGATTACGCGGTTATAAAACCCCAAATCAGAAACAGTTGAAGCACATGTACTTTGCCATTGACTAAAATTTCGATGGTAGCAATGAGTTGTTAGCTGCTACTAAATTTTCTATGTTCTTTTCTAATAAATGCAATATTTTTTATGATAGGTGATGATGATCCAAGAGCAAGTAGCAATGTTTCTCGGCGTGAAGAGCTTCAAGCGGCGCTACCCAGAATTAAAGCGGCGGACTGTGGGCGGAGAAGAGAGAGAATATGTGCTAAGCAAGGGTGTTGTTTCAGAAGCTCTCTGTGACCTGGGTAAGTGATAGCTTGACCCTGAAAACTTATAATATGCAATCAGTCTTGAGAATGATTATAGGTCGCTTTACTGCGACCGCTCTATCATCACAGACAGGACTATTATTGCCAACAAGCCTTACATCGTTTTGGTCGACCAGTTCCAACATCGGGCAGTATTTGTCGACATCACCATCCCACACGACAAGAACCTCGTGAAGGCGGAGAAGGACAGGCTCAGCAAGTACCATGACTTAGCGCACGAGATAACCGCCATATGGGATGTTGACTCGACGATAATTGTCCCGATAGTCATTTCGGCGAATCGCCTAATAGCGAAGATCCTCGTTCAACATCTTAAGAAGCTCTTGCTAAACGGTTGGATCAAGGGTCAGATGTAGAAGGCGATACTCTACTACTTGACACGGCGCTTATTGTCCGGATTCCTCACTCTGCCTCCCTCACTACCGGTAGCTTGAGCCCTGCCTCGCTGCCGGCGGAATTCTAGTTTTAGGTTTTTATAAAATCTTTATTAATTTTAGATTTAGATTATAAAAAACTAGACCTAAGAAGGAAGTAAAGTAAAGAGATATAACTTAAATATCTAAAAAGTAAAAGTTAAGATGATAGATGGCAAATAAAACAATTTAAAAAAATCATTCTTAATACAAATAAAATAATGATTGACTAAATACATATTAATACACGCTATGGAGAGGGCTATGCTCGGAGTTTTTCTACGTGATCGAATCAGAAATGAGGAGATCCGTAGAAGAATGAAAGTCACCTATATAAGTTGAAGTGGCAGTGGGCAGGGCCTATAGTTCTAGATGGCCGTTGGGGCCAATAGGTTCTCGAGTGGAGACCACGGACTGGCAAGCGCAGCATAGGACGTTCACCGACGAGGTGGACTGACGACCTGACTAAGATCACAGGCAAGGGCTGGATGCGGGCCGCTTCCAACCGCTCCTTGTGGAAATCAATGGGGGAGGCGTATGTCTAGCAGTGGATGTCCTATGGCTGAGATGATGATTATATTAATACACAACAAGTAAAATAACTTGTCTGAAATTTTTGTAATATGGAAATTATTTTATCATTGTATAATACAATGGCATTTTAATTAATAAAATGTCACAATTTCAAGTACTAGGTGTTTAGTTCCAATTCCTATCATCCAAAAGTTTGCATAAACAGTGTAGTAACATGTTGCCGGTAATATTGTTTCAAACTTAGTTTGAAATAAATTTGTATTTTTTAATAATTCTGTATTCAGTTATAAATTATTGGTCCCATACAAAAAATGCCTTTACTCGTAATATATTTTTTTGCCGTGTGCATGCAGACTTTATAGTTGTCACGTCTGTTACGCTTCATTTTCTCAGACAATAAGGGAACATAATGCAGATTGATTCAAATGAAGATACTTCAAAAACATTGAATGACAGAAGTGTCCGAATTTTGTGTGTGCAGTAAATTTTAATCTACAGCAGTCACCTTGTTTGTAGTCCAAACATAATAATTAAGTATATACATATAGTCTAACTGTACCTAGTTTCAGTAGAGCATCTGAATTCGAACACTGGAAATAAGGAAAGTTTCTATGTGTTTATAAGCGGAATAACAAACAAATCTAAAGATATATTTTATGTTTTTGGCTGAACGGTTTTTATCAATAGAAATATGTGCCGTTAACATCTTGACAGCTGATATGTACAGTTGTGATATTAACAAACCTTGATACTCCAAACCCACTGGGCACTTTGCCAAACCATACTAGTCATAAAAACGTTGAATGCGATGTCTATAGGAACTTTGCTCAATTTCACACTGATTTATAAAATGTAGAAGCTCACATAATACTTTGTATATTCCCTTCTTAAAAGAATAAGGTGTCTTCCCCGTATATGATTTTGAGTTTTTGTGTAGTTTGTTTTAGGAATTGATCTATTATCCGAGAGGTACTCCTCAATCACAGATTAGAAACTAATATACATACCTGCCTAATGCTATTTTGGATCGCATTGTCACCTTCTATCAGGTGATATATTTATTTATAAAGTATACAAGAACATTAGCTCACTCGCGCATTGACACACACACACACATATAAACGCTCACGCACAAACAAACAATAAATTCAAATGGATAATTTAGAAAAGTAAAAAACCGGCATTTACCTTTCGATATGGTGAATACTAGTGCTTGTTGCTTTTTTATATAGTTTTATGTTTATTATTATGGTTGCTTATGGTTTCTATGTCGGCGACCATGAGTCTAAGCACATGGGTACAGCAGCGGCGCGAACGTGTTAAAATGTGAGCTCGGGGAACGCAGAGTCCATCCCATATATATAATTGATATATAATTTATTTAAGGAGTACATTTTAATAATCAGAACTTATACTTCTTCATATTTGTCCTGTGTTTTATGTGTATATTGTAATCAGGGATAATAAAGATTTTTGAAGTGAAAACGTCTAGCGGCGTTGTGCAATTTTTTTATGGGGAAAAAACATAAAACTTGCTTCATAACACGTGACACTGATCGAACATTCGTAAGACGCGTGACGTCATCGGAAATTGTTATAATTTTTAATTTTGAATTTATTTACCCGTGCGAAGCAGGGGCGGACCGCCCCGGCTTGCCTAAATAGTTCAAGTAAATGGACCACTGCTCTCTAAAATGAAGTACAATTACCCGCGGTACTGAAGCGCCTCTGTATACGTTCGCCGAAGCCCGCGTGCCAGGTCTCGAAGCACTGCCACATCACATTTCCAGATTTCGAGCCTCGCTCGATTTATCTGGGACATTTACATCTGGGAATAAGATCATCCATGTTTTGGTGTCCCAATGCCACAAGTATTCAGCTCCAATTCGCTTAGTTGTAAATTTTAATTTGATTATTGTATATTTATTTTATGACCACCTTGGAATTTAATGTTAAGTACATTAAATTCCAAGGTGGTAATTAAATAATAAATTAACAAAAACACGTGTTTTATAAAATTTTATAAATTTGTATGTAATATTTTTTAATGGAACTAACTTTTTTATTTAAATTATTAGATATGATTAGAGAGTTTACGTATGCGATTTTACCGATCGACTTTATTGAGCTTAACCTTTTCAACGGATTGCTTCCGTACTTCACAAGGCACGTTAGGCCATCTCTCTGTGGTGGTCTTACGATATCAGTCTGTAGATCATATCGGAGGCCCTTGTGCGGCCTGACATTGGGCAGGCCACCAGCTTATCCGCCAAGCCGCATTGGCAAGTTATCTTGATTATAAGTGGTTTCCAGCTCAGCGCAATCGACAAGATACTTGTATCTGAAATAAAACACGTATAAATATATTCCCCTCATATTCTTAACAAACGCGTAACTACAATGATATGATCTCGTTGCAGGTATAACGGCCGTGGACGCTAGCGAAGTCCTGGACATAATGCTGTCGGACTACCCTCACAAGTATGAAGAATACCGGACACACCAGCGCGAACGTCAAATCGCATTGCAGTCTGAGGAGACGACGGAGAGCAAGCCTGAGGAACGACCCACTAAAGTCGATATAAAGTCGGAAAAGACATCAGATAAACCTGAACCGCCTAAAGTCGACCCAGAAAAGACTAGACAAGTAAGTTTAGGATTTGTAGGTTTAACATATTGTTTAAAGTTTTCAGCATATCAAGAATCAAGATACATCTACATCTTGATTCTTCTAATATCTTATAATATTAGTATAGATTACTATTATTATAAATTAGAAACTTTGAATGGATGTTTGTTATTAAATCACGCCAGAACAGCTGAACGGGTCTGGATACCCTACCCGGGCATAGGTAGATTATGGTCTGAAATAGCGCATAGCCTACTTTTATTGCAGGAAATGTTAAATTGTACTCCGCGCGCGGATGAAACCCCAGGCGTAGCTAGTTCAACTACATATATTTTGTACCCGTATTCGGTGAATGAATCGTGCTAAGATGCTTTTCATGCTAAACTCTTATTACTCCTGAGTTTTATACAAAGTTTTTGAACTGCACATGAACTAAGATAGTTTTAATGTCGATTTATATCACTGCATAATCAATAATATATTGAGTTAATTTAGGATATTAGATAATATGTATTTATCACTAGCTGCGCCCCGCGGTTTCACCCGCGTGCACTACGTTTTTCCCGCTGACTCAGTTATCCCACGGGAACCATACTTCTTCCAGGACAAAAAGTAGCCTATGTCCTTCTCCAAAGTCCCATGTATCTTTATACCAAATTTTATCTAAATCGGTCAAGCCGTTTTCATGTTATGTCGTGACAACGGAAAACGGGTTTCATTTTTATATATATAGATTTAGGAAATATCATGTTTGTGTCGAATATTTTAGCAACTTGCCATATGCGATGAAGATGTAGAAATGAAAATGAAAAGTGAGTTTGTGTGTAGCAATATAAAAATGGTGTCGTCCAGGACATGGCAGCGGCGGCGATAGCGTCCGCGGCGGAGTGGAACGCGCGCGCGAACGCGTGGCGGCGGCCCGCGTGCGTGGACCTGCAGAGCATGACCATCCACCGCCGCAAGCCGCCCGCGCCCCCCGCGCCGCCCGCCACCGTGCGCCCCCCTGCCGGCTTCTACCCGCACGCGCTGCTGCCCGGCCAGTTTCAGCACTGGTACCGCGCTTACACCGCCGAGCAGCTCAGGTACGCCTGCCTTCTAGTAGCGGGACATCGATCAATTATTATTATTATTATTATTTTTTTTTAATCACACTCAGACCCCCGCACTAGGATTCCCTGTATCGCGGGAGGCATGGATACACACAATAACAGCACACAAACATCCAAGACCCGGGACAAACATCTACACTCATCGCACAAATGTTTGCCCCTGCCGGGATTCGAACCCAGGGTCGCGGTGACAGAAGTCATGTCGATGACACAAACCACTGCGCCACGGGACCGTCAAAAAATTACGTCACTTTATCAGTTCACAGTTCCATCACGCGTACTGCACATTACACATACACCTCGGAACGACACAGGTACACCCGAGTCCTGATCAGGAGACATCCATAATAGGTATTACGTTACGTCTTCCTCGGGAGGGAAGGTGTCAACGAAGTATGACATTAGTTAATTCTGTAAATCACTGAAGCTAACATTCTCTAAGATTAATCTATTATAAATTTATTACATATATTCAATTAAAATCATTTTATTATATTTGTGATTATATTTACATTAAAATGTATTAATATTTTCCATATAGGTACTAGCTTTTACCTTTAGGAACCTGACGAGGCCTATGTCCAGCAGTGGACGTCCTATGGTTGAGTTGATGATAATGATGAGCCATTACTATTGTTCTCATTCGATTGGCCTAGCTATCGAATGAGAATTATCAGAAGTGTAATATGTATCCTACTCCACCTATTGTTTATTTTGTGTATGAATCGACTTTGATCTCATCTTCACTGCTTATCACAAGCTACAAACAAACCCGCGAAAATTAAAAGAAAACGTAGCTTCATAACAGTTTAATTTCGTTTCAGATATTTCCCCCTGAACACAGTATTGGCCGCCCCACCCGCGCCCCCCTCTCCGGCGGAGTCCAGCTCCGAGTCGGAAGCATCGTGGGGAGACCACTCCTCCTCCAGCGAGGACTCCGACGGCCCCCACCATCATTCGACCAAAGTTCGTACATGGCAAAACTTTTATTCTTTTTGACAGGCCGGTTGGCGCAGTTGGTAGCACTCTGCCTTCTGAGCCGCTGGTCCCGGGTTCGATTCCCGGACAGGTCAAACATTTGTGTGTATGAACATGTCTGTTTGACCTGTGTCTGGGTCTGTATATGTATAAAAAAAAAAAAAAAAAAAAAAAAAAGTTTATATATAAGTATGTATTTAAGTATATATGTATATCAGTCATCAGGTTACCATAGTACAGGCTCTGCCTAGTTTGGGACCTGAAGACCTTGTGTGAATGTTGTCCCATATTATTATTATTATTCTATGCAGTCAACTTTCATGTGACAGTTATACTCGGGATATTACAGGGTTTGTGGCGTGAATAACTTGAAACAATGTGTAAAGTATTTTATTGTCATCGTAAAAATAATCAATATGAACAATTGAATAACGCATATCTATAGCAAGGACACAGGCAATGAATTATATCTATTAGAATTGTACTAGATAAATTACAGTTTTCGCTAAGTTGTTTTTAATTGCGAAACAAATGCACTGAAAAAAATGGACGCCAACCAAGTGGCATTTTTACTTGGTTGGCGATTTCTTTATAAAGTTAATCACATCTTCATCAAAATTACCAAGTACAATATGATTACCAGTTTATTTGATTAAACGTCAAACATGTTTCCTAATCATATTTACAATGTTACATTGTAACAGAAAATAAGTCTTAAATATTGCTCAATTAATAATTTAACATTGTTCAATCCAATGAAGTTGTTACTCGCTTCAATCACACTGCTTGGTTAAGTTAATAAAGTTCATTAAAGTTTTATATCAACTACGTCAAGTATAAGGTTGACGAGTCGTGATAATTACGATGCACTTGTTTACGACAACCACTTTTCTACTTGGTTACCACAACTAAGTTTTGTGATAGCATCCATGAAGATCCCGTAATCAAATAAAAGTAGTTGCTGCAACCAATGTACTCGGTAGGTTCGTTTTTCATTAAGTTAAATTACATATATAATACATATACAGTCAAGGTAATAAAAAAAACTGATGGCATCAATCACTAATTTTTTTCAGTGTGTGCTGTTATTTCGATAGTGATTCGTTATCGGCCCAACGGAATGTCGGGTATCAGTTGATTCAATCCAAATATTCATGATGCCTGTGTAGGTAGCTGTGAATCAATTGTACCGAACTCTCATATCCTATTAGCTATTAGTAATTTGTTTCTTAAATAACATTTGGAAAGTGCAATAAATTGTATTAGTCTCAATAATCCGAAAGTTTGGTGCAATCTCTTCCTAGGTGCCCCTCTTGGTGTATACTCATCATAGGTTTCATAATTACACGGAATGCACAGTGCATTCCGTTCTTATTTGTATGAATAATAAGGGCTATTAAGCCGTGATAAAACCATAACATGTAACATGATGATCCGTTCCATGATGATTCTCTCATATAGTCAAATTTTTTGATAAGCCAAATATTCATTTGCATGCATTGTGTCAGCTGACTCCTGGTAGATCGACTACTATCCTCATTAGTCTGCTATTCAGATTATTGTAATCATAGCAAATAATAATACCAGATATTATGAACAACTTTAATTTAAAACACCTACAACGGTTTGACTACGTTGTGGGTGTTTTGAATTAAAGTAGCATTCTACTTAAGCCGTTTAGAGTATGAGTTGGGTAATTATCGGTATTACCATTGATACTCGATACATTATGGAGTGACTATAGCTTACGTTTTTTTAGTTCATGGCATATTTTTTGTCTCCATCGGGAGAAGATCTCAAGGCAAATTCAGAATGTATACGTGGTTGCAATGAACATTCTCATGAGCTATTTTATTTTGCAAATCTCATTCAGAATAATTCATTTGTGATGGTGTACACTTCCAGCGCAAGAAGCTAAGTCGCGTGAAGCGAAGCAGCCAACAAGACAAGGATAAGGAGGACTCCCGAGGACCAGAGGTAGAAGTGGATACGTGCCGCGTGTGCAAGCTACGGCTGGAAGCTAACCGGAAGTACACGCATGAGCGTTTCCTCGTCTGCGCAAACTGCAACGCTAAGTGTGAGTACATTATAAATGATTCTTTTAAATAATGTGAAACTGATTTGTAGTTCAATAAAACATTCTTTTATATGAAAAGATTTTCATTAAAATAACCAATCTGATTGTGTATTTTATTTAATAAAATAATCATTATCATTTAATGACATCCTTTGGCCAAGGTAACATATGTCGTCTACTTTGTTAGTGAGCAGTAACTCGCTTGCATGACCCCCCCACTGAGTAAACCTGTATGTACAATATCAAATGTTGATGAGTTGGGGGCCAATTCCAGTGCATCCCGGTTGCGTGGAGCTGCCGCCAGACACGATCCGCAAGTGCCGCGAGTACCCGTGGCAATGCGCCGAGTGCAAGTCCTGCTGCGCCTGTCACAAGCCGCAAGACGACGACAAGATGCTGTTCTGTGACCTCTGCGACCGTGGCTTCCACATCTACTGCGTGGGCTTGGACGCCGTCCCTAGTGGTAACTACTCACGGCTCTACATTTAGACAGCGGTCCTTTTTACGCTAAAATCACTTCTAGAACGCTCAAACTCGTCCCGAATGGACCCGTCCTGTGAGCACGCTAACGGTAGGCCAAAAACTTTATTGGTGACGCCATATTAAATTTCAGCGGTGTTGCTTTGGCACATAATATTCGTAAGTGATGTCACAGATTACATGACAGTTACTAGGGTGTGGTGTCCTAGTTTGGTTTGGTATTTCTGACGGCTCTATGCTTGTTAGTACAAAAGACTATCCGTGTTGGAGTTAGTCGGTTCAATCAATAGGACTTACTAGGATAGCATATCCATGCACAATGCACAACTTATGCTGATATAGTTTTATCGTATCGGCAAATAATATAAAATTACCAAAAAATGGAACCGACTTCAACACTCAAAAAAGTATGAAATAACTTGTTGAAGTCGGTACCATGATAGTTCAAAAGTAACTGATATAAAAATATTGTGCTCATGGTACTAGCTTCGACAAGTTATTTCTTACTTTTGAGTGTTGAAGTCGGTTCCATTTTTTGTTAAAAAATTACAAAAAAATTATAAACTCTTTTTAGTGACCTTTGTTATTCATGGGATTAATTGTCATTGTGGTGTAGGTATGTTCTCTCATGTCTTCACCCGGTACTATAATATCGTGTAGGTATAAGCACGCATTTTTCAGTTTTTGACTTGTAACTAAAAAGTGGCCCGTCCGATTTTGATGAAATTTAAATGGGACCACACGGGAAGCACCAGCTTGCAAAAAATAACGATCAAAATCTGTTCACCCAGTCGGAAGTTATACGGTAACAAACACTAATAAAAAATAAAAAAAACATACGGGGCGAATTGAGAACATTCTCCTTTTTTTGAAGTCAGTTAAAAATAATTAGTAACCATCCAAATAAATCATTATTGTACAATTTCGTTCTAACTATTCCAGGGCGCTGGCATTGCGTGGAATGCGCCATCTGTAAATCGTGCGGTGCGCGAGATCCGAACGGGCTAACTCCGGGGGTCTCGGCCACGCCGGGACCCTCAACCCCAGGGCTCTCAACGCCGGGGCCCTCCACCTCAGTACCCTCGACTCCCGGACTGTCGACGCCGGGGCCCTCCACGCCGGGTGTCTCTTCGGGTCCCGGCGAATGGCACCATCAAACGCGGCGAGGCCCGGGTGGACACAAGGTGTATTCGCATTCTCTATGCACGCCTTGCGCGAGGTCAGTACTTGGATAACTTGGTTTTTCTTTCTATAAATATCGTGATGACGTCGCTCTATGTTTTACCCTATACAAGTCGATACAACTGGTTTTCAGTTGTAACTAATAAATTTATCTAAAACCGTATTTTTTTTACAAAGATATTATTCTATTAGTCAATGTTTAAAATATGTGACCAGAGAGAAATGGGTTGTTTATTTAAGTGTATGGTTTGTTGGACATTCAGTTTTTCTTACATATAAGTATTGTATTATATAGTTGTCGAATTGCAAATGATGTATGTCTGTCCAACTCATAATTTTTTCAGCCGTAAGATTATCACTGCTGCCGAAAGATCTCCTTTCCTATTGGTATAGAAAACTGATTTGAAATGAAGAACCCTTTTGCCCAAACATCCATCACTTCTGCATGCTATATGCCCTGCCCTCAGCCGCTTCATATGTGACTGATTTGCTATGTAGACGACCTTTGCTCTTCTACGAATTTATATTTTGGTTTCGCAAACAAATATCAGGAGCAATAATCTTCTCAAGAGTGTTCTGTTTGACTTTGCAGTGAGAAGAGGGAGGAAGTTTCCGTTTCCATCTCATAAATGTTATTATTGAATCCTCGTAAATAACAATTTATATACAATGAGTACCTAACAAAAATGTGTAGTAATACAAAAATGTGCGTAAATGTGACGATTCAGTCACATTTCATTTCACTCTGGAAAAGTGACTCAATCTAGAGCCACTTTTCCTGAATACTTTGTGTGATTTTCCCAAGGCCGTACCGTACAGGTCAATGGAATCTTGCTTTCCTATCAAAATCCCTTCGTCCCCGGAGTCGCACACACCGTCCCCCCGCGCCCGGCGTCCCTCGTCTCCCCTCGGACAGGTGAGAAGAGTGAGACCGCGTGTAGCATGAGGAAGTGCGTGGTGAGGTGTATGTCGCGTACGCTAACAATCCTTATTATTCAATGGTTACAATGTAGAGAAAGGTAATATTTCATTCGGGCATTAAACCCGCCGCACTGCGACGCAGGTATTGCTTGCCAGAGCTGTACTATAGCAACGTTAAAAAATATACTTTTGGGCCGACTTGCAAAAAGTATGCATGTGTTAAAAAATTTTAAGGTTCCATATTCTATCAAATGACCCTTGCTTAGATATGGGTTTATTTGACTAAAACTACACATTTTTGTTACACAGTATAGACATCGCGAGGTTTTTCTATCGCTATTCTAAACGCTATCTCATTGGACTTTACAATTTCTTTATGAGTTCTTGAGAAAGTAAACTCAGTTCATAACTTGAAACTGAGGTTCTATTTTTTATTTATTCTTTAACTTGTTTATTTTAATTTTCATCCGTTGTAACTTCGATTGTTGCCTTTGAGCATTGTGCTAAAGGTTTCATCGATTTTGCCACAATCTCAACAGGAAGCATGGCAGGTTGCACATGAAATATGTAATCCCCATTCATAACGATTCAGATTCTTGGCCTTCTCATGAGCTTGAAGAAATCTTTCTAGGCATTAGTTGTGCCGTTTTTGACGGATCTATCTTACCTTTTTTGCCTGTCATTTTTCAACTAAGCGTCACCTATTCGGAATATAGTCACACGAGAATTATGATAAACATCTGTTTCTTGTTACTAGTGCTAAGACTACGAGTAAGGCTGTGTTAGCGCGCTTCTTAGTAACTACGGTTACATACGTACCATCTCTTTATTATTGGTAATAAAGATATGGATGTCATCCTAAATTCATTGTTATCGAAAGACTGCAGTTGCTACGGCCATAGTGTAGGCTTCAGGTAATGGGAATTTCCACTGTCTATCAATACAATGGGATTACAACATATAGATTTAAGTTAGGTATTGGGCACGTCCGAGGCCCATTATCATTCTTTACAGAATATACATAACCCTATACGGATTGTATATATCAGTGTACCTTACCCATTTCTTACTACAACTTCGTAATCTTAGACTCAAGAATCTTTTTTTTTTTAATATTACTTTCCACAGACTCCTGGGTCCATGCAATTTTTTAACATATAACTTAATTGATAGATTGACAATTTTATAGACATTTTACGTACAGTGAGGAACACAATTTAGCGACTAGCGACTCAAGAATCTTCTTGTCATCTTGTTGTTTATTACTGGAGCGCATGTTCTAAGTAACTAGATCAACTACGTTGTTTTCGTCGGGAGTGTTGCATTAGGTGCCTGAGTCTATTTGTTGAATTAATGGATGTATTTATAGAGGTATTGCCAATACATCCGAAGGTTTGCAAGCATATTATGATGGAAACCTACGAAGAAGGCGCTTCTGTAGATCTTCTGGTCTTATGCCTTAGTCACGTATTTCCAGTCATGGAAAGACTTATTATTTTATCCGAAGATTTCCCTCGCCGGAGGCAGTGTATTAATTCACTGAGTTATGTTCGTTATTACAGATACTTTCATACATCGGTAGATTAAAAATGAGGAGATTACCACTGTTTATCAGTAATAAAATATTTAAAACATTATGATATAGAGCGACGGGCATCACTTGTTTCCTTTTTTAAAGTTAACATACTCGTATAGTTTATAAAAATGCAACAAAAGCTGATACACCACTTGTACCGATGGTGGATACGTCTGTACAATACAACTATTGTTTGTGAAACCAATGTGTGATTGTGATTAAATTAATGTGTTGATAGATCCCTCGTAAATTAGTATCATTTTTTGTAAATAAAAAGAACTGGTTAGGACCATTTTATCTCAAGGCTTATTTAGATAGACACATTTGATTCTTGACATACATGATACAAACTGTGTGCGTATATTCCGTGAAGTTAGAAGATGTACAGTACAGGTGCAAGTTGAAAAGGGGCAATTGTGAAGGATCAATAATTGCCATGTAATCTGGTTTGTCCTGTCATCTATACATCTTACACAAAATGAAAAGTTATAGTGGAATCAAACACAAGAAACAATTAAAATGTTCCGTGTTGTTTTTCAAGTAAATCCAAGAGGCGCTCCAACAAAACCTGAACACGATTATATACAAGAAGAGTATTTTACGAGGGACGCACATAAAAAGTACACATTTTTCAATAAACATATTTCGATTATGTGTCATTTGGTTTTTTTTAATAACTGGTCTTGGTAGTTAAATGTGTTTCACGACCATCTCGTGCGTTTGATGTGTACTAACACGCGCTGGTCATTGTGTCTCATGTGGACGTCTGCCTTCACTCTGGATCTCCGCTTTGTCTATTGTCTATGGTTCCTCGTAGCATTTGCCCCCCGCCGAATGTTATCTTACCCCAACGCAGCGTACTTACTTAACTCAGCACACATCAGTAATATTCCATAAGTTGCATGTTCTCTTCTTTTTCGTCTCACGTTCATCTCTTCGCGAAGGCAGTTTGTTTATTTGGCTTATGTTTTCCCATTTAATGACACCAGTTTGATGAACAAACAGCCTTCTATAAAAGAACAGAAAAGTCCAATGTATAGCAACTTCACGGTGTCTGGGATCACCACTTGAAACAATATTGATATTTTATAGATGTTAGTTTTAACCGATTGGCCAAAACTTTTAGTTATCTACTCCTAACTTTACTGTTCCTTGTTTTTTTAATTTTCATTTTAAATCGAGCTGTTTAATGTTTATTTATTATAATTGATGCAATACTTGTATTGGTATGAGAGCGTTGTTTAAATTTATTGTGATCGCAAAGTACACCTGTACTGCGTCAATTAGATCTGGACGTTGTGGCGCCCTCTCACCTCATGGCCGTTAACAATCAAACTAACTCATTCCATAATATATGTTCACTTTTGACTAACAAGGGCGTAGAACATCTTCATTATCACAATCTAACTTGAATTTTACTTTATTATTCGTCTTTCGACTCAATGTCTGTTACACGTACACAATATCTCTTTATAAATAATGGTGATTTGTTTTTCCTTATTTATTTATTATATATTTATTACGTTTAATATTCTTCTAATAATGTGAATACGTCTACATATGTTTATATTGTGTATTATATTTTATGAAATGTTATAGTATACCACATAAAACTTGAATTATATTCATTTGAACTTCTGTAGGTAACTTTGACCGTACACACATTACACTTTGTTAATATACCATTGAGTTTAGAAAGACGAGTAATAGAGTAACATTTGGGTAGACACGAGAGCGAGACCACCCCACCGAGCGACGTGTCCGTCTCGATGTGGATACTAATAGCGTGTTTCTGTGTTCCGGTGGTTGTGCGCGTGCGGTGCGTATGTGTGTGTGCGTGCGTAGGGCGTATCGCATCGGTCGGTACTGCCCGCTCTGCGACCGCTCCTTCATCGGGCCCAAGGGGACAATGCAGCTCGTCATTTGTAAGCTGTGCGATAGGCAACTGCATCAAGGTACGTCATACCGCGCCGCTCCGGGGTAGGGTCCACTGCGACGATCCGGCTTCACATAGCGAAAGTCGCCTCTGCGAATCTATCATGTCCCAGGATTTGTAAGCGACGTCCGATATTGGACGCCCGATCTCAGCAGTGCGCGGGTCGTTACTCGGATAAATATGCCACATCCGGTATATTTCCGTTTTGTACAGCGTCATTTGTATGTTGGGAGACAGGGTTGTACAAAACTGATCATGCATCTACGGTTGTCATCTGGTGTGGCATATTTCTCTAGGGTACTGTGTATATACTGCGTATATTGTAGAAGATGTGTAAAATAATTATTAAAATTCCTTCTATAATATTGAATCCATGTGTTCCATAATTTGTCAGTATTAGTCTATTGAGATTGAAACTAATTTGTAATGTCGACAAATGTACGCAGCATAATCACGTGTGAAACGCGAACGCACGCATAGATTTAAAGCTTGTTACCCCCACGCTTCTGACTGAAAATAAAGAAATATAGCGTCTAGTCTAGTATACATACTCAAAACTTTGAATTATTATCAATGAAAACAATTCAACGGGAAGAAAGAAATTAAAATATCAAATGGTACTAAGGTAAGATAAAGGAGTTTCAGAAGACCCTAGTTGCCCACTCACAGTATGATATTAAATATAATAATAAGACAGTTGTCAAACGCAAACTTATAATATGTAAAAAAAAAAAAAAAAAAAAAAAAAAAGACGCTTGTGTGTCGGAACTTAAATTGACGATATGGCCCGTTAGGATACTTGGTAAAGTCGGGTAACAGTAAAAATTGCATCGAAGTCAAAAACCAATTAGGGGCCTGTTTTGTGTTCGATTTGACAGAGTAGACAAAAGTGAAGAAAGTTGTAAAGATTTTGATATCTTTTCGCTTGTACAAGAATGTACATTTTGAAAGCGTTCAACGAAATTCACGCCATTTGAAACATTCTTTTGTACAATATTCGTTTAAATATAATGAAATACATTTTGTTTTATTGACTTTATATCCAGTCACGACTGCATTGCGTTTGTAATAAGTTGAAGAGAATACATTTTTGCTGCGTTGCTTTGTTGGATATTGGACATGCATGTGTGAACCGCGTGTGCAGAAATGGTATTCTCGGCATATTGTTATGCTCGGGTTCATAGTGCTTTTTATATTCTTCATTTTCATTCATGGAATATTATATGCTTACTCTCATATACATCGCTGAACTTTTATTCCATTATTTATGCTATTTAAGATTTTAAAAGCCTATACAAATATTAGAAACACTTTGCAATCAAAGTTACTAGAAAATTTGAAAATTAGACAGCTTTTGTTTATGAAATAGGTGAAAGCATGTCAATTACACAGTTAGCAATGAGTTGCGTTAGACGGTAGTGAAGTGAATGGGAAGTATATAAAACACGGAGGGTGGAGATTTGCCAATTTGTGTGTGCCATGCATTGTCGTGCCTTAGGTTTAGGCTATAATTATATATAAGGATTCAGTATTTACAGGTCCGCCTGCGACTTACATTCTGCTCACCTATTACGATGACACTAAAAAATATGTTCACTTAACTGTCAATCAAATCTCAATAGTTCGTTTGTTTTCGCACCGAAACTAACCTTAAATTGATCCTTATGCCATCGTAAAATATATAAATTTGCAAATGGTCGTTTAAACGTATTCATAAATTGAAGTTCGAGTCGCGCGTCAATTAAATGATCATCGGATTTATAGTCTATTGGGGATTTCAATGTAGTCGTTCCATTATGTAATGTACAATATAGTAGGTTAGTGCACGCTAAGTTTATAATGTTTTAACAGCCGTTCTCGAGAGCCATTCAACTGTCTAGGTCAGTTGAGATAGCGGTCAAGACTATACTCATTTAAAAAAGGTGAAAATGGTCGTTGCCTCGGTCGATAGGTGAGTGGAGCACGAGCAGTAAGTCGCGGACGGGCCGGCGCGCGCCGCGCTGCGTCTCGGAGCGCACGAAGCGAGCGGTCCCGTGTTGTATTGTGCCGACAGAGTGCGTTAGAGCGACGGTGGCGCAGCTGCGCGTGCTGGACTACACGTGCGCGGAGTGCCGGCGCGGCGGGATCACGTCTCGCGCGGCCGCCGTGCGCGTGGCGCCGCGCACCATCGCCACGCTGTTCATGGCCAAGCGGCGGTTCAACAAGTACGCACACCGCCAGTACCTGCGCTCGCGGCTCGCGGCGGCGCAGGACGCCGACATGGACGCGCCCCCCGAGGACGCCGACGCCGAGGCCGACGAGTGCTCCGTGGACCCGCTGGAGGGCGTGGGCGCCGACGCCGAGCCCCCGCCCCCGCCCCCCGCGGCGGAGGACTCCGGCGACTGACGCGCCCTCGCGCCCCGACAGAGATCATATTTTGTATACTAGATTTATCTAGAACGGCTTCGCGACGCGCGCGTCCTCCCGCCGCTGTATAGAATCGGACTATTGTAATATATTAGCGTTATTAGTTTACGTGTAACGTTTATTCGCTTCGGTGATACGGTCGTGAGGTGAACTGTTGCATAAATCTGATTAATATAAACATTACCTGTAGTGTGTATGTGCGAAGCGAGCGTCCGACCGAGAGATGTACTGTCTCCGTTTGTCGGTGTATGTGTTTAATTTTTTAAGCGTTGAGATCTTAATATTATTACTGATCGAATTGAGGAGTTAAAATATTCGAATTATTATGTATATTATTATCAATCCCTAGTGGGTGTTAGGTGATACTCGACGGGCAGTGAACATCGTAAAGTGGTTAGATAGATAGCTGTAGAATGCAAGTAAAGTTAAAACATGTACAGTAATTTAATACTAACTTCACTTATGGGTAGCTGGGCAATCGTACTATTTTTAATATTCGTAGTTTTGTTTTAAAGTAAACCCGCAAGACAAATCATGTATTGTGTATTCGTCCAGATTGTATTCTTTATGTTGTATGAGAGTAGCGAGTTGTGCGCAATATTGAGTATCCTCATGGGTGTGTGCTGAATTAGTGTGAAAAGTAAAAGTGTAAAAATAGAATTGGAACAATGATATTTTTTGTTCTCTATAAATAGTTCTCGAAAATAAGAATAAAATGAATGATAATAATTCTGACTTTTAATTACTGCATTTGTGTTTAGTTTCAATATAATTGGGTGTTTTTCTCTCTTTTAGTAATTATACTCGCTGTCACGGAGACATCGCGCATTTTGTTTTTGATACAATAGATTTATAATAGCTTATCGTTAATTTTGCTTAAGGTATTTATTTTAGGTGTATTTTCATACGGATACGACTGTATACAAACCTTATATCATTTATTTACTAAGACAAGATCGTGGCAAAATGTTAAACAATACCCCCTAGGCAACACTTATCTCCTGCCACCTACAAAGTATATAATAGTATAGTTCATTACTCATCAAATGTGTATGATTTAAATGTTTCCCCCTAAACACTTATTAAAGTTGTTAATAAAATATTATTTAGTTTAGTATATTTTCGTTTTTCTAGTTTAATTACATATACGAATATGATTCAGCAGCTCTTCTATTATATGACAAATTATTTCCTTACTTAATTTCAAAGTACAAACCGCATAGGCTACAAGTGTATGTCTGACGTATGTATACTCTGACAACCGTACCGCCCTATATGTATAGAATATATAGTGATCAAACTAAACGTGTTTATTTTCATTAAGAGAAATTAATTTATTCTACAGATAGTATTAAAATATAGATGGTATGGGTGGTAAGTTTCAGAGTAGCAATTGGAAGGAGTCAATCAAAAGCTTATGTAATATCTTCGCTGTAGAGACTCTGCTGGAATATGCACTGTTGTGTCCACAGTTTGTATTTGCTGTACTTATGATTCTCTACGCTATCGTTTTTTTAACCACTGCTGTGTGCAATTATCCCCATAGTGTTGTGTATTATACATTGTATTAGAATTATATTATGTACCTAAGTGCAGTGGAGAGTAGTTCTATTGGACACTTGATTATAAATATTGTTTAGTTTGTTAAGCTTCTGTTATTATTAATATAACAATTTATGTAGTAACAATTTCTAAGATTAATACAAAAAGATTATGTCCGTTAATAAAAATCATGATTTTTTTAACTATACACAACCGGTTTGGGTGTCTGTCACCGTTATTCTCATTGCTCGACCGCTGAATCGAGGTGAATTATTAAGACTAATTTGTAAGAGAATATTATAACTTTATGTCTACTTAATGCAAGTGTAAACGTTCTAGAAATCTCGCACTGTTCGGTCAATTTTGTAAAAAAATAAAATAAATATAATTTAATTTTTTGGCTTTTTCATTTTGTTAAGTGTAACTAAATGAGAAATAAAAACACAGTAATAGCAATAAAAAATAATGTATATAATTTGACTTATAATATTATGGTAGCATAATTAACAAAGTTTATAATAAATACTGAAAATATTCAGCAAGTATATTTTATAAATTGGCAATAAAGCATCTGTAGTCGTAGGTGTTTGGGCAATCTGTGAACAAACAAATACATTATTTTAGAGATACTTACAAACACAAAATAAAACACGCGGGGGCGGGGGCCATGACATTAACCACATTATTATATATTCTATGAATAGGGGTACCATATAATGTTAACAAATCGAAGATCTAAAGAAAGTCACTTTGGGAGCACTAAAAAGACCAAATACTTAACTTTTTTAACACTTGAAGCTCCCGTATCTGAGCAGAAGTTAAGTGTAAAGGTAACCACTGAAGTGGCTAGTTATAGTACGCAAAGTTTTATTGGTATAAAAGTCGGATCTATCATGTGTTTTTTTGGTTACTTTAGCTCGGTAAGTTCCAAGGGCGCTAAAGATTTATTTTAGATTTTTTTTTAAATGGACGAAAAAATGGAACTGACCTCAGCACTCGAAAGAGTTAAATAACTTGTCGAAGTCGGTACCATGAGCACAATATTTTGATAATAGTTATAGCACTATCATGGTACAAATGGCACATAAACATGGCTTTAACAAGTTATTTAACTCTTTTGAGTGTTGAAGTCGGTTCCGTTTTTTTGGTATTTTTTTTTTAATAATATAAGCTTGCGTTTGACTCCTATCTCCTCTGTATGACAGGATCTTTGAAACTAAACGTTTACACTGTAACATATTAAGAAAATATAATTGTAACTCCTGTTCTGGCTCTTGCAATGCCCAGTAGTTTCTTTTTAAAAATTTTTTTAACCGATCTCAAAAAGGAGGTTACTCAATTCGACCGTATGTTTTATTGGTTTTTGCTGGCGGCTCGCTGCTAGCTTCGTGAGCAGTCACTAGTCCAGGCGCAGCCCGCTACATAAAGTAGGCATAATGTAAGTTTAAAAGTGTTAACCTTTGAAGTAGCCTGCATATATAGTTGCGTAATATTTTTTAGAGACACTATTGCTCTTATAAATTTACAATAATCAAAAAAGGTTCAATCGAATCATAATCGATATTATTATACGTATTTTGAATCGATCATATCAAAAGGAAATCTACTTTATTAGCCAAGCGTAACTATTTATGGGTTGATAGAATATTTAAATAATCCCCAAAATGAAATAGCAAAGAGAATTACTTAAATTTAAGGTGCATCACTAATTGAATGTTTTAATAATTAAAAGGTGGTCGATTGTATTGCTGCCTCGTTCACTCACTAACGCCTTTGCATGGTCGAACTCTCTTAGTATTACTGTTTTACCGGTAGGGTCGCAACAGTTTCCTAAGGAGCCTAAGTTGATTAGCGGGCAGTAGGTAGAGCATACATGGGGAGGTCACTCGTCGAGCCGGAGCCCGCTGACGGAGAGGAAGGTGGCGGCGTTGTGCAGCGCGCGCACGGGCACGGCGGTGGCGGCCGCGCGCACGCCGCTGCGCGCGCGCACCGCCTCCACCGCGCCCAGGATCACGCCGGGGGGCGGTGCGCTCCACACCTGCAATATAAAATATTTCACCATTCGCTTAAGCGGAAAGGCCTGCGCTAAAATGATTAGTTCCTTTCCTTTTATATTATGTTCATTACTTTTGTTTCTTTTATTTATGCCTGAACTATTTTGATCAAATTGACATTGGTTTATAATTACTCAAACCCCACTTTTTCACTTCTCAAACACACAGCAGTGTCAAACAGTATTTATTTATTATTGTATTGTTATTTGTATTGTTGCTCTTGCTGCTGCACTTACGACATCAACATTTTTCATAGATCGAGTTCTGCCAAAATCGCAGCACTGGGCGCCTTTAGTATAAATTGCCTCATTTTTATCTATGATACATCCATACAAACAGTAAAAGCTAATCTAGACTGCACAGGCGCGACACTGGTTCGATCCCCAACAACAGCTTGAGCTTCCGGTGAAGGTAACACTGTTATCAAACTCCCAGCATGGTGGTAGGGTACTTTCGAATACCCGCCTGGCTAGCTACCACCCTCAAGTTTGAAAAACTGTCACCAAACACAAATAGTGAGTTAGGGCAGCAGTCCTTGAGAGTCAGTGAGCATTCTAGATCTCACGTGATAACATCGTCACTCGACCATCAAGTGAGATAGTGGTTAAACAAATCTATACAGTATAAAAAAAAGAATGTAACAACTATGCATTATTAATATCTCCACCTCTTCTTGGCACAACATATGGAAAGAAAGCTTAAATGTTTGAAACTGGTAAATGTAATATTCTGACCTGGTAAAATATTCTCATTTTAACAGCTGGCGTGGAGTTTTCCCGACACTCATTGGTGAGTTTCCTCAGTGCATACTCGAGAACTTCCTCCAAATCTTGTTGGGACATGGTCGAGGCGCGCGTGCGGTGGTTGTTGCACGCTTCCTCACTCGGGAAGGATAGCTGGCACGTGGAGGGAGAGGAACCTGGGGATTAACGTAAATAAAGTTATTTTTAAGTATTATTCCATAAATTAGATGGCAAAAAGGCAATAATCTAAAAAATTAAAATCATTACATTGATAGCGCTGCGACCACTGTAGGCCAAATGGTAGGATGATAGCAGGTCCGTGATATCTTGTCCATGGTTCTTGGCTTGCTCGGAGAAGCCAATGTACAGGATGTTTGTCACTTTGAAATGGTATGATTTGCAATGCACACAGACAGAATTGATTTTCACTTTGGACCTAACAATACTGAATGAATGTTGAGGCTATTTTGGATTGGGGACCCCCACACACCACGCCTATTCGACATTTTAACAATGTCGCGAGCAGATATATCCCATGATTCAGTTGAAAAATAGTCATGAACGTTACACTGTTTTTATGGAGACACCCGGGGCGTTGTTCGGGTGATGCAAAACGTGGAACGAGCTTCCTCCTTCGGTTAGAACACGAGTTACAGATTTTTTTTAAATTAGCCACGTATTATAATGCCAAAATTTTAAAAGATTATTTCTACGATATCTCAAAAATTAATAACAATACTGCAAAAGTAATTAACCTGTTGCGACGTAACATACAAAGGCAGCAACCGTATTTTCATAGTTCCATCTTCTAGTAATAGCAACTTTGTATCCTCCGACATTACAGCCAGTCTCTTCATCTGCAAAAATAATTATGGCAACTTTATATCCAGTCTGGTTCCAAGCGACAGTCATCATTAACCTGAGTGCGAGTGAGAGTGTCATTTATTTAGTGCAATAAAATAGCGTCAAAGAGAATTAGAGTGCAATGCGTGCGTTCAATTAGTGTTTATACGATACGGCCAATTCGACGTAAGTCAGTCGTGGCAGGAACGCTGGCAACGGAGTTAACTCATGCTATTTTATCCGATCAACCGGGTTAAGCAACGTTAATTACGATCAAATACGGTGGATGGGTGACCCCTAGTAGCATTTTCAACAGAGCTCATCCGTGCATATGAGGGCACGTTAAGATGTCGGTCCTAGTTGCTGACTCAGGATAACGATCGTAGGCTATATGGGTGTCTCTTAGGGGTTTTGAAAACTGACATTTGGCTGGCCACTAGCTTATCGCGCATCGTCCCTTATTGGCCAGCGAGGTGGATTATAGTCAACTTCTCTCTGTGAGGAAGGCTTGTGTCCAAATGGGAACATATTGGGCTGATTATGCATGCTATGCCTATGCATTCGTGTTATAGCCGCCGCTCCAGGTCGTGCGTGCGCGTGCGCGCGTGTGTGTGTATACTCACACTCGAACCTGTTGTTGTGCGCGTGGGCCCAGGCGTGCCACTCGACAGCGGCGGCGCGGGGCAGCGCGTCCACCACCGCGTACTGCACGATGGCGCCCGCCGTGCGCCGCTCCAGCTGCCGCCGCGCCTCGCGTACCGCGCCGCCGGCCGTCACGTAGCACACGCTCTGCGAACCCCGCGCGTCAACCGCTGTACCACTCCACTCCCAACATTACCGCTGCTGCATACATCACATTAGCCGTGAGACTTCCACTGCTGGACGAGGCCTTCTCCATTGATCTCCACTGGGACCTGTTGGAATTTGCACCCATCCAGCCCCTTCCTGCAATCTTGGTCAGGTAGTCTGTCAACTTTGTCGGTGAATTTCCTATGCTCAGTTTGCCTGTTCTATGGTCTGCTTGCCTGTCCGCGGTCTCCACTCGAGAACCGTTCGTCCGTGACGGCAATCGCTTTCCCGTGATATGTGTCAGTGTGAATCAGATTGAAGTGATTTGGTTTTGACTCATAAGCATTCAGACGACGACAGATATTGATGGCCTACGTGAGATGATATAGAAATATTTTTTAAATTCTTTCGAAATTAGTTTGATAGGAAGGACTCCAAATTGGGCTGCAGTAATTTAATAAGCTACGTACATAACAGTTGAAAAGAATAATAGAAATTTCGGGGTCACTAAAAGATTTCGTCTTAAAACAATACCTACATACTACAATACAAACTTATTTTCTCACGAAAGTGTAGCTTTTGATCTGGGATAACCCCCAAGTCACCAATATTAGCAACTTTTTTAACCCGAACGCTATCTATGTAGTAAATTGCGTCCGTTGGGTATGTTTTTCGAATAAATTTAATATACAGATAAATACTTTGAAGAGTTCAAAATCATTCTGTTAGCGGAACACCAGAGGCTAGCACAAATATCTATCTAGGTCTTCTTGTAGTGTTGCAATATCATCGTGAGATTTTATTGCTCTATACATTTTTAGGTCATCTGCATAATATATAAATTTTGAGTTTAGGTCGGAGCAAAGGTCTTTGATAATGATAAGAAGGAAAACGGCCCGAGATGTGGACCTTGTGGTACACTCGATAGCAGAAATTTGGGTAAAGACTTGAAGCCACTGACAATTACCAATTGTGAGCGATTCAACACATACCATTTAAGCAAGGACCCACATAGACCTGCGTGACCAAACTAGCTTCTGTAGGATACTGTAGTCAACCATGTCAAATGCCTTATAGAAGTCTGCATAAATTGCATGGACATACGTTTCTTTTACATCACTGATGAAACCAAGGAAGTTAGGCATGTTTGATCTTCCTGGAAGAAAACAGTGCTGGTGGATATTTATTTATGGCTTTGTAGTGGTAACACAATATTTTTTGAACCATTGATTCAAACAATTTTCCTAACGGTGACAGGATCGAAATGGGCCTGTAGTTGGCTATATAACTCTGAAAAGCGTTCTTATGAATAAGGGCGACATGTGTAGTTTTCCACTTTGTAATGGGCGATATAATATCTGGTGCTTCTATTAAGTTTAATAAACTGGAGGGCTTTCAGAATGTCATTATAGGATAAATGTTTCCCGATATGTACAATCCTGGAGTCTTCAAGTCGCGAGTGAATAGGTACCTTCTAGGTTTGCGTACTAAATCCTAGACAACGTCATCACTTAACGTCAGGTGAGACAGTTGTCAAACGCAAACTTATATGCAAAAAAAAAAATCAAAAAAAATTGACAAGATCCCACCGCTGTATGGTCGTTAATAGGTTATTTGATATTAGAAAGGTAGGTGGCGGCCTTTCCTGTGTCGACAACCAAGAACATTATTTTTCATTACTGTCATCATCACGTACATTAAGAAATAAATGTCAAGATGTGTTTTTTCTAAAACAGACACATTACACGAAAAGAGTTCCAACATGTCCTAATTCGAGCTGAACGCTGAAGGCTAGCGTACTTTTAGTTAGTTACTTACACACACGCGCACACACACACTCATCCTACACAGCCATATCGACGTATTAAATATGCGCTTGATCATATTATTATATATTCAGTTTATCCATGTTTTAATATTGATTAAGTGACTTTTATTGTATACTTTGGAGTACTTACGTTGCAATTATTATAGGAGAAGCCATTGTATCCCGAAACACAGTGCAAACTAGTTCGGGGTCAATGGGTTCATAAATGTATTATGAACCACAAATGTATGTCAAATAAAGATATTTGCATTTGTAATAGTGGTTGTTGGTGGTCGATTAATGAAGGAGGTAGTGCAGGGTATACTTGCCTGCACGACGCTGCGTATGTGCGCGCGCGGATGCACGGCGCGGATGACGCGCGTGAGGTGGCGCAGCGCGAGCGCGCACTGGCGCCGCGCGCCTCCGCCCGCAAGCCGCATGCTGCCCGGCACCAGCGCGATCTGCCCGCACGTGCCCACTACCTCGCCCACCTGCACACCGCGCACCGCACACCTCCCATCACGCGCACCACACGCACTCTCATCGCGATTACACCTCCTCTCGAGTGTAATGGATTCGTATTAGCCGCCACGTATGGTAACTTCGTATGTGCGTTGCTATCAAATTCTCTACAGTCTTTGAAATCTATACTTATACGCTATATTATATAATCTTACATAAAAACTATATCTTTATAATATATAGTTTTTGAGTACGCTATGGAGGAGGCTATGATCGGGTTTTTCTACGTGATCGAATCGGAAAAGAGAAGATGAAGTATAGAGATAGAAGTGGGAGTAGGCAGGGCACGTAGCTCAAAGAACTGGTGGCAGTCGGGGTCAAAAGACCCTCAAATGGAAACCACGGACTGGCAAGCGCAGCTGTCGATGGCCATCACGACCTGACTAAGACCGCAGAAAAAGCCTTGGTCCTTGTAGAAATCGATGAAAAGTCGTATGTCGAGCAGTTTTATAGCTGAGATGATGAAGTTTTTGAGTTTTTAGTAGCAGATATCCTCATTGTTGTACGCCATGGTGGTACCTGCCTAAAATAGTACTCCCGCATATCTTCCCGTTGGTGACGTAAGAGTCGGCTAAGGGATCATGTACCAGAAGGTGGGCAGCAGCGCCTTCTGAGGATAGGAAATCATACTGCGCTCGCCAACCCGCCTGCCAAGCGTGGCGAGTATTGGCAAATCCCTCTACATGGGGAGGCATATGTCCAGCAGTGGACGACCTATTGCTGCTATGAATCCACATTGTTCATGAGTGACATGCTATATTCCATTTTTAAAAGCAGGCCGGTTCGATGCGTGGATACAATGTTAAAAAATAAATGTTCTATCCACAAGTAAGCGGTACTACATCTATCTTTTAAAATTAAGATTGCTTGACGCCCAGTGAATAGGTACTTCCTAGGCTTGCGTGCTACATCTAAGACCACCCGGGTTGGCTTGTAGGTAAAGTCAATTAAGATAACCAAGCTGTGCTCACTGATAAGACTGATATGTATAAATATGCGCATAAATGAGCGTTTCCAGCGCCAAATTTAAAAAAGCAAGGCCAAAGGTTTACTTTCAGCGTCTGAATTCTAAAGCACGTTAGAGCGCGTCCTCTGCACGTTGTCGTCAGCGCATTAAAAATACACCTTGTGCGTGGCTAAGTAAAAAAATGGACTCTGCCGTCTATAAAACATTTCGAAGACTAATATAATAATATACCAACCTTAATAGCCTGACTGTAAGGTCCTATATTGGCGGGTGCCCAATGTGATATCCCTTGCACATGCATCGTGATTCGTTCCCGGGTGTTGCTATCATCATAGTTGTTTGCTATTGATTTGTGCGCAACCTGCAAATATAAACACGCCAGTATAGATAAGCGAATCTGTCGACTATATTTTTATCTCGAAAAGTAAACAACGCTTTTATGCGTTAAAAGCATTGTTTTCTCCTCGAGATAAAAATATAGTCGATATGTTGCAAATACTGGTCGTAATTCTGTTTATATAATTTTCTATCATTCTGTTACTAGTAATAGTACTAACTAGCTAAAATACTTAAAAAGCTAAAAAGCACTGACCTATATAAATACGCTAAAATTCAAATTCCTATAACTCCTCATCTTCCCTCCCATCAATTGTGGGTAGATGTGGTCTGAGACAAATAACGCGACTTATTTAACCTAAAACTAACCTCATTGTGATATAAAGAATTAATTTTAGCATTGTCATTGATAAGTGTCACGCTGATTTGGACCTTATCGTATCCGTATAAAAATCTTATTTAACACCAATTTCATGGCCAAGAAACCTCTTTGAGGCAGTCCCTTATATACTAACGGTGGGATCATATTGGCCTGATTATGCAATGCAATCTATTGGTATTGTAATTAACATATTTACAGTGAAATCAATAATACTTACAGCGTCAAGTATAAGCCCTACATTTCCCGGTAAAGGGCATTGCACACACACCCTCGTAGGCGGGTTGGGGAAACTGAACGTACTGACGTATACGTCGTTCAGAGCGGCGTAGTGTTCCATATCCCGCATATAGATGTTGACTGAGCAAATATCAGGTAACTGTAGATTTTGGGACGACAGCAAGTCTGGAACACATTATAAAGAGTCAAAACACCAAATAAATTTAAAAAAATTGGTTGTCTGTAAAGTCGGTTTACGGACGATAGATTTACGTGATAACGTCATAATCATTCATGACTTTGGCTTCGACTTTGACTTTGATTATTTTATGTAATACAAAACTCAGGTGGAACGTTAAGCGGAACGTTACGCGGAACGTTACTATTTTTCATGAGTGTTGCTGGTATTCATCAATTTATAAAACGTTATCACGTCAAAAGTTTTATTCCTCTAGAGTATAATTATAATTACTATATCTACCAGTATTGTCATGTCACAATCACCCAAGACCCGGGACAAACATCTACACTCTTGGCACAAATGTTTGCCGCTGCGGGGATGCGAACCTAGGGTCCCGGAGAAACAGAATTCATGACACTGACACTAACCACTGCGCCACGGCGACCGTATTACGCAAATTATATCAGATACTGGCAAATTCTTACACATTTAGTTTGGACAGAAACATAACGATGTTATAATCTGGTCAACTGCAGGTTGATATGCAATTTGAATTACCTTTTTAATTTTTTTTTAAACACGAGATGCTTTTTTTTTTTATTGAGAGCGCAGTATTGACTCAACTAGTCACTAATGGAAAGCAACGCATCTGTCTGACTATAGAACATTTAAATAGATCAAAATTTTAGCAACAATTTCTATATAAATTTTAAATTCTAGCATCGTGTTTCATTCACACCCCCACAATAGAATACCCTGTGTCGCATGGACATACACATCACAATCCAAGACCTGAGAACAAACACCTATGCTTATCACAGCAATGTTTGCCTCTATATTTTATTTATAATTTATAGATTATACGACATTAACGATGTGATTGAAGTTAGAGACACACTAGAGCCACAATGTAAACTGCCTTCAAATTTGATGGTAGCTATCGAGACGGATATTGGAAAGTACCCTCAAACTATGCTGTAGATTTCGTAACGGTTTTACCTACACCGGAAGCTCTAGACGGGGATGAGGATCGAACCAGCATCTGTCAGATTGACAGCGGACGTTAACACAACGGGGCGGCATTTGCTTCGAGAATGGAATAAATCATCAAAATCACAGCCAACTTGATAAATGATCTTAAAACTAAAGCTACTATAGGCATAGAAATATTACGCCAGAGCAAAACCTGTCATTTATTAGCACTGCGAATGTAACCAATTTGTTAATTGTATAAAAATGTAATTAATTGCGTCTTTTTATTTGCAAGTAAAAGCTTGTGAACAAGTTTACCTACTAATGAGTTTTTTCATTGCATCTTCCGCTGCTATCCTCGTATCGAATCCTTCCCCCACAATGCCTCCAATAAAGTACCACCCATGCTTGTTGCCATAAATAGAGCTATGGTCTAACACAGGCTGTCTTTCATTATCATTATGCGATTCATAATAGTATCCATCTTCTATGCTCTCCAAACTGTCGTTATGACTGTCCAGTTCTGCGGTGGAATGAGAAGAGTCGATCTTATCTCCGGAGTACGTAAGCAATGGATTCAATTCATTCTTCTCTTTTTCTAATTTGAGCTTTTCCTCTTTTTCTAACTTCTCTACAGATTCTACCTCCGTTTCGCTCAGTTCAATATCGCTTATATCGCTAAAGACTGTCGTATCGCTCAAATCGCCCACAAAGTCTAGAGCGCTCTTAACGGCTGGAGGTAGCGTACCCTCATAGTTTTCTTTAGTTTCTAAGTGCAACTTAAGGTTTAAATAACCGACGGGTGCGACCGGGTCGTCCGTATGCATTACTAGCTCCTTATCGTCTCTGCACAGAAAACATGTTTTGTAACTATAGATACAGGTATTATGTAACTTATGCAGTTTCATAATAATCAAAAGATCATCCAAATTTCTCAGATCATTCATAATAGAAGAACTGTAACGGACTTAGTCTTATGCATATTCTATAAGACGGTGCACGGTATACTTGGTAACGAAATGTTGGAAGTTACACGATCTGTGCGCGACCAGAGATTATTCAACATATCTACTACTACTACTACCGATAACAAGAACGTTTCCCAAAATAAGCCTGTATCCTGACCAGGCTATATCTACAAAACCACCAATTTTTCCAAAGACATCATGTAGCCTCCCATCATTAAAATATAGTGCCTATTTCGTAGTTTATTAATATTGTTAACAAATGTTGAAATAACACCGTCTTGTGTTACATAATTTACTACTTCATTGAATTTATTCTTATAAATAATACATGGAAAATGTATGTATAGTTGTAATTGGACTTCAGGTTTAATATATGTTTTATTAATTAATTCAGTTGACATATCAGCTAAATGTTGGCAGTTTATAAAACCTGTTTAGATAAGTAATTGGAACTGGTTACTATGCAGATTGGGATTAGAACGTAACATCAGAATCAAACGCATTTTATCGACAATTATGATGTATCATGTAAGTAAATTATTAGTAAAGTTTCTATGTAAGCAGATAATGTAACAGAGATAGGTAGCGTGATATTTTATTTACTTATATCGTATCAAAAGGTCAACAGGATATTATATACTTAGTAGTATTAGTATCTTATCACATAGTGAGCTAGATATGTGATATGGACACATTATATTTGTTCCTTACATATGAAATTGGCGTTTTGTATGGAAAAAGCAAAAATAATTCTCTCAAATGAAATTTTTATAATTAATCAAAGTATGTACCATTGTTATCTATGCACTTTCGCGATTTTACCGGTTGTTCATTATTCCTTTGCGGAAAAAATTGTGGGAGCGATGTTAATGTAATAAACAATCAAATCTCTTAGTCAGGGTATGGTGCCTTCGCTTGATAAGTTACCAACTGCATTGTTGTTTTATCAGTCCTGTCAATAGTTCATACAATTAAAGGTAGATGGCGCAAAAAAAACATCCCCTCAGATGTAAAAGGAAGGAATAAATTCGATCGGCTAGTGGAGTGCTACTATAGCTTAGATGGCAAAGCGAGAGGACGGTATTCTGTAGTCGTCCAAATCGCTGCAGTAGCCGAATTTTTCCCTTTTCGAATTTGAACGAATTTAAATAATCTTGTCAAAAGAACAAACTTACATTCCGATCAATAGAGCCGCATTCGAGATAGTTTGGATATACAAGAATTGGTCGTCTTATCTAATAGTAGTATAAGATTTAAAATTGTATTATAATAAGCTACCCTCGCCCTGCTGTTTCCGCGCGCAGATTATGATTTCATCGTCATGCATGGAGGTGTCAGACCTCCAATAAAAATCTAGCCTATCTTACTCTGAGATAACTATACAATATATTCTACTGGAGACATATTTTAGTATCATTCCAGAAAATGTCAAGTTTCCATGTGTAAACATAACAATGACATTTTTTCTTAGTTATATTACTAACTGAGCCCCGCGGTTTCATCCGAGTGGTGATGAAAAACGATGGCGATAACTATGATGAAAAGTAACCTATTTGTGTTATTCCAGGGTGTAAGCTACCTCCAAACCAAATTTCATCAAAATTGGTCCAGCAGTTTGAGCGTGAAAGCTTAACAAATAAACAAACACACACTGACATTTATGATATTAGTAAGGATAAGTTATACTATTATTTACTTACAATACTAATCTCTTTTTGAAGAGTGGACAGTCGAGAGTAAACGTCTCATACTCCCCCCCTTCGCCGCATACATTGAGTCCATATTTCTCCTGCATGACTAGAAGGTGCGGCTGAATGTCACGTATCGTCATACCGAGGTGTACACGGGGATCCAGGCCGAGAGCAGCCACCTATTTGAAAACAATTTGTTCAAACGTTACCAATATTTCAATTACAATTGGTACCTATTTCCAAACAAGGTTCGTCTGTATTCGACCGTAAGCAGAACTTACAGGGCCCTCAGTTTCCCAATATCGTGTCGGACATAGTATCAGTGACTTGCAGAACTTCATAGCTTAGCAAATAATATCACAACACTGCAACAGTTGAAGATATGGTTAACATCAATTCTTTATTCATTTCTTACTTTTAAAAAACAATGCGAGTGATAGACTTTTAACCGCTTTTCGATAAATTAGTAGAGACAATGAGAATGAGAACACAGTATTCTCCTTAGTACTCATAATTTCATTTGACACATAAATCATTCCTAAAAGGAGAATTAATCATCCCGCGGGTGTATCAAAAGTTTTAATTATTAATAAGCTAGATAATCTAAGCCGAGCCATGCTAAGCTGTGGTTGTGTGTAATATTAGGCAAATAATTACAAATATTTAGTCATTTGTCAGGCAATCACAGCAGCAATATTGTTTTATACAATAGGTTGCAAATAAGCAAACTGGCCACCTGATTGTAAGTGAACACCATTGCCTAAGTTTCTCACTTATCTCTTGTACTGTTATTATTACGATATGTTGTGAATCATTTTAAGACTGCTCACGCTCAAAACAGTTTCCTAAATTGATTTTCGTAATTACCTTCTCCAACTGATAATGACATTTTTAATTACACAAACCTGTAAGTAATTGCATTTGTAATGTGCTGATAATACAACATAAACAATGTTGTACTATTGTTGTTGCGTGATCTATGTATCTGTTAATACAGTATGGCCAACTATTACAGGACCTCCTACTGGACTCTACCATGACACCATGCCGGGAATTTGATAACGGTATTAGGAAATATATCTTAGAATGTCAATTTACACACTTGTATAATTCTTAAGATGACAATATGCCTAAACGCTAAGCCAGCGCCAGTGACCAGCATTGAATGCAGAGTTAGGGTATCACAAAACTACCGTTACCTTCCCGATTATTAGTTTTTAACTTTCTATCTTTTTTTGACAAAAAGCTTATCTCTATGAATTATATCTTACGTCTAAATGTTTTATGAAGACTATTTAATACAACTCGGTCGAGTTTACATGGCACTTCATGTAATGCACTGCACCACGCGGGGGGAAGATGACCTCCTTGCCGCTTCCCCGCGCGTGCTCTGGAAATTCCTCACAATGTCACTATCGATAGTACACTATACTAGCGCATGAATCTGACGTCATCCGTCCCAGGTGACAAATTAACTTAACCAGGTTAAATATACACTTTACTTAATTACCTTTATAATAATAGCCTCAATTCCACAAGAAATCATTTCCTCTAATAGCTCCTTTTGGTTCCGCCTCCATAAGTAGGCGAGTGAAACTAAACCTAGGCGATGACATCTGAAACAATTTGTTTATGTAACAATTATGAGATTACCTCTCAGCTGCCGCTAACAAAAGATATCATGAAAATACTTGATCTAAAAACACTATTGCGAGTCGCCCAATTAGAATAGCAGACTTCAACACTCAAAAGTGTGAAATAACTTGTTGAAGTTGGTACCATGATAGTGAACTAATTATTATCAAAAGATTGTCATCGTCATGTCATGCAGGTAATCGTGTTACCGACTTCGACAAGTTATATCACACTTTTGCGGCGGTTCCATTTTTTGGTAAAAAATTTTTTCACTCCTTTCAGTGAACTCACGGGATCAATTGTCATTGTGTATGTTCACTCTAATGTGTAACTCTAAAACCACTTGACCGATTTTGAGATGAGAGATGATGATGAGCGATGGAAAAGGACCACACGGGAAGAGCCAGCTTTCAAATAAAAAAAGAATCGTCAAAATTGATTCACCCAGTCGAAAGTTCTGACGTAACAAACATAAAAAGAAGCATATGGGTCGAATTGAGAACATCCTCCGTTTTTAAAGTCAGTTAAGAATAAACAAGCACAACCGTTTAAAAAATTGTTACAAGACAATATCAATGTATTCAACTCTTCCACAATTAATTTGTTCTACAATTAACGCATACAATAGAGCATTTCCTGTAAATATTGCGTTGGGGAAAAAGTCTATTCGCATTATTGTATGTATGAACTTGTAATAAAATCTCTTTGGCTATAACTATTTGTACCTGGATGGTTTTGGTATCATTAAGTTTAAATTTTAAAGAAGATAATTCCAAATTCAAATTAGGAAAATGTGTGATTTTTAATTGTTTTTCGTACTGTCAAGATGAGTAAATCTAATGAAGAAATTCGATACATTTTTAAATTTTACTACAAAAAAGGAAATAATGCACCGCAAGCCGCAGGCAGGACTATCGATTCTGAGCTCTACTGCGAACAACTAATGAGATTAAAGGAAGAAGTTAATCAACAGAAGGGGTGTGGTTTTTCATCATGATAACATCTCACGCATCTTAAGCCACTCAGCAAAAATTAAGAAAGTTTGGCTGGGAGGTGTTAATGCATCCGCCGTATAGTCCTTCAGTTTTCCACCTGTTTCAGTCTCTTCAGAATTCATTAGGCAGTGTCAGGTTAACATCACGAGAGGACTGCCAAAACCACTTGTCGCGGTATTTTGATCAGAAGCCCCAAAATTTCTATAGCAATGGGATCATGACCTACAAGATGGCAAAAATTTATCGAACAAAATGGTACCTACATACTTTAGTTAAATGTAAAAATACTATATTAAAAAATGTTTTGAATTTTCTTAAAAAATGCAAAGAAACTTTTTCCCCGACCTATTATTTAGTGACAGTTGTTGTTGGCAGTGCTCTGAAGGTTAAGAGGTTCAGATTGACTTTGAATTAAGCAATTTAGTCTTATGTGAACTTGATCATTTCCTGGAAAGTTTAGGAGTACTATTTATAACAAATTCCCAAATGAAAACATGAAGCTCATTCTTCCATCAAATAGCTGTATGTTAGTTATACGAGGAAAAAATGTTTTACATGAATAAGCATTATGGGGTTCAGTCATCATAAAACTGTATATCATTAAAAAAAATTTCTTCTGCAAGCTCCTTCTCTTAAAACTGCTTACCTAGACAAGCAGGTATAAAAATAATAAGCCCATTATTTTTTATTTAATGCTTGCACATGTTTTCTTTCTTTACTATAGTCTATTATTATAGTCTAATGCATAATTGGTTTTATAACATAACCATTCAAGTAAAAGCACACTTTTCTATCTTTGTTTCAAACATAGGGTACTTTTTTTGTTGTGTTTTTTTGTTCAAGCCCCAATTGATTTATTAAATTTTATCAACTACTCAGTGTAGCAGTACATTGCATATACTTACACATTTTCAACTCTAACTCTTTGGTAATCAGATAAGATGGCACCTACAGCAACAGCCTCAATATCCAATTCATCCTAAAACAAAGAAGTTACTTACATTAGACAGATAATATACTATAACTAACGAGGAACTTGCCAGGCTCACGGCGGGAAGGATTCTGTGCTCTCTGATTGGTCAGTGAGTTTGACATCTGCTACGTCAAGAGCGTTCTCGAAATTTTAAAAACCTTTTACTCACTTGTGAGTACAATAGAATATTCCTCACAGAGATTGATGAGTAATTCAAGCCATAGACAGCTATTGTAGTGAAAATAGTTTTATTAAATTTTTTCAACTGATCACAAATGGATCATGTGAATACACACAAAACAAAATACAGTCGATAAAATTCCTGAATATATAGCATAAGGTTATAGTATCCAAGCTTGCAAAAACTTGCTTAAAAACTGAAATTGGCATGAATATTCGGAACATTGATATAAATAAAATGTGACATGTCCAGCAAGGCAACTTGTCCATCAATCTCATCTATGCTTAAAATTATTCATGGTCAAAGTTCACAAATATGATTATTATTGGACAAATGGTGTTTCATAAAATAACCTTAGACAATATTATGGATTATTCAATTTCTTAAAAATATGGTCCTACTTATTTTCTAAGATACATAAACCAATTTTTAAATACATATACCTATACCTCTTAAAAAACCGGGTCTTTAAGCAAAGCATTGCACGGCGGTCAAAATTTTGAATTGAGTTAACCATGTCATGAAGGGTATTGTATGGAAGGGCTTCATCGGCACAAGCTTAAATTGATTTTTAATTATTTTTAACCTGACTTCAAAAAAGGGAGGTTACTGAATTTATTTTTATACTCAATTATTTTTGATGATCCTTTTTTTTTATTTGATAGAGTATACTTTAGTGGTGATCCCATTTAAATTTCATAAAATCGGACAAGCGGTTTTTGAGTTACACTCTAATAACTCAAAAGTGCTACAAATACCTCAATGATATGATAGTTGCGGTTGAAGACATCAGAAAATATGCACAATGACAATTGATTCCGTGGGTAGCAAAGGTTACTGAAAAGGGTAATAAAAAATTGAACCAAAAATGGAACCAACTTCAACAATCAAAAGTGTAAAATTTCACTCCATTTAACGACAAACTCCCTTAAGCATTGAAATCACTTGGCTTTGGTTAGTTTAGCTTGTCTTTGTATGGAAGACATGATGATACACTCTATATAGCATTACACCTACTCTCAATCATGACAACAATTAAGTAATAATAAGTAACTTTGAAGTCGCCAAAGTTAGTAAAAACTGCACAGCTGTGTAAGTTCTATCTAAGAAATTGTTCTTGTTGTTTCTTTTGTTTACAAATTGCGATTGCTTGCATGTGTAGACTGTTGTTAACTATGACTAATAAGTAGGAGTCATGGATTATTTATTATACGTTATCATATTCTTAGTTGCTCACAAACTGTAAACATGGCTAGTAAGAGAAAACACACTTCTCTCTATTTAACTACAACTCTCTATAACGCCATAAATGCACAATCTCTTCAGTGTCATTACATAGAGTACACACTGTTATATACAGCTAATACATACCAATACATCATAACTTCTCTTACCTTGATTCTAGAGAGTAGCCTATACAAATCTTCCACTTCATCATTTTCAGTAGGTTTATAAATTCGCCCCTGATCGAGTGCTACGCCTGATATAGTTTCCCTATACAATGGAAGGCCCATCGCTTCCGCATACAAGTCTATACCATGATGACCCACAGTTTGGTACATGTAGCTATCCATTTCATCTATAAACAAAAATGGTGTTATTTACATATAATCAGCATAATAATATATCTTTTAATAATCTTGAATTTATTATAATGGTTATAATCAATTTATTTTATTATAATGGCCGTTCTACTGGATTTTTAGGAATTTCAAGTATATAAATAAACTTGGCGCCTTGATGCTGTGGTGGTACCAGCCTAGAATAGTACTTCCCATCTCTTCCCGTGGATGCCGTAAGAGTCAGCTAAAGGGTCACGTAACAGAAGGTGGGCAGCAGCACTTTCATAATACTGTGCTCGCCAACCCACCTGCCAAGCGTGGCGAGTATTGACAAATCCCCCCTATATGGGGAGGCATATGTCCAGCAGTGGATTTCATATGGCTGCGATGTGTGTGATGTTTGAACTAAGCTTGAATGAATCTACAACCAAACCAAGGATTCAGAAAGCTTGACATCCCTTCTCAGGTGTTGGTACTTCTGCTATTATACAAATTGATACTCAAAATTTGACACAAATACAGACATCCAAGCTATAAATATCAAGTTTTTCAACCACTTATTAAAATGTTATGTTTCTTAGGTAGAAGGATGAGGTTTCATTCTTCTTGTGTTAACTGTCCTGTCTCCTCTTCATCCACAGCGCATTTAGTTAAGGTCAATCTATCAAAGTCTAGTCTTAATTTGTGCTGACAGCTGTTCATATAAAAATATACTAGAAAACAAATATGATTCTAAATATAATATATTAATGTTTGATACATGTAGTAAGTTGATACATTAATGTACCCAGCAAGTGTAATAAGTTACTAATTGATAGTTCGTGTGCCAGTGTGTACTGGTTTAAGAGAAAGATATAATACTCAATAAGTACAAGAAGGTATTAAAATTAACCTTTGTATAGTGGTTGGAGATTGGCCAGAGCCACGATACTGTGGCCGGCTCCGACACATTGCAGCATATTGTAGCAGCTATCCTTCCCGCCAGAGACCAGCGCGACCGTTCTCATAATTGCAAATTAACGCTCGCAACACCCGTTACATAACATTCAGACTGTTTATGCGCCTTTACAAACCAGAAAAGAACCCAGTTTTCATTTACGGGAGAACTATAGCGATGAATAACGTATCATAGTATGGCGCAATTCTCTCACTAAGGCGAAACCACCACCTGTTGAACGATAAACTGTATAGCACAACAAATATTCCTTATCTACTTTGCTATCACGCTTGAATCACAGAAAAGTCAACATTTCGAACTAACAAAAATAATTTATCGCATTCTTCTTTTCGTTTCGTTTGTACCTTTTTACTTCACTTCTTGAAGTCAGAAAGTTCCGAAACACGTAAAGCCGCGAACAGACAAAACCGCCAATGGCGGCAATGGCGCTTAACGCTAACTTCTTATAGTGGACCACTAATTTTATACATGGCTCTGATCCTAACCCTAATACAGAAATGAGGCGTATTTGCCCGATACAGCACTACACTCGCAAGCACCGGGTTTCGTAGTTTAGAAAATTATTAAGCATCTAAGCAACACATTTTGCATAGGTATGTTTTCCAGACAATGTCTAATACATAATTATGTGTCTCTAGATGCTTGCTTCTGCATTACAGGAAAAAATGACTAGTTAAGGTTGACTGGAAGAGATCGCTTTCAGCCATTTGTCCACTGGTTGTATTATTAGACTAAATCTAAAAAAATTGTTTTGTACCTGTTGTGAAGTTACAATAGAGTGTATTGTATTTTACCTTCTGGTTGATAATGAAGTAGTAACCGACATGTAGTGAAGTAGTAATCATTTTTTGTCATCTGTCCTTATGAAAACTGATATTTATCTGGAAAGTACCTAAGATGTTACCTGAATTGCGTTGAACTATCAGAGTTAGTTGTCTCTGGTTTCAGATGACTGGTTTAAGTTATTCAAATGATTTTGCGTGAAATTCATCCATGGTTGGTTTGAATATTAAATGAACCACTTATCTTTGAAATTGTAAAGGGTCAGTTAAAAAAGTGACACAAAACTCTAAAAGTATAATCCATGTTAGTATAAATGTATCGATATGGACAATAACAGCAATGTTTGACCCCAAAGCTCTATCTAACGGGATTTTACAACGTAAATGAAATTAACGAAGCGCAAAAGAACTATGCCAATATTCCATGTTATACAAAATGTAGGGCTATATGCAAAATCATGACAGCCTCTATAACCCTCATCTTAATTAAAAACATCAACATATGAAAAAAGATGTTAGGGACTCTTGACTTTAATTTTATATTTTCTTAATAATATTGTTAATGTTCTTTTAAACTGACTATGTCTCATATAAGGTTTTTTAAAAGCTATTGCTTGATAATTGGCATGGCTATGTTTTCTTTGTTAATTACTAGCTATTCCCCATTTCACCCACATAGACTATGGTTTTCCGATTACCTTATCTATCTTACAGAAACCATACTTTTTGTGGGAAAAAAGAAGCCTAGTCCTTTTCCAATGTCCCATCTATCTCTGTTATAGCAACACTATCTGAGTCCCACATTTTCACCTGCATAGAGACATTGTAGCGTAATGATGTATGGCCTAAAGCCTTCCTCGACAAATGGACTATCCAAAACAACTTTTTTTTACAACAAATAGTTCCTGTGATTAGCGCATTCAACCAAACAAATAAACTCTTCAGATGTATTATATTGGTATGTATATATTCATCAAAATTATTTTAACAGTTTAGGTGTGAAAATAGATAGACAGGGTTACTTTCACATTTATAATTTTATTAGGGTTTTTTTTGTATTGCAAAGGAACCATCCATATTTTCGGGATAAAAAGTAGCCTATGTACGCCGTAAGTGCCACGTAAGTGATTAATTCTCGTAGATTAATCCGGGTTTTATGATACCTGTACATTCTGAATATAACTCACACCTGTCAATAAATTAGAACATGAAGAGGTAACAAACACAAATGCACGTAAGGAAACTTTCGCATCAATTATAATATCAGTGTGATTAGCGTGGTTCGGACCGTACATATGAAAAGGGATGTGCAAAACTAAGTTCTCTTTTGCAAATGCACAGGCTACCTAATCTAGCAGCACAGACCACAGACAAATGTATCATTTATCGACTATTTAATTTATATAAGAAAAATGGATAACATAATACATTAATAATATACTTTAGGTACTCTTAATATTAAATTCCCTACGAATATAAAATGTCTCCCCTACAATGTAGATTAATCCAATTTTGAAAAAACAAGGATAGTTAAATTTCATAATTCTAAGTAGATTGAAAATAGCGACTTATGTTTTCATTTCTTTGCTAGTATTCAGGAAGATCAGCTTCCTGAAAGTATCGAATAATTGCTGTTTAAACGGACGTATCATTTAAATGGGTTGACTTGCCAGCGTGATTTCTCCTCGGATTGCAATTTTAAGTGTTTAAATATATTAATATAATATATAATATATATTAATATAATATATAATGCCGTGGGGTACCGGCTTAGAATAGTACCCCCCCATGTCTTCCCGTGGGTGTCGTAAGAGTCGACTAAGGGATCACGTACCAGAAGGATGGGCAGCAGCGCCTTCCGAGGGTCGTATTTTATATACTGCGCTCGCCAACCCGCATGCCAAGCGTGGCGAGTATTGGCAAACCCCCCCCCCCCCAGTATGATACAACAAAAAGTGACCAGGCCCCCAGTCCCCGGCAGCTCCGCTAATGCTGGCTCCGGTAGCGGCCAGTGTAACGGTGGAGCAGGGGGTGCTAAGAATCTCCGGCAGATTCCCGGCTACCACTCCCTGAAATAACGACCTCTGGCCCTGGTAACACACAATATAAGATCTTTGTTGGCAGACGAGAAGATCGTCGAACTGGAAGAAGAAATGAGTAAGTTACACTGGGATATCTTAGGGTTATGTGAAGTCCGTAGAGAGGGTGAGGACACCATAACTCTCAAATCCGGTAACTTGCTCTACTACCGGGAAGGCGACCAAAAGTCCCAAGGTGGTGTCGGATTTCTCGTTCGCAAGTCCCTCGCTAACAACATCATCACCATCGACAGCGTTTCGAGCAGGGTGGCACACCTAATACTCAGAATATCAAGCAGATATTCGTTGAAGGTCATTCAGGTATATGCACCGACCTCGAAACTCGGAACCGATGAGGAGGTAGAGGCTATGTATGAGGACATTAGTAGGGCCATACATACCTCCAAGACCCATTACAATGTTGTTATGGGGGACTTTAACGCAAAGTTGGGCGAAAGAAGTGATGGAGAGTTGAGAGTGGGGCAATTTGGTTATGGACAACGGAACCCTAGGGGACAGAGGCTGGCCGACTTCATGGAGAAAGAGGGACTCTTTATGATGAACTCTTTCTTTCAGAAGCCGCCTCAAAGGAAATGGACCTGGTTGAGCCCCAACGGTTCCACAAGAAATGAGATCGATTTCATCATGACCACCAAGAAACAAATATTCAATGATGTCTCTGTGATCAACATGGTCAAAACCGGTAGTGATCACCGCATGGTAAGAGGCACATTGAATATTAATGTTAAACTTGAGAGGTCCCGTTTGATGAAATCAACGCTCCGACCTCAAAATGTCCATATCCAAAACCCCGAGAGCTTTCAACTTGAGTTATCCAATCGCTTTGCTTGCCTTGAGAACTTTGCGTCGGTGGACGAGACCAACAACAGGTTTGTAGAAACTGTCCACGAAGTGGGGTCTAAGTTCTTTAAGCCCCGCCGTACAAATAGACCTCAAAAACTCTCCAGCCATACCCTCGACCTCATGGCTGAACGACGCTCGTTGCAACTGCAATCATCCGATGATGCTGCGTCATATAGGCAGCTCAATAGACGAATATGGAAATCCTTGCGACACGACATCCGTACCTTTAGTACAAATCGTATTAAAGATACGATCGAACGGAGAAAAGGCTCCAAAGTGTTTGCAAGAGACAGGTCTATTGGGCAAAGCCAGATGACTAAGCTGAAGAGAGATGATGGCAGTATAGCGTCGACCAAAGCAGAGGTGCTTGGAGAGATCGAGAGGTTCTATGGACAGCTATACACTTCGGTCGCTAAACCTGTTGACAGCTTGGCCAAAGACCCAAGAGCCAAGCTGACCCGGCACTATACCGAAGACATCCCGGACATCAGCCTATACGAGATTAGGATGGCTCTGAAGCAGCTTAAAAACAACAAGGCACCGGGTGACGACGGAATCACATCAGAGCTTCTGAAAGCGGGTGGATCACCGATACTGAAAGTCCTTCAGAAGCTCTTTAATTCCGTTGTCCTTGAAGGGTCAACGCCGGAAGCATGGAACAGAAGCGTAGTGGTGTTGTTCTTTAAGAAGGGTGACAACACATTGCTTAAGAACTACAGACCCATTTCGCTTCTGAGCCATGTTTACAAGCTGTTTTCAAGAGTCATCGCGAATCGTCTCGAACGTAGGCTTGATGACTTCCAGCCTCCCGAACAAGCCGGTTTCCGAAAAGGCTACAGCACCATAGACCACATCCATACGCTGCGGCAAGTTATACAGAAGACCGAAGAGTATAACTTGCCCTTATGTTTAGCGTTTGTGGACTATGAGAAAGCCTTTGATTCGATCGAGACGTGGGCGGTGCTTGAGTCTCTCCAGCGGTGCCGTATTGACCATCGGTATATCGAAGTGCTGAAGTGCTTGTACAATAACGCCACCATGTCGGTCCGAGTACAAGAGCAAATTTCGAGGGCGATTCCATTGCAACGAGGCGTGAGACAGGGAGACGTTATTTCTCCGAAACTGTTCACTGCCGCATTGGAAGACGCCTTCAAGCTCTTGGAATGGCAAGGATTCGGCATCAACATCAACGGCGAGTACATCACTCACCTTCGGTTTGCCGACGATATTGTGGTCATGGCAGAATCCATGGAAGACCTCAGCACGATGCTCGAAGGCCTCAACAGAGTTTCCCTAAGGGTGGGCCTTAAAATGAACATGGACAAGACGAAAATTATGTCAAATGCCCATGTTGCGCCCGCCCCCATATCAATTGGGAACTCGACTCTCAAAGTTGTTGACCATTACATCTACCTAGGCCATACAGTCCAATTAGGTAAGTCCAACTTTGAGAAAGAGGCCAATCGTCGAATTCAACTCGGCTGGGCAGCGTTCGGAAAGCTCCGAGACGTCTTCTCGTCCAAAATACCGCAATGCCTGAAAACGAGGGTCTTCGAACAATGTGTGTTACCAGTGATGACTTACGGAACTGAAACGTGGTCTCTGACTATAGGCCTTCTGAACAGGCTCAGAGTCGCACAACGAGCTATGGAGAGGGCTATGCTCGGGGTTTCTCTACGTGATCGAATCAGAAATGAGGAGATCCGTAGAAGAACGAAAGTCACCGACATAGCCCAGCGGATTAGCAAGTTGAAGTGGCAGTGGGCAGGGCATATAGTTCGAAGAACCGATGGCCGTTGGGGCCGAAAAGTTCTCGAATGGAGACCACGGACTGGCAAGCGCAGCATAGGACGGCCACCGACTAGGTGGACAGACGACCTGACTAAGATCGCAGGCAAGGGCTGGATGCGGGCCGCTTCCAACCGGTCCTTGTGGAAATCAATGGGGGAGGCCTTTGTCCAGCAGTGGACGTCCTATGGCTGAGATGATGAAGATGATGATGATGATGAAATATATTTTAAACTTGACAGCTTCGCTCTTTCCTAAGTCTTCGCAGACAGACAGAAACAGAAGCAGCTACAGCTACGTGCAGCCAACTGAGAAACACTACACTTTCTGATCAGTGCACTACAGGCCGCTCCTAGGTGACGGGTTTTTATAAGGACGGGACGGGACGGGAAGTTTTGGAAATATTAATAATATAATATATAATAAATGTTTTATTTCGGGTGGTAAATTCCCATAGCAGTAGTACACACCAAGTCAAAACTAAACTAAAATATAACTAAAAAATAAAATGAAGCAGGTATGTATATGGTACCTACTTCGGTCATCTAAGTCGGTCTAAGTCATCTTAAGTCTAACTTTAAAATTATGTCATTTTTTATTACAGTCCAGGTGAACAGAAATCCAGTGCCAAAATAAGGGACTACTAAAATTGTCCGCGACTGCCCTCAGTATGCTATTCTCGGAACGTCTCAATCGATGCCAAAAAGATGCGATTCTTAACCTGATGATTGCAAAAAGTCAGGGACCCCCGCTTCTGCAAACATGCTCGACGCACTATAATATCTGGGTAGCTTCATGAGAGTTCGGTAGGCATCGTTATACTGGACTCTCATGGAGCTGAGAGTTTTCTTTGTGAAGTTGCACCAAAGTTGGCAGGTGTACATCGATAGACAGTAGGCTCGGTACAAAGTTAGTTTAACATCTTTGATGCACCTCACAAATTTACGGGCGAGCATGTTGCATCTGACCGCTAGGGCCCTTCGTTCCCGTTCAATATCGCAATCATCCTGCAACCGCTCTGTTAAGATATGACCTAGGTATTTGACCTGTGTAACGCATATTGTTTCATACATATGATAATTTCATAATGTATATGAAAGAGCATGTGTCACGCACGGAGACAAGGACGGGACGGGAACGTGGCACTCACGGGGCGGGAAAAATACCGTCGCCGAAGATGTTTAGCACGTCCCGTCCGTGTTTCTACTAGATACTTTGTGCGCCCTCTGTTCGTTCCGTAGAGATAGATAGTGATGCTCTTCCCTTGTTCACAACACTAGCACGTTAGTACCGAGTCAGTGTCACAGTTCGTATGCATTTACACCACGTTCCCGTTTTGAACGAGGTGGTCCCGTTCACGTCCTGTCCGAGTCATTATCTCGTGACGTATTCAGCGGCCTTTACTCTCTGACTTTGCGCCTACTATACTTGCATACTGACAGGCGAACTGTAACGCTATTTTTATGTATAAGTATTCTTTTTCATCTGTAATACGGAAAAAAAAACATGATATATATGTATGATAGGTTAAATTAAAAGACTTCAAAAGATATTTAGATGCTGTTTAAACTTTTCGCCGATGCGATTAAAAGGTCGAACCTGCCAAACTACAGCTTAACGCGCGCCGCTGGGGCTCAAGTGAATCCGAAGCACAATACCTACTCGACATCTTTAAGCGTTTCGTGACGTGATACGTCTACAATTCTTCATTGCTCTAATTGTCACCAATATCGGCATTATCGGTCGTTTTAGTGTATGGCTGATAAGAAAACCATGAGTGGATGGCTTGTAGAAATCACTTGATTCACGGAATATCAAGACATTGGATTTGTAGGTGTAGCGCCGCGCCGGCCTATTAATAAAGTGCCAAACATGGGTACCACCCTAAGTTTGGCTGATTCATTAGCTTGCCTAAGATTTAATTTTAGAAGGTTGTTATGCTTTCCAGTAGTCCGCTGCTTACTGCGCGCTGGCAGTCAGTTTGGCTAGGCGGGACCGGGGTTCAAGACCCAAGATAGGTTCTTTTTCTTTCTATATCTTTGCTTAACAATGCACGGACGCAGCGCCATCTCTACTAACAACAATAAATCACAAAATAATATGTACATTGCAACGATATTCTTTTAAATAGGCTAGTTGTATGTTCAATACTGAATTGATAATGAATATAATATCAATTTCATTTTCTATTATAGCGGCATGATGTTAATTTCCAAGTTTAGCTCGAAAATAAACTAAAAGTTTGCGAACAATTGTGTAATGTCACATTTGATAAAGCCTGTAAGCAGTAATTGCCAGTAGCAAATAATACAATTATTATAAATATATGTTGTAAAAATCAATACAGTAAAATTTTGGGACTGAATTTATTGAATAGATGATTTAAGGCCGTTTAAAATAAAGTTATTAATTATTTTAAATATTTTGACCCCTTAGAAAGTGTACGTGCTTGAAGTACAGACGCACCAAATGAATTGTTACAACTGTTCTCTCGTATGTCAAATTATTGATGCGGTGGTTTGAATCACGTTTGAATTGTATCGCTTTTGTAATAATTTTAGTAATTTGTTTTCTCCTACACGGATATAGGCACGTTCTAAGTGATAAGAGGATTTAGTTAAATCCCTGTATAGTGTGAAATAATGGTTTTGGCCGAGAGAAGTAATGAGGTTCGAAACGGGAAGCGGTCAAGGGGGCCAAGCCCCAATGGCCATGGAAGTCCAGATTCCAGTTCTGAAGACGAGAATGGTACGTAGAGTTTACATTTTGTAACAGCTTGACTTGATCCATATATTTATCGGTGAGCTTTCTCATGCTGATTCACGTGAACTTTTTTCACATACCTACCTAAGTACGTACGGTGTGCCGTGAGGATAACTCGATAAAGTCTTAAAATCAACTCGTATATTCTGCTAGTTCATGTTGTGGTTCTCTAATTGTCATCTGTTGTTTCTGATATCATGCTTTATTTTTTTATGCTTCCCATCCTCGCCATCATGCTGCGCTCATCTCATGCACAATGTAACATGAAACCAAGCAGTAGTACCATTTGCAGCTGAGAAAATCAGAGTTGGTCGTGACTATCAAGCAGTTTGTCCTGAGCTGGAACCAGTTGAGCAAAGGAAACCAGAGCTTATATCTGACCGAGCATTGTTGGTTTGGTCACCTACATGTGATATATCTGATATGAAATGTAAGTTCCATACCAGTTTTATAATGTAATATGTAGTAAAATAAAAGGTTTATTATTCCAAAAAAAATGTTTTAGTGGATGAATACATAACAACAGCTAAAGAAAAGTATGGGTACAATGGAGAACAGGCACTTGGAATGTTGTTCTGGCACAAACATGATCTTAACCGAGCTTCTATGGACCTTGCCAACTTTACACCCTTTCCAGACGAGTGGACAGTGGAAGACAAGGTGTTGTTTGAGCAAGCTTTCCAGTTTCATGGTAAAAGTTTTCATAGAATTCGACAAATGGTAAGTTGAATGGTTGATGCAGTTTCACCTTTGTGTTAAAAGTTGTTCTCTGTTTAGGAGTATATACTCCAGGGTTATTTTGTATTATGTGTTTTTGTTTCTATTTTGTAAAATAAAGAATTATCATCTATATCTTTCATCTACTTTCCATTGTTATTTTGGAAATGGCAGGTAATGATCAGGATGAATATTTCAACAATCATTATATTTTGAGTTCCAATTTTATCTAAATAAGCATCTTCCATGCATAAAGTTAATATTTTTCTAAATATAACTTCATAGTGTCTATTCATAGAAGTTTAGTGAAGCTTCGTTACTCATATATCTAACTGTTTTGACAGCTACCAGACAAATCAATAGCTTCACTAGTAAAATATTACTATTCATGGAAGAAGACAAGGGCTCGAGCATCTCTTATGGATGTGGCCAGTGAAAATCGCAATGCTACCAGCTCAGGCACTGGCAAACGAGAATCTGGGGCTGGCTCTGAACAGGGTGGCTCAGATAAAGAGTCTGACAATGATGAAAAGGTATGTATCATCCATGTCCTAAAGTGCACAACCATATTATTTAAACACAAATAAACATAACATGTTCCCTTGAGTCTGCAGATTCAACATCTTTATTAACCCCCTGTTGCAACTTTATGTTACTATTGATAGTATATCTGGATTGTCCAACAAGGTGACATTTTGTAGGTACCAAAAATGCAGAGTGGAAGATCTTGCCTCATGAGAAAAATATATAAAATGTAGCAATTCTATTAAATTACAGCTGAGCTGATATTATTATTTTCTTATTTGCTCTGCATGTAGATTCGGACTAATTATGTTGGAAGCTTTCATTTGTGAATTTTGGGTATCCGGCTTAGAGGTTTTCTTGTATTTGGAGTTAAGAATGTTGTATATGACAGAAGTGGACTATCCACCGTGGTATTGTGCGTGGTGGGAGGGGCATGTCAGCGGCTGCGGCGAACGGGCCAGCGCTTCGCGCCACCGGCCACCATGCCGCCCCGGTGCAGGTGGGTCTGTCTCACCCCACTGTCTTGCACTCTGTTAAATGTCTTCATATATTCTCTAGCAATAATTATGATATGCTACTTACCACTTGATGTTTATCAGTTAAGCCACCTCTTAAAAATTATATCTGGATGTTTGTAGTCATGCTCCTTACTTTCATTGGTTAGGTCATATAATCATAGGTTGGCTTTTACTTCAGTTTACATCAGCATAATAATTCACATAATATCTGTTCATTGGAAATTCAAAGTTTTGGATCATGCTGCCTTTATGGGGATTTCATTAATTTACTACTCAATTTGTCACTGTTTTTTAGATATTCTGAAATCATGTTCAGAAATAGAAAATATTCCTACAAAAAAAAAACCTTTTTATATCAGTCAAAAAAAGTATGAAATTGCCATTTTATGAAATATTTAACCCTCATAGTGGGAGATTGTCGATTGAAACTTTTGTAATGGACACTTTGCTTTGAACAACAAAATAAGAGCCTAAGAGGAAGACACATAGGTGAATAATGATGGAGGAAGCAGATATGAAATAAAAACATTGTTTATCATATCTAGGTCCTTAGAGTTCTATCACATAGTGTAGATACACATGTAGATATAGAGCATAAAATAATATTGGTTAAATATATATGTTGCATCTTAGAAAAAAATATGCATAATTATATACATTTTTGAGTACTAATGAGCAATTTCATATTGAATTCTGTAATATTTGTGTAAACTGTGTGATGACTGATTACTTTTTTTATTGTTGCCAAAATATTTTTTTTTATTTATAATTATATTACATATGGTTTGCTCATGTCCCGTCCAAGCAAAAACAGCATAGGTGCTCTACGTAGAACCTGTTGACTTCTTGTTCCCGACACCTAATAAAGGTAGCATAATTTTAAATCTAATCATTCAAATATAACATAAGATTTCATCTCAAGAAAAAAATCTAGTGAATCATGTTTCCTGAATTATGTACATTCATTCATTGAACTCATGCTTTAAAATGTTTTCATTGTTGGTTCAATGTAGAGCACTCAATCATAAAAATATTAAATTAAACACTGATATAATGAATGAGTTGCATGAAATTTGATAACAATGAAGTCCTGCATTAAGAAGATTACTTCTCGAGGAACACAGATAACATTATTACTTAGTAAGAAATAATTTCATGTTAATTTAGTCAATATTGTTTATCAGGCTAGTCATTATTTGGACTTGTTGATGAAACATGTTGATTTAATTGTGGTTAAAACATGCAAGCTTGAGAAGGTTCAGACACTTGCTACCTCGATCTTGTGACCAAGGTGGAAGTAAGTCAATCAAAACATTGTACCCAATCTAAGAATTTAAATATGCAAGTGTCCAAATAGACCCAATATTTTCTTGATTATCATAAAGCGTTATTATTTCGTTGCCTGGTTTTAAAGCTTATATTTCAATTTTCAGTTCAACCACTCTGCATTTTTATCTATTGTAACTCATTACCATGATTAACACTCATGTTGTTTTGTTTTAAGTGTCTCAACATCTTAAAATACCTACATCTTTGTTATTGAGGACCACTGGGACAAATTATATCGTCGCAGATGATAAATTATTTCCTCATTGAAATGCTTTTAAATACATTGTTGTGTATATGGACTTGTGGTCTTTGATTTTATTTCTGCCATAAAGCTTGTGTTTAGTTCTGAGTTGACATATTATTAAATAATTGGCAGATTTCAAGTGTTTTGCCAAATAATGTAGTTTTGGGACACTCCATGGATTTTATGGACTATGCAATATTGTAAGAACAATACTGCTCTCACAAAAATATGTCAAGGTGTAGTATTAATTATCAAAGGTCTTGCTCAGAGGAATCAAGCTTAAAATTTTTGTGATTGTTGGAAATGTATGAAATAAAGTGATATAATTTTCACAAATTCAATAACTATAATAAAATTATATTGTCACCTCAGATGTAAATACCTACGTTTAAAGCGTTTAATTCCTAAAATGTCACCATTTTTTATTACCTACTGCACAATATACATATATATACAAATAAAGAAAATAAAGTGACGAGTGCAGGTCACTACAATCAAGCCTTTCATTTCATATTTATTGTTATTTATTTATCTAGTTTATGTTTTTAATTCTATACCTTTCCTTAATTCCTAACAATGTTCCCGCATGCTTCCTTTAATAGCCCCATACAGGCAAACATGATTATTTTCTAATGTGTGCAGAATATAATTTAAATAATGGAATGGGTTTTTAAATGAAGTGTGTGAGAGATCATTGTTTTGTCAGTGCTAATATGCCGCTAGTGTTAGTTAACGTGATTAGATAGATAATAGGCAGGATTGTAAAGTGTTGATTGGGGTTTAGGGCGAGGGCGGCGGCGAAGCTGGGAAGTGGTGCACTGTTTGCGGCATTCTGTGCAACCAAACCACGGCACACAACTCGCAGAAGTTGTGTCAGGCATGCCTCGTGCACGCCAGGTCGGTAACGATACTCAATCTTATAACTATTAATGTTTGAAATGATTCGCATGAACGATTTGATTGTTAGTGTTGTATTAGGGATTGTTGTTTGAACATTGGCGGTGCTGTGACAGACGCACGGGGACTATGAGGCCGCTGTGCGGGCCGTCGGGGCGGCGCGGGCCCGGCTCGAAACAGCAGCGGTACAAGCATCGGTTGCCGCGCGGCATTTACATCAATCACGATGATCTCGTGGCGATGGCGACAGGCCCGCAGCCCGGCGATCCGCCGCAGCCCGGTCTCGTCAATCAAGGCGAGGCCGTGCTCAAAGCTATGGACAGAGAAATCATATCGCTAAAGAGACAAGTAAGACGCAAACTGACACCATGTCGCTACGTAGTGCCATGCCGATGCAATGCAACACATTCTCATTGTTACAAGTACACCACTGCTGCCGAGACCGTTCACGTACACAGCATTCGATAACATCTATATAATCGGCCTTGTGATGTAATGTGACAATGTGAGGAATTACCCGAATGTGATTGGTAGTTTCGAAATGATTTATTAGCGCTCATTAACTGTTAGGACGTATAGTTAAAAAATGTATTCTGCACACATACTAGAATCTAGTTGTTCCATGAGTTTTGTTTATTCATTTGTCCAGCTTATCCTCGTTTCTGCTTTGCTGCGCGTCCATGTCCCGAGTAGTATTGGATAATCCAGATATGCACAAAATTGTAGTATCAAATTTTATAATTTGCAGATATTTTCGCTGACAACGTCTGATACTTTGATTGTGCTTAGGTGCAGCAGAATAAGCAACAATTGAGTGCGATGAAGCGTAAAGTTGGCGATAGCGGCGTCGAAGAGTTAAGACCTGGGGAACCCCCCGCGAAGATAAATTCGCGCTGGACAAATGACGAATTACTGATGGCCGTAACTGCAGTTCGGAAATATGGTGAGTCCACGGGAATCAACTGGTTAATATCGATTCATGTCTTCTATTCACGTTGATATAAAATTATCGCAGTGTTGTCGTAGTTGGGGAACAGCATTGTCTTGCCTTTTTGTTTGTTATATTGGAATAAGATTTCTTGATAATAAAGGAAATGTAAATAGAACACAAACAAACATGGAAGTGGTATCATCGTTAACATCACGCGTTGTGCAGGGCGGGACTTCCAAGCGATTGCCGAAACGCTGGGAACTAAGACGGAGGCGCACGTGCGTTCCTTCTTCATCTCGTACCGACGGCGCTACAACCTGGACGCCGTAGTGCGTGAACACGAGGCCGAGCGAGGAAACGCAAACCATATACAGGCTGGTAAGATCATGGAAATTCCGAATGTAATGCCAATAATGAAAGATATTGGAGCAAGCGAATCGTTCTATCTAAAAACAAAATAAATTCTTAACATTTCAATTCAAGAAAGTTATTCTCGATTATACAACATAATATATTCAGAGGGAAGACTTGTCTTAGTATCAGAATAGCAGATTTTTACTTGAAATGAGTTCTACTAAAAATAAGCCAATATATTTTTTGATCAAAAATATATTTCATTTACTTTTCTTTGCATAAGTTATTTTTGTAGTTCGAAATTATCCGCCTTTAACCGAAAGTACCTGCTCAAAGATAAGTATAGATAAAACAAAAGAGAGATACGGTAATATTTACCAAGTTTAATAAAAAAATAGCCTTAGTAACCGTGAGGCTAGTACGGTAGGAAAACCGTAATGCCGGTGTAATTTTGAAAAGCTCTTTAGCGCATACTCCCTATTGTATAATCGTTCAAAATACACAGAGACGCAACATCTTTGCGCATACTGAGGGGTCTTCGTAGAGTTTGGGATTAGTGACAATTCTAATAACTCTATGCTGCAATGCAAGAGGCTCAAGCTGATACTTGGGTGCACCGTTCCATAGCTGAGAACAGTACTTCACGTGAGGCCGGACTTGCGATAGCAAACGCTTTTGCTTTGACGTGAAGTACCGCTTTATTTTGTTCAGTCCACCAAGTTTTTTGAATGCGAGTTTGGCCTTGCATGCTAGATGTCAACACCCAGAATACTTATGCTCTTCAACGTTAAAAGGAGTGTTCTGGAAGTTAGGACCGTTAACAAATGGGATTTTATATGGTTACATTTGCCCTTACGCCCAGCGAGTAAGATTATTGACAATGACAATAATTTTAATTACTATCACGTTGCATGAATATAGATATTTGGGTTAGGGTTAAATCCGTTAGACCAAAAAAGTCGCTGGGTAATTGCCGTTTGAAAAAGTGTAACACACAGACTGAATGGAAGGAGCTTTTTGAGTTGGGTCCCATTGCGACGGCACGAAATATTGCCGCGCTTGGTAGAAAATTGAAATTATTGGAATTATCCGAGTTTTGGTATATGCCAAATGCACCTTAATGTGTTTTAATATTTATTTTGTGTTTTAATTTTGTTTTATGTTTCTTGGTGATACGGATGTTATGCTGTCTGAAATAAAAATCATATTATATATAATATTTATTATTAATATATTATTATATTAATATTATTATTATTATATTGTATAATCTAAATTTTTGTAAATTTACAGGTGCTACAGGCACAGAGACAACAGATACCGCTGCTGACACTAGTGCAAACAATGGAACAAGCTCGCCACCATCTAAAGATGAGAAGGTAAAATTCCCTTCTAATCCGATTTCCCCTCAATTCCCCATCAGCACAAGCGAACACAGTTCTTGTATGATCCTTACTGATTGTGTGTGGCTCGCGACACAGGGAATACTAGTATGGAAGAGAGTATAAGAAAAAAATAGGCTTCGTACTTTCGATTGGTATTAAACGACTCATATGTGCAATATGAAATAGTCATTTTTAATTAATCATAACCTGGCTAGAAATTTTTTGTCAACCCAGTAGTGACTAAATTTGATAAAAACAAACCATCGACTAAACAGAGGGTGAAGGTCGTTGTTACTTCCTAGTATCCATAAGTTTATAAAATCTGTTACTCTTGACTTCTTGTTCTTGTTAAATTATGCCTTATTGAAACTTGTTTCACATCCCTTTCTTGCTAACTTATATCAATTTATTGTACATACTCACTGTAGATTACATGCCTTCCTCTCTACGAGAATATTAATTATGTAATCCAACGACCAACTGGACGTGCCCAATCCAAAAAATGTTAATACCTCTAAAGTGTGGTTTCGGAACACACTTCGCGCACATTCGCGTCAGTTAGGTTCTGTCCATGAGAAAAGCGGTACATACGTCAGAGAGTACTCGACCCAAAACACAACTCTTAGTAGTTGGGTTTTGACTAGGATAGCCTTATTAGCGATAAGGATAGTCCGCAAGGGCGGCAACCAGTGCCAACTAATATGGCTACGCCCGCAGATCTTGCGTTTAATTTTTTGACTCGTTATTTTTGATGATATTGTTTGTTCTGGGCCTGTCTATTTATTTTACTGAGGTTTTACTGAGGAGTGTATGAGAGTCTTAGTGTATATGTAAGCCTGTATGTAGCCATATAATAGTAGTCAAGTAGTATAATTAAACAGTTCTTCCGTTTCATCATATTATTATGTGAGTGATTGTAACCCCTGAAATCCCTGATTTTTATTTTACATTGCTTAGAGAGAAGTGGGTAAATTTTAATTCTTTTATTTATTTTATTGTATAGCACACTGCTAATGCAATAGTAATGACGACCTGCCATTGATGTGCGACGAGGAACATGCACATCGAGGATGGTTCAGTTTTGTCGTCACTTGGAAGGAAAGAGCTTGGATTAGTCTCTAAGAAGCTGATGTGCGTATAAAGGGGAGACGGCACATCATGTGGGTCTATCACCTAGACATTTTTAAGACTCAAATTGTATGTTTCACGGTATTCACTCTCTTTGAAAATAAGTGTCATTTTGTTTTTAAAATTTGTTATAGACGGAGGTGGATAGTGAAGGCGTGGCTATCGGAGCTTCAGCAGAGCAAGGCGGGCCGCCGACCACGCCGCCGAAGAATAAACCCACAAAGTGATCCGCTACCTCACCGTCACGTAAATCATTTTACATTTTACCAAGGCGCCTGCCGGCAACATAGTCTTTCATGAACCTATTGAGGATGTTGACTGTTGCTAGTCAAAACATTGCTTAGAGGGATTTTAACTAACATAGCCTGTACATTTTTTTAATGACATGAAATCTTTATTGTACAAACCCTATAAATATCTTTAAAACACCCATATGCTACAGCTTTTATAGTTTCATCAAGAATGTAAAATTTAATTTCATCATACAGAACCTCAACCTCACAATGAAGCTAAAATTATTGTGAGGTCCCTTGCTATGTGAATTTTATAGTTTCTCCTTGGCAGTCTAGTTACCTCAAGGTTGAAAATTGGTTGCTGAACCTATATTATGTGTGTTAGCAGTTTTCTTGAGAGCAAATCGACACCCTAGGTTTTGTTTGATACTTTCATCGGGTCTTCTCTGTACATAATTTGAGATAGTTTATGAATACTGAGTTATCAACTATAAAACCAACACTAAACACCGAGATGCTGTATGGTGTTGCAGCAAATTAAGTAGCGTCAATGCTTTAGGGTTGCTCTTTAAGTTATTATATCTGGCAATTGTATCATATTCCAGAATAACTATCATTGGTAGTGATTCGTTTGTTAATCTTAACTAAACTTCTGGGAAATAACAGATAAATTCTTATTTGGTTATGATAAAGTCCAGATTAGTATGTCACTTAACAGTAACAACACTAAAAATAAAACTCGCCTCATATCTTAGGTAATAGTTAGTGATTTTTAGTCGAGTGATTAACAGAATTAGAGCCAATGTCTGCTAATATCCATGCATATTTTAAACTATTTCAACAATTCATGTTTGAGCCTTTGTTTTTTATAAACACAGTGACTGTAAATAAGACTTTTAACATACAGACAGAATAATAAAGCCGATACACAAAACTTCTATATATTAATTCATATATACTATTTTTGTCTCAAATATAGTATAGGTACATGTATTTATAGGATTATTTAGTCGCCGAAAGAGTAATTGTGACGTGTGATTGAATCGAGCGATTTTCCTATTTTAGGTGAAACAATTGTGGTATACGTTATAGAAATGAAATAATCTAAACTGTATATAATTTATCTTAACGTTTATGACTAATTTGAGTGCTGAATACACTGAATTGTGAATAGATAAATGTATAATATGTAAGAATTGAATTTCTTCTGTGGTCCTTTAGATTTAGATACATTTGACTATCGAGAGCTGTGCTCTTTTTCTGTGTGTCTCTTCTCACTACATAATTATAGGGAATATGCATATATGTATTTTATTTGTCAGATACACTTTTTACTTCGTTTTAACAAAGTAACACTAGAACTACTGTTAAAAGTGCGTTAATTTATTTTTAAAAATATATACCTAACTTATCGATTAAATTTGACCTGTTTGAACGGTCCCTATTTATTTTCTGTGCTATTTAGATGACGTCACAGGGCACGTTCTGTGTGTTTACCATATTATGCATTGACATATAATATTAGTTAAGGGTATATTAGTTATTTCAATTTTAATCTCCTGCAAATAATCAGAATATCAACGCTGATAAGTCTTTATTTGCTGTGTGACGTCAGGTTTCCATACAACCAATGCGTTGCCAATTGGAATCCGCTCGTTACTTTTGTACTTTTAAGCTAATGTTTTATATAAATACAAATGGCAAATCCCCCCTATATGGGGGAGGCATATGTCCAGCAGTGGATGTCTAATTGCCGAGAAGAAGAAGATAAATACAAAACCAAACTTTGGATTGGATGTAAATATGTCAATAACATAAAGTATCTGAGGTGAAACAAATAATCAAATTTAAATCACTCGCATATTCCCAATTGTGTGAGAGTCCTTAGACATAAAATAGCAATACAAATATACTCACTTGCCTTATAATGTAATTCTTATCTCTTATACTCGCATGCTTCGATATCCTAGCAAATAGGTAGATTAGTTGAGAGTTTATATTCGCTGTGTAGCGATGTAATACAAATTAGTATTTTTAAGCATTATAATCTGACTATTCATACAGTAGTTAGGACTTTTTTTATGTAGACCTATTTCAATTGTAAGCATATTATTATTTAGAATGTATTCTCCAATGATGTCCACTTTTCTCTAGTTATAATTAATGACGTAACAATGAATTAGGCAGAGTTATTGTACAATACTCAAATAAGTTAGTATGAGATACGGCTTAAGAAATATATCCCCTCATCTGTTATTTACTTGTGACACTGATTATATGTTAATTAATATGTAGATTGATACATTGCACATGGGTTGTCTAGCGAAAACCCGTAATTTTATTTGACTGGATTAAAAAAAAAAAGCTTATTTTATTGCCTATCCAACAATATGAGGTTGCATATATGCATATATGTCATGTTCATGTACGCATGATTTTTTTAAAGTTCAGTTGCGCGCGTTACTCCATGTGAGAGACAAGAAGGCAGAGATATTTTATATAATTTTAATTATTATATAGTTATTTGACAGTATAGGCCCGAGCTTAGCTCGGCAATCCATGTGCACTTTATCCCTCTACATATAAAAAAAAAAATACAAAAATACTTTATTGACATAGTTCGTGTAGAAACAAATAGTGAACCCAAAGACTCCTGAACTAGTGGGACTGTGTTTCAGGAGCCAATGGCCTCTCCCAGAAATGCCTTAAAATTTAAGCCTTCTCACAATTAAATAACAGCTGAGAGGATATATTTCTTAAGCCGTATCTTAGACCAAGTAGACAGACTACACTTATTCTAAAATATTTAATGGATTTTCTGGATAAACATAGTGTAAGCAATTTGTACATTCAGGACTAGGATACTGATACAGTTGTTGGCTGTCAAAAACAATTATGAATGAATGCTGAATGATACAGTGATCATAATAAATCTTATTTTTTCCACAATAAGGATCATAATATTATATAGAAATGATAGATTGATATTTTTATACTAGTTAAAAACCACCATTTTGAATTTACGTGTGACATATTGGTATGATTGCAGTAGTATTGAAGTTTTTATTTATTAAGTTTTATCGTATGTATTACTAGTATTTATTAGCATAATATACTAGTTTTTTTATAGTTGATACATCACGAATGAGATAAGCTAGGCGTAACTTAGCATTTAATAAGCTGAGCACGGAACCGAAGATATTGTTACCGATAATGCAATGTTATCACCGTGACTATGCTTAAAATTATAGGGATTAATTTAATATTTATCTTATGAACACTCGTGGACGCGAACATACCAGGAACATATTTTGTGGCTCATGGTTTGCTGTGAGTTAAAGACGATTTATATTATAGAAACACGTTTACAAAATACATCGCTGAGGTGGCAGTAATAAGGAGGCAAATCGTTAGACTGGATACTTCGCAGATTAACAGGCTGGTTCATTAAAACGGGCCCTTAACCGTATCCAAAAATTTAATTTTTGTACACATTGTATATGATAAAAATGGTTTTGTCAGTAAACCAATAAGGTAACTTCCTGGGTAATGATGAAATCCCCCGTTGTCCGGTCTAATAAAAACAAATTAAAATAGAAATCATGGATTTTCGTAACAGTAAGTTGTAGGAAAGGGTTTTTTAACATTAAATAATTCTAGTTTATAGTCTCCCCAGTTCACGATAACAACTGTGTTTGACATTCGCCAATGTACTGACTATTAATATTTAACATTAGTCAATGGTACTGGCTAATTTGCTGCCCTTATTTTTTTACGCAACTGACTTGCAGGGACGTAATTTTGCATTAGCTATAGCTAACAGTCAGTAAGCCGGGTCAGTCGCAAACTGTTCGCCTGTGTGTGTTCGCAACCTAAAGATGTTTTATTTTTAGTGATATTAGGATGCTTGCTAGGTTTACTGTTTTATTTATTAGGGTTACCGTCCGCCTAACATTTGCGTAAGCAATATTTGTAATTTGAGTTCTTTTCTCACGATACAAGGCTGAAACGAATCATATCATGGAACCCTTTTTTTATTTAGCCACATTTTAATCTTACAAAATATGGCGAGCCACAGCCACATGTGTGATATTTTTTTTTCCAATTACCAGCATGGTGGTAGGGTACTTTCAAGTACCCGCCTGGCTAGCTACCACTCTCAAATTTGTGTCACCAAACACATTGTGTGTTCAAGCAGCCGTCCTTGAGAGCCTTCTAGGTAGTAAGTCTTCTAGGTCTAGCGTGGTAATATGTTCGACAACATCGTCAACGACCATCAAGTGAGGTAGTGGCCAAACGCTAGATCTATAACGTAGATTACGTTATAGATCTAGCGTTTGGTAGCATAAAGTATAAAAAGGCGATTGATCTCTGAATAGAAACGTCGGACGCTAGCTTGTGTGGCTGGCAAGTGTGCGGAGTTTTGAACAAAATAATGAAAATTATCTGGCGCGGCGTGTCGTCGCGTCTGGCCGCCGAGCTGTCGCTGTCGCGTGTCGCCTAGTGTGCGCCTAGTGTGCGCCTTCGCTAACTTCTAAGTGCAGGGGAACCATGCTATGATTTGTGGAATTGTATCTTTATAGGAGTTTATTCCGAATAATTTTACAAATAATACATACGTTTTAAGTCAATAATTTGGGTTATGGGTTCTTATCATAATGTAATCCTTGTAAATAATATCGTATTTTCTATATTTTGTACACTTGTAGGTTTTATTTAAAACTATCTCTATTTGTTGCACAGTAGAACAATGTTTTGGTTTACAATAAAAATGCACAGAAATTGGTAAACATAAATGAAGTAGCAAGTTTACTGTCTATCGGTCACACTTACTTTGACTTATTCATAAGAAAATATTGTGAGAGAATTTTTATTTGAAATTTATATTTCATTTTAATTTAGTTTTAATACAATGCGATTAGTTCGTGTCGAGCAAATCTCGCTCCAAAGAGTTCCACAAAATGAAGTCATCTTATTTATTGATGTAAATTTTTAGAGCTAGTACGAATATTGTTACTAAATTATTATTTTATTGTAATGACTTATGTTTTGTATATGTCGAATTCGGATCAGATAATGAAGTGTTTCATATCATTTAAGTAAAGCTCAAAATACCGACCTTGTTGTTACCTTTTGTAACATTTTTTAGTAGCAATTCTGACTAATGACTAATTTTCTGAATAATTGAATATTTTGGTTTTAAGATTAATAAATAACAATAAGAACGCATCTATTAAGCACTTTTATTTACCTAAAATACTCCCAAGTACCTTCCGTTCTTTATTTTATTAATCAACAGAACGTTATTTGTTCGGTTTTTTCGTTATTTATTTATTTATTAAATAAATAAATAAACGGGAACATTCTGAAACTCCGTAAAGATTCAATGTAATATTAAAGTGGAAGTTTCTCATAAAATAAATTGTAGTGTTAGCGTCCATATTTAACAATGATGTTTAATTTTAAAAATTATGTTTTTAAATTTCATAATAATGTTTAGGCTAGGCATAGATAAGTAACTACCTATATAGGTACGGAGAAGGCTAGAGTTACAGTATTCACAATATAAGTTTGTCTTTCTGAAGTTATCTGCATATAGCTGCTCACTAGCTATTTTCGAGACGCTAGGGACTTTCCTGAACTATTATTATATAGCTGTCTCGCTCAGTTGCGTAATCTTTTCGCATTTACCTTTCTCGCTATTCTGCTCAATGCGATGACAAAACTATTTGACACATGCGCACAGTTCACATGACCTAGCACAGAGCCACAAGGATAAGCTGCGCGTACAATACATTGGCTTGGCTATTCACGCCGCGTCCCTTCGAATCTATCTTCTGCTGTCTGCATAAATAAGTAACTATATACTGTGAGCTGTCTGGATGCTATATGCGCACTACACAAGATTTCCTCAATTGACAAATTGAGGAAATCTTGTGTAGTGCGTTGTAATATGGTTCTTGAAGAAGTAAAACGTTTCAAAAAATGTAAAGGCATGTTTTTAGTTAAGTGTCTCGTAACAAGATAATGCCTCGGTACGTACGTGACGGGACGGAGACGTGACTGCCTCGATCAAAAAGTCACTATCACGGTTCCTATGCATTTACACCCTGTTGGTGTAAATGCATAAGAACCGTGATAGTGAGACTCCAATCTACCGTGCTAGTGTTGTGAACAAGGAAAGAGATCACTACTTCTCTCTACGGAACGAACGTAATGACTGCATACGTATCGGAAACACGGACGGGACGGGAACATCGTCGGTGACGATATTTTTCCCGTCCCGTCCTTGTCTCCGTGGCATATGCCCTTTCATATACATTTTGTATGACACGTCCCGTCCGTATAAAAACCCGTCACGTATGCAGCGGCCTGAAGTCTGTACAAGTTTAAAGTTAAAAAGAAATGTTAATTAGAACTATTATCAGTACAAAATATTTGAACTGAAATATTATCATTACAGTTGTTCTTTGAAAAAGTTGTTGTAAATCACGGAAGAGAGATCAAGAGTCAAGACTTAAGACTTGGTCTCGTTGGTCTCTTGAATTACAAACATATACTCTGTTATATTGTAAGTGGTGTTTCCCTTATTAAATAGTGCATTAAGCAAACTAAGCTACCTAGATACTAATAAGATTCGTTGTAATATAGCTATTCTTGGTGAAATCAAATAAATAATTAAATTTGCTCTCTTCCGTGTTTAAAATAAACCAAGTCTTAGGTTATATTCTCTTTGAAACCAAGGATAAGTAGAGAATTATTTTAGAGAATATAACCTAAACTAGAAGCAGTACTGCAGTTTGACTGGCTTTCCGTCATTGTTTCTGTCAGATCATGTCAGATTTTGCATGTTTTGCATAGTCTGAAGCCGTAGTAAATACAGATATTATTACTTATATTATCTATCATATGGTAAGAGACTGGTCCGAAAACGTTAAGAAGTGATTCCTCTACGTTTTATTTGTTAACGGAATTCCATTTAGCAAGTCAGAGACATGGCGTCTCTTATGACTCGGCCGCCGGTGATCGGCCGACTGCGGCTGGCGCGAGTGGACGACGCGCCTATTATCATGGAGCTGGTCAATGAATCCATGGCCAAAAATTTTCGTGTTCATGGCACTCCTGATATTGTGTATATGATGTAAGGCTTACAGTTTTTGTCACCTTATTCGTAATGATTTCTACTACCTATATATATTCTGAATGCAAAGTACCTACCTACCGTAATTTGGTATGGAGATTAGGTTAGATCCTGAAATAATCACATTCCTACTTTTCATCTCTAAAATAATTTCTGTATCCGTGGGTAAGCAAATAATTTAAAAACCTGTGTTACCCCTTCACGCTTAAACGGCTACACCGATGTCGATGAAATTAAGTATGGAGACAGTTCAGACCCTGGATTAAAACATAGGCTTGTCATCCCGAAAATAATTGCTGTTCCTGTGGAATAAGCAGATAATTCAAAAACCTCTAACTCCTTCACGCACAAACGGCTGCAGCGATTTCGATGAAATTTGGGATGGAGATAGGTTAGACCGGGAATAACACATAGGTTATTTTTATTCCGGAAAAAAGAGGTATATTTCATAGATAGGTGAGGTAGCGGAAAATCAGTAATCTACGCGGGTGAAACCGCGGGGCGCAGCTAGTATCAGATAAATGTGTGAGTAGAATTAATTAGTACTTCTTACTCTAGAAACATAGTACTAACTTAACTAGTTGACATTTTCCAGTGAAAATTGCGTCCTATCTATATGCCAACTAGATGTCGTGGAGGGAATAATTGGATTTTTGGCAGCCCGTGATTACCCTGTAGTACCTTCGGTTCATCCCCAAGCTTGGGAAGAGTACGTTTGGGCGAAATACAAGTAAGTAAATGTCAAAATTATTATTTAATTCAGACATCACGAAGCAAATATAAACTGATATTACAAAGGCCAATGCAGGCCAAATACATAGGTACCTATTCAGTTACTATGTTGTTAATATGGTGGATAACAGAACAGCATCTCATCACAATATAATAGACAATAATCACACTAATGTTATAAAAGCGAAAGTTTCTCTATCGTTTGCATGTTTGATCCTCCTTCACGCTGAAACGCCTTCTGCAAAAGAATAAATAAAATCCGAATTACTTATCACTGATTGGCTATCATCAGTACCTATCTACCAGCGCCTAAAACCTACATATAAATTATTGATATACTTATCAAGCATTGATTGTCTTCCTTATATTGTCCCACGTAGGTATTCGGCGTTGTTATCTGTCTGGCTTCTGTGCCATCACCCTTAACCATCGAACATACACAGCTAAAATTAATAGCATCAAGCCCCTAATCCCGTATACACAACCACATTCAGCGGAGAAGAGTGCTGCACGATGGCCACATCCCGACACTACTAATGGAGGCCCTGCCCGACGCGACGCGACGTGTATAAGTAGGTAGGTATCTACTATTGGATATTGAGACACCCTGACTTGTTTACCAGAACAAGGGGAATTAAACACACATGTACCCGTTGACATAAAGCCAAACATGGCTTTGAAGGCAACGGGTTGTTGAATTATGGCAAAGGTGTTGATACATGCAATATTTTATCAATATCTCATCTGCTTATATAGGAATGCACGCGAGTTTTATATCTTAAAAGGCAAGTGTCCGTTACTGTAAGCAGTGCGGCGTACCTTCAATAGGCAAATGTATGCAATAATGACAATTACGACGTACGTAACAATGCATATATCTGCGTCTTATTCCAGAGCATGTGAACTAAACTCCCGGAATACGCTGTTCATTAACCTTCTGTGCTGGGACCCTGTGTACGGCCGGGAGACTGTCGACAGTCTACTCAAGTCTATATTCATGCACGATCCGTATCTACAACACATCGCCATGATCAAGTCTTTGATCAATTATCCTTGTAAGTTTGCATTTTGTAAGTTGACTGGCCGGTTGGCGCAGTTGGTAGCACTCTGCCTTCTGAGCCGCTGGTCCCGGGTTCGATTCTCGGACAGGATGAACATGTTTGTTTGACCTGTGTCTGGGTGTGTATATCTATATAAGTATATATATATCAGTCATCAGGTTACCATAGCACAGGCTCTGCCTAGTTTGGGACCTGAAGACCTTGTGTGAATGTTAATAAATAAATTAAAAATAATAAATAAATAAATAATAAATTTTACCCACATTTAATGCAAAACATGTCTGATTTTATTGTTTGAGGAGAGGGTATTTTAAGAGTATTTTTAGGTACATAATCGCGCGTTGAATAATATTTATTTACCTATTGAAAGAGTTTTATGGTTCATTACATTAACATCATGCTAGGTAAAATACTTTGAACGTAATCCATATATATTTATTTGGCATTATCTATGTAAGCCTGACCTAGTAGTTCGAAGACTTGCGCGGTTCGAACTTAATTGATTGCTATACTTTTTCACTTGATGGTCAGTGATGGTATGAGTATGTGGTAGAAGTTGTGATCACGCTAGAGCATAGACCTTGATTGGCTCTCGAGGACTCATTAACCCACTGTTCCCTTCCAGTATTCCCCATTACGTAAATCTATGTAGCGATTGTGCTCTCGGCGTCTAGGTATTGCACCCTGACATAATTTTTATTATTTATCACAATGCACCCCGACTCTTGATAACCGATTGAAATGTTTTGTTATGAGATCAACTTTGCCGGTACTTAGCGTATCGTGTGTAATTAGTAAAAAGGCAGGTATATAAGTACTAGTATATAGAAACCTTACAAAGTAGATCATTCAAATTTGCAGTGCTAATGCCCGGTCAAGGGCGAACAGAGGCTTCTTTCAGACGTGTGACTGCAACGGAAAAGGGCATACCTGGTGATCAACTGCCTGTTTTATGTGTCGCGGATAGGGCTGAAGTCAGTCCTAGGCTCAGGATAAGGAGAGCTGTGTGAGTAGTACCGTGACGTTTTTCTTGAAAGCCCATGAGACCGAGTGTAAGATTGCCTAATAATTATATTTATCATTATTAATAACATTGTCCAGGACAGTACTGGATAGCGAGCTGCTCCCATCCTCTATCCGTCCTGCAACCTTATTAGCTAGTTTGACCACCATGTCAATGTGGGTCCAAGGCTGCGATTGCCGGCTCGACCACTAGAAAAATACCCACTATGCCACCAACAGACAACCCAGCATGGGTTTTCTCTGCAGATTAGATTTTTCAAAATATCTCCTCATACCAGATTTGATCTCATACATAAAATTGAACTTATTTTTATTAATATATATATAATTTTAATTGAATTTATTTATTGGTTTACCAACAATCATTAAACATCTGCCCGTTTGCTTTTGTGCCATTTATTGAATAGAAAAATAATAACAAATAATTAAATTTTAAAGTATTGTGCTGAATGCACAATTGAATCACAGCTAAACACACCGTGAAATATATAAACTTAATAATTATATTACGGACAAACAAACAATCCAAAAGTTACATTCTTTACTACTTAGATTACTTATAATAAAATAATTTTAGTAGGAAGAAACCACAACAGAGCAAATTTCTTAATGATCTAATGATATAAAAATGGAATATTCTAATAAATTTTTTCGTTATTTTTACAACGAATCCGTTAACGGTTGACAACGTCACATTCATTCATTAAATTTTAGGAATGACAGATAAAAGTACTCATTAAAATATACATATTTATCCCCAGTGAAGAGGACAATGATGACATAGTGCCAATAATCGAGGCTCATTCTCAGAAACTGCGTGAAATATATGGTGAGTTCTACATCAGTGAGCTGGTGTCCCGGCACCCGGAGTCGGGCAGAGTGTTGCTTGTTTGTGAGGTAATTATCTACCCTACTATATTTTCTATAATTATTTAACAGAAGCTGGATACTGATGTATGGGGATGACTGATAAACATCTGTTTATTAAATTTGGGGTTTCCAAGTTATAATGAAGTTTTTCCTAGTATTATTGTCACGCTTTACACATAAGCGTCACAGCAGAATAGTACTACCACTATACCTCCTGCACGACTGTACCTACCACTATTGAAGTGAAGTAGTGGGTATGCATCCCCAGTGCTTTCTTACGAAACGGAGTACCGTTTCGTAAGAAAGCACTGGGGATGCCCTTTTATAGTGCCGTTATATACCAATTAAGGGTTATCCCCCAATGGATAGATATTTTACGGCTGGCTTTCCGATAGCCGCAGACCATTAATGGTTCTGAGCAATCATAGCTTCTGTATTAATTGAACATGCAACTTCGGAATAATTCATTTGTCGGGCATATTTAAATTGACAAAATGTCACCTTACTCTGCTAGGTACACACCAAATATCGTAGCTTGTACTCAAAACCCTCAGATGTGTTTCTGACACAATGTCACAACACCTGTATGCTCAATGGTATGCCCAATATGACAATATTAGCTCTATATTTCGTAGCATAAAGAAGTTGCTGTCGGCGTGATGTGCCTCAACACACAAATCAACTATGAAGCTCTCGAAGAGAACTTTGAATTGTCCCCTTTCTCTGGCCTAAGAAATCTGGACTGCCCGCCTATGTATAAACGGAGCAAAGAAATTGAATCTAATGTCAGGTATCACATAATGTGTTTTCTATAGAATGTAGTCTACATAAAATTTAGTTTTCTACTAAAGAGCGCACCCATGTGCGCAAAGATGCATTGGATGATGATTCGCGCAGCAGCAGAGTTGCTATAGGCATATGCAAAATGACGAAGATTAATCGACGGTAAAGGCGATTTGTATGCATACCTGTTGTTGCGTACCCAGCTTGAGCATCAAAGTTATGGTACGTTTTGTTACTTTCGGTGAAGTCATGCGTCACTACACTGACTTCAACTAAGTATTTTTTCTCCATCGAGAGAAATATTATCAATCGCGTTTTTGGATCGATAATTTTGTGTGTTATAGAATTATATATATTTATTTTATATCTGTAACATATAAGTAACAGTTACAGTTAGGTTAGTTCCTTAGGTACAGTTTTTATATAAACATGCTCAAAATCACATGTTCACATCACCTTAAACAATTTACCATTTTATCGTTACCGTCGTGTCATGTTCATTTACTAATGAGATTATGCTAAGAGACGTATGTTGTATATGAATTTGAATAATGTTTTTGATATTTCTGGCTTAAGTGTAAATGGCATAGCATGTCACACATACATAGGACTAGGATGACATGCCCGTTCAAAATGTACGCTATCGTGTTGTTATTAATTATTACAAAGTAGTTACTTTTTTTATGTGTTTGGATGTAAAAGGTGTTTGTCTTCACCGATTATATCCAATTCTGTTAAAAATTCCAATTTATTTTTCTAATAGGAAATTATCCTTTTATGCTCTACATTTTATTTATGTTTTCAGCATCATGTTTTCAATTATAATTGGTGCAACTCCGCGGAGCTACGATTTGTTAAATTATTATTCTAAAAGTACTCTGTGGTTTTATTTATTTCCAGTTTTAATGCGAGTGCTACCAATCAAGTGATTGAGCCGAGCTCACTTACCGCACCCTCGGATCTTGTTCGCAGCAGAGATGCGAGGAACAACAGCAGGGTAAGCGCTGAAACTCTAATACGTTATTTATAAACAATATCTAATTATGATAATAATTAGAAGTTTGTGAAAGAAATAAAAACATGTCATATATTGTTATATTTTAAGATATGATGCTCATAATTGATGATGACAGCCTGATCGTAAATACACTCACCTCATGTCCATATACACTGACCTATCTGCCTACCTGCTACACACACACACACTCTTTATATACGCACACTTACATACGCACACTCATATATAAATTATCGAGCTTGTTGCGGTTATTACCATAGTTATATTGAGTCAATTACAAAATGTAAATCCCTTATTGACTTTAAGCATAACATAGATGGTAGATGCACACTTAGATCTAAGAGCTATGGATTTTTTAAATAAATAAACAAATAGACATTTTGACTTGCACTAATCCCAATTTAATATGACTGTATGCTGAACGTAAGGCTTTGATATTTCGTTAATCTTCTCAAATATCTGGGTGGGGGGTGCTTTTGTTTCAATTATCCAGGTTCTATAATCGTCCAAGTGATCGCTTGTCCTCCACTTTAGGTGACGTGGGTATTCGAAGAGGATGAGTTTAAAGAGTTACACCTAGGTGCGCCTGCGCAACTTGATATACTGCAACTTCTGGAGGAGGATGAGGACGAACTGGAATTTGACATCGTTAACATTGACACCGACTTGATGAGAGTGCCACAATTGCTATCTTATGAAACTCTGGCGACCACGGGGCAAGTTGTTAATTAAGATTATTCCTATTTGTGCACAAAGAGTACCTGTTGCCAAGGCGTTCTGTTATTAAATCGATTGTATTACTTTCGCTTTTGTAAGTGGATTCTCGCAGAATTGTACCACTGGAATTCCTGTGTAAAAAACACAAAGTACAATTGGGTGAAGCCGTGCGTATTGAAAAAGATGCTCTTGAAGGGTGAACATGGATAATGGATATATTTTTTTTTTCCTTTCCTTAGTCGTCTGACTCTCGACAGAGTTGTCGTGGTCGTCACGGGACTCATCTGGAGTAGTGGCACGTCTTGTCTAGATCGTTTATTTTGCTGGCATACCATAATAAAATCGAATCGAAATTATATTAGGATTATAACAGAGCAATGCATGTGGAGCGCTAAGGTACTTTTTGAGCAATTATAGCTCAGCAGTGAAAGCGTCGGCTGTTAAACTGGCAGATGCTAGTTCTTTCCCCACTAACGGCTTGAGTTTTCGGTGAAGGTTATCGAATTCGCAGCAGTGTGAGTAATTTCGAGTACCTGCCTGGGTAGCTACCACCTTCACGTTTGAAAAACTGTCACTCAATACATAGTGTGTCCAGGCAGGACTCCTTGAGAGCCAGTAAACATTCTAGATCGAGCGTGATTACTTGTGCCACACTGTGTCACTGACCATCATGTGAGATAGTGGCCGAACGGCAGATCTATAAAGCATGAAAAAATGCTTTGTGAACTTTGCTGGAAATATGTATCGTTACAACTATATATTCACTTTACAGCCCCACTGAGAATATAAAAAAAATTCTTGATGGTTTCCGTAAGGAGCCAGCCGCTGAGGAGAAAAAGAAAGAAAAATCTAGAGGTGAGTCATTTAAAATTATGTTTTACTGGAGCCCCGAGACATGCACATAATGGACACAGACGAGACATAACCACAACTCACTCATTGCAATAATAGATGTAACTATTGTTTGTGATCGTTTTGATGTCTTGTAATTGTAGCTGTACAGGCACCGTGTCCCATTAAAGTGAATCCAGAGCCCACTCGCTACTCGGGATCTCCAAATGCCTTCCTACTAGAGCTGTTTGCGATGCACCACAATTATGATGAAAGGTACATAATTATTTTCATCTTATTTTATTCTACTGTATGCTGTCGCCGCAGACATCACTGTTAAATTTTGAAATAAGATCTTGCACCTACCATCTTATTAGGATAAGAACCATTTTTATGTTCTCACACACACAAACACACACACACACAATCCGTCCTGTAGGTCTGTACGCTTACACGGCACACGAGGCTGCGGAAACTTGCCAAGCGGGAACAAAGATGATCGCGCAGCCTCGTCATCTTGGGGATCGATGACCAGGCTCATTTTTCTAAATATTATTTGCAATATATAGACTAGTTAAACTAAGTGGGAGTAGGTTATATATTTTGTAAGTATTGGTATTTATACTTTTAGAAAAAAATTTGAGGATATTCATTTGGGGTTGTATTTTTAAAGACATAATTTCAGATTGGTAGTTTCATTTAAATCAATTGAGTTCTTGTCTTCATTTTAGCAAAATATGAATCATAAACAGAAACTTTTATTGACCTTATAACAATGGACGTTCTGCATGGCAGGTAATTTATATACACATATATTTAATTATTTATTTATATTTAAGTTAAAACTAAAAAGAACTAGAATCGTAAAAATGATAAGAGAGACAATTTTTTTTTTGAGATTTTTGCGACTAATTTATATATTATGCTGATGATCAATATATCAATGTGTATTCATTCATATTTAAGATCAAAAATGGTATACATGTCGATTTAAAATGAAATAAGTAAAATATTGTAACGTTACAATAACAGATAGAAGGCGGCTTTATATTTTAAAACCTACGTATGTATAATTATGTACCTAATTGATCTTTTTAATAGGTATGGGTTCGACATGCTAGAAGTGGCTTACGAGCTATTTCCTGACAGAGACTACTGCATCATATGCTTACCGTCCTACCAAGCTTCTTTTCCATTGCTGGATCATTTCGCTGTAAGTTTTTTGCACTGTATCAAAAGACTATAAAAAAATAAAAATACTATAACTTATAGTCAATGTTATTATACAGTTGAAGCACTATGGCCTCGGGCGTAGGACATATAAATTATTTCATGCACACAAATTGCTATAGTAATATCCGATATCTCCCTTCCTGGCGACAGCTCAAGCCGAGGTCCGAACCTCAGTGTCCTTGAGCTAGTCGCCTTGCGCAGTAAGCCACCGCCTAGTGAGGCTGGCGCTGACGGCTCTAGTGCCATAGCGCTGTCAGCGCCAGCATCACTAGGCGGCTTCAATGAAGCTATTAATGTCGGTACAGACAAACGGCATTATTCCGTTAAAAAAAAAGCTATAGTCGAAATGAACCCGGCAGTTGCGCAGCACGTTTGTCTTTCAGTAAATATTTTTAGATATAATCAGAAATATTGTCTTCCTGTAGTTTTATAAAGTGCGCCAGCTGGCGCACTTTATGAAATTACAAGAAGACAATATTTTTGCTTAATTGTATAAATATTTGAGCTGTGAAATTGCCTATCGGTATATGTAGTAGGTACACTTGTTACTTACTGTCTATATATATATATATAGGATATAGTTAATTTTTATTTGTATTTATTTTTGCAGCTAGTTACAGCATACAATTCCCGCATGAGGTTTATAAACGAGACGCTCTATGTGGCGCATGTGAATTCTGTTAGAGGGTGAGAAGATATCCTATGTTTAAATATTTCCTTTTCTGCCGTGTAGGAAGGTTTCTAACTGTCGCTATGGTTGACTTAAATCCTGTTAATATTGCACATTCTGTGCGCAAATGCTTTAAATACATGACAACTAAGTATTGTGTATATTTTAAGATACACTGTAAGGTCTGAATATTGCTACCAACTACACAACGAATATTGCTAATCTAACTAAAGACAATCCCATACTTCATCTACAAGGCATTGTTGATATATTTTTTTCTAAACCTAAATTTTTTTTGTATAAATACCGCGGCTTCCAAATTAACTGGCTCTCTAGTTTTGTCTTGGATCGTTGGTCTATTCTAAATTGCTTTCAAAGCAAAGTTCAAAAGCAAAAAATGAAGTGCAGGTATTATTTCACTTGGCGAAAGTTTGTGTGTATGTTTGTTACTCCTTCACGCTCAAACGGCCCCACCGATTTCGATGAAATTTGGTATGGGGATAGTTTAGACTCTAGATTAACACATAGGCTACTTTTCATTCCGAAAATAATTGCTGTTATTTTCGGGTTGCGAGGGTTAAGCCAATAATTAAACAACTTCTGTTACTCCTTCACGCTCAAACGGCAGTACTGATATCAATGAAATTTCGCATGGATATAGGACACTGGAATAACACATAGGCTACTTTTGGCTCAGATTTTGTTCCTTTACGACATAAACATGCTTACTGCGACAGATAATACGGTACAAATAATAGACAAAGAAAAGGATAGCTATATGTTTAGACTTGCGCTTGAAATACGCGTCGCAATGAAAATTAATACAATTGACTTAATTTTGCCGCCTCAGTTTCCGCGCGCTTGTGCGACATCTATCTCATATAAACATATAATATCATTGCTTTCAGCAATTTAAAAGTCCGGCCAGGCGAAGCATATGACATCCCGGTAATGTTCGACATATGTGAACATTCCCCGCGCGCTCAGGGCCTTATAGACCTGTTCGAGTCTTGTCTAACGTCTCTCACGCTCCAATGTTTCGTCATGTTGTGCCAGAATCAGCCAGTGGGAATGGCGGTGCTTGGGTAAGAAATAAAATATAAATGTTTTATATAACTTCTAAAACTAATATTAAAATTATTTAATACTTAAGTTTCATTGTAAACTTTAAGGCTTTCACGGCCGGCGTTGCATGTTCTATGTATTGCTTTCGAGCTGTTTGGCCGTGGTCTAAATGAAACGTCTGGAACACAAGTTTCATTTAGACCACGGCCAAGCAGCCCGAAAGCTATACATAAGTTTTTATTAATTGATAATTACAATATGTCAAGTCCATAGTAACAACAAGCAAAGGGTCTATGCTCGGTCAAAAATGCCTCACCTAAATGCCCCCCGCCCAAAGGAGCACATTATAGCAGGTACTACTTAAACTAAAACCTGGATCTAGTTAAGGACAGTTGGTCAAATATATCGTCCAAACAAGGTTGATTTTCCCGTGCAATAATATTACTAATACTGAACCATATCGTTATTATGAATACATACAATGTTGTGTCAAAACTGGTAGACAATTTTCTTGGGACCATACGTCCCAGTGTTTAAAAATGAATACCTACATCATCAACGTTACTTGGATTACGGCCTAATTTAATTAGAAATATTATTGACATGTTTATTCAATTTGGACTTAACTAATCTAAGGTTTTGAACCGAGTAACGAATAACTGTTAGGTACATAGATTAATTAGAATAAGTAATTATTATTCTATTAGCTATTATATACATTAATTTTTAGGCCTTTGGAAGATGGTCCTTCAGTCAGAGCGCATTATGATTTGGAACCGGAACCTCGACGACCCGGCACCGACGGCATGGTAATGAAGATAGAGACAGCAAGGCTTTATTACTAAGATTAAAGGGTTTATTTCAGTAAAAGAAATACTTTTCTTTATTGAGAACATCTCCACACTGGAAATGGCGATCAGATGGTGAACTGAGAAGCTGTTATATAATAAGCACGCACGGCGCAATGCAAACTTTAGAAGGGGGTTCTTGTAATTCATGTGTTTGTAGCGATATGTATGCCTGTAGCCTCGGGGTTGTTGTCAGCCGTCATCTGAAGGTCGCTGGTTCGATCCCCACCTCGAGTTTGAGCTTTCGGTGTAGGTAATGTCGTTATCAAGTCCACAACATTCTGGTACGGTACTTTTCAGTTCACGCAGACTCTTCATTTTGAAAAACTAATAAAATATAAAAAACCTGCCATCAAAAACAAAATACATTAAGGCTTTAATAGATCAACATGGTCGACCTAGTGTGATTCCACTTTCGACCACATAGTCACTGCACGTATGGATATGGATTTATGTTTGTTTTTATGTGGCAGGTAGTGTTAGGGGTAGTTTCGTCGGTGGTGGAGCCGCATAGCCGATGGTTCATGAGAGAATTTCTGCGCCTCTCTCAGTACTCGACCCTGTTTTGGATTTGTCGACTGTTTGCCAAAGGTGATTCGGTAAGCATTCTTAACGTACATCTCTCTATCAGTATTCTTTCGATTACCAAAAACATTCAAACTTGTGACTAGTAATAATTTGTTAAAATATTCGGCGAAAATCTTAGCCGGAGAAAAAGGGGTATATAGACTGAAAAACAGCGTTGGGTTTGCGAGACAAAAAAAGAGAGAGGAAGAAAATAAAACTAAGTTGAGTCAATCCCTATTGTTCTAAAATTCCTTATTAATATGTAAGTTGAACTATGTACAAATTTATATATGTAGAATATTATTAATTAGTGTTAACTATCCTGTGCTTACTGTACTAGGTGATTTTTGGGCAATAAATGGACGGTCTTTAATCTTTCTTTTCATCTAAAACTTTGTAGTCAAATGTGTGTCAATTGTTTAAATTTATAAAAAAGGTACATCAATCAATCAATCAATCAATATTCTTTATTGCGAAAAAATGGTAACAATGTTGTCCTCATTGATAGTTACATCTACGTACGTAAATTTACATTGCTTCCGTTACATATGAATTATGTATTCGTATTTGTCTGCAGCCATTGTCCAGCTACATGCACTTGTTTGCTTGTAGAGTCCAAACAAGCATCTTATGTCACTGGCTGGTCATATGTCGCCTGTTCACCCGCGCCGTGTTGTAGCCAACATGACGGGGAAAAGGGATTTGGACAAGAAATTCAGAGATAATATGTAAGTATCTCAGATAAATAAACCACTCAAAGGTAAGTATCGCGGCAATTCTTTATTATAATCTTTACTTGACTTTATTTTTGTTTTGTATACTGTAGATATAGATTGACCGTTTGATCACTATCTCACTTGATGGTCAGTGACGATGTGGTCAAAGATGTTATCACGCTAGACTGTGAATGCTTACTGGCTTTCAAGGACTGCTGCCTGAACGCACTATGTGTTAGCTGTTAGTTTTTCAAACTTGAGGCTAGGCAGGCGGGTACTCGTAGCATGGTACCACCATGCTAGGAATTTGATACAGGTGTTACCTTCACCGAAAGCTCAAGCTGTTGATGGAGATCGAATCAGCTTCCGTCAGCTTGTCAGCCGAGCGACGCTTCCACCTCTGAGTTATCATCGCTTAATCAGAACTACAACGAACTCATAAGTATTTCCTATACTTAGTAGGAACAGTTTAGATCGCCCTTTGTATCGATCGAATCTTTTACTCCATTTAGACTACCAACCTCATCAACTTATTATTATATTACTTCTTGTGCTGATGGAACCCACCATAAAAACATATATTGATAAGTTCTAAGATAGGCAAACTTAGAAAATATTATAAGTTTGCATATCTTTTGCAGTTATAGCCGTGTCATGTTTTATGTTATCATACGAAAACAAAATGAAGCGTGTAATTGTGATTTCAGCTCGATACCGTTTGCTTTGTGGGTGTTGGAACGGCCCTTGTCCAGCTTGCCCAAAGTGTACGTGAACAATAGTATAGTTGTGGTCGGTGCGAGTCGCACTGGACTTGCTTTTCTTGAGACTCTACTTTTAGGGTAAGTAACTTGGTTTAGGAGGCTTATACATACCTAATGAAATATTGTTGTGTACAATAAATATATTTTCTTCTTCTTCTTTTTATACTTTGCCAAATCAACTGTCACACTTGTCCATGACCGTTGCATTAGAGCCATTTTCGACATAATCTGGAGATTATATATCCTCGGAAATGGTACAAGTATTGATTGTTTACGTAATATATTTTTTTATCTCAACCTCGTTGGTAATCGATGATTTGATCGAACATAAAGGAAGTATACTATATAGAAGATACTTCATTCTGAACTTGAAAAATAACATTCTTAGTCTTTATATATATCTTGTCTATGTAAGTACTTTTTCAGCTGCCTTTGAAACGACAGTTTGCGTACAAAACTTTAAAATGTGTTAAGATAGTACTTTTCAACTGCAAACTGCTGTATAGTATCAAACGGTATGCAGTCACATCTTAAAATTAAATTGAATGTGAAAAATGTGTCCACGAAGATTTATGACTTTCTTAAACTTTAAAGCGCAGCATAGGACGGCCACCGACCAGGTGGAAAGACGACCTGACTAAGATCGCAGGCAAGGGCTGGATGCCGGCCGCTTTCAACAGGTCCTTGTGGAAATCAATGAGGGAGGCCTATGTCCAGCAGTGGACGTCCTATGGCTGAGATGATGATGATGATGATGATGAAACTTTTTACTAGGCTGCTCTGCGTTCGCATCGAGGCAGCAATGTTGAAAGAATAGTTTTGTTGGCTGATGCGATATCCTATACGTGGAAAAGAAAATTATTTGTTGTCATTTTTTTCTGCTTATTTCACAGGCCAACGTCCCAATATCTTACGTTCAGTAACGTGACCCTTGTGTCAGAGCACGGCATACCAACCGTGACGGAGTGTCTCAAGGCGGCAGACACGTGTGTACCCAGGCACGGGCGATATACAGATCGGTACTTGAAGAGTGTGCCGTTTTACTTTTACCTAGATGTCATGTCTGCTGTCATGATCGGGATCGACAGGTTAGTATTCAGGTGCTTTAGCTATACATTTGGTATAATTTTAAGTTATTGGATAGCTTCTATCGCGGGCCTTGAGCGTGGAGACCGAATCCAGAAATTCCGTAACGAAAATAACCTTGCACCCTCCACTCCGACCGGCACAGCGGTGATACTTTTTAGTATCTATCGATGAATAGCAGAACTTTTAATGACTTTTTTGAAATACCACGTTTGTCTGTTTAGTTCAGCAACTCGCCTCTAGGTGGTGGTTGGTTGTATCGGCGTTACTGCATAAGTTATTAATATTTTAATTGCATAAGTTGATAAAAAATGCTATGCAATAGCTTTACCGCGGCAGTCCCCGAGTGCCACACATCTTTTTTCTTTTTGACGTTATAACGTCATATACATTGATGAACGCTGGCTGCACGCACGAAAAAGTGTCATGTTCCGCCCGAGACGATCGTGCAAGTCAGAGCGCGGAACAAGCGATAGATCGGTTGTCTGTTTTTAACTGACTTCAAAGAAAGGAGGAGGTTCTTAATTCGACCCGTATATGTTGTTTTTTATTTTTTTTAATGTTTGTTACCTCAGATCTTTCGACTGGGCAAACCAATTTTGAAGATACTTATTTATTAGAAAGCTGTTCCCGTGTGGCCCCAAATTTTACCGACATTAGTCAAGCGGTTTTTGAGTCACACTCCAATAACTGAAAGATGTTACGTCTACTTGGACGACGTTATAATTGCGGGTGAAGAAATAGCTGAACATAGATACACAATGACAATGGATCCCGTGAGTAGCAAAGGTCACTGAAAAGGGTGAAAAAAATATTAACAAAAAATGGAACCGACTTCAAGACTCAAAAGCGTGAAATAACTTTTCGATGTTCAATTTTTCGCTATTTTTTTTACGAACTTTAATGGGTCTTAGTACGTATTCATTAGAAGTTTAGTTATATCGTCGTAATTCATGAAAAACTTAATTGACAGAAAAAAGAAATGTATCCAATTGAAAGGCGGTGGAGTGAAGTTCTATGATGAGCTCGTTTTGACCTGCGGCCAACAGTTTCAACATCCTGACTATCTTCAGGGAGCTATAGAGCTGGTGAAAGATATCGAGTTAGTACGTCACATCCATGGACCAATATACTACAAGACGACCGACAATCGCCTAAAGAAAATCGTACGTCGGAAAAAACCTCATCATTCCAGGCTAAATGTAGATGGCGCTTACAGGTTTGGAAAATTTTGTAGTCACAGACCGAGTACCAACTAGTTTTACTAAGTTATCGGATTCTATTCTTTAATCGAAAGTTGATTTGATGTTCATTTATATTTTATTTCTTTCAAATAAAAAAAAACAGAAAAAAGATGGAATATAACCGATATTTCACATCTTTTCTGCTTTTTTAAAGATGGCGCTGCGATTCTAAGACAGGTTTTGTTCAAAATAACTCATCGATGGTTCACTAGATAGTGCATACATGAAAATAAATCGGCAGACTGTACATTTTATAATCAACTTATAGATTAAATCAACATGAAATCAACTTTCGATTAAAGAATAGAATCTCATAACATAGTAAAACTAGTCAGAACTCGTTCTGTAACTACAAAATTTTCCAAACCTGTAGCGCCATATAGATTTAGCCTGAATTATGAGTTTTTTTTCCAGCGTACGATTTTCTTTAGGCGATTGTCAGTCTTCTTGTAGTATATTGGTCCATGGTCTCATCTAAACTGTTCAACATTGCTAAATAAATAAAGGGCGTAACTGGAGCTTTTTTGTATTGATTTATTAATTTACTAGCTGCGCCACGCGAAATCGGTGTAGCCGTTTGTGCGTGAAAAGGTAATAAACATACACACATACACACAAAATTTCGCATTTATAATAGTAGGATTTTAGGCATCTTTATTATAAAATACGCCCAAAATGTGAAAAATATTTGCTTATCCACAAAGTCACCATCAAACTGTCATTTGCGTTTTGAATTGAAAACTTTTCACTCAGAAATAGATAGAACCAAAGTCTTTAACTTGGGTTCTATAGTAATAAGGAAAAATAACGCAACTATTTGACAACGTGTAGGTATTATTGATTTTTTTCAAAATTTGACTTTATTTGTTTAGTTTACGCCAAATACCTACAATTATTAATATTCCAAGGCTTAGAGAATTTGAAAAATAACTCAAAAGCTTCAGTTTAGACCAGCTTTAGACTGTAGTAACTATTAAAAATATGTTCTTATATTTACATACAGTTATTGTATAATATACGTGCTGTCAATATATACAATTCCCGAAATTTAGCTCGAAATATTTCGACTATAAACGTGAGTAAAGCCGGATAATACATATTCAACCGGTTGATTGTAAATATATTTTTATCCTTGGGAAAGATGATTCGTTACTATTTTTATTCGGTTATTAAAAGACAGTAATTAAAATTTGTCTTAACGCAATGGCAACAAAGCCCTTTATAATTAAATAATAAAATAACTTGCCCTTTTAATTTCGTGCAGCTAATTACGAAGAGTACATATAAGGCTTACATATACTTTTATGGTTTTTAGGCAAGGCAAACCCTGTGATAGAATTCTGATGGACAACCCTAAATACCAGCCTGACCGTGTGCCGCAATCACCAGATATGCAAGAAAATGTTATATTGATCAACTCACTTCTGGAAGCGAACCATTGTATGAAGAAACTTATGCGCTTAATTACCGATTCCAGTAAGGTTACCGTTTTGTTTTGTATAAAAATCAATCTCTGTAGGTTTGACAGTCATGCTATTTCACGTAACTAGCGAACCTGCAGAGACGTATTTATTTTAATTATCGTAGTTTTGTGAGATTCTATCTCCTCTCACCAAAAAGCCTTCAGTAAGTCATAAAATCTTAGACACTAGTCTCTCGTTTCTTTGATTTGCAGAAGACTCCCCAAGATGCCTAAGCGTAGACCGGCCCGTCATAGTCTACGGCGATTGCATAGAAGCGTACAGCTGTGTCGCTGCTTTGTTAGAACTCGGTATATTTGCTGATATGATCGTCTTTGTCGAGCCCTTCCCACCCGAAGACCCGACGCAGTTGAGAGTTAACTGTTTTAATAACGAAGCGGTATATATTTTTTTTTAAGAATAACTGTAAAATAGATTTTTTGATTCGAAGTTAGGTATGTAAAAGAAATTCAAAAACTGTTTTTTAGAACTTTTTTTGTCTCTTTAACAGATTTATATAAATTAAGAGATAAACATTTGTGATAAATATTTTTTTGATCCGCAGTCTGACAAGCAGCGGTCAAAACATATATAATATATTAGTATATAAATACAACAAAACATATATAATATATATAATAGTCGATATTTTTAACCACAACTGAGGAAGAAAAGTAGGTATTTAACAGAAATTCACCAGTTACATTTTTGAGCTATTGGTGTCCTTAGCTAAAGAGGATTTAAAAAACCGAGCCTTGGTTAGTTCGCTTGTTAGTAAACGTACCACTGTACGCTTACTAACAAGCAAACTACTATATGGCAATTGTATGGAGTAATCGAGCTTTAGATTTGGAGGTAACTTTAATGAAATCTGAGGTCGAGGTATCTTTATTGTGAGTCTTTCTTGGTAGGTACTGGTTGATATTAATGTGCATTCTATGTTTGCATACAAGCAACAAGTTAATAATATAAAGAATGAAAATTAAGGGGGTCTAACTATAATCAGCCCTATATATTACCACTGTTAGGACACGAAACTTTCTCTTTGACACATTAGTTTTGGCCAAAACCCACAACGCTAGCCTATTGTGTTGTCGAATAGTGAGCACAATGAGCCCCTATCAGTCACCAATATATGGCAAAAATAAAAGAAAAATTGTAAGTATAAAAATTAAACGTATTTTCAATAGCAATAGAATAGCAATTCCTGTATGGCAGTCTCGGAAACACCTCTAATGATTTTAAAGATTGTTTTTACATTACATGTTTTTTATAAGTTGTTTTATAAGTCTTCCTTGGGAAAATGTTGAGCGAAGCTTTGTCGCCTAGTAGCCCTAGACGAAGTAACATTCTACAAGTGATAACGCTGAGGGAAAAGATAAAAAATCGTATGAGATTGACACTTCAAAGCGATCACAAATCACATGATCAACAAGAACGAATATTCATCGTTAGCGGTTAGAAAAAGAGAAGCGATGCATCATGTCTAGGCCCACAAGTACTGTTTCTTAAGCCAGTTGTTCGGTTATGATTGAATACATAAGGAACGCTACGAGCGTTCCCAATGTTTGCATAATTCGGTATACGATCTATACACAAATGTAGAGTTACATAGAGACAATAATTGCTGCAGAGGATGAACAAGAAAGTAGAGGCATTGCAAAAAGTAAACACTAATATGTAATATAATAAGGGTTAACTTTAGAAACGGGATATTTACTGTGTATTTTTGTTGTTTTTGGCTCTCGAGATGGGGAAAAAATGTACGGTAAGTATTCTGATTCTAAACCAAGACCAATTTGAGTATTTTCGAAATACCTACTTATCATGAGAAATATCCCTGTCCTGTCCATATACTTTCTTGAAGGAAAGATACAAGGGAAATGCTGTATTGGCAGGAGAAGAACATCCTGGCTAAATAATTTACTCCACTGGTACAACAAAAGCGTTTATTATAGTGTAGCTGTGTAAAGGGTCGAAATCTCCTTGGTGATCACCGATCTGTATTTAGAATTGTAGTTTTTATCTTGTATTCATGTGAGCGTGGAATTAAATTTTTCGTTTTATATAATATGCAGGTTGATGAACGTGTCCAATCAAGGCTTAAAGAGCTCGGTGTCCGAATCTTGCGCAAGTCATACCTAGCCGGCTGGCAGCAGCGCGATCTCTACGTAGAGTCCGTAAACTTTATGTCACAACTGCAAACTATATCTCTGCCGTGTTTTGCAATGGTTTACTATGGATTGAAGGCGATTGATGTGTTTGCTTTCAAGGGTTAGCTGTCATTCAACATTGTTCTTAATTTACTTGTACCATTTTGGTACGGTTTTTTATACTAACGGCGGATACATTTAGCTTGTATAATGTACTGCATTTTTGGAGGCAATTATATTAAAGGAAATGATTTATTGACTACAGTTCACTTAACCTGCCCAGTTGCTAGAATAAAAGGTGAACAAAATTACAAAAAGAAAAATGTACATTTTACAAGTAACTTAACTATTAAATGATATCGAACCATAACATTCGAGGCCGTATGAAAACACATGTATACCCAAACTAGATAAAACCTGAGCAATGCCCACAACTAGACACAAAAAATCCAAGATTTTTTTGAAAATACTTTATTTGCGGTGGTATAAGGCTAATAGTTCAAAAGCGAACTAGAACAATTTTCTGAATTTGCTGATAAATGAGGATGTTGGTAATGTGGATACGAAAATGTCATAAAAACTCTTTAATTGAATCTGTGATTGGTGGGTTCTAACATTTGTTAGTGCAAAGTCACAATTTGCTTACGGAAGCCGTGTGTTCGGCACTTCTCGGGTTATTTGCCCGAAGAAACAGCGTGACACAGTTTTCAACGTTGTTTTTATAATGCAATTTTAACACGCAGCTATAAATGACAGCGGATTGGTCTATGATGGTGGGCTTGTGGTGGGGCCGTCATTTGAGACGAACGACCCAAATGTATATGGCGCTGGTACTTGCGTGAAGTATTCGAGGAGGTTGTACGCGACGCCTCGGGCGCATAAATATTACTGCTCTGAGGATGTTGGTGAAGCGGTATGTAATTTACAACTATACATAGTGTGTATATGTATATAAGTAAATATATAAGTATATATCAGTCAACAGGTTACCATAGGCTCTGCCTAGTCTGGGACCTGAAGACCTTGTGTGAATGTTGTCCCATATTATTATTATTATTATAGTAAACCCAGTGTGGTCATAATGATAGTTACCTATTTGCGGTATTTTTTATACAAATTTATTATTCAATTATTCTTCTTCATGACCTTTTCGCAATTTTTTCGTTTGTCGTTTTTATGTTACTCCTTCACCCTGAACGGCTGAACGGCTTTGCATGAAATTTGAAACGAGGATAGCTTATACCATTGTATTTTCCCACGGGATAACAACATAATAATATTAATAAATATTTATCATATAGGCTATGTTTATCCCGAAATATAGACTGTAGTTCTCAGGTTGACCGAAAGACTCAAAAATCATCAATACCACTTACTATTTCACCGCGGGTAACACCGCAGGGCGCAGCTAGTGGTTCATAAACTCACTTTGAAAAAAAATAAAACGAAATATATCCAATATATAGTGTAGAACATGATAACAGTAACGTAAAAGACATGTCGGTAATTGAGTAAGCACATTTTAAAAATCGGAGACCTTTTTGAATATTAGTAAATTACTTGGTTCTTAAGTGCATAAATTAAAGAAATAATTTGGAGTTTGATTTTGAGTTTTGAGTTCATATGGACTGAGAAAGTACAGGTTAGAGTATATACAATCCGCTTTGAATTTCTGTTGAATGTGTCTAAATAAAGGCGTACCTATATGTGAATCATTGAACAGGACTCTGCGAGGTATTTAGAGGTTACTTTGCAGGTATCTCACGACAGAAGTAAAACTTACAAACACTTCTTGGCTTTCATTTGTAATCTACGTACGACAGTCTGATTCATGAAAATTATATATTTTTTCATTGTGTTTCAGTTGGCGAAGCTTTTTCTGAAGAAATTGGATCCGTTTGTAATGGGTACTGATCTTGAAACGGCTGACTCACTGCTTCGGTTCAATCCCAGCTTATTGGCGTAACTCATTTTATAATAACATTCTTGCTTTCCTCTAGGCGTTATCTTGACTGAAAGGTAGAGCTCAAATTCATATTCCGGGCTGCTAATATCTGTGCCAACCGTCAAAACTGGCTTTTTAAATTTAGGCTATAGCAGTTTTTAATAGACAAGACACCACATTACATATGCACCAAATATCACAACTACAATCAAAGAAAGAAAGAAATCACATTTATTCAACACACTCACAACACACATTACACAAGCGATACATACAAAAACAATAAAGAAAGAACAGAATAATTAAATCAATCATATACAGTCACGGCCGCCTGACGGCGGTGTGCAATAAAAGAAATCAATAAAAGTTTACAATGGTTTTATTTAAACAAAAAAACAATGTCCAACAAATGGAACGTTCACTAAGTTTTAAGAGATTTTATTGTGTATCGCATTAACGCTATGCTAGGCAGAACTTCAGTTCAAATATTTGAAGGAAAAAATTCGGCTGCTAGTGGGACTTGAACCCACGACTACATAATACCGTCCTGTCGCTTTGTCCAACTAAGCTATAGCAGCCCATACCACTAGGGCCGAATTACTTCCTTCCTTATTAACATCTTGCGGTGATGTTATTAGCGCCATCTACCTTTAATTGTATGAACAATTAATTAATAGGACTGATAGACCAACATTACAGTTCGTATCAAACGAAGGCACCTTACCCTTATTTTAAGAGATTTTATTGTGTATCGCATTAACGCTATGCTAGGCAGAACTTCAGCCGACAGTCCCACTAGCAGCCGAATTTTTTTCTTCAAATATTTGAACTGACGTTCACTAAGTCTTTCTTAATATCACACTCACGGTGTAGATTCTAAGCACAGGGAGTTTCTTTTGGTTATGACAAATCTAAGTGCACTGGGAACTTAGCTTCCGGTCTCTTCGACGCCGCGACACATAGATTCGATACGCATATTTACTGTCGTTTCACATCATTGATTTTATTAGTTAGCACGAATTAGACAATACTATATACAAATGGGAAGAGAAAATATTTATACCGAGACAGGGAACCCTAGTGGTGTGGCTATTTGCACTTGTAAACAATTAAATTATTATAAATAATATTTCTTCTTCTTCTTCTTCTCTCAGCCATGTGCGTCCACTGCTGGACATATGCCTCCCCCATATAGGGGGGATTTGCCAATACTCGCCACGCTTGGCATGCGGGTTGGCGAGCGCAGTATGATTTACAATCCTCAGAAGGCGCTGCTGCCCACCTTCTGGTACGTGATTAATAATATTTACCACCAATCAATTATTGATTTATTTATATTATGGTATTGAAGAAGTTTTAAATGACAAGGACATAATTAAATTTTGCGTAGTTTTTATGAATTGTTAACTGTAATTAAGGTGTTGCATAAAGTAATATAATTAAATAAGCTACATTTTCCAACAATTTTAAAACATGGCGACCTTCAACTATTAAATACTGTTTAAGTATTATATGAGTGAGATCGGAAATAAAACTGCGCTCGCCAACCAGCCTCGCATGCGTGGCGAATATTAGCAAATCCCCCCTATCTGGGGGAGGTTATGTCCAGCAGTGAATTTTATATGGCTGAACGGAACTGAACATATATTTTACGTATGTTTTGCGAAATAAATCATTTCATATTGAGTACATAAAATTATCTAATCCTTTAATATTTACTATACATTGTATTGTCCCGTTTTTTAAATTAATTTTGCGTAAAATAGAAACCTCAAAAAATATAGGTAATTATATATGTCGCGGTTTTAACGTTTGGATGATCTGTATTTGAATTTGCTTTTTGTATAGAAAACGAATTAGAATGAAGAATTTAGACAATGAATTTCTTAGTAGGTACTCTTTGTTTTTTGATGGCTTGATTATAGTTTCAGGGAGTCCCGTGCAAGTATCGCAAGTGCAGCCCGATTTTCTATTCAGGGGATTGGTGCCAATAGAAGGTACTATAGAAACTCTCATATTCCTAACTGATTTCCTACCCTTCATAGTATGCAAAATATTAACTGTTTCCCGTCCGTGGACTACAGTTTTCTCGTTCAGTTATCCCACGCCTCTCCCGCTCATTTTTCGGGATAAAAAGTATCCCATGTGTTAATCCATTTTATATCCTACCTACATACTAAATTGATATAATTCAAATCTATCTAGCCGTTAAGGCGTGAAGAGGCTCCTGTTATTTTATTCGCGTTTTCACGCGTATCACAAACCTATCAACATTTGGTGGTTATTTATCCTGCAATATTCATAAAGCGGAACTGCATAGGTATATAGGGTATATATTATTTATAATATATATATTCCTTCCTTGTTTTTTTATGTAATGTGTGTCAGACAATCAGACTGACTGCTGTTGTCTGCCAGCTGACAGGCAGACAGGACATGGTAAGCGATTACAACGATCAGCGGATTACGATACGTTGCCAATCCATTTTAAGACTATTAATTTTCTTTTGAAGTATTCCATACCGTAGCTACTCGGGGACTGAGAGAGGAAGCTCAGACTCGCACAGTATGTGACTCCCATGAGTCAATAATATGTGGATCGACTTGTTATTAATTTCGTATCAAAGTTCTTCTTTACATACGGTAATTCGATTAATTGCCTTTCTATCCCTTTCATAATAACCTTTTGTAGTTAGCTTAGGGTTCGAAAACAATTATTATATCTTTGTGTAAAATACGATTAATTTATTGTAAAGGTATATAGGTTTATATATTTTTAATTTGATCTCAATTTACATCAATGTCGGTTGCACAGTTTTTGAATTATGCTCAACTTCGCTGACGGTTCTTAGATTTTCATCATGTAGTAGTGCCAACTGGCACTATCTCGGCCGAATAAATAGTTATGTTTTGTTCGTCGTTCTGATATTTTTTTGGATTGGATGATTTATAACAGTCTTCATGGTATGTTTTAGATTACGGTTTACCACCAAATCTTATGTGTACGCCAGCTGAGACTAAATATTAACATTTTCTTTTTTCTTCATTGAAAAGTAAAAAAAAAAAAAGAAATCTAAACATCATATATCAAAGCATGCGATTAATAATATATGCTCATTTGAAAGTACTGAGCTCTTTAACCCGTTGATTATTATGAACGGTACTCTAACTATTGACTATGCGACAAAATGACTAATTTTCACGTGTTTGTTGTCGGTTTGAAGATGGCAGCCAGTGATGAAGTTCAAGTCGCCGATAGTGCAAACGGCGACGTTGCCAGGTCCGTTATATTATTTAAAGATCAGGAAGCCGGGTATTGAGATACCTATGGAAGTTCAGCTGTCTCTGCCGCATCAGGTACATCGCCGATACCTATTGTACGTTGTTACTTGCAATTACGAAAACTTATTAGGTAATTAACATTCATAGTGCGTACAGCTAACGAATGGAATTTATTGCCTAAATCTGTGTTTCCGCAAACATACAACCTGGTATCTTCAAGTCACGAGTGAATAGGTATCTTCTAGGCAGGCGTGCTCCACAGTAGACCGCATCATCACTTAACATCAGGTGAGATAGTGGTCAAATGCTTGCCTATTCCCAATAAAAAAAAAAAAAAAAAAAATGTATTGTTAAGTATATAAATATGTATTTTCTGTGATGACGTGGTCAAAGGTGTACCTCACGCTAAACCTAGCTGTTTACTGGCTCTCAAATAATGCTGTCGGAACATACTAAGAGTTTGTGGACAGATCGAACTTGATGGTACGCAAAAGTACCTACCTCAGAATAGAATAGAATATACTTTTATTCAACACACACATAAAACGGTCAGGTAAACCATATATAATTTTATAACATTGAAAATGGCGAAATATCTTCAATTTATTGAGGTTGAATAGGTCTTGGTACACCATTGTGCATGCCAAATGCAGATCGTAGTATGTATTCTATCTGATCTATGATGCAGATACTAGCAATTGGCGCTGGTTTTTTAGCCTACAACTATCACCCTACAACTATGCTGGGCATATAATAACGGTGTTGCCTTCACCGGCAATTAGTACGAAGACCACCAGTTAGACAATCGTGGAGACGCCTTAAACAGAACTACAGCAAATGCATGATGATAACTTGAATAAATCGGAGAGAGAGACAATTGCTCGAATTTTGCTAGAAAAAGATGAGAAAGTATTATGTTTCCCAGGGTCACATTTTGACAACCGACCATCATGGCAACTACTTTCGGCTCCATCTGAACGTGCTACATTGCATCGAGTCTGTCACGTGTCTGTCCAAAAATCAGTTCCCATCTGAAACTCTGTCGCAGTTGTATGGAAAACATGAGGCGGTCTTTAACAAGCTACTTACTAGATATAAGGTAAATGCTGATCATCATCATCATCACCTCAGCCATAGGACGTCCACTGCTTTACATATACCTCCCCCATTGATCTCCACAAGGACCGGTTGGAAGCGGCGCGCATCCAGCCCTTACCTGCGATCTTAGTCAGGTCGTCTGTGCACCTGGTCGGTGACCGTCCGTATCTTGCGCCTGCCAGTCCGTGGTCTTACTAGATATAAGGTAAATGCTGATAGAAATAATTAATTATCAATCATCTCAGCTATAGGACGTCCACTGCTTTACATAGACCTCCCCTATTGATCTCCACAAGGACCGGTTGGAAGCGGGGTGCATCCAGCCCTTACCTGCGATCTTAGTCAGGTCGTCTGTGCACCTTGTCGGTGACCGTCCGTATCTTGCGCCTGCCAGTCCGTGGTCTTACTAGATATAAGGTAAATGCTGATAGAAATAATTAATTATCAATCATCTCAGCCATAGGACGAGGTGACAACATACACACAAACTTTCGCATTTATAATATTACTAGGATAATAAACAAATTCTAAATATACATTTTAGAGGGCTTTATATTATCGCTTTTATATAAAATATATAAATGTAACGTACATAGACATAACGATGTATTTAAATGGTATTCATACTTGTTTATACAATGTTTATACGAGTACATGAAAATAATGCTTTGAAGAGATAATTTATATAAGAGATTTTGACTATTAAAGCTAAGTGTTACATGGTTTTAGGAACATATTATAGAATGCAATTGTTATCTCCGATGGATCTTAAAACAAAATTGTTCATTGCTTATTGCATTTTAAAATGAGTTATCTTAATGTTCTGTTCTGATATGTCAGATGGGCATGATCGACGATTTTTATGAATTCTTCACACAACCGTGGCTGTCTGCACTCTACCAGGAAACTTTCGAAGACTTGATAAGTGATATCAATGACCAGGACATTGGGACGGTAAGCTTCTGTTTACATAATTATTTAGAGTGTCTTCTACGACCGGGCCCTTGCAACGATCTTTATGATGTAGAAAGATCAAGGAACACAGAACTAAAATAGCGGACTGAAAATGGAACAGAAAAGACGGATATAATCCGAGTTGGCAGATAGGGTAGTGACCGCCGTCGTCATCCACGGCGAGGGCCCGCTTGCGCATTCTCCTCAGTCTCCGACGACGCCGCTGCCTCAGTCTCACCTTGGGAATGAAGCCAGCGTCCTCTCTCATCTCTTCGTGCGATGCCATCGGGAACATATATAGGCTATTGACTAGCCCAATATTGGAGTTCTCAGACCGCCCAATGGTCTCCACATTGGCTATAATACATTATAGTACCGGTGTGAAGTTAGCGGCCAAAAGTTAGCGGCCTTCGATAACCCGACCAAATGAAAAAGTCGCACATTAAAAAATATCTAATATAATATGTAAGCGAAAGGACGCAATAAAGAGAAGTGGGAGATGGAGTAAGATTCAAGGGTGAATCGTATGTTACTAAAGGAACGCCGGGCGTACATGTGCAGAAAGGTCGTTAGATCTTAGGCCTCTCGGTGTTATCCTGCAGATTTGACCGTGTTAACGAAGAGGTATCAACTTGCGAATGGTACTGTTAGATAGCTCTTTTATAAGGCTTTAAAATATATATTGTTAAAATTAGTGCAGACGTTTGCAAGAGTCCAAAAATTTATTTTTTTATTAGCCGCTGGTTTGCCCACGAAGATTAGACCGTGTTATCGAAAAGGTATCAACTTGCGAGTAATACTGTTAGATAGCTCTTGTGATGTACTTTCTAACGTGTATCGTGAAAGTTAGTGCAGACGTTGGCAAAAGTCAAAAAGTCCGTTTTACTTAAAAAATTTGAGATTTTTGCAGATTTGACCATGTTATCAAAAAGGTATCAACTTGCGAATGGTACCGTTAGATAGCTCTTGTAATAGGCTTTCAAAAATATAATGTAAAAATGAGTGCAGACGTTTGCAAGAGTCCAAATATATTATTTTTTTATTAGCCGCTAGTTTGCCCACGAAGATTTGACCGTGTTATCGAAAAGGTATCAACTTGCGAGTAATACTGTTAGATAGCTCTTGTGATGTACTTTCTAACGTATATCGTAAAAATTAGTGCAGACGTTCGCAAAAGTCAAAAAAGTCCGTTTTAATTAAAAAATTTGAGATTTTTGCAGATTTGACCATGTTATCGGAAAGGTATCAACTTACGAATGGTACCGTTAGATAGCTCTTGTAATAGGCTTTCAAAAACAAATTGTGAAAATTAGTGCAGACGTTTGCAAGTGTCCAAATATATTAATTTTTATTAGCCGCTAGTTTGCCCACGAAGATTTGACCGTGTTATCGAAAAGGTATCAACTTGCGAGTAACACTGTTAGATAGCTCTTGTGATGTACTTTCTAACGTGTATCGTGAAAATAAGTGCAGGCGTTCGCATAAGTCAAAAAAGTCCGTTTTACTCAAAAATTTCGAGTTTCTTGCAGATTTGACCATGTTATCGAAAAGGTATCAACTTGCGAATGGTACCGTTAGATAGCTCTTGTAATAGGCTTTCAAAAACATATTGTGAAAATAAGTGCAGACGTTTGCAAGAGTTTAAAAAGATTTTTATTTTATTAGCCGCTAGTTTGCCCACGAAGATTTGACGGTGTTATCGAAAAGGTATCAACTTGCGAGTAATACTGTTAGATTGCTCTTGTGATGTACTTTCTAACGTGTATCGTGAAAATAAGTGCAGACGTTCACAAAAGTCAAAAAAGTTCGTTTTACTTAAAAATTTCGAGATTCTTGCAGATTTGACCATGTTATCGAAGAGGTATCAACTTGCGTATGGTACCGTTAGATAGCTCTTGTAATAGGCTTTCAAAAACATGTTGTGAAAATCAGTGCCGACGTTTGCAAGAGTTTAAAAAGATTTTTATTTTATTAGCCGCTAGTTTGCCCACGAAGATTTGACCGTGTTATCGAAAAGGTATCAACTTGCGAGTAATACTGTTAGATAGCTCTTATGATGTACTTTTAAACGTGTATCGTGAAATTTAGTGCAGACGTTTGCAAAAGTCGAAAAAGTCCGTTTTACTTAAAAAGTTTGAGATTTTTGCAGATTTGACCATGTTATCGAAAAGGTATCAACTTGCGAATGGTACCGTTAGATAGCTCTTGTAATAGGCTTTCAAAAACATATTGTAAAAATTAGTGCAGACGTTTGCAAGTGTCCAAATATATTAATTTTTTATTAGCCGCTAGTTTGCCCACGAAGATTTGACCGTGTTATCGAAAAGGTATCAACTTGCGAGTAATACTGTTAGATAGCTCTTGTGATGTTCTTTCTAACGTGTATCGTGAAAATTAGTGCAGACGTTTGCAAAAGTCAAAAAAGTCCGTTTTACTTAAAAAAATTGAGATTTTTGCATATTTGACCATGTTATCGAAAAGGTATCAACTTGCAAATGGTACCGTTAGATAGCTCTTATAATAGGCTTTCAAAAACATATTGTGAAAATTAGTGCAGACGTTTGCAAGTGTCTAAATATATTAATTTCTTATTAGCCGCTAGTTTGCCCACGAAGATTTGACGGTGTTATCGAAAAGGTATCAACTTGCGAGTAATACTGTTAGATTGCTCTTGTGATGTACTTTCTAACGTGTATCGTGAAAATAAGTGCAGACGTTCACAAAAGTCAAAAAAGTTCGTTTTACTTAAAAATTTCGAGATTCTTGCAGATTTGACCATGTTATCGAAGAGGTATCAACTTGCGAATGGTACCGTTAGATAGCTCTTGTAATAGGCTTTCAAAAACATATTGTGAAAATCAGTGCCGACGTTTGCAAGAGTTTAAAAAGATTTTTATTTTATTAGCCGCTAGTTTGCCCACGAAGATTTGACCGTGTTATCGAAAAGGTATCAACTTGCGAGTAATACTGTTAGATAGCTCTTGTGATGTACTTTTAAACGTGTATCGTGAAATTTAGTGCAGACGTTTGCAAAAGTCGAAAAAGTCCGTTTTACTTTAAAAGTTTGAGATTTTTGCAGATTTGACCATGTTATCGAAAAGGTATCAACTTGCGAATGGTACCGTTAGATAGCTCTTGTAATAGGCTTTCAAAAACATATTGTAAAAATTAGTGCAGACGTTTGCAAGTGTTCAAATATATTAATTTTTTATTAGCCGCTAGTTTGCCCACGAAGATTTGACCGTGTTATCGAAAAGGTATCAACTTGCGAGTAATACTGTTAGATAGCTCTTGTGATGTTCTTTCTAACGTGTATCGTGAAAATTAGTGCAGACGTTTGCAAAAGTCAAAAAAGTCCGTTTTACTTAAAAAAATTGAGATTTTTGCATATTTGACCATGTTATCGAAAAGGTATCAACTTGCAAATGGTACCGTTAGATAGCTCTTATAATAAGCTTTCAAAAACATATTGTGAAAATTAGTGCAGACGTTTGCAAGTGTTCAAATATATTATTTTTTTAGTAGCCGCTAGTTTGCCCACGAAGATTTGACCGTGTTATCGAAAAGGTATCAACTTGCGAGTAATACTGTTAGATAGCTCTTGTGATGTTCTTTCTAACGTGTATCGTGAAAATTAGTGCAGACGTTTGCAAAAGTCAAAAAAGTCCGTTTTACTTAAAAAAATAGAGATTTTTGCATATTTGACCATGTTATCGAAAAGGTATCAACTTGCAAATGGTACCGTTAGATAGCTCTTGTAATAGGCTTTCAAAAACATATTGTAAAAATTAGTGCAGACGTTTGCAAGTGTTCAAATATATTAATTTTTTATTAGCCGCTAGTTTGCCCACGAAGATTTGACCGTGTTATCGAAAAGGTATCAACTTGCGAGTAATACTGTTAGATAGCTCTTGTGATGTACTTTTAAACGTGTATCGTGAAATTTAGTGCAGACGTTTGCAAAAGTCGAAAAAGTCCGTTTTACTTTAAAAGTTTGAGATTTTTGCAGATTTGACCATGTTATCGAAAAGGTATCAACTTGCGAATGGTACCGTTAGATAGCTCTTGTAATAGGCTTTCAAAAACATATTGTAAAAATTAGTGCAGACGTTTGCAAGTGTTCAAATATATTAATTTTTTATTAGCCGCTAGTTTGCCCACGAAGATTTGACCGTGTTATCGAAAAGGTATCAACTTGCGAGTAATACTGTTAGATAGCTCTTGTGATGTTCTTTCTAACGTGTATCGTGAAAATTAGTGCAGACGTTTGCAAAAGTCAAAAAAGTCCGTTTTACTTAAAAAAATTGAGATTTTTGCATATTTGACCATGTTATCGAAAAGGTATCAACTTGCAAATGGTACCGTTAGATAGCTCTTATAATAAGCTTTCAAAAACATATTGTGAAAATTAGTGCAGACGTTTGCAAGTGTTCAAATATATTATTTTTTTAGTAGCCGCTAGTTTGCCCACGAAGATTTGACCGTGTTATCGAAAAGGTATCAACTTGCGAATGGTACCGTTAGATAGCTCTTGTAATAGGCTTTCAAAAACATATTGTGAAAATCAGTGCAGACGTTTGCAAGAGTTTAAAAAGATTTTTATTTTATTAGCCGCTAGTTTGCCCACGAAGATTTGACGGTGTTATCGAAAAGGTATCAACTTGCGAGTAATACTGTTAGATTGCTCTTGTGATGTACTTTCTAACGTGTATCGTGAAAATTAGTGCAGACGTTCACAAAAGTCAAAAAAGTTCGTTTTACTTAAAAATTTCGAGATTCTTGCAGATTTGACCATGTTATCGAAGAGGTATCAACTTGCGAATGATACCGTTAGATAGCTCTTGTAATAGGCTTTCAAAAACATGTTGTGAAAATCAGTGCCGACGTTTGCAAGAGTTTAAAAAGATTTTTATTTTATTGGCCGCTAGTTTGCCCACGAAGATTTGACCGTGTTATCGAAAAGGTATCAACTTGCGAGTAATACTGTTAGATAGCTCTTGTGATGTACTTTCTAACGTGTATCGTGAAGTTTAGTGCAGACGTTCGCAAAAGTCGAAAAAGACAATTTTACTTAAAAAATTTGAGATTTTTGCAGATTTGACCATGTTATCGAAAAGGTGTCAACTTGCGAATGGTACCGTTAGATAGCTATTGTAATAGGCTTTCAAAAACATATTGTGAAAATTAGTGCAGAAGTTTGCAAGAGTTCAAAAAGATTTTTATTTTAGTAGCCGCTAGTTTGCCCACGAAGATTTGACCGTGTTATCGAAAAGGTATCAACTTGCGAGTAATACTGTTAGATAGCTCTTGTGATGTTCTTTCTAACGTGTATCGTGAAAATTAGTGCAGACGTTTGCAAAAGTCAAAAAAGTCCGTTTTACTTAAAAAAATAGAGATTTTTGCATATTTGACCATGTTATCGAAAAGGTATCAACTTGCAAATGGTACCGTTAGATAGCTCTTGTAATAGGCTTTCAAAAACATATTGTAAAAATTAGTGCAGACGTTTGCAAGTGTTCAAATATATTAATTTTTTATTAGCCGCTAGTTTGCCCACGAAGATTTGACCGTGTTATCGAAAAGGTATCAACTTGCGAGTAATACTGTTAGATAGCTCTTGTGATGTACTTTTAAACGTGTATCGTGAAATTTAGTGCAGACGTTTGCAAAAGTCAAAAAAGTCCGTTTTACTTAAAAAAATTGAGATTTTTGCATATTTGACCATGTTATCGAAAAGGTATCAACTTGCAAATGGTACCGTTAGATAGCTCTTATAATAAGCTTTCAAAAACATATTGTGAAAATTAGTGCAGACGTTTGCAAGTGTTCAAATATATTATTTTTTTAGTAGCCGCTAGTTTGCCCACGAAGATTTGACCGTGTTATCGAAAAGGTATCAACTTGCGAATGGTACCGTTAGATAGCTCTTGTAATAGGCTTTCAAAAACATATTGTGAAAATCAGTGCAGACGTTTGCAAGAGTTTAAAAAGATTTTTATTTTATTAGCCGCTAGTTTGCCCACGAAGATTTGACGGTGTTATCGAAAAGGTATCAACTTGCGAGTAATACTGTTAGATTGCTCTTGTGATGTACTTTCTAACGTGTATCGTGAAAATTAGTGCAGACGTTCACAAAAGTCAAAAAAGTTCGTTTTACTTAAAAATTTCGAGATTCTTGCAGATTTGACCATGTTATCGAAGAGGTATCAACTTGCGAATGGTACCGTTAGATAGCTCTTGTAATAGGCTTTCAAAAACATGTTGTGAAAATCAGTGCCGACGTTTGCAAGAGTTTAAAAAGATTTTTATTTTATTGGCCGCTAGTTTGCCCACGAAGATTTGACCGTGTTATCGAAAAGGTATCAACTTGCGAGTAATACTGTTAGATAGCTCTTGTGATGTACTTTCTAACGTGTATCGTGAAGTTTAGTGCAGACGTTCGCAAAAGTCGAAAAAGACAATTTTACTTAAAAAATTTGAGATTTTTGCAGATTTGACCATGTTATCGAAAAGGTGTCAACTTGCGAATGGTACCGTTAGATAGCTATTGTAATAGGCTTTCAAAAACATATTGTGAAAATTAGTGCAGAAGTTTGCAAGAGTTCAAAAAGATTTTTATTTTATTAGCCGCTAGTTTGCCCACGAAGATTTGACCGTGTTATCGAAAAGGTATCAACTTGCGAGTAATACTGTTAGATAGCTCTTATGATGTACTTTTAAACGTGTATCGTGAAAATTAGTGCAGACGTTTGCAAAAGTCAAAAAAGTCCGTTTTACTTAAAAAAATAGAGATTTTTGCATATTTGACCATGTTATCGAAAAGGTATCAACTTGCAAATGGTACCGTTAGATAGCTCTTGTAATAGGCTTTCAAAAACATATTGTAAAAATTAGTGCAGACGTTTGCAAGTGTTCAAATATATTAATTTTTTATTAGCCGCTAGTTTGCCTACGAAGATGTGACCGTGTTATCGAAAAGGTATCAACTTGCGAGTAATACTGTTAGATAGCTCTTGTGATGTTATTTCTAACGTGTATCGTGAAAATTAGTGCAGACGTTTGCAAAAGTCAAAAAAGTCCGTTTTACTTAAAAAAATTGAGATTTTTGCATATTTGACCATGTTATCGAAAAGGTATCAACTTGCAAATGGTACTGTTAGATAGCTCTTATAATAGGCTTTCAAAAACATATTGTGAAAATTAGTGCAGACGTTTGCAAGTGTCTAAATATATTAATTTCTTATTAGCCGCTAGTTTGCCCACGAAGATTTGACGGTGTTATCGAAAAGGTATCAACTTGCGAGTAATACTGTTAGACAGCTCTTGTGATGTACTTTCTTAGGTATATCGTGAAAATTAGTGCAGACGTTCGCAAAAGTAAAAAAAGTCCGTTTTACTTAAAAAAATTGAGATTTTTGCAGATTTGACCATGTTATAGAAAAGGTATCAACTTGCGAGTAATACTGTTAGATAGCTCTTGTGATGTACTTTCTAAGGTATATCGTGAAAATTAGTGCAGACGTTCGCAAAAGTAAAAAAAGTCCGTTTTACTTTAAAAAAATGAGATTTTTGCAGATTTGACCATGTTATCGAAAAGGTATCAACTTGCGAGTAATACTGTTAGATTGCTCTTGTGATGTACTTTCTAAGGTATATCGTGAAAATTAGTGCAGACGTTCGCAAAAGTAAAAAAATTCCGTTTTACTTAAAAAAAATTGAGATTTTTGCAGATTTGACCATGTTATCGGAAAGGTATCAACATCCGAATGGTACCATTAGATAGCTCTTGTAATAGGCTTTCAAAAATATATTGTAAAAATTAGTGCAGACGTTTGCAAGTGTCCAAATATATAATTTTTTTATTAGCCGCTAGTATGCCCACGAAGATATGACCGTGTTTTCGAAAAGGTATCAACTTGCGAATGGTACCGTTAGATAGCTCTTGTAATAGGCTTTCAAAAACGAATTGTGAAAATTAGTGCAGACGTTCGCAAAAGTCGAAAAAGTCTGTTTTACTTAAAAAAATTGAGATTTTTGCAGATTTGACCATGTTATCGAAAAGGTATCAACATGCGAATGGTACTGTTAGATAGCTCTTGTAATAGGCTTTCAAAAATAAATTGTGAAAATTAGTGCAGACGTTTGCAAGTGTCCAAATATATTATTTTTTTATTAGCCGCTAGTTTGCCCACGAAGATAATATGACCGTGTTATCGAAAAGGTATCAACTTGAGAGTAAAACTGTTAGATAGTTCTTGTGATGTACTTTCTAACGTTTATCGTAAAATTTAGTGCAGACGTTCGCAAAAGTCAAAAAAGTCCGTTTTACTTAAAAAAATTAAGATTTTTGCAGATTTGACCATGTTATCGAAAAGGTATCAACTTGCGAGTAATATTGTTAGATAGCTCTTGTAATGTTCTTTCTAACGTATATCGTGAAAATTAGTGCAGACGTTCGCAAAAGTCAAAAAAATCTGTTTTACTTAAAAAATTTGAGATTTTTACAGATTTGACCATGTTATCGAAAAGGTATCAACTTGCGAGTAATACTGTTAGATAGCTCTTGTGATGTACTTTCTAACGTATATCAAATAAATTAGTGCAGACGTTCGCAAAAGTCATAAAAAGTCCGTTTTACTTTAAAAAATTGAGAAAACGGACTTTTTTGACTTTTGCGAACGTCTGCACTAATTTTCACGATATACGTTAGAAAGTACATCACAAGAGCAATCTAACAGTATTACTCGCAAGTTGATACCTTATCGACAACACGGTCAAATCTTCGTGGGCAAACTAGCGGCTAATAAAATAAAAATTCACATTATGTTTTTGAAAGCCTATTACAAGAGCTATCTAACGGTACCATTCGCAAGTTGATACCTTTTCGATAACATGGTCAAATCTGCAAAAATCTCAAATTTTTTAAGTAAAACGGACTTTTTCGACTTTTGCGAACGTCTGCACTAAACTTCACGATACACGTTAGAAAGTACATCACAAGAGCTATCTAACAGTATTACTCGCAAGTTGATACCTTTTCGATAACACGGTCAAATCTTCGTGGGCAAACTAGCGGCTAATAAAATAAGAATCTTTTTAAACTCTTGCAAACGTCGGCACTGATTTTCACAATATGTTTTTGAAAGCCTATTACAAGAGCTATCTAACGGTACCATTCGCAAGTTGATACCTTTTCGATAACATGGTCAAATCTTCGTGGGCAAACTAGCGGCTAATAAAAAATTAATATATTTGGACACTTGCAAACGTCTGCACTAATTTTCACAATGTTTTTGAAAGCCTATTACAAGAGCTATCTAACGGTACCATTCGCAAGTTGATACCTTTTCGATAACATGGTCAAATCTGCAAAAATCTCAAACTTTTTAAGTAAAACGGACTTTTTCGACTTTTGCAAACGTCTGCACTAAATTTCACGATACACGTTTAAAAGTACATCATAAGAGCTATCTAACAGTATTACTCGCAAGTTGATACCTTTTCGATAACACGGTCAAATCTTCGTGGGCAAACTAGCGGCTAATAAAATAAAAATCTTTTTGAACTCTTGCAAACTTCTGCACTAATTTTCACAATATGTTTTTGAAAGCCTATTACAATAGCTATCTAACGGTACCATTCGCAAGTTGACACCTTTTCGATAACATGGTCAAATCTGCAAAAATCTCAAATTTTTTAAGTAAAATTGTCTTTTTCGACTTTTGCGAACGTCTGCACTAAACTTCACGATACACGTTAGAAAGTACATCACAAGAGCTATCTAACAGTATTACTCGCAAGTTGATACCTTTTCGATAACACGGTCAAATCTTCGTGGGCAAACTAGCGGCCAATAAAATAAAAATCTTTTTAAACTCTTGCAAACGTCGGCACTGATTTTCACAACATGTTTTTGAAAGCCTATTTACAAGAGCTATCTAACGGTACCATTCGCAAGTTGATACCTCTTCGATAACATGGTCAAATCTGCAAGAATCTCGAAATTTTTAAGTAAAACGAACTTTTTTGACTTTTGTGAACGTCTGCACTAATTTTCACGATACACGTTAGAAAGTACATCACAAGAGCAATCTAACAGTATTACTCGCAAGTTGATACCTTTTCGATAACACCGTCAAATCTTCGTGGGCAAACTAGCGGCTAATAAAATAAAAATCTTTTTAAACTCTTGCAAACGTCTGCACTGATTTTCACAATATGTTTTTGAAAGCCTATTACAAGAGCTATCTAACGGTACCATTCGCAAGTTGATACCTTTTCGATAACATGGTCAAATCTGCAAGAATCTCGAAATTTTTGAGTTAAACGTACTTTTTTGACTTATGCGAACGTCTGCACTTATTTTCACGATACACGTTAGAAAGTACATCACAAGAGCTATCTAACAGTATTACTCGCAAGTTGATACCTTTTCGATAACACGGTCAAATCTTCGTGGGCAAACTAGCGGCTAATAAAAATTAATATATTTGGACACTTGCAAACGTCTGCACTAATTTTCACAATATGTTTTTGAAAGCCTATTACAAGAGCTATCTAACGGTACCATTCGCAAGTTGATACCTTTTCGATAAAATGGTCAAATCTGCAAGAATCTCGAAATTTTTGAGTAAAACGGACTTTTTTGACTTATGCGAACGTCTGCACTTATTTTCACGATACACGTTAGAAAGTACATCACAAGAGCTATCTAACAGTGTTACTCGCAAGTTGATACCTTTTCGATAACACGGTCAAATCTTCGTGGGCAAACTAGCGGCTAATAAAAATTAATATATTTGGACACTTGCAAACGTCTGCACTAATTTTCACAATTTGTTTTTGAAAGCCTATTACAAGAGCTATCTAACAGTACCATTCGTAAGTTGATACCTTTTCGATAACATGGTCAAATCTGCAAAAATCTCAAATTTTTTAAGTAAAACGGACTTTTTCGACTTTTGCGAACGTCTGCACTAAACTTCACGATACACGTTAGAAAGTACATCACAAGAGCTATCTAACAGTATTACTCGCAAGTTGATACCTTTTCGATAACACGGTCAAATCTTCGTGGGCAAACTAGCGGCTAATAAAATAAGAATCTTTTTAAACTCTTGCAAACGTCGGCACTGATTTTCACAATATGTTTTTGAAAGCCTATTACAAGAGCTATCTAACGGTACCATTCGCAAGTTGATACCTTTTCGATAACATGGTCAAATCTTCGTGGGCAAACTAGCGGCTAATAAAAAATTAATATATTTGGACACTTGCAAACGTCTGCACTAATTTTCACAATGTTTTTGAAAGCCTATTACAAGAGCTATCTAACGGTACCATTCGCAAGTTGATACCTTTTCGATAACATGGTCAAATCTGCAAAAATCTCAAACTTTTTAAGTAAAACGGACTTTTTCGACTTTTGCAAACGTCTGCACTAAATTTCACGATACACGTTTAAAAGTACATCATAAGAGCTATCTAACAGTATTACTCGCAAGTTGATACCTTTTCGATAACACGGTCAAATCTTCGTGGGCAAACTAGCGGCTAATAAAATAAAAATCTTTTTGAACTCTTGCAAACTTCTGCACTAATTTTCACAATATGTTTTTGAAAGCCTATTACAATAGCTATCTAACGGTACCATTCGCAAGTTGACACCTTTTCGATAACATGGTCAAATCTGCAAAAATCTCAAATTTTTTAAGTAAAATTGTCTTTTTCGACTTTTGCGAACGTCTGCACTAAACTTCACGATACACGTTAGAAAGTACATCACAAGAGCTATCTAACAGTATTACTCGCAAGTTGATACCTTTTCGATAACACGGTCAAATCTTCGTGGGCAAACTAGCGGCCAATAAAATAAAAATCTTTTTAAACTCTTGCAAACGTCGGCACTGATTTTCACAACATGTTTTTGAAAGCCTATTTACAAGAGCTATCTAACGGTACCATTCGCAAGTTGATACCTCTTCGATAACATGGTCAAATCTGCAAGAATCTCGAAATTTTTAAGTAAAACGAACTTTTTTGACTTTTGTGAACGTCTGCACTAATTTTCACGATACACGTTAGAAAGTACATCACAAGAGCAATCTAACAGTATTACTCGCAAGTTGATACCTTTTCGATAACACCGTCAAATCTTCGTGGGCAAACTAGCGGCTAATAAAATAAAAATCTTTTTAAACTCTTGCAAACGTCTGCACTGATTTTCACAATATGTTTTTGAAAGCCTATTACAAGAGCTATCTAACGGTACCATTCGCAAGTTGATACCTTTTCGATAACATGGTCAAATCTGCAAGAATCTCGAAATTTTTGAGTTAAACGTACTTTTTTGACTTATGCGAACGTCTGCACTTATTTTCACGATACACGTTAGAAAGTACATCACAAGAGCTATCTAACAGTATTACTCGCAAGTTGATACCTTTTCGATAACACGGTCAAATCTTCGTGGGCAAACTAGCGGCTAATAAAAATTAATATATTTGGACACTTGCAAACGTCTGCACTAATTTTCACAATATGTTTTTGAAAGCCTATTACAAGAGCTATCTAACGGTACCATTCGCAAGTTGATACCTTTTCGATAAAATGGTCAAATCTGCAAGAATCTCGAAATTTTTGAGTAAAACGGACTTTTTTGACTTATGCGAACGTCTGCACTTATTTTCACGATACACGTTAGAAAGTACATCACAAGAGCTATCTAACAGTGTTACTCGCAAGTTGATACCTTTTCGATAACACGGTCAAATCTTCGTGGGCAAACTAGCGGCTAATAAAAATTAATATATTTGGACACTTGCAAACGTCTGCACTAATTTTCACAATTTGTTTTTGAAAGCCTATTACAAGAGCTATCTAACAGTACCATTCGTAAGTTGATACCTTTTCGATAACATGGTCAAATCTGCAAAAATCTCAAATTTTTTAATTAAAACGGACTTTTTTGACTTTTGCGAACGTCTGCACTAATTTTTACGATATACGTTAGAAAGTACATCACAAGAGCTATCTAACAGTATTACTCGCAAGTTGATACCTTTTCGATAACACGGTCAAATCTTCGTGGGCAAACTAGCGGCTAATAAAATAAAAATCTTTTTAAACTCTTGCAAACGTCGGCACTGATTTTCACAATATGTTTTTGAAAGCCTATTACAAGAGCTATCTAACGGTACCATTCGCAAGTTGATACCTTTTTGATAACATGGTCAAATCTGCAAAAATCTCAAATTTTTTAAGTAAAACGGACTTTTTCGACTTTTGCCAACGTCTGCACTAACTTTCACGATACACGTTAGAAAGTACATCACAAGAGCTATCTAACAGTATTACTCGCAAGTTGATACCTTTTCGATAACACGGTCTAATCTTCGTGGGCAAACCAGCGGCTAATAAAAAAATAAATTTTTGGACTCTTGCAAACGTCTGCACTAATTTTAACAATATATATTTTAAAGCCTTATAAAAGAGCTATCTAACAGTACCATTCGCAAGTTGATACCTCTTCGTTAACACGGTCAAATCTGCAGGATAACACCGAGAGGCCTAAGATCTAACGACCTTTCTGCACATGTACGCCCGGCGTTCCTTTAGTAACATACGATTCACCCTTGAATCTTACTCCATCTCCCACTTCTCTTTATTGCGTCCTTTCGCTTACATATTATATTAGATATTTTTTAATGTGCGACTTTTTCATTTGGTCGGGTTATCGAAGGCCGCTAACTTTTGGCCGCTAACTTCACACCGGTCATTATAGTGACCACAGCAGCCGTGGTTGGATTGACGATCTAAAACTTGATAATTTCTCTTTTGTTTTTTTTTATTATATGATTCATTTTTCAGTTCAAATTTGGTTATCCTGCGAATGTATAGAACGGAACGGAACGATTTGTATACCAATTTCTGACCATTCGACATATTTATACAAAGTTGATATTTGACCAGAAAGTGGTATTCAAATCAAATTTTCACTTCTTTGCCTCCCCAAAAAATCTAAAGTTATTTATTTACGTACGGATTCCATTCGTAATGAATCAGAATCAGAAATGAGGAAGAAGGTTCGGTATTACCTTATACTTTTTAGGGCCTTTCCCTTGACGCACTAAGACTTGAGGATTGTTTTTATTAGACTCTTACTAAATGCACTGTACCTCGAAAAATTTGGCGGAAAAGTGTTAGCATCGTCATCGTAAACACAATTGAATACCTACTTTACTGAGGTTGTTGAATGAGTGACGCACTTGTTACATCTACAAAACAGTTGTTCGTGTTATTTGTGTACTGAATTTTTGAATTCCAAAATACCACGGGATCCTATTAAAATTGGATTCCGTTATTTTTCAAGGGTGACATCATCCGTTCACAGGACAAATTTATGCATGAATTCCAGTTTTTTTTTTTCAGGTACGCGACCTGATGAAGTCTAGATCAAGTGTATACGAGACGGATTTTAAGTGCACGTCCATAACAATAGAAACTGATGCGTCTAAAACTGTCAAGGTAACTATGTTATCTATTGAAAACATTTCACGAAATTGTCGTGAAAGCACTTAAGGTTGGTATTCTTTTATAAAAATGTGCATTCAAAGACGTCTTTGAATGTTGATCGAAATATAACAATGTATTGATGTGATATGATTATAAATACATTGGACGAGCAGACCATACCAGATTTTAATCTGATATCAATGTACATAATTAGAAATATATATGTTTTATATAAACAAACCTATGATATCTTAATCTTATAAACGATCAACGCACATAAAAATTTCGCCTAAGGAATAGAATAGAATTACATTTATTCATAGCAAAAAAATTACAAAGGTAATATACATGAAGGAATACCGTTCTGTCACTTTGTCAAATAAGCTGAAATTGCTCTCCACTGGCAGTCCGAATATATACCTCCGTTACCGTTAAATATTTCGTGGTTATAATATAGCGTGAACTATTTAGCCGACCGATTGACCAATGCGATTGGAAACATATCTATCGAACGACGGTACCGCAATTTAGAGAATTTTACTTGCAGAGTTTTATAAAAGCATTGACAAATATTGGGCGGGCCTTAAGTTCAAGATTTCGCAAGAAAATAAATGCTTGAAAAAAACGGTTCCCAGATGATTTGAATGAATATTTATTTCTTGTAGCTCCTCAATTCGGCCGTTTAAATGCATGCCCGTTGGTAAATTGAGATAAAATGATATCGATATAACCTTTTTGCTATGCATGGCAGTTGGTGTAGGTATTGTATAACCTCTCAAATTGTTAGAACCAAATGAGAACAATAGCAAAGAAGGCACAGTGACACTATCATCACATGGGGCCGAATTGAAACGCAAACAAAACCATTTCTTTTTTTACTAAGTATTTTATTTTGCAATTGTCTATGTTGCACTATAAACAATGATTTAACTGTTTTATCTTCAGTCGATTCATGTTTACTTACAACGCTTTATCGTGCTCACCTTGGTTATTATTATTACTTTCATGCCGAATATAAGTACTCTTCAGTGCAATCGAAAAAATGATTCTACGCTTTTATTAATTATTTTTAGTTAATTCATAATGATTTCAATTGTTTCAGGAATCCCGTAAAATGGGAACTTTCCGGTCATTGATAGACAGATTCGTAGCAAGAAAAGCCAGCGTCCTTATGGTAAGCATAACAATCTGCACGCAATTACTCCACATATGAAGAAATGTTTGAATCTATATCGACCTTATTTCTGATGATCTGATTCTGCATATTGAAATTTGAATGCAATCTCGAAATACCGACAGCTAAACAAACTTAATTCTCTATAAATACTATGTGTACTTGGCCTTCAATGGCGTATAAAGGTGTACTTTCGAGCAGAGCGTCACAGACGTCACTGACGCCGCGTCACTGACGCCGCGTCACTATCGCCGCGACAGTAACGCTATGGTGACTTTCGATACCCACGACAGACGCACAGTCTCATCGTTTTCGCCGCGGGACTCGACCGGATTGATCTATAAAGGAGTCATCATAAAACATTATGGATTTGCTACTTGTTTTGCTAGAAGAGGAAGAAGAGGATGATTTAATTTAACCCCTATTTCAGCCCACGTTTTGTCTTTCTTTCTGGTATTCCTATAATCTTCCACGTTTAAGTCATAAAGCAATGGGTGCTGAGAAGCCAATGTAATTAAAATTTCGTCTTCTTCGTCGGTAAAAATTTCAACAGATGCCATTTTGTAAAAAAGTAACCTCAAAATACAGCAACAGTGCAAGCGCGGCCGAGCGACAAACGCGGTCACGGCAGCACTGACGCTGCGTTAGTGTCGCTGTGCTCGAATGATGTTCCCCAGAATTTCATACATTTGTATAGAATGTTTATATGTCACTCAGTCACGGCGTCAGTGAAGCGACGCCACTGACGCTATAGACGCTCACTTCGAAAGTCTACCTTAAGAAAGTCAAAATAATCACTGATGACGAACTATTTTCCACGATACCAAAAGTCCGTGAGCGTTAAAAAAAAGAAAGACAACGCATACGATAGTGTTTCTTTTTTGTTTTTATGATTCCAGTTTAGGTCTCACATTAAAATTATCTAAAACCTTTAGCCGATAAGTAATATTACGCTTTTATAAGCTTCCCCTGTAACTATTTAACAGAATGTTGGAACGTGATTTCAACGGTTTCAAAACGTTGAATAGTCATAGTCATTTTTATTGTTTTTTTTTTAAATTGCAAGTCAGTGTTTGAAAAAATAACTTTGAAACTATGCACACTTATCAAGAACCAATGACAACGCAATTTTTTAAATAATTTGTCCCATTATTCTTACCAGGATCTCCGGGATTACCGGGATTATTTTCTTCTTTTTTGTTCGGCTATCTACATAAGCTTGTTTATTAGTTTTTGTAACTCCATCATTAATAGATATCTTTTTTTTTGTAGACGGATGCTCCTAAGCCTACTGATATACCATGTGTGAGTATCCGATTTATCCATTATACACTACCGAATCAAATAAATGTATCCATAAATTTAACACCAAAGTTTACCAATTACTAGTCATTGTAGAATGTTCTTTTGTTCTATCATCAATAGTTTCCGCAGCGCATGCAACGAAAAACGTTTTAGCGCACTTTTTTACACCTTGGGTTACGTTACTTCAGTTTTAGTAAGGATCCCTAATCTTTTCTAGCAATAAATATAGTCTATGTTACTCAGGGTGAATGTAGCTTTCCAATGGTGAAAGAATTTTTGAAATCGGCACAGTATTTTTTGTGTTTGTTGATTACAAACATACACACACACAAAAATACAAATTTTTCCTCTATAAAATAGTGTAGATAACTATGACCTGTCAACTTTTATTCACATTAAGTTTATTGGGCGCTAGGAGTGCGGTCAGAGCGCACAAATCCGGGATGAAGCGGCCGGTTTCTGGCGCACCATCGGCGGTGAGCGTGTCTCCATCGCGCACCTCGCGAGCTACCTCAACCGCCACACTGTCACCAACCCTCACTACGCCTTACCTGACCCGGAATTTATCTAGATTATTTATTATTATTATTTTTTTATTTTTATTTATTAACTTTCACACAAGGTCTTCAGGTCCCAAACTAGGCAGAGCCTGTTCTATGGTAACCTGATGACTGATATATATATACTTATATACATATTGATTTGATTTGCTTGACTAATGTTTAACTTTTTAATTATTAATAAAAATTTGTGAACTGATAACGTGTTTGATTTTGTAACTAATGTTATTTCCATGCATTATGCTAAAATGATTCAAGTATCCTTCGATTTGTATACTTTAATTTAGGACTCTTACAATTCGGCCGTGGTGGTACCGGCCGAGAATAGTACACCCCATCTCTTCCCGCGGGAGCCGTAAAACTCGGCTAAGGGATCACGTACCAGGTGGGCGGCAACGCCTTCTGAGGATCCGAAATCATACTGCGCTCGCCAACCCGCCTGCCAAGCGTGGCGAGTATTCGTAAATCCCCCCTATATGGGGGAGGCATATGTCTAGCAGTGAATGTTCTATGGCTGAGATAAGAGACAAAACATTCTATATACGACTATGTATATATAAAATAAAAAAAAATCCTAGAAGAATCGATTTTCACTAATCATCGGAACATTCTCAACGAGAACAATGGAGGCGAAATAATGTAAGCATTATCAAGGATGATCAAAAGCTACTGGTCAGATTTTGAGCAAATCTAAATGAGACCACACGAGAACCATCAGCTTTCAAATGAAAATTAATTAAAACCAAGATTCATTCAAGATGAGAGAGAAGAGAAGAGAAGAGAGAAACAACAAAATACAGTCAATTATCCTGGCTGAACATAAAAATATGTTTATTTTAAATAAAAAAATGGGAAACTTCTTTTTTAATATTTAATTTATAGATCTACATATATGTGATATATATATCGTTTGAACACTAGCTCACTTGATGGTCAGTGACGATGTGGTCGAAAGTGTAATCACGCTAGACCTATGGTTATTGGCTAATTTAATATGTGTTTGCTGACCGTTGTTCAAACTTTAGGAGCCAGGCAGGTACTGGAAAGTACCAACCTCCATGCAGCAATGGTAAGTTCCAAATAGTAATAAGAACATCGCAGGAGCACGGATGGTACATTATGTAATAAGGGCTTGTTTCGTTTTGGACGAAGCGGGCGCCTGAGGTGGTTGAAACTATACTAACTTACCCGTCTGTGTTAAAACTAAGGTTATTTTTATTGAGAGTATGTATATGTCTTTTGCATGCTTTGTAGTGGAAACAGCTTGATCGATATTAGCTTGTGATGTGTCATGAGATTAATCTCAATTGTGAGTTATCCGGACTGTTGAAAATGAAACAATCTCTATTTTTATACATTTTCAGCGCTTAATTATGTCTATAGTATAGTCTTTTTCATAACTTTTCGAATACATGGATACGGGCCGCTTCCAACCGGTCCTTGTGGAAATCAATGGGGGAGGCTTATGTCCAGCAGTGACTGTCGGCTGTGACGATGATGATGATGAAGCTCTCGAAGAGGTATCAAAATGAAGGGTTTTAAAATATGATTACAAATATAAGCAACCTTGCTTACATGTAGATTGGTATGCGAAGTAATTATAAACGTTTTATCAAGTTATTGAAAGAATAATATATCTTCTAATAATACCATGAAGTATAGTTTTGTTTTGTTTCCGTTTTCTTAATATTTGGGTTTTTTTTTAATAATTTAACTTATTCATTTAAAGATTTGACCACCTTCGTTTTTATAAGAAAATATATTATTAAATACTAATAAGTTAACACACACAGTTACATTTTAGACATTTTATTTCATTTTACACATGTTCATATTAAGACAAGTTCACTTACATTTATATTTACAGGGGAATGCACAGAACGGCCGTAGATTGGGTTCATTTGAGTTATGTAACGTCGCCGGGGCAGTCTTAATTGATATGATAATAGTTCTGTACAAAAGCCAAAATGTTCCGTTTATTATTATAATTAATTTACTATGAGATCAAATCGTGATAAAATGGTTGACTAAGGATTATTTGGAATGACTAGCATTCTTTGATATAACTATATGTATATACGGTAGAAGGGACACACAGCGAGCAAGTTTACGTTTGCGAGGCGACCAAAAAAGATCATCGGCAGTAACTCTTTGGTAGATTGTGTACTTCAGAGCCTTGAACACCAACGTAAAGGAGCCCTATCGGTTTTCGATTGGATACATTTTGGGTATAAAATTATATAATATAATACGAAAGAGGCAGGAGATAATAGTTCAATGTACGAATTTTTTTGTGTTCTGCGACTGTAAAATGTTTTTATTAGGATATTACTTAATTGAATTTCCAAGAGACGCATCTAAAAGAAGCAATGTATGCATTAGCACACATTGCTTCTTTCACTACATAGATGCTAATTTAACCTAGTTCTGAGAAAAAAAACGAGTTTAATACAGTTTTGTAGATTTTTGGTATCTGTGGGCTTAGTAACTATATTAGGCACGAATTCTAAGCCGGCGTGCGTACCGCTCGCTGTGTGTTTACACTCGGAATGTGATGAAATGGGCCACTTATATTAAAAATGGACTAAACGTTTATTAGGTAACATTACGATGTCGTTGAGCGATCAACGTCTTAAACTTATCATGCAAAACCATATATTATGTACACGTTTCGATATTAATATGACTTTATTTCATTAACAGTTCTATTTCAGATTCCAGTTGAAATTGATTTTGGATTTCTATAACCATACTTACTTACTACTTGATAATAATATCAGTTATTATCAAGTAGGTGTCAACTTAATACTACATTTTTTTAAGGTAAGTAGATGTGTACCTGAAATAGCACTGTTGAAATAGGACAATTCTGGCATGAAGTTATTTTTGAAATTTAGACTTTCTTTATTATACATTATAAAGGAACTAATTTATATCAAGACCTTTACGTTATATTTTCAAAATATACTTGTTAGAGGCATCGGCTGACTGCAGACAAAATATTCAATATTTTAATAAAGTAAAACTTATACTAAATTAAAGTTAAACATTCTAAAAAAACGAAGAAATAACCTTTACGCCAGAATTGTATTTAAGTCCCACATTTATAAATATAACAATCATGAAAATATGTTACTTATACATTTATTTAATTTAAAATATCTGTACAATATGACTAGCATACACATTAAGGTATTCAAATGAACGTTTCGTATTAAAACACTATTTATACCTAATTTTATAACTAACAAATCGGGTGAGTCCCAATTAATACAAAATTACTATATCATAAATAAATTATAAATTGTACAAATTGTTCACGCGAGTCCATTTTGCAAATTGAGCTTAGTATTAAATCCCGCTAAATTACGAGTATGTCAAATAAATATAAATTTCATTATTTATATTATAATATCAGATAAATAATATAATTAAGACCCTTGTTTGAATTATAAACGATTTATATTCTATTAAGTAATACATTTTGAGCACTCTCTCACTGCATTAGACCTAGTTGCAAAGGGTTGACTTATATACGCGTTGTATTTGTTGACAGATTATTTTCAAACTTTGGTATCTACTTCTTCAAACAAAAAGACTGACCCTAGAAAGTGCCCTATAACTGTGCACATTTCTACGGTGTCACTACATCCTGACATTACCTACGCAATACCACTTTATCATGTAGGTAATTAATTATACACTTGTTAAATTAAAGATAGAGACTATTGCGATATGTTTTCATAGTGTAGGAACACATTGTACGTGCATTGCATTCCGCTGATCTGGGTGTAAAGTCTACTAATAACAAGTTCAGATTCAGTGTGGCGCGAGCTCCACGTAGTCTGCTAAGTTCATAACGGTTTGAATCTGTGCTGAATCTTTGCTTGTCCTATGCCCATTTATAAGAACATTTGGTATTTTATGTGCTAACAGACCATGGAAAATTACGCGCTGTGTCATTTCATCAGCGTTGTATCAAGATTGTTTCAATATGGACCGTAGATAGAGAGAGATACTTTTTCTATGATATGGACGAGTTAAAAATAGCAGACTACCAACTGTCAAAAACGGCGTCTGCTGAGCGATTATATTGCCATATTGAATAGTAGACTTAGTCTTGAGCGGCATCAGTCGTAACCCGCCCGGCACGATAGACACACGGTAATAGTTTGTAGTTATCAATATACTTTGTGGTAACGTAATAAACCTATGTAACAAGTGACTAGAATAGTTATCGCGATATTATTAATATATTAAATCGAGTTATTTCAATCACACTAGCCCCTGAGGACACCTCTTATAGCAGAGGGTCTATCAGAGTGACTGGTCTAGTCTCCAGTCTATCTTTATAGTCGTACTTTGTTTAGCGGGATTTTATACAACTTTCATATAAAATTGGGAAAAACATCTGTTGTAGATATTCCTACGCATATTCTCCAGTTGTCAGTGAGTGAATGTTGGTGCAATGTTACGCTTCCCAACAGATAATTCATGCAAAATCGATCATGTTTCGGAACTGCGTTGCGGTGCCGATAGCATTCATGTAAATGGCCGACGATAGTAACACATTTGGTTGCGGAGAAATCTGATTTTTTATGTAACTATTTTAGTATGTTTACCAAATTGTTTTGACAATATCATACAAAACAAAATTAACCTAAAGTTTTATTTGCAACAATTGCACTTTTATGAATGACGCATGAGCCGCGCACATTTAATTTATAATACAAATGGTTTAAATGTATGTTCTCTCATCAAAAATCTCTAAGCAAGATTGTTTAGAGATAGGCTCATTCTGAAATAAGAAAAACCCTTTCAAAAAGTCTTAAATTTGCTACTCTTAAACTGTGTGAACAAATGAGGGCTCATTGAACGAAGTTTCTTATGCTTACTGTAATTAGGAGGAAAACAACAACACGTGTGCATTTTTTCATGGAGAACGCACAATACAGTGTCCACAAAAAAAAATTGAAAATTCTCGGCTCTCAGTTCGACGTGAGTTAGTAGTCAGGCAATGTCTTATTTATGTATCCATTGAATCTTATCACATAGAAATACGAGCCACAAAGTCACTTAGATTATTTTCGCTACATCACCGCTTCGTACGTTTGAAATGAGTGAAGTCAAAACTAAGGTCCAAGTGTGAGTTACCATTCTTAACAATCCATTACTATGATCACCTCAGGCTAAAATCTATGTAACGTAGAAGTACAAACGCACTAGGGTGCACGGCGGCGGCGACCGACGGTCTAGTGATTCTTGGAGGGTAATATTGCAGAAGAATTCTCAGTCACCTTTACGAGTTATTTTCAATTTTAAGCTCATGTCTTGCTGACCGCTGCGACCCGACCACTACGATTTGGACGCCTAGTGTGTTTCTACTGATTTAGCTTGTATCTCTCAACTAAAACTTCGATGAACTAATCATAACGGTTATGTATAGTTTTCAAATGTGTAGTCAATACGACTACTCAAACGTCTAAGCAATGTCTATGGTCGCTCTGTCGTTTTGAGATTTATACCTATAGGAGAATAACATTGAAAAGCAAGAAGCCCTTTACCGGTCACAATTGTTAGGTAGTCTGTTCAACGTTCACGAGTAAGATTTACTAAGGAAGATATGAAAGCTACGACTATTGCTATTGATCGGTTGTTGGATATAATGGGTGCCACTTGGACCTTAGCATTAGTACGAACAAGCAGGAAGGTTACCGCCGCTATCGCGTTACTTGAAGACCACTGCGCGGTGACTACGGCGGCGCGTAGTCGTGCGCCGGCGCCGGTGCGTAGTCGGCGCCGTGGAGCAGCGATTAGGTCTGGTACTGCAGCATGGGCGCGGCCGCGAGGTTCGCGTGGTGCCCGCTGTTCATCCTCAACGCAGAAAGGGACTTGTTGTACCACTCGTCCTCCGCCGTCATCCCTGCTGGGGAAACACATGGTTAGTACACACATCAGTGTATAATAATTGTCATTGTCGACGGGTGAAATGTAGAAACGGCTTAACTGTGGAAGCGTTAACCTAAAATTGGGGTGCGGCTTACAGATGTGTTGTTTGTTTCACTTAAAATGTGTTAAGTTTAAATTAAAATATGTTACAATTTCGCTTTTTGACAATCAGTTCTATAAAAAAGTTATACACGACAACTGTAGTCGACGCGGGTGAGCCCGCGTATCTATAAATAAACGATATCTCATGACGTTATAATCGATGACTATTACAACCTTTTCTCGCCGTAGTATTTGCCAGCAATGTTCTAGACTAGATAGAGGAACAAAGATGGTGGCACGCATTAAAAAACATAATAACACTAATACCTACTAAACCACATACATTCTCTCTCGTGTTCAGTTATATCACGAAACATGTTAACACAAACACGAATTTACAACACAATACCGCTACGAAAGCTCTACATAATTCGCAGCGTGTTCGTAGCAAGTTCGTAGGCCACGTCGCTCGGCTACGAGCGAAGATATACTCCACATATTATATAACTGTGTATATTATATACCGAGCGAGGGTAGGGTAGGAATAGTGAGGCACTGAATCGACCCTCGCGTTTTCTCAAGATGCAATCTCGCCGCAGGAAATAAGATATTTGCCAAGACGCCGCGAGGACGCCCGCCAAAGTAAATGTAGTGGAAATTTTCTTATTAGAATATCCACGGTACGATGCCTCGCCTCCATTACTTGTTCGTTTTTTCTACGCAGGAATCTCTGCACCCACGCCCGCTGTTGCTTCGCGTTTCACGGTTTATCGCGTAATTTTTTTGGGGAAAATATCTTATTGTGACATGTAGAAACCGTAGTACTTTTGTGTCTGTGTATTTACAATCATAATTCAAAAAAGTGCCACTAATATTCTTATGTATAGAAAACAGTTTTCTGGCATAGAATAGAATATTCTTTATTTGCTTTATAAACAATGCTCAGGTAATAATTATCAATACAAAGTCCTTAGATCTCAGATATTTCGCAAGACTTTAGTTGCAGCTCTCTTATATTAGATTTCTAGTACCGGTATTAAAATAATTACTTACAAAGTCTAATATTAAGTAACTAAACAGTGCCACGAAAAATTTGGGTTGAAGTAGTCGAGTCGTCATCGCATAAAATAAAATAATAATAAATAAATTAATCCTGACTCTGCCAAGCTAGTAAAATCTCAGCTATGACGTGAGACTTCAAGTTTGAGCTCAGTTGTTTCGATTTCTAGTACAGGTCTTAAATTAACTACTTTTATAGTTTTTAAACTACTTAATAAAATACTTTTATAGTTTTATACTACTTAATAACATTCGTTTTGTTATTATAGTACTTAGGGTGACGTTCACCTAAATTTAAACGTCGAAACGATTATCAATTGACCGTCAGTTAAGCGTATGTTAAAAACTGTTTGACCGACGATTGAATTGATAATCGGACGTTTGAGAGGGCTGTAAATAGAAGATTATTTCTGGAAATAAAACTCATTTTGGGTCGTAATTTTTAGACTTTCACATTTCGAACACATTGTCATTAAATCAAACGGGGCTTGATCATTGAAGAATTTGGGTCATTGAAGAAGCTAATATGTTAAGATTTGTAAACTCTAAGGCTTTCACGGCCGGCGTTGCATGTTGTACCTATGTATTGCTTTCGGGCTGTTTGGCCGTGGTCTATGTGAAACTTGTGTTCCAGACGTTTCGTCGATCACTGCGGTCGACATCTTCAGTGGTTCAGGTCCGAGCGGCCGGATCAGAGAAGACGCCGCGAAGGAGAGTTCTATGCTCTTGTCGCCGCTCGGACCTGAACCACTGAAGATGTCGACCGCAGTGATCGACGAAACGTCTGGAACACAAGTTTCACATAGACCACGGCCAAACAGCCCGGAAGCAATACATACAACATGTCAAGATTTGGTTTAATTTCATCGCGTCATTCTCAAAGACGTTCGAATTCCTGACGTTATTCCGTATTAGCATATGTCTTGGGAAGTTCAAATTAACAATCTCCGGCCTCGTGCTAAGATGTCATTTAATTAGGGAACATCATATAATATATATCTCTCCAGGTAAGTCTGTGTACCTCTATTTACATACGTATCAATAAGTTTCAACATCTTTTTACATAATCGATAAATGCATTTTCAGACACGTCAGGTTATATCTATACAATTATTATAAAGAGGAAAGATTTGATTGTTTGTTTGTTTACATTGAATAGTCACCGAAACTACTGAACTGATTTGAAAAATTCTTTCACTCGAAAGATCTCAGTCGAAACGTCGAGGTAAATAAATTACTAAATATTTTTCTCGCGATCAAGCCCCGTTTGATTTAATAACAATACTTTCACTGTTGGGAAGCTATACTATCCCTGGGTGACATAGGCTATATTTTTTTTTCAGATAACTTAGGGATCCTTATTATTTTTAATTTTGAAATGTTTTACCCGTCAACATAACATAACATGCTTCGAGGCTGAGAAAGGCTGAAGATTATTTAACTTTAATTCGACGGTAGCTCGTGATTGGATCATGTTAAAACGTATTGGCAACGTATCGTAATATACCTAGTATTACAGATATCCATAGGCGACGGTGATCGCTTACTATCAGACGGCCCGTCTGCTTGTTTGCCACTTTTACATAAAAAACAATCTTATTACTTTTAGGGTTCCGTACCTCAAAAGGAAAAGACGGAACCCTTATATGATCACTTTGTTGTTCGTCAGTCTGTCTGTCAAGACCCTTTTTCTCAGGAACGCATGGAAGTATCAAGCTGAAATTCATATCAAATACTACTAATCAATATAGTACTAATGTCTACTGTCCCTTAGAGCTGTAAAAATATCAAACTTCTAAGCCAATGCAATCAAAAGATACAGCCGTTTATGCTGCAAATTGTCGACACGCGCAGAGGAATCAAAACCTACAGGGTACTTCCCGTGAACTCAGAATCTTGAAATTGGGTACGAAACAACGTCTTACAATAGCACAGATATAGAAAAAATTGCGAAAAGCATACATTTTTAGATACATCAAAAAGTATTTTTCTTGATGTAACTAAAAATGTATGCTTTTACTTATAAACCTACAGGTTTGTACGGAACCCTCGATGCGCGAATCCGACTCGCACTTAGCGTGTTTATATATATTTATCACACTCACGCCCCCGACTAACGATTCCCTGGGTCGCAGGAGGCATGGACGCACACAATCTAGAGTTTTATGGTTTATTGGATTGACAACATGCTAGGTGGAACTTACCATCAAATATTTGAAGGAAAAAATTCGGTTGCTAGTGGGACTTGAACTCACGACTACTGAATACCGTTATGTCGCTTTGTCCAACTAAGCTATAGCAGCCCATACCAAGCGAACTATAAATATATAACTAGACTGTAAGCAAAAAGCCATTGAAATACTAAGTTCGTATATAATTATTTATTTTTCCACAATTTTAAACAAATCTTATATAGACTGCATGAAATTTTTACGTGGTATCTGTATTTTTGAATGAGCTGAATCCTTAGTCGATTTTGAACAATTAAAATTTTATAAAAGGCATCATTTTCAACTTACATGACTGGTTATCAAAAGTTTTTGGAAAATAATTCAAATAAAGAATGCTGTGAAATCATATCCATCAAATAACTGTGAAAATAGCGCTCTTTCCACCAGATTAATTGCAGAATAAATGCAGAACGCGGCGGTCGTGATATTAATAAATTGTAATCAGGTTTTTTCTCCTTTCAAGATCATCTGTCGGAACTTAGTGGCGGGAATAAGTTTTCCCATTATTACAAGGGATATTTGTATAAAAACGAGCCAGGGCTGCCTTCGGCTTCGAACTTTATAATTGGCTTGACGGTTCTAATAGAAACTTGATGAAAGCTGCCGCTTGCCGTCTACCGCTTTTTGTTTCAACCTAAGAACTTATCCTTTAGTTCTTACTGCTCTTACGATGAATAATTCGTTTGGGGCTGTTAAAGTTATATTGGCTTTCGAGACATTTCAGACGGAACATAATCCTACTATAATATTATAAAAGCGACAGATTGTGTGTATGTGTGTATGTTTGTTACGTCTTCACGCTGAAACGGCTACACCAATTTCAATGAAATTTGGTACGGAGATAGTTTAGACCCCTGGATTAAACATAGGCAACTTTTCATCATCATCATCAATCATCAAAACGCGGGTAAAACCGCGGAGCACTACTAGTATTATAAATATAACTAGTACCTACAGTTTTCTATGTACTTCATTATTGTACTCAAGCGTTGGTTGACAAGAGATATTGATTTCATACTTTTGAGTGTTAAAGTTGGTTCCATTTTTTGGTATAATTTTTTTTTACCCTTAACAGTGACCTTTGCTACTCACTGGATCAATTGTCATTGTGTATGTTCACCGATTTCTCCACCCGCAACTATAATATCATCGACGCATGCGTAGCACTTTTCAGTCATTGGAGTGTAACTCAAAAACCGCTTGACCGATTTTAATGAAATTGAAATGGAACCACACGGGAAGCACCAGCTTTGAAATATAAATATATATAAAAATAAACAACCAAAATTGGTGCACCCAGTCCAAAGTTATGCGGTAACAAACATAAAAAAACATACGGGTCGAATTGAGAACCTTCTCCTTTTTTGAAGTCGGTTAAAAAGTAACAGCGTTTCTTCTTGTAGTTTCTATCGAATATGAATCTCAACTATGACTTAATTTGTGACTACATCTATACGTATAATAATTGAACTTACCCATAGTATCTTGCCTCATGCCGACCGCACTCATGTTGGCTCCGTGCCCCATGGAGAAACCTTGCGGCATGGGGTAGGACCCACCTCCCATTTGTGACAACGAGAATATGTCCTTTTGCAATTCTTCGTAACTTCCATGGTGCTGTGGAATAAAGAGACGTTGGAGAAACGTTTGCGCATAACAATGACTGAGATTTTTTAAGGGCCCGATGTTTATTCAAATGAAATAATGCAGTAACTACAGTAACGTAAGTCCTTGGGTGTCAGGCGGCGGCGTAATAGTAGTTTACGGAACTGTATCATAATAAGGGTTCTTAAAACACGAGTGTAAGTTAAAAAAACGAGTTGCAGGCGAGTTTTTTTATAGCATTACGCGAGTAAGACCAAATTATGTGCCGTTTCATACACTACTTTATCTAATCTCATAAAATAGATAATAAAATTTACGTAAAATCACAGCTGCATAAATTTGCATTTATTTGTAAACGTTAAGCGCCAAAATTCATTTGGTGGTCGCGCATGCGTGTTGCGCCGCGTATATGTAGAAAAACTGCATTTCAACCTCCTTGGTCCAGCTGAAGTTGTAAGTTAACATTTTGATACAGATGTCATAGAAGAGCTGTATCGAAATGTTAATATTTAATTTTATTTCGATATATTGTCTATAAAGACTGTCATTCAAGTACTGTTTTTGATTTTTTATTCTTTATATTTCAGTATGAGATTACATAATTTTGAGTCTGAAAACTATCGCGAGTTTCTTCCATAATTGTAATGTAACAAACCGACTAGGACGCACGTGAGTCTTAGTCGGTTGGTTACATTACGAGATTAGATAAATAATATAATCAAGAAGAAAAGAGAAAAGCAATACTTTGAAAACTGAACAACCATTATTGAGATCATTCCATTCGCAAACGACATTAAGCTTCGACCAGCGCGCGCCCACTGATCTCCATTATCGCACGTTTAATAATATTTTTCAGCTTTATGTTAATATGCTCATGCGGGCGGTACCGCCCGGCCAGATTAACACTTTCCGTAATTCAATGATGGCGGTCGCTCTGATGAACTATTTTTAAATTGTGGAGGCCTTATTAATGGACGCGAACGAAAATAGAAAACTTCATAAATTTTCCGTTACAGTTAAATATGTTTTAAAAATACTTTAAATCTATATAAGAAAATTTATCTTTCATGCACATTTCAATTATCTCCTAATAAAATTGACCTTCCATTCTATACTTGAGCTGTTTTTTATAACGTCAATTTACATTGTTTATTTTGATTTGTGTTTTTTATTCTTTATAGATTTATCATTTCAGCACAATCTCACTTGATGGTTATCAAAGATGACAATGTGGTCGAAGGTGGAGCCAAACTAGATCTAGAATGTTCACTGGCTCTCAAAGATTGCTGTCTGAACACACTGTGCGTTTGGTGACAGTTTATGAAACGTGAAAATTTCAAAATTTACAATTATTTATACAATTATGAATGAAAGACGTACTTATGAATGACAATAGTGATAAAATATTCAGACGCCGGATATTAAAATAAATAGAGCCATACTGAAGAAAACGAAAAAAAAAACTCGGAGCTATTCTTTTCAAATAGGTTTTACAATGTGTTCATTGAGGGTAGTTATTACACTAATATTATAAAGGCTAAAGTTATATTCAGATGCCGGGTATTAAAATAAATAGAGCCATACTGAAGAAAACGAAAAAAAAAACTCGGAGCTATTCTTTTCAAATAGGTTTTACAATGTGTTCATTGAGGGTAGTTATTACACTAATATTATAAAGGCTAAAGTTATATTCAGATGCCGGGTATTAAAATAAATAGAGCCATACTGAAGAAAACGAAAAAAAACTCGGAGCTATTCTTTTCAAATAGGTTTTACAATGTGTTCATTGAGGGTAGTTATTACACTAATATTATAAAGGCTAAAGTTGTTTCAACAAAGGTCTGTGCGGTGGGGGCCTCTTTTTAGGTTGGTATCTTGATTCATTTGGCAACACCTGCATGCAGAACATCAGTATGACAAATACACTCATCAACATGCTTTCGCGCGTTGGCCCGAAATGGTCGCTCATTAGCATAGCACGCTAATCAGTCGCCGTGATTACGCGGTAATCCAATTGCACTGCGTGTGCGGTGCGGCCGATATGCGGCCACGGAAAATAATGCAAATACCGCCGCAGGACAACAATTGTTCAAGCATTCCCACCTTTAAAGTTTGATAATTTCAATAACGAGCATGAAATGGAAACAAAATTTGTATAAGAATAGATAGTACTAGGCGAATCGCCACCGCGTCCGCGAGCGCCCCGTATTCTCCTTGAAAAAGACCACCGAATGTGGTTGAAACTATAGTCGGAACCCTCTGACTTATTACGTGAGTAACTCCCGTGTTTTATACATTCATAAGAATAGATAGTTTGATTTTGATATTGCGAAGTGACCTGGCGGCGTATCGGCGACTGTGAATCCTATTAGAGTAGTTTTCAGTACCCGCATTGCTAGGTAGCTACGCCGCTACGGTAATAGCAAACTATCTATTTTTCCGGGATACAAAGTTTATATGTTATTCAAGGGTATTTTCATTTCAAGATTCATGCAAATCTGTTCTGTCGTTTCAACGCGAAGGAGTAACAAACATACAAAGGACAAACAGACAAACAAACTTTCGCCTTTTAATATTAGTGTGATAACGTAACATCATCGCTAAATGAGAAATCCTTTTATGCCTAAAGGTTGTATTTCTTTTAGACTGATATCATAAATACATAATATAAAAAGATCACTTATTAAAATCTCTTAAAGAAGGGATCAAATAATAGAACTAAAGGTGAATAATGTATGTATATAAATAAATCCGTATTTCAATGATTACGCCATAACTTGAGAAGGAATTCAACAAGTTCAGTTTTTTTACGTTTTCTAATACGTTGGAAAAGGATAGGAAAATTAAGAAAATTGCACAAAAAATTGTAAAATTCCGGAAAACGGACGCATCACACTCACACCACCGCACTAGGGTAGTCTGTGCCGCGGGAGGCATGGACACACACACAAACTTCGAAGGCCCGAGAACAAACATTTATTACTCCTCAAAGATATGTTTGCTCCTGTCGGTATTCGAACCCGGAGTCGCGGTTCTAAAGGCAGTGTCTCTGAGCACTGACCCACGATGACCGTCGGAAAAATGTATGGTAGCCCGAAAATCGTTGTCCATACGGGTGATACCGCGAGCGCAGCTAATAAATTAAATAGGAAAGTATTTAAAAAAATGTACATGGTCAGCTAGAGGACAAGGCTACTATGGTATACCGTCTTAAGATAATATCCGAAGCTCCAATGGCGGTAACGCATAGTAACGCAATAATACAATGTAATGAGAATTTATAATTAGTGCCTGAAAACTATCGCGAGTTTTATCCATAAGTGGTATTATAGTTTTGTTATTAAAACTGACGTGGTTTTGACACATTACGAATGTATAAAACACGGGAATTACTCACGTAATAAGTCAGAGGGTTCCGACTATAGGTTCAACCACATTCGATGGTCTTTTTCAAGGAGAATACCACCGATTGTGGTTGAAACTATAGTCGGAACCCTCTGACTTATTACGTGAGTAATTCCCGTATTTTATACATTTATAATGGTATTATAGTTCGTTGGTGTCCAGTATATAGCTAACGTGACCATACGTCCCGCTTTAAGCGGGACAGTCCCGCTTTCAGGCAGACTGTCCCGGTGTCCCCAGCGAGGTCGACATAGTCCCGCTTTTGCAAACAGTTGAAAAGATTATTTAAAATGTATTTTTCCCACTCGAAGAGACAACACGAACTGCAACTTTGGGAAAAATATATTCACGCTACTAATGGGGTTTAGAAAGTCATGTTTATTTAACTAGGTATTTTGTGTTTAGTGCTTTGATTAATTTGTGTTATTCTGTCTTTTATAATAAAAATCTTGTAAAACATTAATAACTTTTAAAAAATATATAATTCTGCAAATGTCCCGCACTGGCAAAAAAAATAAATGGTCACGTTATATATAGCACGTGAGTCTTAGTCGGTTCGTAGATTTCAAGAATGTATAATGCTCGGTAGCTTATTACTGGTGCATGTGGATATGTCATAAGCGTACCTGCGCCAAACAAGATCCAACATACAGTACTAAAAGAGAAAAAAGCTATGAGTTTTTACTTTATTTTTTTAAAGGGTGACAAGAGTACATACCTGAGGATACCGATTGATGGTGTTTGGATGTGGATATGGCTGGTATCCTCTGTAACCCTGGATATTCCTCATCATGCCGTTGCACCCCGGTAGAACCGCCGGGGCTAACGCCTTTTGGAGTTGTTTTTCTTGTTTCCGGTATTTAGCTCGACGATTTTGAAACCACACCTAAAGGACAATTTAATTTTTACAAAATGCAGACGAAGTTTTGATCAAATTGATCACACGTTAGTCTGAAGAACCAATGAAATTCCAGAGATAAAATTTAATGTCAGATTTTTATTGCTTTCAGTATTATTGCAGAAAAAACTCGCCTAACAGTGAGATTCGAAGCAGATGGATTCGACTTTATTCTTTGATTTGGGTAAATTACCTTCATAGAATATACTATTCGTCTATGATTACCTTCGTTTTCGGTATATATTTCCATGACACTAAGTATCTATATAGGCACATGCAGGACTGTATTCTAGTCTAGATGTTCTAGTCGTAATGAAACATCACTGGTTGGCGAATTAATTCATGCAAATTTTTGAACGTAAGGATTGCCTATTCTGAATTGGTTTCCATTTAAACTTTTTTTATAAATATATTTATTAACATTCACACAAGGTCTTCAGGTCCCAAACTAGGCAGAGCCCGTGCTATGGTAACCTGATGACTGATATATATACTTATATACATATACACACCCAGACACAGGTCAAACAGACATGTTCATGCACACAAATGTTTGACCTGTCCGGGAATCGAACCCGGAACCAGCGGCTCAGAAGGCAGAGTGCTACCAACTGCGCCAACCCGCCAGTCTAAGATGTCTAACATGTTTGAGACAGGTGAAAATATTAAATAAATAAATATATAATATTAACCAGGGCGTAGTTGGGGTTACGCGGATTATTATATCTATATGAGGAAGACCTATAGCATAACACATGTCTTATATATAAGCTATTAACAACTGAAAGCCAATTACAGTGGCTCACGGCTAGATAAAAATATAATTGACACAAGTTATGAACACAAAAGGAAAAGACTAACTGGACTCGAAAAATTCGCCGCTCGACAGCCGCCTCACCAATGCAGAGCTCATACAGAATAGGTCTATTTTATCTATGTGATTAAATCCTTAACTTTTTATTCAAACAAATGTAGTTACAAGTACAAGACGATTCGCATAATGCAAATCCCCAAAATATTTGATTTATTACTATCAATACTTACATATAAATAGACAATATGAAATTATATAATAGATAATTCAGGAATAAAACGGAACTTAAAAACAAGGGGCAAAACAAGCGAGGCCCTAATCTGTGTGTTGTCAACGAGAATGAGAGCGTGCGTCGTTTGATATGGTGATTAGAGCTGATTAGAGGGAGAGGGTGGTAACTCCCGCCCGCCCCTTGTTCCACCCGCTAGGGGGCGGGCCGCGCCCTCGTACGCACTCTCCATATAAATAAACCGATATATCGTATACCTAACTGTTAGTGAGCTCACCCTATCCAAAATACACGTAGGACCGTCGGATGGCAGGACGGGCGGTAGGTTCTATTTAGTATTTCCAGTGTTTCCAAACTTTATTCGACGCGCCCCGTCTCCGGCTCGAAATAAAAGTAAAACAATATTGAAGTACGTGCGCTGCAAGCACAGACAGGCGAATAAAGAGAGTAGAGTAGGTAGTAGAGGAGGTAGTAGAATAAAGGTAGTAAAAGTACCGAAGAAGCTGCCTAGATTTTGGGGAATAGTTACTTTGTACTTTAGATTTCTTGTCATCTAATTCATTTATTCTCATACCTGCACGGCATTCAGAATATAATTGAGATACAAAATCTTGGCACTGTTTCTATATAACTTTATTTTTTGAAATTTTTTACCATCATTTCTTATTGTAATACGCAAAGCTACAAAATCATAACGGAACTAATAAATCACTTACGAACGAGCAATTCTCGTATATAAAGTTGTCTATATAAACGACTTCTTATCATGATACTCTTCCTGAGAAAACGTACATTAATAAAAAATGGAAACAGTTCTTTCTATTAATTATTGCAATATAAATTTAACATTCTTTATTTGTTTTTCTTATGTCATTTAACAATATGTATTATATGTAAACCCATTAATGTTAATATTTAGTTGAAGACGGAAAGGTTGAGAACCATTAACCCATATACCTACCCTACAATATAATATTAATAGATAGGTTGGTAAGGAGGAAACGTAAATGGGATATTAGTTTTTTCGCGACGTAAACCGACTTCCGTTTACGTGAGCGTTGTTTTGAAAAACGAACCTGTATCCGGATTTCATAAAAAAAATCTGCTCTGTAATCGTTTAATGCGGTTGCATAAAAGTAGGTACCTCGTACAGTAAATAGTATTATGATTAATTTTCTTTCTATTTTTCACTAAATTTTTGTGCAAATATTTCTATTAAAAATTAGTAGGAAATTTTCAATTCTCGTCATCTTCTTTTATCGTCGATTTCGGAAAACAAAATCATCAATTCTATAGTGAGAGCATCGCGCAGTAGCCAAACGAATATTTAAAATAGCTCGTAATATAACACATCTCAAAAATAACACAATACATTTAATAAAGAGTCTCCTCGAAATACTTAAGTCTCGAGATAAATCGCAACAAATACGTATCTATTATCCCAAGAGCTCCAGCTATCCGAAGAAAGCGGTCGCTTTTAAACTGAAAAAGCACGGGGATCCAACAAAACATTTTCTTATTTCCAATTGTAGAATTCATTTGAGGGCAGAGACAATGTCGAGAGGCGCGCGGGGAGGATGAGCGGCTAACTTCGTTACGGATCCATTTGATGGGATTGCAATGCCTCAGGGGCCACCCGCCCGCCCCTCCGCCCGCAACGCCCGCGCGCCCGACGACGCTGTATTTTTATATCGAAATTTCCTCTAGAAGGGAGCTCGACGTCCTCGCTGTCGTCTTTAACGTTTACATTCTTATGTAGCGTCGCCTAAACGCTAATAGCCTTCTACGAAGCGCGCGTGCACGAACACATCGCACCCCCACACGAGTACATACATACGTATGTATTTGTATGCGTTCACACATGCTCACAGCTCAATGGCGGGCATGTCACATCACACGGTCGCCCACGCGTATTTCACGTGCTTTTAGCGATGGTAGGTAAAGTCTTCGATGTAATATCGTTTGTCAGAACCTTTCATTTTCTAAAAGAAAGTTCCCCAGCGCTCGGCAGAAAACGGTAATTGATTACTGTCATGCCGTGACAATGAATAAAATATTACACACTGAAAGCTCGCACGCGGTGGCTAATGAGTGCACGTATAAAAAGGCCCACCGTAGTAGGCACTCAATTTGTCAAGAGGTCACTACATTATTAAGGGCTGGTTAAAGTCACGTCCTGAATAAAATATCTAAAGCGGCAAATTAGGTGCTCTGGGGACAAATCAATATCGAGGGTCCCGGGGGATTGAGCAATTTTAAAACTGAGATAAAGATCTCTCGCGAGTTACTGTAAGCATTTCGTATTCATACGGTCGAGGACGACAGATGGCGCTTTAATTCAATCCGCCTCCGGCCTACGCTCCAAATTGTATTATCCGAGCATTCGCGCATCATTGATATTTCGACAATTCGCAAGAACTGACGCGTCGGTATTGTACTCCAATATTTATTGTACGATTTTCTATTTTCGCATTTGCTTCGTCGTAGGTGGTCTGTTGCTGTTATGTGGTCGGTTGTATAGGTGGTCTGTATCTTTTTTATAACATTTACTTGAATAGGATGAGGGTACTGTTCACTAACAATAAAAACGTCCGCTTATCAATTTAATCGTCGGTCGGTCATACAGTTATTACCATACATTTAACCGACGGTTAATTGATGATCGGACGCTAAAATTTTGGCGAACAGTAAAAAAAAAAAGCAGTAGCATTATTTGACATTAAGGCGTCAAATAATGCTACTGCTTTTTGATGAGCAAAAAACAATATTATATGCTAACATATTTAGGTGAAACTGTCGTAGAATATCACGTCTAGGTAATTGTGCTTGCTACAGGTAAATTGAAAAAAACAACCAGTAAGTTGTTCTTTAATTAGTCAACTTAATACAAGACGTATATTTTATTATTGAAATATGCGGTAACAAAATTCATTTGAATATTTCAGCCACAGACTTTCATAGCACTGCAATGATACTAAAAAAATATCATCAGCGAAAAAATTTATAAATAAAAGAATACAACATCAAAACATATAAAATCTTATAATGTGCTAAAACTGCAACCTCCAAGCAACCCAGTTTGAGTCATCTATTGGCTACCAATAGCTAGTAGATTGCTCAAATGTTATTGTATTAGCTGCAGTATTGTAGTTAAACATTAGTGTTTTATTTTAATAAAGGAATTTACCCAGTTTAAAAAAGGAGGCTCTTAAATAGGTTGTATTTTATAATCCATTTTTGTGACCTCACAACTCAATATTTTTGACGGATAAGTAGAAAACTCTTTATATGCACACTATTTCCAAACCAATGACCCTATTTATAAATTAATAAAATTAATAAAATAATAAGAACGTATGGCGAGAACTGCATGTGAGATGCAAAGTAGAAGTATTCGCCCGAGTAACTGACCTGTATCCTCGCCTCGTTCAGCTTCGTGGTCCGCGCCAGCTCCTCGCGGCAGTAGATGTCAGGGTAATGTGATTTCGCGAATGCCGCCTCTAATTCCGCTAATTGTTCCTGTCACATTGAGGTATTATTTTAATTTTTGAGGTGTGCTTTGAGACATTAATAATGAAAGTTGTTCTGCTATGAGGTTTGTTAAGGTACATTACAATGATATTATATGTTTATATGAGGTAAATATCGCACAAGCGCGCGGAAACTGAGGCGGCAAAATTAAGTCAATTGTAGTAATTTTCATTACGACGCCTATTTCAAGCGCAAGTCTAAACATATAGCTATCCTTTTCTATATTATTTGTACCGTATTATCTGTCGCAGTAAGCATGTTTATGTCGTAAAGGAACAAAATCTGAGCACCGCGCAGTATGAATAAACGTCATCTTTAGTAAAACATCATTGGTACATTAAATAAAATGGTACTTGTTATGTACGGATGTTGCTCTATCTTTGGGTAACAGATTCATTTAGCCTCGATTATGTTCGTTACCCATGTTTGGTTATCCGTTCGTCATGAATCTCTTCTAAGTAAGTAGGTACTTACTGTTCTCTACCATTATTTGAAAAAAATACTGTCTACAGACCTCCAAGGTCCATGCCATTCTTCAACATATAGCTTAATATATTATACCAATGACAGGTATTTCTTACTGTTTATAATGATACATCAATAAATAGTTATGCTCAACAATTGACAATTGGCTACCTACATATCTTAATGCACGATATTAAGATATATACTGTAGGTAGTATTCTTATCAGTTTTCCGAATAAAGTTAGTAACAATACTTACTACTATTTGTATAAAATCATACTAATATTATAAAGGCGAAAGTTTGTTTGCCTGTTTGTGTTTGTATGTCTGTTACTCCTTCACGCTGAAAGGGCTGAAACGGGTTTGCATGAAATTCTAAATGACGATAGCTTATACCCTGGAATAACACATATTATACTACTTTTTTTGTACCGGAAGATCGATAGCTCCCGTGGGATTAGGTAGCGAGAAAACTGTAGTCCACGCCGGTGAAACCGCTGGGCGCCTCTAGAATTTCATATATGTTACATATCAAAGGAATACAGATTCTAATATCAACCTGCGTTCAAACCAGGTAATGAGTAAGTCATTCGGGTGCTCCTAAACGTCTCTTGCGCTACCTACAATGCTCACTGAAGTGCCTGACTGAGAGACCTAATATGTAAACTTCTAATAGTAACTATCGTCGTATTAGCTTAGAAAGGCATATCGATGGCGTCAGTGGTTCAACTCTAGCTCATATGTATTATGTGATATATGTTTGACCAGCAACCATGGTTTACGACTTAAGTACCTGTGTAAAAGTAGTTCTATGCCTCCGTCTCGCCGGTGTTGGACAGGAAGCAGTAGTAGGCGTGTGTCCGGCGTGTTGAGGACCAAGCGCTGGTGACAGAGCTGAAGTTCCACTTGAGTTCCCCGACCCGCCAGTCCCGCCTGGCTCCGGTTTTAATTTTTTGAATGCTCCTTCCACTGTTGGTAAATAATGTTGTATGTTTAAAAAGTACTGTTCAAAGTATTCGCCACAGTGTACCTTGTGCGAGTTATTTAAGATCGCTTGAATAGAATAGCTATACTCGTACAAATGCGTAAGCGCATCACAGAGAATAAATAACAGTATCAATGACAACTTCAAAACAGGGTTTTAGATTTGCAAAACTTATATAATTTTCAGTGGCGTAATGCAAACGCCCTTGTAGCGTTTATGGGCTTTAAAGACGTGAAAAACTCACATTAGGTCACTAGTCTTCTAGATAGCATTACTATTACAACACATCATTTGAGAATAAATCTCTGTCTCTAAAGTTAATAAATTGCTTGCCTGTGATGATTTGTGAATCAGTCATAGGAATTGTTAAAAAGAACTAACAAACTATTGAATTTGTGATAAATACTTTTCCTAATCTGTAATCGGACAACCAACGGTCAGAATATGTAACGACTCGTCAATATTCACGCTTTACGCTTTGTAACTATGTAATGGAATCTTAGAACGAGATTTTCACCCCCTTCAAAACTTCGAATTTATTTGAAACTTTGCACACCTTATCAAGGACCTATGAGAATGCATTAATTTCAATAGTTTTTCCTGTTATCCTCTTAAGGATTAGCGATTTTTTCTATCCGAAGACTCGGATAATCTTGAGACAAGTACATTTCTCAGAGAGAGAGCTCGAAATACGGCTATGGTATGCAAGACAGACAGCAGACGCACAAATTACTCACTCTCAACTAATATGTATAAAATTAAGGTAAATATTATCCAAAGTTCTATATATATAAAATTTAAAAAATCATCAATGGTTAACAGCTATAGAGATAAGAAATTGGGCGTCTACTTCAGATGCTTCTGCGCCATCGATATAGACATTGTACAGCTTTTTTATTTGAATAAAACTCGTTCACAATTCCAATTAGAAAATTCAATTCTACGAAGAAGAATTTTGGATTATGTGCCTAGCAGACTATGGTATATAGACTACAGGGTCTGTAAATACGATCATAAATCTAGATATCTGGATAGTCTTTTTAATACTTTATAGATCTAGCGTTTGACCCTTATCTCATTTGATGGTCAGTGAAGATGCGGTCGGAGATAAGATAAGATAAGGTAAGATAATATAAGATAAGATAAGATAGGGCAAAAACTTTATTGACCTTTGTCTTAACAATTATTGTCTATGACTATCTATATCTAAGAACTTATGTGTTTATAATTATGTACCGAAAGACAATAATACATTTCTGGAGCTGTTGGCACCTGAACTAGTATTTAAACTGTGTTTCAGAATGCCAAGCCCTCCGTCCTTAGAGTAACTACTGGTACATCATTTATAGAAGACTAAAAGGAGTGTAGAATAAAAGATGTATGTTGAGTATTTTTTCGGGTGAGAACGTAGTTGCGTTAATAAATGCTAAGATCACGTGCATGCACGTGAAGTAGGCATCTGGTGTGTAATCACGCTTCGTCTAGATTGTTTACTGGCTCTCAAGGAGTGCTGTCTGTACACACTATGTGTATGGTGACAGTTTTTCAAATTTGAGGGTGGTAGCTAGCCAGGGCGGTAGTCGTAAGTACCTTACCGCTTTGTTAACGTGTTGGTAAGTAAGAACAATCAACTACTGCGTCATGCCTCATCGCATCAAAGACCGCGTCAACTATCTTAAACAAGTTTACATCCACGTTCGAAGAACCTTTTCCTATTTGCATAGTGGGTTGTAGCGCGTCGACCCTTGCCGTAGGTCAAGTTCCCGCTCGTAATCGTAATTGCGTTTTAACTAACGACGTTGGAAGCTAATGATTCGAGGAGGCGCCTCCCGCCGACGTTACTAGGAACTCTCTTGGCGCTTGTATTGTATACCTCACGAAGCGTTTTAGAATAGAACTGTTGCACTGTGGGTGTTTAGTAGGTTCTTAAAAATATGGTTAGGTTACAACAGTTTTTAGAGACTTTTGGTGATGATTTTTCGTAAACGAAAACAATACAGAGCAATACAGGCCATCACTAAAGAAAAACTCAAAACTTTACTCGTTTAAAGTTTGTATATTTAGGTAACTTTTAAACTACCCACGAAGTATTTCTAAGGTATACATATTTATGCATATAAATAATATATTCGTAAATGTAAACTTAAAAGTCGATTACGCGTCGAAATTTTTTTAAGAAATGGGCTGAAAAACGTTTATAAACAAAACGATCATTTTCGAATTGCTGTCTTCTTTCTGACTTTTTGCTTCGGTACCTATACCTATGTTATCACATTTTTTTCTCATCGATCCGTTTTGATTTAAAAGCGGAGGAATCTATGGCATGTAAACTTTACTTATGATGCCTCTTTCACCTGGACAATGTGCAAGAATTATGGGTTTTCTGGAACTAGACTACATTACGCGTCGAAATACAAGAATATTCTTGGAATGTCAGAATCAATGGAAGAACGATCATACAAAGCGAAACCCTCACATTCGATAAGTAACTCAAATAAAATTATGAACATTGTCACATTTGTTTTACGAAATAGAACGAAAACTAAGATATAGACCTCATGCATATACATAGCTTTATTATTTTTTAAGAGTTATCTTTAAAAAAATTAGTTACCTACATGACAGTTACAAATATCATTAACATTTTTCAATACGAATCGTTAACAATTTATATTCGAGACTATCAAAATTTAATATCTAAAAACAATCAATGTTGTAAACACATCCACTTATTATTTTTGTTCTTCAATAATGTCGCTTGGAAAATTAAACCAGTTTATTTCCACTATTATACTACAAATTATGGATACCCAATAATATAATTTCAAGATAGCGACCGTATACAAAAATTATATCATTCGAGCTGTGAAAATTGTCTGATATTTTTTCAAATGTCATGTTGTCATATGAGTGTATAAGCAATCCTTACACGCAGCCTGTCATTTGACTGAACGAATGTTCAAACGTAATCAAGTTTCCATGAAAAATTCGCATATTGGCGACATAATCAGTTTACCTTCGGTTTCTCTGAGCTCCCGAATTAAGTGGGGGAGGTTTTAAAAGCGGCGTCGGAGGTCGGTTTGGCGAGTATTCATGCATTCCCTTTGACGGTGTTCCAGCTACTTACTAATTAACATGGAGCTAAGTGTTTGCGTTCGCGGTAAACGGAGCCTTTTAACGTTTAAAAGGTTAGATTTTTTGATCGCTTCTATGTTTTAGGGGCTTTGATGGCGTATATATTGGTCTGGCTTTTTAGCTGTCATTTTTTGAAATCCAATTAGGTCAATGCGCAGAGAGCTTGTTTTCATATTTATATTTGGAAATGTTATCTGTGTTTATGAAATGTGGGAGTGAATTGCACGAGATGCAACCGAAATCTCTCAGTAATTTGTGACAAGTCAATGAACAGTATTTATTTGTTGAATTTGGGGAACATTTGTTCGGGGGCGTAACGGAGATTCAATGTAACATGTCATTAGGGGCCGTAATCCCCTAATTATGACGATTGACATGAAAGCGCCATCTGTGGCGGCCGGGAGGTGTCGGGTGTCAGTGCGAAGTGTCGCCGACACTAAATACAGCCCTGGTGAAAATTGATTCGACGGCTACCAACACGTCTGTTTAGATGGAAATTGGTGATGAGTTTACAATGCATGTAGTAAAGGATTCATAGATCGCGTTTTGTTTTGTAGCGAGTTTTCTAAATATCATGTGGGAGAGCTATATACATATAGTACATACTATATATGTATGTAGGATTGGGATATTAGTGAATGTAAGGTAGCAACCCCAAGCGGTGAGTGAAAGGAACGAAAGAGGATGTGAGCGAAAAAGAGGAGGAAGTGAAGGAAGATGGCGAAAGTGAAGTAACGGTGTAAGACGAAGACGTAATATTAAGCTGCGCACAACACTATTTCTTTGTTAACTAATACGGTGAAGTGTAAAGAGAATTAAACGAAGTCAAGCGAAGAAGAAAATCATTTTATTTCCTACATGTATATATACATAAATATATATTTAGTTGTTATGTGAATAATCACTTTGATTAAAAGATAACGGAAATCTACAACTTGCAGCTAGTTTTTTGGTGGAAAAATACTGAATAAAATTGAATACAAAAAAAAGACAAAATTGAAGAAAAAAAATCCTTTCATGCAATGGCAAATAAAAAATCCAAATCGGTTTATAAATGACGGAGTTGTAAAGTTACTATTAATTTTAATAATCTTTTTTTTACGACTGCAATGCCGTTAATTTGGTGATTGTCGTGCGTGTTAATCGATACATTTGGCCAGATAAAGCTTTCACAAGAACCCTTTTATATGTAATGCTTCAAAAGTTAAGATGTACCTGTCTATGTACTCGCGTACCAGACGTAACCTACTTTTAGTAATCTTTATAATACAAGCATTAAATTTACAAAAGAATAAAGGTAATCTTACAAATATTTTAAAGCATATTTATACATCACAGTCAACGATTCGTGGGGGACGAATCGCTTGAAAATTGCAAAAATAAAAATTCCTAATCTCAATCCCTCTCGATCGAGAGACCACCTCTGGCGCGTGACGGGGTGCTTCGCCCCTCGAGCGGTGTCCATATGCCTGTCTCCACTCCACCACTGCTCCACTAATAGGTTTGTGATCGTCGCAAATGCCACAAAGCCGTGTGATTGCGATCTTTAATTGGCAATCTGTTGACGTTGACCTATCATTGCGGTAAGGTCAGCAAAATCATGGAAATATATCGTGGATGTGCTGATTCTGTAGACTCTCACCTGATAGTCAATGATTTTACATATTGTTTATTTTTGCTTTTCAATCACTTAAAAAAATAATCGGTGTCTCAATATATAGTTCTTGTTTTTTAGTAGCTCTATCTGATTTAGGTTACTACTTCCCTACCTGAAAGTACACGAATAAAGAAAGATAAAGAGAAAATATATTCATAAGCAAGTCTTGTCTTATCTATGTAAAGAAGTGCTACTCGATGCCTAATAATGTTTGGAACATTGAATTAAATCATTAATATGCTTAAAACATTTTTTTTGGCAAGGAATTAAAGAAATATATTTTTTCTTAGGCCTTCTGAGCAGGTTCAGAGTCGCATAACGAGCTATAGAGAGGGTTATGCTCGAGGTTTGTACTACGCGATCGAATCGAAAAGGAGGAGATCCGTAGAAGACGAAAGTCACCAGTTCCAACCGGTCTGGCAGAGGGTATTCAGGCGTCCTATGGCTGAGATGATGACGATAAGGTTTTTTTTCTCCATTCAAAGTGCATGTAAAACTTGCTCATTCAAAATAATCAGTAACTAATTAACGCACTCATTTACCTGTTCCAAGCTTTAGCCTTAATTGCATTAGAGCTCATCACAGTATTATAAGAATTAAGTTATCTGTACGCGCCTTAATAATAATTTAATAAAACTTTGTAAAGGTCAAAATAATACACACCAAACTCATATTTATTTGATAGTAGCTTTTTTCTAGTGGCAGCTGATCTTTCGACCCAGCGCGTTTCTACAATAGGCTTACCGGAGTGACGACGTGTCAGGGGTGCGCACGCGCCGCGATTACACTCCATTATGTCGAGAGGTGCTCTAGTGAGGATTATTATGCGCATATTGGTTAGCTGTTTACAAGATTTACTTTTTATACGAAGCCGTTTTGTGAGGGCAGTCTATTTTTAAATTTGGAATTAGAAATGTAACTTTTTTCTTGGTCTTTCTAACCTCCTTGAATCGTGATCGTTACTCATTCGAATTCTTTTGATTGCCACTCTCCACCTGTCATTGCATGACCTTGTAGGACCACAATTTTGAGCCTTGGTTTCTTGGTTTTTTGCCTTCTATTTTTCCAGCAACGATTCATCTGTCCAGGTTGTCTGATGGCTGATTTCTGCAACTACGTGACTGAAGTACAGAAAGACCCGATGGAAGTAGATTGTTGATAACCGTCTATCGTTTTCGATCTTGAACTCATTCAGGATTGATTCTTAACCTTTAATGCCACATGCAATATCACGTTTCAAACGCGTCTGTCCTCTGTTTGTTCTGTGCTTTCAAATAATGCCAATGCAATTAATTTTTTCATGTAAAAAAATGAAATTCATGTTGAAAATGTTTATTTAAACGATATATATAATATACGATACGTAATTTATTATTATGAAATCTCGTTTTTTAAGACGTGAATATATCTAAGAAACATCGTATAGGAAATATAAGTCACGGTAATACCAGGTTATGTCGATACACAACTTATTTATTTATTTATTTATTCACATAATCCAACAGAGTCGCATTATAAAAAAAATATTTAAACAAATCTGTTTTAAAATGATGAAAAAAAAAAGAAATTTTGCCTCTGACCACCGTTAGCCCAATAACACACTGCCCGACAGTACCAGCATACATGGATGTTGCCAGCTCAGAAATAAGCAAGACCAAATATAGCAATATGAGATTGACATAATTAAAGACACATTAAAAATTGATCCCAAGTTTTGCCTGCAAAATTGTGATTTAACCTCAGATTTCGGCAAAAATCTCGGATAATTTGGTTGGCGCAAGTGGGCCTAATAATATCATATTGACACCATAATCCATCCTGCCTAGTATGAAAAATATTAAGCTTCATAGAACAGATTTTGTTCTAAATGTTCCGGAAACGTCCACAAGGTGCGTGAAAGGGGTGGTCACATCCAGTAGACAGGTGTGAAGGGCACGCGACCGCCACGTGCCGCTTATTCAACTAAACTAAATTTCTCGAAAAAAAGAAAAGTAAGTTAAGTTTTATATGGTTACGATAAAGTCTAAATAAGTATGACACTTATCAATAACAAAACTAAAAATTGATGTTTTTATTTAATTTGGGGGTCATCATCATAATCATCATTTCACCCATACGACGTCTACTGCTGAACATAACCTTCCCCATATAGGAGGGATTTGGCAATACTCGCCACGCTTGGCAGGCGGGTTGGCGAGCGCAGTATGATTTCCGATCCTCAGAAGGCGCTGCTGCCCACCTTCTTGTATGTGATATCTTAGCTGACTTTTATGGCATCCGCGGGTAGTGATGGGGGAGTACTATTCTAGGCCGGTACTATTATCGCATTTGCGGGTAGTTTTAGGTAATTTAAGTCGTCACATATTTGGTGCCTACTAAAACTACCCACAATTGGCCAGCAATTGAGTAACACTCGTCTAATTCGAGCAAAGGAGTACGCTGAAAACCAGCCCTGTTCAAGGTTACCCAGATTAGTGCTGAGCGTACCCCTATTGCCAAAAAGAATGCAATTTGTGCTATGGATATATATAACTATGTATGAATTTACCTTTTTTGTGTTATATGTTTACGAATTCTGTTTTTATTGGCAATAAATACGTTTTTATCTTTATCTTTTTATCTAATATTAGTGACAGCGTTGTATGGAGTTATACGAATTTGGATTTAAGAGTAAATAGAACAGGAGCTGTCTCATTTTGAAGAATTTTTGTGAATTTTAGCTAGTTCGTTTGATTAACAGAAAAAGGGCCAAAATCTACTTTGTAATAACAGTACAAACATCACATAGGTATATCTGTTGGAATCCTTTTGTACTAAATTAAAAAAAGGAGGAACCTCTGATTACCGATGCTTATTATATTTTTAGTGTATGATCTTCATCATATTTTGTGAACGGTTTGAATTTTTTTTCATTCCATTGAATTGGACATTATCAGATTAGGCCCTTAAAAGTTTTATCAATGAGTTTGGTATTTCTCGATAATTTCAATTTCAATTATAAAAGAACCCCATGACGGTTATTACCAAATAACTCCTTCATTCATGAACCGATTTTAAAATTCCTTTTTACAATTAGTTGAAAATGTTCCACGTATGGAAGTTGGTCGGTATGGAAGTGGAGGATGGTTATAATCATATTCATCATCATCATCATCATCTCAGCCATAGGACGTCCACTGCTGGACATAGGCCTCCCCCATTGATTTCCACAAAGACCGGTTGGAAGCGGCCCGCATCCAGCCCCTGCCTGCGATCTTAGTCAGGTCGTCTGTCCACCTGGTCGGTGGCCGTCCTATGCTGCGCTTGCCAGTCCGTGGTCTCCACTCGAGAACCTTTCGACCCCAACGGCCATCAGTTCGTCGAGCTATGTGCCCTGCCCACTGCCACTTCAACTTGCTAATCCGCTGGGCTATGTCGGTGACTTTGTTCTTCTACGGATCTCCTCATTTCTGATTCGATCGCGTAGAGAAACTCCGAGCATAGCCCTCTCCATAGCTCGGTGTGCGACGCTGAGCCTGTTCAGAAGGCCCATAGTCAGGGACCACGTTTCAGATCCGTAAGTCATCACTGGTATATAATCATATTGCAACCTACCTTATTGTATAAGGCAATTTTGAGTGTTCTTTTCGGTTGGTTTGAATGCAGTTTAGACGGGCTAATTTTTTTTTTCTAATCACTCTCAGACCCTCGCACTAGGATTACCTGTATCGCGGGAGGCATGGACACACACAATCACAGCACACAAACATCCAAGACCCGGGACAAACATCTACACTCATCGCACAAATGTTTGCCCCTGCCGGGATTCGAACCCAAGGTCCCCGAGACACAGAAGTCATGTTAATGACACTAACCACTGCGCCACGGCGACCGTCAATTGAAATTCGTTTGTTTAATTTTTGGAACATACCACCTCTTACGTGAAAAAAGCACTAGCATGAAAACTCAGAATTAAAACATTTCTTAATTATAGCATTTTTAATGTTCTGTTGTAGGTATAGATTGTCTTATTAAGTAGTGAAATATAAATTTAAAGTATCATAAAATGCCAATAAATTATTGTATATAGTAAATCTTTATTTCCCACATTTAAAACATTGAAAAAAAAAGCATATTTTACATATAGTTATAGAAAATTGAGGAAATTGGAGGAAATTGAGTTCGTTGACAGCTATGCACGTTCCTACATTCTAAACGCTTATTTAAAAAATGTACACATAGTACTACTACGTACGTTCGTCGTGGCTCGGGGATCAGTGACATTGACTTTAGAACCGAGACCCCGGGTTCGAATCTCGGCTAGTGCAAATATTTCTGTGATGAGCATAGATGATTGTTCTCGAGTCCTAAATGCTTGTGTATTGCGATTGTGTATGTCCATACCTCACGCGACACAAGGTATGCTAGTGCGGGGCTGTGAGGTGAATGCATTTGTTTAGTTATTTTAAAATTGAATGTTACATACAAGTATTAATATCTTATTGTTTAATCTTTCTCAAAAAATGTTGCTTCATAGATAATAATAACTGACGTTAGAGTCCTGAGACCTATACCACGGGTTCCGAACCTAGTTTAGGTTTCAGGTTCACCATTTATTATAAATATCATGTATCTATAAACAATAAAGATATATATATATATATATATATATATATGTGTATATTTTTTTTTTCTTTCATCACACTCAGACCCCCGCACTAGGATTCCCTGTATCGCGGGAGGCATGGACACACTCATCGCACAAATGTTTGCCCCTGCCGGGATTCGAAGCCAGAGTCCCAGAGACACAGAATTCATGTCGATGACACAAACCACTGCGCCACGGGACCGTCATATTATTTAATCAAAAGTAGTCTACGTAAGCTACATTTACTATTAGTTACTGTAGTCCTAAACTTAATGGTGTCCATTTGATAATTAATTAGTTTTTACGGTTATCTTTGAGGTTATTTAAGAAGGTAATTGTGTTGTTTAGATATCACTTCTCAAATTGATTACATCGTTAAGGAAGCAGCCTGGCTGGGTAGACACATTCAATAAGAGTCATTTTCGTTTATTACGGAATATAAACGGACGTGCGTAATTAGCGTATTTTTTATTTTAAGATGGCTCTGTTAACTGTCACGATAACTGTGGTTATTTTTGGTGAGATATCTTATGTTTATTCATTTCAATTCTTATTTCTTTATTTATATATGCTATTTTATAATCGAATGTAATGATAAGGATAGCGTTTTGCTTATTTTTAAAAATGTATCAAAAATCATATCATGTGTGAGGTGGAGATTTTGTTTATTAGTTTTGGTATCTTTGGTTCAGCATAAAAACAGTCAGGAGCCAAAATCCGGTTAAGTATAATTCTATCGATAGTTTTTTGTTTGTTTTAAAAAAGAACATTCATACGACAAAATAATAAAAATATTCATACGAAACTGAGTTTGTTTGGTAGTGGCATAGTGTAGACATAGTCAAGAAAATTTAAATCGGCTAAAAACATTCTAATTAAGAATGCATACCTAGTATGATACTGTTTTTCTTGTCATTATCCTACACTGGGTGGGTCGGCACATCATGTGTTTCTCCTGCACGCCATTTTATTATAATCTTAATCAATTTATTGGTAATATAAATTTACACATCAAACATAGTTTACATAATTATAATCAATTTCGCCAGCGATCTTGGAATCTCCATCACCTTATGTTTATTACGGGTGTTGTACCCATGAACGGAGCTGGGTTTAATAAATCTTAATATAACTTATAAAATAATAATAATAAATCAAATAATATAACTTATAAGTCATCTCAATGCTCACACCTTTCATAGACATCGGTAGCATTCTTCACATAATCCATCCATCCCCTTTTCGGCCTTCCTCTACCTCTATATCCATCCACATTCATACCATCAGCTTACCTGCTTTGATGTTAGACATTATTTGGGAGACGAAGATGATTTGAATGCTCTACTTTACTCAAGTCTCCCTATTAGTATGTGAATATACAGTATATAGTATTATAAATGTGAAAGTTTGGATGGATGGATGGATGTATGTTTGTTACTCAATCACGATCAAACGGCTGGACGGATTTGGATGAAATGTGGTATGTAAATAGTTCGGCCCCGGAATAACACATGGGCTATTTCTTTTCATCATCATCAGTCATCACCACGCGGGTAAAACCGTGGGGCGTAGCTAGTAATACATATTCAATTCAGAGCTTTTTAACCGCTTCTCCTTGGTAGTGGTTCTATATATTTTGGAACGCGGCCTTTTTGAATATTAGTTAATATTTCAACGTTCATAAGTGAGACCTGGGTACCAAAATTGAATACTTAAATAGTTTTGAATATGACAAATTTATCTATATAAAAAAATGGGCTCACAGAAGTGAAAACTTGCATTTATGTGGTAAAATACAATATTCATTTATTGCGCTCTCGTACAAAAAACATGACAATAGGTTTATTGATTTTATGTACCTACGTTTATTGATTTTATGTAGTCAAAGTCAATAAAGGGGCGAGCGCGATGAGCGCAGTCTGCTTCAAAAAGGTCGTATTATACCTACCAACAAACGAAAATGTTCCTTATACAACATACATCAATCATTTTAGTTGAAATTTCAACTACTCTCCGTCTTACGAATTTTCGACGTCACGCGCTTCAAGAGTTTTGCGATCAGTGTCACGTGTCCTGACGCGAAATGTCACGACGCGAGTTTAACATATTTTACCCATACAAAAATGCACAACGCCTGGAATAATTACGTGTGAAGCATTGTCGCTCTGGTACTTATTGTAAACAATATTATAATATTTAGTAAAATTGTATTAACATTCCACAAATGTTAGTCAAATGATTTGTTCATTTAGACAGGTCGCTCATAATAGTAACATTGGTGAAGCCGCAAATGTATTATTTTATCGTTATGGTTTAAGTTATTTCTTTCTCCAAAAGAGTATAGAAAATACATGACTTCACGCTAAAGAATGTACGAGATTTGACACAGATTTGTACAGATTCACATATATTCATTTATGCCACGGTAAGACACGCTTTGTCGATAAGGTAAAAAGTCTAGTAAGTTTAAAACAGGAATTTTCACCGAAAAATGTATGCAATCAAAGTATATCCTTCAAATTACTGACTAAATTTTTTTTCGTTATATATATTTTATATCATAATTATATAAGTTAAAATATGCCCCGTATATTTCATAATATTCTGTTTTATTTGCTCCTTATCCTACTAATCCTGTCCTATCCTACTTCCTACTAATATTATAAAGGCAAAAGTTTGTGTGTATACATTATATACACATACATATATTGTTCCTTCTTCACGCTCAAATGGCTACAGCGATTTCGATGAAATTTGGTATGTAGATGTTATTCCGGGACCTGAAGTTCCCGGGAGTTGTATAGGCTTCTTTCCATCATCATCATCATCATCATCATCATCAGCAGCAGCAGCAGCAGCAGCATCATCATCATCATCATCATCATCGATCATCATCACGCGGGTAAAACTACGGGGCGCAGAAATTGAAGTTTCTCAATAGTTCAAAATATGTGTTCATCAGGTACAACTTCTATAAGAGCCGGATTCCTGGATGCCTTTAATGATGTCGTGGATGAAGATACAGTCAATGAGCCAGTGACAACGTTTAGTTCGATGTCTCAAATCCACAATAATAAAGAAGAAAACTCAGGTTCAAGCTATCACAGAAATTCATGGTGGGACATCTTATCAAATCAACGAAAACCTGTTGCAAATGATTTAGCTCTTCTTACGACAACAGACAGTCCCACAGACGTAGATCCAGAAATAGCGAAAAGATTTCCCGTAGGTGTCAAACTATTAAACAGACTCAAAGAACTCAACAAATTGAAAGATGAAGGCAAGCTGTTTGGAGAAAATAAGACTGAAGATAAAACTGACGATGTGATCTCAGATATAAATGACACCGTTGATCACAATAATAATAACAAAACAACTGCAATACCGAATATTGGCGTTGATCATGATAAAAAGCAGAATGCAAATGTTAAAGAGAAAAAAGACATCAAGAAAAAATGCATATTTCAAGCACAGCCTGTAATCCCAGAAAACGAAATTAATAAGCAAGACAACATTTTTTACTATGTAGATTGTGTTTAAATAATTAGTATACAACACTTCATTTTAACCTCAAATGTCCATGTGGTTATTGGCATATAATTATTGAATTATGATATAATAACGTGACAAAAGAATAAAAATAATAATTAATAGTAATAATAAAAGAAAAAAAATATATTTGCATAACTGACTAAATACAAATATCCGACTATAAAATATCGACGCCATAAAATTATATGATGAAAAAAAAAAAAAATTTGATTTTCATTATCTTATTAATTAATTATTATTCCAATATTGTACGCGCCTTCCTCTTTTCTAAAGTTGTTGTGCCCGACAGCGTCTCTAATAAACTGTATTTTATTGTAATACCACCGACACTTGTACTATAAGAGATTGCAATAAAGTTTTGAATTGAATTGAATTAGAATTATGGGATAAATAAAAATTTGGTTATTTAAGAACTTACCAAGCGTGAGTTCTTCGAAGAAATATACACACACCCTAATATTATTCTGATGCCTAAACGATTTGACTTTATAACCAATATAACGTAAATGACTGTGATTGTTATCGATATTTAAAATACCATAACCATTGTAATAATGTAAAATTATCAACATAATATAGTCGAGAGCCCTATTGTCTAGAATTAGTCTCTGAATACTTCCAGGATATCATGTAACTGTTCTAATAAATATAATATATTATATAAAATATTACTAATAGTCAATAAAGTTTTTATTTATTATTATATTATTTACTAGCTTCGCGCCATTTAATACGGTTTCCCATACAGATATCACACGAATAAGTAGCCTATGCTCTGTATCAAACTATAAACTATCTGTAGACTAAATTTCAATGTTCTGGTGTCATTGAGTAACAAACATCCATCCATTCTTCTTCATTACCGTTTATATGACAGGGATTTCATGCCCTTACTTAAAGTACTAAAAAACAATTTAATTTAGATATTCTAATAGCGTAATATTAATTATCATAGTATAATAATTATGTTATCTCAAACTATTACACTCTGAAACCGTTCCATATATCTGTACAGCCCAACTTGGCAACTGTAGTCGTTTCAAAATTCAGGTTTCGCTCGCGGCAGCCGGGTCGGATAGTCCGACGGGGGCTGAAGGGGGGGGGGGGGGGGGAATCGTTAGTGACATTTCGTATTCATGACGTCACCCGTTCCTCGATTGTTTGCAATATTACTCTAATTGGGATTGTAATTAAACGCACATATACAGCGTCCGTCTGCAGCTACGTGATTGTAGCAACACTATTGTGTCTTTCGTGAGCTAATGAGCGCTAATTTTGTGAAGCTGGTGCCCATATTGGATAGTTCACTGTATGGTCAAGTTTCCACTGTGGTTAGACTGATCTGGATAGAAAACGGTTTCAGACATAGAAACTGGCATGGCGGTCGGATTCAATTTGTCACGATCGAATCTTGAAGCTCTTCCAAAATACGACACAATAATTTCCATCTGAACGAAAGCGGAATTTTGATAGTGATATAATTTATTTCCTATTTTTTGGCGTTATTCCTTTAGTCAAACTTGATAATGCCTTTATAGTTAATCAAAACCAGTCTAGCCATCGAACTAGTCACATAGTAGTTACGGTACTGCAGTAATCTCTTTACAGACATTTTGCATTATCTTTTCTATTTTACAGAATTAACAGTCCAACGCATGTTATGGGTACAGAAGTATATAATAAACTGCCAGGACACGACACTACTGCAATCACGTATTGTGGTTATAAACTAACTTAAAACGCTGGCTAATCAAGTCGGTGTTCTATAGTTTTGCAGTTCGGTTTGAATTCGTTAATTTGAAATGAATAATAGTCCTTAACTTATAGTAATATGTATTTTTCATATGGTTAATTATGATATAGATACATTTTTTATTGATTTATAATATATCCATAATGATCATCATCAGGATGATGATGGATGGGGGAGGCATATGTCCAGCAGTGGGCGTCCTATGGGTGAGAATGATCATAATGAGTCTAAAATGTAATGAACGTATCGGAATATTTTATTATTTTTATTACTGACCTGTGATTATGCGCTATTACCAATATATTGATTTAATTTTGTATAAAGTTTTATGAAGTATGTCCGATAAGAATTCGAATAAAATTGGGGAGATATTTTAAACCAATTAAATAGTAGTGATTCTCTTGTACAACTAAAGTAAACTAAAATTCTGGAAAATAAAGTTTTTATACGGTTACGATACATTCCAAATGAGTAATAAGACAAGACTAAAAAAAGGATTTTTGTTAATATTGCGGGTAGATTTAAATAAAATAAGTCGCTACTTAATTGGTGACTATAAATACCCGCGATTTGCCAGCAATTAAAACTCGTCTAATATCAGAGATATCGTTGTGCAGATTTATACGATGTTGGATTTTAGCGTAAATAATATGCGAGCTATTACATTTTGAAACATTTTAGGGAATTTTAATAAGTTCCAGTCATTAACAGTGTCATTTGTAAAAAAAATTTGAACTTGCTGAAAAATATACTTTTCACTGTTTTCTTAATTATTGTTAAGGTTTTCTCGTCTAAATTTGATGTGAAATATTGCATTGGAAGGTTGTGTTCACCGATCAGATAAGGTTATAAAAATGATTTATTGAAAAAATAAAGATTGGAATTATTGTGACATTGGCAGTGCAATGAAAGATTTTTTCAACAGTTTTGGATTATTAGGTTTTGAGTGAACACGCAAACAAATTGGAAATAAATTAGATACATAAATATCATGGGCATCCAAGAATAGGACGGCCGCCGACAAGGTGGACAATGGACCTGAACAAGATCGCAGGTAAGGGCCGCTTCAATCCGGTTCTTGTGGAAATCATTCGGGGAGGCCATAGGATGTCCACTGCTGGACTTATGTCCAGCAGTGGATATCCTATAGCTGAGATGACAATGATGATGATCCAAGAATAATTGGTTACTATCACCTCGTAACGGAATTGAATATGTGATACGAATGCCATTATAAGTCGACTACAATGAAATACCGTGGCCTTTTGAGTCAAATTGGACTTCTGGACATCGAGGAGCCTATTGATCTAGACAAGGACAAATTGGAAACGACCACAAATTATATTCAAGGTCGATTTTACAGGGCCGACTGTGCACTTTATACTTATATAAATTAGGCGATGGAACTTCTACACTAATTGCGTATAGATGTGGTCTGAGTAGCTGCGCTTGTCGGTCTGTCGTTTTAACTAAGTAACACAAACAATATATTTAAAAAACACAAACAATATAACACAGAAATACATATTGAAATAATTTTGATAGCGGATTTTAAAATAAATACAGAGTGATTAGTATTAGGCGCCTACAAATGTTGACAAGCAACACATTACGTAAATTTTATATGCGTAAATTACCAGCGTGAAGGTAATATTAAAATCAATTAAAAATTAGTTAGCACCGAACCTTATTTCTGATTTCACACAACCTCATGGGAAAACCCCGTAATACCTGATTTTATTCCTATACAGGGCTACGTCGAACCGGATATTGATATATTAATGTGAACCAGTGAAATATAGGGAGTTGGAGTTAATTAGGTGGTAATTAGAAGTTGCGATTGCTTTGGGTCACTGGAAGGTCAATCACCGTGATACGGAGAAGATTCCCGTCTTTGGATATTGAAGCCCAATACAAAAGGAGTATCATTATAGGAAGTGTTTTCTATTGATTTACACCCAACACTCTATTCAGGCATTATATAAACTTAAGTGAATACTTAAGTTCCCAAATTTGTGAGAACAGGGTTAGTAAATCATCGTGTATTATCGTTATTACTTTCATTTCTGAAGCCTCAAACTCATACACACTAAATTGTGAAGAAAAATAATTCTATTTAACATTCAATTTATGTCTGATAAACCTATTGAACAGGGATTTAAATCTATTGCACCCCTTATTATCTTGCCGAAGTCGGTTGCAACTTAGAGTGCATTGATTAGGTGGCGTAACCATTACTTTTACAATTGGTCGGCTAATACATGTCTTGTGCTAATTCATTGTTATATTTTCACCTTTCGACTTTTACTTACAAACGTAATCAATGAGTGAATAGGTACCTACTAGGTTTGCGTGCTAAATCCTAGACATCGTCATCACTTAACTTCGGGTGAGACAGTTGTCAAACGCAAACATATAATATGTAAAAAATAATAATAATAATTAAGATAACATAGAGAAATAACAATAAACATAAAATCTGTTTTACACGTTTTATGTAAAATATTTCAAAAATCGAAATGGGTGAGAAGCCGTTCGTTTTCTTTTGTAAACAAGAAAGTCGCTTAGTTACTTTACGTTTAAGGTATGTAGAAGCGACACCAAGTGCATACAAGGGGGGCTCCGGCAGCAGGGTGCAGGGTGGTGCATTTTCACCCCCATGTCAGGAAAGAAAACACATACACACAACACCATACACACACAAAACACACACACACCCACACAGACACACACACACACACAAACACACACACACGTTTATTAGTTAAAGGACACAATTTATTCATCCTCTGGAACTTACTTTAATGAACCAATCGAAGGTAATGCAGAACCTACGACACAAGAATCACTTCTTAGTGTAGATTCTGCACGTCAATATTTAAGTGGAATTTGTATACTTTTTACGATAATAAATTGAATTGAATTGAATTGTATATAACATTTGTTTTAGTAAGTTAATTGTACGAATAAACACTGAAGGCGTCTAGGTTGCTCTCCAAATTTGTTCATAACCTCGTCAATAAATTCAGCATCCTCGCGCCCGTCAGCGTCGAAAAGAATCGTGTAAGGAAATCGACACGGAGTTCAGAACCGTGCAGTGCAATTCAGAACTTTTGTGCAGTGTAGATGCAGATGCACCTCCCTAAAACTAATCCTGCCGGCGCCCATGAAGGTTACTACGTCGTCAGTTCCTATTTCTTGGCTTTTGACACGCTGCAACTTCGGACACATTCTCTAGCCGCTGACACGTGTCTACATAATTGTAGGTACCTACATAACGTTCTTAGCTTACACTAGTACTAGTATGTATTCTATCTGATCTATGGCTTACACTATCTTTTTTATGTAATAAATGGCTAACAAGCATACGGGCCGCCTGATAGTAAGCGATCACTGTCGCCCATGGATATCTGTAAACTGGTGGCATTACGATACATAGCCAATTCTTTTTAAGACTCTGTTAACTCTCCTATTGAAGAATCCCATATTGTAGCTACTCGGAAACACCGAGTTAGGAAGCTCGTTCCACATTTTGCAGGTGTGTGGCAGAAACGATCTATGAAATCGCACAGTGCTTATTTGACTCATATGACTCAATAATATGTGAATGAGCTTTCAAACGGTGCCGGCAAGTGCGGTGGTAAAACCGTGATGCCGGAATAAGGTTGAAGAGCTCTTCAGAACACTCCCTGTTGTGTATAAATATATATAACTACGGTAGAGGACACACAGAGACTCAATCTCTCCACGTATACCGAGGAGCTCTAGGTCTTCGGTGAGTTTGGGGTCGTCGGGGCTGTTTCAAAGTTCTATTTTAAGTGACTATGGTTTTGCTGTATTATAGGTATTTTTCTTATCAAGCTGCACCACATAAGTAGGTATAGTCTGAACTTTGTCATCCTTAAAGTCTGTAATTTAATGAAGACGTGTTTACGGCTTCGTCACGGAAACATCGGTAAACACATTAGAACATTTATGTCATCTGTCAGCAAGTATTCTTCTTCTTTTCTTAAATTATGGCCTCTGCTCGAACGTTTGGTTAACCCCTAGACAGAGAAAACAATTCTCTGTTTAGGGGTTAATAACATATCGGCCAAATTTGTTTAATTATTCATTTTGGAAAGTGGCGTTACATTGTCCGAAACCTTAGTCAATTTATTGACGTAGGTACATACCTAAGTGCGTCGTGGATGCCTTTAGCAAAATAAAATACTAATTAGTAACTAATTACAATACTGGAGCTACTACAATAAAATAAGAATAAAATTTGAATAATCCACTAGCAATTGTCAGCCTATAGATAACGCAAATGTTCTAATCCGCTACCAGTTAACAGCGTGCCCAGAATGCTAGCAGCATTGCCACGTTGAATCGCAATGCTGATTCGTTGAGCCAAATAATTATGTGCCAGCATTTAGGTCACACGTCGATTGAATGCCTAAATTGAATAAATCACTATGAATATGTGTATCTTTATAAATTTACACACATTGATGTAGATTATATAAATGAGTAATAATGGTGTGAGTTATTATTGAAAGTAAAGTGAAATACGTTATGACATGACAAATATTTCATTTTGAAGCTAAAATTTTTAAATTTCTCAGTTCTATCCAACACTTGTCACCACAACGACACAATAATTATCTTGCCCAGTCGTGTAATTTCTTGCTACCTATATACAGTTTCCCTGAGCTCAGTAGTGCACGCTCATTAATAAGAGCTTAAAGGTAAAGGTCTATGGGTTGTCTAACAAGTGTCATGATAACCAATCAAGACAGGCTCCTGTACTGGAAGTCCCTAGAGAGGCATGCAGCATGCTAAGATATATTTTGATGTTGACCTATGTATAGGTACACACCTGTATGATCCTGGAGTGATCTGCTAAGTGCGGGGGCAGGAGGTGTTGCTGCGTGATCTCCACTATACAATCCTCCGAATTCTTCAGCGGATGAAGAAGATGCATTACTGCACTTTCGCCCTTTGTCCGGCGTATACTTTGTCTCTCCGGTCGACGATAGGTACTTGGCATCCGTCTGGTGCTCGTCCAACAGCCCGGGCACGCCGAGCAGTCCTCCGACCAGATTCGGCCTCAACTCCTCCATGATCTTCGCTCCCTGGCCGCATGCGGCTCCGCTGGTAAAGTTAAGCTGGCGGCTGAAGAAGGCGGGGAAGATGTTGAACTGCTGTGGATCCGGCAGCGCGGAGAGAGGCGGCGCGGGCGGCTCCGCGGCCCCCGCGCACGCCGAGCTCTTGAACTCCACCGTGCTGTGGCCGGTGCGCTGGCTGAGCGACCAGCGCGGCTCTCCCGCGCTTCTATCGTGTTCCGTACCACCACCACCGTCGCCGTCGCCGTCGGCTCGGCCCCGACGCTCACTGACTAACCACATTATAGTGACGTCGCGCGGTGAGATCCGCCGACCATGCCGCCCCGCGCGTTAATTGTTCGCGACTGCGCGAGAGGACATCGCATCACCGCCCACGGGCAAGAGCGAAACGGCTCGCTCCCATACCCCTGTGATCGATGTAAGCCTTCGTGGGGATGCTGCGTCTCATTCATCCCCGGGAGCAAATGGCACGTGGGGCGGGTCGATGGGCGGGAGCGACGCGTGGATTGGCGGACGCTTGCAGCCGCCGCGCCGCCGCCGCCGCCGCCGCGGGCGAAATACGGGTTTTCTTTGTTTTATTGTCCCCACGGCTCCTCGTCGATCTTGCGTTTAAAGTTTATGCATTACACTATTTTTTATTTCAAAAAACACATAATCACCTATGAAGTTCTTGAGGTAAACGTGGCAATGCGATATTTGTTACATTGCTGAGTGTTGTGACAGTTTCAGTGCATTATACAGATAAACAGGTCCCGAATGCCTATATCGTGGCTTATTCACAGCCGGCGGTGTGATTGATTTGTATTAGGTCTGTAGGTAGGCATTGATATGCTTCATATCCCATCGGCTGCTTACAATAATTCATATATCGGTACTGATCTCCGTAAGCGAATTTTTCTTCCCATACATATTTTCTAGATTTGATTCCTATTGCCGCTATCATGTAGAAAAAGGGTAAGAAAATGAAGATCTTAAAAATCATATGGCATTAACGTAAATTTTAATGTTGTCTGTATCACTATCGATATCGTTCAATTTATGATCTAGTTCAGGTAACAGGTAAAAAAACATAAATGATCTCCATAAGCGAATTTTTCTTTCCATAGGTACATTTATTCTACATTTGATTCTTAACAAGCTTCAGAAAAGTGTAAAAAAGTGTATGTCTTAATAATCACGGTCGATAACTTCTTCTTTTTCTTCTTGTCCTTATCCCATCTTAGGTGGGGTCGGAACAACATGTTTTCTTCCATTCTCTTCTATCATCGTAATCACGGTCGATAACTTTAACTTTAAATGCTCCATAGGTAATTACTACATTAAAAAATACATCAGTATACATTTTAATTTTAATTTTTCCATTAACAAGTGTTCTTCATAGAGATTGTATCTTAACATTATACCCCTTTCTGTCCCCCGTGGCACTGTGGTTATGAATATCATTAGCGGTATCATGTTCGCGCACCGAATGTGCATATTTCATGATCAGATGAAAGATAAGTCACTGTGATGTTAAATTAGAAACTCGTTTTAAATAAAGAAACAATAAAGTACGAAAATATGCTAACCTAGTAAAAGGCATTTGAGACATTGGACTCGTGGGGACACGGGATTTAAAAAAAAATATCAGTACGACGCGTGACTATAATCGTGGCAAACATTTAGATCACATATCTAACAAACAAGGTTTTGATTTAGATCGATAGTTTTGATTTTGGTTTGTGATTTAGATCTTGATGATCTAAATCACAAACCTAACAACCTTGTCAGCACTGTAATGCAACGGAATGTTTTTATCAATCAACTAGAGTACAAGTTATGAGCTATTTCTCAGCTCCCTGACGTTATATTGTAATGCGAAGTACCCTACCCGGGAATCCCATTGATTGAAAACAATCTGTATTATATTTAGCTGTCCTGCAACTGATAATGCAAGAACAGACGAACAGACAGACCAGAAATTCAATAAACCCTTAATTTCTTATGCTGTTGCTTAACTGTAACACTCCCGACAAGCTTTTGTTGAAATATTTTCTATGTACGGACTACTTAATTTGCTTTTACAGTGGTATGATATGTAGTACCTACAGATACTGTATGAAATAGTATTTGTCATACGATGTTCCAATTGAGGCTAGGTATGGTTTATAGGCGTTATAGCCCAGTTGAGCTCCGAACTGTTTAGGTATGTGAACGATTTAACTGTGGGTACATAGAAATCACTGTTCGCCGTTTATCGGTACAAGGAATTTTTTTTTAGCCGCTACATTTTTTTACCGATTTTTTTTCCGGCTAGCTGTCGCGACATTTCGGTTAGCCGAAGGTATGTTAAAAATGAACTAAATATGTATAGTAAAGTTATTCTAAGATTATAATTTTATTATCTTTTCTGAAATACTTAGTAACGAGAGTTACGGGAAAGTAATAACTACTCCATCACCATTGAAACTAAAAATTAAGCTTTACAAAAACTCGTTGCAAAATAGACTTTATTCCAAACCCCACAAACGCGGGCTAAACCGCAGGGCGCAGTTACTCTGTCTGTAATTAGCAGTATAGGGTTCCTGTACGATTTCCTTTTGGACGACACATTATGTAACAATTGCATCGAAACAATTATTTATTTTTAATTTAATCATAATTTATTAAACAACATCATTTCCATCGAAATAATTATTTATTAGGAAGCCGCACAAAACAGAATCCATTTTGTAGACTAAAGTGAAGTTTTCGGGTGGTAATTAGGGGAGAAGTAAAACGTCTTAGAACTTTATTAGTAGTTTTAATTGATTCCCCGCTCCTTGAAGTGAGACTTGGAAAGCTTGGGCTAAGTTTTAGCAAAGAGGTATATATGTTACACTGTAGGATATTTTAGATACGTATGTACTTACATGTGAATGCTTTTACTGGTGTAAGAAATGGGAATTAAAAAAGTTACTCTAAAGATACAGGACTTTGCACTTCTACCTGGAACTTCCAATGGCTAACAAGTTACTTTGTAGTAGGTAAGCCATTTTGAAAGCTGTATTTAATACTAGCTGAGCCCTGCGGTTCCACACGCGTGGACTACGGTTTTCCCGCTACCTCAATTATCATACGAGAACTATACTTTTTCCGGGATACAAAACCTATTGTTATACCCGAGTATAAGCTATCTCCATTCCAAATTTCATGCTAACCCGTTCAATCGTTTCAGCGTGAAGGAGTAACTAACATACAAACGACAAGCGACAAACAAACTTTTGTCTTACAATATTATTGGGATGTAACGTAATAAGTAAGGAACACATTTCAAATAAAAAAAGAACGATCAAAATCGGTTACCCCAGTCGGAAGTTATGCGGTAACAAACATTTAAGAAAAATATACGGGTCGATTTGAGAATCTCCTTCTTTTTTTAAAGTCGGTTAAAAATACTATAAATTGCCTATTTAGCAAATGGTAAAGCCGGAATTGAACTGCATATGATAATATGTAATCAGCCACGCAAGTTTTTTTAAATGCGTATCAGTTACAAGACCCGAAAGCATACGATTCGTTTGAATGTATAAACTTCAACTAAAACCTTGCTGTGTTGATACTTTGAATAAAATACTTTATAAATTCTTATGGATAATAGTTAATTCATTTCAAGTAGATAACGAAATCATTACATATTGAAAAAGTTTCAGTGTTTAACATGTTTTTTTTTTACGTAGTAGTAGGTACGTTTATTTGAAGCGTTGGTATTAAACTACATTATTTGTTTTGGATTCGTATTAAATTAGGTTGAAAACTATAACAGCCATTTGCAAAAGTAATTTATTGCATATAAAATCTAAAAAAATATTGTGTTCAGAAATAATGGACAAATATGCAAAATAACGTTTACGACCTTGCCAGGATTCGAACCTGGAATCTTCTGATCCGTAGTCAGACGCGTTATCCGTTGCGCCACAAGGCCACTTATGTGAGAAGCCAAAAAGTATGTAAACAACAAGCAGCCATATAAATTTATTCTATTTTTAACTAAAGCAAAGGTGAATGCAGCGATTCGGACAGTGTTCTATATTTTTATTTTGGGACAGGCTAGGCTAGTGGGAAACTCTACGTCCGCGGAAGTATTCAGATCGTATAATATTCTCCGACGTGGAATAATGGATATAGTTCGAAGATAGTAACTACTAGTAAGATTAAGATAATATTTAATATAAAAGACAGACACGGAAGCGCCCAGTTGAAAATGATAATATTGATCACCCTGCGATCAGCTGTGAGCGCAATTAGGGTTGCTAAACTTATTAATTTAAAGAAAATAGCAAAGGCTTTGGTGTGAGGGGTTCAAGTAGGTGTGACTGTTTTTAAAAAAATGTACTAAGACCTTAAAAAAATATCGCTTAGACTAGTTATTCAGTGATTCGCATTCACTCGATCAATCGATTTTCACATTTACCAAACACATTCCGTGGAAATTAGATTAGAAGGGAAATTGATAGAATCAAAGAACTTAATATGTAGGGGTAAGGGTATAACAGCCATTTTTTTTATATAGCAACACAATTTATACAATTAATAATACTTATTAATAATACTTTGTAGGTCCAACATTCGATCTATTACTATTCTACTTGATGGTCCCTGACCATGTGGCTGGCGATGTGGTTAAAGGTGAAATCACGCTAGACCAAGAATATGTGAAAGGAGCTTAATATAAAAGATGATTTAATATACCAAACAAATAATAAGAAATAATATTACATTAAAACATGACCATAGTGCTAATGACGAGAAAAACTATCAATTTTTGATTGGAATTTCTCGTGTGTTTGACACTTTATTATATAGATGTAGTATCCGGCTTTACTCACGTTTATAGTCGAAGTTTTGACCTAGGTTTCGAGCATGTCCGATGCTCATCCTCAGGTGAGTTTACGCTGCCAGATCGCGGCGACCACTGACCAGTGGTCGGTACTACATCTATAGAATAAATCTATTAATTCTCGATCAATATAGTTTTTAGTAAATGCATGGTTTTTTTTGTTATAAGCCTCTAATAATGATTATACTTAATCTTCTCTTTGTTCTTCGCGGATCGTATTTGAGCTTGGTGTTGGCAAGTTTTGAAGGTGAAACTTTGAATCTTCTTAAAAAAGCAGATAGCCCCATTATCATCACAATCATTGCTAGCCGGTGACCTTAAAACATATATATAAACAAAATGTTATGCAGAAAAACAAACGTAATGCATTCAGCGATTCGTAATGTTGTCATTGGTACACAAACTGTTATCTAAATTTCTTTTATTACTAACAAAACTTTTATCTATGTAAATAAAACTGTCGAAAAAAATATGTGTGTGGTGATATATTTCATTGCAGCATTATTGAATTCTAAGTTACTCTAATTAGCAGTTTAAGTTAGGATCGAATTACCGATTGATTTGAAGGCTAGATTGTAAATTTATTGTGAGACATATAATAGAATCGCATAGAAGAGAATATATGATTTTCATTTCATTTCATAGACAAAAAAATATTTAAAAATATTGACTTGTTTACTCTTCTAACATGCAATCAGGAAATTCTGCTATGATACGAATTATGAACTTGAATTATAATGAACTCACCTATACACATTCGTGGTCCATCTCCGAACGGTAAATACGCATACTGCGGAATCCCTGCCTTATTGTCAGCAGAGAATCTATCCGGATTAAACCAGTCAGGATTTGCGAAATACTTAGGATCATTATGCAATCCGTGAACTGGTATATAAACAAACACATTTTTATCTATGATTAAATTAGTGTTAGGAAATTTGTAACTTTTCATACATTTTCGGTCTATAACTTGCATTGCGTGCTTTCGCAATGTTTCGTTAATCACTTGTTGTAGGTAATTCATTTGGGATATCAACTCCAATGTAACTTCATCATTTTGGTCAAAAATTTCACAAATTTCTTGAACACATTTCTTTTGTGCCATCTCATTCTGTGATAGCTCATAAATCACAAATGCTAGTACACTGGATGTTGATTCAAATGCAGTCAAAAAGAATGTCAATGTTTGTTGAATAATGAAATCATTGTCTATAGCAAATGGAAGGTCTTTATTCTTACGAGTTTTTCCAGTTTCTTTCATGCCTATCAAAAACTCTAACAAATTGTTTCGTTGTGCTCCTCTGCTTTCAACCTCATGTATTAATAATTCTATATAATCTTTCAACATTTTGTCATAATTAATAGTATTTAGGATGTTCTGGACATTTAATACAAGAGAAGCTATAGAAGGCATAATAGAGTCTGCTATATGAGTAAGAGATAGTTGAAGTTTAGAGTCTATAAAATCTATAACAGTAGCTTCGATCTCATTGCGATCTACAATAGTATGGTCTTTGTTGAAAATCAGTTTACTAAAGACATGAAACGCGTATTTGTTTTTCAAAAATTGTATGTCAAAGTACCTGTGGTTTTTAGTGATCGCTTCTATGTATTTTATGTATTTATCGACGGAGTTTTCTATTAGAGGTACCATTTTTTCAATTCTATCGCTTAACATGCCTGGGCCGAAAATTCTTCTCAGCACTTTCCATTTTTCATCACCAGTAACATATAGGCTGTGGTAGTAAAGACTTATTGGTTTTTCAATACACCTTATATTAAAATTGTCAAAATCTTTCAACAATATTTGCTTGATCATTGCAGGATTTTTAACAAGTAAAACAGGATACACCCCTTTGTAAATTCCGACATAATCTTCTGAATAGCTTTCGTATATTTCTCGTAATAGTTCAGCCTCTAACTTGTATCCAAAGAATACAGAAATGTAGTTTCCGAAAATCGGCAAAGGTTTTGGTCCAAGTACACCTTTGGTCGACCAATAGTTGTAATTATTCCTGTATAATATGTATATAAAAATTACAATCGCAAATGTTAGATACAGTATCACTGCTATCATTTTTGTTGGCTAGAATTATAATTATTATCTACTCCATTATATAATGATAGATTAAAATATAACATCGACATAAAGTTTGTTACATAAATGCGGTAATTACAATTTGATGTGTATTTTATAGTAAACGTGCTAGTTCCGTATGCAATAATCGTGAACTAATAAAAAAAGTGATTAAGTATAGCGCTAGTGTAGACCGTTTTCATTTATTTTTTAATTTTTCATATTCACGAACAAGTTTCGATAGGAACATAATTATGATTGACGGGATGTTATCTAAGTTTATTGAAAATTATCCTTTACTAAAATTATTTTTCATTCTATATTTCCGAGTGCCAAACGTAAATAATTAGTCATGATCAGCATTGCAATTTAACGTGGCAATACTGCTAGCATTCACGCTGCCAATAGGTAGCGGGTTAGAGCATTTCAGTTGTCTATAGGCTGACAATAGCTAGTGGATTGCTCAAATGTTTTGTAGTAGCTGTAGTATTGTAATTATTGATTAGTATTTTATTTTAATACAGGCATTAGTCGTTTACACAGACCTAACAAACATTGCCTTAATTATTACTACACCGTTTTATAAATTAATCCTTAACAGTAATACATAATCTCGTACAGTTTTATCCGTTTTTTGCGCCAATATACACGTTTTGTATCGAATTTTGTGGACAGTCATTATTAATATGTAGGTACATTATATACATATATTGTTGTGTACACTTTGAAATATGTTTATAAAACAAACAAAATATCTTATTGATATTTACATATTATTAGGTTAATAACATTACAAAGTTAGATAATTATATAACCCATATACTCCCTTCTCGACTTAGTGTACCTAATTGTGTTTTCAGGAGCCAGTGGTTTCTTCCGCTGTAATTATCTGGGGGAAGGGCCAGAAGTGCCATTGCGCAGGGTCTACCTAGTCCTGCACCTGGACTTTATGTAGGAAGATAATAAGCAACTTATTTATTTATTATTTTATTCTTTGTATTATTTTATTTGTTTAATAATTTATGACAAGACGGTTAGGTATTTATAATAATTAAAAAAACAACCATTGAGAACATAATGTGAAATAAAAATATATATAACAGGTAAAATTATACAAAAGCTATTGGTCACTAACAAAAGGCTACACAAGCTTAAACACAAAATACAATATAACAAGAGATGTAAACAGAAAAAGTGGAAAAAAATGTTTTAACCATATGTATACCATTTTACTGTAAACTAAACAGGCTAAGTGCATGTAACGACACGACCCATTCAAGATGCGGTCCTTGTCGTTACTCTGGGTCAGAGGTTATGCCTCCGCAGGTAGTAGAATTCAATGGTAGTTCTGCGATCCAGATTACCAGATAACAAGTACACACAGCACCTTACCTTAGCAATCCAGCCGATAACTACCTCCAGAGCTTTAGCGAAGTGATATTTCGAGCCGGTGTAGGTTGATCCATTGACGCACAAGCAATGACAGCCGGAGCCAATCAGTGACGAGAAAATGCGCATGCTCCGAGTTCACGGAGCCTTGTTATTGGTCAATTACTGAACCGAAAGAAGCGCGCGAATTTATGAAAAGAAATAACGGATAGTGAACAGTGACTATTACAAGTAGCTCGCGCGGCTTTCTGTTGTTATTTGTTGATCCATTGTACTATCCGAATCCGAAGGCCATCCAAAAACACTTATAGTTTCTTAACATTAATTGCAAGTTTGTGTGTATTGTGACACAAAACTTATAAAAAGTAGGTATAAAGATAGATGGAAAAAAACGTGAGTGATTGTTAGTATTCTGTATGACTATCGTGTTTATTGCAGCTAACATTACAAGCTGCAGCCTCGGGTTTCACGAGAGCGAGCTACGACTTTCTTGTTAATATCCCACTTGAACTCAATGTAAATTATTTTATTATCATGTAGGTAAGCTATTAATTCTAGATATAATTATATAAAAAAAATTAAGCGCTTTTTTATACTGTATAGATCTTGCGTTTGACCACTATCTCACTTGATGGTCAGTGACGGTGTGGTCGAAGATGTTATCACGCTAGACCTAGAATGCTCCAGTGAGCATTCTAGGTCATAGTGTGTCTAGTGAGCATAGTGTGTTCAGGCAGCAGTCCTTGAGAGCCAGTGCTCTCAAGGTGTGCCTGAACACACTATTTGCTTGGTGACGGTTTTTCAAACTTGAGGGTGGTTGCTAGCCAGGTGGGTATTTGAAAGTACCCTACCACCATGCTGGGAATTTGATAACGGTGTTACCTTCACCGGAAAGTCAAGCTGTTGTTGGGGATCGAACCAGTGACCGTCAGTTTGACAGGCGACGCATCCCCGCTGAGCTATCATCGCATCAAACGCTGTTACACTTAAGCGCACATCCGTGTAATAAAACAGATTGATAACTGTTTCATCTAGTTAAAGCAACACGTGACCAAAATGCTGGTCTTTCTCTTGAACAAAGAATAAGCATTGCAATTCAACGTGGCAAAGGCCAGCATTTTGGGAACTTTGCCAATTGTTAGCAAAGTTCCCGGTCGGGTAGTAAAAAAACCACGTCAAATAAGCATAACAAATTCACAACATTCCAATTTCACCAAGCCCCTGAGAAACACCATAATTTAGCAACAATTTGTGACATTTGTTTTGACCATGTGCGTCCCCGCCCCCCGCTCTCGACTACATTGTGTACATGTAGTGTAGGTAATGACATAGGAGGATATTGCTTTAAAGGGTGGTTTCGGATAAACGCGGGCAATGACGTCAAATTAGGAGTCTTTCATCCGTTATTCGCGACACGTGGCACTTGATGTGGTAAGTTTGACGACAATCACAAGGAAAAATATCGGAAAAAATTGTAAGTAGGTATTGTTTGCGCAAAAGAAATACGTTTAAAATTTTTAAACACATTTTTTTATGTATTCAAGCCGGTATTGTTTATGACAATGTCAATTATTTACACTGAGTTCTTGAAGTAAATAGTTTAAATTTGACCCATCGGACAGATTACATATATACTTACCTATATAGATACTGGCGGGTCGTTTCTTATGAAGCCATTCTACTTTCAGATATATACAGACACCTTTAGGATAAACACATAAGCCTAAGTTTATACGCATAATTGTTGATTTTATCCCAGCGGTCATCCCAGCGCGGCGGGTAAGCCGTAGTTCACGCGCGTGAAACCGCAACTAGTTATAATATAAATGCGAATGTTTGGATCAATGTATACTTGTTACTTGAACACCTACGAATCCTACTAATATTATAAATGCGAAAGTTTGTGTGTATGTCTGTTACACTGTCACGCTCACACGGGTGACATCTTCTTCTCTCAGCCATGTACGTCCACTGCTAGACATATGCCTCCCCCATATTTCTTCCCCAGGATTTGCCAATACTCGCCACACTTGGCAGGCGGGTTGGCGAGCGCAGTATGATTTACAATCCTCAGAAGGAATATTATACTTTCAAAAACATAGGGATACTTATAATTTTCAATTTTGAAATTTTTACCTGTGCGAAGCCGGGGCGGACCGCTACTTTTTAATATTTTTGAGTAAGTATATGAATGCGATTTTTTTTTTCTAAAACTTCCTCATTTAATAATTATTAAAAAAAAATAGGGATACTTATAAATATGAAATCTTTTACCCGGGCGAAGCCGGGGCAGACCGTAACTTTTCAAGATTTTTGAGTAAGTATAACTCAGCGATATTTTTTTTCGAAAACTTCCTCATTTGATATGTACACTACAACTTTTATATACGTAGGTACGTATACATACATACCTTCCTCCACGAGTAAAAGGTGAATTCTCGAGTAGTCTCGAGTCGAGGCTGCGACCGGAAGTAGCGGATGCGGTGGTCGCCGGAAGCGGGCTCGACGCGACGGAGCGGAATCATTCTCTATCTACCCGCTTTTCCGATATAAAATAATATTTTCCGCACTATTAACTGACGAAATCACTATTACAAGAAACATCGGTAAGGTTGCACTAGAATTTATTCAGATGTGTAGTTAATTTTTTTTCTTCGATAGCAAATCGTAATATGGTTCAGCGGGCTATCAAGTAGAAGTTCAGCAGTGGACGTCGTATGGCTGATTTGAATATACAGTATGACTGAGATGATGATGCGAAATACTATTGCGAGATATTGGTAACACCCATTACGTAAAGCTCTAGCTAGCAGGCTTTGCATGTCATGAGGTAACCTGTAAAAATACCCGCAATACATTGGCAATCTCCATCCTCCTCCAAACTATATAAAGCTACTGCGACACCCGACCACCACCACCAACAAATAAATAATTGAACGTAAAGAGCAGGCACTTAGAACAACCAATTTATAATTATTTTCCTTGTATATTTCTTATAAAACTGCTTAAACAATTTATGAATGTATAAAACACGGGAATTACCACGTAATAAGTCAGAGTGTTCCGACTATAGTTTCAACCACAATCGGTGGTCGTTTTCAAGGAGATTAAGGGGCGCTCACGGACGCGGTTCGCCTAGTACTGGCGCCTATTTAAACAACTGCTATTCAAAGTATCTATTAAGTTTTTAAATACTATTTGGGTAGGTGTTTATTGACGACTTCATGCTGCTCAACCGATCATCATGTTAAACTACACACAATATACCAATATTAACTAGATGAAAACTCTTCAGCTTGAGGAGGATTCAGGGCTTTCTTATGAAAGTTAATTATTATTATGCTTAAAACTAATACTTAACGAAAAAAAATCTACTAATATTATAAAAGCGAAAGTTTGTGTGTATGTGTGTATGTTTGTTACTTCTTCACGCTCAAACGGCTACACCGATTTCGATTAAATTTGGTATGGACATAGTTGAAGCCCTGGATTAACACATAGGCTTCTTTTATCCCGGAAAAAGTATAGTTTCCGTGGGATAATTGAGGAAGCGAAAAAACCGTAATCCACGCGGGTGAAACCGCGGGGCGCTACTAGTTATAAATATATATATTTATTATTAAATATATTAGTAGTTAAAATATATTTTTTGCGTTAAGTATTAGTTTTCTAGATTTTTTAGTTTAGTTTATTTAATGCATCACTTACCAGTAATTTCCATTTTAATCAGCAGCTGTGAAATGGAAAGGTATTTGGAAATCATGTTGGAGATCTCTTAAAGCTGGCTGCAAAATGTGTATATGGGGAACGGTAAAACGGTGAGTTGGAGGATCGACGCCGTCACAGCCATTAAAAACTTATTAAACATAATCTCGAGCAATTACCCCTCGCCCCTTGCCCTGATCCTCGGGACCTTTCCCCTTCACCTCGGGCTGGATCAAACACGGCGCTCCCAGCGAACCTAATATTTATTTACAAGTGGTTTATGTTTACGTCAGAGTCAGTCATTCTAATGCGGGAATCTGAACACGTTGGGCTTCAGAAATACTGTCTTTTATCTCATAATATTGCTTATGGGGCCAATTTCGTTTCTTCTCTAGCTTTGAATTGAAACATACACCGTGTAATCTCAAACTTCATGGTTATTCTCACACTTGGCCAAATATAAACATCCAAAATTGAGCTTATACAAAAACAGAGCAAAGTTTCTCTTCTTACACATACGTTCTTAACATAAACATGACACATACTTTCTATAGAAATTGATTTATTTGATGGTCCCGTGGCGCAGTGGTTTGTGTTATCGACATGAATTCTGTCTGTTCTGTCCGGGACCCTGGGTTCGAATCCCGGCAGGTGCAAACATTTGTGCGAAGAGTGTAGATATTTGTAGTTGTTGTAGATTTTTATTTCCCGAGTCTTGGATGTTTGTGTGCTGTGATTGTGTGTGTCCATGCCTCCTGCGATACAGGGAATCCTAGGGCGGGGTGATGAAAAAAAAAAAAAAACTATTTTACAGCTTAAAATTGTATACAAACCATGAAAACACCATCGAGCTATTTGTGTATCATTGTCAAATTTTATAGGCAATAAACAAACAACCTACAACCTAAGAATTTCATTGTTAGAAAAATTTTTTTAGCAAAAAATGCAACCGACTTCAACAAAGTGTCAAATAACTTGTTGAAGTCGGTACCATGATAGTTCACACAAAAGTAACTATCATCACAATATTGTGCTCATGGTACCGACTTCGACAAGTTATTTCACACTTTTGAGTGTTAAAGTCGGTTGCATTTTTTGTTAAAAATTTTTTTTTCACTCTTTTCAGTGAACTTTGGTACTCACGGGACACACTCAATTAATTGTCATTCTGTGTTCTGCGATGTCTTCAACCGCGACAGTAATATCATCAAGATACGCGTAGCACTTTTCAGTTATTGGAGTAAAACTCAAAACAGTTTGTCCGATTTTGATGAAATTTGAATGGGACCACCACGGAAGTATACTCTAACTAACAAAAAAATTATCAAAATTGGTTCAGAAACGACGAAGTTATCCGCGAACACACATAAAAAAAATTAAAAAAACATCTATACGGTCGAATTGAGTAACCTTCTTTTTTTGAAGTCGGTTAAAAAATAGGTACAGCCGCAATAGGTACTCAACTCTTTCAGCCGTTGTTGAGTTTAATTGGCGGTCACACACAGATAATATATAGAAATGAAGTTAACGCTAGATTCTTATTCATGGTCATCCTTAGCAATTCTGATAGATTTTTGTAAAAATATTTTCGAAGGGACTAGGTTGTTTTCGGACGAAATCACTTGAGTTGATTTATATAAAATCATGTTGTTTAGTACACTTTTCATTTCACGCCAATATATACATTTTATACAACCAAGACATTGCAATAAAAATATTGTTTAACACGGGATACGCACCATGATTTAATTTTGATTGAGTTCCCGATATTTCTCAATCAAAATCTAAATCATGGTGTGTATCCCGTGTTATTTTTATTGTGAAAAGCCATGAAAGTTTAAAACAAGACATTGCAGTTTTCGTTTGTTAAATAAAAATATTTAATACACATATATAATAATAAAAAAAAGAACCTTCAATATTTCGTTACATTGTATAGATCTCTCGTCTGACCACTATCTGACTTGACACTATGAAACACGAAAAAACAGGTCAACTTGAATTGGTATTGAAGTTTGCTTTAACATCCTTGAGTGTGTTGTGTAAGCACGCGTGTGGAAAGGGGTTGAAATGAAAATGTGCAAAGTCCTTAAAACCACCCTTCCCGGTCGCCACGAAACGTTTGACAGCTAATTCTATAATTCATATCCTTTTTGAACCATTTTCCCTTATTAATTATTTATCTAACGCTCCAGATTTGAGTTGCTCAATCGAGATAATTAATTATTTCTCTTACGAATTTCTAAAACGTTAAAGTGATGTAGCAACATACATAAATAAAGCAACATGGCGATTAAAAAGTCTCACTCAAAATAAGGCGGTACCGTTTATAAAAAAGCCTATTGTATCTTAACAATGATTATTGCAAGTAACTATTATGCTAATTGTGGTTTTGTTTTGTTATAGTCTAAAGTGGGTGTTAGCAGAATGAGTCGCTTCACAAATGTCGATTGTTTGCAAAAATATTTTGACAGGAAAATACTATGTTACCCCGCTGGTTAAATTGCCGCCTAATTTGACGCGCGCCCTAGTACGCCCACTCATAATTTCGAAATTAGAACTCGAATATTTTTTATTACAGCCACGTGGCAACCTACCCTTGCGTATTGCCAGTTAAATGACGGTCGTCGTGGCTCAGTGATCAGCAACACTGACTTCGGAACCGCGACCCCGGGTTCGAATCCCGGCCGGGACAAATATTTCTGTGAAGAGCAAAGATGTTTGTTCTCGGGTCTTGGATCTTTGTGTATTGTGTTTGTGTGTGTCTATGCCTCCCGCGACACAGGGTATCCTAGTCCCCCGCACTAGGATACCCTGTGTCGCGGGAGGCATAATATATAGGCATAATATATGAGTGTGAAAATATATATATATATATATATATGTACATAGTTTGAAGGTATGTATTTTTAATTGATATATGTAGTTTATCTGTTAATAGGTAACTGTTAATAAATCTTTGGAGACTTACCTCTCTAAATTTAAAAAAATGTAATTTCAATTACAATAAATTCTGATATGATTATATAATATCATCATCATAATTTCAAACATAGAATGTCTAATCTAATATTAGTGCATATATCGCAAACGGAGTGCAAGATGACTATAACTGACAGGTGGACTGGACCTTATAATGGTAGCGAGAGAAGGCTGAATTCAAGCTGTTTATAACGGGTCTCTGTGAAGATAATGGGGCGCATTACGTCCAGCTGTGGTCATATTGTACAGCTGAAATGACGATGTTAATAAGTAATTGTCTAAAGAAATTAATTTCGTTTAGTGCTGTTATTGATAACTCTTATACTAATTTAGACTTTATCGTAACCGTATAAAAACTTATTTAGATTTCCAAAATTTTAGTTTAGTTCAGTTGAATAAGCGAATCACTACCATTGAATGATAAAATATGCCATATGATAAACTGTTTAGTAAAAATAGAAATAAAAAGTTCAAAAATGTCTTGGCCACTGAATTTTTTCCGCTGTTGTCTCTTAATTTTCGGGAAAAGAGTTTCATTTTTCTCGTCGTCAGTACACTGGGTTGCCAGTTGCGAAGTCAAACGAACGCGAGGCTGTCGTAAAAGCCCGGCAATTAGGCACTAAAAGCCACCTTCGGATTGCTTGCTTGGCGGCCCGCGCAGTTCCTAAACCTCATCAATTTTGTACGGGGCTCTCTCAGAGTTAAGAACTTTGTGTTATCCGAAGAAAATGTTTGTGGCTAGACTTTATTGGTATCGTTGTGAATTACTAATGGAAGTCAGCTCATTCCTTGTTTCTCGTCTGTGATACAACTTGGAATTGTAGTACCTACCATTATCTTTTTATCACACTAATATTATAAAGGCGAAAGTTTGTCTTTCATGTTTGTTACTCCTTGACGCTGAAACGGATTTGCGTGAAATTTGGAGTGAAAATAGCTGATACCTGAAATAACACATAGGCATCGGAAAAAGTTTCCCCGGGGAACTATTCCCTTGGGATACTTGAGTAGTTTACGTGGGTGAAACTGCGGGGCGCAGCTAGTACGACATATACAAGATATTTGACATTTACTTACCCGAAATCAATTCTACTGAGGAATTATCGCGATCAACCCAGTAATAGAGAGTAAACTGTTGTTCCACTAACGCGAAGAATTATAAAATGTGTTGATCGGCCCACGCGCGAATTTTCGCAAGGACCGTTGCTTCAAACAAATGATTTGTTAGATATCATGCAAACATAATTATTTATTCCCGCCTCTGTCCCGTAGGCTGAGACCACAGTCTTCCAAATGCTACGTTCCCGACACACTTCTTTTGGTTCATCTACGCTCATCAAACCTTTCATACAAGAGCGTCGGTTTAGAGTACTCTTCACCTGGCCCTTTCTTAAAAATTTCTCAATCTGATTTCGGAACGTCCGCCTAGGCTGTCCACCTCCAACACTACCATGTATTTCACCCATGAACACCTGCTTCTGTCAATCGTGAGTCAATCTCCTTCCGTTCATTCTCTCTGCATGACAACTTAACATACCATTCTCAGTCAACTACAGTTTCGCTTACACCACAACACTCCCTTATCACACTATTCTTTACACTGTATGTAGAATGTTTCATGGACACTATCAGCCACAGAATCAAATTGTTATATGGATTCTACTACCACTTATCGATATTATTCATAAATCGATCAGGACACGTGAATAACATTTAGAAATTGATTTACCTCAAAGTTAAAACCAAGTTGCATTGGTCTTGGTCACGAGAAGACTCAATGAAATAACAAAGTTTTTTTTTTCGCGCGTATGATTGCAAAAAGAGCAGTAGCACCCTATGTGAGAATTCGCCCCGGGTAGTACTGCTACAAGGCAGTATTGTTCGCATTACTGTTTTCCGGTTTGAAGAGTATAGTTTCCGGTGAAATTACAAGCACATGAGACTTACCAACTATATGTCTCGGGGTGATAGTCGCAGTGCAGTGCTTTACGAATCGTATCTGGTGTTTATATGCAGGGGTTACCACTGCGGCATACTGCTGGCATTTTATGCCTTACGTCACCTTATTCCATAAAAAAAATCCGATAGATCGATCAACAATGCTTTTACCCTTTTAATTTTTAATCACGAGAGTGTAAAATTTAAACTTATCGAAAATTTTGAAATGAGAATTGATAGTAACTACTCTACGTCATTTTTTCTGTAAACATAAATTCGAAAGCTAACTAGCGCGGTGAGTTAACCAACATTTATCCCAAAAAATGAGCGCTTAAAATGTTTTTCTCTTTTTTTGCCAGATTTTGGTGTTGTCAAGCACTTTACTGGCAACACTTAGCGAGATCCACGCAAGTTCGTTTCATGATAAAATTGGAATTTAGAACGGTAAGTAAGTGCTTTTTGAGATTGTACAACTTTTATTAAAGGATTATTCATTTCGGATAATATTTTTCAGTTCTAGTATAATAATGGTAAAAGACCCACAAATATTTAAAAAATTATCGTAATTAACATCAGCAAAATGACTTCTCTGAGTAGATAATAATTAGTTGAAATAAGTAAGAATAGTAATTTCAAAAATCTAAAATATCGAGTTATTAAGCCTGACGTGGTTTTGACACATTATGAATTTATAAAACACGGGAATTACTCACGTAACAAGTCAGAGGGTTCCGACTATAGTTTCAACCACATTCGGTGGTCTTTTTCAAGGAGAATATGGGGCCCTCGCGGACGCGGTCGCAGCTTGCCTATAGTACTGATTACCTACAGTACTAGGCGAGACGCGACCGCGTCCGCGAGCGTCCCGTATTCTCCTTGAAAAAGACCAACGAATGTTGTTGAAACTATAGTCGGAACCCTCTGACTTTTTACGTGAGTAATTCCCGTGTTTTATACATTCATAATCTAAAATATCGTTAATCTAACTAACGGTTAAGGCCAAAATAATAAGCAGAAAATAGAAGACATGGTTTAGAAATAACTCAAGTTGTATATTTTTATTACTTCCAGACAACTCAGCCCATATTAACAAAATAATAGATATAATTGAACAATATAATGGAATACTAACAGTGTCAATATCTCACAGTCAAGCGTGATTTAATCCTTTCCACACCATAGGGGACAATCAAATTTCTTAGCTATCGCCTTTAGGATGCAGTTACTCCTTGAGTAGTCTGATCAGTAATGAAGCGGTCTTTTTGCGCCAATTAGCGTCAAAAGAATCAGTACGAGCCGTGAACATATGTAGTTGAGGCACTGAAGAATCGCGGAAGCCGTACTACGTATGTAATAACTAAAACAGATATACATTTTGCGTGTATAGTTTTTAGTGGTTACATACGCTATTCATCAATGTACGATAAACAAAATAAATAATATAATAAATAAAATGCATACTAAAATACAGTTCACAACACCTTCTATTCTGCAGAGGTAGAAAGGTATAGAAAGTACCAATTTACGTTATTAAAAGGGGACCATTTTACCTGTTTACAAAAAGGCTCCTTATTTCGTGAAAGATTAAAAGCACCTACACTGTCGTCATGTCGGTTTCTCAGTAAAGAGGCTTAAAACAAAAAGATGGCGAATCTGAGAGCCACAAGCAAACCTTAAAAACTTTCCGACATGAAAGTTTAAAAGTGATCCGAAGGGGGCCGCCTCCGCCCTAGGCGCGGGGCCGGTTGCTAGGCAACGCCGCCCAAACCCGCCCTACGCCGCAAATCTCCGTTTGGTACAGAAAACCGACAATTTATTGTTCCTAACGCAGAGATTTGTGTACCATTATATGTATGTATCTGAACTGTATTGACAATGTTTTTTAAATCTAAAATTACAACATGGACAAAATTGTGTCTTATGTTATGACTATGATTTATTTATTTATTACACAAAATCCACACCTCGAAATTTAACATATTTTGTTGAATAATTAATCTAAACTTACAGCCAATAAAAGGACTTACATTCTATAGTAAATAACTATTGCTAGAAAAAATTATCTTTGGATTTAAAAAAAAAAATCTATAATGATTTAATCTATCATTTATATCTATAATGACTTGCCTATAACGTATTGATAAAATATTCAGCGGTTTTATTCGGATGTACGTTAGTAAAAGACTTCAAGAAATGAGAATACTTATGTTTTTTTATACTATATACATCAGTGATCTAGAGTGTGACCACTATCTCACTTGATGGTCTGTGACGAAGTGTTTGGAGATGTTCTCACGTAGACCTGAAATGCTTTCTGGCTGTAATGATTGCTGCCTGAACAAACTATGTGTCAGTTTTTCAAACTTGAGGGTGGTAGCTAGCCAGGCGGGTACTTACTCGAAAGTACCCTACCACCATGCTGGAAATTTGAGAGCTTTACCTTCACCAGAAGCTCAACCCGTTGGTGGTGTTCAAACCAGCGTCTGTCAGTTTGACAGCCGACGCTACAACCCCTGAGCTATCATCGTTTCATGTTTTTTAAATACTATAAAAATATAATACTGTAAATATAATAAATGTAGTACTACTATACCTACTTCAAACAAAAGTTAACATTGAGAATTATAAAGAGAGTTAGAATCAAATGTACATCGCTTAACTTCACACTCTCAGCATGGAAGTGACTCGTACAATTTTCGTGTCACTTGCGAGAGACAAAAAGAACCACGAAGGTTTCCACGGAGAAGTCAATTAGAATGCAAATATAAGAAAACGACCATTAGAGCCCCGTTTTGAATTTGGAACACAGTACGCAGCTTCAGATACACGTATTGATCATATGCCCCCTCACATGCCTACATACGCCCGTCTCTTTTTAACATCCCCACAACAGATCGCTATAAACATAAACATTTTCAGAACAAAAAGCCTTCTCTAAGCCACGTCTCACACAATTATCAACCTTATTTCGTATAATCTTAAAACTATATTGAGAACTGCGGTTCATGGTATACTTCAGCTTTTCTCTACTTGGGGAAGCACCTTGTTGTGCCAGCAATTTCTGCTCGTATCTTTAAAGGAATAAAGATCTATTTCACTGTAGAGTTAAGAGAAAATGAATCGTATATATAAATTTCAGGGGCTATTATCGACGGATGAAGCTATGCTCTCGATTTTGGAGTTGTTGACAAGTCTATTCGCATAAGTATGCCTATATCCTATGCTAAGATAGGGGGTTGTAAACACAGGGATGAGTTTGGCTTTTCTCTCCGTATTTTTGCTATGTAGCTGTATGCTTAAAAAGCAATAATGTAATAAATTATTTTGTTTTGCTTCTACGGATTTTTTTATCGATTCGATATTCACTTTTATTGACTACTCAGTTTTTTTTATTGCATAGCATAAGCTGCCCAATATGTTCCCACTGCTGGCAAATGAAACTTTCTCGCTGGCCAGTGCGGATTGGCAGAAAAGAAGTCCCAAGGCCTAATAGTCACCGTTAACAGAATGTGCCAGTCCAAAAAAGCTAATAGTCACCGATAAGAGAAGAAAATTGGTTTTCTTTGCCACGTTACCCAGCATGATCGGTACTGCCTTCTTCAAACCATAGTTATGGAGAACACCGGATGCAGAATTAAGTTGTGGCTCATAAACGTCCGAGAGCGGACAGGCATCTCTAGAAGTAGAAGAGCTATTTTCGGGAGCTATTTGAACGAAGAAGAGTCATTTCTGGAGAGAGCCATTTAACACACTCAGGTCTAGCCTGATTGCCAACACCTTTGGCCATTCTGATTTTCATGTCAAACAAGTAATCTGTATCAAAAATAACTAACTATTTAGAGTTTTATGGTTTAGGTATTGCATTAACAACATGTGAGGCGGAATTTAGGTTAAAATTATTTGAATGAAAAAATCCGGCTACTAGTGAGACTTGAACCCACGACTACAGAATACCGTCCCGTCTAGACAAGTATAGACTAATCTTGTGTCGGATATACTCTACAGAGACTAGATCTAGGTTTATTAATGTGCTTTATCTACTAATTAGGTAAATATAAAATTTATTTTATTAGTAGACAAAACCTCTGCTGACGATAGATACGGTTTATTAGTTTATGTTTTTCACTATTGTCTAAACTCTTGATTATAATTGTTTAACTATTATTATTTTTTCTTAATATCAGTTAGGTTTCCAAAGCATCCATGTTATCAAGTTTGAGAGCCTATATTAATAATGTTTTAAGTCTCTCAGTCCAATGATATTATATGTTTATATAAGGTAGATGTCGCACAAGCGCGCGGAAACTGAGGCGGCAAAATTAAGTCAATTGTAGTAATTTTGATTACGACGCGTATTTCAAGCGCAAGTCTAAACATATAGCTATCCTTTTCTATATTATTTTTACCGTATTATCTGTCGCAGTAAGCATGTTTATGTCGTAAAGGAACCAAATCTGAGCACCGCGCAGTATGAATATACGTCATCTTTAGTAAAACATCATTGCTCTCAGTCTAATTGTTAAAGAAAGGTATAGTGACAAAATATTTTTATTAGGAGTTATTTTAGTGACAGAACTGGCTATAAGTTTTTGTTAGCGTAATAACATCTTAATCATATAAATATGAACGAACGAGATTATTATCTTATTTGAAGTAAGTAGAGTTCATGTTGGAGTTTAAGTTAGTTAGTATTAGGTCTTTACATAAGAAATTGGCATTTTATCAAACTGACCACGTTGATCTCAAATTGGCTGCTTTGACGTTTAGCAAGGAATTCTTCCTAAATGATGGAGTCAATTGTAGATTATTTCAATATTTCCATATTTCTAGATTTTACGAAAATCCTTTTTTTTATATATTATTATTTTTACTGGTCCATGGCTTTATTTAAATTACTTTATAATAATACAAACACATTTCAGCAATCTACTACATATTTTCAGCCTCTAGCTAACTTAAATGGTCTAACCCGCTACCAGTTGGCAGCGTGTCCAAAATACTAGCAGCATTTTGTCACGACAATACTTGTATGACATGTTAAGTCTAAGTCAGTCCAAATGTAAATCGTGAGATAATTAAAAAAAAAACATTATTACTCGCCCAATCTGAGACTAAAAGTATTAATTTATTATTTAGTTATTAAGTATTATTGATGTCTGGATACGTTTGCATAATCGTCAAAACAACGTCTTCAATGTAAATTAAGATTCCTGACATCTCTCGACAATACGGAACAACTCTAGATAGATACTTCAGTATCAAGACGAGAGACATCGAAGCGAGGTCTTGAGAGGGCATGCGCAAAGATACCAACACTTTTACAGAAAAGTAACTCCTCATGTTAAACACATAAGGTGTAAAATCGTGAACTCTTCTGGCGCCTGCGCGGAGTTTATCGATTTCAGAGTGACGTATTTTGACACTTTGTGAGCGTCGGATATATCTCAACGTGTGTCAAAGTTTTTCATTTGTGTAAAATATAAACAAAGCTAAGTGTTGTAATGCTAGGATGAAATTTGAAGGTAATGTCATAAATGTTTGTTCAGTGTAATTCAATATTGTATTGTGCAAATTCCAAGGGGTTTTTTAGTACGCCTTTAAATAACCTTTTCAGTTATTTAGCTACATTTTATCTTAATTATATTTTACGCGACGGTCGCCGTGGCTCAATCGTCAGTATCATGACTTCTGGTCCCCGGGCCCCTAGGTTCAAATCCCGGCAGGGGCAAACATTTATGTGATGAGCATGAAGGTTTGTCCCGGTTCCGGTTGATAAGGATAAAGCAAGACAGGAATATGTTTCATAACAAAATTTAATTTTGTTTAATATTTTTACATATGAATATTTGAATTGAAGTTCTGATAATTATTTTATTTCTAACTAGCGGCCCGCTCCGGCTTCGCACGGGTGTAAAATATATAAATATAGCCTATGTCATTAATGGATGTTATTATACATATAAACCTTCCTCTTCACTCTATCTATTAAAAAAAACGCATCAAAATCCGTTGCGTAGTTTAAAGATTTAAGCATACATAGGGATATAGGGACAGAGAAAGCCACTTTGTTTTATACTATGTAGTGATAGTGATATTGACAGTGATATTTATGTGTATGTTATAAAAACAATAAAAACTATCCGTAGATTTTTTTTTACTATTTATTTATTTTCTTGATCTAAATGATCTATTATTTATTATTTATATATTATTCATTTATTGATTATTTATTTTATGATACTGTTTATAAATTTAATGCACATTGAGAATATAGGCTGAGTCTACATTTAGTGTCTATTATAAACTGAGCCTGGGCAATCGGACGTTGGTGTTGATTAAAGATTCTATATTTGTCTGTGTTGGTAAATATAGCCAACATCTCGCTGTCAGTTTATGGGCTTTATTGTAGTCTTTTTCTTGGGAAGATTATGTATGATGAGGTTGAGTATATCCAGCTGTCTTAAGTTGATGATAATGATGAAATAACTTTTGCCAGCTTGAGGACGACTCAGACTTCGTAAAATAACTAATTAAACCTGTAATTAATTTACATCAACGCCTGACATCAGTGGGAAATACTCTGCTGTTGCATATTGAACTCTTGCTTAGAACACTATTGCAACATTCAGTAATTCATCTCTTACTATACTGTAGTAGATGGCCCATTTCTTGAGAAGCTGGTAGGATAAAACAAGACCACAGTCATATTTCCAATATTCGAAATTCAAATTCAAGATCATTTATTGATTTTAAGTGTCACCGATGTACCTACTTACTATCGTCAATAAAATTATGTATAAATACAAAAACTATAGTCCAAAGCTTGGAGTGCGTTTTTAACCGACTTCAAAAAAAGGAGGAGGTTATCCAAACGACCGGTATATTTTTTTTTCTTCCTTCCGACAGCTTCCGACTGGGTGAACCGATTTTGCTCGTTTTTTTTTGTTATTTTATGTCCACTGTTGTGACTGATGCAGTAAACTACCGCGAGAACTTGTAATTAGGAAGTAAACCTGAAAACATGCACGTTTTTTGCACAGTCGTTATTTCTGGTGTTCGGGCAGAATAACGTTCAGCCTCGTGATGGCAAGGTCGTGCTGGAGACGCCAGCCGCACCAGTGCGGAAGCTCCTGTGGTACCCACACAGCAGCTTCCGCACTGGCCATAAGAAAATACCTCCACTTTTATTATTTTCAAGCCCAGCTCTACGAATTTACATGGAATAATTGATATTGTTATTTTTCTAGCCTTAACTAGTATGTCACTACCTTGCTATTTATTATAAATTCATGCGCACTTTTCTGACAGGTTGTGATTCCAAATTCTAAAACCATAATGTAACCAAAGGACAGAATAAAGGAATCCGCGGCCCGTGTTCTCTGGTATTGTAATCGTATAGGATTATGGTGTTATAGGATGATAGCACAGTGGGTCAGGTTGCGTGGTGAGGGGATAATCGTACAGATTAAGTAACAGTCACTATGTGCGCGATTTAGATTCTATTTGCTGACACACTGTTAGGAAGGGTTAAGAACTCGAATATAGTGAAAAAGTCATTACTTCAATCAATCTTGACAATTTTCCTGTGATAAAAAGTATCTCCCATGATTTATTCCAAGATTTAAACTTTTTATTTATTTATATTATCTATAACATACAATGCCATGCGATTCAGATAATCAATACAATAAAATAAATACTTTAATGTAAATCACTGCAACAAATGGCATTATCGGTACTAAAGATCTTTTTCTATGTGCTCTCGTTGAACATCGGACCATAGACAAATATATACATCGGATCCATCAAAATCCGTCGTATACGTTCGACACGTTCTTGGACTCACACAGATGCAATACACAATGTGAGCCAAATCAGTCTATTACGGTATAATGTGTACTATTCGTAATAGTTTTTAAACTATTACGAATGAGGGCGCTGTAAGCAGAAACACAGGCGTTTCAGCCTATTTCAGTGACAGGTAACCCATAATTTTTTGTGTAAACCTCTAGCCATATAATATAAAAATATGTATGAATTTGCACTTAACTGAATAAACTGATTTGATTTTGAACTATTCATAAAGATCTTTAATTCTATTGTTCCCCTACTTAATATGAACGGCTCACTTTGGAAACTTCAATCCCGTCATGGGCTTTTAGTGTAAGACCTCAATATCTTCACAATCGATATCATATACGGACTCATGTACTCGTACATTAAATTTGTTGTTGCTTAATACGGTCTAAAATGTAATTAACTGAATTCAAAAAAGGAGGAGGTTATATTATGTTCGACTGTATGTATAGTTATTTATACGAGCTATTTTCTAAATTGAATAAGGATCAAAATAATTACAACTTATCGTCGAACATAAAAAATAAATATATAAACATAGACCCGATCTACCACTGAGCTTGCACGTTGCTCAGATAATTATGTTTGCACGCTGACCAAACTTGCGGCCCGTGTGTATATCACTGCACTTACTACGGACACTCCGACATATGGACTCTGCACTTGTCATTGCAAACGCATAATTTGTACTCCATTATGGCTTCATTCTATACCCTATAATAAAGAGGGTCCGATTAAAGACCGGTCTCTTCTTTCCGTACGGTTCGGCCAACTGTTCCAAAAGGGCCCCTAAATAAATTATGCATTCGATATATTGAAAGTACTTTGTAATAGATTTTTTGTAGAAAGGGTAGCCACCTGATTCGCTTTTGTTTTGATGTGACAATCCTATTTGATGTTCTGTGTGATAGGGTAATGGAATATTTTACATTCGTACAACTCGCATCTTTTACAAATTTAAAAATATTTTTATTATTGGAATTAATATCGGTGTATTCATTGTAAATAAGTATAACATACAGTGTGTAATGTTTACGTCATTGACTATATTTTAACCAACTTCAAAGAAATGTGGCTATGTATTTATTTTTTTTTTACCTTCGAAATAAGTATTTTACCATGTCCAAATCATTAACTGAGTCCTTATTAACAATCAGTAAAATGTCAAAAACAGCAATTTCAAACTTTTTTTTTATCTGTAATGATTATAAATCGCCGTAAGTTTATTGAACTTTTTATAAAAGTTTGTAAGAAAGAGACTGGTATCACATAAATGATCGCCTACCTTCATTTTTTTTCTGCTTAGATACACCTATTTGCGTGTATTGATGATTTCGTGTTCGAATGAGTGTTCCATGAAGAGAAGGAACCCGTGAGAAAAAGCCATTCGTAATATAGACTTAGATCAAATATTTTGATGAATTCATTTCATCATCATTCATTTTCATGTCGCGGTTGAAGACATCGCAGAACACACAATGACATTAATTGATTCCGTGAGTAGCAAAGGTCACTGAAAAGGGTGAAAAAAAATTTTTTAAACACAAAATGCAACCGTCTTCAACACTCAAAAGTGTGAAATAACTTGTCGAAGTCGATATCGGTATCCAGCCAGCGTTTCCGTTGACAGTCTAATTAATTACCAATATACGTAAAGTCAAAACCGAAGCTTCATCAAATCACGTGTTAACAAATTAGGCTATAACAAATTATTCAAAATTAAATATTCACCGTTCAAATCAATCCAGCTAATTGTAAATATAACCGCCTTTAAACTGTTTTTTTTCTGACGTGTTCTTCACAAATCGATGACAAATGTAATGGGCAGGGTCCTAGTGAAATGAGGTGTGAATATTGCGTCCCCGCAGGGGGCTGCCTGCGGGGCTTCGGCACCAGGGGGCTCCTGCCCAGCTGGCCTAAATAGCGTACCCTTTAGCCCTTTACGAGAATACAATGCGCCTAAAGTTACACACAGGTATTCCTCATATTATGTTTTTTATACTGTATAGAACAAGCGTTTGACCACTAGCTTACTTGACGGTCAGTGACGATGTGGTCGAAGATGTTATCACGCTAGACATGTTTGTCCAATTAGCAAATTATGTCTATGTGATTATCTAAAGTTTATGGACCTAAGTTCGAATGGAATAGGTTTTTATGGTATATTATTACTCGTATTTGTAGACTTTTGCATTAGTTATTTTCATTCGCTGCAAAAAAAACACGCCGAGCGGCGTCTTCTCTGTTACTGATCAGTAACAGAGAAGACGCCGCGTAGGAGAGTTCTACGCTCTTGTCGCCGCTCAGACCTGAACCACTGAAGATGTCGACCGCAGTGATCGACGAAACGTCTGGAACACAAGTTTCACTTAGACCACGGCCAAACAGCCCGGAAGCAATACATACAACAAAGGTTACATTATTACATTATTATACTTCGTGCTTCGTCCTCGAGATTAGTAACCTGAAATATAATATCTTTATACATTGTAGTAACGCCTACGTGACACCACTCTTTGCACTAAGTTGAGAGTTTTTTTTTTTTTTTTTTTTGGTTTTGGAGGGTACTTTATACTCCTTGCTCTTTCCCGTCGCTCATAGCGTCATTCGCTTTTTAGTGCTCCACCACTCAACACTATATTTTAAACTCAGTGCCGGTTTGATTTTTTCGAAGTGTTAACCGCCCCTAGTTACAAATTACGACAAGGAAACGCGAAATAGAATATGATATCGCGAAAAATAAATAAATAAATAATAATAATAATAATTCAAGGAACTGGAACAGAAGCTAACAAGTGATGATTATCAAAAACTCGTATCATCGAGTATTCGTCGTCTTCCCATCGCAAGAAGCATCTCCTTCTTCACCAATCTCGCCAGGTAATTAGCATTTTAAGACTCAAGTAATCAGTATTCGTGTAATGTTCCTAGTACCTACCTACTTTGTCTACATAAACCCGGTTTGCGTGTAATTCTATGGGAATTATATCTAGCTGGATAGTACGTAGACGCTATTAATGTGACTCGAGCTGTACTTGGGACTGTCTCACCACATGCCATATAATCATAGTTCATAGTTATTTATTGGGTAAAATTTGTTTACATGTCAAAATTATTTAAATGTAGACTATAAGTAAAAGCTTAAATTACAACTAACAGTAAAAAAGTATTTTTATCGAAATACATAAATATCTAAAGACGATTATAATTATTAATATATAATATAATATATTATACATTGGAACATATCAATGAGTCCTAAATTGGAATGGATTTTATCGTACCGGATAGTACGTAGATGCTATTAATGTGACTCGAGCTGTACTTGGGACTGCCTCACCACATACCATATAATCAGTTTGCGTGTACTCCTGTGGGATACATCTTACTGATTCACTCGGTACATAAACTAGTTGGTTTGCTTGTAATTCTGGGGGAATTTTACCGTACCGGATAGTACGTAGATGCTATTAATGTGACTCGAGCTGTACTTGGGACTGTCTCACCATATGCCATGTAATCAGTTTGCGTGTACTCCTGTGGGATACATCTTACTGATTCACTCGGTACATAAACTAGTTGGTTTGCGTGTAATTCTGTGGGAATTTTATCGTACCGGATAGTACGTAGATGCTATTAATGTGACTCGAGCTGTACTTGGGACTGTCTCACCACATGCCATATAATCAGTTTGCGTGTACTCCTGTGGGATACATCTTACTGATTCACTCGGTACATAAACTACTTGGTTTGCGCGTAATTCTGTGGGAATGTTGCCTTACCTAATAATATCTTTCGCATTTTATGATGACTATCGGAGGATAACAGTACATGAACCGAACTGTATGCGTAATTTATCAATTTACGCTGTCGAACTTCACATCTACCCTCGAGCTAGTATATCACTAACAAATTTCGACGCCATAAAGGCAGAAATAATCTAAGTGCGCCTACCGAGGAGGAAGCGCCTAGCGGGGATGATTTGGAATTTATGATGTACGTCTTAGACGAAGGCCATTACTACATCAGCGGCTGCCTCAGCAGCGGCATGAGCTGGGAACCCACAAATGTGAGTTCACCATTTGAACGTCGTGCGTATGAGTCCGCGACCGCCACAGCGGTCGACGTCTGCGCCCAGTGCCGGGGTCGCACCCGCTACCGGGAAAATCGTTCAAAAAACTCCAGCGGCGGGGCCGCAAATCAGTAGAACCCAAGCTGGCGAATATTTAAACTAGAAGAACGAGGCTTGGGCGTGCAGGACGCCCGTGCCGGGACCACCCGCGCGCCCGCGGCGCTGCAGAGCCGCGAGCCTGCGCCTCCAGCGCGGTGCGCCGCGAACTACTCGCGGTGCTCGTCTTCTCCGCCAAAACCGACTGGCCGCCAGTAGACACGGTAATGTACGCATAACAATTGTCTGTCTCCCTTTCGTTAATAATGGTCCCTGATATGAAGAATCACTGATTCTACACTGCATTGAAGGTTATAAAATACAATTTACAAACACATTACATTATAATATACCTAATAATAAATCCGAAAAAGAGCAATATGATTCCCTCCACTTCATGCAAGTTTTTAGACCTCACAAGGGTCACCCGTTCTATTATAATAGGTTTGCCAAATGAAAAACGAATTCATGTAGAAAAGAAATAACAAGAATAGAATGGTTTTCTAAAAAGACTAGCTCCCAAGTCAGGAACTCGCACAGTTGATACGATTACTCATCATCTGCATGTCCGGCTGTCAAATACGGCAGGTTGTATTACTTCTACTTTAAATGGTGGCTCCGCGCCATTATAACTTTTTTACCATTTTCTAAAAAGACAATTTTTAGTCTTTTCAGCTTATTTTATTGAAAGCTTAATTAATATAATAATAATAAAAATAAAAAGACCACATACGAGAACAGTTCATAAAGATTGGTTCTGATTGAACAGGGTTTGAGTTCATTTGTTAATTTATTAGCTAGGAAATACTTTAGATTACCTACCATAATTTTCCTTTGTCAAGGATTCTCGCCGTAACAACGGATGCGCTTGACCTGAGTCATTACCTACATCTAAAGAAGGGAAGTTGAGGGGCGAAAATGTGATTGGTAATATATTTTTTCAGCCCCTAGGTCATCTCTAAAGTACATGCATTACATATTTGTAATATTTTGAATCAACACGTGCCAGTGTTTGTCCCGCCCTCTCGTTCTGTCGACTGCGAGCTTCTGTGGTGTCATCGGCAACTGTTAGGCCGTAATTACTTTTGGCCATAGGATTCGAGACAATAACTACTCCTTTGAAATACTTTCTGACGCCTCAACGACGGGGGGCGGCTGCGTGTGGCGGTCAAACCGCTAGCGGCTTCTGGTCGGAACGAAAGCGCAAACTTCACATTAATCAACTTAAAGTATTAGTAGTTTATTTCTCAATCACATTTTTTACAAAACAGCCAACCTGTGAAATTTTACTTCGCGACGACGATGCTACTGCCATTTCATATTCCTATAAACCGAATGGCCAGCATTCAATTCTCTCGCCTAACGCGCATCGCTAATAACATTTGGCCATAGTGCGAATCAAAAAGAGTATTTGTATTAGCATCTTGTTATCATTGAAAGAAAACATCGTAGCGGATGCGGAATCTAGAAAATCCCACCCCGATTAAGAATGTGAACAAAGTAGTTCAGCATTTAAGACTATAGTCAGTAGATTCGGATCTCCCACGTACACATTACATACATTAATTTATTTGCGCGTATAGTATTATAAAAATGCAATAAAATAATGTCAAAATAGTAAACAATACATCATGATTCAGAGATCCAGAAGCATTTGAAATAAATGCATTCACGATCCTTCGATCAGATAGTTATTATTTCTACGCGTTCCCCCTGCGCCATACTGCTTAAAATCTGATCAACAACTATATATATATATATCTCCAATAAAGCAACAGGTATCATTATTGTTCAATTGTGGCCTCACAAGCTTGGTACCCGATTATTTATTTTTTAATCTTCAATATATAAGCAATTATATTTTCATTTCAACTGCTGGAACATCTAGGCCAATCTGACCCTAGTTACAGGGATATTGTCCGGGGCGCGCTACTCCGTCGGGCGGCGCCAGAATCTTCGGATATTAGGCTAGCTCTGTTGTCAGCGAAATCATTTAGGCAGTACAGGCCTTAAATTAGAAAATGACACACCTATTGCAAAGATAATAACATTCAAATTTACGTAACCTCTAGTAAATGAGTTATTGATTTCCTAACGAAAATGTATAACGGTGGTTGTCAATATGGCTTTTTTAACAGTTATAGGGCTGCGCTATCTTAGGACAGTATATGTCAGATAATCATAGAATCCAAAGGTTCTTTAAAAGCCTCATCCGACTAATACCTCCTACACCCGAATGTGATATGACATGGAATCCTGGAAAAGTATTAGACTGCCCAGTGGAACCCAAACAAATGTACTTACCTTTTTAGGACTCGTGTAAAATATATGTATATATATATATATATATATATATATATATATATATATATATATATATTGCTAACCTAATTATTCTTATCACAATAAATAGAGTTCAGACTCTATAAAATAAAAATCTACAATATTAACATTTTAACTAAAATTATGAATAAAATTGAAATTTCATCGAAAGTAGGAAACATTTAACATCTACTATAAATCCCGTTTTTTTAAAGAAAAACCACAAGCGTCATGCTTAGGCACTAATCTTGTACATAGATAGAACAACACCTTTATGGAAAAGTATCGAATTGTTTGTTAGTTTTATTAAGGCTTATTGTAATAGCTTATATAGTGAGTGACTACCCAAACGATAAGCCGCTGGATCAGGTATCAGGTCTTAGGTATTCTACCTAAAGGTATACAACATTCTCTGCGACGCGCGGCTACGTCTCGAGCTCACGCGCCGACGGTCAACAGCAACCAGCAGTGCAAGTACAGAACTCGGTTCGCTAAATTTGACGATCGTCAAATTCGTCATATTTTTACGAATTGTACGAGTACAGAACTGAAATCGCAATCGGTTGTCGATCACATCCGGATGACATGATGACATGTCACCTGGACCTCTTCACGTCTCTTTCGATAGTGATATACAAGAGCTATTCCTTTAGAAATTCGGTATACAATCGTAAAACAATTCCGAAAGTCTTAACCGGTTAATTGCGTACCGTAAACGGTGCCTTTTATCATCAGCGACTGCTGGCTCTCAGTTTGTCTTCCAGGAATAACATGACTAATACCCATTATTTATATCAAGTAGTTTGTTACTTAAATTTATCGACATTGTGTTTGAAGTAGTGATATCGCAGATCCCAAACACAGCCGGCCGGAGCCCAAGCTCCAGCACGTTTTCCCAGTTTCTTAATAGAACTATTCTCAGCTTTGTCGAAGCAGAGTTAGCAAAAGCGATTATCAATCCAGATTGAATAGAATAATTGTCTATTAGGAAATTATTTAAGTCTATAACAATATCACTATGAAATTTAAATGTAACAAATTGTATACACATCAATTGTGATTTATAAATTTGTAAGTCGGAAAACAAAACTTGTGTTTTTTCACATGTTTTGTTACAAAACAGGCAGCGTTAACGATTTCCTAAACACGCTATCTCTCAAAGTCTACAATGTATAAAGATATTATATTTCAGGTTACTAATCTCGAGGACGAAGCACGAAGTATAATTAGTGATTAAACGAACTTACCTGTAAGTGAAGTTCTATCATAATTATACGAGTGCTTCGTCCGAAGAGATTAGTACCTAACACCCGCCCGCCCTATGTAACTATCCATCCCTAAAATGGTTTAGGAAATTATTAACACTGTACCTAATAACATAGTGCAGACTCTAAATTAATGACGCTATGAGCGACGGGAAAGAGCAAGGAGTATAAAGTACCCTCCAAAACCAAAAAAAAAAAAAAAAAAAACTCTCAACTTAGTGCAAAGAGTGGTGTCACGTAGGCGTTACTACAATGTATAAAGATATTATATTTCAGGTTACTAATCTCTTCGGACGAAGCACTCGTATAATTATGATAGAACTTCACTTACAGGTAAGTTCGTTTAATCACTAATTATTATTAAAGCTTACGTTTGAGCGTTTTTTTACAATATTGTACACAGTGGTATCGACATCTTTAATGTATAGGTTAGTTGTTTCCGAAAAGTTGTCCAGGACATAACTTTCTTCATATGAAATTAGTTACTGCATAGCAGGTATTTGTCGCTATATAGCATAGTATATATAACAGTCCATATATATATAAAGTAAAAATAGTAATGATCTGTGTGATGTTGTGTCTACTTCGAGTAGATCATTTTAGTTTCTAAACGTCAATATCTTAAGAATTTGTAATGTATGAACCAGTTTTGTAGACCCAAAAAACAAACAAGTCCGGATTATTATGACAATTTGAAAGAATATACTCGTACCTACTAAATTCAGATCAAATTGATTAAAATGCGGGTAGTTTTAGGTAAAATGAGTCACCGTGACTTATACTTCCTGTAGTTGAATAAAACTCGTCTAATATTACAGATATTATCGTTGTTAGGAGTTATACAAATTTGAATTTTAGCAAATAGAATAAGAGCATCATCATTTTAAAGATTTTTGAAAAAAGAATTTTTGGAGCTACCTAGTTTCATTGTTTAATAAAATTACGGCCAATATTTGTTTCTCATATTTTTATTTTTTTTATATCACTCTCAGACCCCCGCACTAGGATTCCCTGTGTCACGGGAGGTATGGACACACACAATCACAACACACAAACACCCAAGACCCGGGACAAACACCTATACTCATCGCACAAATGTTTGCCCCTGCCGGGATTCGAACCTAGGGTCCCGAAGACACAGAAGTCAAGTTACTGACACTGACCACTGCGCCTCGGCGACCTATATACTATAAGGCGTTAATTAATATGCATAATTGATAACCTTAAATATTCCAGCATGTTTGATCCTGATGGTGAACTCTATAGCATACAGCTTGCGGCGTGGCCCGCACCACCCCCACGGCCAGACCCCAGTGGAACACAAGCACCACCACTACAAACCAAGGGGGTCGGAGCCACTCACTTCAGACACCAAGCTGTTACATGATACCAAGTAAGCTTGTTTCACCGGTGAACCTGTGAGATTTAGTTTGAATCCTGATGAGAGAAGTAGATGGTATCTTTTGGAGGAATAGGACCTACTATATTAAAGAAATAGCTAATAGGGAATTTCTTTTTACTAACAATCAATCGAGCAGCAAAATGTCAAGAGTTTTATGGTTTATTGCGTTAACAACATGCCAGGCGAAACTTACGTTAGATGGACAAAGTGAGAGGTATTCTGTAGTCATGGATTCAAGTCCCACTAGCAGCCCATTTTTTCCGTCAAATAATAGCAATATTCAAGTTACACCTTAAATAAGTATAAAGATACAGTTAAGAGCTGAATGAGGTCTGCTTCCATCCAGTCCATGTGGAAATCAATGGGGAAGGCCTACGTCCTAAAAGCCAAAATGATGAGACAGTGATCAAACACGAGACCTGTCAATTATAAAAAACCAATTAACAGCCTGAAACCACCAGAATTCTATGATTCTCCATGAACATATTCCAGTGTCATATTTAAAACTTGTATCTGTAATCCTCGTCGTTTGCTAAAGGATTTGGACGGAATTCATTGCTCGTAGCACGCGAGAGGTAAAAATGAGAACTTATTTTACATGTCTTAACGGGTTTAATTCTCTTTCAGACATATACACGAGGACGCAGCTGTATTAAGTCCAGAAGCGTTATCGAAAATGACACCAGAAGAGTTAGAGTTCCACTACTTCTCAGCACACGACTTCGATAGAAATTCTAAGCTGGATGGCTTAGAATTGTTAAAAGTATGTACATAATAAAATATGCGATATAAGCCTGCGACGAAAGCCGGAATAATGACTATCAGACTTAGAAGGGTTCCGGCTCGACTTATCACTGAATCTCTAAAACACGAAATAGTCTGGGTTTGATTTGGCTTTTACCTTGTCAGTTTTGATTAACGTCAAACATGAAAATAACAGAATTATTCTGCTTATAGACGAATGAAGAACCACTGAATGTCTACAACTTGCAATTAAAGTATAAAAAACTATATTTACAGTCAATATATGTAAATTTAAAAATAAAGTTGAATAAAAACATAAAACCAATACTCTAAAGTTACGAATATTTGTAAGTAAATAGCTATAGTGGACGTAAAATTCGCTTTCTAAATAATACAATTTTAAGTTGTAAAATTGGTATTTGAGAATTGTAAAAATAATATCTATAGATTTCGAAGATAACTCAAAGCTAGACAATTTGAGTATTTTCCCTCTCTACGCTTTCATATCAAATAATAATATTAATAAATATGGAGAAAAAAATACCACATAGTGGAACCGACTTCAACACTCAAAAGTGTGAAATAACTTGTTGAAGTCGGTACCATGCGCACAATATTTTGATGTACCTTTGGTACTCACGGGATCAATTTTCATTCACCTAAGGAAGTCATGCAGATAACCATACATTTATATATATACACCTTTTAGTTTTTGGAGTGTAACTTAAGAACTCCTTGACCGATTTTGATGAAATGGGCTCACCTCGGAAGTATACTCTATCTAACAAGATAAGAATCATCAAAATCCGTTCACAAACGCCGAAATTTAATAGCGAACACACAAAAAAATATACGGTCGAATTAAGAACCTATTTTTTTGAAATCGGTTAAAAGGAATACAGACATAAAATTTAGCTTAATATACCAGTCTGCAAATCTACTAATCAACTCTAATTATATCCTATTTTTCAGGCAATATATCACACTTTAGAACATGAATCTCCAGACCCTGATGATAATCCGGTGATCGAGCCAGAAGCCGATGAATTGGATGGCTATATAAGTAAGTCATCATCAACTTGTAACTTTTGATAAAGTCCTTTGATGTCAGATTAAGATATTCTTTAAAAGTGCCTTTGAAATTAAACTGCAATTATAATCCAGACATGGTGCGTAATTGATTACAATGAAATCGGTCTGCAAACTTCAAACGAATGCTTAGCATGCACTTAGCTGTAAAATTACATAACATAGTGTTGGGAATGATGTCCCAACAATTTGAATGTTAGGAATGTTTCTTTCATTAGGATACGGACCTTCTCCTTTAAAAAAACGTGTATGGCTACAATGCAATTAGTTGCTTTGTTTTACCCATTTTTACCCTTAACTAACTGGATAGAAAAGCCTGATCGGCAGGCGACTATATTCGTTTACAATGTAAGTTCAATTTTAGCTTGACAATTTTCTAAAACTCCCTGAGCACTTTATTTCTTACTTATGTTATGTTAGGGGGTGGTATTTATTAAATGTATCTTGAGGAATTTTACTGAAGAAATTAAACACCACATTATTAATGTATAAAACACGGGAGTTACTCGTAGAGTACTAGGCGAACCGCGACCGAGTCCGTGAGCGCCCCGTATTCTCCTTGAAAAAGACCACCGAATGTGGTTGAAACTATAGTCGGAACCCTCTGACTTATTACGTGAATAACTCCCGTGTTTTATACATTCTTATTGTGTCAAAACCACGTCAGTTTTAATAACTAAACATCTTAAAGTAGATACCCATATTCAAAAAGAACTTTTTTATACCATATCGTACCTTGCGTCATCAAAAACTGTCTTATCCCAGGTAAGACTTAAAAGCAGTAGCACTCTATGTGAAAGTTCGCCCGGGAAAGCACTCCCATATCTATTTCTACCGCCAGACAGTAGTGCCGTGGTGGTACCGACCTAGAATAGTACTCCCCATCTCTTCCCGCGGGTGCCGTAAGAGTCGGCTAAGGGATCACGTACCAGAAGGTGGGCAGCAGCGCCTTCGGAGTATCTGAAATCATACTGCGCCCGCCAAGCGTAGCGAGAATTGGCGAATTCCCCTATATGGGGGAGGCTTATGTCCCAACAGTGGATGTCCAGTTGCTGTGAAGAAGAAGTCATTATGGCTCCTCCATCTTGAAAACAGTAGTATACAATTGATCTTAATGTAGCAATATTCCCAAAAATGGTTACTTACGTATTTCTATATTATGTTTCAGCTCTAGTAGACAAAACGCTGGAGACAGATGATACAGACGGCGATGGCTACGTATCGTATCCCGAGTATCGGGAAGCCAGGAAACACACTCGCGACGATCGCACACCCAGAGTGGTATTAGCACCCTAGTATATTAATTTATTTATTATTTATACGTATTAAAACGACGACAATCCAGGTTAAATTCAGGTTAGATGAAATGCAGACAGGTGTCTCCATTTCATCTAACCTGAATTTATCCTATCCCTTACGTCTCGGTCAATATTGCCGTCGTTTTGGATCATGAATCGAACAGAGTCAGGCAGAATTTTGGTTGTAACTATATCACTGTTAATTTAAGATAATATAGTAATAAGAAGTCTAAACAATTTGTTTTTCAATTTGTCTTATATCAGGGTCAAGAAAATATGAATTATGCTTGCTATAAGAGGGGTTATTTAGGTACTCACAGCATAATATGTTTTTCTTCCCTTACAAATATTTTAATATGAATCTTTTTCTACTAAAACTAAATCTGATTGCACACTACACTAAACGTTCAGTGTTATTTGTCTGAATATTGGAAGTTTCTGATAGCATTCACAATACGTTTTAGTTATTTTTTATCCAGGAATTATCATTGCATAAAATAAAATGATTGGAGATTAGTTAAAAATAATTATGATTTTTTATAACAATCAGTATGAAACGTAATGTATTTAGTTTTGAACAAAAGTAAAAATGGCTATATGTCGCGCGCTTACTAGGCTTCTATAGAGGAATATATAAGTTCGATGAGTAGAATTAATAATGTAGGTTCAAACATTCGCTGTTGATTTGTTTTTGAAATTTGACATTGTTTTTAAATATCGTAAACAGCTATTGATACTACTGTTGTATACCATCCCATCTTTATGAAGGGACGCACGGATCGCCCTGCGGATATACTCGGACCATGTTTTTACTTCTGATAAAAATTTGTAACTGTGGTAAGTTGTTTCCCTATTAGACGTTCCACTCATCACCCAGCCCCCTATCAGACGTTCCACTCATCACCCAGCTACTACCCATCTTGGTGGCTCACAAACCGATAGGCCGCGCCTTAGTCCGCGACGTCCACACACACAGACGCTACCTCGTTTAGGCGATAGCCCAAGCCGAGGTCCGAACCCTTGAGGTGCCCTTGCGCTAGTCGCTCCCCCCTCACCCCAACCCAAAATCGGCTGAGTGCCCTCTGCACTCGCCAAAAGTCCGGTGACGCCGTAAACGCCCCATGTGGCAAAAAGCATTTTGTCAATTCTAACATAGACATAGAGGTAAGTTGTTTGTGATAACAAGTTTTAGGTGTTTGTGTTAATCAAGGATTTAAGAAATCTTCATAACATATTTGTACAATAACTTTCGTATTTATTATGTTATAAGAATTAAAATACATCTGATCAATAAGTAACAAAACACTCTAGAACACACAGCATGATTATTACCTACATGTGTTTTGTTTTATTTTATTTTAACTAATACTTTAAATTTCAGACGTCGCACTAACGGCGATTAAAATAGTTTTATAATTAATTAGAAGTGTGTTTTTGTTTTAAATCTTGCACCTATAACAATCATATTTTCACCCATTTAATCCATGATGCATTGAAATAGACATTAAAAAAAAAGCATAAATTGTTATGATACATTTTTTCCTTCGCCATTTTGGCCGCTTCCAACAGGTCCTTGTGGAAATTAACGGGGGAGGCCTATGTCCAGCAGTGGACATCCTATGGCTGAGATGATGATGATTTTTTCCTTTTATTTACATGTCGTCCAATTGAGAACAAGGGTCCCTGGATTCAATGAATGACTGATTATATCTGTAAATATTATAATAACTTATAATCCACCACAGTATGGGACGTTGATTATTATGTTATTTACAGTAAAATATTTTACTGTCCACATTTGTAGCGCGTATCACAATTCATCCCCCTTTCACCCCAATCGGCGGCGTGTTTGATATTTTCCGAAATGTTCTCGTACTGCTCCAGGTTAATGTCGTTTCTGTAAATAAAAAAAATCTTTATCTCGTTTTTGCCGATATTAATTATTCAACTATTGATTGAATTGAATGATATTAATCGGATGATTTGATTTTTTTTCTATTACTGGAAGACGTTATATTATCCGTAGCTGAACCGGCGGTCGCCGTGGGTCAGTGATCAATGACAATGACTTTATAACTGCGACCTAGGGTTCGAATCCCAGGTGAGGCAAACATTTCTGTAATGAGCATATACTCTACAATCTACATCTAAATGACCTTTTGCTTCTTCCGTCACCTTATCTATACCTATATAAAAACGGTTTACAGTATGTTTGTGTATGTGATTGTGTGTGTGTCCATACCTCCCTCAATTCAGAGTATCATAGTGCGGGGGTGTGAGTGAATGCGTTTGTTTGTTTGAAGGATACAGGAGACAACAGAATTTTAGGCAAAGTATTATCTTAGTCTCTTGATGTTTTATATGGTTCTTTTGCAATTCAACGTGGCAATGCTGCTAGCATTCTGGGCACGCTGCCGGCCGGTAGCGGGTTAGAACATTTGAGTTATCTATAGGCTGCCAATAGCTGGTGGAGTGCTCAGATGTTATTGTAGTAGCTGCAGTATTTTAATTAGTTATTAGTGTTTTATTTTAATAAAGGCATTTATTTTATATATATTAAGTATGTCTTGGAAACCGATTTTGATAGTAGCTTAGTAGGCGAGCATTAGTAAGCTAACAACTATAGGTAGATAAAAAGTGCCCCTTAAATGGGCATTAAAAGTGTTTCCAAATTGTTCGTGTAATATTACACGCGAGTGCTGTTATATAATATATTATATGTATAATTTTTTTTTCTTCATTTATTTACACTTTCACAACACCTTTACGGTAAAAACTAATACAATATACATATAAGTAAATAGAGTAAATTCCAGCAGTAGTAGGTGTACGTACCCTTGCATCAACTTAGCCCCTTGCACCAGCAGTTCAGCTCCAGATGCGTAGAGACCAGCTTGATTAGGCCTCTGACAGGATAGCAGGTATAAGCAGCCGTAATTCTTCGTATGCTGGCCAGCCAGGTAGCTCAGGAAGAGCATGATTTCATCTTCCGTGATGAATGAGGCGTTCTTGTTATCTATGGATTTTTATTACAGAGCATATCATTAAAAATATATTATATTCTAAATAACAATTGAAACAAATAATAAAGATATAAAAAACAATATAATGTCAGCGATAAGACGTCCACTGATGGACATAATTATCGCCATCGCATATAATAACATTTGAAGAAATCCATTATAACTATAAATATATGTCAATCGACACGCACGCTAGACATGTCAGAGATTACGGGAACTTCTATGGTTTTTGTTTTCATTTTGAAATCGTTACAAGGCCAACTCAATCAGACCAGTTGTGCTAAAACATAAAAAAGATGCTGACACTTCTGTAGTTACATTTAGAACACATTTATAATGTTTAACCTTTTCTATGACCTTTGCTACTCACGGAATCAATTTTCATAGTGTCTGTATGTTCACCGATTTCTTCACCCTCAATTAGGAAGTCATCCAAGTTGACATAACACTTTTCAGGTGTGTAGCTTATAAACCGGTTGATTGCGATTAAATTTAAATGGGACCGTTGGCTTTCTAATAAAAAAGAATCATCAAAATCGGTTTACCCAGTAGAAAGTTCTGAGGTAACAAACTTAAAAAAAAAAACAGACCTCCTTTATTTGAAGTAGGTTAAAAACAGTCTGAAACAGACTTAAGGGTAATAAAATAAATATACTTCCCAACCTCACAAGACCTTTTTTCGTATAAACCTGAAGAAGGACGCATAATTGATGTAAAAATACAACATGGTCCATTTGACTCAATCACAGATCGCGCCGGTCAGCCCGTGATGGATAATCCTCCACCAATAGGATTAAAGACGGGCTGGACACGACCAACGCATCTCTATAGATTGGATTATAGTCGCCACGTGCCACGGACAAAGGACAGATGGTCATTTGGAGTATTTTGAAGTGATTATTGGCTTCAGTGGCCATTAGGTGACATTTCCTGGTTCTTGTTGGTTGAAAGGTGGCGGGATTTATTTAGTAAAATGAAAATGATTGATATTAACTGGACACGACGGATTTAAACTACTTTAAAAGGGTTTTATATCGCATCGCACATTTCTATGGTAAGAATAAAAGCATACTCTGTTTTGTTCAAACACTTGATGGTTAGTGACGATATGGGCGAACTTTTAGTGACGCTGGTCCTAGATTGTTGGTTGGCTCTAAAGCACAGTTGCCTGAACACACTATGTTTGATCACATGATCACAGAGATACTAGGATTCCTTCACACTTGCTGAACATACTCACCGTCAAAAAATAAATGATTAGGAAAGGATTATCTAAATGTGCCCATGGAAACACAAATGAATTAATTGAGGTAAGTGTGATATATAATTTGCTCATAGACATGCAAGCAACTCGAAGAGTGTTTAAAACATAGGTAGCTTATGCTACTCAAATAGTAATACTGCCTTGAATTATATTAAATATGTAATTAAATTGTATTTGGAACTCCGTAAATTACCTTCCGCCAATATGTAATGTTATATACCATAGGCACGTCTTACCTTAATAAAACACATAAATAGAACAATCTTCGATTCATTCGATTTATGGATACTCTGACCTTATTAGATGCATTGAGATTTTGATGAACTCACCTTCAAGGCTTCTACCATACTGATGACCACCTTTCCAAGCTCCAGCACCAAAAAACCCAGCCGCTAAGATTAATGCCTTCAAAACTATCAGGATGACCAAGTTTGTCAGGTTCAAGCTCAGCACCTTTAACAAAAATTCCAAACATATACCACCAATCATCATAATCTCAGCTAATTACATACGTTTCCCATTTTTGAATAATCTATGATTCACAATAGCCCTATCTGTTATCATTGGCATTCCTTCAAAAAGCATTAGTCATTCCGAACAAATGCGTGCAATTCCAAAAAAGTATAGTGCGATACGAACCTGCGAAACGCAGTCAAAACCAACCTGGCTGCTGCCCGTAGACCGTGAAATAAAATCCCTAGCCAAGCTAGTCATCACTTGACCTCCTGTGCCACTGAGGAAGCTTCCAGCAGACTCGAGAAACGACGATCTTCCATACTGAGCAGTATCGTTGCCACTGTCATATCTTGCTATAGATTCCTCTGCCTCTTTGAAAGGTACTGCTTGATTCTCCTTTGGAAGCAAAGCATTAGTGTCGTAGTCGATTTCTTTCATCGGATACATCTTCTTGGCGTACTGAGGTGATGAGTACGCTCCGGAATGCTCCGCGCTTGCAAACACTAAAAAAGACAGGAGCACAATAAACACTACCATATTGTCTGATGGTTGGATTGCAACTGGGATAAGGAAGTAAGGAAGCAGGTAGCCGGTAGCAGGTAGTGGGTTTACAATAGCCGCTGATAGCGTTGGCGACGTCTCAAGTAAACTGAGGTGTTTTATCTCTTCCCTTGCGCTTTTGTTCGTTGCACGCACGATGTCATCCTCTAATCATGCCATTGTTGTTGTTCTTTGGTGGTATGAAGCTGTTTTTGTAACGTTGGCAGCAATGGAGTGTCGTAAGGCAGTTTATTTTGCTTAATTAGTTTACCCGCGTAAAAACTCCGTCGGTGTGGATTGGGGAGGTCTTACAGTTGCTGTAGCACTATAAACACCCTTGTGACGAGATGACGTCAGCTCAGGTCATGTAAATGTTTTCTATGGTTTGCCCTTATCACCTCAAACAGAGTTCATATCATTTCGAATTGGAAATGATATATCTTATATATATCTTCTTTTGTTATTGAAATGACTGGCATTTTTACAAGTAATTTTGGAACGGTGCAATTACAATAACGCTACAAACGGATGTATTCCAGGAGTTTACTAAGTGTCGGGATCAATTTATTTATTACTATTCGTAAATTTAACTTACATTACTTGCCTTAGCTCGTTATTTATACGGGGATTCAATTATGCGACCTTATACGACATTTAAATATCCAGAAAACAGAGCAAGAGCTGAACTAATGCAGGTGACGGCGTTAAACTTACCGGAACATCGCAGAGGCATGTCAGTTCCGTAACAGTTACGTTATTATGTAGGACATCGTTTTGGTAATATCACGTAATCTATTGTCATAGACGTGTTTTTGAACGTTGTTGAAGATGGAGAAGTCAATGTTCTATCACAATGTATCAAAACACTAGGCCGATACAATGTTATAATACTTAGCCAGCGGCTAAAGTTAGTGTTATATTTTTATAAGTACTTTTTTTCTATGTAGCCATAGAAAAAAGGTACTTATAAAAATATAACATGCACCGTAACCGTCTGCACGGCATGCAGACGGGCCGCCTGATGGTAAGCGATCAACGTCGCCTGAAATAGGAGGGGCTTTACGTTGCCAATTCCTTTGTCGTAATTATGTGTCAATGATAAAAGATCACTACTGTATTGCCAAAATATGCGCTGCGTTTGGAGGAAGTATCTGAGGTGGATTGAGGAAGTTGAAAATGGTTAAGGCACTTGAAATTTTGCATAATAGCGGTAGATTTTGAAAAGATTGAATGCAAGAGGAACTTAAACGAGTAGGTTTTATTGACTTTTGAAGAAGTAAAATAATTATTCCCAACTCTGACAGAGCCACAGCAGTAGAAATAATGTGTGTTCAATCACTCATAATTAAACCTTCTTAAACCTTAAACACCAATAAGGATGCATCGCTTCGGTTTCCCGCCGGAGTGCGGACGCTCCCATGTAAACAGAAATTCTATATTGTCATGTATACCTTACGAGTCCTTCTAGTCGATATTAGGTAGGTACTTATCATAAATTCTCTGTTACTTCCGGCTAATAAAAATTATTTTGAATTTGGAAGTATCTTGAATAATAAAACTGATTTTGGAATAAGTATCTATCTTTGAATGCAATATTTTATAGTTTAATAATAAAGGAATTGTCTTCCATGCTCTGATATGTGTGTGATGGTACACACTGTAGGTATATAATTATGTATAATATACCATTTTACCCATGGTTGGACTCGAAGAGATGCAAATTCTATTGAAATCGCAAGTATACCCATGCATAAGAAAACAAAAGTGGATCGAGTTTCATAGCCAATTTTCCTGTGTACCTAACCATGGTTATGTTTTGCATTGTAACAATACTATAGTAAACAGCTATGTAAAAGGTATTCAGCAACGTAAGCGATGCTCATGAGTCATGATATACATAATTCGTAGTGGCAGTGTAGTCAGTCGAAGTCAAATGTTATGTTAGTCTTGCTTATTCAACCCATCATGTCATTGTATTCTTTCTCTTTGCCCATAATGGGAATATGGGAGTATATTATACTGCAAGCTCATTGCAGCTATCGGGCAGCCTTTGGCTGTTTGATAAATACAACATCTCAATAATAATATTGAGTTACTTACCATATTAACGTTAATAAATTTAAATTCAATTACCATCCTGTTTTAATGTACATTATATTTTGTACATTTGTTAGATAAAAAATTTTAGAGTTAATATTTTATATCAAAAAATGGAACCGACTTCAACACTCAAAAGTGTGAAATGACTTGTTGAAGTCGGTACGGTACCACGATAATTCAAACTGACTGTTATTAAAATAATCATGTCGTGGACTGACACCCTCCATGGACAACCATATATAAAAGTGCAATCAAAATGTTCTCCATTTCAATTTCCAGCATCAATTTATTAAAGTGTAATTTATGTTCACGTCTTATCTTAGATAAAATAACTAAAGCGGAGGCTGTATACTCAAAGTGTCTTATGCATTACACTGCCACCTATTGAACTTAGAGGGAAACTTTACTCACTAGACAGAATGGTATTGTTTGGCGACGCGGACGGAGTGGCATTGAATTTGTTGCCTCCTTCGAGATTACCATTATGAGTTTGTTCACTTGCTTCGCTACATTTTCACTAGATGGCAGGTAAATAACTTTTTATATAGTTACTCCCTGACATTGCCACTGAGCTTAGTTTCTTGTTCACTTATTTCAATATATTTTCTCTAGATGGCAGGAATATTACTTACCTATTTTAAAAGTTTCACTAATTGTGTATTCTTTCTGTTGCTGTGTACACAAGATTTACTATATAGATAACTATAAAGTAATGGTTCTTTTCACCGCTGATCTATCATCGCTATCAAGATATTATAGACACTATTGAGATATTATCATGGACACGAGAATCCGGGTTTGAGTTAATTACTTGAGAGAATTGACCTATATCGAGGAATGTCGAATAGGGAAAGGGAATAAAGTGTTATGAATTAAATGTAAGGATAATATAATAAATTACGCTCTATATTGAAAAGTGGCACGAACCCTGGAGTTTGTAGAATGTAATGTTTTCTAATAAGAACAAAATTTTAGGGTTACTTTGCTATATTATATGTTTAAAATACATTTCTTTAAACAACAAAATTTACCAAGAAGTCCTACCGGAATCAAAAGGTTTCCGATAGCGAGCTAAAATAATTTTATGCATATTTTATTAACTACCGAGAACAGGTGTAGCCAAATATATTGTTGCCTTAAGAGGGTTACACCGCGTACCTACTTGTCCATACCAAAAGAAAAACCTTAATAATTCAATAAATAATACTTAATTAAAGAAAAACTGAAATCGGACCTCAATATTGTCCGATTCAAACCTTTCGATATTGTCCGATTTCTGTTTTTTTTTCCATATAATCTACACATCATTTACTAGGCTTATACGTACATCTTAATTTTTCCAATTATATTACTTCAAATTTACAGGCATTATAAAACTCTACAGGTGTTCCTTATCCTTAAAACTCGTGAATAGAATAATATGCTCTCTCCAATAACCATTTATGAAATGCCATTTTAAATACAGTGAAGCTAGTTTTAACATTTACATAATACACCTCATCTCTAGTTTATACTAACAAGTAATTTAGTTTTTGATTGGAAATTCTCGTGAGTTTGACATATTATTATATATATGTGGTATCCGGCTTTACTCACGTTTATAGTCGAAGTTTGCCGTGGTCGCCGCGATCTAGCAGCGTAAACTCACCCAAGGATGAGCATCGGACATGCTCGAAACCTAGGTCGAAACTTCGAATATAAACGTGAGTAAAGCCGGATACCACATATATATAATAAGTAATTTAGTGCCATCGCACTATTGATCACATGGCTCCCGTCTCTGCGTGCCTAATCGACGATGAATCATGCTCTGACCTGTCACTTTCTTACATCAAACCAAGCGAGAACATTTACTATTGCTACCGAATTGCGTAAACTTTTTCCCCAAGACATTAACAACAAACGAGTGAAAGTGCCGAATTACCACCAAGTTCAACTGTGAGGCAATTTCATGGTCAATGCAGTTGTCATAATGCGCTATGGAAGCTATTACGACCATTTTAGAGCCATTTCTATAAAGTTGGCTGCAGAATGCAAAAAGTTTGGTAACTATTACCGAAAATAAAATAATCTTAATCTAAGGTTCTTAACCTTCTGACTGTCGCGAATCATTTATTTAGTGGAATCTCTTTTCACCATCGGCATCATTTTGAATCACCGAATTAATATCTTTAATCGATATCGCAGTCATATAATTCTGAAGCAATAATCGCCTAGCGGTTTGGGGCGGCTGTCAAGTTCGATTCCCAGCTCCGGCTTGAGCTTTCGGGAAAGGTTCTCAAACCCAAAGCATGGTTGTAGGGTATTTTCCAGTACTCGCCTGTCTAGATATACCACCTTCAAATTCGAAAACAGTTTGCAAACTAGTGTTTACGCAGCTGTCCTTATTACCATTCTAATGCTAGCGAGGTACCACCTTCAACCACATCGTCACTGACTATCAAGAAAGACAGTGGTCAATCGCTATCTTTAAACATTACAGATTTTATTAAACTGATTTTATAAATAGCCAAATAATATTTTTTACGTATATATTATCGTACTTATTACCCACTTATTTTTTAAATTTAGGTGAAGTTGGTACCTACCAGATAAATAATAAAAGACTTCATTATCATCCAGAAAGTAAAATTTTTATTTTTAATTTTTATTTCTATCGATACTGTACGAAAATTTTTTCTCTTGAGTTTAGCATCTAGAACGACACGAAAGTATGAATTAGATAGGGAAGATGATCGGAAAACTATTTCGACCAACTTGCATTTACCGTGCTCACGAGAAGACTGGATAATGTGCGTGACAATATGGTCGACAGTATGTTTTTTTTTTTTTTTTTTTTTTTTTTTATCATATTATAAGTTTGCGTTTGACAACTGTCTCACCTGATGTTAAGTGATGACGTTGTCTAGGATTTAGTACGCAAACCTAGAAGGTACCTATTCACTCGCGACTTGAAGACTCCAGGATTGTACATATCGGGAAACACAGACTCGGGCAACGAGTTCTATTCCTATATAATATAGTATGTCATATAAGGTTGCTGACAGCATTCTAAAACGCAGGATAATCACGACACACAAGATAAAATGCAACCTGTTACATTTTTCATACACGTTACACGCATGTGAAAGTCTAAAAATTCATATTTACCTCATCTCTATAACCGTCATATGAAACAAGTAAAACAGTATATCAAATTTATGCGCATATTATTTGTGAAACCAACTTTATGTTATCCATTATATCATCACAGAAAATGTAGATCATGCTACAGAGAACAATATAAAACACTTAAGTATACAGAGTGCGCCTCTTTTCTCGTTTCACACGGCCGTTTATTTTGATTCACATTTTGACCAGATCTCGTAGAAAGTGTTTTGTTTCTTGCTCTTATAACAGTGTCAGGTCCCATTACGCTTTCGACTGGAGACGTGATGCAATACGCTTCGGTAAGTGTCGGTCATTTCGGCTAATGTAGGCGTAACAGTGGTCAATTTAAGTTTGCTGCTCATGGATGAGAGAAAAGAAAACAAACGCGTGTCAACCTTGTTATCAAGGAAAAAGTTTCTGTGTATGTCTATATATATTTTTATCATTTTGGCAATATTTCAATTTTATTTGAAAATACATTTTCAATTATTTGTATTATTAGGTACTAACGGCTCCACGCGGTTTTTCCTATGTGTGATGTAATTATTCTGATATTGTACATTTTTCCATATAAAAGCAACTCATGTGCTATAATCTAATCTCTCAATCTATAATCTATATTTGTGCTAAATTTTATTCAAATCTGTTAGGCCATTCAGGAGAGATTGAGAAATATACCTACATTCACAAACACAAACTTACAACCTGTCACATTGATTATACTGTTTGTAAGATAATGCAAAATTACAAATTCTTTAGGTTGACGATAAAAACCTTTTACTTACCCAGTGTAGTTTTATTAGTTTATAAATTATCATCGTTGACATTAAAAAATAATTTGATGGTATAGTCTCTATCTATACCATCTAAATTGAAGGAAACTCAGTATTATTAAACTAATTTATGTTTTTTTTAAACACAAACAAAAACTTATGTATTACTTAAAAAAAAATGTTAAATAAAACCTTTGCCGCATCGCAAGTACGCGAAGCTAAAACATTAATAAATAAGCCTACGTCTACTCTTAAACGTATTCAGCAAATCTTCTCTTTTTCGGGCATGTTTAGAACATATCTGATTTATATTGATGCAAATGTTGTGTGCTGATTGTGGTTTGTACCAATCTAAATCAGCAATGGCCGACTAGTAGTAATTTACCGTCCCTGCGGTAACGCTGATAGCTGTGACCTTCAATCAAATATACTATAGATACACAGTCTTTATGAAAATCAAACCTTAAAAGTGTCCCCTCGCCAGTGTTTGCGTATACAACCTTTCCAGATAATATAAAATTAGTGCACAAGCGGATATTGTTTCATTTTAACAATGTACCTTAACCCCCTAACAATAGCGTTGTAAAACATTTGTGAGAGTTTTCCAACTATCACTTTTTGGATTCTCACTTCAGCATCGCAACACGTCACACGACTGGTGCGGTCACACGGGACTGAGAGGAAAACAAGGCATATGCCTTGTTCTGACGGTGTCGTTTTTGAGCGGGCGATCGGATATCTGCCCTATTTTATATCGCTGGCTGTGGCACTAATGTTACTATCACTCCACATACTATTCATTCGATATACTGCTCCTAATTTGCATGTAAGCATGTTTTTATTGCCAATATGTTATATGTTACTTTCAACCACAATCTCGGCTAAATATGATTCTAGATGGCATTAATTTAACTGCGTTAAAGTCTTTTTTTTACTTAGAAAGTTTCTACGCTATTCGAGAGGTAACATTATTTTTTTAATTTTGCCAGATGCAATGCCTGGTGATTTATAAAATTGAACGGTGCACTATAGCTGTCTTTTTCTTCTTGTCCTTATCCCGTACTAGTTGGGGTCAGCCCATCATGTCCTCTTCCATTCTCTTCTATCATTAGACATTTCCGTGCTCACATCTTTCATAAACATATCATTCTTCACACAATCCATCCATGCCTTCTTCGGCCTTCCTCTACCTCTATATCCATCCACATTCATGTTAAGAACTCTTTTTGTTATGTGTAAGTACCTACTTTAGGTGTACTTTAGCTGTATACATATTAACTACAAAACCTATGGTCTATAGTTTGGGAACCAGTTGATTCTATAACATGTTTTTGTGAATGCCTTTACCTGATCAAGTATTTGTGTTTTTTTAACTCCGGGCGTTATAGCTGTGAGCAAGCAAAAATATTTTAAAATACACATCTACACTAATATTATATAGAGGAAATAATATTTTTATGTTTGTAACGGATAAACTCAAAAACTTCTAGACCGGTTCCAAAAATTATTTCACCATTAGGATTCTAGATTATCTCTGATTAACATAGGCTATTTTTTTAGGAAAGAAAAAATAGGAATTTTCACTAAAACTTCAATCATGTAACCGTGCGAAGCCGGAACGGAACGCTAGTAAATAAAAAAAAAACATAGGTTTCTATTTAACTAACCATAGTGTGTAAGACTGTAGTAGAAATCGACACGTGAACGAATCCCCGACCTAGAAGTATAAGATATGTAAATATTTTGTTAGAAAATACAACAGTTACAATGGTAACTTATAACAAACAACAACAACAAGACTTTGACTTTGACTTTGAATTTGACTTTGACTTTGAATTTGAATTTGACTTTGACTTTGACTTTGACTTTGACTTTGACTTTGACTTTGACTTTGACTTTGACTTTGACTTTGACTTTGACTTTGACTTTGACTTTGACTTTGACTGACTTTGACTTTGACTTTGACTTTGAATGACTTTGACTTTGACTGATTATTTTATGTAATACAAAACTCAGGTGGAACGTTACGCGGAACGTTACTATTTTTCATGAGTGTTGCTGGTATTCATCAATTTATAAAACGTTATCACGTCAAAAATAAAACTTTAGGTAAATCCTTCTGTCCATTCCATCAATTCCAGATTTGCGACCACAAACTATTTTTTATGTGATTAAAGATGATTTTGTTTATCATGAATTATTGTTTATTTAAAAAAAGAACTAAAATCGAATGATTCAACTGCTTAGTTCGTGTTGCCATAACATCACCAAAATAAAACGACATTTCTCCGTAACACAAAATACCATTATCTATTATTCAAGACGTGAAGGCGCGAAATAAAAGTCTTTATTGTTGTTTATGCCAACCGTGATCGTCACGGTACAAAGTTCTTCATTTAACGCCGTCTGAGCTCTTTATGCTTTCTAACTAACAAACTGTTGACAAATTTCTAAATTATGTTTTAGATACTTTCTTTGTTAATTGAGCTGCATTATTACTTAACTAGTTTAGATAAACAGTTTACTTATTACTACAACTTACTTATTACCATTTACCCTGAAACCTCCACCACCAAAACACTTTCATAATATGTTTTCTAGATGTCGCATAGCAAGCGGAATACTTACGTCTAAGTGTATATTAATTGGCGCCTCGGCGCCGCGGCGGAGCAATTGAAACGGCGAAAATATGCTAACCTAGGGAGTGGTTACGCATTAGAACCGTTTGGGGTCGAGACATTGGACCCGTGGGGACCGGGAGCTCATCGGATTTTCCAAAACTTATCAGAGCGTTTGATCGATGCGACGCGTGACCAAAATGCTGGCACATATTTGGCTCAACGGATCAGCATTGCAATTCAACGTGGCATGCTGCTATTATTCTGGGCACGCGGCCTGCTGGTAGTGGGTTAGAGCATTTGACTTATCTATAGGCTACCAATAGCTAGTGGATTGCTCAAATGTTATTGTAGTAGCTGCAATATTGTAATTAGTTATTAGTTGTAATTTTTAGACTTTCGCGATTCGAACACATTGTTATTAAATCAAACGGGGCTTAATCTTATTAATCCCGAGAAAAACATTTAGTAATTTATTTACCTCGACGTTTCGACCAAGTTGCATTGGTCGTGGTCACGAGAAGACTGTGATTAGTTATTAGTATTTTATTTTAATAAAGACAGTGTAATCGGTCGCCACACATTCTAACGGAGTCGATAATCTCACATCGAATTGGATGTATTTCCATTTTTATATATATATTTTTTTGTTCTTTTGCGTTAAGTAACTGTTTATATTAACTTTATGTACTCAATGTAATATTGTAATTGATGTGGTAATTGTAATTGCTATCTTGCGTTTTTATCACAATAACAAATAAATGACCCGATATTTACATCGCGATATTGGATCTTAAATGTAGGTGTATTGACTGCCATGCATGCAAATGGATCATGTAATCTAATATACATAAATATCTGATTCATCTGCATGTATGGCGATTGGATACATATATACCTAATGTATATTTGTATGTATATGTAAGTAGAAGGTATCTGTCGCTATATAAGTACCTATGCGTGCCTATCGCTGTATTGTCTTGAAAATACTGGAATCTCGTTGTTGAGACATAATCAATATATAAGTTTTTAACAGACGAAGACGCAAAATATCACGCGACGTCTCACCAAGACCCCCCGGTCTTGGTGAGACGTCGCGTGATATTTAGTTGGACTTCCTCCCCCGCCTTAATCTAACGTGAGAATTTTGAAATGCATTACTTAAATTAGAATTACATAAAACAATAATTTGCTTATATTTTTTTTATTATATGAATAATTAGGACCCTTCTTTAAATATATTATGTCATTTATTTTTAATTAATACATTTTTGCGCGATTAGATCGTTGTTACCAATATTATAAATGTGACAGTTTGTTTGTTACCTCTTCACGATTTGACAGCTTGATTTATTTGAATGGAATTCGGAATGTACCTACCTACCTTATAACCTGTATTAACCCATAGCCAATTATTCCCGTAAAAGTGAATGGTTCCTCCGGGATATAACAAAAAAATAATATTATTGTAAACTGCTAAACTAATTTTGAATGAATTTTGGTTTAGATATGGGCGGAAATAGGCTTTACACTTTTTTTTCACTTTACACACTTTTAGGCTACTTTTTGTCCTGAAAAAAATATGGTTCACGTGGGATAACTGAGGTAGCCGGAAAACTGTAATCCACGCGGGTGCAACCGCGGTGCGCATCTAATCTAAAATATGACTGTCCATCTTAGCTTTAATTCGTAATAACCATTGTAACTATAGGTTCAGCATGATTACAGCAATGTGTACATGTTATCTGCTAAGCACACATTGATCTCTAACTAAAGATCTAACTCCGAGAATAGTGCATCAGTTGGGTCATAACTGCTTTCTCTTACAATGGCAGTGATTCGCTTATTCAACTGAACTAAACTAAAACTTTGTAAAACGAAATCAGTTCTTATACGGTTACGATAAAGTCTAAATTAGTATGAGACTTATCAATAACATCACTAAAATGAAATGCATTTATTAAATTTGCGGGTAGTTTTAGCGAAATTAAGTCGCCACTTATTTGGTTACTAAAACTACCCGCAATTGGCCAGCAATGGAATAAACCTCGTCTAATATTAGTGGGAGCGTTGTATGGAGTTATGCTAATTTGAATTTTAGCGTAAATAGACTACGAGCTATTTCAATTTGAAGAATTTTAGTGAATTTTAGCTAGTTCGTGTGATTAACAGAATTAGGGCCAATGTCGTATTAGAGACACATCGTGTTATTTACCTTTGTAGATATGTTCTGCGCTACATTAACTCTAAAGTGTTGATATAGCGCAAAAGTAGCGAAACCCCTTTCGCGGAATTTGATCCATGCGATATTTACTGATCAACTTCCGGTCGTGAGTCGCATTGTATGTAGCTGATATAGCCTGTGTGATTTTTTTAAATTATGTTATATAGTAATTGGGCAGCAGCGCATTCTGAGAGTCATATTTTAAACTGCGCTCGCCAACCTGCATGCCAAGCGTGGCGAGTATTGCTAGTAGCAGCTGTACTTATTGTTGGCTTTGCTGTACTTATTTATGGTTTTTTTTTAAACTAATTGTTGCAAGTCATAAATAATTTATATCCCTGTGTATTACAGTTAGAATTAAGTCCATGCTTATTTTTATTACGATATTTTTATGATTAATGATTTTTATTGTGGAATAAATTGAAATTAAAATTCAGGTAAAACAACAGTCCCTGTGGGCGAAACTACAGGGCACAGGAATAATTAGCAACCACAGAAAATATAGTGAGATGTGCAAATAACACGTTACAATGAAACCTTAGTCAATAGCAGTTGTCATTAATAATGCGAATCTGAATATTGCCCATGATACATTTTACTTTTAAGACCTTGTATTAGGAAATCCACGTATCTTTATTTAACTATAATCTCTATCTCCAACACTTTTTGTTAACCATACTGTTGGTTATACGATATTCTAAGATGTAATCCATACGTAGGTGGTGTTGTAACTGTTCCTCTTGGCCTATGATTGAGCGCTTTCGTATTCGTATTCGGAACTCAGATGTGCCTTTAGCACTGGTTTGCGATCGTATACCTACACGACCAGTAACGAGATTGCCCGCCAAATGGGCAACGTCACAATTTTACTATTTAGAGTTGCCTGTTTAAATTTCACTGCCATTGAGAAAATCACGTCACAATAACATAACACGAAATTTTATTAAAAAAGCCTGAATACTTTATTAGTTTTATAGATAAAATTATAAATGGAGAACCAAAGGTCAGTGGTCAAACGCCTGCCTATTATGAATAAAAGAAAAAACAAGAAAAAAATACGGCTATGGTCGTCACTGTGTAGTGATGCCATTACAACTCTATTGAAATAGCTGAATTGACCCCACTGCAATTAGACCGGACCGATGCTAGCGCAGATAGGGATAATAAGCAGGCGTGCTATCACGGAGAAAGCAGATACATCCTACTTCCCCCGCCTCCCCTGTCCCCTGTCCTCACGGGGAGAGCAATATGAAATACAAATTTTGGGCTAGTGGCACTCAGGTATTTGGACATGAGCCCGTCAAAATTTTAACAACCAGATTTGTTATCTTTATAGAACCATTCATAAATATTTTGGACTTAAATTTTGACATTTTCGTTCTAAGCTAATTTGCTAATGAACGCTTCTTGAGAAACAATGTTAATTATTTCACATGAGAACTAAGTGGCGAGGTGTTAGACCTCCACTTTGAAATCGAACTTGATTGTTGTCATCAAAGTTTTTGCATCCTATAATAAACGCGATCAGTGATGCTTGAAATTGTAATTATAGACATCGATCAATGCAGGTAATAGTAAAAAAACAGGCAGTAAATTATAAACTATCACACCATCTTTTAACTCTCTAGTTCCCTAACTGAAATTCACTGATTCTCACAGTAAATAAATTTATATTTGTATGTAGAATTAACCATTGTAACTTATCTAGTGGGAATCATCTGCAACTTTTCTATCATTATTGCGGTGAAAACAAGTCATAAAATGAAAAACAGTTTCACTCGAGTGCGGGTCACGCCCTGCGAGAGCATACGGCTATATCAGATTAGGATAGTCGTGGCAAACGACAATCGCCACATAATTATCTCGCTCATTCATCGTGACCGAATACTGAACTTACCATTGCATTAGAACTCAGGGAGGGTATTGTGCATCCACAATTCAAAACTATATCAGTGGACTGTCTTCACCGCGGCGCTCAGTCCGCGCGCGTTTGTCTGCGCGCCTTCACGCGAGCCGATGAAAGTGAAATTAAACTCGTTGAAAATGACAGTGCTCTTTTTAGTTTGCATATTTGCCGTTGCGATTGCCGACCCAAACGACTCGACACAAATCGAAAAATATGATGAAAAAATCAACACTTACCAATTAGACGTACCCGGAAGAGACCCTATCACGATTATAGAAAACAAAGACCATTTAATGAAATGGAAGGATATCACAGTGGACCATAAACAGGATGAGGCGGAAATCAAAAATCTTATGACTCACATCGTGCACGATTTGGACGGGGGCAAACCAAGGTGTTACGGACCATCATGTCAGGATGGTTATGAAGATGACGGTGTTAAGGAATCAACTGAAGGCATTGAAGATTTTGAGGATTACATGCTTGCTGCTGAAAAATTAAAGGATTACAGTGATTTTTCTAAAGATCGTTTGCAAGCAATCACAGCGTTAGCGGCAAAACTAAAAAAAGAAAAACTGAAATACCACACCATGCAAAACAATATGCAAAGCTCTCATGACGATGGTGAAGATATTGACGGTAATGGGAAAGTGTACACAACGTGGAACCGATTGAAAGTGAAACAACATAAACACCCTTACGACGACAAAGACGGCTGGGTAACTTTGGAACCGGTTCCTTGGTCCACTAGTAAGATTTCTAAATGGAAACCTAACGTTAAAAAACAAAAACCAAATCACTGGAATGAAGATGATGACAGATTTCCTATAGACGATGACCAATTCACGACTAATCAAGGAAGTAGTAACCAATTCAAATACCCACAAAAGAAACCCTCATTATCTCGACCAACGTACATAAATAATAAATTACATATTCCTTCTGACATTGAAAGTGAACTCCCTTCAAGGCCAAGTTGGGCATCATCATTATCATCGCCATCATCAACATGGAATTCACAGTCATCGTCGACTTGGACAAAGCCCCAACAAAGTCAACAAAATCATCCGCTATCATGGGCTCCTGATGAAAGTAGACGTCCGCACAAACCAAACTGTGATTCAGATGAAAATTATGCCCATGATGAAGGAGTATATTATGGCATGTCTGATTCTGTGGTCACTGATCCTCGCCCTTCTAACTTCCCATATGAATATGAAGCTCTTCATCAAGCCTCGATGACGAAACGACCCTTAAAACGGCCCACTCAAGTGGTTTATGCCGGTTCTGAATATGAGAATGATCATGGATCCTCAAGGCCTTACCTAGATAAATCTCGGCCATCTTACTCGTATGGTGATAGCTCCAGACCATCGTACAGTGATAGCTCCAGGCCACCACATGGCGATGGCCAATGGGTCTTACTGTCTACTACTAAAGGATATCGTAACAAGAAACGTCAGCGATCACTGAACCCTGTAGCTGACGACCGTGTAGATGTATCAACTGTGACATCACATCAAGCTGTAGCCTTGACTGTACTGCCAGTTGATGACGCTCACACAAATATGACGACATCGCACGGAGGTATGCTGGAAGTTGAGAAAAGTTTTCAAACTGTAGAGGAGTCCAAAAGAGATATGGATAAGAAAATTGATCTCGAGATGTCAGCATCGCAGATCAGGCCTAATAAACACAGAGTGATTCGAAGAAAAATAGTATCGAATGTGTCTCCGGACAGTTCTACTCTTTTAGCTGCTGTGGGGGCTGGTATGGTGCCAGCAACCATGGCAATGGTTGTTCCTATGATGTTAGGACGCAGACGCCGAAGGAGAGACGTCAGGGACTTACCAGTTTTGCATTTGGATAATATGTTTCGATATCGATATATTTAATTATGCTTCCATGAATGTGATGAATGGTAGTGAAACTGTGATTGTTAATTTATTCAGAAGACATTTGCAAGCGTGTATGTAAGATACAATATGTTGATTGTAGATATACTACAAACAATTTTATAAAAATAATTAATTATCTTCGATTGACTGTAAAATAGTGATAAGATATTGTAAAGTAATGCTTAGTTTCCTAATTTATTTAATAAAACGCAAAAGTACTCAACATTGGTTTTAATAACCTGTAAATCCTACACACCTTATTATAATGTAACTACTTACATGTAATAATCATCCAGTATTTTTGCACAAATAAATAGGAATATGTTTGTCGGATGTTTGTATATAATCATTTTTACTAACTTTTTCATTGATGGTAAAAATATTAAACTAAAAGTACATATTATACTTACGAGTACTTAACATGGAATAATCGTTAAATATCACACATCATTCACAACTCGAAAGAGCTTAATATTAGATCTTAATAACTAATTCTTTGATTGGCTAATTTTCTGCAAATTGTAGTGAAATAAAAATAATTATCGTAGAAAGAAAGAAAAATTAAGGAAAATATAGGCTACTAATGGAATTTGAACCGACGACTACAGATTACCGTCCTGTCGCTTTGCTATCTAAGCTATATAGAGGATCATTCCACTAGCTGTCCAATTGATTTCCTTCCTTATTTACATGTGAGGGGATGTTTTTCTTAGTGCCATCTACATTTAATTATATGAACTTTTATTATGTTTGTTAGACCAACAATGCAGGTGGTAAAGTATCGAGCGAAGGCACCATACCCTCATTCTATATATTCTATGTCGTTGGTCCAAATCCAACCAGTAGCCGAATTTTTCCCGTCTAAGATTTGAACGTAAAATTTCGCCTACCGTGATGTCAATGTAATGAACCTTAAAACTGTAAAAAGGTTCTTCTTAGAGTTGGTTCTTCAGGGCATACATAATTATATTTAGACTAGTAACTGACAACTTATCATACAGCATTATAATAGAAGAAAATTGTCTAGTGCTTGGAATAAGTGGGCATAATGGTGCGTAAAGAAATTTCTTTCTATATATCTAATTATAAATTATACTTACAATATTGTCTATAATATTATATTATATTCACGAAAGTATAGTTTGAAATCTGTGGATCACAAATGATTTATTCATGTATTTTTACGAATGAATTTTCCAAGTGCTTTGCATTTTATTTGTTCAAATTAGCACCCACAAATTTCAAGAGGAATTTTAGACCTAAATAATTTATATGAGCAATTCAGCGTGGCAATGCTGCTAGCATTCTGGGCACGCAGCCGGCCGGTAGCGGGTTAGAACATTTGAGTTATCTATAGGCTACCAATAGCTAGTGGATTGCTCAAATGTTATTGTAGTAGCTGCAGTATTGTAATTAGTTATTAGTGTTTTATTTTAATAGAGGCATTTGCCCAAAAAAAATTATATAATAACATTCAAATCAACATGAGAATTGACCGGCCGCTGTGGTATTAGCAAAATAGCTAAAATAATTAAGAAGCTCCACATTGCTAAAGTTTTAATACTTGTAGTAAACTTCGCCGGGTCGGCTGTAGATGTTTCCGTTCCGAATCGCTTCCATCAGGTATTTGACACTGAAGAGACAAATGATGAGGAGCACTGGAACAAAAACTCATTTTATCTAATCTCATACTAAAATATAAAGATTAAGAAATCAAAAACACAACTTGAACGACAGTTTTTATAAACAATATATCGAAATAAATTCTAAAAGTTACATTATCATATGGAAAACAGTATCCTGTAAGTTTTTTACTATTAAAATACAACTCCGACTGGACCAAGGAGGTTGCGTAAACGTATTTATGTGTAAACGTTTTGCGCCAAAATAGATTTGCATATGCTGTTGCATATGCAAACATATGCTGTAATTTTATCAACATTTCATTATCTATTTTAGGAGATTAGATAAAGCAGTGAATGAAACTGCATATCATTTGCCTTAACTTAAAGAACCCTTATTATGATACAGTTTCATAAAGTACTATTATATCATTGTTACAGAAACCTATATGAGTACCCCGTGCTATTCTTTAAACTAACCACTTAAGTATTTTTACTTTATGATACCAAAAGCATAGGTTTAGGGTTTGAGTGGTTCGTGCGACAGCGACGCTAAGGGTGTTCTTCGTAAGTCAATGTCACTTTGGGGTTTTCTATCAGATTAATTCATAATACAATTAGAAACTGTGGGTGGGAGTTTTTTTGGTATGCTTGTTACGATTCGGTGCTATTAATAGTCCCATGCATTTGCATGAAATTTGATACGAAGATTTCTTAAACCGTGCCTATAAAAGTAAGACTTAAAAAAAATATAAACAGTTTCTTTGAGAAGACTATCCAAAACCGTTATCCACGCGTGTAAAACCGTGGGGCAAATCTATCAGAAACTAACAGATCCATTGTCGATGTGATTATTGAAAAAAAAAGTGATTAAATTGATTTACAGTACTTGCAATTTCCAGACAAACATTATTATAAAGACGGAATGTATTTATATAAAAATCCTATCTAAGTTTCAGACATAAGCGTATCTATCAAAATGGTCCATTTGAACAGATTATATTTAGAACGGTTATTCGTGACTATTGTAAAATTGGTTGGAAATAAAAAAAGAAGATGGCAAAAACTGTTCATCTATTCGCTGCTTCAGGTGCAAATTCCCACTCGAGCCAAATTGAATTGGATTCTACTGAAGCATAGTTTCATTATGAATTGAAAAAAAATGTGCAGCCGAGATAGTAGTAACCGGTTTGTGACGTAGTTATTGAAAAGATGGAAGTGTCATTAATGTTCTGCGGAATATCACGATTACATTTTCTGGAAATCTTTGTCTAATTGTATCCGCGTGAGTCGATGAATAGCTCGTGTATTTGATGAATACATTCAGATAACACTAAATAGTGATCTACGAAGCATAACGACTCCAAGTTTTTCCACAAATATCATAAAGGCGAAAGTTTTTATACTACGTATTAGTGTGTACCTATGTTTCTTACTCGTTGGAGGCTCAAACCGCTGCACCGATTTCGATGAAATTCGGAATGGAGATATGTTAGACCGAGGATAAACATATAGGCTACTTTTTATTCCAGAAAATATTGACTGTTTCCGTGGGATGATGGGAAGACACAAAAATCATCAAATACACGTACCACTTCACCGCGGTTAACACTACAACTAGTTATAAAATAAAGTTATGTATAAATAAATATAAGAGGAGGGTACGAGTATATCATTTTTGGGTTTGTATGCCACGAAATTTTTCTTAAACGGCTAGTCCAATTTTAATTTATTTTAGTGGGCATAGTTCACTAATTTTCGGTTTGGTTTAGATTAACCATTGAATCCGGTAGGACAGTGTTTGTTACCTTTTTAGCTGAAATTTAGCGCATAGATAGATGGCAGTTTGGGATAGCACACTTAACTAATATTATAAAGAGGTAAAGTTTGTGAGGATGTAATGTAATCTCTGAATCAACTGAACCGATTTTGAAAACTGTTTTACCATAGAAAGCCACGTTATTTGTTAGTGTCATAGGCTACTTTTCATCTTTGTCATCATCACCACGTGGGTGAAACCGCGAGACACAGCTAGTATACAATAATAGCACTTTTTATTTTAGAAAGGTCTTGTGGTATCACTGAGGTAACGGGAAATCTGTATTCCACGCGAGGAAGAATTAACGATAGTCATGGTATACTAGAAAGAAAAGAATCATACTTACAATCTGAGAGTACGATGAGTCCAAGTTGTATCCACCCCGCCGTAAGACCTTCGAAAATTATCAGCTCGATTGTGAAGAACAGGTGGAAGAAGCTGTACACGAAGAACGTCGTCACTAAGCAGTGGTTTGCCTGGAACAGAGAATTTTCACTTGAATAGCTTTGAGATCAGGTTCGCTTTTAAATGTAGATCCAAACAGTTATATCAGACATATATCCGGGAATTTATGCCTTAAGAAGTCTCTACTTTGTAGGGTATATATCATAGTAAAAATCATGCGGGGCAGTCTTTGCGGACTGCCGATAGAAGTAAAAACTACTATACCTACATGGTTTCTTAGCTACGTGCGGTGACGATGACGCGAGTTTCACGCTTTTTGTTCACTCAAAAAGTACACATATATACACAGCATATAGCTCGTGGAAAGCGTTATTCACCCAGAAAGTGCTCAAGCGCTTAAAGAATTTTCACTTTAAAAAGATGAGAGTCGTATAACACTTGTAATTGGTGGTAGAAAAGAGTACGTTTGCCACTTTGCCTTTTCGTATTGAGAGTTTTTTTATTCATTAACATTCACACAAGGTCTTCAGGTCCCAAACTAGGCAGAGCCTGTGCTATGGTAACCTGATGACTGATATATATACTTATATACATATACACACCCAGACACAGGTCAAACAGACATGTTCATGCACACAAATGTTTGACCTGTCCGGGAATCGAACCCGGGACCAGCGGCTCAGAAGGCAGAGTTCTACCAACTACGCCAACCGACCGGCCAAGTTACGTCATAGAAATGAAGATCTAGATTATACTAGAACTTGGAATGCATGCGACTCTACCTATAATGAATAGGAAAGCTAACATACCTTATGTGCTCCACAAGTCAAAAATATTGCAAACAGGAAGAGTAGGAGTCCAATGATCACATAGCTTAGATAGTACGCCATCATCACAATCTTCATCATGGCGCCATCGCTGGGTCCGAATATCTGCTCCAAGTTTTGGAAATCTCTAAACTTCTCGTGATAATGTTCGTCATCCTTGTCTACGAGACAAAGGGCCAGTTCGAAGAGGTGGTATGCCATCACTGCTAATGATATTATCTGGAAAAATAAACATGTATTTAAAAATTAATCTTTTTCGTTTATTAAAAAAAATACCAATATATAATTACAATACTGCAGCTACAACAATAAAATTTGAGCAATCTACTAGTTATTGTCATCGATGGCCGTTGGGATCGACATATTCTCGAGTGTGGAGATCACGAACAGGCAAGCGCAGTATTTAATTCAATTTGTTGATCCCCAGAGATAGTTTTCAGTACTACTTTTATTTATTATTTCTACCTAATAATGTTTTTATACACCTTACACCTGTCATAATTATATGAGCAAGAGTTAATGAATATATTTTGATAATTTATTGGGTTTTCTTCCCACACGGAATATACAAACACAAAACATAGTATTACTAATTTAAGTAATATACTTTATATTACTATTTTTAAGCTGGTCACAAAGTATCAAACACGTCGCAGATTGAAAAAGCCTCTTGTTGAAGCGCATTGTCAAATATTTATACGCAATTGTGAAAGGAGGATGGCAGACTTCCATACATTTGTAGCCTAGAAGAAAGAAACCGCGTTCATGAATGAAACTTATACCTATCGATAGAGCAATAAATACATTGTTTATTGTATATTTAATCATTTTCCTAGAAGTTGGGAGTAAAACGTTATCATGGAAAATCATTTGTATCAGTATGCTAACTACACGTCCATATGCGAACCATTCAATGGATCGCCATCCATGTATAGCATAGACAGAGAAAGCAATATGGTATGGATCGCGCTACAGATACAGATCACATATTATATTCTGGAATAAACTAGACATGGGTGTGTTTATGAACGCAGCCCGGGTCTACAGAGCAGCTGATTACAGATTATAGAGTAACAATAACAATTAATTTCAGAGCGTAAGTATTCGAACGAAACAAACATGATGAGAAATATAGGGTGCGTTCGAAAACTACAAACAACACATAAATAAATAAAATAAAAGTACTTCTGATTCCCAACTTTATAAATAATGCAAATTATTCACGGAATCCACAAAAATATAATCTAAATTTTCATATATAAAGGATACATGAACGGGTTGTCATTTCGTTTTTCAGGAGCAAGGCTGGTTCTGCCATCCTCCTTTATGATGGAGTTAACGCCTACAGAATCATTAGAGCAAGCTAATTTTCAGAATCAATATTATTCAGATATTTCATTGATGTAGGCTCTTCGCAAACGAAAGGGTTCTTTGAAAACTTTAATTGTTGATTGACAAGGATTTTTTAAGTGTTAGTAAAATAGCGATATGGATTATTTTGGGACAAGAGACGATATGATGACTTACAATAATAATGTAGCCGAGCACAATGTTCCCCGCCCTCAGCGGGAAACAGAAGAGAAACTTTCGTGTCATCTTTGTGCCTTCATCTGGGTGTCTGTAACAAAAAAAGTTATTTGTTTTACACGTGGGTAAAGTAAATTTTTGTGCAAGTGTTTGGATTTAAACCTGAGCCAGCGAGGATTGCACAGCGAGCGAAGCGAGTAATCGAAAAGAAGAACGCACGCAAGGCGCACGGCGATAAGGATTATTTCACTGGCTTATTTCACGTGCACCCCCTTCTGATTGATCGGCGAGTTAATATTAGCTTTGTCAGGTGCGTTATCGAATTTTAAAAACTTTTAATTCACTTGTAAATAAAATAGAAATTCTGTGAGAAATGGATGATTAATATTTCGAATCAATCACCTAGTGTGGTGAAAAATATATCATTTTGATGCTAATACTCGTATTGTGTGATTAGTCTAGGAATCCATGGGTCTCAAGAAAGCCAAAAATTGCACAGCGAACTATCGCATTTTCGCAAGATCAAATTAGAAATTACAATCGTACAAGAATAATCTTACCGACATAGCCCAGCGGATGAGTAAGTAGAAATGGCGGGGCACATATTTCGTGGAACTGATAGAAACAAAAGGTTTCGAGTTGAGACCACGGACTGACAAGCGCAGTGAAGAATGTCCACGGACAAGATGGACAGACGTCATGACCAAGATCGCAGGAAAAGGCTGGATATTGCGGATCGCTTCTAATCAGTCAATTTTGATGGGGGAGGACATACCTAATATCTAGCAGTCCTACGGCTGAGATCATAATTATGATTTGCATGCATTTTTATTTTAATAAACAGCTCTGAACTAATTTAAGAATGAAAATTATAGCGCAATCAGTTGTCAGGGTAAGGTACAAAACTTATAATTGTAATAATATTATTATAACATTAACTATTATAATGGTGCAAGCAATCCATGCGAGCCTGCTGCACTTTAAGTTATTATCTGTTATTTTACTATTTAGGTGCATACATGCGTATATGTATAATAATATGTGCGTGTTTACGTGTCACTTGTCAGTTATACATACAAGTATTACATTAATATTTTTTTATGGCTGATGCAGCCTACTCATTCGAGTCATAAACTTCAGTTTTGTCTTTATCGGTATAATACCTAAACACTTTTGATGATTTTCTCATCACAAATACAGAACAATTTGCCGTATTATATTGTTTAGAAACAGATGTTCTTGATTTTGATTTGACTTGAATCGAGATACAGTTGTCATTTTGAATACAAAGTTTGTTTATTATAACATTTGAATTACTACTTATCGCATTGTTTATGAATTCTTCTGAATTGCCACCCTAGCAGCTGCAGTCCTTGACAGGCGGTAAACATTCTACGTTTAGGGCGATTACATCTTAAACCACATCTTCACTGACCATCAAGTGACACAGTCGTCAAGTGCTCAATAAAGTATAAATTAAAGAAATGCAAAAATTTATGTATTAAAGCCATTAAAGTCTTATTATGAATCATTCCATTAAAATCAGTCTAAGTATGATTTTGTTTCACATTTTTTTGTTGTGTAGTAAACCGTCCTTCAACGTTGCCAGCTCGGGTCTCTCGCGGCCGTCTTCCTTCACGTTACGTAGAATAAGTAGCGCCATCGATACGTGCAACCCGCTCACACCCATGCGTGCTCTCTACCTGTCTCGCTCTGACCGCGTGGTTCCCTCTACTCGAGCCCGCGTCTCATTGTAGTATTCTATAGGTACACAGGTAGCCTAGTCTGTGTTGCGACGCCATCTGGTAGCATTGGGGGTTTTTTTTTAGCGTTGGTTGCACGGACACACGCGCGCGGTTTTCTTACTCACTAAGTTTATATTATTTTCATCTAAAGTGATTAAATACATACGAGAGACTTCTTGTGTTTGATATATGAGACCCACACCTCATATATGGCGCCCAACTTAATAAAAGCTGCCCGCGTCGTCCGCGTCAGTTGTAGGTATTAAAGTATGCAGTGGTAGCACGCATACTTACCATAACTGTTTGTGCCGCAGCGCTATTTAGTGACAACTCTAGTGACTACGAAGTTTAAAATGGAAACACGTAGTAAATGTGCGCGTCAAGACGAGAACGCCGCCAGAACCGGCGACGCCGAACCGGCTGCGTTTCCCACTGCCGTTTCGACCGCTCAAACACAGCACGCCAACAACGCTGCCGCCGCCGCCCCGAGTCTCGAGGTTGACGAACCGACACCGCAGCGCCCGCGCCGCGTGCCGGATCTTGGCTCTGTTCAGGCCTCATCCACTCCAAAGACGCCGGAGGCGACATTTTCACAAGACAGCGTGACGGCATTAATAAGTGCAATACAAAAAACACAAACAGATGCTTTCCGCGACATCATTGAAACGATGATGCGTACAGCCCCCATCACATCAGCCACAGATTCACAGACTCTGGCTCGCTGTAGAGCGACTTTCAGCGGCTCGACGGCGGAGTCTGTGAATTCATTCATCGACAGCGTGGAAAGTTATGTGGACTGCTGCAAAGTCTCTGACAATAATATCATGAAAGGTTTGGCAATGTTGTTAACTAAAGATGCCGCTACATGGTGGTTAGGAATAAGAAGCCAAATTTCAAATTGGGCTGAGGCGAAGGAAAATCTGATAAGTGCTTTTGGCGACCGCCGACCGCCCCATAAAATATACACCGAAATTTTTAAAAATACACAAATAGAAGATAATACTGACTTATTCATAGCGAAAACAAGGGCACTATTTGCCAAATTACCGGAGGGGGACTTATCAGAGAACGCCAAATTAGACATAACTTATGCATTGCTCAACCCAAGAATAAAGTTAAGAATTCGCCGAGAAGAGTTTGTGACGTTCGCGGAGCTTCTGAGAAAGGCCCGCGAAATTGAAGACTCGTTGGAGGAAGAAAGAAAATCAGTTCAAGGCGGTCATGTCACACGCGCACCGCCTAAGTCTCACTATACGCCCGCCCAGGCGCGCACGGTTCGCCCGCCTGCCCAAGTACAACAGGGAGCTTCACGTTTCGCGCCCGCAACGACGGCCCCAGCCGCGGCCGACACGCAGCGCGTCGATGCCGCGCCGCGCCCGCAGCCAGTTGCGACGCCAGCTGTTGCCGCCGGCTCCGGTGACGCTCGCGATACGAAGAAGTACCGCCCGCAATGTTCTTACTGCAAGCGATACAATCATACGAGGGAGACGTGCCGTAAGTTGGCTAGTCGAGGTGAGTCCAACTTTTCTAACATTTCCGCGGAAGTGCGTGATAGTGACGAAACGGGTAAAGAGTGCTTTTACAGTGTCGAACTTCCATGTTCAGCAACCAGTGAAACTCCGCGTAACTCGAAATCACATGAGTGGTCTAAGTCACCTAATAAAAATGTATGTGTACAGTCTAATAGTGGTTTGTCAAATAAATATTTGAACGCTGTAAACACTAGGTTAAAACCTATAAATTATGCTAACAGTTATATGTGTACAGATTTGCCTGTTGTGAATGTTGCATGTAACAATTTGGAAAATTGTTTAAACTGCCATAGTCACATGTTCGATTTGCCGCCTACAAAGAAGCAAGATTTAAAAGTAAATTCAGATTCGACACAGTGTTCTAAGGACAGTGCTTGCAGCATTAATAGCAGTCCTGATATATGTTATCGTAATTGGGTTCCGCATAATTCAACATGTGCATGCTTTCACCTAGAAATAAATGCAAATACTGATTATGTATGTAATGTTAAATCAAAACATTTGTGTTCACACAAAATTGAGGATGCCACATGTGATAGTGCGAAATCCAACTGTTTTAGTATGTTACATGACTGTGAAAACTGTAGTTTGAGAGCTACCTGTCCATGTAAATTTCTTGAAAATGAAAAATTTAGTCGGAGGGCTAGCTATCCAGAAAAACTACTGGACTCTGTAAATAGTTTGGGAGCTAGTGACATAAAAAAATTACATGGAAAAGTTTTTCCATGCCAAAGCATGTCTAGTAATAATAATTATAATGTTAGTAGCAACGAATGTAACGGTGAATCTCTATCTATGTGTTCTAGGAATTTATTAATGGGAAAGCATATAGAAAATGTTATGATTAATGGTAATTATAGTAATTGTATAGGTAGTGGAGATATTTCAACGTCTGAAAACAGTCGTGAGAGACCCCTTGCATGCCGCGACGTACGCCCGATTTTTAAAATCAAAGTTTTAGGTGTTAATGGTACAGCATTGATAGACACCGCCGCGAAGCATTGTGTTGCGGGTCACACACTGTATGCTCTCCTTCTACGAAAGGGTCACCCACTCGATCAAACAGTACGCCAGGTCAAGCTTGCTGATGGCCATGTACGGGACATGGAAGTGCTTACTACTACCTTAACAGTAAGTTTGGACCTCAAAGACATTACAATACCATTTCTGATTTTCCCTGATTCCGGCAACAATGAAACACTCCTGGGCATTGATTATATTACTGCTGCAGGAGTTGTAATAGATTTTCATAAGGAAGTTTGGTACTTTGCAAATAATGATAATATGAAACATAAACTGCTGTTTGAACCTACTTCACGGCACATAAGCTGCGCCTCTGCTAACATCCTCCGTGATGACGAAGGTGCCCATCTCAATCCAGCTGAGCGTAGAGCTCTTGCTGAAGCTCTCGTCAGACACGCTAATATTTTTAAAGCAGGGGGAGGTGTTACTCCATATGCTGAGCATTGCATTGACACAGGTAATCATCCACCTATAGCTGTGCCTCCATATCGCCTCACTCCAGCTAAAAAGGAGCTTATGAAACAAGAGATAAATAAGATGCTCGATGATGACATCATTGAAGAGTGTGAGTCGGCTTGGTGTTCTCCAGCGTTGATGGTGCCGAAGCCTGGTGGTAAAATTAGGTTCTGCGTTGACTACAGACGGCTGAACGCAATCACGAAGTCTGACAATTACCCGATGCCACGCATCGATGAACTTCTACAATCAACTAAGAAAAATTCATATATGAGTACTTTAGACCTCCGCTCCTCGTACTGGCAAGTTAAAGTCAGAGAGTCGGACAGAGACAAAACTGCCTTCACATCTCCTCTCGGCATATACCGCTTCAAAAAGATGCCATTTGGATTAAAAAACGGTCCAGCTTGTTTCCAGCGTTTAATCGATAGGCTACGTTCCTGCGCTGCTCTGAAAGAGGTAACCATCCTGGCATACCTTGACGATATTTTAGTGATATCAGAAGGGTTCCAAAGGCACCTGGAAGACCTGGAACTCGTGTTGAAACGTTTGGAAGAGTTCAACCTTTATGTCAACCGAGAAAAGTGTGCTTTTGCAAGAGACAGTGTCAGATACCTTGGACATGTAATTACTCAAGAAGGTATATCCACTGACCCTCAAAAAGTGAGCGCTGTTTTAGATATGAAAGAACCTGCCAATTTAAAACATTTACGAACCTTCCTTCAGACGTGCTCGTGGTTCAGAAAATTTATTCCAAATTTTTCCAAAATCGCTGAACCGTTAACACGGCTAACTAAAAAGAACCAAACCTGGACATGGAGCTCAGAACAAGTTCAGGCTTTCAATGAGCTCAAACGGCTCCTCACCTCGGCACCAATACTGGTTCAACCTGACTTCAACCATCCCTTCGTGCTACGTACAGACGCAAGCAGTTATGCCCTCGGTGCAGTCTTACTTCAGGGAGAAGTTAACCAGGAAAGACCTATCGAATATGCCAGTCGACTTTTAAACGACGCGGAGCGCAACTACTCCACCACGGAACGAGAAGCTCTTGCTGTGGTTTGGGCGGTTGAACGTTTTCGATCATATCTCGATGGGCATCCGGTAATAATTGGAAGTGATCACCAACCGCTTCGTTGGTTACTTTCTCTTAAGTCACCAACAGGTAGATTGGTCCGTTGGGCCTTAAAACTCCAGTCTTTTGATATAAAGTTCGAGTATACTCCGGGGAAAGCCAACGTCATAGCAGACACACTCAGCAGACCAATCTGTTCAATTGAAAACCGTAATGACTGTGGTGTTTGCTCTATTATATGTGATCTGCCGACGAAATCTCCTGACCAGATCAGACAAGAACAGCTTTCTGATCCTGAAGTAGTGAAAATCATCAAAGAACTTGAAAGTTCAGATGAGGTTGCTTGTAAAAGGTGGCATGAACGTGGATACCTTATGAACCAGGGTGTCCTATATAGATACAACCCCGATTCAGAGAGTGAGTCTCCACAATTGGTGGTTCCTGCGGATCAGGTGGTAAGTGTCCTCAAAGAGCTGCACGACTCTTCATTAGCAGGCCATCCTGGCATTGACCGCACATATCAAAAAGTGGCCCAGTTATATTATTTCACAGGAATGCGAAGACTCATAACTGACTACGTAAGAGCATGCATCCACTGCCAGCGTTACAAAGCATCTAACGCCAAACCACCTGGCCTTCTGCAAACTCCGGTCATGAATCAAAGGAATGAGGTATTGGCCATTGACCTTTTCGGCCCTTTACCTGAAGGAGACCAGGGGGAGCGCTGGGTGTTTCTCATCGAAGACACGGCCACACGTTGGGTAGAAATATTTGCTCTTCAAGATGCTACAGCTGAAGCTTGCGCCCGCGTTTTAATTGAAGAACATTTCCTGCGGTTTGGCATTCCTCGTCGAATAATATCGGACAACGGAGTACAGTTCGTTTCAGCAGTCATGCGCCAGTGCATGTCGGCTCTGGGGGTGAAGCAAAATTTTGTGCCTCTCTACCACCCTCAAGCGAACCCAGCAGAACGCAAAAATAGAGACTTAAAAGCTATGCTAGCTTACCTGGTTGAAGAAGACCATACTTCTTGGCCAAAGAAGTTGCCGCTGGTTCGTTTCGCCTTGAATAGTTCTAGGTGTAGGACCACAGGTGTGTCACCAGCTTATCTAACCTTTGCCCGGGAAATGAGGTCACTGACCGAGGTCACACACGACCTGCGTGCCATACTGAATAAAGAAAATTTCATACCACAAATAACACCTTATCTCAGAAAGTTTGTCTCGTCACTGTCGGCGATCCGTGAACGTGTGGAAACACAACAGGATCAAACAAAAGAATATGCCGATCAATCTCGCCGAGAACCTGCAGACATCTTTCAAGTAGGTGATATGGTACTACTAAAGTCCCATGTACTCAGTAGTGCTTCAAAGAACGTGACTGCGAAGTTTGCACCAAAGCGTGACGGGCCGTATCTGATTTCAAGCAAAGTAAGCCCAACAACGTATGTTCTGTCGCATGTAAACCTGCCCAATGAAGTCCTTGGCAAATATCACGTACAGGATCTTACCGCATTCAAAGAAAGTGATAATGGCTCACTACCAAAACCGGTGAATCCGAAGAAAAAACGAGGTCGCCCAAGGAACAATATTCAGGGACTAGTCCAGGAGCGAGGACGTTCCCCTGGACTAGAGGGGGAGTATGTAGTAAACCGTCCTTCAACGTTGCCAGCTCGGGTCTCTCGCGGCCGTCTTCCTTCACGTTACGTAGAATAAGTAGCGCCATCGATACGTGCAACCCGCTCACACCCATGCGTGCTCTCTACCTGTCTCGCTCTGACCGCGTGGTTCCCTCTACTCGAGCCCGCGTCTCATTGTAGTATTCTATAGGTACACAGGTAGCCTAGTCTGTGTTGCGACGCCATCTGGTAGCATTGGGGGTTTTTTTTTAGCGTTGGTTGCACGGACACACGCGCGCGGTTTTCTTACTCACTAAGTTTATATTATTTTCATCTAAAGTGATTAAATACATACGAGAGACTTCTTGTGTTTGATATATGAGACCCACACCTCATAGTTGTTATTTTTGATTTGAACTCACAAGTACAGACCGTCTTGTAACTGAAAGGTACAAGTCCGTTTCTGTAGTCGTGGGTTCAATTTGCATTAGTAGCCCAGAATTTAGTGCTTAAAATTAATAAAAATGTGAACTTAAAAAGTCTTATCTACCTACATGTGTTCATGGAGCCTTGACAATCGCCAAAAGATATACAGATAACATAGGAAAACACCGCAGTTAAAATCTATACACACATATACATACTTACCTGATATCACAACCTCCATTTACATTATCGTCCTATTTATTCGTTCACGGGACTGAGGGTTCCGTAACGTTACACTTCACTGCTTTATTATCTCAAAATACTGTCAATACTAAGCACAACCGATGTTCACGAGATCAAAACACGGTATGCTATTTTCGGGTAGCTAGGTACTTAATTGGCATGGGATCTGCCAGAATAGTAAGGCCTTCGATTGCTACATTCTGATGCATTTTATGTAGGTCAGGGTATAGTGGTTGGTGAAGAACCGTCTCCTCGTTATGGTTCGCTTGGTTGTAAAGGTGAGGGGTCCAGTGAATGAACGGCCCAAGGACAGGATCGCTTTATAAAAAGACACCGCGACCTTACACAGCACACGTAAGTATAAGTAGCTTGATAAAAGTTGTGCTAGTTTCACCTTCCTACGCGCGATAAGAATTCCTTTGAGTTGCGACACCTGGCTTCTGATGCTTGGTGTTCCTTTGATGCAGGAAAATACACCTTATGTTGGTGTTTTTAATATTTCGGAAACAGGAGAGTTGATGTTACGTTATAGTAGTGTAACATGATGACATGGGAACAAGTGAAGGCGGCCGTAATTGTTCTATTGCGTTTGCTCTTCGATTTAAAAAGTGCCGATGATATTACAGAGGCTCGGGGGTTTACAGGTAGAAGTGACGGGACAAATCCTGATCTTCACAGTGAAGAGTGATAAAGTGATAGTCCTTTTATGGGATACACTTTGAAGCGATGATAGCTCAGCAGCGAGAGCGTCGGCTGTCAAAGTGACGGATGATGGACCCTGGTTCGATCCCCACCAACGACTTGAGCTTCCGGTGAAGGTAACACCGTTATCAAACTTCCAGCATGCTGGTAAGGTGCTTTTGAGTTTTGAGTTTTGAGAAACCCGCCTGGCTAGTTACCACCCTCAATTGTGAAAACCACAGAGTGTGTTCAGGCAGCAGTCCTCAAGAGCCAGTAAGCATTGTAGGTCTAGCGTGATAGCATCTTCGACCACATTGTCACTGACGACCATCAAGTGTGATAATGGTCAAACGCTAGGTCTATACAGTGTAAGAAAATCGACTTTCACGCGGACAAAGTTGGGGGCATCAAATAGTCGTGATCCTACCTACGTAAAGTAAATGCGGAGGTTTGTGTGTGTCAGTATGTTTGTTACCACTCAGCACTAGAACGGCTGAACAGATTTGAAAGGAATTTGGCCTATCAATGTGCCCTAAAAAAACTTGAATGCTTTTCACTCCAAATATTTCGACAGTTACTTTGAAATAACTAAGGCAATGTGAAAATCGTCCATTCTGTAATAATCATAGATCTTATAGGTACCCATTTCGCAGAGTACTAACCCATTTTTTATATATTTTCTTTATCAAGTTCTCCCCCGACATCAAAAGCCAGACCGACGTACACGCCGTGGCTAGCAGTTGATTTAAACTACAAATTTTCGTACGAGAGGTGTTTTACCGTCAGTCAACAGGTTTCATACTCAATGGTGATAATAATGCAATGAAAACCGTCAGACGAGGAAATGACTGTCTCACGCGCTAACCCCAATATAAACAGTCCTTGTCAAATCGTTGGAACATCATAGTCGCCGCGTGACGCCGGAACATGTGTGCATATTAAGGAGCTATTGTTTATGCATATGCATTTATGACACAATGCACAGTGCATAGCTATGGCCATGCCATACAATGGATATGACAACGGTCACCTTAGCTGTTTATGTTATACAAGTTGAATCCCCTCAGGGGTTCGAAGGATACACGGTCTGGCGGTTGAGCGTTGAAAAACATACATTTTTATGCGTCATAAATCTAGCGTTTCCCCGCTATCTTACTTGATGTTCAGGGACGATGTGGTCGAAGATGTAATCATGCTAGACCCAGAATGTGTACAGGCTCTCAAGGACTGCTGCCAGAACACACTTATGTGTTTGATGACAGTTTTTTAACTTGGTGGTGGTAGCTACGGAGGCGGGAACTCGAAAGTACCCTGCCACCATGCTAGGAATTTGATAATGGTGTTACCTTCACCGAAGCTCAAGTCTTTGCTGGGGGATAGAACCAGCGTCCTTTTGTTTGACAGCCGACGCTCCCAAGTTAATTTTCTATAGTGTTTTACATGTAAACATTATGCAATCTGAGCATTATTTTTTTATGTATGTTATACTAAGGTAATTAAGGTAAATCTTGTATTTGGGAACAATGCAACTTTAGTATTTGTATTATTAAAATTTGTTAATTAAGTTTTCGCAGGCAAGAGCTGGATGTGGGCCGCTTCCAACCAGTCCTTGTGGAAATCAAGTGCTTATGTCCAGCAGTGGATGTCCTTTGGCTGAGATGATGATGATGAAATAAGTTTTATGTAATAATTCTGGGTACTTTTGTTGCCTACTACAAGTGATTTCTATTAGACTTATTTTAGCCAAATTAATTGATGGAGTACACGATTGTACCGAAAATCAATATCTATCCATAGAGATAGTTATTGTGATCTATCTGTATAGTTTACCCATTCGAGTTCGGGTTCGGGTTACAGTATGGATTAGATTTAAACAAACATTTCATTCTTTTAAAATTAGAATTTAAGATTTTCGAGTTCAAAAGATATGTTTTTACATGTTGACATTTTTTTATTTATTAATGGTTGAAAGTTAGAGTTGAGTTGAGCCATTTGAGCCTTAGATATATAGCCATTCAAGGTGGCATTGCTGCAACACGGTTGGACAAATGTCTTGTAAATATCACGTGAGTTCTAGACGGCTCCTCGATAAATAATTAAGATTTAGAGAGAGATTAATTAAGACCATAATTATTATATCTTATTTCCCACTAATATTAGAGAAAGTTTGGATGGATGGGTGGATGTTTGTTACTCAAGCACGCCAGAACGGCTGGAGGGATTTGGGCGAAATTTGGATTATTGATACTTCAGGTCCCGGATTAACACATAGGCTACTCTTCATCATCATAATCATCAACAATCATCACCACGCGGGTAAAACTGCGGGGCGCAGCTAGTAAGTAATAAACGCTAAAGTTTGTGTAATGTCTTTCACGCTGTGACGGCTGAACGGATTGGCATGAAATTTGGAATGAACATAACTTATACCCTGGAATATCACATTGGCTACTTTTTATCATGGAAAAGTATAGTTCCCGTGGGATAGGTAGCGTAAAAACCGTAGTCCACGCGGGTCAAACTGCGGCGAGCACCTAATTGAGAACAAAACAAATAATAATCACAAAAGAGCGCGTACCATCTCACGTGCATCAGTTCGTGAAAGGGTGCTGTTTGCGGATATCGGTCTGCTCTGGATGCATTCGCAAATTAGACTTAATATAGCAATAATATTATGTATCGGGTATTGTATATAATATAAGATTGTGTGTTCCATTACGTATGTCAAAATTATCTTCTATTTTATATAAATGTAGGTACTCGCGGACCTGACAGACGTTGTCCTGCATGCAGCTTCAGGTGGAATTTATTAATTTTTTTTTGTGAATCTACGCCCTTCAGGACACCACCCAAACGCATACAAAAAAAAACATTCAAATCGGTCCAGCCGTTTAGGAGGAGCTCAGTGACATACACGTACAGTAGAATTATATATTATATAAAGAAGAAGATATAAATTAAGGTTAATATTAAGAAATGGCACGTACTCTAGAGTCTATGGAGTGTAATGTTCTTAATAAAAAAGGTACGAATACAATCAGTTTTTTAGCAGGAATATTGCTTCGATGATTTTATCTGGGTAAGATTATCGGGCATTGCGATGATGGGCCCACCTGTGGCCTCATGCGCGTTGAGCAAGGGGCTACATATGGCCTATACAAGCAATTCATACCAGGATGTGGCTGGTCGGGGCCTACCGCATACCAAGTCCATGTCACTACGGTAATCCCACTCACGAGTCAAACAAGACTGGCTACCGTTACCCTACCGTTGGGTGCTACCTATCTCCTATCTATCTTAGTTCTAATTAATATTTAGCATTATTATAGTATAAATCTGTGTTTCCGCAAACATACAACCTGGGTATCTTCAAGTCACGAGTGAATAGGTATCTTCTAGGCAGGCGTGCTCCACTGTAGACCGCATCATCACTTAACATCAGGTGAGATAGTGGTCAAACGCTTGCCTATTCCCAATAAAAAAAGGTATCTAATTAAGATATGTGGGGTTATTTAATGAAATAATTTTATCATCTTTACAAAGAATATGTTGCCGAGATCTGTCAGTATAAATGCTAACTATTTATGTGCATTTATATAAATATTAACTTTTGAATAAACTTGTCTTCTGTGCTGGATCTTCCAGTGTACTCCTTCTAAATTACCATTAAACTGTTGTCTTCAGTTGGTACCAGTGTAATGCATCACTTTTGTACTTTGTGTAAAAAAAAAAGTTCAAATCATGTAAAATACATATTGCATGTCAAGATTTTTTTACTTTTTGGTACTTAACCACAAAGAAAAAATATTGTATGTTGAGCACATGCAATATTTTCTCTTTGTGGTTAAGAGACAGATTACAGATTAATCTTAAAGAATCTATGTTTGAAATATTCTGCGCTAATAATTATATTATGCATAAATTACTAACGCTTTAACTAGTTATTATTCTGTGTACCTGTACACAGTACAGTGTAGATAAGGCTTGACTATTATGTTAAACTGCAAGAAAGAAGAATCTCGTACATTAACCTGTTATTTCCTCTCTCTGTCGCTCCTGTGTAAATATTATGCATCACGCTCGCACAGTTTCACGAGTGCTAGGATTGAAAACTTTTTTTTTCTCATAAATATTTCATACGAATTCGCACCTATCAAAAACATTTGTGACCGCTGTCGGGTCTGTACGAAATTATTCGCTTTGGTCGTACTCCAACAATGAATAAGTATTATGGTTGTTTATCAGGTATAAACCTCAGGTCACCTTAGTGTTTGTATCTTAATAATCATTTTGTGTTGTTCACATGTGCATGAACTCCATTTAACTCTTTGATTGAACGTATCTATCTGCTTCAATTAATTTGATTACATCTAGTCCTTGGGATCTAGATCAGTGATGCTCAAACTTTTGGGTTTCAGCCCGCTACAAACTATTATATACACAGTGACGATGTGGAATAACACTAAATATCAAAAATATAGGGAAACATTCAATGATAGATGCTTAAGCAAGTGAGGTTAGTTTATTCGTTTTTTAAACTTCAAACAAACTATTGAGTGACACTAAGACAATGATGTGAATTTTATCAGTATACTACGTACTTTCACCTAGGGTTCAGGCTCGGATTCGTCTAATTAGCGGCCAACACTCGTAACGTCACAACGGCTTTAATAATTATTTTTTTTAACAACATTCACACAAGGTCTTCAGGTCCCAAACTAGGCAGAGCCTGTACTATGGTAACCTGATGACTGATATATACTTATATACATACTTATATATATACTTATATACATATAACACACCCAGACACAGGTCAAACAGACATGTTCATACACACAAATGTTTGACCTGTTCGGGAATCGAACCCGGGACCAGCGGCTCAGAAGGCAGAGTGCTACCAACTACGCCAACCAGTCAGTCGCCGATTATTAGATACTAGCTGCGCCCTGTGGTGTTACCCGCGGCGAAACGGAATATCAGATTGTGTCTTTGAGTCTTCTATCCAATCTATCTTCCCTTCCAAATTTCATGCAAATCCGTTTATAGGTTTCAGCATGCAGGAGTAACAAAAGTAAAAATGACAAACGACAAACTTTCACCGTTAACTTTTAAAATATTAGTGTGATTCTCTGCTACTGCAATGGCAAAATTTTTTTAGGCGTTTATGATTAAGGATTACTTTTTTTATACTGTACCTATAGATCTAGCGTTTGACCACTATCTCACGTGATGGTCAGTGACGATGTGGTCGAAGATGTTATCATGCTAGACCTAGAATGCTCACTGGCTTTCAAGGACTGAACACACATTGGTGTCAATTTTTCAAACTTGAGGGTAGTACCTAGCCAGGCAGGTATTTGAAAGTACCTTATCACCATGGTAATTCTTTTATTTCCTAAAGCTACCTTTTAAATGTTAATTTTTTTAAAATCCAAAATATAATATTCCTATTGATCTAAAATTCAAATTCGTATACCTAAAACGAAACCTTACCCGATTGCGGATGGTTTTTGTCAACATCAAATTACATAACGACTCATACGTAAAACACCATACTATTTATATGTAATTTTTTTTTTTAACGAACAATGTTTTGCTGGATTAGAAGGTGATTAAACCACCGCAAACAAAACATTAGAAACATATCAGCCATTAGACGGCCACAGCTGGACTTTATGCCACCGCCATAGATCTTACAATGACCGCGGAAATTGGAAGCGGCTTGTTTCTAGCGCCATCTGTCCACTTTCAAGGCTTACATTTTGTTATATTTTTTTAATACTTTATATATGCGTTTTATCAGTCACTTGATAGTCAGGGATGATTCGGTCAAAGAAATAATCACTCTAGACCTAGAATGTTTAGTGAAATAATGTTTTTTATTAATGTTTCGATTTAAAAGTATGTGATGGCTAAGTGAAAAAGAATAAAATGTCTTGTTGAAAATGTTTGAGCACCATTATGAACAATACTTTTTTAGAGCGCTTGTTCTATCAACGTCTATTAACCGTATTCAATTCGGTGGTCGTTATTTTAACGACTAGCTCACGTTGTATAAGCAATAGGTACTGCCAGGGGTGAATGAACTGGTTTTTCAAGGGTAATATAAATGAATATTAAATAGGTATCTATATATTATAAATTTTAAAGAAGTAAATTCAAATATGTTTATAGGATATCATCACGAATATTTTCTCTCTATATTAAAGACGATTCGTACGCGAAAATATATATAAGTAATAAAATGTTGAATAAAGGGTAGGTAGGTACTTCATAAAAACAAATAGCTAGACAGTAAACTAAACTAACGTACTTACCTTAATTTTTCTTATAATTTTTCGTTTGCTTCCAAGGCCATAAACGGGTTATTATCAAATTACCATAGTAACGCACAAACATTAGAATATTGTAAAAACTGCACTGATCACATCCTTGTTTACACTCGCCCCATGTGACAAAGCAATGGCTTCAACGTTTGCAACAAAAAACAAATTCTAACCTTTTTTATTTTCAAAAGTAAATACATAAAACGACGTTCTATGTTATCTTTATCAAATTATTTGAAATTGGAATATAGGAAGATGCGCGCACGTTCGATGTCTCAGGCGGTTTGGCGTTAATGCCTGCTGGTTACGTCATAAGGCAAGGCCGGCTTGCCCGTGGCCTGCGCAAGAGCAACCTACAGACTTGTTGATCGGGGATATTAATCCAACCAAGGTCGTAACCGGAAATGATATGACTTTTTGTGTATTTTGTGAGAATTCTGTCACTTATGTAGTAGGTAGAAAAAAAATTCGAATCACACCGAGTTATAAAAAAGATTGTGGGTAGTAATTGCCATATACGAATTATTCTGTGGAATTATTTCCTTATTAAACAACATGAGGACTTTTTGCAGTTTGTCTTCAATCAGATCAGATTAAGTTCGCTGCTCATGATAGCATATTTACACTATGGTAAGTAATTTGGATAACGGAATGGATTGTAATGCATGGATATTGGGTTACACTCAGCTACAAATAGCTACTCAGAGAGGATGCATGAAAATTGGCAGTTATTGTAATTACCTACTTTAAAATATAATAAATGACCTATTGTAATAGGAATAATTTTGGAATATTTTGGTCAAAGTCGTTTTGCAGCGTTTATACCTTGATTGACTTAATTTGCTAAGTTAGCGGTCAGAAACCCAGGAAAGTTTTCGTATAAAACACAGTCTGAAAAAACATAACGGTTAGGCAGGGGAGTAAGGGAAGGTTGTATCAAATTTTAAGAGAGATTTCATGATTTTCACCTTTTTGGCCTTTCTTTTTTGTCTTTTTGTTTTGGAACAAGCAAGATATATATTTCTTTTTCATTTAAATGGGAATAGGCAAGCGTTTGACTACTATCTTGTACTATAATATTTTTTTACCCAACGTAAGTTTAATAAGGGTTCCAACTGTCCATAAAAGTAGGTCTTAGGCACAGATCTGACAAACAAACTGTAACTTGCGAAAGGTTCATTACAGTCATGAAATTTCCCATTTCACATTGTATATATCACAAGCATAATGGGTCAATTGGCATTTGTATGCACGGTAGTATGTTTGGCGATTACTCGTGGTGCCTGGATCGATATTAAGTTTAGCAAGACTTATTCGGTCATGGCCCAAATTTGTGCACTTTGTGCATTGAAATAAAATTATATTGTTAAATGTTGTTAAAAAGCATGAAAATTACTTACTTACTTACTTACTCCGCTGGCTCAGCGACCCAAAGTGGATCTTGGCCTCTGACAAGAGCAAGCGCCATCTTTCCCTATCATGAGTGCGTTCCTGCCAGTCGTCCACGTGGAGCTCACGCAGGTCCTTTAGCACCTCATCTTTCCACCTGTATCTAGGTCTTCCCACTGGCCGACAGCCGGTCTGTTGAGCCACATACGCCCTATGCTACGACGGAATACCGAGGTCGAAGAACTAGTGGGCGAGCTCAATATTATCGGAGAAGTGAAAGTTCACAGACTTCGTTGGCTCGGCCACATGCAAAGAATGAGTGAAGATCGAGGCGTAAAGAGGGCATGAAAATTACTACAGCATAATTTTACTACAGCACTAGCCGACCCCGCTAATACCTCATCTACGTATTATTGACTCATGTGAGTGACACACCGTGTGATTGTACCGATTGTTTTTGCTATCCACCCAATGATATTATATGTTTATATGAGGTAGATGTCGCAGAAGCGCGCGGAAACTGAGGCGGCAAAATTAAGTCAATTGTAGTAATTTTCATTACGACGCGTATTTCAAGTGCAAGTCTAAACATATAGCTATCCATTTCTATATTATTTGTACCGTATTATCTGTCGCAGTATGCATGTTTATGTCGTAAAGGAAAGAAATCTGAGCACCGCGCTGCATGAATATACGTCATCTTTAGTAAAACATCATTGTATCCACCTGCAAAATATGGAACGAGCTTCCCTCGGTGTTTCCGAGTAGCGACAAAATGGGGTTCTTCAAAAGAAGATTTAACAGAGTCATAAAAAGGATTGGCAACCTATCGTAATCGTATCGCCCCCAATGTTACAGATATTCATAGACGACGGTTTCCGCTTACCATCAGGCGGCCCGTCTGCTTATTTGCCGCCTATTTCATAAACAAAACTATAGTAACATTCGCCGAGTATTTTTAGATGCACGGGCTTAATTTATTTAGTATTTATCAAAGTACCTACTCTTAAAATATCATAAAATTAAGTAATGCATTAAGTTTTATCATTCTCCATGAGAATATGCATAAGTACTCGTGATAAACACGCATATCTACTCTACCTATTAATATTATTTATTTATTATACTCAAAACCCCGCACTAGGATTCCCTGTGTCGCGGGAGGCGTGGACACACACAATCACAACACACAAACAACCAAGACCCGGGACAAACACCTACACTCATGGCACAAATGTTTGCCCCCGCCGGGATTCGACTCCAGATCCCCGGAGACACAGAAGTCATGTCACTGACCACTGAGCCACGGCGACAGTCGATATGAAAGTACTTACTACATACCTACATGTAAAATAGGCAAGTATGTGTTTGTATTGCATTCCGTCGCGTGGTTCATATTCTTGTTTTACTCTGTCTGAGACATTGGATACAGAAACCAGTTTGTTTAAAATAGATGATGATGACTCTTGAAAACAGTCCCCTTGTTGCACACCTTATTTTTAGATGCATGCGTTCCACTGCTCTCTATAATACTTACACAATTACTGAGCATATCTTCAACATGGTATACAGACATAGATATAGACAATACGACATACATATAGAATATAGACATACATATGCTAATATGTATGTAGTGAAAGCATTAAAAATCATAAGTACTTTACACATGTTACTTTTTATCAAAGAGTACCTACCAATTCTCTTATTAGACAAGCAATTCATAAATAAGGCAATAGTTTTTCAAATGTAATCATAAATTAACTTGCTATTCCGCTTAAATGACGGTCGCCGTGGCGCAGTGGTTAGTGTCAGTGACATGACTACTGTGTCTCCGGGACCCTGGGTTCGAATCCCGGCAGGGGCAAACATTTGTGCGATGAGTGTAGGTGTTTGTCCTGGGTCTTGGATGTTTGTGTGCTGTGAATGTGTGTGTCCAAGCCTCCCGGACAGGGAATCCTGGTGCGAGGGTTTAAGTGTGAGTAAAAAAAAACAATTGAATCTCGATTGTATTGTAGGTAATTGCGCGGTAAAAAATAGATCTGTGTAGCTAATACAAATATACTCCAAGCAAGACTAGTAAACAATTTTACCAAAAAATGGAACCTACTTCAACACTCAAAAGTGTGAAATAACTTGTTGAAGTCGGTACCATGATCGTTCAAAAGTAACTATTATCAAAATATTGTGCTCATGGTACCGACTTCGACAAGGTATTTCACACTTTTGAGTGTTGAAGTCGGTTCCATCATTTGGTAAATATTATTTTTAACCCTTTTCAGTGACCTTTGCTACTCACGGGATCAGTTGTCATTATGTATGTTCACAAATTTCCCCACCCGCAACTAAATATAATGTCATCCACGTATGCGTAGCAGTTTTCAGTTATCGGAGTGCAACTCAAAAACCGCTCAACTGATTTTACCGACCGATTGTCCGACCAGTTTCGAACTTAATATTATTATGTTGTATGTATTGCTTCCGGGCTGTTTGGCCGTGGTCTATGTGAAACTTTTGTTCCAGACGTTTCCTCGATCACTGCGGTCGACATCTTCAGTGGTTCAGGTCCGAGCGGCGACAAGAGCGTAGAACTCTCCTCCGCGGCGTCTTCTCTGATACTGATACTGACCGAAACGTCTGGAACAAAAGTTTCACATAGACCACGGCCAAACAGCCCGGAAGCAATACATACAACATGCAACGCAGGCCGTGAAAGCCTTAGAGTTTACATTAATATTATTACATATTAATCGAAAATGGTCGGAGAGTAACTTTCCCGTATTTACCACGTGAGTCCTAATCGGTTTGTTAGATTAGAATGGAAGAAAGTCGCGATAGTTTTCAGACTCAAAGTGTTTAATACTAAATACATATTGTATGTATTGCTTCCGGGCTGTTTGGCCGTGGTCTAAATGAAACTTGTGTTCCAGACGTTTCGTCGATCACTGCGGTCGACATCTTCAGTGGTTCAGGTCCGAGCGGAGACAAGAGCGTAGAATTTTCCTTCGCGGCGTCTTCTCTGATACCGATGACTTCTCTGATCTAATACATAAATTACATTTCATAAGTAGGTAAAGGTCAGTAAACATAATTTAGTACGTTCCGGAGGCCCCCACGCTTAGGATGGTTAGTGACGTCATAAACAGCCTTATTGCCGTGATGATGCCTCGTAAAATAAATTATGGTCCCTATAAAACGTTCCTAGAATGCCTTTTCCACTCTATTAAGTTGAATCGCAAGATTGTTTGCAGGGTGACTCCTAATGAGAATAACGTAAAGGAAAGTTAAATAGTATTTTTACCAAAAAATGGAACCGACTTCAACACTCAAAAGTGTGAAATAACTTGTTGAAGTCGGTACCATGATCGTTCAAAAGTAACTATTATCAAAATATTGTGTTCATGGTACCGACTTTGACAAGTTATTTCACACTTTTGCGTGATGACGTAGGTTCCAACTTCAAAAAAAGGAGGTTACTCAATTCGGTGTGTTCGCGGATAAAAACTTTTTTTTTACATATTATAAGTTTGCGTTTGACAACTGCCTCACCTGATGTTAAGTGATGATGTTGTCTAGGATTTAGCACGAAAAAATTTCACACTAAAACTATACAAAAACTATATGATATAAGGTCGAAATGAGAAACCTCCTCCTTTTTGTGTAGTTGGTCAAAAAATTTAGCTTTCTTGTCAAGTCAACCTTCAAGGAGTCATCTGTCTTAATCATTAAAAGAATTTACTTACATTAGTTTCAAAATTTTAAGAAATATCAGCTGAATATCGTGTAATATATACCTAGACCAGTCATGTATGAATAGATCAGTCACGCCACCGTCTTGACAACTTTGTAATTGTTACAATTCATACGAGCACTCACGGTTGCCTGGAAGAGATCGCTATGAGCGATAAGACCGCCCATTGTTACATTATAAGGTGCTTATATTGCTACTCATATATTGTTATTTTTGTATTATGGTGTTATAATAAAGTGTTCATATATCTATCATCTTTCTATCTATTTATCAGGTGTCAGATATGTATTTAAGCTTTGTGGTTAATTATGAGGGTACTAAAAATTGTTTTACATATGTAGCCTATGTGTTATTCCGGGATCTGCGCAGGCGCTACTAGTAATCGGCTTAGCATCAGTTCTATCATTTTAAAGCGGTCAAAATTGTAACTAGTAGATTTCAATATTGGCTCACGAAAGCGCTTGTTTAGTTGTTATTGTAATTCAAAGTTTAATTGAAATTTTTATGAGTCGTTGTTAGTGATACAACTTTCAATTAAACTTTGGATTTTAAATTGAAGGGTCGGGAAGCGACGAAATGTAATCACTCCTTCAACTTCCTGCCAGGAAATAATCATTTAAGGAGCTCTTTTGTATAAAAAGGTATAAGTAATAGCCTGTTTGGAATTCTTTTGTGTTTTAGTTTGACTCGAATATTAAGTGGTTAGGTCAAAATAACAGTAACACATTCAAAGCGTTGTGAATAGTCTGTTTCGATAAAGTTTCTTAGAAAAAAATCATACAGTTTAAAATCAAAGCCACCAAGAACAATGTAAGGCAAAAGTTATGTTTATGTTTAATGATAACTTACCTGAAGATCTTAAAGATTGTATCATCGTCTCAATGTTAAAAAGAATATATAAAAAAAAAACAATAGAAGGCAGAAGTGAAAACTTGAACATGATTGATGATGATGATGAAAAGTAGCCTATGTGTAATAACACATAGGCTACTTTTCGTGGTATGTATATACTTCAGGTCCCGAAATATCGGGACCTGAAGTATATACATACCAAATTTCATCCAAATCCGTTCAGCCGTTCTGGCGTGATTGAGTAACAAACATGCATCCATCCATCCATCTATTCATCCAAACTTTCATATTCATAATATTAGTGACGCATACTATTACCATGATGACGGTTTTTAAAAAAAATAAATATTTTCTGAAAGTTATATCGTCAAAAAAATGATTCATAAGTCATACGTACAGAAGAGAACGATACCTCTTCGTTTTTTTCATAGATAAATGGTTTTTTCAGAGTCAAGACAAATTTACCAGATACAAATCAAAGCGCTCTCGCCGCGTCACCGCAACGCTAAGATTTAACCGAGCGTTCTGTGCGATAGGTAATGAGACGAAAGATTAAATTGTTCGCAGTTCGCAGATATGTCTACCGCTTTGAAGCTCGTCGCGTAGATATTCAAATGTTTACGTATGTGTATTATTATATCATAGCTGCGCCCCGCGGTTTCACCCGCGTGGTGATGATCGATGATGATGAAACGTAGCTTAATGTATTAATCCAGGGTCTAAACTATCTATACGAAATATCATCGAAATCAGTTTGAGTCTGAAGAAGTAACAAACTTACACGCAAACTTTCGCTTTTATAATATTGGTAGGATAGATAAATTATAACAAACGCTTCGATGTTTTCTGCTACTACTTTCACCACATCAAAATAAGTACGAGTATATGTGCGAATTGCAAATTCTTACAGCCTTGTAGTAGATATACCTTTATAAAATCAATTAATAAGCGGGTTAGATCATTCGAGTTATCACTACTATATATGTATATGTATATATAGGCTGACAATAGCTAGTGGATCGCTCAAATGTTATTGTAGTAGCTGCCGTATAAGCAGTATTGTAATTAGTTAATAGTAATTTGAGTCTGAAAAGTATCGCGAGTTTTTTCCATAATTGTAATGTAACAAACCGACTAAGACTCACGTGGTAAACACTGGAAAATTACTCTCCGACCAGTTTCGAACTTATTTGCAGTTCTTCATCTTGGAGTTATGATCGTGCCAGGCGGCGAGCGCGAGCCTCAGCACGTAACTGGCGTTGAGACGGCTGCGCTGCATTAGTCAAATTGTCCCGGTGCGCACTGTCACTTGAGTAATTGTCACTGAAAGTCTCATTGTCACTGTCACTTTGGTGATGATGATGGTAGGAGGCCGGTTTACGGTTTTTACGTGCTGAGGCTCGCGCTCGCCGCCTGGCACGATCATAACTCCTAGATGAAGAACTGCAAATAAGTTCGAAACTGGTCGGAGAGTAATTTTTCAGTGTTTACCACGTGAGTCCTAGTCGGTTTGTTACATTACAATTAGTTAATAGTAGTTTTTATTTTATTAAATATAAGTCGTTATCAAATATTTGACGGTCGCCATAGCTCATTGGTCAATGACATGACTTCTGGATCGCCAGGATCCAGGGTTCGGATTCCGGCAGGGGCAAATATTTACACGATGAATGTAAGTGTTTGTCTCGAGTCTTGGATGTTTGTGTGCTTCCGTACCAAAAGCACAAGCCGTTGATGGGGATCGAACCAGTGTTTGTCAGTTAGACAGCCGACTCTCCATTGCTAGGCCATCATCGCTATTATGTGTCGGAACTAGTATTATCTAGATTTATTCGACAAACCGTTTATCTATTATCATTAATTATGCACAGAACAAAATTAGCTTAAATTTGATATAAAAATAATGAACGTAAAAATATAACAAAATTATACCAGATTACATCTGGCTGCGAAGAGATGCGGCAAAGTACCTGCCTACCCAACGTCGACCGTTTTTGCTGTTTAAATTATGTTTTGTTTAATTTAAAAACAAACAAACGTGGCCTACGTTTTGATACAGGCCCCCTGGTCGATATATATTCTCCTTTCTGCTATTCATAAATTTACATACAATTGGTATTTAGCTTAAAATTGATGAAGGTGTTAATCCTGTACCCGGATCTTTGAGTTAGTGTGAAATATATTTTATTCATTTAACTGCTCAACAACTGATTATAATCTGTGGAGGATTATGTAACTCTTCTGTTAGCAAGTATTTGTGTCGTCTTATCAAATTGATCGCGCATTTACATCAAAGGTAAAAAAATATATTAATAAGTTAGGATAACTTATCCCAAAGAATAAAAACATTGTCGCTTTAGAAAGGAGGACCATCATGGCCTCATGTAAGTTTGGACTCAAAGTACGGTTTGGCGCCTAATGTAATTCAGCCCAGTTGAGCTGCTAAAGTGCATTGCTTTATACATTTTTGCAGGCGCCATCTACCTACTACCTAGGTACACAAAACTGTGAATGTTATAAGCGTTGTTGCAATTTAGGATAGGTATTGTTGATTTGATGATTTAGCACATGGGCCGTTGGGTCTAGAATAGTACTTCGGTACTCCCCACCGTACGGCATATGGGTACGGCACCCACGGAAAGTGATCCCGTGGGTGCCGTAAGAACCGGCTAAGGGATCACGTTCAGAATCCCACGTGCCCACTATGGCAGAGATTATGATGATTTCAAATCAAATCAAAATCAAATAGTTTATCGCGAATATAGGTTTTACAGAGATGTTTACATGAATTACAAATTGTTCCGCTATATTCTACCCTTTTTGCATGCAAGATAAAAAGCATTCACATAAGAATAACTAACAACTTTAACATTTAATGTCCTTACAATTAATATCTCAACATGTCACTAAGTATATTACTGTCAATCAATTACATAATTCAAAGTAGTGCCTACTTACAATATACATACATGTCACCTAAACTTAAAGAAAATCACATAAAACATTTGATTTAAAACTTATATGGGCTACATAATATATATTAAGGCTTCAATTAACTTGAGTTTAGGTACCTAGGACTTCGACAAGTTATTTCACACTTTTGAGTGTTGAAGTCGGTTCATTTTATTGGTAATTTTTTTTTCACCTTTTTCACCGCTGTGTGATGTATGTTCACCGATTTTTCCACCCGCAACTATATCATTTATGTCATCGACATAATATGCGTAGCACTTCTCAATTATTGGAGTGCAACTCAAAAACCGCTTGACCGATTTAGATGAAAAATGGGACCACAAGGGAAGCACCAGCTTTTAAATAAAAAAAGAATCATCAAAATCGGTTCACCCAGTGAAAGTTCTGCGGTAACAATCATAAAAGAAACATACGGGTCAAATTGAGAACCTCCACCTTTTTTGAAATCGGTCAAAAAGAAAAATGCTTGTAGGTATAACAAGTTTAAAATCTTCGATTCGATACCTTGTTGGGGAGTAAACATTCCATTTCCAAGTCCCGCTTCGGGGTGAATGTTGTTATCGGGAACGGTGGTCCGTAATGGTAGGTATAATTTACCTTATCAGCCGTGGCATAGGCAATTTCCGTTTTGTGCTGTTGAAAATAATTTACTGAAACCATTCACAAGAAAAGTCTAGCTTCCAGACGAAAAATTATAGTACTACATGTAAATGAAAATACTATCTGAAAATAAAACGAAATGCAATACATTTAATCGACATCAAAAAGACATACAATTTTATTTAAAAAAAGAAAGTACTGGTGTGGTAATACAGTGTGGTACTGCAGTTGATCAACTCGGTCACCACGGGCTAGAAGTGCTAGTCGAATTTCCCACCACGCTAGCATTCGTCGGGCTTTTAATAGCGCCAATTGCTGCCAGTTTGCCAATACTCACCACGCTTGGCAGGCGGGTTGGCGAGCGCAGTATAAAAATGTAAGTCTCAGAAGGCGCTGCTGCCCATCCTTCTGGTACGTGATCCCTTAGTCGACTCCTACGACACCCACGGGAAGACATGGAGGGGTACTATTCTAAGCCGGTACCCCACGGCAATGTTGCAGCCATTCTTGAACCGAATGGTCTCATGCCTGACGATGGTAAAAGACCTGTATATAGGTGTCTTATAAGCTATTATAATAATATAAGAAACTGTTGTATATTTCTATATTCTCCATGCTATCTCGAAAATGGTAGAGCCATTTAGATCTAACTTATATATTATGGTTTGGGCGTTAATCTAGGTTTTATCGTTTTTTCTTTGAAACGAAAATTTCATTTAATAAAACTATTTTAATACTAAACCATTAAATATACCCAAAATATATTACAAATTAAATTACTAATACATTTTTTTTTTTAACTTTTATTATATAGTATTTAATAATACTGATTAGTTGTTTTCATAAGGACTTCTGTTTTTATTTGTACTATTTTTACTACCTGCTACAACAAAACTCTCGACTAACACCGGACTCGAGCAAAGGAGTACGCTGAAAACCAGCCCTGTGTAATCCTCAAGGTTACGCAGATTAGTGCTGAGCGTACCCCTATTGCCAAAAAAAGCAATGTTTTTTTTTTTTTTTTTTTTTTTACATATTATAAGTTTGTAATGTGTACGTACTATGTATTAATTTATCTTTTTTGTGTTATGTGTTTACAAATTGTGTTTATATTGGCAATAAATACGTTTTTTTTTTATATATTTTTTATTTTTTATTTTATTATGAAAAAATCATATAAAAGTAGTGAAATAATCCGCCCCTTAAAATTCCTGGTGCAAAGGTACCCATAACCCTGGCCGCGTTACCACTCTGGATGACAAACGCGATCTCGAGCAGAAGCGGGAGTCACCACCCAAATCTCGAACTCATCTATATTGCTGTAAAATATATGTTGAGCCTTCGGTCCCGCCTGTTTTTCATAAGATAACAGCCGTTGAGCGATGCGCACCAGCTTTTAAATAAAAAAATAATCATCAAAACCGATTCACCCAGTCTAAAGTTCTGAGGTAACAAACATAAAAAACGTTCCGGTCGAATTGATAACCTCCTCCGTTTTCGGAAGTCGGTTAAAAAACAAAAGTCTACGAAACGAAGCGAACCAGCTTCGCTCGCTTGCTTGTACAATATACTAAGTAAGCAGTTAATCACGTCATCGTATTAAGTGGGTTTGCTCACTGGCTTTGTTTGCATATCCGCACCTTCGTAAGTCATTTGTCTTCAATTTCGTTATTATATTACCTAATCCTTATTTCCCTCAGACCGCGTATAAAGGTATTGTATTTTTTATGGATCGTTTCTATAAGACGGTGATGTAGGTTATTCAAAATTTTGGTACTAGTTTCCCTGCGCGGTCAATAGCTGGATTTCTTAATATTTCATAATTACTAAATTCTTTAGTAGTAAGTGCATCAAGAATCTCAATTATCAAATTGGGTAATGATAATTGAGAATTGAGATTCTTGAAGCACAAATATGTAAAGAAAATCAAGTAAGTTGGAAGTTTCGTAAGTATTCCACATTGGCCCTAATTTTGTTAATCAGTCGAACTAGCTAATATTCATTAAAATTATTCACAATGAAATAGCTCTTATTCTGTTATTGATTAAATTCTAATTCATATAACTCCATACAACGCTGTCACTAATATAAAATGAGTTTTCTTTAACTGATGTCCAATTACGGATAGTTTTAGTAGGCAACAAATAATAATAATAATAGGCGATAGGTTTCAGACTCAAAACGCCTAAAAAATCTTAAAATACTTGCGACATTTAAACAACTATTTAATTTCAAGCATGTTGCTCAACAGTTCGATTTAAGTTTTAATATGATTATTTTCTTTAGTGATCTCTTGAAACTTAAAACGTCAATAAAACTCATAACTGTTCCTAATTTTGTAGGGTTAAAAAGCAAGAGCAGTTTTAATTCTAACATAAGTTAGCTGACAGACGTCTGCCGTCTGTCCACATTGAAACCAAGCCAAAATAGAAATGCGAAAAATACTGCATAGCATGGGGTGACCTTGGCTCGGATATTTGGCAACCCTCGTAAGCTCACCCCACTCGATACTGCGTCGGTGACTCATGCTGGGGGAGCAACAAGGTAAACTTCGCCTAGAGCTGGCTAGATCGCGATATCGTCGAATTTTTTTAACATATAATTAACTAACATATAACTAATAGCTTCTTATTTCAGACATAATATTCCAGTAAGATTTAAACGCTCGATTTTAACGGCCCGCAACCAGCCCTTGCCTGCGATCGTAGTCAGGTCGTCTGTCCACCAGGTCGGTGGCCGTCCTATGCTGCGTTTGCTAGTCCGTGGCCTACATTCGAGAACCTTTCGGCCCCAACGGCCATCAGTTCTTCGAGCTATGTGCCCTGCCCACTGCCACTTCAACTTGCTAATCCGCTGGGCTATATCGGTGACTTGCGTTCTTCTACGGATCTCCTCATTTCTGATTCGATCACGTAGAGAAACCCCGAGCATAGCCCTCTCCATATCTCATTGTGCGACTCTGAGCCTGCTCAGAAGGCCCATAGTCAGAGACCAGGTTTCGGTACCGAATATAAAATGAAATAAAATTACATGTAGAATAATTATGTAGTGTCAATCATATAGGGAGTCCATGTCGTCCCCGGTTAAACGGTGTGATTGGGGGACAAGTGCCGTTCCAATTTCCCCCCCCCCATTTATTGAACCGATGAGTTATTGAGATAAATTATCTTTGCAATTGTGTATATGTTTGGTGGCAGTTGATTCAAGGTATCGACTGGCAAATGAGAGTTCTCCCGGCCCTATTCAGTGTCCACTGCCATGCCTATCTCTTCACTTTACAAACGTAGAAGAATAACAAATACGTCTTGTAATAACATATGAGTTAGGTAAGTGAGAGACCCTACAGTTAGGTATTTAATATATATCCCCGTTCTATAAATATGTATACAAGCGACATCTCATAAACTGTAAACTAACACTAACTATACAGGAGTGGCTGCGCCAAGCAGTTTCATCCGCGTGGAATACAGTTTTTTACGAATTTAACACAAACTAATGAGGAAATAAGTACAGGCATGTAAAGAATAATCATTCGGTAATACACACAATTCATACCTTGGCTTCACTAAAAATATAAATATGTCGACAATTGGACTACTCGCTATAAATATGTTACGTTTTGGAAAAGGGATTTCCACATAATATTTTGTTCACGGCATCGAATAGACTCATATTTATTTGGTCTAGCATTTCTGAAACATAAATAAACAGCAAAAAATTCGGCTACTTGTGGTACGAGTAGGTACCCACCACTACAGAATACTGTAGCCGATGTTTACCCTTCCAAAGTTTGAAAGTAAGTTCCGCCAGCACCTTAGTGCAATTACCATTGAAAACCAGTTTATTAATTATATAATTTGCAATTCAGCATTGATAGTTATAAAATTAAGGCGCTGTGAATAGACAAACCGCTATTTTAAAAAATGTATTATAAATCACGTGTAGGAGACAGAGCTTTGATTTTTTTCAGTTTTAGTATCTTTGGCTCAGCATAAAGGAGCAGTCAGGATTCAAAATCCGGTTAAGTAAAGTTTTCTTGATAGTTTTAATTTATGAAAAATATGCTTTTCAAAAATTTAAACACGTATATCTTACAGACAGATCAGACAGACCGATTTGTTAATACACAGATGTGTGATTTACTGCGCATGTTGCGCGTCGAGCCTGGATATCAGTTCTCCTTAACAGATTGCTCATAGATTGTTAATGAATAGTCGTTTTTGCCAGTTCTGCTATTCTTCTAGGAGTGCAATTGTAATGGCTACACAGACCTGATTTCTACTGCAATTCAATTACCTGCAATACAGTCGAGAGGTGATTGTTATTTTAAAAAAATACCAAGTTTATTTTGGATTACTTTTGTTTCACTATTGCATTGTTTATAAATTGCTTGCCTCAACAAATACTAGTAAGAGAATCGACACTGGTATAGCGCTTGGGATGTCAGAGCGTCACTATCAATGGAATTACGTAGGTATATGTTTGAATTTTAAATGTTTTGACCCATCCCATAAGAAATAGCTATACTTTAAAAAAATAGAGATAACTCTCTGAATCTCCCATCGACTAAAGGAAAGTAAACTTAAAAAAGAAACTTAAAATGGAAAGTTTACTTTCCTTTAGTGGATAGAATCTCCATTCTGTGCTCCATAAACTGTGCATCGGATTTGAGTCTTTTGTATACTCAACAACAACTACTTTCCCTTGAGATTAGTTTTCTATTGCGAGCATTGACGGGATAGCCGCGTCGCTTTGGCGCGACGTTTCGGCGCCAACCTATTCATCTTATCAAAGGAGGGTCATGTTGTGGGATGTTTATAAATGTGAAATTTATAGATGGACAGCACATGGCTGCGAATGCATACGAATTATAATGACTAATACAGTGAGTGCGATTTCGCAAACTTTATTTATATTTCAACTACCGGTTTTCGCTTTGAGGGTCATTTTCAATTTTTTTTCGGCAAAAACTTTAGGTGTTCTGTCCTTTCATCTATCTGACAGTTCCCCATGCTCTAGCTAACTGTTACACAGCACCCAAAATTAGAACAAAAAGTGTCATATATTCATTGTTTATAGGATAGGATAGAAGAGCAGGGGACTAATCCTATGGTGAGTGTTCACGGTCGCCCATAGATGACTGCAGCAATCTACGAGCAAACTGCTCGCTTGCCGTTTGGAGACGATGATCGAAGGTGACTATCTCGCTAGGGATAAAATGTAGACGTGCTCTCAAGGACAGCCGCTTAAATGCACCGAAATTAAAGTAATGTAAAAATATATTTAATGCAGTAATCTTATCTTTTTAATGCTATATCTATATCTATCATTGCAGAGTCTAAGAAATTCCTATATAATAAAAAGAAAATAATAACAAAACAACACCATTAAACGGAAGCTTAAGCTTTCAAAAAACATAATAACCTTATAATTCGAAGCCGACATTAATGCTAACAATGTTTTGTCCTTACCCTTTGTAGAGAAATCATAAAGTTTGAAAGCATGAACAAAACACAAATAAAACGAACCAAACTTATTCCGTACACTGGAATAAATTTGGAGTTGGCCGTGTCCTTTGACGTACGCTACAAAGTATTTCATTTGTTTAAAATTCGAATCAATCTTGATTCAAATTTAGATTTACTGACGTAGCACGTATTTCTTCGTAGTCTGTCAGCATCCATAATTTTGTCAATTTCGTTCAAAACCGACATAGGCCGAGCATACATAGGTTTATGGGGAAACATAAACTATATATAATAAACACATAGAAGTAGTATGTACTACGTACAACTAGTACATATTACTTCTATGAATAAACAACATAGATTCAGGCCGCTATGAACTTAGCAGACTACGGATTTTTGATGTTGTCTTATTAGCATCGGGTCGGCCTCGCACTGGATTGAATTTGAAGATGAAATTAGTAGACATCAAGTCTGATCGTCGCCCTGATATTTTTATATATTGAAATAATCATTTATAAAATTAACTCCAATGTCTGGCTTTTAAATAAATAAAAATATTGAAAGTTGTCTACCAGTTTTATAGCAACAATTTAATATGAAGACATGCGCATTCGAAAAGCAAGAACTAAATTAGATGTGTAAGATAAGTAATAGTTAAATATTCTTACAAATACTTTTATTACTACGGCTTACATTTTAGTTTGCTATGAGGAATAGTCTGGACACGTATCACAGCGCAAATGGTTTTTGCAGCTCATTTACTACAGCACTATTTTCTTTGACCCAATTTTACTACCGAACTCTATGTCCTTTGTCTTAGGTGTCTAGCATATGACGGGATGACACATTTGACATTTAGTATTATCATATTTTTTATTTTTTTCCTATCACTGTCATCAGATTGTAAGTGATGCTAGAGTCTACGATGGATGAGGTTAGGCCAGAAGATTATCTTCTTGGTACATCCAGATAATATACATATTGACTGGCCGGTTGGCGCAGTTGGTACCACTATGCCTTCTGAGCCACTGGTCCCGGGTTCGATTCCCGGACAGGTCAAACATTTGTGTGCATGAACATGTCTGTTTGACCTGTGTCTGGGTGTGTATATGTATATAAGTATATATATATCAGGTTACCATAGCACAGGCTCTGCCTAGTTTGGGACCTGAAGACCTTGTTTTAATGTGAATAAATAAATAAATATTACATAATTTATATGCGGGCTAGAAACATAGTCTCAGGCAATGAAATACATTCTCTAGCTGGTATGATGGTAGAAAAATAAATCGGTACAGCGCATTAATTATGTAGGAAATGAGTTATTACACAAGTATGTAAATAGATAGTGGTGCGTAAAGCACTACGCTTGTAAAAGGTTGCCAAGCAAGTAAATGCTTGTCAAGCAAAATAATTATGATCGTCTAGAGGGACCACAAAATCGTTGTGCCGATCCTCGTCAATCGTGCTTGTTCTAAATGGCAACTTGATCGCCGAGGGACCCCATCAGATTATGCTCATTATCAGGGGAAATACGCTGACTGCAACCACAATTTATCTCCCCTGATGATCTCTGGAATAGGACATGTGCCAATATTGTTAAAAAAAATTAATTATCAACATGAATGAAGCTAGATAATGTTTATTATAAAACTGAAAAAAATTCAAGAGCTAAAAGTTCTGTACATAGAAATGATTTTCTCCAAAACGTGTCAAGATTTCTAGGAATAACTAATCGAACCCTAGCATTACTGGCATTAGCATTGGCATTATCCTAGCATTTATTAAATTTATGTCTGTGTGAAGTCAGAAATTCAGTTTAACATGCATACACTCAGTTATGTCATAGTTACTTACTAGCTGCACCCCGCGTTGTTATCCGCGTTGAAATGGTACGTGTTTCGTGTCTTCCCGTCATCCCACGGGAGCAGTCTATATTTTCTGGATATATAATAAGTAGCCTATATGTTATTCCAGGGTATAAGTTATCTTCATTCAAAATTTCATGCAAATCCGTTCAGCCGTTTCAGCGTGAAAGAGTAACAAACATCTATACATCAATGCATGCACACTTCCACGTTTATAATATTAGTAGGTTTATATAATAGCCGGGGTGGACCGCTAGGGTCCACCCCGGCTTCACGGGTTAAAAAATTTCAATATTAAAAATTATGAGGATCCCTAATTTTTTTGGAAATATAATTTAGCTTGCGAGTATGTTACCCGGGATAGTGTAGCTTCCCAACAGTGAAATAATTTTTCATATCAGTTCAGTAGTTTCGGAGCCTATTCAATGCAAACAAACAAACAAACAAATCATCACATTTTTCCTTTGTTAGATTGAAAGGAACGTGGATGAAAAGATTACACTCAATGCACATGCAATGCGCAGCCAAAATAAATAACAAAAGAAAGACGATACTCGAAATACAAAAAGAGTTAGCTTCTAATCACAAACCTCTGAATACAAAACCCCTCTGAGAGTCCGCAATGAACCCTCAGCATCATTACCTTCATATATTTGTAGAAAAGGCTCTCTTTGGTATGAAACTCTCGTTATTAGAGGCGCGTTTCTGAAATGAATATGAAACTTTATGAGGGACCGCGCGGTTTTTATTACTTTAACTAGTGTGTCTGTTTTCTTTAGCATTGTTATTTTGTTTTAGGAAGCTTATAAATATTCATGGACATAGTTTTTTCTTGGTAAATATAATGTCCTTTTTACCCGAATACCAAAGGAGGTAGAAAGGACCCCATTAATTTTCTTTCAGTTAATATCAGTAACAGAGAAGACGCCGCGAATGAGAGTTCTACGCTCTTGTCGCCGCTCGGACCTGAACCACTGTAGATGTCGACCGCAGTGATCGACGAAACGTCTGGAACACAAGTTTCTCTTAGACCAAACAGCCCAGAAGCAATACATACAACAACTTTCAGTTAATAGTTTAAGATGGGTCCCGCCTGCTATCAAATTATTATTCATCATCATCATCATCATCTCAGCCATAGGACGTCCACTGCTGGACATAGGCCTCCCCCATTGATTTCCACAAAGACCTGTTGGAAGCGGCCCGCATCCAGCCCTTGCTTGCGATCTTAGTCAGATCGTCTGTCCACCTGGTCGGTGGCCGTCCTATGCTGCGCTTGGATCAAACTTATTGCGGGTATTTAATTTAAGCTTGGCGCTTGTAACAATGATTATAGTCTGTTAGATGGTAGTTGTTTTTATTTTATATCGATTTGTTGATTTGTTTTCTTCTCCCAACATTATTCCAGTCTTTTCAGTACAAGTTTTTTGCATTCGAGTTTTTTCATAACTTTTTTTTCATTTCAATATTGAATATGGGATTGAGTATTGGATGCGGGACGCTTCAAACAGGTCCTTATATGGAAATCAATGGGGGAGGCATAACGTTAATTTTTGTCTCTGATAAACATATGCAATTTCGGTACACAATACCATTTTGCTATTCACCTGTAGTATTAAAAAAAAATTAGTACTAATTCAGTTAAATTAGCTTATATTAAACTGAATAGTGTCCTTTTTGTGTATTCCACATAAAAGATGAAAATTGACAAACACAAACGCATTCACACTCACACCCCCGCACTAGAATACCCTGTGTCGCTTGACGCATGGACACACAATCACACCACACAAACATCCAAGACCCGAGAACAAACATCTATGCTCACCGCAGAAATGCTTGCCCTAGCCGGGATTCGAACCCGGGGTCGCGGTTCCAAAATCACTGAGCCAAGACAACCGTCAAATTTGGAAGAAGAGAGTTGCAGTACCTAAGAATACAAATGTATGAGTTTGAAATACCGTAATTAAATGAAATGATTTTGTAACTCATAATTATAGTCAAATATTGATATTATTATGCAAGACTGCATTCTTCTTCTTCTTCTTCTCTCAGCCATGTGCGTCCACTGTTGGACATATGCCTCCCCCATATATGGGGGATTTGCCAATACTCGCCACGCTTGGCAGGCGGAAGAGAGAGAGACTGCATTAATCAAAAATAACATTATAACATTTAACAACTAAGTAATAAAATTGAAATAAAAGTTCATTAAAGTAGTTAAATTGTGATAAATACCGTTAATGTGAGATTACACAGATTAAGGAAACAGTAACTACCATATCGGTCCATTAGCTTTGAAAGGCTGTCGGATTGGATTCTCTCTTATTTGTCAGTAATTTGCGTTCTTTTTGCTCATTACCTTTTTATTTCCACGAAACGAGCCTTTTTCCGTCCCAGGAGTGAAATCCTCACTAATAGAATTTTATATTTACGAGCGAGTTTTGACTGTGAATATAAATAGAGATAGGAATGTTTTTCGTTTGTCGCTGAAAATTAGTTATCTGCATGGCTTCAAAGGTGGCTCGCTCTCATGAACCAACGACCTGTAAGTAATTGGAATAATATGTTTTTTTAATTTTATTTTTTTATTACACATAGACCCCCGCACATGGATTCCCTGTGTCGCGGGAGGCATGTACACACACAAGCACAGCACACAAACACCCAAGACCAGGGACAAACATCCACACTCATCGCACAAATGTTTGCCCCTGCCGGGAATCGAACCCAGGGTCCCCGGAGACACAGAAGTCATGTCACTGACACTGGCCACTGCGCCACGGAGACCATCGATTTATTACTATTACTTTTATACGTAGGTACCTTAGGTACTATTTTTTTCTGTGGTAGGTGCACAAATATTCTGGAAAACATGGTGTATTTCACCGTGTATGTATAAACAATGTTTTAAGTAGTATATTATAGGCAGGTAGAGATGAAAATTGGAAAAGATTGAACATGTATAGAGATTCAATAACATAGAAAGAAAGAAAGAAAGAAAGAAACCACATTTATTCAAGACACTCACAACACACATTACACAAGAGATACATACAAAAACAATAAAGAACATAGAGATTTAACAATCGCATAAATTTTGGTATAGTTACTGAACCTTGGTATAGCTTATTTAATCGTAAAAGGACCTATCTTCAAATTTGCTGTTAATGTGCTTGAAGAGATAAAGTCCCCTCAAGACAGAAGCAGAAGTCAAACTCAAGACTTGCACCTGTGGTATTTTTGCTACAGCACCTACACTTTTATTTTCAGATTCTGTGGCGTACAGTTATAAGGTGTGATGTTTCCAGATATCATTTAGGTAATAATTTCATTAGGCCTTATCATTGCTGGCTTCTTTTGCCGTTTAACTGTTCTATAGTTGTCAAACGTTAGACATATGTTAACTAGTGCCTACACATTGAAAAATCGTTTTAAGTATACGAATTTAAAACAGAAATACTAAGGCCATTAAATTCTAAGACAAGAAAATTTAAAAAACAAATACACCCGCGTGATTCGCTCAAATAAAACTCATGAAATGAGAAACTGACCCTGAAGGTATCATGACTCTTCGGCCCCACCACGTGACTCTATAAAAAGCTTTATTATTCCTTCTTATTATAAGCAAGTACACAAATCAATACAGGTAATGGCAAAAGAAACCTCGCCATTTAATTATTCTATTAAAGCAATAGTACGCAGTAACTGCACGTGATTGAAGCCCATCCATCAAGGTAGCACGTAACAACATTGCTATTGCCTGTATAACACCCTTCCCGCGTCATTTGCCTGGTGCACGCCACCTTTCCCGCAGCAAAGCGCGAAGCGTAGGTAACCATGGAAACCAGACGCTGCAGTGTTCGACAGCCCGCCCTCCACCGCAGTACGCGTCCAAAGCTCGCAAAGCTCGGGCGAACGCGTTCGTAATTTGAGCTCAATCTCTGACGAATTTCGAACGAAATCGAATTTTAAAACATAATTAATTCGTGGATTGTTGTCTGTGTTTTCTTTTTTTTTACAATGTACCATCGAAGTGCAATTGTTTGGATGCGGTTAATGTATATATAAGTGTGTGTGTTGTGTATATAAGCCATGGATGAAAAGTGTTATTGTATGATAAATTTAGTGAAATGGCGTCAGACAGAGCTAACATTTTCACCGACAACGACGAGGACTTGGTAAGGAGAATCTTAAATGTTATATAACAGGATATTTGAGATGTTTGGACCGGTTCCAAAACAGTTACATAAAGCTTTCTTTCGGGAATGGAAAGTGCCTACAGCGATCAATGGTGCTTAAAATATGAAAGAAAATTCAAGGCTTAGATTGTAACATTAAAAAATTTAAAAGCACAATAATTCACCGGTGTTTTTGAAATATTTATTTTAATACAGCTTTACATGATAATTTGGTATTTGGATTATTTGGATAAAAAATCCATGATGGCTATGGCAATACCGGTCGCCAATATCGCAATGAAAACAATTACATGGTAGGGCACCAAACCAGCTGCTAAAGAATTGCCAAAAAAAAATTTTCGTGAAAATTATCAACCATGGCCAGAATAACTCATTTAACGAAATTCGCTACCTTTGTGTTTAATGACATAATATTCATAGATTTCTATTATGTACTAGTTGCGCCCCGCGGTTTCGCCCGGGAGAGGTAGGTACGGTTTTCCCGTTACCGTAGATGTCTTCCGATATAACGCGTCTATGTGCTATTCCAAACCATAATCTATCTCTGTGCCTAATTTTATTCAGATTCCTTAGCCGTTCTGGCGTGATTAATGAACAAACATATTAAACCAACCTTCTATTTCGGAGGTCTGGCGACCAACCTCACATTTTTGAAAAATGCTATAATTATATGCTATACTTCTAAGGAATAAGTTCTGTGCCCTGACAATTAGAACTTCTCGCTATTTCTACCCTTGTCTACCGTGAACAATAAATTTCGTATAACCAGTATATCTAGAATGTATCATGGGCACTGATACATATCTCCGAAATAATTTAATATCATTGTGGAGCATACAGGGGCTTCGCAACAAGGGCAAAGCTTTTAAACCCTCATGTAACTCAGTAACATTAATCAGGCTGAAAGGTTCGCCGTAACGTTAATAGAACTAACAACAATAACACAAAATGTGTCTTCTAGAGGTTACTTGCTAATTTTGACTAGGTTAGTAAATATTAGTGAAACCGTAAGTTACTGTGAACGTTTGCTTCTAAACAGTCGGCTGTTTTGACTCAGTACCTAGGTTATAAGGATGATAAGGCATCTATAAGAACCCTGTCACGATCACTATATAACAGTTGACTGAAGAAATGGTAGAAACTCACCTGAGGATGGGCACCGGACATCCCCGAAACCTAGGGTGAAACTTCGACTATAAACGTGAGTAAAGCCGGATAACACAACTATAAAATAATGTGTCAGACTCACGCGAATTTCCAATATATAAATCCCGTTTCTAAAGTCAATCTTATATTAATTGTAATTTTTAGACTTTCGCGATTCGAACACATTGTTATTAAATCAAACGGGGCTTAATCGCGAGAAAAACATTTAGTAATTTATTTACCTCGACGTTTCGACCAAGTTGCATTGGTCGTGGTCACGAGAAGACTGAAAAATGGTAAATAATGGTAATGGTAAATAAATTACTAAATGTTTTTCTCGCGATAAAGCCCCGTTTGATTTAATAACAATCTATTAAATATAAAAAATATAATATAAGATTGACATAAAGTAGGTATCTTAGATATCTGCTTTTATTTATCATCTCATGTGCCACATTTGTCGAGCCACTGCTGGACAAATGCCTCTTCTTTGGTCTTCACAGGGACCAGTTTGAAGCGCGTCGCATTTTCTTTCTGTGATCTTTGTTCGGCGTCTATCCCCACCTTGTCGGTTAAAGTCCTACGTTTGCACGATTACCTGAAATAAAATTTATTTATATATGATATTTATTATCAACGTTTCAAAGTGTTACAAAATATAATATAATATAATATAATATAATATGAAATACAAAAACAAAAGGGATTAAAGTAAATAAGAGCTATCCATATTAAATCAATTTATAGTTGAGGAGCCGGCGAACATACGGACTTGTTATTTTTTTTGTTGTAACAGAGAAGTCTGTTTTTTTTCAAAAATACTGCTCTTCGGTTGTTGATCATGTAAATTTCAAAAAAGCTTTAACATTGTCTAATTTTGAAAATAGCAAGGCGACGGAGTTTCATTTATTGTTGTTTTTTAATGTATGTAGATACAAAGAATAATAATTAGTCTGAGTGAATAATGTAACTACCACCAATATTGTTAATCAAACAAGTTACATCATTAATCCAAACTTCTAGGAAAGCTAAAAGATTTAAACCAGAGCCCAACTTTACAAAAGCGGAATAACTCCCCTTTCGTTAATTAACTACTTTCATAATGAACAGCCTCTTGAGTTTCTCATAAATTTCTAAGACTTCTCAATATTGCTTAAAAGGAGTCTTTTGCTCTCATAAAATATGCTCCAATTTGTACCCTTTACGCTTTCCTCGCAATGATCAACAAATCAACCCTATATACGCCTTGCCTGCACCTTAGCCTTTTAAAGTAGTAATTTATTCTATATATATGAGAAGTAACAAAGAAATAATGCATAATGTTGCATACCTGATTTTATTATATTACTATTTTTTTCCTATGCCTTTAATACAATAAAATACTAAAAACTAATTACAATATATAGCTACTACAAATGTTTGAGCAATCAAACGGGAAGCACCACCTTCCAAAAAAAAAAATCATCAAAATCGATTTACCCAGTGTAAAGTTCTGAGGTAACAAACAAAAATAAAAAAATAAATTTAAAAAATATATATGGGTCGAATTGAGAACCACCTCCTTTTTTGAATTCAGTTAAAAACATAAGTTATTTGATAAAACGTTGTTGATATGCGCGGTAATTTTATCAAGAAACCTCATGCTTCCAAATATTCACACATGTAGATATATGAAAATCCACCCCTCCTTTCAGACAGGTAATCTCAAGGCTGGGTATGGCAAACAATGCGGCGAACTGGCACGAGAGGCGCATTGTACTGTGCTTTTTATGTGTTGTGCTCTCGGGGCATGCTTAAGAACAAAAATTGAAACGTTGAAATTGGAACATGGAACCATTGATGGGAGAAAAAATATGACTTGAGGAGGAGCGTGAAAGGGGGTGTGCAAATAAGTTATTAATAATTGTGTAAACACGACTTAATTTCAATAATTCTGCGAAAAAGGAGCGTGGCTATTGTTATCATCTCATTTAATTTTCATCAAAATCAATCAAGCGATTTTTGAGGTACACTGCAATAACTGAAAAGTGTTGAGTGTAGATGTGTAAACACGACATAATTTCAATAATTCTGTGAATAAAGGAGCGTGGCTCTTGTTATCATCTTATTTCGGATTATTCATGAGAAATGAATAATCCGAAAACTTGAACTTGAAACTGTCCAATTATGATTTACACAGCGGTAATGGAACTTACTGGCGCTAACCATCAGAATCCATTGTTCCAACCAGAACTTCAAGAGTCTGCTGGGGTCCTTTAAGACCTCTAGTTGTCTACCCAGTAGGCTCAATAGCTCTGTAATGGCAATAGGAGCTAATCATTTATTTATTTATTTTATTAATTATCCTATGTACTGCCCACTTCATATCCAAGTAAATGTATTTAGTAAAAAATAAGACCAATGAACGTTATGAAAGCTTAATTTATTACCTGGCCATTTTTGATAGTAATAGGGCTGAACGTTATTTATAAGGAACCAATGATATTATATGAGGTAGATGTCGCACAAGCGCGCGGAAACTGAGGCGGCAAAATTAAGTCAATTGTAGTAATTTTAATTACGACGAGTATTTCAAGCGCAAGTCTAAACATATAGCTATCCTTTTCTATATTATTTGTACCGTATTATTTGTCGCAGTAAGCATGTTTATGTCGTAAAGGAACAAAATCTGAGCACCGCGCAGTATGAATATACGTCATCTTTAGTAAAACATCATTGTAAGGAACCCATTTCCCATGATAAAATAATAATACTGCAGTATCACGATGATGACTCTTCCACATTTTTGTCACTTTTTTTCCATCTTAGGAGAAAAGCAAATGCTGACTAAACTAAGTCTAACTCAACCAACTGTCGAGAACATTACTTCCAAAGCGGTCCGTAAAGAAAAGAAAAAAAATTGCAGTTTTTTTTATGATGTACAAGAAAAAGGCATCTTTTGTTTTAAAATCTAACTTAGATTGATTGATAGATTGAAAATTATATACACTCTATTAATTAAGTTAAATGTTAAAAAATGGCACAGACCCTGGAGTCTGTGGAGAGTAATGGTTAAATTTTTTTAAAAAAATGTAATTAAAACCAGAAATTATTATAATCCATTCATTTTATTTTATTGTCTTCAATAAATATGATAAATTGCAAAATTAAACCACATAATCTCCTGTATTGCTAAGTAGGCTGTCGTGGGATTATCTCACGTAGGAGACGTTACATAATTCCATAATTACTGAACACGAACAATAGACCACTAACTCATATCTAACCACTAACTCATTCAGATCTGTAACTCTCCGATGTAATTACTTTGCCTTTGCAGATATTCCAACTTCAATATTGGAAAGCTAACTGTAGCGAATAATGCCAGAAAATATATAACTGACCTCGATACTAACCAAGGGGATTATAGTTTCAACTAAAACTACTAGGAGTTGTTTGAAATTTTAAATAGAATTTTGGTATTCAGCTTAAGTGAGTATTTTGAAATTCGAGCGTGTTGAAAACTATATTATTAATATGGTAGATACGAATTTAATTCGATAAACTTAGACCAATTAGTATTTAAATAGTATAAGCCATAACTAAGTATACACTAAATAGTAGTTACACTTGATTCTAGAAATATCTTGTTTAATTTGTTTTCTTGGCGTAGGAGACGTTTTCAGAAAACTCAATCACATTCCATCGTGTTAAGGAATAAATTCAATTAGTAAATTAATATGCTAATATATATTAGGCTAATATATCGCATAATTAGTAAAGTCTTGATGAATTTATCGCTGTTATCTGGTGCATAAAACATGTAAACGACTTAGAAAAGCACCTAAGCGCACCAAATACTTGTTGCACGTAAGTGCTTTTGAGTCTTGACATGTGTAGGTATGTCCCTTATATGTGCTGTGTGTGTCAGTACCATGAGTCACTTGCAATAGTTACCCCCATACTTACCCGTAAGCCTTGTAGAAGGCAACTTGGAAAAAATGCACCTAAGTTGTTTTTTCTAGGTTCATGCTAAGAAGCAAGCCACTACTAACGCCTAGTGACTAAAGTAGCCCAGACTTCATTCATCGAGAGTTTGCAGCGTTAGTGCCAACGAGAGCACTGATGTAGATACATATGTTAGCATCAGGCAGATGGCATGACGAGTGGAAAGCACAGCTAATCCTTCATACAATAGCGTAGTTCTTTATTTGTAGAAGAAAACATGCTAGCAATATAACTCTATCCTGGTGATCAGGAGACCCTTTATTTTGCCAAATCTTTAATCAAGTCACCGGTGAAGTTATCTTGTTGTTCTACGAGTACTATAAATAAATCAGATATCTTATTTTATCGTCACATTAAAGGTAGTGATGTGTCATCACGCGCTCGTAAGTTATAGGACATTAAAGTGTTTATGACTAAGAAAGGACAACGAAGCATTGCAGTACATATCTTATAACTGACTCAATAATAATTATGATATAGGGAGAGAGAGAGAAAAAGGCATTAGGTCTCTTGTGATATCTCTTTATAGTTGTTCACTCTTGACAAAGCGGTCGTGGTTGAAGACGATGCATCTTTTTTATTTATTTTATTGTTTATTTATCATCTTCTTTAGATAATGCAGCCCTTGCGATGCGTCTCCAATCGTTGCGGTCAGCGAGTCGTTCCATGGAGTGTTCTTTTCGAACAATATGTTCGAAGTAGTTATGGATCTGCACATGCAGTCGACGATAATTTCTCCTTAATTTCCAGTTAAAATTAATTTCGGCAACGTTAGTTCGAAATGCAGTCTAAGGGATCCGCAACAGTCCAGCCGCCAGCACCACATTTCAAGTGCATCATAGATTTGGCGTCGGTCTTTGAAACAACCGTCCATGCTTGTGCGCCATAGTGAAGTATTTTAAATACTAAACTTCATATCTCCAGCAACGAAACGCTAACAAGAGCTATTATCACTTATGTATTTCGTGTTGTTACCAAGTACCTAAATACATATTTATAACAAAACACGCCCCTTGAGTAAGTTGTATTAGAGACCGTATCAATCACGAGTTCTGATAAATCGATTTGTGAGCGTGTTTACTCGATGCTAGTACGGTTAATGCTTCGTCACGCCAAAACTGATTTATGTTATGTACTCTTCTACTACCTTTTCATCAGACTCTTTGAAAATGAATAGAAAGAAAGAAAGAAAATACATTTGAATATGATTGCTGTCTTTACGAACTAGCGCAAACAACTAATATATGAAGTACTAGCTGCGCCCCGCGATTTTATCCGCGCGGTGATGATTGATGATGATGATAAAAAGTAGCCCATGTGTTATTTCGGGACCTATGTGTTTTTTTTTGTATCTTCATACAAAATTTCATCTAAATCGGTGCAGCCGTTTGATCGTGAAGAAGTTACAAACATACATAAAACATACACAAACTTTCACCTTTATAATATTTGAAGGGTAACTATCATTAACCGACGTCAAAAAAGAAGGTTTCTCAAATTGACCGTATAATAATATACTAGGTATATGATGTCCTCTGCCTACAATCATTTTAACTAACCATTCAGCTGGACTATAAGAAAAATCAAATCAAAATCATTTTATTTTTATTTATTTTCACAACTAAGGTTAAATAACAACCATTAAGGGTTAGTAACACAGATAAATACAGAGTTGTTAGTTTTAATAATGTTTTGTATAATGTTGGAAATGCTTAAAAAGTATCAAATTTTTTTGACAGTAAGTAAAGGTATCTTGTATCGAGTTGATGTGACTCAATAAGAATAACGTTGAATTATTCAATGAGGATTAAGTATAGCGGCATATTGTACATTCTAACAACACCTGCATTCCTGCAGCTGCAACTCCTGTACTTAGCAAATAAATGATTTGAATTTGTATAGATAGGACAAACTGCATACTTAAACGTAGAGATGTCGATTCTTGGGCAGCAATCTACTTACGGGTAGGCTTTACTATTGGGCACAGGAATAGAGAGGGGCTGGGGGGGGGGGGGGGGGGGGGTAAATGATTTTGCCTAGGATATAGCTTAAACTAAGAGTTACTTACCTAGTCGTCGTCTCGTTGTTATTTGAAAATAAATGTTTCAATCTTATAATTTTGTTATTATTTCTGCGCTAAAATTATAGTAACTTCTTTCCGCATCTTCAAATTGAATCTACTACCTATTAGACTTACCCGCCTCATGATGTTATTGGGAAACCATACAAAGTAAGGCAATATTTTCTTTTTCATTTTCCTTATTTCGGTTTTCTATGTCCTTATTGCTACCAAGTTATCAACAGAATAAAAGATAAAGTTCTGAATGAAACTATCGTTTTCTACTCCAAAATGTAGCTGGTTTCAAATCCAATTTCATTTCATTTTGCCCCACGTTACGCAGGTACATTCATGGGTCATTAAAAGTTTTTATAAAAGGCAATATTTCTACCTTCGTATTTCGATCTGACTAAGATCGCAGGCAAGGGCTGGATGCGGGCCGCTTCCACACAACAGGTCCTTGTGGAAATCAATGGGGGAGGCCTATGTCCAGCAGTGGACGTCCTATGGCTGAGATGATGATGATGATGATGATGATGATTTGTACCTTTGCTATCCATATTTGAGTTCTGTTGAAAGCGTATCTGGCAATATATCGAAGTGAAAATATGGTCGCAGAGATTTGGACAGTTTTGTTGAATATTATTATATCAAGAGTTTTGTTTTCAAGCATGAAAAAAAAGTGTACATAACGGGATATTTACTCGGGACACTTTAATAACAAATATTCTAATTACAAAACAATATTGTAATTCAAGAATTTCCTAAATTATTTATCGGGACATTTACCAGAAAAATATTCGCAAATATCCATATGGTAATGATAATTTATATTTGTTTTTTTTTGCTCCAGTTGCTCCAGTATCTGCTCTTATAAAGCACGTACCGTAGATAGAAACTATTTTATGATATAGAAGATATTATGATTGATGACACAAATTTATTGAATGTAGAACTTATTTAGATTTATTAGTTCGATTATTTACGCAGCACATGTACCAGTAGGTACTAGTATGTTTTTAAATCAGAGTAACACAAAGTACTAGTGTTCGGAGATTTCTTTCTTCTAGTCTTTTTTTCTTTCAGTCAAATGGTTCTTTTGTAGAAGTAAAACCGGGATACATATATTAGGCCATACAAGAAGCCACGAGGGGATCACCTAGTCTAAACAGACTATGTTTAAAGCCACTCAGATCTTCATTAGCGCCTACCAAAATATGTGGAGCTATATTTTGACAACAGCTTGTTACCAGGCGTTAAATATTACTCTCTCTTGGAGCCGTGCGTGCGTACGGCGCGGGGCCGGCGGCGCGGGGCGCTGCGGCGCGCCGCTTCCGCTACTGTCCTGCTCTAACGCGCGTAAAATACCTAAACATTTGGTATAAGCACGCCTTAACACGTGAACGTAGCGCAACTGTGCCAAAATATCGAAAAATAAAAACAAATAAAATACATGGTAAATATCTCAGTAATCCTGTTAATTCTTGCATTAGTGACCATATTTGTTAAAACTGATATTATTGGTTTCAAGTTTATTATTTCTTATGCCTTACCTAGCCATAAGAAATAATCGAATGACGATGTACGCCATATTCGTCCCGAATTTTCAGCCTTGCCATTAAAAAGTATTTATTCGTCCCGCATACCAGTCTAACACGTATAGCTTTAGGTTTTACCAGTTTCGACGTAAGACGCACATTTCCGATTGCAACTAAATTTACTGCTTTTCTTACAAATAGTTCCCAATCGAACCCGAAGGACCCCCAATTCCGCAAAGAGACAATGGATAGAAAAGCAGAAGGATTTCTTTTAGTTTACTTAGATTAAAGCGCGTTAAGCACCCTTAGCGGTAAACGTTCGATTTGCATGAGCTGCCCCACTTTCGTATCGTTATATTGGTGTAGATTTAGGTTACTTACTGTGGAAACAGAGACCATCCTCACAGAGAGGGTGGGTAAAACAATATTAAATCACGCTAAACATAAAATGTTTACTGGCTCAAGGACTGAATCCTGAACACGCTGTGTTTGGTGAGTTTTTCAAATTTGGAGGTGGTAGCTAGCAAGGCAGGTACCATAACAGCCCTCGAGAAAGTATCCTAGTTACATTCTGTGAATTTGATCATCGGTTCAAATAAAAAAAGTTGTATAAAGTTGTCCTCTATGGCATGAATACACACTTCAGTATTTGTGCTCATGAAGCATTTTTAGCATTTAGCATTTTTCGCATTTTTAGACCACCCAATGGAATCGATTCTTGACTGCTTGTCAGAATTGGAACATCAGCGTGTGATCTGATCAAGTCAATATAGGTTCAAATGTTGCCATTATTAGATACAAACGGCACCCCGCCGTTTTACCCGCGTGGTGATGGTTGATGATGATGATAATGATGAAGATGAAAAGTAGCCTGAGTGCTAATCCGGGACCTAAAGTATCTACATACCAAATTTTATCCAAATCCGTTTTACCCGCGTGGTGAAGAAAAATGGTGATAATGAAAATAGTAAGCCTACGTGTTAATCCAGGGAATAGACTATCTGTGTTCCAAATTTTATACAAATCCGTTCAGTAGCTTTGTCATGAAAGAGTAACAAAAATACATCCATACTCACAAATTTTCTCATTTATAATATTAGTAGTATATAAAGAATACTGTTACAACTGTAAACAAGCTAGTCATTATTGAAAGCTTTAAATGTTAAATTCCACTTAAATGAAAATCACGAAGTTGTTGAACAGGTAACAAAAGATAATTCATCTTCGCTCTGTTTCCTCATTACTAAATGCGGCAAGGATTTGTTCAAAGTTACGAAGTAAAATTAAATTAATTTGTTGCTTACAACGTCCTCTTTCAAGCGTTCACAGATTCATTTGGTTAATATTAAATGTCTCCACTTTGCATGTTCATTTATTATAAAAAAAAAGAATTAGTTTATCTTATATTGTATAATATTTCAGCTATGTTTGTACGCGTGACCGCGTGTGTGTAAATGTAACGCATTTAAAAGCTTATCAAATAATCAGATTGAGAATTCGGAAATCATGCAAATGGACACTAAAAACTGTTTTTTAGCCGCAGTAGGTATAGGATAGATAGATATTACTACTTAGAGGATTTTTTTAATTTGATTTATATATTAAGAGTACCTACTTATGTTTGTACATTGGATTGCAGGTATGTGATCATTTTCAGTTGGTTTGGCAATTTCGCAGTAGGTGAATTTTGTATTCTTTTGAGATAATACATACTCTGAAACTATTTATTATAATCGTTTTGCGTGCAATGGTCACTAGGTAAAAAAATGGATGGATCTACCTGATTGATGAATTTATAACACGTAAATAATAATAAGAAAATAGGCAACTATATGATGAGGTCAATAACACTGCCGTATGTACAACACTGCCGAAACAGAAAAATCATCCACCGAAGCATGAAATATTCATAATTATGTCTTATCTGTTTCATGTGCATTCACTCATAAAAAAGTAGAAAGTGTTCTTTGTAACATGTTGGTTGATCTTTTGGAATTGCTCTCAATAAGAATTAAAAGTTATTTCCTGACAGCTTTATTTTTTACTAATAATGTTGAAAACTCAGGTAAAAAATGATTTCTCTGAGGTTGACAAATGTGCGTGGTAACTATTTTTCACGCACGGTGTAACCGCTAATTTTCTTGAATACATTAAATGCACGGAAACCTAGTTTTTAACAGATCTCTAAACTTCTAAGCTGTAAAGAATTCTCTTGCAGCCTGAGAGTGACTGAAACAAACCATTCTAACACATAACTTTCTTCAAAGACCTTATTGTTTTAACTCAGTTACTCCATGAATGCTCAGAGAATAAATCACTTGAAATACCTAAGCGAACGGGCCGTATACCAACGCGTCCCGGTCACTTGATGGATTTTGGAAATGTACAATAGACTTACTCAATTTTATTTCACCATCCCCATTCTAGGATCGGCCAACTTAGAGCAATAAGTGTTTTGTGTACACTTTAATAATGCGTATAGGCAAGGAGTATGGGTATGTGTTTCCCGATCGGTACAGCTCAGGAGCTTTCAATTCACGACTAAACAGGTACTTTCGCATTTTTGTGCGTCGTAGGTAGGTCTAAGCTTACAAGCTACATCTTAGGCTACATCATCTAAGTGATAAAAATGAAACGGCTCTTAAACACTCATAAAATACATGAGAAAATATTTAACATTTAAATATACCTAAATATACATGTAAGTGTGTTTAGGTATATTTATGCATATTAATACAAGTATACAATACCACATAATGTACATATGTTTATTGCGGCACTTTAATTTATTTAAGTCGATGTTCTCCTCGACCAAATTGCATTGGGCGTGGTCACATTAAAATACGGTCAATGAGATTTGGTGGAAATATCAAGATTAATAAATTTTTATTTATTATGTGTATGTGTTTATAGGTGCAAAGGTGTGCATGAAACGTGTAGGGTTCTTGGCATCCTTCTCGCCTTTCCTATTGTAGGAGATTCTGTTATGAAAACAAACATGGTTGAAGATGTTTCTTTTTATTTTCTTTTACTTTCTTCTTTCTAATTATAGTTTCAGGTAGTTATAGGATAAAATTACAATTATCTATTTTAGTATTTTTTTGTATAACCGAGTAACTCCAATTTCTTATATGATGACTTAGTAGATATTATTATACTCTCTCTCCTACATTGTGGGATAGTAAAAACTTATAGCTTTGTGGTACTTACAGTAAAGATATGTAAACAAGATGCTACTAGATAGACGAATGACACAAGTGAACTATATAATTTTAGAACAACGGTTGCCGCTGTCATTCCATTCGCGCAGGTGTATAATTGAATGAGTATTATGAGAGTACTCGTATATTCTATGTGCTATGAGAACAAAGGCAAAGTAGAAATGAGACTTTTAATATTGAAGGTGATTTAGTGTCTCGTGAGAGTATATTAAATTAAAAAAACGTAGCGGATAACTTACGTGAAATAAATAAACATAAATTTAATGTAAACTCTAAGGCTTTCACGGCCGGCGTTGCATATTGTATGTATTGCTTCCGGGCTGTTTGGCCGTGGTCTAAGTGAAACTTGTGTTCCAGACGTTTCGTCGATCACTGCGGTCGACATCTTCAGTGGTTGTCAGATGTCGACCGAAGTGATCGAAAACGTCTGGAACACAAGTTTCACTTAGACCACGGCCAAACAGCCCGGAAGCAATACATACAAAAAACATAAATTTGTTTTAAACATATTCCAGTTGAAAAAAGAATCATCAAAATCGGGTCGAATCCTAGTGAGGGAGTCTGAGTGTGATAAAAAAAAATGTTTTTAAAAATATAAAAATAACAACAGTTATTCAAGTTTAATTTATGATTGATGAAATAACGCAGTTCGCAGGTAACAAACTACTTTGGAAAATTATCAACATAAAAAGTTAAAGAGATTATAATACTGAAAATATTTTGATAAAATGTTTATGAAAATATATTCCATCGAATGAAAACATATTCCCTAATCGCTTTTAGAAAGTCGGTTATTTTCATTTTAAGTCTTATATTTAGTTAGAGTTTTTTCATCACGACACGAATCTCATTCAAATCCAGGGTGGTCACCAGAAGTAGTCGCCAAATGAAATGTTATGTAATATGAAACGTCTCTTGAATTTGTTTGAACTTATCAGACTGAGCTTCAAAGAGTTAACCCTCTTAGGTCGGATATTACATTATGCCTTTGAACTGACATTTTGTCTGGAAGATTAAATCTTTCTGTATATCAACAACACATAATCATTTATTCATAAAGGTTTACTTCTAAAATAGAGTTAGGTACTGAACGTACTTGCTAAATCCTACTAATATTATAAAGACGAAAGTTTGCGTGTATGTGTGTATGTTTGTTACTTCTTCACGCTCAAATGGCTTCGCTGACTTCGATGAAATTTGGTATGGAGATAGCTTATGCCTTGAATTAACACATAGGCTTATTTTAATATCACCATCATAACCGTTTTTCATCACCACGCGGGTAAAACCGCCAGCCACAGCTAGTCAAATATAAAAAGACTTTAAAAATATCACCGTACCTCCGGATTTTTATAATCTCTAGGGGTAAGACAGTCAAGTACCAGGTAGAGGGATCCCATCCTCCTACCCTATCGCCCCTTCCCCCTCCGCCCTTTTCCCGCCCCCAAAATTTATGCATTGAAGTAGTAAGGGAAGGAATAAAAAACAACACATGACAATTTATACTACATTATGTCTGCTCTCCATCCGTCTTCGTCGACGACGTTGATGACGTCACGCGCCTTACGAATTTTCGATCAGTGTCACTTGTCCTGACGTTTTTTACAAATATAAAAGTGCACAACTTTGCCACAGAAGTGTTCACTTTAAAAAAAACATATCTCGGAAAGCGGGGTGGGGGGGGGGGAGAAGGGGGGGGGGGGGTAACACTGCAACTTCCCCTCCCCCATTTCCCATCCCCTAAAATTGATGTTTCCTAAACTAACATTGAACGATGATAGTTCTCATTGTGCATTCCCACCACTAGCCACTTCCTGACCCGAATCATCCTATTCCTTAATATAACAGAGCATGGCCCTGGGTCGCTGGCATAGCTGCTCCAATGGTGCACAGTCCGCAGTTGTGATTATTATGCTCAGGCTTCACAGTGCAGTAGCACGTGTTGCTAGGAACTATTATCTGTAATATAAGATGACAGCTAGTAATGGGTTTAAATTGCTTCAACCCCATTTACGCTGCCATAAAATAAATAAAATAAAATAAAAAGCCTTTTTATTTCTTGCATTCTACACTTTTTTCTTTTCCATTGTCTAGGTAATAACTTGGTTAGTTTCTCTTAAATAAATGAGTTTTGTTAGTTTTGTAACATATGTGTATACGAGTATATACGTTGCCATACGCCACAGATAAATATTCGTGCCTCGCTACAGAATTTAGAGAATATACTCAGTAAAAGTTTGTTGAATACAAACTTTTAAAAGCCGTAATAAACTAATTCCAATATTATATCCATGTAATGCATCGAAGAAGAAATGTTTCGATCATGTTCATCCAAAATAACGTTAGTAAATTGTGTAAACAAACGCAAATAAAATGTGGACGTGATTTTTACGTTTATATCGAACGAAAAGTATCTGTTATGTAAACAAACAGAATCCAAAGAACGGACCCTTAGATCTCAAGAACACACTAATGTAAAGTTAATTAACTTAATAAACGATGAAAGGTTTTGATCAAACAGTAGCAAAATAATTTCGATTTGGGTAAATAAAGGTAATAAAAATCAGGACGTGACTTATTAAATCGGACCACTAAGGGTCGAGTTTACCAAAATTTAACCGTCGGTGAAACAGTTTTTACCATACAATTATGATAGAGTTCACCAAAATTTAAAAGTCCGATTATCAATTTTACCGTCGGTCAAACAGTTTAACTGTATGGTTAAAACTGTTTGACCGACGTTTAACTTGATAATCGGTCGTTTAAATTTTGGTGAACTCCACCACAATACTCAATTGCATTTATATGGATTTATATGCAGATCTTAAGTACATATTTTCATTGTCCGTATGGTAGGGTATAGCAATGTGGAGCGACCGATTCATTTAATACCTATTTTTCAAATTTATCTCTAAGAAAAAAACTCATTCAAGCTGTAATCTCAGCCATAGAACGACCACTGTTGGACATAGGTTCCCCATTTATTTCCACAAGGACCCGTTGGAAGCGGTCCGCATCCAGCCTTTGCCTGCGATTTTAGTCAAGTCGTCTGTCCACCTGGTCAGTGGCCGTCCTATGCTGCGCTTGCCAGTCCGTGGTATTCGAGAACTTTTCGACCCCAATGGCCATCAGTCCTTCGAGCTATGTGCCCTGCCCACTGCCACTTCAACTTGCTAATCCGCTGGGCTATGTCGGTGAGTTTGGTTCAAGCTGTAATAGCTACAAGCAATTTTTTGACATGTGTGATGAATTCAGACTCTTTTTCTTCCTCGAACATTGGTTAAATAAACAAAAAGCCGCTCTAAAGAATGTTGCACACACGCAGAAAATACTGGCAAAAAACCAATACCACAATAAAGGCGAATTATTAGGAAATGTACAAAATCAGCCGTCCATTGGGTGGTTATTTATTCAAGAAATATTGATCGCTTGTCCCTCAGGTTGGAAACGTGACCTTACTGTACAAGTGACCCTTGTTCCAGTTAACAGTAGACAATCGCGACTTGGGTTTCTAGTTCTCTATTTCGTGTGATATTAATCAACTTCAAATCCAAAAGAAAATAATTACCTAGCCTTTTTTGGACTCGAACTGGCGTCCTCGGCATTCGACGGTTCGGCTATATGGGTACCCAGATATGTATGTACCCATATAGCCGAACCGTATGCGATAGTCGATTTTTTTTTTCACCCTTTTCAGTGACCTTTGCTACTCACAGGATCACTTGTCATTGTGTATGTTCACCGATTTCTCCTTTCTTCTTCTTTCTTTCTGTTTGATTTGCGGGTGCAACTAAAACACCATCGACGTATGCGTAGCACTTTTCAGTTATTGGAGTGTAACTTAAAAACCGCTTGACCGATTTTAATGAAATTTCCACCATGGTGGCCCACTCGGGAAGCACCAGCTTCCAAATAAAAAAGAACGATCAAAATCAGTTCACCCATTTGAAAGTTATGAGGTAACAAGCATAAAAAAACATACGGGTCGAATTAAGAACCTCTTCCTTTTTTGAAGTCGGCAGAAAAATGCGTGGTATCTTTCAAGGTCGTCAACCTTGAAAGATACCACGCGTTTTTCTAGCGTTTGACCACTATCTCACTTGATGGTCAGCGATGATGTGGTCGAAGATGTTCTCACGCTAGACCTAGAATGCTCTCTGGCTCTCAAGGACTGCTGCCTGGACACACTTTGTGTTTGGTGACAGTTTTTCAAACTCGAGGGTGATAGCTAGCCAGGCGGGTACTCGAAAGTACCCTACCACCATGCTGGGAATTTGATAACGGTGTTGTCTTAAAGCGAGTATGACTTGTTATCTTGTGCAAAGTTTATTAAACCAAGTCTGATGCCTTAGTACGAACACATCGACATTAACGGCCTCTTCACCAACCCTGTTATTTGCCAATTGGTCGGTGTGGTAGTCAACCCACTATTTTGGAAACAAAGCCAGCAGTAGAATCGTAATGAGGTGATTATGCTTACTCCTGAGCACAGCATAATCGTAACTAAAGTAGCAGTTTCCATGTAAGCACGCCCATAAATGCTATTAGTCCAAGGGTGGCACTATAGCGCGGTAAGCATGTTAGAGGCAATAGCGTTGGAAATTAGCCCTTATAATCCTAGCATAGCTTTTTATAAGCACGACTCGAAGCCGACCGCCATTTATATAGAACGTGTCGGGTTAGTTTGTGAAATAAATTAGTTTTATGTGAGCTTCACTACTTAGGATACGATTACGAAATATTTAAGTAATATTTGAGTAAAGTGGGAAATATCAATAATTTTTTAAAATAGGTTTACTTTTATGTTTTATAATTTTGATGTGTCATGAGATATTACATATTAGGCCTAGAATTATACCCCTCATCTCTACTCGTGGGTGCCGTAAGAGTCGGCTAATGGATCACGTACCAGAAGGTGGGCAGCAGCGCCTTCTGCGAATATAATATTAACAGACTGCGCTCACCAACCCGCTTGCCAAGCGTGGAGAGTACGAGCAACTTCTCTAAAAAAAAATGGAGAGTTATGTCCAGCAGTGCATATTTTTTGCTGACCTGATAGATGTGCATACATACTTTCGAAATCCGAATCAAATGAGCTATCGCTCATATTTTTAGGAGCTATAACAAGAATTGATAACCATTTTAAACTTGTTGACTAGCCTAAAGCTTTAAACGAAATATTACTAAAAAACGTTCATAATTCGGGCAAGTCGAACTCAATGTTATCATAACAGTAGAAGATCCAATAAAAGTCTTACTCAATTCATTACATAAGTCAATAAATAAAGGTTTTATTGACAACACCAATTGTTTTTATCTAACCAGTAGGGACTTTATTTTAACCTGATTATTTATAACGAGAGACGTTTGCTAGAGTGTTCTCCAACATTGCTTTCTCAAGCGATTTATGCTGTTCAATGGACCTACGGGAAATGGGAATTGAGCTCATTTGTCTGAACCTAATAAAAGGGGCTAACACGAATAGTTTTTATATATGCTCTTGGGGAATTACGGGATGAATAATCATCCTGTAAATTACCTAACTGCAGTGCTAATATACTATGACTAGCTGTGCCCCGCGGTTTCACCCGCGTGGATTACGGTTTTGCCGCTACCTCAACTATCCCACGGGAACCAAACTATCTTAGGGGAAATCTCAAAATCCTTTCTGAGGACATGCCTACGTCATAGTAGCTTTATGCATGCAAAGTCTCAGCCCGATCGGTTTAATATTTACAAAGTTTCATACAAACTTTCACCCCTATTTTATCTCCTTGGGGGTAGAATTAATCAAAATCCTTTCTTATCGGATGCCTACGTCATAACATAAAGAAAGAAAAGAAAGAAAGAAATTTATTTGTAACATTTAAAGCATACAAAAATAACAAAATGTACAATTACAAATGTTACAAATCGGCCCCAACTCAGCAATGCTGATTATAAACCAGCGCTGGTCTTCCGTTGGGACCGGTTCGTGACGTCACAGTTCTTCTGTTTGCAACAGTATATCCTATACTAAAGGGAATTGGAGGACGCTGTAATTATATATAATAGGTAAGTACAAATAACACTTATATTATAAATAGGGAAACTAAATATCATTATTAACTATGTGAGCAAAAATTAAAATGAAAGTATATATCAGCAAAAAAGAAAAGCAAAAAGTGAAAAAGTATTGGAAAATTGCTACGTTAGTCAGATATAATATACTGTGGTGCAATGAATTTAAAAATATTAATAACGAAAATGGTAACGTACGGCGATACTTAAAAATACAGTAGGTACAATATGGTATATATACAATATACTTAGGCACTGCTATATCGCACTTGTGTCGTGCCTTTGTGTTTCTTGGCACTTTTGATGCTCATAAATAAAAGTTTTTAGCTTCATTTTAAAAATATTCAAATGTTGCAGGTTCCGTATCGGTGGTGGAATATTATTCCAACATTTGGACGCCGCGTAGCGGAAACTACCTCGAAAAGCAGCAGTACTATGCCGATGTGTCGAGAGCTGTTTCGCGCACAGACGGGATCCAAGTGGTCTCTGACTTGACACCCACCTGCACCCAACATCTACCTGCATGCCAAATTTCAGCCCGATTCGTCCAGTGGTTTGGGCTGTGCGTTGATAGATCACTATGTCAGTCAGTCAGTCAGTCACCTTTGAGTTATATATATGATATTGTGTGTATGACGTTTGACTGCGTCAATAACTTGTTGAAGTCGGTACCATGATAGTGCAAAAGTAATTGTTATCAAAATATTGTACGCATGGTACCGACTTCGACAAGTTATTTCACACTTTTGAGTGTTCAATTCGGTTCCATTTTTAGGTTTTTTTTAAATCTTTTCTGTGCCCTTTGTTACTCACGAGATCAAATTGTCATTGTGTATGTTCACCGATGTCTATAATATGATATGTCGAATAACGCTGAACGATTTCGGAGTTAACAGTTTTTGTATAAGTATAACAATTACACTTATACAAAAACTAGCTACGCCCCGCGACGCGATGTAATGGTACGCTGTATTGATGATGTTTGTGTCTTTTTGTCATCCCATTGGAACAGTCAATGCTTTCGGGATAACAAGTAGCCTAATTATTCCATATATAAGCAATCTTTATTCCAAATTTCATTCATCTCTTCAGCGTGTAGCATTGAGAAATATACAAACTTTGCCTTTCTAATATAAGTGTGATAGTGTGAAGTGTGGTAACCTTGTACGTGCCCCCACAGTCTAAACACACTGTATTCACACTTTACTTCACTTACACTCAACACACTTCTCTTTGGGACGCGACTGTACCCTTTGGGGGACCCTGATTTATTTAGCTGGTTTTCTGAGTTATAAGGATGCGTAATCGAGAAGAGACAATAAGAGACACTGTGCTAAACGCTACTTTGGTAAAAACCTGTAGAAATTACGAAGTCTGCGTGAGGTATTTATAGACCCAAACATTTTCGGCTGCATGACATTAATATTTTTGAAAGAAAAACTAATTCAAGAGTTTAAAAAAATTTACGGCCGGTCGTCGTATTATTCGATTTCCACATAAATTACATGAACATCCAAGACACGAGAAACACGACAGCTCAAGCGTCGCATCGGCTTTCAACCTGACGGATGCTGATTCGATCCCCTCCAATACCTGGAGCTTCTGGCGAGGGTAACAACGTTGTCAAATTCCCAACAGGGTGGCAGGATACTTTCGAGTACTCGCTTGGCTAGCTACTTCTACCACCATCAAGTTTGTAAAACTGTCACCAAACACATGGTGTGTTCAGGCAGCAGTCCTTGCGAGCCAGTAAGCATTCTAGGTCTAGCGTAATAACATCTTCGAACACATCCTCACTGAGCATCAGGTGGGATAGTAGTCAAATACTAGATCTATACAGTATAAAAAAATAAAATTAACAGACATCCATGCTCATCACACTAATATTTGCCTCTAATGGAATTCGAATCCAGAGGCCCGAAGATCAGAATACATGTCACTGGCCACTGAGCCATGGCGACCGTCAGTTAAATACATAATTAAAACCGAACCCAATTTAGTTAATTAGACATATATACACATACTCAGACACATAAAATGATGTTAAGAAATAATATATTCTGACTAAAAGCAATGACAACAATTTGAAATATTATTACTATACAGAATTAAATCAATGTAAGTACTCAAAGATCATTCAAAATTCAATGATGATAAACATATTCTAATACCATACATGTAGTTATTTCTCAAATTTTTAATTTATAAACAATACCTATGCTCGAAATCTTGCAAATTATGAAACATTTTCCTAATTTTTCAGAAATAAATTGAACCCCGACTCATAAAATAAATGAGGACTCTTTCACCGAGATAAATCTCTGTGCTTTATTTTTTGACAGCATATTGTATGGGCCGTGAGTTAAGGCAGTTTCCTCTTCCTTTTCTTTGTATCGGAAGAGTGATAATGGGTACGTTTTTTCATCTGCCTGTCATGGGTACGTTGAAAAACATTTAGTCATTTTCACCAAATGCTGTCTTTACCGTAAGTTTTGTATTTATTTGTATTACAACCAATTACAGTATAGAATACATTTACTAGCTGACCTGGCAAACGTTGTTCTTCCATATAAATTATTGAAATGTCACAGTGACTTCTTCTTCTTAGTCGTATACTTCAGTCGTGTCCCTGAAAGGCTGTCATAGCTAGTAGTACATTATTTTTCCATCCCGTTCAGTTTTCGGCTTCTCTTAAGGCAGTTGTGACAGAGAGGCCAGTGAGGGTGTCACTAGGTCTGACCAACGCAACGGGAAGGTAAATGTCCGCGAAGTCTTTTTCCTTCCGTGTGTCATGAGTAGGTTTAATAACATTTCGTCATTTTCACCAAATGCTGTCTTTACAGTAAGCTTTTGTTTGTTTCTGTATTCCAACACCCAGTATAGTACATATTTATATATTTACTATTTTTTTTTTAAATGAAATAGTTGGTAAACAAGCAGACGGGTCTGCTAATAGGGTCTGATGGCAAGCAAGCGTCGCGTATGGATATCTGTAATACTATAATAATAATAAGTTCTTTATTATCTCTTCCCACATAAAATCCTTAACTATTAACACTATATACCATCTATGTAAAGTTTGCATTACGATGGGGGCATTACGATACGATGCCAGTCTTTTTAAGACCCTGCCATTCTCATTTTGAAGTATCCCATATTGTAGCTGCTCGGAAATACCTAGGAAGGAAGCTCGTTCGACATTTTGCAGGTGTATGGCAAAATCGATTGGTTGAATCGCACAGTAGGTGAATTCCATGTGTCAATTATATGTGGATGAGCTTCTAAGCGATTTCTGCTAGTACCACTACCAGCTTGTCCAAAGTATCTACCTTACTACTACTAATTATGTATCAAAAACACACGTGCTGTGTGTTTTTATTTATTTTACTTTACGTCAATGATCGACGCTTAAATTACTTAGATATTTGATCATACAAAAGTGTTAAAATAGCGATAAAAATCAGGAGGGTGAAAAATACTTTAGCAACTTATTCCCAGATCTACCAATGTATACAAAAAAATCATAAAAATCAAAAAATTTGTGCATCAGATATGAAATGACCATTATAACCGGAATGCTTGAATTACAGTTTACTTAAGTATCGCTGTCATTTTTATACTATATACTTACAAGTGAATAAAATCTTTAGTATTTATTCGGATAGAGCTAAAATCGGTGCGAATATACCGTCTAAGTAATAATAATAGATACTCAAAATGAAATTAAATGAGTTGTCATTAAGATCATATCTAGAAAAATATATTTATAAATTTCAGATATTTGTGACCTCAAGGTCACAAATATCTGAAATTATATATATATTAATATTATATATATATATATATTATATATTAATAAATTATATATATATAGGCTGTGAAAACAGCCTTCAAAGATTTTATTTATTTTACGCTTCCACAATTTTTTCAGCAAAGGAAACTACGTAGGTAATGGCAAAAGTCCATAGATAACAATGGTACATACATTTTTCAGCTCCGACAAGAACACCTCGGTTGCGTAGTTTTAACTTACTCAAGAGTGCACCAATTAAATCTAACTTAGGCCTGAATGCACCACTCAATTGATTGACTAGAGAATATAATAGCTCAGCTAAAAACGAGAGAGTGGACTTATTTACTGAATCTTTTGGCACTGACTACGATATAATGTCAATTCAAGAACATGGAATGTTTTTTCCATACAAAACGCTAATTTCTTATGCAAGGCTAAGGTATATTTGGTTTAAATATATTAAATATACTAGCTGACCCGGCCACGCGTTGCTGTGGCCAACACGTGGTAATTATGCTGTTAAAATGTAGCTTATATGACACGTTCGTAGATTTACCATAGCAGCGCCATCTATTGATTACTTACTCAACCCAGTCGAAAGGTATCGACATCTGTTAGAATCATTTGGAGTAAACAGATAATTGTGAATGTAATAAGTGTGCTAATAATTAGCAATAAATTAAAATTGCGACTATAATTTGAGATTTAAACTATCCTATCTCTCAAGTTGGATCGAACTGCACATGGTGTGCGAATTTTATTATAATCGGTTAAGTGGTTTAGGAGTCCATTGAGGACAAACATTGTGACACGAGATTTATATATATTAAGATTATATTGTATTAAATATATTTGGTTTAAAGCGCTGTTAGAAATAAATTCATAAATTAAAAGCGGAAGATACAAATGAAATATAAACAAGTAGACTTCCAAGCACATTTTCAGAAAGCTATTCATCCATCAAGGCCGAGTTATCCACAATAGGGTTCAAGTACTCGCCGACAAACTTCAGACAATTGAGTTTGTTTATTTGTTTTAAAAAGATATCGTTTAGGCCTTGCTATTGTTCGCATTGTCTCATGCAACCCGTTATATTCTGGCCGTTTCGTTAATTTGTGAACAATGGAAAAGGTTACCAAAAGCTCACATTTTTAATCAGGACGCTTCTTCGGAACACATAATTAAGTTACGTATAAACATGCAAATATTATCTTGTGATTATTACTAATAACCGTGTTTTGATGTCTTGGTTTTCAGGGTTATTATTAAATAAAATAAAAATAAATTAAATAAAAATAGCCTTTATTTCTACTACAAATTAAACATAGAATAAATTGAGGTTATAATATAATAGTTTACGTATTATGGTTGTACTAGTTATATGTGTAACTAATAATGTAAGTTAACTTAAATTAGTATTTGTAGTAGTCGCCTCTATAGCGTAGGCCTCTCCTAAATCTTTCCATACATCCCTGTTTCGCACCTCTCGCATCCATAGGGTCCACATTTCTGATGAAAGATATCTCTCCACCTTTTATTTGGGTTATTATTAGGAAGCTTTTATTAATTCAATTAATGATAAAACTTAGTTACCTTTCTACTGCCTCAAATATTCATCATTATCATCTCAGCAATAGGATGTCTACAGTTTAACATAGGCCTCCCCCATTGATTTATCTAAGGACCGGATGGAAGCGGTATTATCAAAAACGAACCATCGTCAAAACCCACCACTCATATATTTTTTCTTCCTTAGTCTCATCAATGGCTCTCTCCTCTCACTTATTTCAATTTCAATGCAACCATTATATCTTAATATATATAAATCTCGTGTCACAATGTTTGTCCTCAATGGACTCCTAAACCACTTAACCGAATATAATAAAATTCGCACACCATGTGCAGTTCGATCCAACTTGAGAGATAGGATAGTTTAAATCTCAAATTATAGTCGCAATTTTAGTTTATTGCTAATTATTAGCACACTTATTACAGTCACAATTATCTGTTAACTCCAAATGATTCTAACAGATGTCGATACCTTTCGACTGGGTTGAGTAAGTAATCAATAGATGGCGCTGCTATGGTAAATCTACGAACGTGTCATATAAGCTACATTTTAACAGCATAGTAATTAACACGTGTTGGCCACAGCAACGCGTGGCCGGGTCAGCTAGTTAAACTATATATTGTTATAATACTATTATTAATATAAAAATGACGGTCGCCGTGGCGCAGTGGTCAGTGTCACTGACATGACTTCTGTGTCTCCGGGACTCTGAGTTCGAATCCCGGCTGGGGCAAACATTTGTGCGATGAGTGTAAATGTTTGTCTCGGGTCTTGGGTGTTTGTGTGCTGTGATTATGTGTGTCCATGCCTCCCACGACACAGGGAATCCTAGTGCGGAGATCTTAATAAGGTCTAAATATAAAAACATTGTAAAAGGGAATTTACGAATAAAGGATTTTAAGAGCACATACGGTGCAAGGCAAAGTCTTCAATACAAAGCCACAAATTTATAAAGCCTCAGTTTAACACAATAATATTAAGAAAACACTTCTGCGAAAAATGTAATGAACGTTATAAAGTGTTTTGTCCCGTTAGATTTCATGGGATCCCATTTCTTTAGGGAACGGTTTCCTTCACCCTCCCACAAAGCTTCCACTACATAACTCCTTGAGGTATCCTGACCCTTCCTGACCCTTCCGACTATTCATAACCAAATTTGTATTCAGCTATATTTGTAAGCATGAAATACAATATGGATCGGTATTCTAACAGTTGTATTTGAACAATTAGATAACGGCGTTGCTATATTTTTACCGACTTCACTAAAAGGAGGTTACTCAATTCAACCGTGTATATGATTTTTTTTCAAAAGTTTTGTTGTAAAGTGCTTCACATGCCTTGACTATATTACGTTGTGGTTGAAGACATCGGAGAACATACACAATGATAATTGGATCCCGTGAGTCACTGAAGGTCAAAAAAGTCACTGAGAGGTCACGGAAACACCTCTCAGTGAAGTGAAAAAAAGAATTATGAGAATCGGTTCATAAACGACGAAGTTATCCGCGAATTGAGTAACCTCCTTCTTTTTTTAAAGTTGGTTAAAAATTATGAACCGCTAATCACTAGGTTGACCAACACCTGCCCTATACGAATCTTTGATTTGCCTTATCTTGTCACAAAACGAAAAAAAGATTACAAACTATGTGGATCTCACACTAGTTAATAGTGAATTAGCATGAAACTATTCAGCCTCGAGTACCTCTTAACAGTGTAAGGCAGTATAAGGCAGATAAACAGACTTTTCCCCTGTCGTCGTGATAAAGAACCATGAAATTCCGAGAATCTCAACCAACCGCCATTTATAAAGTCGTCTTAAGAGATATGTAGCGAGACCCTGATCAGTCGAGACAAATGTCTTGTTTATCCGCAAGGATAAAGCCCTTTTTCTTGCTTCCATAAAGACTTACGTTCGAAGTACACTGTACATCTTAAAGAAAACGTATATGCAATACGTACTTGTATTGCTTGTATATGGTAACTATGAGTGGTAACTACCACTATCCATAAATATCCGAATAGCCACATGACTTTTTTATAAACATAAAAAGAACTTCCAATATTCTGCAAATTGATTTCCCACAACTATGTACCAACAAAAACGCTACGAAACGAATTCAACTTTCAAATATCCGACGAGATTTGAAACGTTCCATCAATGCGACTCCCCATTTTGTCAAACTGGATGGATATTCCATCAAATGTGGATTAAAATCTGCCGCGTTTTGACCTCTTGTGGAAAATTGAAATTATACTAGTGCAGTATACTAGTCCAGAATTGTTAATCGATGAATGGGTGAATCGACTTCTATCGAAGTATTGGATTGCTGTCTTTAAGAATCACTAACTATGCTGGCTCCCGGGTTTGGACGATGCACTAAATAGTTCAAAACAAAACTTTTCGAAGCGAACACGTGCAGTCTGTGGGTCAAATATACGCAAAAATCTCATACTCATACTCACGACGCCCTGCGAGTCCAATATAACAATGGTTTCAGATGATTTTTATACTATAATACGAAAAAAGTGTGCATCCTTGGTGCATCGCCTGCGTGGCAGTTCCAACAGTATCCTGGCTGGAATTGCTGATGATGTGTGCTTCATGAGACACTGGTTGACGAGGCTCCAGCCAGTAGCTCAGCTGTTGTCTCAGAGACGACTGGACAAGCATCTCCTGGATTTTTCATAATAACATAATTATAAGTTACATGTTTTGCTACTAACACATTATGCTATTATAATTATTAATACATACGTGATCACTGATATAATAATTTTTTTTTGGGAAAGGGCAGGCGTTAGAATGAAATAAAATCGTTTTAGTAAAATAAAAATATTATATTTTTATTTTGCTAACGTTACTTCCATGCGGGCCACTTCCATCCCGTCCTTGTGGAAAGCAATTGGGGAGGCATATATCCAGCAGTGGACATTCTATGGTAGAGATGATGATGATGATGATTATGAAGATCTTTGTAGGTTTGGGTATAAATAGGCACTAGTATAACCTGTGTTTTTAAGTACTAGGTGTAAATCCATTATTAAGTATAATAGGTATTCCGCTTTTTAACATCTTTTTTTAATTAAGTTACTATAGAACTTTACACAGAACTTCAAACTGAGAACTCAAATTGAGGAAACCATTTTAGCCGACAAAAAAATGTTCCAATTAAAAAAACACTCAAAAATAAATAACGAACCAATCCAACGGTACTCGACGGCAAACGGAAACAAGTTTTTAATGAGTCGAGATTTTCGTTCAACTTATTCGACTGACAAAAGCAACGCCACGAGAAAAACGCTACAAGCAATTTTTCCTTCGTCACCATTTTGCAATTTATACAGAAGAACATTAGTTACGCGCGCCTGGCCCGCTACCACATTCAACTTTATGGCGCCCTTATAGCAAATATTTAGGTATTTGAGGTGTCCGATAATCTTATTAAAACTCATTCATAATTATTTTATACTGTTTCTACAGTTGACAATTCCTTCGACTTATTCCGGAAGCCTTCATCAGGATCTTGAGTGCGGTGCGTTCGTCGTAACGTCCCGTTTCGCACCAGTGTCTGCGAAAGTATTGGCAATAATTGGCAATTTCAACTTAAATCCCTAATATGTTATAAATGCGAAAGTTTGTGTGTATTTGTTACTTCTTCAAGCCTTAACGGCGGATTGTAACATTTGCAATGTATTATATCTGATGTTATTATCCGGCTTATTGCCGTGGTGGTACCGGCTTAGAATTGTACCCCCCATCTCTTCCCTGTGGGTGCCGTGAGTGTCGGCTAAGGGATCACGGACCAGAAGGTGGGCAGCAGCGCCTTCTGAGGGTCACGAAAAATACTGCGCTCGCCAACTCGCATCGCAAGCGTGGCGAGTATTGGCAAACCCCCCTGCCCATTGGGGAGGCCCATGTTCAGCAGTGGACGTCTTATGGCTGGCAAAAAAAATCCGGCTTTACTCGTTTCGACTTAGGTTTCGGGCATATCCGCTGCCAGATCGCGGTCTGCGAATGCCCTTGAAACTCAAGGGCAAAATTTATAAGACCATAGTTAGACCTGTCATATCGTATGGATCTGCATGTTAATATTATTAAATCTCACGTTCATAATTACTTTATACTGTTTCTTCGGGAATAACGTGGCACTTACGCGCAGTCGATATCACGATCGACAATTGTTTCGGCTTCTTCCGGAAGCCTTCATCAGGATCTTGAGTGCGGTGCGTTAGTCGCTCGCGACGTTATATCCGACCTGAATGTTGGGCAGTAAAAGAGGTGGATGAAAGAAAAATGCACGTGGCGTGATGCGAATGTTGAGATCGATGTGTGGTGTGACTACAATGGATAAAATACAGAATGAGTTTATTAAAGGAAGCTTGAAAAAGTCGGTTAAATAGCACCAGTGAATGATAAGTTGAAAGGGAATATATAAGCTTGGTATGAGGAGGGATGAAAAACATATACAAAAAAGTACTTATAACATGAATGTGGATGGATATAGAGGGAAAAGAAGGCCAAAGGAGGTATGGATAGACTCTGTGAGGAATGATATGTTTATGAAAGGTGTGAGCACTGAGACGAATGATAGAAGAGAACGGAAGAGGAAAACATGTTGTGCCGAACCCACTTAGTATGGGATAAAGACATGAAAAGGAAGAAGAAAAAGAAATATATCCTATGTGTTAATAAGGTAAGTAAGTAAAGTAAGTAAGCTCTGAAATATCTCTGTACCAAATTTCATCGAAATCAGTGCAGCTGTTTGAGTGTAAAAGAGTGAAAGGGGTTTTTGAATTATATGCGTATCCCACGGGAACAATAATTATTTCCAGGAAGAAAATAGCCTATTTGTTAATCTATAGTCTAACCTATCGATCGCCATACCAAATTTCATTAAAACCTGCGCAGCCGTTTGAGCGTGAAGGAGTAGCAAACATACATACATACATACAAAAATGTCGCTTTTATAATATTAAGTGGGATAGATGGGGTCTTAAAGAAGGACAAAGAGTACTTTTTGTCCTGGAAAAAGTATCATTCTCTTAGGTAACCGGATAACCGTGGTCTACACGGGTGAAACCGCAGGGTGCTGCTAGTGTGGTATAAAAAAAAACTCTGGTTTTCAGTAGTTCTAATGCTACCAGTTGAACTTTCAAGTTACCTTTTTTATAATATTATTTGTTTTACATGTTTATTTATATCTTGGAAATTCTGAAATAAATATTTAAAGTTTTACTACAATTTTACTGTTTCCACTAACTGCGGCTCGCGACTGCACCTGCGATGACTTTGACGTTCTCGTTAGGTACTCCTTTTATCCTATGGGAACCGTTTACGAATGGTTATTATATTTTTTACCGTTTTTAAACGACTTCAAAAAAAATAACGTTATTCAATTCGACCGTATATATGTTTTTTTTACACAACAACAATGACAATTTTAACATACACAATGACAATAATTGATCCCGTCACTGAACAGGGTGAAAAAAAAATTTTTATCAATAAACAGAACCGACTTTCACACTCAAAAGTGTGAAATAACTTGTCGAAGTCGATACCATGAACACAATATGTTGATAATAGTTTCTTTGAACTATCATAGTACCGACTTCGACAAGTTATTTCACACTGTTGAGTGTTGAATTCGGTTCTATTTTTTGGTATTTTTTTTTTTATTAAAGTCGCTCAGAGCTTTTCGTCATTGCCCTCGCCACGTAAAGTACTAACTGGGTCGCACAGGAAAGTGGGTAACGTCACCGTAACGGCTCTAGTTATCTCTCTGGAGATATCAAAAAGGTCAAACTTTGTTCTAAAATAAGGAGAGGATTTCTTTCTTGTGGTTCCCCTAGACGCGCTCTTGAATATAAATTTCAGTTTATACAACAATATTCATTACTTTGTCTTACCTTGTGTATTCATTCGTGTAGAGGTTGGTGTTGTTTTGAAAAAAAAATTCACCTAAATGGATATTGTATATTTTATTGGATATATCGCAAATAAACACACCCCCACGCACGCGCACACACACCAAACACACACACACACACACACATATGTTTTTATTAATTAGTGTTTTTAAATAGCTATGTATTCGTTCTGTGCGTTTGAAATACAATTATATGTACTATATTAAGGGAGAGGCCTTCGGCTCCAAAACACAGTGAAAACTAGTTTGGAGCCAATGGGTTCATGTATTGTTAGACCTATTGTTATGTCACATAAATATATTTGTATTTGTATTTTGTATTTGATATCGTTGTTGCTTAAGAATTCAACAAAATAAAACGGTACTCCCTAATTAAATAATAAAGCCGGTTAGTATCATTTCCTGAGAGAAGAGAGGTATGGGAAACGGAATGGATCTGTCACAAAACTCTTTCAGGTGTACTCTAATTGGTTGGCGAGTGAACATTAGCTTTGTTATGTACGTTCCTCAATTTTTAATTCTTTTTACACACTATAAAATAGAATTTCCCTGACAGAAATCGATGAGTAAGACTAGTGGTAGATAGCTAGTTTTTCTTTTCTTTTCTCAGCCATGTGCGTATTTATTTTGCTCGTAATAGTTACCTAGCCGATATAACCATTATTAGTTTTTTTTTCTCTAACTACGGGTCTTGGCTGAAAACCAGCGCCAATTGCTAGTATCTGCATTTGGCACAATGCTGAGCCAAGACCTATTCAACCTCACTAAATTTAAGAACCATTGTCATTTGTAATGTTTCAATTCAAGTTCTTTAATTATATATATTATACAATAGTGACATCACCCATGCCCTGTCCTTATTATGTGTGTGTGTTGAATAAATGATTATTCTATTCTATTCTATTCCACTGCTGGACGTATGCCTCCCCGATATAGGGGGGATTTGCCAATACTCGCCACGCTTGGCAGGCGGGTTGGCGAGCGCAGTATGATTTCCGATCCTCAGAAGGCGCTGCTGCCCACCTCCTGGTACGTTATCCCTTAGCCGACTCTTAAGGCACCCACGGGAAGAGATGGGGGAGTACTATTCTAGGCCGGTACCACCACGGCCCGATCTAGCTAGTTAGTCCAAGAGAAATCGGCGCATGAGCACTGAAAACTATTCCACCTCAATGTTTTTATGTATTCCTTTTTGAATTGCCCTACTGATTATATAAATGCATGTTGCTATGCGGTAACCCTGTGCCATATCGTTTAAATCGAAATTGTTTAAACAATTGCAAGGAATTGTTATTTTTCAACCGGACATTTTTTTATATTCTTTATTGAAATACAAATATAAAAGGCCCAATGACTTTGCACTTTGCAAAAGCTTTTAGAGATATACATTTTTAATAGTTTAAAAAATATGAAATTTGGGTATTTTAGACCCATGAAAAATCTATTATTTTATATATTTTTTTTATACAGTAGTTAATAATATTCTTAATAGAGATTTAAAGCAATTTCATTGTTTAAACCTGTTTTTTAATTGTTAATTTCGCGCGCTCACAAGTATGCGTCGATTACCTTTACGTATTGCCATACCTTGTCGAAGTCGGTACCATGCGCATTGTGCGCATTGATAATAGTTACGTTTGAACTATGATGGTGCCTGTTGTATGTATTGCTTCTGAGCTGTTTCTAAGGTTTAGACCACGGCCGAATAGCCCGGAAGCAATACATACAACGTGCAACGCCGGCCGTGAAAGCCTTAGAGTTTACATATCATGGTACCGACTTCAACAAGTTATATATCACTCTGTAGTGATGAAGTCGGTTCTATTTTTTGTAATATTTTTTTACATTATAAGCTTGCTTTTGACCGCTGTCTCACGTGATGTTAAGTGTCGACGCGTTCTAAGATGAAGCACGCAAGTATAGGAGGTACCTAATCTGTGCCGCTGAACATCCCATATCTACATAAATGTTAACTTTTCTGTTAGTGACTTTTGTAGATACATCTTTTCTAGTTCTTCTTTACTTCTTAAGTCAGTGCTATCAAATTTATTTCGTCAACCGCCTACTTTAAAATCAATTACGTATTTTCCAGCGCCCCCAGTTTCTTCTTTACTTCACCACATCTTAAAAACTTCAATGAGATTACTGTAATCAATATTATTATAGTGTGCTATTTTCTGACCTCTTAATTGCACCCTCTCAAGCTCCCTCAAGGGGCATTACGTATCACTTTGAGAAACTATGGTTCAAAAATGTGTTGTAATATTTGTGCAAAGCGCTAGTCTCGCAAACGAGCGCTTATCAATATATCTCGGTAATACATCAATTATTGGTATCTAAACTATCAAGTTAATGGTATATAGTAAGCCAGAGGCGGATTAAGGCAGGTCGCTGCGTTAAGCTCTTTGGCTTAGCGCACACCAATCAATGCCAACTTAATTGTTTAGGCAAGGCCACTCGAGTGCCTCGAGATTGATTGGTCTTTGAGACCTATAAGCGAACACAGACAGCGCGTGAAATTTCACTATACTGAAGTACTGACAAACGGAATAGAACATTTAGGGTGGAGTTCACCAAAATTTAAACGTCCGATTATCAATTAACCGTCGGTTAACTGTATGATAAAAACTGTTTTACCAACGGTTAAATTGATAATCAGACGTTTTAAATTTTGGTGAATTCGACACTTAGACTTTAATGGCCGTGGTGGTACTGGCCTAGAATAGTACTCCCACATCTCTTCCCGTGGGTGCCGTAAGAGTCGGCTAAGGGATAACGTACCAGGAGGTGGGCAGCAGCGCCTTCTGAAAATCGGAAATCATTCTGCGCTCGCCAACCCGCCTGCCAAGCGTGGCGAGTATTGGCAAATCCCCCCTATATGGGGGAGGCATACGTCCAGCAGTGGACGCACATGGCTGAGAAAAAAAAAAAAAAAAAAAAACTTTAATTCAGCGACAGCGACTAGTTTTGAGATACAGAATTTCCATGAATGCAAATCTCTTGTTCCTGGCAGTGGAGACGTAAAGATATTTTTATTGTACTTCATATTATACCGTGCATTTGTTATTCTTAAAATCATGGTCACGAAATACGGGCTTAACATAGATTGTATAAGTATGAAATCTATACATTATAATAATAATATAAAGGCCGGAAACTCATAGTTATATTACGTCTATATTATCCATTGATATCATATTTTCATAAAAACATTGTCAGAGGTGCAAGAAGTACCTATTCATCAATATTTTTAGGTAATGCATTTACGCCTACCCTGGGAGGTAGGCAGGGTATGTCGGCTAAAACCACCACAGTGTCTATCCTTCCTCTATTACTGAAGGCACGCAGGGTCATCGTAGCAGCCATCGTCTGCCCACCACGGCAGTCCATCGCCGGACCTCTCCAGTGGAGAACTCTCCCTTCGCAACCGCGCCTGGTACAAGATGCGGTCACTTCACCTCGGGGCCCACGGCCGTCCAACGGTCGCCAAACCTCCCAGTATCCGGCGTGACCCCTGTGATGCGCGCGCTCTATCTGTCGGGAATGGTCCACGCCGTCCGGACCCCGTCTGCAGCTGCCCCTGGCTGAACATAATTGAATGCTTTTTAGCTGTTGTTTTCTTTATTATTGTGGTCCCGGGTAGGGTATATTCAATGTCATTAACGAGTCAGGGAGTAATATTAGCTCCTTACTCATATATCCTACATTTTAAAATAGGCAAAATAAAAACATTGAATATGATTGTCCTCTCACAAAATTCAATACTATTTACAAAATGTTTTCTCCTTCTGTTTCTGTTGAAAAAAAACGTATTGAATCAGTTTATTATTCACAAGTCGAAGGCTACTCTTTATCTAATAGATAAAAATCTCATGTCACAGTGGTTGTATCGACTCCTCCGATATGACTTGCATGATATTTTAAATTAATGATTTTTTCGTGTATATTTTGTAGGTCTGAGAATAAGTCGTAAAGTGTTTTCATCTCGTAGGTACCCCCCTTTTATTATAACCGTGATGTTAGTAATTAACAGACTTCAAATAATGGGACAGGTTCTCAATTCGACGTATTTTTTTTATATTTGTTACCTCAGAGCTTTCGACTGGGTGAACCGATTTTGATCGTTCGTTTTTTCCAATTTTTTTAAATTTTTATTCTGTATGAACAAGATCCAAATTATTTATCTGTCGATCATTGATGTGCATTAATTTAAATGAAGTGTTGTGTCACTTTGACAGTTCGATAGATTATATGGCAGAGCAACATTTGCCAGATCGGCTAGTTTTGATATAATAGGTATGTATACCTGAAACGATCATTTTTTTCGAATTTTAGACCTCTCATAATATTCTGTACAGTTCACAGTATTTTTACTTGAATCTTTTGTGACAACTCTCATACAGACTATGAGGGCGAACCTCAAGCGTCGAGGGCTCTAGAGGTGGAGGGCTTAATTGCTGCAGAGTTGATGAGTGGGCTTACTCAGGCTTGGTGAGTTTTAATTTCATAAAGTGAATATGTATTACACTCGTATAAACATATGTTTATTGATTGTTATGGTCAGATTTATTCCAAATCTAATTTAAAATACAATTGAATCTTAATGACATTTAAAAGTCTGTATTCGTTACGGACGTAACCACAACCCTGAACACACTGTCACCAGTGGGTGACAGTGTGTTCAGGAAAAAATGGCTCTCAAGGCAGCAAACATTCTAGTGACTAGCGTGATTTGTTAATTAGGCCGAATACTAATAAGCAACGAAAATACTACAACTTCTACCATAACATTTGAGCAATCCACTAGTCGTTGCTGGCCTATAGATAGCTCAAATGCTCTTAACCGCTACCAATTGGCAACGTCCCAAAATGCTAGCATTGCCCTACTGAATTACATGCCAATATTGGTTCATTGGACAGATGCCTCCATCATTTATTTCCATAAGAACCGGATGGAATGATAATATACTAAGTAATTTCAATAATAAAACTTCAAGCCAAAAATTTGCTAGTATTTTAATCACGCGGCGCATTAATCACACGCTTTGATATGTTTTAAAAAATCCGATGAGCGCCCACTCCCCTCGGGCCCAATATCTCCCAAAAATTTAATGTGATTACATCTTCGACCACATCTTCACTGACGATCAAATGAGATGGTGGTGAAACGCTAGAATAGCTATAAAGAATAAAAAAAATCATGCACAGGTTGGGTTTCGCTGCCTTTTATCCACTGGTACACGTAGAGGCGTAAACATGGAAATAAATCGTTATCACGATGGGGAAACCTTTCATTTTCCAGAGAAAATATTTGATCGCGAGCCAAAAGGGTTCCCGTCGAGTTGTTAGGTCAATGTAAATAAAGAGGGACAATTCTTTGCGATTCGGGATCAAGGGTCACGATAATACACTCCCAAGCAGCTAAATCGACTCACCCTTACAGAATGTACAATATGTGTTTTATTAAAAAATGACTTTATTTCATTTTCTTTCTTCCCACACTCAAACCCCTGCACTAGGATTCTCTGTGTCCCTGGGGGCATGGACACACAATCACAGCAGACAAACATCCAAGACCCGGGTCAAACACCTACACACTCATCGCATAAATGTTTGCCCCTGCCGGGATTCCAACCCAGGATCCCCGCGGACCAGAAGGCAAGTTGCCTTCTGGTTGGCCGCCAAATTAGATAATTCTTCTCTGGTGTTTTTAATTGTCAGGACAAGGTTTAACGAATAAGTTGTAGCTAACGTTTGTATGCAGGTAGGCAGTTGATAGGTAGGAGACCTAAGAACTGGATTAAAACCCCACGAACGGGATCAAAGGAATACAATTTTAGTACCCGGACGAAAACGGGGTACGTAGCAGGTCCTAATAATAATATAAACGCGAAAGTTTGTATGGGTCATGTGCCATTGCTATCTATGCATTACGAAATAATTTCATTTTAAAAACATCGTATTTTTAAGGATCTAATATTTGGTGTAAAGCGCTGTTGGAAATAAATTAATCCCAAGTGGCAAATACAAATGAAATATAAGCAAGTAATTCGAGCACATTTTCAGAAAGCTATTCATCCATCAAGGCGGAGTTATCCACAATAGGATTCAAGTACTCGCCGACAAACTACAGACATTTGAGTTTGTTTATTTGTTCTGAAAAGATATCGTGTAGGTCTTGATATTGTTCGCATTGTCTCATCATTGTTAATCTTTCAAGCTCCAACCACTCTGGATGGATCTTGATTAAATTTGGCATGTAGATATTTCAGGTCCCGGAATAACACATAGGCTACTTTTCATCATCATCATCATCACCACGCGGGTAAAACCGCGGGGCGTAGCTAGGAAAAATTAAAAGGAAATCTTTATATATTGGATAAGCTTAGATTAAAAGGAAAAAATGCTAAGTTATTGAGATGAGATTTGAGGCTTTGTCAGGATCAGATGGATGGAAATAGAGAGAGAGAACACTGAGAGAAATAGTTGGGTACTCACAATCTATCACCAGGATTCACCACACACTTCACTTTGTCCTTGTTTTTGAGTTTATATAATTATTTTATTCCGTAATTGCTGCCCGCGGGACTTGATACGTTTTGTGTTGAAGGTGACGGACACAGTTCACGATTCGACAGCTAGATGCGCACTGACTCTTCTTTTTTTGTGTTGGTAGGGGTAGTGGCGCGAAGATTTGAATTAGGATATGACGTTGGAAATGGGAAGGAGAAGGGAAGACTTAAAGCCTGTTCATATATGATTTCAATATTATATCTAAAGGTCTCTGTTATTATGAAACCAATCAAATTAATATGCACTATAAATGTGCATGCTATCAGCGGAACAAAGGCACGTCCCACACCACACACGTCCGCAGAACTACAATGCTTGTTCACGTCGGACAAATGGCCATTGTTTCGTGTGATGCCGTAGATTCTAAGTGCGCGGTGGTTTTACATGAGAATGCAATGCTTCTAAAGCTCGGTTAAATTTCAATTTCAGTACATTACATTAAAATTCAATACAAAACACTTTATTGTACACACAAGGAAAAAATACAAAAATACGTCTTAAATGTAACAATGTAACACAAAGGGCGGTCTTATCGCTAAAAGTGATCTCTTCCAGACAGTAGCCTACATATAAAAAAGATATTCTAATAGTTCGTAGCTTCTAGGCGGTTATAATTATTTGATAGTCGCCGTGGCTCAGTCGTCAGTGGCATGATTTCTGGGTCTCCGGGACTCTGGGTTCGAATTCCGGCAGGGGATTTATGCGAAGAGTGTTGTAGGTATTTGCCCCGGTTTTAGATGTTAGTGTTCTGTAATAGTGTGTGTTCATACGTACCGCGACACAGGGAATCCTAGTGCGGAGTTTTGAGTGTGTTTGTTGCATAAATACCTAACCAGAGTGTTCTTGGTGCAATGTGATGTTTTTATATTTGTATGTATGTATGTTGTAGATGTAAGTGATTTATTCACTACTCAGTGCCGGGATTCCGCGGGCCTTAAAGTGTTTACAACTTTCCCTGGCCGCAGGGGAAGACTATGCATGTAATGAAATATATAAAAAAAACTATATGTAACCCTCTTAATCATCATCATCACCAATCCGGCTCCCAAGATACAGGCCAAGCCTAGTTTTGGGGCCCATTGTTTTCAAATTAATTTGCTATTATTATCTAGAAATCTATAATGTTATTTAAATTGTAATGATATTAATGATTTATCTTATCTTACCTTACCATCATTTCAGCCATAGGATATCCACTGCTGGACTCAAGCCTCCCCCATCGACCTCCACATAGACTGGTTGGAAGCCACAATCAGGCTTTTTATCTTGGTCAAATTGTTTATCCACTTTGTCGGTGAACATCCTAATTGCCTGTCCATGGTTTTCTTTTGTTTATGAAATTAAAAAATATTAATAAGAATATTCTGTTGTTCCCAGCGCCCCCGGCAACAAAGCCTGGGTGGAGTGTTGAGGCGCGAGGGCAACTGGAAGTGCTTCATGCTGACGTTGATGATCGCTGGCTGTCTTGGCTCCGTGGTTTGGTGCAACACCGCCGAGATCGACCCCGATCCCACTGACTTTAACAAGTGAGTGTTACAATACCATCAATTTCAAAATCGAAATGGCGGCCATACCGGCTAAGCTACCTTTACCCATTATGAAATGTCACGTCATGTGGGGTTCTCATTAAATTCATATCGGAATTTTTACTGTTTGGTTCACCTGTTCTGTCATGATTATAGCCCTCTGATAAGTTGTGGGAAATTTGATGAACACCCGTTTCCCACGGGCCATGTGTGAAATTTAAATACATTATCCATTTACACGCCGACCATCAACACATTTGGATAATCGATTCTAAGAATTTCTCATGGGCGAGTGGTAGCCTGTGATAAAGTTTTAAACTGTTAAAGTGGAGTAACCTCCATGTCACCTACACGCGAACTTTGGCCTGTCAATTATTGGGCTATTTTCAGTACATCAAAAGGCTAAGATCGACTTTGTGCTTCGTTGATTACTAGTGTCTTTGAAACTTCAGCGTCGACTAAAGTTTGCTTTCTATTCTTAGCTTATCTATCATCACAATATTTATTAGTGTGGAAAATAACAGAGACGAGATGGGAGCTGAGATCGTTTGTCTTCTGTCTGAATCGCTTAGTCGGGAAACATCCGTCAGAATTATTTACTTTAAGTATTAACTTTTCGGGAAACATTCATCTTATTTTTAGCTTTGAAACTTTGTATATTATGTTATTAATGATGCAAAACTAAATAAAATTTACACTCCTAATAAAGTAATAATAATTCGGTAACTTAAGCAATAATCTACACAGCTATTTTGTAGATCCGTAAATTGCAGAAAGAAAGAAACAGCTCATTAAGAAATTATTTTATTATTTTTCCAAAAATATTACAGATCAGAATGTAGTACTTAGTCTGCATCTTCCATCTCCATCTTCTCCCAACCTGTAAAGGTTGGGAAACCTGCAAAGGTTAAGTAGGTTCTTGCCACCCGTTTTTGTGTGTTTCGAATATGTAAAAATTTTTTTACCAAAAAATGGAACAGACTTCAACACTCATAAGTATAAAATAAATTGTTGAAGTCGGTACCGTGATAGTTCAAAGTAACTGATATCAAAATATTGTGCTCATGGTACCGACTTCGACAAGTTATTTCATACTTTTGAGTGTTGAAGTCGGTTCCATTTTGTGGTAAAAATTTTTTTTCACTCTTTTTAGTGACCTTTGTTACTCATGGGATCAATTGTTATTGCGGTGTAGAGGTATGTTCACCGATGTCTTCACCCGCTACTATAATATCGTGTAGAATAAGCACGCATTTTCCAGTTTTTGACTTGTAACTCAAAAAGTGCTTGTCCGATTTTGATGAAATTTAAATGGGACCACACGGGAAGCACCAGCTTTTAAATAAAAAAAGTACGATCAAAATCGATTTACGATGATAAGATGATGGTAAGAAATGATTTAGTCTCAACAGTGGAATGGGGTTGGCTACTCCTGCTAGAGGATTGTATCAGAGGGAAAATATAGGCACAGAAAATTAGTTCCAATCCTTAGATGTGCACATAATAAAAGTGGATGTAAACTGTATCCTGCGCGGAAGTGGATTGACCTAGTAAGCAGTGATGTACACGATGTCATCCATCTGTTCGAGCGTAGATAGGTTGGGGCATTATCCAGAACACTTAACCTGGATTGTGTATTTTTTTATGAGTAAAGGTGACGGAACGAGTAAAACGCCCACAGAATATTAAGCGGTAATCTCTGCCTACATACATATACAGTTCGTACTGTACTGCGCCCGTCACCCTGAGACATAAAGTTGGTAAGTCTCATGTACCTGTAATCTCACTACTAAACTATACCCTTCAGATTGGAACACAGCAATGAGAACATTACTCCCTGGTGGTATAAAATAGATAAGGTGGCAGTGCTGCTTTGCGTCTGCGAAAACTTTGCGTCAGTATGCATTTGAAATATTAGTTCAACTAGACATAGGTACCATCTGGGTGTCTTCGAATCCCGAGTGAATAGATATCTTCTAGACAAACGTACTCCATCGTAGACCGCATGATCAGTTAGCATCATTGAGATAGTGGTCAAACGCTTTCCTAATCTCAATAAAATAAAAACCAACCGCTAGAGAGTCGTTACTAAAACGTGAAATTTTATTTATAATACTTTTTTCATCAATTATTGAGTGTTACCATCTCGCATGCATATTTCAGCCCAAATTTTATGCTATTTCAAACTACTAACAATTAAAACAGTTTCTTTTCCCTCAGACACCCCATCAAGCGCACAGTTCGGGCGTCGTCGCCCTGTGAAGTTGGATACGCTTACATTCCCATCGCCTTCGTGCTGCTTCTGTATTTGGTATACCTGGTGGAATGTTACCATAGCACGGCGAGGATACAGTTAGCAAGACGGGTGGAGGTTGCTGCTGTGAACACTAGGGTTAATGCTATGAGAAGCGCTATTCCGAGAGTGTGGTAAGTATTTGGATCAGAAATATTGAAGGTTGCCGTGGCGCAGTGGTCAGTGTCTGTGACATGACTTCTATGGTCTCCGGAACCCTGGGTTCGATTCCCGGCAGGGGCAAACATTTGTGCGATGAGTGTAGATGTCCCGGGTGTTTGCTTACCGCTTACCCGCTCTTGGGTGTTTGTGTGGTGTGATTGTGTGTGTCCATACCTCCAGCGACACAGGGAATCCTAGTGCGGAGATCTAAGTGTGATAAATAAAAAATATAAAAATAGAAAATTGTATTGGTTACAAACAAAAATTTGACTTCGACAAGTTATTTCACACTTTTGAGTGTTGAAATCGGTTCCATTAAATTAGTTATTAGTAAAGTTTGTTTTTCACGATATTTAATGACCGATTTCTCCACTCGCAACTTTAATGTTATCCACATATGCGTAGCACTTTTCAGTTATTGGAGTGTAACTCAAAAATCCCTTGACCGATTTTGATAAAATTTAAATAGAACCTCACGGAAAGCACCCGCTTTCAAATAAAAAAAAGAACCATAAATTTCGGTTCACCCATTTGAAAGTTCTGAGGTAACAAATATAAAATAAAATAAAACATACGGGTCGAATTGAGAACCTTCTTCTTTTTTGAAGTCAGTTAAGAACTGGACAGGTTAAGTTTTCAATATGAGCCGTTTTAGATAATAAATTTCTTTTTAGATATACAAATCTAAGTCTTATTTGTTTAAGATTATACAGAGCACATTCACTTAAATCCCTGGAAAACATTAATAAAAACGGGAAGCACCCACGTAAATAAGCTGGCTAGTTCCAACTATAGTTTCAACCGCATCTCGCTCCGCACTGCGGAGGCGGCTCATGATGGAATCTGATGCTGAGGGCAAGAATTTATATGCTGCATCAGTGGCGCCCCGCGGTTTCTTCTGCATGGAGTTCGATTTCCTTCTAATCTGTGATCCCACGGAAATCATATTTTTTCCTGGACAAAAGTAGTCTATGTCGTTCTCCAAGGTCTTTTCTACATACAACAAATTTCATCAACATTGGTTCAACAGTTTAGGCGTGAAAACGTAACAGACAGAGTTATTTATTTATTATTTTTTATTTACAGTTGTCAAACGCAAACTTATAATAGTTAAAAAAAAAAAAATCACATTTACAGTATTCATTAGGTTTTTGTTGTATCCCTGCGGAACCATGAGTTTTTTTGCTTAATAATTATCCCTTGTTTTAGTCCAGGTTATCAAATCAAATAAAAATTATTTATTCCAATGCCACAGGAAATAAAATAGGTATTATCATAATAATGGCCGGCTGTGACATACCACCAAGGTGTGCAAAATAATTACAATTACAATTGTTATATTTTAAATACTTACAGTAAGTATTACATTAATTTCTTAAATTAGAATATTTAAAATAATTAAAAGTGAATTAAATTGTTTAAATCAAATAAAGATTGATATAAAATCATGCAAATGTCAATAAAATAATTGGTTAAAAGGTTTACATTCCGAATTTCAGTCAAATCTATCAAGCCGTCAGGGTGAGAAGAAGTAACATACACACATTCACACAAACTTCCGCATTCGTAATAGTAGTGCGATTTATATTATAGAATATTTTCTACTATTGCATAATCTACCATTAATAATAGTACTACTACGGTAGAGACTGGTTGTATCGACACATTCTCCGCTCTTAAATTCAACGTTATAATTTTTAACGCAAATCAGAAGTATTACTACAAGCAGAGATGGTGATTAGATAAGTAAAACGGCGTTGTGTATGCAACCAGTCTACCCCGTAGCAGCTACGAGTTACGGAGGCCTACGTGATCTGCATTCCAAATGTAGCGGGCTCTACGTTTACGGTTTAGGCAAACAAGGTTACACTGTATCACAAAAGAAATTACCACGTGCTAATGGCCGCTCCATGTTAGGCTCGGCATGAATAATTAGAAAGTATTCTCTAATTAAAGAACGCATCGCGCTGTGCCGTACATACTATCACTTATCTGTACCAGAGCTGTTCTATGACTATCTGTGTTGCAATCGATTGTTTTGATTGTGATAAAATGATACCAAGAGCCCAACTTGAATTAAAGGCCAAAATTTTGATGCATAAGATCTCCATTTTGTTTTCTGTGAGTGTTTTATTGGGTGCTCGTGTGTAATAATGATTATTGTGAAAGTGCACGAGTGTGGTAAATCGCTTTTTTTTTATAATCGCAGGTATCTCCAAGTAAAGTTTAAGTAATGTACTACTATAGTGAATTAAAGGGGAAATTTTAAATCAACACGCATCAGTTTGTCCCGCCCTTTCCTGTAAACACCCGCGAGCCTCTGTGATGTCATCGGCACCTTTTAAGCCGTCGTAATGTTTCATTGCTGCCCAGTCAACATTATTTACTCTCCGACTACACCGATATGAAGCTACTTTACAAAGATTAATTAATTTGACGACCGACTTTTCCTTGTAACAAAACTTTTTACAGATTTGCTTACGCCGATTACGTTATAAAGTCTGTTCATTAATCTTTATGACGTCATTTGAGCAGCCAATGGCGTCGTCACGCGCCTGGTCGTGAATCTCAATTGACCTCTTTAGAGGTGCGTAATTGGGTCATTATATTACTTGGTAGGGATCCATCAGCGTCTTTACTCGCGAGGCCTACAGGTACAAATAATGTCAATATTACCATGCTTGTCAAGTTTTACAAAAAACTCAAACTTGTCCATATATAAACGTGCCAAAATGAAACCCACATAAATAAATTTATTTATTTATATAAATAAATAAATGTTGAATGTACACAGTTATCTTATCTTCTATGGGTTTGCATATCTTGTACTGGCTCAAATGAAAATAACTATATTACTCAGCTCCGTAACATTTTATCTTCTTCTTCTCTCAGCCATGTGTGTCCACGGCTGGACATACGCCTCCCCCATATAGGGGGGATTTGCCAATACTCGCCACGCTTGGCATGCGGGTTGGCGAGCGCAGTATGATTTACAATCCTCAGAAGGCGCTGCTGCCCACCTTCTGGTACGTGATCCCTTAGCCGACTCTTACGACACCCGCGGGAAGAGATGGGGGAGGTACTATTCTAGGCCGGTACCACCACGGTACCATTAGTAACATTTTATACACCTAATCAACTAATTGTTATATATATCACAACACAGCTAAGAATACACCATTTAAGTACACTTACTGGTTGTTGAGTTAGAAGGTAGGCTCAGCTCCCTGACGTATTTTTAGCATGACATCCTACTAGAAATCTCAATAATAATCACTGTACCTACGGTATTCAATTACTTTCATTAGTTATAAAGATTTTTTAAAATATTAAATCATTACTCTCTACAGATTCCAGTGTCCACGCCAACTTTTAACATAAAACTTTATCGATTAATTTATAAAATAATATATAAAGCAGACCCAGAGTTGTGTTATAATATACTTAAGGCAACACAGAGACGGACACAAATTAAAAAAAAACGTCAGATTCTTAAAGAATAAAGTTTGAGAAATTGTTATATGTCTCATGTCTGAAATGAATTCTTCCTTCAGTGTTTTGAAATTTACGTATCTAAAAAATGAAGTAAGTATGTTATGTACAAAAGCAAATTCAATCATTTTTAAAATTGATACTATCTCTTAATTAACAAAGTTTTACTTAGTTTACACGAAGCGAATACTTTGTTATTAATTATGAGCTTTGTAAAAAGTTTTTCTATGAAATTGAAGAAGGTTTTGGACTACAGTTTAAACGGAAAATTATACTGCTCATGACATTTTGTCTTGTTTTATCTGGATAAAAATGTATTTGATCAGTGTATATCACTGTTTAGTATAGATTTTTTTTTTAACATTATAAGTTTGGGTTGGGTTTAACTACTGTCTTACATGATGCTAAGTGATAGTAATTTATAGTCTAGTAATTTTTTTTCATTGTTTTGTTGTTAACGAGAAGAATTTAAAGATGACTAATTGGCCGTCGCCTTAAGATTCAATATTGCAAGTCCGCTGTGCAAGCGGTGCAGGGTCAGGGGTATAATAAGTGTAAATGTCAAGAAACAATAAACGAAGCGACGGTAGCTCAGCGGTGAGAGCGTTGGCTGTCAAACTGACGGACGCTGGTTCGACCAATGGTTTGAGCTCTCGGTGAAGGTAACGTCGTTATCAAATTCCCAGCATGGTGGTGCGGTACTTACGAGTACCCGTCTGGCTCTACCACCAAGTTCGAAAAACTGTTAGCAAACACAGTGTGTTCAGTCAGCGGAATGTTTACGTGCCTTCAAACACGTAAACATTCTAGATCTAGCGTGTTATCATCTTCGACCACACCATCAACGACCGTCATATGCGATAGTGGTCGAACACTATTATTAAAAAAAAACAATCAAGGCTTAAATAAGTGTCCTATATGAGAAGTAATCCTATATGGTCAATAAAATAGCTACTATTTCCAGGTGGAAGGCGATATGCTACCATTACGTGAGGCGCAAGCGACAGGTCACGCGATACAGGAACGGAGACTCGTACACAACAACCCAGGTAATTAAAATTGCTACAATTTACATCTAATATCGCGGAAAACATGGAATTGATTATCAAACGCAAGAGAAAAAAAATTGAAGCGGGTGAAGCGAACCCCGTTTTGGAATTTAGGTATGATATCACTAAACATCATCATCATCATCATCATAGCCATAGGACGTCCATGGCTGGCCATATGCCTCCTCCATTGATTTCGATAAGGATTTCAATATTATAAATCTTAAAGTATCACTATTTTTTATTTATTTTATTTATTTATCAACATTCACACAAGGTCTTCAGGTCCCAAACTAGGCAGAGCCTGTACTATGGTAACCTGATGATTGATATACATACATATATACATATACACACCCAGACAGGTCAAACAGACATGTTCATACACACGAATGTTTGACCTGTCCGGGAATCGAACCCGGGATCAGCGGCTCAGAAGGCAGAGTGCCGGCCAGTCAATCCTGACTGACCAGCCAGTCAATCAGACTATCTGTCTGTTACGTTTTCACGCCCAAACCAATTTGATAAATTTTGGAATAGAAAACAAGTATAGTTATATATATATATATATATATATATATATATATATATATATATACAACTGCAGCAGGAAAATCGTAGTTCACGCAAGTGACAATGTGGGCGGCAGCTAGTAATATAATATACAGGATACATTCTATATGAAATCTATATTAATGCAAGCGAATGCACAGACAGGCATATGCTAGTTTTTTTGTAGTTTTAAAATACTTTTATATTATGCATATTGTATAATATGTTCTACTCAGTCACTGAACAGTTTAATATGCCAAAATCGACGTTGTTACTGGTCATTGTAAAGAAGGGTTTAAAAGAATTCGTACATGAAATAATTTGTAATTTAGTTTTAGCCTTGCCATATTAACAACTGCTAACACAGCTTAAATAATATCTTTGATATTAAGAGTAAACTGAGCTACAGGATGGACATAGATAGACAACACTTGATTGTATTTTTTTTTATAAAATATTAACTTTAATATTCCAAGATTAAAAAAACATGTAAGAAGCAAAATAAAAAAGTCGATACTTTTTTTTTACTTAGCGATAAGCAGCGATTTCTTCCAGGCAACTGTTCAGTAAGATAAAACAGTTAGCAGAAGAAAATGCAAGTTAGGTGTCGTGTTCAGATTTAAGTGCAAAATCTTGTAAAGCGTGACGACATACACCGAGTACTCCTTCGAACATATACTGTTCGAAGGAGTACGCATAGGAATCCCCGCTGACATCCTAATGTAGCGTATTATTAAGTGAGCATTGCTTTTGTGTTATGCTTTATGTTGTTATTATGTCTAATTCCTTTCTTAAGACTTATTAGATCGCGTTTGATTGCCGTTGGTCGATGACTTTGACGATGTGATCAAAACAATTATATCTTAGGAAACAAGGAGGTCCGGGAATGTAGAGTCGAAACAAAATTATTTTTTAAATTATTTATTATATTATATATTATTTATTCGGGTTTCAAAAGCAGTATCAAAGAATAACATTGTATATTATATATCACTTTTTTATATATTTTTTATACTGATATGTTATACATAATGTTATGTAATCTCATAGTGAAATATAAAGATTCAAAAATCAAGAACAAAACTTCAATGATAGTCTTTACTGACAAACCATCGAAATAAATTTAACCAATTACATTATGATACAGTTCTTCTATCGACAACTGTATCATAATGTTACTATTTCACCATTAAAGAAACAATATCAGCTGGACCAAGGAGGTTGCAATGCAGTTTTTCTACATCATCTGTGGACGCGGCGCAACACGCATGTGCGATCATCAATTGGATTTTGGCGCTAAACGTTTACAAAATAAATAAACACAAACATAATATGCTGTAATTTTACGTAAATTTCATTATCTATTTTATGAGATTAGATAAAAAAGTATAACAAGCCGTAAGCGAGTTTTTTTCTTCTTCGACTTTAACTTCGACAAGTTATTTCACACTTTGGAATGTTGCAGTCGATTCCACTTATTTGGAAGACAATTTTTTTCACCCTTTTGCCCTTAACCCTTTTGACCTTTGCTACTCACGGGATCAATGGTCACTATTGATTGTTCACCGATTTTTTTCACCCTCAATATGGAAGTAATCAAAAACGACTTGATCACGGGTGGAATGGTGGAATCAAAATCGCTTCATAAAAATATACAAATATTGAGAAACCTCCTCTTTTTTTTAAGTCGATTAAAAAGCGTGTTGAGAGAGTTTCTCTTTATTGTAACACCAAGAAATTACTTACTAATAAGAAATTACAGATCTTACCAAATAACTAGAAAAATACTACTAATTAATTATAAATACTAAGTGTTACTTAGGCCGGCACTATTGCTCAGAGCGATCTATTCTAAAATTCCCTGGTGGAGAACTTAAAAATTTACGATTGCGTGTTTAAATTATACTACACATTTTAAATATATGAATACGTGTATAAATATGCCGTAGTTATATATATATATTCTTGACGATCAGAAGTGTATTCAATTTTTTAAACAGAAAACACAAAGCGAACTATCAACATTGTTCATTGAAATTAAATAACAAAACGCGATATCACCAAACACGACAACAAATCACGTAGACTTCTAAGCCACGTCTGATGTCTCCGAGTACCCAGGTAGAAGTGTCCAACAGTGGACTAAATAAAGCACGTCCGCTCTGTACGATGTCCCAAAGTAGAATGACTCGTCCAAGCCAGCCGCACCGGTGACGTAACGTCGGTCGCCCCTTCCACTTGCTACGTCATTGCGTCGACGTCCGATGCCGGCGAGCGCCCGAGTAAAAGTGTGTGCGCTCCGGTTCTGTCTGGCTTATATAGTCAGTCTGCCGCTCGCCCCACCACTACCACTAGGGGCGTGTAAGACGGCCTCTCCTGACACCCTGACGTCCCTGTCAGGTTCTTCAGGCTTTTTTCGTTAACACAATACACCACAACACATGTTGTGCTGAGAATCGTTCCGTCTGACACAAACTTGGCTTACTGACATACTTATCCACACGCTGGCCCAGCAAATCACTAGGCATGTAGCCAATAATGCAGATGTTCATGTGGCGTGGCTCACAACTCGCGAAGAAGGCTGAACGAAGCACCCGGCAAAGTCCATTCGTCGCAGTAGCAGCAGCAGCAGCAGCTGCCAGAGCTCGTGTGCCACGAGACCCTGCCTTCAGCAAACAAGCAAAGAGCAAACACTCAGCGCATATTCGCCGCGCCAAAACAGCATGTGTAGTTTTCTATTCTTTCATTCATCACACAATCACGGCCCTCTATCAGCAATACACTCCAAGCTATATCTATGTCAACTAAATCTCTTCAATACATTCATCACACACAGCGTACTGCATCAGACACTTTTCAGACCGATTCTAATATGCATTACGAAATGCCGTCAAACCCTACATAGCCACAATGTCGGGGCTGCGAGTACCACAATGTCGGGGCACGATATAGCCACAATGTCGGGGCTGCGAGTACCACAATGTCGGGGCACGAAATAGCCACAATGCCGGGGCTGCGAGTACCATAATGTCGAGGTACGAAAGAGTCACAATGTCGAGGTACGAAAGAGTCACAAAGTCAGTGCTGCGGGTACCACAATGTCGAGGTACGAAATAGTCACAAAGTCAGTGCTGCGGGTACCACAATGTCGAGGTACGAAATAGTCACAAAGTCGGTGCTGCGGGTACCACAATGTCGAGGTACGAAATAGTCACAAAGTCGGTGCTGCGGGTATCACAATGTCGAGGTACGAAATAGTCACAAAGTCGGTGCTGCGGGTACCACAATGTCGAGGTACAAAATAGTGACAATGTCGGTGCCTACACCCAATAGGAATGCATCTCCCAGGCCGGAGCTCGCACAACAGGCATTCGTCTGCCAGGCCAGAAGCCACACGTATCGAGGATGCGCCAGCCAAGCCATAGCCCACACGTATCGGGAATTTGTCTGCCAGGCCGAAATTCTGCGAATTATTTCAAACAAATAAACACAAATTGGTCTTTACATCAGTATTGGTAAAACATCCGCCTTCCTAGGACTCGGCCTACCTGACCTTTACTTATAAGCCTTCCGAATTAGCAACTTTGATCGCTTGGAATGAAATTTAGATTTGTGGGTAAACACAAAAAAAACGTTAAAAATGACTGAGTAAATAATAGTACTCGCTCAATAGAATGTCGTACAATTGTCTGCTCTAATGCCGCATCGGCAGATCTATGCTTTCCAGCTTCAAATGTCAGTAGCCAACAGGACAAACGCACTTATTAAAAATGGCACAAACATTTTGAAAAACAATCACAGTTGTAACACTACAAGAGCGTTCTACTTCCTTGGTATCAATCTCACATACTAGGCGCTATGTGTAATTTTCACGGGAGCTTAAACCAACTTCATTTAACGGCGGTATAAAACTGTGGGTACTTTGAGAATTTATAAACGGTCAGAAATTGCCCAAATTAATTACGCTGCTATTTCACATAACAATCGCATTTAGACAGACTACGCACTGGCTTCACCTGTAATCAAAGGAAGCAATGGAGTGCGACAATGGCGTACTCGACGTGATAGTTCGGCATGCAAAACAATTTAGCAAACAAAAATGAATAATCGACTAGTAGTAATTTTCAAAATTTAAATTCACACAAACCGGTATATTTCCACTGTAAAACACACAAACAACAGAACAAAGAAAGTAATTAACACGTTGTGGTTTGTAATGCGAACAAAAGTTATTCGCAGCTAGAGAAATGGCGAACGATCAAGGTCGCGTGTTTTTAAGCGAATCCCACTTCTGATCTTGACGATCAGAAGTGTATTCAATTTTTTAAACAGAAAACACAAAGCGAACTATCAACATTTTTCATTGAAATTAAATAACAAAACGCGATATCACCAAACACGACAACAAATCACGTAGACTTCTAAGCCACGTCTGATGTCTCCGAGTACCCAGGTAGAAGTGTCCAACAGTGGACTAAATAAAGCACGTCCGCTCTGTACGATGTCCCAAAGTAGAATGACTCGTCCAAGCCAGCCGCACCGGTGACGTAACGTCGGTCGCCCCTTCCACTTGCTACGTCATTGCGTCGACGTCCGATGCCGGCGAGCGCCCGAGTAAAAGTGTGTGCGCTCCGGTTCTGTCTGGCTTATATAGTCAGTCTGCCGCTCGCCCCACCACTACCACTAGGGGCGTGTAAGAATATATATATATATATTATGTAGGTTACGACAAATATAATAGAACATATGAAATGAAAATGAAAAAAATATTTATTTCAGCCTTTAGACAATACAATAAAAATACAAATGTAAAAATACAATTGAATTTGTATGAGTCACACTCAAAGCTGTATCTAGCAAACAAAATGGTGTATTATCTAATGCTGGGAAAGCCTTACCATTTAAACCGAATGATCTATATACATACTTACTTTGGGCCGCTTCCAAGCGGTCTCTGTGGAGATGATGGAGAGCCAGCGGTGGTTGACCTATGGCTGAGATGGTGATGATTTACTACTTATTTTAAAAAAAATATCAAACTATAGATAGATTACGTAAACACATGTATTGACTATTGTACCGCCTAATAGTGAGTTGGGAAATAAGCTTTAACTCAACAGTCATTTAGTGCCTGTTTCATCTTTAGCGGTAGCTAATTCCATAGTTTATATCGATATTAAGAAAAGGCCCAGGAGTAAAAAGTGGTTTTGTGCTCAAGAATAATAGATGTACCACTTCGCGAAAATCCGAATGCTGTAAAGTGTGCGTAAGGATACAGTTTCGCGCAAATTGCAGTTTTGTCGCAATATCCCTTGTCTCGTTGTAATCCGCTGCATGATATGGCTGAGCTGCATCATGCAACATGTCAGTAGGCTCGGGACAAATCATTTGCGTTACTGAAAATTCATAAAATCGGCATTGTTGTGCTCTTTTTATGCGGATCCTTGTGATGAGAAACATTCGTCTTTTGGTAGATTTATAGATATGATCTTTCCAAATGTCTGTTTTGTTAGCTTGTATCTTTGCCGTTTGGGCCAACATGTTGGCCCATGTCTCGAAACAGTACAACATTATCTTCTTTTCTACCTACTTGTACAATTAAATAATTACTATAAATTAGAACTACAGAAAAGGTTCTATATTAAATGTTATAGCCATTAAAAAAAAAAAATAGTTGCGACGTGTTGACTTGTCGACTGTAGACTGAAGTATCGACTGCTGATTGATTGACAAAGGCCTACCACTATCAAATCATTCGCTTGTTTGTATCTACACATATTAAGATCTTCCTCCCTTTACAAACAAATAAATCGAACCCTCATACAAAATGGGTACGAATCCGAAACAAATAATTTACCACCCACGGCAGACACTACGATCAATTTGGCACTGAAATAGATTACCGCCAATTTCGGTGTACACGAATACAAACGCACTTATTGTAACATAAATACATATAATCCTTATCTCTCTCGTCTTCCGTGATATATTCCATGTTTATATGTATCCATATAAGTACAATCACATTATAATTGTTACTGAAAGTGAGTAATTAACAGTGACAGTGTTTTTCAATTAAACTAGCTAAATGCTGTTAAATAAGTTTTAATATAGTTTATAGTTTCAGGCGTTAGCTTTACAGAAATGCATTCAAAATACTTTAAATAAACAATCGTCATCATCATCCCAGCCTTAAGCCGTCCACTGCTGGACATATGCCTTCCCCATATAGGGGAGATTTGCCAATACTCGGCACGCTTGGCAGGCGGGTTGGCGAGCGTAGTATAATTTCTGATCATCAAAAGGCGCTGCTGCCCACCTTAACGTGACCTCTTAGCCGACTCTTACGGCACCCGCGGAAAGAGATGGGGGAGTACTATTCTTGGCCGGTACCACCATGGCACGTTAAGTTAATCAACTCATCCCAAATCTAACATTTATGGTCGCACCAGTAGGCCTTCACACTTGATCAACCCTCGTCTTTTGTCATAACACACCTCAAAAGCTTTTCATCGGACGTGTCGTCTTATGTCACAATACTGAACTTGGCACTTTATCCCAACAAAACGGGAAAATAATCCCTACTCACAGGTTAAACATAAGCCACAGAATAGGAAACAGTAAGTATAGAACGTAATATTTCCCGTTCGGATCAAGTTAAACGAAACAGAGGCGCTTCGGCTTTCAAGTTATATTTATATTCACCGTCTGTCGGTACAACCCACTTTGTTCATGGTACTTATACGCGCTGAAATGATATACATAACTTGGTTTTTGAGCACGCTGGGAATTCACTTCTACTCCTGTCATCCTCCTCCTGTCACATTATGTAAAAACCGCTCTCGTATACATACGAGAGCGGTTTTTACATAATTTATTTACTGGATATGCTTTGTAATATTGACATTGATGATTCTATGTTTCTAACCGAAAAAATTGGTTGCCTGTAAAGTCGGTATACGGGCGAAAGGTTTACGTGACAACGACTTTGAGTGCCTTTCACTTTTTATGTCTGTCTCTCTCGCTCTTAGGCGGGCTAACCATGCCCGAGTGGAAGGGACGCGTGCCTCTCACTCGCTCTCATTGTGAGCGCATAACGTGAGCGGAGCGTAACGCAGTTTCTTGAAGTGTCACCCGGCAAACCAATTTATAAGACGTTGTCACGTCAAAAGGAGAAAACTCTCAAACGGGCTGTATTTTTTTTATGTTACCTCGAAACATTTATCTTTAGGTGAACTGATTGTAATTATACGTTATTTTTGGAAGCTGTTCCGTCTCTTATCAAGTTAACACAACACCAAGTTAATTAAAATTTGAATTACTATTGCATATTTTATGAATGTCTCAATAAATAAAAGAATTGGCACCCTGCTTCGACTATTCATACACAATTTTTTCGTAGGATCAATTTGCTCCCGATAGCCAACACTTATAGGCAGTGCTGCCATGAAAGTAACTTGTATCCCGTGTTCAGGTCTCGTTGTTTAACAGTCCGCATATAAACAACTGTTACATTATATGTGAACATTGACAGACTGAAAAAAATTTAGACAGTCATGAGATTATACTGATATTTAGAACGTAATTTCTTTATTTTAATGTTGTCCGATTTTTTTTCAAAACTTACAAGCATGTTATATAAGTTGAACTAAATAATATATGTAATTTGCTTAAATATCACTCAGATAAAAAACTAGTTTCTCCCTCATATGACTTGGTAGTTTAGAAGTATGAACCGACAGAATACGAAACATTATTTTTGTTTCGTTACTTTTGCCACCCAACTTTGACGTTAGTTTCAGAAATAATGTTATCTCGCAGAATTTACTCTTAATTATGGTATAGTATCATTTTGATATAGATTTCCGCAAAGTAACTCCGGAATCTATCAAATTTTCTAAAACTTTTAATGTTAAGTAACATTTTGAGTCTGAAAACTATCGCGAGTTTCTTCCATAATTGTAATGTAACAAACCGACTACGACCAAGGTAAACCGTGGTTTACCACGTGAGTCCTAGTCGGTTTGTTACATTACAGTTAAGTATTTACACACACATATACATATATACATACATTTTTACATTCATCATCCCAAGTTAGTTATGCGCCTTAATTTATTATGTGCCTACATTCGTTCTTACGGCTAAGCGCAAAGCGTAACTAACTACACGAGGGAAAAATAAAAGGCATAAAAAGGCGTAAGTTATTTTATTTTGTCACAGAATTGCATAAGCAGAACTATTGCCTTGTTCGAGTATATCAAATTTATAAGCATTATGAGTAGTGAAGGGGAAGTATAAGTATACTTCTTCTTCTTCTTGCCCATAACCCACACTAGGGGTCGCCACAACACGTTTTTCTCCTCAACTGCGCTCTATAATCACTGTCTGCGTACATTTATACCTACTAGCAGTAATAATTAATTTTCATAGTAATTACAATCGTTCAATCTCGCGGTTTCACCCGCGTGGATTACGATTTTTCCGCTACCTCAACAATCCCACGGGAACTATACTTTTTCCGGGATAGAAGTAGCCTTTGTGTTAATCCAGAGTTTAAACTATCTCCATACCAAATGTCATCGTAGTAGGATTGTAAAATACAACATACACAAGTCTTTATGTATAAATGATTTTAAAATAAGTAACGGATCATTGATTTATTTCGATACATAACACTTTTAGAAAGATAACTACTAACAATTTTAAAAGACATGCATGATAAATGTTGGTGTAACAATGAGTTCATTACTGGAGGAGTTTTGAATAATACTTATCCAAAACTCCTCCAGCAGTGATAGAAGAGAAAGTTCTGAGACATAAGGGATAATATGTTCACAAATAAAGTTGTCAAACTGTAAACACGGTTTAACTTTGCCTGTATTTCAAGAGAATCTTTCATGCGTATTTATATGCTTTGTGAGTTCAAAGGTAGATGTTTCCGCAGTAGACAGTACACGATGAGCTTACAGTGTCCGTTTCGAGGGCTCTTGTCAGAAACAGAATAGGCGTTTCTCCTACACGCTTCAAGTAGCAATAGCGGAGTACACGAAATGGCTCTTTGCACGTAATCCTTGTACAGTTTTGGCAGCCTACAGCTTTGGCATCACTCAATTGACTCTCGATATAGCAGCAAGTTGAATTTCAATAATTCTGTTACAAGTGAAAATCTCTCTCGCTTATATTGTTTTCGAAACAAGCTGTAGTATGGTCTGACCGCGGGTAAGCGGTGTTCGAGCACTCAGACTAATTAGCTTTGCTAATCACGCCAACTTACATACCTATTTACTATACCGACTTGTCGGATGAAATCATGGTCTTTTTGTGACAAGGTCTTTTTGTCTTCTACTTCTTCTTTTGATACCTATGGAGCTTTTCTTGTTGAGTTGTTTTAATTTTTGATCTAATCAAATCGTGGATGTCTCTCAAGAGTGACACATTGTATTAAAACTGTTCATTAATTCAATGATTTGTAACCTTAACCAAATTTTAATATAGGTTTTTCGAGGGATTCTCCTCAAGTTTCGATCAAGCTATGTTTAGCTATTATGCCTTTAGCGATTCCCACAATACAAACAGATACCCAGGATACTATGGTATCATCATCGGTGTTGAGTTGCGGGATAGATACGTCAGGACTGCGAGGAAGTTACCGCTGTAAAGTAAAAGCAGACAGGCCATACGTGCCGTGGCCGTGGCTCAGTAGTCAGTGGCGTGACTTCTGGTCCACGGGGACCCTGGGTTCGAATCCCGGCAGGGGCAAACATTTATGCGATAGTTGTATGTTCCGGGTCTTGGATGTTTGTGTGCTGTGATTGTGTGTGTCCATGCCTCCCGCGACACAGGGAACCCTGGGGGTATTAGTGTATTTAAAAATAAATACACCCACGACCAAGTAACTTATTGCCTTAGTGGCGGACTATTGATTGATCAGCTATTATTCATACATTATGAGTTTTACTGACCATTTTTTTGTTAAATTTATATCCCAACGGTATGTTGAAAGTTGTATCTGCAAAAAGGACACTGGAATTGATTAAAACATGTAAAACTTATTCCACATTGTGTGCCGAATAAGAACTCATTCAATTAAATATATATATTAAATACCCTTATATTTTTCTTATTTATTTAATTCTATAAAAACACCTATTTTTGTAAATAATTTGTGCGTTAAATTTTCAATAACTTCGTTAATTATACGGGCCTTTGATCGCAACGAGGTAACATATTTTATGTTTAGCCTCGAGTTAATGTCGGTCAAAGGGTCTGTTAATTGTATCGAACTCAATTTCAAATATAAGACTTCATATAAGCAATTAACAACAATAAAGGGATGTGACACGTGTTGCCTTTTAAAAGGTCACGTGTGCGTTTGAACTGGAACAGGTTTAAATAATACATATTAATAATGCCTCAACCCAAAGTTTCTTGGCCTTTCGCTTTAATTCAGAGCTGCTTCCGAAATGGCTGAACTTATTTATTTATTTATTTGATTTCACCAAGAATAGTTACATTACAACGAATCTTATTAGTATCTAGGTAGCTTAGTTTGCTTAATGCACTATTTATTATGGGAAATACCACTTACAATATAACAGAGTATATGTTTACTTGGAACCAATTTAATCTTAAAACATTGCATACATAAGTAAACCTTTGTTTAATCACCGTATTCAAACCCGTTTAAATCGCCAAATTAAATGCGAAAGTCAGTTGAGTAAATCTTTTCTTTGTTAGAATATCTCATGGATCTATAGTATAAGGACCTTCTACTATTGATAATAATAATAATAATCCAAAATAATTTGAATCTGAAAACTATCGCGAGATTTATGTCATTGTAATCTATGTAAGGATTTTTTTTTTAATACAATTTTTATATAATTAGGCATTGATATTAGGATGCTCTAGAAATTAATAGAAAAACGTAATTTTAAGAACAACCAAATTACTTACTAAAAAAAAACCAGCCAAGTGAGAGTCGGACTCACGCACGAAGGGTTCTATAATATCTATAAAATAGCAAAAATTATGTTTGTTAAGGGGGTAACCCCTTATAAAGATTAAAAATAAACATTTAAGGGGGATCCCATACTACAAACGTAATTTTTACTCTTTAATCTATAGGTAAATTATTATTCTGTTTTTAGCATTCAATGTTAAAGTGGCAACAGAAATACATAATCTGTGCAAATCACAACTGTGTAACTATTACGGTCCATGAGATAGTCTTACTAATAGGGTCTCGTATTATACTTTAGATACGGAACCCTAAAAAGAAAGGCATATTCAATATGTTTTGTCCTCTACAGGTTTACTACGAGAGAGTGAATACGCACAGTGCGAGCACATCGTTCGCGCACGCGTGCTGCGGGCAGCGCGACGCCTCCAGGAACTTGGTGCTAGACGCGACGACTCCCATCACTAAGGTCCGCTTCAGCAAGGGATTCGCTTTCGCTAACATCGAAGCGGCTAGTGGTGAGAACTAATGTATCTTAAACAAAAATGTATCTTAACTCGTTTGCATAAGATGTAACCGTATGTATCATTATTATATTAAATACAGGTTAAACTATTATATCTGTTCAAGGATCACTGCACTGTGTAATTTATTACAGTATTCAATTAATTATGTATAAGTTATGTAATAATTCAGCTAATATCAATCACGGCTGCGTCCAATCGCCAAGAAATTGACTTACTAAGATTTGTGCTAATTAACCAATTTCGATTTAATATCACATCCTGTTACGTATTAACCTCTTTCCTGCAGTGCACAATGAAATCCATATTCTTAACACGCTTGTATAAGCTTCGCGTGTCTAATATATCGAAAGGTTGTCTGGAAGAGATCGCTTCTTAGCGGTAAGACCGCCCATTGTACATTATTAATTAGTTGTATAAATATTATTGTTAATTTTATGTTGTGTTGGTGTATTTGTATATATATATATCATAAAGAGTTATCTATCTATCTTTCGATATATAACATAAAGAGTTATCTATCTATCTATCTATCTTTCGATATATAACGTAAAGAGTTATCTATCTATCTATCTATCTTACGATATATAACGGATTTTATGATCGTTTACGTGGATTATTTTCACCACTTCAAAGCATCGGATTAATTTGAAACACACGCACTCTTCTCATGGACCGAGGATAATAGAATAATTAAAAATAGTTTGTTCTTTTATCCTTACCAGAATAACCCGTATAAGCGAATTATTATATCTGATACCTATCAGGTGTCTTTGTGGTTTTTATTTTTTAACCGACTCCAAAAAAGGAGTAGTCTATTTATGTTCGATTGTATGTTTTTTTTTGTATGTTTACCGATTTCTTCCCCATTATTGAACCGTTTATGAAAATTCTTTTTTTTTATAGAGTGTACCTTCGAGTTGGTCGCATTTAAATTTCATCAAAATCAGAGAAGCTGTTTTTAAGTTACACTCCAATAACTGACAAGTGTTACGTCTACTTGAACGACTTCCTAATTGAGGGTGAAGTAATCGGTGAACATAGTCAGTGGCCATTGATCCCGTGAGTAGCAAAGGTCACTGAAAAGGGTGTAAAAAATGTTACTACACAAAATGGAACCGACTTCAACTTTCAAAAGTTTAAAATAACTTATCGAAGTTGGTACCATGCGCACAATATTTTGATAATAGTTACTTTTGAAAAAAGATGATACCGACTTCAACAAATATATTTTTTAGTGTTTTCACACTTTATGGTGTTGAAGTCGGTTCCATTTTTTGGTTGATTTTTTAAAACTTTTTGACAGTCGCCGTGGTTTCATCGTAAGTGACGTGACTTCTGTGTCTCCGGGACCCTGGGTTCTAATCCCGGCAGGGGCAAACCTTTCTGCGATGAGTGTTGCTGTTTGTCCCGGGTCTTAGATGTTTGTGTGCTGTAATCGTGTGAGTCCACGCCTTCCGCAACAACAAGGAATCCTAGTGTGGGGGTTTGAGACAAAAAAAAATATGAAGTTGATGAAACATAATAACATACTCACGATATCGCAAACATGATTATTCTCTCAGCCATGTGCGTCCACTGCTGGACGTATGCCTCCCCCATATAAGGGGGATTTGCCAATACTCGCCACGCTTGGCAGGCGGGTTGGTGATCGCAGTATAATTTACAATCCTCAGAAGGCGCTGCGGCCCACCTTCTGGTACGTGGTCCCTTAGCCGACTTTTCCGGCACCCGGAAGAGATGGGGGAGTACTATTCTAGGCCGGTACCACCACGGCCATGCAATAACATGATTATTATCGCTGTTTAATTACACAAGTATTTACCCTTGCAAATCCGAACCTTAAAGAAGCTTAAGCTTTAGTTATATAAACAATAACGGTATTTCTCAACGCAACCTTAAAGCCTTTGAGCTATTTATGCTAATGAAATGTTTAGAAGTTCAGTAAACAAAGGCACCCGTGACTGTTCAAATGGTTCATTAATTAAAATTATGACTGTTACAATTATTCCGGGTAATTAAATATAGCTTAAAATTAAATTATGTTCTTGGCATGAAATTCTTAGTTATTATTTTACGAGCACCTACATTTGATTACCGTCAACTATTTATTTTTGTTCATGAATATTCTTTTAATTGCAACCAGTGTCAGGGTTATTCTAAATTGGATATCGCTTGAACTTTTTACCAGATTTGAAATTGCCTTATCATGTATACAAATTATAGAATACTTATAATATCATCATCACCATCATCTCAGCAGTAGAACATCTTACTGCTACGAGTAGATATCATAGGCTTGAAAACGCTTGAACTAATTTCGTACTTCTATTACTGACTTACTTATATTCTTAAAATTCGCAATGGTTTTTCGTGGCTTATATTGTATTATTATTTAACGCAGCATAGGACGGCCACCGACCAGGTGGACAGACGACCTGACTAAGATCGCAGGCAAGGGCTGGATGCGGGCCGCTTCCAACTGGTCCTTGTGGATATCAATGGGGGATGCCTATGTCCAGCAGTGGACGTCCTATGGCTGAGATGATGATGATATTGTATTTTCATTTCTACGTTTATTCTTTGTAAGAAACAAAGAAAAAATGAAGAATGACTTCATTTTCATTAATTTATCTTTCTTGTACTCGTAATGCAAGAAAAATGGCGCAATATTTTGTTTCTGACTTTAAAATGTCATCTATCAAATAGTATTTAATCCAGCCTGATACAAACAATATAACCAAGAAGTTGGAGTGATCCGGAAAGCTTTTAATATAACTTACTTATTTAATATAACTTACTGATTTAACTATTTTCACAGAATTCGAAGATCAAAGGTCAAGATTCTTTGCTGAGCACGAAAGGTTCGACGACTTCATGGAGATGAGAGAAGGACTCGACCTTATTGGAGTCAGTTCTTTCAAGGAGTACATGGTAGCTTATAGGTAAATTTAGCAACATTTTATTGAAACGTTTAACCAATTCACATTTTACGTTATTTTGAGTTCACCTGAGAAGACGAACGTTCCTTTTTATTTAAATAATATTATGGCTGTGGCTGTAGATAGACTACGTTCAGGTTCTCAACGGTAGCCAAGACACATAGCTGGAAGATAACCCCAACGGCCATCAGCGTTGGGGTCAAAAGGTTCTCGAATGGAGACCACGGACCGGCAAGCGCAGCATAGGACGGCCACCGACAAGGTGAACAGACGACCTGACTAAGATCGCAGGCAAGAGCTGGATGCGGGCCGCTTCCAACCGGTTCTTGTGGAAATCTATGGGGGAGGCTTATGTCTAGCTGTAGACGTTCTACGGCTGAGAGGATCATGATGATGATGAGGTTATCGGGTTAGTAAAATCTAAAATTCTGAAATGCGACACAAATATTTATTCCCCTAGGAATTTTGTGGATATTTTGTTTTGATATGGCATTTTCGTGACTAACACAATGACATGCTTGGTACAAAAAAAACTGGTGGATATTTGCGAATGGTCGTTTCAACATATCATAAGTTGAAACAACCTTTCAACTTATGATATGTTGAGAACCTAATAATTTTCAACGAATCGGTCATCTGTCATTACTTTAAAACATCATTTTTAAACTCCAAATCGTTTCCAGGGAAGCAGATCGATATCCATGGTATTCTTCCCAAGCACTGTTCTGGACATTATCCTGCCTGCTGTTATCGTGGCCTTTGCGGATCCTCATCGAGTGCAATACTGCATACGTCCATTATACAGTAAGTATTGTGATGTTTAAATCATAATATAAAATATTAGTTACTCACTATTAGGTCCACTTTCGACCACATTCGAACCGCGACTGTTGTCACTGAAACTATAGTTGGAACCATCTGACTTACTACGTGATAAATTCCCGTGTTTTAAACATTTATAATAAATAATAAATTAGAGACCACGGACTGGCAAGCGCAGCATAGGACGGCCACCGACCAAGTGGACAGACGACCTGACTAAGATCGCAGGCAAGGGCTGGATGCGGGCCGCTTCCAACCGGTCCTTGTGGAAATCAATGGGGGAGGCCTATGTCCAGCAGTGGACGTCCTTTGGCTGAAATGATGATGATGATGATACATTTATAATGTGTCAAAACCACGTCGTCAGATGTAATAATAAAATATACCTATCTAATAGTTTCACCACGAATATATCTTCAATATTAAAAAACTGACGGAAACTATCAAGTGTTTTATCTTCCCATCTCTAGTTTGATTTTTGCTGATATGCAACAATTGAATTGTACAATTTTTACAGATAACTAAAATATTCGGCACCAACTACGAGCTTGACCCAAGTCGACAGTTAGACCTCGACACGCATCTATCGGACACTCTTCCTCCAGTGACCGCAACAAACTACCCCTGGGCCTTACCTGACGAACAAAGCGCTTTGCTTACGTCAGCCCCCCGCCCAACCCGTGCCTTGCCTCTGTCTCACGCCTCTACAGTAGACAGTCTCGAACTCTTCGCTGCCATCCGGGGTAACTGTGCCTTAGTTCCTTCTTACTCAGAAGCTATGCGAATAGACGCAGCTTTAAGAGAAGAACCTTCAAACGTCCAAATTGATATGGAGCAGTTAGAACCTGAAGTTAGACGGGATAGATCTGCAATTAAAGCGGCTTCTTTTGATGAACCTCCGAGAAGACCGAGAGTTACTATTGCGGGTACGCATTCGAGTCATACCATTTCTAGCAGTGCTAGGTCTAACGAAGCTAAGCAGCAGAACAGACGCTCGTGGGCTGGAGTTTTAACCACGTCCCGAAGTGCAAGACAGATTTTAGAAGACTTCCGAACGTCTACTACTTACGAGCCAGTGCCGGAACCTCAGACGCGTACAAGCAATGAAACCGCACTATTCTTTTCAAGTGAGTTGGAAGCAACTTGCTCCAGAGATCCTTTCGGAGGTCGAGCTCTTACGACTCCAACTGACGAGCCACCATCTTACGAGGAAGCCTTAAGACTTCCCGCTTTGAGAAGACTAACTAGATCTATAACGGGAACTGAACTAGCCAATCCTAGACAAGCGTTTCTCAGAGATGTTGTGGCAAACAGAAGATCCTGTTTAGAAGGAGTGGGGGTTCTCGCAGGAGCTAAAGTAGTTAGGCTGCCGTGTAGTGAACCCGGTGAAGAAACACCTCTATAGCGGTTTTCGTCGTAAAGGTGGACCATATGGTGCAATAATAATGATATATTAGTTTCATAAATGCTGTTAGTGATAAGTTACGTCATATTTATATGCTTTGGAATTATTGAGTGTTTTGAGCAAAAGAGCTTGCGCTTATCTTAGAGGATCTCAAGATTCAAAAAAATGTATTATATAATTAGGTCCTCTATTGTAATGTAAGACAATGTTTAGTAAATAACGGTATAGTTAAGCAACAAACTATAAAGTTATAATGTAAGTACCTATTTACCGAACAGTACGTATTAAGTACAGTTATTTAACATATATTATTTTATGTATGGGTAACTGTTAATGTTGAAAATTTGAAATAAATCAAACAGTCACAGTTTATGTTGTATGTATTGCTTTCGGGCTGTTTGGCCGTGGTCTATGTGAAACTTGTGTTCCAGACGTTTCGTCGATCACTGCGGTCGACATCTTCAGTACTCAGTATCAGAGAAGACGCCGCGAAGGAGAGTTCTACGCTCTTGTCGCCGCTCGGACCTGAACCACTGAAGATGTCGACCGCAGTGATCGACGAAACGTCTGGAACACAAGTTTCACATAGACCACGGCCAAACAGCCCGAAAGCAATACATACAACATGCAACGCCGGCCGTGAAAGCCTTAGAGTTTACAGTCACAGTTTAGTTTATAATCATATATGCAGATTAAAAACTCCTTATTATAAAAAGTGCTTCTTCTAAATCAATAATTTTCTATTCTAATTTTAAGTCTCTAAATTATGAGTCTCTTTGTTGACTCATTACTATTCAAAACACGTACATCAATGTTCATTTGCAAACTGTAATGTTTGCTGAGTTAGTTACGCGTTTCGCATTCATGAACGGTGCTCAAAACAATTACAAATTTCTACTTTGAATACCAGTTTCTAAAAAGAATGTTAATTCGGGGACTGACAGCGTGCTCGTGCTACAATTTATATGATAATATAAATTATAATAAATAATTATAATTATAATATTAATTGAAATTATTTGTGACTCTTTACTTTACTTGCCAGACCAAAAAGATGACAGAAAAGTCAAAGTTGATAAAACCATGAAGACTAAGTTGACGACACAATTAGTTTATCCTTCTAATATTATAAATGCGAAAGTTTGTGTGTATGTGTGTATGTTTGTTACCTCTTCACGCTCAAACGGCTGCACCGATTTCGATGAAATTTGGTATGGAGATAGCTTATACCCTGGATTAACACATAGACTTATTTTAATAATCACCATTATCACCGTTTTTCATCACCACACGGGTATTACCGCGGGGCGCAGCTAATACGAAATAAGGAGAACATTTTTTTTTGTTAATTAATACAATAAAGTTGGTGTGTCTCATGTGCCTGTAATTTCAGCGGAAACCATACCCTTCAAATCGGAACACGGTAATGCGAACACTACTGCCTGGCGATAGAAATAGATTGGTGTTTGAATTGTGACGTTTAAAGATAAACCAATTCAAAATAATAGTTACCCACACATTCCTCAAATGGAAATATTATGTTTATATTTTATACGTTTGTAAATGTTGTAGCTGTGAGGCAGGCAGTGCCTTGTATCTTTGAATCTTAGTGTAAAAGTAACGTAAAAGCTAAAAGCGTTTGAAAATGTAAACTGCTTTGTTTAACTCACAATATAGATCCTGATTTCTTATAAAAGGGAACAAATAGTGAACAAAAAAGAACAAGTGAACAAAGTAGAACAAACACAACACCAATTTTTTGGTGCACATAATAATGTGCACTAAAAAATGAACACCAAATTTTGTAACTGAGCACTAAGTTTAGTAAGTGGTCACCAAATTCGCAGTCATGTAGCGTAAGGCGGAGTCATGTAGTGTAGGGTCGACGACGAGCGAAGCGAGGAGGAGTGATAGGTTTCTTGCGACCGCACAACGCGCAAGCCTAACCCATAAAACTTGTGTAAATTGCATGATGTGAAATTTTTGGTGGCCGTTATACAATAAATTGGTGTTCTAATTTTGGTGCTCACTTACTATTTTTGGTGCTCAAAAGTATTTTTTTGGTGCTTCATTTTATTATATTAGGTGATCAGCTAAACGTAAGCCGTTATAAAATATACTGTGACAATTTATCATACTTATCTCCCTCATGTCGTGTAATGGGTCGTTACCATATATTTATCGTCTTAACGAAAGGGCTATCATAATAATATATTTTGCTATTCGCGTCCCGTGACTTCACGTCAGAAGCAATTATTTTCGGGATGAAAAGTAGTCTATGTGTTAATCTAGGGTCTAAACTATCTCCATACCGAATTTCATCGAAATCGGTGTAGCCGTTTGAGCGTCAACAAACATACACACAAACTTTCGCCTTTATAATATTAGTGGGATATACCCACTAACTTTCGGTTAATACGGGTGTTAGGGGGCTTAGATAAATAGCCCTTAACTAGGCCAAATGTGCAAAAATCCTCTATTACGTACAATATCTTAAACTCTTTATAACATTCCATTTACCATTATAATATTCCTATTCTACCCCAAAAAAAGATGAGGAACAAAATTAGGAATAAGCTGAAACGGGTCAACGACTTTCGATGTAATTACACATACTTGAGATCTTAGAATAACACTTACTTATCCCTTTGAAATAATCCTTTTGAAAATCATACCGAAACAGTACTTTTCAATATTTTAATTTACGCGACGCGAAGCCACCTATTGAAAATGTTATTTATTGATAAATAGCTTCGCCCCGCGGTTTTACCTGCGTGGAGATGATGGTGATGATGAAAAGTCTAGCCTATGTGTTATTCCGGGACTTGAAGTATCTACATACTAAATTTAATAGAAATTGATAACATACACACAAACTTTCGCTTTTATAATATTAGTGTGATTAATTTTACATTTCCAAGACTTGTGATGGTGATCTTGTGCAGGGAGGAACCTTTGAACACTCTTACACTGATTGGATTTTAATTAATTTTCCGAACCGAATTCTGCACAATGTATGAATATGAGTGTCATGGATTGTTTGACTTTATCGAAATGTATTCAGTTTCTTCGATTTGACAGGACGCAACTATTTAATGAACTTATTCACATTACACACTGTAGGCTCCGTTAATTACAAAGAGTTGTATGGTTCACTTCATTTACATTACATTATTATTATTTTTACCATACACTGCAACCCCCGCACTAGGATTCCATGTGTCTCGGGAGCAATGGACACACACACAAACATCCAAGACCCGGGAGAAGCCGCCTACACTCATCGCACAAACCTATGCCCCGGCCGGGATTCGAACCCATAGCCCCGGACATCCGCAGCCACTGCGAACGTCGATTGACGTCATCCTAGGCAGAACGAAAAACTTGACCATATATGTATCGGTCATGAAGGAACAGATTCGGACTGCTAGTGGAGTTATAGCTTAGTTGGCAAAGCGACAGGGCGGTATTCTGTAGTCGTGGGTTCACGTAACCGAACTGCTTCTTAATTAGTAGTATAAAAAGGCAACGTACAAAACACCACATCACCAGAAATGATGCTTTGTAGGTGATGATCGTGGGTGTAAAGTGATTACTTTTAACAAGGCGAAGTGCCTGTTGGCTTGGGCCCCCTCTTTATTAACTTTATTAATATCATTCGGTAAGCATTGAATTTCGTAAACAATTATTCGTATTGAGCTTTCCAAGTATATATAAGTATGTATATTAAATTTTCAAATATGTAAAAACATATATAAATGTTATATATTTTATTCTCCCACATTGTGTTTTGTGGTATGAATAATAATTTGATTCGACAACAAATAGTTATTTCACGCCCAATAAATAGCCTTTTTTATCGAATCTACGAGTATTATATTATATGTCATAATATATGTGCGTACTTTTTATTGTGTAAGTTATAAAGTCTTCTCTAAAATAATCGCTGGTAACATTGTAAGGTAGTAAGGTAATCTGTAAAATTTCCGAAATAATTGCGAAATTATTTTGGTAACTCACCAAAAGTGATATTATTGTAAGAAGTAGCTAATTAGAAGCTATCGAGTTTCAATTAATATTGGCTGTTCGTCGGAACCAATTAAAGTAAGTATTCATTACGGAGTACCTATTTAAATAATTTTATGTATTGTTATGGCGGTAATATAGATTGTAAATTATATAAATTACAAAATGATCAAATTCTTACATTAAATTTATTGTAAACACATAAGGGTTGCATAACAATATATTGATCATTCCATTAAAAACCGTAATAATATCGTCGCAAATAATTGACAATGTTAAATAACTATTACAAAAAGAGGTAAATGCATGGCTCACGCCATTAACTATTTATTTATTCATAAATTGCATACAGCGTTGAACAACTCAAATCATGCAGCCCTCCGATTCAGAACTGTTTGACAAGTAAAAAATCTATTCAGTTATGCATAAATCCTGTATTACAGACTTTCTATAGAGTACGAATGTTTTAATAGACATTCGTGAGACTATTTCGCTTATGTTAGAAGATTAAAATATTCCATTACATTTAAGAATTAAGTGCGAATTGAAAAAGTTCTATACCTATATTATATGTGTGTACAATATCGAATCGAATCGGTTAGTTATCGATCGTTCTGAATCAGGAGGCAGAATCGATATTGTGTATATGGTTTTGGAGGGACTAAAAACTACGTACGTAGTAGACTTTGCCAGCCATCTGAACGAGTTAGTTAGCTAAATAGATCAATTTTTCGTGCCATTTATTTTGCGCACAAGGCTGACTCAATTGGCTAAATAGCTCCGTTTGTCAGTACCGCATATATTGCATTTAAGACTAAGTCAGTTGGCTACATAGCTTAGTTTTGTCGTGTCATGTGTTTGTGTCTACCTGTTTTACTAACGAAGTCACAGCTAGCAAGTGTTGTGCCCCTTTTTCCTAACGGTCAACAAGATAACGTAGACGCCTAGTTAAGTGACTCTTAGCTAAACAATGTCCTAAGAAAAATACGTTTTACCAACTGAGTTGTGCTATAGGTGAGTCTTAAGTCATGAGTTGTCACGTCATTTCTATTTGTCACGAAAAGGTTGGTGCAAAGTTTTTCCATTGTAGGCGACCCATATAATAAACATCCGATTTAGACTCTTATAGAATTAGTGAAAACGGGTGTTATTCTTATAGCACACAAATTTAGATTATACAATATAAAAGTTTATTAATAATGATGAAAATTTAAATGGCTCCAACGTTTTGATCGAACAGGCTTGAAGGTTCACTTCTCTTTATTAGTGTAAAATGGTATAATTATAAGACCATAATAAAATATTGAGAAACCCGTCCATACATAAAGGAGTAATAGGTATGTGCCTAAAATTATTTTTTAAATGTAATTAGGTACTATAAAATGTAATCTGTCTAGTTAACGATGTGTCTTATTAGCAAAGTTTATATATATCACACGATAACAATTAATAGCAAGCGCGAACATTTTAGTATCGACTTTAAGACTTGGCCATTTTCTAAATAGACAATTTTATGTCCTTAACAACTTATTTTCTTTAAAGTTCTACGTGGCTAATAAACTTTAAAAAATACCACATGCAGAGGTTAGTTAATTAATTAGTAAGTTCACGAAGGTTTATTCTAATTGAGCGAAATTTGAAACTATTTGCTGATTTATTAGTGAAAAAATATTTTCAAGCGATCATATTATTTTTCCTTTAGAAAAAAATCTGCGGCAGAGACAAAATACGCGCCTGAACTGTGTAGAAGAAGAAGAGGAAAACACCTGTTAAGCTCCTAATAGTGTGGTGTTCTTGTCATTCTGAATTGGAAAGATCATTTATAACCAACTTCTTTTTACGGGTCATTTTTTTCTCAACACGCTATTAACGCATATAAGCAGGTAATTATCAAATTGAAATACATAAAGACTTTTAGCTATTGGACACATCGTTTATTCAGCTTACTTGTAAATATAAATGATTAGAACAGTAAAATAACGTTACATGCAACTGATTACATTAACAAGTGCCAATGAATTTTAAACTTTAATTAAGGCAGTGTACGAAAGCTTAAGATAAGAAAGCGATAATAATATATCCAACTTGACTTTTCCAAAGCAATTGGATGAAATTATCCCCTGCAACCCTTCAGGGAAGGATTTCACCCAAATACTTCTTTTAATACCCATGACAGAGATGTCAAGGGTCTAAAATTGTAAAACACCATCTCGCTTAGATTAAGTTATGTAGCTACATAGGTTGAAATTCTGACATTCACTCAAACAAACCAAAATTATTATTTTTATTCTGTTGAAGCTAAAATACAAGTTATGATTAAGCATCTGATTCCTTATACTAGAAGAGTTTTATTCCATTGCGGGTACTTCCCTAATTTATTTCTTATTCTGCTCAAAAGTACGCGCAACATAATAAATATCTTAAAAATGTTGTTTGCGAATGTTATACCAATTTGGACTTTATCTTGAGCATATAAGTACTTTCTATACGTTTCTAGCTAGTTTGGTCGAATATCATTATTACTACCATAGGCAAACTTAAATAAGAAATAAGTAAATTTACAGTGATATGCTTAGGCAATATTTAAAAAAAATATGTTAAGGAGCTTCTATGTACGGATTACACGCATTCCATTGTATAATACAGTACACAAAGTAATTAGTTAATTACCATAATACCTGATACCATAATATACTAATAAAAGTGATACTTTATTAAAAAAACAAGGTACCTATGAAGTTTTCCATACACACGGTATCTATATAATTATGATGCCATTCCACATTCATTATTCAAAAAGTTAATTTTAAAGCAAGAATACGCTTTAAACAGGTGGTCAACAGTATTTTTGACGTGATAACGTTTTATAAATTGATGAATACCAGCAACACTCATGAAAAATAGTAACGTTCCGCGTAACGTTCCGCGTAACGTTCCACCTGAGTTTTGTATTACATAAAATAATCAAAGTCAAAGTCAAAGTGTAAGTCAAAGTCGAAGTCAAAGTCAAAGTCATAAATGATTATGACGTTATCACGTAAATCTATCGTCCGTAAACAGACTTTACAGACAACCAATTTTTTTTTTTGATAGATATTTACGATTCGAACCCGTTGTTTTTTGTGTATAGCGTAAAAAAACTTTAAATGTGCAGCCGAATTTTTCCGATTACAGAAAATCAAAACAAAACAGAATCAACTGTCAAATTCTAGAAACTCGATTGCGTCAGCTGTAACCCCAACAGATCTCCTTGTATAGTAGAGTCACACCGATCCGACACTATTAAAAACTAGGGGGTGCCGGATTATCGGAAAGTTCGGATTATTGAATTGTATACAAAAAGTTCATACGTTTATATATTAAACAGGTCAAGTCTCATGTCGTTTTACTGGACATGTTTATCGAACTATTTTCAACTTGAAAACAACAGATAAGAGATAAGTACTTACGTGTTATTGACAATTTTTAAGGTTATACTGACTCCAGTGTGCGACCGTGGAACGAGAGTAAGAAGCGGAGGGTGCCGGATTGCCGGTATTGGACATACCGAATTACCGGTTTAGTGAGACTCTACCGTATCGTCTAATAGAAATATTCTAAATTAGGAATATTCTAATTAAAGCAATGCACAAATTTAAAAGCTTTGAATGTTATGTACAAAACATGAATGTATAAATTAGATATTATAATATAATGTATAGATAACGCTGTAATTAAAAATGTGAAATACTAGCAGATAAGAAAGTTAATTATTTTAAATAAACTGTGTTACGGAAGTTGTTTCGTTTAATTTATTAGTCTGTGTAAAGTCGTGCACACATGCGAATTTGTGTCTACTTTTTTATTATTATAGGTATATATTATATTATAATATAGATCATCCCCAGGTTTTATAGTCAATGGTATAGGTAGTTCCAAGTATTCATAGACATGGATGGACAATGTCACCATCATCATTTGTTTTTTGTTTTTTTTTACATATTATAAGTTTGCGTTTGACAACTGTCTAACCTGATGTTAAGTGATGACGTTGTCTAGGATTTAGCACGCAAACCTAGAAGGTATCAATTCACTCGCGACTTGAAGACTCCAGGATTGTACATATCGGGAAACACAGACTCGGGCAACGAGTTCCATTCCTTGGCAGTACGCATTAAGAAAGTGGAAGCATAACGGTTCGTGCGAATAGGTGGTATATCTACCATATAGCGATGGCGAATTGCCGTACGTCGTTTGTAGCAATATAACACTGCTGGACATACAAGCGTGTGTCCAGCAGTGAATGTTATACTGCCCCCCTATATTTTTGGGGGAGAGAGTGTACTCGTGTACCAGAAACTATGTGATCACTTAGCCGACTCTAATGGTACTGACGGGCCGAGATAGGGGTATGATTCTAGGCCGGTACCCCACGGCAATTCATCCAAAATTACCACATTTGTATTTTAGCATATATGTAATTCCTATTCGAATTAATAAGACTAAAACTATAGTATTTAACTTTTTTTCTGTGAAGTAACAAGTTTCATTAAAATCCTCTACAATTTACCACGGGCTTTATTAAAACTCGATGAATGAATGATATAACACTGAGATTATTTTATTTGCCTTCCATTTTATTATTTACTAGTAGCGCCACGCGGTTTCACCCGCGGGGACAACGGTTTTCTCGCTACCTCAATCAAAAAGTATAGTTACCGTGAATTATCCCACGGGAACGCAATGTAGCAATATACTTCTTCCGGGATAAAAGTAGACTGTGTTATCGTTATATAGTTTGTGTTTGTGTGATGAGTTGTTTTTGTAAAACAACTAGATCTGGCCACACAACAGTACGAACGTTTAGATTTGGTCTTACAATATTTTGGAGACCTACCCAACATTTTTACGGTAGCAGCATACTTATTATAATTAAAACTGCACATGCATTACGCAAAGACCTTGCTCCATGATATATTTTTCACAGCGTATAACAGTATTATATTACCAGCGTGCTTAGTACACTTCTCAATCAGATAAAGTTATAATTTATTTAGTTCAATAAAATTTACTAATGGGTTAGGAACGCACAAGGAAAGCACTACTGCATGTATAGATTAGATTAGATTAGAAAATACTTTATTGTTACACCTTAAATATAAAACAATATTTACAATAAACATAAATGTACATAGAGTGTGACAATGGGCGGCCTTATCACTAAAAATGATCTCTACCAGGAAACCTTCGCATGGAGAGGATCGAAAGAAATTTAAATAACATAGCTTAAAAGTAAATAAAATAAGTGAGTATATAATAAAAAGAAAAAATAAGTTTGATAAATCTTATACATTACATACATACATACATTACATACATACATTACAGTCGTTATGATTCTAATATAATACACAACTTGAGCTTTATTAATTTAAGTATACTTGTTCCAAAACGTATGTTATCAAGTAGGTTTCACCTTACAAAAAGGAAATAAGCCCATGGAAACAAAGATGCCTCCTTTTACAACTTAACATCACGGAAAAACAGAATAATAATGTTGTTTTTTTATCTATTGCGGAGTAGAGCGCGTTCCTAAAATTCACTTCGTTGATTCGACGTACGGCAATGCACCATCACTGTATGGTAGATATACAAGCTAAACGTACGAAGCGTTTTGCTTCCACATTCCTACTGCGTCCTGCCAGGGAATGGAACTCGTTGCCAGAGTCTGTGTTTCCTGATACGCACAATGCATCTTCAAGTCGCGAGTAAATAGGTACCTTCTAGGCTTGCATGCTACATTCTAGACCACGTCATCACGTTAAATCAGGTGAGACAGTTATCAAGCGCAAAGTTATAGTATAAATAAGTTATAATATGTAAAAAAAATATTAAGTTGACCTGTAAATTATAAAAAACTTTAATAACAAATTACTTTGTATTTGATATATAATTAAGAAGTTATCCTTACAACTAAACTAGGCGTAGGCCTATGCTATAATTTAGTAACAGGATATATTTGTTTCCTCTTCAATTGGTGCTAAAGAAAATTAAGATAAAAATATGCTATGCATTTAAAATAAAAATCACACTAAAATTACAAAGGCGAAAGATTGTCATTATGATTATTACTCCTTTGCGCTGAAACGGATGAATTGATTTGCACTAGCTTTACATCACCTTTTCCCCCCGAAAATACTGTTTGTTCCCGGGGGATGACGGGAATAGATAAAAATCGTCGATAACCTTTGACCGCGGATAACACTCAGCTAAGTACCTAGTCTATACATTATAAAATTCAATATGTAATAAAACAATATTAAAACTTGATTACAAAAAAACATTCTAAAATAAGCTTATTTTCCATGACAAAGAATAAACAACTCTGAAATAATCTGAAGCACAATGAAAAACATGAACGTTAAAATTGTTTACCAAAACATGGGACCGACTTCATCACTCAAAACTGTGAAATAACTTGTTGAAGTTGGTACCATTATAGTTCACAATTTTTTTTTACCAAAAAATGGAACTGACTTCAACATTCAAAAGTATGAAATAACTTGTTGAAGTCGGTACCGTCATAGTTCACAAGTAACTGATATCAAAATATTGTGCTCATGGTACCGACTTCGACAAGTTATTTCATACTTTTGAGTGTTTAAGTCTGTTCCATTTTTTGGTAAATATTTTTTTATTTGCTCATTTTAGTGACCTTTGTTACTTATGGGATCAATTGTCATTGTGGTGTAGGTATGTTCAATGATGTCTTCACCCGCTACTATAATATCGTGTAAGTATAAGCACGCATTTTTCAGTTTTTGGAGTGTAATTCAAAAAGTGCTTGTCCAATTTTGATGAAAATTAAATGGGATCACACGGGAAGCACCAGCTTTCAAATAAAAAAGAACGATCAAAATCGGTTAACCCAGTCGGAAGTTAAGCGGTAGAACACACATAAAAAAAAGATTTTAAAAAAAAACTTACGGGTTGAATTGAGAACGTCCTCCTTTTTTCAAGTCGGTTAAAAAGTAAATATCATCACAATATTGTGCTCATGGTACCGACTTGGACAAGTTATTTCACACTTTTGAGTGATGAAATCGGTTCCATTTTTTGCTAAAAAATTTTTTTTACCCTTTTATATACATACGGTCGAATTGAGTAACCTCCTTATTTTAAAGTCGGTTAAAAAATAAACAATCTAAGAGGCAGGGCTGTTCTAAAATAGTCTTATTTTCAATGACAAAATGGGTCCACACAAAGAATAAACAACTCTGTAATAATCTGTATCACAATGAAAAACATGAACGTAAAAACAACATGACTAACTTGACGAGAACATGTAACCCGCTGTTTCACCTCACAAAGCCCGCCAACATTCATAAGTCGTGTAATCGCAAGCCCTCTGACGAGCGTGCTACGGTTAGATAAAATCTGTGAATAATTTACTAGTTTATTTCCATCCCAACGCGCTTTCACGCCATTGAGCAATTTTGTATAGGGTTCATCGATCAATGGCCCACGGCGGAACCTGCCTGTTGCAGGAAATATTTTAAAAAGATGTAGAGTGAGAATGTAATAACAAAACTTAGTCAAGGTTGCATAGTCTGGCAAATTAGATAAAATGATGAATTAAATAAAAAAAAAAAAAAAAAAAATCGAACCTAGCACACATTGATGACAGTAGAAATATTGAGTCTAATGGCTATATATATTTATTATACCGTGCCTTGACCGACTGTCGGGCCACCGCTGTCTACGGTAATGCCTCAAGAACCTGGGTCAGACGAGCCGATGACCTACAATAGATCAACAGTTTTTTTGTATAGATACTGCTCATTGCGCCAATCGTATACGCTCAATGTTGACGGGAGGTAAGGCCTAGTTAATCCCCCGTGTTACCCCACCTTCCTTCTACTTGGTAAAGAAGAAACTAAAGACTGTTCTTCTTATCGTAAGTAGGAAAATGTCTTAAGCCTACTTTTCCTATTTTTGGAAGGTCTCTTTTGACAATTATCTAGGGCAACTCGTCATTTTATCCCGATAGATTAGTACTACGATAAATTTTTTTTTGAGGTAAATGGACAATTGTACAAATGACAACTGATTTAACACATTTGGTATAACACTTAACTCAACAAAATATTATAACAGTTCTAATCTAAGCTTATATAAAGAGGAAATATTTGACTGTTTGTTTGCATTGAATAGGCTCCGAAACTACTAAACCCATTTGAAAAATTGTTTCACTGATGTGAAGCTACGCTATCCCCGGGTAACATTGGCTAATATTATGTTTTAAAATAAATTGGGGATCCTTATAATATTTAATTTTGAAACATTTCACCCGTGCGAAGCGCCGGGGTGAACCGCTAGATTAGAATATACACATATCAGTAATAAATGACACAAGTTTACGAAAGAAAATTTTGTAATGCAAGCATAGAAATACTTTCTTCGGTCAAAGATCACGTATGTTTTTAAGCTATTGCATAGCTTTTATTGCGGGTCTTGAGCGTGGAGACCGAATCCAGGACTCCGTAACGAAAATAACCTGACTGATACTTTTTAGTTTTGCTGTCTATCGACGAATAGCAGAACTTTTAATGACTTTTTTGAATTATCACGCTTGTCTGTTTAGTTCAGCAACTCGCCTCTAGGTGGCATTTGTTGTATCGGCGTTACTGCATGAGTTATTAGTATATTAATTGCATAAGTTGATAAAAAATGCTATGCAATAGCTTTAGCTTTACCGCGGCAGTCCCCGAGTGCCACACGTCTTTTTTTTTTCATTTAATTTGTAATAATCTATGTGAGGCCGCCAACAGAAGTAGCTGGAGATGAACCGTCAGCGCTACCGAAAAGACACCCCAGTGATCACGACCTTCAGCTGTTGATACACCGACCACAGAGAGATATGGTATTGGCGGGTTGGCAGATAGGTAAGTTAGTAGCTAGCCATTGTGATATTCGGGTTTTCAGGCTATGGAAGCTGCCGATTATATAGACCTAGCACCTAGGCAATGAAGCAATGTACAATATTTTATGTAGGAGCTAAAAGGTAGCCAATAATAGAAGCAAAATTCTTCCCTCTTCAAGGCGACACTGCTATCGTTTTTAGTAAAATGTTATCTCTTATTTATTTTATAACTCAAGCCGTTGGTGCGGGTATCGAACCAGCGTCAGTTTGACAGTCGACGCTCCCACCGCTAAGCTATCATCGGCCGTGTCGCTAGTACACTATAAAAGCTTCGCTATTAATACTTCTGGCTATGCTTATTACCTGCTGTAAATTATGATAATCAAAATGACTGATGTTGATAAAATAAAACATCGTTCATGGAAACTCCGTAATCAAATGAATTAATTCGATAATCTCGTTAGAAGGGAATTCGAGAAATTCTCGCCGCTCGTTCAGTGCAATCTAATTATTTGATTCTGATCGAGGTGAGATTTTATTACGTGACGAATGACGATTCAATTGACGAATTCAGCAGTAAAATAAGGAAGTTTTAAGATATTTTTTATGGTTTATTGCATTTCATTTTTTTATATACTGTATAGATCTAGCGCTTGGCCACTATCTCACATCATGCTAGGCGAAACTTACGGTCAATATTTTGAATGATGTAGCTCAGATGGCAAAGCGACAGGCGGTATTTTGTAGTCGTGGGTTTAAATACCACAAGTAACCAAATTATTGCTTTCTTAAATTTGAACGTAAGGAAGTTTTAGTTGTAGTTGTTATATGTTACAATTAACTTAATTTGGAATGTTTTTTTTTGCTATTTGGTTTGTAGTTAATTATGGGGCAGGTACCTATAAGGCTAGCGTTTGGATAAAAGTAGCCTTTGAATCAATCTAGGATCTAAGCTGTCTCCATACCAAGTTTCATCGAAATCGGTGCAGCCGTTTGAGCGTGAAGGAGTAACAAACATACAAACTTTCGCTTCTATAATATTAGTGGGATGTGACTTGATTTCAATGTTTATCTTACCTTAACACCATGTTTAATTATATAAGAACAGGTATTGCTAAATCCATTTTGTCGATATGAGTTTTGTCCAAGGCACGAGACGAACTCAGAGTAAACTAATTCCAAACGCTGCTCGCAGGTACCACAAAGTTATATGCAGTGTAGTGATACCAGTAGGTTTAATAACATTTATCCGCGTATTTTACCTGTTAGATAGAAAACAATCATATGTAACGTTAGTCTTAAACTACCTTTCTGCTGTTCCAGGCAAATTAAAAAAACGTGTCATAAAATAAGCAAGGGTACAAGCTACCCTATTACAAGTAGAAACTGTTAATTCAGAAGAATGAACAGTGATTTAAAGACATTTTGTTTTCTTAATTCAAATTATTTTTTATATAGGCAGTCGTGCGTCCAGTATATCACTTGATGTTCATCATCAAGAAATCTTGTTTTTTTAAACAGTTATTTATGTATTTAATTTATCTGTCTAAAATTGTAACGATGGTATCCTCTTTTATCTATTCCTCTACTTACTGCTTTGAGTATACAGCTTCCTCCGGTTGGTTATTTTATCTGAGACTTACTGGACTTATCACTTAGCTACTTTTGTTATAGCTGGCCATTTACAACAAGACGTCATCGAATGTGTTTTTTTTTCTAATGGCATTTATTCATATTTTACGCCATCTTGGTTTTTCATGTTCCAAATTTGATCATGACACAAATAATGTATACATCCTTAATACATTATTAGTTTACACGTTCTGTTCATGAATCATCAAATAATCAATTATTAATATAATATTAACTTTTAGTATTATTCCATTCCTGTATATATTCTATTATAAATTTCAGCTTAATTATTTAATCTATAATAATATGTTGTATTTAATTGTATGTAGATATAATTTATACTTTTTTTTTTAACATTCACACAAGGTCTTCAGGTCCCAAACTAAGCAGAGCCTGTGCTATGGTAACTTGATATATATACATGTACACACCCAGACACAGGTCAAGCAGATATGTTCATGCACACAATGTTTGACCTGTCCGGGAATCGAACCCGGAGCCAGCGGCTAAGAAGGCAGAGTGCTACCAACTGCGCCAACCGGCTAGTCGAATGGCCAGGCCAGGATCAAATAAGGATGCTCCGGGACAAAGTTTTCAGAGTTTGTTTCATAAAGTGATCTACTTTTACAATTTCACTGTGTCATCATGTCCGAGTTAATTACTTTTATGTCCCTAGCGCAAACCGAATTCCCAGAGTACCGGGATTTGTGCCGGACAATCCCCGGGTAACTGATACACGGCCGGCAAATGATACTGATTGCAGGCACCTGCGCGTATACGTGATAATGAAATTAAATTGGATATATGAAACTTGATTACTCAGTGGCAATTGTTTTGGTAAATTGACTAAGAGATATTGTTGTATTTTTATTATATTATTTTTCTATAATAATTTGTCATTAACCTTACGCGGGCATTAAACATTTCAATTTTAGTAACCAAACTGCCCTCTACTTGTTAGCTTATTACTAATTCTGTACTTTTTGAGTGAAACAAAAATAATATTAAAGATGTTTTCTGAAAAGTGCTGCATAACATATCTTACTACAAACATACATCAATTTATAATATATTATATTAATTAACATTTGCGTCCCTTTACTGCGAATTTCGTTCCTTTTTAGACATCCTCGCGTTCTAAATCTCCAATCACTACTGGCAGCCAGCACTGGCATTGATATTTATTTATTTATTTACACCAGAATCAAAAAGAAAATAACTAATCCTAAGTAATAAACTAGCGAAACATTTGTGATAAACGATATTCATAGGGGTATCGTTCAACAACAATATGGCGTGATGGACAGGAATGATGAGGTGGAATTTGGAATCACGCTAGACCTTGAATGCTGATTAATACACTTAAACAGAGCATTCTGAGCAGCTGCATCTGTTGGATGATGTTATTTTAAAACTAGAGCGCGGAAGCTAGCCCGTTGGTCCCTTAAAAGTACTTTACTACCATCCTAATAAAACCAGTGAATGGTTAAATTTATACAATAAAATTGCAGTGCAGTCTGTCTTGTGTTACCTGTCAACTGCTGTTGACAGCCCGCCTTTCCTCTCTCTCTCTCTCTTTCGTTGGATAAAAGTTGTAGGTTTTTATTTGTAGTTTATTAATTACTCTTCTTTCAATGTTGAAAAAGCTGCTTACATAATATTCAAAGATTGATAAAAATATATGAATATAAAGATATGAATATTTATTATCCACGTGTAAGTAACTACAACATATTTATTATAATTTTTTTTTTATTTTTTATTATTTATCAACTTTCACACAAGGTCTTCAGGTCCCAAACTAGGCAGAGCCTGTACTATGGTAACCTGCTGACTGATATATATACTTATATACATGTATATGTATATAAGTACATTCACACAAGGTCTTCAGGTCCCAAACTAGGCAGAGCCTGTACTATGGTAACCTGATGACTGATATATATACTTATATACATATACACACCCAGACACAGGTCAAACAGACATGTTCATGCACACAAATGTTTGACCTGTCCGGGAATCGAACCCGGGACCAGCGGCTCAGAAGGCAGAGTGCTACCATCTGCGCCAACCGGCCAGTCATTGATACTTAGTTTATGATAAATGGTATATGGTATGATAGTTTGGTCCTTCCTGTCCCCGAGACTTGTCTCCGCGAGGCAACAAATAAGAATAAGTGAGTGGGATTGAAAAAATAAAATAAAAAAATTTATCAGTCTCTCAGTGACTCTATTTTTATGTGGTCATTACGTATTCCACAAATGACACCACAGAAACGCTAAAAGTATATGACTCCAATGTACCAGGTATTAGCAATTTACTGTTATTTTAAAGATATGTTTATTGTACAGTTTGTTGATGATAGCTGTTGAATTTTAATGTCAGTTTTGTAAAGCGTAAATGCGGCCGTGGATCTGGGCCGCTGCCAAACTAATTGTGGAAATCTATGGGGGGGGGGGGGGGGGCATAATATGTCCAGCTGTGAACATGCTATGGCTAAGATGATGGTGATGAAGCATACGTACAGAATTGAAACTATAGTAATTGTACAGCAATGTGTAGTATATTATAGTCAATTGTAAAGTGTAACATACAATCTATACAATTAATTTTAATTTATTTTGCTGCTTTGTTAATTAAATTTTTTATTGTAAACTCCTATGCAACTTCTATGCCTGAAAATCACGACATTTGTTTATTTTTTAATCGATAAAAGGCGCTTTTGTTGATACTTCAAACCAGTATACAGGTAGCGGCAACACCGAGGCGGTGAACCGTGTGGCGCTTGGCGACATATCAAAGAGGTTCGGGCTTTGATGTGCCGCCAAGCGCCAGTGTTTGTCTGCCTACCTGCCTACATCGTATTATCGGTAGCGCCGATAGAAACTAATTGTTTATTGGCATCAGCTTTAACAATTACATAGATACTATACACATGAAAATATGATAAGCAAGACTGTTTTTGGCGAAAGGTTTTGTTTTATCTTGATTTATTTAGAGACTTTTAGTCGTCTGACGACAATTATCAGTCCCGTATTGGCCACACATGGATCTATACTGACATAATTATAAAGCATCATTCATGATCCGATACATGGACCATGACGAAAGGTGAAACATGTCAAAGAAATGGTGTTTTTTATAATTTATAGATCCAGCGTTAAACCATTATCTCACTAGATGATCAGTGACGATATGTTTGAAGATGCAATCACCCTAGAATGTTTATTGGCTCTCTCTGTTTGGTGATAGTTTTTCAAACTTGAGAGTGGTACCTAGCCAGGGGGCATGCGAACTCCAAAGTACCTGCAACTGTGCTGGGAATTTGATAAGCTACCTTCCCTGGTGCTCAAACCGTTCTGAGGATCGAACCATGGCGTCCATCAGTTTAGACGCTCCCACCGCTGAGCCATCCTTGCTTCAAAGGTCGTCTTTCGCATAACTTCAACACGGTCGCAAAATCAACAATACGGTGTTATGCATGGTGGTAGTGTATTTTCAAGTACCCAACTGGCTAGCTACCACCCTCAAGTTTGAAAAACTGTCACCAAACACATGCAAGAGTCCTTGAGAGGCAGTAAGCATTATAAGCCTGGCGTGATAACATCTTGGACCGCATCGTTACTGACCATCAAGTGAGATAGTGGTCAAATGCTAGATCTAGAAGGTACAAAACATTATTCAATTCGTTTGTTTAAAGTGAAAGTCTTAAAAAGAAAAATAACCTTCCATCTGAAATAATATTTTTTCACTACTGCGGATTGAGAAAATGGGCTGTAAAAGCGCTGAAGCGCACTTTATTGTAAGTATCGCCTCTTTTATTATTTCTTCAACGTCCTTTGGATTAGATGCTCAATTGGAGATGCTACTCCAAGCATTTATATCTTGTTTACGACATTAGAAAGATAAATAAGTGTGGTTAAAAGAGTGAAGAAGATATCTGAGTAAAGTTATGTTTCAGGGCTATAGAGCATTGGAGTGTGTTTCTTGGAAAGCTCTAGAGATTGCTATACAGATACCTAATACGCCTGTCATATGGACAACTAATTAGCAGTAACTATCGTCTAACACAGTAAGAAGTATAAAAACCAGATATGACTGACCATGTATGATGCTGGTCCCCACGACACAGGGGATTCTAATCTCGAGAACAGCGAGCAATAACGTTGATTTGAAGGGGCCTTAATTAAAATAAAATATTAATAACTAATTACTATACTACAGCTACTACAAAAACATTTTAGCAATCTACTACATATTGTCAGCCTATAGATAATTCAAATGCTCTAACCCGCTACCAGTTGGCACCGTGCGCGGAATACTAGCAGCATTGCCACGTTGAATTGCAGTGCTGCTTAGTTGAGCCAAATATGTACCAGCATTTTGGTCACGCGTCGCATAGATCAAACGCTCTGATAAGTTTTGGAAAATCCGATGAGCTCGGGGTCCCCACTGGCCTATTGTCTCGACCCCAAACGGTTCAAATATATATGTAAGGTAGGTTAGCATATTTTCGCCATTTTAATTGTTCCGCCGAATAAGCCGCGGGGCCAGATAAAATTAATAAAAATTAAATGTTGTATGACTGAAGTGTATTCAATCGTGCAATATTTAAGTTATTTCGTGTTTTTAAAGCTGCATAAAAAAAATGAACTGTTGTATAGAAGATCGTTTATTATACATTGCCGATAACATAATATACATACACATTACACGTAAGCTGCTTACTGCCGCGTGTGCAATATTACAAAAGCGCGCGTAAATTCTTCCAGAGGCACAAAAAGTAATAATTTGGAGCTCTTGGTTTGAAATGCATAGTAATGTTCCGCACCTTAGGGTATCAGTTAGAGACCGCATAATGAACCGACAGTAACATAATTACGTAATTACTTGTAACAGACCTCGACAAGATAGAGCTTTTCATCTCTCTGATTAGAGCCCCTTTTATCTTCGATAATAAAGTGAATGGCTAACTAGGATAACAGCCAAACAAAACTGTCACCCTTAATCAGTTTGAACAAGAGCGTTCACATATGTGAAAAAGCCTCATTTCATTCATATTTCGTACAAGAGTGACAGATTATAGTTTACAAGCACCCTCGGCTTCACTCGCATGCCTTACGGGTACAATCTGCTCTGGCTGATAATTCATGGTAAAATGTAACATGTTTCAAGCATTATCGTATTTCTTCCAATATCGTATTTTTTTATTACTGTGAGCTATTCCAGGGTAATAAGCTCTTCATTCATAATTTATAGCAAATCCGTTCAGTCGATTCAGTGTGAAGGAGTAACAAACGAGAAACAAACTTTCGCTTTTATTATATTAGCGTGAAACCAACTGCAATAAAAATAACAACAGATTAAGTTTCGATTTTTTATTTCGAATTCCAAAACGCACGTATGTTTTATGGAGCGTCACTGCCATCTTGGGCGAAACATCTACCAAGGTAGTGATGTCAGTGCATTCTGAAGAACGCAGCTAGAAATCTTACATACATAGAGGCATATGGTCTAAAACATACCTACTGCCAATGATGTTTTACTAAAGATGACGTATAATACTGCGCGGTGCTCAGATTTTGTTCCTTTACAGCATAAACATGCTTACTGCGACAGATAATACGGTAGAAATAACATAGAAAAGGATAGCTATATGTTTAGACTTGCGCTTGAAATACGCGTCATAATGAAAATTACTACAATTGACTTAATTTTGCCGCCGCAGTTTCCGCGCGCTTGTGCGACATCTACCTAATATAAACATATAATAACATTGTCTACTGCTAATTTAAAGTTCGACAAAATAGCGGGTTTTTTGTAACAAAGACATCCGGCCGGGCCTTCCTACAAGGCGCAATGGAGCGGGAGATTGCGTATCCACAAAAAAGTTGATGAGATAATGAGCGCCGTCGGGCGAGGAACGAACATTTTCTAGTAGTTTCCTTGATTGAAAATCTTCCGTTTTAATAACGTTCACTTTATTTAAGAACGTGAAAAGTAAAATATTTTAAAAATAATTAAAAAGGATTTCATTTTGCACAGGGATGAAGTTGGAATTGTTACAAAGCTCCAACTGCAATTTCCATTGCTAAATAAACAATTCAAAGCCTTTCAAGCGTGTTTTTATTTTTTTAAGTTTTGTTTTGAGTCGGTTTTTCTCTCTATTCTCATATTTAATTTTTCAATGAAGATGTGCATGTATTTTTTAAATTTATTCTCATAAAACAAGGTACATGCAAATACAAGGTAACATATATACATGTTTACCTGATTAGTTGTATGTACGATGTTGTTTTTTATTACTTCATTAAATAAACTTGGTTTAATCATTTCTTGTTTTTTATTTCTTAAATAACAGCTTTAACAGATATGGTAACCACTTGCCCTAGCTTGTTAACAACGTTGCCCAAGTTGGTGTTAGTTACTCTCAGACTGTTATTTTTTTCTTTATAATAAATTTATTGTATTGTATTAATTAATTATAATATATTTTGTTTTACTCAGAATATTAATAGTTATAAAATCTAACAAAAATGATCCAAATGTCTTCTTTATATCAAAGTTAAATATGTAAGATTATTTTGATCGCATCGTATGAGTGCTATCAACAAGTAATCTTAACAAATTTTGAGGTAACCTAAAAATCAGAACTTTTGGCCCAGCACTTCTGAAATAAAGTGGATAACTTTGTCGTTTACGAATCGATTTTGATGATTGAGTTCAATTTAAATTTCATCAAATTTGATCAAGTGCTTTTTAAGTTACACTCCAATAACTGAAAACTGGTATGTCTACTTGGACGACTTTCTAATTCCGGGTGAAGAAATCGGTGAACATACACAATTTACTTCAACACTCAAAAGTATGAAATAACTTGTCGAAGTCGGTACCGTGAGCGCAATATTTTGACATTTTTTTTCTTTCTAACGGACTAATGCTGTTTGGCCTCTACTGGCATTTACAGCTTCACTAGGGGGGGGGGGGGGGGGGGGGCACTGATGGGGCTCAGCTGTGGTACCCTAAACAATAACCTCATTCGCAGTTTATATACGGACAACAAACAACAAGGCTCCTTAAAGGGTAGGGGGCGCCGCGCTGTCGCGACTCCACGGCGGCGGGGGCCTGCGTCAGCGTTTCCTTTTATCTGTGGTTCGTGTGGGTAGATGAAGCCTTGGTTTATGTTTTTGTTTTCACCACAGAGTAAATAGCAGGTACAACTGCACGAACACATCTGACGTAGTACATAAATTATTTTATGATTGCTCTGAGTAAGTGTAAGCAATATTTAAAATTATTTTAAAGACCAAATTTTAAATAATTAATCTTCCATGGTGATAGGGTACCTCTGACCTAGAACCTAGACCTACCTCTACCTAGAACCCTCTGACTTATCTATATGTCTGTGTGGTGCTGGCTCGGTTGTTTACTCTCTGTCTGCGGCATTGTTACTTGCCTGAAAAACTTATTCGTACGCATGTTGTACCTATTGCTAAGAACAAAACGGGTGATATCTCGAGCATGGCCAACTATAGACCTATTTCTCTGGCCACTATAGTGGCTAAAGTGCTTGAAAGAGTGTTTCATTCCCACATTAGCTCAAACGTTAACATAGACGATGGACAGTTTGGTTTTCGCTCAGATGTCTCGACAGATATGGCAATATTTTCCTTGAAGCAGGTTGTAAGTTTTTACAAGCAGCATAACACTACAGTGTATGCTTGTTTCCTCGATTTAAGTCGTGCCTTCGACACGATAAATCATGACATGATTTGGAAAAAGCTTCGGCATGCCAGAGTCCCTGATGAAGTCGTGGAACTTTTCGCGTACTGGTATCGCAATCAGACCAATAACGTTAGATGGGGTGGGGAGTTGTCTGACAGTTATCGGCTGTCATGTGGCGTGAGGCAGGGGGGACTTACCTCTCCCGATCTGTTCAACACATACGTGAATGATTTGATCGTGGAGCTGAGCAGCACTCCAGTCGGGCTCAGGTTGGATGGCAAATATGTCAACAACCTGAGTTATGCTGATGATATGGTGCTGATCAGCCCCTCGATCAAAGGATTGCAAAAACTTTTAAACATATGTCAAAATTATGCTATTAACCACAATTTAGTTTATAATAACAAAAAGACAGAAATGGTCATATTCAGATCGGGAAAGAGTCCGGATCACGTGCCTCGTGTCTACTTAAATGGACAATCTATAAAAACTGTAGATACTTTCAAGTACCTTGGCCACATCGTAACGTGCAACTTAAAAGATGACGCTGATATAGAACGACAGCGTAGGGCACTATGTGTTGTAGGCAATATGATTGTGAGAAAGTTCAAGAAGTCATCACCTGACGTGAAAATGACCTTATTTAAATCTTTCTGTCAGACTTTTTACACTTGTCAACTCTGGACCGACTACGCGAAGAAAACGCATGATTCCATACGAGTTGCTTACAACAACATCTTTAGGCAGCTCATGGGTCTCAAACGATACTGTAGTGCTTCGGAAATGTATACAGTGGCTAGAGTGGACTCGTTTAATGCCGTCCAACGGAAGCGGATTGCATCTTTCATGTCCAGAGTGCACAGGTGTAACAATGCTGTTATCAGAAGTCTAGCGGACAGACTGATGCTGACATCAATGTATAGACGATGGGTGGAGATTGCCACCTGATTACATAATATATATGTATAATATAAGTATTTAGGATACTTAAGTTATACGGATATATTTAGTAATGTATAATTTAATTTAATAATTTTTTTTGTGAAATTCTTTTGGATCCTTGTGTCTGCAATAAAGTTTATTATTATTATTATTATTACGTGAGTAACTCCCGTGTTTTATACATTCATAATGTGATAGGGTACGTTCGAGTAGGTACCTGCTTGGCTAGTTACCACCCTCAAGTTTTAAATACTGTCCAAGCACAGGTGTGTTCAGGCGGCAGTCCTTGAGGGCCAGTGAGCATCCTAGGTCTAGCGTGATAACATCGACCACATCGTCACTGACCATCTAGTGAGGTAGTGGTCAAACGCTAGATCTATACAGCATAAATAATACAACCGATTGCACTCCGTGTGCTCCGTACTAGCGTATTCTGGCAGAAGTGAAAACTTGAACATGATTGATGATTATGATGGAGCCTATGTGTTATTCCGGGACCTGAAGCCACCAACAAAATACCAAATTTCATCCAAATCCATTCAGCCGTTCTGGCGTGATTGAGTAACAAACATCTATCCATCCAAACTTTCAGATTGTATGTTGACAAATATTTGTTGATAAATAAAACAAATAAATAAATATATATATTAGTGGGGCACACATAATTAAACTGACGTTTTTTTTTAAAACAATGTAATCTTTCCTCTTTATATCGGCGTTTTGATAACCGAACTCATTAATACTTTTAAGAAAACGACCTTATCGAATAAAAAAAGGGTCAAATTGAGAATCTCGAATTACTTTTTCATAGTATACTTATACTAAATGCGGCTAACTGCATTTTTAATTTATTCAAAATGTGTTCTCTTGTCCCTATCTATTGGTATCATATCATTGATAAGCTCCCAATTAACTGATTGATTCGCTTTATAGCTGGCGTTTTATTCTCAAATTGAATACGCGAAATTGATTCAATTTTAAATCAGATACCCTATTTTCCTTTTATTTTGTAAATCCGCAGATTTCCCACAACGTCTATGGGTACTGTTTGTATATAATACAATATTGTTGTGTGTTTGTTATCATGTACGGTGTAAAAATTTATAAGTTTTTGGGAGTCGTGATCCTAATCCTACTAATATTTTAAAGTGTGTATGTTTCGATGTTTGTTGATCAATCACACCACAACGACTGGGCGGATAGGAATAAGATTTCGGACAGTTAGTTTATTTGGAAACCCCACGCGGGTGAAGTGGCTGAGTGTTGCTAGTCAGATTATAAATGCGAAATATATCTTGATATTCACAAAACAAAATTTCAAAAATGCAAGTGAAATAAAAGGGGACACCTCAATACACTTAGTCCGTCAGGATTCTAGAGCACGTACTAGCGCCTTTAGTAAACAAAATATCTTCTTAGCGAAAAAACGCTTCTATGGCGGCCGTCATCTACATCATATGAGATGAGAAATATCTGACACAAGAAATTAATAACGTGAGCGTAGAATAGGTTCGATATTCAATTGTTGATACGATATGATATTTAACTATAGGATACGCAGCCTTCCTGCTTGAATCGATTCCCCAATGCTGAAAGTTTAACCAAATTATGGTATCAACCCAATGATATTTTACCAAAGATGTATATTCATACTGCGCGGTGCTCAAATTTTGTTCCTTTACGACATAAACATGCTTACTGCGACAGATAATACGGTACAAATAATAAAGAAAAGGATAGCTATATGTTTAGACTTGCGCTTGAAATACGCGTCATAATCAAAATTACCTACTACAATTGACTTAATTTTGCCGCCTCAGTTTCCGCGCGCTTGTGCGACATCTACCTCATATAAACATGTAATATCATTGTATCAACCTGTCTCTTATTATGTCGCGAATAACAATAATTTTCTGAAGGCCCTGACTTTTGGGCCATGTGACCAAATAATTCGAACATACAGCGGACGATGCGAGCACTTCGAAATCATTCGTGCCAGATTTTTACTTGAAGGAACATACTATTTTATTATTATTTTTACTACAGTAGTTAGGTTAATTATTTGGGACACATTTACCAATCAAAATGAGTTTTACACAAACGCATGATGCTTACTGCAAAATAGCATTTATTTTCATGTTGACCACACTCTTACGCCAATGACATTGGTTGAAACTTTGTTATCTGAGTGCTGCCATCTTCTTAAAAAAAATAAAGCAAACATTGTTCCAAATAACCCCTTGAGTCCTGTATAGCACCGAGGTACGTTATATATTTTATCTTGAATGAAAATATTAGCTGCTTATTGAGGATATACAAAACAGACATAAAAGTTAGAATTTAGCCAAGTGAGTTAAGAACTCACGTAATAAGTAAATCGTGTCAGAATTTGTTCCACAAGTTCGCACAAAGAGATTTGGATCCAAATCTCAACAAAACAAACATTCTTTTCAAGGATATCGCATTCCTACTTGTACTGTACAGCCTTTTAAAAGGTGGATAAGTATGATTTCGCTGAAAAAGGAGAAACTTCCAGATATATAAAGCGATTATTCATTGTTTATTCCCTCTTTTAAAAAGGAATGTACAGTCGACTCAGAAAATTGTCTGCCCCGATTTTGAACAAAAGTTTCAGAATTAGTCAAAAATATAGGACGGGAAAATCAACCTTGTTGTTTTACGACGTCAACTGTTAAAGATAAAAAATATGCTATAATCATCTTTTCACCATACCAGCCATCAATCGCTAGTTTTAGTCATCGATATCTCACAGGAAAAATGTATTTACTCACAAGTTAGTAAAATGATTTTAAAATTCGAGAACGCACCTGACAAAGGTACTTGAACGAAGCCTGTGAAAGAATCCTTCCCACCATGCCTTGCAAGTTCTGTAGTTTGTAGCAACTCGCAAGATGCGTTTCACTCAAGGGTAAAGTTTCGTAGTTTGCAGCAACTCGCAAGATGTGTTTCACTCAAGGGTAAAGTTCTGTAGTTTGCAGCAACTCGCAATATATATTTCACTCAAGGGTAAAGGTCTGTAGTTTGCAGCAACTCGCAAGATGTGTTTCACTCAAGGGTAAAGTTCTGTAGTTTGCAGCAACTCGCAAGATGTGTTTCACTCAAGGGTAAAGTTCTGTAGTTTGCAGCAACTCGCAAGATGTGTTTTACTCAAGGGTAAAGTTTTTTTAGAGTTTCGTTTCGTTTCGTAAAATTTCGCTACCCTCAGGGTTCAGGTTCAGGGTACGATAAATTCGGTGATATGTATTTTTTAAGTTTGCTGTCTGAGAACTCCTCAAAACGTATTTGAATTTTTTTAACGAAGACTTTTTTCTGCGTTTAGGTCTATGGAAAGTCAATAGGTGTTTCTTCTGACATAATTTTATACAACATGACTCATGATCATTTTTAACAAATATGATAAAAACAAATCAAGAAAATATGAAATATTTCGCGGTTATAATATATTTATTCGCAAAATGTTAATGAGAGTAAGTTTTCATTTATATGATTATTATTGTTTTTATAATTAGATAATCATTGCAACGTCTTGTTCATGGGAACATTTAATCGCGTACAAATTGAACGCCAACAAAATTTACTTTGTTCTGCCAACAAAATGTAACAATTAATTTTAATTAACACCTTTAATTAAAAATCTGTTTACTTGCTACAAAATGAACACAGTTAAATACATGTGAGATGCGGAGCCAAAATGAAAGAAAAAACTTAACGACCTCAGTAACTTTATATCTACTTCAACTACAACTTTAACAAAACTTTACTGAGGTCGTTGGCCATAGGTGCGTTATTCATTTGTTTTTGCGACGACGATACAAACAATTTGACGTTAGTCATTCGTGCTACAGGAATTGAGTTAAATTGATTCGATAGCGATTCGATTATGAAAAATATGCTATCTATGATAATATATCTATGATATGCTATCTATGACCATCACTGTGCTTAAAAATCTGCCTTCAAATAAGATGACCATAATTCCTCTCACATATACATAACAGCTTGTTTTACATACTGATTTATACATTCACCGAATTTAATTCACAAAATGTCATTAGGGCAAGGTTTTACAGCTTTGGTTAGTAGATAAATTATTTTAAGGCGGACAGGAGGGTTGTTTACTGACGTAAATTAAATTACACGCGCGCTATTGTTCAAATCTCGTTAGGTATTCATTTTGTTTTAAATATGGTAAAGTTTTCTAAGATTTATTACGAAATACTTGAGTGTAGGAAACATTATTTTGTAATAATGAAGTTACACCAATATTGATGTTTGTCATTAGAACATTTAAAAGTGCTAAATAATAACAGTTTTAAATACATTTTTAAATATATCATATATCAACATATTTTTAAATACATTTACACTAGTTCAAAAATTAAAAATTCAACATATCTAGTGACATAAAAACGAATGAACGATTACATTTATGTCACAATTTAATATATTTACATAATTTAATTCAATTAACATTATTAACACTTAGAAATCCTACTAATATTATAAATGTGTATGTGTGTAAGTATGTATTCGTATGTATGTTTGTTACCTCTTCACACTCAAACGGCTACACCAATTTCGATGAAATTTGGTATGGAGATAGTGTAGACCCTTGATTAACTTGTAAATTTTACGAGCATTTGTCCGTTATAAAACTATATTCAAAGAATTGCTACAATAGAAGCAACCCGTTTTATGTACGAATATAATATCCAACAATCTTTCATAACTAAATGCATTTAAAATTTAAAAACCGTATTGTAACTTTTTCAGTAGTTACTTCGTGAGAAGCGGTTGCCTGACGTTGCAAAGTAATAAAGTAAGTATGTGAATTTCGTCAAAAAAAATTGTTAAAATACTATATAATTATTATTTAGTTATTAGCAGTTCTTTAGTTTTTTTTTTTTAAATTTATTTAAGGATCTTCAGACAGTACATAACAAAAATTTACACTTTAATGCGAAAAATATAAGTATAGGTAGTTGATGTACCAACAGCGAAGACCACAGATTAGAATTATTAAAATTATTAAAATTATATTATAAGGTAACAGACAAACAAACAAGCAGAAATTAAATTGACCCTTGATTCTTGCTCTGTTTGTGAACTCCAGCACCCGTGACAAGGTTTTGTTAAAATATTTTCAATGTGTTTTTTACGTTGAAAGTTTTAATTACAGTTACCTTTATACATATAATCCATTGACCGTAACCATTTCCAGCAGAATTTAAAAAGAAAATATTTCTCTAGACCACATAGCGCACCACAAAGTGACACATTCAGCATGTAAAGGCTTCTCAACTGCTTGTCTTGAATTTTCTGAAATCCAAATGCGACAATTTTGTTCGTTGACGTAGCCTGACAAATAATAATATGGGACAACATTCACACAAGGTCTTCAGGTCCCAAACTAGGCAGAGCCTGTACTATGGTAACCTGATGACTAAAATATACTTATATACATACTAATTATATATATATACTTATATATATACACACAAATGAAAATGGGCTTCGTCTGAAAAAAGATTTTTACAGAAAAAGTTGCGAGTCCGATTTGTATGAATTGAGCGAATCCATCACGATGTGAATGATCGACCGCATTTGTTGCACCAGCTGCACCTTATAAGATTTTAAAACCAAATGCTTACGCAGAATTCGCCATGTGATTGTTGTGGATAACCTTAATTATTGAGAACGTCGAGGTATTGACAGATGCGGATCTTCTTCAATTGTGGTGACACTGTGGTTCACAGCTGCGATGTTGTAACTTGGAACGAACCGCTCGATCACGCGTTGGCGCTGCCATATTATGTTCCCAAGCTGTTGACTCAAATTTATTGGCCGAATTCTTAATAGCGGTCTCAGAAGGAAAATTATGTCAACGAAAATATCCGGACTTTTAGGAAATGTAACTTCACAGATCCGCCATTATCATAGTGCTTTTTTTTTTAATGCGATTGTCGAGTAAAATTGAATTCATTATATCAATTGACCAAGCTTCTACTATATAGATATGTCAAAAAACGAAATATAATAACTGTTATGTAATTCCAATGTGACCATATTGAAAAACAAAGTTGTTTCTTTCTTTTCTTGATTACTGCGAACAATACAGTTTAATAAATAAATAAATATAATTGTACGTAAAAACTATGGTAACTACGAAAAGTATAATATTATGTTCTTACTTAGTAACAAGAAAGGTTTAGTTATGCTTGTCTAAATGCTCGATGAAATTATTAATTTCCGAGAGAAGATTGTTGATTTGAAACTTATACTAAAATAATAGGCGGGATGAGACGCTTCAGAAACTATCTAAGTTTCAAACACAGTTATCACTTAAAGAGAATCTCCCAGTTCCCTCCTAAGTATAAAAGCCACACCAAATTAGTTTGACTAACTTTTTGGGTGTGTGATTGAGAGTGTAGTATAGTTATACTACGAGTATAGAAAAGTTGGATAGGAAGAAAGATAGCTAAGATGGGTTATCTATGTGTGACCGAAACTACGAACTAGCTGCGCCCCGCGGTGTTACCCGCGGTGAAATGCTATGCGATATTGACGATTTTAGTCTTCCCGTCATCCCACGGAAACAGGCAATATTTTCTGAATTTAAATACCTTATGTGTTATTCCAGTGTATAAGCTGTCTTCATTCCAAATTTCATGCAAATCCGTTCAGCCGTTTCAGCGTGAAGGTAACAAACAAACGGCAAAGAAACTTTCGCCTTTATAATATTAGTGTGATTAAATACTATGCGCCGTGGTTTAGCTGCTTTGTGAATAGCCCTAACCCTTATAGGTCATAATATGGCATACTAGTTTAAGGGTGGAATCAATGGGGGAGGCCTATGTCCAGCAGTGGACGTCCTATGGCTGAGATGATGATGATGATGAGTTTAAGAGTTGTTTTTTTTTCATGTCACTGCATCTAGTCAGTTTTTCTAAATCGTTTTATGCAGTAGGTATGTCGACCTTTACCTAATTAGTCCAAAAATTTTTGATTCATCTATGAAATACTAACGTACAAAATTGATTTTGTACAAATGAGTTTTATATAGCTTTGTCTTTATATCTCTCGGTTATGCTAATCAGAGAAAACGACTAACGTAATAATTACTGCAATGTCTTTCAATTACAACTTGTATAAATCTAGGGCATACAATATAATTATATCAATTCAATATCAATATTTAGCAATCAATCAATAATTAGCATCAGTCAGGATTTGTCAGGGTGTTTAGCTAGATTTTAAATTCTGGCTCGATTACTCTTGAACTCAGTTTCAATGTCAATTCAGTTCTCATCCGAATCAGTTCTAATCTTTTTTTTAAACTGTATAGATTTAGCGTTTGACCACCATCTCACTTGATGGTCAGTGACGATGTTATCAATCTCGCTAAATGTCATTTCGTATTTATGTCAATTTCTTTCGAACTCGATTCCAATCGTGCGCTAGTGTTGCGTTCAAGAGTATCAATTGATCGAAATCACAATTTACGATCTGAATTGAGTGTCAAGATTAATCCCGAAGTTCTCTTAAGTATGTGCATTTATAATAGCATACCTTCGCAGGAAGACCACTTCATAGATGATACTTAATATACGGGACCACTTTAATCATCATATTTTGAGTAAAAATCTCAACCTACAGATACAAAAAGATAAATCTTTTAATTAATCGTCTATCATGTATACCAATCTGCAAAACCCTTACCCTTGCAAATACCAAGTAACAATGCCAGATTCTGTGAAATCGGCAATGCCTAAGGCGACTGAGTTGTACAGCGCTGTAATTGGATTACAAAGTAATGACATTTATGGTTCACAGAGCCAATTTCAATACTACATAGAGATCGGTATTTTAGATACAGTTTTGTATTAAAGAGATGGGTATTACCCGCGATGAGAAACATAGGCATTTCTAGTGAGAAGTTGTTTGTATGTGCTAAAAATAAATGTTTCCATTTCTTTCTATAACTGTTTGTCCTGTTTTCTGTAAAAGGTGATTATGGCGGTGGGCATGGCCCAGTGATCAACGACTGTGACTTTAGAACCGCGACCAACGGTTCGAACCCGCCTGGACCCGCCGTCAGTAAGATGTGCCTTAAAATGTCACAAAATAAGTAAATGAAGCCGCTGTGTATTGAGTATAATATTGTTATATTATGTCCTATCCAGCATCTTATCTTATCACATCCTATGCCTCTCATGAAGATAGTTAAAAAAGTATTTTAAGAAATGCTGGATATGATAAGAGTCTGCATTTCAAAACCAATCCATGGTGAATGCAGCCTTTATCCCAATGCATTGAAAAAATGCAGTTGCATTGAAAAACAATCGCCAAGAATCATTAATATATTACCTATATTTAAATTAGAACATTGTCAAGATGTCCGTCCGCAGAACAGTTTTCGAACAATTAATAACTGTCGATCGTGATTTGGACTACGCGTTATACCCGTATAAACAGTGTTAAGTAATAGTCTTCAAATACATAATTATACTTATTCAGAAAGTTAATTCTAATATGATAAATGAATAAAATTGTTTCATAAGCCGCACTTCTCTGCGGAAGTACTCAGAACATCAAAGGCATTAAGAACAATGTTCGCAAGGATGTTGATATTAATGGGGGAATTTGAATTAATGTGTCAGTTTAAATTCCCTTGAACTCAACCTTAACGGCTTGTGTCTTATTTAAGGGTACGCAGATATAATACAACGAAATTCTGCAAATGAAAATAACGTTTGGTTAGGAACAATTAAGCAAGAAGCGCTCGTAGAGAAGTTGCGTCAGGCATCTTAATCGATCAAGTACCTTAAAGATCGTACTCCTTGGAGCTTGGATGGTTGCTGGTGACTTTCAACATGCATTTTGTGCATGTGCATTTTTAACATTAGCTCTTCTGTGTGGACAGACGACATGACTACCGCAGGTAAGGGCTGTATGCCGGCCGCTTCCATCTGGTCCTTATGGAAATCTATGGGAGAGGCATATATCCAACAATGCAGGTCCTATGAGATGATGATGATAATAATTATGATTATGATAAGCCCTTCTGTACTTCAGTGGACACGTTATCCCGTCAGTACCGGTTGTTGTCTCAGATAACAGTCTTAAGGCCAAGTCGGAGGCCTGAAAATTCTGACATTGGGCTGGCCACTAGCCTATCTACCAACCAGCACTGGACAGCCACGAGTTATGGCCAAAGCTGGCCCTTGACCCGAGCAGTGGGAACGTACTGGTTTGCTTACGTTGGCAGAATTCGAAAACATAATTTATAACAGATTTTACATAACATACATAATTTATACTTTATGAATGTATTAAACACGGGAATTACTCACGTAATATGTCAGAGGGTTCCGACTATAGTTTCAACCACATTCGGTGGTCTGTTTCACGGGCACGGCGAACAGCGACCGCTCACGCGAGCGCTCCGTGTTGTTCTTGAAATGAACTAAAACTAATTTTATACAGCACTTCACTCTGCTACCCTGAGATGCTGATTCCTGAACCTCGTTAGCGCAGTAGCTTGAGCAAATTATTTAAAATTGTCCCAAAATATTCTAGGTGGTTTACAGAAAAAAAAAAATTCTGTCTTCATACTTTTCATACTTTTGAGTGTTGAAGTCGGTTCAATTTTTCGGTAAAAATTTTTTTTCTCTCTTTTTAGTGACCCTTGTTACTCATGGGATCAATTGTCATTGTGGTGTAGGTATGTTCACCGATTTCTTCACCCGCTACTATAATATCGTGTAGTATAAGCACGCATTTTTCAGTTTTTGACTTGTAACTCAAAAAGCGCTCTTCCAATGATTTTGATGAAATTTAAATGGGACCACATAGGAAGCACCAGCTTTCAAATAAAAAAAGAACGATCAAAATCGGTTCACCCAGTCGGAAGTTATGCGGTAACAAACACAAATAAAATAAAAATAAAAAACATACGGGTCGAATTGAGAACCTCCTCCTTTTTTTGAAGTCTGAAGTTATGAAGTTAAAAATGAAATAAAATTATTATAGGTACAATTTTGGATACCAAATTTGTAATTACAAATATACATAATTGATAGGAAACTTTAATAGTAAATAGATTAGCAGAATCGGTTCATTGGTGCCGTAAAACTTCATCTCACATCCTTCACCATATTGTTAAAACACACGCTCATTATGAATATATACTCGTAATATTGCTAGCGGTCTGTCCCGGCTTCGCACGGTTACATGATTGAAGTTTTAGTAACGAGCTTTATTTTGTTCTTACGCAAAAAACCTATGTAATCCAAGGATAATGTAAAATACTAATGGTGATGGAATTTTTGAAATCGATGTAGTAGATTTTGAGTTTGTCCGTTACAAACATACAAATCTTTCCTCTTTACAAAAAACGTACGCGATGTCGATATCATAATCGACAATTGACGACATCGACGACAATCGACAATTTTAAAAGGTAAAACCTTGAAATAATGTCCGATTTTAGTTATTTTTTATAAAGAATACATGAACGGGTTGTCATTTCGTTTTTCGGGAGCAAGGCTGGTTCTGCCATCCTCCTTTAGGATCTTGTTGCTCATCACATCCACAATGTTCAATCAATCAATCAATCAAGGACTTGATCGACGACAATCGACAATTTTAAAAGGTAAAACCTTTTTTAATGTCCGATTTTAGTTATTTTTTTCATACAACCTACACATCATTTACTAGGCTTATACGTCTTATTTTTTTCTAGTATTTTATATTTTTTTAAAGTTACATGCGTCACAACCTGTCAATTTTTGCGCTGACACTGTAGATATTTTAAAGTCAATATGTTTTAAAACGATAAACTTTTTTTGAAAAAAAATAATCATATATGCCTTATAATACATCATACTCAAGCGATTGACTTTAATAACATTTATTATTGTATTACAATTTTGAGAGGGAAAAGTGGTTTTCCCCGCAACGTAAATTCTATCAAAAAATTACCTATAAATCTTACGAGAAGCAACTCTCACTATCGGTTGTATAGGACATTGCATAGAACGCTGACATAGCAATACGTTTGCTTAATACCTACAACGCGAAAACAGTATTTGGTGTAGAATTCTTTTAAAATCCATTATCATCACTAAATTTTTTTTTTTTTTTTCCTAGTATAGTACGCATACAAATGCGTCCTATAAATATATTACAATCTAACCTAAAAAAGCTAATAAGTAATTTAAATCTAACTTAACTTGCTAAATTCACTGTACTAAGAATGTGTCCATTAACACTTTTCTTATTGTCTCTTTTAAATTAAGGGGGACTCACTCATCATCACTATTAACACTTCAAAAAACATAATTATATACTGCTGGCGTCACCCTACGATCAAAGACTAAATATGTGTTTGAAGGCGACACCTTATGTTCGCAATGACCATAAGAAACTTTACATGAACTATCTAAACTAGCTCATATATAATACTAATTAAACATACCTGTACATACGATTCGACGGTCCCGTGGCGCAGTGGTTTGTGTCATCGACATGAATTCTGTGTCTCCGGGACCCTGGGTTCGAATCCTGGCAGGGGCAAAGAGCGAAGAGTGTAGATGTTTGTCCCGGGTCTTGGATGTTTGTGTGCTGTGATTGTGTGTGTCCATGCCTCCCGCGATACAGGGAATCCTAGTGAGGGGGTCTGAGTGGGATGAAAAAAAAAAAAAAAAAAAACCTGTACATAAATTACTCTAAATGTATACATATAAAGCGTATTATCTATCGGAATAGATATACTCAAATCCCAAACACACAGGCGTATTAGAAATTCTACGTATGTACAAGTCAAACACAGATTACATAGCCGTTACGTCAGTAACATGTTTCCAACGAAGTCACCCTTGTGTACATAAACCGTAACAGAATATTATGGTGTTTATATTTTGTAAATAAAATATATTCTATATGAAACTTGTTGAATTCAATAATACGTCACACGGTGTTTTTAATTATGCCATTCTATAATCAAGTGTTTAATCTGCGTTCGATAATTAAGTTTTTGATACGGGTTAGTAGATAGATAGTAAGACTCATTTGTGCTAAAGACTGTTTACTCTTGACTTACATGATTTTTGAGAGTATGCCACACTAAATAAGCACTTAGGGTACTCCAAAATTTAAACGTCTCATTATCAATTAACCGTTGGTCGACTGTATGGTAAAAACTGTTTAACCGACGGTTAAGATGATAATCGGATGTTTTAAATTTTGGTGAACACAGCCTAAACTTCTCTCACGGCGACTGATACTCTGTGATATTTTTTAACCAACTTCAAAAAACAAAGAAGAAAACGGAGAAGGAGTAGATTTCTTTGATTTCTTCTTTGTTCTGTTGTAGTTTTTTTTGATGTTTGTTACCTACTTTAGATCTTCGTTATTTCTGGACAGAATTGAAAATATCTTTGAAAAACGAACGTTGCTATCCCATCCATGCTATAAAAAATCATCTAAATCATTTCAGTACCTCTGCATATTTTTATACTTTTTGACGTGATAACGTTTTATAAATTGATGAATACCTGCAACACTCATGAAAAATAGTAACGTTCCGCGTAACGTTCCACCCGAGTTTTGTATTACATAAAATAATCAAAGTCAAAGTCAAAGTCAAAGTCGAAGTCGGAGTCGAAGTCGAAGTCGAAATCGAAGTCGAAGTCGAAGTCGAAGTCGAAGTCGAAGTCGAAGTCGAAGTCGAAGTCGAAGTCGAAGTCGAAGTCGAAGTCGAAGTCGAAGTCGAAGTCGAAGTCGAAGTCGAAGTCGAAGTCGAAGTCGAAGTCGAAGTCGAAGTCGAAGTCGAAGTCGAAGTCGAAGTCGAAGTCGAAGTCGAAGTCGAAGTCGAAGTCGAAGTCGAAGTCGAAGTCGAAGTCGAAGTCGAAGTCGAAGTCGAAGTCGAAGTCGAAGTCGAAGTCGAAGTCGAAGTCGAAGTCGAAGTCGAAGTCGAAGTCGAAGTCGAAGTCGAAGTCGAAGTCGAAGTCGAAGTCGAAGTCGAAGTCGAAGTCGAAGTCGAAGTCGAAGTCGAAGTCAAAGTCATAAATGATTATGACGTTATCACGTAAATCTATCGTCCGTAAACCGACTTTACAGACAACCAATTTTTTTTATGTATATATTCGAGCGTTTGAACTTATTCACTTTGATGGTCAGCGACGATGTGGTCGAAAATGTTTACTAGCTCTCAATGATAATGTAGTAACAAATTTAAGTAGTGCGATTTTTTATTATTTATTGAACTAATTATTAAATGTTTTGTATTGTAGACAATAATGTCTTCGTGACGCGACAGCGATTTCAGATCTGATCAGGCTGCTGTCGAAACCCATTGAAGATAACCGTTTAGGTCTAGCGAGAAATCACCTTCGGCCACATAGTCACTGACCATCAAGACTATCTAGATCTATTAACTGTAAAAAGTCATTACGTGTCCCTATTTTAATAATTATTGCTAGTAAAAAATATGCAATTAAATACATTTTACGCAATAATTTTCTAAATACCTAGTATTTATTTCCTGATAGCTAATATCAGTAATTTCTTCAATGAGCACTTAGTTCTTATGGTCATATTCACAAATAGCATATCACTGTCCAAAACCTTTACCTTATAGTGTGGTGACGTAGTTTGTGTGTCAAATGTTTAATTCATATAGTTAGACGAGATTACGCCGTCAAAGAGCGACAACAGCCTATGAATATTACATTAACGCTTGTAGGCTGTTTTAGTTCTTTCACAGTAGTTAGTTGGAATTTTAATCTAGTTAGCACCTTTACTAATATCGATGCTTTATGATGCTTTAATAGCTACTGGCTATCATGCTTTAAGTTTATTCAAATAAAGTTTATCATCAGCACTATCATCTCAGCCGTAGGACATCCACTGCTGGACATTTACCACCCCCATTGAATTCCACAAGAACCGGATGGAAGCAGCCCGCATCCAGCATTACCTGCGATCTTAGTCAGGGGCCTAAGTACTAATAACTCTAATGCTCTTACCCGCTACCAGTTGGCAACGTGCCCTGAATGCTAGCAGCATTGCCACGTTGAATTGCAGTGCTGATTCGTGGAGCCAAATATGTGCCAATATTTTAGTATCGCGTCGCATTGATCAAACACTCAGATCTTCGAAGATGGATAAATATATGTTCGAAGGCTCAGATATATGTAAATAAAGGTAAGTAAGAATGTTAATATAATATTATTATATTCTCTGATCTAAAACATTTTATCGATTTTATCTAAAAAGTTGATGTTTGAAACTATATCTTTATTTTATGTACTAGAAAAGGGACAACTATAATCTTTTATTTTATTTATATGATGTGAATTAAATATTTACAGGTAATAATAATTTCACAAGGTTTATCATGACAAAACAATCACATAACATGTTTACTCGTTTCTGAATAAACATTTAAAATTCTTGTAGTGTTTGTTTGTTTGTGTTCTACATGCGAGTCACGACAAAAAAAAAACATAAGGGTAGTAATAATTCCCTTGTTCAACTAAACTAAGCTAAAATCGTGGTATACAAGATAGATCTTAAATAGTTACGACAAAGTCCAAATTAGTACGGCTTTCATCAATAGCAATATTAAAATTAGATGTTTTTAAAAATTGCGGGTAGTTTTAGGTAAAAAAAGACGTTACATATTTGGTGCCGAATAAAACTACCCGCATTTGGCCGGCGATTAAATAAAAATCATCTAATATAAGAGAAGTAAGTAGAGTGTTGTAAAGAGTTATACGAATCTGAATTTTAGCACAAACAAAATAACACCCTTTTGACTTTACACAATTTTAGTTGAGTGTAGTTGAATAGGAGAATCACTACAAATATCGATTAGCCATATGTCATAACCTGCACTTCTGACATATATATACACGCATTCAATTTATGAGAGAGCGAAATGTTCCCTCGAAGACAGCTGTCTCAGATAGTTCCAGTAAATTGATTACATCCCTACTAGATGATTTCATCTCGTAGCACGACAAACAGACGCCTTGCAGGCGTCTTCGTGTCTACAAACAAGGAAAACAAACCAACACACAAAGCCGTAACAATATTCCTTAACATCAAAATAATAAGATTCGCTTTTCCGTATTCCAACAGCAAAATAGAAACCCCTCTATCGTGGGACCACACTGGATTACGTCATATCGCCTCTTGCCAAGTTGTACGGTAAACCACCATTATATCCTGATCTTGATCACAAAAGAAATAGTTAACGACAAGGTATCTTTCCTATTTGTTACACATAATACCATTTATTGGGAAAACGGGCCCAAGGTTGGAAAACAAAATAAAGTCAGTTAAAGGTCGCGCAGAAAAATTTCCTTATATATATATAATTATATTATATATATAATTATAAATGGCTATTAATATTAGTAACTGCTTTTCATTTGGGAAGTTCTAAGGGCCAGTTCAAGAGCACTCTATACCGACTCTCTTGTATGTAAGGTCTGAGGAGGGTGGATGAAGGGAAAGAAGTGTCTCAGGATCAAAGCAATTGGAAGGTTGTGGTCTCTGCCTATCCCTACGGGAAAGGACGTGAATATATGTATGTATGTATGTGGTATTGCTACAATTCTTACTTGGGTTGATGACCATTCCTAGAACAGAACTATAGTTTTTGTAACTTGGGGAACCTTTCCTTAATACTTATTACAGACTAGATGCGCTCCGCGGTTGTACCCGCGTGGTGATGAAAAACGATGATGATGGTGATGATGAAAATTAACCTATGTGTTAATTCAGGGTACAGGCTATCTCCATACCAAATATCATCGAAATCGGTGTAGCCGTTTGAGTCTGAAGAGGTAACAAACATACACACTTACACACATACACACAAACTTTCGCATTTATAATATTAGTAGAATTAGTATGATTATTATTACTTATTCTTGTATATCTCTATGGTGGTTGGCTGCGGACCAAAATATGCTCCCGATTTGCTAGATATGCTGGACACAAAAACTGTCTGTGTGTCGGCCATAGAATTATACCATATTCATTTCTATTTTATACCTGTGAGATTTTGTGCAATTGGTTTTTCCTTTCGTTTTATTTGTTATTCAAGTAAGGCGGGTTATGTACTGCAGTGATGTTTCGCTTGGAGAATTTTGTACCCCATACCCTTGCCAGGTTTTACCCAAGTCATGCAATGACGAAGCCAGCGGGCCGTGGGTCGCTAGCACTGCAAATAGCATTCTGTAAGGTCGGTTTTTATTAGTCAGGATTTCAGGAGTACCTATTACATCGATTAGCTTTTTGATATCAGCTATTCTGTTTATCGTTCAAACTAGCTAAAAATCTTTCAAATCCAAAAGATCTTATGGTATTTTCGCTTAAATTCAAACTTCAATATTATTTAGAATACTCGTAGTACTTTCGTTGCTACATTCGGTTGTGAATAGTTTTTGTCAGCACCAATACACGATGAGTTATTTTACGTAATATTGGTCGCAATCAAATAAATTAGAGAGTGTTATTCATGAGTGTGTTCATTATGTATTATATTTATTGTGTATGGGGGGGGGGAGGGGGGTCAGGCTGAACCTCGCCAAATCTTACGTGGGGAAAAGGGTGCATAGTCTCGAAAAATATCACGTAATATTTTTAAAAAAATATGTTTAATAAAGCCAACATAATCAAGCGCATTATTAATTTATTAACATAAATAATATTATACATTTTCAAAGATCTCACGTGAGGTTAGGGCGGGGGGAGAGGGTCCAGAAAAATCTCACGACTTCTCACCAAGGGATGAGGGGGGGTCGAAAAATTGCCGTGTATTGTGTATTGTATTGTGCAAAATAAGTATTTTGTAGGTATATATATCGTGTGTTGAACAGTTTAGGGTAAACTCGTATATGTTCCCCATGAACTAGTTAAGGGCGCAGCTATCGAGGGAAATTCCATTCGCTAAACAAGCCTGAATAAACTTACCGGCATCGCTTGTGAATACTCGACGTGTTTGTACATCGTACTTGAATCGAGTGTTATAGAATTGATGCTTTGTGTATAATGTGAAGGGAAACATTTTCGATAACTGTGTTTATGTGTTTTGTTGTCATGTAGAATATAATGATATATAAGGCTTCAAAATCAAACTTAAATCTATATTTTGTAGTCTGGATAACGGTAAAATATAATTCTAGTATTCAATAAATTATAATTGTTATAATGTTTAATTGTATCATTTATTTCTTAAAATACGTAGAGTACACATAAGTAAACATAGTTATACTTAGCGTCAAGTCAAACATCACGAAAATAAATAGTCAACTGTGTTACATTGCTAAACAATAGTAGTCATTCTCTTGTTCAACTAAACTAAAATTCTGGAACATAAAATAAGCAGCTGTTATTATATAGTTACGATACCGGTTACGACAAGTCCAAATTAGTATGACGCTTGTCAATTACAACACTAAAATTTAATTTTTTTATTAAAATTGCGGGTAGTTTTAAGTAGAATAAGTCGACACTTATTTTGTTTTGACTAAAACTACTCGCAATTGGCCTGCAATTGAATAAAACTCGTTTAATATAAGAGATAACGTTATATAGAGTTGTGTGAATTTGAATTTTAGCCTAAATAGAATACGAGCTATATTAATTTGAAGGATTTTTATGAATTTTAGGTATTTTCAAGCTATGTTCCAAGGACAATTGAGAAATAAATATATTAAAGTACTAATAATTCAATTGTTTCTAAATCTAGTCGCAACAATGCATTAACATATTGTAATGGGGAACTTATTGTAATACAGTTTTCATAACTATTTAATTTTTTATTAAATTACATAACATAACTGGAGCTAATCTAGTTTCAAAACGTGGGTATATTATCTTCTCGTTAGATAAACAATGTAACCAACGTGCACTAGATAAACATATTAAATCGTGTAGGTACGTGTACCTTACTGTGTAAGGTCAATGACTCGCTAATTTAGGTATTCCTGTATTTATACAGCAGTTTTATGAATTTGTTTTTTTAATTTTATATACATATCGGCACGTAGGGCTAAAAGCTGAAGCGCGGTCTGGATGGTGTCCCGGTATTGTGTCGGGATGGTATAACGGTAACATTATTTTCGATAGCATAGCAGTAACAGCAACACACATTTAGCATGCCGTGGTAGTACCGGCCTGGAATAGTACTCCCCCATCTCTTCCCGCGGGTGCCGTAAGAGTCGGCTAAGGGATAACGTACTAGGAGGTGGGCAGCAGCGCCTTCTGAGGATCGGAAATCATACTGCGCTCGCCAACCCACCTGCCAAGCGTGGCGAGTATTGGCAAATCCCCCCTATATGGGGGAGGCATATGTCCAGCAGTGGACGCACATGGCTGAGAAAAGAAAAAGAAAAGAACATTTAGCATTTCATATTCTAGTAACGTTCTTATCCAAGTGGAGCGAACTCGGAAGCCCTCGGACTTGTGAGTGTGACCCACGGTGGTGTATTAAAGGGCCCTTTTACATCATGAAAACATTCTCTCTCACTTCCCGTCCAGTTAAAGCACAGAGAGAGATCTACCAGTAACAAGATACTACAATAATAATAATAATAATAATAGCTTTATTTGGTTCCACAATAATTCGATACAATTAATTAATAATTATATTACTAAGTAGACTAAGATATTTAATAATTATACTACGAAGTAATCATAATAAATCTACTACTCCTGTATTTTATTCTACTAATGTGGACCCCATCAGGGTAAAAGCCTCCTCCAAAGAATTTCATTTTTCCCTATCTTTAGCAGTGGTCATCCAGTCTCTTCTTGCTTTGGATACAATCTCGTCCTGCCATCGGGCGCCTGGGCGACCTCTACTTCTCACGCCATACGGTCCTTTCCATTTTTTTTTTTTCATTTTGATAACTCTCTCATGGCGACTAGAGACTTCCAGTTGGATAGCAACACTAACTTCACTTTACTTCACTATTAACAAAGGTACCCCTGGTACTACTGAGACGTCCGTTCGGTAAGGCTTCCACGACTAGACTACTCGCTGGGGCCGAGATTCTTTCCAATTCAACTCTATTCACAAACTAACCTCTTATTGACCAAATAGAAAATCACGTGTTTCCTACATCTACTTAGTTGACCAAGCGAGTACTAGCTACGTCTTTAGATTTAGCGCCATCTACTTTAAACATCTTAAACGCTTTGACAAAGCCATCTATCATATTTGTCCGACACTAGCAACATCAACATCATATTTATCGCCATCTATCTTATTCCAATATCTAACACGCTCCGACATACATATAAAATAAGAATTCTTTTACAATAAATCAGTGCTTGATCGATAATCATTGGGTTTGTTTCTTACATTAACTTACCCTGTCCTCAGCACTCATCAACATACATACATCAACAATACTGTAAGCACACTACAAAGCGATTCATCACTACTTAACTAAATGAAATGGTTATCAATCAGAGGATCCGCCGCGTCATTCACTGATTGAACCGCGCTCGGAGTCGATTAGCCTTGATTGCCATCGCCCATTGGGTGCTCGATACCTGCTGATTGTACTTATCAAACGTTGAGAGGTTTCAAGTGAGTGGAGGCACCTCATCACTTAATTATTAGCCTACTAGCTGCGCCCCGCAGCTTTACCCGCATGGTGATGATGATGATAATGAAAATAAGACTATGTACACTACAATTTGTTAATCCACGGTATAAGCTATTTCTCTTAAATTGAGCGTGAAAGAGAAAATATATGATTGAATAACATGCACTCACAAACTTTCGCATTTATAATATTAGTAGGATTTATATTGAGATTTATAAATGTTTTTATTTGGCTTCTTACACCAACCAGATTAAATAAAAATGTATTATGCAAAAAATTGTGAATTAATTTGAGATCATGCGGTAATCCATTACCAAATATGTAAATTTTTACCTCAGAACTTTCGACTGGGTGAACCGATTTTGATGATTTTTATTTCATTTGTAAGCTGGTGTGGTCCCATTTAAAAAATGGGACCACACAGAAAATTTCATCAAAATTGGTCAAGCCGGTTTATGAGTTATTTCCTTATAGAGGGTGAAGAACTCGGTGAACATACACAATGACAATGGAACCCGTGAGTAGCAAAAGCCACTGAAAAGGGTGAAAAAAAACACTTTTTTGAGTGTGGAAGTCGGTTCAATTTGTTGGCAATTTTTTTAATGGTATAAGTAGACGGAATGCGAAAACCGAACTGCGAGCAGCCCGTGTTACGCAGCCCGTGCGCCTCCCGAGTACTAATATATTTATAATTGTACATAACTATGTGCCAGTTATTTTATAGCGAACGTCAACTATTACCTGAGAACAGGGTTACCATACCTTTTTTAATTACCATTAATTTATTTTAATTAAAAGTTTTGTCGCGGAAATATCGTACCAAAACTTTATACTACACACTTTTGTAGCTGGATTTTAACCACTGCACTTACGGGTGGGGACACCTAGGTGCTGTAGTTAACGTGGCCAGTTGCCTCGGAGACCAGTTCGACATGTGGAAAATACTCCCTATTCGGGACTCGGCCTTCGGCCTCGTTAGCGACTCTCTTACGCTACAGTAATATGTTACGTTACATCCCTTTCGCAACTCCGCCTACGGCCTTATTAGTGACTTGCCTTTCGGCCTACAACCTCACAATCGGTCACGCTCGGTCTTCGGCCTCGCTGGTTTGAAGCTCGGCATTCGTTTTGGCGGTACGTAAAGCTCGGCCCGCGGCCTCGCTAATTAGCCAACATGCATTTGTGTCTTTGTACGTACATACACAATATATGTACTGTACATACTTATATATAGAGGTATCGGTAACAGTACCAGTACCGCGAGTTCAATAGTTTTTCCCACCTCTAAAATGCCCAAAATGCCTAAAAAAGTTTTCAATAATAAAAACTGTACAAACCGACTTCCACTACTTATTTGTACAACGTTTTCACACACGCACTACCGCCGCCGTTCCCACCGTTCTGAGCTATCTTTGCTTCAAATATTTACACTTCATTCTCCCTGAAAACTCTTTCTCTTTCTTTGTAAACCTCTACATTGTTTTCCATTGAAATGCGAACGTTCACAGAAATGTTTACAAAACTTGTAGAAATGTCTGCGCATTATCTAGCTAGGCTGTCCGTTGTTGGTGAGATCAGCGTCCGTGAACTGTCGGATGTCGCGACTGGGTGTCGCCAGTGAAATGCGAAGGACGGGGTGGTGCCGGGGTGTCTCCGCATCCCGGCCATCTCCATGTATTCAAAATGTTTTTATTAATGGCAGTACTTAAATATACTTTGTTTGATGGAATTAATTTACCCGCAGTAATAGACTTTTGCTTTGATTTTTTTGGAGACCAAGATCGCAGAATGGGGCTGGATGCGTGCCGCTCCCAACCGTTCCTCGTAAAGATCAATGGGGGAGGAATATGTCCAGCAGTGGACGTCTTATGGCTAACATGATGATGATGAAGTGGGCTTTCATTTTTAGATGGTACTTTATGATTCACTGTTGATTATACGATTTTAGGTACATTTTTGCGTATAGTTCAAACTCATGTGGTTACTATAATAAATCGTCTCTCAAATAACTCAACCACTAAGCGCCTCAAACCAAAGCTTTACCTAAATGTATCGTAAATATGTTTATACAAATATACAGGAAGTTTTTATTTTAATGGGGCGGTGATGGGCAGTTCTGATACCACATTCTTTGCAAAGAAATGTATCGGTAAAAAAAAATCCAAAAAATAGAACCGTCTTCAACACTAAAAAGTGTGAAATATCTGGTTAAAGGTACCATGATAGTTCAAAAGTATCGATTATCAAAATATTGTGGTCATGGTTTTTGTACCGACTTCGGCAAGTTCTCTCACACTTTTGAGTGTCGAAGTCAGTTCAATTTTTTTTTTCACCTTTTCATAAACATTTGCTACTCACGGGATCAATTGTCATTGTGTATGTTCACCGAATTCTTCACCCGCAACTATAATTTCATTCACATTCGTTTTCAGTTATTGGTGTGTAACTCAAATAACGCTTAACAGATTTTCATGAAATTTAAATGGGACCACACAAGAAGAACCAGCTTTCAAATAAATAAAAAAAACATCATAATCAGTTCACCCAGCCGAAAGTTCTGAGATAACAAACGTTATAAAAAACATATTGTCCGAATTGAGAATCTCCTCCTTTTATTGAAATCGGTTAAAAAAATAGTAGCACTTCGGGAGTGCCACTGTTTTTTATGGTATAAGGAGATGAAATAACCAAAGCCTTACATGTATTTTCCATCCATCTTTGACAGATTCAATTCGTAAAGAACTGCAATGCGCTCGTCCCCCTGAGACTTATACTTGGTAAATCTCATGTGCCTGTAATTTCACTGGAAACCAAAGCCTTAAAACCGGAACACAGTAATTTGAACACTACTGCCTGGCGGTAGAAATAGATATAGTGGCAGTACTTCCCCGGGCAAACTATTAAATAGAGTAATACTGCTCTTTATCGTACTACTCTTAACGTTCCTATTACGTAATAAAGGAAAAATACTGTTCACTACTTTATCACACACATAAAACCACCGTTTCTCATAACTTATTGTTATTGCGATAACTGAAGCTGTACAGGTAAGGCGATAGACAATGTTCCTACTATGTCTTTGTAAGGGGGATATTATGGGAGAATACAAGGAAAAGCTTTCACTGTACGTAATAAAGAATTATATATATGTGGTATCCGGCTTTACTCACGTTTATAGTCGAAGTTTGGACCTAGGTTTCGAGCATGTCCGATGCTCATCCTCAGGTGAGTTTACGCTGCCAGATGTGTGTATGTATGTGTGTGGTCGCCGCGATCCGGCTAGGTCGAAACTTTGACTATAAACGTGAGTAAAGCCGGATACCACATATATATAATAATGTGTCAAACTCACGAGAATTTCCAATCATAATAAAGAAGGATGTCTCAACCCTTACTAGCTTATGTTCGCGTACTAGGATTACGTCATATCGAAACACACAACAAACATGTTGAGTGGGATAAACAATGAAGTTTGTCTTCACACAAATATTTGCGATGGACATGATTGAGCCTGGGAACTCTGTTTAGACATAACACTAATTTGGGCATGGTTTGTGAGTGACTGTGAGTGACTGTGAGTGTGTGACTTTGAGTTGCCTCCTCACACCTACGTTGTATATATCTTGTTATATCATAGATTAGATTAGACAATTCTTTATTGTTACACCTTAAATATAAAGCAATATTAACAATATATATAAATGTACATAAAGAGTGTGACAATGGACAGTGATAACTACCAGGCAACCTTTGAATGGCGAGGATCTAAAAGAAATGTAAATTTTGTGAAAAGTAGAAATGTAATGGAATAGTGTTACTTAGCTTTAAAATATTGCCTTAATGTTGAAATATTTAATGTGAATAAGTAAGATTAATAAATCTTTACATTTCATTCTATTACAGTTGCTATGGTACTAACATAATACATAACGAAGCTTTTATTCATTTAAGTAAAGCTTTATAATTTCAGCTTTATATACGTAAAGAGAAGGTGCACATCTTATCGAAACGGGTAGAGAGTTCCATCATATATCATAATGTAGGATATAGTAATTTGAAAGCTGATACTCACCACCACATTTATGACGTTTACATAAGCTAGTCAAGAATATCTTTAGTACTTATTGTGAATACAGAATACAGAATATGTTTATTGTATATAACTGTGTACATAAGACGGTCAAGTTTACAATGTAGGTTTCAACAATTTGACTGTTGAACTCAACTCTCATCTATTGATGAGGGTAAGAAACATCTATTTCTCACACAACCTCATCTATTGATGAGGGTAAGAAACATTGCGTATTAAAAAGATTAGAAAGAAGAGATTGCTGAGCGAGATAGATAAAGTACATATGTAAGCGAGCGATAGAGATAAGTATAATATTAAGATCGATAATGTGTATTAAAGTTTGATGTATAGATCAATGAGTTGATTTCAGACTCGATAAACACAGACACAGATAAATAAGTTACTGTATGAAATGAGATCCATTTAATGTATCAAAAATGGGATTAATCAATTAATCAAAAATAGTTTATTGCACACCACAAAATATCAAGACGAAATATAAAATATATATAATAATATAAAAAAGTTGGTTAAACAATTGGCGGCCATATCGCTCCAGGCAATTTCTTAAAGGCAACCTTTGTATGGACAGAAACCGTGATATATAAATATGCGGTGTACATTTTGAACAAGTGTATCATGAGATCATATTATATAATACAAGACAAGGAACCGTTGGCTCGCAGCAAAAAGCATTTGATACACGGGAAACAAATTTTCTTGTCCGAGTGTAAACCTGATGAATACAATATCGGGTCAATTAGAATTGGAACTTCCCGCTGCCATTTCTGGTAATTCAATGACATAAGAAAAATAAATAAAAATAATATACTAGCGGACCTGACAGACATCGTCCTGCATTTCGACTGCAGCGCCATCTTCTGGGATGATTTGTGAATCTAAGCCATCCAGAGCGCCATACAAAAGCATACTAGAAATCATTCAAATCGGTCCAGCCGTTTAGGAGGAGTTCAGTGACATACACACGTACAGTAGAATTAATATATAAATATAATTATGTAGCAGCACCAACTATGTGTATTATTATCACGGCTCAAATCAAATTTCGACTGGCCGGTTGGCGCAGTTGGTAGCACTCTGCCTTCTGAGCCGCTGGTCCCGGGTTCAATTCCCGGACAGGTCAAACATTTTGTGTGTATGAACATGACTGTTTGACCTGTGTCTGGGTGTGTATATGTATATAAGTATATATATCAGTCAACAGGTTACCATAGCACAGGCTCTGCCTAGTTTGGGACCTGAAGACTTTGTGTGAATGATAAAAATATATATATATATATATATATATATATCGTCAGGTTTAAATAGGTAGGTATACACTGTAAGCATATAGGAGTTTTGTTTTTGTGAGACCGCTTTATTAAAATGATATTAATAACTTAAGTAATGTATAATGTAAATGTAAAAAAATAAAAGCAAAGCATTTGTACATCCTTCCAAGTTAACTGTCCGATTGCACTTTGCAAGTGCAAAGAGCATGTGGCTTTTTTCACCTATCCTGAAGGCGCGAAGCGTTCGAAGGGGCTGTCAGCTCTAGTTTAACCGTCATTAAGAACTCACTTCAAGTTCATTATTTTCTCGTTAGCGAACAAGTCAACTCTTTAGGAGTGGGTACCTATTGTTTACGATTATGCTTTGAACCTTCAGTTCTTTCTGTGAAAGTGTGTACAATTGTATTCGTGTTCGAAATGTGAATTTAGGAAATAGCAAAGGAGTATGTTTCAATTTACGTTCTTTTTGGTGATATAATCTCATTTCGACTTGCAGAGATTGTTATAGCTAGATCGGAAACAGGAATTTTCGTAAAATGCGGGTTGAGAATTTTAAATAATGTTAAATAGATTTTATACCATATAAATAGACAATGATTCTGTTCTTATTTCAAACTAATTAATAATGCTATCTAAGCTATAATAGCACTCGACTTATTTATTCCTTCATTTAAGTTACATCTGAGGATATTAATAGGCCTGTTAAACCAACATTGTAGTTAGTAACATATCGAGCATAAACACTCTGATTCAAAGAGTCGTGTTTCCGTTATAGGTTAAAATTCCACTAATATCTCAATTATTTCCGTGAAACTTCGGTAAACCTCTTTACAATATACTATACTATACATGAAATTAGTGTCTCATCACATAAATGTTTTCACCTGCTAGGATTCTAACCAAGGGCCCCCGTGAACCAGAAGTTCTTCATTTAACAGTTAATGGCAAAACAATCATTTTTTACTCCTAGGATTTAGATTTCAAAGGTGATTTTTATTTAAAAATATTATCAGAAATGGACTTGTCGAGGATAAAATTGCCATCATTATTGTTTTTGTCACGTCAGCAGCTGGAAACGCACTGAATTAAATTGTTTTAATTCATTATCTTGAAAATGTTCTCGATCTACGTTTGCCTAGTGGCTGGCTTTAACAAAATTCTTCACTATTAGGTTGTACATGTACAAGGCAATAATCTATTTACAAGGTCTTTTACAGGGCAACATTGGAAGAAGTTTCAACAATATTGGTTGAGCTTTTGCTTCGTCAAACTCGGCTACGACCGCTTATATGTTTTACCTTCGTACTAAAATAAAAATTCTCATCTAAATTCCCGTTCCTTAGTATTTCCATTCGTAAGTAAATGCTTCTATCAACTTGAGTGTAACGAAAGCAGCTTATTTATATTCAATACATTTCTACGCGAAGAAGATTTACCTAAATCTGAATTTTATCATGTTCTTACTTTGATAAGGTATTCCTATTGATTTATTGAATCGTAGGCGGAGTTAATAATTATCATACTAATATTATAAAGGCGACAGTTTGTCTACCATTTGTAGGTTTGTTAATCCTTCACGCTGTAACCGCTGAACGTATCTGCATGAAATTTGAAATCAAGATAGCTAGTGATTACAAAATGTCTGTTTTCGGGCAAGTTTCTGTTTTTTAGTGGCAAGACGCAGCTGTCGAATGAGGGCCTGGAATCTTCTACCCGTTACACAACACTCCCGACCTACGACGATGCGCTACAGAAGGGGGGCAGCCGCAACTCCGACCCCCTTAATTGTATTGTATGAAATGCAAAGAGCACTCGGCGATCTCAGCAAACATACGCCCTATTGGAAAAAGAAAAACTATTCGGTTAAATTCTATTAAAAATTAAGAAATAAATAACTAAATCAAATGTTTTGTGTGTCTTAGGATATCGATTCAAACTTGGTTAACAACTATATACAATTAAACTAATTTGTTAGTATTCTATTGTTAATTTGATAAATCAATATTCAGTCTCAACAGCAAAGTGTATTAAAAATAATAATTTGAAAAAAAAGTATGAAAAAATGTATATGACGTATTGAACAACAATATGACGATGACTTGAATAACTCATAAATCTCATAATTGATGCACACAATACATGTTCAATCATAAACTGTAATGCAGAAAATACGAATACTTTTGCTGTGAATTTCTTATCGAATCTCCACATACCCACCTGCCAGTTTTATAAATTGATGGTATAGAAATATTCATCGGCCCGGAAAAAGATTTACGGGTAAGCCAGAAAACCTCCCGAGGGATGGTACAAAACAGAGTGGATAAAATCAAAGTAGCCTTGAGCTATTTCAGGTACTCTTTCAGTCTCTGGGTATTTCACAAAATATCTTCATACACCTTCGAAGTAAAAATTAAATTGAAGCGATAAAAAGAACAGTGGGTAATTGAAGTTTTTTTTTTTAAACAGTTATATGATACTGTGGCTATTATACTGCCACAACATTGTCATCTTTGTATAATGCTCACAGGTTTTTTTTTTGGATTTTTTTCCATTCTTAGTACAAAGCTCAAAACATCTCAAATCTAATCTTATGGGGTAACATTACAACATTTACAAACAGATAATAAACGAAAGAACGGGCAATTGAAGTTATTGGCACAAAGAATTCTTTGTGCCAATAACTTCAATTACCCGTTCTTGAGAGAATACTAAAAAAAAAACTCTTTATTTAATAAGCTGTAATATGAACGAGCCCAATAACATTGGCGAAACTAAAGCCCACAGAAACTTCATTGGCCCGGCCGTTTAGATATAATGAAAGAAAACCGTGCTGTGAACATTGGGTTACCATTATACGTACTAATAGATAGTCAGTGGCTGTGGAACGAGCATACTTGGGACGGCCCACAGGTATCGCTGAAGCGATGAAGTTGGGAAGGATCTTTGCAAACTCCAAGGCGAAAGAAAGAAGAAAGAAAGAAAGAAGGTTATATATTTTTTTAATTTATTTATTTATCAACATTCACACAAGGTCTTCAGGTCCCAAACTAGGCAGAGCCTGTACTATGGTAACCTGATGACTGATATACATACTTATATACATATACACACCCAGACACAGAGGTTGATAGGCGATGCGTGGCAAGAGATGGCTCAAGATAGAAGAAAGTGGCATATCTTATTATCGGAGGCCAAGACTTATTTTGGGTCCCTGCACCATAATAACACAACAACAATCAAGTCAGATATTACTCAAATGCCAGATCTATACAGTACAAAAGAAAAGCATGCGATGTACATCGTGTTTCGCAACTTTTAAAATCATGCTGAACTAGTTCTAACACTATCCGCTGATGCACCTGGACGTAGTTATGTAATAGAGTGTCGGAGCTGCAGACAATATATCCCTTACTTGTTCTATATTGCATGAATTTGTAACTTAGTAACAACAGCTAGATGAGCTTTGGAAAACTTTGCTTTCAACTAAGTTTATTAAGTAGGAGACGTTTCTCTCATTAACGAACTTTATTTTAACTTCTATCTTACAAAGTCTAGTGGAAGTAGACAGTTTGACTTGTCCTTTGTAGTACCTAATTACATATACAGTTACTAACGTTATTAAATACTTTAGAAATGGGAAACATTGGCCCTACTTAAGAGTCCCCTAATTGATTTGAAATGTAATGATGAAAATTTATTGAATACTCGCAGGGCCTCATAGTTTCACCCGCGTTGATACGGTTTTCTCGCTACCTCAATTATCCCACGGGAATTATACTTTTTCTGAGATAAAAGTAGCCTATATGCTATAATATTCCAGGGTCTAATCTATCTTCATACCAAATTTTATTGAAATCGGTACAGCCGTTTGTCAGTCCTTGGTTGAATGAAGATGAATGGACGTAAGTACAAAATACATGCGGTTCAATACATGGCTTTCTGAGGTCTCCGTCCGGCCACAAAACAGCCTGAGATCAATGATATTATATGTTTATATGAGGTAGATGTCGCACAAGCGCGCGGAAACTGAGGCGGCAAAATTAAGTCAATTGTAGTAATTTTCATTATGACGCGTATTTCAAGCGCAAGTCTAAACATATAGCTATCCTTTTCTATATTATTTGTACCGTATTATCTGTCGCAGTAAGCATGTTTATGTCGTAAAGGAACAAAATCTGGGCACCGCGCTGTATGAATATACGTTATCTTTAGTAAAACATGAAATTGCCTGAGAACGCCTGAGATTGTATATTTAAATTGTTTAATTTTATTTATTAACAAAATATCAGTTGCAGCAATCAAGTGAAGCTGGACACAGAGATTCAAAGACTCAACTTTATTATCTAGATATTTAGTATGCATTATTGTATGTCCACGTGTAAAAGTTAACTCGAGAACATGGTGCATGTAACTGTACCAAAATATCGGGCCACGCAAAATTTAAAAAAGTGTTTGGTAAATGTCCAGGTATTAATGTTAATTCTTAGATAAAGGCAATTATATAACAATCAAAATATTAGTTGGTACCATTAATTTAAAAAGATTTTTATCGATTACGATTCTTTAAACGTGTTGTATGTATTGCTTCCGGGCTGTTTCGCCGTGGTCTATGTGAAACTTTTGTTCCAGACGTTTCGTCGATCACTGCGGTCGACATCTTCAGTGGTTCAGGTCCGAGCGGCGACAACAGCGGCCAAACAGCCCGGAAGCAATACATACAACATCCAACGCCGGCCGTGAAAGCCTTAGAGTTTAGATTCTTTAAACGTTTAATGTGGGAGGCATATGTCCAGCTGTGGATGTTCTATGGCTGAGATGATGATGATTCTTCAAATGTTTAACGATCTTAAAAAAAAAACATGAGCATACATACTACATGCAATTGATAGTTAAAATTCTTCTCGACTGATTTCGTCACAGATATTATTCGTTTTAAGTTTTCTCAAGCTTAAAACACGATACGATCTCTCAGTAAATGAATGTTGAGAATCTGTAGAGTAGAGTTTTGCTAGCAAGGCGGGCTATCTTATGATATTAAAGGCCTTTGTCACGAAATGATGAGGACGCTTATGAAATTCCTGAGAGCTACGTGAAGATCTGTCCAACAATAACCAAGGGTCTTATTTTCATTAAAGCAACGCTATTATTGTTTACTCATAACAAAAACCTATAATTTTGTACTGTTTCTTAGGGTATACCGTGGGACTTACGCGTAGTCGATATCACCATCGACATTATTTTGTATCGGCTCTTCTGGAGGCTTCCGGAAGCCTTCATCAGGATTTTGAGTGCGGTGCGTTCGTCGTAACGTCCCGTCTCGCACTGACGCGTGCACTGAGTGCCAGACGGGACGTTTCCTTTATTAGGCAGCTATAACCTATACCTATTGGAAAATTCTTCCACCTTAATTGAAAATTATGTCAATACGTCGTTTAATATCAAAATGAAAACTGAAAATGTAGTTTGTATTATGTTTGTTTTGCATAAACAAGCACCCTTTCGTCTACACACATGAATACATTCTTTAATATATTTAAATATTTTGCTTTTGAAAATTTATAAGGTTTTATTATTACCGATCATCATGAATCATACAGCTAATTGAGAACGAACAAAACAAAGACTTTGCTGAACATGTACACATTACCTTCCTTTTTTTAGACAACTAAATCATAGTCGAATTCATAGTTTAATTATTTGTTTACAAATAAATGCGGCAATAAATCTTTCTTTCTTCTTAAAATCCTAAATATATAGATGTATCAAATAAACCCGTATTCCGTCCGCTGTTTTGCAAGTCCATGAAACATTAATACACACGGTACGCCGCGGATGGCCCGCGGGAAAACTGTGAATTATTCATGAAGACGTCTTCCGGTTCGATTGCTATTTTCGGAATAAATTGTCTTTTTTTAATTATGTACTGGCGTGCTTACTAGATGACTGCTCTTAGATGACTGTTATTTCATTCTTTCTACGACACAGCATAAAAATATTGATCAAAATGTTATCATATGCGCAGAATTGTTTCCACATTAGTAAAAAATTTACAAATGGTATCCTATTAGTAGTTAATATTTTTGTTACGAGAAGATAGGATATCATTTATTTGCATTAAACATGAGTATTATACACACACAAGGTATATATATATAAGGATGTAAGTTGTCATGTCCATAGCATTTGGAGTTCGTCATGTTTTGCCGTGGGCATACTGTGGCCTGAATGCTCACCGCTTGGCTAAACGAATGTTTTGCTGAGGCAGCCACCGCGACCGACGCGGCCGTATTAAAGATTATTTTCATATTATACATTGAAGTAATGAATTTTACTTGTATTTTCCTAGGTTCGGAACACTGTCTTAAATCTACGGAGTACTCAAACAAAAGGTAAAAATAGCGATCATACATTAAACAGACCACTGATAATGTTTCTATCCATGATTGCTATCGTTAATTTTATGCCGGTACTTTGATCTTTCGGGGAAACCAACATAGGAATATCTATAAGTTCAAATCGATATTTATCAGTGACTATGTTGCTACTACGTTAAAAAATATTGATTTGGACTAATAAGCCAAAGCCAAATTAGTCTAGAAAATTATGCTCATATAACTAAACTATAAATCTTATGGTAACTATACTATAGGCAGAATCCGAAAAGAATATTTTCGGATAATAAAATATGGAAGGCCTGCGACCTTTGTTTTCTATCCATTTTGTATTAAATAACATTCACGTATACGGTAAACACGATTATATTCCATAGCCTACAGTAAATTTGTTAAAGTTTATATACTGCTTATAGGGTGTAACGAGGCCAGAAAAAGAAAGCAATAACCTCATCCAGCCATCGAATCTTGTGGATATATTAATTTCAAGCTGGTTTTCAATAAAGACATTCTTATTTCAGAGCCTGAGATGGTACGCCTGGAGAAGGTTATGAAGGTTTTCAATTCGGCCATATTTTTTATGTATGTTAGTTAGGTACATCTGAACTCCGCGATTTGTGCACCGATTTAAAATTTGTTTTTGTTTCACTCTATATAAACATATCAAATAGGTAGTACGTTAAAATTGTTCACACCAAAGTTTCATCATAATTGTTTTAGTATTTCCCTTTAATATTTCGAAAGTGTAAAGACATCATCATAATTGTTTCAGTATTTCCCTTTAACATTTTGAAAATGTAAAAATACATAAGTTTATTCAGAACATGGTCATAGACCAATTAAGAAAATGCTTTAATAATGAACAATAATACTCAACAGGGTATGCATTGCGAATGGGTAAGCCGTGCTATACCAATAAAAAAGACGAAGAATGATTTGATTTCGAAGTCAGTGCAATATTGAGTAACAATAATTAGGTACCTCTTCAATGACTTCAAAAATAATTGTCGTTCAAAAGTGATTGTAATATCTTAAAGTAAAAATCAGACGTTATTTCCTGCTTTACGAACCTCTGTCGAACAAGCTTACGAGCAAGCATGAACTACTATATAGACATATTTTTTTCCACAAATACAATAGTAACTATGTATATCCTCTAATGTGATCAATAGTAATGTCGGACAGCGCGAGCAACGGTAAATGAAATCTAAGCAACAGAAAACAAGGGTCTTGTCAAGGTATTGTCGTCAAGAGTATTTTTTACGGACATTATTACAAATACATATCGTGGAAAATAACAAGCTCGACCCATGTCATTGTGCTATCGACTGACAAAAACATCGAACATTTCTCCCAAATTCTATTTTGGGAGAAATGTTCGATGAAATTCTATCCTCAATAGGGTAACTTGAGCATCCAATAATATTTTTGGGTGTTCGTGGAACATTCAATTTGCGTCGTATTAAAATACGAAATTTACACCTCTGTAGCATAACATTGTACAATTATCCATGTGTATATGTGTTGTGGCTTGTGTTATAGAAATTTCCCCTTACCTTACAGATCAATAATAGGACTTTACAGTAAGAAGATTATGTCAATAAACACTATCAAAAAAGGTGGAGAATATTACAGTACCCAATAGCTAAATATGGCTTACTCGTATCTGTGAAACTTTCGTTTGTGATATTGGTTTTTCTACGATATCAAACGTTTTTCAAGGGAATATCGTTGAACGCTGCTGCAAGTTATCGTTTCTACGAGTCGATGTAACGAGGTAAACGCAAGACCACAAATATAATATGGCCAACCATAGGTAGGTACACGTCATAAAAGATTTACATAATTCAGAGCCATATTAAACTTCCAGGGCATTATATATGTAGAGTAATAATAACGGTGTACTATGTAGTATAACAGTAATGGAACGGTTATTTTATTAATATATGAAAATATCTACTTTTAAGTACAAAAGGGAAAGTTTTACTCAGGTTTTAACGCGCATTCGTATATAAATATTTGTATTTAATATTGCGCTACAGTGAAAAATTGCTACGAGAATATTTCCTAACATTTTCATGATACCTTTTGAAAAATCGATTATACAAATGAATTTTTTTACAAATATTATTTATTTTTCGATTGGAAACGTGTTGCTACCCTTAGCAAACAGAAAAAGTACTGCCACAGTTAAGCTTTCTAATACTTTCCAATTCGTCCATGGCCACATTTAGCGCTAGTTATAATACTAATTTACACTTTATCGTAACCGTATAAGAACTGATTTAGTTTTCCAAACTTTTAGTTTAGTTCAGTTGAATAAGCGAATCACTACCAATAATTACTTTGAGGTGGGTAGAATTAAAGAACTGCCGGTAAAATACATATTTTACCGGCAGTTTATATGACGGCAAAAGGAGTATGAGGAGAGAATGCCAATTTGGTATAACTAGTAGTACCTAGACAAATGAAACTTAGAAAAACAAATGAGCGAGATACTGATCGTTTTAAAACTTCGTCCTTCAAACTCTTGGTGCAGCTGAAACTGTGTGTCTTAAGCCTAGAGGTTAATATTACGCTTACGCTTCTCTTGCCTCATCACAAAACTTTCGCAAAGAGTATATTTAATTATTATAATGATTAGCAAATACTTTATCAGAGTCATGCTTTCCTTTAAGCTGACGTATTTCTTGACAAATCCTTTGAAAGCAACGCATGCGTGCATCAACCGTGCTCATAAGCTTTTCCTAGTAAAAAGGAAGGATTTAGTCCTTCGGTTGCCTTACTTAAACGTTCCATGTGGTAGTTAGAATACAACTCATATACTTTATAACTACGAGTAAGTTGCTGCCGTGGTGGTACCGGCTTAGAATTGTACCCCCCCCCCCCCCCCCCCCCCCATATCTTCTCGTGGGTGCCGTAAGAGTCGGCTAAGGGAGCACGTACTGGGAGGATGAGCATCAGCACCTTCTGAGGGTCACAAAATATACTACGCTCGCCAACCCGTCTACCAAACGTGGCGAGTATTGGCAATACCCCCCATGGTGGAGGCATATGTTCAGCAGTGTACGTCTTTTAGCTTAAATGCGTGTTCAAATATAATTTAATAAAATTATTTTGTGTGTTATCGATTGCGTAATCTTAATTTTTATAGTCCAATAAATTTTCCGTTAATAATACAAAAAATACAACAAATAACAAACATACAAAAATACAAGAAGAATATCGTTAACGAGAGCCCATAGTAACTACCACTCTAACGAGCAACAGTTAAGTGCTGGTGCTTGGCCAAAGGGCCGCGAATTCCGACCCTTCCCACCATTTAAAACATTAAAGCCCTTAAAAAGTTTTGCAAAAAGCAGATTTTTTTATCATGCATTATAATGTGAATATTTAGGAGCATTCAATGTACCTACTTTAACGCCATTGCCAAGTAAATATACAACTCTCGTTATTCATCACTTCGTCTTGTAGTCTCTTTTCAAGCGCATACGCCGGCCTAGCAGACTAATCGACATCAATGATCTATCAATATTAAATTTTTTGACCACCGGTAACAAGTAATCTACGATTAAATTTTGACGCGGGACACGTGTACCTACGATTCGCCAAATCAATATTTCTATTCGCCTTTTTAATGCTAAAGGAAGGAGTAGCTACCAATATTCTTGACTCAGTTTACTCGTTCAATCGACACATTCATGACATGTGCTATGTGAATCGAAATACCGAGGACGGATGAGATATACATGACAAATATCATGATAAGAATTTTAATTCTTAAACTCTGCTCATTCAGTACCATACTCCGTGGTTCAAATGCGAGATTTTTATACTTTTTTACTATGCCCAAATTCACAGTAGGTACCTACACATAATATATAAAGCCCATCGATCAAGAATGATCGAAGCTGCCATATATTAATCATCCTCGTCCTTAATATTTATTTATTTAATTGCATCTTAGCACAATGTACTAAGGTATAATTAAGGCATGATTTTTTTTTATTGAATATTATATTTACCTACTATAATTATACTTATATCAAACAAACCGTTTTAAGTCAGCGCTCGCCGATATAATCAACACATCAGCCCTTTTTTATCGGAGTGAAGAACTTTATCAATCAATATTCAACTTAGACTTACTACATACGTGTTTAATGTGACGCTGTTGGATTATGTAAATAAATAAAATAAAATAAACAAAATAGTCGATGGCATTGTTAGATGGTATCTAACTATACAAATTTCTATTTTCACGGAAAAATTAAAACAAAATACACAATGAAAGCCCTGCCTGCTGCTTTAACATACACTGTGTTGCAGCAGACAGTTGTCTTCCCCAAAATAGGCATAGTAGGTACATGAATCATCACTGACTATCAAATGCTATACTACATCTGACCTGGAGTAAAACCTAGACCTGAGAAATGTCCAAACCTTTTGAATGACAGCTCTCCACCTTTCCACTTCATACAACTTCAACATTTACTGAGGTTTGGAATTAGACCTTAGAAATGACTGCTATAGTGATCCACTCGATGGCGTTGCACTGTTCTGAAAAGACTAATGTAGGTACAGACATTAATATTATTAGTAATAATATTATAGGTAACCGAAGCGTGAAAATGTTTCTTTGGAAATCATGTTCTGTTAATATGTGGCACAAGGCTGCAGAACTACAGCGTTACAATCTTTTGTCTTATAATTCTTTACAATCCTAAACGTTCAAATTGCCTTGCGCATTGTTTTGTCTCTCATGCATGATCTCCGATTGCAGTGGGGAACGATCTTTCTCAACATTAAAATGCATTAAAAGTTAGGTGCGAAAAATAAGTTAATAACTTCATAATCTCTCTTGGGGCCTTACTATCAGCTTTGTAAAATGCATTCAAGTTCCGAGTAGTTCTAAAACCTGGCTTAAACCGCTTAGTGTAAAGTCATAGAATCACCACGGCATAACGCTCCTTTATGTGAACGCTTCGTTCGAACATAAATATTCTCAAAGGTGAACGGTTATTGTTGTCTCTGGCATGTTTATGCCTAATATGATTTACTTAAAAAAGTCGATCTGAACAGTTACAGATTCATTCGATATCCAGAAAGTTTAATTTGTAACAGTTTTGTTTTATTTAGTAAATTTAGTTTAAGTTAGTCTTCCAGTTTATGACTCCCTAACACTAACATTTTTGATAATATCTAAATACTAATTATAAGGTTAATCTACACGAGTACTATAATCCATAGACTAAATAATGGCACAATACAAATAAAAATAGAATGGCAACATTGCTGGGTGATTTGTCTATGGCGTCGTCACATGACCTCTTTATTTGTCCCCGTGATCACTACTGTGAAAATTCAAACATATTTACGCATAATGTCAGGAATAAGAATAAGTAAAGTAAAAGCTGAAATTGAACTTCATGAGAATTCGTTTCAAACCAGGTAATTAAAGATACAAAAGATATACACGGAAATTACATAATTTATAAAAGGTTTGCAAAGGAAGGTCACTGATTTTGTACATTTCTTGGCAAGTATAAAAAGTATATTGCTTCTAAGTTTTCAGTGTTTTGATTCTTACATATAATTACAGTGCACCGGGAAGTGAATATGTGAGCTTGATGAAAGAAGATGGATCTTTCGGTAAGACATTTTTCTTACATTTATCTAATCTCCCTACCTTCGCTTCTGTTCTTTTTATCAACTATAGTTGATATCAAGGTATCTATCTAACAACCCCAGTTCTTTAGTTAGTGTCTATTTTGCTCAGTTTATATGGTTTAAGACATAAATTTAATCAGTATGATTTAGTAGGTTAACTTGGAATGTTATTATTCAATTAGTAAGGTTCAATTTAATTATGGAAACAGTTTGGAGCTGCTGCTGCTCGTCAAACTAATTTTCGGTTAGGCTGGTGAATATACTTACTAATTCATAGCATTGTTCTTTTTATACATACATTACAAAATAATGTGTAAGTATTTATTATAGTTAGTCTATAGTACCTAGCTATAGTGAGAGTAATTTTAATGAAATTTATGTGCATCATTTTAAGCTGACTCTTATGTTTTCATTTTTGCTACTTAGGCTGGTAAAAGTGCCAGTTGTTGGCTTCTCTTATTCAATCAAAGTAAACTAAAATTAATATAGTTCTTTTTAGATTATTAGTGTGTTCGAGATGATTTATGGAACGGTTAAAAACACTCAAGCTTTGCATTCATTTTGACACAGGTGCTGTTGTGATCTGTTTTTGTTCACTGTTTGAGATGCATAAAATTTTTTGTTAATAACACCCTTGAACTGCCACTTTTGAACCACCTCTGAGGCAAGGGTCTTTTGTGATTGTTTTTTGACAGCTCCGAGTTTGACAGCTACAGCTGATGTGAGTAAATAAACAAACATGAAAAAATATACCAGTGTAATGTTTTATTTCTATTCTGAAAATGTAATTCTTGTTACGTTCAATGTAATACAAGCTAATTACTGAATTAATTATTATTACTAATTCAGGTATTGAAACATTTTTAAGTAAATGATATTCAAATGAATCGTCATATTTGACACCTCTCATGTTAATGACATGTATGTGTCATTTGATTTGGGAAGTATCGTTTTCATGTCAAATGCCACATTCCCTAATGGAACGCTTGTTCAGTTGACCACTGCCATAAATCCCACTTGTGCATCTTGCACACACCTTAGCCCAAATTAGTATGACATCATCAATAAACTATACTGAACATTGGACTTTTCATTAAAATGGGGAGTAAGTAGTCTTGGGTAAAATAAGTTGTCACTAATAATAAAAAATATTATGCGAAAGCCTCTAGCCTAAAGGCCACATTGAAAACTAACTTCTTTGCTTCTAATATGTTACGTTGTTCTAACAAGCTTCGATTGATTAAGAAGATGCTGATGTTAAATATTAATGCCGGGATGACCAAGCTTTGCTCAGGGTGTTCCCAAAAAAAATACTGAGGTATATGGATAAAATTTGTAATCATAACATTATTAGTGTGCACATTTTCATATAAATCATTATATCTGTTTTGGAGATCTATTAGATAAATATCAAGAAATGCTTGTTTAAATAAAATTAGACATAAATTGTGCAACCTTGTTTGTTTGAAGACGAAAGGTATATATATTACATATATATATTATTATATATATATTACATATATATTACATATATATTCTCAATGCCACACTTTAGATCAACACAATAATTTAGCATTACAATTATCAATAATAAAGGGTGCATAGTTATTATTAAATAATAAATTTTGACTCAATATCACCTTTTTTAATAAGCCAGTAAATTAAGATGCTGGGATAGTGGAATCCAAATCCTATTTAGTGAGTTTCCACTGGTGATTTATTCATCATCATTAAGTTAGCCATAGGACGTTCCCTGCTAGACATAGGCCTCCACCATTGATTTACGCAAAGACTAGTTGGGGCCATAATTTTTAAGAATTTGTTGAATCACAATTAAACAGATATAGACTAGCCCTTCTGCTTTTACTTTCATGACTTATCATCCTACATCCACATTAATGAATGACAATATTATTTTGGCTATATAATATGTATTCTCCAACAGAGAGTGTCACCTATAAGCTGATTACAATGCCAACAAATGATGATCAAGAGCCTAAAATGCAAAGTTCACCACCACATGGTAAGGACCTACACTAATGTAAGATATTAGTCACAACTATAACTAAGTATTACTATAAAACATAAATGACATGGATAATTGAAAATGATGCTTTGAAGCATTGAAATGCTCAAACAGAAAATTGTCACATTCTAGCACATTTATCAACATACCACATCTATTACACCTATATTAATTTAATTATATAAATTTAATTATAAAATGAGATGTCTTCATGCAGCATCTCTATGCAGTGTGTTTTTTTGTGTGCATTTTGTAAATATTTAGATTGCAAGAAAAATGTTACTTAAAAGATTCTCATTTTGAAAACGGAATCCAGGAACCATTCTTACACCTTAGTACATCCTATGGCTAAAATTATGATATTGTTTTAACTCATGGTGTGTTTGACCACTATCTCACTTGATGATTGGAGAAAAAGCCATGATGTTAGTGGAATACCAAGTTTATTTATGAATACAATTGATATATTACTGCATTTTTATGAATTGCTTGTCTTAAAAAATAAGACACCCTGGAATGTTGACTGGCCTTTTTATACTTTTAATATATTATTATAGCCTACATCGACACTGAAGCACGAAATGGGCATCTATACCGCCTCCGTCTGATTGATGATCGAAACTCAGGCTTCATCTTTTCAAAATGAATTTTTTATTTTTCAGACACGTATTTTGTGAGCATCACCGAACCAGTAGAAGTTTTCGCAACCACGGCGGCACCTACAAGGAAGCCAACGAAGCGGGAAGCCCAACAATCTAAAGCTATCATTACTAAAAAGGTTTGTATAGTCCCTAAACTTGCAATTGTTATTTATACACAACTAGCGGTCCGCCCCAGCTGTGTGCGGGTAAAAAAAATATAAGGATCCATAATTATAATATAGCCTATGTCACTCGGGAATAGTGTAGCTTCCCAACAGTGAAAGAATTTTCCTAATCGGTACAGTAGTTATGGAGCCTATTCAATGCAAACAAACAAAAACTATTTTTTTAAAATGACAACTAAATAACCTTCACTCATTCACTTTGCTAACTACAAACTTAATAGTAATTTATTGTAATAAAATTCATATGATTTGTCTCTGAAATTGTAATTTATCTACTCCATCCATACTATATCCATATTTTGTATGCGAAAACGTTTTTATGGTGTATATAAACTTATATTTAATTACATTAGTTATTATAACGCTATGTTTTCCGAAGAAAATAAAATAAATAAATGCCATATTGATATTCTTAACCAAACAAGCACTGGGACAGTTGGGGCTTGTGTCACACAGTTAGTTTAAACATATAATGAGAAAAACTGATTCACCCAACCACGAAACGTGGCATTAAATCAGTTAACAGTTTTTAATGGGATGGGTTTGCATCCCTTAAAGCAATAAAGGTTAAAGCCTTAAAGCTAGGTGACTTTCAGAGTGTCTTGGGGGATTTAAATCTTTTTATATACTACTGGAACAATTAAAGCATGGACCTAAGCTGCCATCTTCCGAGTGTGGCTCAAAACTCCATTAAAAAGGCATAAAATGTTAGTCTTGTAGGGCAGTAAAACACCATTTGGAGACAATACTTCAGTAATTATAAAAGTAAGTCATTTTAAAAGCTAAACTGCAACCACATGGTGCTATGAAATGAAGGACAGAGGAAGCGGCAACAGTTTGACACTTGACTTGTCAGTGACGTGCACAAAGGATGGCCATAGAGAATATAACATAAATATATCAAAAAGTTCTAATACATTTTTTCAGCGTGATGACAAACGGCGAGCCACTCATAACGAGGTCGAAAGGCGACGTAGAGACAAAATCAACACATGGATCATGAGGCTAGCAGCATTGGTGCCTAACTCTAGTACGCCTGACTGCGCCAGTAAAGGGGGCATACTGGCGAAGGCGTGCGACCATATATCAGAACTAAATGAAAAACAAAAGAGGTATATATTATGTAGTTATATCTTTATCACACAAGCACAGCTGCTCACAGGATATGTTGCATAGAAAATGCCACAAGCTAATTTAAAGAGGGCTCAAGCCATGCTCTCAATAGCATGCTTAGTCAATAACTAAAAATCCATTTTTTTATATGACTTACTTTTACTTAAAAGAACCCCCTCAACCAACACTGGAAAATGCCATAGTGGCACACAAACTTTAATGATCGCATATGTTGTAGGTTTTTTATTGGTCTAGTCATACAGCTGAGACATTGATTGTCTCAGAAATATTGTGGTGAATTTATAACTGTGACTTGCTGACTGAGAAAAAACTTCTAGTGCTCATGACATATATGTTTTCTGCACCCGCGTCTGACAACTCAGAAAATAAAATAAACAGTTTGGTAACATATATCAATATATATATTGCAGTGCTTAGAGGTTCAGTTGACTATACAAATTCGATATCTATTATGAACATTGTTCATGATTTGATTGAAATTAAAATGATCGATTATTTTATTTCAACTATGTCAGTTGCCTGTTCTAATACTTCAAATGTTCCAACACTTGGCCAAGAGTTATGTATTACAGACAAGCCGTAGATACATTGGCCTTGAGTTGTCAGTGGCCCCGCCGTGTGAAGCTGCTCCCGTTGTCCGCTGCGTCCTCGCGGCCCCTGTCTTCTCTCGGCACCCAAACTGCCGATCCCCTGTCGTCCAATGTGTGGACCAAAGCACCGAGTCTTTGGACCCCGCGAATGCGATCGACCGCGTTCGCGTGGTCCCCTCGATGCTACCGCGCGGTCCCATAAAATTCACGTCCGCGCGACGTACCGTGCTTCTGCCCCAAAGCTGGCTCTAGCACTCCTATCCCGTGGACTCAATTTAGCCCGAATCGCTCCCGGATCGTTAAAAATGGCCGCGCCCTGCGACTGCGTGCGCTTCACTGTGCCACGCATCAGTGCGAAGACCGTTTTGCACTGATGCGTGGGCGTCCGGCCCATCGGACTCAACGGCGGAATCTCACTGCCGCCACGCGGCGCGCACGTTTTCATTCCAAACATTAAGTTTTCGTACAAAATCGTCAATCCCCTCGAAACTGTTTTAATGTCCAAACTGAGAAGCTATACGAAATCTGATGTTTATTAGCGGGCGTTATGCTGCAGCCAGTAGGCACTGAATCCTTAATCCTGATAAAGATCCAAATTGTAAAATATGCTGGTTGCGATAAGTTAGTTACGAAGAAAATTTTGCCATTGTAGTTGAAGTGTATAACACTTAAGTCGCAAACTTCGACTATAACAGCAGAAATGTATTTGATGTGTATGAGTGTACATGCTGAGGCTCGCGCACGCCGCCTGGCACGATCATAACTCCCAGATGAAGAGCTATAAATCGGTTGGAAACTTGTCGGAGAGTAATTTTCCGGCAAATATCACTCGAGTCCTAGTCGGTTCTTAGATAACAATGATATGAGAGTATATTGATAGACAATATTTAAAGCGACTTTACATAGGTTTTCAAAAACCCCAATATATTGAACATCATGTGATAGCATATAATGTAAACATGAAAATTATTATATGCAATGCACTTTTCTGTTACAGATTAGAAAAATTAGAATTCGAAAACGAAAAACTAGTGCTAGAAGTTTTGAGACTAAACCAAGAGCTGACGGATCTACGTAAAGAAAATACATCGGTCAGAAACCAGCTAGCTGATAATTGCATAGTCTTCAGCCAAAGAAAAGATCAGAAATCCTAGACCGCCAATTCGGAACCGTGGGTCGGTTAGCGGGCTGTGATAAATTTAGGAGCGTTAGTAAACAGGTTAAAGAACTCAATACACTTCAATAGGCCGATCTATTTCGATTAATGCAACCACTACTTCTCCTACGCCTTAAAATGGTATGTTTACTTAATGATATTATGATAACGGCTCCAAATAACAATAGAATTATTTTATTATAAATAATGGGGTGTAAATTCGCTATAATGCCACAATTTCATTACATTTTAGATCCAAGGGCTGCCAGATTCTGTAAAAGGGACTCGGGACCAAAACTTTTCTCTGATGAACATTGCCAATATCAGAATCATGTTATCAGATTTTGAAAGTATTTTTTTCCATCTTTGCAAAATTAAATGCTATTGAACTGAAATAAGAGCTCGCAAATCAAGGAAATATTAGTATAAAATATAATTTATTACATATAAATGTGTACAAATGGTCTTATAATCTGGGAGTATCAACATGGATATCCTTACGGATGTACAATATTTGTTTAATTACTTACAGCAACAACTTAAGAACTGGAAATATTAGACGAGAATGAATGTGTAGATGAGGGTTTGTCCAAGCACTAAGTTCATGATGGAACTTTCTTCGAAAATGACTGCCATTTGATGAAGTCTTATTAATGACATTCATCACTGTTGCCGAAAAACTTGAAACTGACAGATGCACAAGAAGCGCGAAGCCATCATGCCCTGAATACAGCCCAGAAAAAAATGGCCCCATGTTTGTGAATTGTCAATGTGGATGGATCTGCATTAGATGTTAAGGTTAACAATTAGCTTATAAAAGAAATAAACTTGTGACATTATTTCGGGAAGTAACTTTAAAAAATTCCCTTACCCAACTTTGTGGCTTTATATCGATGCTGAACGGCAGATTGGTCTTGACGTCCAAAGTGTAGGGAGAAGTGGCTTAAGTTTAAAATAAAAAAAGAAAGATGCTGGCAGCCCTGAATATAATATAGCCAGGGTGTAAGCTACACGCTACGCTGAACGCTCTGCGTCTCCGAATTCGCGGCCTCATCTCCTTGTATATTACTAGTTATCGAACGATTAGAACTGAGTGAATCAAGGTGCTTTCGACTGTGTTTACTTAGGGAACTCACAAAATGAAGACTAGAAGACTGAGGCGTAACCAATGCAATAACTCAATCAGGGGGTCATCCGCCTAAAAATATTGCTTATTATATAATTGATTTATTAACAAGAAATTAATTGTAGCTTTGTTAGGTTCGAAAAGACTGAAAGAAAGTCGAAAACTATAGCAATAATCAAAGCAATATTTTTAGGCGGATGAACTCCAGGTGTAAATCAAATGTAACATGTATGTAATCAACCAACTATGAAAATCATTGCTACATTATGTTACTAATTCTTTTTACATATTTAAATAATTCATCAAAACTAATAGTTAATACTGAGTCCTGACGATAAATTATTAGTTTATTAAGTTACACTTATTAGTTGTAGACTTACGCAAGTATGTACCTAATATCTAGGTTTCGTTATTAGAGTAATAAATAAACGTTTATTTCGCAATATATCGATAGTGTCGTTAGTAACAATTTTCTTAAAACTTTGTTACTATTTTACGGGAGAATTACAGATCGACTTGGACCCATGAAAATTCTTATCCAGTAATTCTAGATAGGACAATCAATGCATGATGCAGTAACTTTGAGTACACTGCTGGAGATTCTTATGTGGTGGAACATTTACGCGATCTTTTTGCACATGATAGCGTGGAATCCGTTAACTCTCGCTTCTGCAAACATTTCCAATGCGCTGGAACGCCATGGTAGTCCCAACAGTGCCCTGAAAGTATATATAGCCCCCGCTATACTTAAATAACTTGACTGATTACAACTTCACATTAACTTGATCCTAACCCAAACTTTAACTTTCATATTTTTTTGTATAGCTTAGTTAGATACCCTAGGAACACTTATTGCACATAATTTTAGTGAATATGGATATATTAACTTCGGTAAATTCTAGAGGGATAACGGAAATATTGACTACTCGGTGCGGGACCTAGCTGGTATTTTTGCATAGCGTGAGATTGTTTACTAAAATGGTTGCAAGAAATGTTTCCCTAAAGATTATTTCCCAGACTAGGTGCAGCACACCTAGTACAGTTTTGCAAACAGCAGTTTCATCCCTTATCTGTATAACCACACTGCACTCTGCAATGATAAATGCTCATAGGATACAGTAAATAGTATGTCAGTAGATTGTTTTTTTTTAATATTCAATTGACTGCAATTTTAATACAATGTATATAATTTTGTATATCATTCTTTGCACGCTGCCAACTGGTAGCGGGTAGAGCATTTGAGTTATCTATGGGCTGACGATAGCTAGTAGATTGCTCAAATGTTATTGTAGTAGTTGCAGTATTGGAATAAGTTATTAATACTTTTATTTTTCATCCCATTTTAGAGCCATAATTTTATTTATATGCTTGGTAAGATGTTAGGTAGCTGAAGAAAATACGTGATATGTTTCAAATTTGCTAGAGTTTATTATGTTCTCTCCCATATGATGTCTTGTTATTCTATTGGTTATTGTTATCCTTTTAGGATGGCAAGCAGTATATATGTACAGTTAGGTAAGTAGATTATAAGAACTTAGATTTAGGCTATAAGGCTTAACATATTCATAGTCTGTACAGAAAGTGAATCGTCATAAGTTTTGAGGGCGCAGCTGTTTAATTACCGTATTTGTAATGACAACAAATTATTATGCGACTGTAACATCTTGTTGTTTCTTCAACTTATGCTCCTTGCTACTGCAACCATCTCGCTCTATTGCTATAGTGCGTGCCGTCCTTGTTTGGCCTCATAATTGACGTCATGTTAAGACATGACGGAGTATACTCTGAGGGAGTACGCTACGCCACAGATACATAGCTCTCTTTTTCTGGTTTGCGTCACTTTGAGATATATCTTCGTTTAATGTTGGTACAATTAATATATGTATGCTGTAAAAGAAATATATATTTTGTTCCTATAGATTTATTCATAAAACTTAGTTCCATTTTACGCCACGACGGTTCTCTTTTCGCACAGACTGTGTTCAGACATAATCCTTGTGAAATATTTGCGTTATGATGAAGGAAGGCTTCAGCTTCAGTTATTTTATAAGTTTATATATACTTGTACATTATCATACCGTTACGTTATTGTTATATTATTATAGTGAAATCTTTGTATTGTTGCGTATTAATAATAGCTGGTGGAGATCCGTACAAATAAAATTGAAAATATATAATATATTTTATGTATTTTCTTACACTATTGTATATAAAAATTACAAACATGCCAGCAACATTATGTGAGCCCGCTCCAAAATTGCCTACGTCATATGACATCACGATAAAATGCATGGCACACGGTCGGAAAGTTGTGGTGAGCGACCGTAAGCCTCGCATTTTATCATGTTGTCATATGACGTAGACAATTTTGGAGCAAGCTCACGGAGTAATAATTACCTAATCTGTCAGAATAAATATCAACTAAGGGCGGTGAAAATTACCTATTGAGCTTCCAAATCATTACGATTACCCCCAGGTGTATATGATGAGCTTCTTGTTGTGAACTCGCGCTAGTCTAGGCAAAGGTAGCTCGCTAACAATCATTGACCGAGAAGAACGAATGCCAAACAATATGATGTACAGTAGGCACAATGTAAGTTTGTATTTCTGAAGTTGCCTACATGTAGCTGCGCAGGGCTGCGTTCGGGTGCGGCTTCGGCCAAGCCATATCTTGCTCTGACAGCGGATATGTTCACGAGCTCAATTAGAGCATTATTTGCTCCACCCAATATTTGATCATGACCGTTCACGTCAACCTGTCAGAGCAAATTATGGTCAACTAGACCATAATCTTTCTACCTCTAGAATCGATCAAATCTTGATCGGCAGTCAAAAGTGACATATGCAGTAGTAACTATCACGTGATCTATGATCAATGTAAGTGACTTCTTCTGCGACATGCTATGAAGTAGCCGTTCGTGAGACATCGATCAAATATTGGTCGATCAATATTTGGCCGACGAAGCTCCTGAACGCAGCCCAGTAGCTGTTTTTCAATCGTTAGTGCTGTTTTAAAATATTAATGTAGGTAAAATGGTTCGCTCACTCATTTACGTAGGTATGTTGTATCTTCCTATCTCGCTTACTTTGCATGACAATCTGTTTTACCGGTAGACTTTATTACTTCAGAGCCACAAAACATCGGCTGTGCTTGCTGTATTTATTCTCAAAACACAAAGACAAAATAAAGTGTGTATAATCGTGTATCTGTGATACATCATTAATAAACTCGTCAGATCGGATATCAATCACTCCTTCCAAGGTCTCACAACCTTAATAAACGTTATTAAGGTTTATTTTATGGGCACTAATTGTATATTCACATACAGTTTTTGATCTTCACCGCAAGGGCTCTGGCACCGTGTCTGCTGCACTTTAATAATCGTTACTTGTGCCGCACTACCAAGCTTAAGTCGGCGTTCCTCACTGGTCTCTACAAAAACCGGTTGGAAGCAGTCTGCATATAACCTCTTCCCGCGACCCTTATGAGGTCTTCTGTCCACGTTGTCGGTGGACGTCCTACACTGCACTAGCCTCTTGTGGTCTCCTCTCAAGAGCCTTTCGACTCGCATCAGTACGTTATTCGTGATATATGACCTGTCCATTGTCATTTTAACCTGCTAATCCGCTGACAATGTAACTGGTTCACTGTACTTCTACCGATCCCCGCATTTCTAATTCGATCTCGTATGTGAACCTCGAACCCTTTAATTATTTGTATTCTCTTAAAGCATTGACTAATAGGTCTAAAGCTCATTTACTACGAATATAATCGGTCAGTGATAGCGGCTTGACTGAAATTTGGCGACTTAACCGATATAAAAGTGTATAATGTATATGTATAGTTGTTAATTCCTGGATATACACTTATATCAGATAGAAGCGTTTGTTATATGTATACTGCGAACGCGTTATATTCCCGTTCTAAACTGCGTTCTATACGGGAAGTTATCGCCCGGCAAAGGATAATCGTTAATGTCTTATTCCAAAACCCTTGGCAAAATGTATTATCAAAATTCACGTTTACAGTTATGAGGTTTTGGAACCGTCACAATTTCATCTGACAGTTGAATTCTATTGCCAGAAAATCAGGGTTCATTATTACCCTAATTTAAAAACTCACTCACATAGCGACAAATAGTAGTGTTTTGGAACGCTTAAAAGAAATGCGAATGGATAAAAAGCAGTGTTCATGTAAGAACACTCATCGAATTTATTATTTCAAACTTATGAATACCGTCTAAAATTAAATAAAAATGTTAGTCGTAGTATTACTTTTAAGTTTAATATTTTAACAATGGGCCATTTTAATATTTTTAAATTAAAATGCGGTGCAATCAAGGATGTTTCATTTTTCAATTTGCAACCGTATATGGTCTCGAACCGGTAATTACCTATTTATTCTTTCATGAATTTTATTGTCCATTAGTGGTACAATTTTATACACTTGCCACTGCAAGTGTATGAAATTGTACATAAGTATGTATTAAAACTTGTGAACATATCAAGTTGGGATTAACAACTTGGCAGTATGCATTATAACAGTGAAAGCAAAACGCTTCTTACATATTGTCGTACTGCTGTGTGGCCTTCAAGTTGTCTAAAAAACAACTTGTCACACACATCTTGCGGTGCAAAATTAATTTTTGTCATGGATTTTACAAAAACCACAAAATAATAATAATAATGTTGATATCTACGGCACTTTTCACTGATACTAAACTGGCAACAAAATCGCATGGCATTGAGAGCAATTTGGAACACACTGAAGGTCAAAGAAAAAAAGAAAGTAATTTGTTTTTTCTAACGGACTAATGCTATTTGCTTCTACCGGCATTTACAGCTTCACCGGAGGAACAGAAAAAAAAAGTAATTTAGAAACCGCGGTATATATCCGAGTGCGATTTGTAGATTTAGTTAACCCCTACATAGCAATACTTATTGTGTAACGAAACGTATTTATGTTGGCGCATTGCAGTATGTCTGCTTGACGGATGATAGAATGGGGATGGTTGAATTATTTTGTGCAATTCCAATGTAGATATGTTCATATCATGGCAAAAGTATGCATTTATTAATGGGTGTATATATATATATATATATTTTATAAAATAATGGTAGATAAAAACTGCAAACTATAAGATTACATTTTATTCATTCATCACTGACGAGTAAGAGCTCGGTGATACAAAGTTTTGTAATTTTGTATTAGTTCCGTTTTTATTTAAATAAAATCGTGTTGTTGATATATTGAGACTTTTATTGTACTTAATTACCCAGATCAATTCACAATGCTAAGGGGTCCATACCACAGATACTCGAATCCTAGGTATGTGATGGTGAACATCATATATGATAGCGTAGAAGCAAAGTGATCAACTTTGATTTTTTGAAAAATTACAAGTGACCCCACGTGCAAACACAGTCCCGTGAAACACATTAAAACTGTATTTGTAAGAAAAATAGTTTAAGTACTTTTTTTTTGTCTTTTGAAGGAAAAACATTACAAAAATACATTAAAATATGGACGAAATAATAAAGCAACGTGTATTAGGAACTTTGTTTCTACGTTATCAATATTCTTATTTTTTACGTTGTATAAATCATATATTTTATACTATCTCACTAAAAGACAGTGACGATGTGATCGAAGATATTATCACGCTAGGCCTAGAATGCTTACTGGCTCTCAAGGACTGCTGCCTGAACACACTATGATGTGTTTGGTGACAGATTTTCAAACTTGAGGATGGACTAGTCAGGCGGGTACTCGACAGTACCCTACCACCATGCTGGAAATTTGATAATGGTGTTACCTTCACCGGAAGCCCAAGCCGTTAATGAGGATCGAACCACCGTCCGTTAGTTTTACAGCCTACGCTTCCACCTCTGACCTATCATCGCTTCTAATAAATATAACCTCACAAAGGGCGTACGCAATAGACAAAAAAATAATATTGAAACCGATTCGAGTCAATCTACATCCAATCTCTTCGGCGTGGACAATTCAGACAGGGAGTGTACTGGGTTATCTTCATTTTCTGCTATACATTCGTCCATTACTTTTGGAGTAGACAGTTTAGGTAAGGAGTAACCTTCAGTTACGTCCAGACATAACTCAGTGCAGATTTCTACCGTGTCCAATGCTTCAACTCTGATGTTATTCCTCATTTCTGAACTTCCTACATTTAGTGACTCTGTTTTCTTAATGGATTCCTTATCGTTGGTCACGGAATTTCGACTTAATTTCTCTTCATTTGATGATATCATTTCGATATCTTCATCAATTTCATCGTCGATTGTGATATCTTTAGGTATATTATTATTAGTATTTTGTATTACGATGCCCCCTGCGTGGTGTGATTTTGTGTCTTCTTTCGAATTCATTGCCAATTCTTCCCGCTTTTTCATGCAAGTTTTAGTGGTGTAATGATTTTTTAAAAGATGTTTCGATATAAAAATCGCGTCGCAGATCTCACACTTGAAGTTAGATTTACCTGGAACAAAAAACTTACAATATGGAATCGAGAGAGAATCAAGTAATATTTTATATTATAGTATATTTAATAGTAATATTAAGTAATAAAGTGCTTCGTTTCTTATTTCTCGAACAGATTCAGCTGTAGCAGTTTTTTTACAGCCAGAACCCTCTAATACACAGATTTCTAATCTAAGGTTTAGAGTTGAAAACAGTTATTTAATTATTATTTTTTAGATCTACCTTGATTGCACCTTCGACCATATCGTCACTGACCAAATGAGATATTGGTCAAACGCTAGATCTCTTATTATGTATAAGAAATACACTCTCTTAAAGTGACTAAAATTCTCAAAATAAAAAACAATATACATACCCAAGTGCCGATATGTGTGTTCCATTAGTAGATCGCGGCGGTTGTATCTTTTCGGACAGTACTGGCAAGCGAACCGGTAGATTTTAAAGTGAACACTGAAATAAACAAAACATGCCTTAATTAATAACTATATGAGACTTGTTCTTGGCCTTTGGGAGCGTTCAAGTATTACGTAACGCAATTTTTCGCAAATATTGAAAACATTAACGTTTTTCTGTATGTTTGAAATTTTGAGAAAAAAACCAACGATGTAAAAATGCGTCAGAAAAATTTCTACACGACCGCTCTGAAGGGTTAAAAAAATGTTACGTAACGCGTAGTTCAAACCTCCCCACCCGCCCCAGTAAGGCATCGTAATGTTTCAGAAGACCCCTCTCCATATTCGTTACGCAATACTGGAACGTTCCCTTTCCTAAGAAAATTAACTATAGTTAAATATTTTGTTTATTTATCTAAGTAGCCCCAAAATGTAATACTCCTCTCTCCTTGAGTCGTATTCCTCATGTCTGAGAGTCGTGACCACCCCAATCTATTCTCTTACGTGTACGCCATCTTCCCCTTATTTTTTTATATACTGTGTAGATCTAGCGTTTGACCACTATCTCACTTGATGGTCAGTGACGATGTGGTAAAAGATATTATCACGCTAGATCTAGAATGCTCACTAGCTCTCAAGGACTGCTGCCTGAACGCACTATGTGTTTGGTGACAGTTTGTCAAACTTGAGGGTGGTAGCTAGCGAGGCCCTACCACCATGTTGGGAATTTGATAACGGCGTTACCTTCACCGGAAGCTCAAGCTGTTGTTGGATCGAACCAGTGTCCGTCAGTTTAACAGGCGACGCTCCCCCCGCTGAGCTATCATCGCTTCGAAATTAGCTCCCCTGTTTTTGTCTACATGGATAGTAAGGTAGAGAGAACTACCTAACGTGGTCCGAAATTTAACACCTTAGCATAGAAATTAAGTATCCCTAAGATCGTCGTCTCGTCGAAACAACACATGTTCTCTCAGCCATGTGCGTCCACTGCTGGACATATGCCTATATATAACAACACATGACTTAATGTTATATTTAAATAGGATATTCTGATAGGGTACCAAATTTCTCTCCACGATCGGATTAGACAAGGACACTTAGTATACCAACTAGTTACAAGGAGATCCCTAAAAAAGTTTTTATTCCAGAAAGATGAAAAGAATAACAGTTGATTTTATTTTAAAATCCACTAGCTAACTTATGGTATGATGAATGAATACAACATGCCTCAAACTAGGCTTAGCCTGTATTTTGCCTAGGGGAGAGCGGGGTTATAAGTTACCGAGATGTACCAATTAAAATAATTCTACGAGGAACAGAAATATGAATATTGAAGGAAAGTACACCAAACATCATTTACCCAATTCAACCGTTTCCAAACTATTTGTGGCGTTTTGCTAGACATGTCCACTAGTCCTTGTAACGTACATATATAATTCAAATCAACGAAGTATATAAAAATACCTACAAATTAATGTTAATGGATACCTTTTCATTATTTGGTAATCAATTAATGTCAACTGTTGGCCTATTTCAGGCCTTGGAGGTCCCACAGTTGAAATTAACTAACTGAACCAAAAACAAAAAAGTGACATAACAGGGAAATTATATAAAAATAGTAGTGTTTCACAATGGCTCGTTTTATTAACATACTCTCATATTTTAATACGAGAGTAAGTTAAAAAAAACGAGCCGTAGGCGGGTATTTTTATAGCATTACACGAGTGTTTTAAGACCAATTTACATAAAGTTTTATACTTTATTTAATATCATAAAATAGGTACTGAAATTTACAGCATAATGCTTGCATTTATTTGTAAACGTTTAGCGACAAAACCCATTTGCTGATCGGGCATGCGTGTTGCACCGCGTCCACAGATTATGTAGATAAACTGCGTTGCAACCTCCTTGGTCCAGCTGAAGTTGTATCTTAGTGATAAAAAAGTTACATTATAAAAAAGTTGTCCAAAGAAGACCTGTACCATAATGTAATTTTTTTATTTCATTGGCTTGTCTATAGACTGTCATTTAAGTTCCGTTTTATAGTTTTTAATCTTGATATTTTAGTGTGGGCTTAGATGAAAATATATATTACAGACTTCTTTCCAACCCGGAAAAGATGTAGTTCCCTTGGGATGAGTGAAGTAGCGGCAAATCCGTAATCTACGCGGGAGAAACCGCGGGACGCAGCTAGTCTGATATGTAATCCATGTTTACTTACTTAATATGTTGAATGAGGTCTGACTTTTTGTAAAACCCTTTTCCACATTGGTCACATGTCACGGTATAGTTCTTGAGGTGTCTGTTTTGGTGCACTTTGAAATTTGATAACCCTTTGCTTACATGACCGCACGTGCTACACACATACTTCTGAAATTTTGACAATACACTATTAACACTCCACAACATGTAAAACAGCTTCCTTTAAAATAAATCTTAGACTTAAAAGCATGTCACAGAAGATTTCTATGGCACAAGATTATATCTAAGTGTCATTCTGCAAGTCATTTTAATGTAACTAAAACATCATGTTTTTATTAAATAATGGTTTTTTAATTATTATTTTTTTAAAATTAAAAAACTAAATAAAAAAAATTAATAAAATTTTTAAAATTTTAATTTTCTAATTTTTATTGCACATTGTTGTAAGATTTTCTGTGAAATATATATTTTTTCGGCACACTTGCTCGTAAACCGAGTTATAAACACATACATAAATTCAGGCTTGTTTAGAGCGTCAGTTCAAACGTGGTATTTTACCAATGTAGAAAGATTGAGAATTGAGTTACGTTAGGCGAGAAAGGTGTGCTAAGATGTAGAAAATAGGTTTGGACATGTAGAAAGGATAGACAAATGAAAATTGACAAAGCCAGTATACAAGTCTTGTGGAACAGGTGGAAGAAGACCTCGTCACCGCCAAAAAGGCCAGTTCATGATATCCAAGACTAATACGATTACCACATTCACGGTTTACAATAAACAGACATAAATATATATAAATAACTTGTTAAAGTTGGTACTATGATAGTTCAAAAGTAACTATTATCAAAATATTGTGCGCATGGTATCGACTTCGACAAGTTTTTCACACTTTTAGAGTGTTGAAGTTGGTTCCATTTTTTTTGCCTCTTTAATTGACTACTGCTGCTCACGGAATCAATTGTCATTCACACTGTATAAGGAAGTCATCTAGATAGACGTAACAATTTCCAGTTATTGCAGTGTAACTAAAAAACCCCTTGACCGATTTTGATGAAATTTAAATGATACCACCTCGAAAGTATACTCTATCGAACAAAAAGAAAAAAAGAACCATCAAAATCGGTTCATAAACGACGAAGTTATCCGCGAACACACATAATTATTATTTTTTAATATATTATATGGTCGAATTGAGTACCTGCTTTTTTGAAGTTTGTTAAAAAATTGATGAGAGTGAAGGAAACGGGCGATTAAGCTATGTACAGGTATAAGGTACAGGTGTAATTATCTTTGTGTGCTTATGTATATTGTTGTTGTGGTTATGTATTTTCTTATATAACATACAAAAAATTACTCATCAAATAAAATTAAATACAGCATTCTTGCCAAAAGATTGCAATCTAAAATAAACTTCATAAGTTGGTACTTTTGGATGTGGATATTACCTTTATTTCCTTTGTCTTATTATTTTCTTCGTCATCAACTTTTTTAACCTGAAGTTCCTTGGCGTGAGCTCTCATATGTTGGCTGAGTTTACCTCGAGAATGAAATAATAATGTGCAATATTGACACCGAAACGCATCCGGATCCTGCAAAATAAAATTTCAGAGATTTATTTACATACTAGCTGCGCCCCGCGGTTTAAACCGCCGTGGTGATGAATAAAGGTGATGATGGTGATGATTAAAATAAGCCTATATGTTAATCCAGGGTCTAAGCTATCTCCATACCAAATTTCATCGAAATCGGTGTACCCGTTTGAGCGTGAAGAAGTAACAAACATACACACAAACTTTCGCATTTACAAATTTAGTAGGATTGTAGTGAAACTAGTTAAGTTTTCCTGAGCCGTTACCATAGTAACCACGACCAACTAACATAAACAAGTAGCACTACACATACAAGGACAGACGACCTGACTAAGATCGCAGGCAAGGGCTGGATGCGGGCCGCTTCCAACCGGTCCTTGTGGAAATCAATGGGGGAGGCCTATGTCCAGCAGTGGACGTCCTATGGCTGAGATGATGATGATGACTACACATATACCGGCCTTCACAGGCCACGTCGTGGCGACGCATAGACAGTCCAAAGGTCATAGTTGTAGTCCTAGGGAAACTGGCATTCAGCCATATCGGAAGGCTTTGGACAGTCTTCGGTTCTCAAAACATTGAGATGAACTCATCGACATTGCGTTAGTGTTGCCACAGATCCATTCGAAATTCAGCATAGAGAGACAGAATACACAAGTACAAGAAAGAGCCTGGAGCCAGAAATTTAACACATAAATTATGGTCCATGGTCCTCTATCAAAAGTCCAGTGTCCCAGCAAATACAATACAATAATAGTTACCATACAACTTATCTTATGTTCCAGAACATTCGTTTAGATGAATAAGAGAATCACTACTAATATCAGCAATAGTCTGTCCAGTTATGGGTGGATGAATCGCTTGGAGCGGAGTGATCCCTGTGATCTAAACTGATCAACTGCGTTAAGAAAAGTACAGCTAGGTCATACCTTGGATGGCTGATCGCTAGTCGCATTTTCAACAGTGCACTTCAGTATTTCAGTGGACATGTTAAGGCGTCGGTTGTTGTCTTAGATAACGGTCTTTAGGCTGATGCGGATGCCCTCTGGCAGTCTGAAAGCTTGCCACCAGCCTATCAGCCAACCCGCATTGGCCAGCATAGTGGACTACGGCCAACATCCTGTCTGCGAGGAGTTGCAGCAGTGGGAATGTATTGGACTGAGATTAAGCTATGGATGGTTTATTTTCAAATTAAATAACACTAGATACAGAGACATTGGACCTCTCTGTATCTTCTATCAGAATTGTTTTAAAAACGTTTAACCTTATTTCGGCACCCGATTGTAGATATGGGGGAAAAAATACTTGCAATTTTATTAGACTTTTTTGCCATACGCCGGAAAAAAATGTAATGAGTTGTAAAAATGTAAGCGGGATTCTTCAAAAAGAGAGTTGATAGGGTCTTAAATGGATCAGCAACCTAACATTAAGCTCCACATTTTAAGGTAATATATTTTTTGCCGTTATTTGCCTTTGATAAATTATATATAAATCTAATTAAAAAAATAATCTCACCGCATGTTTTTTCAAATGTCTGTTTAGGTTACTTTTATCTCTGAATGTTCTCCCGCATATATGGCAACATTTTAGTGCAGAAGGTTTGATTGTTTTTCTTGATTTGGTAATTTTAAATTTGTGTATTTTTGCAAAGTGTATTCTTAATGCTTTTTCGGAGGTATACTTTTTATCACATATTTTACAAACACATTTCTCCAAATCATACTTGGTATCGGTTGGTGTAAACGGCCTCTTGAAAGGGTCTTTACAATCTGCGTTCGAATGGTCATTTTGAGGTGAAACTGGCAAATTTATAGGGTCCTTGCAATCAAAGTCAACATCGTCAACTTTTTCGATATCTTTTAGAAAATCTGACGAGATACTAAAATTGAGATCAATGCTTTGAGAATCGTCATAATTCAATAAATTTGATACGCTTACATCTAAACCATTTATTTCATCTGCATTAGGAGTGGATTTTTCTCTGGCTATGTTTTCGTCATTTTCTTGACTTGAGTTGAAACTTTCATCATCTGAGTTTTCGCTAATCTGTTCTTCATTGTCCAAAACATACAATTGTTTAAGTTTCTTAATATCCTTAGTTGCTCTAGTTTGCCTAAAATAAGTTTTATTTTGGGACGCTTCATGATGTACAAGTTCATTTCTTTGGGTGACTTTGATTCCAATTTCATAATTATCTCGACATTTCTTTGGTGTGCTTTGTCCTTTGATTTCATCCTCTTTTAAGAAGTTCTCAATAAAATCCAAAGAATTAGGATCTTGTAAGTGGTCAGGATCTCTTAATAAGGATACAATATTTGTGTATTTCTTATTCGGGGTTATACTACCAAACAAAATATTATTGATTGTAGGTGTTGAAACTCCAGATTTCAAACTCACTGTAAACAGAAAAATAGTTACAATTTTTTTTTGTTTATAAATATTATATTATAAAAATTAACTATATATATAGCAGCATTATTAACCTTGAGGAGACAGAAGCAGTTGGTCTAGAGAAATCTCGTGACTGTCCTGGTTTTTCAAAGCTATCTCTAAATTTTTGTCGATGGAATCATTACATTTCTTCCCATCGGCATTAAATTGACCAGCTTGGTTGGATTTTATCTTTATTTTAGCTTTGTTGATGTAAAGTTCTAGTTCGCGTTTTATTGGTGAATTGTAAATACTATTTTCTCTGTTAATTATATAATTAGAATTAGACTTCAATTGACATAAAACTTCATCTATTGAGTTTGATTCCAATGCTTTGTTTAATTCTCCTTTATTTATATATTTATCTTGCTCCAGTGCCAAATGTGACGAAATCATAATTTCATTAGCGTTTCCTTGATTTATTATCTTCTTCATTTCTTTTTTTTTATTTATTTCTGTGGTCCATACATTATCACAGGTTTTATTTGTGAGTGTGTGATGACACTTAGTGTGAGCTTTGTTATAAATATCATTTTCAGGTTCACCCGTTAATGCAGACTTATAAACTTTCTGTCCAGCTATCCCTTTACTTAAAACAATAGAAATATCATGTTCATTCGATAACATTGAATTCTGTTCTTTATTGCATATTTTTTCAGCATTTACACATGTCGTCACTTTAAAAGGTGAGAGATCATTACTAATGGAAAATAAATTATCTTGGAAACTTTCAAGCCTCACAAATGGATCGTCTTCTGTATTTGTTTCATTTCCTTTGTTTTTAAATGCTATATGATTTATTCGAAGCTTCATCTTTTCTTCAGCATTTTCAATATGAAGTTCATTTTTTAAATCAGTTGCAGTAATTGTTTCGTTAACAATACCATCGATTTCTAAGTTACAACCATCAAGAACAGGCATGCTTCTTTCCTTGTTAATGCTTTGTGGATCTGTAGGACCTGTACCATTTTGGTTATGATATTCTGCATCCCTATGGTCTATTGATATATTGTTGTTAGTTGCTATATATTTAAATTTTGTTTCACAGTCATCAAGTATGGGCATATCATTTAGTTGATGTGCTTTAGTCTCATGTGGCCTATTAAGCATTTTTCTAGAGTTATAATATTCAATTTGTTCATCTGTGTCTTCAGTAAGCCTTACAGGTGTATAACAGTGATCATTAATTACGGAGCGTGGTGTTGAGAACCCAGTGAAGCTGGAATGATATACAATTAGCATATAAGTATTTATATGTATTTTGGTTTACATAAATCTAGATAATTCAGTGTGTGAATTTAACTAACACTCTATCAGAGCTATATAAAAAACCTACAATGCACCAATATAATTGGTACATAATTCTACTGAAGTTCTAAATTTTTAAAGGTCTTTGTAGCTCTGTGGTTGGTGGCATGACTTCAGGGTGTCAATTCTTCTAAACACTGCTCATAGATTTGTTAATGAATTGCAGTTTTTGCTAGTTTTGCTATTTTACTTGGACTATAATTGTGCAGCCAGCACATGATTTATATCTAACTCAATATAATTAGCTGCAATGCAATCGCGATGCAATTGATATTTTAGTAGAATACCCAGTTTATGTATGATTGAACATGACATGTGAATTACTATTGCATTAAGAGTTTTATGGTTTATTGCATTAACAACATGCTAGGTGGAACTTACGTTCAAATTATTTGAACGAAAAAATTCGGCTGCTAGTGGGACTTGAACCCACGACTACAGAATACAATTATACAGTTCAAGTCCCACTAGTAGCCGATCTTTTTTCTTTAACAAAATTTGAACGTACTATCACATTGCTTATGAATCGCTTGTCTTGATAAATAAGTATACTGGCCAGGGCTGACATTATTCTGATGAGTATCACGATGAAGTTGTTTGTGTAATGTGATTGTGTCTCTATGCCTCCTCCGAAACCGTTTGTGTGTTGTTCGCCCGATCTAGCCGACTGACGCAACATTGTTGATGTCATCAAATCATAAAACCCCGCGTCGGGGCAGAGGGCGGATGTATGCAAACGAACGACCAAGACACAGATAAAAGGTAAACTTTAATTTCACTAGATTCTTGGACCCGTCCTGTATACGTTGTATACATATGACCTACCACAGCACCCAGAAGTAATAGTTGCGACCTTTGCCGATGACACTGCCCTACTTGCCTCGAGCAAATGCCCGAAAAAAGCCACTAGGCTACTCCAAAACAGTCTTAGTCTTAATGACATAGATGTATGGCTCTCCAAATGGCGAATTGCTGCTAGTGCTTCGAAATCAGTGCATGTAACATTTACCCTGAAAAAGCATAACTGCGCACCAGTCACCCTGAATGGTACTCAACTGCCACATCAAGATACAGTAAAATACCTAGGTATACACCTGGACCCGTAGACTCACCTGGAGAAAACACGTTGAAAAGAAACGAGAAGCAATTAACTTGAAATACAAGGGCCTCTACTGGTTGATGGGACGGAATTCAAAATTAGCGATGGATAACAAGCTGCTGATATACAAGTCGATCCTGAAACCAGTCTGGACATATGGCATACAGTTGTGGGGCTCTGCTAGTGCCTCAAATATAATGAGAATTCAAAGGGTGCAAAACTACATCCTCAAACAAATTTCGAACGCTCCATGGTTTGTCAGGATAACGGAGGTGCATGAAATCCTAAACATGCCTACAGTGAAGGAAGAGATTGCTAACCATGGAGCTAACTACATGTCCAGACTGCAGAAGCACCCGAACCAGCTGGCGGGGCAACTCAACTTCCCAGAAACCATCCGTCGCCTCAAGAAACGACGGGACATCTTTGATTAAGAGCCATTTTTCCAAACAAAGAAAGGGGCTGACTCCGCTGGGAACAGCTCCCTACACGACATAAACTTCTGCACCACATCTGCTTATAGTCGTAAGACTGATCGCATGATAAAACCATACAAAAGGAAAAAAAAAAAAATTTCACTCGATGTCATTTTAACGTGTTTTTGCCTCCGCAATGATAGTCCACCGCCCATAGTTTTGTCTAGCCTGGCTACACCTTCCCTGTAGATTTTAATCTAGGTTTTGCCCTACAGAGAAACTATTTAGTGTCTCTGTGGTTTGCCCAGACATCTGGGCACCCCTCAGCACAAGATTTAGACTATTCAACATTACACGCGACGTCGAATTTACAAATTGATAGTATCTTAGTTGTATAGATAGCCCACAGAGGTCTTATCTGTCTCAGTGGCTATGGTGGCCAGCATACTTTCATATAATAATAAAAATAAAAAATGACTTACAGGATTTGATTAACAAAGACGCTTTGTTTAGTGGTTTGCCATGTAGTTTTGGCAACCCATAACGTTTAAATCTATTTAGCTCCTGACACGATGCTCCATACGAAGTAAGTAAAATTTGGTACTTTTTACAACAACGTCGCCTATAATATGCGTAGTTTGCATTATTTTTATTTTAAATTCTGTTTAGATCTAGCGTTTCAACACTATCTCACTGATCATCACCTAGAATACTTACTGGCTCTCAAGGACTGCTGCCTGACCATACTATGTGTTTGATGACAGTTTTTCAAACTTGAGGGTTGTAGCCACATTTCATGCGGTGGTAGCTAACCATGCTAGGAGTTTCATAACGGTGTTAGTTTCACCGGAAGCTCAAGCCATCATCGGTGGGGATCGAACCAGCATTCGTCAGTTTGACAGCCGACGCTTCCACCGCTGAGCTATAATTGTTTAAGAGTATAGATTTCTGACAAACAGTTTGCGGCCGACCGACGGCCATATCATACACATTTCAACTTTATGCAGTGAATATTGGTTGCTACAGCAGCTGACCACTCCACTCTATAACTATCACTACCCAAAGTTTGCCAAAAGTTACCTTGAATTTGCTATCCATTTTCGATTCAGCAGTTGCTTAAATAATGGAGTAATAATAAAGTCCACATGACTCACTTGAAATTGATTCCATAGTCTACAGACAAGTCGTCTTGTAGCCAATGTGAGTCTAACGAATCATCCATTATGTCTGCCTCTTCTTGGATCACCTCCCGTATAATTTGAGCTTCTGTCGGAGGCATCTCTTCACCCTCCAGCATATCTGTCATGAAGTTTTGGATGCTGGTGCACGTTGATTCTGAAATTATAAATATTTTTCCACAGGCATTACACTATTTTTTATTAGGGTTCCGTAACTCAAAAGGAAAAAGCGGAACCCTTATAGGATGACTTTGTTGTCCGTCTGTCTGTCTGTTAAGACCCTTTCAGGAACACGTGGAGGTATCAAGCTGAAATTTATATCAAATACTCAGGTCTACTGCCCCTTAGAGCTGTGAAAAAATCTAACTTCTTTCCTGCTCGCAAGGGTATCAATACTTACAGGGTACTTCTAGTGCACTCACAATCTTGAAATTTGGTACAAAGCAACGTCTTATAGCTCAAATAAAGGAAAAATTGTGAAATTGCGATTAGCATACATGTTTAGTTACATTTTTACTTATTTACGTACAGGTAGGTACAGAACCCACGTAGCGCGAGTCGGCCTAGTTCTTGGCCGGGTTTTTTTATACATTCATAGTTACATGATTGTCAATAACTTCGCAATAAGTATGACAAGCGTTAAATACATATTAGATCGCATTTGCAATGATAAAAATACAGTTATTTTTGTATAATATTGAAATAAAAATGTATTTGGGATTAATATTTTTAATGAGATAGGAGCACAAACAAGCAAACACTAGGATGTCTTATTCTTGTTCGAGTTGGGGGTGCCGAGTCCTGCACTGACGTCCCACTTGGGGTGTTTTGTGCATTCCCCCCCCCCAGCCGCTACCTGAGCCATACTAAAGCCTTTATATAACGAAGCATGGCCCCAAGTCGCTGGCATAGCCTATAGCCATATATATATATAAAGCCATAGGTCCAAAGACAATAAAAAGTCAGCCATATGCAGTCCGGTTGAGATTCTTGTGCTTCCACAGTCTCGTTTTCCTGCATGCATCCTCGACATAGGTACCTCCCTTCTTGTGCAGATGGTAGTTAGGGTCACAGTGACCTGTAACTAGCCCTACCAGTAGACGTAGATCCTGTTGTTGGAGGATATCTTGTTGTCCATTCGGAAGATAATAAGTTATTAAACTCTGACATGTGTATTCCCCATGTATTCAACTATGTGTATAGTTTATTAATAGGCTGCCAAACACTCCAAACCATAGATAACCGGCAATTACAGATAACTGATTCTAAAATAAAGTTTACTTACTTACCATTATCACTATCTTCATTATCATTATGTCTTATCCTTTGATGAGTTGGTGTGCTGCTACTGCTCAATTTTGGAGCTCTGCAAAGTGAATTATCAATAATCATGTTACTGAAAATGTTTATTCAGATGATATACAAGTATACTCCGCTTTCACGCCTACAGCTGAATCAATTTAGGTAAACTTTGGTATACAGGGTGGTTTTTTGAGAAGGGCGGTGATGGCCAAGTCCGAAACCACGAGTTAGAGAAAAGTCGTGAAAGGAGTCAGTCGCCCTCGATTTATATGAAAACAATAACTGCATATTTATTTTTTTCAAAAATCTTTTACTTCTGACGGAAAAGGACCCGATCTTTTTATAAAAAAAAATACACACCTCGTTATTGAACCAATGGATTCTGTTACTCATAAGGATCACAAGTTGTAAAAAAATATCTTGCCGACCATCTCACCGGACCATGAGTGCCAATCCACTTATCCCTGAAATGTTCATTCAGCATATCTCTAACCACACGGCTGTTATGAGCTGGGCCCTGTCTTGCCGCAATGGCCGCAACCCGATCTTACACCACTTGATTATTTCTTTTGGGGTTACGTTAAGAATGAACTTTACAAAGCTCGTTACGAAACAGTTGAGAGCTTACAAAGCTCATTGCTTGATATTTTATCCAGGATAAATCCTGTCATGGTATCAAATGCAGTAAAGTCTCTAGAGAGGCGCATAAACTTATGCATTAGAGTGAATGGAAACCATTTCGAGCAACTTATTAGTTAGGTGCAATTGAGATGTTAAAGGAAATCGTAAAAATTTGCTATTTAATTTCAGTTTTAGTATTACTTTTTTTTTTAACCTTGTGATCCTTATGAGTAACAGAATCCATTTGGTTCAATAACAAGGTGTATTTTTTTTGACAAATCCCTGAAAGAGCCCTGAAAAATATGATTGGAGTGTAACTGAGTGACAGGGTAGAGAATAGTGTGATAAGGGAATCATCATCATCATCATCTCAGCCATAGGACGTCCACTGCTGGACATAGGCCTCCCCCATTGATTTCCACAGGGACCTGTTGGAAGCGGCCCGCATCCAGCCCTTGCCTGCGATCTTAGTCAGGATAAGGAAATGTTGTGGTGGAAATGAATAAGAAGTGACTAAGATTGAAAACAGTATGTTAAGGTGGTTTTGTCATGTAGAGAGAATGAACAAATGAGGTTTATTTAGCAGGTCTACATGATTGAAGTGAATGATAGTGTTGGAAGAGGAAGGCCTAGGCAAATGTACCAAAATCAAATTGAGGAAGTTCTAAGAAAGGACCAGGTCAAGAATACTCCAAACTGACACTCTTGTATGAAAAGTCTGATCAGAGTGGATGAAGCGAAAGAAGTGTCGGATTGTAGCATTTGGAAGGCTGTAGTCTCGGCCTACACCTACTGGAAAGAGGCGTGAATATAGATATGTATGTATGTATGTCAAATATTTTTTTTCAATAATTTACACTCAAACCCCTGCACACAAACAATCAAGTTCCATTTGAGAAGGAATTTTATGATAACATGTCATGAAACTTAAAGCCACTTTAGCTGAATAATTTCTGGATGAATTTATAGGAATGATGTACCACCACTAAATTTTTTTTAGATATTGTATAATTCAGAATATTTCTGACAGCATTTGGATTTTGTCAAGGAACATTAATAAGGGAAAAAAAGCAACAAGCTGCCTTACATAGGCTGCTTGTTGCTTTTTGCCTTTTAGAACTTACTTGTTATAATGTAATACTAAATCTGGTACCTGGCCCTATTACTAAAACTGGAAACTATTTGTAAGGGGATATAAAACCATAAAATAAAAAATATTGACTTTAAAATATTGACGCCATAAAATTATAATAAAATATTTGATTTTCATTATCTTATTGATTAATTATTATTCCAATATTGATTCAATTTTCTCTGGTGTATGTTATATATATTCGGTAAAACTGACTCGCCCTCCTCTCTTCTAAAGTTGCTGTGCCCGACAGGGTCTCTAATGAACTGTATTTTATTGTAATACCACGACACTTGTACTATTAGAGATTGCAATAAAGTTTTGAATTTGAATTTAATTATATATCTATTGAGTCAGGATTGAGATTCATAAAATGCATATGTAAGTACCTTAATGATAATGTATTTTCAACATTCTTCAAATAAGTTTGCAAGTCCACACTATCCTCTACATCTTTGCAAGCAAGATAGTTCTTGAACTTTTTGTCAGAGTTGCGACATTGTTTCTTGAACTTGCATGATATCCTCATGGTGTGGTGACAGTCTTTGCATAATTGGAATGTAAAAATATCATTTCGTTTCACCTGCGAAAGAAAAATTTAATCACTGAATATTATTTACTCAATGTATCTTTTTTTAAATCACTACAGGAGGCTATTTTAAACGTATTTGTAGAGATTGACAGCATTTAATGCATTGCATCAATGTGTAACATACTACAAGTGATGTATTCAAATATTTTATTAACTTTACATAGAAAACCCTTTGAAACTAGTAAACTAATTAAGTTTTATGTTATCTTTAGTTGAGTCAAGGTAGTGCCCATAAAACTATAACTTATATGGAGAAGTTAACATCTCCAGTGGCAGGCAGAACCATGAATAGAATATATATGTATCTATCTTTAATAATAAAGGTAGATGAATATATAATTATTAAGTGGTTCTTGGTAACCAACTTTAGTTTGCACAACTCTTGTCTGGGGTCTATGGTTGATCAATTATAGCCAAATTAATATATTCGGTTGGTCTACAATATATAACTTTTAATTGACATGCTCGCTTCGTTTGTTTGGTTCGCCCATTGTGTTGTCACAGTTTCAACCTAACCTAGTGATCTGAGTTATAATATTTGTAAAGATCTATTAAAATGTAAATAAAAATATATATATAATAATTAAAAATCTTTTACCCTTAGTCTCATAAAGTACACCTCAAAGGCAAAATTTTCAAAAGTGCACAAATGATCCAAAATGTCCTGGATTCCCTAGAATAGGAGTCCAATCAAAGTCATTGACTTTTAGTAAGTTCGTTGACCTCTAGAAAGGGTAAAAAATAGAAGAAAACATATTTTGTCTCCCCAAAAGTATAGTCCAACCGATGCTGTCCCACTAACTGTGAAACTAAGGAATCAGCAAAACTGGAAGTGGCTAATGCTCGCCGCACCTGTTATAGTGGTGACTTAATATCGAGGTCACCTGACCCTGCCCCTCACCACATCATGTACTCTCAAGTTGCACTCCGATTAATGAATACCAATGACTTGTTTGCGAAGTTTACAAATATTATATCTGATAATGTAGGTAGTAGCCATGTATATGATCGGGAAGTTTAGTCTTGGGACTTTTTATCCATACATAAACTGGTTCAAATTTAATTTACAAACTTTTTCTTTTTAATTGAATAAATTAATTTGAATTGAATTTGAATTTAAGTCCACTACTTTCAGTTGATTTCAGGAGCGAGAAAAGGGCGAAGGGGGAGGAGGCGAGAGGGCAGGAGACCTATGAAGGGTAAATTGCGACAACACTAGGGGGTTTTGAAGCAAATTACCCTTCTGCCCTAGTTTTTGAGATATACCATTTTTTTCTTGAGGTTCTTTGCATTTTGTTTCATTGACTTTATATTTTGTGACTGCTCCTGCGGGCAGGGCAGTAGCTCCGCCCTCCCAAGTTGAGCCAAAAAACTAATAGATATAAAATAAAAAACTGACCTGTATACCGGTAGAATAGACAAATAAGCGTCTATTACTCTCGGAATATTGAGTAAGGCTTGTCGGATAATCGAATTCATTGAGACAGCCTCTACAAAATCCTTCCATTCTTAACCAAGCAAGAATAGAGCAGGGCGCTAAACTACTAACACCAGAGTCGGACTTGTATAAAGGCTGATAATATTAAAAGGGGAGTTCCAAGAAACAAGCATTTCATAATTCAAGTTTTCACCATCAGGTGTCAACAGATTTGAACGAAAGAATCAAGTATTTAATCCAGTTATCACTAATCGAAATCCACACACATTAAAAAAGCTCGATATATACATTGTTTCTTTTATTTACATGCTTTATAAGATTACAATATTGTAGGGCATGCCACTGATCAGGAAAGCGAAAGAGCATGCATCAGCCATAGATCCTTTCCGGTAGACCGCAGTGTTTTGTTTATGGCATTACCACGAACTTAAACTGCTGTGGTTAAAATTCAGATTATTCACTATTTGAATTATTCACGCTACAAGTCGGTTCAAAATATGACAATGTCCGTACATGTTTGTGGTGTGACGTCATTTGTAGCATTCTTATAGCGTGAATACGGTGTTCAAGGAAACAAGGTAGTGCAGCGTGTGTGCTAACGTCAAATTCCGGTAGTATTCCAACCTCTAAGTTGGCCAATTGACATTCGCCATTTGATGGTGGTGCATCAAAACAAAGTTTACACCTTTTATTGTTTAGGGAATAGATAGTTACGCAGTGTTTTGCTAAGTTGCACTTAGCGATTTAAACATAAATCACGATTTCAAACTTCATCAAAAGACTTATACTTAGCAAAAAATTACAATCAGCTGATTTCTCTGACATTAGCATACAAAAGCGTACAATTTGCGGTTTATTTTGGTAGCGTGTATATAACGTTATGTCTTGTAATACAATTTTAAACCGGGCGTATTCACTGTGAGCGCTGTAATCAAATATTCCAAAAAATAAATCACACTAGAAGTACTACCAATACAAATCCATAATATGTGCGTACTGCCCTCTATAAACGTACCTAAACTCAACCTAACCATAGACAAGATACATCACTGTGACAAGACTTGTCAGTGATGTCATGATGTGTCTTGTCTATGTATTGTTAAACACAACAAAACAAACAGAATGACGGAATCTTCGTAAATAAATACGTTTTCCTGCACATTCATAATTCTGTTAAAAATGGACATCAAGCAAGATGATACGGATTCCATCAACGTAACCATTTACAAACCGACCAAAGTGTTGCACTTTAGTGATGGTATTGACGAAGAAATCGAAGTAGAGCAAGCAAGCGAGCTTAAGGCCGAACCTTCGGAGTCTTCAAATGTTGATCCGGTAGGTATCAGATATACATCCTCTGATCGTTTTATGGTTCGGTTATTAATTGGTCTTTAACTAAGGGCCTTGTAAGCAAGCTCAAGGTCGCACAACGAGCTATGGAGAGAGCTATGCACGGGTTTATCTACGGTAGTGGTTCCCAAAGTTTATTTACCAAGGACTACTTAGATTTATTTTATGTTAGCAGGGACCACGTACAAGAATATCAACTGAATCAATCCGAAAATCACTTAATTTTTAAAAAATATTCAGAGGTGTCATACATTGTAACGTTACGTTCACGTAGTAAAATATAGAGATAAAAAAATGGCACTGGTATGTGGCTACACAACACTGGTATTGGCCATTAGTATAGTTCACATTGACAATCAAACAGTGAAGCCATTTTTGATTGAATATCTGCCCTATTATGCCAAAACATTGCATATCTTAAAATAAATGTGTGATCCAATGATTGATTTTATCTTATATTATTTCAGAAATCACTGACATGGGGTCCCTGGTTCTCACACTATGCAACAAAATCTGGCACAAAAGTATTAAACGCTGTTGACTATGCAGGAGAGTCATTGGCTGGGTTCTTTGGCATAACAACACCAAAGTATCAACTAGAAATCAGTGAACATGAGAGGATACTTGAAGAAAAAAAGAAAATGGATGATGAATTAGCTGGTTGGGTGCCTAAAAATGGTGGAGGAGATATTCCGCTAGTATTGAATGAGCCGAAAAAAGATCTTAATAAACCGTCTGATGCTTGAACATGTTAAATCTATTTGATTCATTTTTGTTGTAATATAACTGGATATCAAAATTTCAATTTTACTAATTACATTTGAGTTTTCACAGACAGCTTTAAAAGTCCCCAGTCTGTGAGATTCATACATTCTTTAATTTATTTTTGGCCTATGTAGGCATAGTATACAATTTGATGTGCCAATATGCTAACAGATTATAAAAAGAGTGACATGTCATTTCAAATTGTATACTCACTGAATCTAAGATTGATTTTACTGATTTAAATTGAAAACTGCCTATAGCATTGATAAATTAAACATGTCACAATTGTAGAAGATAATGCTTGCATCAAGTTCACTTGTTTTATGCTGGAGACTATATTAAAATTAAGCTATCAAGTTTAATCATTATTAATTATTATTTAAAAAATAAGATTATGCTCAGTGGCACATAAAATAATAAAGCTTTTGTGATACAATGTCACTTGGTTGAAATTTTCGTAAGTATTTAACATTATTTAGCATAAACTACAGTTTAGCTTACATACATTAGTAGAGTAGGTATCCAGGCCAGTTTTGTGACTGCATGCTCTCTATGAAAAAGTGACTCATAAGGTCACAAAACTGGTTGGGATACCTACTCGACTAATATATGTGAGTTAAACAGTAGTTTAAGCAAAATAATGTTCATTGTACATTTGTGTTGGAAAGACTGGATCTTTTGGATTATATTATATAGTCTTATAAAACTAACTCTGCAGTGTACTAAACTTGTGTCTTATGGCATTGTTTGTCTTTTTATTAATTCAAATAATTTTTCAAGTTCTTTAATGATAAGTCTGTTCAATTATCATTTATATCTCATTATCATGGTTTCAATTATTCATCACTAAAAAAATAATTATAAGTCAAATCAGATATAAATATTATGTTGATCGAGTATGATCAATAATTAATGTTAAACATATCATTTTAGTCCTTGTTAAGTATATAAAAAAAAGATATGTGATTTCTGTTTTTTTATATTTTGATAGTCGTTGTCATAGTCATTTTTATTGGTAATATTTTGATTACAAGTCAGTGTTTGAATAAATATATTAAATTTAAAATATAATAATACACTTAAAGCTAAAACTATAAATATATTTATTTATATCAAATATTTGCAATTATTTGTATTTGTAATAAATATTTTATGGAGTCGCATAGAATGACTACATAAATGCTCTGAATATGTGTCAGAAAAACAGGAATTGCTATAATATATCTCTATTACTTTACACATTGTATAATATATATACTTAATCTTAAGGTCAATAAGTTTGATCTTTATCTGACCTTATGATAGTGACATCTTTGTAAAAGGAAGCTCGCTAGACCTAAACCATTGGGGGTAATAAGTAGACCACCCACAACCTCTCTCACAAAAAATAATTATAAAAAAATAATTTAATGATATATAAAAAAAATTATAAATAATTAAATAATTAATTTAATTATTTGAAATTTAAAAATTACGCGCATGTGCGGGTAAGCACTCTCACCTAAGTACCTGCTTTACCCACTGAGGTACTATTACTACGTAGTAATAGTAGGTACCTTAGTGGTTTTACCATATACTCCATTGTATAACGCCGTGCGCATATTTTTTTACGGTTTTTTTGTTCAATTGCTATACTAAATATATGAGAATTCCACCAAAAAGATTTATCATCGTTGATGATAATGAGCATCAAATGAAGTAATGCTCACTTACTAGGTCTATAGAAAAATAAACATGACCAAATTCTTTTTTAGACTTATTTTAGTAGATGACATAATGGACATCTTATACCCCCTGAAATACAATAACGGTCTTTTCAGCACACTTGCTGTGTTGAATAGACAAGTGAGCCTTATTACTTCGCTTTTAAGGCTACATCCGTAGCTATAGCACACGCGCGTAAACATTACACACTAGTGCGTAATACGATTATCCTATACAAAGTTAAATTAGGACCTTACTGCAAGTAAGCACACTACAATTAAGTACTTTGTGCGCTTCGTATTTTTTTATCTATTTAACGTTTGTAAACTCTTTTACTAATCTACTCGTTGTCTTGTTTCAGGGGTTTTAGAATAATATATTTTTTAAATCAATTAATGTAATGAGAAATAAATTTAAGAAATATCTATGCGAACTATCATGTTTTTAATACACATTAATCTTATTTCTGTGAATATTATTAATATCATGATTATGTATATATTTTTGTTTGTAATAAAGTTAACATTACACTATTTCGTATTGGTTTTTTATTATTATTTTGTACAGGTCACAGGTCACACAGATAGATATCCAAGTATATCCTAGAAATAGCGGTAATATTTCTATTACCTTATATTTTCCAACTTAACTTTTCTTATTGTTATTATCTCAGGACAGGTAGCATCGACTTATTAAAAACAAGCTGATACTTTAGGGCTCATTATAATTTAATCGTTCGATAGTAGGTATTTTAGCAAAAATCGAATGCCGATTTGAAATGTTTGTTTTACAGAACTGACAATTTAATATAAAGGACACTTTTTAAAGTAATATGGTAATATTACCAAATTTAATATTATGTTTTTTTTTTACTTAGGACGAAATGCCTTTATTAAAATGAAACACTAATAACTAGTTACAATATTGCAGCTACTACAATAACATTTGAGCAATCCACTAGCTCTTGGTAGCCTATAGATAACTCAAATGTTCTAACCCGCTACCGGCTGGCAGCGTGCCCAGAATGCTAGCAGCATTGCCACGTTGAATTGCAATGCTGATTCGTTGAGCCAAATATGTGCCAGCATTTTGGTCACGCGTCGCATCGATCAAACGCTCTGATAAATTTTGGAAAATCCGATGAGCTCCAGGTCCCCACGGGCCCAATGTCTCGACCCCAAAAGGTTCATTTATGTAACCACTACCTACGTTAGCATATAAGAACACTTATATGAGGCAAATTATCATTCTGTGATTTGTTCTTGAGTTGAACCTTACCCTTATTTCAGAAGCAGAGATATAAATTTAAACAAAATATAGAATCCTAGCAGTAGGTATAGAATATCTATGGTTCACAATATTTAAGAACTGTAAAGGAAAAATTGTGAGTCTTTCCTTAGCCTAAAAATACGTGCTCAAAAAAAATTATTACAAAATCTAAATATATAAATATGAACACGTCGCCCTCTAACAAAGTTGCGAATGGAACAATAATTTCCACGCCATCTTGCGTAGAATAGCAGCTTTACTATGTAGTTTATATAATTTCGAGAGTAAGTGCATAGTTCTTGATGATCTGCATAGAGGTCGCTTTAATTGTGCGTTAATGTTACTCATCATTACAGTACCAACGCGTAATAAAATAAAAGGGATATAATGCATGCAAAATATACAAATCGGGGGAAATTATTATTAATAAAATATAACTTAATTTTAAACTTACTTATTAAACTTAAAAATATTTTTAAGCTAAGTTAAGCTATGAAACTTTACTATTAGTATTAAGATTCATGTATGCCTTGGTCTAAATAAATTTCATTTCATTTCATTTCAAACAACATTTGTATTGGAAACACTTTAAAAGCTTTTAAAAGTAGGTAAACTACCTAGCGAAGGTTGACATTTACCTATGTAGATCACAGGTAGGTACCTACTTAGGTAAAACTTGGTGCATCGCTTGTATAGAGGGTACTTAATCGGTTTTGTTTAAAGATTTTACCCAACGCAAGCTTTTTATAATAAGTAGCTAAACACAAATTTAGTGATTTAAATTGTAATAAGCATGAACCAATCAAAATAAGTATACCTACTTAAGATGAGGTTCTAAAGTCTGCCCAGTGTGAAAGTCGGTAGGTAAGTTGTTAGAACTTACTCTAAGTACCTACTTAGAGTACTAACTTACCTAGGTAGGTACCTATATAGGTAGATTTCAACATTCCTCACACTCGGACATGCACTTTATGCAACTCGAGCCTTACCTATGCCAAGAAATGCTTAGAAACATTGACGATTCGAGATAGTTTTTTTTAGAATGTTGCTTTTAATTTATGTTGTCTTTACGGAACATAAAAAAAAATACCAAAAAATGGAACTGACTTCAACACTCTAAAGTGTGAAATAACTTGTTGAAGTCCTGTGTCATTGTGTATGTTCACCGATGTCTTCAACCGAAACTATAATATCGTCGAGGTATACGAAGCACTTTTCAGTTATTGGAGTGTAACTCAAAAACCTCTTGTTCGATTTTGATGAAATTAATATGGGATCACCACGAATTTATACACTAGGTACCTATCAAACAAAAAAAGGATCATAAAATCGGTTCATAAACGACAGTTATCCGCGAACATATAAAAAAAATTAAAACATATATACGGTCGAATTGAGTAACCTCCTTTTTTGAAATCGGTTAAAAAGAAATGAAATGGCATTTTAGTTTCATTTTCCTTCAACAGTTTACAATAGGTAAGTAAAAAAGAAGGGTACAATGTGAAATGTCTTAGATAGCTAGGTAGGTACCTACTTACTTAAATTCACGTGTCCTATACTTAGGTCCCCAGATCTGCCTGTGCTTAGGTCCGACCTTTCTTGTAAGAATTCTCCTTTAGCTGCTATTCCACTTCTAGTTTGCCGTGACAGTTAATCCTCAGGGTTAGGTAAGTATGTACCTACCTAGTACCTATACTTTATAAGGGTACCTAACTAATTACGTAAGTATAGTTTACAAACTGAAGAAATATTCCTCGTCTAAGTAGTAGCACCTACCTACCTAAATGCCAGCATTTACTACTTAGACGTGGAGTATTTTCTTCAACTAGATATTAGTCGTAACGAGTTACCTACAGTTAAAAAACTAAAAACCAACCATTAGGTATGTAAGTAGTTATGTACGTACCTACTCATCCATGAAACGTTTTCTTTGATAAAAGGAGAATAGCATCAATGTCGAACTAAGTAATACCTACTTACATAGATTGCAGGATAATAAGACATATTGGGTAGGTAGCTACCTAGTTATTGGATAGATATAGGTAGAAATATCTTCCTCTATAATACACGCATCTTATTTTAAACTTGAAATTAGAATTAACAAGGAACAAACACAGAATTATTCTCAATGCTTAAAATTAAAAACGGAGTAGGTATCAAACTATACCTACGTAAGTAGCTGAAACTCAAGACAAATGGCAGCTTTGTTGGTCACCTTGAGGTTACTTTAGCACTTTGAGGCTACAACTATACTCTAGCGAATTTGAAATCTTCGACTTAATTTTATCACTCTCACAATCCAAAATAGCTCTCCGAAAAATGTAACAGAGCTCAGATTGCCTTGCGTTCATCTCACATTATAAATTACACCCAAGTAAAAGTCAAAAACGGATCTAGCGACACCTAGAATAGCAAGCCATATAAAATGTTGTTTTATGACCCTTAGAGTTTAAATTCGCGTGAGCTGATTGCATATGTTATTGTTTGTCGGTGTTTAGCATGTGATATGTCGAAATGTAAACGGTTCGAGCGCTGTCCGCAGATCAATATGCGTGAGGGTGTTTAAGCCCGTGCGATTGGCCGACGTGTGGGGGGCGGGGCAGCATGTGTGAGGCGGCGCGCGCTTTTACACGTTTCAGGATTTGGCGCCAAACTGGAAGAACTGCCAAGTGTTCCATTTTCAAAAGTGAGAGTCATCACATCGCTTAGTTATTTTTTTTTGTGCATACTGAGTACTGGCTTCACTTGAATCTGAGATTTTTCCAAGATTGTACCTATAAGTAATATTTTTTTTGTAAGTAATTATCAAAAGCAGGTATAGGTAAGTAAAAGTAACAGAGAGCTTAGGTATTTATATTCCCCACACTATTCCCGGGTGACATAGGTTATATATTATCACACAATTTGGGATTTCTATAATTTTTCATTTTGATGGTTTTTACCTGTGCGAAGCCGGGGTGGACCGCTAGTTTAGTTTAAATATACATATACCTACCAATGTACTTATTTTTTATCACTCTCACTTCACTACATAGTATAAAACAAAGTCGCTTTCTCTATTTATCAGTTATTGTCAGTCAACGACACTCGGGTTTTGATACGCTGCAGGTCTACACGCAGCATTTGGCTGAGCCAAGTCCGTTTTTGGATTGCATACCTACATTGCATTTTGACAGCAATGTTACTTTTTGTTACCTTCGTGTTGCACAATAATTAGGTTTGTTTTAGTATTAGTTGATACATAATCTAAGCACATAGATAATAATGTAATAGGTAAGTAGGTAGCGTGCCGTGGTGGTACCGGCCTAGAATAGTACTCCCCCATCTCTTCCCGCGGGTTCCGTAAGAGTCGGTTAAGGGACCACGTACCAGAAGGTGGGTAGCAGCGCCTTCTGAGGATTTAAAATCATACTGCGCTCGCCAACCCGCATTCCAAGCGTGGCGAGTATTGGCAAATCCTATATGAGGGAGGCATATGTCCAGCAGTGGACGCCCCTTGGCTGAGCGAGAGAAGTAGGTACCTATCCGTAGTCAGACTGGCACCTCGACCACTGAGCCACCGAGGCGTTAAATATGGGTAAGCTAAATATAATTCTACATAAAGAAGGTCGCTAAGAATAGCTTAATAAGTAATAAGGACATGTGTAGGTAGTCCATATGCATGTGAAGCATGCTATAAATTATTGGCGTACGTGTATAATTGTTAACTAATAAAATAATTCGTTAACATCAGGTCATTCCAGACAATGTAACTCGGTACAATACCATACCAGTGTTGCAAGTCCATATTCTATTTTCCCCCAATTTATTTTACCCCATACCTACAATTAAAATTTGCGAATTCTAAAGAGGCGCGTGGTGAAACCAGTTCTGAGTAAATCAACTAGAATATCTGGTTTTCGTATAATTTTGCGTGGATTTGCCAAACATAATGAGTTTGTATGGAGGTTATTGTGTGAACTAGTTTTCGCCAGTTCACGCTTATTAAATGTAAATAGAGGTGAAATACGTAGCATATCATGGATTTATCGTGGGGATGCCAAAACTCTATCATGCTAAGTGTGTGCTCACCTGCTCAGAGGAAGAATCTCAGGTGTTTACAACTTGCATGATAGTTATAGGTTTCTTAAGGGCTTCGGTCTGTATGGAATGATTTATCCTTAAACAGACGTTAGGTAAAATTATGAAAGGAAAAATTGATGATTTGATTAAAACTATTCAATAAGCATTATTGATATTTTAACTACCTACCTACTAATTTCTATAATATATTAGTTTTCTTTTACATATAGGCATGAAAGCCTGTAAAGTTAATAGATAATTAAATAACAATTCATATGTATTTAGAGATAATATGTTTAGAAAATGAAAAAAATAAAGATGATTTTCACAAACTCGCATATTGAGTGCTATATCAGTATTACACAACAAATGGATTAAAATGGTAAGCAAATAATTTTTTTAATGACTTTTAAGGTCGTCTTGGTGAACAAAAGACAACTATTTTCGATACCTTTCACAATAATCTAGTTTTCCCTTATGATACATTTAGTTTCAGTTTATAACATTAACATTTTATTAGTTGTAAAATAGTAAACGCTTAATAAATTTAGCATGATGTTAAAGATATTACGCAAAACATTTTTTTTTCTTTTTTAAAATACATATAATGTTTATGTAACCTACTAAAAAATACTCGTAGGTCCACATGACGTACCTAGGTAGTACGTATATGGAATTATATTGATTCAAATAATCCGGAAGGAAATTATTGGTCCCTTCATACATAATGCAAAATTCGGATAAAATTCTATTCAATACAAGCTGTCAGTCAAAATTGCATAAAACGGATCAACGCAAAGGTGTGCGTCGCTTTTTATGCAAATTTATTCTAATCAAGCTATGCAAAAGCAATCTACTTTCGACTTTATTGCCTAGATTCTAGAGTCTATAAATTGTTTTATTGCTGGCAATAAAAATAATATTTGCATGCTACATAGATGGTAAAGAAACATTTCTATTATGTACCTTCGAATAAAGTTCCAATTTTAAATCAGCACAAAGAGTTGTGACGTTTTGCAAATGTAGTATGCATTCTAATTTGCATGGCGCATTGTCAAAGGAGGTTTATTTTATAAATGGCCACAATGGGTTTTTTCAAACATTGCAAAGTTAAAAGTAGAACATCTGCTGTGCTTTGCTTTTATTTACTAAATAGCCCTACGATAGAATAGAAAATACTATTATATTATAATATATCTAGGTTTCTAGCTGAACCATTAGCTTATGATGAGATACAGAAAATTTCATAATTAATATACTACTGAGAGCCTATTGGACTATTTTACTCACAGAATAGTGTTTGTTTAATTTTGATTATGATTATATCTGACCTTTTAATCAGTACCTACTTACTTAAATTTGTTTTAAAGCTTAGGCTAATACTCCGCAAACTGCTTCCCGCCGCTCTCTGCTATAGGTAGGCACCGAGGTCAATAGTTGTTAAGCCGCGAATGAAACGGCTAATGTGTGAGAAAGGTCAGGAGAATTTTTTTTTTATTTGTCATAATATTTCATAATAGTTATGTTATCTATATTTAAAAAAAACGATTGGCAATTGGAAATGGTAATCTAACTTTGCGTGGGAACTTTATTATGATTATCTACCTACAATTATATTGTATCGTCTTACTTAAATCAGCAAGGACAATAAAAGGCACCAAATACAAAATACAAAAGTTTAGTTTTCAAAATAAAATAATACAAGGATCGCTTTAGAAACATACACAAGAAATAATGCTCATATTTGCTTATGTTACTTGTATACTATAAGAAATGACATACAGAACCCACACTAAGAAAAGTTCTTGTATCGTGGGTGTCTGCTCCCTTCAAGGTTATAAAATTTAATATACATCGGCCTTAACAATATATTTACGAACATAAATGTAAACAATTATTAGGTAAATCTATTTGTGTATGTGTGTCGCATGGTGTGTGTGTGTGTGCGTGTGTATAAGTAATAAGAACTTTAAATAAAATATGACAACACTCACTAAGATTTTATAAAAACAAACTTTAGCAACGATTGATACAGATTTTGATCGTATCTATATCTAGGTGCCTATGCTCTTTTAAACTCTACGCTGTCGTAAGAACATTACTCGTAGAAATAGATTTTTAATCCAATCACAAATGAAACAAAGCTCATATTATTAGATATATGTAAGTATTACTAAAGATTTCTATATGACGATGATTTTGATAACATGTAAACATAAAAATTGACAAACACTGATGCACATAATATCCAAAACTTCTTCATTTGGTAGGTGTATTTACCTGGAATACAAAAAAGCGGATCTATCGTTTCATGTTGAGGTATTTAAGGACACATAGTCGCGAGTGAATAGTTACCTTCTAGGTTTGCGTGCTAAATCCTAGACAACGTCATCACTTAACATCAGGTGAGACAGTTGTCAAACGCAAACTTATAATATGTAAAAAAAAAAAAAACACATCGGAGTTAGCAAAATATTGATAAAAAATATTTTACGTATTCTAATTTTTGTTTTCACCTTCACAGACTGCATCTGCTCAGCCAGGGTTGCATTTCCGGTGCATAAATAATAACAATAAATCGTTAGCCATTAGCAAGGGGTGTGTTGTATGCAAAATAGTTGGCCTTACCTTCTATAGTTACAAATAACGAATGCGGGACCTACGTTTCATTCGAGGATTTGTTTATTACAAAACGAAGCTGTAGGGTAGTTTAAAATTAACGTTTTCATAACGACTGATTGAGAGTAAATAAAAGATTCGTAAGTTTGTGGATTTAATCGCCAGCTCAAAGTTCCGCTAACATTGAAATGGCGAATAAATCCAAACCAATGGATTTTACACATTTATCAACACATGTATAATTGTGATTGATGTTCACAATTATAAATGTGTAATTACACAAATGTGTAATCACACATTTATAATTACACAAATGTGTAATCACACATTTTATAAAACAAATTCCTCCGCCGCGTCCGTCTATCTCTTCGAAAATCGAGACATTGCACAGTTTTTGCTTGATATAAAGCTAAAAATGCATGCGGCTATGCGAATTAGATGTAATTTTCAAAAACATGCGAGAAAAGTCTTTTCACATTTTGATGTTTTACTTCATTTAAATTTCTAATGTTATTTAGTAAAAATATTTAAGAACGACCATATTATTCCTTTATAAAAAAAACTCGCGTGGTAACGACTAAATGCGCTGTCTTGCACCTTTGCTGCTTTGATGGTGTAAGACATTGAACTTTGTCTTACACCATCAGAAGGAAGGAAGCCAAAAAGTCTAAAAAGTCTAAAAAAAACAAAACGTGAAATGTAAAGATAAAGAAAGTAAAGTACATTTTTGTAATATTTTAAACCAATACTCTACAGGGTTTGTCCCGCCCCTTCTGCCTGTAAACACCCGCGAGGCTCTGTAATATCATCGGCACCTCTTATACCCTTAATGTCCGATCTATAGTTCGGAAGTTCAAAGCTAAAATTATTTATTCAATTTAGGCATCTGGGATTTGACTGTGAAAAAATGATTAATATTAAAAAATAATCACGCTGTATTCCAAAATGAATAGAGCCACTGCCGAGAAGAAGCGGCAAGAAACTCGGAGGCCATTTATTTCAAATATATTTAATGTGTGTACAGTTTTATATTCTATTATTACTTAAATAAATAACACGTTATTATGGTGACTTGGCAGAAGCGAAGCATTCCACGCATTTTTGTCTTCTGTTGTCTTTGAACACACAAACATGTGTCCGAATTGCAAAAGTATATGTATAAATTACAAATATGTACATTTTACATGCAAACATCGCTGATTAGCTCATAAGTTTACTAAGACCTATACGCATCACTCGGTCAAATAAACTTTTATCATCAAATATCAAATATGCTATACCTACTTGCCTATTTTCACGCCAAAATTTTAACCAACCAGCTGTGCTGCAAATCTTCAAACCTGTATTACACAAAAAAAAAATTGCAATCCAGTATTCAATACGGCCCCTTAAAACACTTAAAATCTTTTAATATATACACAAAAGCGGACCCGCTTTCATAGCTGACCAGTGGATGCACAATAGTCGAACTACCCGATTAATTCGCTACACAATGACCGGAGGGTAGGTCCGAAAGGTCATATTTAGGTAGAAGGTTATGGGTCAGTAAGGGTCACGGTAAATAGCGGCGTATGTCCAATGTTGGGGAGTGACAGCGGTGGTTGTATTGGCAACATGTCCACGGGTGTGGGTTCGGGAAATTTATGTGTTTTGGGTAGTTCACAGTAGACTTGAGTAGGTATACTAAAAAAAATGTTACCGAAAGATGTAACCGACTTCAATACTCAAAAATGTGAAATAACTTGTTGAAGTCGGTACCATGATAGTTCTAAAGTAACTATTTATACAAATATTGTGCTCATATTGACTTCGACAAGTTTTTTTCATACTTTTGAGTGTAGAAGTCGGTCTCATTTTTTTTATACCTTTGCTGCTCACGGAATCAATTGTCATTATTGTATGTTCACCGATTTCTTCACCCTCATTATGGAAGTCATTCAGATAGACATAACATTTTTCAGTTATTGAAGTGTAACTAAAAACTGCTTGTCTGATTTTGATGAAATTTCAATGAGACCATTTCTGAAGAGATACCGTACGGTATGTTTTGTATGTTTGTTACCTCTAAACATCGTCATTTGTATACCGATTTAGTGGAATATTTTTATTTTTTATTTTATCGAAATTGCAGCGCGACTACGGATCGACGATTCGATAAAATTTTACAGTAAGTACTTAGGTAATTATCGACAAAAGGGATTTTATCAGGATTTGGTGGCATGGAACATATTTTATCGCCTACTCGACTTTTTTTAATTGATACAAACATAATATAAAAATAATTTAGAATAACAATAAAATAATCTAACTTAAAATAAAAACCTTAAACATTTAATAAAAACTAAATTAAATCTAAAACGGGCCCCTGCGGCATTGTACCCAAGATGCTGGCAGCGTTTCCTCTTTGTATTGCTAGGCTAATACGTTGAGCGAGGAAGCTGCCAGCACTTTTTTTTATATTCACAATAGACAGGCGTTTGACCACTATCTCACCTGATGTTAAGTAATGATGCGGTCTACGATAATTCACGCCTGCCTAGAAGATACCTGTTCACTCGTGACTTAAATTTATCATCTTTTAACGAAATCGTCGATACCCATACAAATTCGACACATTATGTCAATAAAATTTTGAATTCGCGATATTCATCCTAATAATATGCTACGACACAGGCCAAAAGAATACAATTATTCAATACCTTCTCAAGAAAATGTTAAAAATGATCCAACCCCACCATTTACCTAGTGTATACTTTTTATACCTAGTGTTTCAAGGAAGTAATTATTATCTCAATCATACAGCACAATAACAAAAACGCTCTTAACGTTCTATAAAATGTTTCATTTTATTATTAACGTGTAGAAGTCAAGGACTCTCGTCTATAATGATATCAGATTCGATGTAGCGCGATACTTATCACACCAAATAAAGCACTCTTCTGTCAAACAGAAAATAAAATCGGTTGCATATAGTAGGTAGGCACCAAGCGTGAAATTGTAGATGTTATCTATTTAAACTTTTGTCTGCTAGTTTTGTGTTGGGTGACAAAGGCAAAAAAGACCTTGCTGGTTTTGTGTTAAAAAATAAAGGAACCTTCTGAATAATAACAATTATTTATGGTTGCCTCTTACATCAAAGAAGCGCCACTAATAATATTGTATTTTCATTCTTCATCATCATCGTCATCATCATCATCATCTCAGCCATAGGACGTCCACTGATGGACACAAGCTTCCCCCATTGATTTCTACAAGGACCGGATAGAAGTGGCCCGTATCCAGTCCTTGCCTGCGATCTTAAGGTCAAGTCATCTATCCACCTGGTCGGTGGCCACGTATGCTGATGCTGCGCTTGCCAGTCTGGGGTTTCCATTCGAGAACCTTTCGACCCCAACGGCCATCAGTTCTTCGAGCTCTATATGCTGTATATTGCCGGTATTTTCATTAATACTTTTTAAAATATCTGGATAAGATACGCCTTTAAAAGAAGATTTGCTCTATTTCCATATATACACAATATTTTTGTATTTACGCACCTTTACATACCTAATTCATTTGGTCAAATTGCCATCGTACGTCCAGTAAAAGGCCTCCAAAACAAAATTGTGACATTTCCTGTTACTACCTCCTGTACTGCTAAATATCACGGAAGAAAAACCTGTCACGCACCGCTTCTCACAGATTTTATAAATCGTGAAATGGACAAAGCGTAAGCTTACACCAAAATCGCACTCCATAGGTACTATATAATATTATTATTTATAGACAAAATAGAACTTCAAAACTATTACGCATGGTGCTTCTTCTAACCCACACAAACAACTCAAATCCTGAGTAATAAATAAAAAACATAAAAAATGACAAGATTTGCAAACGCAACTTTAACACCAACATAACGAACCGTCCCGAACCGCAGTAGCAAAGGGTTAACTCCATAAATAAAAAAAGTTCAATACCGACGTCACTAACCCTTTCACTATACAAAAAGACCAATTTTGAATGCCGCACCGGTGTCTCATTTCAATAACGCATAATGAAAAAAAAAAGAAAAGAGATAAAACTTTTTTACCCACGAATTTTTTTGGGGTCACGTTTTTTCATCAGAGTTGAATCCCTAATTTGCAACAAGGTGCATAGGCAAAATAGGGGATGCGTCGAGAGATTTAAATGAGTTCTATAGAGAAAAAGTCGAAAGGGTTGCGTATGCGCACGGTTATTTTATCCCACGAGTTGTACAAAAGACGTCTGAGGTATTTGACATTGATGTGTCGAACATATTAATAATATTGACCTTTATTGATACCTGCTCGAGATTCTCATGATCGATTTGTAATGGCTGTGAGACATTTTTGTCACCTGTGATATTTTTCTCGATAATAATAGTTTAAACGAATTATACCACACTCATTTCACAACATATATAACTAAATCTAAGGAATCGGTCGTGAAAAATCATACTCCCACAAATTAACAAAAACATTAAAAAAGTTATTAATTTTTACATTTCAAGTAATGAAAAAGGTATCAAAGTATCTAAAACCTTTTTTTTTTAACTTATTTTGTTATTTCAAATCTTAAACTATATTGATTTTAAAATTAAAATATTAAACAAAAACATAAACTCTCAAGCTGTACATGCAATTTTTTAAATAACAATTTTCCAGGCGTCAGATAATTTTTTTTTTTCTCCTTATACGTTTTGCTCTTACAAGGTTATCGGGTCTTATCCACATGATGACTTGGTCGAAGATGCAGCACGCAAGTTCAGAAGGTACTCAATGAGTATGGTGAAGGCAATGAGTTCCGTAGCAGTACGCATTATGGGGATGATAATAAATATTCTGTAATGAATTATTAAAAGTCACTTTTACTATGTATTTATTTTACATGTCGACTGTTATGAACTGTGTACATAGTATATATAGGTATAGATATAGTATAGGTATATATAGGTATAGGTATAGATATAGGTATAGATATAGGTATAGATATAGATATAGTAGTATATATAGGTACATATGCATTTTTTTTTTACACTGTATAGATCTAGCGTTTGACCACTATCTCACTTGATGGTCAGTGACGATCTGGTCGAAGATGTTATCACGCCAGACCTAGAATACTCTCTGGCTCTCAAGGACTGCTGCCTGAACACACTATGTGTTTGGTGACAGTTTTTCAAACTTGAGGGTGGTAATATCTAGCCAGGCGGGTACTCGAAAGTACCCTACCACCATGCTGTAGATTTGATAACGGTGTTACCTTCACCGGAAGATCAAGCTGTTGTTGAGGATCGACCCAGTGTCAGTCAGTTTGACAGCCGATGCTCCTCCCGTTGAGCTATCGTCGCTTCAAACTAATTAACTACTTTTAATTTTACGTACCTCCATATTATTGAAATTAATTAGTTTTTATCTGCTCATTGTTATCTATAAACAGCGAATACATCAATGGATGTAAGGTGTATAGGTACTTAGAAATCTTATATCTGCTAGTTTTTTTAAAATTATTTTTTATGTAGTAGGTGGCAACCAAGCAGACGGGTGTCGGCTAGTGCGGTGGTAAAACCGTGATGCCGGAATAAGGTTGAAGAGTTCTTCAGAACTCTCCCCGTCGTAGATAATATATTTTAATGAATTTTCTTACTTACGATGTAATATTTTCAATAAGCTTGATATACAGCATATAAAATCAACCTAATTTATTGCCAGTACATAACGTGAGAATCTTACGAAGTACATAATTAATGAACAAGAACCGGTAGGTTTCATGTTTCCCAATTATTTAGAAGCGAAGCACGCTTGTGTACGGATAATTACCTATTCAGGTCGTTTTGAATTATTGAAGGCCCATTACCGTGAAGGTTTCTAGAGGAGTAGAGATCAATCAGCAAAGAGGTGTTACTCACGTACCTAATACAACTATAATACACAAACGAGTAGGTACAATTAATTGTAACCTGTAATTTTAATGCTTGCTAAACCTATATTACAGAATCAGTATCGGTTTGGCCTGATAGAGGCCATCAGCTGTAAAACCTCAACCATACCTCATCATACACCACAACTACCAGAGCCACACACTTGAAATAATTGTTACAAGGTATACATGGTATATATAATATACCGAAGGTAAAAATTGTATATATACAATTTTTACATTCGGTAACAGTTATGTATTTTAAATTAAAAGTGTATATTTCTTTGATACAACAGTAAAAACTAAATCGTTTATTTTTTAAAACAACATTTTATTTGTAATGTAACAAACCGACTATAGGACTCACGTGGTAATTAATATTTTATTTACTGATAAACCACGAAATATATGTATGGTCCAGTTAAATAAAGTTTTAAATCAAAATTTCAGTCTAAAGGCTGCATTTTTGATATTATGTAGTTTTAATCGTACAAAAATGTGTAAAACATTTATGGGTGCGCAACCACCGGCAAGAGTTGAAAAAAATTTTTGAAAATTTCTTTTCGCAATTACTCGAAAATAGTAAAAGTTAGAGAAAAAAGTTTTGATGAACATTTTATAGCTTACAATTTTACATTAAAAAGGTTCTATGACTTTTTTTTCTCCGGTCAAAGTTAACCGAGTTACGAAGGTTTCGGAATTTAAGAGGTAACAGTAAATTTTAAAAAGTCGCAGGTAGTAGAAATATAAGCTAATTATGTTTTGTTTTATTTTAAAATGCTTAAATGAACCTTATATTTTATTTTAGAGATACAAATAATTTCTTTTAATTGTTAAAAAAAAATATAACGATTTTTTTTAGCCTCAGCACGTAACTTTTGTTGTTACGTGCCGAGACTCGCGCCCGCCGCCTGGCACGATCATAGCTCCCAGATAAAGAACTGCAAATAAGTTTGAAACTGGTCGGAGAGTAATCGTCTGGCCGGTTGGCTCAGTTGGTAGCACTCTGCCTTCTGAACCGCTGGTCCCGGGTTCGATTCCCGGACATGTCAAAAATTTGTGTGTAAAGAACATGTCTGTTTGACCTGTGTCTGGGTGTGTATGTGTATATAAGTAAATATATAAGTATGCATATAAGTATATATCAGTCATCAGGTTGCCATAGGACAGGCTCTGCCTAGTTTGGGACCTGAAGACCTTGCTTGTCCCATATAAAAAAAAAAATCCAGTAAATACCACGTGAGTCCTAGTCGGTTTGTTTCATTACAAAGTTAAAGTTTATTTGACTGGACTATATAATACGACAAATGTTACGAAATCAAAGTTAAGTTAGGTTTCTCTCTCCACATATTAGCATTTCTTGCATAATAAATTAAAAAAAATTCAAGCATAATGTAAGCACTTGGTAAACAGCGTACGACAGTGTCAAGACACCCAGCATCTAGTATTCCAACAGAATTTCCCTTTCGTCTCTGGGATCTGAAACCAAACAAACAGCCATGTAGATATTTGCAATACGAGATTAGAATTAGAAGCGAAGCTTGCGACTAAGTAAAGACAAATGTAGCGAGCGGGGTCGTCGCGTCAGTGTACAATGGGTACACAATCAGCTGAGCTAGCATCGTGTGGCCAAGTCGGTAGGAGGCTCAAGATATTGTAAGTAATAAAACTTTAATTTGCTTTATCTTACTCGATAATGGAAAAGTAAAGTATCACACGCATTAATAATTGATGTATATGTCTGTTATTATTATTAAAAAATCTTCCAATTAGATACTGAATGTCTATAAAAGAAAATTTCTTCTTTGATTTGAGGGTTTTGCAAATATTTAGTGACTGATATTTGTTAATAGCTACGAGTCGCGTTGTTAAATTATAATGGTATATTAAGGGACATAAACATACATAAAGGGAGTTACTTAGTATATTTAACATTAAGAGATTTTATTGTGTATCGCATTAACGCTATGCTAGGCAGAACTTCAGTTCAAATATTTGAAGGAAAAAATTCGGCTGCTAGTGGGACAGATGCAAGATGCATGCAGATGCAGATGCACGCAAGATGTTAATAAAGGAAGGAAGTAATTCTGCCCTAGTGGTATGGGCTGCTATATTTAACATGTTTTACTGACCATAACTTACAGAACATAGCTAACAAACTAGATACATTTTAGTGTGGAGTTCACCAAAATTTAAACCTCTGATTATCAATTAACCGTCGGTATGGTAAAAGCTATGGGCATCTTTGCACCGGGAATGGTAAGGGGCGGGCGGGCGGTTAAACTTTTTTTATTATTATTGTTTTTTTTATTTTATTTATTCACAATAGACAGGCCACTATCACACCTGATTTTAAGTGATAAAGCGGTCTACGATGATTCACGCCTATTATCATTTTGTAATGTATTTTTATAATGTAAATAATTGTATCAGTAACTTAATTATAATTTATATTAATCTTGAAACATATTCAAAAATACTCAAAGAATATTCGGCATTTTGGCATTACTTTCATGGATAATCTAAGCGTTCACAGGTGATTCGTGAAAAAAGGTTTATATGTTACTGGACTACCATATTTTGACAATCCTTAGAAAAGTGGTTTACCAACTTAGGAATTTCTGCACATGTTTAAACAAATTTTGGCAGCTCATTGTTAAATGGTATATAAACATTCTAGAACTTTCAGTTGACATGATAACTAATTTATTAAACGTTCTCCCCTTTTCATAGTCAAGGAGGCGGTACCTGCGTACCTTTATCAAACGGGCAATTTTAGAGCGCTGTCCTGTACAGGATTTCCCTTTGCGACGTGTGCTTCAAACAGGAAAATGTAACCCCCCTCAGTCGACGGAACGCCTGCCTCCCTGCTTAGTTGACGAACAAGTTTGTGTGGGCTAAATTGAAAGTCTCTGGAGATTAACATTTACAGACTTAAATGACGATATAAAAAGCCCAGTGTTGGTTTAGAACTGCAACATATATTTTAAGCGGAAATCGGTATCGGCGAAGTATGTTGTATTGCATTATAATGTGTATTTTATATAGTTTATAGATCTAGTGTTGACCATAGATAAGTAATACATTTGACTATTATCTTACGTGATAGTCAGCGAAAATTTGGAGGTAGATGTAATCACGCTGGACCTAGAATGCTTTCTGGTGCTCAAGGACTGCTGTCTGAATAAGCTATGTGTTTCATGAAAGTTTTTCAACCTTGAGGGTGGGAGCTAGTCAAGTCTCGAAAGAACCCGACAAAATAGTGTATGTATATTAATATTTTTAAATCTGTTGGAAAAAAAATGACGACGAAACTGATACTTTCACACATGTTGTTTGTATGCTGTTAGCACGGGATTTCTGGGTAAATTATGTATTTTATTTTATATTTTTTGCAAATCGCTACAGCTTGTGCCTCGGCCTCCTCACCTAAACATGCGTCGGAGCCACCCTGCTTAGGCGACCAAACACTGGGGGGTTATGTACCATCGCATGATATACAGTGCCCCTTAAACTAAACGGATTACCTTTGATATATTACGTGAATACGCAATTCAATCTCGGATAGTCGATCTCTAGATTATATGTGATTGCTTTTTGAGTGTGCGCAAGTAATTATGGAGAGGTTCTGAAAGATCAGTGACTTCGATGAGGTGAATATACAATGAGGTTACTACGTGGGATGTTTATTTTTTTTTTAGTTTCGTGAAAATATAACATGCAATAGTCTTGCTGTTTAGCAGTTCCTACCTATGATACATATTTAGACTTATATAACCGTAAGTAGTATCTTTATACGTTCTTAGGTTTGTAAATATTTATATTGTAGTTTTATATATGTGCTTTTTAAATAAATAAATTAGCTCCCTGGAAGTTTTCAAATTTTCTATGCTTTTTTATTAGTACACTTAAACCCCTGCACTGGGATTCCCTGTGTCGCGGGAGGCATGAACACACACAAACACCCAAGACCAAGGAAAATCACCTACACTTATCGCACAAATGTTTGCCCCTCCCGGGATTCGAGCCCAGGGCCCCGGAGACACAGAAGCCACGTCACTGTCCACTGAGCCACAGTGACCGTCACAGCGCGTTGTGATAACGTTCGATAACGATTTAAAGTCCTTCATTGACAAACACCAAATTGTCACTATTCTGCTTTTTATAGAACTTTTCGTAATGGTTGCATATAAAACTAACGAAAACTATTTCATCGTACTTCTATATTTGAATAATTTTAATCTTAGTAAGAATACTGCTTCAAGAGCATGAAAGCGGAACACAGTAGGAAAAAGGAAGTCTTGACTTAGAAGTACTTATATACAGGATAGGGAAAGGTTTTATGAAATAATGATTAAATAACATGTGACATTCATTCACGTTGTGTAGGTACGTTAGGATCACTTGGAGGTCCAAGAGTCATAACGTACCTACACAAAATACCTACTTAGTATGTTGGTGAAGAATTTTTGGTTATAGTATTTGCGTGGGATGTGAATTGCGAGAGCGAGTTTCGGATATTACGCCTAAGTGGTGCATTTATAGTGTTTTTTTTTTCTAACGGACTAATGCTGTTTGCCTCTACCGGCATTTACAGCTTCACCGGAGGGGGGGCGAGCACAGATGGTGCTCAGCCCGTTATTTGTGCGGGCGCAGAAGGCGCACCGCCTAGTGAGGCTAGCGCTGACGGCGCTGTGCCACTAGGAGAGGACGAGGCGACTAGCTCAAGGGCACCACTGAGGTTCGGACCTCGGCTTGAGCTGTCGCCAGGACAGGGAGTTATCAGATCGACTTGCCCCGGTACCAAAGTGGTCCGTAAGTGGGCCCTAAGGATGTTTGCTCTTTGACTATTTGGAGAGAATCTAACCAGGATGTTTTTGCCTCGAGCATTTATAGTGTATGCAAGATGCGAGATATAGATATATATGAGATATCTAAAGGATGCGAGAACAAAGCTTAGAGCGTTTACCACGCACTTAGGCACAAAGATGGAAATATTTCAAAAGTTTCATAACGATGTTAGTTTGAGATTTGGCATGAGATTTTTAAATGATAAAATATAAGTAATTGTATAAACAGAATGATATCAATGATATTATGTAATTCAGCATTATATTCATTATTTTTATGATCTAATAAAATTAGTAGTAGTAAAGTATTTTAATATTGTAATTCGTATGGGTATTTTAATATTCAAAATTTAATATTTTAATATTTCAAATATATTTCCAGTATTGTATCCATAATTTGCACGCCTTGAATATAATTGACATAGTACCCCATATCTTATAAACATAACATCTGTTCAATGTCCTATATACCTATATATATCTGGCAAATTGACGGTCGCCGTGGCGCAGTGGTTAGTGTCAGCGACATGACTACTGTCTCCGGGACCCTGGGTTCGAATCCCGGCAGGGGCAAACATTTGTGCGATGAGTGTAGGTGTTTGTCCCGGGTCTTGGATGTTTGTGTGCTGTGAATGTGTGTGTCCAAGCCTCCCGCGATACAGGGAATCCTAGTGCGGGGGTTTAAGTGTAATAATAAAAAAAAAAAAAAAAAAAAAAAAAAAAAAAAAAATGATTTTGATTTGATTTGAGATACGCACGCGTGCGTATCAACATTTATTACAACTTAAGAAATGCAAGAATTGTTGACGATATGATGTATGATAAGCTATAAGGAGATTAATACGGTTTTGTAAAAAAAATCACACCATGTTTTAAACACAATCCAATGCTTGAAAACGTTCACAATATAATTGTTTGTGTCTGAAAACTATCGCGAGTTTCTTCCATAATTGTAATGTAACAAACCAGTAACAAGTAATTTTCCAGTGTTTACCACGTGAGTCCTAGTCGATTAGTTACATTACAATAATTGTTTGTGTCTGTACTTGCTTAAGCTAGACAAATTCAATTTTATTACGAACCATAATCTAAACTAAAATTTAAATAGGCCGAAGTAGTGACATTTGTAAAGCCAAAGTCTTGCCAAAATTCATTGCATAAAATAGTTCCTTATGCATTCTTTTTAATCCATCCATTCAAAAGTGTTGAACTTGGCCTTGAAGAAGCATTATTATAAAGGGTATGTAAGGGTAAGTATGTTGCGTCCACCTTCACGTTGAAATGGCTGAACGGATTTGCATGAAATTTGAAATGAAGGTTTTTTATACTCTGGAATAGGTTACCTTTACCCCAGAGAAAGTATTAGTTTCCGTGGTATAATTGAGGCAGCAAGAGCACCGTAGTCCACGCGGGTGAAACCGCGACGCGCAGCTAGTATAAATATATCATTTACCTATTAAGTGTCAATCCTGTATCAAATAAAAAATTAAACAAATCAAAAAATATAAAAAAAAAACTCTACTAAAAGTGTTGACATTCTTGTTATTACTCCTTTTTCTGATTCTACATCATTTCACAAACTCAGGTGACATTTCCTTAATGATGGGGCTCAAGACAGCCACAATGGGTTCCATCACACGTCCCAATATCACTCGGTGAGGAGCGAAGGGCATGCGTGTATGGAACCATAAAGTGAAGATTGGATGCGGTACTTTTTAAGGTAATCGCAGATCTTGTTGGCCTCGCCTTTAGTATACTTGAGCTGGACCAGAGACTTATGCATGCTAACTGCGTTGACTAAGATATCTCATTCCCTACCAATTATCTTCCTTCAACGGCCTCCATAGGGCGACGTTATACGAATGCTGATAACGGCAATGCGACATCCATATGTAGTTGACACTGTCGCACTTTTTTCTATATTTATAGATGTTGCGTTCAGCTAACGTGCGGAATTCATTGCTTGAGTGTATATTTTCAAATATATAGATACATACTATGAGTCCTCTTAAACCGCCTCATCACTTAACATCAGGTGAGCTAGTTGTAAAATAAACCAATAGTACCAGTAGTAGTAATAAACCAAGTAAATTCAACCAATAGAAATTTCGATGTTTTTTGAATTGAAACATTTGTTTCAATTCAAAAAACATCGCAACGATTTTGATTTCAAAAGACAACTAACTGTAATTGCGGTGCGTTGAGAAGATTTTAGGTGTTATTGTGTTTCATGATTTCGCTCTGACACACTACTACCACTCTGAAAAGATTGCCCGATTAAGAAAACTACTTTCTACACATGGGCGCCGGCAGCAGGGAGCAAGAGGGTGCACTTGCAGCTCCCTATGTCAAGAAAGAAAATACATCGATTTTTGTTTTATTATGTTACTGTTGGAATAAAAACTGAAGGCTTCTATGTAACTGTCCCAATTTGTTCATCACCTTGTCAATAAATAGATTCCTTCGTGCCCGTCGTCGTCGAAACGAATGGTGTAGGTAAATCGTTGAAAAGTTCGTAAACGTACATGTTGCTTATACTTATTTAATGTGTGTAGGAGACACTTTACGGAGAAATATTAGTAATTAATATTTATAATTATTATTATAATAAATATTAATGACTAATAAAAAAATAATATCGGAAAATAAAATAAAACTCCTATGACGACATCTTGACTTCACACTACATATTCCTAAAACAGGTTCAATTCGAAGGTTCAAAAGAGAAGTTTCTTTTGCGATATTAGGTAAATGCCTCATCCAAATCCCGTTCCTCGTCAGTTTGGTTCACCGCTAGGGCGTGTACATACGGGGAGAGAGGGGGGTGGCGCGTGGACAGGCATTCGAAATGAAGAGTGCTTCTCTACTCTGTCTGTCTGCCCTCTGTAGTCGGAAAGTATGGAAATGGATCCCGTATCAAGTTTGGTTATTTTTTAGTTTTCGAACGCTTTTTTGCCTTAACCAGTTGCCAAAAACATGCCACCGTTTTTAAACTTGGGTTTTAAACTGTATTGAATTACTTCGAAGTCGGGCTAAAGGATGTTTTAGATGTAAGTGATTAGAATGGTACCTACCGATGATATTTTAGATTCTCAGAAATTTATTGGTACCATTCTGATTTATTGCTAACTGCGCGCCGCGGTGAAATAGTACGTGGCATTGACGATTTTTGTGTCTTCCCGTCATACCACAGAACATGACAAATATTGTCGCATCGCATTTCGGGACAAAAAAGTAGCCTACGTATAATTCCAGGGTATAAGCTATCTTCATTCCAAATGTGACCCAAGTCCTTTCAGCCGTTTCAGCGTGAAGGATTTACAAACATATCAACGACAAAACGACAATCAAACTTCGCCTGTATATTGTATGTGATTATTAACAACTAAAACAAAAAATTACATAAAAACTAATGACTGGCTGACTTATGTAAATATAGTGCAAATACATTATACTTCTATCAATTATCATGTAGTTACATATTGTCTGATAAATAAATTGGATAAAATGTGCAATAATGAAATACTGTACAGACTATATGCACAGGTATTTAAATGATTCTTATTATTTTCAAGCCTCTTGATTCGATAATAATATAATATATATGTATATTTTGACATTTTTAGTTTGAGCAGATCACTTTTATTAAAGTTATTTAGGTTGGTATTTTATGTTCTACAAATGTATAAGTTTATAACCAAATACGAATTTCGCATATATACCTACATACTCATTAAAAACGTTCCTGTTTAAACACCACATCATGCTACAATTATAAGTCTGCCGATTGGCACACATTGAATATACCAACATAGTTATTTTTGCACGATATTTCCGCTAATCGCATCTCCAATCCATAAACTAAGAAATGGTTTCTCCTAATCCATATTTCTTCCATACTTTTATAGCTTTTTCCGTGAGGGTAGTTCTACACGCCCGCTAATGGCAGACCACCGTTTATATTGAAATGCTCCATCGAATTGTTATGTCGGCAAATGCTGGCATCCTGAGTGCAGCCTAGTTGATGGCTTTAATATGCTGCTTTGTTTATAGCCTGAACGTGGAACGGAAAGTGCAATAAATGCGAGAAATAATTGCTTGCATGATGGAGCTTAAAAGCTCTAATAAGGGACATAATTTTATGAAATGGCTTCATATTATTAAGTATGAATATTGCACACTAATAGTATAGTAGTCAAGTAAAAAGGTCAAAGGTTTGAAGAATATAAAGGGTGTATGATGTTTACTCATACAGGATAATGTATTTAGAAGCGTAAAAAGTAACTAAAAAAACTGCTGCTAAAAAATCTTTGACAAAGTCGATATAACTGGTTTCACACGTATTATGAACTGTTATGGACACATTATTATCATAAGCCATAGGATGGCCACTGCTGGACATATGCCTCACCCATTGCTCTCTATTGAACAACCTTGTTTGTTAGATCTGTGGTTTGACCAATATCTCACTTGATGGTCAGTGACGATTTTGTCGAAAATGTTATCACGCTAGACCTAGAATGCTTACTGGCTCTGAAGGACTGCTGCTTGAACACACTATGTGCTTGGCGACAGTTTTCAAACTCGAGGGTGGTACCTAGCCAGGGTACTCGAAAGGACCTTACCACCATGGTGGGCATTTGATAACTTAGCAGTTGAAGTGGCTCTATTTATTTTGTTTCTCGGCGTTAGTCTTCAAAATTTTAATATTATTACGAACGTTCTCATAAAAAGTGGCAAAGACGCTTTGAGTATACAGCCTCCGCCCCCAAAGACGCATCAATATTTAAAATTAAAAAAACAAATTGATTCGAATGTCAAAAATATACTATTACATATATATATACCCATACTATTTTTTCTAATCAACCAACTCTATATACATAATATATATATATATATGTAGATATATATTAGCGAGATATATTGTCCTCGTAGTTTGTAATATATTAGTCGAAAGGTCTGACCATCAGAAACCATGCTGCTCTTGCCGCGAGGCCACTATAAATACGTAGAGTTTTAAAACTCTTTTATGCCATAAAATAAACTTGAATAGTTAGAATGGCTCAAATAAAGATTTGGTTACTCAATTTGAATTATTAGTTACCTTCCTACTGAAGACCAAACTTCTAGTTCTTATAATGCGAATGTGTCAATCGCGCGTCTAAATATACGAGGTAATCTTTGAAAAACGAATGCTTTGATAAATAATGAAATTTGATAAACAGAGTTTTCGGAAATTTGACGGACAGGTTCTTCATATCGTTACCTTTGTAAACACTTAAATGTTAACCTCATAAGGGATAGTGATGAATTTCTAAACTCGCTAGAAGATCTGAACTACGGTATATCTAGCTGGATGCCCTATACTCTTCCTAAACATATTCTAATCCTGCTTTACATCTCAGGATGGGTGCTTCTTGTGGTTGTCAGGACAACGACAAGATGGCGGCCGTCTGTTGCGGTTACGAACTCGGATCCAGTTCGGGATTGTTCCGCGAGTGTTCCAGACCGGGGTATGTGCATAATTACGGTATATACTCGGCTATATGCCACGGTCGCTAATTACAGGTACCGATGGCAAAAATGATATATTTTGGAAGATGTTTTTTTACAAGAATTTAAATATGTCGTAAGTAGCTTAGATATAAACGTTGTGTGTACGTTTAAAAAAAAATGTAAAATATACTTGTTTCATCTTAAAAACTAGGAAGCGATTCTCCAGGTAAGGACCTTTCTAGAAAAACATCTTAAGCCTAACCTTTTCCATGAACAAACTCTCAGCTTAATCTCTCCAGTCGTTTCTCAGATATATTGGAGATATAATCAAGAATTGCTTGTTTATTACACGCTCTTATATAAAACAAATATTTGATATTTTAGACGTATGTACTTCTGAGGGCTTTCGACCCGGCTGAAATCGGACGTATGCTGGTAAAGTAATTTTGTCAAGCAAACCGCCGATCGGGGATAATTTAAGCATATATCATACATACAAAGGACTGTGTAAATGATTACATTGGTTAGTTACATGTTGCTAATAAAGGAAGGAATTTGAACAGCTGGTGGAGTGCTACTATAGCTCAGTTGGTAAAACGACCGGACGGTATTCTGTACTCATGTGTTCAAATCCTTCTAGAAGCTGAATTTAATAGTCTACGATTGTTACTATTAAGTTAGAAACTGCTACTGCTGTGATGTTCGTAAGAAATTATGTCCACAGCTTTATGACGATGGTTTAAGTTTGTAGAGCTTGGTTCCCTTTGACTTTCAGCGACACCTGTAACAACAGAGAAACATGCTGTATTAAGTAATGTATATTATTTAAATTAATTTTTAATTAACAATTGTCTAGTGTTTAGCTGTAAGCGCTCGTATGATTTTACAAATTTCCTCAATGAAAGCAAATTAGAAGTTAACAAACTAGCAAATTAGAGTTGGTTGATTGGATACCTGATAATTTGATTGTGAATCGGAAATAAAATACTGACGAAATGAAAAAAAAAAAAGTTTTTTTCTTATTTTTCTGCCAACCGTACATTTCTGCTAAAGGATTAGTTAAAGAGGATTTAATAAGAGTTTCCAAGATAAGTGTAGCGAGCTCTCGTATCTAATACTCATCAACTTAAACACCTACGGTATCAAAGTCTACGTGTCTTTTACATCATACCTGCTACAGAATGTAAGGAACAACGTTTATGAAAAAAAATGCTATACGAGCGTTATTAAAAAACTAACTATTTAATGGCTCCTGAAGTACTTCTGGTACTCGTACTCTTATGTTTAAGTTTCAACTGAAACTTAAAAACATGAAAAAATCACAACTAAATTTTTTTTGTGTGTATTTCTGTATTCTGTATTTCAGATCTCCTTCTTTCATTCTTTTAGTATGCATATAAGTACATGTATATTAGATGTATTTACCTACATCAAAATCTAACACATACTAAAAAAAAATGACACAGACATTTTCTACAAATGTTGAAACCCATGTCTGTGTAGTTGTTTTGGCGATTTTGTGTACCTAACTATATAGTTAGGTATAAACTATTTATGAGATCTGGAGTAATAGCGGGATTGAAAGCGGAGTGTAACTAATTGTTAATAATCCTTATTTAAACTCGTAGTTTACACCTCAACAAGAGACTACAAACTGCAAAATTCAAAGCAAGTAAGTACTTGGATCATAGCTAGGTAAATCTTAAGTAGGTCAAATAAAACCGCATGTAAATGAAGCGAATCTAAAATTGAAGAAATAAACTGACTATGTTCGGCAATAAACTGACGAGCAGTGCGAGTATGGATCGTCGGCTCGATAAAATTCGACAGCAAGTGCTTGTTCAGACATGGCGGTATCCGCACGGTTTGGAGATCTCCATAGTAACAGAACCGCGCGGGTGTCGCACGATTCGCGTGTACGCCAAGTCTGAACAAACGCTTACGTCAAATTTTATCGTGTCGACGATCCATACTCGCACTGGTTCGGCAATAAACTAACATTGTGAAAATATGGAATTTTCTTCTTCACTGAGATACTTGGTAGTTGCTGACAACTCTTTAATTCATTGAATGGCAGACGTGACATTTCACACATTTATATAATACTGTTAGGCAGAGGACAGCGAAAGAACATATTCATAGGTATAGCGATGACCCAGTTGGACATTAATACTTTAGCCACATAGCGAGGAAAAACAGCGATAACTTAGAAAGACTAATAGTTATTGGGAAGGTTGAGGGGAAGCCCGACGGTCACCGTAGCTCTGTCGTCATACAGTGGCTTGACTTCTGGTCCGTGGGGACTCTGAGTTCGAATCCCGGCAGGGGCAAACATTTATGCCATGAGTGTAGGTGTTTGTCCCGGGTATTTGGTTGTTGGTTGTTTGTGTGCTGTGATTGTGTGTCCATTGCTCCCGCGACACAGGGAATTCTGCTACGGGGGCTTAAGTGTGGGGAAAAAAAAGTGGCCTAGAGGCCGTAGTCCAATTCGAGGGATAGGCCAAATCCGCTACTCTGGACAGTAATGTCAGTGAAGCACTACACGCTGCTATCGAGTGAAACCGATGGCGTCATATCGTGAAAGACTGTGTCTTCTAGAGAGGATCACGACCTTCAGTAATGAAGATAAATGACGCAAGGAAGAGGATATTATTAAATAATTTTCAGCGACACGTACTTTTTTGCCCTTATAAAGACCGATCCATTAATGATACGTACAATAAAAAATAAAAAAAATCAAAAAAAGTTCTCTCGTAATATAATTAATTCCTTTTTTTAATTTTACGGTCCATTGCATCAATATCGTTCTAGATGGAACTTAACTTCAAAATTTTAAAGGAAAAAATTTAGGCTAGTGTTTAGGGTTAAAACCAGGACTGCAGAATACCGTGATATAGATGTGAAGGAATAAATTCGGACGTCAACTGGAGTGTCACTTATGGTTTGGATGGTACCTAAAGCGACAGGGCGGTTTCTGTAGTCATGTATGGTTCAAATCTCTTTAATAGCCGATTTTTACGTCAAAAATGTATGATGAAAAAACTAAATAAGCTAAGAATGTCAGATGGCCTCGAATATCAAAGCACTCGTCTCATGGTCGATGAAGACACTCAATAAACTGTCAAAAGAAAATAAACCACGACGCGTAAAGAAATCAAAGCATATTTTCTGCGTATACTCCGGATATTACTAACACGGTTATATGCCAATCGCCCCGGGACTTCACGTGTGTATACTTTAGAGAAATATGTGTAAAAAAGTATGTTTGTCTTGCTGTCTAAACATTTATATTTCTGACAAACTACAATACTGTAAAGGCAAACATTATTCATTTATGACTATTAGCGCTGCGCGGTTATGGTTGGATTATGGTTTTCCCGCTACCTCAACTGCCCCACGGGAACTATACATTTTCCAGGATAACAGTAGCCTATGTGTTAATCCAGGGTATAAGCTATCTCCATACCAAATTTCATCGAAATCGGTGTAGCCGTTTGAGCGTGAAGAGGTAACAAACATACACACATATATACTTACACATATACATAAACTTTCGCATTTATAATATTAGTAGGATAATCTAACATCATTATAGGTATTTTACCTAATGCAATAGTGCAGCAATTTACAACTTATAATAACAGACAAAGCGTTAAAGCTATCTTTGTGAATTCACTCAGAGATGAACAAAAGACGTCGATTCCAACCGCAATGATGCTAAGAGGCTAACATGGGCTGATACAAACTTTCGCATTTATAATATTAGAAGAATAATCTATTATCTTTATAGGTATTTTACCTAATGCAATAGTGCAGCAATTCAAAACTTATAATAAACATATAAAGCCTGAAAGCTATCTTTGTGAATTCACTCAGAGATGAACAAAAGACGTCGATTTCAACCGCAATGATGCTAAGAGGCTAACGTGGGCTATGATACAAACTTTCGCATTTATAATATTAGTAGGATAATCTATTATCTTTATAGGTATTTTACCTAATGCAATAGAGCAGCAATTCACAACTTATAACTTATTAATAACATACAAAGTCGATTAAAACCGCAATGATGTTAAGAGGCTGACATGGGCTTTGAGATTAACGATTTCAGAACTTTAGTCACGCCCACAAAATCTCAGATACGCCACAATGAAATAGCGGTCAAATGTCGAACTACGAGAAGTTCAACGACTTTTCATTACAAGGTACGAGAGTAGTGCACTTTGTAAACGGCGGCGGCGCTGCTTCAAATATGTTCACTCTAAAAGATTATACAGTCGTCGTGGCTCAATGGTCGGAGACACTGACTTTAGAACCGCAACCACAGGTTCGAATCTCGGCTTGAGCAAACATTTTTGTGAAGAGCAGATCGATGTTTTTTATGTTTGTGTAATGCGATTTATGTGTGTCCAAGTCCATGCCTCCTGCGATGCAGGGCGTCGATTGATGTGATTGTGAAGGCGTTTGTTTGTTAGATAAATAATAGTAGTTTATGAAACTGTATCATAATAAGACCAAATTATGTGAAGCTCCGTACACTACTTTATCTAATCTCATAAATTAGATCGTGACATTTACGTAAAATTACAGCTTAAGTTTGCATTTATTTGTCAAACGTTTAGCGCCAAAATCGTATACAGTTATATGTAGAAAAACTGCATTGCAACGTCCTTGGTCCAGCTGATATTATATCTTAATGGTAAAAAAGTTACATTATGATACAGTTCTCCTTAGAATAACTTTTTTTAAGTTATTTCGAAGTATTGTCTTTATAGACGGTCATACAAGTTCTGTTTTTAATCTTTATATTTCAGTATGAGATTAGCTAAAAGCTTATTTCATGACGAAGGTTCCAATATCACCTGACTCTGCCCCAAATAATACAACGTGAAAAGAAATAACATTATGCAACGTGCTTTTGCTATTTTTGCATCTCGCACATATAACAATTTACAACCAAACCAGTAGGCAGAAGCCAGTACAAATTACTTCTCACACGAGCCAACGTATAGTAAAGTGGAAAGGACATGAAACGGATATTGTGAGGCCTTTGGCGTTCTCTCCGAGGATATTAACATGTATGACAAAATGAGGGTAGATGAATATTCATATCCGGGCTTTGCCTACTTGTTAGAATAAAGTGTATGTTGTCATTTGCTTTGAGAAATAATATCTATTTATGTTTGAGTCAAGTTAAGTGGAATTCCGAGACCTATGTCGATGACGAACACATGCCGATCTATAATTAAATGTTATTGTAGGTAGGCATTGTTCAATACCTACATTTCAAAAATGGAAACTTACTTTTATTATCATCATTGAATGTAATTTAATTAATAAAGAGTATTGACTCTGAGGGTAATTGCAGAAACTGTTTAAGAAGTCAATTCAGATGTGTCAATAATATTTTAATTAATAGCACCAATATATTATGTATGTTTTTTCAAAGTCTCCACACCATATGATTTTATTATATCTTCAAAAATCATAGACCCACTAATTCCTTTATTGAGTTCTCCCTAAAAAGTAGCATCAATTTATAATTTATTTCATCTTTCTGTATCAATCTGTGTTTATTTTGTTGATTAGTGCTCATTAAGAGGGAGCTTATTTTCTACCCTCCAACTCTCTTTGTTACTAAGACTACATACCTACACTATACATTTAAGATGCTAATAAATTATCAGCCTATTTTATTAAGTGAAGCTGCAATTCAACAACCCGACGTAACTTAACGTACCTCCGTAACTATCGCCCAATTAGGCCTCGTATTCCAATTTCAGCGCAAACATTAATTACAAGCCTACATAATGAAAGCCATACACGTACGTACACAATTACTGCTAAGCACAACCGGCCCCGCCACAAAGGTTCTCTAAACGCCGAATTTTGCCGCCACCCATCCACCTACAGGGTGTTGCTAAAGCTCACCCCCCCATCCTCCACGAGCTCACACGTCTATCCATTTGCTAGCTAGTTCCCAGCTAAATTAATTTCAAAGCTCCTTATGTTACGTGCCTTGCGGCTTTCCTTTCAATGTGTGTGTACGTGTAGCTCTATCTACTCTCGAAAGGCTTAACTGATATGTAGGTACTTTGTATATGTGTGGGTGTACATAAGTTTACGGATAGCGTCTTGTTAAGGTTTGAATTAGAAGGTATAAATTAGGCGAAGTGGATATGCGTTTGTCTCTTTTATGCCTTAATGACAATATTAAGTCGTACAACTAGAGACTTAAAATTAAACAAATCATATGGACAAATTAGGACATTATTATGAAATCACTGGTTAAAATGTTGAAATTTATAAATACATGATTTCCTTGACCATATTATATACGTAGTTTGTGTCGGCAATTCTACTTTCATCGGAAAGCTGTATCAGGATCTGTGCGTTCGATGTTATTCTTGCGCGACACTGCGTCGAACCCGCGGCATAGGTACACTCAAGGTTTTGATGAAGCCGATGAAGGCTTCCGAACGAAGCCAAGGTCATCGTCGATATTTGTAACTGCTACGTTTTAATTTAATTTAATCTCGTTCTGACTCTTTTAAAATTACATTGAAAAAGTGCTAGTTTTGAATAGTTTAAAAATATAATAATTATAAACATGTATACTATAGGATTATCATAATTTTAATACTTAAAAACATTTAGTGATATTTGAATCAGAAGATAACGTACCTACCTACCTAATTAGTTGTGGATTTTTACTCTCTACTATATTTTTATGGCCAGTATTTCACTAGAAATATAATACTTAAAAGTAAACATTGGAATGGTACATTCTAAATAGCTTTCATACATTTTCATCTCTTTGAACTTTAACATTAATCAGACATGTTTACTCATATACTGCCATAACACATTTTCATAAATTCCGACTCGATATCTGACCCAAATAAAGGCAATTCACCAGCCTCCACTACCCATGACGTTTCCCCCTATAACCCCCCTTTTCCCGCCCCTCGCCCAAATCTCCACATGCTGTATAAACAAACTGACAGGCCTTCCGGTGATACCATACAGATATTGCCTCGGCCGGGCTTACAGCGTATATAACGTATTTTATGTAAAGGACCAAGGAAATTGAAGATGTGAGAGGGAAAGTGGTATATGAAAGGCTTGAGCAGTTTCTTTGTTAGATGCGTAGCTTATTTTGTTTGCTTTGCCATATTTCTTAGAAATCGGGTTTTGGAAAGGTTTCCTCAAAATCTTAGTGAGTATTTTCAGGCGCGGTGCTTTATAAATAATGGCTGATAATTCAGCAAACCATGGTTAAAAAAAAATGGTTTAGTGTCTATCTGTATCAAGGTTCTTTGATACTCTCCCGTGTTTGTTGACATACGTGGTTGTTGACTGGCTCTCAAGGAGGGATGCGTAAACAGACTCCGTTTTATAACAGTTTTTCAAGAGGATTCGATACATTTACCTGTCCATACAGAAAAAAAAATCTACCTTTGAATATTGTTCGATTTCGGTTTTTGTTTCATATAATCTACACATCACTTACATATCACTTTAATGTTACAAGCATCACAATCAGTCAATTTTTGCGCTGACGCTGTGGTTATTTAAAGTCGATATTTTTCAACACCATGAAGTCTTTTGAAAAAAATACAACGTATATGCCTAAAATACATCATACTCAAGCGATTGACTTAACATAAAAAAATGTTTTAATTCAACGCTGCCTACAATTAGTGTACGTCCAAACTACAATAAGTGTACAAAAACACACCTATCTCAAGAGGAGCAACTGTCTCTATCGGTTGCATAGGGGGTTGCGGGGAACGCTGAGATAGCAATACGTTTACTTTGCATAATAAGTATACAACGCGAAAACTGTTTGGTGTAGAAGTGTTGTTTGTGGCTTATAGCCTGGCGAGTACTAGAAAGCACCCTGTACAACTATGATGTGAATTTGACAAAGACGCTACCTGTACGGAAATATGTAACCGGGTCCAGGGACAGAACCATCGCCTATCAGATTGACGGGTGACACGACACTCACAACCTTGGAAAATTATTTCGTGGATGACAGCTAAGTTTGCGGTGCATGCGGTCCTGTACTTATTCTGCTCGCGAATATATCAGGCCAAATTCCATGATTTGTTCAGTTCATGATAAAGTAAACAGTTCATCGAGTTACTAAAAACTCGATTAAAAATTTCGAGCTTTTAGTACTTTAGTTCAGTTAGTACTGTTAGTAGATTTTAAATGCTTATAGTTATGTATGTTGTACAGTACTTATTGATGAGAGTCATACACGTGAGTGATCGTCATTTGTTTTTTTGAAATTATTTAATCTTTTATTCTGTGTTCATTCATGTCTTCTATTTTCAAGCGTGTGATTTTAAATTATTGCGTAACGTCTGGTGCAACACGTGATCAATGCCAGGCAAAGCAGTTGTCTAAATTATACTTCGTTAAACTGGGGTCTCCTAAAAATAGATTTCAACAATTGACCCTAAATAATGGCCTATGGTCTAATATACCATCTGAGCCTGTCACGCATTTCCATATCCGTCACTGTAGCTGTCAGCTTCGGTCCTTTATACCAAGCTTGACGATCAAAGAAATATACTGAGATTAATTCTGCGCCCTCCAAAACAATGGAAGGGTTAAACACAAAGGGTAGCTGAGTTTTGTCTATAACTCTGCATGTGACTCGCAAACTTATTGTTTTAACTCGATTGTTAGCGTCAGCGACAAAGGGTTAAGTTAATTCAATGTATGGAACTTCGATTGATAGTGCGTTGCTTTTGTTTTACCGACATGCATATATAAAAATCTTTGAGAGAATTTGATTAACCCTTCATCCATCGGAGACAAAATACTTCTACAAAATGCACCAGTATAATTTTTAATTTTCATTATTTTCATTCAAATTTGAATATATTTTTAGATGTAGTTGATAACAATGCTTCAGTAATTTAACCGTCACACGACATGTTCGCAGATTGGTATAACTACGACTTAGAGGAATATTTGCTTTTAGAAGCGATGATAGCTCAGGGGGGGGGGGGGAGCGTCGCCTGTCTAATTGAAGGACACTGGTTCGATTCCCAACAACAGCTTGAGCTTCCGGTGAAGGAACACCGTTATCAAATTCCCAGCATGGTGGTAGGGTACTTTTGAATACCCGCCTGGCTAGCTACCACCTTCAACTGTCACCAAACATAGTGTGTTCAGGCAGCAGTCCTTTGGAGCCAGTGAGCATTCTAGGTCTAGCGTGATAACATCTTCGACCACATCGTGACTGACCATCAAGTAAGATAGTGTTCAAACGCTAAATCTACAGGGTGTCCCAAAAGTCAACGTCCAACCGAAAACCCAAGCTAGGCCTAGTTGTGGGGGCTCTCAAAAAAAAAGAAAAAAAAATCTATCTCATGTAGTTTCGAAATGACAGCCATTTTTCTTAAATTGACACCCTGTGACGAGTTTACGACTACTGGGGCTACAAATGAGCTCTTTTATAATTTTATTTTTGTGTGGAGTAGTCTTAAGTGATGCTCCTACAAATTCCAATTCATCATTTGCACACAACTTCATTGGAATTTCAGAAAATATCCGTTTTATACCGAACCATGACGTGAAAATGACTACATCACTAAACTTTGACAGTCTGTACTGAAAAAAAAATCTACTATGCAATTTCGGCAAGTGCCCTTAAAAGTTGGCGCATTTAATGGGCTTTCCAAAATGGTATAATACTTACTAAATTATTTCTTAGACGACGAGAAAAAAAAAATTAAGAAAGTCGATATTTAGCTTATTATTAGTTAGTCATAAAACTTTCTCAAAATTATTCTAATATCATCTAGGCGTTCTGTAAGGTGTAATTAAAGAAAGAGACGAAGAAAAGTTAGAGCGGGATAGTGACGCTACTAAAAGAAAGAGACGAAGAAATGAAAAGTTTTATGACTAACTAATAATAAGCTAAATATCGACTTTCTTAATTTTTTTTTTCTCGTCGTCTAAGAAATAATTTAGTAAGTATTATACCATTTTGGAAAGCCCATTAAATGCGCCAACTTTTAAGGGCACTTGCCGAAATTGCATAGTAGATTTTTTTTTCAGTACAGACTGTCAAAGTTTAGTGATGTAGTCATTTTCACGTCATGGTTCGGTATAAAACGGATATTTTCTGAAATTCCAATGAAGTTGTGTGCAAATGATGAATTGGAATTTGTAGGAGCATCACTTAAGACTACTCCACACAAAAATAAAATTATAAAAGAGCTCATTTGTAGCCCCAGTAGTCGTAAACTCGTCACAGGGTGTCAATTTAAGAAAAATGGCTGTCATTTCGAAACTACATGAGATAGATTTTTTTTTCTTTTTTTTTGAGAGCCCCCACAACTAGGCCTAGCTTGGGTTTTCGGTTGGACGTTGACTTTTGGGACACCCTGTATACAGTATAAAAAAAAGCTAAATAAAATCGTGAAAAGTAAAATGTTTTTGTGTGATATTGTTCTATAAATACAAAATGCATTTCAATAATCATCAGGTACATATAAATAAACAGATTATTTAAGGTAATTTTTAAGATTTTTCAAAAAATATTTGCAATATTTTGTTCAAATTGTACAACCAAAATGTCGGACAGATCAATCAAAATACCAATAAACATCTCACAGAGCGAAAAATAAAGCTATGTTGTAAAAAATGGCGGCAATTTCTTTTCTCTTCGGCTGAAACGCAGACTACGCGTCGTGGCTTCAAAAAGTCTATCAGAGCGGAATACTCAGTTCGTCAAATGGTAATCAGAAGGGAAGCATTATTCCTTATGGTTCAAATATCACAAGCCTCGGTCGGTATGAGATTTTTACTTGCTGAATGAGAAACATCGACATGAGTATAGGTAGGATTGATTGGAGAATGTACGGTTATGAACACAGATTTTTGAGAAAAAGGTTTTGTTTTCGGTGACAGCCTCCTTAGACATCTACTTAGTTATTTGTTTTACATGTGGATAAAGTTGTCGATTTTCGGTGAGAGTGCTTGGATTGAAAGTTTAGCAAGCGAAAGGTACTAGAATTGAAATTTTAAATTTAAAAACCTTTACTCATGAGTGAAAAATAATAATCACCACATTTACTAGTGAGGATTTTTTTGTGGCGGCATCATAGGCTTCTTTTTATTAGTACACGTGTCTTCTGATTGGCCGGCGAGTTCACATTAGCTATGTCATGGTGCGTTCTTCACATAAGCCACACATATTTATGGTGCTTGCATTTTTATAAACACAATTTATTTTTATTGTCTCTTACTGTATAATATTTATACGATTTGATACGGTATACATGAAACTACAGTATTATTATTTATTAAAGAGTATAGGGATAAAAAAAAAAATATAAACAAACGAAAATTCGAATGTCAAATCACGTTACAGAATGTGATTTTAGTTTTATCTTTTTGGAGGCGCTCGAATTTTAAAAACATTTTACACACTAGTGAATAAAATATGAAAATGAAATGGAACTAGCAATTGACAGCTAGTTTGGATACAAAATTATTTTTGTCTATGGTCCCTATTTACTCGTGTGAGTGTTAAGAAAGATTCAGTTGCTATGTGTACATACCTACCAGTCAGGGAGTAATTGTTTTATAATTGAGAATGCTGTCTGACTCCCCAAACGAAAAAACCGAGTTACATGTCACGGAAACAGCATTTTAATATCAGCAGAACAACTTTCAGCGTTCTCAAGCACGCAAGCCTACTCGAGATTATTTTATTCTTCTTATTTCAGTTTTAACCCCTATTGCGATAGGGTAATGGTTCAGAATAGATTAGTTTTATACGGTTGGTACATGTGATGTGAAGAACGCTAGTTGTTACGTTGGTAACAAGGAGGTCGCATCAAAGGGCGTTTTTCAAAGCGAACGTGATTCTCGACCGATGCTTTAACAAGTCTGCCTGGGGCGACTCGGGGGAAATTTGACAATATATTTTGAAATTGTAGTCTTATTTAGATTGAGATGCTGTAAGGGTTATATATATTATACTAGCTGCGTCCCACGGTTTTACCCGCGTGGTGATGACAGACGATGATGATGATAATGGAAAGTAGCAGTAGCAAGTAGTACATACCAAATTTCATCCAAATCCGTCCAGCTGCCTAGGCGTGATTGAGTAACAAACATCCATTCATCCATCTATCCATCCATCCATCCATCTATCCATAAAGGAGTTTTGTCACATAGTGACCATGTCACTCCTGTAATGTGTATGTACGGCAGTGACATGGTCACTATGTGACAAAACTCTTTTTAATTTTATAAGAATAAAAAGAATCCATCTATCTATCCATCCATCCATCCATCCAAACTTTCACATTTATATTATTAGTGGGATATGCGGCTGAAGACGTGAAGAGTATGTAGCGTGCTCTGTTTTGACTTTAAGCTGTACTCAACCACAAACAAAATATACTCGGAAAACTATTACGCTAATTGGGTATCATGTCCAGATTGCACAAAAAAAAAACGAAAATCGTGTCTGAATCATTTTGGTGTTAATTATTGATGGATTATGATAATTGAGGTAGCGGGGAAATCGTTATCCCGGTGCTAGTATGTGATAATTGTCTACCAATTTATGTTCATACATGATAATTCCTATCTGCATTTACCCGGGTCTACTCAACATACCCGGTGATCTATAGTTCCTACACGCTACGAGGCTGGATTAAAGCCAGCACCCAATATCGGCCATACGTCTCCGTCGATAGCTCATGTCGTACAAAGAGCCCTGATTGATAATACGGGCGCATGTACGAGAGACTTGAGAAATTACTTTGTGTGGCTTACATTTTCAAATGTACTGAAAAAGGCTGAAAGTTTTTTTTTAATTATAAATGTGGCACGCGTGTACGTACATTTAGGTAATAGTTTTTCTAAATGCTTTGTTTGGGGCTGCCTAAAGATTAATATTTGAACGGACTTAAAAAAGGAGGAGGTTGTCAATTCGACCCGTATTTTTTTATGTTTGTTACCTCAGAACTTTCGACTGGGCGAACCGATTTTGATGATTCTTATATGATTTGAAAGCTGGTGCTTCCCGTGTGGTTCAATTTAAATTATTAATTTAATTAAAAGTAGTCAAGCGATTTTTAAGTCGCCATCTCATAACTGAAAAGTATTACGTCTATGGATGACTTACTTATTGTGGGTATATATCGGTGAATATACACAATGACAATCAATCCCGTGAGTAGCAAAGGTTAACAAGTTATTTCACAATTTTTAGTGTTCTAATTTTTTTTCAGGTATCTATATCCTGTTCTTGCCATTTCAGTCGACAAGTTATTGTTTAAATGTTGACCTTACATAGCTAAAAATATACCCGAAATGTTTTAAAATAGGTACCTACTGATGCTCTCACGTCATTCGTGGATATACATCCAGCAGTGGATATCTACACCCTTTGCCATCTACGCTTAATCTATCCCCCTAAAGAAGACATGGGGAAGCTTATGTCTCACCATTTTTTAGGCAGGTATGCCAGTACTCGCCACGCTTGACAGGCGGGTAGGCGAGCGTAGTATCTTGATTATATTCACAGAAGGCGCTGCTGTCACCTTCTGTTACGTGATCCCTTAGCCGACTCTTATGACCCACCCACAAACAGTTAACAAGATGACTATATATTTAGTCTGAAAACTATCGCGAGTTTCTTCCATAATTGTAATGTAACAAACGGACAGCGGTTGTTCCAGTGTTTTCCAGTGGTAAACACTGGAAAATTACTCTCCGACACATTACACGTAACGCCAGTTACGTGCTGAGGCTTACGCTCGCTGCCTGGCACGATCATAACTCCCAGATGAAGAACTGCAAATAAGTTCGAAACTGGTCGGAGAGTAATTTTCCAGTGTTTACCACGTGAGTCCTAGTCGGTTTGTTACATTACAAAGATGACTATATATGTATACAATTTTATCACAGTGCTTATCCGTATATATTATATAATGTATTTTATGCGACTAGGTACAACACTTAAGTTTAAAGGAGCTTTTGATAATAAGTTATTGGAAAAATAGGTATTGACAAAAAGTTTTCGTAACGTAAACAGAAAAATCTCTCAACTGCTTATTTCTGTTTTACCACCGAGGTAAGATACGGCGTGGTATTTGTCTCTATCTCATTGTGACAGAGATTTATTATAGTGGCTGACTTCACCCCCACCTCCCCTTTCGCCGGGTGTTGCCATACGTTTCGTAGTATAATAATAGTGTTGTAACAAAAATATAAGGTTGTATAAGTACTCGTCAGTGGTATATTTATTAAAAGTTTTTTTTTTTTTTTACATATTAATAGTTTGTGTGTAGTGTTTTATAAAACATTAGCATTACACCCATATTTATGGACCATAGTAATTTAAACCACCAAAATACGATCTACAAATATACTGAACGGTGTATAGTGCCAAGTTTCATAACTGTAGAGGAGCATTATGGGAAGAGTAGTTACTTAATATGGATATGGCTACGTGAACCACGTATTGGAAATTAATTTTTGAACACATGTAATATAGTAATTTCCTACAGTGAAAATCGTGTGGTAGTCCGAATATTAGTAACGGTTCAATACAGTTTAGGAAGGCGAGAGACTCTTTCTAGTAAAATTACGTAAAAATATTATAGTACAGTGAACATACCAAAATTATCTGTCACTTCAGTGGTCCGCCATTTTTATCACCAGAAAGCTATTAGTTTAGATGAGTTTTAAAAATAAATATCATTATATAGACGAAATTATGTAGTTACGACCGTCATGAATTTATTAATATTTCATCAATTTAAAAATTTAACGCCTTGTACCAAAAAAAAGAAATGAACCGGTCTAATCCTATGTCTCATTATTACGTACACAAAAATATTAGTAACCATCAATTTGACAACTCATTTATAGTGCCAATGTTCCTCTTTTCTTACACACGAAAAACCGAGATAGTCCGATGTGTATGTGTAAGAGATCATCATCAGTAGCTTTAGCATTGCTAGAATTAACGTTCAATATAATAATATCAAGCAGTGAAACAAAAATGTCATACATACATCAACGAAATCATTCATCATAATAAATAAATAAATAAAAAAAATAAAAAATAAAAATTTGCTCGTAGACATACATACATACATATTTCGAATGATTATATTACATATGTCGTTTGTAAAAAGCTTGGAAGCTTGGAAGTTTTTTTTCGCATCTACTTCCTAAATTTTTTAAACTTTTATTATTCAATTAAACTTTTTACAAGGAAGCTTGCTTATGCCATAAAGTAAGCTTCCTTGTAATAAGTTTAATTAAATAATAACAGTTATAAAAGTATAGGAAGTAAAAATGCTACATGGCATAAGCAAGCTTCCTTGTAAGAAGTTTAATTAAATAATAAAAGTATAGGAAGTAGATGCAAAAAAAACTTAGTACCTACTTTGGTTTTTGCGTGATTTTCTCTGGTTTTCTAATTAGACAACTACGAAAAAAAAACGTGTATTTTACTTATAAAACCAGTTGTACGGGTTGGTGGAATAAGTCGTGGTATCGATAAAATGATGAAAATTATATTTTGAATGTGAATAATTTGAATACAACTTCTGGTAAGTGATAGCTGAACTTCTTAAAGTATAATCAATTAAATTTATTTTGAAGTCTTCGCGTTATAATATATTTTACTATGATATTTAATGTTTCAGCAGTTAACAGAGATAACATTTAAAAGCGTGTCGTAAAACAAAAATAAAAAATAACTGAAAATAATAATATCAATAGATTTATCACTTTATTATGTCTAGCTAATATTGAATAAGGCACAATCATAATAATATTATGTACATAATTGCACTCTGCGACTAGATTCAGTTAACTAAGAGCTATAAAAATGATTAAATTAGAGCTTTTATTTTTAAGTTAGGGCATATTCTATCGCATAATATGTCAAATATAAAATATGTTAGCGACGAAATACAATTGGTATCAAGAAGGGAGTTGGGTCCAAAAACGATTGCCACTCCAAAGTTTCGAAAACATATCTATATAGAGTAATTGCCATGGTGTTTCAGGGTACACTATTACTTATTCTGTAGTATAGGCACAGATACGATAGCAGCTTACTAGTTAGTTAGTTTGCTAGTAGAGTTCATGGGTACATCTTATGGGGTTACGATTAATGGTTTGTTTGTATCATAGGAATCGTAGGGGAGAGGCGAGGCTTCGGTGGTTATGAAGATTCTGTGTTTATAAATGTATAAAGCGTAAGTTAGTATAGAGTTCGTTGACTGAAAAGTATGATAAGTAAAGATTGCGACGTTTTTATATTTAGGTCTTGTGCTATATCGATATCTGTTTCACATTAGTTATGTTATATTTTACAATAGCTAGTTTTGGCTGAATATTAGATGATCCTGAAACATGTCAAAAGTATTTTTGCTAAGATTAAACTGTGAGTTGTTTAAAAGGTATAGTTACGTTTATTTTCATGACTTCTATAAATTTGGTTTAAAAATAAAAGTCAGTTAAGCGTATGCTAACATTTTAGTTTTAAGTCTGAAATTACTCAAATTAACCAATTTTCATCAAAAAAGTACTTATATTTAAATTAAAATAGACTCAAAGAATTCTTTACTAAAGCGTTCTTTTGACATAAACTCGCGCGTACAGAATTTTATTTAAAGAGACCCAATTTGAAGGCTTTGAAGTAAAGGGAGGCCTCTATATCACATATAGGGTAAAACGCCCACTCTACTTATATACATGCATGTATATGTACTCGTAGCCCGGGGGCCCGTCAAACACCCTGAAAGTCACGTATGCCTGGCCTCGCAATGTTATTATCCTACACCTACTCACGCATTTACCTATGTGTGCGTAAAGGCTCTGCCCGGGCATCAGGCCTACACGACCCCGGTCGAAGGGACAAAGCGAAACGGGTTTGTCCCAGGGGAAATTCAATATTCGGGACTAAACCTTAACTCCCCTTTAAGACTCCCCGTCTGCCACCCCCGGAATGCTTATATGGCCACGACGTGTATCGATTTTCTTGCCAAATGGAAGATTGGTGTCGAATCGTTCTCGGCGGACGAATGAATGATGTATCGGAGTGGCGACTGAATATTTTACACGTGTGTGTGTCTGTGTGCGTCAAGATTGTGCTTAGCCACCGTATCGGCTTTGATGGAAATCTCTTTCGGAAATTGAGGTGAATTTTTTATTTTGGTAATGCATTGCGGTCGGGGAATGTCTTCGAGTGTGGCGGCAATTATCTGGGAGGTATTTGGGGGTGTTAAAGGTGATTGGATCATAACGACTGCTCTTAGGTGATATTCTGATTTTTTATTTAGGGGACGCTAATGTAGCATTGGTTTTGAATGAACGATCAAAAATTTAATTGACGTCAAGTTGTACCTACATAAAGCTTATATACAAAGTGATTAGCAGGGTATCTGTAAGAGTTTTACTCATGTATTATTTTCGTATTTTTATTGTTAATATTAGGCAAACATGTATCTAACTTTTTTATTCTAATTATACGAATATTATAAACGCAATTATTTTTTGCCGTTTGTGTGTTTATTACTCTTTCACGCTGAAACAGTTAAATGGAATTGCTTGAAATTTGGAATGAAGATATCTTATACCCTGGAATAACACATATATATGCTCCTTTATGTCCCGGAAAAGTGTAGTTCCCGTGGGATATAATTGCGGGAAACACGTAATCAATGCGGGTGAAACAGCGGGGCGCAGCTAGTCAATAAAAAGACATGGCCCGCGAACCTCTAAAAGGGTCAAAATCCTCACCACGGGACTTTCTATAAAAGATGTCTATCAATCTATCAATAGAAAACACTGCGATGTATAAAGCAGTTGTTTGCTTTATACATCGCAGTGTTTTCTATTGATAGGCCAAGTGTGTAACCATTAAGTCACTTGACAGACAGTGACGATATAGTCGAAGGTGATATTACTATAGATTCAGATCCTTTCGGAGGGCGCTGGTGTCTGTATAACAGTTTAAAACTACCACAGATATCAACGGTCTATCAGTTTAAACTACATATTATTACCCATTGCATATCTACCTTTTTCTTTTTTTTTTTTTTTACGTAGGGAAAATGCATTTACGCACTTCCGCCTACCGGGAAAGCAGGCGGGGTGTGTCGGGCTCGCTCGAGCATCACCGCTCCCTGGGGGGCCTCATGGCCCCCAACCCTAACTGCACCCACAGCAGCCAGGGTCCACTACCGACTAAAACCCACGGTGTCCATCCTGCCGCTAGAACGGAGGGAGCGCGGGGTACATTTGCATACCGCGCCCCCACCACGGCCGTCCGTTTCCGGACCCCTCCAGGGGGGGAGGATGACCCTCCCCCTCGCTACCGTGCCGGGACCAAGAGCACGGCCGCACCACCCCGGGGACCACACAGTGCAAGGAACGCCAGACTTCCCACATCCGACGCTCGTGGTCCCCTGCGATGGGCCAGATGGAGCAGCCCCATCGCCAGCCACTTCGGCCGCCACCCTCCGACGGCGGCCATATCGGCGCCACAGCAGGAGACGAACTAAATCACTCCCGCCGCAGCGCCTCCTCAGCTGCAGCACCGTCCAACACGGCGCCGCTGCCCCCCTCAGTTGCAGTGCCTTGCAGCAGCACCGCAACCTACCGTCAAGTGGACCGCTCCTCGTCGGCTTGGCGAGCAAAGCCTATCGGGAGCAGTCCCGGCCTGAATATAATAAACATACATAAATAAATGGATATAAATAAACTTACATAGATATGAGACACGCGAGGCGCCGGACGATGTCTAGTTACGTCTAATTCAGAGGAATTAGACCAAGAACAGGCAGCACCGCGAGAAGGTAATCGCCAGACTTGCCTTGAGGATCATCACGACCTGCGCTTCCCCCAAGACCGTAACCTCCCTACCCATCACGGGATGAGTAAAGAAGGCCTGGACTTAACCAAAACAAGCAGCGTGAACGCCGCAAGCATAGGCATAACAACTATTTAATGGATAAACCCAGACCCGCCCATTGCATATCTACCTAGTTTAAGACAGTTAACATGTACAATAGTACATTTAAAACTTTACTAAGAGTCAATAAAGATTTTATTTGTTATTATTTTAATTATTAGTATGTCCACTGGTGCTTGTATATTTCGTGACAGATTATCGAACTAGAGGATTGTACTTGCCAGCCGCAGTCGGGTAAATATCTTTATTTTATTAGAACAGTTTCGTATAAAAATATTCTTGTGATTTTGATTTCTATCTTACCTTGCTAAGGGAACCTGTAAGCTTAGACATCTACAAGCGTTAACGCTGAGAGAAAACAAAAAAAAAAATGGAATCGACACTTCGAAGCGATATATTTTGTGATTAACGAGAAAGAAAACGTTAACGGTTAGAGAAAGAGAGGCGATGCATCTTGTCTGAGCCCACGGAGCCACCGAGATACCATAATTTCTAAATTAAGTTAAAGATATTTTTATTACATTGATAAATAAATAAAAATAAATAAATAATACAGCAACAATACAAACCTACAAAAAAAATTGTTACCAAAAAATGGAACCGACTTCAACACTCAAAAGTGAGAAATAACTTGTTGAAGTCGGTACCATGACAGCTTACAAAAGTTACTATCATCACAATACCTATTGTGCTCATGGTACCAACTTCGACAAGTTATTTCTGACTTTTGAGTGTTGGAGTCGGTTCCATTATTTAGTAACAATTTTTTTTTCACCCTTTTCAGTCACCTTTGCTACTCACGGGATCAATTTGTCATTGTATATGTGCATCGCTGTCTTCAACCGCGACAATAATATCGTCCAGGTAAGTGAAGCACTTTTCAGATATTGGAGTGTAACTCAAAAACCGCTTTTCCGATTTTGATGAAACTTAAATGGGATCACCACGGAAGTATACACTATCAAGCAAAAAAAGAATAGTCAAAATCGGTTCATAAACAAAGAAGTTATCCAACAACACAAATAAAAAAACAAAAAACATATTTACGGTCGAATTGAGTAACCTCCTTTATTTGAAGTTAGTTAATAAATTAGCTATGGTAACTATTTACGTTATTCCCCTTATGATCTAGGAAAACTGACATAAGCAGTGCAGTATAAAACGGTCTGGGGTCAGCATATGATGCAGACGAATCTGTAGCTGAATCTGTCTCTGGTTTTCAGCATACGAGTAGACCATCAAATGTCGCACGGAGAACAAAAACCATAATAACGTAGGTACAGGTTTAGGTTTGTAATAATACCCTTATAAACTTTTGTCTTTGATATATATGTTGTTAAAAAACTAGGCCCAAGAAAGAAAGAAAATAAAAAGACATAATAAAAATCGTGAATTGAAGTACAAATCTAAACACTATATGTATTGAAACAAACATATTTTAATAAATATATAATATAATACGGATGTATGTTGAATAAAATACGTTTCAATTTTCATTGTTAAACTTTTATATTTGTTAGAGCCCTAAAATCTTTATTACACAGACTGTCAACAAAGTACTAAGTTATTCAAAAGTGGTGCTCCCTGAGTAAAATCTCGACTTTTATGGTTCGTAACATGTCATAAAGACGCGCCGTAAACCTGCTCGTAAAATATTATACAACAAAATTATAAATATTTGCCTATATAAAGGGGTTAGTGAATGGTGAGTTAGTAACATACTTTCCTACGATTAAATAATCTGTGAAGCAGTGTATACTTTTTACTCCCAATGTATTAAAATATTCTTATTAGCGTAAAAACAGAAAAAAAGCTAAGTTATGTGATTAGCACCACTTGTGTTGCCCTATTTCCCATGGTGTTAACTAAGCCCAGTATCAACTAATTCAATGAAGTTTTTTTACTTAGAATAATAACGCTTAGAAATATAGTTATACTAGTTACATTTTAAAACATATAACGTGTTGTAGTTAATTGTATAGTCAATGATCAAGCTGTGCAATATCGTGCTGTACAATATCATGTCGTACGTTATTTATTCTAAATACATCTACCAATAAACGCAACATTAATAAACAGACAGACATTATGACCTTATGAATGTTCCTTCAGCAATTAATAAAAGGGGCAATCGGGTAAATATTTTTATCGAAGCTGGCAACATTTTGAGTGTAATGGCATCTGATTTGTGTACAATTTATTTTTCTGTGTTGACGAATGTATGTTTTAACTAAATTACAGGTTGTTAAATTGTACTTACGTGTGAAATGTGATCTTTTTATCCTTATTTTTATTATTAGACGCGTTGTGACACTCTTTCACTGCACAGTAAGTCATTTCTTATGTTTTACTCGAGAACTTTTGGGTCACATCGAGTATGATTTCCATAGGGAATTACTCCTTCAGGTCATCAGAAAATCTCATGTTAAAAGCAACCATTTATAGAAACTCATTCTACGATCGTTCATTTACGGTGAGGTCACTGTACCAATACGAGAGACAGTCAGTTTAATCATTTACGAAAAAAATGAAAGTATTTTATTTCACGCAGTGATTGTAGCCAGTACTAAATGTACTACATATTCGCTTAGTTTAATTTTAGTTTCGATACAATTGTATGGGGCAGGTAGGCAGAAGTTTGACCACTATCTCACCTGGGGTTAAGCGATGATGCGATCTACGATGGATCGCGCCTGCCTAGAAAACACCTGTTCACTCGTGACCTGAGGATCCCCAGATTGTATCTATAGGAAAACATAGACTTTTGCAATGAATTCCATTCGGTAGCTGTACGCACCACTTGAGGCGGGCTTTTGTTTATGAAGATATACATATTTTGACGTGATAACGTTTTATAAATTGATGAATACCAGCAACACTCATGAAAAATAGTAACGTTCCGCGTAACGTTCCACCTGAGTTTTGTATTACATAAAATAATCAAAGTCAAAGGCAAATCAAAGTCAAAGTCAAAGTCAAATCAAAGTCAAAGTCGAAGTCATAAATGATTATGACGTTATCACGTAAATCTATCGTCCGTAAACCGACTTTACAGACAACCATTTTTTTTAATTTACATAATAAGTAATCGGATATAACGAGGAGAGAGCTTTAGATTAGTACGATAACTTAATCCATGATAATAGATAAGGCTAAAAACACGATTAATATTTATTACATTAATCATGTTTTTCATGCAGCGAAAAATGATAAAGCATTCCACTAACCTTTAAATATATTTATATACTTATATATTGTGTAAGATAGAAAATGAATTATTTATTTGCGTTTACTCTAAAGTATATTTAATATACATAGTAATAGATAAAACATATATTTATTTTACGTTAGATACATTTCGCATTCGAAAGAAATTCGAGCACATTCGAAATCAAATATTTGGTAAATATCACGAAAAAAAGTTAATAACGTTAATTCTTGCACTAATAAATTACAACTGATATAAGGTAACTAAGGTTTTAAAAACATATAATAAGGTAGAAACAATTATAATTATTGCGCTACTAGCTTATTAAAGGAACATAAGGTAAAGATCTACCTGTATTCTTGGTTCTTCACCACAAGGCGGTTGTTTGGAAAAGAATGAATCGAGTGATAAAACCGCCCGACACTTACTTATATTTGTAATCAGTGAGTTAGATTTGCAAATAACCTGAAATAAGTTTTAACGTGGTGTTGCCATAAAGTGTTCTATCTATACAAGTAAAAAGTCTATATTTGTACGGACCCCCGGCTCTCCAGTCCGACTCTCTTTTCAATCTCACTAGCAAGCGTTTGAAAGTTTTTTCAAATTGATGTTACCTTATGAGGTTACGATGCGGTCTACATAGACAGCGGTTGCCCTATCTTTATGCGTAATTTTTCCCCTTTCAAAAGTTAGGGAAAATACCGTAATTGCTATTGGCAAATGTAAAAAGGTAGCCTGAGATTATTATCTTTATTCTGTGTCGAGATTTGTGCGTTTCACTATTTAAGATGATCTGTGGTTTCGCTATTGAATAGCAATTCAATAAAAGACTCAAACACGATACTCTACTCTGCCACATTAATTCCCCACTCTTACCTTATTTTCTCTAACATCGGCCTAACCGAATTACCTCTGAAAACAAATGAAAGTCAAACTTTGTAACATGTCACACACACACGCATACGTAGAGGACATTAGTATTAGTGGATTCGGTGTTTGAAAGGCCCCTTGGATCGTGGGGGCACGTTTGGGGTAAGATCCAGCGTGGGTGAAGTGGGGGAGGGGGCATTCCAAGATGGCTGCGGACTTGCTGGCCATAAGGGTAAAATAGGTATACATTTATGGTTTCACTTGTATTGGTCAGGCGACTATTGATCTGGGGCCGCCCGGCCGGTGAGATTGGCGATGTTTGCGAAAGTCTTGTACTAGATGCTTACGTATATCTACAACTTATATGTTTATATTATGTATTTGATATTATGATAGTGTAGTGCTACTATGTATTGTGAATTAATTGTGTGAGTGAAATAGAATTCTACATTTGAATCAATATGCATTATATTGTTGTTTTTTTGTCATTCAATGATTGAACTGGTAGTCGTTCACTTGATCGTGACCATTTTACCTAAATCCATTAAAAACTAGCTAACATCACCTCAGCCATAGGACGTCCACTGCTGTACATAGGCCTCCTACATTGATCTCCATAAGGACCACTTGGAAGAATAATTTGCTAGAATCCAGTAATGATGATGATAGATTTTAATTTAACATCTTATAAATAAATTTCAAATTAAAATAATAACACTGAATTATTTGCAAAATGCAATTATTACACTATGGGGTGGAAAGTACAATATTATTATACGAAAACTTGTGGTAGTGGTATTTTATATAAAATAAACATTATTTACAGAAACATTTTCTACTAATTTGAAAATAAAAAATACCATTTTGCTACAATTACTGGGCGCAATACTTTCAAAATAGCTAATACTCCTCTGATATAATCATTCCTTATTTTATTCATCCTAGTCACACCACACATCCATCTCAACATTCGCATCTTTGCCACACGCACTTTTCTTTCATCCACCTATTTTGCTGACCAACATTCAGATCCATACATTACATCAGGTCTCACTATCGTCTTATTAATTTTGCTTTTGAGTGTCGAAGCAGTCTTGTGTTAGTAAAAAAACTAAATTTATTTTTGTTTATTCACCACTAAAATTATTTTAGAGTAAGATTTTATAATAAACATTTTGCGGTTGCACACGCGTCGATGGATTACAATTTGAAGAGATTATAGCTACTTTATTTAAATTTATTTAAGACATGCCAATTTTATCTTTTTTACTACGACAAATATTTTTTTATTTACTCTTTACAGAACAAAGTAATGTAGTAATGGCCGTGGTGGTACCGGCCTAGAATAGTACTGCCCCATCTCTTCCCGCGGGTGCCGTAAGAGTCGGCTAAGGGACCACGTACCAGAAGGTGGGCAGCAGCGCCTTCTGAGGATTGGAAATCATACTGCGCTCGCCAACCCGCCTGCCAAGCGTGGCGAGTATTGGCAAATCCCCCCTATATGGGGGAGGCATATGTCCAGCAATGGACGCACATGGCTGAGAGGAGGAGGTAATGTTTTATAAACCAATGTTTTTTACACAAAAAATACCGTGAGTTAATATCATCCGCTTATAATATCACATGTTGATAACTTCTATTATAAATGTGAAAGTTTGGATGGTTCGGAAAGTACTCAATCACGGCTAAACGTATCTGTATCAAATGTGGCACAATTATAAATGCAGAAGTGTGCGCGCATGTTGTTCACGATGAGGTTTTCGTAGATTCTGAAATAACACATCGAATTATTATTATAAAAACTACTAATCGCTATCTACGGGATAACCAGATGTACGCAAGAGGTAAAAAAATGCAATCCATGAGAGTGAGAACACGTATGCAAACAATTTTCGGCTATAGAGTTTATGTAGGCGCCTTATATAAATTTAAAGAAGCTCTTTGAAAATGGCTAATTTCTAATGACCTTTAACACAGTTTTCAGTTCAGTTTTGGAAAACAATAACACAATTCGTCAAGTAAGTAGTCAAATTGGGACGGCACCAGGATGCTTTTTTAAAAAGAAACGCAAGAGACTTTTAGACGTCTATTCAATGCAAGAGTCAACTTAATTCTAACTTAATTCTAGACATCTCTGCCGTCACCGGACACAGAAGACCACCCGCGTTATCGCATCATACGCCTCGTGTGAATGCAACGCAGCAAGATATGGTTGTCATTAGTCAGCACGTATGGTGATCGTGTGGGGTTCTGGTCGCATGACTCCTCCCTCCTCAGATTCGAAATTATCCTGAATTGAAGAATTTCGAATTTTACACTTATAACCCATTTTTACTAGTCTAACATATAAAATAACTAATCCGCTAACTGCAATAATCACATATAGTATGATCGTCCAAACACTGACACTATAGATTTTAACTTCACTTATTTCACTTGAGTCAATGCTTTTTATGGAGTTAATCTTCAATTGGACCGTTTTCAAATCCATACTTTCTAGTACCACAGGATTTCCTCTTTCAGTATGTACTTCACTTATATGAGGTAGGTTGACAATAGGCAGTCTGGCATATTCTAAGTTTTCCAATTGATGTGCTCGTAGTTTCAAAGAAAACTTATCTATTTTTATTTCACAGGTATCTTCCAGCGTAACTATGTACGTTCCTTGAATGAATTTCTGCTCTATTTCATTTGCGCAGACTTTTTGAATACGTTTCCGGTTTTTGGAATATACTATCCACCTATTAGGCTGTATGTGCTGAATAAGTGTATTGTCTATTTTTACTGGAACCAGGGTACAAGAACTCATATTTTTCGCGTATTTCATTAGATCGGAAATGCATTTGTCTTCAATAATTTGGGCAGTGCTGTCTTCAAAACACATGAAACTGGAGTCGCCCAACGGCTTACATGGCTGCGATAGTGGCTCGGAGGTAAGTCCACTCACAAGAAGGTAAGGGTATTTAGGTAGGATGATGTAGGTATTGTGATCATGGAGTACAGGTATAGGATACAATTTGTAATATATATAGATCTCTTTACTAATTAACGGAACTTCCATTACAAATGTTAACTGATTTTCTTTGAGAAATGATTTCAGCCCAATACGCTGCTCAATCCTAACTAGGTTTTCATGGTTAGCCGGAAAAGGCAACTTGTCTGTTTGTTCAATCTTTTTAAGCTCAGTCAACAAAGTATTAGAATTGATAATTGATTGATGCAGAGTATTAAGTTTACAAAATGCTATAGCAGTTTCGACATCACTTAGTTTCAAAGAAATACTTTGGAAATTATGTAAAATCACAGAATATAGATTTATTATCATATTGCTAGTAAAGTGTACATTTTCTGCCTTCAGTGCATTTTCTAGATTTTCTTGAATATTTTCCAATTTAACATTGAGCTGAATCACATTGTTTTTAATAGATTGTGTAATATTGTAAAACCCTTCAACAACTTCGGAAACCAGCGTGACCTTTTTAATTTGATGATTCTGTTTTAATTGGATATCGTTAATTAGTTTGTCAAATTTGATTGCATCATCATTGTCTAAGTTTCCTGTAATGATTTTAATTATAGAGCCTAAAGGGTTAATTATACCTCTCTTTACCCTATAACTAGGGACTAATTGTTTGTACTTGGTGATAGTTTGGTTCATTACATATTCGGTTTGGATTTTAAAATTAGAGAACGTAATGGCTGTATACGATTCGTTATAAGTGGTGTCTATAATACTATTTAATTCTGAAAACTTCAAAATGTTAAGATTTAGATCTTCTGATATAAGGTTAAGGTCTAGTCTTTTAAGTAACGTCCAACTTTCAGTGCTGACGACCGCAGTTCCTTCTTTAATAGGTAAGACCCCGGGAATGCCCTCAAGTGACTGAAGTTGAAGGGCCTGGAGTTGGGTCACTGCCATCAGGACCAGCACCAGGTTTCGGGTGTTTCTGTGAAGGACGTTTGATATCTTTAATAGGGACTCTTACCTCGCGATTTTTGGCTGTAACAGTCACTACATTTCTATCAACTTCTCCTACAACAACACCTCGTTCATACCTGGGTTTGTCTTTACTCCTTCTCACATTTGTTCCTTTAAAGAAAACAACGTCATCGGGATTTATATGAAACTGTGTTTCTCCTCTCCTCTTCTCTATGGTATCTTCTTTTTTCCTAATCATTTTATCAGTTATATGTTTATATAAGAATTTAGTTCGTTTAACATGGTCGCTAATTAATACCTGCATGTATTTTTTATCTAAGTTTATATTGAATGGACTCTTAGCTTCCGTGTGTCCAAATACTACTTCAAAGGGCGTGAAACCCGTTACCGAATGGATGCTGTGGTTATAGGCCATAATGGCAAAAGTCATTACTGACGCTGCGTCAGTCAACTTTTGTTCGAACTTAGCGAGTCGGTATGTCTCAAGAAGAGTGGAGTGGAATCTTTCTATAAGACCCATAGAACTCGGGTTATTCGGTGTACCTAGATGTAGTTCGACCTTATAAAACGTTAATAGCTCTTTTATGAGCGCGTTGTTAAATTCTGAGCCTGAATCAGCACTTATTTTATTAGGTGTTCCATAAAGGGAAAAATACTTAATCAAAGCTCTTACAACTTCTGGTGCAGATAAATTAGATACCTCGAATGCTTGACCTAATTTACTGAATGCATCTATAATAGTAAGGAATGATTTCCCTTCTATTTTGAATATGTCAATGAATAATTCCTCAAAAGGTCGGTTCTGAGTTTGTGTGAGCTGTAATGCGGGTTTAAATGGTTTTCTATCGTATTTAAGTTTTTTGCAAGCCTCACATGCGTTTATTACCGCAGCTACGGTAATATCCATGTTGTGCCAATAATAAGTTCTTTTTATATGCGATACTGTTTCTTTAATACCGCGGTGGCAGTTCTTGCCAATGTGGTACTTTTGTATAATTTATTTTTGTTCGTCTTCGTTTTCTACGTTAACTACCCGTTCAGTGCATTCAAAAATATTAACTGTACCCTTTTTGAATAGAGTTATTACCGCTTCTGTAAACCCTGCCCTATGATGTTGGTCCTCAAAGTATATGAAGTATTTAATTTTATTTCGTATGTATTCCTTTAGGAAGTCTCGTATCAGGTCAGGTCTATTTAAAGGCATGTGTACTTCTAAAATTCTTTGCCTTTTGTTTGAGATATCCTTAATTGCAGTTTCATCCCTAAACCACGTGTATACCAATATCTGGTTCGGCTTTGTGTCGACTGCTTCTTTTAAAATAGAGATTCCTACTGAGTCAGTATTACGTTCAGAGTGCACAGTCTCGGAACCTAAATGAATCGACTCTGATTCTGATGCTGTGATTGTTACACTAGATGGTGATGGAAGGTGATATGAACCATGTTCAGATATGGTGATTGTGCTTTCTAAATCAGAGACAGTTAGAGTTTTTTCTGAATCAGAAGAGAGAGCGATCGGAGATTTTGGTTGTACTTTCTTTGTCTTCTTTTTGTTTCCTAACTCGATTATTTCATTAGTTAAGCTATCACAATGTCTTTGCAATTCCATTTCACTTTGATCTACATTGACTTGTATAGAACTGTCATCGTTAGCGGCTTTTCCTATTGCATTTATTTTAACCCTAGAGAGTGCGTCTGCATTTGTATTTTGGCGTCCGTTTTTATACACAACTTCATAATCGTATTCGGCGAGTCTTAGGCGCCATCGAGTGATCTTACTACTCGGCTCCTCGAATGAACTGAGCCATGCTAACGGTCTATGATCGGTATATATAGTAAACCGTTTACCGTAAAGATATGGGCGAAAATGCTTAACAGCCCATATAATTGCGAGAGCCTCTTTTTCGACGGTGCTATACCTACTCTCGGCATCGTTCAATGTCCGCGAGGCATAAGCAATAGGTCGGTCACTACCAACTGTACCCTGTGATAAGACGGCTCCGATAGCAAAATCAGAGGCATCCGTTGTCAAAATAAAGCGTTTATCGAAATCTGGGAACTGCAATAGAGGTGCATTTGTAAGCAACTCCTTGCATTTCTCAAACGCTTCAATATAGTCTCTATCAATAACTATCTTATGGTGTTTCTTTAAGCATACAGTTAAGGGTCTAGTTAATTTAGCGAAGTCCTTAATAAACTTCCGATAATAGCCCACTAACCCTAAAAAACTTTTGATTTCTGTTTGGGTCCTAGGTAATGGGAAATTAATGACAGCGTCGATCTTATCCGTGTTGGGTTTTAACCCATCCTTAGTTATAGAATGTCCCAAGTAAAGCACTTCCTTACGAAGGAATTCGGACTTATCTAGTTGAACTTTTAGGTTTGTTTGTCTTAAGCGATCGAAAATCTTACGCAGCTTATCCACGTGTTCCTGGAGGCTGGAGGAAAAGATGATGATGTCATCTAAATATACTAGACAGTGTATCCCTTGGAGACCTCGCAGGATACTATCCATGGCTCGTTGGAATGTAGCCGGGGCTGTCTTGAGCCCAAAGGGCATACGTAAGAATTCAAAATGGCCTGCCTGGGAGCTAAACGCGGTTTTCGGTCTGTCCTTCTTGTCAATTTCAATTTGGTGGTACCCACTGGCCAGGTCTAAGGTAGTGAAGTAGGTCGATTTACCCAACTTATCGAATAGGTCCGATATATTAGGCAGTGGATACTTATCGTCTATCGTAATGTCATTCAACCGTCTAAAGTCCACGACCATGCGCCATTTCGCTTCTCCAGAAGCATCCATTTTCTTGGGAACCAAGTGAACTGGAGCGTTCCATGGTGAATGTGATTCTTGGATTACATTGTCTCTCAGTAATTTGTCTACCTGTTTGTTAATCTCATCATTCACTGTATGTGGTTGTCGGTAAGGTCTCACGAAGATAGGGTCTTCGTTCGTCGTTCTTATTTGGTGCTTAACTTTATTGGTGAACGACAACGGAACTTTGTCGCAATAAAATATGTCCCGGTACTCTAAACACAACATACTTATTGCATCCATTTCTTCTGGATTCATGTGGTCAAGTCTCAGCTTTCCTAAATTTTCCACTAAATAATCGTCAATCTCTAAGTCATTGTCAGTGATAACGTTTAAGTCACATACTTGAGGTTTGAATGGGGTTATGTTAATCAGTTGATTAATTTTAAGTTTAACTGGTCTCTCCAATGAATTTTGTATAACTGTATATGTGTGTCCATTGACACAGTTAACTAATGCACACGGCATTCTGACGCCATCTTCAAATTCTCTAAAATCCATAATACCTGTTCCATTCTGCATGGTTGTCGGTAGTCTTACGCGAGTTTCAGTTCGCGGTTCCAACTGTAAATTTAGCTCTGGATTATATATAAATGGTATAGCCGTATCACGAGTATGTATCATTTGATTTTTCATATCTATGTTAGCATCAATTTGCGCCAACAGATCGGAACCAATAAGTCCATCGTAGTCTTTGTCTACTTCGTATATATAAAATGTATGTTGTTGGTTACTTTTAAACGACTTCAAAAGTGGGATGTGGATTGCTTCTCCATGGGCACTTCGGCCATGAGTACTTACTACTTCGAACGGAACTGAGAACTTATACTCCTTAAAGTACTCATCAACCTTATGGGGGCTTATAAATGATCGTGAACTACCGGTGTCAATCATGAATTTTGCGTTTATTTCAGGTAATCTAATGTAGGGTAGTTTAGCAAAGTTATCGCAATTAATATTTATTATTTCGGATTGTCCGTGTCCGAGGCTGGTTTGTAAAAATTTTCATCGTTGTTTGTCTCGTCATAGGTCTCGGGCATGTCAACGGTGTAATCGGCTTGTTCATAGTAATTGTCATAGTCGTAATAGTCATAGTTGTCACTATACACTTCTAATTCATTGTGGAATACAGCGTTAGGTCGTGCCGCAGGCAATGCTGTACGCATTGTGACGTCTGTGTTGTCAAGTTTAGATTGGGATGGTATTCCGAATTTAAATTGGTTTGGTTGTTGCTGGTGGAACGCCTGCCTAGGTGGTGTTTGACCAAAAGTGGGTCGATAACCTTGAGGTCCTGGTATGTTGGGTCTGTACCCTTGTGGAGTACCATGCCTAATTCCTTGATGAGGAATACCAAATTTGAAATTCTGATTAGGTTGTTGGAACTGTTGTTGTAGTTGTGGTCTATAACCTGAATTGTGAGGCACTCCGAATTTGAACTGCGGAGCCTGTTGTGCCCCATAGTTTGGATTTTGTGGGACGTTGGGCTTGAATTGGTTAGGAATACCAAATCTAAAACCTCCTTGCTGCTGAGGAGTGCTATTGGCCGAGAAGTATGGTTTTAGACCAAATTTTTCGACGTAAGGATTGTGAGACGATGATGGTTGTGGTTTATTTGTACCTATTCGCAGCATCTTATTTCGAGCATTGTACTGAAATTGGAAATTTACTTCTTCCAGCACCATACTCAATGCTTCTTCTAGAGTTCCGCTACCCTTAAGCCTGACAATGCGTATTAAATCCTCAGGAAGGTTATAGAGGAATACGTTAAGGGCCATGTTGTCATAAATTGTGATCTTACTTTTCCTAACATTGTTATCTGATATCATATTAACCTTCGCTATTAACGTACTCTTAACCTGCTGGATTCTATTGCAGAAGTCTAGATATGACTCGTTATGGTTAATTTTTAAGGTCTCCAGTTCAATGGCAATGCATTCTTCTGAACGCGGATCTCCGAAATGTTGAGTTAAAACGGCTTTCAACTCGGCCCAAGACTCTATATCCTGTCTTTCACTTATGAGGTGAGCGGCTTTGCCAGTAAGCTTACTGGTAAGAACGTGAAACACATACAACTCTTGGGCTGGGTTGGTTCCATGTACAAAACAACTAATCACATATTCACATTTCTTTATATAAAGATTCAGTAATTTTTCATCCCCGTCAAATTTAGGGATGATCGAAGACATCTCTATCGGCACAGATTGGATTTTAGTAGTACTAGCTTCCGTCATTTTAAAAGTTTAAAGAATACACTTTTACACAAATTAAAATTAATATATAGTCGTCTAAGTATGTAAATCAATCAAACCTAGACAATAAATCTAAAATGTCACGGTTTCAAAATTGTTCTATATTCTCAATTATAATAATATTTCTCGTCAATATGCTAAACTAAAAATACTTTTGTAAAGATTATATAATTATATTATATTATACTACGATATATAACTGTCAATTTTAGTACAATTATAATACGAGTAATACTTCTCGATCGAAGTCAATATGCTATACTAAAATACTTATGTAAACTAAAGATATATAATTGTCAATTCTAGTACAATTATACCGAAAATCAGTTAACGCAAATTAAATTAGGTAATTTCTAGACCTAAAATACAGTATAACAGATTTTATGGATTGGATAAGATAGGGAAACAAGGAATAGTGAAGTGAACTACTCACAAGCCACACATCTCCTCTCCTGAGAATCAGCTGCTCCTTCACCCTGGATTGCGCGTCGCGGGAGACTTATTTGTTTGTTCGTCAGGATACTCGAACCACTTTCACCGTACTTGTACGCACCAAAACCGATTTATGGGCCTTTACTAAGCGTAAGCACGGCAGTAGGACAATGCGAGTATCCTACCGGCTGCGCCAGTCAAATTGGGACGGCACCAGGATGCTTTTTTAAAAAGAAACGCAAGAGACTTTTAGACGTCTATTCAATGCAAGAGTCAACTTAATTCTAACTTAATTCTAGACATCTCTGCCGTCACCGGACACAGAAGACCACCCGCGTTATCGCATCATACGCCTCGTGTGAATGCAACGCAGCAAGATATGGTTGTCATTAGTCAGCACGTATGGTGATCGTGTGGGGTTCTGGTCGCATGACTAAGTACCTACACTGTTTAAAAATAGAATCCAACAAAACAAGCAATTCCCAAACAAACGTCCCAATCTTGGTCCGTTCGGAAGGGTTACCATCGTCATAAATTACCGCTCTGTTTATCACCAAGGGAGGGCAGGAGAGGGGGATTCCCCCCGCGGTTTTACACTTTATCGTCCCTTCGTATGAGCCCTACGGAGGGCTGAGGGCAGGGTAGTGAATTACACGACTGTTACTCAGCGGAATGTACCCTCCGCCTTGGGAGATTTAAGTTCGGGTGGTCGTTATGCAGATGACGGTCGCAGTTTTGGAATAGGTTGCAGATTTTACTGTTTATAGAGAAAACAATATATAAGGTGTTTTTTGTGCCTCCTTGTATGTTAAATGCTTAGTCACTGTAGTAATAATGTGCATGTCATAAATATATGCGTTTACTTTTTTTTAGTCTAAAAAACTACAGGAACTGTCCAACTACTGTCACCACAATATCCAAATTATCCTCATTGCAAAAATAGAAGCCTTATTTCTTCGAAGTAAGTACAATTATGTCATTACCAACGGTTCAAGTAAAAAAATACAGAATACTACCAATTACTATTAATTCCTACGGTAATCCATAGACAAAAAATACTGTACAATCTGAAACTAAAATAAAATCTTGAATACAATCCCAATTCTTAATACAAAGAGTTACTTAAGACACGCGTTTAAACAAAAAATGTACTGAAAGTCACAGAACAACAAATGTAGTTATTTGCGGCTAAAATCCCAAAGTTTTGTAGAAAAGTTCGCAAGTATCAAGTTAGCTCGGTCGGAGTTCGGTTGCGCCTTCCATACGCGCGGTCAAGCGGATTTTCTGTCATAGAGTCGGAAAAATATAGAGCCGGCAGTAAAAAAATATAATGGAAAAAATATGGTAAGTTTTTTTTAAAGTTTTGCGTTAGTTAAAGTGTGTTTCGGTTATGTAATTTTAATATTTAATATACTTATAGGTTTTCTTATTTGAAGATGTTGTGCAAGTGATCATAATTCCAGCCCATGCACCATGGCTGCTTATGGGCATTCTAAAGTGTATTGATCTCCACAAATACCAAAGGCATCCAGCATAGCTGCGTTTGCGAGAAAGTAGTTTTCCTCAAACACCTTTCGTCATGATCATAAGTTCATCTACTTATAATTTCATATCTGATATGATCTCGGAAAAAACCCACAAGCATCTGTCTCTGGATCAATGTACGTTTTCGAATACGCTTATGAGGCTCATTATTATGACATCGCATTTTATATATTAGGTCCATAGTTTATCACGTTAATAAAATCCAAAACATGATTTAGCTAATTGACTGATCTTTTTAATTATAAATAGAATCAATCAATAGTTTTGTTCTGTTTGCAAAGTTGTTTTAAGTAGGCACACTACCGCTGCTGAACATTGTTATTTAGTCGTAGTGCTCTCCAGGAATTAACTATGTAGGTATACCTAGTACCTACATCTGTAACACTGGCACCAACAAAGAGACAAATACAGCTGCACTAAAGCAATTTCGGGAGTTCTAAACAACTCTGTGCCGTCTACAATGAGGTGGAGGCGTGCGGTCTGTGGGGCCGCGGGGCGGGCTACGAGGTGGAGTGAGGGGGAGTAGTGACACAGGCTACCGGTCACCACCGCCCGTATTGATTTGTTGTATCGCTCGTCCTGCAACTGCCATCTCTTTCTCACGTCACCTGCACAAATCTGCGCGTCCTTTACTCTATCCCTCCCGCACTCACGTGGCCGTGTACGTCGTATGTGACGTATGCATGTGTGCGTGGGTTACTATGTGCTTGTACACGTGTGGGTGGCCGGCCGAATATAATGTACGCACGTTTTCGGCACTGGTTTTCCTTCTGTATCAGAGATACTTTGTTAGAGGCTTTGCTGCTTTACGGCGAGATGAAGAATTGAGCATTTTATTGGAACTCGTAAATATTCGACGAGAGTTTTTCAGGAGGGGGTAGGCCATGAAAAACATTTGGAGGGTGTAAAAAAATATTATGTCCAATGCTTTAGTGCCTAAACCTACTCCCGAGACTGTCAAGAACTAGTTTGGTAACTGGTTGTAATTCAATGACTAGTATAAGCGCACTTGGTACAAGTTTAAGATAAAGCAATTCAACGAACTACCTAAAAAATATGTCAGCAGGTGGCATCAGTGAGGTTAAAAATTAATCGTGGCATTTGGCATTGCTATATATTTTCAACTTTTTTGTATCACAAGTCTCAAAACTGCTAAACTGGGCTGCCAAAAGACTGTCCTGAAAGTATCACGGCAGTTACAGAAGCAGTAATGGCATGCCTATCTCAGAATAGCGACCTATAGTAATATCCGACCACTATCTCACTTGGTAGTCAGCTACACAATCTCGGCTGGCACTGAAGTTCAACTGTTTGAAAACAGTGCACACTTTGTGTTTCACAGATTCTCCAACTTGGTATACCTATAGCCCCGGGTACTAGATATTACCCTAGTATCCGCCATGTTACCCTGTTACAAATACGAAAAAGTCAACTTTTAAGCTTTTGTAGGCGCCTCGTCGAGATTTAGGTAAATATGTCTGTAAGAGATTGCATTAGCGATAAGACCGCCAATTGTATAACTATAAGCTAAACTTGTACATAATATACTTTTCATGTACACTTTATGTTTATCTAATAATTAATTATTATTATTATTATCTATTAATGTCATTTACAGAGAGTTTATGTCGTTTACGATCACAATAAATGTTGTCATTCTTGTTACATGAAATAAACAATTTGCATATTTTAATAAAGGCATCGACAGTGAATAATAGATTATTATTATTAAAATAAAAAGGTACTTTTTTCTGACTTTATAAATCGAACATTTGACCGCTATCTCACAAATGATCAGTGACGATACGGTCGATGACATAATCATGTAGGTTCAAATTATTTAAAGGAAACACTTCAGCTGCTAGTGAGACTTGAACCCACGGCTACAGAATATCGTCCTGTCGCTTTGTCCATTTAAGCTATAGCAGCCACTACCATTAGCATCCGAATTTCTCCCTTCCTTTTAACATCTTAGGGGATGTTGTTTTTAGCGCCATCTACCTCTTATTGTATAAACAATTAATACGACTGATAGAACAACATTACGGTTGATATCGTATCATGCAAAGGCACCATACCTTAATTCTAAGAATTTTATGGTTTATAGCATTTATAACATGCTAGGCGAAACTTACGTTGACATTATTTTGAAGGAAAAATCATGTAGACCATGTAGAATGTTTACTAACTCTCTGGATTACTTCTGAACATACTGTGTGTTAGGTGACAGTTTTTCAAACACGAGGATGCTACCTAACCAAGCGGGCACTTAAAACTACCAATGCTGCCGCCATGCTTTGAATTTGATAACGGTGCTGCCTTTACCAGAAGCTCAAGCCTTGAACCGAAGTCCGTCATAATGACAACCGACGCTCCCACTACGACGCTAGGATATAACAAATATACAATACAAGTTGTTGTATTTGTTGTTATTAAATTGCCATTTATTCCTCCAGAGTTACCAGTAAGTTTTCACCGAAAAATAGAGGATTTTCAAATGGTCACTCTAAAATATTTTCTCACTTATAAACTTAAGCGATTGAAATAAAATTTTGCTCAATCAGAACTAACCTTTATGGACTGGTCTTCTAAATGGTATTTATTAAAAGTATATTAAACATGCAGGACTATCAACAAATTAAGACGCTAATTTGACAATTTTGAGTCATTAATGACTCAAAATTGTCAAATTAGCGGCTGTGCCTCTATGAGTGCTTATAACCTACATGATAGACTTCAAATTAGAAATAATGTAAGATTTATTTCTTCTCTTTCTCGAACTGAGTACAAAGTTCATTTGAACCCATGAATAAAGTTTTGCTTGTCACTAAAATAGATGACATGCTTCCTAAGAACCGTACTTTGAATGTCCTCACCGACTACAAGTTTCCTTTAGTTGATTTATGTCTTATAGTTTCAGACTTGCCCATAGCCCCTTTATGACCCATCTAAATGACCTAACCGAATTTACCTATTACTGTCAACAGAAATGTTGTCTGCCATTTTTACAAACAATATCCATTTCCCAGTAATATCATATCATCATCATCATCTCAGCCATAGGACGTCCACTGCTGGACAAAGGCCTCCCCATTGATTTCCACAAGGACCGGTTAGAAGCGGGCCGCATCCAGCCCTTGCCTGCGATCTTAGTCAGGTCGTCTGTCCACCTAGTCGTTGGCCGTCCTATGCTGCGCTTGCCAGTCCGTGGTCTCCATTCGAGAACCTTTCGGCCCCAACGGCCATCGGTTCTTCGAACTATATGCCCTGCCCACTGCCACTTCAAATTGCTAATCCGCTGGGCTATGTCGGTGACTTTTTTGTTCTTCTACGGATCTCCTCATTTCTGATTCGATCACGTAGAGAAACCCCGAATATCATATGTCGTGCCATAATTGACTTACATCTAGATGCACTAAATTAATTAACACACACACACACACCGCGCGGTCTGACTCCGAAGATGGCATCCCGGTCTGTCAGGCCATGTGCTAATTACCAACGTGCTGCATCCGAATACTAATACAGAAAGTCTGCTATAGTGATTCTGGCTTCGTACTCAGATGCAAAACATTTTCTGCTCGGTATTCTACTGACTCTACCTGTAAGATATCGAGTAGAAAATATTGATAATAGATATTTAATGTAGATATATAATTATAATCAGGTTAGAATGTTTTATGTTATTCTAATTTATTTAACTGGCCCTAATTTTGTAAATCACGCAAACTAGCTAAAACTCACTATGTCCAGGAGACGTCCTATGACAGAAGATGATGATGATGATGATGATGATTATGAATAATTGTGCGTAAATAGAAACTTCTAAGATAATGTTATCAGCAATTTTGGTGTTTGGTTGATCTATACATTTATCATGATTGTTTATTGTATGGAGAACGAATTACGTTGACTTGTCTTGCGAAGCACGGAAGCGCTCGGTTGAACATGACACTAGTGATCACCCATACAAGTTTTATCCATAGAACACATTGTTTAAATCAGTCAATCGGTTAAGTTCGCATGCGAGAATTCCTCTGTATAAGTGCTTCCTAAAATCCTACGAAAATAACAGCGTTAAAGTACCTTTCACGTCACGCCTCAGAAAATGTTTGGGACCCCACATTTTTACATAAATAGTGTAAAAGTAAACAAAGTAACGTGGCGGGGGAAAGTTTTCTCGTTTTTCATCCCTCGGGACCCCAAAGAGGGGCTTCACGACAAATTTCCGAGGAAATAATAGCGTTTGAATTTAATTTCAATCTCACTGATCGACCGCTTGTGCATTTGATAAAAAAAGATAAAAATAATGTTACTGTAGGTACCTACTTGCCTCTGGTAACATTTTGATACGATAATATTATAATTATTTTTTAAAATTTTATAAGTCTAGTGTTTGAAGAATGTCACACTGATCAGTAACCATGTCCTTGATAGTGGAATCAAGTTAGATGCTAGTGTAATAATTGGCTGAAGAAACGGGAACTTACCGTGTATACATATCTATCTCTAGGACTTTATATCAGTTTACCCGTGATTATGGCACTTGCAACAGGCCTAAATATCGAGAGCCAAAAATATCAACATTATTTTTTAATAAATGCTATTGCTATGATAAGCTTGCCTTTGATCACTGTCTTATCTGATGTTAAGTGACGACGCGGTCTAAGATGGAGCAAGCGAGTCTATAGAAGGTACCTATTCACTGGTAACTTGAAGACTCCATGCAGGATTGTACTTATCGGAAAACACAGTCTATAAAAGGTTCACTTGTAACTTGAAGACTCTATGCAGGATTGTACTTATCGGGAAACACAGACTCAGGCAACGAGTTCCAGCTTATAAACATAGAGCTCGAATGCCTGTGTGATAGTTACGAGTGAGTCAGTACCTACTTTCTAGACCTTCTAGACATGCGTGATCCATTGTAGATCGCCTAACAACTTAATACTAAGTAAAACGTTTCCTATTCTGCGAAAAAAAAAATACGTTGACTGATTCTCAAGAATAGCTGCTTGAGCCTCGAGTGGCTGTGTCCGCGTCTGAGCTAACCAGGCAAGTACTGAAAGTTATATTATGCTATGGCGTTGATAACAGTGCTATCTACAGTTATCTACATTTCAAACGTAAACCAGGGAATTCAAACCATTGACCGTTTAAAAAGGTTGATAGCATCGTCATTGGCCTTATTTCAAACAATGAGCTTGATTGCAAAGAGGCTAATTGTGAATGGAACAGGTTCAATGAAACAGGTTCCATTAAATGTCCCAAACAACTCAATTTCTTGATTTGTAAGAAAATAAGTCACATCTTGAACTTTTACCCTCGAATGACCTTTTAACAGAATACACGTGTGTTAACAAAATCACAAATTAAACGTAAAATTTCCAATAAACCAAACCCTAAGTCGACAAACAGGTTTAGCAGACACAAGCTGCGAAAATATTAAAAGTTTGTACATTATGTAGCAACATCGAGGGGTCAGTTCGGCCAATCGCTCCCCTTCGAATGACCGACGGCGACCCGAACGCGCGTCGGTCAACTTCAAATAATGAAATTCGAAAAAGGAACGAACAGGCCCGCCAATAAACAAACCGTATATCATTCGTTATTCAAATATATTTTTAGTGAATGGATGACCCGTGAGCCCACGCGACCATTTGATGGTTAAATATTTTCAGTGGGCAACACAGACCGCCGGACGTAATTTATGACTTGTAAATTGGAAGGAAAAATGTTTCTTTTTGTGTTTTATGATTTATTTCGCGCCGATAATTTTGTTTGCTCGTTTTTCGATGAAGAAAGTTCTTTATCATTGAACGGTATCGCCCTAATTGTAACGATCCACTTTATTAATAGAATGACTTGTAATTAGGCAGGGAGAAAAAGGCGGTAAAATTGTATTACTTTGGCTTTTAACAGGAGTTTAACGCTGTGTTTTCCTCCCTCGCAGTCGTAATTATATTAATTTGAGAGTCTGATGCGTTTTTCATATTATTTCCATTGTCTGGGGTGTTAACGTTTATACTTTTAGTAATCTGAGATTGAAGACTCTGTGTTAGTCATTGAACTGGCGACTCGTGATATAATCTTTAGAAAAGTTTTAAAAAATCCAATACTCGCTGTAGTGGGGAGATTTGTTCGATGATTCTACGTGTCGATCAACAAACTTGTAAATATACATATTATGTACACGGTCGTTTGTAACTGAAACGTTTGTCATTGTATCTATAGACAATTACCAGAGCAATGAAGTGGTAACCTATTTCATCTGATGGTAAAGGTCAAACAGCTGATAACAATCGCAGTAAAGAGTTTCAAATCCAAACTAAACCTTTTCTAAGAAAAACACCGCAAATTTGCAGCGCTATTTTCAAATGGTGCGCAATTTTACAGCACTTCACATCAGTCGAAGGACCAGCCCGTCTCGGAATACCAGCACTTTTTTGTCTTCACTGCTGTCACGAACAAAAGATTTGTTTGTCACGCTCATTGACATGTATTCGTGAATCCTATTCAAAAATGTAATGACTTTAAATTAATGGAGTATAAAATGTATAAGTAAAGAAGAAAGAAAGTAATACGTTTATTCGTGACAGGCAACACCCAGTATTTATATAATAGTTTCTCAATTTCAAAACGAATCAAAATTGTTTTTTTTTATTTGGATTTAATTAAACTACAAGTCCATACTTAAAAGTTGGTCCCATAGAAACTCCATCAGAAACGGTCAGTACCTTTCTTCATTTTCAAGGAAAGGTGAAAAAATGTTTCTTGCGTAAGACATAAATAGAAGTCAGTAGTACATTTTTATTATTCTTTTAACTACACAAATCCAGAAAATATTTCGTTGAAATCCATTGAAATTCAGCAGTAGCTATTACGACTCTGCAAATGAAAACATATCGTTTTTAATTTACTTTAATAAATAAATCGTCCTAGTGATATATAATGACATTTATATGTATGCAACATTAGGCAAAAAACTAACATGCGGGCATAGGAAAATAATTTAAAATTTACTGCCGAGACGGCTTCCAAATTCAAACATGGAACATAAATTTCTAATATTACCTATATTGAACCGGGCCGGATATAAAATTAAATTTTGCATGCAGAATGCCGTCGCCTGGGGGACTCGGTTTTATTTGGTAGGCGTATATAATTTTATTGTAGGGACCAATGGTTCGCGAAACATGACCCTGTTTTGTTATTAAAATATTTTTCAGCTTTCTTTTTTTTTTGCTTACTTGCGACAAGGAAAGTATCGTATTATTGTGTGAGTGGAAATTCAGCTGAACTAAAATATAATATTCCGAGCTATGGGCTGTGTACATAGGTAGGTACTCATTTGTTTTTGTTTCTCGATGTTTCGGCACAGTGCATATCTCATGCACTGTGCCGAAACATGGCAACGAGAGAAATCTTCCTCTTAGTTGCCATGTTCGAGTAAACTAAATGTGCACGTAGGTGTTTTGAGCAGACAAAATTATCTTGCGTTTATCACGTTTGTTGCGTTTAATGGTATTGCCAGTATCATTATCACAAAAGTTACCCAAACTCTATTTTGATCACGACACATAAACAATAAATATGCCTGCGGATAGTGTGTTAACACTATCGGCGTATTTATTTTGGAACTTTTTGGGTTTTCGTATATATTAAGCTTGATTAGAAAGAACTAATGGCCGTTGGGGTCGCAAAGGTCTCGAATGGAGACCACGGATTGGCAAGTGCAGCATAGGACGGCCACCGACCGGGTGGACAGACGACCTGACTAAGATCGCAGGCAAGGGCTGGATGCGGGCCGCTTCCAACCGGTCCTAGTGGAAATCAATGGGGGAGGCTAATGTCCAGCAGTGGACGTCCTATGGCTGAGATGATGATGATGATGTATGTTTTTAAAGTAGTGTCGACTCTAGACACTCATACAAGAATTAACAATATTATCGGGTTATTCGCCGTGTATTTTATTCGCAGTTGGTACCTACTGAACGTACTATCTATTGGACCTACGGGTCTGTGACCGGCCACGAAGTCTTTTCCTTCGACTTTTCCCACCACTACAATCTTGTCCAAGTTATCTGGCTGCCTACGAGCAATATTGCCGAAATAACCCAGGATTCTTTGGTAGCAGATTGTGGAAAATCCATTTGTTATTTGAAGTTGCTCAAGCATAGATATGATAGTTCTCATGGCGGTCTACGGTATGCGGAACATTCTTCGTCAACAGCACATCTCGAAAGCTTCTCTTCCGTTATTTTGCCCGAATCGTCCAAGACTACTATTAACCATACACGAATATCGAGAAGACCATTGTCCGGACTAGTCGAATCTTGATGACATCGGCGACTGTTTTGGACTGTCAAATAAGTATCGTACGTATTGCAGATTTATTTAGTTTTATTTATTTATTTATTTTATTATATTTAGCCATTGGAGTCCTTCTCTTTCCTGTTTGCTGCCTCCCTGGTCAGTAAGTAACGATCCGAGATATAATGCCCTTTAAGTTATATTAAGACTAGTATTTTCCGTTCATAAATGACGAAGTATTGAGGTAACAAATTATTTCATTGTGAAATATTATGTTTTTTTTGGATTTGTAATTGTATGTAAGTACCCGTGAACACTCAAACATATAATTTTATAATATCCGCTTACTTTACGAAGGTATTATACAAAATTGTTGGCTTCAGACATTTCAAAGAACAAAGGCGAAATCGAAAGCAAACATTCTAAAAATAACATATTACGCTCAAAGGTACGGGAGTGTTCGTCGTTTCACCTCCATTACCCACCCCCTGCCACCCTCACATGGTCATAACGAGTGCCGATAAGGGTCTCCGGGACCCTCGGTAAATCACCCCTATCTGCGGGGGTGCGCTATGTACCTACAGCTACGTATTTGGACAGTGGATTCGGGGTCCATTTTGTTGGGGATTTAAATGGACAGAGGGACAAGTCAGTTCGATTTGTAAATAAGGAGTTTTGGAGAGAAAATGTTGGCCAATGTGAAAGCTTTTCTTAAATAATCCTACTAATATTATTATAAGTGCGAAATTTTTGTGCGTATGTGTGTAGATATGTTTGTTACTTCTTCACGCTGAAACGGCTACACCAATTTCGATTAAATTTGGTACGATGGAGATAGCTTACCTATACCCTGGATTAACACACATAGGCTTGTTTCAATCATCACCATCATTAACGTTTTTCATCACCACGCGGGTAAAACCGCGGGACGCTGCTAGTATTCAATAATTGCGAAAGTAAATATAAAAATTCACATAAGTACGTATACATATATGAAATTATCATGCATCGCATGTGTGATAATTAAGATATTATGGACATATTTTGTATCAATGTGTTCTCAATTGTTTGAGTCGATCTTCAGGAGTTTTCAATCTACTTCATAAAAGGAGGTTTGCAATTAGTTCAATTCAATATAATTAAATTTATTAAAAAAATAAATCAGGATACAAAAGCAACTAAAATACTATGCAACAAAACAATTATCCAACTATGGCGACTAATGTTGCTATTTATATATTGTCGTGTAAAAGCTACAGACAGGAAATAAGTGTCTTGTCGTAGATTCTACTGCTTCTTCAATTAAATAAGTCAGATTTCCCTTATCTAGTCTAGACTTACTAACCTAGAGTAGATAAGGGAAATCTGACTAAAATTGTAATGTGAAATTAAATTTTATTGTAAGAAAACTTTAAAAATATTATTAACCGACTTCAAAAAGGAGGTTACTCAATTCGACCGTATATATGTTTTTTTAAATTTTTTTTTATGTGTGTTCGCGGATAACTTCGTCGTTTTTATCGTTACTTCTGTGGTGGATGGTCCATATGGTGGAGTCCATTTAAATTTCATCAAAATCGGACAAGTGGTTTTTGAGTTATACTTCAATAACTGAAAAGTGTTACGCGTATCTTGATATTATTGTCGCGGTTGAAGACATCGCAGAACACACAATGACAGTTAATTGATCCCGTGAGTAACAAAGGTCACTGAAAAGAGTGAAAAAAAAATTTTTTAACAAAAATTGCAACCGACTTCATCACTCAAAAGTGTGAAATAACTTGTTTAAGTCGGTATAAATGTAATATGTATAATTACATTGAATGTAAAACTTACTCTTTATTGCAAAATATAAAATGTACATGAAAAGTAAATATCGGACTAATTGTTCCGTGTGGTTATAAAATCGGCGGTCATTACGCACTCTCTTACTGACGATCTTAGTTGGAATATAAATTGGCGATGTGATATGCAACAAGATCTCAACTTATATATGTATATAGTCTGGTCAATTTAGACATTTGAAGAACAAAAATTCCTACAGAACAAAATTTAGGATGAGAGCTTGAGTTCACTATTAGAAATAATGTATTAAGGGCGCCATCGATCCCATGTGTGCTTCAAATGTTATTCGGGATCAAAGTATGAGGGTTTTTTTTTAGAAAACGATAAGTATTATCAAAAAGCACTTCAGGCCAAAATTGTAGATCTTTAAATGATACAGAAAACTATAAATTTGTATACTAGCAACATTCAGTTTATTAAAAAATGTATAAGTATAAAGCATTTGTAAATGTGATGACTATACTAATACTATATTTTGCAATTTATTCTCAATATTATACCTACTACCGGTAGGACAGTCTTCTTCTTAGTATAATTGATGTCCGGATAAAGAAACTTTTATGTTTTTTCTTATATCTAATATATATAAATCTCGTGTCACAATGTTTGTCCTCAATGGACTCCTAAACCACTTAACCGATTATAATAAAATTCGCACACCATGTGCAGTTCGATCCAACTTGAGAGATAGGATAGTTTAAATCTCAAATTATAGTCGCAATTTTAATTTATTGCTAATTATTTGTCTGTTATTATTTGACAGTCACAATTATCTGTTAACTCCAAATGATTCTAACAGATGTCGATACCTTTCGACTGGGTTGAGTAAGTAATCAATAGATGGCGCCACATGGCCACAGCAACGCGTGGCCGGGTCAGCTAGTTATACCTATATATATCTCTCTGTGACACAGAAATAACTACATCTTTGAAAAGCGTCTCAAAAGCACAATGTAAATGTATATGGCGGTATCAAAATAAATACAAGCAAAATCCTCATAAAAGCAGCCATCAGTCCCACACATCATATACATTAAAGATTAATGTCCAAACAAGAATCAGACCTGACGTGCTCCTGCCAAAATATATAAAAAACATCTTAGAGGCTTTCCCCCGAGGAGCCGGTGGTTCTAATATTTTCCTTTTATTCCATCACGATGAGGGCGGAGGGGTAATCCATCAGGGAGGACTGATCGATTTTCCATGTTAAGGTACGAAACTATGGTTATTGGTTATTTAATGCGTGACTTTGCCTTTAAGGCAAAGTGCGGAGTTTTTTCTAACGAGACGGTTGAATTTTATAATAAAAGATATCATACAGTTCACCTGTTGATTAAATTCATTTAGAAATAGCTTTAAAATGATTGGTTTGACCTTGGATCGTGCGCCAGTCCTTTTTGTATTTACTAGACACTTAAGGTTGTGAACTCGTCCCGAAAACACAATTGCCTGTTGCAGGTATTTTTTATAGGTGGTGAAATAGTGTGCGCAATTACCCTCTCTTCGTAATGACCACAATCTCTTCTAGAAGTGAACATTATGCTGAAGAACGTTCTAGTAGAGTTCTAGTAGTTCTAGTAGTGCTAGAAGTAACGTTATCGATTTTTTAAGTTTCTTTATTCGGCGATTTACATGAATGCCCATAAATGTTGTGTATGAGAACACAATATGTAAATAATATTTGTCAAAAATATTTATTTTTGTGGCAACTGAAAGGTAAAGAAGCTTACAGCTTTAAGAGAAAAATATAAAAGTTATTATAGACAATTGGGAACAGACGTATTTCTAGAAAAGCATAATAATATGACACGCATATTATTATGCTTTTCTAGAAATACGCTAAGACATCGAGGGAAAGCTTTTTCTTAATTCTTTTTACTTTGCGGAGCTCAAAAGAATAGCAACAAAGTATTTTTAAAACATGAGAATTTTACAAACTTTTTAGTTAAATAATATATTCTCGAAGCGTATTGTTCTCTTTTCACATGTTTTTCAGTCTTAATTTAAAACTACCCTCAAAATCCACAAACAACCAACTAATATTTTAAAGACGAAAGTTTGGTCGTAGTTCTGTTACACCTTCACGTTTAAACGGCTGCACTGATTTGGGTTAAATTTGGTATGTAGCTACTTCAGGTCCCCGTTTTTTTATACTATATTAGATCTAGCGTTTGACCACTATTTCACTTGATGGCCAGTGACGATGTGGTCAAAGATAAGAATACTTTTCATCATCATCATCAATCATCACCACGCGGGTAAAACTGCGGGGCGCAGCTAGTAGTTAAATAATGTATTCTAGTAGCGCATTGTTCTTTATTTCCACAGGGCCTTTCAGTCTCAATTTAAAACTACCCTCAAAATCCACAAACAATAACCGATTGAAAAATTGAAAATCATCCCCACCGTGGCGTTTACACCCGCGCAGGGGTGGATTTATGTTAACAGGAAGTGTCCCGACGAAATGGCGTTCTAAGCCTTCTGATACGGTTTATGCACGGTTTTATGTATATTTAAATACATACATATAGGATGTGGTATCGGCATATACAGCAAGGCTTTCTTACATATGTGTATATAGTATGCTCTAGTATATAATCAGCTGAAGAGTACGAAGAAATATACCATCTTCGTTAATATCACCACCAGGGCGGTTATTTTCAGCAACAGTTGCAAGGTATTAAATAAAAATAGTTAAATAATATATACGAAGTGAAAAAGTAAGAAAAAACAACTGTACATAATAATTATATAGATTAAATTATTGAATCTTGCCGTGGGGTACCGGCCTAGAATAATTGTAGCCCCCAATCCCCCCCCTATGCCGTACTAGTCGGATAAGAGATTACGTAATAGAAGGTGTGCGGCAGCGCCTTCTTTAAGAAGCAGTAATAGGATCAGAAATCATACTGCACTCGCCAACCCGCCTGCCAAGCGTTGGGAGTATTGGCGATCCCCCTTTGATATAGAACAGGGCCTATAGTTACCGGTGATTTTTTAAAGCAGTATCCCGTTACAACTGTAACTATCCACAAAACATTATACCTACCGAGATATATAAATAAAATAGTGTACCTACCTAAACATATAGGAACGTATACCACGTGCGCGTGTATCGTGGTTTTGGTGAGGTATGGTTGCGTATTAATTTGGCACGGAAATTGAGGTGGAGCGACCCATTCCTCACAGCTTCTTAGAGTTGAGCTATTAATTTTGCCTCACACTACTTCGTAAGAACACTAGCGGAATTTCACGTAAAATATTTAGTTTCTTTTGAAGCTTTAGGTTTTCTTAAATGGCATTATGTTTGTTATGGAAGTGGCCATGGGCAGGGCACATAGCTTGAAAAACTGATGGCTCTTTGGGTCGTGACCGTGGTGACCAGGTGGACAGACGACCTGACTAAGATCGCAGGTATGGGCTGGATGCGGGCCGCTTCCGAGCGGTCCTTGTGGAAATCAATGGGGGAGGTTATGTCCAGCAGTGGACGTCTTATGGCTGAGATGATGATGATATGGCATTATGCACCCGTCACTAGCGGCCCACCCAAGCCTCGCACATAATAAGTAAGTATTTAATAAATATTTAAAAAATTATAGACTTACAAACACTTAGCCGACTTTCCATGATCAAAACACTATGATCAATCAGCTTTTAAACAAAACAATCTACTGCGCACCGCGCGAGTGCAACTTGCAAGGCATCGCGGGTAGCGGTGCGATATGGCGGCTATTATTTTTCTATTTGATATCGTTTTTAAATTGATGAAATCTTTTTAATGTAATGTCGGGTATCCATAATTTAAAAACCACTCTACGGGTTCTGAAACTGATCCTTGATTGTGACTATACTTATTCCGATAAAGATTAAGGCTAAGGCGATATTAAGGCACAAATAACGTTTTGTAGATATTGGAATTTGAGTTCGAATAAAATGGGCATAATAGAAGAAAAAAGGAACTCTTTTTAAAGAAAAATACAAACTAGAGCAACTGAGATAGGTACTAAACTAATTTAATTTACTCACGTAGTTTTTTTTTTTTTTTTTTTTACATATTATAAGTTTGCGTTTGACAACTGTCTCACCTGATGTTAAGTGATGACGTTGCCTAGTTAAAAAAGTTTAAAGTTTTTAGTTCTAATAAATTGAAAAATTCACGAGGTAATTATAATTGGACTTCTGTCACAGTAATGGGGCCTAATTATGTTTTCTTTTATGGGTTTCCATTTTGAATCTAATTACACAAAGGGTTCGTCTTCGCTGCGTAATCTTAAAATATATTTCATAGACTTTAGGTAACAATGGCCCTAATTCTATCAATCACTCGAACAAGCTACAATTCAGTAAAATTCTTCAAAATGAAACAGCTCGCGTACTCTATTTACGCTAAAACTCAAAGTCGTATAAATCCACCCAACGCAATTTTTATTTCATTGCTGGAAATCGCGGGTAGTTTTAGTTCGGCACGGCCTATGTATCGATTAATTTTACAGATAACTGACCGCAATTCAAAAAATAGATAAATTTAGTGTTGTTGGATAAGTATCATACTTGTTGTATGTATTGCTTCCGGGCTGTCTGGCCGTGGTCTATGTGAAACTTTTGTTCCAGACGTTTCGTCGATCACTGCGGTCGACATCTTCAGTGGTTCAGGTCCGAGCGGCGACAAGAGCGTAGCGTACTCTCCATCGCGGTGTCTTCTCTGATACGTATCAAAGAAGACACCGCGAAGGAGAGTTCGGACCTGAACCACTGAAGATGTCGACCGCAGTGATCGACGAAACGTCTGGAACAAAAGTTTAACATAGACCACGGCCAAACAGCTCGGAAGCAATACATACAACATGCAACGCCGGCCGTGAAATCCTTAGAGTTTACAAGTATCATACTGATTTGGACTTCATTGTCACCATATAAAAACGTATCTTATTTTCCAGAATATTCGTTTAGTTTAGTTGAACAAGAGAATCACTACCAATGTGATAATGTTATAAGGGCTACAATAACGATCATACTGTGAGTAGATACTGCTTTGTCGAATCAGTCGTTTGCACCTTAGGCTTTTACTCAATTCTTTCTTACATTTTCCCGATCTATGTATTAATATGTAGGCGAGTATCTTCTATAAACCTACATTCTCCCGAAAGAGGGAAATGCCGAACATAAAACAACTAATATGACGCGAAATAACTCATATTTTTTAATCACACACTCAGGGTTTACGTCCTCATAAAACCTGTCACGTCATCCGTATATAAGGGCTTGATGGTATTGAGATTTTCCTACTAAGCGACCCATAAATGGCCTGAGGATTGAGCGGTAGGAGTCTCGCTGAAGAAAAAACAGCGAGTAGCCGGTTATTGAACTTAAAAAAATATAAAAATATACTTTGGCGTAGCATCCGACTCGCATATGCGAAGTGGGACGTTACGGTGAAGGCACTGCACTCAAGACCCTGATGATAAATTATTGTTATAATTATTGCGTAAATTTAAAAATAAAAGAAGACTGGTCGGTTGGCGCAGTTGGTAGCACTCTGCCTTCTGAGCCGCTGGTCCTGGGTTCGATTCCCGGACAGGTCAAACATTTGTGTGAATGAACATGTCTGTTTGACCTGTGTCTGGGTGTGTATATGTATATAAGTATATATAAGTATATATCAGTCATCTGGTTACCATAGTACAGGCTCTGCCTAGTTTGGGACCTGAAGACCTTGTGTGAATGTTGTCCCATATTATTATTATTATTAGTTAAACTTTAGAATAATTGTAATTGAATACGTACACACAATGTCTTATCTATTGATAGTTACGGAGTTCCTTCGTCTGAAGCCATATTTCCGGGTTACATAATATAACTAGAATAGAATGGGGTATTCCTTATTACAAAATAGAACGCAATCAAGGCAAGGTATAAAATAACATTGTAGTAGAACATAAAGGAATTCTTATACAGCTTGTAAAGCTTAACCTACATTAATTTACACACACACTCATAGATTTTATAATATGAGGAACGGGAAATGTTTCCGTATAGTTGGTTAGTTTCAACTGTAAATACATAATTTCGCAATGCAAAACCACGCATTTCGGTCAAATATGGATCGACCGATATTTGATCGATTTCTCACAAACGGCTGCTCTATGGTATGTAACAGAAAAAGAAGAAGAAGAAGTCAGAAAAAAATCGATACATCAAATAGTACATTGATAAATCACGTGATTGTTACTAGTGCATTTATCACTTATGACAGCCGACCAAGATTTGATTCAATTAAGAGGTTATACTCGTAGAGCATAATATTAAGTTTAACAGTTGACGTGAATAGTCATAACATGAAATGTATGGTGAAGCAAATAATGATCACATGAAGTTCGTGAACGCCGCATATCCGCTGTCCGAGCAAGATATGGGCCAGCCGATAGATCTGCGGAACGCACGCCTGCCGGGCTATGATCCGACACCCGAGATAATTTATGTCGTGGTTTTGGCCTTTGAAAAACCATGACATAAATTACTTTGATTAATTAATTGATAATTACTTAATTGCTGATGTGGTTAAAACTACAGTTTTAACTGACGAACTTAAGTGTTACCCGTTCTAAAAATTTAAACATACACAGACATACGGGAATATTGCAAGCTTAAAAGACAGTATGCAAAACTGAGAGGTCGCAGCATTTTCAAAAAGTCTTTATGAACACGGCCTAAGAGTGAATGTCTGAGTTTTATGACACCAAGTGGATTTAGCTCAAGGCTATTCGAGATCAGCCGTTTGAGGGTGCTAAAAACTGATGCGGGGAGGGATGTAACGTTAAGGGCGCGATAGTGTTATGGGCCGAGGAAAATGTGGCCACTATTGTAACAAAAGGTGCTAGGTTCAGCGCTTAAGTATTCACGTAGACGGCTGTTTTTTTTCTAAATTACCTAGGTAAAAGTAAATAGGTACTTTCACATGAACATTTTCTACAATTTTTGGGAACGGTGATGCGAGACTAATTTACATTTCTTATGTTACTATGTTGTACCTACTTACCTTAACCAATACTTACTACTATTTATTATAAATCTGTTACCAATATTTTTTTAATATATATTTTTTAATACAAGTAAACACGATGCTGTCTATGAACGTATTTTGAAAAACTGTGTTGAGAACACCACCACCCTCCTGCTTAGTAACTAAAGTAGATACATATAGTTCCTTAGGTTTATCATAATTTAGATTAAATTTAAATAGGTATATAAGTGTAAAAAATAATTATATATTTTTCATTACAACAGTAAATATTTTTTTAATTAAAGAGTTATTAAATACATTACATTATTGATTAAAGGAACGCTTGCGAATTAAATATAATAAGAGATCAGCATTAAAAAAGGCGCTTGTTTTTAACAGCAAAGTATTATTTTTTGTTGACATAGAGGTACGAAATTATTGTCTTAGCCTATATAGATAATTTTAGATAAAAGTTTTCGAAGAATTTCTTATCTTGCGGCAGCTAAGTGGTTTTATTTCGGGTTTGTGCCATTTTTGACCGACTTCTTCAAAATCGAACTCAAATTTTATTACAACTTAACATAATGAAAATAAGAACACATATTATTTAATATTAATTTAATATATAACGTCTGTCAGTATAATTATTTCAAACGGTATGTATTTGTTTATTACTTTTTAGTATTTAGACCATTATTTCATTTGATGATTCAATAGCAAACATAGTCTTGAAATTAGTATCAGGGAATAACTATTGGTGTTGTCCAAAACACCAGGAAAGATGCCAGAATACAATTTTAATAAAGATAAGATAGATAGAGATAAGATTCGATCCAATGACCGTCTGATTACCGATAAAACCTCACTGCAACTCAGCTATCGATTAGTTAAAGGATATATTATACTCTCAATTTCTTCAAGTTTCACCAAGCTCAGCTCACTACTGCTTCTCAGAACCCATGCACCTGTCGTTCCCATCTTTGTCACTATCACCATTTATCACTAATCACCCATCACTACAACCTCTCGTATCGGAAATCACTTACAAACTAAACACAATAATCTCCGTTAGAGTCTCGAAGTTAATAAATGCAAAAAAATACAGTGAATAGTTTAACCCCTTCGCGGCGCTGCGCTTACACATGGAAATTAGATCAGTAGGTAGCACGCACCGCAGTGGCTGTCAAACTTTACTCGCGTTTGTTGAAAAAAGCTTTATTAAAATTTAAAAGTATTGAATCTAAATTATGTATATACATATACATAAAATGCACGTATTCTATTTTTATATTTTATAGCAGAGTCAAAAATTTTGAATTTATAAATTTAAATATGAATATATTTATCCACTCTTTTTTCTATTTAAGCTATTGTCTTGGCTGACAGTCAGCACTGTAGGTCTAACCGCAGCATTATGCTGAGCCAAGTCCATTTTTGGACTACACACGAATAGCAATGCTACTTTTATTATATTCTTTGTAATATATTTTTGATTTGTATAGGTAATTTATGAATATGCATTTGTTTTTCTTCTTGCTTTTTGTTGTTTCTGAATATCAAAAATATTTATTTTTCTTTCTTTTCCTTTTTTCTTTCTTTCCATTGCAATTTACTTTATTAAAATAGCCTAAAGGTTATGTTATTTGGACACGTGGTAAATCTACTCATTTTAACAAAACATGAGTACAAATATTTTACCGTATATTAATTATATTTTTATTTTTTTGGTACGATTGCTTAAATGTTTCTTATGCGAAAATCTATTAATTTGTCGTTTTTTTGTATATATGAACATTATGCTGTTAGTATATGATTTCTGTATATAGAAGACTGAAGTAAAATATAATATCGTATAATGGTAACTACATTTTAAAATAAATCTACTAACGGCCTCGGCAGACGTTATCCTACCGGGTCCAATAATGCCGGAGCGGCCGGGACCAACACGAGAAAAAATATGGTCCAGCGGCTTAGACCGTTCAGTGACAGTCACACGTACAGAATAATTATGGTTTATACATAATTAACATTTTTCCAAAGATTATTGAATAGAATAATATTTATTTATTCAATAAAGTAACACTTGCACTAACAGTTAAAACTAAACATACAAGGTATTTTCTTTGCATTTTTTTCCTATTTTATCTAAATAACCACAGTTGTAGGTGTGACAAATAGACTCGAGAAAAGTGCCAGCTATGTCCAAAAATTTTGTCTCGTACTGTAAAAATATATCGCCGTAATAATCCCTGACAATCACGTTTAGTAGCGTTAGCGCTCGGTACAGTGGCGTGTGAGCATCGATAGGAGATGGAATGTAATATATTGTAGTGTATTGTAATGTAATATTCAATATAATTATGATTATGTAAATAATACATTATTGGTTAATTTTTGACGTGATGACGTTTTATAAATTGATGAACGACGAAATGAAAAATAGTAACGTTCCGCGCAACGTTTTGTATTACATAAAATAATCAAAGTCAAAGTCAAAGTCGAAGTGGAAGTGGAAGTGGAAGTCGAGGTCGAAGTCGAAGTCGAAGTCGAAGTGGAAGTCGAATTCGAAGTCGAAGTCGAAGTCGAAGTCGAAGTCGAAGTCGAAGTCGAAGTCGAAGTCGAAGTCGAAGTGGAAGTCGAAGTCGAAGTGGAAGTCGAAGTAGAAGTCGAAGTGGAAGTCGAAGTGGAAGTCGAAGTGGAAGTCGAAGTGGAAGTCGAAGTGAAAGTCGAAGTGTAAGTCGAAGTCGAAGTCAAAGTCATAAATGATTATGACGTTATCACGTAAATCTATCGTCCGTAAACCGACTTTACAGACAACCAATTTTTTTTTAAAGTTATAATTCGCTTCACAAATGTGTCTACCTGAAACACTTTGAGAAACACTAATAGAGATCGAATATCGCGATTGTGAAACTTTTTTTTTGCGCCACTCATTAATTTAGAGTTGTAAGTTCAGACAATAAGTAACCCTTTCGTTGCGCTCCGTGGTCTCCCGGGCCTTTGTTCCGTTATCACTGCATTTGTGTTTCCGGGACAGTCTTTATTATGCAGATTAGGGTCTATCAGACCTGGATTATAAAGCTCGTGAAAACGATTTGAAACATTTTACACTGATGCAATTATTATATGAGTATTATATAGTACAGGACCAGGTTAAGAGTAAGTAAAGTACTCTGAACCGATGATCTTGTATAAAAAGTCTGATGAGCATGGATGAAGCGAAAGAAGTATGTCGTGATCATTTGGAAGATTGTGGAAGCATAAATAAATACTGGCTCGTATGCGTCCAATATGGCTCATTGGAGCACAATATGGCCCATACGAGCCAGTATACAGAATGGTGGTAAGTTGGCACTCAGGTTTGAAAAACTGTCACCAAACACACTTGGGTGTGTTTCAACGGTCCATGTAGAAGAGGTTCTTGAGAGGCAGTATACATTCCAGGTCTAGCGTGTTAACACCTTCAGCCTCATCGTCACCGAGCATCAAGTGAGATATTGGTCAGTCAGAAAACAGAAATATTGATTGAACAACTATGTGATAATATAATAGATGTTACAATTTAAAATGGTTTCAATAGCCTGCCCAGTTTGAGCATTCAATAGTGGTCTGTAAGTATTATATTTCATACGTAGGTATATTATAAATTTGAGTCTGAAAGCTATCGAGAGTTTCTTCCATAATTGTAACGAAATGGTCGAAACTGGTCGGAGAGTAATTTTCCAGTGTTTGCCACGTGAATCGTAGTCAGTTTGTTACATTACAATTATATTATAAATGTTACAAATTTAACATACATTAAAAAAATAATTCTTAATGGCAATTACATAAATTACAGTTGCACCGAGAATAATCATTGAATAATTCTTTTATATTATAAAAGTTTTGGAGACCAACCACGATTTTAATTTACGCCGGCACCTCCGATGTGGCGAAGTGACTTGTTGTCTTTAAATAACTGATCTTGAAATAATACAAAATAGTATCAGAAAGGTCGGTCCGATCGGCGACGATGGCGGTACGTTTATATGGACGTAAATAGTTCATTCTTAATCTTATATGCTATGCTGTATTCTGGAATTCATTGCAATTAACAGTTAGATTGCAATTAACAGTTAGATCGCAATTATACCCGCTATTTATTTACAATATATTTTATACTACCGGCAAATACAAAAAGGCAGTTATTAGGTTTCCGGGCAGAAAAAAAGCTTTTTACAATTCCAAGCGCTTTATTAACTGCGTGCTAATGGATACCGACAGCATTTTTAATAAGCAAAATTTAGTCTTAACCTACATTATACCTACTTCATTGTGCACTATTTAGTGTGCTCTGGAGTAGCATAACTAGGTTCCTCCTTCCCTGTTCCATCAAAGAACGACCAGACGGACTGCAATGCGACATCCATGTATGTTAGACGTTCCAACCTGTCGCGTTTTGCCTCCACATTTATAGTGCGTACAGCTAATTCAGCCAATTCATGTTCAGAGTGGAATTCAGCGCGTAAATCTGTGCTTCCACATGGATACAATCTGGGAATCTGCAAGTCACGAGGGAACAGATATCTTCTAGGCAAGCGCGATCCATCGTAATCGCATCATTTTTTCCCGCATACTTAACATCAGCTGAGATAGTAGTCAAACGCCTGCCTATTGCAAATAAAAAATAAAAACATTGTTAGAAACAATAGGACGTCCAATTGTTTCTAAAAACGCGCCGATTGTTCCGAAATATATTTATTTATTTATTATTAAGAAGACTATCGACGTATAGCTTAACTTAGGTGCTGTATACTGTATATATAACTGTATAGAAATATAATAAACGTATGATTACTTAAAAAAAATTGGAAAGTGATATTGATATTAGGCAAAGTGTCACCCTCGCAAAACATCAAATAATATCCACTAACTACCAATCGACATGACCGATCATGCGTAACGAAAGATCAATAGAAAAACAGCAGTCAAATAAATCTAACGAGGCTCTCACATCTGCATGTCATTGGAATAAATCAAATCACCATTGAACGCATCCGTAAAATATTTTTGAACTATTTTCAAAGAGCGATAGTTAAAAAAAATTGCATCCCTCGTAAGTCAACCCGTTCACTGACACGCATTCAACGGACATAAAAAAGTTACACCCATATTTTGCACTTCCCGATATCGAATAATAGGGTCTATTTATGCATTCTCGATAAATGAAGAGCAATTTTTTTTACTTCTATTATAAATCAAATTGTATTATTTATCTTTAGACAATCTGAATCTGCATCCCATTGTTATTCGGGATGTGCGGTGTGTCAAGGGTGTAATGTTTTATAGAATATGTTACTTTATAACAGATAATAATAATATCAGTAGACATTTCTATAATGTTTTTTTTATTATTTCGGTACCGCACTGTCTGTGCACTTAGCCAGTTACAAGTAAGAACACGCTTCAACTTTTCTTCCGCGAAGTCAGTGAGCATAGCGTTTAAGGTATGTCTTTAAATCCTTTCCAGTTTTTTAATTCAGTAAGGTAAAAATGTACTGGTGAAACTGTGGCAGTAAATATCCGGTAAAGTGCTAGCTAGACTAGAAGAGGAAGAAACGAAGGTTTGGCTATTGTGTTCCACATATTGGTAGCGATTCTCCTATTCAACCAAACTAAACTAAAATTGTGGAAAATGAGATACCTCTTATGGGGTTACAATAAAGTCCAAATTAGGATGCTACGTATCATTAACAATACTAAAGTTCGATCTTTTTATTAAAATTGCGGGTCGGTTTAGGTAAAACAAGTCGTCACTAAATTGGTGCCGACTACATCTATTTGCAATTGAATAAAACTCGCCTAGTATTCAATGATATTATATGTTTATATAAGGTAGATGTCGCACAAGCGCGCGGAAACTGAGGCGGCCAAATTAAGTCAATTGTAGTAATTTTCATTGCGACGCGTATTTCAAGCGCAAGTCTAAACATATAGCTATCCTTTTTTATATTATCTGTCGCAGTAAGCATGTTTATGTCGTAAAGGAACAAAATCTGAGCACCGCGCAGTATGAATATACCTCATCTTTAGTAAAACATCATTGCTAGTATTAGAGATAGCGTTATATGGAGTTATACGAATTTTAATGTAATAAAATAGAGCTTCTTGTCTTTCAATATATAATTTGTGATCCTTTTTGTATTTAACAGAATTAAGAGAGTATTATGTTACAACGTGCACATAATTTTGAATACATTTTTGTTAATAATCCCCTAATTTCACAAATGATTCACAGAAATGATAATTCGAAAATTTAAACATCACTTGGAACTTAACATTTTCAATTATAGCCATCATCTCTCGACGAATGTTACTTTTGAGCGTAAAACTATTACATGGAACATATAAACAGACACATGGCCTATTCACAATAGAACAGGCAGATCTTATCGTGTGCATAAATTAAGGAGTGCAGGCCGGCCATTTTGAATATTTGGAGTGTGGAGGGTGTATTCGACCGTGGGGCAGTAATTGTTTGATTGGAGTCAAGAGGCTGCATGCCGAGATACCGACCGGCGTGCATTGTTGCCGACGCCTTACTGTTGAATGAACCACTCGAGTCGAGCGTTTGATCAGGAATACGGCGCGCCAGATTCGCGCCAACTGCGTTTAAGGGTTAACCGTTGATATTTTAGAATATATTTACTATTTTACCCGACTTCTAAAAAGGATTTAATTGGGCTGGTTTGTTAATGATACTTTTAAAGAAAGATTCAAGGAAAACGCAGTTTTGTAAGAAGAACATCCTGGCTGAAAAACTTACGCTAGTATTTCAACAAAGCACCCGTTTTGTAATCAGAGTTGCTGTGTCAAGATAACAAATTGCTGACCCTCGTTAGAAGGTCACCCCAAGAAGAAGATGAAGTTAATGATACCTTAGAATGCGGGCTTTTGTGAACGAAATCTTTTTTTATTTCTATAAGATGTAGGTACTTAGTTTAAGATCGTCCCATAGGTCAAAGGATAAAATAAATGTATTCAATTGGATTGAACACACATGAAGCAAGTTAAATTAAAGCCTCTTAAAATAGCGAGTCTCGTGGAGTATTTTGCATAATCATCCACACACTATTTTTTTATATAAAATCGGTACTAAATGCAACCCTATGACGATTTATAAAGAATCCCGATTATCAATTACTAAACATCGAAGCCCAGCTTGCATGCGCTAATGTTGCATATTATTAAATATATCAATAGGTAAAAAGTTCAAAGTACATCTGATCGGCAAGGTGGCAGGAACAGAAAAAAAACTGTCACGCACAGAAATTGTGTAACCCCTAATCCGTTCTTTTATGCATATAATTATTATTTCCGTACCAAAGAAAATAACAGTCGCTTTTGCATATGCGTTTTTGACGGAAGTGTGAATAAAAAATGTCACCCTCAGGTAGTCAAAGGGTGACCCGGGTTTTTATAAGGGTAACACGAGATGGTTTTATTGGGATTTTAAGATGATTATTATGCATGCTTTCTCAGGAGGATTTAGCGGACAGACTGCCTGAGGCGAGTGTGGAGAAGTATCGAAGTACTCAAGGGTCTTGTGACATCTGACATGGATTTTTGTCGTCTAAAAATAACGGCCAAAACTGTTCGATTCGAAGTCGATTAGAAAAAATACATCGAAATTCAAATCGATAACCATATTCCATATTCAAAATCAGTGTAGAAGGTGACGCTACATTCAGCGATGATTTCATTGAATGTTTTTTTTAAGTAAAAAAAAGGCTACCCATACAGTCGTTTGAGGGTTACCCTTTGTGGCAGAGTTTGTTTAGTTTATTTTTTATGGGCCTTAGTCCAGGTAATCCCGTGTCCTCTCACGATGCTGAATGGGTTTTGACATATAAAAGGATTATTTTTTAATAGATAATTAATGATGTTACGTAGCTGTCACGGTTTGGTCGGTAGTAATAATAGTGTTAGTGTTGATATTTGAGTTTATTTGGTGTATGTGCTTAAGTTATTTTTTATTAAGTGTCGGTTGGCAATAATGCAGAAAAGTCTAGTCATTGAAACTTGACACTGCTTGGACAGACCCGCGTCAGTTAAAGTGTAATATTCCCGACGTTTACATACGATTTTTTTTATAGGGCCGATGCCTTTACATATTTAAATAAAATACTATTAACTAATTTCAATACTACAGCTACTACAAAAACATTTGAGCTCCAGAATGCTAGCAGCATTGCCACGTTCAATTGCAATGCTGATCCGTTGAGCCAAATATGTGCCAGCATTTTGGTCACGCGTCGCATCGATGAATAAGATGACGCTTTTTAATATCATATTTTAAATTACATTTTGAAAATTAAAATAATAATTAAAACTACTATATTTCAATAACAACGTCACAGCAACAGTCCAATACGAACCAAAGGTAACCAGAGGTTAGTGACGTCCTGTTGTCTTTGGTTTGTGACTAACCATACTTGCATATATTTGGTACTAGGTGTACCCCGCGGTTTCCCCGCGTGGTGATGATTGATGATGATGATGAAAAGTAGCTTTTGTGTTAATCCAGGGTCTAAACTATCTCCATACCAAATTTCATCGAATTGGTGTAGCCGTTTGAGCGTGAAGAGGTAACAAACATACACACAAACTTTCGCATTTATAGTATTAGAAGGATGAGTACCTATATTATATCTAGTAAACTACCTATTGACTTTAAATAAAACAGTTAGGTTAGGTTAGGTGCTAAAAATACAAGATGTATGTTTTCTTGATAACATTTGCGTATTAACAAATATGTTTCATTAATATAGACTTGGTAATTTTTTTTTAAAGCATGGAATATTGTTATAAATCACTAAACTTAAAGAAAAGTTAAATAATTTACTTGTTGTCTTTATTTACTGAGATTGTTGCTTGTTGTATGTTTTTAATACATAGTAAAATTGTTATTATATATTGAAAAGGTCATTACTATTTTTTGGTTTACACATACAACATAAATCGTACCTAGGCTGATTCCAAATTTTCATAATAGACCAATTATTATAATATTAATCTGATCTCATACTGAAATATAAATATTACAAAATCAAAAACGAAATTTGAATGACAGTCTTATATCGTGTTACAATCGTTATATTTAGCCATAAATATTGAATAAAACTATTTGTTTGGAATCAACAAAAGTATACGATTAGTAAAATCAAGAGGTATATCATCAAAAGTGATGATAGTTTGCAAGCAAACGCAACCTTCAATACTCCATCGCAATCAGGAAACAAAACACCGTCGAAAATAAAGAGGTCAATGAGAAGACGAAAACAAAAGACAGCTGATAGAGTTCATCGACCTACGGCAAGGCGGGAGTAACTTTCATTCTTAAAGCGTACCAAGTTAGTAACCTACTTTTCATTAATAAGACGAGCTGAAAAAATGCAAGAAGAAAGTATCAAAGATTGAGCGAGCGCGAAGTTCGCGAACAGCTAGGACGAGGTTAGCATGGATGCGCCTTCTTGTCTGCTCAGATTCAACTGCATTCTTGAATATTCTAGTAATTTCTAGAATCCTTTGTGTCTTGTTTTTGCTACGTGTTAATGTTATAATATGTTTTAAATTTTATTAAATAATTTGTTGCCTGTATGAGATTTAATATTTACTAATTATGTTACTTTGTTATTCAATATTTCTCTTTGGTATGATATTGTGTTATTTTTTTAATATTTTACTTTTCTCTGTCTTAGTATAATGGTATGTAACTAAGCCGTTCGTCTGTACGTGCGTGACGTCACCTACCAGCCCAAACGGAAGACCAGCGCTGGTTGCTCACAACCAGCACAATGCTGAGTTTGGGCTGATTCGTAACAAAGATCTGCAAAACTTTTAGCTGTTTTACTAACGTAGTAATATTTTATGTAATAACTTTGTATATATTTTTATTTTGTTACGAATAAATATCATCATCTCACGAATAAATATAATTCTATTCTATTCTATAATTTATACAATGATTATAAGACAGTTTTTCATTACAGCCAGAAGGCGCCTCTTCCTGGCAATAACATTGCTAAACACATTGATCTTCATAAAGACTGGATGCATAAAAGGCCTGAACTCGGCTTCCTCCTGCATATAGTCTTCTGCCTAAATTTCGATTTATCCACTTTAATATCAGTGATCTTAAATTATTCCACGGTTTTTCTCATTTCTGATTGGATATAATTCTTTTTTTTTTTGTCTTTTTTCTTAGGCTAGCTTTTAAAATATAGATATTAAAAACAAAAACTAATAAACCTATTATAAAATGCTCCTCCGGTCAATACGAGCCGTTTCAAGGAGTACCGCGTTCTGCATCTGACCCTTGATCGACCGTCTAGCGAGATCCTTGATCGAGGCTCCACGCGATTAGGCTTTCACCGATACTTATTAAATTATTATTATTAGATCATCAATCTCAAATCGAAATCTATACCTATTGGAAATCTATTTTGGTTGCCTGGAAGAAATCGCTTTAAGCGATAAGGCCGCCCTTTGTATCACTGTATTTATATTTGTTTGTTTGTTTTCTTTATGTGTGTAGTTTTGAAATAGTGTGCAAATAAAGAGTTTTCTATCTATCTATCTATCTATCTTTCTATATTTATTATTGTGACTTTCTATTATTCGCATTGCTACCTAGATTTTTTATTAGATATATCTATACAGTTAGTTTTGTAATATGATGCTAATTATCTTAACAAAAATGAATACATTCCCATTATTTTGAATATCGTGAATATCATACTTTAAAGGTATGATGTACACAATTAAACAAAAGCGCTTTTTTCATTTTGCATGCAAAATACAGAAACACGATCAGAACAAGTAGATGTTATTATATGTATTTGTCATTAATTTCGAAAATTAGCAAGTAGTAGGTTAGCAGCGATAATTTTATTTATTTTGTTAACCGACTTCAAAAAGGAGGAGGTTCTCTATTCGACCCATATGTTTTTTTGTTAAACTAGCTTCTATTCCTAACAATTGAATATTTGTAACACGAAAGTAACAAAATGACCATAAGACTTACAAAATACCAACGAAACAGTGATGGGCGAGAGTTTAACTTAGTATGAAGACCATAAGAAACTGTAACTGTAAACTCTAAGGCTTTCACGGCCGGCGTTGCATGTTGTATGTATTGTTTCCGGGCTGTCTGGCCGTGGTCTAAGTGAAACTTGTGTTCCAGACGTTTCGTCGATCACTGCGATCGACGTCTTTACAAGAGCGTAGAACTCTCCTTCGCGGTGTCTTCTCTGATACTGAATCAGTACACCACGGCCAAACAGCCCGGAGGCAATACATACAACAAACTGTAACTATTTAAAGAATTTTATAATATTATTCTTATAGGGTCATGTCCACACATTTCTCACTGTCAATTTTTCCCGGAGTTCCCCGCAGACGCCGAGACGCTTGGAAAAAAAATAATTAAAACGAGCGCCGCCGTCGAAAGCGAAAGCGCGCCGTCTGCCGCGTAATTAGCACAATGGTGTTTCCCGACTTTGAACTTTTCAATATCGTTCGTTCTTTAAAATGTTATTATTAGATTTACGTTTCTTTGTTAGTTTCTTTACAAATTTATTTTCATGACTTTTGGGTCATGCGTCATTCATTTTTCTGCGTGTTGGACTATCTTATTCAAGATTTGACCTGAATTTTCTTTTTGCCATGAATTAAGCCCATCATCAATCAGATGTGTATGCATTGTACCACGCAGTCGTGAAGACTGGGCCTAGTTAATTGTTGTAGCTTAATTTGATTATCAATAGGGGTGTCATATTCTCTAAGAAAAAACCCTGTATAAAAAATAAAGACTAAAAAAAAAAACAATCAGATGAATCAACCAGACAGCTACTGGATAGAATCCCGCATAGGACTTACGTCTTGGTGTTATTAGTATATCGCAGACAAGGGCTGGATGAGGGCCACTTCCAACCTGTCCTTGTGGAAATCAATGGGGGAGGCGTATGTTCAGCAGTGAACATCCTATGACTGAGATGATGATGATGATGACCATCGTAATCAAAACCTGTTTGTTAATCACCTTCTAAGAACATTCAGTTTATTCATGCAGCTGTCTTTCAATTTTTTTTTTTTTTTTCACTCAACATGCTTGATCTGGCATGCCATTTAAAACCATATAATCACTAACCATCCACAGAAAAAAAACTCTCAAAGCTTTTTGAACATTGTGAATGTATAAAACACGGGAATCACTCACGTAATAAGTCAGGTACCGACTTCGACAAGATATTTCACACTTTTGAGTGTTGAAGTCGGTTCCATTTTTTGGTAAATATTTTTTTTTACCCTCTTTAGTGATCTTTGCTACTAACGGGGTCAATTATTGTCATTGTGTATGTTCTCCGATGTCTTCACCCGCAACTGTAATATCGTCGAGGTATGAGTAGCAATTTTCAGTTATTGGAGTGTTACTCATAAACCACTTGTCCGATTCTGATTAAATTTAAATGGGACCACACAGGAAACACCTGCTTTCAAATAAAAAAAGAATCATCATAATCGTAATGTAATTTTAAGTACATATTTTTTTGAAGTCGATTAAAATATATACAATACTTTAGAAGTGATGCTACCTCAGCGGTGGGAGCGTCGGCTGTCAAACGGAATTACGGACGCTAGTTCGATCCCCACCCATGGCTTGCGCTTCAAGGTTAAGGTAACATCGTTATCACATTCCCTGCATGGTGTTAGGGTACTTTCGAATATCCTAGTATCAAGTATCCGCCTGGCTAGCTACCACCCTCAAGTTTGAAAAACACATAGTGTGTTTAGGCAGCCATCCTGGAGAGCCAGTAAACATGAGCATTGTACGTCTAGAATGATAACATCTTCGACCAAATCGTCACTGACCATCAAGTGAGGTAGTGGTCAAACGCTAGACCTATATCTATACTAATATTATAAAGAGGAAAGATTTGTATGTAAGTATGTTTGTAACGAACAAACTCAAAAACTACTCTGCCGATTTCAAAAGTTCTTTCAACATTGGAAAGCTACATTCACTCTGAGTAACGTAGGTTATATTATATTTTCCAAAAATATAGGGATACTTATAATTTTTAATTTTCAAATTTTTTACCTGTGCGAAGCCGGTGCGTACCGCTAGTAGTATATAAAAAAAACGATATATAGTATTTTTATTTAAGCTGTTACTATAGTTTCAAAAGGTTTTGCATAATTACACATTCGACCACATCGTCATTGACCATCAAGTGTGATAGATACTAGACAAATCTCTATAAGGTTCCGGTTTTACCCTTTGGGTAACCTAAAAAATGTGGACATACTATAATATCTTATTAGCAAGTCTTTATCATGTAGGTAAGAACAACTACAATGTTTCTATTATTACCTATGTCTCTTGCGTAACAACAGATTTGTTCTATTCTAAAATAAATAAATAATAACTAAAAATAATATCAACAACTTTATATAAGAAGTTATCTAACTGATACAAATTCATGATAGACGAAACACGACTTTTCCCGAGATAAATTAAAACAATAGTAGCATAGAACATTTTTTCCATTAGTGTAAACCTATTCCATTATATACTTAAATAAAAATATACATCTAAAAATAAATATATTCGTAATCAAAATGTATATCCCACATGAAAAACAATCATCGAAAGAGCGAGATTGCCGAAGCCATTTTTAATTTCCCTCAAAGCCGTACGAATATCCACACGGGCTCATAAAACCAATTTTTCCCTCTATATTGAAAACTTGGAAATTAATCCCTCTACCTAATTTCGCGTTCGTGAAATATGAGGCCACGTTAGGCCTCTCACACACGCGTGACGCAAATTTCGTTACGTCCTCGGCATAGGGTTGCCGAAACTACCCTCCCCCGCCGCATCAATCTTCACCCCGCCACCTACGGCCGTATAATACAATAATATATGTCTAACTTTCGGACCGGCCCTGTAGGTAGCCTCGTCGCTCTCTGTTGCATGAGATAACTAGTCAACAGAGAGAGAGGAGAATAGGTGGGGGCGTCCTTAAAGCTTAAAGGGTGTAGGGAGTATGTGGGGTGCTATTGAAATTGAAGCGGGGTTTAGGCGCGGATGACGCCTGGCTGGAGAATAGATGGAAATTTCCTCAATTTAGCGTTTTCACCAACAAAGGACGTTGTTTAATTTTTGGTTTTTGCCAGTTTACAAGGTGTGGTTGTTGCAGGATTTTTAGGTCATCAATTATACTTATTGTCATAGAATAACAAGTAGGTTCACTTGTTACAAATTAATTAATTACATTATCTAAATGATGATGATGATTAAATAAAATAATTAGCTGTTGTTAACAGCTAGTAATTTAGAATATATAATAAAAATAATTTAGATTTTGCTGTCCCATAATTTTGAATCCTACAGTTACTCAAAAATAACGTTGATTTAAAAAGCCTTAATCCATATTCCTGTAAATATATAAGCCTAAGCGTGTAGATATAGCATGCGTGCGTTTATAAAGCAACTTAATAATATCTGGTACTTTGATCTACTAAAGCACAAACTATGACTAGTCATATTACATATATTTAATTGTAGAATACATTTGAAAATTGGACAACACTTTAAGAGCAGCCACACACGTTCAGTATTCCTATACCTACCTATATAACTAGCAAGAAGGTCAACATATAAAAAATATTCACGTGTTAGGAAATTCGTTTCACCGCCTTGTACCACGCCACTATTGTATTACATATTGTATATATATATATATATATATATATATATATACATATTGTATATATATGACTACAGTTGAATGAACATTATGTTTCGTGTATATTTATACTTTATACATTTATAGTTCCCTCTGCTTTTGACTGTAATGTTTTTGTTTATCACCTAATTCCTAAACCAAGAAAACTAAACCGTTTTTATTTATTTATGTAGTCATTTCCATTTAAATTGCATGTGTGCAATGCCCACTGTATAGCTAATAACTGATTCCGCGTATTCGTACGTGTGTAAATCGACAGATTTAGATAATCTTTATCTAAAATATTTTTATTTGCCAAGGCCAGGGGTCAGGAGCCTAATGCTCTTTTGATATATTGTCTCGGCTTCCACCTCCATAGGCAATAATTAAATATTTTAGACTCCAAAACCCATAGAAAAGATTGATGCGCTCAGTCAATTTATCTCTCAGTCTTTTCCTTCGGACCTTACACTACTCCCGCCTCGACATGCTCTCAAACCATAAAAAATATCATAAACAAATATTTGCATTGGTTTTACAAAAAGTTTTAGTGGCTCTTGAAACACTAGAAACATTTCAATAAATTTCTTCCGACAGAAATGGTTGACGACTTCTGGCATAGCTTATAGAAAATCTCTTTGCGATGATAGTTTGTAGATAAAGTTCAGCTTAAAGATTATCTATAATAAGTATTGTCTTACCATGACAATTCCAAACGATTCGTCGCGTCGCCTAAGTTCGGTCATATTGCAGGGAGAGGAAAGGGCATTTAATTTGATTTAGGAATTTCTCGCACGAGGAACAAGTGAAAATCTCAATACATCATGTACGCGTGCGGGTAAATTGATGGACTATAGTCGCATTCGGGCTTGAGGTTTAAACCGCCATAATACAAAAATGCCTAAAATTCTCCTCAAAGTATAATATGATTAGTCGCAAGTGCCCTTATCACGCTTACGAATCTAAGATCGGGAAAAGTTAAGATAGTTGATTGAGACAAAAATACGACTCAAGCTCTGATACAAATGCTTCATCTATCTGTATAACAAAACCCTTTCCATAAAATAACTCAATACAACAAACCCAAGGCGAACAATCCAACTCCCGACAGACGTCTCCGTAATCCGAACGCAATTAATTAGCGCGAACTTTTGCAGGGCGATTTATATTCTTGGTGCGTTCGAGTTCACAGGTGTGTAGCTAGCTTTATCTTTGTTCAGGTTAGTGTGAGCCAGCCTTTATTTGTAGCATTGGAGAAAAAATATATTATATACTACGACATAGTTATAACAAGACGAATATATAAATAGCCCAGTTTATATAGTTATTAACAAAATTTGAGTTATTGTAATCATCATCATCATCTCAGCCATAGGATGTCCACTGCTGGACATATCCTCCCCCATTGATTTCCACAAGGACCGGATGGATGCGTCCCTCATCCAACCCGCCCGCAATCTACGCGATCTTAGTCAGGTCAACTGTTCACCCATTGTGATCATACTATAAATATCATAAAGCCCAAAGTTTGTCTGTTTGTCGTTTGTATGTTTGTTACTCTGTGAAACTGTTAAACGTACTAGCATGAAGTTTTGGAAGAAGGTGGCCCTTGTATACCACATAGGTACGCTACTTTTGATCTCGGGAGAAGGATAGCAGAGACAACGGCAAAATGGTAGTCCACGCGGGTTAAACCACGGGGCGCAGCTAGTAATAAGACCAATTATCTGTAAAATTATCAATTTGTACACAAATTGAAACATATTTTTTTTTGTATTTATTTTATATTAATTAGACAAGTGTCCTTTGTTTTCTGTAGTCTGAAGGTTAATTAATTCTACTTAATATTAAAACTTTGAAAGTGTCAATGATATACCATAATCACTCTTATTACCTTACATAATGTATGATTATGTTGAAAATAAGGCAACTTTAATGCCTTAACTCAAAGTTCATACGCTCACTTGTATACCCTTTTCATCCAAGTCACTACACGATCACACACACAGCTTTTCGTAACTACCCACACACACCTACATATACTACGGTCTTATCTCTCGCGTCAGGCCCATACTTAAGCTCGAGGGTAACTTGAAATAGGAATAGTCGCATTAGGCCCCAAAATTACAGGCGACCGTCACTGCCTAACGTGGTAAAATTGCCCGACCACCTGGGGGGTTAACCCTCTTACCACCCTATGCCACAGAAAGGAGAAAGTCAGCAACACTTTCGAAGAGATTAAGGTGAGGTGTATTTATGACGTAATAGAACTATCATTTTGTATTGGTATCAATATCAATATGTCGTTGTTTAGAATTTAATCATTAGAATATCATATATTTCAAGCGTTGATGGCTCAGCGGTAGGAGCGTTGGCTGTCAAAGAGACCATCTTCTCCATCAAAATGAGACCCCGGTATAGGTAACACCGTGATTAAATTCCCAGCATGGTGGTTGGGTACTTTTGACTACCTGCCTGGCTAGCTACTACACTATACACTACATTTTTACTTTTGCACATTATTACTTATATGTACAACCTCTACTACTTCCATTTAATGGTAAGCGTCCGGCGCCATCCCAAGTTTGACAGTTAGACATCGCATTCAGCGATAGATCAGCACTTTGTACCTTGTAGTTTCTTAATAAGTTACTTTTTTGCATTATTTCGTTCTGTGAACAAAAAAGTATATATGTGTGACTTACAGATAAACATTTAGAGAAGAGATTAAGGCCCACTTGCGCCAACCAAATTGTCCGATTCGTCTAAATCTGGGATTAAATCACAAATTTCTAGCCGAGATTCTCAGTTAAGTTTTATTTTGGTAATGCAATCATGGTATTTTTTTTACCTTCGCTATTAAAATATATATATATATGTATTTTATAGACTGAATTATGTAATAATATTTAGTTGAAATTGATATACCCCGACCTTTCCCATTATATTGGCAGTGGTTACGCGAAAAATGGACACATCATGGTCGAGGGAGCGTAGTTATTCCAACTACCCACTCTTGACCTCGAAAACATACAGATCCATCACAACCTTGTACAAAATTATGATTTAAGGTAATCAACATTCATAAATTATAGATTTATAAGAAACTGACAAATCGGGTCCAGACAATATTATTAAAAGAATTCGTGCAGATACTCCTCTGATATTTACTGTGTCTAAACTGACTTTAGTCTTTAAGTACCTTGCTCTTCAAAGCAGTTTACACCTTACAACATAGTATATTTAAGGTTCATTTTACCCGAACATAGTATCAAATGGACGTGAAACTTGTAGGTAAACGTTGGTGTTTGACCCCTCTCCGTATTTTGGGGTAAAAGGGGCCGTTTCAGTCATCAATAATGTTAGGAGGTAAGCTTTAGTGGATATGGGTTTCTTTACGTCATCGATATGTTTATGTGAGGAGCTGTACGAGGTTGTTTATATTTTGCTGCTTTTTTTTCAAAGTTGATGTTCAAAGAAACAGCAAGAAACGTAATACTTCTTCATACTTCTTCTACTATCAAGCAGCTAATTTGGCGATTTTTATGAAACAAAAACGTTGTATAGATACCTATATATAAATATTTGGCGAAGTGTGAGATGCACAATGAAAACCGCTAACGATAATAAAATCTAAGTAGTAATTATATAAAATAAAATAAAAATAAAATAAGGCAATATATAAGACTGGACCTAGGTTAATTCGCCTCAAACTAATTTTAAAATTTCTTTCTAAGTATATTTTGTATGACGTAGCGAAGCCAACGTAGTTGGAGTTATTGTCGACGTTAAATGTATTCGATTTGGAATAACGATTAAAATTCGTTTTTAAATTTATAAAAGGTTAGAAAAATAAAAACAATGTTACTAAAATAAGACTGAAACCAAATTTCCCTGTTATACTAACAGATTCTAATGACGTTTGTTTCATGGTTATACGCCGACCGAACTTCAGATACGGATTTTTGAAATAAGAATTAAAATATTTAATATGAAAACATGCCCGAGAATCGTGTATATCTTTCAGGCCCTTAGATTTGGGTTTTACCTTTATTTTATCTGAGGGTTATACATGCACTGGCGTCTCTTCAGTCTGAAGTAAAAAAAAACTAAATTACATGTTTGATTTAACAAAATAATTTGCCTCATTGACTACAAGAAAATGTAGTAAATTGTTACCGACCTGCTAAGTCTCTATAAAGCCATAAAAAAACTAATTGATAGCTGTAATAGTCTACATTACATACTCACTAGTAAATTTTTTTAATTTAATATTCCTTTTTTAAATAGTCTATGTTGTATAAAGTTTCGCATATTTTTATCTTTGGTTTGACATATACCACCCAATCCTTATCGCAAGTGCCACCTAAAACCGTAAATAAGTTCTCCAGCCAGCCTTATCTCCACTATAACGGGAGCGGGGCGACTCCGGGACGTTGACGGCACGACAAGGGGTTTGGTAGAGCTTATCAATCACTGAAGACGGATAGAAGCCGGTAGACCGTGGGGACTTCACTTAGGTGGGGTTCGGGAATGGCTGTGTTGAGATGGAAGAGAAAGAAATCTCGGTAACTGAATTTTGTGTAAGTAGGCCTGGCTCATTTATCTTTATAAAATACCATTCTATCAATTATTTGAATACCTATGAAAAATCATGTTATGTGTGAATGAATACCTTACCTTTATACTATAAAATCAGATACATATAACAATTTTAAAGCATGAATAATTTGACCAGCGTATTTACCGTTAATTTTACCAATCAAGCAAGACTCTAGTGAGAATGTAATGATTAGAAAAACATTATTTCAGATTCCAGTGGTATGTATTCTCTCAAAGAATTTTGCACTTTCTTCGTGCCTTTTTAATTTTTTAATTGTTATTTTCTTCATTTGGCAAGAAGGGTGTATGTATAATTTACGGCTTTTTTATTGGATTTTTTAATTTACGGTAAAAGCTTTCATACAACATTTAAAGTAGAACTTTAATTAAGATTAAATAATTTCGTTATTTAATTAATAAATTATTAATAAACTAATTATAAAATTGATTTATTAACAATTAATCAGTTGTAAACTCTAAGGCTTTAACGGTCGGCGTTGCATGTTGTATGTATTGCTTCCGGGCTGTTTGGCCGTGGTCTAAGTGAAACTTGTGTTCCAGCACAAGTTATACATACAACAATTAATCAGTAGTTGGAGCTTTCTCAGGTTCGAAAAGATGTAAAATATTAAAAAGCAATATGTTTAGGCGGATGACCCCCAGGGCGGCATCCGTAAGTACAATAAAAAACAATACGTGAAAATACCTATATTTCCTTTATTTTATATGAAAACCATCACTATACCTATTATTTGCACTCTTTTCTTTGTATATTTATTTTACTGTTTATTTATTAGTTTATCTATATTCATATTGCATCAAGTAAACAAACTAACTTACAATAATTAAATACCTGCACAACTGGTTGTTAGCTGGTTAATATAGTTTCTGTGAGTATTTCATGCCATCTGTTGCCTTCGTCCCTAATCATAATCGATTCAAGCTTTATAGACTGAAGAGTCGCTGCTATCCGACACTAGATGTCACAGCGCGTTGTTAAAATTGTTTTTTTTTTTCTAATAAGAATTGTTTTTTTAACTGGAAACGTGGGCACGGTAATAATATTTAATAGTATGAACGTGACATGGGCGTTTTGTTAGAAATCAATTATTATTATTACACATCCGATGTACTTTCTTCTTTCTTCAGTCTTTTTACAGCATCATTGTTAGCTCCCAAATTTCGGGTCAATAATTCTAATAATAATTATTATTTTGTTCTATCAAAAGAAAAGATGCAAATAGGGATATTGTAAAAATACACTATTGGTTTGTCGAAAACTGAGACTTATACAGACTTTCAACCGAATTACAAAAAAGAAGCTTTTCAGTTCCCTTCTAATAACAACCGACTTCCAAAAAAGAGATCCTCAAATTGTTGTAGTTGTATTTATTATTGTTTGTTATCTAACAACCCCATATTTAAGAACCGATTCATTTATTGTTTCCAATTGAAATAATATAGGTACTTACAGAAATGACCCAAAAAAAGTCTGATTGACAATTAACTTTCGGGAAAAGTCTACCGTACGTAAGTACCTACTATATCAGTATTCTAGAAAACTTAAGTTACATTAAGAATAACTATAACGTAATTGCAATATCCCCAATCATTTTTAAGACTACAATGTATTTAAGTAGTGCGTTATAAGTATAACTTAATTAATATGCTCTGACAGATATCAAACATAATAACTTTCATGTAAGTAGGTATTAAGTAATTTACCAGCATCTCAATTTATGCTTAAACGTAGCTGTGACGTTTCAATGGAATTTACCGTCGGTTTCCAACCCTGCAGGTGAACTGTCAGCATTCCGGGATGAACAAGGATAGGGCTACCATGAGCACGAAACTTGAAAGACCTGAGACTAGCGATGAGCACACTATTGTGATGATAGTTACTTTTGTGAACTATCATGGTACCGACTTCGACAAGTTATTTTACAGTTTTGAGTGTTGAAAGAGGTTCCATTTATTGTTGTAAAATTTTCTTTCACCCTTTTCAGTGACCTTTGCTACACACGGGATCAATTATTATTGTCATTGTGTATGTTCACCGATGTCATCAACCGCAACTATAATATCGTCGAGATATGCGTAGCACTTTTTAGTTATTGGAGTGTAACTCAAAAACCGCTTGTCCGATTTTTGTGAAATTTAAATGGGACCACCATCGATATGTACTCTATCAAATAAAAAAGAATCATCAAAATCTGTACATAAACGACGTTTGTTGGGGGATTTTGGTGGACTAAACGTTTAGAAATAAATGCAAACATATTATGCTGTAATTTTACCTAAATGTTATTATCTATTTTATGAGATTAGACAAAATAGTGTCAAAAACTGCACATAATTTAGTCTTAAAACAGAACTTAAACAACCCTTTTTATGAAACAGTTTCATAAACTGCTATTAAAGTACGAAACACTTTAGCAAAAATAGGACATATTCCGAAAAATAACGAACAAATGGTAACTTCAACTAAGGCGAGGAGTAAATAAGGGTTAGAGGGGGTACTATTTGTCTTGCAGGAGACATGTGGATCGTTGGTTTGTTTATTTGAATTCGGAATGGCTTGTCAAAGGAACCTTCGGGATTGGGGTGGAAAGTTAATAAGGAACTGATAAGGAAACGTTTCTACAGTTCCAATGACCTTTTACGTTTTAACTCTCTACAGATTTTTCATAACTGGAGTGATTCGAGTCGCGTAGGCAACACACAACAAAAACGCCGACGGAGGGCGCAGGACAAAGAGATCTCATATCGCAAGTGAGCGAGAGAAATAGAACTAATAGGTACTAGCGGTAAACGACAAATTGTAAATAACTAATGAAAAAATTGACCCTTAAAAATTCGGGCAATCGATTCTGTCATGGTAAATAATAATGTCTATATATTTTGTCATTGATTGAACTTATTTTACAGACACAAAACGTGAATAAGAAAAGTGTACAGGCTCATTCTCGATTTTTTCTATCAAGACAAACATTGTCAATAGGTAGTATTTTCGGATCGAAGATTTTGTGTGATATAAAAAATATATCTAATTAGCATTTTAAGTTAAAAACAAGTTACTCATTGGCCTGAAGGCTAGATTGTAATTTTGATGTGAGGACCAAAGATGGAAACAAAAAAAAATAATAATAAATATTTATTTCATTTCTGTAACATATACGGTTTTTATAGGAAACATGCACAAAATTACCATAATATTGATCGCTCACATCAGCTTAATTTTGACCTAATATTTGTGTTTGCTGAAATTACCTACTCTGTATGATCTACCAATTACAAATCAGTTTGTTCATGTTTGTTATAGAATAATTTAAAATATATTTATTTCATGTCAAAGATACTGTTCTCTCAAGGAAATTGTAAAATCTAAAGACCACAATATGGCAACGAAATGAAAAGTATTCAACGCTTGCATACTTCCATGCATCACTTACGGCTGAGAAACATGGTCCCTTACAAAATACCATAGAGACAAACTAGGAAAGTGCCAGAGAGTTATGGAACAAAGCATGACAGGATCAAGAAAGCAAGATAGGATTAGCAATGTGCAATTAAGAGCAAAAACTAAATTAACCGATATCCTGGAAAAAATAGACATCAAAAATGGAAATGGACTGACCACATGTTGAGATCTGAAAAGTGGAGCCAAATCACAACAAATTGGTATTTATGAGATGGCAAGAGATGTCGAGGATGACAACAAATGCGCTGGGAAGATGAGCTGAAACTTACTGCGGGCCCCAAATGGAGGAGAGTTGCCCGAGACAGGAAGCAATGGAAACTACTGGAGGAGGCCTTTGCCAAAAGGCACACTGAGTTGAGAGACATCCTATAGGCAAACAAACCAAACAATACAGTTATAATGATTAATCTCACCCAGTTTAATAGGCTAAATAAATAAATAAATATTTCTTGTTATGTTCAGCAGAAAAGTTTGGTTTAATGTGGATGAGTCCGTGGACTAAATTTCCCGCGAATGATATTTTTTCAGCAAGAGACTTCTAACAAGTATTAGAATCTTAAAATAAATGAGTGAAAACAGTAAATTCATTCTCAAGTTAAGGCATGACCAAGGGAAAAGGGGATTAATTTGTACAACATATACCTAACCTACCTTAAATATTATTAAGTATTATTTTATTGTTATGCTTTACATACTGTTGTTCGTGCGTCACTTTAAGGTCTGTGCTGAAAATCAGCGCTGCAGACTCGTCTGCAGCATATGCTGAGCTCAGGACATTTCAGACACTACCAAGTATGTCAGCTATCCTAGGGATTATCATAATAACCGAAATAGTAGCATCACAGCCGGCTTATATTACCTTTGTATTACCTATTATTAGTTATTATTATAACTATTGTTGTATTATTGCTGAAATTTTTGCATGTCTGAATAAATGTTTTCTTTCGTACTTCTTTCATTCTTTCCATAATATTTGATTCTTCCCGCTACCTCAGTTATCCTACGGGAACCATAGTTTTTCCAGGATAAAAAGTAGCCTATGTTCTTATCCAAGGTTCCATTTATGTTTTTACCAAATGTTATCTTAATTGGTCAAGCCGTTCACGCTTGGTGCCGTGACCAAGGGTAATAGCGATTCATTTTTATATTTATATAGATAGATTTATACCTAATCATTATTATAATATTATACCTACATAAAACTAAACAACTGAAATAAAAATCTTAAGTCACGGATAATAACGCGTGATTCAACTAGTAATAAAATAATTTCTCAATACTTCAGTCAATCGTATAAATGCTTAAGTTTTATTCACTACATGTAAATCTTAGTCCTTAATTGTAGATAATAAACGTAATTAGGCACGGCTCGGCGAATCCGCTGAGGACTGTTAACTTTGCTAAATTTCAAGCAGCTAAGCACGCGACGTGGGTTGAGACTATACTCATAGTATAGACAATTAATTATACCTACCTAAGGTGAGATGCTCAAGGGAGAAACAGTTGGAATGGAATGGAATTTGACATTACGTAAAACCTACTACTAGCAATGATGTTTTACTAAAGATGACGTATATTCATACTGCGCGGTGCTCTGATTTTGTTCCTTTACGACATAAACATGCTTACTGCGACAGATAATACGGTACAAATAATATAGAAAGGGATAGCTGTATGTTTAGACTTGCGCTTGAAATACGCGTCGCAATGAAAATTACTACAATTGACTTAATTTTTCCGCCTCAGTTCCCGCGCGCTTGTAGTTGATTACTAGACATCTATGGTAGTCAAAAGTAAAATAAATAATGTATTTTTCATGTTTGGTTATTAAATAAGTACCTATAATAGTAGATCTAGGCCGTCTTGCACCAACGAATTATGCGAGATTTTCGCGTGATCTCCGATTAAATTATAGTATTTTCACAACCGGCTGGATATCATTTCATACGCCACCATCTGACTCTGCATGTAAAATTAAAAAAAAGAACACAAACTATTTAGTTTTTAGATAATCATTCTATGTTTCAAGTAAAACGATCAAAAACACTATGAAAATCGAAATGCATGAGGGTTATTCGCGACTAATAGTATAATGATATTTATACTCTAAGTTCGCGACAAAATCTCCGCTCAACTAAACATTTATTTTTGTTCTTTTTGGCTTCGTATTTCGTGTGCATTCAGCCAGTGTATGTCAATAATCGGGTTTTGTTGCTGCTTGACGTTGGTGGCCTGAAAGCTATTAGCTAAAACCTCCCTCCCCGTTCCCACGATATTCAGTAAAGTAGTCGACTTGTTACTGAAACCTTATTTGAAGATTGTGGAGACAAATAAAGTTAAACATAGGTAAATCTTTTTTGTCTAAATTTCCCGCCGTAAGAACGAAATAACGAAAAAAATATTTAGGGGATTGTCCCCTAAATATTTTTTGCGTTATTTCGTTCTTACGTTATTTACGTGAGACATCTACTTCTTAAAGCTGTTGTCCTAATAATCAATTTACTTCTTTTCTCCTATATTCAATGATACTCAAAATATGAGAAACATATGTTGAACATAATCATAATGAACTTTTAGAATCGTAAAGAAATGTTCGAATAACAGTTTAAACTTCTACTGGCAATCAAAATACTGTCAAAGCATTACGATATAACACCCAATTACAAACTTGATAGGTTTAATTAAATTTCTTGCATCAAAGCCTGCCCAATCTCCCATAATTAGACCTCACCGGAATCCCGAAGTTCCTTCATCAAGATACTAGCTGCGTTAGTTTAGCCTTAGTTTAATGTATGCACATTATCTAAGCAAGTTCGCTGCTATCTTACCGCAGTGCACTTGTAGACAGTACACCAAGTTATGCTATTTTGACTTATACAGGAAGCTAAAGCTTCTGGCGTATACCTACGCCAGAAGCTTTAGCTTCCTGTAGTACATAAACATAGTACATATTATGTAGTAATCCACAGCGTGATGTTTTCTTGTATTCGCTTGGCTTGTTGCCAATGTCAAGTTTGAAAAATTGTGACTGAGGACACAGTGTTCAAGCCTGTCTTTGAAAACCAGCCAACTTTTTTGTAACATTAGTACTAGCTGCGTTAGTTTAGCCTTAGTTTAATGTATGCACATTATCTAAGCAAGTTCGCTGCTATCTTACCGCAGTGCACTCGTAGACAGTACACTAAGTTATGCTATTTTGACTTGTACAGGAAGCTAAAGCTTCTGGCGTATACCTACGCCAGAAGCTTTAGCTTCCTGTAGTACATATTATGTAGTAATCCACAGCGTGATGTTTTCTTGTATTCGCTTGGCTTGTTGCCAATGTCAAGTTTGAAAAATTGTGACTGAGGACACAGTGTTCAAGCATGTCTTTGAAAACCAGCCAACTTTTTTGTAACATTAGTGTTATTCCACGTCTGAACACACCTTCGCTAATCATCAAGTGAGATTAAACGCTTAAATGTAAATAAAAACTTTTCTGTTTTTTTTTTACCGCTATGACAAGAACCTTTCAAAGTGTATTTGCCTTAATTGATCACGGTGGCGCACGACGTTGCCCGACTATAAATTCACTTGTAGAAAAGATTTCTCGCCAGACAGTATCTGTCGAAAGATTTTATACTGAATTCTAGTGTAGGTACTGTGATCTGCAACCCCCTCCACACCCACCAACTCTCCGGTTCGTTACGTGTGCTCAATTTAGTTTCTATATACTTCCTATGTACCTACGTTACGTGGTAAGATTACAATTTTGATGGAAGCAATATTGGTATATAGAATATGTACTCTTGAAGAGTCTGTTAGAGTGCATCACTTATTGGTGAATAAATTGAATTCTATTATAGAACGTAGTCGTATGAAGCATAATCAATAGAGGCCACTTTGTGTTTATTAGTTTTACTAGCGGATACAAATGTTTCGAAATATCTACGCACGACACACATGGCGATGGGCAAAATTAGATTTATATGTAATAAGTTCTAGGTAACAATTTGTTTATTTCTGAGATTTGTTCGGGTTCAATGGCTGAGAGAAAAAAATATGAATACGCAATAAAATAACATTTGAAACATAAGAAAATAGTATGTTAGCAGTTATAAAACATATTAGCTGTAGTATTCCTAAAATAATAAATATAAAAAAAATAAATTAAAAAATGTCTTTCTTTTTTGAACAATTAAAATATGTGTTTCCATAAATTTTAAAACGTAATAATTCGGTGTAATCTTTATTAAAGATTCTGTGAATCTGTCACTTCAATGAAGTAGTGTATAAATAACGAATATTTAACAAAGTGGTAGGTATGGTGCGTGGTAACCGCTATTTTCACCCATCAACGTATGAAATTACGAATCTTTTGAAATATTCACCTAAGATCAAATATCATAATTATTATGTAATATATTGCTCTATTATTAATAGTTTTCCGATTGCACTAAGGAGGTAGTGAAGTGAATGGTAGTGTTGGAAGAGGAAGGCCTAGGCGAATGTTCCGAAATCAGATTGAGAATTTTGTAAGAAAGGGTCAACAGCATTCTGAGAAGCTCTTGTATGAAAGGTTTGATGAGCGTGGATTAAGCGAAGTAAGTGTGTCGGTATCGTAGCAAGTGGAAGGATGTTGTCTCTGCCTACCCCCATGGGAAAGAGGGGTGAATTAAGTATGTATGTATCATTAATACTTTTCGCAGCACAAGGAAAAAATATTGCTCAAAAAATGCGTTTACGAAGCCTGTTCTATATGTCGTGTACGATTAAATATAATTCTGTATTTAAAAGAGAATGGAAACATGGTCCAGCAGTATTTAGAATTCATTAATTGACAAACGAAAAAACCCACAAACACCAACATTTTCTATATAATAACGTTCTGAAGTGAACACGAACGTTTCTTATAACATGCACATATTTGGCTCAACGGATCAGCATTGCAATTCAGCGTGGCAATGCTGCTAGCATTCTGGGCACGCTGCCGGCCGGTAGCGGGTTAGAACATTTAAGTTATCTATAGGCTACCAATAACTAGTGGATTGCTCAAATGTTATTGTAGTAGCTGCAGTATTGTAATTAGTTATTAGTGTTTTATTATAATAAAGGCATTTGCCCTATTAAACTAGACATTTTTTTTTTTTTTTTTTTTTTTTCTCAGCTATGTGCGTCCACTGTTGGACGTATGCCTCCCCCATATAGGGGGGATTTGCCAATACTCGCCACGCTTGGCAGGCGGGTTGGCGAGCGCAGTATGATTTCCGATCCTCAGAAGGCGCTGCTGCCCACCTCCTGGTACGTTATCCCTTAGCCGACTCTTACGGCACCCGCGGGATGAGATGGGGGAGTACTATTCTAGGCCGGTACCACCACGGCCAGAATAGACATTTTATTGGCTTCGAAGAATTAACAATTCTTCGGCGCGCTTTAAGCTTGTAAAATATTGCATCGGGGTGTTTAAAATAAAATAGTCTTGTAATATGCTGACGACATAATTACTTGGGGTGTACTTAAAGGGACGCTAAGGAATACAAATATATTTATTTGACATAACAATAGGTCTAACAATACATGAACCCATTGGCTCCAAACTAGTTTCACTGTGTTTTGAAACAGAATTCAACATCGTTTGAAAACAGATTTCACTGAAAAAGATCATAAAGCAGGTGACTGACCTAGATTAGGTTAGGTGGAAAGACAGAACGACATGGCCAGGTAACCTCCCCGTGCACGCACTACTGCTTGACCCTTATGAATCATTCGGGATTTGGGGGGAAAGGGCAGTGTTGTCGGCCGGTGCACTCTGGGCTTTGAGTATCCAGCCTAGAGACCTTGGGTAAACATACATTTATGCTACCTATCGTTTAGTCGGCAAATGTTTATTTATAGAGAATAATCCTAACAAAACGTATCTACTTTTATTTCTGTAGGCAAGCACAGCTTAACGCCACTTATCGTTTTAGAGCAATGATGTTTTACTAAAGATGACGTACTTAGGTATATTCATACTGCGCGGTGCTCCGATTTTGTTCTTTTACGACATAAACATGCTTACTGCGACAGATAATACGGTACAAATAATATAGAAAAGGATAGCTATGTGTTCGCGTATTTTAAGCGCAAGTCTAAACTTGCGCTTAAAATACGCGTCGCAATGAAAATTACTACAATTGACTTAATTTTGCCGCCTCAGTTTCTGCGCGCTTGTGCGACATCTACCTCATATAAATATATAATATCATTGTTTCAGAGCCAAAAAATGTCCATTTTAAGAACGAAATAACTTAACCTAACCTAAGCACCTCCAATTTTGTTTTTAATAGGCTAGTGTTAAATGCGATTTAGCATCTGAACGTACAATCTCTGCACACATTAAAACTATCTATCGTTTTAGCGCCGAAAAATGTTTATAGAAAACCTAACCTAACTTACATATACCGTTCATTTATACAACCCCACGTGTAAGCGCTGAGGGCTGTAGGTAAGTCTAGTTACTCACATTATGGATAGAAAAGTCCAAACCACGTGTAGAAAGATTGGTTTGGGCTATAATTTAGCCATTACAAACGCCAAAGTATATGATTCGCCCGCCACATTACTCACATACCTACCTGCTGTCTATTCTACAAAACACTTTGTACATAAGTACAGTCAGAGCAATAAATAATTTAGGTACATAAACACGATACATAGGCGCAGTCCGCAGAATACATAATGTGAGGGTAACAAAGCCGCGTGTGTACCTCCCTATTGCCCACCAAATTCTAAGACGATTGGTTCAAGTTAAAGAAAATGTGCAGTTTTCTGTTTCTTATTTTATTTAGTCTGTCTTATTATGTTTGTGTGTAAGTATATTTAGTGCTTGCTGTATGTAAAAATATGGTACTTACACTCATATATTTGCGTACTAGAATTTACTATGTCATGGTCACCATCACGGAAAAGATATCGACCATAATTATTGTCTCGGACTTTCATAATTCATTGCCACTGCAGGCATTACCTCGATAGATACGTTGCTTTCACTACGCTTCTTGTTTTCGCAGCCTAAATGTTTTCAGGTATATCTACTATATTTCAAACTGTTTAATTACCCACAAATGAAAGAACATGAACAACTTACAACAGATTTTTTCATCATATTCACACCCCCGCACTAGGATTCCCTGTGTCGTGGGAGGCAAGGACACACACAATCACAGCACACAAACACCCAAGACCTGGGACAAACACCTACACACATCGCACAAATGTTTGCCCCTGCCGGGATTCGGACCCAGGGTCCAGAAGACACAGAAGACATGTCACTGACATTGACCACTGCGCCACGGCGACCGTCGCGTCGGGTTAACTACCACAGATACAAATGAGCTTCAAATGAAATCTTTAAAACAACGAATAGGTTTTCTTAAATCGTAGCACTCTTTAACTGTTCTTAACAGTTTCGCACTTGTTTATGTTTGTGCGAGTGAAGTGGCTAAAACGAATAAAATAATACGTCATGTTATCTTACACTTATGATACGTTTTTTATCCAGGAATGAGCCCAGGAAATCTTCTACGTCTTTTGTTTGCGAAAACGAGATTAAAACAGCGGCCAAATGGTAGATGGCGGGCGGATATTAACTTCACTTTTCGGTCATAACTAAGCTAGATAATAAGGTGTTTGACTGAAAACATCTTTTAGCATCTGTTGTGTATCAAAGTTGCCGCAAAATCAAAGTGAAATTAGAAATAATTTAGAAATAAATGTTTTAGTTATGGCTGTATGAGAATTTAATGTAAGACAAAATCGGTGTGCCAGTTTACATATTTTTAAAGTTAAACTCGATTTTTTCAATCGCCTTAGAAATAAAAGTAAACATTACCCCATCTATTGGAAATAACGTTGATATTCGTGTTGGTAGCATTGACAATAATTATCAATCCAGTCGAACTAAACAAGACCAGGGAATTAGTCATCTAATTGATTGACTTATAGGAGCTAAAAACGAAATAGTAAGTAGAATAAAAAAAATGTGCGTGTGACATTTCTTTCCGGGGCTTTGAAATATATTTATGAGATGCGCTCATATAAACAGTATGTTTCAAACAACTGAAAAATACATGATATATATATACTTATGTATATAAGTATATATATCAGTCAACAGGCTACCATAGTACAGGCTCTGCCTAGTTTGGGACCCGAAGACCTTGTGTTAATATTAATACAAAAAAAAATTGTGTTCGCTTATATCTTACTCTCGTACCACATCCGAACGGAGCGGGTAAGTAACGAAGGAGGAATTTCGCCTGAGCCATCCGTCCGCAAACAAACGGCGGAGTTTCGCATACCGTCCGCTAGATGCCTTGCGTCATGCCTCTGTGATCTCGTTCTATGTACGTTTTATTAGGTAGCTAGCTGTGTACCTATTCGGAGGATGTTTGTGACTTTTCAGGTATTTGAGGTGTTATGTTACACATGTGAAATCTTATTCTTTGCACATAACTGCTACATTTTATTTGGATTTTTTTCTGGCTTGTTATTTTCACCACGTTTTGGACAGAATTTTACTCAGAGCTTCGTAGAATAATACGAGTAACGGCGGAGTAGCAATTAGCATATTGGAGTGGCATATAGACTTTTTGGTTATGCTATGTTATGCTTGGTTGGTTATGCATGGTTATGCTTTTATTGTAATACCACCGACACTTGTACTATCAGAGATTGCAATAAAGTTTTTTTTTTTCATTTTTATTTTTATTTTATAAACACAAGGTCTTCAGGTCCCAAACTAGGCAGAGCCTTGTACTATGGTAACCTGATGACTGATATATATATATACTTATATACATATACACACCCAGACACAGGTCAAACAGACATGTTCATACACACAAATGTTTGACTTGTCCGCGAATCGAACTCGGGACCAGCGGCTCAGAAGGCAGAGTGCTACCAACTGCGCCAACCGACCAGTCAAATATAATTTAATTGAATGTTAGTTATGAGTTTATGAGGTATATAAACCTACCGTGATGGTTTATAGTTTGTTCACCTGACAAACATTTCTTGGAATTGGAGGCTAAGGGGTGTCTATCAATATCACCGAGGACACGGAGCCGCTGAGATCTTTAAGATAATTTTCAAACACAGCTATTTCGTTCGAAATGTGCTAAAATTAGAAAAATATTGACAGAAAGAAAGAAAGAAAACAAATATATTTCTGACAAAAGGCAACACTACAATACACATACATGGACACTTAAATCTACAGACCCCTACAAACAGACATCAAAAATAAAAATAAAAAATTAACATAAAATAAGCACAAAATTAAAACAACGTTAATGTAGGTATTGCAGTGATGCGTGATGCCAGAAATGAGTCCCTACTCCCTATTATTGATGTTTCTTGCCTATTTTTGTGAGGGTTGTAAGAGTTTTTCTAAGGTATTTTTTTACATGTGTAATTATGATGAAGTGCGGGGGTTGTATATGTGACCTCAATGCAAAACTAATCTGCGGCGCGACGTGTGAGACATAAGATGGTATGTAAACTCTAAGGCTTTCACGGCCGGCGTTGCATGTTGTATGTATTGCGACAAGAGCGTAGAACTCTCATCCGCGGCGTCTTCTCTGATGCTGATCAGTATCAGAGAAGACGCCGCGGAGGAGAGTTCTACGCTCTTGTCGCCGCTCGGACCTGAACCACTGAAGATGTCGACCGCAGTGATCGACGAAACGTCTGGAACACAAGTTTCACATAGACCACGGCCAAACAGCCCGAAAGCAATACATACAACATAAGATGGTATTTTCAAATAACCACTAATTGGCTGTTGTCTTAGGGCTACAGTCTTTAGACTTCAATGAAGGCCAGCGGGCGGTCAACAATTATCGCGGTAATGACAAATGCGTTTGAACTATGTTGTGTCTCCTACACTAGAAGTAAGTAAGGAAATTAAAAAGTAAAACATTGTGATTAGGATTTTTTTTGGAAACTGTAGGTCATCTGTAAAGTACACATTTAATTTTTTTTATTTATTGGATTTCCCAAGAATAGTTACATTACAATGAATCTTATTAATAACTAGGTAACTTAAGTTTGCACTATTTTTTACACGGAAATACCACTTACAATAACAGAATAATTATGTAAATTTATGAGTACTATTGCATATAGTTAGTATTAATATCAGACATTTAACATAATATAATATTATAATATACTAGTGGTTCGCTCCGGTTTCGCACTGGTATAAAATATATAGCCTATCTCATAAATGGATGTTATTATACATATAAACCTTCCTCTTTAATCACTCTATCTAATAAAAAAACCGCATCAAAATCCGTTGCGTAGCTTTAAAGATTTAAGCATACATAGGGATATAGAGACAGAGAAAGCGACTTTGTTTTATACTATGTAGTGATGAAATGAACACACATCATAATTTGTCCCGCTCTATCTGCCTGTAAACACCCTCGAGTCTCCGTATTGTCATCGGCACCTCCGCCTGTTAACCGCGCTGGTGTGAACGAGCCTTTAGACGAAGACCTGTGTTTCAGCAGAAGTAATGTCAGTGTCTGTGTTGCTATATAATTTGCCTTAGCTTACTATATTACCTACGTAGAACATTTTGTCGACATGAGTATATGTCGAGATACGCAGTATAGGGGTAGATTTATTTACAATACGTATTTGCCCGGGGCGGGGTATACCCGGCCGACGGGTTACAAACGTTTGCATTACCAACTGGATATCAAATAGTGTGGGCAAGGTATAAACTACTTTGTTTCTTTTTATTGAATATCTTAGCTTTAATAATTATAGTATCATGTTGTATGTTTTGCTTCCGGGCTGTTTGGCCATGGTCTAAATGAAACTTGTGTTCCAGACGTTTCGTCGATCACTGCGATCGACATCTTCAGTGGTTCAGGTCCGAGCGGCGACAAGAGCGTAGAAGTCTCCTTCGCGGCGTCTTCTCTGTTACTGAGGTGAAGGTTACTGAATTATAGTATCGATTGAGCTTCGTTCGGCGTTTTAGAGATGGCGCTGTAAGCGACGCATAGAAAAATAGATATTTGGATAATACTTTTTTTACCTATATACATGATTGAGGTTCGCTTCCAACCGGGCCTCATTGAGATCAATGGGGTAGGCGTATGTCCAGCCGTGGACAACCTATGGCTGCGATGATAATGTATGGATAACCTTAAAAATAAAAACCGTAGATACAGGTAAATAAACATATTTCCAGCTTAAATATGTATACAACAATTTGGTCGTTTTGCCACGGGTAAGAGATTAAAAATACTTTACCTATTTCTCAGACCTACCAATTATACCCAAAATAATCATAAAAATCAAGCTAGCCGTTTTGGAGGAATTCGATAACAATCACTGTGACGCGAGACTTTTATATATTAGAAGAAAATATATCTGCTGGAAAATATGGCCAGCTCTATGTGCCAGCTTATTTCAATATGTCGATACAGTTGATGTCAATTTACGTTACTATTTGTCCCATCACTACGTCCCGTAGCCCGTGGTGCTTGCGGGCCGAAACCGAATTTCCGAAACGTCTAATAAGTTGGATAGTAAGCTGACAACATCGTGTACTATGTACATGACAGCACCATTCTGACAAGAACTCCCTCACCTCCCTCTCGAACGTATTGCAGCATCGTGACAGGATGTATGTAGTGGTGAAAGAGAGGTCTTAGTAGATTGGTCGGTTTGGATGTGCGAGTCTCATTTGCCTTCGCTAGTTACTGTGTGCGGAATTACGAAATGTTTAGTTGGATGCAGAGATGCTTGGAGTGGGAAATACACGCAGACGTATTGTGGTGATAGTGTGGGTAGTACAGGAAAAGTTTAAGAAGTAATGGTAAAACAATGGCAATTTTATTTTAAGTTCTCTTATCATACGTAAGAAGAATTTATTTATTTACTAAAATTGACTAATTTTCTGTTCACGCTAAAATTCAAATTTGTATAACACTCACCAATTCTATTCCTAATAATACAGTTTACGGGTAGTTTTCGTTTGCGGGTAGTCTTACTTGACACTAAGCTCAGAGCTTACTAACTTATTTTACGCAAAAGTACCCGCGATTTGTCATATCTTATAGGATTCTCTTTCACAAGTGCTAAACCTAAGTTGGTTTAGCACTTGTGAATGAGAATCCTATAAGATATGACAAGTTAGGTATCGTAATTTTGTACAAGCTTTCTTTTATTACACAAATTGTCACTATCTCACTTGATGGTCTGTGGTAAGAGATGAAATCACGCAGTCTAGAGTACATACTGGCTCTCAGGCACAACTGTGTACCTACACGTGATTGAAGAAGTAAAAATTATGAAACATAACAAACAAGAGAAAAAAATATAACTTTTTAAAGAGTATCATAATATAGTATAAATAACACAATTATAAATGTAACACACAGTAACAATAATACATATTTACAATTTTAATGTGCAATGCGTGTGTTGTGTAGTTAGAAACCAAAAATGGGAGTAAAATAAACAGTAACTGTACTTTCCGAATCTTAAATAATTGTTCAGATACTGATGTTACAACAATAAACCATGAAACAACAAACAGATCGAGAGGCGATTCATAAAAGTGTCATTTTTCCGCCGCCAGCCAGACACTCGTTTAATTCACTAATTAGAGGAAAAACGGAAAAGAAACCGCGAAGGGGGAGGAGGGGGTCGATTCACTTTCCATGGTTGAGGTAGGTCTGGGAAGATTTTTACGTCAGTTTTCAGTCTTCTTTGAACTGTTTGGATTGCCAAGAATTGGCCTTTGTTAATTTTGACAATGTCAAATTAGATATTGTTTTTTGGTTATGGTTTAAGGTGACCATAATTGGTAACCTCGGCCTATAGACAGATACAATTCGTAAATAACTGCACTGCGACCGTCACCTCACGACATAAAGTTTGTAAGTCTCATGTGCCTGTAATTTCACCGGAAACCATACCTTTCAAACCGGAACACAGTAATGCGAACACTACTGCTTGGCGGTAGAAATAGACATGGTGGCATTACTTCTTCGCCCGTACTAACAGACAGAGACAGTGAGATAACTATTTCAGACAATATAGCGCCATCTATTAGGTAATTTTATTATTACTAGCTTCTTTTTTTCGCAAGTCTTTCTTCACGCCACTTACTCATAGGTACGTGTAATGTGGCCTTATGTCAGTAAACACTTTAAAAGTTTAGAAGCTTCAATGTTCTACATGAAGTATTTATTTGTACCTACAGTTAATAAATAATAAAATATAGATAGAGATATATATGGGTATAGTGATAGTACTGAGAAGAAATTATTCCAGTTAGATAATAGGTATAATACTGCTCCAAGTCTACAGTTATATAATTATTACACATATCATGATTTTTATGTTATCTGAAAACAGCATTATTTTATTGCTTGTCTTTACATAAACATATAACATTCACGAAAGGTAGCAAAAATCTTGTAGGAACTTCAGATACTAATTAGAATTGTAATTTGTAGACTTTCGCGATTCGAACACATTGTTATTAAATCAAACGAGGCTTGATCGCGAGAAAAACATTTAGTAATTTATTATTATTTAACGTCGAGGTAAATAAATTACTAAATGTTTTTCTCGCGATCAAGCCTCGTTTGATTTAATGACTAATTAGAATGTCCACCACAGCGACCAATTCTCGTGGCACCAACAATCTCGCCTTCGCGAACATTGCCGCGTTGAGCAATCATAATGAATATTTTATTTTATCATAGCGAGCTTCGCGCGCCCCGCCTCCCCAGCCCTGAACTTGACACTGAGCGAAAAATTAGTTCACAAGGCGAAAGTGAACTTTGTACAGAGTTTGCACTTTTTGAGACAACCTAGACTGAGATAAAAGAAGTTCTGAGACGCCACGAATTCCACCCCACGACGCGCCCATTCAACCACCCTCATTCAATATTTTGAACGCGTTTTGAGTCAGAACTATTTAGTTACTACTGCCAATTAAGCAAACCCTGCAGTGAAAAAAAACTCTGAACAGTTCAAAAAGCACACGAGAACGGGGCTACTCGTGAATTAACATACTTAACTCAAAGCTACCAAACTAACCGCGTACGAGAGAAAAAAATCTAACGTGTTTCACGCATTCACTTGGTGTATGAGGCTAATTAAAAAAGTACAGAGGTTGGCTTCGCGAGTGGTGTAGTTCCGCTACTCTCCGCCAGGCGGTGGTATTCGCTTTGACGGATCTCGTGGGTGGTTTTTGTGATGTTTGTGAGCTCTCATTTTTTAATGAGGAAGTGTATAGGAGTTTGAGCAAAGGGGCTGCGGGGCGGACCCGGCTTTGTGCCGATAACCGAGGGCCCGGTTAGGCGTGCGACACGCAAACAGTTCCTATTTCCTGTTCCGGCGCGGTTTACGCTTCCACCAGCCACTGAAAGAGTTACGTTTGCTGTTCATTTATTCATTGCGTTTCAAAGAGCTGATAATGAAGGGATTATGGCGTCTATATGGGCTGTAAAGATTGCCAGTGTAGGGTTTAACTAGTAAAGGTGTCACGGTACGACTATCATTTAAATCTTTGCCGTAGTTTTATAAAATACAAATTGTCTCACATGATAAACCTGTAAGTCTTGCAATTAGCTAATCGAAAAGTACATTTTAAGGTGAATCCTATTGTAAAAAAGCAGGGGCTTAAGTATGAAAATGCACTTTGAAAAAAATATATACTTTGAATTTGAGTCTGACACGATCATAACTTCCAGATGAAGAACTGCAAATAAGTTCGAAACTGGTCGGAGAGTAATTTTCCAGTATTTACCACGTGAGTCCTAGTCGGTTTGTTAGATTACGATGTACTTTGAATTTATATATATAATTGGTGTGGCATTACACCTACTATTACCTACTACTTTTACCTACATGGTGTGACATTTTTTGATTGATATATTTATAATAGTCATTAGAGATGAAAAGTGGTTTATGTACGATAACCGTAAGTGAAAAGTGTGAGTCTTTGATCTCAGATCAAGGAACACAATGATCCCCTAAAGCAAGAGCTGTTCCGGCGTAAATTAAAATCGTGGCTGATCTCCAAAACCTACTATAATATAAAATAATTCTTTAATGATTATTCACGGTGCAACTGTAATTTATGTAATTGTGATTAAGTATAAATTTTTTGTATGTAAGTAAATATGTAAAATTAAGTAGTATAATTAGTAAAATTAAGTAGTAGTAAAATATGTAAAATTTGTAACATTTATAATATAACATTTGTATATAAAATATAATACTTATAGACCACTATTGAATGCTCAAACTGGGCAGGCTGTTGATACTATTTTAAATTGTAACATGTTTATTTTTATATCACACAGTTGTTCAATAAATATTTCTGATTTCTGAAAGATTACCTATAAAAATATTTGTACCAAAAAATGGAACCGACTTCACCACTCAAAAGTGTGAAATAACTTGTTGAAGTCGGTACCACGGTAGATAAATACAAATACAAATACAAATACAAATATCTTTATTGAAAACAGTAAATATGTCTACTTATCTAACGTACACTGCCTTTTGTGTTAGTTAAAAACTGTGGTACAAAAGGCAGGCTCTTCCTTGATGAGCACAGTTTTACAATATGTGAAGATGATGATGAGTGAGGCTACTTTAGTAAAGGGAATTTAAAAACAATAATAGTTTGCACTAGGCTATTAGTATTACTTATTATATATTAATAAGATCAAAAGGTAAATCACTAATATCAAAATATTGTGCTCATACATTTTAGGTGTGTACTTTAAAATAAAAGAAAACTTAAAATGTATAACAAAATTAAAACACAAATGAATAGATACTAAGACGAATTAACTTTTTCATTTATTACACGCAATTTTCACAATTACACAGATAAATAACTATAATATTATCTCAAGCTTTATGCTTTTTCTTCTTATATTTATTTTAGCGCCATCTGTGTACGAGTAGCTAGTTAAATATTAAAAACAGAGATGTCGCTACGGTCGTTTTCAAATCAAAGACAGTTTTACAATTACCTGTCTACTCTAATTAAGTTTATCCTATAGGTATTTCTAATGCCAATCACCAATCGAATATAATTATTATAAAAATCTATTATTATTGATCGTTCAATAATGTATAATATATTTAGTAATGGTTTTACAAAAATGTATTGGTTACAATCGCTATATTGAAAATATGATGAGTGTTGTCGTGTTAAAGTTTTCATTGACATAATTATGACATTATTGTCACTATTATTATAAAGATGGTTTTAAGAGAAGGGGATATTTTGTGTGTATTACAAAACCATAATAACCAAGATAGTTTCAACACCAAGAAGATTCAATAGAGTAATGGAGGAAAACCTTCAAACTGTCAGAAAATAAGAAGCAATTCAAAATAAACGAAAATCTATTGAAAGCTGCTGTCAAATGTAAAAATTCTAATAACCTGATGCAATAGAATAATTAATATATTTGGAATTAAAATGACAAATCCAGGGCGTAGGCTTTAGTATTATCTGTGTGAAAGCGCTAAAATGGTGCGGTGGAGGTGCTGCCTGTTCTTGGCAATATTATTGGTTCTACCTGTCAGGACGATCCCCAAACTGGACGATGAGGATGAGGACTCGTAAGTACATTTATATTGAGTAGAATGGTGATTTGGTGAACACCATGACAGGACGCTGAGCGCTGACAACGCACAACGCCACGCTTAACTTTAAAGTTCATTTTTGTGTGGCGCTGCGACCATGATGTGGCTTGATGTTTACCATCAGTTCAATGACTCGATAAAAAGATAAAAATCTTTCGCTTACTGGAGTGAAATGATAAAAAAAATCTGTACGGAGCTTGATTTGAGCGTGAGTTGATTCTGCTGGTTTAATAAACTAAAGAACAAAATATTTACATAAACATAAGATATAGCTAATTGCAAGGCACAGTTTTCACCTCCGTTCTATATAAAAAGAACAGTTCTGACTTAAGTGTTTTGAGGTACATAAAAATTTGATTAGAAATGTGAACGGATTCCGGAGTTTTTATGTGAATACCCAGTTTGTGACTTGTTAGCATGGAAAGCACTTTCATTGGCTTAAGTTTTATTCTTTGTAAAATATGTTATGTACAAAAGTCATGAAGGTTATATTAGATTAAAATGTTTTTGTCAGGTTGATATTAAATCACTAATTGCATATTCTTCTGTGGCCCATATAAGAGTTGTAATTTGTGGTATTATAATTATAAATTATTGAGGATTCTTAGGTTCTTATTTATTAATAATTGGGCATGGATTATGTTCTTCAGGAATATTTTGTCTAGCTAATATTAATTATGAACGTATTAATAGTCGTATCAATGCCGTGGTGGTACCGGCCTAGAATAGTACTCCCCCATCTCTTCCCGCGGGGGCCGTAAGAGTCGGCTAAGGGATCACGTACCAGGAGGTGGGCAGCAGCGCCTTCTGAGGATCGGAATTCATACTGCGTTCGCCAACCCGCCTGCCAAGCGTGGCGAATATTGGCAAATCCCCCCAATATGGGGAGGCATATCTCCAGCAGTGGACGTTCTATTGCTGCGATGAATGAATGAATGAATAGTCGTATAAAAGCAAACAATATTATTCTGCATTTTGTCGTAGTGCCATTCCGTATCCGGGCTGTGAGGTTCACGGATGTTTTAAATTATATAAATACCCATACTGTACAACAGTGTTTGTAAAATGATTCGAACATGTTTGAGTGAAAATGTGTTACAAAACAAAAACAGCATAAAGTGGCACTTTTACCACGCATTGTTTACAATATTTTGCGAGAAAGTTTCGTAGTGTTACGTAACCATTACCATGCTATATACCTACTGTATCCAACCGGAGGCTTATGTCCAGCTGTGGACGTACCATGGCTGAGATGATGATGATGAATATCAGTATACACTTTGCATTCTTACACAGACTTTCGGATACAACCTTTAAATTTCTCACATTTTCATGGGCATATACATAATGATGACCTCGTAGCTGAGTTCGCCTATGTAATCTTAAATGATCAACTGGGTTGAGCAACGTAAGCAGCGGTCATACCTTAGATGGGTGACTGGCATTTTCAACTGAGCGCTACCGTGGTTCGCAAGGCACTTTTGGCCATCGATCCTGGTAATTAATTTATAATAACAGTCATTGTGCACATAGCTCGAAGAACTGATGGCCGTTGGGGCCGAAAAGTCCTAGAATGGAGACCACGGACTGGCAAGCGCAGCATAAAACGGCCACCGACCAGGTGGCGACAGACTACAGACGACCTGACTAAGATCGCAGGCAAGGGCTGGGTGCGGGCCGCTTTCAACAGGTCCTTGTGGAAATCAATGGGGGAGGCCTATGTCCAGCAGTGGACGTCCTATAGCTGAGATGATGATGATGATGAACAGTCATTGATTACGTTTATTGAGTCACGTTAGAGTCTAATAATAAGTCTGAAAAGCTCCTATAAAATATATAGGCTAGCCACTGCCTATCTGCCAACCAGCATTGGCCAGCATGGTCGTTTATGGCCAACACTCATATCTCAGAAGAAGGCTCATCTTCCAGCAGTGGGTACGTAATGGGCTGACTATGCTTTGAGTCCAGTAGAAGACTTTAGATGAGGAATATTGAGTCTAACGTGATGGAAAGGCTAACTATTGGCTGCCGGGAACAACTGAATTCTCGCAGAGACAGGCAACTACGAGTAGCCTCTAACTACAGGGCCCCAAGATCAAAAGTCTGGCACAGACCAATGATCCACTGCGGGTATCAATTTCAACGACGTAGTAGTTGTCAATCAGTAAAAGTTTCAAGAATGAAACAGGTCTTTATTTACTACAGATTAATTTTAATGTGAACCGACAACCTGACTAAGCTCGCAAGTAAGGGCTGTGCGGTCCGCTTCCAACCGGTCCTTGCCGTAATCAATAGTGGAGACATATGTCCAGCTATGGACGTCCTATGGCTGAGATTGATTGAATTTTAATGTTTCTTCAGAGCCATCCCAATTTTACATATATTTACACACTGAGCTGCCTTAGTGCTTAATATGATGCCCAGGAATAGAGGATGGACATGGCATGTAGCATAAATCATCATTTAACAGGGACAAAGAACTGCAGAGATCAAATCGCGCCAGGGTAAATTACCTACGTAAAACTTTCCCACCTAGACGTGTTGACGATAATGATGAGGAGGAAGAAGAAGAGGATGAGGACGAAGAAGAACCTCAACCAGAGAAGATGGAACACAGATCTCCTGGGAGGAGAGCACCGGCTCAGATGCCGTCAGTGAGCTCCGAGTCGATCACGAGAACAACTCCTCGCCGTCCGCTGGAGTGCTACGTATGCGCATACAAGGCGGAGACCCAACTGCGGTCTTGTTTAGACCCGACCAAATTCAGGTATCTGAAGTTTTATGTTAAACGCACTTTTATAACGCCAGGCTGTTCGCCCCATGCTCCTCCATTCCTGAAAGGTTCGAATTTAAAAAAAAATGTAATAATATACTAACGTTCCCTTACCGGGTCAAATTCAAATTCAAATTCATAACTTTATTGCAATCTCTAATAGTACAAGTGTCGTGGTACTATAGGTCGTGGTCTAATAGTACAGCAACTTTCGAAGAGAGGAGGGCACACCAAGTTTTACTGAATACATATTACATACACTAGAGAAAATTGAATCAATATTGGAATAATAATTATTCAATAACATAATGGAAATCAAATATTTTATTATAATTTTATGGCTTTATGGTATTTCTAAATCTACCTGGCCCTATCAGGTCAGGGTTCGTTTTGATGTTGGTTTGAGTTGACGCAATCACACAAAAATGTCATCAAAATCGGTCCAGTGGTTTAGAAGTTTAGTAGAATAGATATAACAGAAGAATTATAATATAACTATTTTTTATATAGGTACTCAAAACTTATGTAAGTACTGGTAACATAAGTTTTGAGTACATATAAAAAAAATTAAGGAAAGATCCAAAATCATCAAAATCAGTTACTATTTATTATAAAAAATAAACCGGCTTAGTGTTTTTCAAGGATAGTATTGTCGAGTTGCACGCATGTCAGTGGTTACATTTTATCCTATAGCTTTCCTATATTTATTTTTTTGTGAAGTGCGACAGGTAGTTAAATATCTTATCTACTTAATAAGTGCATCGTTCGATTGTATTTGTATAATTTGTTTTGCAAAAGTAATGGTTGCCTGTAAAGACTTACCTAAATACAGCCAACTTTCAGTACTAAGGAGTTTAAATAAATCAATATAAGACAAAATTGTATACGTTTCACATCTGGGAAAAATCAATATAATTATCAATATAAGACAAAACATTTGACAGCAATGGAGAAAAATATCATCCTTTTATTGAATTTACAGATTCTTTGGGGCTATGCAAAATCTCTCAGTGTATACTTATGAGCCATATACATATAATATGTAGGTATAGTTTTATTACTCGTACAATAATGATCAGATATTGCTTTGCATACATTTTGAGCGGCTGGATGCGGGCCGCTTCCAACAGGTCCTTGTGGAAATCAATGGGGGAGGCCTATGTCCAGCAGTGGACATCCTATGGCTGAGATGATGATGATGATGATGACATTTTGGAAACGCGTCTCGGGTGAAATTAGTGCGCGAACGAGACGGGACTAATATTGTGGTTATGATGCCTTAGTATTACAATGGCACTAGATATATTTTTAATTACTGGTTTTACTCAATTTAATGAACGAATTTACCTAGTCTAGTAGTCATATCCGATCGACCAAAAACGTTATTAACCGACTTCATTAAAGGAGGTTACTCAATTCGTCCGTATACATGTTTTTTTTTTATGTGTGTTCGCGGATAACTTCGTCGTTTATGAACCGATTTTGATTATTTTTTTGTTAGATAGAGTATACTCCGTGGTACTCCCATTCAAATTTCATAAAAATAGGACAAGCGGTTTTTGAGTTATACTCCAATAACTGAAAAGTGCTACGCGTATCTTGATATTATTGTCGCGGTTGAAGACATCGCAGAACACATAATGACAATTAATTGATCCCGTGAGTAGCAAAGGTCACTGAAAAGGGTGAAAAAAAAACTTTTTAAATGCAACCGACTTCAACACTCAAAAGTGTGAAGTAACTTGTCGAAGTCGGTACCATGAGCACAATATTGTGATGATAATTACTTTTGTGTAAACTATCATGGTACCGACTTCAACAAGTTATGTCGGTTGCATTTTTTGTTAAAAAATTTTTTGATCTATCCTTTTAGAGTATACCTACTGCTAGATCTCGACGACCACCAGCCGTGATCTGCATACAACATGAGAGGTTCTCTACCTCTGACGGTGACTGCAGATCACGGCAATTCAAATTTGAATAAGACACAAGCGCGTCTATTGACACATTTGCTCTAAAGATTCCTCTATATAGGGGTCTACTCTGATGTTAAGTAAATACTATAAATCTTTATTAACGTATGTCTAATTCACGATAATGTTTAAACGTACTGTCTAATTGCTATCTACTGCAATCTGCCTATACCTTAAGCAAAGGTGGCTTAAGCGTGAGACGTACACAAGCCATGTATCAACCTGCATTTTTCGATGGAAAAGTTTTTATATATCGTTGTAGATACTTAACATCTTTCAGAGTCCATACAATGATCTGCCACAGTGCGGACGACAAGTGTTTCACTTCTGTCATATCTAAAGGGAACACCTATGAAGCTGTCATGCGAGGCTGTCGGTCGGGATGCGTCGGAACTCCGGAGACGACGTGTTGTGAGGTATTTACCTTTTGGTCGTAAGTACTAGTACTAAGATTAATAATATCAAAATATTTTGCACAAAGTGCTTTATAAAGTTTATTATCTCTTATGCCGAAAAGTTCTGCTAAGCATATTTGAGTTAAAAATGAATAATCATATTTTTGTCATTTTTCACAGTTCACACCATGAGATTTTTGTGATATATTTTTTGTTTTATCACACTCAGACCCCCACACTAGGATTCCCTGTCTCGCGGGAGGCATGGACACACACAATCACACTATTTTATCCTTATTTCTCGTAGTAAGGTAAAATATGTTTTCAGGTCCATATTTAATTTTGTAATCTCACAAAATATACCGAAATGTTTTCATCCTTGAGAAGCGCTTAGTGTTCTATATCTGATGGGCCACCATTATTTACCGATTAATGAATTATATACAAGTTAAACGCCTATATACAAATTTGAACCCGTTAGGTACCCGACCGAGCTTCAGTTTATTGCTTCTAAAGAAAATTGGAGATATATAGAAAAAATAATCATTCCAACTTTTTTCTGAAGTGCTTGGTTCACCCAATAAGTTAAAGCCTCACTGTTTTCCGGACAAATACGTTTTATGTGTAGGAATAGGTAATAATAAAATATTTAAAATTATATTTGACGGGAAACCTTTGTAGGTACTATTAACCATTGAACTAATACATATTATGTATGTAATTATTTTTCGTCTCGTAACGCAAAGAAGCTTGGTGAAATAAGTCGAAAGCTTACGAAGTCATCCAAACTCACTCACATCATGGGTCCGACGATTTACAACAAACTACCGGAACACATAACAGGAGCTCCCAGTCTGTCGAGCTTCAAATACCGTTTACAACGCTGGCTTGTCGAGCATTCGTTCTATAGCTATGAAGAATTTGTAATTTTTTTTACACAAGATGTTCAGGTCCCAAACTAGGCAGAGCCTGTACTATGGTAACCTGATGACTGATATATATACTTATATACATATACACACCCAGACACAGGTCAAACTGACATGTTCATGCACACAAATGTTTGACCTGTCCGGGAATCGAACCCGGGACCAGCGGCTCAGAAGGCAGCGTGCTACCAACTGAGCCAACCGGCAAGTCAATTAAAATAGTACATTTTGTACAATTTCATTACTGATTTTATTTTTGTTAAAATAATATGAGGTTTTGTAAGAATATTTACGTATATACTTATTTACTACACGTGTACAAACATCTTGTAAGAATATTTACGTATATACTTATTTACTACACGTGTACAAACATCTTGTCAGAAATTTGATGACAATAGTTTATTTATTATAATAGTTTTATGACATGTAAATTGGCTTTATGAATAAATTGATTATGACTATGATTTCTCATTACAGTTAAACCGGTGCAACAATCAAGCTCTGGCTGTTCCCGTCGCATCACCACACGTTCTCACTCAAAGCAAATCAGACAAAACTGCTACACCCTCAATCTTCTTCTTCGTGACTATTCTCCTCGTCCTACAAACAGTCGTGAAAGTAGCCATAATTTAGTTTATATATAATTAAATTGTTAATCTACGTGCGCCACCCTGGATTCGCTAAACTGGCATATGAAATTGACAGTCATTATTATAATTACTTGCTATTTTAACATGAATAATTTAATTTTGTTGAGTTACAATAATATTGTCAAAGTTTATACATTAAACAAATTTATTTATAAACCTATGAGGATGTATAAAATTGTTGTGAACATTGGCCGCTTGGTATACTAGTTACCTAATTATATTTTGACGTACTTTGCGAATAACAATGATTAATAAGCAAGTAACAATTATGAAACGTACACAACTCAACTTAATTTTAAGTTCTTTGAATAATAGATAATTATCAAATGAAAAGTCGCGTAACAGAATCGGTTCGGAAGAAGATACGGATGGATTACACGTTAGGCATTTAGGGCCGGTGTTTTCATCCATAGTTAATTCAATAGTTATAAATTTTAAATACGAAAGAATGCTCTCAGATGTACCCCAATGAAGGAATACAATCGAACTGATAGTGGAGTGCTACCATAGCTTAATTGACAAAGCGATAGGATGGTATCCTGTATTCGGGTTCACACAAGTCACACAAGCTGTCGAATCTTTTTTTTCATAAATTTTAACGTATCATTTAACTTAAATTTCTGATTAATACGTACTTTCTTCGTTAGACATTTTGACCAATGTATGTTCTTAAAACACTCGTGGTCAAAGTAAGAGTTGATATTAAATACTATTTAGGGCGTATTTTTGATGTAATAATGATAAAGTTACAGAGTAAAGTACAGTTTTATCAAAAATACCCCGTAAATATCCCGTGTCTATAGTTAACTCTAATTTTGAGCACTGGTTGTTTGATTACGTATAAAAAAATATATTTATTAGTAATATAATAAATAGTTGTTAACTTCTTTTAGCCATTTCTTGCCTTGACTATTAATGAAAAAACCGTACTATATGTCCAGGTAGGAGAAACTTTTGAACATCTGTGCAGGTGTTTTGATGTGATTGAGAAATTAAAAAGTGAAATGTCGAGATAGGTGCAGTTTTTGTAAGGTGTAATATTGTTGAAATCTTTTTTTTTTATTATAATGTTGTATTTTACGATGCCGTTTTATTGTAGTTTTATGTTTTTGTGGTGTCTCGCACACTTGTCAAGCCACATACTTCATTCGTATTTTTAGGCCTGGCAATTTGCGCTTGGATGGCAACACAAAGTAATAATTTATAAGAATTATGTATTTGTGGTAGTCAAGAACATTAATTCTTTACATTCTCTTGGACAATACAAGTTCAAATAAACCTGCGGTACTTTGATATACGAAATTAGGATAGTTGGAAATATTTATGTTGTAATGGTGTTATGTTGTTAGCGATGGGACTCTGTAAGTGGTATTGAGTGCAACAAAGCTCATCATAGTTGTGAAGCTAAATTTTAAATAATTATATAAGCAAGGTCTCCTATTCCATTGAAAATGCCCATAGCCTTTTGGTGGAATTCGCTCGAAGGATGCAGGTAAGAATGCAAACCCTGATGCAGTATGTAAATCTGGAAGCCGCAGGTTTTGTCTGAACAGACCGTATTAACCGATCCTTCGAGTGGTGCGGCTAATACTCTGTAGAATAATTTATGAATCCTACTAATATTACAAATGTGATTGTTTGATAGTATGGATGTATGTTTGTTACTCTTTCACGCCTAACGGCTGAATGGATTTGGATGAAATTTGCTAAGGCTATACCTTATACACTGAATTAAAAGCTACCTACCGCCGCGATGCTGTCGCTGGCTGTGTATCTGTGCCCAGATCCTGTATAGCTACTATCATGATTCGCGATGCTGTCGGGCGTCAGTCGCGCTGCAAACGCGCAAACGCGACTAACGCGCGTTTAAAAATGTGCGACAGCATCGGTACAAAAAGTCGCCGTGGGTATAGTCGCAAAGTGACTCAGACTCAGTATTAGAATAGAATCAAAAAATATGAATATTATAAATTTCATATCTGTAGAATTCTCAATATTTGCATATTATATTTTATTTATTTACATTAATACGGCCCACGCGAAAAAAATGAAGTTATATTAGAAATTAATACCTATTTTATACAATAGCCCCGAAACTCTTCAAAGACGGTGCTCCATTTCGACCCTTATAAGAAGCTTTATGATGAAAGGGAAGGGTCACTTCACTGAGGTCAAGTCACCTTTCCGCCCAATTGGGCGGGCGGGCGCGATGGAGAATGTGAGAATTGAATGAATAATTCAGGGTCGTATATCAAGGGAAGTATTTTTATGAAGGGATGGTGTGTTTAAAGAATTAGCTATACATTACTGTGTTGAAAACTGAGGATGTTTGAGTCCGAATTAAATAGGACTACGTGAATTGCAGCTATCTTAGCCTTGCGCTGTGAGTGTTGGCAACCTGACGGTCAATGTTTCGATTCCTACCCTCGGTTGCAGCTGTCATTGTGCAGTATGGTGTTTAGATACTTTCCAGTACCCGTCTGGATAGCTACCACCCTCAAGTATGACAAAGCTGTCACCAAACACAGTGTGTCTTTGTTCGTCGTGTTTATCTTTAATGACTATCATGTGAGATAGTAGATGAAATATTAGTTATTGAAAATCATTATTACAGGCTTCGAAACAATTTTTATACGATCAAAGTGATGATAGCTCAGCGGTGGGAGCGTCGGCTGTCTGACGGACGCTGGTTCGGTTATCTCCAACGGCTTCAGTTTCCGCTGAAAGTAACACCGTTATAGAATACCCAGCACGGTAGTAGGGTATTTTCGAGTAGATACAATACAATGCATACCTGCGAGTAGATACCTGATTGGCTATAGCTAACACCCTCAAATTCGAAAAACTGTCACCAAATAAATAGTGTGTTCAGGCGGCAGTGCTTCAGAATCAGTAAGCATTCTAGGTCCAGCGTGGTAACATCTTCGACACTACACAGACTACATTCAGGTACATATCAAATAGTCAACTATTTGATGATCAGTGACAATCTTTTGTCAATTTTTCATATATGGATCAACATTTCAAACGCTTTTCAGTGACCGTAGTCTTATACAGCCTTATACCGCTTATATCAGTTTGTATATATATAATCGTATGCATATATCATAAATTATATAAGAACAAAGTACAGTTGCCTAAACATAATCTTCTAAAAATATTGCAACACAAGAGAAAGAATTTGAAAAAGTTTTTATGAATTTTTACTCATATAAATTACTCAATAAATTATACATTGCAAAATAGTAGCTTAAATTGATATTACAACCGTTCTTATATAATACCTCCTATCAGATCGATGTCATGGTAATATTTATAATAAATAAGGATCCTTCTAAATCACAATAACACCAGCCCCTAACCACATTCTTTACCACGTGTGAAAATCAACCCATAGGAAATTCCAATAAACTCAACAATTTCCACCCTCAAACTACCCTCAATTTGGGGTGTCCAGCGTGTTAAGAAGCCAGTTCACTTGTTCTCGACATATGGACTCAATCACTTGAAGGGGACCTTGCAAAAACAGTCTTGCATTTCCTATGAACCTTATGTGTGGTACGGAAGAGCTGTTTTTGTTTATTAGACGTACCGGGAAAGTTTGTGGAGTAAAATTTTTGTGGCTGGGAAAATTTTCGATATCCGCACCGGACTAGGCGATTTTTATTGGGCATAAACAAGGGTTCCGGTGAGATTTGGGTGAAGTTTGGTCAAACAATGTAGGGAGCAAATATTGGGTATGTTACCGTGTTTGTTTTGAGTGGTTAAAGTTAGACCTTTTTGTTACTTTGGTTTTTGGTGTTTGTGAAATGAATAATTTGTGGCAGTGTTTTATTTCATAACACGACAGACAGTGAATAAATAATAGTAGTAGTATATCAACTGCTCAGTACGCCAATGTCTTTTCTTGGGGCGATGTGCCGGAACTCTTCACGCTTGGCAGGCGGGTTGGAGAGCGCAGTATATTTATTTCATCCGCAGCAAGTGCTGCAGTTACTACCTGACTTGGCAAACGTTGTACTGCCATATGAATTATCAAAATGTCAACGTGACACGATACTTCACTGATCGAGGGTCAAACTATTAGGATATTTGTTCATACAAAAATCCTAAAATTACGATAAAAAATGGGGGGTCCCCACCCCACATTTTTTATCGTAATTTTAGGATTTTTACTGTAGGAGTGTGAAAAATACTTTACGATCTACTCTCGGACCAAACATAGGTATACAAAAAAAAGAAAAACATACGGGTCGAATTCAGAACCTCCTCCTTTTTTTGAAGTCGATTAAAAATCATAAAAAGCAGGTCAAGTCGTTTCGGAGGAGTTCCGTTACAAACACTGTGACATGAGAATCTTTATATATTAGACTGGCTGCGCCTCGCGACTTCATCCGCGCGGTGATGATGATGAAAAGTAGCTTATGTGTTATTCCGGGGCCTGAAGTATCTACATACAAAATTTCATTCAAATCTGTCTAGCCGTTTGAGTAACAAACATCCATCCATCCAAACTTTCACATGATATAATATTACTGGGATGGGATAGATAAAATCTATATAAACATATATCTATCTATATATATATATATATATTTCATCAAAGTTCCCGTTTCAACTTAGCCCACGTGCGTCATAGAAACGCAAGTGACGTCATAGAAACACCAAAAGCATACCTATAACTAACAATTAAAATAGTGTAGAATTTGTTAAACCAACCAATGGACATTGTACACTAACAATGGCAAAGCAAAAAACAACACCATGTCTAGTAGAAATTAGGTGTAATTTACATTGATTGAATATCGTACATATATCCGTATATGGCTGTGAGCGAATAAGTGTCTATGCAGTCGCTCTGTTTAGGCGAAGTCCACACCTGGTGATGTCAGAAGACACAAAGCTATAATAATACAGTATTATAGTATGTATGATCGATGGACTCATTTGCCACGGTCCATCGGTCAACACTGAGATTTGCACAATATTGAGCTAGGGACGGGATATGAGTATCGATAGTCTTATTCTATAACACGAGCAATTCATGTATATGTTTAGGTAAGTGTGATTAATTGAATAATTTACAATTAAAATAAATTTTATTGTCTAACATCTAACATATTATATCTATATTTTTACATGTGGAAACTGTTTTTGCTTGTTTTGAAAAGGACGCTTAGCTTACTTTTGATGTAAAGAAACCCTACTAATATTATAAACGCGTAAGTTTGTGTGGATGTGTGTATGTTTGTTACTTCTTCACGCTCAAACGTCTACACCGATTTCGATGAAATTTGGTATGGAGATAATTTAAACTTTGGAATAACACATAGGCTACTTTTATCCCGTAAAAAGTATAGTCCCCGTTAGATAATTGAAGTAACGAGCAAACCGTAATCCATGCGGGTGAAACTGCGGGGCGCTACTTGTATTACATAAATCGGTACTGAAGTTAATTGATTAATAATCACCGGTAAAAGCGATGAATCATACCTTGTATTTTGGAAATTATAATTAATTTTACACACAAAGCCCTGCATTAAGATCTCCTGGGGTCGCGGGAGGCATGGACACACACACAATTATAGCACACAAACATCTAAATTTCGAACAAACACAGACACTCATCTCATAAAGGTTTGCCACTCCCGGTGTTCGAACCCAGGGCCCCGGAGCCCCAGAAGTTATGTCACTTACCACTGAGCCACAGCGACCGTATATATTTAATAAATTATCAATAAAGATAGCCAAATCCATCACAGTAAGCGTTAACGTGACAAATATGTCAGAAACGGTTCTAAGGATTTGAATAAATATGTTTATATAGATAAAGTTTTGCTTTTCAAGTTTATCTATGTTAGTGCTATCTCATGTGAAATTCGATTCTAGTCATAAGTTACCTAGTATATATTATTTGTATGATATATTTATCTTATGATATGGTTTGATATTCACAGAATATAATTTATTCTGCCAATAATAAGGTGGCTTTAATATATATATGGTATGCACCACTGCGACTCAGATCGCGATATCTATCGATAAAACAATATCGATATTATACACCACGTCACTATCAATGACAGTGACATGTTTAATGCGTATTATCGATCGATGATCAATGATCCACGCTTATTTGGATCAATAAAAATATGCAAAATCATCGCGTTTATTGTGATGAGATCTTGAATTGACCGTTTGGATTACATCAATGCATGTTTAGAGCATAGTAATGGCCCCTATGACGGTTAGTAAAATATATTTTGACTTCGTCACTGAGCATAGCGGTTATGTTCAATTGTAAAAATTGACATGCATGTATTAGTTGGTAACTTAACTTGGTAACTATTACCAATATATGTATATTATGTTTTATTTGTTTTTATTGCTCCATATTTTGGTACAGTTACGTGCACCACGTTGAAGAGTAAATTTAGTTTTATACTATATCGATATCGATATCTATCACATTGTCACTGGCCATCTAGTGTTATCAACACTATAAACAACAAACAGTAAAAAAAATATTTTTTATGAACACCCGTGTGAATCAAATACATCATGCTGCCTATTTGGATGGATTATGTACCGTGCAAAAGTTTGTTTTGAGTATATACAATTACTACTATTGTACAAGTCTTGCAGTGGGTAATATATTTAGCGACATCCAAATACAAGGAAAAAACACATCTTGCGCACGCTTCTACTTGAACAAAGTATGCAATGAGTAATGCGGTGTGTTGGCCGGAGATGACCGCGACGGACAAACAGACATTATTTGCGTACGTTTTTTTGTTAGCGGGTGTTGGCGAATCGCCAGATGACCGTGGATTGCAGTGGCAAGACTGAAGTACTTGGATGTACTGGGTGTTTAATTATTAGTGTGCAGAAAGAAGAATGTAACCTAAATAAACTTACGTATATAATATCTCGATACCAAGAGGAAGGCCATTAAATTATTCAGAGCTTAAGCCGTTGAAGATTATCAGATTACAGGAGTCACAGCCTTTAAAAAATCACCCCAATTGCTATTAGAAATATTTGGGCCCCAATTTGAGAGTTAATATATTGTGAGAGACTTTTTTATTGACCTAGATATAGTCAGGTGTGTCGATGGTTAGACGTCCTATCGCCGTTAAATAAAATATAGAAGAAATATAGACAGAATATATAGATAGAAAAAAAATATAGACAGAAGTTTAGCGCTAGATATGCCTATGTTTGGATATGCTGGCAACCCAGAAGTTTCAAATTTGCATCCCATCCAGAGATTTAATTAGTCAATCATATAAAAAAAAGTTTTTTTTATTTGACTGGTCTGTTTTTTCTATTATTGTAATTGGTCACTTCAGTGTAATTTTTTAGTGTTGTAAATTTGAGAATAATTGTGAGACTTTGATGGTTAAATTATGCTTATGATTAATTTAAATTAAACAAATTTAAACGGATTGTATAAGAATATTTATTTGGTCTCGATGCGACGTTTAAAACAATTTTCAGTTATGGTAGTCTCAATGACAAATTGCCTATGAATTTTGTTTGTGTCTACCGCCTCAGATTATTTCATAAACACTTTACCGATACACACAGTAATCGCCCACTTGTGATTAGTTTCAAAAAAAGGACTGCACTGCATTGGCATTATAGCGCCAATCTTTTTTTAAGTGTACACGCTTACCACGGTTTAACCGATCTCAAAATGTTCATCACCATAATCGCAGTCATAGGACGTCCACTGGTGGACATAATATATGCCTCCCCCATTGAGTTGACACAAGGATTTGTTGGCAGCGGCCCGCATCCAGCCGATCTAATGCAGATAAATATTACATTTTTAGTACATCCTGTACAGTACATTGGTCTGCAAAGTGCATTAACTCGTCCGAAAATTTTATATTTAAACAGACGATAAATAAATAGCCGGAATTTGGCGGCAGTGGCACTCTCGGAAAATATTTGGCCATAATTTTTCCTTTTTGTTGATACGTTTATCGCTTACGAGCTATTTGTGTACGTAAACTGTAGGATGTGGGTTCGTATGCTGTGTGAAATATAAACTGTATTTTAACCGTATTTAACCGACTTCAAAAAAGGAGGTTACTCAATTCGACCGTATATATGTTTCTTTTAGTGTGATTGCGGATAACTTCCTCGTTTATGAACCTATTTTGATCATTCTTTTTTGTTTCATATTCTATACTTCCGTGATGGTTTCATCTAAATTTAATGAAAAACGGACAAGCGGTTTTTGAGTTACACTCCAATAACTGAAGTGTTTCGCATACCTGGACGATATTATAGTTGCGGCTGAAGACATCGGAGAACATACACAATGACAATTGATCCCGTGAGTAGCAAGTCAGTGGAGTGATAAAAAAAAATACCAAAAAATTGAACCGACTTCAACACTCAAAACTGTGAAATAACTTGTCGAAGTCCATTTTTTTTTTCGGCCAGCAATTGAATAAAACCCGTCTAATATTAGAGATGGCAAGGTGTGGATTTTTACGAGTTTGAATTTTAGTGTAAATAGGTATTCTATTGGTGTAAGAGCTATTTCGTTTAGAATAATTTTAGTAAATTTTAACTAGTTAGTCGAGTGATTAGTATAAAAAGGGTCTCTGTCACTTACACACTTACACATAACGTACTTTATGTAGCTACGGAGTAACCACTAACAAGCGAAAACGTTTCTAGTAAGAAAAGGTTGTAATTGTTTGATATTTTTTGAATCTTACAGAAAAGAACGTTATAAACATAAGTTACGTACTAATGAATGGACATTATAATTTAGGCGAAATAGAATGCAAGCGCAGCATAGCACGGCCACCGACCAGGTGGACAGACGATCTGACTAAGATATAAGATATATATAAGATAATAATAAGATGGGCCAGCCCTTGCTTGCGATCTTATTGTATTAATATGTATATATGTAATAGATATGCATGTATGCAATAAAAAATAATTATATTAATCATCATTGCAGCCCAAGTATCCATAGGTCACTGGTTCATATCCGGTTCGAAGGACCACCAACGGCCTGTTAAATTAAAAGCCTTTGTATATTTTAGAGAAATTACATATTTGAGCTGCTTATTGTACAGCGTTTAAAACGGAAGAGACCATCGACATCACCTAGTGATGTGACGGTGTAAAAGTGTTGTACTTATAATACTAGACTATTTTATATTATCGATTATGTTTTTCATATGCTTGATATAGATAAATCTATCAAATTATTTGTGTTCAATTATTGATTGAACACATTGGATGTCCCCTGCTGGGCCATATACCTTCCCCATTCATCTGAACAAGAACCGCTAGGTAGCGCCCCGCATACAGCCTCTTCCTGCGATCTTGGTCAGGTCAACTGCTCATATCGTAGGTGCTACTACGCTGCGCTTGTCAATCCGTGGTCTCCAATTGAGAACCTTTCAACTCCAACGGTCATCAGCTCTACGAGATATTTTCCCGATCTTTTAACGAAGATAAAGACCATAATTTTCGTCTCTTTGATATGCCTTTTACAAGTTCGCTAAGTGCCTCGTCCATTTCAAGAGTATCAACTTCAATGTTAAAAAGTAACAGCTATAATGGAAATTTGTATGTTGAAAACTAAACACATACCAGACTACTGATACTACTTGAAAATACTTCCCTCAAGGCAAACTTTTGAAATTCCAAAGTTAAGTATGCGGGCAGTGTCCACAGTGGAACTACACAGCCTACCAAGCCGTTAGTGGCAGATAACAAATTCACTTATCTACACCCCGCTTAGCGCACGGCCAAGTTTTTCGACTTACGAGCTTAGTTTCTCGCTTGTTTCCTTGTGAAGAACAGATAGATCTGGGAGTGTGGAATGAGCTTCTTACACTGACAGTCAATAATTGTAAATTTGAATGTTGCGGTGACAGTATTGCCTCGTGGCTATGTTCACATAATTATGACTCGATGAGTTTAACTTTACCTGCTTTTATTTAACCAAAAAACGGAACCGCTTTCGAAACTCAAAAGTGTGAAATAACTTTGTGAAGTCGGTAGGTACCATGATTGTTCAAAAGTAACATTTATTAAAATACTAGCTGCGCTCGGCGATTTTACCCGCGTGGTGATGAAAAACGGTGATGATGGTGATGATGGAAATAAGCCTATGTGTTAATCCAGGGTATAAGCTATTTTCATCCCAAATTTCATCTAGATCCGTTAAGCCGTTCTCGCTTGATTGAGTAACAAACATCCATCCATCCATCCATCGTAACTTTCACATTTATCATATTATTAGTAGAATTGTGCGACTGGTCTCACTATGGTCTATGTTGCTCTAAATTTTTCCCTCGGGTTTGAAATATAATTTCTGTAAGATGTCTGAGTTAATAATTGAAGAACGATTACGTCATACAAGTTTTTAAGCTGACATGGTCTCTAATGCACACATGATACGACAAAAAATAAAATACATGGTAAATATTCCAATAAAACGTATAATATCACTGACGTCACCTAGGTGAAGCCTTTTCCATTCCACCTTATCCTGCCGGGCAGTCTTCCGGACTCTAATTTTCCTTGCCCTTACAATCGGTATACGGGTCTGATTGAAAAGTTTCACCTTAAAACCTTGAAGCTTCAACCTTCAGTCATATTGGTTTGACAATTCCCCAAACTTTCGCAGTCCTTTTCGGTTCAATTGTGTAATTATTTTTAAGGCTTTGGTCTTAGATGTTTTATTTTTAGATTGATAAAGAGATATGAGATGGTTCTGTTTAAAGAATCTTTCTTTCTTTCTTTCTGTATAAGAGACGAGTACGTAAGTTTTTTTCAAGTTAAATTTATTGCTTTTTTTCACGGCAAAACAGTCTTCCGTTACAGAATGCACACGCAACGCTACCAACCCACACAAATGGAGGAGCATTGTCAGTTCAATAATCCCTGCTAAGAAGACTGTTGACGATCTTCCATGTATCATCAGCTTCAGCCTCACGACCACTGTCAAGAGTGTCCGACTAAAAAGAAGATTTCACGACAAAACTTGCCATTTTGCACGCCAGTGTGCCGTAGCACACACTTTGCGAATCACTGGTATAACGACTGTTGTGTTTGAGCAACGAACAAGACCAAGACTAACGTTATGAAAATGGCATTATTGTGTATTCATAAAAAGTTAATGCTAGATATATATAATTATTAAATGTCGATTCTTAAACTCGGAATATTATTTAAATGATAAAAATTAAAAAGTAAACAGTAGTAATAAGTATTTTATTTGACCATAGTTAACCACACACAACTGTTATTAAACTCCTTATGTACCCGTTGTATGGTCTTCCATCCTGTACTATTCATTTTTTGAAAGCTTACAGATTCAGGCGTTACTTTGCGGAAATTCATATCTATCATAAAGACAATAAATACACAATATTTAGTGATTTTTTAATTTTTTTTCCGCGACTTTAAATAATTCCAATTATTCCATTATTAACATTATTCCGATAATTATTATCATTTGCGTAACCCGAAACTCTTCAATACGTGTTTCGCCTCTGCAAGAAGCATCCTCAGGAGCTGTTGACTCGTCGACCGTAGGGGCGACTACGTATATAATATATTTTTAAAAGTATATTAGACACTAGAGGTTGGCCTCGGCTTCGCACGTGTAAAAATAACAAAATTAAAAATTATAAGTAACCCTAATTTTTTGGAAAAATAATATAGTCTCGTCACCTGGGCATAGTGTAGCTTCTCAACACTGAAATAATTTTGGAAATCGGTCCAGTTTTTCGGAGCTTATTCAATGCAAACAAACAAACAATCAAATCTTTCCTCTTTATAATCCTATCCTAATAAAGTTTGTGTGTATGTGGGCAAGTGTGTATGTGTGTAAGTGTGTATGTATTTTTGTTACCTCTTTACGCTCAAGCGGCTACACCGATTTAGATGAAATTTGGTATGGAGATAACTTATACTCTGTATTAACACATAGGCAACCTTAATCATCACCATCATCACCGTTTTTCATCACCACGCGGATACAACACAGGATTTTTAACAAAATAAAATTAATAGATACAAAATTGTCTATTTAGAAAATTAAGCTTTTACTTTAACAATGTTTCGTCTACCTACTTTACTGCAGTTTAGTTTGTCCCCGGTCAAAGAATATCTGTCACACAATATCTTCCGCACGCGCCGTTCACTATGCCACACAATGCGTAAATACGCATATAGAAATATTATTCAAGGCGATCATTACCATAATAAATGTTAATAAAGTCGCGTACATGCGCATTAGCTGGTTATAAATCATCTCGGGGTCGCTATTGGTTTTTAGCATCGGCGAGTATCAATTATGGCGGACTCTGGCGAGCGGTACATGTGGACGAGGCTTTACTTTAAAAGTTCATTCTTCTGAGAATTGTATTTTTTTTTCTAACGTACCAATGCTGTTTGTCTGTACCGGCATTTACAGTTTCACCGGAGGGGGGGCGAGCACAGATGGTGCCCGGTATTTGTGCGGGCGCAGAAGGCGCACCGCCTAGTGAGGGTAGCGCTGACGGCGCTGTGCCACTGGGAGAGGACGAGGGGACAAGCTCAAGGGCACCACTGAGATTCGGATCTCGGCTTGAACTGTCGCCAGGACAGGGAGTTATCGGATCGATTTGAGAATTGTAAAGCTTTTTGCATTTATATATGCTAGGTGAATCTCATTAGCAAAATTTATGAAAACTTGGCAACCAGTGGGGCTTGAATCGACGAACACAGAATATCGTCCTTGTTGTTTTGCCGACTAAGCTTTATATTTGCTCTTCACCAGCAGAAAGAATATATTCCTCATATTTAAAATGGGTATGCTTTTCTTAGCTTCATCTACCAAAACCCATACAAATTAAAACGCTTAATTCGTATAAGCACAACAAGAAAATATACAAAAAATACAACTTAATAATAACAATGCAGTATCAAGGGCGGACTTTGCACTAAAAGGGAACTCTTACAGTCAACACGACAAAAAAAAAGATAAAAATTGCTGGCGTTACCTTGATAGAGAATATAAAGAACGGTGTATGGGAAACGTTGTAGTCAGGTAGAAGATGCAAATAACGAATATAGTTGGAAGAATCAAATCGAATCGAACGACGCGACGACTAAAAAAGGATTTCAGTGAAGCAACTTTCCCTCTATGGTTCATACTTCATAGAGCGGGCGTGCATAACCGCGGTTTGGGAGACGCTGCGCCCACGCCGATTGTCCTGCTCAACGTAATACTTCGCGGCTTCTCTCATGCATATTCAGCGGTGAAATGTTCTCTGATGTTAGGATGTTTTGTATTCGCTCAAAACTTGAGAGTTCATTATGCTGGCAGAATGGTAGTTACTCTACATTGACCTTTATATATTATTGATTGACTATGTATTGTCTTTTATTTTCGAAGCACAATAACAAGTGCAGATACCTGATATGAATTGTTATGCTATTTCAAGAGATTTACATAAAATAATATGATGTAGAGATATTAATATCTCTTAAAACGCAGTTTGAGTTAAAACTAGTCACAAGTAAGTCTTCTAATGAATATGTGGTTCTTGATCGTGTATTATATGTATATAACTTCATTAATAAAAACTGGCCTGGTGTAAAAAAAAGCTTTACACATCCATGAAATAAAGAAGAGTATTGCCTACAGCATATCAGCACAAGAAAGCATTTTTCAAACGTATAATGCTAATTATAAATGATTAAATTCATAATTTATTTAAAGTGTTTATAAATTGTTATTATATTTTATGTTCATTCTTATATAAAAAACGTGTCCTCATTATGTAATAAGTAAGTAATTTCAGCACACATTTGAGATGTAAATTCATTCATAGCATTGTCCGTACATTGCACAACCAACAATTAGTGTACTTGTCCAGGACCTCGATTCAGAATTACAAATGTTAATACATTGTTTCAGGGGCGTAGTGAGTACTTTGTTGCGGGGTTAAAGGTGGACTATTTGTTAAGCTATTCGATTTGGATACACATAATAACGCCCTTATAAATTTTAAAATATAGGATTTGCTCAAAATAAATCAGTCTAGAGAGCTTAACATACACATTGCCATGACGAATTTGTTTTTAAATTATAAAAATATAAAAAGGAAAATCGTTGTTACTAAAGAAAATCATGGATATATGCTTTATTTTGTTTTTAAACAAAACAGATAAGACATGGTAAATGCTTTTGCTGTTGACGATAGGTACTTGTTTAGAACAAATTCATTTGTTTACCTATTGAAGAAACTTTGATTGATCAGGGAATTGATTTCACTTATCAGCTGCCTGCTGTTAAAATTTGTAAACATACACTAGATTTAAAAAAATTGCAGATTGATCAAGAAAGATATTTTAAAATTGCATTAAGTAAACATTTGGAAGTAAAATGCTTCGTGCAAGAAGTTTCAATTTAAAACAAGTGCCAAAACAGGCATTACGATTTTCTAAATAGCACTCTCCGAATGTGATCAAATACTTGTCTTTTTTTATTAAATATAAAAACAAAAACTCATCTTGTAAAATCTGGAACGATAGCTTCTCTGGGTGAATTGTCAAGGGTATGTTCTCAATTAGATATTTTGATTTTAGCTCATTTATAGACTTAAAATCATGTAAAGTGAATTCGTTGCGTAATATTTTTATTACTGAATTTTAAGTTTTTTATCCAAGCCCCTAAGACGAACCCTGGCTACGTCCACTCAAACTCTATAAATAATATTACATTGTTTTGCCGTCAAGAAGGCGTTTGTTGAAAATGTGATTGAGTGGGCTATAACCGATGATGGATTGGGTTGGACGACGATAGGATTGAGGACATTAAGATATATTACCGTCACACGCAAAATGCATAATTAGCCGGGTAATCGCTAATGTAGCAAAAAGGCTAACTTAACTCAAGGGCTGGTCTATAGAGCTTGACCAGCTACTAAATAGACAATTTTGTCTCTCTTCAGCTTATTTTGTTGACAGTCGTACATGTCTAAAAACTTTTAAAAAACCACTATATGAGAACAGTTCATGAAAGTTAATTCTGATTGAAGGAAATTTGGCTACGATTGCTAATTTATAAGTGAAAACATATTTTCGATATTTTTCCTTTATTAAAATTGCACAAATGTGCTTAAGCTGTGTCTTATACCGGAAAAAAGAAAATTCCAAAAATGAAAGTAGTATTTTTTTTGTAAAGTGCATGATAGTAGTATTTTAAATCAACACACATCAGGATTATGTTCCGATCTCATTGCCTGTAAACACCCGCGAAACTCTAAATAATAATAAAGTAATATAAGTAAGCAATAATAGTAATATAATAATATTAGAGTAATCGATTTAACTGTCTATTTAAAAAAAACAACCGGTTGCGCTCCGAGAGTGCCAGCAGCAGTGAAAATTGAACATGATTGATGATAATGATTAAAAGTAGCCTATGTGTTATTCCGGGACCTGAAGTATCTACATACCAAATTTCATGCAGATCCGTTTAGCCGTTCTGGCGTGATTGAGTACCAAACATCCATCCATCCATCCAAACTTTAAAAATAATGAAGTCTTTCCTGTTTATAATATCGGCGTTTTGATAACCGAAGTCAATAATACTTTCAACAAAACGACTTTGTCAAACATAACTACCAATAAACGAAAATGTTCCTTATATTCGTAACACATTTAAATTTAAATTTGAACGGCGCTCCTCTCTTCCTCCGTCTTACGAATTCGATGACGTCACGTCCTGACGATCTGACGCGAGTTTAGCATTTTTCCCCATACAAAAGTGCACAGCGCCGCTAAAGGAAGTTTTCACTCCAAAAAAGTGGTAAGTATCGCTGTAGAATAGCGGTGCTGTGGTGGTACCAGCCTAGAATATTACTCCTCCATTTCTACCCGCGGGTGCCGTAAGTGTCGGCTAAGGGATCACGTACCAGAAGGTGGGCAGCAGCGCCTTCTGAGGATCGGAAATTATACTGCGCTCGCCAACTCGCCTGCCTAGCGTGTCGAGAATTGGCAAATCCACCCCTATATGGGGGAGGCATATGTCCAGCAGTGGATATCTAAGTGCTGAGAAGAGAAAAAGAAAGTATGGCAGTCAAACGCTAGCTTATAGTTATAGAAAACAATCTTCCTTATATGCTTTGATCTGTACATATTTGTAAATATCAAGTTAAATAGTAAACGTACACGTTCCCATAGTAACCGGGCATGCACCGACTCGCCGGCACATGGTGCAACGTACGCCGAATCGGGCCGCAGAAGGCCGCAGTCGTTATCGGTCAACCGCCGACCTTTGAAGATGACCCTCGTAGCCGCGCGTCCGCGTCCGCCTCGATGCATGCGAATGTTGTGGGGTCATGCAGTGAAATCCTGTCGTGCTAATTGAATGAAAACACGTTGATGCTTTGTGCTGTATCTGTTAAAGAAATGTGGGTTAAATGTTCAATGAAAGTTATGTAAGGAAGCTGTGAGTGTTTAGTACGGTTGAGAAGAAAAAGTAAGACTGTATTCGTCATCATTATCATCATCTCAGCTATAGTTGATAGGAGGATGAGGGAAGCATATGTCCAGCTGTGGACGTCCACAGCTGGACATATGCTTCCCTCATTGATTTCCACAAGGACCGGTGAAGCTGTGAACAATACTAAAATAAACTACCTCAAGTTCGAAAAACGTACCAAATTAAAATGTTTTTTTTTTCCACAACCGGATTAATGTCTCAAACATCAATTTTCACTTTTAATTTTTTAACTTACTATAATAAAACGCTGTTTATAGTAGCCTTGCTTTTTTATTATCTCGCAAAAGGTGAGAAAAGTATAATACCCTACTCGTGGATAAAGATGTTTTTGTCTTGGGCGCGCTTTTACCCCTCACTGCGTTTAGGAATTGTCTTAATTCTCGCTGCGCTTGGAAGTTAAATCTGGAGTCCTTCGTTACGTACAGGATTCAGTATGGCGCCCGTGACATAAAACAGTGCTTTATCCCCTCGATGTATAATCTACTATTTCGTGCTGTATTGTCAAGTAATCGGAATTACTAATGCATTTAAATGTAATTTGAGTCTGAAAACTATCGCGAGTTTTTTCCATAATTGTAATGTAACAAACCGACTAGGACTCACGTGGTAAACACTGGAAAATTACATTTAAATGTACTACGTACGTAAATAGGCTACGTGTAAAATGAGTGCAGACGAACTTAGCTTCTTGTAGGTTTTGATGAGACCTAATCGTTGGTAAGAAATACATGATTATTTTATAATGTTCCATATTACGATATCCAAAGCAAAATGGTAAATTTTCGTCAAAGCTACGAGTGCACGGTCCATACGAAGTGAATTTCTACCGAAATTTGATTTTATTTCACACAGACAGGTTTCTTAGTCAATGATTTTTCATTATTTTATGTTGATCTCGTGTCACGATGTTTGTGGTTGAAGTCCTCCGAAACGGCTGAATGGATATTTATAACATTATATATTACTAGCTGCGCCCCGTGGTTATACCCGCATGGTGATCATTGATGATGATGAAAAGTAGCCAATGTGTTATTCTGGGACCTAAAATATCTACATTCCAAATTTCATCCAAATCGGATCAGCCGTTCTTGCGTGATTGAGTTACAAACATCCATCCATCCATCCATCCAAACTTTCACATTTATAATATTAGTGGGATGGGATAACTCGATGAAATGTCACATAGAGTGCTATTACTCTTACAGAATTTCTCTTGTTTCGGTGTGCCTGCCGGCATAGGCTTCCTCTCTAACTCTTTCCGCTGCTTTCTGTCCGCCGCCACTGCAATAGAGTAAGAGTCACTTATTATTTATGTTTATCAACATATTGCACATTATTACACTTAAGTTGGTCCGAAGGTCCTGAGGTCAATCCTTGTAGCTGTCTAAAGGTATGTCTTATAGATAAGAATCTTGCTAAACACAAGCCATGTATTAGCAAGATTACTTCAATAACTTAGCTCGTACATGCGTTTTCAATAAGCTCAAAATCGTGTGGCCTTCCATATTAAGATATACCCTAAAGTTAAGCGATGTTTATGTTCTTCATAAAAAATCACAACATTATAATAGTACGTAATTATTTTTGATTTAATTATTGTTGAATTAACTTTTGTCCTTAGCTTCGCTCGTGTAGTTTAGTGTATTTTGTCAATCAGTTCCGTCAAGAGTCAGCCTTCCAGTTTCGGCTTTGAGTTTATGAAGATGCAAGGCATAATAGTAAAGTTTTACTTGGGAATCGTAAACAGAAACATTGAATCAGATATTTGTTATTTATTCATTTATAACCGACTTCAAAATAACGAGGAGGTTCTCAATAAAACAAACATACGGGTCTAAATGTTTTTGTTTGTTTGTTACCTCAGAACTTTCGACCGATTTGACGATTCTTTTTTTATTTGAAAGCTGGTGCTTCCAGTGAGATCCCATTTAAATGTCATCAAAATAGGTCAAGCTGTTTATGAGTTACTCCAAATAACTGAAAAGTGTTGCTTTTATGGGGATGACTTCCTTATTGAGGGTGAAGAAATTGGCGAACAAACACAATGATAATTTATCCCGTGAGTAGCAAAGGTCACTGAAAAAGGTGAAAAAAAATTTACCAAAATATGGAACCGACTTCAACCAATGATATTGTATGTTTATATGAGGTAGATGTCCCAAAGCACGCAGAAACTTAGGCGGCAAAATTAAGTCAATTGTAGTAATTGTGATTACGACACGTATTTCAAGCGCAAGTATAAACATATAGCTATCCTTTTCTATATTATTTGTACCAAATTATCTGTCGCAGTAAGCATGTTTATGTCGTAAAGGAACAAAATCTGAGCACCGCGCTGTATGAAATCGGTCATCTTTTGTAAACCATCATTGACTTCAACACTCAAAAGTGTGAAATAACTTGTGGAAGTCGGTACCATGTGCACAATATTTTGATAATCATTACTTTTGACCTATTATGGTACCGACTTCGACAAGTTATTTCACACTTTTGAGTTTTGAAGTCACTCAATTTTTTTGGTAATTTTTTTGTACAACTGGGACACAGAAAAATAATTATGTGTATGGATGCTCCGTGCCATAGATAAGTTACTATATACTGAGACTCCGTGCGTTATGCCTATGTTATATACCGTTGCCTAGATACGGTGACTGTGACGTAATCTTTCTTGATTCAGTGCTATTTTTTATTCTACCTTCACTTATACACGTTAAAACGAGATTGTGGTTAAACTCTCAGTATATAGTTACTTATCTATGGTCAAAACCTAGCCCTGTTATTGTTCTATATATGCATACATAAATACTCACTACGTCACATAAGTTAATAATGACAAATAAAAAGCGGAAACCACACTTCCACCGCTTAGGCAGCTTTAAAAGTCCATTTCCTTATTCAGTTCCATCTGCGCCTCTATTTATGCAATAATATTATTATTATATTCCAATAACAGAAAATAAGCTGTGGTGACCGCAGCAGGGAATAACAGCATTCACCTTACACACAATGGTGGGTTGAAAATGTATTATGTCATTGTGTCCGCTGTCACAATAGTGTTAACTGTTGGTTAAACTTTGCATTTTTGTTCGTTAACCCCTCACATTGACGGTCGAAAACTTCAAGTGGTGATAAGTTCAGATTATTTAGATCGGTAATATAACCGTCGGCAGTGAATGAGACTACCACTGAAAATTCAAACCTAGGAGTTAAGTTGTCGGTGAGAAATCTTTAAGAAATACACAGTAAAGTAGGAAGGCCTTTTTGGTGCCTTTCAGGCCAGCTTCTAAGCTGTAAAGTATAAATATTCAGCGTTTATCTAAACGATACACATGAGAAGAATATTGCTATCGGAAATCTGAGAAGAAAGACAAGTCACAAGAAAAAAAGAAGTATTAATTAAAAATATATTTAAAGAGATCATATCAGACTTAGGATGTGGTCACTATATGTTTTAATGGTTAGTAAAGATGTGATCTTAGATAGTCAAATGATGTTGTCTTCTGAGCAGGCTCAGAGTCGCACAACAAGTAATGGAGAGGGCAATGCTCGGGGTTTCTCTACGTGATCGAATCAGAAATAAGGAGATCCGTAGAAGAACGGAAGTTACCGATATAGCTCAGCGGATTAGCTAGTTGAAGTGGCAGTAGGCAGGGCATATAGCTCGAAGAACAGATGGCCATTGGGGTCGAAGGTTTTCGAATGGAGACCACGGACTAGCAAGCGCAGCATAGTATGGCCACCGACCAGGTTGACAGACGACCTGACTATGATCCCAGGCAAGGGTTGGATGCGGGTCGTTTCCACCCGGTCCTTGTGGAAATCAATGGGGGAGGCTATGTCCAGCAGTAGACCTCCTATGGCTGAGATGATGATGATGATGATGATGATGATGATGACAGTGGTTTTGTCACTTCGTTACCTTAAACAAAAACTAATAATGGGGTAGGATTTGATCCAGCGATGAAATGATCGACAAAATATTAAAACCAACAATCTCAACGGTGCAAGCGGCCCCCAGTTTTTACCAGCGAAATGTTTATGTATGAAGGTGTCAAAACACTCTGTCGAGCACAAATTGCCGACATCCAACTAAGGGCATCCATTTAAATACCATTTGGACCATAGCTTAGTACCATTATACTCTTACAATGGTCTAGGACCGTGGACAATTCTGCATCAGATGGTTCCGGCTCTGATAGCCTTCTATGACGATTTATTGCCGTCTTATTCAATTTAAATAAATCTATTGTCCTTAGAATATAATTGAATATATTGATGCGTAAAGTAATGCCTGTAATGTATTAAAATGGCAAACATGTTTGGTCCTACCTACTTAATTTAGAACCAAACTTATTTAAGGTTATGGCAAGTATTAATATGAGAGAAACTGGAATTTTTATTCTGAGCCAGTTACCATAGTATGAGTACAGTTACAGTAACATTCGTAAATGACCATTAATCATTTCATTGCTTAGCATGATCAGCCTTATACGTTCCCACAGCTGGGACGGATGAATTTCGCTTAGAAGATAAAGAAGAAGCAACAATCTGTAACAACAAATCAACGTTAATACAATTCAAATACGTAAAGAGTTCGTTACTCTAATACTATTATAAAATGGATCCATAGCAGCAAATGCTGGTGATCAAACAGCGCTGATCTTCCGATGACTCCAGCGTACTACGCCACAGAAGCGTTATAAACTTATATCGCACGGCCTAAATAAAAAAAAAAAAAACAATAAAACCATACAATTAAATTAACAGTGGCAATTACAAAAAAAACTACTACCTAGTGCAAAAAAATTAGAAGTGTAAATTATTGGGTAACTATATAGAGAAGCAAATGTGAACTAAAATCCAGATAATATACTAGTAGTGACTAATGCTAATAAAAAGAAATTAAATATTTAAATATTACATATTGTTGTAACTCATAATTTTTTTTTGGAAAGCCTTGAAAATTGCGCATAGACATCTTTATATACATATAGACGTTCAACTTATTGTGTTGAAAGTCCGTAATGACTCATATAATTTTAAAAAGTACTACTTATGTGAACCGCTTATGAAAGTTAATTCTGATTAAACAAAATTTGCTTTTAATCGTAAATTATTTTTAAAACAATATTTTTTCATTTGACCATATTTATCCTTTATCGAAAATTCTCGCGGTAAGAACAAATACGCTTAAATTGTGTCTTACACTACAACAGAAGAAAGGGAATTAAAAAGTGAAAATATGATAACTCGCTTTTTAGAGCATTTAGTTCATCAGTACAGTACATTTTTGTATTATTTTAATTCAAGATGCATCAGGATTTGTCTCGTCCCTTTTGTCTGTAAGCCACGAGCCTCTGTAATGTCATCAGCACCTATTATCTTCTTAACAACAAAATTGCTACCAATCTCGTGGCAACATAAGAAATCTAGAATACTTGAACGTCTGCTTATAAAAATTAACCTGTTGCATCCACGTCGCGATGACAGACATACTATCAACTTTCACGATGTCAACCCACGTCTGAATCAACGTGACAGCATCATATAAACACGGTTGCAGTTTATAAACTGTAGCGATTAATTATTTACTTGTATAAATTCTCAGAATATTGTCATCATCATCACTGCCGCTAAAAACATCCGCTGTTGGACATAAAACAGCCTCAATGACTTCCACATAGATTGGCTGGAAGTGCTTCGCATCTAACCTTTTCCCGCAATCTTTGGTTTCAGGTTGTCTGTCCATATTGTCGATAAAGATCCTATGATGTCCACATGCGGTTGTCTGTGTCCTTGTTACCCTAGCAACCCTACTATAGCACTTTAAATTATTTCTTCTAACCTCTTCTCATTATTTATATTATATATTTTTAATCATCATCATCTCAGCCATAGGACGTCAACTGCTGGACAAAGGCCTCCCCCATTGATTTCCACAAGGACCGATTGGAAGCGGCCCGCATCCAGCCCTTGCCTGCGATCTTAGTCAGGTCGTCTGTCCACCTAGCCGGTGGCCGTCCTATGCTGCGCTTGCCAGTCCGTGGTCTCTATTCGAGAACCTTTCGGCCCCAACGGCCATTGGTTCTTCGAACTATATGCCGTGCCCACTGCCACTTCAACTTGCTAATCCGCTGGGCTATATCGGTGACTTGCGTTCTTCTTCTGCGTTCTATATTTTTAATAATTTACTTTAATTTAGCTTTTTATAGGTACTTTATAAATAGCGTTTGATGACATTGTTAACTGGCTCTTCGGCCATGTAGCCAATGTGTTACTTTTTTACTGTACAGTCATGGTGAATATATATTGACATATTAATCGCAGCAAAATTTATTTTATATATAGCATACTTAATTTTGACAATGCGATAGTGATCTGAGTAATACAGTGGGCTTAATTTAAATCAGATAGTACAGAGAAAAGCGAACTCTTGATGATAAAGACCGACGTTTAAATTGATAATCGAACGTTTTAAATTTTGGTGAACACAGCCTTAGGCATTTATTTTCAGGTAGGTACTGAACCCTATGAACTTGAAAAAAAAATATAACGCTATATGAAACAGTCTATTTGTTATGTGTGGGAACAGTTGTCGAATTTTTTTATTGGTTGTGTGCGTGTTTTTATGATATATATTTTGCAAACGCTATACGTTACGCAGGTCACGCCGTGAGGAGATTATCTAGGTGCGTTATACGAGTATACTCTGACACCATTGAAAATCGCTACTCGCTCGTTACCTGAGGCCCAAGAAAAGTATGAAATGGTTGCAAACTGCTATTTCTTTCCTTGTTCTAAAGGCAACTTGTGGAGAATCTTATTATGTTTAAAAACATGTATTTATTCTAATTAACCTTTTGATCACCGCATACAAAATGATGTATTTAGTTAAAAAATATGACTGCTTAGATGCACTTAAATGTGTGACCACGGCAAACAAAATCATTAAAAAAAAGCTGTATCAAAGAGTGTTGATAGACACGCACACGTGTATCATATCAAGAAAAAAAAACATTTTACTTAATTGAAATTTTAATACCGTTATATATTTTTTTCAAATTCAATGGGGGTAGGTACTGAAAATAAATGCCTAAGGCTGCTGTTCACCAAAATTTAAAAGGTTCAAATCAATTTAAACGTCGGTTGAAGACTTTTTACCAAACAGTTAACCAGCGGTTAATTGATAATTGGAGGTTTAAATTTTGGTGAACTTCATCCTCAATATGTTTTATTTTCAACCTCACCGCTGTCGCAAAGTATTGATTTTGAGGAATTCCTTTTTTTATACTATCGTGATTTCAAATCGCTAAATTAATACACTTTTTTTTATATCTTCTGTAATTAGAGTAGTAGTAAGTAAAACAGCCTTGTATAACATTGTACAATAATACATTTAAATTATTCAGAAGATGTTTGTTTGTTAGTATTGTAACTATAAAATAATTATAAAACTTAGCTGATTATAAATGATATATCAAGATCCCATTATTTCATCTTTTCAAATCAATTCAAATCGGTAGCCAGCAGAGTTTCTTCTCCAACATAGCAACTTTATTATTTTTATATTAACTCAGTTGACAAAAAGATCAAGCAAAACGACATAATCTGCATGACAATAACATTGGCCTAACTCGAGTTGACCCTTGACTGGCACCTCGATGACCTATCGACTCTTTGGGACGTGTGCTATAGCATGACCTTAAGGCTTGTGCCTTACAGCCACAGCCTACAATAAACCCTACAGAATAACTTCATAATTGGTAATATAAACTGTACAATATAAGATGATTATTTAGGCTGTGTGCGTTGGTAAAGATGTTTGAGTTATACAGAAGAGTAATAGATCTAACTTGGCCTTTGCTCTCAGATTTGCGTCAATTCATGGAACAATTATGGCGTATGTAACTGTTACATTGTGTTTAAGTTGTTCATTACTTGTAAGTCATGCCCATCCTGGAAAGCTTGAGTTAAGTGATTGACTAAATCCTTATATGATTGTCTGTTTTCATCGTGTCTCAGAGCGGTGGCCATTGAAACTCCGGTAAGACCTATACTTGAAAAGACCAGCCTCATTTGCGATTATCTTTCCTACTGCGACCCGTTTATCTAGGCCTCCCGGTTCCTTTCATGCCACATGACCAGAGTAGCTGAGAACTTGTTGATTGCGGGTAGACAGCATTATTTATGTGTTGCCTTTATGTGAGAAAGACGCGAACGATTCTGAAAAAAAAGAATAGGTCTAATATAATATATGGGACAACATTCACATAAGGTCTTCAGGTCCCAAACTAGGCAGAGCCTGTACTATGGTAACCTGATGACTGATATATATACTTAAATACATACTTATATACATATACACACCCAGACACAGGTCAAACAGACATGTTCATACACTCAAATGTTTGACCTGTCCGGGAATCGAACCCGGGACCAGCGTCTCAGAAGGCAGAGTGCTACCAACTGCGCCAACCAGCCAGTCAATCACAAAAAAAATCTGAATGTAAGTTGTCTATAAAAGATTGCACTAGCTATAAGACAGCCGATTGTATAACCATAAGCTACAATTGGTAAGATAAACTTATAATGTAGGTACCTATATAGTATGGTTTTCAATAAAGAGTTAGTCTTTCTGACTGAGTTGACTTTAGAAACGGGATATTTACCGTTTAAGAAGAAAGAAGAAGAAGAAAGACACATTCATTCACGTGTATAATATATTTGACGTTTTTGGGTCTCGATATTATGTATGGCACACACAACCGCCATGTGCACGAGTAAACTGCACATAGCTCTGTTACCCATATACTGACTGAGTCAATAAGAAGTGAGAAAGCATCCCACAATCTAATACATCATCTATTAAACTGAATGAAGGAAAGTTGGAAATCGACCATTTTATGACCCCTGCTGTAATATAAAATAGCGAAAACTGTTTTAAAGCCAAACAAGCGTTAGATAAACGGTTGTTAAATCGAAAATATTCAAATACACTGCGAAGAAGTTTGTTTCAAATGGCGCAAATATTAGACCATTTCTAATCTCTATATGTTAGCACCACTTGAAGTAGAAATTAATTTTCGGACCATGAGAACCAAAAACAATATTTTTGTATCCTCACCATCTCTACCCGTGAGAGCTGTAAGAGTCAGCTAAAGAGATCAAGTATCAGAAGGTAGGCAGCATTGCCTTCCAGCTAAGAAAAAAAAATACTGTTCTCGCCAGCCCGCCTGCCACGCAAGGCGAGTACAGTCAAACACCCCCAGAAAAGACATGGCGAGGCGTATGTCCAGTAGTGTATGTTTTATGGCTGAGATGATGATGATGATAAAGATGATGAATCTTATTTAACACGCTTTTATTAGTTTAATTAAAAAAAAATAAAAAATTTTAATTTGAAACTTTGTCCACATCAATGACCGATGTCCCGTTATCCTTACCAGCATCTCGAGAATTTGCGTTTCAACTTTTGAGTTAGGCTATTACAAACGTGTGTTTTTGTTTGTTTTAAACTATTATTTTTATTAACAAATTAAACTCGTGCTAGTTGATGTCACGTTACAATATATGAGAGCTGGCTAATTTGATGCCAGAAAAAAAAACCTCCCCTATTGATCTATTTGACGGTCGCCGTGACTCAATGAATAGTGACAGTGACTTTCGAACTGCGACCCCGGGTTCGAATCCTGGGGCAAACATTTCTGTGATGAACATAGGTGTCGTAGGTGTCGTGTAGGTTCTCGGTTATTGGATGTTTGTGCAATGTGTCCATACTTCCCGCGACACAGGGTATCTTAGTGCGAGGGTGTGAGTGTGAATGCGTGTGTTTGTTTGATCTCTAAAAAGACTAGTAGAACAAGATCGCATCCAGGTCTTTCCTGCGAATTTTCTGGGAACTTATTCAGATCTTTTGTCTACCCGGTCAGTGGCCGTCCTTTACTGCGCTTGCCAGTCCAAGGTCTCCATTTGAGAGACTTTCAACCTCATAATGTATCTGTCATGTGTGCGCCATTGCCATTGACTTTAGTTATTTTACGCATCTTTTTATTTCTGATTTGATCTTGTAAAGACGCCATGAGAATATCCCTGTCCATAGCTCGTTGTATCAATATCTGCATGCTATCATTGTCCAAGGTCGCCCTTGGCTTGCCTACATGGTCTCTATATAATTAGAAAACAAGTTTCAGTTGCATACCTATGCCATCAGTGATAGATATCAGACTGATACGGTCTGACGGTTAATAATATTTTAAGACATTTGCATGATGTATTCTCGCAAAAAAGCGTCGGTAAAAACCATGAACTGTTGCAAACCGTCAAGAAGAGAATGGTTGCTTATCTTGGCCATGTTTTGAGGCATGAAACCACCTTCTCCAACTTATCATGATGGGTCGACGGAAAATGACGAGTTGGAAGTAGGAAAAAAAAAAGTCGTGGTTCAGATACATCCGAGAGTGGACGAATACTGCCACCGTGGACGAGCTATTTCGCATGGCACAAGACCGGGAAAAATTCATTGAGCTGACGGCCAACCTCCAGTAGTGGAGAGGCAGAAGACGAAGAAGAAGATCTCGCAAATAAAAATTTGATTTGACTTGATTTTGTTCGAACACTTTCGTCTGTATTTATACCTATACAAAATGTAATATGTATAACTGTCAACAGATTTTCCTTCAGCCATTATGCCAGTTGAAGTCGTAGCCATGACACGGGCTATCGCGCAGGATCACAACGTGTGCGCAAGAGCACGCGATACGATCAGTTCTCATGGTCCTTCATACTACTTCCGAATGAAGAATTGTAATGCAGCAATTCGCATGCGTGTACATAGAAACATTTAGACGATATTCTTCCAAAAACTCTTTATTTTCAGTGGATGTGGGTATGAACTGAATTTAAAGTAGTAAACTTAGTTTATACAATAATAGACAAGTGGCCTCTTCGGTAGTTTTCGTTACAATGGTAGTAATTCTCTGTTTGAAACAACGTGACTAAAATTTTTCAGTACAAGGATTGTGAACTAAAAATTTATTATCACCGATAACTTCTCTTTTTTTATTACTACGTCCACCACCTCCTTTAAAGTCATGTTATTTGGCAATTTTAAATAAATCAAATGGGGCTTGATCGCGAGAAAAACATTTAGTAATTTATATACCTCGACGTTTCGACCAAGTTGCATTGGTCGTCGTCACGAGAAGACTGGAGAAATGCGGGTAGCAATGTAGGCGAGAGCGCGTAGTTTCTCCACTTCGTACAGGGTTGTTCCGACACAAAAAATTACAAATGTTATTTGGCGTTGACTCAAACTACCCGTGACCGAGTAAAACTGTTCCAGTAAAAAGATTATTATTTTTAGTGTATTTATTATTATTCTTAATTCGATTTTAATGGACTTAGGTAGTGTAAATATTATGAAGCTTGTTTTTTTATAGTTTATAGATTTAGCGTTTGACCCCTATCCCATTTGAGGGTCAGTGACGAAGTACGAACCTAAAATGTTTACTGGCTCTCAAGGACTGCTGCCTGAACACACTATTGTGTTTGGTGACAGTTTTTCTCACTACAGTGTAGTACCAGGCGAGTACTCGAAAGAACCCTATAACTCTGCTAAGAATTTGATAACGGCGTTACCTTCATCGGAAGCTCGAGCCGTTGGTGGAGATCGAACCAGCGTTCGACAGTTTGACAGCCGACGCTCCTCCGAGGTATCATCGCTTCAAAAGCATACCTTGATATAGCTACCTTGAATGAATAACCACCATGATACTGGTTTTTCTCAAGTTACACACAATATCTTCTCTCTTCCAGACATTTATTTTAATTGCTCGGTATTTCTGGAAAACAAATAAATACATGGTTTATATCCCGTTGGACATATACATAGATATTACTCATTTTTAGAAACTTATTTCTATAACCAATGAAATCGGTTAAAAAACAAAAATGCACTGAAATATTCTGTGCGCCAGGCTGTTGTAAACAAGCTCCAAACCGAAGTTATCAACAGCGGTTGACATCAATACAGACCACAGATCTGACAACCACGGTTTGTCAGATCTGATACATAGCTTAAGGTGTCAGAGCATAATTGCGAGGTAAGCGTGCCTATGGTTGGACAGGAAAACAAGCGACGACGCGCACAACACGTCTGCTATCCCCGAACGCGATCCTGCACCGCCAACGACCACTGAGCAAGCGCGCTGGAATTATCAATGCGCCCATTAAGCAAGTCACAAAAATGCATCAATAACGCACACTTGCGTCTTAATATTTACGTGTGTCATACATTCTGGAGACAAACAAAGAAGGGTACAAAAAAGGACAATATCCATATAGCATTTTTTTAGACAACAGGCAAACTTTCTTTGTACGCGTTCTATCATAATCGGATAATTCCTTTCACGTGGACTACTGCAATCTCTTAAACGACAAAAAAAATGATAGCTTCGATCAAAATTATGGCATGTGCATACTGTATTATGCAAACATTGTCTATACTAATAATATAAAGAGGAAAATCTTCGATGGATTGTTTGTTTGTTTACATTGAATATGCTCCGAAACGACTGAACCGATTTGAGAATTTCTTTCATTGTTGGGAAGCTACACCATCTTCGGGTGACATAGGTTATATTATATTTTCAAAAAAATTAGAGATCCATATTTATATTTAATTATGAATTTTTTTACCCGTGCGTTACCGGGGCGGACCGGCTAGTATTTTATACGTTTCTGGCAATATCTTCAAGATAGTGAAGCCGTATTATACAAATGGTAAGTAGGCCGAAGAAAGTCTAATCCAAACATGATAATTATATGCAATAACAAACTTAATTGCACGTGCAGACTGTCTTGAAGGTACAAGTAAGTCTGGGTTAGTTTGGTCTGGGATAGTACGTGCGATTTGTTATCAGTCAGTTCCCATGGTCGTGTTTATAAATGACCGTCGCGGGGTCACTGATGCTCGTGGTTGATGGTCATCGCTAGCAACGTGGTATTGACGGTGACAAAAGTGATTGTGGGATTAAAGCCGATAAAACTGTTTCAAGTTTATAAGATCAAAACAATTTTTACCGGAAAATGAAACTAACTTCAACACTCAACATAACTTCTTGAAGTCGTTACCATCAAGTACTTACCATGATAGTTCATAAGTTACTATTATCAACATATTGGGAGCATGGTACCGACTAGGTTATTTCACACTTTTGAGTGTTGAAATCGGTTCTATGTTTTGGTAATCTTTTTTTTTTACGATATTCAGTGACCTTTGCTACCCACGGGATCAATTGTCATTATGTATATTCACCGATTTCTTCGCCCTCAATAAGGAAGTTATCCAGAAAGACGTAACACTGTTCAGTTATTGGACAGTAACTACTTCAAAAACCAATCGTCCGATGTTGATGAAATTTAAATGGGAGGGAGGTAAATTCTATCAAACAATAAAAGAATAATCAAAATCGGTTCATAAGCGACGAAGTTATCTAAGAACACACATAAAAAATATACATATGTATATATATGGTCGATTTGAGTAATCTCCTCATTTTTTTGGAAGTGAGTTTAATAATTTTTATTAAGCTATATATAAAATAATTTTGTTATACTTGAAAAGTACTGTTGAAGCTTACTGCTCTTAGAGAACAGTAATTTTCGTACCAGGGAAACGATTTTCCCCACTGTAAATAAAATAAAAACTATGTTAGCCATTTCCCAACTCATTCTCTCGGTTCAATCAACATCGAATCTGTTTAAATTCTTGATTTTTAGTTAAATTATTGACATTTCTCATTATGTTATTTTTTTTTTAATTGTGTAAAATTATATGATCACAGCACTAGGCGGACCGCGACCGCGTCCGCGAGAGCCCCGTATTCTCTTTGAAAAAGACCACCGAATGTGGTTGAAACTATAGTCGGAACCCTCGGACTTATTACGTGAGTAATTCCCGTGGTTTACACATTCATAAAATGATTGTGGTTTTGATAAAGAAGTTGGTTTTAAGTGAAATGAATAGGACGGATACCGACAAGGTGGACAGACGACCCAAATAAGATTGCAGGTAAGGGCTGAATGAGGCCCGCTTGAATCCGGTCTTTGCGAAATTCAATGATTGAGGCATATGTCCAGCAGTGGACATCCTATGGCTGAGATGATGATGACACACCTATAATCATTTTAATACATCACTTTTAATTTTTATTCCAATGTAAGCATAGCTTAGGAGGTATCGTCTAAGGTATGTTTACACGGTCGAACAATAACCGGCCCGCGTGTTTTCGCGTTACCGCATAATTATTGCTCTTAAATATTTAAGAATAATTTATATGCTCATAACACGAATACACATACATAATTTGAATTTTCGTGTTGCTGAATACTAATTAATAATTAAATTTAGGATTTGACTCTGGTCTCCCACACTAGGATTCCCTGTGTTGTGGAGAACAGTTACATTTTTTTTTTTTCTCAGTCATGTGCATCTACTGCTGGACGTATGCCTCCCCCATATATTATATTTGCCAATACTCGCCACGCTTGGCACGCGGGTTGGCGAGCGCAGTATGATTTCCGATCCTCAGAAGGCGCTGCTGCCCACCTCCTGGTACGTTATCCCTTAGCCGACTCTTACGGCACCCACGGGAAGAGATGGGGGAGTACTATTCTAGGCCGGTACCACCACGGCCAGTTACATATTGGCATGTTATAAAGTTATGTGAGCGTTACAAGCAACAAAAACAATCTGTATCGCGCGATGTACACAGTATAATGTAAACACGCAGTAATTTAGCTTAAAATAGTCTTGAAAATAATATTATACTTATTTAGTATGGTTTCGGATAACTGCTATTCTGTAAAAGAAACTATAGAAGATATTATAGAAAGTAAAGACGTGGTAGGTAAGAGCTTGTGAACTGTTATTTATATTTTTAATTATTTTCTAAAGCTAACCACTTTTTTAATTTGTGCATATACTTTCACTATTATCTAGCTTGACAGTGAATAGTAAAAGGTTAAATAACGCTACAGAGTATTAACTCGCTCTCAGATATCTGAAAAAATTTTGTTATTTATGTTATTTTTTCTTTTTTAACATAATATCAGACTCACCTACTCAGGCGGGTACTCGAAGGTACCATGCAGTATATTTGATTAAGATCTTACCAACACTAAAAGCCCAAGACTCAAGACGAGGTGGGCAATGAATCTTCGGTAAAATAAAGTAGTATTAATAGTAGTAGTAGTAGTAGTATTAATAATAAATAAAGTAAGTTTTTACTAATGTGTCGATCGACACGCATGCGTATCGCCAAAATAACTGAGTATGCAACCATCAAGTTAGTGCACACTTTATGGCACTGCATCGTACAAAACTTTAAATTCTAACGATTGTATATAAATTGTTTGGAAGATACTGAAAATAAAAAAATAATTTGATTACATATGAAATTATATATATTTTAAGTACATATTTCCTTTGTTAAAGTGAGATATTATTGACTTACGGCATTGCCAGAAACAGAGTGGATATAATTATAAAAGTTTTAAACAAATATATAAACTAGTAGACATATTCCTTCAAAAGCTTTATGATATGTTAGATATCATCGTAGACCGCATCATCACTTAACATCAGGTGAGATAGTGGTCAAACGCCTGCCTATTGTAAATAAAAAAAAAAAAAAACAATAAAATAAATAATGTGGACTGTAAACTTCCAACTTTCTACGAAACAATTTGAAGCATTCTATGACTAGAAATTCATATACTATTTAATTGTTCGTAATACATTAAAAAAAATATTTGAACCTTAAGTACTGTATTCAACACTAACACTCTCCCGAATGTGGGCAGGAGAAAGCCTTCACAATCGCCTTTGTCTTTCAATGGACAAGTTCCTGTATTTTTTCTTGTAGCGGAAGTGCTTATGCATAAACTTAAAATATCGGAAAGAATCATTAACCCTCATTATATTTTCTATTTAATTACTTTTAACGTAATGATGTAACTTAAAAATACGATAAAACACTCTTCACTTTGTATAACGATAGGAAGACAATTGTCATAAGAGATTTTATTTTTTTATTGCATTAACAACGTGCTAGGCGTAACTTACGCTCAAATTTTTTAAAGGAGTTCAGTATCAGAGGAAAGTTTAATATCAAGGGTTCATGTCCCACTAGTAACCGAATTTTTCCCTTCAAATGATTTGAACATAATTGTCATATATTAGACAAATAAACTTTTTATTTCATGAGCCGACTAAGATCTATTTTTATTCGTTCTTCTTCTTGTCCTTATCCCACACTATGTGGGGTCTTGACAATATGTTTTTCTCTTCTATCAATAATCATCTCAGTGCTCACACCTTCATAAACATATCATTCTTTTTAGACAGTCTGTCCATGCCTTCTTCTGCCTCCTTCTACCTCTATATTCATCCACTTTCATGATGTTTTTTATCCCTCCTCATGCCATGCCCAAATCAAGCCAATCTATTCCCTTTCAATTTATCATTGACTGGTGCTCTTTCTAGATTCCCATAATACTTATTGTTTTTTTTTTACATATTATAAGTTTGCGTTTGACAACTGTCTCACCTGATGTTAAGTGATGACGCTGCCTAGGATTTAGCACGCAAACCTAGAAGGTACTTATTCACTCGCGACTTGAAGACTCCAGGATTTTACATATCGGGAAACACAGACTCGGGCAACGAGTTCCATTCCTTGGCAGTACGCATTAAGAAAGTGGAAGCATAACGCTTCGTGGGTATAGGTGGTGTATCTACCATATAGCGATGGCGAATTGCCGTACGTCGAGTCGACCGATGATAGAGAGGGGATGGTGGAATCAGATTGTGTAATTCCAGTGCACATTCTCCGAAATGCACCCGATAGAAAACCGATAGGCCTGCTACTCTACGCCGGTGTTCAAGGCTCTTGTATTGCAAAATAATTGATGAGCATTCATTCGTGGTTTTGTTTCTCAGGTAGAAATGAAATCATTGAAATAATTAAAACTCCAATTGTGTGAAAAAATGTAAATGTATTTAAAATAACAATGGTTTATTTATGTTTAAAATGTTTACTTTTTTATGTAATAGATGGCAAACACGCGATCAACGTGGCCCTTGGATATCTGAAATACTGGAGGCAATACGATTCGTTGCCAATCCTTTTTAAGACTACTAACAGTCTTCAACATAAAAAATCTATATCAATTGGCTTTAACTTTCGTAGGGATTTATTTTAATAACGGGTTTAGTAAATTAGAAAAGTAACATTTAAACCGGTATTGTGACTTTCTGAGTCACTTTTTCACAAAAAGCACGCGCCTCTCGCTCTTGCATACGCGAAAGCAGCAGAGAAAGTTAAGCAACCAGTTAAAATACCTACTCGACTGTATGTCAAGTCAAATCGTGGTTGAAATTAATAAAATGTATATTTTGTTTATAACAAACTAGTAGCACCCCGTGGTTTCACCCGCGTGGATTACAGTTTTCCCGCTACCTCAACTATCCCACGGGAACTATACTTTTTCCGGGACAAAAGGAATCTATGTGTTAATCCAGGGTATAAGCTATCTCCATACCAAATTTCACCGAAATCGGTGTAGCCGTTTGAGCGTGAAGAAGTAACAAACATACACACATACACACAAACTTTCGCATTTATAATATTAGTAGGATAAAACTTACTTTAAACATACTGTATTAGAATTTAGCTCTCTTATTTCACCATACAAAACATTGTGTGCACAATACATATTTTACAAATAGCAACCTATCTCTATTAAACCCCACACAGAAATTATCTACCTACCGACCATAGTTCATATTAAGTGACCTAAATTCATGCACTGTGCTTTTCCTACACTTATAAAGCCTACTTTGGTTTGTCGACTGAAATCTTAATTTGTTTCGTCTAGCACAAGTTCCAAATGATGTAGTCAGATGGTCAGATGGGATGTATTATTAGTACCTAACAACAAATAGTAGTAATAAATCTAATAAAACAACTTTTGATATGACGGACACTCTAGTACGTAGCGTACGATGTTATTCTTTTTTTTTTTTTTTTTTTTTTTACATATTATAAGTTTTTGCGTTTGACAACTGTCTCACCTGATGTTAAGTGATGACGTTGTCTAGGATTTAGTAAGCAAACCTAGAAGGTACCTATTCACTCGCGACTTGAAGACTCCAGGATTGTACATATCGGGAAACACAGACTCGGGCAACGAGTTCCATTCCTTGGCAGTACGCATTAAGAAAGTGGAAGCATAACGCTTCGTGCGTATAGGTGGTATATCTTCCATATAGCGATGGCGAATTGCCGTACGTCGAGTCGACCGATGATAGAAAGGGGATGATGGAATCAGATTGTGTAATTTAATTATTCGTTTTGTCAGAAGTCTACAATGTTTACTTGATTGGAAAAAATATACTGTGCGTGTGCACAGAGTCCTTTTTGTAATTATACTTAAGAGATTTATGCAATCCAGCAAGAAAAGGCCGATAAAGGCACTCACTGTTATGCTAGATATGATATTGTGCTCAAGCAAATTCAGTCCTTACGAAAACTGTCATATTTCCAAATGTTGCCAATCACCTATGTGATTCAACATAGGTGAATCACATAGGTGATTCACATAGGTGATTCACCTATGTGAGTGAATATTGTGGTTATATATGTATATATAACCACATATGCGCTATAATTTCTTCTTTTCTCCTTCCTAAATTGCATTATATGTAAAACCAGAAATTTGTGGACTGTATAGTAAAAAATCCGTTTAAAGTAACATATGACAGATATTTTTGTATCCAAGAAGTATTTACTCTAAGTGTGTCCCAAACACAAGTTGTCTATTATAGAAACAAATGAGTGCTGTCTATGCTAAATTAATTTTAAACACAATATACAGTATAGATGGTTCAATACAATTAGTTAATGAAAGTAGCATTAAATAAAATTAATTTATTTTGAATATTTTTTTGTATTATAATTGAAAATAAATAAATTTCAGTTAGTACCCCCCCTGACACTGACACCCCACGATAATCTAACCGAAGATGAGCAATTTAATGGAGGCGTGAGTATTGAAAATGATTGTGTGTTTTACCTGTGCCGGCACGCACTGCTCTGCTGCTCAATCTAGTGGTGTATAAATCAATGACGGTTATTTTAACGACGGTTTATTTGCTTAGCTATAAAATGCATATAATGGGTTGTGTGGCACGTGTGGCAACAACTTTAATTTGCCAATTCTGGGGAAACCGTCATTTTTTTTATTTTTTTTTATCTTTTTATTTTATTAATTTACAAAATCCACAGCTCTTAAATAACAGAGTTTGATGTATGATATTCTTACCTACAGCCAAAAACGGATTTTCATTATATAGGTAAATTGTATTAGTCATTTTAAAATGTTGCTCATATCTAAAGACGCTTACACATAGGCTATATGTGGCTTTTAACACAACATTTGTAATGCTAAAATAATGGTCTATCCAAAAAATTACCTTATTCCGTTAGATACCGAGATTCGATCAAAAAAGGGGTTTCCCCTTTTTTGATCTAATATGACTGGACTATCAACTTTTTTCTTGAAATGATGTTGACTTTGATGCCAATTATAAAAAACTTAGATCGAGAAAAAAATTCTTTAATAGTTTTTTCTTAAAGAATTTTTTTCTCGATCTAAGTTTTTTATAATTGGCATCAACATACTCTTTCACGTTCCACTCTTCTCCACTTATAAGTTCTATTGAACTATTGAGGCTTTTGCTTGTAGCCTTTCTAGGTTAATTCGAAATATGAATTTAGTAAACTAATTTTTACACTTAATCTAACCAAAAAGCCAAAGTGGAGCTAATTATATCAGAAATGTTCTTGCTTAACTATTTTCATCTACTTATTACATATCGTATAGTTCCATGACAACGACGCTAATGATTTTTTACAGACTAGACTTAGTAAAGTACCAAACAATAATAATCAACATTCAGTGATTAATTCCTTTAGTATAAAACTGATACATATAATAATTCCTCTCATTGAGGGTGTGCAGTATAATATCGGAAAGCGTTTCATATTAATGAACTGGATAAGGAACAATTTAGCAAAGTCCAGCTTCGATGCCAGCGTTATCAGCTCCCACACCACGCGTTCGCACTTAGCCCAGACCTTCGCATCACGTTTCGTTTGCGAGCCATAAATATAGCCCAGATGTGATTGCAACCTAATGCTAAATATTCATTCTGGATTCGTTATTTAAGGGAGACTATGCGCTTGATAGCCTGGATGGCCATGTAGCAAAATTCGTTTTTTCTCGGGTGATTTTAATCCATAAATATTAGGATCGAATTGCAATTTTAAAATGGAATTGAATTGGATATACAACAATATTAATTAATTATTAAAACAAATAGATGAACATAATCAAATAATACAAATAAAATAACACTTAATACTTAATAAACTAACACAAATAACAGGCACAGATTATAAAAATTATTAATTTTGCAATAGAAAATAAAACAGCTATTTTTTTCTATTATTTATAGAAAAAAGTAGCTCATTGCAAACGGCACTGCTGAAACATGTCTGTTGCAGCAGAGCCGCGTGTAGGAGCAGTTCAGCCTATCGGCGATCATCGCCAGGAGTGCGATGGAGCTGACCCGCACTCTCTCTGCCTGCGCATAGTAGTATATCATAAAGCATGAATAATTCAATGAAATACCAGATTGTATTAGGAATGCAAATTCCATAACGATATCCAAGAAAATTGCAGCTGATGGTGACATTGCTATGGTCTAGAACTCTAGAACAATATTTGAAATTGTAATTTTATGTTGCCTTTGAAAACCAATTCATATTCCAGTATGAGATGACGAAAATATTTAATTTCGATGATAATTTAATTTCATCATCTCAGCCATAGGACTTTTTGTTATTAAAACTGACGTGGTTTTGAGACATTATCAATGTATAAAACACGGGAGTTACTCACGTAATAAGTCAGAGGGTTCCGACTATAGTTTCAACCACATTCGGTGGTCTTTTTCAAGGAGAATACGGGGCGCTCGCGGACGCGGTCGCGATTCGCCTAGTACTAGGCGAACCCTCTGACTTATTACGTGAGTAACTCCCGTGTTTTATACATTGATAACAGCCATAGGACGTCCACTGCTGTACATAGGCCTCCCCCATATGTTATAATTTAAATTAAATTATTTTAAATTTCAAGAATAATAATCAATTTTCTTAATTTCATTTCATTAGTGTTTATCGTTAAGTTTAAAGATGATATTTAAAGGTAACTACTTTGTTTTACATTATGTTTATTTCTGAAAATTGTAGGTCCCAATCGCTATGAATACATTTTTCTATTCATTTTCGTTAATCAATAATGTTGATATGTTTTTTTTGACACGGGGCCATCGCTAATGTACTTAGAAATTATATTTGTCAGTCTTAAATACGCATTTTCCAAGGTTTTTTAAATAAATAAATTAAAATTCTAAACATCAAATGAAGTAACGGTCAATGTTTGCGAATGGAACAGTACTGTCGGTAAGGCTTTATTCGCCAATCCCATCGTTTGAGTCTTAATCGTGATTAACTAAAGAGTTATGAAGTCTGAGTCACTCTTAACGGCGATGTTCTGGCCGTAATGGTCTCATGCCCGGTGTTCACAGGCACTGTACAGTATGCCGAAGCCTTAATTCAATTTAACCTCTTCATTATTGTGATTGAATTGTTGGCATTTTAATCTAGGATTCCTACTCTTTTTCTACGTTGTGGGTAGATATTTTGGTGTCATAGAAATGCTTATTAACGTTTTGTTATTTATTTTGAAAAAAAAGCCTTGACGACGCAGCAGTGTTTTTGTGTGTTTCAGTGTGTTCTCACTGAAATTATTACAAATAGCTTCATTACGATTTTTGTAGAAATTTGCACACGAGTCCATTCGCACGCATATTCGTCGCCAGATTGATCAATTATTTGCATAGCTTTAATTGGTCAAAGTATTGTATGGATTTGAAATAAAAAATTGAACAATTTTAATGATTAAAACTGAATGTGTTACAGTATGTAATATGTTTAAAAATAATATATACTTTACATATCCTTTTTAATGTTTTAATTCAGTGATCAAGACTCGTATCGGAAGATAAATAACGATAGAATATTTCCTATAATAGTAGTCTATGAAACTGTTTCTTAAAACACGAGTGTAAGTTAAAAAAAAATGGAGCCATAGCCTAGTTTTTTATAGCATTACACGAGTGCTTTATGACCAAAATATGTGTAGTTTCACACACTACTTTATCTAATCTCATAATAATAAAATTAACGTAAAATTACAATTATGCTTGCATTTATTTGTAAACGTTCAGCGCCAAAATCCATTTGCAGGTTGCGCATGCGTGTTGCGCCGCGTCCACAGGCTATATATGTAGAAAAACTGCATTGCAACCTCCTTGGTCCAGCTTAAGTTGTATCTTAAGGGTAAAATAGGTTTTTACCCTTAAGATACAACTTCGATACAGTTAACATTTCGATACAGTTGCCATAGAAGTCATGTGTCTGTCACTGTCATTCAAGTTTCTTTCTGATTTTTTAATCTTTGTATTTCAGTATGAGATTAGATAAAGTATATTATTGCATACGTATGACTGTAGAAATCAAACATTCTGTAGGAACTATTGACAAACTAACTTACCTATAATGAGACAACAACAAATATAAAAGCAGAAGCAATCATAAGGAACTTAAGAGTTCACCTGGAATTTAAATATTAAAATGGATTAAATGTCTGGCTATAAAATATGTCTATTATTAAGAAAATCGTCTACCTATCTTAATTAATACCGTGCGAAAATGCACAGGGTGTTAAGAATTCCAACAAGGGCACGCAGGAAGCGCAGATAATGACCGACGTCTTGTACCGTAGCCGCTGCAGTGAATTAATATAGACGGCAGTATCTTCATCGCGGTCATACTACGAGGTTCTACACATTAGCGAAGTTCGGTCACGAATAATCATTATTTATACAGAGCTGCCGAACATGTGATATCAATGATTTTACTGTGACAATATGTGTCTGTTACTGTATTTTTTGGAACGAAGTTCCTTATCGCGCTATGTGAAAGGGGGCTAGACGGAAAAAATTCTTACGAAAAGTTGTCACGACACTTTTTGCTATAGTAAGCTATTGTAAGCTGTGCGGCGTGCGCATATTTCTCTGTCTGTCTCTCTCTCTCTCTCTCCTTCATTAATTAATCGAAAGGAACTTCGTTCCATCCGGGTGTCCCTTGACACCTCTCAAGTTTTTTTATAGTTTATTATGTGTTTCGTTTGAACTTTGTCTCACTTATCTCACAGTTTTACCAAATTGAGGGTTGTTGTCAGCCAACCTCTTTAGTAACTGTGTTACCTGTTTAGTTTATTCACTAATAGCGGTGACGGGGATTCGGGTGGAGTCAAATTTCATCAAGGCATAAATACCTACGTTTTATTAGTAAATATATAAGTTCCTATATAATTATATATAAAAAACATTTTTGGAAGTATCGCGCCCTTTACCCTGTTGGTCACTCGATGCCCACCAAGCGGATGCGAACCCCACGAAATGTGGTTCATGCACGAAATCAAGTAATTCAAAATGCTTTTTTCCTTTAAAACCCTTATAAGACCCAACACACCACATTTGACATACCCTTCACCCCATGTTTATATTGTCATGGAGTGCGATTGTCTCGACACTCGATGCTGAGGAAGTATTTATTTGTAAACTTCTGCGTACTTTTGAATATGTTGAATAGGTGCTATCATCTCTATATGCATCCATAATTTCGATTGGAGCTTCCCGACCCGATTGCATACAATTCACAATTGTCGATGAAAATGCTTTCCGATGTAATTTTCAAGTCATAAATAAATTACCTACGATTAGAACCACTGAGGTGTTAAGCAAATGTGGAAGGCGTAGAAATATGCTTGTGACTTCGTTGCTATGGGTAGTTATTGCATAGTTTTCGCTATTCTTTGGTAAATAGATTATGTAACATCTACTTCGATGGAATTTATAGACTTAAAATAGTCTGTTGAAGAAATTGAAAAGGTGGACAAACTCCCAAAACTAACTTTTAAAGGGGTTTCAGTTTGTATGAAATTAGAATTGAATCAGCTGTAAAAACTAATAAGATAACGGCAACATTACCATCATCATCATCACAGCTATAGGAAGTCCACTGTTGGACCTAAGCTCCCCCATTGATTTCCACAATGACAGGTTGGAAGCGGATCGCATCCAGCCCTTGCCTGCGACCTTAGTCAGGTAGTCCATTACAGTACAAATAATTAATTATGATATGGATCAGACTCAACTACTTGTTACTTGGAGATAGGTCAAGACTCAAGAGGATTACAAGAAGATAGAAAAAAAAAAGTAGTATCTACATACATACGAGTGTGTCTTCTAAATATTTCATACATCATAGTGTGTTTATTATATTAAAATGCTATTCTAACCCTGTTGACTTACGAAACTAAAACGTGGTGTTTTATGGTTTAGTGCATTAACAAAATGTTAGGCGGAACTTTCGTTCAAATTAGTGTAGGCTCGTTATGATATTATTAAATTTTATTTCAGGGAACCGCGGGAAGCTGCCAGTGAGAAACTGTTGCTCTTCGTGTGTTAGTAACCATGGTGACCGAAATGTCGGTGCAATGCAATGCAATAGTTCTAATCTGCCGAGAGCACGACCACACGAAGTAACCGGGGCCGCTGTCACCAACAAACGGAGTACGCGCGTTTAGAAGTTTTTTTTAAAAGATTATAAGCTTATTTTTAATTGGAAATTCTCGTGAGTTTGACACATTATTATATATATGTGGTCGCCGCGATCTGGCAGCGTAAACTCACCTGAGGATAAGCATCGGACATGCTCGAAACCTAGGTCGAAACTTCGACTATAAACGTGAGTAAAGCCGGATACCACATGTATGTAATGATTTTAAGCTTATGTTTGACCACTATCTCATCTGATGTTAAGCGACGACGCGGTCTAAGGTGTAGTATTGCGGCTGGTATATGAACAGGCATCCAGAATAATACATCCCTTTATTTTATAACAACATTCAATGTACATCCACTTGATGTACCTTTTCAGACTCAAATTGATGTACCTACCCAACTCTTTATAATAGGAATTCTGGGATTATCTTTGTATTAGGAATTAATGACTATATATATTTTTAAATTGATATGTGTAGTTTTTACACAACCCTCGATTGCTAATATGCTTAAAATTGTATGTTACCAACTACTATATCCGCGCGCGTACAACTATACTACTATGTTTCCCGATATGTACAATCCTGGAGTCTTCAAGTCGCGAGTGAATAGGTACCTTCTAGGTTTAGTACTAAATCCTAGACAACGTCATCACTTAACATCAGGTGAGACAGTTGTCAAACGCAAACTTATAATAAATGTAAAAAAAAACATCGTAGTGCCGGTCGGTAGAACCAACGTACTCAGTCAGGCTCCACTATATAAAAGGCCAGGCTATTAAAAACCTTAATAAAAGTAATACTGAACTCAGTGACTTGGTCCTTTTTATTTATACTTTGGTGAAATTCAAGTCCTTAAGTTTACTTAATATATTGTCGAATTGGTGAGGTGAATGATTCTGTAAGTTCAATAAAAATAAAAATGGAAGAGAATACCAATTCGTGGCGACCCCACCTAGTGTGGGATAAGGACGAGAAGAAGAAGAAATCCAAATTTAGCTAAACAAAATAAAATCAACCGTTTTAGTAATAACGAAGATATTAAAATAGTTTCGCATTTCTAATATTATAAGAATTATACGGGGATTAAAATGGGTTGGTAATACGGGTCGGACTTTCATTTATAAATCTTACTAAGTTTGGTATAGCAGGCCCTAACCGCACGGTCGTGTCATCCGCGTGGCGCAAGCGCAGCGGACGGCGCAACATCAGCGCATCACCTTATGCACCTAATGACTGGTACAAATGGCTGTGAGGAACGAAATACCAAGCTGTTGGTATCTTGACGATGCCAATTTAGGAAAAGGTACGCAGCAGAATATTGGGTATTCGATATTACAAAAAATAAAATTCACAATTCGTAGATATTTAACAAAGTAATAATTGTAAACTCTAAGGCTTTCACGGCCGGCGTTGCATGTTGTATGTATTGCTTCCCGGCTGTTTGGCCGTGGTCTATGTGAATCTTGTGTTCCAGACGTTTCGTCGATCACTGCGGTCGACATCTTCAGTGGTTCAGGTCCGAGCGGCGACAAGAGCGTAGAACTCTCCTTCGCGACGTCTTCTCTGATACTGAGAAAAGTAATAATAATACTAATAATAATAATACTGAAAAGTAATAATTGTTATTAACTAAAAATGTAAATAATAATCAAAATGGTGATTTTCAGTTGACTTTTTGAGGGTTTCTTTCAATATGAATGAAATTCCATATAAAATGGAGTCTCTAAAAAGGGAGATTTAAATTCTATTATGCATTATTGAATATAATATCGATGAATATAAATACATAAAATACATATCTTCTTACATCATCCAATAATATCTCAATCATCCTCTTTTATTTTTATATCACACTCAGACCCCCGCACTAGGATTCCCTGTATCGCGGGAGGCATCAATCACAGCACGCAACATCCTAGACCCGGGAAAAACATCTACACTCATCGCACAAATGTTTGCCCCTGCCGGGATTCGAACCCAGGGTCCCGACGATACAGAACTCAATGTCACTGCCCACTGCGCCACGGCGACCGTCAATTACTCCTAGTTTTTATATTGACCTTGTAACTATATTTTATTTTGTACCTACTACCACCCAAGTGTGAGGCGCAAAACTATCCATTGCAAAATAAGTAGTCTTAATTAAAAGTAATTGTTGAAATAAGTCTCAAAGGGCGAAATCTACACTTGTAGTCTACTACTAATTACAACCAATCTCTTATAATTAAAAAAAACAGTATACATTTCTATAACTACGATATAACATCACAACGATAAATTGGCTGTCGAAAGCTTTTTGTTTTTGTATAGACTTATTGAAGCAACGCAGATAGCTTGGCGGTGGGGGCGTCGATTGTCAAACTAACCGACGCTGCTGGTTCAATCCCCGCCAACGGCTTGAGAGGTGGTAGAGTACTATCGAGTATCCGCTTGATCAGCTACTACCTACGAGTTTGAAACACTGTCACCAAACACATAGCGTGTTCAGGCAGCAGTCCTTGAGAGCCAGTAAGCATTCTAGGTCTACCGTGATGATATCTCGACAACATCGTCACTTACCATCAAGTGAGATAGTGGTCAAACAAGATATAATAATAACGTTAAAAAACAACAGAAGGTATACTACAAGTTTCAACTCGAAATTACTTACCCTTACTGTTATCAATTATAGGACATCAAATATCCTACTAATATTATAAATGCGAAAGTTTGTGTGTATGTTTGTTACTTTTTCACGCTCAAACGGCTACGCCAATTTCGATGAAATTTGGTATGGAGTTATTTTAAGCCCTGGGTTAACACATAGGTAGGCTACTTTTATCTCGGAAAAAGTATAGTTCCCGCGGGATTATTGAGATAGCGGGAAAACCGTAACCCACGCGGGACGCTACTAGTTGTTCATAAATCACAATTCTATTACTGTTAACCTGCACTAACAGAGTACTTACCAGGCTCTAATCATCTTGATCTTTGAACTTCAGATGGAAACGTGAGGCATGTCAAGGATATCGGCCTCAGTACAACTGCTGCATAATCAGGTGCCTGGTATTCCAGTTATCTTGTGACGGATGTGGTGGCAAGGTCGACACTGGTACTATATGATAATATTTTAAAGATGCTAATAGTTTAAACCAGGGGTCAGCAACATGTGGCTGGTCAGCTGCATGCGTCTCGATTATAAAGATGCGGCTGCCAGTTCCATACGCATAAAATATGTTTATCATACGTGAGTACAAGGTCTATCTCGCAGTCACTCCTACTAGCGACTACATGCCTGATCCGCGAGTCAAGTGGTGTATGGAGTCTGGTCAACCCTATAAATTGTAATTCCCTTGAGTCCCGAAATACAAGTTTTTTACGGCATAAACGGCCGTATCTTTATTTTACGTTAACTTACATGTTTGATTTTATCACAGCTTCAAGAGACTGTAGACGTGAGTTTATCGCTTTTTAATTTTACCTCCACGCGTTCCCGAGATAAAGGTTCTCGACAAACGCATCGATGGACTACAAAGTGGTCCTATAAGGGTTCCTTTTAAGGTACGGAACCCTAAAAAGAAACACAGCATCAAGACTTGTAAAGATTCATTCATTCATAACAGCAATAGGTCGTCCACTGCTGGACATATGCCTCCCCATGTAGGGGGATTTGCCAATACTCGCCACGCTTGGCAGGCGGGTTGGCGAGCGCAGTATGATTTCCTATCCTCAGAAAGCGCCGCTGCCCACCTTCTGGTACATAATCCCTTAGCCGACTCTTACGGCACCCACGGGAAGAAACGGGGGAGTACTATTCTAGACCGGTACCACCACTTGTAAAGATAAAAATGTACAAATTTATTTGTACCACGTTTATTACATTTTTTGAAGCGATGACAGCTCAGCGTCAGCTGTCAAATTGACGGACTCTGTTTCGATCCCCACTTATGCCTGGAGCTTCCGATGAAGATTATTAAGCTACCAGCATGGTGGTAGAGCACTGTAGAGTACCTGCCTGGCTAACTATCATCTGTATGGATACCGGAATTTGGATAATTTGTGTACAAATTTACAATAACATACAACAAGAATAAGAGATTTGTCTCTTACCAAATTTAAACTTGCACTACTGAACACACTGAAAGTTTTTAATCAAAATTTTTAAAGATTGAAAAACTCTCAGCAAACACAAGTGTGTGTTCAGGCAGCAGTCCATGAAAGCCTTGAAGCATTCTAGATCTAGGCGTGATAGCATCTTCGATAATATCATCACTAACTATCAAGTGAGAAAGTGGTCTCTAAGATCTATACAGTATAAAAAAATTAGACATTTGCAGCACTTTTATTATAGATTATGTAATACTGATCTCTTTTAATGCAAGTAATTTCTGGAAAATATATCTGACCGTCTATTTTCACGACCATTTCATCAATTAGCTTTTAACAGGGGCAAGTCTCACAGCGAATGATCTAATACAAAGCAGATTTCCTAGCTGCGCAAAAAGTCTGCGCCACAGCGGCGGCACCACTCAAGTTGTGAGGAATCCAATTTAAACGCTTTTTGCGCTCCTATCAGGAAGCTAGGCGTAACAGTAAAAGACGAAATGTGGGAAAATTGGCGGGAACAATGGGAGAGATGGTGTTTTTTCGGTTCGAAGAGCACTCGTCGATCGTAATTACGTGCGCGACTTGTATATAGCATTGCAAGAGGTCTGGTTGTGTCATTGCTGGTTAAGGTGTTAACCGCTGGATTAAATTGTAGCTAATATGGTTTTTAATTAAGGCCTATCTCCAGCTGTGGACGTCCTATGTGTCTGATTAATGTAGTTAAAAAAATTTGAAAGGTGTATTATATTTATTAATGATTCTGTTCAGTCTTCTGAAATAATAAAGCAAAACATAATAGAATACGTTAAACAATGATGATATATGTTAACTTTTGCTAAATACTGTGAATTAGCTTACAAAAAATCAATATAATTCTAGGTGACCTGACAAACGATCTGCCATATAAATTATCGAAAATGTCAAAGTGACACGACCCTTCACTTACGTCACGTTAAGGCGACGTTTAAATTATTTGGTTTATTCACAGAAATACTAAAATCGAGATAAAATAATGCAAACACAGAAAAATATAAAAATCAGGCAAGCTGTTTCGGAGGAGTTCGATAACAATCACTTGTGACACGAGATTCTTTATACATTATGTAATATACAATTAGGCTAACAAACACATCGCCAAGTTATTTAAAAATACATACGTACATTAAGATATTTCTCATTATTGGGCTACTTGACGATACAATTACAATTGTATACTGTTTATGTACTACACATTCCAATTACAAAACCTACATTCTTATTAAATTTTTATTAAATAGCATATTTATCTATTTTTATATAACTACTAACTAGTAGGGTTTGCCTAAAATTTATTCATTTTAAAGGCCAATTTAACCAGCGGTTTGGAAACAACCGTACACAAATAAATTTAGAAAATGTAGGCAGTAAGTCTCCATCACTTTAACCATCGTTTAACTAAAGTGTTGATCTGGTTTCGTTCACAAGTTTTTCACTAGGAAAAGCCCAGACAATGCGCGGGCAAGAAGCTGGGAAAGCTAACCCATTACCGTGGAGTGGACAGTTATTGTTCAGTGATCACACCATTATAACGAGGTTTCCTGATACCATCTGCTGTTAATTGAGTTGTGACGGCAAAGGGTTACGTGGAAACTGGCCTTCCGGGACAAAGGAGGTTTATATATAATTTATAGACTGTAGATACACTATAAATACAAAGTATGGTTGAAAGTGTACACTACACTGGAGGAATGATTTTATTTTTGTATGTTGTATGTTTCACATGTATAAAAGAAAAGAAAGAAAAGTATGCATCATGTATAGGTATTGCGGAATAAAACATAATGGTTAAAAATCAGAAAACAAGCTTTATAGAAAATCAAACTCAAATATTAACAATAATATTTAGGTAATTTAAATTAAGGATAGTATGATTAACAAAAAAAAATGCAAAAAAGGTGGGATGTAATAATAATAATAAAATAAAATAACCAAAAATGGAACCGACTTCAACACTCAAAAGTATGAAACAACTTGTTGAAGTAATTACCATGATAGTTCAAAAGTAACTATTATCAAAATATTTTGAGCATGGTACCATCTGTCCATCTGGTCGGTGGTCGTCCTATACTGCGCTTGCCAGTCCGTGGCCATTCGAAAACCTTTCCAATCAAATGGCCATCAGATCTTCGAGCTATGTGCCCTGCCCACTGCCACTCCAACTACCTAGCTAATCCGCTGGGCTATATCGGTGACTTTCGTTCTTCAACGGATCTCCTCATTTCTGCTTCGATCACGTAAAAATAATATAATATAAAACTATAAAAATAAAACAAAATAACTATATAAACTCCGAGCATAGCCCTCTCCATACCTCGTAGTATGACTTGGAGCCTGTTCACAAGGTCCATAGTCAGATACCATGTTTCAGTTACATAGGGGGATGCATATAATAAAGGTTATATCACATTTTTTTAAATATTTGATATAAATAGACACATAGAAAACTCATTATTACACTATTTCCAAAAAACACATAAAGAAAGCCAACAAGCATGAATATAGTGATACAAAGGGAGGCCTTATCGCTTAAAGCGATTTGTTCAATGTAACCAGACAGACAGAAATGTAGATAAATTGTAAGGGGCGCCATTTCACCGTAATTACTACATGCATCAGTTCTGAATAATTTTAAAAAAATGAATTTTGATATATGCTAATCCGATGTATATTAAAATGATATTATTGCCAGACTGAATATGGCATATAGAAAATGTATGTTGCGTATATACCCTACTGGCCACAAAATACGGTCACGGCGAAACTTTCCAACTAATTGCCAACATTGCGAATCGTGCAGCGAGGATTCACATGAGTTACGACCACTGTGCACGTAAAACTATCAGTCAAACTACTTAAACATCTGCATAAGTCACGTCTCACGATTCTGGAAGAGTAACAGTTTAATAATGTCCGCGCCTGCGACCTTACCGACCTCTGTGAAATACGGTTGAACGGACTTGGGGCCATATTTTCCCCCATGCATCGTACTAAGTCGTGTCTTCCATGGTAGAAATAAAACGCGAGGTCCATCTCTGGGGCCATCGGAGTCTCAGATGCGCTATTTTACCATTCGATCCAAAACAGCATAACGCTTTTCAAAGTCAAGACAAAAATATATCTAATCTCAGAGGACTTAGGTTGGAAATTCTAAGAGCTGTTTAAACAGATATGGCAAAAGTACATATAACGGTGGGATAATGTCATGGGAAGAGCTCAATGAACGTGCGGACAGCGCGTGGACTGCCGACCGGAGGACCAGCTTACTTATTCCGATCATTATTTATATGAAATTGACTTTTATTGCATTTGAAATAAAGATTAACTCGACAGAAAGTTTCGGCCGAGGAAGCTAGGCAAAGCTTTATACGATATTCACTATGTCTTCCGTCTTGATAAGTGTAAATCTGTTACGTGTCATCGCTTTACTTCAAACGTGTTTGTTTTCATTAGTGAGACAGGTTCTTAATTGATGTTTTTGTTTAACAATGTCTAATGTATGATTCGTTTAAAAGTTTATGTATGTATTGTATATGGTCAAGCGTTGATATTTCGGACTCGTTATTATTCTACGCTATCATGTATGCTAAAGCCTATTGAATTGGATTTCTATAATATCGTAGAGAAAAGCTATAAAGAGGTTATTTTTTTCTCTGTAGATTATAATCAAGTAACTTGTTCCTTTCAAACCTCATAAGCGGTGGTTGCGGAGGTTGCTGCAGCGAAGATGAGTAAGTCGATAAGTCTCAAGTAGGCGCTTCAAGGTTATAGCAGTGTTGTACAATTTATATATCAGTGGCGTCATATACTAAAAATAAATTATAAAAAAATAGGAATGTGAACAGATAAAATCATTATTTTATGATATGGGCTGTTTTTTTTAAAATTTTAAGTGCCAAAAAAATACTGTTCTAAAATTTTAAGAGGATGAGCAACTTAAAGTGACCTTGGGCACGGCACATAACACCTGCTGCAGACCTGATAGGTGATGAGGTCCAAAGGTTCTCGAGATAAGACCATGGATCTGCAAGCGCAGTACAGTCTCAGGACGTCCTCAAACAAGGTGGACAGATGACCTGACCTAGATCACAGAAAGAGGCCAATTAGTCCTTGTGAAGATCAATGGGGGAGGCGTATGTACAGCAGTGGACGTTCTATGGCTAAGATGATGATTATCATGATACCTTAATTTTTATCTAACTATCCTCAATCCTCTATAGGTTAGCGTTTGAACTTCTCTATCGATGATTTAGTTTTCGTTCATTCACCATGAAGAAAATACTGCTACTGCTAAGCTAACTACTTGACAAAATGACAGTACGGTACCTGTAGTAGGCTAGACTTCAAGTCCCAGAAGTAGCAGGATATTTTCCTTTTATAATAGTGCCTTCTGGTATGTATTGTATTCAACGCAATCACCTATACAAACCTAGTTACATAATAGCATAGACAAATATATTAATAGTAATAAAAATAAGTAAGCCTAACAAGAAATTGTAAAAGGAGGTTTTATCAACTCTAGATAGGCGCATGAGTCGCGTGGCCGCCTGCCCTTTTCCGCAGGAAGCGGCGCGTCTCACTGACCCATTGCCTCGCCACCTATATTTGCAGCTACAAGTAATATAACTATGTTTACATTGAACAAGGACGTGAGCTATTCAATCAGTATTAATTCGAGGATTGGCAATATTGTCTATGGTACATTTTTTGGTCAAAATTTAGCAAATCAATGATCTTTTTTAACGGACTTAAAAAAAGTAGTTGGAGGATTTTTGTTCGTATGTTACGCGATATTCCGCCAATTATGGATCGATTTTGATGACTATTTTTTTTTGGTAAATCTTACTTCAGAGGTGGTCCCATATATATAAAAAAAAAACGGTTTAGTAGTTTTTAGGATATCGATGAAAGTCTTAAAAAAATACAGGTGAATGAAGGAACCGACTTCATTCACCTATATTTTTTTTTCATATTTTTGTCAGATAATAACTTATTGTAATTATTGTTAAATTATATAGATCTAGACGTTTTATTAGTTTATTTTTAACATTTATAGATCAATGCGTATGACCACTTGTTGGTCAGTGACGATGTGGTCGAAGATGTAGGTAATAACGATCTAGAATGTTTATTGGCTCTCAAGAAGTTCAGCCTGAAGGCAGTAGGTATGTGTTTGTTGGTAGTTTTTCAAAGTTGAGGATTATTCTAAACTCAAATTGTTAATAAAGATCATAGAGCTAGGTTTTTTTACAATTGTGCTCAGAATTTAGCTTGCGTAGGTTATCTATTAGTGTGGGGGTGACGATTCTTCTTACTTGTATTTTTCATTGATACAAAGGCTTTTTGTAACTATTTAACACTTAGAAGTGCGATGAAATAACTGATAACCTGCTGGTCTTTACTGTAGTCATGTAGTCACGGTCGTTTACGACACAATGAAATGTCAAAATAAGGTTAAAGGTAATAATTGCTGGATGCTCAAGCTCAAATTGATTTATGCAGGAATCTGAAGATGATTCGGTGAGATTTGACAAACAATAAACTCGGCGAACTTTGGGAGTGTACGACTTTGAAGTTCTTTAACTCTTTAAACTTTGAAAGTAGGTCGATATGGACCACGTTTGTATTTGTCTGGCAAAAATCGTCATTATCAAAGCTGTATCATGAACCAATCCATTCAATTTTCAGATATTCTGAAGAATGTCTGGTCTTTATCCTTTCTTGAAGTGGGTTGAACTTCGCTGAATCTTCGTGTACATCTAACTAACTGAACCTTTCGACTGTCTGACAGTTCGAGTCATCTCTGAACTTCGACAACTCCGAGCCTGTACCGTACGACTAATCATGTTATTATGGGAATCGAACCTCACATTATCATGGTCAAACATTCACATTGGCGAGTTCCCACATCGACTCCGTATGTAGGTTGTGAGCGGTGTAGGCTACGAGCTAGAAACATAGAATAGTAGGTGATTTTGTCTCTTTTTCAATAGAAGAAGAACTACGGCTGATTTGTAATTTAATTAAGTAAGTGAAGTATTATTTCATAGGAGTACCTATAGATCTTCATGAAGATGGCAATAATCAATACAATTTCTAGCCTCAACACAGCAAATCTGTTTCACAAAGGTGCTTTAGTTACACCAGTGCCGTAAAATAATTGATTAGAATATTCTTCTCCTGCCATCACTCGTATCTTTCTTGAAGACAGTATTAGGATTATTTCAGATTTTTCACAATATCATGTGCAGAACCATGTTCTGAAGTAGAGGGTGACCTGAAAACAAAAATATGTAGGGAAAAAGAAGTAAACTAATAATACCTACAAGCAGAACAGCTGTTATAGTCTTAACCCTTACTTTTCTAGTTCATAATAGAGGATAGCTATGTATATATGCACTTAAGAGCAGCAGAGTATCCACTGCTGGATATAGGCCCAGTCTTTCAGAGGTTCAGCCAAAACTCGCCCCGCTTGGCAGGCGGGTTGGCAAGCGTAGTATGTTAATTTTATCCGTAAAAGGCGCTGCTGCCAATCTTCTGGTACGTGATCCGTTAGCTGACGGCACCCACGGGTAGAGATTAGGTACAATTCTGGGCCGGTACCCCACGGCAAAGAAGCCCCTCAAGTGGGCGAAATGCTATGACTATGACTACTTCTTCCACTCCATAAACTCTTTAAGTTAGTGCAGAGACAGCTCCTAGACTATATCGCCAGGCTAGGAGCTCACGTGCACTCGTGACGCTCGTCAGCCGTTGTCGAACTCTCACGGACCCTGGATATAAGTATCTAGTTAGACTTTGCATATAGTATATCCGCAAATGAGTTTGACAAAGTCTTTTCCCAAGGTTCACCTCAACATTTAATTTTTACATAATATTATAAAGAAGAAAGATTTGGTTGTTTGTTTGCATCGAATAGGCTCCGAAACTACTGAACCGATTTGAAACATTTATTCACTGTTGGGACGCTACACTATCCCCGGGTGACAAAGGTTATTATTATGTATATATTATATACTATATTATATCATATTGTTTAAATAAAAATAACCGTGCGATGCCGGGGTGGTCCGCGAGTCTTCGAGAGCCAGTAAACACTCTAGATCTAGCGTGATAACATTTTCACATCGCCACTGACCATCAAGTGTCAAACTGCTTAGAACATAATTCATCTTATTTTGATATTATAATATTGTCAATCACTCTCCATAACTTTTTAAACGTTTGTATTGTTTCCAACAAGCTATCGGGTTCAGCGTCAAACGTTGCTTTGAATTTGGTTTAATTATTTCACATCTTATTCATACATTCTATTAGGAACTAATAGCCAATGCTTAAGATCGACAATTGTTTCGGCTTCTTCCGGAAGCCTTCCACAGCCCGCAGCGTCCTGACGAGCATTACGCGCTGCCGCTGCACCGCACTCAAGATCCTGATGAAGGCTTCCGGAAGAAACCGAAACAATTGGCGATCGTGATATCGAATACGCGTAAGTACCACGTTATACCCGTAGAAACAGTGTAAAGTCCTTTTATTATTATTATTAGTCTTAAGTAGATATATTGAAAAGGCTTCGTGCAGTCGCCTAACGATATTTCACAAGAGACCGTCCCTTAACTCACGTTTAGCCTTATCGCCGAACCTCCTCGACGTCCATTGACAAATACATAAATAAATTGTGATATGCTGCAAGGATGTATGTATGTCTTCATCAACGGCAGACGGACAGGTAAACAGCGTGGAAACGTATCGTGATGATTTAAATAAATATTTAAAACAAAATTACTTACCAAAAAATGGAATGGACTACAACATTCAAAAGTCTGAAATAACTTGTTGAAGTCGGTTGTACCATAATATCAAAAGTAACTATTATTAAAACATTGTGAGCATGGTCATCGACTTCAACAAGTAATTTGACACTTTTGAGTGTTGAAGTCAGTTCCATTTTTTGTTAATTTTTATTTTCATCCTTTTCAGTGGCCTTTGCTACTCACGGGATCAATTCTCATTGTATATGTTCACCGATTTCTCGGTGTTTTGTGCCAGCCACTACTTGAGCCACCTAGCTCCTTATGTCCTTTAGACCACCTTATTATCACCGCGCATTTGCTTGACAAGTCTTGTAAAGCTGCGTGACACTCAGCTAAAACCTTCGATCTAGTGACTGGCTTTCTGAAGGCATAGATGACTGCGGCGCTATCCGTAATCATCATCTCAGCCTTAGAACATCAACTGCTAAGCATTGGCGGGAAAAATCTGTTGATTTTTTTGCAAAAGGCGTTCCACCCTTTGGGTACGTGAGCGAGCTTAGAAAACTACTCTTAAGTAGCGAGCGTTCGTTTTGGATTGAGGTTTATTAAGATACCGACGATTTAACATGCACGTAGTAATTGTGATAAAATCGACAATGAGTGAAATGTTTTACGCTATCGCGATAGACTTGAATCAATGCATCTATTGTTGTGTGTATTGCTTCCGGGCTGTTTGGCCGTGGTCTATGTGAAACTTTTGTTCCAGACGTTTCGTCGATCACTGCGGTCGACATCTTCAGTGGTTCAGGTTCGAGCGGCGACAAGAGCGTAGAACTCTCCTTCGCGGTGTCTTCTCTGATACTGCAGTTTCAGAGAACAGCCCGGAAGCAATTCATACAACACGCAACGCCGGCCGTGAAAGCCTTAGAGTTTACAATGCATCTATTGCTCAAAAATCTGCCTTACATGCTTTAGTTCTGTTTTTGAACATTACTTCTTCTTGCATAATACTCCAAATAAGCCAATGTAGATCAGAATGTTCAACATAAATTGATTGACAGCTAGACACGCTACAATCCGTACAATAAACGGCAAACAATTATAATCGATATAATATTGCCATATTCGATCTCGCAATGCTACAAATCGATCCAAAGGTCGTCAACTCTTGACTTTGTTTTGATGCCATTGTTAGATAGGCTCGGTGGGATCTATGGCGCTTGCGTCATGAGCTTATAGGATCGTTATGGAAATCAGACTTGAAGAATCCTATGAACTTGATTCACTTCCAAGGCACACTTTAAAAACGTCATGTCATAACTTTGAAATAAAACTAGTTTGTCATAATGATTATTCAGGCTTTTGCTGCTATTGTCCGTTTAAATCACGCCTGAAATTGCTATATTTTTATTTTCTACGTACAACATGCATTCAGTTTAACATAAAAAACATAGCAAATATCGCTAGACTGAAAAGAGAAATTAAACAGATAATTTTTCAAATAAATGTAAAAAATACATCAGTTATCTAAATATAATATTACTAGCTGTGCCACGCGGTGTCACTCGCGTGGTGATGAAACACCGTGTTTCATCATCACGCTGATGATTATAAAAGTGGTATATGTGTTTGCAAGGAGTCAGGTATCTCCATACCAAATTTCATTAAAATTGGTCCAGCAGTGTGTGCGTGAAACCGTAACAAATAAACAACACGTTCTCGTTTATAATATTATAAATAGGGATGTCATTAATTCTGTTCATCTCGAGTATAACACTCGAGATATTTCGTTGTCTCACGTGCCGATAAATTAACTCAAAATTAAGCATATCAATACTTTCGCTTCCTTATATAAGGCAGTGTTCACACTACTCGCGCCGTGAGACCGTCCGTTTGTCCGGCACGACCCGCACACACGATCGGCACTACTCAGCCTTTGTTATGTCTTTGCATGCAACGGGAATTTATCGCTTGAATGCAGATTATAATGCCAATTGCTGGGAATCATCGAACATATCCTAAAGAGGGTTAGAATGGGTTATTATGAACTCGGCTTTTGAATTAGATTCGCCTTATTAGTTTTGAGTGAGATCTGTTTGCCTATGATTCTGATGGCTAAAGTTGAAGAGTTTAGTAATAATTTAATTACAATCTTAAAAACCAATTATTATAACTATTTATAGACGTAATAAAAATTTACCAATCTCTTACGGATAAACTAACTGAAATTCTTGTTGAAATATTATAGCTCCCAAATTTCACCAAGTCATGGAATCCTTAATAATAATGCAGAGGTTGCAAATGTTCATACATAGAATGGTATCTAGTTTCAATTGAATCGTTTTCATAAAACACAAATACATATTTCGTTTCGATGAATAGATGACCATCAACCCAATTCCACACTCATCCAATCAAATCGTACAATCAAAACTCTCAATTCAAAGATGCGTACACACCATACGAGGCAATCGCGCGGTCGAACAACGCACCATAAACGTTGAACGCTGCGTTTTACGAGCGTTTTCGCTTTCGCGCCATTTGCAATAAATCAACGACGCCACTGAGTGGGCGACATGCCCCAAGTGTCGATTCGAATCATGGTCATACAGGACGATGCAGACGAGCAGTTTTAAATAATCTATGCAACTTTAGTTCTATTGTAATGTTATTTATTTATATTCACTATTAAAAGCATTATAACTTTTATAACGTACCTATCTAGATTTAGGCGTGTAAACAAAAGAACAGTGGGCCTAGACAAGATGCGTCGATTCACAGCGATTCTCTTTCTCTAACTGCTTCATCGTTAGCGCTTGGAGATTTGTGTCTACCAATCTCCATGCGCTTACGATGAAGCGCGTCATGAGCGATCGCACTGAACGTCACGCCACGTCACGTGTTGAGTGTGATCGCTCATTATTTTCTTTTGAGAGATAAGTGCGCTAGAGAGAATAGAATAACTCGCGTTTTGTGTATTATTATTTGTTTACCAATTTTCATCATGAACTCACTTCAAAGCGATGATCATGTGATATATCGTGATATATCGTGTGATATATATATTTAATGTTTTCTCTCAGTGTTGACGATTGTAAAATATTACTTTGTCTAGATCTTCTGAACACATCCGCTAACGAACGGCTTTAATAAATTCTGAATAGTCACATAATAGTCGTTCGTGATTTTACGGCTCGTCTGTGTTTCTCTGTAACGGGACAGATTTTCACTTCGGCGCCACGACTATACACATACTCTTCTGTAACTTATTTTACTGTCAATTCACGTAAACGTCTCTATTTGGCCCAAGTCAACACTGGTAGTAAGATATCTTAACGTTTCGCAGAAACTGATTAGAATTTTATCTCAACATACACGGGCTATAGGCAAATTTCAACCGATCTTTATGGAAAACAAAGGGAGACGCATGCGTTTAGTTGTCTTAAGGCTGCATGATTAACTTATAATGAGTTCCACTTATCATTTAACCATCGAAATGTCACAGTTTAATTTTGTTATTTCATTTTTATCTTTTGTTATTAAATCTAATTTTCTGTACGTATTAACTTTAGTTATAATTATGTGTAGAAATTACAAAGAGTGTTTCTGGTTCGATATAAACAAATGTCGAACTTCTATAACTTACTCTAAATCACTTTAAATAATATATTTTTCGTATTTTTAATATTTAGAATATATATTATCTAAAACGTACATAAATCTTACAGTTATTAGAGCATTAGAGTTATTTGCTGGCAATAGCTAGTGGATTGCTCAATGTTATTGTAGTAGCTGTAGTATTGTTATTAGTATTTTATGTCTAAAAAGGCGTCGGCCACTTTGAAAATAACTTTAATTTATTTCGAGTTGTATTATAATTATTTTTCCAGCTCAGTTATCCCCCAAATCGCTGATCGCCTATTTTTCAGTTTCAGCATATTAAATATGATAATCCATTACGTGATTATGCAATTACACAAACAATAAACAACATTTACACAAATTCCAACAATACCAAGCCAAAAATAAGTGGACAATAGTCCCTTTAATTTAGAGTTCCTTAGGCCAATTTGTGCGGACTAAGGGGCCCGCAGGTCCATAACAGGTTATCAAAGAGTCGTACATTTTCATTAGGACGGACACAGCGGGCATGCGTGCAACTTTATGACATAGTTCGGATTCTAATAGGAGTGTAGTGAGAATTTAGCCAGATACATTTAATTCCAAGTACATAATACAATGTGGCTGATATGTCTTGTTGGCGAAAACATAAATGTAATTCATGAACATTCCCTATCTCGATATACACTTAACAATACTTTAGATAGATAGAAAATTCTTTATTCGTTTCTCCAAGTTTTACAAAAGTAACTTAATAGATTAATTATGTAAAGATAGCTTATAGCTTACAATATCCTGGAGAAACAAGAGGCGGACTTATCGCTTAAAGCGATTTCTTTCAGTCAACCTTTTGTTTTGGAGGATTTCAACAAAAATAATGGTGGCATGCTTTCACCTGAAAGCTGTATAGTAAACTAAATTAAAAATAATAGATTACCTAAGTCCTAAGCGCATAAGGCGCATATACTTATAGAATACAACATTTACTTACATATATAAAGCTAATACATACTACTTTTATTTATTCATTACTATTTAGTGTACTCAGATGACGAAATAACAAGAAAAAAATATCTATATTGAGTTTGAATAAATGGAGACGCGTCTGTCATGTCTTTCGTGTCCAGTCGGTCCCAAAATAATGACGTAGTTCATTTATGTACCTACGTATGATGTAGGCACATAAAATAGTTTTTTAACCATTAAGGCGCTGTGAGTAGACAAACCGCTATTTTTAAAAATGTATTTTAAACCATATGTAGAAGACAGAGCTTTGGTTTTTTCAGTTTTAGTATCTTTGGTTCAGCATAAAGGAACAGTCAGGATTCAAAATCCGGTTAAGTAAAGTTTTCTCGATAGTTTTAATTTTTGAAAAATACGCTTTTCAAAAATTAAAACACGTATATCTTACAAAATAATAACAACATTCATAAGAATCTTACTTTGTTTGATAGATAATGGCATTATCTAGGAACAGTCAAGATTTTTTTTTCGTGTTTTTTGTATGGCTGGCCGGTTGGCGCAGTTGGTAGCACTCTGCCTTCTGAGCCGCTGGTCCCGGGTTCGATTCCCGGACAGGTCAAACATTTGTGTGTATGAACATGTCTGTTTGACGTGTGTCTGGGTGCGTATATGTATATAAGTATATATATCAGTCATCAGGTTACCATAGTACAGGCTCTGCCTAGTTTGGGACCTGAAGACCTTGTGTGAATGCTAATAAATAAATAATATTAAAAAAAAATATTAATAAATTTCTATGGTGTGATTATGTACTTTATAGATCAAATGGTCAAACGCTAGTGACCACTATCTCACTTGATGGCCAGTGACGATGTGGTCGAGTTCCATCAGGGCTTTGTTATTCATATAAAATTTCCATGGAATAATGTGTCGGCTTGTCAGGACCTCATCACCTATCTACCTAAATGAATCTAATTATCCATGATACAAATATTCCAATACGAGTGGATATCGCGATCGTTTTATAATTGTGACGGATGGCCGGACAGGCCGATATAAGGATTATGGACTTGCCGGTTCGTTGAGCGCTCTTATTAAGTTTCCTGTTGACCGTAGTAGCGCTAGTAGCGAAGCTTGGTATCAATAATACAATACTTAGGGAAAGGAAAAATATAGTCACTAGAAAGTATTTTGGCCGTGGTGGTACCGGCCTAGAATAGTACTCCCCCATCTCTTCCCGCGGGTGCCGTTAGAGTCAGCTAAGGGATCACGTACCAGGAGGTGGGCAGCAGCGCCTTCTGAGAATCGGAAATCATACTGCAATCGCCAACCCGCCTGCCTAGCGTGGCGAGTATTGGCAAATCCCCCCTATATGGGGGAGGCGTACGTCCAGCAGTGGACGCACATGGTTGAGATAAAAGAAGAAAGTATTTTTTCTATTAATAAGTTGACGAATGAAATAACATTTTGTTCAACGAATCAAACTTCATTAACTTTTGTCATGACTGGTATTTTTAAATCTATGACACGTAGGATTTTTAATAAAATAACCAGAAAAGCCTCAAAGCTGTCTATTTAGCCAACTTTATTTTTATTTTATTTTGTTTGTATGTATTACTATTATCTACTATCCTCTTGGCTGTGGTGGTACCGGCCCAAAATAGTATTCCCCCATCTCTTCCCGCGGGTGCCGTAAGAGTCGGCTCAAGGCACGTACCAGAAGGTGGGCAGCAGCGCCTTCTGGGGAGAGAAAAACCATACTGCGCTCGCCAACCCGCCTGCCAAGCGTGGCGAGTATTGGTAACCACAGCATCGTCCCCCTCCCACTTCGTTGTGGAAATCAATGGGGGAGGCATATGTCCAGCAGTAGACGCGCTATGATGGCTGAGACGACGATGACTAACCTCTTGTTCATCCTTTAGTCTAGCGCTAGCAATATTTCACTGCAAAAGCCTTTATTACTTAATTCATATCACCTCTCCCTCTTAAGCAAATCAATCAAACTAAAACAATTCAATCTACTGCCCTTATGATAAACTGCGTAACATTCGACATTCGGGCGCAAAGGGCAACAATATAAATGCCCAGGGGTGAGGTAATCTAGTCGGCGGAGTTTTATGCACGTTTACTTTGAATATTTCAATTTATTAGGAGCTATTTAGGACTCTTATTAAAGTATGACCTTCCTGCAGAAATAACTTATATATGCATGAAAAGCGACGACTACTGGTCCAGGGTAGGATGGCAGAAAGACGGCAAGACGGAGATTACCTACTTGCTAAAATGACACAATAAAAACGGTAACAGTTATCCATTACAGTGTGTACAAGCAACTATCGCAACCCACAGAATCGGCATTGCAAAATCAATATTCTCCCAGCCTGAGAACCACGACCACTCTGGCAGGAATGCCCGACCTCAGTTTAAATTAAATCCTACTAACATTATAAATGCGAAAGTTTGTGTGTATGTTTGTTACTTCTTCACACTAAAACGGCTACACCGATTTCTATGAAATTGGTATGGAGATAGTTTAAACTCTGGACTAACACATTGGCTACTTTTATCCCGGAAAATGTATAGTCCCCATGGGATAGTTGAGGTAGCGGGAAACCGTAATCCACGCAGGTAAAACAGCGGGGCGCTACTAGTATTTAAATAAAGAAAGCTCGACCTAGGTACGACTTGAAAGTCGTATCGAACTATATCAGCTACTCTAAGAGCTATAAGGACGTAGCTTATTTTTACGATTATATAAAACCAACTATCTGCCCCCGCGACTACACGTGGACTACGGTCATTCCGAGCGCTCAGTTACCCGACGATAACCGTATATTTTAAAAAAAATTGTAGCCTATATGCTATTTTAGATATTAGTCTATCTGTACAACGAATTTCATCCAGATCCATTCAACCGTTCTGGAGGGATTAAATATCAAACATCCATACATACATTCTGCCAAACGTTCGCTTTTATAATAATAATGGAACAAGATTACTATCTAACATAATTCAATTTATTGATTTTGATAGCGTTGGTACCCTAATCATAATGTTAGTGATACGATGAGGTTATGACACGAATACAGGTTGACGGTACACCCGATACTCGTCGGTTCCGACGGGACATCCTGATAACACCGCGTGCCCGCGTCCATGTTACAGTGCGAGACAAAATAAACAGCTTACATGCATGGTCAATGTTTATTTAAAATAAAGTTCATTCTTGAGGCCACAATTTCAAACATATATGTTAAACTGTGTAACAGAGTTTGTACCTATAAGGCGTAGTAGACAGACAAGCTGTATGTGTCAAAATTGGAGACTGTTCAAAAAAATAAATAAGGATCCGTTTTAGAAAACCTATTAGAGTAAGAAGTGAAGTATATTGATAGAGATTTAATAAATGGGATATATTAAAAAGTAAGTTTAAAGGTCATCTGAACATGCATATATTCGTAGTAAATCCTCTCCGATTCTAAGAAATGCATTATAGTCACTAAACTTTTTGAGCTTACGAATACATAATTTTAGGCGACAATGTAATGAAGCATTTACCAATTTAATAATAAGCTATAAAAACATACACAAAAGCAGAAATATTAGACTACGTTCCATTAACTATTATATACCCAACACAATTACATTGAATATATTCAAATCAACCGTTCCCGCTTACGGAAACAGTAGCTGAAGAATAGAAAAAATATGAGTGTATCCATGATTATAAGTATTTATATAAGCGTATCTATAATATAATTTAATACTAATATTTCAGTTTTAATTTGATTTTTGTTTCACATCTGCAAACTTTAGCATCGAGCTTGATTGAGAGATGCTAATATTTTCAATCGAATAAAGAAAACAGAACATAGAGACAATATAAATAATAGTAGATAAATTTTCAAGAAATGTTAAATCACACAACATTAACAAGATGTACATTAATGACACGAACCGAAAAAAAGATTTACCTGAAGTCATATTCTTGTAATTTGTCCACTACTTAATTACTAGTTTATATACTCAAAAAGTCACTTTATGTGATGCACGGCGTGATAGTGTGATTGTCAGATAGTTTCTCAAAGGCAGTATCATACCGTGAATTAAAATACTGTTACGTGTTTCTTAAAAATGTGTACATAAAAATGTCCTGCAGTGTACAAATATAATGGTGCGACCATTGGCGCGCGGACGGTCGCCAATTACCCTATTGGCAGCAATTGTTGTGCGACGATCCGTCGTCCTGCATCGTTTAGATGATTAGCTTTGTCGTTAATCATATACATATATATATATAGTGATGAACCTGTATGCAGTGTCTGAAATAGTTTGCTTTTTTCATATATTATGAAATTTGTAGATTTTTTATACTGTTTAGACCTAGAATTTCACCACTATCTCACTTGATGGTCAGTGACGATGCGATCAAGATGTTATCACGCTAGACTTAGAATGCTCATTGGCTCTCAAGGACTGCTGCCACGCGCTATGTGTAAAGAGATGACGAAGTATAACTGTGGAGGTTGATGGGTTTGATTTCATCATTGATATGATTTATTGACATCCTAATAAAGCAGAAGGAATTGCTTCATCACCTGTCAAAATAATATATTTACTTAACAAAGTTTAATTACATTTTAATTTCAACAGCTCATACTCATCAGCATGGATATCGGTCAAGGCGTCCAGGGTACAATAATGAGTAAATCCAGCCCACGCCCTGTATTGTTCTATGTCCGTCGGTCCGACTGTACCATCTACATTTTAATATGAATATCAATAACCAAATTAAATTTTCACTTCTATTAATTTATCACTGGTATCGTTAACCATATTGTTTTCATTTTAAGGTTCAATTTTGTTTACTCGTTTAAAATAGTTAACTGATTTAAAATCGAGCTCAATGCTGGACACAATAAAGTTCATAATTAACTGTGGAATAGTTTTTGAGTTGCTATTAATTTTGGCATGTATTGTACAAATGGGTTCATTGTCAGAAGATCGAATTTGCATGAGATATGAAAGTTTAGGCGTTGGAGATGCGATCATAGATTTGTGAACCATTATCAAGTTACTTTGTGCTGAAATGTATTGTGAGTCATATTATATGTATTTACTTGACGTAAGCTAAGTCTTTTCTGGGAGAGGCCATTAGCTCCTGAAACACAGTCCCACTAGTTCAGGAGTCTTTGGGTTCACTATTTGTTTGTACACGAACTATGTCAATAAAGTATTTTAGTATTTTTATTTTTTGTATATTTTTCTTTTAGCTATAATATTCATTTTCTAATTATGTATATTCTAATTAGAAAAAAAAATGGGAAACATTTATCGGTAGTGATTCTCTTGTTCAACTAGGTAAACTAAAATAAGTGCACTATTGCCACCAATTAATTAAAATTTGTCTAATATTATAGAATATTAGAATAACGCTGTGGGATTCATATGAATTTTAATTTGAGCATAAATAGAATACGAGCTATTTTATTTTGAAGAATTTTAGTGAATTTTAGCGACTTATTAACAGAATTAGGAGATTTATTTTACTTTTAGTTTATAGTTTACTTACTGTTTACTCGTACCTAGTAAGGTACTAAAAATGTATTAAACAAATGTAAGTTATGGTGGTTGATTACCAAAAATTCATTAGGCGACTGGTATCAAAACCTATTTATTGATTTTGGATTTAATGTGGTGGAAGGTGATATCAAAATAGATATAGAATTTCTTATTGGTTTTTGCCTTTTGATATTTACGGTTGCGTGTCAACGCATTCCTAAACCCTCGCTAAAATTAGTATGTTTTATTGGTAATTCTAATTCTTCTCGTCTTGTCTTGTCTTGACAGTGTCTTAAACACTGTCAAACAACTGACAGTTACGAGTATGTCAAATAAGATTAGATAAGTTTATTAGAAAAGAAACAAATTACGTTACATTCTACAGTTACGTTAATAAGGTCATTAAGTTTTCTTAAAAAGACGGTCGCCGTGGCGTAGTGGCAGTGTCAGTGACATGACTTCTGTGTCTCCGGGAACCCTGGGTTCAAATCCCGGCCGGGGCATACATTTGTACGAGGAGTGTGGATGTTTATTCCGGGTCTTGGATGTTTGTGTGCTGTGATTGTGCGTGTCCATGCCTCCCGCGACACAGGGAATCCTAGTGCGGGGGTCTGAGTGTGATTTAAAAAAAAAATGTTCTAATTTTCCGCTCAGATTTCTTATTTTTTTCTTTCATAAAAACCTTCTCCTGGCAATAACCAACACAACAAAAATAAAATTTTTAGCAAGCAGAATTGGTCCAGTCGTTCACGCGTGATGCCGTTGAAATAGAAATTTATTTGTATATATTTGATATAGATATGCATTAAATTATATATGGAGAACATTGAATTGCAACCTTTATGTCATGATATCATCTAGCATTAATTTTGTATCCTCGTCCCATCTCCATGCTGCGTCAATTTTGTTTACATTAGATTGTTACATTAGATTACTTCTATATATACCTACATTAATTTGGATTATATTGAAGACTGGTTAATATTAATTTTTCATTACATTTACATGCTCGTCTGTTTACCCGCTAACTCCTGAACTACGCAACCGATTTTAAAACAGTGTTCAACATCGTGTCGGTATTTTTTTTCTCAGAAGAATTATATTTTTTTTTCTAACTTTCTAGATAGCGGTTGACCATTGACATTGATCTCACTTGGTGATCGATAATGATATTGTCGACGATGGAATGTCGCTAGATCTAGAATTAGTTATAATTATATAGCACACCCGAATTAAAATTAAGCATTAAATCTAAATTGCCCCCTCGTGTGAATCAAGCCGGATCACTAGTTTATAGTTGTGCTAGATAAACTTCTGCCAGTCAATTTTAGATCTTCCAAGTTCAATTATTTCTTCAACCTAAATAGAATCCAACAAGAATCTTGGTATTGAAACACTGAGATCGGCTATCCCAATAGCCTATTGAATCATCATCCTAAGGCTTCGATTGAATCAATAAATAAAGCTCGGTTCCTCCTGCCCACGGGTTCCGTTGTGCAATGCATCTATTAATGTTTGATAGATCCGTGAGTCATGCCACCTCCGCAGCTTGCCAGACAGTCTGGTGCGTTCAGAACTATTATAGGGAATACTTTTTAGAGCCTAACAACGCGCAGAAAAAAAAAGAACACGAGCGATGCGCGCTTCATTACATGCCCGCGCAAAATGTTGATTGAGACAATATTGGGTAGGAAAAGACCAGTCTTCCAATCGCATATTGACCTTTGATAATTAGGTATTAGGGAACAGACAAAATTTATTGGTTTATAATATGATATGTGAAAATGTATTTGGATACCTGGCATACTTTGAATATTTACGCTATACTTACGTTAATTTTACGAAAAACTAATTTATTAAATTCTATCTTACATCTGAATGAAATAAACTATTCGCTCTATATTCATAATATTAGATTTTGTAAATTAATGTAAAACACAATACGCTTGTTAAGTTAACAAGTATTAAATTTGTGTTAAAATTGCTAATTTTTATTGCATGATTAATAAAAGCATGCGCTCTCACTTAATCAGCATTCATCATCATCATTAATAACTGTATTTTATGACACAAAAAGTACATACATCTGTCTACAACTTGATATATCGAATAAAAAATATAAAGAACGGTACTGCCAACATTTCAATAAAGAGCATAACAAGCGGATAAAACATCTGCGTACGCGCAGTGTTCGATAATCAAAAACAGTTTTTCACAACAATACTGGTAACTTGAATACCGCACGATCAAATGACAAGGTCCTTTTATTGAGGTAAAAAGTTGTCCTAACTCTCTATCTACCTAGTGTTAGATATGTTTATTTAAAGCTGTCTTAGATCGAGAAGAGTCATTCCAAGAGAGGCCGCCTTCAGAGAATATAACTACACGAATTTTTTTTTTTCATTGGGCAAATGCCTTTAATGCCACGAAATTTGGTAAGTTGATAACTTCGGTATATTTATTTATACTTACACTTACATTTTCGTGAACATACCTTGATTAGACTATAATCAAGTCACTTTTGGATACCAAAATATAAATCTGAGTACATAATTTTGACAGACTACAATTTAGGCAAAGACGGTCTAAATTAGGCGCATTTCTTAACACGCATTTTGGTTTACTGATTTTTTTGACTGTGCTATCTTCTTTTCTACCGAATTATGATATATTTAGCAAGTTTTTAAAGGGATATCCAGTAAAGTGAAAGCAGACCATTTATGACTAATATTATCCTGGAAGGAATAAGTCTACAATACGGTCATAGTTTTTTGTTTCCAGTGACCAGCCTGATATTGAGCATACAAATGCATCATCAGCCCGCATGACCTACTTCGCATTCACCCTTCGTGTACAGTGATAAGACTGATAATAGTATTTTTCATATCTTCCTACATCACAACGAATGTCACTGAATATTCAATAAAGGACAATTGTGATGACTGTTATCTAAGAACCATCTAAGTACTGTGTGATGACATCTGTTATCTAAGGACTCACACATTTAGAATTTTCCATTTTTTAAATATCATCAGTTTTAGCCGCTTCTGAAAAAATAATGATGCTTAAAACTCGCGATAGTGTTTAATCTTAAAGTAGAAATGGAATATTAAATAAAATACAAATTGAATATTTTGAGGCTTCTGGTAGGATTCTTGTTATAACTTTTGAGAGATTTTTCAAGCATGGGCCCAGATGTGTTTGTGAAAGTTTGTTAGGTGGTACCTAACCTACCCTAAATAGCTGATCAAACCAAAAAGTTTTATACTAATTTTCTTTCTAATTTCTGAACAAGTGTTTGATTATCAATGTATAAAACACGGGAGTTACTCACGTAATAAGTCAGAGGGTTCCGACTATAGTTTCAACCACATTCGGTGGTCTTTTTCAAGGAGAATACGGGGCGCTCGCGGACGCGGTCGCGATTCGCCTAGTACTGCGGGAGTAACTCCCGTGTTTTATACATTGATAATGTCTCAAAACCACGTCAGTTTAAATAACAAAAGTGTTAGATTTTTAGTGTTTCATTTTGATTTGATTTTGATGACGAACTGAAGTATTGAATGCTCAAACTGGGCAGGCTGTTGAAACTATTTTAAATTGTTACATCTGCATTTTAATATCAAACAGTTGCTCAATAAATATTTCTGATTTCTGAAAATGTAGAAATGGCAAAATTGAATTCAGACATAAAAATATTAAACGATAGCTCTCTGGGCTTGACAATTGCATCGATCCTCTTTCTGTGACCTTTCTCTGATTAATTAAATGAAAAAACACCTGAAAAATCGTATTTCTTAACTAATAGTTGAGAAGAGTAACGTAAAGAGGTGATTATGCATGCAAATGAAACGTTTTAAATTTTAACATTTTAGTATGTTATTTTCAACCCTCTTGCTCGTAAAGTGATCCTTATTGAATCGATGAATGACAGAAACATTCATGGAAATACAATTTCATTATATTGTGATTTTTTTAGTATGATTGTATTAATATATTTTTATTATTTAGAATTATATAAGAATTGGTAATAATACAATTGCAATTATACTTCAAATATATTTGTATTATGCATACCATAGAGGTGGAATGTGGTGAGCATACCTAATATTTAATTTCAACAACTTTTATGGAACCACGTTCGTGCAAATAATTGACTTTGACTTTGAATTAGAAGTTTGTTTTTTCTTCTCAAATGTGTCAAAAACGTCGTATAACAAGTGCACGCTCGGCTAAATTACACCCTCGCTTACTGCTACCACTGTTACCCACCGCATCATGTGTAATGTGTAATTACCAACTTATCTCATTATCATCATCATCATCATCTCAGATATAGGACGTCCACTGCTGGACATATGCATCCCCCTATGATTTCCACAAAGACTGGTTGGATGCGGCTCGCATCCCAGCTCTTGCCTGCGATCTTTAGTCAGGACGTCTGTCCACCTGGTCGGTGGCCGTTTTATGCTGCGCTTGCTAGTCCGTGGCCTCCATTCGAGAACTTTTCGACCCCAACGGCCATCAGTTCTTCGAGCTATGTGCCCAGCCCACTGCCACTTCCACTTGCTAATCCGCTGGGCTATATCGGTGACTTTCATTCTTTTGCGGATCTCCTCATTTCTGATTCGATAGCGTAGGTAGGGAAACCCCTTTCCATAGCTCATTGTGCAACTACGAGCTGAGCTCAGAAGGCCTTACCTCACTTGCGTCATAATATTATTGAATATTATGACGCAAGTGTTATAATTAGGTACTATTGAAGTTAACAGATTCATATAATCTCCCGGTAGCAACTATCAAATATTTGATATTGCAACAAATAACAATCCTAAAAAATAAAAATACAGATGCAACACCGTGAGAAAGTTGACCAAATCAATTTGCAAAGTAACTATGCATATTATTTCCTTACACTGTCCTCTTAAAAAACGGCCTTATAGACCCACAGTGGAATAAGTTTTTGTGCAGTCACCCCTCAAGTTTTTTATTCAAATCACAAAGTAACAGTACCCCTAAGTTTTTTATTTTTACCAAACAAAAGATCTTTTTCTTTCGTTTGTAATTTATTTTTTTAACGGTCCAGGAGCTTTTGCGAATAGCCCGGGGTCATAGGTGACTTAGGATGGTTCTCAGGGAGTTTTAAATAGTTTCTTTTATCAGTTCGCACATCTGCTGGTGTCACCGATGTCTTGCTAAAAAGATAGATAGGTTTTATTCGCGTGAGAATCTGGATGAAGTTCGATGTTCGTTTCAAAAGCATGATTCTTTTTTTTTTCCTTTTTTTATCACACTCAGACCCCGCACTAGGATGCCCTGTGTCGCGGGAGGCATGGAAACACAATCACAACACACAAACAACCAAGACCGGGGACAAACATCTATACTCATCGCACAAATGTTTGCCCCTGCCGGGATTCGACACCAGGGTCCCGCCGGAGACACAGAAGTCATGTCACTGACTCTGACCGCTGCGCCACGGCGACCGTCTTCTAAGCTATTAGGTACTTACGCATATCGACACTGACATTGCAAACTTAAATCAGTCTAATTGCAATTCTGATTCTCTGTAGTTCTAATATAGTATTTTTATTGATATCACGGGAGCTTGCAAAGAGATAAAAGGTTCTGGTTTTTCTAGGCCACAATTGCTCAAGGAGGTGGCACAAGAGCCTAATGTATATATATATGTATATATATGGAAAGTTTTATTCCATACTTCAGCAATGAAATATGGACCGACCCGTATAGCCATAATACCAATAATGGATTTCTTGAAGTTTCAAGTTTTAACACTTTAAATAGCTTTGTGGGTTTTTATATATTTATTTATTATTATTTTATTTTATTCACGCCCTATACTTAGCTGAATTTGAAAACTACAAATATCGAGTAAATTCTATGCAATCGAATTAACTCCGAAGGTATGTTATTCAGAAAGAGTTCAAAAAAACTTTTTTTTATTCGTGCGTCATAACGGGCTTGGGCCCAGGCCAACATGCACGGGACACATGCATAGGCGTATTTTTTTCAAAATCCTTTAATTAATCTATTTAATACCCTTGTATTCATCAACATCTCGCCACAACTAATGTGATTGAGTTGATAGACAAACTAAGCGTTGCCAACTCGGAATTGCCGAGTCAGATAGAAAATAAATTAAATTCAAAATTGACGATGCTTGTTTTTTTTACCTTGAAACACGTGAAATTCGAGTATCCTACTAATATTATAAATGCGAAAGTTTGTGTATGTGTGTATGTTTGTTACCTCTTCACGATCAAACGGCAGCACCGATTTCGTTGAAATTTTGAATGCAGATTGCTTATACCCTGGATTAACACATAAGCTTATTTTCATCATCACCGTTTTTCATCACTACGCGGGTATAACCGCGAGGCGCAACTCGTTATCTACATAGAGAACAGAATTCAAAAATAGAACTTCGTTAGTGCCACAGGGTGGCGTGTATAATAGTGGCTAAATGAAACAAGAACGTGGCTCACAGTGGTCCGTACCTTAAGCCACTGGACTAAAACAAAAACGCATCGCCGCGTATCCAGCGATAACTCATTACCCGCATGTCCCCGAAAGAGGACAATATGTGCGCAATCGATAATGCTAAACGAACACGTGTGCCGTGGACTGTGAGCGCTTTGTTTTTGTACCCGCGTCCGCTTTTGAATAGGTTAGATTACCACTTTGGCTACCATAGAGGTATGTCACATGTCTGGACAAAAAAATGTTTTTTTTCTGCTTTGTAACGTTGTTACAATTGTCATTTCAATCTTTAATTATATTATCAAAACACAATAAAACTGTAATAAACTTTATTGAATAAACTGGAACGGGAATCGAAGCCGCATATTCTGAGAAAAAACTTTTTGTTTTTCTACCTTGTAACATAATTGCGTTATCAATAAATTAATTATAATAGTTGTGCAATAATTACAAACATCCTAAATTTTTTAATCAAACATACTCAATCACAACTCAATCTCAAATCACACTGATGGACGGTGGTTCGGTCACCACTAACCACTTGAGCTTCCGGTGAAGGTAACACAATCATCACTCTCCTAGTGTGGTGGTTTTGGTAGGTACTTTTGAGTACCCGCCTGGCTAGCTACCACCCTCAAGTCTGAAAAAACTGTCACTAAATACATAGCGTGTTCAGGCAGCAGTCCTCGAGCCAGTAAACAATCTAGTTCTAGGGTGATTACATTTTCGACCACAGCGTCACTGACCATCAAATGAAATAATGGGCAAGCCCTAAATCTATCAAGTATAAAAAAGTATGTGAATATTGGAAGTGCGTGCGTGTGAGTATGTATGTGTAAAAAGTGTGTGTGCGTATATGACTATTATTGATGTTTCAAAGATTACACAAAGACGTATAATTACGATAACGGTGTTTAGTACAATTACAGGTTGCACTTACCATCAGACTAGAGATTGCGCAGTGGGTATTATATTTATACATACAAGTAAATTCAATCGGTGACTTGAGGTTATCAATTCCGCAATTATTACGTGTGCTAAATTGCTCGATTTAAGAAGGTCAGCAGGTAGCAAAGAAAAAATAGCTGAATGTACCTATGTTCATATTTTTTTTAAATCGCAAATTCATCGGTAGCTGCAATTTTTTTACGCTATGGTTTATATGCAACCAACGTTAATGCCTATAGCAAGCCTCAGGCTAGTCATAAAAAGTAGCCATGTGAAAATTTTTAAACCAATACGACCATTTGATTTCAATCCTTCAAAAAAACATCCTTCTGTCGAACACAATGGGATAGTCCATGCGTTACACATGTCTTATAGATCCCGGCTACATCTTAAAGGATTAACAATTCCGTGCAATCTATCGCAATTTTTTTCTTTTTTTTAACAGCACCTGGTCGCTATTTTTTTGCTTTGTCATGAGATATAGTCAGGGTTGCATCAGATAAAAAATGGCGAGACCCATCAGGTCAGAAAAGGGTGCTTGTGTAGGACAGTAAGGGGTGCAGATTTTACATTGAATTTAAAGAGTAGCCTCCGATAATGATTCTTGGGTCTGTGATTTGTGAGGTTGGAGATAACGTTATTGTTATGATTTGGATTCGGAAAAATATTTGGGTAGTGTTGTTATTATTGAAATATGGTATTAGAATATCATACATGGTTATTCGTTTTGTATCGAGTTTTAGAATTACTTTATTGAGTTTTTGATATGTAAGTTTATGCAAGCAGTTGCTAAGTCAACTTTGATAGTATTTTTATGGTAATTATTGTAATCTATATTTATCAAAAGTCTATGACCTAAAAGATCTCAAACGGGAGTCACAATTAGTGAAAATGAAAGTGAAAATGGTGGACAAAATTACCCTCAGACCTTCGTTATGACATATATCTGGAAAATTCTATCCTTATGTAAGGATGTCTATGAAAATACGTGTGAATAATCTAATGGATAAAGTTTGTAGGATGCAATTATTAACTTTGATGCAGGTTATTGGCTTTTAACTTAGTCTTTGTGGAGATCAATGAGTGTCCAGAAATCATATTATTAATAAGGGCCTGTTTCGCTGACCCTTCAGACGCCTCACAACTTTTAAACTATTTATGCGGGTATATATAGAGTGACGTTTACGCGTAGCTGATATCACGATCGACAATTTATTGTTTCGGTTTCTTCTGAAAGTCTTCCGATCGCACCAAACTCAAGATACTGATGAAAGATTTCCCGATTTAATCATTTTTCTTCTTAAAGAAATAGGTAGAAAACTGAACTTTTTTTAACCTCCAACGCAAAAACGGGGGTGTTCAAAGTTGGACATGTGTCTCTGTTCTGTGGTATTGTAGTTCCTAAAGACAGGGACCGGTTTCGATGCGTTTTGTTTTTGTTTGAAAGCTGATGTGATCAAGATGGTTTTTAGCTTAAATTTATGAAGATCTGAAGATCATCGCCTCTTCATCTGAGATATGAAGAGGCGTTTCAAGGTCATCCGTTCTTTTTCTTAGCTGTAATATACCGTCAAACATATGTGTCGGGGTTAAAAATTTTAACAAGATCACTTTATTTAGTTACCGTTATGGTTATTTGATATATTTTTGTTTACAAGAATGACTCTTGTACGCTTCAACCAAACATCAACCAAGTTAATAATAAATCAACTGATCTATAACAACTCTATTGAAACTGAATCAGTTCCAGCAACTTCCAATAATAACCGCTACTTTTGTCCTTTTGTCAAAACTGAGAAGGACCAAATCATCGTGCGAAATATATTCAAACAATTTAAATATTCAATACATTCGTTGAGTCAATAGCGTAACGAATGGCCAAAGAACCGAACGAGTCATAGCAACTGTGACTAGGAGCATGACCCTCACTATTGCATTAAAAAATCTCACCCCAGGATTTTTTTCAACCCTTTTATGCATATCCTGTGTCGCCCGTACAGTATTACAAGTCAAATTTAAATAATTTATGTCCTATAGTGGTCTTTGGTGCTTTGCATCTGCCTGGGTATACTTGGGTACGTGGGCAGGCGTTTTATGGAAGATTTATTTTGATAAGGGCCACACCCTTTGTCAACTGTAAATTTAATTAGTTTTATTTGCAATAGACGCGTAGACAATTATTTAACTAGCTTAGAAAAAATACTTACAGAATTGGTACACTTCATAGCGGTATTAAATTTACCTGCTTGAGAAGTAGCGTGCTTAAATCCAAAAATATTTGGTCCCTGTCCATTAAATAGACATCTAGCGGTAATAAAAAATCCTGTGAATTTAACATTATAAACATCTTTTTAAAGCTTGAATTTCGAAGTACCCATCCGTTTTCATAGTAAACATATTACACTACTAGAATGTAAACAAACACACACCTATAAAATACAATAATCTTTTCCTAAAACCATCATTTGTTCCGAATTAAAATTACCTAACTCAAAAACTTACGGCAATGCTTCCCAAGGGAGGACCTATTGATACCAACCCTGTCATGTATCTACTGAAAATTGTTAAACCTAGGTCCACATGCTTCATCACAACATTGCAGTCTGTCATTTCGTCATCCTCTCAAACGCCATAACTTTCGTCTTGCTTACATTTATTTTCATTCCCTTTTTCTCCATATCTTCGTGCATGATTGTTGCCATCTCCTGTAACTCTTTTGCTGATGATGCAAGTGTAACTTGGTAATTGGCATAGATAAAACATTTAATTAGTATCGTATTCATTTACACTCAGTCTCTTTCAAATAGATCAGAAATTATAGATCAATAAATTGAACAGCCACGATGACGCTACACATCCCTGCCTAACACTTTTTGCGATGCTAAACCATTCAGTGTATTTTCCGATTAACCTAACGTAAGCACTGGAATCATCATAGAGAGATTTCAGCGCTTGAATCAGGTTACCATTCACTTCATACGTAGACAATGCTGACCAAAACTCATTCATACTCACTCTGTCATAGACCTTTCCCAAATCCACGAATGCGCGGACTACTGCGACTTTGGTTTTTCGCCAAACATTTTTCGATTATGCACCGCAAGGAAAAGACCTGCTCCGTACATCTCAGCATTCCCTTCGAAACCTAGCTTAAACATCATATATTTTTTCAGCTGTCTTATTCATGACAAACTTATGCATACAGTTCGCCTACCACGCTAAAGAGGGTGACAACACAGTAATTTTTACAAACCTTTCTTAATGTGTACTGCCAAGGAATGGAACTCGTTGCCCGAGTCTGTGTTTCCCGATATGTACAATCCTGGAGTCTTCAAGTCACGAGTGAATAGGTACCTTCTAGGTTTGCGTGCTAAATCCTAGACAACGTCATCACTTAACATCAGGTAAGACAGTTGTCAAACGCAAACTTATAATATGTAAAAAAAAAACCTTGGTCCTTGGTCTTTACACTAGTAAGTATTAGTTACTAAAATGTTATACAAGGCGAAGGTATAGCATTTTTTATAATATTTTTTTTTTATATATAATTCGTAATTTATAGCTAAGAGTAAAATTATTATTATTCAATAACAATATCAATTAAGATAAACTAACTGAACCAAGTCCTAATTTGCGACTATGATAAGGTTATGTGTGGTGGTGGCATGTTGTGTGCAGCGAAATAATGCGCAGGTTCTTTATTGATCACTAAGCGATGATGGCTGAATTTTTTTTAATTTTTTTTGCAAATGTCTTTATTAAAATAAAACACTAATAACTAATTACAATACTGCAACTACTACAATAACATTAGAGCAATCCACCAGCTATTGGTAGCCTATAGATAACTCAAATGTTCTAACCCGCTACCGGCTGGCAGCGTGCCCAGAATGCTAGCAGCATTGCCACGTTGAGTTGCAATGCTGATTCGTTGAGCCAAATATGTGCCAGCATTTTGGTCACGCGTCGCATCGATCAAACGCTCAGATAAATTTTGGAAAATTTATATATATTCGGCTGTCATATATTGATATATATGCGTTGGTGTTTTGCATATGTATGCATAAAAAAACTATAATAACTGCGTATATAGAACAAATTATCAGTTAGCAACAACAAAGCGTACCTTGAACATGCCCAACCCCAAAACATCGATTATATTTAAAATCGGAATCGAACAATGCAATTTTAATATCGAAACAATATACAAGTCAATTGACACATCGAAAGTGAAAGGGATGAACGCCATTGTGTCGGATGATTGTCGTTTCGTCTAAAGATCGTGTCATTCTCAGTATGATGACGAAATTGTATCGGTAATGTTGATGGGTACGCCCTCGGAATATCGTAACCTTGCTTGCTTGAACTTAACTCTCAAATAAATTATTGCTCTATATCTATGCTATGCCCACGACATACTAGACAAAGAAGCAACAAGTCTTTGAAATAACCAAAGACATAAATAAACACACCCAGCTGTTGCCAGCTTTCTTACGAAGCTTCTTACGTAGCACTCTGCCTTCTGAGCCGCTGGTCCCGGGTTCGATTCCCGGACAAGTCAAACATTTGTGTGTATATTATATGTGTATATTACACGTCTGTTTTATTTGTGTCTGGGTGTGTATATGTATATAAGTATATATATCAGTCATCAGGTTACCATAGTACAGGCTCTGCCTAGTTTGGGACCTGAAGACCTTGTGTGAAAGTTAATAAATAAATTTTTTTAAAAAAACTCTGTGGGTATATATCAGTTGTATTTAACCAACCTTGTCTTATTGTTTTGATTCTAATGCCAGATATTCTAAATTAAACAAATTTTATACAAAGTTGCAATACTTGTAGAAAATCGAGTATTGCTTCGGCTTTAAAGTTATAAATCAGGCTTATACAAAATTAACCGCTTGTTCCTAAGCCCAGTTAGCCCATAATGGGCTACACTTTTTTCTATTGTTTTTACACCCTTTAACTTTTTTTTCATCCCAACGGTTCCCCCTTATGAATGTTTTTCAAACACTTTTTATAAAACAACAGTGGCTGTATTTTTGTCATCTAGTTTATATTAAATTACAGTTTTTATGATGTAATGAATATGCGGGGCACATTAGTTAGTTATGCAATTGTGAGATGAAAATGAGCTTCAATTATCGCCAAGGGTTTTTTGGTTAACGGCTGCATTTGTTTTTCTGGCATAACTTTTTCAAGAAAGCAAATGTTTCACTGAAGAAATATTTATATAAATAAACTAAAATTTTAGTAGATATTGAATAAAGATCATATTTACAAAAACGAACATTTGTAAGATAAATTGTAAATAAAATCTTGTATGTATGTAATAATTTATTTTTATTTGATGACTCACACTAATGTCCAGCTCATAGTACATTTTGGACCAAGGATTTCTATAAAATCTTGAAGTCATGGCAGGGGAGGAAGGTGAACACATATGTGCTCATTTATTTTCGAAGAGATACACTAAAATAAATAAATCACCTATTACATAAAAAAAACTTAATTTAATGTGTTAATTTGTGTGTTAACTTAATTATGTTTACGACGTAATTATCAAATGAGAAATATATAATAAAAGGGATATCTCGAGATGTACTCATTTTAATTAGACCCGAAAAATTTAATAAATCCCATTGCAAATAAATTAATTCTAAGAAAAGTATCTTAAATGTCATTGACACGCTTACATAGTTAGTAACATTAAATATAGCTTTATTTTTATTTTACAATAAAATAATCAACTTAGTAGGTACCTACTTCATTTTTTTTGTACTTTACAATTTTAACTTTCTCACTCGAAAAATACATCTGTAGTCTATCTACTTAAATACCAAGGTGTTCTACCAAAACTTTCAATTTTCATAACAAGCCATCATCAAAAATCACCCATACGTGGATTCAACAATGCACCACGGATGTATCTACCCACAGATCAGCTCTCCATACAATTCTGCGTGAGAAAACTTAAAAAACTAACTCGCACATACAAAAAAATGCACTCGTACAATTATTAAAAACCCTCGAAGATGTCTCTTGTACAATGCAATCCGCGCACCTTGATATCACCGAGAAAAGATGCTTTAAAAAATGTGCATATGTTTTTATAAACAGAGGATGTGAAAGAACGTCGGAGGGTGCGTGATTGAGACTGTAACACAGATTAGATACCAGTTACTATTGGCACGCAATGGCCAGTGGATATCAAAGTTTAGAAGTTTGGTTTTAATAATAGCCAAAAAAAGAGGAATTGTTTTGTTTTTAATAACTATTACCAAAGTGAAATAGTTTATTTTTATAAAAGTTGTAATACAATCTGAACCTTTGAGTTTAACACAATTGCTTGATTATGGTGTTTTGAGTGGTACGAATTTCTTTATTCTTGTTTTTGTTTAACCTCTTCAAGACCTCAAATATTAGATTTTAAATGTTAAATATATGAAACGATTAAAGTAGAAACTGCTTATATAATAACTTTTTTTGGATGTAGGTTTTAGATATTTTAGCGCAATAATTACAATTTTATTTATAATATTCAGACGTAAAACGGCGCTCGTAGCATAGTTTGTCTATGCTACGAGCATACAATTATTTAATTAATAATTTTCCTAAATGTAAATATTTTTTTCATAATTAATTAATAAAATTTCACTACAATAAACAAATAATCGTTAATGGTAGTTAACATTATGTAAGACTCTTATTATATATTTTAACACTTATGTTTCAGTTACAAGTCCATTCAAAACCAATACAAACAAAAAACAATTATATAAATATCAGTCAATTCAGAAACATGTAAACGAGTCGCTCAACAAATTTAAATAAAAGGTATTTCTTGCCCAGGTTTTTTCCCCGTGGAAGTAAAATCATATTCAGTTGTATACTCCTATAACTAATTAACTAATACAATATTCTAATACACTGAACTACCAAAAAGACGAAATAAAAATTTGATATTCTCTGCATTAGTTTCTTTTATGTGCGGTGTTTAATAATAGTATATCGTCGCCTTGTTTCGTTTATGTTTATCCAATGAACGTTTCAGGTTCTCCAAAAAATCTGCTGTTTTCAGCAACGGAGAGGATTTAATGAATGATTTTATTGAAACGCTAGTCGGTGAAGTTTCTGTCGTGTGACACGTGTCAGACAACGTTTCGTTCTGTCAAACATCATAATATTAGTTGTAGTTATGCGATGATGCAAAACTACCAACCATTATTTAAAATTGGAACGGTAAAGTTTGATAGTCAGTCTCGCAACTTAATTCTCTATCGTGGCGAATGAAATTTGTTCGATAGACCTATTGGTCTTTTTCGGCGGAAGTAAACAGTTCATGGCTTCCGGTTCATTTTTCAAATTTATTTAGTTTTGGTCGTTGCGGTGATTTCATTACAAGGTTGTTATAAAACCACGGTAACGGAACCACATATCTGTGAACTGTATATTTTCTGTAAATATTGCAGAAGATAATATGTATATTCATGCTTTAATTAGACTATCGGGTCTATTTGCGCATATTTCAATGAGATGACAGATAACGGGAATATTATATTTGTCAATTTTATTATTTTGTTATATTTTTAATCTGAATATTTTTAAAATGACTACGTGATGCACTTAGCCACAGTTTTATTCACATTTTTTTTTCAAATATACTTTTTCAATACTTTATGAATTACTTTTCATACCTTACTAATTTATAAAAGGCTTTCCTACATCCGAAACTTGCAATTCTGATAAGTGGAATATATAATCTTGAGTTACCTAAGTTTTGAAGTCAGAGTCATATTTAATAGAACGTAAATTTCCAAATGATGTAAATAATGTACATTTGAAACCTCTTTTCTATTATAGACGCACCCTGTAAGAAATTTTTTTTCACTGTATAACTCGGATAATACAAAAAAGTTGTTTGTTGGTTTGTAAGAAAAGGTTTACAAGTTTTACAATTAACAACTATGTATGAATTATCTGACCATCGTTTTAAACCTTCACCTTGGGTTTAAGTAATTGAAGACGAGCTTTTTTAAGGTATATATTTAGTAGAAGAATGAACATTGTAGATATACAACATTTGCTACTGTGATAAATATTAATTATAGTTACTTTTCAAATATGTTTTTATGCATTAATGTATAAAAATGGATTGGTAATCACTATGCACTCGTTTCTACCATCCATTCCGTTAATTGAAGACTTTGGACTTTTTAACATGTAGGTCTCTCTCTCTGAGCCATGGGGCGTCTACTCGCCATACTCGCCACGCTTGGCAGGCGGGTTGGCGAGCGCAGTATGATTTACAATCCTCAGAAGGCGCTGCTGCCTACCTTCTGGTACATGGCCCCTTAGCCGACTCTAACGGCACCCGCGGGAAGAGATAGGGGAGTACTATTCTAGGCCGGTACCACCACAGCACATGTAGGTAATACTAACAAATCTCTCTATAAAATATCCCTTCATAAACTTTGTATGTCACCTCTCATATTTACACTTACCGTAACGCATCCTGCCCTTAATTTTTTTAAGACTGTTCCCACAGACATCCGCATGCTTTTAAACTTTTTTTCATGTAGATTAGATTTAACGGTAAAAATCTCTCCCCTAAAGACAGTTAATTTATTTCTTTGGAAGCACAAAGACTGGATGCGGTCGATTCTTTATTGTCTCTGACATTGTATAAAAAAACAGTGATCAAAGTTTTTGATGTTTGATATCGGTGTATTGTCTACGACATAATGTTTTATGGTAAAGTCACTTATAGTTAAGAATTGAATTTTGATACTATTTTTTAGTCGTATACGTTGGTGAATTAAGAAAATGTCTGACTTTTCCTTATTTAAATACAATTCTAAACTATAGGTTATCTCTAATTAGTACCGAAAATTGTCTTTCACAAAAGTTACTACATATAGAATACGAGTAAAACTCTAATGATACAAATCAAACTACTTAAGTCTTATTTATCAGGAAACAGGGCCAGTTTATAATGCAGATTTCCAAATGACATATTTTTTATGATTATAATATGACAACCCATTTATAAACAAAATTTATGCAACTGAAAATGCATAAATCAACAATGTAATTATTTTTTCTGACATCCGTGTTACGAGACTTTGTTTTCTAAACAATTACAACAGTGAAAAAAGCTACGAAATCAAACCCCAAAGGGTTCTTCAAATTAAACCGTCATTAGAAATTTTCTAGAAAAAAACACGTCACTGACGTGAGAAAATTAAACCTCTGTTTTTTTGCGCGCAAAAACTGGATCTTGCACGACCGTTGCAATCATTTGCATTTATTTTTTGTCGTTCGAAATTCAAATTAGATTTTTTACATTTTTTTTCACTCAAAAACGCGGTAGCTTTCACGGGCCTATTCTGCCGAGCTCTTTTATCTGCCGGTCAGGTAAAGTGCATAAGTGTTGGATACAACAATAGACTCCGGATTTCCTCTCTTTAATACAAGGACCGACCTTTGCCTCACGTGCAGATTCCGAACAAAACCGTCAATTTTCCATGGGCGTGATCGATTTTAGAGATACTCTTGATAGGGATTTTTTTTTAAATTCCGATCATGTGATCGGCCGGATCTCTTAATACCGACTATAATGTTATATACACACATACAACTTATAGAGTTATAATTAAATATCGAAACGTAAGCTTAACCTTAAAAAAAATTGAACAAACAAGTTGAAAACAAAACACACCCATGTCAAATATCTTTTATCGTAAGAATGTTAATTAATCGAATAGTAAATTATATAAAAAGACAAAGCGCAATATAATCAACAAAAACCATCTATAAATTGCTGAGATTATGCAATAGCACGGCTTACCGTCCTCTTCCTGGCTTTGGGTCATAAATTACGTTTAGCTGCAAGGTGGTCTGACAAATTTGCGGTCGGTACAGCTACTAACTGGTGCTTTTACCCTATTAGAGCCTTGGACAAATTTGTTTACAAAAACTGACTGGCAATACTTTCAGCATAAAAAAAGAAAAAGGACCGACAACTTTTGTCAATGGTCAATCGATTATATCCTTTTAAAATTTCGAACGAGTACTTTTTTCTTTTGGAACAATGAAAGTTGGAAGTCGTAGATTGTACTATTATTGACTTTGATGTTTTGCTGTATTGAGTTTGTTGTGACAGTTTTGTAATTGTTTTCAGACAATATAGATAACAATGATATTGGCACGGTCATCACTTTGTAAAGATGAAAAAAGTATAGAATGTAAACGTATAGAGGTGGAATTACAAAAGGAAAGAAGTATTGATGTCTGCATTATACGGGTGTTGAAGGTTAGTTTTTAATTTACAAATTATAAAATGACCATGTGAGGTAAATAGAGTATGGCAACATTAGAGGTTTCGAGAATGCCTTGCCAGCCTTTGAATATGAAATACTGTTTGTTGAATTGTTTTAGAAAGAAGAAAGAAAGAAAAAACATTACACAAAAGTTCAGACACATTCAAGTTATACACCAGCAAAAAGAAATAAAAAATGCAGTATAATGTCACAAAATGGCCCCAACTCAGCAAAATGCCGGGTGTAAGCCAGCGCTGGTCTTCCGTTGGAGCCATTCGGTGATGTCACGCAATGTAGGCCTATACACAGCACGTATTAAGGTTGACCAAAAACATAAAAACCAAAGGATAATAAACATATTTATAAAGGTATCTACATAAACACAAAACTCGAGTGTTCATTACTAATTATTATATATATAATACAATGTTGCAACTTTTAGTGTCACGCTATATTGCACTAGTGTTGTGTTGAAGAGTTTCCTCCAATTTTTGATGTTCAATAATATATTTTTTCAATTTGAATTTAAGGCTTTGATAACTATGCAAGTTCCTAAGCGGCGGTGGTATGTTATTCCAACATTTGCTAGCTGCGTAGCGGAAACTACCTCCTATATCTGTTTGGATAGAGCTGTGAAAGTCGTGCGGTTGTATTGCACTTCTAGACATTGCACTAGAGATCTGGACAAAATTGAAGAAACATTATATTAAGTTGTGCCACCAGATAGGAACGTCAGCAACAAAAGTGTCTCTGAACGCTTTTGAAGTGATGATAGCACATCGGGGGGAGCGTCGGCTGTCAAACTGACGGACGCTGGTCGACGGACACGATCCCCAACAACAGCTTGTGCTTGCGGTGAAGGTAACACCGTTATCAAATGCCCAGCATGGTAGTAGGGTACTTTCGAATATACGCCTGGCTAGCTACCCTCAAGTTTGAAAAACTGTCATGAAAACACATAGTGTGTTCAGGCAGCAGTCCTTGAGAGCCAGTGAGCATTCTAGGTCTAGTGTGATAACATCCTCGACCACATCGTCACTGACCATCAAGTGAGACAGTGGTCAAACGCCAGATGTATACAGTATAAAAAAGAGAATAAGTTAACAGTCGTAATCCAATAGTGAAAAATCAAAGTGACAACAGTTTTCTTTCAGATGTGAAGCCATAATGTGTTCTCTTTGACAATAACTCTATGGAAGAAAAGTCAAATAAGTTCCCTGGACAGCAACCAGTCGATGCTCGTAAGGTGGTATCATTACCAAGATATGATATTTGACTGGCCGGTTGGCGCAGTTGGTAGCACTCTGCCTTCTGAGCCGCTGGTCCCGGGTTCGATTCCCGGACAGGTCAAACATTTGTGTGTATGAACATGTCTGTTTGACCTGTGTCTGGGTGTTTATATGTATATAAGTATATATATATAAATATGTATTTAAGTATATATATCGGTCATCAGGTTACCATAGTACAGGCTCTGCCTAGTTTGGGACCTGAAGACCTTGTGTGAATGGTGTCCCATAAAAAAAAAAAAAAAAAAAAAAAAAAAAAAATATCACTATCCTACATATATGTAGTATTTTATTTGAGTTAAACTCTAGTACCTGAGTTTATACCTACATAAGCGACAACGCGGTCCTCAGTCGTATTTTGGAATGGGTGATCGCTAGTGGCATTGGCGACTATCATGCTATGATAAACTGTCTATCTCGGTTGTTCTCTTAGGATAATAAAAAAAAAACACAAATTGCGCTTGTCACTAGGCAATCACCAACCCAGATTAGCCAGCGTGGTGAATATTTTATATGTATATATATATATTTTATCACTTAGTCCCCCCGCACTAGGATTCCCTGTGTCGCGGGAGGCATGGACACACACACAATCACAGCAGACAAACACCCCGTGACAAACATATACACTCATCGCACAAATGTTTGCCCCAGCCGGGAATCGAACCCAGGGTCCCGGAGACACGGAAGTTATGTCATTGACACTGACCACTGCGCCACGGCGACCATCACCGAATATTAGCAACTCCTCTCTTAGACAGGCCCGTATTCTGGCAATAGGCAGCAAAATGTTTACTTACTGTATGGTATACCTATTCCACATTTATAAGGGTCTGGTCCAGTGATATTATATGTTTATATAAGGTAGATGTCGCACAAGCGCGCGGAAACTGAGGCGGCAAAATTAAGTCAATTGTAGTAATTTTCATTGCGACGCATATTTCAAGCGCAAGTCTAAACATATAGCTATCCTTTTCTATATTATTTGTACCGTATTATCTGTCGCAGTAAGCATGTTTATGTCGTAAAGGAACAAAATCTGAGCACCGCGCAGTATGAATATACGTTATCTTTAGTAAAACATCATTGGTCTGGACATATCCATACTCTGTCCGTCGTCATATTACACGGTTGACCGCAACGCCACGTGCGGTCACGTTCGGCTGACCACAGAGGGGATAACTTGTGAGTGTTGAAAAAAAAAATAGTGTACCTTTTCTAAATGTTGTCTTATTGATTTAGGGTAATATTCATACTCATTATGTGTCATGAAAAATTGTGTAGATACATTATTGTGTATACAATTTTGTGATCGAAGTGTGAACGTTCGGCTGACCACAGAGGGGATAACTTGTGAGTGTTGAAAAAAAAAATAGTGTACCTTTTCTAAATGTTGTCTTATTGATTTAGGGTAATATTCATACTCATTATGTGTCATGAAAAATTGTGTAGATACATTATTGTGTATACAATTTTGTGATCGAAGTGTGAACGTTCGGCTGACCACAGAGGGGATAACTTGTGAGTGTTGATAAAAAAAATAGTGTACCTTTTCTAAATGTTGTCTTATTGATTTAGGGTAATATTCATACTCATTATGTGTCATGAAAAATTGTGTAGATACATTATTGTGTATACAATTTTGTGATCGAAGTGTGAAGTGACTTCCGAAAAAGTAGGAGGTTATTTATTCAGTTAATTAAGATATAGTAGTACTCCACTAGCATTCCGGATTAGCACAAAACTACTGAGAGAATTTAACACTTAAATAATCCTTTAAAAATAACTAAAAATACTCAAACTGAAGAAATGACAGCTCGGTTTCTTGCACATGATTTTTAATTAAAAAAAATTTGAAGTTTGTACGATTTGTGTACGTATGTTCACCGCCTTAATAAAGGAGAGAATTGAGACTGATAGTGGCATGCCACAATAGCATAATTGGCAAAGTAACAGGGTCGGTATTCTGTAGTCGTGGGTTCGAGTCTAGTAGCCGAACGTTTTCCTTACAAAATTTGAAAGAACATTTTCATTGTATTTTGTTCTCAAAGTAAATTATTTCATTACTACAGAGAAGTTTAAACTCTCTATTATTTCTTACGTAACGGTTATTTGACCACAAATTGTTTGTGGTGTTGTGTCCACATCAACTTGATTAAGATTTGTTAGCCGTGCCGTATTATGTACAGTAAATTACTCAAAGTTTTTGTACTTTTTAGAAACTTGTGTTTTCGACTTTATCTGTGAGTTTCTTTAGTATTCGGTAGATGACTATATTACTTGATGACTAAAAAAACACGTTTAAAATGAAGTAAGCATCAATATCATCAAAAATAAATTATAATAATGATGGTACCTATTATACTACACGTAGAATGACAATTGAACTTTAGCACATCTCAACGCAATGATAAGTTGAAAAAGAATAGAATGGCTTGGTATGAGCATGTCATGAGGATGGATAAGAAGCTTAAAACGAAAAGAGTACTTTGTCATGAATGCGGATAGATATAGAGGTAGAAGAAGGTCGAAGAAGGTATATATGGACTGTGTGAAGAATGTCATTTTCATGAAATTTGTGAGCACTCAGAAGACTAATGATAGAAGAGAAAAAGAATGTACTAGAAAAACATGTTGCGCCAACCCAACCTAGTAATATAGGTCAAGGACAAGTAGAAGAAGAAGGAGAAGGAGGATTGATGAGATTTAAGAACGAATCGTTTTATCTTCACTTTCGTAATGCGGAAACTCGAGGAGTGGAATTCATTATCCGAGTTGGAGGTTTCATTCAAGTCACCTTCTAAGCTTTCGTGGTCAAGATCAAACTAGCAATGTTAATACCTAATTTCTTGTCAGACATTAAAATAATAAAGAGTACATCAACAACACGATACACAGGCCCACCGCAGAATCTCAACTGCAGTTTGACACCAATTACCAGAAACCATGGCGCACGATGGATTCTCACGACGCCGGTGAAACCGACCGCATAGCGGACTAACGTATTGTTTTCTTTATTTATTTGTAAGTGGAAGGTGTGACTGTTTGATTGGTAGGTAAGTGCTGTTACTGCCTGTGGCGGTGGAACAGCGGTTTTGAGAGAAAATTTATAAACACATGAACCGATATAAAATTCTTAACCATCAAAGATCCGTTAATGAGATTTTCCGAGAATTCTTATCTTTCACTTTTTTATACTGTTTAGATCTCACTTGATGGTCAGTGACGAGGTGATCAAAGATATTATCACGCTAGACCTTCGATGCTTACTGGCTTTCAAGAACTGCTGCCTGAGCACACTATTTCTTTGGTGACAGATTTTTAAACTTGAGGGTGGCAGGTAGCCATACTGGGAATTTGATAACGGTTTTGCTTTCATCGGAAGCTCAAGTCGTTGTTGTCGATCAATGCAGTTTGTAGGTCGCGAAATTGAAGTGGTGGTAGTTCAGAGACCTCTTAACTACTATCGCTTCAAGCTAGTCTTCTCTTATCTTATTTCACGTATTCTCTTTGAAAAAGACCAGCGAATGCGGTTGAAACTATAGTCGGAACCCTCTGACTTATTACGTGAGTAATTCCAGTGATTTATATATTCATAATGTGTCAAAACCACTTCGGTATTAATAAGATTCTAGGTTTAGAGTGATAACATCTTCGACCACATCCTCACTGACCATTAAGTGAGATAGTGGTCAAAGGCTAGATCTATACAGTATATAATATAAAATTTACCAATAAAGTTGATGCAATAAAAACTTATTTTTTCATTTCGCTGATAACAATCACTAAATCAACCATGGAAACAATTCTACAGATTGTGTAACGTAAACAGAGAGCTATCTACCGTTGGACCGTAATTGTAGATATCATTGCGCTATTTAATTAAAGATATGGTGACCGCGACGAAGGAAACATGGATGGAAAGCCGGCCTGTAAATTTGTTCATGTGCATGACAGGCGTGGCGAGAATGTGGTGATAGGAAACGCGACAGTCATTAACAGATCATTCTGTACCTACTAAAGTAGTAGGTATAGAAACTCTGAAAAGAAAAGACAACAAAAATGTTTGCTAGTAATGATTGAATACACTTATATATTTTTTTTTTATTGAGAATGATTTTAATGGATTATACGGCCTACGATGGAGCACGCCTTTCTAGAAGATACCCATTCACTTGTGACTTGAAAGACTAGGCAATGAATTCCACTCGTTATCGTTAGCTGTACGCACTATGAATGTGGAAGTGAAACGCTTCGTGCGACAAGTTGGAATGTCTACCTTGTGAGGATGTAAGTGCCTGTGTGTTTAAGCTTAAGCCGATGATTACAATGTAAATGCAGAAAAATATTAGAAATAAAGATTAATCAGAAAACTAGGAATAGCTTTTATAATAACTATGACTTTTATTTGAACTAAATTTTGTACTAAGGTTAACTGTAATTTAAGCTTGCGATAGGAATTTCATTCTTGAAATGGGAGGGATAACTTTGGCGCACCAATATTACTTTGCGGAAAGATTAAAAGGGATTTGGTAAAAAAATGTAGAAAAAATATTAAGTTGGCTATTATAAGATATCATTTAAAAAAAACTTAAAGTAGAAAGTACTTAAATTTCTATAAAGTTAGTAAACGCTTGCCTAAAAGTTATTTAGTAGGTATTCAGATTGTTATGCATAAGTGTTTAACCGATTCGATTGCAACTGTATAAGATATTTCTTATTGAACACAATTTTAATTAGTTGATTAAATAACAAAATTAGTTTCAAACATTTATTTTTTAACTTTTCAATAATTTCTCATGCTTTTATTTTATTTAATGTTGTTTTTATGAATTATTTTAGACCGTAACATACATTCTTGCAATTAACATGATATAGGTATCAAACAATCATGATCAATGAATCACCTGAAAATTTCAGTCAGCTCTTTTAAACGTCGCTATGGGAGAAATATCAGCAAAAGGTGTTTTTATCTCCATTTCGATACAACTTTATAATTTCTCACCCGTATGAAATTCTGAAGGTACAAATAAATTACAAATATTATGACTGGAAAATAAAATGTCAAAAAACTACCGTAATTGCTCATAATCAGACTGTATGAAGCACGCACGTTTTTGACACTGTCGTTATTCCTCGACCGATGGTTAGGCTGTATGGGATGTATAGGATTGGCCGAGCTTGTTTCGCACTATGGCGTGTGCCTGCAATCTTACCCTCGAAAATGGTCCGAGATTGCTACTTCGCAGCTGTGCACTCACTTATACAATACGAAATCGAAATCTGGGGTCGCGGTGCCGACTGGGAACGCGTATTCCGGATGCAAAAAAGAGCTGTACGAGCTATGATGCGGGTGCCGCAGGACACTCCTGCAGAACCTTTATTTCGGGATATGAGAATACTCACCGTCCCATCCATGATTATCCTCCAGGCTGCTCTATATGCTAGGGAGCATTTGGATGAGTACACTAAGCTTGGTGACGGTCACATGTACAACACACGTCACACACACCGGCTCCGTGAGGTCCCGCGCCGCCTCACTAAAACGTCAAAACTATTGCACGTCATGGCACCTGCAGTCTTTAATCGGCTACCCAACGACATTAGAGACGTTAACTCAATACGCGCATTTAAAAGTAGAACAAAAAATTGGCTTATTGAGCAAGCATTTTATGCATACAATGACTTTTTTAAAAAGACAAAATGTTTGACATAAATTATGTTTTGATATTTAATTAATAGATACTTACATGACAAATCAAATACATGTATATGTATAGTCTTACCTATATAGTAAGCTGAATTATTATTTATATTTTTCTGATGTGACATGTAAATCTTTATTTATGAATAAATTGTCTAATTGTCTATGGTGACTGACTCGGGCAGTGACTGAGTATACAATGTGTTTACCTTTTAAAGCAAAACGTATGCCTACGTGCACGTATATTTTGCCTACCCATGACCGCTTATCACATGCTAACAACACTTAACCGCTCTAAACCGATTCCTCTTCCCGACCCGCTAATCGCTCCGCTTATGAATACGTCCACAGTTACACGTGATATTTTCCAACAGTATCTCTGCGCCCGTACAAATATTTGTTGACAGCATCACCTTTGGACCACACACAATCATCGTGAGTATATCTAAATGACGCCTTTGTAATAAGCCTTATGAAATGTTTGTTTTTAAGTTGTAAGGAAAAACTGGACGATTCGTTTTCCGCATAATTTTGAATAATCCTACGAGACGAAATGAGACACGTTTTTTAATGTCCAAGGTAATTTTTGTTTACTTAGGTTTTTTACAAAATACTGTATAGATATAATGTTTGAACACTCTCTTCACACATCTAACTTGATGGTTCAGTGATCGAAGATGTTATCACGCTAGACCTAGAGTAATTACTGGCCTCTGGATCTGCCCAAGAACTGATGCCTGAACACACTACGTGTTTTGGTGACAATCAAACTTCAGGGTGAACGCTAGACAGCCGGGTACTCGAAATATCTTACCTTGGTTACCAAATCTTCAGGGATCTATTAATGCCCTTTTGAAGGTAATCTATGTTTCAACGTTGGCAAAAGACCGAAGACTTCAGTTTTTCGCCTTTCCTCATTACCAGTAACTAGTATATATGAGAAAATATATGGTTCGAGACACTCAGTACAGGAAGCCCAAATCGGTGTACAAAAATAAATGGTTGTCTAAATAATAATAATAATAATAATATGGGCAGCATTTACACAAGGTCTTCAGGTCCCAAACTAGGCAGAGCCTGTACTATGGCAACCTGATGACTGATATATATACTTATATACATATACACACCCAGATACAGGTCAAACAGATATGTTCATACACACAAATGTTTGACCTGTCCGGGAATCGAACCCGGGACCAGCGGCTCAGGAGGCAGAAAAAAAAATTTATTCCATTGCAAGTTTTTCCGCGAAGTTGTTTCGAGTTTCGTCAAATCAGGATATAAGGTAACCCATCTAGAAGATACAGTGCATCTTCTAGCCAAATTTCATTAAGACCGTAGGTAGGTACCTACTAGAGAATCACACTTCACACTTATATTATAAAGGCAATAGTTTGTTGTTTGTCGTTTGTTTGTCGTTACCCCTTCGCACTGGAACGGCTGAATGAATTTGCATGACATTTGAAATAAAGATAGCTTATATTCAGGAATAACACATAGGCTTCGGATTTAGGATTCGGCTTTTATCCCGAAAATATGGCCTTTCTTGATTTGATTGACACAAAAATCGTCAATACCACGTACAACTTCACCAAGGGTAGGACCGCGTTACGATACTGTGCGTAGATGCCGTCCCGCATTGGCATTCATTACGTGTACCTATGATTACATTGATATTATAAAGGATAATGTTTGTCTGTTTGTTACTCCTTCACGCTCAAACGGTTGAACGGAAATGGCGAAAATTATCATGAAATTATGAATTAAGAAAAATTGTACTCTGTAATGATTCGTAGACCAGTTTTTACTTTCCATGGCATAATTGAGATGACAGGAAAACCATAGTTAGTACCGTACCGTAATGTGTGTTCGCGGATAACTTCGTCGTTTATGAACCGATTTTGATGATTCTTTTTTTGTTAGATAGAGTATACTTCCGAGGTGGTTCCATTTAAAGTTCATCAAAATCGGATGAAATGGTTATTGAGTTACACTCCAATAACTGAAAAGTGCAACGCGTCTTGATATTATTGTCGCGGTTGAAGACATCGCAGAACACACAATGACAATTAATTGATTCCGCAAAGGTCACTGAAAAGGATGAAAAAAAATTTTTATCCAAAAATGCAACCGACTTCAACACTCAAAGGTATGAAATAACTTGTCGAAGTCGGTACCGTGAGCACAATATTGTGATGATAGTTACTTTTGTGTGAACTATCATGGTACCAACTTGAACAAGTTATTTCACACTTTTGAGTGTTCAAGTCGGTTGCATTTTTTGTTAAATTTTTTTTTTTTGCAATTTTTTTAGGTCAATATTACTACAAGGGCAATCATCAAGCTACAATTTCCGTAACGTGTTCTTTTCCGTATTTGCACAGGGTTTTCATATCACCTAGTCTATGGCATGACACAACGCATTATCGTGAGTTGATTGTGGGATTATTTTCGTCATAAGCTCAAAATCTCCGCATGAATCCGGTCCCAAAGGAAGACCAGCGCGACCAGCACTATGCTGAATTGGGGCTGGTTTTGTGACAAAAAACAAATTTGATATAATTTAAAACAAATTGTGCAAATTGTCAATTGTACAAATGTTTTTTGTCACAAAATAAAGTCTTTGTCTATGTCTATGAATCAACTAGTTATTACAACGAAAAGCAGCCGATAGCGTAATGTGTTTACCAGCGGAGTAGCAAAAAGTTTTCAACGATACCAATTGTTCAGATTTTTTCCATATTTATTTGTCAAAATATGGTCAATAGTTTAGACGTGACGTGAGAAAAAAAAAATGCCCCTTATGTAGGTTATGATATCGTTTTTAACGATAATGTCGCCTATTGAACATTACTTATTTTATGTAAATATTTTGGAATTTTGTTTCAAAAGTGTGTATTTGTATTGCATATAATGTATTGTTTAACTCAATTAATTCGTTGAAATCGCACAGCTGAACTCCCCTATATCGCATCACATTATATAATTATACGTGATTGCTATTTTTAAACAATTGTTAATTGCAAGATGCAACAACACAGTTTCACAAGTGCATTACATAGATGTCGCTAATGCCGCGGCGTTGTATGCTCTGAGTTTTAATTTCAATTTGCGTTGCAGTGTCCAGACAGACACGATCTGTGAACAAAGGTTGGTATACACTAAACAGAAACGCTTTCTACCCGTTCAATGTATATGAAAAAAGAATTACCAAAAAATGAGACCACTTTCAACACTCACAAGTGTGAAAGAAATTGTTGAAGTCGGTTCAATTTTTTTGATATTTGTTTTAACCCTTTTCAGTGACCTTTGCTACTCACGGGATCAATTTTCATTGTCTTCGTTCACCAATTTATTCACGCGAAGTCGTCCAAGTAGACGTAACACTTTTCTGTTATTGGAGGGTAACTCAAAAACCGTTTGTCCAATGTTGATGAAATTTAAATGGGACCACCTCGGAGGTACACAAAAAAAATTGGGTATCGGTCCAAAATCAGGGAAGAAATTTTTGAACAGACATAAGAAAAGAAAAAAAACATACAGTCGAACATATAACCTCCTCCTTTTTGAAGTCGGTTAAAAATTCAAGATCTGTAATAAGAGCATCACGAAATAGGATATTTTTTGCGGTTCTGTAAAGATAACTTTGACCGGACCTATACATGTGCGTCCAGTCGTAAAATCTTAGGAAAACAACTCAAGACTACCACAAACATAATGATTAATTCTTAGTCTATCATTGTCTAAATACCGTTCGATGCGCTTGCTCATCGTCAATTTAGTGAAGACATTCGTTTTTCAATTAATGTTTATACACTAAGACTTATAAACATAGACAATTTTACATTTTTGGCTACTACAAACAAAAGTTTACGTGGAAAACTATCCTTACGCTTAAATCTCTTTTCACAGTGTTTCTTACTCCGAAACGACCTGATTTTTAAGATTTTTTTGAGTGTATTTAGTAGGTCGTAAGGTCGTAAAGTATTTTTCACCCTCCTTCCCCCACCCCCCATTTATTGTCGTAAATTTAGTATTTTAAGTGTCGTGTCATGTCACTTTGTCATTAAAATAATTAATATGACAGAATTAAGTTTATCAGGTCAGCTAGTTATTTATAGTACTAATTCATTTTCATTTTCCGACTACGTCCAGGCATTAACAAAAGAATTTAGTCGGGCGTCAAAATTAAAAAAAAAAAACAAAAAAAAAAGGACTTTATTGACATAGTTCGTGTACAAACAAATAGTGAACGACGACCAACGACTCCTGAACTAGTGGGACTGTGTTTCAGAATTTAGGGGCATGTTTGGCCTAATACACTTCAGTTCATAGTAGTTCGAAAACTATTACAATCATTGAAAAAAACTAAGTAATATATTAATATACATTAAGATATTGTAGAATGATAAAAATGTACTACGAAGTAAGGGTACGACACCTGCCAATTCGGTTGCTTAATGTACATTGAAGCAGATGACTCACCCACTAAAGGGGCATCCCTCATGAGACCCGCCAAAATTGGCGATGAAGAGAGCAACATTGGTCTATGGATAAAAGGTGCCAAGATGTGTGCTGCGCTTTACTGTTAACATTTTAATTTAGCAATATGACAAAACAGGACGGCAATTCGACATCCATACATGGTAGACGTTCCAACTTATCGCACGAAGCGTTATGCTTCCACATTCAAAGTGCGTACAGTTAACGAATGGAATTCATTGCCTAAATCTGTATTCTGTATCTCTTCAACTTCAATAGGTGTTCAAGAGGTATCTTCTAGGAGGGCGTGCTCCATCATAGACTGCATTATACTTAACATCAGGTGAGATAGTGGTCAAACGCTTGCCTATTCCCAATAAAAAAATAGTTGTATATATGAAGAAGTAAAAGTTTGAAGCGGCACTTAATGCCTTGCCAGCTTAATAACACAATATTACAAGCAAGGATGGACGCAATTAGCTTGCGGTGGCGTTTGCAACACTTGAATTGTCTCGCAGCTATTCCGTGCCCTGTAGACAGGCTCTTACGTCAGACAATAACTTCTCCAATTGATAATAATGCACGTATTTCATAGCAACTGTGTAAATAAATTAACCCATTCATGTATTAACCTCAAAACGTTGTTTTCGAACGAATTCTCAAGAAAGATCTTAAGTATTCACTGATGAAAAAGTTTTCCGAACTGATATTTGAGTTATCCCAAAGATCAAACAAAAATTTAGTTGCCTTAAACTAAAATTCGAATCGTTTGAATTGAACATTTTTTCAGAGGTCAATGGTTTTTTTTCATATTAGACTCAACTCAGTTCCGACTTTAAGTTTCACACATTCATAAGACAATTCTTTAACTTAATAAATATCAGTGATCTGCATTAGTAGAGATCGATTTTTTTATATAAAAAATCCTAAAAAGTACATTTGGAGCATAATTATGTACATCTTATTATTTTATAATAATCACTATTTACACACCCTATCTTTATCCGTGGGTGCCGTAAGAGTCGGCTAAGGGATTTACGTACCAGCAGCACATATTTCTAATAAAATATACATCGCTTTCCAACCCGCCTGCCAAGTGTGGCAAATATAGGCAAACCCCTCCTAAAAAGACACCAGAGAGGACTATTTCCAGCGTGGAATGTTTTATTGCTGTGTTGATGTTGATGATAAATTATTATTTAGATATTTTCTAGTACTAATAATATAATTAACTAGGGTGCGTTTATTAAGAATGGCTTTTTTGAAATTAGCTACAAATGTTCTATCTGTCGCTAAAATTCTAATTTATGGCTATCAAATAGCTTTAGGTACATATGCTCAGAATTCACGTGTCGATTGTTAAACTGTCCCAATTACATATATTTTCAGTTTTACAACCTTATCCCTGTTCAAGAATAAAGTACAGTCGACTTAAAATTTAAGTAGCTGTGACTATTACCTACACACCTAACATTTTTTTGAATTATGAACTAATTAATACTTTGTGTAGTGCATTGTATTTTATATGTATTTATTTAGTAAACTTATTTTTTTGTTTATTTTTGGTTTAGTTTTTATATTTACGTGTTATGATATAAGGTATGTTTAAATAAATAATACATTTTACAGATATTAACTTGCACACAATGTACACTTTGTACATACAAACATGTACAAAGTTTACATTTTAAATACAAATAAAATTATCAATAATTCTTTGAGACGCTAATATAAGTTAAATAAAAATAATTTAAATATCAGTTTTAAAACATAGATGCCTATATTTGCTAGATAGACAGTTTTGAATATTTTCAGCTTACTTTGTTGAAAGTCCTACAGGTCGAATATACTTTTTAAAAAAACATTTTTGAGAACAGTTCATGAAGGTTATTCTGATTAGTTAGATTTATTAGTGATAAAATATTTTCGTATAATATTTTTATCCATTATAAAAATAAAATACCAATAGCTAATTACTATACTACAGCTACTACAAAAACATTTAAACAATCTACCGGTCATTGTCAGCCTATAGATAACTCAAATGCTCTATTCCGCTACCTGTTGGCAGCGTGCTCAGAATGCTAGCAGCATTTCCACGTTGAATTGCAATGCTGATCCCTTGTGCCAAATATGTGTCAGCATTTTGGTAACACGTCGCAATATTCAATTATGTTTCATAACTTGAAATACATTTTATGTATCAAGTTATTTTCCAAGATCTTCTACGTATAATGTACAATTGTAAAAACGCTTTTTGCATACATTAGAATATATAACTGGGCTATTCACTTGTGCCTTTTATGTACGACTACAAATTATTTAAAATAAATAAATAATGATATCATATACTCAAGGTTCAATCGTTACTTCAATATACTTCACAAGTTAATGTCGTTAACTGTACTGTTTTCCAATAATGTATGCAATTGGCACACGGCAACCGGCCATGGCACGGGCGTTCGTGACGGCCTGTCTTTAACGTGCTAGCACTATATGCTTGTCATTAGCTTTTGATATAAATGTTATGAACTTTCAAAGCTGCAGCTGCAGCTGTTAACTACAATTTTTAACTTGCTGTGCCCAGCAGTTTTATCCGCGTTGATTACGGTTTTCCCGCTACTTCAGTTGTCGGTAAAAACTTTTCCAGAACAAAAAGTAACTTGCATCCCTCTCCAAGGTCCATACTCGTATATCTCTATACCGAAATTAATAAAAATAATTAAGAAGTTTAGGCGTAAAACATAGCAGACAGACAGTTACTTTTACATTTATAATATTAATTAATTAAACTAAGGTTGTTTTTGTATCCCAGAGGAACAATAGTTTTTTCGGAAGACAAATTAGCCTATCGACTAAACCAGGTTGTAAGGTTTACGACTGTCTAAATTTCATCCAAATCGATCTAGCCCAATTCGTAATATTAATGTGATACATAATTGTTATTTTTCATCTTCAGTCCAGAAAAACTTAATCAATCAAAAACTTAATGAACCGTCTTCCCGAATACAATTGAACGTGCACAAACATTAGCTACAGTTTCCTAGTCCGCCCGCGTCTCCCACAGGACACAGGAAAGCGTCGCCATAACAGATGGACTGTAATCGTTGTCTGTCCGTACATCATTAATATACATTGGGTACGTCCGAATGAGCAGTCATTTGTAAGTATATTTGGTACATTTTCATACGAAACATTTAGAGAAAAATGTGACAGTAAACAAAAGTTTTATTGTCACTTTGTTACCCACGGTATTTTTTTTAAATCATAATGATTGGTACTTTTAAAGATCGGTATTCGTATTTTTTATAGATCCTATTTGAAACATTACAACTTACATTTTGAAACTATTGTAAAAGATTTCGTAACTATTTGAATCCTGATTTCTAAATTTTAAGTGTGATGATGGTTTTGCCTTTTTTGAAATAGATTATTAATAATTTTGGACATTATTAATGCAGAACTACATAGTTAAATAACTTTTCTATGTTCAAATATTTGAAGCATGAAGTTCTGCCTAGCATGATGTTAATGCAATACACAATAAAATCTCTTAACTTTTCTATGGGTAACTTTGTAATTCATTAAGCTATAAAACATTAATTATTAATATTACATTTTTTACGTACTTGTATAACTTGAATCCGTAAGTAGCAATTGACAGGCTTGAACTTTATTTTTCTTTAACTGACACGAAGTACATAAATAAAAAATATGTATCTTGGCTGGAATGCCAATAAATTATTAAGGTAAATAAATTTAAAATTTTAAAACAAAACTTATCATTACAAAATGTCTCATTACAAAAGTAGAAAAAGAGATTTATAGGAAATTAATCTTCAATTGATTAAGCAATTAGCATCAAAAGTGCTGGTTATAGAATAATGTAAAACCTTACAGTAAATATTTTTATGTGATTACAGATCAGAAAAAAGTATGATAACAACGTAAGGAAATTATTTATTTCTTGTAAATTTCACTTTTGTCCACGATTGTACTCCATTATTATCGGACCATCATTATCGGAATGTACATATCGACTGTGACGTAAGTAAATAACTTTATTCCAATTATATTGCTAATGCAGTGATTAATTTTAATTTTCTGTCTTTATAAGAGGAGAAATCCTAAGTTAATTTACTTTCAATACTACTCCTCTATTTGTTTACCATTATCATCGTAAAGGCCATTCAACCTCCTGATTCAGACCGATCATAATGCCGTACACTTTATTTATGTAACTTTTTTAAATCTCACATATATTATAAATGTAAAGAATCATTAATAAACTACAACTTTTATTTACTTATAAATAAATTAGGAATTCGTATCATTATTCTATATGATGCCTTTTTTTTATTAAGCGATCGTCTGTTCATAACATATACTATAAATTTACATAAGTATACATTTTTAATATATTATTGGTACTTTAATAGATCAAAATCATATTTTTTATGGATTCTGTTTGAAGTATTAAATTATGAAAATATTGTAAAAGGATCCGTAATATGTTTTCTCATTTTTTATCACAATCAAACCCTATGTGATAGAATCAGAAATGAGGAGATCCGTAGAAGAACGAAAGTCACCGATATAGCCCAGCGGATTAGCAAGTTGAAGAGGCAGTGGGCAGGCATGTAGCTCGAAGAACCGATGGCCGTTGGGGCCGAAAGTTTCTCGAATGGAGACCACGGACTGGCAAGCGCAGCACAGGACGGCCACCGACCAGGTGGACAGACGACCTGAGTAAGATCGCAGGCAAGGGCTGGATGCGGGCCGCTTTCAACCGGTCCTTGTGGAATTCAATGTGGGAGACATATGCCCAGCAGTGGACGTCCTATGGCTGAGTTGATGATGATGAAATTTTTAATGTTTTTTTTCTCCTTACTTAAAACGTGCTATAAAAAAAAGTACACGACTATTTAACGCTTTGCACCTTGAGAAACGGTAAAGACTGAACCGTTTCTGCCATGTTAAACGTAAACGGCTGAACGCGTTACTCAAATTCAACATCTCTTTTACAAAAAAAACTGACATCGCAATCACAAAAAGTTTAAATACACGAAAACCACCAAAATTCACGAACACCTCATTACATTCGCATCGAAAACTTTTTCGCAAAAAGATGCTTTAACGTTGGTGGTCTCGATTTTATGGCGTAAAATAATAAGGGCACCTATGGGACCCACACCATTATTAGTTACAAAACGACGTAAGTTTCTCAACAGTATAGTACTTACGTCTTTTTTGCATGGGTTGTATTCTATAAAATAATGGGGGTACTATTGTGGGCAGCGTTGTAATAGACGGTCTGCGCTGGGTGGTCGGATTATGATGCAAAGCCGAGGATTAGCGAACATCGACACGTGTGATTTTCTATGCCTTGAAGTGGCTTCAGGCGATTGTGGATGGTTGTACAACTTTTGATAAGTGTAATGCGTGATATTTATGTCCTTTGACGCAAGGTGCATTAGTAAAATGCTGGTAATAGACAACTGTAGCCGACGACACGACACTTACTGTCGCGGTCGTACCGCAGCGTGAAACAGTTGAACTCAGTACTAACTGTCATTTATCTAGCGCAACTGTGACACAGTAAAATGATCCTTTGTACAGACGATACTTGTGTTGTTCAATTGTTTATATGATTGCGAAACGATGACTGTGGCGCAAGTTATTCCTGTAATCATACTCTAAAGTTGTCATATTCGTTAAGAGTAAACGTTACTTGCATCAGACAGACCCCGTAATCGAATATAATCTATACACCTCTATTTTGTCTACGTAATTTTATTAATTAGATATTGGATATTATAAAATTAATCTGCAATTTTATTTAAAAAATATCAAAGATTGCTCATTTTATGGCTGATAACCTACATGATTTTTTTATAAGTTAAGGTGACGTAACAAGCAAAAAGCCCACAGGATGTTAAGCGGTAACCTCTGCCTATAGACAGATACAATTCGTAAAAAACTGCACTGCGCCCGTCACCCTGAGACTTAAAAGTTGGTAAGTCTTATGTGTTCTAATTTCGGGGCTCAAAAAGTGTAACGTTCAGGACAAAAAGTAATTCGAGATAGCTTTGAACCTACATTATAATATTGATAAGATAACACACGTTTAAGCAATTCATACATTTGTATTAACGTATAAAATAATAAGAAAATTATGTCAATTCAAGTGGACGCACGACGCACATATATTTAGGAAAAATATTTATTTAAGTAAAGTGTCTGTAATAGGTATCATCATAGAATACATTTATTTTATCAGTATAAAAGCTATTCATTATTCAATTTAATATATTTATATTCACTTTGTGAAGCGTGGCGAGTATTGGCAAATCCCCCTTATATGGGGGAGGCATATGTCCACCAGTGGACGTCCTATGGCTGAGATAATGATGATGATCATATATTCACTTTTAAAGCGACTGATGCTGCCAGTCACTGGTTCCATCCGCACATCGTTCTAGCAAAGCTGACTCTAGCTCTGACTCAAGGACAGACCAGCATAGTTTGCGAAGTGCAGAAAGTTTTGATACAAAATTAGTCCAGGATCCCTTGCTGCCCCGCCTTTGGGGACGATTTGCTGACTGTATTTAGTTTGATGCAGATGATTGTAGTACATCTGGCAGACATTATAGGGTCTTATTCAGCAGTGAGAGATATATCGGCACATGATACATCCTCACTATTTAGTCCACGTAGTCTAATATATAAAAGTAAACACATTATTAAATTACATAAAAAATTACAATGTTATTCAAAGTTTTATTAATTCTATTTATTAACTTTCCGTGTTTATTCAGCTGCAATGTATATTTCCAACTTGTCCAGATTTTATTAAAGCAGGCATAAATCGAACAATAACATTTTTTTTATTTTTTACCATAAAAATTCAAAGCATAAACCGCCTACAAATGATTTGGCTACCGTAGACCATAGCATGATTATGATTTTTTTGATTATAGCAAAAAAATAACGTCTTAAAAAATACTTCGAACATTATTCCAAAGAGGTAAGGTTTCGAATTGGATAGCAAATTATTTTTAAAAAGTACGAAACGTTTTGTGATCCTCAACAAAGTCCTATTGAGATTGCTAAACGAACCGCGAAGTATTTGGCCGCCCAGCAGTGTTTGCGTACCGGACATCGTTCAAAAATACAAAATTTTTGTGTAAACTTAGTCACATAATGGTTTTAAATTTTGGCCAGATCAAGCCGGTACAACGGCGTTACATTTCTCAGATGCGTCTTCGAACATGATGGATCTGACGGCGGTGCTTTTGTAATCACATTTGCAATCGTGCGCAATGAAAGAAGAAGCAAAGTGTTCACAAATATTCAAGTGTGTACTTCTTGAAATGATTGATTTGTTATATTTCATGAAAAAAATCTAGGTTAAACCTCATTTTGGAATTCGGTATAAACAAATCAATTTGCGATGATTCCGATATCTTGTATACCTACTTGAAATTATTTACTGTATTGCTTTCAATTTCTAAACATTGTAGATTACAATTATGGAAGGAACTCACACTAGTTTTCAGAATCAAATTTTTAACATATTGTTATCAAAAAAATATAAGCCACTGATTTAAAAAACGAAGAAAGAAGTTCTATAAAAGATAGAAAAGTTCTCAAGTGATGTTTATAACTTCCGATAAATATGTCGTTTTCTAAATTAGTTTATATGACAGCGTTTTAAAATTACCAAGGTCTACGTGAATGTTCACAATATTTTTGAGAAATTATTGATAAATACTGAAATGTTTAGATAAAATATTTTGCAATAAAATAATCTTAATAATAACGTGTTGCCGAAAATGCAGGATAGTTTTCCAGAACCACCACAGAATTTGCGTGCTAAATCCTAGACAACGTCATCACTTAACATCAGGTGAGACAGTTGTTAAAAAAAGTATATATTATGTATGTTGGTGAAACAATCGTTTGGTAGATATTTTATTGTTAATGTAATTTTTATTTCTAAGATAATATGTATCTCAAATATAATAAGATCGTATTATAATATCAACTTTCACGCCAAGCCCGCACCTAATTCATAAAGCTGTTATCTTTGAGCATACAACCCGAATTATTTGTCTAAGGTTGTTATGGTCGATTTTTCAATCAAAATCAGTGATATCCTCAATTTAAACTGGCAACCTCAAGGGGTCATCTAGCAAACATCAAAGCAGATCTTCCAGGGGTCAGCATGGTTTCAACCTCGACCGTGACCGCGGCCGGTGTTCCGACGTGTTATGACACATTAACGCGTGATGACAGCTGCAATTTGCAATTAGGCATGGAAATATTGTACAGTCTCATCGTGCTAATAGTGTTGGGAAGTTACGATATCAACTATCGATTCTTAGTTTTTATTATATGTGTTACAGACAGCCCCCTGTGCAGAGGATGCCAGGAGGCGGAAGAAACCGCTGCGTACATGCTCATTGAGTGCAGTAGCGTGGCGACACAAAGACCAGCTCACCACGGTGCGCCAAGGACTGTCCAGGAAGCCTGTACCGATATCAGCGAGCTGCTGGGTTTCCTGGGCGACATCAGGTGGCTGGACTGACGAACACCATCGAGAACATATCGCGCAATATGAGCGGAGCAGTGTCGGCCAGGTTGCAGAACAGAGCCCGCCCACTAATTACCAAGTACCAAGATAATGTGTCAAACTCATGAGAATTTCCAATGAAAAACAGTATCTCACTAAATGGTCAGTGACGATGTGGCCGAAGATATAATCACTTAAACATAGATCTAGAAAGCTTACTGTAATGAAAGTCGGATTGTTTTATTGTTTTAGGTAACTAAGTAGTCCAAATTACTACCAGTGACTTAAAAAAAACACCTACCGCACACTTTGCTGTACAGTTCATTTACAAACGCACTAATTCATTATTTGCGCAGGAGCTGAGCTGCACCCGCCAAACTACGCCGTGCATTTAGACGCAAGAAGATATATACTAATTATAGTTGAAAAAAATTGTACCAAATATTTTTTTGATTTTTTTATCACACTCATAACCCCGCGCTAAGATTCCCTGCATCGCGGGAGGCATGGACACACAATCACAGCACACAAACATCCAAGGGGCAAACATCTACACTCCATGCACAAATGTTTGCCTCTGCCGGGATTCGAACCCAGGGTCCCGGAGACACAGAAGCTATGTCACTGACACTAACCACTGCGCCACGGGGACCGTCGATTAGATAGCTATGATGATTATTTATTGTAACACAAGAACATTTACATAACATTAAGGTTACTAACTTAATACTAATAGCGTGAGATAGCTGGCGGCCTTATCTCTGAAAGCGATCTCTACCAGGAAACCTACGAATGAATTATATAGTAGAACTAATAAGCACAGGATGTTGTGTTAAATAAAATAAACACTAAAACGAATAACTAAGCCAATTATGACCAAAATTAGATGACAATAATAAAAGATATGACATACATTGTTGCACCCTTAACCGTTCATGACTTAATATTTTTTGGTAATAATGATTAGTTAATTGAACAATTTACAAAACAGATACAGCAATTGGAACAACTTATATAATAATTAACATAACTGATATGTATTTGTCTTAATGACGATAGTCTTATCAATTGGTTTTCCCGTACATTAATGAAGATTCACAGATGAGAACTTTGTGCAACGGATATGTTTCACTCGTCAATAACAATGGGGCAATAAAACAACAGTACACAATAAAATCATATGTAAACCTAGATATGACGATCATGATAACTATCATGATAACTATTTACTTTATGTAAAGGACAATACAGACACAACCAAACGCAATGTATGTATATTCCTAATTTTCTACTAAATGATCAGCTTTTGTGTGTGTTTATTCTGGGAAAAGCTTAGATTATAAGACTTACTTGTACTGTATAAGTAAGCATACACTCGACATGCGAATAAATCATCTGTTGTAGTTCCACCTTTATGGGTAGATGGTGGTAAGACTATGGAACAAATCGTTTTGGAACAAGTGTCCACATAAATTATTTGAACTTTTACCCGACTATGGCGAAATAAAAAGGAGGAGGTCGTTTTTGGCCGGTAGGTATTTGTGTGTTTTTTTATTTTTTTTATTCACAATAGGCAGGCGTTTGACCACTATCTCACCTGATGTTAAGTGATGATGCGGTCTACGATGATTCACGCCTGCCTAGAAGATACCTGTTCACTCGTGACTTGAAGATGCCCAGATTGTATTCATGTAGAAACACAGACTTTGTGTATGTATGTGTTCATCTGTTCCCTCATAACTTATAAACCATTTTTCACAATTTGACAATAAATGAGATGTCGTTGAAAGAGTCTTGTTTTGTCTTCTGGTATAGCGTCACATAGCTATAGGTTATGTGACGTCTCATTAAATTGGATAATTAGAATTCAATTGATGTTTTAAAAAAACATCATTTGTGGTATCATTGAACAGATATTTTAAAATGAAGGTAGAGTTGGGTATGTTATATTTTTGTCAAGCGTACCGTTTGCGAGATATATCCCATTAATGCCATGAAAACTAATTTTCCTCATGACACACAAAGAACAATCAAACATAACGGCCGTGGCGCAGTGGTCAGTGATATGACTTCTCTGTCTCCGGGACCCTGGGTTCGAATCCCGGCAGGAGCAAACATTTTTGCGATGACTGTAGATGTTTTTGTTGATGTTTTGGTCTTAGGTATTTGTGTGCTGTAATTGTGTGTGCCTTCCGTGACACAGGGAATCCTAGTGCGGGGGTCTGAGTGTGAAAAAAAAACACAATCACAAATAAATAGGTATAGTATTAATTAATATTGTCAGTAAATTTCTTTGTAAAATCATTTATTTTTGAAATATTAGAAATTATATAGTACCTAAAAAAGTATGTGTTTTGATTATACTGGATTAATCGATATATTTTTTTTTAATGATGAGAGTGGATGCATGTGTCCACTGTACCTCTTTTAAACTTTGACAGTAGGTACAAAAGTTTATGTGGTATGATTTTCCCGCAGCGTTTTTAAATAGAATTCGTAAAACTTTAAATTTTGTACAATGGTAACATTTTGAAAGTGTTGAAATATTGTTTGCAGAAAAGGATTTAATCGTATCGATAGTTTTTCAGCTAAGCCTCATCACTAGTGCCCTCTCTAGAGCTAGTCGAGTGAGTCTTGATACCCACAAAATAAGTGATCATTATGCAATTTCAGCGTCGCACGGAATATCTGGGCGCTGAGGGTCAAATTGAAGAAACATGTAGCTGAAAATTATGTTACATGTAATTTTTTATTTAGCCTCTTGTTATATTTACTTATTTTATTTTATTTTCTTCAGAAAACATACACTGTTATATAACTAATGTAATAAAATATAAGGTCTATACACCATTAAAAAGTTTTCGCATACAAAACCTATAATAAGCTTGTTTGCTTGACAACGTATCACTTACGAATCTAACATAAACAAAAAACAGATATTGTACAGCATAATATCCATTATAACAAACAAGACAGTAAGGGAACAGCACCCATTATGTGCCCATTTGTCTTCAAGTAGGTAAATAGCTTCACCTATACTTATTCATGTAATTATGTAGTACCTAACCCTGACTAGTAGGTACTCATAACCTCGATTCAGAGGATATAGCTGAAACAATAAAACCTTTCATATCAAAACAGATGAACTACAACTTTTATGCTGATTATATTCTGGTTTCTGTGGAAATCATATCAGAAATCGCGATATTGTGAATTGAAGAAAATAATAAGGCATATTAATATTTTACCTTATAAGTATTCTAAAGAACTCTTAACCTTATTACGTCATCAAAATTCTACCGCCGCACCAGCCGACACCGCTTGAAAGCTCATCCACATATAATTGAGTCATAGAAGTCACATACTGTGCAATACCACCGCTCGTTTTAGTCATATAGGTACATGCAAAATGTGGAACGAGCTTCCTCTCTTGGTATTTCTGAGTACCTACCAAAAATATTTAAGAAAAATGAAATAAAAAATAAAATATTTACATTTTACAAAAGAAGAGTTAACAGTCTTAAAAGAATTGACAACGGTAGTGATTCGCATATTCAACTGAACTAAACTAAAATTAAGGAAAACTAAATAAGTTCCTATACGGTTACGATAAAGTCTAAATTAGCATGAGAGTTATCAATAACAACGCTAAAATTGAGTGTATTTATTAAAAATGTGGGTAGTTTTAGCTAAATTATGTCACCACTTATTTGGTGTCTACTAAAACTACCCGCAATTGGCCAGCAATGGAATAAAACTCGTCTAATAATAGTGAGAGCGTTGTATGGAGTTTATCGAATTCGAATTTTAGCGTAAATAAAATAGGAGCTATTTAATTTTGAAGAATATTTCATTGTTCTGTCGTTTGTGTGATTAACTGAATTAGGGCCAACATATCGCAATGCCCCCAGTATCGGTGATCGCTTACCATCAGGCTTGATTCCCATCTAATGCATAAAAAAAAATTCTTTACAACTTTTCAGTTTATTGTAATAAATAAATTACTTTCTACATTAAATGTTATCTTTGAAGAAAGTATTGACCCCGACTGAAAAATTGAGGACGTTAATTGCCAAACGTTAAACATTAATTGACTGGCTATCGGTCCAACCGGTATTTTTTTATCTAAAACCGGTATTGTACCGGTATGGTATCATTAGACGTGTATTGGTGTCGTCGTTTCAGGTGGCCTTTATCTTATCGAAAGAGGACGTGCGGGCGGGTGCATACGACACTTCATTGTTTTTAAACTACAGCACCACACACAATTATCGACTTAAAAATTAGCTCCTGTAAGATCAAAGTCAAAAGTAAATGTTTATTTTTTTTCACTGTATTCCTCATCTATTTCAACGAATAAATTCGAATCTTATTTTCTTAGACAAAGAGTTCATTTTTATTTGGAGTAATCTAGTTTTTCCGGTAGCTTTACAACTTGAACGGTGTAAAATGACAATGGGCAACTTGTTTTCCGATATGCATGTAAATATGTAGCTGGATGACTGGTCACCGACCAGTTTTGCTGATAACGAGTATTTGTGGCAAGTTTCTAGCTGGGAGGTTACTCGAGGTTACTGATAAGATGCTAACGTATTGGCACAGCCTATATTGGTTAAAGAAAGTGAAGCAAATGACTAGGTATCTAAAAAAATGAAGTTACTATGGTGGCGATTGCCTTGTTTTGTTCAAAATGGCAGTTATTTATATCAATTTAGAGACTGAAACATACACCTTAACTTTGTTCAAAATTTCAATCATAATCAAAGTTATGATACTAATTTGCACGCTGTTAAAATGTTTTTAATCAATCAAGTAAGGTCCTTTAATTTTTCGGAGGTAATACAGTTCGCCAGAGGGTTTAATACGCCTGAAAAGTTAAAGGCATTTTTTTTTTCATCCCCTCTAATAGAAACTACAATTGTTTCGTCTATAAGTGCGAATAAAGTAGTTATTTTTTCTCCTAATGAGTTTTATAGAGGGCGGAAAAGAGTTTGAAGCTGGTCGTCACCTCACCTGAGGATGAGCATCGGACATGCTCGAAACCTAGGTCAAAATTTCGTCTTTAAACGTGAGTAAAGCCGGATACTACATCTATATAATAATGTGTCAAACTCACGAGAATTTCCAATCAAAATAAAGTTGTACTAGATAAATGACAGTCAGTACCGAGTTAAACTGTTTCTTGCCGCGCTACGGCTGAGATAGACATATTATTATGTCTGTGTACGTATTATGTACGTACTGTTACGTACGATTATGCAAAAGTGAGCGTATCTACTGATTATGTACTATATTATATAAAATAATATAGCGAGCCAACGCTGCCAGCATTCTGGGCACGTCGCCAGCTGGAGGTGGGTTATGCGTATTTTAAACTATCAATAACGCTAACAAGGGTTATTGGATTACTAAAATGTTATTGTAGTATTGTAATTGACTGGCCGGTTGGCGCAGTTGGTAGCACTGCCTTCTGAGCCGCTGGTCCCGGGTTCGATTCCCGGACAGGTCAAACATTTGTGTGTATAAACGTGTCTGTTTGACCTGTGTCTGGGTGTGTATATGTATAAAAGTATATATATCAGTCATCAGGTTACCATAGTACAGGCTCTGCTTAGTTTGGGACCTGAAGACTTTGTGTGAATGTTAAACAAAAAACAAATTTAAAAATAAAATTAGTCATTAGTAATCACCATCGCCCTACCATAGGATGTCTACAGCTAGGCCTAGTTTAGTTTAGTAGTTAGTTAGTTTAGTAGTTAGTTAGTTTAGTTTTTTAGTTTAAGTATTTAATTTTCATGAAATGCATCGTCCTATTTAAAAAAATAATAGTATCATGAGGAGATACATCAACAATACGATTATTTGAAATATGAGAACAGTATATCCTAATATTTCCCGAAATAATAAACCATAGATCTAACCAAAAATATCTAATTACATCCCATCTCTCGTTTATTGAAAATTAAGCCGTATCATACTAGGTAAGAATTCATATTCCTACGAAAGTATTCTAAAATCGAAAAGTATTGATGCAAAACAATACAATATTCAATAACAGATTGCGTCATAGCTGAAATGTTACGCGATCAATGCTCGCCTGCTCCAAAACAGTTACGTTTACTACAGTAAAGAAGCGATGGTTTATAAAAAGCTGTGGATTCTCATGGCTATATGGGGTCCCAAGCAGTACCAATCGCCACTGACCGGCGTGTGCCCCACGCGACCTTTCACCTCAGGGGAACGGACAGAGCATGGGATGGAGTCACTAGAAATACATTATTTATTTTGTTTTTAATGATACTCAATTTATAATTGTTAAAACGTCACTGATATAACTGTTAAAAGCATATTTATTTATTTTTTATTTATTTTATTTATTATTAACACAATACAGCATTAGCTACAAACCGAAAACTAAGTAAGCACTTTTCACACAATTTTCACAATCTAAAAAAACAAAACCCTGATCTCCACACTAGGATACCCTGTGCTGTGAAGATCAGTTATAAGTAATATATTTTGTTCTTTTGTGTTCGGACACGTTTCCAAAAGCTGTCAGTGAAAGCAGTACGTTCTGCCTGATGATATTATTTTATAACAAGCTGCTACAATGTATTCTAAACTTAAATATAATGACATATTCAAACACAGGTTTAACAATTTTTCATCGACAACACATATTATTCGACATTTGAGTTTCTGAATGACAATAATTATGAAGATAGCATAATGTTTATACGGACATTGTTATGAAATAATTGGAACGTTTCATTATTTGTGATGTGACATTTAGAGATTTAATAGCTACCTATAGTACGAGCATTATGTGTACCTATATTAACAAAAATTATTAAAAAATAAAACATTTGAATTTGAAACATATCATCTCTCATTCAAATTATATCATCTCTGTATGAAGAACATATTCTCGGTCTCCTCATACGTCATATTAACAAGCCATTTATGTAGTAATTGTTTGCATTTATTTCTTGTTAGCTTTAAAATATTGTGCAGACGATTAATTCTAGAATAAATGAAAGGAGCTGTCCAAGAATACGATCTTCGGTAGAATTCTGTTCGTCTTGTTGGAGGTCTCCATCTTATATGTCTATGGCAAATAATAAGGGTCATCGGAGCTACTTTGTGGAATCGTAAGATGACTGAAACTACATAGAGTTGTCTTACCCTCAAGTGGCTACATTCCTTATAAAGTTCATCAGTTGGATAGAGATACGGTTTCCTATAAGCCACCTTAAGTACAGCCCTTTGAGCTCGTTCCAGTTTTAGGAGGATGGTTTTTGAAGCACCACCCCATGCGACAACGCAGTAACTTAATATTGATTTACACAAAGAATTGTATATTAAATTAATAACTCTTGTGTCGGCTACTGCTCTGAGCCTTTTAAAGATGAACATCATCTTCCTAACCCTGCCAACCAAGATGTTAATATGAGCGTCCCATCTGAGATGTTCGTCTATTACGACCCCAAGATATTTTAGGCTATGGACTTGTTCCAGCCTTGAGCAATCACATGATAGCGTCGAGTTATTGCAAGTGTGAAATTTTACGATTAGTGGTTTTTTGGAATAGTTTTAATTGAGATGCTGAATGGAATTAATTTTGTCTTTGCGGTATTTAGTGTAAGGAGATTGCTACTAAGCCATGAACCGACTAAGTTCATGCCCTTCTGGATTATTTTTTCAACTGATTCCCATGAATTTCCGTAAAACACAATGGCAGTGTCATCCGCGAAAGTGAATATGTGTCCTTGGTCAAGATTAAGTAAACAAAGGTCATTTATATACACCAAAAATAGTGTAGGTCCCAAAACGCTGCCTTGAGGTACTCCGAAATTAACCGTCGAAGGATCACTGGTGACATTGTTTACACAAACTTTTTGTTGTCTGTTTTTTAGGTATGTAGTAAACCATTTTAGAGGTAGTCCTCGTATTCCTAACACTTCTAATTTTTTAAGCAAAATTAACTGTGAAACCGTATCAAATGCTTTGGCAAGGTCAAGGAAGACTCCAGCACATTTGGAGCCTTTATCAACCTTGCCAGCAACAAGGTCAGTTAGTAAAGACACAGCATCCTCTGTAGACTTGTTCGGACGAAAGCCAAACTGTTGCTCAGAAAGCAAGTTCCTGGATTCTAAGTATTTTAAAAGCCTACAGTTAACAACTTTTTCCAAAATTTTGGAAATGCTACTTAGCAGAGAGATTGGTCTGTAATTGGATGGTAGGGTTGGATCTCCATCTTTGTGTATTGGCGTAATATTTGCAATTTTGAAACTCTCGGGGACTACACCGCTAGACATACTGATATTGCATATATGTGAAATAGGAATAGCTAGAGATTGTTTTGAATTAATAAGAATGTAATTACTGATACCATCGTGACCTGGTGCTGATTTTTTTTTCAAGTTTCCAATTATCTTGCAGATTTCCTCAATATCTACTGGGGTGAAGAAAAATGAGTCGTAGCAATTACTGACGATAGGTATGTCCAGTTCTGAAGCTAGTTGTATTTCAGTTTTCTGTTTTTTATTAAGTATATTTTGAGCTAAATTTTCTCCCACAGAACTAAAATAGCCATTTGTTGCATTAAGTGATTCTTTAGGATCTGAGTGACATTTAAGCAAGTTGATGCTGGATGACTTTTTGGTTGTGATTCCGCATATTCTTTTAAGTGTTCTCCACGTCTCTCTATTATCACCTGCGCAGTCAATCAGTTGATTTCTTTCATAGATATTTTTAGTATTTTGAATTATATTATTGCAAGCGTTACGATACAGTTTATAGTTTAGTAATAAGTTTTTGTCGTGAGGATTTTGCCTAACAGCAAGATGCAAATGGTCCCTGCGTTCAGTGCATTTTAGAAGAGATGTGGTAAACCAAGGCAAAAGACAGTTAGTTTGTTTGCGGAAACTTTGCGTTGAAAATTTGTATTTGTTTATAAGGGTCCTTATTATAGTTATCAGTTCATCAGCAGCTACATTAACATCACTATGAAGGCAAAAATTTGACCAGTCAAAGGAAGCAAGCTCTTTTTGTAAACCCACATAGTCAATTTTGTGAGATGAATTATTATTGTGACTGTGTGGTTTCTGAAATGATTTTCTTTTTATTGATGTTATGACAGTGTAATGGTCGGTGACATCTGACACACACACAACAACTCTACAGCTTAGTCGGGTTTTCAGAAGACAGTGATCAAGACAATTAAGTCCTCTAGTCGGGTATGTGTGCCCTAGAGTGAAGCCATATTCAGAGATCATGTTAAGATAATCATCGGCTTTGTCATCATTGGTACCCTGCTTGATATCGATGTTGATATCGCCCGTTACTATACAACAATGTCCTTTGCATTCTGACAATACTTGTTGAAGTGAATGCAGGAATTTTGTATTGTTTTTAAAAGAAGGTGATCTATAGAGCGCTACAATTTTAAACGTATTTTCTACCTCGATCAATAGACAGTTAGATTCTTCAAAGGGTGGTTCAATTATTATTATATCTAGATCTGTTTTATAGAAAACTACTATACCATCATTCTGATTTATATAAGTTTTTGAAAAGTAACACTTGTAATTATTAACGTTAATACCAGAGAAATTGGTATCAAGCCAGCATTCGGTAAGTACTATTATGTCAGGTACAAAATTTAAGCGTTTTATAAATATTAGCATATTATCCAAATTTTTTCTAATGCTTCTGATATTTTGCGAGACAATAGTTAATTGATCGTTGACGTTACCTAGGCACTGTATACATAATTCTGGAGAATTGATAGAATAATTTGGGACAACACACATGTCATCTAGTTCATCATATATTTTATTGTCATCCATGTCGCTTTAGTAGAAGAAATATGATTTTGGTGGAGTGACAAATAAAAAAAAAAATAATAAAAAAATAAATACAAGGAGTGTCTACTTTTCGCACATGCTTAGTTGTGGGAGTTTCCCTAAATCTTTGCATCTTTAAGTTAACAGTTTTATCATGAGAAGAACCAGTACTTATTGATAGTTTGTACATTGCTATTGGAAAAGTAGCAAACCAGGCTGTATTTTGACCAAAATATAAATTTACATATTCTGTTTTTTGTTTTAAAAGTATGTCGCTGTTCAACATCTTATAATGAAATTCTTTAGATGTAACTATGTTCAAAGTGAGTGAAATAAGCCATGTGTAATGATCCTGACCCTTAATTGGTCTGTGATAGGCTGCAAAAATATCAAGACAGCGAAAAGTTTGTGTTTGTATCAAGATAGACTGAAAAACGTTTTTGTTTATAGTATCAGGTGCACGTTTCTTCAATACTAGACTCAGAGGTAATTTACGAATGTAGACAGAGTTTGAGTAGCTTCTTAAATTCGAAGACAGCATGCAGAAAACGTCAGTGTGTTGATAAAAAAATAATTTCGTAACATTTACCAAAATAACGTGATATGATCGTGCAGATTTGTGCCGTTCGCAGTTAAAGCAGTAGATACGAGGTTGTAGATGGAAAAACATTAAGATATTTTTTATATGTTTGTTTAGTTGACTTTCTTTGATGTATCGTTTATGATATAATAAGTTTTTTCCAGAATTATAGGGCCAAGTCACCGTATAGTTAAACGGTTGATTGTATTTAGTGTAATAAATCTGACAGATAAGATGATAAACCTGTTTTTGTGGTTTAATAATAGTGTTTTTTAAAATAATTGCTATCACAGTGCCAACCGTGTTATTATGATAGTTGTATAGAATGATAGTCGATGATGTACGTATATGGTTAAGAAGTTGTATTAAAAGTGGCTGTACTCGAGTGATGATCAGCTGGCAGAAAAAAAGTTGCAAAGGGTTACAATGCAGCAAGTATAAAATTAAATTAGAGACACTAATTAATTTAATTAGCTTGGAGTAAGTCATAAGAAAATAGAATAATATTTTTGGTATTCCTGTAAGTAATGATGCGTACCATATATGGGTTCTGAGTGTTCTGATACGTTGTTGTAGATACATATATATCGGAATTATATATATACAAATGAGGGCAGAGCAATCTAGGTTCGGAAATATGTTAGATACACGGATATGTAGAGGTAAATAGTATAATTATGTTTATATACCTACATATTTTAAGTTCTTTATTCATCTACAATAGCCGAAACTGTAAACAGTAAGTCATGTCAGGGATTGCATAATCCAGTCCATTTTTATTTACAGTTTTTTTCCCCAGAAAACGCTAGTAGCAAACAGTCCGAAAAAGTCTCTCCGAGATTCTTGATTTCGATGTGATTGACATTCATTCAATTGACATGTCCTTATTTTTCTGGTGAAAATGTAGGTTTTCCTAGATTTTGTAAATGAACACTAGTGCTAATGAATATGCAACATTCATATTTATTAATATACATTATTTCAAAAAATATACGACCTGCAGTTTCACCCGCTTGGACTACGGTTTTCCCGCTACCTCTACTATACCACGGGAACAAATATTTTACCGGAATAAAATGAAGCCCGTTTGATATTTCAGGCTATATAATTATAGAGACATAAGCTATATTAATTCCAAATGTCATGCAAATCCGTTTAGCCGTTGTAGTATAAGCGAGTAAAAACTCCTTCACACTACAACATACAAACGACAGACAAACTTTTGCCCTTTTAATATTAGTATGGTAGTATGATTAGTTAAACACGTTGAAAATATATATTTTGAACATTAATTCTACTCCATACCTCCTGGCAATAAATCGAGCACAATATGAATAACTCTCTCAGATTATACCATTGATAAATGAATGCAAGGCACCCATCGATCGCATGATTTATAAAAAAAATGGCACGAATATTGTTACCGTAATGCTGAGCTCTCACTGCATATATTTATCCCGTGAATTTCTACGTCATGAGATTTTTGAAAGATAGTGGGAGCGTTGAATATCAACCTCAAAGACGCTGGTTTGAACCAACGAACGTTTTATCCTCGTAGGTTTGAACCTCACCATCAACGGCTCAAGCATCCGGTGAAGGCATCGACAACCCCCAGGGGGTGAAGGCAACACCGTATTCAAATACTTCCCAGTCCTTGCCTGACTTCTCTGTACCAACCTCAAGTTTGACAAACTGTCACCAAATACAAAGTTTATTCAGGCAACGGACCTTGACCGGCAGTAAACATTCTAGTTTTAGCGTGATCTTTGACCACATCGTCACAGTTTTTCACTGATTATAAGCTTACGATTGACCACTGTCTCACCTGATGTTAAGTGACGACGCGGTTTAAGGTGTTGCACGTAAAGTTTTAAAAAGTATATAAAAACTACGCTAAAGTGATATATGTAGATAGATAAAAAGACATAATTATTTTATTCTGCAATCAACAATAGCGCAGTCAGCGCCTTAAGCTGAAGCTCAGCCGAGGATCTGGTAATCCTTGGATTGAATTCTAGTTTGGCTCGAGCAAAACGTTCCATGTAATATCGCTGAAGTTAACTTCAAGTTCAAGTTCAATAATTGTATTTGCATGAAAATGGGTTAATTATGATTAAAACAAATAACAATTATGTGGTCCGCTATGTCAATTTCGAATGGGCCGATGCCTTTTAAAATAAAAGTCTCAAGATTGCGTGATTTCAAAATTGGTTTACAAGACAGCCTACTTCATCAAGATTATCGTTAGTACATATTTTTTCTGTGCCTTATGTATACTTTGTCTATAATTTAGCATTACCCCAAGCAACTACCACTAATTTGATTAAACCAAAAGCATGGCATTGGGCTTTTCTTTTTATCGGACATATTAATTTTTGATATCATGTTTGATGATGGGTATCGAAAATGCCTAAAACCTAGATCGAAATACTCGATTGTAGGTAAACACGAATAAAGCCGGATTATATTATAAATAATAATTTGACAATTTTACAACAATTTTCAATTATATATAGTAGTTTTGTTCTGTCGGGTAACTAAAGTTGTGTTAAATAAGAAAAATAATGTATACTGAAATACGATAAAGTAGAAATCAAATTTAAAACTACGGGTAGTTTGAATCTGAAACTACGCGCCACCGAATTAAACTGTTTTGATATTTGAAATTGTGTTGTAAAGTTCTTCTTTCAGTAGCTTTTGCTTAGAATTATGGTTAGTTCAAAGTTAAGTACACGCTTCGCAGTGGACAGAGTACTTAAGATCGCAGGTAAGTGCTGAATTCGGGCCGCTTCAAGCTCTTGGCTGCGACGTCCTATGGCTGAGATGATGATGCTGATGATGACAGGATTCGCACCATCTCATTTGGAGTAAAAAACGAACCATTTAAAATACATATAACTGTAAAGCTGAGACATTGCAAAATAAAATATGTAGCCAGTGTGCAAAAGCCCTTACACAATCACGGTTCGGCGCTAATAGTAGCTGACCATTTGGGGTCCGTTTTATTGCATTTTTTCCATAGATGATTAACGAAACGGGCCTACAGCTTCCGTAGGACAATGAGCGACATAAATTATATTGGACAAATACAATGTTTCCGCGTTAGATATGCATAGTTACTGTATTTACGTTCTATATTTGATTCATTCTGTTATTTTGTTACTGGAAATTGTATTCTCGTAGTTCTCAATGTTTATAATAGTGTAGTACTAAAGACCATGCACGGATTGATAAACGAACCGATCAAAAAGAACAGAAACTAATAAAAATAGAGTACAAAAACAATAGTTTTAAAGCTTATTTTTCTCAAAACGGGATGGATCGCTAAAACCAACGTCCGCATACAAAACTCGTTTTTATGGTCGTAACTTTTTTCGATAAGACATGACAACATAACTAGTAGATGGTAAGTCTTATATTAAGGTGTAATACAGCTATGACATAAATAACAATTTTTTGTAGCGATGATAGCTCAGCGGTGAGAGCATCGGCTGTCAAACTGACGGACGCTGGTTCGATTCCCACCAATTGGCTTGAGTTTCCGGTGAAGGTAGCACGGTTTTCAAATTTCCAGCACGTTGGTAGGGTGTTGTCACTGTCAAAAACTGTAACCACACACATAGCGTGTTCATTGTTCAGGCAGCAGTCCTTGAAAACCAGTAAGCATTCTAGGTCTAGCGTGATAACATCTTCAACCGCATCGCCATTGATCATCAAGTGAGATAGTGGTCAAACACTAGATCCACACAGTATAAAAAAGACACATGTTACTATATACATATTTTATTGTTTATCACTTTAAAGCAAGAGCGCATTTCTCTATATTATTTATACATCATTATATTATTTATCATACAATAATAATTTAGTTTATTTGGACAATTTAAGGAATAATTAGTCCGCTTTAAAAAAACAGCAAACCATTCTCTCGATTTCACATAACACTCCAGATTTGTTTTTATTATTCAAGATAAGCTTTTGTTTTTTTACCACTATGTATATTGATATGTTTGTACAACCTATATAGGTAATGTAACAAACCGACTAGTACTCACGTGGTCCACTAGGTTCCATGTGAGTCCTAGTCGGTTTGTTACATTACAATTATGGAAAAACTCGCGATAGTTTTAGACTCAAACTTATAGAGATATAATAATAAGCGATATGCGAAATATTAAGCATAGACATCTTATCCAACTTACTTTTTTTCCGAGATCAAGCAGCCTATGTGTTATTCCAGGGTCTAACCTATCTCCATACCAAATTTCATCCAAATCCGTTTAGTATTTTTTGCGTGAAAGAGTAACAAACAAATATCCAGCTGGCCACAGGGCAGGTTTTAGTGAGCCACAAGAGTAGAACCTCACATTGCTTCGCTGCACCCGAAAACCAATATAGCGAAGTATCTTGTAGAAGATTTCCCCCTGGAAAAAAGTATAATTAATATTTCCGTTGAAATATTTGAAGAAAAAATTTTGGCTGCTAGTGGGACATGAACTCACGACTACAGAATACCGTCCTGTACGTAAGTTCGCCTAAGATGTTGTTAATGCAATAAACCATAAAACTCTTGCAATAAATATTTCGTTTGTCTACTATGCAGCAGTCACAGGTTTTTAAACTAGATGGTCTTTAAAATACCATACCACCGTGCTATGGTTTCTATCACGATGCTCCTTTACCCAAAAGCTAAACCAACCGACCTTTCACAAGGACTAGAATTCAATCTAGCGATCGCTTGATGGATTGGGAATTATTTCAACTTCGGTTGGCAACAAGTGCATCTGGCCGTTTCTAGCTGGACGAACATTTATCTGCAGTGCAATAGTTTCAGACAGTGATTCCGTTTCTTCTTTTAATTTGTTCTTTTTTTTTTTTTTTTCTTTTTTTTTCGCTGTTTGTACATGGAAAAAAATATTGGGTAAAAGCGAGCCCCAACGATAACGAGAAAAAGAACCCCAACGTAAAATTGTTAGAGTTTTGTCTGTTTTTCTATTAATTCGTTTGTCTGTTTGTCTGTTCGTTTGTGCGCGCTAATCTCAGAAACAGCTTTGCCAATTTGAGTACGGTTGCTACTTTTGTATTGTGAAAAGCTTTACTCAAACTTTGATGATACTTTTTTTTAAATTTTATTTTTCAATCATTTCTTATATTAGAAAAGTCATTCTGGCGCATCGAAATCCACGCAAGTGAAACCACAGGGCATGAGCTAGTAGAGAAAAATACATATGCAGTATAGAGAATTCGTTACAGAAACAATTTTTTTAGAACTGGTCTGGTCTTTTGATATAAACCTAATGACAGGAAATGGGGCCACATCAAACATAGCTCAGCAAACACGGCGTTTCCTTTGACCACATTAATAGAGTCCTTATCATCCCCCTATCTTTGGGAAACAAACGACGATTGTTCATCTCTTATCAATTCCTAACACGTTGGTAAATATACCATATTTGTGTTAGAAATAGTTTCAGAAAGTATTGCAAATTATGTTAATTATTGCTTTTGCGACCAATTTAATTAGGCAATCTGCTCGCATGTTCCTCCCAGACAGGTTAATAATTTTCGGAAAACTCTTTAGTTGTGGTCATCTAAAGGTTCAGATTTGTCAAACGTTCAGTATCAATTTCCTATTTGATAAAACGTTTTAAAAGATTTTATCTTTTTAAAAACCGTGTTTTTTATACTGTATAGATCTTGCGTTTGACCACTATCTCACTTGATGGTCAGTGACGATGTAGTCGACAAAAAATGTAAATGTATAAAATGTTATCACTCTAGACCTAGAATGCTCACTGGCTCTTAAAGACTGCTTTGCCTGAACACACTATGTGATTAGTGACAGTTTTTCAAAGTTGAGGGTGGTAGGGTATTCAAAAGTACCCGCTGGGAATTTGATAACGGTGCTACCTTCACCGGAAGGCTAGAATTTTATTTAAGTTCATAAGTTGCATTTGACCTCTGCCTAACCTGATGTTAAGTAACGACGGGGTATAAGATGAAGCTCGCAAGCATAGAACTTCACTCGCCACTTGATTACTCCGGGTTTGTACGATAAGGTGGTATATCTACCACGGGGCGGTGGCGAATTGCCGTGCGTCTGAGGTGACCGATGATAGAATGAAGATGGTGGTATAACCCCAGCTTTTAGTTTATTTCCACAACTTGATACATCCAAACTTGCAATATTCTATTTCACACTGGCCAAATGCACATAAAATGCGATGTGCTCTTTACTCGAAAACCTTTTGTCCCCAACGGCTATCGGTTCTCCAAAATATGTGCCCTGCCTATTACCACCTCAACTTGCTAACCGGCTGGGCTATGTCGGTGACTTTAGTTCTTTTACAGATCTCCTCGTTTCCGATTTGATCTCTTCAAAAAACCCCGAGCATAGCCTTCTCCATAGCTCGTTGTGAGACCCTGAGCTTGTTTACAAGGCCCATAGTAAGGTATACATTTCACAAACTACAATAAACCTAACTAAGACCTGTGTCCGTCCTGATTACATCTTGTTAGATAACAGTTTGTTATATTTAATCAAGTCATTCTCTTGTTTGTCAGTGGGAGATAGCGTTGTAATTTATAGAGGACGGTAAAGCCTTTCGGTTTACGATTATTTAATTCTTGATTGTGGAGACGAGAGTCGTATTTGCGCAGTGTTGTCTTTATGTCATGTTTGAGTCCAACTGATTGTGCAATCGTGTTTGTGCAGGCATTAACTGATGTCCTTTGCGTGCGTTTGGAATAATAACAGGTGTCATTGCTAAATATAGTTATTTTTGTCAGGAATGTGACTCAGGTGACCCTTTCACAGTTGATTGTTCAATTTTATGTACACACGTAGACATACAGATGCAGTAGGCGCCAAGAAGTTAATGCTGTCGCATAATTGGAATATTGTACCTGTAGTATTTATTTATTTTCCTTACAACAAAACAGAAATACCGTATACGTACGGCAAAAAGCTCATAATATTTTTACAACGCGAAAAGATTGAACTGGCTTCCAAGTTTACCGGTCTGACCATCCACTGCACACCGTAATCGTTGCCATTAAAAAAAATATCAGATGCGGAAGCATCGGACATACAACACTGTCTCGCAGATTAGATAATAGTAATAACCATACTGTCATGTGTCAGGGAACACCAGAGCATTGGTCTCAGGATAATTTGAGGCAGCAAAGCGTTAAGAGCGTTAGTCTGTCTTGTTTTCATTGTCGTTGGGACGAAGTGATGACTGTTGACGCGCTTCAATTATTGATACCAGCAATCTGTACCAAAAACGTGTGAACTAAATGTCAAATATTTTTGTGAAAAAACATTATTTTGAGTACTACCGCGTAACGCTGTTCCGCGCCGCGAAGCGCATACAACCCAGTTCAGACAATAGTTACTTTAGTCCACTCATTTTAGGCATAATAAACTCCAAGGTTAATTTTACAGAAAAATGCACGAGGAATTTTATGTTCATATTTTCACGACAAACGATTTTTATCATGACCTCTATTGACCTCCGAGCAATAGGTCGCGAGCTATTTGCGAAAAACTGATTTTCGTGACCTTTCGACCTTTATTAGCTGGCACGATATCAGTGTCGTGCCTTAAATGACTTGAAAACTACGAGTATGGGTATAAAGGAACCGATATGTGCGGGTCTACGTATCGGGCGTACTCGCTACACACTGCATAGCAGTAGAATAAAATAGTAATTTGATTGAAGGTAGTGAGCGATTTTCTCTTTAATACTCCTCTTTTTTAATTCTTCTCAGCTTTTAGGTTGTAACTGGTAATTAGACGCGAAAAGACTTTTGTTGCAGATATCGGCACAGTTAACGGACACAGTTAATACAACAATTTGCATGACTTTCTTGAAGAAATTGTATGCTACAAATTATGACCATATTTTCTGAGAAAGTAGTGACTGTTCTAAGAAGTACAATAAGAGTAATGGGACAAAGCGATAAATATAAATTCATTATTTTCATCAAAAGAATTCCTGCTGTATTATATCAACAACTGGATATACACCTCCCCAGTGATTTTTTACTGAATGTAAATTGAAAGAAATTCATTGAAACCATCTAGCCTTTTAAATTGTAAAAAAAAACAGTAATGATAAATGTAACCTTAAAAAATATTTAAATAGTCTTAAAACAGTAAATCAGTCATCTAACGAGCTTATAACACCACCGCATCACGACGTTGCCTCTTAATGACTGGTCACGTCGAACGGTGCCGAGACAATGAGAGCGAGCATTGTGTGACGGAGGACAAACGACTTCCTAGATGTGACCGTCGGCGAGCCTGATCAGCGCGTGCCGTGACGGTGAGCTTGCGTTTTGGTCAATGGTTTGCTGATAAAATGCTGCTGAATTTTATTGAGCTGTGTAAATGCCAAGCAAAGTATTGGCAGATTTTATTTTGTCTCTGGGAATAAATTTTCTCCGAGTTTTGTACGAAACCGATCACTGGGTACCTACTTTTGAGGATGATTTTTACTAGCCATAATAAATGTTGCTAAATGCCATATTTTATTTTATTTTTTATTTATCAACATTCACACAAGGTCTTGAGGTCCCAAACTACTATAGTACTATAGTACTGTACTGTCTACTGTACTATAGTAACCTGATGACGGATATACATACTTATATACATATACACACCCAGACACCGGTCAAACAGACATGTTCATACACACAAATGTTTGACCTGTCCGGGAATCGAACCCGGGACGGACCAACTGCGCCAACCGGCCAGTCGCTATAGTATATAGAGCGTCACTATATCCCGAGACTAGTTAAAGAGGCAATCGAGATCTCAAAATACGAGAACTTTAACCGAGGTGATGGTTTCTAGCTCTCAAACACATGGAATCCAGTATTAGGGTGCATAAAAACAATACGCGCGCACATTATGACCGTACGAATATCCGCAGTGATACAGTGAGTGTGTTTTGTAGGAACTTGCAATCGAGTTCTAGTGCCAGTGGTACCCGTAGCAGAAGACTAAAAAAAAGGGTAGACAGATATGTCTGTTCTTAACATTTCAATATACTTTTACATCTACCGCTTTCTTCAGTCTCTCCGTGATCATGGTGCGTGGAAGCGCGCCGAAATATCGGGATCAAAATCTAAATCATGATGCGTATCCCGTGTTAAACAATATTTTATTGTGAAAAGCCATGAAAATTTAAAACAATACTTAAAAGATATTTGTCTAGTAAAAATTTCTTGAATAATTGATGACATACTAGTAGCAGCGATATATTAAAGTCAAAAGCGTCATTTTAGCCGCTCCGTATTCAAGGTATGGAACATGAGACCAGTAAATTGGAAGATCATAAAAATCGCTCAACGGTATGTGATATTAGTTCGCCTACTGGATTCTGAGTGCTCTCTGAGGTCAGGCTTGCATTCAAATGTCTGTTTGAGCACAGTTTTTATTTTTTTCTGTCATCATTACAGTAAGAAGAATATTACGACTGGAAGAGTTTTTGGCAAAGCCCCGTTTTGGTGACTACGAAAGCAGCGCCAAAAATTCGTAGATCGCTCAACTGTTCCCATTATAAAAGCTTTATTTTCGTATTTATCTAGCAAATATTATAAATAAAATTACACAAATATTATGTAAGTCAGACCTAGTTTTTAATCAGCGTTACGTGACATTCGGATTGTAAACGCCAGCTTTCATTTCTTTGTTTCGAATGATGATGGTTAATTATACGTAAGATGTTTTCTGCCAGTTTGAACTACCGATTATGGCTGGTAAAACCAAAGCGAAAAAATTAGCTAACGCAGAATGGTAAAAAAATAGATATCTGTGAAAAACAAAGTCACGGAGATAGCCCAGTAGAGTAAGTGCGGTAAATAGCGGCAGATATCACGTTGAACTGAATGCCGTCATCATCATCTCATAGGCCATAGAACCTCGACTGTTGGACATGGGCATGTCCCATTGATTTCCATAAGGGCCGGATGGAAGGAAGTTGGCCGTGCTGACCTTACCTTGAACTTGAAGCTCAAGCCGTCATCGGAGATCGATCCAGCTACCGTCAGGATGACAGCAGACGCTCTGTCCACACAGAGCGTCTGCAATCATGAAAAAAATGTTTACCAAAAAAATGGAACCGACTTCAACACTCAAAAGTGAGAAATAACTTGTGGAAGTCGGTACCATGATAGTGCAAAAGTAACTATTATCAAAATATTGTGCGCATGGTACCGACTTCGACAAGTTATTTAACACTTAGTGTTGAAGCCGTTTCCATTTTTGGTAATAATTTTTTTTCGCCCTTTGCTACTCACGAGATTAGTTGTCATTGTCTATGTTCACCGATTTCTTCAAGTCGTCTTCAATGAAGTCGTCCAAGTATACATACCTAACACTTTTTGAAATCAGTGAACATACATAAAAAATACATACAGTCGAATATATAACCTCCTTTTTTGAAGTCGTTTAATGAATGCTGTTATGTGTAATAAATTACTTCTGAAACAGTCGAATTATATTGAGAGATAATTTTTAAATTAACTAACATGAATATGGCAAAACTATTTAAAGACCAATAATTATCATACGGACTACCTTTTTTTATACTATACCTACCTAAACAATATTTGGAAAAAAGGCATGATCGGCACGTGGTGAAGTTTTTATACGGTTGCTTTTATAACGGGTTAAATGAACAGGAAGTTACTACAAAAACACTAATAGCTAAAAGCCTCCACAATTTATTTGATAATATTATCGACGCTTAGACCATCGTTTCGTGGAAATCTTTGGGTATTGACCATGGAACCGACCTCAACACTCAAAAGTATGAAATAACTTGTTAAAGTCGGTACCGGTAAGGAAAGATTTGTGTTTGTAACGGATAAACTCAAATACTACTAGACCGATTACAAAAATTCTTTCAACATTAGAATTCCACATAATCCCTGAGTAACATAGGCCATATTTTTTTTTGGCAAGGAAAAATAGGGTTCCTTAATAAAACTTCAATCATGTAACCGTGCGAAGCCAGGGCGGCCGCTAGTATAACATGTCACGAACATACTATTCCCAGGAATATAGAAATTTATTTTAATTGAGCTGTCTATCGTGCAGCATTCAAAATGGAAGAGACATAAGCATCAGTATGAAAGTATGTGTATGTGTTACTTACTAAATTTTTTTAATACTGTATATAGGCGTTTGACCACTATCTCACTTGATGGTCGGTGACGATGTGGTCGGAGATGTTATCATGCTAGACCTAGAATGCTTACTGGCTCTCAAGGATTGCTGCCTAAAGACACTATGTGTTTGGTGACAGTTTTTCAAACTTGAGGGTGATAGCTAGGCGGGTACTCGAAAGTACCAAAAATACCATCATGCACAACATTCTCAATTTAAATCTTATAGACTATGAACGTTTATAGATTCAGGAGTTAGTTGGCGAAAATCCATATCAAAAAGATATTAAATAAATAATATTTATAGTGTTAATTCCGCAACTTTCAATTAACCCAGGTTCAACTATTGACATCGCCTTAATTGATATCCGTGGAAATTGACAAGTTTATGAATAAATTATAGTATATATATATCAGTCACCAGGTTACCATAGTACAGGCTCTGCCTAGTTTGGGAACTGAAGACCTTGTGTGAATGTTAAAAAAAAATGTGCTTACTTATTCGAAATGTTATAGATTGGTGATAAATAGACTCGTTTGAACGTAAAAGAAATTAATAAGTGTATTACATTATTTTTTTAAATATTAGCATTGTGTAAGAGCAACGTTTGAAATCTAAAACCAGTTCCTATAAATAAAATCATGACTAGACTGAGATTTGTTTGTCTAAACAAAATAAATGCATTGCGACGAAAAAAAATACTGTTAAATTACCATATAACGAGTCCTTTTTATCTCGGCATCAAAGTCGGTACATGACAAAAAATATGTGAATATGTAATGAAATAAAAAGTTTGTAAGATGCATCACATTTGCACATCATAAACTAGGTTTTTTTTTTTAAATTCTTTTGCATACAACTTAAGTAACGTATAATTTACAGTTACACAAAAAAAAAACGGTGGTACTGGTTTCTCAAGATGGCGGTAAAAAAGGCACGGTAAACCTTTTTGTATGCGTGATACGTAGAGAGAGGTGTTTATTAGTAAACCAGACATCGAATGGCTTAAAATTATTGCATTGGTCTCTATTTCTACTGTTTTATAGTAATGATTTATGTGACTTTATATATTATGTGTACTGTGAATTTGAGCATAGTAAAAAAATATCAAAATCTCACATTGGCGTTAGTATAACAATGTAATGTTTTGATTTGTTTTTATTTGTAAGTTGATGTTCAATTAAAGAAATAGGAAATAAAATTATTTTAATACACATACTAGAATATCATTGATACCTATAGGATGCTCCCAGCCGATATGTTTAGATGGCTCTAGCGCCTTTGAACCACGGAGTATGGTACTGAATGAGCAGAGTTTAAGAATTAACATTCTTATCATGATATTTGTCATGTATATCTCATCCGTGCTCGGTATTTCGATTCACATAGCACATGCCAAGAATGTGTCAATTGAACGAGTAAACTGAGTTCCCGATTAAAATAACCTTTTTTTAGTTTTAGCACATGGATAGACTTCAGTGCTTGGACAGCGGTGCACCTTCAATAGCTTCAGAATATCAGTGGTTAAAAATCAGTACCCTCAGATCTTACTTAAGATCGTGTGGTAGAACAAACATAAATTTAAAATTATAAACTCGAAAGTCATGTGTTAAAGATAGAGATTTTATTTCAAATTTAGAAACTTCTTAGGATTCAAAACACGGTGAGGTAGTCTTCTCATAATAGTTTTATTTAATAAAACATGCTTTTGAAAAATTAAAAACGTGTATCTTCTAAAATAATGAGAATACCTTCTCATATAAGACTGGAGGGAAAAATTGTATCATTTATAATATATTATGTTTAAAAGAAACATCTTGGTCGTTATCTTAGATTATAATGACCTCTAAAATATCTATGCAAACAACTATTTGAATCTTTTAAATTATTACAAGCTAGAATTTTTTTCAGGGAATAACTGATTTTCATTTTTATAAAAACAGGCGATATGCTTGTAAATCAGCAAATAAAAACAATTGACGCCGAGTATCAAACGCTTTTAAACAGAAATGCTTTATTAATTTTACCCTATTAACACATACATAACCCGAAGACAAAACGAAAGAAATATCGATTCCAATTAACCTATTCTCCCTTAGAAAACAGAGATAATGACTTCAAATGGCATATCCGTGTAGCATAAAGTTCTGTGGCATTGGGCGGGTGGGCGCTTGGGCGGGAATGGCCACGGGTCACGCTCGCTCGTGCCGTCGCCGCCCCGCCCTGGACAAGAGGGGAGGTTAGTAAGGGGGTAGTAGTGGTTGGCGGTTTTAGAAAAACGTCGAGACTATATTTGGTTAGTTTTAGTCGTATGCATGAAACAGACATGGTTTCAGTCTTAAACCTTTTTCGTGACTTGTATTAAGATGGAAAACAACAGTTTCAAGTTTACAATCCAATGAAATTAATGAAGCTACGGTTGATATTTGGGCCTTTAGATATAATATACCTATTATATATAAATACTAGCTGCGCCCACGGTTTTATGTAATGACCGCGTGGTGATCATTAATGATGAAAAATAGTGGTAATGTTGATGATGTAAATACACCTATGTGTTTAATCCAGGGTATAACCTATCTGTCCTCCGAATTTCATCCAAATCCGTTCAGTAGTTTCTGCGTGAAAGAGTAACAAACATACATCCATACACACAGACTTTTGCATTTATAATATTAGTAAGATATAATACACACTTAATGTCTACGATGAAACGTTCTTAAGTGTATTGAATATTTATACCATTGTACTGAATAGTAATCAATAACAGAAATGACAACACAATGATGGTTTCATATGCAAACTAGGTGACATTCTATAAATATTTATTGATAATTTTTTTATTTTTTGCCAGAATTAGTTTTTCACCAAACATAATTATTATTTTAAAGGAAGATAAATTACGCTTAAGACCACGAAACTAAGAACTGCAATAGATACAACTACAAGTAAACACGAACACAGTTTCTAGTCTTACACGGGCTATGTATTGTTGAAAGCACAGGAACGCGTAATTTCTGTTTAGTTAAACAAATATTTAGTGACCTGTTTGTGTAGTTTGATGAGTAGGCTCAGGCTAATACATTCTTAACATTATTAAACATTATTAATTTTCTTAGCTACTTTTTCTATGACAATATACCTATTTATATGGCTAAGATAATAATATTATGTCTAAGTTAGATTAAGTTATATAAATAAATTTGATCATCATAATTTATGGAGTCAAATATTCTTATTTTAAATAGATTAAAATGAAACTCTTTAAACCTATCAGGTAATTTGTTATATAATCATATTGCCATGCAGTTTGCGTTTTGTAATAGCTACATTACGGCAGTGCAATTGCATGCTAGGAAAAAGGGATTCATTTATACATATACCTACAATATATATGTACCTACAGATTAAATTTCTTTTTAAATATAATATTATTAGTATTTATTGTTTATTTATTTTTTATTATTTGGTTTAACAATTAAAACTTCAATTTGATTAAAACTGAAGCTATGTTATAGTTTTAATAGGTATTTGGTTATCTATGGTATACAATTATAGGTACGTTAAGAGTTAAGTACTTAGATATATATTTTTGTGACTTAAATGTAAATCTTGTATGTATTTAGTTTTTATGTTAATAAATAATTTAAAATTTTAGTACTAATTTGATTAATTATTATTTGACTGGCCGGTTGGCGCAGTTGGTAGCACTCTGCCTTCTGAGCCGCTGGTCCCGGGTTCGATTCCCGGACAGGTCAAACATTTGTGTGTATGAACATGTCTGTTTGACCTGTGTCTGGGTGTGTATATGTATTTAAAAAAAGTATATATAAGTATGTATTTTAGTATATATATCAGTCATCAGGTTACCATAGTACAGGCTCCGCCTAGTTTGGGACCTGAAGACCTTGTGTGAATGTTGTCCCATATTATTATTATTATTATTATATGTGCTTGTAATTACAGTATAAATTGTATAAAAATGTAAAACTTGGTATTGTTTAGCCTTTTGACCTTCAGATGTTTGGCTCTAGCACGGCTCTGTCCAAGGGCGGGGCGGCGCTGTCCGTACCACGGCGCGTGACCTCTGGCCTATGCCCGTCACGGGCTAGGCAACTACTTGGTATTCAAGCTTTGTACTTTATCTAATGTAGTAGGTGGTTACCTTCATGTCCATAAACATGTTATGCTGACGTAAACCTTTAAAAAGTTTTGTCTTAAGAAAATGACGCTGATAGGGAAGGCAAACAAAAAAAAAGGCAGGTAATATTATTACTGTCCATTATATCTATGATATGAACATTACAATGTTTTATTAAATGGCCGATGCCTTTAAATAAAATACTAATAACTAATTACAATACTAAAGCTACTACAAAAACATTTGAGCAATCAACTAGCTATTAAGAGGTTTTATAATTGAAAAAAGATTTTATTGTGTATCGCATTAACATCTCGCATTAAATTCTGCCTAGCATGATGTTAATGCGATACACAATAAAATCTCTTAAAATAAGGGTAGGGTGCCTTCGTTTGATACGATATCAACTGTAATGTTGGTCTATCAGTCCTATTAATTAATTGTTCATACAATTAAAGGTAGATGGCGCTAATAACATCCCCGCAAGATGTTAATAAGGAAGGAAGTAATTCGGCCCTAGTGGTATGGGCTGCTATAGCTTAGTTGGACAAAGCAACAGGACGGTATTCTGTAGTCGTGGGTTCAAGTCCCACTAGCAGCCGAATGATTCCTTCAAATATTTGAACTGAAAACCACTAGCTATGGTCAGCCTATAGATCAGTATGTCATATACATATACTTACTAACTGTATACTTGAATTTTTGTATGATGTAGATAAGTGACGTCACTGCAATCACGGCTTTGTGCATAACGCACCAATTACTCGCGTTTGACTATAGATAGATCTTTGTGCGTTTTGTCGTGAACGCTGTGCGTCGGCCAGTTGTTTTATCACAGCAGCGGTTAGGAAATCTCAAATGGTCCTCGTACTACAAACCTACTAAAAACATCATCATCATAATCATCATCATCCTCATCATCATCTACGCTATAGGACTTTCACTGCTTGACATAGGTCTCCTCTATAATATAGCATTTAAATTTACTTGTTTATCTTTTTTTTTCTCTCTATCACTTGTGCGTTCGTGATGCCAGTCAATGAGTTCTTACTGAAAATCAGCGCGAAGGTTGCGAAACTCTAGCACAATTAAAGAAAGAAAAATAGTTTATTATGGAAAACACAAACAACAAAAATTAAGAAGAAAAACAGATACAAATGTATAAATTACTAATTAATAATTATACAAATCAAAAATATGTAGAGATAGTAAAGTATCATTTCTGCCTTGTGTAGTCCAAAAATGGACTTGGCTCAGCAAAACGCTGCCGGATAATCCCACAGCGCTGATTTTCAGCCAAGACCCGAGTGTCGTGGACAGACTACAAATATAATAAATAGAACAAAATAAGAGTAAATAAAAATATCTATTTCAAAATTTTTTTTTTCATCACACTGACTCCTGCACTAGGATTCCCTGTATCGCGGGAGGCATGGACACACACAATCACAGGACAGAAACATCCAAGACCCGGGATAAACATCTACACTCATCGCACAAATGTTTGCCCCTGCCGGGATTCGAACCCAGGGTCCCGGAGACACATAATTCATGTCGATGACACAAACCACTGCGCCACGGGACCGTCATTCCTCGTTATTACAAATACAATAATATTTACTATAATAATATAAAAGTGAATGCGTGCACTATATGTGTATGTGCATATTTTTTTAGATTGCACAGATTCGGAGCGAAATATTCATATATTTACCTAGTTCGACAAAATTATAATAAAAGTATTAATCAATGACCGACAGAAAACTACACAAATTAATCACTTAAGATGTATAGAAGTTTTATCGTTGCTTACTTATGTTGGATTTTTTTATTTTTATTGATAGATGTGTACAAGTAATGAAATTAACAAAGAAGAACTTTTACGAATGTATCAATGGAAACTTCTTTGTACTTTAGGGGAAAAGTAGAGGAAGAATATTCATCCTCTGACTGGACTGGACTGGTTTGTTAATTTTTGTAAATGAATTAAATGAAGTTTGCATTTATTCTTAAAACTATATTTAGACTTAAGTTGTCGGCAATGCTGAGTAGGGACTCGATACTGGTTTCACAACACTGCAATATACATGTTTTTATTATTATTCGTTTTATTGTTTTATTTATATATTGTTGTGTAGAATTTTGCCCTTAGTAAATATATTTTCTTTTTGTTTCTTCTACATATACAGATAAGCATTATACCTATAACATGCTTATCACGGATGAAAGGCATTACCATTAGTTTAGCTATACGAAACCCAATACCAATTATACTTTTATTTATAATATACATTCATGATCATAATCATCTCAGCCATGGGATAGCCACAGCTGGTCATACGCCTCCTCCATTGGTTTCCACAAGGACCGGTTGGAAGTGGCTCGCATCCAGCCCTTTCCCGCAATTTTCATCTTTCAGTCAGGTCGTCAGTCCACGTTTTATATTCATCCGACTACAGTACCTAATATTGTCATAAAATCTGAGTGTGGGACTGGCGGCAACCCACCTAAAACAATTAGACTTTGCTTTCCATGAGGATGGGCATTTATACTGCTTGAATATCTGTCAGTAACGTCTGTGTCTAAAAGGTTAGTGTTTAATTTGTACAACTTGTTTAACTGGCCGACTGGCCGGTTGGCGCAGTTGGTAGCACTCTGCCTTCTGAGCAGCTGGTCCCGGGTTCGATTCCTGGACAGGTCAAACATTTGTGTATATGAACATGTCTGTTTGACCTGTGTCTGGGTGCGTATACGTATATAAGTATATATAGGTATGTATATAAGTATATATCAGTCATCAGGTTACCATAGTTCAGGCTCTGCCTAGTTTGGGACCTGAAGACCTTGTATGAAAGTTGTTTCATATTATTATTAACTGCCTGGCTAAAAATAAAGAAACATGTTCCAAGCAACAGCCCCGCATAAAACAGTAGTGTTTAAGTTGCGAGGTGGGCAGAGAGGCCACAGGTCACAAGTCATGGCACGGACGTCGCCGCCCCTTGGACTCGTCCACCCTAGTAGCCAGTTGGATCAATACGTCTACCTAGCCACCAGTACTTTTATTAGGTTGATTATGAATCACCTTATATATGATTGGAAATTCTCGTGAGTTTGACACATTATTATATATATGTGGTATCCGGCTTTACTCACGTTTATAGTCGAAGTTTCGACCTAGGTTTCGAGCATGTTCGACGCTCATCTTCAGGTGAGTTTACGCTGCCAGGTCGCGGCGACCACCATCTGGCAGCGTAAACTCACCTCAGGATGTAGTACCCCACTACATGAAACACGACCGCGTCCGCGAACGCCCCGTATTCTCCCTGAAAAAGACCACCGAATGTGGTCGAAACTATAGTCAGAACTCTCTGACTTACTACGAAAGTAATTTCAGTGTTTTATACACTCTTAACAATGAACAATAATTAGTAAGGCTTAGATCAAAACATGCTTGTATATACATTATCTATGTCAAAATTATGCATTAATCAATGATAGTATATGTTTATATGAGGTAGATGTCGCACAAGAGCGCGGAAACTGAGGCGGCAAAATTAAGTCAATTGTAGTAATTTTGAATTACGACGCGTATTTCAAGCGCAAGTCTAAACATATAGCTATCCTTTTCTATATTATTTGTACCGTATTATCTGTCGCAGTAAGCATGTTTATGTCGTTAAGGAACAAAATCTGAGCACCGCGCAGTATGAATATACGTCATCTTTAGTAAAACAAATCATTGGCATTAATTTATTTATCGTATTGCACTGTAACTTCCCTTACCTGCAAAACACGATGCAAAAATTCTCAAAGCATTCTATCAACCCCCGCATTACCAAGTGCCAATGCACATCTAAAAGCATACAATTAAAGCGATAAAGAAAGATCCGGTCGCGATATCGCTCATTCATGCGTTCGATCGCAAACTTTTTGAAAGAAGCACTTCGATTGGCTGAGAGGCGGCGTGCTTTTGATTTTGGAATGCAAGTCCTGGTCGTGCGATTGTGAAGACAGATTACGTGACTATTGAAATGTTTGATTCGAGGCAAATAGTTTTTGGAATTGCCCATAGGGATGACTCATAAAATAATATTTTTTTTTAAATCATAAAATTCAGGGGGATCATGTCCAGAAGTGAACGTCCTATGGCTGAGATGATGACGATGATGATGAGAAAATCCAGGAATTTAAGAATGTGGATGTTATGTTATGTCGACAAAAATTCGTCAGAAAACAACACGTTCGTGTGTTTAACGATTGCCATTCAGATATACATAGTTATAATTGCTATTTCAGTGTGTCTTACAATTCTAGTCTTAGAACTCACTTTCTATCAAATGATCTAAACGAAAACCAATGTACAAAAACTGGTCTAATTTAATCATGTAATATACGTGATATATATGTATATGTAGTAATATGTCCTTAAGTATTCCCACATGTCACGCGCGATAGTAATACTAAATCGAATTTTCAAAGAAGTAGATATTGTTCTATGTAGAATATGTGAAAATATTAAGGTTATATAGTAAAGATTATTTATAATATAAGTAATTTATATAGGCAACATCGCTTTGGTTTTAGCTGTAATGATGTTTAACCTGTATTTAAGAAAATAAAATGTATACGTTTTGGGACAGATATACAGTACAGCACAGAAATTTAACAAAAACACGCTATTGTAGGAAACGATATTAAATTTCTAATGAGGGTGAATAAAAAACTTCATACAAAACACAACACAAACCGTTAGGACAATCCATTCGCCGGTTCAATCAAAAATTTCATCGGGCCTTTAGAAACTCTACTAATTCGGTAATTCAACATATTGTAAGGGGTCTCTACTTCTTCAAGGGGTCCGTTTTAAAAAACGTGGGCCAGCTTTGTAGGTAAGAAAGGGTCAGGCAAGGTTTTTTGTTTAAAAAAATCCTTGCCAGATGGCCCTGACATTTAGCAACAAAAAACGGTGCGTGCCCAAATTTTGTCAAGTACAGACAGGAAAAACGAAAGGCGCGGATACATTTACAGTCAAAGTAAATATTGTCAAAAGTATTTACGTAATTCAAGTTATCGTATAAAATGTCAAGAGAATAAGTTTACCTAAACGCGCTTCATCTACCTTTGGTAGTTGCAGTACTCCTCAAAGTATTCGGCCTTTCGTAATGATATTATTAAATAAGTGAGATGGGGGACTGTTTCCTCAGGCGTGTACCACATTAATTAGGTTCATGCACCTAATTGATGCCTTTGCTTTGTTGTTACGATTGGGCCAGGAATGAAGCAATAATAATACATAAACTGGCTGTGTGTTTGCCTTTAGTTATTTTGAATTATGTGGTCTTAGAGCGTACTTTTAAAAAAAATACCGGACGTACGAAACTGTGACATTCATGCATGCTACGAGTAGATGCTCCAACTTATCGCACGAAGAATTTTGCTTCTAGATTCATAGTGCGTACAGCTATCGAGTGAAATTAATTACCTAAGTCTGTGTTTTGCGCAGATTCAATCTAACTGTCTTCAAGTTAATGTGAATAGTTATCTTCTAGGCAGATATGGTCCATCGTAGACCACATCGTCACTTAACATCATATGAGATAATCACCAAACACCTGGCTTTTCTATATAAATAAAATAGGAAACTTGTAAAACCTTAAATCTTGAACACCTTTACCACAACACCATAACCACACCACCATTAACCATTCGCTGATGGCATTATTGATATTGCAGACAGTGCAGACAGACAGAAAAAATTGTAAGAATAATTTAGAATATAAAAAATAAACTTTTTTTCCTGAACCAGCAGTTACAACATGATCGTCGTATTATATTTTCGGATATTTTTATGCTAACCTTACCAACTTAAAATCTACAGCAAGATAACCGGGCGATTTGTCCCTACATATAAATTTTCCTTTAATTAATGAACCAAAAACACCGATATTGTGATACAACAGGATTCATAACAGGTGGTCAATTTTTGAAGTTGCCTCATCACGGACCTTCTGTCAAAACTAAGGCCATGGAAGCGTTTTGACAGAAGGTCCATATTTTAACCATTTGTCAACGTATTTTATAGGAGGGCAATGCGAAATATCGCAAGAAGTCCTTTTTTATTAGTTAGATCGGAGAGATGTGGTCATTCTGGGAAGTTGTAACTGTTTTTAGGACCGCATTGGAATATTAATGCAATTTTTGCGGCTTTGCCTTTAAACCTTCGTAATGTTTCATCTATGCTTCAGCTTTTTCTGAGAGGCATTTAAAAATTGTTTAGATCGTGTTTATTACTCTTAGCAGAGTCTACCCATGCAATCTGAAGAGTTAACCTGACTATGGCAACCTTCGTTTAGTCATACGTTGGATGGGGATCGCTAGTAGTATTTTCAACTGAGTAGTTGGACAAGATTTATTGTTCCCAGTTGTTGTCTTAGGATAACGGCTGTCTGATAACTCCGCCATTGGGCTGCCTATCCGACAATCCGCTTTGGTTAGCGTAGTAGATGTCCACATTCCTATTTGACAGAAAGACTCCTATTTTGAAGCGATGATAGCTCGGCAGGGGGAGCTTTGTCTGTCAAACTGACGGACACTGGTTCGATCCCAATCAATAGCTTGAGCTTCTGGTGAAAGTAAGATCGTTATCAAATTCCCAGCATGGTGGTAGGGTACTTTCGAATACCCGCCTCGCTAGCTACCACCCTCAAGTTTGAAAAACTGTCACCAAACACATAGTGTGTTCAGGCAGCAGTCCTTGAAAGCCAGTGAGTGCCATTCTAGATCTTTCTAGATCTAGCGTGATAACATCTTCGACCACATCGTCACGTCATCAACTGGGATAGTGGTCAAACGCTAGATCTATACAGTATAAAAAAAGACATGTCCTTGAATGGGGTGCTATCAAACACGCAAAAAGACTCTCACACACGGCGTCAATAATCTCATAAACAAAGCCCATAATAATAATTCTTTCTGTATATAAAAAATGTCGCTCCAAAATACAAGGAAATTAAAATGTTTTATAAAACAGAAGTACAAGATATTTCGATGTTTTAAAGTCGTTATTTTAACACACTTTGGCCATTACATTTATCTATATCAGAAATCATAATTACATAAGTCCTTCTAATACGTGATTTTGATTTCTGATCCTTGATGGGCCAAAAAGCTTATTTAGATTTTAAAAAGTAATAGAAAATTGCTGCCAAGTTCACAAAGATTCTCATCGGCTTTTTTGTTAAATTCACACCAAATAGTATTTTAAGTCTTTTAAGTTTTATGGTTTACTGCATTGACATCATGTTAGGCGGAGTTACATTCTATACTTTAGGCCTTAGATGGCAAAGCGACAGGATGGTATGTTGTACAGGTTGGTTCAACAGCCGATTTTTACCTTCAAAAAGTTAATATCTTTTAGAAATATCTCGACTGAACCTGTTAAAGCGATACTTTTTAGTCAGGTTCAATATAGATATCTCACAAAATACTTCTAATAAAGTAATAAACCTATACTCAGTGACCTCACTTACGCCTAATTATAATCGGGCTCTATAAACAAGATGTCTGAATCAAACCTCGCATTCATCATCGTAGAATAGCCTTGTATATTTTCAACTGCCCACACATCCCCACACTTTAACACCTTGTCACAATAAAAGATGTTACACTTCTCGGTGTGAATGAAGACGTGAATGATATTCTAACATGACAAAGTTGTAAAGCATTGGCGATGTGTTGTAGACTAGCCTTCGCGTTACAGTTAACTCTTTTGTGTTCGTTATGAGCCCAAGTTTCTAATCAAATGGGACATTAAGAAGAATAATAGCCATATATAGTTGTCATACGTGTTGAATAGCAAATCCGGAGATTAATATGAGAGCTGGCGAGTTAAGTTTGAGCAGTGAAATTGAGTAATTTTAAAGTTTTGTCATAGGTTGAGCGCTAAACGCTATTGACACCAAGTAATCAACGGATCAGCATTGCAAATAAACGTGAAAATGCTGCTAGCATTCTGGGCACGCTGCCGGCCGGTAGCGGGTTAGAACATTTGAGTTATCTATAGGCTACCAATAGCTAGTGGATTGCTCTAATTTTATTGTAGTAGCTGCAGTATTGTAATTAGTTATTAGTAGGTATTTTATTGTAATAATGGTATCAGCCCAGTTACAAGTATTAAAAGTAAGAACTAATTTTTTAACTAGATTGAACAATATTGTTAAGTTATATTTAAAAAAATAGTAAATGAGATGTATTACAAACTTTCCGAGGCGTTTTTTTCCCAGTTCAAAGCTACCTAGACATTTGAGTCAAGTACGTATTAGAAAGACTATTCCATTATTTTGCTTTGTATATTAAACATCAGCTCAAATTTGAATCGCATGGACAGGACTGTGATAAATGAACTGTGTAGAAAATATTATCTACTTCATCAATATTATTAAGTTGAATAATATTGATGAAGCATAAAATAACGCACCATATTTAATGTGCGTATGGGAAAGATAAGGCTTATCTTAGCGATAAGGCCGCCGATCGTACAATTATAAATATTTTACATTACATGCAACAAAATACGTTATTATCCGAATGGCACATATACAACGGTGCCGAAATATCGTGCAAAGAAACTGAATTAAAAATACAGTACAATGCCGATAACGTTGTTATTTCTTGCATTTGTGAATACTATTTTTAGTTGATCTACTTGAGTAATAAGGCGTCTTAGTATCATATGTCATCTATATGACTAATATTATAAAGAGAAGAAAATATTTAAATTTGAAAGATTTGATTGTATGTTTTTTTGATTGCATTGTATGGCTGCGATACTACTGAACCGATTTGAAAAAAAAATTCACTGTTCGTAAGCTACACTATCCCCGGGTGTCATAGAATATATTATAATTCTTTTTAAAAAGGGATGCTTATAATTTTAATTTTGAAAATATTCGTGCGAAGTCGACCGCTATTAATTTAAGAACTTTATTGACGTGATAACGTTTTATAAATTGATGAATACCAGCAACACTCATGAAAAATAGTAACGTTCCGCGTAACGTTCCACCTGAGTTTTGTATTACATAAAATAATCAAAGTCAAAGTCAAAGTCAAAGTCAAAGTCAAAGTCAAAGTCAAAGTCATAAATGATTATGACGTTATCACGTAAATCTATCGTCCGTAAACCGACTTTACAGACAACCAATTTTTTTATCCTAAACTTCATCCAGACGACTAGATGCTATACTGAATAAACGTGAGGAATAGAAACAATAAGTTCCCGTGTCTGTAGATTTTCGTCACTTTCATCTTTGAGATAAGGCTGCGGGTACAAAGCACGCGTGATAAACGCTTGATGGACGATCGCGTCAATCTGTGTTCTCACGGCACATCTTAGAAGAGATAGAAATGGCGCATTTTGGCTCAAAAAAAATATATATTTTACAATAGTCAAGAAAGGTACGGGTATGTAAAATAAATTATTGTCATTATTTTTTGATTACTTATTTGGATAATTTATTCGAAAATATTTTTGACCACCAGACATTAAATATTAAAAATATCAGGTCAAATTTATTATATTTCCAAAATAAAAGCGGGCTAATAAATAGGGGAATAACGAGGGAGGCATATGTCCAGCCGTGGACGTCATATGGTTGACATGGTGATGATGATGAGGGCCAATAAAAATTAATGTTTCGGTATTTTTATACAAATGTTCGTGGATACAGTAACATAACTTCTACTATCTTCACAACAATAATATTACAACAATTGTTTTTATCAAAAAGCACACTAGAAACATTGCTTTGTAAAAAATATGATAAAATATTACAAAACAGTGTTGTATAACCTTTCTTTATTCATTTTCATAGCCGCCTCTATTAGATTTTTAGCCTACGGTCAATGCGGAGGCGGGTACTCGCTGATAATGCTCCGCTTGCTGATGGAGATTGATTGCCGCTGTGTAAACACACCTTTATGTACCCGCGTGGGGTTGAGGTTATGCGCTGGACCTAGTTACGTGATATACCTGGTTTCACTGAATTTAAATTTTATTACCTTATTATAACCAGAAAAGATGTGAAACAAGTCACAACGTAATAAGTCAGAGGGTTCCAACTATAGTTTCAACCACATTCGGTGGCCTTTTTCAAGGAGAATACGGGGCGCTCGCGGACGCGGTCGCTGTTCACCGAGTACTGCTGGCAGTAGTTATTGGCCTCCAGCAATGGATCGAGCTTCCGGTCCAGGTAACACCGTTATCAAATTCCAAGAATGGTGGTAGGGTACTTTTGAGTATGAGCCTGGGTAGCAAGTTTGAGCTACGAGTATCAAAGCTATCAATATTAAAAAACTGTTACCAAACTTATGTGTTTGGTGGCACAGGCAGCAGTCCTTGAGAGCCAGCAAATATTCTAGGTTCTAGCATTAGCACCTTCATGTGAGATAGTGGTCAAACGCTTAACAGTATTTAAAAACCAGCTCACTATTTTTCCACAAATTTCCTCTCAGAGAGAAATAAAGAATTACTAAATTAACCATAATTTACCACGCTGGTCAATGCTGGTTGGTTGTTGGGCTAGTAGCCATCTCGATGTTGGAGTTTTCAGAGCGCTCAAGAGTTTTTGACGTATCCGATCACAGCGTCTTTACTCGTAAACCGGTTAAAACTGCAATAAATTATAATGTAGTCTCCGCTTTAAGCAATTTACACATACGCTGCCAGTTCCTTGACTTTTAAAAAGAAAATTACCATTCTGGTCTCAATGCCAATCAAATTAACTTCTTATCAATTCTACTAATAGGTATATAGCAGATAATAATGTAGTCCCGCAATGAAAGTACAATTTTGTACCTGAAATTAATGTGATGACTGATAAAGCCGCAGTTTAGTCAGTTAGGATTTTTATACAATTACTAAACTAGTGGCCCGCCCCGGCTTCGCACGAGTATTTAACAAACTTCAAAATAAAAATTTAAGGATCTCTAATTTTTTGAAAATATAATATAACCTAGTCACCCGGGGATAATGTAGCTTCTCAAAAGTAAAAGAATTTTTCATATCGGTTCAGTAGTTTCAGAGGCAATTCAATGCAAAGAAACATACAATCACATCCTTCCTTTTTATAATACTTATTTGTATAGTTATAAATTATGTGATGTGATGACTATTAGTCAGTTTGAGCATTTATACATATTTTTTTATATATTTACACTCAAACCCTCGCACTAGGACTTATTACTAAACTAGTAGCACCCCGCGGTTTCACCCGCGTGGATTACGGTTTTCCCGCTACATCAATGTAGCGGGAATCATACATTTTACCGAGATAAAAAGTAGCTTATGCGCTATTCCAGGCTATAATCTATCTTTGTGCCAAGTTTCATCCAGATCCATTCAGCCGTTCTGGCGTGATTGAGTAGCAAACATCCAACCATCCATCCAAACTTTGACATTTATAATATTAGTGAGAAGAAAACTATTGAATATATAAGTCCATCAGGTAACCGATGTCACTTTCTACAATAATTCTGTCAGATTTCGGCGTAAGCGTGTGTCTGGTAAGGGCCATAAATCGGCGGTTCTTTACGAGAGGGCATGGGCCGACACCGAGACGTGACCGGGAGGGAGACGTGCTCGTGCCGGCGCAGTGCAGGTGCGTGTCACTTCTTAGACACAGACACTCGTATTTAGGACAATATACAGTTATCCTATAACGGATAATAAGACTGGGATATCTTCTCGTTCACATTGGGAAGCATTTTTTTTTTATAGTGTATAGATTTTTTTTATTGGGAATAGGCAGGCGTTTTACCACTATCTCACCTGATGTTAAGTGATGATGTGGTCTACGATGGAGCACGCTGGCCTTGATGATACCTATTCACTCGGGACTTGAAATTACCCAGATCGTATTTTTGCGGAAATACAGATAGATAAAATAGATCTATCATTTGACCACTATCTCACTTGATGGTCAGCAATTTCGAATAATAGAAGTAGCGAGAATCCATAATCCACGCGGGTGAAACCGCAGGGTGCTATTGGGCTTATCTGAAATAAAGTTAATTTGGGATTAGTGAATTTTATTAATAAAAAGTGTAACTTTTTTTTCATCGTCGTGACCTTGCATTGTTGTAATCTTTTCTCAATCTTTGATACTTACATGAAACTATGCTGTACAAGTCATTTAGGTTTACAAATGCATTATAAGTAGGTACATGAGCGACCGAGATTTGGTCAACCTTTTTTCAAGATTACAACATTTCAAGCTTAAAAGGCTAAACTTGTTAAGCATAAAATTACCTATGAAAAAAACTACATCGTACATCGATAAAACTATTTCCAAGATAAGATTTGTACTAATAAAAAACAACTTCGTTCCTCGGTGGTATCGAATAGCTTCAATATGGGATTCTTCATAAGAAGAGTTTAACAGAGTTTCAAAACCGGTTGGCAACGTACCATAATACCCCCAGTATTACATGTATAGGCGACGGTCATCGCGTATCATCATTACATTAAAAAAAGACTTTTTTTAGTGTATAGGTAGCGTATATGGTAGATATACCACCTATACGCACGAAGCGTTATGCTTCCACTTTCTTAATGCGTACTGCCAAGGAATGGAACTCGTTGCCCGAGTCTGTGTTTCCCGATATGTACAATCCTGGAGTCTTCAAGTCGCGAGTGAATAGGTACCTTCTAGGTTTGCGTGCTAAATCCTAGATAACGTCATCACTTAACATCAGGTGAGACAGTTGTCAAACGCAAACTTATAATATGTTAAAAAAAAAAAAAAAAAAGGTAGCGTTTGACCACTATCTCACTTGTTGGTCAGTGACGATGTGGTTGAAGATGTTATCACGCTAGATCTAGAATGCTCACTGGCTCTCAAGGACTCCTGCCTGAACACACAATGTGTTTGGTGTCAGTTTTTTAAACTTGAGGGTGGTAGCTAGCCAGGCGGGTATTCGAAAGTACCCTACCACCGTGCTGAGAATTTGATAACGGTGTTACCTTCACCGGAAGCTCAAGCTGTTGTTGGGGATCTAACCAGTGTCCGTCAGTTTACAGGCGACGCTCTCCCCCGCTGAACTCTCTTCGCTTCAAAAAGGCTTTTTTTTATTGGGAATAGGCAAGCGTTTGACCACTATCTCACCTGATGTTAAGTGATGATGCGGTCTACGGTGGAACACGCCTGCCTAGAAGATACCTATTCACTCGTGACTTGAAGATACCCAGGTTGTATGTTTGCGGAAACACAAATTTAGGCAATAAATTCCATTACTATATATTCTTTTACTACAATCCGACAGAACCATCGGAAACTAACAATATTAAATCATTTCCTTTCATGTAATTTAAACACCTAAACAAAACACAGCTTGCTACACAAAATCTAACAGCTTCCTTTATCTCACCACCACTGTGTGTCAAATAACGTCATCCCGTTTATTTTGGCCCAAATGCTCCGTTAGAGGACGCACCTTGCATTAGCAAATAACCTGCGACCTATTTATCCTGTGCTGAAAAAACTTAACGTAAAACTACAATCTTCACATTTCGTAAACTCGATTCAATGTGGACTTTATTATCTTAAACATAAGAGTGAAGAGTCGTTTTCAAAATTGTTAACATTAATTTGTTTTCGTAACCACATGTGGGAAAGATTTTTGGTGACTTTTTATGCGTAGACCTTTCGGAGGATGTTTGGTCCTTCAAGTTATTAATTAAGTTTTGCTTTCCTATTAGTGGGTCGCTAACGATTCGTTTGAGTGGTAAATACTGTTGAGTGTTGTATTACTATGTGTTATATTGGGTCAAGCATTAGGACGCTCTTCATTACAAGTTTGTTTAATATGTTACCGACAATTTAAGTTAAACCAATATGGTTTAACTATTAACTTTTTAACATTCTAGGTCTAGCGTGATAACATCTTCGACCACATCGTCACTGAACATAGAGTGAGATAATAGGCAAACAAAAAGTTTTTTTATACTGTATAGATGGCTAGATCTAAAAAAAAACTTACTTAAATAAAAGACACATATAAATATTTGAACACATCTATGAGTTTTTAAACATATATTTTTGACGTGATGATAGTACAGCGGTGGGAGAGTCGGGTCAGCTGGTTCAACAACAATCAAACAACATTTTGACTGTATAATATTAACGTGATCATGATATCACTATGTACTTAAATTGACGGACGCCGTGGCTCAGTGGTCAGTGACATGACTTCTGAATCTCCGGGGCCCTGGGTTCGAATCCCGGCAGGGGCAAAGATTAAGCGATGAGCATGGATGTTTGTCCCGGGTCTTGGTTGTTTGTGTGATGTGATTGTGTGTGTACATTGTAATTTTTAGACTTTCGCGATTCGAACACATTGTTATTAAATCAAACGGGGTTTAATCGCGAGAAAAACATTTAGTAATTTATTTACCTTGACGTTTCGACCAAGTTGCATTGGTCGTGTCGTCGTGTAGTGTCGTCACGAGAAGACTGATCAGTCTTCTCGTGACTGATTTAATAACAAAGTGTGTGTACATGCCTCCCGCGACACAGGGCATCCTAGTGCAGGGGTTTGAGTATGATAATATTTAAAAAAAATGTACTTTTTTCCGTTTAAAGGAACGGGAACTCTTAATCTTGAGGTGTTCAAAAAAATATTCATAAAACATTAAGAATTTCAGATTTGTATAAAGAGAGCGATCTTTGACTTTAAACCAAACTATGAATTCTGTGTTTTAGAGTGGTACTAGATAAATAATAGTCGGTACAGTACCTATAAGTTCAATTTTTAAGCGACTTCAAAAAGAAGGAGTATATATAATAGAAGTATAATATATAATATTATGTTCGACTGTGTGTATTTTTTTAACTCAGCGATACGTAAACTTTACGATTGTAATAAATCTTTATATGAGCACTGAAAACATAATTTCAGTCTAAGTTAATTTTTTGCTTTATTGTATTAACGTAAGTATAAAATTGAGACAGATAAAATTGGTTATTGATGATAATTGCAGTGTATTTGTTTACTGATATTTTAAGACATAATATCCCTACTAGAATCAAACGGTTTACTCAGAGCTGCTTCTTTCCTCTCCGGGGCCACACAGTGGCTATAAATAGTAACGGAGGTGGACAAAAAAATGTAACCGCGGCTCGTCTGCGCTCTACGCAATATGGTGTTTGACCCTTAACCAGAGGATATTTGTTTTATTGCCGTCTTATCCTGTGAGAGTTCTTATATAACATAGAAAATTTAGCTAACTAAAATAAGTTATTTTGAAAAAATAAACTTATGTATAGGTCTGGTTGAACCCTATCTCACTTCATGAAGCGAGTTACGATCTGGTCAAAGATAAATTACGCTAGAGTTAGAGTCTAGCTATGACTGATTATCACAAAATATATGAATAAACAACAAAAGAAGCATGTAACTCATGACCTGTGTTAACTTTCACCTTAATTTAAAGGTATTATTATGAATAGGTAAATATTTCCCTATACAGACAAAACATGAAACAATGATGCAAAAAGAAATGCGAAATGTAACGCGACCGCTTCCACAACCTCGGTTCCGTGTCATTTCTCCAGTGCGAACATGCGAGCATAATTACCGGTATCGCGGCGTAATTTCATTAGAACAAAGCTGGAGCACTCCTACACACGTTTTTTGTCCAGGGCCAGGTCAGAGCGACGCACTGTGTAATTGCATAGTATAAATAAAAGTTACTACGTAACGGTGAGAGCGGAATGACTTCCAGATGCGCTCGCGGCTAGCGGTAAATTTTTTTTGCCCGGGTTCTGATGACACGCTCACCACTGTGCTTGCGGTGAGAAATGTAAATATGGGGATGGTTTTAGAACCATGTAAGTTTTAATATGGAATAGGTTGACATTCAAATTTTATTACTTGCATATTTACTCGCAGTTCTTTAAAGAAAATGTTTTTTATTGGCTTTATTTTCTTCCCATAGCTTTTACTGCTTTTAAACCAAATATTTGCAGCTACTTGAACAAAGCAAAATATTCATCAGTAAATTTATTTAAATATATTTTTTTGTATAAATTGTGTGGTACAAGGTAAAATTTATTAATTCGTTGATCGATGTTATTGCACAATACAATTCTTGGAATTGAAGATCGGTGGGTTATTTCGGTATAAGTATAGAATATATATATATTTTACTTTATGTTTGACCACTATTTCAAATAAATCAAAGCTCAAATAACATTTAGTTCAGAAAACAAAATAATAATAGGCAAAGTTTACATATACATTATCTTTCGTTCGATATACTGTGGTTTCCATGTTTCAATAAATAGTAATAATAAATAAAATATATAATAAATAGTAATAATAAATAGTAATAATAATAAATAGCGATTTTATTTTTACTTATCAATTGCATTGAATTGATAAAAATAAATATGCCAAAAAATGGAACCGACTTCAACACGCAAAAGTATGAAATAACTTGTTGAAGTCGGTACCATGATAGTTCAAAAGTAACTGATATCAAAATATTGTGCTCGTGGTACCGACTTCGACAAGTTATTTCATACTTTTAAGTGTTGAAGTCGGTTCCATTTTTTGGCAATTTTTTTTTTTTTTCACTCTTTTTAGTGACCTTTGCTACTCATGGGATCAATTGTTATTGTTGTGTAGGTATGTTCACCGATGTCTTCACCCGCTACTATAATATCGTATAGTATAAGCATGCATTTTTCATTTTTTAACTTGTAACTCAAAAAGTGCTCGTTCGATTTTGATTAATTTTAAATTAACACAGCACGAGCTTTCAAATAAAAAAAGAACGATCAAAATCGGTTTACCCAGTCGGAGGTTATGCGGTAACAAACACAAAAAAAAAACATACGGGTCGAATTGAGAACCTCCTCCTTTTTTTCAAGTTGGTTAAGAATATGTATATAGCCAATGTATAATAGCGTAATATAATTTTATAAGTAATATTCTTTAAACCCTTTGTAAACAAAGAAATTCTTCATGAAGTATTATCTAAGGGTGGAGTTCACCAAAATTTAGAGGTCCGATTATCAATTAACCGTCGCTCGGTTAACTGTATGGTAAAAGCTGTTTGACCGATGGTTAAATTCATAATCGGAGGTTATAAATTTTGGTGAACAGCATCCGTAATATGCCCATGGGATGCATACAATTAGTCGAAGAAAGTACACCAAGTCACACGTTTAGTGACTTATTAAATGCGTAAGATATTTAAAATAAATTTCTGATCTATTTTGCCCTATTTTAAATTCATAACCCACCCAAACCTGACCTTTCCTCACAGTCTACATGAGGGCGGAGAGGCACACGTGTGAGGACCACATGTGGACTAGCACATGTGTGTCTCCGTGTCCTGCGCGGACATCATCTGAGAATTTATGTCGTGATGTATACTGGGACTGGTAGGATGAAAAGTATTAAGACTATCGAATTTAAATACTTTATAGAAAGTATTTTACCTACAGCGCCATCTTACAGACGTAAGCTACAAATCCGCTATGTGTAACAGCTTACTTGACTCACTATTTATTTATTTAGGAAACCAACAGCGTTGACAATTAAATTTAACAATAAATATAATAAGCATTTACATAAGGCCAATAACAGGTTACCCTATATTATATATGTATAAGTGTGCTCAGTTTAGGTTAAGCGTTACAATCCATGGCTGATAAAGTGATATGTGTAATGATAAAGTGTGTGTGTGTGTGTGTGTGTGTGTGTGTGTGTGTGTGTATGTATGTGTGTGTGTATGTATGTGTGTGTGTGTGTGTGTGTGTGTGTGTGTGTGTGTCACCAAAATATTAAAAATATTTAGTTCTAGACCTAATTATGCAATTTTTTAGTACCGCTCTGTTACGCTAGAATGACGGATTTTTTGAAGCAAGAGAGATAAGAAAGAACCAGAGACAGCATATTTGGCAAGATTTGTTTGAAACAGACCTTTGTCGTTTTATGTTTCGATGAAACGTTAGTCAATTGTTTTTTTTGTTTGTGGCATTCAAATTATCTGCGCGATTGTACAGAGGCCAACACAAAGTGTTATGTTTTTTTTAGCTCTGACCAGATGGGTCACTCTAATGCTTTATGGTGTCATGGACTGTACCTATTTACAGACATGTACTTAGTAGGTACTTGCAATAAAAATCATTCTTTGGATTATTTGGGCTAAAAGGCATTGTAACTATAATACGTATCTGTACTAATGGTAAAACGTGTACGGCCTTTATGTGACTTATCCTACGATTACTATAAACGCGATAATTGGTATGGATGTATAGATGTTTGTAACTTAATCACGCTCAAGCGGCTAAACGGATTTGCATGAAATTTGGTATGAAGATACATACTTCAGGTTCTGGAATAACACATAGGCTACTTTTTATCATTATTATCATCATCTTCGATCATCACCACGCGGGTAAATCCACGGGCCGCAGCTAGTATACGTACAATTTAATAATTATACTTATAGTGTTTGCTCGGAACATGACAGTTTTTGTCCATATTATTCACATTTAGGTATAAGTATCTACCTACCTAATATCTATAAGTATGTTACTATGCTGTATGAAAAGACGCTTTAAAATATAAAAGTTGCTCCCATTCACTTCGGGGAGTGAACCCGGAGAAAAATTTTAGAATAAGAATAAATTTATTGGTGCTAAATAATTTAATTTATATTTTTACTTTCCATCTACGAATCATCAAGCGGACGGTAGTGCGCCATCCATACTACAGTTGAGATGCCACCTTCTTGTTCGAAGCGCTTAGCTTTTACATACACAATGCATACAGTAGAGAAATAGAATGAATTCTTTGCGTCCGGTACCTAATGATTCGTTTTATAATTTGCCTTTTCATAACTCCTAAACCAACAAAGGCAAACATAATAACGATTATTGGCCAAAACTGTCATTGAGATGCTTCACTCGATCATCGTAAAATATGTATGGTTAAAAAATAAAATAAAATAAAATAATATATTAATATAAAATAAATAATAATTAATTGCAATACTACATTTACTACAATAACATTTGAGCAATCCACTACATGTAAAAAAATATTTAACTATAAATAAATATTTATAATGTTAATTATTTTTAATATTCAATCGGTATTGCACCTACCTCGTTGGACTACTTTTAACACATACATAAAAAAATAAGATAATGATATTATAAATTTAAAAAATATTCGTTTAGTTTATTTGTAGTATAGAAAAACAAAAAAAAATACATCGTACTTTTTACAACACTCCATCATCATTTCGTAAAATATTTTATCTCAATTCTATCATCAGAATCAAAATAATATCAAAGCAAAAAAATCTGGAATCGAATGTCCATCGACATGACAAAAGCTCCAGGCGTGATACCACGTCCCAAGCTAAACTATGACAGGTTTCTGAACATAAATCACATTCTACGTGAGAATCAAGATTCAACCGAAAATGACCCGAGTTTGGACGCAGGCGCAACATGGGGTACGAAAAAACGGGACAAAAAATCGCGTCGCTCTGATTGGAATCTTCAGGGTGGGTTTTGTAAAATCTGCGCAATGAACCTTCTGATTCCTGCATGTGTTTACTGCACCAAATTTTTAATCTGCGCAATGACGTTCTTATTCCTGCATGTGTTTACTGCACCAAATTTTTAATTTGCGCAATGACGTTCTTATTCCTGCATGTGTTTACTGCACCAAATTTTTAATCTGCGGTATGACGTTCTGATTCCTGCATATGTTTATTGCAACACATTTTTAAAAATATGATAATATGAGAGTCCGTCAGCGCCGGCTTGTTATTTTGTAGTAGCTGTATGTAGGAAAGGTGACCCTTCAAAGGCAGCCTTACCTATTTTTTAGGTTTTAAATTTGTGATATAGTTTTTTTACGAGAGGACTAATGCTGTTTGCTTCTACTGGCATTTATAGCGCCTTCATAATATAGAGTGTGATATAAACCTAATTTAAGTCGTAGAGATAACTTGCATAATATCAACCTAATCTAATAAAAAAATGTTTCGTAAGACAACGTATATATATCTTAAGAAATGTATATTACTATTACTGTACCTACATCGATTCCATGTTTCACTGTATTGTATATGACTGTCAACGAAATAAATTATTCATTATTATTATTAATCTCAACATCATCTCAGCCATAGGCCGTCATGAAATAGAAATATGTATATGAAATATGCGTTATGTAATAATAATAATATAAGAAATGTATATTACTATTACTGTACCTACATCGATTCCATGTTTCACTGTATTGTATATGACTGTCAACGAAAGAAATTATTTATTATTATTATTAATCTCAATAACATCTCAGCCATAGGACGTCATGAAATAGAAATATATGAAATATGCGTTATGTAATAATAATAATGAATGTATCGCAAATTCAAAATGGATTCCTACTGGATGGAGATCCACTTGGCCGAACGGTTTGGGCCCACACGACGACACCCAATCTTTTTTGTCTCCCGAATTCTGGCAGGTCCAAAAAAGTTTACCGTTATTGACAGCAAACACGTTTTGCATAAATCATTTCAAGTATTTTTTGATGAAGAGATATTGACTTGTAGTGTCAGTAAATGGTTAATTTCAGGGCACTCCTTTAACACTGTCGGGATGAGACCTTATTTTAAAATAACAAAATCACTCTTCAAACAATACATTATTAAATTTGCCAAAATTTCAAAAATATTTTGAATTATATTTTTTATATTCAAAACTTCAAACACTGGTAGTAGTTAGATAGATTGATTTATAAATATTATTTTAGTTGTAGTTATGTTATTGTTATTTTATAGGAATTGTATTGACCTAAAATAAATATATCTTTTAATATATTTGAAATTATGAATAATATGACACACTTCACGCTTCTTCTTCACACTTTTCATAAAGCTAGGCATGTGGGGTTGGTATCCCATTATCCTATCCTACTATCCCACAGATATTATAAACGTGAAAGTTTGGATGGATGCATAGATGGATGGATGTTTGTTACTCAATCACGCCAGAACGGCTGAATGGATCTGGATGAAATTTGGCATAGATATAGATTATCTAGTCTTATGTCTCGTATCTAGTCTATTATCTGTCTGGAATAGCACATAGGCTACTTTGTATCCCTGTAAAATGTATGATTCCCGTGGAAAAATTAGTGTAGCGGGAAAACCGTAATCCACGCGGGTGAAACCGCGGGGCGCTACTAGTAATATTATAAATGTGAAAGTTTGGGTGGATGGATGGATGTTTGTTGCTCAATCACGCCAGAACGGCTGAACGGATTCGGATGAAATTTGGTATGTAGATTCTTTAGGTGCGAGGTGAATTCTGATTCAACAAAATTTTATTTCATTTATTAAATTAATAATAAAAAAATATCTTCCAAGACCTTATTTTTTCTTTAGCAAACATTTTCGCGGTAACCTCAAATGCGATTGAACTGTGTCTTACATCGAAAGAAAGGGAATTAAGAAGTAAAAAAACGTGGTAAGTCTTTTTTTTGAGCCCGTAGGTCATCTGTAGAGTACATAATTGTAATATTAAAAATCAAAACTCATATAGATTTTTCCCGCCCTCTCTGTCTGTACACACCCGCGGGCCTCTGTAATGTCATTAAAATGAAACAAATTACAACATTATTCACATTTACGACGTCACTATACAAAACTCGTATTTGTTTTCAAATTACCGTAAACACATAAACAGAGATCAAAAAGCCCTTGCATTTTTTATATCCTCAACACTCAAGCCGCTACAAAAGTAGGTAGATGGGCGTTTTTGTTTGTCTTTAAATTCATTAGTCTGCCCGACATGTGTGTCGCCGATACGATCGAATCTACAGTTTTAAACATTAAAAGTAATGTTTACGGTCGCCAAATAGACAAAAGATCACACAGATACAAATAAGATGACCGCTTTTGTAGATTCGAAGATTTGGAGATGCTTTTGTAATTTGTAAATTAAACAGTTTTTTGCGTTCGATATGTTTAGTTTACCAACAAAGCAGTTGTAACAATACCTAGTCCATGTAAAGAGAGAGTGATTCAGCAATCAAAGGTACAGACTAGGAAAATGGCGTGAAAAATTGGAGATTGCCGGATTGAAGGTCAGTCAGAAGCAAAAGTAAACATTCTCTTATTTATTATGACAATCCATTCATAAACAATGCAATAGTCGTTCAAATGTATAAGTATATATATATTATATAATGCATAAATAAACTTGATATTTCGCTAAAATAATAATTGCATCTCGATTGCATTGTAGACAATTAAATTGCGGTAGAAATTACATCTGTGTAGCCATTACAATTATACTCTAAGTAGAATAGCACAACTAGAAAAAGCGACGATTCTTTGACAATCGATGAGCAATGTGTTAGTTCGGTGGTTTATAATTTTTTTCTCATAAAGCCTTAAATGGTGTATCCCTTACCCTTCCCTCTGTACCCCCCCGTACCCCTCCCCCCCAGTCTGCTTTAATTACAGGTATCTCTGTTAATTGATACAAAACGACGCTGCAATATTGACCAAAACGTAAGAAATAGGATAGGTAAAAATGCAGGTTGAATGAAATGGAGATAGGTCTCAGGGACCACAATTCATGTCATGAAGAGGGATGAATAAAATATAATTAAAAAAGTAGCTACTTAACATTTATGTGGATGCTTAGAGAGGTAGAGGAAGGCCGAAGAAGGCATGGAAGTACTGTGTGAAAAATGAGAATATGTTTAAAAGGTTTGAGCACTGAGATGACTAATTATAATACATAACGGAAGAGAAAAACATGTTGTGCCGACCCTACATAGTGTGAGATAAGGACAAGAAAAAAAAGAAATATTAAATTGAGTAAATCTTCGTTTTTCAAAGTTTATACCTAACTAAAGGTGCAGTTCATTACGAAATATTCTTCGATATTCAAGAAATCTAAAATAAATTTGCTATTTGTATATACAATAAAAATAGCAAATTTATTTTAGATTTATTTAGATGTAAGTTGGTATATTATCTGAAGTTCCAACTAATCATGAACGTATATCTATAGATATAATATCTTTTTTGCCATCTATCAACTCTTTCCCATCTTTTATAGAAAAAAAAAACCAATCATTTTTCTAAAACGCTGGACAATGAGTTCTCTGGTCCGTAGGTCTATCAAAAGGAGATTTAATCGATAACGGCCGACAATGCCTGTGGGAGTTCAGAAAAAAAAACTAAGAAACATGAAACTAGGAATTATTCGCATCGTTCCCTTTGAGATCTTAGAAACCGTTTTTTCGTTGCAAAAAGCGTGTATGGGGGTGTTTGAAAAAAACGTGGACAAAGGCCGCCATGCAAGAAGGTTTTTGATGCAGCTTTTTTATTCTAATGGACGTGTAGGTTTACAATCTCACTCACATACGGGCCGGTCTATTGAGCCTACCCGAGAAAACTAAAGAGGACATTAATATCTCCTTACAACGTATAATTCTTAATAAATAAATAATAATGTTTTATTAGGCCAAAGTTACATTTAAGTTCAATTTGTAAAATTAGTTACATATGATTTATTTTTCAACTGGTATCTAGTAAACCAAATTCATAATTCATATATATGATATAAACTGTGGGCTCCAAACTAGGCAAAGCCTGTATCTTGGTGGGCCAAGAAGGTGAGCGCATCGTGTAACTCACTTCTAGTTTACAGTCTGATTATACTTTAGAAGTGGTTAATATTATTACATATATATTTATTTTAACTGGCCTATACTGAATCTAATGCATTTATTGCATGTGTTTGTTTTGATAGTTTTTTGATAAACGTGTGGTCAATTGTTTAATTGAGGTGAGTAAAGTAGGCTTTTGTTGCGAGAGCTGATTTTGAATCTAGTAGATGTACTTTAAGCTAGCCGCGCCCCGCCGCTTTACCTACATGGGCTATGATTACATCAGTTATATCAAAGGAACAATACTTTTTTTGGGACGAAAAGTAGGCTATATCCTTCTCCAAAGTCCGCGGCCAGTCTATATCAAAATTCATCAAAATTAGTATAGCCGTCTAGACGTAAAACATACAAAGCTACTTTCACATTTATAATATTATTAGGTTTTTGTGTTATCCCAAGGTACCTATTTTTTAGGGATAAAAAGTAGCCTATGCATTCTATCGAATATAAGATATCCTTAACGTAATCCTAGAATTTCATTCAAATCAATCAAACCTATAAGGTGCAAAGAGGTATCCAACATACATGCACACATTGTATATTGAAGAAAACATGTTACATGTTTACATACAAATTTTTGCATTTATAATAATAACCCAAGGAATTTTGGTTGTCTTAATATTTGCTTGAAATTGACGACTGAAACTACAGAAATATCTACCAGATACGTAATTCTACGTCAAAACATCGAGAAGGATAATGTTATCTTGTAATACAATTCGTACACACAGTACAAGGATTCAAAGTTACACACTTCACATAGATTTTATCCTGCAATCATATTTTACCTATTTATTTTATAAGGAATTAATTCTATATATTTTTACTATTTATTACATAACCCTGTATCTTTTAGAGCAAATAATAAGTAAGTTAATCAAGTTTTTCTAATTATTTATTGAAATAATCCATCTGCTTAGTTACGTATATACATACATTATTTTAGCAAAGCGCCTACACACGACGCCTCACACCTCAGAGTACAATCGCGCGCACAATTGACACCTATTTACGCGAGTGTCGCAAGCTCCAGCGGCGGCCGGGAGAGCACGCTTCAAACACAATAATTTGAGTTTCGAACAGGGTGGGGCAGACCGTTAATGACAGGCCACGGATGCGCGTGTGTCCAGCCCGCTCATTCAATGCAAATCCAATGTCAACTCAAGAATATTTAGATATGACATAGAATATGGAAGGTTGTATTGAGTGCCAAATAAAAAGTGTTTATTAAAAAAAAGAAATATCAGATAAAATCACTGTCTACTCTTTATTATAATTATATTAATTATCGTTACATTCGTTACTACTATAATTATTAAATTCTCTTGTTGCTCACACATAATGATATATGCTCGGAAAAAATATATTACAGAAAATTTATCTATTTTAACTTATAGGGTTGTCTGTTAAAGATTTGTGTATTGTGTAAACAAACTGTGTGCTCTTGTATCATTTTAGCAAACCATAAGTTATGGTTGAACTTCAGTTGGTACACGCCTGAAATACGTAGATCATAAACAGTTTAAACAATATAAAATGATGTAAGCTTTCGTAGGCTGCACAACATTCTCTTTTAATTGTACTTTTCTTGTATCCAAATTATTTGAAGGAAAAAATCGTCTTCTAGTGGGACTTGAACCCGCGATAATTTGAACGTAAGTTCCGCCTTGCATGTTGATTCAATAAATCATAAAACTTTTCATATATCATTTCATTTTAAATCAAATCAAGCACAAACGAATATTACAACTTGTGGACGAAAGTGTTTTTGCCATGACTTATTCAAAGTAGGTGTAATGGTGTGTATGTTAAATGGTAAGTATGTTTTGCAGTTTTAGACTAGATAACAGCAATAAAACATATTACATTCATAATTATATGAAGATTATCAGATATCACGGGCTCACGATATATATGATACCGACTTAAAGCCTATTCTATACACCACTGAAGTCTGCGCTCGACCTGCGATGACAGCGCCTGCCCACGCGCCCGCTCTAATCACACCTATCTCGGTGCTTACAACTCGTCCATTCATACATATTTCGGAACGGTTCTTATTTTATTTTACAACGGTCACGAGTGGGCAGACGTTTTGTTGTCTAAACGGTCGATGGTTAGTCATTTCTCATTGTGGTCAGTGATTTGTAATTCGACGTTAGTTGAATTAATTATAACTTTCTTTATTAAACGATGTTTGGAGTATACAAAAAGTTGAACCTCTAAGAGCGTAAATAAATAAGTTTTGCAATACAACGTGCGAAGATTATTTTCTTATTCTGAAAATACAAATATTACCGACAGATATTATCACACACTTTATTACTCATAACTCGAGGAACTGTTAAGTAACTACTAAAAGGTTGTATGTAAATATTTAAATGACGAACAGAGGCGAGTCACTGGCCAGTATGCTAATAGTGACAAAACGAAATGTCAAAGCGTTCATTCGTTTGTCAAACTCTTCGGCCATGTTGTGTAGATGACTGTACATTTTGTATACACACCCATTTTCGATGTTATGTTTTGAATGGGTTATCATTCATAGGTATTTTCATTCGTGATTGTGTCTGAATGTCTTTAAATTGTTATAACATTCGGTGCTTGTTGATAATATAATTTTTAAAAGCTTAAGTGTAATTTAAGCTTATAAGTGCATTTTTTTATTATTCTGTTAGCTAGGTATATCTCTGGTTGCTAGAGCTAACAATTTTTTGTATGAGCGTGAAACGGCTAGTCTTATCTTAATATACGTATTAAATATAATTATTAGAAATTTGAATTTGTTGGGTCATAGATTATATAATTATTTTTATTTATTTATTTTATTGTCCGTGATGAGGGCACGAGATAATAATAATGGTAAAAAATATCAGTAGTCTAATGTTATGTTTAATTTTAATTTTTTTCTACGCTTTTCAGATCTTCTTAGTCTTTTTGCATAGAAAAATCAAAATTCGTCTGGGGGTTTGTTTTCATTTCACCACTGATCAAAATATAGCAGGTACATTCAAAGTAAGTTTTCTCAACTTTCGTACATTTGTATTTTTATCATTATATTTTCCTCTATACTTTGTAAAAAAAATAAAAATTAACATAACCTAAATATAAGACAACATCCTCTTTTCTAAGAAGGGTTAATACACAAAAGTGAGTCAATGACACTATTTAAGTCAAAATAAATTTCACTTTCTTCACTTCTACAGGAAATAAGGCCACATCAAATGAAATTTAAAAAAAAAGTTAATCCCAACATCACAGCCTCCATACCTACGCACAGTGGGCCGAGGCTTCATTCACAACTCATCCACAGTTCATCATCTAAAGCCGCCATCAATTAGACGCCACTTACAACTCATTATAAATAGACAAAACCAATTATAATCTTTCACAACATACAAACTTAGCGCAATGATTAATTTGGTTTTTAATATTGCGCTTAAGTGTACTTGCAAGCTCAGCTGTTGTAGAGACAGCAACATAAGTTTAAACATTTGGGTTGTTGGGAAAGTTTGGGTAACAATAATCTAATATATAAAAATTTCGTGACACGGTATTATATATATGTGGATACCGTAACGGCCCGATTAATTTTGATTAAATTTTTCGTCGTTTATTTGGTGGGTGATGGGAATATGTGATATATAAAATGAGTTTTTTGACGCCGACGACGTCGCAAAATCACTGGTTGTGTTACTGTCGTTATGAGTCTTAGTAACGATGGGTTGAAGATTTTTTCGGGATTGTTTTATTATGATTGTTAACATTAGAATACTGAATAACCTATCTATATTGTAAGTAGGTTGTATTAGTTTAGGCAGATTTTATAATAGCTCAATAACAATTATTTATTTTACATGCATGTATATATTGTTAGTTTTTTGATAAATGTAAGATTTCAAACAGTTGGGTATGTATCGTCTTATTTATTTTGATAATTTTACACTGCCAACTTATACCGAGTATGCGTCTTATGATAGTTCACTTACTGTTTATACTGTACATCGATGTACTCAAATCTTTACGTAACAAAACTGAACCATAATTGAAAGTTATCTTTTGTTTTCGGGAATTATTTTAAAACGTGATGAAAGTGGTTTGTTACTAGTGATGATGAATTGATGGCGACCTTTTGTAGTCAGGCCACATATTTACGACTTTCATCTATGTCGGTAATTTTGGTACATCTTCATCTTCTGCTTCAAATATTTTCTGTTCGTCCTCCTTCTATTCTCGGTAAGGTTAGTATAACTTCTTTCCTTCCGATTATTTCACTAGTTATCTCAGTGTGAGTAGTTATCTTTTTCATAAAAATATAATTTTTCACGCCGTCAATCAATACCATCTTCGGCCTTTCTCTGTGATGTATGTATATTTTAAAACAATACATAGATATCTGAATACGTGCTAAGTCCTAGACAATGTCATCACTTAACATCAGGTGAGACAGTTGATAGACGGTTCAATTGTCATATTTGAGTAACACAAATTCTCATTGCTAAAAGGGGCTCAAAATAAAGATGTCTACTCCGTTATTTAGGAAATATTTGCGTAAAATTATGGTGTTACCATAACAGCAAGGCACAATTTCCTCAAAAAAGGTTATTGTCCCCCACCTGTTGTCACTTAGCCAAATAAAAAAGTAAAACCACACAGCAGGTGAAAGCAACTGACCGCCTAAATACTCAATTGACGGCCATGCTACGGTGATCGGGAAATTATTTAGAATTATTGGCGACCGCAATATTGTCCGTAACGCATATGGATAATAGTTTTTGAATTTCTTATTACACTCAGACCCCGCACTAGGATTCCCAGAAGTCATGTCAATGACCACTGCGCCACGGCGACCGTTTATTATAGTGTGGAAACGAGCCCAACAGTTCAGAGTAAGCAGGATGGTATACCTCCTCCGTTAATCGTTGTCCTCATGTCGTCACCACCTCCACCAATAATTTCCTTTTGGATGAGCGCCATCTCAATCTGTTGCCCATGGTTTGTAGAGCCTCATGTGCAGGGATCCGGAGCGTGGAGCGTATCTGGTCGGACCAACGCATTGGACTGCGACCCCGAGATCTCTCTCTATTTTGCCAGTGACCATCAGAAGGATGGTATACAAAACTCTTAAAGTTTTGATATTGCACCGAAAAGAGAGAAACATTACAATATAATACTATTTAATATAACTTTTGAAGCGATGATAACTCAGCGGTGGGAGCTCGGCTGTCAAACAGACGGACGATTGTTTGATCCCCACCAAAGCTTGAGCTTCTGGTGAAAGAAGAGAAAAGGTATCTCCCCTACGATAACACCGTTATCAAACTAGCATCATGGCGTATGTTTTTGTCCGGGCGCTGAGTCCCGGCCCGCGATTACTGTGGCTGTGCAATAATGCCACATTTTTTTCTTCTTTTCATAATTTCAATAGGAAAATATAATTTTTTCAGTTTTTTTTTTTGCAGCATGGTATTAGGGTACCTAGGTACTGGTAGGTTAGTAGGTACCCACTTGGCTAGCTATCGCCCTCAATTTTAAAACTGTCACCAAATACATAGTGTGTTCAGGCAGCTGTCCTTGAGAGCCAGTAAACAATCTAAGTCTAGCGTGATTACGTCTTCAATCACATCGTCAAGGACCATAAAATGTGATAGTGGGCAAACGCTTCAAAATTTAATTGGTTACTGCAACCAATAAAATGCAATAATAATATTTTTTTTCCTTAGGCAAATAAAATTTATTCATAATATATTACAAACAATCCCAACAAAAAGTCACTTTGCGCTCAATACCAACCCGAAATCTTCATATATAACCCTAGCTGCGTTTTGCGGTTTCGCCTGTGTCACCTACGGTTTTCGCGCTATTTTAGTTATCCTACTGGATTAAAACTTTTATTCCAGAATGAAAAGTATTCCATGTCCTTATCCAAGGTATCTCTATCTCAATATAAAAAAAAACAACACCTAAACCGCTGAACCAATTTGGTTCAGCGGTTTAGGTGTGGAAACGTAACAGACAGTCTGATTACAATCAGTTCAATCCATGAAGTTTTTGCATTAAGTAATAAAATAATTCATGCATAAGGCATAAGGCATTCATAAAGCATGCCAGCAATAATTTTTTAATAATCACAGTATGAATGTATAAGACACGCTTATTACTGACGTAGTAAGTCAGAGGGTTTCGACTATAGTTTCGACCACATTCGGTGGGATTTTCAAGGAGAATACGGGGCGCTCGCGGACGCGGTCGCGGTTTGCCTAGTACATGAATAATTCTCATGTTTTCTACATTCATAATGGTGTCAAAATCAAGTCAGTTTTAATAACAAAATATTCAAAGTGCTAATCATTTGTAATTTCTATATAGTAGTCAGCCGTTATCCACTCTTAAATCGACTTGAAGGCTCAAAATCCCATGACGCACAATCAAATTCACAATGCATCTTATAATCCAAAGGTACATATTGCATACGAATAAATTTAGCCCGCAGAGTCCTGCAGTCAAGGATATCGTGTGTGGTAATCACTTTATTGACAATGCAGGACATACACGACCCAACGTTATTATTTATGTAGGTATACATGTCTAAGTATACGAACTGGACGGAGATAGGAATACGGACAAAAAACTATAGAGTAGTTATATCTTCAATACTATTATATGTATTGTGCTTATTTAATTTACCACGATGAGATGCTTAGTGATTGAAAAAGTGGAAGAAATGCTTATTTTATTTAACATTGAGGCTATCGCAATACAAATAATTCTATAAGAGATTAAGTTTGGATGTACCAATCGACCCAGATATGAAGCCCCCAGTTTAAAGAAAAGGCTATAACTATCGTAAAACCTTTTTCTACGTTTGACCACTATCTCACTTGATGGTCAGTGACGCTGTGGTCGTAGATGTTATCACGTTAGATCTAGAATGCTAACTGGATCTCACTGCTGCTTGAACACACTATGTGTTTGGTGACAATTATTCAGTCTTGAGGGTGGTAGCTAGCCAGGCAGGTACTCGAAAGTACCCTACTATCATGCTAAATTTAAAAATGGTGTTACCTTCGCCGGAAGCACAAGCCGTTGGTGGAGATATAATAAGCGAATCAGATATAATCAGCGCCCGTCAGTTATACAGCCGACGCTTCCACCGCTGAGCTATCATCGCTTCAAAGCCCTGTCCTAGTATTTGGTGCTGAAAGTCACGCAATAATAAGGGTTGTTTCAGAAATTGGAACGCTGTAATAATCTATGTAATGAATTTGTATTGTTCTTTTTTATAGCCTAGTAGGCAAAGCGACACAGACGGTATTATTATATATACATTACGGTCAATTTATTCACAAACAACATTTTCCAAAAACATTTTCATTTTGGTCAAAATATGTTTTAAGAGCTCTTTTTTTTTAGATTTGTAATTAGCAGTGTGATGTTGATATAACGCTTGATATTCCAGAAAAAAATAAGATTAAAACCAAACACACCTTAATTAAGCAAAATGAAACGTCTCCATTCATTTTGCTCTGACCACACGACCCGACATTTGGTCAAACCGCGAAAGTGGGATTGTTTGGCATCATTGTTTGACTCATGGACTTTGATACCTGGTATTATTTAAACAATTCAATATACAGTACTTTCGCTGCAACACACAATCCGGTGGCGAATAAAAAAATCGGCAACAGCTGTCAGATGTCATTATTTCAATATTATTATATCGTTAAATCATTACAGCAAGTTAGCGTATATTCAGGGTCATATTTTATTTAAAAAAGTATTTTTCCAAATAAGGAAGTTCTCAATTAATTGGATTGGTGTATATATAGGTAACTTACTATCACTAAACTTTGTAACTTAGGATAATATCTATTAGTAATAATTTTTGATGAATACATTATTTGAATTTGAATTTGGATTGTATTTTTTAACCTCGATTACATTGTTATTTATCAATTTATTTGTTATTCGATTTATCTATATATTTAACTTGGCCCTATATAAACTTAGTAAATAGATTAACGATCACATAAGTATTTATATGTTAAGTTTGAAGAAAATCTTGAAAATAACGCATAGATGTAGGTAGGTGCAAATCGATTTTTATTTATTTGGAGAAACAACACAGGCACACAATATTTTGATAATAGTTACTTTTGAAGCTTTAGCAATTAGACAATTTATTCACAAATAAAAGTTTACGCGTCACATCAGGAAAATGATAATAATGCAGCTTACTTTAAAGATGTATGATTTCAGTGTTTAAAAATTAGAATAGTGCCGATTTTCTACACTGTGAGCTAAATGCTCACCTAAAGTCGCCGATACATGTGTTATGTCCAATGTTTACCTGGCTGTTATGTCCTAAGATAAAAACCTAAAAAAAATTACCAAAACATGAAACCGACTTCAACACTCAAAAGTGACAAAATAACTTGTTGAAGTCGGTACCATGGGCACATTATTTGGATAATACTCGTAGGTCTACTTTTGAACTATTATGGTACCTACCGACTTCAACAAGTTGTTTCACAGTTTTGAGAGTTGTCGGTTTCATTCCACGTCCATAGAACTCGCCAACCGCACTGAGTGCACGTTCCATTCCACGTTCAAAATCTAGCCTAATAACAAGAAAACGCTGTAACAACAAAAATAGTAACTAATAGTAGCCTAGTAACAACAAAATCACAAAAACCGAGAGACAGCTCGTAGCAAGGAAGCGACAGGACACTATCTCCGCGGTATAGCTTTTCCTCTAAGCGATTCTACTGCACTATATGCCACTGGCATGGCTTGTATAACTTTTGATAGCCTGGTGGCTGGACAATGGCTGCAGATAAATACGAATAGATAATGCATAGTGTATGGAACGGAAGCAATTTAAATTTACGTATGCAGATGTAACTAATTATAAGGACAACATTGTTACCATTTTTTTGCAATAAAGAATATATATTGATTGATTGATCAATCAATCCGTTCACTTCAAAATATTCTCTGCATACTATATCACTTGCCACTTGCATGGTGTTGAAGATATATCATGATCGATGTACTTGCCTGGCAAGGTACCACCAAGTTGAAAAACTGTCACCAAACATGTAGTGTGTTCTGGTTGTTGTCCTTGAGATCCAGTTAATATTATATCAAGCATTCAACCTGCGACCACATCGTCATCGATTATCGATAGGGATAGTGGTAATCTATATATGTATTATAATAAAGATCATCAGAGGTATGTTTTTTTTTTTTTTCATCACACTCAGACCCCCGCACTAGGATTCCCTGTATCGCGGGAGGCATGGACACACACAATCACAGAATACAAACATCCAAGACCCGGGACAAACATCTACACTCATCGCACAAATGTTTGCCCCTGCCGGGATTCAAACCCAGGGTCCCAGAGACACAGAATTCATGTCGATGACACAAACCACTGCGCCACGGGACCGTCAAACCGACTTTTTAACAATGGTTTGTAAAACCATTGTTAAAAAGTAATAATAGTTAATCCGATGAAACTGATTAATCATCACCATCTCACCTCGTTCGTTAATGGGATAATATTACACAACACTAGGGATTCTGAATTCAAATGTGTGCATGACCTCATGCCCACATGGCAACCCACAACGAATTTGCGATTCGGGCCGCGTACCTATTGTTTTACTTTTCGAATTTCGAATGTTTCGACAGTTTGAAGGCTTGTCATAAAAAGACGTATCATCAGTTTACACGGACCTTTTTTATACTTTATAGGTGTAACGTTTGACCACTATCTCACTTGATGGTCCGTGACTATGTGGTCGAAGATGTAATTGGGTTATTATCTATTACGTTTCCAAGCTTTTAAGGTAAGCACCTTGGTGACAGTTATCAAACTTGATGGTAATGCAATATAAAGTCAAAATACTATTTCGTGATTTTATATTCATTTGATTCTATAAAAAGGACCGTATGAATCAAATTTTATTTATTATTTATTTTAATTTATTTATCACACCTAGTCCTCCGTACTATGATTTGTGTCGCGGGAGGCCTGGACACACACAATCACAGCACACAAACACCAAACTCTAAGCTTGTTAAAATTAATTATTATAAATAAATAAAAAAATTTGCCACATGCATATTTTTCTAATCATCTTTATTCGGCTCTATTTCTGGGCGCAGTCCGTATAGCTGACAACAAATACTATTTAAAATGTAGTTATTATTTTTAATCCGTTATACTAAATAGGTGCATTTTTCTATCAGTACTTTACAAAATATTTAAGAAAATTAAGATGTCAACTTACCTAAATGTAACTCGAGGTTCTTTAGTTAGACGGTCATCCATTCGACAGGATTATGTAGTGCCCTATTTACTAACATTTTTACTAAAAAAAACCAGCCATATCACTATGGCTATGTAGATATCCGTAGATTTCATAAAAAAACAAATAAAGTAAGCAAAAATCTTTATTTTCTCGATAATTGTTCCTAGATGGCGTAATAGTCACAGAAATTGACCGGTCATTATCAATTGAGGGAAGCAATATTTATTCTCTCAACTGTATAAAATGTATTGTTTGTTGCATCAGTTTTGATTAGAAATGCGTAGGTCACATACAAGAAGAGTACACCAAAATAAAGCCGGGTCGTCTAAAAACGCAATAAAGTATTACGAGAATATTCCAGAATTGAAATCGAAAACAGAAAGAAAAACACCTGAGTAACAGACGTAGGTATGAGGAAAATTTGTCATTAAACAGTGATAGAACGATTTCAAACTATATAACGCCATCTGTTGGGTACTTTTGTGAGTAGATACGAGTTTCGTTTTTGTTTGAAAACGTCTCATTAACGTTTTTAACTCTTTTATTGGAATCGGTTGGTAACATTTGGAGGCTAATTTATGCAGCCTCTTAAATATGATCTATATATCCAAACGGAACTTTCTCAATAAGACATTGTTTTAATATTCTATTTGGCACTTGATCAAGACTTTCATTGGGGATTTGGCACAAAGTTGTCACTCAGCCAACTTTTGGATTATGTTCTGAAGTATAGATTCGATCATCAGTGCTCTTTAGATACTTTTCTTGTAATTTTTGAAATATAATTTCGATTTAAATGTATATTTTTCAAGTGTACTCCCACACTTCCGTTTCTGAAAAATTTAATGACTTTATTTTATACATTAGGTACTTAAAATATGGCAAAGGTAGTTGAAAATCTGATCCCCATAGTAGGATACCCTGGGTTATGAAGATCAGTTACAGTACTAAAAAGCAATCTTCATAATTTGTTTGTGTTCGGATAAGAGATAAAATCTATACAATATATGTAAGGACATAAACAGTATATACGTACATATGTTTGTATTAGGAGATAGCATCGACCTGCTTTGCTTATATAATGTCTGCATGAATGACAATGAGGTGTTGGTTATATGGACTTTATTTAAGCATTGAACTACGCAGTAATGTCAAACGGTGTCAATCAACACGAGAGAGAAAAATACATTTATTATTTTGGCTATAATCTTGATCACCTATTCATATCTTTCATATATAAATTTCTACACTAATATTACACACTAAAACTTAAGTAACGCAACCCAAGATGTAAAAAAAGTTCCCTAAAACGTCTTTCGTCGCATGCGCTGCGGAAACTATTGATGACAGAACAAAAGTATGTTCTACAATATTAAATAACATATCAATATCTACAAAAAAACTTCGCGATAAACAAAATAAATATAAACAAAAGGTATAAATTGAACAAAAATCTTATGTCCACCCGTGCGAAGCCGGGACGGGCCACTAGTCAGTTATATATCTGCTAAATACCACCAGCGCCGCCGCCTTGACGTCTAACTTCTTTGGAATAGATATTAATACTAACCGAGACGTGGAGAAAACGATAAATCGGGGTTGAGTAAAATGGAGACAGGTCTCAGAGACCGCGAATGTCCAAGAAACTCAACGGGATCAATGATTGTAATTTTTAGACTTTCGCGATTCGAACACATTTAATAACAATAAATCAAACGGGGCTTAATCGCGAGAAAAACATTTATTAATTCATTTACCTCGACGTTCCGACCAAGTTGCATTGGTCGTGGTCACGAGAAGACTGCTCGTGTGAAGTGAAGTCTTCTCGTGACCACGACCAATGCAACTTGGTCGAAACGTCGAGGTAAATAAATTACTAAATTCAAATATTTGAAGGAAAAAATTCGGCTGCTAGTGGGACTTGAACCCACGACTACAGAATACCGTCCTGTCCGTCCTACATCACCGCAAGATGTTAATAAGGAAGGAAGTAATTCGGCCCTAGTGGTGTGGGCTGCTATAGCTTAGTTGGACAAAGCGACAGGACGGTATTCTGTAGTCGTTCGTGGGTTCAAGTCCCACTAGCAGCCGAATTTTTTCCTTCAAATATTTGAACTGAAGTTCTGCCTAGCATAGCGTTAATGCGATACACAATAAAATCTCTTAAATTACTAAATGTTTTTCTCGCGATTAAGCCCCGTTTGATTTACTAACCTAAGTGTAATTATTTTAATAACTTTAATTTTTTGTTATTCTATCCTAAGTTTTAGACAGAATTCCATTATCTGCGTTAATGCGACATATATAATAATAAACTAGACTCACGTTCTCTAAGCATTCCAACCTTATTTTGTCCATAGGTCCAGCGTATACATTCAATACTATCTGCCCAATCTTCCTTTGAAAGTATCATAATTTGAGTAGTGCTACTAAGATAAGATATTTATATACATATGTTTATCTTGTTGAATGGCTTAGTTCGCCATATTTAAGTTGCACTAAGGAATATTTTGGTTGACTAACTGATATTTAAACTATTATAGACTAACTGTCACTTTTTATTGCAAAATCCGCCAAAGTCTACATTTTGCCTGTAGGATAAAAGGTGACACTTACTGTTTTCTTTCAATGTTTTTTCAGTGGCCCATTCAACCAATTGTCCTTTAAGTAACCCAATAGTCCTAGCGCAACGGACTTTTGTCACAATATTTACTTTGCCTTCGATTTTTAACAAAGGAGTCCTTACGCTAATAATGCCATTTTGTTTTTTTTTTCTTTCAAGCCAGTAACAGCATGTAATTGTCATTTTAATTTCTTTTTTTTGGCTACCTCTCGGGTCTGTGTTGTATGATAATGTGTTATTTGAGTAGGAGATTCAGTTTTCGAATAGAGATTGATTTTAAGATAGAAGAGCTACTATTACAACAATTTTGTCGATACTTCCAAATTTGTCAAGTAATGTAAACCATTACAGGAATCAATCAAACACGACAGATTAGACCAGGTGTGTGGAATGATGGAATTTAGGGTGATTAACAGAAATGTTGTCTTTGTACTATTTTCAACCGACTTAAAAAAAGAAGGAGGTTACTCAATTCGACCGTATATATGTTTTTTTTAATGTGTGTTCGCCGATAACTTCGTCGTTTATGAACCGATGTTGATGATTCTTTTTTGTTTGATAGTGCATACTTTCGTGGTGGCCCCATTTAAATTTCATCAAAATCAGATCAAGTGGTTATTGAGTTACACTCCAATAACTGGAAGTGTCTCGCATACCTGACGATATTATAGTTGCGGTTGAAAACATCGGAGAACATACACAATGACGATTGATCCCGTGAGTAGCTAAGGTCAGTAAAAAGGGTGAAAAAATTTTTTTTACCAAAATATAGAACCGCCTTCCACACTCAAAAGTGTGAAATAACTTGTTGAAGTCGGTTCCACTTTTTGGTAAATTTTTTTTTAGTATAACGTATTTTATTTTAAACAACTGTTGATTTGATACAGACCTTCTTTGAAAGCTTAAGTCTAAGATTTTCAAAAGATCGAACCAGGGCCTGTCAGGTTAAAAGCCTATCATTGCTTCAAACAATATCTTGGACGATAATTTATGAGTTCAAATATATAGTCAACCTAGGTCGCCTTGTACGAGTACATTGGAACGTCAAATTATCTGTCAACCAACATTGGCTCTACCTTAGGGGCAGACTCACTCCTAACACTGTTAATATTACATCGGAATGTTCATGTGAATTACCTATTTGATATTAATAAGTTTAAGGTTAGTACTTTGTTACTATGGGTTTTTGAATTATCTAGTAAATCACAGAAAAAACATAATTACGAATTCTAAATTTGAAACAAATAAAACACTGAAGGCAACAGATGTCACATTTTGTAAAATAATAATTGTAAATATGGGAATTTGTCCACTGTGGCTGACGTTCCATGTTATTGTATATAAGTTGAGTGAACAACTAAACAAACTACCAACCAAAAATATACACAGAAACCGAAAAATCATTCCATTTTCACTTCTAAATCTTTACATATACGGTACAAATACTTCTTAGTGAAGGGGTACACATGACTGTGTAATTGAGTAGAGTTGACAAAAAGTGACCCCCATTGAACGAATGGTCATTATTCAAGTTACGTTGTTGTATGCAAATCTTAAACTTCATCTATTGTGACCTTGACCTTAAAGTCATCAGGAATATATTAGGAATCGAACTTGACCAAGGGTCAGGGGTCCTAAGGTCAATTTTGATTGACACTCCGGTGACGCTAACGATTGTTTTTGTGCTTCCATATTGTATGTGGCGTTAATGATTTTGAGCTGTTACCAACATGTCTTTGTTTATAGTTTTCATTAAATTATTTTTATTATTTAAAAAAGAGCACAGTATTGTTTGCTTTGTAAGAAAAATAAAGTTTCTTGACTGATGACTAGTCGTACCGTTACAAAGGTATTTCTTTCACACAATATAATCGGATATATATTATTGAGGTTGAAACACTTTGTAAAGCTGTCAGTGTTCTTACATAAACAAATCAGAATTTATGAGGAGATATTTAGTTTCAGCAATATATATATATATAGCTACCTACCTTCGCGTGACCAAAATTCTGGCACATCAAATATGTGCTCAACGAATCAGCATTACCATACCGCTGCCAGCCGGTAGCGGGATAAAACATTTGAGTTATATCTGTAGACTGCCAGTGGCTGGTGGATTGCCCAAATGTTATTGTAGTGGCTGCAGTATTGTAATTAGTTATTAGTGTTTTATTTTAATAAAGGAGTTATTACCTACCTACCTATAAATCATCATCTCACGTATTGGCATTATATTGACTTATACCATGTGTTATTGTAGACTCGCTCCGTACAAACTTATAAGGGAATATGCAGTACTGCTTTTTTAAATTCAATCCTACGTTCTATGACAAAGAGTTGTTAGAAATGCAGCTGATCGAAAAATATTTTCATTGCGTATCAGGGATGTTATACGCATAAGAGGCATGTACATACATAATTTCAAAATTCACACAATCTTTCTCGTTTATTTTTTTAAAGTATTTCACCAGTTTCCTGGCCAACTATTCGGTCAATATATGGTGCTGTTTCGTACCTTACACGGAACTCACCAATATTTTTTTAGGGTGCGACTAGCCCATGCCCCCCTTGCATGCGATACACATTAATTTGCAACGGCAAAACTAAATCAAAAGTGGGTTTGGCATAATTAAGAATTTGAATTTTAAGTAAATGTTAAAGGATGGAAAACACTACGTAGCATTAAATATCTCTATGAAGTGACTAAAAAAATTAATAAACATTTCATAGTGCTACATTTGTGAACACATCAATGTGTTTATTGCTGAGTTAGATGGAATTGCAATAGTTTTTCTTAATTGAAATAATGTGTTCAGAAATATATGAGGAAATGAGAAGACCTGGTAGATAACGGTTGCGTCAATGTCACTAAAAATAAAGAAGAAAAATCTCTAGGTATTCAAATTTAAAAAAAAACTTCTCCGATATTCAAGAGGTTCACCTGAACTAAGTGACTCGTGAATGGAAGCAGCCTATTGTAATTCACATTAATCCAGTAGATTTAACATTGGAATAATGCAATTTATATTTTTTAGACTTTCGCTATTCGAACACATTGTTATTAAATCAAACGGGGCTTGACAGTCTTCTCGTGACCACGACCAACGCCACTCGGTCGAAACGTCGAGGTAAATAAATTACTAAATGTTTTTCTCGCGATCAAGCCCCGTTTGATTTAATAACAATGCAATTTAGATTTTATGCGATTTTTTAATTAGGGTTTCCTAAAAGATATCTGAATTTAGCGGGCTTAATAGTGAAAGCTATTTAATACATATAAGCTATTTATTTCTACATAGTGTGGAAAGAGTGAACGAAAAAACACACACGCATCTGTCTGTTTTCAGCAGGCAACTTTCTTTTATTCTGGTACAGTTATATTTTAACTATAAATATGATGAAACTATTATAAAAAGCTTTGTTTCAAGGGTTTGTTTGTTAGGTTGAACGCGCTAATCTCAGGAACTACTGCTTGGAATTAAAATAATATTATAATATATTTTTTATTATCCATATATCGAGGAAGACGTCGAGCTGTACCTATAACATCACGTTACGACCAATAGGAGAAATAAAATAAATAAAAATGTTTTTTGTTTTTGTAGATTTGCTCGTAAAAATCGAATCATAGAACCTTAAAGAATATATCACAATATATGTTCTTCTTCTTCTTAAATTATGGTTTCTGTGACTTTTACTCAATAATATATTATGGTGCTGAATTTATTTTGAAACAGAAAAACATAAATAATTTTGGTCCTTCACTGGATCAATGCAAAGTTACCATCATTACTTCGGCCGCCGGTCAATACCTGGTGCCTGCCAGTGCCACGCGCCAATGAGGGTACGCTGATTCCGTGATTAGATTAAAAAAATATGATTCCAATTTCGAAAATATAAATTACGCGCTCTGCAAAGCTAAAGAAGCAGTTTTATAATGACCATAATGTTCTATTTTTATTTTTTACAGTCACTTGCAAGGGTTGTATAATGTTTTCCGACAATAAAACAGCTATTTTAGTGTGGAAATGGAACCAAAGTATGAATTAGGAACGTTATTAGGGTTATAACAATGATAGCGTATATGAAGTAACTGCTACTTATTCTTAATAACAGTTTAGTACGTTATTTAGCTACAAAAATATTATTATGGTGCGTAATTGAAATACTTTCTATACTTTCAAAGGCCAAGATGAGCAAGTAATTTTTATCATCATCATCTCAGCCATAGAATATTCACTGCCATATACCTCCCCCAATGTCTTTTTAGAAGGGGTTTGCCGCCACCCTGCGCCAGTACCCGCCATGCTTAGCAGGCGACTTGGCGAGTTGATTTTAGCTGCAGAAGGCGGCAGCGCTGATAAATAAAATAAATATAAATTGATGAATAGCTATTTTATGCCTGGCCACGGCAGTAGTGCTGCACTGTGACTTTGCAATGAAGTTCTTCATTGCAAGAACTTCATTCAGCAGATATTTTCATATCGGTTGATCAACATTTTAAAGTTTATTTTTATAAACTTTAAAAACACTTTTTACACGTTAAGATCACTTTCATTTTATTAACGATCTGAAACTATTGTGGTTCGACAAATGAAACCTCTCCGCTCTTATACGAAAACTTACCATTAATGTCAAGATTTTTTTTATCCTCAAGTTTCAAAAATGTAATCAAACACATAGTGTATTCAAGAAGCAGTTCTTGAGAGCCAGTAAACAATTTAGGTCTAGCATGGTTACATCTTCGATCACATCGTCACAGACCATCAAGTAAGTGGTAAATTTATGTGAATGAACTTCATCAAATGGCACAGAAGCAGAGAATAGTGTGAATGGACAGAAAATAGACACATAATTTACGGTAAGAAAAAACCCGTACGCCACACGGGTGTAACCCCGGTTCGCCACTAGTCTTAGTATCTTCCTATCCCACTAATATTATAAATGCGAAAGTTTGTGTGAATGTGTGTCTGTTCGTTATTTCTTCACGCTCAAACGTCTACAACGATTTCGATGAAATTTGGTATGGAGATAGTTTAAACCCTGGATTAATACACATAGCTTACTTTTATTCAAGAAAAAGTATAGTTCCCGTGGGATAATTGAGGCAACGGGAAAACCGTAATCCACGCGAGTGAAACCGCGGGGTGCTACTAGTAGTAAATAATATAATAGCTCCTTTCCAAACATCCTGTACTCGTAGGTCTCTTTCATCCTTTCATCATTTTTACCGATCTAATCGTAATTTTATCGCACAATACGCCGGCACGCGCCGCGGTTTGTACGACCGGACCCTTCTTTTGTCTAACTTACCTTTGTTTTTGCGAGTAGCCCTTACTTTGATAAACGAAAAAGGTTTCGCTCGTGGAATAAGGTTATAAATTCTATGTATTTTTTACCGACATCAAAAAAAGGAGGCTACTCAACTTTTATTTTATGTGTCTTTGCGGATAACTTTATCGTTTATGAACCGATTTTGATGATTCTTTTTTTTTTGATAAAGTATACTTTCGCGGTAGTCCCATTTAAATTTCATCAAAATAGGACAAGCGTTTCTTTAGTTATACCCCAATAACTGAAAAGTGCATACTCGGCTACGCATACCGAAGACATCGGAGAACATCAGCATCATCATCTTAGCCATAGGACGTCCACTGCTGGACATAGGCCCCTCCCCCATTGATTTCCACAAGAACCGCATCCAGCCCTTGCCTGCGATCTTAGTCAGGTCGTCTGTCCATGTCGGAGCACATACACAATGACAATTGATCCCGTCAGTAGCAAAGGTCACTAAAAAGAGGGAACATTTTTATTAACTTTGATATATTTTATTTGATCACGATATTTCTGAAAAATAATGCACTATCAAGTGTTTACTTAGTATTTTGTTTTATCTTACTTTATTATATAGAATATTCGTTACTTGGGAACTCAATCTTGATTTATTTTCTTCACAATTTCAATATGCTTGTTTCAATTTGTAAATATTTATGTAATTATTTTGTCATTTGTAATTTATCTTCTTAGTTTGAACCAGTATCCGTTAATTTGACAGCCAACACTCCCACCGCTGAGCTATCATCACTTCAAAATATGTACTAGTTATATACCAGCTCCACAATTTTTAATTTAAAAGTATTTCGATGTCATTTTTACGAAACAATTAAGTATGCAAGAATACCGTTGTAAATAAAAAAAAATCTAAAAGTAGTCCATGTAGTTTTGATATAACAATATACATATATATAAATAATAATAATAATATACATAAATCTTGAAATACCACAGTATAAATATATACGTTAACAAAAGTTATTTGTTGAATACTACTATGTACCTACTAGCTGCGTTAACATTCCAAAACCAGCAATAAAGTTTCTGCTTAAGGCATCCTTAGATATTTCTCATCAACTAAAGTTGCCAAAACGGATCTCCAAAGTTCAAATGGTTAGATACGGGCACTTGAATAGCAAATTCCATAAGTGTTCAAACTGTAATCCATAAGCCTAGCCTATAGCATTCCTGGCATGCTTAGTGCTTACACAACATATTATTTAACTCAACTTTTTTTTTCTCTTAGCCATGTGCGTCCACTGCTGGACATATGCGTCCCCCATATAGGGGGGACTTGCCAATACTCGCCACGCTTGGCAGGCGGGTTCGCGAGCGCAGGATGATGTCCAATCCTCAACTTACTACATAAAAATGTTTGGAATGCGAAATTACTCACTTATACTGTGCATATATATCTATGTACTGTACATATACAACACAGTGTATACTCAAGCAGCAGGCAGGGCTTCCAATGTGTATTTTGTTTTAATTTTTAATAATGATAATTTTAATTAAAAAAATATTTTAAAATATAATTATTTTTATAATAATATAGCTACTATGCTCTACAATGTATTTCATAGGAGGGTTGTTTGGATAATAATTCTCTGAGCGATCATCATCATCATCTCAGCCATAGGACGTCCACTGCTGGATATAGGTCTCCCCTATTGATTTCCACAAGGAGCGGCCCGCATTCATGACCTACTGGCATACAGATGACCTACTGGCTAAAAAGAAATACTAATTATAAATTATTATTATTATTATTATTTAAGTTTATTAGACATTTAGGATCTTCAACAAAATACGCTGAAAAGACAACACAGTATGCTTAGAAAATGGTCAAGCCTTGAGAAACTTATTGTTTATCTTTCGGAGGAGGCATCGAGACATCTTCGACACAGTTTTAAATTGCTGCAGTTGTCATCGAGTCTCACATGCCTGTAATACAATCATGTTAATGTTCCAAATAAAGAAATAAATTGAATATAATGAATAAAAAATTCACCTTTCACGGTTTAAAAGCATGCAAGCATGACCTATTTATTTGCTTTTTTATCATCATCATAACAAATTGCGTGAAAATCAACTACAAAACAAAACTAAAACAACTAAAAAACAACATATTTCATGACAACATATTTTTAAGATAGATCTATACATACAATATTCAAGGTTACCGATGAAAATTACAATGATATTTAATACCTACTCATGTTCCATCTCTAACTCAAAGCTCCCATGCAAGTCAACGTTTCGAAATGATGAGTAAGCTCTGAGACTTAGTGTGGGCGTAGTTCAAAGTGGCTAGGCCCTGGGCTGTATTGCAATTGTAATTAGTTAAACACCGTCGAGGAATCCTTAGGTTACTGCATTGTGTACAAACAGTTGGCATAAGAACATAGTAATCGGGCACGTTTAGCAAATACTCAAAGTGGGCTCACGACTGGCTTATCCGCTAACGCGAAAAAGACCTTTGTCGCAGAAGAGGTAATATAAAAGGCTGATTATACCCATTCTTTATCTATTTTATCAAAATTATGTAGTAATATAAATAAAATATACATACCTATGTATATACTACTACTTTTAATTCAAGGACTCGATGTAAGATATCGAGCAAAATTAAAAAACAGTGTATGAAAGGTGTTATAGATTTCACTAAAAGAAGTGTAATTGGATATTAAAATACACGTGTTTAAATTATCAATAAGTTTTCCATATGTATATTATGACCTACTTTTTAATATAAATTCCATTCAATAAAGTAGGTAATATTAATAACGGATTTAAATGAATGTGCCCTTCGACGCCCGAAAACGCTCAGAAGAAAGTGTCCATAATGGTAATGTTAAATGGAAAAATAACCTTGACATGACCGAGGAGTAGGCTGCATGACCTAGTTGGTCACCCAAAATTGCATAGATGGAATCTTCTATGAGCACTTCATCCATAATCTGTATTTTAAACGCGCTGCTAATAATTTATTATTAAAACAATCGAATATCACAAGTAATCATTCTTAACCAGATGAGGCATAGTTTTCAGTACAAACCTTTGAGAACCTATTAGCTTATGCAAACAGCTTACCCACTAATATTTGAATTATTGATACCTGAGACACGATTGACATTTGATCAATAATTTGATAGTAATAAATTTAGCATGTGGTTAACATTTTCACTGTATTACGCAGATGAATTTATACAATAGGCTTGTAGGAGTATTAATACCTAGTAGGTTGGCATTTGTATACTGATTAGGCATCTGGGGCGGTAAGCGTTGATTGTTATCCAATCAAATAAAAAAGAGATCGTTTTTCTTGATAAGGTTGTCAATTATATGAGTTTTGCGTACTACGTATAAGGTATTCGAGTGTATTAATACAGATATGTCATTAAAATTAAGTTATTAAATTACAGTGATTAATTTTTTATTATGTGTCTTTTTTTGTGTACATACTTTATTGACGTAAATTAGTTGTTGCAATTACTAAAGGGGAAACCATTGTACCCCGAAACACAGTGCAAACTAGTTCGGTGTCAATGGGTTCACATATGTACCATAAACCACAAATTTATGTCAAATAAAGTTATTTGTCTTCGTGTAAGTATTTAAACTGACATAATGATTTATATTATAATTAATCATTATTATCGCAGTTGTTACCATGGAACGAAAACAAATAGGTAAGTACTTATAAGTTCACATGTAATAATATATGTGAGTAATTATTCATATATTGAATACTCAGCATGATATAAACCTTGCCAACTGTTAAACTTCTTTGTTCATCACTAAATGTAACAATTTAATAAAGTAAGTAAATAAATATATGTATAAAAATCACTATCAAAAGCACTGTAAGTTATGTATTTTTATAATCCTACTAATATTATAAATGCGAAAGTTTCTGTGTATGTGTGTATGTGTATGTGTGTGCGTATGTTTGTTACTTCTTCACGCTCAAACGGCTGCACTGATTTCGATGAAATTTGGTAGGGAGATAGTTTAAGCCCTGGATTAACACATAGGCTACTTTTATCCCGGAAAAAGTATAGTTCCCATGGGATAATTGAAGTAGCGGGAAAACCGTAAAACGCGCGGGTGAGACCGCGGGGCACGGCTAGTAATATTATAAATGTGAAAGTTTGCATGGATGGATGGATGTTTGTTACGCAATCACGCTCAAACGGCTGAACGGATTTGGATGAAATTTGGTTCGTAGATACTTCAAGTCCCGGAATAACACATACGTTACTTGTCATCATCATCATCATCATCAATCATCACCACGGGGGTAAAACCGCTGGGCGCAGCTAGTAAGTAATAAAATATATAAATAGTTTCGATTCGAGTATGCACTGCGAAGACGATAAAATCACATAACAAAGCGAAATCATCAAATTATAATAATTTTATTATGCACTCCCACCTCGCCTCATAATTTCCATTAGGTGACCTAACGCGAAGGCTCTTCAATTTATAGTGCTGCCCGTCGCTGTACGAGGAGTATTTAGCGCTACTAGGACCGTACCTGGGCTATAGGGCTGCTATCTTACGATATCGATATTTGTAAGCTTATGCAACGTTTTGTATGTTAAATGTATGTATATATTTATACAAATGTAAATGTATGTGTGTTGTATGTTATATTTTGCTGTTACTTCTTGTGTAAGGCACCCAAGTTTAATTGACACCAAGGGCTTATCGAAATTAAATTACTTTTTTTGTTAATGGTATACCAAATCTTACTAATATTATAGTCATAAGTTTGTGTGTACCTTTGTTACTTGTTCACGGTAAAACAGCTACAACAATTTCGATGAAATTTGTGCGATGTGGAGATAGGTTAGACCCTGGAATACTACATAGGCTACTTTTGTCCCGGAAAAAGTACAGAGTTCCGGTGGGATAATTGACGTGGCGGGAAAACCGTAATCCACGCGGGTGAAATCACGGGGTGCTACTAGTAGAAATATAAAAGCATGGCTAAAGTATTTTTATTTAAGTGCAGCTCGGATTCAAAAACAATATGATGTGTGGCTATTCATTGGTTAAAAAATAACTTGTCACACACACACATTTATTCTTTATAATAAAATTTGCATGAAACACAAAAAAATTTTTGCGATTCACTTGCACTTGACACTCAACTGGCAGCAAGAAGGCTTTAGAAGCAAAAGAACACTATACTATGATGATCCAAGACAGAAGGGAGCGAGTGATTTTGGAAACCGGTAGGTATTTATACGAAAATGTATTTGGTAATATCGCTTTCCGAATAGGTTGGGGTATCGTGTAACAGTACGATTGCCGTAAGTACTGCAAATGGCTTACCAACACTTGTTCTAGTTACTTTACAAATAGAAATTGTAGTGTTTCACTCATGGGTGAAGTTTTTCAGCGTTTCGTGTTGCGAAACCTTTTCTACGCTTGGGATACTTTTTTTGAACCCATGTCAAAAATCATTTTTACGCACATGTAAACTAATAAGTATATCCATATTATTATATAATTGCTATAATAATATCAGCTTTCTGTTATTGTTTTTTTTTTATTTATTGAATTTTTCATACCGGATTTCATGACATAAAAAATCACTCAATAGATGCGTTCTGAAATAGTTAGTAATAATAACATCTTACATAGTAATATTATTACAATGCTTTTCTTCTATACCATTCTCATTCTCATCTTCATTTCTTTAATTATATGCTATTTTCATGTTTTAGACAAATTTCTAAATAGTTTAGTACAGAAAACATCTACATGATGATCGGAAAAAACAAACTGATGCTAATAAACTATGCTAGGTATTATATTTTTATAGTTTTCACACACCGTTGCCCTTTTCCATGTTTTGATGCAAATTAGTAAATAGCATTTATTTACTTATTATAAGCCAACAGGGGTTGATTCTGTAATAAAAAAATAAAAATATTATTATTACAATATTATCGATATTCATGCGAACATCACTAGGAAACCCGTTGACTTATTTGGCCTGGTGCTCGATTAGGCGTGCGAGTAACTCGTAGGCGCTGCCACTGATTCACCAACATCCATCCTAATTAGTGTTAGGAACTATGTTTAATGTTCTGTATGGTCGCCTAACAGGCGGGACGGGAAATGTAGTTGTTAGCCTAGTTGTTAACAGTGAAACCTCATATATTTTTCTTTATGGGAAATACTAAGATTTGGAAACATTTTTAAAACTAGCTACTAGTCCTCTGCGGATAATCAAAGTTTTCGAGAAGCCAATATTTGATTTTAACTTTTCGCTTCAACGGTTTTTTTAAACGTAGTAATTTGTTTCCGAACATGTATAAATATTGTTTTTTAGGCTCACGTGTTGTTCAGATTCGACAACTGGGCACAACTGTATAGTCTGTCTAGGCAAATGTTAGTACGTTTTACAATATTTGCTATTAATATTAAAATAATTATTGTTAATTGATAAATTTGAATGTTTTATAATGTATTAGCGGATATGGACGAAGATACGAGCATAGAAGCTTTTGTGTCTTCATCATCATCTGTAGGTTGCCTGTCCACGTCTAGAGGTTAAATCGATAAATCGGCGAACTTTGCTATGTCTTCAAGCGAAAAAGGTCTTCAACGCTGGCAATATATAAATATTAGCCGTGACCACGCAGCATCCCGGAAGTTGCGTAATCACATTTTTTTATGTACAGTAGTTATTATGCTGTGTATTATAACATAACTTTTATACTAGGATAAAGAAATTAAATCACATAGAAATACACCTGATATATAACCTGGCATGTACAATATTATAGGATATAGATAGGTACCTTTTTGAGAAAATGTGGGAAGTCATTCACAACTGTCGACTTATTAAAGACCTTCGACTGACATCTAAAATGAACACCCACTTAATATTTTTAGCCAATATACCATTCTCATTTTTTAAACAATTACTATAAAAGTACAGAGCTTATGAGTGAATTCATTGTCTAAGTCTGTGTTTCCTTATAAATACAATCTGGGTAACTTCAAGTCACGAGTGAATAGGTAGATTCTTCTTGTTACGCATGTTCGATCGTAGACCGCATCATCACCTAACATCAGGTGAGATAGTGGTCAAACGCTTGCGTATTCCCAACAAAAATTGAAATTCATTGTGACAATATTATACTTACAAAACTGAATGCAATTGCAGTAACAACTTAATAACGTGTATTGCGGGTAGAAGAAGCAAACACACATATTTCAACAGACCTACGCGCGCCATACCAGAATACAGAACACAGATACAATACCATCGCATTATGAAAAAAATAAACTACCCATTACACTCTAAGCCAAATTTTATCACCTACTTCCATTTGTTTGTATAACAAAGCATAGCCGAAGTACTCCTGAAGCGTGACCATTTTAAAAATAGATTCTGACTACCCTCCCCAATTTACTGTACTATTTTTGTGCTCGACCAGTAACGAAAATCACTTAATGGACATCCTGAACCGTTAACACTAATTAGCTAAGGCTTGGGCGTAAAAGTATTGTATCGTCTTTGTTTCATCAGAACTTTGTATTTTTTTTTCAATTTGGCTCCGAATAGTATGAGCATTTTGTGAGGGGTAAACAAAGGATCTTTCAGGTGTGTTGTATCATCAAGTGATAAAAAGCGTTAAGCTTTCTTTTCATTTAATTCAGTAAAGTGCTTGCACAATCTTATTACAGCTTGAGTGAAGTTACTGAAACTTGGCTTGAACATTTTGAAAAGAGAAATAAGAGATAGGATATTTGATATTTCGATCCACTTTTCAACATATTCATATATACTGGAAGGTCTACAAATTCGCAAAAACAAGCTAAGACATACTCAATTTAAATAATATTGATCATCTAATCTAAACTTCCACCACTAACGATAAATTTGCTAAGTCTTAATAAACTAATCCACAAGTAAAAGGCTACGATGTGTTTATCAGCTAAGAATAGTATCAATTGAAACTTTTGTACATAGTTAAGGATATGCCTGAATGACCTTGCGAAATAAAAAACTCCACGCCGTATATCTTGATTGTAATAGTTGATAATATAAAAGTTGCACCCCTTGCTTCAAAACGGTGCTAGTAAAATGGTTAACTTTTAGTTAACGAACTAGTTTTGAAGACTATAAATAACAATAAATATTTGTTGCATTACACAATCATTTTTTTAATTTTTCTTTTAGTCGTATGTATGTATATTATGATCTAGGCTGGTATGAACACAATGCTAATACTAACTTCAATACATTAAAAAAACATTAAAAATTTAATACATTGAAAAAGAGTGAGCTGTTACTCGTACTCTAGCTCTAAAAACTGTCACCAATTAAATAGTATTTTCAGGCAACAGTCCTTGAGAGCCAGCAAGCATTGTAAGTGTAAACGTGACAAGATCCTCGACCCCATCGTCACTAACCATCAAGTGAGATAGTGGTTTATCATTAGATTTATAGAGTATAAAATTACATTACTTATTTTCGTAGGCTAGAATAGCAAACTAGCAGGTAGGTATATCATTAGTTTGCTAGGATACCCTGTATCGCGGGAGGCATAGACACACACAATGACAATTCACAAACATCCAAGACCCGAGAACAAACGTCTTTGCTCATCACAGAAATGTTTGCCCCGGCCGGGATTCGAACCCGGGGTCGCGGTTCCAAAGTCAGTGTCGCTGATCACTGAGCCACGACGACCGTCGTCATTTGCATGTCAAAAATATATATTTAACTCTAACAGGACACCAGCGACCACCAATCAGGACCAAAATAGTCCAACATTCCCTCCGAAAAGTGACATCAATTTTGTTGGACACACGTGTTTCTATCGCCCTTGAAAGGGGCTGTGCTATTTTTGGTGTTACTTTCGTGCGGAGTAAGGACGGACAACCTTATGTGATAATTAAAATTAGAATTTATGGGAGAGTTGGTTGCGCTAGTTGTGATAGAAGGATTATTTAGGGTTGTATGAAGGGTTAAGGGATATTAGGGTTATTTAGGGTTATTATCAACAACACTTCTAGTTGTTATTAAATCAAACGGGGCTTGATCGCGAGAAAAACGTTTAGTTATTTATTTACCTCGACGTTTCGACCAAGTTGCATTGGTCGTGGTCACGAGAAGACTGGCCAAGACCAATGCAACTTGGTGAAAAGGGTGAAAAAAATTTTTTTCCCAAAAACGGAACCGTATTCAACACTGAAAAGTGAGAAATAACTTGTCGAAGTCGGTACCATGAGCACAATATTGTGATGATAGTAACTTTTGTAAACTGTCATGGTACCGACTTCAACAAGCTATTTCTCACTTTTGAGTGTTGAAGTCGGTTCCATTTTTTGGCAAACATTTTTTGTTACTTGAGACTCCGTAATCATTGAACTTAGTTTTTTATTATAAATATTTGTCAGGATATACCTACTTCCAGATTTGTTGCATAGAAATATCAAGAAATTAGTCAATTATTTCGTTTTATGATAATGAAATTTTCAAAATGATTCACGGACGGATGCGAACGGATGGACGATGAAATCACGCTAAACCTGGAATAATTAAGAACTCAAGGACTGCTGTCTGAACAAGTGAACACACTATGTATTTGGTTTTCAAACTTGAAGGTGGTGGCTAGCCAGGCAGGTACTCGAAAATACCCTACTACCATGCTGGAAATTTGATAACAGGGCATTCGTCTGTTTGACAGCTAACGCTCCCACCGCTGAGCTATAATCGCTTCATAAGTGATTCTACTTGTGAATGACACTTTGTGATGTACTTGGTGTTAACCCAAACCTAGATTACTTTTGATACCTCACTGCGCCACTTTCGATCCGGTTATAGGGCCTTTATTTGTAGACCATTTCATGACTGCTAAACCACTGGCGTGCAAAATGTGGAACGTGCTTTCTACCTTTGTGTTTCAGGAACAGAGGAAATCACGTTCAAAGATTCCGAAGCTAATAATAGTGTGTTAAACTTCTTCTAATATATAAAAACCTTATGTCAGAGTTTTTGTTATCGAACTCCGCCAAAACGGCTTACCTGATTTTTATGAACTTTTTTGGGTATATTTGGTAGGTCTTATAAAATAGGTCGTAAAATATTTTTCATCCTCCTACCCCCTACCAATATTTTATTATTTTTATATATACAAATATCCAGAAAAATTAATAGTCTATTTATAAATATAAATATATATAGTATACTTGCTGAGCGAAGTTGCGAGTTACTTGTTTTTATTATTATCTAGAATGTGAACCAAATCACATGTCAACACTAAACCCGATACTTCGACAAATATAACGTTACACACATCTCGTATTGAGCAATTTTTGGTATCCTGTCCCGCATCTGTCCCACAGGATGGTAAAAAAGTATCCGTTCGAAAGTTACAATTATAGATACACAAGACGCAACGATAGAAATTTTGTGTGTCACTTTATTTAACACTAGCTAACGCCCCGCTGTTTCACTTCCATGGACTACAGTTTTCCCGCTACCTTTTTTTTCTCCATTTATTATCAATATAAAAATTACAATAGTGATAATGTTATAAGTGTCTAAAAACCTAAATTAGGTTTGACCAGACACTAAGTTCTCGACGCGTATCTAAAGTTAACAATTTAAATTATAAGTAAGTATGTATGTATGTAGTAAAAAACAGGTAACAAGCAATACGACATTCAGCAAGTATAAATATAAATGAATGTGACAGTTGCGGTTTGTTTCACTCAACACCGCTTCCACGTACACGCACACAACTACACTCAGTCCTTTGTGCAGGCAGTACCTGTACCAGTTATCACAACATATATCATTTCATTATTTATAAATAAGAATTATTTTATAAGTCACAATAAAATGTGTATAATGTTAATAATAATTCAAATAAAAGCTTTTTATAATAGGTACTGTCATTGCATTTAAAATAATTAGTGTAGACCAATGAACCATTCATAAAAAAAATAATACAATAATAATATGGTTAGTCAAGTAGTAGGACTTTAAGAGTATGGACTTAAGGGAGTGCATTGTGAATTTTATGCCCATAAATTTAACATGATTTTCAGACTTGGTCTGCAAAGGATAATCCTATGACAACCATACTTTTTTGAACACAAAAAGTGGTATATGGTATGTTAGTAAGTTCTCCAAGGTCCTGTCTTCTTCCATACTAATTCATCAAAATTGATTCAGTAGTTTAGTTTAGTTTAGTAGATTAAATAATATATTAAATTAAAATAGACCGGCAACAGCTGGTGGATTACTTCTCTTGTTATTTTAGTATTCCTGAAAATTTTATTAGAGTATCGCAGAACTAAACATACCGTGGCTACTTTTTATCTTATAACGGGTAGAACATATACCAATTTTTTTTAGTAAGATATTACCTAAATGTGTCAGTTAACACGCGTGCAAAAGAAATAAACATGAAAAAAACATAATAAACACAATACAACACACAGAAAAAAAATAAACAAAATAACATGTCTAAAATAACTATTTGCGTATTTAACAATAATATTACTTAATTTATTATATTGATATATGTATATAAAAATAATACTTGGATAAAATTAAATGGCAGGCACATATAAGAACCCAAGCAAAAGGTTCGCAAAACTCGGAAAAGACTTGCCACATAATTTTCTCCGCCACCTAACGGCGAGTAGCGTCGTGGAAATTTACCCCGTGTCCCATAACACACCATCCCTTTCCACACACTAACATACCCCTACATACGATAGAGACAAAAACAGATCGGTCATTATCCCGCGATTTCCACTCATGAAAACAGACAGCCCTTTAGACGTCTCTGTTTTCCCGGTCCACATATGGAGGTTAGAAAGTGACAGACGTATTAGTTTTCACCAAAACGGACATTAGATGACCATCGAAACGTGTTTTTTACGACCTATCCGAGAATGTTTGGTCAAGCATTGTTTAATTCAGGTGATAAAGGTTGGTACAGGAAAATAGAGAGCTTAGCATGTCATATTCTATATTTTCTTTTGTTTAGAATAGGTATATGAAGATACATAAAGAATTACTAATTCAGTAAAATCAAGTACCATGGCTTCACAATTATATCTGATTTTTTCTATAACATACCACTATAAAATCTTGATTCAAATCGCACAAGAAAAGCCAAACAAAACAAAATCATAACGAAATAAAAGAACAATCAATCAAACCTCATTCGAATTTCAATAATCGAACACCGCGCAGAGTTGCCAGTACTTTGGAAACAATTATGAAAAAGTTGGTTTTTCGCCAGCCAGTTCGCGCGCCGGCAAAGTCCCGACTGACACTCATAAAACTTATTAAAGTCAAGGACCGACCGAGATAAGTTCCTCCAGCGTCTTAAGTAAAATAACGTAGGAAAAAACGGGGAAAAGTTGTACGAGTGAGAGTGAAGATCTAGCCGGGACGCTGTCAACGTGTTGCGCTTACTTACTTGTTTATCCGACGTCACAGTTTTCATGTTTATCTTTGTTACTATAAGTTTGTGACACAATTTTTTTCTAGGACAACGTGACTTAGACTTTTTTCAACTATATTGGGACACTCTTTGGTGAAACAATAAAACAAACATCATAAAACTGCTTAAGACATATATTATCATAAGTCATAGCATAATAACATTATTATAGTCAGTTTGTCACATAGAATGCATTTTTCTAATACTACGGTAGTCACGTGCTACGCAGCCGTAGCACACGTAGCAAGTGTTGCTACGAGTTGTGATTTTTTTTACACCATTTTAACATAGAAAAAAGTGCTGTTAAACCCTTGAATTTTCCGATTTAAAATATGCATTTAATGACACTACTTAAATTCTGAAACACGCATGGTTTTATGTTTTTGATGACATTTAAATCTTGTTTGTCAGACACCAATCTTAACATTAAAAAGAAATATAAATCTTTAAGCATGTGTAACAAAATATATACAAACATGAAATTGGCTTTTACAGACTGACCGCGCTCGCGTCCATTCAATTAAAAATTCCATCTCTTAATCGAGTCATGAAATATGCAAGCAAATATTATCCCTTTTCTTTTGTAAGCGTTGCATCTTCGCCCCACCCGCGCACGCACACCGACGCACGGTACTTACGACATATATCTGTCTCAGTCATACGTACGGGGGTGGAGATACACCATGCGTGGTTTGGTCTCTGTCGATCTGCCGATGGTGCTGAGGCGGCGGCGACCGCGAGTAACCCCTGGCCACTTCGTGTGGACTCGCACGCGCCGTCGTCGGCCGGCCGAGCGAGACGGCGCGAGTCGTGGACACGGGGAGGCCGCGGAGCCCTGGCGTGAAGGGACACAGGACAGACGCTCTCGGACATCGGGCGAGAGCGGGCGGCCGGCCGCGCACCTGCCAGCACCGCTCAGCACGCGCGACGAGCTCGTACGCGATACGCTTCTTTGATAAATCGTAAACACGATACAACATTTTCAACTAAGGAATAATTTACGTTAAATTGAATGTTTCTTTTGTCAACATCGGCTTTTATTTATTTGGGACTTAAAAAATCTTATAAGAACAATTGTTAATTTAAAGACAGTGAATTTTGCGCTCGGAGAACAAAAGTGAAGAAGTTTTAACAAATGCTAATAAATATAGTGTGACAGAACTCGATCGCCAAATCGCAGGATCGCCACTAGGTGTGGACAGATTAGATAAAGCACTGAGACGCTCATTCAAGTGGTGATAAGACCCTCTTTATGACCGGTCGATTTCGGCGAGCAAACACTCAGGTGACGTGTGATTTGAATCACCATGAAGAGAAAAAAGTAAAAATTTAAACAGCTGTTTTAATAATGTTAAACGTGTGATGAACAAATTATTAAAATGATTAAAGACTCGGATGTTAACCGTCGGACATTTGTTGAGGAATTTGTGATAGCTGGAACTCTGTTATCAAAAACGGTTTAGAAATAAGACGATAAGCCGCTGGTCCGCCGGCGGCACGTGTGAAGTGAGCTAACGAACTGTCATCAGATAAAAAAACAAGATAAATATTTCTGAAGATAAAAGAAGTTGTTGAAGATACAAAAATAGGTGATCAAATCAAGATGAGAATCAAGATGCCAGCTGTACGCATCGCGCAAGGTAAGCTACTAAGTATTGAAACCTGTTTACATGAAAACTTTTTCTGTATAAACTAAGTTTTTTTTAGAGTCCGTCAGTGTTTGCGACTAACCGTGGTATAAACAAACATGCGTCCATGCCCCATCTGAGCCGAGGAGATTCTATTCATCTCGCAACGAGCTACTTAATACGGGAGCCAGTGTAAATATTGACAGACGACTGTGGTCATCATACTGTCCGAGGGTAAGGGACTTTGAAAAGAGCTGAGTAGCCACGTTAAAATATTCAAAGAGCCCACGGCGAAGAGATGTGAAAAGTTTAAGAATAATGTTCCAGCTACGCTCCACAGTTTTTGTTAGAAGATCAATTCAAATTGGTATTCTTTTTTAAATGTGTATAAAATCGGCTTTTTGACTAGAAGCGACAAAAAAAAATTGTTAATTTATTATTTAATTTGGTATTTCTTATGAATGCGTACGGCATATTGTAGATCTCTCTTGCTTTTTGCAGCGGGGCTTATAAGTTATACATATGAAAATTTAACGGGCTGTTTCGGCGGTTTATGAGAATGCTCACGATCCAGTTTTAAATACGGTTGTCTGTGGAACTTTTTGTTTACAGCAGACGGAAGGTTGCTATACTGAAACATCGTCTTCTTTCTTGTAAATTTTATAAAATCTACACAACTCTAGTTTTGTTGGTATAAAGTTTTTGTTTTCATATATTTCTTAAATTAAATTTACCATGGGAAAAATTACGAATCGGCAGAAGTAATATATTTTGGTTGTTAAATTGAGGATAATTTTATTTCAACTTGGTAGAAGCTTTTAAGTAGGTGGGAAAAAACAATTTTAACAATTTCCTACCTAATTAAACAAACTCCTAACGTAATTATAAACAATCTGATCTAATGTTGGATTTATTTTTTTATTTAGCTAATACGTGAAAGATTAGTGTATTTTTGAGTACGAATTCGATTGATCTTCAACATAACGCAGAGAGTCAAAACGGTTTCCCGGGAAACCGTTTTGACTCTACAGGAGCTGCAACTAAGAACCACACTTCATCCTCTCTACTAACCGGACCTTACTTTTATTTTAAATACTAGATGACCTGGCTAACTTTTTCTACCATATCGAAATGTCAAAATAAGACGACACTTCATTAAAGTTACTTCAAGTCGATGATCAACGGTTACATTATTTGCATATTTGTTCATACAAAAATACTAAAATCGCGTAAAATATACGGGGATTAATGAGGATGAAAATACTGTACAACCTATTCTCAGATCCACTAAATATACACACGAAGTGTCATGAAAATCAATCCAGCCGTTTCGGAGTAGTTCGATAACAAACACTTTGACACGAGATTTTTATATAGGTATTACTTATATTTTATTGCTAATACCTAAAGCTTGCGTGTGTCTGCTATCTCACCTAATGTTAAGCAACGAAGTGATCTACATTGTATCACACAAGCTTAGGAGGTGCCTATGCACTCTTTTAATTTACACCAACTTCCTACTATACTTATTCAGGATTTCGTCAATTTCGAAACGTTAAAAAATTATCCAATTTCTTACTGAGAGACAGTACATAATGCTATCACACAGTTGTTGAATCTAAGTCCCTAGAGTTTTATCTCAAAGGCTTATTATAATATTCTAACAAAATAGCAGTAATGTACCTACCTATTAAAACATAAGGCTATAATATGAGCATCTTAGCAAGCTATATATCTTTATATATTTAGCTTCTTCATATAAAAACCTCTAATACTTTATTAAATATCTTTAAGAATAATCATTTTAAAATATATTATAAATATCATATCATATGTTCAAATAGATTAAGAAAATATGGGCTGCTATAGCTCAGTTGGACAAAGCGACAGGACGGTATTCTGTAGTCGTGGGTTCAAGTCCCACTAGCAGCCGAATTTTTTCCTTCAAATATTTGAACATAATATTATGAAAATATTTCTACGTATTACTTTGAACAAATATGTAAATAAATATAAGTTATAGTAAAAGAATGCAAATATTATGAACTAAACTGGCAATAAAGATTAAAAAAAGACGTCAGTCACGTATTGTCATTTAATAAAAAAATGTAACGGTCACTAACAAAATAAAGACCAATAAAAACCTTATCAAACATTATTAGAGCGTTCTTATATCAAACTGTTACCAACAATATATACACAAAGGTATTGCTATAACAAATGCCAGTTAATATTATCTATTTCTGGTAAATAATTACTTTTCATATTATATAAATGACATAAAAAAATATCTAAATGATAAATAATAATGGAATGACTAACTTCATCAAACAATAAATTATATGTTATTTGTATGACATATTTAATAATATATGAATTCATCAAAATAAGAACTGTAAATTAGTTGAAAACTGGCCGGAGAGTACCTAGTTGTCCAGTATCTACCTACATATCACTTGAGTCCTAGTGGGTTCTTACATTATACTAATGATGGAAAAGTCGCGATAGTTTTCAGACTCAAATTTATAATAACACAAATATTTGTAAAAAAATATAAAGTGTCATTACAACACTTATTTATTAAACATATTAATCACAGGTTGTTTACTATTAAATGAAAACAATGGAAATGTAACGGATCAATTCTCACGCGGTTATCATATAAGCTAAATTTCTAAAAATCTTAGGTATATTCTCATATAATTTAATGCCATATTAAGTTTTAAATAAGTTGAAAGCGAATAGACATTAGCTTGGTATGGGCATGCCATGAGGAAGAATGAAAAACATATAACAAAAAGAGTACTTAACATGAATCTGGATGGATATAGAGGTAGAGGAAGGCTGAAGAAGGTATGGATGGACTGTGTGAAGAATGATATGTTTATGAAAGCTGTGAGCACTGAGACGACCAATGATAGAAGAGAATGGAAGAAGAAAACATGTTGGATAAGTGCCGACCTCACCTAGTGTGGGATAAGGACAAGAAGAATAAGATTAAATGGGTCAAACTCAATTAATTTGAAAATAATCTTCCAAAGAATTATCATTTGACTTGAAAATAAATAAACTAATCTTGACCTTTTTTGCGAGCAAGCATTACTCGTGCAATATTTTGTCAATGTGCAAGTAATTTCTAAAATCTCTCCAAGGTTTTACAAATTACCAGCCGAATTATCTCTGTATAAACTGCCTACAGTGCAGCCGACGGGTAAGAATGCAATGATTAAAATGATCATCGTATTTATTTCAACGTAGGTAAACCTTTCGCATCAAAACAGTTCACAGTTTAGGAATTTCATTGGCTCGAGTTAATTTTGCGTGTATGACCAGACCATGTTTACAATATTTTGCTATTTTCATTGAAAACAAAATGTGTACTCGTAAAATTTCAACTCAGAAGAGTGGGTTTAATTTCAGTTGAAGAGATTTGAACGATATCACCAAAACACATAGCAATAAATCATATTTGTTAATGATTGAAATTAGTTTAAGACAGCAAGCTACAATCCCTTCAGCTATCAATTATCCAAGAAAACTTATTAATTTCTAAAGAAAACTAAAGAGAATGACAAAAAACACATCGTGATAAATTGATTTAAAAAGTATGTCGCATAAAATCAATCAGTTTAGCGGACGACAAAATATCACTGAATTCCGTGCACCATAATAACAATGTAAAGAACAATAAGGCAAAAAGTAAAATAATTATGCTAAAAGGATTCCGTTAATAGCACACATAATTTATGGGTCAGAGATTAAGCACAGTAAAGAGCAAATAAAAAACATAACTGCGTTCTTATTGATTGCATATTTTGCCTTTATTCTAACACTGATAATTATATTTTTTTATGTACTTATTTATCAAATACACAAATAACATAATAACAGATTAAGCAAATCGATGCTATTATGAATGAACATGCAACACATAAACTTTTGAATATTATTATAGATTTTTGTTGTATATATTACATTGACAGTTCAAGCTAATTATTTTGTGTTAAGTACCTATACTAGAAGCTTCTTACTATGGGCATTGTCAGCGGGCTCAAAATCGCACAACGAGCTATGGAGAGGGCTATGCTCGGGGTTTCTCTACGTGATCGAATCAGGAATGAGGAGATCCATAGAAGAACGATAGTCACCAACATAGCTCAGATTATCAAGTTGAAGTGGCAGTGGACAGGGCGCATAGCTGGAAGAACTGATGACCGTCGGGGTCGAAAGGTACTCGAATGGAGACCACGAACTGGCAAGGTAGCATAGGACGGCCACCGACAAGGTGGCCAGACGGCCTGACTAAGATCGTTGGTAAGAGCTGGATGCCAGCCGCCTCCATCCACTCCTTGTGGAAATAAATGGGAAGGTTATGTGCAGCAGTGGACGTCCTACGGCTGAGATGTTGATGATGATGTCGATACTATAAAGGTATGATAATTTAATTATTTATTGCCGTTATCCCATTAGTTTCTATAGAACAACGTCGGGAATATAGAACCATATGAATGCATGCTTCTGTTCCTTAACTGCTTGCTTATTTAGCTAAACCGTTGTTACTAACGCTACATCTATACAGTATAAAAAAACTAATATGCGCTTGTTTACTAACAAACATACAAGACTGATACCATTTATAAAAAAAACTTAGCTATCTGACACCTAAAATACATATTAAATAAGCCTATCCTCTATTTTACACTCATTTAAATGCTCAGTGAATGCTTTAAAATTATTTCTTAAGCCACTCCACTACCAAAGCTACATCTAAGGTTTTAGCAATAATAATTGTTCTCAACGCATAGACTGCAAACATTAGAAACTGTTTTTTTATGAATACCTTTCCTATTGTTTGCTTATGTTAGGTTCCCACTGTCCGCAATTAATTTTAATTAATTACGAGCAAAAGTGTAAGTTCATTTTTTCACATTCTTTACTTGAGAACAATGATATGGTCAGAACTGTTAACTCGTATTTTGGGAGCATCATTTAAAAGAGGAAAGTTACATCAACATTATCACTACGGTCAAAGTCATTGTTTACTTTTATATTTTAAAATCTCTTGATATTTTATTTGGACTGAATTTTGGATTCTAGCTAGGTAATAATAGCGATAGACATTTTTCTTTAAACAACTTTGTACGTGTCATGTATGTTTGCTATTAGTAACGTATGCATGTGTGCCGTCAGTCAACTCACGCGCACGGATTCCTCTCAAAACTAGCGTTACAGCACACACGGGCAATTAGTCCAAGTTGACCGGAGGCGATGGGCCACTCCGATTGGTTGCTGCCAGCATGACGTCACCGTCGTCTGTGGCCGTCGCGCCCGATTGGTCGACACGCGTAATTTCGTCGATGACACGTTTGTTCTTATTTTGAACGCAAGAAGTTGGAGGCACTCGCTTTTTGTTATAGCCAACAATGGGACCCCCTTTGCAACTTCACTCACATACATGCAATATGACGCTTATATGTGGTCGAAAACGTATTCATACTTTGCTACTAGACCTGTAATTATTTCACTCGTGGCAGCAATGCGTTAAATATTCGTCAAAACATTACTTTTTGAAATTATTTACCAGGAGGGGTAGGTATCCCAAATTAAAAATTAACGCGGTCGTCAAGATCTAACGCGTACCCAATTACGTGTAAGGGCAGAAAGCCCTTTTAAAACTCTCCACAAAAGTGTGAATTAGGGAAACGTAAAATTACTTTATCAGGTGCGAGGCCAGACGGACGAGGGATACCGCAACCGTAACTTTTATACAAACTTTTAAAAATCCAAGTTAACTTTCACGCCGTGCCTCGGCTCCGCGGCTAAATAAAACATTAGCTGTAGCACCGTTTTGTTTTTGCTTGGCACGTTTGTCACTAATTGATATGGGTTTTAGTACTGTGACTTTGAATTGGTGTCATTTTAATTTCGTTGAACATCAAAACCTTTTATAATTTGAATAACTTTTTTATATATTCCATTGTTCACAATTTATTCAAACTCATCATTATTACCATAATTACAATTTCATTCATTCCTTGGGCTTAAAAATCAAACGGATGTAAAATAAAACGACCGCAAGTCAATTTAAACGTTGCCTATATGTTGTCTTTTGCCGGTTTGCGGTTCAATATGTCTTCATTAAGCGAAAATCGACGGATCGCATTTATGGAGAGAGCTTTCAATCTTGATCCCTGGTCAAGAGTTATTTGTATCAAAGTATTCATCAGTGAATCAATGATGAATGATGTAATCATTTTATTGAAATTTATACTACAAATTTGGCCACTATTTACTACTCTTGATTTTTTTGTAAAACATAATTTACAGAATGGTAAAATGCACCAAAATACAACTCCAAATTAGTTTTCAACTTTTTCAACTTTAGAACAACTCATCAAAAATAAAATATAATTAACTACATTTATAATTAAATACAGATCCTGTTGAATGAATAAACTTAGTCGTGGGAAAGAATCACAACTTGGAACCTAAAAATAGAAAGAAAGAAAGAAAGAAAGAGCAGAAATAGAGGATCGATAAATTGAATTCGTCAATAGAACATATAAATTTAGCAATCAACGTCCAACATCCCATCCCATTAAATCGAAGAGATGCAACAGATATAAAAGAGCACCGAAAGTGGATATTTAAATTATGGGAATGAAGTTAATTTTCTTATTTAGAATAATGGATCTGTGGACGACGGCCACCCGTTTTGAATTGCCAACTGGACTGGCTACTTTTTGTTTGTATCGCATCGGCATTTGTGATTCCAGAGATAAAGACGTATGGATTTACATATGTTATGTCAGCGGAGGTCTGGGTAACATTTAAATTGGATTTATTAGTCCAGCTCCATTAAAGTACGCGAGCATCGTTGGAGGCATTATTAAAATGATACTTAACGAGGATTCCAAACACAATGAACCAATTTTAAATTTGAGCAGACACAAAAACTTCCAATGTAAAGCAATGTTGACAATACTTAACATCCTTTCTAAAGAAAAGGATTATAACAGCTACAACACAAATCGTATTACAAACAACAGGAGCTAAACACTTTTTGTTAAGATTTGGAACTACTAGATGAGGAATTAAGATACCATTTTACGTAAATTTATCAAACACAGGTAATCTCTACTTTTCATTACCCATAACCTTGAATATATTGATTAGAATCACAGCTTTGTCAAAGGAATATGGTTTAGAATAAACAGTAAGTAAAGTGGGCAAAACAGCTGGTCCTTAACTATTTTATAATTTTGTTAACCTTTTGAATACATTGAGATAACGAATGTTTCAAACTCCAATTCATTAATAAATGATTGAAATTAAACAGACAAACTCAGCTCCAAAGAACCTATTCACGGCATTCAAAGGTTTAACTCTAAACCAAAATTCTTTTGACCAATGTCCGACCATTAGCATCTATTAAAGGATAAAATAAATACTCGAGCAAAATACAATGGAATAAAAAACGTTCATAACAAGAATTAATTTATTGTGAGCAGACCACGATCAATAGAAAGGGAGTGGGTGGACAGTTTCTCAAGAGTCCATCTTTGTCAGGCTTTGATACCAATTCGTTAGTGTCGGCCTTTCAACGTTAGACAATTTAAAGTTTAGTAGGTGTTCGCCTTCCTTTGGATTAAGGTTTCTAAGGACAAAAGCTTAAAGTTCGATAGCTCTAAATGTAACGTCATTAATAACAAAATGGGTACACAATATTGAATTCAAACAAAGGTGTAAAGATTTTATCGGACCCGCAGAACAGGTTGACAAAGACCACGCATTCGATAGAGGCACCTGAATCTCCGATATTTTCCCATGGTCAAACTTCGATAAACACGCGACAAAAAATAATAGCAGCCTCCCTTTGACAAACAATTGGTCAAAGAAACTTTTTTTGCCAAAACAGGTTTCGGAATCCGTACCCACATATCAAATAGACGACAATACTCCGATAATATGGTACAGGGTTAGTTCACGAAAATAACTATTGTGCATCTTTATACGACACCTTTTCATCAATTTTGATAGAAAAGGGCTTACAAGTGTCACTTTCCTTTAGTTCATTTTAATCCTTTTCACTTCGCATTGCATTTCGTTTCCATTCGGTTCTTTAGACATTTTCTTTACACTGCTATCGATGGAAGAAAAATTCTCGATAAGATTACCAGCTATAATAATTAAATGAAAATAAAACAAATAGGTTAAAATATTTGATATAACTCAGTTTACAAGAATGAAAATAGTAAAAAACTTACTAAAGCAATTTTTATTTTGTTAATAGTTGTATTTTATAATCAAGTTTTTTTTAACAGTTGAGTAATTATATATTACTATATAACTATATACTATATATTACTCTAGTTATGACCATATACTAATTACCATTTAAAAATAAAATATTTGATACTGATTTTATAAATAAATATTTATTCTGTAGTATTTACTGGAGTTTTGTAAGTTTGAAGACTTTTTTAACGCAGCATTAGGATAAATTTTAACTGGGGCTCTGCCTTCGATTTAAGGTTGAAAAGATGATTGCAACGTGTCAAATTTTACCTGATCTTTTATATCGACCATTATTCATATCCTGAGCTGTCTCGTTGCTTGAACGATTCTTTCGTGACCATTGTCCAATGGCTTTTGATTCGCGTTGGCCTTAAACTCTCCAAATTTATTTTTTCACATTTGCCATACGGTGTTCCTGTCAACTTGGACAAGCGCTTTTGATAGAAGCCTCTCCGTATTGTGTCGGATTACATTAAGTTTTGGTTATCTTTTTTCCTAATTGCTAGACGTTTTGTTAGGTTTTTTTTTTTAAGTTTGCGGTAGAGCTTTGCACAAATGCGAGCAATATATTATTATTATGAGCCAGGTTTACATTTTATACAAAAAGCATCCTGGATGTAATATAATAATTTGATATTGAAAATGGATTTGTAAATATGAGCCACACGTTTCGACTGCTGTAGTATTTTTATACAATGATAATGTTTTTTTTAATATTATAACATTTCCTTAGCATTCAATATTTTCAATTTATTTAATCATAACACATTTATAACAATCATACTAACTACAAATTATTATTAAAAAGTAAAAACAATACCAAATTAAATTAATAGTAAAATTAAATCACATTTCATTATATTATGTAATTTGCAATTAATTATGTCATACATGACTTAAAATAATAAACAAATGAACAACTTACTTAATTACAGAGTCTAATGACTACATTTAACAGGACCCTCATATTTAGATATATATAGAACAAAAAATTACGTAGTATCACAAAAAACGTAGGGTCACAAACTAACAGACTAATAGATATGCCAACTCTACGACCCGGGACACATCCACTGTTGTAATACGAAAAGGCTTATTGTTTCGCCGGGGAGATTAAGTGGGTGTTAAAAATCATAAGACACACAGCCAAAGGAGTGAAAGATGATAGCTGAGAGTTCTAAAATGATTTATGTTGTGTTGTGCACGTCATGTATTGTTCGCGGAGCCGCTTGAGCGGTGTAGGCGTTCTATTAGATTTATAATAGATTATTCTATTACTAAATCCTGTTAACATTTCGTAATAGCTTCATTTTGATTTTCTCCAGTATCTTTCTCAGTCGTTTGAGAGTTTTTTTCTAGTAAGTACTTTCTTTATAACACGCTTTTTTTATTTTAGCTTCGCATGTATCTATGAAACAGAATTTTTGAACGTGCTTTTCACCCTCTCGAAAACGTCGGACTTATTTGAAACTTTGGACACTTATCATCGACCGATGAACACACAATAATTTAGTTAATAGTTTGTCGTATCCTTACTACAATCTCCAGGATTAGCTATTTTTGATCAACTTCAAAAAAGGAGGAGGTTAGATCTACGACTGTATGTGTTTTTGGTGTATGTTCTTCGACTTCTCCCCCATTTGTGGACCGATTCTCAAATATTTTTATTGATAGAGTATACTTCCGAGGTAGTCCCATTTAAATTTAATCAAAAACGGTCGAATGGTTTTTGAGTTACACTCCAATAATGTAACGTTTATTTTGATGATTTTCTTATTCACGGTGAATGACAATCGATCCCGTGAGTAGCAAAGGCAAGGCAAAATAAAGGTAAAGGTAAAAGTAACAAAGGGTGAAAATCGATTTCGTTTTTTTTTTAGTTCGGCTAACTGCAATAGCGTGTGGTTTAATGTTTTAAACTGTTATTACTCGTATTCCTTAACATGTTTGGTAGGCAAATTATCACATTAATCAGTCTAGGACAGTTGGTATCTTATCTTTTTAAAAATGATGTTGTTAGTACATACTTTGCATTTTATCCACAAGCAAGTCATATTTTATCTTTATGTACTTTCCTACATATAGTTCTCATGTCATTAGACATACGAATGTGTCCTATCAATTTAGTCTTATTCGATTATCAATACAAATATGATCTCTTTTTAAACGTCTATCGCCTTATTTAGATAAAGCCCCGATACTGAAAGTATAGCCGTTACGTATTATTATCATTATCAGATATTATTTTTGAAAATGTAACAATGCCCGACGAAATATAAAATGTCATACTGTCCAGATAATTACATTTATCAGTTGGCTAGATAAAGATAAATTTAATGATATATCTAATCAATGTGATTTTACTAAAATAATTTTATATAGTCTTGCATTGGACTCATTATAATCTACAAATTATCTCAAGATAGTGAAGCTACAATCACATCGTTTTATAAAAAAATCGGAATACCAGACTATCGCTATTATGAAATCTTCTATCACTATGTCACAATATTGATACTAAGGTATGCTTAGAGAGGTTGTATAAAAAGTTTAGTCACTATTCTGTGATGAGTCTTTCCAGTCCATCTTCTAAGTACTGAGTAAGTACATCAGCACTCGCGGGCCTTAAAGATCTCCATCTATTCCATTCTTCTTCTACTGCCTTTTGCAAGTCTTTGGTCTAAGTGTTTCGGCCGAAACCCTTTCCAGTCCATCTTCAAAGTTAAAATGGGTGTTGTATGTATCCCACAAAAGTAAAAATATTATTGAGGGAAAGCGAATACTTTGAGTTCTGACGCCGCAGCGGCTGGATAGTTTTGTGCAGAGTAAAATTTATTTTATTTTGTCTTTCAGGATCAGGGTAAGGTCCGTTGGTTCGTTTAGGTACTATATAGGCACAATTCAATGTCATTATATTTTTAATGGAATGTGTTTCACTTGCTTTTTGATTTTTTTCTTTTCAATCTGTTACAACCAAAGAGACTGGCCGGTAGCACTCTGCCTTCTGAGCCGCTGGTCTCGGCTTCGATTCTTGGACAGATCAAACATTTGTGTGCATGAACATGTCTGTTTGACCTGTGTCTGATTGTGTATATGTAATATAAGTATATATATCAGTCATCAGGTTACCAATAGTACAGGCTATGCCTTATTTGGGATATGAAGACCTTGTTTAAAAAAGTAACCAGTAACGTAGGTGTCAGCGCAATATGCACTTCTGCCCTCACGTAACTGCATAAGGTCGTATCTGCATTTCTATGCTGGGAGCTTTCCCATACCGGGCAGTTCGTGACCGCTCGCCTTGTTACCGATGACCCGACTCCAGATTATGCACTTACATCCGTTCCAATGATGACTGCTTAATTGAGGTTATGTGAAGCGGTAAACAAAGCGCGACTTTTTTCGCGAGAACGGTACGGTGGTTAAGGCATTTTGTAACTGTGAAATCGTTTAGTTTGTGACTTTGGTCACAAAAGAAGCTGTTTATTAAATTTCAATTAATGTTATCTAATGTAAGCTACTAGACATTTGTGTAGACTTCATACTACACATATATGTATTCTACATATCTAGTGATTTACATTATATTATTAAATTAAATTGTCAATCTTAGACACATAATTAACAGTCTTACATATTTAACAAATATGTGATATTAATATAATCCTACTAATTTTATAAATGCGAAAGTTTGTATGTTCTGTATGTTTGTTACTTCTTAACGCTCAAACGGCTACACTGATTTCGATGAAATTTGGTATGGAGATAGTTTAAACCCTGGATTAACACATGGTCTAATTTTATCCCAGAAAAAGTATACTTCCCGTGGAATAATTGAGGTAGCGGAAAAACAGTAATCCATACGGGTGAAACCGCGGGGCGCTACTATTAATTTATAAGTGGTTAAACAGATTTTTCTAATTGTATTGAAACTAACCTATAGACTAATAATGATTGTTTCTTACAAAGTTTTTTGATCTGTTATCGATATATGTTATTTACCGTTTTTTTTATAAGCCCCCACTTTGGTTTCCGCGGCGCGATTTCTTTTTTATATTATAACCTAAGTAATAACTATGAAACAATCTACAAATTCAATTGCTAATTTTAACACAGACCTAATCTACCTGACCTGTAACTCCCATACGTGTAGCGGCATAGAATATAAAAATAACAGAAAACGCAGAGGTGCACAACAATAAATTTGAGTGTACGCCGCCCGCAGATCGCCTCTTCGATTGGCAGATAACCGCGGAGTGACCCGAGCATCGTCTATTGTGCGCGGGAGACGGTTCAAACGATCACTGGCAAAGGTTGCAGGAGTATTTGTATTGCGTTTAACCTAAATCGAGAATTTGAAATGAATATTCTTAAACTTATTCAATAAAAACCTTAAACATTTAATAAAAAAATTGATGAATATTCTAATATATGTTATTGAACTGTCAGCGTAACTTACATAAGAAATAACTTTAGAAACTGACTATTAACCGTGCATGTTCTTTTTGGATATTTAGGCGCTAATGCAGGCGCCATGATTATTTTTATTTTTATTATTCACACAAGGTCTTCAGATCCCAAACTAGGCAGAGCCTATACTATGGTAACCTGATGACTGATATATATTTACTAGTATAGTAAACTTTATATTCTAAAAGTCACAGTGCTTGCCATGCATAATAGTGTTTAAATTTCAATCAGACATTTGTATCAACAATACAAGCAGTAATTTTAACTAAATCCTTCGATCGACGGGCGTACCAATCACCTTATATAAATCAATTATTTAATAATAACTAGTAACTTACGAAATGTGCATTTATTTTATTATGCATTACCTACTGGTTTTATGGATAATTGTGTCAAAAACGTTCAAACACTTGTGAATGTTGTACTTTTTGATTAAAAAATAAGATAACCGTTCTAAACCGTTCATTACTTGGTCAGAAATTGTGTGTGTACATATCTCACACACATTGTGTTGCGTAAACGGCTTTATCTGAGAGGCGTCGTTAGATTTGTCTAAACAGCAATAAAGTTTTTTTTTATTATAAACCCACGAAAGCGGGTATTTTTAACCGACTTCAAAAAAAGGAGGAGGTTGTCAATTCGACCCGTATGTTTTTTTTATTTCTTTTTTTTAATTTGTTTTTGCTGCCGCATAACTTCCGACTAGATGAACCGATTTTGATCGTTTTTTTTAATTTAAAAGCTGGTGCTTCCCGTGTAGTCTCATTTAATTTCATTGTAGTAATTTCATCAAAATCGGATAATTACTTTTTGAGTTACAAGTCAAAAACTGAAAAATGCGTGCTTATACTACACGATATTATAGTAGCGGGTGAAGACATCGGTGAACATACCTACACGACAATGACAATTGATCCCATGAGTAACAAAGGTCACTAAAAAGAGTGAAAAAAAAAATTACCAAAAAGTGGAACCGACTTCAACACTCAAAAGTATGAAATAATTTGTCGAAGTCGGTACCATGAGCACAATATTTTGATATCAGTCACTTTTGAACTATCATGGTACCGACTTCAACAAGTTATTTCATACTTTTGAGTGTTGAAGTCGGTTCCATTTTTTGGTAAAAAATTTTTTTCTCTCTTTTTATTATTTACCAGTTTAAACAATTGATTTTGACATCAAAAATATTTTGTGTCTTATCTGTCTTTTTGCGAGCTCTGTGTCTAATCTGTGCGACGTAATTCACGCCACAGATAATTGGTTTCATCAACGAACCTTACTTAAAGGTCCACTTTAACTCGAGCTCTCATACACCCAACAAATCTCAAGCTAACTTTCTACTGTTTACAGAGGGACAGACCTAAGTAAACTGGTGGGTTAAAGAATATCAGAGAAAAGAAGTTACGGAAATAACATAGAACAAACTAGTCAACGTTGTCAGTTTTCTAAAAATCTGAATTTACATATTAGTACAGTACTTTAGAGTAGCCGTTGGAGTCGAGACGTTCTTGAATAGAGATCATGGACTGGCAAGGGCAGCATAGGACAGCCACCGACAGGGTGGCGCTGGTACGGGCTGGATGAAGACTGTTTCCATCGTGTCCTTGTGGAAATCAATGGAGGAGGCATATGTCCAATTGTGGATATCCTAGAAATGTAACATGAAGCATATCCACGGAATCTTATACTCACGATTGCTTAGAGGTTTACCTAGATAGGCGGCTTTTTATGTACAATTTTATATCAGGAACAAATTATCAGGAACAATTACTAGTAAAAAAAATGAGTTTTTCTTAATGAAATATGAATATATTTTAGTTATCTTCAGCGTGATTCCAGTTTTATGGACTAAATGTTCACGACTTCAATCCCACGCTGTCAGTGCAATATTTTTTGTAGTAAAAGGTGGCTTAAACCCTTTCAAGTTGGTATCTATCGGGATTCGCACAAAAGCATCCACAATGGGTGTCTTGACCAGAATCAGAGCAGCGATTGTGATCCTTTTTCCCAAGATTTGATAAATTGATTTGGTCACACTGCTTCCGTTTCAGATATTTAGAAAGCCAACTGTGACTTTTTTTATAAAATACAAATTTTTACATGAAAAAATATTTTTTTTTATAAAATTACTTATTTAAAATACATTTTATTCAATATAATATGTGCAGTATCTATAAATGGATATATTTATAATATATATATATATATCTATAATTAGTATATTTTTTTATGTTGATTTTATTTTTGTATAGATCTAGCGTTTGACCACTATCTCACTTGATGGTCAGTGACGATGTGGTCGAAGATTTATCACGCTAGATCTAGAATGTTCACTGGCTCTCAAGGACTGCTCTGAATGAATATAGGTACTATGTGTTTGATGACAGTTTTTCTAGCTTGAGGGTGGTAGCTAGCCAGGCGGGTATTCGAAAGTGCCCTACCACCATGCTGGGAATTTGATGACGGTAATTATATAATATCCTTTTAATAAATACTTAGGATTATTGACGATAAAAAAGGGACTAACATTTTGTATGGGGTTTATAGATCCAGAGTTTTACCACCATTATGATTATTTTTTAATTCCATAGTTTAACTCATCTCTGTATCAAATTTTACTCAAATCAGTTTCTTTTACTTATTATTATATTGCGTTTGACAACTGTCTCACCTGATGTTAAGTGATGACGTTGTTCTGACGTCATTAAGTAATAAACATCGTTACATTTTAAGGTTTCGCATATGTAATAGCAAGAGCAGTATACTTTTGATGTAATAGAAAGATAATTAAATCGTCCACAGGCAAAAAGATATATTATTCTCGGTGTAATCTATGCCCTTAATAAAAACTCGCCTTTTCAATTGTTTTGATAAAATGGTTGAAACTACAACAATAAATTAAACAATTAAGACAGTATTTATCATTTACTAATGTTACGGTCGGTGATATGTCCTATCGTGAACCTGGGTTCTAATCCCAGCCAGGGTAAACAATTTTGTAACAATGATAGGTTTTTGTCATCTTACACGTGCTAAATCCTAGACAACGTCATCACTTAACATCAGGTGAGACAGTTGTCAAACGCAAACTTATAATATGTAAAAAATAAGAAAAATGTTTATGTAATGTGATTGTGTGTGCCTCCCGTGACACAGGAAACACTAGTGCGAGGATCTGAGTATGAATGTGTTTGTGTATAAATCTATTAAAGAAACGTAATGGGCATTTATGCCCAATATATCTCACCAAAACAAAGCCCTATCAAATCTCAAAACAGAACAATCACAGAAAGTTGAAACCTCACCACCACCACACCCGCGCATCACGCGTCCATTGTCCATCTATAATTACAGTCGGAAGGAGCGCAACACCTGTTCCGTATTCACACGGTCGAGAACAGGTACGCTTACCCGATATCTTGGATTCTCGGACAACGGTATCCTCGCCACTTTTTGTTCTTCCGTCACGATCCTTCTGGGATCAAATTAAAAAAAAACATGCACATTTGAGTGTTGTACTGTTATTCCAGAAAATTGTTAAAAAGTATTTTTGCCATGTCGGTACAATGATGGTTCAAAAGTAACTATTATAAAAATATTTTACTCATGGTACCGACTTCGACAAGTTATTTCACGCTTTTGAGTGTTGAAGCCGGTTCTATTTTTTGGTAATTTTTTCACTATTTTCTGTGACCTTGGTTACATACGGAATCAATTGTTCCCCCTCAAGAAATCATCCAGATAGATGTAACACTTTTCAGTTATTGGAGGGTACCTCAAAAACCGCTTGACCGATTTTGATAAAATTTAAATGTGACCTCGGAAGTATTCTATAAAAAAAATATGAATCGGTTCATAAACGACGAAATTATCCGGAAAACACATTCCACACACATTGAGTAACCTTCTTTTTTTGAAGTCGGTTAAAAAAGAGTTTTCTTAGTTCTTCCTTATGGTTTTATGCTAGATGTATGTAGGTAAGTACTCAACAATAATAGGTTGATTAATGAAACGGCAACAAAAAACTAGAGAGAGAAACGAGAACGTGATATTACGTCATAATTCATAACAAACATCTATATTTGGTCAGGTGCCAACTTGTCGCACGAAGCGTTTTGCTTCCACATTCATAGTGCGTATATAGCTAGCGAGTGGGATTATTTATCTAACCACCATTTACCATTACCTACATCCATCAGGGTGTCTTTAAGTCACGGGTGAATTAGTATCTTCTAGGCAAATGTGCTCCATCATTAGCCTAAATAGTAGTCTATAGTTAATATTTCGAAGACATCAGACTGTAATCATCCTTTGGTCTAGCGTCAGTTGGAATTTTAGATTGCTACACATTCACACATCTTATCTAAGCATTATTATCATCATCATCTCAGCCATAGGACGTCCACTGCTGTACACAGAGAGATGTATTTTTCACCGATGTTCGTTAAAAACAATTACAATAATATTTTTCTTTGTCTGTGAGATAAGCACAGGGGGCCTACCACCAACTCTTATAGCAGTATTATTGTAATCTTACTTTGAATTTTCGTGCCACAAGGCCACATAAGCAATGTTACTTTAATGTTGTTTAGACTAAGCAGTTTTGTGACGTAAACCTCTATTTCGTTCACTCAAAGCGTACCATGAGCCAGCGCCAATGAAAGCGACAACGCTATATGAAAATATAATGTTGTCTCGCTTGCCCTTACAGCAGGAATGTTTCTTCGTTCATTCTACACGTCACTGAGCGATAATAAAACAATAATGTTTTAAGACATTCATGGTACGAATCTGAGCATTATTACTTTAAGCTTGAAGTATGACGTTCTTGAAACATGATGGTTTTGTAAAAGTTGATGGTACGGCCCCTGGACATTTCTTGCTGCCTCACTTTTCCGTTGGCATAATATATTTAACCTTTCCTGGGGGGCTACCACCAACTCTTATAGCAGTATTATTGTAATCTTACTTTGAATTTTCGTACCACAAGGCCACATAAGCAATGTTACTTTAATGTTGTTTAGACTAAGCAGTTTTGTGACGTAAACCTCTATTTCGTTCACTCAAAGCGTACCATGAGCCAGCGCCAACGAAAGCGACAACGCTATATGAAAATATAATGTTGTCTCGCTTGCCCTTACAGCAGGAATGTTTCTTCGTTCATTCTACACGTCACTTAGCGATAATAAAACAATAATGTTTTAAGACGTTCATGGTACGAATCTGAGCATTATTACTTTAAGCTTGAAGTATGACGTTCTTGAAACATGATGGTTTTGTAAAAGTTGATGGTACGGCCCCAGATCGTCAATATATAAATAATTGAAAAACCACCCATTTCACGATCTATCAATTATCCGTGTCATAATTGTATTAAATAATTGAGAGTTTCTATTGAGTTCAATTGTTGTACGCATCGATATAACAACGCTACAATTTAGATAGTTATTCGTATTTGGGCCGATAAACTATCGTCCCAAAAAGGTATCTACGATATCTTTTGCCCAACTCTCGTCCAATAAACCCAATATTTGCTCACGTCCGAGCCGACGCGTAATTTGTCCGCAACGCAACTAAAAATCGAATTATATTGTTTATCCCCATTATTTGCGTCAGGCCAGATGTACACTCGATGTCAATCTTATATGTTTGTTTACGCAGAAAAAGCAAATATACCGGGGTCACTATAGTTACTCACATTTTGGTCGTCAAATTTGATTGTCATAATTTTATTATGAGCGGTTCCCGGCAAATCTCGGAGGCAATTTCGAGTTAATCATAATGGTATGGAATATTTTTATGACTGAGAACGGAGCTAAGATCGATTTTTCTTAAATAGTTATTTATATTAGGCAGATTGGAACGGAAACTGTAGATATTTTGTCTGTACGATTTGATCTAGTTCTATTTGCGAATAAGTACAATGCCGCTTCTTTGCCTACATCCATCAGGGTGTCTTTAAGTCACGGGTGAATTAGTATCTTCAAGGCAAATATGCTCCATCATTAACCTCATCATTAGCAAAATCATTAGCAAAAATTAATTGACATAAATAGAATAACTCTATCCAAATATCAACACAGGGCGGTCCCTTCGCGATAAATCCATATAAATGTATATTTTATAAACCAATATTTTAAAAAAGAGTGTTCAGTCAATGCTCTGTATCAGACGAGTACCTATTACTGATAACGCTACAGTAAATTTTATTCCGTGATCGATGCAATCCAACTTTTACCTCAAATAGAGCTAAAGCTTTACCGACTACAAAGCATTACAAAAACCACGTCAAACCAATAATTCATGCTAAATATAACAGCACAATTATAAGTCATCCATCCATTCCGATCTGTGCAAAATCATATTCATCCACTAATACCATTTTCGCAGTGACATGCACTTTTTGCCATTCAAATAGGGGACAGTTGCATTTTTTTTCTATGGAAATTGCTGTCGACGTACCCATACTTTGGCTCCAAACCTAGCTTTGAAACGATTACGCATATTTTCGCTCACACATTATTAGGGGTGCCGTGTGTGAAAAAAATGTACTATTATAAATAAAAGGAGCTCAACAAAGGGATGGGAGAATGATCGGGGTCACTAGGAAACGGCGGTTTTGATACGGAGTTTTTTTACCTGGGTCTTGTGAGTCCCTTTTTTACCTTTGGGACCCCGAGCTCTATCAAGGTAGCCAGCCAGTCTGTGTTCATCTGCGAAGATGATCACATGCTTCATGACTTACGGTAGAGGTTCCTTGCGATTTAGCCAGTGGTCTCTCGGATTTTAAAATTTTTAATGTGCTCGGAAAGCTGCTGTGTGTTCGTGAACTATTTTAAACTGTGACATTGTGTCGTGCACCATGGATCTGTCATCGCGGAGCCGCAGTAAGTCAAGATTTTTCGACTCAGGCATCGACTTGCGACGTAAAGGTATTTCCTATTCGAAAAATATATTTTCTTTGAGTTAATAGAGGGCCGGGACTATAAATGTGGCAATAACCGATACTGAAGACAAATTGGAAAGTAATAAGGCAGTGAAAATGATATTCTGGCCCCCGTTAGATATCTTGCTACGAATCTGGCCGAAGTATGCCATTCGCATTAACATATAAATGAGTGAGTAAGTGGACGGGAGGTTATAGTATATTTATGTTTTTCTATAGATTGGTCTGTAGTATATGGGTCTCGTAAATTGGGTAGTGATTCGTTTGATAACTTAGCAGTTATTTATAAGAGTAACATTCGGTTCGAAAATCAAATACACATAGTAAATGTTGTAAATTCAGACAGACCTACAATATAAAAAACGGGAGAAGGTTGTATAGATGTCAGATATTTTTTAAATTTGTCACCCTGAAACCTTTGCAGTAAGGGCCATTAAAAAAAATATTCAAAATACTGACACATTGATTCCGTACAGTAATCAAAAACGGTTCAATATTTGTCTTAATTTTCAAGAAAGTGTTTTTTTTGGTTTCCGATTTTTGCTATTATTTATACAATTGATTGTTTTTTGGTACTTTGATGAGAAAAAAATCTGTATTTTTTTAAATATTTTTAATGTCTGTTAGGAGTCTATTAATATTACTTCCAACTATGCAGACCTAATAAGTCACTTCTTGTCATTAATTGTACCCCAGAAAAACTCAAAAGCTCAGATTTCTTAAAAAAATATAATTTTTAATCTACGGACATGATTATTCACATCTTTTGGAATCTACGCTGTTGAATAAAAAATCATCTGTAAATTTGAATAGTATTGCTTATGTCCGATAGAAGTGTAGTAATTACTTGCACATATGCAGCCTGATATTTAACTTCTTGAAAGCAGTAACTGTACACCAAGAACTCTCACCACTATATCAACATAAAAGTAATATTTGAAAGTATATTTCAAATAAAATGGTATTCCTCGGTTGCATTGACCGCAAACATCTTGCCACAGAGGTTGTATGTCAAAATAATGACCAGCGTGTAATAAGCGGCTAGACTAGAATATGAGGCTTTGGGAGTAAAGGCGTTTTGTATATTTAATAAATAAAATTTCCTAAGAGAACATTGCTGTTATGAGTATCATTGAAGCCTTAATGGTCTAATGATAAAATTTATTTCATTTAAAACATATTTTTTGGTATATGTTTTCATTCCCAGTAAGATGAGAAGATGATTTACTAAAAGAATGAAGAAGATAGGTACTTGACAGAAAAATGTGTAATGAACTAGGAAATTTCAAAGGATATCCTGATAAACAAACTGGTTAAAGGAAAAAAAAAACTTTATTTTATTCTTGTTTTTACATCAATAACTGGTACTACTATTAAAACTAAAGACTGACTGTCCGCGAGTTATGAGTTTTGACTATTTATCGATAGATTAACTTATTCAATTTATAAATTATTTTTATTTACATAGAGTAATATAATAAATGCAAATAACCCATACCTAACAAGAGGATCAATTCTTGTGTATGTATGAGAATTAACGTTAGAGAAAATATTTTAATGAGTAAAAATTTATATATTGATTGATTCCACGTTTGTCGGTTATTAACGAACCGACCCAACTTCGCGCAGATTGAATTTAGATTTCATTTTCAACATTATTTAGAATGTACTAAACACCTTAAGAAAGCCTTCCGAAATAAAATGTCAAGGTTACAGATAAGGGTTATTCTAATTTAAAATTATTTACGTAGTCCTAAGCGACAGACAAATGCGATAGGTTACTGGCTTATGCTAAGCATAAAGGCTGGCCAAAACAGCGATTTTCAGAAATAATATAAACTTTTCTAAACTTATCTATATGTTGTATATACTTGTATACAGTATATACTGGCCGGTTGGCGCAGTTGGTAGCACTCTGCCTTCTGAACCGCTGGTCCCGGGTTCGATTCCCGGATAGGTCAAACATTTGTGTGCATGACATATCGTAATAAATATTGACATGAATAAAAATTATAAATTATTATTTTATTAATTTAATAATTATTTATTATAAATATTATTATATATATATATATATATATATATATATATATATATATGCTGCGAGAAGCCTATTTATGAAATAAAACTTATTGAAATAATTTTTACTTTTTGGTATTTATCGTCACATTACTAAAATGGTAAAACTAAATATAACGAAATAAAATAAAAATATTCCAAAGACAGAAACAACACAACTCTGTACAGAGACTCTTTGTAAAGAATTACGGACATTAATTTACGCTCTATGAATCCAAAACTGCGTTCATAAAGTTGAAAAATGCAAAACTTCGATTTGCAACATTTGCGCTAGGGTTGGCACACGGCCACGCCGGACGAAGGTTTACGACCCAGCCTTTATTGCTTAGGAAAAACCACATATTTCTTGTTTTCATGTTTTTTTGGAAAAAACATACAACTCGTCCAATCTAGTTATAAGATTTTACTTTAAAAATTGCAAAAAGTAATTTTTATATCTAACAATGTTTTATCACGTCTTTCAACCGACATTCCAAAACTGGAGATATCTGATTTGGTTGTATTTTTATGTAGTTACAATCTTGATGATTATTCTGTTCAGAAAAAACTCATATATGAAACCTTTCGATTGTTCCTGTAGAAGTTTAATTAAAATCTGTCTAGCATTTCTTTTTATGACTATTCTATTTATTTTTATGACTTATTTTTTTTGACTTTTTATTATTATTTTTATTTTTATGACTTTTTATATGTAACTTATTATGATTTGACATTTTAACTATATGTATTGACTTTCCTCATTTTGTATTATTGTAAATTTATTTTTAATATTGTGTATTATTAGTTATATGGATTTTCATCTGAAATAAACGAATAAATTAAAAAAAATTTCAATAAAATGTTGGAAATGTTTCATTGGTTAATAGTTTCTCTTTTGTTTGGTTGTTGAGATACCATTTTAGTAACCAGAATAATAAGTAATTCGATTTAATCAACTTAAACTTCTAAGTGTTGATAAGTAGTGGAAGTCTGCTTTTAAAGTTTTTAAGGTCTGTAATTATGATAAGGAGACTCGGTAACGTGCCATTGGGTACCTTTTATGGGAAAGGATTCCTAAAAATCAAATGTTTGCCACAGGCAAGTGATTAATAAAATAGATTTTATAATTACGTTCATGTATGATTAATGACAATATTGTCTGTATATTGATATTAACTATTTTATCAGTTATATATACACTTTGAGATTTATGATAACAGAACTGATTGGTTACTGGGCTATTTACAAACATTATCAGTACAATAATACTGGACAGTATGACTATTCTCATATTATTATACTATTAGAATATTTCATAAGATACAGTCAACCACCACGCAATTCGCATGGTGGTACTTGCGAGTATCCGCCTGGCTAGATAGGTACTGCTCAATTTTTGAATTACTGTCACCAAACACATACTGTGTTGAGGCAGCAGACCTTGAGAGCCAGTAAGCATTCTAGGTCTTGCAGGATTACATATTCGACCACATCGTCACTGACCATCAAGTGAGATAGTGGTCTAACGCTAGATTTACAAAAGAATAAAATAACAATAAAAAAATCAGTTACACACAATCAAAATAGTGTTATAAAAAATTGAGTAGACCCTACTCATACATATGAGCGACTATTTAAAAAACAAATCAAGCGTTTTTTGACTATCAACTATTTTATTCTTAATAGTGGCCAAGCAGAAGGACATAAGCAAGTCAACTAAGTTATTTGACCTAACCAGTCACATTCTTAAATAAAAAGCACAGAACAAGAGTCTTTACATAAGAACGTTTACGAAGAAAATAATTAGTGAAGAAAGAAAAATGTATTTGCCGGGATCGCACTAAGCGAAATTCTCTATATCTGCCAACCCCTCTGGGAAACAGGCGTCTATAAATTTGTAATTTTAAGGCCCAGTTATAATCTATATCACATTAGTAGTTATTAAGTTAGTTAATCAAAGGACTCCGCATTATGCATTAGTATAATAGCTGTTTCAAGTATTTCACCTATTGCAACCGATATTACAGCCACTTTCAGTAATAAATACAGTTCCTGCCGATAATTACCGGCGGGCAGTTAACGGCAGTATGTGGAATTAAGATTTTTGCCATAAATGCTTTCGGAGATAAAACTGCCGACAGGATTAGGGGTTAAGTGGTCGCTTCAAAGGGTAGTCTAGTTATTTGCCTTTGAGATTATCGATATCGATAGAATTTAATGTTTTAAAATAATAATGATAATGTTTATTCAACAATTAAAAAACTAACTCAAACTATTCTCATTTATATTTTTCGACTCATTAAACTCATAAAAAATATAAGCTACTAAGTAGGGCTCCGCGGTTTCACCCGCGTGTATTAAGGTTTTCCCGCTACCTCAATTATCCCACGGGAACTATATTTTTTCTGGGATAAAATTAGCCTATGTGTTTATCCAGGGTTTAAACTATCTCCATACCAAATTTCATCGAAATTAGTGTGGCCGTTTGAGCGTGAAGAAGTAACAAACATACACACATCCTTTCGCATTTATAATATTAGTAGGATTAGATTGCATTCTTTATACGTACCATGGACTTTGGATGGTAAGATTTAAGTAAGACACAAAAATTTAAAAATATTTATTAAGTAAGTAATTACTAATTGCTATAGAAAAATATCTTCTAAATCAGTGTAGAATTATAAAATATGTTACGCAATATTTATGCTTACCGATAATATGATGTTTAAATTTTACGTAGATGTTAAAACTTTAGATGTTATATTGAGGTTATATATAACATGTATTATAATCTCGGAATATTCTCAATACAATTGTAAAATGTGATGTAGTGAAAATGCAGTTGTGTTTATGTGACACTAATGTGACAGTGATTTAGCCATTGTGCTGATTTGACTGACATTTGACACCGTAATGATTCCGTTTTGTTAATATAATTAATGTGTCTAGGTACCCATGATAAACTTTTGTAAATTGATATTATACCTATTTTCAATATTTACCTAAATATTCATAACTTTTCTCTGTTCGTATAAAAAATGTCCAACTGATTAATTATAACTACAGATACATCTATCTTAATTTTTGGTTCTTAAAATTACTGTCACTAGTAGTGATTCGCTTGTTCAATGAAACTAAACTAAAACTCTGAAAAATAAGATATATAGGATTAGTGTAATTTAGTATGACATTTATAAACAACAATTTTAAAATTATTAATATTGAAGATAATATTATAAGGTAATAGTTTTAGGTAAAATAAAAGCTTACATCAACTTATTTACAAATATCCATTAGCATACCATATAAACTGTAGTTTTCCTAAGAGAATAATAAAAAAAAAATAGGTCACCAATTATTTGATGCCGACAAAAACTACCCGCAATTAGCACAACAATAAAAATAGCGCAGCATAGAGTTGTACGAATTTTAATTTTAACGTAAATATAATACGCTAGTTCTAGTGATTAAAAAAAATAAGGGCCAAAAGCACTGTAAAACATTTATATTCCAAAAACTAGTAGGGTTAACCTTTCTTTAATTTGTCGATACAATACTTACACCATTTCCCTTCCCTTTTACGTCGCAGTGTAGTGGCAGACAGTCCGGTGTGGCGTTTTTATTGACACTTGTACGGTGACAAATATCTTAGGAAGAATGTCAGTACGCCTTATTCCGTAAGGGTAGTAAAGTTCTTGGAAATTCTTATTATCATAATCTTCAGGCTGAATGTAGTAATCAATAGAAAGCTCAAATATGCAAACGAGAAAATCTCTTGGTTACAAAGAAAATAATTTTATTATAAAGTTTTATCTGAAATTACTACAAATTATGTCTGATTTAATTCAGACTTTGATTTGAGTCAAATGCCCTGATCAACTACGTTTTGGTACGCCGTTGATATTAATATTGACTGTTTTCTACCTAGGTAGACGAATATGACACACGTTTATGACAACTTCTAATTTGCAGGAGTGACACAAATGTTTTCATGGAAATTAGAAAAACAGCCCTTTATATAAATAAGCGATACCCTATTATCTCAAGCTCATATTGTTTCCTAAGTATTTGTTGACAGAATTTTTCCATTAATTTTTTCATTACCATCACTCACAACGCAAACTCGTTCTTATCCTGTATTATTATAGCCTATTTTGGACTGAAGCTAGAAATTTTAATCCAATAGTTAAACCGATATCGACACCGCTTCCCAAAAATTGACAATATAAATTTTCATTCGCAATTTTTATCCAGTTTTTCTATTAAGGGCTGTCCATCGGTTCCCCAGGAGAGGTATCGCGTTACGCGCCTAACATCGAGAAAAAATGGAAAGGAGAGACAGAAAGAGCAGGAGAAAAATTCAAATTGTACTAACGAAGAGGCCAATACACTGGAGGCCTGTGTTTTTGTACGTTTATTCGGAATTGCGAGCCAGTGTTGGGTATCGGTCTGTGGGTACCTAACACGATTATTGACCTCGCCTTAATTTGATCAGTCACCGTCGCGGTTGGTGTTTTTTTTTTGTTGTCTCCCTTTGGGAAATTATGTTTACCTGGCTTTTTGTGATGTAGCACTTTTCCGTAAACAATAACTTTCTATGTCTTCATTCTTTTTATAGAAAAAAAACATTCGTCATTAATGTTCTATTTGATATTTGTATTTCAATTGGCCAATTGTTTCATATTTTCTTTTGTAAGTCTCTATCAAAAGATGAAGAAAGTATTAGGCATGGCTTAAGTGGTCTGCTTTGAATTTAAACAGCTTACATTTTGTAGATACACACGCGTGCGTAGCGCTAATCATATTAATAAAAGTTTGCATATTTATATAGTTTTATTTTTTCACTATTTTTAGATAAGTGTGGTCAGATAATATTTTTTTGTAGTATTAATGTCTCTTATGAAATAAGCTTGAAATTGTTGGAGTTCATTTATTAATATGTGGTATAATTTGACATTCACTACTTACTTTTACTGCCTTCGAATCTCTACGTCTGTCTAAATGTGGCGAAACTAACATAGGTAATATAATAATATGTGTCCAAGCTTCTAATAAGAAAAAAAATCGTAGGCTTAAAAACTTAAAAAAAAAAACTTAGAGGAACGTTACATGTCAAAGCGGGTTTGTCATAAGGGTACGATTATGTGGAACCTTTTAACAGTATAACAACATACAGTTAAGTATACATAATAAGGTACTTACCAATAACACATCATACAAAATTCAAATAAAACATAATTCTTAAGCTGATATAACATAACTTTTGGCATCGGACAGTGATCCCTTTAGCTCCTTTGGGGCGCAAAAAAAGAAAAAAAAGGTGGAGATAATCAGCCGTTTTTGTCGCAAGGAATTACGTAGGATAATTTGATTAGGTATCGGTGGGCGAAAGGAGGCCCCTTAAGAGGTAATCCTATTTTACAGGCACGACCCTTAATCTGATAGATGTAGGTGTTTTACTTGTATCTGAATCGTCGGACTATTAAGGTCAAGAATAGGTGATTTGTATTAAGTTCAAATCGTCTTAGAAGCAGATTTTTTTTTCTTCAAAAAAATATCCTTATACCGGTCTATACGACCTATAATATTGATACAAAACCTTATAATACGAGCGACTTCAGTTCGTCCTTTATATAACTTTTTTCTGTTTCGTTCTTAAAGATGTGAGTAAGAAATATATTTCAATCAAACCAATGGAAAAATTATGAAATGTAAAATAAATAATTCATCTTCTAATTGCACTATTGTCTTAAGCGAACTATTGCAGTTTGTTCCTTAATTGTACAGTAAATTGTTATTTAATAGATGTTAATGTGATTAACGGTATCCAATGACGTCATAGTTGACCACATTAATGCAATATGGCTGACGAATTATCATAAACGAACAAATTATGCACTGTTTACTTTGTAAGAATAGAATTCCTTAATTAACTTCGTGTGATGGTCCTGAGCACAAGTAACTATCGAAATAGTAAGGTAATCTTATCTTAGCGTGAAAAGAAACAATTTAATTCAGTACAAACGATTATATCATTTAGGTATTACTGACACGGATCAGTGGCCCTAACACGAATCCTCACCGAAATCGTATAATTGTTTCATTGCAGCGTCAAACAATTGAAGCCATGACATCCATGTCACGATATCAATTAATACTTTGACACAGATAATTGAGATGAGAGTTGGTTTTATATTTAATATAATTATCTGTGTATGATATTATTATTATTTCTTGTTGATGAAGGAAAGTATATACAATACAATACAATAACTCTATAGAATCAGTAGGTACCAAAAATAAGAGATTTTATTGTGTATCACATTAACGCTATGCTAGGCAGAACTTCAGTTCAAATATTTGAACTGAAGTTCTGCCTAGCATAGCGTTAATGCGATACACAATAAAATCTCTTAAAATAAGGGTAGGGTGCCTTCGTTTTATACGATATCAACTGTAATGTTGGTCTATCAGTCCTATTAATTAATTGTTCATACAATTAAAGGTAGATGGCACTAATAACATCACCGCAAGATGTTAATAAGGAAGGAAGTAATTCGGCCCTAGTGGTATGGGCTGCTATAGCTTAGTTGTACAAAGCGACAAGACGGTAATCTGTAGTCGTGGGTTCAAGTCCCACTAGCAGCCGAATTTTTTCTTTCAAATATTTGAACTGAAGTACCAAAAATAGAAATAAAATATAAGATACCAAAAAGTAAAGTTATTAAAAAGATTCTGATTAATTTCCTATTAATATAATTCTCTAATCCTATTAAATAACATAAATCCGTTTAAATAAAAAAATAATCTTCCATCCTTAAATAAAATCATAATAATTAATTAATTTTAAAAAATATAAAAATACAACCGATGTGATCAATTCCCCTTTTTTTAAGGTTGGCTAAAATTACTTTCAATTAATTATCATTTCCTCGTCGGGTGCTCTTGAGTTATTGTGGTTGTAAGTTTTTGGAACCTACATGAAATTCAATATGTTTACAGCAGTTATACCGCTTTAACAAAACAATTTATCCTACTAATATTATAAATGCGAAGGTTTGAAATTTGGAAGGAAGATAGCTTATACCCTAGATTAACACATAGGCTTATTTTCATCATCACCATCATCACCCATTTTCTTCACCACGCGGGTAAAACAGATTTGGATGAAATTTGGTATGTAGATACTTCAGGTCCCGGAATAACAAATAGGATACATTTCATCATCAATCCTCGTGGGTAAAACCACGAGGCAAACCTAGTTCTATTGTAAAATAATACTAACTAAATGTGTCAAACGACACGGGTACGAATTGCCGATTTATAATAAAAGAAACAGAGTTTCACGTTACATGCTCGTAACTAGAGAAAATAAGGGTAGCTTATATGTTGCACTTGCATTGTATATAACTTGTACATAAAACTAATATACTCGTCGAATACGTAAGTGCCTACGTAAGCGACTGCCATAATTATAGTTAAAAAAGCAAGGGTCAGAGTGGCCTGGAGATGGATGACGTCATTAGCCCAGTGTTTGCTAAGACCGCCTCTCTGAATGGAACTAAGATGGGCGTGGTACAACATGGTGGTCTTTTGAAGGGGTTGATTGAAGAACTTCTCTTTTTAGTTGCTGAAAATATGCCCAAATTATTGTTAGCTCGCATTTAAATAGTAATAATATTTACACATTGCATAATTAATGTAAAACCATTAACCGGTAACCGAGGTAGTAAAATTTTTCTAGAAAATTTTTTCTACCTATTGCATAATAGGTACCCTACCTCCAAATAAAAAAGTTTTTTATGCTAGGTAAGCCTCACAGAAAAATTTGCTTTTTATGTACAGATCGTTTTTTTTTTCCATCAAGTTATTACTTTTTAATAAACTTTAAAAAGCTACTGTTAATATTAAGTATTAATAATTATTCAATTATTTTTTGCAATCATTTTGTGCCAATTTTTCATTTATTAAGACAGGCAATCCATAAACAATGCAATAGTAATACAAATATAATTGGAAAATAAAGTTGATATTCCGCTAAAATAACAAATGCATCTTCATCGCATAGACAAACTAGATCTGGGTAGCCATTACAATTATACTTCAAGTAGAGAAATCTAGCAAAAACGACAATTCATTAACAATCTCTGAGCAATATGTTTAGTAGAATTGATACCCTGGTACCTTACACACAAGGTTTATTTACCTGTACCTATATTTGTATCGTCGTACATAATAAATTTAAATTAGTTTTTGTGTGTTATTTATTCTAACCGTTCTATTTTCAATTGTAGGTTTTGTTTAAGTTCAATTCGTTTTCATCCCACGTGGACTTCAGCCAACCAAAAACAAACTATAAGGACCACAATCGCATGTTGCCGACATAGGACCATATTCAAAAAGGGCTTTGTTCATTACCTTATGTCCATTTCCGACAACTTGAGCTTGTTGAATGAGAAGCTGTCAAAAACGCCGATGTCAAAATTCACGTTTTTTTGTACTCAAGTACCTACTAGGACAAAAAGAAGTTTATAAATATGACTCTCATTTAGAATATTAATAACTTAGCGGAACAAACAATGCGTTTAAAATTAACACTTTTATGGAACCATAATTATGTATATGATTTTAAACGACAGCTATAAAATGTTCAACCAATTAACAAAAAGGAAGAGGTTCTCATTTCGCTGGTTTTGTTTTGTTATATTGGTAACCTACTCAGAATTCGTCAACATTTTTGAAAATATCTTTTTTAAATTATTCCCGCAGTAAAATTATGAAATACGTCTCATTCTTATTCTTAAATATTAAGACAATTTTGAACTTTTTCCCTGGATAAGCACTTATTTTCAATACACGTGGTAAAGTACCATAACTCTGTGATTTGTCACGAAACTCACGAACCAATTTGAAAACATCTTTTTCCATTTAAAACGTTTATAATTACAGGGTTTAGTAACAGTTTAAAAGTAATTCTATGAAAACGATTAAGTATTCCTCTTTATCTTCGAAAACAGGCTGAATAATGCTTCTACGGATATATTACTATACCATAAAATGGTTTTTTTGTTAGACTTTACCATAAATGTGCTAATAAATTAAAAAAACTAACCCTTAATTAAGGTTTCTTGCAGACATCATTTAGATGGACAGTAAATTAAACATAAATAGTAATCGATGATAGTGCAACATTAAAGGGCTAAATGTATAATATCTTGCTAAATATTCTTAACCATAAATGTATTTATTTATTATTTATTAACATCACATCACACAAGGTCTTCAGGTCCCAAACTAGGCAGAGCCTGTACTATGCTAACCTGATGACTGATATACATACTTATATACATATACACACCCAGACACAGGTCAAACAGACATGTTCATGCACACAAATGTTTGACCTGTCCGGGAATCGAACCCGGGACCAGCGGCTCAGAAGGCAGAGTGCTACCAACTGCGCCAACCGGCCAGTCTAAATCAATGAGTATATCATAAAAACCAATGAGTATATCATAATGAATATGATACTATTTTATAAGATAACTAGTATTTGGTTAGTTATTATAGTATTTGGTTAGTATAACTTTTAAAACTTATTATTTATGAATTAATTATGTATTATCGTATTATGAATACCTAGATGCGCCCCGCGGTTTTACCCGCGTGGTGATAATTGATGATGATGATGATTATAATCAGAGACCTATAATGGGTACAGGATATTGTTGTTCTCTGATTGATTTTATAATTCTGTTATTCAAACGAATATTTGTCTTTTGATTGATCACTTATGTTGTATACATACCTACTATCTAAAGATTGATTACTGGAATATTCATATTCAGGGCAAAAAATATCTATTTTTGACATGATTCTGACCACCGTGACCAATATTAATTGGCAGGGGTACACGTCACCCCAATTCGGTCATGGAAATCGAACGTTTTGGACAAAGGTTTTTGGATAAAATTAATAAGAATGGCTCTCGTGTGCTGAGGGGGTGGGTTTATTGTTACATGAATATGTCGTTATTTTCTATTTGAGAGGCCGCTATGATAGAAGACCAATAGGAATGTATACTGTATAGAAAATTATTTTTTTTTGTTTTTCTTAATTTATAGCTGGTTTGGACCTGGTAAGTAAGTTCAAATTCGCACAGCAAGCTATGGTTGTGCTTAGTTTCTCTACGTTATCGGTATTAGAAATGAGGACAGGTGTGGGAGATCACAAGTCACTAACAAAACCTGATAAATCTAGGAACATTATAGTAGTAGTCAAAGTAATTAAGCTTCCTTTCTTACCTACTTTAAGGACATATTGTATTTATTTACAGTAATTAACATACATAGACATAGGTAAACTAAAGCGTAAACAAACTCTGGTTTGTTCTGTTAGACTTTATGCAATTATTTATGTTATTAATCTGTGGTCGACGCTGTTGGTACATCAACTACCTATACTTATACATATATTTTTCGCATTTAATTGTAATTTTTTGTTATGTACTGTTGGAGATCCTGAAATAAATAATTAAAAAAATAATAACCTATCAGATTTGCAAACTGAAATAGCATTGTACTGGGCACAATCCACGCATAACTGATGGAAATGAAAGGTTTAACAAACGGACCAACCTAATTATGTAGAAACTAGCTGCGCCCCGCGATTTAACCCGCGTGGTGATGAAAAACAGTGATGGTGGTGATGATGAAAATAATCGCATGTGTTAATCCAGGGTAAAAGCTATCTCGATACTAAATTTCATTCAAATCCATCCAACCGTTTAGGCGTGAAAGAGTCACAAACATACATCTACACTCACAAACTATCGCATAGGATAGGAGTTAGTAAGACAAATTTAAAATGTTGTTATATAATAAAATATTTTATTCTGTGGATGGTTTTTCGGCATTTCTTATTAAAATAGAAGGTAGGTATATAAAACATGTGAATATAACAATGGTAATAAAGTTTACTGAAAGCAATGCAAACATACATTGCGCACACTAACACAAACAAATTAAAATCGGACAAAACGTCATGATTAATTTATGTAAATAAATTATTTATGCAAGGACCAAGTTGAAACTTTTAACAGTGAAGTTGTAGCGACCTTTTTGGTGTTGAAAAAACAAAACTCTGGATATAACTGGGATGTTACTCCGTGTGTCGTAACGAGCTCATTTAAACTTTTCGATCCTCTGTCCTTTCGGAGGGTGGTCCCCCTATCGTCACCTGAAGCGCCCGTTCTATCGTTATGGCTAGACAATTTCAATACACTAAATCACACGTGTCATCGATTGTGATATCTGATGTGGATAAAAGTTAAAAATAGCAAGAGATTGACACTGTTGTAATAATCACTAGTAAATTAATTACAAACAAGCGATATGAAAATTTATCAATACAATATACATCGCACGCGGCGTGCAATGTGTCTGTATTTAGCTATAGATACTTACCCATGCGGTAAATCTTATGGGTTATTTCTTTCTACAAAAAAGTACCTGGGCAATCGATACTTGCTCAGCATTTGTGTAGACATGACGACACCTATATACACAGATAAAGTATTAATTGTACGTTATTTATGTATCTATCCAAATTGTTCAATCCATTTCTGAGATATTCTAGACATAATAATATGTGGGAAATCATTTGTGCGCGAGAGTAGGTACCTCTTTTTTTTTTTTTTATTAACAATAGGCAGGCGTTTGACCACTATCTCACCTGATGTGAGATAAAACTTAAAATAAATAACACCCCACTTAAAAGCTTTAACATTATTGCATAAAAAATGTGCTAACACGCATACATAAATTATCGCATACATATATATACATATTTGCAAATGCGTTTTTCGCTTGTGAATAAAAAAAAAATCTGATACCATTTGCACGTTCCACTTCCATACCACAAGTTAGTTAAAAGAGAAATGTCTTTTATATATTTGTCGGTCGGACGACAGATTCCTGAATAGTTGTTATAAATAATGTGGTTGCCATTTTTCTATCGTTATCTTTGCTAGGTTGGGTCAATACAATTTTATAGACATTTGGTGTTATGTTTGTCTACCTGATGCTAACCATAACTGCATAGCAAGCGAGAATGATCTCCAGGCCACTTGCTTATTTGGGGTTTACACGCTCACCCGCTTAATATGACAATCGCAAAATGAAATCATTGAATGACTATTTTCTCCTGTTATATTGAACTGTTAATCAAACTAGCTGAATAGAAACATAGAGATTTGTATATTGTTTTAAACATTGTCAGTTATATTTTTGGTACGACCTTTGTTACTTTGTCTTATCCATAACAAAGACCATTACGTCACACAACAGCGCTTCAACCACCATTTCAAAATAGAATTGTTACAGTAGACACATCTTTGAGCGTCTATTAATAGCTAACTATAAATTACTCATCCCTAACTTCACACCCACAAATCAGTTGATACTTTACACAATCACGGAAACAAATATCATAGATGTGGGTGTAGAATTTTTGTCCACGGCGCATGTGTAGGCTGACCACTGTCCAGTCGCGTCGTTGTGGGTGTGGCCAGCTGGCCAGTCGTGTAGTAGCATAGTGCGGTAAATCGTGAATTTCCACGTAAATGGATTTCGATAGGGTTCGATTATGTTAAGGTAAACGGCGTATCGGGTGTATTGATTGGGCGTAAGGGTTTAGGTAAGGTTTATGTCGGGCCAAGTGATGTAGAAAACTAGTGGGTAAAGATACATTGGAAAATACATTACACGAATTTGTAACATAATTATAATCTTTCTAACTTTCTTTTTTTATTCTTGTTTTATTTAGATTAACGGGTCTATTAGTGGTCATTTAAATATCAAAACATAATTTTGTCTTACTTCGACGTTTCGACCAAGTTACATTGACCGTGGTCACGAGAAGACTGTGACGTAAATATATTACACCATAGTTTTTAAGTCTCAAATGCGGTATAAATTAGAGTGGTACAAAATTTTTTTTTGGCTGGGTGTTATTAAATTTCAAAATGATTTTAGAAATAATACTGAATTTTTAATAAAGGACGTCAGATACACCATATTTTTTAGTTATTGTAAGCGCATGGATAAATGAACCTTACCACGTATAACTTAAGAACATTTTAAAAGTATTCCTACAAATTATTGTCTCTACAAATCTACAAGCTTACTGGCAGTTCATTCCGATCATATAAAACAACAAATCACCAATCTATTCGCCTCATTATTAAACTAAAACAACTAGTTAAGGGGCACTAATATGAAAGGAAGCGACAAAAACACCATTTGCCACGAGCGACGCCGTTCACTGATCAAATCTGTAAAAAATTACGTTATGCATTTACATAATATACCCCTTAAACAAACTAGGTACGGTATTGTAAACAAAACGGTCGAATCACGTAGTTTTTTTGCTATATTAATTTAGTACTCCGGTTACGACCAACCCTCTGTGTACAGAAGTACGGCCTACTTTTTTTGGTTCACAAAGAAATTGACGGAAAAATAATAATAGCAACGGAATGTAAGGGCGTCTGCATAGTACTTATGTGAAATTAGCTCGCGAACCTCTTTGATGTGCCCGAGCAATTGTAAAAGACTTGAATATGAAAGCGCCTTTATAATTCGAAGGCGACGATGCCTTTCGGCTTATTTATTAAGCATTTTAAATGCTTGCAATGTCAATCAATAATTTGTATTGTTGCGAATGTTGTTTTGTAAGCCTCCCTTATGATTTCCCAAAAGCAATAATTTTATGAAACATTTCGCTGTTCTCAGTTGAATGAGCGAATACATTTTGTTAATAAACAATTCACGGTTCACACAACATTGGTGAAAGTATCACCAAACTTAATTTTACAAATATACTTTGCAATATTGCAGCCTTTTAACTCAAATTCAATACATTAAAAATACTTAAATATCAGAATACAGATCTTACAAGCGACAGTAAAGTGCAAAAAAACCTTTGTAACACATCTGTCAATAAAGAATATTAATATGGCCAAGCGCTTGTCGACGCCAATTCAGATTCTGGGTTCTCTATAACTTTGAACAATTTGAGTTTGGAAATGAAAATCATCCGATTCGGATATGCTTGATATACATACTTCCCATGAGTATTTACATGAACTAAGCCTAATGTCGCTTCACTATCATTAATCAAACCTACAGTGTGAAACAACTCTGTTTAAAGTTTACTAGGAAAATTACATATGTGGCTGCACTGCAGTTGAAAAATTTGAATTATACCTATAGGATTATTTCGCTACTATCAACCGCTACAGGACAATTATAATAAATTTATGAATCCTTTCATCAGTTGCATAATTCTTTTTTATGCAACATTGTAACAAAATATAATAAAACTATTAAAGAGAAATAAAAGAAAACAAACTTTATTATGACGTATGACTATGAGGTAGTTTTAGTTTAATAATATTTCGAAAAAAGATATGAAACATCAAGAAGATAAAAATCAATGATTCTCCGAACGGAACCCCAAAATCGAATGCCATCGTCCTAACAAAAGATATCCCATTGAGAAGACCACAAACATAAGACTGTCAATTACTGTATTCAACCAGATAAGTGGTCAACCTCACATCTGACACCTCACCGTGACTCTGACTGCGACACGGTGTTATTAACTCCAACTGCAATTTAACACTTACGGGTAAAGAAAGTGTCATTGAGTGTCATTGGCCATATGGCAGCCGAGTGTTGGAAAACATTGTAATTTAATTGGCTTTGCCATAAAAGATTGAGAAAGGGTGTCAAGTCTTTCAACAGCTGGGTAAATATAAAGTGGAGTAAATACCTACAGGTGGCTTGGCATAAGTGTCTCTAATAATTAAAACTATATGTAGGTAATCTACCTTTTTTTTGAAAAAATATTTTGTACCTTTTTACCATGCAATGTAACTTCTTAATAAGCAACGAACGTCTTAATAAGCTATGGTTGCCGTGACGCAGTGGTTGTCAGTGACATTGCTTCTGTGTCATCATCAGACCCTGGGCTCGAATCAAACATTTGTGCGATGAGTGTAGGTGTTTGTCCCGGGTCTTGGGTGTTTGTGTGCTGTGATTGTGTGTGTCCATGCCTCCCACGACATAGGGAATCCAAGTGCTGCAAAAAAAAAGTAACGAATGACGTTGGTAGACGAAGTTTATTAACAACAAACAAACGAATTCACACTCACACCTCTGCACTAGGATACCCTGTGTCCTGGTAAGGATGGACACACACAATAACAATAGCCAAACATCCAAGACCCGAGAACAAATATCTATTCTCATCATATAAATGTTTGACCCTGTCGGGATTCGAACCAGGTGTCGCAGTTCTAAAGCCAGTGTCACTGATCATTGAGCCCCGACGAAAGTATTTTTTTCTTATATTACAAATTATTATATTATAATCGTTATTAAATTAGTATTATAAATACTATCTGCATACTGCGGTTTTAGTCGCGTGGATTTAGTCCACGGTCGACTGGCTCAAGACTTGTAAAGCAAGCGAGTTTCTAATTTATCTAAAAAAATGAATTATATTGATTACAACTTTTATCAACACACTAATTAAAGAAAATGTATGGCATTATTTTTACGTAATAATAATCACCTAATTAACCAACGGATACCAGCTATGTTTATATTTTCTTCTTTTTCCCAGCGGATGCGGACAGCGCGGCAGAGGGTGGAGGGTCACCTACTCCTGGCGTCCCTGCAGACACCCTCACTTGCGGCGCCTGTCGACGAGCCTTCGCCCTAGCAGACATAGTCAGGTTCATCCAGCATAAAGTTTCCTCGTGTGATAAGGACCTGACTACGTATCATTGCTATAGTGCCGGTATGACATTTTTCTGCTATTTCCGATTTCATATTGCATTTAAAACTTATTTTATCAAAAGAATGTAAAGGTTTAAAATACAGGACAATTAAAGTCACTTTTTTTTTAGTAATTTGGATGTAACAAGCAATTGTGCTTATCAGAAAATACACACTCAGGCGATACATTACTTATTATGTGTTATGGACATAGAAGAAAGTGCTTTATAGCGCCGTATTATAAACCTTAAACTGAGAAACCCCAAAAGTATTAAAAATATTTATATTATTGTAATCCGATTCAAGAATAATGGTTTTGAATTTTTTGTATGTTTAAAAATGATCAGCCTTCTATACTATTCCACCTGGTACGATTTCAGTCTCATTATCATCATCATCATCATCATCATCATCTCAGCCATCGGACGTCCACTGCTGGACATATGCCTCCATTGATTTCCACAAGGACCGGTTGGAAGCGGGCCGCATCCAGCCCTTGCCTGCGATCTTGGTTCTCTGTCCACCTGTCGATTTCAGTCTGATTTACACAAATTGAGAGCCCAATAGTCTTCATATATTACATATTTTTACAGGTCCAAATTCTGACCCAGAGGATGGGTCCCGTCCTGGCCAAGTTTCGACCGGGAGCACGGGGAGAAGACCCTCGCTTATTACAGCGAGGAGGCCGCCTAGCAGTAGAGTTCACACTCCGCCGCTGGTCAGCCCTTCAATAGCACCCCCTGATCTTTTAGAAGATGGAGGTGCTTCGAGTACACCTAAACGGCTCTTAGATGGTAAGCAGAACATCCAACTAATATTATAAATGCGAAAGTATGTGTGTATGTTTCCTACCTCTTCACGCTCAAACAGCTAAGCCAATTTCGATGAAATTTGGTATAAAGATAGTTTAAACCCTGGATTAACACATGGGCTACTTTTCATCATCATCATCAATCATCACCACGCGGGTAAAACCGCGGTGCGTGGCTAGTATTATATATATGTTTTCTTCAATATTGTGAAAAAACACAATTGCAATTTTTTGTTTTAGGCTAAGAAGCGCAAAACATTTTGCATTAAAATGTTTTTTTCTGACTTCGCTATAGTACCGGACACAAATCTGCTCACATCAAATGAACCCCTCCATTGCCACGGAGAATTTACTTCTAGGAAATCCTTTATCTAAAGTAGTCCTGTAGCATCGGCATATTGGCATAGGGTTGTTTGTCAAATAAGTAAAGTTTCGATTTTGTAAATTTAGCTCTTCGCAAAATATTATCTAGATTTTTTTATTACCACTATCGTCCTCCGGTGGTGATACTTAGATCTGAGAAAGGTTTTAGTGGTGCTTATATTCTGACAAAAATAACAATAAAATTATTAGTAAAAAACCAGGTGACATTATATCAACATTTTTTTCTAACAGTGGCTGATGCAGAAAGCTCAACACCGAAAAGAAGAGCGTCCACCTCACCACTACCTTCAAGTTCCCCTGACGTTGACATCAAGCCTAAGATCAAGCAGGAGCACATGGACATATCAGGATCTCCTGAAGACCAGAAAAAGTCGAGAACTGAAGTTGCTGATGCTGAGTCCAATACTATGCATAGTGGTGAGTCTCCTGCTCCATACTTTTGATATTTTTTTTATCACACTTATACCCCCAGATTACTAGGATTCCCTGAATCGCGGGAGGCTTGGACACACACATTCACAACACACAAACATCCAAGACCCGGGACAAACACCTACTCTCATCGCACAAATGTTTGATTCGAACCCAGGGTCCCGGAGACACAGTAGTCATGTCACTGACACTAACCACTGCGCCACGGCGACCGTCATTCTCATAATTGTTTCAGCATCTTCTTTCTGCACCACATAGGTGGTATCTGCGTATGACGTAAAGCATATCGCACACATCTTTAAATTGTTCAAAAATGTGTTCCTAGTTTTATGGCTGGCCATGCTGCTACTTTTAGGGATTGACATTAATCATGAATTAAGATTTCATTATCACGCCAAAAATACCCGTGCCATGGCACAGCATTCTTCTCAGTTTTATCGACTTTCACAAAATAGGTTTTAACAGTCGACATTTTAATCCGTGTAAGAAACCTCTAAACGTGTAACTCAAACAGAGGTACTGTAAATCTGACATTGAGATTTTGGAAATTTTGAAATAATTAATGGAGATTATGTTTTAGTAACATGTAGTTCATTTTAATGTGTCACGTATACTTGTTTAATTTAACTAAAATGATTTAAAATTAGTAGTAGATATAATATATTATATTGTGCATTGTATATTGCTTTGCCTAATATAACGGTCATAGTTATAAGGCTAAATAAAGAATTTGAATCTGAATCTGATATTAAATGTGTACTTGCACTTATAAAAATGTGATCAATTATAACAGTCTTGACTTGTGATCTAAGATTAGTAACCAAGTTTGAGTCATAGTTTGACTTGCACTAAATGACAGGCTTAGAATCATATTGTGCTCATAAAGTAACATTTTTCTCAGAAAATTCGATAGCCCGACGGACACACGTGCGTCTGACAAATTCCTTCTTTATTCGTAAGCTCTACGTCATTGCCACGTCACGGTCCAGTATTTAGTTACTTTATGAATAGCTTACGTGACGTCAAAGAAGTCTTTACGACGTCAACAAAGTCTTTGGCGACAGTTTTGTCTTTGTTGGTCTTTGTGTCGCTTTTGTGGGGTAAGGCAAGATGTTGCACAACAATGAGGGTAGGCGAAAATGCCTCGTCACTCTGTGTCCATACATTTAGGACTTAATCTCACATCTTCAGTAACTGGTTGCATTATATACAGGATGCTACGTTTAAAACAGATAAGTAAAAGACCATATCGAATAACTTATACACCATTTTAGGCTACATCGTAATATCTATGTATTTAAATAGAATACAGCTATATGTAAATTGTGATAAATAATAAAAAAAACTTATTATGTAACTATCTATAAAGAATGTATTAAAATCATTAAAAATATAGTTTGTAAATGTGCTTAAAGGCACTTATACGAATGCAAAGCTTTAGAAACTTACTACATTAATTTATGCAAGCAGAAAAATAATTTGCTTATTTGTTGTATGCCCTTAAATGGTCGATCATAAAATTATTATGAAAAATAAAATGATATCTTGAATATTAGAAGAACCAGTCATCTCAGATCTCTAAACCATTTCAAATACCTCAAAAGTCACATCTCCGAAACTTCAGAAACTTTTGTATTTTTTTCCGTAATCCAAATTTCATTATCCTAAAAACCGTTTAAGGTTTTACACTTTTTTAAAAGTCAAGTCTATAATCTCGGGACATCTGTATAACTGAACAATCTTACGAGGGTGGTTCGAGAAATAATCTATCCAACCCTTTGTGCCACCAGATGTGCTGTCATTCGACACTTTTGTATTAAACCCGTTGCACAAGGCACAACAATGGGATTCTTATAGCCGAAATTGTGCAGCGAACAAAATTTCTCGCATCCACCCGCATTTTGTCCGCTTTGTTTGATAAACGGTTTGTGGGAGAAATTGCTGTTGAAAGTTGTAAAGTGTACTTAGACCTATTTGTTGTCCTGTTCAATTGCTTAACAGTTTCATACTTACTGTTTAAATAATTAAGCTACTACGTTATTACCTACCTACTTCTTTATATATTTGTAGCAGTATCATTTTTATATTTTCACTCACATTGTGACGCACAATATTGCCACTATTGTCAATTGCAGGTTTCACCAACACCAGTTGTTTCAGATTATTGGCTTCATCCTTACCGTTCATATTAACCCCTTTGGAGCTGTCAACAATTCAATAGCACCCTGATGCAATAAAATATCAAAACAAATTCATATGCCGAAACAAATGAAATCTATCCATAAATCTATCTAACTTTTAAAACCACATTCATAAATAGAATCCCCATTGTCTTCTTTGTCACAGCAAGGATATAACTCTAACGGTGACAGTGAGTCGTGACCTCGTGCCACTTGAAAAAAGTTCTTAATTTTAATTGTATTATTTCGTACATATTAATTAACCCCATCGCTACGCAGATAAAGGGGATGTTTTGGAAGAAAAAAATATTTGCATGAGCACACGATTGACGTGCGCGCATTGTTATCATCCGGCTTTGTGATGATGACCCTTATGTTAACCGTGATGAGGCTATCTACGAAGATCTTAAGCTCCGTATTCAGTTCATTGAATCATCAACTCTAACGTTAACAGTTTAGTGCTCAATATTGTAAGAAAGATCATAAGTATTAACGGATGTTTCTAAACTGTTCGTGATACTATAATTGTCAAAGATGCTACCGAGGTTCCATTGTCAGAAACGGTCTTTTATAATTTTTTAAAAGATAAAAACTGTTTAGCGTGTTCCTGACACGTGGTACGCTCATGCGATCGCCGTGACCTATGGAACTGTTTTGAAAGTGACACAAAGGCTGCGGATATTTTTAGTTTTTGTACAGTCGGGAAGGTAGGTAAGTGGCGGGTTTAAATAAGTGGTATTTAATTTTAGATGTGACGTCGCGACGTTGTAGAAGGTGAGGGGAGGGTTGTCTCGTGCTTAACGCGTGTCCTTTGACTACTCTATATTTTTAGAACCTCGATACTGACAATTATGTTTTCAAATTTTATCGTTCGGAATTTCCAAGTTTAATGTACATTGTTACAAAGAAAAACTGAAAGAATCTGTGTCCACATCGTCTCGCTTTATTACCATCACAAAACGTTCGTGAACCGATGGCCGTCAGTTTATTTGTATAAAAACAAATATTGGACCAAGTGTGGTTCGGGTCCAGTGTTTGGCGTCCTTTGTTTGGCTTACAAATTAATGAAGGATTGTCGGGCTGGTAGGTGTTTCGTATTCAAATGATGTGTATCATCACTTTAAATATTTGGAAATGAGTCTCCGAACTTTCATCTGTCCTACAAAAAGATATGATCTGAAATGTGTCGCATACGGTTGATCGTATCGATTTCATCCATGACCCCTGTTAAATTATCGTATTAAACTCCTGTTCATGGTCTGCTGGGTCTGAAAGCTCGGTCAAAAGTCTAAACAACGGTGAGCGGTGGCTTTTTACTCGTCCACTCATGCAAAATAAACATCAAGGTTCAGAAGAAGCCTTTCCTACTGAACTAATTACGCATTCGCAGACCGTTTTCTTGATAAATGATCACCCCCACGAATGATTCCTCGATTAGGTTCAAGATATTTCCATATCAAGACATGTTTTCTTAAGGGTCGGCCACAAAAGGGCCATCTCCGCGCCCAATCTTTAATCCTATCTCGGGACCTTTGCGGGCGAATTTAAATTTCTTTAGAAATATCGTCCTTATTATGTACGTGCGGGTTTCTATTCCTCGCGACGTTCGTGGGCGAGATAACGTAAGTTAAGTCCGAGAGATTGTTGTGAAAAAACTACCGCTAACTTAGACTAGATCTCATCTACATAGTAACGCTCATTCAAATTTCGTCTCTAGCTCTTGATAAGTAAACTCTGAAATCGTCTGGTAGATTTTGGATTAGTTGAACCTTATTTTGTATATGAGGTGATAAGTCTTTATGAGGGGTCAACCTTTTCTATAGTGAACCTCACCCTTTTAGTGAAAAGAGTCCGTTGATAGCTGATTTAGGAACAGTGATAATGCATACTGTGTGTAAATATATCACAGATTTATTTTGATGGATAACCTTGGAAGACTTGCTTTTGAAGAGGTGATTTCGGACAATAGTTTTAATGTTCGATTTGGCCCCTAGGTGAATATTTTAAAGGATTGTGCATTATGATATGAATGGTTGCAATGTGTGCATTGAATACTTGCCATAGTTGCTTTGTGTTTAGTTAGAGTATGGGGTTGGCGAGTGACCGTTTGGAATGCGTTGATTAAAATTGTGTTTCGATTGATCAAAGCCAGTGATATATCCGGATACCGTGTCTCGTGAATGCAATCATATCAAAGTTCTGGACCTATAAAATAGTTTAAAGCTATATTATTTTCATCAGCAGCATTCGTAAATTTATATTAATTAGATCTTACGAAGATTGATTTAGTCGCTCCTATGGATATATTAGCAATACCAGACTAAGAACAATCGGTTTGGAACTTTCTTTAAGTTATGAACCTTATGACAATCCTTAAAATGCCTCTTAGGTCTTCCAGTGGGCGTAATTATAGAACTTGGCATACAATTTTTTTCTAGCAAAGGACAAGTCTAAATGTCTAATTTCTAAGGCTTTCACGGCCAGCGTCGCATGTTGTATGTATTGCTTCCGGGCTATTTGGCCGTGGTCTCCTTCGCGGCGTCTTCTCTGTTACTGATCAATGATTGATCAAATTAAGCTACGATCAATGATTGATCAGTAACACAGAAGACGCCGCGAAGGAGATCCGCGGAACCACTGAAGATGTCGACCGCAGTGATCGACGAAACGTCTGGAACACAAGTTTCACTTAGACCACGGCCAAATAGCCCGGAAGCAATACATACAACATGTTTAAATGTGCGTGAGCACATTGTAATAGCATAAAGGGTTAAACATGATCATTTTATGATGATTTATAATTGATCAACTTATAGAAACGTGTTAAGGACTTTCTCTTTGATGGAAAAATCAAATCTTTGTCCAAAAAAATATTTTGTTGTTTAAACTTACGTGGGTTTGACACATTACGAATGTATAAAACACGGGTATAGCCAGTACCAGGCGAAACGCGACCGCGTCCCCGAGCGCCCCGTATTCTCCTTGAAAAATACCCCCGAATGTGGTCGAAACTATAGTTGAAACCCTCTGACTTACTACGTGAGTAATTCCCGTGTTTTATACATTCTTAATTATTTATATTTGTTTGATAATGATAAATTATTTCAAGGAGTTCTTCGTTTCCGTTTTTTGCGAGTTTAAAATAATTTTGGTTTCAATTTACTATAAATTTAATGTAAACATGTTGAGTAGGTAGCTTACATTACATCCAAAGTTCTAACTACCGACATTGACCGACAAAAATCAATTTTAAAGCCACGTCCACATCTTCCCCTAACCATTTTATTGTTTTTCCTTCATTTTTTGTAATATGTGATAATGGTCCCACCACATGTGTCGACAACGGTTATGAGTTTAAAATAGCCCCGCATCAGGCGTGGAACAATTTTGAGAAGCGCGTTTTGTGGACAGTTTTAGGATCTTTTGCATTGGGGTAGGTTGTAATCGAAGCTTATGGATGAGACAGTTTGGCAGTAGCTAAATGTGCATTAAAACTAAGATGACGATGATGAAGTGCATAGGTACATGGTTCTTTGAACTATTAGTACTTGAGAGGGTTTTATACCAAACACTTTCGCGTTTTAGGTATTGAGCAAACGTATTGCTATCTCAGCGTTCCCCGCAATCACCTATGCCACCGATAGAGAGAGGAGATTTAAAGGTATTTTTTTCATGAACTTTTTTATATTTTTTACTTTTTTTACTTTATTATTTACGTTCCCGGGCAAACCTCTTTCCCCTCTCTAAATTATGAATGTTATTGATGTCAATCACTTGAGTATGATGTATTTTAGTCTTGTATATGTTTTGTTTTTTAAAACCGAAATCGGACATTATTCAAAGGTAGAAAAAAGGTTTTTGTTTTTGTATGGAGAAGTACGGGGTATATAATCCCCTTAACTTAGCTCTCTTCTCGTATTTAGCCTTGGCAAGTGCATAAACTGAATAATTACCAACTTTTTATATACCCACTGTTTTAACTCGGGTGTTTCTCTCAAAAATAGCCAGTGTGGATTTGAAGATAGTAACCATCACGTGTCTTCGTGTTTTAGAACAAGGGTCGAAAACCTTACGTGCTTTTCAAAGCACGTCAGCGCTTAGTTGTAAAGTCCTCTAGCAATAAAAACGTAGCTTAATTTGGCGACCCGAGGAACATATTATATCAATTATTTCCAGAAGTGTTTTATTCGTAACAGCAGCCATTTTAAGTCTGCGCTTCCAGAGAAGCATCTATGTTGGTAGACAGAAACAATATTCGATTGGGACAAAATGTTGTTTGGTATTTTATAGACCCTAAAATGTCGAGTTATATATTTTAAATGGAATAATGTTCTGTTATGCATCACTGCAATACCTACAAATTTTGTGCTTATTTTATGTTTATATTTTTTTTTTATTGTTGATGTCTGTTTGTAGGGGTCTGTAGGTTTAAGTGTCTATGTATGTGTATTGTAGTGTTGCCTTTTGTCAGAAATAAATATGTTTTCTTTCTTTCTTTTCTTTCTTATGAAAACGAAGAATCTTTTTATAGCAGCTTGACTATCTTTAGGTGGGTAAGTCTAATACAACACAGCAACCATACTCACGCATATTCTTAACAATGCATTCATGCCGACAACAACGGCATGTAAGTTATACATGCCGACAACAACGGCATGTAAGTTATACATGCCGACATCGCTTTGTTTCTACGCTTTGAAATTAATGTCAATGTTCTATTAAACAAGCGTACATTTTCTGTTTACAAAAAGGGCGTCACTGATTCCTTAGGAAGGGACGCGGCAATTTGTGACGTAACACGATAGTTTACATAAACAATGCTTTTCATCGCTGATGTTCGAAGGTGTGGTTACTTATTAAAAGTTATTTTCCCGCATTCTACACTGTAAAATATGTTGCATCTTTGCTTACCAAAGTAAAAGGTGGAATGAAGTTAAAATTACTCTGATGATTTATTTTATCCTGCAATTCGTAGTAGTTAGTGCCTATGGGCAATACCAGACAATAGTTTTCTAGGACATCTTTCATTGGCGGCATTAGCTTACTCTCATGCTCAAATTGTTCTGAGCTAAAATTATAGTAGTCGAACATGACATGTGATGCGACTTAAGTATGGGTATTTTTTTTACCACGTAGTTATATGAAACATCCTTTTGTTGAAAACACTTGTGTCAGTACTGTGCGGTCGAATCGGTCATTTAAGCATTGTACAAGCTAAAGACATTATCTATCATTGCTAATAGCTACTTGGTACTATCTTGTTTTCAACAAAAACTTTACGCAGAAAAATAAAAAGGTTTTCTCCGCACTAGGACTCCTTGTGTCGCAGGAGGTCGGATCGAGGTGTCACAATCACATTGCATTAACATCCTAGTCTAGCGTGATTATATCTTCGACCACATCATCACAGACTATCAAACGAGATAGTGGTCAAACGATCTATAAACAATTACTGAAAACTTATCACCATTTACTAGTAAACGAGTTATTCTTATGATTAACGGCTCTTGTTGAACAATGTTGAATTGTTGTCATTCATTTCATCGCATCCATAGGATGTCCACTGTTGGATATATGCCTCTCCATATAGATGGGATTTGCCAATACTCGCCACGCTTGGCAGGCGGGTTGGCAAGCGCAGTATGATTTCCTATCCTCAGAAGGCGCTGCTGCCCACCTTCTGGTACGTGACCTCTTAGCCGACTCTTACGGCACCCACGGGTAGAGACAGGGGAGTACTATTGTAGGCCGGTACCACAACGGCTAACGAACTTTTGTAAATTTGTGCAATCGTACAAAATTTACAAAAATTCAACATTGTTATAAACCTATGTTGTTATAACTTATATACTAGTAGCGCCCTACGGGTTCACCCGCTTGGATTACGGTTTTCCCGCTACCTCAATTATCCCATGGGACCCGGGATAATTGATTTGATACTTTTCCCGGGATATAAGTAGCCAATGTGTTAATCCAAGGTTTAAAGTATCTCCATACCAAATTTAATTAAAATCGGTGTGGCCATTTGAGCGTGAAGAAGTAACAAACACACATACACATTTATAATATTAGTAGGATTAATCATAGCCATGGTCTCAGTCATAATCCGTTCACTGCTGAACATAACCTCTCCCATTGACCTCCACATGTAACAGTTGGAAGCGTGAGGTCGTCTGTCCACCTTGTCGGTCGATCGGTGGCATTTTAAGAAAACTAGTGATAATACTTTATTTTTTCAGTAGCCTCCTTGCGACCCAGACATCATTGATGTGTCATCTATCAGAACAAAGAAAATAAATTAATAGCTCAAACCCAATGTTGACAAAGTCTGCTTTTATAAAGAGCTAGCGGCCTGTCCCGGCTTTGCACCGTTTATTGACGTTTTTGTAGGGATCCCTAATTTTATATAACTCAGGGATAATGTAGCATTGTAATGATGAAATAATTTTTGAAATCAGTCCAGTAGTTTTTGAGTAAATTGGTTACAAACATACCTGCGTCTGGGTGTGTATATATGTATATAAGTATACATATCGGTCCTCAGGTTACGATAGTACAGGCTCTGCCTAGTTTGGGACCTGAAGACCTTGTGTGAATGTTGTCCCATATTATTATTATTCTTGTTAACTAGACGGAGCATGGAAGTAAGGAAAGCGTTATCGTGACGCTAGCTAACTTTAATACGGTTCCTGGGTCGCAACCACCAGGGCTTTCGAGTTCGCTCCTCTAGGATTAAGCAGGTACCAGCAGTGGGACGCCACTGCTACATAAATAAATAAAATAAATAAATAAAAAATACAAAAATAATATATATTAATCTTTTCTCTTTATAATACTAGAGCAGACTAGCTGTAGCTGGCTCACTCTAATATTGACTTTTAAGACGATTCATACAAAACTCACGTTCCTTCTATTTCACAAAAAGTAGCATACAGAATATAATTTATCTATGTACCAAAACTCTTAAAAATCGGTGCAATAATTTGACCGTAAAAGTGTCTCATGCAACAAACTTATGTACAAAACCAAACGAATTGCATTTCGCATTTCTGAACTGGTATTAGTGAGAATATCAGCATGCAAGGTAAAATTAAAAAGATATACCACCGGCGACAATTCGTTGATTCGCAAGCGTGCCTATGGCCTCTTTTAGACAACAGTTTTTTTTAAAATGTGTTCGATTGTAGTAGCGAAAAGATTAAAAGGAGTCCATCAAAGCCCTTGATATACATAATAATATTGTGTATGTATTTATTGTGTATTGTGTTATGTTGTAATCTCTTTGTGATCCTGCACAGCGGGCCTAGACTAGTGGGAACATTTTATTAAAAAAAGTACCAAATCTAGTATAGTATATTTTTGGCTATGGAAGCGGATATTGCAGGAATAATTATTTCTATACAAAAGGCATTTTAACCATTGGTTTACCTGAAACAAGATAATTCTTCCAAAACTGTTATCAAACGCAACAAAAATGTGACACGTTCCAATCATAAATGGAAGAACACACTTAAAAGAAGCGATGATTTTCTTAGACAAAACTCCAACCTAAATGTGACCAGAAAATAAAAAAAGTCGCAGTTATTATTCACACCAAAGTGTACGCACATATTATGTTATCTAAAGATTCTTGGTCCAATTCCAATATTATGCCGCTGGCCAGTGAGTATGGCGTTCCATTTTCAAATTTTATTTTTCTCCACAACCAAGCAACATGTCTCGCAGTTATGGGTCACAATTTGCACCATTCGGGTTATAACTTCGCACCACTATAGGGTTTGGGATCAGTTTGAGCGATTAGCGTATTAAAATAATTTAATTTTTATCATATTATGTCTTCAATACTAATCTAACCTAACCCTTTGGTAATAAACTAAAATCTAATCTAAAGTAAACTTTAATCTAAATTATTTAAATTAAACTAAACTTTAATCTTCTAATGACTTTGCAAATATTTTTTTTATCTTCTATATAAATGGATTGCTCAATTTTGTCGTTGAAGCCAAACATCTTGTTTTCAGTACTTATTACCTATGTTCTAATTGCTTACGCAACAAACTATCTGACTAAGATCGCAGGAAAGGGCTGGGTGCGGGCACTACTAACCGGTCGGACTATTACTTTATTATTACTACTAGCCGGAAATCAATGGGAGAAGCCTATGTCTAGCGGTGGACGTCTTATGACTGAGATGATGATGATAATGAGGTTGTACATTAAAATACTTGTAGTTAACTGTATTGTTAATTTAATTTTGTTACAAAAACTTTAGTTTGTTTGACGTTATTGTTTATACTATTTAAATAACTCATTATTTTTTAAATTAGGTTTACTAACCTATCAATCGCTATCACTACGCTGTGCGCTCGGGAGGTAGAGGGGGCGGAAGGGGAAGACGGTCATTCAGCGCAGCGGCGCGACGGACATCCGCCGCATAACAAGTCGATGGCGAGTCTCGTTGGAACCAAGCCGTTCTTATTTCAAATTTTGCATAGATTCAAATATAGAACGTTTGTTTTCTTTTTATCTCGATTAAATGAATAGTTTAGGATAGAGGCCAATTAAGGAGGTCCCTCATTATTATACTCGTATTTTTAACGATGTGGAGTGAACGCTACACACCTGGGTGGTACTAAAGGGCCCCTTTTTATGTAGAACAAGAGATAACTTATGTTTATATATTATTTATAGGCGGATTTAAACATAATAAATAACATTATATCTGCAGGCTTACGAAATATGAATACGAATACGTTTTGGTGATTTTTTTCATTTTATATTTTTTTGGACGAGCATAATGTGCGTAAGATAAGCTTATAATTGTTTTGGTGGACAATCTAAGTCTTAAGCTTATCCAATTTAACGTTAATCTACAGATCGCTGAATTCCATATACGACTGACACGCAAATTGACTTAATAATGAAGCATAAGATATAGTACTTTAATAAATTCGGTATGATATTTTATAACTACACAAACAAACTCACTTCTACACCGAGGGTGGTTTCTGCAGTGTCCGCGAGAGGCGCTCGGGTGCGAACAACTGTTGTCGTCGCCGGAAGCAGCGCCGTCGGCTTCCGGTCCACGAATGTTCTATATGAACCGTTGCGGTTTTAACTTTTCAGTTCTTATTTTGAATGTGAAATTGTAACTGACGCCTTTTCGCCTTATTACGTCGACGAAATGTGATAATTATTTAAATTAAGTCTTTTCCTTAATTATTTTGTGCAACCCTGCATTGGAATCGGAAATAATAAATTTATAAATTAAGAAATAATAATTATTATATTTAATCATTTCCGTAGATGCCTAGCGTGATCAAGATATTCGCAGCAATGGCGACAAAAATAGCACTCAATTTTAAAATATTTTTAAATTACTATTAATGTATATTTTGAGACATATTATGTTTGTCTTACTGTGTCATGATGTCAATAAGTAGCTTAGTGTCTTTTATCGTAAAAAAAATATTTGAAAATAATACAGCTCATATCTCCGAAATTACATGTCAGTAGGAAGTAAAGACGCAGGCAATCGTCGACAGTGTCAATTGACAAAGGACATGTCAATTGTTAATTGATATATTGTAATTATGATTAATTTGAATTATTAATAATTATGTGCATGCATGATTTGTTTACTGAAATTATACTTACTGTTCTAATGAAATGTTAAAATATTACAATTAATATTTGCACGCTGGTTTTGCAGCAAGGTATTGTAGGCTCTGTATTAAACAATAAATCCAATAAGACCTGTATGTACCGATATTTTATGCATATAAAAAATCATAGCAATGAAAATATTTATGTATAAAAAAAACTTCTAAATTTCACAAAATAGCGCTTTAAATTGACCACTAATAACTCTTTCAATCAACCTATACAACATATGGAGCCAATCTTACCGGATGCGCTTTCCAGCGAATGCCCTCCCTTAAGCGTTCCTCTCTCTCTTCTCCCCTGTCTGGACCCCCACCTCCCACGTTTAAAAATTTCACCCCCACTGCCTCCGTTCACAATGGACCGTAATCACCGATCGCCTTTTGAAATTGAAACGGTTATTAAACATATTTTTAAGTGAGGTTGGACGTAGGATTTTTCGTATTTGCTAGAAACTATGAGTTCTCAAGTACATAATAATGTGTAGGTTTATTTACCTACGTTTATTTTTTTACTGACCGTACTGAACAAATATTATATAATCTTAGTATCTTCAAGTCAAGATTGAATAGATACCTTCTTGGCATAGATAGTTAGTGAATTGCTCATTCTGTATAAAAAAAGTAGTAGTGACAGACGTTAGCCAAGAGATATTTAACATTGACAAGTTGTAGCCTTATGGTTGTACATATACGATCTAGTTAGTAGGTACTACTGTAGAAGCAACTACGTAGCAATCTAGTATACCTATAATAAACATGTTTTGCCTAAAAGTCAAAGAAATTTTTTTTTTTTTAGTAGACGTAAAGATTTTCTTCTATTATGCATAGTGGGCGCGTATTCATGATCGTTTATAACAATTTATTAAGAGAAATGTTTGAAGACGCTATATTTTAAAATTAATAGAGCGAATACCAATTACAAGTACCAAGTAATACAGAGCTAACGCAGGGCCACCCCCGCACGTCTGCTTGAGTATTTTGAAAGCGTAATAAAAAAAAAAACAGTAGGTAACTACGAACCGACTAGAACTCACTTGGTTAATACTGGACAATTACTCTCCGATGAGTTTCGAACTTATTTGCAGTTCTTCATCTGGGAGTTATGATCGTGCCAGGTGGCCAAATAACTAAACAAATACTATAATACAATTGATACCATATAATTAGCAAAGCTTACTCATTATATGCTCGAAGGCCTCAACAGAGTTTCCCTAAGGGTGGGCCTTAAAATGAACATGGACAAGACGAAAATTATGTCGAATGCCCATGTTGCGCCCGCCCCCATATCAATTGGGAACTCGATTCTCAAAGTTGTTGACCACTACATCTACCTAGGACATACAGTCCAATTAGGTAAGTCCAACTTTGAGAAAGAGGCCAATCGTCGAATCCAACTCGGCTGGGCAGCGTTCGGGAAGCTACGAGACGTCTCCTCGTCCAAAATACCACAATGCCTGAAAACGAGGGTCTTCGAACAGTGTGTGTTACCAGTGATGACTTACGGATCTGAAACGTGGTCTCTGACTATGGGCCTTCTGAACAGGCTCAGATTCGCACAACGAGCTATGGAGAGGGCTATGCTCGGAGTTTCTCTACGCGATCAAATCAGAAATGAGGAGATCCGTAGAAGAACAAAAGTCACCGACATAGCCCAGCGGATTAGCAAGTTGAAGTGGCAGTGGGCAGGGCACATAGCTCGAAGAACCGATGGCCGTTGGGGTCGAAAGGTTCTCGAGTGGAGACCACGGACTGGCAAGCGCAGCATAGGACGGCCACCGACCAGGTGGATAGACGACCTGACTAAGATCGCAGGCAAGGGCTGGATGCGGGCCGCTTCCAACCGGTCCTTGTGGAAATCAATGGGGGAGGCCTATGTCCAGCAGTGGACGTCCTATGGCTGAGATGATGATGATGATGACTCATTATATTTGCCAATTAAGTACCGTACTACTAATTTGTAGTACGATTCTTTTAAAAACAAAAAAAAGTGCTCAAATTTGACCACCCAAACACCATCGATCACGCTTCATACTTAGTTTAATTATCACAATCATATCGCATTGACCACAGATCGTATCGATGAAAATTACAAGCCGCTTGTAATTCGGTAAGCCGGAATCGATTTCGAAGCTTTTGTTGACGGTACTCGTGAGGCATTATGGCAGTGACAATGTTAGAAATGTAGGGTCAGCAGAAAAAGACAGTTAACATTAGTCGGCGTTTACAACTGTTATTATACAGCGCTGACATGATTGAGGCGCATACGATTGAAGCGATAATGGATTCGCGGTGTGAGCGTCAGCTGATAACGAGATAGTCGTTGGTTCGATTCCCGTACTCCACTGAACTTGCATATTTATATGACGAGATTATCACATAGCATGTTTTCTAGCTTTTCGCTCGCTATATTCCTCTCTCAAATTGGACAAAATTTGACAAACTGTCACTAAGCACATTGTGTATACAAGCAGCTGTCTTCGAGAATTCATTACTACAATATGATCCCACCAATAACAACATCGTTATTGACCATCAATTGAGATAGTGGCATATTAACATTTACGGACGGGTTAAGAAGGGGATATTTTGTAAATGTTCTTTGATTGTGTTTATCATGCGACCATCATTTAAATCCGTCCGGAAAGTCTCCAATTCCAATAAAATTAAGACTGATCTATATTATTTGAGAGTGAAATTGATTCTATTATAACATGCAGTGCAAGTTTTGTATTGATATAAGATATCTAACTAATGAGAGCTCTAACTTTACTATACAGCAGTGCGAGCATGGATCCTGGACTCGATAAAATTTGACAGTAAGTGCTTGTTCAGACATGGCGTACACGCGAATCGTCCCGCGCGTTTCTATTACTGAGATCTTTAAACTGCGCGCATAACACCGTGTCTGAACAAGCACTTGCTGTCGAATTTTATCGAGTCGACGATCCTTGATCGCACTGCTGTTACGATAAAATATTGCTGACAATGTAATTTGGTTTCGATTCAGTACAGTAAAGCCATAAATATATGTGAATAATAAAAAAAGCTTTGTTTTACCATCTGTACCGAACGATGACCAAAAATTCGATACAATGAACAATGCTCTGGACAAAAAGGTCACAATATTGATATGGCGATAAGTTTGTATACATGGTGTTCCTATTTTACAAAACACAACATGGTTACTAGAATTGGTGATGTCATTAGGTCGATCTCGAATGCGCGATTGAAAACAACTTTCAAAGTTTATGTCAAGAAGTTTATTTGTTGAAAGAATATGCCTAACGACATAATATATAATAATAAATCCTCTAAATGAAATATAATAAATTTCATTATCGCTAGTTACAAATTATTAAAACAAGTGTAATCATAGAATATATTTGTTATTAAGTACACATTATAATATAATTGTAGATATTATATTGTGTGAATGTTAAAAAATTAATAAATATTACTTTGGCATCATCGTCTGCAACTTTAATGATTATTATCAAGACGTATAGATACTTATGTATGTACGTACCATCGGGTACATAAATGTATATTATCGAAGGGTTACAACTAAAATAACTTATTTTTCCTTTTGATCAGTTGTAATATTTATTAACATCCTGTATATGTATTCTTTCCGGTCGGTCACAATCTGACCGTTACATTTCAATAATCGTCTTAAGAGTCGAGATGTATATCGGACCGCGCCTACTTCGCTAGAGATTTCCATATCGATGATTATGCTTACAGTATTTTACGCGATGTAATAAGAGATGATACTTTGGGTTATATTTTTATTTAAAGAAGACTTATAAAGAGTAAGTCAGTGACGTGATTTCTGGGTTTCCGGGGCCCTGGGTTTGAATCCCGATAAGGAAAATCGTTTATGCGATGAGTGTAGGTGGATCTTGGATATATGTGTGTTGTTAATGTATGTGGCCATGCCTCTCGCGACATGCGGAGTCATAGTGCTGATGTTTGAGTGTTAACACACAACAAAAAAAAATACGTTTATTACGGAGAAACTTAATAAGTAATAAATACAATAGGCTTTTTCAGTCACATTCGTAGTTACTTTTTTCAGTAACTTTTTTATTTTAATCTACTAAAGTTTCTCAGTAGGTACTGAGGATTTTTAGTAGTTTCATTGTTCCACAAATTAAGTTGTTAATATGGCCGATATGTTTTTAATTACTTTATTGCCTCTAATTATATAGTTAATACTTGTATTTATACCTAATCAGCTTATTTCATTACAACTGCATAAAAACGATTCTTCTCTCAGAGATACTTATTTACATATGCACTCCTCATGCATATGATAATCCACTATGCGTGTCGTGTGGATTAGGGGATAGGCTTAAAGGTCGGGTGTAGAAGTCTACAGATCGCCTAAAAACTTCCGAGTCCCTGCAATAATCGGGTAATTCGGCTTTACGCATGTACCTTGCAAAGTGCAGTACGCTGATTTATCATCGTTTCAATATTTTATTTTATTATGCAACCACCAACTTGATAAGTCTTTAATGTTATCGATATAAAGTAAAAACACTTACAACTCTATCTCATCGTAAGGAAGCGATTGTCTTCACAATAAAATGTGTCTCGAGTTCACAATGAGCAATCAAATTACTGTCAAAGCTGACGGGCGCTGCCTTGACCATGTGACCTAATCACCCTATAATCAAATTGATTTGATCCGCTTAATTATCTTGTTATATTTAACTTTACTGTGCATGCCTGTAAGCTTATACCTTATATTTTACCTATTTCATAAAGTTATTAATAGGAGTAAATATCAAGTTTTTTCACCTGAGTGTAAGCGACCTCACCGTCGTCTATGGAAATCTGTAACACTGGGGCAGAGAATAAGTAATAATACTACCTAACTGGGGGAGTTATGGCACGTAGCAAACCATTAAAATGCTTAAATTGATTTCTGGGTCTCCATGTATATTTTGCTATTTATGTTAAAGCGTGACTAGTGTAAAACTATTCCAACATCTTTCAAACATCCATAACTTCTCTCCGGTGTAACATTACCTACAGATTTCAATATCAACAGTCTTAACCCGCGCGTGCGTACGTGATCCTGGCCCGCGTATATTTCATAAGATTCCCGAGGTGCATGAATCACGCAGCCGCTATCACTCACCGCCGCCGCCCCGACCCTCGGACCTTCTGCTTAGCATGCGTCCCGCACACCCGCCCTAGGCCCAACACTACGATATGTGAGAGCTATTACTAGACACTTTGCCCCTGTTAATATTCTCGTAAATCTCGCGATCGGTTACATTTTTTAACATGTATCTATCTTGTTCACAGAACCCAGCAACTACGTGTGCTCGACTTGTAAGGCCCGAGTACATTCTGCTTGGCGTCTTGTCCAGCACGTGCAACACGTCCACGGAGTCAAAATCTACGTGGAGTCCATGCCACAACATTTGCCTAACAAGCAAAATCATTCCTCTTCAAGCTCTTCTTCATCGAGCTCGGGATGTTCCTCCACGGGCGCGGCGCTACCTCCACCACAGCTGCGTCATCACCCGTTACTTCCCCCACCGGATATGCATTCCCCTTTTGGAGTTGGTGGCTTACTCAGAATGCCGCTGCCTGGCAGTTTGCCACCACTAGCTCACCCATCGGTGCCTCCAGCACCGCTTTTCGCGCGGCCAAATCATCACGACCACCGTTTCAGAATGGAACAGCTCGTTTCTGAGCAGTTCCGTCATCACGGGCTTAACTTAGCAGCTGCAGCAGCCGCTGTGGCAGCAAATTCTCTACCACCACACCAAGCTTTCCCTTCTCCGGCTGACCGCCCCACTGGCATGCCAAACTCGATCTCAGGCCGAGAAAGGCCTCCTGTATCTCAACCTCTATCACTAGAACCCCAGCTGGATTTTTACTCGCAGCGCTTGCGGCAACTGGCCGGTACGACCAGTCCAGGGGCGGCCACAGGCAATTCGAGCTCTCCTAGCCCCAGGAAGCATTCTCCTCCGTTCGCTTCCCCGTCGCCTTCTCGAGTCGGTCAGACTCCACCAGTGGGCGCCGGACCAGGAACGGTGGACACACCTCGTGAAGCAACAAGGCCTCACAGCTCACCCGAGCGCCGTATTGAGCCCATCGCAGCAGATGCTCCTCCTCCCGAGCGTGTAACATCTACTCCACCAATCAAGCGTAACAGTGACGAAAGCATCCATTCCTGTGAATTCTGCGGAAAGAAATTTCGATTAGAAAGTAGTCTGCTTGTACATAGACGGTCACATACCGGCGAAAAACCTTTTAAATGTACTGAATGCGACGAAGCTTTTGAAAAGGCATCTAAATTAAAAAAGCACATGAAAGTACATCGGCCGGCTGACGCCATCAATGAGGATGGTGAGTCAGGTGGAGACACTGGTGAAGACGATTCTGAAGATGATCTCGAAGATGAAGAGCTTGAGGAAGAGGAAGAAAATGAAGATGGAGAAGATGTAGAGGAAGCTGAAGATTTGACGATCTCAAACAGCAGTGCCCTTACATCACTTCCCAGAAAACATCCTTCAGCTATGCCAGCTCACCCGCCCAGTGCATCTGTGGTTGGTGAACTCATGGATAAATTTGGATTATCTAACATTGCTCAATATAGCGAAGCTTTTAAGCAAGCATTGCAAGAATCGGGAAAATCACTAAATTGGCAACTTGCAAAGGACCGTGATAATAATAATGGTCCTCCCAGTGAAAAGCCAAATGGTATGCCACCCACCGCTGCATTACGCTTAAAAGAAGAATTCGCAAAAATGCCACCACAGCCTCATCCCCTATTCAATCCTTTTGAAAACCCTTTTGAAGCATCCAAGCGTATGAAATTGGACATGGAAAGAGGTGAGGGCTGGTGGTTGCCCACGTTGCATGCACAGAGACCACCTGATAACATTTTTGATGGTTTAAAAAACAGTACGAACGGCCTCTTGCAGAATCCTTTACTGAAATCAAAAGAAAGTCGAAGGAATGACACTTGCGAGTTTTGTGGGAAGGTGTTTAAGAATTGCTCAAATTTAACCGTTCATCGTCGATCACACACTGGTGAGAAACCTTACAAATGCGAGCTTTGCTCGTACGCATGCGCTCAAAGTTCTAAACTGACGAGGCATATGAAAACCCATGGACGTCTCGGAAAGGACGTATATCGATGCAGGTTTTGCGAAATGCCCTTTTCAGTGCCCTCCACGCTCGAAAAACATATGCGTAAATGTGTTGTGAACCAAAGTAATGGTGCTCCTTTAGCTCTATCCGACGACTCTAATGCGTGTCGAGACGAGGCCTCGTGACTCTACCCGTGGGGTGGCCTTCGCTTGCCACCGCCTGCGCCGCCGAGCCAGATCTTCTAAAAGCCAACATGGGAAGTTTTTCCGCTGCAATCTTAAAATTGAATATCTGAAGTGTAATGGAGACATTTGTTCAATTTCTAGTCTTAAGAATTGAATTGGCCGATTCACTAGACAAGTGCGCCCAAATTCGTTCAAACCTAAGGGCATTACTTAGTTACTAATAAATGTCAAGTGACATATCTTAGATGTCCTGATGAAGACATGATCCCGTTGCGTTGTTAATGTTACAGCAAATTGTTTAGTTTTTTAGGGCTTACTTCTTTCTACTTACGTTATCTGCTTTCTAAATTGTTTTGACATGTTTTATTTATAGAAAAAATGTGGAAACCAATGCCAAAGTTAACTATGTTGTTTTTTAACATATGATTTAGTTAAGCTGTGTATAGTGTCAATTAAACTAGATTTTTCCAGTATTTCATAGGATCTTAATGATGTAGTAGTATGTGTTGTAAAAGTAAGGTTGTTTCGTAATTTTAATGTATCTTGTACAATAAATAAGCAAAATGTTTCCTATCTTAGATAAAACTTATGTAAATATTTTTTAAGTGTTAAGTATAATGTGTAAATGGAGAACTTACCTTTGATGTTCATATTTCTGTGAGGCATTATAAAAATAAAACAACCAATATTGGGGGGGAAAACGGTGTGATTCCTGTAATCAATAAATTAATAAGCGTTGTAGAAATAAAAATTGGAATCTATTTTTAGGTGTAGATGTTCTTAATGCGGTATTTCTATGTTTAAATAATAGCTAAATTATTAAAAATCCTATCAGGTGAAGAGGTGTCTTACCCAGTTTCGTTATTTTTGAAAACGCTAGTTTTTTTTTATTAAGACTGACAAATATTCCAGTTCTGTTTTAATGTTTTGTGATTATTTGATTCGTGGAATTACTTCACATGTACCTAAATTTAGTCCAAGCGTGAAAATGTTTCAGTATACGTACTTAATGTAAATTAATATAGAATTTATATTAGATAAATGTAAGTAAATTATAATATAGCAATTTTGTCGTCCACATGAAGTCTCCTTTTGCCGAAACTTAGGACTTCTTCAAGCGATGTACGAAATATGTCGTTTTGAATATGTGAATATTAGATATGTCGCTCGGACAAGACCTATGTAGTATGTACGAAAATATTAAATATTTTTCAATTATGGTAGTATTTAAACCAATCATCATACGTAATTAACGACTACTAATTGGAAAATATTTACTAGTTGTTTATAATTTAACAAATAAAAAATAATAAAACTATTCTAGCAAAATACTAGGACTCTCCATAGATTTTCAAGAAATATATTTTTGAGTCGATATATCAAAACGCATCTTCGAGCTAAGTTGTTATAAAACAAACTATAGGTAAAAAGGTTGACAAAGGGACACGATATAGACAAAACAAAAACTAAGACAAATTTTATTGTGTAACTATGTGAAAGATGAACTGTTTTTATTATTTTTCATTTTTATTATTTTTATTTCAATAAATATCCACGATTTGTTAATCAAACGAAGTTGTTTTAATTTCACCTGATTAGAAAAAATGAATGATGCTGAAAAAGCAAATGATAATAAATGCGTAGTTTATTTAGCATATTAGTCAAAAACCTAATAAAGGCCGTTATTATGAAAACATTTTCATTTTCAGGTATTTTATTTGAGTGAAAAATTTTCAGACGTTAGACTTGAAAGCAAGGTCTTTACAGAATATATCAAATATACCTAGTTTATTTTGAAAGCTAAATACTTTCAGAGACTAGCAATGACAAAGAGAGTATGTCACTTTTTCATTACTAGGGAGCTAGACATTTTTTATGAACCACAATTTCACTTGATCGTCAGTAACATCACAGTCAAAGGTCGAAGTACCTTAGTCCTAGGATATTAACTAACTCTCAAAGAAAGCTGTCTGAGTACACTGTGGTTTTGTAAACGTGGAACTACAGCATGGTTCACCTAGATGATCCACAGATATCTAGAAAGAAAAGAAAGAAAACACATTTATTTCTTTCTTCATCTCACATCGTGTGTTTAGTGACAGTTGTCAAACGCAAACTTATAATATGTAAAAAAAAAGTTTTTAAATTGTCGTTGCTAGTCAGGCGGGAACTGGACAGAACCGTACGACAATGCTGTGGATTTGATAAAGATGTTACCTTCATTGGAAGCTTTCACTGGAGATGGGGGTGGAACTAGTGATTAGATTGACAGTCCTCATTCTACTTCCTTAGTTTTCAGGATTTCATACTGGAACCGTAAGCAACAAAACCCTGTTACTAAAGTTTGCTGCCCGTTCGTCTGACAGTCAAACAGAGAGTCAAACAAAGTGCGCAAGAAATTAAATAAGTATATAGTGTTATAGCTAGAATGGCAGTACGGAACCCTTCTTGTGGAAGTCCAACTCGCCCTTGATCATTGCTTTTTAATAATTTATATACATATCAAGTGACAGTCACGGCGATCTCTTAATGTTAAGCACTGTGCTTACAACAGTTGCAGTATTAGCCCAAACCCAAGCCAAGGACGTGCTGAACGCGTTTCATGTGAATTTTGAGTGTCCAAATATGATTTTAACGACTTTTTTAAGTCCTAGTCCAAAAATAGTTCGCTGTAAAGTGTAGTTTTTTTGTTCTGTATCGATCTAGCATTTGATCTTGGTCAGTGACGATGTGGTCGAAGATGTTATCCTAGTCCACGCTAGTCCTAAGACTAGCGTGATAACATTAAGTACCTAGGCACTTACTAGCTCTCAAGGACTGCTGCCTGAACACACTATGTGTTTGGTGACAGATTTTCAAATTTGAGGGTGGTAGCCAGCCAAGCGGGTACTCGTGCCCTACTACCATGTGGGGATTTTGTTAATGGTGTTACCTTCACCGGAAGCTCAAGCAGTTGGTGGGGATCGAACCAACGTCCATCAGTTTGACAGCCGACGCTCCTACCGCTGAGCTATCATCGCTTATGTTCGTAGTCGAAGAGTACGTTGATTATACATTGGTTCCTATAATTGTTATGTTACTTAATATGAATAAGTAAATGTTAGTGCCCTTCAAGTGTTCTGCTGAAACTAGTAGGTACTATTTACTAAGCTGTTAACCAAAGCACATTAGTCGAGCATGGTAAGCTTTGATCGTATATGTAGTACAGATTTTTTTTACATCTCAGACAACGTCATCACTTAACATCAGGTGAGACATTTGTCAAACGCAAGGTAAGTAGTAAGTTTAAAAAAAAGTTTTCATTTTTGGGATGGGTCACCCAAGGACAGTAGAGAGACTAAACGACAAGCACTATTAAAAACTAGGGGGTGCCAGATTATTGGGTGTATATATTAATTCAGTTTATTACCCATGCACACTTACACACCATATCCGTATAGTACACATACACATTACATGCACTCTCACACCTTAGCACAGATCTTGTTTTTATTATTATATCAATTTTATTGCACTTGCCTTGTAAATGTACGGGAGGTGACTGCTGGTGCCTTGGGCCTTGGGCCTTGGCCTTAGCCTTGGGAAGGGTCAACCAAGGACAGTAGAGAGACTAAACGACAAGCACTATTAAAAACTAGGGGGTGCCAGATTATTGGGTGTGTGTGTGTATTTATTATTCTTCAGTTTATTACCCATGCACACTCACACACCATATCCGTATAGTACACATACACATTACATGCACTCTCACACCTTAGCACAGATCTTGTTTTTATTATTATATAAATTTTATTGCACTTGCCTTGTAAATGTACGGGAGGTGAATGCTGGTATCCATAACACGGGGAAACCTATTTTGGATGCTAGTTCCACACTCATGTTTCGTAAGACAAACAATATTATATCCTAGAAAATGTATTATTACCATTACTGTAACTACATCGATGCCATGTTTTTACTGTTTTGTATATAAGAAATCTTAGTATTATATTTTTCACCGACTTCAAAAAAGGAGAAGGTTCTAAATGAAACCCATATTTTTGCAAGCCAATTCAAGCCTTTATTATGTTTGTTATCTTAGAACTTTCGACTGGGTGAACCGAAGTTTTTTAATTTATTTGTCAGTTGGTGCTTCCCTTGTGGTCATTCAATTTCATGAAAATCGGTCAAGCGGTTTTCGTCGATCGCTCGGTTGAATGGTACAGTATGTGACTCGCATGAGTCAATAAAAATGTGGATGAGTTTTCAAGCTGTATAGGCTAGTGCGGTGGTACCTACAACCGTGATGGCGGTATAAGGTTGTAGATCTTTTCAGAACACGCTCTTTGTATATACGGTACAAAATACACAGAGACTGTCGAGACCGATATATCGTCGGCTAGCGTTCCGCCCCGGCTTCCCATGGGTAATATAGCCTATATCACCGGGGGATAGTGTAGCTTGCGTGCAACATCTTAGAACACGTCATCATTCACATCATATTGGGCAGTGATCGAACGCATGCTTATGTCAAAATGCAGTAGGCATTACGGGGCTATTTGTGAATAAGCGAGTGGAAAAAGAAATACAGTTATGTAATTTTCTAGCTCGTCTTCTGAAGGAACCTGATGAGTTTTATTCAGCCCTCGCTAGTTCTGGTAATATCACTGGCAATGCCGCAGAGGGCACCCACCAAGACAAACACTTGCTAAAGACACACATTGTACTAGCAGACCTACTGTTGTCACAATCGTTTCTTTTTACGCAGGGTCAAGTACAAGCATGAAACTCGATTATATTCCGTTTTTTTCTCGTATAATTGGAGACTGCCATAATTATATCAATAGCAATTTATGTTTCAAAAAATTGTAGTATAACAGATTATTAGAACATTGTCTGGTAGAGTCTATATATATTCAGCCATTTTTTATTTTAATTGGATAAGGTGATGGAGCAAGCAAAAGGTTCACAGGATGTTAAGTGGTAGCCTCTGCCTATTGACAGATACCCTGCGATATAAAGTTGGTAATTCTCATGTGCCTGTAATTTCACCGGGAACAATACCCATCAAACCAGAACACACTAATGTGAACACTACTGCCTGGCGGTACAAATACATACTTTCTTTCATAAATATAAATATTAAAATGTAATTCGTTTAAATATTTAGTGCGTATGCTAGTATGCTGTGCCCTTTTTTTATTTTGTTTTATGCGATAAAAGAGCTGAAAATCAGCGCTTAGGCTAGTTTTCATAGCATTATTTCTAAACTTTCTCATATTGTATACAGCAATTTACTTTAATGATATCTGTGTTAATTATGGAAATAATTATATGTAGGATCCTTTGTAACCATGATATGTAAATTTGTGCACACTATATCACTTTTTCTTCTCTCATTATTTCTTTTAGTAATTTAAGTTTTTGTAATTTTCTGTTGACTCAAACGATCTCGTGACTTATTGCTTCCCAAACGGACCAGTCTGCTTCGGAAACATTCATATGTTTCCGAAACAGACTGGTGAATGTTGAGCTCAGTTATAGCATTTCGGCCAATCTCGAGTTTGGTTTCTAACCAGATATGTCAATTGTAGAAATACTGATGTTACATATTTTCAGGACCTATTCTTTTCTGGACCGCATTATCATATTAAGAGTGCGCTCAATGCTAGGAAAAATTCAGATTTCTCTCGTACGTCTTGTCGCCCGCTGTAGGGCGACACGAAAGCAAACACGGCCAGGCGGACGCACCACGTTTTAATTAATTATTCAAAATATAAACTAGAAATTAAAACTCTAGCCGATTATTGGACTGACACTTAGCCTAGCTATTTTATTCATAAATAATAAAGTGGGGTCGTCGCTGAGAGTTCAGATTATTTGAAGAAAAACGTTTTTTTTTAGTGAGGTAACTGTTTATTTTTTTATATAGAACTCAGTTGTTTTTTAAACCTCTATCTATTCAATTACTGTACTTCTATAAAAATATTCCTCTGCTTCCAATATTTTTAAAATTGCAGTATATACGTTCGTTACCATCATAGTATGCATTTGAAAATTCTCATTTTGCGTAATTTTGGCATTGGGCGCACCCTTAAGGCTTTTTGTTTTTATTTGGGAAATAGACAATATTGAGTCTTGTCATCTAATATTTTGATCGACTTATAAGTCTAACAAACTTTAAAAAATACCATTTATGAAAACAGTTATAGGGCAAACAATCTGACCCGTAGAGATATTTTAATAATTTCTTGTGGTGGATGATAAAAATACAAAACTATGTAATAAAAATCGATGAATCTTTTTATTGGACCAACCTGAGAGTATGTCCTTTATGATGAAGAATTTTATAACGGTTTACAAATGACGGTGTTAGATATGCCGAAACGCATATGGCTGCGCCCCACGGTTTTACCCGCATGATGACAATGATGACGATATCATCACCTATGTGTTCTTCCGGGATTTCAAATTCGTCAAATTCGTTTTACCCGCGTAGTGATTAAACAGGGTGATGATGGTGATGATGAAAATAAGCCTATGTGTTAATCCAGGGCATAAGCTATCTCCATACGAAATTCCAAATCCATCCAGCCGTTTAGGCGTGAAAGAGTAACAAACATACATCCACACATACATATTCACAAACTTTTGCATTTATTATATTAAGTAGGTTTTTTTTTCTAAAATTTTACTTCAATAGGCTCACATTCCAAAAAGAGGTAGGTAGAGGTCGATAGAGCATTATACTTTTTTGACCTTTATGGAACTTTATCATTCACTTTTAAGCTTTTTCTAAGCTAGACCTATCAATGATATGCAAATTGTCTCTTTGTTACTTTGTGACAATGTGGAAGTATTCTCGCCTGATTTGTTTTTAGCGTATTCTAAGCAACTTCGAAATAATCTATGCGAAAGAAAAAACAACTTGCAAGGGTTGCCCTCGAATTATCATTTAGTTAAGAGGTGCTATGGCTTTTCAGGATAATTTTAAAAAATCTTTGTCTCTAATGCTATTACAGAGAATAATATGTTCTTTTTATGTAACACCTATTTCAAAAGAATGAGCTCCGAATATCTTGCCGGTTCTTCTCAGTATGGCTCTTTTTATTTTGGAATGTTGCGTGATAGTTTGAATATTTCAGCTTTATTGACGTTCATTGCGTTCATGATAATTATCTCAATTGTATTGAATAAATGTTTTCTTTTTATTTTCTTGTTTAAAGTCAATAATTTAACGTCACTTTCCAAATGTTGCATAAAACTATACCTTTGTTAAAAAAATAATACTTTTGTTTTGACCAAACAATTGAAGAAAATCCATTGAAATGTGTTTTTTTACAGATATGTTAGCATATGATGAGATATGTTATCTATTGTAAGTTAGATTTAGAAATTAGTTTCTAAATCTAATTGACAATAATATTTCAAGCTTTGCAAAATATATTCAAATAAATTCATCATACGTTTTATAAAAGTAATAATATAAGTTACATAAAATATTTTAACCAGCTAAAACCACAGATTTAGTCATAAACAGACATTAAGTCGGCTGGTATTGCTCTTTCTATGATTTCCGACAGCGTATTTTCATACAAAGAAAAATCTTTTATTTGGAATGCTACGTCGCGTCGGTTTCTCCCCCGTAAACAAAACCAGCGAGTATACTAGCAGCGCCATCTGTGATCGAGTAGCTAAAGCTTTGTGATATAAACAAAAAAAACGAGCTTTTTAGGGTATGGTATAAGTGAAAAATATATATAGGGATCACGAATGAATGTATTAGGTACGTTAGAATGCGAAGAGAAGAAAGTTTTATAAACTCAAAAGTTCAACTTTTCTTCACGTCCATTATTTTGTTTTATTATTATTTGGAAGGATATCTATTGTAGTATAATGACTAATGACAAATGATTAAAGTAGTTAACCGTCTCTTTAGCATAGCGTAATGTTGCCCAATATTTTATGTTACAGAGCGTTCTACCGAAATACTTGTATTCTGCTATCCATTTTACCCTGTACTGAATTTAATAATAAACTAGACAAACATATGTAGGTGCAGATAATTGGTGAAGCCACTGGTCTTATAAAAATATCATAGAAAAAATCATTCCATGTTTGGATCAAATCTTTAACCATCGTTTAAGACCAACAAAGCCCTGTCCAATATAAATAGTATTGTATGTGACCTGAGCACTGATTAGATGTCGCATACTAAGTCTTATAAGATTTTACATTCAACTTTGATCTAACAAGAATAAAAAGGACTTGAGCAGCTAGAAGGGGAAAAAGATTTATTATTGATTATTTGAATTCCATTAGTTCGCAAGATTTACATAAGATGGCGTGAATTTAATACCAAGTTATAAGTTTCCGTAACTATTGTAGATGGCGTAGGTTTGAATTTTATTTTATATGTAGTACAATGATGCATTATAGTAAGCAGTAGGTATGGGTACGACTAATAATAGGTCAGGAAATTAATGTTTAAGTTTTATATTTTCCAAAATCATTATTTTTTCGGATAGTAATATGATATGAATTCTGAATAAGTACTGTCATTTTTTGTGAATCTGAATTATAATGAAAATGGAACGAAATAAAATTTTATTTTTACTTCAAAGTTGTAAGAATGAGGTTAGTAGATAACGATGATGGTGGTGATGAAATCTCATTTCAGTTTCAGATAACAAATCCGTACTTCAATTATTAATTTTAATGATTAACCTTTTGTAAACTAATCGTCTCTAAAAGATAATAATGTGGAAAGACAATTCCAAACGTAGCAATTATTGAAACAAATAAAATTAAATGTTTTCAAATGAAAATTACTTATGAAAGGTATTTAATTTTTTGTGTTGTGCTATTGATATTTATAGAACGATTTTAGGAAAAAAACTGGATTAGACTAAGTCATGGTCACCTATCTATCTTTGACTTGCCATTCACCCCAAGGTCATTCATGTTTTCAAACTTTAGTCCAAGATAGGCGAGATTTTTAGCCGATCGAGGTGATGATGATAGTGTGATTGACAAAACCTTAAAAAACTATTTACACCTAAAATATATATAATCAATAAACAATTTATTTTTGGTATTTTTCTACTGATTGTAACGTTTATTAATATGTACACAATTCTAAAAATACAGTAAACTTGAAAATGAGAAACTTACCTATATTGTTATAATGTATTTATTTATATGGTGAACTTTGTATATGTTTAATAATAATACCAAAAAATAAAATACCTATTATCTAAGATTTTTTTATATTGAAGTTTTGGAATTGTATTCTTTTCTCTTTATTGTGTTTTATGTACCATATTAACACATATGCAGTGTGTTGCGGCAGCACTCTTCTTGTAATATTTACCATTCTAGGTCTAGTAAAATTAAAATAAAGTAGGTAGCCTTCGATACGTCACTGACCACCTTTCGAGATATTGTTCGAACGCTTAACCTTAAGAACTTTACTACAATCCTTTCACCATTAATAATTTAGCGATTCGCACGCGTGTTAATGTTAACCAGCACGCAAAATCTTTTAAACTATCGCAAGGTAAAAGTTTTCAGAAACTCTTATAATTAAATATAACATGTTTTAAAAACATAAGTTTTAAGATAATCTTATAATTAGATATTAAAATTTTAACGCAATCTGATTTCTTCCTGAACTAACGGTAGGTCAAGCCGAGGTTTGTACCACAGTGGTGTTCTTGACCTTTTTTTTTTAACGGACTAATGCTGTTTGCTTCGACCGGCATTTCTAGCTTCACCGGAGGGGGCGCCCTTGAGCTAGTCGCCTTGTCCTTTCCTAGTGGCACAGCGCCTTCTGCGCTCTTACAACCTCCCTGCCCGAAGGAAGTAAACAACCCGCTCAAAAAGATGATCAAGCTGATTTAGCTGGCCATGGTTTAGAAGATAAAATTACAAATGGTGAAAATAAATTGGTTCGAACTATCTCTTTCTGTTTACTACATATTTGACCAATTAGAATTCTACATGTTTTGAATGTAACGAACCCTCAGACATATATGAATTGATTTATTTGAATTTACATTAATTGCGTCGATCGACGCATTAAACTATGAAATTCAAATAACCCTGAACAATTATCCTCGGTAGAGGAACAAGCTTAATAATAATAATATTACTATAATTTACTACTATCATCACGGACAGGACTATTGTTGCCAATAAGCCTGATATCGTTTTGGTCGACCGATCTCAACGCCGGGCAGTGCTCGTCGACATCACCATCCCGCATGACGAGAACCTCGTAAAGGCTGAGAAGGACAAACTCAGCAAGTACCTTGACTTAGCTCACGAGGTAACCGCCATGTAGGATGTTGACTCGACGATCATTGTCCCGATAGTCGTTTCGACGAACGGCTTAATAGCGAAGAGCCTCGATCCACATCTTAAGAGGCTCTCGCTAGACGGTTGGATCAAGGGTCAGATGCAGAAAGCGGTACTCCTTGAAACGGCGCGTATTGTCCGGAGGTTCCTCACTCTGCGGCCCTAACCACCGGTAGCTTGAGCCCTGCCCCGTTGCTGGCGGAACTCTAGGTTTAGGTTTTTTATAATATCTTTATTAATTTTTGTTTTTGATATTTATACTGTAAAAAACTAAACCTAAGAAAAAAGGAAATAAAGAGATAATAATAATATTTATTTATTAATCTTTCGTGCAAGTTGGAGAAAAAGGCTGTAAAATCATTTAGGAGGAGAGTTTAAAATAATGTTGTAGTTATATTACCCTTAATCCTATACCCATAAACGATCTTTTAAGCACAAACATTTTGCGTTACATAAAATAAAATGTATTCCAACTAGAATCAAAAGGGTAACCCAACCTTCATCCCATAGACAACCTTTCCAGTTCGAATTGCCCCACTGCTCACCCTGTCCAGTAGCGTGACCAATGGCTAGTAACTGGGGCACTCGCCCCGCCCAGTGAGTGGACAGTGGTCATATGGGGTGGTGGCGAGGGTCGAAATTTTATTGAGTGTTATTTTAGATTATTTTTTTTAATTGAAAAGTTCTTTATTCTGTGTGTGTTTCTTTAGATCAATAGTGTAAATGATATTTCCTATTATTGCGTAGATAAATTTTATAACTATGCAATCTTTTGTAGTGACTAGAATATGTGATTTTTTTAATTATTTATTTATTTATTTACAAAATCATGTCCGGGTTCGTTGGCTCGGCCCGCGGGCTAAGAATATATAATAATAATAATGTAATAACATATAATATTATATATTTAATAATATAGTACCACAGCAGAATCGGTAGACCGTGACTATAAAAATGGAGCTATCAATTAGTGTCTGCACTATAATACTTGAATGTAACTATCCAACTAATAATATAAATGTGAAAGTTTGGATGGATGGATGGATGTTTGATTCTCAATCACGTCAGAACAGCTGAACGTTAACTGAGTTAGATGAAATTTGGCACAGAGATAGATTATAGTCTGAAATAGCACAAAGGCAACTGTTTATCATCATCATAACCATCGATCATAGTTTTAATCGCGGGTAAAACTGCGGGGCGTAGCTAGTCTTGAATATATTTATTTTATAAATGTATAATACACGGGAGTTACTCCCGTAATAAGTCAGAGGGTTCCGACTATAGTTTCAACCACATTCGGTGGTCTTTTTCAAGGAGAATACCTAGTACTGCGGGCGGCTGCGCGCAGCGCACGCGATGACAAATGCTGTTGCGGGGGGCGGGGTGCTACTAGCTGCGTCACATAATACACACACCATAATGTTTTTAATAACAAAATATTTATTTTAGTAATTTTACGAAATAGTACAGTAACCTATTTAGTTTTTTTTATAATGAGAAATAAATATTAATGAAAAAAATGGGTACCAATGGTTAGGTTAGACAAGGTGGACAGAAGACCTGACTAAGATGGCAGGTAAGGGCTGGATACGGGCCGCTTCCAACCAGTCCTTGTGGAAATCAATGGGGGAAACCTATGCCCAGCAGAAGACGTCCTGTGATTGAGATGATTATGATGAAGAAACGTTTAATTCAATCATTAAAATATAAAATATCTTTCTGAAATCTATTATTAGCAAGGGCCGTGGGTATAAGTTTACGACTGCACTGTGGTCGGCTCAGTAAGATGTGCGCTACTTAATCTCATTCAGGTAGTTATATATTATTATACTAATATTATATTAATATACATATATTATATATATATCTGCATCGTGCATCAACAAGTTTTTTTTATTATTTATTACTTGCTGCGCACCGCACTTTAACCCGCGTGGACTACAATTTTCCCGCCCTCGGTCCTCCTACAAGGACCATACTTTTCTCAGGATGAAAAGTAACCTACATCTATTTATATCCCATAATTCATAAACGAATGTTTTAAACGTAACAGACAGACAGAGTTACTTTCACATGTATAATAAGATTCGGTTTTCTATTGTATCCTAGAGGAGCCATAATTGTTTTCGGGATCTAAAGCAGTCTGTGTTAATCCAGGTTATAAGGTACCTTCATTCCAAATCCCATTGAAATCTATCAAGCCGTTGAAGTGTTACTAGGTAATAAACATACACACAAACACAATTTTGTATTAATAATATTATAGAATGACTATCTGCTCCACGCGGTTTCTTCCATATGCACGACGTTTACCTCATTTATGTCACAGGTATTAGTATAACAACCTTTATGCTCTTCCAAACTATAGTCTAATCTATCTTTATGCCAAACGTTATCCAAATTTATTAAGCCATTCTGGCATTGTCGAGTTTCATTCAGCCCATACATTCATATACCCATCTTCACAAACTCTCCCGTTTAAAATAGAAATTGGGTAATGGAATTAAGACCCAATAAAAGTTCATTGAAAATTATATATATAATTCTGACTGCTAGGTCATACCATATGACCTGTGACCCCTATGACGTTTCATAAGCGTCCTGTATAAATCTTCATCTTCCCAAGTGGCCTGAATCCAGTTCCCCGTCGACTATCAGTCTCAGTATGGTCTTATAAACTTGCCCGTCTGCTCCTCGTTTAGAAACTAAGCACTATATCATACTGCGCTCGCCAACCCGCCTGCCAAGCGTGGCGAGTATTGGTAATGGGGAGACCCTATATGGGGAGGCATATGTCCAGCACAGTGGACATCCTACACAGCTGCGATGAATGAATGAGCACTAAAACCTTTTTCAGATCTAGGTATCACCACCGGAGGACGATAGTGGTAATAAAAAATCTAGTTCATATTTTGCGAGGAGCTAAATTTACAAAATCGAAACTTTACTTGTTTGTCAAACAACCCTATGCTAAAATGCCGATGCTACAGGACTACTTTAGATAAAGGATTTCCTAGAAGTAAATTCTCTGATATAAAGTATGAAGTATTAAGTATTATTAATTTATGTATGTGACCCGATCATATTGAAATGTCCCTGCCCAGAATTACGTCATCTATTCAATTTATGAATGCAAACTCAAAACCTGTTTTTCTAGAAACCTAACCCTTTTGTGTTGCAAAATGCAATTCGCAAAAAAAATGCATTGTGCAAAATGGCAGATGGTTAAATTTATGATGGCCGGAACAATATCAAAAATATTAGCAACCATGCATCTAACGGTCACTTTTGATGCATACAATAATGATTAATTTTATTTCTATAAATGAAATACTTTATCGCAAAGAAAATAATATTTGTTTTTTGCAAAGATACGTTCAAAGATTACTTTTAGCGCCGAGTTTGAAATGCAGAATAATTGTATTTAATTTCCACAACGACCGGATGGAAGTGGCCCTCATCCAGCCCTTACCTGCGCTCTTAGTCCGGTCGTCGGTCCACCTCGTCGGTAGCCGTCTTATGCTGCGCTTGCTGGTTCGTGGGCCCCAACTCTGCTCTGCCCACTGCCACATCAACTTGCCAATCAGCTGAGCTATGTTGACTTTCCTTCCTCTGCGGATCTCCTCCTTTCTGATTCGATCGCGTAGGAAAACTCTCTCCATATCTATGGTTTTATTTTCAATACATACTTTTACAAATTCAAAGACAGTAATATTCAAAATATTACTATTTATTAACATTTTCTTTTTTATTTATGAGGCTAGTTGGAACAATCCATCCATTGCCAGCCTATGGTTAGCTCAAAAGCTAACCATAGGCTGGCAATAGATGGATTGATCAAACGTTAATGTGTAATTGAACTTGTCAGAATTTGTCAAAGGACCTACTTAAATGCAATATTTAACACAAAGTGTTATTTCTGTACCACAGACTATTTTATCATGTATACTTGTAGTACCTTATACAGGTAAGTAGGTACCTTATTCATACTTGCTTCATGTATTTTTTAGTTATATTTTAGTTTAGTTTTGACTAAAATTGTGTGTGTGTGTGTACTACTGCTATGGGAATTTACTACCCGAAATAAAACTTTTATTGTAAATTATTATAAGTCGTTCATACTATTATAAATGTAGCGGGCATAGCCTAGATGTAATGAACACGGCCGTCAAAGAGAGGGTTATAGGTTCGATCCACAGCTTCTTTCCTTGAGCTTTTAGCATAATCATCATCATCTCAGCCATAGGACGTCCACTGCTGGACAAAGGCCTCCCCCATTGATTTAGCATAATACGTTCATCAAATCCACGGCATGGATTTTGGACCGCGATGCTTCCTATAGACCTACTTCTACTCAAACATTGTCCTTGAGAGCCAGTCAACATTCTAGGTCTGGCGTGATCTTTGACCACGTAGCCATTGGGTGACTGAAGTGAAATTAATGGTCAAACGCTAAACCAAGAAATAAATAAAATATATAAAATACTAATGAACATGCATATAAATAAGCAGTGCGTGCTCGCTCCGTACGTTACTAATCCTAAGAATAATTCCATTGCAAAAAAAACATATTAAAACAATTCTAAGTACTTATTTTAGCTGTAAGATAATTCTTTGTCTCTAATTAAGTGCAAGTTGTCTACTAATTAATGTTTTTTTTAAGTAACAAATTCAATAAATTCCTAAAAAATGGCACTGATTAGAGAGTCTGTGGAGAATTGTTATTTCATTACAAATATATTTTAAAAAATAAACAGTGCAATGATAAAATGAACAAAAAGATATTATGTATTTCATACAAAAAAAAAAAAACTTTTATGCAACGAAGTAACCGGTTCTGGAATTCTATCCTTTCCTACTATACTAGTCCACGAGTCCAGTTATTAGGGCGTTTTAACCCTTCACTGCCGCCCTCGGGCCGAAGTGACCCCCGACCCATTTCCCTGCTTTTCTGTTAAAATTACTGCCCCGACGCGTGTTTGGTGTGGAATAAAAACGATATATTCTCATAATAAAATTTTATTATTGTTAAACACATGTCTCCATCTATTATGTTAAAATGCATTTTATTGATCGGCTTTTTGTTATATGAACCATTTTCTCTCGATGGGGGAGGCATATGTCCAGCAATGGACGTCCTATGGCTGAGATGATGATGAGGTATCTTGTCGCCTTATTGTTTTGATATCAGTTATATGACCCTGAAGATAAAAATGAAGAACTTAAAATATTGAATCCTTATCATGAGCTGGTCACTAGCGGTACTAACACTCATCTAATCATGGCCACTGGCTAGTCTTAGACTACTAGTCTAGCTACTAGCTAGATACTTTTTTAATAGTCGTGTAATTGTTAAGTTAGATAATAATTCACATTAGTAAATTTAAAAAAAACCACTTAACTTCTTCTTGTCGCTACACTCTTGACAGAGTAGTGATCGTCATACCAGGAGTGGTGGCTCACCTGATGTCTGTCGCCGCTGGTCTCGTACCGCTGTCTTTTTAGTACTCTAGTGGAGTAGACCATCCAGAGCAGCTTTAACTTGATCTTAATTACTAGCAGAATATTGAAGCTTTAATAACCTGTCAGTGGGGGCGTTGGCTGTCAATCTGACGGACGCTGGTTGAGGCCTAATTGTTCAAATTGCCTGCGTGGTAGTAGGGTTATTTCTAGAACCTGCCTGGCTTGGTACCTACCAGCCCCAAGTTTGAAAATCTGTCTCCAAACACAACATACTACATACACTTTATTGACACAGAAATATGGCGCTACATTTTTTTTTATAAATCACGTATGTAGGCAGCCGTCCTTGAGAGCCAAGAAACGTTCTCGGTTTAGTGTTATTACACCTTTGACCACATTTTCACTGACCATCAAGTGAGATAGTGATCAAAATCTTAGTATAAAAAAGAAGACGTGCAGCATTCAAAAAAGGATTGGATTACTGTCACGACAGACTCACAAGCTCTATCTATAAGACGCCAAATGCTTAGACGATACCAACGTCTACTTAAGTCTCTAAACATCCAAAACCACGCCCCTTACATTCAAAATCTTCATTAAAGACCATTTTGTAGAATGTAATCAAAGCAATAGGCAAAATAGGTGTGCATAGTTACGAATAGACCACTCTGCCAAGACCTACTCCACCCCGCGGATTCTTCGGCAAATTGGATAAAAGGCGGAAAAGCAAATAATCCTCGAGAGGTCCAATTTAAATGGCCAAGTTGAGCGCTACAATCCAAATCAAAATTCAAAACCGCGCTCTCTCTTAATCCGTGTTGAGGATCACAATAAAAGGTAATACATTTTAACTCCTGCATTAACGCCGGGAGAATTTGAACTTTATTCTAAAGATGTCAAGGATTATATCATTGCGGCTTAGACTAAAATAAGATTATCCAAGCGAAAGTAGAAGGTGAAAGGGAGACATTTTGTTGTAAGGCCTGACATGCAATGAGCATACCTAAGAAGTGGTACAAAATTTGAAGTTATGTGTATCTTCTCTACAATGACATACATAACTCCAAATTTTGTCTTCTGTGACTTCTATTTGGTTAATTGGGTTGGTTGGTTGGTTTGGTTAGTTGGGCTATTATAATGAGATTAACACATAGGGTACTATTCATCCGGAAAAAAATTGCTGTTCCCGTGGGCTGAGCTTCTGTTACTTCTGCACGCTCAAACGGCTGTACCGATTTCGATGAAATTTGGTATGGGGAAAGGTTAGACCCTGGAACAATACGTAGGCTAATTTTACCCCGGGAAAGTATAGTGCGCTACTACTTTAGTATATGACATCGGCCGAACATTCAATGGAGATATCCTATTTCCGTAAAACATTCATTCTAGACATGGTGAATCGGTCAGTTTGATTAAGGTTTTTTGAGATTTAGTAGGTAATGAGCGAGGAATGTTAGACTTAGCATCTTTTTAACCGACTTCAAAAAAGAGGCTTCTCAATTCGACCGTATATTTTTTATGTGTGTTCGCTGATAACTTCACCGTTTATGAACCGATTTTGTTGATTTTTTTTTTGGTTGATAGAATATACTTCCGTGGTACTCCCTTAACTTACTTAAATTTCATCAAAATCGGACAAGCGGCTTTTGAGTTACACTCCAATAAATAAAAAGTGCTACGCATAGCTCGACGATATTATAGTTGCGGTTGAAGACATCGAAGAACATGCACAATGACAATTGATCCCGTGAGTAGCCAAGGTCACTGAAAAGGGTGAAAAAATTTTCTTACCAAAAAATGGAACCGGCTTTAACACTCAAAAGTGTGAAATAACTTTCGAAGTCCAAGAGTACAATATTTTTGTAATTGTTACTTTTGATCTATCATGATAGCGACTTTAACAAGTTATACCTTTTTAGCCTATGTTTTATATTCCGTGATAAATTTACTCAATCACAATATTGTGCTCATGGTACCGGCGTACCATGAGCCCAATACCAAATAGTTACTTTTGTGAACTATCATGGTACCGACTTCAACAAGTTATTTCACGCTTTTGAGTGTTGAAGTCGGTTCCATTTTTTGGTAAAAATGTTAACATAGTGGCTCAGTGTACAATAACCTTTATCTGAGGTGTTGGTCGGCCGGCAATAAGCGGGGTAACTCGCGCCACTCATTTGTGCTTAGCAATTAACCTGAGGATCCGTGAGCAGAACACACAATACTGGGATATTGTCTATTTTGCCCGGAATTTTGCGATTTGCCCACGTTTTATTTTTAATGTATAATTTTATACGTGTCCGCTTAGTATTTGTATATATAGTGATATATTAAATCGTTTTGTTCACATACTAACATATGATTATATCACGTTGGTGCCAATGAAATTATTTTAAAAAAATAGGTAATGTTTGATTTATTTACTGTTTTATTTATTTATTTGCACAAAACACTCACAATACATTATACATTACTAGAATACATGGATAAAAATAGATAACATTATGAATGTATAAAACACGGGAGTTACTCACGTAATAAGTCAGAGGGTTCCGACTATAGTTTCAACCACATTCGGTGGTCTTTTTCAAGGAGAATACGGGGCGAATCGCGACCGCGTCCGCGAGCGCCTCGTATTCTCCTTGAAAAGTAAGAAGGTATGTGTGTTCAGTTTGAACTGAACACACATACCTTACAAATAAATATGTATACTATATAATGTATATAGATAGTGTCGGCACAGTAGCCCTAGACATAGTAACATTATATTCTAAGTACAAGCGGTAGACCGCTACGCTAGAGAAAACATATAAATAGTTAATTTTTTATTTTTTAAGGATTACATAAGCTTACGTTTGACCACTGTCTCACCTAATGTTAAGCGACGACGCGGTCTAAAGTGGAGCACGCAAACTTAGAAGGAACCACTCGCGCCTTGAAGACTCCGGGGTTGTACCTATCGGGAAACAGAGACTCAGGCAGTGAGTTCCACTTTCGGCGCTACGCATTATAAAAGTGGAAGCAAGCCGCTTCGTGCGTAACGGTGGTATATCTACCATGTAGCGGTGACGCATAGTCGTACGTCTGGTTGACCGATGATAGGATGGAGATGGTGGAATTAAATTGTGTAATTCCAGTGCACATTCGTCGAAATGTGGCCGATAGAAATCCGATAGGAAAGCAACTCTTTTTATCTGGTGAAAGTTTGTTTGTAGTTTTTATGTTTGTAACTCCTTCGCGCTGAAATGGCTGAACGGATTTGCATTAAATTTGCAATGAAGATAGCTCATAAACTGGAATAACACATAGGCTACTTTTATCTCGGTAAAAGTAAAAGTTCCCGTGGAATAATTATATAATAAAGGAGCGGGATAACTGTAGCCCACGCCGGTAAAACCGCGGGCGCAACTAGATTTATATAAAAGTGATCTCTAGTCAAGGTATATAAAAGCGATTTCCAGTCTAGATAAGAAATTGGTGGTAGTTACAGACAACGAGCGAATTACACTAATTTTCACCACGGACTGGCACGAGGACTGACTTTTTTTAGTATCTCTTTATATCATAACTGTATAGATGTATATCATTAGTATATCTACTATTTAAAAATCTTTACAACATCTAAACCCTTCTAATATCTGGAACATTCATTTGCAAAACACCTTGCAAAAAAAGTAAAAAGTTCTTCTAGTTAAAACAACCCTCACATAAACAGTCATACTCATGGCAGGTATGTAAAGTAAGGTAAGCTACACCACGGAGGTAAATAACAAAGAAATATATAACACAAAAGGCTCCCAGGGAGGAATGTGGACAATTTTACACGAGTATTTACAGCTCGCTGTCCAACGGTCTAGGGGAATTGCCGGCATTAGTGACGTGACAATTTGTATCGATAAAAAGTTTCGTCGCCATTTTACTATCGCAATCTCTCTATCCCTCGCGTTTGTTGCATGCATAGTTTGTATATGATTGTACAACATTTTAAGGAAGATATACGATTTTAATACTATTGTATAAAACTTACATACATAATTTGTGCAGGTTCACGATTGCTAATCAATCATCTCAACGTTGTTCCGAGTTCAAGTACTTAGTATGAAATTACTACTTTTTATTAGTACTTAATTTAACAAGCCAGAATGAAATTTACATGTTCTATATTATTTTCATGTTCTTTTTTTATTCGAATTAATTGTACCATAGAAATGGATATCCATGTTTTATATAATTAGGAAACTTTTAAATGTCCTTCACGAAAACAGTAGATACTTATTTGTTTTTGCAAGCAAAACTTTTTTCGTAATCTTGGACATTAATTTACCGGTTTTTAGCCGTTAAATTATATGTATTTAAATTACGCAAAAAAAATTATACCTCACTCTCTAGTCAGGTTTATTTTTTTTATATACAAAATAAAAATATATTCAAATAATATTGAACGTTCTCTAGCTACCTTTTTGTTACATAATTTTAAGTTAGATTTATATCCTTAACTGACGTTTTAAGTAGGTGTCAAGTTATATTATATATATCAAACTAGCGGACCGACAGGTAAAAAAATTCAAAATGAAAAATTAAATTGATCTCTAATTTTATTGAAAATATAATATAGTGTCACCTGGGGATAGTGTAGCTTCCCAACAATGAAATATTTTTTCATATCGGTTCAGTGGTTGCAGAGCTTATTCAATGCAAACTAACAATCAAATCTTTCTCTTTATAATTGTAGTATACATTATTATTTGAAGATAACTTTCTCTATCTATGCGAACGGTGTAGTATAATTTTAACAGCCATTTTTTAGGTGTTCAAGTCAAAACAAAAATATCGATGATTATTTTGCAATCACTACACAGCCGTCATCAACACCGCATTCGGAAAATCTACACTTAACCAGAAGAGCCAGCCCTCCCATTTATCCTTACACTCGCTGTCCTGCGAGGACCCCCTGAGGGTGGTAGGGGGGCTAATTCAGGGGGCATAGGGCAACGGGCGCTAGCGCAACCAGCTAAATGCTTAAATTGTTGGTTTTCTTTAATGTCTTTTTGGGATATGGCATTGTTTAGGAGTAACACTTCATAAGATGTTTTTTGCAGTCAGTGCAAACTAGACTTCAAGAATGTATTTAGAAAAGAAGTCAGCCATAAAACTCGGAAAAGCATTGCATTTTTCTGAGCACTTTTTATTATCGTTCTTGTTTATTAACATGTAATAATCTTCTAATCATCTGCTTTACCATTAATTATATGTATGTCATTGGATTTTTTTTATTTTACTCGGGTTATCGATGGACGACGCTAGATAGTGAATAGAAAGAAATATTTATATTTTTGGTCCATTTAGAACAATGATATATTTTTATTTGTTTCACTTAAAATCGCATACGACGGGCGGCAAAGCTATCTGTGCTTCGTCCACCCCACAGGGGGAACGGGGGTGCAATGGGGGAAGAGGGGGGCGTTCCAGGCCATCAGTCTGGCCACGGCAATTCAGATGATGAATTAATCCAACAAATGTGACGGTATCACTTAGCCCTAATGTACGGATATAATGTTACCCCGAAAATTCACGGAGAAAACCGTTCTCAGTTTGGTAAAATCTCGCGACTTTAATGCTGTCCTTTGTTTCTTTATAGGGATTATGTTTTATGCCGCGGTTGGGGTTTAATGCGTGTTTTTCTGTTTTGCCTACGCCCTTGTGTTTTGTTTCTGAATGATTTGATAATACGAGAATACTCTTTTGTTTTTGGATGCTTATGTTAAAATAAAAGTGGAGCGCTACTGCCGAGACTTTCTAATGCGTTACGAGTGATCACCTGCTTGTAATATATTTGCAACCGATCCTGCATTTTTGAAGCATCTTACAGAAAATTCTTTAAAATACTTATTTGTATTAATTATATAAATGTTAAAATTACAGTCGGTAATAAATTAAAATACTGGTATATTTATAGTTCACTTTTTGTATATACTTACTTATTGATAGTTATTTTTTTTACATTGTAATTATATTAGATTTAATGGTTATATTATGTTCTTTCTTAATGAAATATGCAATACTGTACAATATTTTTATTTTATGCAAGCACAATATAAAATTGTTATTGTTTAAAATTTAAATCAATAAAAATCAATCAAGAATAAATAATTTACAGAATGAATGAAAACTACTAATCTTAGAATACATTTTATTACCAAAAAATGTAAACCTAAAATAAAAGTGAATGTCAACTCAACGCAATTTAAAGAAAAATCATTGCAAATTAATTCTTAGAATGGAATGGGCCTTAGTAGTAAAATGTAGCAATCTGGGTTCTAAATATACAGGTAACAGATTTTTATATTTAAGATAGCCGGTCTTCTTTCAGCTATAGCTCTTTTGTTCACAAAAATTGCCTTCCTAAAACGATAGTTTGTAGGTAACTATAATGTAGGTACATGAAAACTACCAACTATTCCTCGCAAGCAAAACAACCTCCTTACCGGGTACTACTAAAGACCTCAATCATGATCATGACCCGTGACCAACTTCGCGAAGACAATTGGAGACCCAAACTGAAACTGTCCCAAAACGACTTGGAATAAAGGTGTTGTTTTAATTACATTATCAGGGCGGAACACGCGTGGCGTAGGGTGGGCCTCACGGACCCTTCTCACGGGTTGGAAGACATCCGAATAAAAGGTCTGATGGCGGTGTGAGTCGAAAGGTAGGTTTCCAAAATTGTTAATCAGTTCCACTTATGTTTTACGTGACAGAATCATCAGAAAAATAACAAATATATGTAAATCTCAAGTTATACGTTTTAAAATCTACACTATGGTGTTTTTTATTTGCATTGAATAGGCCCGGAAACTACTGAACCAGTTTGAAAAATTCTTACATTGTAGAGAAGCTACACTATTTCCGGGTGACATAGGCTATATTAATATATCGTAATATCGTAATAATATAGATATCTAATTTTTTGAAACTATATTAATATAGTTTCAAAAAATTAGAGATGCTTTTAATTTTTAAATTTAGATATATTTTACCCGTGCGAAGCTGGGGCGGACCGCTAGTTCATACTAAGCAAAAAGTCGAGGTTTTAGCCAAACGTACTTTATGATAGAATTTCAGAAATAAACAAAAGATATATTTTAGTCACATATGTGCCTAAAAAAGTACCCTTTTCCTCTGAAATATCCGGTTATCACCGCTCCGATTAGGATGATGTAATCATAACCAAAGTAAATGTTAGTAAAGAGTATATTGTTTGATAAGTAGTAATTGTTCTTAATTGTTTTCATTTAAATGTATCGCGTTGCTTTTAAAATTTGACTGCCATCGAATTGTAACGAAATCTACCTAATAATGTTCTTAGAGAAAAGTGGAGTAGGCGTCTAGCACAATATTCGTGGGGAAGTTTTGATTGCGATTTGTGCGTCGCAACCAAAGGGTTCGATGGATCGCCGCTAGACGAAGACTCTTTGTTTTTAACCGACTTTAAAAAAAGGAGGTTATTCAATTCGACCGTATATATGATTTTTATGTGTGTTCGCAGATAACTTCGTCGTTAATGAACTGCTTTAATGATTTTTTTGTTTGATAGATTATACTTCTGAGATGAACCCATTTCAATTTCACCAAAATCGGACAAACGGTTTTTGAGTTACACTCCAATAACTGTAAAGTGCTACATCTATTTGGAATACTTCCTAATTGCGGGTGAAGAAATCGGTGAGCATACACAATGACAATCGATTCCGTGAGTAGCAACGGTGTCTGAAAAGGGTGAAAAAAAGTTTTTGTACCAAAATATGGATATTTTTATCCATTCCAGTATTTCAAGCTCTAATAATTGGGAGTAATTGATAGTCTTGACACATTATTTATTCTAATTGAGGGTTCTGAGTCACTGACGTCCTGTTTGAGAAACCTGTTGTTTTGTGCACATAAATAAGTAGAATATTTCGCTTGTAATTATGTCATTGCTAGAATATAGGCCTGTCCTTTCAAAAAGTAGAGTAATGACCATAATCCACTATGCTGGCAAATATGAGTAAACGCTGGGTTGTTGACCGCGTGAAAAACATTTAGTAATTTATTTACCTCGTCGTTACCAGTCTTCTCGTGACCACGACCAATGCAACTTGGTCGAAACGTGGAGGTAAATAAATTACTAAATGTTTTTCTCGCGATTAAGCCCCGTTTGATTTAATAACAATTTAACCATTTATATACCTCGACGTTTTGATCAAGTTGCATTGGTCGTGGTCACGAGAAGACTGGACAATGCGGGTGGCAATATTGGTGCGACCCGTTTTGCCCCGTTCAATATTGTGTCCGGATCGCAAAAGTTGAAAAGTTTACGACGGATTGTTAGTGCAAAAGACAATACCCAAGTTCTCGTTGCACCTGAAATCTGTAGAATGTGATGCTGTGATTTTTGTGTTGACAAAATCTCTATTTGAAGCAAAAGAATGTAACTAAGGAAAATAACCATTATTTTTCTAACCAACTCAATCGTCTATTATATATTCCAGGATCTAACCTATCTCCATACCAAATTTCATCGAAATCGGTACTTCGTTTGAGCGTGAACGAGTAACAGAAGTTTTATAATTATTTGCTTATCCCACAGGAACAGCGCTCGTTTTCAGGATGAAAAGTAGCCTGTGTTAATCTAGGGTCTAAACTATCTCCACACTAAATTTCAGCGCGATCGGTGTAGCTGTTTGAGCGTGAAAGAGTAACAAAAATACACACATACACAACTTTTGCCTGTATATAACAACAAAGTTTTCCTAATAATTCTAACTTTTATAATATCACACATTGAAATCTGTAACACGCGAAAACTTACCCGTGAAACTTACGCACACTTGCAGAAATTCCAACAAAAGCCGTCCGAGGGTAGAGGTGACCAATCGCATGCATTCAACCCTTTGGATTAGAGGCAAAGCGGCATTGTTTCAAATCTCACTTGAATTTGGAACGGCCGCCATTTTGTTCATTTAAAATGGACGGTGGTACAATAGTGACCTATTGTTCGTCGGCCGGCTGAGTCTGCACTGCTCTGAATGTGGCCTTTGTTATACTCGTTCTAATTTTTGCAGCTTTCTGTCGATCGCTGAGTACGGTGTTTTTTATCATAGGTTCATCTATTCAGTCGTGACTTTTAGACATATAGGTTTTGTCTATAGGAAAATACTGATTTACATAAAGCAATCCACACCTTAGTTATACGCCTTATGAAAGGCTATGCTCTCGTTATTTGGACTAGGTATATGTCGATGTCAAACTGCAGTACGCGTCAGCTGTTCGTTTATGGAATGAAGAGAAGCAAGTCACACTGTCGATAAAATGTATCTGATGTACCTACTATGTGCGATATCTTGCTAAGTAAAAAATTCAAATAACGTCTTTCGTGATTAAAATATACACAAAATTTATCTGTTACCATGATGTTATATCTCTAATATAGGTACGGTTAGATTTTTTGTACTATATGATTACAAAATAAGCGAGGCGTTCAACTATCACACGTGTTCGTTCAGTACAGTTGCAGTATCACCTGTGTGAATATAGCATAGGTATCTTCTAGGCAGGCGTGCTCCATCGTAGACCGCTTCATCACTTAACATCAGGTGAGATAGTGGTCACACGCCTGATAAGTCCCAATAAAAAAAACCTGAACTTAATCAAAAGGTATGCGTTAGTCTTAGTGCTTATGTTCACGCAGTTATGACTACTACTACGTTTATAATTATGTACTTGTGTTTATAGTCACCATCATCATTATCATCATCTTAGTCATATGCCTCCCATTGGTTCTTGTGAAATCAATAGATATCCACAAGGACCGGTTGGAAGCGGCCCGCATCCAGCCCATTCCTGTGATCATAATCAGGTCGTCTGTCCACCTTGTCGGTGGCCGTCCTATGCTGCACTAATGGCAAGCCGTTCCGTGGTTTTTATTTGGTTCTCTCATTCGAGAACCTTTCGTCCCGTATTATATTTATAGTTTACCTACCTATTTACTAAAAAAAAATATCTTTAGAAATTGAACGTATGTAAGGCAAGTTCTTTTAGCTCTGTCCCATTAAGAAAATGAGATGTTTATAGGAATAAATTAATTATAATAAAAAAGTAAGGGCTGGATGCGGGCCGCTTCCAACCGGTCCTTGTGGAAATCAATGGGGGAGGCCTATGTCCAGCAGTGGACGTCCTATGGCTGAGATGATGATGATGAATAAACAGAACTCATGAACTTCTATATTTTTTTTTATTTCACAACGATACTGCCAAGCTGAATTAATAAAATATTTTATCCAGTTCGATAAACACGTCCACAAGTAAATCCAAAAACCAGTCTATCCAGTCTCATTGTCACCTTTGTAGACAGCATTTTGGGGTCAAACATACCCTAAAACTGGATCATTCTATTGAAGATATACTGACAAATGCGCGGTGGGCTCACAAAAAATCTATTGCCCGATTTTGGAGTAATATTGTAGTAATTTTGGGTAATATAGTTTTGTCAACAGTGGGTTTGAAAGATCGAAGCTTTTGTTGAAGGGTTAAATTTGACAAATTACTGGTGAAATGTAGAATGTTTAATGAAATTTTGATATATTATGATTTGATTATTTATTTTAATGTTATATGTTGTGAATGTCAATAATTTCTAGGTGTTCTAGTAAGTAGAAATATCTAACGAATTATTAACGACTTGAAGATACATAAAGATCTCCGAGATGTGGCAACGCTGGCAACATTTTCAGAATTCTGTCCACTTGTGGTGGTTTAATGGATTAGATTATTATTAATTATTCATTTTTGACATGAACCGGCCCTAACTCAGAATAGTAGCTCTGGTAGCACTTTTTTTGCTAACTGCAGGTCTGCCCTCACACAAAGACATTTCTCTTTTATGGAGTGCGCAATCATTACACACATTTTAGGCATTTTAAATGCTACTTAATAATACCTATAATCACCATTCACGTTCTATGAACTTGAACTATACTATGCATACGTAGTACGGGATTCAAAATTACACATACAGAACTATAGTCTCTGTATACAAAGTGCGAAAACTTCTACTTCTGTAAAACTTTAATTTTGTACAAAGCTTGAAAACATTTTTTTTTATCCAGAACCATAGACGAATATACTACAAGTATATTTAGCCGGCTTCAAAAAAGTGTACGTTTTCTGAAAGTTTATAGATTCAGGCGTTACTTTGCGGAAATCCATAACATATTAATAAACAATATTTAGATTTGATTCCGGGACTTTTAATTATTCCAGCTATCTTACGTCACCGGAAACTCTTCGACACGTGTTTCGCCTCATCACGAGGCATCCTCAGAAGCTGTTGACTCGTTGACCGCCGGAACGAGAGAAGAAAAATATTTTCTGTATATGCGAAGGATTTTTTTAGTAAGTTCCATCCAATAGATGACACCTGATCGATTTGGAAAAATCTTTTTTTATATACTTTTCAGCTGGTCCCATTGTCATCAAGTCATCACACTTGATACAATTTGGGTATTAATATTTTTTTTATTTTTTTTATTATATTTATTTACATAATCATAATTGTATAATATTATTAAAACTCACGTTCATAATTACTTTACACTGTTTTTTACGGGTATAACGTGGTACTTACGCGTAGTCGATATCACGATCGACAATTGTTTCGGCTTTTTCCGGAAGCCTTCATCAGGATATTAAATGCGGTGCGTTAGTTGTAACGTCCCGTCTCTCTCAGTGCGAGTAAAAATCGGTAAAAAACAGTGTATATGGGTATTTTTTTCAAATAAATGAACCGCAGATAATCCGCGGAAGTCAGTAAGTGTAGTTTTAAACTACTTAATTATCTAGTGATGTTTTTAATCAGTTTTGTTCACCATGCTCGTGAATTGTCCGCTACTGACGTATTAGAAACCCTTTACCTAACAAACCCTCCACAAATTAGACTTTAATAAAATAAGAGAACGCTCAAACGGACCAAAGGCATTGTAAATCAATCACTGAACTGCCATTAACCAAATTGCATTGTCTGACTGAATCTCGTAGAAAATACGATAGGGCTTTGTTCATTGAGACGTGCGTTGATGCCCTGTCGGCCACACCTGGGTCTAAACTATACATAGCTAGATAAATGTATACATTTACCTGTGATAAGTATATAATATACTATTTGTAAATAATGATAAACCACAACACTAACTTCTTTTATTATACCTGGCCTAACTACATTTTTTAAAACTGGACAGGTCATTATATTTTTAATTTAGGTTTTAATAACTGCAAAATTAATAATGTAATGTTAGAATATCAGTTTCAGTCGAATTCATATTCATATTCATATAATTTATTGGTATTCATTCGATACACGTCAAAATAGTATAAACATTATATAAAAGTCATCTAATTTAAGAATATTACAAATATAAACAGATTTAATGTCATAAATACCTAATATTACCTAATATCGTGACAAGTTGCCATAATTGTTCCTATTATGTTAATTCATTTCCAGTTTATGTGATTACGAAGTCAACCAAATTATGGAGTTATTAAAGCGATGGTAGCTCGGCGGTGGGTGCGTCTGTCAAACTGACGGACGCTGGTTCGATCTCCATCAACGGCTTGAGCTTTCGATGAAGGTAACACTACCATCTCTAAGTTTGAAAATCTGTCACGTTGTGTGATCTCATCTTTGAATGATCAAATTTGAAGTATAACATGCGTGTTCTGTGTGCCTTGGAGCAAGTGAGAAAACCTATTCGTAGTGGTAATAAGTAGTATAAAGAAGGAGGTCACATTAGCATACAAATGAGTATTGGCCACAATCTTGGCCGACGGCCGGCGGTATCAGCTGATGCTTACATTAGGTGCGGACTTACGTTGTCTTCATTAGCAGTAACACGATACCTAGTCTAGAAGCTAGAGACTAGAAAGACTGCTTATAGTACTTACATAATACCATGGACCAATATACTACAAGAAGACTGACAATGTATAGAAATCGTACGCCATACAATTTCAGGCTAAATCTAGATGGCGCCACAGGTTTGGAAAGTTTTGTAGTCACAGAACGAGCATCGACTAGTTTTACTAAGTTATCGATTTATAATCTTTAATCGAAAGTTGATTTGATGAGAGTGGGAATTTTTGTTAGAGAAAAGCACTTTATCTTGCCTTTATGAATGTAGACAATATTAAGCTGCTAACGGGCTTATAAAAATTATCTTGTAGATTATTTACCCAATAACTTTATGAACTAAAATAACAGTATAGGCTGTGTCTGATATTTCTTTGTAGTAAATATTTGTTTTGTCAATTTTACCTGTATGTGAAGACGTGCTTCCATTTTTGTAGTATTCGGGATTAATAAATATTTTTTCCGTTTGAAACTCGAATCATTAGTTTTCTTTTTAGTCGTATCTCTCACACTATGTTGTAGGATTTGAGTTAAGACATTTGGCAAAGACGTCGCGTTTGTAATCTCTATTTGTAAATGTACAACTATCTTAATAGATCTGTATAGAGAGTGCTATATTAGACTCTTACCTACTTTAGGTGACGCCTAATAGGATTTGTGCCATGGGACTAATCTGGGAGTAAGTATAAACTGTCGAATGATTTTTTTAACCAGTTGAGAAAATATGGTTCTATGTGGACAAAGGTAACACAACCTAATTCAGAACCTCCGATTTTTTAGTGGTATGCTTAAAACAGATGAGCGAAAATCCACTCGTTATAGCATCTAGACTAAATAATAATAATAAATAAAATCAAACATATCGTAACTAAAAAAACATACAAGGAAAAAATATCGGCAATAAACTCTTTAAAAGTGGCAAGCAGTGGTAACTAATTAGTGCCTATTCAAACTATCAAAAGGCACTATAACAATGCGACACCAGCGCCCTGTAATTGGCATCACCACGTGATATTCACAATTAAAAACAAAACAATCGGTGTTAAGTGCTACTAGAGCAGGCCACTTAGAGTTTCCTGATGATGGTCTAATTAAGGTATAGGTGCGAAAAGTGGATTTTTTTAAAATATAGAAGTAATTGTAACTTATATTATTTGAAAAAAAAAAAAAACCGGCTTGTGAAATTCATTTCGTAACTGTGCAGTTACCTAACTATGACAAAGTGAGCCTTTTTATCTTACTTGTTAAAAGTCCGAAATGTCTAATACATTTTATACAATAGGTACGTACCACTTATGAGAACAGTTCAAGAAGATCAACTGTGACTGAACAAGTTTGATTTCATTTGCTAATTTATTACAATGAAAACATATTTTTCATCAACCATATTTTTCTTTTATCGATACACAATGCAGTATAGATAAGTAAAATTATATTTATGTAAATATAATTTTAACTAATCATATTTACACTTATCATGCGAAGGGGCGAAGAAGGCGAAATTAAAAGAAAATAAGACTTTCGCCATAAAACAAGCAATATCGATTAAAGTAAAAGGTAAAGTATTTATTTCAAAGCAACACTTATGATTAGGCACAATACAAATTTGGACCACATATAAAGTTTTTAATTACATTAAAATGTCTTGCAGAGCCCACTCTAAGATAAAATCTTATACAGAGGGAACCTGCGACCTGTATAATGTTGCAGATTCCCAGATTGTGTGTATGTGTGTGTGTGTGTGTATGCCTGATAAATGTGTCTGGATGTGTGTTGTGAATGCGTATTTGAGCGTATTGCAAAGGTAATTCAAGGAATTAAGAGATCATACGATAACTTTATGTACCGTGGTGGTACCGGCCTAGAATAGTACTCCCCCATCTCTTCGCGTGGGTGCCGTAAGAGTAGGCTAAGGGATAACGTGCCAGAAGGTGGGCAGCAGCGCCTTCTGAGGGTCACAAAATATACTGCGCTCGCCAACCCGCCTGCCAAGCGTGGCAAGTATTGGCTATACCCCCCAATGGGTGAGGCATATGTTCAGCAGTGGACGTTTTATGGCTGACATGATGATGATGATGACGATAACTTTTAATAAATTTTCAGTTGCATCGTGGCAGAAGGTACTCGATAAAATATTAATGGGACTTGTCGTAATTTAATTATTTAATTACCGATGCGGTTGTATCCATAAGATATATCTAGTCCCACCTACTACTAGACTTCGGGTGTCATTAGAAATCTCTATATAGCATTAACATCATTACTTTTACTGTGTATTGAAAGACATGTATGCCATGCCCTGCATTATCATTATTATGAAATCCTTAAAAATGTTCAGTTCTTATTCTAAAGATTTTATATTTCCATATTCGAACTTATGAATATTTTACTACAGCCATTGGAAGCGAATGTTTTCTTTTTACGCCGTTCAGAGCGCCCGATAAAACCGCGTATGGTTTTAAGAACAGCACTTACGTGTGATCGGTGTATGCAAGAATGAAACAAAACTTCCGAAAATTATTTTTGATTGTAATAAACATTTTAAATCCATAACATTTGATTTCCGTTTTTATTTGTATGGAAAATCGTTTTCTAACTATTGGCCTTGTAAATAAGCTGAAAGTTGCACAATGAGCTATGGAGAGGGCACTGCACGGGGTTAATTTTTGCAATCAAATTAAAAATGAGGAGATCCGTAGAAGAATGAAAGTTACCGACTTAGCCCAGCGGATTAGCAAGTTGAAGTGGGCTGGGCTCAAAGCTCAAGGAACTGGCAGCCGTTGTGATCGAAGGGTTTTCAGATGGAGACGCACTGGCGCAAGCGAATCATAAGACGGACATAACAAAAAAATATGTGAAATTTTAAATAATGTAAAAAAAAGTAATTTATATCGTATATTTATTATTAAGTAATCCATGCAAAATTGTAAAAAAATTATGAATACTTGTGTGGATACCGTGAGATGTGAGTGTAGAGATAATGGGGATTTTAAGTGACTTTTGTTCTAATGTCAGTGATTCACATCAGCAGGTGTGAAAGTGGGCATACCGAGTTGTCTGCTGCTGTAACTCCAGGTAACTCGAGAATATGGCGCATGCAAATATGCAAAAATATCGAGCATAGAACTTAAATACAAATATCATGGCTGTTACCACACACGCTGTTACCACACACGCTGTTACCACACGATAATTCTCAAAACAAGCGGATATAAGGTCCTAATTGGCATATTTCTGATAACTTGCATGCTCCACAATCCTTAATTATAGGATTTTACATGTAAGAAATGTCATAATTATGTACTACAAAGAAATGAACAGATTAAAAAAAAAAAAATTTAAATGTTTTGCTATGTCGTTTTCAACAGAAATAAAATATCCCATTTCAATACTGTGCAGAACTTTATTCCTTCTTGACTCTCTGTTGTTAAACACGGTCCAACCCGAAGGCACCGGGCAGACCGTCATTAAAAGCCTTTTAATTCTTTATGCTTTCCATTGACGACAATACATAGACCTCGAAATAACGTGATATATTTAAATACTTTATATTATGAAAATACGTTTCCTCATTCCCTTCCTTTAAGGAATTTACTTAAAGGAAATAAAAATACATTGCGTTTTCATTGCAGTCTCGAATATTTAGGGATGAACGTTTGCGAACGCTTACAGCTATTTACCACCTATATAATTATGTATTTCTTCACAATGATTCAGCACTTAACTCGCTTATTGATCTACTCATTGAATTAACAGCGTTTCTAAGAAATCGATTGTTTATAGTAAATAATGTTAACCAGCAAACTTCTGCCGTATAATCCAAACCCTAATATAACGCTCTTTTTCAAGAAGTATAAGATAAACAATCAAGTTCTAGTGGCAGTGGGTACCGCACATAACTTGAAGAAGGCCGGATGCGAGCCGTTTCCAACCGGTCTCTGTGGAGAACGATGGGGAGGCCTATATCCATCAGTAGACGTCCTATGGCTGAGATGATGATGAAAAAATAAACCTGTAGTTTTCATACATCGACTTTAAAATACGACTATGACCACTTTTACATGACTACAGAATACCATCCTGTCGCTTTGTTCATCTAAGCTATAGTAGCCACTCCACTAGCATGCAAATTTCTTCCTTCCTCTAACATCTGAGGGGATGCTGTTCTTAGTGCCATCTACCTTCAATTGTATGAACTATTAGTAGCCGCAAACCAACTTCCGTTACTCATCCGTGCAAAGTTTTTTTGAAAAAATTAGAATATCATTAATGTGGGCGAATTAATTGTTATTATATTTTATACACAAACGTTTGAACACTATCTAAAATTAGAATGATTAAGAATAACTTTAAAACTACTGCTCCAATCTCGATGAAATCTCGGGGTCAAATGAGACACTTCAAGCTTTCAAATAAAAGAAGAATCAGAGTCTAAGACTATCAAGTCCAAAATCTTATTTTTCGGAATTAGTCATTGAGAACCTCCTTTGTCAAAGTCGGTTAAAAGTCAAAACAATCGACAACTATTTAAAACTAGAACGACATAATATATTTATCAAGCAAAGAGTGTACACTGCTGCGTCATTTTTCCTTTGAAACCCATAGATGTAAAGGGTCTTTGTTGCGTGCCAGCATTGACGTTGGTTATTTAGTACCTACGATTTAATCTGTGACGTGAGCCTTTCAGTACTCTCGAATCAGCTCATTAAAGTCTTCCTTCGCATCATTTCCTTCAGACGTCGTGTTTTCTATCCATTCTGCTATTTTATTGCAATATGAGCTCATTACGCGAATTCTTTATGTCGTTGAATGTCAAACGGTCGCATTACTCGAATAGTTGGTTGTAAAGAATAGAATGTGTTTTTATTTTCATTCGCCTATTTGAAAATGGATGCGTAGTGATGTGAGTGAACAATTTTTTTACCAAAAAATGGAACCGACTTCTACACTCAAAAGTGTGAAATAACTTGTTGAAGTCGGTATGATGATAGTTTATGGTTCGGTAACATGATAGTTCACAAAAGTAACTATCATCACAATATTGTGCTCTTAGTACCAACTTCGACAAGTTATTTCACACCTTTAAATGTTGAAGTCGGTTCAATTATTTTTTTTCTCTCCCTTGTCAGTGACCTTTGCTACTCACGGGATCAACTGTCATTGTGTACGTTCTCCGATGTCCTCAACCGCAACTATAATATCGTAGAGGTATGCGTAGCACTTTTCAGTTATTGGAGTGTAACTCAAAAACCGCTGGGCGGATTTTATTGAACTTTAAATAGGAACACCACGGAAGTATACTCTATCAAACAAAAAAGAATCATTAAAATCGGTTCATATACGAAGAAGTTATCTACGAACACATATAAAATATCTAATTATACGGTCGAATTGAGTAACCTCTTTCTTTTTTGAAGTCGGTTATAAAAGGGGATTACTGACATCGTGTTCATAACTCATACTTTATGTTTAATATACTATATTTAATTATTAACATACATATATTACTAGCTGGCCTGGCAAACGCTGGTCTGCCAAATAATTTATCGAATTGTCGAAGTGACGGGACACTTCATGTAAATGACTTCACGTCAATTAACGACAAATTATATGGAGTTATTCAAACAAAAATATTAAAATCACGATAAAAAATGGCGGGTGGGGTAGGAGGGTGAAAAATACTTAACAAACTATTCATAAAACAAACAAGTATGAATGAAAGAAAACCTTTTTTTTATCAGACACTATAGTTCAATATTTATATGCACATACTATCAATGAGATAGTTATCTCATTATATATAGATACAGATATATATAATATATGAATATATATTATCAATGAGACATTTTAAGAAGTAGATTCTGTACTATTCTCGTGAGTAATTTTTCCTTAGACCAAAAAACATTTTTTTTTTAAATTCTTAAAAATGATCACTTATATAACGATCTAGAATGTACAAAAAAAACAATGGTCACATTTATATTTTATGTACCAATCTAAAATATAATCTTAACGAAACTCACACGAGTTTTCAACCTTATAAAAAAATAATATAGTGCTATACCGCTATAATATACACAGTATAACTATGCACTAACTAAAAGGGCAAATCTGCGCTCAGTAAAAATAATATAGTGCTATACCGCTATAATATACACACTATAACTATGCACTAACTAAAAGGGCCAATCTACGCTCAGTAAAAATAATATAGTGCTTTACCGCTATAATATACACACTATAACTATGCACTAACTAAAAAGGCCAATCTACGCTCAGTAAAAATAATATAGCGCTTTACCGCTATAATATACACACTATAACTATGCACTAACTAAAAGGGCCAATCTGCGCTCAGTAAAAATAATATAGTGCTATACCGCTATAATATACACACTATAACTATGCACTAACTAAAAGGGTCAATCTACGCTCAGTAAAAATAATATAGTGCTTTACCGCTATAATATACACAGTATAACTATGCACTAACTAAAAGGGCCAATCTGCGCTCAGTAAAAATAATATAGTGCTATACCGCTATAATATACACACTATAACTATGCACTAACTAAAAGGGCCAATCTGCGCTCAGTAAAAATAATATAGTGCTATACCGCTATAATATACACAGTATAACTATGCACTAACTAAAAGGGCCAATCTACGCTCAGTAAAAATAATATAGTGCTTTACCGCTATAATATACACAGTATAACTATGCACTAACTAAAAGGGCCAAACTACGCTCAGTAAAAATAATATAGTGCTATACCGCTATAATATACACACTATAACTATGCACTAACTAAAAGGGCCAAACTACGCTCAGTAAAAATAATATAGTGCTTTACCGCTATAATATACACACTATAACTATACACTAACTAAAAGGGCCAATCTACGCTCAGTAAAAATAATATAGTGCTTTACCGCTATAATATACACACTATAACTATGCACTAACTAAAAGGGCCAATCTACGCTCAATAAAAATAATATAGTGCTATACCGCTATAATATACACACTATAACTATACACTAACTAAAAGGGCCAATCTACGCTCAGTAAAAATAATATAGTGCTTTACCGCTATAATATACACACTATAACTATACACTAACTAAAAGGGCCAATCTACGCTCAGTAAAAATAATATAGTGCTTTACCGCTATAATATACACACTATAACTATGCACTAACTAAAAGGGCCAATCTACGCTCAGTAAAAAGCCGCATCTATAAAAACGAGGGCAACGCTGTCACAACAGTCACAGACGTGGCTTTGGCGAGCACTTCACATCACAGGCTAATTTACACTGCACTGGCACAAAGAAAAATACGCTAATTAAAAACTGAGTCGTCACAAAGTGTCATAGCAAACGGAAAGACGGCACGGGAGGTTGCTGGTTTGTTTAGGTTTTGTTCTTTTCGTCTGTGATTAGGTCTATTTCCCCCTTTACTAGGATAATTGGCGTGTTTTGTGCTTTTTTTTCAATGGGCCGATTCCTTTATTAAAATAAAATACTACCCGCTACCAGTTGGCAGCGTGCCCACAATGCTAGCAGCATAACAACGTTCAATTGCAATGCTTATCCTTTGAGCCAAATATATGCCAGCATTTTGGTCACGCGTCGCATCGATCAAACACTCTGATAAGTTTTGTAAAATCCGATGAGCTCCCGGTCCCCACGGGAACCCCCCAATGTCTCGACCCCAAATGGTTCAAATATGTAACCGCTACCTAGCTTTGTACTTGTCTGTACTAATATAGTTTGGTTTTTATTCCAACAATAGTCATCCTAACATCATTTTAGCGATAGAGTATCTGAGGACCACTGGACATTCCCAAAGTATTTTAATTAAAGTTTTATAAGTTCATGGCAAAAAAAGACATGAGGAGGTGTATATATCCAGCAGTGGATGTTGTATGACTGAGATGATGATGGTGATTCGTCGTGCTGGACGGAATTCACCTACGTGAAAAAAAACAGATGCGGTTTTTTTAAATATATTAATAACGAGTTATGTTTGCGTAAGCAATACATTTGTCACACAAAATTAAATCATTTTGATCCCCTTCGCGAACTTATATAGCATATAGACTGAAAAGATGTCATACAGAATACAATTTATTCAATTTTAATGATAAAAAATTAATTGTAAAGTCTGGTCTTATATTTTAATTATATTTTTTATTAAAATACAGCAGTTACTAATAATATGTATAAATCTATATTGGCTCAGCGGCTACGGTTTATGAAATCCAAAACACTACAATTTTTCACAACCTCTTCTCTAAAGTTATAAAAAGAGATAAAAAATGAAAAAGAAAATTTATTCAAAGGTACTCTAATAGAAAATAAAGATGTAACAATATCTACACTTATTTCATAAAGCATAATCTTAAAAAGTTGGAAAAGTTTTCGGAATCCCTTTTGATAACGGAAAATGAAGAGTCGGTGAATATTTATCAAATAGGGAATGCTATTCAAGATTGTAGTTATAAATCTGACAAAATGTTAACCACAAATCATTTTCCCGTGGCCCAAAGCATAAATTCCACAAACACCACCCAAAGGCACTGTAACACATTAGAATTTTAACTTCAGCCGTTTCAGCATTGCGGGTAGATTAACAAATCCCAATCACAAGAGATTCGCGCATTCATACCAAAGTTTTCCGCCCTAGAGTGAGACAAAACATTTAACTAATTCTGTTACATGAGTAGGATAGGTGGCATGGCATGGGAGGGTTAGTATATGGGCCTGACATAATGATATATTAATTTCTGTCGCTGGCTCCCATTGTTTTGTTAGGTATTTTACGACGTGACGTATGGTCATTACGTTTTCATAGTTTCATAAAGACGCATCTGAGAGGCTCGTAAGCTTTTGTGCGTTTAATGATCGGAGTATAAAGGCATGGCGATAATTTGTGATGTTATTGTGTAAATAATCCCTTGGGTTTTATAACTGCCATTCGGTGAGCTACAGACTACGGCTTAGATTTTAGATGACATGTTGGTGGTCATTCTGGCGTACCACCCCTTAAGCCATCATGCCAGAATCACCACCAATATAATATAACCAACAACAATATATAATAAACGACTTATCCATTCTGAATATTTTTTTCATGTTTCGGTATTGCACATCTTGGCATTCAGTTATTAACGAGATTATAAATAACTAATAGTAGCACAGAAATATAAAACAACGCTGTTATAGGTTTATTTAAGTGTATTGATTCAGTAATTAGTCAAAAACTGTAAATAAAAATGAGTTTTAATTATTGCGCCTACCGTGATAAGTGATAAAAGCAATATTTAACGCCATTTATTCAAAAAAATTTCAACAATTTTTACCAACGTAGGCTACATTAAAAATTTCATGATCAATGACGAGATATTAAAAGATATATTTAAAAAAAAAATACTGCACCACGAACTACATCTGGTTATCTAAAACAAAAGAACCGTTAGTTGCTAACTTACATTTCTTCAATATTACTCAATTTAGTAATCTTCTCGAGCTTGTAGGTATAGTTAAATAATACCTGAAATAATTACGTTATCTACACTTCTACATCAATATATATTAATATTATAAAATGAAAAGACTTGTATTTTTGTATGTTTGTAATGACTAAACTTAAGAACTACTAAAATGCTACATTATCCCTGAGTACCATAGGGTACATTTATTCCTAAAAGAAATTAGGGATCCCTACTAAAACTTGAATAATGTAACCGTGCGAAACCGGAACGGGCCGCTAGTTCAATAAACACACAGATCATATACCCTATAATATTTTGAAAAATAATAAAAAAGAAAACTATTTATAACAGTAACTAAGTTTTATATATTTTTTCCTATTTTTCTTTACCAAGTTCTCCGCCCACACTCAATGCCAGACTGACGTACTTGCAGTGGCTAGCAGTTAATTAAAACTACTAATATTCGTACAAGGGGAAGCTTTACCGTCAATCAACAGTTTTTATAGTCAATGATTATTACATAACGGTATATGCTAAGAATGGGCGCCGCCAGGATTGCTTTCAAGGAGGGTGCATCTGCATTTATACATTATACTACACACATCATAAAGCATCTTGTACGGTTTTGATGTTTTGAAAGATTTACTTACACCATCCGTTTCTACGGCGACGGGCGCGAGGATACTGAATTTATTGATAAGGTGATAAACAATGTTTCACAGCAACCTTGACTCCTTCGGTTTTTAATCAAATAGTAACTTATTAATAATAATTTATTTTTCTTCTTTGTCCATTCTTTCCTGATAGGGGGGTGCAAGTGCACCCCCTTGCACCCTGCTACCGGCGTGGTGCTTATGATGTTAAGGTATAGTAGCAGGAGGCTGGATATGGGCTGATTCACAACGTTCCCTCCTGAAATCATTACACGTCTAGTAGTAGTCAATAATTAATAATTTAATTATTAATAAATAGGACTCTATGATGAGCATCTATATTCTATATTTTAAGCAACTAAAAAAAGAAAACTTTCTTAGTTCAAAATTATTCAAACTTCTTTTTTAATAACATCAATAGTATGACTTTCGCTGGTTGGTGGATTAACCCTTTTTATAATAAAGCTACAAATCAAGTTAATTTTTAATAGGTTTACTAAGACGAGAATTGATTTTGTGGTTTAGTTACGTGTTTTCAGCCACGCATCGATAATGAGGCACCCTTTGATATTGAATACCCTTGTTGCTACCCATCGCGTGCTTTCAGAAATTCTAGAAATTATATAAACAATTGATTTGTTACTATGAATACTCTAAATACTAAGAAATTGTATATGTACATATCTATATGCTTGCATAAAAATTATATGATTAATTTGACTTACCTATCTAATAACAAAAATGAACGAATGGCCGTGAACGTTCTTGTAATATTTCTCAAAATTTTCCAAAATTCGGCTTTATGGTGTATTAAATTGCTGAATATATTACAAAACACCAAAAAAATGTTAAAGAACCGAAAACACTACTTACAAAATATGTAACACTATAATTTGAATTTAATTCTTTTCAAAGGTCGAACATATTCATGAACGATGTAAAAAAGGACCAATGGCACAATTTTAGACACTGAATCAATTCATTGGTAGTCTCAGTTGGCCAATACTTATAATAAGCTTCTTCTATTTGCTTTAGAATTTAAAAACCAAACGGGGCTAATGCTTTTTGCTCATCAAAAATAATAAATTCAGCTTCAAGTTTCAGCGGATTATCATTAGTACAACTAACATCATAATAGTCAAAAGGGGTTACTACAATACAATATAAACAGTAAGAGTGTTTTCGTAATTTCACTTCGCTTGTAAGCAGCTTCAGTAACATGCTTATTTTTTAACTGCTCAGAGATCAACATTTGCTTTAATAATTGATTTATTATTATAATATAATTATATAGATTTCGGGCATGTCCGATGCCCATCCTCAGGTGAGTTTACGCGGCCAGATCGCGGCGACCACTGTGGGCGGCAGTTGTATTGTCATAATAACTACTATGAGTACTTATAATTAAGTATTGAATCGGCCAACACAGTATTTACTGTGTTCGGATGGTGGCGGCCCCAGCTGTTAGACCTTGCGCTCTATGAGTGGTGCGACTGTGGTGCCCCAGAGTAGGTATTCCTCGAAATATAGATACTGCCCGAACATCGTTCAAGGAATAGCGACTGTGTCAAAAACGTGAGTGGTTGCCGGTTAACTATTGCAATATAAATGCTCAATTGAACACTGTTAACTTATTACTTTGCACATGGCAACAGTCAAAATATGAATATATATAAACGTAATTATTTATTATCCTGCCTTTCTCACGTTCATAGTCGAAGTATTTTGCTGTAGGTTACAAAATTTGTACATACACAAAAAATATTCATCGCCAATTCTAGGATATTTTTAACGCATTGAGTTAGCACGCACATAAATTGCTTAAATGAATCAATTTCATATTAATCTGAAATTACCAGTACCTATATATCTATTTGAAAAAATATATATCCTTGAAAAATTAAGCCAACTCATGGCACCACGTTTGCCACTTCGATTCGAATAATTTGCTTCTAAAATTGGACCTAATCAGGCAAGAAGTGTAACAAGAGAGAATAAAAATTAGTCTACTACCCATACTGTGTCTTACTGTATGTTTCCAAAGTAAGATAATTAGCGTCTCCAATCCGCACCCTTGGCATACGGTGCGATATAACGCTTGCAAGTCATCTGCGATGATGGGGGTCTGTGACGAAACGATGAATTAGTTATTCTTTGCCATGTTGATAAATGCTAGGTAATGCTTCTAATACGGGATGGAAACTAAAGATAGACAGAGACAGTTATTAAAAAAATAAACTACAAACAAACGTTTTTTATATATTTACTGAGTTAATTTTAAATGATGTATTACTTTAGAATAATTCCCCTTATTACGTAGTTGCTGTTGTAGTAAGTTACTAAAATTCAATAAAAACTAAATCTCTCTCTAATAGTCACAACGACCCTACTTCAATAAATTATGACAGTGTTATTAAGTTGTAATTAGTTTTTCAGCGTTTTTTTAAATAAAACTACCCGCAATTTGATAAAAACATATAATTTCTGAGACTGTTATTCATTAAGTGTTATACTAATTTAGAGTTTGTCATAAATCACATTCTTATTTACTTCTACGAAAATACGTGTGCTGACCAACAAAAAAAAATCACTCACGCCACCGGTCTGTGAACCGTTTTATATATAAAATTAATATGGTTCATTTGAAGCTTGTGCAAAAATAAGTAGGTAACTCTGACTATCAGATTTACTTAATTTTGCAAAAGTTTCAAATTGTTGAATTGCAAAATGTATAATATAACAATATTATATTAAGCTGAATTTTGTTTAAAAGTTCTAAATAGGTCTTGTTTATTTATAAGCACTCTCTAGCCACCCATCGCTTTATATTATAGACTATATGATAATGAATACATAATCACCATAAACAAACAAACTAACATTAGAAACTGAGCGATATATATCACTAGATATCCGACATTCCTTATCCCAACCTACTTAAAACATTCGAAGGGCAATGGGCCCTCTGAGTGTCATTCATCAGCCACCAACTTTGTATGTACGGACCTCTTATTATTTGCCACCCCTGACTATAAAATTGAACCAAACGTGATGACTTCAATTGGCAAAGTTTTCACCTTTATTCTTCTTGCAGTAAAGTATATAATCCTTTGTGTAAAACGGTTAAAGTACAGTCGTTTTAAAGCATTAATTATAGCTGGGCCCGTTTTAGGGACCCTAAACCCTTTTGGAAATTTTCGTCCCTTGCTGGTCACCCCTCGGCCAGACGCGTGCCTGGAGTCATTAGCATGCTATATAAACAGGTATGGTGAAAAGGTTCCTTTAATTACGCAGGCGATATTTGCTAATGTCTTATGGAAATGTGAAAGGTATGCGGAGGATTTAAAGCGGCTGAAATTTTGCTGTAGGGTTGTGATTGTAAAATGGAATTGTGTTCGATATGTATTCAGAGCATGGGCTACGAATTGTATATTAAGAATGAGATTGATGAATTTTCTGTCAGAATATTTGGTTTAGTATTCACTTACATAATTTAAATGGTTAAAAAGAAAAGGAAATAATGAAAATACCTGTGACAAAACAATTATTGTTGAATATTTAAAATTTTAATAATTCGTTTCTGATTTATAAACTTTCAAGTCATGCTTATGGGAACATCTCTTTATGCTCCAGTATATAAGTACTGGATTTAATTTTTTTTTTTTCTGCGATGATAAAATCTACTCAAAAGAAGTGACATGACATTCTCATGACAACATCGTTCTCGTAATCTGACGTAGGTACTTAAATCGAACATAATGAAGTGTCAATCTGTCAACAAACTTCTACCTGCATCAAACCATGCAAGAGGACTTAGATTATGCAAAATTAGTTTGGCGTTAAACCCCTCATTCTGAAGCCGTGTTCGTTTTAGCTTATCTTTCCACTTGGCACGCTATAAATTGGTCAAAATCTCGCTGGCTCTCTCGACCTTGCCATCGTACACGTTAGTGGTAGGGTGACATTGACTTCATGAAAATATAGGAATGTTTTCCCGCTGTAAACCTATTCTAATCTATCTATCTTAAGTCTAATCTCTATTTGTGAGTATACAAGGCTTAACACTCACTTATTCCAAATAGAGACAGTTTTCTCGACAGTCGTGAATGAATATGAAATTTATTCACAGATGTGTCTATCACACAGAAAATAATACATTTCTTAGAAATAGAGGTCTGTAAGTTACACAATTTTGATTTCACAGAGCCTGTTGTTTCGTTTTGATAACAGTGAAAATAATAAAATATAATTTTGAAATGTCTTCTTACCACTAATTCAGCGTTTAATAATTACGAACATGATTACACATACTTGAAATATCTCGAAAGAATGCGAAAAACATATTATTATCTATTTTTCGCATTCATACAGTCACCCTACAAATCTACACAACCAACCCAAATATATATTAGTAACTGGTATCAACGACTCTCAATGTTCATTCGGCAGAAAGATAATATCAGAAACTAACAATATGCTTCTAAATGAGATTAGCTTATGTATTTGACTGTACGTACTGTACAGTAGATTTATTAAGTTCGACGTCGAGTGTACTTGGGGGCTTGATGCTGATATTTGGTTTGATAACAAATGAAATGTACATTGTTGTCTGTTGAAAACGCCGGCAGTAGTTGTACGTAGTAATCATCATCATCTCATCATCATCTCAGCCATAGGACGTCCACTGCTGGACATAGGCCTCCCCCATTGATTTCCACAAGGACCGGTTGGAAGCGGCCCGCATCCAGCCCTTGCCTGCGATCTTAGTCCGTATCTTAGTACGTAGTAATACTATCTCATTATTTTGCAGTGTTTTACATATATTCAAGAATGTAATGTTTAAGTATTTCAGTATGTGTGTCTGTGTATCTTACACACAACAGATATTTTTGTTTAATTCACCCATACGCACAAGTGACATGAATGATTAAAAACGACTGTAAAATACATACATTTGAAAGTATATAGAAAAAACAGAAAACGGAGTCAATAATGATTCAATTCTTTTTGAATTTCATTTATGTGATTTTATATTTGTTCATTTTGGCACATTTCAAATGGTATAATTAAAACGATTATCAGCGCAATTTGCGATGAATCTATGTGAATTACCTAATATGAATGACACGGCAAATTAGAAACACTTTCCAATATACATATTAACATTCACAATTGTAATTAGGACACAAAAACATGAAATTTTCGGTAAAGTAATTACAATTTTTTCAGAAAACTTTACTGGTATTTTTTATAATGCTACCTATCTGCAATAATCGGGTAAGCTATTGGCCAAATGATTTTATGTCACAAAAAACAGGTATTAGAGAGTCTGTTCATAGTGCTCTTCTTTCTTTTCCTCCTTAAACTGTTGTGCATCTGAAACAAAATATAAACCATCAATTAGATTTTTTTTAACATTCACACAAGGTCTTCAGGACCCAAACTAGGCAGAGCCTGTACTATGGTAACCTGATGACTGATATATACTTATATACATACTTATATATTTACTTATATACATACACACCCAGACACAGGTAAAGCAGACATGTTCATACACACAAATGTTTGACCTGTCCGGGAATCGAACCCGGGACCAGCGGCTCAGAAGGCAGAGTGCTACCAACTGAGCCAACCGGCCAGTCAGTCGAATTGTCAAGTGTCAACATGTTTCACATTAAACTATATTAATGACTCGGACGGGACTCGAACTTGACATCATAAAACATCACAGTTAAAATTGTACTAGTAATGGTATCCGTAAGAAAGTTAATTTATATATAAAAGCCGATGAAAAACGCTTTTCCTTTATCTAAGTATTAGAAAGATTTTTTTTAATCACACTCAGACCCCGCAATAGGATTCCCTGTGTCGCGGGAGGCATGGCCACACACATTTACAGCATACAAACATCCGCAGCATCTGCAGTCATCGTACAAATGTTTGCCCCTGCCGGGATTCGAACCCAGGATCCCGGAGACACAGAAGTCATGTCAATGATACTAACCACTGCGCCACGGCGACCGTCTATATTGATTAAGGTTAGTTGATAATTATTTCGTTGACTGTACCAATACCTCTCTAACAGAGCATATACGGCGGAGCTCTCATAACAGTATCCTTTCGTTTGTCCCAACGACATGATGAAAGATTTTGTTCCCGAGGACTCAAACGATTGCTATCCCCCTCGAAGAAACAAAAAAATCACGTAGTCTAAAAATATATTGCAACTAATTAATAAAAAATAAAAACTGTATGGCACTAGCCTATTGTAACTGTTAAACATTGTCTTGATAATAAAAAGAAATAGTTCGAACACATCGTCTCTTACCATCAAGTGAGATGGTGGTTAAACGCTAGATCTACACGGTATAAATAAAAAATACTAATCCAATTTTAATGATTGATCATAGGACCAATCTAAAAGATAAAAAATATATTTTATATTAATTATTATGGAACTGAGATCACACATACTTTTTCTTTTTCTTTTCTCAGCTATGTGCGTCCACGTATGCCTCCCCCATATAGGGGGGATTTGCCAATACTCGCCACGCTTGGCGGGCGGGTTGGCAAGCGCAGTATGATTTCCGATCCTCAGAAGGCGCTGCTGCCCACCTCCTGGTACGTTATCCCTTAGCCGACTCTTACGGCACCCGCAGGAAGAGATGGGGGAGTACTATTCTAGGCCGGTACCACCACGGCCATAATACATAATACTTAAATCAAACTGCCTTATATTGAATGTCGAATGAAAATGAGTATATATGTAGTCAGACATTTAACAAGAAAAATTAAATACTTAAAGTTTACTGAAATGAAAATTCCTAAATAGTTGCCATAACTTATGCCGTACTCAAAGAGATTTTGAAAAAAATTGAGTTGAAAAGTTGCATAATCAAGAATTCAGTTTCTCTAATGAATATATCTCATTAAAGCAGAACACTTAATAATCTGATCCGCGAAACGGCAACAACAAGTTCTAACACCGCCGTCCCAAGCGGGCTATTCCGCAGATTTTGGACACAACACAAACACCATTTATTATCAAAAAGCACAAACTAAGAGCAAACTTAAAGATAAGGCGCCCCCATCCCTTACAAAGTAATCTTTACCCTGCCCCCAGAGCAGGCGAGGCCCAAACTTGGAATAACTTTAGAAGACCAAGGGCTGTTTAGAAAGGACCCCAAGTTGGGCCAAACTCTGAAATATTAATGTAGTTTCGTAGAATCGTATATGAGAGGTGTATGCTTTCTAGATATTTGCTAATGGTTGGATTCGAGCGGTTTGGACGAAGGTACTTATTGGATGCCGTGGGTGGTTTGACATATAGGAATGCCCGTTGCATGACAGATGTATGCAAAAGGTAGGAAGAGTTATTTTTATGTTTCGTAAGTAATATATAAGAATGTGTGCTTAATATATATGTATATAAAAAAACACAAATACACAAATCCTTTTATTGCCAATTAATAACAATGTGGGCCCTGAAGATATAAATAAAAAATATTATTTATTTATAACCCATAACCCTGAGTGTTAGCGAGAGTTTTTCTTTATCACACCAGACCCCCGCACAAGGATTCCCTGTGTCGCGGGAGGCATGGACACACACAATCATAACACACTAACAACCAAGACCCGGGACAAACACCTATACTCATCGCACAAATGTTTGCCCCTGCCGGGATTCGAATCCAGGGTCTCGGAGACACAGAAGTCATGTCACTGACACTGAACACTGCGCCACGGCGACCGTCATAACTCGAAACGCTACAAAACTTTAGCCTTTAACAATGTTCACCATACTATCACTAATTAGCGAGGAACATGCAAAATGTGGGCGGTAAGGATTTTTTCACAGGAATCTTTCAAGTGCACTCTTCTCTGATTGGTTAACGAGTTGGCCATGCCAGGTGCATTCTCTAATTTTAAAAACATTTTACTCACTTGTAAATCAAATCGAATTTTCCAGAGAGATATCTAGCATTATGACAGCTGGTACGGTGAAAAATATTTTCTTGTTCAATAAATACTTTTTTTTTGTTCCTCAAGGGATTCTTTATTGAATTAATTTACAATAATGAAACATATACTTTTAACAGTATACTCGTTAGAATACTCATCTACTAACTTCTTGTCACGACAAACGTAACTGAAGACAACAGGAAACAAGACGTGACAACAGAGACGTAACAAACTTGGCAGAGAAGGGTGGCCTGACCCGAACTTGTACCAAACGGACGAACGCAATAACAACCCGAGTTTGTGAATACGCATATATATGTATATACAACGAATTCAAGATGTGTAAACAATAAAAACTTTCGGATTAGTTTTATTTTTCATACGGTCCCCAGACTTGAAATAGAACTACATTATTGTGGTTTTTCACGTCTGCACACACTATAATGAAATGAAACGAAATTAAACTTATTTATGTATAACAGATATATTGTTTGATCGAATCAGAAATGAGGAGATCCGTAGAAGAACGAAAGTCACCGATATAGTCCAGCGGATTAGCAAGTCGAAGTGGCAGTGGGCAGGGCATATAGTTCGAAGAACGATGGCCGTTGGGGCCGAAAGGTTCTCGAATGGAGACCACGGACTGGCAAGCGCAGCATAGGACGGCCACCGACTAGGTGGACAGACGACCTGACTAAGATCGCAGGCAAGGGCTGAACGAGGGCCGCTTCCAACCGGTCTTTGTGGAAATCAATGGGGGAGGCCTATGTCCAGCAGTGAAAGTCCTATAGCTGAGATGATGATGATGATGATGATGTCCATCAGTGGACGTCCTATGGCTGAGATGATGATGATGATGTATAACAGGGTTGTGATAATAAAATTAATATGAAACACAGTACCCACAAGCAACCCAAAGCTATAAATAGGATCCATCTCAGCGTATCCTGGTTGTGAGCCAGCGCTGATCTTCCGATGGACCCGGGGTGTGACGTCACCGACGCATAAATATATGTTAAGCGTTGTATAGGCGCAAAATAACGAAATAAATAACAATAATAAACCTTTTAAGATGTGCCCTACTGTGGTTCTGTGTGTGTGCACACACAATTCATAGAAATGTGTACCTACAATTAAGTTAATCATTTTCATATCAAAGTTCAAAGTCTCAATACATTTATATTCTAGAATTTCAGTTTGTGATTACGCATATAGATCCATATGCGTACACGTCACAAAGCTACATGTTAACCGACTTCAAAAAAGGAGGTTACTCAATTCGACCGTATATATGTTTTTTTTTGTGTGTTCGAGGATAACTTCTTCGTTTATGAACCGATTTTGATGATTATTTTTTGTTTGATAGTGTACTAGTGTAGTTACTTCCACACATTAAATGTCATCAAACTCGGACGAGCGGTTTTTGAGATACACTCCAATAACTGAAAAGTGCTTCCTTACCTCGACGATATTATAGTTGCGGTTGAAGACATGGATGCACATATACAATGACAATTGATCCAGTGAGTAGCAAAGTTCACTGAAAAGCGTAAAAAAATTTTTTTTTCCCAAAAAATGGAACCGACTTCAACACTCAAAAGTGAGAAATAACTTGTCGAAGTCGGTACCATGAGCACAATATTGTGATGATAGTTACTTTTGTAAACTGTCATGGTACCGACTTCAACAAGTTATTTCTCACTTTTGAGTGTTGATGTCGGTTCCATTTTTTGGGATATTTTTTTTACATTATGAATTCAAGGTATGTAAGCACTAAAAGAAGTATTTTTCTTAAGGTCGTTAATGACGTGGAAGGCAATATCTTACTATAGTTACAATTTTAATTGGGCCCTAATGACAGCTGCTATTATGGCAGACTGTGTGTGTAGTGATAGTTTTTTTTTATATGAAGCTAGCCAAACTGGACAGTTAAAAGTACCATACCACCTTGCTGTGGTTTTCTTGCGTATGTTACTTTCACTAAAATAGTGGATCTACAGGGTTGAAATCGATTGACGTTTGACACTAACCCGATGCTATCAAGCATCGCTTCAAATTTAATCGCTTATAAGATTATATATATATATCTGACCTATTATTAGGTGATTCGGTTTATCTCCCGGAACAGCAAAAATAGAAAAAAATAACTCATTGCAATTGGAAACTTGAATAAACGGTAATAAATCAAAACTAATTCCTGCATCTACAAATAGATAGGTACTATACAGCGTAACTACGAACTATACGGTCGGACGCACACACACTCACACTTTGCGGACACCCCACGCACACAAGTGCAAAACTGAGGCAAATTTTCAACATGGCACACGAAGTTAGGGGTGGACTACACTCGTGTCCTTCCTTTTGATTGCAATTAATTCGGAGGGGGGCAGGGAGAGGGTGGGGAAGGGTGCGTCGCGGTTCGACCAATACGCAGGGCCGAACTCGGGCCATTGTTCTAGTTGCTAAGTTGTACGCTTAGTCGTTAGTGTTTTCAAGTCTTGTTTTGTCGGTTTGCTGATATTATATAAAAGTTCAATAGCGATTATTTTGTAACATCGAATTGCTTTGTTTAATTATTAACTATCAGACTGACTCGCGGCTTTTCTTGCGTGACCTATTCGTACAGGGTATATGCTGTCACTACTGGGTGCGAGCATGAAAGTAAAATGTACTGTATATTCTCGGACGTTTGTAATGTTTACTGATCCCCAATATCCATGGATGATGGAACTAGAAAAACATACTACTAAAAGGACGTTTTTCAACACATTTGCAAGGAAAAACAAACATGTATTTCTCGTGTAATTAATAAACTGAGAATACTCTGCAGGTAGTAAGGTACTAATTTAGCTTTGTAGGGATATTTTTATTACGCAGTAGTGTGTGCTAATAGCTTGATTTATGGCCCTAAAAGCGATGCAATTCACTTTACAAATAAGTGTGTTGAAAAGACAAGCTGAAAAAAGCGGACTGGCAAGCGCAGCATAGGACGGTCACCGACTAGGTGGACAGACGACCTGACTAAGATCGCAGGCAAGGGCTGGATGCGGGCCGCTTCCAACCGGTCCTTGTGGAAATCAATGGGGGAGGACTTTGTCCAGCAGTGGACGTCCTATGGCTGAGATGATGAAGATGATGTGTTGAGAAGAATAATATATTTAAACCTTAGAGATAAATTGACCAATATCACAATTGCGCACATATCGAGTGATGACAGAAAGATAAAAAGGTTTGTTTCATATTGTATATCCTTTTTTTTTCTTATTCGTTTTATTACGTAAATAATTTGTCATTTCCCTTGTGTAAATAAGGTTTTGTTTCCATTAAAAACAAATAAGTATTTTCACTTCGCTCCAGCCCTGTGCGGGCTCCAGTCTAGCCCGCTGTTACTCAGTGAAAAATATCCAGACATTTTTATTTGCGCTTACAACCTGTTTGGAAGGACGTAGCAATTAATTGTGCTGAGTTTTTGTATATTATTTGTTATAGAAGATTAAAAATAAATGATTTTTCTCAATAATACACGTCATGGTAAATTCAATCTTTCAATTGACTGGCCGGTTGGCGCAGTTAGTAGCACTCTGCCTTCTGAGCCGCTGGTCCCGGGTTCGATTCCCGGACAGGTCAAACATTTGTGTGCATGAACATGTTTGTTTGACCTGTGTCTGGGTGTGTATATGTATATAAGTATATATATCAGTCATCAGGTCACCATAGTACAGGCTCTGCTTAGTTTGGTGCCTAAAGACCTTGTGTGAATGTTAATAAATAAATAAAAAATAAATAAAATAATTAGTGTGTATCGACATATTTTATAAACATTATAAAAATATTATAAAGGTTTTTATTATAAAGTTTTTCTGTCGTTTGTTGTTTGTATGTTTGTTAATCCACCTTTATCACGCTGAAACTGTTGAACGGATTCGCATGAAATTCGGGATAGAGATAACATTATACCCTGAAATAACACATAGGCTACTTTTCCAAAAATATTGTTGTACTGTACTTGATTCCCGTGGGATGAGAATAAGATACGTAAATCTTAAAAACACGTACCATTTGACCGCGGGTAACACCGTGGGGCACGTCTTGTTTCAATTAAAGAATTCGATATAAGCACATCTTAATATGTCAACTTTCTTTCTCTCTCCCTCTTTCTCTCCCCCTCACCCTCTTTCTCTATCATAGCTCATCATGCATCGATGAATGAGTAATCAATGTGGACATGTGATCTGGGATTCTCGACGGGCGTATTAAACTTACATTTATTTATGCCTTCTTTTAAAACCCTCATTCATTTTGTATCCTGTTGTCAATGCGACACTTTGACCTCCAATTACGCGCACACTGACGTATCAACACAGCATCCCTATTTCGACCTGACCTATGGTCACGAACCGGGCAAACATCACGACCTTTTGGTCAAAGCCCTGATTCACTAGATCTGATTTAACAAAAGGAATCTGTACAAAACCGGTTCAGCATTTATCTCCGTGTCATGGAAACCATTTTATCCGAGAGTTTAACATAAACAGGTTAAAACCAACCTGGGGTAGAACATTTGTAAATTTAGAAAGGTCAAACGATATAATATTTATAAAATGTATTTATTGAAAAAGATCACTGAAAATAGACTATTGTTGGAAGTAATATTATTACTTATATTTTATTTTATTCTATTTTTAGTAGGGCAGGTGTAAAACATAATATTTATATTACCTATATCCCATACCCCAGGTTGGTTTTAACCTGTTTATGTTGAAATCTCAAATAATGAAATCATTGTACCAGAGTTGTCGATCGAATATTTTTTTTAGATAATTTTGGACCAGAAGTTTTTTCTTTAACTTCTCGTTTTTAACCGACTTCAAAAAAGGAGGTTACTCAATTCGACCGTATATATGTTTTTTTTTATGTGTGTTCGCGGATAACTTCGTCGTTTATGAACTGATTTTGATGATTTTTTTGTTAGATAGAGTATACTTCCGTGGTAGTCCCATTCAAATTTGATCAAAATTGGATAAGCGGTATTTGAGTTATACTCCAACTGAAAAGTGCTATGCGTATCTTGATGATATTATTGTCGCGGTTGAATACATCGCAGAACACACAATGACAATTAATTGACCCCGTGAGTAGCAAAGGTCACTGAAAAGGGTGAACAAAAAAATTTTTTTAACAAAAAATCCAACCGACTTCAACACTCAAAAGTGTGAAATAACTCGTCGAAGTCGAGCCCCGCGGTTTCACCCGCGTGGACTATGCTTTTCTCCTTAGCACAAATATACGTCGTAGCTTGATGTTATATAGCCTAAAGTCTTTTGTGAACGGACTTACACAAAAAGAATTTTACAATTTCAACCATAGTTCCTGAGATTAGCGCGTTTAACCAAACAAAGAAACACTTCAGCTTCTTAGTATTTGTTTAGCTTTTGACACCATATTCTAAAATATGATTTTCGAAGTGACAAACTCTGATTAGCCCCACATTGTATTTATAATTGACCATTTCATCTCATATTATAATGTATATAAATATTTAAAGACAAATAAACGTAACAGTGTGTAATGGTAGGAATTTATGTTTTCTTTTTCTCTTTATATATATATTTGTCTCTGTTTTTATTATTATTTTTTTTAACATATTATAAGTTTGCGCCTGACAACTGTCTCAACTGATGTTAAGTGATGACATTGTCTAGGATTTAGCACGCAAACCTAGAAGGTACCTATTCACTCGCGACTTGAAGACTCCAGGATTGTACATATCGGGAAACACAGACTCGGGCAACGAGTTCCATTCCATTATTTATTTATAATAGATACAGTTACAGACAGTAGTCTAGAAATTTGATATTGTAAGCACACTTATTAAACATTATATTAAAACTGAAATCTTCTTGAGCTTTTCCATGTATTGACACTAATCAATTAAAATTCAATATTATATAACAATAGATGGTATTTTAAATTTTAATATACTATGAAATTGACATTTCATGTAAAGGAAGGATTTTATAAATTATAACATAAAAAAATGTTAAAAAAATGTGTTAGGCGTAACTGTTGAAAGTATTGATACTTTAAGAATCGAAGTACGTAACACAGTTAATAAAATATATCTGAAGATATTATGACAGAATCAGCAATAGTCTTCTTCTTGTCCTTATCCTTATCCGCTTAACATCAGGTGAGACAGCGGTCAAACGTAAGCTTATACTCGTAATCTTTAAAAAGAATCCCACACTAGATGGGTTCGGCACAACATGTATTCCTCTTCCTTTCTCTTCTATCATTAGTCGTCTCAGTGCTCACACCTAATAATCCATGAGTAAAAGACACAAAAATATTTCCACTAATATTTAGATCTGGTTCAAACCGGACACCATTTGTGCCCCCCACACACCAAAGTAATCACGTGTACAACAATAAATTGCCCAACTCAACTAAGCTTAAAGCAATAAATGTAACAAATGTTAGGCGAGGTTGTTTGGCTACGTAGACTCGCCTCCAGGCTTTTGCCAAGTTCCAAACTGTCTGCGATATGAGATATTAACTCATTGGACTCTATTATGATCGATAGTATTTATCGCAGTTGTAGTATTTATGTATTGTTTCAAAAAATGTACACAATATTACAGTTAAAAACCATTGCGCCGTGACATACAAATAAGCTATTTATAATAATAAAATATATAATCTATGTTAGTATAATATAATTTAATCTATATAATACTAATAACTAATTACAATACTACAGCTACTATAAAACATTTGAGTAATCCACTATCTATTGTTAGCCTATAGATATCTCTAATGCTCTAACCCGCTCCCAATTCGTAGCGTGCCCAGAATGCTAGCAGCTTCGCCACGTTAAATTGCAATTCTGATTCGTTGGGCCAAATATGTGCCAGTATTTTGGTCACGCGTCGCTTCGACCAAACTTTAAAAATATAAAAATTGTAATTATATAATACGTGAAATATATAAATATTTGACATTTCTGAACGTTTATAGGTTCAGGCGTTACTTTGCGGAAATCCAAAAATATATTAAATACACAATAAAACAAAAAACAAACTGTATTTCGTGCAGAATTAATGCAGAATTTTAGATTTACAAGTAGGTATTTTGTTAGATAACACATGATTTTATAGAAAGTTAAATTAGAATTAGTAATATAATTTAATTGATTATTCTGCACGAACCCTTGTGGCAGGTAAAGGCCATTTCCGAAGCAAGCCAGTCTTCTCCGGATTTTGCTAATTTTGTCCAATCTCATCCGGCTGTTTTTTTTTTCGTCGTCCCATTTACTTCGGGGTCTCCTTTTCCTTCCTTTACCTTTTGGTCTATTCCACGCTGTCGCACTTGTTGTCCACCTCTGCAGTTGGAGGCGTGCTACGTGTCCAGCCCACATCCATTTTAGCCTTAGAGGGTATGTCAGACAGTCTGTTGTTTTTATGGTTTTTCGTATTTTTGAATGTCTTATTTTTTGGGTTTATTAAAGATTTCACATACCAGTTCAAGTTTGCATGTAACTATTGACTCATTGATGAGAGTCTATTGTCCCGACATATTCTGCCAAGCGTGGCGAGTAATGGCAAATCCCCCCTATATGGGGGAGGCATTTATCCAGCAGTGGACGTTCTATGGCTAATAATATGATGATGATGAGATAATAATAATAAATAATAAAAAAATAAAAACTTTATTGACTTTTAGTAAAGGTTTACATATACATATTATTAGTCTTAAACTAGGTATGCACACAAGGATAATATATACATATAGACCGTTGATGTCTGTGGTAGTTATAAACTGTATTACAGACACCAGCGCCCTCCGAAATGATTAATGACCTATAATATACTAATAATTATAATAATAATTTACTATAATATTTTATAGTAAATCTAAGTAGCATTAGGAAAATCAAAATATTTCAGTTTTTAAGCTAGTATATTATACATAAATCACTGTCGCGCATCAGTTTGTGTGTGTGTGCGTAGGTGCGTGTATGTGTGTGTTTGTGTGTGTGTGCGTAGGTGCGTGTATGTGTGTGTGTGTGTGTGTGTGTGTGTGTGTGTGTGTGTGTGTGTGTGTGTGTGTGAATGTGAGATATTTATTCACTGACAAAAATTTATTACACAAAGAACTAGCTCTAAGGTGGACACTATAGAAGTTGCTAGAGCCAGTTCTTTGATTTAGCACACTGCTAATTTCAAAAGTTATGCATAGCCAAGGAAAAATGCTTGGTTATGTACTAAAAAATATTTGTCAAAGCCGTCAAACATAATGCTTCGCCACATTTACACATACCAGGGATGCAAGGATACAAGACCAAGAGACCAGGGAGCCAAGTCTCCCCGTGGTCATGGTACGTGGAACCGCGCCGAAACATCGGGAACTCAATAAATTATTATATTAAAATCATGTTGCGTATCCCGTGTTAAACAATATATAATTATATTATACTACTATAGATACTAGAGATACTACTAGACTACTTTTTCCAGAAAAATATTCTTGGAATAGCTGAAATAACGTTAATCCGTAGTCCATGAGATTGAACTGCGGGGTGGAGCTAGTTCATAAAGAAGTTATGCACACTACTCTTTCAAGAAATAATACTGTCACGCTGATTCCGTTCATACTTAAAATTAGTGCCAAGGTCTACAACAAACATTATCGTGTGGACACTTAACATCAGGTGAGATAGTGGTCAAACGCAAGCTAATAATGTATAAAAAATACTGTCCGGTCCAGACGATCTCACACATACGTTCTGGTATATACCCACACATGCATAGAAACACGACCACAACAATGGGGGGACAGAGCGTGAATACGTTCTAACCCTTCAGGACCACGCGACAATTATTCAAAGAGAATAGTTTAACAGAAAGGATTGTAAGGACTGCCTCAATTCTTATTCAAACGTTCTAACAACCATAACAGTTGATGGCAAAATGGTCCTTAGACATGGGGACGTGATGGCGAAAATAAGTTGAAAACAATACGGCGGATGTTTCGTGAAGTGTGAGTGGGTGCAAAATTTCGGTATATTTAGAATATTTATACATTTGTCCGCGGTACGGATGAGGCCTCTCTGGTAGGTACTATAATAGGTACAGTGATTTAGTACGGCGCTGTGTCGGTGATTTTAATGTAATTAGTCTGGCCGAGTGTTGCCGCCATTAAGATTGTGTGGGGAAAACGCAAATGAATATTGCTTGACATAGTCGCTGCTCCTGAAAATGTATATTTTATACAGTCTTCAATTTAAAATATAAATATTGTTTAATTTAAATAAACAAGCCATAATGTCCTTGTTGTCAAGCCATAGCCATAGTCTGTTGTGTGTGTTATTTAACATTTTACAAATATGTGGAAAAGTATTGATTCATATTTCAAGCATAGAAAGAGATGCTTTAGAATTTAGTCCATCCGAGGCTGCAATGAAAAGTTACTTTGAAAGCTATTATCTAAAGTGTACCATGGGGCGGATACAACGCGCCGAATATGTAAACCTTTTGATGTCAGTAACTTAAAAGAAAACACAAGCAGAGCATGGCTGTTGACGCTAACCGATACAATTTGCTTAGATACCTACATAGTATGTATAACGACAAAATGAACTAAGCAGGTACTAGATTGATAGGATTATTTTCTTTCATTGAATATCTTCATCTAAATATAATTTTGGGCACTATTGCAAGTTGCCAATCTAATCAACTTTGCTAAAAGCAGTTGTGTGAAATAGACATAAACTTGAATAATAACAATATATAATTATTCATTTTAACGTTCGTATATAGGTATTAAAAGCGTTTCCGTAAATATCAAATGGAGACCCACATTCTGCAAATATCTTTATTTGCCAGTGTGGAGATGGACTCACTTTTACAAGGGTAAGAATTTCTCCTCATAGAATTTTCTTACCACGTTACTTTTCCAGCCAGCCATCGACTAGTGTTCACTCTCAAACATCAAGCGTCTGATATGTAAAGGTTTATGTACGGATCCACAATCATCAGTCAACCGTCACGTTTTTCGTCAGGCACGTCGCCCGTTTTGACTGAATCATTGAACACGATTCAGGTTGGTCAGTGAATATTGCAGGGAAGTAATTTGCCTGATTTTAGGTGAATAGTTAGTAGTTACACATACGCTATCCAGAGAGCAGTTTTGCGAGTCAGAAATATGTCTGATATTTTGTTTTATGGCAACAAAATATCAGACATCTCTTTGAGAAGGTGTTTCAAGGTACAGCATTATTTTTGTCATTATTAGTGTGTACACGTCACGCACTCACCACACTGACATATACCGCGAGTTGCGCCTCCTTTATTTTATGGCTGTGCAAAAATGTTATCTCTACTACAATACTTCTATCGTTAAATCGTTTGGCAAAGTCTCTGGTCGTTTATTTTTTAAATTTAACAAAAAAGCCTTCTCCATATTTACGCACACCTTCACCAGGGTAAGTTCACAGTGGAGAATACGAGTGAAATTGTGAAAACGGGCAATGACCATGCGGAATAGTGAACATCAAAATTCCACCAGCTGAGTACCATTTTCATAGAACAAAAGAACAACACAAAACAGTAAATAAGTTTCTAACATGTTATATTTTTACTTTTAATATTTGAAAATGGTTAACACGAGAATCTGCGGCGTTAATTGGGCTTAATATATAAAATTAATGTTCTAATGTTTTATTATAATTGTCCTAACTTTATTTGCGGATTTCTATTAATTATCAACTAACGAGTTAGACCAACCATAGTAATAATAAACATGTTGGGTAGTTAATTTCAATAATTAATTCAATAGTCATGTATTACGATTTATAGCTTTATAGTTCAAACTTTAAAATTCAAAATTTGAATTTAGTTTTTAATTTTTTAAATACTTTTGTTGTCTTCAAATATTGCAAGCAATACGAAATGGAGGACGGGAAGGTTATATTCCTCCGTAAAAACTACAGATTTTATTAACTAGTTTAATTAGTCTATGTATAGGAATATCTCCAAACCGTGATTTTTATTAATATCAAATTGTAAATGTACTTCCAAAATAAGGGGGCTTTAGAAAGATAATTACTTCAACTTCAAAACAGCAAGACAATATTTAAAATTTATAATAGTTATGTATGTGATTATGGTCTAAAGATCATGTACTGTGTCCACCAGTGTGTTACAACAACGGGGAGGTAGGTGAGGTGGTGACTTTCGCTACATTTAACGCAACCCTTTAAAACGGAGTGTGGAGTAAAATCTTATTGGTCAATCCTGCATAACTACTTATAAGATTCTTGTTGGTTGATTACTTACATTTACGATTAAACGACAATAACATTATAAAAAAGACACTAAATGCAGAGAACTTTGGGTTTTAAGAACAAGCACATCTGACATCGGTTTTGTGAGAGACTTAAGGCGTGTTATGACGAAACATTATAGTCGTATTTTTTTTTTAATTAACACTATTTCTACAGTCGTTAATGTAGCCTTAGTTATTTCATTGATGAATTAGTTATTTTTTTGAATTTGTATTGAAATTACTTTGGGACCTGCAAACAATTACAATTTCCCTGCGCAATGTTTTTGTTACATTCATTCATTCATTCATTCATCGCAGCTATAGGACGTCCACTGCTGGACTTATGCCTCCCCATATAGGGGGATTTACCATACTCGCCACGCTTGGCACTTCTGTTTAAGCCTCAATAATGCACTACATATGTCATGGACATTGCTTACCATCAAGTGCCAGCTATCAGACTTGTATGTAGTAAGAGCATGTTGTTAAAATACCTTAAAACAAAAAACTCGACTACTATAGTAACTAGTACTAACTATTAGAATAAGGGTATGACGCCTTCGCTTGATACGATATCAACTGTAATGTTGATCTATCAGTCCTGTTAATAGTTCATACAATTAGAGGTAGATGGCGCTAAGAACGACATCCCCTCAAATGTTTAAAGGAAGCTATAAATTCGGACCGCTGCGCCAGTAGAGTGCTACCATAGCTTAGTCGGACAAAGCGACAGCCCGGTATTCTGTAGTCGTAGGTTCAAATCCCACTGGTCGTCGAATTTTTTCCTTCAAATAATTTGAACGTTGTAAGTAGTAAGTTTATGACATAAAACAAACAATCACAAATATTTTAAAAAAACTGATAAAAACCAACTCAATTATAGTTAGGTCTCGCTACGTAATACAATTGCAGCCGTACCAAGAGTCATGTTTGAAAATTATGACTCAAATGAATGACCATGCAGAATGTTAACCGCCAAATTCCAGGGTGTAGAGGGAGGCAGATATGCACCCCACCTCCCAAAAGAGCCCCCGGAAAGGCATGTGAACAAATTAGGAATGCAATCATAGTCTGGTATTCACTTCTAGCTATTGTTCTAGATTTTTCGTTCGCTGTGTGCTAATTTGAGAAATTGTTGATAAGTAAAAGCAGGTAGGTAACTACATAAAATCGATTTTTGAAAGATATGTCTAGACGGTTAGTAAATCGAGCAAAAAGCTTGAGCTTACTTCGAACAACGAATAAGTTTGGCCATTCAAAGAGGTAATGTTGCCAGCTTTTTCGGAACTTTACCTGCTGATAGTAATTTTAATGCCGTATTTTTATTTATACTTTTTTATACATGTAATTAGTGATTTCTATAGATTGTTTAATTAGTCAGTTTGAATATAGAATAGAATAGAATTACTGATTTTTATAATGGCAACATATTTTTTTTAATCTAAGTTGAAATATAATACATCCGAGATACCACTACGAAAACATAGTGTAAAAAAAACAATGGAGGTCTAAAAGACTTATAGGTTTGTGTGTATTTGCCAAATTTACCTCATTGATGGCATTACACATAAATGTCTATTTACCATCGTTCAGTTTAAGATTGATGTAAAGAAAACACAAAACCCGCAAAAGTTGAGCATCTTTACTTATGTCAGTTTTTTAACTATAAAATACATCATCATCATCTTCGCCATAGGACGTCTACTGCTGGACATATGCCTTCCCCATTGATTTCCACAAGGACCGCTTGGATTCGGCCCGCATCCAGTCCTTACCTGCGATCTTAGTCAGGTCGTCTGTCCACCTTGTCGGTGGCCTTATGTTATATATATTATGCTATAAAATACATAACATAATATATTACATAAGCGTAGATTAATTAACAAAAAGGGTGTGTACACACGCCGCGTCCGGATTGCGGGCGGGCCGACCGCCAATGATTAACGAGCGACCGTTCCGGCGTATCACATGATTAATACGTCGCATTGTGCGTGCCCTGTTCTGGCGTTCTGTTTGTGTGTGTGCAGGCTAAACAAACTGCTGAAAATGTTCCATATTTAAATATATTATTAGAAGCAACGAGTAAACGAACGTTTTGTTTGTATGTGTGCAGGCTAATGCGAAAAGTGTTCCATATTTAAAGATATTATTAGAAGCAAGGAGTAAACGAGACAGCAAGCAGTCCACACAAACCTTCGTAGTTTTAATTCAATGCATACTATTTTGCTAACTAGCAACATTATTTTAACCGACACGAAAGATGATGATGTTCTTTCTGTTTGTACCTCTGAACTCCTTCATTTGGAAACAGATTTATGAATGAAATTACATCAATAGGACATAATTCAGTTTGACTGTTTTTTTTTATCAAAATTAGTTTAGTGTTTCCCAAAAATTAAAAAATATTTGTATCTGTTAAGTAGTTAAAATATGTTTATATAGTTTCCAAATTCTAAATCTTTTTACAGGTCTAATCTTGAAATACCTATAAATAAAAGAATATTATTGTTAAATTGTTACATTTAAATAAAAGTAGGTATATTTTGTATATGTTACTACCACTAGAATCTTTCTCAATGCACTATTATATGTTATCAAGAAACTGCATTTGAGTGAGTCATCTATTAGGTAATCAAAGTCAAATCAAAAATCAAAGACCTGTGTCTGGGTGTGTATATATGTATATATATCAGGGTTACCATAGTACAGGCTCCGCCTAGTTTGGGACCTGAAGACCTTGTGTGAATGTTAATAAAAAAAAAAAGTCTAGGCGCTATATCCTTATTGTCGGCTGGTTACACTAGAATCTATGGTGGTCCTTTTGACTATCGTCATGAACACGGGCTGATCTACAAATAATTGTAAATATCTATTTCTCCTTACGATTGAGATAATCACAGCTTTTTCGTTTATAAACATTTCGTCCAGAATTCAAATAATTATACTGTAAAATCGCGAAAGCCAACGCGTAGGGCTGCCACATCAGTCAAGTTTTCTTCAACGGGGATAAAATTATGCGCGCATAACACCTCCATCATGCGCAGACCCTACATTAATCACATACGCACAGACAGAACCATTTATTGTATTAGTACGTGAAGGTACGGTTCGTGATGAGGGAATAATAAGGTACATGGATTTTTACATGTTGTGTAAATATTCTGTTTTAGCAGACATTGTTCATATGTATGTGTAGCGATGTGGACCAAAAGTTCTTTGATGAAGATTTTGGACAGGAACGAATAGAGTAGAACGTCCACAGAAGAAGAACAGACGACCGAGTGAAAAAAATTACCACAGTAAGGAACCGTCTTCGACAAGACGGTACGCTATTCGTTTCTGTCCAAAATCTTCATCAGAGAACTTATGGGCCACATCGCTATACATACCTACAAACAATGTCTGCTAAAACATATTTACATTCCACTCAAAAGTGTGGAATAAATTGTTGAAGGTGGTACCATGATCATTCAAAAGTAGGTATCTATTATCGAAATATTGTGTGCATGGTACCAATTTCGACAAGTTATTTCACTGTATGGAGTGTGGAAGTCGGTTCCATTTTGAAGTTTTTTTTTCACCCTATTCAGTAACCTATGCTACTCACGGAATCAATTGTCAGGGTATGTTCACCGATTTCTTCACCCTCAATAAGGAAGTCATCCAGATAACACTTTTTAGTTATTGGGGTGTAACTCAAAAACGGCTTGACCGATTTTGATGAAATTTAAATGGGACTACACGGGGAGCACCAGCTGTCAAATACAATAGAGTAATGAAAATCGGTTCATCCAGTCGAAATTTCTGAAAGTTCTAACAATTTTTCTGGTGTATTAACGAAAATATGGGAAAAGAAATATCCTTAATTGGTCGAGCCGTGCTCGAGTTTCGCGCTTGGCAACAAATTTGGCGGTTTATTTTTATTTATGTAGATTAGATTTTATTGATATGACCAGTGACGAATTAGTCTATAGTAGTAGCACAAGGCAAATTGAACCTTTAATGATAACTGTATATATATATATATTCTTTGTGTCTATAAAATTATCCAGCATTAATTACCAGCCTGTTTTAGACAATTCAAACTACTTAATCTTCATTATCTGCATGAGAAAAAATAGCAAGCAAAATATCGCTTTTAAGCTATAATACTCAAGTAAGCTTTAATTCTACGAAACACTCTATTGAGTAACGAGCTCCTTTCTTCGAAGTCTTATGTAGCCGTTTTAACCGTTCAGCTTCTTAGAAATATTATTAACTAGCGGTGCCCCGCAGTTGTACCCGCGTGGTGATGAAAAACGGTGATGATAGTGATGATAAAAATAAACCTATGTGTTAATCCAGGGTATAAGCTATCTCCATACCAAATTTCATCGAAATCGGTGTTGCCGTTTGAGCGTGAAGAGGTAACAAACATACACACACACTTACACACATACACACAAACTTTCGCATTTATTATAATAATAACTAAAGTTAATTAAGTACAGTTTCCAACATTTTGACAGTTATCCAAAGCAGTATTGGACTGTCATATAAATTAGTTTCAGTGATTTGCATGGCGTCGATTGACTAAGGACGCAAATAGGAAACGCTACATGGCGTTCAAAAGCCATATACTGATGAAGAAGAAGAAGATGACACTGTTTTAAGGCTTGCTTGACCGTTTGCTAAATAGACATTTCGAGTCTTTGCAGCTTATTTTTTTTAATATTACATGTCTAGTAAACTTAAAAAATACCACTTATGAGAATAGTCCACGCAGGTTGATTCTCATTGAGCATAATTTGATTTTATTTGCTAGTTTGTGGAAAATATTTTTAAGAGAACACATTTTTTCTTTATTAAAAATTTTCGTGGTATTGACAAATGCGCTTTAATCGTGTGTATTTATTTTTCACCAGAAGAGAGGTGAAAAATAAATTATATTATTTTCTAGCTATAAACACCTGTATAACCTGGCTTTCAGTTGTTAATGTATTATATATAATATTGTATACAAAATATCTATAATGCTGTTGGTCTACCTCGAAAGACAAATACAATAAATTATAGTTGTGTATATATTAATGTTAAATAAGTGGATCTAATATAATATAACTAAATACAGTCATGTTGTTTTGATGATTCATTGTTGTAAATAGATGTCTAAATTGTATTAATATGCGTAAAGTTTCACATTACATACTCAAACTGAAGAGTTAGCTTCTAAATTTGAATTTAATAGCTTACTATTTATATATCCGCCTAAGTAAATAGCAAATAAAAAATTAAAGACATCTTGTTTAGGTCGAATAACTATTATTAAGTTAATAAAATGATTTTTTTTAGGGAATCTTTTCTCTCGGTCCTTCGACATTGGGGGAGTTTTTACACACCATAATACAGACAGACAACTAATGCCAGTCACAATAGCCCTTTCTCTTCCCGTGCCCTATTAACAGAAGGGAAGGTGGGTGGAGTGAGCGAGATGCTTGAGAATGGGACACCAAACGGTGGACATCAATGGCGTCATAGCTTTGGACATTTGTAGAAAAATGAACAATGTAAGTTTATATTATTTATTACATAACTATATAGATAGATAGATACACTTTATTGAACACATTTTAAAATAATACAAAGAAACAGATTACATTAAATAGCGATGTGTAACAACAGGCGGTCTTATCGCTATTAGTCTAATCTCTTCCAGACAACCTTTGGATGGAGAGGAAAACGCAATAGGATGGCGGTGTTCATAAATGTTAAAAATTATAATTAAAAAAAAACTATATTAGTTAGTCCATGATCTGTGCGTCATATAATAGAACATAATTAATGACAAGTGACGGCAGTTCTTTTGAACGATTGATATAGTAAAGCGCGTATACGCGATAAGGAAACCAAAGGAATTTAGCTACGGATACTAGATCGAATCAGAAATGAGTAGATCTGTGGAAGAATGAAAGTCATCGACCCAGCCCAGCAAATTTATTGAACTGACAGTGGGCAGGGTACATAGATCGAAGACTCGATGCCCGTTTGGCTCGAAAGGTTCTCGAATGGAGACAACGGACTAGCAAGCTCAGCATAGGACGTCCACCGACAGTAACGTCTACTGACTAAGACCGCAGGAAGAGGGTGGATGCGGGCCGTTTCCAACCGATCCTTATATGGAGATCAATCGGCGAGGCCAGTAATGGGGGTCTAGTAGTAGATGTGGCTGAGATGATGATGATAGGAACAAAAAAGGTTTATTGTTGCTCAACTGTACTAAACTGAGACCTAGTTTTATTGACTCTCGCGGACAGGGGCGATCGTGTCTACCGACTCTCGCCTGCCAAAGCAGTTGAACCGTGACTCTCCGTCTTAATTTCATCCATATAATTAAATCGCTGTTTTAGACTCAATATGCTGTATATATTTATCTACATGTTTATATTACGTGTATTTATTATATTATGCATATCAAATATGTATTTATTATGTATTCATATTATTAATACAGGTATATATTTATATATTATTAATCATTGCTTTCAATTTTCGTTTATTTTACTATTGCACCGCTACCACTTTTCTTCCACCTTGTGGCTTAGCGTGAAGTCCTCAATGTACTTAAGTATAAATAAATAAAACCCTTGTTCAAACCTCTCTACTTTACTAGACGTTATGTAGCGTATGCCTTGCCGTGGGGTACCGGCTTAGAATAGTACCCCCCCATGTCTTCCCGTGGGTGTCGTAAGAGTCGACTAAGGGATCACGTACCAGAAGGATTGGCAGCAGCGCCTTCTGAGGGTCGTATTTTATATACTGCGCTCGCCAACCCGCATGCCAAGCGTGGCGAGTATTGGCAAACCCCCCCCAATGGGGGAGGCCTTTGTCCAGCAGTGGACGTCCTATGGCTGAGATGATGATGATTATGATGATGTAGCGTATGCGAGCTAAGTAGCACTCCCTACTTAGCTCTCATACTGTTTCAAGCTGCACCATACTTCCTTAAGCTAATTATTTCTATTAATATTGCAATTTTACATTTTATTTGTGTCGGATATTTGCTACAAATCAACTTCCTTCAGAACATCCCCTCACAACCTGTCTGAGGAGAACTCATAATTGAGGGCGTTGAAATTTCGATAAATTTATCAAGAATAATAATCCAGTTACGTTCGAAATTTCAAAATCTGTTTCTGTAACTACATTTATTGCGTAATGGTAAAAAAATTTTGACTGGCCGGCTGGCGCAGTGGATAGCACTCTGCCTTCTGAGCCGCTGGTCCCGGGTTCGATTCCCGGACAGGTCAAACATTTGTGTCTATGAACATGTCTGTTTGACCTGTGTCTGGGTGTGTAGGTATATGTATATAAGTAAATATATAAGTATGTATATAAGTTTAAATCAGTCATCAGGTTACCATAATACAAGCTCTGCCTGGTTTGAGACCTGAAGACCTTGTGTGAATGTTATTAAAAAAAAAAAAAAAAAAAAAAACGATTTGTAATATTCCGTACGCGCATTATTCCAGAATACTGAAGACGAAATTCTCTTTCGTATAAATTGTATACCAAAATATGTGTTCTCTATAGATTACATTCTCTATTACTACTCTGTAATCATTGCTGAGGGAAGACTCCCGGGTATAATAAATACCTTCCATTGCTAAGCAATTTTGTCACACTTTTGAGCACGATTATACTCAGTATCACATTACAAGACAAAAATTTATCAATTTTCCACTCTTTGAACTCAACTTTAACATGCGATTAAATCTGAATCTCTCATCTGAAATCTGGATGCCCGTTGTTTCAAAGTCTTTTTTTTTTTTTTTTTAATATAACACTCAGACCCCCGCACTAGGATTCCCTGTGTCGCGGGAGGCATGGACACTCACAATCACAACACACAAACAACCAAGACCCGGGACAAACACCTATACTCATCGCACAAATGTTTGCCCCTGCCGGGATTCGAACCCAGGGTCCCGGAGACACAGAAGTCAAGTCACTGACACTGACCACTGAGCCACGGCGACCGTCTCGACCGTCAAGTCGTAATTGTAAAGATTAATCGAGTTGGAATATGTCCACCCATACATAATATGTAGCTGAAATAATGGCATATGTTTTAATTGTTCATTTGTCTCATAAAAAAAGAAACCAGGGTAAACGAGTTCATCGTATATGGTAACACATTCATTCCCCGCATAGAACTCCCAACACATTCAATCAGTCTGATTGATCAGCCGAGTGATTCGTCCTGATCAATCGGCGGATATGACCGCCGCCGCACTATCCCGCCCATTTTAACTGGTGCAAACCGGTTTTTGCCGGGAAATTGGACGGTCGAACGGATTAGGTTGAGTTTGAGATTGAGTGTGAATTGAGTTTGCGCTTTGGGGTCAGAATATACTGGTCCTGCAATTTAGATTTAGAAGTACTCTGTCTCTAACACATTTTGTATAAGTACGCTGGTTTCCTTTTCATATTGAAATAGTAAAATAGTACCTACGCATGTCGGTCTACTAATGATGCTATTTTTTCCACATTGGTGGGAAGAATCCTTTAGAGGCTGAATTAACTATTTCAATTAACTGACAATTGGTTTAACTAGTGTAATTGTAATTTTTCGTTATGTTTACTCATCCACGTAAATAATCTGGTTTATTAATTCCAAATATAATTTAAACCTCATTGCGCATGCGCGACAGAATACGACACATCGTCTCTAATGTATTCTATGATCTATCTGATCTATGATTAACTCCATGTTGTTTGTATTGTAAAGTTTTGAGTATTATTTTTCGTAGCTTGGGAAATAGAAGTAAATTAAACTACTTGGTGACTATAATGGAATCTGGCGACGAGATTTCTATGTCTCTGGTGTTAGATGACAATAATCGGATAATTTTAAACGAGGAAGGTCACATGACCTTGGCATGCAAGATAGCTCGGGTGAGTACCTACTGTCCAATTCATGTTACTAAAAAACTATAATCGCTGCTTCTTCACTGTTAGGATTTCCACCTTTAGAAGGCACTTACCTACTTATTAACTTAGTGTGCCCCAAATCAATACTATCTGTAGTGTAAAAGTAATAAGGTAACTTAATGACAATCTGTGGTGGGTCAGGTTCCTTCTAGAACCAAGTATCGCAAGCGCTCGCATCTCCCTTCGCGGTGCAGATGGCAGCAGGAGCACAGTGTGATCCCCGATTTTAAAATTAAAGTGTTTATAAGCCACGTTCTTTTTATAACTATAATTTACTAGTAGCGCCGCCCGTGGAATCATACATTTCACCGGGACAAAAAATAGCCTATGTGCTATTCTAGACTATAACCTATCTCTGTGCCGAATTTCATCCAAATCTGTTCAGCCGTTCTGGCGTGATTGAGTAACAAACATCCATCCATCCATCCCAACTTTCACATTTATAATATTAGTGGGATGCAAAAGTTTATGAGTATAGATGTATGGATGTATGTTTGTTACTCATCCACGCTTAAACGGCTAGATGGATTTGAATGAAATTCGGTATGGAGATAATAATAATAATAATCTTTATTAGCACAAAATTTTCAATTATTGGACATGTTTAGTTTACAAATATATTACAATTATAGTTTCCACAATAAATAAGAACATCAGATACCTACGCTGGGCGCTAGCCTGTGTTATAGGCGTCTGCGCTTCCCCGTAATAAAGGACTCAGTTTAAAAAACAGTTAGAGAGAAAATAATATAACATTGACTTATTTAACTGACTTTTATAACATAATAATACTATTTCATTAAATTAAATAAGCATATTGAAATAAAAAAAACATAATAATAATAATAATATATAGGTATGTGTGTGTAAATGAATATGTAAGGGTCATTTAAGACGTTGTGTTATCTTAAAGATAACACAACAGTTATAAGTTGTGTTATCTTAAAGATAACACAACTTATAACTAATATAACTTATAGCTTATACACAAGCGTATTTTTTTCATCAACTTCATCACCGTATTTCATTACGACGTGACTCAAACCCCGGCTAGTTTTTAAATATATATCACAAAGAAGTGCCGAAAAATACATAGTTCTAATAAGAATAAACATTAAAGGAAACCGTTTTTTACTCCAAATGTAAGTGTCTTATTATTTTCATATATATAATCATAATCATTTATACGATATCTCACGAAAAAAATCAGTTTAGAGAATATAGGAGTAAGTTTTGGTTTTATTTAAATTAACGCTTTAAACATGCATGCATTATTCAATGGTTTTTTTGTATATATATATATATATATATATATATACAAATAATCTTATACATCCCTTGGATTGAATTATTAGATACGTTCTTAGCGGATGCATTCGTCGTAAGGCCAAATTTTAGCCCAATTTGGTCAGAGTTGTATATTATGATAGAACACATAGAAGAAGATATTTTTCACTAGTGACCTAAAGGGACACAGATTGTATCGATGTGGAGAGATAGGTAGTCAATGAATTTCACTCGTTAGCTGTACGCCTACGTACTATGAATTTGGACGCAAAAAATTCATGCGTCAAGCTGGAACTTGTACCAAGTATGTATGATCCTAATCGACTACCTGGTTGGCTCAGTCGGTAGTACTCTGCCTTCTGAGCCTCTTGGCCCGGGTTCGATTCCCGGACAGGTCAAACATTTGTGTGTATGAACATGTCTGTTTCACTTGTGTCTGGGTGTGTATATGTATGTAAGTAAATATATAAGTATGTATATAAGTATATATCAGTCATCAGGTTACCATAGTACAGGCTCTGCCTAGTTTGGGACCTGAAGACCTTGTGTGAATGTTGTCCCATAATTTATAGAAATATATACAAGGCTATCGCCACATCTAATGTAAACAATGTCTGTAAGTGTAAGTTAATTTAAACAACGAATATCACAGAGTTTTAAGCTACATTCGTTTAATATCCAAATATATAAAATATAATATAATATAAAATATATATGCTATATATGCTATATAATAGATATTCTCAGCTATGTGTGAAACTTAATCACTTAACTTCTATTTTTAAAATCCTTCTACTAATATTATAGAAGCGAAAGTTTGTGTGTTCTTGACGCTAAAACGGCTACACCGAGTTTGGTGAAATTTGGTATGTAGATACAGGTCTTGGAATAACACGTAGGCTACTTTTCATCATCACCATCATCAAACATCTCCACGCGGGTAAAACCGTGGGGCGCAGCTAGCAATTCTAACATTCTAGTACCATTTTGCTTAATGATCAGTGGTGATGTAATGAAAACGAAGCACACTAAAACTGGACCATGAGACCACTAAAAGTTTCCCGTCTATTGTCATTCCATTCATATACTTATGGACCACAGAGTGATTATTGTACTTTTGACGTGATAACGTTTTATAAATTGATGAATGCCAAAATGAAAAATAGTAACGTTCCGCGTAACGTTCCACCTGAGTTTTATCTAGATCTAGATAATATAATCAAAGTCAAAGTCAAAGTCAAGGTCAAGGTCAAGGTCAAGGTCAAGGTCAAAGTCAAAATCAAAGTCAACGTCAACGTCAACGTCAACGTCAACGTCAAAGTCAAAGTCAAAGTCAAAGTCAAAGTCAAAGTCATAAATGATTATGACGTTATCACGTAAATCTATCGTCCGTAAACCGACTTTACAGACAACCAATTTTTTTATACTGTATAGTTCTAGCGTTTGACCACTATCTCACTGGTCAGTGACGATATGGTCGAAAATGTTATCACGCTAGATCTAGAATGCTCACTGGCTCTCTAGGACTGTTGCCTGAACACATTATGTGTTTGGTGACAGTTTTTCAAACTTGAGGGTGGTAGCTAGCCAGGCGGGTATTCGAAAGTATATTACCGTACCACCATGCTGGGAATTTTATTACGGTATTACCTTCACCGGAAGCTCAAAGTGTTGTTGGGGATCGAACCAGTGTCCGTCAGTTTGACAGGCGACGCTCCCCCCGCTGAGCTATCATCGTATGTTCAAAACTATAAAAAGGAATAAGTTTCACTTAGACAAGCAAGTTTCAAGTGAAGGCGTTCACTCTCGGTTTCCGTTGAAAGTTGCATTTTTCACTCGCCTCCAACTCCGTCCAACTTTGAGATAGCGCTCTTGATAACTTTCAGTGATATTATTTTCAAAGTGAAAATCTGACTTTGTGGCTCTTTGAATGTAATTTTGTAGGTGTTGATGAGGTGACGAATTGGATTATACAGAGTTATAGATTCTAATATGTTTTTTTTTACTTATTATAAGCTTAAGTTTGACCACTGTCTCACCTGATGTTAAGTGACGACGCGGTCTAAGGTGTTGCACGTAAACTTAGAACGAAACTATTCACTCGCGACTTGAAGACTCCGGGGTTGTACCTATCGGGGAACACAGACTCCGGTAGTGAGTTCCACTCCCTGACAGTAAGCATTATAAATGTGGAAGCAAAACGCTTCGTGCGTAAAGGTATAAATATGTTTATGTTGTAAATGTTTTTTTAGATAAGTGTAACAAAATTATACACAATATATATATTGCCTATAACTGTGTACATAAGATGGTCAAGGTTACAATGTAAGGTTTAACAGTTTGCCCATTTCGGACGTACAATTTTTGTGGTTTACTTTTCACATACATAATATAAATTATAATATAAATTTCATATACATAATAATGAAATGTTTATTATACTTATTTCTAATAACAACCTAAAGGAATTACTTTACATCAAAATATCAAATATATTAGTGTTAATTCCGTGACCTCAAATTATTCCAAGCTCCATGCAGTGTGCAGCGCCCTCCTTCCAGCATTGCATTCAGAAAGTATGCAGTACGATATATACATGTACGGTTTTTTATTATTATTTAAAGCTATACAAACCGACTTATACTACTCATTCATGGAACAACGTCATCACTTAACATCAGGTGATACAGTTGTCAAACGCAAACTTATAATATGTAAAAAAAAAAAAAAAAAAAAAAAATTCATGGAACATTTTAAACGTTTTCTTGAAAAAATTAAAACATCATGAATTAATCCAAAATCAAATAATCATTGTCAAGGATAACTTAAAAACTAATAAATTAAAATATTTCGATATTTTTTCATACAAAAATACTGAAAATCTCAATAAGAAATGGGGGGTAGGAGGGTGATAAATACTTTACGACTTCAGACCTGCACCAAATATACCCAAAAGAAGTGATAATAATCAGACAACATATATTTTCTAATGTTTCTAATGAATATGTGTCTAACATACATAAATATGTACCTATGTTACTTACACTACAGATTTTCTGTAATTATAATTATTTATTTATTTGCACAAAACACTTACAAATACATTATACATTACCAGAATACATGGATAAAGATAGATAAATACATATGTATGTGAAAACAATAAAAATATATTATATAATTATAATAACAGAAAATCTGTAGTTAGTCGTTAAAAGTGAAAATATCATAATATATGTAATTTTAGATTTAAAATCATAACACTCTACAGACTCCAGAGTCCATGCCATTGTTTTACATAATTTGATGGAGTTAGAAAAAAAATATACCTGCATGTATACAGATACGGAGAGCGACTTCTTCTTATAACCATATTGTACACCATCAGGCAGGGTAGTGATCAAAATTAACCTTTATTGTTTAAAAATATGTTTATACTTAATAATAAAAAAATAACAACTGTAATGCAGGACGTAATTTTGGATTAATAAAAGTATACTCGTAAATCCAAATGCAATTTATGCTCGATGTACAAACTAGCGAGCTCTGTGACGAAAATGCGCATTACAGACTTTCCGAGTCTACAACTGAGCTACTCGACGCTAGGTGGCGGTACTCACTAAAATAAAGTTTGGTCCAATTCAATTTTCTTATAAGAATAAAACGTGTCCATATTTTTAACGGATTTGACGTGCGTTGGTTAACATAGTACTACGAGACTATATGTTCTAATAAGAGCTACATATAAAACTAGGACTTTAATAATAAGGAAGCTTTTATTTGGAATAGCTCCGTTTTTTCGCAAAATATTTTTATTCTGTTACAATTTCTTATAACATGACCTGAAAAACAAAGTTACTAAGCTTCACCATGAATTCAAGCCAACACAAAATTACAAAACAGTGTTAAGTAACAGTAAAACAACAAAACGAGCTCGTCATGGAACGAAATTTGTTTGTTGCGTCTCAAATAAGACGACACCCGGTGAAATATCTATTTCGGACCGCGCTGGACCCGCGTCATACTGTCACAGACGCCCTGGAGGCCCATACGTAGGGTCTTAAATCTTAAGAGGTAGCGGAAGAAACTGGGAGAATAGATTTTAAAATTTTAAATTATACTTATCTCACAAACGCGCTATGTAGCTTAATAGCCTTAGTACATGACTACAAATGCGAGTTATACTTGCATGTAATCTATAACATAATTCTACTTAAAAGCGCTGATACAATATACTTATTATGATACGTTTTTTTATGGGATTAGGTGACGGAACAAGAAAAAAGACCTCAAGATCACCAGTGGTAACCTCTGTCTATAGACAGATACAATTCGTAAATAACTGCACTGCACCTGTCACCCTGAGATATAAAGTTGGTAAGTCTTATGTGCCTAGGATTCCACAGGAAACCATACCCTTCAAACTGGATCACAGTAATGCGAACACTACTGCTTGGTAATAAACAATTAATAAGACAAAATAGGTCGAAATCGGACTTGACTTGTTTCATAGCTACTTTTTTCTTTTTATCACACTCAGAACCCCGCACTAGGATTCCCTCTATCACGGGAGGCACACACAATCACAGCACACAAACATCCAAGACCCGGGACAAACATTTACACCCATCGCACAAATGTTTGCCCCTGCCGGGATTCGAACCCAGGGTCCCGGAGACACAGAATTCATGTCGATGACACAAACCACTGCGCCACGGGACCGTCATTATAGGGTGTCATATTAGGGTGGAGTTCACCAAAATTTGAAAGTCCGATTATCAATTAACATTCGGTTAACTGTATGGTTAAAAACTGTTTGACTGACGGTTAAATTGATAATCGGACGTTTTAAATTTTGGTGAACGCCGCCATTACTTGTTCTCATTTGTCTGGATGCGGAATCGTATGTTTTCCACCCGGTCCTCGTTGAAATTATGGGGGACTCGTACAGCAGCTCATGTTCTATTACTAGGATGATAGTTGTAACGAATTTCTCTGGACCCCTGTATTTTTATATATTTTACGAAAATAGAGACAAAAAGGGATTTTGTTGAGCAATTCAGAAAAAGCAACTTAACTCTAGTTTTATTAGGTGTAAAATGTATTTACGTTACAATAACGTTAATATTACATGTAAATCTACTATATTTTGTATGATACTTATTTGTTGAATTTATTAAATTATTACTTCAAATGACTCAGTAATTATTGGGTACGTATGCAGAATTATCTCAGATCGCTTATCCTTTGTACCATGTCTGACTGTAGCAAAGTTACGTTTACACATAAGGGGGTATTTCTTCAAGTCGAGGCGTAGGGCTACGTGTAAACACTGCCGCTGTCATGTTTAGAAAAAGGGTAAAACACAAAGCAATTTCAAGTTTCATGTTCTTGTAATTTACTGAAACGTGTGACAGTCTAAGGTAAACATACGAAAACTTAGATTATACTATTAGGGTTCAATTTACTACATAATTCATGTAATATAGTGTGTTTAGTGGAGTCGAGTGATTTATGTAATATTTTCTAAAAAATGTTTATTCCATAAAAGTTTGAAAACATACAATACGATATTATCATGTTAGACGTACGCCAGTAAGCATTTCAGAACGCCAGGCGGATACTCGAAAGTACCTTACAACCTTTAGTCTAAGTCTAGTCACACACGTGAAAAATAGAGGTAAAGGTCCCAAAAATATGAGCGATACCTACCGGATTTCAAATCACATCTAGAAAAATGTTTTTGAAGGATTTTTTTGCAGTTAAAAAATTGCAATTATTATTAACAAAATAGGATGAAATATAATTGTTTTTTTATTGTTCGTAAATAGCTTGAAAAATATTTTGTTAGGGATTTCATTACAATGTTACCTTCATCAGAAGCTTAAGGCGTTTTGGTTGAAATCGAACCAGTATCCATCATCAGTTTGATAGCCGACGCTGTCACCGATGAGCTATCATTGTTTCAAAATAATTAGTATAATATTATAATATATACTTATTTAGCAAAAAAAACAAGTATTTCTTTGGTGTAACTGTAAATATGCTCTCAAATAAATTGCTTTGTACAGATTTCTGTAATCCTACTCCAGTTAATAACATCAAGGTATAATAAAATAAGTCTTTATTTTATTATACCGTTATTGTCCATGTAAATTAAATACGTCGCTAGTATATTTAAATCCAAGCAAAGACTTCAAGCACTAAATGTAGGTCCTTGAGTTTCTGTACCTATCCTTGCTGACGTATTCAACTTATAAGATTTGTATGCCACACATCTATATAATAATATATAACTAAATATCCTTGAACGAAACAAGACCCAATTTCAATATCCTTCTCAAAACCAATATTTCCAATCCAAAAGTCATTAATAACAAAACCCAATGTTATCATCCGAAATATATTCAGTCATAAAGATAAGCTCAATATAGAAATCAGAACTATAGAATCGCAGTAGCCACGGGTCGATCTTCGTCCATCCCCCCTTTTCTTATCCCACACTGCCCACAAAATCAATTTTACTGTAAGGTCTACTCTAGCGTATGTATGTAGGGTTGAATTTAGGATGAGTTTTGAAGGTGGTTATAATGTTTTTTGTTGTCCGAGGGTGGAGGTGGGGTGTAGTGGTCGACAGGGGGACTGCCCGCAAAGGGTCGGCCGGTCCGTGACGCGTTTGAATTAGTTTAGTTCGAGCTGGGGGTAAGTTCGTTATTTTACTAGCTTTAATTATACAATATTTTGCAAAAATCAATTGTTAATGTTTCTATAAGTATAAGTTTAGATTATTGTAAATAAAAAAAAAACATAACATATACGTCAGTAAAATAATATTAATGTTATTTTAAGGCTTATAATACATATAAATATTTAAGTTATAAATGATAATTTATAGCCTTAAAAGTTTCTAAACAACCAAGTTTTTAGAACATTAATAGAAAGTTTTTATTCAAAGTTATTCAACTTATGTTCGAAATGTTTTAAGTACTACTTACCAACCGTATATTTGAATAATAATGAGAAATCCTAAACATTCCATCCATTAAAAACGTCTAATGCATAAACGTGTGAATTTGTTTAACATAATTAAAATGGAAAAATGTTATGCTTAAGTTGACTTTATTATCTTACTTTTTTATGTTTCATCATCATCTCAGCCATAGGACATCCATAGCCGGCCTTATTGAATTCCATAAGGACCGGATGGAAACGGTCTGTATCCAGCCCTTACCTGCGATCTTAGTCAGTTCGTCTATCCACTTTGTCGGTGGCCGTCAATGCCACTTCAACTTGCGAATCCGCTAGGCTATATCGGTGACCTTCGTTCTTCTACGGACTTCCTCATATCTAATTCGATACAGTAGAGAAGCCCCGAGCTTAGCCCTCTCCATAGCTCGTTGTCCTGATAAGGCCCATAGTCAGAGGTTTTCATCATCACTGAAACCAAGTTTCAGTTCCGTAAATCATCACTGGTAATATAATAATAATATATTATAATATTTTGCGCACGAATAAATGTTTGTTAATAGAAAATAGAGCGCAATTTGGTCAGTGTGTATTTTACGGAGCGCTAAGGGAAAAAACACTTAGATATAATTTGTTGTAAAGCTTAACATCGAGTAATACATTTGGGATCCAGGGGAGGATTGATGAATCGTGTTGGGGAGGTATTGATGAAGCTCGTGACCTGTGTTACATAATTTCTAATGACCAGCGCTACCTATTTCATAGAAACTTAAATAAAAATCCGTATCGACCCGTCACCCCAACACCCCATGGGACCCCCAATTTTGCGGAATTTTAGGAAATATTATAAAACAATGCATATAACAGATGTTACGATCTTCTTGCAAGTGAGCGACATCTACTTTCAAACTATATTTATTGTAGATCATTTAAATCCAAATTAGATTTATCTTTGCTTGGAAAGAATCAAAAATCTGGAAAACAGAAAGAAGGAAGATATTAGTTGCGATGAGAGGAAATAAAAAAATGGGTAATAAATAATAAATGCAATATTAATTTATTGCGCGTACACAAAATGACAAAAGGAATTTAAGTTTATTGATTTTATGTACCTACACATAGAATAAACATTATGATGTTTTTTTTACAATTAAACCTTTCCTCTTTATAATGTCGGCGTTTTGATAATCGAACTCAAAAAAACGACTTTATCAAGTAAAACTACCAACAAACGAAAATGTTTCTTATTCGTAACAAATTTAAGTTTAAATTTCAACGGTGGTCTACTCTTCCTCCATCTTACGAATTCGATCTACTCTCCCTTCGTCTTACGAATTCGATGACGTCACGACCTGACGTCCTGACGTTTTGAGGCGAGATGTCCTGACGCGAGTTTAACATTTTTTCCACATAAAAAAGCGCACAACGTCGCTAAAGAATTGTAATGTAAGAAACTCGCGACAGTTTTCAGACTCTAGTCGCTAAAGAAGTTTTCACTTCAATGAACACACATTCTAGCCTCTCAAGTTTACTAGAAAGTAACAACGAGCCTCGAAGGGTGTATCCGGTTCGCATACATTAGTCCCAGATATCGCAAAGCTTTTCGCCGGGATTAAATTAGTTAACTTAGGCATTTGCCCAGTTTTGTTGGGCCGACTTGGCCCAAACTATAGCCCGAGTTGGCCAAAACTCTTGAGCAATCAAAACTCGATTTGCATTTAGTGAAATCTCTCACGCTTTAGTGAGTTGCTTTTAGTGATAATAATAAGTTTACTACAGAAGCAACAATATCTAAATTTGCTAACAACAAACAAACAATAATTGAAGAATAATATAAATTTTGTTGTAAAATTGTTTTGAAATGTATCCGATAGACTTAATTTCTTGCCAAATCTTATATATTAACTATTATACGAACAATTCTATATATATAATTATATTCAAGTTATCTTAGAAGCAACACTAACAATTTGGATTAAAATATTTTGTGCATGCTGTTATTTTTATTAATTTTTATTTTATTTATTTGTATCTAGTACCTATAAACAAATAATATAACTATTAATGATATCACTAATAATATCAACTTTGTTAAGTTATTGTTTGTAAGCTAATATTAGTATTAGGTAGGTGTCGCATCTGGAAAAACACGGAGTGAACTTTTTATCGACTAGTAAGTATAAGTGACTAATAAAAAAACCGTCCGTGTAAATTTGTACGTTTGAATTTTCGATATTAACTTACTTTGATAAACTATTACATTCTAACTTGTATCGGTTTATTATCGTATCCAAGTTTTTTTATGCTTTTTGTATGTGATTTATGTAAAAAACTTGAAAGTTAAAAAAGTTGAAAACATTTTTATTATACTTATTAAAACTTACGTTCATAATCACTTTATAACGTGGCACTTACGCGTAGAAACAGTATATCTAAAGTAATTTTTATTCTACCGTTGAAAACCGTACTTATATTTAGTCTCCCCGCCAGAATAAATCAGCTATTTGCACACGTGCCGAAAGACATACCTTGATTAATCCTGTGTATAATATTTAAGGTAAGATTAAAAATTTAAGCGACTAGTATGTCGTTGATTATTTGATTGGTTCTTATTTACGATTGATTTTGTAATAATTGTTGGCGCTAATTAATTTCTCTAACCTTGGCAGAAAATATTTTTTATCCCTGTAGTGAAAAGATGAAAAAAAGAAAAAATGAGAAAAAGAAAAAAAAAGATCTCGATTGTCACGAAAGTGAATTAAAAACATGCGTCATGTTTCTCGACAGCGAAGACTTCAGTGTCCGTTTTCATAACAAAAACAATATATTTCCATGAAACGGAAACGACCCCGATATACCGGTATTGACTTTACCTATTGAAACCGGATACCGGTTCAGTAAATAACCCAAATGTAGTTTGGGCCAAGACGCTCGGATTTTTTATTACAATATGAGGCAGAGGTCGAGCAATACAACAATATTGTTTCTTGTTCGGACGCCTGGATCTAAACTAAAACCTAAAAAAAGTAAACCGTAAGTTTTTTCTTGTCTAAGCAAGTCTAAGTCTTCCTTTCCCTGGTTCCAATTTATTTAGGGTCAGCTTAGCACGTTTTAACCGAATTAAAAAATGGAGGAGTTTCTCAATTCGACATGTAACGTTGTTGTATTTTTTCTTTAATAAGTTTTTTACCTCAGTACTTTCAACTGGGTGAACCGATTTTGATGATTATTTTTATTTGAAAGCTGGTGCTTCCCATTTATAGGTTAAGCGGCTTTCGAGTTACACTCCAATAACTGAAAAGTGTTACGTATGCTTTGACGACATTCTAATGATGAAGAAATCGGTGCACATCCACATTGACAAATTGATCCCGAGAGTAGCAAAGGTCATTGAAAAGGGTGAAAAAAAATTTCACCAAAAAATGGAACTGACTTTAATGCTCAAAAGTGTGAAATAACTTGTCGAAGTCAGTATCCCCGTTTATTTGTTTGTGTTTTATTTATTTATTTGTATTATTAGCAATAGCTGTTGGTTAACCTTCAATTTTGTGTATACATATTGGAATTGACTCCACATACTACAGAGTAAAATTAAGGTTTGTTCCTGAATCAAAATTAGAATTTTCAAAACCTAATGAATGAATGTTAAAGGAAGACGCTCCCATATCATCCAAACCAATAAACATAGGCACTAAACTAGCAGGCTTAAAAACGTTTAAAAAATAAATGCAAACATAAAAGCAACCTTTTAAATGATGAATCACACTAATATTGTGAAGGCGAAAGTTTGTTTGTCGTTTGTATATATGTTATTCCTTGACGATGAAATGACTGAACGGATTAGCATAGAATTCTGAATAAAGATACCTTATACCCTGGAATAACACATACGGTAATTTTTATACCAGAAAAGGTATAGTTCCCGTGGGATAATTGAGGTAGCGAAAAAATCGTAGTCAATGCGGGTGAAAGCGCGGGGCGTAGCTAGTATAAACATATTTTATTGCCTGTCTAAAAAATGCCGATCATACTTCCACGGGTGTCATAACGTCGTATTTATTTTAGTACTTAGTAATTTCAGTACTTTTCCCATTATGTACTACGAAAAATTAATATCTAGCAATATACATAGAGGTCACGATTTCATTTCTCAAAAATGTACAGAGCGCACGACTGGTATGCGGAAAATTCTTATATTGCTAAAGTATTTCAATACGTCATATTATATTTTCTAGAGAATCAATTCTAAAATGTTGTTTAGACCTGAAATTGAAACTCTTCTATTTCTACTTCCTCAGGAGTCATATCTATCATTATAAAAATGATAGATTTGTTAACTTTAATATTAGATTCGGAGTATTTTAGAGTTAAAAATAAATCTTTTTTGATATATAGGTAGTTAATTCTGAAGCAAAATGAATTTTATGAGATACTGGACAGTAATGAAAAGTGTAACAAATTTGAATAATGTGATTACCATGACCTCAAATTTAAATATCAAATTTTATGTATTAAATTAAATCAAAATATTTTTTTTGTAAAGGACAATTTAACTAAAACAGGTAAAGAAGCTCCTGGTTCCAAAACTAGGCTCAACAAGGCCCGTATGGACCAGGACTCTTTCGTCGGAGTACAGTATTATTCATATAAACAAATTGAATAAAATAATTATTTCTCAGTATTCACACAAATTCGTTCTTAATATTATTTGTATGAAAATAATTAATTAACACTATATATTATAAATACTACGTAAGACTCTCATAAAACTTATTGAAGGAACAAATAAAAATGATATTTATTAATAATTATTTAATTTGTGTGTGTGTGTGTGTATACTTGTGTGTGCGTGTGTAAGGAAGCACGTGTGCGTGTAGATGTGTGTATGGGTGTGTTTGTAAGCTCCTATTAGATATATAGAATAATTCTAAATAGAAATATAGATGGTATTGACACAGTTTCCAAACTACGATTCGGGACAAAGTATACAATATTGCAAACAAACAAGGCATTCTGGTGCCGTTGGACACCGCAATTTATAAGCAGCGGGGTCCGACCCAAAGAAAGGGTTGCTCCTGTTATTGTATCGGAAGGTGGCCGGGCCTTAACGGCCTTATACTTTGATGATCTACGAAGTGATAGACATGACATTATAAATAATTACAAGTCTCAGATAAAACAAAATAGGCATTTGTTAAAACTCACGCTCATTATGACTTTGTAATATTTAAAACGAGTTTACCATAACGTACGCGTTGTCAATATCAAGATGGGCAATTGTTTCGGCTTCTTAATCAGGATCTTAAGTGTAAAACGTCGCGTACCTGAATTACGACGAACTCACCGCACTGAGCGTGAATTATAAGAAATGCCTATTTTGTTTTCTCTGGAACTTGTAGTTATAGTGTGCAGATCATAAAAGTGTACGAGACCGTTAAAGCCCGGCTACCTTCCGATACAATAACATGAGCATTCTTTTAGATACAGATTTTAAAGGTTGAATGTATCTAGATGAATAAAATTCAAAAATCCTACTAATTTATAAACGAGAAAGTTCAGGATGTTTGTTACTCTTTCACGCTCAAACCGCTGGACGGTTTAGATGAAATTTAGTACGAAGATTCTCCAGGTCCCGGAATAACACATAGGCTACTTTTCATCATCCTCGTCATCATCGATCATCACCACGCAGGTGAAAGCAGCTAGTAACATGTATATATTTTTTTAAATTGTTTATGTTTAATTGTTAATTCGTAGAAGCCTTTTAAAAATGACCCACTGGCTCTATTTGTCACCTTAAAGTAAAGTTCTTTTGCCTGTATTTAAAAATAATTAGAATTTTGTTATTGTTACGTTCGTATCTATATCCTTCTTCCGTCTATGAAGTCACATTTGCAAATACAACCGTGTTCAAAGTGTTAGTGTGTTACGGCGACCGTCCCTTACCCACACTACAATGAAAGGGACAAAGGTCACCGGCCACAGCCTTCTTATATTTGTTTAAGTTGTATATTGTGCCCTTATTTTACTGCACATTTGTATATTGGATAATACAAGGAAACAATACGATGTTAGTGGTCTTTTTACGTATATTTTATTTAGACATCTATAAGGGTATGATTATGTATTTTATGACTTGATTGGACTACCAGAAATGTATCAACATATGCTTTATATTATTTTCATTACATTAATTAAAAACATTTTTTATTGGCCGATGGCATTATGAAAATTATATTCAATACAACAAATTTCTGTTGTGATTTGTATTAAAAAGTGATTTAATGTCATGAAATCAGTCAGGATGACTAATACTGTATGTATGTAATGTATGTTAAACCGTAGTTTTAAAACAAATTGAATGAATAACGACAAACTTATCACAATCTTATTATAATTGTATATTATGAAAAATTTGAAAGAATGCATGTTTTTAGTCAATCACGCCAGAAATGCTAAACGGATTTGAATGTAATTTAACATAGAACTAAACTAAACTCTGGAACTATATGTTTTAGTAATATGTACTTACAAGAGGTTGAATAATTATATTTCATTACCTTTTTAGCCATTGGTGAAATTAATTGATCAAAAATAGGCGATAAATTACAAATTCATTTTAAAAAATAAGCAATCATGTAGTTTCAAGTTTTTTAAATAAATATAATATAATATACGTGAAAGTTTAAAGATGTGTTACAAAATCGCGCAAACATGTTTGATTTTAATTGTATTTGTGAAACAGTTTCATAGTAGACATTCAATTTAAAAGTAAACTAATTGTTGTATGTATTGCTTCCGGGCTGTTTGGCCGTGGTCTATGTGAAACTTTTGTTCCAGACGTTTCGTCGATCACTGCGGTCGATATCTTCAGTTGTTCAGGTCCGAGCGGCGACAAGAGCGTAGAACTCTCCTCCGCGGCGTCTTCTCTGATACTGATGATCAGATCAGATGATCAGTATCAGAGAAGACGCCGCGGAGGAGAGCTTCCGCTCTTGTCGCCGCTCGGACCTGAACCACTGAAGATGTCGACCGCAGTGATCGACGAAACGTCTGGAACAAAAGTTTCACATAGACCACGGCCAAACAGCCCGGAAGCAATACATACAACATGCAACGCCGGCCGTGAAAGCCTTAGAGTTTACAGTAAACTAATTGTAATATACTGATTAAACCTAGAAATAACAGGAATATATCGTTTGCAGGGCTGAAAATGACGGGCAGGGTACAAACGTAAAAATCAAGTTTGATCACTACATACATTCCAATTTCAAATTACCCAATCAAAAGTAAAGTGTAGCTAACTAAGTAAAAGTATTGAGAGCCAGACTCCTTAATGTGCCAGGTAAATAGCCGCCTGATCTAATAGGACCTCTAGAGGCTCTCAAACGTTCAATCAAAATGATAGGTAATTCAGTTAGACAACCGCTGGACGAATACCACCCTGTCTTGTACTGTAAAGGATAAAAATGTTATTATGATAAAACACATTTTCATATTTTTATAATGTATCGATCTAGCGTTAGATCACTATCTCACTTGATGGTCAGAGACGATGTGGTCGAAGATGTTATCACGCTAGACCTAGAATACTTACTGGCTCTCAAAGACTGCTGCCTGAACACACAATGTGATTGGAAATTTAATAATGGTGTTACCTTCACCGGAAGCTCAAGCCATTATTGGGGATCGAACCAGTGTCAGTCGTCAGTTTCACAGTGGGAGGAGCGTCTCCTCCCGCTGAGCTATCATCGCCTCAAAGAAATCAATCACATATTATATAGCAGAGAGTTACGCAAAATCGGTTGAACGGGCTTGCAAAATATTTGGAGTGTTGTCTACACTCTTAAACTCTGGAATGACACATAGGCTACTTTTTATCCCGACAATATTGAATCACGCAGGATGACTGAACGACACGAAAATCGTCAATACCACGAACCATTTATTCACCGCGGGTAACATCGCGGAGAGTAGCTAGTTCAGTTATAATCGAGGGTCTCACCTATAAATTAGTTATTTGACAGTATATGGTGAAGTATTTAACACTGTACTACATTCTAGTATTTTGCTCCTATATGTTCCTCTATAGCGAATTCATCATAAACATCATTAATATTACCATATGACAGGTAAGAAGCGATTCGTATTCTTCCTGCGATCTCATTACGCCATTCAACGACGTTGCCTCTACATGTCATACGCTTACCAAAATCCATCCGGTTATTTAATCACAATATATAGTATACGTAAAATTGTAGTAAACCACACACACACACACAGTACAAAGTAAAACTTTTTCTGGACGACACACTGAAATAGAGTGCCGTCTCGTAATTGTTTTATTGCCTTTTGAACTTCGCTTGCAGAATAAAGCTACTTCAAATAACAAACACTACTTGAGGCTACTTAAATAGTAGTATCTATCTAGAAGTACTTCGCAATATTTATTTCGTATTCTTCATCATGTACTAGAAGCAACTTATGTTCTCGACTGTACTCGGCGCACCGTCGACCACTCGCTTCCCTATTCCCTAATTAATCCTGTATCGCTTGGATTCTCCAGAGTTTTGCTCCCGTCGGCTGACCCCCACCTTAACTCGTTTACTTGAGAAACGCTGTTTGTTTACTTTGACGTCGATTTAAAGCCTGTATTTCAATGAACATTTAAAAATTACACTGAGTGATAGGTATCAGTAAAGTATGATTTCTAAGTATAAGGTTGTCTTAAAAATTTTTAGACTAGCACCTGACTATGTCACCTGTGGTTGAGTGATGATGTAGCCTAAACTGGAATCACTAGACCTGGAATGTTAACTGGCTCTCAAGGACACCTGCCTGATAATACTAGTTGTATTTTGGATACAGTTTTCAGACTTGAGTTTGGTAGCTAGGCAGGCGGATACTGGACAGTACCCTACCACCATCCTGTAGATATGTAATCACCGGAAGCTATTGTTAAGGATCGAATCAACGTCCGTCACGTTTACAGCCGATTCTCTCACCGCTAGGTTAGGTTTATAATGAATGCAGCAGTTAAGGGCATTGGGTTTTTTTGTGCAAGTTGGCCTGTATTACCTATAGGTATAGGGTAGATTTCCATTAAAAATCTTACGTGTATGTATTATCCAGGTACGTATAAAGAAACTAAACTAAAGGACTGTGTAGTCATATGTCCTGTGACTGTCCGACACATACCCAGAGAATGCAGAATAACATCATGACCGTTGTTGTACATATAAGTTACTCTATAATCTGTATTCAGCTGCGTAGTATGGACTGCGTTCATAAACACACACATGCCTAGTTTATTCCAGAATATAATAAGTAATCTATATCTGTAGCGTAGAAGAAACCGTAGAAGAACGCAAGTCACCGATATAGCCCAGCGGATTAGCAAGTTGAAGTGGCAATGGGCAGGGCACATAGCTCGAAGAACTGATGGCCGTTGGGGCCGAAAAGTTCTAGAATGGAGACCACGGACTGGCAAGCGCAGCATAGGACGGCCACCGACCAGGTGGACAGACGACCTGACTAAGATCGCAGGCAAGGGCTGGATGCGGGCCGCTTCCAATAGGTCCTTGTGGAAATCAATGGGAGAGGCCTATGTCCAGCAGTGGACGTCCTATGGCTGAGATGATGATCTGTAGCGCGATCGATGCAATATTGCTTTCTCTGTCTACAATGCTGTAGATGGATAGCGATCAATTGAATGGTTCTCATATGGACATGTACTTAGCATACTGATACAGATGATTTTCCATGATAACTTTTTACTCCCAACTTCTAGGAAAATGATTGAATATACAATATACAATGTATTTATTGCTCTATCGATACGTATAAGTTTCATTCATGAACGCGTTTTTTTTCTTCTAGGCTGCAAATGTATGGGAGTCTGCCATCCTCCTTTCATCCAAATCCGTTTTACCTGCGTGGTGATGAAAAATGATGATGATGGTGATGATAAAAATAAGCTAACAGTAAGTGTTAATCTAGGGTATAAGCTATCTGTGTTCTAAATTTCATCCAAATCCATTTATTCGTTTTTGCGTGAAAGAGTTACAAACATATTAAACATCCATACTCACAAACTTTCGCATTTATAATATTAGTACCAGTAGGAAGGATTAGCAGTAAACGCCCATCATTGCAAAATAAATGAGAAAATAAGTTAACGGGCTAATTTAAATAAACTTTAAAGCCACTATCTTATGTACACATAATCCGACCTTCGTACCTTTTCCGCATACCCAAAGGTATCTATTAACGGGAAACCTAACAGTTCGTTAGGCAAGGGTCATCCCACGGGTCACGTGGGGTCTCTTCCGATAGATTACTTACCTTAGTATTAGTTGGGAAGTAAATTATTCCATTTATTTTGATGAGCGCTGAAGTATTAACGAGTAAAATGAAATGTATCAGACGTAAGTAAAAATGGAGGAATAAATTCGGATAGCTAGTGGAGAGCTAAAGCTTAGATTGCAAAGCGACAGGACGGTATTTTGTAGTCGTGGGTTCAAATCCCACAAGTAGCCGAGTTTTATTCTTCCAAAATCCACTGGTCGAGAAAATACGGTTGTGCCAAAAAAATGAGTGATTTTTTAAATATGTACGTACTTCATAGTACTAGCGTTTGATAAAAATATCTTAGTTGTTAGACAGTGACGATGTGGTCGAAGATGTAATCATGCCTTGAAAGTTTCCTAGTAGACTAGAATATAAATATACAATTGTTTATTTATTGTGTGTGTCTAGTCAAATAATTCTTGGCTAATTAGCCAAGAAGTATTTTACAATCATAAATATTATAAAGGCGAAAGTTTGTGTTGTTTGTGTTTGCAAATGTTTGTATGTTTGTCACTTCTTCACGCTCAAATGGCTATACTGATTTCGATAAAATTTGTTGTTATGGAGATGTGTTAGACCCTGGAATAATACATAGGCTACTATTATCCAGGAAAAAGTATGGTTCCAGTAGGATAATTGAGGTAGCGGGGAAATCGACGGCGATAAATCTGTGGGGCGCAGCTAGTCAACTTATCTTAGTATAATATTTATATTATAATGATAATATATAATATATATATATGGGACAACATTCACACAAGGTCTTCAGGTCCCAAACTAGGCAGTGCCAGAGTGTACTATGGTAACCTGATGACTGATATATATACTTATATATATACTATATATTATATACAAAGGTGCTCTTCGATATGAAGGCATGGGTTAGCTTTATAACCAATGATATTGTTTATATGAGGTAGATGTCGCACAAGCGCGCGGAAACTGAGGCGGGAAAATTAAGTCAATTGTAGTAATTTTGATTACGACGCGTATTTCAAGCGCAAGTCTAAGCATATAGCTATCCTTTTCTATATTATTTGTACCGTATTATCTGTCGCAGTAAGCATGTTTATGTCGTAAAGGAAAAAAATCTGAGCACCGCGCAGTATGAATATACGTCATCTATAGTAAAACATCATTGTTTATAACGCTATCTGTACCACAAATACTACCGCATCTACAAAAGATACCTCATTCGGTTAATATATAGATAAGTGCTATTTTTCTTAGGGCATTTAATAAATATGACAAACTGATATAATTTCAAAATTGACTTATATAATTAATGGGTTACAGACTTCGAAGACAAACCAAGTACATATTATATAGAATATAAAAAGAGAGTTATGCGCGCCACTTTTGTTATTCTGCGCAAGGTCTGTACACCGGCGTCCAGCTTGTGGTGTATTGTGCATTTCCCCCGCCAGCTAACGAAGCCATCTTTACTCCTTCACATAATGAAGGCTGGCCTTAGAGCGCTGGAACTGTTGTTGCAATGTTTTTGTAGATATTTTGAATCGTCGGAACCAAGTTCTCTTGGTGAGTCCGTTTTACTATTGTAAGCCACTAGATTTAATTCCAGCATAGCACATGATCCACAGTTTCAGTTATCATAAGCTATATACATATATACCTACTACGCCCCATGTAATATTTTTTTATTAATACGACTTCAAAAATGTATTTAAATTATATTAATTATAATATAATTTAAATTAAATTTTAATTAAATTATTTATAATTTATTTTTAAGAATTTACGTTTTACGGCATATATAAGTAATGAGTTGAAATTGATACGATATTGACGTAATAGCATATTTTGCACGTATGCTTCGTCGGGTTCGATTCCCGGACAGGTCAAACATTTGTGCGCATGAACATGTCTGTTTGAACTGTGTCTGTATATAAGTATATATATCACTCATCAGGTTACCATAGCACAGGCTCTGTCTAGTTTGGGACCTGAAGACCTTGTGTGAATGTTAATAAATAAATAAATAAAAATAAAAAATAAATATTGATAAGATCCACGCTGACATCTGTACATGCATTAGTGCATAAAGCAAGAACAACTTACGTCACAATCATCTTATCGCTGTCGTATAAACAAATGAATTAGGTAGGTACGTACCTTTTTACAAACTATATTTTATCTGTGGTCTAGTTTGTACCAACGAGATCACGCTGTAATTCGCGCTACCGCTGCGATAGCGATTCCTCCGACTACAAAATACACAATTGAGTTCTCACGCTTTAAAAAAATTCAATAATCTGACACGCGAAAAGTTAACCCTCAAGAGACAGTGCGGCTTAATTTGTCAAAAAGTGCCGCTTTGGTACATCGTACCAAAGTTCTGCCGTAATCGATACGGCCTTAGGGCTTTGGGTATAAATTAGAAGTACCATCGATCACGGACGCCCTTTGCCCATCGGCTCGTAGTTTATTGATAGTGAATGTTAGCCGATAGTTCACTGAGTTACGTAATGTGGTCTTTATCTTTGAGACAATTTTGGGATTTAGTTGATCCAATCTTCTTACGTATTTGAAAAACCAGACATATTCTGCGTGGTCAGTAGTTTAATAAGCTCATTACATTAAGTCACGGATAGTTAGCGTATAAGATTATTACTTTCGGAACACATTTTTAGAAAGTTAGTGTACGCTGTAACTTATACTTGTAGACTTGTATATAAGCTTGTATGCTTGTAGACTTGTTATGGTTGAATAGTCATTTATTGCGGCAACTATTTGTTGCTTAAATTATTATTAAATTTTGTAACAATATATTTAATGTTTCAAGGTTCATTCATTTATAAAATCAAAACATAATTGTGACAAATTTGCTACACTTTAGAAGCTATTATAGCTGGAAATCAGGAGCCTGGGACATATTCTGTTAATCTGACGGTAGCTGGTTAAATCTTTCAGTGTAGGTAAAATCGTGATCATAATCATGAGGATAAGGTATTTTACAGTACCCATCTGGCCACCTACCACCCTCAAGTTTATAAAACTGTCACCAAACACATAGTGTGAGCATGCAGCAGTAGGCAGCTAGTCAACATTCTAGATTTAGCGTGATTACATCCTCGATCACATCGTCACTGACCATCAATTGAGATAGTGGTCAATGTTTAAAAAGTATATGAAAAATAGACCACTGACAGTTAACAAGCCATTGTTGAAAAGCCTTCCAAAAGCCTTATTGTTTCCCTATGTTTCGACTCGTTATGTGCTCTGTTGCTCTGTTAAGATCGACCAGCGGGCTTACTCTTGATATTCGATTCCGGTCGTAAATTGTGATTTCGATCGATAGATACTCTTGAACGCAACACTAGCGCACAATTGGAATCGAGTTCGATGGAATTTGGCATAAATACAAAATGACGTTGAATGAGATGGAAGTGATTCGGATTATATTATTGAGATTGAAACTGAGTTCAAGAGTAGTTCAGCAGAAATCATTTATGATTATCATATAAATCTCCAATTATAGATTGCCAGCACAAATGTCACTTTATACACTTCACAAACAAAACCTGGCTTGTAAATGTACGCATTGCCCGTTAGGTACTACATTGTACAACTTTCCTGCCCTTATCACATAAAACTCGTACATCTACCAACATACATAGGTAAGAGCACTTAAAGTTTCCTGAAGGATACATTATTGAAGACAGCCCTAAAAACAACATTTTTACATCGCACCGTCCGTTGCGCATATTTTATTACCTGTACCCAGGATGACCCTTGGATCTTTTTACTAGACTTAGAAATAGTAAAGAAGTGCTTGAAACAAAATAGTTTACCTTTTATAAATAGCTCTCTGCTATATTAATATAATTTTGTTGCATAATTATATTTAATGTATCTTCTCTTCTCCATAGGTTTTGTGTGCATTTGATCATCTAGTAGTGATTTCAAGTTTCGAATTGGATTTTGACATGAATTGCACTCGGAAAGAATGTAGTGTTGGTTCTTCCAGTTTTAATCACTTCTGACAGAATGTAGCTGCCGTTTAAAAGTCTGTGCTTCTTGGTCACATCACCTGCAACAATCATTTCTATATTAAATATCAATTATATCATAAGTTTGTCTACAATATACATACTTAAATAGTACACAAAGATTAACATATTTTACATGGTGTTTTTTAACCGACTTCCAAAAAAAAAGAGGAGGTTCTCAATTCGACCCGTATGTTTTTTTTTAAGTTTGTTAACGTCTAACTTCCGACTGGGTGAACCGATTTTGATCGTTTTTTATTTGAAAGCTGATGCTTCCCGTGTGGTCCATTAAAGTCCAATGTTTTTTTAAAATTAGAATGACACCCATCAATAACAATACTACAATAAAGTCTTTAAAAAAATTGCAGTTATTGAAACTACACTCTTTATTGGAACCTGCCCGCATTTGGCCAAAAATTTAATTATTATTTCAGAATCCAAAAATTCCGAACAGATTTGGATATTTCTTTTTTATTTGGAAGTTCTTATTTTTGTATTGGTCCGATGGAAATTTAATCAAAATCTGTTCAATACTTAACATGTTATTCTTGGAAATGGTTTAACTTTAAATTAGTAGGTATTTTTATAGAATTTAGATTTGGTACCATTGATATTATTACAATACCTTACATAATTATGGTTTCAAAGCTAGTTTGAACAGTTTGAAGTCGGCAAAGCAAGGATTAATGAGCGGATTGTACGGATTTTTATTTATATTTTATACTAGCTGCGCCCCACGGTTTTACCCGCGTGGTGATGATTGATGATGATTATGAAAAACCTATGTATTATTCCGGGACCGCAAATATCTACATACCAAATTTCATCGAAATCCGTGTAGCCATTTGAGCGTGACGAAGACGTATCAAACGCACACACAAACTTTCGCCTTTATATTACCTATTAGTAGGATAGGAAGTAGGAAAATAAAATTATCTTTATATCTTACAGGTTCTTCTTTACCATTCGAAGTGCACGGTCTACCTGGCCGGTCCCATGAGGCCACACCGGTCTGACGGACGGACTTCGGATCGCAAGGGTTAACCTAAGTCAACGTAAATATTTGATGAGGCTGCGAGTTTGACTTTACTGAAGCCGGCAGTTAAGGTTTTAGTGTTTTAAGTTTTCTGTAAGTTTGTAGTAGTTCTTACATGGTGTTGGTTTAATGTTTTGAAAAAATTGACCTAGTTTAACGCACGCAGATATTTTTTTACTAACAATTTGAGAGTTTTATCTTAATAGCGTTATTACCGTTGTCTAAGAAAACTATCTTCTATAATTATGAATTTATTAATTCCCTTTTTTAATTTATATACTCTGGCAGAGTGCTCAAATGCGACTATGTCCTGAATAGAGTAAACGAAATTACTTGTCACTTATTCTGATTATGAATGTAAATAATATAAATCCTTTCGTTCCTACTTATCAACTATATTTCCAACTGTTTTGCCTCTTCGCCCCCGCGAATAAAATAATCTCATGAAATCTGTTATTCGCGGCGGATGAGAGATGAAACAGTAATTTTATCAATACATTAGTACCTACGTATTAACAGCATGTCTAACAGTTTCATCTTTCCGCCGCCGCCAGTAAATTTTTGGGAAATTAGTTATTTGCCACAGCAAATAAAGGATGTCTGCGAAACTTGCTATTCGAGGTAGGTAGAGATGAAACGATATTTATAATTATTTTTAGGTGCTCATGAACTGTATTTAAAACTGTCGTTCACGAAGGTTTTATTTTTATTTCTAGAAGAATTTCTATGAAATCCGTTACTAGCGGCAGCAGGAAGTTACTTAAACAATTACTTCTGAAATGTACCATGAGGACTATTGTGAGTCGTTGAATGAACAAACAAGTCACAAAGAAACTACCTAAACCTACTTCTAAACAATCATTTGGAAAATGGACCCTTTGCAATTTCAAACAAACATTAATGTTAGCCATAAGCTTAAAAGTTATCACCAGCAGTATCCTTTATTTTAATATGTCACTAAAAACAAACATATTGCAGAGTACCGGGCCGGTTGAACTGACAAATGCGAGGTAGTACGTGAGAATTACCCAGAGTTTTATCCGGGTTTCGAACCCGGGTCGTCCCCAGGGTAACCACCGTCCGAAAACTTTACCTCTGACCCTATAAGATAGGATATTTATAGAGCTGATGATAAAAGATGGACTTTTTCAACTTGAATTCCACAGTTAAATAAACAAATCGGTCAATTTATATTTAACTAGCGGCCCGCTCCGGCTTCGCATGGGTCTTTCTCCACTACTTAATGGATGTGATTATACATATAAGCCTTCCTCTTCAATCACTCTATCTGTTAAAAAACGCATCAGAATCCGTTGCGTAGTTTTAAAGATTTAAGCATACATAGGGATATAGGGACAGAGAAAGCGACTTTGTTTCATACTATGTAGTGATTAGCTATGCCTCGCGTTTTCACCCTTCTGTGTTCCAGGGTATAAGCTATCTTCATTCAAATTTCATGCAAATTCATTCGACATATCAGCGTGAAAAAGTAACAAACATACAAGCGACAAATGACATACAAACGACAAACGACATATTATAAACTTTCGCCTTCATAATATTAGTGTAAACTGTAATTCAATCTGTGTAAGTCTGTTGAGTGACAAATTTATTTATTTTATAAATTACCTTCTTCTTGTCATTATTCCATACTAGGAGGAGTCGACACAATATGTTTTTCTCTTCCATTATCTTCTATCATTAGTCGTCCCTCGTGCTGACATCTTTCAGAAATATATAATTGTTCACACAGTCCATACGTGCCTTCTTCGGCCTTCCTCTACCTCTATATCCATCCACATTCATGTTAAGTACTCTTTTTGTAATGCTTCTTGCTTTGCAGTGCTTTCGGTATATCAAACTTTAATCAACTAAACTGCGCAACTCCCTTTTTAACCGACTTCAAAAAAGGAGGAGGTTGTATGGTGGTCTGTATGTATGGTTTTTATATATGTTCACCGATTTCTTTCCAATTTTTGGACCGATTCTCAAAATTACTTTTTGTTTAATAGAGTGTACCTCCGAGTTGGTCCCATTTAAATTTCAACTAAACCTGTTTTTGGGTTACACTCCAATAACTGAAAAGTGTTACGTCTATTTGGACGGACATTAAAAAATACAGGAGTAGTAGATTTATTATGATTATTTAGTAGTATAATTATTAAATATCTTAGTCTACTTAATAATATAATTATTAATTAATTGTATCTAATTATTGTGGAACCAAATAAAGCTGCTATTATTATTATTATTATTATTCTCACATCACTGCATTTCGTAATAAAGCAAGTCGCGATTTTGATAAGTGAACGTGGTTTTATCAGCTCCATGTTAGTTCAATTCATGGTCACATCCTAACCGAGGGCAGTGGCGCGGCGGTGCCTCCAGTTTTCTTATCTACTTACTCCGAAGCTATAGCCAACGAGTCTCCAGAGGCCGACCCTGCCTTTACGGCCTGTCAATGACTAGTAAAATTTAGAACCGCCCCGCCATTGATATAAATGTTTTTTGTTTTCCCAAAGCACCACGAATTGTAATTTAGTGAGCAGATGAGATGGTTCTTAGAATGTTATTGGATGTCACTACGAGTAATAAAGGTGAGTGAAAAGGGGAAAACAGGCCCTTCAAGCATTTTTGGAAGTTTCAAACACACGTAGTTTGCATGGAATTTTCTATAACGTACTTGTATATGAAGAATCAATCTGTTTTTAACCGACTTCAAAAAAAGGAGGAGGTTCTCAATTCGACCCGTATGTATTTTTTTTTCTCTTTTATTTTTCTTTTTTTATTTCTGTATGTTACCGCATAATTTTCGACTGGGTGAACCGATTTTGATCGTTCTTTTTTTTATTTGAAAGCTGGTGCTTCCCGTGTGGTTCCATTCAAATTCCATCAAAATCGGACGAGCACTTTTTAGTTACAAGTCAAAAACTGAAAAATGCGTGCTTATACTACACGATATTATAGTAGCGGGTGAAGACATCGGTGAACATACCTACACCACAATAACAATTGATCTCATGAGTAACAAAGGTCACTAAAAAGAGTGAAAAAATAATTGCTTACCAAAAAATGGAACCGACTTCAACACTCAAAAGTATGAAATAACTTGTCGAAGTCGGTACCATGAGCACAATATTTTGATGATAGTTACTTTTGAACTATCATGGTACCGACTTCAACAAGGTATTTCATACTTTTGAGTGTTGAAGTCAGTTCCATTTTTTGGTAAAAAAATTTTTATAAAAATTAAATAGGAAAAGGTTAATATTTGCTACCAACTGGCCAGTTGACGCAGTTGGTAGCACTCTGCCTTCTGAGCCGCTGGTCCCGGGTTCGATTCCCGGACATGTCAAACATTTGTGTATGAACATGTCTGTTTGACCTGTGTCTGGGTGTCTATATTATGTATATAAGTATGTATATCAGTCATCAGGTTACCATAGTCCAGGCTCTGCCTAGTTTGGGACCTAAAGACCTTGTGTGAATGTTGATAAATAAAATAAAATAAATAAGAAAAAAGTCAAGGTCAAGATCAAATTTCGTGATTATTTTATAAAGAGGATTTTTTTAAATATATTATTTATTACAAACACATAGGCAGTAGTCCTTGAGAGCCAGTAAACTTGATAGGTCTAGCGTGATTACCTCTTCTATTATAATTATCTTTGCTGACCATCAAGTGATATAGTGGTCAATCGCTAGATCTATAAAATAAAAATAAAATATTGTAATTTTTAGACTTTCGCGATTCGAACACATTGTTATTAAATCAAACGGGGCTTAATCGCGAGAAAAACATTTAGTAATTTATTTACCTCGACGTTTCGACCAAGTTGCATTGGTCGTGGTCACAAGAAGACTGCAGACTTGATCGAAACGTCGAGGTAAATAAATTACTAAATGTTTTTCTAGCGATTAAGCCCCGTTTGATTTAAAAATAAATACATTACACTTAATAGCACCTGACTGTATTTTGTATTTTGATTCTTGTATTGTAAATAAAATTGAATAGGTAAAATACTGTACCTATATCCAAAGTAGGTATCTTAAAGTTTCTTAAATATCAGTAGGTATATTATTATTTTCTTGTCGTTTGTATTATGTTTCTGAGTTATTCCCACCTTAAAGAAGTTACAATTATTACTTTATAACCATTGGCATTGGTGCAAAGTTATAATTTTATTGACATATCGATTCATAGTTTACTATGTATTTATTGTTATCATTTTAATTATAAATAATCTTTCTAGGTGTTCATACGTCACTTTAAGATCACGATGTCGGAGAACTTAAATTGTCTTGAATAAACTAGAAACTAATTCTAACACCAAAGCATGGCTTCTAGATTACTTTGTAAATATGATTTTTCACCTTCTCAAATCACAAAATACTTTATTAAGAGCGTAGCTAACTTTGTAAGTGAACCGCAGAACACATTCACAAGTCGTTAATAATTTATTACGAACCATTATCGGGCTCGCATCGGAAATCGATCAGAATCTCCACACGCCCGTCCGAGTGCGCGCATGCATGCATATCTGAGAGTGTAGTTTGCAACATATTAAATTTCAAACGGATTACGCATTTGACGCTTTATTCACCCTTTACAATCAAAATATCGATTTAAAAAAGAACGGTATGATTTGAATTTAAATATTCGAATGCGACGTACATTATAATACTTCTTTGTGAGATTTTGTTTCCTTTTTCAAACGGCGAAATTGCACCTGGCGAATTCTATCCAGCCAATGACAACGGCAGAACTTACTCGAATTTGGAAGCCCTGTTGACCAATAGCTGACCGGTTCTCGTACGCTCCCTACGGCGCGTGTCCAGTCCTGTTTGACCACTACGACAAAGGGTGATGTAACGTCCCCTACGGGTGATGCGTGACGCGTAACATCGTTCGATAAAGGCAAGTTTGTAACTTTTTATAGCGTATAAATTGACGATGGACCTCGGATGTTGGTGTGACTTTGAAAGGATCAAGTAAACGTTTGCCTTTTGTCCATTGGAGACAGGTACTCGTGCCACAAGAGAAAATTGACACGGGCTATATATTTGACCACTTAGTGGCCAGATTTTGACAGGGGGATGTTATTTTTTTTACACAGATTCCTCTCCCTAAACACACGTTTATTTTGTGTTGATATTTGGTCGCGTGTTATAGACCTGTTTTGGGATGATAGTGGTTTGTAAATAATGGGATGAAAGGGATATTGAAAGATTTATTGTTATTTTTGTTGGTGATTATGAAGCCACAGGTTTTGTCAATAATAGATATGCGTTTTAGTTTGTTTTGAGATAAACCAGTTTCTTTATAATTTGCAATTGATTACCTACAAACTCACTTTATGGTAGGTAATATATTATGTGTTTAATAAAATGGTTTAAAAAGGTTTATTATAATGTATATACTCGTACATTACGCATGGTACCGGGGACGACTACTGAAATGCCTTGGCATGTGCTTTAATCAAGCCATAGAAGATAATTAAAAAAATTGACTTATTAACTGCTAACACTTGTAGACCTGCTCTAGAGCTCTCGTTCTTTCAACAAGTGTTAGGTGTTTATTTTTTTCTTTCTTTCTTTCTTTAATAAAAAAAATGTGGTCCTTACTTATACGTACGTATAATTAATACATATTTTCATTCCAATTGTTTCGTTTAGCCCTTTCGGTGGTAGCAAGGCAAGAGCGCGGGAGGGCCGCACTCATAATCCCGCCTTAATGCCCTGTCCTCTGCAAGGGACATTTCCATTTATTATTGAGCACTTAATTTATGTGTTTTGTTATGGACCGACAACTGGCGAGTTTACCCTTCTCCAAGAGGCTTTAGGACGTCAATAACATTAAAACCAATTGAAACTCTACGCTTTCTAGCCTAAGATCGAAAGTCCTCTAACGTGCACGTAACGGGTGAAACATATTTGATTTGTTTGAAAAAATGGTTCATCGGACATTTAAACTGATATAAGGCAAACCTATTTTCAACTTTTTCCGCTCACATTAGTGTTGATATTCGATAGGCATAATAAACGAGTTGAAATCTTTTCTTTAGCACCGTTTTAAACTTGAGTAATACACTGGACATACAATTTTGTGTCGTACTGTCCAATATATAGGTATACTCTTATTTGGCTGCAATCAATTCTTGTGTCGTTTTTCGAAATTTGTTGATCACTTTAAGAATTGTTTAGACAATGTAGTACCGGGCAATCCGTACATTTCAAAGACAGGTTTTGTTTAAGAAGGGGTGAAATGACATTTGTGCTGGTAATATATTCGACTGCAAGTCATTTATCAATTTAACTACTAGCGATTTATATAAAAAAATGATTTCTGCGATCTTAACAGAGCAAACGCACTTTACGTGTTTAAAACAAGATAAAAATTAAGATACATATTATGTTTTTAGTAAGTATTTCAAAATAGCGATTCACAAAAGCATGATTCGTGGCAGTAATAAATAAACCATTTTCACCTAAGTATCATAATCAGTTGCCAAAATACGTAGATGAAAATTTTAGGGATAATAAAAATGTTTAGTATGAAAACAGTTGTACCTTAAAACATCTATAGAGGATATAAAATAGTATTACAAAAAACTTGCATATTTAAACATCTTTAACAAACGTACAGGTATATTTGGTTTATATAAGAAAAATGGCAAAAAAACACAGGTAATAAAATAAACAACTAAATGACTCAGCCCAAAGTGGTATAATATGATATTCCATACGCAAAGAGCTCTCCGGCGGGCGCATAAAGCTTACAAAAGCGTAAAAAATCAAGAAAATTTCATGTGAACCGAAACACATGTGGAATAAACAGACGGAGTAGATACTTACAAAAATATGAAATTCACCACAACATTTGCTAGGGACGAGAGGTTGGTCGCGTTGGCAAAAACAGCAGTTTAGTTTTTATGATAATACATTAACTTTTCAAATTTGCTACTATGCCGAGCTTTTCTTTTGATGACAGTTTTTTTTCTAGATTCCTAACTAGCTCCACTGACTATATAGTCAGTGGTATTCAAACATATTATGTTTGAATGTGATACCAGACCAGAGGGCCTAGACAAAATGCATCGCTTCATAGCGATTCTCTTTCTGTAGCCGTTGAATGTTCATTCTCGTTGTTCATGTGATATATTCAATGGCTATAACTATGAAACCTGTTGACTAATGACACACCTTCCCCTTGGGCGAAAATGAGTGGCGCAAATCGAGCGCGTTGTGCGAAGATGTCTTTCGTCCTATCCTGTTCTTGTATGCGTAGTTTTATATCACTCTATCTCGTTTCCTCACCCTATTATAATACATAAAAATAGTGTTACTTTCTCTCGGGGGGCAGAGGTGACCAATGAAAGGCCCGCAAGCCAACGGTCTACGGATTAAAAAATCCCATCTACCAGCATATTCGCGTAGTTATTTATTGCTACATACAATGACTAGAATCCCAGATTACGTATTGCATACGAACGTTCAAATATTTGACCGCGTCTCACTGTACTCACCACGTGAAATTTCTTACAGATTTCTGGCTTCTTATTCATTAGAAGCCATATTAGATTCACATAGAGTACTACAACTCCTTATTCATTTATTAATAGGTACCTTCACTTAATTCGTTTAAATCGCATAGGTTGCGTAACAATAACCTAATGTGCCGATACCCCTAAGTAGTGTCGGATAAGGTTATGAAGAAGTTGAAAATGGCAAGTTCTTCTAATAGATAATCAAAAACTAAACGATATTTCTTAATTAAGCCAACCCCAAACAGTTAATCTTTTCTTCGAAGTTGAAAATTACTAGTTATTAATTATATCAATATGGTATATCTTAATATTAAAAACCGAATGATCATATATTATGCTTACTGAATAAAATCATCAAAAAAACAATATACATGTCTTTGAGCAGATGATGTAAAACATGTTTTGCATGTGTTTTTGCCAACCGTATCTGTTCACTCGTCCATAACGTGAGTTGATAGGTAGATGTATTAAAAAATAGTATACATTAGACTGGAATACGACATAATATCGTACACGTGAGCTACTTAAGTGTGAGTGTTAGCCCTGTAGGTACATAATATATAATAAGCTTATGTGTGTGTATGTGTGTACGAAGGGAATAGAAATCAATGCTTTTCATATGGTTTATAAATAAAATGATGATAAAGTACTGAGATTAAGCATTAAAAGATGTACCAGAATATAAATATGTGTTCAATTTATTTAAGGTAGTGCAAGAAGTAAATTGGTAAACCAATGATTATAAAGTTAACTAATAGTTAAATGAAGCTTTATTTCCATTCCTAGTTAAAAGTATTCTTTTTAGATGTTATTTGTCCAAATAGTTGCATATTTTGACCTCTGCTCACAGACTTTGGATCATAACGATCGTTGGTTCGAATCGGCAGCCCAACATCCTGGGGTGGGCACTAGACCATCCTGGGATGGCAATAATTCCAAATTATAGTCTATATTGTAATAAAATGATCATTTTTATATTAAAAACACTTAGTTTTAAGTAACTACTTAAAACTACTAAATGCTATGAAATGGTACATCATACGAATCACCCATGTTAGAATGTGATTATGAGCACATTTGAAACAGCATTGATCCTCCTGTTCAACTAAACTAAAATTCTCGAAAATTAGGATAAGTAAGATATGTTCTTATATAGTAACAATAACGTCCAAATCCAAATGATATTAATCATTCTTATCAATAACAACACTAAAATTACATGTTTATATTAAAAGAGCGGGTAGTTTTAAGTAAGATAAGCCATTTATTTAGTGCCTGACTAATACCCGCGATTGGCCAGCAATTGAATAAAAGTTGTCCAATATTAGACATGGCTTTGTGTGGATTTAGAAGGTTTTTGTTTATATCACAGTGATACCCCCGTACTAGGATATACCCTGTGTCGCGGGAGGTATGGACACATCAATCACCGCACACAAACACCCAAGACCCGTGACATACATCTACACTCAACGCACAAATGATTGCTCCAGCCGGGATTCGAACCCAGGGTCCCGGAGACACAGAAGTCATCACACTGACACTAACCACTGCCATCATTTGAACCGATTGACCGATTTGAATTTTTATTTTTTTTATTTTTTATTTTAGCGTAAATAGAATATAAGCTATTTAGTTTAGAAGAATTTTAGCTTGTTCGAGTGATTAACACAATTAGAGTCAATATCTAACCAATAATGTCTTTTTTTGCAGAGATAAATACAGAATTTGTTTAATTATTGTTTATTTATTTAAGGATCTCCAAAAGATATACAGATTGTCGTGTACAGTATTGTTGTTGAGGTACACACAAAAATAATGCCTAAGGGTGGTTATATTAAAGGTGAATATAGAATATACTCCTTTGATTTTACTATATATTTTTGACTGTATATAGTCGTAACGAGTGGAATTACATATTGGTATGGCACACATGACATTACGCATTCGCATCGTATATATGTAGTTTATGAATTACACTAATACATAAAGTGAAAAAAGTGGAAGAGAAGATACTTTTTATTCGATTTTTAAATTACACGAGTAATGTCAGCACAGTTAATGCATATTTCACACACAAAAATACATGCCGAATTTATATATTTTTCTTTAGTGTTTCAAACAGTAACAACATCAGGAGATTATTAATAATATAAAAAAGAAATATGAAACTAGATTAAAAAAAAACATGTACGAGTTAAGCTCAATAGTAGAAACATAAATTCTATTATTGAATTACATAATCGATGAAATATGATTTTTTTAAATTTTATAATTGAAGTAGCACTCTGGTGACCTGACTTCTGATCACGGGGTCACAGATTCGAATCGCAGCCAGTGCTATCGTCATGATGGTCTCGGATCTTAAATGTTCATGTCCATGCCTCCCGCGATAAGGACATCCTGTGAACGTCTTTGTTTCCTTAGATTGGCTATACTGTACAATATATTTCTTCATATTAAAGAATTTATTTCATCTCTTTTTTCAATGTGACCTTTTTATTTCTTTGTTGAGTAATATTGTTTTTAAATCTATTACATGGTGTTATGGTTTTTCCCTGTAACCAACAGAATAGCCGTGGTCGTACCAGCATAAAATAGTACTTCCCCATCTCTTCCCGCGGGTGCCGTAAGAGTCGATCACGTACCAGAAGGTGGGCAGCAGCGCCTTCTGCGGATCGGAAATCATACTGCGCTCGCCAAAACGCCTGCCAAGCGTGGCGAGTATTAGCAACCCCCCCCCCCCCCCCCCTATTATGGGGGAGGCATATGTCCAGCATCATTCAGAAATATAGTTGTTAAACTCTAGAGATAAATATAAGAAGGCAACTATTGTGAATATTATAGCTCAGATTAAAAAGATGAAACTGGGCAATGACATTTTTTCTTGGTTAAAAATTTATTTATATAATTGAACTGCTAAAGTTTCTATGTCTCCTGTCCATGCATCATCATCTATTTTTTATTCCAAAATAGAAGTATTAGGAATTTTAAACCAAGATCTATCAATGACATCATGGCCGGGGAGCCATTAGTCACCTATTGACACACCGACAGACAGATAGCTACGTGCCACTTGTCTCGTGAGGTTACTTTTTCTTTACTTTGGTAATACACTTAGAGAAATAATCCTTAATAACTTGACTGTTCAATGACGACAAATTGTACGATTTAAACTTTAAAACGAAGTGGAAATATCATACTTGAAAATAAGTATCACTTCATCATCATCATCACCATCGTCTCAGCCATAGGAAGTTCTCTGCTGGACATATGCCTTCCTCATTGATTTCCACAAGGACCGGTCGGAAGTGGTCCGTATCCAGTCCTTGCCTGCGATTAGGTCGTCTGTCCACAAAAAATCGCCTTGAAATCGCTTTGATGATCGCCGACCTTCGTTAGAAGATGGCACCCAAAGAAGAAGAAGAAGTCCACCTGGTCGGTGGTCCTCCTATGCTGCGCTTGCTGGTCCGTGGTCTCCATTCGAGAACTTTACGACCCCAACGGCCATCAGCTCTTCGAGCTATGTGCCCTGCACACTGCCACTTCAACTTGCTAATTATTACTTAGTATAGTATACTAAGTATTACTTAGTGTAATACTTACTATAGTATTACTAGTAAGTATTACTTAGAGTAATTTTATTAAAATCCCGAACTCGTAAGAACCATAAAACAGAAAAAAAATGGTTTGCTTCCACATTTATACTGTGTACTGCCAGGGAGTGGAACTCACTGCCGGAGTCTGTGTTCTTCGATAGGTACAACCCCGGAGTATTCAAGTCGCGAGTGAATATTTTCCTTCTAAGTTTACGTGCAACACCTTAGACCGCGTCGTCACTTAACATCAGGTGAGACAGTGGTCAAACGTAAGCTTATAATTAAAAAAATAAAAAACAATTTTGTTCAAATAATTTCCGATATTTAGTTATCAGAGAGACAGTAAACGAGATTCAGTAGTAGAACGTTTTGGTACGTAGGCAGGCGATAGAATAATAGCGGTTTAAGATTTCAGTGTACCTATAACTTAAACTGGGATAGTCTGATGTTTCTACTATAAATTTTCATAATTATCAAGTAATCACACTAATATTATAAAGGCGAAAGTTTGTGTGTATGTTTGTTACTTTTTCACGCTCAAACGGCTGTACCGATTTAGATTAAATTTGGTATGGAGATAGGTTTGACCCTGAAAAAACACATATGCTACTTTAATCCTGGAAAAAGTAGAGTTCCCGTGGAATAATTGAAGAAGCGAAAAAAACGTTACCTACGCGGATGAAACCGCGAGGCCCAGCTAGTAATGTATAAATATGTATAAAGTATAATATACAAATTAAATGTATATTGTATGTATATAATATACAAATTACATCGGGTGTTTTATAGTGTTCTCAACACTATAAAACACCCGATGTAATTTATACCGCACTATTATTTCACAATTATAAGTCAAATGTATTTCTATATTTCTCATCCGAAATCAATGATGTTTTACTAAAGATGCCGTATATTCATACTGCGCGGTGCTCAGATTTTGTTCCTTTACGACATAAACATGCTTACTGCGACAGATAATACATTACAAATAATATAGAAAAGGAGAGCTATATGTTTAGACTTACGCTTGAAATACGCGTCATATTGAAAATTACTACAATTGACTTAATTTTGCCACCTCAGTTTCCGCGCGCTTGTGCGACATCTACCTCATATAATATCATTGTCCGAAATACCTCAACGACAGTAGGAATTGAACAGACCATGTAAATAGAATATTGGTAACTGACAGTCCAAAAAAATGTACGAGAAAACTAAGGATCAGCAAGCACGTAGAACTTTTGTTATTAAAACTGAGACATTATGAATGTATAAAACACGGGAATTACTCACGTAATAAGTCAGAGTGTTCCGACTATAGTTTCGTTCACATTCGGTATTCTTTTTCAATGAGAATACTAGGCGCTCGCGGACGCGGTCGCAATTCGCCTAGTACTACGAGTATAGTCGGAAAACTCTGACTTATTACCTGAGTAAGTCCCGTGTTTTATACAATCATAAAGCACGTAGAACGTTCACCAATATGGTAGACGATGTACTTACTGATTATGACTAATTTCAGTGAGAACACCAAATCAAACATGTCCCTTTTTAGAACAATGTTTAATCACTCGGTACCTACGTGTAGCAATAGGATAAAATTCAATTATTACAGTAGGTATAGACAGTTTTAAAGGCCAAATAAATATTATGTCAAATATGTAATTTAAATTTGTTGTCTTTTTACCCTATTTAACTAAGTTTAAAAAAATGTAGGACACACATTTTTGTAACCAATAATATAGACATAAACAAATTGGTCACATAACTCCCAAGTCAGTAAACAAACGCGATGCTGCCAACCTCATTCCCACATAGTCATGATAAAGAGCCATTATAAGCCAAAACCCAAAAAACTGGACCCCTATAACTGTCTCCAATTTGTCTTACGTGCTGAAACGTCTTCAACTTAACCCAATACAGTCCTAAGTAAACTTTAGGTAAACTTAAACGGCCAAGTCCCTTTCTCGGCCACATTCTAAATAAATAACATCTAATGGAGGACATTCATCAGTGTTTCCACGTTTTTAGGTGGGTCTCACTCCCCTCCGTGTCTGGTGTTTTGGAAAAGTCTTTGGCGGACAAATCTTTCAAATACCTCCAACAAAAACTACTCTTGCCCCTTTCAATATAGGATACAATTTCGTGTGTGTTTTTGTCGCACAAATTACGTTTGTTAAATACACAGATTAGCATTGGCGAGTGCACAGATACAGGGAGAAAGAATGGTGGGTGGAGGGTGGCGGGGGTCCATCCCACATCCCTTTTAGTTATTTTTTGTTGCATTTTTTGCGTGAGCGCGTGCCCCATTCGGACTGCATGGGTAGCTTATATTGGACGGTATATTTTTGAATGTTTGGGGTAATAACAAACATATTGTGACAGGATTCGTTTCTGTGTGTAACTGTTGAGATTATATAAAAGTTCTTAGCGTGATGTTGATGATATAATATGCATTTTGCATGGGGGTAGGGTACTTTTGACAAAAAAAAGAACTACATTGTCGATGACCAACAAGTGAATGAGTAGTCCAACATTCGATGTAATAACTATTTTAAAATGTCTTTTATCTAGAAGAAAGAAATAAAGAAAAAAAATTCGTTTATTTATGACATGACACACAGATAAACAAAACACAATAAGAAAAATAACAAAAAAATATATAAGTATTTATTTTCATAAATCGGTCCCCAACTCCCCTATAGAAGACACTTGTTTATGTCATGCGAGTCCTATATATTAATAAAAAAAATTACCACTACTCGATTTACATACATTTTCTAAACTCAACCCCAAATTGGGTCCGCTACTTATGAAGTGAAAAAAAATCTGCAGCATAAGATAAGAGAATTCCGAAGCATCCTTGAGTCGTGACCGCAGGCGGACCGCTGTCACGCCTCCGACGTACCCAAACGATAGCGCGTGAAGAGGGTCAGAACACTCGAAAGAAAGTTATTATTTTGCTTTTAAATGTTGCCGGGTTTGAAGACGGTCTTTACCTAAATCAAGTAGACGGGCTTAAGTCGAGATGAGAGTGGTTACAGTTGACTATTTATGTCGGGAGAAACTATGTACCTACTCAGTATTTTTATGCTTCATCTTCAGTGCAGGGACGTTTATACAATGAGGCGTTTGAAAAAAAGATACTAGCAATAATAAAAGTACCCAATAGAGGGCGCTATATATAGTTATAGAAATAGTTCTGCCACTGTCAAGATATCAATCGCAACTGTTTTCTCTTACTAGTCTGTGACTCAGGTGTTTATTGTTAATAATGATTTGTTTATCGATCCTAGAATATTCGAGTGTAACTTGCTTCTCAGATAGATAGAGAATAACAGATAGATTTCTACGACTATTACACTATCTGGAAAGTATTTTCGAAATACTTTTTTTTTAATGAAAACGCTTCATTATTGTGAAATAAGCCAATTATGTATATAAATTATAACGATTACGAAAGCTGGTTAATCACTGAAATCTCGAGCGTGTGGATGGGTTTTGTTATATCTGTCATTAGTAGATAGTTTTGCACAACCGGCCCTGTGTACCTAATCCAAGTTCATGCAAATTAGTGCTAAAAAAATGTTGCCAAAAAATCAATGGTCCTCATTCTGTTAATCACTCAAACTAAAATTCACTAAAATGATATCTTGTATTCTTTATGCTAAAATTCTAATTCTATATGAATTAGAACTCTACAACGATCTTATATTAGAAGAGTTTTATTCAATTGCTGACCAAATAAATAGCGACTAATTTAACCTAAAACTACCCCTAATTTTGTAATAATAAGATCTAATTTTATCGTAACCGTAGAAGAACTTATTGATTATACGAGAATTCTATTTCATTTTAGTTGAATAGTAGTAGCACTACCAGTATACTGTTTTATTTATTCATCTCGGGCAAGAAATAATTTAGTAAGTATTATACCATTTTGGAAAGCCCATTAAATGCGCCAACTTTTAAGGGCACTTGCCGAAATTGCATAGTAGATTTTTTTTCAGTACAGACTGTCAAAGTTTAGTGATGTAGTCATTTTCACGTCATGGTTCGGTATAAAACGGATATTTTCTGAAATTCCAATGAAGTTGTGTGCAAATGATGAATTGGAATTTGTAGGAGCATCACTTAAGACTACTCCACACAAAAATAAAATTATAAAAGAGCTCATTTGTAGCCCCAGTAGTCGTAAACTCGTCACAGGGTGTCAATTTAAGAAAAATGGCTGTCATTTCGAAACTACATGAGATAGATTTTTTTTTCTTTTTTTTTGAGAGCCCCCACAACTAGGCCTAGCTTGGGTTTTCGGTTGGACGTTGACTTTTGGGACACCCTGTATAATAGTACCTATATGCGCTTGCCTGAGAACAACAGTCTAACATTTATTTTTTTCTTTTTTTAAAACAGCAGCTACCTAACTTTGAATCTACCTCTGCATTCTTAAAGGTTAGATTATTCAAAATAAATTACACAGTGGCTCGCAATTTGTCCGAAAGGAACTCATACCGAACCGTTCAGTATTACGAATTTGTACTGAAACCGACCGGTAACAAGTTGCTCTGTGTTTTAGCAAGTTTCTGATCACCACGATGACCCCACTTTTGGCTTAATGCTTTACCTTTTGCTTAACAGAAAATTTATATTAAATTAAAATTATTTGTTTAAAGTCTTACTTGTCTAATAAACGTCTACTGTCTAGATAACAGTTCATGATAATTCTGATTAAACCAAATATGATTTCATGAGCTTGTTTATTAGTGAAAAAATATTTTTGAGTACCTAAACATATTTTTCCTTTATCGAAAATTCTCGCGGTTAGGCAAATGTGCTTGAACTGTACCTTACGGCAGGAGTAAATTTTTTTATATTTTAAAATTTATTACACATTTAGGATATTCAACTTAATAATCTGAAAAGGCTTAATATTGTCTATTTCAGCAATTTGAAGCCTTAATAAAATGGGAGTGATAGAATTATGATGACTCTAACAAACAACAATTGAACCTGACGTTTTAATGATTCATGTAATGGCGCCAACAGTATATAATAAGTTGCCGGGCAGCATCATTAACGCTCCGAATTTGTTTTGTTTTAAGGCGTGACTGAAGCGCTGGCTTGTCGACAACACGTTTTATAGTTATAAAGAGTTTTTGGATTGGAAGTAGAAAGGAAGTACAAAAGTATTCTAATTTAAGACTCATTGATATGTTCCAATGTATAATATATTAAATAATAAATAATTATAATCGTCCATGGATATTTATGTATTTGGATAAAAATACTTTTTTACTGTAAATTGTAATTTAAGCTGTGACTTATAGTTTACATTTATATAATTTTGACATGTAAGCAAATTTTACCCAATAAATAACTATGAACTAATGCTTGTATTTAACTATGAATAGCGTCAGCGTTGGTTTTGCTGTACATTTTTCTTCGTCATAATCAATATTTGCAAGGCAGTAATTTAAAAGTACCAGTGTACCTATTAGTTCCAATTAGTCTTAAGCCCGGGCGTGTTATTTGTGTCAAATAAATAAATTTAAATCGAAGTCATTAGAATACGATAGAAAACTAACATGCAAGCTGCTGTAGGCTGGATTCTCGGTGTAGAATACTGTTTACAAATACAAATACAATAGTTTATTGTTTCAAAATAATACAAGAATCGCTTTAGAAACATACACAAGAAATAATGTTCGTATTTGCTTATGTTACTTGTATACTATAAGATATGACATACAGAACCCACACTAAGAAAAGTTCTTGTATCGTGGGTGTCTGCTCCCTTCAAGGTTACAAAATTTTATATACATCGGCCGGCAATTATTAAATCTATAATCTATTAATCTATCTTTTAATCTATTTTACTAATGAGCTTTTCTACTTGTCTTTCAATAATTCTCACATATTTTCGTTTGTAGTTAATTGATATAGAAATATTAAGTAGTTTTATAATTTATGGTCACCCTACATTTACCAGCTGCCAAAGGCTAGAGAGGAAGCGGTAACTGAATGGAACTAAATTCCAGACGTTACCAATAGCGGTACTGGCGAGACCATTTCACGAACCGGACTCACTGGAATGTTTACACTTGTGACGGTTACTGTACTTATGTAGGTGCTGTTTCTTAGATGTATGTATAGGTAGTAATGAAATAAAGTTGTGTATAGTGAAGATTAATACATATATATATAGTTGTTTATTTTATTGTCACTTTCATTATTTTCCTGATAAGATGTATAGGTCTATATAGATATAGAGGTAGAAGAAGGCCGACGAAGGTATGGATGGACTGTGTGAAGAATGATTTGTTTATGAAAGGTGTTAGCACTGAGACGACCAATGATAGAAGAAAATGGAAGAGGAAAACATGTTGTGCCGACCCCACCTCGTGTGAGATAAGGACAAGAAAAAGAAGATGTATAGGTCTACTGCTCACCACAGTCCACCTCCCACAGATCCGTTGCAAGCGGCCTGTGTACTAAATTGAAAATTGTTTTAAATATATATTATGTAGGAAAAGTTAGTGCTTAGCGCTAAATATTGTGCAATACCTTATTACATCTGGTAATCTGTAAGCATTAATTTTAGTATGGCGTATAAAAATGTACTAACATAATCTTTTTATTAAATCAAATGGAAGCCCCATTTGATTTGATCGCGAGAAAAACATTTAAAATTTATTTGGTTTAAAAAAAAATACAATAATCTTTTTAGATCGAAGTTCGAATCACATTCTATAGACTATAGCCATAAATGGACAGAAAAAAGATCCGTATCTATTGTAGAACTGAAAAGTGTTGTTTCCCAAATGAGGTGGTAACAGTTTTACTGGACATTATTATATCTTTTCTATATTCTGGCGATTGACAACTATGTCACTTGAGTCAGAAACGATGTGGTGGAGGCTAAAAAAAAAAAACGCCTGATCACACTGTGGCTTAGTAAACAGTTTTTCTAATTTGATGTAGTATGATGACATATTATTATCATCGTTATAATTAGAGGCTTGACCTTGTCTCGGTTACACTATTTTTTTATATTTTTTTTATCACACTCAGACCCCCGCACTAGGATTCCCTGTGTCGCGGGAAGCATGAACACACACAATCATAACACACAAACACCCAAGACCCGGGACAAACACCTATACTTATCGCACAAATGTTTGCCACTGCCGGGATTCGAACCCAGGGTCCCGGAGACACAGAAGTAAAGTCACTGACACTGACCACTGCGCCAGGGCGACCGTCAAATTTATTATTATTATAATTTATTGTATTGTATTACGACTGTGTTTGTTATACAGGTCCAAGCCAATCAATATAGCCTGTCGTAACCTTATTACTATAGTTAATTTATCAAACATAAATCTGACACAGAAAATTTAATAGTATCTACGTTTAGTAAGTGCAACGTGTGTTGTTAAATTCGCACAATTATGATACGGACACATTGTCCCAAATCAATTGCTACTCAAGGTAAATACTATCATTATTATTATTCGTTCAAATTATGTCACCACGCCATAGACAACAAGGCTAATTTAAAAAAAATATAACCATATTGTATTTATTTATTTATTTAACATTTACTAACAATAAATAACTAATTCACTTCCTCCACCTATTCGTAATCTGAATAGTATATAATATATAATAATTTTAAATTTTAAAATTAAATGTCGAACTTACTTTTTGGAAATGCAGAAATCAAGTCCATGATGCTTAATTGTTTCATCCACGTTTTCGTCGCAATTTGCTTTTACTGTAGCTAATATTTATATTTATGTTAGGTCTTTGTTGAAGCTAGTCCGCAGTATTTCCTTATATCTTGTTTCTTTTTCATGCATTAATTAATACTACCCTGATCATTTTTAGTTATTCCCTGATGTTTGCATATTTTTTTTATGTTTCAATTGCATCCAGTAATTTTAATTTATTTTTATATTGATATAAAAGTATATATATATATAGCTACCTTATTATTTATTATATCAAATATATATATATATATTTATTCCTCACGTTTGTGCGTCACTTAGGTTCGGGCTGAAGATCAGCGCTGTAGATTCCCCTACAGCAATATGCTGAGCCCGGACCATTTTAGGCATATCTGTACATGACAGCGATCTTTGTTTCTATGTTATTTATCTGTTATTGTTTTGACCTATCCGTGATTTGCAATTGTATGTATCGTGTAATATTTTAATTATTTGTTTGCTGTTATGTTATTCTTTGCCTTAATAACAAATGATTTTTTTCTTTCTTCTTTCTTTCTAACATTTACTACGTTTCTGTAATACCCATTACAGAAACGTGATTAGATTTAAAGTCCGTCTGTGCGCTGATACAATGCGTTATTATATATATGTGGTATCCGGCTTTACTCACCACATATATATAATAATGTGTCAAACTCACGAGAATTTCCAATCAAATACTGATACAATGCGTTCTACAGTAGTGTCATTGTGATATGTTAATAAATTAAAACATACTTTAAATACTTGTCTAGAGAAACTTTATCAACGCCACATCGACAAAGTTATGCGATTTTGAACTGGAAAAAAAACTATGATGAAACTAACTGTCAAGCGCATTCTCTCAGCGACGCGACGGTACTGGAATATATAATAATAAACTCGTACATTACACATTGACACGTATTACCAACAATGTGTTTATTATACAATTTTACAATTACAATCACACAATTGAAACTCAGTTCTGAGGTAGAAAATGTAGATAACACCTGTCAAATCATTCAAAGATTTGACATCATAATATTTTTTGGCACGTTTAATAAACATAGGTACTTCACCAGCTTCAAAGTTTTATAAATCATATCGAACTAAATGGATATTTTCTAAACATTTCTATGTAAAGCCAAGTATCTCACGTTCGCCGCAAGCTATGCGCGCTATATTCTAACAAAAACACACCTTTACATGCCTGAAACACCACACACAATATCATAAAATATACTATCAAAAGACGAAAGTAAAAACCCGAAATAAGACACCGCCTTTTGTTTTCATTGTCTGCGTACCTATAACGAGAGACGGGAGGCAAAGTAACAAAAACAAAAGAAAATGGCTCTATTATGTGAAAACAACCCAGATAGTACCACGGTTATATTCGCCCGTGGGCTGAATTTATACGATATACTCTGCATTCAGTTATCCACTGTACTGAGACCCCTCATATGCCATACAAAAATTTTTCTACAACCAATTCCTGTAACGAAGAAACCGCCAGAATAGTCCTAGTAAAGGTGGTAGAGAGAACATATTTCGAATATCCAAAAGTATAAATTTCGTCGGTAAGCTATCGACTTACTTTTTATATTCGAAAAGAATCGCAGTGTTGGAATGGCCCACTGTTTTGAAGACAAACATTGCTTATGACCGTGCGTTATTGTAAGCCAGGAAGACTTGGAAACATACAAGAAGCTAAGGATATTCTACCAACTTATCACCAATAGATGATATTAGTAACTTCCAAAACAAGAAAACCTTTTCCTCATAAGCTAAAACACACTTTAATATAATTGCAATAGATAGTAAATTAGCAACCCACCCGATATCGCCAATTACGGCCAGTAATAAACTTATCTTTCATACAAAATCTAAAGTTACACTTCAATAAATCTGGACTATTTCTAAATATCTGTCATTAAGAGCCTAACACAAGTTACAAACGCAAAGTACAAAATAGCCTATAACAAGAACGGCGTCCTCAAACCAGTACAAAACAACCCAAAACACGTAGGTACGTACATAACAACAAGTAACAAAGAGTAACCAACAAAAGCAGTTTCCTAATGCTTGCGTCCTCCAAAGCCTTAATCTTTTTGTACCTCTAATTAAATTAACAAAACCCAGGAGCGCGGAAACTGGACACGCACACATGCAAAGAACACCCTAGCTCTACATTCACAGACGTACCCTTACAAGCATGAAAGGTGTAAAGTTAAAGGAGAGCTGGTGTGTGTGAGTGGAATCGCCGTGCGTGTATATGTGTGTGTTTTAGTTAAGGGTCGTCATTTCTCTTGGACCCTCCCCCATAGTGTCCGCAGAAAGGTGAGTTAAGAGGAACCTTTATAGAGCTGATAACAACTTTTTTATTTTATATTAATTTTTATGAAGTCAATTTAATTATGATGTAAATCATTTCAGGTCGCAGGATCTCATTTAATATAAAAAGGCGTTGGAGCATTTCTTCTTTGGTAATTGAAATATTGTAGTGTTTAGTTATTACCTCTTTTAGTAATACTTGCACATGAAAATAAAATTTGATGAATGAAAAAAACGCATCAGTTAAGTAATGAGAAGTTACAACATTCTTTTTAAATTGTTTTCTGTTAAATATACTAGGTTTATTAGAAAATCAGACAGATAAGTGATTAAAGGTATGTTTTTTTACTCTAAGCGATGTTTTAAGTTCACACTTCAAACTATAATATGATGTTAACGAATGTTAACACTAAGTCAAGGCTTTTGTTTGGTTAGGAACAAATTAACTTCCTTAGTAGCGATCATTTCTCAAAGTTATATGAGATAGATATTATTTAATGTGAGCTATTTACAGTGTTCACAGTGAAACGCGAATTTATTTATAAATATTTGATAGCAGCGCGGGCAGTAATAATAATTTATGATTGTATATGTATTGAAAATAATAATATTTATAAAAAAATATTATTTTATTTTAAGTTAGTTAATTGCAGTCCCACAGGGACCGGTTGGAAGCAGCCCGCATACAGCCCTTGCCTACGATCTTAGTCAGGTCGTCTGTCCACCAGGCCGTCGGCCGTCCTATGCTGCGCTTGCCAGTCCGGGGAGGCCTATGTCCATCAGTGGACGTCCTATGGCTGAGATGAATATGATGATGATAAATTGCAGTTCTGTATTACAAATATGTATTTGTAAAATCGAATCCTATGAATAGTATTTTTTTTTAATACATGTCGATCACATGAAATAATTTAAGTTTAAATACTTTTTTTTTTACTTTTTTGTTTTAATACTTTTGTTTTATCAACTCTATAGAAATCACAGAGACAAACAGACATCCCCCAGCATCCTCCCTCGGACTTTAATATTGATCAGTGTCCGGTCGCGGTCAGGTAGTCCTGCCAACGGGCGCATGCGCCCATACCTGCCCATAACTGTTGCAATGTATGGAGGTAACTTTACTCAGAATATATGTGAACGTTACGGGAAAGTGTGGACTTTTCTTCAAGCTTAGCATTACGGTGACAGTCACTCAAGATCGGCAGTGTAATTAACGCATTGCAACTTTAATTGCGATTCGTAATACATAACCATGGCATTTTATATAAAAGAGTTTCCACAAATTGGGCCTCAAATGGTTCTCCAACCCTTTAAACGCGAGAAGCTGAACTCCTAGCATCCTAGAATCCTGTGGATATCAGTACTTTTTATGTTTTTTTAAGCCTATAAGATTACGTTTGATTGCTGTCTCACCTGGTGTTAAGTGATGAGGCGGTCTAAGGTGTAGCATGCAAACTTAAAAGGTTCCTATTCACTGACTAAATATTTTTGAAACTGTAATGTTATTGATTGGATATAGGAAAAGCGAGTTTTTCTGATCATGTTTTTTGTACTTACTAGAAGGCCCAACCTAGCTATGCTTAAGTTTAATCCTGTCTTTGAAAGCAAAAATATTCCTATTCTTTTTCTAATACATGGCTCATCTGGCACTTACTGTTTAGATAGTTTTGTTACGTAACGTTCGGAAGAAAACAAACTCAAGTATCCTATTAGTTTCCATAACATCATGCAAACATAGTGCTCTTATCATACAAAATTACTGTAAAAAGATTCCCCCGATTTAATATCAGAACGAAGTCCCTAAATTCCGTATCATGTAAAAGAACACTTTCAATATCGGGATTGGTATCCCTTTGGCCGTAACAAGGTTTTATTAGATCCCACTAAAGGGCATCCCCACACAAAGGTGGTACAAGAAACCCTTTTTCTACCTTACTTCAAATATATTAACTGTCCCGCTACCTTTGGTATCCATGATTCTGGCTTGACTAGATATGGCAAACTATTAGCAAATATTATTTCAACAATCTAATTTCAGTGCATATTTGACTTTTAGTTTATCAAACAATGTTTTAAAACACGTAGTTTATATCATTTCGTCGGTATCGAAAAACTTAAATAAAATATTATTATGTACAAACATGTTTTTATTATGCGACTGCCCTGATTCAATGAGTTGTATAATTCATTGCATTAGTAAGGTTTTCTATGTATTTTACCGGAGCTTCGTGGCAAGTTGCTCATACTGGCAGCACTTGATAGAAACCTGGAGGGGGTGATCTGGGACGAATGACAGCTAGCTACTCTTTGCTCTAGGCGCTAGACAACTGACGCGTGCGGACGTATTTTTTTAATGGAAGTATACAATCTGTAATGCTGTGAGCAAGAAATAAATCTATTTGTCGTAATACTTAGAAGTTTTACCTGGACTGCAGCTGCCACTGGCGTTTCTGTTTAGGAGAATTCACACATCATAACTTCATGCTAAGCGTAACTTGCATTCAAATTGTATTTAAATGTTTTATTCATATGAAAATTTTGAGTTACGATATTGGTTTGAAAAGCATTAAGTTCCTATTTTGAAAAAATGTTCAACACGGCAGGGAAAAACTTCCAACAAGTAATTTAAAATTTTAACTTAAATAAAGTTGCACTACGTAACTTTGTGAAAACGTTTATATTATTATAGAAATCCCATTAAAAATCAGGCTGTGAAGGCATTTTCAACTATAAGTTAACATATAAACAGAATACTTACTCTTAACTATTTTACTATTTATATTATAAATGTATAAAACACGGGAGTTACTCACTAACTCCCCTCTCCTTGAAAAATACCGCCGAATGTGGTTGAAACTATAGTCGGAACCCTCTGATTTATTACGTGAGTAACTCCCGTGTTTTATACATTTATAATGTGTCAAAACCACGTCAGTTTTAATAACTATTTATATTGCTGGTGATATATTTATGTTGTGTTCGTTTATCATTAAAAGTAAGTGTCAGTGCTTATCTGAGAAAAACGGTGTTGCTTATTTTGTGAGAGTCAATACTCTCACAAAGTTAGTTACAAGTTAGAAACTAAACTTGTTTCATCATACATACATAACCATGAAACATATAACCGACGAGAGATATCAAAGATAGAATATTTGTAAAGTTAAACTACAAATTATTAGAATTTAGATAGACGTAGTGTAATAAAAAACTCGTTGATGGCACTAATTCTGTTATATACACTCGACTATAAAGTTCTCTAAAATTATTTTAAATAAAAATGGTGCTGATTCTATAATCGCTTAAATTCAAATTTGTATGACAGCTCACATCGGCAACGCTAACAACACTCTAAAAGCGGATAGTTTTACTTTGCACCTAATGTACCTGACGTGACGACTTATTTTACCTAAAACTACCCGCACTTTAATGAAACGATCTCATTTTAGTATTGCCATTCATAAGTGTCATACTAATACGGACTTTATCGTATCTAAATAAATTACATATTATTTAACACCATTTTAGCTTGGTTGAACAACAGAATCACTACCGATTTCAAATAAAATAAATTATTATATCAATTTCTACAATGAATTGAATATTGCTGACGATAAGGTAGATTTTTAATTAACACAGACACATCCTGCAAAGTACTAACTCTTCGTATCGTCTGGCTATTTATATCCGACGCACTTTTGTCAGGGGAAATCATGCCTTATTCGTACAGTTACATAGCTTAACCGTTGCTTAGCTATGGTAACGATGGCAACAGACCACTGTCGATATCGGGAAACGTAAATAAAATACATGTTTTTATTAATATGAAAGTTTTGCGTTATGATATTGGCAATAGGCTGGTATTAAGGGCTATTTTTAATAGCGGGTTTTATATCGATATGCTGTACGTACTACTTTTGAACACATCGTCATTAAACATTAAGTGAGATAGCAGTCAATCATTACATATACAGAGAATAATTAAACATACAGAATCAGACGACCTGACTAAGATCGCGGGCAAGGGCTGGATGCGGGCCACTTCCAACCGGTCCTTGTGGAACTTAATGGGGGAGGCATATGTGAGGAGATGATGATGATGATGATTATGATTATGAATACAGAATCCCACTAATATTATAAATGCGAACGTTGGTGTGTGTATGTTTGTTACCTCTTCACACTCAAACGTCTACACAGATTTCAATGAAATTTGGTATGTAAAATAGTTTAAACCCTGGATTAACACATAGGCTACTTTTATCTCGGAAAAAGTATAGTTCCCGTGGGATAATTGATGTAGCGGAAAAACCGTAATCAAGCTACACAGATTTCAATGAAATTTGGTATGTAAGATAGTTTAAACTCTGGATTAACACATAGGCTACTTTTATCTCGGAAAAAGTATAGTTCCCGTGGGATAATTGATGTAGCGGAAAAACCGTAATCAAGCTACACAGATTTCAATGAAATTTGGTATGTAAGATAGTTTAAACTCTGGATTAACACATAGGCTACTTTTATCTCGGAAAAAGTATAGTTCCCGTGGGATAATTGATGTAGCGGAAAAACCGTAATCAAGCTACACAGATTTCAATGAAATTTGGTATGTAAGATAGTTTAAACTCTGGATTAACACATAGGCTACTTTTATCTCGGAAAAAGTATAGTTCCCGTGGGATAATTGATGTAGCGGAAAAACCGTAATCAAGCTACACAGATTTCAATGAAATTTGGTATGTAAAATAGTTTAAACCCTGGATTAACACATAGGCTAGGTACTTTTATCTCGGAAAAAGTATAGTTCCCGTGGGATAATTGATGTAGCGGGAAAACCGTAATCCACGTGGGTGAAACCGTGGGGCGCTACTAGTCAGTTTGAAATTGAAAATAAGTTAAAAAGAAATCTTACTTATCTTTTTGTAAAATTAAGCTCCATAAACCTACTTTCAAAGCGAACAAGCTGGGTCGCTGGCCACTAGATGGCTTTGGTAAATCGCTGAAAGAAGAGATTCGTCTTGGCTCGGGTCATTGGTTTTTGAAACTTTGCGCTGAGACCAACAATAACTTTGGGACTTCTTTATTTGAACTAGCGTTTGTATTTTTAGTTGAAACATTATTGGTAACCTTTTATTATGGTTGAAATAAGCACCTACTCGTACAGTTAACAAGTAAAATGGTCTACCAGTTTTTTTTTTATTATCACACTCAGACACACAAACACCCGAACCCAGGACAAACATCTACACTCATGGCACAAATGTTTGCCCCTGCCTTTTTTTGGGCTAAGAATCTCTAAGTTAAAGAGAAAAATTATAGCCATAATCCAGTTACATATAAGAGTATCCAGTTACCAAAAAAAAAGGAATCAAGATCATTGCGTAGTTTTAAACGTACTTCTAACTGTTTAGACGATGTTGTGGTTTTTTCCTCAAAAAAATGTTATAGGAAGTACAGAAAAGAGTTTGGTAAATTTTAAACAGAAATATCAAACTTTATTAAATATAATTAAATCAGATTCTTGAATGACTAACATGAGAGAAAGTTTATACTAGTTGAGAACTTCCTGTTTTAAAAAACTGGTTATGTAGAGAAATAAGAATAAGAAGAATTGATTTGCCCAAAACACACACATAATCTGGATAACACATGTGCGGTCAAAAAGTAATAATTGATGATCTTAGATCGTATTTTGCCCTCAGGCATTTAAATTTGTCGAGGTATGACAAACCAAAATAATATAAATTGACACTAAATATATTTTTTTTAATAACATAATTAAAATAAATCAAATAATAAAAAAAACTTTATTTAAATTTAAAACTAATACTCAATACCTAAGAAGGAAGGCATACTTTTTACCATAATAGACTATTACGAGATTTAAAAAAAAATTGTAATGAATCAAAATTATTAATATATGTAAGAATGCTGGTCGCCATTGCGTCTCGAGCATGTTCTATTGTCATATTTCTTTCAGGCGCTTCATAAAATAACCTATAATACTTATGGTTGTAAACCCTTTCAGGCAGATCGAAGTATCCAATTTATTAGAAAGAGGGTGGAATCAATTAGAGCGTACACGGATTTGTGCGGAACTGGCCAAATGGCCAATAAAGGCTAACGGACCGAAATTACAATGGTGTATATGCGTCCAATGTAACAAGACCTCTTGTCAATTATTTTATAAAAAAAATTTTAACAAAAAATGCAACCGTCTTCTACACTCAAAAGTGTGAAATAACTTGTTGAAGTCGGTACCATGATAGTTCACAAAAGTAACTATCATCACAATATTGTGCTCATGTTACCGACTTCGACAAGTTATTTCACACTTTTGAGTGTTGAAGTCGGTTGCATTTTTTTATAAAAAAATTTTTTTTCACCCTTTTCAGTGACCTTTGCTACTCACGGGATCAATTAATTGTCATTGTGTGTTCTGCGATGTCTTCCACTGCGACAATAATATCATCAAGATACGCGTAGCACTTTTCAGTTATTTGGAGTATAACTCAAAATGCGCTTGTCCGATTTTGATGAAAGGAAGTATACTCTATCTAACAAAAAAGAATCATCAAAATCGGTTCATAAACGACGAAGTTATCCGCGAACACACATAAAAAAAAACATATGTACGGTCGAATTGAGTAACCTCCTTTTTTGAAGTCAGTTAAAAATATCTTATTTGTCCTCTTAACAATGGATGTTATAAGTTCATTTGATTAAAAAGTATGCAAAACTCACGAACGAAGCCTTCAACATTTTGTGAATGTCAAGGTTATCCAATTCCTTCACAACACAGAAATAGTGGGGAGGCTTAAAAAGATAAAAACCTTTTAGTTAGTGTAGCGATATCAGTGAGTAGTTAAGTTAGTCCTACCCTAAAGAAGACAAAACACGGTCTTCTCGTCAATAAAGACAATTGACACATAGCTTAAGTCAAAAATAAATTACTCAGTACCCTAGGTAAGATCGTAACCAAATAAGGTAGGTATATATACAATTAAAATAACCGGTTGCACTCCGGGAGTGTCGGCAAAGGGGAAAACAAGAAATTAAACATATTTGAATATTTTGGAATAGTTAGGGAATACTTTCGCACGAATTGCTTTATTTATCAGTATAAAAGTACTATCATTTTGTGTGGTAAAATACAATATTCATATATTGCGCTATCGTACACAAACATGGCTATAGGTATTTAAGGTTATTGATTTGATGTACCTACACATAGAATTAACATGATGACGTTTTTTTTTAAAACAATAAAATCTTTCGTCTATATAATATCGGCGTTTTGATAACCGAACTCAATTATACTTGTAACAAAACGACCTTATCAAATAAAACTAAACGAAAATTTTCCTTATTCGTAACACATTTAAGTTTAAATTTCAACGGCAGTCTACTCTCCCTCCGTCTTACGGATTCGATAACGTCACGGTTCTGACGCAAGCTTAACATTTTTTCCCCATAGAAAAGTGCACAACACCGTTAAAGAAGTTTTCACTTCAAAAAAACATATTTAAAAAAAAACTGACTACAAATAGTTATATATATGTTAACATGTTATGTGAACATATATATGTTAGTGTTATTGACGCTTTTCTTTTGGTACGCTTATGGCTCCGTCATAAGTCATTTGTTTCTGCCACAGTCCAATAATAAAAACTACAGCAATAACGAATGCTACAGAGATCTAACTACGCTGGTCGTCTATAGCCAGCTTTACAGTAATGTTAACAATACGTGTTCGGTGTCTGGCTCGTTTTTGCTGAAGATGCGTTATGGCGGCTGATGTATAAGAAATGCTACGAAGAGGTTACTTTAATTATTTTAATTAACAGATTAATAATCACTAAATATTACAATTAAAAGCCGCATTTATTTATCAGATTGAAGAAGTTGATACTTTGCAGTCGGTAAAAGGTTGATGAAATTGAAACTTTAGAGTCAGTAAATTATTTATAGCATTGTAGACTTCCTAATACAACCAAACATATATTTTAGACTAGCTGCGCCCCGCGGTTGTACCCACGTGGTGATGGAAATAAGCCTATGTGTTAATCCAGGGTAAGCTATCTCCATACCAAATTTCATCGAAATCGGTGTAGCCGTTTGAGCGTGAAAAGGTAACAAACATACATACATACACACATACACACATGCACACAAACTTTCGCTTTTATAATTATTAGGATTATGATTTTATTTACACAATTTATATATACGCGGCAACGTAAATGGAATTTATTCAAATGAGGATTGAATGCTGCGATCACATACTCTAAGGTAAAATAATTCATTGAATTAAACACGTTCTGGTGGAGATAATTCGAGAAAGTTTTACCCATTATTTTGTTGTCAGTAAGGATCAATAAAGCTTCAGTGTCATACTAGTAAATATCCTACTAATATTATAAATGCAAAAGTTTGTGTGTGTGTGTGTGTGTGTGTGTGTGTGTGTGTGTGTCTTTCACACCGATTTCGATGTAATTTCGCATGGAGATAGCTTATACTCTGGATTAACACATAGACTTATTTTCATATTCACCATCATCACCGTTATTCATCACTACGCGGGCACAACCGCGGGGCGCAGCTAGTCAGAACATATTCTAATGTTCGATAAGTACTAGTTACATTAGATGCTGGCTTAATGTCTGACTATTATAACCAGTCGAAATGAAAAAGCATTATCAGACCGATTAGTTACTTGATTTCAATTAAACTTCCACATGAAACTTTTTAATTCCATTCTGAATGTAATTCATTCAAATTGGTTTTAAATCCTATATAAAATTACCCGGATTATTTCGTAGCTCGTAGCTTTGTAGCATCGTAGGTCCGTAGTCCCATAGCGGCTACGTCGTAGGTGGGTGTAGGGGTGGCGCTGACCGCGACATTTGTTGCCCGTCCACCCCATGTCGGCCGACTTAATGTGCTTTATCTATGTGTGTGTGGGTGAACATGAATGTGTGTGTGCTTAATTTGGGATTATGTTGGAAAGAAAATTAGGGTAAGCGTTACATGTTTTTGGTGTAGATTTTTTCTCCATTCAAAGTAGAATAGGTAATATTATAATTATGTATTTTGACATTTAATTTCACGCCATAAAATATTGAGCGCAGATTTTTTCCATTGCTTTGAATACCTACTTCTAAGATTTTTTATCAGTTATTCCATAGTTTGTAATGCAAGTTCAGATATTTAAAAAAATGTTAAATGCAATCTATACTTATGAATTCAACGTTTATTTAATTAACTATTTGCTCTTTTCAATGCAATAATATAATATTTGTGGGATACTGGCCTAGAATTGTATATATAGACATAGACATCGTTTATTTACAGCTTCAGCACACAACAATATATTATTATATAATTATTATTATTACCTATGTAAATATACGTAAATTGTTGTGCTGATAAAATTACCTCAACCGTCGAAATTGTTTTCATTTTAGATTTATTCTAAAATACGAATTTTATGAAATGCTTAGTATGTTATATACCTAATATTATGAAGTTAAAAGTTTCTCTGTTGTTTGTCTCTATGTTTGCATGTATGTTAGTTACTCCTTCACACTGAAACGGCTAATCTGATTTGCATGAAATTTTGAATGAAGTACCCTGGAATAACACATAGAATACTGTTTTCCCGAAAATATTTACCTTTTTGTTGTTTAAACTGGCGTGGTTTTCACACATTATGAATGTATAAAATACGGGAATGACTCACGTAGTAAGTCAGAGTGTTCCTACTATAGTTTCAACCACATCCAGTGGTCTTTTTCAAGAAGAATACGGGGCGCTCGCGGACGCGATCACGGTTCGTTTACTAGACGGGTACCTCTAGTTGAATAATATTGACCTTTGCAATGGAAAGACGGAAAAACACAAATATCGTCAAAACCATGTAATTTCACCACAGACAGGTAACAGCTAACGGGGCGCAGCTAGTACAAGTATATATGAAAATATTCACATATTTTATTGCACCTACGTAGGCTGAGCAAAGATAACAAATTTATTTCTCTCGACTGGTAATACTACTTTCAAAATTTGGACCAAAATAAAATCAAACTAACTTTCGGTCTGGAATGCACAACTTTAATTCACTATTTTCACAATTCACGCCCTAACCCTGCTTCACAGCGTGGGGTATTTTCGACCAATGGTCCCACCGTCCTAGAGGCGGGTCCAGTATTGCAAAGAGGGTGGTGGGGTGAGAGATAGGGTGGCAACTGACCGCCACCCCACCCTATCTTACCCCACTGGCTATTTACTGCGATTTTATTTGCACACGCTCTAGCACACGAGAATTTGAGCTCAGTATGTTTACTTGGTTCAACTGATGTAATTAAACAATGCTAAATATGGACTCGCCAGCGAGTATTGCTATAATAAGAAGAAAAATGGAGCTACATTACAAAAATACAACTAATCTGAAGTGTAAGAAACTGTAGCAAGAATTACACAATTTATTTATAACTAGGTGTGCCCCGCGATTTTACCTTTATTATGGTGATGATTGATGATGAGGATGATGATGAAAAGTAGCATATGTGTTAATCCAGGGTATTAACTATCACCATACCAAATTTCATCGAAATTGGTGTAGCCGTTTGAGCGTGAAGAGGTAACAAACATTCTCACATACACACATACTTTCGCATTCATAATTTTAGTAGGATAATGTAATAATTCTTACCTATAAACACTGTATGCTATGATATAGATCGTCTATTTGAACATAAAATGGAAGATTCATTTCTTTACGAAAAGTGGATTGAATAAGTTTTGTGCACATCTTCAATGGAGACTGGCCGGTTGGCGCAGTTGGTAGCACTCTGCCTTCTGAGCCGCTGGTCCCGGGTTCGATTCCCGGACAGGTCAAACATTTGTGTGCATGAACATGTCTGTTTGACCTGTGTCTGGGTGTGTATATGTATATAAGTATATATATCAGTCATCAGGTTACCATAGCACAGGCTCTGTCTAGTTTGGGACCTGAAGACCTTGTGCGAATGTTAATACATAAATTAAAAAATTATATATTAAATTAAAATTAATTAAAGTAAAATTAAATTAAATTTAATTACAAATTTTAAATGACTTTAAATGACTTTATAATTTACAAAAGAGCGATCAATCTTTTATTTTCATCTGTCATCATATATGTGTTGTTATTTACATCTGTCATTCATCATATTATGTCTTTCGACTTGAATATAGCCAATTATTTCATGAGGCTATACTCGTATAGAACATACCAGATTTCAAATCAAATCTCTAATAATCACTATTTAAATTTTAACATTTATAGTTTTATTTAAAAAACATATTATCGAATTTGTATCTCAGCCGGTTTTATGTCCTTTCAAATCCAAATTAGTAGAACGCCTGTGAGGTTTCTAGTATATAATATAATGTATTTACATATTATTATATACAAAATATATATATATTAGTACTTTATTGTTGTCCAGAGGTAGGAATCGTGGTAGCTATAACACAGGGAATCCTAGTACAGCTACCAATGACCATCCTTGGTATATCTAGATAACTTACTCATTTAATTATACCTTGTAATCAATACTTAGGATAACTTGATATAATTATTGTTTGATGAATAAATTATTTAACTTAGGTTTGATTTGAATGTGAACATATTCATTACACTGTATTAGAAACTTTACATGTATATGACTGGCCGGTTGGCGCAGTTGGTAGCTTTCTGCGTTCTGAGCCGCTGGTCCCGGGGTTCGATTCCCGGACAGGTCAAACATTTGTGTGTATGAACATGTCTGTTTGACCTGTGTCTGGGTGTGTATATATGTATAAGTATATATCAGTCATCAGGTTACCATAGTACTCTGCCTAGTTTGGAACCTGAAGACCTTGTGTGAATGTCGTCACATGTTAAATTAAAAATTAAATATCAAAATATAACATTATCCTTAAAACATATTATCTATGTACTTTCCCCAGGAGATCTTAAGGCATCTCTTCCTCACCTATATAAGTGTTTGTTATGGTAGGCCAGCAAATGTGCTATATCCAGAAAATCTTTTAGTGTTTTGTAACTTTACACGCGTGAGGTAATTTTTTACTTTTGCAAATTGCTACTACCTAAATTAAATAATGTATGCAAAATCTTCAATATTAATTGTTATTATTTCCTAAATTTAAATATAATTATTATTATGGTCATATGACTATAGTTCCTCACATGATCACAAAAATACTTACTAGCTTATAGCCTATAAGCCTATTGCAAGATACTTTACATATCAAAATGGCATCTAATAGAATAACATAAGTTTTGAATTACAAACCGCAATAATAATAGATGTTCTAGGTTATGCAACAAGACATTTTGTGATTTTATTTAAATACTACGTGGAGAAATCGCTTCATAAATTGCTTTGAAATATAATGCGCTATGGTCAAAAAATATAGCAAAAATCGTAGACTAACTAAAATAAATACAGCAAAACCGAACGACAATGAAAACTAGCATTAACGACGTCTTATAACAAGATAATTTATTTCACGAAGCCGCGTTCCGAACGTCTCCGTAACAAACTAACAACAAACATTTCCATGTTGAGAATAATTGGACCCATCCGAGTAAGAAGAAAAATACCGAGCCATCTCCTCAAAAATATGTTACGTCTCGGATCCATTGTCCTTTGAAAAAAGAATATCACATAACGAACTTGAGTTCCGACTTTATATCAAATATCACGCATGACGCGACTCTCCCCCTCCGAGGGAGGGCAATAAAAAATAATATATTGGAATATGTTGGAAATAACAGCGTATCATCCTTCGCCTGGATACCGGGTCCTCCCGTCCTCATACGAGGACATTCGTTCTTGACGAGTCCGGCCTCTTTTTATTGTCTCGCCGAAACTGCTGACGTGCGTAACGGTTTCATGTTTGTTATTTCGACGCATGAATAAAATTATGTTACGGCTTTATTACGATACGGGGAGTGATAAGGAAAATTGTAGGCTTTTTGCGATCATTACGCATACGCAATTTATGTCAATGACCGAAAACACCAAAAAGTATCAGGGCAAATTTATAAATTCCAACTCACCCAATGTCAATAAAAAAACAAAACACTATCACTTTCTTAATCATAAGGCACAGACTAACGCACATCGTTGCCAAATATTATCACTACAAAATCGAACTTCAAAAACTGATTCGTAAATTGCGCACACGCACCTCGGAGTTCGAAAAAGGAATGGATCAGGAAGTGAAGTGTAGACCCCCGGGGTCAGGTAGCGGGCCTTAAGAATAACGCGCGCGTTAAAGGGTTAACTAACAAAAGGTGTAATTATTATTAGAGGGTTAAGGGGTATACAAAAGAAGCGCCGTTCTCCTAAGACGGGTTTTGGGTTACGTTGAGGTTACACGCGCGGTATGTTAGGTGAGTGAATAATTAATTTACTTGAAGACACTTTTTACTTACACTTACACTTTTTACTGCGTTAGGTACTTAGCGTATTGTTGAAGATATGTTTTAATAACGACCTTTATGAATGTGACGTTAGGAAAAGTTGGTAAATAGATATTAGTTATTCAATACAGCTATCATGATATATTTCGCACATTATGTATTGTGTATTGTTTATAAATCAAAATTTTAAAAACAGTTTTTTGATGTTGTTATTTTTTAATTTGCTATTACTTATAATCTTGCGTTCGATAACTGTTTCACGTGATGTGAAGAGAGGGTTTAACATTTCCTAATGACTCTAATCATTGAAAATTGGTTGAATTTGGAAGCAAATGACGTTGCCTAAAATTATGTTATAATGTTACTAGACAATTCATTAGCTTTCGCATACTACCAATTTTGCTGCGGGGTACCGGCCTAGAATTGTACAACTCCATCTCTACCTGTAGGTGCCCGTAAGAGTCGGTTAAAGGAGCACGTACCTGATGGTGAGCAGCAGCACCTTCTGTGGATAAAATCAACATACTGTCAACCCGCCTGCCAAGCGTGGCGAGCACTGGCGAACACCCCTAAAATAGATATGAGGTAGGCCTATATCCATCAATGGAAGTTCTATGGCTGAGATAATAATAATAATTATCATTAAAATTACTCAAGAGCCAGAAATAAAACTTTACATGTCAGAAAATAAAGACTTAAATTCCGCAGCATTGTAATATTTGAAGTTTTAACATATTTCATTCAAAAGTAAAGTAACCGTACATTATGCATTATGAAAATTATATGTAAGTACCTACCTAAGTTTCGTTGCTACTCAAAACTATAATATTTTGAATTATAATTTTTGAACATGAAAAAGTCACTGCACTAATCACTTTTATAGCTTGTAAAAATTGCAATTTTTATTCAGCAATAAACTAAATACGCTACTTGGCTGCACTTTCACGTGTGAACCCATCGACTGTCATCTTCCACGACATCACAACTAACCCTTCACATGTTACCTAATGTACCTGAAACGTTCCGACCCAATAATTCATTACTGCACAAAGGCAGTACTAACTTTTTTGCTAATAGTAATAACCCTTTCAAAATCCCGTTGTCTGTGCGACCCTTGCGAATTTTTCGACACAAATAGAACACCCGATTCGAACACAAATATGTGAAAAAAAAACTTCTTTTAAACTTTGTCTCTGGCCATAAATCAGTTGAAAAATAACAGTTGCAGTTATACGTTCAATATTTGAATTGAAGCGTAAAAAATATGGCAACATTAAAAAAGATTATACCTAAGAATCTTTTCTGGTATCTATTTCATCATCATCTCAGCCATAGGACGTCCACTGCTGGACATAGGCCTCCCCCATTGATTTCCATAAGGACCTGTTGGAAGCGGCCCACATCCAGCCCTTGCCTGCGTTCTTAGTCAGGTCGTCTGTCCACCTGGTCGGTGGCCGTCCTATGCTGCGCTTGCCAGTCCGTGGTCTCCATTCTAGAACTTTTCGGCCCCAACGGCCATCAGTTCTTCGAGCTATGTGTCCTGCCCATTGCCACTTCAACTTGCTAATCCGCTGGGCTATATCGGTGACTTGCGTTCTTCTACGGATCTCCTCATTTCTGATTCGATCACGTAGAGAAACCCCGAGCATAGCCCTCTCCATAGCTCGTTGTGCGACTCTGAGCCTGCTCAGAAGGCCCATAGTCAGAGACCACGTTTCGGTTCCGTAAGTCATCACTGGTAACACACTGTTCGAAGACCTTCGTTTTCAGGCATTGGTATCTATTTAATGTAGTAATATTTTTCGCTGATATTAATTTAGAATCTTTTGACTACAATGCTACTTATTATTTAATATATATATGAAAAAATTCACACCTATCAGTCATCATTCAGACCTATGCAGATTTCGACTTTTCGATTTAACTATTTGCTAACTAGACAATTTAGCTTATTTTGTACATGTCTTATAATTTGTATAATTATATTTTTTCATTTATATTTATTAATATTTTTAATTTATTATTTTGTATAATTATAACTTTTAAAAAATACCGATAGAACTAAATTTGATTTGATAATTTATTAGTGAAACAATATTTTCGAGCTACCATATTTTTCTTTATCAACAATTCTCGCGGTAACAACGAATGCACTTGGTGTCTTACACCAGAAAAAAGGAAATTAAAAGGTCTAAGAATGTGATAAGTATCTTTTTTTGAGCCTCTACTCATCTGTTAAGTACATTTTTATAATTTTTATTTTATTTATTTATATAATACATACAATAATTATGTTACATACTAACTTATTCTAACTTATGACTATGTAGAAGTATATCTATATATAATGCTAGCATGCATTTTTAAACTAAGTTAGTTTGTTTGAGCTCTAGCTCTCACGGTAGGATACCCTGAGTCTGTGAGGGCTAGCTCGCTTCCAAATAGTTCTATTTTTGAATATTTGTGAGTTTGTGCTGAAAGTTCAATAATTAAATTTAGTAGAATACAATTAATGAAAAATGAAACAATCAAAAAATAAGAAATAAAACAATCAAATAATAAAAAAATAAATAAAACAATCAAATAAAATGAATATAGCATAAAGAAATTATATATTAATTCTAAGCAGTTTTTCTGTGCTTGACTGGTCTAATGTCACTAGATATTCCGTTATTTTGCGCTTGGCTACATAATTAGTATCATGCAATATGTTTAGTGTTTTATTTAATTGTTGGTAAATATACGATCCCAAATAATTAAAACATTTTTGTCCGATTCTTCGTCTTGTTGTCACTGTTTCCCATTTTTGCAGACGTTTAGGTTTCAATGGATTACCTTTCATGGTTTGTTGGGCGGATTTGTGAAAGCGTAAAGCAGTCGCGAGCACAAATAGTTGTCGTACCCTTAATTCTTTGGTGTCCCTGTACAAGTCATTTGTAGGGTACCTAAAAGGCTTTTTATGTGCTACTTTAAGTACAGCGCGCTGGGCTCTTTCTGCTGGCATTAGGTGAGTAGCGTATGCAGCACCCCATGATGTTACACAGTAGTTTAGAAGTGACTTGCACAGGGCTGCGTAGACCATTTTTATAATTTTAACATCTGCCACAGATTGCAGTTTTTTGAAAACATAAAGTAATTTTCTTAAGCGATTACGTAAAGCACTTATTTGTTTGGTCCAAGACAAGAGTTCATCAATGTATATTCCTAAATATTTAACATGCTTTACTTTTTCTAGTACGGGACACATATTACATAGGTTGTCTTGTGCAGCAATACTACAATTGTGTAATTTAATACACATTGAATTTGGAGGCGCAGTACGACTTGAAACATGAAACGCAAGTATTTTAGTTTTATCAGAGTTTAGTGTAAGCAAATTTGTTTGTAGCCATTTCACTATCTCGCGCAGTCCATCGTTTGTAGTCTTGGCTAGTGCATCCCAACTTTCTCCATGAAAGATGACAGCAGTATCATCCGCAAATTTATCGCGCATCAACACGCATCAGGATTTGTCCCGTCTCTTCTACCTGTAAACACCCGCGCGCCAGCAACCTAAGTCGCCGCAGTCTGTTATGTCTTCGACAAGTCTTAAGCCCTTAGTAAAGTATTCATCGTATGAGTAAAATTCATTTTGAATTACGTCATTTGTTTCAGTTTTTAGTAGATTTTCCTACGAGCTTAAATACTTTTTAAAGTTTATGATAGTAAGTAGTATCTTTGGAAAGCTTACTTAATATCTTCAAATTATTGCTGTTTTAATGCTTATGTGCATATATTTAACTACTATCAACAATGGCACAAAAACCAATGTGTGGGGCTGCAACATTCCACTTGAAATGCAAGATCTTAGATAGCATTCAAAGCTAATTCCGTACTTGACGTGTGCTGCCATCTATGGTGCTCAAATAGGCCGCCTAATTTTACCTTTGTTATGGAAATTTCAGATCTGCTGATAACTGAAGAGGTGCTTAAACTTAAGAGTAAAATATTCACTTTGTAATCGTTGGCAGATTTGGGGCAGATAATTTAAAAAGTTTGGTTTTTATTACCAGGTGAGAAATTAACCCTGTAAATAGTTAATTTTGATTTAGTAAAGAATTGGGAATGTCACAGGAACTCTACTATGAAGATAAACAATTTTTTTTTTTTTAATTGTAAATAAATCGTTTTGTTCCCCTTTTCTTATACCGCTGCACTTACACATTGTACACAAACGTTAACACTAATTTTGGAAAATAAAACAATAAGTATTAACTAAATCTTCACCATCCAAATGTCCCGCCACAGTTACCAGTAGTAATTGTGTAGAGGAATCAATGGGGGAGGCCTATGTCCAGCAGTGGACGTCCTTTGGCTGAGAGGATGATGATGACAATATGGGATTCTTCAAAAAGAGAGTTTACAGAGTCTTAAAAGGTTTGGCAACGTATCGTAATGCCCCCAAGGTTTCATATATCCATAGGCGACAATGATCGCTTACCGCTGACAGGCTCAGGCAGCCCGTCTGCTTAATTGCCAATTATTCCACAAAAAAGTATAAGTTCTCATTCGAAATAACGTTTCACGGTCCAACTACAAAAATAAACTTTTGGAAACGTTTTGTTGGTTATAATTTGAATAAAGTGATGCCCTCACCGCTATGAGAACACCAAACTGATAAAATAATACTAACATATTTTCTCTAAATTATTATTACTCGTGCACTTAATTCAAATTTAGCACTCAACGCGTATCGATTAGAAGCATCTGCTTGCACCACAATCATTTCACTACACGTCGTCATACAACCCTTATGCAAAATTGAATAGAACCATAGAACCCTATTCTCCTCTATCAGGTATACGCAAAAATGGCAACATTCAAATTATTAAAAACCTGGTCTGTGATCTATGGAAGGGTTAAGCCCCATTGTTTGGGTTAGCAAGGGTTTGTCTATGGATTTGTACAACGGTCTTCGTTGTGCAAATAGCGAATCTATGCAATATTCAGTTGATTCAATAGTAGTGATCTGCAGAATACTTAGTGTGTAAGCGTGTTATTTTCACATCATATTTATATATAGTTAAAATACATAGTTCTCGAATGGAGGCCACGGACTCGCAAGCGCAGCATAGGACGGCCACCGACCACGTGGACAGACGACCTGACTAAGATCGCAGGCAAAGGTTGGATGCGGGCCGCTTTCAACAGGTCCTTGTGGAAATCAATGGGGGAGGCCTATGTCCAGCAGTGGACGTCCTATGGCTGAGATGATGATGATTGAAAATACATAGGTGGATATAATATAATCTTACAGGTACAGCATTTGTCAATTCGTTTTACCAATATATATTTATATCACTTTAAAGCTAGAAAGTCCGATTACATCAATTTGAGTCAATCGTGCACATTGTCTTACGTGTTTTAATTTTTGAAGTGAAAACTTCATTAGCGGCTTGTGCACTTTTGTTTATGGAAAAATGTTAAACTCGCGTCAGAACACGTGACACTGATCGCAAAATTCTTGAGACGCATGACGTCGATCGTAAGATGGAGTGAGAGTAGTTGACATTTACCTAAACATAAATGTGTTACGAATAAGGAACATTGTCGTTTGTTGGTAGGTATAATACGACCTTTTTGAAGCAGACCGCGCTCACCTCGCTCGTCCGTTTAACATATTGATTTTGACTTCATTCTATACTCTACCGCCCTCACTATAATGTTTAATGTGTATAGATACATAAAATAAAATAGGTATCTTCTAGGCAGGCGTGCTCCATCGTAGACCGCATCATCACTTAACATCAGGTGAGATTGTGGTCAAACGCCTGCCTATTCACAATAAAAAAAAAATCAATAAACCCAAATAACTATTGTCAACTTTGTGTATGATAGCGCATTAAATGAATATTGTATTTTTTTACAACATAAATGCATGTTTTCACTTCTGCCGGCACTCCCGGAGTGCAACCCGTTTCTTTTTTTGTATACGAGTATCACACTTCAAAACTGAGTGCATAAAAGTATATGTGACAGAGATGATATTATATTAATATTGAATGGATTAGTTTTAACGGAACGTTGAATGAACAGACATACAAATAGTCTAAAAATATGCTACAGTACTTTTTCATTAGACAACAATCAAAAGGAGAGAGCTATGAGCCCAGGAATATCATAAAAGGTCATTGGGTTATGTGAACCGTAAAAATCCCGTTCCGAAAAATTTCAGTGTTGCCTCTTGACACCATAAAACATTGTTATTTCGCCAATTGGCGGCAAAAAATACCCCAAACAGGGAAACGGGGTTAAAATCCACTTATTTTGGGGTAAAACTTGAGTGATATATTGTATAATACTAATTATATTTGTATGGATCTCGGATTGAGGGTCATTTATTACTTTTTTGGATGATTTTTGGAGGGTTTCCGTATTTTGGTGTTTTTGTAACGTTTATTGTAGTTTGTTGATGATTTGGATTTATTGCACTGTCATGTATTGTGGGAAAGTTGAACCGATTAGAAATAATAACTAGTTAAGTATTTTGAAAATATGATTATATCTAATTCTACTTATTGTTAATTCGTTGAGAATACTGATTTCTGTGAAGTATTAGTTGAACATTAATTATGTTTAATAACAGGGATAGGTAATTGAAGTCTCAGAAACATAACTATGTAATACCTATTACTTATGTCTACTCGTGGGACTTGCACCTATAACTACAGAATACCGTCTCTGTCGCTTTGCCAACTAAGCTTTAGTAGCACACCAAAATTAACCAAATTTTTTTTTTTTTTATTTCTTATAAAATTTAAAGGAGTTTTGTCACAGAGTGACCATGTCACTCCCGTACATACACATTACAAATTTATCATCAATAAACACCTAAATAATTCTCAAATAAAGTTTGATCAGTATCTTCGCTTCCTCGGAAAGCGGGGAAGCCAAGATACTGTTGCAAACGCCCAGGTTATAACAATTAATTGATTTCTGCCGTTGAGCTTCGTTCCGAACACACTCCATCAACACGTGATGCTCATCTTCTATCACATTACAATCTAAGCAGTTGGGGGAATCCGAGATTCCCATTAAGAATCTAAACTTGTTTGAAGGGAATTATCCAAATGTCATTCATCATTACGGTTACCATCTAACGGGATGATTTTTTTGCGAGTTTTTATAATTTAATTTATATTTCGTAGATCATTCTAATTTGAGCAATTCAATAGCTATTGGCTGAAGATAACATGTACCAGGAGTATCTAATACTTATATATAAATTTAAAAAAATAGAATTATTTTATTAACTCAGTGATCATTTATCTACATGAAAAAAAAGATTTTTCATTTTGATGGTGTTAAAACACCATTTCGGTTTGTAAAATGAAACTAATAAATACATTATAGTATGGCCGGCTATGGAGTGTCTTTGACAGTTGGTGTCCGAATTGTCGTTGTGTCCGTTAAATGAAATGCAGTATGTGATAAAGTATTCAATAAAAGCTATTTTAGATATTTAAACCCTAAGTATAATGTAATTATACCGTCTATGCAATTTTGAAACGTTAACAATTATTGATAAAGTGAATTGTTGAATGTCACTTTCTCAGTCTGCATTTTTGGTATATTTATTATTCTTGAATGATTATCTCTAATTGTAGAGTATAAAATACTGTTATGGCCTTTTTTCATGGTTGAAATGCTTAATTCTTCATTTCTAAAACTATTACATTGTATGATATTAACTTTTATTGCTTGTAAACGTGCGTCTAACACGCTGGTTTCGTAATTCGGTTCATATTTTGTTATCTCAGAGGTGCGTTATTTGTAAACTGTGTAAAAGTTCGATATTCGTTCGATTAAAAAATCGTTCATTAAAATCGGTCAAGTAAGTACTCATTATTTCAAAAAACATTTTCATGTTTGAATAAATAGATTCCAATTAGTCGAAGCTGTTTTGTATTTTTTTAAATAGATGTAATTATTAAAGACCATATTATAAATATAAAATCGATAAAATTTTGATTTATCTAAGGCACTGATTTTATCATTTAAAAATGCTTGTAGAATTATTATTATATTTTGCTTTTACACATAAAACTTTAGTAACATTGAGAAATTACCAAACATTCAGACTTCAAATCCCGCACAACACTTCAAATCCTTGCACACAACAATTTAAACAAAAAATGTCGTCACAATCAATTGTGTTCAGTATTTTGGTAGCTTACAACTACCGACACTTTCGTTATCGTTTTTTTCGCCGATCCCAAACTATTGTATCGTTTTGCAAAAGTCAACGAGTGCAATTTTTGAACTATTTCGTAGGGTTATTTTTTTATGAAATCCTATTTCTCGGATTTAAAGGGATTTAGACACTTTGTTGTTGCAACAATGACGTGTTTGGAGATAGATATTTGTTTTGATTTAGTGTAGTTCCTAGTAACTGTTGGCTTTCCCACGATCTGTTTATTTATCTTTAAAAAAAGTAAATGCTTACATTAGCTGTTAGAAAAAACATTAAGATTTTTATTCCTTCATTTTAGCTTCATTTTTCGTACGCTCTGTACGGAACATTTTATTTTACTTCAACCGCTTTGTTTAAAGGCGTGTTAGCTCAAAGCTGGCTGAATTTGAAAAAAAAATCATTTGGAAGGATAAAGTTTAAGATAAGTCTACCGAAAATTAATTTTTGCAAGAAAATTTTGAAGATCTTCCAAGGCTAATTCGCCTTTTATAGGTTTTAGGTTAAATAATTATCTTTCTAATAACCTTTCATCTGGTTTACTTCTACCCTTGTTTGTGAGATTGATTTTGTTTAAGCTTACGTTTTACCGCTGTCTCACCTGATTTTAAGTGACGACGCGGTGTAAGGTTTCGCACATGGTTACCTAAAATACAACAAGTACAAGAAACACATACCTATTATTATATGTATTGTTAATTGTTTATTTTAGTGTTTTCGGATATTAATGGCAAATTGTAACAGAAACGCTGTGCAATCGTGAATATGAGAATCTGTATTAGGCAACAGGCGACTGCGGGCTCCCAAGATACAGGCCATGACTAGTTTGGGGCCCATTGTTTTCAAACTTAACTTGCTATTTCTATCTGGAAATATTGTAATGTTATTTAAATTTGTAACGTCATTATTGAAATAAATTATTTTATCTTATCTTAAAAGATGAAGCTCTGTATATAATTATAAATCGTTTCCCGCCTGACAACAACTTTTTTTGAAAGAGCTATCGTAAATGTATATACGAGACTATTGTCCTTCAAGGCATGGATCAGGTATGACTTGCATCACCCAGATAAAAAACTGAGTAATGCACTTTTCTTACAAAATATAATTATTCTGTGTCAAAGTTGTACCAGATAAATGACAGTTTGTTTCACGCCTTGATACGGCTGCAATAGTGATTCCTGCTTTGGTTACAACCCTCGACCCCTATGATTTTTGTTGGATTGGTTTATTTCGTTATTAAAATCCAAATACTATTAGGTAAACTTTAAAACAAGAAATATTACATAAAAACTTCTTTGTGATTTACTATATAACTCAAAATTCAAAGTAGGGCTAAAATTAACCGACAGCATCAACCAGATTTTTTTGCATTTTTAGGCTTTAGATTTTGTTTTAATATTTTGTAAGTATTGAGTAATTATTATTAAGAGGATTTGATACTCAACACAAACCCATTCTAGGTTTTTGTGTATTTTTAGCATAAGTTAAACAATGTAAAAACTGAATAAATGGAAAAAAAATGAATTTAATTTCAAACCCCATCGTTTTCACATAAACGTAAAAATGTAACATAACATCAACGGAATAAAAATTCAAAGCAATCCGACATAAAAACGACAATCCTAATCTTGGATCCCCTTGCATCCAATCTCACTGCCCCAATACTTGGCTTATCAGCATTCGGACACCATAACGGGGGCCAAAGCCTCATACATATTTTAGGGGGCATGGGACCCCGTTTGGTCAACTGTCAGTAATGATTTGCTGCCTTTTCCCTTACTTACGCCCCCAACTATCGACCATTTCTTTTAGACCTCACTATCCTTGCTGATTCTTCAAACATATAGCTCACGTTGCTTTAGTTAAAAAACCAGATCAGTTGATCTGCGTTGGCAAGTGTTTTGTTAGATGACAAGGTTCTCGGTGTTATGGTTATTGGGGGAGTTAGAAAAGTAAGATTATCTAACTATTTCGGACTAGCGTATACCTACCGGGGTGGATATCGCTGGAAAATATGGCTTCCTATTCCTATCTGTTTTGGTTTTTGTCGCTTCTTGATTTGTTATAGTCAGTGTGTTTGTATTTAGAATTAGTATGTTTTACTATTAAGTCCTTATAGGTAATAAAAAAAAACCTCATTTATATAAACAATATGAAAATTAACTAAATTGTGTTGCATTGCACTACATTGTGGCAGAAATATAATATAACTCATATAATTATGATAATTAAGTTGATTCGTGTCTTTTTTCCAGTTGTATTTAATTGTATGAGTTATCTTTATATCAAACACTCTTTACTGAAAGAGCGCGTACATTCAGGAATTCCTTCTATTACTCACATTCGACTGTCGCCACCAAATATAGGTTTTCACGAGCATTTAGATTTGTTTGTATGGAAATAGGGTTGAACCGCCTTATTTTTATACATAATAAATTGGATGGATGGATTGGAGGATACATTTTTATTTTATTAACCGACGTAAAAAAAGGAGGTTACTCAATTCGACCGGATAACTTCGCAATTCACTAACCGATTTTGATGATTATTTTTTGTTTGATACAGTATACTTCCGTGGTGGTCTCATTTAAATTTCATTAAAATATGTGTAGTGGTTTTTCAGTAACTGAAAAGTGCATCGCATACCTCGACGATATTATTATTGAGGGTACACCGGAAAGTATACACCACAATGCAATAATTGATTCTGTGAGCTGCTACTCACGGGATAATGTGTAATACTGATTTTAAAAAATCTTTCTTTTCCTTTCGGGAGGAACCGATTTCTACGAATTCTTTTTTTTCAATATACCAGGTTCTGTACGTGTCAGTAACGATTTACAAAAAGCATACTTACAATAAATCTATTAGATCCATATCTGCTGCCTCATTTTTTCGTACATCCAACACTTTCGTGTCTATGAAAATGCCTGAATATTGTAGATAATATTTAAGCTTTAAAAGTGTCGTGAAGTGGTCTACCACAAAGTAAAGCTGTGATTTATGACAATAGCTGAGGGGGTGAAGTTTTCTATTACTCTAGTTCTAAGTTCTTAGTCAAACATTAAAAGTTAAACGAAACAAAACGTTGTATTTACCTTACGAAAAGTAGTGTGTAATTTACCTTTGTCTGTGGCGCGGATAGCTTGTCTCAGTCTTCGTATATAATTATAAAAAGTAGCCTATGTGTTAAGAGGATTCTATACCAAACACTGTTTTCGCGTTTTAGGTATCTATTAAGCGAACATATTGCTATCTCAGCTTTCCTCCAACCCCCTATGCAACCGATAGAGAGAGTTGCTGCTCGTGAGATTTATACTGTAACATTTTTGATAGAACGTAAATTTCCAAGCTCTTTTCCCGCTTTGTAATAAAAAAAATGTTATTTATGTCAATCGCTTTATTATACGTACTATATACGTTTTATTTTTCAAAAAAGTTGATGGCTTTGAAAAAAATAACTTTAAATAACCACAGCGTCAGCGCAATAATTCACTGGTTGTGATGCTTGTCCTTTCTTCCTCTTAATTCAGCATTCAGGGTATAGGGTACCTACCTAAATTTAGAATTTACCTTAGGTATGTCTAAGCCGTTATAACGCGTGATGAAATAACAACTACACATACACACAAACTTTCGCATTTATAGTGTTACTGTGATTAGGATAAGCATCATAGCATAAAAATAATGTATTATCTTTTTATATATATGTTATGATTCTAAGAAACTACAAAAGGTGACAGCCCTATTTAAGATACGTAACAGCAACGTGACACCAGCAATGGCCGCCAGATTCGGCACAGCAAATAGCATTTGTGTCACGCAAACAACTTGCTTCGGCTATCGCATTACGTGCTTCAAATACCTTAAAGTATATGAACATAGGGAACATAACAATAATACCTATATTGGACTATAGTGCTAATACACGCTGCTTACTTAAAACTGAGTCAAGTTATACAAGTTCACTTACGCTAAGTAGTGAGGAGAGCGCTATGCTCGGGATTTCTCTACGTGATCGAAGGAAGCGGAATGAGAAATGAGAAAATCCTTAGAAGAACGAGTCACCTACATAGCTCTGTGGGGGGGGGGGGGGGGCTATGTAGGTGACTTTTGTTCTTCCTAAGTGTGTGTATGTGTGGCAAGTTGAAGTGTCAATGGGCAGGGCACTCGCAGCTCGAAGACCTGATAACCGTTGGGGTCGAAAGGTTCTCGAATTGAGATCACGGATGGCAAGCGCAGCATAGGAGACAGACGACTTGACGAAGATCGCAGGGCTGGGCTGATGGCTGATGCGGCACGAAGAGTTTCTTTTATTTATAAAATGCCTCATTACAATATTTCTGAGTTTCAATAGTTCGGGTGCCTTTTGGTTTACATGGCATTCCATTTATTTTTATTTACGATATATTTAGAGAGCTCGTTAATAGTTGACATCAAAACAAATATAAGTTACATTTAAATACAAAATTACCAGTAAAAGATTTTTTTCTGAAACATCCTAAAATATTTCATGTTTATTGAACATTCTGTGAAGTAAATTGGTGTATCAATATTATTTGCCGATCTAGTTTGTTGAAGCATCACAAATAAGTTATCATAACTTGTTATACCGTTCCAGAAAAAAATATGTGTTTGCTCACCTTCAAGTAAGAAAGCCATAGAATATTGAACAGAAGGGTCACCAAATACCATTATTGTATTGCATCCTTGTTATTGGTTTTATTGTTTACTAGCTGCGCCCCGCGGTTTCACCCGCGTGCACTACGTTTTTCCCGCTGACTCAGTTATCCCACGGGAACCATACTTCTTCCAGGACAAAAAGTAGCCTATGTCCTTCTCCAAAGTCCCATGTATCTTTATACCAAATTTTATCTAAATCGGTCAAGCCGTTTTCATGTTATGTCGTGACAACGGAAAACGGGTTTCATTTTTATATATATAGAAGATAATAAAAATATTGCTTAACACGGGATACGCACCATGATTTAGATTTTGATTGAGTTCCCGATATTTCGGCGTGGTTATATTCGGCGGATATTGTGACCGTACGAATATCCGCAGTGATACAGTGAGTGTTTTGTAGAAACTTGTAGAAGCAATCGAGTTCTAGTGCCAGTGGTACCCGTAGCAAAAGACTAAAAAAGAGGGTAGACGGATATGTCTGTCCTTAACATTTCAATATATTTTTACATCTACCGCTTTCTTCAGTCTCTCCGTGATCATGGTGCGTGGAACCTCGCCGAAATATCGGGAACTTAATCAAAATCGAAATCATGGTGCGTGTCCCGTGTTAAAAAAAAAATATTGTGAAAAGCCATGAAAGTTTAAAACATTATTGTTTAAGCCAATTAAAACCAATTATTGTGTTTGCAGATTGTATGTCTTATCACAATCCTACCACAAAACAGATACGTACAGAAGTCAATCACATGTATGTACTTCACGTTTTATACCTACACTCGGCGGTCGCGCTAGGGTTGCCAACTTTGTCTTATGCACAAAAACTATCGTAGTAGTGGCACTCGTATCTAGTTGTTTGATTTATTGTTGACAATGAAACGGGAAGTACGAAAGTATAAACCAATAATAACTAAAATATCGTGCTCGCACTAATTGGCCGGTTGGCGCAGTTGGTAGCACTCTGCCTTCTAAGCCGCTGGTCCCGGGCTCGATTCCCGGACAGGTCAAACATTTGTGTGTATGAACATGTCTGTTTGACCTGTGTCTGGGTGTCTCTATGTATATAAGTATATATATCAGTCATCAAGTTACCATAGTACAGGCACTGCCTAGTTTGGGACCTGAAGACCTTGTGTGAATGTTAATAAATAAAAAAAAATTGAAATGATTTGAGTTATTGTGTCTATGAGAGGTGTCTATGTGTGCGTTGCTCGAGCGCACTTTGTATGTAGATTGACTTCTGTACCTTTCTGTTTTGTGATCCTACTAATATCATAAATGCGAAAATTTGTGTGTATGTTTGTTACTTCTTCACGCTCAAACGGCTGTACCGATTTCGATGAAATTTGGTATGTGGATACTTCAGGTCCCGGAACAACCCATAGGCTACTTTTCATCATCAATCATCACCACGAGGTAAAACCGCGGGTCGCAGCTAGTAGATATAAGATACCTACATATACATTACATATATATTCCGAAAAATGATGGTTCCTTTATGATACAAAAAATTTAATCCTACTACTATTATAAATGCGAAAGTTTGTGTGTATGTTACTTCTTCACGCTCAAACGGCTACACTGATTTCGATGAAATTTGTATGGAGATAGCTTAAGCCCTGGGTTAACACATAGGCTTATTTTAATCATCACTATTATCACTGTTTTTCAGCAGCACGCGAGTAAAACCGCGGTAGTAAAGTAGTAGTAGTAAAGTTATAAATTTGAAAGTAAGTCATTCTTATTATTTTTACTTATTATAAGCTTGCGTTTCACAACAGTCTCACCTGATGTTACCCAAGTGATGGTAGATAGTATATCTACCATATAGCGATGGCAAATCGCCGTACGTCGAGTCGACCGACGATAGTAAGGGGTTGGTGGAATTATGTAGTTCCAATGCACATTCTCCGAAATGTATCCGATAAAAAACCGATAGGCTTTCTAAGTACTTTCACATGTCTTTTAGAACATTACATTTTGGAAAGACACAGACTATTTGTGTCCAGAAGTACCTATGGTTTACGTGGTATAACTGAGATGGCAACAGATACTAGCTCAATAGTAAATCCTAATATAGGCAGTATCCTCATTAACCGGTTGATTATATAATCATTATTAATGGGCTGCTTCTGCTCATTAGCGCCGTGTTTTTCTTTAGTCTTAAACAGGGTACCTAATATTTAGATATTAAAGAAATTTACAAATAATTTAAAAACCTTAATAAAATATTATAGATAACTCAAGTGTATAATTAAGGAACCAGCTCAGAGTTATCTAAAATATTACTGTATTATGAAGCCTAAAATATGTACTTAAATTTCGATATAATTTTAATTATATCTAAAACTTAAGTGCTTGTTAATCAGATTTTAACATCGTAAGCTATTTTTTTATGGCCGTGGGGTACCGGCTTAGAATAGTACCCCCCCATGTCTTCCCGTGGGTGTCGTAGGAGTCGACTTAGGGATCACATACCAGAAGGATGGGCAGCAGCGCCTTCTGAGACTCACATTCTGTACTGCGCTCGCCAACCCGCCTGCCAAGCGTGGTGAGTATTGGCAAACCCCCCCCCTATGATATTACAAAATTCGACCAGGCCCCCAGTCCCCGGCAGCTCCGCTAAAGCTGGCTCCGGTAGCGGCCAGTGTAACGGTGGAGCAGGGGGTGCGAAGAATCCCCGGCAGACGCACGGCTACCACTCCCTCATTAAACGACCTCTGGCCCTGGTAACACATAACGTAAGAACTTTGTTGGCAGACGAGAGGATCGTCGAGATGGAAGAAGAAATGAGTAAGTTACACTGGGATATCCTAGGGTTATGTGAAGTCCGTAGAGAGGGTGAGGACACCATAACCCTTAAATCCGGTAACTTGCTCTACTACCGGGAAGGCGACCAAAAGTCCCAAGGTGGTGTCGGATTTCTCGTTCGCAAGTCCCTCACTAACAACATCATTACCATCGATAGCGTTTCGAGCAGGGTGGCATACCTAATACTCAGAATATCTAGTAGGTATTCGTTGAAGGTCATTCAGGTATATGCACCGACCTCGAAACTCGGAACCGATGAGGAGGTAGAGGCTATGTATGAGGACATTAGTAGGGCCATGCATACCTCCAAGACCCATTATACTGTTGTTATGGGGGACTTTAACGCAAAGTTGGGCAAAAGAAGTGATGGAGAGTTGAGAGTGGGGCAATTTGGTTATGGACAACGGAACCCCAGGGGACAGAGGCTGGCCGACTTCATGGAGAAAGAGGGACTCTTTATGATGAACTCTTTCTTCCAGAAGCCGCCTCACAGGAAATGGACCTGGTTGAGTCCGAACGGTTCCACGAGAAATGAGATCGATTTCATCATGACCACCAAGAAACAAATATTCAATGATGTCTCTGTGATCAACATGGTGAAAACCGGTAGTGATCACCGCATAGTAAGAGGCATATTGAATATTAATGTTAAACTTGAGAGGTCCCGTTTGATGAAATCCACGCTCCGGCCTCAAAATGTCCATATTCAAAACCCCGAGAGCTTTCAACTTGAGCTATCCAATCGCTTTGCTTGCCTTGAGAACTTTGCGTCGGTGGACGAGACCAACAACAGGCTTGTAGAAACTGTCCACGCAGTGGGGTCTAAGTTTTTCAAACCCCGCCGTACAAATGGACCTCAAAAACTCTCCAGCCATACCCTTGACCTCATGGCTGAACGACGCTCGTTGCAACTGCAATCATCCGATGACGCTGCGTCGCATAGGCAGCTCAATAGACGAATATGGAAATCCTTGCGACACGACATCCGTACCTTTAATACAAATCGTATTAAAGATACGATCGAACGGAGAAAAGGCTCCAAAGTGTTTGCAAGAGACCGGTCTATTGGGCAAAGCCAGATGACTAAGCTGAAGAGAGATGATGGCAGTATAGCGTCGACCAAAGCAGAGGTGCTTGGAGAGATTGAGAGGTTCTATGGACAGCTATACACTTCGGTCGCTAAACCTGTTGATAGCTTGGCCAAAGACCCAAGAGCCAAGCTAACCCGACACTATACCGAAGACATCCCGGACATCAGCCTGTACGAGATTAGGATGGCTCTGAAGCAGCTTAAGAACAACAAGGCGCCGGGTGACGACGGAATCACATCAGAGCTTCTGAAAGCGGGTGGCTCACCGATACTGAAAGTCCTTCAGAAGCTCTTTAATTCCGTTGTCCTCGAAGGTTCAACGCCGGAAGCATGGAACAGAAGCGTAGCGGTGTTGTTCTTTAAGAAGGGTGACAACACATTGCTTAAGAACTACAGACCCATTTCGCTTCTGAGCCATGTTTACAAGCTGTTTTCAAGAGTCATCGCGAATCGTCTCGAACGAAGGTTTGATGACTTCCAGCCTCCCGAACAAGCCGGTTTCCGAAAAGGCTTCAGTACCATAGACCACATCCATACGCTGCGGCAAGTTATACAGAAGACCGAGGAGTATAACTTGCCCTTATGTCTAGCGTTTGTGGACTATGAGAAAGCCTTTGATTCGATCGAGACGTGGGCGGTGCTTGAGTCTCTCCAGCGTTGCCGTATTGACCATCGGTATATTGAAGTGTTGAAGTGTGTGTACAATAACGCCACCATGTCGGTCCGAGTACAAGAGCAAATTTCGAAGGCGATTCCATTGCAACGAGGCGTGAGACAGGGAGACGTTATCTCTCCGAAACTGTTCACTGCCGCATTGGAAGACGCCTTCAAGCTCTTGGAATGGCAAGGATTCGGCATCAACATCAACGGCGAGTACATCACTCACCTTCGGTTTGCCGACGATATCGTGGTCATGGCAGAATCGATGGAAGACCTCAGCACGATGCTCGAAGGCCTCAACAGAGTTTCCCTAAGGGTGGGCCTTAAAATGAACATGGACAAGACGAAAATTATGTCGAATGCCCATGTTGCGCCCGCCCCCATATCAATTGGGAACTCGATTCTCAAAGTTGTTGACCATTACGTCTACCTAGGACATACAGTCCAATTAGGTAAGTCCAACTTTGAGAAAGAGGCCAATCGTCGAATTCAACTCGGCTGGGCAGCGTTCGGGAAGCTACGAGACGTCTTCTCGTCCAAAATACCGCAATGCCTGAAAACGAAAGTCTTCGAACAGTGTGTGTTACCAGTGATGACTTACGGAACCGAAACGTGGTCTCTGACTATGGGCCTTCTGAGCAGGCTCAGAGTCACACAACGAGCTATGGAGAGGGCTATGCTCGGGGTTTCTCTACGTGATCGAATCAGAAATGAGGAGATCCGTAGAAGAACGCAAGTCACCGATATAGCCCAGCGGATTAGCAAGTTGAAGTGGCAATGGGCAGGGCACATAGCTCGAAGAACTGATGGCCGTTGGGGCCGAAAAGTTCTAGAATGGAGACCACGGACTGGCAAGCGCAGCATAGGACGGCCACCGACCAGGTGGACAGACGACCTGACTAAGATCGCAGGCAAGGGCTGGATGCGGGCCGCTTCCAACAGGTCCTTGTGGAAATCAATGGGGGAGGCCTATGTCCAGCAGTGGACGTCCTATGGCTGAGATGATGATGATGATGATGAAGCTATTTTTTTTAGGAAATAAGTTACAACAAAATTCATTTATTATAATCAAAACATCTCTAAATACAATATTTGTGAGACACAAATGAACATACTTTGTATTTAACATATCTTAAAAAACTTCATTAAATATTAGGTCAAACTGGCCACTTTGTTCTCAAATATCTGGTTGGTTTGGTTAGGAGTATTCCTTTCAAAGCCAATTGCAATGCTTATTCTTTGCGCAAGGTAAAGGCCAGCACTTTGTTCACACGTTGGTCCGATTGGACGCTCTAAAAAATCATATATTACACAGGTATTAGATATTTTTAGACATAAATTAGTTTACACATAAAGAAAAGGGGGAGAGAGTCTATGAGAAGTAAAATCATTGTAAGCATTCTGATTTATTAAATACTTGCCCCCCTGCGGTTTCACTCGCGTAGATTACGGTTTTCCCGCTACCTCAATTATCCCACGGGAACTATAATTTTCCGGGATAAAATTAGCCTATGTGTTAATCCAGGGTATAAGCTTTTTTTTATTATTATAAGTTTGCGTTTGACAACTGTCTCACCTGATGTTAAGTGATGACGTTGTCTAGGATTATCAGGTATTATCAGATTATGTATTATTATCTATTATCATTATTATATTATAAGCTATCTCCATATATGTTTGAGCGTGAAGAGGTAATAAACACACACATACACACAAACTTTCGCATTTATAATATTAGTAGGAAAATCTAGCACAGTCCAGAATAGGTAGTCAATCACATACGCCCTTCGCGTCTTAACTTCGCTTCGTCTACCGGAATAAAAGCTTCGCATGACCTGCACACTGAGTTATGCGTAGGCATAAATTGTATCCCTTGAATGCTAATGTGTGAACTATCTGTATAATATTTAGTCTGTGTTCATTTTTATCGGAGTATTTACTCTTGTTTATATAAACTTGAGGACATTAGTCCTGTAATATATCTACATTTATTTTGTGGGAGTGATCAAAAATTGCTCATCAGCGGAGCTTGCTTAAGGGCTTAACAGGTGCCAATGACTTTCGGCTTTTGACTGGCCGGTTGGCGCAGTTGGTAGCACTCTGCCTTCTGAGCCGCTGGTCCCGGGTTCGATTCCCGGACAGGTCAAACATTTGTGTGTATGAACATGTCTGTTTGACCTGTGTCTGGGTGTGTATATGTATAAAAAAAAAGTATATATATAAGTATGTATTTAAGTATATATATCAGTCATCGGGTTACCATAGTACAGGCTCTGCCTAGTTTGGGACCTGAAGACCTTGTGTGAATGTTGTCCCATATTATAAAAAAAAAAATGATGTTACAGAGGCTCGCGGGTGTTTTCAGGCAGAAAGGGCAGTACAAATCTTGATTGGAAATATTACACCTTAGGGCATAAGGGTTAACAAAATATTACTAATCACATTTTTAAGCTTTTTCATTTTCTTTCTTCAGCTGTTAGACTCGGTTCACGCGCATTCGTCGTTACTGCGAGAAGTTATGATAAAAAAAATATGATCGCACACCATTTTTTTGCTAATAAATTAGAAACATTCAATCAAGTTTTGTTCAATCACAATAATAGGCTCGACCGATCAACTAAGGTGCTGATAACGAATGACGACAGAAGTAAGGCGAATGTCCTAAATGGAAAACGACGCGATGTTCATTGCTGAACGATGATGTTATTACTGTTATAAGTGACTACTGTGTATCTATATTAACGGGCTAGTAAAAATTTAAAAAAGCTGCAAAGGTTAGTATTTTTTACTTCAGAAAAAGTAACATTGTGCATTGAAACATATTTGTTTGGTTGTGGCTTATATGTAGGTAACTACATCGAAACATTCTTCGTTTACAGTATCTACCACCTATCCACCACACTTACCACTTATAATTAACATAATGTTAATTATGAATAGTGTAAATGATCCAAATGCTAATGTAAGTTTTCGTATAAATAACGATATCATTTCAAACAACTAACATAAAATTTCGTATCTAAATTATTACTTCTGTTATCTTTATTCCAATTTTATTGAAATAAAAGTTGTTTAATTACCTTTTCAATCAAAATTGAAACCAAATTTATTATTTTTATTTTCATTTACAGTTAAAACTACCATGTAACTCGTAGCTCCGCCTTATATTATATTTAAATATTTTAAAATTCTACAAAACTCTTTTTTTTCTACAAACTACAAAATTGATTTTTTTTCAAAAACTATACAATAATCAAGGTAGTTGACCTCTCTCGAGCAAATATGGATTACCCCTATTACTTCTGATGCCCTCCGTAGATCAAGTCAAACACAGTTGCGTAAAAGCCCTCATATAAAAAAAATGCCAGTGTCGTGAGAACTCAAGAGAGTTCAGCCTCAATCCGTCCACCTGGCTTTAAGCCGTTGTCTAACTGTTCACAGACAAAAAAACTAACCCTTTAATATCGTCTTGGATCGCAAACACCCCGAGAAATCAAAAGGGTAATCAAACGTTAGACAAACGGCAGGTGTTGCCAGATGCTTCCTGATTCGCGTGAAATTATCTTTTTTTTATCACAATAGACACTACATTTGTGATATTATCCCACGTTGTCCGATGATGTGTGAAAATTAATAGCTTTCTTTTCAATTTCGGAGCCAATTGAGTCCAATATTTATTGTGAGGCGATCCTTAAGATTAATAAAGAAACTTTATTAGAAATTGTTTCAATATAAGATAATCTATTTTATTTGGGCCTTATTTTGATATCTAAACTCAATTATTTATGATATTATATTAATTGAGATTATTTTCTTTATCAAAATAAAATGTTAAATAAACTTCTAACAATACTCCAGCTAATAACGATTAGAGCATTTGAGCAATCCACTAGCTGTCGTCAGCTCAAATTTAGAAATTTGCGTACAATGGAAAAGACCATTTTCAAATTAATTAATTAAATTGCTTATTGGTAGTCATTCGCTACCAATCGCTATTCGCTAAAAATAACCGCTATTCGCCTGAACTTAACTATCATTTTGGAAAACGAAATCAGTTCTTATACGATTACGATAAAGTCTAAATTAGTATGATTAGATTAGATTAGTATGTAGTAGAATTATCAAAAATATCACTAAAATTAAATATATATATATTAAATTTGCGGGTAGTTTTAGCGAAATTAAGTCGCCACTTATTTGGTGCCTACTAAAACTAATCTAGTATTAACATCTAATATTAGTGAGAGCGTTGTATGGTTGTATGGTATGTTATACGAATTTGAATTTTAGCGTAAATAGAATACGAGCTATTTCAATTTGAATAATTTTAGTGAATTTTAGCTAGTCTGTGTGATTAACAGAATTAGGGCCAACAATAATTTAATAGCCTAATGGGAGAACAACTATTACCACTACTACATTACAAAACCACATAATAAACAAAAATACTGCATATTATAGATTCACCACTATCGTGTATCTACCACATACAAATCACTAATTGTAACACAATTATATGGCATATACTCGTATATTAAAACTACTTATCAACCGCCTACAATCGCCGTCAATCTCTCAAGAATTAAAACCCACTTCAATAAATTAATGCTCATTGAGAACGCATCGGGTTACCCTCCAAATGTCAAAGAGGCCGGATATAAACTAACCGCCTTTTCTTTACGCTTCAAAAAGAAAAAAACTACAAAAGCACCGGTGAAAAGGGTTGCCAGCACAAAAAATACTTTAGAAAACAATGTTACGCCAATTTTGTTGCGAAGGAAATTAGATATCTTTTAACCCTTTGTAGGTGTGTGGGAAAATTGCATCATAGTGTCTTGGTAACGGAACTCTTCGTACTTTTTTATTACTTACCCACCATCTGTGTAATTTTAACGGGTTAGGTGTTTACTGCTACCATGTGCGGGTAGCATTAGAGACCTTTTTGATTATATGTTTTAGTGAAGGTATTTAAACTTTCCAATGCCGGAAACAAAAAAAAAGCTGAAAATGTATTATCAAAATCAACCTGTGAGCATGCTTGCTGATCATCAACACGTAGAGATCGTAACAAAATGCCTGTCTAGTTTAAAATTGGCCAAAATGTGCATGTTATGAAGGCGAAAGTTTGTATGTGTGTAAGTTTGTTGCTCCTTCATGCTCAAACGGCTACACCGATTTCGATGAAATTTGGTATGGAGATAGACCCTAGATTAACACATGGGCTACTTTTAATCCCGAAAATAATTGCTGTTCCAGTGGGATATGCAAATAATTCAAAAACCTCTGTTACTCCTTCACGCTCGAACGGTTGAAGCGATTTCGTTGAAATTTTGTATGGAGATAGGTTAGACCCTGGAATAAACCATACTTATATTCCGAAAATCATTAGGATAATTGAAGTAGCGGTAAAACCATAATGCACACGGGTGAAACCGCGGGATGCTACTAGTAAATAATAAAATATCTTCATTCAAAAAAAGGTGTATAATTGTTTACTTATAATATATTATAGGCTATATTTAATGTATTCATACATATGTACACACTACATCTATACTAATAATATAAAGAAGAAAGATTTGTATGTAAGTATGTTTTTAACGAATTGGCTCAAAATGTACTGGACCGATTTTAAAAATTCTTTCATCATCGGATAGCTACATTCACCCTCAGTAACATAGTTTATATTATATTTTCAAAATATGGATCCTTATAATTTTTAATTTTGAAATGTTTTATCGAAGCCGGAGCGGACCGCTAGTATTTTATAAACGCATATTAGAAATAGAATGACCACCTACAGATAGATCTACTGTTTGATTGAAAGAGTACAAATCTAATATTACAATATTGCTACGTGAAGTGATTTTGTGTATGTAATCAAAAAATATCCAGATAAGATGAGTAGGCTCATGTTTTGATGGTAACCTAAAACATTCTGAATAAAATAAAGCTGCAAAGCCTTCTTCTCTTACCTACTCTAACAAAGCCTCAGATCTACGATCGTTATCATAATGACACCAGCATTTTCATATGATGAACTGTTTCATCACAGAGCAAGTTGGCCGTAATAGAATTATCGACACATAATCCATATACGGAATATAGAATCGAATACTTGGACGAATCTTCTATAATGCTATATTGATGATACTGGCACAGACTGATTAATGGTTTCCCAATGCTGAATACAATGACGACTCACGACCCTACGTTTTTTAGGGTAAGAACTCATTATAATATTTACAAACGCGCGATACATTTCTGCTTCCCTTCAAGCGCCATATTTCGTCACGAGATAAGAGCGTCAATGTATAGCACATGCAACGCTATTTCCATAGTTGCATGTAATCTTGTTACAAAGGTGGAATATAGGGTTGTCGCCAGAATAGTGACTTGTAATTTCGCGTGTGTATTATGTTCATGTTGCGTTGGAAAAATTTACAGGGGCAAGGAAAGTGGACTTTGTGGTGGTTTATTATGTTACGTGTAGTAATATAGTATTTTATTTTCAGCAAAGTAAGCAATTATTCAGTAAACAAATAAGAAAAACATCATAGATTTGAAAATATAAGGCACCACTTAAGTTATAATTAGAAATTATCGCTTATAATATTCACATAGGGTAATGTAAAGGATACATGCAATCTTATCAAGACCTATAACAGATTGGGAATTTAAATCGTTTTGTTTGGAATTAGGTATAAAGTTTTATTTATATCCCAATATGAGTACGTGAGTACACATAATACTGTACTTTGAAAGAGAAAATATCAGAGACCATTGGCCAGCAACCCATCAAAAGTAACAATATAAGCGATGACAATTGCTTACCACCAGGCCAGCCATATGCTTGTTTGGCCCTTATGACATACAAAAGTAAAATTGAAGTATATTATTTATTTTACTTATTGTACTCCACATACAGAGCATACAAACGGTAAGAGATTCTTCAAAAAGAGAGTAAGCATACTTATCATTACATCTTATAAATTGGATACGTATTGTAATACCCTCAATGTTACAGATGGGCAGACTACGGTGATCACTTACCATACGGCGGCCCGTCTGCTTCTTTGCAACCTTTTACAAAAATAAATACAATATATATTTTATATTCTATGACATTATGTAAAAACTATAATAACATTTTGTGTTCTAAAACACATTACATAAACACATTATGTGATGTTTGATTGGAAATTCTCGTGAGTTTGACACATTATTATGTATATGTGGTATCTGGCTTTATTCGCGTTTATAGTCGAAGTTTCGTCGACTATAGTTGACTATAAACGTGAATAAAGCCGGATACCACATATATATAATAATTATGTAATGTGTTACTGATTTTTATTTTTTATGTAGAAACATTTAAAAGACATTTATTTTTATTTTTTCCGCTTAAAGTGTACGTACTTTATTTTTTAATGTTATTGTTTACACCCTTACCGACTTTTCTATGTTGATCACAGTGGGATTCCATCACCGACCCGCAGTGCCAAATTACTGCACAGTAGGTTCCAAAAAACCTTACTCGAATGCGTTCTGCATTCAGTATAATTTTTAGTTCCACTTCCAATAAAAAATAAAAGAAAGCATCATTTATCATTTGCATCTATAAACAAAAATAAGTGTTTATATAATTTTGTTTTGTGATGTTTGAAATGATGATATTTTTAACCGACTTTAAAAAAGGAGGGGTCCCAATTCGACTGTATTTTTTTCTTTTTTATGCTTGTTACCTCAAATTTTTCGACTGGGTGAACTCATTTTAATATTTTTTTTATTTGAAAGCTAGTGCTACCCGTATGGTCCCATTTAAATTTAATTAAAATTGGTCAAGTGTTTTTCGAGTTATACTTGAATAACTGAAAAGTGCTACGCATACGTCGATGATATTATAGTTGCGGGTGGAGAAATCGGTGAACATACACAATGACAATCGATCCCGTGAGTAGCAAAGGTCGAATTAAAAAGTAAAAGTGGCAATGGGCAGGGCACATAGCTCGAAAAACTGAAGGCCATTGTGGTCGAAAGGTTCTCGAATGGAGACCACGGACTGGCAAACGCAGCATAGGACGGCCACCGAAAAGGTGGATGGCCGGACCTTACTAAGTTTGCAGGTAAGGGCTGGATGTGGGCAGCTTCCAAACAGTCCCTGTGGAAATCAATGTGAGAGGCATTATGTCCAGCAGTGCACGTCGTATGGCTGAGATGATGATGATATCGCTGACTCTGTTTTTAAGATATAGTTTATGTTTATCCTGTCAGCAATATTCGTAGTGTAATACAGCGCTTCCTTTTCTTGAGTCATCATCGTCATCTCAGCCATAGGACGTCCACTGCTGGACATAGGCCTCCCCCATTGATTTCCATAAGGACCTGTTGGAAGCGGCCCGCATCCAGCCCTTGCCTGCGATCTTAGTCAGGTCGTCTGTCCACCTTGTTGGTGGCCGTCCTATGCTGCGCTTGCCAGTCCGTGGTCTCCATTCTAGAACTTTTCGGCCCCAACGGCCATCAGTTCTTCGAGCTATGTGCCCTGCCCATTGCCACTTCAACTTGCTAATCCGCTGGGCTATGTCGGTGACTTGCGTTCTTCTACGGATCTCCTCATTCCTGATTCGATCACGTAGAGAAACCCCGAGCATAGCCCTCTCCATAGCTCGTTGTGCGACTCTGAGCCTGCTCAGAAGGCCCATAGTCAGAGACCACGTTTCGGTTCCGTAAGTCATCACTGGTAACACACACTGTTCGAAGACCTTCGTTTTTAGGCATTGTGGTATTTTGGACGAGAAGACGTCTCGGAGCTTCCCGAATGCTGCCCAGCCGAGTTGGATTCGACGATTGGCCTCTTTCTCAAAGTTGGACTTACCTAATTGTACTGTGTCCTAGGTATACGTAATGGTCAACAACTTTGAGAATCGAGTTTCCGATTGATACTGGGGCGGGCGCAACATGGGCATTCGACATAATTTTCGTCTTGTCCATGTTCATTTTAAGGCCCACCCTTAGGGAAACTCTGTTGAGGCCTTCGAGCATCGTGCTGAGGACTTCCATCGATTCTGCCATGACCACAATATCGTCGGCAAACCGAAGGTGAGTGATGTACTCGCCGTTGATGTTGATGCCGAATCCTTGCCATTCCAAGAGCTTGAAGGCGTCTTCCAATGCGGCAGTGAACAGTTTCGGAGAGATAACGTCTCCCTGTCTCACGCCTCGTTGCAATGGAATCGCCTTCGAAATTTGCTCTTGTACTCGGACCGACATAGTGGCGTTATTGTACAAACACTTCAACACTTCGATATACCGATGGTCAATACGGCACCGCTGGAGAGACTCAAGCACCGCCCACGTCTCGATCGAATCAAAGGCTTTCTCATAGTCCACAAACGCTAGACATAAGGGCAAGTTATACTCCTCGGTCTTCTGTATAACTTGCCGCAGCGTATGGATGTGGTCTATGGTGCTGTAGCCTTTTCGGAAACCGGCTTGTTCGGGAGGCTGGAAGTCATCAAACCTGCGTTCGAGACGATTCGCGATGACTCTTGAAAACAGCTTGTACACATGGTTCAGAAGCGAAATTTGTCTGTAGTTCTTAAGCAATGTGTTGTCACCCTTCTTAAAGAACAACACCGCTACGCTTCTGTTCCATGCTTCCGGCGTTGAACCTTCGAGGACAACGGAATTAAAGAGCTTCTGAAGGACTTTCAGTATCGGTGAGCCACCCGCTTTCAGAAGTTCTGATGTGATTCCGTCGTCACCCGGCGCCTTGTTGTTCTTAAGCTGCTTCAGAGCCATCCTAATCTCGTACAGGCTGATGTCCGGGATGTCTTCGGTATAGTGTCGGGTAAGCTTGGCTCTTGGGTCTTTGGCCAAGCTATCAACAGGTTTAGCGACCGAAGTGTATAGCTGTCCATAGAACCTCTCAATCTCTCCAAGCACCTCTGCTTTGGTCGACGCTATACTGCCATCATCTCTCTTCAGCTTAGTCATCTGGCTTTGCCCAATAGACCGGTCTCTTGCAAACACTTTGGAGCCTTTTCTCCGTTCGATCGTATCTTTAATACGATTTGTATTAAAAGTACGGATGTCGTGTCGCAAGGATTTCCATATTCGTCTATTGAGCTGCCTATATGACGTAGCGTCATCGGATGATTGCATTTGCAACGAGCGTCGTTCAGCCATGAGGTCAAGGGTATGGCTCGAGAGTTTTTGAGGTCCATTTGTGCGGCGGGGTTTGAAGAATTTAGACCCCACTGCGTGGACAGTTTCTACAAGCCTGTTGTTGGTCTCGTCCACTGACGCAAAGTTCTCAAGGCAAGCAAAGCGATTGGATAGCTCAAGTTGAAAGCTCTCGGGGTTTTGGATATGGACATTTTGAGGTCGGAGCGTGGATTTCATCAAACGGGACCTCTCAAGTTTAACATTAATATTCAATATGCCTCTTACTATGCGGTGATCACTACCGGTTTTCACCATGTTGATCACAGAGACATCATTGAATATTTGTTTCTTGGTGGTCATGATGAAATCGATCTCATTTCTTGTGGAACCGTTAGGACTCAACCATGTCCATTTCCTGTGAGGCGGCTTCTGGAAAAAAGAGTTCATCATAAAGAGTCCCTCTTTCTCCATGAAGTCGGCCAGCCTCTGTCCCCTGGGGTTCCGTTGTCCATAACCAAATTGCCCCACTCTCAACTCTCCATCACTTCTTTTGCCCAACTTTGCGTTAAAGTCCCCCATAACAACAGTATAATGGGTCTTGGAGGTATGCATGGCCCTACTAATGTCCTCATACATAGCCTCTACCTCCTCATCGGTTCCGAGTTTCGAGGTCGGTGCATATACCTGAATGACCTTCAACGAATACCTACTTGATATTCTGAGTATTAGGTATGCCACCCTGCTCGAAACGCTATCTATGGTAATGATGTTGTTAGTGAGGGACTTGCGAACGAGAAATCCGACACCACCTTGGGACTTTTGGTCGCCTTCCCGGTAGTAGAGCAAGTTACCGGATTTAAGGGTTACGGTGTCCTCACCCTCTCTACGGACTTCACACAACCCTAGGATATCCCAGTGTAACTTACTCATTTCTTCTTCCAGCTCGACGATCCTCTCGTCTGCCAACAAAGTTCTTACGTTATGTGTTACCAGGGCCAGAGGTCGTTTAATGAGGGAGTGGTAGCCGTGCGTCTGCCGGGGATTCTTCGCACCCCCTGCTCCACCGTTACACTGGCCGCTACCGGAGCCAGCTTTAGCGGAGCTGCCGGGGACTGGGGGCCTGGTCATATTTTGTACTAACATAGGGGGGGGGGGTTTGCCAATACTTACCACGCTTGGCAGGCGGGTTGGCGAGCGCAGTACAAAATGTGAGTCTCAGAAGGTGCTGCTGCCCATCCTTCTGGTACGTGATCCCTTAGTCGACTCTTACGACACCTTTTCTTGAGTAATAGTATATATTACTTAGTAAATAACGGTTATCCTACTAATCCTACTAATATTATAAATGCGAAAGTTTGTGTGTTTCTGTGTATGTGTGTATGTTTCTTACTTCTTCACGCTCAAACGGCTACATCGATTTTGGTGAAATTTAGTATAGAGATAGTTTAAGCCCTGGATAAAGGTACACATATGCTACTTTTATCCCGGAAAAATTATAGTTCCCGTGATAATTAAGGTAGCGGGAAACTCGTAATCCACGCGGGTGAACCGCGAGGCGCTACTAGTAGAGAATAAAGGTGAAATGGCAAGAAGTTTCTTTTGTCGTGTCAGATATAATAATATTTCATTATACATATAGTTTTGACCAGGAGATAATAAAACAGTGCCGAAAATGTGATCGAAATATTTGAGGTAACTAGTCACTCATGAAGAGCTTTGAATGCTTTGAAAATGTAATTTAAATTTAATTACCAAAGTATCATCTTCCTTGTAAATTTACATAAAAAAAACCGTATGCGCAAGCTGTCGCACTAAAATCAATGGGGTTATATTATTAATGGTTAACCCTTTGTCCCTGCTACCAATCGATTTCCGAACCCTGTTCAATACAATGCACATTTTAAAATTTAAAATCCGATATCTGTATGGTGTTTTTTGTGCACTACGGTGCATTTTTAACCCTTCAACGTATGTTTGGGTCTGTGGTGCTCAAGTGGAGAATAAAATTGCGTTAAAACTTCGGAGGTAGGAGGTTCTTAATTCTGATGATTAGATTTAATTTCTGTTCGGGCATGACTATTATTTTGATTAAAAGGTTTGTGTTCATGAGTGATGGAGTTATGAGCTTTAAACCATTTATCGGCGACAAATTTTTAACATATTCTCGAACTTAAAGAGAAAAACTGAACTGATTTTGATAAATATTTTTATGGGACCAATTTGATAGTGAATTTGAATTTGAATTGTATTTATTCTATAGACATTTATTACATGTACTTAAAATCGTCATATTATTCATCTTACAAAAGTAGGTATGTATATAAAGTATGAAGTTTCAAATTGATTACATGGTTACATCCAATTTCATGTAAATCGATGGTTTAATTATTACTTCCGGCATTTTAAAATAAAGTGGAACATATTACTTTAAAGCATATTTAAAAATATACACATACTTTTTATACGCTGCTGTGATTAGATAATTTCGTGGAAATTCTTTGTCCAAAATATCACATCAGCGTACTTTTTTTATTACTTAGCACATATAATATTTACAACGTTTAATAATAGGCTGTGCCTGCGTGCTATATTTTTTTTTTTACATTTGGGCATCACCAAATATACTTTGAGAACCATTATATTCGGGTTGTGTAACCACGCGGTGTCTGTACGTGACAATTTAAACAAATTCTGGGCCATTTGGCTTCTGGGGTGGATGGTTTTTAAGGACTTATTTTGAATAAAAAAAAAACGCCATTGAATACACCCGTTAGGATGCGGGACGAGTATGTGGTCTGTGATCTCTGAAGCGATTGTTAAAATATTTTACAACATACTTTGTCAAACTTTGTGTTCCGAAATTTGTTTTCTGTTATAACTCCTTGCGTTAACTTATTTTAAATATTTATCTTACAGGCAATTATTCTTTTATATATATATATATATATATCAGGACTAGTTTATTGTCTTAATATCGATATCCTTAATCGTAATCTCGATTTTCGAAGAAAATTTTGTGTAAGGACAATATGACGCTTTATAAGTTTATCCTTTCATATGTATTTCCAGGTAAACATGGCATAATATTTCTTTAAGAGTTGATGTGGTAAGCTCGATTGCCCAAATACTTAATAATTTATATATAAATACCTTTCTCCGGTACATTCAACTGCGTATCATAAGCACCGACTTATAGACCATACATCCATACATCGGATGTATGTATGTATATTTGTTACTCTTTCACGCAAAAACTACAGAACGGATTTGAATGAAATTGGGTATATAGATACCTACTTCAACTCCCAGAATAACACAAAGGCTACTTTTCATCATCATTATCATCATCAATCATCACCATATGGGTAAAATCGCAGAATCACAGATAGCTTATACCCTGGATTAAAACATAAATAAGCTTATTTTCATCATCACGATCATCACCGTTTTTCATTACCAGTTAGTAAAACGGATTTAGATGAAATTTGGTATGTAGAAACTTCAAGTCCCGGAATAACACATAGGCTACTTTTCATCATCATCATCATCATCATCATCACCGCGCTGGTAAAACCGCGGGGCGCAGCTAGTATTTATATACTATATTATCTACACATCAAACACCTTATTCAGTTACTTTCGATATCGAAGCCGTATCCGATAACAATGTAACCGCCATCCTCAGATTCCATTCGGCATGAATATTTAATATTGACGGCGCACGAGGTCTTTCAACAATGGCGATGTGAGACTCCTCGATGCTGTAATCCCTCCCTGCAGGAGATCGAGTTAGAACCGTGGCAACCCTCGGGGAGGATTTAGTAAGGCTGATGGAGTCGGCTACTTTGTTGGTCTTTCAAAAATTGTTAAGTCAAAGTATTGGTGTTTGGTAACAAGCAAGGACAATTGAGATAACATTATTTTTTATTTACATGAAAAACAAATAGCATTTTTGCCTATAGCTTTAGGTGCAAAATAATAATTTATCTTATAATTAATAATAATTTATATTACCGAGTTGAGTTCATTTACGTTAAATAGTTTTCACTTTTAGAACGAAATTAACAAATTTAAAAAAAGAGCAAGGAGTCAAGAAGTACCGATTGCTAAATATCAAAATACTAATTACAAGCAAACAGAGAAAGAAAAACAATTGTGGAACAATAATAAGTATAAATAGGTTTAGCTGAAGTGATGAAGGTATTCTATCCATACGTATTTTCTTATTTTAAAAAAAGAATATTCATCATTATATCGAAATCTAAAGATAGTATATTCTTAATCGCAAATTTTCAACATCAACAGATCACAATGGTTAGAGCAGTTTTAATTAAAGTTGTTCATTGTACGAATTAAAAATGAAATTTGCCCGATAATTAGTACGCTGAGGAGGGAAAAAAGGGGTACGCGTCCATTGGCTCGCGCTGGACGCACCGCACGCACGGCCCCTTCGGATTTTAGTTTACTTTGTATGATTTTTTTCAGATTTGTGTTCAAGTCCAACATGTAGCCGTTATTTTCTTCAAATAACGTGAGCTCCATGTGACATGCCAACAATGTAACGAAATAAAATTGCGGCATTATCAAAAATATCAGAAGTCAGCATTAAAAAACAATTGGACACTCGAATCATTTCACCAATAGCGTCCTTGCTCTCTATCATCCATCACTAGTACCTCCCACACCGTGTAGCATCCCAGATACCATTTATAACGGGGCGACAGACCAATTTATACAAAAGGAGGGTCACTTATAATTGAATGTAAAAAATAGTCCATTTTCATCTAACGTAGGGTAGATCATACTTTTGGCGCCCAACGTGGGGCAAACAAGGGGTGAAGACGACACGGCTATATAATTTTAATATTAAATGATGTGCAGCATACGGTGCCAAATTTTAACACAGCTCATCTGTTTCATGTCAATACGTGTTTGTATTTTTTTATGAGTACATAAAACAATTCTTTACATTGTCAGCTAATAAAATAGTGTATATTTATTAGAAACTTCTCAAAAAGGTCTTGATAATGTATGAAATATTCAACGTACAACTTATCTGTCATCGCTTGATACTGACAAACCACCGAGATCAATAGGTTTCTAGTAAAACTTTCATGTGTGTCGACCTACATGCGTATATATATTTAAGTTTACATGCTGTGCGATTCAGTAGCATAAAGTCGTCTATGTAAGAGCGAAACTCGCCTGTTATAAAATTTCCCTGAATAATACGTTTAGTTCGACAGTTCAACATATTTGAGTTAGTATATAGAACCTCCCGTCCTCTTGCACTAGAAGTCCAGTATTTATATTTGCACGCGCAGTATCAAGACTCGACCCCGCAAAGCTGCTATAACCTTTGCGCTGCAAATTGGATAATGTTGACGGCATTATGCTGAATGAAGCCAATATGTAGTAAAACAATACTGAGATAAAGGGAGTAATATAAAAGTTTATCCTTCTGTTTCTATGACTAGGAACTGTGTATAATTAGCTACTTCACTCCAGTTGTTCTCAGATTAAGGAATAAGGTGGCCGGAGGCATATACCCATACAATCACGTCCACAAACATCCAAGACCCGTCACAAAAATCTACGCTATTCGCATAAATATTTGACCCTACCAGGATTCGAACCCAAGGCCTAGAGGGCTATTTTTTATACAACTATACCTATAATCGCGTATAATATATCTATTTCGTTTCCGATGTTTATAACACAGTGGTCGGTCCTGGTTTTGGGAAAACATACGAAGAGGGTAATTTAATCTTAGGCGTAGATACTCTTACCCCCTTATTAATAAACATTGATTAAGCTGCGCATAGTAATTCAGTGTTTTGTTTCGTTCTTTCAACGTCAAACTTTCATATAAGCGATAAAGACAAAACACTGAATAACTATTCAGAGGTTATGCAACGTTTATTAATAAGGAAGTTAAAGTTACAAAGTAAATGAACTTATTTAGTTCAACTTTGACTTTGGCCTCAACAAATTTTAGTGCTAATTTTATCCTTTTATTTGTATTCCATTTGATTTTTACTTCACTCTTTGTTCTTCGATCTTATTATAACAGCTAGACTAGGACTACACAGTCCTAGTCTAGCTGTTATAATAAGCTAATAATAGCTTTTATATTAGTAGGACGTTCCAGTACAAATCTAAGAACGTCTAAAGAGAAGTTAGTAAGTAGGTACACACTATAACATGATATAATAAAAATATTTCAAGGGATATATCTAGTGACTTCACAATACGCGTTATTACCTGATACCGAGTAAAATTACAACGCTTGACTTATTTCGTAGAATGCCATCCTCCCCCCTCCTCTCGGACAAGACATCTAGGCGGGACGGTTTATATCTTTGAAAAATCCCATATCTCCCTGCGAGAATCACACGGACGCCGCACACGCCTACATAGCATAAATATAATAGGTTTATAAAAGATACTGGATACGGCGAGCTAAGTAAATACTGAGATTGGAGAAAAACCAGAAATCGATCTGTAAATACATTCTAACTGTACATGGTAAATTGCTTAATTCGAAATTTTGTAACAAATGATGTTTCAGATTTGATAATCTTAAAAAGTAGCGATATATTAAAGACACATAATTTTAGAGTATTGTCTATAAGTTTCTAGTGATAACTAACGATAAATTTGAGAATACACCGCATTTATAAGAAGAAGTGTTAGAAACACCATGTGATGTACGCAATGGGATGCTTAAAAGAAATTCATTAAATGTAAAAAAGGGTATTAATGTAATTTATAAGCTATGCGATGGAATCAGCTAGTAATACAATTTCAGTTTAACATGACTATGTCTAACTAATTTCGTCATGTAGAGAGAATCTGTGAAAGATAATTGACTAAGCAGGTATACATGGGTGAAGTGATTTTTATGTTCGTGATGTTTATGATCGCTCCGAGATCAGAATAAAGAAGTTCTAAGAACGGATCTGGTCAAGAGTACCTACTCTAAACCGACGCTCTTGTATGACAGGTCTGATGAGCGTGGATAAGCGCGAAGGAATTAGCAGAATCGTAGCAATTGGAAGGATGCGGTCTCCGCCTGACCCTCCGGGAGAGAAGCCTGAATTTATATATGTATATATACAGATAAGTAAGTACAATATAGTTTTTACAACTAAGTATATTCAGACTAAGTATTTTTGTTAGAAAGCCACCAGTTTTATAATAGTTGTAGACGTGGTTTATGAAAAGACTTAATTTCATTCTGTCTCATCTAGTAAGCCTAATTCTGAAGTAACTCTATTCACAGTGCTAGTTTTTTATACATTTTCTGATACATTTCTCTCTGAATGCATCTTCGGGGGTGATATTATTTGTGATAGTGTTGCTGATGCGTTATGAATATAGAGAGATTTTTAATAAAGTAGTTCCTTTACAGGGACACTGATTTTGGTAGTAAGTATTGGACTATCTGCTGAGAAAAAAAAGACGGCACAGATAAAATAAAAATTTTCTGTATATATGTGTTAAACGGTGTTCGTTTTTTTAAAAAACCGACTTCTACTCTTACCCCCTTATTAATAAACATTGATTAAGCTGCGAATAGTAATTCAGTCTTTTGTTTCGTTCTTTCAACGTCAAACTCTCATATGAGCGATAAAGACAAAATTCAGAGGTTATGCAACGTTTATTAATAAGGGAGTTAGGAAATAACAATTTCCAACACTTTCTTAAAAATTAAGAAGTAACGATATTAATTGGTCGATATTGAAAAGTAGCAATACAAAAAAAACCTACTTTTTGAAATTTTATTAATAAAAAACTCAGCTGACTTATCAATAACATCACTAAAATTTAATGTATATATAAAATTGGGGGTAGTTTTAGTGAAATTCAGTCGCCACTTATTTGGTGCTTACTAAAACTACCAATTGCTGCAATTGGTCAGCAAATTAGCGTAAATAGAATAAGAGCTATTTCAATTGAAGAATTTTAGTGAATTTAGCTAATTCGTGTGATTAACAGAATTGGGGCCAAGTAGAAAGTAAGTAAAGTTGTTTTGATGTTTTGAAACTGAAACAATTAATAGCTTTAATTAGGTACTTGTTTTGCAGAGGTGTAAGGCCCTTCACTAGTGTTTATTATGAAAAGATACCGAACTGAGGATTGATGTGATATGAGAAGCGCGAACCAATTTATTTTGTCATAAGTACAAAATGTCCAAAATAAAAATCAAAAAGTATAAAACCACTATGAGAAAATTATGAGAGACATGCAAAATGTAGGTTTATTTTTCTCTTGGGGTGAGAAAGTCCATTTTAGGCAACTCAGAGTCTAATCTTCATACATCAGAGAGAATATCCCTATCCACAGGTTTTTTAATCGATTGCGCTTTCATACAAAAATCCATATATATTAAAAGAGCTCGTTTAGCTTTAGCCTGGTTTCAATTTCATAAAGCATCACTAGTAATTTATTTTGAGTAAATTCAGACAAGAATACCCGCCAGGCTAGGTACCACCCTAAAGTTTGAAAAACAATCACCAAAAACATAGAGTGTGTTCAGGCAGCAGCATCAGTTCTTGAAAGCCAGTAAGCATTCTAGGTCTAGTGTGATAACATATTCGACCACATCGTCACTGGCGATCAAGTGAGAAAGTGGTTAAACGCTAGATCTATACAGTATAAAAAAAAGAATACGTCATGCAGTATTTATATTGATCAATTGACTTGAGTTCAACAATTATGTTCTTTAATACTCTCCAAAATCACGTATCGCATTGTTGTATCACCATACTCCTCACATTTTTGTTTTCTTGGTCACGTAACATTCCAAGTATATATTGAACAGATCGGCGATATGTCGTAAAGAATATAAGCTTTTAGTAGTATATGAGAAACGTGAGCTGGTGGTAAATGACCCCGATGATTGCTAAGGTGCTTCTGTATATTTGCAGAGGGTTAAGGAATGTATGAGTATCGAAGACGAGAATGGTTATTGGGTGTAGATGTAGGGATTTCGAGCGTTGTAATGGTTCTAAGTTTAGTTGATAGGTGTTGTCGTAAACAGTATTATTATTATATGTTATTGCGTCATTTTATTATAATACATTTTTGACCTAAGTAGTAAACATTTTAGGTCTAGCGTAATTACATCTTCAATGACATCTTCACTGTCCATGTGAAAATTCTCTATTTAATTCTTTCACACTAATAAATAAAGTTGTCAGAAAACATAAAAATCACTGATTAGTATTATCGCGAAGGTTAGAGTGGTCGAAATAGGCAAATAAAAGATCTAAAATGTATTTTATTTTTGAAGGAAACTTTTTGTACAGATATTTGTTCAGTTAATACTTTGTATGCGAGAACTTTTTAATACTGTATAGTTAGTTATATAACACTGTATGTTTTCCGAAGAAAATAAAATAAATTAAATAAAATACCTTAATCGAGTTACAAACCCTCAGTTATTAAGTCTCAGGTACTAAACCTAACCTAATTACCCTCAGTCACTTATTAAGAGCTATTTTTGCGTACATTTCCGCAAAACTCATGCGTGCGCCTCTTGGGCATACCATTGTTTTGAATCGATAAAATCATAAAATAGTCACTGACCTTCAAGTGAGACAGTGGTCAAACGCTAGATCTACGCAGTATAAAAAAAGGATGTTCACATAGGAAATATTTCATTCGCGTTCGAAATATATATATTTTTTTATTTAAATTCTTCTCACTTTGACACATTAATATGTTTATTTAATATCCTGACTTACACTCCTGTTCATAGTCAAGTATTTCGACCTAGACCTAAAACCAGAGTACTCTACTATACACGAGTTTAAAGCTCGAATGATATTTATATAAGAATAACAGATTAGTGTATATTTAATTAAATGTATTTTATATTAACATATTTCTAAAATTATTCTGTAGTAGAAGAGCAATAAGCAAAGCAATCGAATGTCCCATCAATCATCCCTTGAAAATAAACATATATGTAATTTTCTCATAAAATTAGGCGAGCGCCCATAAAAGCTCACAGGTCACCGCGGCGCGGGCAAACAAAACCGTTTACATGAAGGTGGCGTAAAAAGAAGTATATTATTTTATTATCTCGAGCCAGCCAGCACTGTGCTCCCGTAATATCACCGTATATAGATTCGATTTTCTACGTGAATTCGTTTGACGGCCTTCATAATGCTACATATAAAACTGGGGACTTACGGACCCCGAAACCAATTTCGGGTTATGACCCGACGACTCTCTGATAATATTCTCGGGTTATTAGGTACGGATAGGAGTTTTTACTATGGCTATTTTTTCCGCCGACGTTGGATTATTGGGAACCAGTTTACGATGCTCTGTTCTCTATGCTTCTTGCGGGCTTACATTTGTTTTATGACGTCATCCGCGCTGATGCTCCACGCCGGTAGTTTGTTCGACGCGGGAATGAAATTTCTCGTGCAATTCGGTTTCCAGGATCAGAACAGCTTCAACGCGTATTTTTTTCTATGGTCCATAGAATGATTTAAGTATAGTATATTCCAAAATGAAATGAAGATCCGCAATATATGAGTAATAGGTTACGGAATAATTAAGAACCTGTATTTTTTGTAGTAGCTGCTTTTAAAATGGCAGAGCTACAATACGCCATACATTTTAATGTGGAATTAAAATACTTCATTTCATTCAATAACAGATACTAAATGTATTCAATGAGCATTTAGTTGTATTTTTAATACTCTCATTGCCATACGGTCCGACAGCGTGCCGTACTTTTTTTGGCAATTTTTTATATTATTTTTGTCATTGTCACGTCAGAATGGAAAATTACTGAATTCAGCGCGCCACTACCGATTGCACTAAAAGTGTTAAAAAGGCGGGCGCGGCTAGTGTACCTTAAATTTCGCGCCTAAATCAAAACAAAATTTTGTTATTATTTTTCTATACAATACATATTGTCACGACACTGCATGTATAATTGTCAATTGGCCGCCCGCCACCCGAACGGCCTGCAGCGGATGAAATTCCGCGCGCTTTTTGTTCAAATTACGAATCGCGTTTATTTCGCGCGCTGACACTACTATATTGGGCTCCGATGACGATTAGTCTTCTTCAGACAAAGTTTCAAGAAGCATTTTGAATTCACAAGAATCTTCTAGAAACATGAATGCTACATAACCTATGATTGAAAAAGGAGAGATGGCCAAGTGTGGAAGCTGTAAATTAATAATTCCAGTGTGTGTATTGAATTCTTGCCCAATTTCATAAAAATATATAGCGATATATATGTATTTTTTTCATGTAATAGTATTTGTCTTTAATTTATAGTTGTATTTTGTGCACAAAAGTGAAAGATCTGCCATCTTTTACTATTGTGCACAAAATACAGTGTTACAGTGAGAGTGTTAAAGAGGTCAACTTGCACCAATTCGATTCTATATTGATTTAATAATAATGCCGCTTTTAACGTTCCCATCGTATAAATCAGATAATGCATTTCCAAGAAATATGTTACTTCAAACAGTTAAAAGTTTTAGACACAGACTGTTTTTCATTATTGATTTTCATATTTAAAACTATATAGATTATAACGTCAAATATGAATAACTCAACTTTTATGTGAGACTTTTTATAAATATATCTATGTCACATTTATATCTCAAATAATAGATAGGTACGTGAAATAAAAGAAAATTCAAAAGCAAAAACGTATAAGGTACCATAAAGGAGCTTCGTTGGAGCCGCAAAGATCTCCGCGATGGCAGTAATCGGGCATTTTACATAAGAAAATAATATATTATTCAAAATCCACGCGCGCTCACCGTCCCATATACTTATCGGCTATAACGCTCCCTCTCCATTGTTGGGAGGAAATGTATAACTCATGAATTCATATTTTTGAAACGCGATCAGGTAAGTATGTAATTGTAAAACATAACATAAGCCCTGCAAAACACTCTCCTCTGAATGTAAGAAAATTGCGAACTAAATTTACATTATAAGACCAAAACATAACCACAGCGGATAAACAAACGGTGCGCGAGCGAATAAAAAAGTCCGTAACTGAAATGTCTAATATAATTTGAACACATAAACAATAATACGGGGCACTCGCGGACCCGGTCGCGGCTCGCCTAGTACACTAGAGTACTGACTTATGATGACACCGCTCTGACTTATTACGTGAGTAATTCCCGTGTTTTATACATTCATAATGTGTCAAAACTACGTCAGTTTTAATAACAAAATAAACAATCGCCACCAAATCGGTCAAAACAAACAAGTGCATTATCATAAGAAAGCTATCCACGATACAAAGCCACAGAGTCGCCCCACAGAGGGCGTTCTCGTATATTTATCGATGTTTTCATAATTCAACGCGAGGGACACTCGTACGACACTTTTTATTTGCCTCGCCCTAGTTTAAGATTCATGATCTCATGCTGTATTGGTATAAGGATGGGAATTTATTACATTTCTCAGTTCTTTTTAATAAATAAAAAATGAAGTCGATATTGGACACGAGAATCAGATGTGACTGCGTGGAAAATATATCCTCCACAATGTCTCTTGTCAAAGAAATAGAAATATAATTCTGTAAGAACAGTTTATTTTCACCTCTACGCTACTCTGTTATTTTTTTGTTAATAAAACTGACGTGGTTTTGACACATAATGTATAAAACACGGGAGTTACTCACGTGATAAGTCAGAGGGTTCCGACTATAGTTTCAACCACATTCGGTGGTCTTTTTCAAGTAGAATACGGGACGCTCGCTCGCTCGCGCCTAGTACTGGCAAACCGCGTCCGCGAGCGCCCCGAGTGTTTTATACATTCATAATCTGTTATTTTTTGTATTTTTTTTAATTTAAAATAGTCCATAATGCTATCACAGTACCAGTATACTACATAATGGGTGCCATTACAGTCTCCCAATTTATATTCTATAGTAGCGGATATTTGTATGTTTGGATCTTCGTTGTATAATCACGCCAGAGCGGCTAAACGTTTCTGAATTAAATTTGGTATATGGGTATGGGAATACCGTAGTCTACGCGGGTCAAACTGCAGCGCGCATTTAGTGTTGAAATATAAATCACAATAAGCAATAGGCACCAATTAACTTGAAATGTGTTTTACAGTTTTGTTGGATTTGATCAATATCTCAATATATGGTCAGTGACAATATGCTTGGAGGTGGAAGCTCGCTTGATCTCAAAATTGAGGTTAAGGTCAGCTGCCTTAACACACTCTGTGTTTGATGACAGATCATGGGACTAAAAACTGGACTAGATACAATTACAGACAAACACACTGAAAGACACTATTTACGTAGTACAATGTGCGGGCTTAATACTTAAAGCGATTTCTTCCAGACTGTAGTAGTGAGTGACTTCCGTGTAGCTAACAACTGTTAAAATATAGACAGCAGGTAGGTTCGTGAGCAAAAACCTTCTATACTATAACATTATTTTAGAATAGGTAAGTGGTAAATAATAGGTACCGTCGAAGGTCGCCGGGTTAGTGAGGGCCTGAAATATAGCTCGGTCGGCTTACGGCGATTTACCCATTAATTTGAAGACCCCGCTTAGTTACCCGGGATATCTATTTCTGTTTTAATTTTGGCTGTATCGCCTGACAACTAGCACTTTCAAAGGGTGGTCAATTCTATAAATTTAATAAATTCGACGGGTTAAATGTAATAAATATACTTACTAAGTAGCCCGCTTGCGGCTTTACTTGCGTTGTCTACAGTTATATAGCTCGTGAAGAGCGTGCGCCTGGCTTAGAATTTCTTTAATCAATTAAAAATAATGAACAAAGAAATAATGTAAATATATGTGCTATGATATCCCTTGTTTTCATAGTATTAACATTATTTCTGAGTGTCTTATTATGTAAGTGTTAATTATAATATTTACATGAGTTTTATTTTTATCTATGCATCAGTTCGTTTTTCTCTGAATTTATAAAATAATATCAATCACCATCAGATAGTTAGTCACTAAGATCTCATGTAGTTTTTTAATGGTGAAAGAATGCTCGAAACCGGTTCCGTAGTTCCAAAGATTACTTCCATCAAACAAACTGACAAACTTACAAACTGTACCTCTTAAATTAGTGTAGAATATATACACCATTAATCTAATACAAGCGATGGCAAAAAGTGGTACCAAGAAGGGGGTAGTTACCCAGGATCGAAGATTAACATAGATATTTAGTCTGTGGCCACACACATACATAATTATTTAGTGTTAGGATGTGTCTGGATACAGCCTAAGTGCTGCATAATATGCTGTGGCAGGAAATTTGACGGAGGATAATTCCATTTTGATGTATTTTCTAAAATTAGTATTTCTAACTATCATTTACTACGGTAGTGATTCTCTTGTTCAACTAAACTGAAATTCTGGAAAATAACATAAGTTCTTATACGGTTACGATAAAGTCCAAATTTGTATGATGCTTATCAATAACAATATATGTAGATATTTTTATTAAAATAGCGGGTTGTTTTAGGTAAATTTAGGCGCCACTTATTTGATGTGGACATAGCACTAGGATCCCGTACTAAGTAGCCCTGTATCGCAGGAGGCATGGACACGCACAATCACAGCACATAACCTCCTCCTTTTTTGAAGTCGGTTAAAAATGAACTTGGTTTGGGCTGATTAAATATTAGAGACATAAAAATAATACAAATAAATTCATAATTCAATATACATGTATTCTGGTAGCATTTTACTGGATTATATATACACTATAATAAAAATATTGCTTAACACGGGATACGCACCATGATTTAGATTTTGATTGAGTTCCCGATATTTCGGCGCGGTTCCATGCACCATGATCACGAAGACGAGAGACATCGGGAATTCAATCAAAATCTAAATCATGGTGCGTTTTTTTTTTTTCTCAGCCATGTGCGTCCACTGCTGGACGTATGCCTCCCCCATATAGGGGGGATTTGCCAATACTCGCCACGCTTGGCAGGCGGGTTGGCGAGCGCAGTATGATTTCCGATCCTCAGAAGGCGCTGCTGCCCACCTTCTGGTACGTTATCCCTTAGCCGACTCTTACGGCACCCACGGGAAGAGATGGGGGAGTACTATTCTAGGCCGGTACCACCACGGCCTTCATCATGGTGCGTATCCCGTGTTAAACAATATTTTTATTGTGAAAAGCCATGAAAGTTTAAAACAATACTACACTATAACATAAGTACCTACAACATCAACTAAATTACAATAAAACAAAAAAACAGCATTGTACAATCATCAATTTCCATTCGGTGATGAATAGCTACGTATCAACGTTGATGTGGAGTTGAAAACGGGCCTGAGTGTGGCCATATGCAAAAGGAAATAGTCCCACCCGTATCTCTGTTTACTTCATGTTACAAATGCGTTACATCAAGTCTACCTCTGTACTTATCTCCCTTTTAGGGTTAAGGGCTGACGAACATCAGTAATAAAAATACGTTCGTTTTTAATGTATAGGAAATATTTATATTAAAAAGTTGATTAGTTACCACTATAGTTACAAGCACGCCATAATTTTTTTATTGTAACTAACGTTAGCACTAATAATATGTTTTAACTGACATTCCTTACGATTTAAAGTCATCATAATTATTATTTTCAAGAGACACTGATCGCATTCTTTTGCGTTCCGCTTTGCACTGAACGCACGTAAATTAGTTCACTTAGTTATTCTTCTAATTTATTGACGTGACAACGTCTTATAAATTGGTTTGCCGGGTGACACTTCAAGAAACTGCGTTACGCTCCGCTCACGTTATGCGCTCACAATGAGAGCGAGTGAGAGGCACGCGTCCCTTCTACTCGGGCATGGTTAGCCCGCCTAAGAGCGAGAGAGACAGACATAAAAAGTGAAAGGCACTCAAAGTCGTTGTCACGTAAAACTTTCGCCCGTATACCGACTTTACAGGCAACCAATTTTTTTTTATTAAATAAAAATAATATTTAAAAAAAACAAACAAACAAAGATTTCATCATCATCATCTCAGCCATGGGATTGGTTAGAAGCGCCCCGCATCTAGCGCTTGCGATCTTAGTCAGGTATATAGTATGTCCACCGTTCGTCGTTCTTTTTCATTTGTTTGAGCAAAAATAACGTGTATCTAGTCATGAATAAAATAACTTACATTTCCAAGACAACGATGCGTTTCAAAAGAAGAATTCATAGCACTAACGCAAGTACTACAGATATTGTGACAAAAAAACTTTATAAGCAATGAAGCGTCCCTTATTAAGCTCACAGTACTGGTTCGATTCTCACTCCAGATGAGCATGACGATTTTGTGAAATCCATAGAATGGTGATAGGGTACTTTCTGATACCCGTCTTACTAGCTACCCATTCTTATTTTATTGGACTCTTCTTCTTCTCCTTCTCAGCACTGGAACATCCACTACTGGACATATGCCTCCCCTATATGGGGGGGGGGGGGGGGGGGATTCGCCAATCAATAGTTTGATTGATTTCACTAATAATTAGGTTTACGGGATCAATTTTTCAAGATGAAAACTAACCTATGTTAATATCCAATATATACCAATATAACCTACTTATATACACAAACTTTCGCATTTAAAATATTAGCGTGATTTGTCAAAGTCTACTTTTTGACTCCCTACTCTTGTTTGTTATGTAAAAAATGTTTTGATCAACAAACAAATAGAAATGTTTTATATCTAACCTTTGAACTTATAACAAAAGATGGCTTTTAAACTATACTAACAATGAGGCAAGTGTCACGCTCGACACGAGATCAAAAGTAGATCAAGGGGAAGCTGACCAAACTTGTTCGCCTCTTATTCGGTCAAAACCCACGTGCCATCACTAAAGTAGACCAATTGATCTGGACAAAACCTGTTTATGTTATTAACAATAGTTGAGATCAAAAATGTAGCAAGGGATGCTGCTAATAGGTTATAGGTCGGATGTGTTGATCGTTATAACGATAATTTAATAAAAGGATTGTACTTATTTTGAAACGACAAAAACATACATGATTTAACTATATATTATAGATGTTTGACCGTGGTTTGACCACTTTATTGTATACTAGTAACGCCTTGCGGAGGAAAGCGTGGGTTACGGTTTTTCCGCTACCTCAACTATCCCACGGGAACTATACTTTATCCGGGATTAAAGTAGCTAAGTGTGCTAATCCAGAAATTAAACTATCTCCATACCAAATTTCATCGAAATGGGTGTAGCCGTTTGAGCGTGAAGAAGTAACAAACATACACACATACACTCAAACTATCGCATTTATAATATTAGTAGGATTAAATGACTGGCCCGTTGGCGCAGTTGGTAGCACTCTGCCTTCTGAGCTGCTGGTCTCTGGTTCGATTCCCGGACAGGTCAAACATTTGTGTGTATGAACATGTCTGTTTGAACTGTGTCTGGGTGTACACACCCAGACACAGGTCAAACAGACATGTTCATGCACACAAATGTTGTAAGTATGTATATAAGTATATATATCAGTCATCAGGTTACCATAGTACAGGCTCTGCCTAGTTTGGGACCTGAAGACCTTGTGTGAATGTTGTCCCATATTTTTATTTATTTATTTAAAACAATAATAAAGGATAATAAACCTACTTGTAATACAATAAATGAGTGTGTTTTACATACATATGTAAGTAAATTAATTCACGAGTGTTCAGAAGTTATCCTGTAATAATGAATACTTAAATAGATAATAAACTTTCACTTGTTTTTTTTGGGTTTTTTTAAACAGATAAGTTATATGATTTAAGGCGTAGGGTACGTGACAACCCTCTGAGCTTCAGTTAAACGCGTCATATGTATGTTTCAGGCAGTGACCAAACAACCACACACGACATCCGGACCGGAGGAAATGAAGCGCACAGAGACAGCTATGGAGTTGACAGCAGTAATTTATAATAAAACTCTCGCATCTGAGTTTTTTCTGCGATCTTAACTGATCTATGTAGTTGAACAATGTTTACGCTGCAGTTATAAGCAACAGTTTTTACATTGGATGGGTGCCCGATTGTGGCTTTTGGCACTAAGTGGTTTGTGCTTTGGAAAATACATTTTATTCTCATATACCCTGGTGAATCAATTGCTCATAGATTGTTAATGAATTGTCGTTTTTTCTAGTTTTGCTATTCTACTTGGAGTTTAATTGTAATGGCTATACAGGTCTAGTTTATACAGTCTGGACACAGTGATTTTTTTTCTTTATTGTTTCTGAGAGTTTTGTGGTTTATTGCGTTAGCATTATGCTAGGTGGAACTGACGTTCAAATTATTGAAGGAAACGTTCCGTGGTATTCTGTAGTCGTGGGTTCAAATCCTACTAGTGACCGATATTTTTCCTTCAAAATTTAAACGTATGTTTTGCTTCCCTCATCCTTCCACTGTTCCAATTGACAATCTTATTTGCACATATTTTAATCCGATCAGGACCTGAGCATGTAACGCTGCTGGTAGTCACAACTAAATTCCCTTGTTCACCTCATGTCATTCATATAGGTTTTTTATATGTCAAAATCATGTTAATAGGTAATATAATTTTTTTCATTTTCTTTTTATTGTATTCATGAACAAAATTCGGAGCCCTTAATAAACAAATTATACCATATGTAGCTTACACCTAAGGCCAATAACGGATTTACATTTTACTAATATTACATATTTTATACACTGTCATAGTTTTAGTTATGTTAATACAAGTTATGTTACGTTAATGTATTTAAATTAACGTAACACAACTAATTAGGTATGTTAATATTAGTTAACTAATATTAACATAACTAAAACTTCTGCTTGTGCCTATATATTAAGTCCACAATCAATTGTTTTTGTTCATGAACAGTGTTTCTTACAGTATCCTATTTCTTAATTTAGGAATTCTGTAAGCAGTTTGAATATAATGTTTAATATAACATATCCCATATCTTTTCTATCGTAAGTCTGCACTCTGCAACCTACCTGCAATGCATCTGTCCCAAAGCAACCAATAATTACTCCAGTTTTGAGTAGAATTAATAATAATGAATAATAATAAAATTAACTTACACCTACCCTCACCCTGCTGTCCACTGGCCAATCATCGATTAGCTTTTCATAGCAAGGGTTGTGCTTATTGATATAGATTTAGATACCTTAACATAGGTATATGCTTATTTCACCTAAATTTTATATTTTTACAGGTGTTTTGTCTATTTATATATAATTACTATAGTATTTAATTAAGAATAGTGGTTTTGTGTTCAAAATATTGATGTCGGAGAGTCGGCCGTGAAGATGCCTTTTCTTTGGCTCTGTCTAAGAACCAGTCCTGCTCCATGTTTACTCCGAGGGCAAAATTATGCTAATCCAGAACCTTTTTGGTATCACATGACACAAAATAAGAATGTTCTTACCTTAAGGCTACACCGTTTGGTAAATAGACAGTTTTAAGTCATTTTAGTTTTTGTCTGTATACATATAACATTTGACCACTATCTCACTTGGTGGTCAGTGACGATGTGGTCGAAGATGTTATCACACTAGACCTAGTTCACACTAGACCTAATGTATACTGCAATCTCAACACACTATGTAATTGGTGACAGTTTTTACATTTTGAGTGTGGTAGCTAGCCAGGCGATTACTCAAAAATATCCTACCATCTCAAGCAGGAGAAGGTTGTCATCAATTTAAAAGCACACTAGTATTACCATAGTATAAAAAATGAGAATTAGCTTAAGCACAGACTACAGACTTTTTTTTAAAGGTTATTAGTTTACGTTTGACTGTCTCACCTGATGTAAGCGACGACGCGGTCTAAGGTGGAGCACGCAAACTTAGAAGGAGCCTATTCACTCGCGACTTGAAGACTCCGGGGTTGTACCTATCGGGAAACAGAGACTTATCTGTTAACAAAACATAATTTCGTCTTGTTAAGTGTACGATAGTTCTATCGTATCTAGGTCCATAACTTTACTCGTAAAACATTAAAATCTCATAACAGCGCAATACGAAGTTATACTCAGTAGGTTGGGGACAAAATCTGTTATATCGCTTTAAGCATCCATCCCTTCACCCTAAAGTTTTAGGGACCGGCCGCAGACCCGAGTGCGACCTTAAAGGACGCCCTATCTGCGTCCGTAACTACTGATAACAATAGAAACATTAGCCAATATTACAGGATGATGTAACCACCGGCTTTGGCAAGCCTTTGTTTGCATGGCACGCTAAGGTTTTCATACTTTTCATTCTCAAGAACTTTTATATCAAATTACTAAGAGGGAAATAGAAAATGATAAAACTCTCCAAATAGGTAGATATAATGAATTTAATTGTACAATATTTTTGAGGTTTATTACAATCCAAAGTATCCTTTGAAAACTCACATGAATTGTTAACAAAAATATGTTTAAAATTGTTTTTTTTATTTGCATTCAACCCCGCACTAGGACTCCCTACGTCGCGGAAGGCATGGACACTCAATCACAGCACACAACATCCAAGATCCGTGACAAACACTTATACCTATGGCATAAATGTTTGCCCCTGCTGGGATTCGAACCCCGGGGACCAGAAGTGACGTCACTGATGACTGAGCCACGGTGACCGTTAATTTAATAATTATATAATTGAAAATATATGTGTTTTGTTAAAGATTCTCAAGCTACTGTTGTAAAATGTGTGTCACAAATTCTTATCTCAATCTGAGTGGAACATTTTTAAAAGGATTTATTGTTTGACTGAAGGGGAAAATGACTTAATAGAGCCTATATCTTGTAAACGCTCTAAAGCATAACCCTCGCTCTGGCGCCGTCGGTTAATAATATACCTCTCGTTGCGAGTCACATGAAAACAGGGCGAACTTCGTAGAATCACCAACTGCTAGCACCAAGTGTTAATCGTACGTTCTAAATTCTAAATTTATAGTACGTTCCTAATTCTAAATTTTTACTCAACATTCTACGATATGGTGATTTATATTATTAAAAGATTTTTACATATTTACTTTCACAAATATATTTTTTGTATATGATTGCTTTTTTAAAATATAAATTTTCATGCAATTCATTTAGGATACAAATGTACCATTGCAAATATGTAGGGAATTACTTATGAATTCATTATTTTTTTTTTTATGTAGTTATTATACCTATAGTAAATAATATATTATATAATAAAATCCTCTATCAAGGCACAAATAACTAAACGTATATTTTTATATTTATTTGACATTCCTTTTTACAATATTCCATACACAATACAATTTCGCCATCTTTCTCTCCGCCTCTATACCGGACAATATATTTTATACTTATGATGAAAATAAGGGCTCACCCTTTCAAACAGCCAATGGTCAAGCGGTCAATGCTAGAATGAGGTAAAAGATACAGAAAAGCTGTGAGTGAGAGAGACAGGAGTATTGTGAGAATATGTAGGGAAAGGTCTTATTCACATTTAAGGGTTTATTCGAGGAAAGTTAACTCGTACTAATTAATATAATAAACTTGTAACCCTTATAGATTTTTTCATATAACACTAATTCGCACAAATAAACGAACTGCAAGATCTTCGCTCGTGTCTAATTTTCTTTGTGCAGTATAGTCACTAATTAATCTAGTGCACATCGAATCGTTGTGTGTATAAACTCTCAATAATGGCCAATGACGGTCGTCGTGGCTCAGTGATCAGCGACACTGACTTTGGAACGCGATCCCGGGTTCGAACCCCGGCCGGTGCAAACATTTCTGTGATGAGTAAAGATGTTTGTTGGAAAAAGATGGATGTTTGTGTATTGTGATTGGACACATGGCCATGCCTCCCGCGACACAGGGTATCCTAGTGCGCGGGTATGAGGGTGTGAAAAAAAAAATAGAAACTGAGCTTGTCCAATTCGTTTATACATATAATATATAAACGAATAACGAAACTAAGTTAGGTATCTATATAGTTTTCGGTAGGCCGAGGGATTACCCACAGAATTACTATTGATTTCGGAGCTCGCCTGCTCGACCGCCTTTCAAATGAGCAGACCCTTAATATATCGTAAGAGTTGTTAATTCACGGCACATGTAAGAAATTGTATAGGTATTTAATAACTTCTGATGGGTACATTTAGAAATAGATATATATTTGAGATCATGGGGTGAAGACGTAGCGCTCGTAGGACCTAGCTCACTACGTACTTTATTTAAAAAAACGTAACTCTCCACAGATTCAAGGGTCCGTGTCATTTTCTAACTCTGTGTATTACGCATAACGTATTATCTTATTCAATACCTATATAATCATAATTTAATATATATTTAAGTGATGTAAATAATATAAAATTAACAAAATGTTATAACTCATAACGTATGTTTCTATGTTTAAAATTGTCTACCCTACTAATATTATAAACGCGAAAGTTTGTGTTTATGTTTCTTACTTCTTCACGCTCAAACGGCTACACCGATTTCGATCAAATTTGCTATATATATACTTCAGGTCCCGGAATAACACATAGGCTAATTTTCATCATCAATCATCACCACGCGGGTAAAACCGGGGGGTACAGCTGTATGATATTATAAATGTGAAAGTTTAGATGGACAGAGAACATTTATCGATCGTGATATCGACTACGCTTAAGTGCCACGTTATACCCGTAAAAACGTTTATGAACATGAGTTTTAATAAATTATTGGTCTGTTATCAATGGTAAAACGGTTTTAATTCAGCTGTATTTTTATCAGTTAATGGAGAGCTCCGTCAAGTGTAAACTGATATTATACATTTCTTTACTACTTATTTCATTTAGTTAATTTCTAAAATAGAAAGAGATGATTAGAGTATGAAATCACACATAGTATGACTAGTTTTGTTTTTAACTGACTTCCAAAAAGGAGGTAATCAATTGGGTTCTTTTTACCTTAGAACTCCGTCGTCTCCGGTATTTAAACAAAACACGGTATTTAACTCTAGGGCCAAACTCCGCAGAACCCAACGTGAATTTATTAAGCTGGACCCTGGAAAGGTTGGCGTATGCAGATAAGGGATTTATTTAGCGGAAAGGTCCGTCCCGGGGTGAGCGCTAAAACGCCTTTCGGGTGCGCGATGATACCTGATAACTATAGTTTTGAGGTCAGCTTTACAGTAGGCATGTCATTTGTAATCACACTTATGAAGGCGAAACTTGCTTGTCGTTTGTCATTTTTTTAAATTAATTTATTACATAACTAAAACTTCACATAAGACCTTAATATTTTACAGTACATGCTAAAATGGGATGCGATATCCAAGGATTTAAATGCAATGGCACCACACTAGGCTGAAGGCCCGTGTCGTGGAAACTATATTCATTCATATTCATATTACATATTTGGTATCGGGAGGCTTTCTTTATATAAAATTTCCCATTAAAGTCAGTTTTTCATTTATTGTATATTGTTTTTATGTGTTTTCATGAAATTTTGAATGAAGAGGAAAAAGTATTGTTCTCGTGGGCTATTTGAGGTGTCGGTAAATCGTAGGCCACCGGGATGTACCTGCGGGACGCAACTCGTAACAAATATTTTCAAGCAATCAATTTAATTAATAAATTAAATTAAATTAAATTAAATTAAATTAAATTAAATTAAATTGAATTAAATTAAATTAAATTAAATTAAATTAAATTAAATTAAATTAAATTAAATTAAATTAAATTAAATTAAATTAAATTAAATTAAATTAAATTAAATTAAATTAAATTAAATTAAATTAAATTAAATTAAATTAAATTAAATTAAATTAAATTAAATTAAATTAAATTAAATTAAATTAAATTAAATTAAATTAAATTAAATTAAATTAAATTAAATTAAATTAAATTAAATTAAATTAAATTAAATTAAATTAAATTAAATTAAATTAAATTAAATTAAATTAAATTAAATTAAATTAAATTAAATTAAATTAAATTAAATTAAATTAAATTAAATTAATCTCAACTCATTTTATTTATGCTGAAGTTTATCAAGTTACGATAAAGTTAAGTTTATGCGATGTTAAATATATTGCGGAATGTGTTATTCTAAATACCTAATTAGAACCCTAATTAAACAACTTTCTTAATGAATAACATTTCAACCACTCTATATAACTCTAGGGCCAAACTCCGCAGAACCCAACGTGAATTTATTAAGCTGGACCCTGGAAAGGTTGGCGTATGCAGATAAGGGATTTATTTAGCGGAAAGGTCCGTCCCGGGGTGAGCGCTAAAACGCCTTTCGGGTGCGCGATGACCAGAATTGGGACGATTTATCGGCGGATTTGGGAATACCCCTGATTTATTAGGAATGGAATCAGCGGGCTGGTTGATAATATGGGATGTTTTTGGTTTATTGGTAACGTTTATGAGGGTGAAAATTTGCGTTTGGATGGTTTTATTTACCGTCAAAATGACTATGTAGAGTGGAATAAATTGTAGACGCATCAGTTACGAAACTTTGCGCCCTTTATATATTTACTTTATGTAGTAACTGAAAATAAAATTGTTCATTTGAGGTTTATTGAAATAATCAAACAATACTTTTTTCAAATGCTAGAAATTAATTGATATATTTATCTAATGTAGTCTATAATCAAATACATAGAAGGTTAAAAATGTATTAACACTTTCAAGAAATAAGGTTTAAAATAAGTGAAACTCGATTTTTCTCTAACAAGTGCGATTGTATGCAATTTGTGTGATATTGTGATTATGTATCTTATTTATATTTTTCATTCTTACGTACTCTTTCATCTTTTTCATAAATAATCTATATGCATTACAAATTAACACATTTCCAGACCGCAAAAATCAGTCCATTAAATCTCATAGCATGCATATTTAGACTTAACCTACTTATATAGGGCATTCTTCTAAGAATGTGAAGTATTTGCCTGTAAATACCTTTTTTCATTAAACAAAATATGTTTTAATCACACATAACATCCCATACAAACAATAACGCAAAAAGAACTAAAAAACCAATTAAATATTTATTTTAATTAGTTCATTGATATGCTTGAGTTGCTCAATCGACTTGATATGCAAATCATGATGATATTTAATTTGAAACAGAGAGAGTAGTTTAGAACCAAGCATGTTTAAATTAAATTATTCGTACGTCGGCAGGTCCTTTGTTGCTCACACGAATAAACAAACTGTAAAGTTAGTAAAAATAAACCAACCATTACATATTGCCAGCGCCTTGAACGGTCGAAACGTAACAAGACGGCCAGGAGCGGCAAATGGCGGCAATTATGGGTAGTCGCGGACGTGCGCCGCGTCCGAATGTACTCGGAGAGGGTAGCGTGAGAATAGTGTGGATGTGACGGAGTTGTTTTATAGTTCATATGAATACTAGCTGCAAGTGACTGACTGATAGTAGTTCCAAGTTCATCAGCCATGTCAACGTCAATCGATTTTTATGAACAACTTGTACTAAGTCAAAAATAATTATGCGGAAATTTTACCCACAAATAAAGCAAATAAATTCGCCATATCTATACATTTTTATTATGTAAATGGGATGGGATGTTTCTTTATTATCGTAAATTAAACTAAAACAGGCTCTCTATAGTTTTATCAAAGTTTTACAAGATAAAACTTTGTAGTTATTACCCCTATGTTTTTTATTTATCTACATAAATCTTTACTACATAGAGAATCTTTTCTATATACAGATGAAGTTAATGAATATCATGTATTTTTTGCAGTTTGTACGTATACAGGTTACATGGGACACGGTATGCCGGTACATTCACTGCCGTGGTTGTACCGGCTTAGAATAGTACTCCCCCATCACTTCCCGCGGGTGCCGTAAGAGTCGGCTAAGGGATCACGTACCAGAAGTTGGGCAGCAGCGCCTTCTGAGGGTCGGAAATCATACTGCGCTCGCCAACCCGCCTGCCAAGCGTGGCGAGAATTGGCAAATCCCCCCAATATGGGGGAGGCGTATGTCCAGCAGTGGATGTCTAATTGCTGAGAAGAAGAACGTATACAGGATCTGGTCAGGCGTCATGAGGTTGAAATTCAGGAAGGCCTATGTGTCTGCTTTATTAGAGGCCTTAGGCCGACACAGGCCTTTTACAATTACAATATATATAGATCTAGTAAAATATATGTAGGCCACTGGACAGGGCATATGCCATCTCGTCTCCTCACTACCTAGCCATTTTGGCCGTGTTGATGTAAAACTTGTAGGATGTATGTAGAACAATTATTAAGGCATACTTGGGCCCGGACTTCATCAAAATCTTATTAGATTAAGTCCTATTAGATATACATTGCTTATTACGTATTTTGATGTAACATTTTAGCGCTCTTTAATTCCAGTAAGAACATTTATTATAATGGGAGTCATGGATCATAGAGAGACTACTCGCCGCTAGATGACGCTATTATGCAACACTACCGTGTAATGGCGAGCTACTCGAACTTGAAGTTCATAATATACATAAATATGTTTTTCTCTTCGAAACAATACATTATATTTATACATAGATAAATATAAGGTACATCATTTTGCTACTTCGCATTGTTAAATCGAATATTTGAGGATTTACTGATGAATTTGGTTCGCAATATTTTTAATTTTGTTATTGATTAAATATAGGTGCAATATTATTGAAAGACACGAAGCATGACAAAAACATGTAGGTATAGGGTAGACTTATTGTTTACTCCGTGTTAATTAACTATCGATAGGAAAATATAAATAGTAATTGTCTCCATTACCGTAGCTAAAGGAAATCCAAAGACAATACATTTGAGTAAATAAGGTATTATTGGATTCATTTTACATTCAGCAAGTTGAAGCATTATAACTAAGGGGTGGCAACACATTGTAGATTGCTCAAGTGTTATTTTATTATCTGTATTATTGTAATTAGAATTTAAATTTAATAAAGATAATTTAAAACAGTTGACACAAGCGTCTAATAGATAAATAATTTTACATTTTATCTATTGGACGCTAGGAATAGCTATAATTAAAGTAGGTACCTGCTCATAAGAATTTTAGCTACCTACATTCTTTGGATTCAAATAAAAGACATGGGGACTTATTCATGCTAAGCAATGATCTTATATGTTTATATGAGGTAGATGTCGCACAATCGCGCGGAAACTGAGGCGGCAAAATATAGTCAATTTTAGTCATTTTGAATTACGACGCGTATTTAAAGCGCAAGTCTAAACATATAGCTATCCTTTTCTATATTATTTGTACCGTATTATCTGTCGCAGTAATCATGTTTATGTCGTAAAGGAACAAAATCTGAGCACCGTGCAGTATGAATATACGTCATCTTTAGTAAAACATCATTGATGCTAAGTAACAAAAAAAGATATAGCAAAAGCAAGTAGGTATGTCTATATCAAACTTTCAGTAAAGCAACTCGGACGGTCCTAACCCAAAACTTTGCCCTTTAAAGTACACATGTAGCGCGACCAAAACACGTGCGTTTTACGAGGCGGCCGGGTCGCACTATTGGAATAGCCCGTGAATCGAGGGGTTTTCGACCCTTCGACCATCACAAACATTTCCAATAACTGGGGTCTGATTTAGTGCTCTAAAGGAAATTGGCGGGATTTTATGTTGATATTTTTTGTGCTTAAAGCGATAAGCCTAAAATAATCTGCGCACTACGTTCCAACTATTAAGACACTGGCATTCTTCTCAGACTCCAAAGCTGCCGTTCAAGACCACGTTCCGCGCGCGAAAGATCACAGGACTCACTTGAGTAGGAGCGCTGTTCGAACATTCACATCTCTCCTTTTTAACACTATCAATGGCTAGATGTTTTATTATGTTATTCTAACTGACACAGACCGTGCGGGGACGAAATGAAAAAAACAATGACATCATATCATTTATTCTGAATGCGGATTTTAATATCCGCACGATTCGTGACAGTCTTGTAGATTCTTGAAGTTATTTTCATTTCCACCACAACCTCCATATGTAAACTTCACGCATTGCCCTTTCTTTTGATCGAACGCATACCTGTAATATAAAAAAGAGACTGCAATCGCCCTATAAGTAGGTACTACACAATAATAATGAGAAGGTATTAAAATAGTATGTCAGAGCGTGTGAGATACTCAAACAAAATAGAAGCCGTTAAAAGTAATTGATTAGACTCTAGGATTTGCTAGCACTCGATTTGTTGACTAAGTGAAGGTAGGTAGCACTTGTTATTCGGTTTGTGCCAATAAATGAGGTAGTATGAACTACCACAAGCTGTGGTAACCGTGGCCGGCAAACAGTCGATGCAAGGAAGTCGTACCGAACGGACGCGCAGAGGAATAAGTGTGAGTAATCTTTTGTGGTACGAGTATCTTGTAACTGTTATATCTCTCTCTTTTGTGCTTTAACTGGAAGAACTTAAGAACCGGAAGTGAGGCGGGTAGGTACTCGAAACCCTACCTTACCGCCATGCTGGCAATTTGATAGCGGTTTTACCTTCACTGGTAGCTCAGGCTATTGTTGGGGATCGAATCAGTGTCCGTCAGTTTGACAGCCGCTGAGCTATCATCGCTTCAAACTAATTAAGAGCTAATGTTGATCCCTCACCTTGGTAGAGCAGCTCGGCACATTCCAACTACTATAGGTTGTAAGCACGGGCTATTTTGAGCTGAAATCAAAAATTATATAACATGACAACTATCTCTCCAGATAATCAGTGACGATGTGGGCGAAGGTGTTATCACGCTAGACCTGGAATGCTCACTCGCTCTCAAGGATTGCTGTCTGAACACATTATATAAGTGGCGACAATTTTTCAAACTTGAGGGTGGTAGCTAGCCAAGCCGGTAAAAACCCCACCATGCTGAGAATTTGATAACGGTGTTTGAGCTCAAGCCATTGGTGGCTATAAAACAAGCATCCGTCTGTTTGACAGCCGGAGCTCCCACCGCTAATATATTAAAGCGTTTGACATTGTAACAAGTATTTACTTAAATGTATAATCGGCAAACTTTTCTCTAGCGATCTCTTCTAGGTAGCGTGCTGTAAGTAGGTACATATTTTTATTTACACACAATTTTATAAAGCATAGCAGAATATTTCCGGCACGCATAGTTCTAGCATATGAACAAACAGATCCAAATGTTTCATAATACAAGGAAAAACATTTTTTTTATTTGACATAAAAACTACATTTTAGTACATTTTTACTCTCAACTGTGAGAATGCCTTTACAAATCATTTGTAAACAAGACACACTAAAATGTATCCAGCTCCATCGTGCAGCTGCATCATCCAGCTCCCAAAGTTTCTATCCGATTTTAAACAAGTTCCTTCACTTATCTATTTTTAATTTACATAAAATAATTTGATTAATGTAATTATTTATTTTAGTATATTAATTAATTTAAAATTAGATTAATTAAATTGATTATTTTTATATATTCATTTGTTTCCTTTATTAATGCGAAAATGTGTGTCTATGTGTGCGGTTCGGATTGATATAATTTCGAAATGTGACCTATATTTTAAAATTAATACAATTATATCAAGCTTACCTTATAAACTGGATTTACATACGGTTGCCTGGAAGAAATCGCTTTCAGCGATAAGGCCGCCTATTGTCTCACTATATTAATTGTTAAGTACTGTAATAATATGTACAAATGTGTTTGTGATACAATAAAGCATTATCTATCTATCTACATAGACACAGGGTATTCTAGTGTGGAGATCAGGGTTTTAATTTTTTTGGATACTTTTAAACAATGTTCAAATAAAAAGTGCTTTCTTGTGTGTTAATATGAAACTATTACTATAAATTTGTATCGTATATTGTACTTTATATTTAGTCTATTTAAGTTAAGTTACATTCTGTACTACGTTACTATTCTGTATTTTTATTATTATTATATAATATAAGTAAACATTATACATTTTTTTTAAATAAAGATATTATTATTACAGCTGAATCAATGTTTATGAATTTTGCTATAGAGATAGACGGGACCTTGGAGAATCACATATGCTTCATTTTATCCTAGAAAAAGTATGGTTTCCAGGGATAACCGTAGATAAGCCGAAGTTCTCGCGGGTGAAACCGCGGGGCAAACCTAGTATTTTTATAAACGGGATATTTTTTCAATTATATATAGGTACTGTCTCTTGACGAAATACCTTATTTACTAAAGGTACCACACCGCAGTGCCTGCTTAGTCGTACAGAATCACTAAGTAGGTTATAGGTACCTACTTACTGTGTTAATATACGGCTCTCCTACACTCACTACATTTAGATTGCTAAAGACAAAGGATTTATGTGACGTCATCTGTTATAAGTTTTTGTTGACATGAATAAATATATAATTGTAGTAAGTATCAGTATCACTTAATATGATTCGTTCACATCATGGATAGAATTCGATATATAAGTATAAGGTTCTCGAACGGTGACCACGGACTGGCAAGCGCAGCATAGGACGGCCACCGACCAGGTGGACAGACGACCTGACTATGATCGCAGGCAAGGGTTCGATGCGGGCCGCTTCCAACCGGTCCTTGTGGAAATAAATGGGGGAGGCCTATGTCCAGCAGTGGACGTCCTTTGGCTGAGATGATGATGTTGATGATATTAGAAGTAATATAATTATCATCATCATCAGGATTTACATTTATTATGTAAATCCTCTGTATTCTCGCTTGACAACTGTGTCTAATTAATTACCAAGCAGCTGTTTTCAAAAGTACTTAAAAAATGTCAAATACACGTCTACCCATTGTTCTGCAATGAAGAGTTATCTATCTTGCTAAAATTAAATATTGAGGCTGTTTTCCATGTTATCAAATTCTCATGTAAAAGTCTTACCTATTCCACTGTCGAAACTAAGTGAAAGCAATAGCACTAAAAGAAATATTTTCAGCATTTTAAATTAGATATAAAATTGTAGAACAGTTTCTTAATTGACTGAAGCCACGACTGAGACGATATCGTGCAGGCTTACCTTATATAGGTATAGAGGGCATTGTTTAATTATTATTTATCGCTGGTTTCAATGAAAACTGAAAGAACTTGTTCCTTGGAGTTAGTGATTGTCAAGTTGATAACCTTGCTCATCCGTCATATAACCGTCATATGACCGTCCGTATATGTCATATCCGTGACATAGGGTATAAATGTAAACAAAGTGCAAGTGCGAGCCGGATATTATGTAATACAGTGACATAGGGTATAAATGTAAACAAAGTGCAAGTGCGAACCGGATATTATGTAATACAGTGACATAGGGTATAAATGTAAACAAAGTGCAAGTGCGAGCCGGATATTATGTAATACAGTGACATAGGGTATAAATGTAAACAAAGTGCAAGTGCGAGCCGGATATTATGTAATACAGTGACATAGGGTATAAATGTAAACAAAGTGCAAGTGCGAACCGGATATTATGTAATACAGTGACATAGGGTATAAATGTAAACAAAGTGCAAGTGCGAGCCGGATATTATGTAATACAGTGACATAGGGTATAAATGTAAACAAAGTGCAAGTGCGAGCCGGATATTATGTAATACAGTGACATAGGGTATAAATGTAAACAAAGTGCAAGTGCGAGCCGGATATTATGTAATACAGTGACATAGGGTATAAATGTAAACAAAGTGCAAGTGCGAGCCGGATATTATGTAATACAGTGACATAGGGTATAAATGTAAACAAAGTGCAAGTGCGAGCCGGATATTATGTAATACAGTGACATAGGGTATAAATGTAAACAAAGTGCAAGTGCGAGCCGGATATTATGTAATACAGTGACATAGGGTATAAATGTAAACAAAGTGCAAGTGCGAGCCGGATATTATGTAATACAGTGACATAGGGTATAAATGTAAACAAAGTGCAAGTGCGAGCCGGATATTATGTAATACAGTGACATAGGGTATAAATGTAAACAAAGTGCAAGTGCGAGCCGGATATTATGTAATACAGAGACATAGGGTATAAATGTCATACCTAATCTTTTTTTTATACTGTATAGATCTAGTTTGACCACTATCTCACTTGATGCTCAGTGAAGATGTGGTCGAAGATGTTATCACGCTAGACCTATAATACTCACTGGCTCTCAAGGACTGCTGCCTAAACACACTATGTGCTTGGTGACAGTTTTTTTTCAAACTTGACGGTGGTAGCTAGCCAGGCAGGTATTTGAAAGTACCCTACCACCATGCTGGGGATTTGATAACGGTGTTACCTTCACTGGAAGCTCAAGCTATTGTTGGGGACGAACCAGGGTCCGTCAGTTTGACAGCCGACGCTCCTCCCGCTGAGCTATCATCGCTTTGAAGTTCTTTTAATTTTAAAAAAAAAAATGGAACATGGAATGGAACAAAAAATGGAACCGACTTCAATACTCAAAAGTGAGAAATAACTTGTCGAAGTCGGTACCATGAGCACAATATTGTGATCATAGTAAATTTTGTAAGCTGTCATGGTACCGACTTCAACAAGTTATTTCTCACTTTTGAGTGTTGAAGTCGGTTCCATTTTTTGGTAATTTTTTTTTTAATTATCTAAAGACGGAGTCGTATACATGCTTTAGGAAATCGTAACTGGAAGACTCCAGCGTAGGATTAGAAGAGTACTTTCAGGTTTGATAAAATACCGTTTTTTTAAAACTGGCAGATGCCTTTATTAAAATAAAACACTTAAAACTATTTACAATACTGCAGCTACTACAATAACATTTGAGCAATCCACTAGCTATTGGTAGCCTATACATAACTCAAATGCTCTCACCCGCTACCGGCTGGCAGCGTGGCCAGAATGCTAGCAGCATTGCCACGTTGGTAAAATAACTTAGGTAAGTACATAAGTACTTATGAGGAAACAAAAACTCTGGCAAAAATTCCACTTCTTGGCGGAAGGATTTATTAAATTGCAGGAAAGTGCTTGTGCGAAAATGTCAATATAGCGACAGCACACTGAAGTACCTATTACTACATACTGAAGGACCTACTGTTATAGGGGACTTCGAATTTCCCTTTTTTTTTTAAAGAAATAAAATTTAAGCTGAAGGCTTTTCTTTAATGTTTCCGATAAAAATCCAATAAGCAAAAATAAACTTTACGCTGGAGTTCAAGATACTGAAGCCTACATTCCATAAAATTCAGTCAAAGAGTCGATGCCAATATGTTCTCTGTTGCCTTTCGATTGATTCCAAGCTTTGAGAATTTATTTATCTGAGATTCCAAACTTTGAGTAGGTATAGGTACAGCCTATTTATTTATCTGAGATTTCAACGCATTGGCATTTGATTAACCGCAGATTTAGGTTATTAGGACGAGAACAGTACCTACCTACTATTGAGTATATAGCGTAACTCATATACCTAATCTACCGAAATCTGTGCCTGTATGCCGGAGACGAGAACAGCACTTACGCAATGCATGAGCGCACTTGTGTGTGATACAGATGGAGCTACTGCCTCGCCGTGAAATATTTTCCTTATCCAAACATCAAATTTCATGTCGTTTCAATCAATAACATTATATGTTTATATGAGGTAGATGTCGCACAAGCGGGCGGAATCTGAGGCGGCAAAATTAAGTCAATTGTAGTAATTTTCATTGTGACGCATATTTCAAGCGCAAGTCTAAACATATAGCTATCTTTTTCTATATTATTTGTACCGTATTATCTGTCGCAGTAAGCATGTTTATGTCGTAAAGGAACAAAATCTGAGCATACGTAGTATGAATATACGTCATCTTTAGTAAAACATCATTGGTTTCAATACAGCTTTTAAAGTTCAACGTGGAATGAGGGTCATCAATCAGCACCTAGCAAAAAAGATTTGCAGAGATTGCAGACTCTGGGGAACCCGCTATTCATCAACGAAAACTGCAGTTTTCGCACGGTGTTCCGGTGCAATCGTCTGGCCGGTTGGCGCAGTTGGTAGCACTCTGCCTTCTGAGCCGCTGGTCCCGGGCTCGATTCCCGGACAGGTCAAACATTTGTGTGTATGAACATGTCTGTTTGACCTGTGTCTGGGTGTGTATATGTATATAAGTATATATATCAGTCATCAGGTTACCATAGTACAGGCTCTGCCTAGTTTGGGACCTGAAGACCTTGTGTGAATGTTCATAAATTAAAAATTAAATTAAATTAATTGAGAAGGATACGACGTGTAGTTTTCAGTCAAAGTATGTTAGGCCTGTTACACCATCAGTGCAGGTTCCATGTGACATACTGTCCTGCCATATAAATAAGTACCTACCTACATAACTAGATGACAAACACACACTTCATCATAAGCAACTAAAATTAAATGTAAGCACCTAACAATATCTCTATGTAAATGTTAAGTACTCAATAAAGTGTGTAGGTAGGTACTCATATTTCCTAAAACAATTAAATTTTATTATTATTTTATGACTTGCGTTAACCTACATCCGATAAAATGCAATATCGAGTACGTACTTAATTTAATCATTTTAATTAGGTAACGATAGTTACTACCAAGTCGACTAAATGGCAGCTCAGTGTGAATTTGGGCGCGTGCGACGCTTATGACATACATATATCATTAACAGAAGGTCGATAACTCATATCTGTCAGGATAAATCTAACTCAATGATATTATATGTTTATATGAGGTAGATGTCGTACAAGCGCGCGGAAACTGAGGCGGCAAAATTAAGTCAATTGTAGTAATTTTGATTACGACGGGGATTTCAAGCGCAAGTCTAAACATATAGCTATCCTTTTCTATATTATTTGTACCGTATTTTCTGTCGCAGTAAGCATGTTTATGTCGTAGAGGAACAAAATCTGAGCACCGCGCAGTATGAATATACGTCATCTTTAGTAAAACATCATTGATCTAACTTAGATTTTAAGGCAGTATTTAAGTATTAATTATGTAAATTGTTATTATGATAATTAGGTTGAGCACAAACTCGCTGAAGATATGTGAGCGTAGACGGGGCTGTGGAGAATGAGTGAGCGATCCTGTCGGCACTAGCCGACATCGGTGGGGTTCCAACACCCTGGATTTTTAGTGGGAGCTTTAGGACCTTCGATAATATCTATGGTGTTAACACTGAGATTGCCGTTTAAAATAAATGAAGACAAAACACTGAGGTGGAAATGTATAGCGTACAGCGCAAGAAAATTTGGTTCTTTACAATGTCAATATATATTTATATATTACAATGTGTACATACAGTCTGTGGGCAAAATATACATTCAATGGCTTTTGAATGCAGTTGGATAGTTGGATCGACCGCGTTAATGTAGCGCATCAAGAATGTGACGTAAAATGTTTCATGTTGCTGATGATAAACAGTGTTTACTCAAACTACTTATATGAACTACTGTTTGCAAGTTCTTAGGCCTATCATTATTGGTTACTAAAAAGCGATAAAATGAGAAAAATATTATAATACTAGCTGCGCCCCGCAGTTTAACCCGCGTGTTAACGAAAATCGTTGATGATGAAAATAAGCATATGTGTTAATCCAGGTTAAAGCTATCTCCATATAAATTTAATCAAAATCCAGCCGTCTCTGAGCACCGCTTAGAGACGGCTGGATGGATTTTTAGACATGAGAGTAGGATTCATGGTACGAAGTTTGTGAGCAATTTATTCTGCGGCTCTGTCAGATAGTTTAACTTCTGTACTTGTAGGTACTTACTATTTTTTTTCTAATGCAGGTTATGTTTAGTATTAGGTATATGACCGTTTCACCTAGTGCCAATGTCTTGAAATCTATGGCAATCTAAACCTATTTCATATCTGCTCGAGGTGTACATTTTCAATCGCTCGATATTAGGTATTAAGTTAGGTATTAGAGGTTACGTGATAAAAAAAAACAAATTCATTTATGTATGTAGTTCATTTAATTATCTAATCTTAGGTACGAAGTCTCCTATTTATATACTAGCTGCTCACATCGTTTTCTACACTCTTCCAAAGTCATGAAATTGTTGTCATTACCCTGACATCCCCCGTAAGCGAACATCACGCATTTGCCCTTTGCTGTGCTGTATCCAAATCTGTTAAATATTAACTAAGATTATTTTTTATGTCGTTCCATTGTTGAGTTCCCATACGAGGAAGTGAAAGAAAAACAAACTAAGGGTTATGACGTCGCCATAGATTTTGCAGCACATTCAATACATTTTCAATCTGCTCAAAACTGACGTAGGGGAAGGTGGGGGAAACGCGAACGCGGGGTAGTGGCGAATTCAATGGTTGTAATTTGTTAGGAAGAGACAGCATTATTTTACTTGCCGCTATTTCGTAGATCACTTTACTTCTAGTGCCAGTCAACAACACGGGCGACGCGGACGCACGTATTTATCAAGGTATGCATTTTTCAATATTTTGTATGTTTTAGATGTAATTTTTTGGCCTATTTTCTGTGATAGTCACCAATACCTATAACAGCCGGTGGCCATAATAAATAATGTAATAATTTATATTCCTGATTCTTTTACATGGTATGCAATAAAGAGTATTTGTTAATAATATTAAAACTCACGTTCATGATTAGTTTACACTGTTTTTATGGGTATAACGTGGTACTTACGCGTAGTCGATATCACGATCGACAATTGTTTCGGCTTCTTCCGGAAGCCTTCATCAGGATCTTGAGTGCGCCCGCAGTGCGAGACGGGACGTTACGACTAAAGCATCGCACTCAAGATCCTAATGGTACGACTCTGCCTTTTATTATTTTTTGAAATGCGATTATTACATTACTAATTTATTATTTTCTTTTTTTACGTTAAGTATAATGTGTCCGTACATGTTAAGTAATATACTATCTTTTGTGTTATAATAGTTTGTAATAATCGTAAATAAATGTATTTCTTTCTTTCTTTCTTTCTTTCTTTCTTTCTTATCGTAGCATGTATGTAGCGGGGTTATCCAAAAGGAGAGTTAGTAGTCTTAAAAAGATTGGCAACGTATTGAAGTGCCCCCAGTGAAATAGAAATCCATAGGCGATAAATGTGATCTACCATCAGGTGACCCATCTGCTGGTTTGCCACATATTGCGAAAAAAATTATCGTCATTTCAGGATCTTACCTCTCCCCATATGCCAAACAATAACCACTATCTATAGGTTTCTTGCATGGCGATTTTGGATCTGAAATCAAAAGCCAATGAGAATACAATGAAGCAAGTTAATAGTAATACATGTTTTAAATTTCACCTGCCCACGCTTGCTTGTGTATACTATTACTAGGTATAATACATAATAGAGTGATATAGTCTACAAATGATTTGTCCTGTTTCTTAGTCAGTACTGAGCACAATACATTCCCAGAAAATATTACAGACGATTAGCTTGACGTTTTTTAAGGCGAAACTTAAATCTTGGCTTATCGAAAAGGCGTTCTTGATGTTGAAGATTACTTTTCTAATGAAAGCATGTCTTGTGATCATTTGACTATTATAAATTTAGTTCTATTATTAGTTTTTTGTTTTTTTTTTAGTTACTATTACTTACATCAATTTTTGTTTAAAATGTAAATAATTCGCCAATAAATTGATTTATGGAATACCAAAGCTGTCATAATCGGTCTTTGAGTAACAATCTGACGGTAAACACCAAGGCCCCAACTTGGAGTATACTAATCTAGCTTATTAATAATAATATGGGACAACATTCACACAAGGTATTCAGGTCCCAAACTAGGCAGAGCCTCTACTATGGTAACCTGATGACTGATATATATACTTAAATACATACTTATATACATATACACACCCAGACACAGGTCAAACAGACATGTTCATACACACAAATGTTTGACCTGTCCGGGAATCGAACCCGGGACCAGCGGCTCAGAAGGCAGAGTGCTACCAACATTAAGATCGGTTGACCAGCACTGCGCAGAACAGAGAATGCCATCTTTCCTTTTTAAACATTTTCTTAAAACAGTATTTCATTAAATACACACCATGGCTAGATCCGACTGAAAGAAACAGTAATAAAACGAAATATACCAGCATTTGGCTTGCTTGCTAGTTAAATTGGTTTTATGCAATATTAGTAATTAAATTTTTTGAGATTGTGGTGTACTAAAATTGATTTTCTATTTTACAACAGCGTAAAATGTTCAACTGGCTTTAACGACTTCAAAACAGTAAGAGGTTTTCTATAGTTTTAAGTTTATGTTTCGTTTGGAGAACATATTCTGTCTGTAACTGCCGATTTTGATGATTCTTGTTTGTTTAAAAAAAAAGCACAATAGTGCGATGCGGTGATTTTAACGTAAAACCTAATCTGTTTCATTATAAATGTATAAAACACGGGAGTTACTCACGTAATAAGTCAGAGGGTTCCGACTATAGTTTCAACCACATTCGGTGGTCTTTTTCAAGGAGAATACGGGGCGCTCGCGGACGTGGTCGCGATTCGCCTAGTCTGTTTCATCTAATTTTGTTCTTTAGTTTTAGCTTCGTTATGCGTAATGCGTTCAGCCTGTGGAGAGTTAGGCCTACTTGCACCGACCAAATTATCAGAGATTCTCGAATCAAATCACAATTTCTGCCTTCAAACCTATTAGTGATTAAATCCAAGATTAAGAAGAAACATTCGGAACATTAAGCTATTATACGACCGTGTAGAAAAGCGTGTGTACTTGTGTAACTGTGAATTAATATTTTGTCTACGTTATCCACAAACGTGATTATCTTTTTAGCAGATGAAATAATTATGATTTTATATGGTGTTCTAACATGTGTGTTTATTTTTATTCAATTGGAAAATTGAAATAACCCTCATAGCACATTTTAGACAAAGGGTTTCTAGAAAATATTTGGTATCCAACGGCGAAGAAGTAAACTTTACAAATTGCTACATCAACCAAAATAAAATAATTCATTTACAGATGTGCCTTTCGATACATTTAGGCATAATGCTTCCTAAAAATATTTTGTTTTTGGTGCCCTAAATGTTAGGAGAGCTTTACTATGAGTTTTCCTAAGCATCTCTGACGTAGAGAATTTAATTCTTATTTTATGTCTACCACTCCGCTGCAAGACATAAAAAAATGCTTGGGAAATAATAATCTAAAATGTATCATGGCAGCGAAAAACTTCGTTTGAATTTATAAATTTTAACATAGATTTTAAAATCACGAGACTCAATAACATTAATAAGCCGAACTTTGCTTGACGTAGGGCGTGCGAAGCCAAAACTCCAAATAAGCAAAAAAAAAATCGTGAAATTAGTCGATAACATGCGATAGACAAAAGAGTGCGATCTGCGTTCGATACTCACACAAATCGTGAAAATATGACGAATTTCACGATTGACTCATTTATCGACAAAAGTTCGGTACTTGCTCTGCAGGCGTGTTCGAGTAATCACACTAATATTATAAAGATACAAATACAAATATATTTATTTGACATAACAATAGGTCTAACAATACATGAACCCACTGGCTCCAAACTAGTTTTCACTGTTTTGGAGCCGAAGGCCTCTCCCTTAATATAGTACATATAATTGTATGTCAAACGCTCAGAATGGCTACATAGCTATTTAAAAACAATAATTAATAAAAACATGTATGCGTGTGTGTGTGTGTTTGTGTGTGCGTGCGTGAGTGTGTGTTTATTTGCGTGCTTGGTTATGTATATGTGTGTACGTATGTGTTTGTGTGAGTGATGTTTTTCTATGCGATAAGAACCCATCTAGCATACTTTCGATGCTATTATAGTCGAAAAAAGACGAGATTTAGTCTGTCGTTTGTGTGTATTTTACTCCTTCACGCAAGTACCGCCGAACGCATGAAATTTGGAATGAAGATAGCTTATATCCTCGAATAACACATGGGCTTTTATAACGGAAAAAGTAGTTTTCGTGGGATAATTGAAGTAGCGGGAAAACCGTAGTCCACGCAGACGAAACCGCGGCGCGCACCTAGTAGTAATATTTTTTTTTATAAGTTGAGAACCTCTTCCTTCTTTAAAGATGGTTAAAAAATAAATATATTCACGGTATTAAGCAATTATTACAATAATTCGTCATGATAATGAACAAAAAAACCCTCTAATTCCAATTAACTTTTCTATTAAAATACATAATTCAACACCGATATTACAATTGACTATAATTTCATACAATTTCCACTATTGTTGCCACTGACATAGAGTCCAAAATGGAATTCTCCTCGACGAACTGGTTTTTCATCTAACTTGTCACAATTTGCACTATAGTTTTTATTATTCGGTTTCCCTTCTCGTAGTGGAGGAGGTTAAGGCTGGGGTCGTTGATCTTTTCCTCGAGCAGGTTGATTAATTCGACTCGTATCGTCTTCAGCATTTCCGCCACCTGAAACGTTTTGTTATAATTAACATAGATAATAGTTACGATTCATTTGTACAAACAAAATAACTAAAATGGTGTTTAATAAGTTTTTGACGTGATAACGTTTTATAAATTGATGAATACCAGCAACACTCATGAAAAATAGTAACGTCCCGCGTAACGTTCCACCTGAGTTTTGTATTACATAAAATAATCAAAGTCAAGGTCAAGGTCAAGGTCAGGGTCAAGGTCAAGGTCAAAGTCATAAATGATTATGACGTTATCACGTAAATCTATCGTCCGTAAACCGACTTTACAGACAACCAATTTTTATATAGTTATAAGGTCCTAACTAGTAATGCTTAGCGTGATAACACCTTCGACGACATCGTCACTGACCTTCAAATGAGAGAGTGGCCAAACAAATCTTTAAAAACTAAAAAACACCAATCAATGGCAAAACTAAAATTAAGTCAAGAGTCCATGGTTGTTTTTGTTAGTAATTTGTGTTAAATAAAAAAATAAATTGAGATGTCTGTATTAAAAATGTGGGTAGATTGTGATAAAATATGTAATTTTACGTTATTTAGTCATGCCTTAAATTAGCCGCAATTGCATAAAACTCTTCTAATATTAAAGTTACCCTAGTAAAGACCTACACGACGCTGAATTTTAGCATAAATTGAATAAACTCTCATTATTCTACTTTAAGTCCTGCTATTTTATTTAAATAATTTGAGCTAACGAAAGGGAGTGATAGAGGAAAACATGTTGCGCTAACCGCACCTAGCATGGGATAAGTACAAAAAGAAGTCAATGAGAACAATTTTATGCAAGTTATTAACTCTACACCGATGACCTAGAAAAAGTAACATTCTAGAACGGACTTGGAATGTCGGAATTGATGAATGAAAATGAATGGTCGGAATTGACGGTCGCCGTAGCGCAGTGGTCACTGTTCGTGACATGACTTCTGTGTCTCCGGGACCCTGGGTTCGATTCCCGGCAGGGGCAAACATTTTTCGATGAGTGTAGATGTTTGTGCCGGGTCTTGGGTGTTTGTGTGGTGTGATTTTGTGTAGCCATGCCTCCCGCGACACAGGGAATCCTAGTGCGGGGGTCTAATTGTGGTAAAAAGAAGGACCGTTAACGCTGAGGAAAAACAAATAAAAATGTATGAGATTGACACTTTAAAGCTCTATATCACGTGATCAACTAGAACGAATTTGTTAAACTTGTTTAAATTTAAATTATTTAAAACCATCACAAACGCCATCTACTGAAATTAATGCGAAGTAGCGATTCTCATGCAAAAACACCATATTCGTGTTTACACATGTTTGGGCTGTTTCTTAGTGCCACAGTACAGAGGTGAATATGAGACCTATCCAAAAAGTACACGCGACCCATAAAAATAGATAATTTTAAATTTATTAGTGCCCATGGTACATTTAGATGTTTTATCACAAAGTCTATTCTTCCAATTGATTGAGTGGTTAATTTGCTGTACTTAGTAGTTTAATATATTAATTACAATTACATATAAGATAAGGTGCAGACAGTAAATTAAAAGTGGTAATAAAAATCGAGCCACTTATAGAAATAATATACAAAAACAAACCTTACCTCATGTTTATCAACTTGGAACATTATCCACCCGTCTTCCAATGAAACTATAAAGGTTCCATTGTGCAGCTCCACAGCTAAACTGCAACCTATAAGAAAAAAAATTGGTTGTCTGTAAAGTCGGTTTACGGACGATAGATTTACGTGATAACGTCATAATCATTTATGACTTTGACTTTGACACTGACTTTGACTTTGCCTTTGACTTTGACTGACTTTGATTTTGACTTTGACTTTGATTGTTTTATGTAATACAAAACTCAGGTGGAACGTTACGCGGAATGTTACTATTTTTCATGAGTGTTGCTGGTATTCATCAATTTATAAAACGTTATCACGTCAAAACAGTTATTTTTGAATCATATGATAGAGACAATAGTTTCATCACTTTCGCATAATACTGTGAGTCATAATTGGGAGCCACGGGTAAAGCTGCAGTCTATCTAAGATGTACACATTGTAACTTGACATGCCCAATGTAACATTTCCAGTTATAAGGCCAATAAATGATTTTACTCTTTTATCTTTAGCCATAATTAAATTGAACTTTATGTGCGTTCTCATTGGTGTTACAATCACGAACCCAAAAACCCAATATTCGAGATATGACTGTGAATAAAATGACTGTGGCCAATGAGAAAAAGTAGACAAGAGGACAAATACATCAATAATTGAGTAAAAAGCATATTATGTATGTTAAAGCCCTAAAATCAATATTGTTTCCGTTTGTTTGTCATCATATTAAATTCGAAGAGGCACTTTAAAAAGGCGAATTTTCTGGCGTATTGTTTCCTTGTTAAACTTAAAAAAAAACATATGGTTTAAGCTACTCATATGAAAAAACAACAATTATTAGATGCATATCTTACCAGAGAACAGCACCAAGGGTAGTTGTGGCACCATCGAGCACTCCCTTATAAACACCCTAGACGTCTTCACTTTTTCTTGATACACTAGGTAAGGGCTCGTGTAATATCCGACGCTGGCGTTCACTGATGACGGGTGGAGAGCTACGTAGCCGTCGGTTTTGGTCTTGAACTTTAATTCATCGGCGGTCGGCTGACGGGGAATGGCACCGCCGGCTTGCATGTGGAAGGATTTCTCGGGACTCAACACCTATAAATATATATATTTTATCACACAGACCCCCGCACTAGAATTCCCTGTGCCGCGGGAGGCATGGACACACACAATCACAACACTCAAACACCCAAGACCCGGGACAAACACCTATACTCATCGCACAAATGTTTGCCCCTGCCGGGATTCGAACCCAGGGTCCCGGAGACACAGAAGTCAAGTCACTGACACTGACCACTGCGCCACGGCGACGGGCAATGATTGGCGTTGTTACTATCATAACAACGCCAATCATCATTATGTTAACATAATAAATAATTAGTAATAATAATATACAAGCAATAATTCGAATATATAAGTAATAAGTAGAAAATCAGCGCGAAGCTGCCTTTATAAAAAGTGAAGAGTGAACTAATGTTCACTTTTTATAAAGGCACCTCTTAGATCAGCCAGGTACTGATCTAAACATCTATACTAATACTTTATAGAGGTGAAGTTTGTGAGGTTGTAGTGAGTAATCTCTGGATGTACTGAACCGAATATGAAAATTTATTTACCAATCCACGTTATTTGTGATTGTTATCATCATCATCGCCGTTTTTCATCAACACGCGGCTGAAACCGCGGGGCAAAGCTAGTAATTATTAAAGCTATATTTATTTATTTATTTTAGAAATGACTTAATGCTGTTTACCACATGGGGTATTAACGGCTTCACCGGACTTTTAGCGAGTGCAGAGGGCACTCAGCCGATTTTGGGTTGGGGTGAGGGGGGGGTGCGACTAGCGCAAGGGCACCTCAGGGGTTCGGACCTCGGCTTGGGCTATCGCCTAAACGAGGTAGCGTCTGTGTGTGTGGACGTCGCAGACTATGGCGCGGCCTATCGGTTGGGGAGCCACCAAGATGGGTAGTAGCTGAGTGATGGGTGATACGTCTAATCGGGGGCCTGCGGCGCAGTGGTCTACGGCGGGCTCGGTGTCTTACCGTGAAGCCAGCGAGCCCGAAGCCGCTGACTAGGTCACGGTTGGAGATCGAGTTATGAGAGCGCGGGTCATTAGCCGGAGTTTGAGCTGCCTGAAGCACGGTTATCGGGTCGTCTGCGTCTACGAGCACGTGACGGGGGCGCCGGCGAGGGGGCGTGAACCACGGGTCGGTCGAGTCAGTTGAGTAATTGGCCGCTTGGACTACCAAGGGATTCGGATGGTGGGCCGCGGAATCGAAGTATCGGCGTGAACAGTTTTTGATGTGTTGGGCGATTGTGGGGAGGCCTAAGTCGCAATGCAATTCGGCGTTCCGTACGTACCACGGAGCGCCGGTTGCCTTGCGCATGAATCTATTTTGGATTGCTTGGAGTGTATGGAGCGGAGTTTTGTTCGCGTGACCGAATACGACTGAGGCGTAAGTCATAATAGGGCGTATACAGACTTTATACAGTGTTATCTTATTTCTAAGGGACATTTTACGGCGTTTGCCTATGAGGGGACTGAGGCGGTTCATAACGAAGGCTGCTCTGTTGCGAACCGTTTTGATGTGTTCACGGAAGATGAGTTTACGATCGAGTGTGACGCCTAGGTATTTAAAGCTATAGGGACTACACTGGTTATAAATTTGTTTTTCTAGAAGCAGACAAGAAGTGCGTTCAAACTGACCGCAAAACTCTAGTAGTGCAGCTGTCTTCTACCAGTTCTTGTAGAGGTCTCTCTCAGCCATGGGGCGTCCACTGCTAGACGTATGCTTCCCCCATATAGGGGGGGTTTGCTAATACTCGCCACGCTTGGCAGCCGGTTCGACGAGCGCAGTATGATTTCCGATCCTCAGAAGGCGCTGCTGCCCACCTTTTGGTACGTGGTCCCTTAGCCGACTCTTACGGCACCCGCGGGAAGAGATGGGGGAGTACTATTCTAGGCCGGTACCACCACGGTACCTTGTAGAGGTAATAGCGAGCAATACAATCATATGTATATCGAACAGCTGACATGGTTGTGTTTCATAATTTTATCCATCTTACCTTCACAACATTCGGATATAAAGCTGCACACAAAATGGCGGCGAGCAACCGATCATTGTTGCCATTCGCATTCAACTCTTCTCCTGTCAAACTGAGCACGGAATCCTTCCTCATACGTTTCCTCAGAGCTGGCATATCAGGGACGAAGCCTATCGAAGCGAGGAGGCCCAGCAGTTGATGTTTGATATCAGCCAGCATCAGCAAAGTCTTGTGGGATAAGAAATTCTCGCTGGCGAACACCAGGGCAGCATGAGTGCTTATAGTCATCGCTTGTTGCCATTTCTGAAAAGAGAAATGTGGAGAACAGTTTTAGAAGTTAATCTTTAAATGAATTGGAAAATATTTTAAAAAGGTTTTTGGTCGAATTGATGACATAAATCTCTCAACGGAATTAAATCTTAGGCCTCGACAGGAAATTTGGAGTCGTCGTTTTGGTTATCAATATATATCACGCAACGTAAGGATTTCGATTTTTTCTAAAACTTGAAGTCATCTTGCCAATGTTCGTATCATTATCTTATACTATTTGAGAAATTCTTGTAACGACTTTTTCCTTTCTTGAAACGGCGTTTTCGAAAAATGGTGTAAGTACCCATACAAGCTTTCTTTTTGTTTTGTAACTCAAAGAAATATAAGTCAATAAAATAGTCACATATTTAGACACTTACAGTAAAATTTGCAGCATAATCCAGAATTTGGAAGTCTAGACAAAATGCACAGTGCAATAGTTACGTAAAAATTATTAGGAATTACAATACGTGTAAATGGGTATGGAAGAGCGGCTTCAAACATAGATGTTTTTATGTTTACTAGAAGGTCCAACAAGGTTGGAATAGTTTAAGGGATCTCCTAACTCCTGACTCGCAGAGAATTTACTCTGCGAGATCGAATCAGGAGATAGGAGATCCCTAGAAGAATGAAGGTCACTGACATATCCCCGCAGATTAGCAAGTCAAGTGGCAGTGGCCAGGGCACAGGTATTTAGTATCAGTTCTATTTGGCTTGTAAAAGCCGATTGAGTCGAAAGATTCTCGAGTGGCAACATACTAGCAATTAGGAGCATCATAGGATGTTCACTTACAACAACGTTAAAGTTGCTGGATTAGGAAAAAATGTAACCGGTCCTTGCATATATTGTGGGGGTAGACCCCCCACCACAATTAATGCAAGGACCGGTTACTATTAAGCCCTGCATTGGACATACTATGGCCGAGATTCATGACACTACCAATTAGAATAATAATTAAAATGCTTACTCTGTATGCACGTAAAGTAGTTAGCTGATCACTATTAGAACATGCAAATTCTTTTCTCTTTGCGTCTGCTTCACCCTGAAATTAAACAAGTGTAATATCATATGTTTAGTCTACAATTTTTTTTCACAATATATAATTCTGTGGTGTTTGGTTTACATAATAAGTCTAAAAGAAGTTCGAAGCCACGAGGGCTTCGAACGGAACGAGTGGAATTGATGCCCACAATCTTCACCAATCAACTGCATTGAACAATGCTGTCCTCGTAGGGGTGTCCGCTAGTTGCATTTTCATCTGAACATTTCCGTGTAAGAGCACGTTAAGCCGTCGGACCTGTTTGTTGCCTTAGGGTGAGGTGCACCATCCAACGTTAATGTTAAAGTTACCGTCAAATCAATAGTTACGCAAAAATTGAGTTGCACCATCAAACTATTGTTAAAATGACGTCGAACGATAACCATAACCGCTCACTTTTGGCTGGTTCTTGTTAATGTTAGAGTCAAGTCGTTGTGTTGGCGATCAGCACAAGTATTCTGGGCACAGAGTACCTGCCTACCTACTTTCTGTCTCTGTCTTTTCAGTCGCTCACTAACCCAAAAGCTCATTACAATGCACTTAGCACTCTCTACTCAGATGCTATTATATATACGTCCCTGATGACACTGTAAAAGATGCAATTACTTGCAAGTGCACTGATCTTTTGTGTATAGTTTGGATCACCCTTTCTTTAAACTTATGTAGTTTTGTGTATTATATATAATTTAAAACTAGTTACCTTCTTTTAATGTAACAAACCGACTAGGACTCACGTGGTAAACACTGGAAAATTACTCTCCGACCAGTTTCGAACTTATTTGCAGTTCTTCATCTGGGAGTTATGATCGTGCCAGGCGGCGAGCACGAGCCGCCGACCAGTTTCGAACTTATTTGCAGTTCTTCATCTGGGAGTTATGATCGTGCCAGGCGGCGAGCGCGAGCCGTTACAATTATGGAAGAAACTCGCGATAGTTTTCAGACTCAAATTGCTAATAGTTACCTTCTTTCCAAACGGCGCTACAAACGGACTCTTATGGCTCAAGCAAGCGGCGACAGTCAAGGCGGAGTCCACACAGCAGAATATAGCTCCGAACAACATCAGTTTTCCTATCCGAACATCGACGGGTAATGCAGCTAAGTGTTTTCCCAAAGCAGTCAGCGCGTGACGCTTGTCCAATGCGCCTACATCTTGTAAGCGTGTCAGTGCACCATCGATGTTGGATTTAAGTGGAGGTTCTATCGTTTTGCCTGGAACAAAAAATATATATTTCTTATTAACAACTAAATTGTCATGTACTCAGAAAACGGGTGTAGCTGTCATGAGGATCCAAAGTAATCTAAATGCCGGTCCGCAGAATAAATGAAAATTGTTTCAGAAGTCCCTATGCGCAATGAAGACTTTGATTGTGTATCATCTGGTTTGAAATGTTACAAACTCATATATTATGTACTCACAAATTTTTGCAAATATATTATTATTCCATTCTATTGAATGTTTTAGAACACTTTTCACCACCAGGTTTCACACCTGACATATTCTAAATGCCGCTCCGCAGAATATGAAATTTGTTTTATTACATGTGTCACTGCAGTATTCACCAACACTGGCCTTATCTGATCGCGAATATTAAAACACAACAGTATTTTTGAGAATGATTTTTGAACGCCTACGAAATGTTGACAATTTATTAAAATTAAACCGATTTTTCATCAATTTTATGTTGTCTTGAATGCATGCTTACATGCTTGGACATGTGTAGATTCAAGACTCAACAGTGAAAATGTCTTGTTAGACAACAGTTTAATCTGACTCTAGTTACGACGAAGTTCTAGGATCTCACCCAACCCTTTTTGTGCTAAGAAAGTCAAAGAAATTAATTCATTACTTAGATATTTCTACCACCTCCACAAACACCACTTCCGTATATCTGTACTCGGTTCTGGATATATGTATTCAGATATTGTAGGACAGAAATATTAAAAAACAATACTTATCTTACCCAAAATTGTCAGAATAATATTATTAATTTTTCCGACCATAATTCTACATAAACAATTTTGATTGCATCATAATTAGGATTATACAAAAGTTCTTAATACTAATACATATATCAAGCATGAATATCATATGACCCTGGTTAGGTATCACGATATTTACACAATTGGACCGATTTATTTCATATCTTTCCTTTAAGTATGCTGTTAAAATTATTGTTGATATATAGTAACTTCTATTAATCGGTATGTTTTAAGTGGCTATAAAATTTTGGTTAGTTTTCGATGGTTTTTAATGTTCTTGGGTAATTTATTGGATATGTATTTTAATCGACATTGCTTCTGGACCAGAGCTGTAAATTTTGAACGTAAAAAATTACAGCCAGCCTGTGTACAGATCTAATAGCTTAGCAGCGTACTTGATCTTATTTAAAAAAATAAGTATGGAATGATAATATATGGTACATGTCACAGCTTACCTAAAACTTCATGAACGCTCATATGTTGAAACAGCGGCAGTATCTTGATCTTCAACAGCAGCTGTTCCAGTGGGATCCTGTGTATTTCGGGCACGGGCTGTTCCAGCAGATGGTGGTGATATCTATGCGATGTGTACAAGTGCACGCTGACACCAGGCATCACACGTCCCGCTCGCCCTTTGCGCTGTTTTGCATTCGCTCGTGACACCCATACAAGGTCTAGCGATTCCATATTACGATTTGAATCAAACCTGAAATTATAAATTATGAAGCATTCTACAATTTAAATAAATAAATGATTTTATTCCAGAAAGAAGAAAGGTTTAATAATTTGTTCTATTTTACAATCCACCAGCTAATAGCGTTATAAAAAATGTTTTTTTATAAAAAGGTGGTTTTCTTCATTGTTTCATCGCTATATCAATTGTTAGCCACTGTCGATGTGGGGATCCACGCTAGCAAATAATGTTAAATGGCTATTAAGAACATCTACCTGAACATACTTACACTCGTGACACTTATAAGAGATGTATCAGAGAACGATGTCTACAATGAAAACTCAACGAAGAAAAAACAAATACTTTCTATCAGAGCTATGATGACATGAGAGACAATCAAGTGAAATGTAATTGTTGTGTCAATGTCCAAGATCGAAATGTCGAAAGCATAATGTATACCTACATATGCTGAAAAAATGCAGAAAAAAAAAGCAAACACATTCGAACAGGGCAACAGTGACATGAGAGTCAATCTAGGGAATTGTAATTGGTTGTAAAATAGGTTTTAATTCGAAATGCATTATGTAGGTATTATAATATAAGACAATATTTACAAGATAAAATGCTTCGAACGATCCCCCTCTGCCTTATATATTAATAATAATAATAAATTAATATACTTATGTATAACGTGTTAAAGTGAATATGTATTGTATATGAACAGATTGGAAGCGAGCTGCAACTTTTTAATGATATAGAGAACGTAAACTCTAAGGCTTTCACGGCCGGCGATGCATGTTGTATGTATTGCTTTGGGGCTGTTTGGCCGTGGTCACGAAACGTCTGGAACACAAGTTTCACATAGACCACGGCCAAACAGCCCGAAAGCAATACATACAACATGATATAGAGATCATTTCTACATAACATATGCCCTGACATAATCAGTACATAATGCTAACCCACTGGGATTGTGGATATGAAAGTAAATTGAGTTCTTCAAGGTGTCTCCGCTGCCAAACAACTCACACCTTTGTTAGAGGATACATCAGCGTACATACAAAAAAAACTTCGATTATAGAAGTTTGATGAAGCACCTCCATTCAATAGAGAAGCCCTCAGAACCTGGAACAGTTTTCCATTCCATTTTTGGAACTTGTATATTATTATGCTACGTTGCAATGTACCTAATTGCGACTCAGGTAAGCGACTGTATTTTATTATTGTTATTAGCGCCCTCTATTGGCTATACTGTTGCACAAGTCCTATTAATCGATACACTTGTGATTTAAAATTCGTCATGGCATTGGAAAATGAACTTTATCATGTACGAAATAAATTTCAGAGTTGAAACATACCGTTTCTCTTTCATTCGCCCACAGTCTATAACGAAAACGCAGTCATCAATAGTGACTGATGTCTCCGCTATGTTAGTAGAGATCACAATTTTCCTCGCGCCCGGCTTCGGCTTCCGGAACACTTGCGCTTGTTCCTCACTTGATAGAGTCGAGTGTAAGGGTACTAGGACGTAGTTGCCGGTTCTGAAAACAAATATTTACAACTATATATTATTACTACAGTTTACGGTCAACAAACCTTTGTATTTTCAAATTAAAACTTATTTAGACAACAGGAAACAACACAGAACAAAAATATGTTTTTCATTTAACAAGACTAGACAATTTGATAATAGCATATTTTGTATGGCTCCTCGAATATTTAATCATTTGCCACAAATTATAATTAATTGTAGTAATATTACACATAATATATATATATATAATAATAAATTACATAAATATCATTTAATTAAATTGACTTGTAATAAATATTAGCAATAAAGTTATGTCTATGTCTATTAATATATAAAAAAGCATATTATAAAGTGAATGAATATTTAAATAATAGAATGACTGCTAACTGGACATGTAATCAAATTTGATTCATAGCTTCATAATTGCTTATGAATCCCACTAATATTATGGGATTCATAAGCAATTATCAAGCAAACAACATAATGCCACTTTTGTGAAGTGATAACTTGAATAAATAAAATTGACTTACTTGGGGCTAAAAGTACGGCTTTCAGCAAGTTGGTCGTGTAAGCTCATTATTTCGGCGATACCCGGTAAAAATATAAGAATAGCGCCTTCTCGTGGCCACTTGTGATCACCCTGTACTATGTAGTGGAGAACATGTTCTACTAAATCTAAATTTATCTGAAAAATATCAAATACCATGTATTGATGTGTACCAAACTCTAAGAGCAAAGGGAAGACAGAATATGACATAGACAAAAAAACATACAGCAATTATTTCTCAAATTTTTAGTCTTATCAGCAAGGTGAAGTAATTCATGAGTTAGTATATAGGTAGAAATAAAATAATATCTTAGCACTGGTCAGATAATAACATACATATAACATACTAGCAGGGTGTGTAGAATCTGGGGAGATTCAGACTAGTATGCTATATGCTATGTAACAGTATGTGTCATCATTCCTACAGAAAGCTATTCATCCGAGGATATCATTCAACATATTTTATTTCGAAGGTCAATTTCAAATTCATAAAGATATTTATTTTCGGTTGTGTAAACCCGATTCTTGTTCAACCTTGAAATTATTATTAGGAGCACTTGGGCATTAATAATTTATGTGCCTAAAAAATAAAACCCCTAAGAACATGCCAAGACCACACACTCTTATATGTAATGACAAGTAATATTCCCATATGTATAGTAGAATTTAGAGTCAGAAGACTGACTTTTCGACACAATATATAACATAAACGGCGAGGTTTCCCTAACTGTTTAGGTAAATAGCGCGTGAGCTAATCTCTTTAAAATAAGCTAGGAATGTATGAGAGAAAGCACAGCGATCGAGCATGGGTCCGACGTTGACAGTGGTCATGGTCAGAATGAGCGGGCGGAGAGGCGCGGACTAGCCAGCTCAGGTCAAGTGATAGTGGACAGCTGTAGGAATTTTAAAAAATATATTCGTATGAAATCTACGATTATGGATATTACAATAAAAAATCGGACAGTTTCTTGACTATATGCAACAAACTAGGTTTTGTATGAATATTACCTATTTTAAAAGCTATACATTTTTTAATTTATTAAAAGTATGTGTTTGAAAACATAAAACTATCGAGAGGATTATACCTAAACATATTTTAACTTCTTTATACTGGAACATATACTCATAATGAAAAAAATGAAAGCTCAGTCGTTTGCAAGCTTGATTATTAAATATTTTAAGAAGTTGTAATTTGTGTGTGTCTTCATAAAGGTTACCAAATTAAAAATATCACCTACATTCTCTCAAAGGATACGTAGAGTAACTTGAAGTCTACAGAGGAGCCACATAACAGGACTTACCTTCTCAGTGTCCATAAGGTACATATTCTTGCAAGTGGTTTTGCTACATTTCGGATACCTTGCTATCATTTGGGCTACTGTAAGGTTTTCGTCTCGTATCGACACTTTCGGTGCTTCGTTAGATTCTGCGCGCACGTCGCATGTTTGTAGCTCAGTCTCGAGGTCTTGTTTTTTATCACCTGCAATAGTTGTAAAGAATTAGAAATCATTTATATTTTTTTTTAAACTCAACTGTTTACATACACTAGAAGAATTAATAAGCATAATAATTATCTCGCTTGTAGAACGACACCAAAAATTAACTTCTGTATTGTGTACGACACACACGTAAAACAGACATTAATTTATATCCACAAATATAATCCAAGTAAATATGATAGTACGTAGATAACAGAAATAAATCTGCCAACCCTGCTCCATGATTGTATTTAGGTATAGTCATAGCTAGTCTATATTGTAGGTACCTACTATAAAGAATTCAATGCAATCCAATCAATTTACACAATGATTTAGATGTAGATTTCCTATTCCCTTTTCTTTTGACGTGATTACGTTTTATAAATTGATGAATACCAGCAACACTCATGAAAAATGTGTAAAAGTAACGTTCCGCGTAACGTTCCACCTGAGTTTTGTATTACATAAAATAATCAAAGTCAAAGTCAAAGTCAGTCAAAGTCAAAGTCAAAGTCAGTCAAAGTCAAAGTCAGTCAAAGTCAAAGTCAGTCAAAGTCAAAGTCATAAATGATTATGACGTTATCACGTAAATCTATCGTCCGTAAACCGACTTTTTAGACAACCAATTTTTTCCTTTTGTTTTGCTACGCATGCATTTATATTCTGTTTAGTTCTGTTATAACTATGTTATAACTATTGTATCTTTAATCCTTACTAGCTTCAACTTTAATACTTTGTCTTATAACTATCTTAACTCTATATTCTATCTATATAGTAACCTGTGGTCGACGCTGTTGGTCTCACAATGATTCTTCTATTAATTAAGTTTTATTTATGAGTAACATATTGTGAAACTGTTTGTCGATCCTTACAAATTAAATTAAAAATTTAAAAAAACCTGAACCTACCTGGTACTTGTCTGCTTTACCCCTAGAGTGTACATAAAAAGCCGGAAGCGCGAAAGGAAAGCAGCCTCCGCCTGCCGTAACATTGGTGTCTGTGCTTTGTTACGCCAGGACGGGGGGCTGCACTTCCCCCAGCGCCGGAGTAATCACAAAATATAAACTCAATAAATTCAAGTAACGTCAAAAAAAAATAATTCTATATATCAAAAACTAAAGCAGAAAAGGGGTGTTGTCGCAACTTACCCTTCATAGGACGGGGGTACCACCCTTCTACCCTCTCGCCCCCTTCCCCTTCCTCCTTTTTCCCACCCCTGATATCAATGTCTGAACAAGACTAGAAAAATAAACTAATTACCAACCTTTTTTGACCTTACGGGCATAAGGTCCATTTTCTTCTAATACATAGTCTGACATGTCCATGATATCATCTAAGAAGAATTGGTCCACTGGGAATGTTCTACCTAAAAATTACAAAATACATATGAATCATATTTAATGTTGAAATATAAATATCAATTATAAGGATTTAGGTCAGGGGGCTCATCTGCAGTTAAAACTTTGAAAACATTATAATATAGCTTTAGCCATTATTTAGCCCCATATTTCCTCCTCCTTAGTGTTGATTTTGTAAAGTAATTCTCATATTATATACTGATATTACTGACTGATATTATACTATTTTTTTCTTGATGAAAGGCAACCCTATATCTTTTTCTATACCCCTGACAATGTGTGTGTGCATTTCAAGGTGATTGATCAATTAGCTAAAGTGCTAAAATATAAATATAAGAAAACCCACACACCTACATTTACTGGATAACCTTATGCGTAACAAGTTTTGCTAGTTGTCATGCCTGGGAAAACTCAATGCTCCTTTACTGTAACTGTACTTGCCTGGTATTTCCAAAACTGGAACCTTATCAAAGTAATCCGAAAACAGATCGGCGTTTAAAGTCGCACTCATCAGTATCACTCTCAGATCCTTTCTCACTTTGACAAGATCTCTCAATATTAGCAACAGAAAGTCACTTTCTTCTGACCTTTCGTGTACTTCATCCACTATGACATGTGTCACGGATTTCAGTTGGGGATCGTATTCGAGACGCCGTAGCAGGATGCCTGTAGTACAAAACGTGAGACGGGTTTTTGATGATATTTTGCTTTCTAGACGTATCTGAAATAGGAGATATTTTTTTTCTTAATAATAATATGGGACAACATTCACACAAGGTCTTCAGGTCCCAAACTAGGCAAAGCCTGTACTATGGTAACCTGATGACTGATATATACTTATATACATATACACACCCAGACACAGCTCAAACAGACATGTTCATACACACAAAGGTTTGACCTGTCCGGGAATCGAACCAGGGGCCAGCGGCTCAGAAGGCAGAGTGCTACCAACTGCGCCAGCCGGCCAGTCAGTCAGTTTTACTTGTTTGGTACAAGCACTGCCTATTCTAAATTTCCTAATCAGATATAATTTCGAAATACACTTATTAACAAGTTTCTAAAAAAAGGTGCTCTGAATGAATCAATGAAAGTTCTTAACTTGGTTGCATTGTTTTCTGTTTATTACATCTGAGCTGGTATCAATTATTTATTATTATTGATTTTAAGTTATTTTTGAAAATCGATTGAATATGTCTCCTTATTTTCAAGAGAATGTTGAGAATATGCTACTCCTAAGTAATAGAAGTCGGTTTTTAAAGTGCATTATATTCACAAAAATATCTACTAAATAAAATACAATGCATGATTGACATTCTGTAGTGTTTAGTGTAACAGAATAAAAACATTCTTATTATACCAACAACATTTTATGTAGTGCAGTAAAACCAGAATAGCCACGGATTTCCCATAGTTCTTACCTGGTAACCCACTACTTGTCCAGTCTTCTCCACCCGTTCATCAGCTACTCTATCGGCGACTCCAATAGCTGATATCCTTCTGGGCTGAGTGCAGACAATCTCGGCATGCTCTTCGCCATTTTTATTGAAATTCTCTAGCCAATTGTCTAAGATGTATTGAGGTACTTGTGTACTTTTTCCACACCCTGTTTCACCACTTATTACTACTACCTGAGAAAGATAAAAAAGGTCCGTAAATTCTTGTACCATACGGTTTTTACTGACAAGGTGTATGCTAAATTCCAAGCAAAGCATCCAGAGCAAGATTGAGCAGATAAAATGTCAAAACACAGCAATACCCACATTCGCAGTTATGGTAAAAAAAGACATGTATGGTATATTTGTCTCACTTGATGTTAAGTGATGACACGGTCTAGATGTAGCACACAAGTCTAGTGGGGACCTATGCATTTATCACTTGAAGATTGAAGGATTGTACCTGTGGGAAACAGATTCTGGGAACGAGTTCCATTCCTTGGCAGTATGTATAGGAGATACATCTACAATATGGCGCATTGTCGTACGTTTAGTCTACTGATGATAGAAAAGGGATAGTGGAATTAAATTATGTTATACCAGTGCACATTCTTTGAAATATATCCGATAGAAAACCAATAGGTATGCAACTCTACATCAGTGTTCACCAAAGAGTCGACATATAAAAAAACGAAAGCAATGAGGAAGTTATTTTTTCTGATAGCATAGAGTAGTTGAGCGTAGTCTCACGCACGAGACAGATTCAGAGACACAGAGATTAATAAAGATTTCTTTCAGATTTTTTCAAAACATTCTTATAGCTGTATATAGTTGTTGAATTGTAATAAATAGGGTACAGTTTGGAAAGTTTCTGCACGGCAATCATTCTCTAAATAATTAATAATTAAACCACATAACTAATTGAAATCTATTAACCTGTGATTTCTGCATTGCATTCAATATTTCATTCTTTTTCTTCCAAGCTGGCAATTTTTTTCTATCAGACATCATCTTAACATACTTATTATTATCCGGTTTCTCGAAAAATCGCTTTGCAATTTCTTTGTTTTCTCTCATCAACTCCTCAAAGTTCACATTAAACCTCTTATCTTCTTGAGACTTTTTGTTGTAATGCGATGGTAATTTCTCCTTATCTGAATTGCCATTTTCTAATAACTGCGGGAACAAAGGGTCTGTTGGTTCTAAAAATGATCTTGTATCAAATTGAATAAAATTCAAAATATCTTCTTCATTGTTTAGGAGTTCTACTAAGGAATATACACTAGGCACACCATCTTGTGCTAAATTTTTCGCTTCGTCCAATAACCGTTGTGTAACTTTCAAACAAGTCAATTCCGGAATGATATTCGTCGGATTCTCTGTTCTGAAATATAACAATGGAACTTGATAAGGATATACACTGTCTTCTGGAAACCGTATTTCTAATTCGTAGGTAATCTTTGTGTTTTCGTTGCTATCCGCATCTTTTGTTTCATTATTATCTACCTTAACTTCATGTAAAAATTTACATTTAGCACCAAATCTGCATGGTCCTTTCAAAAACAGTTTGCAGACTTCTTTCGGTTTCGTTTTCTGATTTCTATTATTATAGTTAATGTTTTCTTTTCTCTTAGGAACGTCTTTGTTAGTGTACATTTTTGTTAAATAATCTAGGTTGAGTTTAACACTCCATACATTATTGTCTTTGACTCTGAAGCTTGTATCGTAAATAGATTCAAGGACAGCTCGTTCATCAGATCTCATTTCAAGTAATTCACCAACTGTGGGAATTTCCGTTGGTTTAGCTTGTGGGTCTACTCGGAAATATTTGTAAAATAATACCTCCAGAGCTTTTTCACAACTTTCTGCAGATACTCCCAATGCTTCTGCACAATGAGCTTTGTGGAAATTATATCTGAAACGTAAACATTGTTCAATAATTTAAAATGGTTCATTATACATTTTATTTCGTAAATTGCAAATATAATGTCTCATTGAAACACATAGAATATGTTTATATAATAAACAATAGCCCAATTATCAGCAATCTTTAGGCCATGTCGGAGTCGTTTCGATAACCCAAAAACCGGATGATGGGCTGGCCAATCTTTATTGGCCAGCAAGGTGGATTATAGCCAATGCTCCTCTGTGAGATGAAGGTGTGTGTGTCGCAGCAGTAGGAATATATTGGGCTAATTATGCCAAGACTTCAAGACTCTAGGTCAACAATGATCTCACCTATAACCACATCATCACTGATCTTCAATTGAGGTAGTGTTCAAACTTAAACCTTTAAAATGTAATAAATGTTTATTTTCTCTTATATAGGTACATTAAGTCACTGCTTTTCAGCAGATTGGTATAAAGGTATTTGTCATGAAAAGTGTGCACTCCAGTGAGGCTATCTTCTTTTTTTCTGTTTCTGCACTTATAATGGCAACAATGAGTAAACGTCTATTAAATCACTTATATGTATCTTGAAAGACTCACTTTTCTAATTTAGCCAATGCAAAAGTACGCAGCCTGGCCTCTGATGTCTGTATATCAGGCTTCTTATTAAGTGAATAGTCACAGCCACCTTGGACCACTAAGTTGCCTCTTTCGATCCAGAAACGATTGCCAAGATTGGAACCCTTGTCCTGAAATTATAAAATATTAAAATTATAAAATTAATTGTATCTACCCAATATTCTACAAAGAACTAGTAATATTAACTCATAGCTTTCTGAAGGAATGAAAATAGTGTAAAAATCAAATATATACTGATAACTTATTTACTACTGTTATGCTGATTTAGTCTATGATTCACAGTGAAAGATTGGAACTCAACAACTTCTGTATGGGTGCAAGTAGCATGCTTTTAATTACAAATTTATCAAATATACACACAACCTAAAACCTACACCAGTTTTCTGGAAGGGTAAGTAGATCATTATCATCATCTCTGCCATACAATGTCCACTGCTGGACATCATATGGCTGAGATGATGATGATGAGTGCAGTTGGTTTTTATATTTATATACTGTTCATTCAGTTACATAGAACTGGAGCAGTTGTGCCCGCAACCTAAAGCCATACTCTGTCATATGATGGTGTTGCAATGGCTAGGATAATTGGCAGAGGAAATGCACAATACACCCCAAGCGGTACATCAGTGCAGGGCTTCTCCCTTCCTCATAGAGTAAAACAAATAATTCATAAATAATAGAACTCTGAGATAATAACCTAGTCCTTTTTTGAAGTCAGTTATAAATTTACACTTGTTTATTGAATCAATTATATATTGAATTATGTTTTATGCAGAACTAGCTTCCATATCACATGCGAGGGACTGTGGTTTTCCATTATACCCCTTACGGGGTTAGGTTTAGAAGCAGTCATAGCTGATATGTGTCAAATTTCAAGCCGTTCTGTACTGTGGTTTGACTGTGCCAGATTCCTTTTATGTATACAGATTTAAACTGTGTTACATTATTAGTCTTCATAATTCTACTAATATTATAAATGTGAAAGTTTGTATGTTTGTTAGCTCTTCCCGCTTGAAACCGCTACACTAATTTTGATGAAAGTTGGTATGGAGATAGCTTATACCCTAGATTAACACATAGGTTAATTTTTGTCATCACCATCATCACTGTTGACAACCACCTGGGTACAACCTCAGGGCGGAGCTAGTATTCAATAAATAAAATAATGCCTACGTTTCTCTGTTATAATACAACATTAGACAGGTGACTTTGTAAAATCAGTAATTTTTGTGCTAGTTAAAAATATACAATTGAACAAATCTATTCTAATGATTTTATTAAAGGTAGATTGTAAATTTACAAATAGTTTTTTATTGTGGCAGAAGAGGCTGTGTTTGTTATAATAATAGCTGTCTATGACACAGTATGCTTACCTGATCCTTGAATAACCTTGTGTAAGAACATTGCACAATAATTAAGTACCTAATAAATAAAGCACTTGGCAAGGAAACATTGTTTATTGGGTTAATCTTTCTTCAGTCAAGTAATTTGGTATTTGTGCCAAGTTATATAAATTACCCATCGAATATTAAGTGCACATTACCTTGTAACCACTAGCACTGCCAAGTTTAAAGTCAGGGCCATGGATATACCTCAAGGTGTCCAAGACAAGCTTTTGCGAGTCAGAATTCAAGCGAACCGTCTGCATTTCCACTCTAAGTGTAGGGTGGTCATCTTCCTTAGGTTCATCTTTGGGTTTCCTAAAAACATATTAATATATAAACAGTATAACAGGCAAAAATTAGTGCAATTTTGTTAGTCATGTGTACCAGTATTTGTAGTAGGTACCTTATTCGTGCATCCACAGGTTCCCGAAGAAAATAATCTTCAGCTAATTGTCTGCTTTGATAATCCATGGCAAAGAATAAGTACTTCTGATTGTATTATAAATTGGATTAAAATGTATTCTAACTAAACGAAGTGAACCAAGGAAGACGTGGGCGAACAAGTGTTGCTATGCTACTACCAGACTTTTTTACTCACAATTCACCATTTTACTCTTCGATCAAGAATATTTTACTACATTACGCTTGCATAGCATTGTCAGCGTATCATTACAATAAAATCATCTGTCTACCATTAAGGGCTGGTTTTTAGCATAGCTGAAGCAACAAATGTTTAAGTAGTAGTGAAGTAACTAATAAACGGTACTTATCATTAATACGTATTATCATTATGTTAAATCCAGGGTTAGATTAGGAGGCAAAATCATTGGGTAAAATTTTAACCATGTAGACGAAAAGAGGTAAATTATGTTTATCATAAGTTCAAACCGAAAAATTGTGCGTTTTAACCAGGATTGATTTGATTGCTTGAACCTATTAGAAACAGCTTCAAGTCAAAACTGTATCATGAATATTTATTATGATATAAAAAAGTCTTAGGTGTAGCTACATATTATGTAGCACAATTATTATTTGATTAACCTGCTTGATTTTGTTCACGATATGCTGCGGAAGAATGGTTATAATTTTGAGCTATCTAATCATCTCCACAACTGTTGGAACACTTCTTAATGGCGCATCGGCAGAGTGGTCGTGATTATGGTAATGGAAAGTGGCGATTCCTCGCTGACGTCTTTTTCCAGGGCAGCAGCTCACTTTGCGATATTTATCAAATTTGGTGGTTAGTGTTAGGTATTGCCGTCACACTGCACTAAGGTAAAGCATTTTATTTCATTAGATACAAATGTAATACCTGAAGAAATTATACTTAATAATGTAACAATGAATTTGTCATTTTGAAAAAAATGTTACTTTTTGATTCAATATGAAATAATTTATTATTGACTTGAGAAAAACAGATAAAGATGTATCATGTGCAAAAATATTTTACAGATAACAAAGAAGAAACAAAGCAAAAAAAACTTAAGAGGTGTCAAGGGACACCCGGATGGAACGAAGTTCCTTTCGATTAATTAGTGAAGAAATTGTAATAAAATTTTATTCTTTTTAAGTTATAATAATAATATCTGGTTTGCTTTCTATAAGAGAGAGAGAGAGAGAGACAGAGAAACATGCGCACGCCGCACAGCTTACAATAGCTTACTATAGCAAAAAGTGTCGTGACAACTTTTCGTAAGAATTTTTTCCGTCTAGCCCCCTTTCACAACGCGCGATAAGGAACTTCGTTCCAAAAAGTCCTAATTAATATTTTGTGTTTAGCCTTTAACTACACCCGATATTAAAAAATAACTGTTGATTGGTATGAATAAAATGAAAGCAAAAATATTACCTTAAATATTAATAAACGTAGTTTTTGTACATCGGGAATTTACGATGGCATTTTATCTTTATTTTTTTCCCTGCCGTTTTATTTAGATCCCACAATAAAACTGTTTATGCAAATCATATACGTATTATGGTTTGTTTTATTAATATCAATTGGAGAAAAAGTAGATTTTATAATATAAACATAATATTGGTAGCACTTAGGAAAGTAGCATTTAAAAAACTTAATGTTACGCCGTGCGTACTAGTGGATAGTATTCTGGTATGACTGCAAATAATGTCTGTTATATTTATTCGTTGACAAAGTCAAACGTCAACCCTGGTATACTCAGTCAGACACCGAGCTCGGCGGCGAGCTCGAGGCAAAAACATCCTGGTTAGATTCTCTCCAAATAGTCAAAGAGCAAACATCCTTAGGGCCCACTTACGGACCACTCTGGTACCGGGGCAAGTCGATCCGATAACTCCCTGTCCTGGCGACAGCTCAAGCCGAGGTCCGAACCTCAGTGGTGCCCTTGAGCTAGTCGCCTCGTCCTCTCCTAGTGGCACAGCGCCGTCAGCGCTAGCCTCACTAGGCGGTGCGCCTTCTGCGACCGCACAAATACCGGGCTGAGCACCATCTGTGCTCGCCCCCCCTCCGGTGAAGCTGTAAATGCCGGTAGAGGCAAACAGCATTAGTCCGTTAAAAAAAAAAAAAAAAAAAAAAAAAAAAAGTCAAACGTCAAAGATAATTCTGATTGTGACGGGAAATGTTGACTGAGAAGATAATGTACATTTTGCTTAGTTAGCTCTAGTTCATTCATTCATCGCACATACTTACACTATGATCGCAGCCATAGGATGTCCACATATGCCTCCCCATATAGGGGGGATTTACCAATACACGCCACGCTTGGCAGGCGGGTTGGCGAGCGCAGTATGGTTTTGCTATCCTCAGAAGGCGCTGCTGCCTACCTTCTGGTACGTGATCCCTTAGCCGACTTTTACGGCCCCCACGGGAAGAGACGGGGGAGTACTATTCTAGGCCGGTACCTATATTATATAAGTATTAATAACTAATTACAATACTACCTACAGTACGAACATAGGGTACACCGTATACCTATATAATATATAACAAGTATATAAATCCATGTACTACAGCTACTACAAAAATAGCTAGTGGATTGCTGAATTAATGAGCAATCAGTGGCTTACTGTGGAGCCACTGTAAGAGTGCACTTCCTGAACATGGACATATCTCAGACATTCAGCTTTTCCGGGACGACGATACACTCTTTTGTATCAGTTATAAATAGAAAGCGGGACCATTGATCTTGGGCCCTTGTCAAGTGTTCCTACCATTAGTTTTTTATATTTTTTATACTGTATAAATCTAGCGTTTGACCACTATCTCACTGGATGGTCAGTGACGATGTGGTCGAAGATGTTATCACGCTAGATCCAGAATACTTACATTAGTTTAGACGACGACGGGCGCGAGGATTCTGAATTTATTGACAAGGTGAGGAACAAATTTAGACAGCAACCTAGACGCCTTTAGTTGTCTTTCAGACAGTAATTTAACAAAAAAATGTAAGTATTTTCTTTGATGACAGGGATATCTCCTAGTTCTTGCTGCCGGCGTCCATGGCTGGCGGCTTAGAGAATTCATAACACTGGCAGCATTGCCACGTTGGATAGCAAGGCTTAATTTTTATGCAAAATAATTGTCAACACTCTGGACACCACACGCTTTCACCAAACGCTTGGCCAAGTCTCTATGATATAAAGAGAGAGCGGTCGGCCCCCACAAAAAGCCCCAAAAAACATAGATAAATATGTGATCCTGGTTGATTGTTGTCACTGAAAGGTGATACGGAGCTACAAAATGTACCTAACTAGGTACTTCTAAGCACACACAAAGTGGTCCTCCCAATCCAAAGAAAAAGTTAATAACACATCATTATTAAAGAATGGTATAGGTACCGGTCGGCTTCGCTTTTTACACCTGTTTAGGGGTGTCATTGTAAAATATACTGCGCTCGCCAACCCGCATGCCAAGCGTGGCGAGTATTGGCAAATCCCCCCTATATGGGGGAGGCATATGTCCAGTAGTGGACGCACATGGCTGAGAGAAGAAGAAGAAGAAGGGGTGTCATGTACACGGAATCAGCTGCACGTATTCAATTTGCAACAAACTTGTATTACTTTAATTGCAGGATTTTTTGTTTTATTACATTATTGTGTTCCGGCTTGCAGGGCAAAATTAAATAATGGTAAAATTACTGGGCATATAAGTTTTACGATCTAATGTTTAATGATGATGAGTACATATTGCATTGCCACGCAGGACTGTATGGTTGTTCACCCATCAACCTTTGTTAAGTAAGTAAAATTATTGCTTTGAATATTGCTACAGTTTTCGTTTTTTTACCGTCTTTTCGAACATAAAAAAGCTTCGATAATTAATTAATTATTAATAAACTAATTATATAATTGACACCATCAAACCAAAATTATATATATTATAATACCTAGAAAATGGTGTCACATATTAGAATTCACAATACTGGTTTACCTACACTGGCCTGCAAAATTAGGTCACTGCAAAAGAACTGCACTTCAAAATTGCAAGACTTTTTAAGTACCTGTATAGGTAGGGAAACGAGATATAGGCACTTTCGAAATAATAAGGACTCGAAAAAGAATTTACTTTTGTATACAAAACCTTCATAGTAAAAACTACATACCTTTTTTATGGAATGACAATGAAAAAAATTACAAGCTCAAATAATCCTTTTCGAATTACTATTTTACCATTCCATACCATTTTTCTATACTAATGTTAATAAAGAGGAAAGATTTAAATATTTTTTTGCATTGAGTAGGCTCCGAAACTACAGAACCGATTGAAAAATTCTGTCACCGTTGGGTTGCTACACTATCCCTGGGTGACAATAGGCTATATAATATTTCCAAAAATTTTAGGGATCCTCATAATTTTTAATTTTGTATTTATTTATCCGTGCGAAGCCGGGGCGGACCGCTAGTTTGTTACGATTTTCGTATTAAATACGGCTATTTATTAGATTAGATTGGCCGTTTCTCTAGATATCTCAAAGGCCTTTGACAGGGTCTGGCACGATAGCCTTATAAGCAAGCTTCCATCATATGGCTTGCCCACTGCACTATGTGAATGGATAACAGACTTTCTGAGGGACAGATCATTACGAGTGGTTATTGATGGCTGCTCGTCAGATCAATTGGATATAAATGCCGGTGTTCCTCAGGGGTCTGTGCTCTCTGCAACGCTGTTTCTACTGCACATAAATGAGCTGCTCAAGCCCGGTACCTTTGGCTATGCAGATGACAGTACAGTGGTAGAGAGCTATACGTCCAATGCACGCAGTAGCGGCACTCAAATACAACTATTGAGAGAGAACATGGTGGAACGTCTGAACTTGACCCTAAAGGCAGTCTCCGACTGGGGTGATGCCAACCTGGTAAAGTTCAATGCCAATAAAACTCAGGCGTGTCTCTTTTCCGCAAAAAAGAGTCAATTTCATCTGACTCCTACTTTCCGAGATGTATCCGTGCCAATAACCGACCATCTTGATATACTGGGCATGTCAATGAGCTCAACTCTGAATTTTGGCTCCTACATCGAGTCAAAAGCTCAGTTGGCAGCCAAGAAGCTAGGAATACTCGCAAAGGTGAAGCGGTACTTCACACCGGAACAACTGCTCAACTTATACCAAGCACAAGTCCGATCCTGTAAGGAGTACTGTTCTCACTTGTGGGACGGCTCGGCTAAATATCAGCTTGAGGCTCTTGAGTCCATAGAGAGGTGTGCTAAAAGGCTCATTAACAAGGATTCTTTAGTCGAGACACGACTTCAAAGCCTGCAGCACCGACGTAGAGTCGCTAGCTTATCGGTTTTTACCGGATACATTTCGGGGAGTGTGCTCTGGAGTTACATAACTTAGTACCTCCTTCCCCATTCCATCAAAAAACGACCAGACGGACTGCAATGCGACATCCATACATGGTAGACGTTCCACCCTGTCGCACCAAGCGTTTTGCTTCCACATTCATAGTGCGTACAGCTAACGAGTGGAACTCATTGCCTAAGTCTGTGTTTCCACATGAATACAATCTGGGCATCTTCAAGTCACGAGTGAACAGGTATCTTCTAGGCAGGCGTGAATCATCGTAGACCGCATCATCACTTAACATCAGGTGAGATAGTGGTCAAACGTCTGCCTATTGTGAATAAAAAAAATAAAAAATAAATTTTTTTTTTTACTAATCCATAGTTTACGATAGTTTCAAAGAAAACGGATAAAATTAAAACGTTTAATATATATAATATCATTAAAACACGTTTTTTATTTAAATCTCTAACTTCTATACTTACAAAGTTTATAAAAGAAAGGACATTTGAAAACTAAGTAATTCGTTTTGCAGGCCAGTGTATACTATAAGACTCGTTTGATAACTTTTCTTAGCTAAGTATTGGATAGGCTATATGTTGAGTTTACTTGATATATAATTATATATATATATATATATCATCTATATATATATATATATCATCTATATATATATATCTACCTACTTATACTATACCTACAGTACAAGCAAGTTTTGGTTGTCTTAATCAGATATGCATCATCTCCTGCTCTTGTCTTGCCATAAGCATTATCTCGATGGAATACAAGCCGAATGCTCCAGAATAGGCTAGACTTAGGCCGTCTTGCACCAACCAAATTTTCCGAGATTTTCGCCTGATCTAAGATTTAAAAAAGTAGGTACTTAGCCCAAATTAAATGTTTTATATTTCCAGGTGGACTTATATATCAGTTATCCTGGAATCAACAACGTAATCACGAACCCTACAGTAACATCTTTCGCAATTTATTTCTTCACGAAACTTCTACTTACACAGTTTGGGTGTAATGACGTTTTTCTTGACTTAGGTATTTACAAAACGTAAATTAACGTATTAGCAGTCAGTTATTATATATATTTAATGCTGTTGGAAAATTTACGCGTCTTTGTCGGGTTGCGAAGATGCGAAGTCGTGATCGGCCCAGGGTTTCGTTTGCCATGCAATTTGCCTAAGTTTATAGGCTAGGAGCTCGGACCCCATTTTGTAATAAGTACCTAAGTATATAGTGCATGTCCTGGACGAATGACGCATTTCTTGTAGAAGGTAGCCTAGGTTAGCGGCTGACACGCAATGATGCAGTGATAGCTCTGGAATATACCATGAAAGTAGCTATACAATTTACAATACAGCCTTGTTTCGGTTGACAGATATGCACATATTGCTTTAGATATTAGTTGATTATTATAGATAAAATAATCTTTTAAATTAGTGACAGATTTGTAAGTGTAATTTTTACAAGTTTTACAACAGCGCAGAGTTTCGAGCATCCTGTTTCGAGGATAGTTTGAGGTCTCCTGTAAAGTTTTAAAAGCTAGCAATACCAATATTGTATGATAAAATGTTTCCATTATACATAGCAATAACTATAATATATTATTATTTATTCCTATAAAATAATATTAAACTGCCATTCTGTATTTCTCTATTTAGCATTTTTATTATATTTAGACGCATATTAGAACATGTAGTACATGTGATTGTAAAGTATATTTTCCTTTATTCAAACTTTACCTTAATATAAATATGGATTGGATTTGGTAATAAAAAAATCACTAACTCCCAAACTACTTCCAACTTAATTAAGCACGACAGTGTCACAAAGTGCTAATGGCATATTGTGTGATCGGTTGATCACACACTTGGGATATTCGTAAACGATTGGAATGGCATTTCGTTTCAATTCCGTTGTCATAGTCAAACTCTACAATACATAAAGAACAAGCAAAATTCAAAGTAATATTTTTTATGCCTTTCTAAAACAGTTTCAGATATTCAATTTATTTGAAGGAAAAAATTCGACTACGAGTGGGATATGAACCAACGACTACAGAATACCATCCTGTCGCTTTGTCCAACTAAGCTATGGTAGTACTCCACTGGCGGTCCGAATTTATACCTTCATTTTAACATCTGAGGGGATATTGTTCTCAGCGCCATCTACCTTTGGGTTCAAGTCCCACAGATAGTCGAGTTTTTTCCTTCAAATAATTTGAACGTAAGTTCCGCGTCCGCCTAGCATGTTGTTATTGCAATAAACCATAAAACTCTTGGTTTCAGTTATAATCCAGAACTTTAAGTGTAAAAACTTTTCACGATATTGCGCTGATCTCATTACTTCGCAAAACATCACGGGCTGTAGCCGATTAAATCAAAAGACAATTTTTGGAGTGGCATGTTGATGATCGCCTACTAGGTACTCAAAATAATGTAAAGCACAGATTTACGAATACAAAAGAAAGTAATTAAAGCTCAATACCTTGGTGGTTGTTCATAAATCTCCGCTTTGATACCTTGAAAAATACTCATTATAATAAATTAATATTAATTTATACAATTACCATTTTAATAGTGAATGGACTACTGGCTCTGCTTCTAAGACACTACTAAATTATATTGGTATGTTTTTATTAGAAAGTAATAAAACCTCAGGAATAACTTCAAAGAGATAAGGTACCTATTTATATTATGGCCCTTACTCAGCCCACTACGCCTTTCCATACAGACTTCAGTGTTCAGAGATCATACATCAAAGAGTGCCCTCGTCGATAATGCAGTGATACTGCCCAATTTGTACTTACATAATATAATGTTGTTAAACTGAATAAAAACATGCTAAATGACCGAACAGGATCTTTCTGGCTTCAGTTACTTATTTTGTTTGTGGTATCAGTATAGGACTATAACATAACTCTGACTTGAGCCTTGAGAGCGGGCTCAAAGATGCTCAACTAGCAATGGAGACGGCCATGCTCGGGGTTTTACAGCATGATAGTGGGATACTTTACAGTACCCGCTTTGGTAGCTACCACCCTACAATTTAAATACCCCCATTGTACCCCATACATTCAAAACGCACCAGTGTCCACGGAATATACACATACAATATGGAATAAATAAAAGAGTTGTTAATACGAATGCATCAATGAGGCATAATTACGCAGCCGATCTGAATACAAATGTATCGGAAGATGCTCGGAAGTACATAGCACGATCTAAGCTAAGGTCGCCGACAGTTTGTAGAGCCTGAGAACTGCGATAAATTGGGGCTAAAGAGAAGGAAAGTCTAAAAAACTACAATTTGTGCACTAATTAACATAATACTATGTATCTTTTTATATCTTCCGACACTATACCTTAGTATGCCATATTTTATTAGTATAGGTACTTACCGAGATTACGGTTTCCTAGGACAGTGGCGCCGCCAAATGACGCACAGGGAAACTTCGAGGTATGCTTGGCATGGTGCAATTTTCCGTGAAGTTTAATGTACGCGTGACTTTGCGCAGGTAGGAACTAGTTAAGTTTCCATTGCATTTATTAACTCAAAGTTAAGATCTTATCAGGCTTTAGTCTAGCCCAAATTTACTACTGAGCTGTCGAGATACTGATATAAGATCCTATTTAAAACCATCATTCTGGTACGAATATTTAACCACAATCACACTTATAAATGGTCATAGCCGAAAGACGACGAAGCCGAAATAAGAACGCCTTTATTAAAGTTTAAAGAAAGAATTAAAGAATTAGATTTAAAAAAAATATAAATGTATATAATAACTAGCTTTTGCCCGCGACTTCGTCCGCGTGGTAGAGTTACTTCGAGGAATCATTTTTTTTTCTGTTTTTGTAACATTTTTGCATTTATGCTGCGCCCCTATTGGTTGTAGCGTGATATAACACACGTTTTACAACCTTAAATCTTCCACGATAAATGGACTATCTAACACTACAAACGCAAAATATTTTTTCAATTTCATCCAGTTCCTGAGATTAACGCGTTCAACCTAACAAACAAACAAACTCTGCACCTTTATACGTTCAATATTAGTTTAGATTTTTAAATATAAAGGATTTATGTCTCTAAACTCATAACGATAGTACTAATAATCTAAAAAAAATAGAACAAAACGTTTTAATTTTCACTATAGTTTTAAAAATAAAGAACATTCAAAATTTATTAATTTTCTCATGCACCCCGGAAAAAAAACATTATTTTACCATTAAGTCACCTACTTAAATACTATCTATATCTTTTTAATAATAATAAATAATATCTATGTAATTACATAAACACAACTGTAACTAAATTTTTACCCCAATGGTTCAACATAAAAAAATATGCCAGGGGTGCATTAAGGGTGTGGGGGTTGAAAGTTTAAATGCAAACTTGATGAAGATACATGAAAGTTACTATATATTGGTAGTTCATTAAATGGTTAGGCGTGCATTAATTGTAATGCACGTGCATTAATTTTAATGCACGCCTAACCATTTAATGAACTACTAATATAATAACTTTCATGTATCTTCATCAATTTTGCATGTAAACTTTCAACCCCCACACCCTTAATGCACCCCTCGCATATTTTTTTATGTTGAATAAACTACATAGGTATACATTTCCTTGTTAGAAAAGTACAAAAACAAAGAAGTTTCAACAAACTTTTTTACCCCATTTTGCCCCCTTAAGCCCTGTAGAATCCCTAGGACCAGCAGTTTGGTCTGTGCGTTGCTGTATCATCGGTGATATCAGTGTCATCAGTATCATCAGTGAGTACCTACGTCAGGACAAAGATTCTTATAGAACTACATAAAAAGCCTGACGTGGAAATTAAGCCAGGGCCGAAAACAAAATCAATTTCTGCCAGCGGGGATTAAAGCGTAGCACGCTCAAAATACGAGTAAAGTAACAGAACAAAATACGACACACAAAAATAAGGTCAATCACGCGCAAAAAGCAACCTATGCATAGATTTTTTTTTCTCAGCCATGTGCGTCCACTGCTGGACGTATGCCACCCCCATATATCGTCTGACCGGTTGGCGCAGTTGGTAGCACTCTGCCTTCTGAGCCGCTGGTCCCGGGTTCGATTCCTGGACAGGTCAAACATTTGTGTGTATGAACATGTCTGTTTGACCTGTGTCTGGGTGTGTATATGTATATAAGTATATATATATCAGTCATAAGGTTACCATAGTACAGGCTCTGCCTAGTTTGGGACCTGAAGACCTTGTGTGAATGTTAATAAATAAAAAATAAAAAAAATAAAAATATAGGGGGGATTTGCCACGCTTGGCAGGCGGGTTGGCGAGCGCAGTATGATTTCCGATCCTCAGAAGGCGCTGCTGCCCACCTCCTGGTACGTTATCCCTTAGCCGACTCTTACGGCACCCACGGGAAGAGATGGGGGAGTACTATTCCAGGCCGGTACCACCACGGCCTATGCTTAGATATTATGGTGTAAAACCAAAGTGGAAATGGACAGGTCATAGTCAGGTAGCGCAGCTTTCAGATCAGAGATGAACCGTGAAAATTACACTTAAGAAGGGACCACCAGAGAAAAAAGGCAGAGGGAGACCGTTAATACGTCGTGAAGACGAAATAAAAATGTACAGTTTTTTTTTTTTTTTTTTCCATTACACTCAGACTCCCGCACTAGGATTCCCTGTATGGCGGGAGGTATGGACACACACAATTACAGCACACAAACATCCAAGACCCGGGACAAACATCTACACTCATCGCACAAATGTTTGCCCCTGCCGGGATTCAAACCCAGGGTCCCGGTGACACAAACCACTGCGCCACGGTACCGTCCCAAGCCCCACAGTAGATTGCAAAACTAACACAGTTATTATTTAAGATTAACTTAACAAAATGAATACCTAGATTGTGTAAAATGTAAAGAAAGTAAAGGCCTTTTCTATTAATATTTTCCATTTATTTTTACTAAAAAATAAGAACGTGATTCAAATCGTCTATACTTGTATACATTCTTGTACCGAATAGTATGTACCTGTCGGATCTTTTTAAATCCATTGATGAACAGGCTCAAAGGATTACCTTCTCTTTTAAAAGTGTCTGATACATCATTAACATTAATAACAGTTTACAAGGATATCTGAAACGTACAAACATAGTAAAAATAAGAGCGCCTTTGCCATAATTATTGCCTCAATAAATGGACTATTTACCTTGATAGTCGAACAATGTGACAGACAGGAAAATGTTTTTTGGAAGGAAGAAACGCATTGGACCTTCCAGCTTGGTTATTGCTAATTTTTTTTAATACTTTATAGATCTAGCGTTTGACAACTATCTCACTTAATGGTCAGTGACGATGTGGTCGAAGATGTTATCACGCTAGGTATAGAATGCTCACTGGCTCTCAAGGACTGCTGTCTGAACTTACTAACTAATTAATAATTTACTTATACTGATACTTTTTAAAGATTGGGTTAGTCGGTTGTCAGGTATCTTGCTCGTGATAGTTTTTGACGTGATAACGTCTTATAAATCGATGAACACTAGCTGCCCGCACGAAATAGTGTCAATTTCTTCAAATTATCGTCCGTAAACCAACTTTACAGATCACCCTTTTTTCTTTTAATATTTTATGTGTACGTGTTGAACGGTGGCCAACCACCATCTCATTTGATGGTCAGCGACGATGTGGTGTAATCACGCTAGAGCTAGAATATCTGTGGTCTATTGGTTTGGTGACAGTTTTTGAAACTTAAGGGCCGCTATCCCCAGGCAGGTACTGGAAAGTAGCCAACCTCAATACTGTGAATTTAACAGTCCTGATGCCTTCACTGGAAGCTAAAGCCGTTTGTAGGATCAAACCAGCGTTGTCAGGCTCACAGCCGACGCTCAGAGCCACGCTATCATCGCTTCAATAGCTTTGAATCGCTGTTATTTACAACTGTTTTTAGACCTGAAAAAAACACCCTGGACTAATCTCATAATGGGGATTAGAATTCGAGTTGCGGTGGTGGAGGCCCTGTCGAAACTCGAAGGAGGAGGCAAAAACCATAATCGTAGTATTTCAATTGTTAATAATTAGTTTATTAGAATGCGTAGACACAAAACGGAACACAGAAAAATAAATATATTTTTGACACGCCGAATATGGGAATTGGTGTGGCTTATTATAATACGTAATGTTTCGTCAGATTAAATTATACCAATAATAATATATATAGTAGTAATATAGCTAGTAGATTGCTCAAATGTTGTTGTAGTAGCTTCAGTATTGTAATTAGTTATTAGTATTTTATAATATTATTTATGATAATTTATTGTGTATCATAATCCTTCAAATTATATTTGTTTAATAAAAAAATGCGTACTTACTCTCTAACATGCCTCGACTAATGGAAAGCATACGTATTTGTTTTTATATAATCTTTAATTTGAACAAATTTCTTTGGCAAAAGGCAAAATTTAATTATTTTTTAACCGTGATAATTATCCGCATATTTTAGGTAATATTTTCAAACCTATACCTAATATTTGCGATCCGAACATGTCAAGTAGTTTAAAGTTCTGACTAATAAAGGTGCAGGTAGGTAAATATATACACATGGATATACACGTTAGTATGTATATATACGTCCTTCCTCATCCACGTCAAACTTTCGTCAAACATAAAATTCCAATTAGTATCCATAAACCTTAAGCATACAGGTCCAAATCGCCTGAAACACGACACCTTGAGCTATCGAGGCTTTCTCGCTAATCCATAGGCAGATTAGCGAGGATTACAAGAGATATGGCTCAAGAACCGACGTGGTCAGAACTGGAACTAAAGCAATAAAGAATAGAAATGTGTTCGTTTTACTGTTGACGGTTCTAAAGCGCCCTCGCCGTTTATACTGGTTCTGTTTTCAGACAAGCATTTTGGCCAATATTTGTGGCTTGACGAATGACTGGCGTACTGTGACCTGCGCCAAGGTTACTGACTTTACCTTCTGGAGGTTTTGCAGGCTTTTGACTGTATGTTTCCAGGTGATGAGGAATATGATTATAGTCACCTGTAGCGATTTGAGAATTAGATACTTTGAGATAACCTTATTATTTTATTTTTATATTAAGACTTAAAAAATATCAATCAAAGCTGTACATACTGTAACTTGCAATAGATAAAATATTCCATAAATTATATTATTCGCGCCAAAGGACAGATTTTCACAATCTCAAAGACTCATTATAAACCTCTCCGTTTGCCGCGAAATAAAAAAATATTGCGTAGAGTGTAATTGATTATGATCACAAATAATTAAACTGCATACGTCATTGACTGGGCAATTCGCTCGCGTGTCGATCAACACATTGGACAGCGTATTTTTGTGCAAGCTAGCTGTGGGGGAAGGGTTGCACAATGTTATAATAGTACCACATAAGCAGGATTGCATCTTGGTGGTACTAAAGCGCTGGTGTTTATTCACTGTAAGATTGAAACCAGGTTTTACCTAAATAGCCGGGCGCGAATAAGACAATTAAATGTTTTTCCCGTATTATTGTAATTATATTAATATATTAACTAGTATTAAAATAATTTTACTAACGACATATAACTAGTTGTTTACGTATGAATTAGTAGTAATTTTGTAGTTCACTCGAACTAGCTGAAGTTATATATCAAGGGTCAAATGAAAATGAAAATAAATTATTCAATTTGCGATGATAGCTCTGCGGTGAGAGCGTCGTCTGTCAAATGGACGAACGCTCGTTCGATCCCCACCAACCGCTTGCGCTTCCGGTGAACCTAACACTGTTATCGAATTCCCATCACGATGGTAGAGTACTTTTGAGTATCCGCCTTCAAGTTAGAAAAACTATCATCAAACACATAGTGCGTTCAAGCAGCAGTCCTTGACTGTCTGTATGCATCTTAGGTCTAGCGTGATAACATCTTTGAACACATCGTCACTGACCATCAAGTGAGATAGTCAAGCGCTAGATCTATACAGTATTAAAACATATCTGTACTCGTTTAAGAGAAAACTTAGTTAAATAAATTAAAATCTCCTACAAGGCATTAAAATTGGTTGCTTTATGATTTTCATCAATTTACACCCTCAATTAGGTATGAGGTGAAATTAAGCAAAATCCCTTTTCATTTATTGAAAAGTGATTTTTCTAAATTCCACCTCACCTTTTTATACAAACTTACAATTCCCATTGTACCTATTGCATCCCCTTAGGCCCTCTTGCATCAACCAAATTATCGTCATTTTTGTTTAATTCATAGAGGTATATAGGTTCACAAAACCTTACTAAGCGAGCGTTCATGACCAGCTCACAATTTTTAAGATTAGTTATGGACAGTTACGCCACTGGGGTTTTCGCTTCTCCTTAATATATATATTTATTTTATTTATTTATTATGAAGAAGACTATCGACACATAGCTTAACTTAGGTATACAGTATTGAATATGAAAAGAGTCATTAATAAATCTCCACAGATAGAGATTATCTGTTTAACAAAAAACACACACAATATTTTAACATTCTCAATCCAAAATTTACACTTAGAAAACACAAACTTCGAAAAATTTAATTTTTGCACACAATAACACATTTTTATTTAATCATTTCCCATTTTCACCTGCGTTGAACCAAAGAAGGTTTGGCTAAGTTTGGCCTTGATCGATGAAAGGCTGGATGTGAAAATATCGATATCTAGTTGCTCTGCTTGTTGTAGTCGTTAACAGTTTTGCACGCTCGGTATATATATGTATTTTGGCATATATATCACATGTGTGTATGTATAGACGATTACAATTTAGATGAATTGAACTTGGGCAACGTTGTACTTATTATTTTTTTCTAGATTAGTTTACGTACTCTAAAAATAGTAACTTCATAAACAAAAAGCTTTATTGATGACTATCTCATTTTGCTCGTTTTTTATCAGTGCCCGTTCCTTTAACAGTGTAGGCAAATAGTACCTAGTAAATTGATAAAAGTGCCATCATGTTAGCAGAGTAAGCATACTCAAGTTATAATTGGCTTTCTATAGTTAACATAAGTATTTAATATATTGTACATAAGCTGTTGGTTTTCCAATAAATAAATAAATATACTCGTATTGTTGTAGTTGTAAGTGAGTAATTTCTCAGCAATGACAAACTAAACGTTTTAAAGTTCGAAATAATGTATTAACCTACTCACCTTTTGGAGAAACCTATGTAGGCATCATGACAAATTATCTGTAAGCTCGGGCACAATCCTATCCTACTACATATATTATAAATGAGAAAGTTTGTGTGTATGTTTGTTACTTCTTCACACTCAAACGGCTACACCGATTTCGATGAAATTTGGCATTAGTATGGCATTAGTTTAAACTCTGGATTAACACATAGGCTACTTTTATCCTGGAAAAAGTATAGTTCCCGTGGGATAGGTGAGGTAGCGCGAAAACTGTAATCCACGCAGGTGAAACCGCGGGGGTATTATAAGTACAGAATGAGTTTTGCAAAATCTATTTTAAGCTCTCGACCTAGGGTATGCGTAATCATTCGCATATCTACTTTTCGAAATTATCATACAATCGCTACGTTCATTAATGCCTACGAATGAAATAATGAAGTAAAATTGTATCACTTCTTAATTCTACAGTTTTCGAATAAATAAAATAAAGACTTTTCAATTATCTTTCCTGAATCACATTCAATGATGTTTTACTAAAGATGACGTATATTCATACTGCGCGGTGCTCAGATTTTGTTCCTTTACGACATAAACATGCTTACTGCGACAGATAATACGGTACAAATAATATAGAAAAGGATAGCTATATGTTTAGGCTTGCGCTTGAAATATGCGTCGTAATCAAAATTACAACAATTGACTTAATTTTGCCGCCTCAGTTTCCGCGCGCTTGTGCGACATCTACCTCATATAAACATATAATATCATTGATCACATTTATATTATTACTACTCGGTTAGTGCCAGCGTAACCACTGCCTATGACATGTGGACAGTTTTTGCCCTCAGTGATTCAAGGGTTCAAATATTGTCCATCTATGGGTAAGCGGTTTAAACGATTCATTAACGAGTAATGCCGCCTGATTGTCTTTCCAGCAGAGTCAGAACAGGGTATGACACGTCCATTTCAGGAATTCACCTGTTTCAGTCTGTCACTGACGTTCACTTATGGAACCTAAGCATGACATTAATTCTAAGAGTTTTATGGTTTATTGCATTAACAACATGCTAGGCGGAACTTACGTTCAAATTATTTCAAGGAAAAATTAGAACAGGACGGTATTTTGTAGTCCTGGGTTCAAGTGCCACTGGTAGCCGAATTTTTCTTTCAAATAATTTGAATGGCATTTCAATCGTTATGGTTCCGTCAAAGTTTAGACCTCATAATAAGTTCATTTATGGGTACTGAAGGGGAATGAATTCTTCTTCTTCTTCTTCTTCTGAATGGAATTTACGGGTTTGAAGAAAAATCAACCTTGTAGAAAATAATGTACTTACTTAATTGAAAATATGATTTGCTTGAAGTTATATACTTTTAGGCTCACTTGCGCCAACCAAATTTTGTGGGTGTAGTGGGCCTTACAGTATTCTCGACGGGCCTTTTTCACCTTTTGTCTATATATCATGAGTAATGTCGTACGATATTAGATACCTTTTACATACACGGTACTACTTTTTACATTAACGGTATAGGTACATATAACAAAACTTTAATGTACGAGCAAATGAGGTTCTTATTTAAGTAGGTACTTCTAAATTTGACCATTTTGTTTGGCTTATGTTTAACTGATCACCAAATATAGTAAAATATAGCACAAAAAGATACTTTTGAGCACCAAAAATAGTCATTGAGCAGCAAAATTAGAACACTAATTTAATGTATAACGGCCACCAAAAATTTCCCATCTTGCAATTTACACAAGTTTTATGGGCTAGACTCGTGCGTTGTGCGGTCACAAGAAACCTGACACTCCTGGCTTCGCTCGTCGTCGTACCTACACTACATGACTCCGCCTTACGCTACATGACTCTGTGTATTTGTTGACCACTCTTGGTGCTCAGTTACTAAATTTGGTGTTCATTTTTTGGTGCACATTAGGTATATTTATCTGGTGATCATTATATTTGTGCCCTTTTGTTTTGTGAGTAGGTAATTTTATAATAACTATTAGTATCTCGGAAATGCATCTATGTATATTTACGATTTAGATAAAAGTATAAGTAAGTAGATATAGTTTTGTTTTTCAAATCCATATTGCAAAGAGGCTTCCCTTGAAAAACTCAATTCTCTTTCAAAATTATACCATGTTCCTTATATCGCCACCTGGGTAGATCTTGAGTGTACCTTCATTAATTGTTACTCTCGTTGGAGTGCCTATAGTGTATTGTAGATTATGTAACTGCAAAGTCTTTTGTTCCCGGCAGCTGAGCGTTTAAGTTTGTGACATATATTAGATAGAGCGGTTCACGTGTAAAAAAGAAGATTGAATAAGTGAAATGTTTTTCTTTTTTGGTCTAATATCATGCATAAGTAAAGAAAGTGTAAATATGAATGAATCAAAAATTTTTACCAAAAAATGGAAAACTTTTTTGCACTCTTTTAGTGACCTTTGTTACTCAACATACACTTACATACTTACATGGGATCATTTGTCATTGTGTTGTAGGCATGTTCCCCGATGTCTTCACCCGCTACTATAATATCGTCTGAGTATAAGCACGCACTTTTCAGTTATTAGAGTGTAGCTCGAAAACGGCTTGTCCAATTTTCATGAAATTTAAAGGGGACCACACAGAAAGCACCAGCTTTCAAATGGAAAGCTTTAGAAAGCTTTCAATATATATATTTTTTTCCTATTATAAGCTTGCGCTTGACAACTGTCTCACCCGATGTTAAGTGATGACGTTGTCTAGGATTTAGCACGCAAACCTAGATCAATCAAAATCGGTTCACCCAGTCGAAAGTTATGCGGTAACAAACAAAAAAAATAAAAAAACATACCGGTCGAATTGAGAACCTCCTCCTTTTATTGAAGTCGGTTAAAGGTAATAAGATGTTTCTTACAAACGTAATCAGCGGATGTTTGGGGAATTAAATAAAAAAGTGGAAAAAAATGTTCTAAATTAAACTCCAAAGAGGAATGCATCTCTTTACATGTTCTATAGATATATAAATTATTCTCTTACTATATGTATAAGTGTATACAAAATTATTTTCCTGTAGGTGTGTCCGTTACGAGTGACATACTTTACAATGGGGATTTCATAAATTAATCTGACGTCAAATTATTTCCCGCTCATAAGGTGTAAATATTCACGGTTAAGATAAAGTCAATGGCAATCATAAAAATTCACGTTAATTTTGTATTCATTTTGATATGTTATCTTGCCAAAGTATATTATTTAACTTATCTTTTACTCATTCACATGTTGCCATAATATTTTGGTCGTATCATTTCTGCCGTAGGACGTTCACCGACACTCTGCCAGTGATCTCCACAAGGACTGGTTCGTAGTTCAGATTTCCCCCCAAATTTAGTTTCCGGGAACTATTAATCTTAATAAATTACAAAATATTTCCTAGAACGGCTTTCGGCGGATCTTTTGATTTTGTTGACGAAGAATTTATTAAGTTAGAACTTCCAGCAACCAATGCAAACATAAAAATTCCTGATCTGTCATAGTCTGTACCAATAATGATTTTGCACTGACAAATCGTAGTTGCGTGAAAGACAAACATCGCACAAATAATGCGATTGAGAGTTGTCAAAGGAGATTGAACAGAAACATGCCGTACAAACCAATGCTTACTGCGACAGATAATACAGTACAAATAATATAGAAAAGGATAGACTTGCGCTTGAAATACGCGTCGTAATGAAAATTACTACAATTGGCTTAATTTTGCCGCCTCAGTTTCCGCGCGCTTGTGCGACATCTACCTCATATAAACATATAATATCATTGAGGACGCCCGAATCAAAAGTTAATTGTTTAGCAGTGCGACTTACAAAAAAGTGACATATTGTTCCACAACTTATAAAAAAAATTGCATGAGCTACACGCTCTGGTGAAATAACAGAAATTCCGTTTTAACAAAATATTGCTGCTGTCAAGAAGCAGAGCTGAATTTTTGGCATTGCAGAAGCTAATAGGAGAGAATATTTAATACTTTTACTAATATGATTTTTGAATAAAAAATGTTGATCTTCTCTTGTTCTTCTTCTTCTTCTTCTTGTCCTTATTCCACCAGATGGGGTCGGCTGAAAATATTTTTCTCTTCCATTCTATTCTATCATTAGTCATCTCAGTGTGTGAGCATCTTTCATAGACATATAATTCTTGACACAGTCCAACGATGCATTCTTCGGCCTTCCTCTACCTCAATATCCATCCACATTCATGTTAAGTAGTCTATTCGTTATATATTTGTACCCCTCCTCATGAGGATATTAATTTTTTTTTTTTTATTTTTTTTTTTTTTATTCACAATAGGCAGGCGTTTGACCACTATCTCACCTGATGTTAAGTGATGATGCGGTCTACGATGATTCACGCCTGCCTAGAAGATACCTGTTCACTCGTGACTTGAAGATGCCCAGATTGTATTCATGATTGTATTTATAATTATTTATTTATAATTATTTATTTATTTTATTTATTATTGTATTTATAACCTGAAAAATCCGATTCAAATATTTTTCAATGATTACTGCTAAGAATGCTAGGAATGCGGATCTAATGATATTTTATACGGTGACACCAAAAAACTATACATAATTTAAATTAAATCGTCGATAGTAATTCCTAATTAATGATGGTTCACTACATTTGCATATTGATACGAGCAACTATTTTACTAGGTTACCCTCTCAAATAGACAAAGTTGATCGAAAAAGAAAATAAAAAGGTGTACATTATATACTAGCTGAGTTCCGCGGTTTTACCCGTGTGGTGATGAAAAACTGTGATGATGAAAATAAGCTTATGTGTTAATCCAGGCTTTAAGCTATCTCCATACCAAATTTTATTCATACCCACCGAGCCTATAGGTATGAAAGAGTAACAAACATACATACATACAAGGGAGAACATGCAAGGGAAAAACCGATCCCTAATAGGAGCGCTTTGTTGTCCGTCTGTCTGTCTTTCAAGACCCCTTTTGTCAGGAACGCGTGGAGGTGTCAAGCTGAAATTTCATATCAAATACTCAGGTCTACTGTCTCTAGAAGCTGTGAAAAAATCAAACTTCTAAGCCAACGCAATTAAAAAATACAGCCGCTTTATGCTGCAAATTTTCGACGCTCGCAGGGAATCAAAAGCTACAGGGTACTTGCCGTAAACTCAGAATCTTGAAATTTGGTACGAAGCAACATCATATAGGACAGATAAAGGAAAAATTGCGAAACGCATACATTTTTAGTTACATTTTTACCGTACAAGTTTGTACGGAACCCTCGGTGCGCGAGTCCGACTCGCACTTGGACAGTTTTTAGTGAATATTTTTAAAAATACAATTGAAATGATAAATCTTTTTTTTGGAAGTCTATTATAGAGATTACAAAACATTTTTATTGCTATTGATTCGGTATTTCGCATAATGCAGGCGGGTTAACATCATCCAAATTTTGTGTGAGACTTTTTTGTTTTACTTATTAATTACTTACTTTTAAGTGAAGGTGGCTGGCTATTTATAAACTTGTTTAATTGGCTATTGGGTTACTGAAATTGACCCTCAGACCTCCGTTTCTAAGAAATTAATGATCTTACTGTCTGTCAAAACGCGTCCAAATTGCGAAAACTTACATACTTCATGTTCTATTTACACTATTATAATTACTATTTCTAATACATTTTAACCTAATATGATAAGTATTGCATCAATTAACATTATTATCGGGATAATTATCGTGTGTTTGTCGTTTTTATTCAATATATCGGCACAGTTACATGTGCCACAGTTGCAGTTGCATGTTTACGAGTGAACAGTGCTAACGCATGCACAAGAGAAATAAGATAATTCTAAGACTACTTTATTTAGAAATTAAATGTAAGAAAATATATTACATCAACAAGAATAAAATGGAAAGTATATTGTAAAAAGTGAAGAAAAGAAATGAAAATAGAAAATAAATGTCTCCAACTCGGAACACATCACCACATTTGATTTACATCAAGGCCAAACTCGCATATAGGTAGTATTTCTCTGAAACAATAAAAAGTAGCTTTAATTATCTCTATAGAAAATGCATTAATATAGGTCCTGAATACGTAACACGCTGCGAAGGTTGTACCATTCGCTATCAACAGAAAATATGATGTAACGCTATCTCCACAGACTATTATCAACCGCAGAATCTATTTAATCCCTGTTGTAAACGAAATCTTTCGCCCATCGCCTTTAGTATTATCACTGCGTCGCTTCTTATAACTATGTCGGCAATAACCTTACATATTATCCTTTACAACGAGCTAAAGCGTGCCGATGTCACTCTAATATTTAGAGCTGCTCTAAAGAAAGGACGTGGTTGAACCGTCGCGAGCGCACGCGCATTGCAAAACGATCCGATCCACGCATAGGATCGAACGTGCAAACGGGAAGTCATCAAACCTCATTCAGTAATCAAGTGTAGTGACCATCACTCGTCATCGATGACCACAATAACATGTTCTACAAAAATAGAGGTCCGTACGGGAACGACTTCAGTATACACCTGAAGCCTTTCATGGAAACATTATTCGCGATGAAGCCAAATAAAAGAACTATATGGATTCTCATGTGATTTACAAGTGAAACTTTTTTGTGGACGTTTAGAAAGTGATTTCGAACTTGGAATTTTTAAAAAAAGAAGCTAGTCAAGATGATGTCGAAAAAGCAGCTGGCGTGCATGCTCGCGCTTCATATAATGTATCTGTTGGTTGGCGCGAGTATTTTCTACCATATAGAGAGCCCTTTAGAGGTCCAACAACGAGCTGAGGATAAACTAGAAAGACTTGAAATCCAAAGTAAGTAATGCTCATTAGCGCTATTCTTGACCTCTCGAAGCATAAGAAATGTAGCCGGGTTTTAATTCAAATGAATCCTGGCCTCAGCGGCTACACAACGACTCTAAAACGATACATTTTCAAAACGATTCCATTAAAACATCAACGAGATAAAAACTTGTATGCAATTGTAAAAATGTAACAGATTAAAGTATATTTCTGCATATGCATAGAAACTGTAAAACAATTTGATTTTTTAAAAGATCAAGCGCTTCTAGGTCATTAATAATTATGATATCTGTTATTGCTTATAAAATTTGAAGTGCATTTAACTGATGGTAATTCAAAGACTTCAACACTAATATTATAAAAGAAAATTTATTCTTTGGAATTTATTCTAATCAATAACCTTAAAATCTAAGAGACTGTTTTAATATTTTTTAAATACTAAAATGCAATATTTTTTAAGAAGTAACATCTCTATGTTATTTCTAACATTTCATTTTCAAAAAATTACGGCATGTTCCGTATATATTTATTATATATTTTGTGACACTTAACAATACAAAACACACTTAACACTATAAATGATTTTTTTGATTAACCTTTAACTACTGCTTTTCAAATATTGTAAAAATATAAAGAAAGAAAAAGAAAGAAACCACATTTATTCAAGATTATAAATTATTATTTATAAATTTTATTCTCTTTGTATTGTAAATTGATGGCCACCCTTTTAAATGTTACTCCACATTGTGGCAGTGGCCATCAATACTAGGCTAGATACTGCTCGCTCACTTTTCTACGCAAGCTGTCTTCCCCTATAATTATAGTGACACTTAGCATTTGTTATACTATAGCATTATTTTAGTTTCTTGTATCAGTGTACATTATGTTGGGGTTCAAATAAATAAATAAATGATGTAAAATCATAATTAAGTGCAGCTTAATTATGATTGTACGCAGTGTGGACAACAGTTTTAAGTCCAATAAAGGGATGGATGTACAAAGGACATTTTGCTCCGGGCCTATTGAACGTTACATTTCATATCCAACACAAAAAAAATTCAACTGAACTTTACTTCCACTTAGCTGGATTTGATTTATACGTTTTGGCCTTATTTTCTTTGGCAGCCGACAAGAGTTAGGCGTGTCCGAGATATGATATAGGCTCACTGACTGAAGGTCAGACTCCCGTTCTGTTTCATTTCGCATGCAAAGGCTGGCTATTGTAATCGTTCGAGATAGGGACTCCTCGATTAAGCATCAAGTGGCCATGGTAGTGATTCTCTTATTCAACTAAACCAAAATTGTGTAAAATGAAACAGCTTTTATTTGATTTGCACTAAAATTCAAATTCGTACAACGTCTTACTGGGGGAGGCCTATGTCCAGAAGTGGATATCCTATGGCTGAGATGATGATGATGATAACGTTTTACTACGCTATCATTAATATTCGAGATGACTATGATTAATACTATGATTAATAAACATATAATGGCTAGCCAATAGCGGGTAGTTTTAGTTGGCACCAGATAAATGACCTATTTTACATAAAACTACCAGCAATTTTAATGAGATAATCTAATTTTAGTATTGTTATTGATAATTGCCGTACTAATTTGGACTTAAACGTAACAGTTTAAGAACTATCTTATATTCCACGATTTTAGTTTAGTTGAACAAGAGAATCACTATCAACATCAGTGTTTATGTATAATTTAGTATTGCGTAGAAAACATACAAGTAGGTACTTAAGAAATTAGCACTCTATATTAATAACAAATAAATACTTAGAAATTATATTTACCCAAACATAACCTAAGTAATACTATAATTACATAGATTTGTAAACGCAATGATTGAGAATTAGTTTTCCACTTTTGAACGGTTTACGTATATATATAGTAATATTTAATAAAAAGTATACATCTTATGTATACCTCGTATTAAATACATAATAGTATATAAGGTGAGTCGCATATATTTTATATTATTTAATTCTGATAATAATAACACTTTTTAGTGATCTGGGTAGAGTTTAACTTGTTATGAATCACAAAAATGTGAAAATGTTATAAGTACAAATATTTGAAGGAAACAATGCGGCTGCTAGTGGCATTTAAACTCTCGACTACAGAATACCGTCCTGTCGCTCTGTCCAACTAAGCTATAGCAGCCCATACCACTAGGGCCTAATTACTTCCTTCCTTTTTAACATCTGAGGGGATGTTGTTATTAGCGCCATCTACCTTTAATTGTATGAACAAAACGTTATAAGTTTTCTATTTAAAAGAGGGTTAAAAGACTAACCCGAAGGTTTCAAGTGCGTGGATCATGATTTTCCTGTTATCTCTCTAGTGTTCACAGAAGACTAATTTTCCGAAAATGTTCAACTACACCACTTTATGGGTTGAAAAATTCTTACCAGATATATCCGTTAGTATCTGTGTGCCAAATTTCATCCCGAACCGCTAAGACTATAAGAGGCGACCTTGTCTGAGTCTGAACATGCTGATGCGTATTTATTTCAAATATTACAATATTTACTGTACAGGTGACCCACGGACTCAAAAATGATATTACTAATCACATTTATTAACTTGAAAAGTGCCTTTCTTTTGGTGTAACAATCAGTTCAAGCGCATTTGTTATTACCGCGAGAATTTTTGATAGAAAGAAAAACATGGTCGAGAGAAATGATTTTCTTTCACCAATAAATTATCGATTAAAAACAATTATTTTCAATCGGAATTGTACCGCATAAACTGTTTTCCTAAGTGCTTTTTTTATCTAGTTTATTACAAATGGAGGATTTAAAAAAAAAACTTTATTGTCTATTTACCAAATGGGTATGTACCAAATGCCTTATTCAGTTCTTAAGCCTAACAAAATAAAGGGAAATATATATATTTTCAGAATGGCTCACTCAGGCTACACACGCCTTAAATAGATAAGTGCACAAATCGCAACAAGCGATACACCACATCAACACAAAGTAAAACTACTTAACAATTACAAAAAAAACTAGCTTTTTATGACGACGTTTCGCATACGTGCCGTACAACATATTTAGATACAGCGCTTCTTTATAAATCGTCTCGATAGCGGTAGTCAAATGGTTACGCGGAAATAAGACTGATTTGAAAAAAAAAAAAAATTTAGTCAAATTAAATAACAGGACGTAATTGCGTGTTCATTTAGAAATTCACGAGAAGTATATTTTCGGCAAATGCAACTTAATCGAAATGTCGAAGTATTTTATTTTTCATACTGTATAGATCTAACGTTTAACTACTACCTATACCTATCTACATTTGATGGTCAGTGACGATGAAGTCGAAGATTTAAAACTGCTAGACCTAGAATGCTGATTGGCTTTCGAGGACTGCTGCCTGAATAGACTATGTGTTTTGAGACAGTTTTTCAGGTAGCCACCTCCACGCGGGTAGTCATAACTAAAACGAACATGTTGGGAATTTGGTAACGATGAGGATCGAACCTGCGTCCATAAGTATTACAGCCGAAGCTCCCTCCGCTGAGCTATCATTGCTTCAAAACGTAAAGTAAATGTTTTTCACACGAAGCTCAGTCAGATATTTTATATTATGTGTTCTAATCGCGAAAATCTAAAAGTTGCAACAATTTATTGAATATTTATATATATATATAAAATTTTCGATCGACACACGTACTTATCGTTCTTCTTCTGAAAACATTATGTAGAGGAGTATATTAGAATTATTTTGTCAATTATCTCAGTGTCTATGGTAATTTTTATAAGATCTTTCAAACATCTTGACTTCCGGCAACGGCGAGTTTTAAACTGTTTGTAAACTAAAGATATCGATTTATTGCACTCCCGCTTTCAACACCTCTACGAAGTTGTCCTGACGTTTTCCTATTGTATGAAGTCATTTTCCTTGACGTAAAATTAAACACAATTCAATAAGTAGTTTAAAAGCAAATAAATATTAATATCTTTTACGTCATTATACCCATCATGGATTTAATCCTTTTTTTATTGACCGATGCCTTTATTAAATTAAATTCTACTAACTAATTACAATACTACAGCTACTACAATAACATTTCAGCAATTCGCTAGTTGTTGTCAGCCGATAACTCAAATGCTCTAACCCGCTACCAGTTGGCAGCGTGGCCAGAATGCTAGCAGCGTTAAATTATATTATGTCGTACTCCTTTTCCAAAGTCTTCAAAAAGAATCAGGTTCTCAATTAGCCTTTTTTATGTGTTCCTCAGTACTCAGAACTAGATGAATCTATTTTGATCATCTTTATTTATTTATTTGGGACAAAAAACGGTAACATAATACATCTTAAGTAACACAAATTGTTCTCAATATCTGGCCAGTGGTTTTTGAGTTATATTTTTGTACTTATATTTATTATTTATTTATTTATTTGGGACAAAAAACGGTAACATAATACATCTTAAGTAACAAAATTGTTCTTATCAATACTAACTATGCTACCCACAACATTATCCACTAATTACTTAGAACAAAATAAATCATAATCTATGCTGGGCTACGTGCCTTAAAAGATTACGCTATTTAACAATAAAGAAATGAAAAATATGATTTACATTAATGACATTACAATACTATAAATAAACTAAATAATATTATGTTCTTATTTATTCAAGAATACTTTGATAATGTTTCACAAATGAGATGATTCGTATAGTTTTTAAAGATTTCCCGACAGGTTAGGTAAATAGCGCGCAAACTTATCTGCATAAGATAAGAATGTATGGGAGAGAGCAGAGCGATCTAGCATAGGTGCGAGGTTGACGGTGGTCACGGTCGGAATGAGTTAGCAGAGAGGCGGCGCGGACTAGCCAGCCGAGGTCACGTGATACTGGGGGGTAGTATAAAAAATTACAAAATAATTTTGTATCACATAAACAATAAAATTAAGGATATTGAAATACAAATCCTGACCGTTTCTTGACTACGCTATTACCTACCAAACAAACTAACTATTGTGTGAATATGTTTATCATTTTAGAAGATATACGTTTTTTACAATATTTAATGCAAAGAGTTTATAATTAATAAAATGTTTTTGAAAGTATAAACTATGAAAAGGATTATATCTAATAGTCTGTTAACTGCTGAACACTCCTTTATACTGAACTGAAAAAATATTAAAGGTCATCTCTTGCATTCAATTTTTAATCATTTTTAATGTGACGATATATGTACATATGTACAGCGCCTTAACTACGTAATGTTGTATGATATTAAACAATGATAAGGGTAGCAATAACATTTAAGAAAGAATAAACATTTTTACGACTAATGTTGTTAGTTTTAGGCTTGACTACGAGACAAGAAAAAAGTTCGAAATGTATGTTTTTTTATCGTAGTGATAGTAATATATTACATAATATCTTCAAATAAGAATAGTTCAGACTCTATTGTGACTTGAACCAAACTCCTCGTAATTGGTGACCCACTCACTAAGTTTTCTCATCGGTAAATAGTCGCTTGAGCTTTAATGTCAAAAAAAATAAAACAAATTTACCTTTTAAAACAATATTTAAGAGTAATAAATAAAGAAATGGAAAGCATAATTTATATAATAAAAGTACAATTTCATATATGTTTATCAATTTCCAGTGAAATTTCAATAAGACTATATTATATAATCCAATAGGGTCATACATAACATAGTTCTCAAATTACAAACATAAAAAAATGTAGCACAACCCGACAAAAAAAAACAACCGGTTGCATTACGGGAGTGCAGGCAGAAGTGAAATTTTTAACATGATTGATGATGATTTTAAAAAGTAGCCTATGTATTATTCGGAGATCTGAAGTATCTACATACCAAATTTCATTCAAATCCGTTCAGCCGTTCTGGCGTGATTGAGCAACAAACATCCATCTAACCATCCATCTGATCCATCCATCCAAACTTTCAGATTTATAATATTAGTGAGACACATAGAATTAACATGATGACCTTTTTTTTGAAACAATAAAATCTTTCCTCTTTATAATATCGGCGTTTTGATAACCGAACTCAATTATACTTGTAACAAAACGACTTTATCAAATAAAACTACCAACAAACGAAAATGTTCCTTATTCGTAACCCATTTAACTTTAAATTTCAATGGTGGTCCTGACGATCTGGAGCAAGTTTAACATTTTTTCCCTATACAAAAGTGCATAACACTGCTAAAGAAGTTTTTACTTGAAAAAACCTAAACAGTTTAAAACCGATCTCGATTGAAACAAAAAAAATCGTCCTATTTGTTTAGGAGCTACGCTACCACAGACAAACACAGATACATCAAACAAATATAACACCCCTCGTTTCGCATCAGGGGTTAAAAATACAAGCAAAGAAAGGATGTGGTTGAAAGAACATTAGGCATTTTTAACCGACTGAAGTAAGGCAGAGGCCTTACTTCAGTCGGTTAAAAATGCCTAAAATTGTCTACATATCCTATGTAATTGTTTTAGCTCTTCTAAAACATACACTACTTAAGTATTATAAAAAAACAATAGTATGTTAAAATTCAAACTAAGTTAACCTCAAAGTCAGACCGCCGCTGGCTGGGTTTAGCCAGTTTACCATTTAACAACGCAACAAACATACCTATACCTAGTTACGTATAACTAACTTGTAAGGCAAAGTAACTTAATCACGTAAAGTTATTATTCATTAAGTAGTAGTTAGTTGAAGTATACTTATTGCTTCAGGACTGTCCATGAATTGTTTTATTTATCTATTAACTATACTAGTCATAGACCATAACCACGCAACCATGTTATACCTACAAGTTCTTTACGTGTAACTAATTTGTCAGGTAGTCATCAACATCTTACTCATATTATATAAAGCAGGGATGCACAGACTACGGCCCGCGGGCCGCATGCGGCCCGCCGGTCGAATACTGGTGGCCCGCCGACAGCAAAAATAATACTCTCGTACATTCGAAAATATTGAGTTCTATTCCAGAATAAAACCAATAACAAATGTTCGAAAAGTAATTTGAATCTCGCGCGCGCGCTCTATCAATCTTATCGGTGCGCCGTGCATGCGTCGGTAACAGCGGTCGGTAATGTTCGTGCTGATCTCGGTTAAATTCGAGCGAGCGAGATAGCAATAGTCCCAAATTCCCGATAGCTCGCGTAGGTAGATACACGAAGCTTCCAGAGTCGGTTTCGAGATTTCTCCAGACAGTTTTCGACTCTATGCGCGTGGTATAAAAGCCACGCTAACCGCAGCGACCGACAGTTCGGTTTTAATTTGAGTAAAGTGTCGTTAGTTCTAGTGTAGATTTTAACTCGACTAGCCGGTGTCATAATTATAATATATTTTGATCCACATTCAACGTAGATTTCCCGTCAAGTGCCGTGTATAATTGTGTTGTGAAATCGTAAGTAAAACTGTTATTAATTTTATCTACATATTTTATCAATTATTTTTGGTAATTAATTAGGAACTGTAATTGGTAGACATGGGCGTTTTCGTTATATCACCAAAACCGTTACACCGCTCTTTAGTAAGAAAGAGAAGAAACGAATATCAATCCATTCAGTTGTGTGCACGGTTTTGCGTTTTGGTTATATCGTTTGCAGTTTTCATAACGTAGGTATTCTCGCGCGTGTTTTGATATCGTCTCGATAATATAGATATCATAGTTTTTGTAATATCGGTTATGTGCAACCGTCATATCGATATGATACGATATGAAACTCATATCGGTTATTAGTTACGTTTTGATATATCGAACTCATGCCTAGTAATTGGTTTTAGGTGCTGTGGTAATCCTAGTCAGGATTAAAACGCAACATGGACATGCCAGGAACTAGTAAAAAACGTAAGGTTAAAGATGAAAATCGGCAGTTTCAAGAAATTTGGACTGAGAAATACTTTTTTGTATGGTCGCATAACAAAGTCGTTTGTTTAATTTGCAAGAATTCTGTTGCGATTGCAAAGGAATATAATGTAAAAAGGCACTATGAAACGCAGCATCCTACTTTTACGAAGTTTACAGGCGAATTAAGAAAGCAAAAAGTTTTGTCTTTAAAACGGGAGCTTATTGGTCAACAAGCTATGTTTACAAAACCCATTCAAGATACAGAAACAGCTACAGAAGTTAGTTATGAAATTTCTCGAATGATAGCAAAGCGGAGTCGCCCCTTCAATGATGGGGATTTTGTAAAAGAATGCATAGAAATTGCCGCTAAGAAAATGTGTCCAGAAGCAGCAAAAAAGTTTGAGAAAATTCAACTGAATCGTATGACCATCCAAAGACGAATTATGTCTTTGTCAGATAATATTGCGGAACAATTAAATGAAAAAACTAAGATAATTGATTTTTTTTCATTAGCACTCGACGAATCCACTGATATTAGTTCCACAGCTCAACTTCTTATATTCATACGAGGTGTTACTCAAGATTTTGAAGTCTTCGAAGAGTTATTAGGAATGTGTTCATTGAAAGGTCAAACCAGAGGAGTTGATATACTCAATGTACTTTTGGACGAGTGTTCAAAAACTGATTTGGACTTATCGAAATTATCGGGAGTTTCGACTGACGGTGCTCCTTCGATGATTGGTGTCAATTCTGGGCTAGTTACTTTGTTGAAAAAGCATTTGCAAGAAAAAAACTTAAACGCTGAAGATCTCATGCAGTTTCACTGCATTATACACCAAGAAGCCCTCTGTTCTAAAAAAATTGAATTTGAAAATGTCATGAAAGTGGTAGTTTCGACTGTGAATTTCATAAAATCACGAGGACTCAATCACAGGCAATTCAAACAATTCCTTGATGACATTGAATGCGAACATGGAGATTTACTGTATTATACAGAAGTAAGGTGGCTAAGTCGTGGATTGACACTGGAACGATTTTTAAATTTAATAGAAGAAATTGATATTTTTCTGGCGGAAAAGCAAAGGGACGTCCCGGAACTTAAAAGTCCTGATTGGTTGTGTGATTTGGCTTTTTTAGTTGACATTACAAATCATTTGAATGTCTTGAACACACGGCTTCAAGGCAAAAATCAACTGATATCCCAGCTCTACGCACATGTATCATCCTTTCAATGCAAGCTGACACTTTTCAGATCGCAATTGAATTCTGGAAATTACAATCATTTTCCGAATTATAAGAAAATGGCTGAAAAATTCAAAAAAACTGCTATTAATTTCAGTTATGTAAAAAAGCTAGATATTTTGATTCAATCTTTTCAAGACAGATTTTCGGAGTTTAAAACAGTGAAACCTCTGTTGGACATATTTAGCAATCCTTTCACGATTTCAGTTGAAAATGCGCCAGAGTTAATGCAGTTAGAAATTATCGACATTCAGAACGACCAAGATTTACGCAACAAATTCAACGAAGGAGACTTGCTGAACTTTTACCGCTGCATTGATAAAAATACGTACAAAGAGTTGCGCATAAACGCTCTGAAATGTGCAAGCTTATTTGGTTCTACCTATATATGTGAACAAACCTTTTCAATCCTAAATAATAATAAAACAAAAAATCGAAACCGCCTTGCAAATGAAAGTTTGGAAGCAGTTTTACGTGTTGCTACAAGTAAATTTGAGCCAAATATAAAAAAGATTGTAAGCACTATGCAGTGCCACGCTTCAAATTAATAAATTCTTTTTCAATTTGAATACATTATTATCAATTTTTCATTGTCTTTAATTACCTATACTTCTGGTGGCCCACCATCAGTTCATAATTTGCCCGAGTGGCCCCTAGTCTTAATAAGTCTGTGCATCCATGATATAAAGGAAGCATTATACTGGACGGGACTTCTCCAATGATTCAAAATATAATTAGGTTGTAAAAACTATACAAACCTGCTTTAACTCAACCATAGGACGTCTACTGCTAGACATATGCCTCCCTCAGATAGGGGGGATTTGCCAATAATCGCCACGATTTGCCAATACTTGGCAGTTGGGTTGGTGAGCGCAGTATGATTTCCGATCCTCAGTAAGCGCTGTTGCCCACCTTCTGGTACGTTTCCCTTAGCCGACACTTACGGCACCCACGGGAAAAGATGGAGAGCAGGTAGAGTAGGTAGGTAAACTAAACGAGATATTTTTGAATTTGGATAATCTGAAACATAGAAAAATATTTAACATTAAATAAGTTAAACATGAAATAATTAGTATACAACTTCCATTATATAAAATATTAAAATTAAATGATATGCTGACTAAATCTATAGCATCCGGCTCTCCAAAACAGCTGCTATGTATCTAATATAATCTCTCTGTAATCTGCAGGTCTAATACCTAGTCATGCGGGGCTTATTCGTCATTAATTAGAACTTTTAATAACATTCGCATTTGAAGCGCCAGGTCAACAGTCATCGTTTATTCTTTATTTATTAAACGACTTCAAAAAAGAAGGAGGTTTTATGTGTGTTCGCGGATAACTTCGTCGTTTATGAACAGATTTTGATGATTCTTTTTTTGTTAGATAGAGTATACTTCCGTTGTAGTCTCATTCAACTTTCATTAAAATCGGACAAGCGGTTTTTGAGTTATACTCCAATAACTGAAAAGTGCTACGCGTATTTTGATGATATTACTGTCGCGGTTGAAGACATCGACATCCCGTGAGTAGCACAGGTCACAGAAAAGGGTGAAAAAAAAATTTTTTAACAAAAAATGCAACCGTCTTCAACACTCAAAAGTGTGAAAGAACTTGTCGAAGTCGGTACCATGAGCACAATATTGTGATGATAGTTACTTTTGTGTGAACTATCATGGTACCGACAAGTTATTTCACGCTTTCGGTTGCATTTCAAGTTAAAAAATTTTTTTTACTCTCTTCTTATTTCTATATAAATTTGTATTTAACTATCTCTCTTCTATATTAGAGCCTCTGTTGCACACTCAAGTTACACGTGACGAACATAAATACTTTTTACATGGCAAATCTCTCTACTGTCGTGGTTCTATTTTAATAGTCTATGTGTCATCCATTGTATGCATTTTTCCACGATAGGCGATTATAACATTGCATTTATTGACAAACGCACTTGAAGCAAACCTTCGATTGATATCGAGCTCTCAACACAGATATACTTAGAGGTTTAATATTGACCGTCCAGTAAATGGCACTCGCACACCAAGTCCTCCAATGTAAAGCGCTGATAGCAGGAACAGTGTCACTAACGGTTCTTGTTATCCCGATTATTTGCCGAAATGGTTCTCAGTACAAGCATTGTATTTACATTAAATATGAAATAATATGCTAACCTAGGTAGTGGTTACATATTTGAACCGTTTGGGTTCGAGGTATTGGGCCCTTGGTGACCGGGAGCTCATCGGATTTTCCAAAACTTATCAGAGCGTTTGATCGTTGCGACCCGTGACCAAAATGTTGGCACATGTTTAGCTCAACGGATCAGCATTGTAATTCAACGTGGCAATGCTCATAGCATCATTATGTGGATTTGATCAATTTCGACCCGAGTAACCTCATTAACGATGATACTCACTCTATTCGACCGTCGCTGTGGTTCAGTGGTCAGTACCATGACTTCTGGGTCTCCGGGGTCTCTGGGTTTGAATCCCGGCAGAGGCAAACATTTATGGGATGGGGGAGGCTTTTTTCCCGGGTCTTGGAAGAATGTATGCTGTGATTTGTGTTTGTGATTCGATACGTCATTTTATCATCCTTCTCACACATATCATTTTACTTAAATCTAATCATACTTCTTAAGTTATAATAGGTTTTCGACGATTCAAACATTTTCAGTGAGGGTAATCTCTAAATTTATTTGTATTTTTTCGAATATCTCGGAAAAAAGTCTTATATATTCTTGAAAGTTTTTTATCGGGTTATCAGCTTTTAGCAATGACTACTAGTTTATTAAAATTTGGAGAGTTAGTTTTCCTTTTTCATAAAAAACGCGAGATTGTAAATCTTGCAGATGTATTTATCAAGAGTCTTAATCCGATTGTTTTGTAGGTAAATAAATCTCAAGAGATTATTACCATTATAATCTTATCTTGCATTCCTTATATATTATATTTATATAACGATAGGCATAAGACCTTACTTGATGTAATCTAAGCCACGGAACTGTACACAATACTATAAACTATTTTTTTATATCAATATATTTATATTTATTGTTTTTATGAAGCTATATAAAAATACAGTCTGATGAATTCTCCTTAGAAACGGTAATAAGTAGTAATAGTAGTTCTTCTCTTCCTATCACGCGAATATCACGGGTATATTCATTTGTTTCATAAGAATTCACAACATAAAACTTACAGAGAAATATATTACTTTTAATAACTTATTCACCGTCAAGTGTATATGATTTTTATTTCAGACCACGAAAAGTCCATATTACAAGAAACATAAATTTTCAGTGTACTTTTTTAGATATCTATATAAGTTTAATATATTTTAATATGCCTAAATATATAAGAAATTTAGAATATTAAAAACCGGTCAAGTGCAAGTTCCGTATAAAAGAAAGGGGTAGTAAGTTTAAAATTATTTTAAATATGTTTACTATATGAAGTAATTAAAAATTTAGGCTTTTTCAATTTTCCTTTATCTGTACTATAAGACGTTGCTTCGTACCAAATTTCAAGATTCTGAGTTCTGAGTGCCGTGTAGGTTTTGATTCCCTTGCGAGTATCGAAAATTTGCAGCATAAACGGCTGTATCTTTTGATTGCGTTGGCTGAGAAGTTTTATTTTTTCGCAGCTCCAAGGGACAGCAGATTTGAGTATTTTACATGAATTTCAGCTTGACACCTCCACGCGCCCCTGACAAAAAGGGTCTCGTAAGACAGACAACAATATCAATTAGCTGAAGCAAAAAAGTACCAACGCAATAAATTAAGATTTGTTTAAACAATGTCCCTTAAACAAATGCACAGCTCCGTGATCTCGCCTACATTCCTACCTACGTGACAATACTTCAAAACAGTTAGAAATTCTGTCTCAAACGACGCTTCTGAAATTTACCTCATTGATGACGACCTCATCGTTAGGGTTACCAGTAATATGGCTTGGTTCTCCCCTCGAATATCTCAGGGAACTTTAAAACAGCTCAATATTCTACCCTAAAAACTATCGAGTACATAGCAGTCGATTTGGAGTGAACTAAGTGCTTTTAATCTGATGTGTTCACAGGAAAGTATCACATGAGAAAATACTTTAGCCCCTAGAGCTTAATATGCTATTTTAGCCCCGCTCTGGTATCCCACAATGACGAACTTTATGAGCAGGATGAGTGAAGTTAATATTTAACCTGACATAATCACAGTCATTGATTTAATATTTTATAAAAAGTAACGCAAAACAATTCAAATAATAATAGAAATGAATGTTGGGAAGCTATGCTTAGCAACAAAATTGCCTGTGGGTATTCTTATAATATATTCTTGGAAATCAGAAGTGGTATAAATTAAAAATAAGAAAAAAACTTGATGAAGAATTTTATTATAATGTTGTTCTGTTACAAAATGTCATGAAGACATACTTTACACATTAAAATGGAACATTTATACAAAGACACAAAATGTTGCCAATTGGCTAATAGCTAAGAATATGTTTAAAGAAAATTGTAATAAATTTTTAGAAATCTTATGATGACAACCTTATCATAGTGCCCGTTGTGACACGGAGCTTAATTTACGTTTTCCTTAACCGATGATGTTGCCTGTTGACACAGTGGTTAATGTAAGATTTCCTTAAACGGCGGAAGAGGAAGATAGAGTTTCGCCAGTTGTAACAATTGCTCTATGAACGTGACTAAAATGTAAAAGCCAAATTTTACTGACCTCCTTAACAAAGACACGTGGTTTTGATGAAATTCTCTTTTCACATTGTAAGCGTGAAATTTTAAATTGAATAGATTATTCTGAAAGGTATTGATATTAATTAACCTAAACATAGATAATATAAAAATGTTATCAAATATTCCACAAAAACTAACTTAACTTATTTTAACTTAACTTAACTTAACTAACTTAACTTAGTAAAGGTACCTTCTAGGTTTGCGTGCTAAATCCTAGACAACGTCATCACTTAACATCAGGTGAGACAGTTGTCAAACGCAAACTTATAATATGTAAAAAAAACAAAAAACTATTATCATAATATTGTGCTCATGGTACCGACTTCGACGAGTTATTTTACACTTTTGAGTGTTGAAGTCGGTTCCATTTTTTGGTAACAATTGTTTTTTCCCCCTTTGCTACTCACGGGATCAATAGCCATTGTGTATGTTCACCGATTTTTTTACCCGCAATTAGGATGTCGTCCAAGTAGACGTAACACTTATCAGTTATTGGAATGTAACTCAAAAACCGCTTCACCGATTTTGATAAAATTTAAATGGGGCCACCTCGGAATCGGTCCAAAAATTGGGAGGAAATTTGTGAACATACATAAAAAAAACGTAGGTACAGTCGAACATATAACCTCCTCATTTTTTTGAGTCGTTTAAAAACGTTTTTGAGATTTACACGTTTATTGAATCTCGAAAAACCTAAAGTGATTAAACTACAGAATATATAAGGCATCTTGAATCATAACATAGAATTCACGAGGCTCCAAAACATGTAGTTTCTCTTTGCCACAATCAACAACGCAGGTTCATCCTCGAAGATATCAGAACTTCAAAACAGCTTAATATTCTACTCTGATTGTCTATAGAGTACCTACATGACAGTCGGTTTAGGGTGAACTAAGGGCTTGCAACTTGCAACCCAATGCAGCTTACAGAAAAGATTCTGAGGCCGACTTGCCCCGTGACCGGGACATATAGTCAGAACAAAGTCTTCATTTACCAGGACCTAACGGAATATCAGCACTGGTTTTAGCACCTAGCAATTTCTGACCTTAGTATCAATTTATTACATGCACATTTTTTTTTAGTGTTTATTTTTCACAACTATTTATGTCGTGTGATAAATAAATGTATTTTAGTTTTTTTTATTTTGCTTAATGATTTATTTTGGTTTTCCACATATTTTAATATAGGGAATTATTCTATTAGAGCTACGCGATCACAGTTTTATTACAGTTTCCCGTTTCGGCAATAGGCCTACTCAATCAATCAGATAGCTGTAAGGCTTACCTTGAGATGCCGTAATACTTAACTTTTTCTGCAGCCATCTCATACCTAATAGGCACCAAGGACCATAATAAAGTGGTGCATAGCAAGTAGCGGCATAAAATATGTGATATTGCTCTTGGGTACATTTAAATAAAAGAACTATATTGTTATTATTTTAATCTGTTATTATTGTAATCTGTTATTATATTGCTAAATACATCACGTAACAATCTCCTTAATCAATTCAAAGAAAGAAGAAAAAAAATCGTTTATTTTTTCAGCGAAAACTTAATTGAACACTTTTAACGTTTCAGTAGTAGTATAGTATAGTTTTTTTAACTTGATCTTATAACATGTAAATATAAATATACAATGCAGATTCTTATTTACCAATACCAGAAATAAAACTTATCACGTGAACGAAAAGATCATAAATATTGCGTTGTGTAGGAAATATCTATTGATCGTCTGACAATGGCGACAATAGTCTTTGAATACCTACTCATTATAGTGTCGACATAAGCGGTAATTAAGAATATATTTTGCTCAATTATCGATTCACAAATGAAGAACTTCTCTTCAATATAAAGCACGTAAACTGGTAGCTACATCTCTGAAGGGTCGAGCACGAATCTGTCATAATCATCATCATCATCAGCCTTAGAACGTCTACGGCTGGAATATGCCTCCCCCATTGATTTCCACAAGGACCAGATGGAAGAGGCCCGCATCCAGCCCTTACCTGCGATCTTCGTCAGGTCGTCTGTCATAATCGCAGAGGTGTAATAGCGTAATGTAAAACAATTGAATTCAGAATCGACTGGCATGTCTGGTACAACTTTGACATAGGAATTGAATAAATGGCTGCCTTTCCATTGAAATGTATAGTGTCAAAACGTAAACTTGCAAATAGCACGCAAACAATAGCATTGTGGAGATGGCCATTGACGTGATTAAAATATTTGTTTATTTCATTCTAAGATCAGCTAATTTCAATTAAGATACTTATACCTAATATTTGTATTATTTTAAAATTAAAAATGGCGATCCCACACTAAGAATACATCTTGTGCCGTGGGCGTCTGCTTCCTTATAGGACATAATATAAAAAAAGCAATGTTCTTACACAATAATTATTATTAGCTGTATTATTATAATGTATTTTATTTATAAGTATGGATCATTTGTATTCTTAAATAAATGAATTGAATTGAATTTGTCTGAAGATCCTATGTATATTTACATTATTATTAAAGGTCCTACCTTCAATAATAATACATATATAGGAAGCTAAAGCAAAATAATACCCACAAAGCATTTTCTAAATGTATTAATCAGAAAGCGTGCAAATTGCAGAATCATAATTGGAATGTTAGCCGTGTTGGTACCGGCTTAGAATTCCCCCCCCCCCCCCCCCCCCCCATCTCTTCCCGTGGGTGCCGTAAGAGTCGGTTAAGGGATCACGTACCAGAAGGATAGGCAGCAGCGCCTTCTGAGGGTCACAAAATATACTGTGCTCGCCAACCCGCCTGCCAAGCGTGGCGTGTATTGGCAAATTTATATTAATATTGGTTCGTGGACGTATTATGGCTGCCATGATGATGAATTCGAATGTCAAAAAATGAGTAATAAACGCGTTTTCGATTAGAATGATTATTTAATACTCATTGCATCGAAAAAGGTAGTTAATCAAATTATTCTCTATTATAATAGTTAATCATTGAACGTAAGATAAACCGTGACTGAAAGGCTGATTATTAACTAATTTGGATCAATAAAATTTGGCATAAATATTCATTATACTTAATATATTTGCTAAATGTTGTTTAGTAGTTTTTTTCATAAGAAACTCGCAGTAGTGCCAACGCGATTAAAACGAATACTGTATTCGTACAAATCTAACACACACGAGCATGGAACAAGTCATGGGTAATCAGATACCAGTTTGAAATGAGCTTGCTCATGACCGAGATGTTATTTTAAGGCAATCCAGTTGTTTCACCTATCTTCAACACATTTGTTTACGTCCAGCAATAAAGTTGATGTAGTAAATAAGCGCATTTTCCTTTTTATAATATTAAATTAAATAGTAATTTGTAATGTAACAAACCGACAAAACTCGCGATCGTTTTCAGACTAAAATAAATAGTAATTGTCATGTAACAAACCGACAAAACTCGCGATCGTTTTCAGACTAAAATAAATAGTAATTGTAATGTAACTAACCGACAAAACTCGCGATCGTTTTCAGACTAAAATAAATAGTAATTGTAATGTAACAAACCGACAAAACTCGCGATAGTTTTCAGACTAAAATAAATAGTAATTGTAATGTAACAAACCGACAAAACTCGCGATAGTTTTCAGACTAAAATAAATAGTAATTGTAATGTAACAAACCGACAAAACTCGCGATAGTTTTCAGACTAAAATAAATAGTAATTGCAGTGTTTTGGATGACGTACCCAATCATTGCATGCCCTCAGTCTATATCCCACCTAAAGGTGCTTTTTAGCACATTCGTTTCCTGGTTTTATAGGATATTTTTTTTAAAACCTCTGGTAACGGTACTAAAAACAGAGATATAATATTTTAATACTTATATTAAAATATTGTATTGTTATTTATATATTATAGTATTGTTATATTTTACATAGGTATATTTATACTTTTTGGTGTGGAAAGTGAATATTTTGTAAAGCCTTTTTACAAGAAGTATTATTGTTTTATGATTGAATTATTTTTTCCTCGGATCAATTCGGTTCGCAATTTAGTATGAGTTCTAACAGACATTTGAAAAGTCAAACTAGCTATGTTTTATTTTCCAAATTTAGTGTTTTAGCTGGTTTCAATATATTAAACATAATGGCTAATTCTGTTCATCACTGGAACTAGCTTACACCTAAAATTCCTCAAAATTAAATATATCGTATTCTAGTTACGCTAAAACTCGAATTTCCATACAACGCTATTCCTAATAATAGCGCTCGCTATATTTTAAATATTAGGCGAGTTTTATTCTATTGCTGGCCAATTGCGAGTAGTTTTAGTTGGCACCAAATAAGTGGCGAATTATTTTCCGTAAAACTACCCGCAATTTTGACAAAAAATATATTTTTAACGTTGTCATTTATAAGTATCACACTAATTTGGACTTCATCATAACCGTAAATCGTATCTTACTTATATCATTTTTCAGAATTATAGTTTATTTCGGTTTCACAAAAGAATTACTACCATTATGATGGCGAACCACAATGATCCATGACATAGATACATTTGAAAACTATATAATAATACAATACCGAAAAGACATGGTATTTTGGTTCCTGCTGTATATCGTACGTTTGACCACTATCTCACTTGATGATCAGCGCCGATTTGATCGAAGATTATCACGCTAAACCTACAATGCTCACTGGCTCTCAAGGACTGCTACCTAAACACATTTTGTGTTCGGTGACAGTTTCCAAACTTAAGGGCGGTAGCTAGCCGCTAGCCGGGTACAACAAAGTACCCTACCCCTATGCTGGGAATTTTATTACGGTGTTTCCTTCACCGAAAGCTCAAGCCGTTGGTTGCGATTGATTACCAGCGTCCGTCAGTTTGACAGCCGACGCTCCCACTGCTGAATTATCATCGCTTAAACCATCGAGTATTCTTTTAATTTTTTTAAATAACTAAATCAAGGAAGCGGGAAAAGAATGGGGAAAGTTAAGCTTTTAGCTTATCCCATATTATTTGGCTGGCTCCCAAAACAGCTCGCTGCAGAGACAGTGCATTAATGTTAAAGCATATCTGGCTGTTATAGTCCGCTAGCGGTAGATTTTGAGATTTCATAAATTCAAATTGTATGTTTGCTTATCGTTAAAGCGTGTAGTTTCCTGACCATTTGGGGCGTTATCCCCTCGCTAAAATAAAGGTAAGTATTCGTGATGTCCTTTAAAGTTATACTAAAGTATGCCTATACATTCTTATTGAATATTTGAAAACCCAATGTGACGAAATTCATCGAAATTCTACTCTCATGTAAGGAAGGCATAAGGAAAATGCTTCACAAGGATTCTTCATAACAAACATACGGACAGACGACCCCAGCGGCGCAGTGATGAATCTTTGATACTATAGACGGACGGAAATATCATTTTCCTTCTGTATCAGGATCAACTTTGATTTGTGAGTCTACGGCTTCATATTGCAGCTAAGGAAAAGGAAAAAAGATTTGCTCTTATGGTTATGTTTTAAAAAAAACATGTTACCATTTTTGTAACGTTTGTTGATGTTTATCTAAATCTAAAAGGTTAATCTTGGACAAATGAGCGGTTATTTGAAAAAAGAAATGTATGCGGCCACCTTGTCTATATAATTATAATTGTTAGCCCAATATATAACCTACTTTTTTGTTCATGGAACACGGGCCTTATACATAATGAAAGAAATGTTAGCCATAACCAATCTAGTTTACGGACAATAGCATCAATCTAGTCAACTAGATAGCTTTATCTCAGGATAACAGTTAGAAAATGTCGGAGGACTTGCGGCCTTACCGGGGAATTTTACGCATTATGAAATGTCACTTCACATCCACACTCATTGGTGCTTTAATCCGACGAATCCCGTTGAAACTCATCTGATGATATAACTGGTGGTTTGTGTTTGAACTACCCAAAAGAGCCGACATGATGTGAGATTAGTTAATGGGTCTTATTTAGTTATTAAATTAGTTAGAAATTAGTTAATAGTCGATATGGCATATGGGCGGGCTGGTAACGTTGACATTGCGTTGGCCCGCATTGGTCAGCGTGGTGGATTCTGGCCCACACTGCTCTGTGAGCGGAAGGTTCGTGCCTCAGAAGTGGAAACGTAGGTCTAAAACAATTGGAACCGACTTCAACAATCATTTCACTCACTCACATTCTCACTTGTTGAAGTTGGTACCATGATAGTTCAAAAGTAACTATTATCAAAATATTGTGCTCATGGCACCGACTTCGAAAAGTTATTAAAATTTCACACTTTTGAGCCAGCTTTCAAATGAAACAAAATCTATTCACCCAGTCGAAAGTTCTGATGTAACAAACATTTAAAACAGAAAAAAAAAACATACGGGTCGAATTGAGAACTTCCCCAATTTTTTGAAGTCGGTTAAAAATCACGCGATTTTGTACGTTACGCTATCGACAATTTCGTTGTATGGTATACAACTTAGATGGTTTTTTTATTCTCATGCTACTCTACTTTGAATCGTGAGTTAAGTCAGTTAAAACTCGTCGAACGTCAGATTAAAGAAGCGAAGTAATCTACTTAGCATCTCCGACAAAAATTTTACACTTGATGACATTTTCAAGGAAAATACCTGTCGAATGGTATTCAAGAGTCAAGTGACACTTTATAGTAAACATTCAACGTGTAATGCTAAGTAGACGTGAGCGTAGAATTAGTCCCTAATTAGATATGTCGTCAAAAGTACGTATCAATGTACTGAGTTAACATTGTAATGTATTTCCATACAGCTGTTGCCGCTGCTTCGAAGACTATTTCTGATTTATTTAAATTATATTTTAATAATCGATAATATTAACAAGGTAACATTAACATAATTTAAAAATAATTTAGAATAGCAATAAAGTAATCTAACTTAAAATAAAAACCTTAAAAATTTAATAAAAACTAAATGTAAACTAAAATTTAATAAAACTACAATGCCGCAGGGGCACGTCAACCAGTCTCTTGGAAATTTCCTTGAAGAAGATAATTATATACAAACTAATTTTATATTGCAAGAACGGGTTGTTAGAGCTATATACGAAATAATGTTAATGATGAGAGCCTTTGTTAGTACCTTAAATATGGTACTCAATCAAAGTCTCCTTCACTGTGCCACGGCGGCGCGAACAAAGTATTTCTTCGAAATATTGAGTCTAAAATAAGCTGTAGGTACTCCGCTGAATGGGAGTTTTCCGATGTCCTCCCAGAGCTCATGGTGAAATTGTCAAGCCTTTCTTAGTGGATGCCTTCGTAGTTACTATATGCGTGCTCTTTAGCCCAATACGTTTAATGGTTTCAGGTATATGTTAGTAAATGAGGTCGTAGTCACGTTTCCTTTTATACATACAGACTATGGACACTATTGCGAGTCGCAGAATCAATTGAGAACAACATCGAGTAATTATGCCTACGATAATGTCCTAAGCTGCTTATTACTGATTTCTGTTATCAGTTTATCAGATGCGGGTGTGGAAATTGAGTGTCCTCATAAAATGGTATGTCTACCTACAAATAGGTATACACTTACATATATCACAGTATATCGAGGACTTTACCTGATACTTGACATGAATGAGAAGATTGGATACATGGGTCTATGAAATCATATATTAATACGTCATGCCGCAACAGTGCCTTTTGGCACAGCTATAAAGTTAAGGGTTAAAGGTTAAGAGGTGCCGATGACATTACAGAGGCTTGCGGGTGTTTACAGGCAGAAAGGCCCCCCCCCCCATGGTCTAATGGGACGATGTCGTAAAAGTTCTAACTTGAAACAAATACATTTATTTAGTTATTTGATAATCATCAGATCTGTTCTAGTCACCAAGGATATAACAGCCACATCATTTTTCATACTGAATGGTTTATGATTTGTTCCCTTAAAGCTTTAGAAATTACTACGACTCCCATCGTGTTTCTTATTAATATTCTTAGTTGTCTAAGATACGGCTTAAAAAATATATTCCCTCATCTGTTATTTAATTATGAGTAGTCTAATATGTAGAAGGATAAAGTGCACATGGGTTGTCTAAGCCCGGGCATGTACTGTCAAATAACCCAATAATTATAAAAAATATATCTGCGTCCTTGTCTCTCACATGGAGTAACGCGCGTAACGCTTCTCTGTCACTCTATACTCGCGCTTCAATCTGAACTTTAGAATAATCTAAGTATACATGAACATGACACAATTTTAAATAGCCAACCTCATACTGTTGGATAGGCAACAAAATAAGCTTTAATTTGAAAATAAATTCAGTCAAATAACCCCCTTTATATTAAAGTTATTATTATTAAACAGTGTAGGTACGGGATTTCGCTAGGCAACCCATGTGCAATGTATCAATCTACATATCAATAACAGATGAGGGGATATATTTCTTAAGCCGTATCTCGTACTATAGGAAAAGACCTAAACATATAAATTGCACGTCCTCTAATCTGCTCTTGACAGTGACACTAACCTTGTACCACAATAGTTGAATTCAATTAATCGTAAATCTTTTTATGTCCAATTGAGGATCGAACCCACAACAACGGGCAGTGATGGTCAAGCCGCGCCTTCTCGCTCATTCAATGGAGTCAGTGAACGCAAGTATTATGGTGGAAACTGATTGCAACTTCCGTAATCACTCACAAAATATGGTTAAAAGGCCTTTAGAGAGAAACGGATCTCGATTTTTTTTTATATCACACTCAGACACCCGCAGAATTTCCTGTATCGCGGGAGGCATGGGCACACACAATCACAGCACACACACATCCAAGACCCGGGACAGACATATACACTCATCGCATAAATGTTTGCCTCTGCCGAGATTCGAACCTAGGGTCCCGGAGAGACAGTAGTCATGTCACTAACCACTGCGCCACGGCGACCGTCAAACTTTGGAAACCGAACCAGATAGTGCTATCTCCTACTTGTGTCCCAAGCATGAATCACTATCGAAATCGTAATGTTAGGTATCGCGGTGTAAAACAATAGAGTTTAGTACATAGTTAAGCTAATATACATAGTGTCTGTATAATATATTTATGTAGATGTTGTATTTCATTGAACGAGTCGGTCGATCCTCCATTTCGTCTACCATTAGATAATTGTATTGATTGATCTAGCCGATTGATTGTTTTTTTAAATGATTAATGTTGTTAAGACGTGCTTCGGGTGAAAATAGGAAAATTCCTGCCTCTGTGTAGGAGCTATTTCTCAGTTTTACTATTCTTCAATTCTACACCAGTGCGGCTGTATCTTTTCTTTCTTTTTTTGGAGCAAATAATCTGTATCCCATACAAATCAAATTTTATAATGATTACTGAAGTCACTCCGACTGGGTTTGTGGACACAGTCAGCTTAGATCCTTCAAAATCAATCAATCAATCAATCTTTTTTTCTTTATTTTTATTTTTAATTGTTTAAAATCTTTTTTTATAATTCGATTGTTTAAATAATCAGTTAAGAAATCATTTTGCTTTTAAAATCATAATTTACACTTTTAAATGGTTTAGCGAAAAAATTTTTTTATTTCATTGTTTATTAGTTTAACAATTTGTTATAAACAATTTATTTTAAACCAATAAAACTCATAAAAATGTTTGGACAATGCAATCATCTACCCCACAATCTGAGTTATAAGTACATGTGTTTTATTAAAGTAACTACTTTCCAGGCGACAGTTAAAATATTTCTATTGCTCCCTATAGTAGCAAGGGCATGTTTGTTCCTCCAGAGTTATCGGGTCTTATAAGCGCCTTCAACCCTATAGCTCTTGTCTTGGTGCTAGTTTTTCAATAATAGTTTGTGATTGGTGAAAAACATAATAGATTTACATATTGTATTAAATAGTTTTTTGTTTGGTTTGAATAAAATTAGTTATATATGATAGATGGCAGCGTCGGAGCGTGTTATATATTCAAACTCAATCAGTAAATGGCGTTGAATAAGAAAGTATGGATTTGACTAAAGTTTTTGCAAGTACTCGATTGGTCAACTAATGCTGTGGTTTAAAATTCAGATTATTCACTTTATTTGAATTCTTCACGCTACAAGTCGGTTCAAAATGTGACAATATCCGTACATGTTTGTGGTGTGACGTCATTTGTAGCATTCGTGAATACGGTGTTCAAGAAAACGAGGTAGTGCAGCGCGTGTGCTAACGTCAAATTCAATTGACCAATCGCGGTAGTATTCCATTCTCTAGGTTGACCAATTGACATTCGCCATTTGATGGTGGTATATGAGAACAAAATTTTCAACCTTACTAATCTAAAGGAAGTAAGGAAAGCGTTTTCGCGACGCTAGGTACGGTCCTGTACGGTTCCTGGGTCGCAACCACCAGGGCTTCCTAGTTCGCTCCTCTAGGATTAAGCGGGTACCAGCAGTGGGACGCCACTGCTACATTTAGGCTATCCATACCTACCGTTTTTTAAAATAAGAAGTGTTACCTGATGCGTTTTACTGTAACTGCTAGGCTATGGCTGTGATAAAGATACCGTTATACCATCCTGACCGTGACCGTGTTTTGGCGTTTGGCGCGTTATTTACCGACATTTCGTTTATTTTTCCCATTCGCTATCGAAATGTAACTTGTGTGAGACCTAACATAATACCTCAGTATAGGTGTTCATCTTTGTACTTCGTTTTAATGACGTTGGTTACAATAACAATCGGGCCATTATAACTAATAACGACGACTATAAATAAAATGTATTGTTTCTACGCCGACGAAATATTTAATACCGCTTATTGTTCTTCAGACGTCCGTCCAACAAACTAAAACCTTTATTCAGACATTTATTTACGACTCATTTGGTTATAGAATTATCAAATTTTCGCAATTACTTACTGCAATTTTATTACTTGAAACAGATTACATATTTTTTTATACCTTTTGCTTGCTACTACTGTTTTGAATTAGATGGGAACATCACATCCCATGGCTTATTTTCATCATCACCGTCATCGGTGATCGTCTTCATCACCACGCGTGTAAAACCGCGACTCGTAGTTAGTTATGTATAACCATATATATATCACTATGAGCGTTTTGCTATAAAGTTTGAACTCCCCCCCCCCCCCCATAAAAATTCCTTACAAGTTACAACGTTTTCTCTAATATTTGAAGATTTTTATGCAATTGGGGGTACTTTATCACCTATTTACGCTACAACTACCCTCATTTTATTCAAAAGATCTCATTTTAGTCTTATCATTTATAAGTGTAATACTAATTCTTATTGTAAACTATATAATGTACCATACTTTTACCAAAACGAGATAATTTAGATTAACCCTTGGATGGCTCTTGAATGATACTCGAGCGTCATCTAAGTTGTAGATACACAGCTCAAGAAATACGGCAGGTTTTTAAGGTCCAATGGTTTTTACGCCACAGCATAAAAACAGTAGTAATTTGTGTCGAATCACCCGTAAAATTGTCACCAGTAAAAAGTGTGTTTCTTTCTAATTAATGACCCATTTATTTATTTTACCTGCCATATAATTGAATTTTTTTTAAAGTCTGAATAAGTACTAAGACTAACTACGGGATATTTAGCTTCTTCATCCCAATTCCAATAATATTATGAAAAAATCTCTGTGTATGCTACCTATCAGCGTAAAAGTCATTGAATATTATATTTGGGTGAATTTTGAAACGATTTTTTTTTATATACTTACTTTATAGAACATTACCCACCATCTCACGTGGTGGTCAGTGACGATTTGATCGAAGGTTTAATCACGCTGGACTTAGAATGTTTACTGACTCTCAATGCTGCCTGAACATATTGTATGTTTCGTGACAAGTTTTTCAAACTTGCAGGTTGAGCTTAAACCGTTGGTGGAGATCGAACCAGCGTCCATCCGGTTACAACCGACGCTTACCGCTAGGCTATCATCACTTCAAAAGATTTCTAGATCCTTAGAGTTTAAAATAACACAAAAGATACTTTTCATCTCAAAAAACTAAACAGTTCTTATGACATACCCAGATAGTTTCGTAACTAGGGGTCTTTTAGGCAAATTGTAGTCAAACAAGTGAAATCTCGGGCCGCAGCTGGTGAAATATTAAAGTTTTAGGCTGTATACTTTTCATTTTTAATCAGTCTTGAGATACTCTTCTGACGATTATTTGAGTCCTTTATTTATAGATAGGCTTATTCTACCAAACTTTTTATTATAGAAACGATTCTAACGAGGCCGAATAAGTATCGATCGTAACATTAATTCGTCATCACCATCATTACAATCAAAGGACATCCACTGCTGAATAAATCAAATCAAACTATATTTATTGTCTCACAACTACAGTATTGCCACATATATAAATACACAAAAACACAGAGAAAAAACAAAAGGATTCAAAACAATAATTGACGACAAAAGGCGTACACTCAGCATTTGCCGTGCTCACATATAAAGTGTGCGCGGCGCTGGTTTTCAGTGTACTCGGAAAAAAAAAACCAAAAACCCTAATGAAGAATTTCCATAGCTAGTTAAAAGCAGCGTGACTCCAGTTTCCTATCGCACCTTAGGTATAGTATTACCTCATGATAGGTCTTTTACTTTGTTACTAGTTGGTGGTGGTAGACCTTCTATGCTATGCTTCTGATGTCCTGCTAACTCGAGAACCTTTTTAGGGACCATATTGTGTAACTACCTCCCGATAAATGCCCATTATGACTTCAGCTTGCTACACCGCAGGTCTCAAACTTTCTAATTTTTATCCGATCTCATGCAGAATAAGCCCAAACATAACCCCTCCAAAGCTCGAAATTTATAACTTTGTTGTCATCTCATCTCAGCCATAGGTGGACATATGCCTTCTCCATATAGGGGGGATTTGCCAATAATCGCCAAGCTCTGCAGACGGGTTGGCGAGTGCAGTATGATTTCCGATCCTCAGAAGGTGCTGCTGCCTACCTTCTGGTATGTGATCCTTCAGCCGACTCTCACAAAATTTGAGCGAGTTTTTGAAGCTAAAAGGCAAGCTCCCAAGAATATACCTAAGTCCCGCGACGTTAATTCCTTTAATGTTAACATAAACATCACATTTGTTGTAAAAAATAATACTCACGTAAGACAAATAAACTACTTTGTTTTAAATGTCCTTTAATAGGAATGTCACGAGAACTGCACTGATTTAAAGATCGTGGCAACAAACAGACACTAACTACTTATAGTACTTGGCTGAATACTTCCTAAATAGTCGATAATTAAAACAAAATGCTTATAATTTGTCGTACATGACTGAAATGAGTAAACTCTAACAAATGTGGCATTGTAAACTAAACTACCGCGAGTAGAATGAATAAATGGACAAACACCGTAAATGTAATTTTTAATTTAAAGCGATTTTCAAAACTGAGGAGATCTTTAAATTGGATGCTGATGATAATTTTCATATTATGTTTGTTAATCAGAAGTCATTTGAAATTTGAAATGTTATCTTCAATTCAAACAAATAAACATATTTATTTCCAGACCCAAATAATTATGAATACAGAGTAAAGGATTTGAGTACCTGAATAGGAAGAAAATTTTGCATAATATTTTAGAAATGATTTCTAATGTGAACCAAACTAGGCACAAGGCCTGTATCATGGGCCTCAGGAACAATTTTCACGATACGGACATCAATAAAATTAACACGATGTGTGTCGATACTCTTAAATACAAAAAGCTGAGTACGTAGAAGAAGTTGAATTAAGATAGTACTGGTCATCATCATCATCATCATCATCATCTCAGCCATAGGAAGTCCACTGCTGGACATATGCCTCCCCCATTGATTTCCACAAGGACCGCTTGGAAGCGGCCCACACCCAGCCCTTGCCTGCGATCTTAGTCAGGTCGTCTGTCCACCTGGTCGGTGGCCGTCCTATGCTGCGCTTGCCAGTCCGTGGTCTCCATTCGAGAACTTTTCGACCCCAACGGCCATCAGTTCTTCGAGCTATGTGCCCTGCCCACAGCCACGTCAACTTGCTAATCCGCAGGGCTATATCGGAGACTTGCGTACTTATACAAATCTCCTCATTTCTGATTCGATCACATACAGAAACTCCGAGCATAGCCCTCTCCATAGCTCGTTGTGCGACTCTGAGCCTGTTCAGAAGGCCCATAGTCAGTCATTACTGCTATTGGCATATTTAGAGTATTATATTAAGAGTACTTAATTATGTAATAATAGTACTGTTAAGAGTACTTAAATCATATTAAAACATTTTTTAAGCTAATACGGACATAGTCTTCTATGTAATTAAGCCGATAGTTTTTAGTAAGCAAAAATGGGCACGTGGTGTGGTGACCGAAATTGAAATGGTTTAAGTGGTATTCGAAAACCTACTTTAAGATATTTTACTGAGAAAAAGTTCATCCAAATCGTATAAGTATTTTCCCTATGTATCAAGAAAGTGTTCAAAAAAAATCTTTGACACACAAACTTGACACTTTAACAGTACCTATCTATACTGTCAAAGAATATTATATGAACAAAAATGTTACTGTCTACTTTTTTTACGGTAGCGGTCAAGCTTACGTTTGACCGCTGTCTCACCTGGTGTTAAGTGACGATGCGGTTTAAGGTGTAGCACGCAAATGTAAAAGTGACCTGTTCACTTGATACAAGCCTACAATAGGTACTATATCTGCAGATGCTCCATTGTGAAAACTGTTCAAGAGTATTATCAATATTTTTTTTCTCTCAGATCTTCTATACGAATACTACATTCCCGATGACCCTGAGAAGCAAGATACGATACTCCGGAAGCTCTCAGACTACTGTGGCAAGTCGATGTTCAACTACACGACACAAGATGAAGAGCCTCTCTTTAAATGGGACTTCTACCACTCATTCTTCTTTTCTTACACCGTCGTCAGCACTATTGGTAAGAATTCTACCGATTTAATTATAATCCTACCTTGGTAATTAAATTAAATAATTATAAATGAGCAAGGTTGCGTTTGTTAACACTCAGCGCTAAAACATCTCTACGGATTTGCATCAACTTTGGTTTTATTTCTTGCAACTTAGATTCATCCACAGAATACCAAAAAACTGAATAGTTCATGTAAGTAGGATAACTGGATTTCTAAGATAGGTAACGAAAATCTTACTTGACGCGGTTATAACCACGGGGCACAGCTAGTTTTTAATTTCTTCGGCGATCGACACATGTCGATACAATATCTGCTTCCTACTGCACTTATTTCAGCACAAACAATCACTTCTCTATGTCAGATTTGTACTAGATTCTTCTCTCTCAGCCATGTGCGTCCACTGCTGGACATAGGCCTCCCCCATATAGGGGGGATTTGCCAATACTCGCCACGCTTGGCATGCAGGTTGGCGACCGCAGTATGATTTCCAATCCTCAGAAGGCGCTGCTGCCCACCTTCTGGTACGTGATCCATTAGCCGGCACCCACGGGAAGAGATGGGGGAGTACTTGAGTACTTGTACTAAATATTGCTCCTAAAACTAACTAGAAATTACTTAAATACAAAAGGCTCTATTTGCTCTAAAAATTCTCCAGCAATTGCTGGGCAATTACGGATACCGCACTCGACGCCTAAATTCTAATTCCGCCCAAAATACTTTCCTTGGAGCCCGTCATAAGTTACGCTATAGTGCCTTTACAACTTGAAGGCATAGAACTATAATATGGCCCCAAAGTGATATTACGATAAACTATTGCAAGACGCCTGCTACTTTTAACATAGCCCTGCATTTGACCATATCATGACATACCTATGACAGGGCAATGATAAAAGTTAGAAGCACCTGGCTTGTCAAAGGATACTCAAAACTATTTACAAATCTTTTGTTCATGCAATTAGTAATTTTCTATTTTATTTTATATAATAAGAAAAGGACTAGAAAATACATTAGAACTCTCCATGATTTTTTATTCTATTTCCAGGTTACGGTAACTTGGCTCCAACGACGCACTTGTCAAGAATTCTGATGATATTCTACGGCCTCTTTGGTATCCCCATCAACGGTATCTTGCTTGCCAACCTTGGTGAATATTTTGGCCTACAGGTACATATAGTAGTAATCAGGTATATAAGTAAGAGGTTAGGGGTCCTCAATGATCTGCTAAGAGGGGACTTAAACTATGCAGAAAATATTGAATAAAACTCAAAATATTTTTCTCTGATTTGTCGGTTACACAGAAACTGTAGACGATATACAAAATATCAGGGCAGAGAATAAAAAACATGGATCTATAATTACAATAATTACGAATTCCTTTTAGAAAAGGGTTGTGGGTATATACAATTGAGAAAAATAATTCTCTGTTTATTATATCCAAGAAATCTTTAACACTATATATTAAACGACCTAACGTTTAATATATAGTGTTAAAGATTTCTTCTTCTCACTGTATATTTTTAGAGGAATGCTATGGGGAAGCCATACTTTTTCATAAATAATTTAAATTTAAGTAAGTGTCTGTTAAGCATAGTCAAATTCTAATTTTACTGAGTAATGGGTGTGTATGTTAAAAAGTCGAATATTCAAATGTTGTTCGAACTCTTTCACAGTGCATAGCTGAAGTGAGAGCTGAGCTGAGCTGAGTTGAGCTGAGTTGAGCTCAAGCAGAAGTGGTGTAAAATATCTTTTTTTTTATTGGGAATAGGCAAGCGTTTGACCAATATATCACCTGATGTTAAGTGATGATGCGGTCTACGGTGGAGCCCGCCTGCCTAGAAGATACCTATTCACTCGTGACTTGAAGATACCCAGGTTGTATGTTTGCGGAAATACAGATTTATGAATTCCATTTGTTAGCTGTACGCACTATGAATGTGGAAGGAAAACGCTTCGTGCGACATGTTGGAACGTCTACCATGTATGGATGTAGCATTGCCGTCCGTCGTCCTAAGATGGAATAGGAGTGGTGGAATCAAATTATGCACCTCCAGAGCGCACTCCCCGTAATGTATCTGACCAAATATTACGCCGTCGTATCAATTGATGCAAATAATGCATCATCTTCATCTTTCAGCTAATCTCAGTCTACCGCAAATACAAAAGAAGAAACGAAAAGCGCGCAGACCGCATGGACTTCTTCTTCAACAACCTTGGCATGCTCGGTCAGATCTTCCTGTACCTGGTCCCTGGATTCTTGTTCTTCATCTTCTTGCCTTCGTGTATCTTCGTGGTCTTCGAAGGATGGGACTACGTGGCCTCTGTTTACTATGCCTTTGTCACCTTGACAACTATTGGATTTGGCGACCTTGTTGCTGGTATGACAAAATGTTTATAGTTAGTTTAGAAAATAACTAAGAATACATATATTAAAAAAGGGTTACGTAGGTACATTTTGCGCCTGTTATACTAAAGTAGTACTTCCCACGACACTTTTTAGGAGATTAATTCTGCAAATCAGTGAGTGGGTTATAAATTAGTTACTTACAGACAGGTAGTGGCCGCTTTCAGAAGATTTTAAAATAAATTTATTTATTTCAGAATACAGCTACCGTCCATATGTTTGTTAGAATCAGTCTTTATTTTGTTGTATGTATCGCTTCCGGGCTGTTTGGCCGTGGTCTATGTGAAACTTTTGTTCCAGACGTTTCGTCGATCACTGCGGTCGACATCTTCAGTGGTTCAGGTCCGAGCGGCGACAAGAGCGTAGAACTCTCCTCCGCGGCGTCTTCTCTGATACTGATGTGGAGTCTTGAGTCGCTTGTGTATTTATAGGGGCACTTGTACTGCTATTAGTGGGGGACAGAGAGAGGCAGACTGAGGTGGACGCTCCTGATTGGCCGAGGCTAGAAGGGGCGTGGCCTGTCAGTGAGGGGTCGGGTGTTGGTTTAGTCACCTTTGGAATGTAGTGGCGAGCGGACCTCAGTGCTGGATACCAATCTTTTTGGAGATGAAACCCTTCATTTTTTCTGTTGAAATTATTAGGGTGCTTGAATATTTCGATGGCTTCTCGATGAAGGCGTGGGTAGAAATGTGACGTGGTGGATAAAACCTTCGTGTTTTGAAATTGGATGACATGGTTGCCTTTCTCTTGGGTGTGTTCTGCTACTGCAGACTTGTCAAAATGGTTAAGGCGGCAATTTCGTTCGTGTTCCGAAATACGTGTCTTGATACTTCGTAGGGTAGTGCCCACGTAGACAGAGCCACATGAGCAGGGGATCCGGTAAACTCCCGCTGAAGATAGTGGGTCACGTGGGTCCTTCACTGAACGGTGTAGATCACGTAGCTGTGTTGTGGGTTTAAAAATGGGCTTGATATTGTGGGTTTCTAGGAGTCTTCCAATGCGATCTGTGACGCCATAAATGTATGGCAAAAAGGCTTTCCCTAAAGGAGGTAGATTTTCCACGTCCTGGTTCATCGGTGCAGGTTTTCTTGGATGAAGAGCTCTCCTTATTTCTTGGGAAGAGAAACCATTGGCTTGAAAGGCTGTATTTAGATGGCAAAGTTCATCTTGAAGGTGTTGCGGTTCACAGATGCTCTTGGCTCGGTGGGCTAGGGTCTTAATGACCGACATTTTCTGCCTAGGATGGTGGTTGGAATCTTTGTGTAGGTAGCGGTCTGTGTGTGTGGGCTTTCGATAGACCCGGTGGCCAAGGCTACCATCTTCCTTTCTGGACACTAAGACATCTAAGAATGGTAATTCCCCGTTGTTTTCTGTTTCCATAGTGAACTGAATGTTTGGATGGATGCTATTCAAGTGCTCCAGGAACTTTGCCTTCAAGATGAACTTTGCCATCTAAATACAGCCTTTCAAGCCAATGGTTTCTCTTCCCAAGAAATAAGGAGAGCTCTTCATCCAAGAAAACCTGCACCGATGAACCAGGACGTGGAAAATCTACCTCCTTTAGGGAAAGCCTTTTTGCCATACATTTATGGCGTCACAGATCGCATTGGAAGACTCCTAGAAACCCACAATATCAAGCCCATTTTTAAACCCACAACACAGCTACGTGATCTACACCGTTCAGTGAAGGACCCACGTGACCCACTATCTTCAGCGGGAGTTTACCGGATCCCCTGCTCATGTGGCTCTGTCTACGTGGGCACTACCCTACGAAGTATCAAGACACGTATTTCGGAACACGAACGAAATTGCCGCCTTAACCATTTTGACAAGTCTGCAGTAGCAGAACACACCCAAGAGAAAGGCAACCATGTCATCCAATTTCAAAACACGAAGGTTTTATCCACCACGTCACATTTCTACCCACGCCTTCATCGAGAAGCCATCGAAATATTCAAGCACCCTAATAATTTCAACAGAAAAAATGAAGGGTTTCATCTCCAAAAAGATTGGTATCCAGCACTGAGGTCCGCTCGCCACTACATTCCAAAGGTGACTAAACCAACACCCGACCCCTCACTGACAGGCCACGCCCCTTCTAGCCTCGGCCAATCAGGAGCGTCCACCTCAGTCTGCCTCTCTCTGTCCCCCACTAATAGCAGTACAAGTGCCCCTATAAATACACAAGCGACTCAAGACTCCACATCAGTATCAGAGAAGACGCCGCGGAGGAGAGTTCTACGCTCTTGTCGCCGCTCGGACCTGAACCACTGAAGATGTCGACCGCAGTGATCGACGAAACGTCTGGAACAAAAGTTTCACATAGACCACGGCCAAACAGCCCGGAAGCGATACATACAACATGCAACGCCGGCCGTGAAAGCCTTAGAGTTTACAGTCTTTATTTTATTTTATTTATTTGAATTGTTGTTTTCGAATGTATGTAATTTAATATCCAATAAAGAAATTAAACGACCATCCATGACCACAAATCGCGAGCTTAAACCCATCTATATATTGATCATTCGTCCCTAAGGTTGATTACCTATACATTATATTTAGTTAAAGACAACGTTTTGATTGCATAAATTTAAATAAGCATTTGTTTCTAGTTAACATACACTAGTTAACCTATGTTAGGGCTGTGCCAGGTTCATGTATGCTGACATTTTTTTAAAGTTCAGATTAAAACGCGAGTATGGAGAGTGACAGAGAAGCGTTGCGCGCGCTACTCCATGTGAGAGACAAGGAAGCAGAGAGTTTTTCTATAATTATTGGGTTATTTGACAGTACAGGCCCGGGCTTAGATCGGCAACCCATGTGCACTTTATCCCTCTACATATTATCTAAAATTTAAGCCATCTCATAATTAAATAACAGCTGAGGGGATATATTTCTTAATCCGTATCTTAGACCATTTGTAGTGTTGTCTCGTTCGTAAGACGAAGAGTTATTCTGGCCGGTTCGGAAACTCTAATTTCAGATTATTTATTTTGCATAGGTGCACATAATGGTTTTATTGAAGGTAGTTTTAATATGACTATATCTTTACCATGTTAATATACAGCTAATTGCTTATATCTTTATTACAGGTACCATAAATAACGGTTTCAAGTCCGGTTACTTCTTCACCTACCAGATATTCCTCATAGTTTGGATCACCTTCGGCCTCGGCTACATCGTCATGTTGCTCGGCTTCATCACTAGTGGCATGAGATCCGAGAGTGTGCACAGACTAGAGCAAAAGTTCGCTAGTCAATTCAAGAACACGCAGAATAAAATACTTCAAGGGTTTACAAGAGACATATCGGCCATTAGGAAGATTATTAATGAAGCGAATCTCATTAAAATTAAGGTGACGTTTTATAAAATAAATATATACAAAATAGTAATAGATAACGATAACAATAATTTATTCAATTTGGCACACAATTATAATATTCTTATATTAATATTTATTTTATCAAAGTTACGAAATCGTAAATCAAACATGTAGATACATCGAACAGAATAGCTTCGCAGAAAATCACCGCAAGGAAACAAATGGTCTAAGGGTGTCCAAGTCACAGACAAGCGAAGTCTGTGTCTTGGCCCCGAACTTAAAAGTCGTAGTAAAATAAAAATGTAATAAAATACAATTTATCATCATCATGTCAGCCGTGAGATATTGGTCATAGGGCTCCTCCATTGATTTCCATAGCAACCGGTTGGAAGCGGAGCTCATCCAGTTTCCTATTGCGATCTTGGTCAAGTCGTCTGTCCATCTTGTCGGTGGACGTCCTACGCTGCGCTTGTCTGTGTGTGATCGAGATTCAACAACCTTTTAACACCATACGCTATTAGCTCGACGAGATATATCTCATAGTTTATTTATATTTATATATATTATATAGTCTGGATATATTTGGGTATTTAATTTAGCGAAGCACCTAAATGAGCGCATTCCTAGTTGTTTTTATATATGTTTACACTAGTAACGTCTTGCAGTTTCACCCGCGTGGATTACGGTCCTATGTGTTAATACATGATTTAACCTATCTCTATACCAAATTTTATCGAAATCAGTGGAACAATTTGAGCGTGAAGAAGTAACAGAGGTTCTTGATACTATGTGTTCATCGAGGGTCTAAACTATTTCCTATCAAATGTTATCGAAATCGTTTCAGCCGTTTCAGCGGCCCAGCTTATCCCACGGGAAAAGCATTTATTTTGAGGAATACAGTACAGTACGTACTTTTAATATCTTCTTTCTATTTCAGCCTATTTATGTAGAGGCAGCACCACAACTTTACAGAAGTCAAAGTTGCCCTATCTTTACTTACGACGTTGAACCCAGAGGTCCAGTCTTTAAAAGAAAACGCGCCAATTCAGAAAACATTACCCTTTCCGCTAGGGACATGCTCCGAATACAATCTGATACTGATTTACTTGGAATTGATAAAGAAAAAACGTTTACTGCATCAGCTATCGTTCGTCCAGCTGAACTATTAGCAAGAGTCGTTAATGTATTAGGAGGTATTGATCAAACCCATCAAGACAAAGGAATCAATTTGTTTGATGATGATCATATCCTAGCAAATGAAAAGCCACCTATCTTTAGTATAGGCCAAGATATAATAACTGGATCACCCAAGCGATTCAGAGCACAAAGCGTAGCAGTGCCAAATTATAGAAAAGAATCTGTCGCAAATAAAGATCACGAACTGACGTGGACAAACGGCGATTCTGCGGAAAAGTACCGAAAAGAAGCTAACCTACCAAGTGGGAAAATATCTCTGCCTTCTAAAATAACGCCAGAAGACATGCCGCAAAACTTGCTATCTAGACTTTTCATGAGAAAAGTTAGTTCAAGTGAAAATCCAGCGGAGTATCTTAAAAATACCATGAAAGGTAGAGTCAGCAGTGCACAAGCCAGTACTGACAATTTTACTTCAAAAGCTCGGCGTAGTAGCATATTTCCTACATTTGGGTATGGATCTGATCCTGAAAAAAGTGATACAGAAGCGTATAAAGAGAAAACCAAACGAGGTCGACACAGTATATTTCCAACATTTGACTTCAATCGCAATGACAGTGATGAAGAAGATGCAGCAGCTATACGTGCATATCAACAAAAAACAAAGAGGCATAGTATTTTTCCAACATTCGATTTCAGTGAAGACGAGGAAGATGGAGCCGCAAAAGCTTACAGAGAAAAAACAAAAGCAGGTAGAAGAAGCATTTTCCCTACTTTCGATTTTAGTGACCCAGATGAAGACGCCGAAAAGTATAAAGACAATACTAGACGTGGTAGACGAAGTATATTTCCTACTTTTAACTTTAGCGGCTTATCGAGCAATAATGAAGATGATACAATAGACCAAGATGAACTGAATAGATACCAAAATCGAACTAAAAAAGGAAGATTGAGCTTGTTGCCTACATTCGGTAAATCAAAGAAAAATGATGAAGACGAAGTTTTTCCTGAAAGTTCTGACGAACTTGTTGATTATAAGGCAAAGACTCGTCATGGACGTAGGAGCCTGTTTCCTTCATTCGGAAAAAATAGAAAAGGTAGTTCACCAAATGAAAGCACCGCGGGTGATCTAGAAACTAGTATAAGACAGTATCAAGAACAAAAAAGTCACGGAAGAAATTCAAACTTTGAGGGTGACTTACAAAGTTATAATAAGGCCACACATAGCGGTAGAGGTAGTTCAGCCTCGATGGAATTAGAAAATTATAGAAAGAGAACGAAGCGAGGTCGACCTAGCCTTTTTGATCCTGATATAAACATCACAAATCTCCCAGAATCTGAACAAGTAGAAGTACTAGAAAATACTAGTGTTGCTGATCTGCTTAGGGCTCTAGCTGTGTTGGAAACGGCTACCGGGGGCAGCACTGCTAATCCGCCCGGTTTGATGGATTTAATTACTGATACCATGCCGACTCGACGACGCGGATCGATCAGACCTGAATTTGCTAGTCCATCTCCTGAAAGTAGAGATGGACCGGAAGATGTTTCAGGTCCAAGGCGAAGAAGAGTATCCGCTAGGGCAGCCGCTCCTCAATTTATGCCAACTCTAGCAACAGTGGTTGCAGGATCTGAATTACAGCTCACAGCACAAGCAGCAAGAGAAAACCGCATGAATATGTTGTCTCACGCTCCACCACCATACTCAGAGACACCTAGCGAAGACGAACAAATACCGAGAGCTAGGAGATACTCCCCTGCACCCCAAATCACAGATTCTTCCAGATCTAGTACACCTCCCGTATCTAGACTTTTCTCCAGAATGAGAAAAGAAAGCGTGTCAAATATAGAAGAAGGTGGTTCTCGACGTGGTAGTTTAACAGATGTTGTGATAGACAATATGAAAGACATCACGTAATAAAGTGCCTTTTACAGAATTTTAAGTATGTGATTGTTAATTTATTTTATTAACTTATTTTAAAATATAAGCCGTCCAAAGCATAATTTGCATTTTGAATTCGTAATGCATATCATAATTTAAGATTTAAAAATAAAATATATCAGTATTAATTGTAATGTTTTATTTAGTACCTCCAGATATGTATATAGCCTTACATAATTTGCACTCATTTTAAGCCTATATTTATCTAGTCATGACACTAATATAGTGTCTTAATATACAACAAAATAAATAGCATAACATAATTTTGTTCAGTCGCATCACCAATAAATAGGTAATATGGACTCTTATTAATTCAGATCTCATTATCTTAAACAAGTCAATCTTAAAATTAAATAAAATGTATTGTACAAACACTCGTACAAATCAAATTTGTTTTAAATTGGATCACCATTCTAAAATTGTTTATTTAAGTTATTCATTTCAAAATGTTTTTTTAACAAACCAATTATAACCTATTGGTGGTATCTTAGTTAAAAACTAGCCTGAGTATTATAACAACTTAACAATAAAAACATATAATACTATATTTACAATAAAAAAGAAATTTGCTTGAAGGTTCGTCATCATTTACGTCATAGTACATTTGCAGTAGAGCTACTGCATAATAAACACACAAAAGTGTGATTTCAGATTTCATGAGAGACATCTCTCGTGTCGAAAAGTCTCAAGTTTTCAAACTGTCCTGCCTTACATTTCGATCTAAACTATCGAAGCACTGTTCTATATTACCGTTATCGTCTTGAATCAAAGATTCGAATATCGATATTATGTTATCTAGACCAATCAGATAGCCATCTTCATGGTTACCAACTTTCCATTTAGTGTTGTGATCAATAGAAACATTGTCTGGTACAGGAACAGTTTTGGCAAAGTCTATCATCCATATGGAAGCTTTTCTTTTGTCGTGGACGAATAGTAGAGAACTGCCAATCAGTTCGTGGGTCCTGAAGAAATGGGATTCGTGTAACGTTGCCCGTATACTTTTGAGTCTTTCTAAATATCTTATCTGTAAATAAAGGAATTTTCATATTAATACATTTCATTATGCAAGTTTTCGTCTCGTAAGAGCCTTTGCTACATCTAAGATATTGGTTTTCAGAGAAACTTTGTGTCCGGCAGCGGAGAGTTTGTAAGGCTGATTCGTATGTGTGTGGATCGTCCTACTTAGACCAAAACTTCCAGGAAACTGAGAAGTCCTTTCGTTACACCGATAACCTTATTTTCTGTATTTTATATACTCTTTATAGATCAAGCGTTTGACCACTATTCCACTTGATGGTCGTTCACGATGTGGTCGTAGGTGCAATCACGCTAGGCCTAGAAAATGTAATGGCTCTGATGGATTACTGCCTGAAAATACTGTGTGTCTGTTGTGATAGTTTTTCAAGCTTGAGTAGTTAAGTAGCTAGTAGTAGTTGTTAGTTGTTGAGTAGCTACTAGTAGTTGAGTAGCTATTCGGACAGGTACTGAAAATTATGGTACCACCATACTGTGAATCTGACAATTGTGTTGCTTTTACCGGGAATTCAAGCCGTCGTTGGGGATCGAATCAGCGTCCGTCAAGTTGACAGCTCACGCTCCCACCGCTAGGCTATCATACGCTTATCTGTATATCCAAAAAAATCAACGCACCGAAGACATAGAGCAACTGCTAGTGAAATCCTTGAATGCCTCCATAATTTGTTCCCTAGTTTTAGTCGTTTTAAAATCTTTGGAGCTTGTGCCATCTGCTTTCTTCACTCCATCCACCCTAAAGCCAAGAGTCGCTGTAGAGCTGATAGTCTCTCTCCAGATCATGTACCGGGGCTTAGTGACGCCTTTACTTCTGTGTTCCTCTTCAGAAGGCGCTTTAGGATCGATCTGGATCATTTTCTCGTACATGTCCTGAAAGAAGTTATACAGGATTTTAGTTAGTAAATTGGACAAACCAAAAATGTCAAAAACTTTTGTATAACAATAAAAAGAGATAAATCTTACAAAGAATTTGTACACACAAAAATTGTGATAGTTTGTAACGTAACCTATATAATACTACTAGAAAATTTATATTAGTACCTACCTACGGTTCTCACGTAGCGTAGGCTATTATTTTATTTTATTACTTATTTTGACATATAATGAATATTATGAATAATTATGATATTTAATGAGCAAAAGATTCACAGACTTAGTACTCCCCACGCTTAAATTTTAACATTCTCGCGGTTAAACAATATTTAATAATGTTTTAACTATGAGTTTAAAATATTTATGTTAGTGGGTGGTAAACTTAAAATGATAATGATATAAGTATCCTAAAAGTGTCACAAGATCGATAAATAAACGATAAAAAACTGTGTAATAATCTGTTTAGAGTCCTTCAAGTTTAACAGAAAACATAACTTATAACATAACAGAAATTTAAACTTTCAACTAGTAAACGGTTGAGGCATATTTTCGTTTCTCATTAAATGTATTGGATACTATATATAATTATACACAATTATCTCTCATTTACGTCAACAAACCGGTTTTACTGACACTAAGCTATTTTATGCATTAATTAAAATGAAACCATCATTATTATACTTCTTATCATTGACGTCAGCGAAAAGACAAGTTTATTATTGTATACCTTTGTTGACCTCTTAAAATGTTAAACAGGCTGAGGAAACATAAATATATTCAATTTGTGATTCTATTAATACTGCTTTTAAATTTTGAGTTTTGTGGTACCTACGAGTGTGGGCGTAGATATTTTTAACCGACTTCAAAAAAGAAGGAGGTTATATGTTCGACTGCATGTGTTTTTATTATTTCTTTTTTATGTATTACTATTACTATTATATTATTATTACTGGCCGGTTGGCGCAGTTGGTAGCACTCTGCCTTCTGAGCCGCTGGTCTCGGGTTCGATTCCCGGACAGGTCAAACATTTGTGTGTATGAACATGTCTGTTTGACCTGTGTCTGGGTGTGTATATGTATGTATATAAGTATATATATAAGTACGTATATAAGTATATATATCAGTCATCAGGTTACCATAGTACAGGCTCTGCCTAGTTTGGGACCTGAAGACCTTGTGTGAATGTTGTCCCATATTATTATTATTATTATTATTATTTATGTATTCCGACTTATTCCCCAATTTTGGACCGATGATAACATTTCTCTTTTTTTTGATAGAATGAACATCCGAGGTGATCTCATTTAAATTTCATCAAAATCGCACAATTGGAATTACATTGGAGTTACAACCCAACAACTGAAAAGTGTTACGTCTTCTTGGATGACGCAATTAGGTAATTGCGGGTGAAGAAATCGGTGAACATACACAATGACAATTGATCCCGTGAGTAGAAAAGGTCACTGAAAACGGGAATAAAAACTTACCGAAGTACCGTTCTACTTAAAAGTTATTTTACATTTTTGAGTTGGTTCCATTTTTTTGCTATTTTTTTTGTCATAACGACTGTTAGGCATAATAGTGAAATATTAATTTGTCTTCTATGGGCTACCTTCCGTGTAATAAGCCACTATTTCGGCGTAGATTTTTTTTTAACGAACCGTTTCATGAAAGTCTTTATTACAAATAAACTCCACATCAACACAACTTGAGGATGGGTAGCTGGAGGCGTGCATTTGAAAGTGTCATACCGTCGTTGTCAGACTAATATTATATCAAATGCGGAAGTGTGTATGCATGTGTGTATGTGTATGTATGTGTATATTTTGACGCCTTGATTTGAATAAAATTCTAAATTGTATCTTGTTACTTGATTAGCACATAGGCTAGTTTTTATCCCGAAAACGATTGACGGTTCCTCTAGGGTACAACAAAGACTTAATAATAATATAAAATATGAAAGTAACTCTGATTTTTGGGTTCGTTTACACGCCGAAACCGCTGAACCAGTTTTGATGAATTTTAATATAGAGATAGATAGGATCTTGGAGAAGGACCCAGACTACTTTTTGTCGGTAGGGTAGGATAACTGAGGTAGCAGGAAAACCGTATTCCACGCGATTGACACTACGGGATCTAGCTAGTAGTTCATATTGTATTTGTGCAACACAATTCTGCATTATACTCGTACCTATTATGCAGTAACTTGAGAAAAATTACATTATAATTAAACTTACTTTTCTTAATTTAGTTTTCTCTTTTGCCTTAGCAAGTTCCTCCTCCAGGTAAGTCCGGACGCCAATTTTGCAATCCATGACGCAAGGGCTGTCGAAGTCACTCAGGAGGTCTTGTAGTTGAAGGTATACTGATGATGTGGTTGGTTAAGGAATCGTTGGCGACATCGTTCTTAATGAATTATCCTTTTTGATAGTTCGGCTATTCTACTTGGGAGTATAATTGTAATGGCTATAAAAATCTAATTTCTACCGAAATTCCATTATCTACAATACAATCAAGATCCTATTGTTGAATTATTTTAGCGCAATACAAAGTTGATTGATGATTACAATTGAATTATTATTGTATTGCTTATGAATTGCTTGTATGAATAAATAAGAGAAAAGAATAAGATTAATTTGACTGTTTTCAGTTTACTGCAGCAGATTTGTGCCATGTGCATTTATTAAACAAAGGAAGAATTTCCAGTTCAATATTAATAAAAAAACAACGAATGTGGAGCCCTTTGAGCATGCTATATATAAAAATGTACCAAAATGGTGTTTTAATAGTATAATAAGTTCTAGCTCGTCTAGCTAATGTCATAGTCATTCATTTGTTCATCATCATCATCATTCATTCATCAGTCGTTCATTTGTTAAACAATGCAAAATGATTTGTTTTATTTAAAAAGGATACGTTCACCATCGTCGCATGTGACTTGGCCTTTGTATTCAGGAACGAATGGTCGAAGAACATCTTTCATCAGCAACTGAAAATATCAAAAAAACAATATTATAACATGTAAACTCTAAGGCTTTCACGGCCGGCGTTGCATGTTGTATGTATTGCTTCCGGGCTGTTTGGCCGTGGTCTAAGTGAAACTTGTGTTCCAGACGTTTCGTCGATCACTGCGGTTGACATCTTCAGTGGTTCAGGTCCGGGCGGCGACAAGAGCGTAGAACTCTCCTTCGCGGCGTCTTCTCTGATACTACTCTATCTCTATCTATAGAGAAGACGTCATCGTGGCCAGTAAGGTGGTAAACCCGTGATGCAGGAATCAGATTAGGGCAAATACAAATAACAAAGTGGTCCAATGTCCCAGCGCAAATTGAGCAGCTTTAGATCATCGATTAGTTTGGGGATATCTACCTATTTCAACGTGAAAGAGACGTGATAATATTATGCATAAATATATATGTATGTTGAAATTATTATGGAAACAATACCGCGCATCGCCTCTTTTAAGATATTTGATTTTTATGAGACCACCTTCTTTGTACTTGTGGCTTTGTACAACAATTCGATCAACGTTTTATATTATCACAGAGTAATCATATTTTTTAATAATTTGTAGTAAACTTATTTCAATATACTAGTCAATACGCACAATAAAGCCATTAATGGATTGTTGACCCTCAAAAACAAATGATATTTAGTTGTTGTGAGAGGTATGATCGAAAACGATTATCACGTTATGACGCCAATCATTAATCAACTGCTTTAAATGAATGATAAAAGGATAAAGTGGTTGCTACTATTTTATGACATAATAAGCTGGAACTAATTTTAGATTTTTAATGTTTTTTGACAGGGTTATGATTTTTACGAGGACTTAAAGTCTGACTACTAAGAGAATGCGTTTAATATTTTGTGTTCCTATCATCGCTATGGCTTATAAATGAAGTGATTATTACAATTAAATATTTTTAAATTTTTAAAGAACCAATTATAATCTTTCGATCCAATTCAACGGCTACATCATAATCATTATCATCATCATTTCAGCCATAAAACGTCCACAGCTAGACATGGACCTCCTCCATTGATGTTCAGAAGGACCGGTTCGAAGCGGCACGCGCCAGTTTATTTTTGCAATCTTCGTCCAGTAGTCAGTACCCCTTATCGTTGGATGCTACTCTTGCCTGTCCATGGCGTTCGACCCCATCAACCATCACTTTTCGAATATGTGCCCTGTCTACTGCCACTTTGACTAATCCGCTGAGCTATGTCTGCGACTTTCGTTCTTCTACGGATCTCCTCATTTCTGATTCGATCTCGAAGAGAAACCTTGACTATGTGGTCGGGGGTACATGAAAAGGCAACTTTTGCAAGGTCTTATAATTCGGTTTACTTCAGGGTCTACTTACAACATTTAATTGATATATTCGTAGAATATTAAAGGTACAGGATATCTTACAATAATATATCTGGTATATTCCCACATATCAGGATTGACATATAATAAAGAAGTGTTTTAGAAGGACTATTCTTTTGCCAGATACTTTTAACGATAAGTTATGTTATAAAATAGTGTTGTTTATATAAGTTTTAACTCATGGTAATAAATTAAGGCTCATCGCTATCCCCGTGTGCCGTGGTGGTACCGGCCTAGAATAGTACTTCCCCACCTCTTCCCGTGGGTGCCGTAAGAGTCTGCTGAGGGATCACGTACCAGGAGGGGGGCGGCAGCGCCTTCTGAGGATAGGAAACCGTATTGCGCTCGCCAACCAGCCTGCCAAGCGTGGCGAGTACTGGTAAATCCCCCCTATGTGGGGAGGCATATGTCCAGCCGTGGACATCCTATGGCTGCGGTTATCCTCATTAGTAAAAAAAACTACGTATATTTTGGGGAACGGATGTTCAGTTAGTTACTAAAATTATTAATGACAATTTATGGAATTTCCGTACAAATGTTTTACCTTATATCGTGAAGTTGCTGGTTTCTCCAATTGGAATACGATAATAAAATGAAAAAACCCAAGCGTTTGAATCCTTAACTTCAAACGCTATTATTTAAATGTGGCCGTTGAGTGAATGCAGTTTAATTACGTTTTATCTCTATTTATTTTATCATCGTGACAAAGAAATATAAGCGGTCAGAATATATAACTAAAAAAACCGTCAAACACCAAAAAATGTTTTCTAAATAGTCGAATGTAGTTAGGTATCACCATGGAAATCATTAAGCGTTTATTTATTTATTAAATAATAAGGAGGATTATGTATATATAATAATTATTATCAGTCAACGCAAATTTCTAGTGTTTAAATAACTTAACATAAGATATAAACCGAGCACACACTAAGGAAATATGAATAAAACGGCATTTAAATTACTGTCTGCAGAGAAAGTGCCCCTAAAATCTGGCAACATTATCTGGTTAATTAGCCACACTTTTGCGTTGGTCGAGGTAAACGCCAATAGCTCTTTGGTCACGCGAAATTCAAATAAATATATAAATTGTAAATTAATTCATTATAAAACGTCTTCATTAAAAAAGGAAGACCTTTTGGAAAAAAAACCCAGCTGATGGTAATTTTAACAGAACAATAAAGAGATAATTTTTTTTCATATTATATACGCCGTATGGAGCACGCTTGCCTAGAAGATACTTATTCACTCTTGAATTGAAGACATCCAGGTTGTATTTTATGTGAAAACATTCGAATTCTTAGATACGCCAAAAGTTCATAAACGAAAATTCTTTTTGAAGTTGCTGTAGTCTCACCTTAAAGCACCTCTCTTCCTGAGGACACAGCTTTTTTAGTATCGTCCCCTGGTCAGGTCCAGCCTTGAAGTTCCCCTGGTGACCTGCCAGCTGGATCCAGGGGTACCGCTGCTTCTTGTATGTCTGGAAGAACGGTGTCCACTGCACGATGTTGCGTAACTTCCGCCATCTTTCGGATTGCTGGAAAGCAAAAAAGAGGCCTTTTAGAAATAACGCCCATCCACGCGTTTCTACAAATACAGTCTCTAGTGCTGTTGCATTTCTTTTTTTTAATTACATAAACCAAGGTTGCATTATTTATTCGTATTTCATACTCATTAATTTATAATAAGGAAGTCAGTCGCTTTTCAAGTCTGTCTATCTGTTTATTCACTAACTATTTCTAAGCCACGAAAGGGCTACCACCATGATTGGATATTTCAATTATTATAATTTTTTTTTTTAATTGTCACACTCAGACCCCCGCACTAGGATTCCCTGTGTCGCGGCAGGCATGGACACACACAATCACAACACACACACACCCAAGACCCGGGACAAACACCTATACTCATCGCACAAATGCCCCTTTGCCCCTGCCCGGATTCGAACCCAGGGTCCCGGAGACACAGAAGTCAAGTCACTGACACTGACCACTGCGCCACGGCGGCCGTCAAATTATCCATCAATACTTCTTATCATTGACGTCAGCAAAAAGAGAAGTTTGTTATTGTATAGGTTTATAAGTTATTTGACACTGTTGACCTGTTAAGATATAAAAAGGTCAGCAGTGTTTAAAAAAAATGATATTTTTTCAACGCGTTACTATGTAGGTATTAAATTGTTAAAACTTATTATATCCAAGATCTATGCGTAGTTTTTTGAGATCTTACCGTTATTGTCAATGCCATATTTAAATTGTTTTTTACCTATCTCAGAATGTTGCGATGTTGAAATTCGATGTCTAACGTATACGTCAAACGATAACAATTTTCATGCAAGAGTGTAAACTGTGTAGGTAAACAGTAAATTTAGCTCATAGTACTTACTTGTGTCTGAAACAAAGTATACAGGACGGTATTCTGTAGTCGTGGGTTCAAGTCCCCCTAGCAGACGAATTTTTTCTTCAAATATTTTTTTGAAATGAAATGAAATGAAATTTATTTAGACCAAGGCATACATGAATCTTAATACTAATAGTAAAGTTTCATAACTTAACTTAGCTTAAAAATATTATATATATATATATATATATATATATATATATATATATATATATATATATACTATATACAGCTAGTTCCCAAACGATGTAATTGTTCGCTGGTCTCCACACTAGGATTCCCTGTGTTGTGGGGACCAGTATCATAATTACATGGTCAGTTGTTTAATAGTACCACTACAGTGACTTGGTATCTATAATATTTACATGTACGGCTATTAACTTTAGCAATGCGAATATAGATTTAGCAGAAGGATTTTATAATACAGGAGACTATAGAACATTGTATATTGTATTGTCTTTAATTGCTAAGGATAGTATAAGTTATATAGATAGGTAGTATGTCTAGATTGGTTCTGTGGGTGTCTGTTTGTCACGATCGATTTGAATTGAAATTTGATTTGAACAATAGTATACCTAATATGTTTGCTAAAGTGACATTATTTTAATTATTGTGAATGGAACGTATACTTCTTTACTTCTTCTGTTCTTTCTATATTTTGGATGGGTTGATGTTTATGATATTAAATTAGGCACAAGCCCAGATTAAAGTCTGAAACAGTAAATAGACCTTTATATCGAAAGAATGTGCGATTTCCGTTGGATAACAGATGTAGAGGAAAAACCATAGGTCAGGCAGATGAAATGGAGGGGCGCAGCTAGTAGGTAATTAATCTGGTAATTTGGGATGCAAGTGTGATGTCTTCACGGCTTCTCATTTTGCAGTGACTGACATCGGGGCTGGAGCGGCGGCTCAAACAGCGGACAGTGTCAAAAGGCCAAAATACAGTACTATTTATACATAGCGTTTATATATTTGAGCGGAGTTGAAATGCTTGGGCTGTGTTGACAGAACCAGGAACCCATCAAATCGGAAGAACATATGTACAAATGCTGGACTTTATCTTGCTCAAAGTTTGCTATACAACGTGGCAATGTTGCCAGAATTTTGGAAACAATGCTTACTATTAGTAGCCAATGGACTCTTCGTTATTATTATAATTTTGTTATTCATTTTTTTTCAACTATGGTTTGTTTGATATTTTTTAAGTCATGTCATTATTTCACAATGAAAATAATGGTTAAAAAAAAAACGTAAATGCTCTTCTCTCACGTTATCCATCACTCACGTAAATTTATTTACATTATCTGTCTTCCCACGCCGCCATATTTAATTAGAATTTGAATGCGAAGAAGCAGAAAATTGCTGTTTCTCGTTTAATTATTGGGAACTTCTTAAGAATAGAATCATTTATAAATTCAGCGACTCTGAATAGTGCCCATGGTACGATTTAGATGTAGGTTTTCCATGAAATGAATTGTTTCCGGCAGCGAAGAAGTAGTGTAAACTGTTTGAACATCGTATGATCTGGTTTTATGTGAATGATATATATAACTTTCATCTTGATCACCTTCATCATTAGACGGAACGATTATTATGGCTTGAAGGCGAAAATTTGAGATGTGGAGATTGGAATTTAGCAGTTATCCAAAATAAAAATGGTTGTTTGGAGATTGATTGGAGAGATTGGACCATGCGGCACACCAAAATAGAAATTATTTTAAAAAATTAATAATGATATCACACGAATATTAAAACGATGAAAGATTGTAAGTCGTTTGTAGTTTGCAGGTTTATTACTCCTTCACGCTGAAACGGCTGAACGGATTTGCACGAAATCTAGAATGAAGATAGCTTATACCCTGGAATAACTAATAGACTACTTTTTGTCCCGGAAAAATGTAAATCCCGTGGGATAAATGAGGTAGCCCGCTATCTCATCAAAACATAGTCCACGCGGGTAAAACCGCGGGGTGCAGCTAGTTATGTAACAAAGAGGAATTCTACACCAAATTACATAGTTTTCCATGCATCGCTATATATGTGGAGGAAAGTGGAAAGAAATAAATCTCGTTTCTTTATTTTAGTCGAAACAGTTATGTCAAGAAGTTTAAAAACAACATCGACTTAGTGAAAAGAAAAACGGATAGGAAGTTTTTAAGTCTACGTAGAGTAGGTATATATTTCATTTTGTGTACTTTATGCAAGCACTTACTATACGCAGCCAAAAAAATAGAAAAAAATACTCGATGTTAATAATCTGGTCATCCACGAGACACGTGTTTCATTGTTTTTAATTTTCGTTAAAATGATCCAATCTGCTCGGTAACATGACGCATGCTAATGAGTTCGTCTTTAAATCGAGCACTTAATAAAGAAGAGCACTGCGTCCGTCACCCTGAGACAAATAGTTGTTAAGCGTCATGTGCCTGGAATTTCACTGGAAACTATACCCTTCAAACCGGAACACAGTAATGCGAACACTACTGCCTGGCGGTAGAAATAGATATGGTGGCAGTTCTTCTCCGGACGAACTCTCACAGAATGCTACTACTAATAATCTATTTTTTTTTAAATATTATTATGATAAAATTGATGTCCTTGATTTTTTAGTATTTAATATACATAATATAACAGGAAGATGGTGTTTATTATAAGCGTAACGTAAAAAAAAACAGAATACAACTATTACTAAAACGTGTAATTAATTAAACAGTTTTATAACAATGTTATAAACGCCAATGCCCAACGAGGGATGGAGCGTAGTATGCTCAATATTAAAAAAATAGATAAAATAAGACACACTAAAATAAGGGCGATAACTAAAGCAACAAATTTCTTGAACTACGCACTAAAACTCAAATGGAAAAGGGCAGGCCATGTTGCAAGACTTACAGACCAGAGATGTACATTGAAGACAACAGAGTGGCAGGGACCACAAGGCAAAAGAAATAGAGGTAGACCCTTTTCACCCGTGGAAGATCAGATTAAAAGAACAGCTGGCCCACTCTGAAAACAGGTAGCTCAGGACAGAAACAAATGGAGGTCTTAGGAGGAGGCGTTTACCCGCCCCTAGGGATTCTGTAGATAGGACAAATAATAAATAAATTAAATATAATAAGTATTAGATTAATAAAGTAGTTTAATTTGTATTATATTCTATTAAATTTTTAAATGTTATTTGTATATTTGTAATAGCTGAATACTCTTTTCCTCATAATACATTTCCATGTTAGTATTCTAAGTTATAAAACTTAGATTATATTTACAAAACTAGGATCATTATTATTATAGAAAATCTAATTAGTAGTTGTATAAGAAGAATTCCCGTTTGTAAGATCTACAGGAGAGAAAAAGGCTTTTTTTATTTTCATTTTCTTTTATTTATAACAATGTTATATGACTGTACATATAATAAAACCGTAGAGGTCGAATTTCTGTACAATGAAACAAAATGCTAAAAACCGAGTCAGGCGGATGTAAGAAGTGAAATAGAACTTTTTTTTAAATTATTTGTTTTCCTGTTTGTCTGTCTGTTTGTACGGGCTAATCTCTGGAAAGAGCTAAATGTCATCTATAAAGAATCATTATTAGGTATTTCGATCTATAAAATTGTAATTGAAGGAATATTAAATACCACGCGGATGAAGTCGTATATTCGAATAAGCTACTTAGTAATATTAATTATAATTAACTTCAAATGCACAATAATATTTTCCTGATAATAAATATTTATAGCATAAATATTTCAAGGGTTTCCTCAGTTTACAACGTAGTCCCTAAGCGATTGAGTTTCACTCGGTGTAGTCCCTGTTGAATTGCTTGTCAAAGATAATTGCTATTAGATAATATCGAAACTTAATATACTACAAAATGCATTTATACTCGTACTTTATAATGTAGCAAAAGCGTCTTTATTAATGTGGTATTTGTATAGTCATTACAAAAATATTTGTGTTGTTTACGCTCGGTGTGTAAATCACAGAAAAACAAATACAACTTTGCAAAAATTATATTCATAATTGATGCAAAGTTGTATTTGTGCAAATGGTTTTTTTTTTTTTACTTAATACCAGAGCTTATTAAAGAACAGTACATTAATGTAGCTTAACTAAAATGATACATTGTTTTCAAAAGAAACAATATAATCATTTTTAGCATAATTAAAATGTATGGAACTTTATTTCAACGAGGAAATGGTGCCAGTGCCGTGGTGGTACCGGCCTAGAATAGTACTCCCCCATCTCTTCCCGCGGGTGCCTTAAGAGTCGGCTAAGGGACCACGTGCCATAAGCTGGGCAGCAGCGCCTTCTGATGATCGGAAATCATACTCCGCTCGCCAACAAGCCTGCCAAGCATGGCGAATATTGGCAAATCCCCCCTATATGGGGAGGCATTTGTCCGGCAGTGGACGTCCTATGGCTGAGAAGAATTCGCCAGCTTTTTGGGAACTATGGCTCATCGAAAGGGGCGTAATGGACTTATGACAATTGTAATTATTTATGCGTAGGTATTTTAAAGAATATTAACATTAATGTTTTTTCAATGTGTATAAATAAACAGACCCTGTATTTTTTTTTATTGAAAATGAATCGTGAATTGAGTTTTATACATATTTCAAAGGTTTGTCTTTTGCTAGAGAAAAGGGAAACGTACTGGTACACGATAAAGCGGTAAATTAAATGAAACTAATTATAGGACAAGAAAAGTGTGATATTGTACATACAAATGATTATTCGTATCTTAGTCATGCCACCTACGGTCACCTTTAGTTTCTATCCCACTCTATCTTATGTAGTAGAACGGGAATGAAAAGTGAAACCAGTATGCACCCTCATTTGGATGAAACATATTTGCTCTTTTTTGAGAATCAGAAAGTTTTACACGTCAGACAAAATTAAAACAAACAGTTACATCCCGTTGTGAATCATAAGAATAAAAGTATTGTAAGTCAGTAAAACCTTATTATGTGATCTGTAAAAGGAATGATGGCTCAGTACACTTTCGAAGGTTCTGTGACGCTTGATAATAAAATTAGGAAGCTTATCATTAGGTACAAGAGTTACACAATTAGGTCAACGGAAGTACAACCGCCATATGTTCGTAAGTTCGTTATTATTGATATTGAACAATTTACAACTCTATTTCTGAAGTAATAAAGACCTTTATTTTATACAGGCAAAGAATAACGGATCACTAATATTATATTTTAATTTAAGAATATTACCGGGCGACCGTTAAACAAATAGGTTTCTGTTATGAATCGGTTACAGTGTGTTTTTATTATTTTTGGTACATAAATATCAAAGTGTGAAGTAAGTCTGAAAACTATCGCGAGTTTCTTCCATAATTGTAATGTAACAAACTGAATAGGACTTTTAGATTTTGATAGAGCCCTTAGGCCAAGCACAAGGTCGAACTCCCACACTTTATCTTTGTGCCATCAAACGCCCTGACTCCTACATGTGAATTTTAGAACATTAATAGATAAATTACACTTGTGTGAACAACCTTGGCACTTTAGCACTTTTAAACTTCACTGACCTTTGTAGTATTAGAAATGTACACGCAGAAGACGACATCCATGAAGTCGTCTATTTTGTAAGACGTCGAGTTTTGTAAAATATTCATCGAATACATCACTATTTCATACACTTTCACAAAAATGAACTGAACCGCGTAAAAACTTTACGTATTTTTTTCGAACTTCGCGTATGGCAATTCAAGCACGTATGGAGTAACACTGACGGTAGGGAACAAAATATTGCCATTATAAACGACAGTAACGTACGACTGAGTCAGTGTTGTAGTCAGTAAAGACCGCAACGGCGAACGATGACGTCAATCGACTGCGTTGGTTACATAGAACTACGCTATTGGTGGAAATCCAGATTTGTGGAGGGCGTTCTACCGCTACCATGATCTGAACAAAAAGGCAAGTCTCTACGTCACTTGGGATTTGAAAGTGTTGCGTCTTGGAATATGTTGGACTTGGGAATGTGACGTAGCTAATCATTGCCATATATGTGATGAGATAATTGTGACGATATGCGGGTATTTTAGTTATGTAACTTGATGATAAACTGGAAAGAGGTCATTCAATACAACTTTATGGTGAGGGCAAGAAGAACGTGAACAGATAGCTTAATTGAACTATAGAGGATTAGGAATGTATATAAATCAACATAGTGAGCATTTTAGGTCTAGCGTGATAACATCTTCTATCACATCGTCACTGACCATCAAGTGACATAGTGGTCAAACCAATCTATACAGTATAAAAAATTAAAAATAAAAAAAAACTTCTTTATTATGTATTGCAACTTATATATTCATTCAAAGTTTCATACTTATATTATATTAGTAGTTTTAAACCGAATTTTATTTTGAAATCACCACGAATCCAGAAAATAGTTTGAATGATCTAAGAACTTAGCTTGCCAGTAGCAGTAGTTCCAAATTATTTCATCCACACTTCATAGTTTAACAGGAGCGTGAGCAAGAAACACTGTCATATTCGTAACGCAATCGTATCGCACAGTAAAACAATTGAACGCAGCACTATTACTTTATCTAACACAGCTGTCTCACAGATAATTGATAGGCAAATACGTGCAATGGTTGAGTTATTCAATTGTTTCTACGGAGGTGATACGAACGATTCGACGCCATTTATTCGTGCTACAAGCACGTAGGTAAGTTTGTACGTCTGTTAATCACCGAAATAAAAAACAAAACAAAACCTTTACAATCTGTACCAAAAACTGAAGTTCATATTTTGAGGTATTAATACTAATTACCAAGTCAATACTACTCAAGTCAAACTATAATAATTGGGCAGTATAAACAATTCTCGAGTACTATACTATGCTTGGATTATACTTGTATCTTGATACTTGAATCTCTTATTCTTTTGCGGCAAGTATAAAATATTTTTAAAAAAAAATTAAAAAAATCTTACGCGTTTGAGCTCATGTGCTAGTCACATAGCAAATGTTACAAGCAAGTCTATGAAAACATTGTATCCGGCGTTCGAGGAAAATGATTATAAAACCAGCATTCCGATCATAGAAAACAATATTTATTACTAATAAAATAATTTTCCTTATGCGGAAGTTTCCTGGTTACGTGTTTTGGTTCAGTGGACCACCACAAAAACTAAATACATATGAATAATAATGAATAAAATAGGCATATGTCCAGCAGTGGACGCACATGGCTGAGAGAAGAAGAAGAAGACGAAAAATCATATATAATGAAATATGTATAATTATGCTTTCAATCGAAATCGACTTGCAATAATCAAAATACCAAATTTATAGGAAACTCTCGGCTAGTACGGTGGTAAAACCTTGATTCCGGAATATACAAATATATATAGTTCTTAAGAATACTCCACATTGTTGTTTTTGTTATTTCAAAGCCTTACACGTATTTCAGTATTACATTCCATTCATTTTCGTTGTATATAAAACTTATGATACCAAACAAATATGTAAGTTTGTCGAACGCGTTCAAATCTTCAAACTAAGTTGGATTCCGTGAAATTGTGAAAAGTACGATGATGCCTAACTATACAGATTGGGTGTATAGTTTGTGTTAGGGATATCCCTCAGAGATAGTATAATTACGCATATTAAAATAAAATCCAAGTCAGATATTGTCCTGTTTCGCATTCCCGAACGTTCCATAGAAATTAGTCACTATAAATCCCCTGACTCATATTTCTAGCAAAAATTAGATCAATTAATTTAATGAACGATGGAACAAATTAACTAAGTAGCGGCACTGCGATACATCATGACTTATGTCACGTGACAGTGTTCAATTAACACGGCCGCGTTGATTGTGATGAAGATGATTGGTGATGATTGAATGTAGGCATCATTATTTAACTCACCTAAATATGGATAAGACATTGTAAGCGATACATTTTAAAAAATAATCTTAAGATGATATGTTGAATTTGGGCCTAATTGAAATGCCAATTATAATTTAAATAGCCTCGAGAAGAAATGGCGAGAAATATCTGGGCAATTATTTACAAATAGGTTTGTTTATTATATACTAAATTCATATTAAATTGTTATGTAATTTTTAATATGTTTTGTTATGATTATAGTCGCTTGTTTAACTAAACTTAACTAAAATTCTGGAAAACAGGATAATTGAGATATGTTCTTATACGGTTACGATAAAGTCCAAATTAGTATGTAACAAATAACACTAGAACTGGATCTTTTTATTTAAATTGCAGGTAGTTTTAGGTAAAATTAGTCGCCAGTTATTTGGTGCCGACTAAACTTATCCGCAATTGGCCAGCAATTGAATAAAACACGTCTAATATGGCGTTGTATGAAGCTATATGAATTTGAATTTTACAGTAAATAGAATACGAGGTATTTCATTTTGAAGACTGTCATTTCCTTTCTTCTGGTATAATATACAGTTGAACCGCGTTTGTCGTTACCGCGACAATTAAAAATATTTTTTCACATATAAATTATCATATGAAATAATTTTTTTTCAATTAGAATTAAGCTTCCTTAACTGTTCTCATAAGTGGTTTTTAAGTTAATTCTACATGTAGGGCTTGCAACAAAATATCCTAAAAAAAGTGACAATTATTTTCTTCTACTTTTGCACGTTCTGTATGTAAAAAACATATTTTTCAAATAACCCGATTTTTCAGTAGCATTACTGAGCGAGGGTAGATAAATAAATAGAAACAGTGTTTACTGTTATTCTCCCGACCTGCCCAATTAGCCCGTGTGCCTATCGACACGACTTTTCATCATATCTGTGATGAAGTTTAAGTTCTCATTGTATAGTGTCTATCGACACGATTGTTTATGTAGCAAAATAAAGGTTTTATTTGCAAAAATATACATAAAAAACAAAGTGATCTTTGAGCGGCGTGTAATCGATCTGATGATCTACAGGTGAATATTACTTTCGGGAATGCACACGTGTGTCCATTATAAGCTAGCGTTGTTATAAGTGTAATATCAGAAGCTTAAATTACAATTGTAGTAAAACACATCGCACTACTATTCATAATTACGAACACGTGACGCCAGACAGACACGCAGTATAAAGTTACAGGAAACATAAAACATTAACGGTAACAATTTCTCACTAACTAACACCCAATCTGTGGCAACGGTACCTTTTAGTACCTATTCTTGGGAATCTGACCCACTGTGCATATGCGTCTTAGGAATAACAAACTCATGGTTAATTAAGAGATTTTTACACGTGTCCGTCGACACATATAGATCCAAATTTTCTTAGGATTACATTATATAGCCTATGGATAGAAATACTTGTGAAACTTTCTTGGACCTGAAGATTAGAATGACATGATAAACCCATAGGTTTCAGGCACTTCATAGAGTTTGTAGAGTACCGGCCAGGATAGCTCCCACCCTTATCTAACATAATACGCTGCGCAAAACAAAAGGTATTATTGGAAAACCATCACGGAAAATGCAGTATGAACTGAGTTTAACACTTATAAATGTCAATCCTAAAATGATATTTTTTACGGGCTTATTATTACTTTTTACAGGCGGCCGAAAGAGTTGAGCGATAGAAATAATAATTGCAAAAAGTCCCACCGCCCAATTGTGGGTACTTTTAGATAAATTATCTCTTCATGTTATTTGGTGCTGGTTACAACTACCCCACTTTAAAGGATTTAAGTAACCTTGACTTAATAACTCTGATATCATCGGAATAATTTCGATGATATGATGTTTTTTTTATAAAAGCATTATTGGAATTTATTCGAATTTATTATGTGTTATTTTCATAGTGCATGAAGGTTCAAAAACTTAATATTTGTATTAACTGCACCATATTTGTACAACTCATCAAACATGATGGGCATTATTATAGTTCTTTTAATCTAGTTTAACCATATTAACACCTGCCTTAAGACGTCATTGTATACCATGCATAACTAATAATAATATGCATACATCATTAACATGTGACCTTTAGAAATAAAAGTGTATTTTATTATTTTAATTTATTTGAACTTTTAGAAATATTAGCCCAAAGACGTCACGCGTTGAAGTCTTTTGATATGTCAAATTATGTTTAAGTATTTTCTATGAATTATTGTTATAATTAACTGAATGACTATTTAAGTTTACAAGGTAAAACATATATTTCATTTCAACTTATAAGTAATAATGACCACTTATTTTTATATATCTGAGACAATGGTAGTGATTCGCTTATTCAACTGAACTAAACTAACATTTTGGAAAACTATACGTTACGATAAAGTCTAAATTAGAATGAGACTTATCAATAACATCTCTAAAATTAAAATATATTTATTAAATTTGCGCGTAGTTTTAGCGAAATTAAGTTGCCATTTATTTGGTGCCTACTAAAACTACCCGCAATTGGCCAACAGTTGAATAAAACTCATTTGATATTAGTGAGAGCCTTGTATGGAGTTATACGAATTTGAATTTTAGCGTAAATAGAATACAAGCTATTTCAATTTGAAGAATTTTAGTGAATTTTAGCTAGTTTATGTGATTAACAGAGTTAGGGCCAATGATTTCTATGCTCATTCTATTTCTATGCTATTGCGATTACCTACTTTAGATTGAAATAATACAGCTGAATTGAATTTCACAGCGTATATTTTATTCACTTGAGTTTATTAATGTAATATATGTAATTGCCCATTCACACAATTTTCAATGATTACAGTCACAGTTATAAATAAAAATCGCGTCACATACTCCTTAGCAAGTGCACACTGTATTTTCCTATATTTTGTTTAACTTTACAGTGTTTTACGTACATATCCATGACATCTTGTTATTGCTACCTTTAACTGAACATCAAAGTAGGATGTGGCGGCATCCGATATTAATGCTGACGCAAATTTGCAATTGGCAATGTTTTTGCCTTACATTCAATATCACAACATAATATTATAGTAATTTAAGTTTACCATTAAATGGTTCTGGTTGCTCTTAATTGTTGCGCAAATGAATGATTTCATTCATTAAATCATTGAAGGCGTAGTGCGCCCAACGCTAGAGTTTTCAGAACATACGGGTGCTTCCAATGAGACCACATTTTATTTCGCGCTTCATACATTAGTATGAAGCGCGAAAGCGCTCAGTTGAATATCCATCTATTAACAGGGTTTGATAACGTTACCAACTAACATTAACGGTATTTTCCGAAAGGTTATTGCGGCATCGGTACGATTTAGTAGCGTATCTCCTATCGTAACAATCGATAGACTATAATGATCGATGCAACGTTGCCATTTCATTCGGCCGATGCGGAGTGAGCGTGATCGTGCGTAGTCGATTAATGTCACCTATGTAAAAAAATACAAACGGGTCGAATTGGGAACCTCCTCCTTTTTTGAAGTCGGTTATAAAGTAAACGCACGCCGTAAACTATGTCTATCAGTATTTATGCCCAGCGCATTTATGTCTATCCAATTAAAAAAAGGTAAAAATGGAACGATTAATTTTCAACGGTAAAAAATACCGGTAAAACATGTTAACGTTTCATGATATTAACGATAAAAGGTATACAGCCTCTGTTTTTATCCAAGATGCCATCTATACGAAAATTAATTAAAATTTGTTCAGTGCTTCAGGGATGAAAACGAAAACAGACATATAAATAATATAGAGCCATATTTTTAAGTCGGTTAGTAAAAGACTCGACGTTGAAAGATCCGACGTTGTATTTATACATCTATTCATAATATATAGGTATGTGGTAATCATATAAAATCACTTCTTAGAGCCACGTGAAGTAAATGACAACTCCATTTTTTGCTTGAATAATTCAATTATAGTTTTATAACTTACATTTTAACAAGCAAAAAAGACGTTGTTATGGCAAGATGGTTTCACAGGATGTCAGTATATAATAACTTAAAGCCATTATTTATTTTAATAACTGTTCAATTTACGTACATTAGCCGAGTACGTATCCGGTTTCGTGACTTTAATATGTGTATGACAAATCCAACAGCAAAAAGGCTCTTATAAAAGTATTCCTCAAGTGTTATTCCGACATTCAAAAAGGCGGAGGAACTCATTTGGATTTTTTTCTCCCATACCTCAGAACTCCGTCTGTTATGATTCGACTTGAGAAATTCTTTTTTCAAATCATTTGATAGGTTATAAACTTAGATTTTCTAAAGTTATTGAAATTCCGTCCTAGTATATTTCTCTATATTGTATATTGAAATAAAAATTTAACGGGTCAGTCTTAAAGATTATAAAACACGCGCCGCTAATCTCTATATTTCAAAGGTTTTAATTAGCAGCTTTAAGTAAGCAGGTTTTGTTCAATAAGTTTATATTAGTAGTAAGTGAAACGTTCTAGGATAGATTGCCGGGAAATCAAAATTCATCAATTGTACAATTATAAAATTTCAATATAAGTTTAGTTAATCTAAACACGAAACGTCAAAGATTTACTGAAGACTTAGCAGTTAGCACAATATCTTCAATCTTATAACACTGAAGTTATTGTTGAAGTCTGCGACAAAACATTTGTCTGACGTGGAAGTGCTCAGGTGGTATTATGTCAAGAACACAGTTGACGCACGCAGTGACTTTGACAGCGAATCTGCTAACGAGTCGGGCCTCCAAAGAGGTTATTACTTATGTTGATACACAACTTATTGGATACAATATAAACATTTTGCAGTACCTTGATAATTGTCTAGGTATATACTTTTTGTTTCAATTCTCGTGTTACACTTTTTTTATTAGGGAACTCTTATAATTATGTGGTATGTATCTAAAATTGCATTTCAGGGTCTCCTTTACATTTTAACTACTATTTCCGCCAATTTGTGAAAACGAATGAAAATCATATATTTTATTCTTTATAAGAAATGCTATAAGTGGAAGAGTAGACCAAATAATATGATATTCATTTATGATATAATCTTTATATCCCATGAAATAATGACCAATAATCGTAGCTTGAGTTTTTAATAAGCTTTCATTAATTAATAAAGTTATTGTTGGTATAATTGTGTAGTAAAATATCTAAACATTAAGGTTTACATTCCTAAGAAATGTGTATTTTAAGATCTAAAACCCAATAAGTCACACATCTCTCGAAATCAAAGTTAGGATGCGGTCAGATTTGCAATGTAAAAATTAATATGTTTGTTTTGATTACATCAAAGTAAGTGTCTAAAAACTGTACGATGTTTTTATTCATGATCCGACAAATGTATTTCAAATTCAGGCACGTCCACAACTACCAATTAGAGTAAAGAATGAAGTTCAAGATGGCGCCATTCTCATGTTTTATCATTTTCAAAACCCATAGTCACCCCCCCCCCCAAGTCCATTTTCTTCCAAACTACTATACGTTTCACTAAAATTCATCTAACAGCGATATGTCTATACATCATCACCATCATTATCTCAGCCATAGGACGTCCATTGCTGGACATAGGCCTCCCCCTATGTTTATACGTTAACCTGGAAAGCCTGGAATTTACCTATTTAGCCTGGTACTAGGAAGTTGGATGTAAGCCGGAATCAATCAGTATTGTGTAAAGACCAATGAAAATTATAATATTCAGCAAAGCTATAATCCTGCGGCTGTAATAACAATAGTGATGAGTAATCAAGTAGAATATGAAAATATTATGTACGTAAAAACGTATTTGCATTACAATTGTTCTAAGTTTAGGAAATTTCTGGACGTTTCGTTTATACAACTGTTATTGACGTGTGAAATAAAAACATAAAGCTACGTCACGTACATACATTACACATATTATAAAGTATTCTTATTTCGAATATTGTTAAAGATTATACACAATGGCGTCTGTTTAAATAGTTATGTGCGCAAACTGTAACGACCTGCGTGTACGATAAATTCACTTCGGGGGGTAAAACCGAAAATCAAATATTTTTGCGACTTCAACTTTTTTTTTGTTTGAAAAGTAGAGTAGTTGAAGCTTTCATCAACGCACACAAAGGTATTTTTTAATTTGACTATGGACACCCAAGGCAATCTTAAATATCTTTGATCCTGACGCAATCTAATAAACTTTAATAAGACTTGTCCTAAGGCTCATATCTCTATTTGCCTTTATCGATAAATAATATGTATATATGTAGTTGATAGGATCGATGGAAGACCCATCACGATGCTCGAAAGCCTGAATCGAGTTGCGCATTGGAAATACAGATAGACGAGAAAAAATTATGTGAATTACATATTATATTTATTTAGATTATTTAGACAGCCAACCAGTAAAACTCTGAAAGAGAAGTTAATCGTCGTAACTAACTTGGCAGTATTCGGTAAAAAAAAGTCCGACATCTTGTCTTGTAAAATACTACAATGCCATGTTAATATGCATATTTTAATTTCATTGATTCTGTTACTATCTATTTATTTTATTTATTTATTAACATTCACACAAGGTCTTCAGGTCCCAAACTAGACTATAAAACCTATAAAGCGGACAAGGTATTTCAGGATCGTAAGAAGTAAAAGTTTGTGCTTTCTGTGTATTTCTATAGACCGAGAAAAGGGCGTGATTCTATAATGAGAGTCATGGCTTAATTATTAAATTTAACAATTTAAAAACGTTTAATGTATGAGTGAGTAATAATTTAGAGAAAACTTTAATTCATTGGAATGTACCTACCAAACGTTATAAGGTCAATACATTATTCTTATTCTGATTCTTTTTCCTCACTGAAAACAAATGTACGCCGATGTTAAGATGTATTTATTTATATGTATAATAAGGAGGTCAGTGCTTGTGTTCAGGGTAATTCCTAGAGTTCACAACTGATTTTATGAAACCACACACCAGTGTGTATTTTCCATATTTATTCGATAAAGCGTATAAAATATAAAAGCAAAGGCGTGGAGTTATTTTCAGATTTTTTTTATTCCCATAGATTAAATCTGGGTGTTTACAACTCACCAGTAAATGGATGTATTCTTGGCAAAAATTATACATCGTAGAGCATATATCATCTCATTTTTTTATTAGTGTTTTTTTTTTCATATATATGTACCATATCAAAGAAATTAATAATGCGGACTCCAACTAATTTTTTTAATCAAAGTTAAAACTTTTTCTTAAGCAATTTCCAAGATATAAGATAAAAATGAGATGATGTGTACGATTAAATTTTATAGGTACCTATATAATATATATATATATATATACTACCTACTATCTACTACCTATATAATATATATATATACTACCTACTATCTACTACCTACATAATATATATATATACCTATAAAATATATACCTACATACAAGTTTCTCTCTTAACCTACCGTGAACAATTTCAAGATCAAGATTTCGAAGAAAACCTTTGCATAAAATGTTTACCATGGGCTCTATGACGAGTGGCCAGATAATAAAACTAATATTATGTGTACTAATTAGCAAAACGCAGGGGCAAACGTGTAGTACTAGACCAAAGTATAATATAATAACAATATAATTGTGCGTCGTACTTCATTTGCGTCACATCTTTGCGGTAAACAAAATGGAAATTTAGTTCACCGGAAATTTTCGCAATACATTCCAGTGCTCCAGTTCTTTTTCCTAATGTTTATTAGGAATTAACATCAATACATGACAATTCGAATTTCACAGAGAAACACGATGAAAACTCGTACAATTTTCTAGTAGCTTTCCCATACGCATCATTAATCCTACGAGCTTATTAAGCGATATTCATAGAAATCAAATGACTAACAAAATTTAACACAGATACACAAACCTAAATTTGAAATAAATTTGAATTTAGAACTCCTAACTAAACGCCAGATATTTGAGATCAAAGTGGTTAGTTTGACAAAATGCCAATTTCATATAGGATATGTTGTAATGAGAGACCTAAAACCACCAAATCAATTCCATAGGTTTCAAACATGCTAGGTGGACAACAAAATTATGATAGATGAACCAAGTCAGATACGATTGGTTCACAATATTGGCAGTTCGATTTTCAAATGAATCAAAGACATGTAGATAAAGAGAAGGTCAAAGTATGCCGTGGCTAATATATAGATATATTATTATTATTAAATCCACTAACGTACTCAATAGCAGAATCGACTTTTAAATAAATCAATTAAATCGTGACCGTTTCTATAGTTCATCACCACTAATAAAGATAAAAAACTCAATTTTGTAATTTTTCGTATAAATTTAAGTTCTGTTATTAAAATTATACAACTTTTCGAACGAATAACTAAAAGTTATTGGCAGGAACACAAATTATATAATACTATACGCTTAATCCGTTTTATGTTTTCCCTTGTATATTAATTCGAAGAATCTCAGAACTTACTACCAAAATTGACTGATCAAAAACAAATGAAGTCACGAATCCCCTTTCAATGGTTTGTATACCCTCTACCACATAAGATATAAAAAGGCGTTTTAGCCTTAGAAGTAACCGTATAATTTAAGCTAGTATAATATCTTAACCGTGTCTTGTTTCATACTTTGTAAATTGATGGTAAATAAAGATGTTTTAAAACAACGGTTCCCAACCTATGGTCCGCGAACCACTACTGGTCTACATGGGTCAAAAGGTGCTCCGCGAACAATAATATAGGTTCGCCTCGCCGTACAAAGTACAAGAGTGCGTTTGGCCAATCAAATTGGAATTTCAAAATTATTGAAACCATTTAAATTGTATTTACCTGCGATTGTATTAAAAACTGCAATACCTACTAAAACAATATTGCAGATGCATGATACTACTGAATATTTTGTTAAACGAAATTATTTTCGGATTGATTAAGTTTATATTCTTGTACAACGTGGTCACTGGTAAAGAAAACGTTGGGAGCCACTGTTTTAAAACAAAACTATGGACCCCACTCATTTTGCCACGTGGTATAGCATACACGTCACCAGCGTACTTGACACATATCTTAGAGGACGTGCGCTTAGGTCTTATGTTAAACATCTGAATGACTATAGCATGTATCGTGTCAAAATTTGTAAGTCATAGAGGTCGGACGTATTGCGAATTTTAAAATACGCTTGGTTTTTAACATATTTTGAAACTCGAATCGAGTGTAATTTTAGGGCATACAGATTTAGATTTTCAGAAAATCCATGGCGTAAATTAAATGATTACATAATCGTTTATACAATTCTTTATTTTTTCAAGCACAGCACATCAATAATATTACTGCGATATTTAAGAGGAAGAAAGTGATACATTGCGCACTGTTTTACTGACTACTACTACTTACTAACGCCTGCCTATTCCCAATAAAAAAATAAAACAAAAACTGTTTTAAATAATCTATAACTTTAGAGTGATTGCGAAAATTTGAAAATCTAAGATATTTACAATGTACACTTTCAAGGGTGGTCAATATAAACTGCGTATCTGTGATGCCAAATCTGAGAAGAGTAATCTAAATGGCAGCGTAGATGTAATACTGATGCGTACTATGTAATATTTTTAAAGTTTTAAGATTTGTAAAATCGAAATATGGCTTTGAAAATATTAGTCTAGAAATATTAGTCATGTATGACACCCAGGTCCCTCAGTTTCTTTACACTATTCAAGTGATGATCTTTTAACAAATAGTCAAAGAAGATTGAATTAGTTTTTTTAGTTTAGTTTAAAAGGAAGGTTCATAGTTGTGATTAATACAGTAGTAAGTTTAACAAGTTTAAAACATAATAATTACATTTTTTTAAACCGATTTGCCGCAATAAATATTTATCAAAGTGCATACATAACTTAGCGTTTGATGTTATCAGCAAGATCTCGAATCGCTCACATAGCGCCATTGCCTTATAAGAACATGCCGATGTACAGACAGATACGTGAACAAATTACAGCTATTTACGGCTAATCTTAGATCGATAACACGGTCATATATTACATAATGTAACACTAATTACATAGCTAGCCAAAACATATCATGAAGACTTTGAAAAGGTTACTTACAGCATTCTTTTAATGTAGCTAAGAAGCTACGAAGCTAAGAAGAAAATTAAACAGCAATGTTTTATAAATCCTAGCAATAAATCATTAGATCTCAATATAAATTAAACTTCGCAAAATGTAAAACGCAAAACGCCTTGAAAGAGCTTTTAAAAAACGAGCCGTGTTTTGACTTTCTTTAATGATGTTAAATAAATAAATAATCAATAAATGACAGTGGCGCTGTCTATTAATGGTTAACCTTGGAAGAACAAAACCGCGTACGGACCAGATAATTCTTAGGATAGGGAGAAATAGAAATGCATACTATATTAACTTTTTCTTTTTTCTTTTCTCAGCTATGTGCGTCTACTGTTGGACGTATGCCTCCCCCATATAGGGGGGATTTGCCAATACTCGCCACGCTTGGCAGGCGGGTTGGCGAGCGCAGTATGATTTCCGATCCTCAGAAGGCGCTGCTGCCCACCTCCTGGTACGTTATCCCTTAGCCGACTCTTACGGCACCCACGGGAAGAGATGGGGGAGTACTATTCTAGGCCGGTACCACCACGGCACTATATTAACTATCGCTTGGAAAATAGTAACTAATTAATTAAAAAATGTCAAGTACAAAATTGGGAGTTACATCGAGTATGGTTAGTATGTATAAAATCGATATCGATAACTTTAAAGTATATAAAACTACATACTTTTTGACATGAAAAACTATTTTCGTCTAGTTATTTAGTTGCTCTAATTTAAGCTGTTTTTTGTAGGTAACATTCCGTGCATTACAGATAAACATAACCAAATCGGTATCTCTGTTAGGCAAATACTACTTTCGACTTCGAGAATATGGTAATGCGTAGCTCGAGAGTTTGTTTAAGGTCTTATTCAAATATTTACTGCTTAACTGGTGTGTATTACATTTTAGTCACAATTAGCGATCTAGGTTAAACCTAACATGTTTGGTTTATTCAACAAGTAAATTGTAGAGCTAAATTGCAAGAAAGTATAACGACAATTACATGTGTAGAATATATTGGTAATATTTAGTTTTATTTGTTACATAATAAGTAGGGTTTTTATGCATATTTTAGGCAACAATTGTTAACAAAAATTAAATTGTTTTATTAACACGTTTTTTGATCAGTCATCAGACAAGCAGCTAGTGATAATTAGGAATACACACCACTTATATATAAAAGAGTATATTGAACATAAACTTATGTTCAATATACTCTATTTGATATCTGAAGAAAAAAATTGGTTGTCTGTAAAGTCGGTTTACGGACGATAGATTTACGTGATAACGTCATAATCATTGACTTCGACTTCGACTTCGACTTCGACTTCGACTTCGACTTCGACTTCGACTTCGACTTCGACTTCGACTTCGACTTCGACTTCGACTTCGACTTCGACTTCGACTTCGACTTCGACTTCGACTTCGACTTCGACTTCGACTTCGACTTCGACTTCGACTTCGACTTCGACTTCGACTTCGACTTCGACTTCGACTTCGACTTCGACTTCGACTTCGACTTCGACTTCGACTTCGACTTCGACTTCGACTTCGACTTCGACTTCGACTTCGACTTCGACTTCGACTTCGACTTCGACTTCGACTTCGACTTCGACTTCGACTTCGACTTCGACTTCGACTTCGACTTCGACTTCGACTTCGACTTCGACTTCGACTTCGACTTCGACTTCGACTTTGACTTTGACTTTGATTATTTTATGTAATACAAAACTCAGGTGGAACGTTACGCGGAACGTTACTATTTTTCATGAGTGTTGCTGGTATTCATCAATTTATAAAACGTTATCACGTCAAAAAATTATAGTAACCTAAAGTCACATACGAATAGTCATCACCAACATAATTTAGCATATCATGTTCTGTGTGTAGTTGTTCTTATTAATTCCAATATTAGGCAACCTAATGTATAGAATTGATTAATGAATTTGATTTTATACCTACCCATATTTTGTAGGCACTTGCACTTAGCATAGTCTATTCTTACAATCCTAAAATTACCTTATTTTTGTGTAAGCTGTATATGCCTGTAATAGGTGTACTTTATCAGAATGTAATACGTATGACTTCCGTCATAATCTTAGAGTTAATGATCTATTGATATATATAATATGTTCACTGTTGGCGTATCATAATAAATAAATAAATATGCCTTTCTCTACAGTTTTTGCGTACCAAGCCATGCAGAAAGGGAATATCCGGAAAGACTTTGAACTCACCAGACCACGAATCAATTATCAGATCTCAATGATTACCTGCAAGCAAACAAACATATTTGTTAGACATTTTATCACAACAGTGTAAAATGCTGTGTTAAATAGTAAAGTATAATAGTAAGATTGAATAACCTAAAATACACGGTACATCTTATATAAGTAACATCGCAACTACTCCCGCCACATACAAATCTTCATGTATATTTTAACTATGTTCAAGCGAAGTTGGTAAAATTTCAACTCATGCGCAGAAGACGATAGAATGGAGAGAATATTACGAATCAGAAAAAATACATATCTTAATAATATTTGTAATATTATGTCATACACATTTCTTGCAACTATTATTGAGTATTACAGCTTAATTTGTGACGACATTTATTATAAGAATATTCAAAGTAGTGTTGGACCTGATCAATTCTATTTAATTATTTTTTTTATTCACACTCAGACCCCCGCACTAGGATTCCTTGTGTCGTGGGAGGCATGTATCCACACAATCACAGCACACAAACACCCAAGACCCGGGACAAACATCTACACTCATTGCACAAATGTTTGCCCCTGCCAGGATTCGAACCCAGGGTCCCGGTGACGCAGAAGTCATTTCAATTACCGCTTAATTCTTGCAACGACGAGTCCTTGTCTGTTAACGAAACATTGTTAACCAGCCTTTTGTACTCTAATTCTGAATGACGCAAATCGCGCCGGAAATTATACAGAATGTAAAAAAAAAAGATCTATTGAAAACCGCTGGTGTGCAGCGAACTGAAAACGTAGTAATGGTACCGAGGTTGGATTGTTATCTAGAGGGTGATTGAAAGTTATTTTTAAAGCATTTTATCAACTTCCTTGTGAAATTGTGACCTTTTTAAGAACCGTGATATTCCCGCTGCTTATTTCATCATTCATTATTCATATTATTACGATTATACAGCAACGTCAACTTGAGGGTAACTTTAGGTAAACTCATTTCTGCCAATTATTCCTGAGACCTTTATTTTCTGGAATTCAACGTTTTTTTTGTTACACTCAATGCCGGGTGAGTCGCTCAACTGAACGTGTTTAAGGCTAATAGCATAATGTGATTCGAAACAATCATAACTTAGACATGCAGTATCAAATATGTTTATGGCTTTGTGATTATGAACATGGTAGTAGGGTACTTTCGAGTACCCGCCTGGCTAGCTACCACCCTCAAGTTTGAAAACTCAACACATAGTGTGTTCAGGCAGCAGTCCTTCAGAGCCAGTCAGCATCACTTTATATATAATAATACAGTGCAATAACACAATATAAAGACTTGATTGACGGTCGCCGTGGCGCAGTGGTCAGTGTCAGTGACTTGACTTCTGTGTCTCCAGGACCCTGGGTTCGAATCCCGGCAGGAGCAAACATTTGTGCGATGAGTATATATGTTTGTCCCGGGTCTTGGGTGTTTGTGTGTTGTGATTGTGTGTGTCCATGCCTCCCGCGACACAGGGAATCCTAGTGCGGGGGTCTGAGTGTGATAAAAAAATAATTAAGCATATTACTCTCAATTGTTATGATATAGTCGATGATATAATGAAATAGTCCATATTTCCAGAGCTGTATCTCAAAAAAATTATGAAACCTCAACATTCAAACTAAAAATACCTTATAAGGTTAAAAATATATTTTTTTACCTGGCGGGGTATTCCATCGTGGAATCAGGTAACGAGTTGACGTCGTGTTTTATCATTATTGGACACTTTTACCTTGTGTGTCGGAACAGTCAACACAATGTGTTTGACGGTCACCGTGGCGCAGTGGTCAGTGTCAGTGACTTTGTGTCTCCGGGACCCTGGGTTCGAATCCCGGCAGGGGCAAACGTTTGTGCGATGAGTATAGGTGTTTGTCCCGGGTCATGGGTGTTTGTGTGTTGTGATTGTGTGTGTCCATGCCTCCCTCGATACAGGGAATCCTAGTGCGGGGGTCTAAGTGTGAAAAAAAAATTTGTGGACTTTTAAAAATAAAATGTGGGTATTTTGTTAAAAAGTAACACTTTCAAGATGCAGACTACATGGCTAACCTGTGACCACGATCTGTGTAAATTGGTCTAGAAACGTCGAGAATAGTCAAAATTGTATTTAGATATCAAAATGAGCGCGAACAGACCAGATTGTCAAATTACAACATGAATTCGATTCGCAAAAGTTTTAGAACATTATAAAAAAACTCATTTTCGTAAAGTTGAAAAAGTTTTCTTGGTTCTAAATATTGCCACCAATATTTTCAAATCAAATCATTTATTTGCTAGAATACAGATACGGATACAGACAGATTTTAATATTATTTGTGTGGTATTGTATTCGGCTGCAAGCAGACGTGCAAATGTTTTATATGTAATCTTACTCTAACTTGTAATATTATATAACATATTTATTGCTTACAATTTAAGTTTATTACAAAAACTATTAAATTCCTTAACACTGTAGAAACAATTGCTATAAGCCAAAGGAAATGTTAATTTATTTCCAGGTCTAATATAAGTTTGAAAAATCATAAAAAAATGCGTAACTTACAAAAAGGCAATTTCACCTACGCAATAATAATATTTCAGTGACTAAAAGAAAAAATCAGCTTCACTACCTTTATGTTAACATTTCGAATTAATGAACGAACGTAATAGGACGATTTAATTCGATAACTTGCTAGTAATTATGTAAATATGCCATAACACTTACATGTTAATCGAATCGAGATATTATAAAATTAATTTGCTCTGCAATATTGTGGTAAACGGCCCCAGCCTTGGCACACATTGATGTGACGAAAATATATATAATTAATGATTATATAAGGTTCTATAATATCCTAAATGACAGATGAGCATATTTCATGACTTATGATTATGAGTCCATTTTAATTTTTCCTTGTTTAAAATTTATCAATACTTGATTTTAAATTAAATTGTGTTAGGTAAATGTAACTGTATTATCCTATTATCTATCTTTATCTCATTTAATAATAAAATAATAATTTTAAAAAAAGTGGCACTCGGGGACGGCCGCGGTAAAGCTATTGCATAGGATTTTTTATCAACTTATGCAATTGATATATTAATAACTTATGCAGTAACGCCGATACAACCAATGCCACCTAGAGGCGAGTTACTGAACCAAACAGACAATCGTGATATTTCAAAAAGTAATTAAAAGTTCTGCTATTCATCGATAGATGGCCGGATATGCCGGTCGGAGTGGGGGGTATTAGGTTATTTTCGTTACGGAATTTCTGGATTCGGTATCCACGCTCAATGGCCGCGATAGAAGCTATGCAATAGCTTAAAAACATTTGTATTTTACTTAATACTGGAGGCATTACGATACTCTGCTAATCAATTTTAAGACACTGTTAGTTCTCCTTTCAAAGATTCCCGTATTCGAGCTACTGGGAGATACCGACGGAGGAAGCTTGTTCTACATCCAACGATCGGTAGAATCGCACAGTATGTGATTCCCATGTTTCAATAATATGTGGATGAGCTTTTAAATGCTTTTCTGTTCGGTTGTTCAACCTGCGCCCGGCGGCGTCGGCGGTGGTAATACCGTTTTTTTTTATATTCTGTATAGATCTAGCGTTTGACCACTATCTCACTTGATGGTCAGTGACGATGTGGTCGAAGATGTTATCACGTTAGACTTAGAATGCTCCGTGATGCCGGAATAAGATTAAAGAGCTCTTCATAAAACTCTCCGTGTATGTACGGTAGAGAATACACAGAGACCCAATATCTCGACCTATACTGAGGGATTACAGTATTATTACAGTAAGATTACAGAATATTTTAGGAGTTGAATGTATTATATGTATTAATATACATTTTTTTTGTATATATTACACCAACTGACATACGAATTCTCTCAACGGCTAAACATATATGATGTTTTTTTATCGACAGTTATCGTAAAAGTTCATTTACATTTGCTATATTTACAAGGACGCTATGTTATATGAACATTATGTACCTAAGTATGGCGGAACACTAATGAAGCACATCAGCCTGAATAAATATTAATGAATGTCTTCACGTCACGCACGTGGATGACATCGTGAAACTTGCAAATGTATGTAAGTAGTTTGCTAACTTGTTATAGAATAAACTAGCTAGCCTGGCAAATGTTGTTCTGACATATAAATTATCTAAATGTCAAAGTGGCACCACGCTTTATTTAAATTCCTTCAGATCAATGATCGGCGGTTAAATTATTTGGATATTGTAATAATCACAGTTTTTTTTTTTTTTTTCTTTTTTGGTTCTTAGTACAAAGCTCAAAACATCTTAAGTCTAATCTTAAGGGGTAACATTAAAACATTTACAAACAGGTAACAAACGAAAGAACATAACATTACTACATTTACAGATTTACAAAGAAGTAAAATTGAACAGATACAGTTAACATAAGCGGTTATCACATTGTTCCTCATCGTATTACAAAAGAGAAGAAAAATAATAATAATAATCTTACTAATATTTAATTATTTAATAATCTTAATTATTATCTAAATGGGGGTTATATTAATAACTGGTTGACCTATTGTCAGATTTACCAAATATACACAATAAAAACATAAAAATCAGGCAAGCCGTTTCAGAGGAGTGCGACAACAAATGTCACAGGACATTTTTATACATTACACTAACTGTGCCTCGCGGTGTTGCCCGCGGTGAAATACAAATTATATTTATTGGCACAGAACACTTTCAATACATGATAGCTTGAACATGTGGTTATCGATATATACATAATTATGTATGTGATTACAATATAAAAGGCCTTTAGCAGCCGTGCTAGGGTCACCTGTGTTACGGCTGCTAAGCTACTTCCTATCATCAAAGCAATAGATAACGACATAACATGCAACGAGCATCTTGATTATTACATACCTAACTTAATAAATATATTATTAAAACATCATAGAACACTAACAATAAAAAAAAAATGGTACGTGGTATTGACGGTTTTCATGTCTTCTTGTCATCGTACGAGAATAGTCAATATTTTCGGAATAAAAAGTAGCCTATATGTTATTTCAGGGTATAAGCTATATTCATTTCAAATTTCATGCAAATCCGTTCGCCGTTTCAGCGTGAATGAGAAACTATAATACAACATATAAACGACAAACGACAGACAAATTTTTACCTATATAGTGAAATCTTGCTGTGAATTATCATCACGGCGCCGCGGGCGGTGCCAGATATACCGGTAATGGCACCTAAAGTTATTTCTGAGAGAAACGCCCAGTACTGTACTACTGAGACATCCCAGTAGTGGAACCGTTTTGGGCTGATTTGACCTATAGTTGACCTAACTAGTAACTTATACTTTATACCTGTATCAATAAGATCTGAATTTGAAAGACCTTAAAATATGCTATATTACTTCACTGGCCCCTTCTAATATCTTTTCTATTTCTGTGGTAACGCAAACACGACAAAATACAAAACAGGCTGGCAACCTGAGGCGCGGGATTAGCGGGGTGAAAAGCTGAGCAATGAAAAAAGTGAGCGAGATAGAAAGATGCGACAAGTGTTAGTGGGTGAACGAGCTAGCTATAGGTATAGTAATTAAGGACATTACAGGCAACTCCAGAGATACAAACTTGTATACATTGTGCCTCCTGTTCATTAGAGACCGCTATAATGATTTCGATAACGGTTATATTTCTCAAAAGTTAAGTATACCAAAAATATTACATGAATGTTGAACGAAACTCGGTTTTCGAAATATATTGTGAAGAACTTCTAGTAGATACTAAATATATATTTAGTATCTAGTATCTAGTACTAGAAGTTCTACTATAGAATCGAAAGATATAGAAATATATACTAGATATATTTCTTTCAGCAGACCTTCGCTATTGATACATTTTTAGGATAGATATATATACGAGATACTCGTAAAGATTTTTTTTTTTCATCACACTCAGACCCCCGCACTAGAATTCCCTGTAATTGATATGTGCTAATCTCTGAATTATCCTTATGAGTGGTGACTGCCCGAACGAGTATAAGCTATAGGGAACACTGGATGTTTCTCTCATCTGAAACCTTTACCCGCGTATCTCCATTACCGAGACTGGTACATGACAGCACAAAAACCTCTTTTCAAGAGGTAACTCTATGTCCAAGCAGTGGAAGCGAATTGAATAGAATGTTAAGAATAAAATGAATATTTCTTTTACACGGCCGATGCCTTTATTAAAATAAAATACTAATAACAATACTGCAGCTACTACAATAACATTTGAGCAATCCAGTAACTATTGGTAGCCTATAGATAACTCAATTGCTCTAACCCGCTACCGGCTGGTAGGGTGCCCAGAATGCTAGCAGCATTGCCACGTTGAATTGCAATGCTGATTCGTTGAGTCAAATATGTGCCAGCGTTTTGGTCACGCGTCACATCGATCAAAAGCTCTGATAAGTTTTGGAAAATCCGGTGAGCGATGACATTCGATGGCATCCCCAAAAGAAGATTGATGTTAATGAGAACAATTGTACTATCAAAATATTATTAACACTTCAATAAAGAAATTATATTACGCATTAACCAAATAGGATATAAGATACTAAAACTAGCATTTTTTGTTGCACTATTCATAATGACATCAGTATGCTTAACAAAAAAATTAGTCATCAAACAACATTCGTCGAGTTATGGACCTAAATAACAGAGTCGGACATAATTAGACTTAGAAATGTCTATTGAAAACTAGCAAAAATGTAGCTAAAATAAATTCTAAGCTCATTTGTAACTGTCGCGAACTGTACAATAAATAACTGCGTATCGCACCAAAATAGGACCTAAATTGTGTAATTACACTATATCATTTGATTCTTGTATTGGAGTGGAAACGCATATCTGCTTACATTGATTAATGATATAATATTGGCAATAAAACGTTTAACAACTTGTTTTCTACTATTAATGTTTATGTATATAAAGACACATGTAATATAGAGTAATCTATTTATGTATGTAACATATATTGGTTGTAATTATTGTTTTTCATAGGGCAAATGCCTTTATTAAAATAAAATACTAATAACTAACTACAATACTGCAGCTACTACAATAACATTTGAGCAATCCACTAGCTATTGGTAGCCTATAGATAACTCAAATGTTCTAACCCGCTACCGGCCGGCAGCGTGCCCAGAATGCTAGCAGCATTGCCACGCTGAATTGCAATGCTGATTCCTTGAGCCAAATATGTGCCAGCATTTTGGTCACGTGTAATTTTAATTATATTGATTAATCATACTTACTAAACAATGTTAAATAATATTTTTTTATATTGTAAAATATAACATCCTAAAACTAGTTGTATAAATTGACTTGTAAAAGTACCCGCATATATCAAATGTTCGTGTAATGTTTTGCTAATTAAAACAACACACTAAAAACTGCAGTTTTACTATAATCAAACTGTTTTAATTTCTACACCTCATAACGCTTCTCTTTAGTGTGTACTTCGATAATTTCTTGCCCAAATTAATTTAAATTGGTTGTATAATTGTTTTAAAAAGTCGAAACAACCAGCATACGATGTCCGCAACAATTGCAAATATTTAACAATTCGGAATTTTTAACATACCATAAAATTTTATGGCCTTAAAGTATTTCGTCATCGATTTAACATTTCAATTGTGTTACAATCGAGCGATAAAAATACTACGTTTTTTGTATCATTATGGCCGGCAAGTGCCAATGCGAATATCTCATTATTCTACTGTAAGTATGTGACCAAATATGTATTAACAATGAGCACTTTCAAATTCTTTAGGGCCTTCCAGATTTCTGCTCGTCAGTTTAAATCAAGTGGGCACCTAGTATATATAGTGATAATATCCAATGACTAAAATTCTGTCTCTGGTCTTCACGGGTAATATTCAACTGATAGATAGGGGTAAGGAGTCATAAGGGTTACTGCAATTTCTAGAACTTAATTCGACAGTATTATTAAAGTAACTAAAGAAAATAGTGTAATATGACACTGATGGTCATCCTGACGTGACTAATCAACTGTATTTCTGTTATTTCTATTTATGAGTTTAGCACCATGATGTTTTACTAAAGATGATGTATATTCATACTGCGCGGTGCTCAGATTTTGTTCCTTTACGACATAAACATGCTTACTGCGACAGATAATACGGTACAAATAATATAGAAAAGGATAGCTATATGTTAAGACTTGCGCTTGAAATACGCGTCGTAATCAAAATTACTACAATTGACTTCATCTTGCCGCCTCAGTTTCCGCGCGTTTGTGCGACATCTACCTCATATAAACATATAATATCATTGATTTAGGATGTGTTTTGTTTGCCTATTCAAATACAAGTAATTGAATGACAAATTAAATTTATCGTTTTAAATTATTAATAAAATAATAGACTAATAATCTAATAGACTAGTTTATTAATATGTTTTTAGTTGTAGATATGTTATCTTTTTAATATGCTTAATAAATAAAATAATATTAATTACGTATGTCTTCGGAACTAATGCTGACTAATTTCTTACTTAAAAAATCTTACTAATTTTCCTTGACATGGTGATACAAATTTGTTTTTTCTGTTGCTGCATAATTTTAGAAGTGATCTACAAACTATGCTCGTTAAAATAAGAAGGAAATATATAAATTCAGGTTAAAAAAGAATTGAATACGGATATGGCGTCGTAAACTCAAAATAAGACATGATCCACTTCCATTTAGCATTCTGAGTGTAATGTATAGTATAAGAATACCAAAAGTTAGTGCATTTGATTCGCTTTTCATTTAAGATAATTCAGATTTTACTTACCGAGGGAGAATATCCACCAATGGCTAGATCGCTAAAATAAAAAAAGTAAACTAATCTGTGTATTTTTTTTACCAAAACCGGCTTCTCAGTTCTATTTTGAATGCTCATTTGCAAAATCATCTTGCTTCCACATTAGCATTCTTGTAACAAAGCTATTAATTATTAGATATCAATCCTACATATTCGAACAGGTTTTTTCCATGATTACCAAGCAATGTACGAGTACATGCGAACGCTGTTTTTATTTGCCAAAATAACTTTAGTCACGCTTCGGTGTGTGTTTTGTTTGGACATACGTCAGCCAGAATCGTTAACACAACAATGTACTCGGCAGTTTGGTGTACGTATTACAACGACAAAGTAAACTAGGCCAGTGCTGACGTCAAAATAACTCTGTATTCGCATTGCAACTAATTACAGTAAAAACCTAAAATTCAATGGTTCCTCAATGATTTTAAGGCTTTTAGGGGCAGGGGGGACGTCTAGCTATGATGATGACAATGACAGTAAAAACGGACTATCTTTATTACGAAAAATGCTAACCCTATTTAGTAACCTAAATTTAATATTCCGACAGTATAATGACAATATATTCGACCTAATTTGACGACAAGTGGAAACGCCGCAAAATACAGTTGTGAGAAACAATAAAAGTGTATACATAGCTCTTCAGTGTATATATGTATTATGTATTTGGTTGGTAACCCAAAATCTAAACTAATATTATAAAGCTGAAGAGTTTGTTTGTTTGTACACGCTAATCTCAGTAACTTTTCGTTGGAATTGAAAAAATCTTTTTGTGTTGGATGGCCCTTCGAGAAAGGCTTTATTAGGCTTAGGATATTATACCATCACGATATATGTATAACTGAGGTAAGGGGAAAACCGTACTCCACGCGGGTGAAACCGCGCGGCGTAGCTCGTACGTGTACGCTCGTTTATTGTACTTGTGTTACTTTAAGTTCAATTTTTATTATATTTTTAGAAACTAGCAAAAGTTCCCATTGTACATATAAATAAGAGATTCCGACGTTTTTACGGTTGCGGCAGCGGAGAGGTTAAGGCTTTTGTGGTTACATTAAGTGAATACGAAAACGTGGTACAAAAAAATCCACCCATGGTATTGACTTGTGAACTTTTTGCATCACTATTGTTAAATCAATTCCAATTAAAATGTGTTTTTTTATCTATGACATGACCTGGAGTAACCTTGTAAAGGTCAAAAACTTATATAGATTTAAATTTACCAGAGGAAAGACTAAGGAAGAAAGTTTCAGAAAAGTATTTTAAGCTTTAGTGTGTATTTGAAAAGGTTCGATGATAATTAAATTATTGAAGAAGTACACAATTTATGTCCTATGTTGAACTTTGACACTATTCTCTAGACTAGAATACTTCAAAAACCACGCTGGCATGGTGGTAGGGTACTTTCGGTTACGTACCTGGCTAGCTACCACCCTCAAGTTAGAAAAACTGTCACCGAAACACATAAGGTCTTCAGACAGCAGCCCTTGAGCTCCAGTAAGCATTCTAGGTCTAGCGTGATAACAGCTTCGACCACATCGTCACTGACCATCAAGTGAGATAAAGATGAAATGCTAGATCTATAAAGTATAAATAACTACGAATTTTATATCGTGAACTTCTGGTTATTATTACAAAAGTGTTTAGTGTTTGTTTGTATTTTCCAGTGTCGAAGTCCCGTGATTGAATCAGATTAATCACTTACACATTAATTTCATCCATTCTATTTTATTATATATTTTATGAATTTTTTTTTGTTTTTTGTTTGTCTATTATCTCACTTGATGGTAAGTCTCAAGGACTAGCTTGAGCACTCAATAATATTTTTGATGACAGTTTAGTGGTGGTGTTTTTTTTAAACAATAGTCATAAATTCATACATGTACTTGCATTGTTTAACTCGGAAAATGTTTATTCCAAATCCAGCAACGCGGTACCTATTACATCGAGTTCTGGCACTGTACCATCACTGAAGCACTGCAACACCGCGGCAGGTAAAACATTATGCGGGAAGCCGTGGCTGTAGTGGTAAGTGATATGAATTCTGGTCCCCAGGGCCCTGGGTTTGATTCCCGGCAGGGGCAACTTATCTGAGGAGCATGGATGTTTGTCTCGGGTCTTGGATATGTATGTGTGCTGTGGTAGTGTGTGTAAATGCCTCCTGCGACACAGGGAATTCTAGTGTCTCCTGCACTAGGATTCCCTGTGTCGCAGGGAGTGTGAGTGAAAAAAAGAGCGTTCTGATAACTCTCCTTGTAATTGCGCTATTACTGTATGAAAGTTTATATGATGACATTACGAATGCTTTCTCGCAAACTATTAATGTTATTGGCAGCGGTCTAACCGCTAAGAAAACGTATATTTTTTTAATAAATTTTATGAATTTAACAAAATTCGGATAATTTTAATTATCACTCATAAAAAATGCATGATCTGCATAATGATAAACTAATCTTTCATCGGATATTACAATCTGAACCACCTACGTGATGATTAAACCATTTGAATAGTTATTATTATAATAGTCATAGCTTATTATCAAGTCACGTTTGTGATTATCTCGTGATTCAAAGATAGGCTGTTCAAAATAAGAACAATTTTATTTCCATTTCCGTTCTACTTTAATTGAATTGAAATGAGTTGTAATTTTGTTAATAGCATTATCAAAAACGTGTGTGTGATATGAATAATATAAATAACTAGCTGCGCCCCGCGGTTTCACCCGCGTGCACTACGTTTTTCCCGCTGACTCAGTTATCCCACGGGAACCATACTTCTTCCAGGACAAAAAGTAGCCTATGTCCTTCTCCAAAGTCCCATGTATCTTTATACCAAATTTTATCTAAATCGGTCAAGCCGTTTTCATGTTATGTCTTGACAACGGAAAACGGGTTTCATTTTTATATATATAGAAGATATGTATGTATAGAGTTTTAGTTATTGACCGTGAATTTATATGCGTATTGTTTGAAGTTTGAAACTGTAAACAACCTAAACAGTGATATCGTAATTATATATATGTGGTATCCGCCTTTACTCACGTTTATAGTCGAAGTTTCGACCTAGGTTTCAACCTAGGTTCAACCTAGGTCGAAACTTCGACTATAAACGTGAGTAAAGCCGGAAACCACATATATATAATAATGTGTCAAACTCACGAGAGTTTCCAATCAAAAAAAGTGATATCGTATACTACGATATCACTAATATACCGCAAATAAAAGATTTCTAAGTGTATTTATCTGTATGCTTGCGAAAAACAAAGATAAATTTGAATTTCGGGCCCGATGCGGTATATAATATAATATAATAATAATATAATATGGGACAACATTCACACAAGGTCTTAGGTCCCAAACTAGGCAGAGCCTGTACTATGGTAACCTGATGACTGATATATATACTTAAATACATACTTATATATATACACACCCAGACACAGGTCAAACAGACATGTTCATACACACAAACGTTTGACCTGTCCGGGAATCGAACCCGGGACCAGCGGCTCAGAAGGCAGAGTCCTACCAACTGCGCCAACCGGCCAGTCCCATATAGCGTGCGAAGATTGTAAATTTCTCTTTTTTTAAAATTAATAATAGGCAATCATTTGACCACTATCTCACCTGATGTTAAGTGACGCGGTCTGCGATGGAGCACGCCTGCCTAGAAGATACCTATTCACTCCTGACTTGAAGACGGAAACACAGACGTAATGAATTCCTCTTGTTAGCTGTACGCACTGTGAATGTGGCATTAAAATGCTTGGTGCGCTTCTTTGGGAACAGCTAAAGTGAAATGTCAAAAAAACTAAGCTTCAGGCAGCAGTAAGAAGAAGTTGAGATCTAGTAAACATTTCTCGGTGTGATTACATCTTCAAGAACATCGTCACTAAGTGTTCATTAAGTAAGGTAGTGGGCAAACGTTAGTACCATAAATTAATTTAGAAAAAAGTACCTTTGCCACTCTTTTTTCACTATTTTAGCTCTTTACAAAGGATAGAAGTGTTGCGCGCGCTACTTGCTGAGACAGATAAAGATGTCAATTAATTAAAGTGATTATTGTTTAATTGGTCCGGAATTTATTGTTAGAGCCAATATAATTAACTGCGTCATCCGCTCATGACTGTCATTAGTGTCAAAGTGACAGTGGCAGTGGGCTTCAAAACAATTAGGGATTCCTAACCTTGCGGCTACAGTGACCACCTCCAGCCAATCCATAATTGGTTTAATCGTCTTGTGACGTCAGTAAGTCATATACTTATTAGTATTTCATATGTATACCTATTAATGTATCACAGTGTTAATGAAGTAAGATAAATTCTGCGGTTCACCTTTAAGGAAATGACGATGAATCTCTAATAGGGTAATGACAAAGAATTTTGAACCTGCCCACGCGCAGTTTACTCACCTGATCTTAACTGATGTCAGCAACTTAATCTGCGGTTACAAAACGGCGGAATTAATGCTAGCGGCATTTTCAACTGAGCGCATCCGTGATTCAGAGTCCATCCAGTATCTAAACTACCTCCATACCAAATTTCATCGAAATCGGTGTAGCCGTTCGAGCGTGAAGAAGTAACAATCATACACACAAACTTTCGCTTTTATAATATTAGTAGGATTCTCTGCCTGTATTCATCAATGGACGGTACAGCGGCTTTAGTCAAACCATTCTTCTCTCAGCCATGGGGCGTCCACTGTTGGACATATACCTCCCCCAAATAGGGGGGGGTTTGCCAATACTCGTCACGCTTGGCATGCGGGTTGACGAGCGCAGTATGATTTTCAATCCTCAGAAGGTCTGGTACGTGGTCCCTTAGCCGACTCTTACGGCACCCGCGGGAAGAGATGGGGGAGTACTATTCTAGGCCGGTACCACCACGGCTAGTCAAATTATTAGTAGACATGATATGCCTAGACGTAGGCTCACAATATATGCGTCTTATTGTTGCCCAAGCAGTCTCAGCAGGTATGTAGGTAATTAATTTCGTTTTCTGACGTCAAGCCATAATCCCACGCTATATGAGGACGTGCCGTGTTGTGTCTCTGTTGGCCTACGAGTTGTAAACGTTTGTTTTCATTTATCTGTGCGAAATGTTTTGAAATTTTCTGTTCGCGAAACTTGAAGTAGATCATCTGAAACGTATATATAAATACTAGTAGCGCCCCACGGTTTCACCCGCGTGGATTACAGTTTTCCCGCTACCGCGATTACCCACGGGAACTATACTTTTTCCAGTAAAAAGTACTTAAGCCCAGGGTTCAAACTATCTCCATACCAAATTTCATCAAAATCGGTGTAGCCGTTTGTGCGTGAAGAAGTAAGAAACATACACACGAACTTTCGCATTTATAATATTAGTAGGATTACAAGCTTGTTTCATTTCTATAAAGTTAATCAATGAGCAGGTTTGTATGTTTTTTTTTTTTTTTTTTAATTGGGAATAAGCAGGCGTTTGATCACTATCTCACCTGATGTTAAGTGATGATGCGGTAAAGTGAGATTAATTGTAATTAATTAATTATTAATTAATTGTGAGACTATTGTGACATTATACACATTTAATACAGGTTAATAATAACGGAACTATATTTTTTCCGAGATAAAAGTAGCCTATGTGTTAATCCAGGGTTTAAACTATCTCCATACCAAATTTCATCGAAATAGGTCGGCTATCCGTTAGCAATATCCGGCTATGGAAACGGCTATCCGTTTGAGCGTGAATAAGTAACAAACATACACACACAACCAACTTTAGAATTTATAATATTAATGGGATCCTTGTTTTACCAACTAAAACATTAAGAATATTTTAAATTTGTGTAACTAAAGCTAATAACTAAACTTCTTCTTGTCATTCTCAGATACTATGTGCGATCGTCACAGCATGTTTTTATCTGCCACTTAGCTTCCAATCTATTTTAAGTGATAGAATGATGACTAGTGAGTCATCTCAGGGCTCCACCTTTCATAAGTAAAGACATCATATTATTAAAAAAAGTACCAAAAAATGGAACCGATTTCAACACTGAAAAGTGTGAAATAACTTGTTGAAGTCGGTACCATGATAGTTCACAAAAGTAACTATCATCACAATATTGTGCGCATGGTACGTTAACAAGATACGTTACACAGAATAGAATACGCTTACACAGTACAATTCTGTAGTCGTGGGTTCAAGTCCTACTGGTAGCCGAATTTCTTCTATGAAAAACATTAAATGTTTTTTATTAAACGCCTAGGGTTTTGTTAATGCAATAAACCATAAAACTCTTAATACACTTACCGTTATTTCATCTCAGAAGAATTTACGCTAAATATTATGAATTAAATTATTTTTTCTGTTTTATATAGTGTTCTACATTGCCCGAAACCGTGCTCCAAACAATGTCACCTTATTATAATGATAAGTGCAAAAACTTGCATGAATGATTACCATAATCGTCTTCAGAAAAAAACATAATTAAATCGCACAGTTTTTAAGAAAAAAGAACGTAGACGATTCTTATGTTTTTGTCCTTTTTGTGAAGACATTTCAAGGTTCTTATCAAAAGAAGTTAATAATTATTTTCTTGCTTATGAGGTTCATGAGACTGGTTTGTATGGCTAATAGATGCCAAAGTGCCTAGAGTCCACTGAAACTGGATATTTTGTCTACGTGTAATACGAATGGATTTAATCACTTATATTTTACATTAATTTTATACTGACGCGGCACACTTTAAAGTAATCTCGATTTCGGGATCAAAATATTATCTATTATTATATCAACTTTTTTGGTATTTGAAGCTTACGTCGCCATTTCATTCAGCCAAATCAATAGATAATAATAAAATTACCAATTAATAAAATATTGTAATTTTAGCTAACTTTCACAATTAGAACACATTGTTAATAAATTGCCCTTGCCGTGGTGGTACCGGTCTAGAATAGTACTCCCCCATCTCTTCCCGCGGGTGCCGTAAGAGTCGGCTAAGGGACCACGTACCAGAAGGTGGGCAGCAGCGCCTTCTGAGGATTGGAAATCATACTGCGCTCGCCAACCCGCTTGCCAAGCGTGGCGAGTATTGGCAAATCTTCCTTTATGGGGGAGGCATATGTCCAGCAGTGAACGCACAAGGCTGAGAGAAGAAGAAGAAGTTAATAAATTGATCGGAACTTAATCGCGTGAAAAATATTATTTTATTTACCGCGACGTTTTGACCAAGTTGCATTGGTCGTGATAGCCACGTATAGAATGCGGGTGATGATATTGGTGAGAGCGCATGGATGAAAACGAAGTGCTGTTACAGTCCTACAAAAGCACAGGGTTGCCACAACACACATGTCTTTTGCGCGGTCATGATAATAATATAATCCACAATCTCATGGAAATTAAAAAAATCTAAGGAATTTAATTTTATAATCGTGCCCATAGGCAAGCATGCCAACAGCCAACTGAATGAATGTGAACAAATTTTTTTTTTTTTTTTTTTTAATATTGATCATTGGTAGTTGTGCAAGAGTAGTAGAACGGCTCAATGTATCAAGCTATTTTATAAATGAATTTTGTACATGATTTATGTATGAGCTTTAACGTTGATAAAGCATATCTTGATTTTACTTTCATTCTAGGAAAATATTTATCAAAAACATTAGTGAAATAAGAAAAAATACACAACTCTTATTTCAGAGGATTGAACATTACTACAATTTAAAGACATGTGTCTCTGTCAGGTTGTATGGAAAAATATGAACATAATTGACTGGCCGGTTGGCGCAGTTGGTAGCAGTCTGCCTTCTGCGCCGCTGGTCCCGGGTTCGATTCCCGGACGGGTTAAACATTTGTGTGTGTGAACACGTCTGTTTGACCTGTGTCTGGGTGTGTATATGTATATAAGTATATATATCAGTCATCAGGTTACTATAGTACAGGCTCTGCCTAGTTTTGGACCTGAAGACCTTGTGTGAATGTAAATAAATAAATAATAAAAAATAAATAACAAAATTACAAGGCCTTGTGACAGAAAATGTAAGTATCTACTACCTACAATGAAAGTCAGTCAACATCCACGTGCTATGCTTTAAATAGAGAAATAAAAATAACCCAACCTGAACACGTTCACACCATCCCAAATGGCAGAACTAATACGCTAGACCACCGCTGAGTTCACATTACATCCACATTACGTGACTTACATTAACAACTAGAAGAATACTTCATATTATCATATATTATCTTGCTATGAAGCATAACGAAAAATATTCTTTGAGAATTCTTCGAAATGTTAGCTCATCTATTTCAAGACTCTTACTAAGTTAACGAAAGATGTTTTTTAACGTCGATATGAGGTCAAGTTAATGGCAATTTTACTTATGATGTGATCACCACAGTCGTAATTTTAAATCAGCAGTAAGACACATACGGCAAGTCTATTTTCCATGACTTTTTTGACACCTCCAATTCTCCTTGTCACAGACGGTCACATTTGTGAGAACCCTCCCCAACTGCTGTGACGTCACACTTTGTTCAAATTTTTATCTCGAAATTGTTCAATTAATACTTTGACATCCTCGCATCTACCTTTGATGAAGAAGAAATATTTGACTACCATTGTTTTCTGAGGAAATACAAAGTTTTAGTTTTTTGATTTCTTCAGTTTTCCCATACAGTCCTTAAATGTGGACTTTAAGCGGTAAAATATGAATTTGACATGTGACGTCATAAAGCTTAAGACTTCCCCGACCCCTTGTCATACTACTTATGTCAAACTTCGTTGACCCCCTCGGCGTGACATAATTTATGGATGTACTTTAATGCAAAAAAAAATATGTCTATGTCTAATAGTAAAATGCTGACGTTAAAAGCTGGGATTAAGATGATTTCATTATATAAATATATTTACTTTCGTTTTAATTTTGAGGTTCTTCATACTCACCCTTCTTGAGTTGAAGTTATCCCCTTTCACTATACTCAAACTCGACTTCCATACTTGTTATGCCCACACTCTCCTTTCAAATATAATTATGTTAAATACCTCCCCTTTTCAAGTCATTTACCAAAATAAAATGACTCATTATTTGACTAACAATCTCAATATGACGTCAAAGATTATTACAATACTCATGAATTCTATTGAAAACGTAACGCAATTGTCATATTGTTATTCAATATTCGGCATATATACGAGCATATGACATATATATGTGTATATCTACTTGCGTAAATAATTGCGTTTGTCATTCTTCAAAGCATATACAATGAGAAATACGGTGACACAAGCACTTGTTTTCTTGTACACTCGTACAATTATGCACAGTTTTAATATTCTGACATTTACATAATTAGTATCAGTAGTTTTGAAATGTATCGAAAAATACTAGGTGCGTCATAAAAATACTTACAAATACCTAAGTTTAAGTAAAGTTTCTTGAGTCTTATTGCCTTGATTTAAGTCTGAATTCGGTATTGAAACTATTCTTTTGACGCCAGTTTCTGGCAATTTAAAGCCGCAGTAAGCAGTTAACATAGCAAAGTTTGAATGTCAAGCAATAATGTTAACAATGTTGGTCAGAATTTGGTTGATTTTTTTTATCTTAATATCTTATCTCGTTGGAAAGCAATCAAGATTAAAGTCAACAAGGTACGTTAAGCATAAACTTTAAAGGGATCGGAAATTGCGTGAGTTTATGCATAATTAAAAATTTTAAATATATTTTTAATGACAAGTTGATATATTAACATTTGTAAGAGTGATACGGGCTGTGACTTTTGACAGTTCATTATCTGTCACTTTTAACTGGTTATATGGATTTATATATCCGAAATTATATATAAAGTTGATATCTTCGAACTTTTTACCAATTAGGCTTTTATACGTATAACACATCTCTTAATATACTTACATATATGTAGATAAATATTGCACAATCTATTATTGTTGAATTAATAATAATAAATAATATATATTACAATGAATACCGTCAACTTTGAATTTGCGTATAACTTTGATTAAAACTTGTTTGAAGATTTTTTTTTTTTTCTCTTAACGAGTTTATTGTAATGACATACATAAGTACGTGAAAAAGAAAATGTATATGTTCGCATTGTGAAATGTGTCATAAAAAACCTATTATGCCAGTAATTTATAAAAACTTTCGCGCCTTTTCTTTTCGCAGTTACCAACAATAGTGTGTGACAACATTTAGAAATTATTACATGACGTGTGAAAAATTTCAAAAGACATTAACAAATTGTCAAATGCAATGTGGTACCTAAATAAAAAATAAAGATTTAGGAAAGAAATAAAGCAATATTTACATCGTTTTAGTAACCTAGGCGTCGAGGCTAGCACACGCACTATTTGCGATTCTAAAACATGTGTAGGTATAGCTTAAGTGGGCTAAGCCTATACGAGCTAAACGGGTCTATTTAACATGGTAATCAACTCCGATAACAGGTGCTATGCTGACATTACACTCGAAAAACAAGACTCGATTAAGCTAAAGTTAAACACGGTGTATGTTATTTAAACAGCGTATCTAGAATACTGCAGGTATATATTTCTTAGTAAAATAAGCATTGTGAAGGAAACAACTTTAAATATGATAGTATTGAAACTTTTTTATGCTTTCTAGATCTATCGTTTGACCATTAAATGGTCGGTGACGATGGGATCGAACGTGCGATTCAACGTCTAACCTGATTGAACACGGTAGACCTAAAATGCTGAGTGGCTCTCAAGGCTGCCTGATCATACTTGAAAAAGACATACTTACATAAAAAAACACATACCTACTTGTTTAACCGTTGTGCCACCGGGTTATCTGAACGATATTTTGATCATGAAAGAGTAATGAATGAATCATTATATTCAACCGATGTTTCAAAATAAGAGGAGGTTCCAATTTGATTGTATTTTTTTGTGTTAACTCAGCACTTTCTTCTAGGTGAATTGAAGGTTCTTTTTTATTTGAAATCTGGTGTTCCGTGTCAGACTTGTAGTTTTTGAGTTACAATTATTATAGTACATACATTGTGAGCAATATTGTTTTGTAGTAAAACTATGTACTAAAAAACAATATTGCTCACAACTCCTTAACTATTTATAAAAAGTTAGGGAATGATCTTAAATAAATGAAATGATAGCCTGTATGTGTATTCCAGATTGTAATCTATCTCTGTGCCGAATACTTTTCAGAACCGTTTAGAAATTCTGATGTGTCAAGCAACAAACAGTAATGGTGAAAGACCTGACGGTATGACTCTTATTCCCTGGGACTAAGGGCGGCCTTTAGTATGGGACACTACGTGTCGTCATGACGTTAGTCTTTGGCTCCGTCACATCTTCCCGAGACACGTGTTAGGGCTGGCGCCGCGGCTTATTCGTCGGAGCGATTGAAACGGCGAACATATATTATGCTAACCTAGGTAGTGATTACATATTTGAACCGTTTATCGATGCGACGCGTGACCAAAATGCTGGCACATTTTTGGCTCAACGAATCAGCATTGCAATTCAACGGGCAATGCTGCTAGCATTCTGGGCACGCTGCTAACTGGTAGCGGGCTAAAACATTTGAGTTATCTATAGGCCGACAATAGCTAGTAGTTTGCTCAAATTTTATTTTAGTAAATGCAGTATTGTAATTAGTTAGTATTTTATTTTAATAAAGGCATCGGCACGAAAAAACCAAACATACAAACTTTCACATATGTTATAATAATAGGGTAAGATGTATTCGAATTGGGAAAATCTAAAAATATGTGTAGTAGTCAGAGGGTCGTCAATTAATTATAAAAAAAGACGTGTGGCACTCGGGGACTGCCGCGGTAAAGCAATTGCATAGTATTATTTATCAACTTATGCAATTAATATATTAGTAACTTATGCAGTAACGCCGATACAACCAATGCCACCTAGAGGCGAAGTTGCTGAACTAAACAGACTAGCGTGATATTTCAAAAAGTCATTAAAAGTTCTGCTATTCATCGATAGATGGCAAAACTAAAAAGTATCACCGCTATGCCGGTCGGAGTGGAGGTGTTAGGTTATTTACGTTACGGAGTTTCTGGATTCAGTCTCCACGCTCAAGGCCCGCGATAGAAGCTATGCAATAGCTTAATAACTACATAATATGACATAATATATAACCTGGTCTGTTGAATAATATACAAGCTAAATATTAATAAGAATATAAAATAATATTAAATACATAAACAATTCTTGAAAAGCTACATTTACAACTACTTAACTGAGGCCAAGAACAGTAATTGAACCGTCTCGTAGCTATCGCCAAGTCTGTCTGGAAAATTTCTGGTATCTTTTGTTAAAAGTCCATCTTCAATGTTAAAGTATATAAGGTTCAATTTCAATTGTTCGATATTCTGGTTTGTGGGACAGTTTATCTGTGAATGGGTCAAGAGGTTATCGCGAATGATGCAGACAGTGGTTGCATAAGAACATGGGTCTTGAACATAATTTAGTGACAAACAAATATTTTGATATTTGTAATCTAAACAAAATGTGTCTATTTTTAGTTTATACAATCAATGTTATAATGAAATCCATTAGGTAGGTACGCTGAGGCATAAACATATTTATCACTTTTATATTGGAATACATAAAGTCTATGGTGCCAGGGTGGTAACATGACATCAAGCTTTTTACTTAAAAGGAGAGACTATCTATCTACGGTTAAAATATGTTTTTGAATGTCTTTGAATTATGTCTCAAAGATTGTGGCTTGAAACATTTGTATGGAGACCTTCGTGTTACTTTTCAAGCTGAGTGTTTCTTCGGATTCATGTAAATGAATAAAAATGGCTTAATAGCCCTTACGTGTCTATATATTATAACGTGAACGGGTGTTGACAAATTGAAATAAAATGCTTTCAGGATAGATTACAAACATACATACTTGCAGACATTAAGTTTTCCGCGACATCGTCTGTGTAAGCCAGTTTGTATGATAAGAACTTTTTACTCTCATTTAATAACCAATGTTGTTCTAATCCTAGTTCAATGTACAAGTGACAATCCGTTTTGAGTCTGTTCGGGAATAGAACCGTCACATGATTTGAGGGCGTTTACGCATTGCTTTAATCTGTTAAGTTTTTCAAATGCAACAACTTGTTATCGAAAGTCAGGTCTATGCCATTTCGTCCTCTTTGATCAAAGATTAATTGCACTTTTACACTAACACAAAATGATAACATAAAGTTTTCTTGTCTTTATTTGCACTGCTATTCCCGGAATAAGATTTTTTATATATTACATAGAATACCTATTTCTATAACAATAAGATTATTTTAAGTCCCGCGATACAGGGAATCCTAGTCTGAGTGTGATAAAAAAAGATAATTTTTTTTTAAAAGAATGTTGTGCACTTATAAAATCACCTTCTCGATCACACTGATCGCACGTAGCTTAAGTATACAAAATAATTATAATCAATTAATTATATAACACACGGTTTCTTTGTTATGTAACTTAAATGATAATCAATCGGATACATAATAGTATCTACCGATACACGATGGTGGTGGTATTAAATCACATACATTTTCATGAACATAATATAAGATAAAGTTCAAACCTAACGAAAACAATGACCACTGCAAATTAAAAAATAATTAAGAAACAGTTTAGCTATTGAAACGGACGTGGTTTTGACACATTATGCATATATAAAACATGGGAATTACTCACGTAGTAAGTCAGAGAGTTCTATAGTTTCAACCACATTCGTTGGTCTTTTTCAAGGAGAATACGGAGTGCTCGCGGTTCGTCTATTACTGAATCTGTACAAGGCGATAATTGGCTGATCATAATTGTGAAACCATTCCTCTAAATGTATGGATCGTCACACGTGTGAATCGCCGAATGACACTTCTACAGTCATTATTATATCCAGCTAATGAACCAACCAAAATCTCCTTGTGTGCATAAGCATAGGAAAATTTTACAAAATTGCAAACCTAATGTAACTTTCTTGCAATCTCCATTGTGCCCGTAAAATATAATAGTACCATATATAGTAAAACATTACATACATAACAAAATTATCGTGAATAATATATTAATCGGTATAATAACAAGAAAGTAGACGACACGTGTTCCACTATCATAGCCTCCACCAAGTGAAGATCACGTGCTCTAAATAGGGCAACATTACCCAATATCCCATAGTGAGTAAACTGAAGTGTTGCCACACAACGCATGTGATATATATACATGGAAATTACTAAGCACAAGGAATGTTCAATGTATGTATTCATAAATAAATATTACTAAACTAAATTATTCTAAACCTGTTTCATCCTTAAAATAATAAAATAAAAGTTATCCTGACTAAGAAAATTAAAGTCGGATTTAGTATCTCGTAGTATAAATAAGTACTAAGTCTAATAATAACTATATTATACGAGTATATACATAATCATAATTTCTTTTCAGGTCCCAAATCTACATAATTATTGTATTCTAGCTACTCTATGTGAATCTAAATTTATAAGCGTCCTCTAATTTTAATGGCCACATAGATTGTTAAAAAATTATCGTTTTTGCTAGTTTTGCTGTTCTACTTGGAGTATAATTGTAATTACTACACAGATATAATATCCACCGCAATGCAATTACCAACAATGCAATCAAGATTAAATTGTTATTTTAGCGGAATACCAAGTAGATTTATGATTACATTTGAATTACTATTGAAGTCTTTATGAATTGCTGGTCTTAAAAAATAAGAGAATTGGCACCCTGTAACTTAGTGACTTTTCTAAAATAGAGAAAGCGCGCCAACATTTTTTTAAAGCATGTCTCTCCATCTGTTGTAAACAATATTGCCGCAATTTTACGAGTTTAATATTTTTTTATTAAAACTATTTTTACTTAGGGTTGTTAACACATCTCGTTTTCAGACTCATGCAATTAAAATTTGACAGGATTCATTATTGGGTCTGTTATTAACAATTTCTATTTCTACTTCAATCGAGCTGTATGGCCCAGAAATGCGATGCCAAAATTAAAAAAAATACAGCTTAAGGAAGTCAAATTAAAACCACCAGTATTATTAAACAAGAATGTTGTTTATACATAGGTATATACATCGATGCCTCGGCAACGAATCTCACGATTACAATGAAATATTGTACTTTGATAATCTTTTGCTATTCCAGTTTAGTTTATAAACACGTGATCTTACAGTTATCTCTTTTTTATATGAAGGAAATAATACATCTTAGATATAGGTACCTGTGCATATATGATTAAAAGTAGGTATAATAATTTAATTTACTTATAATCTATATATATTTGCATAAAGTACAATATATATAATGATTAACAGGTTTAGATACCGGCTTTTACAAATTTAATTTAATGCCATATGTATAAACAGACGATTGAGTATACGACATACAAATCACACATCATGTTAAATTTAGAATATAGAAAAAAAAATGTTTTAATTAAGTACATACGAAAATAATTTAACTGTCTGTGACGTCCACTGCTGGACATAGGCCTCCCCCATTGATTTCCACAAGGACCTGTTGGAAGCGGCCCGCATCCAGCCCTTGCCTGCGATCTTAGTCAGGTCGTCTGTCCACCTTGTCGGTGGCCTTCCTATGCTGCGCTTGCCAGTCCGTGGTCTCCATTCTAGAACTTTTCGGCCCCAACGGCCATCAGTTCTTCGAGCTATGTGCCCTGCCCACTGCCACTTCAACTTGCTAATCCGCTGGGCTATGTCGGTGACTTGCGTTCTTCTACGGATCTCCTCATTTCTGATTCGATCACATAGAGAAACCCCGAGCATAGCCCTCTCCATAGCTCGTTGTGCGACTCTGAGCCTGCTCAGAAGGCCCATAGTCAGAGACCACGTTTCGGTTCCGTAAGTCATCAAAACATAATTAAATATACAGGTTACACAGAATATAAAAATGTTCGAAAATGACGATAGTATCTGACGATAGTATGTGTAGATGATAGTATATTATTATGTTATTACAGTATATCATTTATTACAGGTAGGAACTTCTAACATCATTAAAACCTACAACACCAATCCCATAACATACACATCACCTATTTTAAACTTTATATGTAAATATTTTATGTTATCATACATTGAATGATCTTACAAGAAACAAGTAAGTAGTGATATTGACAAGAAGCACAATGGTGGGTGAAATGAAAGATCGAGGTTATTGGCACGGTGTTGTATTACATATTCTGTGTCATGGTGCCGGTAACCAATAACGGTGAACTGCACTAGCACGCCAGTGAAAGCATCGATGATCGATGTATCGAATTATATCGAGCACTGAGTAGTAAGCCAGGGTGTACAGAAACATGCGCCAATAATACGATACGGATTAATTATTCTTATGCCAAAGACGATAATGAAGTGCTAATAGAGCTCACAACAAACTAACAAATTAGCAAAATATTTGATATACTACGTAACCAATCTGTGGAACGAAAAACATCACAGATTCTACTTTTATTGCGTGTTGTTACACGCAATAAAGTGCCGCCATCGTGGAAAAAAATTCGACATGTAGATTTACGTTTGTTTCTTCGGGTAGTAATGTGTATAATAAAGGATTATTAACCGTTTAATGTCCTTGAAAGTGCACAAGTGGAACAAATTAGTTCACTTCTTTATTTCTCTCAATAATCTCTCAAAGTCTATCAAAGTGTTAGTGTAATGCACACTACTATACTGAGTTACAGTGGAAATGGAATGGAACTATTAGCTAAGCTTTAAGCTTATGCCCTCAACTCGATGCCATTAAACGTAAATATTAATATACTCGCCACTTGCTAAATGCACATAAAATGCGGAGTCAAAACGAATCACAATAAAAAATCGCCATATATTTTTTTTCCTTTTTTATTTTTTTTTGTAGAAAGAGATTCTCTATGTTTTACTTGAACAACTTCGACCGTACCATAGACACGACTCGATTCCTACGTTGACAATTCGACACCTCAGTCCATTGAGCATATAACCTGAGACTAAAACCTCATTCTACAAATTCAGATGAGTAATTTAGGCGCTACGGCGGAACACACGTAAATACGCAAAATACAAACATACATATACTGCTAAAAACATACCGTTAATATTGACATAGCAGTGATTATCTATTTCTCTTTCGCCTGTGAACTGAGAACTCTCATGGTAGCTAAAAAACACGTGATTTATTTCTAGCCGCATTATTCATTATTACTGCCTGGATCCCCCGATTTCACCTACGTTTACCCTACGTTTTCCTCAAATTACTTATCCCGCAAATCATACATACATATGCGCAATACGCCCCAAGCGGGACGTCAGTGCAGGACTCAGCACCCCCAAATAGAATAAGAAGAATAAGATTAAGAATCATACATATTTTGTAGATAAATACTAGAGAGGCTATGCAAAATCTGTATGCGTAATTATGACACAAATACCCACATCCATCCCAACTTCGCATTTATATAGTATCTAGTAAGATTTAGATTGGTGTAGGGATGTAGCAAGTAATAATCAAAAAAGAACTCTCTGGCTATTGTTAAACCGAACTACGGAAATGTACCTGTACTTTTAGGGGTTATCTCCACGCGACAATATGACATTTCAATACTTGGTATTATTTCAAGTTGAGACATAAATAATTCAATTCATATAAAATATGTTTTGCAAATATATATCTTAGCGGACTGATCGCAAAACATCATTTACATATATATTCATAAATACAAATCGAAAACATACAAAATTACGCAGCAGATGTCACAAAAAAGTCGCTATTTCTCTTAAAATGTTTCACGGCACGTTAAATATTTATAATTGTTTTATTATAGACGCAAAATCGAATAAATTGTCGTGTATGGACTGTTAGATGTGAAAAAAGAAACAAGTTTTGGATGTCACGTTGTAGCGTCTCGTACTGACTTTTAATGTACATACTTTAGTGTTTATATAAAGTATATATATGTCATATAATATTCTGGAATGTAGGCTACACGGCGAGTGGAAATATCAAGTGAAACTTGCAGAAAAAACAAACATTTCAAATGATTTATTGCTTTCGACTTCGAACATTACTAATATCAAAAAGAAATTATAGATATAATAAAGTTTTTCTGAGGTCAATGCTATTCTTGATTTTCTAATAATCTTCTTACTGGATAAAATCTAGAAAGTATTGAGAAATTAATATGTCAAAAGTTGCGTAAATCTGAGACTTAAATAAAACAATTTGCAAAAATTTTCTCTACCTAAAATATTTCCATAGCTTTTTTACACACTCTTCCAACACTACCATTCTCGCTGTCGCCAAAGTCATAGAACCACACAATGACATCACAACAAACATCCAAAACCTAGAACAAACATTCATACTCATTACCTAAATGTTTGCCTCTGCCGGAATTCGAACCCACGGGACCAGAATGCATGCAACTGACGACTGAGCCACGCGACCGTCAAATCACGATATAACCTATTTGATGCTATTTAAAATTCAGGTCAATGTTGATCGTTTCGTAAACTTTCTCGTGAATTTAACATCAGCTTCAGAATTTGTTTCGGTTCAAAAGTACCTCTCTCTTTGTAGTTAGGTATCCCCATTCCGTTTTCACTGTTGGATCACAGTACACACCCGGTACCCTACAACTTAATATCATAGTATAGGAGAATACTCGCATGGTGGCAAAAATCTGTTGATCAGAGAGAATGAATAAATATAACAATTCCTAACGGAATAATGTAATATCATACGATTATTACACACATTCGTAAAACTTCTTAAAAAATATTTCTTCTGATATTATAATAACACGTAAGACGTACACGTAAGTAGTTGTTTTAAAACTATACTTCTTATGTGTTTGTAGTATTTATACATTTCGGTATTTTTACTGTTTGTTTAATGTCTGGCCGGTTGGCGCAGTTGGTAGCACTCTGCCTTCTGAGCCGCAGGTCCCGGGTTAGATTCCCGGACAGGTCAAACATTTGTGTGCATGAACATGTCTGTTTGACCTGTGTCTGGGTGTATTATGTATATAAGTATATATATCAGTCATCAGGTTACCATAGCACAGGCTCTGCATAGTTTGGGACCTGAAGACCTTGTGTGATGTTAATAAATAAATAAAATAAAATAAAAAATCTGTATATTATGGTTGCTTTAAATCTGGAAAATGACCCACCTTAAAGATCTTATCGGCAAGCTCCGCTTCTTATTGTTATAATAGAATATTATCACGATATATTACTGGTGACGTATCCTCGTGGTACGCTGGTAATTCAAACCGTAAATTTTGAGAAGCATAATCAATTTCAAGGATACATATTAGTTAATAAATCTACCTAATCTCAACTAACAAACTATGAGCTAGAAGGTGACTGAGTTAGAAAGACGCTGTTTGAAGAGTATATAGAGCCATAATAAATGTTGGATACACTCTATTTGGTGCGTAAATGCAAAAAATAAACATACAAATGGCAATCTTAAGGCTTGACTATTTGACGACCAGAAAATTTTGAGTATTTTCATCTAATTTTGTTGAAAGTCCTACATGTTAAAGCTCATTAAATAAAATTTGATTTCATTTTCTAATTTGTGAGTGATATAATATTTTTTGCGATCATATTTTCCTTTATCAAAAATTATCGCGATAGTGACAAATGCACTTGAATTGTGTCTTACACCAGAAGAAAGAAAATAACTAATTTAAAAATTTCATTAATAATACTCGTATTATTGTTATAAGCCCGTAAGTCATTTGTAAAGTAGATTACTACATATATGTAATATATTAAACCAATACACATAATTTCTCCTGCCCCCTCTGTCGTGACGCAAGCCTCCATATACCCCGACGAAAGGGACTCCATGGAAGATATACCTAACCAATAAGAAACTGTATAAGTACGCTTAAACAATTTTTTTTTTTTAATCTTAAAAATTACACGGTTCCTTGCGTCTGTTCAGCGTAGTCATATTTAAAAAATATATAATGGTAGATAATTATATATGGGACACAAGCTTTTGAATTTAATTTTATGCAATCAATTTATAACTTAATTAGATACAAATTTAATTGGCATTTAGAACAGCATTGTTAAAGTTATTTCACAAGGTGTGTTTGTACCGAAATTAAAATTTTAAATTGCGTTATCAATTGTTTCTTCAATTCAGCTCCATGGACACCTTCACTTATTCGACATAATATAACTCTATTGTATTACAGAACGAGTTCATAATAGCCCATTTAAGAACTCTGTCAAATAGAAAAAATGGATTCACATGTCGGCTAATGGACATCCTAACTTCAACCTTATTATGACAAAGTTAATATTTCATTCACGCTGCGTAGATTCTCAAGCACGCAGATGTATATCTTATTATAAATAACAGATATAAAATGGCTATGTTATAAACATAAAATAAAAATTGAATAGCAATGTTTGACGATAAAATCAATTCTCTATCGTTTACGCTAACATTTGTTGACATATAAGTCGATATGAATTTCTGATTAGGGAATAAGAATTAAGCTTGCTGTCAGTTCGTGCCGTGTGATTGAAAGGAAAATTGCACATAGTTTAGTACCAGCCCACATTGCAGTTGTGGCTGTAGAATCGGCTTGAGCTAATTCCAGCTGTAGTGACGTCAGGTGGTCTGACTCCACTTGATCATCACAACAATAATTAATGTCTCTGATGACATGATTCCTTTAATTATTTCTTGCGGTTTCACTTGATATGCGAGTTGCATTTGTTGTTTACCTCAAACTTACTTCTGACAATTTAATAATACTTACTTATTACGATATTATTACGCTTAGTATTTTTCTGTGTTAGATATTTTTTAACTGTCATGGTCGCTAACAAAAGAATTTACGATATAGCCAGGATATTTACTGTGTACTATCGAAGTATTTAGCTTCTTAATATTTAGGCCCCTTTGTAAGCGCCATAACCGCGAAGAAATGTAGCTAAATGTCGAGAGCAAAAAACAGCTAAAATACATGGAATATATTCAGTTTTTAACAGTAACTATTTGCGTTTGATATTTTATTACAAGTACGTCAACTTATTTTGATTACTAGATAAACTAAATAATAGAGCTTAGTATGTAGAACTAAGCTCTATTATTTAAACTTGCAGGTAATGTATATGTAAATTAAAAAGTTGTGACGCGACCGCACTGGAACAATTAATTTATTCAAGGTTATAATATACCAGCAAGCGTTTTCAACAAGGATTATTTTAATATTTAATCGTCTTCAGATAATTATACTTTAGTCAAATTAGGCTCAAATAATGTAATTCGCTCGTCACCAACTCAAATTAATCAGCAACTTGTTTATGGTCTATCAAATAATCATGTTTATGATGACAAATTATTGGAAAGAGGCACTGAGAAGTTTTTTGACGAAAATCGGTGCGTTTATATGAAAACTAGATGATTAATTTAAATTAATAAATTATTGGCCACATTTACACAAATACTGGCTGCGTTCTACGGTTTAACCGGCGTGGACTAACATTCTTTCCGTTATGTCTATTTTTCCAGAAGTTTTCCAAAAAAAAATCCAATTTTTCGTACCTATTACAGTGCATTAGAAAAATTTAAAAAATATTAATGGTGTCGGGTAAAGTCGTTCCAAGTTATGGCTCCTTTGATGGTAAGAGTCATCAGAAGTCATCACACAACATACCTAAATGTTGAAATTCTATGACATGGCGATATTCTTAAATTGTTGAAAAACTGTCACCAAGCACATAGTGTGTTCAGGCAGCTGACACTGACCATCAAGTGAGATAGTGGTCAAAGGCTAGTTCTATATATTTTAAAACATATAGAAATGACTGGTTGTAATTTAGTAACTCAAGTTGATATCAAATATACAATGTATTTTATATAGTATACGTGGTATATTGGATTACTTCAGAATTGTTAACTTGTGTATTTTTATTGCGTCTACATAATAAGGCTATTCAAGGTGGAAATGAGATTTTTTTTTAATTTACCTTTTGAGTAGGAGGAGGCGGCTCTGGAACATCAGAGTCCCATTCCGAACTGAGATCATCACTGGACGCCTCCGTGTAATCCTCATTCCATGGCACTTCCAGAAGAGAGATCTTCATCTGGTCATACCCAGGGGATAAAGAATGTGGGCCGTAGCCAGGAGGCAAAGGACTAGATGCCCTACAATCCTCGCAGTTGCATGGCTTCGGCCCTAAAGATTCCCTAGGAGGCGAATCTTCCGTCAAATCAGATTTAGAGTTCCTCCTCGCATCACGTTTCCTAGCACTACGTGGAGATAGTCTATTATTGCACTGTGGAGGTATGTAATACCGGGTAGGCTCTGATAGCCTGCGTCCACTGTCTGGTGTTTCAATTTTCACTGTTGTTACTAAGGACATCTTCTTCGGCAGAGTCTGTCGCTCGTCAGACCTCTCCTCGGAGTCCATGGTGTATCTGATGATGGGGATAGTGAAGGTGAGTTGGTCGGTGCACTCGGGCATGGTCACTTTATAGGGAACCGTCTCCCGATCGGGGGTAATGACATTTTAGACGTGGTCACATGGGCACTAAGCGCGGGCGGCGTGCGCGCTGCGAACGCGGCTGCTCGAGCGCTCGGCGAGAACGCAACTGAGCTAAATAAAATTTCGTTTACGTATTCATCACCAGTGTGTACTTAGTTCACGTACTGTGATATTCTATACTGCAAACTAAATGTTTATGTAAACTCCATGCAGGTGATAGTTAAACACGGTTTAGAAATCGCCAAAGCCTCGTGACTATAATATGAAAATTAACCCTATTTTTAGTGCAACAATGCTGTTATTTCTCCATAAAATGACGTCGATGGTGATAGATATGATTTTATTGAGACTTTCTCATCATATATACCTTTATCCCATAAATGTAGAGCTGACAGATGTGGTTGTGTTTTTAAGCCAATAATATTATATAAAATAATTATAAAATGCGAATGTGTGTAAGTCATAGTACAATTAACATAGCGCTAAAATGACAAAATTTAACGAGTATGTTATACTCTGAAATAAAATTTAGGATATTTATGTAAAAAACTTTAGCATTGGATTTTCGAAATAAAAATATCCCACGTTTCTCTGGGTCCTGGGAAAACTACTTACATTGTATTATCTACAATAATACAATAAAAGTGCTCGTAGCAGAGTTTACCCGTGTGATTTTATCTGTTGGTATTCAGAAACGTACTCTCCGGTCACACGATGGAGGGGTAGCCGCTTGTAGCATTTTCTAATGAGCACGGAAGTTCTCAGCCGTCGCGACGGTCCCGATTGTCGTCTTAGGGTAATAACAGATTTTGTCGGAGCCCTTGGGTGGCCTAATCATTAACCTGCATTGACCAGTGTGATGAAATATGACTATCACTACTGTCCAAGAGGAAGGCTCTCTCTTTCTCTTCAATGAGAACGTATTACCAACACTAATGTCGTAAAGGAAGGCCCTCTGTTTCCCTACAATGAGAACGTACTACCAACACTTATGTCGTAGAGGAAGGCCTCTCTTTCCTTTAAATGAGTTCGTACTACCAACACTAATGTCAAAGAGGAAGGCCCTCTCTTTCTCTTAAATTAGAACGTACTACTAACACTAATGTCGAAGAGCAAGGCCCTCTCTTTCCCTTAAATGAGAACGTACTACCAACACTAATGTCCAAGAGGAAGGCCCTCTCTTTCCCTTCAATGAGAACGTACTACCAACACTAATGTCGTAGAGGAAGGCCCTCTCTTTCCCTTAAATTAGAACGTACTACCAACACTAATGTCCAAGAGGAAGGCCCTCTCTTTCCCTTCAATGAGAACGTACTACCAACACTTATGTCCAAGAGGAAGGCCCTCTCTTTCCCTTAAATGAGAACGTACTACCAACACTAATGTCCAAGAGGAAGGCCCTCTCTTTCCCTTCAATGAGAACGTACTACCAACACTAATGTCCAAGAGGAAGGCCCTCTCTTTCCCTTAAATGACAACGTACTACCAACACTAATGTCGTAGAGGAAGGCCCTCTCTTTCCCTTAAATGAGAACGTACTACCAACACTAATGTCCAAGAGGAAGGCCCTCTCTTTCCCTTCAATGAGAACGTACTACCAACACTAATGTCCAAGAGGAAGGCCCTCTCTTTCCCTTAAATGAGAACGTACTACCAACACTAATGTCGTAGAGGAAGGCCCTCTCTTTCCCTTAAATGACAACGTACTACCAACACTAATGTCCAAGAGGAAGGCCCTCTCTTTCCCTTAAATGAGTTCGTACTACCAACACTAATGTCGTAGAGGAAGGCCCTCTCTTTCCCTTAAATGAGAACGTACTACCAACACTAATGTCCAAGAGGAAGGCCCTCTCTTTCCCTTCAATGAGAACGTACTACCAACACTAATGTCCAAGAGGAAGGCCCTCTCTTTCCCTTAAATGAGAACGTACTACCAACACTAATGTCCAAGAGGAAGGCCCTCTCTTTCCCTTCAGTGAGAACGTGCTACCAACACTAATTTCGTAGATGAAGGCCCTCTCTTCCCTTCTATGAGAACGTACTAGGCTCATACACTATGATCTAAATTTTGGTTTTGGTTTTTGTGGCAGAATCCTTTTGTCTGTACATTAATAAAATCCTATTCATATTCATCAAATCCATCTATTTTTAGGCACTGCTCACTTCCTTTTTACTAATGTTATCTTCCTCTATAAATAATAATAGTGTGACACTTAGCAGCTTACCTTAGCTTTTTAAAAGGAGTTTTGTTTTATTATTGTATTAGAGAACATTATGATGGTTTTTAAATAAATAAATAAAACCAGAGTCAGTTTGGCTACACAGCGATGGTAAATGTTTAAGTCGCCTGCTACCACACCTACTAGATGAGAATAGAATATCATGATATTCAAGACAGGGTAATACACAGTTGTTGATTCATCCTACCATATGTAATCATTAAACGACTGGTGATGTATATCGTGACACCAATTTGTTAGTAATTTCGCAATCACCTTATTTAATTATTAGTATAATTAAATGTATGCACAGTCTATGTAGAGTAGTAGTAAGGACACAAATATACAGCCATTGACGTAAATGCAACAAATTAACTGTTTTATCCAATGGTGTTACGCGGCAAGTAATTAAGCCGTCTAATCATTTTCCTTCCTTCCTAGTACCTTTTTGATGACTACAAAATGACGTTAGTAACTAAAGTTTTAATAATTCATTGAAGTATTGAAAAAATAAGGTGCTAATTTGCGAACATTCAAATGGATTTATATCAAAAATTAACAGAAATAATCTTACTGAAAAACTAACATGATTTTTTATATTATTTATAAATGTAGCGTTTGAACTCTATCACACTTGATGGTCAGGGAGGATGTGGTCGAAGATGTTATCATGCCAGACCTAGAATGTTTACTGGCTCTCAAAGACTGCTGCCAGACTACACTATGTGTTTGATGACAGTTTATCAAACTTGAGGGTGGTAGCTGCCTGGCAGGTACTTGAAAGTACCCTACCACCATTCTGGGCGTTAGATGTTTTTATTGAAATGACAGTTTTTCCAGCAGAGTAATCAACAGAAACATTTAAAATATTATCAGAAACGATTGACTACATTGGAAGCTACTTGGTAGCAGTTTTCCGATTCATAATTTCTTAAAACAAAAAAATTTTTTGATACGCATCACACTGCTCTACACAGTATTATCTCTCTCTTTTGTTTTATATCCATGCTTTATTTAGAGTATCGGGTCCATTTGCGCACATTTAGATATCATATCATTGCTCTCATATCATCGGTTAAACGTAGTAAATCATCGCGAAGAGAATAAAAAAACATACTTCAGCTGTAGAGAATGTTGAGGTCATTTACCATATCGTCAAATTTCTGATAGGGACCTATGGATAAAACAAGTTGTTTAATCGATAGTCTGACAATCAGTGTTCAAAATATTAAACAGCAGAGGCCCACCCCGGCTTGGCACGAGTAAAAAAATTCAAAAATTAATAAGATCCCTAATTTTTTTGAAAATATAATAATATAGCTATGTCACCCAGGGATAGTGTAGCCATCTCAAGAGAGAAAGATTTTTTCAAATCGGTTCAGCAGTCTCGGAGCCTATTCAATGCAAACAAAGAAACGTAAACTCTAAGGCTTTCACGGCCGGCGTTGCATGTTGTATGTATTGCTTCCGGGCTGTTTGGCCGTGGTCTATGTGAAACTTTTGTTCCAGACGTTTCGTCGATCACTGCGGTCGACATCTTCAGTGGTTCAGGTCCGAGCGGCGACAAGAGCGTAGAACTCTCCTCAGTTCTAGCAGCTTCTAGTGTCGTTCTTAACGTCAAATTCATGTTAAGAAAAGCCACAATCTTAATAAAAACATATTGCGTCAAAGTATCGAACAAAGTAACGATGCCAGAAATCTAGGGTTACTAGTAGTGATAGGTTCTTCGATTAGACGGACATGTTGTAGTTAAAAAAACCAACCGGTTGCACTCCGGGAGTGCCAGCAGAAGTGAAAACTTGAACATGATTTCTTTTATTTTATGTTTATTTGATGATGATGATGGAAAGTAGCCAATTTGTTATTCCGGGACCTGAAGTATCACACAACCATATTAACAAACTTTTGCATTTATTTTATTAGTAGGATGTGTTCGAATCGCGAAGTTCTAAAAATTATAATTAATTTTGGGATAAATATAAATAGTAATACAAATATAAAATATAAATAGTCTCTTTGAGATACTTACAGAATATTTTTGCACATTTATATTCAAACTTACATAATCTATTGAGGCGATGAACTATGTATATATCGTTGCATAGTAACAAATTAATATACATCATGGCATCGCCCTGCAAGGAAGGTGCTAGAACTCGTTGGACACGGTATTCAAATGAGGATGAATGACGTCAAATTATTATCATAATACCTGCCCGAGTGACGGGCCATTTCCAAAAACCATTAACCAAATTAAGGCCAAGATGGCATGGAATTAATTGAATCAGATTTATTCACATGCTCACTACGTCGTAACGAGCAAGTAGTGCACATGATTGTAAGTGTCGAAGAGTAAGACATCTATTTTTGAGATAACACTACAATATTATAAAGACGAAAGTTTGTCTGTCATTTGGCATTTGTATATTTGTTACTTATTAACGCTGGAATGGATGAACGGAATTACGTGAAATTTAGAATGAAGATGATTTATACCCTGGAATAACAAATGTTCTACTTTTTTCCCGAGAATATTGAATGTTTGCGTGGGGTGTCTGGAAGAAACTAAAATCGTAAATTTTATCATTTCACTGCGGGTAATTGATGTTTCATCGAAGTTGCATTGGTCGTGGTTACGGGAAGACTGGAGAAATGCGGGTGACAATATCGGTGATAGAGCGTAGGTTATCCAACTAACCACTCATGATCTTGTAAAACAATAGGGCTGTTAAAAATCTGTAATGGCACAGGGTTGCCGCGACACTGATAGTATCTTCGGTTTTCTCAGGCTTATAATGTCTGCCGCGACGCGAGCCAAATTTATATAAAAATTCGAAAATGCTTGTGGTGAAATGCTTTCACCTGTTCACTAAGATACCCTGTGTCGCGGGAGGTCACGATCAAATTGCACAAACATCGATCGCAATCGAATAAAACTCTTCTGATATTTACATATATATTTGCCATACAAATTACAATTTTAGCATAAATAAAATACTAGCCATTTTATTTTAAAGAATATTAGTGGATTTATCTAGTTGGTGTGTTTAACAGAATTAGGGCCATGTCTTTTAGTATTAAAGTATCGCCTTAAGGGCAATCTTTGGAATTTATGGCGCGTGCAAATAATGTTCGAGCGTGAAGATATTCGAAGAACGCAGACCTGAGTGTTATTAAGCATAATGTGGAATCACACCGAGATACAATGTTTTGTGCTAATATATATAGCATTATTATCTGAAATAAGAAAAAGGCTACATTCGAATTTCAAAATTCAAAAATGTTATTATCTTTCATACTTATCATTCATTCTTATCTTTTATACAGAAGAACATTAACATTGGAGGAAAGTTTAAAATAAAATTATAGATTCATGTGCAAACAAAATGTCAGGTACGTGGTCTACTTTCACATTTTGCCAGCGCAAGCGCAGGTGAAATTTTAATAAGAATAAATTATTATTATAAGGAACGGGGATTCGTCGCGACCACCGATAGTTTCTTATGCTACTTATATGATGTATACATGGGAAAGTTTATGTGTATGTTTGTAAATGTGTATGTGTGTATGCTTGTTACCTTTTCACGTTCAAACGGCTACACCAATTTCGAATTGGGTACGGAGATAGTTTAGACCCTGGATTAACACATAGGCTACTTTTCATCATTATCATCATCAATCATCACCACGCGGGTAAAACCGCGGGGCGCTACTAGTTCTCTATAAATCTTGCAACTACTTAGACAGTCAGTGACGATGTGAACGAAAGAGGAATAACATTGAAAGTTGACTGGCTCTCAAAGACAGTTAACTACCGAAGCACCAGTGTGCTTACTGTGAGTTCGGTGATATTTTTTTAACCAATACTTGGGTGGGTACTGAAAAGTATCGCATATATCAGGCCTAGACAAGATGCATCGCTTTCTAGCGATTCTCTTTCTTTAACTGCTAACAATAAATATTATTTCTCGTTGATCACGTGATACATCGCATTGTAGTGTCAATATAATACATTTTAGGATTCCGTACTTCAAAAGGAAAAATATATTACCATATATAACTGCATACATATATGTATAATTACAATTAAAATAATAACCAGTATTCCATTCGCCCGATCGGTCTTTGAAAATTCGGTATGCCTCTGGTTCCCACAGTGCAAGCGTTTCAACCTCAAAAGGCTCAAATATATAATAATATATAACTCAAGCTATTAATAGTATTGCGTCTTTAGAGATTTTCTACTGTTTCAGCCGCTGATCCAGCCTATTCTCACTCGCTGGAAGATGATACAGCGCAACGGTATGACATGTGGCATCCCAAAGCAAAGGACGCCCCATTTATCTTTAAATAAATTTATTCAACCGCTTGGAAATTTCTTAAGTAAATGGATTGTTCATTATCATCAATTTTAAACTGATATGGTCACTAATGCAAACTGTAAATTCATAAGAATGTGCTTATAAAATTGTCGATATATCGAGCAACGAAAACAAATAAACGATACGATAAATATCCCGATAATAATGGTAATACTTGTTTTTTATTATCCCATTTAGGCGTCATAAAATACGTTTATTAGGTGGCAACATGCATGCCTGACATAAAATAAGGATTATACCACCTCTGGTGATCTCTTTTATATTTGAAGGCAGGTGATTCATTTGCGTTCTTTTTGACTCTACATCCTCAGTGTCAAATAAAATAACCATACAATTTTAGGATAAGTTCGCTGCAAATTCAGATTGAAATCCTTTTCGTCTCATCCTTTTGATTCCGTGAAGTAATTGACCCTTTACTAAAACAATAACTTTGAGACTTTGTAGAGCAATAAAGTTGCGAGGATTTTTCAATTCAGCTATTTGCCGTTATTTTTTTACAGTGATTTAATGACAGTCTGTTACGGTTCCACTGCTGAATACGTTGAGAACAGAGAACTACGTTGACCGGCATGTATAGTTTCTGAGTCACTGTCGAACCACCGTTTCAGCTTCGTGGGATGATTGAGGTAGCGGAAAAGGCTTAGTCCGCGCTGGTCAATGTTGGCCACTAGTAACTAGCCCAATTGTTGGAGTTTTCAGTCCACTCAAGGGCCTCCGACATTACGACTAAGACGATTACTGACACCGACTGCTACACGTGAGCTCCAAAGCAAGGAAGCGTTCAACTGAAAAAGCTACTAGCGTTCACCCGTCCAAGGAATGACCAAGAAGTATGTTAATGCAGTTGATCGGTTAAGATCGCATAAAAACTCCATCACGAGCGGATCACGCTCAGGCCTGGCCAGTTATAAAATGTCTTGCATAAATTTTCTTAATATTGAACATTGTTTCATGAACATTGTCTTGGAACTTCGAGCGTTTGGTCGAACATAGACTTCATCCTTGAACACCAGCGTAGAGTTCCTTGTCTGTGGATATTCTATCTGTTACAATTCGGCGAATGTGCACTAGACACAAATAAACAACACACAATTAAATGCCACCATCTCCATTCTATCATCGATCAACCAGACGTAAAGAAAAGCGCCACCGCTACATGGATATACAACCTTTACGCACGAAGCGCTTTGCTTCCACTTTTATAATGCATACTGCCAGGTGTACCTGTGGAAACCACTGCCCGCATCTGTGTTTCTCGATGGGTACAAGTCGCGAGTTTTTTTTTTTTTTTTAAATTTATTTTAGGATCTTCAGACAGTACATAACAAAAATTTACAATTTAATGCGAAAAATATAAGTATAGGTAGTTGATGTACCAACAGCGAAGACCACAGATTAATAACATAAATAATTACATAAAGTCTAACAGAATAAGAAAATAATTAAATTGCTGCTCAAGAGACATTGGACGGTGATGAAGCAAGCATTATATTATATATTGTGTGTTAAGAAAGAAATACTGATTCAGTGTCTACTACCATCACCACCCAACATCTCTAACACTAACTTTTCGAAACTCCTAAAACTCTCCTTAAATATGTCTATATGATTAAAATGATCATTATACAGCTTTATTATACGATACAGTGGCGATCGAAGACCTGAGTTGGTGCGAGAGCAAAGTAGGTATACCTATTAAAGGTATACCTACTTTCTAAGTTTGCCTGCTACACCTTGACTGCGTCGTCACTTAACATCAGGTGAGACAGCGCTTGACGCTATGCCTACCAATGGTATCAAGTGAATCCTGCTGTAATCGGAAGTATACAAGACATTGACAAGTACCATCGACGCCATTTTATTATAATTTGGCCAACGTTTATTTAATGATGGACAATTTCAGTCATTATAGCAACCTTTATTTTCCGGTTTTGGTTTTTCAACATACCGCTTAAACAATATTAATTTTAAGTATTAATTTTACTTGTTCTATAACTGGATATACTCATATAGCAATTATATTGGTGTTAAAACCTCTTACTAGTGTAACTCATTGCCTAAGTCTGTGTTTCCACATGAATACAATCTGGGCATCTTCAGGTCACGAGTGAACAGGTATCTTCTAGGCAGGCGTGAATCATCGTAGACCGCATCATCACTTAACATCAGGTGAGATAGTGGTCAAACGCCTGCCTATTGTGAATAAAAAAAAAAAAAAAAAAACTCAGCAGAAAACAAATTGTATTTAACACCAGTCCAAAATATATAAACACAAATATAGATAATACAAATATAATGAAAACATGAAAACGAAGCAAAAACGAAGCACAATGCTGTTGAAATGAGGTTCATATAAGCGCAAGCAGTCACATCTAAATCACGAATATCATCAATGGAATTAAACTGGACGCTAAATAAAATATAGAACGAATACAAAATTGAATAATAAATCTGTCTAGGAGTGTGTTTCTTATTGAGCTTTGAGCACAGAGAGCGTGCATAAAGTCATTCCAAAATGCACTGACGGCTGCACACAAAATTTATATGACGTCATCCATGTCGTCATCATCCTGTGCTTAGAACGCTCACGAGTACGACGTAGAGCAGTGTGAGCGCTGTCAAACACATAAGTAACAATGCACTGAGAGTCAAGCATCTGACTCATTAAGAGAATCTGTCGAAAAATTTGTAGTCCGTCCACAAAAAATAAAAAACGTAATTTTATATATCAGAAAAAAATGACCCGTTTAGTGCCTATGAAGTACGGAAGTGAATGATTCAATATGAATTTAATGGGAACTGACATTTCACATTTTTCACACAAAAAGCCGTTCCGATTTGCTTACGAGCGTCAGTACTAAATTCATCTCGGAACAGCTAAATCCTTACGTACGAACGTGTGCACTGTGAGCTCAAATTGAAACGCAGCCTAGATAACTTACCAATCGTAATGTTTGAGCAACCAGACCCCTCCGATGAAGCTGTAAATGCCGGTAGAGGCAAACAGTGTTAGTCCGTTAGAATTTTTTTGGGCCCGCATCCAGTCTCTTCCTGGATGTTGGTAAGGTGGTAAGTAAGTATTCTACTTGTATCTACTTTAAAGGTGGACCCTATCGGCCATTTGTCCTGTGTGCTATGTGCATACTATTTTAAGTTATGCAAACCGGTGGACTATAGTCATAGTCATTTATTCATAACAAATAACTTACATGTCAATAAAGTAAGAAAAAATCAATTAAAATTTTTTTTTTAAAATAATACTTATAATTGCACAAGAATGCAACAGTTATAGATACTATATTATCTAAATATAAGCAATTATATTACGCATAATTATTATGCACACAAATTTACTGTTAGTCATAAAAAATAAAAATATAAAATAAATTATTGAAGTAAATGTCAGGTTTAGGTGAGAGAAATCGCCCTAATATCGTCCAGCTTATAAAATGATAGCTCAACGAGCCATTTCTTTAGTCGTTATATTAGTGACTTTAGTTCTTCCACGGATCTCCTCATTCAATCTCTTAGATAAAGCCCTCCATTACCTCCATAGCTCGGCGAGTCTGCTCACAAGGCCTATAGTTAGAAAGCACGTTTTTGTTCCATATGTCATAACGAAACTGGAGACACACATTCTCAGGATAATATTTAGAAATCAGGTAGGTACAAAAACTAACTCCAAGAAATAGATTTACATATCTACTAATCACGCTTTCTAACTTATGGAAAAACACAAGCATAACTCTAGTAGGAGTTTAACGCCATCATACGATCGCCAAGACCAACAAGTGCTGCAATTATGGTAAATGCAAATGGAATGTTATAGTGATCAGCTTCTTAGAAATCTATTCGTGACTAATTATAACAACATGTCTGGAATTTTGTTTTGCGGAAAATATGAATTAATTGATCATGTGAAGTCACAGACCTTAGGGACTTGTTTACCTTGAAAACAGTAATGAAGTGAATACAAAATGTGACGACAATTAACGAAGAAACCCATGCATAAATATCCTTTAGAACCACAAGGACCAAACGATAACATAATGCCTCAACTGATATCAAATCTTATCCTAAATATGGCACCGATTTTAAATTACCAAATAAGCTTCATTTTAGATCTGAGATTTATCCCTAATACTTAACGTTTATGGGAAAAAGTTAGCCAGAGTTTATCTCTCGTATTAGTGACACTATCGAGAAATTAAAAACCTCGAACAAACTCCCAGAACGCAGTTTTATTTTGAGAACACATTACAGCCAAAAACATATTGAAAACGATTACAAACTTACAAACCAAGAGTCAGGTAGGTACTCTTGGTGTTCTAAAAATGTTTCAAATATTTACTTCAATTCAGTTTAGGTAAGTACAAAATTGTCCTGCCTTAATTTTTGCCTCGATTGCTTTTGAATTCAACATTTCCATTTTGTGCAATGCATCTTTCGCACATATAAAGACTTTCTTAGATGTTATTCTTTGATCAAAGCAAAAGCCGACATCCACCGCATTAAAAAATATGAATAATTCAGAAGTAATCTGATTTAAATTCATAATATACGATAAAACAACCGACCATATAAACCGAATGCTTTCATCCAATCACAAATGCAGATCACGATGCATTCCAGCACATTTACGTCCGAGATTCGACAGTCATCCCTAATATGGCCTGAGAAAGCCATAAAAAGATAGCAATGACGTACGAATGACGCACGAGCCCGTCTGAGCATTCAGAGCGTATCTAGTGACGTCACTGGAAACTATTGTCACCGTTTTAATAATCATTTACCGCAGCCCATTTACAAATGTAAGGAAAAGCGTTAGAGTCTGCTTTTGCTGGTTATGTTACCGCCTGCGTGATGATATTTGATAGGTTTTTCGATATAATTATAACAATGTTTATAAATACAGATACTACGGCCAATTTTGGACTCTTTTGTGTAGAAGATTGGAGCTTCTTAACAAAATACTCGTATTGCATTCATGACCGGAACAGAACGCATCGACGACGTTAGTCATACAAATTAAGCTCGTTATGGCAGTAACCAGATATTTTTAAACGAGACTACCACGAATAATAAAAATTATTAATGTCTTGATTGTATGCAGAAGAAGAGAAGCGAACAAAAAAAAAACTTGTAAGCTAATGTGACATATACCTTGGATCATAATAAATACATATATAATTTGTCGGGATGTATGACGATATTTGACGGTATTAATCAGTAGGGATCTTAAACCAGTGGCAGAAGTACGAAACTCAATCGCAACCGTATCGCAGTGTGAAACAATTAAACTTAATATTTACTGTCACTTATCTAGTACAACTGTGACACAGAGAAATGATACTTTGTACCGACGCGGCGACGATACGTTCGTTATTCACTTATTTATACAATAGCGATACGATGTCAGTTGTCAGTAATGCAAGTACTTCCTGCTCAAGCACAGTAGTATCTACTAATGACGTCTTCAGATTTGTTGAACAAATTTTATCGGGTAGCGTAAATTGAAATAGATATCAAGAGTTTAGTAGAGTAGTCAAGGATTGACTTCCACACAACTTTGTTATTCCTTGAGGATACATCACAGTTACTTTTTTTTCTGATCCTACCGTCAAACGAGAGGCTACACTTGATGGCCAACTACATTTACAAATTGAAAAATTTTTAGGTATTCAATATTGATCTCCACGGTATATTCATGTGTTTTTATCACTCTTATACCCCCGCACTAGGATTTCTTGTGTCGCTGGCGGTATGGACACACACAAACATCCAAGACCCGGGACAAACACCTGCTCATCGTTGTAATGTTTGCCCCTACCGAGATTCGAACCCGGGGCCCCGGAAACACAGAAGTCATGTCACTGACCACTGTGCAACGGCATCAATCAAATTTTTTGGGAGTAGTTACTAGTTAAAACAGGTAAACTAGCTAAACTAGTTAAACCCAAGCCTCTCAGCTAAGATCTCGATAGTAGAAATAAAATTTGCATGCTTACAACTTCCTATTATAATGAGTAGTAACACATATATTAATAATACGGTGCGGTATTACGCCCGGTTTGTTTATTCTTAACAAATTAAAAAAAAATAGTAGGATTATAAAACACTTTTTAGTTTTTATTCTAGCTGCGCCCCGAGGTTTCACTCGCGCTGACTAGGTAAAATTATATTCCGAAAATATAATTATTATTTTTAAACTTTTTATTTATCTAGAATAAAAAGAGCGCTACGTGTTATTTTAAAGGTGAAGATTGAGCAAATTAGACATCTGCAAAAGGATTCTAATAATTTACTTCTTCTTCTCTCAGCCATGTACGTCCACTGCTGGACGTATGCCTCCCCCATATAGGGGGGATTTGCCAATACTCGCCACGCTTGGCAGGCGGGTTGGCGAGCGCAGTATGATTTCCAACCTTCAGAATGCGCTGCTGCCCAACTTCTGGTAAGTATATTCTGGTAATAATTTACTACTAAACATAAATAATACAAAAAATACATGTTTACTATTAATCTTTAATCTAAGTATTCAACAATTGAAATAATGTAAAAAAAGTGATTTCAAAATTAAAATGATGTCGTTTCAAGACATAAAATTCGATTGAACTCATGATTATATTTATTTTAAATATGAAAAATGAAAATAAAATCCCAAAGATTATATAACTCACAAACTGTACATGTAATTTTGAAAGTAATTATTTTCAGTTGACAAATAACATATTTTTTTTGTTTTTCTTTTGTTTTTAGGTTCACAAAACTGGTTCTTACACTAATATAAATATATTTCTATTGTTCCATATACTAAGAATTAGCAGGTCCGTGCGCGGATTTGCTCTTCCAAGGTTATCGGGTCTTAAAAAGGCTTACGAAGTCTTCATACTGAAATTACTGCAAAAATCCGATGCTATAAAAGGCAGAAATAACCCAGTCAGTACCAATGTACTAGTAGTAAGCCTACAAAATTCAAAGTGTGGGTATTTACTCGTTCATCTATAGTACTAGTAAATCAGTCAATTGTTCTACAATTTATTTTATTATTACAAGTTGTATTTTTACAGTACCCATTTGATTAATCTACAGTACCGCGATTTAAATATAATAGACCGAATGCATTTGTAAATAAAGTAGGTTTCTTTCCTGTCTTTTGTTCCTGTTTATTTCCTCTACTACAGTCCATCTTTCATGAACTATGTCAGTAACAAACAAGGACGATCGTTATCTTTATCTGAGGCGCCATATGTTAAATGTTCATTATGCGTGCTGGGTTATCTTCACAAGACGAATGGTCAAAACCATTAGACGAAGTCATGAGATCACCGGTATATCTATTCCTATAACATAGATAACCGCAGGGTTACAACTGACGCAGTGGAATTTGTACTTGCCAGTTACAGTTCTATTTCGTTAATTTACTCCAAAGTGTGTTTACTACAATTTTCGTATTAAATTCATTAGTGTCAGTGTGAAAATGTAAACATTTTCTAAAGAGTTCAGCAAAATATTTATTTTAAGAAACTGCTTTTTAGCTTGCGTCCGTATTAATTCCTTCCTTATTTACATTTGAGGGGTCAGCGGCTGTTTTTCTTAGCGCCATCTACCTTTAATTTTTGAACTATTAATAGGACAGATAGACCAACTGCGGTTGGTAACGTAGATATGTTTTATGAAAATCAGTTAGGCCGATTTTAATTCATAATTTAAATCCAGACGCAAAAGAGGGGTGTTTAAAATAAAGAACGTGTCTGTCTGTATATCTGTATATATAGATGTCTATGGCATCATAGCTCCTGCACGGATGAACCGATTTTGACTAAGTTTTTTTGTAAAGCATGTCTCTATCCACTCAGTGCTAATAAATGTGTATGTGTCAAGAATTTATTTAGTGGTTCCATTAAATTTTACATTTAATTATTACAGAAGTTCTTTCCATTCATTTAAGCATGATAAAGGTAGAAAGTCGAGACATTGCTGCAATGTGGAAATATGGTTTATTACAATAATAAAAGTAAGTTGATAGTCTGACTTGTTATGACTGCCAGAAGCCGCGTTGTGATAATAATAGAAACGGCGTACAATGTATTTTTCCCAGCCGATCATATTGCCATATTGAATAGTAGACTAAGACCCCTGGCCTCCTTATTAATCTTACTGGAACAAGGTACATATATAAACCTACTAGCTGTGCCCCGCGGTTTTACCCGCGTGGTGATGAGAAACGGTGATGATGGTAATGATGAAAATAAGCCTATGTGTTAATCCAGGGTATAAGATATCTCCATACCAAATTTCATCTAAATCCGTTCAGCCGTGATTGAGTAACAAACATCCATCCATCCATCGGAACCTTCACATTTATAATATTAGTGGGGTAATATTTGAAAAAGTATAAGTAAATCTAATTAGTTAATTGGATAATATAGACAGTAAGGTTTATACCAAGACAACATAAAACTAGCATTTATATTGTTACTGTTATATTACTATGTACAATGAGCAGTCTTATCGCTAAGAAGCGATATCTTCTAGGCAACCTTCGGATGGAGAGGAATTATTAACTTTATTAAACTGTGTGGTGTATTCAAGATTCATAAGTATGTAACAAATATGACATATATTGGAAATAGTGGAATACTAGCAAGGTATAGTTAGTAAAACGAAACATTTATTTACCTGCTCTTGTTTAGGCTTCAATTTTATTCAATCAATTAATCAAAATTATTCATTTAATTTTATTGTTCATCATCATCATCTCAGCCATAGGACGTCCACTGCTGGACATAGGCCTCCCCCATTGATTTCCACAAGGACCTGTTGGAAGCGGCCCGCATCCAGCCCTTGCCTGCGATCTTAGTCAGGTCGTCTGTCCACCTGGTCGGTGGCCGTTCTACGCTGCGCTTGCCAGTCCGTGGTCTCCATTCTAGAACTTTTCGGCCCCAACGGCCATCAGTTCTTCGAGCTATGTGCCCTGCCCATTTTGTTGTTGTTCGTTCTAAATTGCGACGTTCATTTTATTTGCATCAAGAGCGAATCGAATGACTAACACATTTTTCAGAGAACTTGTAGGTCATTACATTAGGTAGGTATATTATATACGTATTATCCTTTCTGCAAAAATATTAGGTTTATGATGTCTTAAACCGATCCTGCTATTTCAGGAAAAAGGATGAGTTTGCTTACAAAAAGAATCTAGTATCTAAGTACTCGTACCGAAAAGTATGTATGTCTCGTCTTAGGTAAGTTTTTAAACTGACATGGACCTGATTCCGTTAATCCCTCAAACTGGCTAAAATTATTTAAAATGAAATAGCTCTTATTCTATTTGCGCTAATCTTATGGGACACCACACCTTTAGTTGGTGGCACGGGCACTGTTTTGAATCAATATTATTTTCTGGATTTCATTTTTCTCATGCATTTTAGTAGTGAACATAGTGCATTCAACTGCCGAAATTTCTTGAGACGTAAACAAAATAATAAGTACCTACATGTTATTTTAGTTTTAGGTGAGCCCATAGATTACCCATAGATACCAATCATCCCCAAAGTTCGCAAAATTAATATGCTTTTTTTCTTGTAGTGTAAACTCTTACCGCGAACATCAATAATTACTACTTCAGTACTAGGCGAACCACGACCGCGTCCGCGAGCGCCCCGTATTCTCCTTGAAAAAGACCACCGAATGTGGTTGAAACTATAGTCGGAACCCTCTGACTTATTACGTGAGTAACTCCCGTGTTTTATACATTCATAATGAATCAATAATTACCTAAGTACATTTATCTTTTATCTAAAATAAATGATAGACTTTTTTTTTTTCACTATTATAAGTTTGCGTTTGACAACTGTCTCACCTGATGTTAAGTGATGACGTTGTCTAGGATTTAGTAGGCAAAGTTTACGTGACTTTTAGGGTGAGGTGCACCATCCAACGCTAACTTTAAAGTAACCGTCTAATCAGTTAACTTTGACCCTGACGTAAACTAGAGTTTTGGTGCAACCCATCCTTAGATAGAAGACTTTTGCGGTTTGGCGAACAAAAAGAACAACTAATTGGAGGTGAAGTTTGCGGATCTATCCCGTACAGTAATTTAAAAAGGATAAGAATCCTTTTTAAAGGGAGGCCTATGTCCAGCAGTGGACGTCCTATGGCTGAGATGATGATGATGAAGGATCCTTAAATACAAGCAAGATGGTCAACGATAACCTTAGAGATATTTCGTAATAGGGAGAGACAGAGTAAGAGCTCGGAAGAAAACAATATATTATTTAGGTTAATGCAAGCAAATATGTACCTACCTACCTAATCTTGGAAATCTTCCATGTGAATGTGTCGAACTACACTCGTGTGAGTCGCCGTGGAGCAACTGATTGAAATACTATTTTATTTACTATCTAAGAGGCACACTGAGGTGAGATGTGTAACATTAACATTAACAATTCTATTAAATAATATGATTTAAAAAACAATAATTACACTATATTACAATGAATATAGAACCGGCAGTTGAAATAACTAAATTAAATGTTGTAATTAACAAACAAGTCTACTTTGATAACTATTAAGATTTATATAAACTAACTTACACATTCGCTAAGTAACTAGACCTTTGTTACAAAAATAAATCAAGTACTCTATTAGCGCCATCTATCACTTCATTTACGGACTGCCTTCATTTGAACTTTGCTATGCTATACTTTAAGCAGCAACAATTACATAATTGTTAGTAATAACACACTATGCGTAGAGATGGCGCTACTTGCAAACTCAACTATGTATTAAGTGAAAGGAAAGCTCATTTTCCGCATAATTGAGCTTAGATCTACCACATGTGGAGATTATTGCGATACCAATGTGGTTAACACATTAGCCTCTACAAAATAGTTGTTATAAAAGTATCGGTAATATTACTTGGTATATTTTTAGATAGGCATAATCAACAGTTAATCACTAATAAGGTTAGAATTGCACAACTTCACAAAATCCCATAAGTATCTATGAAATACAAGAGGATTTTTGGCATAAATAAGAGCTAACCAAAAATCTTACCACTCTGTAAAGTTACTGAAAACTTTGGGAATAAGAAAATTAAGATGTATTGGATCGCGACATTTCAATTATTTCATTTAAAATTATCAAATACTTTATTAGTGAATTGTGGTCTCGGTTAGACTGGATGTCAACGCTCACAACATCCAGAGGTGACGCAGTAGGGAATTAATTATTTTTCTCTGAGGATTTAATTCATTTGATGACTGATGGCCAGATAGGCAGGCTACCAGCTGGATGCGGCAGACAGAGGATCACGTTAGATGGCAAGCAATCGGGGTGGCATATGACTAGCTGAGGACTACAATGATGACAGCTGACGAGTTTAAGTGGCATACGTATTGGTGCTCATCTTTTAAGTGCTAATAAAATTAGGTGCTCAAATTAGAAAATTGTCTGAGAACATGAAATATGGAGGTTGGTGCGATCGTTACGTAATACATATACAGTTGTATCTTTAATACGTAGGTATGCTGCTACCTTATGAATGTTTGTTATCGTATTATTTACTTGTAATTAAATTAAAATTTTGGATTAATAATGATGATGATATATTACCTATGTCATATTATATCATTATCATCATCTCAGCCATAGGACGTTCACTGCTGGACATGGGCCTCCCCGCATTGATTTCCACAAGGACCGAATGGAAGCGGCCCGTATCCAACCATTACCTGCGATCTTAGTCAAGTCGTCTGTCCGCCTTGTCGGTGGCCGTCTGAACCTTTCGACCGCAACGGTCGTCAGGTCTACAAGGTATGTGCCCTGCCTACTGCCACTTCAACCTGCTAATGCGCTGGGCTATGTTGGTGACTTTTGTTCTTCTACGCATCTTCTCAATTCTGATTCGATCGCATAGAGAAACCCCGAGCGTAGCCCTCTCCATAGCTCGTTGTGCGACTTTGAACTTGCTCACAAGGTCAATTTGTACGCGCTCACATATGTAAACTACAACAAACTGCATAATGATCTTTCCGTTAAGTAATCGTCCAAATCTCGAATCCTTGATATAAACACCTAACATACGTAATGTAGGAACTCAAGTGCTAAACGACTAGTCCGTGGATATGAATGGACTGTAACTAATGCAGTTGTAAATGCAAGGTCTTTTTATGCGTAATGTTAACGTGTAAAATTAAGTACGCTCGGTACGTATATAACGTATATACGTATTTGCAGTCCAAAAATACGCTTGTATCAGTATATACGTATGTGGAGTCCAAAAATACGTTTGTCTCAGTATATACGTATATGGAGTCCAAAAATACGTTTGTCTCAGTATATACGTATGTGGAGTCCAAAAATACGTTTGTCTCAGTATTCCTTACAAAAAAGATTAAAACATCTCAAAAACATACAAACTATGAAATTCCTAAATCATACACTCAATTATGTTAAACATACCTTTTTAAACGCCTTTGCTTCTCCTGGTGCCGGCATGTAAAAGTCCACAATCCCAAGCAGACAATCGTCACACCTGCACACGTCACTCGGCAACGACGACATCGATCCGAAGCTACTGCAGCTGTCCATGGAATCCGTCCGGACCAGCTTCCCCGTACTTAGAGCTTCCATCTTAGCTACCAGCAAAGACTCCATGAGAGATCTTGGTCGAGCAGGCGAGCGAGATCTTCTGGCAAAGTCTGGTGATAACGGCCGGTACACTTCTAGCACATCAGGTGATAAAGGCCGATGTCGAGCAAAGTTGAGTGACACGTCAGGTGATAGTGTCCGTCGCGTTAGATCGGGAGACATGGGAAGTGAAGGTATGTCAGTCGATGACGCCCTCGATAAGGGGGGCGTCACACTGCGACAGTGCGATGACGTCATCTTTGTCGCACGCATTTGGTAGTCTGTGTAAAACGTGTTTTTGGAAGTTCAGTTTGACATTTCGACTAGGAATGTAGCATTTACCACAGCACTAAACCTCATTTTCTTGTACAAATGTCTTATTTGAATGTTATCTCCTGTCTCGTGTATCTTATTCGTTCGTCATTGACACAAACTTTTATGTGTATAAAGTGTGTCATCCTTGCTGTATATGGCTTTCTTTGCTTTAAGTCTTCACGGGTTTTTTAGCACACAAATGTCACAATATATCTGTTTTGGTCGATATATATTATTTTATGCTTAATTGTCACAGAAATTGTCACATTTTTTCGAGGTCAAAAATCTGTTTTGGTACCCGTTAAAAATTTTACGGACGCACATGTCTCATAAAGTCAAAACTCCAGTTCAAAGAATAATAAAAGTCGTTATTTTTACGATTAATTATAATTTGTTATTGTGTGCTCTTTGTGTTGGTGCTGTGTTTAAGGCGCTAATTAAAATATTATTACGGACAGGAAGTTGTATACTGCAGTTCGGTGAAGAAGAATTTCGGTAGGTAACTTTGTATTCTCAGTGGAAGTATGTGGCCTAGATAAAATAATTTCTGATTTCGTGAAGGCTACTCTGTTCACGGCGTGCTGTATGTTTTGTGCGCATATCAACTTCGGACAAGATGTACTACTTAGAAAAGCCGACACCTATTACAATAAGGGTTCAACATACGCAATTCGCATCGTTATAATGAACCTTTTAGAGTCTGTACTATAATATAGTTACTGCACTACCTGCACTGTTGGTAGGTACAAACTGTGATATAAAGAATTGATAGTTTGTATCAGTGATAGTTTGTAACAGGTGAGCTATTGAATTGTTTATATTGATTGCTATTTGCACAACTGGACGTATTCATTTAACAGGCACAGATTTCTTTGCAATTATAATAGAGTATCTCGTGCCGTGGTGGTACCGGCCTAGAATAGTACTAGTAGTACTCCCCCATCACTTCCCGTGGGTGCCGTAAGAGTAGGGCTAAGGGATAACGTACCATAAGGTGGGCAGCAGCGCCTTCTGAGGCTCGGAAATCATACTGCGCTCGCCAACCCGCCTGACCAGCGTGGCGAGAAATGGCAAATCCCCCCTATATGGGGGAGGCATATGTCCAGTGGATATCTAATTGCTGAGAAGAATAAGAAGATAATATCTCGTACAGTTCAACAGTTCAGACACCACACAACAGGCAGAAAAACTGGCATACCGTTGGATTCTAAGTACAAATTCAAGTTGCCCCTTAATTAAAATCAAAATTTATTTAACAAATTTATTTCCAACAGATTTTCTAATTAATTACTTCTCACTATTATTAAAATTTTAATGACTTAATAGAACCCATGGTACAATGTTAAATAAAATAATTATACGCACTTAATTATTGTCCGGCAGCAGAAAGGCTAGGTAATAAATACGAAAGATCTGAACTGTTCAATTGAATGTAGATTGCCTATTGAATTCCAATGGTTGCAAGATGTATGGCCCTGGAGTGCAAAACCTCATACATTCCCATATAATTCATATAAGTTGATATAATCTATTTTAAATCGAACATAAAGCGGGTAGATTATTTATTCTGAACACAGAGTAAATAAAGTTCCTTCACTCAATCAGGCAACACCTGCGTGGGATTCAGTGTCTATTCCACAAATAACTGGCGTGAAAATGTTCATCATCGAACACTATAGTGCAGATGGCCAAATATTGTGAAATAATATTCTAAACTACTATCCGTTAAAAATATGTTTTATCTAATTTCATACTGAAATATAAAGATTGAAAAATCTAAAACCGAACTTGACAATACATTTTAAAAAACTACATTATGATACAGCTTTTCCATGGATAACTGTATCCTAATGTAACTTTTTTACCATTCAGCTTGACCAAGGCGGTTGCAAAAAGAAGCAATGCAGTTTTTCTACATAATCTGTGGACGCGGCGTAACACGCATGCGCGATCAGCAAATTTTGGCGCAAAACGTTTACAAATAAATGCAATTATATGCTGTAATTTTACGTAAATTTAATTATCTACTTTATTTATTATAAAGTAGCATATGAATCCGCACCAAATTTGGTCTTAAAACACTCTTGTAATGCTATAATAAAACTCGCCTATGGCTCTTTTTTTTAAGTTACACTCGTATTTTAAGAACCCTTATACAGCCCCCTTATACCCTTATACATATAGTTTATACAGTTTCATAAACTACTATTAATAACTACCCGTACTTTCATACGTCTCAAGACCATGTTGATTCCAGCTCGTATTTATTCTACTACTCTAAACGACTTCCAAAAATAGGAGAAGGATCTCAATTCAGTTGTGTTCTTTTTTTGTTACCATAGCACTCCGTCACTTGTCAATCAGTTTGAAAACTACTTTGCAAATGAACCGCTTTACCTTGCTCCATGCCATACCAATGCTCTTTACCAGTATAATCACCAGGGGGTCTCCTGGTCTTTTGGGGCGACTCACGCTTACGAAGGCCCTGAATCTTATCCCTTACTGGATAACTATTTCGATTCCTAGTGTACGTATTTACCGACAAAATTCACAATTTTACAATCATCATAGGAAGTCTTAAATAAAGCGCAACTTGCACTTGGCGAGTTTTAACAACGTGTGAACATTTTTACACGCTACCTATTACGGCTTTAAGATACATCCTTTTTAAGGATGGACAGATGATGTAGGCCTATTAATAGTATCCCGTTTCCTAATTAGGCACTTTATAAAACATTTTACATCCTAATCACACATAACATTATAAATGCAATTCTTTGTTTGTTATCATTGACGTTTCAACATATCAACCGATCAATCGAGATGGTTTTCATTCATTGGATTACACTCAGAAAAAGTAGTATTGGCAGAAAAGAACTGTTTGAAAAAGCTACATGTACGTAATAAAATTGTAACTCCGTGGAAAAGCTAGTCAGTCTTTAACTATTTCCTGTGAATATTACAAATATTTACAATGAAACTTTCAGTGTCATTGTTCTCTTTAAGAAACCATTAATTATCAAGCAATGTTCAAGTTCTCAAAATCCATGAACATTCAACCTTTTGGGTATATTAAACTACATGGTACCTGACGCTATAGACTTTAATTCTGTGCCACAGATGTAATAAATCAACAGATATGGCATCACTACGAGAATACGCCGCGGGTGGTCCGCCCATTAAGAGAAGAGTTTGATCGTTTCATCAGCGTGCCATATAGTAAAAAAGTGTATTGATTCGACTTCTGAGTAGTGAATATACCCAATAAGGTGGGAATCATTTTTGTTAAAGTTTGATTGCAGACGTGATTTCTGTACGCATTCCCGTTACATGTTCTTTGAAAACTAAAAAAAGTTACTGCGTAGATACGTACATTTTCGATATGTATTTACATTTTTATAGATATCATTCGTAAGGTAGTTTAATATGCTAGACTTGCGTGCTATATTTTATAACACGTCTCCACAAAAATCAGGCGATACAGCATGAAAATTTATAAATATTTCATTAACACGATAAAAAGATATTAGCGAAAAGTATAGTAATTATTTTAAACACTTGCTAGTTGGGTAAGAATCAGTAATTTAATGCGTCAAGCCGAAGATGCTAGTTTGTCTTTTATCTATGATCTATCTCTGTTCTATTTTTGAGTCTTTTCAAGGAATTCGACTTACGATTCGAAACCTTTTTTTGAATTACAAACGAACTCGTCAGCGTTTGTCGTGATAACTTAAAGTATTCTTCGATTTCATTTCTTGTTTCCGACGCAAAGTAGATTTTAAATCGTTCGGGATCAGACATGGAATTATTCAGTTAATTGCAGGAAATGCCGTGAATTCGCAAACGATCCCGCAGCAATTAATTCACTTAGGTACTAAGAAACATCCACATTATTTTGTTAATCGTACCACTTCCAGATAATTTATTGGTCTGATGACGGTGTACCGTTGGAAAATAAAGCAAAAGAAAGAAAGTCTGAAGGTGTTTGTTTTTTAACCGATATAAGAAGAAGATTTGTCAATTCGACCATATTTTCTTTATGTGTGTTCACCGATAACTGCATCGTTTATGAATTGGTTTTCTCTTTTTTTGTTTGATACAGTATACTTTCGAGTCGGTGCCATTTAAATTTCATCTAAATTGGTCGAACTGTTTTTGAGTTAATAGCTGAAAAGTGTCTATCGTCTATCTGAATGACTTTCTCAGTAAATTCATTCGTCGCAGCCATAAGATGTCCACTGCTAGACATATGTCTCTCCCATATAGGGGGGATTTGTCAATACTCGCCACGCTTGGCAGGCGGGTTGGCAAGCGCAGTATGATTTCCTATCCTCAGAAGGCGCTGCTGCCCACCTCCAGGTACGTGATGCCTTAGCCGACTCTTACGGCACCCACGGGAAGAGATGAGGGAATACTATTCTAGGCCGGTACCACCACGGCTTCTCATTAAAGGTGAATTACAATTGATCCCGTTTGTAGCAAAGGTGAAAAGGGGTGAAAAAAAAGTTTTAACAAAAAATGGAGTCTACTTCAACATATTTAATATTAAAAAAACAATAAAATGTTAAAAGTTAATAACAATAGTTAACGTAAATAACGAATAGCGCGAAACCCGAAAGAATTACATAAATTAACACAATTAATTACAACGATTAACGGCTTGAGCTTCCGGTGAAGGAAACACCGTCACCGTTATCAAATTTCCAGCATGGTTATAGGGTACTTTCGAGTTCCCGCTTGGCTAGCTACCACCCTCGAGTTTGAAAAACTGTTATCAAACACATAGTGTGTTCAGGCAGCAGTCCTTGAGAGCCAGTAAGCATTCTAGGTATAGCGTGGTAACATCTGCGACCGCATCGTCACTGACCATCGATTGAGATAGTGGTCAAACTAGATCTCTACAGTATATGTCTAAAATTGATACCAAATTGGTAGACAGCGAATTATTTGCGCTCAAACTACATGCCTAAATAAAGACAAAAGTGTTTCATAGCTCGAACTGAAACAAGCTACAATCTCACACTATAAAGTGTTTTCGAATCTGATCAGTGCCAACTTATGTTTTAGCTAGTATATATATAAAGTATAATTTTAATACACAGTGTTCATAACTCTGCATCTGGAAAATTGACATTTGGAAGTGATTCTCTTGTTCAATCAAACTAAACTAAATTTTGAAACAAATTACCGTATAAAATCTTATACGGTTGTTATAAAGTCCAAATTAGTATGATACCTATTAAAATGTATTACGTAAAATAGGTCACCACTAATTTGGTGTCGACTAAAACTACCCGCAATTGGCCAGCAATGGAATAAATTAGCGCTATCCAATGGAATGGGATAGCATTGTATGGAATTATAAGAATTTGAATTTAGCGTAAATAAAATACGAGCTATTTCATTTTAAAGAATTTCAGTGAATTTTAGCTAGTTAGAGTGATTAACAGAATTAGGGCCATTGGTATCTGACGAAAGATTCAACAATTATATGTGTGTATATGTATATAAGTATATATATCAGTCATCAGGCTACCATAGTACAGGCTCTGCCTAGTTTGGGACCTTAAGACCTCGTGTGAATGTTAATTAATAAAAAAATTTAAAAAATCACAAGTTTATTTCGTGTATACGTCTACATACATACAGTCTGTAAAATATAGCTCGATCCCGGTGACAGCAGGTAGAATAGCATGTCTACAACTGAGATAATGTCGATGATATCATTAGACAGCGTGCATGTAGTTATTTTTTGGCGTTAGTGCTTGAACTGATACTTCGCTAAAAACTTTACCCATGAGTGAAACACAAACAATTGCACTACACTAGCACTAACCAGGAAATTGCAATGGGCGCGGCGGAAAGGATTCTATCACGTGCACTCTTCTCTGATTGGTCAGCCAGTTGACATTGGTAGTGATTCGCTTATTTAACTGAACTAAACTAAAATGTTGGAAAACTAAATCAATTCTTATAGGGTTACGATAAAGTCTAAATTAATATGAGACTTATCAATAACATCACTAAAAGTTATACATATTTGTTAAATTTGCGGGTAATTTTAGCGAAATGAAGTCGCCACTTATTTGGTCCCTACTAAAACTACCCGCAATGAGCCAGCAATGGAATAAAACTCGTCTAATATTAGTGAGAGCGTTGTATGAAGTTATACGAATTTGAATTTTAGCGTTAATAGAATACGAGCTATTTTAATTTGAAGAATTTTAGTGAATTTTAGCTAGTTCGTGTGATTAACAGAATTAGGGCCATTAGCTTTGTCAGGTGCGAAATTTTATAATCTTTTTACTCACTTGTGAATAAAATAGAATTTTACCATCGATGAGTAAATCTAGCGATTGAGAGCAATAATTTCACTGTACCAACAGTGAAAAATATATTATATAAGTGTGTACTTTGTTCTTGACTTATGACCCGTCCTACTGTGTGTTTATCGCCCATAATATATTTAATGTACTAAGGTATTTACTACCTTGACAAACGGTTAGGTACACAGTATTGGTCAATAAGAGTTTAATCAGCGTCATATAGGAATAAAATATTTAATTTACGTATTAAATCTAAGCTGATTAAACTTTAAAAGTAGGCACATATCACATGTTGCTGAAATACAAGCATAGCCGGGAAGCAAAATAATGTATGATACTGTTTCTACAAGGATTGCACCCTAGTCACGTACCGTGAAGAATTCCACTGGTATCCTAGCGATGAGAAGGGCGGGCCGGCCACCCACGTTAGTGAGAACTAAGCAATTATTGCTATATTACATAGGTACCTATTCATAAATAATGGGCGTACTTAACCATACATGCTTGTCGTCAAACACTATTCATTTCCTGTAAATGTATTGGTCGCCAACCAACGGCAAACAGTCCATTTATTCAGGTCAATTTTCGAGAAAGAGCTTAATCGTAGAATCAACTTTGCTGGTTCGTGTTGAGGAAATTGGATGGAAGCCATTTCCAACCGGTCCTAGTGGAGTCAATGGGGCCGTGAAGGTGTAGTGGAGCAATGGACGATGTATCATCTGAAATAATGATGGTGACAAACAATGATATTATATGTTTATATGAGGTAGATGTCGCACAAGCGCGTTGAAACGGAGGCGGCAAAATTAAGTCAATTGTAGTAATTTTGATTACGACGCGTATTTCAAGCGCAAGTCTAAACATATAGCTATCCTTTTCTATATTATTTGTACCGTATTATCTGTCGCAGTTAGCACGTTTATGTCGTAAAGTAACAAAATCTGAGCACCGCGCAGTATGAATATACGTCATCTTTAGTAAAACATCATTGGTGACAAAGAATATTAATATAACATTACATATTCATTAACCATAAACCACCATGAAAATGTATGGCATATCTCTGAGTCTAGCATACCTCTAGTCTCTGAGGGTTAAATTTAACTGTTAACTTGAGCCCAGGTTTTCTCGATACAGGCTTGCCTAGTGAGGAAACCAAAAGATATTCTCGCTAAGAGATTACATTGTCTGCAAAAGATATATTATATATATAGCGTAGGTATTGTGTATTTTCGAAGCATGTCGAATAGTGTTATAATTATGTATGTAATTTAAGTTCTATATAAGTAATAGCTTTTATATCTTTTGCAGTAATAAATATATTTTCATTTTCATTTTTCATTTTTTTTTTCATCTTCTTTAACTTTTTGACTACAACAATAAAATACTTATAAAATACTTTTTACATTACTTACTATTTACTTCTTGCTTTACTTTATATAATACTTTTTTTTACTTTACTCTATAAAATACTTTCAAGCAATTGTAGTTAATAGAATGCGTGAGAATCTCAGAATCATAACATCAGAGTAAAATGTCATTTTACAATTATTAAACACGAGCGTGCATTATACGAGTTTTGCTAAGTTTCAAAGACCTTCTCCTCAATTGAAATTATTTTTCTAGTGAAAATGAGAGTTAATAAATCAAAATCTTTTTTCCGTGTAGTGTCACCAAATTTTTGGTCATCTTATTACTTGAGAAATACTTTCCTTTTCCTAACTTTTGTAACCATAAGTTTCAAAATACACTGCTCGATTTTCCAAGCGTTTATTTTCACATTGAAATAAAAAGCTTTCCTTCTCACGACATTCTCATATTCTGAGTAACATTACCTTTTTGGGGCTGCCAGTAAACACTTAATCAGCCTTAAATATAGTGCGGTATTCACACAATCACTTTTAAAACCTGACATAGTTTAAACAAGTTTAAAGCGGCGTTCACATTAGTCAAGTGAGCTCGGACCATAATAGGATGTATAATCTTATCGATTCCCAAATATGAATTGAATTTCGAGGGAAGAAAGTAATTTTAATTAAGTTACACTGCATATGCCTATATGCCTTATATGCCTTTATAAGTAGGTAGATGGGAAATCGTTCAGTTTTTTTTTCGTTCAATTTCAGATGATGTGATCATTAAGTAAAAGTTTCGTATCATAAGTAATCACATCCGGAATGGACGTTACATATTTTGGGACCAAATTATTAAACGATTATTAGGGATATTGTCCACGCGGCTAAAACTGTTTAAATTGGTTAAGCAACGTACCCCTTGGTCCCTACTTAGACACGTCGTGACATCTAAACCCACTGTTGATGCTGTAAACGTCTAGAGAGGCAAACAGCGTTAGCCGTACAAATAAAAGAAAAAAAATCAAAGAAGCAGCGTTTCGGGGCTGCCGTTAGAAGTGAAAAATACATAGTTTCTAAGCTAACATGGAAAGCGTGCGGTGACGATGACGCATGTTTCACGCTTTTTGTTCACCCAACAAGTACACAATACACAGTATACATGTAGCTCATGGAAAGCGTGCGGTGACAATGACGCATGTTTCACGCTTTTTGTTCACCCAACAAGTACACAATACACAATATACATGTAGCTCATGAAAAGCGTGCGGTGACGATGACGCGAGTTTCACGCTTTTTGTTGACCCAACAAGTACACAATACACAATATACATGTAGCTCATGGAAAGCGTGCGGTGACAATGACGCGAGTTTCACGCTTTTTGTTCACCCAAAAAGTACACAATACACAGTATACATGTAGCTCATGGAAAGCGTGCGGTGACGATGACGCGAGTTTCACCCTTTTGTTCACCCAAAAAGTGCTCAACGCGACTAAATAAGTTTTCACTTCAAAGAAATTTGGTAATATGTTCAATCGTTTCCATATTTCCGAGAGCACGATCAGCCTGCTCTTGATTTTTTTGTCAAGTAATATGAGTAAACGCAAACGAACGTCATTTTGCTTCTGGATGAGGTTCCAATCACGACAATATTGGCTAAAATTGGGAGAAGGTTTCAAAATTACCTTGAATAAAAAAACAGACTTCGGACGTGCAAATGTGAAATTAGGTTAAATTCACTCCGTTTTGGGGAAAAGAAATACGCCCGGACTGCATTCAGTGCACCAGTTTTGTACCTTGTGCAATGTCTTGTCGTGTTGTAATTTTGCAATGCCATATAAAGAAGAGTTCCAAAGAGTTATTTATTGCTCCCTATTCTTATTCCACGCTTGTGCTTTCGGCTGTATTAACATTGATAAGATCAACAGCTTGGTGGAATGGTCATCAAAATATTTACGTAAACCCCTGACATCTTTTTCTCTGCAAATTTTCTGCACCGTAGGTTGACTGGATGAAATCGCTTTCAGTAATATATTTTCATTGTGTGTTATAATTAAGTAATATTTTCATGAAAATTCTAGTTAAATGTAAGGCATTTTTCTGTTGAATTGTATTGAGTGAACCAGCGACCGTTAGGTTGACACCGACGCTCACACCGCGAGGCCGTCATCGCTTCGACAATATTTCCCACGTTTTCGCCGCCAAAAACAAAAGTCTTGAAAAAGCAACATTTGAATGTGCCCACGGACAGGCACGAAGCATAAATAACGATTCTTAGTCTAAACAAACCTTTACATTGACCCACGTAGGCGGTCCGGCCAATTTTATAACTTGTAATTTCGATGTCATTAACATTATTATTTAATAAGAACTGTGTCTGTAACTGCTACCGAGTGACCAAACGTATATTATTTAATTCGTTTTGTTTTTATACATATGGATAATTGTATAAATTAATTACAACGGCGGTTCAATATACATTATTTTGATTGCTTTTTGACAATAAGTAAGGTGTAAAGTGGTTTTTGATTGATTGATTATGCATTATAATCAATCGGTCACCAAAGACGGTCGCCGTGGTGCAGCGGTCAATGTCAGTGACATGACTTCTGTGTCTCCGGGACCCTGGGTCCGAATCCCGGCAGGGGCAATCATTTGTGCGATGAGTGTAGATGTTTGTCCCAAGTGTTGGGTATTTGTGTGCTGTGATTGTGTGTGTTCATGCCTCCTGCGACACAGGGAATCCTAGAGTGGGGGCCTGAGTGTAAACAAAATTGTTAAATCACGTTTTTCTTACTATCTCTGTAAAAAAACGATGGACCTAGCCTGTCTGATGTCAACATGAAATGCATTCTAGCAGCGGATGGTCTGTTGGATACAATCATGATAGAACGTCATAAGTTGTATGGAAGTTCTTTCCCTCCTTTTTTGGGTTGGTTAATTAGTCGACATTTTAACAACTTCTCGCTATAAAGATTTTTAAGTACAAATGTTCCAATTCTAGCAAGACTTTAGTTTCTGTTGAATGTAATATTTATGTAATTTTTCAACCGACTTAGCTATTCAACAACAAAGCATACAGATTACTTTTTTTTTAATTAAGATTAACACAAGGTCTCCAGGTCCCAAACTAGGTAGAGGGACTACTATGGGAACCTGATGACAGATATATGTACTTATATACTTTACACACCCAGACACAGGTCAAATAGACATGTTCATACACATAAATGTTTGACCTGTCCGGGAATGGAACTTGTACAGATCCGGACCATTTAAATTATAAGCTTGTGTTTGACCACCATTTTACCTGATGTTAAGTGATGGCGTAGTCTGATCTTTCCCATCACTAAAATGGCTGTTTAAATAATCGTGTATACAATGATAAACGGCTCAAAGTAATTGAACGTTAATATAGGTACTTAAAGGTTTTAATATTAAACTAAAGTGTATCTTTTACGATAAAACCTTAAAATGTCAAACTACTTGTAATACGTAATATTCTTTATTTTTAATTTAAGCAAAGAGGTTACGTTTTGTTTTTAAAAAAAGTGTATCAAGTTTATTTATTTATTTAATTAAGAGAAAGTTAAAATTAAGCTCGACACCACAAAGTTCAATTCAGTCATAAAATTAAATTGACATGGTAACACCGTTAAAGAGGATATAAATTCCATTAACAAATTAAAAACTTCGAATCGAAAACCAGCAATTACATTAAACAGTTCATTTATAACAAGTTAAGACCTTATTACAGCTATATTGCTAACCAAAGGGTTTTATGGCGGCAAATGATGATGGATAAGACCTACTCCAAAATTAGTATTTCTTCGGATATTGATGTGTAATAGTGGTATAATATTATCAGTACATATACATAAGTACCCGTGAAAGTGACTGAGCATAAGAAAGTAGAACAAAATGGCCTACAAGGCAAAAATCTTAATTTCTCACCATAATCTCCAACCCACTACTTTACTGAATCAAACGGGGAGGGCATTTTGGGGTAAGCTTATGCTTACAACTTGGTGTAACTAAATTATTTACACCACCAAAATGCATATGAAATGCGAAGCCAAACTGAAGCACAAAAATAACGCAAGTGTACAACTTCTAATCAGACAGGAAAAATCTTTAATTTTGGCGACACGTAAAAGTGCTTTCATACATGTAATTTTCTACGAAATATATAGGGATGCGAAGTACAATAAAAAAAAGAAACAGTTAAAAAGACTTTACGAAGCAATAATAACAATAATAATTTTGTGAAAAACACTTGGTTGAATCAAAGTTCAGATGCAGAAGGTACTCCGTACTCCTTGGCACAGCGCGTATTCTTCGGAGGTTTCTCACTCTGCAGCCTTAGCCACCGGTAGCTTGGGCCCTGCCCCTCTGCCAGCGGTACTCTTTTTTTCTCAGCCATGTGCGTCCACTGCTGGACGTATGCCTCCCCCATATAGCGGGGATTTGCCAATACTCGCCACGCTTGGCAGACGGGTTGGCGAGCGCAGTATGATTTCCGATCCTCAGAAGGCGCTGCTGCCCACCTCCTGGTACGTGATCCCTTAGCCGGCTCTTACGGCACCCACGGGAAGAGATGGGGGAGTACTATTCTAGGCCGGTACCACCACGGTACAGCGACACGGTACACAGTACCAAGCGGTACTCTAGATTTTGGATTTTATAATACCTTTATTACTTGGTGTTTTTGATATATGTACAACAACTAGACCTAAAAGAGAAATATAATATACCTAATACTGTCTATAGATTTTTAACAAAAGGTTTTATGTAATCTGAGTTTTTAATGCAAATGTATTTTATGGCCATTAATGAGCCTATGGACTCAACAAATACAATGTAATATTTAAATTTAATAAACATAACTGTTTCAATAAACATATTTTGTATTTTGATTAAAAAAACTACACATTTAAAAAATACATACGCTATAGATTAAGAAAATACACAATTCTTAACACTTTTACTAATAACGAAGAGCACAATTATTAAATAATACGGAGTTAGCAGTTATTTTTTATATATCTACAATTAATTACAGGGCATAATTTATATAAATAATTTGATTTTATTTACAGTTGTTGCATTACAGTTCCATTACACAATTATTATTATCTAAGAGATAGGTACAATATCTAAAATATTTTCTACAATATCTATTAATTAAAACATATAATATGTCATCAAATTATGGGAGAGACAGACACGAAAGTTCAGACTATCTACTCTAATGAAAATAAGTAAATAAATAAATTGAATTTTCTTGTCTCTTCGTTCAGTGCTTCTGTCAATGAATTCAATGATATCCTAGTTCGTTTCTACATTCAACCTCACACCTTTTATAAACATATCATTCTTCACGCGTCCCACACTTTATACGTTCATATTGAAACGCTTGGTAAATACTCCAACTGGCAACACATTTGTAAACTTCTTAAACTGACAACTGACAGTTAAGTAAATGTACATGTACAATTGTACACCCACGACTTTACTAAATAATTCATTTAACTAATTGCCAATGCCACTCTATTAAGATCTGAGATAAGGGTAACAGTGGTACGAGGTACTTATATTAATCGTTGTGTGTTTGTTTTTTTAGTCGATTAGCACTTAGCGATATTATCTGGACGGAATGTTTTATTTAGAAATAAAAGAGTTACGAGTTGCGGGAAGGTGTGAAAAACATGTAACAAAAAGAGTACTGAGTATGAGCATTGAGCGTGGATGGATTTAGGAGTAGGGGTAGGCTGATGGAGGGAACTGCGTGAAGAATGATATGTTTATAAAATGTGTGAGCATTGAGATGACTAATGTAGAACGCAGTGGAAGAGGAAACCAAGCTAATCCGAGCCCATCTAGCGTGGGATAATGACAAATAGAAGAAGAAGAACAGATATACACATACCAAACAACAGAATCACTACCAATGTTTATTTTATATTTTTCGTGGTCGAAGATGTCATCACACAATCAAGAATACTGACTCTCAAGGACTGCTGCCTCAATAATAATAAGTAGTTATACGTTTTCAACTGAACAATGGCAATACTGTAACCGGAGTCAGCAAAGAGAAGATAAATATCTATAATATGTATATTATCGTTGTTTTAAGCACTAAGCAACAAGCTTAGAGCTCATACGTCAGGTCTGTCTCCTGTCTGTATCTATTGTAATGATAATAAAAAATAAAGAAACTTGGTCGAATTTATAGAAACATTGCTTTGAAAACGTGTGCAGTCCTGTCACAAATAAAGATAGAAAAAAACCTTCGTTGTAGGGACAAAAAAACCATTGGAAATAGGAACTTTGTTTTTCACAAATCCAGACAGAACCACTGATTAGAAAGCGAACGTGACGGACAGAACGTGTGTTACCAGTGATGACTTACGGAATTGAAACGTGGTCTCTGACTATGGGCCTTCTGAACAGGCTCAGAGTCGCACAACGAGCTATGGAGAGGGCTATGCTCGCTGTTTCTCTACGTGATCGAATTAGAAATGAGGAGATCCGTAAAAGAACGAAACTCACCGATATAGACCAGCGGATTAGCAAGTTTAAGTGGCAGTGGGCAGGGCATATAGTTCGAAGAACTGATGGCCGTTGGAGCCAAAAGGTTCTCGAATGCAGACCACGGACTGGCAAGCGCAGCGTAGGACGGCCACCGACCAGGTGGACAGACGACCTGACTAAGATCGCAGGCAAGGGGTGGATGCGGGCCGCTTCCAACCGGCCCTTGTGGAAATCAATGGGGGAGGCCTATGTCCAGCTGTGAACGTCCTATGGCTGAGATGATGATGATAAGACAGAACGTAAATAAAATGTTCCCTAGAAAAACAAACAGGAGCCACAGAGCCAGTTTCACATTCGCAAAGTTATTTGTAAATGTCCGTCGTAATTTTCCAATTAAAATGCGTATAATTATTTTCTCTAGTTGCATCACCTAATAAGGTGGTTGCGAACTTGTGACAGCAATAAAACTACAAACGCTATATTATGAGCACAATAAGTCAAGTGAACAAATCACTTGACTATGAAAGGCACGGTTGAAAAACATACAATTCGGAGATATGGAAAGGCCTTTGGTTTCATATTTGCCGCTGTTGAAAAGAACTTTCGCAATAATTGTTTAAAAAAAATATTCATAAGTGGACAGTAAATTATCTTTAGATATATGAAATAAAGTAATCATTGTGATTCTGTTTTCTAATTTAAAACGGAATATTTGGTGTTGTTCACTCATCCCTGAGGAGACAATCTGATCACAAATCATGAACTATATAAAATAAAAGGATATTCTGACTACAATGGCTCTAGAGTTGTTTATAGTGACAAAAACCGTTGCGTAAGGACTTAATGGCGCATAGTAGTGGGTATGGGCTGCCCTAGCTACTGTTAGTTAATATATCCTACCTTTAGATCATGACAAACATTTTCAAGACAACATACCCTAGTAGTAACTATGTTATTCACTCAAACTATCCAAAATTCTCTAAAATACAGATGTAATTAAAATAAAGTCTTATTCTGTCTACTTTAAACTACTTAAACTACGATTGCTTAAATTAAAATTCGTTAAAATGAATTCTATTCCTAATGTCAAAACAGTTACATTAGTTTGCATTTAGTGAGCATCAAATCACAAATCGCCATTGCCATCAGCGTGAACTCCTAGACTGTACATTAAGCATTTCTAATGAAATGGTCATATATTCTCTGGTACGGTTGAATGTCCAAAGTGAGCCCGGCCATGGGAAAAACTACGCTTGTAAAGAATTGATCAACGTCCATTATAGAAACAGTATATTCTTGACGAAAACTTTGTACTGAACGGTATACGGACTCAAATGTATGAATAAGCGGTGTGTTTAGTAACTCTGCCTACCAAAAAAAGATTCTCAATTCGACTGAGTTTTATAATGTACTCGTAATAAAAGGTACGTCTGAACTTTTTTCTAGGTGAATCTATTTTGTTGATTCTTTTCTATTTGAAAGCTTGAAAGCGTGAAGCTTTGAAAAGCTTTGTGCTTCCCATGTCGGCCCATTTAAATTTGATCCATATCTGAAGTTTTTGAGTTATATTTCATAATGTTCATTTGATTGACTACATTGATGATAGTCTCATTTTTTTTTTCAAGAAAACTCAGAATATGTTTTCTTGATAATAGTGGAAGTCGGTTTTTATAGTTTTTTAAAAATCTAATTATTTTTCTTCTAAGATATAAAACTAGAGCTATGCAAATTAATATAAACCAAACAAAGATGGAATGAAAATCCCACGTATGTAAAATTAAGTTATTTGTTCCTAATTTTAACGGCGACATGATAATGAGAAATTTATAAAAAGACAAACCTTTTCATTTAGCTAATCTAAGAAAAAATAAGTCTCATTATTATTTTTTTCTCAGACATATGCCTCCCCCATAAAGGGGGGAGTTAATAAATTAAGTCTCATTTAAATATCCCTAATTGGTTAAACACCAAATAGAGATATCAACATAATGCTATGTATTAAGGCGACAATAACGTTAAATTTTCTGTTAAAGGTAAAGTGATAAATTCTTCTATAAGGGCCTAAGACAAATCGATGGAATAACTTAACTTTAATGAATATTTACTAACTTGCTAAAGGGGCGTGGTTCAATTAATTTAAGCTTAACAAACGTAACACATGTGTCGGCTGATTGAATTTAATTGGATAGTTATTTTTTTTAATTCAATTGTTATTCAGACAATTTATTGGCTTATTTATCTAATAATACTATTGTGGCGGGAAAATTTGACACAGAACATTAATTTTGTATTTTTTTTTTACAAAAAATAGTGTGTAACGGTGGATATTACCATTTGTTACCCGTGAAAGTGCACAGAAGTGAATAGAAAAGAGGAACAAAATGACAAATTTTCATTTCTTTATTTCGCTCCGCAATGTCCGGGTTAAGTTCCAGTAAAGTACTCACTATTTTACTGAATCATACTGAGGTACTTTCGGGCTCTGCTTTTAGTTTTATGCACAACTTGATTTAACTACAATTGAAGAATATTAAACTTGACTTACTGACTTGAAAATCATTACGTTCAAATATTTATTTACTTTCGTTTGTGTGAGCATGAATTAATAGATTTAAAAAAACATACGGGTCGAATTGAGAACCTCCTCTTTTTTTTGAAGTCGGTTAAAATAACAAACTTAGTTGCTATGGTTTTTTGTTGGGAGTAACTTCACATGTTTAACCTTATTTTTCTAAATAACACCTGCGAAGCCAGGGCGGGTCACTAGTTTATTTTCATATATCAGCTGCCTCATACCACCACATTAATAGATTTAACATATAGAAAACAATATTTATCTAATAGATCGCTATCTGACAAAATAGTACATGCCTACGCAAAACTCATAAGGTTTATGTATTTCTGTGGGAATAATACTATAAATACTATAAAATTGATCACTTACATTCACGCTCCAGTTATGATATTTAATTCAGAAAAGCTACATTTAGAACGTAGTGAATACAAAATGTTACTACACTCTAATTTACTGTTTCACAATAAATACTCAGCTTCTTTTAGTGCATTCGATGAAGGACAACGGTAGGTTCTTTACTTCGACAAAGTTCTAACACGTTTGCTTATTGATGCATTTGAGTTTAAATCTGCATATCTAGGTGAACTGCAGGTGTAAGATGGAGGTTATAAGTTATGATTATTATGCGCCGGTACTGGTAACATTCGCGTTCTGGATTATGTAGGTTTGCGAGATGTGGAAATGGAGCCCTTTCGCAATAATGCGTCATTTCGCGGCGATTGAAACATTCACGTACACTTTCCGAGGTAATGTTTTGTTAGTGGTGGTCCGACCACAAAGTGAGCCCGGGAAACCCTAAATAAGTAGGTATCAGTTTGTTATAAATTATCTGTGTACCAATGTGCGAGATTAGTCCAACTACTTTTTTCAATGCTAAAAATAATGGTCTATGTGTACAATTCTGTATTGCGGCTAGGGGTTGTATCTTATATGCCATTATGTCAATGCATAATTTAGGTAAAGTTGTGTTTGGAAACATGTGTTTAATGCTATTTAGGAGTGTATAATGTGGTTAAAAGTTATCTTGACGCTTATTTTTCAACCGCTCTCCCGCGCTCAGATACTGCAAACCAAGAAAGTATCAAAAACCCTTAGTAATTAAGATGATCAGGATACGTGTATATTGTACAAACATATAATATATGAAGCAATAATAGCTAAGCGGTGCGAGCGTCGGCTGGCAAACTGACGGACGTTGGTTTGATTCTTCCTCCCAACGACTTCCGATGGAGGTAATGCCGTTATCAAATTCCCAACATGGTGGTAGGATACTTTCGATTACCCGACTGAATAGCTGCCACCCTCATGTTTGAAAAACTGTCACCAAACATAGTGTGTTCAGGCAGCAGTCCCTGAGAGCCAGTAAACATCCAAAGGTCTAGCGTGATTACATTGCATCTTCGACCACATCGTCACCGACCATGAAGTGGTCAAAAGATAGATCTATGAAGTATGTATGTATCTATGTATTGTATCTACATACAAATGTTGCAATAAATGACTTAAACTGAAACGAATCGTTGATAAGTAATCCTTTTCTTTATAACTAGTAGCGACCCGCGGTTACATCCACATGGATAAAGGTTTTCCCGTTACCTCAATTATCCCACGGTATCTATATTCTATTCAACTATTTTCCGTGATAAATAGCCTATGTAATATTCGAGGGTCTAAACTACCTCTGTACCAAATTTTATCGAAATCGGTGAAGCCGTTTGAGCGAGAAGGAGTAACAAACATACACACATACACACAAACTTTAGCCTTAATAATATTAGTGGGATGGCACTAGTTGCGCCCACCATACCATACCTTACCAAATTTCTTCGAAATCGTTTAGCCGTTTGAGCGTGAAGAAGTAACAAACATACACACAAAATATCGCTATTATATTATTAGTAGGAGGAGGACAGAGTCACCGAATGTTTTGTGTTAATTTTAAAAACATTTTAGTGTAAATGTAAGAAAAAACGATCTCAAAATACCTATTTATACTGCTAAACCTTAAATGAAAACCGTCGTTTTGCTGAAATAGTTAAAATAACTTATAATTGGCATTAATCTATAGTTATGTATTTTTTGTTACAACGGAATGTGTAGTATTGCGGGAAACGGTGAACGTTACATATTTGAGCTTTTAGGTACTGAACTACGTAGAATACATTGCATTTTCGAATGGGTAACTAATTTTATCGATATGTAAAAAAAAAGTAGCTTTTAGAGTTCCGTGGCAGAAGGGTAACAAATGGAACATAGACATAGACATAAATTTATTTGTGGCAAAAAACAAAAAAAACAATAAAAATGGTAAAATTCAAACTAATATTTTTTTTATACTGTTATAGATTTAGCGTTTTATCCACAACCTCACTTGATGGTCAGTGACGATGTGGTCGAAGATGTAATCACGCTAGACATAGAAAGCCCCAAAATAACACAAGTTTTTTGCCGCAAGCCGATTCCAGCTCAGCATAAAATTCTGGTTACTACAACCAGCGCTGGTCTTCCGTTGGGACCACCAAGTGACGTACGAATGTACACTGCACACAGTGCACACATAATAATATTTTTGAAGCAAAATACAATTGTGACACAAAAAATAAAAATACTGTATAAGTACCAAATTGATTTTGTTTTTGCTTCCCTCAGGCAGCACATGAAGAGAGGCGAAATTCGTCAATTTATTTAAGATACGCGACTTTTGTAATATTTTTGAAATAAATGCATTTTTTTTTTATTATTATGTGTCTTCGTGTGTCTCGTAAGTTGTATGAGTGTTGGTCTGTGCAGAAGTAGGTGTTTGAGGATGCGTGTGGAGTAAAAGTGTATTTGTGGTGTAGCGCTGTGTGGCAAATGTATAAAAGATAGCAATAAATAATACAACTTAAGAACACTTAATAATAAAAATGATTATGCATATATTACAAAAAAAAAATATGAACATTTCAAATTATTATATTATTTATTGCATGACTGTGTGTAAATAATGTAATTATATAGGATTAGTATTCTAATTTTCAAATACATGATGTTTATCATGATAATATAAGTTTTTCCCAATGTATAACTGCTTATATGCTGAATAAGTGGATCTAGAGAACATAAATGAAATTTCTCACATCAATATGTATTACCTAGAACCACAAGTTAATAAATCATTTATTATTTACAACGTTTAGAAACGTAGCGAATTTAAAGGCCTTTCCATCTTCATCTAAGAGATGTGTTTACCGTATTTTCGATTGGATGATAGCAATACATTTTACAACAAACATAGTGAATATAAGATCTATTAGCGTGGTACGGAACACTTCATGTGCAAGTTCGACTCGCCACTTGACCAGTTTAACATATTATATTCCCAGCTTTTTATTTACAACATATTATACGACCTATATTAAAGGCTTATTCAGCTTATTTTAGTACATTTAAAAACGTACACCAATGAAGTTATGTAAAGCTTGCTTATATATAAAAAAGTTAACAAGGATTTATTGGGCGATGGTACGTGTGTCGATCGGCACACCTGTTGCAACTCTTTCCTCGGTAGTCTAAAGTTTATAGGATACTGCACTCTACAGTTATATAATATATATATTACTGTGCTTATATAACCTGCCCTGCTATGTGCCATTTCAAACTATAATAAATTTCTGTGCTAAATTCCGCTCAAATGTGATTGGGTATTCAGGCGTCATTAAACAACAAATATGCAAACCAACAAAAAATTTCACATTTAATAAATATCAGATAGGAAGTTGGATAGTAGTAAGATTATTATCAATATGATCGTGCAAATCTTGGCATTTATCAGAGTTTAAAAAAACATAAGTAACGGATTTAATGTAGAGCGGTTTCGACACTTCGTTAATTCGACGCGACTTTCTCGAAATGTTGAAAAGTTACGCACATATTCGTAACTTTCAATAATTTACACTTGGGGTATTTTAACGAAGACATTATTAATTCTTCGCGATTCGCACTGAGATGGGGTAATTTAGCATTCTTGACAGGGCAACCAAGATTTATAACAATTTGACCAAAAATTTAAAACATTTTATTGTGTGACAGTGTACGACGGGTGCTCAAAGCTATGAATGAATATATGAATGTGGTTAACAATGTAGTTCGACATCTGTAAATACTAAGATAAGTTAATAATAATCAAACCGTCCACTAGAATGTTTGTTTTCACTCTTTTGAGCTTAGCGTGATTTGCACGCTGATATAGCGTTAAAACTTTTTTCACCGCTTTATAAAATGATGGCAGCCCGAAAAGGGCTGCAACCCCTTCAAAATCGATTTAACTTTACATTAACCCCTAACCTAGACATTTGTGTGGGGTTAATAAAAAGTTAAATCGATTTTCAAGGGGTTGCGGGTTTTTTCGGGCCATCACCAGTTTATAAAGAAGTGCAAATAGTTTTTATGCTATATCAGACAAATGGTTCGTCGTACAGAAACTATTTGTCGATGTTATATTTTTATCAAATCGAACAAAAATTTTTTTGTTTGAATTAGTTTTTAAATGTATGTATGTGATCGATGTGTGTATGTATGTGAGGTGTAAATATCTGAATAAAAGCCTATATTATTATTAGTATTATTATATCTTTTTCATAATTTTCCTATAAATAAATCAGTAGTGCATTTTGACAGACGGATTTTTAAGCAATACTTTACATTTAAAACTCTTTCAAATTATATCTTTTCTTCATTCTTTTCTCCCTATCTTTTTGTTAGGGTTTTATAGCGCTGCGAATCTACCCTAGGTTAAGGGATGAGTGATGAAGAATTTCGCATTCATTAAATATACAAATATATTAAATATATAAGGATGTAGAAAATTATACACAATTTGAAACAAAAAAATTACCGTGACTTCTATAATGTTAACGTGAAAAACGTTCTCTGCGCAGGTGAAACCGCGAGAAGCAGCTAGTCTAGTAGGCACACTTACATCTGCGGTTAAAGTCCTCTTCAGTCCACTTATCACATCTATCAAGTTCCGTAAGACTATTTTTGCCGTCGCTGTCAGTCCATATTTTCCAACACAATAGGTTGGCCCGACTTATCACTGTTAGATCTCATTCGGAATAATGGTAGGTGGTATCTAGCGTAACGAGAATTCTTGTTGGCAGTTTAGCACCTTCACTTCGCCTTTGATGTTTGTTTTTAATTGCCGGTTTGTTTCATCATTCTCTTTGATAACGAAATTGTTGGATAGTTCGTTGCTTATTGTAACAATTTATTTTATTATAAACAAGCCGAGCTCCGCAGTTTTACTCGCGTGGTGATGAAAAACGGTGGTGATGATGATGAAAAGTAGCCTATGTGTAATTACAGCGTGTGAGCTACTTCCATAGCAAATTTCATCAAAATTGGACTAGCAGTTTGAGGGTGAAAGCGTAACAAACAAACAACTCACATTCACATTTATATTATTTACTTAAATAAATAAATATGAGTCTAGAACCTATCTCCAAGGCAAATTTCATAGAAATCGAAGCAGCCGTTTGAGCGTGAAGGAGTAACAAACATACACACTTACACTCATAACTTTAAAATGTATTAAACTAGTGGGATAAAATGTACTTTGTGTGTATCTTCAAAATATCATGGTCATTTTTTAACAAAGCTCCCCGTGGCCCCCTTATGCCCTAGGCATCAGCCTTCCTTCCAGAAAGGAGTGCTGACCATAAAGGTTGGTTGATATCTTTGGCGGATTAACCATTAGTCCAAGTTTCTGAACGCTCAAATGTTAATCCCGGTTGTAACAATCGGAACCGACAGCTCCGAGTGGACTGGTCACCAGGAGTCAGGTATGTTGCTTAACCCAGTTGATCGGTAAAGATCGCGGGCCTAAACTCCGGTACAAACGCTTCAACTCACTCCCACCCACTTCCATTTCTTGTTTTATTACGTTGTCTGTGACTTTTTAACCTTTTACACTCGGCGTCAAAAAAATCGCACCTCGAATCGAAAATAACTTTCAAGCGTTTTTATACCCCTTAAACACACGCATTTACCCCACCAATACTTGGCGTCATTTGAAATCCCATTAAATAAACTCAAAAAACCAATCAATTATTTTTTATTGGAACAGTGCAAAAAACAATAAAGTTTACAAAACAATAAAAATCATTTATTGAGCCTTAATCAAAACTAGATTATATGCACAAAAAAATGACACCAATATTGGTTGGGGTACATGATAACGCTTGAAAGTTATTTTCGCGGAGATGCGATTTTTTCGACGCTAAATTTATATAAAATCGTCCGTATTTGAGACCTGAATTGGTCGTTCTGTGACTACTTTATCTCATTGATAAATATCCTCAGATATATTTTGATACAAAATGTATTTTGTTTTACCTGTATGATTATATTATCAATGTAACTAGTAAGTTGTCACGGTCATCTTCTCATCGATCATATTCTTACAGAACTTTTACAGGGTTCATGAAACTAGCATGAACGGACATGAACAAAATTATGACGTAATGCATCTGAAGCCATAATTTTAAAGGGAAAAGCGTATGTAAAGTGCCATGTAATATGAAACATTCTAAGCTAATTTAAAACTCCATTAAAATTTCCTAGATGGTACAGTACGCGCAGCCTATATTTGTGGCATTGAAGTTAGGTTTACCAGTAAAACTGTTTGTAATCGAGCAGAGTGAGCTAGAAAGGAAGATGCGTAAAACGAAAGCGTGTGAGCGAGACAGTTATATACTAGTTAAACCCAGTCCCTTACGACTCAAAAATACTGCGCGGCTACATGCAGACTACTTCAGACAAGCAAGCTTACGTTGTGACTAATGTAGGTACGTTTTCATTGTACAAATTCGCACATTGCAGATATAAATCTTTCTAAAAGTCGCAATCACCCCACAGATAATACATTAGCTACTACGCAAGTAACAGATGTGTAATTCCGCATGTGTAAGGTTATTTCGGCGGCGCACCTTTGAATTCCATACTTGTCGTAAAGTTGACAACTGGTTGCTAAGAGCGCAGGTACCACGTCAGTGTCATCTTGGTGTGAATTGTTTTTGGATACTTCTTTTTGCGGAAATGTTTTCTTTTTGCTGTTGATGATGCAGATTGGATTCATTTATATTTGTTAGGTATACCGAGTTAAATACATAACGTATAGGTGGTGTAATTTTCGTACGAAATTACAAGTAAAGTGGAGTTTATTTCGAGTTTTGTCTTTGCACTGGTGTATAGTTATTATATTGTATAGTTATTATATAAGCCGACTATATAGATTGAGTTAAACTTTTTTTATGTATAAGATATCATTTTCTTGCGGTACATGTAAGACATGTAGACAAATACATTTTTTTGAATTTTTGCACGCGGACGATTTTTAATGGTCATAATTTAACCTGTATGTATCTTATTAAATTGGAGCGTTATTTTCTGAAAATCGCCATCCATAATCATTGAATTACATTAGACCATGTATATTGTAGTTACAAATGAGAAAATTTTCTTGTTCACAACTGAAATATTACGCTCAATAGATAGTAATCTATAGAGCGTAATATTTCAGTTGTCATATTTTAGTATTTATTTTATATTCATCATATTTTAATTATACAACATCAATAATTATATTAATGTTTTTATCTGCAAACAAGCAGAGTATAATATTTTATTATAAACTTGTCTTGTTCTCGCATGAATATAGCCTGTTCAAAGCTAGTTACTTACTGGACCCCCTACACACTCACATTACCGAACCGCACTTCTCACACCGACTCACCCTGGAAGTCTACTAGCTCCCACAGACACAGGGAATCCTACTGTGGGATTTAGGAATCATTAAAATCTAAGAATACTTACTCAACAACTTTACACACTGATAAAAACATATTATCTTATTAGTACTAAGTAGTTAAATATAGTTTTTAAATGAAAGTATAATAAATTGCAATAGGTACCTGTGATGAATAATTTCAATGTAAATATTAAGTTTAAATTTATCTACCTCCATCTACCATCATGCTGGGAATTTGATACCTTCGGGGCTACCTTCTCCGGAAGCTCCATCCGTTTTTGGGGATCGAATCAGCATCCATCAGTTTGACAGCCGACGCTCCCATACCGCTAAGCTATGATTGCTTCAAATTTTTATGCAAATACCGTGTAATGACTATTATTATCAGTACAAAACATGGTCATTACAATCCATCTGATCGTTTTTTTTTGCTTGGTGGTACCGGCCTAGAATAGTACTCCCCCATCTCTTCCCGCGGGTGCCGTAGGAGTCGGCTAAGGGATCAACGTACCAGAAGGTGGGCAGCAGCGCCTTCTGATGATTGGAAATCATACTGCGCTCGCCAACCCGCCTACCAAGCGTGGCGAGTATTGGCAAATCCCCCCTATATGGGGGAGGCATATGTCCAGCAGTGGACGTACATGGCTGAGAGAAGAATTAACGAGTATCAAAACTCACTGGACATTTTTGGCGACTATTTGGCGAAGTATAAAATTAATTGGAATTCAGCAACCAGGGCCGAATTGGCCCGTCGTACTTCCTAACTCTTCCTTCAATTACTTAGTTGGTTTTGTATGTGAAATATATATATATATATATATTTCACATACTGACGAATCCCTGACAACTCATGAAAAGCTACTACTAATTTTTTATAAGTATAATAATGTTTTTGTCCGGTGACTACTGCTTGCAACTCCGGTCATATCACAACGTGATTTTTTTAAACATTTCTTCAGGTCTCACGAATATTTTTTATGCTTGCTGTTGCAGTCGTCATCAAAACTGCTTTGTAATTTACTTACTTTTCTACTGCGTTCAATAAAGTGCACCATCTATCTAATACAGAAGAAAATAATTCAAACCAGTTTAGACACAACTACTTGAAGAAATCACAAACATACTGACACTTTCCCATTTATAATATCTATGTATGAAGTCAATTTATTAAATAACAGATAGAAAAACAAACTCTCTGTATATGTAATCAAGTGACGTTTTCCAAAATTAAATATTCACTGGTTTTTGGCAAAAGTTTTTTTTATGGGACAACATTCACACAATGTCTTCAGATCCCAAATTAGGCAAAGTCTGTACTATAGTAACCTGATGACCGATATATGTATATATATACTTATATCATATACACATATACAAATTATTTACTGCAGCTAAAATTTTCCTGGAACACAAATGATAAATTTCAAAATACACATATGCCTAGGTGCGCCTTCAATTTAATCTCAGGCATAAAATTAAATACACTGCAGGTCAGTCAGAGCCCATTAATCATGCATGTGATTTATCTGCGCAACCGATGCATGTTATTTTAATAATAATTTACAATAGTACAGATTTATTAATAATGTAGCATGTTCAACAGTTATTAATAATACGACGTGCGTCGTAACTCAGTTAACACCGTGTACCTGTTTTGATTCGCTAGATTCAGCGATTCGCAAGCGTGCTGATACAACTAAAGAATATAATTCATCTAAGTTGAATTATTTGCGGTTTGTGAAGGGTTTTTCTATCGGGTCCCCTTTTATATGAGTTTAAATCTTTAATATTAAATATATATTGAGACAAATTGTTTAAAAGCCGAAAACTTGCTAAAATAATAAGTTCCTAACGGATACCGCAAGAGATGAAAATTGCAAGTGACTAGTGACAGAGGTGTAAACGTCGATGTTCCTAATAAGCGCGAAAGAAAGAGGGTAAATCGATTTGTTTTTATCCACCCGCAAAATATACGCATTATCATGACGCGCGTTATAGTGTCGAAATATCGAGCGAGACCTAAAAATATCAAAACGAGACGGTAATTATCCTGTTCCTAAAGTACTATCTCGTCCTAAATCCCTTATAAGGGATACAACAATAAAATTTGATTAATATTTAACATTAAACTGGCTAAATGCATTATGCCGTGCGCACCCAAAATTAAAAAATAATAACTTAGAAAAACTATCACCAAACACATAGGTAGTGTGTTCAGGCAGCAGTCCTTAAGAGCCAGGAAGCATTCTAAGTCTACCGTGATAACATCTTCGACCACATCGTCAGTGAGCATCAAGTGAAAGCAAGCGGAAGAGCAGAGAGAGAGCAAGTCGAACGCTAGTCTATACAGTATAACAATTTTCAGACATAATAATTCAAATCCTTAAATTTTGGAGAAAAGAATTTAGTTCGTTCGAATCGGCTTAATAAAGTACATATCTCACCCCAGCCAATAAACTAAGAGAATTGTGATATCATTGAGGTTATAAAAACCCATAACTATGTATACATATTAAAATTATGTATAAGTATTAAAATCAGATCAATTGGTGTATCAGATAAAAATAATCAAATAGTGAGAGTATACTCTTTCTAGATGACTAGGTTTTATGTAATTTAGAAATAATGGGATTCTTTTTCTAAATATTACGCCTGAACGCGAGGTCTTTTTTTCATTATAATTTTTTATTTCGTTTTTTTGCTTAATGAACCACCCAGATACTATGAAACGGACACGGTAGCTCTGTGTGCATTTATAATGTGTATAATAAAATATATATCGTAAAAAATACTTTTTATCTCAATTCACACAAACATATTTAATAGCGTCTTTTACCTACTACTATAACAATTATTTACGTCAATGATCATATACAACATCGCTGCAACTACAGTTTTTTTTTATCAGTTTTATCTTTTATGTTCAATAAATATTTACATAATCGTGTATGATTCGAATATGAAAAATGTTGATGCTAGTCTGTGGTCAGAATACAATCTGTCTTTCAAAGCATATTTGGAAAATCGATGGGGTTTCCACGAATTTGAACAGATTTACGAGTATAGTCAGCCAGAAATCTGAATTAAATTATTTGATGGATGTTCTTTAACAAGAACTCCACGGAACATCTGGGCAGCATGTTCTCTATTCTGAACGTGATATTCATAACATATTAATGCTTTGTGTGTTGGTTTTGGTGACGCAAATGGTGGATAAGTAGATGCCTTGAAATGTTCATAATTATAACAACTATTGTGCACATTAGTATATCTGTATTGTTAGGAATGATAATGTAGGAATATAGTTGGCATTCTTTGTTTATTTTATTATGTGGAATATGATGTGGGTATGTAGCCCATACATACGTAAACTCTTTTATTTTAATATCATATATAATAAATTATATATCATTATATCTATACTATCATCAATATATCGTTAAAAAAATTTTCATCATCTTGCTCAAAACGTGAGTCATGGTAGCGTACCAGAGCAGGGCTTAAGTGAGTCAAGGAGCTTACAAAACCGAAATAGTATTTTAGGTTTGAAACTGCGTTGCAAACACAATTGCATTGTGGCTACAGAAAATGTATTTATTTTATTTTCACGCAATAGTAGTGAATAGTATAAAGAGCCGCCGTGATGGCACCGGCCTAGAATAGTACTCCCCCATCTCTTCCCGTGGGTGCCGTAAGAGTCGGCTAAGGAATCACGTACCAGAAGGTGGGCAGCAGCGCCTTCTGAGGAGTGGAAATAATACTGCGCTCGCCAACCCGCCTGTCAAGCGAAGCGAGAATTGGCAAAACCAGCCTATATGGGGGAGGCATAATTATGTCCAGCAGTGGATGACCCATTGCTGTGAAGAAGAAGAAGAAATATAAAGAGATACACGGCGCTAAAAACCCACCATAACTCGGTTTCTATGGATTTCTTCGCTAAAGCTCGGGAATAAAACTACGTAATATATTATGAGTCATTTTAGCCCCTTATGTTTTTCGTTCGGTTATGTGCGCGCCTAATTCGCACGGTCCATTTAATATCACGCAAGTTGTTGTCAATTCTTAAATAATAATATATAGTTTGCTAATCATTTTCCTTTGTATATTTTATGTTACAACTTATTACATAAAAATTCAAAGGCAAACATGATTTTACTTAGGATTTTACATGGAAATTTGAAAACAACTTTTGTAAATATTGTATGTAAGTTTAAATGAACATTTTGTAAATTGATATTTCAGAAACAGTCATTAAATACGCTTGCTTGCAAATGAAATACTTTTCAAATATTCCTAAAATTATGGTAATTATAGCATTACATATCAGTTTAAAAAGGTATCATCTCTCAATTCCGTAGATAATATTGAAATTGTATGAGGTAATACAAATATTAAGTAAATTCAATATTGATATTGATTAATTAGGCATTTATAACGATTGACTTCAAACTTGTCATTTTAATATGTACCTTATTATCGTAACTGTCAGTAGATAAGATGAGATTTACTACTTATAGCGAATAAAAAAGCTACTAAATAGTTTTCGGAACCACCGTTATATCCGTTCTAAGCGCTTAATTCACACATTAGGCACCGTGTAGTGACTCGAAACTTATCATCGATAAAATATCGAGAAAGCTATATATATTAATACACAAGATGTATATACACTTTTATAAAATAATCAATATTTAATCAGAAATACTATTATTGGATTATTAAAATAGTATCAAACATCAAGAGAACTCAACATAAATAAAATATAAATAATTGAACACAACGCTACTAATATTGTTTTGCATTGTAGTATTTAAGGAACTGCTTAGAGTTTAATGCTGTATTCTCAATCTGACATTTGAAGAAAAGATCAGTTCTAGCTATCCATAAGTTCCTATAATTATATTGCAACTCGGTGATTAAAGCGCCATCTGGTATGAAATAGATCGATATCGATAAGAAAATACCAACAATTAACGTCACAGGCAGCGTGAAGATCTATTCAAGATAACTTCAATCAAATCAAGTCATTCTTGCGATCTGACACGCTATGAACCCAGCAATTATCGACAAAATAAATTATTGTATCCATCTCTAGTTCCTGTTTGCTCAGCTTGTTTGCAGGATTGTTTTTTTTAATGCAGGTATGTACTGTATGTTTTGAACTTTGTAACGACTTTTACAAGTTTTTGTTATTCAATTGATTCCGTGGTTAATTTTTATCTTTCTTTCAAATGATTTATTTAAATTTTGTTTCATAAATTATGTAACTATTTTTTCCAATTTTCAATATAACTTGTCAAAAACCAAAATAAACGCTTAATTTTCCGTAGTATTTCAATTTTAAAAGTTGTGATTAAAAATAAGTTTTAGTAAGAAACTTAATCTTAAATATATCTCTAATTATAGGTGTTTACCTTTAAAGTAAGATTCTTACTACATTATTATGAATTTTATATATACGGAAGTAGAGAACCTCTATATAGAGTTTGGCGATATACTACCAATACCTGTTTAATTATTTTTTTTTATTATTATAAGTTTGCGTTTGACAACTGTCTCACCTGATGTAAAGTGATGACGTTGTCTAGGATTTAGCACGCAAACCTAGAAGGATCACTCGCGACTTGAAGACTCCAGGATTGTACATATCGGGAAACACAGACTCGGGCAACGAGTTCCATTCCTTGGCAGTACGCATTAAGAAAGTGGAAGCATAACGCTTAAATTTAATGTTAAGGGAAGACCTAGTTGTGTTATAGTAATGTTTATGCGAATAAAAATTATCACCTCTTGTTCTCCGTTACCTTTCGCACACTTTTGGCAATGGAAGACAGTCGGAAAAACCAATGCGTGAATACTAAGTAATGTAATTCTGAGATGTTAAATATATTTACTGACTCTTGTGATTGTGTACAAATGGAACAATCACGATTCGTAAACGTAAAAGATACAGATAATAGTGTATGTAAACTATAAAATAAATAATGCTTCAATCAAAGTATATAGTAGCCAGTATTAACAGTAGTAACTTCATTGTTCGAAATTACAATTATTGAGTTCAAAGAGCACCATAAGCTGATTAAAATTATATTATCAAAAAACACAGATATACATACATACCTATATAATAATAGACAACAATATTTTCTAGGTAAAATTGCCAGTGCATCTTTTGAGAATACCTATATTTTTACTAATTATGAACCTTTGCACAGCACCAACACAATTAAAAAAAGAAAACACTAAGTACCGGCACTGTTTATCTATTGACAGACGATCCGATTAATGAACGAGCACTGTCACCGACTAAATCGGATCACCGCACTTTCCACTGCTCCGATTAACCTTATACATATCGATTATCAACTCGATATGCTACTACGTCACTTTCTTTATACAAGGTACCCTTCTCGAAAAAGAGAACGAAACCCATCGATTAAAATTATCGAATAATACGATTTGATATTCGAATACGTGTAAACAGTCCACGGGTTGTTCTACTACTGGCTTAGTACGCAGAATCTACAGAAAGCCAGTGTTGTGACTTGCCTCCGTCTGTGACCGATGTATTAATTCATGATTCAAGATAGCTTAGACGTGGGACCGAGGCATCAGTTTTTTAGCGAATACAAGATCGGGACACGTGCATGATGTATCAGCTTTAAGCCTGATAGATAATACAGCAGACAAAAAGTTGAGCGGGTCATTAATAAGCTTTCGTAAGGCATAGCCAGCGAGAGTGATGTCTGTATTAGCCATTAGCGTCATCCATTTATCATAGTGAAACATCGTGATTAATTATTTTAGAACACGTAAGCTGTAGACGTAAACAAGATGCTAAATGACATACAGTAAGTTAGTTCCGCAACATAGGGTAAAATATAATTTTGTTAGTCAAAACTTATACGTAAAAAGTCTGAACTGCCGCTAAAACTAACTCTATGTACATACATATATGTATACGTGTGAAAGAAAAATAACACAATGGCACATGCCGCTATATCTTTATTTTATATTTATTCTATAATACGTAGACACCCTTTAAGACTTTTCACAGTAAATTAAACCATATTACGTTATAGTAGGCGTAAAGTTTGAATAAGTGACAATTTGGGGCGTCGACCAACAACGGTGGTGTATCTATTATAATTTCAATAGGGTACGAAATGACATATCAATAAATAAAGTTTTTGTAGTGTTCGAATGAGTGATATCGACAAAAATGTGAAACAGGACTTTTGCATAGAAAATATTATTATATGTTTAACAATTATGAATGAGAAATCAATTGGTTTATTTAGCTAAATGAATATACATATATCTAAAAGCTTGAAATATTTTACATTTATATGTATAAAATACTAGTGGCGCCCCGCGGTTTCACCCGTGTGGATTACGGTTTTCCCGCTACCTCAATTATCCCACGGGAACTATACTTTTCCCAGTAAAAAGTACCTAAACCCAGGGTTTAAATTTTCTCCATACCCAATTTCATCAAAATCAGTGTAGCCGTTTGTGCGTGAATAAGTAACAAAAATACACACATACACACAAACATTCGCATTTATAATATTAGTAGGATTTCAAGCTTGTTTCATTTCTATAAAGTTAATCAATAAGCAGGTTTGTATGTGAGACTATTGTGACATTATACACATTTAATACAGGTTAAAAATAACGCAGTATATTATAATTAACTCATTTAAAGTAAATATAAAATTAGATGCATAGACTCAGAAAAATGTCAGATACGGGATAATCTTGTGTAAATTTATCAGATTGTAAAAGAACATACATAGCCGAAAAGGTAGATAAATATACGCCTTACTAAACAATGGAATTTGAAAAGATCTCGAAGATTTTCAAGAAGTTTGTCAAGAAGGATTTTACCTGTGGATTTTACTTACTCATGCGTGTCTGTATGCTTTTCCGTAGAGAAAGAGGTCTTTGGTATTTACTATAAAAACTAATAATGTTTTAAATCCTTCTCTATACTTTCTTACCTCTCTAGGTAAGGTGCAACTTTACATTGAACATCAACAGATCTCCGCAAATAAATCACGTTCTGACACCTCATATATCTCCCGGCGAATATTGAATTGAGTACCAAATCGACTCTATCGATAATTCATTCGATACCACTCCCGATACGAATGCCAATCTCTATCGCTGGTCGATTCCAAATATGAAATATGGCGGGAATTTCCTTGCATTTCCCTCTGTCACTGATCACTGCGACAAAGTCAAGCTTTCGCACCAATTTGGTAGTATTTAAGTACCTTGTAAAAGTAACTTCATCTTTTTTATTTAATGTAAGAAGTATTTTATTATGCTAGTCGCATTGATAACAAATTGCAGAGTGATATAAGGGTATGTTGCAACAACAAACGGTATCTAGATAAGTCAAGCAAAAACTTTTGACAGGCAACAAGATACTACAAGTCGAATTAAGCCCTTTAGTAAAGTAGTCCTATTGAGTGATTTTATGTAATTCATATTGTTAGAACCACTACAGATAGCAACAAAAATAAGTTGATTTTTAATTTTAGATTATTCTAATTATTTCATATTTTTTATGATTGTTCTGTGCGTGACGGTCAACACAATTAGGTGGAATGTTTCTCATAGGTCATCATCATCAACATCATCTCAGCCATAGGACGTCCACTGCTGGATAGAGGCTCCCCCATTGATTTCCACAAGGACCGGTTGGAAGCGGCCCGCATCCAGCCCTGGCCTTCGATCTTAGCCAGGTCGTCTGTCCACCTTAAAGGTCGCCATAAAGGTCTTACGCCAGATAAAATATTATAAAAGGAAGAATTAGGGATAAGACAACATGCACTTTTAACGTGAGCATAATATTATATCGACGTTTTGTATTTTTGTAGATAGGTATTGAATTAATCATACATAATAAGAAGTTAACTCATCTTGCCGTCTCTCTTGTAAAATAACTTTTTCTTTGCTGACTGCACATCTTTGGGGTGAGTGTAGTAGGTATAATTTTAAAGTGAAAGCGTACGACTTTATTGGAAATGGGGCAAACGAATTTACTCATAAATATAACTTTCTTATAATAATTAGATTTGCGAATGGACCACACGCAGTCATTGAAAGAACTTGTGAACCTTGATAACTATTAGAAATTTAGCAAATTCCAACGTTTTCAACTGTCTTCCGAAAAAAGAAGAGTTTCTAAATTTGACTGTATTTTTATATTGGTAGGTCATTTGTAATCGGTCAATAAATGTCAAAATTAAGATGGTTTCTCATATTTTCGTCATACCAATATTACATCGGTTAATATTATAATAGTATTTAAACTTACATGGTCACAAATACAAGACTTAACGTTCGATCTCATATTAACATTTTCTTAAAAAAATGAGATAAATTCTTAACTTATTTAATATTTTAACTTTTGGTGGTAGGGTATTGTCAAGTGGCAGCGCCGGCTAGCTACCACCCTCGAGTTTCAAAACTGTCCTAACTGTCAAAACACATAGTGTGTTCAGGCAAAAGTGCTTGAGAGCCAGTGAGCATTCTAGTTCTAGGATGTAAAGATAATTTTTTTTTTCTATTTGATCTACATCGTCGACTTGATAGTTTTAGTAGTTAGAGAAACATTCTTCGCAAAACGACAAACAAATAGGTAGTTATCGTTTTAATCGCTTCATTAGATTCGTATTACGTTTTTTTTTTTCAACTTTATCCTACGCGGCCATGTTTTTTTAAAATTAATCATTTACTCTATCAAAGAAATAAACATTTCTCATAGTTCATATGGTTTACAAAGCGTTCTTTTTTTTTCGTTAATTCGATTCCATGTTAGATCTCTAATTAACAAAATGCTTTAAATTAGGTATAGGAATTTCATCTAACATCTGACGTAAATACAAAGCAACAACTGTTTATGTCTTGCTGTTCAAGTTTTACAAGGCGTTAATGTCAGAGTAAATAAATAAATGCTCAGACTTTCGAGCATTTCCCTACACAATGCGCTGCAATACTTCGGACATATCGCCCAAAATGGTCTATAATATTCATGCGTCCCAATGATGTTTTACTACCCTTTACCTCATAAAAACATATAATAGCATTGATGCGTCCCTATTCCATGCGCAATGTGACAGATGGGAACGACTTCGAATGAGTACCCACCCTCAGCATCCTGTTGCCCTGCCCCTTAATACCGCCCCCAGCCCGCCTTTGATACAACTTAGCCCGCGGTACATTCGTATATAAGTATATATATATCAGTCATCAGGTTACCATAGTACAGGCTCTGCCTAGTTTGGGACCTGAAGACCTTGTGTGAATGTTAATAAATAATAATAATAATTCATATGCGACATCCACCTCAGCCCGAGATAAAGGGGCTGAAAATCGGTCTAACGAAGAAACTTTGTTATGACATGACATTGACAGGCGGTGCTGAGCATTGGTAAAAAGAGTTGTTCCACTTCATAATTATCTAGCTTTTTATATTTTACTAGCCGTCCGCCCCGAATTCGTACGGGTAAAAATTTCTAAGTGAAAAATTATAAGGATCCCTATTTTTTTTGAAACAATAATATAGCCTATGTCACCCGGGGATAGGTAGCTTCCCAACAGTGAAAGAATGTGTCAAATCGGTTCAGTAGTTTCGTAGCTTATTCAATGCAAACAAGCAATCAAATATTTTCTCTTTATAATATTAGTATAGAAGTATTGATAAGCAACAAATGATTTATATTCTATTATTTTCTAGATAAGTAACACGAATAGGTTTCTTTCCGTGTGTTCGTGTGGTATCCAAACTTTCAAATCTTATTTTCGAACTGTTTTGCGTTTTTCGTAGCTCTATGGCGACAGCTAATATGCCAATCTTGGTTCTTTCTATAAAATAACATTGACTTTATCCGTAACAGGACGACCAGAGCGAGGTCATGGACGAGAACATGTCTTTGACATGTTCCTGGACCGAAATAATTTGGTTTTTTTTCAAACCGTTTTAAGTTTCACTTAGCTCTTCAGTCATGTCGTAACAACTAATTTGCCGATCTTGGTCCACTATGACTAAAATAACATCGAATTTACCCGTGACAGGTCGACAGATCATCTTTGACATCTAACTTCTCGGACTGAAATTATTTGTACAGTAAATTCATGCGATATGTTTATTAAAGATTAAGTCACCACATAAGTACATATCATGATGGTGATGTCATGTTTATAGACTTTTATTGTTTATGAACAATAGATTGTTTGTTTACAGTGGGAAAGTATCAACACATTATTTATAAGTAATCTAATTGCTTTGGTTTGTAGCTACGCTCTAATGGCTTGAGAAAAAACAATAACATATCATCATTGAGCATCCAATTATGTAAAAAATGAATGGCTATATCTGATCAGTAGTATTATCGTGCAATCCCTTTATATATATATATATATATATATCCAGACAATTATCATAAGATTCCTTTCTTAGGTGAGGTTGCGTAATGGCTAAAAAAATATTTCATTTAAACATACATTTTATCCCGTCTTTATATATTTAGGTTAGGCAGAGACTATATCTTTATATTTGCTATATAGAATCACAACATACTTTTTTTACTTTTTACTTAAGTTGGTTTCAATAAACAATAGTACCTACGCGTTATGCCAGCTAAAAATATTTACTACTGTGAGCAGCTTACGACCGAATATGGACTGTGGGCTACTGTCTAACCACAACAACGCGCCCACGCATTCTGCGCATGCAATAGTCCGGTAGCGTAGGTTTTTGTTCAATCAAAAAGTAAGTACGTAAAGTAATTAATTTTTTCCAAATAGTTTCTGTTATCATCTATTATCACGACTATCTAATTCATTTTGTGTCATCCCAAATACTTGCTTCGGAATAAATGTATTTTATACCATGCTGTAAGACTGCCGTGGTGGTACCGGCCTAGAATAGTACTCCCCCATCTCTTCCCGCGGGTGCCGTAAGAGTCGGCTAAGGGATTACGTGTAACAGAAGGTGGGCAGCAGCACCTTTTGAGGATCGAAAATCATACTGCGCTCGCCAACCCGCCTGCCAAGCGTAGCGAGTATTGGCAAATCCCCCCTATATGGGGGAGGCATGTGTCCGGCAGTGGACGTCCTATAGCTGAGATGATAATGATGATAATGTAAGACTAAAAAATAGAGATTGAAATTTTACATTCTAGCTAGATAATAGCGATGTAGTTACCGATATTGTGCATTGGCATTTTATGTCATCTCTATCAATCGCAATACTAATATTTATCTAGTATCTTTCTATGCTATGCTTTTCAAAAATATTCAATTGAGTTGGTTTGAATATAAAATATTTGTCAATAATCTTTGAATGTCTCATTAACGACTATCTACCTATATGAAGTCACACAAATTTCTAAAAAAAGCTTTTTATCAAAAAATGGAACCGACTTCAACACTCAAAAGTGTGAGATAACTTGTGGAAGTTGGTTCCATTTTATGGTAAAAAAAAAATTTCACCCTTTTCAGTGACCACACGGGATCAATTGAGAACTTTCTCCTTTAAAAATTATTTCCGATAAGGTTGTCGAAACCACCTTCAAAGAATTTATTAATTCTTGACCCCAACAGTTTTTTAGCAAAGGATCAATGACCTACTGATAAAATGGTGAAAGGGGTAAATAATAGAAACGAATCGTAAAAACAAGTTTAAAAAAAAACGTTTTGTTTTACGTAATATATGCTTATTGCTACGCATAACAATATATTGCTAAATTGTTATTCTTAATATTATTCCCAGCAAGAAAAGAAATTCCAAAAGTGCATTGTCACCACAAACAAACCCCGGGTTCTATTAATACCTACATTGTTGAGTAGGGTCACGCTTGAAAATGTCGTATATAAATATATATGAAAAATTTACAGTTTCTTGTATCACATTTACACCCAAAACAACTTCTTTGTGGAATTTTTACGATCTGTCAACAATGTCGCGAATAACACGAATAACAATTGAGCCAGACGCCGTCTGCAAGAATTTTCGACGTGTATTCCGATGTTTTTCAACGTTTCCTCAATTACGAACAATTACTTCGGTATGAAGACTATCATAAAACATCTCGCTACCTTTAAAAGAAAGGTCAACGGAGAAAGGGATGGCAAGTGAATTGCAACTTTTTTTTAAATCCTTTGATGGGACTGCGAGAGAAAGAGATAGCAGAATTTCCGCGCAGATCGAGGTCAGTACGCGCGTCACGCGTGGATTATGTCATAAAAAGGGCTACCAAACAAAGGAAATTAAATAAAAGCAAGTAACATGCGATTTTGGACTTTAATGTGTTCACACAAGAGCTTTTTGGGGTTGGCAAGTTTTGATTGTGCTCAATGAGCGGTTCTGTATGGGGAATAAGAGACACGGCTGTATTTAATTTTGATATATCTTGAGTAAGTACTTATATGTTAAAATACATATATTATTATGCCATTTTGAAAGACATAAGTCACGAATGCAAATAAGATAAGAAAACACATCATACAAATATTTTTAAATATCAAAACTTATTTGAATAAGCACTTATTATTTTTCTTATTCATGTTGAGGGTGATAATTCCTGCAATGACGTCCCGCTTGGTATGTATTGTCCATTTCCCCCGCCACCTATCCCAGCCATCCAAACCGTTCACGTATCGAAGTACGGCTTTGGGTCGGTGACACAACTGCTCCAATCGTTCCATAGATGGTACTGATTCCATTGAATTGAATCGATTTTTTTGAGGCTTTAGAGTTGATCGCCTAATTACTTTTGTGGCTTCGCACTGTAGAAGAGCTTGCCCTACATTTTCATTTGTTTCCGTTAAGCCTTTGCACAAAGGAGTATCTGTAGCACCCATCTTGTGTAAATGATAGTTGAGGTTGCAGTGGCCTGTGTCTTAACTAGATAATTTTAATAAATTATTTGTAAGATTTCTGCTACGGGATGCAAACATGAGTTCGGCTTGTCGACAACTTGTTTCCTCGTCCTATAATTTGTGACGTTATTTTCTGTGTATATACACGTAACAGGTTCCTACTTCCATTGTTGTTGCATTATTGTTGCAGTTGGCGGTTGGCTTTTGCCCATGGTACATTTTAGATATCGTCGACGGTCTCCGTGGGTCAGTGAGCAGTGACTGACATTTGAAAAGCGACCACGGTCGAATTTCGGCAGGGGCAAACATTTATTTCATGAGCGTAGATTTTTATTCTCGGGTCTTGGATGCTTGTGTATTGGGATTTTATGTATTCATGCCTCCCGCGACACAGGGTGTCTTAGTACGAGGGAGTGCTTGCGAATGCGTGTGTTTGTTGTAATTTTATTATTATTTGAAACACAAGAGCTTACTTTAAAATTGTAAGTAATTCAACAATAACCACAGTTGGTTCATGTATAAATCAGTACGAATAAGGCGTTATTAGCAATATTATAGTCTTAATTTTGAAACTAATTTATATCTTTAATTTATTGTAATGCAGCATACGTCATCAACTTCATCCAGATTTTCTCGATTTTAATTTTACTTTTCATGCTTCTACGGAGGAATTTTTTTTTTCCTATAGGTACACAGATTAAAATAATTCGGTCATAGGTGCACCTACTTTTTAAATCATCGTTTCTTTTATTTCATAAACAGAGGTTAAACAAAGCAGAAGTCGCAACACAATTCTTTAACAGACGTATAAAGTATTTTTTTGTTTCCCTGGAGCCCTTCGAAAAATAAATTGAATTCAGTCTAACTTGTAATATGTGCATAATATTGTATACATATATGTATTGCCCGGCTTTACTCACGTTAAAAGTCTGAGGATGGGCATCGGATAATAAGCCGGATAACACAGTCAGAAGTCACAGGTAGCGGGTTAGAACATTTGAGTTATCTATAGGCTACCAATAGCTAGTGGATTGCTCAAATGTTATTGTAGTTAGCTGCAGTATTGTAATTAGTTATTAGTGTCTTAAAAGCCTAAAGCCTCTAGAACCTTAGAGTTTACATTTACATTATTAGTGTTTTATTTTAATAAAGGCATTTGCCCAACTTATGAAAAAAAATACACAGTCAGATATAAAATAATGTGTCAAACTCACGAGAATTTCCATGTGGATATCATATACATATGTATTTCATTTATTATAGTTATTAGATTAGATGACTTATCGAGACCCCATAAAATAGACTAACAGGTTAATAAATTACTACGGTTATAGAACTTATTTGGCCTTTTTCATAAACTCCAGACTGCCAATAAGGCGCAAACACTTAGTTTCTGTCATTGGTTCATTGACCATAGGAGTATTCAGGTGTGCCAAACCTTTTATTGAAACACCAGGAAAAGGATGAAAATGAAACAGTGAACAACAATTATAAGGATTTAATCAGAAGAATAAAACTAAATTTAAAATAAGATTCACTAGTGTTTTCTTCATAATACATTAATTAATGCTAATCTAAATAATTATACTTTACACATTTAGGGTGTAATTATTTAGATTGGCAACTTTAATAACGTAACATATATATTTGGTACACAGATACAGATATAATATAAATAATGCTAATTGATTTGTAAAAAGGTCACCTATTTAAAACAATATTATATTATACAAACTACCTCTCAGCACGTTTTATATTCTACAAATTTTCAGATTTTAAAAAATTGTTTTTATTGACGTAAAAACTTTGATACCAAATGCTGTCGGCACATATAGTGCCATATAGTATATCGATGCTAAAGCATGTTGTTATAAATATAACAACATGCTTTAGCATCGAGACATATAGACATGCTAAAGCATGTTGTTATAAATATAACAACACGCTTTAGCATCGAGAACCAGTTACACAATAGAATATCAGGAAACACCTTATCAGCTAAACTAATCTTACCAAATGTTTGATTATAATTCACTAGGATAGTGTTATAATATATGCAAGTAAAATATACCGATATAATTACTAGTCATATAAGTTTTTTTTAAATTGTGGTAATGAGTAAAATATTTCAAACTTTTCAAACTAAATTCACTTATCTTAATAACCAAACATTTCATCTGTAGGACGTCCACCGCAGGAGAAATGCCAAGCTGCGATCCCTATTAATGGATTGATTATATCTAGCATTCTCTTTCGATCTTTGGTCGACAATACAGGTCCGGGCCCAGGGCCCGTAGACAAAATGCATCGCTACATAGCAATTATCTGTCTCTAGCTGTTGAATGACGTTCTCGTTGCGAAGCGAGCGTTAAAATAGGGTGAGGAAACGAGATAGAGCGATATAAGACTCCTCATACCAGAACAGGATGGGACGAAAGACATCAAAGCGCTCGATTTGCGCCACTCATTTTCGCCGTAGGGGAACGTGTACCATTAGTCAAAAGGTTTCATAGTCATTGGATATATTACATGAACAACGAGAACGAACATTCAACGGCGAGAGAAAGAGAATCGCTATGAAGCGATGCATTTGGTCTTGGCCCACAGACCTGACCGCTTTTGAGTACTTGTTCTCTGCTCTAGAACATTCCAACCATATCAACCATCAGTTCTGCGTATTATGGATCCTGACTACTACCACTTCGCCTTGCTTTCCGCTGTTTTATGGATTTTGGATCTTCTCATTCCAGATGCAATTTCGTAGAGAAATGCCGTGCATAGAATTCTTTATTACCTTATTCGTAACCAAAAAAATATCAATAATTTTAATAAACTACTTGCTGGCGAAAAAAAGTTATATCATAAATTCATAACACATGATGTTTCAGAAAAGGAGTTGGTGAAAACTTCCTTGATAGTGTTTATAGGAACTTAATAATTAAAATATAAGATAATTTCTAAACTAATCATGATATGTTGTTATTCTTTGTTATTCTTGATAATTTTAACGAATCATAATAAAATGAAATAATCTAGATTAGTAAATAATTAGTAATAAATAAAAATGGATATTAAATTAAGAATATAATGTTTAGATTTAAAGTAGACAACAAATATAAATAAATTAAATATAAAGCTCAACAATACCTACTCTACGACATAATACTTTTATGGTAAAATAAAATATTTAAATTTAATGATAAAACCATAATAAAGTTAATATTTAATAAAATATTTCAATGTATACCTTTTAATGGTAAAAGATTAATTTATATTTCTTTTTACTATTATTTATAGAGTATATTTAAAAAAAATCAAATGTGTCGTGTTTGACGTTCATGAAACTAAATTGACTCGTGATCTTTGGGGAAAAAAAATACGGGACACTTTTTGGCTCATAACTATTAATTACAAATTATTTAATAAATATTGATGTTTTTCTTTATTTAAGTTTCCTCATTTAAAATAAATGATGATAAATAAAAGATAAACGATTATGAAAGTGCTTTTAAAATACACTTTGAAAATCATTTATACAGCTAAGGCATCAAGGGCGTACTCATGAATCATAATTCATTTTGTCTTATATTCTGCTTCTTCAATTTAATGTTATGAATATATTATACACGGGAATTACTCACGTAGTAAGTGAGAGGCTTCCTGGGTTCCGGGCGCTCCGTACTCCTTAAAAAAGACCACCGAATGTGGTCGAAACTATAGTCGGAACCCTATGACTTACGTGAGTAATTCCCGTATTTTATACATTCATAATGTGTCAAAACGGCGACAGTTTCATTGTAAGGGTTAATTATTCATTGTAATAATATGATAACAATAGAGTTAACTAGTGTCTAAACGTTTAAATTGACGAAAACTTTTATTGTAACCATGTTTGATTGACTTAAATCAGATGACACTGACAAAAACGGTTATATAACAAGTATTCAACAATACTTCGTCAGTCGCCGAACCTCATTAAAGCGATACCAAATTAGCGGCCAAAGTTACATTATGTACGTACCCATAGCTGGTAATTAACTTTAACATATTTTGCTTATAACTCATAAAATCAAATCAAAAAACTGAAAAAAATATAATTATATATTTAATATTATTGTAGACATAATTTTAAAACTTTTTTTTATTTTAAATGTACCTTATCTATAGCTGGTAAGTAACTTTAACATATTTTGCTTATAATAAGAACTAAGGTTCGTAAAATCAAATCGAAAAACTGAAAATAATACAATTATATATTTAATATTATTGTTGACATAATTTTAAAACATCGTTTTATTGGCGTTTACACGCCAAGAACCCATAAGTTTAATAGCCTCTTCACATAAGTGGGTTAACATAAATTTAAATTAAAAATATATCTCGGCTTGAAATCAATTCAAATTTTAATGTCTTGAAATATACAATAATTCAAACAGGTATATGAATATCAAATATCAATATCAAGTACATGGGCGATCGAGCTTCGCTCGGCGTTTTCCCAGAAAAAGATGAACCTATTAATCATAAATCGTTTTCGTGATAGTTTGGTACATTTTACATATAGATAGTAAGTTAACAGACTCTTTAAAGGGATTAGCAACGTATCGTAATGCCCCCAGTATTACAGATATGCATAGGCTTGCCATCAGGCAGCCCGTCTGCTTGTCTTTATATTAGTCGCATCTCTCATATTTTAAATATCAAATCTTTACAAAGCCAAATTTACGAATTTTTCATAATCGCATGTACAAATAATTTTGCAATAAAGTTTGTTTTTAATTCAGCAAAAATGCTCTATTTGAGACATAGACTTTTAACATTAATTCAATTAACAATCTTAATGAAAATAAATTTCAATCTACTAATCTCTAATACAAAACGAACACACGGCCAACGCGGTGTCTTCGCTCAATAAGCCTAGATACGCCCAGACCGCCCAGTCCGCCCACATCACCCAGGTCAATCAGGTCACTCAGGAGGCTCAGTCAGCGTTTATCATCTGGAACAAGCAAGTTTTTACTTTAATTTCACTATATATAAAGAAAGTAATCGAAAAGCTTAGGGAGAGGACTGAGCGACCTGGGTAAATAAACAAACAGGGTGGCGTTAAGAATATTTATTTATACAATAAAAAGTAGGAGCTACGCTAGGCCTTGGCAACAAGTTTTTTGGCTCATATTTCGATATCAAAGTTGTACGGGTATTGTAGGCATGGTTTGATGATTCAATATATATAGCAGTGTTAGGGCGCGTACACATAGAACGTCCGTTTTTACAGGATCCTTTTTAGCGGATTTTACGCTACTAGAGAATTCAGTAATATTAATACAACATTTACAAGACCAATTTTACAGATCCAACGCTACTGGAGACTTTCGTTCTTCAGTGCCTACTTTCATCACGGGATCACGGGGAATTCACGAGTTTTTTATTGGATCAGGAAAAGAACTAGCTCATACACCTACATACGCCATCATATAGCAGACCTGTAAAACGGATCGCTTTGTGTATGTAGTGGTATCAACTCTTCTCTCACATATACTAAAATTATGTAAAACATATAAAATATTGTAAACTCTAAGGCTTTCACGGCCGGCGTTGCATGTTGTATGTATTGCTTCCGGGCTGTTTGGCCGTGGTCTATGTGAAACTTGTGTTGCCGGAAGCAATACATACAACATATAAATTATTATTTTGTTTACGCTAAAACCGAATTTGGCACAACACTAAACAACGACAACCTTAAAAATAGAACTTTTTATTTCAATTGCGGGTGTTATTAGGACATCAGCAATTAACACGACGACCCATTCCGTTAAACATACCCGCAAAAGTCTAATTTCAGGTTTGTTATTTTGAAGTAACTAAACATGATAGGGACTTTCTTATTTTACACAATTGTAGTAAACAAGTTTGTGTAAATGGCAGAACTACTAATATTACATATTTTAATTGATCATCCACTAAGAATAATAATATGTTTTTTCCAGATCTTCAGAACGTTCTTGTCTTCTGGATATGCTTGAATAAATAGGCCGCTTAAGTTTACAAAACACTCCTGAAAGCTACGTGCTTGCATAAAAGATATTTCAAAGTAGGTTAAACGCAAAAGCAACAGAGACCTAACTTAGGCAGTTAATACGGACGACATAGATTAGATACTAGGAAGTATGCTACCAGTTGGTAATAAAATAAGAGAAGTTAAACATTATCGCCTGCACTGCACGGCATTCGACGCACACACACAAAGAGATTAAACATATATGGAGGGCTATAAGCGATTTGACACTTTGCTCAATAATGATAGGGTTGTCGAAACTATATCGTGTGAACGTTTTTAAATTATTTTTGTCATTGTTTATTGTATTTTTTTATTTACTTATTAACATTCACACAAGGTCTTCAGATCCCAAGCTAGGCAGAGCCTGTGCTATGGTATTGAATACATGTTTTGTTATTAAAACTGACGTGGTTTTGACACATTATAAATGTATAAAACACGTAAAGTACTAGGCGAATCGCGACCGCGTCCGCGAGCGCCCCGTATTCTACTTGAAAAAGACCACCGAATGTGGTTGAAACTATAGTCGGAACCCTCTGACTTATTACGTGAGTAACTCCCGTGTTTTATACATTTATAATGAATACATGTTATTCAATGACTTCTAAGACACTAATTCTACACACAAACTTTTTTGTTTTTAATGGGAATAGGAAAGCGTTTGACCACTATGTCACCTCATATGAAGTGATTATGGGGTCTTGAATGGAGCATGCAAAAAGGGTTAATGTGTCATAACTTACAAATTTTTACGAATTAAGATTTGTTAAATGACATAAGATATAATAATATAAGACCGCATAATGTTTCTTGAACATTTTCTTTTGGATTTTTTGTTCTTGGTTGTCTGGGAGAGCTTTAAGCAATAAGACCGCCAATTGTACTTGGGTTAGGTATATGTTTTATTTTTATTGTTGTTTTTTTGTGACCGGTGTGCAATAAAGTGTTTTGTATTGTATTGTATTCTTCTTTTTTTTACTTGTCAATATTATTAAATATGTTTTCTATTTATTGTGTATTTGTGTTTTACAAAAATGTGAGCAAACTACTGGCTAGCTTTAAAACAATTAGTCTTGTTTTGATAATGATTATCCCAATAGTATAATTAACATCATTGAAATTATTGTAATGTCAAGCTTGACTGTAATGATGTTTTCCGTAGCCAATATTATGCTTCGAACGTATGTAATGGACCCCTTTATCCTGTACCACATAAAATAAATGTGCAAAACCTAAATTTAAATGCGTTAGTTTTCTGCAATAATAATACACTTCATTGACAGAGCAGGAACTTTTTCCTAGAAACGACAATGATGTCATTTACTCATTACTAGAGTTATTACTCATGAAAAATTCTTAATGTCAAAGTCATTTGAGCATAGCAATGGCCATAACTAAACCGCTGTACTGGAAGCACCAACCCTAAGATAATCGAATCCACAATACACACACAAGCACGTACGCTTCCCACACATACAAGCACGCCGCGCAACCGGTCGATTGACGTCAATGGTGGGTGGGTACGAGGATATAAAAAAAAACTATCAATTTACTACGATACGGACGGAAAGCGATGCATAACCATAACAAGCTATTGTTTCGCTAACTATCGACTATTAGATGATTTAGTTGAAGATGAATAATTAACAGTTTTTACATGGTCTAATGACTTGCTTGTTTATGTTTTGAAATCTAGTTCATCCGGTTTTGCATTAAACATTCAACACAATCAATACATGTAGGTATGTTTGCACTTGATATATATTTTTTCATTAAAATTCCACGAATCTATTGTTTCAGTTAAAGTTGTATCAGGTCTTGTCTGGTTTCCAGGAAGTTATTTATATAAGTTTGTCGACCGACGCGCACCCCCGCATCAATTGCTAATTTAATATTCCAAATATTGATTCGTATTTTAGAACAAACTCCTTAGGTAGCACATTCCACTGAATTGCATAGGTATATAACATACATTAATATATTTTATGTACCTATGCAATTCAGTCAAATTTGCCATGAATACAGTCTTTTATAATATATCTCTTAAGTTTGTTACGAATAATAATAATATGGGACAGCATTCACACAAGGTTTTCAGGTCCCAAACTAGGCAGAGCCTGTACAATGGTAACCTGATGACTGGTATATACTTATATGCATATACACACCTAGACACAGGTCAAACAGACATGTTCATACACACAAATGTTTGACCTGCGGGATTCGAACCCGGGCTCAGAAGGCAGAGTGCTACCAACTGCGCCAACCGGCCAGTCAACACACACAGTAGTTAAACGTTTGCATATATACCTTCGATCAAATACCGGTCGAAGCTATATACATTATGTGACACTGTTAACGTCATCCGCAAATCTACAAACTGAATTCGAACCGAAGACTACTCATATGGTGACGTCTAAGGATAAGGATGACAACTTTTTCAACTTTGACCTGTCATTAAAATTTGTAGGTTAAAAAAGTAGCAAGAAAATAACATGTTCGTATATGATCTTCCCAATGAAATGACAAGTAGTTTTGTCGTAATTACCAAAAAGGTGTTGTGTTAAAATGTAGAGAAAGTAAAGAAATATATATTAATATATAGTATATTTACTGTCAAATGTCTGAGAATGTTTCCGAAATAGGAAAGTGAAAGAAAATAGCAAATAAAGTTTCAGCAACGTTTCCAGTACCTTGCTCTCAAGATTCAATCTTTGGAAAAGCCATTCGGGTTGGCGCAAAACTACTCATGACCCGGGATAAACGTGCTCACTATTTAATTGTCCTCAATTTGGCTCTTCATTGTCACACGGCTATTACCCTAGCATCAAAATGTGTTTTGATAATGGCTATTCATCTGGTCATTGCCTTGTCACAGAGGGAATATCAGTACGATGCTTTTGTAGTAATGTGGACGTTGCCTAATAGCAAAATACTCGTTCGAAACTAGGTATTCGATTGTCAAATTGTATAAACGAAATCAATGATATTATAACATCATCGAACGAAACACAGTTTATGTAGATTTTAGACTTTACCATTTTCAAAATAGACAATTTGGAGTTTTTTCAGCTTATTTTGTTGAAATTCTTACATGACAAATAAAATTTTAATTTTATTTATCGACTAAAATTTTAATTTTATTTATCGACTACAATTTTAATTTTATTTATCGGCTAAAATTTTCATTTTATTTGCGAATTGATTAGTAATAAATATTTTCGTACGACTATATTTTTCTTTTATCAAACATTCTCACAGTCACGACAATTGCTCCTTAACACCAGAAAAGGGGGAATCAAAACATCTAAAAATGGGCTAGGTTTTTTTTTTGGGCCCGTAAGTCATCTGTAAAGTAATTACATTTATTTGTAATATTTTAAATCAATCCGCATCAGCATTTATTCCGCCCTCTCTGCCCGTAAACACCCGCGAGCCTCTGTATGTCTATATGTCATCGGTACCTGCTCAATTGCCGAGAACTAAGTCATAAGTAAAAAAAAAATTTATGTACATCGACAAAGCATTAAAATTCAAAGGCTCTGACGCCGCTTTCCTAATTAATGATTATGATAATAATATCATCAATCAAACACAATTTGTAATTTGATAACGTTTTACTTTTCAAAATTATCAATATACGTGTGCCGAAGAATAAAGACATTTCACACTAAAACTAAATATTTTTATCAGTTTAGAATTCGTTTCGTTTTGGAATTCAATTCCGCGACCGTCTGCTTAGCAGCGGACACACTTTACATATGTCATCGTACAATTTATAACGTTGCAGTATCGACATCAACCATGGACCACAAGACATTAGACACTTCCTTTATGCAATTCCTTTCATTGCTTTATAGTTTATTCCATACTAGCTGTGCCCCGAGGTTTTACCCGCATGGTGATGATTGATGATGATGATGAAAATTACAAAATTTCATTGAAATCGTAGCCGTTTGAGCGAAATGAAGTCACAAACATACATATACACAAACTTTCTCCTTTATAATATTAGTGTGATTTTGAGTATGATTCAAAACAGGTTAGTTATTAGTTGCGCCCAATCCGAATCTACCAGTATTATCAAACGGGGCTTAATCGCGAGAAAAACATTTAGTAATTTATTTACCTCGACGTTTCAACGAGAGACTTCTTTTACGAGAAGACTCTCTCAGTCTCCTCGTGACCACGACCAATGCAACTTACTAAATGTTTTTCTCGCGATTAAGCCCCGTTTGATTTAATAACGATGTGTTCGAATCGCGAAAGTCTCAAAAAAAAAAAATTACAATTACCAGTATTATATTCTTCCGAGCCCCCATCCCAGATTACAAAGTCAGTCTCCTCAACTGGGCCCCATCCCAGACTACAAATGACCCCCTCAACTGGGAATCGTAAACAATTATATACCAGTAGGTATGGAGCCGGTATCTCGTTCCATATCAATACATCCTCACCTCACATCGTTACTCGTATTGTATGACATAAAACATGTAACGATCTCACGGACAGCATTGACGTCATCGGTTGTCATTTCAACCCAAATGACAATACCAATATTTGAAATAATAATTTGCTTGATGTGCGTCGGCTGAATGGCTCTTTTTCGATAACAGTATTTTTTAGTTCGTTAACCAATAATACTAAAAATGTTTTAAGTAGATATTTCTACAATTTATTTTCCACATATTCGTGTTATGATTCTATTTAAACGTAAACTCTTGAACGCAAAACCCTTGCTGGGACCGTAAGAACGGTTTAATTTTTAAGGGCTCGATGTGAATAGCAGGACCTCGCCAAATTGAACCAAGTTTGACATTTTAACCTATCCGTGGCGTTTTTTTGATGCTACAGGTCCAAAACGAATCCGTTGTGATGTTTGTCCGGGCAAATATGATCAAAACAGTGACTGGCTCTGAATTGATGACATTCAATGAGGCAATGCTGTTCCCATTCCAGGGACGTAACCCACTCATAGCCGCATATAAAACTAAGTTACCTAGTTTGTTTTACCTTTAGAAACGGGATATTTACCGTGTATTTTGTTATATTGGCACTGTGTCAAGCGTCACGATGACGAGGAAAACCTACTTGCTTTCAAATTGTTTGGCAAAGGTTAAATTGTTAATAGATTGTTGAAAGTGCTACAAATATCTTACTTCCATTGAATATGCTATATTCATACTTGATTTGAATCGATGATAGCTCCTCGGTGGGAGCGTCGGCTGTCAAACTGACGGATGCTGGTTCGATTCCCACCAAGAACGGCTTGAGCTTTCTGGTGAAGGTCGGCGGTCGGCTGGTCGGCGTGATAACATCTTCGACCACATCGCCACTGACTAAAGTGAGACAGTGGTCAAACGCTAGATCTATAAAACACTATAAAAATGACTATATTATATACAATTTTCAATTCATTTCAATTTTTGATTTCGTTTTGCTTAATATGTAATAACAAGATGACAATAATTTGTCATGGTGAGACAAGTTTTCTCATAGAGTATCCACGAACTAATCACTTAACGAAAATAATCATATCTCCGAAAAAGTAATTAATTTTTTTCTTATTATTTCGAATACTCACAACTTGAAAATGACATATCTATAGATGTCACCCATTTAAGTTTTGACCCAAAGAATATTGACAAGTTTTGTTTCATAGAAAAGCACAATTTCGAGACTTGTCCATTTATTTAATACGAGTAAATATACACAATCATTTCTCTAGACATGAATTAAAAGCAATCGAATAAGTTACATAGCAGTTGAGTTTTACAAAATCTTAGGTAGTTGGACTGAACGTGTTTTTAATAACATAGTTGTATAAGACATTTTAATGTAATCACAGGGTAGATAGTCTTTATCCTACTAATTAAATAATAAAGATAAATCAAGATCAACAATATTGATAAGACTTCTTTTTAATAGGAACATGTTATGACGTAAACACATCAATTTCGATTGGCATTAAATAACAATGGACTCATAGCGCGACCTTGAGGGACGCCCACAGTGAAACCAGCTCAGTATCGCTATTGTAAAGTTTTTTTAAAGATAAATCATGATCAACAATATTGTAGATAACACGTTACAATGTTTTTTAATAGGAAGATTACATGACGCAAATTAATTTGGCATTAAAGAACAGTGGGACCATAGCGCAACCTTTAGGAACGCCCACGGTAAAACGACCTCAGTAACGATATTGTACCGGTAGGACAATAGTAAAAAAAATATATTTTATTTAGCGATAGTAGTCTAGCTTAAATATCAAACCTAACCTCGGGTATTCAAAGCATGGTGGCAAAGCTACTCGCTGTATGATTGGTGGCAGTTTTTCAAACTTGTGATGGTACGACTCTGAACTCTGATGTTTGACTTTCAGGCACCAAAGTACAGTGTGCTCAGGCCTATTATCGTGCCAGCCAACATTTTAGATCTATCTAAGCTTACAGAAATTTGACTTCATCGCGCCACTGACCATCAAGAGAGGTCATCAAACCGTCAGCCTACAAATATTTAAGTCTAGCAATAGGGCATTTTCTAGAGCTCGTTTGGCTAACTAGCAATCTCCAAGTTTTAAAATCAGGCACCATACAAATATTGGCTGTAGTCATCTGCCCTTGATTGTCAAATGCCAATGTCCTTGTAATACCGTACCTACTCGTAGATTATAATTTGAACAAATAAAAATGGAGCTAAAATGTACCTGACTACAAAATGAATTTTAAGAGGTCTAGAGTTATTTTAGAGCGTACGTCAGTAGCATGACAACCGCAATCAAACAATTGTCGACAATTCCATAAAGTGTAACTAATCTTTTCACGCTCCAGTTGCCACTAACAATAACACGGGCTAATGACGGATGCCGGCATCCGTTTGTACGAAATACCTAACGCGTGCTTTGTCCCTGATATGAGGGGGTCAGATTCACATGATGTTCAAGTGCAACGGCCATTTATGCATTAAGCTAGTCTCCGGCCGGCGTTACTCTGTTAACAACTGAAATGCATTTCAATAAATATAGATAAGACAACCCCACGCGATTCATTCTTGACCACATAAGCACTGATTTACACCTTCCACATCTTAAGTGATGATATGATCTACGATCGATAACATTATAGAATTCACTCATGACTTGAAAATATCCACATAGTATTTGATGTGTGTTGAAGTACCCGCATTATTAAATACATATTTAATTCTAGTGGTGAGGGATAATTAGAGAAAGCATACACTGAGAAATTAATAAATAATAATAATAATAATAAAAATTCTTTATTGGAACTTACACAATCGAACAAAAATAAAGGAAGCACGATGGTATATGCGAAAGTTTTTTTGAAAAACTGTGTTGCAAACACCAACGCCCTCCTCCTTAATAAAAAAGTACATTTAGTTCCTGACTTGTATCATACTTCACATTATATTTAAATACTTTTATATAAAACAAAGCGAAAACATATTTAAATATTATTTATCACGATTAAATACATTTTATTTTATTTTAGCCAGTCATCCCTTTTTTAATTTTTGGATGGGTATATGTGAGTGCGTGTGCGCATGTGTGTATGAGTGCGTGTGAGGGTGAGGGGGTGTGTGTGTGGAGGGGGGAGGGGGGGAATGAGTGTATAAGAGTCTTAGTGTATGTGTATATGTAGCCATATTGTAAAAGTAGTCAAGTAGTAAAATTCACAAGCTCTTCCGTTTCATCGTATGTTTTCAGTGATTGTAACCAATCCCTGACTTTTATATAATTGAGTTCCAGCACTCAGCTATACGTTTGAGTTGTTGCTTGTAGTAGGGCAGTTCATGCGAATGATTATGGAAATGGAACATGTTAAACTGCTCACCCCTCTGGTAGATATGTGCATGCCTCCCAGATACATACATACATGTTGTAATAAATATAGTACTTTTATTGGGGTTAAAAATTATACGTCGGTATGGAATAGGTTTGATTACTACTAACAATCTTGTTCTCTTCTGTGTGTACTTATAGTGCGCGATGAAGCAGTAATAAAAGACAAACACCAATCATATATTTTGTAAGTAAAAATATTGCATAAACAGTTTATAACTTACATTCAAATTATTTGATGGAAAAAATCTACCACTGGGTCTTGAACCCATGATTACAGAATACCGTCCTGTTCCAGTTCAAAACTTCTAAGCAACAGCTACCACTGCAGCCTGTTGTTAGGGTGTTAAGTCTATGATTTTTAGATTCAGGCCGGTGCGAGGCTGAACCCATGCCAATAAGACATCGTCGAAAATTCGTAGTCTGCTAAGTTCATAGCGGCCTGAACCTTTGTTGAATCTATGCTCGGCCTAAGCCGATTTTGTACGAAATTGACAAATCAGATGCTAACAGACTACAAAAAATTACGTGCTGTCACTGAATCTAGAATTGAATCAAGATTGATTCAATATATGGATGAATTAAAATTACCAGAGTACCAAAGCTGTCAAAATCGGCCTTTTGTGACAGAGCATATTGACATATTAATTAGTTGACGTAGGCCCCTGAAGTCTATCATGACGATTGGCGTGACATGGTATCATAGTGCATGGTCTGTTCTGTATGGTTATTGTCAAGTACCTACGGAATGGATTTTTTTTAGAATGCATCCTGTCAGTGTCATGATAAGTGGATGGGAAATGCCATGCAGTGGTTACTCATATTGGAAACTTTTGATAGATTGGAATGAAAAAATACACAACAAGAACATTAAAATTTATAAATTTGGCATTAGAGCATGCAATTGCTTTTTTATATATTAGCCCCACACAGCCCCTACTTTTTGTGTTCTAATTTAAATATATTATCTTATTTATTATTATCAAAAAAATGCATTTTACCGGTAAAGTCTTTTTTAAGTCTACGTATTGTCTCTTGTCTCTTTTTGTAGTCGACTTAATGGAAACTATGCCTACTGTGATATATTTTTAAATAATCATGGTGCCGAATACTCCAAAGTATAAAAAACCCGATATCCTATCCCACTAATATTATAAAGGCGAAAGTTTATATGTGTGTAAGTGTGTATGTTTGTTACTGCTTTAAGCTCAAACAGCTGCAACGGTTTCGATAAAATTTGGTATGGAGATAGGTAAGACCCTGAAATAACACATAGGCTACTTTTATAAGCCGGTAAAGGTATAGTTCCCATGAGATAATTGAGATAGCGGGAAAACCATAATCCACGCAGGTGAAACCGCGGGTACTACTAGTAAATAATATACATGATAAACATCCCGAAATTAGTAATACTTATATGATAAATTATGATCCGTTGAAGAGACAAATATAGGTAACAATTTTATTTGTTTACATATTTTATTTATTTTTAAGCTTTGTAACACCCCCGTTATTTAAATTTATTTCGATCCTCTCCATGCAAAGTTTGCCTGGTAGAGATCACTTTTAGTGATAAGGCCGCCCATTGTCACACTCTATGTAAGTTTATGTTTATTGTAAATATTGTTTTATATTTAAGGTGTAACAATAAAGTATTTTCTAATCTAACTTTAAAAAACATAATAATTTAAAAAAAACCATCTACGACCTTCGGTACCGGGCGCGCGTACTATGATTTATTGAGTTATAAACTTTATTTTTTTTAAATTAGATAGACGAAAAAAAACCGGATCTCGTATACTTCAAACAAACGGCATATTCTATGCCCTCTAGTCGTTGAGATATGATTGTATGATTGTTTTTTGGTACGAAGAATTTAGACATTAACTATGGTTTTGTCTTGTGATTGTAACTATGTGTAACTATGACTGATTTCCTCCGCAATATACTAATACCACAATTTTTGATATAAAATCTTGCCTCTGAATTCAACCAGCCACCACTACATGTTTCAGGTATGAAAATTATGTGTCGTTTAGATAATTACGTGTCTAAATATTCTGCTCTTGTTTTTTCACTTATATATGAATCCAAACTAGGTAACGAAATATAAAGAGTGAACCGATATTAAATCGATTTTACTTGCTAGTACGTATCTGGTGAACGACTGCTGCTAATTCATTGTAGTCTCACTAAAATCTCCGAGATAGGCCAGCGGATTGGCAAATTGATGATGATGCATTTTAAAGTCACGAGTGAACAGGTATCTTCTAGGCAGGCGTGAATCATCGTAGACCGCATCATCACTTAACATCAGGTGAGATAGTGGTCAAACGCCTGCCTATTGTGAATTAAAAAAAAATGCATTCCAAGCCGATTTCTGCTGCGGTTTTTGAGTTATACTCCAATAACTGAAAAGTGCTACGCGTATCTTAATGATATTATTGTCGCGGTTGCAGACATCGCAGAACACACAATGACAATTAATTGATCCCGTGAGTAGCAAAGGTCACTGAAAAGGGTGAAAAAAATTGTTTAAACAAAAAATTCAACCGATTTCAACACTCAAAAGTGTGAAATAACTTGTCGAAGTCGGTACCATGAGCACAATATTGTGATGATAGTTATTTTTATGTGAACTATCATGGTACCAACTTCAACAAGTTATTTCACACTTTTGAGTGTTGAAGTCGGTTGCATTTTTTGTTAAAATTTTTTTTGAAATTTATTCTTCTAGCCATTTGCCGAAGAATCCAATATTAATTTTCTTAATTTATATATTCATGATATTTTAAAAGTAATAAAAGACATAGGAAAACTTTTCCATGTAGGTATTTCTAGAACAAAAACAAACATGATGGGCTAGTCTAGATACACGATTGTTATTATGAATCCACTCAATGCAGACAAACAATGTAACGGACTCCAAGATCCAAGTGACATAGGCATGCATAGTATACATATACTTGGTATATTTGCATTGTACATTCACTGAAATGCTGCATGCATTTCAGTGAATGTACAATGTACAATGTACTGGACTAAGAATTGCGTATGTATTTGACGAAAATAACTTTGCAAATTAATTTTATTCACCGACATAGTCGAGCGGATTAGCAAGTTAAAGTAGCAGTGGGCAAGGCACATATCTCGAAAACGTGATGGCCGTTGCGATAGACAGGTACTCGAATGGAGACCACGGACTGACAAGCGCAGCATAGGACGGCCACCGACCAGCGGCCTTACCGGCGATGCGCCGATGGGAATGGGAATGGGTTTAATTTTGACATTTTAACTCCATTATGGACAAATTTGTACCGGCGAAGTGCCATCTGCAAGGAACCCCATTCCATCGATGTTGAAACCCAGTGAATGAACGTACTTTTGACAAATCCGTGGTACCCGCGATCTACGATGGGAATGAGAAACTAACTCCATTTCTAAATGTCAAACGCAACAGGGAGCTATTTCGGAATCGACTGGAGAAAGATATGTTAATTAAAGACTTTATTTTCGTCTCAGGTGGACAGACGACCCGACTCAGATCGCAGGCAAGGGCTGGATGCAGGCCGCTTCCGGCCGTATTACGCACGTAATACGTCAAAGGGTTCCGACTATAGGTTTAACCACATTCGGTGGTCTTTTACCGCCGTCTTTTCCCTTAACTGTATGGATTATACAATATGCGTAGTTTGTGGTATTAATATATTTTTTAGTTTCATGTGTTTATATTTCAAAGATTAATAAACACTAAAGATGTGTATGTACCAACACCATATGTCTATTTAATTTTCCAGACTACTCACGAATATGTATAGTTACCACAGACATAATAGCGGGCAGACCCAACATTAGTCTTAGTGATGCCTAGTGATAACAGATTAAACCTGACACAATTACGCATAAAAGTATCTCAGGCAGGGCCAAACGAAGGCTGATAACAGGACAAAAGGAACGCATAGCGTTCTTTTATAAATATTATTGTTAATTTTATGTCGTATTGGTGTACTTTTATTATGTGCAATAAAGAGTCTATACAGTGTATCTATCTATTAAATATCGTATGAGCTGTAAAAGACAGATAATCATCATGCCCTTCGTTATTTTACGCTCGGCTTGTTGTCTCCACCAGAAAATCCGCTGGCCTAATGGCAATGATTATCATTACATGTATCAGGGTGCTGAATCAATCACGTAAAAGAGTGATGTCCCCCATTGGGGGTGGTGCGACTTTTGTCTTTGTCATGCTTAGATTCATAATTATGTCATCTCGTCCCTTAGAACATTATTACAATAACAAAAAACATATATCTCAATAATTTAATTTATTTATTTAGTTTGTTTGTAAAAATTGACATTTAAAAGACTTAAGTTATTGATGCAGATAATTTAAAAGCAGTTATGCAAATGGCTGGCATTTATTTTATAAAATTCAGTGACGTTTGCAAAAAGCCAACGATCTCTATTGACGTAGTATCGTAATTCATAATATTCTCTAACTGTAAGCAAATATCGGAATGACGTCAGTAAACTTTATAGAAACGTGTTTTCTTTCTAAAAAATAATAAAGTTTTTATACATTATATGTGTAATCTGCTTCTTCCTAGCCTTATTAATCCCATTTCATTTGGGGTCGGCTCTCCTAGTATTCCTGCGCCATGATGCGCGATCTTGAATTGCATCTGTAGTCAAATATGCTGCTTCCATATCGTTCATGATAGTCGCCATCCAAGTTGTCGGTGGTCGACCTCGGCTCGTTTTCCCTGCTCTATGCTCAGTACTCTTTGTCATATGGCAATCCTCCCGTCTCATTACATGTCCATACCACCTTAAACGATTTTCTCTAAATTTTGCGCTTATGTGTGCGATTTTAAATGTTCCTCGAACTCATTCTTAATTTTATCAAGCTTCGTCACACCACCCGCCCATCGAAGCATTTTCATCTCAGTTGTATGAAGTTTTTGCTCATCTGCTTTCCTCATTGGCCAGCAATTGTGTATATGACTAATAAATTAATGTCTCAGGTCTGTTTTTAAATAAAAGCAATATCTGAACCAAAATAAGTACAAAGTTGAAAAGAGAAAAAAAAATGACTGTAATTTAATTATTTCTGTGCGACAGACACCGATTTGTACTAAGAAAGGGTAGACGTTTAGATCAAATTACGATAAAGGTACAAACAATGTTTCCATTGAAAAACAATACTAAAATCATAATGATTAAATTACCAACCTGGTACCATATAAGTAGGTACTTATATAAAAAGCACTTTCTGAAAAGGTTTATAAATGAAAAGAGTTCCGAATAATAAGAAATGTGCAACCAAATGGAGAAATTTGTCTTCTTTTGAAGTCGGTTAAAAGTCTTAAGTTAAAATATACATACAAAAACACACATACTTATAAAAAAAACATGTAACAGTTGCTTAATTGTCGACAGAGATTATTCGCTATGAAGTTATCATTAACTACTATAAACCTTAATTTTTTTTCTGCTACGCAACCAATTATAATTATTTTTTGGAAGTATCAATCAATAAAAATTGAATTAATTACTCCAATTATCAATTATCCGTTCTAGCCGATATCGCTTAGAAGCTCATCGATATAATCGATACATGGGATTCACACACTGTGCTATTCAACCGATCGTTTTTGTCATACACCTTCAAAATGTGGAACGAGCTTCCTCCCTCAGCATTACCGAATAGCTACAGTATGGTATTCTCCAAAAGGAGAGGTAAAAGAGTCTTAAAAAGGATTGACAAAGTATCGTAATACCCCCAGTATTACAAATATCCATAGGCGACGGTGGTCGCTTACCTTCAGGCAACCCAACTAGCAGATGTGCTAGTTTATCTATTTCATAAAAAAAACAATATAAAATAAGTTTTCTTCACGTTACCGGTTAAATCTCTGGGTTAAAATTGACGTCACTAACCTTCACGTGAAGAATAAACAATTGCCTTCATTGCAATAAATCAATACCTCGTTTAATTGTTTTTAAAACGTCCAGTATTTGTATACTGATTTTACTGAACTAAATATGTAATTATCGCCACGCTAAGCACATTTTAGACAGCAACGCAAATTTATCATGATTATAAGATGTATTTGTAAACAAAAAATGTAAACATGAATAGATTACGAGTCATACCGGTCTATAATAATTGCATTACGTAGTTACCGATATATCTTTAATTTTGTTGTTTATTATCACCATTTATTACTGCAATGCAATGCAGAATGCTGAGACATTTACTTGCAGATATTGTTATCAATGCAAACAGATCGCGTTATCCATGCTAATTAACCTAAGAATTAATATTTTACAGTAACTGTCCAGTCGATGATAACGGCATACAAATTTTATGCCAATATCATTCTATGCATGGTACTTTTTGTAAACACTTAAGTATGATTATGTAAAAGATGTGAGGAATGCAAATTAGAAGTAAACAAGAACAGGACTTACCTTTTTGGGCATTGTCGGAGACTCGTACTCTTCATCTTCGCGGCTGGACAGAGTGGAGCAGGAGGAGCAAGCCGAATCAGCGGACAAGGATCTCGACCGCAGCCAGTTCACCTCTTCCTCAGTAGCACCGACAGCGATGCCATCAGAATAATCGCTGACGACGACGCTCGGCGTTCTGACAGTTCGGGCGCGAGTCTCGCAGCCTTCGCTGCCACGTCGACCTAGTTCCACGACGTGGGCCTCGATCAGCGTTCTCTCCCGTCTGGGAGACATCGCGTCTGCCGGTGGAGTAGCGTCGCGCGGATGGTGTATAGTGTGGCGGCGTCTAGTGTCGAGCTCCACCGCGGAGTCATCGGAAAGATCGCGGCTGCGGCGGCGGACGGCGGCGCGATCGTCGTCGTCCGAGGACGAGATGTCTTCCAACGGGGAAGCGGCTCTTGGCGGGCGGAGGTACTGCATCGGGGCTGGTTCAAAGCGACGCAGGAGTTCGGAGACTCGCGGCTGCGCGTGGCGGCCGACGCGCCCCGAGTGCGGCGCGCGCGCAAGCCCTGCGTCGCAGGCGCGCCGTGCCGCAGGCTCCCTGCCCATACATACAATACAATTCATTACACATGTTCATTAAGCACTTAGTAACTGTTACAGTAATCTGGAGACTATTGAGTAGGCATACAATACAACATGCTCGCAGTCCATAGGCGTAGTCACTATTGTTCGAGCTGTAGTGGATGTGGTAACGATTTGTTATGGTGTTTTGATGTGTTCAGTCTCAATGAGACTTTGGATTTATTTATGCATGTGTGATACCCAGCGCTGTATAACGAAAGATTTTTGTGAATGGAAACAAAACAACATTGATTCTTTTTAGAGGATTCTCAGTACGGGTTGTAACTACTTTTCAAAATGATTCTTTCTACGTAAATGCTAAAAAGAGTTTTTAAAAAAGGGCACATGTTTGCTAAATAGACAATTTTGCGTCTTTTCGGCAGTCCTAAGTTTAAAAATCTTTTTAAGAAAAACCACTTATGAGAACAGTTCATGAAGGTTTATTGAAATAAATTTGATTTCGTTTGCTAAATCATTATTGAAAAAATGTTGTAAAAAAATGCAAAAAAAAAATGCTAGCAGCATTGCCATCCGTCCGTTGAGCCAAATATGTGCCAGCATTTTGGTCACGTGTCGCATCGATCAAACGCTCTAGTTTTAGAAAATCCGATAGCTCTCGGTCCCCACGGGCCCAATGTCTCGACCCTAAACGGTTCAAATAATGTAGCCACTAGTTAGCATATTTTTTATGCTTCAATTGCTCAAATTAATTCATTTGTCTTTGAATAATTATGAATGAAAAAATTTTAATGAACTTTCCACATTTTCTGTGTAATTGGTTTTTGTCTTCTTAATATTATCGTTTTGTTATTAAAACTGACGTGTTTTTGACACATTACGAATGTATAAAACACAAGAATTACACACGTAATAAGTCGGAGGGTTCCGACTATAGTTTCGCCCACATCCGTATTTTTCAAGGAGAATACGGGGCGCTCGCGGACTAGGCGAACTAGGGGAACCGCGACTGTGTCCGCGAGCGCCCCGTATTCTCCCGTGTTTTATACATTCATAATTTAGTTTACCTGCCAGTAGGGTTAGAAGCTCCTGAGCCCAGCTTCAGGTAGAAAAGGCTGTGGTGTAGTGCTTTCTCCCGCAGCACTCGGCGGAAATCTTCAGGGGCTGGCTGTTCCAGGCGTGGCATAATTCTGTAATTGACAATAAGGTGTTCGACTATATATTTCTTCTATCTTTCTATCTATAAGTATAAAAATGAATCGCTGAAAGTGTTGTTAAGCGTAAATCTCGAGAGCAGCTGAACCAATTTTGCTAATTATTTTTTATAATATTCCTTGAAGTACGAGGATACACTTTTCTATATTCCTATACAAAAGATTCGTAATAATACTTAAGTCAATTTGAACTTTAATACCATACCATAAAGTTTAAGTGTTAGTGGAGGGGTTCCGGGAAGGCAAAACAATTGAGTGACGTTAGTATAAATATTAATGTAAATATTTGCAATATTGATTAAAGAATCAACTGGGTTTTTTTTATCACACTCAGACCCCGCACTAGGATTTCCTATGTCGCGGGAGGCATGGACACACACAAGCACAGCACACAAACACCCAAGACACGGGACAAACATCTACACTCATCGCAGAAATGTTTGCCCCTGCCTGGATTCAAACCCAGGGTCCCGGAGACACAAAAGTCATGTCTCTGACAGTAACCACTGCGCCACGGCGACCGTCAAGTTAGGTGTTAGGCGGTACGAAGTTCGCCAGATCAGCTCGTAAAAATATATTTTAAGCTTGTAATTGAAATTTTAACAAATTATAAGCTTTACAAGAAATATTTGTATCGTGATCGAAAAGGTGTCATAATTTAATGAACCCCTCAGCTGCCGAAAACAAAAGGATTCTTGAAAAGAAATTATCAAAAATGGATATAAGATACTCTAAACGAGTTGTATTGAACAGCTCTTGGTTTAAACTTTCGTTTGCATTAGACCAGTTTTGTTCCATGTTTGAAGATATATTTCCGGAAATTCTCAGGACATGAAAAATAATTTAAATAATTCATCATATTTCGTGAATAAAATGAAAATCTTCAGATCATAATTTCCCACTAAAACGGTCCTTAGTGTCCATAGTCTTACCTGTTTGTAATCCTTTCTTTACTGTATCAGTTCAACAATGCTCATGGCAGATGGCAGCTGTATCTAAAACAAATAATAAACAATTGATAAATATATTAATAACTAGCTTTAACTGTTAACGGTGTAACACGCGTAGAGTTGAAAAACAGTGGTGATTATGATTATGACGCTCACAAATAACATGGCTTTCTGTTGGTAAAGGATCCAGAGATTACCCCCTGCATTTTGGTCACGCGTCAAATCTATCATACGCTCTGATAAGTTTTGGAAAATCCGATGAGCTCTCGATCCCCGCGGACCCAATGTCTCGACCCCAAACGGTTCAAATATGTTACATGTATTGATTTGATTTGAATGTCTTCGTGTAAAATCAGCAAACGTCATCACAACCTATGTACTCCAAATATTGACTTATTGATTCAAATTCGAACGTACTATATGCCAAATTATCGTCACCAACATACGCAAGCATTTGTTTCCTTAAGTAACATATTTAAAACTCAAGATATTTTAAACAATACATTGGTGTAATGTACACAAAAGATTCCAAAATATAACGAACAATACACTTTGTATAAATGAAATTGACGCTAAATCGCACAAGTGGTGAAAATACCGAGCGATTAGTCATGATCGAAATGCGTCTGACGATACGTCAAATGACGTGCAAAAGAATGTTATCATACTTCCACGTTTTATGATTCCTCAGTTTAACAACTTGAAGGATTCCCCTCTTAAGTATTTTTTATGCTGTATATACGTGCTGTATGTATGTATATACTACATATACTACGAGATAGTGCGTTTGACCACTATCTCACTTGATGTTCAGTGACATCTATATGGTCGAAAATGTATTCAAGCTAGACCTAGAATGCTTTCAAATACCTGAACACACTATGTGTTTGGTGACAGTTTTTCTAACTTGAGGGTGGTAGCTAGTCAGGCGGGTACTCAAAAGCACCCTACCACCTTTTATGTAAAAACAAATAGCGCCGATGTGCTTGCAGCGAAGTTTATCGATGCGACTGTATCGGATTAAGCAACATATGCTGTGGTCAGAACTTGGATGAGTGACCATTTAAGTATTATTGTCATTCACATTTACTAGCTGCGCGTCGTGGTTTCACCCGAGCACTACAGTTTTCCCACAGCCTCAGTACCACAAGTTGTTCCGTGGTTCGTCATTTTGGCGTGGTTGAGAAACAAATTGTATTCTGAAAATATATGCCAGGATCGAAGGAAGTAGAAATGCGTGATCTCTGTCTACCCCTGCGGGAACTAGTCGTGACAATACAATACAATAGTTCACCATACCACAGCTACATTACATAATTAAATATTCATTCTAAAACTATAGTTGTAGGTACAATGAGCGGTCTTAAAGCCAGTAGTGATTACTTCCTTTGGATTGACAGTATAGTATATTTTTGCCCAAATCAATAGGAGTTGTTTATGTGGAAAATAACGTTGACTTAATTCGCAGAATTCACTTTTTTACTGACATCCAACCAACGCTAAATATCGATAGCAATGTTCAATTGCACAGATGAATGACTACCGCGTTGCCGTTTCTATGAAAAAAATTTTAATTACTGTATATATCGTTGATTCTATGTAATCACAGATGATTGTAGATAGGGTTGCTACTCTACTATGAATTGAAATTTAATATTTTTTATTAATAATGACGTAGTCAGAACTACCGTATACGACCGACTGTGGAACACCCGATACCTATAGGTGTTCCACGGGAAAAACTCGCGGAACAGACCACTTTGTTTTGGTGATGACTTTGGTGTTTTACGACCCATACTTTCAAATATTTTACAGCACTTGCAAATTCGCGCCATTATCGTATTAGAAACGTCAGATATTGTTGGGACTTTCCGACAGATATTTTATAACCAAAATAGTAGATATATAAATAATATGAGTTTATCATTACCCATTGCACTGTTTCCTCGTAATTGTATTGAAAACGTTGTGCCACGCACAAATCGGTATTTAGAAACCCGTAGCTATGAAATATAGCATTCGTTACCTACTTGTTTCTAAGAAATAATTTACCGCACTAGTATCGTTATAGTATATTAAGATACAAGTGAGCTATGTTGGCCAATACGCACACGGGTGTGGGTTGCAGCCCGAGCCAAAGGCCTGGGCGTAATTCGCCCGAATGTGTAAATGATAATGAGCAGAACTTACGAGTTTCACACGACGTTCTTCAAAACGTTTGCGTAGAAAAAACAAGAGGCATTGCTTTATTGTTTAATTATTAATTTGAAAATGCTCTGTTGACGAGCATATAACTAGCAGTCGCAGGCTGACATGATGATGAACTTGCAGGAAGGTACTAATTTAACTTTTTATGGATAATTCTATAACGCACTAGTGTGTATTATTACGCACGTGTGTGTTATAGCTGGGACAATGACCCTAATGCATTTTTTATACATTCTCTCTGTGATTATGGCACATCGTTGCAAATAGCAACCCTATTTCGATTGCTTGTTCCCATAAGAAAATGTAAACAGATACGGTAATTATTTGAAAATGACGCGCACTTCTGTATATTCCGATCTAAGGAAGCAAGTCAAGAAAAAAACGAAAAGAAAGAAGCGAGAATGAAAAATTAAATAACTTGTTTGTGACATAAAATAAAACACAAGACTATTAAGGGTATATCAGGTGCCGATGATATTACAGAGGCTCGCGGGTGTTTACAGGCAGAAGGTGCGGATCAAATCTTGATGTTAATTTAAGTTTGTAATGTTGTTTTAATGTCACAAATATGTTAAATACAAATGGCCTACGTACTTAAATAAAACACATCTTTAGACTGTTTAGTTTCTTTTTTTCTGTTGTAAGACACAGTTCAAACACATGTGTCGTTACCGCGAGAAGTTTTCACGAAATGTATTGCCGATCGAAAATATTTTTTCACTAACAAATTTACAAATGAAATCCACTTTTGTTCAATTACAATTAACCTTCACAAACTGTTCTCATATGTGGTATTTTTTTCGTTTATTAGACATGTAGGTCTTTCAACAAAATAAGCTGAAAAGACTAAAAATAATTTGTTTAACAAATAGTAATGGCCCTAATAACATCTTTGCAAGTAGCCGCAAGGTGACAGGTGCATCTGACATGCCTGGCCACTGGTCTATCCGTTAACTCACATTGGTCAACGTGGTGGATTATGGCCAACAGAGCCTCCTCTCAAAGGGAAGCCTCAGAGAGGAATCAGCAGCGGGAAAAGTATGGCACCGATTATGGAAACACCGAGGATGGCCAATTATTGTTTTTGGTCCCACGACAACCAATATTGTCATTTTTTATATGGCTTTTTAAGTGAATAGAATGTCAGGGACGGGTTAGGTAGCAGAAGTATAGTACAGTCCATTACATTTACGAAGCTAGAAAACAAGTCTTTCTCTTAAATAGAATATTGACCTTTGCTTATTACGCCAGCCAGTGGCGCCAGCGTGGCCAGATAGTGGCCAGCGAGATATCAGATATTTACTACAGGAGGCGGTAATCCAATGTTACCTTATGGCTGCTGTTTTGATCGGTAGCGCCGGCTTAACACACCATTCGAAATACGGAAGTGCTCAGTCGAAAGTGCAATTTGTGGTGCCCATTCAAAATATAATCGCAAAGTACCTCGTTCAATCTAAGCTCTTCTAGGAATAAAAATAAAATAGATAGTAAATTTGGTAGTTAATATTACTTTTTTCCTGTACGAATGAATCTTGTCCCTTTAGTAAAAATGTCTAAATATATTAACACCATCAAAACATGAGGTATGTGGAACAGGGCTGCCAACCTTGACTAAGTACCGTACCACATTGGCTGCATACATCTATCACGCATAAACGTCCTCAATCAGTGACGTCAAAGACAGCCTTGCTGGAAGGGCAACCTGACGGCACTAAAATAGCTTAATTTAGACAAGCATGACAAAATGAACCTTGTTGATGTCGATTTTGTTTAAATAATATATTTATTTATACATAGCATACTAGCATAGCGTTCATAATGGATTAAGAAATCAGGCCTTATGCCCCGAACAAATCAATAAGTTATAATCCTCAAATAATACTGTTCAAAACCACTAATATTACTTTTAAATAAAACTTTAAACAATTTATTGTAGGTACGTTTTTCATTTCAAATTACATTTAATACACACACATTAATATTATAATCACCTTTTTTAAAATAGTTCATTCTGATATCTCACTCGGTATAATAATTATGAAAATAAAAAAACATTGGAAATAGTTTAAAAAGTAGTGTCACTTCCACAATTAAGACGATTATAACGACACTCCACTCCACTCCACTCCACTCAACTCCAGCCTGTTTATGCTACGGAGCATACAAAAGAAATATACACTAGGCAAACATAACCCTTCTACTGGCGCAGTCGGGCAGAAAGTAAAATAAGCTAGCAAATTGTATTTCGAAGCGATATATTTATCTTAAGGATATGTTTGATTTTAAGCACACAATTTCAAGAAATACAAAAAGTAAACATTTGAAATGCAGATTCAAGACACTTTCAATTAAATTTATTGTAATTTTTAGACTGTCGCGATTCGAACACATTGTTATTAAATCAAACGGGGCTTAATCGCGAGAAAAACATTTAGTAATTTATTTACCTCGACGTTTCGACCAAGTTGCATTGGTCGTGGTCACGAGAAGACTCTAGTTTAAGCCCCGTTTGATTTGATAACAATTAAATTTATGTTTCGCAAATGCGTCACTATTTCAAAATGTTAACTACCTAATTGCAAATTAAATTGTTGTGTAAATGATAGAGATATAGACGCAAGAGCGACTGAGCGAAACCTTGCTACACATATACATATGTATGTGAGAGCATGAAGATAAAAAACGATGATAATACCTAATAGTTTCTGTCAGTTTCAGTGAATTTATTAATTTGTTCGTTTCAGCCGTAGGACGTCCACAACTGGACAAATATCTCCCTCATTGTATAGTGTTTTTCATTATGAGCGCTCGAATTTTGAAAAGAAATAAACCAACCAGGTGATATTACCACATTTTTTATTATATTTTAAAGGATATTTGAGGACATTATGAATGGAAAATAATTTCAGCAAAATGGCCGCTGCGACTTCGCTGTAGATGTAGTATTCTGGTGGTCCACCAGAATACCACATCTACGTAGAAATAAACCCAATTATGCGAATATGTCGATATTCGCATAATTGGGGCTCAATTTCACGAAGAGCGCGAGTATGTTGGCGTTTAGGACAGCAATTGACAGTGGTGTGTCTGAAGATCTCACGTAGCCCCACAGAAATGAGTCGACCGATCTCGGTGGCCAGTTGATGTCGCCACCACGCGAGATCACCAAGGCTTCGATCTTCTCATTTAATTAATTTATGTTTCCCGTGCTGTATGGCAAGTGGCGCCGTCCTGTTGGAACCACATGTTTGTGAGACGCTTACCATTTATCATAGGCCACAAAAAAATTGTAACCATCGTCCGATATTAGCGCTCACAGGCAGTCATCATCATCATCATCATCATCTCAGCCATAGGACGTCCACTGCTGGACAAAGGCCTCCCCCATTGATTTCCACAAGGACCGGTTGGAAGCGGCCCGCATCCAGCCCTTGCCTGCGATCTTAGTCAGGTCGTCTGTCCACCTAGTCGGTGGCCGTCCTATGCTGCGCTTGCCAGTCCGTGGTCTCCATTCGAGAACCTTTCGGCCCCAACGGCCATCGGTTCTTCGAACTATATGCCCTGCCCACTGCCACTTCAACTTGCTAATCCGCTGGGCTATGTCGGTGACTTTCGTTCTTCTACGGATCTCCTCATTTCTGATTCGATCACGTAGAGAAACCCCGAGCATAGCCCTCTCCATAGCTCGTTGTGCGACTCTGAGCCTGTTCAGAAGGCCTATAGTCAGAGACCACGACCACAGGCAGTAGTGACCATCATTGACTGTAAGCGCGGCTAGTTGCGTATTTTCGAAAAAAAAAGGGCCGACTATAAAATCCACATGAAACAGTGACTTTTTCGGAGTGTAGAAGCACCTGATTAATCCCTCGTAGATTTTCGTCGCTCTAAATCCGGAAATTTTCTTAACAAAGCCGCTTAACCTTAACCAGTAATGAGCCTCATCAGTGCAAATGTTTTTCCAAAAGCAGGATCAGCCGCCAAATGCTCTAAAACCCAACCAGCGAATACACGGCGCTGCCTGTGGTCGTTGGGTTTTAGCTCTTGAGTTAATTGAACTTTATATGAAAACCCAAGTCTCGGCGCAAAATCCGCCATGTTAACATCGCAGAAAGACTCAGTCTTGCGCACGAGGCGGAAAGTACTGTCTGGGGTTTTCTCGCACACTGTCCCGAATGGCAACAATGTTCTCCAACAATCTGGCGTTTCTTATGACTTACAGGAACTGTTACATCCATCACCGACCCCGTTGTCTCAAATTTTTTGTCAATCGAAATATTCTGCATAACACCCATAAACGCCATTATATTTGACACAACGCACGGAAAATTAGGCGAATAGTACACTGATTTTGATAGTAAATTTTAACAATTTCTACGCGTTTTTGAAGCATGTAGCGTTCCATGGTAAAATGTCACGACTAAATATGTATTCATGCCAAATTGGCCAGGTATCGCTTTACCACGATGGCCGCTATGCGCTGTCAAAGTTCGAGCGTCCCTATGGACAAACCTATTGCAACAAGTTTTTTAAAGCGAGAAGCAAGGGATATTTTTCTCTATTTTTTCCTTCACAAATTGTAAGATGAGTTCCCCCTAGCATGTCCTCAATGCAATGAACTTTATAACTCTTTGAATCCTTTGAATCTTTTTTTTAAATCTTTATTTTTTATACAGGGTTTTTTCTTAGAGAATATGACACCCTTAGATAATAAAAATAAGCTACAACAATTAACTCGCCCCAGTCTTCACGACTGCGTGGTACAATGCATACACTTTTCTGGCATCCGCAGAGTGAGGTTGTGACAGCACCCCGTTACAACCACCTACCTGCCAGAAAGCATGTTCAGAAACAAATAATTGCCGCCGTAAGGCGCTTTGAATCTTTGAACTCATTGAATACCTGCTGTTGCCAGAGTATACTACAAAGTAGCGTGGACTTCAATATTACCGCGGTAATATTATCTATCTAATATTGCCATGACATTACCACCAGCGCGGCGCAGAGTGTATAGGTGCGCTGTAGGTATATGTAATGAATGACGTCATCATGTAAAGAGTTAAGGTTCGATTTCCATACAAACGTATTTTTACTTTTTGTGAAACGTATTTATGTGAAAAGAGATTATATTTGCAGACTGGTTAAACTGTGGTTGGCTTCGATATAGGTTATTTGCGGCAAATTACATTTCATTGAAATGTTTTTTGCTCTATTGTTGTCGCGCAGAGCCCGACCAACCCCCGCATATCGCGATACACAGCTGTAGCTTGAACCTAAAACACCTATTACAACATTTTTTATCAACAAATAGAACCGACTTCAACACTCACATTTTTTTTTCTCAATACAAAAGTGAGCAAAAGATTCCATAGTTCACTTCACGCATATATTTTTAACCTTCACCTGTTTGGGAGCGTCTTCCTAATCTTGATTGCATTTACATGACAAACACTTTTAATCTTAACTGGATCATGTAGTTACTGGGTCACTGGGTAAAATAACATAGTGCGTCACGTCAATGATATTATATGTTTATAAAAACATCTAGCAGTCATTAGAAGAAGAAGAAAATTGTTTATATCAGAGATTTATATAATAATAATTTAAAAAACAATAGACACGAAAAATATTTACAGAATATTAATAAAATAAGAGGATTGGAAATCATACTGCGCTCGCCAACCCGCATGCCAAGCGTGGCGAGTATTCTGTGCGTCACTGCCAAGTGCCAACGATCACAGAGTAGGTATACAATTCTCAGACATCACGTGTCTACCTAGAGTTGTGAGTTGTAGTTTTGCTTTCACATTCATAGTGCGTACAGCTAGGTAATGAATGGAACTCATTGCCTAAACCTGTATTTCCGCATGAATATAACCTGGATATCTTCATATCACGAGTGAATAGGTATCTTCCAGGCAGGCGTGCTCCTTCGTAGACCGCAACATAACTTTACATCAGGTGAGATAGTGGTCAAACGCCTGCCTATTCCCAATAAAAAATATATAAAAAAAACGTTGTACGCCACCGGCCGCATATTCATTTTAGTTTACTTTTAACCGACTTCAAATAAGGAGGAGGTTCTCAATTCGACCTGTATGTTTTTTTTAAATATTTATTACCTCAGAACTTTCCACTGGGTGAGCCGATTTTGATGATTCTTTTTTATTTGAAAGCTAGTGCTTTCCGTGTACTCCCATTTAATTTCATCAAAGTCGGTCAAGCGGTATTTTTGAGTAACACTCTAGTAACTGGAAAGTTTTAAGTCTTAACGACCTTTAAATTGAGAGTGAAGAAATCGGTGAAAATACACAATGACATTTGATCCCGTGCGTGGCAAAGGTCACTGAAAGGGGTGAAAAAAAGCCTAGCGGATTAGCATGTTGAAGTGGCAGTAGGCAGGGCAGATAGCTCGAAGAACACATGGCCGTTGGGGTCGAAAGGTTCTTGAATAGAGACCACGGATAGGAAAGCGCAGCATAGGACAGCCACCGATCAGGTGGACAGACGACCTGAGTAAGATCGCAGGCAAGGGCTGGATTCGAGCCGCTTCCAACCTGTCCTTGTGGAAATCAATGGGGGAGGCATATATCCAGCAGTAGACGTCCTATGGCTGAGATGATGAAGATTATGATGATGATACTTATATTATAGAGGAAAGTTTTCATTGTTTTTTTGCATTGAAAAGGCTCCGAAACAACTAAACCGATTTGAAAAATTATTTCACTGTTGGCAAGCTACACTATCCCCGGGTGACTATATTATTTTTAATTTTTAATTAGGGATCGTTATAATTTTTGTTTTTTACCCGTGCGAAGCCAGGGGCGCTAGGAAGTAATATAAGGTAATGAAGTTTTTTAATCCGAACTGTATACACATAGGCATATTTGGCAGTTTCACTCTTGTTAAATACAAGTGTCCATTTCAAAAGCCCGACAGACAATAACGTCCGAAAGGTGAAAATACATAAATCAGTTTATGAGCGCGTTAACGAGATTAGAAACCGTAACGGACACGTTAACGTTTGCAGATATCGTACTAATTCTGCATGATAAATCGCACATGTTCTAGAAAGTACGATGTGGCTACGTAACACGAAAATATTTGAACAAAAAATGCAACCGACTTCCACACTCAAAAGTGTGAAATAACTTGTTGAAGTTGGTACCATGATAGTTCACAAAAGTAACTATCATCACAATATTGTGCTCACGGTACCGACTTCGACAAGTTATTTCACACTTTTGAGTGTTGAAGTCAGTTGTATTTTTTGTTAAAAAGTTTTTCTTTCACCCTTTTCAGTGACCTTTGCTACTTACGGGATCAATTTGTGTTCTGCGATGTCTTCAACCGCGACAATAATATCATCAAGATACGCGTAGAACTTTTCAGTTATTGGAGTATAACCATAAAACCACTTGTCCGATTTTGATGAAATTTAAATGGGACTACCACGGAAGTATACTCTATCTAACAAAAAAGAATCATCAAAATCGATTCATAAACGACGAAGTTATCCGCGAACACACATAATATATATATATATACGGTCGAATTGAGTAACCTCCTTTTTTCAAAGTCGGTTAAAAACAAAATGGCAGTCTTTTTACAAGGGCTTGAGTTCACAATTAAACAATATCAAATAACGCAGTTTCATTCGTTTAGGCGTACTTTATCCCACCTCAACCATTTCTACCATGTGTCCTGGAAATCTAATGTCCCTTCTTTATACTAAATGGCTAGGAATGAGACTAGTACCTACCTTACTTGGTGCTAAGCGAAAATGCGGTAATTTTTTTCCATTTTCAAATATAAGAGATATGTGTGGTATAAGTACTGAAGGTTATCTTTAATAACATACAATTTGTACTACCTTTACAATAAATCAATCGAGTCTTGATCGCGAGAAAAATATTTAGTAATTTGTTTGCATCAATGATGGACATTTATTTGACTCCGAACCCAATCATTGATCAGGACTTCATTACATGGCCAATGGTGCCGCGGTAGTACCGGCCTAGAATAGTACTCCCCCATCTCTCCGTGGGTGCCGTAAGAGTCGGCTAAGAGATCACGTACCAGGAGGTGGGCAGCAGCGCCTTCTGAGGATAGGAAACCATACTGCGCCAACCCGCATGCCAAGCGTGGCGAGTATTGGTAAATCCCCCCTACATTGGGCATATGTCCAGCTGTGGATGTCCTATGGCTGCGAGGAAGACCCTAAAATTATCTCTAGGGGCCGCCATTATTATTCTAGAATCGTACATCGTGAAATAAGAAAACATGAAAATGTCAACCGAGAGGATCGGTTTAGGCTGATTACCTCTTGGAACCCAGTGATTTATATGTGTTCGGATCGCGGCGAGTTTTACGTTTAGAAAACTGAAAATATGTTGTGTGTAGTGGCAACCCTTGAGGCTGGGCACCTAGTGAACATTCTAGGTCTAGCGTGATAACATCTTCGACCACATCGTCACTGACCATCAAGTGAGATAGTGGTTAAACGCTAGATCTATATAAAAGAAATCCTGTGCTTTTGCAGGGCTGTGACAGCCCTACAGTTTAAACAAGGTCGAGAACAAACTGCATCACTAAACGAATCATAGACATATTAAGACATAAGATAAATAATTCCACGGAGTTGAACAGGGCAATCATATGAAAGAAAGTTATATGAATTCATGACTGATGTCGACATAGCCGGTTAGGTCTCCTACCTCTTCACCTTATCCTAGCTTTTTTAGAATATATGTATAAAAGTACACGTTTTCCTAATGAAAATAAGTCACATCCCTTGCGTCGAACGAAACAAACGATCATGATACGAATCACACAATTCATTATCATTTTCGACACAAGTCGTCAACTGCTGGGCATAAATCATTAAAGAACCGGTTAAAAGCGGCCTGCATTGAGCTCTTTTTGGTGTCATCAAATTTTCTGGTTATAAAATTGCATGACAAGCCTAAAAAAGAACAGAAAAGAAATCGCGTATACCTAAGATAATCGAGTTTCCTTCATATTATATTCATAAAAAGGTATTCAAGTCTTTTTCTTAATAATCACTTTTAATTATTTTGTCATTGCTTTATAACAGTTTGCAAAGAGTTAACGGTATTAAATAATTTGTAGGTTATTTGTTTAAAGATCGTGAGCAATAAAAATACGCGTAGACATAATGCTTACGCAAATACAGCACATGGGTAAATGTGTTTTATTTATAACCCGTGAAGGTAAGTATTTAGAAATAATGTTTCCTGTTACCTTCAAAGTTAAGCAAGTATGTTACATTTTCATTACAAATTCGAAAGCGATGGATCAATTATAAAACGACTATATTTATTAATGATCCGATATTACACCGCTATAGTGGACAGACGATCTGACTAAGATCGCAGGCAAGGGCTGGATGCGGGCCGCTTCCCACCGGTCCTTGTGGAAATCAATGGGGGAGGCCTTTGTCCAGCAGTGGATGTCCTGTGGCTGAGATGAGGATTACACCGCTATAGATACGAAGATTCTCCTAATAGATTAGCTTACACAATGCTAAGTTAGATCATTCATATTTGGAAGACACTGCGATCCAAAATGAGAATAGGAATTTAATATAATTAATGTTCTATTTTTAATAATTATTTTTTTATATTTATGGACACCGCCGTCCTATTGCGTCTTCCTCTCCATCCAAAGGTAGTCTGGAAGAGATCGCTAATAGCGGTAAGACCGCTTGTTTTTACACATCGCTATTTAATTAAACTGTTTTTTGTATTATTTTAAAATGTGTTCAATAAAGTGTATCTATCTATCTATAATTTAATTAATTTAATTATTCTTTTCCTTCGGAGAATAAGCGGCAAGTAAGTCGGATGATATTAGAAGAGAAAAGTGGGATTAATTTAAATATTATGTGCTAATTACCCGCACAACATTTTGATAATAGTTACATTTGAACTATCATGGTACCGACTTATTATAATATATATATTTATACACACAACAAGTTATTTCACACTTTTGAGTGTTGAAGTCGGTTCCATTTTTGGTAAAAAATGTTTACTATATTTATTTATAGCTAAGGTCTCTTGTAGAAACATATACAAATAAATTGGTGTCCACTTGTAACAGTTTAAGTCCAAATTGCAAAGTGCATAGTAGAAAGTATTACTTTCAATTTTCAAGTCGGAATACACTAAAAAATAGTAATAGTATTATGTACGGTTTTCAAAATACGGGACGTAAAACAGACAATTGTGGAGGTGGGCTTATACCGTAGATTAAACGATGTCTGACAGCGCCATCTCGTAGACGTCTAAGGCAGAACAGTCGCTCACATACAAAAAAGTAATCTAAGTACATTGATATTTATTTGGTAATCTGTTAGGGTATTTTCTCTTAATGCTCAGCTGACTAGCTACCACCACCAACCACCACCACCTTTAAAACACCTACCCGTCTATTCCAGCTGCAGCACCACCAATGCGGCTGGAGTAACTCGGCATCAATACAAGCTTAAAGTAGGTATCTATAATTTTGACGACATACCTATTACTGATCGTCAGGTCCAGGTAAGGTGGTACAACACTACCAGTATTGAAGCGATGATAGCTCAGCGGGAGGAGCTTTTCCGGTCAAACTGACGGACACTGGTTCGATCCCCAACAACATAACACCGTTATTAAATTCCCAGCATGGTGGTAAGGTACTTTCGAATACCCGCCTGGTTAGCTACCACCCTCAAGTTTGAAAAACTGTCACCAAACACACCTTGAGAGCCAGTGAGCATTCTAGATCTAGCGTGATAACATCTTCGACCACATCGTCACTGACCATCAAGTGAGATAGTGGTCAAATGCTAGATCTATACAGTATTAAAAAAAAGATATATTTAGGAATTTGTCAAAGTCTCATTATGACAAACTTCTATTATCATCTCATTTACTTTATATCAGAATCTCACTGACGCACATTATTCAACGAAATATTCCACAAATGCTAGTTCATTGCAAAGTTTGAAATGTTATTGTAAATGTTCCTACACAAAGATCAATTTTGTTCAGTCCTTGAAACACAATAGTGTGATAGGTATTTGCCACTGTTATCAGTAAGTAAATTAAACAGCGTTAATTATTGTGTAACCGTCTTGCTAACATCTAGTATAACAGATAACAATGACAATTTCTCTACCTGTTTACCCAAGAAAATATATACATATTATTAACACACAGTGGAAATTCCATTGCCTAATCAGATAGTCTCCAAAAAAAAACCGCGCCCATAGATTTCCTAGTTTTTAACAAGCTAAGGAGTAGACGAGATAAGTATATCGCCTGCACCTTTTCTAATTGACGTGCCTTCTTATTCGTGTAGACACGCTAAACCAAAACATTAAGCGTATCAATAAAACGCGTATATAGACGAGTTAATTCTTACACCACCGCCATAAAGACTTCTTAGAATATGATCGGTGGATTTGAATACACATATATTTTTCAAAAGTATTTGTTGAATCATGATCACCATCATTTCAACTATAGGAAACCCACTGCTGCACAAACGCCACCTGTATCGGTCTCCAAAAATACCCGTTGGAAAGGGCATTCATTCTGCTTTTCCTATTATCTTTATCAGACCGTCAATCCTAACCACCTTGTCCGAGAACTTCCTAGGCTTAACATTTTTAACCGACTTCAAAAAAGGAGATTACTCAATTTGATCCTATATATGTTTTACTTCTTTTTTATGTGTGTTCGCGGATAACTTCGTTGTTTATGAACCGATTTTAATGATTCTTTTTTTGTTAGATAGAGTATATTTTCGTGGTGGTCGCATTCAAAATCGGAGCCATTCAAGCGGTTTTTGAGTTATACTCCAATAACTGAAAAGTGCTACGCGTATCTTGATGATATTATTGTCGCGTTTGAAGACATTGCAGAACACACAATGACAATTAATCGATCCCGTGAGTAGCAAAGGTCACTGAAAAGGGTGAAAAAAAAATTTTTTAACAAAAAATGCAACCGACTTCAACACTTAAAAGTGTGAAATAACTTGTCGAAGTCGGTACCATGAGCACAATATTGTGATGATAGTTACTTTTGTGCGAACTATCATGGTACCGACTTCAACAAGTTATCTCACACTTTTAAGTGTTGAAGTCGGTTGCATTTTTTGTTAAAAAAATTTTAGTACGTGATCTCCACTCGAACTTTTGATGTCTTAGGCTAGGGCTCGGCAATCTACGAAATTTTAAAAAAATGCTTTTCCGTCCGAACTGGTTGCTGATCCCTATCTTAGGACATCAGTTCTGTGCGATCTGTACCCTGCATGCACATCTCTATTTCTACTTGCTGATACATTGTGTTTTGTTTACTTTCTACAAATTGTAAAATTTCTGATTAAATCTCGTAAATACACTCAGAAATCAGAAATCAGAAATGTTTATTGAATAACTGTGTGATATAAAAATAAAGATGTTACAAATTAAAATAGTATCAACAGCCTGCCCAGTTTGAGCATTCAATAGTGGTCTTTAATATTATATTTTTATATATACAAATGTGTGACGTTTGGGGAATAGGTAGTTTTAATTCATTATTGTGTATATGTGTAAGTACGTAAGTGTAGATAAAGTAATTTAATAAGTTATCGGTACAAATGTGACATTAATATAACAGGACGTATTTGTTTAAAATGAGGAAAAAGCGATATATAAACGAAGTCGTTAAAAATAATTGTAATGACGTATTCATGGTACTTCTAGGTGCCGAATCTAACTATTATGAACTTTAGGTACTTAATTAATTAACAGCACTCGTATTTCCTTTATCACTTTCACACGGAGTCGGTGCAATATGATTTCCAGAGGCTAAAAATACTACATATTCTTTATTCTTTTTTTTTTTTTTCTTTTCTCAGCTATGTGCGTCCACTGTTGGACGTATGCCTCCCCCATATAGGGGGGATTTGCCAATACTCGCCACGCTTGGCAGGCGGGCTGGCGAGCGCAGTATGATTTCCGATCCTCAGAAGGCGCTGCTGCCCACCTCCTGGTACGTTATCCCTTAGCCGACTCTTACGGCACCCGCGGGAAGAGATGGGGGAGTACTATTCTAGGCCGGTACCACCACGGCACGTCTAAAATACTACATATAAACATTATAAAGCCTAGTCAAGTTAAAGAACAGTTATTTAATGAAAAAAGTTGGTACAAACGACTTCAACCGCTTGTTTTTTTTTTTCGATATTTATCGATATATATTTATTTACTTCGATATCATTCAAACTACTGGATCAGATGTTAATTAAATGGAACCACTTCAGAAGCGTACTCTTTCAAACAAAACAAATCATTTTCAAAATCAGTCAACAGTTGGGAGAAAAAACGGTTTCAATCAAAACTTCCCTTTTTTAAGTTGGTTAATGATTAGGAATCGATTTGGAGACTGATTTATCAAAATACAGTTCAATCATATTAGTCAATGATAGTTTTCTGGAATTATGTGTTCGAATGAAAAACCAAGATCTATCTATACCTTCCAAAATATTGATTATGTGGTGGTTACGTTGAGACGATTCGTGTTCATTATAATAAACACGTAAACTTGCGAGAATATTCTACTGTTCTGATACGGAACTGTGTATCGGTAACATATGCGCAATAACGAAGAAAAGTGGAACAATCTATCCCAGGCACGAATGACTATGTTGTAACTGTTCGCTATTCGACCGTGGAGAAGATGCATCTTGGAGTTACCACGGCAGCCAGCGATATAAAATAGGATAGATATCCGATCCCCCGTTTGAAAATGGAACCGTCAAAACAAGGCTTATGCTTTGTTTTGCTCTCAGTCGCGTGTGACCGCGCCAATCGTGTGACGTGTGGCAATGTGAGGTGTGTGAGAATCCAAAAAGTAATAGATAATAAACTCTTGCAAATGTTTTACAGCGCTATTACTAGGGTGCTGAGGTTCCTTATTAAAATAAAACAATATGCGCTTGTGGACTAATTTTATATTAGCTGGATAAGTATATACCGTATAAGTAAACAACGGCGAGGGGACACTTTTGAGGTTTATACTTTGGCATGACTAGGCGCTGATAAAATGTTACGTAACTCTCCCTTTTAACCCTATCGACGTCCGCCATTACGTATGTTTTTTAAAAAGAAAACAAGTAAATTTCGTTTCGTATCTTGTCCTCACTAAATTTATCTTTTAATTCGTGGATTCCAGATCCTCACACTGCAATCCGTCTATAGAAAACGCTAGAAGCAGACATAATTTCCTGTATCCTGTTTTACCTATATATGAATGCCTGTGGCGTATCGCGTTTTGCGCCCTGACCATGGAGCGTGACGTCAATTTAATTATATAAGCAGATAAGCGTATGGTAGGTACGGGCTGAGTAACAAATTATTTGTAAAAATTCAACATGTATTGCGTTGAAATTACAATGACTAACGAGTAATGTGCTAATTATTTTTACTCCACACTAGCTTTCAATCGCTAGATTTTCTGATAGGAAAATCCTATTTTCTTCACAAGCAAGTAAAAATATTTTAAAATCGAGAATGCATCTGACAAAGTTGTGGGTCAACTCGCCGAACAATCAGAGTAGAGTACACTTGAAAGAAGTCTGTGCAAGTTCCTCTATACATTCATCAAATTTTAATACATTCAAACGGTGGCATCCCGTATCGGGTCGCCATCTTACCACAAATACGGCTGAGGAAGGCGATGGCTGGCACGCGTGTCAATTCGTGAACGGGTGCTGTTTGCGGACATGGGTCTCCTCTAGATGGGTACCAAAATCAGATATAATATATAAATATTGTATATCGGGTTATAACAATGTATATATTATATTGTGTGTTCCTGTATGTAAAATTGTCTTCTATTATATAAATGTAAAAGTAAATAAATTAAGATTTAATGTTAAAAATGGCACGAACCTGCCATGTGTCTGTGAGTGTGGTGTTCTTAATAAAGAAAAGTGAGTTATTTAGCAATTTCACTCCCGAATTGCACAAAAACCTAACCTACGAATTGATATTATCAAGGAAATGGGTTCTATGTTGATGATATCAAGTGAGAAACCCTGATACTTTGTCATCTGTGAGTGTGGTGTTCTTAATAAAGAAAAGTGAGTTATTTAGCAATTTCACTCCCGAATTGTACAAAAACCTAACCTACGAATTGATATTATCAAGGAAATGGGTTCTATGTTGATGATATCAAGTGAGAAACCCTGATACTTTGTCATGTGTCTGTGAGTGTGGTGTTCTTAATAAAGAAAAGTGAGTTATTTAGCAATTTCACTCCCGAATTGCACAAAAACCTAACCTACGAATTGATATTATCAAGGAAATGGGTTCTATGTTGATGATATCAAGTGAGAAACCCTGATACTTTGTCATGTGTCTGTGAGTGTGGTGTTCTTAATAAAGAAAAGTGAGTTATTTAGCAATTTTACTCCCGAATTGTACAAAAACCTAACCTACGAATTGATATTATCAAGGAAATGGGTTCTATGTTGATTATATCAAGTGAGAAACCCTGATACATTGTCATGTACTGTCGTGTGTCTCTGATAGGTTCGCGATCTCAAGGTTTTTTGAAGTCCCGTTATTCATCAGAACAAGAAAACCTCGTTTTGAAGATAAGAGCATCCTGTGGTTAGGTTAGGTTAATGGTAGACAAGCCAGTTTTATAAACTTTATGTAGTTTCTCAGACGTTTCGTTACTGGGCTTACACATATACACAGTTTTAATGACAATTTAAATAAATTTGAATGAACTTTTGACTTATGACACACATTTTTTACTTTAGAACTCTATATAGCGTTTGATCACTACCTAATTTGATGTTTTTTTTAATACTTAACAGATCTTGCGTTTGACCACTATCTCACTTGATGGTCAGTGACGATGTGAACGAAGATGCTATCACGCTAGACCTAGATTGATCACTGGCTCTCAAAGACTCCTGCCTGAACACATTATATGTTTGGTGACGGTTTTTCAAACTTGAGGGTGGTGGATAGCCAGGCGGGTACTCGAAAGTACCCTACTAACATGCTGGGAATGTGATAACGGTGGTTTGATAACCTTCTCCGGAAGCTCCAGCCGTTGTTGGGGATCGAACCAATATCCGTCAGTTTGACAGGCGACGCTCCCCCCGCTGAGCTATCATCGCTTTAAAACTCGTATATTTGCTATGGCATTTATAGAGATAAAATTGCTCCAGAATATTATCCCGTACCTTAAAGAGGATGACAAATAGATAGGATGACAATAGGGCAAGATTTAGGTTACTCGCACTAAAAAAGCTGATTGCCTCAGAAGATGAACTGTTATGATATTTTGAGTGGTATAAGTAGGATGCCATATTTCTTATCACAAATAGCATTCATCTGAATTAAACGGATGCAAGCGAATAGGGACATTGAAGAGATAGTTTCTTCCGAGACAAAATAATAGTATACATATACATATCTTTATATAGCTTCACGTAAACGTCCAGTAGTACTGAATGTACTAAATTTAGCTGATATGACTACTATCGCGAATTTCCTCCATCACTTTTTTTATACTGTATAGATCTAGCGTTTGACCACTATCTCACTTGATGGTCAGTGACGATGTGAACGAAGATGCTATCACGCTAGACCTAGAATGCTCACTGGCTCTCAAGGACTGCTGCCTGAACACACTATGTTTTTTTATTATTTGGTGACAGTTTTTAAAACTTGAAGGTAGTAGCTAGCCAGGCGGGTAGTGGAAAGTAGCCTACCACCATGCTGGTAATTTGATAACGGTGTTACCTTTACCGGAAGCTTAAATTTTGGTGAACTCCACATTAATGAGGGTGTTGTGTGAAAAAAACAATTGTTTTTGAGTTTTTAGCTGTTTATGACAAACGATCTTTAAAAAAGGCTAAAAACTCTTGTACTTGAGTCGTGAAAAGAGGTGTAAAACACCGCGCGATTTAAAAACAAAAGTAGGATTAAATTGTAGAATCACCCACATAGAACGCCAGTCCAGGGGGAGATCACATATCCCCACGTCTTTCAGAAACATATATCACTGAATAGTTCCTATTAACCTTCAAGTCCATATTGCCGTGGTGGTACCGGCCTAGAATAATACTCCCCATCTCTTCCCGCGGGTGCTGTAAGAGTCGGCTAAGGGATCACGTACCAGAAGGTGGGCAGCAGCGCCTTCTGAGGATCGGAAATAATATTGCTCTCGCCAGCCTGCCTGCCAAGCGTAGCGAGTATTGGCAAATCCCCCCTACATGGGGGAGGCATATGTCCAGCAGTGGACGTTCTATGGCTGAGATGATCAACCTTCGAGTTCCAAAGTTAAGAACACTCGATCACCAACCAAACGATTCGAGTAGATAAAATCGATGACGGTCGTCGTGGCTCAGTGATCAGCGACACTGACTTTGGAACCGCGACCCCGGGTTCGCATCCCGGCCGGGGCAAACATTTCTGAGATGTTTGTTCTCGAGTCTTGGATTTTTGTGTATTGTGATTGTGTGTGTGTCTATGCCTCCCGTGACACAGGGGAATGTAGAAAAAAAACAAAATTCAATTGCTGATTTGAGAACATTCGATGCGTTTATGTTGATTGATATGATATTGCGAAACTTCGATCAAATTGATCAAAATGGCGAAAGTTTAACGAAATATTAAAATGGATAACACTATCCTAAACTAATTCGATATGCGAATTCGTTTAGGATTGTAAATACTCAATACAAAGCTTGCAATACTGGAATTAAGCATACAAACGAATCTTAGTTACCTAATAAATTGTGTGTATTGAATTGAATAACCGGTTATCACCAAAATCGGGGAGGGGGTAGTTTTAAAACATAATTTTAAAGAATAAAATTGTTCTCGGTCAATAATGATTGAATGGTTAGTTTTTCTCAACCAAACCTGTGACTACCGTGTCAAAATGATTTTGTTGAAATTCTATAACTAAAATGTAGTACTAGGCTGGCACTATTACAAATTGCAAGATTAAATTGTATTGATGAAAGTAAACGCACCACTCAATTATTTTTTATTACAATTTTTAGAATCGATTTTTTTTATCACACCGCACTAGGATTCCCTGTGTCGCGGGAGGCATGGACATACACAATCACAGCACACAAACATCCAAGATCCGGGACTATCTATACTCATCGCACAAATGTTTGCCCCTGCCGGGATTCGAACCCAGGCTCCCGGAGACACAGAAGCCATGTCACTGACACTGACCACTGAGACACATATCTCAAAACATAGTGTGCGTTTCCAATTAAAACGTTTTTTAATAGGTGACATAACATATAATATAACATTTATACGAACAATACGTCCATAAGTAATGTGTCGTGCGATCAAGCAATTACAAATTAATTACATCACCGATTCAATAAGCGTATGCATGTCATCGACGATGAATGCACTTTCCTTCATTACATGCAGTCCTAGTCCTCACGTCAGACTAACCGCAGATGATTCGGTCTCAACACGTCATGTGGGCTTTTCCTGACTTTTATCCTCCTTGCTTTTATGTAGGTATTTTGATAGATACATTTATAGAGCATGACATGAGTCGCCGACGTGTGCCCAGCGACAGGTAATAGAAACCGTCTGCAAAAGTGACGGTAGACATGGGGCCGAAGCACGAATAACAGTCGCAATCGTATCGTAGCGTAAAACAATTGAACACGGTACTGTTATTTATCTAGTACAACATATACGTATACATAGTTGACATAGAGAAATTACAGTTTCTAAGGACGGTACGCGCGATATTCAATTGTTTAAACGTTATCGTTGCAATGGCTGATGTTGATACAGAGGCACAAGTTATTTCTGTTTCAGGTTTCTGCTGTGCTATCTTATCACGCTTATTAAGCAGTTTATCATCAAGAAGTATTTTCGACCAAAATTGGAACAACTGACTTAATTTACCTGTATTTTTTAAGATTTTCCATCATAAAAACTTATATACATTTATATGGGACCAACTCTGAAGACAGCGATATGAAACTAGCTAATAAAAAACGAATGATCAAAATCGATACATAGTTGACATAGAGAAATTACAGTTTCTAAGGACGGTACGCGCGATATTCAATTGTTTAAACGTTATCGTTGCAATGGCTGATGTTGATACAGAGGCACAAGTTATTTCTGTTTCAGGTTTCTGCTGTGCTATCTTATCACGCTTATTAAGCAGTTTATCATCAAGAAGTATTTTCGACCAAAATTGGAACAACTGACTTAATTTACCTGTATTTTTTAAGATTTTCCATCATAAAAACTTATATACATTTATATGGGACCAACTCTGAAGACAGCGATATGAAACTAGCTAATAAAAAACGAATGATCAAAATCGATTCATAATTGGTGGAATGATCGCGTCACATAGGTACATACATATAGAAAGAAAGAAAAGAAAGAAAGAAATGGCGGGATGATGATTAATGACGATGATGATGAAAGTAGCCGATGTGTTATTCCGGGACCTGAAGTATCTACATACCAAATAGTCTGTCGTTTCCGTTTGTATGTTTTTTACTCCTTCACGCTGGACGGATTTGCATGAAATTTGGAATGAAGATAGGTTAGACCCTGGAAGGCTACTTTTTTCCCCGAAAATTTTTACTGGTACAGTGGGATGACGGAAAAGCACAAAAATCGTGAATACCACGTACCATTTCACCGCGGGATGCAGCTAGTTTTTGTGTGAGATATCTTACACAAAAACAAAAACATACCAATTTTATTTTTTTAATATAGCAGAATAAAGAGACACGACAGAGTTTTTTAATGCAGTCATCGACGTAAATACGATAATAGGCGTTTTTTTTACTTAGTAGATCTAGCGTTTGACCACTATCTCACTTAATGGTCAGTGACGATGTGGTCGAAGATGTTATCACGCTAGATCTAATATGCTCAATGGGTCTCAAGGACTGCTGTCTGAACACACTATGTGTTTGGTGACAGTTTTTCAAACTTGAGGGTGGTAGCTGACCGGGCGGGTATTTGAAAGTACCCTACCACCATGCTGGTGCACGGTGTTACCTTGACCGGAAGCTCATGCCATTATTGGGATCGAACCAGTGTCCGTCAGTTTGACAGGCGACGCTCCCCCCGCTGGGCTATCATCGCTTCAATTATTTTTTTAGCTGCGCTAAACAATTTATACGAGACTAGTAGTACTACGCGGTTTCACCCGCGTGGATTTCGGTTTACCCGCTACCTCAATTATCCCAAGGGATAAGGGATACTTTTTCCGGAATAAAAGTAGCTTTTGTGTTCCTCCTTTGTGGTCTAACTTATCTCCATACAAAGAAATTGGTAAGTACAGGCGTGAAGGTGTAACAGAAGTTTTTGAATCATTTGCTTATCCCACGGGAATAGCAATTATTTTCGGGATGAAAAGTAGCCTATATGTTAATCTAGGATCTAAACCATCTCCATACCAAATTGTAATTTTTTTCGAAATCGGTGCAGCCGTTTGAGCATGAAGAAGGAACAAACATGCACACATACATGCAAACTTTCGCGTTGATAATATTAGTGGGATAAGCATTCAAGTAATTTTTATTTTTGTATGTATCGAAAAGAGATGGAAGTTTTTTTGAACCAGTCCCGATGTGAGTACAGTGAAAGACGAAACTAAACACTGTCAGAGTAAGTGCAACTCACGATGAAAGCCGATAAGGTTATTTTAGCATTGCGCACATGCGCTTTCTCGGAAACAAAGACTTGGAATGACGTATTCACGGTGAAGGTAGAAAACGACTTGTTAAAGGCTAATACTTTTAAGTTGGATCTGTACAAAGTGAATCATCTCAAGATAAGTAACCAAAGAAGATACAGAAAGTGTTATTTAAGGGTTCCGTACCTCAGAAGCAACCCTTATATGATCGCTTTGTGGTCCGTATATCAAGACCCTTTATCTCAGGAACGCGTGGAGGTATCTTAATGAAATTAAAACGATATAGTCAGGTCTACAGTCTCTTGAAGCTGTGAAAAAATCAAACTTCTAAACAGATACGGCCGTTTATGCCATAAAAAACGTATCGAATGGTAACAAAATTTATAGTAATTTATGTACGTTTTATTTAAAAAAAAACACAATGCCTATAATTTGATGACGTACAAACTCAGATAAATGATACAACCCTGGATACTCAAAGCGTACAAGTCATATAAGTAAAAAAAATAATTAGTGAAATGTCAGTCTATTTCAAATATTCTGATTTCAGAATATATCTTCTTCAGATTTCACAGGGGAACGCGTTCAGTGTTTCCACCTCGTCTGGTCCTGCGCAAATATGTGCGGTGGCCGGGATATATTCTATTTCCCCCGCGACGCGGCGCTCGCGGCTGCGTCGTGTTTTGTGGTCTGTCTGTAGGCGCTGTACCCTGCTGGCTGATATACGACTAACACGTCACATAGCACGCACGATGCCGTGTAACGTGTCTTACTCCGACAATATAATAATATACTTATACTATTTAGGGTGGGCGTCCCAGTCCTTAACCACTTCAGTGCGTCAGTGTAGAGTTTAATAGAACAGAATTCTTTTTTTTTTTTTTTTATTCTTATAAAATTAAAAGGAGTTTTGTCACATAGTGACCATGTCACTCCCGTATATACACATTACAAATTTATTATCAATAACACACCTAAATTATTCTCAAATAAAGTTTGATCAGTATCTTCGCTTCCTCGGAAAGCGGGGAAGCCAAGATACTGTTGCAAACGCCCAGGTTATAACAGTTAATTGATTTCTGCCGTTGAGCTTCGTTCCGAACACACTCCATCAACACGTGATGCACATCTTCTATCACATTACAATCTAAACAGTTCGTTGTTTAGGTTCATAAAAATGAGCATGTTAGGCCTTACTGAGCTTAGGCTAAATTACGCATAATATAGTACCTTTGTCTTAGCCTTTTTAGCCTTACTAAATTGAAGACTTGCATTGCGGGCCTAACGCAGTCATTTAAACCATGGATCTGTGCTAAATCTTTTGTTAGTGGCAGCCGAGAGATCAATTATTTTATAACACATAATTGCGTCAGTTTGAAAAACGCAACCTTTATAAACTTCGGACTCTTAATTTGTGCCGCTGTCGATAGTTTACGAAATCAATTGATCGCCCCAATGTGAAAAACTCTCAATAGTATGCATGAATTGTACTTATTCAAATTCCTCTTTTTCCTAAATTTATATCATAAAAGTTTGATCTATCGATGAATTCGTTAGTGACTGCTCTATCAGACCTCAGTTCCCTAGAAAGATATGTCCGATACATAAGCATGTGAAGCAGTAAATTGAACCTAAGTATATACAAATAAAGATACATATTTGCATACCCCATTTCGCTCAAACTTGCTATTAAAACCTTTTCGCTGGGTCGACTTAATCATACATCAGAAAAAAGAATGGAAGAATAAATTAATTTGACAAGAAAATTGAACTGCGCTTACACCATACCCACAGTTTCCTATGCGTGTGAGCCGATGATTTCCGCGTGACATTTTCCAACTGTTAACTGCATTATTTTCACTACGCACACAGCTTATATTTCCATGCATTAGACGGTCGACGCTAGGAAGCTACATAGTTCCGCTAAACGTCATCGAAAATTCGATCCAATTTGAATTTCAAGACGGAAGGCATTATCAACAGTGTTCCGTGATTGAGAAGTCACGCAAGTTCTGCGTATGTATGGACTCAATATCTTTTAGTGATTGAACACTTCTGTGCCATTATTCTAGTTTACATCGTCAATTAAGTTTCAATTAATATTCGAATATAATAGAGTTGTAAGCGTTGGTTATTATTGGGATACGCGGTGAGAAAGCAACAGTTTAGTAAATTTTCTTTTTTTTTAATTTAAATATATCTTTGGAATTCATTCAAATATATATATATATATATTATTTGAATGTATTCCATTAATATTAACGTATGAATACGTTACATACATACAAGGAATTCCTTTTATCACTTTGTTTGACTCCTTACTAAGGTTGACTGGAATAGATCGCTTTCGGCGATAAGTCCGCTCTTTGTACTATATTGTTAGATTTAAGATGTATTTTTGTATTGTTTTTCCCTGTGTGTACAATAAAGTGTTTTGTATTGTATTGTATATTACTATTATGTTTCACTCTGACACACTCACACCAACATCCGACCTGTCACTCCAATTATATCTTCGTATTCCTGAAGAAGTTGCTTGTCTACAAGAGTAACAGTATTTTTTATCATTTTTATATAGCGATAGAGGATGTTCGGAATTATCAGATCAGTGTCAAACTTAATTATACAGAGAAAGAATAAGATAAGATAGCCGATAGCAAACTGGCAAGGCCTTGTCCAATTCTGAACCAAAATATCATATTTAATTTTTTAACACTGCAGTGTCAGGATCTTAGTTAACTCGGAGGTTACTCTAACGTTATCTATACTATCTAGACCAGACATGAGCTGCAGAGTTACGACGAGGGTGCTTGCAGGATAACGCGACTACACACAACAGTTGACTACTATTTGAGAATCACGGACAAATGTCTTAGAAGCTTCTTCAACGCTCTGTTGAAAAGTTATTTTACAAGCGGGTCTATGCGTTAAATGATAGATTGAATGATAGGTATACAATGTTCGCGGTTGCATAAAAGGTGTATGCAAGTGGATTATCGGTTTATGCACGCCGATAATCTACCGAATGCGAGGGACTTTGATCGAAATAAAGACCATAGTATCTTGACGATAAAACTATAAACACCAAAAAGTACATAGAACATAATTTTACAAAACCCCACCAGGCTTAATAACCCGATGAGCTGAAAGAAGATCAAGCATTTATTTAATTCAGTTTGTCCGTTGTAACATACTAAGGTAAATATAAATTTTACATCACATTTGACAGTTGCTTTTCTTCAAATTGAGGCTCCCAGGTAAGCCATATTTTATTTGAATAAAACCTTAGGGACCCGAGTACATAATACATTGCTAACTCGAGAACTACTGAATATATTAAATGTAAGCGGCCGAGTTTTAACGAGAGTTAGTTGGTGCGTACCTATATCAACTTAAACATCACTTAGATTAAAATTGCCTTTCATATAAAAGGAGCAGAGTTTAATTTAATTTAGTATGTGGAAATCCAAATTCTTGCTTCTTAGCAAGATTTTGCTTAATAGAATTGATTTTTCGAGAAACAGCTAAAGAAAATTTGTCAATTGTAATATGTCCTATTTTCTCAAAAAAATTGATCACTATGACACATTTTTTTTTACATTCAAATTGTTTGAAGGAATACATTCGGCTACTAGTGGGATTTGTACCCACGACTACAGAATACTAGTACTAGTTAATTCCACCTAGCATGATGTTAATGCAGATCATAAAAAAGTTATTTTACTGATTTATATGCAGGTTTTATTAAATGCTAAAAAGCATTTCTTTTCTTTATATTTTTTTCTCAAACCGGTATTTTGAAACTTTATACCGCAAATGCCAATTCAAATTGAGCCTACATACAATTAATTTGCCAGGGTCCTAAAAAAGAATATTATAATATTTTTTTCGTAACGGGTAAAACAGAACTTGTTGAATGATATATTATCAATTTGGTATTTCATTAGTTAAGTGCTATCAGCTACCGTATTTATGTAAGCTTTCAGCGATCGCGATAGTGCTATGGCTCCCTTCGAAATAGAATTTTAATTAAGTATGGATTCAATTAACTAAAAAATGAAAAATATGTAATTAAACGGCCTGATTTTTATGAAACTTTTTGTAGGTCTGAGAAAAGGGTGAAAAGTATTTTTAACCCTCCTTCCATTATTATGGCGATTTTAGTATTTTGTATGAACAAATATTCAAACAATTTGTACGTTGATTTTTGACGTGAAGTAATTTAAATTACGTGTCGTGTCACTTTGACATTTTGATAACTTATTTGGCAGAACAACGTTTGCGGGGTCAGCTAGTGTTGTATAACATGCTTTCTCAAGTGCGCCTCCTCAAACAAAAATCTCCTCAAATAATTGGAAAGCACTCAGTGCCAGTGGTATGTATTGCAATATTGATTAATTTATTTGAACCGACTTCAAAAAAAGGAGGAGGTTCTCATTTCGACCCGTATTTTTTTGTTTTTTTTTAATGTTTGTTACCTCAGAACTTTCACTGGGTGAAGCGATTTTGATGATTCTTATTTATCTGAAATCTGGTGCGGCCCGTGTGGTTCCATTTAAATTACTTATTATATTAATCAGTCAAGCTGTTTTTGAGTTACACTCCAATAAATGAAAAGTGTTGGGGTGAAGGAAAAGGTGAAGAAATTTGTGAACAAAAACAATGACAATTGATCCCATAAGTATAGCAAAGGTCACTGAAAATGGAGAAAAAAAAAATGTTTACCAAAAAATGGAACCGGCTGCAACACTCAAAAGTGTGAAATAACTTGTTGAGGTCGGCACCGGTATGACATTTATTTGTGGGATTTAATCGTACGTGCCACTTGGACATGACATTTGGAACCTAAACGTAGATAGTTATGCCTAACGAAAGGGCTATGTAATTTGATAATTCAACAAACGATAAATAGAAGACGCTTTCGCAGTCTAGGTGAAGCGATCTTCACAAAATGGCTGGCTATGGATAGTGCAAGTGGTGTACAATTGAAGAGACGGGTTAAGATGTAAATGATGTATACACTGATGATGATGATAACAATTATTCAAATGCGTTTTGATAGACAGGTTTAGGCAATATACTTCTCTCGGAAGAGGACCTAAAACGGTTATAAAGTTACGAGAAAGTCCAGTGGTAAGCTTCACGTCTCCTAATGCTAAAACAATTGCAACAGCATACGACCATTGCTTAGCAACTAACTTGTCTTATACTATTATAAAGAAAGCATGGGAAATAAAATGTCATGTAATATTAAAGACAATTCCAAAGATACTCGTCCCAATGGCTTATTTAAACAGGGCATGAAACCACAAAGACCACAGAATTGACATTTAGCAACAGGTAAATAAACTCTGACCGGAGAAATACCGCCACAATCTCACAAAACCGTCTAAATTTGAGCTCAACCGTTTAGGAAATAAGGCCGTGGAAGCGAGATCTAACACCTATGCGCCAAGAACGGCGCGGTCCATATCTCACGAAACAATGGGATATAAAAGGGTTTCCGACTCACCTCGTGCGTTCTGCTTGCGGCGTCCAGTACCGTTACACTGCACTCACTGTACACAAAAAACTGACTAACCAACTGTATGTAGGTACCCCGTAACGACCGTCTTGTACGCTCTCTACAAACTGACTAGAACACACATTCGCGTTGCGGGTACCTTAGATAAGTGAATCAAGATAATAAAGAGGTAAAAGTAAAGCCGGGTACACAAGACTGACGGTGATGGAACGGTTATTGTACTACGGTGTTATGTACTTTATGATTGTAATTCGACGAACTCTGGTTTTATTTTGAACACGGTGGCAATTATTATTTTATCTAGAACACAAATTCGGTTATATATCGAGTAATATTCAAGGATACTAATTAAAATGTTATATGACCTGATTTCAATAACAAATTGGATGGGTACCTACACAATAGAATTTATTATTATAGTAGTAGGGTACTACACAACTTTCACACATTATAAATTTTAATGAAATTTGTATAAGCATTATTCGTGCTTACAATGAAGGTAAAAATCGAAAGATATCTGATTTTGAGGGTCATTTAATACATGTAGGTATCTGTCTGTAATTTCAGGTTATAAGCTCTTTATATATATATCTTTATTCTAAATTTCATGCAAATGCGTTCAGTCGTTTTGAGTGTAAAAGAATAACAAACATACAAACGACAAACAAACTTTCACCCTTATAATATTACTTAGTATGATACCTTATTTAAAAAACGTTATCTTCAATTAAGATTCTGTTAACTTCAAGTTAGCAGTTAAGCAAGTTAAATCTAAGTTTAAAATTTTAGTAAAATACAACTTTACTTTTGAATTTGCCGGTTACACAGTATCCATATAAAAATTGAGAATGTACCTATCATTTAAATTTGGATGTAAAACCCAGTAGACTTTTATCAGGTAAAGTAATTATTTAAAAAAACTGGTGAAACCCAAATACAACAATCCTAAAATCCGTACCTATTTAAATGCGTATGAATCATATTATGCAGGTATAACTGTGCTCAGCATACATAGTAAAAATAACCTGGATAAAGCGTGAACAACCCTTAAGAAGAAATGTACGTACGAGCACAAAATTCATAATCAAATACATAAATATTGGGAAATCGGTCGGAGTCCCAAGTTTTATTATTCACAGGATCGACTTAAGAAAGGTAAGCAGGTAGCTTACGGCTTAGTCCTATAGGACTAAGAACAGCAATCTCAAAACTGTAAATAATTAGCACAAGAGCAGACACTAGATTCTTCATGTACCTACCTACTTAGGTCGTAGAGAGTTGCTACTGGTCTCCAAAGATGCGTTCGCTCACTCTATCGCCCAAACTGTACTATTCTGTACATATATGGCTTGGTCGATGGAATGCACGGTAGTACTTAATTATCCCATTATTTGATATATATTATTATATTGCCCGCCAATTATTTAATCATGTTCATTAACTCCAACGTGGCAGTTTGAAGTACCTATTCTAGACAACACCAAATTCGTTTTACTTGTTCACGTGTTTCGGCTAATTTTTGACCGGCTGCCGAAGGTCTTTTAGAAAAGGGTTATTATTAACTAATCGAACATCTTTTTTACTCATTATTCTTCTTCGTTACACACAAGTATTCTCCGCTCGGGAAAAATCAATCAACCTGCGTAATCTGTATATCCAAGCACGGGCGATGTGCATAGTGCCAATCTACTGCTATCATCTTTAAAATCAATCTAGTACCAACTTGAAGCTTAATATATAATATGAAAGGCGAACCAAAAATACTAATGAAAATCTTTATTTTTTTCAATTAAAATTCACTGAAGATATTCAAATTTTTTGCACTCCAGCGTAGTGCTTGACCCATCGGTTTTTCTATCGGATGCATTTCGGGAAATGGGATTTGCAAGTAAATAATATAATTCCATCACAAAATGGGGATTCCATAATCAGTAGACGAGACGTACCGCAGTGAGCCATGGTTACCTGGTTGATGTACTTACCACCTTCCCGCACGATGCGTTTCGCCTCCACTTTCACAATGACGCTTACTGTCAAGAAGCTGAACCCGTTGCCAGAGTCTGTATATGCCGATAAGCACTAGGAGCACTAGGAGTCATGAAGCAAATGGCTTACATGCCCCCATCACTTAATTATTAGACATACTTACTGATCACCATGTGGATATTTATTAAAAAATACTTTAGTGTACTACACAAATGGAAATAAGTAAAAAAAAGGTAAAAAAAAGTGTTTGTATATTGTCACCATTTAACATCAAATACAAATACAAATTCATTCAATCAATATTTGGTCAATGGGGTGAGCGAACGCAGCCCAGTACCTACTAGAAGAATTACTTATTATCGGAAAGTAAACTTGCACGATTAGTCTCGGCCGCTCGGGGTCGAGCGGTTGTTTGGAGATGGATGACTGAGAAGTGGAACGATATGGTCACGGAGCAACTACTATCTAATCCATGATTATGGGGGATTTGTCGATCTGGTCCGCAGTGATTGTTGTGGCATCAATTGCGGTGCGATGGTCCAGAATTCTTATGAAAGTTGTTGATATTTTAATGCTAGCACTTAAGTTAATTGTTGTTATGGTACTCTATGTTTGAGCGCCATAAAACACATTAGGTAAGTGTGCTAATAGGTTGGGTTCTTCACCAACTGGACACGAAAGACTGAACACAATGCGCCTTGATAGCTAAACTCAAAATAAGTATCAATTTTTTCCACGACACCTGGACACTAAGATTTTTATGTATTTAGATAGTGAATCTTAATGTAATTCTGGATGTAGTTGACGGATGCGGCGATTTCCATGCAGTTTATTGATTTAGAAGATGCATAAAACCTCGTAAAAATATTCACAACAGACAAAATCAACAGTCTTTCAGCGGCCGTGCTATTATTATTTTTAGATAGGTGCCTATAGCGTACATGCTTGCTTTCTCATTGAATATATGGCAGCGGGCAATACATAATATAGACTTTATGGATTTCCAAATATGACTGCAGTTTTTTATGTCACCACCACTTTATAACACATTTTTTTTTGTGCAGTTGGTTACCTTGAGTAAGGCTCAAAGTTCACCAATATTTAAAACGTCCGATTATCAATTTAAACATCGGTCAAACATTTTTACCATACAGGTGACCGACGGTTAATTGATAATAGGAGGTTTAAATTTTGGTGAACAGTAGCCTAAGTAGGTAAGCGTTACGCAAACCACGGTCAATGACAGGGTCGTCAGCCGTAACCAGAACTATGTTAAGAGTCCAGCCAAAGCACTTGTTTTAGAAGGCGAAAATACATGTTTATTAGAATGGAAAGAACTTTTACTCTGCTGAATGTTAACTAGAAGCAAATTAATTGAAATTTACTTTTAAAGGTACCTTTCATCGCCTTTGCATATCTACTTTCTTGAACACCGGGGAATCATTGATGTTCACTTGGATAGCATTTATTTGTTTTTAGTAAGTGTAGATTATCTACACTATAGTCTTATAGTCACTATACAAGTTAGCAACTGATTCATGTAAAATATATTTCATTTAGCAATTTGTAGTGAGATAGAGTGCAGAGTGCTGATAACTCATATTACATTTTGGAAAATGTTGACTGAAATATCTCTAGTTTCCAGCAGCTAGGTTTACATTTTTTTTAAAGTGGGGAAATCGCTAGAGACTCATCCTTTATCGGCAGAATCGGGGATACTTTCTCAACTTGCTTCGACAAAAACCTCAAGGTGTTCCATCACAGTGCCTAGAACGGGGGCCCACAGGTACGCTTATGCATGTTTCTGACATCATCGGTGGAATGTTTTTTGAAAACACTCTTGGTAGGAGGTTTTCATAACCATTTCTACCAAGAGGGTTCCGGAAAATAGATCAGTTATCGCGAACGCCATCCTGCTGAGATGATGCCATGGTCTGCCTCTTTTATCCTTATACCAATAAGATGACGTCCCACGCCAAGGGTTGTGTGCATTTTGTGTCTCCTCATACCCAGCCATAACTTGCCCGTACGCGTGCCACTCTGCATGATATCCAAGCTTTAGACTGGCCTGCACAATTCCCTGACTTAAATCCTATTGAGCATGCCTGGGATATGCTTCACAAAAGAGCTCTTAGGAATTTCCTTAAAGATATTGTGCATGAAAACCAGCTTTTCTTGCATCTTAGCAGTACTTGGGACAGTATTCCACAACAGGATATTGACACCATTGTTTTGAGTATGCAGAACCGCTGCAGATGTGTCAGGAGAGTCTTAGTTGGACCACGGATTATTAATTTTAAGTTATCAACAATTTTTATTTAAAAAATAGTTGTTTTGTTTAGGTTTTGATGTTACAAAAATAAAGTTAAGATTGAAATTTTGTCAGTTTTTCCTCTTCTAAGTTTTTTTAAATTTAATTTTGTCTAAATGTTTATTTATCAGATTAGATAGGCTATTAAACAAGGTTTATTTTACAGTCTTAACAAAAAGTTACTACTACTACTCTATACCTCCGTTATAGTTTCGACGACAGGCTTCACGGTTTTTAGTCAAGCTTTTAGTAACAACATAGCTGACTAATTTTTGTTTTATCGTTAATAATGCGCATTTGACTTCGACTACATTAATAATTTTCTATTTGATTCAATAAAACGTTGAAAATGCATCACAGATGGGTAGTGAAAGTCGGTTTAACTACGTGATTATTTAAACATAGGCCTTACATAATCTATCGATTACAAACGCCAGTTTAGGTGTGAATGTCTACTAGTTCAAACCGGCTGAATATAATTTGGTGAAATACTAGAAGCAATACTTAATGATAATAATTTGAAGTACTGGAACGATTAATACGAAAATCGTTGTTTCTTGTGAAACCACACCCTGCAAGATATTCTCTTTTACCTTACCATTCATACTTCGTAAATCGTTCTCTTTATGTTCTAAAAGATTGTGTTGCCATACAAGTGCAATAAACACTGATAAGACTTATCAGGCTTCATCATGAGACCGTAGCCCAACGCAAATATAATTTAACTTACATGTACTTCATACACAAGATTAAATGATACTTGCATGGAAACAAGGCTATGAAATTATTAAAAATGTCACATTTGGGGTTTTAAACCTAACCGTATGGGCATCAGGCCATCATAAATAAATGTTCTGTGTTGGTAAGGAGCTCGAGTGGAGTGTACGCACTGGCAATGGCATCGTAGGACGTCTGTCGACGACTTAATTTCGCAAGAACACACTGGATGCGGTCTGCTTTCAATAGGCCCTTGATGTGATCAATTAGGAAGGCTTTTGTCCACCAGTGAACATCCTGTGACTAAAATATTATTCTAAATGTGTCAATCGACCGCGGGCGAATCGCAAGAGTTAAATATATCTCGTAACATTCTTCAGGTTGACAATAACACACTGATTAAAAAAAACTAAAGATTTATTTCTTATACATAGCTTAAAAATTAAAAATCTATAACTGAGAACCCTAAGCCCCTCCCGCAAGCCCACAGTTGCAATCAGGCTCGGTCCACGATCACCAGGCATTCATATCGTCAAAATAAACCAAACTCTGTGACTAGCCCATAACAGATATACTGAAGGGTTCCGCCACAGACGCGCTGATCGTGGTATAAAACCCGCGCGCTTATCTCAATGGTTTCACACATAAAACACGCCAGAAGCAATTCTCTCCACTTGCCATGGTATGTAGACCGCCATATTTCACTATACTGTGGCTTGTAAACTCATCATCTCAAAAACCCCATTCTTAAAACATAACATATTTTACGATATTTTTTTTACAGTAATTCAATGAAACTAGTAAACTAATTTAATTATTTCTAACATTGTGAAAAGTTATTCGTAGGAAATATGCAAGGAACACAATCAGTATATTAGAATATGTAACTTTTTAAACATTTAGACCCAAATTGAAATACATCGCTTTTAGAATGCCTACATATTATTTTCACAATTTGATAAATCCTAACGTAGGATTTAATTTCAAAAATCTATAGACTTTTTAAGAGATAGTAGTGAATTTTACACATAAATATTGTGACAGCCAAAAGAATACATTTAACAGTTCGTTTTTTTTATATTTTCTCCAGGACAGTCTCGAGTACTTACGTAGTATTCAATTGTAGATTTGAAATAAAAAAAGGATTTGTGTATATTTTACTCTTGAATGAAGTACAATATAGCAACAATACTACGAACGAAAACGAGCTGTAAATCGAATTCTCGGCCGACCTAGCTTCAAATATGCAACTGCTTTAATATATTATAGGTATCACTTGTTGCTGCCAAAAATATTTTAATTCAATTTGAAGAGAGATATTGCTCATTTTTCTTTTTCAAATTAATAACATATTACACCAGGTAACAACAATTTATCAAATGTTATTTACATACAAAATTAAATTATGAATTATTAATTTGAATTACATAATCAGTAAGGTTTTTATACATATAGACTTTGTAATTTTCCAACTAAACATTTTTTTTTCTGGTTATGTTTTTTACATGTTTTTTCTTCTTTAACAATTTTGTAACTTAACTAATTCCATACAATCGTTTTTAATTAATCTTCTTCGGCTTCGTTCTTAAAGATGAAATTCCTTTTTCATACAAAATGGTAAAAATCTTTTTCGAATGTAAGTTCCATTGGAAATACATGGTTTTAGTGAGGATATTTAGCATATTGCGGCTTCATTCTTCTTAGTTATGTATATACATTTAAGTAATAATCAACTTTAAAATTGAAATATTGTGGTTTCAAATCTTTTTTTTATCGATGGTTTCTTGCCTTGTAATCAAACAAATGTAAATCATAAAGCATGTCTTCTCATTTCGAATTCATTGTTTTTTGTCTTGAAAAATAACTTCTATTTTATATCCCAATCTTTTGGAAAATAAAAAGCATAACATATATTCTCTATCTCTTCATGTAATTCAATTAACTACATTTTTCATATTTATTGAACACACAGTGCTCTGTCAGCCAACACATTTTTTTCTATCAAATAAATTTTTGCGCCATTTCCTCTCTCACTCACTCATTGTCACTTTGAAGTTATCTCACTCGCACTCAACAATTATTGTAAAATTATTTCTCAGCTTATATATATATATACAGAGGCACAGCCGTAAACTTTTATGAATTTCACTTGACATAAGCGTCGGGGGGTATCTTGCCATCTGACTGCAGCTGGTTGAAAATGAAGAGAGCCCGTTGTATGTCCCATCCGGTCTCTTGAAGACAACTGGAAAGATACAAGCAAAATGAGACAGTTGATGGAAACATGTGTGTCGGCCGTCGGCTGTCAACCTGACCGACGTAGTTCGATCCTAACGCATTTATTCTGTTCCTATGTCTCGATCAATATTACCGTCGTTTTTGATCAATAATCCAAGGTGTCCAAAACCGAGCAGACTGGTAGAGAAATACACTATTTCACGCTATATGGAAAAATTGGCTATTCCACTAAAGTTGCAAAACAGTTCAGTTTCGGTTCTACTTTTACTTTTCCCGCCATTTTCCCAGTCTACTTTGGACCTCGGTTGTATCTCCTCCAAAAAGAGCAATGTCGCCTGCAAACAGCATACACCAGGGTGCCTCCTCCTGTATGTTTGATGTCAGTGGATCGATAACAAGAAGGAACAGATAAGTACTTAAAGCCCATCCCTGCAAGTGTAAGCCGACATCAATATTGAATTTGTCGAACGCAAGCTTCTGACTGCACATATGTACTAGCTCTGCTGTACATGGAACGGTTAAGCTGCAGGTACTCTCAGGTATAGAAGGTCTCAGGTCTCTTCAGGTATAGAACCTTTCGGAGGGCGCGATCGTGCGCCTTTTTAACGTCCACGAATGCCATATGCAAATTTTTGAGCGCACATTTTTTCGCATAACTGCCGAATTGCAAATATGGCGTCCTATCTATGTTATCGAAAATCACAAAATGCTTAGCGCAGTATTGTATTCTCTTTGCATTCATTGACCAAACCAATAGTTTAAAATAAGAAATGAATAGAACGATTTGGTTGGGGTTAATGAGGTTCTTTTAAGAATAATGCAATCTTGGCATTCAACTTTCCAGCATAAAGTTTTAAATTACCATTATATGTTTAAACACCACACATGGAGTACCGCTGGCAAAAAAGTAAATATTCTATAAAATTCTAGTTGGTTACAAGTTAAAACTCACTAAGTGACATTTTGACCAAGAATAACATTTCTTTACAATCGGATTTATAAAGAGCATATTTATAACCACAACAAAATGGCTTGGAGGGAGTGTTCCGGACACACTCCACCCGGCTGAAAGACAAAATATATTATTTGATATGTGTAAAAGGGAAGTCAGTATAGCGGACATATTGTATATATTATCTAAACCTACATCCAGTGATGCTGAAATGGTTTATGCACTAGTGACATCAGGTCTTGGTGCATAAATCATTTAATCAGCTTGCATCTTACTTTATATTTTTTTTTCTTTTATTTTATAGTTAGAGAATAATTTATAAATGCTTAAATAATATTAAGGCTATGATGGGACTGTAACATAAACTAGAATAAAAAAAATAAAAAAATAAGAGGTGCTAACTCCGCTTCACTACAAAACTGTGCATAGGAATAGGCACTTACCGTTTTTTCTTATCATACATTTGCTCATTATGGATACATAAATGTCACTTAGTGAGTTTTACCTTTTTATCGACGAATCCATATTAGAATAAAATTATTCTTGTAATCGTATATTAACAATACTAACTTGAGACTCCAGAAGTCGTTCATGCCAGTCTGTTGTTGAAGCATGTTGATCAACATTTTCTTTGTTTCATCCGAGTTTCCGCCCTGCACCTGAGGCGCGGCGGGGCCGGCTACAGAGCTCGGGGCCGCAGCCGGTACTGGGGTCGGTTCCGAAATGCCCGTTGAAAATGCGATCTCTTCCTAAAGAACAAAGATACCGTTCTATTTTATTCCAATGTATACATAAGTATGTATATAAGTATATATCAGTCATCAGGTTACGATAGTACAGGCCCTGTCTAGTTTGGGACCTGAAGACCTTGTGTGAATGTTGTATAAAAAAATAATGTAATAACGGCGTAGAAAACTATTCACGAAGTTACAACGTACTGTCAAGTGCAGCGTAGGATGTCCACAGACTGTGGAAAGACGACCTGATTGATAATAATCGAGGTTGAGATCATTGGGGAAGGCCCAACATCCAGCATCATTACGGCTGAATATATAATGATTCTCCACAGACACTTCCACAATGAGCAAAAATTTGTTCTGGTCTAGATTTGGTCCTGTCCGTTCACCAACGCATCAGATGTAGTTATGTCCCATAAGGCTCAAATATTCCTATCACAATTAACAAATCGACACCTACACCTTTCAATTGTTCACTTATATTATTGAAAAACCGAGCGAGGCTCGGTCATCCAGGTATTTTATGATTACATGCTGTTTAAAACGTTAAAAAATGTTAAATTTAAAGTGCTCCTTGCACATTTGCGGGATATCGAAAAAAAAACAAAAAAATATTGATTGACGAGCTAAATCTATGGTTAAGTTAACTATAATTTATAATAAAATTAAATGTGTAGTTTATAGCTAAGAATAAGTACGAGTGACTTAACCGCCATGCGACAATACCTGATAAGATAAACATCCACTGAAATGTAGCTGTAATGAAGGAACAGATTCGTACTGCTAGTGCATGCATAGCTTAATTCGCAAAGCGACAAAGATGGTATTCTGTAGTCGTGAAATCAAGTCCCAAAAGTAGCCATTTTTCCTTCAAAAATTTGAAATAGACTCTTCCTTACCTGATCTATTGGCGAGTAGCAACACTACTTAAAATAAAATATTTTAAAGACAAAGTAAGACTAAAGCTACTTGACAATAGACGGAGTTGTTTGAGGTTAGACCAAGAAAATCTTACTTATATCATAAAAAAAGCGAGCTCGATCATCCAGGTACTCATTAATTAGTTTGCATTACACTAACACTTCACTAACCTGTGCTTTGGCAGTGTTAGTGATGAAAAGCATATCATTGATGATACTGAACCCTCCGCCACCGTTGGGCACGATGACGAACGAGCGGTGGAACGAACGGTTTGGCGTGCCCGGAGTCGACGTCTCTTTGAATATTCCATTCATTGTTAGCACTATCATTGTGGGCTGGAAAAGAGAACAAAACACGGTTACAATAGGATGCTTGTAACTGTTAACTTATAAGCATCTTGTAACAACTTCCTTCGGCATTTCCCCAGATGGAATATGTAGGTAAGTTTATTCTTCTTCTTCTCAGCAATTGGCCATCCACTGCTGGACATAGCCTCCCCCATATAGGGGGGATTTGCCAATTCTCGCCACGCTTGGCAGGCGGGTTGGCGAGCGCAGTATGATTTCCGATTCTCAGAAAGCGCTGCTGCCCACCTTCTGGTAGGTGATCCCTTAGCCGACTCTTACGGCACCCACGGGAAGAGATGGGGGAGTACTATTCTAGGCCGGTACCACCACGGCACGGCAGGTAAGTTTATTAAGCATGACGTTATGCAGGACAGAGACACAAGAATTGATAGTTTAATTTTAAATAAATATTTTTATTCCAGGAAGAAAAGTACAACATTCAACGTCAAGAAGACACAGATTGAGAATAAGCTTCTACCCAGTACTGTAAAAAATAAAAATAAAACTAACACATCAATAGTTTATAATAACTGGGCAATTTGTGAAAATGAGGATAACTGACGCCTTAAATATAAATATTCCAAAATTTCGTCCAGATTAGACTTGTTTAGTTGTCAATAGTCTGAAAACTAATGATACAATTGTCACAAAATTTTATATTTAACTAAATATGAGTAATACAACATTTTAAGCCCTTAACGAGACTTCTAACCCCCCTTCAACCCCGCCATTTCACGGACTTAAAACCGCACCCTCACGGCCTCATACAAATTATAGTACGGACCCAATTGTGTGTAATATAAATGTTGTCGAGGCTTCCAGTATGACAGTGTTTAAGTCGAGGTTGAAATTCTGGCTAATCGATCAAGCTTTTTACTCCTATGCGGAATTTTTAACTAAAATTCCCTTAAAATGAAATTGCTCATAGTTATTCTTGTTGTTGCTATTATTTACCTATACATAATATTAGGTATTTTGACATTATATCTGTTTATAATCTGTTAAATTGTTAATTTAGATTATTTTTATATAATGTGTATTTTGACGTGTATGGAATAAATACCAATAAATTATATGAATATATGAATATTGATACTTACAGTGAACACAAGCAAGTCGACAGCAAAGCCCATCAGATCATGCAGAGTCTTGGGCAGATCTGAAAGGAACGACACCACTTGGAGTTTCCCACCGCGCAAGTATCGTCTTCTTGATTCTCTTTCCGTTATTCTCAGAATATTTCTACTGTTCGGGAAGTAGATATTCAATCTGAAAAAAGAAGTTTATTAAAATATAAAGATTACAAACAGACAGTAAAATATACGAGAAAGTATAGGCAAAGGGAAATAAACGTAGTCATGACAAGCAAACCTAATTTATTCTTTTTGCTATTACTAGAATTGTAAGAACAGAAATGATTTTTAAGCCATCTATCGTATGTATAACGAAATATGTAGTAGAACATCTCAGCCATAGAAGATGATTATGGGATTAATATCTCTTAATCTCCTGGATATGGGCCTCCCCCATGTCTTTTTTAGGAGGGGTTTACTAGTATTTGCCACGATTGGCGGGCGGGTTAGCGAGCGCAGTATGTTGATTTTATCTGCATAAGGCGCTGCTGCCTACCTGGCCATCCGGATGGTACAGCCCACGGCAATGGTCGAAGGTGTAATCACGCTAAACCTTGAATGTTTTCTGGCTCTCAAGGATTGCTGCTTGAACAGGCTATGTGTTTGATGACAGTTTTTCAAACTTGAGAGTGGTGGCTACTAGGCTGGTACTCGAAAGTACCCTACCACCATGTAGGAAATTTGATAACGATGTTGCTTTCTTTATGCTCAACCCGTCGCGTTGGTACGAATCTTACCAGCGTCCGTAACTTTGACAGGCAACACTCTCACAGCTAGGCTATATTGACATATTGACCAATTGCTGGTGGATACCACTCTTTCAGTGAGTGTGGTTTTCATGCTGAAATATTAATTATTCAATAATTTTCCAACAGGTATAGATTCCCAGAAAAAAATGTCACATAAGATAACCAAGGTTAGAACCTTGGTTATCTTATGTGACAAATTTTTTAATTCTATATTTTGTTTTAAATACCTTTAATACTAACAACTTGTTGATATCTTTAATTAATTTTACTACATATTTAATGCATAATATTGTATTTTATCTTTGTATGCTTGTACATTTTCGCTAAGTTAATTATTATACCCTCAGATGTAAGATTGTTTAGAGATAAAAAGGTACCAACTTTGTATGTAGCTGTTTACCGATGGTTTCATTATATTGGGAGCGCTCGAATCGTACCTCAACCATTCAACTGTGGTAAGCAACGTACTGCTCGGTATGACCGGTCGGTGATACCAAGTGGCATTTTCAACTGAGCGCTTCCGTGCATGCTTCGGAAGCCATTTTTAGTAAAAGTTACACCAAAAATATACATAATAAACCAGAATGAGAACATCTCAACAGTAAAAATAATCTGTTATCATCATTCATCAAGCTCTTTTAATGCAAAATTTATATTTAAATTTATTTATATAAACTATGACTTCAATACTCAGTTTTAAAAACAAAGAATAAGATACTATTTAATCATATTTCCATAATATTCAGGTGATACACAATTTAAGCAAGTAATACTACACAGAAAATCTGCATCTGGATTACTTACTTGCTAGCTGAACTTCTTGCATCATACGCCACTGCGGAGTAGTTCGCCGCCATAGACAACGAAGCATGCTCATGGTATGCTTGAAGCAGTTGTTGTCTTGAGTCAGAGTCGTAAATTGTGAAGTATTGCGTTAGGAAGTCTCTGACCAACGTTTGGCCGTTTGAGTCCACGAGGAAGGATTGCACGCGAGGTGGTAGAGCTGCGTCCTCGGCCACGTCGAAGCCAATCGCTGGAGGAAGGTCTACCCCATCCTGTTGGATTTTTAATGTTTAGTGTGCTTTTATTATATTTGTGGTCTCATGCCCGATTTCATCTATATACTAGAGAAGGGATGCAATGTTAATTCCTCAGATTATTCATCAAAATTGCTGTCTTTTTACTCGATTTCCCGTGAAAATCGTGTAAAACTCGAAAGTTGTCATAGTTTCAGGAGAAACCGTCATTTAGGATATCTTCAATGTTCCCGGGTGATTTTTTAGGAGTTTTTTTTAAAGTCATTGTTAGAAAATATCTGAAAGGTCATTTATTGAATTCCAGTAATTGAAATGGTAGATAGTAGTGGATGAAATCGAGCATGAAGACTACGAAACAATTACGAATTCTTCGCCGTCCATTCCGCCTTGTTCCGTAGTCCATGGGCCTAGAAGATAGATATAGTTACTATTGAAACATGTGGTACTATGGAAGATTTTTGATTAAATCAGCTAAATAGCTTGATTAGGCTGCTTGTCCATTGAGGGCTAACAAACGGAGCAACCAGAAATGTGTCTCTATTCCATGTTATTTTGGCACAATAAAACTAAACCTCAACAGTTGTTTAAAAGTTATCTACACTGGCCTATTCACACCTCCAAAGAAATGGGCGAGCAGCCTTATGAGGATCTTATACACAAACTTTTCAAGCTTATACCAGAAACTACTAGAAAATCATAGCAAAAACCATCTTTTAAAGCACTCAGTGGGTTACTCAAGTTAGTAACTGCGAGTTTATATTTTGTTACAAGAATTGAAGTATTTATTTATTTTTTAATCTCTTGCAATCCGTTATCTTTAGTAGACGGGACTGAATCGCGCTATGAAAATAATCATTAGACCTGGAGTTACGGGCAACTTTCAACTTCAACCTAAACAGTAATATGTCCTGAGATTGTAACTGCATCGTCTATAAAAGCGAAACACCGGCTACAAACAGGCAATTGGGTCCTATTATATCTATGACAGAGGAGACAAATTGACACCTTCAATGTTAATGCAAAATTATTTCAAGAACGGTAGCCCTTAAGCCCATAGACTAGTATTCCGCAAAATGGGTATACCGCGGCACACTAGCGTAACGTATCTATACTCGTACTTGGTGTGCCCCGGTAATATGAAATTCGTCTCATAGAGTACTAAAGATATTTTCATTATCGAAAAAGAGGCAAGGATTCACGTGATATTTGCTGGAAAAGTACTCTCTGTCCCTTGTCTATAAGTGTATCTGGCAATAATTTGAGTTATACTGCGCGACCGTCTCAACTCCGCGCCCGCCGCTTAGCAATATCATAACTCCCAGAGGAATAACTATCTAAATATCACGTGCGTCTTAGCCGGTTATTAGATGGACCAAGCTCGCGACAGTTTCGAAAGATCCACTTATGTAAAATTAAATAACTTAATTGCTATAGTTAAATCATACACTTCCAAAATACGTTAATTTGGTTTGCGGTGTAACAGACATGGAAAATAAAGCGTAATACAAAATCTGATTCATAAACTAGGCATATCAGATTAACTGAAGACGCAGCATGATGCCGGTGATGGCCTATATGGAAGTGCAATTACATACAATTTGTGAGATGATAAAGCGAACATTCATTCCACGATTAAATCTCGTCTATCATGTATACATATACATTTAAAAATATGCACTCTATCAGCCATTTGGTGGATTGCGTACTTCATTTATTTGCCAGTTTGTAAATCAGACTTCTTCAATTTAGACAGAAAATAAAACAGGTTTAATGACGTCTAGAAACCGCATCTGGATTTCCAGTTCAGATGAAGACGTTTGATAATCATTGTAGAAGCGTTACTATTTTGAAATAATTCTAATTATTTAAAAAACTTGTTAATATTAAATGACTTACCAATCTGATCAACTTGGGGAACTTCTTCCGCACTTCACTGAAGAGTAAAAAACAACATAGCAATAGATGTCAAAATAAACAGCGCTGAAACTCTCAAGCACATGTTAGTTTCAGTGATTTAAACAAATCAACAGTTAATGTACGCATTCTATGCTGTCTACTTCGAGAGAATTCGCATTAAACTCGAAACGCTAGCGTCAATAACAAATACTTTTGTCAATTATGAAATAAAATGACGCTGCATATCGCAGCAAATGCTTGTGGCCTGAGTTCGACGCTGACGCTTCATGTATCTGCAAATTCACTTGAAGTATGTATATCGTACGAACATTAAGTGAGTAGTAATGACCATTTTCTACAGTTTCGACATAGATGGCGGTGACATCACAACCTAATCCACGCAGACTTCAGGGCCAGCGCACTGCAGTCTGCGTCAGTTAGATATAGGGATCGTTAGATTTTCCCAAACTTTACGATTTTTGGGTAATGTCGAACTTACCAATATAAAAATATATGCAACGATTACAATATGATTGCATATATTTTAACAATGATTTCTGATATTTAGAAATTTGCGTCTATCGTAAGTTCTGCAGGCGTATAAAGGATCTAATATTTTCGTCCTTGGTAGTTTATGATGGCACCGCTATATGTGAGATTGCAGGGTCAGGACAGTTCTATAAATTAAGGGACGTTTACATCAGTCAAAGTTGCTTCTTAAATTATGAACATGCCTCTCTTACTGGAGGGTGACATACTGCTTTAAATATGGATGGTGCAAGTTAGATGGTACAACAATTAAATAGTACAAATAAGTGTAAATAAATAATAAACAAATCAATTGTATACAAAGTTTAACATAGGTTTGATTCAATTTCTTCATTAATTGAAGTAAATTGAAGGTTAAAATGAGATTCAATCACTAAGCAAGTACTTCCCGTATCGCAGTTTTTTGTTTCCATTGGGAAACAGTTTAAAAAGGTGTAACAAGATACTGCCACAACATTTGCATTATTTATTTAGTTACATGTCCTGCGTGTTTTTCAAATGAAAATAGTTTCAGTTCACTATGTAAATAGTAGAACAAGCAGGACCGGTCTATTGTAGTTGTATTCCTGATCGAAGATTGTAACGGTGCACCATATGGCAACAAGATATGCAATTTTAGTTGATCTCAGCATAGGTCCGACACTTATTGCAATAGATCTAAGTCCATGATCCATAGAGATATAGCTGCAAAATCTTGACTGTATGAGACATATTATAGATGCATTCACAATCATCATGACCTTGAATTAACAAGACGAAGACCGCTCTCGAAAAACGCTAAAAATTTGATCTACAGCTAATCTCCTCCATTTGCTGCCAAGTTACGCGTATATCATCACCATATGTAGACAGGGTCAATTCCAGTAGTTGGGCGTGTTAGCTTTAAACTATTGGGCATTGATTCTTGCACTCTGTGTCCGGTCTGCCGTTGACACACTAAGCGCCAGGTCAGGTATCGAAGTTTAGGGCAGAATCATATTCCTATTCAAATTCAAAATATTTAATTTGTGATTCATGATGATGCATTTGTTAAACACATGATAGGAAATGGAAATCAATAATTGAAATGAGCTGTAGATTGGGCCACTATGCATCCAAAATCAAAATTAATATCAGTGGTCAATGCTGATATTTATTTAGAAAAATTCTTTCATCATTTTTTATAATCTTCTTCGATCTTCTAGCAAAAGTTCAGAGGGCTGCATTTGGTCAGTATCTCAAGTATTAAATAGTAGACTCGAGTCTGGCAACATAATCAACCTTCAGTTTTGATAGCATTCAAAGTATCAATAATTTTAATTCATAGTGTTGATAAAACCATGCATAAATCTCAGAATTATAGGAAGCTAAACTTAAGGAGCATACTACGGTATTATAATCAGATTATATAATGTTAGCAACGAGCTAAGGTCCAGCAACAACGCTCCTAGCTTCCTAATAATTTAGCAGACTGCAAACTTTTCATGTCTTATTGGGAGTGACTCAGCTTCGTGACTGAATCTGATATGAAATGTAGTAGGCTAGACACAATAAGATATGTCCTAGATTGGTTTAAAATACAATGATAATCAATTAATTGTGTGGATAATGTTACAATATACATTGTGCTTAGGGCTGCTTTTTTTATTCATAGTTAATGCAAGTTGGTTAAAACATGTAACAAAATGTTTCAGATAAATGCGATTTTTGATCAGTACCCAGACAGCCAGTTGTCATATGACACGTTTGTCAACATTATACTTAAGACGGCATATGTCCAGCAGTGGACGTCTTATGGCTGATATGATGATGATAATAATTAAGACTGAAGAAAACATGTAGGTATCAATCAGAAATTTAATAATTTGTTACCACTTCAACCCATTTGTTTCCTTGTGAATAAAAAAATTTGCCCTTAGCAACAATGTTAATAATGGAAGCCTGAGATCATACATAATATGAAAATCTTCCTACTATATATATATATATACTTCCTTACTTCAAACAATGATAGAGGTCGAAGGCCACAATTAACCAAGGACATTCAGTGGTTCTCAAGGATGTTACACGCTTCACACCAGATTTTCAGTCATCAACGACTGGTTGACTATTCTTATGCTATTATCACATCAGAAGCTTATTGTTCTAAAAATATGTCAACAATAGATTCAATATTGTAGTCTTTCAAACAGATTTCAAGAGTCTTCCATTGATTACTTACAAATCTTGAGTCTGTTGTTTGGCTTTATAAATACAATTGTAGTACAAAACATATTAACATACTTTGTTTTGTTATTTTTATGTTTAATACAATATGTTACTATGATTTATTGACCATTATTCTCTTCTCTGTTACGTTTTCCTACACCACCATATAATCTAATAGTCTACAAGTCGTCATCCTGTCACTTTTTAGTGTTGTCATATCACAATTTCAGCATATATCATACCCAAGTTTCACTGTTCCAGTGTGCAACTGGATCGGTGTTTATGTCCATGATTTGATACTTTACCTGACGTAAATGTCGTGATCGTTAAACCTTTTCACGAGAGGGTTTCCTTTCAGGAACAACTCGACCAGTGATAGAGACTTGAGGTGGTCCATTGAACTCAGGGCAGGAATCTGAAAAAAATATTTTAAAATACAAGGATAATTTTGAGAAAGGTCTTTTTTTGACAGACGCTTTTATAGGTTATCCACTTGATGGTACAGCGACATGTGCTCAAAGGTGGAAACACCCATGATATAAATAACTAAGTGGCTCTCAATGACAGGTGCCTTAACATAACGGTCTTATAGATTTAAAAATTTTAAGGTGATAGCTAGTCAGAGAGGCAGTAAAAACATGGCACCAGCACTTATTACCTTAACACGTATTTGATATAGACACCGCCGTGGGGTACCGGCTTAGAATAGTACCCCCCCATGTCTTCCCGTGGGTGTCGTAAGAGTCGACTAAGGGATCACGTACCAGAAGGATGGGCAGCAGCGCCTTCTGAGGGTCGTATTTTATATACTGCGCTCGCCAACCCGCATGCCAAGCGTGGCGAGTATTGGCAAACCCCCCCCCAGTATGATACAACAAAAATTGACCAGGCCCCCAGTCCCCGGCAGCTCCGCTAATGCTGGCTCCGGTAGCGGCCAGTGTAACGGTGGAGCAGGGGGTGCTAAGAATCTCCGGCAGATTCCCGGCTACCACTCCCTGAAAAAACGACCTCTGGCCCTGGTAACACACAATATAAGATCTTTGTTGGCAGACGAGAAGATCGTCGAACTGGAAGAAGAAATGAGTAAGTTACACTGGGATATCTTAGGGTTATGTGAAGTCCGTAGAGAGGGTGAGGACACCATAACTCTCAAATCCGGTAACTTGCTCTACTACCGGGAAGGCGACCAAAAGTCCCAAGGTGGTGTAGGATTTCTCGTTCGCAAGTCCCTCGCTAACAACATCATCACCATCGACAGCGTTTCGAGCAGGGTGGCATACCTAATACTCAGAATATCAAGCAGATATTCGTTGAAGGTCATTCAGGTATATGCACCGACCTCGAAACTCGGAACCGATGAGGAGGTAGAGGCTATGTATGAGGACATTAGTAGGGCCATACATACCTCCAAGACCCATTACAATGTTGTTATGGGGGACTTTAACGCAAAGTTGGGCGAAAGAAGTGATGGAGAGTTGAGAGTGGGGCAATTTGGTTACGGACAACGGAACCCTAGGGGACAGAGGCTGGCCGACTTCATGGAGAAAGAGGGACTCTTTATGATGAACTCTTTCTTTCAGAAGCCGCCTCAAAGGAAATGGACCTGGTTGAGCCCCAACGGTTCTACAAGAAATGAGATCGATTTCATCATGACCACCAAGAAACAAATATTCAATGATGTCTCTGTGATCAACATGGTCAAAACCGGTAGTGATCACCGCATGGTAAGAGGCACATTGAATATTAATGTTAAACTTGAGAGGTCCCGTTTGATGAAATCCACGCTCCGACCTCAAAATGTCCATATCCAAAACCCCGAGAGCTTTCAACTTGAGTTATCCAATCGCTTTGCTTGCCTTGAGAACTTTGCGTCGGTGGACGAGACCAACAACAGGTTTGTAGAAACTGTCCACGAAGTGGGGTCTAAGTTCTTTAAGCCCCGCCGTACAAATAGACCTCAAAAACTCTCCAGCCATACCCTCGACCTCATGGCTGAACGACGCTCGTTGCAACTGCAATCATCCGATGATGCTGCGTCATATAGGCAGCTCAATAGACGAATATGGAAATCCTTGCGACACGACATCCGTACCTTTAGTACAAATCGTATTAAAGATACGATCGAACGGAGAAAAGGCTCCAAAGTGTTTGCAAGAGACAGGTCTATTGGGCAAAGCCAGATGACTAAGCTGAAGAGAGATGATGGCAGTATAGCGTCGATCAAAGCAGAGGTGCTTGGAGAGATCGAGAGGTTCTATGGACAGCTATACACTTCGGTCGCTAAACCTGTTGACAGCTTGGCCAAAGACCCAAGAGCCAAGCTGACCCGGCACTATACCGAAGACATCCCGGACATCAGCCTATACGAGATTAGGATGGCTCTGAAGCAGCTTAAAAACAACAAGGCACCGGGTGACGACGGAATCACATCAGAGCTTCTGAAAGCGGGTGGATCACCGATACTGAAAGTCCTTCAGAAGCTCTTTAATTCCGTTGTCCTCGAAGGGTCAACGCCGGAAGCATGGAACAGAAGCGTAGTGGTGTTGTTCTTTAAGAAGGGTGACAACACATTGCTTAAGAACTACAGACCCATTTCGCTTCTGAGCCATGTTTACAAGCTGTTTTCAAGAGTCATCGCGAATCGTCTCGAACGTAGGCTTGATGACTTCCAGCCTCCCGAACAAGCCGGTTTCCGAAAAGGCTACAGCACCATAGACCACATCCATACGCTGCGGCAAGTTATACAGAAGACCGAAGTGTATAACTTGCCCTTATGTTTAGCGTTTGTGGACTATGAGAAAGCCTTTGATTCGATCGAGACGTGGGCGGTGCTTGAGTCTCTCCAGCGGTGCCGTATTGACCATCGGTATATCGAAGTGCTGAGGTGTTTGTACAATAACGCCACCATGTCGGTCCGAGTACAAGAGCAAATTTCGAGGGCGATTCCATTGCAACGAGGCGTGAGACAGGGAGACGTTATTTCTCCGAAACTGTTCACTGCCGCATTGGAAGACGCCTTCAAGCTCTTGGAATGGCAAGGATTCGGCATCAACATCAACGGCGAGTACATCACTCACCTTCGGTTTGCCGACGATATTGTGGTCATGGCAGAATCGATGGAAGACCTCAGCACGATGCTCGAAGGCCTCAACAGAGTTTCCCTAAGGGTGGGCCTTAAAATGAACATGGACAAGACGAAAATTATGTCAAATGCCCATGTTGCGCCCGCCCCCATATCAATTGGGAACTCGACTCTCAAAGTTGTTGACCATTACGTCTACCTAGGACATACAGTCCAATTAGGTAAGTCCAACTTTGAGAAAGAGGCCAATCGTCGAATCCAACTCGGCTGGGCAGCGTTCGGAAAGCTCCGAGACGTCTTCTCGTCCAAAATACCGCAATGCCTGAAAACGAGGGTCTTCGAACAATGTGTGTTACCAGTGATGACTTACGGAACTGAAACGTGGTCTCTGACTATGGGCCTTCTGAACAGGCTCAGAGTCGCACAACGAGCTATGGAGAGGGCTATGCTCGGGGTTTCTCTACGTGATCGAATCAGAAATGAGGAGATCCGTAGAAGAACGAAAGTCACCGACATAGCCCAGCGGATTAGCAAGTTGAAGTGGCAGTGGGCAGGGCATATAGTTCGAAGAACCGATGGCCGTTGGGGCCGAAAGGTTCTCGAATGGAGACCACGGACTGGCAAGCGCAGCATAGGACGGCCACCGACTAGGTGGACAGACGACCTGACTAAGATCGCAGGCAAGGGCTGGATGCGGGCCGCTTCCAACCGGTCCTTGTGGAAATCAATGGGGGAGGCCTTTGTCCAGCAGTGGACGTCCTATGGCTGAGATGATGATGATGATGATGATATAGACACCAACTGATGTGGGATTGATCCTTTACAGTTTGATTGACGACATTCACTACTCTTACGCCATCCTCACTTCAAAGTGATGGTTCACCACAAGTGTAACAAAAACAACAAGAACTTGTGACTTCTCTGATTAATATTATTGGCTGCCACACTCGCCTAACTTACAGGTAAATGGTACAAACACTCTGGCTGAGAACACACTATAAATATTACAAAGAGGAAAGATTTGTATGTTTGTAATGGATAAACTTAAAAACTACTGGACTGATTTCGAAAATTCCTTCACCATTAGAATTCTACATTATCCCTGAGTAACATATGTTATTTTTTCTAGGCAAGGAAAAATAGGGATCCTACTAAAACTTCAATCATGTAACCGTGCAAAGCTGGGACGGACCGCTAGGACACTATATAATCTGAGGCATTTCCTTCCATTTCCACTTTAATAAATTATATGTACAATTCACACTTAGCTAAAAGTAAACATGCAAAAATTGAATACAACTGGTTGTTCCTCTACAACTTGTTTTCTTAGGGTGTTTTAACATTTTATCAAAATAAAACTTTCTATTCTTGATTGATATCTGAAATTATATACAATCTATCTGTCAAATTTTAATTTTACAATTTTACAATTTTAGTGTATTATAGATTCAACCATATTATGAAAATACAGCTGTTAAACAGTATCCAATTTATTTTCAGCTGTACTTGGGTTGTAAGATAACAAACATACAGACAGGTAGAAAGACACAAATAGATAATAAACAAAATGCCCAGATACATGTCAAACCACTCACAATACTTTGTTATTAAAACTGACGTGGTTTTTACACATTATGAATGTATAAAACACGGTAGTTACTCACGTAATAAGTCAGAGGGTTCCGACTATAGTTTCAACTACATTCGGTGGTCTTTTTCGCGGTCGCGGTTCGCCTAGTACTGTACTGTACTCAGTACTAGGCGAATCGCGACCGCGTCCGCGAGCGCCCCGTATTCTCCTTGAAAAAGACCATCGAATGTGGTTGAAACTATAGTCGGAACCCTCTGACTTATTACGGGAGTAACTCCCGTGTTTTATACATTCATAATGCACTCACAATACATCTGCTGAAAGTAGAAAGAAGAAAGAATCAGAAAAAAAAAGATACTTGTTCCATTATTTATCCTTAGCACTGATAGGTCTTGTAAACATTTTTTTGTATTTACAGAATACTTAGGTTTTAGTGTTATCATGGTATATAATAGATTTATATAAACTCTAGCAGGTAATTAAAATGCCATGAGAGACTCAGAAAAGCACTTTGCCAAGAATGTTAAGGATAGTTCGGTCACCATGTACAATTTAACTAGTATGTTTCAATATTTTATAGTAGTTGATACATCTAGCGTTTCACTACTATCTAGCTTCATTTGTGTAGAGGTTGAGGGTGGTATTACACTAGACCTGTAATGTTGACTGGCTCATTATGATAGCTGTCTCTATGTGCTGAGTTACAGGCAGGCTTTAAAACAAAAACTTGCCAGAGCTATCATCGTCAAGCAAAAAGGTAGGTTAGGGAATAGCCATATTTCATAAAAGAATTAAAAATCACTTTCATGTCATTAAAATGCTGCCATCTACAAAATATAGACATCATGTGTTTCATGCAGAATGGTAAAATTACAATGGAACATTTTAAAAATCTGGAATTGCTTAGAAACAAACATACATTCAAGTGTTATTTGTATTCTTACCCGATTATCACCCATGTACAAAATCTTCAAATTCTTTAACTTTGATGATAGCACCTTTAAATGATCAAGCGCATAGAGCTTGTTGTCATTGAGGTTCAGCGCCTCCAGGTCTGGAATGTTCTCTGCTATGATGTCAATGGCTGCATTCATTATGGCTGGTCGGAAGAGAGCGCAGAATATGTCAGCTAGATCTGTGAAAAATGAAAAGGGTAATCTTATGCGTACATAGTGCATGTGTATAAGCGAATAGGGGAACTTAATATCTCAATCTCGTTGCATATGTTGCACCTGCAACATAGGTGACCGGTAGACCTTACAAGAATAACACTTCCAAGCAGGATTATTTTTCTAAACTAAATACAATTATATTATATTTTTATAATAACTAAATAGTATTATTAAAATAATTTATTAAAGTTGTGAAATTTACTTCAAGTTTTTAGTGACATACAATATATTGAAGATTTGGGTAGATCCCTTTCATATATTGCTCTAACAGCCCACTTTTGCAATATAGAAACAGTTTGTAAATCAGCTACTGACTCCCACAGCAAAAACTTGTATGATAATGTGAAAATATGAAACGAATCTACACTGTATACATCTGAGCAAACTTTTAAGAACTTATATGGAATAATATATAGTGAATACATGACTTCTGTGTCTTTGGGTTCGAATCCCAGCAGGTGCAAACATTTGTGCGATGAATGTAGATGTTTGTGTCCGGGTCATGGTTGTTTGTGTGTTGTGATTGGATGTGTCCATGCCTCCCGCAACACAGGGAATCCTATTGCAGGGGTGGGAGTGATAAAAAAAAATTATAATTATAATCTCGATAGAATGACACAATACACCCAGATTGATAAGACAAAATGTTAATAGAAAGGAAGGGTCCCAACTGTTGAGAACCTGGAATCCAGCGGTTCATCTATGCAATAAGAAGAAGTTCCAAATTAAAGTGGGTGTACTGTCAGTTATGAATGTCAAGAAAAAAATGGGTTTTGAGTGACTTGTGCTTGCTTACTTGATAGCAGTGACAGTGGTGACACCATTAAACTCGATAAATGTGAAAAAAAGAGGGTAGACAGATTTGTCTGCTCATACACACCTATCCGCAGAAACTTCAGTTTAGTTGTAAACATGGTGCATGCAACTGTGTCGAAATATTGAACAAATGCAACAACTGTTACTTTGCATCTGCACTTGTTACTTCAGTATGGTATCGAGCTATGGGGACACGCTTCAGATGCAGAAAGTGTCCTCAGAATGCAAAAAAGGGCTATGCAAGCGCTGGTACGAGTGTCATCAGAGACATCAGTGCAGCCGCTGTTCCGGACCATTAACATACTGACTGTCCCAGCCATGGTTTGCTTTCAAGCAGCACTGTATGCCAGAGACCACTCAGAGGAGTACTCCAGGCTTGGTGACAATCACAATAATGGGATGAGGATCGCGCACTGATTGATGGCAGTGCCAAGACGGCTGACAAGGTTGACACTAGTCCATGTGTATGCGCCGACCGTTAACAACAGAGTGCCGGATGACGTGTGTAATATAATTGCTTATATTTAGATGATATAGTATCTGTATCTGTTGCATTCTTGGGCAATTATTTGTTTTTTTTAAAATTATAATTGTTATTTTCTTGCTTTATTGACGTTTAACTTATTTGTTATGAATAAATGACTATGACAAATAAAAATACATGGTAAATATGAGCGACTCAGTAGCTTGCAATGGAAGCACATATACTCTTCATGGTAGTATAGAGCATGCTAATTTAATAAGTAATACAACACTTTATTTAAAGTTAAAATCATTGTAAAGGATATGGTAATTTACCTGGATCAGCATGGAATTTTGTCAAATCCAAAGCCTTTGTTGCTGCATTGTATCTCTTTGCCATTGTCAGCTTCATCTTTTCCTTCATTTCAGCATCAATCTGAATATTTGGCACAGCGTTCCTAACAATCACCACCAATCTGAACCCATCAGACATGGTTATCTTTCTATCTGCATTAAACAACTTCTCTGCAATCTTAACATCGTCTACATAGAATATTGCAGCATTGCCATTGACCTTGTAGTAATGGGGAATAAATATATCAGGTGATATATAGCTCAGCAATGTTCTCAGTATAAGATCTTTCTCATGTTTAGCGCCATATGGTATAATTACTTGGTACCATGGCAGCATACCAACAACAAACTTTTTTTTGGGTAAGTAGTGTCTAGGTGCAGGTGAGTTCATGCGCCCTCCTCTCCCTCTGAAAGATTTTCGTATCCCTTGTCCACCCTGCGCTCCCATATCAATGTCGTCATCAAGCATAAGCTTGGCCTCAGTCCACTTAAATTTGTTCTTTCCCTTGTTGGTTCCAGGCTTAAAACTAACACGCCTTGTGTTGTTGGAATGTGAACGATCATCGTGCTCTAAAAAAAGGATTGAATGTAATTAAAAAAAGATTACTTTTACCTCCGGAGTGCACGTTGCACAATAAAACAAAATGCGTGATAATTTAGATAAAGAACTCTTACCAAAATGATCATTGTCCGCTTTCCAATTTCTCACTCTGACTCCTCCACCGCCACCACCGCGTTTCGGCATTTTGTTGAATGTTCTTCTAAACCCTCCAATATACCTAAATGGCAAATAACATTTACAGATTACCTACATACGCAATAGGTTATCGTTACAAAATGACGCCTGACGCACCAAAACACCACAGCACAGAACAGAACCTATACTATACCTTAAATCGCTTTGCCCGAGGCTGAGACTAGGGTAAAGATACACGTCGAATTTTCTACTTAGCAGTTTTGGGAGTTTTAAGCACTTATTTATCAATTTTATAAGCCATTAGAACAAATGTGCAGTTTAAAGGTAATATTAATTTATTATTATCAATTTGTTATACGACCAGGGTTGCCAATGCTAACTCTAATTTTAAAAAGACATGGGAAAATTTTAAAACTACGTAGTATTGTAATGTTTGTTATAAAATATTTTTTAGTATCCTGCACAATTAACTTAACATAATGTATAACAACATTTTTAGGACTTTAACAAAAAGGCAACCAAGAGGGCATAAATGCCACCTAGAGGCGAGTTGCTAAACTAAACAGACAAGCGTGATATTTCAAAAAAGTCATTAAAAGTTCTGCTATTCATCGATAAATGGCAAAACTAAAAACTATCACCGCTGTGCCGGTCGGAGTGAGGGGTGTTAGGTTATTTTCATTACGGAATTTCTGGATTTGGTGTCCACGCTCAAGGCCCGCGATAGAAGGAGAAGATAAGAGAAGTAAAAACATTTGACAAAAGGCAACTTAAATTAGTAGGGCGGGGATGTCGTGAGGTAAAATATCATACAAATAGTAATACAGCTTCGGACAGTAAAAGAATATGTGGTCAGAAGTACCTTCGTCGTGGCCCCATTCATACAATGAATGATCTCGAACGAGACTGGGGTGCAAGAGTGACCCAACTGCAGACGACAAATGGTTGAAGTTGTGATTTTATTAATATTTTTAATTTTAAAAACTACGGTCTTATTAATAAAAATGGTGTAATACACCCCTAAGTCGACGTTACGCTTAGACTAGTTACTTCCAGAGTAACGAAGTTGTTACCATCTTTTAACAACGGTATTTATAAATAGGGAGTAACGTTGGACTAACAATATTGTCCTTACACCAGGTCATAAGCTAAATAGAGTGCACAAACTGACATGTCTAGAACATTGTTTTTGGCCTCAAAAACCACCGAGCCATCTAGATTATGACAGTTCTCGTTTTTATAAATTTTGGTGAAATGTTCAGCCAATAGGAGTTCGTACGGTGTAAATGTATAATATTTTTGGATCCCGATATAAAATGTCTTTTAGTATTTTATATGGGGTAAATGGTATGTAGTGATATCATGAAATAATACATTTTTGTAGGCGTCTACTACATCTCTTGACTGTATACTTATACTCGAAATAAAAGTCGGGACGAATATTTAAAGTATTTTAAGTACGAATATTTATTTCGCAAGTTTTTGCTTGCAGAAGCCATAATTTAAGAAGAATTGTTTGGTTCTCAAACTAAAAAGAGTACTGCGGCTTGGTTAATCAAGACTTTGGATCACTTATTTATGTTTGAAAATTTTATATTACGTTATTAAACGTGATAATTAAATATGGATTAAGAACGCATTTAATGAATAATATATATTGAAAACTATATTTATGCACTCATATCATAGACGATGTGAACTAAAACTCTTAATACATATAAGCAAAATATTTATATTATTAGCAAATAATTAGCCAGACCTCAGGTCTGTCCCTATTTTATGGTGCCCTTTGTGTAGGCTGTACATTTGTAGAGATGTATTATTGTAATGTATTGCACAATATACAATGTATTATTCCCAGCATGAGTACGCACAACTCTACGTGTAATCTATCGTTAAACTAGGTAGCCGGGAGGTTTAACTTTTACGCCGAGACTAAAGTAGGATTGGCTTACTCTAACCTTACTCTTTATTTTTTAATACTAAATTTGGTTAATACATCTTTATTACTCGGAGTAAAGTTACTCATTTGGTAGTCGTTGTTTTTATTAATAAGGCCGCTAGGATTTAGTAAGTATACATAATTGTAATGTACTGTAAAATTTACCATTTATAGTTTTCGAATTCTGCCAGTGAATATCCCATGATTGGCGTAGCTGGGACTCACAGTTGGAAATAGGATCGTGGGAGTAGGTGATGTAATGATCTTTGTTACGATGGCGAGAAGCTTGTTTGGCACATGAATCAGCTGTTTCATTACCAGCGATGTCCAGGACAGGAATACAGGCAAGGACTACTTTTAAGCCCCTCAGGTGACATTTAAAAAGTGCTTCCTTTAATTTCAAGACTAAAGGAGACCTAGACATACTTCTGAACTGGTTGGCCTTAATTGCCTGTAGACAACGGCGTTTGGAAGCATCAATGTAAATTTTAAGCCAGTTCTTCCAATAATTATCAATGATCACACAAAATTTCTTATACGCCTCAACTGTATCTTTGTAATCATATTATATTAGATTTATGTCTTTTGTCATTTTAATTTATACCACATCTGATTTCTAACAATACTATTAGATACTAATGTTATCTACAATAAAGAGATGTAGTACTACTCTGATGCTTTTCATTTGGCTCGTTGTGAATGAAATTCTGCGCAGTCCAATTAAAGGTATATATGTTAGTGGATAAAGTGTGGCGGAAGTATAGGAGGGTGAAAAATATATATTACGAACTACTCTAAGACCTACAAACTATACAACAATTATGTAATACTCAGGCAAGCCGTTTTGGAGGAGTTCGATAACAAACACTGTGGCACGAGAGTATTATATTTTAAAAGAAAGCTTACATTGTTAAAAAACATTCATAGCGTAATTTTGTTAACTATGTGGGAGGGTTCCAAGAAACAAAACATTCTTAGATCAATTATTTATACTTTTATGACGAGTTTTTAAAAATTGATTGTAATGAACAGTTGCTTGTTGAACAAATCATTATTTAAATGTATTTCGAACAAGTTCATTTTTTTATTAAGTGTTTTGATGACACCATGGTTCTTTTAAATTATTACATTCATATTTCGTTCCAAAAAACACATTTACGTGATATGTAGCGTAATGGAAACAGAATTCTTGTGTCCCATTTTTTGTAATTTCCTCTTCTTAAGGATTTTGGTTTAATGTTACATTCACTTAAATATTGTTACTTGTTAATTACAAATAAATAGCACCTTACTACTAAGTGAAAGGAGCACTGTATATAATGTCAACCAGACAATCCGGTTTTTTGGTGGTTTCTGTAATTTGGACATTTTTTTACATTTGTACATGAGCGTATGAGGTCACACTTACTTGAGGATTTTTAAAAAAATAGTACAGTAACAGCTTAACAAGTTTAATACGTTTCTAACAATGAAGCCAGTCCAGAGTCAGAATGTATTGGCAACTGAAAAAAAATTAAGTTATAGACCGCTTTTTAATAATCCAAAATGTAGTTTGTTTATGCCAGCTTATCTTGATGCAATAAAACTTGCATTTAAATATCTAAACCACCCGGAGCCAATAGCTAAATAAGTTTTTTCTAGCGGGCAATACTTATTTGTTGTCTCTGGTTTCAACGCCGGCTGCGTTCCAATATACGGGACTCTAGGATTCTAAATGTGAGTAATTAAAGCATTGTGATTAATGAAAGCTAATTTAATTATTACGTATTTTTGTAAAAATGCAAGGCCATATATTGAATTTTTTTTTATGATTATTTGGTCATAAATTTATCATTTGGTTATTAATTTCAATACATAATCATGGCCAAAATGCTGGCATACATTTGGCTCAACGGAATTGCAATTCAACGTGCAATGCTGCTAGCACTTTGCAGCATACTGCCGGTTTGTTGCAGGTTAGACTCGGTTAGAGCATTTAAGTTATTTATATGCTGACAATAGCTAGAGGATTGCTCAAATGTTTTTGTAGTAGCTCTTGTTCTGTAATTAGTTTTTAGTATTTAATTTAAATAAAGGCATCAGCCTTATATACAAAATCATGTATTCGGTAGTATACATTTTTGTAGGTTGGTTTGGTTCCGTACAAATTTCTTTAAAATGGGTACAAAATTTATTTTTAATTTAAGAAAATTATATAACCTTGAGTAGTAGAAGTCATTTTTTTAAATAATGTGAGCATATTACACAAGCATATTAATTATCTTCCAATAAGTTGTGCATATGTAATGTATGTGTATTATGTAGTTAGAGCCATTATATGTGTTGACAAATTGCATAAAACGAAACGTTCCTATAATGGTAAGCATTTAAAAAAAAACGCCATAGCCAAGATTCGTGAGCTTTTCGAGTCCGCCAGCCATGTTTTGTCTTATTTGTCGTGCTTGAGATCCGCGTTTTACATTTTGGTGTTTGGAACTGTTTGTTTCAGAATGCAATACGGACTTTACTGTGTTTACAAATAGTGTTTAAACTGATGTTATAATGTATGTAAAGCCGATATTCAGTCGTTTACTTATAAAAGTGGTTGGTGTTACGATAGAGGTAGCTCGCGTTTTCGTAAATTAAATCCGTTACCTGCTGCGGGATTATTTCTAAATACTGTTCGGAGTTTTGTCGCAATTTGGGAAACGTTTTCATTGAATCTGGTTTCGCAACTATTCGTCGTTTTGGCCTGTGACGCAATCCACGTGCACGCGATACAGCGAGCATCTCATGCACATTTGTTATTATTTTGTTCGCGAGTTCGACAAGGAGCAGCCAGGATCTGCTCGAAGCAGGGCGACAGCGCCTTGCGTCTCGATTGGTCGTGTCGCGTGTCATTTAATTTTTTTGTAGAATATATCAAGATTTCTAATCAGGTGTGAATTTAATTCGTGCTGGATAGTGTGTTTTGTGCTGGTGTTAGTGCATCGTTCGGCGCACACAGCGCACACGTGACACGGACCGATTGTTTGGTTGGGTGTCAGTCGGTTGCGAGTGCTGGGCGGTACAGTGCGTGCGCCTGCATTACGAGCGATCGGGTGTCGGTGTCGGCGAGGTGAATCACCGCTCGGTCTCGGTGTTTGGTCGTGCTTGTTTACCCGCGTGTGCAGAAGTGCGTTTACCGGAAGTGGCTGGCATGTGCGCGCGCCCGCGCCGCCGATGACACCACTGCATTTGCAATCTCTAATCTGAGCTTGTGTGTGTTTACCAATATGTTTCACGGGTTATGAGTGTGTGACAAAGTTGTAGTGCACTGAGGACACTGGAGCCCCTAGACGGAGTTGGGCCCGCAGGGGCGGCCCTAGTGCTTCTCGGGGCTCCTCACGAAGGCAAAATGGCTGCGTGGAACAGACACCACCACTTCAACTTGCTCATGGATGAGAATAGCAAGAACAAGTGTAAGTATACATCTTTTAGTTAACTTTTACCAATGTCTTGTTCCTTAAAGCAATATATCTGCATTTAACATGCCCTTTTATTTTCCTCATAGGAGTTAGTTTAATTGCATTAACTTGATTAAAACCTGGCAGTATTCAAATTAACCTTCATATCTCTATAAACAAATTATTTGATATCTCTTATCTTTATACATGTATATAAATAAAATAAATATATTTCTAAAAGTTATGTCCCTCAGGTGGTAATATTTATTAATTTAGTGTACATGGGAGTAGAAATATAAGTGCACCCTCACACAATATATACTAATTGGCAACTCGGTGAAAATTTCAAGTTGGTTAACTCGGTTTGAAAAAAAAAAGCAAATCAGTTTGTAACAGATTGAAACTGATTTGTATTCATATCGAATAAAATCATTCAAAACTTACAGAAATCGAATTGACCAATGCAATTTAGTTAGATCGATCATCTAATAGCTTGGTTTACTCATATTTAAATAAATTAAAAATAGTTTTTCATGAAATAAAATGTCAGATAAATAGGCAATAAGACAAAGTCTAACAAATAAGAAGAAACAGTTATTGTGCATGTGTAATGAATAATGTTGAAAAAAATATGTTGATGTTGAACAATGTAATGTATGACAACAAAAATGCTGCTGCTTAATGAAAAAAGTCAAGTGGTCGACCTTTCACCTTAACTATCTAATTTTCTTGTTCTTGTGCTATTCAGAAAATTAATTTGGTCTAGTTGTTTTGGTTTCAGTCTATTTCATCTATAATTGCAGAGTAATGCTGCATGCTGCTAATCTCTCTGATGGGACTGAAGTGGCAGGAATGCACAAATATTTGTGACCTAGTTTGTAAAGAGTATGAAACAGAGTTTTCATGTACATTCAGGTCAACCAAGATTCCAGCTAATCTATAATAATATAAAAATGTAAATTGGAATACCTTTCTCAACAAAATTAAAAAAATATTAATAGTCATGAGTTCAGTTTTGAAACTGTCATGGTCACTAATATGAGTTAAGTTCAGAAATGGGGTATTTACCTTGTGTCTGGCTGACCCCAAACTTTCTTGCTTTTTTTTACATTTATTCATTTGAATTTGAAGGTAAAAATTCGGCTTCTAAGGGGACTTGAACCCATGACTACAGAATACCTGTGGCTTCATCCATCTAAGCTATGGTAGCACTCCACTCAACAATATAGCACTCAGCCACATTTAAAAAAGTAGCCATGAACTCAGTTTCAAAACCATCATGGTCACGAACATAAGAGTAAGCTTCAGAAATAAGGTATTCGATTACGATTCTCTTATTGATAAAGATCTTAAAATGAGTCTCCTTGTAGAAGGTTCAGGAAAGGGGGGAGTCTACCCCCACTTGCCCTGCCTGAGATGCATAGATGCATGAAACTATGCATCTCCGGCTTTTGTTCTTTAAGTTTATATATTTTCATCATTATAATAAGTCACTTTCATAAGGGGTAGGGGGAGGGGGGAGGAGCGGAGTGGTAATGAGTGATTTAGTAGTGGTAAATGATATTGCTAAACATGAAATTGAAAATATTTATTGATTCTTCAAAGGCATCTCATATATAATATATATATTTATGCTGTATAGATCTAGACAAGGGGTTTTTGGGTTCCACTCAAATAACTGAAAAGTGCTTCACGATATTATACTTGCGGGTGAAGACATCAGAGCACATACACAATGACAATTGATCCTGTGAGTAGCAAAGGTCACTGGAAAGGGTGAAAAAAATATTTGATATGTAATGGAACCGACTTCAACACTCAAAAGTGTGAAATAACTTGTCGAAGTTGGTACCATGACCACAATTTTGTGATGATAGTCATGTTTGTAAACTATCATGGTACTTTTATTTGATTTGTCTCTGCATTTATGAATTTAGCAGATTTGTTGTTTTAATATGTTTGACTTAGAATCTAAAATTAAGGGTTCATGTTGGAAACTTCACTACTACATGCCTCACTATTTTTCTTCTACAATATTACATTTACACCATCACAACTTAAAATTTTTTTATATAAATGTGTCCATCATTGTCACTCATGCGAATCACTGATCAATAGTCATGTGTAGTTATTACTTTATTCTATCACACTAGGTGGGCCAGGCACATGTTTCTTCTGCCACTCTGTTTGATCGCTGGTCATTTCAGTGTCTGAACCTAAAACATATCATCCTTCACATGGTCTATGCATACCTTGAACAGCATTCCTCTACCTGTATATCCATTCACATTCATGCTCAACACTCGCTCTTCATTATGATTTATCCATAATGGCTCTGATGATTCCAATCAATCACAGGCAACTTGCTATCGGTAAGGTCATATTATTATCCAACTTTAGTTTGCCAACTATAGTTAATAGTTCCAATGGCATATTTTAGATGATGTTTTTCCAAGACATCTATTAGTAGAGATAAAATTTGATGCACCATCTATTTGTATGCTGACAACCGTTGTATAGCATAATATAGTGAATGACACAGTTCATGGTTTATTTTCGACGAATTATGATCCGGTCCATATAACCGCGACCCCAAAACACCACAAGCTTTAACCTAATTCCATGGCCATGGCATCCCCCATCCCTTACAATAGGGTGCTTACATTGATGCTTTATTAGATGACACCACTTGCTTCCGGTATCTATACAAATGTGTTGTTCCATCACAACACGAGAAGCTTTAAATGTACCAATATGTTATTTGAAATTTGCAACTCCCTTTGATTCGGCGATTCGCAACGTTAAGATTGACGTGTTGAATACACTTCTTGGAACAGAAGCACCAGAACAAGTGAGTCCCAGATAAACAACTGCGAATCAGTTCGAAATTTATCAGAGCACCTCCCGACAAATTTCACATGAGTCATAGCTATGTCATAGTTCCTAAATAATAAGGAAAGTTAATCGATTACGAACTCTTGTACTGTACAAGAGTATTAGGTATTATTATTAATACATTTAGTACTATTAGGTACAAGTTGCACCTAATAATACCAAATAATTAATTTACTCCTTTCCATGTGTAACCTGAAGATTATCTTACATATCATTATCATCGAAAAAATATTCGATATTTTTGTTCGATTTCTATCTATCTATATTATTATTCTATCTATAGGTTAGTTTCTTATTTACGTAAATATAGTTTCTCAAAAATGTATAATATATGACGGTTTCGGAAAGCATTTAAAATTTTCATTGAATTATCCGGTAGCGTTGCCCTGCAAATCAGACTCCCACGCTTTTGGCACTCGGATTGAGTTCGATGCATTCGCCCGTTTCCAAATAACACAAAGCCGCTGTTCCTAATACCCAGTTTCTAAGAAAGCCGGGACAGTCTCAATTTAGAACTAAGTAATCATACCTTTCAGGTTTCCAATTAGTACCTACCTTGCTCAATCAACACTTTGAAATGAAAGCTGTTTAGTCTTGTCTAGACGTCTTGTGTATGTATACCATATGTGTCGGATACACATGAGATCCCAATAAATAGCGGCAACTCGTGTCGCGATGTTTATATAAAAATGAAAGTAAACAACTTTATCTCGACAGTTATTCATAATGTACTTTCCCCCTACCTACCGGCATCTACAAGCGTCGTTTACCGTTGAACGTTCTTTGTAAATAATCATTTGGGATTTCCCCTGGAGCCGGCAGGCTAAACGGGAAATCTTCTTGCTTATGAGGATAAGGGATGAAGATCTCTGACAAATTTGCTAACAACCAGTTTGAAATTCATGAATGCTAAATAAAACATGCTAATTTATCTCAGAATGGTCGAGGAAACAAAATTTTAGTTGAATAAATTGCAAAGAGCGGTGCCGTCTCGGAACCAAAATATTGTAGGTAATAGAAATAAATAGAAATAAAAAGATTAAAAATTGGAAAGTGACCGTGGTTATTGTAGCGGTAGGAATCACAAATATTTAGTTATATTTAGCTAAAGGTAGTTGACCCGGAACTGTCTTCTACATCAGATTGAATGTTTCGGAAATGGCTTCCAAAATAAAAATGTAGGTATATAACATCTCTTTGAGGTCGGTATTTTGCTAAGCTGACGGTGGCCTTCATTCTTTTAATAACGCAAACTACCTAAAATTCTTTTAAATTAAAAGTTCTTATTCTTTTTACGCTAAAATTCAAATTCGTGTAAGTCCTTAGAGCGCTATTTTTAATATTATATGATTTTTATTAAATTGCGGTTTACTTTTAGTCTGTGAAGAGTACCAAACTACGTGACGACTTATTTTACGGTAAGCTTCCGCATTCTACTCTAGTGTCATACTAATTTACTTTGTCCTAACTGTATAAATTGACCAACAGAATCAATGCAGTGCATATTAAAATGGTATTAAATAGATAATACTTTATTGCAACACAAACACATTTGAATAATATTACGGTGCAAAGTTTATATTATTAGCGTGAGACTATTAACATCTACAATTTTAAATATGGATTTCCCAGTTGGTCACTAAGTATTTTTTTAAATCATTTAAGTAATTACTTACTTAAACCGTAGTGCAGTGTGCTCTTGGTCTATTTTTCATGTATATATATATATATATATATATATATAGCTATTGTAACATTGTTAATTTTCAACTTTTGCACTACTACGCTGTGGTGATGACAATAAATTTCGGATATCTTTACATTGCTTGTACAAGGGCCAGTCTCATCCCGTCGAATCTTTAGATTGACATCGTCAGGTTATCCGTGTCCGTGGAATTCTCATATTTTCAAGCGCAGTGCGATCAACTTTCATTCAGTTTGTGAATGGTGTTGCCATGCGGATGCTGGCTTCGGCCTGTGCGCTGTCATTAAAACCAAACGCTCGCCGCTCGTGCACCGCTGCCATGTAGATGATATCGTGCTCTTTGGAAAGTAGTGTTACTTAGTTTTACTCGGAGCAGTCGCGATTTCTTATTTTTGATTACTCGTTTGCCCGATATCAGTGTTGAATTATTCATGCATCTGATAACAGCAATTTTGGACAAGGCTAAGCCAAAACGTGCGATGCCATGGCCGTCTGAGATAGGAGACTAAGCTGAGCTAAAGGATTCTAATGCCTATATCCAAGATCTATGCCAGCTGTCTTGATAGCCCTTCATTTAGGGATTCATTCATTCTAGGTTTAGGCCAACCGCATTATCATTGGTTAATTGTTCATTTATATTTCTTAGATAGATAATTTTCAACCAAATATGAGAAAGTAAATTTAAATTATTATTTTAAATTGATGATCTTTAAAATTAGTAGGTGTGAAATACCAATAATGGCAGAGATAAAATATGCTTATCACATTTACAATGCTATCAACACGAATGCCCAGCCTGGTGTTTATTGCGGTTTATTTTGTTTACGTCGATATTTTACAAGAACACGGGAAATTCCAAATATGTACATAGGTACCTAAATAATTGCACGATACGACGTTGGCGTTTAGTGATCGCTAGCCCGTTGAATTATTCACGCATCTGATAACAGCAGTTTTGGACAAGGCTAAGCCAAAACGTGCGAAGCCATGGCCGCTCGGAGATAAGAAGACTAAGCTGAGCTAAAGGATTCTAATGCCTATATCCAAGATCAAAGCCAGCTGTCTTGATGGCCCTTCATTTAATTCATTCTAGGTTTAGACCAACCTAATATCATTGGTTAATTGTCCATACATGTTTCTTAAATAGTTAATTTACAACCAAATTTAAAACAAAAATATTATTAATAAATATGCCAAACCAATAATGGCAGAGTAAAAATATCCTTATCACATTTACAATGCTATCAACACGAATGCCCCGCCTGATGTTTATTGCGGTTAATTTTGTTTGCGTCGATATTTTTAGAGTTGGGACAAGAACTCGGGAAATTCCAAATGTGTACATAGGTACCTAAATAACTGCATGATACGACGTTGCCGTTTAGTGATCGCTAACCAGTTACCGCATGTCTGTGAGAGCGGAGTGGCCCAGAGCTCGCTGGGCGAGTCACGCCGCCCGGTGAATGGTCACATCACCTTTCTCCGACACACTGTCTAGACAACTCCGTGAATGAATTCCACTTTGGAATGCGGAACAGTAATTTGAATCCCTCCACCAAAAATTTTTGCTACACGCTATATGCGGAGAAATTGTCTTGAATAATTAGAAATTGCTGAAGTTACACAGTAATAATATATCGTTTTGCAGTCGATTTTTATACATATATATATATTACTGTACATACTGTGTGGTGATTAAGTGTAAATGAACAGGTGCAAATTAGATACCATACCTTGGGCCAAATACGCGCGTTATGCCCAGCTCCAGTATCAGTTAGGAAATCTATTCCCATACCTATTTACAAATACTTACGCTTACTGAACTAAGTAGTCCAGTGAGAACGGTCCAACTTAAAATAAATATATGTTTTGTCTGTATATAGTGAGGCCGTCACGCACTGCCCAAATTATGCGAGATTTCCGCCTAATTCTCGGACAAATTTGCAAGCAAAATTGTGATTTGATCCAGGATCAAATGAAAAATACATGAAAATGAAATGTCGAATACATTGGTTGGTGCAAGTGGGCCTTAGTATTATTTCCTGTGAAGGCACATCTCTGTGTGCTATGGCTATTCTGGGAGTTCTTACAAGAATCCATCACTACTAAGGGGTTAAGTATATGGAAGTCATAGAAATTACATTGCATTGTGGCATTGCTCAGGAAATAACAAACCGAGCTACGAAAAAGAATCCTTTTTCTATGAATATGTACATCTTACTAATATTATAAATGCGAAAGCTTGTGTGTATGATTGTTACTTCTTCACGCTCAAACGGCTACACCGATTTCGATGAAATCTGGTATGGAGATAGTTTAAACCCTGGATTAATCATAAGGCTACTTGTGTCCCGGAAAAAGTATAGTTCCATTGTGATAATTGAGGTAATGGGAAACCGTAATCCACACGGGTGAAACCGCGAAGCGCTACTAGTTACATGTGTACCTTGCTGCCCTTAAATGTCTAAACGGTAACGTTTCTCAAATGCATATACAACGTGTATAATAAATGTGACATATAATTGTCAGTAAAATAATTACTACGACAAAAATAAGGCATATTCACTATGACAAGCAATTAAACGACCAATCACCATTTATGGGTGTGCTATTCCCAATTCATATATTTATTTCCAGAACAGTGAAGAAGAAAATCATATTATTTTTTATCTGAACTGGCCGTAGTGTGAAGAGTCAGCCCTAAAGTGCCCCACCGTGTCATCGACCGAACGCGAAGGTTTTTTGCGCGTTCAACGGTTCTCTTATTTTAATAATTGAATGAGTATAGAAAGCAAGACGTAACGGTAACCATATGAATTGAATGTTTCAGAATGAGATTATACTCTATAAACTCCGTTTAATGGTGTAATGATTCTTGAAAAAAAAAAAATTGTATTCAATCAGAATGCTACTTATTTCGCTTTAAAGATGTCAAGTGCCATGTAGACGCGAGTGTATTTCTGGGAACCCACAGAGCAGAGATAATGTTTCGCATCGTACTTGTGGTGACGTAGGCACACTACTTTCCCTTCACTTTCATCAATCGTATTGTACAACAGGAAAACTTTTAAACGAGCACAGCTTTTGTCAGAATAATTCATGACTCGTTCGATTAAGGCATCTGCTGTGTGTATAGCGTAGGTTGGTACGTGGTTACTCATTTATTTTTCCGACCTTCACACTGCGAGTGTTCATTGCCCTTACGAGACTTCCTGTTCGAGACCTTTCAAGACCACACTAAGTTAATCGACGTTTAATGGATATCTGAAAGCGGTCGCCAAAATTGGACCCCTACACGGAAGTATGCTGAAAGGTTCATTATTGTATTAGGTGAACGAGAGGCCTTAAATTCACGATGGCTGTAAGGCATCTTTATCGAAATAAAAACCAATCATGGCCTTAACTATAATCATAATACTTACCTATATATTTCGTCAATGCAGTGAATAAAGTTTCTGGCGGCAGGTTTTCTTTGTTTGGACATCAAGGTCTTATCCGTATATTTTATTTCACAGTCGATGAATTTACCTGAAGACTGCACTTTAAATTGTGTTTTTTATGAAATAAATCTTATTTTTTTTTTACATATTATAAGTTTGCGTTTGACAACTGTTTCACCTGATGTTAAGTGACGATGTTGTCTAGGATTTAGCACGCAAACCTAGAAGGTTTATTTAATTCCGATCTCGGACGTCTACGCCGTCCTTAGCTGGTGTTATTGAAAAAAATATCGATAAAAATTAAACCAAATTATAATGAGACGTAGGGGGTTTTATTTTTATAGACCACTTGATTGTCAGTGACGATGAATTCGAAGATGTTATCACGCTAGACCTAGAATTCTTACTGGCTTTCCATGACTGTTGCCTGAACACACTATGTATTTGGTGACAATGTTTAAGACTTGAGAGTGGTAGCTAGCCAGGCGGGTACTTGAAAGTACCTTACCACCATGCATAGTACAAGAAAAGCGAAAAAAAAACTCTTGTTGTGACGTCTAGTCCGCTTTTCTCCACTTTTTTATTTAATTTTTATTCATTTTTTGTTCGAGTTTTTATTCGGCGCGGGTACCCAGTGTAAGCGCCGCTGCTTCGGCTTTGGTTTAAAAACCTTGATACGCATGCGTGTCGATTCATCTAGATAATACTTGTCTAAAATTTATTTACTTTGCAGTCGCCTAAAAGTTAAAAATAATCTCTCGAGGATGCCCTATAGTTACACCACCGAAGGTGATTCACATCATCACATGACTCTCAGGAGGTATTTTAGGTTTATCTCAGACCCTCATTTGCTGCTAACTGAATTACAATCCCCTCGGACCCAGGTAGTCCCAAGTATATTATTGTGTATGACTAATACCAAGAAGCTCGATTTGGCTTGTTTTGGTGGTGGCTCAACCCCATTGGGCCTCAACGTCGATGACCGCCGCGGCGCCGGCTTGATTTTACACCAGACCAGACCCGCTACGCCTGCACAATCCAAAGAGACACACTTATCTCGTTTTGATGCTGCTTGGACAAGGGATAGACTAGCTTACTACATATGGACACTGTGCTCAACAAAATAACATATAAGCTAGTTTATTGCGAGCTAATGACGATCCGATGTAAGATCCCGATGTAAAGCAATTCTAAAAATTAAAACGTCAGAAAATGTCATGATAAATACAGTAACAGAAGATGTCTTTCAGTTGCAGAGAAACTTAAACATAGCACAATGATTATTTAATTGTCATTCGGTGTAAACATGTTTATAACACAAGTGTGTGAGTAACCTTATATATTTCGAAAGAGTATTTTGTATCGTAGTAGTTATCAACTAAGCTGTGCCTCGGTAACAGTTTATTGTTCGAGACGATGATGAGGAAAATGTTTGACAAATACTGTCTGGTATGGCCGGCAAACGTCATTTATACTTAACAAACTGATGACGTCCACAATAAAAAGTAAATAACAAAAATATGGTTCACGGAAATTTCATTTGTTTTTGTATTTTTGGATTCGCATTGCATATGCAATCAGCTAGAGTTATATTAATTAAACTCGTGTTGTCCTAAAGTAATGGACTTAAGCTAAACCTTACCCTCAGTTAAGTACTGGGCACTTCATATTTACAGAGAGATTGCGAAGAGAAGTGAAAAAGTTAATATTTGACATTGAGGCCAGTTTTAGGTCAGGTTAGTCTGTTGCAATTTCTATCACTAGTGCACTTTTAATGGCTAATAATCCACTATAATTACACTTTAAATAAAACAGATGGGACGATCATTTTGAAAATTTTAATTTTTCGATGAAATTTCAATGCCCAATCTTCAAATCGCAAGATACTGCGACTGTATACTTCTGTGCTCCATTCATTCAATCCAAATCCAAAGTATCAAAATATTCAGAACACACACTTATACTTACGTAGGTATTAGAGCCCAATGAGTTATTAAATCTCTGTTCTAAAACTAAAAGCCTGAAATGTAAACGTTTATTATAGTAAAGGATGGTTAAAATGAATTAATTATTAACTTAATTTAGAAGAGAACTAAAAGTGGAAATATTAAGTTAAAAATGCTTTCTTTTTTCCTCGCGTAAAGTAAAGTTATTATTGTATGTCCCTACCTAAGAACAAGAGCGGTTGTTTTCTAGGTTGATCACCAAAAGCGCGCGTTGGCGGTTTTCCCGACCGACTGACACGAACCTCCATTTTATGTTCGCTCTAGGTTAATAATCGATCTGTTATATTTACACAGTCATAATATTTAGCCCACCTACTGTCCATTCACTAGCTGTTCAGTATGATATTGTAATAAACAAGAACTTTTTCAGGAATAATTATTTTTATGCCGTGAGAAGTAGGAAGTAAGATCGTTGTCTAGAAATTGACTAGGTACAGAAATATTAACAACTAAAATTTAGTTGTTAATATTTCTGTACCTAGTCAATTTCTAGGATTTTTAAAAAATCCTGCAAAGCTGTACATTTTATTCATTTAGTTACTAAATGAATAAAATGTACAGCTTTGCAGCCTTAATAAAATAAAATTTATTTTAAAAGTCACCGCGTGAATCAATTCTATTCAAATAATTTGGCGCGTATTTACATATTACATAGGATAGTAACTGGTTAGAGATTAGCTAGGAGTTAGTAGGCGCTATTGGTTGTGTTGGTATCAGAGGCCGATAAGAGCGGCGCGGGCGCGGTGTTTTCGCGCACGTTTTGCCCCCGCGTGGGCCCCGGGTGAACGGCCAGACAGGCGGGCGGCCGGCCGTTAAACCTGCCTCTGAGTCTCCGTCCGTACGGTGGCCTCTCAGCTCAGCCTCCACTAACACCTCCAAATCCTCTTACAACGCGTCACCGAATTCAGCGCCTTCGAAAATTGGGCTTCATTTACGCATCAGCGTCTTCGACGTGTACATTGCTGAGGAAGAGGTCGATAAGTCGGCTAACTGTATTTACTTTCATGGTGGCATGATATGTCCGACTTCTATGTATGTTTATGGGTAATTGTAGGACACGTAAAATATATAATATAATACTACTATATATAATATAAGGCTATACTATAAGTCTAAGTGCGTTGGACGACGCGTGTGTGACACGAATCGCTGAATCAATATTTTATCATTGTCTCGTATTATTTATGGATGATTCAATGTTTAAAATTGATTTTATGTAAATAGAACTTTGGCCTTTTGTTTAAAAATATTTTCGTGTTACCCTTAATGCATTTTGATTTCTAGAAAAAATACAGTTCTGAGGTTGACGAATATATTAGTTTGGTCAGTATTTACTTGAAAATGATTACAAACTTGGAGATATCGAAGTTCAAAGTTGCCGCGTTTATTGCAACGTTCGGAAATTGAATCGTCAATTGTACAGTATCATATACATGATATTTATATTATTATTTACTCTATTTCAAGGAACAACTTGTTCTTGTCGTTATTTCCATTCGGTCAAGTTTAACCCAAGAGGATGCAAATGGGAGCTTTTCAATATGTTTATGAGGAGTCTCCGCCGACCCTGCCACTATAAAAATGTACTAGATGCATTATTCTTCCATCTAAGTGCTTAATGGAATACCCGCTGAATAATTCACTAACCGAAGACGGGCTAATAAAAGCGTGCTCAACAGACGGCGACGGTCGATATGTAAAGAGATGTGATCTATTCAGGAATAATATCGTGGTTGTTTACGGTGGGGCTCAGTGGCTTTCCTTGGGAATGCAGCGGTCGGCGGCGTTCGATAGTTTGCCCGAAGCTCGGACGGAATGAGTCGTGCCCACAGGTGGGATGAAGAGAACGTCTGCGTCGGTGCTTTTTCATTCTTTGTTTGCCTCGAGGATTTGCATACAATCGGAGGCATTACGTGGCGTCAGACGGGAAAAAATATATTCATGTAGCATATGACTCCTCTGAGTGCAGATCCTGCGCTTTTGCACAAACTTATTCGTATATAAGAAGATTTTATTCCTTTCAACGGACGACACTTGACGGGTGTAATCTGGATCGCATGAAGGTTATGACTGATTGTGATATCTGCTACATACAACAATCAAGGAGGCTTGCACATATCCAAAACTACTGGCGTAAAAGAGAGTAGGTCTCGTCCGCAGGGAGTGGATACGGGCTGATAGGTACAGAAGTATTTAAAATGATAACACACATGTGCAAGTCCGTATAGTTCTTGAAATTTCGTTGTATTGTAATTTATTTTTATTCACAATAGGCAGGCGTTTGACCACTATCTCACCTGATGTTAAGTGATAATGCGGTCTACGATGATTCACGCCTGCCTAGAAGATACCTGTTCACTCGTGACTTGAAGATGCCCAGATTGTATTCATGTCGAAACACAGACTTAGGCAATGAGTTCCACTCGTTAGCTGTACGCACTATGAATGTGGAAGCAAAACGCTTGGTGCGAATTTATAAGGAAATAACAATCCTACGTACATATGTCAAGGTGAGATGTGATATATCCATAAATCCATTTAGTAGTAAGGCAGTAATTCACCCTGTGCTAGCGGCTATTTGAATCTGTTGCGAAACAGATTCAAATAGCCGCTATCGTTTCCGTGATAGCATGATAACCGATACGTCCAGCCGCAGTTGTAGTAATTCGTCGATCGTTCACCGATAATGACGCCCCGATCGGTCAATGTGGAGTTTAGCGTCGTGTTTGTCATCTGTCTGCTGAATCACGTGGCCCTCTGTTCGGTTATTACTAGCCTGAGCGCTGGTTTCGCGCGTTAGTTGTGGCGGGCAGGCCGCGCCGGTAGAGCGTCCTTACTTATTGAGTGAGTCGAAGTGCGCGTCAACAACGCCACGTGTATAAACATTTGTTCACAACAATAACAAGCGGGTGACGCGGGCAAGGACGCGCCGCTGTCGACGATGCCGCCCCGACCGACGACGTTAACCGAGCGATTGATTGTTTAATAACCTCGTCTACAAAACGCACCGACAACACAAACACTATGTCTGAGCACAGGCAGATCAAAAAACAGTCACGCGGTTGATGGGATCAGGCCACCAACGCGAGCGATGATTAACAGTGTTCGGATTCTTTGTGCTGATGAGTTGGCCTTGTGCGGTCACCAAATACCTGGTTTGAATCAATAATTTGTGACACGTTCAGTGCAGTGTTTCAGTGAGTGATGTCTGTTCACCTAGAAACAGAGGCTGATCGCGGTGAGTTATATACAATAGCATCCAGTTCGCAGCATTGATACCCAGTTATGCGTCAAGGAGATCGCCGCTGTAATGAGTTCTTCGAAGTCTCCATTCGAGAATTGCGCAGTTACGAGTAGGTATATATTGGCCTGTGTCTGCAACCGATGATCATACATGTTACTAAACTTACATGCCGCGCTTTTAATACGACCTTGTGCTTATTTTATTTTAATATCAATATTAATATAATTTGTATATTTAATATAAATAAAGCTATTGGTAGACTTTTCAGTCAATGATTGATGTGCTATAGCTACTTATGTGTGTAAAGCTGGCTTAATCCTTGGTAAATTACAACCAAGTTGACGTTATTATGATTGTGAAAGATCAATTTTAATTCAATAAGTGACTTGATTATTATCTAAGCCCAAATTAATCACAATTAAATTACAGCAATAGATTATCAGAAGTTATCTTGCCGCTTTCAAATTGCATGTATTCTCGGGAGTTGTCTTTCAATTAATCAATCAATGGTTGTTTTCTTACTCAGAACGACTAGTTAATGTTACCTAAATAAACACAACTTGAAAGCCAATTAAGTAAACATAAATATTAATTAAATTTACCTTTGAAAATTGCGAGTGTTGCTTTTTAACAGCGAGCTATGGTACTTTGCACCTCCCACGCCAATATACCGGCTAGTCGCATTCCTGGCATACTTGGTTAGGTACTTGCCTCTGGTTGCTAGCCGGTTCTGAGCGGCTTCACCGTGACATACATTCGTATTGCTTATGTATCGTGTATACTCTCAGTACCCATTCGGAAGCATACTTTCGATATACAGAGTTATTCAGTTTTTTCAAGTCTCAGAAACGTGCGTTGCAATAAAACCTTGCAGTCCTTGCACAGTCCATTTTGCCGCGCTAGTCGCATTCTCGGCATAGATGACGCAGGTTGTCGGCCTGGCCACGGCCGGTTTCAAACGGTTGCAGAATGCAGTATGACGTAGCGACCGTTCGTCGGCCCCGTCGCCAAGTGCCCTGTGGCCCTTACACACCTTTTTTTTTTTTTTTTTTTTTTTTTTTAACGAGGTTAATCCCTTTACGGACTTCCGCCTGTGATATGGGACACAGACGGCTTCTGTCGGAGTCTGTTTAATGGTCTCACACCAACCCGACTATAGAATATAGCCGGGCCCCTACCGACTAAACCACCCCGGCGAGCAGACGCAGCCTGTCGGGGAGAGATGGGGAAGTACTTTCCATCCCGCCCCGGCTTAAGGTCCGGTGCCATCAACCGGACCAACGGCAGACGGAGCGGCTTAGCTCAGACCTTCAGCCGCTCCCCGGCACGTAGGGCCATTGAGTCGGTTGGGGGCCCATAAACCCAACCGATGACCCTACTACACGGGTGGGGCGAGGAGGCGATCTGCAAATCGCCTTCTCCTCCCTCCCGTGCGCCGACGTCGGAGAGGATCAGCGAGGGCGTCGACCTCTCTGATCCTCTCCGCGGCCTCCTTCTGCGAAATCACGATTTCGCAGAAAGAGGCCACCGCCTGCCAGGATCTGTCGCTCTCGAGCATGGCCCGTACCACGCTCGGCAACGAGAGATCCTGGCCCACTACCGCTGAAAGCGTGCACCGCTGTGGGACCCACGCGGTGCACGCTTCCAGCGTGTGAAGCGCCGTATCCTCCGGCGCTCCACACTCGTGGCAAGCCGGGGTCGCTTCCCTCCTTGCGATTCGATGCAGGTACCTTCCGAAGCATCCGTGTCCGGAAAGCACCTGCACCAATCTGAAGGAAAGCGACCCGTGTCGCCGCCCTACCCACCTCCCGAGGACCGGGCGGATGGCGTCCACCGTCCCCTGGCCGGGAACGGGTGGTGCCAGGTCCTCCGACCACCGCCTCAACAGGGCGGCCTGCGCCTGCCGTCGCATGCGCGCCACCTCCTCCCACCCTGGGGGCTCCCCGCGCGACTTCCTCGCCGCTACAAAATTGTAGATCTCGGCGAGGATTTCGGCTTGGAGCTCCCAGGGCGGGTCTCCGGCCAGCACGCATGCGGCTGTCCAGGACACCGTCCGGTAACCGCGTATCGCCCTCGTCGCGATGACCCGCTGCGGACGTCGCAGCAGGGCCTTATTGTCGCGACCGAGGGCGTCCGCCCAGACAGGTGCCCCGTACAGGGCCATACTCCGGATTACTCCGGAGTACAGCCGACGGCAAGTTGCGCTAGGGCCGCCCACGTTCGGCAGTAGTCGCCCCAGGGCGGCTGCGGCTCCCACGACTTTCGGGGCCAGACTGGCGAAGTGGGCCCCGAAACCCCACCTCCCGTCCAGGACGAGACCCAGATATTTCATCTGGGTCCCGACCCGGACAACGACCCCCTCCAGGACCACATGTGTTCCTGGCGGGGGTCGCCCCCGAGGCCCGTGGAACAACAGGGCCTCGGTCTTGGGGAGAGCGACGCGTAACCCCAGGGCACGGATGCGGTCGACCACGAGGGATGTTCCCACCGTGGCCAAGCGCACCGTCTCCCTGAGGTCCCTCCCCTTGGCCACGACCAGGGTATCGTCCGCGTAGCACACCACCCGCACACTGGCGGGAAGCGTGCCACGCAACACCCAGTCGTAGCCAATGTTCCACAGGATTGGTCCTAAGACGGACCCCTGTGGAACCCCGCAGGAGACGCGACGGTGCCTCACTCCGTCGCGTCCTACCACCAGGACCTCGCGGTCCCGGAGGTAGTCGGCCAACAGCCTCCGCAAATACAGGGGCACTCCGTGATAGCGGAGTGCCTCCTGTATGGTCCCATGCGGGAGGCTGTTAAAGGCGTTGGCAATGTCGAGAGACACTGCCAACGCCCTGTTCCCCTCTGCGACCGCCTCCTGCGTCCACCCCTTGAGCCAGAGCAGGGCGTCCACCGTTGAACGCCCCGCTCTGAACCCGTACTGGGCCTCCGACAAGTCGGGCTCAGTCCCCCTCAGGTGCCGGATGACACGGGACGCGACCACCCTCTCCAACAGCTTTCCCGTGTCATCCAGCAGCACAATCGGCCTGTATGCGGAAGGAGAGTCTGCATCTCGACCCTCCTTCCGCAACAGGCACACCCTCCCAACCTTCCACGGCTTCGGGAACCGTCCGGACGTGAGGCATGCGTCGAACAGCTCCCGAAGCCTTCCACCCAAAGCGACGCAGCTAATGGCCAAGACCCGGCCCGGTATTCCGTCCGGGCCGGGAGCCGTCCTCTTGCGAAGACGGCTCACCGCTACCTCCATCTCCGCCTCTGTGACAGGCGGGATGGAGGCTGGCGCCAGCTCCTCGACAACTGCTGGCGCCATCGTCGGAGGCGCGTGCTGGGGGTCCGCGTCGGGAAATAGACCCGCCAGCACGCGATCGAGTACCTCCGGCTCCAGGGACTCGGCCACGGGGGGCGCCGGGCCGCCGAGCTTTTTGCGCGCGACCCGATACTGACGCCCCCACGGGTCCCTGTCGAGGCCCTCCAGGACCTCCGCCCACGCCGCCTCTTTGGCACGGCCTATCGCCAGCTCCAACGCCTCCGTCGCTACACGGTAGGCGTCGTAGAGCTGGCGCTCAGCTGCCAACCATTCCGGTGGCAGCTGGTCATCAGTGCGGCCGTGCCGCCGCCTCCTACTCCGCAAGTAGGGCCGCCGCGCTCTTGTGCACTGCACCCGGAGCTCCGCAATTTCGGAGCTCCACCAGTACACTGCGCGGCGGGCGGGGCGGCTGGTGACCCTCGGCATGGCCGTGTCGGCCACGGCCGTAAGCGCATCCCGGAAGTGGACAGCAGCTACATCCACGTCCGGGTGCGCGGGCCCGGCGAGCCACGCCTGGACGATTGCCGCCTCCTCCGCTAGCCCAGCGTCGAGGCGGCTCAATGCCCAGCGTGGTAGGTCAGCGCGTGCGACGCGCTGACGCCCTCCATCCATCCCGTCGGAGGTAGACATCTCGAACCGAATGTACTTGTGGTCCGAGAGTGTCTCCACCTCCGACTCCACCCTCCAGGCCCGGACACGTGCTGCGGCAGACGGTGTGGCGAACGAGAGGTCCACCACGGACCCCCCGTTATGCCGCACACACGTGTGGACCGACCCCGTGTTGAGTAGGGTCAGTCCGCTGGCGACAGCCCACTCCCTGACTAGCTCACCCCGAGCGTCAGTTTGTGGGTTGCCCCAGTCTCGGGCCTTGGCATTGAGGTCCCCCATGAGGAGGACCTGCCGGGGCGCTTGCCGACCGACCGCTGCGGCGAGGAGGTCCAGGTATGCCTCCAGGGCCGCAGCGGTCTTGTTTGGGGAGAAGTACGCGCCGACGATCGCGTACTCTCCCCACTTCCCTACCACGTAGCCCGCGCCCCTCTCCTTAACTATGAGGGGGGCACCACCCGCCTTGGCTACTATGGCGACGGAGTCGTCCAGGTCCCCAGCCCAGTATGGATGGGAGGGGACGTAGTACGGCTCCGCCGCGACCGCCACATCTACCTGCCACTGCGCCATGGTCTGCATGAGCAGATCCTGGGCCCTGGCGCAGTGGTTCAGGTTCGACTGAAGGAAGTTGTGATGTCTGACTAGATTCATTATTCAGACATCACAACTTCCTCTATCGCCTGAGCTGGGCGAATTACGGCAGGGGTGGCGGGGGTGGTTGGTGCCGCCGGGAAGGCCTGGGCTGTGGCCTTTCCCTTCGTCTTCGGGGGGGCGCAGCTGCGTCCCCCCATTACGTGGCCCGAAGGCCGCCCCGTCTCCGCGCATATGGCGCAGCGCGGGACCTTATTCGGGCACGCGGCCGCCTTGTGACCTGCGCTTCCACACCGGAAGCACAGGTCGCCCCTATCCGCCGTCGCTGGGCACTGCGGCCGCGTGTGCCCCAGCCCGAGGCACTTGAAGCAGCGCATCGGGCGCGCCTCAAGTGCCTTGACCCGCACGGAGCTCCACCCTATCATGAGCCTGCCCTTTTGCAGCACCGCCTTTGCGGCTGCCACAGGGCAGGACACGAGCGAAGCTCCCACTCCGCCGGGGCCACGGCGGATTTCGCCGGCCTTTACCAGGCCGACGTCACAGCCGCCCGCTTTGGCGACTGCCGCCACCACCTTCTCCTTGGTGGCTGCGTCGTCCAGGCCCGTGATGTCCAAGTCTGTGGACTTTTGGGGCCTGGAGACGATCGCCACCTCCGACAGGACCTCGCGGAGCTTCTCCGCGAGCCTGTCGGCCTTCTCGCTGCTACCGGAGCCAGGGATCTCCATTTTCCTAGCTCCGGTGGCCGTCTGGCGGAATCGCAGCTGGTCGATCCCCAGTTCCTGGAGATCGACCTTCTCTTGTGCCGCCTCCATCACTGTGCCGTATGTGACCCCCCTGTCCACGGCTGCAGTTTGGAGGGACACTACGACCACCGCGGACTTAGGGGTCGCTAGTGCCGGCCTCTTCCTCTTTTTCCCCGGCGTTGCGGCGGGGGCACGCGCTGCTGGTGCAGGCGCAGGGGCGGGAGGGGACGTCTTCCCCTTGCCCTTTCCCTTGCCCCTTCTCACTACCGTCGCCCAGGTATCAGCCTGGGGGACAGGAGCGGATGAGGCAGACGTCGTCGGCACTGACGGTGGCAGTGCAGTCGAGATAGTCGCGGCTGCGCGCTGTTGCAGAGATGCTGGTGCACGCGCCGTCTTTGCTGCCACTTTTTTCTGCCTTGTCGGTGCAGGCGTCGGCACAGCCTGCGCAGCCTTCTTCGCGTCAGCCCTAAGAGGCGGACGGACGTTCGGGGCAGGCAGTAGGCGATCCTCCAGCCCCGCAAGACGCGCATTCAGCATGTCCCCGATTGTGCATGTAAGGGAGCGCTTCAGCTCCTCCATAATTTCAGCTCCCTCCATGCCAGAGGGGGGCGCAGAACTGGCAACGGTAGTTGCGGCGGCGGTGGCGGTGGCGGCGGCGGCTTCAGACTTGGCTTCTGAAAAGCCCCGACGCAGCGCCTTCACCTCCGACCTGCAGGCTTCGACTTCGAGTCGCAGGCGGGAATTTTCGGCTCGGAGGCGCCGAGTCTCCTCTGCCTCACTCCTGTCAGCGAGGGCGTCCACCACGTCGCGCAGCAACGACGCTGATCTTTTAAGGCGAGCCACGTACTCACCTTTTAGGTTGCCCGATTTCCTGGCAACCTCTAAGATGCAGGCCAGTTTCGCGCCAGCCTGCGCCCGCAACTCCTGCGCGTTTAGCGTGCTCACGTCGCCAGCCCTGGCAGCGACCTCGGAATCACTTCCGGTGTCGGTGACAGGGTGGACGACAGCAGCTACGCCTCCCTTCTTCAAACTCCTGCTTCGCAGGACCGCCTCCAACTCACTATCTGAGGGCACCGGGGACGGTTTTAGAAACTCATCCCTCGAAGAGCCCGCTTTCGTAGTCCTCCCTCTCCCTCTTCGCGCGGTGTTGACCTTCGCAGCAGCCAACACCTCGGTCTCCGTGTCTGAGTCACTCAGCCCAGGCTCGAAGAACGAGGTAGACGGGCGCTTGCGCTGTGTCAACATCGCCGCGATCTCAGTTTCGGACACCGAGTCCGAAATAACAACATTTTCCCCATCGACAGAGTCGATGGGAGAGGCCTCCGGGCAGTTGGCTTTCTTGAGGAACTTCCCCGAAGCGTCCCTCAGAGGTTTCGGCATCCCGAAACACAATAACAAAAACCAAAAGACAATAACAGACAAATAACAAAACGACGCAGTTCAAAACAACAACAAAACAAGAAAACAAAACATTTCAACTCCCCCGTGGGGGTACCCTTAGGGCAACCACCTCCAAATCAGTGCCACCTTATCGGCGCACCCTTCCTTCACACTCCGACACAAAAATAACAACAATAACAACCGAATTAACAAATTTTTGAAATTTTTTGCGTGGAGACACCTTACAACGGCCCTTACACACCTCGGTTAACCCTGCAGAAGTGCGGGGGCCAATCCTCCCTCAGTCGCATAAGTATTGTTGAGTAATAGTAGTACTATAATCTAAAATAGGTTTTAGATCTGAAAACATTCTTGTGATCTCTTTAGATTCTACTTACACTTACGACAGATATAATTGAGCTCATTCTGAGACCATATTATAGGTTTAATTAAACTAGTGTTCGCCTATTGGTCGAAATTCGACCATAATTATTAATTACACGCATAAATGTACTCTTTTGTTTATTGTTAACGTTTGTCAACGTCAAATTGAGAAAAGATTAATATTGTTTGTCTTTATATTATTTGAATATATTCAACTTTCGTACTTTTTTTTTATTCACAATAGACAGGCGTCTGACCACTATCTTACCTGATGTTAAGTGATGATGCGGTCTACGATGAATCACGCCTGCATAGAAGATACCCGTTCACTCGTGACTTGAAGATGCCTAGATAGGACCCATGTGGAAACACAGACTTAGGTGTGGCAGGTAATAAATTTGAGTCTGTAGTCAAATACATGGTAGTGTGTGTAAAGTTTTTTTTATTGATTTAATGTCATTTTTATGCATAATTTAAAAAAATATTAGCATTTTGCACTCCTTCTCTACCTATTTCATACTTAATCCGCGCAATTTTCGTAAAAAGGGGTACAAAGTTTTTGCTTTACGTATTAATACTATGATGATGACATCTTCAACACTTTGTTTATATAACCTTAAAACTCTTATTTGTATAATCAGATTAATTACTACAATAAAACTGTCAAAAATATTTTTTTAGTTGAGCAAAACAGCTATATATATAGAAATCTTTCCAAAACCCGCGTTTGTTAAGTGCAAACTTGGGGTTATAAACTATCCTAAATAATCCTCCTTTTTGGAACTCTAAATAGTCTTTGGTGGAAATATCTTTGGTTATTATTAAAATATAAAATGGTAATAATAATTAACGCGGCAACAAGAACTAAAATCAATATTTCTAAACATGTCTGCATAAAAATAGAATGATATTTATAAATATATTTTAGTTACAATAAGGTCCAGAATGATGTATTTATCTTGTTGCTACATACTTAATAAATTTAAATATATACAATGTCCCTAATTATTATATATATACCGTATTAAAAACATAGCGTAAAAACATATACCTACGCTAAAATTCAAATTCGTCAAACTCCATACAATGCTATCTCTAAAATTAGACAAGTCTTATTCAATTGCTGGCCAGTTGCGGTATTCGGGACCAAATAAATGAGAACCCAACCAAAACCAAAAGACCATGTAGTATTTGCGCATCATTTATATACAAAGTAATTGTCATCGCGTGTGCCTTTACCACGTGTACTGAATTTTCTACGCAGAAACACCATCTGCCCCCATTGTGCACAAAGGAATCACATATCGGTCATCGGGAACTCAATCAAAATCTAAATCATGGTGCGTATCCCGTGTTAAACAATATTTTTATTGCGAAAAGCCATGCAAGTAAAAAAAAATACATACCAATTTTGCATTATCAAAATATCAGTGAATAGGATTCCTTGAGCACAGTGTTTGCCATCAAACTAATTAATCAAAATTAGTAAAAAAAGAACCGATAAGGTTATCGGTTCTTTTTTTTTTATTAACATTTACACAAGGTCTCCAGGTCCCAAACTAGGCAGAAGCCTGTGCTATGGTAACCTGATGACTGATATATATATATACTTATATACATATACACACCCAGACACAGGTCAAACAGACATGTTCATATACACAAATGTTTGACCTGTCTGGGAATCGAACCCGGGACCAGCGGCTCAGAAGGCAGAGTGCTACCAACTGCGCCAACCGGCCAGTCTTTGGAACTCCTTTCGCATGGATCCGTCACCTGATACCTTTGCGGAACTGGTGAGAATGCCCGTAACGCTAATATGCGGATGTGGCCTGATTTTCAATCGTACCGAGCGGTGACCGCCGCCGCGCCGTTTAACATCCAACTGATCCATCCGGAGAACCAGACGGATGTTGATAATTTGAGTATTGCACAAGAATGCCGCTGGGATTAATGATTTTGACTTGAGTCTTGAGAATCGCTCACCGGAAATTCGCCATTCTTTAAGAATCAGAGTGAAGATTCTACTACATTGTGTGGTACTACAAGTGGATCTGCCAATACTATTTTGGCGTGATTGCGGGCAGTCAACATGTTTGTTTACATTTTATCTTACAGTGCAGTTTTTTGCATATATATAACGTTTCACATTAACTACGCAGTTGCTTGGTGGATGCAGCATGTGTGTGTGTGCGTCGTTGCATTGAGAATGCGCATAAACTGCGCATATGTGTACGATATTACGTGTGTGGGCACTGATAAATAATAGGCCTTTGTACCGTGTGCGCAAATAAACAGTAGGTCATGTGACATGATCTGTATCACCTTAACCGCAGGACTCAGTTTTTGAAACAGGCATTACCTGTGTGATAGACACGCGTGCGATATGATGAATTCACCCTTGATGCAGATCTACAATAGAAGGCAAGCAAAGTGTGTTATGCTTAAAATTTCTATTGGCACTTACGGATTTTTTAAATAAATGCTTATTCATATTTACTGCTCGCGTGGTTGCCTTGTTTAACTCATAGATAAAACAGGGGGCAAAGAACCCTTTGCAATTTTCAAAATGTTGCAGTTACTCGCGAACTACTTTTGCGTACCGTTGTTTCAAACATATTTAAGTGATCGTGGTTTTGAATACATGTCAGAGAGAACATCTATACGCCTAGAATATTACTAGAGGCTATTGAATTGAAACTTCGAGATTCGGAACGAGAGTTTGAAAATATAATTATTTCAAAAGTCGGGTGAAAATATTAGTGCGAAAATTTCGAAATCATTATGCAAAAATAAACTTCTCTATCTATCCCCCACAGTTTCACCCGCGTGGTCTGCGGTTGTCCTGTTATTGTACATTTTCCCGGAATTTTGTAATTTTCTGCGAAATTTTCTTCATTTTTCCGTAAGACCCTTTTACAAAGTATTTTTTTTTTAATCAATAAAATCTGTAGTCTTACGCAAGTTATATGGTGTATCACTAACGGAAATAGGGATTAATTCATATTTCTAATATATATGTCGATTAGTCGTACTTCACTAATGTATAGGTATATGGTTTAAGTTGTTCATGAAGATTCTGCAAGGAACGTCGTCCCGCATAATAAACGGCCTTGTGAGCGTGATAAGGTCTTGCGTAGTCTCTCTACTGTTTCGTTGTATCTGTATTGGCATGAGGTTGCTCAGTCCAACCACGTGATTTCACCTGTACGACTGTATTACTTACAAGCAAACCTCTCAAGGTTCGTGGTCGTGTTCAACTTGGTTAACACTGTAAAATTGCTAAATTCTTTAACATTTTTGTAACTATCTGCACTTTTAAGTCGATTAGGATAAATTGCTGGGTATCTCACATAATAGCTCAAAGTTGGTCCTGCCTTGACCTGAGATAAATTGACCTAGCCGCCATATTTTTATGATACTGCATTAAATATATTCGTTACCGCTTCAATCGTCATGTTTCATATGTTCTTACACCGATCTCGTGTAAATCGATTTAGTGATAACAAGTACGCAAGGTGAGCACCCAAGTACTACTGGTCCAATAGTAAAATATTCCTGTGAACAGTGAGGCTTATATAAAGAGCCGACAAGACTGGCACAAAGTTAAAAGGGTGCTGGGGTTATGCAGTGTGCTGCTGTGATAGCGGCTGTGTTAGGATGAACATTTGTTCAGAAGATGATTGACGTCAAAAAGTTTTACCTACATATCGGTACTGCCACTTCTAAATGGGAAAATTCTAAATGAAACATGTCGAGTGGAACTAAAACATTTATTAGCCCAGGGCTTAGTATATAATTTGTAGGATTCAGTAGTCTAACAAAACTAGCCTGTAAGTTATCTAAAATAAAAGTGGCTCCTCTGATTGGCGAGGATTCGCGCGCTTGCGGCTCGACCCAATAATATATTTCTTATAAGCGCATTTTTGTGCCAGTCACAAAGCTAGTAATTTGAATAAAAAGCATCTTCTTAAACCAAAACCTCAAAATGTATCAGCGAACCACGATAACACATCATATGTTTTAACTTTAAAATTCCTACGTTACCTGAACTTGAGCTTTGATTAAAGTGATCACCTTAAACGTAACGAGACACACCTAGACATTCAACAAACTAGCCCCGAGCGAAAGTGGCTCGCAACCCTCGTACGTCGGTGTTTTATTATGAAATGTCACGTCGTACCAGACAGTCCATAAATAAGACTGAATTAACTTGTCTGCGACCTCTGGATTGCAGTGCTGTAGAGTTCACATTCGAACCTAGAACTACTAAGAGATGACTCATCGCCACTGTTGCCAGGTGATTGAGAACAAGGTGATAACATTATCACGTTTCACTTTCGTTGCGTCCCGTTTTATTACATGCAATTAATATAGTAATATAGCTGCCACCTTTATTTTAGTAATTATGTAGATCCGTGGAAGTCCATAGATATTGATTTTCGCAGAGGTTATAATAAAGATTACTAATATTATTAGTTAATAAATAATTTTATATTTAATAATGAGCATTAATTTACTGATAGTTCATGCTTTCCGAATCAACTACAATGACTTAGATAGGTTTGTATGTAGCATAGTATAAATATATGTATATATATATATCAATCAAAAATTATATCAATAACCATACAAAGCTTATCATAAAAAAGTCAAATTCAAAAAGAACCCAAAAAATTACTGCAGGTAACGGCTGTAAAAACGTGAAGGCAAAGTACTCATCTCGGGTTTCCAACATCTTACAACATCCCCCGGGAGATGTGAGAACTTTGCCAAAGCGATACTTAGGATCTTGTACAACGCTTTTGTAAAACAACTTTTGCAAGGATGTGAAAATGAATATTAAATTGAACCAAACTAAAACATTTTAACGCATAATATATATAGCAAGTTTCAATAAATATGATTAACTAGTACCAACTTTTTTGAAAACTTTAACCATAAATACCAAAATACCAAAAAATGGAACTGATGATGAATCAAAAGTAACTAATATCAAAATATTGTGCTCATGGTACCGACTTCGACATATTATTTCACACTTCTGAGTGTTAAAGTCGGTTCCATTTTGTGGTACAATTTTATTTTTCACTCTTTTTTGTGAACTTTGTTACTCATGGGATCAATTGTCATTGTGGTATAGGTATGTTGACCGATGTCTTCACCCGCTACTATAATATCGTCTAGGTATAAGCACGCACTTTTCAGTTTTTGGAGTGTAACTAAAAAACTGATTGTCCGATTTTGATGAAATTTAAATGGGACCACACGGAAAGCACCAGCTTTCAAATAAAGTAGAACGATCAAAATCGGTTCACCCAGTCGGAAGTTATACGGTGACAAATATAAAAAGAAACATACGGGTCGAATTGAGAACCTCCTCATTTTTGAAGTCGGTTAAAAAGCAGGATAACTTGTCTAATGTCCGATGGCGTCACCATCATAGAATTGTCACGTCCAGGACATTGACAAATTATCATCATCGATTATCGGAGGTAGCTCACCTTAAAAGCAGATAGGTGACGTAGCCCACCCAGTCATTCTGTGATTCATTCACCTCAAACGCAACATATTTAAGCCGATGTGTGGGCGACGATCTGGTGAAATATACTCGTTCACACGGCAATTTGAGATATTATGATATCGGATTGATTGAGATGCCCGTCGCCCGGCCCGTCGAACGATTATAGACTAAAATTAATAACTGGTTCCCGGACTGTTGGAGCACATGTTTTCTTTTATTTCTTTGTTATTCAAAGTCTAGCTCCGGGTTTGTTGTAATATAACGTTTTTCTCGGAATTATATGAAGACCTTTATAAATACCTGAATGTTTTGCCTCTTGGTCGTTGTGATTTGAATTAAGCATATTGTTTTTAATTATATCCTAGTAGGTACATTTTCGTTTTGGCAGGGACTTGTTTTTACCGTCAATTATCTGTTTTTTATCTTTACCCGGAACGCAATATGACACGTACCGATTTTACATGTTTTCACATTTGTGTTATTAAAAGAGGACGCTAAGAAAAAAGTCTTAAAATTTACAAATGAGGCCGTATTATTTATGGTTAAATTTATTTCACCATTAATTGACAGTACGTTTAGTTAAATTTATTTTTAAAAAATCATATTTATGCTGTATTTTTATCTATGTGCTCACAATTAGTGACATGGCGAATGAATAAAAAAATCTTGCTCAAGCTCATATTACACACATGTACCGTTACTACACCATGTGTATTTCTATTCATCTACCTACACGCACGTTCATTGATTCATGCTGCTGTCACAAATCTTTAATGGTATATCGTTTGTTACAGTGGGTGTGGTGGGCGGCGGTATGCCCGAAGCCGCCGGTGGCGAGCGGCGGCACGTGCCGCTCTACGGCCGACTGGTGGCTGAGGAGCAGCTCGCGTCCATGAGCGCGCCGTCAGACATTCAGGTGAGCGCCGTAGTGCGCAACCCACGAGCTTTCTGCCGCTACCGTAACCCTGTCCAGGTAAATGATGCACGAGGCAGTTTGCTCCAAATACGACTGGACGACTGACGTCAGCATTGTACAGGCTGCTTAACTCCTGGCGTAACTTACGGATTAACACGGGAACGTGGGATCTCGCGGATTTAACACGGAGATGGTCGTGGGAGATCAGCCTAAGTCTACTATTCAATATGGCAATAATGCTAATTTTGACTGACAGCTTTGGAAGTCTGCTATTTTTAGTTCATCAATATTGAATCAATCTTGATTCAATTCTAGATTCAGTGACAGCACGTAATTTTTTGTAGTCTGTTAGCATCTGATTTGTCAATTTCGTACAAAATCGGCTTAGGCCGAGCATAGATTCAACAAAGATTCAGGCCGCTATAAACTTAGCAGACTACGGATTTTTGGCGTTGTCTTATCGGCCTTGCACTGGACTGAATATGAACATGAAATAAGTAGACTTGACACGCAGGAATTTTGCTGAAACGTCTTTGCATTCAACTTCGTGAATTAGACCAATTTATGTCATCCCTTTTTTAATATTCTATAAAAGGAAGGACATACGGAATTTGTCCGATTCAACTGCGGGTCGACTGTTTTATTTACAAACAATGATCAATTTTTTTATTAGACATCAGAAACTGTTCAGATCTATCAAAAATAAACCGAATCCAAATGGATCAAGATTAATAAGTGCGAGTGCGATATAAAGTTTCTTTAACCCGTGACCCGCGTGTGCCACTCCTTTTGTTTAATAAAAGAGTCATTAACCATTCGCGTCTAGACATAACGCGCAAGTTAATAAATTAGTCAGTAAAGTGCTGCTAATTACCTTGTACAATTTGAGTTCTCTTGCACTGAAAATACAGTCATGTATTTTATTCATATACAGATACTATACGAGCAATCAATAGATAGATATGCGTTGTTATTGTCAGGTTTTAAGATGAGCACGACCACAAACAGTTTGACGAAAAGCCATACTATTTATTATTAAAGTCCTTAACAGGCACGTAGGTAAATTGCAGTATTTTTAACTATTCTTTCTTAAATTTATTTGTGAAAATAAAGATTATATAGTAGCTGATTGATGCTATTAATATTGATTTGTCACTCGGTTTAACTTTAAATTTATAGTTTCTTCGGTAATGCATCTATAAAAATAAGTTACTTATTTTAAAATTAAATATTATGTTAAATTGCTTTACCTAACAATGAAATCGATTCCAATAATACAAGAATATGAAAAAGGAAACCAAAACTGGCTACACCCTTCGTCTAGACTGTATTACCTTATTAATAAACGTGACTACTGTTCCCTTCGCGAAAATATTAAGTTTGTCTTATTTTGCGACATACAGTACATAACTTATTATGACAGGAACTTTGTTAATAACGAGGTATTTTTTTATTTTTATTTCGTTGTATATTTTTCATTGAGATTTTTACGGCCGCGATGTAAACGAAGGCTAGACGTCATGTTCCTCAGGAGTATTCACTATTGAAAATACAAACCGTCTCGTGTACATACCATGCCACCTATTTGGGAATCCTTTAGGGGGCGTCCACTAATTACGTGAGGTGTTTACGGGGGGAGGGGGTCAAGCCGAATCTCACCCAAAGTCACATGGGGGAGGGGGTGGGTTCGACAGATACGCATTTTTTTTTCCGCAAGGAACATTGTGATGTAGCGAGAAAACTGGGATAAATTAGGTAAAAATATTTTTTGTGTGGTTCTATACCACGATATTAATAATCTCAAATAACAAATCCTGATTAAATCCAACAAAATCAAGCACATATTCATTTATTTACATTAATAATATGTATTTTCAAAAGTCTCACGTGAGATTATGGGTGGGGGGAGGGGGTCCAGCAAAATCTCACGACATCTCACCAAGGGGAGAGGGGGGGTTAAAAAATCGCTAAACCTACCTCACGTAATTTATGGACATCCCTTTATCAATTATTATTACTTATGTTTGCGAGGCCCTGTCTGTGTTACCATGTCAACATTAAAACCACCACATTTTTTTGAGCATGTCACTGCAACTCTTGTCCCGGCTTTATTACCCTTGCTTATTTCGCTTATTGTATCGTTTGCAACACAGTGATCGCCATTACCACTAACACAATTTTCTCGCTTGCCCAGGCTATGCAGGCCCGAATACCACATCACTTTCGGGACCCTTCCACTGCGCCACTACGGAAACTTAGCGTGGACCTCATCAAAACCTACAAACACATAAACGAGGTAAGAATTAAGATTAAATTACAGAGTGTAATTTTAAATCAAGGCTTTATGCGGAAGTTCAATTTAACTTATTTTACTACGACTACTAACATCTCGAATCCAATATAAAAGTGTCTTATTTTAAAATGTTCAATCCGTATAAAATGCTTCGTAATAGCTACAGCAAAAAGTATAGTAAAATAATATCGATCAATGCGAGAAACCTTATGCGCTATTGACGAAAAATAATATGTTTACCTATTACTAAATCTCCGTTGTACTTTGTGTAGATTTTATATATAAATTGATGTTTTTCCAAAAGCACAGTAGAATAACAATTGACCATCGACTCGCATAACATTCGATTGTTCGTTAATCTGCCCGATGTCAACCTCAATTGTGATTATTGTTCTATCTTGTTCTTTGGAGTATATGCATCCATCACACATTGCTAAGAAAGCAGCCTAACATGTCACATGACATGTCTCACCTAATAGCGTTCAAGTAGTTCATAACGAACTTGGAATTCGTCTGGATAGCATTTCGAAAATTGGTGATTTGCAGTCCATCTGCATCCCTTGATTCGTCGCTTTTTGTACTTGTTTACTTCGCTCTTATTTCCTCGATTTCATTGTCGATGTCTGTGTCAATCATTATTCATAATAGTACATGAGTCTGTAGGTAATGCTACCACCCTGGATGGATGATTAAACCTTCGGTTTAACGTTTTCGTAATTATTGTTTACCTACATATAGCATGCGGAAATTGATCATCAACCTTGCATTATGTTTTTATTTTCAAATTATTGTAGTATTGTGTTTATATTGCCAAGTATTTGCGGTTTTCGCGCAAATGGCGCTTTTGTTGTTGAGCCTTCAATGCAAACATTGTCGGATTGCCAATCTCAACAAATTTTCGTGTTTGGAATTGGAAATTCTTCCTATAATATTGTATTTGTTTTTTATATAAATATGTATAAAGATATTTCATTACTTTGACCTGAGTGGGACGATAACAAGAAATGGAATTATTGAACTGAAACATTTTCAATATTTTTGTACATTAATAGTCCCATAAAGGGACCAATAGAAAACAATTTTTAGTTGGTCTACCTCTCTGTCAAACCTTTCAAACCCAAAGTCATTGAAATTGGTTTAGTATTACGCATTATGTTTTTTTTATCAAAAAATAATATTTTCTTAGTCGGTTTATAATTGACGGAGGACTTAAGTAGCATGCTATCTATATTGAGAAAGTTTCGAATTCGTGAAATTAAAGAGATATGTGTTGATGAAATTTTTACGGGTCCATAAGTTTGTTCTATCTAATAAAAGTTTTTCAAATCGTTCCACAAAAGACAGACTTCAAAAGATCAAAGTTCCATAACAAAAATACAACCGAATTGGAAAACTCCTTATTTTGAAAAGGTACTTGTTCATAATTGACAATTAAAAGCTTTTCTACTCCCACTATATAAAAATCAGATAAAAATCAAAGTTATAGGTAATTACCGAACATGCTATGTAGGTAGGTACAGTAGTTAGGCTATTGCGACCTTTGCCTGTACCAATGCCCGTGGGTGGTCTTATAGGGGGCGACAATCGCGTAGGTGCACTCGAGCAAATTCATTGCATCAATAGCAAAAACACAATGATACGTCCTACTGACATGTTATTTGCTACGAGTGAAAGTGTTTGCAACATTTGCGCCTCTTATTTCGCGAATACGTCATCCTGTTGATATCAAATTGAAATCGTTCAATACAAACGCGCGGGTTCAACGGCCTTGAGTCAAAGACGTCCTCAACGTTTCTGTTGACCGTGCAGTAGGTGAACACAAAGTCACCACATGCATAATAATCATTAATGCTGAATGCATATTTTAGAACTCAAATATAGTTCAAACTGCAAAGCTAGCTGCGCCCCGCGGTTTTACCCGCGTGGACTTCAGTTTTCTCGTTCCCGTCTATGTTTCCAGAGTTGTCATTTTTCTGCGTAGTTTTCTTAATTTTTAATTCCGTTTGAACCTTCTGCAAAGTATACATAAATTTAGTATAACCAAGGGATTGGGGGAGTCATTTTTATTAATATTATAAACGCGAAAGTTTGTATGGATATATAGATATTTGTTAATCAATCACGCTCAAACGGTTGGACAGATTTCCATGAAATTTAGTATGGAGATACTTCAGGTCCCGGAATAACAAATACACTACTTTTCATCATCATCCATCATCACCACGAGGGTAAAACCGCTGGGCGCAGCGGTATAGTGCGTATATAACCTAGAAGTTCACATCTTGTATTCTTCTAAAAACAAAAAAGAGAAATAAACGACTGTCACATAATATACCGAGGTCTAGAAGTTTTATCCGGTCCAAGGCTGGCTTTGAAATAATTTTAAATTCTTTTGTTCGCGGAACCATTGGAATGTCACCGTGCGAGCGTCCTCGTGATAATCTAAAGAACCTCATATTTGTAAAGTAACTAGTTACCTATTGTATTAGGTACTAAAGGCCTATGCACACGGCGTATTTTAACGCGCTGACGACGCACGTTTTACGAACGCGCGCCCACAGCGCTATGGATGGCTAAAAAGCAGATTGTCGCATTTGTATCGATTCAAACGTAAATGGGGCTATATAAAGTCACATATTATTTCTTTTTTAAAAAAAGAGTTGGTGATAAAGTCAGCGTAAGCAGTGTTACCTTGATCGACTCTATTTTATTACATTTGAGGCAACTCATAAATCATCTGTATCGATAGAAATGAGCGTTTACAGCGTCATACTGCACTAAATTTTTGTACGTATGCAAACGTTTATAACTTCTGTCTGAATTTCCTGTGCCTCTGAATTGCCGTGTGCATTTGTCCCGTTAAACAAACAAATGCATTCAAACTGCACTAGGATACCAAGTGTCGCGAGAGGCATGGGAACACACAACCACCCAAGACCCGAGCACAAAAATTTATGTTCATCACAGATATGTTTTCCCCAGCTGGAATTCGAACCCGAGTTTGCGGTTCTAGTCCCTGATCACTGAGTCACGACGACCGTCATTGTCGTAACTCGATGATGGTAACGGGATGGCAAAATCACCTAAAATATACATGTTGTAAGGTTAAATATACGAATCCAACGTAATGTTTTTTTTTTTTTTTTTTTAATCACACTCAGACCCCCGCACTAGGATTCCCTGTGTAGCGGGAGGCATGGACACACACAAACACCCAAGACCCGGGACAAACACCTATACTCATCGCACAAATGTTTGCCCCTGCCGGGATTCGAACCCAGGGCCCCGGCGACACAGAAGTCAAGTCACTGACACTGACCACTGCGCCACGGCGAATTAAACAGAACAGAGAAATGATCAAGAATTTAACAATCAAAACACGTCAGAAAAGCATGATATAAATGTGTCAATAAATAAGCGTCCGAATAGAAATTAGAAAGACAATTAAAGTTTCTGATCATTATTGGGTGACGGTCAATTTATAACAATCATAGGTCGGTTTGAGCCGTTGGTGTCAAAATATTCGATTAGATACGTTTGAAAAGCTGAATTACTTTTTTTGAAGCCAAGTCAAGCCGCAAGTTACAATCGCAGCGGGTTATAACGAAGATGTTTTATCAAATGTACTTAACTGCCGTTTCTATGAAATAAATACTCGCAACTGTCCCTGCATGCAGCCATGTTTGCATTAAACTGCCTCGTGTCTTGGAACGCTCTGATTCTGAGAAAACAATTTTCACGCTACGCAAATGTCTTTCCATCAACGTCTTGTTTATGAGCGTTCAACATCTCGCGCTTGCCTGACCTGTATTACTGGAACTGTAGGTATATTTTTGCGTGTCATTTCATGAGATACATTATTGCGCATAACAAAAAAATTGTTCTATGTTGGTTCATTGCCGAAATTTGTAACCATACAAAAGTCTGTGGATGGTTTTCCCCTAAAAATTCCACTATTATATCCGGCAATCGTACTTGACATATGCCTTATTCATCTCGCAAATTAAAGTTCACATACAAATATTTCATCAGGCCCAATATTCGCCATTCGTTCAGTAACCGAATTTACTACTCGTCGCCACACTATTTTTAAGTCATTGATTGTATACACTAAACATTTCCAAATTGAGTATTTTCATGTCCAAAGTGTGTAAAGTCTAAGTGCGTTCAATATAATTTTCTCTTAGTCCCCATTTTAGATCCTAGTGTAATCAAATGGCGCGTAATTATCATTGTATACGCTATGCTACGCAATGTAATATGGTGTGGTGTACGTGGAAAGTTTGTGCGCTTTGGGGAAGTCTAAAGTTGCCATATAGAAATATGACAGACAATAACATCAAAAATGGCACGGAGCCTATAGTCTGTGGAGAATAAGTAGTAGATGTAAAAAAAAAGCGAGTAATATTGTATGGCTGAAAACACACATTTTTTACACAGTTTTTTAAACACAACTATATTTTTATGATTGCAATGTGTATGTTACAGTCAAAAGTGTTTGAGATGGCATAAATTTGGCAATAGTACTTTTGACTGAAATAACACAAACAAGCCCAATGAAGATGGCCAAAATTAGTTTTCACTGCTCATATCAGTAAAATAAAAACTCTTAAAAAGTCCAAACTAACTTAACCAACAAATCTTTAAAAGTAAATTTGACTGACTCTGTAGCGGTAGTTTTCACCAGGGGTCCAGTTCCAGTCTGTCAATAATTTTTGGACTAAACTACGATAGACCAGCCTGTGCATACAAAGCGAGTTGTGTCTGTTTTTTTAAGTTGTAAGTGGTTTTATTATTAAAATACTGCGTCTCTAGCAGCCTATTGAAAATAATCTCGATGAAATATCGATACTTTATTGCTGAGTTTTGAACATCGAAAATTCAGAGCTCCAGTTCCCCTGGCGCAAAGCGATTAATCTTTACGTTCGAGACACGTGGAACTCCCCTCTCGGTTTATTTTTAAACGCGAATATTAATAGATATTTCTATTTGCGTTTCAAACGTGGTCATTGCCCTATTTGGTGGTGTGTTTACATGGCGCATTGCCAGGATCTTACTGATGACGCGTGAACCGGCACGGAAATCTCGGGATGACATACAGGCAAAGTTGCGATTGCTCTTCTACGCTGTTGCATATTTGGTTGTGTACATATATAAATTATGTTACGACATAGATAAGTTCCAAAATTATTGTGTTATTTTGTAGAATTTATAGTTTTGTAGATACGTATTTTTTTATGAATCATGTTTCTATCTCCATCATATCTACCATTTTTTTTCATGGCCTAATCAGACCAGTGCGTTTCGACTGTTAGGCTACGAGCCTTCCCCACTTGAGGAGTGCTGGACAATACTGGTTGGAGAATAAGCTGGTTGCTAGCCAAATGTCAGAGTTTTCAGGCCGCACAAAGGCCTCTGTCATGGGCTAATCTTAAGACAATAATTAGGATTAACGAGTTAAGGTGCATTCTAAAGCACGGACACTCTGTTGATAATGTCACTAGCAGTCACCCATCCAATGTTTGATCGAGAAGTGCGTTGCTTAACCCAATGGATCTGTTTAGACGCGTTGGTAAACCCCGCTACGAGAGCTTGTTTACGGACGCGTAATTAATTCGGAGATGTGTAATGTGGCCATCATACATACATTTTAGATATTGAATTTCCACAAAACCAAATGATAGCAGCAAGATTTATCAACAAAGACGCGACACACTGTGTTGTTATGTCAAGCTAAAATTAAACGTTTATTTATTTGCAACTAGGTGCGCCTCGCGATTGCATGATGATTGGTGATGATTGATGATGATGAAAAGTAATCCTATGTGCTAATACAAATACAAATATCTTTATTGAAAACAGTAAATATGTCTACTTATCTAACGTACACTGCCTTTTGTGTTAGTTCAAAACTGTGGTACAAAAGGCAGGCTCTTCCTTGATGCGCACAGTTTTATAATATCTGAAGATGATGATGTGTGAGGCTACTTTAGTTAAGGAAATTTAAAAACAATAATAATAAAATAAATAATAATCTGAAAAAATAATAAATAGAAAAGAAATAACTAAAGAATAAATAATCCAGGGTCTAAACTATCTCCATACCAAATTTCATCGAAATCAGTGTAGCTGTTTGAGTGAAGAAGTAACAAACATACACACACTTCGCCTTTATAATATTAGAAGGATTAATACCGCTTAAATACCTGTTACACTAAAGATTTCTTGTTATACAATCTCCGTTACTTTTTGAAAGAATACAAAATATGGAATTAGATCTAATTCAAGTATTTTTTATTTTAATGCCAAACCCATTCAAATCAAATATTGTTGAAAGTGTTGATAGCTCAGCGGGAGGAGCGTCGGCTGTCAAACTGACGGACACTGGTTCGATCCCCAACAACAGCTTGAGCTTCCGGTGAATGTAACACCGTTATCAAATCCCCAGCATGGTGGTAGGGTACTTTCGAGTACCCGCCCCTTTTGGCACGTGATCATAACCAATTAACTGATGAATGTTTACTAAACTACCATTTTTCTTTTATTACTGTAGCCTTTGACCGTTATTTATATGGTGGAAATATTACTTTAAAGTTACTAGTGTAACTTCCGCCATTTTCACATTTTAATGTCTTTATTGATGGGGTCTCGTTAACTGACCTCGTTTTTGTCTGCCTTTTATCATCGAGTCGCCGCCTCAAAACATTTATGTTCAAATCGGCGCCGAGATAACAAGAGCAGTAGTGCGATTATATCAAGGTGATTTTTAATTTGAACGTAACTGTGAGTTCTGTGAGCTCTGTGTATCTAGGTATTTGAAGATTGGTATCAACATTGCAATGTTACCAACTGTAAATAACCCGTGTCGAAAACTAGAGCTTGACTGCAAAATTAATATTACTTTGTTCCGTCTAGTCCTTTAGGTAATGCGATCTGCAAATGAAGACAAAAAGCAATCGCCTGATCATTATTGGCATGTCTTCGAGTACGTCAGTCAATCAGTGTCTGTAGGCAGTAGTCTATAAATACCACGTTGCGGTTTCGCCGACCCAGGCTATTGGTTTCAAATGACCCAATTACATCATGTTTTTTGCATTCCCCCGACGGGCAATAGATTTGTACATTTGCTGTGAAATTTAAATTGCTTTATTGGCATTTTTATACCACTCAATAGGTACAGGCGCGTGTCACGTTTGACTAATATATATATTTCAATTGGGAATTGCAATACATGAAGCTATCTCCACTTCTTGTAAGGCTTGATCGAGGAAGCCTATAATAGAAATATAGCCCTATCCGATACCCGATCCTATCCATGCAGGCTTTTTCTCTTTGTCTTCCATATCAGCTTGTTTGTGCATATTTTATTTAGAAAAACCAGGCGTGTGGCCACTATCTCATCTGATGTTAAGTGATCACAGGGTCTATTGTGATTGTTTACTGACCGGTTGTCGATAACTCCTAGGTATTCATATAAGGACGGTTCATTTATCAGGTCACATCAATTGTTGCACCTGTTCTTATCTTAGCTGGTGCGTATTACCCGTAGCTCTTTTTTTTTTCTAACCGATTAAAGCTGTTAGCTGCTTCCGGCATTTACAGCTTCACCGGAGGAGGGGGGCGAGCACTGATGGTGCTCAGCCCGGTATTTGTGCGGCACCGCCTAGTGATGCTAGCGCTGACGCTACGAAAAGGGTGCAAAATTATGGTGTCCGGATTATGTAGGCCCTACGGTCTGTAGAGGATGGTTTAGATAAGTTGTAAATCATACTGTGGATGTATCTTATTATACTTATTAATGATCTATCCTATTAACTAATGGTGGTCTTTATACATAATCATTATAGGTGATAACGTGCGGAAACGCTATATCTGTTCGTAGTTTATCAATATCATATCGAATGTACTCCATTGCACATTATTAGGCAACTGCCAGCAGCTGCACTGGATATGCACTGTTTATTACATAATCTATGACTGGATGCAATAGGCGACAATGACTAACACCCGGCCCGTGGGCTTGCGGTTTCACAACCGTCCAGACGATGCCAATCCGATCCGAGTCAAGGAGATACACTTGGAAGATCGAAATCTACACAAACGGTTAACTGCGATTGCCCTCTTTTTACTTCTTATCGTCTAGACTGTTCGATTAGATGCGCTGTGATTGCCTATTTTTTTTTTATTACTGTATTGACCGTTTGCTTCATGCGAGAGGAAACTGACAATTTCATTGTGAGTTTCCCGTACAAAAACTAATAATACTGCGCTTTCTATCATCGGTCGACCAGTCGGACGGTAATGTGTCATCGCTTTATGGTACATATTATAACTCTTATGAAGTGTTTGCCTCATAAGACGCATAATTCTCTTATGCATACTGCCAAGGAATGACATCAGGTGAATCAGTGGTCGAACGCAAGCCTAAGTATTAAAAAAACATCCGAAGATTAGAATCTATATTTTCAATATACTATCAAATGTTCCCTTCTTAATGAGGACCTCCTTGCCTATCGTGGCATCTACGATTCGTATCCCAACATACACAAGAATAATCATCGATAAACATTTCATTATTTACTCACAGATTGTTAATATCTATTAACAATCTGTACTTTAGATATATTAAAAGTCGTACGCTATGAACATCTTCACACACATTTCAAACAGTAGGCACTTAAACTAAATCGAGACTAGATCAAACACATTGTTATGAATTACAAGATCGCTCGTAACTAGTGTGGAATCCGTGAAAAAAACCCGCGCATGACTCCGTCATCGTAGCACGCTTTCGCTCCATGCATATTATCGTGATATTGCGACACGAATGGCAGAGCATCAGCTGTTCGAGCTATCTGCGAGAAATTAATTGCTATTATCGCCCATTCACAGAGATGATTTCACGAGAAAAGATACGTTTCTAGTCCGCTTGTGAAGACAACGGTAGGGCTGTATGCAGTACATACTTGCAGTATGGTTTCATTGTGGATCACGAAATTAGGTTACGTCTCGTCAAAACTATGGCATAATCACAATAGAAACGGAGTTTCCATAGATTATCTTTTCATTATCTATCAATATCTCTTTCTTCTCTTTCATTATTTCAGCGTTTTTAATTGGCCCTTACCGCTTATTAACTATTCAAGATAATGGTCATACATCGAAGCGTAATATATCTTTAAACGAAACCAAAAAGACAATGAAAACAAAATGGTCGAAATCTTTCATAACGCTCACAAGTCTGTCTGTCTTCTATCTAGAAAAGTCACGAGTTTGCTGCTAGCTATGCTAGTACTACTGTCATGTAGTCACAGTGTAATGTAAACGGGCCAGTCAAAGTGAGTCAAGGTGAGAGCTCGTTGTTGCCACCCGGATTATTGTGCACGGCAACCGCTGATGGCGCCGCCAGGGCGCGGTGCGGTCTACCTACTCAGGGACTCTGAACTCCATATTATTTGTTCCTACTTAGATATAACTAGAAATTTCTCTCCACATTCTTAGAATTGTTACGGTTTGTTCAAATTGTCAAATGAGTTCTAAAGTATTTACGTAATGCTTAAATTCAACTTGCCTCGGTTGATCGAAATGACTAGTCATCTTGAAATCTGTGTTCGTGATTTTAGATAGACATAATAATATGGTATAAAAATGTACTCGTCCGTCGTCGACCTTTACCTAGATTGATGACATGCTTATTCAGCCCGTCGTCGTTGACATGATGGAATGCTAAATATGCAGGAAAACCAGTTGCAACGCACAATTTATAATGTGATTTGTGATTATGCTAATTCTGTTATCTTTGCATTTCCGTGCCTCGTTTAATTAATGTGTTCCACAAAATCGCTCTAAATCGATTTCGTTAATTAAATGTACTCGTGTTAGTTGTCATGTCTGTTATTTATAACGTGTTTCGTAAAAGTCCTCTGGAGTCGTGTATAATTTGTATCGAATGTCGTAAATGACACGCACCTAGCGCACGCAACCACACAAGCACTTCCTTTAGTGAACACAACGTAAAAAACGTATGGTGGTTGAAAATATTTTCTTATTGAAAAGAATTAGAGCGGCAACGAGAAAGTTTCGCCATAAGGAACGTAACCGACAGATTGCGTGCACAAAAACAATGATCGACATTTGTTACCAAAGGCCTATTACGGGAAAAGGCGCGTTAAGCACCCAACAATAAAAATATTCGCGGCCTGGAAAATATCGAAGCTCAAATTCAACCCTATGTTGCTATAAAAGGCAAAGCGAGGGAAATTCGTCAGGCCAAGCGTCCCTGAACTAAACAACCGATTTGTGCCAAGGTGTCCAATGGACTAATTGCGTGTTAATATTTACTTGACATCGCTCAACCTTCATTGACATCCTGTACTGTTAGACCCTCTCAACACTGATTCTCTCAAGTAAAACAATGAGCTTTCAGAGTTCTTATAACGTTGGCTATCGAGATTCACTCGGAGACGTCAACGTTTCTCAGGTGGTCCTCCTTTAACAACCTTGTCACAGATAACCCCAATAGTGAGTGGGGTATTGAAACTTTGGCGGGAATGGGGACAGAGCTTGTCACCTTGCTGTACTCGTCACTTTGTTTAATTATAATGAATGTACAACCTACGAGTTCTGGTCTTCAATAGTAATGGCTTAATATGAAATCTGATGGTTGCTTCGAAATAGATGCCATCTGTTAGTTGCTTATTATTATTATGTCATGACCACAAAATTACATTAGTATCTTCATTGTCCTATAATACGTAGAGATAAATGAAAACGATACCAAGTGACATATATCTAACAAAATAACAGAAATGGTTTTCCAAAATCAAAACAAAATAAAAATAGAACTAGGTGCATATGTACTCGGCGACGACGGTTAAAAATAAATCCAATATAACGCAAGCTTGCCATGTTTACTCGTGAAATGTATGTCACGCCCGTAACCCGCCTGATAATAAAGTGTTTCAAGGAGACGATTAAGTAACTTTATGACTTATTAGTCTTAGTACAAACTTGACTAAAGTGACAGTCATGAATCTGTTGCATTTTATGTACACCTTAATAAAGATTGTTGTTGTTCGTCGTGGTCGAATTATTGAATCTTTGGACTTGTTTGCTTTCTTACGTGAGGCGTTTTTCTATTTTGTTTAGATTTATTGTATGGTTACTGAATCATTTTTAATTAGAAACTTTAATGGTAATAATCTACGTAATGCAGGAACGGATTTACCCACAGAAATCATGTATTGATTGGTTTTACTAGTACCGTCTTATCCCTAATGGTATATGATTGACCTACGCCTCTGATTTTAGTTAGATTTGCAGGCATTAGACATTTTTTATAACGTATTAAAAGCAGAAACAATTTGTTGTTTATGTGAGATTAAAAAATAAATCAATATACCAACCAGTAAGAGCGCAGGTTTGATTTTTGCAACGGTCATACAATACCTGCTATCCTATTGTAAAAATATTTTATTTATGAGACACATTTTATTTACTTTCATTTTATATACTGTACAGAACTAGCGTTTGGCCACTATCTCACTTGATGTTCAGTGACGATGTGGTTGAAGATGTTATCACGCCTGAACACACCATATGTTTGGTGACAGTTTTCAAACTTGAGGGTGGTAGCTAGCCAGGCGGGTACTCGAAAGTACCCTACTAACATGAAGAATGAAAATCTCTTCGGTGATTAAGACGAGTGTCGATCGACATAATTAGATAATATTATTCTTGCAAGTCGAATGTTTGCGCTTGTAGAATGATTAAGAAACAGAAGTTAGAACTCTTTATATTTAAAAAATAAAATGAATGTCAGACAATATGTAAATAATAATAATACATTAAATTAAGGCGCTTGAATGTAAACATAATATATATATACATGTTCAGTAAAAACATAATATACCAACTAATAAAATAATTATATTGTCTCCAATAATCACCTACCAGTGAGCAAAGGAACCAAATGCTGGCAGCATAATAGCAATGCTTAATCTTTGAGCTGGATAAAGGCCCAGTATGTATGTTACGTGTTGCTTCAATTATTATATAATTATTATTATCCAGTTCCTGTTTCAAATTTTGAAATTAAATGGCTGTTTAAAAGTAATCATCTCCAGTTCAAAATGAGACTAATTGCAAACATTGTACGCGTCGATTAAACCAACATTTTAATACTGCCAGATTAACAGTTAAGATTATGAATAATTAAGGATGCTCAAATTCAGGTATATTGTATACCTGAATTTGAGCATCCTTAATTATCTGTCGTTTGCTCAATTCAAATTGAAATTAAGTGTGGGTTATGATAATATAACACCATGTTATTATAAAGAATAACACACTGAAACAGTGGAATCCTAAGCCCTTAATAATTAAGTCCGGCTGGCCGTCACTATACGGCCACGGTCCACGTGGCCTTATTAAACAAAACAATCGATCAGGTACTTCCCTGCGTTGCTTACATACTGAACATTGTAATTTACCAGAATAAAATACAAAAGCTGTTTATAACCTAGCTGCGCCTAGCAATTTTACCTGCATGCACAGTCACTGCATCAATTATCCCACGGGATCAATTCTTTTGTTCCATAATCAAAATTAAGTTATGTCCTTCTTAAATTCCCATCAAAATTACATTTTAGCTTTATAATATTAACTAGGTGTTGGGTGGTGCGCGTGCATTAGTAAATTTATCAAAAAATGTAATTGCAGTTTATAAAAAGATAAAAAAATCTCATTCTAGTCGAATAACTGACAGTTTCTTCTAGTTCAGGAGAAAGCGTGAACAGGGTTACCATGCAAGTTGACTTTTTGATAAAATTGTAGTCGCGATAAAATCTGATTGTAAACGACTTTTGTTAAGGGACCCCATCTCTAAGAGCAGTGGTTAACGTGGGCAGTTGCTTATAGGATTAGCTCGATATTTGGAAAATACTCTTCGTCAGCAACTCTCTTGAGGTACGATTATTCGTTACACCCCATTCGGAACTCGGCCTACGGCCTCATTAATAACTAGCACGATTCGGCCTACGGCCTCTCGGGTTAGAAGCTCTGCCTCCGGCCTTGCGATGCTAGAAGTTCGGCTTGCGCACTCGCAAGTTACAAAACTAATGTTTTTGAGCTGTTTCCGTTTTTCCAGCGCCATTATAAAAAACTATGTTAATCGAAGAAAAAGGAAAGTGTCTGAAATATAAAATACATTATTTTTAAAATCTTTACATTGCTTGACTTTATAAAAAGACAGACGTAAAGAAATATCATATATATAGAAATATGAAAGCTCCGGAAAACTTAAAAAATGTTATCAATAGTCCCATAAGTAATATAAACCACATTCGCAAGCAGAATGTCCATAACCCTATTTTTTTGCATCAAATATCAGTGAGCACATGGGCTACTAAAAAGTCCTTACAAATGTTATATTAGGCTGTGTCCAGTCCTGACGAATGCGCCGTTCGCGCGCATTTGTTGTTCGGGCGCCCGGAACATAAAATGCGCGCGAACGGCGCGCGTACGGCGCATTCGTCAGGTCTGGACACTGCCTTACAATTTTATTCTTGCGTTTTTATCGAATCAAATTTGTGTATAATGTTATGAACATGGATAAGTTAACAGTTAGGGACAAGTATTTAATAGCGCTCCATATTCTACCTCTCTATACATGCAAAGGCATAAAACCTTAAAATAATTACTGGCAAAATATTTCTCTTGATAAAGTCTATATATTCCTTCATTAATACAGTCAAATACAATATTATATATTTATCTGTATACGGGAACAGAGTATAAATTTTGGATTATGAGTGTTCCATTCCCCCCAAATTAACAATATAAAACAACCCTTTTTTTCGGATTTTACTTTGCCGCTGAAATAATATCTTGATTCTATTGAGGCATTCTATAATTTGTCCAGCCTTAATTAATGTGTAGGTTTGTTTGGTTGATATTGTACTGGTTATGAGCTAACAGCTTTACAGTTACCTAACGATCTGTAGACGTGTTATAATCTTAATAGTGCTTCTAAATAAATAGATGTATTGTTCATGTTTAACAAGTTTAAGTGGTCAGAGTCACGCAAAACTGGAGGCTGACCGAGCTGATGGGGCTTAAAAATTCTGCAGAGGAAACCAAGAGCTGAGAGACTAGGCGTAGGACATCGACAGTATAGGTGGCCAAAAGACATAAGATTCGCAGGAGAACACTGGATGCATTTCGTTTCAAACCAATCCTTGTGGAGATATATAGACAACACTTTTTTTCGATAATTTGTACAAATATAATCAATTATATCATAATATTAAAATTAAAGTACAATCAGCGGCCTTATTGCTATGCAGCGATAGCGTTTATAGACGAAATGAAAAGAAGTAAGCTTGCTACCTGCGCGTGTTTGCCATTGTGGCATCTGTTTTTTTTTAAGTTTTGTTAGAATCTAACTTTAAAATATCGTATTTTGGTTTGATTAGAAATTCAATGATCATGATTTCTTTGCATTATAGAGATAGAGGAAGGCCGAAGAAGAACTGCGTGAAGAATGATATGTTATTGAAAGGGGTGAGCACTAAGATGACTAGTGATAGAATAGAGTAGAAGAGAAACACATGTTGTGCCTACCCCATCTAGTATATATAAGGAAAAAAATATATTACAATTTAAGATCATGTAAGTAATCGTTGTACATTGGCACGTGTAGATTCAATTCGTGATAATTGTTCATATATTATTTCTGTCAATATTATCGATATTTTATTGAAACATAGAGCTCCTACTCAGAATGCACGTGCGACGCTAGCCAACAGCCTTGGGCATATCTATTATTAGTTGTCATTGTACTGATACAACTCGTAATAATTGATGAGCGTCTAGTAATAAAGTGTTATTTTAAATAGCTGATTTGACTTAACTCTTGTACTAAATTCAGCAACTATCGTAGGTTTAGCTTATGTTTTTGTAATCGCAACTTATTTGCCGTTTTGCTATTATTTCATCCTTTATGTTTCCCTGGTAGCTTGACTCTATTTCACTGTAAATACTTTGCAGCAAAAGTTTTTTGAATAAAAACTAAAAAAAATATATCTTCTGTCCAGAGTGTTAAATTTACCAAGCCATCGCTACAAATGTCATATTAACGACAAGATTACTCTTTGATAGGTAAATTGTTCTGGTAGTGAGTGTCAATTAATTACGAGCCAACTGTCTTATTCATTAGCACTAATAAGTAAATAAGTTCACTTATAAAATTTACGATACCAGCTAATGACTGTCCAGTCCACAACTTCAAAGCCTCAGGGACTCGGTAGACTTTTAATAGTGTTGATTTTATGATGATTACTTAGTACTAATATAAAATGTTATCTCGGCGTTTCTCCCTAATAAAATAAGTCTATTAGTGGTGTTGTAAAAGGAACGAAACCGGGGTGGTAAACAGAGCCATCTCCGTTTAGTGCCTCTACAGTGAGCGTTAATCTCGTTTTTCGCAATTAGTTGCCGTCTGCCTCTATTGCCCGTTGCCTTTGCCCACCCCGTTGGGGTGAACACGATTCATCTTTTTATTTTTAATTTTGCACAACTCTTTAAACAGAGTGTTTTTCAAGTCCACCGCATCCACTACAAATAACCTTCAGTGTTTTTGCTTGGCTTTTAACATCCAATGTCATCCAGTTACAAGTTTACGTGGGATAATTATTAAACACCTTTGTTTTTATTTAAATGTATCCCTTTATGTCAGTGTGATAATCACAATCTGATAGTGCTTTGATTTTTTCTCATGCATGTATTAACAAGATGTTGTTGGTTCTCTGTCGTTGAACATGAACTCGTGTGGAAAGGGTACGCAGCGAAAATAAAATGTTGGATGAATTCTATTACTAAAAGCGCGGGTCAACTTTTTGGGGCGTAGATGTTACCTTGTTTACGAAACGTATCCGAATACCTATACACTTTTATGATATCGGTTAACTGCTAGATATAGGGCTGTCCTAATACAGGCGGATTCTCGGCCAGACCAAAAACATAGTACGTTCTAATAGTCTAAATTTGGTTGTATTCTTCATTTTTATTTCGAGGATATGTTTCTTTGTATCTGTCAGTACTCTCTGGGAACGTCGACCTCAAAAATTATGACTGATGTTAAAATTGAATTTGGCATCCGCTGTGAAACTATTTTCTATTTTAGGTATTTCTCATTCGAAATATCCTGCTTTTAAGTAAATGATTAACGTTAATTGTGTATTCATTCTCACAGTGTCGGCGTCTGCAAGGCCGTTTACCGCGCGAATGAATCAGCTGATGGCAGTCTCTGATTCACCGCTACGCTGTATACCGCACCTTGCATTGTTTTACAGCTGATTTGGATGTATCTGCAATTTTATATTCGGATTTACAACCGTGAATCCTTGTTCAGGTCCCACGAAAGGATTTGTTATGCGTTGGAACAGGAAAACGTATGTTCAATCTGTAACGATATTTTCCTGCTTGTTAAAACTGGGGATTACCTACGAACGGGTTGTTAGGTAAATGGTTCAATGCCGGTTTACTTTACAAAAGAACACTTAGGGATCTATTAGGCGTTATCTCTTTATTAGGAAAATATATGCTCAATATACGTTTTGTGCTCATTATAAAAGTTTTCTGTGAATTTCTGCAGAGATTTTGAAATTCCTTAGCCACTTGTCTGACAAAATTTAGTGGCGTCTTATAACTCTTATAACATGTACCATGACATGATTGATGATGATGACTCATGAATCGATGAGTCGCCGAATTAAAGCAGCTTACGTAAAATGTACTTTTTTCGTGCTGACTATGGAACACCTGTCTCTTTCATCTTTATTATTATTTAGATAAATGCGCCAAGATTTATCTAAAAAATAATAATGATGATGGTCGTAACTGCCACGTTTAATTTTGTGCAAACATGAATCTTATTTTAATATTAGTTCGTTTCTAGTCTTATATATTGACCAGCCACGAGTAGTTTATAGGCCTTGATGTGTTAATGAATCACAACCATTTTAAATTCATACTGTGTTGCGTTTAATAACTTGGTAAACATGTTAGTTTGAACCCGTAATCTTCTCCTGAATCACGTTCACAAAGTCCTCAAACATAAATAACAACGATGATTCGATTAAAATGAAAACAAAAATATATCGCAGCCAGAGTACCCACAGAGAACGCCGGTTCCGTTCCGTCCAGTGTTAAATACGAAAATAGGTTTGACCTAGCTTCTCTGTAATCGCGTGGGATTGCGGATGTGTCACACGGGTTTACCCGACCGGAAAAAACCTGAATTCAGCACTCGGTGTTATAATAATGAAATGGCATAAACACGCGTACATACACGTACATTGTTATCTTTTATGTTGACATATTATTTTGAATTAAGCCGTGTATATATTTACAAACAATTCTGTGTCCACTTTAGTAAGAAGTTATTAATGGTACGTTAAGTGAATTCTTATTTCAGTTTTAAGATCAGTTAAACTTGAGTTTGATAATATATAAACTTATTTGATTTGTTTGATTGAAGAATAGTATTATCGATAATTTCCAGATGTATTCGTTATCTTTTATGGTGACATATTATTTTTAATTAAGCCATGTATCCAAACAATTCTGTGTCCAATTGAGTAAGAAGGTATAGATGCTATGTTAAGCGAATTCTTATTTTAGAATGAAGATCAGTTAAGCTTGAGTTTGATAATATATACACTTATTTGATTTGTTTGATTGAAGAATAGTATTATCCGAAAATTTGCGGATGCATTCGTTCAATGCCACAGAGGATGGGATGATTTTTAAAAATTGCGTGACACTATTAGATTAGAAAGAACCAGACAATGGACATCTCGCTTGGCATCCGGCGCGGTCGATGTTGAATGAGTCAGCTGATGTAGCAACGGCCTCCAGTGTGACTCACAGTCCGATCGTAATCTCCGAACATATGGATAAGCCGGTTTATCTCAGTCTGCGTTGTCTAATTTTGGAAAATGGTGTTGGTAATGATGGTTGTGCTTGTACGAATTTTTCCTATTTTGAATATCTCACTCTGTATTCATGCGTCTTATGATTACTACTTTGTTAGAATGACTAATCTGAGATGAGATCCGTAAATAATAATATATGTGGGACATAATTCACTTAAGGTTTTCAGGTCCCAAACTAGGCAGAGCCTGTACTATGGTAACCTGATGACTGATATATTCTTATATACACACCCAGGCACAGGTCAAACAGACATGTCCATACACACAAATGTTTGACATGTCCGGGAATCGAACCCGGGACCAGCGGCTCAGAAGGCAGAGTGCTACCAACTGCGCCAATCGGCTAGTTAAATAAATGCAAAGGAAGTCATCGGATGTCGTAAACAATTTTATATTTAGATTGAATCATCATGTTAATTTGAGGTATGTTAACGATTAGCTGCCCGATAAGTAGCTGCATTTTCTGCATCAGCTCCCACTACTTCTGATATAAGAGAACATCCCATATAATATTACTTATTGTAACTGAACTCTCATGGCGTTTTAATACCACATCCAAAAACTGCATTAGGTTCTCCATGTAGGTTCCTTTCAAATACGCCACTGGTTTTTCATCGTCCTTGTCATTAGAGATGTTCTTGACGCGATTATCTGCACAAAACCTTAGTCTTTGTTTGTTTCCTTATTCTGTCTACTTCTTGTGATAGAAATTAAACAAGCGTTACTAACCACTACAAGTGATTAGTACTCTTTGTCCTCGTCAGGCAACTTAAATGGCTGGATGGAGGTGTTCAACCTTTGCCCATCGCAATCAAAATACTTTTAAGAGTTGTGTTGCCTAAGTGTGTCGATGTACTTGTATTATTATGTTATTGTATTATGTATAATAATACGTCTCATGTTCACCATCACTCGTCTATTTATTGTTACCATATTGGATTAATAACTAGTGTGGTAGGTATCAAAACAAATCGCAATCTTCACAAAAAGTATTTTTAAATATATAAGTAGGAAACGTATACATACATATAATACATATTATTATGTGTAAGTTTCATATCATTTTAAAAAATCCTCATGATTATAATCAATGTTTCGGTATAACCCTACTATATAAAAGCGAAATACTACATAAACAGTGTAAACCAATAATTTCGAGTCTAATAAACCATGAACTTGAAATTTGTTACACAAAAAGATGATTAAAACCAAATTGAGCCAAAGCAAAGCATGCACGTATTTGATAAAAAGTAGTATTACCAAAATAAGGAGAAATGTAAATTGGATAAATCATAGTTTTTTTTTATCAATACGATGCTAACGCATGTTGCGAATGAATGCTTTACGTAGATGCTGACGTAGGTGCCTAGAACTAACAACTCTCATTTTCAATGATGACGTATATCTTGATAAGCTCATGAATCGCCGCCTCCATAAAGCTATTCTTATATAGGTAGGCCATGGGTCTTATTGTGAAAGTTAAATTGTAATGGTTTTCGTTGCGAGTACTTTTACAACACATGTATACATATTACACTTTACACGGCTTTACAAGTACATGCCCATCGTTTTCGTTGCGAGTACTTTTACAACACATATATACATATATACACTTTACACGGCTTTACAAGTACATGCCCATCGTCAGAGGCATATTATTAACCGACTTCAAAAAAAGAGGAGGTTGTCTATTCGACCCGTATGTTATTTATGTTTGTACTTCAGAACTTGCGACTGGATAAATCTATTTTGATTCTTTTTTTATTTGAAATATTGTGCTTCCCGTGTGGTCCCCTTTCATTAATTTCCTTTTCATAAAAATCGGTCAAGCAGTTTTTGAGTTCATTCATTCATCTCAGCCATAAGAAGTCCACTGCTGGACATATGCCTCCCCCATATAGGAGGGGATTTGCCAATACTCGCCACGCTTGGCAGGCGGGTTGGTGAGCGCAGTATGATTTCCGAACCTCAGAAAGCGCTGCTGCCCACCTTCTGGTACGTGATCCCTTAGCCGACTCTTACGGCACCCACGGGAAGAGATGGGGGAGTACTATTCTAGACCGGTACCACCACGGCACGGTTTTGAGTTACACCCCAATAACTGAAAAGTGCAACGTATACGTACGACGGACGACATTATAACTGCGGGTGAAGTAATCGGTGAACATACACAATGACAATTAATCCCGTGAGTAGCAAAGGTGACTAACTTGCTGACTCCAGCACATCTCACACTTTTGAGTGTTGAAGTCGGTTCCATTTTTGGTAAAATTTTATATGATGAATTATTTGACAATGAAGTTATACAGTTCGATGCAAAATCAGGTAGTTCAATGATCTGGAAATTTCATATATCTGTTAAAGTAAACATCCGTTGCGATAATGTTGAGAGCACCTTCTCGTCGATCGATCGTTGCGTTGGTGTGGCCGATAACTAATATTTATTTAATATTGGCGACATATATTTTTATCTTGCGCGCCAAGTGGGAACTTGATTGAAATTTGCTTCAGAAAAATAATGAGCAGTCTAGCAAGAGGATACATTTTTTTTCTCTCTGCCATCGAAAATGATTATTTAGCATTGGAAATAAATCGATATATGAAACTTGTCAGAGATTAAAAAAGTTATGAGCTTCGATTATTATATTCGAAGGTTTGTATGAAAAGTTACTTTTTTCTGAATTCATAACGGAATTCAGAAACGTCGAAATATACATTGAAATATAATTTATCAAGGAGTTTTTATTAGACGTCCTGCCTATTAACAAATTAGATCAGATACTGTGCTGCTTTTAGGATAAGATAAATTAATTATTTTAAAAGTGCGGCACTCAGTGACTCTTTACAATACTTTACGTTTAACCTGCGCCACACAAATAGAGTTTTTGTTTGGAAGGATTTCATCGGAGGTATATTTAGAAATGAGTCTAAAAACGATGTTTTCGACATTTGAAGATCATCACTCTATCATTGTGTACATGATTATTTTTAATGGGTGGTCCTAATACGCTTAAAGGTGGGCTTAATCAAGTAAAAAATGTATGAGTTGCTATACGTATATTATCTTACTAAAATAGTAGTTTATGAAACGGTGTCATAATAAGGGTTCTTAAAATACGAGTACGTAAGTTAAAAAACCTGCCGTGGTGGTACCGGCCTAGAATAGTACTCCCCATCTCTTCCCGCGGGTGCCGTAAGAGTCGGCTAAGGGATCACGTATCAGAAGGTGGGCAGCAGCGCCTTCTGAGGATCGGAAATCATACTGCGCTCGCCAACCCGCCTGCCAATCGTGGCGAGTATTGGCAAATCCCCCCTTTATGGGGGAGGCATATGTCCAGCAGTGGACGCACATGGCTGAGAGAAGAAGAAGTTAAAAAACGTCGGACATTATAATTGATTTTTGTAGAATAACTTAGTTTGAACTCGCTTTTCCTTTCCTATACTTGAACTTAACAAAATAGCAGCTTTGGCCGTCTTACCAAATTATCCGAAAATCTCGGATTGAATCACATTTTTTGCGGTATAATCCGAGATTTCGGAGATAACCTCAAATTTTTTGATAGGCGCAAGTAGTCCTTAAATGATAGATGCATAACCAAAAGCCACAAACAGAGATAGGTAGATGGTACTATAATATAAGTATGTAAGGTATATATTTATAAATACATGTATGTATGTTATGAACAACCCCTGAAACGCGCTGATATCAAATAAATTAGTTTTCAATGAATCAATAAAATCGAATTAGCACTAGCACAATGACAGCCTGTTTGTCTACAAACAATGCAGATAATTATTTTCTTTTTGTTAACCTTAGCTAAAGTCAATGGGCCAGTGTGAACAATGCCACACACAGCCAAACATCCGGTCGGCTATCGCGCGAAAGTTCCATAGAAACTCCACGGCTTGATCTGTGCTCCATACACAGACACTCGTATTGGCTTTTTTTATTTATTTTCTTGTCATTTGTATTCGGTGGTGTTCAATTCAACCTTCACTTGTTAATCGTTATCAAACTCATGTTATATTCAATAAACGCTACGATATTATGAAATCTATAAATTTAATTCCGTGCGTCCATTTTAATAGAATTTTTCTCAGAATTTAATAAATTAAATAGGTACTGGAGCTTAAGAAATAAATTAGTAAATTAGTTTCTACCTGTAGTATTTAGTTTCAAACAATAATAGTTACTTCGAAACTAGCATTAAAAAACTGAACAAGGTACAGTCATAGTTATAATGCATTAAGTAAGCATACAACTTAACTTAAATTAATTTTAATAATTTCCACGGGTATAGAAATGATAAGTACATATATTTAGTTAAGTACTTAACTCGATTAGCACACCATATAAAAAACCATCATTTTCTATTAAATAATGTTCATGTTACAATTATAACATACTCGGACAAACTAAGAGCTTTGCTTGTGGTTAGTGGAACTTATACCGATATTTAGTTTGAGATAATTTCGTCTGATTTTTAACCGAGTATGTATTTGCTATTGTAGTTTTGTAAAAAGATAACTACAATCAATGCGATCCTGAACCAATTTATGGAGAAAGGCTAAACTCTTTAAAAAGATAATTCAATAACTGTTCCATAGTAGCATAGCGTGACGTCATATTATTTTTGTTTCCGCTTATTTATCATTCACTTGGCATTATGTCTGTTATTTTCCTGTTGCCGCCATTGCCAGTCGGCCAATGCCACTTAACCATAATTTTCGAGTGAATCGGTATCCTTTGCATGATCTCGCTGGTTTCACTTGGCAACAAACAACTGCAAGGTGTCTTGAGATTAATTTAATGCGCGGTTAGTTGCCAAGCGGGCGTCGAGTCAGATGAATGGCAACAACGCCAGTAACCATGCGCGCGAGTGGATTGCGCAACGCTCGGTGACGCAACTCGCTGCGTCGCGTCGTGCTCACGCCTCGCTCGGAACCGTTGCGCTTGTTGTTAGTATGCAAAATAAGCGAAATATTTGTGTCGACTAGTCGCGTCGTGGCCGGCAAGTACGCGCTTACGGTTTACTTCCCTAGATGCTTGAGTAATTATTGAACGGCGACTTCCTCATTGTCGAAAGTGGATAATTAAATTACAAGACGTGACGCTCGACACGTATTCGGTTCGCACCTTGTATGTACGTAATTGTAATTCTTAAAATATAAAATATGGTGCAAGATATTTATTTTCAATTAATGAGTATCTGGGTCATTAATAATGTGGCATTAAATCTAAAATAGACAGAACTCCAAAGATAGTTACCGAAAGACAAACGATGCTTTGTTTTGTAGATTAAAAAAATATATTATATTTGCAGGCGGACAAAAAGTGTTTCGTAACTAATTAGTAAAATTCTTGACCATCGTCAAGAATTTTATAAGAGGTTTGATAACAGACTACCAAGTTGACGGCCGACTATCACTGCCCGATAACGCTAATAATAAATTAAATTAATTATATCACTTATGTTATCATGAATGATACATTCCCATCTTCCCATATTCATCCTCATTATGCAACCGAACAGCTTCAGGAACGTGGTTATATCGCTTCTAATGTGCTATACCGCCTTTTTTTTTTTTTTTTTTTTTTTTTTTTTTTTTTGTCGCTGGGAAAAATGCATTGTGCATACCTCCCCATCGGGGGATGGGGGGGTTATGTGGGGCTCCCCGGTGCCAATACGACCGGTATACCCACTAAACAACCCAGCGGCACTCCGGCATCGTCTGTGAGGAAGAGGACTGGGAGATCGGCAGAGCCTTTACGTCCAGTCCCCCGCCGACGACCGCCCGCTTTTACAGCGGGGCCTACTCGCCCCTCTCAACGGGAGGGGTCCAGGAATGGCCAGGAGTGCTCGGCCACTCCCACCCGGCGGAGGTGGTGAATGAGTGCAATGCAGGAGAGGGCGCCCCCGCGCCTATCCCCCGCCATTCACCACCGGGAGAAGAAGGCGACGATCGTTCAATCGCCTTCTTCCGCCCCTTCTTTTTCTGCGCAGCGGCGCCGCAAGGGGGTCTTCCTCTCTTGCGCGCTCTGCCGCCTCCTTTTGCGAGATGACTTTCTCACAGAAGGAGGCGACCGCCGTCCAAGCCCGTTCGCCTCCCAACATGGCGTTGACCACGCTAGGTAGCGAGAGGTCCGGCCCGACGACGTCAACCAGGCTGCGGCGCAGCTCGGACCACGACGGACACACCTCGAGGGTGTGCTGCGCCGTGTCCTCCATCGCGCCACAATCGTGGCACGCTGGTGTTTCCTCCCTTCCGATGCGGTGCAGGTACGATCCGTAGCATCCATGTCCGCTAAGTACCTGCACCAGACGGTACGAGAGGAAACCGTGGGACCGCCCGAGCCAGTCTTGCAGGACCGGCCCGAGGGCGTCCAACGTTCGGCGACCAAAAGCGGCGGTGGCGAGGTCCTCCGACCAATGTTGGACGACTGCACCCCTCGCCTCACGCCGGACGGCTTCCCGTTCCTGTGGGGCGATGCGCTCCCCCAGCGCCTTCCGTCTTGCCGTCCACTCGTACACCTTGGCTAACACCCCCGCCTCGAGCTCCCATGGAGGGGTGCCCGCCAAAACGCACGCCGCTGCAAAGCTCACTGACCGATAGGCCCTCGCCACCCGCAGTGCAATGGCCCTTTGGGGCCTTCGGAAGGCGGTCGCGTTCTCCCGCCTTTGGAGAGAGTCGGCCCAGATCGGAGCCCCGTAAAGAGCCATGCTCTTCAGAATGCCGGCGTACAGGTGCCGGCATCGTTCCTTCGGCCCCCCTAGATTCGGGAGGAGCCACGAGAGGGCGTCCACTACCTTCAGCAGGCGCGTCGATAACTCGCTGAAGTGTGGGCCGAAGCGCCACCTACTGTCCAGCACCAGGCCCAGATATTTCATCTCGGCCGTCACTTCAATCCTGACGTCCTCTACGACGATGTGAGCGTCTGGGGGAATGCGCTGCCGAGGTCCATGGAAAAATACGGCCTCGGTCTTATGCAGCGCCACCGTTAGGCCTAGGCAGCGGATCCTCCCCGCAATCAGAGTTCCACCAGCCGAGGCCAGACTCGCCGCCTCTCTGAAATCCCTCCCCCGGGCTGTAAGGAGAGTGTCATCTGCATAGCAAATGACACTCGTGCCACTGAGGAGAGTCCCCCGTAAGAGCCAGTCGAATCCGATGTTCCAGAGAAGTGGTCCAAGTACAGACCCCTGCGGAACACCGGAACCTGCACCGTACCGACGAATCTGGCCCATACGGTCTACGAGGAGGACAGCTCGGTCCGACAGGTAGTTGGCCAATAGAACTCGCAGGTACTGAGGCATTCCATGGTGGCGGAGCGCTTCCAGGATCGTCGAGTGAGGGATGGAGTTGAATGCGTTGGCTATGTCAAATGACACTGCCAAAACTCCATCCCCTTCCTCCATAGCCTCCCGCACTTGGCCCTTGAGTCGGGCCAGCGCGTCCACAGTTGAGCGCCCTCTTCGAAAACCGAATTGGGCGTCTGACAGGTCCGGCCCGACCCTCCTCAGGTGGTCGTTCAGCCGATTTGCGACGATTCCCTCGAACATTTTGCCGACCTCCTCAAGCAGTACGATAGGCCGGTATGCCGAGGGAGAGTCCATCGGGCGTCCCTCCTTTCGGAGGAGGCACAACTGCCCCTCCTTCCAAGATTTCGGGAACCTACCAGCCGTGAAGCATGCGGAGAATAGGTCCCGGATCCTCTCCTCCATTTGAAGAGCGGCGATGGCCACCACCCGTGCAGGGACGCCGTCCGGCCCAGGGGCCGTCTTCTTGGCGCGGAGGCGAAGAGCCTCCCCTGCAAATTCTGCCGCCGTGACTGGAGGAGCCTCTTCCTCCTCATCCTCCTCCGATGGAGCCACCCTCCGCGGAGGATCCATCACTGGTGGGACGAAGTCGGTTCCGGATGGAAACAGGGACTGGACCACCCCATCCAGCAATGTCGGCTCAAGGGTTTCCGTCAGCGGGGGACCAAAGGTGCGCAGTTTGTTCCGCGCCGCTTTATATGGTCTCCCAAACGGATCCCTATCGAGGCCCTCCAGCATCTCGGCTCTCGCCGCGTCTTTGGCGGCTCCCATTGCCGACTTGAGGACCCACTTTGCCTCTACGTAAGAGGCATAGAGAAGGTCCTCGTTGGCCTCATCTCGCCGGCCGCGTCGTCGACTCCTCGTGTAGGCCCTCCTTGCTGCCGTACAGGCGGCCCGGAGCTCTGCTAGCTCCTCCGTCCACCAATAGACGGCGCGACGGGGAGGTGGGCGGCGAGACCGAGGCATGCTAGCGTTGCACACCTCGGTCAAAGACTCCCTGAGGTGGGCTGCAGCGGAGTCCACATCCAGGTCTCCGAGAGGAGGCGTGAGCCAGTCCTGGATGAACGCCGCCTCCATAGCCGCCTCTCGGTCCAGGCGGGTGAGAGCCCACCGTGGAAAGGGAGAGCCGCCCGAGGGGACCGTCCTCCGGGGGCTTTGGGTGGAGATCTCAAAACGGACATATCGGTGGTCCGACAAGTTCTCCACCGTCTCTACCCGCCAGTTTATGACGCGGGCGGCTAGCACGGAAGTGGCGAACGAGACGTCAACCACTGACCCTCCCCGTTGCCGCACACACGTCTGCACCCTCCCTCTGTTGAGGAGAGACACCCCGGTGGAGGCCGCCCAGTATTCAACTGCGCGGCCCCGGACGTTACAAGAGGCGGCCGGGTTACCCCAAGCCGTCGACTTCGCGTTTAGGTCACCCAATACGGCGACCTGGCGTGGGGCCGCCCTACCAACGACTGTCGTAAGGATTTCGAGAAAATTCTCGAAATCCGATAGACGGCGATTTGGGGAGAAATATACACCCACAAATACTATTTCCCCCCACGCGGCGGCCACATATCCCGGTCCTCTCTCTAAGAGCGAGAGGGGAGGATGGTCTGTGGAAGACCGCGACACCACTGCCACCGAGCCGTCTCGATCACCCAGCCAACGGCTAGGGATCGAGTATGGCTCGGCGACCACCGCCACATCCACCAACCATTCAGCCATTGACTGCATCAGCAGGTCCTGGGCTTTCCTGCAGTGGTTGATGTTCGCCTGGAGGATACGATGATCGACCCCAGGCATCATTCGGACATCGCACCCTCCTCATCGGCTGCCGGAGTTCCCGTTTCAGGGACGGCGGCAGTAGCCACAGCAGGCTGGGTCGGAGCCTGTGCTTTGCCCTTCTTGGGGGGAGGATTGCAATTCTTCCCTCTCATTACGTGAGCCGCCGGGCGGCCGCTGGCGGCACACACCGCGCAGCGCGGTGTGGTGGCCGTGCAGGAGGCGGACTTGTGCCCCTCTTTGCCGCAGCGGTAGCAGCTGTCCGCCCTATCGACCTCGGACGGACAGAGAGCCCGGGTGTGCCCGATTCCGAAGCACTTGAAGCAGCGCAGGGGCTGATCTTCAAGTGCTCGGACCCTGCAGGAGCTGAAGCCCACTAACAGTCGTCCTTTGGCGAGGGCGGCTTTTGCCACAGTGACCGGGCACTTGAGACGGATGGTGCCCATGCCGCCACGGCCAGGCCGGATGGCCCGACCCTGAATCGCTGTGGCGTCACAGCTCCCAATCGCCGCGACCACCGCCACCACCTCCTCTTTGGTGACCGAGTCATCTAGATCGGTCACCTCCAAGGTCGCCGACTTCACGGGCCTAGCTACCTTAGCTGCGTCCGCGATGACCTCTTTCAGCTTTGTTGCAAAGAGGTCCGCGTTGACGCCACCCAGAGCCCCCGGGAACTCGAAGATTCGTGCCCCAGCTTGGGTCCGACGGCACGTTACTGCCCCAATCCCAAGTTGGGTGGGATCAACGTTGGTACGAGCTCGCTTCAAGACGGACTCGTACGTCTCACCCCGGCCCGCAGCCTCTGCAGTGAGCGTCACCACAACGGCCGCGGTTTTGGGGGCAGCCAGAGGTGCTGGCTTACGTCCACGTGTGGAAGCCTTTTTGGCAGCAGGAGCTGTAGCTGCGGGCTTCGGGGCCGACTTTTTCCCCTTCCCCTTTCCCTTTCCCTTGCCGGTCGCCTGGGATGGGCAGGGAAGGAAGGTCGCAGGGGTGGCAAGGGAGGCGGCCGCTTTCGGCTTTTTCTTGGCCTTGCTCTTACCCTTCCTTACTACTTCCGTCCAAGCTTGCTTGGATGGGGTGGAGGAAGGTGGGAGGGCGTCTTCTCTTTGGGAGGATGGCCCCGAATCTTTTGCCCTCGTGTCCGCAGCGAGTGGCGGTCGAAGGCGTCTCTCCGGCAAGAGCCTGTCCTCGATGTTGTCGAATAAGGCCCTTGTGAAATTTCTTTCCTCCATGACAACCCTGCGAATTATGTCCTCAAGGTTGGTGGAGGAGGGTCCTTCAGCCACTGATTTTGGATCGGCCTTACTTGGCCGGGCTGTGGCTTCAGCCAGCTTTTGATGAAGCTGACTGACCTCCGACTGTAGGCGGTCTACTTTCGCCTGCAGTTGCCGCGTCTCTTCGGTCGCAGTGCGCTGCACCAGCTCCCGAATTATGCCGTGCAAACTCGCGGCTCTACATTTCAGGGCCTTCTGGAAGGTGCCTTTCAGGTTGGAGGATTTGGAGGCGACCTCGACGATCCCCTCCTTGTCCTCCTGTGCCATGCGCTCCAGCTCAATTAGGGTGTGGTCCGAGTAGAGGACGGTGGACGCGCCGTACCCGGACTTACCACGCGAGGTGCGTGCCTGTTGCTCCTTAGCGGCGATCATCTCCTCCAGGTCCTGCTGGAGCCGCGCTCGCTGAGCCAGGTTTAGCTGGCGCTTTGCGTCCGCAAAACCCACGTCGTGGGTGTCCGCAGTAACGGGCTTCTTGGGCTTCGGCTTTTTGGGCTTACTTCTCGAGGAGTCCGAGGAGCCAGACTTGTCCTTCAAGAAGGCCCGCTTCTTCGCCTGCTGGCGATCTTCTGCTGTCACCGATGCATCCGACTCTAATTCTATCGCAACAGACGACTCGTTGCCGGACTGCAAAAAGTCGTCCGGCCTTGCGAAGACGCTAGCCACAGATTGTGCGCGGCTAGCTTCCGCCTCCGACGCAAGCTCGTCGGCTTGGCCCTGAGAAGGGCCTTTTGGTTGGCCCTTAGAAGGGCCTCTTGATTTAAAACGCCCGGAGGCGTCCCGCGCTGGTTTCCTAGGTCGTCTCGCATTGCTGCGAGGCGTCTCCCAACTCATTGTTTCGGAATCCGACGTCTCCGAGAGATTCCTCATCTGAGGCTCCGTCGGGCTTTCCTTGGCCACGCTTGGGACGCTTGGTGGGGTAGCGTCGCAGCTGTCGAGAAGCACCACAGGGGTACTTTTCTCCATTGCTTCAATGTCCATGTTCAAGCCAGAGTTGTCGTTAGTAGTAGAAGATTCAAAGTCCATGTCCGTTTTGCCTTGGTCGTCAGTACGTGAGCTCCGATCAGAGCCCACGAAGCGGGTGCTGCCCCCCCCAGATACGATGGGGCGCTTAACCTGAGGAATATTTACATCCGCTTGTGTTTCCATGATTTCCTTTTGAAGGGTGAGGTCCCCTTTGGTGCCCTAACAGACGGGTTCCCCCCGACATGCATCCGCGAGGCAGGCACCGAACCATTGGGATTCGGAGACGCATGGGGCCCGACAGGGCGGCCGAGTTGACCCTCCCTGCCGCGCATCGCAGGCCTTGCAGGCCCGCCATCCTTCGACCCAAAGGTCCGCTGCGGCATATTGCCGCCGTCCCAGTTTTGCCCGACAGGGTGGCCGGGTTGACCCTCCCTGCCGCGCCGCCGGCCTTGCAGGCCGGCCATCCTCCGACCCGAAGGTCCGCTGCGACTCCATGTCGCTACTCCACCTCGTGCCCGACAGGGTGGCCGGGTTGACCCTCCCTGCCGCGCCGCCGGCCTTGCAGGCCGGCCATCCTCCGACCCGAAGGTCCGCTGAGCCCCTTGCCGGACTCCTGGCATTCCGCCCCCTATGGCGCTCCCACCAATCGCGCCATCTTGCCTCGTCCACTTCAACCTATCAACTCTATAGGGCAGAAGTGGAGAGACGTCCCCCACGTCAAGCACTTCGCCAGCGACCCACTGTCCACTGTTGCCCAGGGTGCACCACGAGGAGGTGGCTTGACCTTGCACCCCAATGTGCTATACCGCCTGGTGGAACTTTAAAGTGCACTCCTATCATGTCTTCTCTTTTTCGTCTTCCTTGTGACACATATACATATATACTCACCACCTTGCATACGATATCCTTCTTATACCACTCGAATACTGGATTATTATACAGGCAGTGTGTTGGCGCGAATACTATATTTGGGTGATAATCGCTTCATATGTATTCGCAAATACCTATAAGGTTTTGACTCTTGATTGCATCAAATATAAACCAACAATGATTTATATTTTATGCTATACGTGAATAAGACTATAATGGATGTATCGACCGAAACCATACCACAACCCGATGATAAAACAGTATTGAAACATGATTGAAATAGAATTGAAAGCCAGCAACTAGGCTAAACTAATAAATAAACTGACGCGACTTGAAATCGCATCGCGGATAACGTTTCTATCGTACAATGAGAAGCGGTCGCTTGAGAACCATACACCATGCTAGTGCTCTGTGGGAATCATTTTATCTGCGTCATCGTGACCGATAGCAAACAAAATCTGACACAATTCTATATCATTCTTGTTTACATTACTACATACAATACAATAATAATTTATTGCACTAAAAAGTACAATGAATACAAAGATAGAGAGGTACAAATATTACTCTAAAATTAAGATAGAGTACATGGGCGGTCTTATCGCTGATAGTCTTTTTACTCCACTGGAGAACGTTACAGCCTCATCGGTCATTAATTTTGCGTGATATGCCCAGAATTTGGAAAACTAAACATACATTTGTATGTTTAATGGTTCCAGTAAAATATATCGAAGTAGAAAAAAATATTTTTTAGCAAAAAATGGAACCGACTTCAACACTCAAAAGTGTGAAATAATTTGTTGAAGTCGGTACAATAATAGTTCAAAAGTAACTGATATCAAAATATGTATTGTGCTCATGGTACCGACTTCGACAAATTATTTGACACTTTTGAGTGTTAAAGTCGGTTCCATTTTTTGCAAAAAATTATTTTTTCACTCTTTTTAGTGACCTTTGTTACTCATGGGATCAATTGTCATTGTTTTGTAGGTATTTTCACCGATGTCTTCACCCGCTACTACATATAATATCGTCTAGGTATAAGCACGCATTTTTCAGTTTATGGAGTGTAACTCAAAAACTGCTTGTCCGATTTTGATGAAATTTAAATGGGACCACACGGGAAGCTCCAACTTTCAAATAAAAAAAGAACAATTAAAATCGGTTCAACCAGTCGGAAGTTCTGCGGTAACAAACATTATCTGTGGAGGCTTGCAAATGGCTCTTCCGTAGAATTTTTGTTGTGCTAATTTGTAGCTTTAGCTGTAAGCCACCCTAAGAAAATAAAATAAAAAAACCATACGGTCCAATTGAGAACCTCCTCCTTTTTTGAAGTCGGTTAAAAATATCAGTGTGCTAAACTTGGTACTCACGCGTCACGTCTAGTTGGATGCACAAACGAACGGGCCCCCAGAAACTTTGCTCATTAGCAGCCGCGCTTTTGTGATGACGAGTGGCGTGGCGCCGCGTCACGTGTTAGCCGTGCTACGTAATATATCAAACTGCACGACTTGTAGACATTCTCCAAATTGCAATTTCTATTTTACTTCGCGTTTTCCATAGATACTGTACGTACTATTGTAAAATTCCGGATTCAGTCCTGTCCCATAGAACACATCTTCTTTAAAAAAGACTATATTTTAAGGACATCTAACTTTACATCGTAATGATAATAATCCTATTGTGTAAAGTAAATTTGTGTGAAGTATGATTAGAGATTATATTTAAGATTTTTAAAGGAAACAGTTCTAAATTTTAATAATAAACATCCAATATGATGGCATTGCTTTGAAACATTATTATGATTTGATAATTAAGTTTCAGCGGAAAAAGATCATTTGTTTGTTTGCGCGAATAAAAGTTTGCTAAACTATAAATAAAAAAATTATATGCGCAACCAAACATAGACTCTAGTGAATTATTTAAAAACATATTATTGCTCTAAATCTACATTTAGTTGAACTCACTTGGCAACACTGCAAGCAACGTGACGCAGTGGGTAGGCTGTCCACTTTTGGCGCTTCGTCGTATTCATTCGTCCTTTGAATATGAAACGCGTTTTCCCGGTGTTTCGTGACCAATTGTTGCTAGGCATTCGAGTCAACCGCCTACGTCATCACTCGATTTTATGTTTTTTTTATTTAATAATAGCAATAGTGTCAGAAATACATTTTTAAATTGTGATGATTATATTGTTTCCTCCAACAGAAATGTTAAGAATAATGTAGAAATGCAAGTCTCTTAAAATACTACATCTTTGGCAGAAGTTTGTTTTTCATTCTCATAATATTGCTTTAATTCAAAGGCATTTGAGGCAGAACAATAGACAGATTTGGCGCCGACTGTCATCAATCATGTATTAGTTTGCATTATTGAGAACAAATTCTTGAAATAGAGGAGTGTTACAGGTGAGACGTGTCTGTCTGTGACATCCTGCTATTAAAGGTCCTAAAGGAATAAATAGATGTGTTTTTTGACGTGATAACGTTTTATAAATTGATGAATACCAGCAACACTCATGAAAAATAGTAACGTTCCGCGTAACGTTCCACCTGAGTTTTGTATTACATAAAATAATCAAAGTCAAAGTCAGTCAAAGTCAAAGTCATAAATGATTATGACGTTATCACGTAAATCTATCGTCCGTAAACCGACTTTACAGACAACCAATTTTTTTGTTTGGAAGGTGTTTTAATCAATAGTATTCTTGGTTTCAGTATCAATAGTACAAGGTTTTTGGGTTAACCGGAAATATTAGGGTTCCGTAAAATTTCAATTTAATTATAACTTTTCCGGTAATATATTTTTGGATTGGTATTTGAATCCCTCGTCTAAAATGTACCACGCAAATGAGCCCACGAATGTATATGAATGTCGAATAACGCTGCATAACTTAAAAAATTATATGATCACTGAACCTTAGATAATAAGGTTCAGTGTTCGCTTACCATCAGGCGGCCCCTGTACTTGTTTGCCACCTATTACATAAAGACTTTTAAAAGACTGATCCAGACTGATACATACGATGCGCCCTAAAATAAGAATTGCTATCCTTAAGATAGCCGAGCAAAAAACTGTCTAATTATATTATACCAAAGCAAGTATTTCTGCTAATACTGTTTATACGGTACAAGAATTCGACAACTTTATCTTGTACTTACCAAAAAGTTTTATTTATTTTTAGACACTGAACGTGACTTGACTGAACATCGACACTTCTATTTGCTTTTAGAACCGCTAAGTGAAATGAGTTTCTGAAATACTGTCACATTTAACAGAGGTGAAAGTGAAGGCCATGTTAAAATATGTAGGTACTTAAATATGTTGTTTCGTCATCAGTTTCATGCTTCGCCGACTGTTTCAGAAACTCGACTTCCCTGGGAGCTTACAATAACTTCAGTGTTTGTATTTATTTTTAAATTACATAAAGTGACAAGATGAGTGGGTCATGATGGATGCCTTAGCGTGTATAATGACTTCTTTACGCTGATGTCTCCACCGATTTTAGGTTAATATGAAATACAATAAATAACGTTTGATTGATTGGTGGATAAATATAGTTTAAGGTGTTTCGTTTTCCATACAAAAAGCAGTAGATCTGTTTAACTGTCATGATTGCATTTTGTATGGAAAACGGACCACCTTAATGTCTCGGAATTACCAGTACTTTGTGTGTTAACGTTAAAGCAGTGTAACCGCTAAACGATGAATATTCGTTCTCGTTGATCACGTGATAAATCGCTTTTAAGTGTCATTGCTTCGGTTATCGGCGTAACATCAACATTCTATTCATTTCCTGAGATCCCGGTCTGAATATACCAGTAGCCCTAGACAAAGTAACATTCTACAAGAGTTAACCCTGAGAGAAAACATAAAAAATGTCAATGGCACTTCAAAGCGATATATCATATGAACAAAGAGAACGAACATTCAACGGTTAGAGAAATAGAACCGCTATGAGGCAAAGCATCTTGTCTAGGCCCACTGCTTGGCTACCAAACTTATCGCTTACAATGTAACATTTATACTATAATACCTGCGAGAAATGTATATTATATTAAGTACTACTAGTACACCTAGTTATTATCTATCTAGCTTTTCGGTTATCAAATTGCTAACAGGAAAAATCTCGACCGAATCGGCTCCTACCGTCCGCGTCTTAACACAAAAATATTGCAAGGCAGATCGATGCGTTCTTGGAACTGCATTGACGCGGCCCGTATAGGAGGAGCCCGATCTTACTATCACAGCGCGTCAATCTATTCTGAGACCTAATACTACAGCCATTGATGTTGTATTAGAATGCTCATAAAAATCGCAAGGTGGGGCGTTGGCCTTTTGAGAATGTTTGCCGCTGACCTAAGTGGTCAATAATGATCTGTTATACAGTATCACATAATTTTCTGTACCCTGCCTGATAACTATGATTGTTTTTGAGAGATTTTTGATGTAGCGATTGTGATTTGGTTCATTATAATGTTCTACGTTGCTGTTCTACTCGTTCATTGTAATTAACGGAATCACGAACGAACTTCATTATGGGACTTAATCAGTGCACAACAAGACAGTTAGTTACCTTACGTACGTAAAATAATAGTTTCGCTTTTGTGTACCTCATTATATGTTAATGTTCATGATTTCATTAAATAGTTGGACAGCGTTCTATTAAGAAATATGATAAAACTTACTTTATTCAAGTGCTCGATCACACGTATATAAATATTTTCTGGTAATCTTGTGACCGCGGTTTGGGAGTAATTACGTGCCAAATGTTAGCATGGAACTTGCTGAATACAACAACTGACACGTGTAATAATAATCGGCTCATGAACTTGAGTTGTTTGTATAGCTTATGACGAGAATTATCTATTTTATCTTAGAATTCAACCCCATGTGCTAAGTTGCTACTTTCTCTGTGGTTATTTAAATCCAGTATTTTATTTACTAGGCCTCTTTTTTAATTACTAGGCTTTGAATTTTCTCAAAAAATGCGAAGAAACTTTTTCCCCAACCTATTATTAATATGCAATTTACTCGGTAAAAATCACACTATTTATACTGTCTCAGCGTAAAGCGTCTAATTTGCAAAGCTGAAAGCCCGTCCTAGTTCTTCCGTTCTGGGTGGTCGGCTAGACAGACTCGATTCGCCACTTACCTGGTCTCATCGCGAATAGTTTATGAGTTTCATCTTTTCTTCCATTCATCCTCATTGAAATTGCGTTGTTGAAAAAAAAGTGTTTTCGGAGTCTTCGTTGCATAGATACATGTACCACTAAGTTCGAACTAGCCTATTTGGCATTATTATTATTATATATATATTATAGTTATTCTGGTAGTTATAGAATCGAATCCGAGTATGATATGTAACATATCACATGTATATGTGATATGTTAACTTTACCAGCCGATAAAATTTTGGAGTGGTAGTATTATGGTGCTTTATAATATAGTTGTGATAAAATAAATTTGAAAATACGAAAATAAAGTTACGACGGTACGGCCTGGGGCTTATACATACAAATAAAAACTTAACTAAAGCAAAAATAAACTAAACTTAGCTAAATATATAATCGGTTAGTGGTCAGAGTGCTTGATGTACGATAAATATTTATAATATGTATTTTGATTTGTTCAAAATGTTCAAAATGTCCATTATATATTTATACCCCGAAACGTAGATATGTTCTATTTTAAAACACACTTGGTGAATTGTAAATAGTAAAAGTAATTTTTTGTGACGTCTTCCGTATTCTCTGAAAATGAGAATTGTAAGTGAAATTTAATTGTTCCGGAGCCCTCACATGATATATTGTATACCTATGACCAAAAACTTTATTTTGACAGATCCAGCTATTAAATACTAGCAATCACACACTTTGCTTTCATTACATGAAACAATCCATCCATCTTTCCTTTGGGCTTACATATAATATCCTTTTTCTGTTATATATTAAAGATCGCGTTAATCGTTGTGTAATCTGTACAAAGAAATATATTTGTTACACTTATTTTGATCAGAAACACATAAATATTTTGATGCGTACGCAAATAGAAAGCCTATGTAAAGGAAAATTACGTCTGGTCCTGGAAACGAGACACGCAATTCTGGAAATGCGTGGGCGTGTAACGCGTAAATAGCCTTTTCAGAGGAAAAATCCATTTATAGAAAGTAATAGACAATGTGAGGTCACGCGAATTTTCGCTCAATTCCAAATATTAACTCTAAAAAGAGTAGGTGTCTATTGACAATTCTTGGTATCACACGTGGCCATCGTAAGCATCTTTAAGAATGAAGTAAGTACGAACTAATATTTAAAGATCATAGCATATTTAATCCTTCCTATTTTTCATTATTGAGGTATATAACCATCCGATTGCATTTTTCTCGCCATCCATAGGTTGTATAGAAGAGATCGCTGACAGTGATAACACAGCCTATTTGTGCACATTATGTTAAATTGCTTTTGCTATTCATTTTTGGTGTGTTCAGCAAAATATTGTCAAGAGAAGAGCTTTCTTGTATGTGACTATACATGAAAGCTCTAGAAAGACTATATATTTACAGAGTAAATAGTTCAATAATAAAGCTCTTCAGTATGTATATGTATACTACTAATTTAAGATAAGGCGATTTATTGTACTTCGATTGAATAGATCACGTCATTCAGTGGTGGTTTTGTAACTATATTCGTTTGTGGAATCTCTAAGAATTATCAGAGAATTGGCGTAAGACATCGTACCGGGTAGATACCCTACCTTTTTGGAATATGGGCAAGAATAAATTAGGTTCCTTGGTTCACTTTTCGTCTTCGTGCGAATACAAAATGAGGCCTACCATGTCTTCTTGATCTTTGTGTAATAAATTAATTTCGTCAATATTTAAAAAAGGAATGTATTCATTAGAACCTTAAGAAATATTCTAGGATGGCAACAGTCAACATCCCCATTCACATGTCGTCTGCCCGATTGCCTTAACGCGTGGGCTTAAATGTTTGTGGTGAACCCACGAAAGGTTCACCCATTTGTGTTCTGCTAACTGTGCGTCATACACTCCAACGCTGCGTGACGTCGTCAATGGCTTATTACACGCGTCACTATTTGCCGTCAGTGTCGGGCTCTGTTACAGTTTTTGATAGCTTCAAGCGATGACCGTTTGACCGTTACATTAATGTACTAGCTTACTTGCTCCCGACTTCGCTCTTGTTGCCAACACAAAAACAAACAAAAAAACGTACCAAAAAATGGAACCGACTTCAACAATCAAAAGTGTGAAATAACTTGTTGAAGTCGGTTCTATGATAGTTCACAAATAACTATTATCAAAATTTTGTGATGATAGTTACTTTAGTGAACTATCATAGTACCGACTTCAACAAGTTATTTCACACTTTTGAGTGTTGAAGTCGGTTCCATTTTTATGATTTTTTTTTTATTAAGATGACTTCGAGTGAACCTAAAACGTATAGCTGTTTCGTGATTGAATTTTTTCATTCTTTGCCTTAACGAAAGTGATGTGAAAGGGCTCTTTTAGGATGTCTATTTCGTCAGCAACTTCTACTAAATATTATATTTGAATTATAGGAAACGCGTATATATGGTACTAGCTGTGCCACGTGGTTTACCCGCGTGCTGATGATGATGATGAAAAGTAGCCTTTATGCTATTCCGGGACCTGAAATATCTACATACCAAATTTCATCGAAATCGGTGTGGGGTGTTGGTAGGATTTTCTTGTGCACCTAATCCTATTCAACACGAATCGAATGCTATGAATTATTGCAAGGAAGATATTGGATTATGATTTCTAATACCACCTCATTAGCCATCGTTTAAGTTGACGGCACTGATTGGAATCACCGAGAAATTACAAGTCCTTGATAGAAAATGAAACTGAAAATGACAGCCGTCGCGCTTGTTACACTATAAATTGCTTGTTAGTTGTCTGCCCTTGCATAAACGTGCCTTGTAATTTGTAATTTTTTAATGCTTTGGAGGTTTTGTAAATCTTTTCTATTTTTCAAACATTTGTATAAAGAATGGGGTATTTACCATACAATTTAATAGTCTTCTTTTCCCTATATTTCGGCACAGTTACATGCGCGCCTTATTCACGAGTAATCTGTGCAATAAAGGAGCACATACGGGCAGTATAACGACATTAAAAAATCGGCCATCTCCCAACACATTTTGGAATAAAGAACGATACCACTGGATTGAGTTACATAACCATCAAATTACCTCGACAGAAAGTCACTATACTCAGATTTTTAAGAGAGACAAATTAGAACCGCGTCGTTTGTTCCACCGATAATAGTTTCCGGGAATTCGTTCAAATAGTTCAAAATAATCCGACTAGTTCTGATAATATACGGACAGATTAGTGATTACTGAGAACTTGAGGGGTGTTTATTTATGAAGTGACCAGGCGGCGCCGTCGACAATTAGGTACCTACTTATCAGCGTTTCCTATTACACTGTGAATCATCGCCCTCTTGACTTTTATTGTGTATATATTTTGTAGCTTTAGCCACTGATACTGCTATGACGGAACAGACTATTTGGCTAGTACAGCGTGAGCTAAAAACTAAAAAAAGTCATTGGTGCAATATTTTGTTTGATTACCGTGACTATGTACCCTAATGAAATACGAACCTACCGGGTACAATCGTTGCAGCAACTACTTTTATACAAATAAAAGTAGTTGCTGCAACGAGTGTACCTGTATTTATGGATGCTATCAGAAAGTTGAAAAAGTAGTTGTTGTAAACAAGTGCATCGTGTTTATCACATGTCAAGCTTATAGACTTGATCAAGTTTAAATAAAACTTGTTTGCGTAACCAAGAAGTTTGATTGAAGCGAGCAACAAACTTGTTTCGATTGAACAATGTTGAAACTTGTTTTCTGTTACATTGTGACATTGTAAAAATTAGCAGGAAACATGTTAGAATGTTTCGAATGAATTGGTGTTGCTGTAATCATATTGTCCTTGGTAAATTTGATCAAGTTGTGATTAATTTAATAAAGAAATCTCCATTCAGGTAAAAAAAAAACCCTTTTTTGGGGTGGGTACATTTTTTTCAGTGGTCTCAGATAAGACGTTAACGAGCTGAGTATGCATTGAGTGATGTGTTTTAGTTTTAATTAGGATACAAAATAAAACCTGAGCCTATGCAAGAGAATATTGTATTCGAAAGGGAAAAAAAAACTTATTTTTCGGGTTAAAATATTTGCTTGTTTATTTGTGTCCCTAGTGCAAGTTGTTCATAATAACCTACAAAAGTAGAAATGGAGAAGAACTATAATGCTTGAGAATACTCAATATTCACAAATTCGTATATCCGTGTATTCGTCGGGATAAAAGTATGTAGCATGTACCTGTCTGTTGGCCTCGCGAGCGGATAGCTAGTTTTTAATAGGCTTACACGACCTAATACCAATAAGCTCCCTTTTCAATTTAAACACACATTGACAACAATTTCTGGTAATTTATTCTCAACGGTGGTTTAAAAAGTAATAATGTGCACATTGATTTCTTATTTACTTAGCCTCTTTTCTTATAATTAAATTACTATAGTAACTAGTAAAAAGTCCCGACCTATCTGTAAGAGTAATTAATGTAAACAATCACAATAATTTTTTTCACGGTGTTGTCATTTGTCTAACAAGCAATTTAGCTGTCACGTAAATCAGACTTGTCACAGTTCGCTGAACACTAATTCCAGCGTAGTCTAGACTAGTCAATAGCTAAGATATGCAAATGGACGGTGGTGTAAGCGGTGGAAGCGCACTCCCGTAACTGTACTATGAACACGTACATAGGGTTGCCACACTTTCGCAACTTTTATGTGTCGGTGGCAATAGTAGCGCTGTTTGCTAGTTGCTCTCAAGTGATTATCATTCATACTGATACCGTATACAAAGTCAATCTACATATTAGCCTATAGGTCAAATAATATGTATATAGATCGATTGTGATGTAAGCTGTGTAAGTGCCGTGACTACAGATGAATAAGTACGGTTATCACGTTTTCACAGATTTTCTGTGTACTAAGAGTATATGTTCAAGGGCCCTCAAGTATTACCTATATATGTTTATTTTATATATACTGATTTCAATCTAAAGCTTGAGTATGGAAAAGAATGCGTGGGGTTGCCACATTTTTAAAACTTTCCTGCTTACGTACCAAAAGTGTCGCGCTTGTCTGGTTGCTCAGGTATGGAATAGATGTATATTTTGCTCATAGCTGATTCTTAGTATATTAGTCGTAAAAAATAGAAAAAGTACTACTAATCACACCATCGAGTCTAATAAATATTACTAGTAGTTGAATAATTTAGTAGTTTTAGTCATGAATAATTTTACCTTTTACTGGTGTGTTATACATAGAAAGAAATACTAAAATAGTAAGGTAACCCTGATCTGACCAACAGATAGCAGTAAGTCTACTCTAGTCCGTCGGATCGCACTTAGCGCAAGATAGCCGTTACAATATATAAATTCGCAGCCTGGAGGCGTTCGGCGAACAGCTTTTATCGCGTTACGGTTTTGTGATTTAAGCAGCCGTGTTATAATCGAGAGGTAAAATAATTATTTCATGAGATCCAATATCAAGATGAGATGTTGTGAGATCTCAATCATAGCACGTCCACTGCTAAACATGGCCTATGTCTAGCAGTGGACGTTCCCATTGGTCTACATAGGTCCGGTTGGGAACAGCACGCAGCGCACGAGCTTCGCGCGATTTCAGTTAGGTTGCCACCTTAAATGTGTCATTTATGTATAACAGTACCTATTATGGTAAGCTATGTAAAGGATCGTTCCTTTACATAAGGCAGTGGGAGTGTATTAGTATCGTGTAATCAACACGGTAAATAGCTTTAGCAAAATATACATTAAATAAAGGACTTTTTACCACATTTCAATTTAAGTATATTATATTAACTAATGTAAGTTATACATATATTAAATATTGAAGGTATTCATATTAAATGTTTAAAATATGTATAACTAACCTGACCAAGATTCGAGCCGATATAGAGAAATGAGAAGACAGGAAATGATAGAAACTTACATCACCGGATTTTTATGTTAGATTCGACGATATGATATTTTTAAACCATTATCTTCGCTTTCTCTTATGTTTAAATAACAGAAAACTCCATCTATGTAACATATATATAATATAAGTATTACATTATAAGTAGTATAATTATTATAAAAAGTCGACCTTCATTCGAATGTATCAGAATCGATGTACTGTATGATTTGTGATACCGTTTAATATGGTCACAATGTATGTGGCTTGAATTATGTATTGACACCATGTTCAACGTGGTGGTGGCTAGATATTTCCTAGTGCTCGTCTAAATATTTTGGGTCGCTTGTTCCATCAGCAGTCCCTATAGTATCATCATTCTAGGTAAACTGTTCTACCACTACAAACTTCGAAGACATCGTCACGATACACGTTTATAACCTCAGTCTCAGTTCGTCAAATATAAAAAAAAAATAACAAAAAATGGAACCGACTTCAACACTCAAAAGTGTGAAATAACTTGTGCAAGTCGGTACCACGATAGTTCACAAAAGTAACTATCATCACAATATTGCGCTCATGGGTACCGACTGCGATAAGGTTATTTCATGTGAGTGTGAAGTGTTGAACCGGTTCCATTTTTTGATAAAAAAAACTTTTTTACACTTTTCAGTGACCTTTGCTACTCACGGGATCAATCGTCAACAATTGTTTATGTTATCCGATGTCTTCAACCGCAACTATGATATCGTCGAGGTATGCGGAGCACTTTTTAGTTAATGAAGTATAACTCAAAAACCGCTTGTCGGATTTTGATGAAATATAAATGCGATCACCACGAAAGTATTCTCTATCAAACAAAAAAAATCGAATCGAAATAGATCGAATCATCAAAATCGGTTCATAAATGACGAAGTTATCCGCGAACACACATTAAAAAAAAATATGCGGTCAAATTGAGTAACTTCCTTTTTTTGAAGTCGGTTAAAAAAGTTATCGTCTACTGTCTTTCGCCCAATTAATATTTTATAAGATTCATATTTATTATGACAAAATTACAAGACTTCTTTAAAAGTTCTAATTTCCTGAGGATACTTTAAGCCTAACTGTATGTAATGAAAGCGTGACCTTTGTGTGGTTGGGCTCTAACAGGGATTTGTGCGACCCATACATGACCTTTGGACGGTTAACCTCGACCATACATTGTTAATGTCCTCGAGTAATGCCGCCGTGTATCATGTTTGATATAAAGACTAAGTTATGAGATTACTCACTGCATGGTTTTACCTATCTAAATACCAAATTAACGCAGTAAGTGTATTTTAATACCATTATAATTGCAAGAGTTTTGATATATAATAAAAATAATCATAAATCCTACTAATATTATAAATGCGAAAGTTTGTGTGTATGTTTGTTACTTCTTCACGCTCAAACGGCTGCACTGATTTCGATGATATTAGGTATCGAGATAGTTTAACTTTTATCCCGGAAAAAGTATAGTTCCCGTGGGATAATGAAGGTAGCGGGAAAACCGTAACTCACGCGGGGGAAACTGCGGGGCGCTACTAGTAATTAATAAATCTTTATTAGCACACAATTTTCAATTACTAGACATAACATTTGTTTGCAAATATAATACAAATGTTTCCATAATACATATATGTATTACATTTTTAATTGTCATTTTTTATATTATAATACACATATTCATATATGAACCTTAGGTACCTGCTCTAGGCGTTAAGCTGTATTATAGGCATCTCCGCTTCCCCATATTAATTGACTCAGTTAAGGCTATTTAACAGACAGTTAAAGTAGAGATAGTAGTTAATGAAAATGTATCATAATAAGGATTCCTTAAACAAGAGTGTAAGTTAAAAAACGAGCTGCAGGCGAGGTTTACATTAATAACCGAGTTATAGCATTACACGAGTGTTTTAAGACCAAGTTACGTGCAGTTTCATACGCTACTTTATCTAATCTCTTAAATAGATAATGAAATTAACGTAAAATCACAGCATATGTTTGCATGTATTTACAAACTTTTAGCGCCAAAATTAATGTGCTGGTCGCGCATGCGTGTTGCGCGGCGTCCACAGACTTCTTCTTCTTCGCAGCAATTTTATATCCACTGCTGTATGTATGTACATATGCCTCCCCCATATTGGGATTTGCCAATTCTCGCCACGCTTAGCAGACGGGTTAGCGAGCGCAGTATGATTTCCGATCCTCAGAGGGCGCTGCTTGCCCACCTTCTAGTACGTTATCCCTTAGCCGACTCATACGGCACCCACGGGAAGAGATGGGGGAGTACTATTCTAAGCCGGTACCACCACGGCACATGTCCACAGATTGTGTGTATAAAAACTGCAATGCAACTCCTTGGTCCAGCTGAAGTTTTATCTTAATGGTAAAAAAGTTAACATTTCGATACAGTTGTCATAGAAGAGCGAAGAGAATCTTAAGAGCTGTATAGAAATGTTAACTTTTTAAACTTATTTCGATATATTGTCTATGAAGACTGTCATTCAAGTTCTGTTTTTGATTTTTTAATCTTTATAAATATTTCAGTATGAAATTAGGTAACATAATATTATATAAGTAACATTTACTTATTTAACTGATTTTATTTAGATCATATTTCGATGAATGGAATGGATGTTTGTTACACAATCAGATACGACATATACAAAATAATCAGAGACAAAAATATACAGACAGAATTATCTATTTGAAAATTAGTGTTATTGATCAGTGCCTCTGTTAAATATAACTTATAACACTTGTTTCTTTTATTTTCAGGTATGTATGTAAAGGCGTTACTACTATAAATGGAGAATTTTGTTGAATATTCTCTTTAGTCTGGCTTCAAGTAGATCAATGACAAATTTGCACTGAACATTTCTTCTCTTTTGGTAAGTCAAATCTACATTTCCGAAGATCAATATGCAACTATGTATTGGATGTTTGTGGGCTGTTACTGCGTGTACCTACCCGTGCCTTCCGCGACACAGGGAAACGATGATAGCTCAGCGGGGGGAGCGTCGGCTGTCAAACTGACGGACACTAGTTCTATCACCAACTCACAAACTTTCTAGCTCTTTATATTAGTGTAGAAGGTTAAGAGTGTAGAGTAGAGAAAGGTAAAGACTGGTTTATGAAAAATATTTATTATCGTCAAACATCGATTGACGACAACACCTGTTGCTATAACGCTTATCGACATCGTACGATATCACGCATTCCTTCAATAATAGATATTCAAATTATTACCACTTTCTTATCTAAATGTAGGCCAATACCGAATTAAGATAGATACGACGACTTTATCAGCGAGAAAAGCTTGATTTACACCAAAAATAACAATCAATTATGTATAAAACATATATGAATAAATACAATATCTTAAATACACTACATATTTGGAAAATTTATTTCTGAACTGAATTGGCGATTGTGATAAGTATGATCCATTCCTCAAGTCATGTAATTTTATATATTTATATATATATATGTTATATTATTATTTCATCGAAGAATAATCGACAGCCCGGTCGCAGGGTTTTAAAACTTGCTATGGTTGTGTAGCTTAGGTTTCAACCATCTATAAGCGAGCCAAATAGCTGTGCTACGTTCGCTCATGTCTTATTACTTCGCATTGCGTGTAATGCTCCTGCAGCGCACCACAAGCAATGTTTACCGGATTCAAAATAATTTTGATAGACTTAGCGGTAGGATGAGAAAGCGATGTTTACGAAGGGAACGGGAAGGATAGCTCGCTTAGGTCTAGTGAGGCCTTAATATACGTGTGGACGGCAGAAGTGAGACGTAGCTTTTCTTGTATCGTCGTGCTTTATATCTACCATATTCATAAAAGGCGCAACCTATCATTCTATTACTTTTATGGTCTGCGAACCTTTTTGCATGTATCGAAAGTGTTCACCTTATCGGCAAAACAGCTCGTCATCGAACATATTAGCGAGATAAGACGATGCAACAAACGCAAACGAGTGAGCGAGACATTGATAACATTATTGTGATTGAATCATTCGAGATGCACTATTCGAAACAACCGAGTGCGTTTGTCATGTTTCCACAACTCATAGATTTTCTTCTTATAGTTGTTCTATTTATTTTTAGTTGCAATTACATTTCACAAGCAATTCAAAAGTATGCGATTTAATTTAGTTGCAGAAAAGTGTGTACATCTTTTAATTCGATTATCAAGCGATAGAAAATCTTAAGCAACTCTAAAATAGCTACTACTGTGCAGCTACATGTAAGCTACTTTAGAGATATACGTTGTGGTTAAGATCAGATAGCACATTACATCTTAGTAGTTCGGGTGTCAACAGAAGTTTGGAAAGTCGTCGCGGCTACGTGAGCTAAGCTGAGTCCATTAGCTTGCAGTGTGGCCTACGCTTAATACTCTATAGATAGTGGCTGTCTTTTGATGCATTGTGAGTCACAGTCTGGTTATTGGAATTACTATCGATCATGGCCACTCCTTGTTTTCAGACTGCTACCTATACACAAACTGTTACTTAATCTGCGGCCCGGCAACATTGACTATCGGTATGATAACGGCAATAATTGCGTTACATCCGTCTAGTATTTCCAGATAATCAATAGATTCCAATTAATAAATGAATTGTTGGAACTTGAAAGCGTTTGATACTGTTATTGCGTGTATCATCGAAACAAGATATTAAGCAGGAACTCTGGTATTGTACGTATCATCATAATAGATAGAATATCATACATAGAAAAACACACTAGACTATGGTTTGATTGCTCTCTAGTTTTGTTACACATAAAAACATGCAAAAAATGGCCTACAGGTACCTACAGGCATTAGTCTGATCTCTGATAGATTTGTATTATGACCTGTTAGAATTGAATTATTCCCGGAATTTGATGTTCTTTTCTGAACGCAACCTAATTTAAAAGTAGAACAAAGCACGAGAAAAACATTCTATGTATTTTTGTCAATGGTTGACTTCAAAACACTGAACGAGGATGATATCTTTGCCTACATATACACAATCTGTACATCCTACTAATATTATAAACGTGAAAGTTGGGATGGACGGATATATGAATGGACGTTTGTTACTCTTTCAAGCCTAAACGGCTGGATGGATTTGGAAGAAATTTGGTATGGAGATTGCTTATACCCTGGATTATCACATATTTTCATTATCACTATCATCACCGTCTTTCATGGCGCAAATAGATAAAAACCGTATACGCCATCTCATTAGCAGATATACTAACTTCACTCTTGAAGCGTTTACTTTCATATAAAGCACAGCCTATAAGTGGGACTCATTGGTCTGAAGCTTGTTTCCTGATAATAATAATCCTGATTTTTAAGAGACTATTGAATAGGCCACGGTTCTACAGCTAAACTCACGTTAAACTAACTTAAATAAAAAATAATAAAAACATATAAATAAATAACATAATTATGTTCTGTACCTAGTTATGTTCCCATAACGCCTTTCTCGGAACATTCTAGAGTCACGCCACTCTCCCAGACGCATTGTCAGCAGAATGTTATCGCATCCGTCGCTGGGAACGTGACGAGGACCACCGCCTTTCTCGGAACATTCTAGAGTCACGCCACTCTCCCAGACGCATTGTCAGCAGAATGTTATCGCATCCGTCGCTGGGAACGTGACGAGGACCACCGGTGTCTAGAATCATTCGTATTGTATCCAGCTCTACAAGCGGACGTGTAATTTAGAATTAATATTAATTAATTATTACATATAATAATTAATAAAGTTAATTTAATTTAATAGTTTTTAAAAATTCATTTCGTCGCTCCCGAAAAGTATCTGGCGCAGCCGGTAGGATAGCCGGCACGTGCCATCGCGAAGTCCGCGTTCGTATAATCCGAACATTTAAGTGAAAGTTCGCGAGTGGCATCCGTTAGTGCGACTATACTTAGACTCAGTGATTCGTGCTACGCGGCTATCCTCGAACCAAACAAATACGATACAGGGGACCGGAAAATTATGGCGAGTTATTCGGCGATTGGACAGTGAGTACAGTAAAATCCTTCTACTTCCTACCTTGCCCTAAACTCCCTGAATTTTGTAAACTGTTATACTTAGTTTGTATGTGAATAAAATTGCACATTAGGTTACGTTAAGGTCGAAAGCGAATCTCATTGCGCTTAGCCTTGTATGTCTTTAACTTAGAGTTGTTTTGCTAGGCATATAATAGAATAGTATAAGGAAATATATATAAGTTATAGTGTAGTATCTTAGGGAATACTATTAGGTATAGAATTTGTATAACGTCCGCTAGAATTATATAATTATGGCTAACGAACAAAGGGTACTTGGAGCCCCAGCAGCGCCCGCTGATTTACCGCGGTTGTTGACAAATCAACAAACTGTGCCACGCGAAATTTTAGGTCTCATCCCCGAGTTTAATGGGGACACCAAAGTTCTAAATTTATTTCTTAGAAAATGTGAGTATGTCATTCAACGTTATCAAGGCACCGAGGAGCGAAATGAGTTCCTAATGCAATATGTGACGAGTAGACTATCGGGCAAAGCTGCGGCTTTAATTAGCGAAAGAAGCGACTTCGTAACATACGATGAATTAAAAGCCCTCCTTCTCCAACATTTCGGTGACCCACGAAGCGAGGAGTGTGTAGCCATCGAATTAGAAACTTTAAAAATTAGGCCTAATGAAACATTCTTAGAATTTTGTGGACGTATACAGGACGTTCGGGCCGTTCTATTATCTAAAGTTAATCAAAATCATTCCGCACAGTTAAAAGAAGCTAAACAAATTATATACAACAATACCTCTCTAAATGTGTTCCTATATAATCTACCAGAGCACATGGTGAGACTTATAAGAATCAAAAACCCCACTACGCTAGAAGATGCACTAAAACACGTGCTAGAAGAAGTAAATTTTCAAGAACAATATAATCAACGCACCAAAATGTTACAGAATCGACCTCAAACGTTTCCATCTCAGTCTAACTTTAGGCCACTTATGGCACCACAACCTCAGACCCAGTTCAAATTTGGTATACCAAACCAGACCAGTCAGCATCTGGTGCGGCAACAATTACCAACCCAACAATTTGCACGCCAACAAGTAGGTACCTTTGGATACCGACCTCCAGCACAAATGGGTTTCAAACCACCGGTAGTTCCAGGTGGGCCCCCTCAACAACAATTTGGACCAAGACCACAAACGGGACAATTCGGTTTCCGACCTCAGGTAGGACAGTTTGGGTATAGACCTCCGCCAAACCAATTTGGATATAGGCCTCCGACAAATCAGTTTGGATATAGGCCTCCGGTAAACCAGTTTGGGTTCCGACCCCAAGCTGGACAGTTTGGCTATAAACCACCACAGCCTCAAGGCTACGTCAGTCATAAATATGACAATGACGTTTCTATGAGGACTGCTCCAGCAGCGAGACCTCAACAGCTACCCATAAACGAAACGTATGCACTGGAAGGTCAGTATGAAGAATATTACCAGCCTTATGAGACTTATGATTGTTACTATGACATGACTCCTGACGCATATGACGGTTTTTACACATATGACGAGCCTATAATCGACAACAACCCCACTGATAATAAAATCTGCGAAAGTGATTCACACGATAGTACGCCTTCAGCGCCCCACAATCAAGATGTATGTAGTGCTGTGGAAAATTTTCACATAAGCGTAGACCCAACAAGCACGAAATGATAGAAATAAATTATGATGCTTCCTTAAAACTCCCTTACATATACATATCAGATATCGATGGAAAATTTATGCTAGACTCTGGAAGTACGCGTTCGTTTTTGAGTCCACTAAAAGCGAATGAATATTTCGCCATGTTAAAAAGTTATGAACCTTTTATGGTCACCAGCACCCATGCATCCAGCGTTCACAGTGAAGTCGTTAATATTCCACTCTTCTCCATATTTAAAGAAGATGGTTATCATAAATTCTATGTGTATGATGTGGATAGACGTTACGACGGGGTTATAGGATGTGACCTCATGTCACGGCTCAAAGCTAACATAAACCTTAAAGATAAGACATTAGAAACACAGTGTTCAAAAATACCCATCATTTATAATGACGATCACGTCATCGAAATCCAACCACGCTCTGAACATCGAGTGACATTGCCAGTAAATTTTGAAAACGGAGACGCAATTTTAAACTTTAAGCAGTTCTATGATGGCGTACGTATGCCTACAGCAATAGTCCGGTGTGAAAACTATTTTGCAACCACCGTAATACAAAACCTTACAGAAAACCGCGTCACGCTAACAATAACGGCACCTTTTACAGTAACGAACTTTAATAACGACATATGTGAAGTTAATTACAGTTCTGACTTTAGTGACATACAAATGGACGAACTTTTGACCGACAATTTATCCAAACTACGACTAGACCACCTTAATGATGAAGAAAGCAAGGCCATTCAACAACTTTGCAATGAATATAAGGATATATTCTATTGCGAGAGCTTACCTCTGACCTTTACGAATCAGGTAAAACATCGTATTAGGACAATTAATGAAGACCCAATTTACGTCAAACCCTATAGACAGGCACCGGCCCAAGCCGAAGAGATCAAACGTCAGGTCGAAAAGTTGCTTAAAGATAATGTCATTAGAGAGTCGCATTCGCCTTGGAGTGCACCTGTTCATTTGGTTCCGAAAAAGATGGACGCCTCTGGACAAGTTAAATATAGAATGGTCGTGGACTATCGAAGACTTAACGAGATTACAGTAGATGATAGGTACCCCATCCCAAACATATGTGACTTGTTCGATAAACTCGGAAAGAGTAATTACTATACTACTCTCGATTTAGCATCAGGATACCACCAAATTGAAATAGAAGAGTGCGATAGAGAGAAGACAGGCTTCTCTACACAAAACGAACATTACGAGTTCCTTCGTATGCCCTTTGGGCTTAAAACGGCTCCTGCAACTTTCCAGAGAACGATGAATAACGTTTTAAGAGGGCTGCAGGGCATCCACTGCCTAGTCTATTTGGACGACATTTTAATTTACTCAAATGGCTTACAGGAACACCTTCAAAAACTCCGCGCCGTATTTGACAGACTTAGACAAACTAACCTCAAAATACAACTTGACAAATCTGAGTTTTTACGCAAGGAAGTACAGTACTTAGGACATACTTTGACCAACGACGGACTCCGACCGAACAACGACAAAATACAAGCAGTTCTGAAATATCCCATACCACAAACTCAAACAGAAATCAAACGGTTCTTAGGATTTGTCGGTTACTACCGTAGGTTTGTCAAGGATTTCTCTAAAATCACGCAACCTTTGACCGCTTGCCTTAAGAAGGGCAAAAGAGTAGTGACAGACGATAAGTTCATAGAAGCATTTGAAAAGTGTAAAGAGCTCCTCGTGAATGCTCCTATATTACAATACCCTGACATGACCAAACCATTTATTCTGACGACAGACGCCTCGGAAGTAGCAATCGGCGCCGTACTATCACAAGGACCAGTTGGATCCGACAAACCGGTTGCATACGCTAGCCGGACCTTAACAGACACAGAGAGAAAATACAGTGCAATTGAGCGAGAATTATTAGCCATAGTCTGGTCTACAAAACATTTTAGACCTTACCTATACGGCAAAAAGTTTACAGTATATACGGATCACCAGCCCCTTGCTTGGTTGAATAAATTTAAAGAAGTCAGTAGCAAACTAACTCGCTGGCGCTTACGCTTACTAGAATACGATTTTGATATAATACATAAAAACGGAAAACAAAATGCGAACGCCGATGCTCTATCCCGTATACAATTGAATGCACTAGGAAACGACGACAATGATTCTATGATAGTTAATATTGACGATAGTGAGCACAAGCTACAAGAACATTTAGAACAACTGACAGAACAAATCGCGACTTTGACAAAACGACGTTCAGATGACTCAAGGACTCTAACAGTATCTGATTCTGAAGGTACGGCTTCTGTTAGTCACGAATCTATACACGACACAAATATACCCAACGAGCAAACACAATACCCCGTACGATCCGAATCTGATTCCACAGAGACAATCCATTCCGCTAACGATATGGAATCGCTAGGTATTCCCATATTACACGAAGCAATAGACACCAAACCAAACCAAATTTTAGTATTCAGTTGGTTCCGTAATAATATGCAAGTCAAGGATCTATCAAGAAATAATCAAAGAGTACTTGAAGTGTTCCTACCCATACACAACGAAGATCTAATAAAAGACTTCTTAAAGAAGTACATCAAGCCAAAAACCAAATACTTCATTTACTTCGAAAATGAAGAACATCGCAAAGATTTTAGTAAAGTCATAATTACATTATTTAAGAGAGGAACAGTTAATTTCCACGAGTGCACACAACGAGTCATATATATAGAAGATGAGAAAGAACAAAAGGCGATCGTTAATAAAATACACGAAGGGAAAACATGTCACCGCGGAATCACAGAAACAATTAAACGGATCAGGCGTAGCTATTACTGGCCAAATATGCACGAGACAGTAGCGGCAATGCTTAACGCCTGTGTAAAATGTAGAGCCTCCAAATATGACCGTAAACCAATAAAACCGATGTTACAACTTACACAAACACATGATGCTCCGTTTCAAGAGATCTTCATTGATACATTTTCAATAGAATCCAAACAATATCTTACCCTTATAGACGCATTTAGCAAAATCGGACAAGCTATCGAAGTGCCATCGAGATCCACCCCAGAAATAGTCAGGGCCTTATTAAAATACTTTGCATTCTACGGTATCCCACGCAAAATTAGTTGTGACCCGGGTACTGAGTTCAATAATGAACTACTTAAGGAACTTACGGATTTACATAAGATACAACTGCATATAGGAACACCCAATAATCCCAGTTCAATGGGTATGATTGAACGCTTTCATTCAACAATAATCGAAATTTATCGCTTAGCCAAGTACGAAAGAAAGTACACAGACACAGCATCCGTAATGACATACGCCGTTATGGCTTATAATAACACAATACATAGTGCAACAGACCTAACTCCATTTGAAGTCGTATTCGGCCATACAGAACTTAATTCCGCGTTCGATATTGACTTTGACAAATCTTACAGGCAACAGTTAATAAAAGATCACAAAAAAAGGACACACGAACTATATAAACATCTTTCTGACAAAATGAATACCTTTAAGGAAAAAATAGTGAAGAAACGTGGTGGTGAGACAGGACCAGATTTAAGCATAGGACAAACGGTCTTTGCCAAAGCTGTAAACAAGAGACAATCTAAAGATAAACCAAAGTTCCATAAGGCCATAGTCACTGGACAAATAGAACGCAATATTGTACCAGTCAAAATAAACGAGAGATACACCAAAACTCCTATTAAAAACATTAAACGTCCTCCGCAGGTGGTACCATGTCCTACTATGGACGACGATGATCAGGATCATCCTCTGCCAAGTTCCCCACAGCCAGGGCCTTCAAGTGGTAAAACTTGAACAAAACCCAGGTATATTACCGGTCAAACAAGGTCGTGCTTTCCTGCAACATAATAAGTGGTCAATCATTAAGGTCACTAACCTCAAAGGCATTATTACAGATACAAATTATAATGTAGAGAAATATTCTGATTTCGTGAGGATCATTAGTCAGAATAGGTCGTATATCAACGAAATTCTAGAATTAACCAACCAGGTTAATTACCTTCGTGATGAAACCCTAAACAAAATAGAACAATTGATTCCCTCCAAAAGATACAAACGCGGTCTAATCAATCCCCTCGGCTCTATCTTAAAAATTGTTACCGGTAATCTGGATCATGATGACGCAATACGATACGACAAACTTATTTCTGAAATTAAGACTCGAGAACAGGGCATCTCAAACAAAATCACCCTTATATCCGAAATGATGGACCACTTCCTTAACACTACTCAAGTTATCGATGAAAATACTAAAGTTATGAATGAGCGTTTACAACGCATAGAAAGTATTGTGACAGATCTATCTAGAGAAAACATGTATATCTTCGTATCATACTTAACTAACGTCCTGAATATGTTCATTGCAAACTTTAGAACTTTGTATATTAAACTTAACAACTTAGAAACAGCTCTAGCACTTAGCAAGGTATCTGTACTACACAAATCTGTAATCGATTCGAATGAACTCTTAACCATTCTGCATGAAGTGTCAAAGTATGACAATTTAATGTATTCAGTTAGTGAGCAAAACTTAATTAACATTGAAGAAACACTTTCCGTGAGAGCTTACCTTAAAGATGATGAAATAAGGTTTATAATTGATGTTCCATTAGTTATTAATAGTACTTATAATTATTTCAAATTGTACCCCTTACCCGTATCACACGATTCCCAAACCTTCGTCATTATTCCCGAATATCCTTTCCTGCTAGTAGAAGGTAAGAAATATCGTCCAACCGCCCGTCCATGCCAGGAAATAACCGCTAACGAATACTTATGTTCTGAAGATGACCTTAATCCATATGCCCCTGAGACCTGTATCGAGCAGCTGATGGAGTACCAGCGCAACCTGTCCCGGTGCTTTCCGCGTAAGGTCCTATCAGAGGATCTCAAACTCCAGAGAATAGGATCAACCCGTTGGATATTGTACTTTAAATACGACAAGATACTTACTCAGACTTGTAGCCATGATGTCACCCGTAATACTCTGCAAGGAACATACTTACTAACCACTCTTGAATCATGTGACGTGTCAATAGATGAGATCGTAATATACGGACGTCATTATCACCCACTGGATACGGAATACAACCCCGTTCCGATCATTACCTTACCTGATGTATTCACCCACGAACAGCAGCGAAATAGCCTTATAGCAAACACCGAAGCCATCGATCTTAAGGGGATCGACCTAGCCGACGTACAGCATCTAAACTACCTGTTAAAGAAAAGTGTGAAAAGTGATAAATGTGATTATGGGCAATATAGTGAAAATCTCAACAGTGTCAGTGTCGCTATTATAGTACTGTATGTGTTAATAATTGTATCATGTGTTAGTTATCTAGTTTACCTTAGATATAAGAATATAATTATAGTAAGGCGTGGAAGAGAGCAGGCTAGTGAATTACATGTCAATCAACATGAGAACCAGCCTCAGCCACCCGTTTTGTTAGTTACTCGTTAGATGTAAGCGAAGTTATTGGAAAACTACGTATTCCCAATAACTTCGAGCTAAGGGGGGAGGAGTTATGTTCCCATAACGCCTTTCTCGGAACATTCTAGAGTCACGCCACTCTCCCAGACGCATTGTCAGCAGAATGTTATCGCATCCGTCGCTGGGAACGTGACGAGGACCACCGCCTTTCTCGGAACATTCTAGAGTCACGCCACTCTCCCAGACGCATTGTCAGCAGAATGTTATCGCATCCGTCGCTGGGAACGTGACGAGGACCACCGGTGTCTAGAATCATTCGTATTGTATCCAGCTCTACAAGCGGACGTGTAATTTAGAATTAATATTAATTAATTATTACATATAATAATTAATAAAGTTAATTTAATTTAATAGTTTTTAAAAATTCATTTCGTCGCTCCCGAAAAGTATCTACCTTTTATTGTAATTACTGGCACCAAATATTGAATCTTGTATTATTTTATTTGGTGATCTCTTAAAAAATCGCCAGTTAAAATATTTTAACTCAAGCATAATTGGCTAGCATTCGTTCCCGTGCACTAAATTCTATTGCATAACCCAAATAACCATTGTTCCCCTCCATTCGCATAAAATCGTCCCACATTCTATCTATATGGATTAAATAACTAAAGCACCACGTAGCAATATAATGATTCGGGCGTGCTCAGTTGGCGCCAAAACTAATCTAATCATTCATGGAAACTGGTTCACAAGGCATCTGGCGCGAACGTCAAAACGTCGCGTCGTCGCGTCAGCAGGTACGCCAACACGATAAGAAACGATATGTTCATTGATAAATAAAACATATTGCACAATATTATAGCGTTTGTTTACTTGATAACGTCAAGCGGCGGCCACGGCGTCGGCATTGGTCGCTGTGACACAGTTTTTTTTGCTTGCGATTTTTCCAGCTAGTATGACGATGTCTACGTAATAATTTTATTCCGTTCTTTTAAGGATGGCCGATTCATGTCTTCTATGTATACGGCTAAGATGATGAATTTTATATTTGTGCATTAAAGAGAGATAGATAAATAGAAATTAAAGATTAGCTAGTTGAAGTGACAGTGGGCCAGGCACATAATATCTCTGAGAAGCCGCGAGGAGCAAAAGGTTTTCGAGTGAAGAACACTGGCTGGAAAGCGTAGCATACAACTTCCACCCACGTAGGTGAATAGACGACTTGACTTAGATCGCAGAAAGAGGCTGGGTGCGGTCCGCTTCCAACCAGTCCTTGTGGAGATCAATGGGGGAGGCCCTGTCGCTGTAACTTAGATATAGGTACATATATATTTTCGGATGTCTAAACACTTCCTAAAACGAACACTCATTACAATTAGCAGCCCTCATTATAATGCCATGCTTAAAACTCTAATCCACCTTTGTGAAATAGTTAGCATATTACTGCTTCACATACAATAACTTACTTAGCTCCAGCTAAAGGCTCTATAATGTCGTGAAAACAAACAAATTCATGCTCAAACACTTTAGATGCGTTCTATCCGTATTCAAACAAGCCCCTAAGCCTTTGATGGGGGATATAACAGAAGACACAAGTTATTAGCGAAGACAAGTTATATAGTTCGTCAATAAATAATGGTCTGAGACCGTTTATAATTCTTTTAGACAGACTAATTTTCGAAATCCTGATGCGTGTTGATTTGAAACTTTGCAGAAATGTATTTTTGAAATCTAATTCTTTAGGCTAGAAAAAAATACTAACCACATTGTAAACTCTTAAGGCTTTCACGGCCGGCGTTGCATGTTGTATGTATTGCTTCCGGGCTGTTTGGCCGTGGTCTATGTGAAACTTTTGTTCCAGACGTTTCGTCGATCACTGCGGTCGACATCTTCAGTGGTTCAGGTCCGAGCGGCGACACGAGCGTAGAACTCTCCTCTGCGGCGTCTTCTCTGATACTGAGATTCTCAGAAAGGCACTAAAAACAAATAAAATCATAGTCAAATAACTTGTCGAAGTCAGTACCATGGTCACTATATTTTGATAATAGTTACATTTGAACTATCATGGTACCGACTTCAACAAGATATTTCACACTTTTGAGTGTTGAAGTCGGTTCCATTATTTAAAAAAAATCGCTAGGAGTTTAAAACCTGGCCCTCAGGACGTTCTCTGATCGTCGAACCGCCCGCGGGAAATTACTTGCCACATAGAATTTCTTATACAGGTGTTGTTACTACAAATTGTAATTAATTTTCGTATAATATGTTATTGAAACAAAGTACGCTTCAAAAACGAGACTATAAAGAGCCGGCGTGTTTTTATTTACCTCTATCGTCTGGCGCTCGTTTTACGTGACCGTCTAATGGAAAAAAAAAAACGATCGTTTACGATCGTTTTTTTTTTTTTGCAATAATGAACACTTACTATATTTTTGTAAGTGCAGAAATTGCAATTAATTTCTTTTTATTTGATTAATCTGAAAAAGAAATTCAAACTTTAGCGTCGAATGAATAATATTCAATTACAAGCATGCCACGGATATAGTCCTTGTATCCGTGGCATGCTTAAGGTCAAACCAATTAGTGGAATAAAGGACACCTAACAATGAAGAGGACACCTGTCTTGTGTACTTGTACGGTGTGTTTTTGTGTGTGTTGTGTACTTCGAGAACAGGTTGTGGTATCGTCGAAGGCTTACAGTGTCAATCCATGTATGTATCCTATAGGTTCAGAGATCTTTACTTGCCACAAGTCTACACCCAGTATTTATATTAATGCAGTAAGCATGAACATAAGTATGCCACAGTTTTTTTTATGTTGCCAGTTGTATTAATCTGTTTGAGGTAAAATGAGGTACTGTCTAGAATGTAGACTAATGTTCCTGTGCCGACGGCGACTGCGTGTGAATGGATGTGCACGAGAGCTTCTCATATCAAGCGCCGAAACCGGTTTCTGTGAGAATGTTTCAATTATCCTACGTTTAATAAATTATGTATAGATTGGTTAGGACTAGTCAATTAGAGATGGGATGACAGCGGTTTTGATATAGTGGATCGAAAAAGTAATAAATGGTGTAGGTATATAGACTATTCTTTCTCTTTACGATACTTGATATTAATTTATTTTATGAAATCAGTCTTCCGGTTGTCTTAGCCGTAAAATTAGTATGAAAATTCAACTTGTGATTTTATGTTTGTCGTTACTCACCGATACTTATACTTACGAAATCGTGTTTGATCATTATCAATCAACTGAAAGAAAGGATGTTTAGAATCATTATGAGGGTATTGCAATGGAATCGTCTTCTTACATAATCATACCTTATAAAAATCTAGCGAGTATAACTTTTTTGACAGCATTAACATAATCGCTTTACATATCGGGCTTTCTTTTAAAAGGGTAAGTCAGAGCAGTGGGAGCTATTATCTATCTCGCTTGCCTAACTGTTGAGCCCTTTAGACTGTCTTAAGTCTACGACATGTGTTATAAATGTCACCAATAGCCGGGAACTGGAATGAGATGTTTGTGTGTGATTGAAGTAATGATAATAATGATAGCTTAGCTATGGGCGCCCCAGCTTGAGCCTACAGTATAGGTAATATCGTTATCAAATCTAGTGGTAGAGCACTTTCCATTACCCGCCTGGCTATCCCTTAAGTTTAAAAATGATTACGAAACACGCTGTATATTCAGATTGTATTGAGAGCCATTCTAGATCTAGCGTGAATCCAAAAAGAACGACCATTTTGTCAATGACCATCAAATAAAATAGTGGTCAAATGCTAGATCATAAATTACACTTCGCGAACAAGCATTTGACCGCAATCTCATTTGATGGTCAATGACGATGTTTTCTAAAAGTGTGAACCATCCGGCGCGGCGATCGATCGTTATCGCGTAACTAACAAACGTCTCCAAGTCATCTGTGGTCATAAATACTGCTGCAATGGCAATAAATACATTAACTACTGGGTAGTACATAACTACAGTAAATTGCACGTGCAATGTAAATTACCTATCGGCGGGAATCCCCGACGTGGCGCCGCCCGCGTGGCGTGACCGGCTATATTCTGGTGTACACGAAACTTACCGTTTTGGTTGTAAAATTTAAATAAATATAAACAGTTTTGTCCTATTACTGTTAATTGCGATAGTTTATAGCGTGAGTGCGGAAATGCAGGTACTGAGAGCGCCGAATCGTTCGTCTCCTGCGACACAGAACCTCTACTGACGTTACTGTTTTCATGCGCGTCAGCCTAACTGCTCTGCAATAAAGTTGCTTATATTAATATTGGCCATCGTGTATAAGAAAAAAAAACACAAATATTCAGATTACCTATGCACAACAGCTAGTTATGTCTGTCTGTAGATTAATCGTAGACTTGTAACGAGTCGGTCCAAATGTAAGGCAGTTATAATATAATAATAATATATAATCATAACTAGGTATAGAGGACTAATAACGTTGATAGATATAAGTTATTATTGTAACATTAAAATATTCTTAAAACTCAATGTCATTTGCGACACCCTGCTTACGATCGAAGTGCTTTTGCAAATGTTAGTAGCATCTTCTTATTTGTTAGTATTCCCGTCCGTACCGTTACCGCTTGCTTTTTCAACATAATTTCCCAATTTTGCTGGAATCAACAATGATATTTTTTTGTTTCATTTTAATGTTTATTGTTAGAGGTTATCGGATTTAAAATAAATTGGCTTGAGAAAGTTAATATTTATTTATTCATTATGATTGTGCGTTCATTAGGTAGATACTTTTCGGGAGCGACGAAATGAATTTTTAAAAACTATTAAATTAAATTAACTTTATTAATTATTATATTTAATAATTAATTAATATTAATTCTAAATTACACGTCCGCTTGTAGAGCTGGATACAATACGAATGATTCTAGACACCGGTGGTCCTCGTCACGTTCCCAGCGACGGATGCGATAACATTCTGCTGACAATGCGTCTGGGAGAGTGGCGTGACTCTAGAATGTTCCGAGAAAGGCGGTGGTCCTCGTCACGTTCCCAGCGACGGATGCGATAACATTCTGCTGACAATGCGTCTGGGAGAGTGGCGTGACTCTAGAATGTTCCGAGAAAGGCGTTATGGGAACATAACTCCTCCCCCCTTAGCTCGAAGTTATTGGGAATACGTAGTTTTCCAATAACTTCGCTTACATCTAACGAGTAACTAACAAAACGGGTGGCTGAGGCTGGTTCTCATGTTGATTGACATGTAATTCACTAGCCTGCTCTCTTCCACGCCTTACTATAATTATATTCTTATATCTAAGGTAAACTAGATAACTAACACATGATACAATTATTAACACATACAGTACTATAATAGCGACACTGACACTGTTGAGATTTTCACTATATTGCCCATAATCACATTTATCACTTTTCACACTTTTCTTTAACAGGTAGTTTAGATGCTGTACGTCGGCTAGGTCGATCCCCTTAAGATCGATGGCTTCGGTGTTTGCTATAAGGCTATTTCGCTGCTGTTCGTGGGTGAATACATCAGGTAAGGTAATGATCGGAACGGGGTTGTATTCCGTATCCAGTGGGTGATAATGACGTCCGTATATTACGATCTCATCTATTGACACGTCACATGATTCAAGAGTGGTTAGTAAGTATGTTCCTTGCAGAGTATTACGGGTGACATCATGGCTACAAGTCTGAGTAAGTATCTTGTCGTATTTAAAGTACAATATCCAACGGGTTGATCCTATTCTCTGGAGTTTGAGATCCTCTGATAGGACCTTACGCGGAAAGCACCGGGACAGGTTGCGCTGGTACTCCATCAGCTGCTCGATACAGGTCTCAGGGGCATATGGATTAAGGTCATCTTCAGAACATAAGTATTCGTTAGCGGTTATTTCCTGGCATGGACGGGCGGTTGGACGATATTTCTTACCTTCTACTAGCAGGAAAGGATATTCGGGAATAATGACGAAGGTTTGGGAATCGTGTGATACGGGTAAGGGGTACAATTTGAAATAATTATAAGTACTATTAATAACTAATGGAACATCAATTATAAACCTTATTTCATCATCTTTAAGGTAAGCTCTCACGGAAAGTGTTTCTTCAATGTTAATTAAGTTTTGCTCACTAACTGAATACATTAAATTGTCATACTTTGACACTTCATGCAGAATGGTTAAGAGTTCATTCGAATCGATTACAGATTTGTGTAGTACAGATACCTTGCTAAGTGCTAGAGCTGTTTCTAAGTTGTTAAGTTTAATATACAAAGTTCTAAAGTTTGCAATGAACATATTCAGGACGTTAGTTAAGTATGATACGAAGATATACATGTTTTCTCTAGATAGATCTGTCACAATACTTTCTATGCGTTGTAAACGCTCATTCATAACTTTAGTATTTTCATCGATAACTTGAGTAGTGTTAAGGAAGTGGTCCATCATTTCGGATATAAGGGTGATTTTGTTTGAGATGCCCTGTTCTCGAGTCTTAATTTCAGAAATAAGTTTGTCGTATCGTATTGCGTCATCATGATCCAGATTACCGGTAACAATTTTTAAGATAGAGCCGAGGGGATTGATTAGACCGCGTTTGTATCTTTTGGAGGGAATCAATTGTTCTATTTTGTTTAGGGTTTCATCACGAAGGTAATTAACCTGGTTGGTTAATTCTAGAATTTCGTTGATATACGACCTATTCTGACTAATGATCCTCACGAAATCAGAATATTTCTCTACATTATAATTTGTATCTGTAATAATGCCTTTGAGGTTAGTCCTAGACCTTAATGATTGACCACTTATTATGTTGCAGGAAAGCACGACCTTGTTTGACCGGTAATATACCTGGGTTTTGTTCAAGTTTTACCACTTGAAGGCCCTGGCTGTGGGGAACTTGGCAGAGGATGATCCTGATCATCGTCGTCCATAGTAGGACATGGTACCACCTGCGGAGGACGTTTAATGTTTTTAATAGGAGTTTTGGTGTATCTCTCGTTTATTTTGACTGGTACAATATTGCGTTCTATTTGTCCAGTGACTATGGCCTTATGGAACTTTGGTTTATCTTTAGATTGTCTCTTGTTTACAGCTTTGGCAAAGACCGTTTGTCCTATGCTTAAATCTGGTCCTGTCTCACCACCACGTTTCTTCACTATTTTTTCCTTAAAGGTATTCATTTTGTCAGAAAGATGTTTATATAGTTCGTGTGTCCTTTTTTTGTGATCTTTTATTAACTGTTGCCTGTAAGATTTGTCAAAGTCAATATCGAACGCGGAATTAAGTTCTGTATGGCCGAATACGACTTCAAATGGAGTTAGGTCTGTTGCACTATGTATTGTGTTATTATAAGCCATAACGGCGTATGTCATTACGGATGCTGTGTCTGTGTACTTTCTTTCGTACTTGGCTAAGCGATAAATTTCGATTATTGTTGAATGAAAGCGTTCAATCATACCCATTGAACTGGGATTATTGGGTGTTCCTATATGCAGTTGTATCTTATGTAAATCCGTAAGTTCCTTAAGTAGTTCATTATTGAACTCAGTACCCGGGTCACAACTAATTTTGCGTGGGATACCGTAGAATGCAAAGTATTTTAATAAGGCCCTGACTATTTCTGGGGTGGATCTCGATGGCACTTCGATAGCTTGTCCGATTTTGCTAAATGCGTCTATAAGGGTAAGATATTGTTTGGATTCTATTGAAAATGTATCAATGAAGATCTCTTGAAACGGAGCATCATGTGTTTGTGTAAGTTGTAACATCGGTTTTATTGGTTTACGGTCATATTTGGAGGCTCTACATTTTACACAGGCGTTAAGCATTGCCGCTACTGTCTCGTGCATATTTGGCCAGTAATAGCTACGCCTGATCCGTTTAATTGTTTCTGTGATTCCGCGGTGACATGTTTTCCCTTCGTGTATTTTATTAACGATCGCCTTTTGTTCTTTCTCATCTTCTATATATATGACTCGTTGTGTGCACTCGTGGAAATTAACTGTTCCTCTCTTAAATAATGTAATTATGACTTTACTAAAATCTTTGCGATGTTCTTCATTTTCGAAGTAAATGAAGTATTTGGTTTTTGGCTTGATGTACTTCTTTAAGAAGTCTTTTATTAGATCTTCGTTGTGTATGGGTAGGAACACTTCAAGTACTCTTTGATTATTTCTTGATAGATCCTTGACTTGCATATTATTACGGAACAAACTGAATACTAAAATTTGGTTTGGTTTGGTGTCAATTGCTTCGTGTAATATGGGAATACCTAGCGATTCCATATCGTTAGCGGAATGGATTGTCTCTGTGGAATCAGATTCGGATCGTACGGGGTATTGTGTTTGCTCGTTGGGTATATTTGTGTCGTGTATAGATTCGTGACTAACAGAAGCCGTACCTTCAGAATCAGATACTGTTAGAGTCCTTGAGTCATCTGAACGTCGTTTTGTCAAAGTCGCGATTTGTTCTGTCAGTTGTTCTAAATGTTCTTGTAGCTTGTGCTCACTATCGTCAATGTTAACTATCATAGAATCATTGTCGTCGTTTCCTAGTGCATTCAATTGTATACGGGATAGAGCATCGGCGTTCGCATTTTGTTTTCCGTTTTTATGTATTATATCAAAATCGTATTCTAGTAAGCGTAAGCGCCAGCGAGTTAGTTTGCTACTGACTTCTTTAAATTTATTCAACCAAGCAAGAGGCTGGTGATCCGTATATACTGTAAACTTTTTGCCGTATAGGTAAGGTCTAAAATGTTTTGTAGACCAGACTATGGCTAATAATTCTCGCTCAATTGCACTGTATTTTCTCTCTGTGTCTGTTAAGGTCCGGCTAGCGTATGCAACCGGTTTGTCGGATCCAACTGGTCCTTGTGATAGTACGGCGCCGATTGCTACTTCCGAGGCGTCTGTCGTCAGAATAAATGGTTTGGTCATGTCAGGGTATTGTAATATAGGAGCATTCACGAGGAGCTCTTTACACTTTTCAAATGCTTCTATGAACTTATCGTCTGTCACTACTCTTTTGCCCTTCTTAAGGCAAGCGGTCAAAGGTTGCGTGATTTTAGAGAAATCCTTGACAAACCTACGGTAGTAACCGACAAATCCTAAGAACCGTTTGATTTCTGTTTGAGTTTGTGGTATGGGATATTTCAGAACTGCTTGTATTTTGTCGTTGTTCGGTCGGAGTCCGTCTTTGGTCAAAGTATGTCCTAAGTACTGTACTTCCTTGCGTAAAAACTCAGATTTGTCAAGTTGTATTTTGAGGTTAGTTTGTCTAAGTCTGTCAAATACGGCGCGGAGTTTTTGAAGGTGTTCCTGTAAGCCATTTGAGTAAATTAAAATGTCGTCCAAATAGACTAGGCAGTGGATGCCCTGCAGCCCTCTTAAAACGTTATTCATCGTTCTCTGGAAAGTTGCAGGAGCCGTTTTAAGCCCAAAGGGCATACGAAGGAACTCGTAATGTTCGTTTTGTGTAGAGAAGCCTGTCTTCTCTCTATCGCACTCTTCTATTTCAATTTGGTGGTATCCTGATGCTAAATCGAGAGTAGTATAGTAATTACTCTTTCCGAGTTTATCGAACAAGTCACATATGTTTGGGATGGGGTACCTATCATCTACTGTAATCTCGTTAAGTCTTCGATAGTCCACGACCATTCTATATTTAACTTGTCCAGAGGCGTCCATCTTTTTCGGAACCAAATGAACAGGTGCACTCCAAGGCGAATGCGACTCTCTAATGACATTATCTTTAAGCAACTTTTCGACCTGACGTTTGATCTCTTCGGCTTGGGCCGGTGCCTGTCTATAGGGTTTGACGTAAATTGGGTCTTCATTAATTGTCCTAATACGATGTTTTACCTGATTCGTAAAGGTCAGAGGTAAGCTCTCGCAATAGAATATATCCTTATATTCATTGCAAAGTTGTTGAATGGCCTTGCTTTCTTCATCATTAAGGTGGTCTAGTCGTAGTTTGGATAAATTGTCGGTCAAAAGTTCGTCCATTTGTATGTCACTAAAGTCAGAACTGTAATTAACTTCACATATGTCGTTATTAAAGTTCGTTACTGTAAAAGGTGCCGTTATTGTTAGCGTGACGCGGTTTTCTGTAAGGTTTTGTATTACGGTGGTTGCAAAATAGTTTTCACACCGGACTATTGCTGTAGGCATACGTACGCCATCATAGAACTGCTTAAAGTTTAAAATTGCGTCTCCGTTTTCAAAATTTACTGGCAATGTCACTCGATGTTCAGAGCGTGGTTGGATTTCGATGACGTGATCGTCATTATAAATGATGGGTATTTTTGAACACTGTGTTTCTAATGTCTTATCTTTAAGGTTTATGTTAGCTTTGAGCCGTGACATGAGGTCACATCCTATAACCCCGTCGTAACGTCTATCCACATCATACACATAGAATTTATGATAACCATCTTCTTTAAATATGGAGAAGAGTGGAATATTAACGACTTCACTGTGAACGCTGGATGCATGGGTGCTGGTGACCATAAAAGGTTCATAACTTTTTAACATGGCGAAATATTCATTCGCTTTTAGTGGACTCAAAAACGAACGCGTACTTCCAGAGTCTAGCATAAATTTTCCATCGATATCTGATATGTATATGTAAGGGAGTTTTAAGGAAGCATCATAATTTATTTCTATCATTTCGTGCTTGTTGGGTCTACGCTTATGTGAAAATTTTCCACAGCACTACATACATCTTGATTGTGGGGCGCTGAAGGCGTACTATCGTGTGAATCACTTTCGCAGATTTTATTATCAGTGGGGTTGTTGTCGATTATAGGCTCGTCATATGTGTAAAAACCGTCATATGCGTCAGGAGTCATGTCATAGTAACAATCATAAGTCTCATAAGGCTGGTAATATTCTTCATACTGACCTTCCAGTGCATACGTTTCGTTTATGGGTAGCTGTTGAGGTCTCGCTGCTGGAGCAGTCCTCATAGAAACGTCATTGTCATATTTATGACTGACGTAGCCTTGAGGCTGTGGTGGTTTATAGCCAAACTGTCCAGCTTGGGGTCGGAACCCAAACTGGTTTACCGGAGGCCTATATCCAAACTGATTTGTCGGAGGCCTATATCCAAATTGGTTTGGCGGAGGTCTATACCCAAACTGTCCTACCTGAGGTCGGAAACCGAATTGTCCCGTTTGTGGTCTTGGTCCAAATTGTTGTTGAGGGGGCCCACCTGGAACTACCGGTGGTTTGAAACCCATTTGTGCTGGAGGTCGGTATCCAAAGGTACCTACTTGTTGGCGTGCAAATTGTTGGGTTGGTAATTGTTGCCGCACCAGATGCTGACTGGTCTGGTTTGGTATACCAAATTTGAACTGGGTCTGAGGTTGTGGTGCCATAAGTGGCCTAAAGTTAGACTGAGATGGAAACGTTTGAGGTCGATTCTGTAACATTTTGGTGCGTTGATTATATTGTTCTTGAAAATTTACTTCTTCTAGCACGTGTTTTAGTGCATCTTCTAGCGTAGTGGGGTTTTTGATTCTTATAAGTCTCACCATGTGCTCTGGTAGATTATATAGGAACACATTTAGAGAGGTATTGTTGTATATAATTTGTTTAGCTTCTTTTAACTGTGCGGAATGATTTTGATTAACTTTAGATAATAGAACGGCCCGAACGTCCTGTATACGTCCACAAAATTCTAAGAATGTTTCATTAGGCCTAATTTTTAAAGTTTCTAATTCGATGGCTACACACTCCTCGCTTCGTGGGTCACCGAAATGTTGGAGAAGGAGGGCTTTTAATTCATCGTATGTTACGAAGTCGCTTCTTTCGCTAATTAAAGCCGCAGCTTTGCCCGATAGTCTACTCGTCACATATTGCATTAGGAACTCATTTCGCTCCTCGGTGCCTTGATAACGTTGAATGACATACTCACATTTTCTAAGAAATAAATTTAGAACTTTGGTGTCCCCATTAAACTCGGGGATGAGACCTAAAATTTCGCGTGGCACAGTTTGTTGATTTGTCAACAACCGCGGTAAATCAGCGGGCGCTGCTGGGGCTCCAAGTACCCTTTGTTCGTTAGCCATAATTATATAATTCTAGCGGACGTTATACAAATTCTATACCTAATAGTATTCCCTAAGATACTACACTATAACTTATATATATTTCCTTATACTATTCTATTATATGCCTAGCAAAACAACTCTAAGTTAAAGACATACAAGGCTAAGCGCAATGAGATTCGCTTTCGACCTTAACGTAACCTAATGTGCAATTTTATTCACATACAAACTAAGTATAACAGTTTACAAAATTCAGGGAGTTTAGGGCAAGGTAGGAAGTAGAAGGATTTTACTGTACTCACTGTCCAATCGCCGAATAACTCGCCATAATTTTCCGGTCCCCTGTATCGTATTTGTTTGGTTCGAGGATAGCCGCGTAGCACGAATCACTGAGTCTAAGTATAGTCGCACTAACGGATGCCACTCGCGAACTTTCACTTAAATGTTCGGATTATACGAACGCGGACTTCGCGATGGCACGTGCCGGCTATCCTACCGGCTGCGCCAGATACTTTTCGGGAGCGACGAAATGAATTTTTAAAAACTATTAAATTAAATTAACTTTATTAATTATTATATTTAATAATTAATTAATATTAATTCTAAATTACACGTCCGCTTGTAGAGCTGGATACAATACGAATGATTCTAGACACCGGTGGTCCTCGTCACGTTCCCAGCGACGGATGCGATAACATTCTGCTGACAATGCGTCTGGGAGAGTGGCGTGACTCTAGAATGTTCCGAGAAAGGCGGTGGTCCTCGTCACGTTCCCAGCGACGGATGCGATAACATTCTGCTGACAATGCGTCTGGGAGAGTGGCGTGACTCTAGAATGTTCCGAGAAAGGCGTTATGGGAACATAACTAGGTACCTACAAAGTATCGTATAATACGTTTTCGAAAATAAACTTAATAAACAAGTCTCTCTGAACTTTTAAGCGGAAAAAAAATATTCAGTTCCGCTTAATGCGTCTTCTGATTTAATTCATCGCAATTATTTCATAAAATGCAATACCTTAGAACGTTTTCACATAATTCTCATAGCATTATAAGAAAACGTACAACGTTTGATTAAGAAGTTACAGATAAGAAATATAATTAAACCTTTTATAATTATTATTTTTATAAGATTGTCGCACAATATAACCGATCATTACTAGAATATGCCCATGGCCGCGGTGAGTTTATGACAGCCGTTATCGTGTTGTTGAACACAATACAAAGTGTTGACGGACGCTAATTTCTACACCACAGTTTTGCTCTATTCCGTATTTACACAAAATGTTTCTATCGCGAAAATTGCTGCATAAATGCTGTTTTTATCTTTGACTAGCAGCGTCCCGCGGTTTCACCCGCGTGGATTACGGTTTTCCCGCTACATCAATTATTCCATGGAAATCATGCACTTTACCGGGATAAAAAGTAGCCTATGTGCTATTCCAGACTATGATCTATCTCTGTGCCAAATTGTATCCAGATCCGTTTAGCCATTCTGGCGTGATTGAGTAACAAACATCCATCCATCCATCCAAACTTTTACACTTATAATATTAGTTAGATTAGATTGAACTTAAAATTCCTCCCTCCCTTCGACGAACGCTTCAATTCCTGGTGTTCAGTCCATTTAATTATTATCAAACCAAATGACGTCTTAATTAATGTCAGGGCATACGTAATCAAATGGATATATATTATTGTTTAGATTGACGGACTTTCTACTATTGTACTCAAGCAATTCCTGAATCCTGAATGCTTTTGCATTTTAACTACGATCTCCTTTCAATACAGCGACAGCAGTCTCCACTCAAAAGCACATTTTTTAACATTATTTAACGGCTATCAGCAGATATTATGACCAGCTGTAGTCGCATTATCAGGTTGAGCGGTAAAGTTAGCAATTCATTCAAAGGCAACAATTTAGGGTCTTTGGATCCAGAAAAATAACAAGTATAGCTATTTCCACAGTACATCGAGCAATACGGACGCCATAGGTACTATTCGAGCGCATACGCGACTACAATGACACGATAAGTATGTTTTATTTGTACATCGCGAACTACGACCCGCCGAGAAACAATAATTTAATCAGAGCCGTGGAGACACTCCGAGACACAATCACTATGGGAAACGACCGCGCTGAGACAATCTGGACGAGCGACGCTCGGCTGCTCATTGTTCCGCGAAGTATTTTATTATTGTTATGGTTGGCAATTGACCGGCTCTGCTCTTTTCCTCTTGGGGAGTTTAAACTGCGGGCAATAATACTTTTCACAGCGTTTAAACTTTATCACTGTCGTTGCTGTGAGACCAGAGTTTGCATTTTAACTAGTTCAAATCTCAAATTTTGAACTTTGGAATTATCTATGCATGTATACATCCGTTATATATATATTCTTGACGATCAGAAGTGTATTCCATTTTTAAACAGAAAATACAAAGCGAACTATCAATATTTTTCATTGAAATTAAATAACAAAACGCGATATCACCAAACACGAAAACAATTCACGTAGACTCCTAAGCCACGTCTGATGTCTCCGAGTACCCAGGTAGAAGTGTCCAACAGTGGACTAAATAAGGCACGTCCGCTCAGTACGATGTCCCGAAGTAGAATGACTCGTCCAAGCCACTCGCGCCGATGACGTAACATCGGTCGCCCCTTCCACTTGCTACGTCATTGCGTAGACGTCCGATGCCGGCGAGCGCCCGAGTAAAAGTGTGCGCGCTTCGGTTCTGTCTGGCTTATATAGCTAGTCTGCCGCTCGCCCCACTACTACCACTAGGGGCATGTAAGACGGCCTCTCCTGACACCCTGACGTCCCCGTCAGGTTCTTCAGACTTTTTTCGTTAACACAATACACCACAACACATGTTTTGCTGAGAATCGTTCCGTCTGACACAAACTTGGCTTACTGACATACTTATCCACACGCTGGCCCAGCAAATCACTAGGCATGTGGCCAATAATGCAGATGTTCATGTGGCGTAGCTCACAACTCGCGAAGAAGGCCGAACGAAGCACCCGGCAAAGTCCATTCGTCGCAGTAGTAGCAGCAGCTGCCAGAGCTCGTGTGCCACGAGACCCCGCCTTCAGCAAACGAGCAAAGAGCAAACACCCAGCGCACATTCGCCGCGCCAAAACAGCATGTGTAGTTTTCTATTCTTTCATTCATCACACACAGCGTACTGCATCAGACACTTTTCAGACCGATTCTAATATGCATTACGAAATGCTGTCAAACCCTACATAGCCACAATGTCGGGGCTACGAGTACCACAATGTCGGGGCACGAAATAGCCACAATGTCGGGGCTGCGAGTACCACAATGTCGGGGCACGAAATAGCCACAATGCCGGGGCTGAGAGTACCATAATGTCGAGGTACGAAGGAGTCACAATGTCGAGGTACGAAAGAGTCACAAAGTCAGTGCTGCGGGTACCACAATGTCGAGGTACGAAATAGTCACAAAGTCAGTGCTGCGGGTACCACAATGTCGAGGTACGAAATAGTCACAAAGTCGGTGCTGCGGGTACCACAATGTCGAGGTACGAAATAGTCACAGTCGATGCTGCGGGTACCACAATGTCGAGGTACGAAAGAGTCACAAAGTCAGTGCTGCGGGTACCACAATGTCGAGGTACGAAATAGTCACAAAGTCAGTGCTGCGGGTACCACAATGTCGAGGTACGAAATAGTCACGGAGTCGGTGCAGCGAGTACGATAATGTCGAGGTACGAAAGAGTCACAATGTCAGTGCTGCGGGTACCACAATGTCGAGGTACGAAATAGCCACAATGTCGGGGCCCACACGCAACAGGAATGCATCTCCCAGACCGGAATTCACGCGCAACAGGCATTCGTCTGCCAGGCCAGAACCCACACGCATCGAGGATGCGCCAGCCAAGCCATAGCCCACACGTATCGGGAATTTGTCTGCCAGGCCGAAATTCTGCGAATTATTTCAAACAAATAAACACAAATTGGTCTTTACATCAGTATTGGTAAAACATCCGCCTTCCTAGGACTCGGCCTACCTGACCTTTACTTATAAGCCTTCCGAATTAGCAACTTTGATCGCTTGGAATGAAATTTAGATTTGTGGGTAAACACAAAAAAAACGTTAAAAAATGACTCAGTAAATAATAGTACTCGCTACGTAGCTAGAGAGATGGCGAACGATCAAGGTCGCGTGTTTTTAAGCGAATCCCACTTCTGATCTTGACGATCAGAAGTGTATTCCATTTTTAAACAGAAAATACAAAGCGAACTATCAATATTTTTCATTGAAATTAAATAACAAAACGCGATATCACCAAACACGAAAACAATTCACGTAGACTCCTAAGCCACGTCTGATGTCTCCGAGTACCCAGGTAGAAGTGTCCAACAGTGGACTAAATAAGGCACGTCCGCTCAGTACGATGTCCCGAAGTAGAATGACTCGTCCAAGCCACTCGCGCCGATGACGTAACATCGGTCGCCCCTTCCACTTGCTACGTCATTGCGTAGACGTCCGATGCCGGCGAGCGCCCGAGTAAAAGTGTGCGCGCTTCGGTTCTGTCTGGCTTATATAGCTAGTCTGCCGCTCGCCCCACTACTACCACTAGGGGCATGTAAGAATATATATATATATGTATATCTAATTTACAGGCATAAAAGCATAGTTTTATCGGTTCAGTTATTGAATATGTTGGCTTAGCAACTGTTCTCTATTGAAAAATATTTAGAGAATTGCTGACGTGAGTGTCGTTTGTTCGTCTATTGATAGTTTTTATCGCTATTCGAATATTGTAAGTTGATATTTGTTAATTACTCCTTTGCCACCAATCGTATCATTATTTTATATTCGAAGCTTATTACATTTTATCACTTTTGCCCTATATCTATTAGCTTAAAGTATAAGGAACTCGTACCGTAGTTTACATTTGCGATCTTAACCGATCAAACAGGTTAAGCAACGCACTGCTCGGTCATACCTGAATACCTTGTGTGAATGTTAAAATGTAAATAAATACTCGTAATACTCGAATGGGGCTACCACTAGTGACATTTTCAACAGAGCACTTCCGTCGGTCCCGGTTGTTATCATAGGATGATAGTCGTAAGGCGATGTCACAGCTCTTGGCCGGCCTGAAAACTGACAGTATGGCCGTATTGGCCCGCGAGACAACATTGAATCTGGCTTATCCTAACGGCCTAGATGACCGCTGGTGGTGTTTTCAATTCAACAATCCCTTTTCGTATTTCGTAGTGCCCTCCGAAACCCGAAAATCCCAAAGCGTGAGTCCTTAGCACCGGTCCATGAGATTTAGGCGGGTCGAAAGTTTCTCAAACTCGGGTTCCCCAACAAGTGCAACATTGTCATTAACAGCATTATAACGTGACAAGTTGATTTCACAACGAGGGCTGCATTTACTATTTTAGGTGTTATTCGATCCCTCGCTATCGATATCTTTGATCAAATGCTCTCAATTTACACCTGAACATTTTTAGTGCTTCCTTGTGGCAACACCGTTAGAGAATAGACACCACTCTTGTTTAGCTTCTAGTTAACAACTCACTTTGCTGCGTAGTTAACAAGAATTAAAAAATTAAACAGTTTCATTTATTTACTTCAATAGTCAATAACAATAGTTAACTTACAGTATTAAACGAAAGTGGTAACTGTTTTAGATTTATAAATATAATGACCTTAGTTCTGTTAATCACTCGAACTACCTAAAATTCTACAAAATGAAACATCTCGTTTATATTTAAGTTAAAATTGAAATTCGTATAACTCCATACAACTCTATCTCTAATCTTTCGAGTTTTATTCACGTGAATTGCAGGTAGTTTTAGTCGGTACTACTCGTAAATAAAACTTGTTTTATTAAAAACTATTCGCAATTCTAATAAAAAGATCTAATTTTAGTGTTAATATTAAGAAGTGTTTTTTTTATAATGATTTTAAGCTTACGTTTGACCACTGTCTCACCTGATGTTAGCGACGACGCAGTCTAATGTGGAGCACGCAAACTTATAAGGAACCTATTCACTCGCGACTTGAAGACCCCGGGGTTGTACTTACCTAAGTGTCAGTAAAGCATTTGATTTTCTCTATTATGAGTTGGTAATTTGTAAAATACGTTTTCGTGTTCCATGTCTCTGTGTCTATAGATCATCATCATCTCTTTTTTTTTTATTGGAATTTCTCGAGAGTTTGGCACATTATTATATATATATGTAGTATCCGGCTTTACTCACGTTTATAGACGAAGTTTCGACCTAGGCTAGGTTAAGCTAGCTAGTTTACGCTGCCAGATCTGGCAGCGTAAACTCACCTGAGGATGAGCATCGGACATGCTCGAAACCTAGGTCGAAACTTTGACTATAAACGTGAGTAAAACCGGATGCTACATCTTTATTATAATCATTATCATCATCATCGTCATCTTAGCCATATACAGTCTACAGATAACGCCTTGAAATCTAGCAAATATACCAACGTTTATACTACCTTTCATCAAAATCATCTGACGAGTTTACTATTACCTATACATTTCGAGTTTCAATATCAATATCTCAATATCTACGCCATAAAATATACAAATGCATAGATAGAGCTGGACTTTCAGACTTTCTTAGACGTGAAAGCTGTTAAAATCTGTACCTGTTTTAGCTTCTCATTCGACAAATCTGGTACCATGCTCCGTATGGCTTTCATCCTACTTATAACGACAATGGCTAAGTAACAGTATAGTGTCTAGCTCCAAGTGCGTCCGTCCTCTAACCAAACACTTATGTCCGACCCAAATTGCCGTCGGTTGTCACTCTGACAAAGTTGGCGGAGCTATTCACACTTCTCGCATGACTAGCAAAAAAGTGTATCGGTATTACTTTCCCTTATTGCTACAAATTAGCCTTTTGACTTCGTCTCTTTTGTGGCTCTAAGCGCTTTCTTTTTTTTTAGTAATGATAAATGGTTGCAAACTTCAGTTTTATTCTTTATACACACCGCGGAGCATGTGAACTGAACCGAGTCTTTATTGTGTTGGTTTTAAATATTTGTCTAGCTTTGCAAATATATCATCGACGCTCATTAAATTATCCAGAAAATTCAACTGTTGAAAAGTAAATATATTATTCAGAGAATCGTATTCGAGCATTCGATAAATATTCTTATTTTAATTCGCACAAATATGTACCACAACTGGTTTTAAAGAGCATCTGTCTTCGACTCCATTTATGTAGTGAATTGTCCCGTTAACTAGACTTACTATGTTCTCATGATACCAAGTGTATAGTATAAAAAGCAGCCAGTAAGTACATTCATAGTTTTAATCATTGTTTTCAGTTCGAAATTGTTCTTAGTAATTTTTACCTTTAAATAGCCTTATATTATACGGCCTTATACCGCATCAGATTTTCATAATAAATTAAAATAACTATACAAACTGAAATAACACTGATTGCATCAGTGTTATGTGGATTGGTAACATTCTGGGCCTAGCGTAGTTGTACCTTCGATCTCCTCGTCACTGACCATTGACAATAATGAAAATATACAACTTAGTTATAATGAATTTCGCTTGTATGGTATAAACAACAGTCAAGAAATGTTTCACGAATTCAACAAATTTTACTGTACATCTATAGACAGGGGCCAGGTTTAGCTAGTAGTTTCATAAATCCGAAAGTTGTATCTTGGTTCATCACAGTGAAAACCACATTTGATTTGTGTAAAATTGGAATTCGAATAAACGTATACCCATGATTAGCACGTCATTCCTGCGGGAACCTTATTTTTTCCTAACTTAAGTTGGGTTCCTGTCCGTTTCTCTTTGCACTTGGTGCAGGACTTGGGAGAATAAAGAGTTGCCACTACAAGTGGCATGCTTGTAGTGATGATTGCAGACAGACATTAAGTAAATAAAATCACTGTTGAGTGATTATTATATATGTAGCTATAAGAGAGAATTCAATTTTGCGCCCTTTTGCTCTGTTGCCACATTATGCGCTTCAAACGTCAGAAATAATGTTTCCATACTACTAGGTACTCAGGATCTAACACCATACTGAGCGTCTGACTGACTTCAACGTAGGAAGCACCGCCTGCATTGAGAGAAATACCATATTCGTGCTGTGTACTAAGTAGTAAATAGCGTATAATATGATGTTTTGTATTATGAGTACGTACGTTACGTATATGCGGGGTCTAAACTGGATAAGTACTTAACGGGAGGATCATTATGAAGTTTTTCGCCTACTTACGTTAAGAAACGGTCTTGCATTATTTTGTATTACCAAACATTGTTACGGTAGTAGTATACGTATTAGATAAAATTTAATTTCAACATGCATTGCGCAAAGGCTTCCTGAATTTTTCGAACACATGCTGGCCTTCGTTAAAGCATGTCTTTTGATTTGAATCTAAAGACAGAAGTCAATGTATACCTATATCTACCGATATAATATATCATCACCTCTTTAATTTAATCAACCGTTCACAAATTACACCGCCAAGAATTTTAATGTGACAAGTTTTATATGTAGTTCCGGAGTGTAAGCCGAGGCATCAGACACCTTCCCGGGGCCTCAGCGAAAATGCTCATCGACATATTTATATTCAAACAGGACACATTAAAAGTGCGTTGACATGGGGACACAGGTGCTAAATCTATTCGTTTACTGCATCTTAATCGGCACTTGATTCAAATTATTCTCGGTGATAAAATAAGTTACAAAAACACGAGTATACCTGTTTTTAAACTGTTGTCCTGGTTGAGGTTGTGATTCTTGGAATCTTTTATTTTAGTATCTAGCTTTTTTAAAATTGTATTGAGTTGATATTTTTGAAGCCTAGCATTCTGATTTTCATTCCCGAGATTCATCTCTATACTCCGGTCAGTAACTATTTAAAAACCTCTGGTTATGAAGATGGTGTTTCTTGAAATATTTTTTCATTTTTCTATGGTTATAAATATTATAATAATACTTTTTTGTTATGATGAAACAAAATTCACTATCTGAAATTTATGCATTCTCGATAGTCATATACATTAGTAACATGTAGTAAGAACAAGGTTGCCTTTTAGAGTAGGTTAAACTAGGACATAAGTTATTATTATCTGTGAATGTTTATCTGGTAGTGGTCCCATTGGATGGACAAGTGGTTTTTGAGTTATACTCGAATAACTGAAAAGTGCTACGCGTATCTTGATGATATTATTGTCGCGGTAGAAGACATCGCAGAACACACAATGACAATTAATCGATCCCGTGAGTAACAAAGGTCACTGAAAAGGGTGAAAAAAAATTTTTTTTATAAAAAATGCAACCGACTTCAACACTCAAAAGTGTGAAATAACTTGTTGAAGTAGGTACCATGAGCACAACATTGTGATGATAGTTACTTTTGTGTGAACTATCATGGTACCGACTTCAACAAGTTATTTCACACGTTTGAGTGTTGAAGTCGCTTGCATTTTTTGTTAAAAATTTTTTTTAGTATTTACGGATATAGTACATATATGTAATTGTCTGCATGCGACGGGCGCCGCGGGGCCTAACCGGGGCGGTTTTTATCGCTTACCGCGCGCGGCCGCGACTCGCGGTGGCGTCGCGTCGTCGTCGCACTGTTGAAACAGTACCCAAGATTCATTACTTTTCGAGCATTATTATGAAGCGATGATAGCTCAGCAGGGGGAGCGCCGCCTGTCAAACTGACGGACACTGGTTCGATCCCCAACAACAGCTTGAGCTTCCGGTGAATTATCTTCACCGTTATCAAATTCCCAGCATGGTGGTAGGGTACTTTCGAATACCCGCCTGGCTAGCTACCACCCTCAAGTTTGAAAAACTGTCACCAAACACTTTCAGGCAGCAGTCCTTGCGAGGAAGTGAGCATTTTAGGTCTAGCGTGATAACTTCTGTGACCACATCGTCACTGACCATCGAGTGAGATAGTGGTCAAAAGCTAGACAGGCTTTGTCTAGTTTGAGACCTGAAGACCTTATGTGAATGTTTATAATTAAAATAAAATAAATACATAAATAAAACAACTTAACAAAACATCCGAACTTTACGTACTACGAGTACGTGTCGAGTGTCGTCACTAGGCGTGCGGGCGGACAGCGCGTCCTTGACTCGCTCGGGTCGTTGACGCCGGCGCCCGATGGGAGGCGCTGGCCCTACATTATGCACACGCGACTGCCTCCGCGCTCCCTTCTGATCGCCGCCGCTGCCGCCGCCGCCGCCGCCACCACTCATGCGCGCTTACCGAGACGCGCAACGCCCGAGGCAAAAGGCCCACGCGCTAACCCGCACCGATCTTCAACAGCATTATTCACTACACGCCCTCTATTAAATAAATTCTGATGTCCTAGTGGGCAAGAAAACAAACTCAGCACACATAGCAGATATTGCTAAGTTATGGATCTCTGAAAGTGTCCCCTATAATATCGAATGGATGTTAGGCCTCTGTTAAGAGTTTTCTGGTGCTAATATTTTTACGGTAGCACCGAAAAACCACTACAACGTCCAACAACAGCTGTGCTTACCACCAGATTTTACGCGTTTACCAATTCTTGTTAGTATTTTATCATTTCTACTGGAAGTGGTCGTTATATAAAAATCTACAAGGGCTGATTAGAAGAGACCTGAACATAACATATTCTCTTACAGAAACCGCTGACCCAATGTAAATTGTAAATAAAAATAAGTAATCCCTTCTTTAGTTAGAATCAGAGCCGTTCTCGCATTTGACGCTCGGTGTCTATAGACAAGGATTTCCCGAGGCGGACCTCATCCCGGAGGAAATTAGTTTCTTATGTTTCATGCGCCCCCGCACTCTCCGCGCCGGACAATTGGATCTTTTTCAGTCCAAATATCTTTTTGGGATACTACGGTTATTAAATGCAAGTTTGTTTTTTTAAGCCATTTTATGATTTCACCCGCGAAAGATATCCTTGTAGTATTATACAAAATTATTGTATTTAAAAAAATATGTTTCAGTCGAATGATCCAGCTTGCCTCGGCATCTTCCCATAAAAGAGGCTTATTATTTAAAATTGATAATCATAACAGTTGTCAAACGCAAACTTATAATATGTAAAAACAAAAAACAAAAAAACTATGTCGAAGCTTTCATCATAATAGCTAGAGCCGCTGTTGAGATAGCTTTTTAAATTTATATCTAATTTTTGCTCGTATCAGACCCTAAGAAAACAAAAAAAAACCTTAAAAATTAATCTCTTTCTATTAAATCTTGATTTTATTTTATCGATTGTGTGTTCTAAATAAATCATCGTACTGAATGATACTAATCAAATGTTTAACTTTATCGCTACCGTAAACCAAAGTTTGAGATTTCCGCGATTCGCTTCCGTGTTCATCAACAGTATCAGTATTGATAGATGCTTTAATGCAAAAAAAACCCAAAAAATCCAACATTTGGATTAATCTCATGCAAAACCTGAAACTTCGTAACGCTATGTTATTATCCTGAAGGCAAACCATAGATTAATGGAAAACGATTACCTAATTGTGTCAATTAACTTGCACGTGTATGTCCGAATTACTGTAACTCAACTTGTAGTTTGGTATAAGTTCCTGCTAGGAGAGTGCGTCGATAAAACTATTTGTTTTAAAAAATAAATTTGATTTTACGCGTGCAACACAGATCTCTTTATCCATCGTTATTTCTGCTTTCTTAGAAAACTTATGATATATCGCTGCCTAACTTTCCCGACTACTAATTCGATTGTCTCATAGAAATGATATCACTTCCGACAATACCCTGAGGTTTTCACTAAGCGACGCATTCGACGCGAAAGTATTTGATCAATGCTTGTAACCTACGTACCTCTTTTACGATCCATAAAATACTTTTTTGTTCCGTGACCCGTTTCAAATATCGGAATAACCATGTACGATAATCAATTCAGTGCGCATGTTACGTGCTTCAGGGACCTCATAAAGCAGTGTTTCCGCACTGCGACTATTATAACTGTTTTATGCCTGCCGACTCTAGGTATCCCTAGCTGCATGCAAGTGTACGGTCACCACGAAGGGTTTTGGGTACGCCCAAAGTCTCGATGCTCGATTAAATCTGTTCATTGACCTGGTTTATTCATGACAATTATGAACAAAAAGCACTTTAACCAACTTTATGTAATGTCCAGTTAATCCCGCCAATTCAATTTCAATCAAATAATTTATATAAAGGCTTATCAGGTGCTGATGACATAACAGAGGTTCACGGATGTTTACAGGCAGCAGAGGCGGGATAAACCCTGATGCGTGTGCATTTAAAATATTACAAAATGTACTTTACAGATGGCATACGGGTAACGGGGTAAAACATGACTTATCACAATTTTAGATCTTTAGGCTTTCCGTACCCTAAGGGTAAAACGGGACCTTTTTACTAAGACTTCGCTGTCCGTCCGTCCGTCTGTCACCAGGCTTTATCTCATGAACCGTAATAGTTACACGATTGATATATTCACAGATGATGTATCTTAATTGCTGCTATAACAACAAATACTTAAAAACAGAATAAAATAAATATTTAAGGGGGCTCCCATACAACTAGTGTTATATTGCTCGTTCTTGGTCGATATTGTTAACAGTAACGCTTGAAATATTCACAGAATATTTAGTTATATATTCACTTTAAAAATAAAACAAATATTAGGGGGGCACGTCAAATTTCCATTATAACACTCCTCTTTTTGCGTCAGGGTTTAAAAAGCTTACTACTACAGTTAGCGAAGGTACATTAACGCAGTGGGACATCCCGACATCATTTTAGTTTAAATGTATACCTTTGACGAATGGCTGTGTTGGCGCGTATTCTGAACGCGACTATATCGAAATATAATGGCTTTCGCCAGCCTTAGATTACAACTTGCTCGAACGTCCTCTATATCAAAGTAATGTCTGAAGCATTAGGACGTACCACGGTCGACCCTCCAACGTCTCGACTACCAATAAACTTAGATTTCGATCACCTTCAGACAAGTATTTATATTGGGGATGCAGGGTTCAGCACAAGGTCCATGGGCCGACTGGCTAGAAGTGAAACATTTCTTCAAAATGAACAAATATAGGCAGCCGGCTAAATTTAAGTTACACTATAATGGTTTTGAATTTGTTTTTTAATACTTCATAGATCGTCGTGATCTTCGTTTGACCACTATCTCACTTGATGGTCAGTGACGATGTGGTCTAAGATGTTATCACGCTAGATCTAGAATGCTCACTGGCTCTCAAGGACTGCTGCCTGAATACACTATGTGTTTGGTGACAGTTTTTCAAACTTGAGGGTGGTAACTAGCCAGGCGGGTATTCGCAAGTACCCTACCACCATGCTGGGAATTTAATAACGGTGTTACCTTCACTTTCATTTCACCACCGTAGAGTAGCCGAAGCGCGCAGAGCTTGTCTGCAATATTTGCTGCTGCCACTATACTTGGATGGCAGAACGTTTTTTCTGACTGAGCGTTTACGTATTTCGAAAGGCATGGTGTACTGTCCCTCCAATTTGTTGTCCTGAACACTACTAACAACCCTTACAAAAACTGAGTCAATGATCTCACTTTTGTTTCATGTAAGTTGTACACTTTATATAATACTGTCTGTAATAATAAATTATTTAGTATTAGTCATATGACTGAATTAATATTAGTTAATATCACCGCATATGCGGGGATATTGCGGGAAAGGCTGAGGAAGTGGCGTTGTTATTCCAGGAATCCGTTTATAAAGGACTGTTACAAGCACGGAACAAGCGGTAGGGATTACGCACATCGCATTAGCATATAATGGCGTTATTTGCATTCGGGCGCTCGGCTTTATTTTACGCCCGTTTATTTTTCAGAAATCCAACCCGTTCGTTTTAGTAATTTATGCTAAATACTGATAATGATTAGGTGGCGGGAGCCTACTGCCAGTCTTTGCTTTATACTTCACTAGTATTATCGTAGTTTGCCTTAGAAAAATAACTTTTATTATATTATAGAACGCTAAATTACTGACGATACTGTCTTCAGAAAAATAAATCGTGTGAATCATAACGAAGTCCGACTATGAGGTAAAATCTTTATACATAGGCAAATGTAATTTTTCTTCTGCACATTCTGTTATTCTTCTTTTTTAAATGTCACAAAAGTCACGAGTAGGCATTTACTTCAGCCTCGATCGTCTTAAAACCTGCTGTAGAAGCTAAATCAAAATGAAACTAAGCAAAGGTAATCGTAAAAATATCGTTGTAAATGTAACACTGAAAATAAAGTTCAGAAATAGATCGATATTTGAATTTTTCACCGACAAGTGGCGGAGTTTCCGTGCCCAGAAATTTCAATGTGAACCCGCTGCCATCTTGAATATCACGGATGCTTCTTACGCGCGGACCCGGGAAAGAATTTCAATAAGTTGTTTTCATTTGCAAATTGCACCCCGCAGCGACACCTAATGGAATAGCAATCTAAGGGCCGCGTGCCGTCCCCGTTGCACTTTCCACTTCCGATAGAATTCCATTTGAACAGGATACACGACCTCCGCGAGATTACTACAAATAATTCGGCCAGTATCTTTCGATACTGTTACCAAACGTCAACGGAAATATACGGAATTAAAAATTTTACGACTGGGCTTATTTTTCCCTTAATTGAAAGAATTATTAAATCGGTTCGGCTGCTGATACGTCCGACACTGGTGTCACAATGTAGAATAATACTTTAAAGTTGATATTAGGATAATACTGCACTTAATCATGGCGGCCTGGCTCAGCCCACATGATTGGATATGAGAATGCAGTCGGACTCATCCCTTATCTATATGGATTATGGACACGGACGCATCCTGCACAAAGATAGAATATCATCTAATTATTATCAGGTTGAGAAATAATGATCAATTATATAGCTCCGTTGTTGCGTGTTTCGCAAGGTGAATTAGATATGTAGCTCTCTAGTGCACTCTATCTCTATTCGCACATCTAAAAATAACCAGTTCATTTTTGTTACCGTGCAGTAGGAAATGTGTTCAGCCTAGACTCCTGAGGTTTTTAGGATCAATTCCTCCTCAGTCGTTCCCTCATTATTGAGAATCGTGACACCTATGCATTTTTTTGCTGCTTCTCTCCACCTGTTTCGGTCTTTAGCTGTGTGGAGAGATACGTTGTCCGGCTCCTGAGTCACTTGGTCGGACCATCGTTTGGGCTTCACCCTCTAGGCCTTTTCCTTCTATTTTTCTGGTAACGATTAATCTTTCCAGGTTGTCAGGATTTCTGCGCGCTACTTGACTGAACACCACCAGGATCAATCAGTTACAAAATTAATTCTGTAAGCTGCACGAGTGCCCCAGGTACAGTTTGTATAGTCTTTCTGAACATATCATTGTTTGCGGCAGCGTACGTATTAGGTATATCTAAAATGCCTGAACGTTTTCTGAACCTTTCAGATCAATAACGTATAGAACAGCCACTTTTCGCGTTCACTAAAGAAGGATCTCTGTCAGGAGTAACGCTGGTGAAAAATGTTCCAGTCGCATTATTACCATCTCAGGGACAAATTGGTATGCCGCTAGCACTTTCCGTTCGACCGCTATTATTCATTTATTCATGGCGCTCTTGTTCTAAGGACCGCCGGGTATTTGCTATTATACTTTCGTGTATGATAAATATGAGAGGGCTAGCTCAAAACCCATTAAGAAAACAACGAGAGGCGGTTCAACGTACGAGGAAAACGAGCCTGCCTGTAAATCACTCAACCACACTTCTGGTTACGAGTATAAGTGACCGTAAATTTAAGCTTTGTTAGACGTCTTTTCAGGTGAAATGCGAACAAAACGTATATACAACTTTGTCTCTAACGGAACCGTAAATCGAAACTAAAGAACTTCTAACTACATTTTTATGGTAGAATTGTACGCCCTTAAAATATAATAAAAAGTTAGGCCTTCATTTATTTATATCTTGCGCGATTTATGGAAATTGTGTAGTAAATAAATATGAGGTCCTGAATATAGCAAGTTCTTGCTATATTCAGGCAACCGGAAACAAAATAATTTCAGGGATACATACTACCTAAATAAGATCGACATGCGTGCGAAACTCCTAATCGAACAGTTAGTTAGTGGGAGTGAGGTTAGAGCCAGAAGTGCGTGCGAGGCAGGTAAGTTATTTGTACGTTAATTTACTAGTACCATAGGCTCTCATCAGGATACGGACTCTTAAATATATGGAGAAATAATAACATTCGTACGAAAACTATAATCAAACACTACGTCAGTTTATTGACTGGTAGGAAATGAGGCCGCTGCGTCACGCTGAACGGATCTATTTGAATAATAAAAACTTTTCGCACGCCTGACAAATACGTGACCCACTTTTTAAGCGCATAATACGATTGTTAAAGGCAAACTAGCTTCACACCGGCCAGTAATCGACAATCGTTTGCTGCCATCTCGAAGTATTAATTAAAGTAAAGATGATCCTTACAGCTAGAACATATTTTACGCTTTATAATCAAACTTTATTATAATAAATAATAATAAATTAAATCATACTTTACGTTTAATAATAAAGCTGCATTACGCAAAGGCGTTATTCTATGTAATTTTTTTTCCCATTACAGCATTACAAAGACGGCTTACACAAAGTGTCATCTGCCGTCTACATGGCGTATAATGGCATGGAGTAAAAATGTATCATATTATAATAAATGCTTGAAATGACACTCGTGAACATGTTGTCAATAAAGTCTCAGTGACCCGCAACCGCCCCGAGCCTGACATTGTTCTCGGTTTATAAAATTACACGGTAAAAGAGCGAGCGTCTCAAAGGGATTTGTAAAACACACGCGCACGTGGTTGTTTTGCTATCATTTCCATTTTCGCGCCACATAATATGAGCTATATAATAGCACATATTATGTGGCGCATAATGCGGCGCCCAGCGGTTTCACCTGTGTGGACTTCGGTTCCATCTGTACTAGTCAGGTTTCCACGGGGCCTGGATTTTTTCGGCCAAAAATTTGCCTATTTGTTATTCCAGACTATAATATAACTCTATTGCAATTTTCATTCGGATCCCTTTAACTGTTCTGGCATGATTAAGTAACAAACACCCATTCATTCATAGTCAATCACTTTTGCGTTTTTACCATGTTAATAATTGGATGGGTATTGCGCGCAAAATGTTATTAAACATGGAAGGTATAGGACGCTCTAAGATCAAGCAACTAAAAACCGGATAAATTTGTGCAAATACATGCAGTTATTTTAAAAAAGAGATGGGGCACTAGCACCTCGGGTGTGGACCACATACATTAGGTTCATGCACCTAATTTGCGTAAATACAAATACAAATGTTTCTCTATTGCAAAACTTAAAGGTTATAAAATATGTTGTACCCTGTCTTTTGTTTAAATTAAAAATAATTGTGTTACAAAAGGCAGTGTCTTCCCAAAATATATCTATTTTTAGCCGACTTCAAAAAAAGGAGGTTACTCAATTCGACCGTATATGTTTTATTTTTTTAGATAGAGTATACTTCCGTGGTGGTTAGCGAGCAGCTAAACATGAATATCTAGGAACAGGACATTTATCAAGCCTTTTTTTGTGACAGGTAATCTAGGAACAGCTTCCCTACGATATCTGCGTACACATTTGTAAATAAAAAGTTTTCGTACGGAAAGAACATTACTTTTATGGTATAAATCTGTTGTGGGGAATCTAAAATTAAGACCAAACATAACCTTTAAAAGCACTCTGTGCTCTTTCGACGTTTAGCAGGGTTGACTTAGCAGCACCTCCCCAAGAGCTAATGCAATAAAATATAATGCATTCTGCTAAAACCTTATACTTTAATAAAATTAGATAAGATCTTTAGATCATAAGAGGTCACAAATATTATTATTAACAATAAGTGTCACTGAGTTTTGTGAATAAATAAAAATGTATTATTATCATTACGTTTGTATAAGCAGTTTGTCATCAGGTACCATTTTAAAAGTTTTGAAAACATATATTAATTTTCTGATTCTTTTTGTCGTTATTTCTATGTGGGTATCCCATTTGATGTTCTGATCAATAACAACTCCTAAATACTTTATTGTTTTCTCACGTGCCAAAACTTGGCAGTCACAATTAAGAAATGAAATGGCTCTAGTAATGTTAACAATTGGTTTGTGCATTTGCCTGCAGTTGTATCTAGCCCAGATTAGTTATGTGATCATAGAGCGTATCAATCTTTTAATAATATCATTGTTTTAATCGTATTGATAAGTCGAATCAACCATAACGATTTGAAAAAGATTTGATTGATGTTTATTATCACTTGTTAGTTACAAAATGTATCTCTGCTCTGGACCACTTGAAATATTAAAACTTACCGTGACCACAATCTCGCTGCTTGTGTCTGCGAAGTTTCGAGTACTTGTCCGAAATCATTCATTTATACGTAGGTAGTGGGGACTAGAAAACGACAATAAATAAAATTTAAAATACCTCAATACTTTGAAATGTATCGAATAGTGAAATTATTAGACATTATGAATGAATGAATGAATATTTATTTATTCATTACTTTTATATAATATTTTCTGCACCATGTATCGGTTAATAGGCTATCATCACAATGTTAATGACCTTAGACCTCAGAGGTACACACTGTGCTGAGACTTATGGAGGATTAAACGCATTATTGTAATTTCAATAGAATACAACTTCACGATATCTATATAAATATACAAATTTTATCAAAATCGGTCAAGCTATTTTTGAGTTACACTCCAATAACTAAAAAGGGCTACGTCTGCTTGGACGACTTCCTAATTGAGGGTTAAGAAATCGGTGAACCATACACATTGATAATTGATCCCGTGAGTAGCAAAGGTCACTGAAAAGGGTCAAAAAAATATTTACCAATAAATGGAACCGATTTCAACACTCAAAAGTGTGAAATAACTTATCAAAGTCGGTACCATGCGCTCAATATTTTGATAAAAGTTACTTTTGAACTATCATAGCACCGACTAACAACAAGTTTATTTCACACTTTTGAGTGTTGAAGTCGGCTCCACATTTTGGTAATATTTTTTATACATATGAAATTCCTCATTGTTTTATAAATAGTAGGTACATAATACATAGGTGGCCCAGCCTGCTGCTTTAGCGTTTGCTGTAACGCTTTCAATACATCGCGTCACGTGCTCTAATTGGTAGTAATTTTATTAATTTCCTAAAATACGTCTCGTCTTTGTATGAATCGCGGTTAACAAGCCTACACATTAAGATATTTTGGTTGTTTGGTTGATGCAGTGTTGCTACCCAGTAACTAGGTATTCAATAAATGGCGCGAAATAATATACGAAGTCACTGCAAAATTAGCCTTATAAAAAACAAAACCAAATGAGAATTTAAAAAAAAAGTGAGGCAATATTATCAGTTTTTACATATTACAATACTTTGTAAAACAGAATTAATCTTCGAGCAATAAATTCTCTAAGGAATTAATAGCTTTTGTAATGTGAAGTTCTCATTAACCATCTCTAACTTGACGCATTAAGGCATTCGCCTTGCCTATATTATGTTTATTTATATGCGGTTCAATACACGGTAACAGTCCAAAACGGGATGTCGACAGACAAAAATAGCCTGGTGTCTGACGACAATTTGCCCCTACAGCTTTTCGAATGGGATAATGCGAGCAGCAGTTGTTGTTATTAATAAACTTACTAAATACGCAAGCTTTGAAAATGCACCTTCACACGCTAATTGCAGAGAAGTTGTAATGTAACAAACCGACTAGGACTTACGTGATAAACACTGGAAAATTACTCTCCGACCAGTTTCGAACATATTTGCAGTTCTTCATCTGGGAGTTATGATCGTGCCAGGCGGCGAGCGCGAGCCTCAGCACGTAACTGGCGTTGAGACGGCTGCGCTGCATTAGTCAAATTGTCCCGGTGCGCACTGTCACTTGAGTCATTGTCACTGAAAGTACAATGAAGCACGATCGTAACTCCCAGATGAAGAACTGCAAATAAGTTCGAAACTGGTCGGAGAGTAATTTTCCAGTGTTTATCACGTGAGTCCTAGTCGGTTTGTTACATTACAATTATGGAAGAAACTCGCGATAGTTTTCAGACTCAAATTGCAGAGAAGTTGTTATTAGGTTATGTTAGAAAAATATATATTTATAAATATGAGTTAGGTCTTGATTGTGACCCATAACAGTTTCAATTATAATAAACAAAAACATTAAAGGTATAAATTTGCTATAAAATCATGGCTCAACTAAGGAGGTTATTTATTAAGATAAGAAGAAAAATGATTCTAGGTTTCGTCACTCACATACAATTTATCATCATCACATGTTTTGAGTAAGTCACGAGTATACTCCAAGCGGGATCACGCCTATGAGATAGAACGTCACGTCACGTTACGACGCGGACGTCCGAAACACGTTACTGGAAACGTCCGCCTTTCCCGTTAAACTTGAATTCAGCCGGTTTGTTCTTAGAATTAAAAATTATAAGAAAAAAACAGCTTTATTTTTTGTTCCACTTGTTAGAGAAATGAAAAAGCATTGTAAGTGTTCTTTTTCGAAGTGTCGACGCTAAGGTAGGAATATTCTAAATCCTTCTAGAAATACATTTAAGGAGAGCCGCCTTCGCTCAGCCGTCGAAGCCATCCCGCAGTCCGCAGGCGGTTGGTCGCGTGACATTTACATCTAGTGCTAATTGTCTCGGCTCGCTGCGGTTGTTACGGGAACTGACTCAGTACTGGTATCGAGTGTACTTTTGTCTCAGATTTCTCTTGTCTGCATCTGATTTAAGGCTGTGAAACTTTCGCTCTAGACACGATCTTGTGCTCACGATAACGACCCGTTGTCTACCTTTGATTCATCGATTATTGTTTTTTGGTTTCTAGTTCTTGTGAATTTTAACTTTGCGACAAAATTTGAAATCTATGAATTACCTTTTGTATTGACAGCATATTCCATTTTATTTTCAGCTGTTATCTGTATTAGTATCAAAATTTTTGAATAACTTGCAATTTTTAACGTTTTCTCTGACCGATACACTTTCGGCATAGCAATAGCCCAATGACAGTAATGCGAACTTCGATCGATCTCGATGCCTCGTCGCCAGGCGTTGCCTAATCGGCCCAGAATGCAGCGGTGTCGTCTGTCCGCCGCTTTCTGCGTGGGATGACAAGTGCCAATAATAAACGGGCTCGAGAAACGCAATGTTCAATAGGAACAAAATACACATTTTCTTTCATTACTTCACCTCTGAATGTGCTAAAATAAAATCAATAATATATGGCTAGGTAGGTCAGTATATATATAACAATATACCGAGACCAGGTCCTTCCCAATTGTTATTATTGATGCTTGACTGGTCTAAGCTTCTGTGTTCTTTTTTCAAACCATTTGTTTTTCTATTTACGGAGCTAACACCGCATTAAAGTAAACATCGTTTGAGTCGTAAGGAAGTTCATTTGCTTAGTGGCTATAAGGAAAAACCTCATAACGTGCTTTTTCGTACCATTACATGCTGCATATTCATTCGTCCATTATAAATGAGCCTTTTCTTATTCATAAAGGGTTTAAAATAATCCAATCTTCGGTATTTCTTTCGTACTAAACTTATTCATAATCAGTTCCTATGCGAGGTATGGTAATGAGTAAAAAATAATGTTTTTAAAGGCCATCGTTATGGCCCATGAGATTCACGCTAAGCTGCAGCTAGTTTCGACACCGTCTACTGCAAACACTAAGCTGAAAATATATATTATATTTTCAAAAATATCTTGTCTACTGTCTTTCGTTTACACGTCATTGTATACGAATACATTACACATAATATCCATCGGCACAAAATACTTAAAATAATTATTAGAGTCATGAATTAATTTAGGAGTTAGTTTTAGGAAAGGCTCTCCTTGCCTTAGTTTATTTCCCGAAAGGACAGTCCTGGAGTCTTCAAATAACTAACTATTTGATATAATTTTATAATAACTGTGTGTTTGTCTGTCTGTGTATGAAAGAAGATTTGTATATAGTTTTGCATTTAATAATACAAAATTATCTAAAGCTGTGTGTCATGGCGAGGGGCATTTCCTTCCAGCAAAATGTTAACACATCTTCAATGCTGTAACAACTTTAGTATGTGCCTTCTGAAGAAATCTTCAAATTTTTTGAAATTGTAATGTGATAAAATTGTAATCTCTACTGTCACTGTGATATTTACACGAATCGTTTTCATAGACCCTAGAATATACCTATAAATCGCAATGCGAGATTAGTACGATGGGAATTTGAAAAGGGGATTAACTGAGTTCGAGGTGTAACAATTGGTGGGTCCCTACAACCCTGAATGATCGTGAACAGGGTGCCAATTTTCTTATTTATTAACAGTCATTTCACATCACAGTAGAATTCATACTCAGTTGCTATAAATTGCGAATATTTAGTAGTTTCCCCTCAAGTTTTCCAAGTTAGCGATTATATTGCATCCGGGGCATAGCTATAGGTAAACAACCAGTAGCATGTCTTTCCATACTAGGTATAACTATATTAAAAATAAAAAAATATTTATTTGTGACTGGTTGCGTCCAGAAGTTTCACCCGCGTATAGAACTTATTATTATTAAAAGTTAGTGTAGTGTTCCTTATGCCGTGAATAAACGTATTTATATTCTACTCTACAAATCGATAAAGTCGTTCTCAAGTTACTACATAAATCTTGTGGTAAAGGATATATATAGGGATCTGAATCAGGTTTTTTTTCATTTATTATCAATATAAAAATAACAATAGTGATAATGTTATAAATGTCTAAAAACCTAAATTAGGTTTGCCCAGACGCTAAGTTCTCGACGCGTATCTAAAGTTAACAATTTAAATTATAAGTAAGTATGTATGTATGTAGTAAAAAACAGGTAACAAGCAATACGACATTCAGCAAGTATAAATATAAATGAATGTGACAGTTGCGGTTTGTTTCACTCAACACCGCTTCCACGTACACGCACACAACTACACTCAGGCCTTTGTGCAGGCACAGGACTTATAAAGAATGCTCCAATTTTATTTGATAAGTAGTATCTTTTCGAATGGGCTGCAAATGACGAAATATCGTCGTTTTATGTTTCAATTCTTTAGCAAATCTGTTTACGGTCCGTGTACAATATCAAATTTGTTATACTTAAGTTATCCTACTGTTAGTTACGTCTTTGAAGGCAACCCTAGTTCGCGTCCAGCCGCCCCCGGCCCCTCTTCAGTAACATCGTTTTCTTTCTCACAATGTTTGCGATCACGTCATAGTTTAAAACGTGTCTCCTCGCCATAACGCCGCAATCGGGGACCACCGTCATTTGCAGCCCATGATCTCGGGTGGAAAATAACAATTATGTTGTTAATTTTGAACTGCGTGCCATTCATGATTTTAATTAGAGGTTCCTACCTCTAAAAAACCTCCTGGTTTTTTTATTTTATTCTTATACAGATTTTGAAGTTGCTTTCTGGACATCATTAAAAATAAAAAATGGTTCCCATTGCATGCGATAAATATGCACTAGTGATAAATCAGAACAGCGAAGTGAACCTTATAAAATCGAAAGTGAGTTTACATGACTTATCAAAATATTAAAAGCTGGGCCAAAATTGAAAAAAAAAGCTGGGGAAAAAGTTCTCGTGTTATTATGAAATTCGCTAACTAAAAATAACGTGTCATAATTTTACGCAGCCGGCTTCTCATTTTTCTGCGAACGGTCAAATCCTGAAGAAAAGAGTAAAATAAAACCTGATCTTAGTTTGGTGAGTTAAAACAGATAGGGATTATACCTAATATGCCTGCTAAAAAGGCAAAATTAAATATTTAGGTTTCTTAAGCTCACTCGTATTTACTTGGTATGTTTCTATCCTAATTAAAAATTAGGATTGTAAATACGGTACAATTTTTGATATATATTTTTCAAAGTAAAATGTCTAATCTAAATATTCTAAAAAATACGATTTAATGATCAAATTAGCCACTGCAACGAGCCGATGCCTATATTAAAATATAATACTAATAAATACTATGCCATTGGATACCTATACCATTTTAGAACAAGTTGAGGAGAAAAGGCTGTGTGTGTGTGTCATACTTAATTATTTTTTTAAAGATTTTAATACGGTAAAGGGATTATTTTAAACAAATAAATGCCAATGCAATGGTTATGAGCTTAATATTCATAGGATGTAAAATGTTGACTTACCTTAAAGACATGTTGTTTTTGTGCAATGAATAAATAAATAAATGCTTATTCTCTCCGGTACCAATATTTCCTTATGCCTTAAGACAAGTTTCCTAAATAAAATACATATGTACATTCGAATACATAGATCCCAAAATAAATACATTACAACAATAAATAAAATGATAGTTGGGTCTCGCCTTTGTTACAATCAACCGATGTCATAAACCGATTGGACATTATGATGGTTGCTAACTAATTGGTCCTGATAGCGTAGTGATCGGTTGTTGGGACGCGTGCCTGGCAACCGTTACTCGCTTGGAGACGCTCATTTCGATTTGATGAGTCCAACCTTTATTCCTTACCGACGAATCAAACCATACAGAGTGAAAGAGACGACCGAATCACCGAAAATATACGACAATATACTGTACGAGATTAGTTAAGGTTTATATTGAAACCAGATGTAAACGGCACGCTTCTACGATTCTTATTGTACTATAGCAAATCCTCCAACATAACGTAAATAGGAAGAACTTCTTGATTAGATATTGTAAGTAGGTACTTACTATCATACCTTTGACAAGATTAATATGGTAAGTGGAAGTACAAACAATGCGGTGGGGGCTTATCGCGGTTATATTAATACATTAGCATATTAACTACCAGGGGTAGCTATACAAAGCGTGTCCACGATTCTACATGACAATTCTAATAATAACTTTCTCATTATCTGACCGCGCTGCATTATTCTGTTTATAATAAGGTTCATTTTCACAAATGTTGTCCCTAGATTTTACACGTCCCCTTGCTAGCTAGTATGCGATACAATAAAGAATAAGTTTACGTTCCGTCAAGCGCATGAAGTACTTCTTTTGTGATTCAGTTTACACTTGATTGTAAAGCTTTATCCTCGAAAATTATCAATTTAGATGTGACCGAATTATATCTAGGATTATAAATTCAAAATATCTATCGAGGAAACTATAGATAAAATTGTATCTAATACATATCTTGTTCTGTTGTCACATGAGGTAACAAGTATATCATGTTATTCCTAATATAAGTTAATTTGTGTGCTGTTCATTTTAAAACTAATATTTCATTGACATTTTATATTATAATATTACCAATATATTGTTGTATAATTAGCCATATGGCTATGTAATAATTAATATAATTAACTAGTCGTGTGCTAAATGTTAACTACTTGCAAGTCGTAGAGTTGCTGTATATATAATTCGAAATAATTAAAATGAGGAGCCAGTCCACGGAACATCTCTTGGTTCTGACACATGTAGCAAAAGTAAAATCAGTAAATATTAAATTTAGCATAACGTCAATTCAGTTTGATACGTCTACGTTTGTTCGCCCCTTCGTCATCTCGTAATTCTATTTGAAAACAGTGAGGTCGGCCAGTAGATGCGGGCGCGTCATTGACTACATAAATCTTTTCAATTCTGGAATGATAGATTACACGATTCATAACATGGGGTGCACGAGCGATCCCCTTTGAAGACCTCTTGCTGTGAAACATTTTGGGATAATTATTATGTGTGGTTATACGACTCTCATCTTCACCGCTTCATCTCTAACTGCTGTTCAGCTCGTCCTATCTTTGCGATGTTAAGACCCAGATGTCCACGTACAATACAATTCTTGGAAATGAATTATGTAAACACGTCGGTGGGTATGATGGCGATCTCGATAATACCAGTTATCCGTGTCGCTCACCTTTCCTTCGTGTTTCCTTTGTTACATTCAAATAATCAAAATATAACCCGTTCGCTTCTTCTTTGACCTCGCCACTTCCCGTTACGCGGGGTCAGCTTTTTTAATCATGAGTCTACCTACGTGGTCATTCAAGCCGAGCTGCTTCATGTCCTTCTGCACATTCGATTCAATATAACTCAGTCGCAATGTGCTCGCGACATATCAAACCTATTTTTGAGTATTTACAGACTTAGTTATAGTCATTTTACTTATTAACACGCAATGGATGCCTAGTACGATTGATTATAGATAGCAACATAAAGACCACATTTAGCATAGTTTTCTGAGATTGATTTTTGGTTTGATATTACCATACTAAAGATGTAATATCATACCAGTACAGTTGTATTTCATCCATACAAATCTCACATTATTATACGTAACATTTTTTAATAACTAGAAAATAGGCTATGATTACAAGTTCTTATCAAACTCCGGCCTTGGTTAGGCATGTTTAAAACAGACGCCGTAGTTTACTCATATTCTATTTTATATCCTTGTCTGTGTATATTGTGACTATGGGCCTTGTTAACAGGCTGAAATGGAAACGTGGCTCTATCTATAAAAAAACGAATATAAGCAAAATACAATTCCATGAGTTTGACTCAATGATTTAATGTTTATCTTGGAAATTGTATGCTCCATAATGCAACCTTACAATTTCAAAATCATCAACAACCGCAGAGGCGTACATGCTAACTTTAAAATTCTATGAGACGGCTTTCATAAATATGTAATCAACGGTTCGTAATTGTTCGCAAAACGAACAAATGTAAACAACAAACCTATACAGGGTGGGGCAAATTCTCGACCCCTTCAGGGTAGCTACCTTTTCTTTTGTAGTTAAAAGGTTTTGTTCTTAGGAACCTTCTATTTTATTTTGAAGAAAACTATTATTGCCATTTTTAGTTTTTTGAAAATAAGTAAGGTTCGCCCAAAAATGACATTTGTCAACAAAAACAAGTTGGTCTTAATCGACTCTATTTCCAACTAGGAACACTTTTCCCAAAGTAACATACCAAATCAAATCGTATGTTACACAATTAAATAAAACCATTCCCATACATTTTCTATCAAAACACGAGTAAGTGAAAACAACAATGTCACTCATTCTATGGTTCTTAATTTAAATTCGTATGTAACTACTTTTTTAACTTGGTAGGCTAATTTTGAAGGCTTATGTCCCTCCCTATCCATGTTCGCTCTAACGACGATGATTTATATGTAAAAATTTCTCTCTACCAAAATAAGAAACATACCTACCTAGTTACTTCTTAGTAGCAAAACACACCCATTTTATTGAATGGCAAATTTTTGGCCCCTTCAGTTCCCCCCCGGAACTGAAGGGGCCAAAAATTTGCCCCATCCTGTATATATCTAACTCTTGATATCATCCTCTACTGAAACCTTATTAATATATCTTCGATCGAGCTTTGCTTCGCTTCGTTAATCGATAGATAGATCGAAAAGTATATTTAGTTAGGCGTCAGTCTATACAGAACAAAAAAATATAAACCATAACTAACAATTTTGTGTTTCGGCTTGTTTCAGGTAAGATTTTGAAACATATATACCCATCAACAAAAAGAGACGTAAGTGGTAATGTATAGTAGTATTTTATTTAAGATCTTTAAGAACTGTAGCTATGTATCCTGAATTATTTTTTTATTCACAATAGACAAGCGTTTCACCACTATCTCACCTGATGTTAAGTGATGATGCGGACTACGATGATTCACGCCTGCCTAGATTCACTCGTGACTAAAGGTGCCCAGATTGTATCCATGTGGAAACACAGACGTAGGCAATGAATCCACACCCTAGCTGTACGCACTATGAATGTGGAAGCAAAACGCTTCGTGCGACAGGTTGTAACGTGGTAGATTTAAGTATTATCTCGACAAAATGTAAAAAATGTTTCTTCTATCACTCATTTATTGATTGGCATTTGCCATGCTTATGCTACTAATAAAAACTGAAATGCGAAGGGTTTCCGTAGCGAAAGCGCGTTCCTCCCCACTTCTCGAAACCACTCGATTTTATTGTTCCCAATTATCATAAATCAGTAATCAAGTTGACTACTACGTCATGGACTGATATCGATTCCTTGCTAAGGACGGTGATTCGTTGCCTGTGAAGACGAATTGCCTATACATAACGATTCGTGGCTTTTATAACAAAGCCATCATTCTTATTATAACCTAATTGACATATCGAAACTGGCTTGCCTCAGACTTGCTAGCTTTATTCTTGTCAGTTTCGGCATAATTTAAATCTTACATAAGGATAGACGGTTACGTTTAATTAGAAGTCGCATGTCCATTAGCTAAGTTCAAATTGGGTATAGGCTAAGAAAAGTCTAACGCTGTATAGATTTTAGTCTTACTCACATTCTGGTCATATTGCAAGAAGGGCTCCTACGAGTAGTACAGAAAAAGGTTTAGAACCTTAGAGAAGATATATTATTTTAAGATAAGCTTACATAATATTATGTTGCATGATTGTAGTTTATCCCACTTCCGTAACAAAAAGTTTAATTATACTTATCAGTAGATAAGTATAATTTACCTTTTTGTTACGGAAGTGGTATACCTTTTTATAGATTTATTGATGGTAATAAATTAGTTGTTTTAATCAGTAGATAAAATAAACTAATTTATTACCATCAATAACTCTATAAAGGTATCTCAACAAATGAGTCTGTACAGATTGCTGATACATTTTCATCCAAACAAATAGGTCTGTTACTAGCCGGGGAAGCCCTATTTATAATCCGTCCTTTATTCTAACCGGGCGTGCATCAATACGCTCCGTCATGTGAGATTATTTCGGCTCGGTACTAGTGATGTGACAGGTGGCGCGATTCCCGGGATGGATACAGTGCCTGGATTATGGACATATGGTACTTTTTGGCTTGACAATATTAACACTGGTCGTTGAGTTGAAAAGCGGACGAGTCAGCTAGTGCGATACTGATGAGATGACACAAAACTGCACTCGCTCAGTAGCCAACTAATTTATCGTAGATGTTTACAATCTGCCAGTAAATAAATCTAAACTAGGCGAGGTTACTAGCAGATGGTAAATTCGCGATCTACGTAGTTAGTTAGCTGGAAAACTCGCTTAATGTCATGTAGCTTTTACATACTACAATATGTAGTAACTACATACATGGATAAAATTATTACAATTCACGTTCATAATTACTTTATACTGGTATTTATTCTACGGGTATAACGTGGCACTACTCGTAGTCGATATCACGATCGGCAATTGTTTCGGCTTCTTCCGGAAGTCTTCATCATCAGGATCTTGAGTGCGGTGCGTTCGTCGTAACGTCCTGTCTCGCACTGCGGGCTGCAGCCTCTAATGCTGGACAAGCCGCGGCGGGCTGTGATGCGGTGACGGAGGCGTCATCACATCAGTGAGGATCCGTCTTCATCGCTGCTGCTTTCTTCGGAGAGGATCCTGGTAGTGGTGACACGCGTAGCTTACTATGTCTCTGCACTCCTCCGACACACTTTCCACAGTACCATGAAGACAAGTTTTCCAGCTATGATCAGTGCCCACTCTCTGTCTCTATTGAAGTTTGGCTGACGAATTTCTACAGCCTCACGGATTTCACGTTGAACAAAAAGCTTTTCCCTTGAAATAAAAGGGTTTTATCGAAGCGTATATAGGGCGCCGTACCGGAGATCTGGGCATGTTCTGCCACAGCGGAACTGTAGCTGTCGGCGGTCTTCATCGAACGTTCACCTGCACTCTTAGTAACATTTCTTTATGTTTCGCCAATATAACGTTTCCCACAATCACGCGGTATAATATACACACTTGGGCTTCCTAGTGGTACTTTATCCTTTGGCGAGTGCAGAAATTGTGGAACTTATGAAGGTGAGCGGAATATTGTCGCAATGCAAAATTTTTACGGCTTAATAAGAGTCCAATTTTATCCGTCACCCCTTTTATAAATGGCAGGTATGTTACCTGCCATTTATAAAAAGGGATGACGGATTCAGTGCCCTGTTTGCAGATACTACTGGGTCTTTTGCAGAGGTTTGTGCAATCCGATTGCTCTGTTTCCACCCGTATCCATCCAATTCAAGCACTGATTTCACATGTGTCAGTTCTGTGTCCACGTATTGTGGATCACAGAGCTTCAGAGCTCTGTTCTAGGCACAGAAGCCAGGTGCAAGGGGTGAGCTTTAGGTATCGGTAACACGACCGCGTCTGAAACAATTGTCGATCGTGATATCGACTACGCGTAAGTGCCACGTTATACCCGTAGAAACAGTATACACACAAGGATTTCAGACGATTTCTTTCAACAGTATACTTAGTTAACAGATAATCATAGATATAGCTGTTTTGATACAGTTTTATTAACCTTGTGATTGTTCATAACAAAATACATTCGATAAGCGTATTAGTTTTATCGGTCTTAATGTTTTTGTGTGATTGAGTAATCTTCTAATGTTTAAAAATAATATCTAAACATAGAGTTAGATAACTACTACTGATTCACATTTTTCAATGGCTAAGGTGAAGTGCGCATTTAAAAATAAGATATACGCTCGCGTGTAAGCAAGCGAGACTAATGTTTCTAAATTCTGTATAAGTCAGCGAATATTTGTTTTAAAATTATTAAATGAACACGGTTTTATAGAAATAATAAGACTTTCACCTAATTGCTGTAAACAACAATATACTGGAAAAAGCGTTTAGTTGAATAATGCTTTGATATGACCTTTTTTGCACACAAAACGTGATAAGTGATATCAGAGCCATATTAACGAGTTTAGGGTTTCGTTGCTCGTAGGTCAGTCTGCCCATTTTTGTACAATTCCTTAATAGCTATAAATGAAATTTAAACCATTTTTTCTTGTATGAAATTTCGGACAAAAGTAGTTCATTAGCCACAAGAAATCCTGCCAATGGAAGCGGGTCCCATTATAGTGAAATGGGGTGAAAAAACGAATGAAGTTAATGTCATGTTTCATGCATCATTTTGTACTGTAAAATAACCCTTTGCCATTCTTCATCTTCAGGCTAGCGTGAACAATACAATCTACGAAAATATGTTTGTCACGTATTCGCAAATCGCCAATTTTAACAAGACAGATTTACAGTAAGGTTACAAATGTGATCGTGAATGTAAAAAGGGATCGTGGAACGGTTATTCTCAGAAAATAATGTTAATACCGCAACTTTACGATTGCGTCACAAGTAACGTCGGATCTCTGTGATTTTACCGCGTTTCCCCACACTGCTTACTGTCACGTGGTCGGCAGATATTTCAATCAGCCGGTCAAGGAACTATTACATCGGCACGGCGCGGCGGCACCGCCATTATCTTGGCCCGGAGATTGATGGGCCAATATTGCGATGGACTTGCCCTATATACGCAAATGTACGACATGTGGAAAATGTGAGGATCACTAAGTGTGGACCTATTTATCATTTAAAAAAAATATTTTGTAAATTTATGGAACACCCCGCTTTTGTTAAAAGAAATGAAAATTCTGGATAATTAAATTTATTAGGTACTTTGATTTGGCCGTAGCCTTAATGTTTGAAAAAGGGTCACGTTATACTCGTTAATTAAAAAAGTTTCGATTTGCGTTTTATCCTAGAAATTAAAATTCGATGTATCTTATCGGAGAATAGCAATAGAAGTTGATTTGTTACTTACCCTTATTAAAAAAAGCTCGAATAAATAAGAGTTTATCGTTCTCGTTTGATCTCTGTAATAAATATTGCTTTTACCGATTCTTTCATGACGGTTTATGGTTATGTAAGGCTGCCAATTTCGGGTGTAGGAAGTAAATCTTTTTATCAAGTGAGTTAAAAGCATAAGGAAGGGAAGTCAATAATTTATTTCGATACTTAACCGAAATTTCGCTATATTATACAATGCTCCATGTAAACAAGCAACAAACCCCTTTTTTATATTTGCGGAAACAAGTTTCAATTTGCATAAAATAATTTGCAGCCATATTAGGTATGTGCTGTTTTTCAAAGGTAAGAAAATCCTCATACATGATCGCTGTGTAAAACAATTAATGGGCAGTTTACCATTGTTGTCTTTTATAGACCCAACAAACTCATCGAAATATCAATCAATATCTAAATTTAGCATAAATGACATGGTTAACTAATTTCTCATTTCTACTAATTAATTACCTATGTATAAATATTTAGTTTTAACTACAATCTAACCTTATCAAAATCCGTTCGGCATGCAAGTAGCATTGCTGTTGTCTTTGATCCAAAAAGCACAGTGTTAAAATCCTTTGAAATTGGTCGTTAACAAATTCGTATTGTCTGCTCGATCAAAATTGATGGAGAGGCCAATATCGTAATGCGAAACGCGGCTCGGCAACACGGTGCCGGGCGACTATTTTGATATCGTTATCGGCCGGCCCGATCTATGTGATGGACTCGCTACCGTGGCGCCCTACCACCACCTTTGTTGTGCGGGGCAACCATCAATGTGTATAAGGTCAGAAAGGATTGAATCGGGGCTCTGCAGGGTTATACAGGCCGGCCCCGGATGGAAAAGTTCCGACAAAGTGCAATTGGAGCCGCATTTTGTAACCGACTTCAAAAAAGGAGGTTGCTCAATTCGACCATATATTTTTTTATGTACGTTCGCGGATAACTTCGTCGTTTATGAACCATAGCTATTTATGGCGTTTTCGTCCGTATACTACCGTTAATATATTGAATGTATTTCCGAGTCCGAACGGTAACAGCGGACGGGAATGGAATCGGGAACGGATTCAGAAACAGTGATGCTAAGTTTTTTTAAAACAGCTTAGTTTTCCCCCAAAAATCCGTTAATTTTCTATCCATAACTAATGCCGTAAAATTCTGAACTTATATTTGAACACATAAAATTAATTACAATGATATGTACCAAAATTAATTGTGGTCAATAATCTTGTTTCAGTTTTTCTTAATTGAAATGTAATGACTTTATTAGCATTGAATCATCACTAAATATATATATATATATATATATATATATATATATATATATATATATATATATATATATATATATATTATATATATATATATTATATATATATATATTATATATATATATATATATATATATATATATATATATATATATATATATATATATATATATATATATATATATATATATATATATTTAGTGATGATGATATATATATATATATAACTGTTGTCATTTTCGGTGTTTCTTTTTATGTATGTATGTCAAATTTAATTGTTTCAAACAACGCAAACTGGCCATCAGCTGCTGCAGCTTCTACAATGGTAACAGAGCCTAAAAATTGTTATTATTATTATGCAATGTGATAATCACAACAATAAGATTTGACGTGCTAATTAAAGCATCAGGCAAAATATATACGGTTTTATTTGTAAAGAAAGATTTTACGGAATAATGAATCAAAGTGAACTACAGCAACGCATTACCAAGCACATCCAATAACAATATGTAAAATGCATCGAGAAATTAAAGTCACATATCGTGCATGCATGAGCTTTTCTGTGTATGTTCGTTTACTAGATCGATGTGACAGAAGTCAAGACTACAGTCAACAGTCAAGACAGTTAATTATGCTAGATGATACAGCATGACTATTGAGTATGTTTATTTATTATTTTCTCGATGCAAAATCGCTAGTTTATCGGTTTTTACCGTAGATATTTCGGAGTGTGCTCTGGAGCAACTTCCATTCCATCTATGAACGACCAGACGGAAGACATTGCGACATCTATACGATTTTCCATTTTTCGCTCAAATATCAAGTGAATAGGTATGACGTAACATCCGACGAGATAGTGAGTAATTTTTTTTGTGAGTAATTCGGCACAAATCAGAAACACTAATACGTAAGACGCATCTTATTAGAACTTGTAGACACCCTACAATTGCCATACATCTATACATACACCCCATATGAATTGAACGCTAATCACGATATGTGATCTAAGTTTGGTGTTTTGAGTAATTGGGAAATTCCAGGATGTTTTATTATAGCCTCCACGATCGGTTCTGTTATTTGAAATGGATTCCGCTGATAATTTTTATGATCGGTTCTGGGAAACTAGAGTTGTATTAATATACAATGACGGGTAGCAAAGTTAATTTTTTTTGAGTTATACCAAATTTATAGTACACTGATCTATTTTTATAATGGTGCAGATTTGTTTTTAAGATTACATTAAATTTACAGAGGTAAAAGGGAAACTTATGACATGATATATTGAAATCATGCCTTGTCGAGAACTTTTGTTTCAGACGCCTGTCACAGTCCAGATTGTTTATTCTAATCAACCGGATCGAAAAGTACTCTCAAAAAATCATCTCAATAATAAGATTATAAAATTATAAGAAATCATTTATTCATGTTAGCACTATTTACAGCGACAATACAAGTAGGTAAAAATAACAGCTCTGACAGCTGTTAGCGCTAAAGCACAAAAATAAATAATTGAAGAATTAATACGAATCGATACGTTTGTAAAATTATAACTTGGCATGCTCATAAAGCAATCATTGAATTATATAACATGTTAAACGTAACCCCTACTCAGAAAACGATGACAAGAAAACATATTAATACGTTTAAAAAATAAAATGATATTTTATAGATAGTAAATGCACGAAATAACCACTCGAATTGAGGCCAAACATTTCCTTTTTACTAAACAAATAAAATCAAACTTTGAAAAATATTTTATTTTTCTATATATATGTTTTGAAGTGCCACAGAGTACGAAAATTTAATAATCTACATATAAACTATATATCTGCAAATATAACCACAAAATAATGCGTCTAATGGCTCTTGAGAAGCCCCTCGAACCAATGTTAACATTTAAAAAAATATTCCCCCCATTGTTGCATTCATGAGCACAACTGCTGAGACGTGCGCTTTGCAATTTTTCCAATGATCGGAAGTCTTCTATGCAAGTAATTTTTGGCCGTGGATAATCAAAAGAGTTTTGGATAGTTTAACTGTTTAATTTACGATACCTACAAAGAGCACAATAAAATGCTCAAAGACGCCATTACCGGCAAGGCAGTCCGTCAGCTGTCACAGATAATAAATATAACACACAGGTAGGCACGCAGCTCACGGGCTTCGTTCTATCTACAACAGTAATTTATAGCACAATCGACAATGCCGGCGCATAGTACACATTATTTGCAATTATATTAGCTATTTGAATTTCAAAGCGGCCGTAGAGGTAGCGGGATTGAGACAATAAAACTGCGAGTGCGCGGCTGGCCGCGCCGCGCCGGCGCCGGCGCCGAAACGCTCCAGTTCGCTGCTTACCTCTGTCGGCAGGCTCCGGTCTTCCACCCAGTCTAATGAAAGCTTTGTTTACTACTAAGTGCTACGTATAGTACTTCGTGTCTACCTCTTTATTTGCCTTTTTAACATTTGTACGCTTGGCAATTTCTGTGTTTCATTACCTGTCAAATGAAGTTTAATCAATGTCACTTTATTGATACTTTCGTGTGCAAACGAAATAATGAAATTATAGAAGATAGACCATTCAGCTGCCTAAACACAAGGTGAGTATTTGATGACAGTTCTTATAAATAGAGACTAGCCTGGCGGGTACTGGAAGTACCTTGTCACCATGCTATGGGTGGAGACCGAAAGCTCAATCAAGCTGGTGGGGATCGAACCAACGACTGCCAGGTTGACAGCCGACGTTTATACTGTTAGGTTATCATTGCTTCCAACTTTTTAAATATCAGTACCATTATTATGGGGGATTTCTCTACGAGGTTGAATCACGTGGAGACAAATACATTAATAATAATTTATATTTATTATTATAAATTATGATCAGATTCTACAGCTAAACACATGATGTTCTTAGAGAAGTTTAAAGCGATGATAGCTCAGCGGGGGGAGCGTCTGCTGTCAAACTGACGGACCCGGATGCGATCCCCAACAACAGCTTAAGCTTCCGCCGAGGGTAACACCGATTTCAAATTCCCAACATCGTGGTACCACTCTCAAGTTTGAAAAACTGTCACCAAACACAATAGTTTATTCCACAAAAGTAATATTTTTCGCGGCATCGTACCGTAGAAGTTGAATTCAGATCTGTTGGCTTACTCTTGACAACACCGGATACGTAGAAATGTCTACGTACAATGTAGAGACCGCTACACACACACTAACGATTAATCGTAGCTATTTCTAACTACCTATCGCTACGGTCCATCGGTATACGGATTGTGTAACGCGAAATACTACCCTGCTGATAGAACTCACATAATATAATTACATTCAAAAAAAAAATTTTGTACATTGTACCTTTAAAGCTATCTTGAAGATAGCATAGTTTTTCAAGATGACTCCATTGCACTTATTCATAATAAATAAGCAAGAGATTATTTAGTAGAACTGTCTCTGTGTTTGACAGCCACTGAACTTTCAGGCAGCTGCCCATGAGGCATAATTTCTAGGTACCATAATCTCTGACTTTGCAGTCCAGGTTTAAATCCACCTTTAGTCCATGTTTTGTAATAAGATATAGGTACTGTGTTTGGTGATAGTTTTTAAAACTAGAGATAGCTAGCCAGACGGTTACTGGAAGTACCCTTACACGCTGTTGTGGATTTAATTTCATTTTGAATAAGGAAGCTACTTTTACTGGAAGCTCAAGCCGCTGGTGGGGATCGAACCAGCGAGCGTCATATCGTTGGTTGGCCCTTTACGGTTTGATAAGGCTTTCATTACTTATGTATAAATACAATGTTTAATTATTTTAAAATATATACAAACTATGTGCTATTATAAATCCCATCTAAAATGTTATGTTATTTTCGGCATAGCATATATTTAAATAGGTATAATTCTCAATTCTAATCTTTTAATTTAGTTTTTACAATATTGTTTATTAAATTATTAAAACATATCAAAACAGATTTCCATAATGAATATTCAGGAATAGTTTGTAACTATTCCTCCTGAAACATAACTACGAGTATTTTTCTTCAGGAGCCTAGTGACTCAATAAATTGATTTTTTCTTAACATTTTGACCGGAAATGAGAATTTTCTAAGACGTCCAGCCAATTTTAAATGCTAAAATTTTCTGATCCTTGCTCAACACAACTTTTCCGATCGTGAGCCATGCATTTTATCGTGATGTCATGGAATGTGACGTAGGCAATTTTGGAGCGGGCTCACGGACTATACATAATATGTCCACAAACATATGTGGTATTTATTAATATCAAACATTCGATGCTCTCTTCTTGTAGGTACAGTTAGAACAAGAGTTCAAATGAAATCGCCGGCCTTTTACAGCTGCTTCTTAAAATTTCAATTTTGTTGTTACTTTTTTATACTGTATAGATCGAGCGTTTGACCACTATCTCACTTGATGTTTAGTAATCTAGAATGCTTACTGACTATGAAGTACTGCTGCCTGAACATTTTGGTGGACATTTGTCAAACTTGAGGGCGGTAGCTGGCTAGACGAGGACTCGATAGTACCCTATCACTATGCTGGGAATTTTATTTCGGTGTTTCCTTCACTGGAAGCTCAAGCTGTTGATAGGGATCGAAACAGCGTCCATCCGTTTGACAGCCGACGCTCCCACTGAGCTATCATCGCTTCATCATTGTCAAACGTCGCAAAATTGCGATGCTTCAGTGGTCACCTATTTCAACACGGAGTTGATTATATCATTGTCACGAGCCAAACTATTTATCGAAGGCAAACCGCACAAACAAAATATAGTGCGTTATGAGTCAAATGTTCTATAAATATCTGAACTAACGAATAATTTGGTTTTAAATAGCAACGGACTCAGCGCGCCACCATTCGCAAATCTAAATAAAGAATCAGTTTTACTCGACGTTCCCACTCAACACCCGTGCTCCAAACATGATAAACAAAATCCATCAGGTGTTAGTTGAAACTTCTTTTTCATATTAAACAATAACATACATGTATAGTGCTTCAAAATGCTGACATACCTCAAAAATGTAAGACACACAGTGCATTCCGCGTGAGTATCATGTCAATAACCAACAACCTGTTATTTATACGCACATTATGATGTCGATTTAGCGCGATATTTACACGAAGTCGATATCTCGTCAGACTAATGTTTCGGCTTCGTCCGGTAGCCTTCATCAGCATCTTAAAGCCTCACCATTTGTTAAATACACTATTTTGTGTCTTTTCATCTTATTTTGTTGAAAGTCCTACACGTCTAATAAACATAAAAATAACACTTATGGTAAGAGATTTATGAAGGTGAATTCTGATTGAACAAAATTTGTTTTTTTATGAAAGTAATGTCATATCTTCAAAATTGCCAATCAAATCTTGTGATATCGCCTACATGAATAAATTTAAAGCTATCTAACATTTTCAAACGTCGAGACAACCGATCGACGTCGCTTCACAGTATCTGTAAATGCACCAATCGTGTACATACTAACTATGCGTTTTATGAAGCTTTTGCCTGTGTATATCAAGCCATGACCGCCGACTAAAGTAAAACATTTTTGCCTATATGACTGTTTATATCTCAAACGACTTCTAAACTATAACGAATAAGGCTGAAGTGACATACCACGCCAAAATAAAAAATAAAAAAAATTGTTAATTTCAATTTGATGTAACCATAATCTAAAAAATATACCTTCTACGGTCTTGTATATTTTTTGTTATATTGTTATAATTTGTAAGCGAATGGATTTTGAGGTACGAGTAGAGAGGAATACTGAAACAATCTCATTCAGTCTTCCTCTCTACCCGATGGACTGTGTGAAGAATTTTTCTGACTGATTTTAATCGTTAGATACTTGTATTTACAAATATATTTACTACCGAATATAGTATACAGTAATCAAGATAACGTACATCCTGAGCATATTTATTTTTACAAACTTCTGCCAGCAACTTAGAGCGCTTGGACGACGTACAAATATTAGGAAATAGGGATGAAAATAACTTTTTTTTTATTAGGCTCTCATTGACACATTGATAATAACAAGTCAATTTGAAGTTTCTGACTGAATGATAACATAATTGTTGGTACCTACCGACAGCAAGCAATTATAAAACATTCGTTTCTTAAATCTACAACTGTTTAATATAATGAAAGCTTAACAAATTTTAAATAAAATATGCTTATCTGGGTTGACAAATAAAAAAAGCTGAGAATTATAGTTACATAATATATTAATCAATTTTTTTTTAAACCGGATATTTAACTCCATTCTTCTCCATTCCAACCACTTATCAGAACGCCTCACTAAATTTAAATAATAACCGACAGAGAAAAAATTACCGACGTTGATTTAGTGCCGCAGGAAAGTGAAATTTATAATTAACAGAGAAACAAATAAAATTTCACGTGTTTACGTCTCTCATTTTTCGCAACAATATATTTTTGTTACTCTGTGACCGCTTTACAATTTTAACGGGGACTGGAAAAGTACTAGCGCCAATTCATCCGGAATGTGTATATGAGTAAGAAAATGGCAGCGAATAAAGCGATTTCAGTTATGCCCTGAGGGCATAACTGCATTTTTTTTTATTCTCGTTTTTGTTTTCTAATTTTATTCGGCGAAAATCTTAGTCCGAGATACATACATACATGGTAGATTGAAGCGTTTCGTTTGCTACAATCTACGGACGTTTCTGAACTTGAGGAGGAAGACGTCCCTCAGATAAACGAACGCTTAACGCACGAGTTGAACAATCTGCCAAGTTTTACTTGTTAGTAGTAGAGATCGCAACGAATAATTGACACAATTAGGCCGCGGCCAAATTCTGCCACTTTTATGCACTATTTAAATCTCAAAATCACATTGCATCCTATGGCGCCGTACGCGTACTCCAAACAACAAGTTATCTGTGAAGCAGCATTAAAAAGTTTCGCCATTATACTCAAGTCTGAGTGTCGCTTAACAGCGTAAAATAAATCATTTCTTAGAAGTCTTCAATCATTAATAACCATAAATGGGTTAAGCGAAAGGTTTGCCTGTGAACTTTTGCGTGTACAGAAATATTTTCACCTTTTCTAATTGTGGCGATCAACATGCGTTAGAGCGCTCCATAATAATTCGCTTCATTTTAAATGATTGAAATCACATACATTTTTTTTTACTGTCTTATACATATGAATAATTATATAGCATCCGCCTCTCCACCGCCGCGTAAATAATATTTCACATAAATACCTTATCTAAAATGTACCAATGGCACTTTTGTAAGTAGTAAAATGAAGCCTTAAACCATTGTTTCTTGTTATAATAACAACACGTATAATCTGCTTGTTAAATCCGTTTTATTTAAACATAACTTTAATATTTGCTTTGATTTCGCCTATAGTTGCACGTCAAGCAACAAATTAATTGAACACTGTGGTGTGTAACCCACTCGACTATTTTGCGAGTAGTTATTTGATAAATTAGACAAACGTTCGATTCGTCTCGACTAGTTCTTTGATAAATTAGACTACTGCTCGATTCGTTTTTGGCGCCACTTTGATGTGCGCGAGACGTCGACGGGTCACAAAAAGGGCATAGGTAGACTACCAGCCTTGTGGGAATACCTATACTGAACGGGCGCGGGTTCTTTTTGGAATGTCTGCAACATTTTCTATCCTGGCGGGTAGGAATTAGAAAAAGAAACATTAGTGATCGGAAAGAATGTAAAAGTAACATCACAAATTTAAAATATTACATTAACTGAAAACTAAAATGCAATTCAACATAAACGTGATCCACTCACGTAGCTTCCGTTTTTCATTTTTTACTGACTGACAAAATTAGTTAAAAAAATATTTCAATTAGATTTAAATGTATTATCAGAATCAGCAGTCCCTAATGATTATAAGATCAGTGTCTTGCAGCATTGTGGAATGTTGCATCGAAATCCCTTCCGGTCGGCGGCGGAGCTCTATTCAACGAGCAAAAAATATTGGTGCTCGTGGGCACCGTGATCTAACGGACCACTATGCATAAGTCATATTTATATGTATATTTTTTTACCAGTATAGTGGTACCAGACTAACATTTAATATGAAGAATATAATTAAATTCTATGTCAAAATAGTATCTAGGCATGTTTCATAAGCATACAAAAATATACATATTAATCGATTACATTATCATATTAGTTCTAAATTCATTATCGGATAAAAATAAATTCTCGTTTACGTACAGTTTTATAATTAACTAGCTGCGCCCCGCGGTTTCACCCGCGTGCACTACGTTTTTCCCGCTGACTCAGTTATCCCACGGGAACCATACTTCTTCCAGGACAAAAAGTAGCCTATGTCCTTCTCCAAAGTCCCATGTATCTTTATACCAAATTTTATCTAAATCGGTCAAGCCGTTTTCATGTTATGTCGTGACAACGGAAAACGGGTTTCATTTTTATATATATAGATTAAATGTGATTTGTATCTCCCTAAATAGACATGACACTTATGTTATGAACTTTATAACATTCATCTTTTCAATCAGAAATAACACTAAAAAATTACGCAAGCACCCACTACCGACGACGACGTCTGAACCGCGCTAGAATTATAAATCACAATACTCATGACATGCCGTACCACTTGCGACTGCGTCATATAAAACCTAACAATACATATCGTTTAACACCACGTTGCTAAGCGAATAAAATTATTTTTAATGGATTTTCATATCGCACGTAACCAAACAATATAATTGGTGTCAAAGTCTTTTACACTATATAATATTTATTGCTTGCGTAATGTATCGAATCGACAGTGTTAGCGTGTGGTGTTTACTTTTACTTATGTGTGCGTTATTTTTACAACTCCTTTGGCTACACGACCGTCTTAATTACAATATTAATTCATGTACTCCTAGTTGTCGACACGCGTATTGAATAGGTTTTGTTGGTTGATTAGCCTAAAATGAGGCAATTTGTATGTGTTACGGGTGTCGTTGTCAATCGGCTGTTTAACACGAAGCGTCGTCGTGTTTTGAGTTTCCTGCTCGCTTGTTGTTGGTAGTCGATCTCTTCCATTACCGATTGTCGCGATCCAGGCAAATATCACATTTGACCTCGACGTCAAACTAAATTATGCGTACGATAAGATAATGTGACATTGGACAAAATTCTCTAGCAACAGAGTTGAGTGGCTCGCCAATTCAAGGTGACCGCGCGCTGGGTACGTTGACATTCAGACGCCTTTTATCAAAACTCGACGGGCTTGCGACGTCACAGACTGTTTAATAGAACAATTTCGGAATAATCAGAATATAGAGTACGGCCATAGATTATGGTTATACATATTGGGTGGGTCATGAAAAACCTAATATATTTTTTGGCGCTTGTACATATAGTTATAGCGCCAGACGTCTGTTTTTAAATCGTCGTTGCTATGCGCTAGATAATCATTATACTAGATTACATATCACTATATCATATCATTCATATCACTTTTGGTTACTAATTACCCCTTACGCTTTATAATATTGTTGATCGTGATATTGCAAAAGTTTTCACCTTAAACCCATTTTACATATTATAAAGTCATAATAAACGTGAGGGATCTTTACACTATTGCAAATAAATTAATTCCACTAAAATGTTGACTAACTTACCTAAATAACGCGACGAACAAATCGTCGCTGTCGCAATTAATTAAAAATTATCACTTACTGATATCTTGAATTAATTGAACTGAAATGTTTGCTATGTGATACCCAAATATACTCTTTCAGAAAATATTTAATCCATTGATTGTTATTGCTATTTAGGGCCGGTGTTTTGGTCCAGAGCTAAGACATTAGTTTCATCAATAGCTTTTTTTTCGCCAATTATTTCTTTTTTCGTCTGTCGTGGCAACAAATTTTGAACAATGGTTGCTTTTTAGGAGTACTGGTTTTCATACTATGGATAAAAAATATATGGAATCCTGCTAATATTATAAATCCGAAAGTTTGTGTGTGTGTATGTTTGTTACTTCTTCACGCTCAAACGGCTACACTGATTTCGATGAAATTTGGTATGGCGATAGCTTATATCCTGGATCAAGACGTAGGCTTATTTTCATCACCACCATCATCACCGTTTTTCATCAAGCGAGTACAACCGCGGGGTGCAGCTAGTAATAGATAACAGAGAGTTGAAAAAAAACTTCTCACTTAAACTGGTCCTTAGGGGAAAATGTCAGACTCTGGCCTCATGTGTAACATGAGACCTTTCTACCCGTTTTTTCTGACCAAGTCTATCAGGTCCGCGAACACAGATTAAGAATTGTAAGAATATATGTACTCACTGCATTTTTGAAGATTCGGTAGTAAATAGTTCCTGAATTACTTAAGCACACTGAAACAAACTCAAGTCATTTTTTTGAGTGTGCATCATGTTACTTTTAGTCTTATTTTGAAAAGCCCACAGTTCATATTAAATGTATACACCATTGTCCAGCTAATTCCGAAACAGAAATTTATAATCATTTTATTTTCTGCAAACACAGTTTACTGTGCTTTTTTTACGTTCAAAGTATCAAATCAAAAAAAATACTAAAGCAGGTACACCCAATTCAAGCCCGTTAAGAGGGAGAGAACCGCAAAGACACCTCACATAAGGCAGTTATTAAAGTCGTTCTCAATCATTATTAGTCGTATATTCTCCAAATGTATCATAATGAGAACTCCTTGGTATCGATAAGTTTGCAAGTTGGCTGGGAGCCATTCATCCTTGTTTAGGCAGCCTTAGGTTAGAAGTACGTAACGGAGCAATTTTTTACTTTGGCTGGGAGCCATTCATCCTAGTTTTAATATATTCTAATTTAAAGAAAAATAATGAAGTAAAGGATAGTGAATTAGTGTAATTATTTTTCTTACAAATGTGTTCGCTAGAAAATTAATTAGAGGTATGTTTTTATACACTCTATTTTTCTAAGGTTATACAAATTTCAATCATATTCAATAAATATGAAATATTCTTCACATTTACTCAAACAAAACAAATTTAAGAAAACTATGATCTTTGGTTTCATTCCGTTTTGTATCAATACGAAACGTTCTTCTGTCTAACCCTCCTCATTAGTTTACTTATGGATTTTTTTCCACGAAAGCAGGTGCATGAAAACCAGCGTGCCACTGTACGTGGGATACGCAAAGTAGTTCACGGGATAATAGCTCAGCGCGGGGAGCGTCGCCCGTCAAAGTGACGGACACTGGTTCGATCCCCAACAACAGCTTGAGCTTCTGGTGAAGGTAACACCGTTATACAATTCCCAGCATGGTGGTAGGGTATTTTCGAATACCCGCCTGGCTAGATACCACCCTCAAGTTTGAAAAACTGTCACCAGACACAGTGTGTTCAGGCAGCAGTCCTTTAGAGCCAGTGAGCATTCTAGGTCTAGCGTGATAACATCTTCGACCACATCTTCACTGACCATCAAGTGAGATAGTGGTCAAACGCTTCTATACAGTATACAGTCTTCTATACAGTATTAAAAAAGTCATTTATACGGAAAATTGCTTCTATCGATAGCCTTCCACGGATCGAGTCATTTCCATTACTCGCGTTGGCGAGACTGCGCCCGCGGGCTGTGTCAACGAAAACGACAGCACACCGGCATGCGGCATTCCAGACGTCACTCTCTGTACGTTAGACAGGAAAAATAAAGTGCACGCTCTAAAAAAATAAATTGTATTATTTATACGCCGAAACGATGAAGTAATTTAATAGAATATTGTGTTTGATCAATCAAATTGTCCTGACCACTCTCAGTTCGGCTATCGTTGTATCTAAATATTTAAAACGTCTTAGCGGCCTTTATGTAGTTTTAATAGATCATTTGGCATGTTATGCGCTAATAGTTTAGAGAAAATTACGTGCTGACGTCGAATCAAGATTTTATTAATATCTAGATGAATTGAAATTAGTAGACTATTTAAACTGTCTGAATCGCACTTTATGGCCAACTTTGTTTAAGAAGTGCTCATTATACCAATAGGACGGAAGGACAGTGCGTCATCTGTAAAATTCACGTAGCATGCAACGTTGACACAAGTAATGAAGACATCGGAAAACATACCTAAAATGTACCATGGGCGCTAATACGAATCGCTGCATTAAAAGGCGTGAGCAACGCTATATAAACGAACCATTGTGTGGCGTTAAACGATGTTATCAAACCCCTAATATTTTGACATGTAATTATGTCCGCCAAATTACACAGCACGCCATGTTAACCACGCCCGGAGCCAGTCGGTTCGGTGGTCACCGACCACCGTAGTAATGCATTTCCTTGTTTGTCCACGCCGACACCGATTGTTCACGCAATATCACCCTAAGAAACTTCTACATATGTACATATAGAGTTGTATGTAGCCGTAAAAACAAAGTAGGTACAAGAAAAAACTGCATTTTATGAGAGCGAGTTGATGTTTTAATGAGATTGTTGTTACTAACTAGGACGTTACTGCTCCTGTTATCTACGCAGCTGGAGAAAATGTTGAATAGAAACTTTTTTGATTTACTTTGTCTTGTGTTTAATACTTTGTTCTCTTTTGTAAACGGTATATTTAATATTTATTATTTATCTGTCATCGAACATGTATAAATGGCATTCTGTATGTATTTCACAGTACTGCCGTGTCCATACTGTTAGCTGTAAGTTTTTCTAAAATGAATAAATCTATGAATAGTTCGTCATACTTCTTCGTAGAAATGAATGGCTTATTTCTACATATAAATATTTTTATAACCGGTGTTGTTTACAGCTAGCATCTTTATAATGAACTATAATTATCTATTTAATATTAAAAAATAAAACCACAAATTGGTATTACTTGGGATAATAGAATGTTTGTTGTTCCCAGAATTTAAAACTAGTGTGGAATTTGTTTCTTGTAATTTATTATATTCTATGGAAGCTGTAAACCGTTTTGAGAATATGTATATATACAAAAATGATCTTATTCGAGAACTGAGCTGCCCATATGGTCATGGCCACCGCCTGTCACCGGGTGTTAAGTTTACTAATTTCATATTCAGATTCAGTCTATAGCGAGGCCAAGCCAATTCCAATAAGACAACGTCAAAAATTCATAGCTGTCTGAATCTATGCTCGGCCTATGTCGGTTTTGTATGAAATTGAAAAGTAAGATGCTAACAGACTACGACAAATGACGAGCTGTATTTAGCTTCACTGTATCTAGAATTGAATCAAGATTGATTCAATTTGGACGAATTAAAAATAGCAGCATACCAAAGCTGTCAAAATCATCCCTTATGAGCCAAGCCTAATGCCATAATAGTACACTTAGGTCCCTGAACAGCAACCAACAGCAAACTACATGTGAAATACACTTGCTACCTCTTTCCGAAGAGCATAAATGTAATTGGTTCTTTAGAAATCGTTTTAGTTGTTAATAATAAATAAATAAATAAAACTCTTTAATTTTCAAGGTCTAACGCGAATTTAAAACGTAAATGAGAATAAGAAAATTAATTGGTTCACTCATGAGGGAACCAATTTGATTTTAGAATTTATTTGTTTAGCCTTGAACCTCACTGACTGGTTAGCCCTAATGGAATCGAGGAAAGAATTAGGCCTGTCCAAAGCTATCCATGCTGGCGTTAGAAAGTACTTTACCATCAATTAAACTGCTCGTACCTATGAACGCCCGTTCCTTTGATAAGCTTATGTATCTCGATAGAAATGTTTTGTACTGATTATAACAAAGTTCAACCTCATTACCTCAATTGAAGTATTTATTTTTATTTACTCTAGTACCTACGTCGTAACTGCGTCAATCCCAAAACACTCGCGACACTGCAGTAAACAAGTTTTCCGTCTAGGTAATTACTTAGTACGTCATGAATACACTATATAGAACATAAACAATATAATTGTCAATTCTAAACGCGCGATCCCGATAAACAAAGCCCCAGAATCGTTCCGAGCGATCCGCACAGTATGTAATCGGTGCGGTACAGTGAAAATTGAATTCCGTTTAATCTGGAAGTGGGTGAAATGAAATTCTCCATAGTGCGTGCTTTATCTAGGAGACGGTGCTGGGGTGCAATCTCGTTGGTATGGAAAGGAACCCTGCATTACAGTACATAATCTTTCATTGAGATTTACTCAACATCATTGGATTAATATATTATGAAGTAGTAATTGGATTTGACACTAAACGGCTCTACCGGTAACGCGTGTCCGAGTTGGTGCAATAATGCCCGTCTTACATAATTTATCGTACATTTTAGTCACTGATTTACTGTAATTTATAAACCTAATAAATGGACAAAAGAACTCGTACTGTTCTTTCAGTTTACTGCATGATATGACGTTGCTCCCTTTTGCATTTTCTTTATTTATGTCTTTTTACACTTCTTTAATACTAACCGCGTATGTATTGGAAATTTATATTCCATTCTGCGCTTATAAATGAAGCTATAAAACTTCAAACACATGCGCACAATATGTTCAAGATCCTTACATATACGACGTATTACAGGGTATCAATTCTACTAACACATTGCTCATAGATTGTCAATGAATCGTCGTTTTTTCTTGTTTTGCTATTCTACTTGGAGTATAATTGTAATAACACATATAAATGCTACACAGATCTATTTTCTGCCGCAATTCAATTGTTCACAATGCAATCGAATGCAATTGTTATTTTAGCCGAATATCAAGTTTATTTATGATAACCTTTGAACGACTATTGCATTTTTTATCAATGGTTTGTCTTAATAAATAAGAGAATTGCCACCCTGAATATCATCATACTTGATTAGTTAGTATTTTGAGAATACGTCCATATGGAAAATAATAAATGTCACGCAGAATAATCTTTTAATAGCATGTACCTATTTGCATTTCATATAGGTTGTACCATTGCTATAAAATTATGCAGCGAGAGTGTTACCATTGGTCCATATTTACGGCGGTGACATATCATGCTGTCAAACATATTTTTCTGGCTTAATTCTAGGCTGAGTTAATTTTGGAACATAATCTCATTTTTGTGGTTGGACTATGTCACCAAGAGACAGATCATTTTGCGTTTCCGGAGAAATGTCGCTGTCAACGACCGACCACATACAGTGCTCAGATCCGTTATATTACCCGAGTGATCGACCTGGATTCCTGCCACGATCCTGGCGCCGGCTAATTATAAACACTCGCGCATGGAACAAACAATTCCATGCTAATCGCACAAGGAGTAGATTCGCTTATACCAGACCCCCTAGCGGAGTTGGTTAATGAGAACTCCGTAGCTAGTTTATCATTGCAAACGACGTGCTAATTGTTCCAATACACTGACTCTAACGCCACTGAGGTCAATACCTTGATACATTCCTCGTATCAAATTATATTTTAAATATGTTCCAATGTTTTGTTTATACCATACGATTGCTTGCTGAACTAGAGTTGAGCTCGACACACCTATCTCACAACCGCGCCATTCAGCTGTTTTTTAACAAAGATTAAAAGCAAATTCACATTTGAAATGGCATCTCGGTATGTCCACAGTCTATTTAAAATTCACACATTCAGCGCAGACTTAGTAAATAGGTAAAAGTGAGTTGGCGGTGATTATTTGCTCGAATTTCTCACGTTACGGTGGGACATTGGGGACGCGCGTCAGCCAGCACCAAAACAACGAGGTCGGTCTCAATTCACGAATGCGGAATCGTCTACTTGAGCTGGAGAATAGGTAAGTATAGCAGCGATAACGAACGAGCCAGTCGTGTCCTCGCGGCCGATAATTGCGGTTGCTACAATAATAAATATTTATACTAATACCGCGTTAAATTGTTGTCCAGTGTTCGGGTTATGTAGGTAGGCTCGAACATCTAGCCTTGCGTTTAAAACCGTCAAGGTGGTCAGTAAAGAGAGTGCACCGTTTGCCCGTGTCGTAAGCTCGCACGACGAGCGAGCTCTAGTGCAGTGACCCATCAGCCGTGCGTGAAGTCGGGACGATGGTGCGCAAAAGGGACGGGTCCGCTCGTTCCCTCATCAGGACGCTGGCCGATACGCTTCGGTGGCACTCTCTACGGGCCTTCTCGCTGGTATGTTCCGTAAACAACTTAATAATATGATGCTTTGCTTTACTAACAAAATCTATGGATCCCATAATCCGAAATAAACGTTCATTCATTTATTTATTTATTTACAACTATTGAAGGGTGCAAAACGCAAACCTGGATATATCTTCATACATAGGTGAGCGAAATTTAAATTTATACTCATCTCATGTAAACTCCACTACCATTTGTAGAACATTTGTGTGTATGAACATGTCTGTTTGACCTGTGTCTGGGTGTGTATATGTATATAAGTATATATATATATATAAAAGTATGTATTTAAGTATATCAGTCATCAGGTTACCATAGTACAGGCTCTGCCTAGTTTGGGACCTGAAGACCTTGTGTGATTGTCGTCCCATAAAAAAAAAAAAAAAAAATCGCTTACAAATTGGTTGAAAATAATAGAGACTCGCTCATGTTGCACTCATATTACATTTGATTAGATTGAACGCACCAATTCAAATCTGTCTTGTAGGAACTTCATGTTTCCAAATCGCGCACATCTTCCCAGCTTTGATTGTTTATCAGATAATAATAAATCGATACGTGTGTTTGTGTCGTCGTACGTGCGGTAACGCAATGTTTTGACATGTGCCTGATGCGTCCGTGTGGCGGTCCCAGGTCGTTCACGTGCCTTTATCGGAATCTGACCTCAAGGTCGGGAGATCACGTTGCGTCCATGATGGTAAACGATACCTTGTCATTGGAGATATCTATCAGTACGATTATCTTATGAAAGGCAATGGAATTATCACGCCTCTTGGCATCTCTCTTTATTTGTTGATATAGTATTATTTTCGTTAAACATCAATATAATTATGAATGTATAAAACACGGGAATTACTCACGTAGTAAGTCAGAGGGTTCCAACTATAGTTCTCACTTATTACGTGAGTAATTCCCGTGTTTTATACATTTGTAATGTGTCAAAATCACGTCAGTTTTAATAACAAAATCAATATAATTAATTAATACATTGGGTTATTGGTATGTTTTAATTTGTACTTTGTCATTTATACAATTCACTAAGTACTCATTTTGAGTTTTAAGGTTGAACCAGGCCATCAGTTATATAAATTGATTGAAAATTAATTATACTGACGTTTCGGAATCTTGTATCGTGTCTATTTATCCTACGAACCTTCAAAGAATCCTACTGAATTGTAATGTAACAAACCGACTAGGACTCACGTGGTAAACACTGGAAAATTACTCTCCGACCAGTTTCGAACTTATTTGCAGTTCTTCATCTGGGAGTTATGATCGTGCCAGGCGGCGAGCGCGAGCCTCAGCACGTAACTCCTCCAGTTACGTGCTGAGGCGCGCGCTCGCCGCCTGAGTCGTGACCACGTGAGTCCTAGTCGGTTTGTTACATTACAATTATGGAAGAAACTCGCGATAGTTTTCAGACTCAAATCCTACTGAACCTACGACAAATATACATAATGTTAAATACGATACAAATCATCGTATTATAAGAGGATTTTAATTGAAACGATGATAGCTTAGCAGGGGGAGCGTCGGCTGTCAAACTGACGGACACTGGTTTGATCCCGAACAACAACCTGAGCTTCCGGTGAAAGTAACACCGTTATCAAATTCCCAGCATGGTGGTAGGGTACTTTCGAGTACCCGCCTGGGGTCAATCTCAATTATGAAAAACAGTCACCAAACACACAGTGTGTACATGTGTACGAGTAGATAATACATTCAATAATACATATACAGTTCATATGTAAGTAAAACTATAATATTCGTTAAAACTAAACTTGTGACTTTCGGCAACTGAGGTTGAGATATTGAGTAAATTCAATTCTACGATCAGTCATTTTGCATTATGTGCTCTCTTATGAATCCATTAAACTCATTTGCGTCGTAGCGTGCAGCTACACAATAAAGTCGCTGATATAGGGCAAATAAATGTTAGTACCGGCGCGAGCTAAGGCTTACCATTGTTATGACGTTGTTTGTTTACATGTTACGACTATGTACCTATGTATGTAAATGCAATTGTAGTAGCACCTATTATACATTAACATGTACTTCAAACACGTTCGGTTTGTTACTTAATGTCACTCATTCCATTCGGCAAAGTGCATAGGATTAGGCTCATTATAATAAAACATGACTTTTCGGCGTTGGAGCCGTTAGCCGGAGGATTGCATATGTATCTTTTAGCCAGCCAATACAAAAATAATATTAAAAAAATTAAATACGTCGATAAACGGGCGTGCTAATAGCCGAATTAGCGCTGTGACAATCCGTATAATAACCTATACTAACAACAGTTCAATACCTTCTGCATTGCTGAGCATTCTAGATCTAGGGTTGTTCGAAACCGTCTTTTAAGTTGTGAACGCATCTGTGCCGCACAATTATATTTTGTCTATGCTCCAAGATGTAGTCGTGAGAGAAGTCGTGTATATTTTTTTATTTGTTTGATTTTAATTGTTTTTGCTAAATTTTTTGAAATCGACCGCATTTGGGCCGCAAGTATAATTGCACGTAGTTTTGAGTGTAAATTAAGTGATATTGTGAACAACTGTACCTTGTGATATCGCATTTTGTTGGCTGATTGACCCCGCAGCAAGGAAAGTATATCCAATTCAATATGTCTAATTAACACGAACGCATTCTTGTTTAGGCTAAATATTGATTTGAATTACTCCTATTAGCCCGATACAGCACCGAACACGTAAGTTGCTTTGTTTGAATTCTTGTTAGCACCGTGACACCGCGGTCAAGTTAGTTTCCCTCCATTTGTAAACCTGGAACCAGCTGGATGACTCTGTTACACCTTTCCCATCAAGCCCGGGTTTCGAAACTAACAAGGGTGATAACATCTTCGACCACATCGTCACTGACCATCAAGTGAGATAGTGGTCGAACGCTAGATCTATGCAGTATAAAAAAAACGCATACAAAAGTCAAGAAATTAACTTTATAGTGACGCTCGTGCGCAAGTTTTCCACGATCGTTCAATTCGCTCTCTACAAATATTTGTGTTCGGAAAATCAGTAACGTCGAAGTTTTTCCGCTTGAAGTAGTCAAACTCTTGATAGTTCGTCAATCAATAACTGTTCGAGGTGTTTTATCTTATTCGTCCACCGTTGTTATGACTTTCTCGTAACTTATCAGATCGACATCTAAGTATGAGTTGAGTAAGTGCTTGTTCCGAGGCTTTTTGCTTTTGTATATTTAGAATAGTGATTAAATCGTATTGTCAGATAACGAATAATCTTGAAAGTGAGTACATAATGCTATTACATGTTGTCTTGGTTTCCTTTTGCGTACTAATATCACTTCAGTGACGCCGTCTACGCCACCGCCGCCGCAATGCAATGAAAATAGTTCATACAATTAAAGGTAGATGGCGCTAAGAAAAAAATCCCCTCAGATGTTAAGTGATAATCATTGGCTGTATAATATTGGTATATATTCATTGGTACAGATAATATGCCGCCCTTATTATTCTTTAAAAATACTTATTGTAAGGGGCATGTATCTAGCTTCTTTTTGCGTCTTTATATAGTCGTATGTCTAACTTATCGATGTCTTCTACGCTGTTCTTGCCGGTTAGTGGTATCTTCTTGAAACTTCCAGTCATCATTTATCAGTTACCTAAATATCTATTATCTTTACCATATTAATAATTCGATTGGATAGAGGACTGCTTCTATACCTTAGATGGCAAAGCGTTAGGACGGTATTCTGTAGTCGTGGGTTCAAATAGTATGTTCGAAACAGTCTGTTAGGTTGTAAACTAATTTCAGATGTGAAGGTTGTGAACGCATCTGTGCCGCACAATTATATTTTGTCTATGCTTGCCAAGATGTAGTCGCCGAAAAAGGACGAGTTTAATTTGATTTGTTTGATTTTAATGCTAAGTTTGTTTGAAATCGACCGCATCTGGGTCGGAAGTGTATAAATTGCATGTAGTTTTGAGTGACAATTCAGTGATATTGTGAACAACTGTACTTTATGGTATCGCATTTTTTGGCTGATTTTTGGAGCAGCACGGACCTCGGAAAGTATATCCAATGCAATATGTCCAATTAACACGAATGCATTCTTGTTTAGGCTAAATATTGATTTGAATTACTTTTATTAGCCCGACACAGCACCAAACACATAAGTTGTTTTGTTTGTAAAATTCTTGTTAGCACCGTGACACCGCGGTCAAGTTAATTTTCCCTCCATTGGGATTTTTCCCACCTGGAACTAGCTGGATGACTCAGCTACACTTTTCCCAGCCGGCCCTGGTTTCGAAACTAACATAGTAGCTATTGTCACTAGTAGCCAAATGTAAACCATAAAAAATCTAAACGTATAATTCATGGAATCTAACCCTTAAGCGCTGCAGAAATATATCACTTTTCCTACATTTATCTCGTATTATAGAGCTCTACATATCTTTCATGCCGTTTGTCAGAGCTCCTCAATGATGTAGTGTCGCTTCGGCTGAACGCTATAAATAAGCCTCGGAATCAAATACCAGCCGTCGCGTCAATCTTAGCTTGTAAAAGCATAAGACTCTATGAGACAAACGCTTTCAATGTTTTACATGACACGGCCATCCCGTAATATTTAATCTGAAAGTGGAGCACCTGTTGTTTTTATTCGGTTGGATTGGCGTCAACGGAGCATTAAATTTAGGAATATTTCGATTAAGTTCGTCTAGCAACAAAAACTTTGTCTAGATTATGGATAGCGGCTAACTCCAGTTATGAATTGGTCTACCCTATATTAGGCGGTCGTAGCATCTACTTTTATCAATGTATGGGAAGCATGCGAAAGCATATAAATTTTGTGAACTTTAATCTAAATATGCGTGCTAATCGCCGACTCAAGCTATTGTAAAATTCATGTAAACGATATTTTTAGTTTTATATAAATAGTTCTCTCTTATTGCTTTTCTATGCGCACATCCACACAGCTTACAAAACACATTATAAAAAATTGGCATCTCGCTATAGTGCCCGTGGCCTACAGACCAAGAACTTTTATGAATCGAATTATTCGCGACAGTGTAAAGGTTCATTTGTTTGTGAACAGATCTAATGGGTCGTGTGGGCAAACCTAAGTAGGCGGCGAATGCTAGATTAGAGATTAATATTTTTGTCTTGTCCTCATCCACATCCCTAATACAGCGTAGGCGTAATAGGTACGTACGCCACTTTTACGAGCAAAAAGCAAGTTCAAATATTTTTATTTCCTTATTTAACGCTAATATCCTGTTGCATGGAATTCGGGGGTCCCTCGTTCTTATCGAGGCTAGGAATGCGTAATAGCCACATTAAACCAAGACCCCACTTAAGCTTTATTTCTACTGTCCCATTCTTATTCTTGTTATGTGTTTCCGACGCCTCTAAAGATATATAAAGTACTGTTTTCCTGAAAATGAACTACAAGTATTCTGAAAATGGAGAATAAGAAAAAAGCAGTTGCAGTGTGTCTGGTTGATCAGAGACTGGTTTGTTATCGGGGCGGCAGCAATACATTGGAGCGGGGAGTAGTGGCGGAGTTTCGACGGCGGTGGCGTCGGCAGCGAGTCCTATCGCCTGAGCCGCCATCCGCAGAGATGACTATGCTCGGCTCCCTCTCATTCATTAGAGGGGCGCAAGACGTCGCGCGCCGCCCGACGATATCGATTTTGTCCCACTCGCCCTCCGCACGCCACCCCTGTACCCCCGCACTCAGCATCCGACCTCGAGTGCTCTCCTCTCGCGCCTACCGAACACCTCCAATAGAATCTACGCCTTAACGATATGACGCCACAGTTCAAAATCCCAATCCCCGACAGACGACCAACGCTAACCCCGCGATTCCTAATGGACCCTCGGGCCGAAAGTCACTCGGTCGAGATTACATTGACACCGTCGCCGTCCGTGCAGCTGGAAAAAATAAGCTTTTTGTTACAATTAAAATGGTAAATCAAACCAATTTAAGTAATTGCGAGGTCAAACTTTGAAGTGCCGGCGCGACAACGACGAGCTTTTCAAACTCGTATGATTTTAATGGCTTTGCTCTTGCTTAGTTTGTCATATGAATGAATAGCTTCAATAATTTTTTGGCTTCGTAATAAATTATATCATTTCTTTATTAATATTCCATCTCTATGGAGTTTCTCTGTCGCTTATGACTTGTTTATGCAGTTAATAAATATCCTCACCGGTACTTGCTTGCCTGTGCGTTGAAGATGTTTGTGTAATTCATCTTTCTATACAGTTTATCTTTAACCAGTTTATCTTTCCAATCTCCATTATAGAATGAATACAGAATAGGACTGTCTAATACGTATGTAAATAGACGATTCGAATGTTGGTGTGATTATTACGATAAGATAAATGACTTAACAGGACCAACGAGCACAGAAAACTATTCACAATAGATTAGTCATAAGTAAAATGACGTAGTTGGATAACTATATTAACCGACTTTCAAGATACAACCGCGAAACATATTCTTAAAAAATAATAATACACAAGTCGCTTCAAGTGTGCCTTTAAAATTTGAAGCGTTTCACCTCAATTTAACCAGGATTTCTCCAGGCTCCCGTCCTTGGATCCTGACCTGATGATCAAGGGGAAGTATACTCACAAACAAAAAAACTAAATTTCTAATCGGCTCAGGCGTCGCTGCTTCGTCGTGTAATCGAGAAACTAACATACATAATATTAAAAAAGATTAAGATGCCAACTAATTGACCAAATCCTCCTTTGTTGAAGTCGGTTGAAGAGCCGAAAATAATAATATGGCTATTTTGTTAATTCCGGCCGTTTCAGCCAATTCTGTCCTCGAAATAGATTTCACATGATTTGATTACGGACAAAATAATTTCAGAAATGTCGTCATAGATAATCAATGATCAGAAAATAATCAAGCGGTAAATAGAAATATATATACATTAAATTACTTTTTTTTAAAATATATATGTGTGGTATCCGGCTTTACTCACGTTTATAGTCGAAGTTTTGACCTAGGTTTCGAGCATGTCCGATGCTTATCCTCAGGTGGCTATCGTCAGGTGGCCTCAACTAGCTAGCTTAACCTAGCCTAGGTCGAAACTTCGTCTATAAACATGAGTAAAACCGGATACCACATATTATATATAATAAAGTGACAAACTCACGAGAATTTCCAATCAAAAAAACTTTTTTATAGCCATATTATGTCATCCAGTCTACTCGAGACTACGATCACTGAAATGTCTTAAAACGGGATCAAAATATACACTATTAAACAAGTTTAAAGCTGTTTTTGCACTGTAAAAACTCAAGGGATCTTTAACCTATCAAACTGGGTTAAGCAACGTACGGTGTTAAAGTCGGTTCCATTTTTTGCTAAACATTTTTCTTTCACTCTTTTCAGTGACCTTTGCTACTCACGGGATCAATTCTCATTGTGTATATTCACCGATTTCTTCACCCGCAATTAGGAAGTCGTCCAAGTAGACGTAACACTTTTCAGTTATTGGAGTGTAACTCAAAATCAGGTTGTCCGATTTTGATGAAATTTGAATCGGACTACCTCGGAGGTACATCCTATCAAACAAAAAAGAATTTTGAGTATCGGTCCAAAAATGGGGAAGAAATCGGTGAACATATATAAAATAAATTACAGTCGAATATATGTATAAGCTCCTTCTCATTTTGAAGTCTGTTAATAAGTATTCTGATAATCGTAGAACAAACTCGCACGACGACTTCCACATAAAAACGGCCTGATGTGTCAGTACCTCAGATTAAACCAGCCTGTATACTCAAAGGTCAGTGGATACTATACCCCAAAGTGCACTCAGCTCAGTTTTTAAATAAGCCGATCGAAATTTTGACATTCGTATATTTTTCTATCCGTACTGGCAGGATTTTAATACATTTTCATAAATTGATCTCAAAAGTTATGATTAATGGTAATTGTGGATGCATGTAAGTAACATTTGTACAATTACTTTTTGGGTTGCGGCAGCGGAACGTTTAATCAGTTTAGTCAAACCAAACATTTCAAGACTTACCGTTTTATTTATTGGAGATATCAGGAAATATAAATAAATTCTATATCGATAGACATATTATTATGTAGGTATATGATTTTAAAATATACCTGAATCCTATTCAATATAATATACCTATCCATAAAAAGAAATATTCAAATCGTCATCTCAGCCAGAGGACGTCCATTGCTGGACATATGCCTCCCCCATATAGGGGGTTTTGGCAATACCCCTTGGCAGGCAGGTTGGCGAGCGCAGTATGATTTCCGATACTCAGAAGGCGCTGCTGCCCACCTACTGATCCCTTGATCAGACCACGTGATCCCTTACGGCACCCGCGGGAATTGATTGGGGAGTTAGTTCTATTCGAGGCCGGTACCACCGCGACACAAATATTCTAATAAAATAACTTTATTGTAGTAACAACTTAGGCGCCCTATTTGCCTTCTTGCGTCTATTTGCGACCACTATAAGCCAAATACTATTATATTTATACAAATTATATTGAATTCGAATCGGCGGTGAGCAACACATTTCATGAAAGTTTTGAATCTAAGTGTGGCGTAGGAACACATGTGTATCTCCGAAATAAAATGAAGCCAGGCCAGAGATACTGTTGGTTTGGCCGTCGGACTTAACGGAAACTCAGGCTTGAGCCAGGGCAAGTCCGAAAATGCACAGTATAGTATTAGGGCTCTTTGTAATACCTGCCTAGCTCTAAGAAACCAGAAAATCCTTCATATAAGTATCTCACAGTGTGTTACGGCTGTATAACGTGATTATAAATCCGTAGTTGAGGGCTGGTCGTAATGGAGCAACTAACCCATTAAAGATGCATTGATTCGTTTGTACGCAATAAATTCCGTCAATTATAGCCAATACTAAACACGCTGTGATTTGTCGCAACTAAACATAACGTGCTCTAATTGGTCAGTACCTCTTCGGGTGCTCGTTATTTGAATCTCTAATTCGGTATCATATCTTAGTGCATAATCACAATATAGTTATAGTTACGGAATTCGGCAGATCAGCTCTCTTTGGGTTTGTTGCTCAAAGGTTGGCCGTTATTATTTTGTCCAGCACATTCGATTTTAAATATATGTTGTGCCGACCCCACCTAGTGTGGTATAAGGACAAGAAGAAGAAGATTGATTTTAAATATGTATAGCTAGTTTCTACCGCATTTTCATTAAGCATCAAACCTTACACATGATATAAACATATATCATGGAGAATTATAATTCATTATTTTAGTTAAACGATCCCACTGAGCTATAAGAGAACGCGGGCATCGTTGCGGTAGGTCCATCTCTTGCACAGTTTCATTTCTAATCTGTAGTGGTAGGTATAACTGTGTATATGTATGTATTTACTAATTTACTTGTTACTGTCAATGGTTATCATATTAATAGAATACTGGTATTTTTTAGCTACTACTACTATTTTACTACTTTACTATGGTATACTGGTACATATAAATACGGGCCTATGCACATATATATCCCATCAGTTCAGGTACTTAGGGAAACAACAACGCCAGACATATTTAGTTTCAATCCAAGTATGTAGTATTTTAAATATTACGTTAAAAAACGTTAATAAATGAGTGACGTTCTATGAAAAATAAACTTGACCCATCCACGTTCAGGATATGAAACATGTCTCGTGTATCCTCACATCGTACTTAATAAATATATAAAATTAAGTAAATCTTTAAGGTAGGTTCAAAACCTACGGCGGACACAAGTTTCGTCCGTAGAGGCCTTCCTTAGTGCCTCATTCAAGCATCCGTTTACAAGCAGTTATGTCTCAATTTGCATAACGTCCACATGCACCACTATCTTTGTGTTCTAGCAGCTGTATTTCTATTAGCCTTAATTGATATTTGTAATACGAGTGTTGTTCTCGTAGTGTTGTGCTTCAGTCCAAGTAATTAAAATTGTGTAAAATTAAAATAAGTTTTTTGCGATAAAGTCTATAAACTGATAGTTTTATGAATGACAATTTTAAAATTAGACTTTTTTAAACATTTCTCGGGTACAAATGCGTCAAATAAGTTACCGTGTATTTTTGTACTCACTAAAACTACCAGCAATCTAATAACACTGCTCTAATAATATAAAACGCATTCTTAAGTGTTTTACGAATTTGTGTTTTAATGTAAACCGAATAAGCTCCTTTATTTTTACTGAATTTACCTAGTTTAAGTGAATAACAGAATTATCATCATTATGTGTTTATCAACTTTATCGAATCAACAATGTGGGTGTATAATTTCTATTGCTATAATAAAATAATATCGGCTTAATTATTATAAAAATAGCCTATCAAAGGCGTCTGCACGGACCTGCCTCAACGAGGGGAGCTGTAGGGGTAGGCTATGGTATTGCATTCGACGATCCGCCGACTGCAAGGGTGGTTTTGCATAAGTATACCTTGCTGTCTGTAGTTTACACCCCACTGTGTGTCTGTCTGTCTAACCGACATATTTATGAATCCTGTGGTGCAATTATTTCATATCGCACACCATTTCATCGTACGAGCACTGTCCTACTTAATTAATATCGACCTCTCGACCATTTTCGACGGTTATAAATTTTATATCCGTTTATCTGGACTGGCATCGGAGTCTAAAATAAACACCAAATCGATAGGGCCTCGTTCGGTTGAAACTTCGAGCCGGTATTTCCGGCGCCGAGCCGCATGCGAAATGATACATTTCAGCTAAATTACGGTTCAAAGTTGAGCATAAAATGAGACAGTCTAAGTCGCGCAGCGGTTCTCCAATGGATGATGTTGATTAAAAAAAGCGTGCGTGCCCACTTGACGCATAGTGTTAGCATTTCGCGTATGCGGTGGCACTAATGAAACGGGCCCGCGTGTGGTGTGCGGCCTATAGCTACGTACGCAGCCTTGCATTGGGTCGGGTCGTTGAACCCGTCCGCCCACTATCGTGGTAAATATGCCGAATGCACACAGATGCGCGCGCTGCGCCCCGGCCGCCCGCCCTACCCGCCCGACGCCGCCGCGGCCGCCGCCGCCGTCGCTGCACTTCGCACGCATACACCCCACACCACCCCTCTTAAAACTCCTAATTGATTGCACAAATTTTCTCGCAATAACTGTCTTTTTACGGTGTTAATGATGTAAAGTTGCGCACTTCTGTCGCTTTAATTGATACTCGACGAGTTGATAAGTTGTAAACCAGAGTGCCTAATGCGACGAACCCTCGTTTGCATATCACGGCAGTGTGGCGGCGGCGGCCTCCCCGTCTACACTATGAAAATTTAATTAGCATGTGGCGAATTTGCTTTTCGATAGTTGAATCCTTTTCTGTACAGTTTGAAACATTCGATGTATCGCGCAGCGCACATCACACCGCCGGATGTTTCAATCAAATCCTAAGCAGGGCATTAAATCTATCTATTTAACTTCCCTATTCCACTTATTCTATAATTTATTGCATAGCGGAAGGGTATCTGTTACAGGTTTAGAAACTGAGTCCGTAGCACGTAGCGATTTTCAATATGCTGATCCCCTGATGTGCGTCGATATTTGTAATTTGTGTTTTCGTTCCAATTATCTAATATCTGATTCAATCTATAAAGTGCCATTGAAGGTAGAAAAGCAACAGATTAAATAACTCGTCTAATTCACGCTTACTCATTACCATTCGCGACCCATGGTTTCATCCGCGTGGAGTACGATTTCTCCGTTGCCATTCGGGAACGTCTGGTGATCCCATATGAACCGTTTAGTCTATTTTAATATATCGGATGCGATACTCAACAGTGTAAAGAATCTTATTACTAAATTCCATGCATACATTCGTATTTAAAATATTGTTATTAAGACTAGGATTTAATACACATTATTACTATCGTCATAGTTTTTTATATAGGACGTCCAGTGCTGGAACGATGGCCGCTTCAAATCAGTTCTTATAGATAGTAGGAGACCCATTCATAATGATCCATTGCAAGCGGCCTGCATGCAGGCCGCTATAGGATTTGTTGCTTGCTTTCATTTTTGATACGGATCTCATGATTCTGATACCATTTCTTGGAGGAGAAATCCCGAGCACAGACCTCTGAAACTCATGGTGCTCGTTGTGGTAGCAATGACTTATTCGTAATTATATCGTTATGCGTCTCGCGGGTGCGGTGGTGGTGCTTATGTTCCAATACCTAGCTTAAAGTTTGCTAAAACTGTCACCTCTCAACACACAGTATGTTTAGTCAGACAGCTATCCTGAAGACTTTCTAGGTCTAGCGTGATTCCACCTTTGACCACATCGTCGCTGATCATCAGTGATCAAATTTATATTTATATAGTATTTAAGAAAACAGGCGATCATACAAAAAGAGAAAGCTCTTAATTTGTATTTTGCTTAGATTTTATGAGGTCCGTAAGGACCTAGGTCAGTGGGATGTTTTATATTAAGCATCACTAAAATACTAGTTTTTAACCAAATTCATGTTTATGAAGGTATGCTAGGTCCAACCGTCAAACTGGCGGACGCTGGTTCGATCCACACTAACGGCTTGAGCTTCCGGGGACAGTAACACATTTATAAAATTCCCGGCATGGTGGTAGGGTACTGTCGAATAGCTGCCTGGCTAGCTACCACCCTCTAGTGACAAACTCTCACCAAACACAGTGGGTTCAGGCAGCAGTCCTTGAGAGCAAGTAAGAGATAGTGATCAAACGAGAGATAGATATACATTATATATACAGTATAGAAATATATTTAGAAAGCACACTACAATACAATCGACCATAGTACTCAAGATCACAAAGCATACATTCATAACATTAATGTTAACGACATGTTTACATACACATTTATTCATTTAAACATTTATGCTGGTCAGGGTTTGAACCTTCGCAGTGATTAACACACAAGGTCACCAGGATAGTGACCCTGTATCGTCACACAGTACCTGCTACAGCAACAACTTTATATCGAACTTGTCTTCTTTTCATTTCTAAATAACAAAATACATGGTACAATTCTATAAGTGCCAAAATGTATACTTAATTGTGTTTACTAACTGTAAAGCTTATATAGAACTTATTAAATTTAATGTATTTTCTTGCTGCTACGATATCTTGTATATAAGACTATGTACGCTTTAGTATCAGCATTAAGCACATTTATTCAAGACACTCACAACACACATTACACAAGAGATACACACAAAAACAATACAGAACAGAATAATAATGATGTTGTGAGTGTCATGAATATGGGCCCCGACTCAGCATAAAACGAAATCTCAGGAATCTCACGAATCTCAGGAATATAATCTATATATATATATATATATATATATAATCTCATTTCTAGAAAAAGTTTACATACAGTTTAATTACAGACCTGGAGCGTGGGCTATCCTATCCTTCTAATATTATAAATGCGAAAGTTTGTGTGTATGTTTGTTACCTCTTCACGCTCAAACGGCTACACCGATTTCGATGAAATTTAGTATGGAGAGAGCTTATACCCTGGAATCATATAGGCTTATAATTTATCATCACCGTTTTTCATCACAACGCAAAATATGCAAACCCACAAATCGCAGTTGACAATCTTATTGGCCGTATGCAAAAGAGAGCCATAAGTAACTATAATTATTTTCAATTTAACCTCCTGATTCAATTGTATTATTAAAATTGACCTGGTTTTTTTTCCGTCGTCCTTTTCCTCCTGATTCAACTTTATTTTTTCAAACTTTTTTAAACAACATTATGTTCTGCATGTACTTACGCAATATATAAAAGTTCAGGTGTGTAAGAAAGTTTACAGCGACGCAACCAAATCGGGACAAACAAATATTGTTATTGCTACGACTAAGCAACAGCCGCTATGAGGCAATGACCAACTTTCCGATGCGATGATCGAATCGTTACATCACCACGTGCATTCGTATGATATCACCATCAAAACGGTGACGTCACTGCGCTATGCGTATCAATAAAAAGAACATTAAGCCCTATGCCAACACAGCACCATAAACACAATGAATACAAGCAATAAAAATCGCGTAGAAATGTCATAAACGAGAGCCGTTCTCGAGTGCATTTTTGGCATGATTGCCTCCTATTGTCCATTCGTCGTCACATTTGCTCTTTTACAATCTTGGATTACAGACTACATACCTACATAGTATGCATATATTAGGTGAAGGCAGTACATGCATAACTCAAATTCATTTTTCATTTGCTTTATTCTTCTTCTAGAGTATCTTCTGTACAATCCCAAGGTAGACAGACTAATACTAGTTTCGTTAAGATTGCAGAGAAAATGAAATTTTTCATCGTATTGCTTTTTTTTTTTTGTTCTTGCTCTCGAGGTGATTGCATCCAATATTAAAATAAGAATGCGAGAAACAATTTTATTAGAGGTAGCCGTCAGCCACTAGAAATATTTCAAGAACTTTTAATATAGCTAAAATTAAATGTAACAGCTTCACTATTAACTAACTGTGTTTTTTCTGTATATATCGTGTAACATTGCTTGCTTATCTAAATATAATCGAAATATAATCTGGGTGTCACGAGTGCATAGTTATTTCCTAGGCAGGCGTGCTCTATCAAAGACCGCGTCATCAACTAACATCGAATGAGATCGTTTGACCACTATCTAGTAAACTCTGCGACGTCGTCTCGTCCAAAGTACTGCAATGCTTGAAACGAAGGTCTTCGATCAGTGTGTGTTACCAGTGATGACTTATGGAACTGAAACGTGTTCTCTGACTATGGGCGCTGACGTGAGCAGGCTCGGAGTCGCACAGCGAGCTATGTAGAGAGCTATGCTCGGGGTTTCTCTACGCGATCATATCAAAAATGAGGAGATCCGTAGAAGCTCGAAAGTCACTGATACAGCCCAACGTATTAGCAAGTTGAAGTGGCCGTGGGCAGGGCACATAGCTTGGGTCGAAAAGTTCTCGAATGGATACCACGGACTGGCAAGCGCAGCATAGGACGACCACTGACCAGGTGGACAAGGAAAGGATGCGGACCGCTTGAATCCGGTCCTTGTGGAAATCAATGGAGGTGGACCATGTCTGGCACAGCGGACGTCCTATGGCTGAAATGATGATGATGATGATGATGGTGATGGTGATGATGATAGGATAGATAAATGTCGCTTATTGTGAGTATTTTCTTACCCCACTTCCCACGTGCTCACGAAGACATTCTGAAATCTGCAGATGCCTTCTAATAAATCAAGTCATCAGTATCAGCACCTAATCCAGTAGCCCTTTTAAAGTCTTGAACGTGGATCGGTCTTCCGAGCACATTTAAAAAATGTTCGGTCTATTCTGCAAACCGCTCAAGAGCTAGATAAGTTGTTCTTGTCATCAAACAACTGCTGCGGAACAAACGTGGGGCAGGCATTGTGTTCAGTTAGCCATGAGTCGTTTCATTGAGTTAATATAGCTAGTTATTAGGCCTTAAGGTTATTTTTTAATACTTTATAGATATTTGACCACCATCTGTCTCTCTTCATTGTCAGTGTGCTTGATGTAGTCAAAGGAAAAGTTACACTAGCCCCAGAATGTTGACTGGTTCCCAAGAACATCAGCCTGATCACATTGTGTGTTGATTGTCCCCTAAGACAAGTTTTTCAGAAACTGGAAAGTACCCAACTAAGGTTGTTGATTATTATATTACCTACAACGCAAACTCAAGGCCAGGGCTAACTCTAGCTGATTCATTCCCTAGAACAAACCGGCGACCATCAAGTGTACAGCAAAGTCTAACAACGTAAGGGTATCATCGCTTCTAAATTATTTTGAATCATATCGTACAGCGTTATTCAGATGGGCGAGAAACCAAGAGCGATCGCTATTGTTTGCAATAAATATACAAATTTAACTACGACGCGACGCTTAGTTTGTGAGTAAAACGTAGTTAGCAAATTTGAATTGAGAGGCGGTTGTGAGGTGCAAGTTATACCACCTACAGATTGTGCAAGTTGTGCTCTTCGTGTTTCCATCTCCGAGTTCATTAGATAGTTAACTAACAGCGACCGAATGGTGGGATCAGGTCTCGCTATCAGGTGCGCTGCAAACAAAACGTTGAATAGAGGCCGGTCTGAACATGCACGACGGGTGTACGGGTATAATTAAAGTTTAGGAGAGACTCACGTCGCCCGTTAACCTCGTTATCGGGCGCTGGAAGTGGGTGAGACGCGGTGGGGCGGGAGTCAGCCTCGGGGTAGAGGGGGGAAATGGGGAAAATCAATGACAGCCGCCGCGCGCCGTCTCTCCCCTGCCCGACGCGCTCATCTCGCGACCACGTGCCGCGGTCACTGGCCTGACTCACCACTCACCACTAACCCGCACTCACTCCTCACCGGTGATGATATCACACCCCCAACACATCTAATTGACCTAAAGCTAATGATGTCCCGTATAAACGAAGCCATGCTACAGCTTTATCCCTCAGCTTAAAGATCAACAAAAACCGTGTCCAAATCGTCGACCGAAGCCCGTTCGCGTTTGGTTATACCATGCACCGTAGGTAATATGAATGTAGGTCGCTGTCAGAAATTTGGGTTATCGTTCGGCCGCGTCGATACGCGACATTTCCGCACCGCCACTATGTGAACAGCTATGCAGGCGCCAATATTGTTGCCGATGTGGACATACCTCAGTTACGTAATTGTGGTTACAGGATATCTGAGACGTCGGATTGTAGGTAGTGTTACGCACAAATGAGACATCAGCTATATGTTCAGATGCTGAGGCCGTTTATACATGCTGCAAACTGCATTCTAATACTGGTGCTAAATCGACGGTTCGAAAAGTGACGATCGCCGTGGCTCAGTGGTCAATGACATGATTTCTCGGTCTGCTGGGTCCTGGGTTTGAATCCCGGCAGGGGCAAACATTTATGCGATGAGTGTCGGTGTTTGTCCCGGGTCTTGGATGTATTTGTGTTGTGATTGTGTTTGCCCGTGCCTCCCGCGATACAGATAATCCTAGTGCGGGGGGTTTGACTGTGTTAAAAAAAAAAAGGTAATTTATTTCCGAAACATATATAAACATACAAATAAATAAAATTGAAGTATATTTATCTAAAATTTATATTAATAAAATATTTTTCGTCTGCTTGTCTGTCTGTTTGCTCCGACTAAGTGTAGAAGAATCTGGAACCATTTGGACCTGACTGGACTGGAAGTGCCAGATTTCTGATGTTATAAAGGGTGACGGTAGACTCTTTAGAAGAAAAAGATGAAATGATTAGTATAAGATGTATTAATAAGAGTATTATTCAGCAATCCTCAAAAAATACTATTTTTTTCTGTGACAAATATAATTTAGTTTTATTGCTTCGCGTTACCCTAGAATATAGAGATTTAATATCAAAACCACGTATTCAGTGAGGTTATATATAAATCAAATGTATTTCAATGCATTCCCATAAACAAAACAACATCGCTTATTGATGAAGTCCACCTCATCTATAACCAGGACATTACACCCGGCCATATTTATGTTGTCGCAAAACAATGACTCACGCTCCAACCTGGGCGAGACTCAATAATAAAAAAACAACTCGGTAGCAATGAACTTCCTAGGCCCAAATACATGCTCTCGTCTGTGCTGTATGTACGTTATATATGTAACTGTGTACGAGCGTTCCATATAAGCTTATCGCGACCCGTCGTCGATCAATGTCAACCGCATATTTGGGTCAACGCCCGAATTCCCGCCGCGTCGTCCGCCATCTACTCTTCATTTCCTATGAAGCATGCTGACGCTCTATGACGTCTCTATGTGAGCACAGCAGTAGATGAAAAATTAATTTTAATTATTATCATAATAAAAAAAATTGCAAGCTGCATTTCAAATGGTAACTCTGGAAATACTTGAAACACTGTAGAATTTGCGGAACTTTTCGATCTGGGTCAATCGTCACGATTGATCCTAGCGGTAAATTTAAGAAACATTCCGACATTAATAACTAAATATATTACGGATATATTAATTTTGCAAATAAACAAATTTCGAGAAAACGATGGTACGGTTGTGACCGACTTGGCGAGGGCACTGCCATGCCCGCAGGCTTAAACATACAGGTACATATATGTATTAAATTTTTGATGAGTTTAATACGGTCGCGTGACAGAAGCCGCGAGCTAAACGGCTAGTACGAAGTATGATCAGTTGTATGTAGAAGACGCGCTTAGATTCATACTGGTATGTTTAAGATCTTTAACAGTAATTTACCCAGAAAACAGTCAGTTTTTCAGACAAATATTACACCAAAAGGTACTTGAGTTTTAAGAACTGCGAAGTATTGCGTGGTACTGAGTTGTACTGGTCGTCGACTGGGTATCTGGTACCCCAAGATATTTGCTTTTCTTTTATTTGCTTACTTATTTTATCTCCTACAGGGATTTTTCATTTTTAATCCCTGACTTGGTATTATAGAGTCTAGGCAGAGCATGTAGAACTGTGATATTAGGTAGGGTTGTCTTGTCTTTTTCTATTCACATCCTTATGGACTGGATCTGTGGTCATACGTCGCTTCATATTTAAATAAAAGGTTAGCCTGTTGAACAAAGTCTAACACTATGTCTTTATTTCCAGGTATATTACGCGAAGAAAAAACGGAGGGCGCAACAGTATCTGGGCGAAGACGGATCCCACAAGAAAGAGAGGAAGCTGTACAACGATGGATACGATGATGATAACCACGATTACATCATCAAACAGGGAGAGAAGTTCCTCGACCGGTACGAGATCTCGTCGCCGATCGGAAAGGGATCTTTCGGACAGGTGTGTTTTGATAACTTGTTCTAGTCTAGTGTGCTGAATGGTCCAATCGAACGTTAAAATTTTCCATATTATGGTTATCAAAATAAATAAAAACATAATAAGCGCGGAAGAGATAGTAGTTATCCTCAATACCTACCAGTAGTGGTTCGCCTCGTCGACCTACACTACAATTTCTTAGCATGTAAACATTGCAAAAACATCGTTTTTCTTTAAATATATGTTTCTGGAGTATCTATCAATCTCATCCATCTTATTGGTGCGTCAAGAGCTATGATCCTGGACAAGTTCAGCAAAGGGAGAAAAGAAGTGAATGTCCCAGACATGGATATTGATATTTTATGTAATTTTAGTATATTTATTAAGCCTGTGCGCTTTAATTTACACAATACTAGGTATATCTTTCTGAAGACGATAATGAACAGAATTTTGATTGTATTTATTACGAATGAATCATTGACTTCACAAACATTTGAAGAATGTGAAGATTTTTCTTTGACCTCCTGACTTCTTGAATTTTGTTCTATGTATTCAAGAACTACGCTCAATCCTATCCTACTAATATTACAAAGGCGAAAGTTTGTATGTATGTGTGTATGTTTGTTACTCCTTCACGCTCAAACGGCTACACAGATTTTGATGAAATTTGGCATGGAGATAGCTTAAGCTAACACATAGGCTAATTTTGATCATCACCATCATCACCATCACATGAACGTGGTTATGGTTAGGTCCTATTTAAAGCTATTTATGTATTTATGTGAGAAGTGACAGTTGCTGTTAAGAACAAATTTAACCCCCACTGACGTCACCAACTTCGTCTTGAAAGGTCAATAACAGTAAAGGGCGAAGTGATTATGATTGTTATTGACGATGATACGGTTCATTTCTGTTTCGCTTTGCTGTGTTTATATTAAGTTATTTAAGTTTATATTCGGTTATTCTTTGTGTTTTCAGGTTGTGAAAGCGTATGACCACGAGGAACAGTGTCAAGTAGCAATTAAAATAATTAAGAATAAGAAACCCTTCCTAAATCAGGCACAAATAGAAGTCAAGTTACTAGAAATGATGAACAGAGCAGACGCAGAAAATAAGTATTATATAGGTAAGCGTAATTATTTTTGTGTTATATATTATTCCTTAATCATCATCATCTCAGCGATAGGAAGTTCAATGCTGGACATAAAGCCTCCCCATTGATTTTGTCGGTGGCCGTCCTCCGCTGCGCTATGTCGCTGACTTTCGTTCTTCTGCGGAGCTCCTCATTTCTGATACGATCGCGTAGAGATACCCCGAGCATAGCCCTCTCCGTAGCTCGTTGTGCGACTTTGAGCCTGCTCATAAAGTCTATAGTAGCCCTATTATTCATTAATTATTCATTTCAATCATAAATAATTGAATGTCTCGTTTGTCTTTGACATACGCTGACGCTGTCACGCGAATGACGCCATGACGCCGTCTAATAAGAGCTTTGAGCTGTAAAGTACTACATACTAAACATTTTTAGTAATTAAATGATAGCTTTACAATGAAATAAAATTTAAGACTTTAGAACCGCGACCCCGGGTTCGAATCCTGTTACAAACATTTGTGTGATGAGCATAGATTTTTGTACTCGGGCCTTGGATGTTTGTGTAATGTGATTATATGTGTCGATGCCTCTCGCGACACGGTATCCTAGTGCGAGGGCGTGAGTGTGAATGCGTTTGTTTGTTTTTTTACGTCTCATATTTCGTATACATGCATATTTTTCATAGGTTTAGGCGTTTTCTTACAATTTGTCATTTATTTTCCAGTAAAACTGAAACGTCATTTCATGTGGCGAAACCACCTGTGCCTAGTGTTCGAGCTCCTGTCTTACAATTTGTACGACTTGCTCCGCAACACCAATTTCCGCGGCGTATCGCTGAACCTGACGCGCAAGTTCGCGCAGCAGCTCTGCACCGCGTTATTGTTCCTTAGTCAACCTGGTAAGTGTATGCTTTCATTATGCGGTTCTTTTTTTTTTTTAACAATTCTTCAATTCTTTAACTTTGAATTTTCAAATTCTTTCAATTTTAAATGGCAAATAATTCAAGTTTTTTTCTATTTCTTACTCGGCCTAAGATTCCAGTCGCGGTTGAAAATTGTTTCATTAATAGTTGTATATTTTGATCACTGGATTGCGATTAAGTAATTATCATCAAAAATCCAACAATATTCTTTAAACCAATTTTTATTTTAAATGTGAATATGAAATCGGCCCTTAAGAAAGAAACAATGTTTCCCTGGCCTAATGGTTTCAAGTTTAATGGCGTTGCTGAAAAGTGTCCTTCAAATAAATCTTAGTAAATAGAAACCAAACTGAAGACCGAACTGACTAATGAAATAATTACTTAGAAGTAGACTGAACTACTAGACTAGAAGACTAGATTATGATGCAATCAAATCATTATTAAATGATCGATGGAGTACTTTAAGTAAGACCGTCTCGAGTTTCGTCGAAAATCTATAACATAAGAATCTTACTCGTCACATGCAATCAGAAAAGGTTTTCCTCGTCTTCAACACTTCATTACACACATCTCTAGTGGCCGCCCCATTGTCACCGCGATCGACAAACGATGACGTTCGGCGATCGAGTCCAATCGCCATCGAGTGATTCATTCGAATTCACTCGCAGGCACTCGAGTCGTCCCCGTTCCGTGCGGTCGTTGGTGTGGATGTAAGTGCCCGGGAAAGGTCCGATTTCGATTACAACAGGGAAATAAATGGCAGAGTGTGTCGAGTCGATCGCTTGATTCATGCGAGAATATTGAGGGATGGTTTTTGGCTGACAGGAGTCGTTTACTTATGTCTTCTGTGTATTTTTATTTAAATTATGTTTTCACTTAAAACGTAAATAAATTAGGTAAGTAGGTTTCGTGACTTTCCGAGTCACGGGGAGTCACTTTTTCACGGGGAACACGTGCTCTAAGCCGCGTGCGCGCATGTACACACTACATCTTCGGTGTAATTCACGATTTATAATCAAATCATTACTTACCGTTAAATATTCGTTTATGTGTTTATGCTATAAGAAATAGACCATGATGATTCTGATATACACGATGCATTACTATCTAGATGATACCTATTTATTCGCGACTTGAAAACAACCAGGCTCATGGCAACACTCCGCACTATTATTGTGGAAGCAAAACGCTTCGTGATAGATAGTCGCATCTCAGCTAAGTTGTCTTCTTATTTGTAAATGGCATGAGCAAAGAAGGAAACAAATTATGTCGCGACACTCCTTGATGTGGACCCATTAGAAAAGCGATTGAGTAGTGCCTTTGCATCTTCGTGATTGATCTAGGATAGGGTTGTATGGAACTTATGTCCCGGTCTATATTTTAAATAACAAAGCACGCGCTCAGCTCGAAAACGGGGCGCTGGTGCTGTTACAGATGCGTGGGCGGCGGCTTCGGTCGCTACAGGGCGCAGCGGCCGAATACGACAAGATAGCAAAAAAATCTTCCGCATTCAAACTTAGCCTTAACCTTAACATTTAACGAAGACTTTAATGGTTATTACAAAATGGTTTTGGAATATTTAAAACTGTGGAGTACAGTCATGACTTTTTGCACGGTCCGTTGTAAACCGAAACTAACTCAACATCAGTGTAAATTCATGGACAAGCGCAAGTCAATTAATTCGTAAATTTTCTAAAAAAATGTCCCGGTCTGTACTTAATAGGCTGATATGGCAACCCAAATCTAGGGCCGATTGATATGTCATAATATTCATAATTTTACTCGATCAATTTAAGTATCTATGATTAGAATCACCACCATTCTCTCAATACACAGGAAGCAAGGAATGCGTCGTATACTAAGGAACATGAGTCATAATATTATCTATTTAAATCCCGCTTAACCCTTTACTCTATTTTTATCCCGTGCTATATTTGAACTAATCAATACATCTCCTCTCTTTCAGAACTAAATATAATTCACTGTGATCTAAAACCCGAAAATATTTTACTATGCAACCCGAAGAGGTCTGCCATTAAAATCGTGGACTTCGGTAGTTCGTGTCAACTAGGGCAAAGGGTGAGTACGACTTTAGTTTATTCATGTGAATGTTACCAAGATATGATCGTCTGAGTCTAGACTACACTGGGAATTAGCAAGCTTGAAGGATTACATGTTTCAAATTTGTTAGTTGAATGTAGGTTTAAGTACAATGGTATTGTTCAATAATAAATTGTCAACGACCCCAAACTAACCGAAGACTTAGTATGCGCCTCAGTATGCGTAGAGGTATTGGTCTCTGTGAATTTCTACCGTATATACAGCGGGGAGTGTTCTGAAGAGCTCTTCAACTTTATTCCGGCATCACGGTCTTACCACCGCACTAGCGGGTACCGCTTGAAAGCTCATCCACATATGAGTTATGGGAGTCAGATACTGCGCGATTCCATAAATCATTTCTGCGACTGCAAAATGTGGAACGAGCTTCCTCCCTCGGTGATTCCATGTAGCTACAATATGGGGTTCTTCAAAAGGAGAGTTAATAAAGTCATAAAAAGAATCGGCAACGTATCGTAATGCCCCCAGTATTACAGACATCCATAGGTGACGGTGATCGCTTACCATAAGGCGGCCCGTCTGCTTGTTAGCCAACTATAAGATTTGTTTTTAATTAAAAAGGGAGATAGAGCGCTGGTTGCTAGGGCGCGGGCCGAATAAATTCGTAGTAGGTGCAACTCTTTGCTTTAGACGCCATCGTGCCGGCAATTGTGCAGCACATATGGTGCTCACTAAATCGAATATGCGAAAATGTCAAATACATTTTTGTTCAATGAAAATTAACCTTCATGAAATGTAATTATTTTATTTAAGTTTCCAGTTAGACAGGACTTTCAACAAAATAAGCTGAAAAGACACAAAGTTGTCTACTTAGCAAATGGTGAAGCCGTAAAGTATCCCATAAATGCTGATTGTAATACTTTTGATGTTAGTTATGGCTAATAGATTACTAGAAGAGAGCATTTAGTAAAGTCAACTGTGAAAATTAATTTACTCTACAATATTTAAAATGTAAATGAATATTAAACCTAAGCCAGTTAAACAACTTAGCTAATATAACACTGCTTACCACATAATTTGGAAGTAATGCTCCAGTGTATGCGCTAATTGCGCGTATAAACCACGACGGGGTCGCGCTATTCACTACTCCATGTGCCGAGGGTTATCATCAATTACGACTCAAATGTACTACAATACGATGAATGATATGATGTGTTTTCTGCTATGTTAAAGGTCATTCTTTGATTAGTTTCATTCACGTGTTCTTAACTTAGCCCGACAAATATTCATTGACAACATGCTTACACGCTCGCGTTTTTGCACTCGTAGCCTATAGTGTATGAAAAATAATTTTTCATCCACTATAGGCTACGAGTAGTACGGCGTAGGTAGTACGTAGCCTATAGTGTATGAAAAATAATTTTTCATCCACTATAGGCTACGAGTAGTACGGCGTAGGTAGTACGTAGCCTATAGTGTATGAAAAATAATTTTTCATACACTATAGGTTACGAGTACTACGTATTTAGATTTAACTACTGTTTAACTTAGGTATATTAGTCGAGTGGGTATCCCGACCGTTTTCATGATCTTCCGAGTCACTTTTTCATACGGAGCACGTGGCCTCGGCTGCGTCCGCGATTTCACTGAAAAATTATTGTAAAATTGTATCGAATTTTCATGAAACTCCCACTTGGTGGATACATAACCTTAAATACAGTTCTTCCAAAGGGTCGAATTATATTATGTTTAAAATATTCTTATCGTCCGTAGTTTGGATTTTCCCATTCAGTTTCAATTAAATTCATCACACTGTATTACTCAGTTCACTAACGTTTTGCTAAAATTGATTTTTACGCAACTGTTATATAAAATCATATAGGCCATAATCTACTTCACAGCTCTGAAAACGCTCGTCGGCTCCACGACCTTCAAATTGAAATGAAATATAACTAGGAACCCTAATAGAAACAGCATTCGTGAAGACAGTATCCAATTAATTATCTATATAGAGCAGTTGTTGATTTATAAATACTGACAGATAAACAGAAATAAAATAAACGCTGGTTATTATTCCCTTGGTTATCCAAATCCCCTCTGTCAGGTATTTGTGTAATAAATGGTGTATTGTCTTTGTAGACTTCTTTGGCTTATAAAAGTTTACTAGTAGATTTTTAATATTATGCTGTCCGCAAATTTGTACCTGTCAATGACATTCTAGCGACCTTGAGCAGCGGCAGCGGTAAACTGGATTTTGTAGTAGGTACCTAAAACTCTCATTTATTTATGAAGTAGCGGCCTCAAAGTTGAATGTACACGAAATGGCACTCGGTTTCTAGACTTGGCCAATTTAACGATAGTACTTTTTACGTATTACGCCCTTCTTTTACGACGTGGTGCCTTCAGTTTAGTCGAGAAGTTTCCAGTTTTTATTTTACTCTGCGATTGTATCTGTTGTCTGAAGAATTCAATTAAATTATGACGAAACATACCTAAGTACAGATAATATTCTGATCGTGGTTATGTTAGACCCCGACAGTACCAGGATGTGGACTATGACGAGGGTGTGTGTGTGTATGTATGTATTTATATACCACGCTTACTATGATAAATGGCTTGATGTATTTGTAACCGACTACAAAAAAAGATGACATAGTCAATTCTTCGGAACGTTTTAATGTATATTACGTACCAATTAGTCCGGCAAATATAATGGATTTTGATGTTTTTTTTTGGTAGATGAGGACATCACCGTCGCGGTATAGTCCCATATAAATTTTATTGAAATCGGTCTAGTAGTCTGGTTTTCAAAACAAAATAACAGAAAAAGCCATCCAAGTAAACTGATTAAGGCGATAGAAGTCCATTGTCCACATTCTTGATAAAACAGAATAATAGCTTAGAAGATATCGTAACATTCGTCTTTGCTGTGTGAATTAAACTGGGTACATCAAAATTAAAACAAGATATCATAAGATATCGCACTTGAGGTTTTCAATAATTAAATTACTTATTTTATTTTATTATAGTATTTTATTTTTAACTATTGGTAAGTCTAACGTTACAATTGCGAGAAATTACTAAAAACTAATTGGAATACTACAGCTACTACAGTAACAGTTTAACTTGAGACAACCCCTAAAGTGCCGTGGTGGTACCGGCCTAGAATAGTACTCCCCCATCTCTGCCCGCGGGTGCCGTAAGAGTCGGCTAAGGGATCACATAACAGAAGGTGGGCAGCAGCGCCTTCTGAGGAAAGGAAATGATACTGCGCTCGCCAACCCGCCTGCCAAGCGTGGCGAGTATTGGCAAATCCCCCCTATATGGGGGAGGCATATGTCCAGCAGTGGATGACCAATTGCTGAGAAGAAGAAGAAGAACCCCTAAAGAAGTCTATAGAGAGGTCATATTTTCTAAACTGTGGTCTATAGGTTGGCAATGTAACTAACATGCTAACATGTAACAGCATTACCTTGTTAAACTGCAACTAGCCAAATATTTGCCACCATTTTGGTCGCGTTACATCGACCAGATAGTGATAGGTAAATCGAAAAATAATAAAGCCATTAATTATTATCTCACGAGCGACGATGTGGTCGATGTAAGGTGCGAATTTTTTTTATACCTACATGTTCTAACAAACAATTTGTTTTTGTATTTCAGATATACCAATATATCCAGTCAAGGTTTTACCGATCACCTGAAGTACTACTGGGCGTCCCATATGACCTAGCGATAGATATGTGGTCACTAGGTTGCATACTTGTCGAAATGCATACGGGTGAACCCCTGTTCAGTGGTGCCAACGAGGTCGATCAAATGAACAAGATCGTCGAAGTGTTGGGGATGCCGCCCGATCATTTATTAGATCAGGTAAGTGTTGTCCAGTGATTGGATTCAAATTTCTTTGTGCAACTTAGCGATAGGTGTTACTTTGTTTTCCTCCTAATGATGAGGTTCATACTCCGCTAGACCAGGGATCGGCAACCTTTTCAGTCTAAAGAGACAAAAGTTACAATTTACCTAATTGACCAGTCGTCAAAAAACCCCTGTGCAACTTAGCGATAGGTGTTACTTTGTTTACCTTTAATGATGAGGTTCATACTCCGCTAGACCAGGGATCGGCAACCTTTTCAGTCTAAAGAGACAAAAGTTACAATTTACCTAATTGACCAGTCGTCAAAGAACCCCACAGAACATATTTTCAATTTTATTGTCAAATATGTAAATTACCTTTGGTTTTCTACTTCTGACTAACAAATCCTCGAGACGGGCGCAGCTCTGGCTGTGAATTTAAGACCTGGGTGTCAGGCGCAGCTCTGGCTGTGAATTTAAGACCTGGGTGTCAGGGACTGAAAAAAAGACATATCGCTCATGGATCAATAGCATAATTTTCAAAGATCTTTATAGTAAATTATTTGGTTTCTCGATATGTATTATTGCCGAACTGGGAGCCACAACTGACTATGTAAAGAGCCACTTAAGGCTCGCGAGCCGCAGGTTGCCGACTTCTGCGTTAGACGAACGATCTTTTGTCTTAAATAAATGTCCCATTATATTTTTTAATGAAGTGCGTTTACATCGCTCGTCGACTAATTCAGTCAAAATCCCAATCTTTAGTAAAGTTCAATCAATTGCAGTGATTGATGTGGTAATGTAATGTGGGGAACTATTAATTTAAGTTACCGTTTCGCTTGCTAAGTCAGTCAGCTTGCATTGATTAATTTGGTCTATGGCTCATAAGCTTAAAAAAACAACATTATTGAAGCAATGACTATTGACGTAAATTATGGAATTGTGGATGGATTTGGTGGCAACTGAGCATAGTTGAATCCGGTATCGCCCGGCAATGAGAGTTCGTCTGGCCCTGTCCGGTAATGGTGGACTTGTTAGATTGGCGTTTGACCACTATCTGACTTGATGTTCAGTGATGATGTGGTTTAAGGTAGAATTATATTAAATCTGAAATATTACCTGTCTCTCAAGTGCAGTTGCCTGAACAGACTGTGTATATGATGATAGTTTTTCAAACTTCAGAGTGGTAACCGTGCGGACATACAGGAATGTACCCTAACATCAAGCTTTGGATTTAAATCTTACCGAAAGCTCAAGCCGGAGATGGGAATCGAACCAGCAACTGTAAGGTCGATAGCTGACGCTCACACCGCGAACATCATAATGGCATAGTTTCAAATTGTACAATAGTATGTAGGGGCATTAGACGTTTATTTTTTATGCTAATGTATAGATAGATTAATTACAAATGGTGTTTTTGTTTACAGGCGCACAAAACTAGAAAGTTTTTCGACAAAATACCGGCGTCAGAGGGCGGCGGTTACGTTTTGAAGAAAGTGAACGGGAAAGACAGCAGCAGGTAAGCATAAACACCCTTACTCGTAAGTGCCCACACTGATACAACGGACCATCTCAAAACTACCTGAGCTGAGGTCTAATTGGATACTCCACAAGTCACCGTGTGTACTTGCCAGCCCTGATACATATTTGGATAATGGATAACTTTCTACAGCGAACCATTTCAGAGACTACATGGAGGTGTCATACTCTATAATATCAGCCTTTTATCGATTCAGAATGATCGATAACTACATTTTTTTTTCCACGAACTGTATACATAAGAATATTTGTCACGAATAGCCGTTCGTGATACGGCGATCGAATATTGGTCTCCAAATATTTTCCGAAGTAGCTACCGAACGCAGCCCTGTCTGATAAACCAACTGCAATGTTGATCTTGTCCTAATAATAGTTCTCACAATAAAAGGTAGATGGCGCTAATAAAAACATCCCCTCAGATGCTAATTAGCATGAAGAAATAAACTCGTACGGCTACTGGAGAGCAAAGCAACAGGACTGTATTCTGTAGTAGTAGGTTCAAATCTAACTAATAGGTAAATTTTCCACCAAAAATTTGATTGTATTTTCCGCCTAGCTACAATACCATAAAGCTTGAAGCATATGATAAGTTTGTCGGCGAGTGAGGAGGATGTGAGTGATGTGAGCAGTGGTTACAGGAAGTACCGCGCGCCGGGCACGCGGCGGCTGCACGACATACTCGGCGTGGAGGGCGGCGGGCCGGCGGCCAGACGTCGCGGGGAAGCTGGACATTCGGTGTCCGACTATCTCAAGTTCAAGGTACAGTGACAACTGCTAACTTTGCCTTGGGGGCCTAGAATTGTACTCCCCCCATGTGACAATCATTACAAATAGCTAAGGATATAATGATACCTATAATCTATAAGGAATAAGAAATAATATCTATAAGGAGTTTACAATGTTTAATTTTGAGTCTGAAAACTATCGCGAGTTGCTTCCATAATTGTAATGTAACAAACCGACTAGGACTCACGTGGTAAACACTGGAAAATTACTCTCCGACCAGTTTCGAACTGATTTGCAGTTCTTCATCTGAGAGTTATGAAAGTACCAGGCGACGGGCGCGAGCCTCAGCACGTGCTGAGTGTTATCTATTGCTCATGAATTATTTGATTTATTTATTTACTAAATCCACAGCCCTTTATAAACAAATTATTATACAAGTAGCTTACACCTTATTGGCCATAACGGATTTACATTATACTGATGTAACTTAATTATGTTTAATTTTAGCATAAATAGAATAAAAGCTGTTAATTTTTAGGAATTTTAGCTAGTTAGAGTGAATAAAAGATCATTTTCCCTTTACTTGTTTTCTGATGTAACAACCCTGAGAATTGGAAACCCTAGTCAAGGCAGAATAATGTATAGGGCGAAGCTGCTTATTCTTTTTGATTACTGTTGTTAAAATCTTGAACGCGTTTTAGAAGCAGGCTGTGTTCACATCTTAATATCCATAAGCCAAACATTGATGGTGCTTATAATATTTATTCAAACACAGTATGTATGTGAAATGACAATTGCAATCTTTATCTGACAAATCTAACTTTAGTTCAGTCAAGTGTTATACAACTTTGTAGTAAATTGAATAAGAATATGTAATTTTTAGACTTTCGCGATTCGAACACATTGTTAATAAATCAATCGGGGCTTGATTGCGAGATAAACATTTAGTATAATATAATATTCCTAAATTACATTACTAATATACAATTAATTACTAAATTTTTTTCTCGCGATCAACCCCGATTGATTGATTAACAATTAATAAGAATTTGTTTTTTGAATGGAAGAAAAAAACATGTTGTCGTGACCCCACCTAATGTGGGATAAGTACAAGTAGGAGAAATAGGTACTTGATTGGATAGTTTTGGTAAAGTACAGAATGACAATCATATTTTTTAATGCATTTTATTGTGTACAGTGAGTTATGTGAAATAAAAAAAAATGTAAAGCATTCTTCCCCATTTTCCAGGACTTAATCCTACGCATGTTGGAGTACGATCCGAAACAACGTGTGACGCCGTACTACGCGTTACAACACAATTTCTTTAAGCGGACAGCGGACGAGTCGACGAACACACAGCAAGCGCAGTCGCACCATCAACACGGTGAGTGTGTTGTCTGAGAACATATGATCGCCTGTGTGTCGGAAATGCGAGCTTTTTTTGGTGTTGTGGGGCATATAAGGTGGGAAAAAGATGAGTTTAGTTTATGCTTGTGTAGATTTAAATGTTACAGCAATCAATTGACACTGACAGAGGCGTCTGTAGCGCCCAGACGTGTCCTGCCAAGTATCAACATGGTTAGTCTAATGTGGGATCATCATGTGTGTATTTGAAATGCAAACTCATTTTAAGTTTTGTGAGGATATAAGGTTGGAAAAATGTGACTATAATTTATCATCCGCATAGGATTAACAGATGCAGCAGCAAATTATTGCTTTTATATAGCGCTAAGGTCGCTGCATAAACATTTGTTGCGTTGACCTGATATTGCTGTCTCCGTCGCTCTGTAAATGCTCTGCAATTACTGTGAAAGTGCATTGCATCACCCTTCACAGAGGCATTGGCCGAAATGGCAATGACTTTTGTGCGAGCGGGACGTTGTAGATATGCGTAAGCAGAAGCAGCACACAGGGTTGATAGAACTGGTTATTGTAAAATATTTTTTATCTTTAAAGTAAAGTAAATCTTCTTTTTTCTTTGATCTATAAATCTGAAACTATACAAAACCACAGATTAAATAATAACCTCGTGTATTGCCATCTATCAACACAAAAGATACTGTGCAAATATTTGTATGTTCTCTGGGGACGTATGTTTTTACAATATTTATTTATATTGGCGTTTGTTTTTGTATTGGTGTAAGCTTGTCATTAATATTACTAATAAAATTGGCAATAATGATAACATTAACTAGTTACAGGATCAAGCGAATCATGGTTTTGAATCATTGGCCTTTTGTAGATTGACATTTATCACTATCATTGAGCCTATGTCGTGTGATTTGCTAACACTCCAGCCGCATATCATTTCAAGTAACATGGTTTATGGTGAGAGGATTAAATATAAACAGCCGTGCGTCGGGCGATCTTCGACCGTGATCTTGGCCGGTATCACCTCACTTCTCAATCATAACAGCATATAATTTTATATAAAACGATGTAACAGTCAGAGAAGTTTCAGCAATGCATTTGTAATACCGTGTCAGATATTCTGAACCGACGAGCAATGCCTCGTGTAACATAAAAAGCAATTCTAATTTGATAATTGTGAAGTAAGGCACCAATCAATGTTAATTTTTATAGCAGTTTGGGTTAGTGTTTTGTGCTAGCCCCTGCACCAGATCAAACCCATCTGAATTGCTTGATAATATCCTTTTTTTTTGAGTTTTGATGGTTGGTTGAGCTATTTAGATATCGAAATCTCGAGCTTTAAAATAAGTATCATACGGTGATAATATAGTCCACTAGAAATTTGAGGTGTTGATGGTTCCGGGGCTATTGAGAATGCATTGGTGATATTTTGAGGGAATCCATGCATGGTTATTGGGCACTTCTTGTGCCTTCCTGGTTGACCCCCTGTTACAAAGTGTTTGATATTGACTCCTTGATGCACGTTTAGAGTGCTAAGAGAGTAATATAAAGAACAAATAAGATATTAGTCAAACATTCCATCAATTATTGTAGAACAAAATTATAAATATTTGATGGTTTGAACCTATCAAACATTCGTCTGGATTTCAATTATAAGGGTCTTGGATGTAGGAATCCAAGCATACTAGATGGGATGACCGTGAACTTTTCTGATTTACTGCTAGTGGCTTTACTTCACCTTGATCTGGTTAACTGATGTTATCGTAACAATCATGGTCGAGAACGTCCGATGCCATTGAGTCCTAAAAGTGTTTGTACCATAATCCGTCCAAAACGTTGTGAGATTGTGAGCCTTAACATTATGTTAATTGTGTCGACATTCCGTATCAGATGGGCCGTCGGAACCGCGATGACTAGAGCGGTCCGGGGCCCGTGCGCTCGTCTCTAACGCCGACCAACACTAGTGCCTAACTTACTACCAGGTCTGCCTTGTAATCTCAATGGAATGTTTAAAAACAAACCCCTAAGAGGTGTGTAGGTGACAATCCGTTACATTCAGGCTTTAAATGCTTAAAGCAAGAAATGAACTACGACTATAACGATCCAGTTTTATGTTTGACGATAAACATCCTGCTCATGAAATGTGCCTCACTTTGAAACTGTAAGCGTGAAAATTCGTAACGCACACAAATTTCCTAAAACGTCAAAATATTCTTTGCTTTTATTCAGTTCTTTAGTTATTTAATTTGCTTCGGTGCCCTATCAGGTCCGAACTAAAGTACTCTTAAACATCTAACAAAACTGGAATTTTATACTACATGGCAAAAGCGCTTGATAGTACTTCCCTAAACTTAAAATTGTGAGGATATCCTCGCACATGATTGGCGTGATATAAACAAATATTCGGTTTGAGCTGGACAATTTCTATTCTGCTTTTGTTTAGCAATAAATAATTCTACTTGAGTAAAGTCTAAGTGCATTCTGTAAATAAATAAATAAATAGGTATACGATACTCTGTAGGTTTCAGTTCTAAAATGTGTTATGCAAAATTTAAGATCATGAGCTGAGTTCGGTTATTTCTCTTTGGATGTTTTAACCATTAGTATTGAAACTGATGAAAATGCTGGTCTGAAGATATTGGATTGTCACTGTCACCTCCCCCCTTCCCCCGTGATTCCCATCCGTCGCATGTCGTTGTTATTCATGCATGGCTTCGGTTTTGTACATTCTGTAGCTGTGTGTCACTCGCCCAGCTAAACTATACATATTTGTTTAATATAATCCTAGTATAACTTCATTTTTATTTTAATACACACAACTGCAGAATTACTTAATTACATTACTTATATTTCATAACATATACAGGTATATTGTCACAAATTTAGTCATATTTAACCACAACGCTTTGTCCCTCAATGCTTTAATCTATAGCCAAATACTAGATAGGATAGAAAATGATGGAATCCATAGAGATTTTATTCATCTGTTGCTCTTATGATTGCACTGAAACAATCAAACTATAACTTAATGCTTTTAGAATGATTTACCCTTAATTTCCGTATAAAACACGAGTAATTAATTACATATATTTATATTTTATTTGAATAACAAAACTTCCTCGTGCAAAGATGCATTGGCAGGAGAATGGAGTGGAGCCGACCTGTACTTAGCGCCCGATTTTGTTTTAATGGTTTGATTGTTGGTGTAATCGTTAATTTTCAACAAACATACTTTCTTCTTTTCTACTATAAGTTAGCAAAAAACATTATCCATAGATGATTAGCATATATTGAGGTATACCTACTAAAATTCGGAGCACGAAGAAAGAGACACCAAAACTATCATATAAAATTATTGAAGACACATATGCTGTCAGATGTCGGTCTAAAATGAAAATAAAAGTTCATCGTTGACACTTGCGATTAAATACCTTTTTTCGTGGCCCATATATATATATATAGCAATCCACCTAGCGAATGCTCCCTATATTTCATTGGCTTTAGCTCTGTATTTCGCAGGTTCCATAGATTAATATGTGTTGTTTGTCCAGTGGGCGGCGCGAGCGCTCGGCTGTGGGGCGGCGCGGAGCGCATGGAGGTGGAAGGTGTACGGCGCGACGAGGATATCCTACCCGTTTGCCAACTGCAGCATAGTCCCGTCGCCATCCACTAGCCGCCTCTCGCCACTCGCTGTACTGTGCTCAAATGACAAGTGGTTGTGTGCGACTCGGCCTAGTGTCACAGTGATGTGATACCGGCTCATACGGTGACACAGTGAAGGTGGACGGACTCTCGCAGCCTCCACGAAGGACCAATCTGTGTCGTGACGTGATATTGCGTGTCGTGTGAAGTGATGTGACGTGTTGTGTTTGAATCGAGAGACGCAGTGTATAGTGTGCCTGACTAGACCGGGGGACTAGTGCGATATGTGACGGGACTCTCGGACCTGACCCAATATTTATAATTCTATATTTTTATTTAATGCGATAAGTCTGACTGTGAGTAAAATATTATGGTGACGATTTGTTAACGTTGTATTTGTATTATTTGTTCTGAAATTGCTTCACTCGAACAGTACTTAGAGAATTATACCGAATGGTCGCGGACTATCGTTATCACCACAACCGGATGTATCGAGGGCATGAAAGCTAGGTTTTTTTATTGTTACGCAATGCATATCAAGGACGCAATATGGTAGAAAATAAATATTGTATATAAAATTTAGGAAACCGACTAATGGATACAGACTGCAACATAACTGGATAATCTATAGTTTAGTTATGATCTATGCTAGTTAAGCTTCGTTCAGTTCAATTATCGCAAGCTTAATGATAATTTATAGTGTCGGCAACTGACGACTGAAATTCAAAGGGCCAATGAGAATTTGTTTATACACGAACAAAACGGATAGTTTGATAAGTATTATTTTTTCGTGCACAAATCAATTCAATTCACTTGTATAACTGAATGGACAATTGATGACTACGCCCTCGCATTTCAGAGTTGTTGTTAATATATTAAATGTTATTTTTCATCTGTGATACTTGGGATTAACATCCCAAGTGTTACCCTAAAAGACGTATTATAAGTTATTTTTGACCCGTTGGAATATTCAGACAATGTGTAAAACAGATAAATAGTATATAGTATAATTCTATTAAAAACACAAGATGTACTTGTAGGTTACGAGAATGTTGAATCATATATTAAAAAAAAATTGGGTATATCAAATAGGACTTAATAAAATTAACTGACTTGTTCAACCTTTTTGGATTTGAATCTACAATAGACGAACCTCATTGCAACAGACTGGTTGAAAATTTGTAAAGGAAATATTTTGTATAGCATACACTGAATCACTGCCTTATTGTGCCGGATATATATATATGTAACGGGCTTGCCACTGTTTCGACTAGCTGCAGGGACGGCAGATGTTCTGTATATTGTGATATCGATTTGCTACTACTACAAACTTTTGTATTGTTTCCTAATAGATAGAGGGCGCTACTCCACTATAGAGAAAGTCTAAATCCACCCGTAGAATAGAATTATTTTGATTTTGATGTGAGCTTTATACTAGATATGGCTCATCCTAGTTTAATTGTATTTATTCTTCTCTCAATATGGACTATCGCCCTAAATAAGTAATTTAATTATATTTTGAGAAGATAACCTTCAATGCCAGAAGACAATCCAATTATCTATTGGTGATCAAGAATTCCTCAAAGTAGAGAAAATACTATACAAGCTTAATACAGTAGATGTTTCTGCTGAAGTTCAAAATTAGACCTTACGGCTTATATTATATAGTTTAAGATTGGAAACATATGCTGTGTCGAAGCTATTACTTTATTGTTACTTTTTAGACTTTTATTAAATATATGTAACCAGATAATCATAAATAAAAGTCCACAATATAATGTCTCCACATTCTCATATTGAAATAAAATAATCGATTTGTGGGTAGAATTCGACAATCTGGTTGAAGTTTACCGAATGTCTATATATTGTGTATTTTGGTCATTACATATTTATATAGCTCACTGAAGTAAGTCCAGGATTTTAAATTGTCGAATTAGTGGTAGGCCTGCTCATTAGCAATTTTATCCTGTTCATATTGTTATTTAGCAAAATTTATGTTGAAATATTTTTTAAGTTAATAATAATGACTGAAGCGACACAATGAACAGAATAAAGTTCCTAAACTAACTCAAAAATGATAGCTAAATTATTTCTTAAATAATACAATGTGTTTGTGATTTTTATGTAACCAATTACCCGAATAAATTTATTTTTTAAAACAACATGTATGGTACAGCTATTTGATTTTGTACATGAAGCATTAAAGTATTTTCTGACATTTTTCTTTTATATACATATGATTATGATTTCATCCTAGATTTGTTTATCTATTATTAGAGATTTGGTTATCTATTTGTCTATTTTTACTCTTGCTGTTCTGTACTATACATATTTCTAATATCTGTATTATATTCACTGTAATACTTTTCTGCTTCATGAAGTTATAGGATTGTTAGAAAGAATATAAGGAGTAGATATGGGATACATGTTTAATTTTTGTAAGCAACAAATAAAAATATGTTTTATTGTCTGGCAGGTTTACCTAATTTATTATTTGATGATTAAACATTGTGTTCAATATAATGTACCTTAATATTGTATAATATACTTCACTGTAGTATTTTTTAGTTCCTTTTCGTTTAATTTAAATTATATATGTATATATTATGAATGTGCCGCGAATTTTGAATATCTAGAAATAGATATTCTAATAGTTGAATTGTTAAAGCATTCTCATCAGTGCGTGGGGCCTAATTGGTCTGGTGTTCCTTTATGTAAGGCTGTTTTGCGTTAGTTGGTGAAAAGGCAGACTATTGATAGAACTAATGATCATATATTTCTGTAGTGTCAAAATGTGTAGCAGTGCAGCTTGAAAACTAGTTCAAATCCTTAAAAATCCTAAAACATGCTGATAAATGTGATTAGAACTGGATTCGAAGTTATATAATCATTATTAACAATCATTTCTTTTTCAAGTTATCCTGGTTATGTGATAAGTAGTATAATTATCATGATATATATGGTGACATTTTTTTGTTACATGATTTCCCCATTCTGTGAATAAAGGCAAAAAAAACAACCAATTTAAAATAGTACTTAACTATTTGTTTTTTTTAAAGTATTTATAACCATAGGTACGGGTTTATTGAAAAGTTCATAAATCTTCTATACTTGGGTAATGAATCCTGCTTAAGACGTCACACCAAAAAAAAAAAAACCTTTGATATTTTGTCTATTGCCCCAACCAGCCTTTACCCGAGCCATCCTAACTTTATAATATAACAGGGAATGGCCCTGGGTAGCTGGCACATCTGCTGCAAATGCACTTATCGGTTCCTAAGATTATAAAGAGCCAGTTTGATAATAACCAGGCATATTTGATTTTGATAATTCCGAACTTAATTAGAATGATACATCTATAATCCGCCTGTATGCATACCATCAATCAAAATCATGAGTTACAGTGAAATTATCACTAATCCTCAAAGGACTAGGATGGAGTTAATACAATTTCATGTGCTTATGCTTTATGTATAAAACAATAAGAATCAATAGTGATACTGTATATTGAAAGGCCAATGTCATTGTTTCTAAGCTGTGAGTTATTTTCTGAAGATAAGGTAACGCACAAATCGTGCAGAATGGATGCCTGATGTGCTGGAAGAGTTCTCGTATGGAAACCAGTGACTGGCAAGCACAGCGTAGATTGTCTTGTCATGGAGTTGGACAAACAATGTGCTGAAAAGGAAGAAGGTAAGCTTCTCCTTCAGCCGATTCCATCACTATGGAGATGCTATGTACAGCGGTTCAAGTGTTATGCCTGAACTTATACAATGATAACCATCACTATGACCTGTTGTGCAATTTGTTGGATTACAATACAAGATCATGTGTGGCATCTTGTAACCTTTTTTGCCTACAAAAAGCGGCGTAATTATACACAATAATAGCGCATTCTGTATCGAACAGTTTTTTTTAAATACCGTAGCGGCGGTAAATGATTTACTTGGCCTTTACTTTGTGGACAAAGCAGTTTAGCAATTTTGTACTAAAACGTACGTTATTATAACTTAAAATGTATGTGTTGCTAATTTTGACATTAGGGAATCTGCCAAACAACTGACTATCACAAGTTGACTAAATCACCAAACAACGAAATCCAACCGACCTGAAATACCCAATAATGGCCCTAGATGGATGTGCTCGAGTATATAACATACTAATGTATTTATTAACGACAGTATGGTATGAAATAAAGGTGTGTGTTACTGTGAATGGTGCGCGATGAGCTAAAATGTTTATTTCCTATCGGATTGTCAGTTCGCAGGCACTGTAACAATAAAAGGATAGAGCTTTATGTCACTAAGTTTTGTATTTTAAATCAATAAACGATAGCAATCATTTATTATCTTTCATTTGTGTATGTGTTTTTTAATTTAAAAAATAGCCTGTTGGAATGACGGCGCCCTGCGTCTCTGTAAATAAGGCTTAAAAGGTGGTACTGATTTGGTAGGTACTGAAAAGAATCGAAACTCCTTTGTTGGAAGGATCTTTGAAAAATCAATAACTATAGTCTGGGATTCGGTATGACTCAACTGCCTTGTTCGGGAATCTGAAGGTCATCCCAAGCACCATTGGAGACGATTGGTGACCACCATGAATGACATGGTTCAGAAAAAGAGCCATGTGTTATTCAGCACCATGTTGTGTTGTCAGCTCTCATCATAGCATCACGAATGAAAATTATCTCTAGGTCACCTCTATAATTTTCATCATCATCATCATCATCTATAATGTTACACTTAATCATTTTGACGGTCGCCGTGGCGCAGTGGTTAGTGTCAGTGACATGACTTCTGTGTCTCCGGGACACCGGGTTCGAATCCCGGAAGGGGCAAACATTTGTGCGATGAGTGTAAGTGTTTGTCCCGGGTCTTGGATGTTTGTGTGTCCATGCCACCCGCGATACAAGGAATCCTAGTGCGGGGGCATGAGTGTGATAAAAAAATTCTTTATTTCAGGAAATCCAACAGCTTATTATTTATTTATTTTTAACATTCGGCTGCACTCGCTTCAACCGTTTTAACCAAGTATCTCAGTTTACTGTAAATGTTTTGTCAAAGTGCATCTTTCGATACAATTCCAAGTCGCCGACGTTTTGCACGACGTTATTTGTCAGGATATATTATGTACGTTCACGCTTGGAGATTCTGTTGTGCGCATTGTTTCTGTAAAAATTCATGTATATGCTCTGCGCTTATTATATATCTGCGCCTACTATAACAATACATTTTTATAGTAATATAGTATAGTATAAAAATAAAAGTTTAAAAATAAATACCTATATACTTAAGTAGTATAGTACCTTTAATAATAAAGTATAGGTGTATATTATATGAAATTAGTCCGAACTTATCGAAATACTGATATTAAAGGGATGGTGGAATCAAATTATGTAACCAGTGCACACTTTCCGAAATGCCACCGATAGAAGACCGATAGGCAGTCAATATGCCTTCGATTTGTGCATACGCGCACATACGGTACGGCATACACGGTGGAATACATTTGGAACAAGCTTGCCCAATAATTGTGGCGAGCGACGCGGCGACGCGCGCCGGTGTGCGGCTTGCACGATGTCGTCTAACCACGAGTCTATACTCTTAACTCTAAAGGTTGGTGAAGCATTCCGTTGGGTTGCTCTTCAGTTAAGTTTAGTTTTCTAATAATAAGTATTTATGCGTGTAATGTTTTTTTGAATGTGGATAGATATAGAGATAGAGGAAGGCCGAAGAAGGTATGGATGGACTGTGGGAAGAATGATATGTTTATGAAAGGTGTGAGCACTAAGACGGTCAACGATAGAAGAGAATGGAAGAGGAAAACATGTTGTGCCGACCTCACCTAGTGTGGGATAAGAAGAAGAAGACTGTATAGATCAAGCGTTTGACCACTATCTCATTTGATGGTCAGTGACGATGTTGTCGAAGATGTTATCATGCTAGACCTAGAATGCTCACTGGCTCGCAAGGACTGCTGCCTGAACATACTATGTGTTTGGTGACAGTTTTTCAAACTTGAGGGTGGTAGCTAGCCAGACGGGTTCTCGAAAGTACCCTACCACCATGCTGGGAATTTGATAACGGTGCTACCTTCACCGCAAGCTCAAGCTGTTGTTGGGGATCGAACCAGTGTCCGTCAGTTTGACACGCGAAGCTCCCCCCGCTGAGCTATATTATCATCGCTTCAAACTAATTTCAAATCGTTTTTATTTGAGGGTGCCTTTAACTATATTTTTACCCGACAGCGCCAGAAGGAGGGTTATCTCTTTTGAGTCTAGCGTAAACGGCTTATTGGATATTAGCTTGGGATGTGAATACAACGGGATTCGTCTTATTTTTGAGAATGATTTTATGTTATTTAACATTCACACATATTATATAATATTCACGCCTCTTTTCCGTAGGAGTAGGCAGAGACCACAGCCTTCCAAATGTTACTTTATATAATATTTATATAAAATCACGCAATCGGGTTTATGTTTTTCAATAATTCCATACAATTAAATAGTTACCACCTGTAAATAGTTATCTATGGTTACCACGTTGCATTGGGCTACATCTGTTGGCATATAATCATTAAAAAATTATAAATGAATTGTATTTGTTAAATTTGTCACTTGATCCATCGCTCCGTTAGCCGTGATCGTCTAGTGGTTAGGACCCTACGTTGTGGCCGTAGTAACCCAGGTTCGAATCCTGGTCACGGCAGTGAATATCACTGTCATGGTGGAGTTTACTTTTTGTGTTCTTAATTAGCTTGCTAATTATTTTATTGGCATAAATTTAAAAGTTCCTTTATTTTAGTTAAATATTATTAAGTTTGGTAGCATACACGAATAATTATGCTTAAACATGATAATAATCTTTGTACATTTGATTATAATGTTAACAGATAATCTGTAAATAAGATAATTCACATTATTGTGTGGTCGTCTACTAAATATCCTGATAGATTTATAGCCAAAGTCAATCTACATCATAATAAACAATAGGTACACATTACACATCATACCCAACGACCTCGATGATAAAATATCCCAAAAGAACGAGCGCGCCGCATTTTATTCCTCTTACCGTACGGCCTACATTTATCTGTATTGTGTAGTAGGATTTCTGTTATTTCAGACTAATATATCTCAGGGGCAATATAAGGTAAGGAAAATTGCCTACATTAATTTGTATGAGAATTTAAAACGTAAAATATTTAATAATTATGTGGATGTAACCTGCATACTTGCTAGCGCCACCTATGTCGTATCATACTAAGCCAAGTAGATTCAATACAACCGCATTGGTTCTCGTGCAAACTTATGGTTCTCTCTCTGTTCAAGGCTGGTCACTGACCCGACTTAGCCTCTGTAGTCTTGCCTACGCTAGATGGCAGTAGCAGTGTTTGTTATGATACAACTACACGCCGCAGCTGTTCGCTATCACAGAAATTCGTGAGAGAAAAGGAGTGGTGATTAGGCATGTCTTTGCCAAAAAAATACGATTTTTATATGGTTCACGGACGTTTATATACTTGTGGCTGTTATATGTGATAGATTATATAGTTCTCCATGTGATATATCGTTCGTAGTGCTCAAAAACATCGATAAATAGTGTAATTAGCGATGTAAACGTTGGTTATGACGTTTACTACGGTGTTTGTGTATGTGTGAGTGAGTGTCAGCATTGCCGGGGACCGTTGAAGCGAATCTTCTAACGGAACGGGTTGCTACTAGATGTGAATGCTGTTTTCGGTAAGTTTATTGTTTTGATGCAAGATACACCTAACCTATTTGACCCATGCCTGTCACAATGTTCATACCTACGAGTAGGTGCCTAGCTATAGCGTTTGACCTCGTTATTCGGTCGTTGCGATCCCTCTCGCTTCCCTTTGAAAGGCAATTTCTCGTGTTAGCAATTTTTTCTGCGGTGTTTCCGCACGAATGTGCTGTTTGATTAGCTAATTTATAGTTACGACGTTAACGCTGTGATGTGAAAATGTACGTGATGTTGTAGGGCAGGGGATTTTTATCACCCTTATATCAAGGCGCTAGAGGCGATTCTGATATTTCCTTTGATCGTCAGCTGATAAGTGGGAACGTAATATGAAATAAATTAAGGAAGACTATGTTTTATGTCTTGTAATTATCTGAATGGACTCGATACGTTATTGTAAATATGTTTTGGTATTCTTACGAGAGATTAGGCTGTTCTTCATCTAGGGCGGCCTTGGGATAAAAAGCACCATAGGTACATTTTTATAATTTTTACAAACAGGGCATCAATTCTACTAACACATTGCTCATAGATTGTCAATGAATTGTAGTATTTTCTAGTTTTGCTATTCTACTTGGAGTATAATTGTAATGGCTACACAGATATCATTTCTACCGCAATTCAATTGTCTACAATGCAATCGAATGCAATTGTTATATTAGCGGAATATCTAGTTTATTTATGATAACATATGAACGATTATTGCATTGTTTATGAATGGATTGTCGTAATAAATAAGAGAATTGGCACCCTGAACGTTGATAGAATAGCAAGAACGACAATTCATTAATAATCTATGAGAATTTGAGCGTCTTTAGTGGGTGACCTGCCCAGTGCCCAGCCTAAGCCTAAAAATTCGCTAACAAAAACTTCTTAGGCCATGGATGTTGTCATTGGATTCTTATGTCATACTTATACTCGTAATGTACCTACTTATCTATTTAAAAAGAACTGGTTTTTAGTTTTAACGCTAAAGTATTAAGTGCTTAGCTTGTATTGTACCCATTGTGCTTCTATTTTTTTTAAGGTGTCTCGAGAAACTTCGTATTTCAAATGAACTACTACGTAATCTTGCTAATAAACTACTCTTATTCAATTCGTGCGTTGCGGTGGTTACCACCAACCTAGCTTACCGGACTGTGGCCTAACGGGAGCAGTGAACTTTTAGTTGTTAGTGCATAAAAGAATAATTTCAACCTAGCTGTAGGTACCTATCTATCTGATTCGCTGTCAGAAACACGAAAATACTTTTGCCTTTTTATTTTCCTTCTGTCTATTCGGTGTACCTACGTACCTATATATATATATATATATTATATTATTATTACCCGACCCGGGTCCACTTTGTTATTTTGAATTGTGATTAAAAAGCCTTTTCCATTTTCGGGTTGACGTGTAGCCTATGACGTAGGTTTCCCTAAGTGATCTGTGACTATGACTCTCACAAACACCATGGTTCTCTATTGGTAAAATAATTTTCAAAATCTGTTCGGTAGATCCTGAGATTACCCCCTACAACAACGTGACTTCTTCTTTCTTGATATTAAGTGTTAGATAGCGAGATATTATACGTAAATTACATTTTTTTTTATCCTGTATAGATCTAGCGTTTGACCGTTATCTCACTTGATGGTCAGTGACAATGTGGTCGAAGACATTATCACGCTAGATCTAGAATGCTCACTGGCTCTCAAGGACTCCTGCCTTAACCATGTGTTTGGTGACAGTTTTTCAAACTTGAGTGTGGTAGCTAGCCAGGTGGGTATTTGAAAGTACCCTACCATGCGAATTTTTTGGTCCGTGCTATTTTTTAACATTGAACTTAAATTATTATATATATTTACACACGTGTCCCTCACAGTGTACCTAATATATATTAAATCCAGGTTATAGAGTTACCCATCCCGAATTTTATTCAAATCTATCAAGCCCGTAAAGCGTGAAGAGTTCCGATTCGCTATCCGATTTGCGTATGTATCCATGTAATATCCATATTAATTTAGTTCTAGTTGTACCGTCTCTTAACGTCATCGGAGTTTACATTGTAACGTTTACAGAGAATTCTCATAAAAACCAACTCCCAAAAAGTTGTAAAATTTCACAGTCAAAATCTATACAGAACAGAGTGTGGGCAGGGTTCGTTAGCATAGTAATAAATAACTCCCACGCTGTACAATGCGGTATATTTGTATATTATTATGCTGCAGTAATTATTGCCGTCCTACGATAGTGGTTCCAGTTACTTGAAGGTAGAGTCCTTCCATTCACCAGGTGGCCCTGGTCGCTGGCGTTCCTTACCGCCTCTCCTTAGCGTTCAGCTTCGATTTGTTGAGTAATCCTACTGCAATTGGATATTTACTGTGTTTATGAAATTAATGAAAGTTGGTTTTAACTTACATACCTTGAAGTCGCTAGTTTATCAGTATTCTATCGGATACATTTCTGGGAGTGTATCAGTTAACATTCCATCATATCCTACGGAGCGTTTTGCTTCTTGTGGATATCACGGCGTATAGTTAAAAAGTGGAATTAACTAACTGTGGGAGTCTGCAATTCTTACTAAATCTGGTGACCTACAAGTAACGAGTGAAGAGGCGTCATTAATTACTATCATACACTTGCTTAAATCTAGAACAAAATAAAAATGCTGCCAAATTTCACGAAGATTTGTTCAACCGTTATTGTCGCACATAATATACACACATAAACATACATTCAAACATTGATACATAATTTCGTCATTTCACTTCCTGCAAATCTTTCTAGCAGGTGGTAGGGTACTTTCCGTTACCCGCCTGGCTAGCTACCTCCCTCAAGTTTGAAAAACTGTCACCAAACACATAGTGTGTTAAGGCATAGCAGTCTTTGAGAACCAGCTAGCATTCTAGGTCTAGCGTGATAACATCTTCGACCACATCGTCACTGACCATTAAGTGAGATAGTGGTGAAACGTTAGATCTATACAGTATAAAAAAAATCTTTCGCTCTAGTAAATAGTGCTTATACCGTTACTTCATGGTATGATAAAGCAGAACAATTAATTTGAACATAATTTTGAACAACAATTAACTCACCTGGTAAGTAGAACTCCGAAATAAATCGGCGTGAGAAATAAAAAAGCGAGTAGTCTCTATTGATTGTGTACATTTTTTAGTTCTGTTTTCAACAGTACTATTCATGTATAGTAGGCTTACCATAGGTGCATCAAACACCAAAAACTACTTTTTTTGTGCAAACAAAAAAGCTGACTAGCTGAATGTTTGACTGACTGATCGTCATTTGAATGACATCAACGCACAGTCATAAAGCCGTATTATATTTTATAATGGATTTGTATACTTCGTTATAGGTATAGGTAAGTGTATTTTATATCTAGAAGTTGAAGACGAAATTGAGAACACTTTTTTTCACTTATGTGAAGTTCACTTATTTTGACGTAAGTCACGAGAAATATACTTTAAAAAAATATAATGCAGGGTGATAGTTCGTTTTAAAGTGAGAATATTAAAATATAAGCTCACAATAAACAAAACTTCATAGTTTTATGTAATTTCATATTAAGGGTCAGTTATAGTCGACACGGGCGAAACCTCGGGGCGCAGCTAGTGAACACTAAAGCCTAGCGCCGCGAGACAGAGTGATAGTAGATAAGAAATGAAACTGACTATTAGAACAGACGAACTCATAACCCCACGACTAGCTCATCCAACCATTTTACTACGTCAGGTGCAATGAACTGTTGAGTTATTCCTTATCTATCATGCAGGTATTATCTTTGCATGCATATCGCAAATGGCAATCCGAACCTATCATTGGTGGTTGTAACTTTTACAACTGCACATAAAAACCATAAAATCGGGTTTGATGGCCCACCTTGTTTTCGGTACGGGTGTATGTTTAACTACAAATTAACGGAAACAATCGTTCCTTTATAATGTTGGCAGTCTTTTATACACTATATGTTCTAAAAACTAAATAAGGTTTAAACAATAAAACTCACGTTTCGTTCACACGTTTAATGTTAAGTGCTTGAAACGTCGAATTAAATCAGAGGTTTAAAATTATTATATTAAATTTCGATACAATTTAATTTATTGTGAATGGAAACGATATAAAAGTCACACAAGTAGTTACATCTATCACACACATAATTAATTAGCTTTAAATGTTACATGAATTAGTTATAATAAGCAAAAACTTGGTTGTCTGTTAAGTCGGTTTACGGACGATAGATTTACGTGATAACGTCATAATCATTTATGACTTTGACTTTGATTATTTTATGTAATACAAAACTCAGGTGGAACGTTACGCGGAACGTTACTATTTTTCATGAGTGTTGCTGGTATTCACCAATTTATAAAACGTTATCACGTCAAAAAAATATTATAATAAATTGTTACATGTATAAAATATCATAGTTTGTCTGTCTTAAAAATAAGTTCTTGGAAGGACATTCTTGTCGAACGAAAATAAAAAGTAAAAAGATTTAGGGTGGAGTTCACCAAAATTTAAAACGTCCGATTATCAATTTTACCGTCGGTTAAACAGTTTAACTGTTTGATAAAAACTGATTGACCGACGGTTAAATTGATAACCGGACGTTTACATTTTGTTGAACTTCACCCTAATTACTTAATCGAGATGTCAAATTAACTATCCAAAATAAGGTGAATTGCAAAATTATTCACTATTACTATTTTCGGGATTAACCGTAATAAAACCATTGGTCTATCGTGTTTTCGCAGTATGGTAGACCGCTCGTCAAGAGAAAATTAAATGTTCGCGGTCTGACCCGAAAAGAACATTAGCAGTCACCGAGTCACCAAATTTAAATCCAAATTAATGAATCTGTTGATGTACCTACATCATAGTATCTTAAGGTTGAAGTACATAAATATCTGTGTGATTTTATGTACGGCAGAAAGATGGACTAATTATACTCCATGTATTTTTTATTTGATGGTCACATAAACAATATAATATATACATTGTTAATAGTTAGGAACTTTTTAGATACGAATAACCGCTCTCAAAATTATTTTAAGTAATGGTCACACAGGAAAGTGACATAAAAACGTCACCAGTCATAAAACTTTCAAAAGCACAAAAATAAATTTATAGTGTTTTCGTTAATCTCCCAAAATTTTCCGTTGCAAGGCAAAACGTTTTACATTTTTCATGAGAAATGTTCTAAATGTTATGAAGCGACTCACGACTACGATGCCCCCGAAGAGAGCGCCCCTGAATAAGGGGCGTAACTCTATAGAGAAGACAGTAGAACTTCCTGAGGTGGGTTTAGCAGCCGTAGTTTCATACAAGAAACAAAAAGAAGTCAGTGACTTCCTTCATTTCCTTCTTCCTGCACTTGAAAGCAACTCAGACTGGATAAATAATGTCATTGGCAGGCAGGACGATTTTAGATGTGCGTTCTTAGTAGGAGCTGGTCCCAACAGGTTCCAACTCCAAGAAATCATCTACCCATGCAACGAAAATGACATTAAGCTCGAGGTGGAAATGCGAGACTCGGAAGACCATGATAAAATAGCCATCGCCGCACTCTTCAAACTTAATAATTCAGAGTTTGATAGCCTTCTCAAGTATATAAGAAGTCGCATGATAGAAAATGAATCGCTGCGAGACGATTTGCTAAAAGCAAAGTCTCTTGGAGTGAGCTTCGTAATTCTCAGACCCATATTTGAAAAGCAATATCGCGTGATGGAAAGGATTGTTATCGGAAGTTCTTTGAAGTGTACCATGCCTGCCGTTAAGAAGCGTCGTAGGGACGACAGAATGTTTTCCGGCCCTCTCGTCAAAAAGGCCAGGAGAGTAGCATAAACACAAGTTGGATCATTTAACTCAAAATATAGTTCGGTACCAAATTGGCAGTCGTTATGGTGCGCCGCAGTGTCATGTAGCATGTAATGACATCAATTTGGGTCGACTGTAAAATGCGAAGCTCTCAGTAAATTATACCCATTTTTGCAATGATCGTTTCCGATTACCTATGATGGATGGGAGCGCGTTTGTGGCGAAATGACTATTATGGCTGACGGATATTCTTTTATATTGTGCCCTTTTATTTCTGGAATATATTATGAGTAAACAAATGACTTTTCTACACTGAACCCTATTACGCGGTATCTTTTGTTATGCAAAAACAGAAAGCAACACATTTTTTTCCTCTTTCATACCTTTAGCTAAGTAGTAAATCTTTATGACATAATTCGACAGTGATAGTTGGTTTCCTCAGGGCTCTCGGAGTAGCTTACATAGTATCTATCAAAGTGATATCAATTATTCTCCATTCAGCACTTTCATCCCGAACTGTTCCCGTTTTTCTACCAGACCGTGCGGCCGACTTCCAAAGATCAATATCTGTGAAATCAGGCCATCCGTGCGCGTTCCAACTTACAGCCACAAATCCTTCCATAACTTATTACAATAGCACTTGGTTACGCAACTGCGAAGAGCGAAACTGAAACAATAGTTGCTCTGAGCCATTCCGAATACAAAAACTACGCAACCAGTTTTGGTGGAAAAGTTTTCGATCTGCTTATCGTCGGGCATAAATCAATTTGAATCATGGCCGAGCCTGAGTATAAGTCGGGTCGTTTCAGAACCCCTTTTTTCTAACTCTGTGGTCTCGGGTCGAACCATACGGATTTGAGAAGTCTGGACATTGCGTAATTGGCGTAATAGATGTGTGATTTATTCGCTCAATATCATCTTAATATTTATTGATATTGTAGATAAATTTGATCATATTTTAACGTGGTTTGTATCTTATATCCAAGTCGCTGATTATGAGACTTGCTGCGCCTACTTTGCTTATCAATTTCTTGGCTTTGGAATGGTAGCAATTATATAGTTCAATCATACTACCTAAAATGAGCAAAATAAGAAAGTTCTTACACAGTTACAATAAAGTCCAAATTATTTTAACAGGTATGAATGACAATCCTAAAAACATATTTATCAAATTTCTAGTACTTACAATTATTGGTACTTTAATGTAAACTAAGTCAACAGGTAGGTTAGTGTTCACTAAAACTATAGTAGTCAAACGGTACATCAATAAAGTATAAAAAATGCGAAAATAATATTAGGGAAAACAGTACTTTTAAGAGTTATATAAATTTAAGATGTAACGTACACAACAGCTTTCGGATTTTAAAGTTTTAGTTTTCGTTAATAAACTACCATCAATATATAATTTTCTTTTTCTTTTTTTTTTTTTTCTGTCAGATTTAATTATTCTTTATCTTGTGTCATGACTGTCGTCGTGGCTTAGTGATCAGTGATACTGGCTCTGGAACCGTGACCCCGGGTTCGAATCCCGGCTGGGGCAAACATTCCTGTAATGAGCACAATGTTTGTTCTTGGGTCTTAGATGTTTGTGTGTCCATGCCTACCGTGTCACAGGGTATCCTTGTGCTGGGGTGTGAGTGTGAATGCGTTTGTTGTTAAATTTCCGCTAAGCGTATGTACCATCTGTGTTTAAGCACTGTCTGTATATATCATATTGTGTTTCGAGGCGTGTTCACTGAAACACATCCGTAATGTGACTGTCAACGTTGTGAGCTCCGTAGGGGCTCGTGAGATGGAGGGGCGCTGGAAGCGTGAGGAACTGAGGAATCGATCCTTATTGCATATGTCATCTGCAGATCTGAACGTATGCTGTTGTTTTGCACGTTCTAAGCGTTTAATCATTCGTTCTTGCCAATTTTTTCTTTTTTTTTATTGTTCCGTAGTTTTTTACCTTGCCTGTCTACTGTTTCTGCTGATGTTAAATGATGACGCTATCTAGTATATAGCACGCAAGCCTGAAAGCCTAGAAAGTACCTCACTCGTGACTTGAAGATTGTACGTATCGGGAAACACAGACTCGGGTAACGAGTTCCATACTCTTGGCAGTATACGCATTAAGAAAGTGGAAGCAACGCTTCGTACGTATAGGTGGTATATCTACCATATCTTTTCTTTTTTCTTTCCAGCAACTGAATATCCACTGCTGGACATATGCCTCCCCCATATAGGAGGGATTTGCCAATTCTCGCCACGCTTAGCAGGCGGGTTGGTGAGCCCAGTATGATTTCCGATCCTCGGAATGCGCTGCTGCCTAAAATATTATTTTATATTTCTTGTTATTTAGTGTACGTATTGTACTCTTATTTTGGTGACAATGATATGACTGAACTTTATTTTATAAATAAGTGTAACTACGTATTTATGTCTTTATTTTATATTGTTAATTTTTCAAATGTTATTTCTTAATTTTATTATTTATTTTAATGCTAATTTGACCTGTGTACTTATACCAATAAATAACTATGAACTAAACCCTTAGCCGACTCTTACGGCACCCACGGGGAGAGATGGGGAGTACTATTCTAGGCCGTTACCACCAGGGCACTATCTACCATATAGCGATGCCGAATTGCCATACGTCGAGTCTCTGCAGCATACGTTCCACCAAAGAGTTACTGCCGATGATCCTTTTGGCTCGCTTCTCGATTGATTGACCTTCCAGTTGGTATTTGGCTGACCCATCCCAAAGGTGAGAACAGTACTCTATGCCAGACCGGACTTGTGCTTGATACAGATTGAGCAACTGTCCCGGCGGCGTGAAGTACTGTCTTTAAACTTTTTGGCGGCCAATTGAAAAACGCATTATTGTCTCAAACACAATGTAGCTCCCAAAGTCGCATCTTTTTTGTGATTGATATTTCAAAAACGATACGTCTTTTCATACAAATTAACTTTAATAAGTTTTATGGTAAAATATTTACAATAATTAAAAACTGCGCTAAGCGTAAGCGTTCCCAAAATATCCGATCCGATATCGGTGTCGGACGACGACAGCCGACATCCGATAGCCGACATCATGTGCTGTTTTACATAATTTCCGACAAATCGTTCCGAGACGGCCATTTGCTTGATACCTTAGTGAGGGCAGATCATCACGGCAGAATAAAACAGAAAACTTTATTTGCTGTATGTATTATATTTGAAACGAAGATCGAAAAAAGAACAAAAGATCTGTCTTCAGATAGATGGATATATCCCATTGTGGAAGCTATATATTCAGAGAGAGAATTTTATACGCTTTATAGCAAGCTACAAAACGCACTACTAAAAAGTTTTATATATAGTTTTATTAAAAACAAGCGCGAAGCTTGTTAAACCCTCGCATAACGCTGAGTAGAGACTCATTTCTGGCATCACGCAACACTACATTATAAAACTATAGTAGTATTTAGCTTTGATAGGGAATAATAATAATAATAATAATAACAATGTTGGAATGTTGGAATGTTTTATACTTGTATATTATATCTATGTTTTACTTTAATGTGCCCTTCTTTTGTTTTGTATGTAGTGTTGATGTAGTTTGAAACAAATAGTTTTCTCTCTCTCTCTCTCTAATACTTGACTATAATTTAAGAACTGATCTATGTATGCATTTTGCATATGCAATTTAAGTTTTCTTTGGCAAGCGTGATTCTATCTTCAATGACATCCTCAGTGGCCATCAAATTACGTGTCATCAAACGCTAGACGATAGGTTGAACTAATAACTTGAACCATTAGAAAAACTATGAGCTTGGTGACAGATTTCATAAGTTGAGGGGGTATCTAACTAAAAAAATAAACTGCCAACAGCCTGTAGATTCGGTATGATGTAACCTTCACCGAAAGCTGAAACCCGAGGTCGTCACAGCGACAGACTGAAAGACGGCAGACACTTAAGACTCCAAAGCTATTATCGTTTCAAAAATGTTGCCATTATAAAAACAATATCGTACATTATAAACAATAAATTGCCACTGTCTCCACCTCAGACTTGAACAAAGAATAGATAAGATGTCCCTATGTCTCGGTTCCCGACGCTATTGTCGCCAACAAAATACACAAATGTTTATTTTCTGAAAAATGATACTACGTTCCGTTGAAGCGTTTTTATTATGCAATTACAATTCCTATGTGCGCTTAACTTTAATAGAATTGAGAATATTATCGATATAATTTATGTGTATACGTTTAGAGTTTCACTTAAACCTCAACAATAGCGCCATACTTTATTGAAAATAAGGATTTAATTCATATTTTTGACACACAGGTTCAAAACCGGGCTTATTCTGAAAACCAGCACATGAACGCTGCACATGTTGATTAATATATAACCCTATTAATATACTAATAATAAATAAACTAGGAATTGTCCTACTTACTACTAATATTATAAATGCAAAAGTATGTGTGTATGTTTGTTACCTCTTCACGCTCAAACGGCTACACCGATTTCGATGAGATTTGGTATGTAGATGGCTTATACCCTGGATTACCACATAGCATAAGTCGAAAATCTGCAATCAATAGGAATAGCATGCGTATCCTACTAATATTATAAATGCAAAAGTTAGTGTGTATATGTGTATGTTAGTTACCTCTTCACGCTCGAACGGCTGGACAGGTTTGGATGAATTTTGGTATGTAGATACTTCAGGTCCCGGAATAACACATAGGCTACTTTTCATCATCATCATCGATGATTACCACGCGGGTAAAACCGCGGGGCGCAGCTAGTTATCATATAATCGTAGTTTATGTAACTTATGTGCAGTTTCATACACTACTTGATCTAATCTCATAAAATAGATCATAATAAAATTTAGGTAAAAGTACAGCATTAGTGCTGGCATTTATTTGTAAACGTTTAGCGCCAAAATCAATTTCATTACGCATGCTTAATGTTGAGGCAGTTATGCTCCTTGACCAGACCGATTTAGTGAGAAGACTCAAAAGAACAAAACCGTTCGAATTAGTGTAGTGTTCAGTGACAGTATGCTAGTGTAATGTGGTTAAAATACTGCTCATAGAGAACACATGAATCAAGTGTCTCCCCCTTAAATAGAGACAATAAGAAAAGTGTTGATGGACACATTCTTAGTACAGTAAATTTAGCAAGTTAAGTTAGATTTAAATTACTTATTAGCTTTTTTTAGGCTAGATTGTAATATATTTATAGGACGCATTTGTATGCGTTCTATACTAGGAAAAAAAAAAAAAAAAAAAAAAAATTACGCATGCGTGTTGCGCCGCGTCCACAGATTATATGTAGAAAAACTGCATTACAATCTGCTTGGTCCAGCTGAAGTTGTATCATAATAGTAAAAAAGTTACATTATGATATAGTTGTCCATAGAAGAGCTGTATCATAATGTAACTTTTATATTTATTTCGATGGGTTGTCTATAAACACTGTCTTTCAAGTTCTGTTTTTGAGTTTTAATCTTTATATTTCAGTATGAGACGATGAGACACAAGACGAAGCGCGCGGCGAGAGTGTAAATGTAGCATATGGTATTAATAATAATAATGAATCATTTATTGCCACAAAAAAGAAATACTTATACAGGACATGTTTAATTAATTGAATATCTATGGCAAAAGGGATAGGCTCAGTCATTATTAACAGTCATTTTCATTAGGAAATGACTGTTAATATCATGTTCATTAGAAAATGACTTCGTTCTACGTTACGTACGTTTCTAAAAAATGTATTATAAAAACAGTTCGATTGACATTCTAGTGAACATTCACGGTGACCTTGATATCGATTTTTGTTGTAAATTATGAAGTAATATATCTATTCTGTCATGTCCACCACACTAACAAAGTGCAAAGCGTCTGAACCGGCAATTTAGACTTTTGGGTTAGAGACCTGTCTGAGGCTGAAATGTATGCTCAATTTCATAAAGGTGTTACACTTTTAGGAGCATTATTATTTCTTAATACAAAAACTGGTCGAAAGCAAGTGTGCGAAAGAAAGGGTTCTCTAAGTTTCCAACTCAGTTCCAGGCTTTAACTTAGTTGAAGGTTGCGGTTCAAAAGGTTGTTACGTGAGATATTCTACACTAAATTGGAATTTTATCGCCTCCTCGCCGCCCGCCCCAAAAAGTTGTAACAAACATTTCGAAGCCCGCATATGCTTGGATCCTCAAAGGGCCTGATTTCATTTACATTCAGAGTGTCTCGCTGTCTCAGGCTTTTGTTCTCGCTGATATATATTAGTCATAGGATGTCCACTGCTGGACATGTGGCTTCCCTATTGATCTCCATAAAGCTTGGCCGTAAGCGACTCAAATCTGGTCTTGAGAGCATAGCTGTCTCCATAACTTATTTCGGTGACTTTTCGTCCCCGTTTCGATTCCACATTTCATCATTGGTCCACACTCATAGAAAACCTTTGTCTTAAGGCATCTAGGACGAAAAGAGTTCGCGGTTTTCGAAGCGTGTAAATGTGATCTATGCTACTGTAGTCTTATACGAAAGCAGCTTATTCGGGACTCTGAAAGTCACCAATACTGCATTCGAGGCCACTCGTGAGGACTCTTGAGAAGAGCTTGTAATATAGGTATTGCAATTTTGTAAAAGTATTATGTGAAAAGATGGGTTCTTGTTTCTTCCTATCGATAATCATTCTTATTTGTTTCGTAGGTTAGTTTTTGTTTTTGAAATATTAAAATGATATCAAATTCATGATGCGACCGACAAGGGTAAAATAATAAGTTGTGATATATTACTAATAGTAATTTATTAATTATTATTGATCATTGTTATTTAACTCATTAGTAATGATCTTGAGTTAAAAATAATTTGAAATCTTTGGTTTACCCATACTATGAATGCTCATCTTTATTATGTAAACTAGAGTGGTTTACAAACATTTTTACTATGACAATGTTCCTCAATAGTGGTCTACCCAACCCTCCTTGGAAGTACAGGGAGGGTTAGGTCAAGCAGTAGGGAGCTAGAGACACTACCTTTCTTACCACCTTACCACAACCTGCCTGCCATGTACAATTGATTTCGTGGAAGCCTCTTCTTTGATATGTATTTTGGCCATTCTTATCTCTCAAACAGTAGAAATGGATTAATATTTCTTCGAGAGTAACACGCTTGCTTTCTATTTGTTTGAATAAAACCAACCGTCTCATAAATGATAAATACCCGACAAAAGATTTCAAAAAGCGAAACACAAGCAATGAATCTAAAAACTTAAGAGCTCGTACATTATGAAAAGTTTTAATACGAAACAAAGCCGGGGCTTATAACATCGTCCTTGAAAGATAAAAAATTATAGAGGTCAGGTCTTAAAAACACATTTGCAAGAAGAAACAAATGTTATATATAGTTGTTCTTGAAAGACAAGACATTTTGGAAAAACGTAGGGTAGTAAAAACAATTTTCAAGATCAAATAAAATGCAAGGTAGACATGTAATATCTTAAGAATAAATACTCGTCAATGCATTCGCATAATATCACGCAACATAACCTGGCTTAGGTTTAAATTTTTATTTTAAACATAGAAAGGGAATCTGATGGCCCTTTACATGTCGTGGGGTGGCGTTAACTTTAGATTTAAGGTCCGTGGGCAAAAATGTGACGCCGGTAACAGGGGACGCCTGCGGTTCAACAGGGTCTGTAGCATAAGAAAGAAAGAAAGAAAGAAAGAAGATATTGTCTAGGATAGGAAGAATACGTTATTCCCTTATGTTAAGGTTCAAGGAATTTTGCACAGTTTCCAGAATATATAACGACAATTACAACAATACAACAATTTTAGGGCGGTACTCCACAACACTCATTACATAAAATATATGTAAAAGCTGGCTTACATTAACATTTTTTTGTCGTAGATTTGCTATCTGTTCCGTCACAGTATACATGTATAGGTACAATTTATCAAAGCGTTGTTTTATATAAATATATATATAGGTGTATTAATCAATACTTGTTGAAGATAATTTTTCTATGCACCGATAACATTTTTTCTTTTTTTTTAAACGCAAATAATCGCATTCACACTCACACCCCCGCAGTAAGATAACCTGTGTCGCGGGAGGCATGGACATACACAATCACAAAAGACAAACATGCAACACCTGAGAACAAACATCTATGCTTATAACAGAAATGTTAGCCCCAGCCAGGATTCGAACCTGGGGTCGAGGTTCCAGTATCGCTGATCACTGAGCTACGACGACGGTCATAATAATTACAATTACACATGACATACATGTATTTATTTGTGCGTGTACGTAGTTTAAATTATCTATAATAAGTATCTTATAATATAACTCATCCGTTTCAGGTATTCTAGAAAATAAAAAAATAACAGTTTTTATTCATTTTATATCGGAAAGTATACAACAAAAATTTTTTTTTAAATCGGTTCATAAGTCATAAGCCGAGTTCAGAGGTAACAAACGTAAAGAAAAAACAAATAAAAATGCTACAAAACTCAGAGCATCCTCTATTTTTAAGAAGTCTGTTGTCAAACAGTGTGTATATGTATATAAGTATATATATCAGTCATCAGGTTACCATAGCACAGGCTCTGCCTAGTTTGGGACCTGAAGACCTTGTGTGAATGTTAATAAATAAATAAAAAATAAATAAATAAATAAACTATGGACACTAGTATGAGTCACCGAATAAAGATTATTCAACGTGCCTTTCCCGATATTCAAATCACCATTTATAAGCTTTCCTTTAGCTCAACGACCCGTGTCCAAATAAGCTTTTACATATAATTCAGGATAACGCTCCCTTAGTGACACCTTTCCACTTAATGTTCATATTAATTCAGCTATAATAGCTATTGGTTCAGGGACTACAAAATTGCCTTGTCTCTTCCTAGTATATTATCTACTAGCTACGTCCCGCAGTTTGACCCGCGTGACACCCACAAATAAGGTGGCTATCTATTGTTACGGTAACATAACGTTAGGACCAAAACTGTGCATTTTGAGCTTAGAGCACGGTAAGACAAGTTTATGTTTAAATCTAGTCGCGTAAGTAACGTCTTGGTTTATCTGTGACTTTTTTGAAAAACTTCGGATACTTTTTAATATAATAATAATAATAATATAAAGGCTGAGAAGGACAAACTCAGCAAGTACCTTGACTTAGCTCACGAGGTAACCGCCATGTGGGATGTTGACTCGACGATCATTGTCCCGATAGTCGTTTCGACGAACGGCTTAATAGCGAAGAGCCTCGATCAACATCTTAAGAGGCTCTCGCTAGACGGTTGGATCAAGGGTCAGATGCAGAAGGCGGTACTCCTTGAAACGGCGCGTGTTGTCCGGAGGTTCCTCACTCTGCGGCCCTAACCACCGGTAGCTTGGGCCCTGCCCCGTTGCTGGCGGAACTCTAGGTTTAGGTTTTTTATGATATCTTTATTAATTTTTGTTTTTGATATTTATACTGTAAAAAAACTAAACCTAAGAAAAAAAGAAAATAAAGAGATAATAATAATAATTTAGGTTTTTTATAATATCTTTATTAATTTTTGTTTTTGATATTTATATTGTAAAAAACTAAACCTAAGAAAGAAATAAAATAAAGAGATAATAATAAATATTTATTTCCAAAAAGTGAATTACAATATATATAAAGGTTACATTAGGTTTAGTGTATAAGCTCAAAGTATTGTAACAATTACAATCAGAGAACAGGTTTAACGTCGAGCCTCAACTAGACGGGAGCCTGTGTCTTGAAACTCAGAGTGCGATGGCCAAAATAAGTTGGGATGTTTCTATGTAACCGAGTGTTCGCGTGCTTGTAGGTTGCTTAATTACTTAACAAGTTGTGAAACTACTTTATACAATGATGTTTTGCTTTCTTAGAGTAAAGAAATAAAATTAGTGCTTAAATAAGACAAACAGCATGAATTTTCATTACTGTGTGTGTGTGTGTGTGGTAAATGTTTGTAGTGATATGGGTACGAGTGTGTGAGTGCATGGCGTGGTGGATACGTATATTATGTGAGTGTAAGGTGTATGGGGATTTGGTACTTTTGCCTACTTGTTGCTAGTATAATTCTAGGCTTCCATTAATCGTTCTGTAGCTTCATAATATATTTGCATACTTATGTTAACGTCTTATATTTTAAAACATATGGTTTGCTACTCTCCCTATTTTTATGTTAGCTATGAGGCGAAGGCATACTTTTCATCTTGGCACATATACACACTTTGTACATATACATTATACTTTGGAATATAAAATACTCTACTTTTCATTATAAAACATGCATTTTCCGTAAGGTAACTAACGCAACCGGAAATCCGTGTTTTGAGCGGAAAAACTTTTGTATTTTTTTTTTAACTGTTGTGGTGTTGCTTATGTCACGAATAAATGTATTTCTTTCTTCTTTCTTTTTATATCCATTAGTATGAAACGTACGTCTCTAACGAATTGAATAAAAATGTGTTCTTTGGTCCAAACTTTTACTTTGTAAATTAATTTATAAACTAGGGTCCATGGGCAAAACCAAATTTGAACAAAAAGTCATTATTAGTCTAAAAGTTTCAAAGCTCCACCTCGTAGTCTCCGAACGAAGCTGTCATACTTACAACCAATATTGTAGGAGTCGTTTGATTGTTTGTAACCAGTAAATGTGTTATACTTAGTCTTGGCACATCTGTCCTCGGATAATATATCGACCCTCTTAACTGTCCACCTGCTTCCTGTCAGCTCACCTTAGCGAAGGGGGTCTCTACTGAGTTCCGGCCCATTTTACCTTCACTGACCTGTTTTAGCAGTATTATGTAAAATTGTACCTACAAGACTTCCCCACCGGGACTTAGTCACCTAGTCACCACTCTCGATTATTTCATATATGTTGCATTAGTTTAGAGACTTGTAAAAGTGCTCTTAGTACATTTTAGATAAAATATGAGTATTTTTTTTTAAAACTCGAGTTTATATTTTAACTTATTAAGAAAGTCATTATTCACTAAAGGTTATTTTTTAGACCTACTTTTTCAGCTCTATGATCAAGCGTTTGACCATTATCTCACTTGATGGTCAGTGACGATGTAATCTAGATATTATCACGTTATACCTAGAATGCTTTTACGGGCTTTCATAGACCGCTGACTGAACACAGTATGCTTGGTGACAGTTTTTCAAACTTGAGTGATTGCCAGCCAGACGGATACTCGAAAGTAAACTACAACCATTCTAAGAATTTAATTACGGTGTTACCTTCACGGGAAGATTAAGCCGTTGGTGTCCATCGAACCATCGTCCGTCAGTTTGACATCCGACGCTCCAACTGCTGAGCTATCATCGATTGAGACGAATTATGATGATATATGATTATACAATCATATTTTAATATGAATGAAATTTTAAGATGCAATACATTGGCTTGGTGTGGACATGCATGACGAGCTAAAAGGGTACCTACTTATTATGGTCATGGGTAGATAAAGAGGTTTAAAAAGGCCGAAGATGAGATATTTATGTAAGGTATATTTATAGTCATTTTAGTGCTGTGAGCATTAAAATGACTATACTGATAGAAGAAAGTGGAAAAGGAAAATATGTTGTGCCGACCCCATCCAGAGGAATAAGGACAAAAAGAAGGTTAATTTTAAATTAAGGACTATGAAAGGCATTTTTTGTTCCCAGAATAGGCGACATCAAAATATAAATATGTAGGTATCAAACAAAACATTGCAATTAATTTTTTGTTTGATACCTGATGATAATTGGAATTGCACTTTTTGAAAAAAAAAAATTAAGAAAATTTCATCTAAATTAAATTTGTATTTATGTTATAAACCATGAAACATGTCTATGGGCACCGACTGAAAATCAGTGACTGAGGCTTTTGCCTTAGTTTTATGCTGAGTCGGGGCCCATATTCATGACACTCACAACATAATTATTACTCTGTTCTTTATTGTTTTTGTATGTATCTCTTGTGTAATGTGTGTTGTGAGTGTCTTGAATAAATGTGGTTTCTTTCTTTCTTTCTTTCTTTCAAACATTGATTTTCTTTAAGCACGTGATAAAATCAGGCCTTGCTACAGCAATAATTGGAAAGCTTCTATTTCAAGTTCCCCTCAGATATATATTGATTTATGTATTATAATTATTAAAAACATGATGATTTGCATAAAGTGCATATTAGAATAATCAAAGTTAAAGTTTCAAGAAATAGAATTTCAATAAATTATCATTCAGTCGGCGAAAGTACAGAACACCGACGATGCAAAGCCGCTAGTTAATTAGTTTTTGGAGAAGTGACCTTGCAACTTTGATATGCGCAACCAATGATATTATAACATATGTTTATATGAGGTAGATGTCGCACAAGCGCGCGGAAACTGAGGCGGCAAAATTAAGTCAATTCTAGTAAGTTTGATTACGACGCGTATTTCAAGCGCAAGTCTAAACATATAGCTATCTTTTTCTATATTATTTGTACCGTATTATCTGTCGCAGTAAGCATGTTTATGTCGTAAAGGAACAAAATCTGAGCACCGCGCAGTATGAATATACGTCATCTTTAGTAAAACATCATTGTGCTCAATTCTACGGCTATCCCTATATTGTCTGGCTGGTATCGTTATAACAAATTCATCGAAGGACCTGCCTTTAAAGGGCTCGCCAATTTCACCCTACCTATCCCTATTTTTGATAAACGAGCCACTTGATCGGACTCCTGTCGGAGAGGGTTCTAGTTTTTTGATAATATCTCGTCAGTGGACAAATTTGTGTGTGATGTGGGGCTAACATCACCCCTTTGCGATGAACCCTTAAACCCTTGTCGGAGACGAGAGGTAGTATTATTATGGGGAAATGGGACAGATTTTCTTTATTTTGGAAAGGATAAGCAAGGAAATTGCAAACGCATATAAAGAGGGTATGCGAAACTCTATGAGAAAAAATGAAACTGATATAAACAAAGTTTTCACATACCTTTCAAACCACGTATAAAATATATGTTTGCACAACCGTTATTCGATTTGATTCCTCTTATTATTATGTTATCCTTACAGCTTTCCAAACTTTGATTCTTTATTCATGAACAAAAGCTTGTTATCGATTCTATAAGCATCTGACGACGATTCTCCCCATGAAGCCAACTTTAAATATAAAAGGAGACGAGAATCTCTCTCGAGTTTTTCTAGCCATAAATATCGTTTGATAAATATGTATCATTGTCCTGTGTCAAACCCGGCGCAAGTTTCGGTAAAACTGTGCTCAATTTCTCGGGGTGAAAAATCAAATAGTTTCAGAATAAAGGGTGAATTCGGCTTTGTGTTCAAAAAACGTTCCGCTTTTATGATACGTGTTGATTTGACGTAGCATCATGTTTTGCACAAACATAATAAAACATATCTTTTATTTCCGCCCTTCAACATATTTTTCTGTACATTTACCGTACATACTTTCTTAGCTTAGAATTAAACATTTATCTTCCATTTCCATAATACATAAGTAACATAAACATAAAATCTAGTGTAAGATAAAAATTCCTCTGAATAGAAACGTTTACAAACACAGTAGTAACATTTGATATCTTCGTATTACAACTCAAATTACACCATATTAAGCTCTGAACAGTGCTATATATTTCTTGCTATATTGCCATCCATTTTCGCTATCTTCGTCTGCGACTGCATTTGTTAGAAGTATTAGTCTATAAACCAGCGTGTGCTCGAGTCACGTTTTTAATTAAACCAACTTTATTTGGCACTAAGAGTAACTTCACACTAGTTACATGCGAGTTGACTGAAGGTTTATTACACGTTATGTCAAGTTGGCGCCCAACGAGGGGCTATACATGAGGAAAAGCGTTTGCTTGTTAGTAACGTGCGCAAATAGCATATTTAAATCACGAGCCAACACAAATAATTTATAACGCAACATGAACATATAAATCGAGTTTTTGGGGTATAATATATGTGCGGAAAATAAATCCGCAAACGGATACAAGCTTATCCGTCCTTTAGAAATAAGGGAACGTTCGCGTAGGTCCGTTGCTCCTGGAAGTCGGATGACGAATGCGTACATCTTTACCGCAAGACGGGTTATATTATGCGTAAAATGGCGTCTTCAACTATCTTCATACATCCGGTGTATTTCTGTTCGTGAAATTTGTGTGTATATTTATGTAACTGCATTCTATTTTGCTCAAATAAATATATAACTTTTACTGCTATCTTTGCAATAATTTTGTGTAGATAAAAGTTTTATTAATATTAATTTATAATAAGTATTAAAACAATAACATCCGTGTGACCTTACCATGAACTATGGTAAGGTCACTCTACTAATGGCTAGGAGGTCAATCTATAAAATGATAATGGGCTCTTTTGGGGGCTATTATTGCTCATAGATTGTGCTAGTACATTTCCAGAAAATATACTAGTTAGTATTAATATATACTACGTTGGTTATGTATACTAAATTATGTCAGTTCTTCAAGCAAAAAAATATACGAGTAAGTCGTGACTTTATTTTTCTAATTGTGTTTTGTAATACCAACAGTAGGGAAGCTATCTGGAACATGTGGCAACGAATGTTGGTCACGTAGAAGTTTAATTAAGCGGTGATTAAAGCTCTGCACAGGACTTTACTTTGTACAATAGCGAAGTCAGTTGTGCTGGCCACTAGAACTAGGTGCTGGAAAATTCGTCTTTCACCACTTTTATAGACAATAGCGACAAACATTTATATTGTTTACTGCAGTAACATGTGCAAAACGACCTACGTAAAAAATTGAGATGACGATTTTAATGTAAAGGCTTTGAGTATTTACAACGTATATTATATTTTAGCTGCGCCCGACGGTTTTACCCGCGTGATGATGATGATGATGATGATAGATTTTTATTGTGTATCGCATTAACGCTATGCTAGGCAGAACTTCAGTTCAAATATTTGAAAACATCCCCGCAAGATGTTAATAAAGGAAGGAAGTAATTCGGCCCTAGTGGTATGGGCTGCTATAGCTTAGTTGGACAAAGCGACAGGACGGTATTCTGTAGTCGTCGGGTTCAAGTCCCACTAGCAGCCGAATTTTTTCCTTCAAATATTTGAACTGATGATGATGATAATGACGATGATGATAATGACGATGATGATGATGAAAGTAGTCTATGTGTTATTCCGGGACCTGAAGTATCTACATACCAAATTTCATCCAAATCCATCCAGCCGTTTAAGCATGTAATACATCCACACTATCCATCCAAACATTCACATTTATAATATGAGTGGGATTGTATAAAAAATAAGCTCATTACTTGAACCTTACTTGAAGGTGTCACCTATGTTCGAATGGATATATCTGATGGAACTCTGATAATATGAACTTGTCACGAATTACTATTTATTAATTACTATTACTATTTAAAGAATAAGATGGCTCTAACATCACGGTAGGTATTTGTATTACTAAAATACAAATACCTATAATCTACGACGGAAAATCCAAATAATATTATTATTATAAAATATAATATTAAATGCGAAAGTTTGTGTGTATGTGTGTATGTTTTCACCCTTTTCAGTGACCTTTGCTACTCATGGGATCAATTGTCATTGTGTATGTTTTCCAATGTCTTCAACCACAACTATAATATCGTAGAGGTATGCGTAGCACTTTTTTGTTATTGGAGTGTACCTCAAAAATAGTTTGTCCGATTTAAATTAGATTTAAATGGGTACATACCACGGAAGTATACTCTAACAGAAAAAACATCAAAATCGATTCTTAAACGATGAAGTTATTAGCGAACCATTAACCTCTTTTTTGAAGTCGGTTAAAATGAATGCAGTTGGTAATTTAATATCTTACGTTGTATAGTATATATCGTAGTGGTAATTATACATTATACATTCCGTTTAACCCTATAATCAATTCATCAACGAAAATAATTAAAATGTTATTATTATGATTAATTTACAACTAATTAAATATTGAATACGATTTATTGGCCTATGTTTGCTTTTGAAGTCATGACAGTCTAGTGATGAACCTGGGCTGTCAATATGGTGGAGGCTGGTTCGATTCCCATTCCGGCTTGTGAAGCGCCTGCTTGTTTGCCCTACTATAAAAAAATATTTCGGCGAATTAAAAGCGTGTCCATGTTCGTTTCATCTACTATTTTATAAGAAAATATTAAAACTCAGCTATTCCAAAGAGTGTGCTCATTTAGGTAATAGTTTTCCTAAAAATCTTCTGTCGGCGATAGTGAAAAGGCTAAGAAATATTTAGAAGTAAGCTTCAAGTAATTGACAGTATGAAAAAGAATTTGAGTTAAACAAATGAACTGAGATGTTCTTTAAAAAATTTTATTTAATAATTCTTTGTACAGCCCTTCGTACGTAATTGTGAATTAATTGCCTTCTCAGGAAAAAGGGACTCGTAATGGCTAATTATAAAAGATAAATATATTCTTGAGTGGAAGACGAGCGTTTGTTGCGAGCGGTACGATTTCATAATTTTTAGCCGACTTTCTAAAAGAAGTGAGAGGTTATCAATTTGGTTGTCTTTTTTTTCCAAAGCATACGTGCACTGCGATAGCAACTTCGCCCGTTCTATTTCCCTTATTGACCCTCCCTGCAGCCCCGTATTAAACATTTCATTTGAATTTTTGACGTGATAACGTTTTATAAATTGATGAATGCCAAAATGAAAAATAGTAACGGTACATTCCGCGTAACGTTCCACCTAAGTTTTATCTAGATCTAGATAATATAATCAAAGTCAAAGTCAAGGTCAAAGTCAAAGTCAAAGTCAAAGTCAAAGTCAAAGTCAAAGTCAAAGTCAAAGTCAAAGTCAAAGTCAAAGTCAAAGTCAAAGTCAAAGTCAAAGTCAAAGTCAAAGTCAAAGTCAAAGTCAAAGTCAAAGTCAAAGTCAAAGTCAAAGTCAAAGTCAAAGTCAATGGTCAAAGTCAAAGTCAAAGTCAAAGTCAAAGTCAAAGTCAAAAGTCAAAAGTCAAAGTCAAAGTCAATGGTCAATGGTCAATGGTCAATGGTCAATGGTCAATGGTCAATGGTCAATGGTCAATGGTCAATGGTCAATGGTCAATGGTCAATGGTCAATGGTCAATGGTCAATGGTCAATGGTCAATGGTCAATGGTCAATGGTCAATGGTCAATGGTCAATGGTCAATGGTCAATGGTCAATGGTCAATGGTCAATGGTCAATGGTCAATGGTCAATGGTCAATGGTCAATGGTCAATGGTCAATGGTCAATGGTCAATGGTCAATGGTCAATGGTCAATGGTCAATGGTCAATGGTCAATGGTCAATGGTCAATGGTCAATGGTCAATGGTCAATGGTCAATGGTCAATGGTCAAATGTCAAATGTCAAATGTCAAAAGTCAAAAGTCAAAAGTCAAAAGTCAAAAGTCAAAAGTCAAACGTCAAAAGTCAAAAGTCAAAAGTCAAATGTCAAATGTCAAATGTCAAATGTCAAATGTCAAATGTCAAATGTCAAATGTCAAATGTCAATGTCAAAGTCATACATGATTATGTCGTTATCACGTAAATCTATCGTCTGTAAACCGACTTTACAGACAACCAATTTTTTATCTAAAAGGTCCTAGTGTATCGTCTATCTAAAAAATCCTGCAGTTCGAGCATGGATTGTCGACTCGATTAAAATTCGACTGTGAGCGCTTGTTCAAACATGGCGTACACGCAAATCGTGCGGCGCCCGCGCGGTGCTATTACTATGGAGATCTCCAAAACGCACGGATATCGCAGTGTCTCAGCAAGCACTAACTGTCGAATTTTATCGAGTTGACGATCCATACTAGCACTGCTGATTCGCTGAGTTAATCGATTAAAAGTATTATAAAAGTAAACCTACTCGCAAGCACAATGTAAAGTACATATACGTCACTAGCGCCATCTAGTTCTGGCAAATGAAAGTAACAAAACACCTTCATCACTCATTCGATCCACGGCGCGCAGCGAACGATTCTTACTGGACAAACAAGAAAAAGCTGAAATATTGAATCCTTGAAGGCGAGAGGTTTCCATCGCGGGTTTATTTAATTAAAGGCTTCTTCCCCATGGGATCCTGTCTGCTGTCTGCGTTGCAGTGATTTTATTTTACTACAAGAAATTGGAGAAAATATTTTCTCGATTACACATAAAATAAATATTTTACGTCTCATTTCGTTTAAAATTAAGTTATTACATTTATTACACTATCTCTTGAAATGTGAGTTGATTTCTTTCTTTGAAAGAAGATTCTACACGGTTTTACTTTCTTTTTTCAAAAATACTACCTGATGGGATGCCATTTCATTTTCAATTTGCGCGCTTAAAATTTGGCCATTTGCTAAATAGACATTTTTCAGGCTATTCAGCTTATTTTTTTTAATAGAATATTTGAATAGAATATAATGTTTTAATTGCATAAAATGTTCGTACATACAGGTGGCTTAATTATTGTTTAATAAAGATCTACAACATTTTGCTGGACACCAGCGTGCAAATGAAAATCATACGTGTCTAATATACTTTTAAAAATCCCATTGAGAACCGTTCATTTTGACTGTATAAAAATTATTAAATTTTCTTATTTATCAGTAAAGTAATATAATTAATAGGATCCATATTTTTCCTTTATTAAACATTGTCGCAGTAACGTCAAATGCGCGTGAATACACCAGAAGAAAGGAATTAGAAAAGACTAAAAATGTGATGAGTAATTGTTTTTTTTTCCCACCTTTCTGCCTGTAAACACCCGCGAGCGTTTGTAATGTCGTTGGCACCTGTTAAGCCCGTAAAACCACTCCTCATGCTGCTAAGGTCCGGGACCTCACTAAATACGGAACAAATGACAATCTGTGCTGTAAACAGTGGCCGTCGGGAACCACTATCGCATCGCGGCAGTATCGCAGCGTGAAGCAATTAAACTAAATAAAATTAGTTTAGAGATTAGAATAATTAGTTATCTGGAGCAACTGTGACATAGAGAAATAATAGTTCATACGGTCGGTATTTGGTTTTTCATTTCATTATTTGGTTATTCAACTGTTTCAAACGCAATCGTATGATTGCGATTCGATGACTATGACGCAAGTTATTCGTGCTTCACGAACTATGATTGTTCACGTTTGTCCATGGTGATGTCACTGAGATACCTATGTACCTATCATTTGTGTATTTATGAAACCATTAGCATACTCTGATAGTTAGGGGCGACAAGTAAATTATGATTTTATAATGTTTCATTTGTTAATACTAATTATTGTTGCGCACATATTAAAGTGTTATTATTACTCGTGGTAGTATAATCCATTTCTGATTCCAGTTTAAGATTCCAGAATATTAACCTTAAAAAAACAAGTCAACTGAAACCGGTCAAACTAAAGAAATAGCCTATTATAACCCCGATAAGCATAACTGGAGCTCTTCTAAGTTTGCGAAAACAATATAAAGTTTTACAGAAGTTAATTTAGAAAAGGAACTCTTTTGAAATATTCTCCTGCGCGGCGTTAGGGAACTTAAGTGCACTTCGCGGCCGCAAGTGTTGATATATCCATCCCTATTGCATGGTTCTTATGAAAGTGTCATGTATGCGGCGAACTTCAAACATTAGAACAATATGCTACACCACCCTGAAACAAATAAGGAGTAAATTTGTAAAACAAAACGGAGAGCGCCAGTTTACGCAAGCACCAAGCGAAAGTCCATTCAAATTATAAATGAAATTAAATAAAATAAAAATTGGTTGTCTGTAAAGTCGGTTTACGGACGATAGATTTACGTGATAACGTCATAATCATTTATGACTTTGACTTTGACTTGACTTTGACTTTGACTTTGATTATTTTATGTAATACAAAACTCAGGTGGAACGTTACGCGGAACGTTACTATTTTTCATGAGTGTTGCTGGTATTCATCAATTTATAAAACGTTATCACGTCAAAAGTTTTCTATACAATGTATTTTGATGAATAGGAATTCGAACTTGGGTTATGGGTTTCTAGCCAGTTTGATCCAACTTACCTTGTCTTCGACGTCGACGTATCCAATTTTCATAAATGCTTCTTTCAAGAGGTTTCATCAAGGTGTGTTTAACAGAATTAATTTACCTCATACAAAACTATTTCACAACGAACAAAGGAAAGTTGGTATTTTTCAACTGAACTGCAACTAAATGAGTCGTAGTTATGAGGTTCGGGCGTGCTTGGAACTCTTAAAGCTCCACTTGTAATTTTGAGTAGATACGGTACCACAGTTACACAACAGTTACACCGTATATGAGAATACTCTAAATTCAGTTGAGGGAGCAATTACATGTAGATTTTAGAGGAGAGGTTTTATATTATTGTGGTCTTTAAAATGTTATTTGTAGCGTAGCATGAGTGATGAGATTGCAAATACGTTTTAAATAATTTTCTTCCTTTGGATCTTGCCGTGCACTGAATGGGATGCTTCAACTTATTGTATTTTTCCACTCTGCTTTATCACCTGGGGCCTAAGTCGATACTGCTCAATATATGGCAATATAATCGACTCACAATGGATAATTTTGACAGCTTTGGTAGTCTGCTATTTTCAGTTTGTCCATATTGAATCAATCTTGATTCAATTCTCTATTAAGTGATATAGTACGTAATTTTTCGTAGTCTGTTATCCGACATGACGATTTCGTACAAAACCGACATATGCCGAGCATAAGGTCAACATGGATTGAGGCCGCTATGAACTTAGCAGACACGATTTTTTTTAGAAAATAATAGTACACTACACACTACACTTAGCGTGTCAAGTCTACTAATTTCATGTTCATATTCAGTCCGGTGCAAGGCCGACTCGATGCTAATAAGGCAGCGTCAAAAATTAGTGATCTGCTAAGTAAAGTTCATAGGAGCCTGAATCTATGCTCGGCCTATGCCGATTTAGTAGATTTGACATGTCATGTGCTAACAGAATATGGAAATTGACACGCGCTGTGTCGAATCAAGCATTGAATGAAAAATACTCAAATAACGAAGCTGTCAAAATCGGCCTTTGTGAGCCGAGCATATTGCCATTTTCAATAGTAGACTCAAGCCCCAGTCATATTTACGTCCACCGAGATTTTTTTAACCAGCTTTTTTCAAGCTGGTTATAAAAACTTGGGAAGTTTTATATTGACGGTACATTTTTTTATGTAGGTTACCTATATTTTGTTAATATTTATCCTCCCATACATAAGCAACTACCTAATTTTCAACAGCAACTCATTTACAAATACAGCATACGCTATATTAACTCTGCTACTCACACAATTGTTCCATAGAATTAACCACCATACTCGCTCATACGAACAACATTTCAAAATAAAACAAAAGAGAGAAGCATAAACGTCACATCAAATCAACTCGGGCTACAGTAAATAAAATATTGCTGATACGAAACACTTTTCGATTTCTCTATGCATTCTGGAATGCAATAAAATTTCGCCAACTTTCTATACAGAGAGTCACCCTTGCCGCTCATCAAAAAATAGTTTACCCAGTCAGCATGAGCTCACCAAAGAGACGAGCTCCTGGCGCTATACAACCTTGCGTTAAAATTACCTTTGCACAGCGTCTCCCAGAGTTCAAATACCCAATCATATAAAATAAGATTAATAAAATTTGCGATCTCCGAAGGAAAAGAATAAGGGAATGTAAAGATATTGTAACAAAATACTTACGCACATTCACTTACGACAAGACAGAGAATTTCTTGAAGATTGTTTCCTAGCAGTAATTCTTCTAAATGTGTACCAGAAAAACTCCACTATCTACATCGAAACAAATTTTATACCGTCTTACACACACTATTACCACATACATCATACTTCTAAGGGAAATAGTAACAATAAAAAATGCTTCGTTAAAATTGTAGGTATCCAATCTTGTTCAATGTATTAACAGCATCAAACATTTACTAAAATAAAAACTGTTTAAACGCAAATTCGTGGGTGCTGTGATACAGGTTCGCCTAGTGCAGGATTCACAAGCATTCACTAAACCTATACTCTAAGTTACTGTTTATTATACAAAGGTACATAAGTATTTACATGTTTAGTTTAAGGTTATAATCTTTGGTAAATAGAAATATTTCTATTTCTATATTTCCGCCAACTGTTGAATGATGTTGAATTTTTTGTTTGTTTTAAACAGTACGCTTCTGAGGTTGTCCATTTAAATGTTCACAAAATCGGTTTAGTACTTGAACTACTCTATATATATATATATATATATATATATATATATGTGTGCATATATATATATACACACACATGTCTTGTTTAATTCTTAATAAATCTATATGAAGAGCTGTTGGAATGAATAAACTCTGTAACTGGATCTGATGCGGGTTTATTTCTATATATTTTACAATATAATGTCTAAACCAAACTAGTACAAAACGTAGGAACAAAGAGTAGGAATAGACAACGGCGCAGAGACAAGTAGTAGTAGTAGTCTGTACTGGGCTGCGTTCATGGATTATGTTATTCCAACAAGAGCATTAAAAATAAAAGCCTTCGTAAAGCACCTCGAGGAAACAACCTAACCTAACAAAAGTACAAGTCAAACCGTTGTGATGTAGAGGAGACGTTGAATGTACAACGGGGGCCTGTTCGGTAAATTCGTTCAGTTCTCTAAGATAAACGATCTGGTACACCGTTTTTTACGAAGCCCTTTTTACAACTATCTTCTATGTAAGTTCATCGCCTTGTTTTCTGTTTATTGTTCTCAGCCATGTGCGTCCACTGCTGGACGTATGCCTCCCCCATATAGGAGGGATTTGCCAATACTCGCCACGCTTGGCAGGCGGGTTGGCGAGCGCAGTATGAATTCCGATCCTCAGAAGGCGCTGCTGCCCACCTTCTGGATCGGATGGATTGTTTTCTGTAATATAATTAAATACATGGTCCATTGCGGCGCGATATGAAAATACTGAATTATATTATATTTTTGACCTCAATTTTTCTGGGTTTTCGATCTTACGTGTGCAAGTCACTGATTTAGCGGATCAAGATTTGCAACGGGGCAATGCTATCAGCATTCTGGATAAGTTGCATTCAAGTTGTCGAGTATTTCATAGTCGTAATATCGATCTTAGTTTATCCATTCACGGCCATAAGGCACACGGAGTCCAAAGCAGTTGGTAGCACTCTGTCTTCTGAGCCGCTGGTCCCGGGTTTGATTCCCGGACAGGTCAAACATTTGTGTGTATGAACATTTCTGTTTGACCTGTGTCTGGGTGTGTATATGTATATAAGTATATATATATCAGTCATCAGGTTACCATAGTACAGGCTCTAGGCCTAGTTTGGGACCTGAAGACCTTGTGTGAATGTTAAATATTTAAAAAAATATATTACAAAAACTGCGCTTATCATCCGTCTGTTAGTAGGCTATATCTCTTAAACCGCAATTGTTAGATTACGGTATGTATTAATATTTATTGAAGATAATTTATTCTCATAATAATCACGTTATTCAAAAACTATAACACTGACCGAGAAGTAATGAATCGATCCTATTTGATCAATCTAAAAACATATTCTTTCAGATTAAAAATCCGTTATTAAAGAACGTATTTATATGCCTAAACATAAATGAAAAAAAAAACAATCAGATTGAGAACTTATATTTTTGAAGTCGACAAAAATATTGTAAATGTGAGTTTGTACATTCGTATGTCTTTTTTGTCCCATGACGCCACGACTAAGCGGAATTGAATGAAATTCCGCACGTATAGATATAGCCTTGAATTGCACATGGCTAACTTTTGACGTGACAACGTCTTATAAATTGGTTTGCCGGGTGACACTTCAAGAAACTGCGTTACGCTCCGCTCACGTTATGCGCTCACAATGAGAGCTAGTGAGAGGCACGCGTCCCTTCCACTCGGGCATGGTTAGCCCGCCTAAGAGCGAGAGAGACAGACATAAAAAGTGAAAGGCACTCAAAGTCGTTGTCACGTAAAACTTTCGCCCGTATACCGACTTTACAGGCAACCAATTTTTTTAGGTGAAAATGTGCGGTAAGCGGAAAACCTTAGTAGTATATTGTATATACTATGTTAATGTAAACTATGTTAATATAAATCAACTTTTCACGAATATAATCCAAAGAAGAACAAATGGATTATATCTTAATCCTTGAATACGTAAATCGAAAGCATTATCGATATATTTTTATCCCTTTCAAACCTAAATATAGCCCTTCCTCCCACTTGAGACTCCATTATATGGCTTATTACCTTGGCGTAAGAGCCTCCAGGTTTGGGTTTTTATTCCAATCGACTTTATTGTGCGTATATTGAACAAGCACTCAAACCTAACCTATAAAATTTACTGAGGACTTACCTCTTTGATGACGTCCTTCAATGTACACAACTTTCAACTTTACAGTAGGTACTATAGAGTAGACACGTTTTCTAAAAACTATACAGGACATTAGATCAGTACCTTGAAATATTGCAAGAGAACAAGTGGGTATCGTTTATTTAATTTCATTCTCTCCGTCTGACTACAAAATTACATTCGGTCTCAGTGGTCAGTGACATGACTTCTGTGTCTCCGGAACCCTGGGTTCGAATCCCGGAAGCGCCAAACATTTGTGCGATGAGTGTAGGTGTTTGCCCGGGTCTTGGGTCTTTGCATGCTGTGATTGTGTGTGTCCATGCCTCCCGCGACAAAGGGAATCCTAGTGAAGGGTTTGGAGTGTAATAGAAAATAAAACTTTGACATTTATACCGTACTTGCTAGTGGTATTTTGAACAGAGCGCCTTGTGCATTGTCTGAAACCCTCACTCCCGGCTGCTGTATTAACAGATGTTATACCATGTCGGCGGCCCTTGGATTGCCTAAAAACTCTAACATTGGCAGGCCACTATAGCCAGTTTGTGACGATAGCCTACCTCCGACCCGCATTGGCAAGCTTGGCCTATTATGTCAAACTGAAAAAAAAACGCAGTTGGAACGACGTTTGAGCTGGTTATGCTAGTTAAGTGACCGCATTGATTTAAAAACGTTTGTTGCATTCTCATTTATACAATTCGTCGCCGTATCCATAATTGGAACGATAATTCAATGATAAACATATTCGAGAGTGGAATCCAGACATCACAAGTAGAATTCACTCCATTGAAACCGACTGCTGTGCATCCAATGCATGCGCTTTTCAACCCATTGTGAGTTATGATTTAAACGCTCCCTATTCAGCGTTGTCAATGGCTTTGGAACTGTGATTTGGGGGATACCGATTTAAATCTAAAGGGGATATTCCCTCCTTTGAGTATTTTTCAGGTGGCGAAAAAGGTTGCGAATCTTGGTAAAATGTTGGTTAGCGTTAAAATAAAGCTAGGAAACAAATAGGTATATCTAAATCGAACATTGACTTTATATTGCAAGCTTTCTGCGTCTTCCGCGAACTTTAATTCTATTTTTAAGCGGATTGTGATTGTCGACTGTCAATGTGAAGGTCGTTGGTTCAATACCCATACCGGGCTCTTGGTGTAGGTAACATCGTTATCAAATGGATTGTTACGTGGTATAGGGTACTTTACAATAATACCTAGGCTAGCTGCACCCACAATAATTTAAAAACCATTCATTTTTTGTTTAACAAGTTTAATTGATATTTCTATTAGATATAATTGATAACCTCTCCCTTTTGGCAAGCTGGTTCCTATGTTGTATTAAATAACGGGTGTTAGCTGGTGCCCGGTACTTTATCCGCTTTCAATAAACCAAAGCCTTTTGTTTAAACCTGATCAAAATATTCCTTTGAAAATAGCATTAAATCCAGTAATTTTGGAGTTTAACGTGTACATACAGAAATGTGATTACATTTTTACAGTAAATATACATAAAGAAAGAAAGAAAATTATTATTATAAATAATGTATATTTACTGTAAAAAATGCAATCTACAGGTTTTTTATTCTCCCTGTTTTCTTTGTGGCAATAACGCTGTGCAAGATCCCAGAGTTCTTCAAATTTCAATATTTTCAGTGCTTTTGTGAATTGAAAAGCTTTCAAAGCGAAGCTTTTATATTTCAACCGACTAAATATATATAAATATATATATACATACATATATATATATATATATATATATATATATATATATATATATATACATATATATATAGTACTATATAATATATATATATATATATATATATATATATATATGAGTGTTTATTCTAGTTGCGGATGCACAAAAAATACGAAGTCAAATCCGCGTATGTGATAAAAAAAATGAAATATTGTTTTGTCTATGTTTAAAAAAGCATGAATTTATGTTATAGGTATAGATAGGTTCGTGGTTTAAAGATGGCCTATGAATGGATTTGTATACTCATAAACATAGTTCTACGTGTATCGTGTATACCAATGATGTTTTACTAAAGATGACGTATATTCATACTGCGCGGTGTCAGATTTCGTTCCTTTACAACATAAACATGCTTACTGGGACAGATGATACGGTACAAATAATATAGAAAAGGATAGCTATATGTTTAGACTTGCGCTTGAAATACGCGTCCTAATCAAAATTACTACAATTGACTTCATTTTGCCGCCTCAGTTTCCGTGCGCTTGTGCGACATCTACCTCATATAAACATATAATATCATTGCATAAACATGCATACTGCGACAGATGAGACGGTACAAATAATATAGAAAAGGAAAGCTATGTTTAGACTTGCGCTAGAAATACGCGTCGTAATCAAAATTACTACAATTGACATAATTTTGCCGCCTCAGTTTCCACGCGCTTGTGCGACATCTACCTCATATAAACATATAACATCATTGCATAAACATGCTTACTGCGACAGATGATACGGTACAAATAATATAGAAAAGGAAAGCTATATGTTTAGACTTGCGCTTGAAATACGCGTCGTAATCAAAATTACTACAATTGACTTAATTTTGCCGCCTCAGTTTCCGCGCGCTTGTGCGCCATCTACCTCATATAAACATATAACATCATTGCATAAACATGCTTACTGTGACAGATGATACGGTACAAATAATATAGAAAAGGAAAGCTATATGTTTAGACTTGCGCTAGAAATACGCGTCGTAATCAAAATTACTACAATTGACATAATTTTGCCGCCTCAGTTTCCACGCGCTTGTGCGACATCTAGCTCATATAAACATATCATATCGTTGGTGTATACTATAGGCATAAATGTATATATATACTTGTATATATGTTCGTGACTATAGGTTCGTGGGCGTATGTTATTACCGTAGAAAGAGAAGGAACTTGATGACTTTTGAATTTGAAGGTCGATTTGTTCACACACTCCTGTTAATGAACTTTGGATTATTTTTGACTAAATTATTTCCTCTATTGCCACCGTATGATTATAAAAACATAGTGCGGGTTAATATTTGTGGCACAGAAAGAATGTACGATATGATTTTCACAGTATACTTAAGGAAAACTTTATAAATGTATAAAACACGGGAGTTACTCACGTAATAAGTCAGAGGGTTCCGACTATAGTTCTAGTACAGTACTAGGCAAATCGCGACCGCGTCCGCGAGCGCCCCGTATTCTCCTTGAAAAAGACCACCGAATGTGGTTGAAACTATAGTCGGAACCCTCTGACTTATTACGTGAGTAACTCCCGTGATTTATACATTTATAATGTGTCAAAACCACGTCAGTTTTAATAACAAAATTAAGGAAAACTTGTAAACGCAAATTCATAAAGCGAGCGCATCTCGATAGACACATTTGGAATAATAGTAGTAGTAGTAGTAGCAAATAATTTTGTACTCACGACATCCATAAATCAGATAAAATATATACGACATCTTCCGTCAGATTCAATACTGCATTTTTTCTAACTGATTCACGTACCTATCGTGAAAGCTATAGTTCCCTGGACAGTAGGAAATAACCCTATATCCATTAATAAGGGTTCCGAATCCAGCTTCCAGACAAAGAGAGTGTGTTGCTGGACCCAGCTGTGTAAGGAAATTGAGTCGCGGCGGTTGTCTGAGCACCAGATTTATGAAGTGGAAATATTTTCCTTCCGTTTCCAAATATTCTATAACACTGTTATTAAATCAAACGGGGCTTGATCGCGAGAAAAACATTTAGTCGAGGTAAAAAAATTATTTTTACCTCGACGTTTCGACCAAGTTCCAAGACCAATTTCGATGATATTTGGTATGGAGATAGTTTAGACCCTGGATTAACACATAGGCAATGATGTTTTACTAAAGATGACGTATATTCATACTGCGCGGTGCTCAGATTTTGTTCCTTTACGACATAAACATGCTTACTGCGACAGATAATACGGTACAAATAATATAGAAATGATAGCTATATGTTTAGACTTGCGCTTGAAATGCGCGTCGTAATCAAAATTACTACAATTGACTTAATTTTGCCGCCTCAGTTTCCGCGCGCTTGTGCGACATCTACCACATATAAACATATAATATCATTGCACATAGGCTATTTTTCACCATTATCATCAATCATCACCACGCGGGTAAAACCGCGGGGCGCTACTAGTATTATGTAAAGGCGAAAGTTTGTGTGTCGTTTGTATGTTTCTTACTGCTTACGCGCTGAAATAGATGAACGGATCTGCATGAAATATGAAATGAACATAGATTAAAACACATATGCTTCTTTTTATCCCGAAAAAGTATAGTTCCCATGGGATAATTGACGTAGCCGTAAAACCGTAGTCAACGCGAGTGAAACCGCGGGGAGTAGCTAGTAAAAAAAATATTTTTTTTCTTATAATTGATACATAGAATTTATAAAAATAATTCATTGATCGATTCTTCTTTGGCCTTGCGATGTGAATATATTTTTGAATTCATTTATTATTTGTTTTTGTCCACTTGGTAACTAATTAAACAGCTTCGCTCCTTCTGTCAGTATTTTTTTCTTTCTGTACTTGACGCAGCTTTAATTAACGACAGTTTTAAAATGATCTCGAAAATTGTGTGAGTTTATACATCAAAGGCCGGGCAAAGACCCGAAGGGGGTCCGTTTAAATTGCACAACCAAACTTTAGTGTACTTCTCTTTATTCTATTATTAGTATTATACTACATTGTGATTTACACGGAACTAAATAAAGCTTTATTATTATTATTATACATCAAAGTGCCTACGTTAAGACGTTAAAGACTAGAGAAAAAAAAATGGGCCTATGTTATTTTAACATAGTAACCGATTCAGGCGATATACAGACTGTTCCATTACGAGAATGGCCGACGACACAGATGTTCCAAGCGACACTGGACACTAGAAAATACTTCTTTCCAACCCCGTCGGAGCTTATTGCTAGTTTTGTTACAATATTGATCCTTGCGAAGTGTTTAGTGAAGTGACTTAGAAAATTATTTTTTTCTGATTCTTTTGTTGTTTACTTCAACTTTATGTGTGAGCAAATATCAATAGGAATCAGCTTAAGTTACTTAAACACTTCTACGAATCTTAATACTGTTCCATTCGGAAAATATACTGTAAAGTTTTTCCTGGAAATCTTATTTATATATTATTTGTTCTGAGGTCTTCATGTAATGAGTGAAAAGAATATATAATGTCTGATTTACTGATAAAATCTAGCCAAGTAAAATGTATTAGTGCAGTAGATTATAACTGAACTAGCTGCGCCCGGCGGTTTTACCCGCGGGGTGATGAAAAACGGTGATGGTGGTGATGATTAAAGTAAGCCTATGTGTTAATTATATTGATTGTCGTGGTGGTACCGACCTAGAATTGTACCCCCCATCTCTTCCTGTGGCCGTAAGAGTCGGCTAAGGGATCACGTACTAGAAGGTGGGCAGCGGCGCTTTCTGAGGGTTACAAAATATACTGCGCTCGCCAACCCACCTGCCAAGCGTGGCGAGTATTGGCAAAACCCCCTCCATGGGGGAGGCATATGTTCAGAATGGAAGTATTATGGCTGACAAAAAAAATGTGTTCACTCAGAGTATGAGCTATCGCCATACCAAAGTAAATCTAAATGGGTGTAGCCGCGTGAGGAAAAAAACACACATACACACAAACTTTCGCATTTATTATATTAGTAGAATAGTGGGATTAGTAGGAGTAGGATTCGACTATATATTAGATTTATACTATAAAGTCATGGCTTTAAAAAGCTAATATTACTGTCGCAGAAAAGGATTTTCTATAGAACTTGGTATCCATTGAAATCTCATGTCATTTCTCGGTTAATCCAACAGCCACAACATAATATTGAACTTGACTCCAATTTTCACATTTATGTTTTTGGTGGCTGCTGAAGCTAGTGTACGTAGGGCGATACGGGCCGCTTTCATTCGGTCATTGTGTAAATCAATGAGGAGGCCTATGTCCAGCTGAGGATGACCTATCGCTGAGATGATGATGTTTTTTCAATTTAAATATTTCGATTATATTTAACATTTTTTAAATTAAAAAAAGATACACTCAGGCACAATCAGGCAAGTTTAAACCTCTAACATAGTGTTGAGCACACTAGCACTAGCTGCGATTAAACTCCACCATGCCTACATTGTTCTATTAGCTTATACGAGTATAGCCGGTCTAAACAAACGATAAATTACTCTCTTTTTGCAGTTTTACATGCTTAATCCTGACACCTGACTAAGATCGCAGGCAAGGGCAGGATGCGGGCCGCTTCCAACAGGTTCTTGTGGAAATCAATAGGGGGAGGCCTATGTTCAGCAGTGGACGTCCTATGGCTGAGATGATGATGATGATGACATGCTTAATTCGATTATCGAACAGGCAATTTCTGTATGTACTACGCAACTGCTTGCTACTTTGTACGCAAATATTATCCGTGCTTCCAAGTTAATATACAGTCGCCTCGTCGGCGGAATAAACTGTCTTCCACACTACGCTACGGTTGAAAATCGTTTGAAATCATATAACAACATGGTTGATTTTCCCGCGCAATAATGATAATTTCTAATGCAAAACCTTATCTCTATTGTGATTACACTCGCTGATTGCGTGGGATATTTTTAATCTCTAGTTTCGGACTTCCCTTGAAACGGGAGTGCACAGAGCACAGAATCCCAACCAGTCCTAAAGCAATGTCATAAAGCTTTCAGTTAATTTCGTTGCACAATTTCTGCGACTAATAAGTCTCCTTGTTCCTGGCGCCAGGGTGATTTCACGTTAAATTATAAAGCTTATTAGGCATTGCTCCCTTGTGTATCGTAACTTCCCGCAATGAAATGCTCCACAGTACGGATAGAAGTTGGTCCAAGTTTCGCCTCGGCAAGGGTGGTTATGTATTTCGCAAGGCACTGTGAGGTTTTGATTAATTAAATTTCTTGCTTGACATTTTTATACTTACTCTGTTTTCTTTTCATAATGGAAAAGGCCTGCCATCTAAGAGGGTTTCAAAATCTTATTTGAAATTGAGCGTAAACCTAATTTCGGCTGAACGAGCAGCAAGGTGGTTAAGATATTACGAGGCTGATTGTTAATATCTTTGAATTTTGTCTATCTACTGGAGCTTTACAATAAAACAATGGGTCTTAAAGTAAAAAAAAATCCCATAGTATTATCGGGGCTATGATTCTTATGAGGATCTGTCTCACACATAAAAAATGTAGTCATAAGGTCAATAAAATTTGAACTACGAACATTGTTCCTACATATTTTTTTTACACTTAACCATCGCTTATGAAGTAATTTTTGGAAGAAATTCACCTTTATTTGTTTATGCAGCACGCATGCGACGACAATAATATAAATATAGTATATATTACAATATGCCTACGGTGACGCGATACCACATGTAAATTTGTGATGATTACTCAGCTTTCTAAATCAGTTTCCAATTACTAGCGATAGGCCTGACCCAAGATCTAGAGTGAAGGTTCTAGCATATTATTTTCCATTATTGACAAAAAACCAATTCAAATTAGAAAAAAGAACTCACAGAGATGAAACAGGTGTCCTTTTATTTCTGTAGTTCTGTTTTTTTTGACGTGATAAGGTTTTATAAATTGATGAATACCAGCAACACTCATGAAAAATAGTAACGTTTCGCGTAACGTTCCACCTGAGTTTTGTATTACATAAAATAATCAAAGTCAAAGTCAAAGTCAAAGTCGAAGTCGAAGTCGAAGTCAAAGTCAAAGTCAAAGTCATAAATGATTATGACGTTATCACGTAAATCTATCGTCCGTAAACCGTCTTTACAGACAACCAATTTTTTTAAATTTTTCATATCTCTTGAATGCTTTGGCTTCGCATGTATTGTGCATCCGCTAGTGTCAAGCAATTTCTCCTCATTTCTTCTTTCGTTTCTATGAGTTATTTATAGATCTGTGATAACATGCTCAGTGCTTAGATCACAAACTAAATATACTACTGCGGCTTAGATCTTCTCTATGCATTCTACATTTAGCCTGTGGTTTCATCTAAAATTGTAAGTTAAATATTATTTACTTTACTTATTTTACTTTTCATTTTATTTCTACAAAATTTTACATTATGCAACGAAATGAAGATACATCAGTCATCACTAAAGTAAGCAGCAATGTTGATGATGACCAGAAGGAGACTCCTGAACCTACTACGAGTCAAGGAGGCCTTATAATGCCTGAACGTGACTCGCACAATATGAACGACCTTACACCTCTCGATTACAATTCTGCCGATGAAATCAGGTAATCGATTGGGAAAATCCCAAGCAAAGAGAAATGAAATGTCCCTTAGAATGTCTCCATAACATTTTGATAATACATTTACATGTAAATCGATATTTAGCGAAGATCTAATGGTTAAGTATGTATGTGGTGCGAAGTCAAGATAAGTGCAGCTTAGTAATTTAGAACAGTGATATTCTATAGTCGTAGGTTCAAATCCAACAAGCAACGTAAATTTCGCTTAGCAAGTGTCAACGTAAGTCACCAGTAAACATATATACATAGATATTTGAATATAAATTGTATGCTATCATCATATCCACTAAATGTTAATAAAACAAGGACGTAACTTCAATATTATTATATAGATTATAGATAGGGATGCACAGACTACGGCCCGCGGGCCGCATGCGGCCCGCCGGTCGAATACTGGTGGCCCGCCGACAGCAAAAATAATACTCTCGTACATTCGAAAATATTGAGTTCTATTCCAGAATAAAACCAATAACAAATGTTCGAAAAGTAATTTGAATCTCGCGCGCGCGCTCTATCAATCTTATCGGTGCGCCGTGCATGCGTCGGTAACAGCGGTCGGTAATGTTCGTGCTGATCTCGGTTAAATTCGAGCGAGCGAGATAGCAATAGTCCCAAATTCCCGATAGCTCGCGTAGGTAGATACACGAAGCTTCCAGAGTCGGTTTCGAGATTTCTCCAGACAGTTTTCGACTCTATGCGCGTGGTATAAAAGCCACGCTAACCGCAGCGACCGACAGTTCGGTTTTAATTTGAGTAAACTTGAGTAAAGTGTCGTTAGTTCTAGTGTAGATTTTAACTCGACTAGCCGGTGTCATAATTATAATATATTTTGATCCACATTCAACGTAGATTTCCCGTCAAGTGCCGTGTATAATTGTGTTGTGAAATCGTAAGTAAAACTGTTATTAATTTTATCTACATATTTTATCAATTATTTTTGGTAATTAATTAGGAACTGTAATTGGTAGACATGGGCGTTTTCGTTATATCACCAAAACCGTTACACCGCTCTTTAGTAAGAAAGAGAAGAAACGAATATCAATCCATTCAGTTGTGTGCACGGTTTTGCGTTTTGGTTATATCGTTTGCAGTTTTCATAACGTAGGTATTCTCGCGCGTGTTTTGATATCGTCTCGATAATATAGATATCATAGTTTTTGTAATATCGGTTATGTGCAACCGTCATATCGATATGATACGATATGAAACTCATATCGGTTATTAGTTACGTTTTGATATATCGAACTCATGCCTAGTAATTGGTTTTAGGTGCTGTGGTAATCCTAGTCAGGATTAAAACGCAACATGGACATGCCAGGAACTAGTAAAAAACGTAAGGTTAAAGATGAAAATCGGCAGTTTCAAGAAATTTGGACTGAGAAATACTTTTTTGTATGGTCGCATAACAAAGTCGTTTGTTTAATTTGCAAGAATTCTGTTGCGATTGCAAAGGAATATAATGTAAAAAGGCACTATGAAACGCAGCATCCTACTTTTACGAAGTTTACAGGCGAATTAAGAAAGCAAAAAGTTTTGTCTTTAAAACGGGAGCTTATTGGTCAACAAGCTATGTTTACAAAACCCATTCAAGATACAGAAACAGCTACAGAAGTTAGTTATGAAATTTCTCGAATGATAGCAAAGCGGAGTCGCCCCTTCAATGATGGGGATTTTGTAAAAGAATGCATAGAAATTGCCGCTAAGAAAATGTGTCCAGAAGCAGCAAAAAAGTTTGAGAAAATTCAACTGAATCGTATGACCATCCAAAGACGAATTATGTCTTTGTCAGATAATATTGCGGAACAATTAAATGAAAAAACTAAGATAATTGATTTTTTTTCATTAGCACTCGACGAATCCACTGATATTAGTTCCACAGCTCAACTTCTTATATTCATACGAGGTGTTACTCAAGATTTTGAAGTCTTCGAAGAGTTATTAGGAATGTGTTCATTGAAAGGTCAAACCAGAGGAGTTGATATACTCAATGTACTTTTGGACGAGTGTTCAAAAACTGATTTGGACTTATCGAAATTATCGGGAGTTTCGACTGACGGTGCTCCTTCGATGATTGGTGTCAATTCTGGGCTAGTTACTTTGTTGAAAAAGCATTTGCAAGAAAAAAACTTAAACGCTAAAGATCTCATGCAGTTTCACTGCATTATACACCAAGAAGCCCTCTGTTCTAAAAAAATTGAATTTGAAAATGTCATGAAAGTGGTAGTTTCGACTGTGAATTTCATAAAATCACGAGGACTCAATCACAGGCAATTCAAACAATTCCTTGATGACATTGAATGCGAACATGGAGATTTACTGTATTATACAGAAGTAAGGTGGCTAAGTCGTGGATTGACACTGGAACGATTTTTAAATTTAATAGAAGAAATTGATATTTTTCTGGCGGAAAAGCAAAGGGACGTCCCGGAACTTAAAAGTCCTGATTGGTTGTGTGATTTGGCTTTTTTAGTTGACATTACAAATCATTTGAATGTCTTGAACACACGGCTTCAAGGCAAAAATCAACTGATATCCCAGCTCTACGCACATGTATCATCCTTTCAATGCAAGCTGACACTTTTCAGATCGCAATTGAATTCTGGAAATTACAATCATTTTCCGAATTATAAGAAAATGGCTGAAAAATTCAAAAAAACTGCTATTAATTTCAGTTATGTAAAAAAGCTAGATATTTTGATTCAATCTTTTCAAGACAGATTTTCGGAGTTTAAAACAGTGAAACCTCTGTTGGACATATTTAGCAATCCTTTCACGATTTCAGTTGAAAATGCGCCAGAGTTAATGCAGTTAGAAATTATCGACATTCAGAACGACCAAGATTTACGCAACAAATTCAACGAAGGAGACTTGCTGAACTTTTACCGCTGCATTGATAAAAATACGTACAAAGAGTTGCGCATAAACGCTCTGAAATGTGCAAGCTTATTTGGTTCTACCTATATATGTGAACAAACCTTTTCAATCCTAAATAATAATAAAACAAAAAATCGAAACCGCCTTGCAAATGAAAGTTTGGAAGCAGTTTTACGTGTTGCTACAAGTAAATTTGACCCAAATATAAAAAAGATTGTAAGCACTATGCAGTGCCACGCTTCAAATTAATAAATTCTTTTTCAATTTGAATACATTATTATCAATTTTTCATTGTCTTTAATTACCTATACTTCTGGTGGCCCACCATCAGTTCATAATTTGCCCGAGTGGCCCCTAGTCTTAATAAGTCTGTGCATCCATGATATAGAACAATAAATAGATAGTAAATATGATAATCTTCACATGTGATTCATAAATAACGTAAATAATACATTTTATCAATTCCTAAAAGATATGACGGAAAATACTCGCATAAGCAATGATGTTTTACTAAAGATGACGTATATTCATACTGCGCGGTGCTCAGATTTTGTTCCTTTACGACATAAACATGCTTACTGCGACAGATAATACGGTACAAACAATATAGAAAAGGATAGCTATATGTTTAGACTTGCGCTTGAAATACGCGTCGCAATAAAAATTACTACCGTTGACTTAATTTTGCCGCCTCAGTTTACGCGCGCTTGTGCGACATTTACCTCACATAAAGATATAATATCATTGCGCGTAAGTATGTAATACAATCGTTACGAGTATTTCAATACCCACCGTTGCTCGCTTGCATATTCAATTTGCTTATCTATTTCCTTAATTATGACCTAAAATACTCTCTCAAAAGATACTCTTGTTAATTTATGGTATAGTTTTAAATGACTGGTAGACAATGCTCAGCATCTGAATATGAAATTTGGAAGATACATTAGATATTAGTGCTCGCTTAGCTAATCACAGGAATCTTGAAAGTAGCACCAATGAAAGATAAGGTGAAAAAGAATAGATTGGTTTGGTATGAGCACGTCATGGGGAAGGATAAAATACATATAACGAAAAGATGTGTATGGATATAGCAGTAGAGGAAGGACCAAAAAGGTATGAATGGACTGTAAAGAATGATATTATGGAAATGAAAGGTGTGAGCACTGATATGACCAATGCTAATGATAGAAGAGAATGGAAGAGAAACACATCTTGTGTGCCCCACCTAGTGTGGGATAAGGACAAGAATAAGAAGAAGAAGAAGAAGAGGAGAAGCTTGGGTATATGAGAGCAAGTGCTTCTGATATTATACTTAAAGCAGCTGAAAGAGGTTTAATGTTTGCGACGGTAAAGTGCGACTGAATTGCGGGTTTCACTGCGAGACGTATTAAGTTCATTAATAGTTATATTTCGATTAAGTTAAAATAACAGTAATTTAATTTCAGACAAGCCATGAAAGCTATGATGTCTGGAAATCCTCCATACAACGAGGAAGATAATTGCAACGCCGTCAGCAATGAGACACCGTCAGTAGCATCTCCTATCCCCCAAACTAAGACCATAAACAGCAAGAAAGACAAACATGCACAAAAAAATAATCGTTCTGAATCCCCCCCTCAAACCAACAGAAAAAGACGAGGTCGACCTGCCAAACCAGGCCCATCGAAGAGGATTCGAAAGAATGACGTCACTAACTTGTACTTGGGAAAACTGTCAAATGTCTTTATCATAAAGAAACAATCTAGACACGACTACGATAGCAACTCTGACACTGATTATATATTCTGCTAAAACTTTACTATAAATTATACAGAGTTATGTATCATTTGATTAAATAAATATATTCCAAACGGGCAGTTTCTGTATCCTAGGAAGTATGATTATGGTTGCAATGCGTGCAATAGGAGAGAAGTGAATCCTTCATTTCTGTTTCTTCAAAAAGGTTTCTTCTGAGGGACAGTGGGCGAAACACGAATCCCTATCGCAGAATGAAACTATTGAACCCGGTTCGGTCCTGGGGGACGGTGTGCGTAATAAAAAAAGCATTATTCCACTTATTTTATCACTATAAAGAAAATAATGTGTACATTAATCAGACACAATAATATAAATTCGGAAAACTTTGCATCACCGTTTCACCCACCCTTAGTTTTGCCCGAACTAGATATATATTTTTATTATAATAATTATAATATTATAATGATTTTAGCAAAAAATGAAACCGACTTCAACACTGAAAAGCTATTAAATTTATATAATATTAAAAGATTTCACAACTTCTAGTATTGAAGTCGGTTCAATTTTATTGTATTTTTTTTATTTTCAGTGATCTCTGTTACTCACGAGTTCAATTGTCATTGTTCACCGATTTCTCTTCAGCCTCAATTAGGAAGTCGTCCAAGTAGACGTAACACTTTTGAGTTGGCGTGTAACTCAAAAACCGCATGCACGATTTTGATGAAATTAAAAGGGACCACCTCGGAACTATACTCTATTAAAAAAAAAGAAATCATCGAAATCGTTTCACCCAGTCGAAAGTCATGAGGTAACAAACATAAAAAAAAAAAACATACGGTTCGAATTGAGTACCACTCCCTTTTTTTGAAGTCGGTTCAAAATATAAAAAAGTCTCAAAAGAACAAGTTTCGTAAACAGTTCGATTGTTTTAATAAATATATTTCCGTTCCGTTTATCAGATCGTCTGGATCTCGTTTAAGTTCGTATCGTTCTATCGGCTTCAGCGATCTTTTCAGATGCTATCATATCGGAAATTCAATTTCCGATTGGCTCTCTGTTGCTATTCAGTAATAGATGGTTGAAACGGTACGACAGAACAATGATCCAAGACAGTATCAGAAATATTGATGGTCTGTCTAACAATTTTAATGCACTCGAGTTTACTTTTTTTTTTTTTTTTTACATATTATAAGTTTGCGTTTGACAACTGTCTCACTTGATGTTAAGTAATGACGTTATCTAGGATTTAGCATGAAAACCTAGAAGGTACCTATTCACTCGCGATATATATATCTTATACTGTTAGACTACTGCAAATAAAGACTTTTGAAAAATATTTTATCTGCATGACTCGCATACGTGTATTTAAATTAAATCGTGACGACTGAAGCATGTGTAAAATGTTTGAGTAAATCAAATTGTACAAATTGTTGAATATGTGTGACGCCACCCTTAGATTGTTTATTTGGCTTGCCAATAGTATTTATTTGGGCGACCTCGTGAATTCTGCGTAAGTAGCCAATTTGGTATGTCCGTTGAATAAAAATGAGACGAAGATCTTGAGAAGGGTAAATAATGGTATTTGATTTTTTTGTAACTCTGCTTTTGTTACATATTGGTCGTTTTAAAGGTAAATACTAGTTTGACGAAAAAGAAATCATAACTAGCACAATCCAAAGTCAGATACTTCGGGAAAATAGTTCTGTATTATTAATCTGTCTAAACTTTAGACAGATGAAAGAAATTACTTTAGACTCTAAAGTAATTTCTTTCATCTTCGTTTGAACTGTATACGAACATATCTATATTTAGTTTGAAAAACTGTCACCAAACATATAGTGTGTTCAGGCAGCCCTTGAGAGCCAGTGAGCATTCTAGGTGTAGCGTGATAACATCTACGACCACATCGTCACTGACCATCAAGTGAGATAGTGGTCAAACGCTAATTCTTTTTTGTTTTTATTTTTTTATTTAATAACATTCACACACGGTCTTCAGGTCCCAAGCTAGGCAGAGCCTGTGCTATGGTAACCTGATGACTGATATATATACTTATATACATATACACACCCAGACACAGGTCAAACAGACATGTTCATGCACACAAATGTTTGACCTGTCCGGGAATCGAACCCGGGACCAGCGTCTCAGAAGGCCGAGTGCTACCAACTGCGCCAACCGGCCAGTCAATTCTATACAGTATATAAAAAAAAATCTACTGGCATTGCGCGCAGAAATGAGGAAAATAATACAAAGCTTGGTTGCTCTAAAGACTGTATCTATTAAAAAAGCTGTGGCATCCCCAGCCAGATGCAGTCTTTAAAAGACACACCCCACATCTGTGGCTTGGATGAATTAGATCTATCGTCCTAGACTTGCGATAATATACAGAACAGGTTGCATTCGCATCTGACATTTCAATTTGTTTTGTACTAGTGGTTCATTCCCAAATAATGTTCATTCTTTCGAGAACCGCATCGTACACGAGGAATATTTAGCTCGTTCATTTCATTTTTATTTCGCTAATAAAGCTGTGTTTTAAAGAAAATATCACACTCATACCGCGCTCTAGAATTCCTTATGTCACGGGAGACATGGACACACATAATGAACTCTTATCAATCATCTAAGATCCGGTAAAGAGCTTACCACATACATGTTTACCTTTTTTTTTACATATTCAAAGTTTGCGTTTGACAACTGTCTCACCTGATGTTAAGTGATGACGTTGTCTAGATTACCTCTGCCGGTATTCGAACTCAGGGCCCCGGAGATCTCAAGTCATGCAACTGCCATTTCCAAAACTTATATAAGACTTATGTAATATGCAGGTAATAGTAGTAAGGCATTTACATTAAATAATTTATTTATAGATTTATTATATTAAATACCAAGTATTGCTTATGTCAATGATATGGCCTATTTAATTAATATTATTGTAATTGTATTTAAATTTTGTAATTGTATTTGATTTTTGTAATTGTTAGTGTATTTTGATTTTTGTAATTGACGTGTAATGACTATTACCAATAAATTGAGTATGAGTATGAGTATGAGTACTATTATCAAGTTCAATAGTATTACGATATCATATGTAGGTACGACTTTTTCATGAATGTATTTACCGATTTATGTGTGACTATTTATAACCCCTGAATATGTTAAAAAATATACATACTTAGGGCAATTAATATCGTTTAGAGACCAGACAGACATAGAAATAGAAAGCAGAGTGGCCTGTGCTTGGAAAAGATACTGGTCCCTTAAAGAAATATTTAAAAGCAAACACTTTCCTATTACAGCCAAGAAAAAAGTGTTTAATTCTTGCATCTTGCCATGTCTTACGTATGGGTGCTAAACATGGGCGTTGACTCAAAAACATCTTTTAAAACTAAGATCGTGTCAAAGGGGAATTGAAAGGAGTATGTTGGGCGTGACGCTAAAAGACCGCAAAAGAGCAGCAGACATTAGATCTACAACAAAGGTGGAAGACGTACTAAAGAAAATAAGACGATTAAAATGGCGATGGACAGGACATATGACAAGGGAAAGCAGATGTAAATGGACTAAAACTATAACAGAATGGCAGCCACGTGATGGCAAAAGAAAAAGAGGCAGGCAAGCTAAAAGATGGACAGATGATATCAAGATGATTGGAGGGACGATCTGGTCTAGAAAAGCTACCATTAGAGAAGAATGGAAGCAGCTGGAAGAGGCCTATGTGTCACTGGACCTGCTGACCACTGAACCGGGAAACCCGATGTATTAGATTTAAGTTAAAACAATTTACTATTGTGTGTAAAACAATTGTTTAGTATCAGCAATAAAGGCTAATAATAAATAAATAAAATTTATAAATCCCGTTGGCTCTAAGAATTCCAAACACGTGCAAGGCGAGTTTTCACGTTATTTTGACACCTAATATAATATGTAGCGAGAAAAATTGGGTTTGAACAGACCCGTATTGATATAGAACCGAACATTGGCGCTGACATGTTTGAAGAAATATAGTCAAGGTATACAATAATGATATAATGGTTCCGCCTCGTGGGCAAACTACGTTTCAGCAACGTTTCAGATAAAAATACATCATACACGTAGTGTTGTGTATATTAAACGTCACATTGTTCATATTTCTTCATGTAAAGCGAAAATAACTTAGTGGTAGGAGCGTCGGCTGTCAAACTGACGAACACTGGTTCGATTCACAACAACGGCTTGATCTTCCGTTGAAGATCAAATTCCCAGCATGTGAGAGTACTTTCGAGTAGGTACCCGACTGGCTACACCACCCTCAAGTTTGAAAAGCTATTACCAAATATTCAACAACAAATGTTCAGACAGCAGTCCTTGAGAGCCAGTAAGCATTCTAGGTATAGCGTTTTAACCATCTTCGACCACATCGTCACTGACCATCAAGTGAGATAGTGGTCAATAAAAAGAATCCCTATTTCTCTTGATCACGGCATCACGCGTGAACGCCTGGACCATCTTCGCTAATTCATGTTTTGCTGTATTTGTTATTGTCATGAGAAGGTTCTTAGGAAAGAAAAAAAATAAGAGAGTCGCGCGAAAGATTAAAAAAATTAAGAAATCGTAACAACCATATTAACCTTTCTAATGTAACCGTTCACTGACATGTCTGTCAGTAGTTTGACAGTTGGTTAAGACAGGACAACGTCTGTCGGGTCAGCTAATATACAGTATAAAAAAATAACAATTATATATCTTAAAATAGAAGACAAGAGGTCTAGAAGCCGAAGCCCGAGACGATGGTCTGACCAAGTGACTCAGGAGCTGTAAATGCCGGTCAACGTATCTCTCCACACAGCTAAAGACCGAAACAGGTGGAGAGAAGCAGTAAAAAATTTCATAGATGTCGCAATCCTCAGCAATTGATTGGAACGACTGAGGAGCGATTGTAACTTCCTTTTTTGTATTTAACTACGATGTAACTTTCGTAGGTATATTGTATATCCACCGTTGTTTTGTATCATACAATATGTAATGCATATGTAAGTGCAATATTTTCAATTGTGTATTTATCATTTAACAGTTGTTTAATATAAGTTGAATCCTTTGTAATGTCACTATTTATATTCACTGCCGTTTATTCTATCTTTCGATTCTGTCCATCCAAAGGCTGTCTGGTAGAGATCGCTACATGCGATATGACCGCCCATTGTAGCACTATAATGTTTTAAAATGAAGTTTTGTTTACTGTTACATTTTTTTTTGCACTGGTTTACAATAAAGTGTTATTGTATTGTTTATTAATCGAGTAACCATTACGAAAATTTTAACGTATTAATAATAATATGTCTAAATCTGTACGCCTTGAATACCAATATAACAAAAACAAATTATGCAAAACCTCAACAATAACATACAGCAAATATCTCCATAGTTATAGCGTTGGTTCAGCGCTGGGAGCATTGGCTGTAAAAATAACGCACTCTGGTTCGTTCTTTAAATATCGGGATCTGACCAACAGCATAGCGACAAGAGCTAGCTTGTCTTGATACTGCCTAGGGGTCTAAAGTCTACTATTCAATATGGCAATATGCTCGGCTCGCACATGGCGATTTTGTCAGTTTGGTATGGTCTGTTATTTTATTATTGAATCAATCTTGATTCAATACTAGATTCAATGACACAGCGCGCCATTTTTCATAGTCGCGCATAAAATTATAATGCCCTACAAAATCGGCATAGGCCGAGAAAATATTCAACATAGATTCGCTATAAACATAGACTACGAATTTTTATGCGTTATTTCCATTGAGTCGGCCTCGCACAGGAACAAATCAGATTTTTTTGTTTGGCATCTCACGACCTCATCTATACTTACCATCGAGTGAGATATTGCTGAAAAGGCAACTTTATAATCACCACTGTACTATATATTTTCTATAATTATAGTAATTACAGCCACCGACCAGGTGGACAGACGACCTGACTAAGATCGCAGGCAAGGGCTGGATGCGGGCCGCTTCCAACAGGTCCTTGTGGAAATCAATGGGGGAGGCCTATGTCCAGCAGTGGACGTCCTATGGCTGAGATGATGATGATGATGATGATGATGATGATTGTAATTACCTGTCAGAAAGTGTATTTTCTGTAACACTGTCCACTATCTAATTATTCTTAAAATCTATCTGACCAACGGTTACCTGTAATAGTCGGCTGTTTAGCGATAAGGTCACCGATGTACAATTTAGAAAAAATATTTAAAAATCATTAATGTAATTTTGTGCAATATAGTCTTATCAATCAATCAAAGGTAAATATTAAATTCAGATTCGAAGACAGCTTCGTCAGTCGTGGAAACTACACACACACGTTTAACTCTTGAATGCACAGTATTCACCCTAGATCCGGGGCCGTGTTCCCGGTTCATTAATAAGTAATTAATTAATGCATTGCTCAAACTTCCAGACCAAGAGTAGGAAGCTAACATCCCGGTTACAGAGGAGTAGCAAACACGGGACCGCAAAGTACCAAACATTGTAACGGGTTTGGTACAGTCAACGACAAAAGTTCCTGAACATCTGCTGGCTTTGTTTTGATTTGTACCTTTTTTTTACTTAACATAAGCTTGGGTTTAACAACTCTCTGTCTGGCGTAATGTTAAGAGATGACGTCTGCAGCACGCAAGCCTAACAAAACCTGTTACTACGCTTCCTTTTTTTGGTGGTAAATATATATAAATCAAAGGTGACTGACTGACTGCCATAGTGATCTATCAACGCACAGCCCAAACCACTGGACGGATCGGGCTGAAATTTGGCATGCAGGTAGATGTTATAACGTAGGCATCCGCTAAGAAAGGATTTTGATTAATTCTACCTCCAAGGGGATAAAATAGGGGATGAAAGTTTATATGAAACTTTGTCAATTTTCAACCGATCGGGCTGAGACTTTGCATGCATAAAGCTACTATGACGTAGGCATCCCCGAAGAAAGGATTTTGAGATTTCCCCTAAGAAAGTTTGGTTCCCGTGGGGTAATTGAGGTAGCGGCAAAACCGTAATCCACGCGGGTGAAACCGCGGGGCACCGCTAGTTCTTGTATAAATAGTACAATGTTTGTAAATGTTCATAATTTCGAATCTATAGTACCTAGTTGCTTTTTTATATTCAATCATGTACAAAACTGAGACAATGCCAGTAAGAACACATCGAAATCGTTTAATTTAACGGTTAACTACATAAAATACATTTCACAATATCCATTTCAATTATTTGCTCGGTTCAAAACAGGTGCTTGACATGTAAATGGTTTGATGACTTCCAACCTCCCGAACAAGCCGGTTTCCGAAAAGGCTACAGCACCATAGCCACCACATCCATACCCTTTTTTTTTTTTTACCTGGGGAAATCCTTTATGGATACCACCGGCCGGGGGAGGCACGGTGGTTATGTGGGAGTCCCCGCCAGAGTGGCGAGTGTACCCACTAAAACCCCGGGGTGTTCCTCCGTCGTCGGCAAGTGACGGGGGGCACGGTTCCGCTTGCGCACTATCCGCAGCCCCCTTCGACGCCGCTGCCCGCCTTGCGACGGGCCCACCTCGGGGAGGGATTCCTCCCTCACCCCTCGTGCACGATGCCCTCGGGAACACATCGAGGGCATCGCCACCTCGGAGGGCTCATACTTGGGGGGTGCCAGACGCCCCCGCATCTAGCACCCCCGGCCCCACATCCATACCCTGCGGCAAGTTATACAGAAGAACGAAGAGAATAACTTGCCCTTATGTTTAGCGTTTGTGGACTATGAGAAAGCCTTTGATTCGATCGAGACGTGGGCGATGCTTGAGTCTCTCCAGCGGTGCCGTATTGACCATCCGTATATCGAAGTGTTGAAGTGTTTGTACAATAACGCCACCATGTCGGTCCGAGTACAAGAGCAGCTCTTGAGGGCGATTCCATTGCAAAGAGGCGTGAGACAGCGATACGTTATCTGTCCGAAACTGTTCACTGCTGCATTTGAAGACGCCTTCAAGCTCTTGGAATGGCAAGGATTCGGCATCAACATCAACGGCGAGTACATCACGCACCTACAGTTACGGTGCGGACGATATTGCTCGAAGGCCTCAACCGAGTTTCCCTAAGGGTAGGCCTTAAAATGATCACGGAAAAGACGAAAATTATGTCAAATGCCCATGTTGCGCGCGCCTCAGTTTTAATTGAGAACTCGATTGTTGAAATTGTTGACCATTACGTCTAACTAGGATAAACATTCCAATTAAGCAAGTCCAACTTTGAGAAAGAGACCAATTGTCGAATCCAACTTGGCTAAGCCGTATTTGGGAAACGTCTTCTCGTCAAAAGTACCACAAAGCCTGAAAACGAAGGTCTTAGAACAGTGTGTGTTACCAGTGATGACTTACGGAACTGAAATGTGGTTTCTGACTCTGAATCTTGAGAGCAGACTAAGAATCGCACAACAAGCTATGGAGAGAAGTTTGCTCGGGGTTTCGCTATGCGATCAAATCGAGAGCCTCAGAAGAACGAAAGTAACCCATATAACTCAGCGGGTTAGCAAGTTATGTAGTGAGATGTGTATGTAGAGTTAGGCAGTGGGTAAGGCACAATTCCTATGAATATGTTTATGACATAGAACGGCCATCGACAAGGTGTAGGTACAGACGACCTGACTAAGATCGGAGGAAAAGGCTGGATGCGGGCCGTTTCCAACCGGTCTTTGTGGAAATCAATTGGGTAAGCATATGTCTAGCAGCGGAAATCCTATGGCGGAGATGATGATGATTTCATGTATAAAAAAAGAAAAATCCTAGCATCTTTTGAAAAATTATAAGAAATAGCCAACGCAAGGCAAATAATTGTACTGGGAGAGCTTCTCCCAGTACAATTATTTATTTCATTCAACAATATGTATAGGTAAAACTTTTACAAATAAATTGTAAAGCTAAATAAGTTACAAAGCCGCGTTTTGCTGCAGTTTTAAATTAAACTTTAGGTAACCTTATATGATTAGATTTACCGTATCGTGATTATATCTATGTTATATGTATGTATATTATACCTTCAAAAGCATCCAACTTAATCAAAAGGTTCAAAACATTGGGACAACTAAATCACAATTTGCTCAGCACACCCCTCCTGAAAATTCACGGGGATGTCATTAAACAAGAGATTAACACGCGTTGTCCATTTAACAAAATGTTCCAAATGTTCAAATTACGGGTCGGTGCAATTCCAAGTTGGAGGGTTCCGCAGGTATGAAAGGCCAGCTCGTTATTAGGATACATTGGCCTTCTGGGATTTAATTCACTGCGGCGATGATGACTATAAAAATGGCCTACGACGCCGGGATAGCTAGAGAATTGAGTACTCATTGCATCGGAGATCCGCCATTCCATACCTTCTTCGTTTTGCATTTCTTAAATTTCAAAAACATATTTCAGAAGGGGAACGTTTCTGTTACATTAGAAATGTTTGTGGAAGAAACATTGTTTAATTTTTTTTCTCATGAAGTCCCACGAAGGTGCTGAAAGAAAACTTGGATGCAATAACTTGAAAAACTTTTTTTAATCACAATCTGAGGATTTCTTTTTATCAATGACTCTAATGAACCTTTGAGATCTATTTTATTTGACTTGAGTTACAATGTGGTCGAAAATGTAAGCAGTCTATATCAAAACGTGTCGATTGGCACTAAAGAACAACCGATGCAACACAAAACTGCTGGCTCTTGAAAGTCTGTGATCATGTTGTGGATTTCGGTTTCATATAACCTTCCTTTTAATGATCAGCCCAAAGTAGGTCCCCTCACTTTAATTTCGTCTTCAGTCCATGTGAAATGGTCTGATTAGAAAGGCATATACGCCTCCCGAAGCACTGACTAATATAGGCTGAACGCGATAGGTTCAGCTGGAGTTCTTCTTAATTCCACAACTAATAATTATGTTAATCACATGACCTAACCAAAATTCTCTTAAGTAATAGGGTCTTATTCTATTTGCGCTAAAATTCAAATTCGTATAATTCCTTACAACGCTATCTCTAATAATAGACGAGTTTTATTAATTTGCTGGCCAATTGCGCGTAGTTTCAGTCCGCGTCAAATAAATGACGACTTATTTTACATAAAACTACGCGCAATTATGATAAAAAGATCTAATTTTAGTATTGTTATTAATAAGTGTTATACTAATGTGGTCTATATCGTATAATATGAAATATTTTATTTAATCTTTGTTTCAATCTTAGTTTAGTTTGTTTGAATAGAGATATAAGAGAATCACCACCAGAGTGTAAGGTGAAATTATTAATATTATCCTATGCTTTGCATTATGCATATTATATAATATATCTTTATGCATTATGAATTGCATAAATATATTATCCGTCATATTTTTACACAACATGCTCAAACAAAAAAATATTGTGTATTCTTTTTTAGATAAAACGATAATTCTTAAAATTTATATTTATATTTCGAATATACTCCAAAATGCCTAGTTGTGGCTTCTATTTTAAAGGCTTAACAGGTGTGTATGACAGTACAGAGGCTGGCGGGTGTTTACAGGCCTCTGCCAGGGCGGGACAAATCCTGATGCGTGTTGATTTAAAATACTACAAATACGTATTTAATACTTACTTATTCGTAGCTTATCAGGTTAGAGAGTGGTCAAACGTAAGTTAACCTTCAAAAAACTTGAGATGACCTAGGGGCTAAAAAAGACTAATCACAATTACACATTTTTATTCTATTTTTTTTCTGGTGTAAGACAGTTCAAGCGCAAGGAAAAATATGGCCACTCGAAAATATTTTTTCACTAAAAATATATATTGCTTAGATTTTTTTAGTCAGAATTAACCTACATGAATTGTTTTCATAAGTAGAATGTTTTAAAAGTTCATTAGATATGTTACTTATCCCGTCAGGGATCCAGCCAAGGATGAGAAGCTCATACAGAGGCAACGTCCAAGGTTCAAGAGAATACCGCCGCGTCAGCGCGCACCAATCAGATATGTAACTTGGAACAAAATAACCTAATTATTGAATGGCAACAAAATATGATTACCACTATTTTGTCTATTTAGCAAATGGTTAATCCTTAATTTAAATTTATGTATTTTCTAAATTTCGTTTACATGGTCTCTTTCGTACTTTCAATGTAACATGGTCACAACGTCAACGTTAATCGTTAATTACATTTTGATATCTAAATGCACGCAAAAAGACCCCATACTCCAATCAAAACATGAATTCGATTCCCAAAAGTTTAAAACATTACCAAATAATCCTTAATTTACATTTATGTATTTCCTAAATTTCGTTGTTTCATGACTCTTTCGTACTCTCAATGTAACATGGTACATCGTTAATTACATTTTGATATCTAAATGCACGCAAAAAGACCCCAAAGTCCAATTAAAACATGAATTCGATTCCCATAAGTTTAAAACATTACCAAATAATCCTTAATTTACATTTATGTATTTCCTAAATTTCGTTGTTTCATGACTCTTTCGTACTCTCAATGTAACATGGTACATCGTTAATTACATTTTGATATCTAAATGCACGCAAAAAGACCCCAAAGTCCAATTAAAACATGAATTCGATTCCCATAAGTTTAAAACCTTACCAAATAATCCTTAATTTACATTTATGTATTTCCTAAATTTCGTTGTTTCATGAATCTTTCGTACTCTCAATGTAACATGGTACATCGTTAATTACATTTTGATATCTAAATGCACGCAAAAAGACCCCATAGTCCAATTAAAACATGAATTCGATTCCTAAAAGTTTAAAACATTACCAAAAAATGAATAGGTATATAAGGGAACTACTTAACAATTCTCCGAATCTCCAATATTTTTCTTTTGAATTCGGCATTGAAACAACAAGAAAAATAACCAATTCTCATTTTCTGGCTCGTGGTCAGAATATACTTTACTGATTCACTAGGAATAAAGACGTCCGAAAATCCTAATTTACCAAGGATCCATTCCATCCAACCGTAGATTAGAGTAAGCCCACCTCACACCTTACCTGAGGAAGGTTTTCCTTATAACACAAGGAAGTGTCGCCCCAAATCCTACTGCCCCATGTCAACGGCCTAATCAGCTATTATGGTATACCATAAAATATTCCATCATCCCAAATAAAGGCCATTTACTCAATATGGGCGTGTTGCCTTTTCACGGTATGAAAAATTGTTTACGGTGACACCGACACTGCTCGCGAGTTAGGGTTCCGTTGTAAAAACCCCTAATTTCCTGCACCCTTTCATTTATAACCCGGCAATCTGCGGTCCTGTAGCTTATTTATATAGGTCCGTTTGATGGGTGGCTGCCAGAATGCGTAATGATAAAGGCTTTAAAAAGTTATATTGACGAGCGGCTGTATTTTCCAACGGTGGTGTATAGATTCTTTGTCGCATGAAAATATTCTTCAAGCCTCCTCGTCAAGTAATCCTTAACATTTTTTAGTCAGTGAAGCAATTTAAATTTAAAATCAAGTTTCAGAAAAATGTATTCCTTGGCCTAGCGTTTTAATATGATATTACGTGATAATCAAAGATGCGGTCGAAGGTATCAAAAGCCTAAACGACAGTTGGCACACATATACGTCTCCCAGAATGTACTAAGGGCCGATTTAAAAAATGAAGAATAGTCATACTGCTAATATCACAAAAATATAAAGTGCGCTAACCTGAGGTTGACTTCACTGATAACTGACAAAGGGGTACACTCTGCCTGAAGTTAAAGCAGTCTTTCAAGGCTATTTGACGTTCTAGGTTTAATGTCTCATCGTCACTGGTCATGTAGTGAGGTAGTGCATAAACATTACACTTGTCAATAATATTTGAAAAAAATACCCTGATTGGCGTCCGAACTTCGCTAGCAATAATATGGCCTCAATTTTTTCCATACCGTGAATGGGGCATGAGTTTTGAGACAGATAGTTCATAGATAATTTATTGCTGAGTTTTTATTATCATCATCATCACTATCTCAGCCATAAGACGTCCACTGCTGGCTATATGTCCATCATTTAGATCCACACCCGACCGTTTGGAAGCGTCCCGCATCCAGACTTCCTGCTAAAAATCATGTAGTCAGTCCACCTTATCTATGGTTGAGTAAGCATAAGTAATATAGTAACGGTTTATGACTTCCAAGGTTTGACATCGAAGTCTAGAACAACCAAAAAATCTTCGGAAGAAATCGCCCGTCTACATAGTCCGTTGCATTTTCATACGCTGACTTTATGAGTGTTACTTCGGTCGTTGGGCCGACTCGGTGATAACTTTGATAAGGTATCATCGCCGAACTTGCTGGTTTCATTGTAATGCCTGTGGCTGGATGTAATAACCCTTTATCTCTCTAAAACGTGCCACTACGTGCCTTCAATGGACCAAAGATTACCTTGATAGTTTTAGTGGTGAAAGTGGAGTGAGTTGGTTAGGATTTATTTGTTTAGTTCGGTACTAATACAGCCATTATTTTTATCGAATCTCTATTGTACCTAATGATGTTGAGTAAGAAAACTTGTCATGAAACCGGCTCTGTAAAAATATGATCTTTTATTGTGTTACATTTATAATATTCATTATTAATATTAAATATATATTATAATTCAATTTTGAAGATTATGAACAGAAAACGTTTTCTTATAAGTTCTGAAATAAAATTTAAAATTTTAGTTAAGGAACTTGGTTGAAAGAAAGTTTATGGTTTCCGCAATTTTTCCTTAATCTGAGCTATAAGACGTTGCTTAGTCGGTTTAAACGGCTGTATCTTTTGATTGCGTTGGCTTAGAAGTTTGATTTTTTCACAGCTCCGAAGGACAGTAGACCCGAGTATTTGATATGAATTTCAACTTAATATCTTCACGCGTTTCTGAGAAAAAGGATTCTGACAAACAGACAGACAGACGGACAATAAAATGACCTATAAGGGTTTGGTTTTTGGTTTGGTGTAAGGACATGGGTTACGATGGTGTCAAATAAATTGAATTAAAATAAAAATAATTACAAGGTTGAATTTCGATAATTCTAGAAAAAATACTCAAGCGACTAATGAGCTTAAACCGTGTCTTAGTGTCTTACACCAGAATAAGAAAGGAAGTTATAAGGCTAATAATGGGGTTAGTAATGTTTTTGAGCCCGTAGGTTATCTGTAAAGGACATTTTTGTAATATTTTAAATCAACACGCATCAGAAATTGTCCTCCCCCTTTTGCCTGTAAACACCCTCGAGTTTCTAATGTTATCGGCACCTTTTAAACACCCAAAAATAAAATTTGTTTTTTTAGAATTTTAGAGTTCCACTCAGACCAGCTTCACCACGACTGACCCATTACGAAGCTCTCAGTACAACGTACAAGATGGTTTACACCCTAAATTCTTTTAATTTACTGCGATAAATTCTGAAGCCATTTCTCACTAGCCGCTTTGCAGTATTTACTTAATTTTTTTTTCTCCGGCGTTTTCTTGCTACAATATATTAAGTGGGACCTTTTTGCTAAATCCGCTCAAATTGCTTCGCCGACTGAATTTGAGGGCCTACTTTGCGAAATTTAAAAGCAGGATTTTAATTATGTTCTGAGAGGATTTGGAGAAAAGGGTGCTTTGAGAGTTCCGAAGGAGGCGTAGGTTAAAGGTTATGTGAGCTTAATTATTTATTACTTCAAGTTATAAAGATACATGCAATGTTAAGGCGTCTCCAATAACCAAATCACGCGCATCGTAGGAAACTCTATCGCCAATCTCTGTATTATCCCCAATCTCTGTATTGTGTACATGGTCACTGGTCTCACTTAACAAGAGGCGAAATGTTCTCCCGTCTTGTTACATAAATACATTGTAACACTGGCTGGGCTGGATGCGGGCCGCATCCAACCGGTCCTTGTGGAAATCAATGGGGGAGGCCTATGTCCAGCAGTGGACGTCCTATGGGTGAGATGATGATGCGATCCGATGTCTTCAACTGCAACTATAATATCGTCGAGGTATGACATTGAATGTCATCCATTGATTGATTACATAGAACATCCTAAGAACAAAATTTGTTCTTATGTTATATGTAATCAATACAGTCCAGCAGATAAGTCAATTGAAAGGGCAGCAGTTGGCAGCGCACATATATCGCGTAGATAGAACTGATGACCTTACCAAGACAGCAGGATCGTTGCTAACATAAAATATCGAAGAGAAAAATGCAATAAATTTTTTCTTTACCTTAATTTGTCCTCTTACACCGTACCGTTATAATGAGACTTTACAGCAGTTTAACTGCACATAAAGCTTTCAGTCCTCGAGATATATTTAATTTAATACTATAAAGCAACACTTTCACAGCTCATGGTCTAATCTTAACCTATCTTTAGAGCTTAGCGTACTTAGGATACTAAATTCTTTGAAGTAAGTTAACAAGTTACTAGTATTAATTACTTATCCTACTAATTATATAAACTCGAAAGTCTATGCGTATGGATGTTTGTTACTCTTTCACGCTGAAACTGTTGAACGGATTTGCATGAAATTTTGAATGAAGATTGCTTATACCCTTGATTAACATATATACAGTATATATATATATATATATATAGTGTATATATGTTATTCCTATATATATATACATATATATATATAGGCTACTTTTTCGTTTCCGTGAGATGACGGGACAAAAATCGTCAATACCGCGTAACATTTCGCGGGCATTGACGATATCTGTCAATCGCCAAACGACCGCGGGGCGCAGCTAGCATGGTAATAAGAATGTTCTAGGAGTTTTTTTATTAGTATTCTGAAGTTGGCTTATCCAAGAGAGACGTTATATTCATTCATTTATATAGGCGGGGATTAGCCAATACTCGCCACGCTGAGCAGGCGGGTTGGCGAGCGCAGTATGGTTTCCTATCCTCACAAGGCGCGGCTGCCCACCTCCTGGTACGTGATCCCTTTGCCGACTCTTGCGGCACCCACGGGAAGTGATGGGGTACAGTACGACCACGGCCACCACGGCATTGAAATATATAATAGCATTATTGGGGACAGTCCCGAGATGCTACAAAAGTCAGAAAGGTACATTTGCCGCCTCAACTGCTGCTGCCTGCAATGACCGAGGGCAATTTGTAAGATGCGTAAAAGATTCCAATTTCATGTCCACAGTTTGTCCACTATTTCACTTGACCAGTGAGGATGTCGCTGAAGGTAGACTCACGCTAGACATGTTGAATGATTCTGAAGGATAGTTTGAACATACTTTGTTGTTTAGTGAAAACTTAATGGAAACATTATGCAATCCAAAAGTTAAGATAATATAGAAAGATGTCGCAAAAAGACTCGGCTAGACGCAAAGTATTTAGTGTGACCAGTAAAAACAACAAAAAGATTTGGAAGATGTATTAAAAATTAAACTTTGTTCTATTTTCATCTGCATATTACTTACCATTTTTTATTGATATTTTATAAAAAATATTGTATTTATTAATACAGATTATTTTTTATATTAGACAGGGTGCCGAGAAAATCAGCTGCATTTTCAGACGTTGAATTACTAAAGAAATTATTTGCGCAAGTAATGAGCCAGCCCTCTTATCACTATTTACGTCAGTAAACACGGGGGCTATTTTATTTTAAAAAAATAATATTTTGTTTTAGGTATTTGATTCTCCATTCACATTATACTTTGTATCACTGTATCTATATTTGTTTGTTTGTTTTCTTTATGTGTGTAGTTTTGAAATAGTGTGCAAATAAAGAGTTTTCTATCTATCTATCTATACTACCAAGTAGTTTTTGTATAACATTATTTATACACATTTTCTCTGAATTTATAATACATGTACCTACCTAGATATGTAATAGATGGTCACAGCGACCCAATTGAGCAATTTATTGAATCGTCCTCAGATATCAAGCCAATCAGGTACAAAGTCACAGATTGTGTAAAAATTACAACAAGCTATGTTCAATGAATATATACCATGTACGATTGAAGTCAGTTAAAATTAATATTCAGAGGCCAATATTAAAATAAATAGAGGGAATTGGCGAGAAACTTGTGACCACTGTGACAAATGTAATAAATAAAAAAATAAAAAATAATCATATTAGTATGGTGACTTGGCAGAGGTGATACATTCCACCAAGCGAGTGAATAGGTACCTTCTAGGTTTGCGTGCTAAATCCTCGACAACGTCATCACTTAACATCAGGTGAGACAGTTGTCAAACGCAAACTTATAATATGTAAAAAAAATTGGTTGTCTGTAAAGTCGGTTTACGGACGATAGATTTACGTGATAACGACATAATCATGTATGACTTTGACTTTGAATTTGACTGACTTTGACTTTGACATTGACATTGACATTGACATTGACATTGACATTGAGTTTGACTTTGACTTTGCCATTGACCATTGACCATTGACCATTGACCATTGACCATTGACCATTGACCATTGACCATTGACCATTGACTATTGACCATTGACTTTGACTTTGACCTTGACCTTGACCTTGACCTTGACTTTGACTTTGACCTTGACTTTGACTTTGATTATATTATCTAGATCTAGATAAAACTCAGGTGGAACGTTACGCGGAACGCTACACGGAACGTTACTATTTTTCATTTTGGCATTCATCAATTTATAAAACGTTATCACGTCAAAAAAAGGTTGTCTGTAAAGTCGGTTTACGGACGATAGATTTACGTGATAACGTCATAATCATTTATGACTTTGACTTTGACTTTGACTTTAACTTTGACTTTGACTTTGACTGACTTGAACTTTGACTTTGACTTTGACTTTGCCTTTGAATATTTTATGTAATACAAAACTCAGGTGGAACGTTACGCGGAACGTTACGCGGAACGTTACTATTTTTCATGAGTGTTGCTGATATTCATCAATTTATAAAACGTTATCACGTCAAAAGCTTCGTTTGTTTTAATTTTGGGCTACATATTATATCAAAGTAAGTTGATTTGAAATTGTTTCAGTAATTTCTGTGGTGTGGTGAGGAAAGTACGAGTAAAATGTATTTTCATAGTTATTAGAACATAATCAAGATGTAGAATTTCATTTTCGTAGTACTTACAAAAGGTATATCACAGGAAGCTTGAAAATATCATTACGAAGAAACACGCTGTTTCTAATTAAGTCAAAGCTATGTAACATCAATTCTTACCTAAAAAGAAACTGCTCAAATTGGAACATTCCGGAACCTTCATAAGAATTCCAAATTCAATTTTTCAGCCCCCCTTCCCCATTTCAAGAAAATAAGCTTATATAAAAGCGTGGACTGCTCTAATTATTACAGTAATTTGTAGCATTTTCATTTTTTGCCCCTGACAATGGTTAGTAGCACTGGATCCGAATTTGGCGCCCGATATCGTGTCTTATAATGAATGTCGTAGGGTTTGGATTAGGTAGAACATCTGGTTACTCATTTAAGGCCCTTGTAGCTTTGCAATATTCTCTACTATAAAACATCTACGATAAAAGTCTGCGATCAATATTTTATACTTATACCAGCGATGACTTGTGTTTACGAAATTGCAACATGGTCTATAACTATAGTCTTCGTCAGCAAGTTCATGGTTGCTCATGAAGTGTAAGTAAAGGGTTACGTTTAGGGAATGATGTCTCTACGAGATAAAATGAAGAATGAAGAGTTGTAGGAGAAATAAGTTACGTCAAACCGCCCTGGCACTCTTGAGTATAGTTCGCCTCAAATTTACGTACATTTTGAAGGAAAAGATTCGGCTACTGGTGGGATTCGAACCCACTACTACAGATACCGTGCGGTCGCTTTGCCATCTAAGCTTTAATAACACTAGACGTCTGAATGTATTGGACGGTAGCTGTAGTCGTGGGTTCAAATCCCATTGGTAGCTAATTTTGTTCCTTCAAATAATTTGAACGTAAGTTCCGCCTAGAATGATGTGCAATGAACCATAAAACTTTTGTTTTATACAGATCTAGCGTTACCGTGTTATCACGCTTGACCTAGAATGCTTACTGGCTCTCAAGGACTACCTGCTGCCTTAGCATACTATATGTTTGCTGACAGTTTTTCGAACTTTAGGGTGGTAGCTAGCAAGTTTCATATTTGATATATTTATATATATTGTTGACTGGCCGGTTGGCGCAGTTGGTAGCACTCTGCCTTCTGAGCAGCTGGTCCCGGGTCCGATTCCCGGACAGGTCAAACATTTGTGTGTATGAACATGTCTGTTTGTCATGTGTCTGGGTGTGTATATATATAAGTATGTATATAAGTATATATCAGTCATCAGGTTACCATAGTACAGGCTCTGCCTAGTTTGGGACCTGAAGACCTTGTGTGAATGTTGTCCCATATTATTATTATTATTATTATATACCCACACGAAACCTATCCTACCACTATGCTGGGAATTTGATAACGGTGTAACTTACACTGGAAGCTCAAGCCGTTCGTGGGGATCCACGTTCGAACCAGTGTCCGAAATTCTTGTGTGTTGAGGTGTTCCAGAGTGTCATTCAACATTTTAAGTGTACTGTGTATCGTGTATACTGTGTATCGTCATCGCCAAATCGCTAGGCCGTCATACTGTCCTTCGATTATTTATACCCAATAACGAACCCCACAAGTTCGAGCGTATATAAGGGTAAGATCTTGATTGATGTGCTATCCAGTATGTTGTCCGTCTTCTAAACTGTATTAGTGTCGTGATTTCGGTGACATCTACGACTACATACTACATGATTCTTCTATTATACAATGTCGAAGAGCTAGAATTGGAAGCCTGGCAATACTGACAAGTGTTCATTTCACGAATGCCACTTCTGAATAGGTTTAATCAAGGAACCTCTTCATCTTGCGTATCAACACGAGATGAAATGGCAGTTTGCTACATTTCTAAGCTCAATTTGTGAAGCTAGCTTATCAGTGTGTTATTTATAGAGCTTAAGATTAAGAGTATGCATCGTTGTTGACCATCTTGTCTGTAATCTAAACGAATATAGAGAAGAGATTTGATTTTATGTTTTTTTAGCAAAAGTGAAATATTTTAAATTAATTATGACGTCATTTGGGAGGCTGGAAGTGACGTCACACAGTCACGCCTCGGCCGGAAGCTCTCCAGGAGGGCCAGGGCGGAGTTCCTTAACAGCCCTGCAGGGTCACTAACGCCCTTCAAGATCATTAAGAGACCTTTTAGCGGGTCTTAATAGCGATTGAATTGAGTGCAGATGGTTTGAAGGTTTTCTTAGAACATATTTCAAAAAAGTTGTACATTTGAGGACATTGTCTTACACATGTGTGACCGACTTACAGAATTTGCGTTTTCTAATTCATCTACTGAACTCTAGTTAATCGTATCAACATAAGGTTCACTATCATTATGGGTTAACGATAGACATACTTAAATTCTGTTGGTTTTTTTAAAATTATTATCACACTCAGACCCCCGCACTAAGATTTCCTGTGTCGCGGGAGGCATGGACCCACACAATCACAACACACAAACATCAAAGACCCAACAAACATCTATACTCATCGCACAAATACTTGCCCCTGCCGGGATTCGAACCCAGGGTCCCGGAGACACAGAAGTCATGTCACTGAACTGACATTGACCACTGCGTCACGGCGACCGTCATCAATCCGTGTCCGTGCAAACTAATTTAAATGGTGTTCAATTAGATACAGTTTTTAGTAGTTAATTAGTTTCATTTTGATTCATTTAAATAGTTTTTATGTGACGATAAAGTTTAAATTAGTATGGACTTATGAATGACAATACTAAAATAAGATCTTTTTAATAAAATGTGGAATGGAATTTTAATTTTAGCGCAGGTACAAAAAGAGCTTTTCATTTTAAATAATGTTAGCTAGTTTGAGTAATTAACAGATTTACCAGTAATCTCGGTTGCAGATTTAACATAATATTAAAATCAGCATCTCTGGCCGATGTTCTTTGTATGAAGTCATATTTGAGGCTTCTAATTGTTTGATATTTATTTACACCAGAATCAAAAAGAAAATAACTAACCCTTAGTAATAAACTAACAAAACATTTGTGATAAACGATAAATAATTCAATAGCTAATACGTACCTAGGATGGCCATTGGTAGCTGTACTAGGATTCCCTGTGTTACAGTTACCACGATACCACCTGTGCCTCTGAGAAAAAGAAAGAAATGAATTTATAATAAGAAAATATACACCTATGACATAGTTTATGTCTTTGTATGTCCTTTTGGCGAAATGTGTGTGAAAGGAAGGTAGTGTTAAAGTGTGCATGTGGAGTATTCGTGTATTTGTGGTGGAGCGATGAGTGTGTAAGGCGAGTGGGAGACGGGACGTTGCGACGATACGCACGGCACTCAAGATCCTGATGAAGGCTTCCGGAAGAAGCCGAAACAATAAATATGTAAATAATATGTAATAACATAATATGTAACAACAGATATGCAATAAATCTACTTATTTAGGTCAAACGTAGATTAAAAATTTTGCAGATTTGTTGCATATTTCGACTACTAGGTATCTGACGAATAACATAGAAAAAAAGACATCAATTTAACGTTTTATCACGTCTTTTACCTATAAATGAAAAAACCGGCCGAAAAGATCACACCTAGCATTTTAAAGCTGCCCTATTTTTAATTGTGTGTATAAATGTAATTATTACGTATATGCCTACTGAAGAAATATTATATTTGCAAATGCTTAAATCGAATTGAGGTGCTATTTACTTGGAAGGTCGGAACATATTTGACTCTACGAGCCCCCAATCAAGTTACAAGGCTTAGATTCTCGTGGGATTTCAAATAATTAACAAACATGTTGCTCAAACTTAATAATTACTGTAATAGCCAAACTTTGCTGATAACAGGCGGAATAATGAAAATATTATTCTTGTATGTGTTGGAAGCTAGTGGCATCTTTGCCATGGTAGTGTCATAAGAGAAAAAGATCTTTTGAACATTTACTTATATCAAATCGATTCATACATTTTTTGACGTTTTTTTGTTGTTATTTGTTTTATTTATTATCAACGTTTGATTGGAAATTTTCGCGAGTTTAACACATTGTTGTTTATACGTATTATCCGGTTTACTCACATTTATAGTCGACGTATTTCGACCTAGGTTTTGGGCATGTGCAATGTCCATTATTGAGTGAGTTTGCGCTGCCAGATTAGTTCTATCTGCCAAAACAACTCATGTGACGACGTCCCTTTTTACTTTGGATTAATTGCGTGGATTACGGTTTTTCTGTTTCCTTAATTATCACATGGGTATCTACCAAACTTTTTCCGAGTTAAAAAGTAGAGTGCGTTATTCGAAATTATAATTTCACTTTGGGCCATATTTCTTCCAGATCTGCTCAGCCGTTCTGGTGTCCTTGTCATCATACGTCAATCTCTTATCATAATATCTTCTCCCAAATATATAAGTTCAGATACAATTTAAATTCATCATCAGACTCTTAATCGATTTCGATATAACATTTCTGTACATGTCGGCTTTCCGTTGGGACTGTTTCTGAATTTGCTATTTTAATAAATTTATTTAACAGTTGTTCTAATGGTTGCACAATCTGCTACAGTTTGAATGTACGCATTTTGAGTATCAGTAACCGCGGGTTTCGGTTAATAGCCTCGTGTATATAATCAAATGACATGTTCTGTGAATTCTTTATCATTTGAATGTGGAGGTACCTATTAAATCGAATCCTACTTATCAACTTGACAACTAATGACCCTACATAGATTTTTTGTTGCTAAGCAATGTTGACGATGACTATTGATAGTTATATTTATTAATTTTAATTCCTTTACTAGCTTTCAGCTAGTTTGATGCTTATAAAGATATTGAATATAAAATCGCTAAAGCTTCTAACCTCACCCTGTGCGTAGAGAAGCGCTGGACCCTTTCTCAAACTTTGTCAACTGCTTCCAAGGGAGCAATACAAGGAGTTGAGTAATTTGAACTAATGACACTTTGCGATGGCACAGCTACCATGTTCAGGCTCCTGGCCACACTTGAAGGATCTCCTGACGACTTGAGGAATTACACTTCGCTGAGATAATTATGAGTTGTTACTTTACATGCAAGTTCTTGGAGTTAGGAGTTTGAGTGTCTTGTGGTTTGGGGTAGACTGAAAAGTTCTCGGTAACATAGGACTAATTCCAACAGATTGTGGAATGCCTATAGTTATGATGTTTGCATGTATTTTCCTTGTACAGCCTGGATCAGATGCCTGTAATAAATGATTTTTATTTATTTATTGATGTTAATTTCAAAAATAATACAATTGACTGTACACTAGAAGAAGTGAAGAAAAAGAAGAGTTTGTTTCTATTATTTTTTATATTTTAGATATTTTTAGGGTATATTTTTATTATTTTTAAATTTATATATAAACCGCTTAGAAAAATCCTCTTATAGAAACTCCATGGAAATCGGTCAAATAACACGCGTTGTTTTTGAAAAATTGTTAAAACAACTTCTACGGGTAAGTAATGGCGTTCAACATTCAACAAACTCAAGATTTGTATAGTTTTTATTACATAAGCTGCATAATTAATACCTGAAATATTGAGCGCCGGCTAGCATTTTAAAATGAGGGTAAAGAGTATCTCTTTTGACTACTGACAAGAATAATTTTAGTTTGTTATTGTACATTCGATGGCGTGACAGTTTCAGTTTGATTTTTTTTTGTACAATACTCGGTCGCTTTAGATTTGATAGATCATGTCTCTTAAATCGTTGTTCTAACGTGCTAATAACGGCTATAAACTGTGACAAAGTTTCGGCCATAGACAAAGGGCTCGTTATTTCATTGTAGACGAGGACGCAAAGTCTTCTAATTTACATGCAAATAATTGTAACAGATTGAGAGCCACTGGTTAGGGTTGGCCCTCGTTATTATATATATGTGCAGTTCACATTTTTTGAAGGCAATGCTAAACGATATAGTTCTAAAATATTAAATACAAAACTATTTTGTTCCCAATACAATGATAAAGTAAATATTGAAAAGTATAATTATGAAAAAGTTGTCACCATGGCTATTTGATGTTAGTAGTTTGAGTCTGAAAACTATCGCGAGTTTCTTCCATAATTGTAATGTAACACATCGACTAGGACTCACGTGGTAAACACTGGAAAATTACTCTCCGACCAGTTTCGAACTTATTTTTAACTGGTCGGAGAGTAATTTTCCAGTGTCCAGGACCTCATGAGTCCTAGTCGATTTGTTACATTACAGTTAGTAGTTTGGCTGTAACAAGGTCTATTCCTTTTTTATTCGCAAGCAATAGCCATATAAGTAAGTAAGTAATTTGAGTCTGAAAAGTAATATTCTAATGTAAAATCATTCACCGTACAGTTGTACATAGCGGTCACTTTACAGGGCCAGAGATAGACCAAAAAGAGTCTGGTCAGAACACCTATATTTTCTGGTAATAACTTTACAAACTCTTCATAGTAGGCATTTGTCTTATTAGTCTTCTACGCGTGTACCTTCAATATTAATAAATAATCCTTCAAATACCCAGGGTACTTGAAGGAGGTACAGGTAGAGGGGTAAGGGTACTTTTTTCTATTTTTTTTTTTGTTCATCACACTCAGACCCCCCGCTAAAGGATTCCCTGTATCGCGGGAGGCATGGACACACACAATCACAGAACACAAACATCCAAGACCCGGGACAAACATCTACACTCATCGCCCGAATGTTTGCCCCTGCCGGGATTCGAACCCAGGGTCCCGGAGACACAGAATTCATGTCGATGACACAAACCACTGCGCCACGGGACCGTCAACTTACTACTTACTACTTAATTGGAAGATGCACAACAGAGAAAAGAGTGGGCTGGATGGCTCCACGCAGACAAGAATACACTTCTGGGTGTATTAGGATAGATGGCGGTAACGTATATTAAAAAATATTTAATGCAGCCCTTACCAAAATAGTGTTAATAAAACGAATGCTTTGATGCAGAATATTGAACTGTGCATATTTTGTATTATTTATATCTAATTCCTAGCGTCCTTGACCTCTATATCACTTAATTACTATGGAGGATACCGAGGAAAAAGTTTAAAGATTTGTTTGTTTCTCATACATAACGCAGTTCATTACAATGCTAAGTTTTGTACATTAATCATTCAGAATTTCTGCGAGACGATTTTTAATGTCTTCAGGTAAGTGAAATATTTATAGAAGTAAAGGAGTGAAATATTTATGTGGCCGAAAACTCAAAAGTTGCGATATTGCCGGTACGCATGGCCCCAATGATGTTTTACTATATAAACCTCACCATATATATACCTCATATAAACATATAATATCATTGCATGGCCCTTATCAACAAAACGCGAGTGCCGTTTTTACCTACGAGTTATTATATACCCGAATCACCAAATATATTAAGAATATTGAAGGCTATCCAATTCTATTGTCTGAATACACAGTGTGCTTACATAAAAAGTACCGGCATGCATGAAGGATGCACCATGAATGGTATGGTAGTAAGGTACTTATTTGTACCTACTGCTAGATAGATCTACTTACAAATAAATACTAGAACATCGATTTAAAAAGAATCTATTTTTTATGGGTCTGATATCCCCTTAGAACTGGAAGCATGTGAATCAAGATCCAAATAACTCAGTTGTGGTGACCCTAACCACAGCAAACCGTTTCAAAGCCACAAATTGTATTCATTTGTATAATTGCGCCGCTGTCGCCCGTTGATTTCGTTACTTCGATTGTCATGGAAAACGTTTTAAAATGAATGTTCTTCCTATTACAGATAACTGTGCGCTGTGGTCTATGTCGAGCATGTGAGTATCTTGGTAGTTATGTAACAAATATATTTTATACGTACAATCGTCAACCCTAGTCCTAATTTTAGTACGATCTGACGCGTTAACTGATCAGGCGCAGTTACTGTTTGCGTAGCTTTTCTGTATAGATTTTTGTAAAATATTTAATTTTTATAATAATGGTCCGATGCCTTTATTAAAATATAATACTAATACCTAATTATAATTATGGAGCTACTACATTAACATTTTGATTTTGAGCAATCTACTAGCTAATGTCATAATAATTCTATAATGGTGTAATGTGGAGATCATAATTAATTTGAGCTCATGTTGGTACAAACACTAAAATAGATAAGATAAAGAAAAAAATATTTCATTCAAAGCGTTACGTACTACTGTGTTACAATAAAGCTTAGGATACATTCTAATTTCACATGTTATTTGTAGACCCTACATCACAAAGTAGTTTAATAAAACTGCGTTTTGTGAGACAGTGGCCCTAATTCTGTTAATCACACGAACTAGCTAAAATTCACTAAAATTCTTCAAATTAAATTGCTCGTATTCTATTAACGCTAAAATTCAAATTCGTATAACTTCATACAACGGTCTCACTAATTTTAGACGAGTTTTATTCCCTTGCTGGCTAATTGCGGGTAGTTTTAGAAGGGACCAAATAAGTGGCGACTTAATTTAACAAATACATTAAATTTTTAGTGATGTTATTGATAAGTCTCATATTAATTTAGACTTTATCGTAACCCTATAAGAATTATAGGGTTACGATAAATTATTGATTATAAATTATGAATTATTGATTTAGTTTCCCAACATTTTAGTTTAGTTCAGTTAATTAAGCAAATCACTACCAGTGTTTCTTAAGGCAGCTGAGGACAGTGATGACCCATGACACTACGAATACTATGACTCAGGCAGATCGTCATGACATTTACCTTGTACGATGGCGGTGGAAAAGAACATATAATAGGGGCACACACATAATCATCATCATGTCTTTTTTACGAGTAAAAAATAAAATATAATATTGTAAAATATGCATTGTGTACAATCTTCAATCGCTTCTCATACTGTTGTATCTACTCCGTTTAATATTTTTTTCCTACTTAGCTTGTAGGTAAATCAAAGCTGTATACGCGAATCGACGGATATTATTGGCAATATGTCACAACGGAAGGTTTCATAGGAAGTACTTACATACACTCGTAAGCCGCGTATGATGCGGAATAATTTTCCAAAATTCGTTAAGTTCGCACATTTATTTCGTTTCTTTTCTTCAGAATACTATGTGTGAAACTTTAAGAATTTTAAAAAAATCTGCAGATGGAAGACGCGGATTACGAATTGGTGAATATTTAATGACGAGATAGTTGTTTATCTATTTCGTAATTTATTTGCATTATTTTGATATGACATATCACAATACACAAGCTACAACAATCAAGTTAGGACAAAGTGTAGGTACCTATATGTAAAAACGTAAAGTACGTATGTATATGTAATTCGATTATGCATTTAGCGTAATACCTTAAACATGTATAATTGTTCTTATAAGCTTCTGATGAAATAATTGTTGGTAGACCAATATATAAATAAATGTTTTCAAAGTGTTTCACCCTGAGTTCTTTACGCGTTTATATTCAATCATCATCATCATCATCATCATCATCATCTCAGCCATAGGACGTCCACTGCTGGACAAAGGCCTCCCCCATTGATTTCCACAAGGACCGGTTGGAAGCGGCCCGCATCCAGCCCTTGCCTGCGATCTTAGTCAGGTCGTCTGTCCACCTGGTTGGTGGCCGTCCTATGCTGCGCTTGCCAGTCCGTGGTCTCCACTCGAGAACCTTTCGACCCCAACGGCCATCGGTTCTTCGAGCTATGTGCCCTGCCCACTGTCACTTCAACTTGCTAATCCGCTGGGCTATGTCGGTGACTTTTGTTCTTCTACGGATCTCCTCATTTTATAGTCAATACATTCATGAAATTGTATATTACCATCAAAAGAAACGAAGAAATAAACTTACCAACAATTATTTCTTTGTATACATACAGTTAAATTCTCGAGAGTTTCCGTCGCAGAGTAATTGTTCCCGGTGCTAATGAAAAATGTTCAGAGACTTCGTCTCTGGTTCTTTATGACGCAAGTTGCGGGTAGACTGGAATTATTCCAAGTGTCGCCAGTGCCGCCATTTTGCGTGCCTTGCGGCAATCGTTTGGTGGCAATAATTCTGAGTTTCCCATTGCACTCGTTTAAACTGGCATTAGTTGTGATGTGCAAATGTTTTTCTCATCATAATCTTGTAAGTGCAGCTGCTAACTGTCTTTACTGACTTCAGACCAGACGCCCAATCTCAGGCTCGAATCCCGGCTGGTGTAAACATTTCTGTGTTCATGATAGATGTATTATGTTCCCATGTCTCGGATGTTTGTGTATATTTATGCCTCCCGCACCATAGGGTATCCTAGTGCGGAGGTGTGAGTGTGGATGTAATTTTTTTGGTTATTAGAGTGTAGCTCAAAAACCGCTTGTCCGACGTTGATGAAATTTCAATGGGACCACACGGGAAGCACCAGCTTACAAATAAAACTTTCAAAAAAAGAACCGATCAAAATCGGTTCACCCAGTCGAAAGTTATGCGGTAACAAACATAAAACAACATACCGGTTGAATTAAGAACCTCCTCCTTTTTTAAAGTCGGTTAAAAATACGTTTCAAAGTAATTTGGCAAAGTTTTCGCGACAGTTTAGGTAAAAAGCGCGCGAAATTATCGATTTAAAATAAGCTAGGTATGTATGGAAGACAGCAGAGCGATCCAGCATGGGTCCGACGTTGATAGTGGTCACGGACACACTGAGCGCGCACGTGATACAGCGTGGCCCTAGGAATTTCACGAATTTAATTCGTATAAGTATCATAATAAATGTAGAAGTAAACAAAAAAATAACGTTTTTCCACTATGCCATTACCGTTACGTTAATGGCATAGTATAGTATAGCAAACCGTCGCGTTGAGGCCGTGGTGGTACCGGCCTAGAATAGTACTCCCCCATCTCTTCCCGCGGGTGCCGTAAGAGTCGGCTAAGGGACCACGTGCCTTCTGAGGATTGGAAATCATCCTGCGCTCGCCGACCCGCCTGCCAAGTGTGGCGAGTATTGGCAAATCCCCCCTATATGGGAGAGGCATATGTCCGCACATGGCTGAGAGAATGAGAATGAAAAAAAATTACCGTTACGAAGCGTGTGTTTGAAAAAATAATACTGTCGAGAGAACTATAATATCTAACCGTGTTTTGAATCCTAAATATGCCTTTATACTAAACCAAAAATACTAAATGTGAATAAATCAAAGCTCTTTTACACATATGATTATGATTGTTTTTCAAAACTTTCGATTTGACATTTCGATTTAAAAATCTTTATTTTATAAAATATTCAAATAAACCATTTCCCAAATGAACACGTTTACGTTGTTATTTGGGAAATGTTTTGTAAAGGCATATCTAAAGGCATATTTAGGATCCAAATCACGGTTAGGTATAATTCTCTCGAGTGTATTATTTTTTCAAAGACATGCTTTTAAAAAATAAAGCGAACCATTTATAAAAAAAAAGGAAATGAATTAGACAAAAAGATAAAAGAACATTACGTTAAATTTAACTCTAAATCTTTTATAACCGGACGTTATTCTAACTCTGGAGTTTGTTATCTAAAAGCGGGATTCCCTTAATTAAAAATTATACTATCAGATTGAAAAATGAAGCTGTTTTATAAAAGAGCGCATCAAACTTTCTACAAAGTTTAGCTTTTTTATAAACTTAATGGAACGTATACAATGCTAATTTATTATATGCAGATGGTTTTTATCTATCAAATTTAATGTAAAAATCGTAAAATCTCTGCTATACTATGTAAATGTGTATAATTTAAATTTTATTTCGGACAATTGTGTCCGGGCCCCATACAGAGTTTTGCGTGTTTTAATAAAACGAAATTACCGAGGACGGTTGTAAAATTTGAAGGCCCCGAAATTAATGTACGGAGCCCTAATTGAGTCGGTCCGATTCGAGCTTGGACCATTATTTTTGTGTTTGTTTCCTTATGATGCTATTGTTTGTTGTGGTGATTACGTTGTTTTACTGTGCTTTTGTATTGTACTTGTTTAGATTAATTAATCTACAGGGTGACCACTGGTGGACGATATTCAGTTTTTAATGTATGCACGTATCTAATGTACGCGCTGTACGTCAAATAAAATATTGAATGATCATCGTTATCCCAGTAATATTATAAATGTCAAAGTTTGGTTGGATGGATGTATGTTTGTTACTAAATGTGTAAAGTAGTAGTAGTGTTGGGGCCGAAAAGTTCTAGAATGGAGACCACGGACTGGCAAGCGCAGCATAGGACGGCCACCGACCAGGTGGACAGACGACCTAACTAAGATCGCAGGCAAGGGCTGGATGCGGGCCGCTTCCAACAGGTCCTTGTGGAAATCAATGGGGGAGGCCTATGTCCAGCAGTGGACGTCCTATGGCTGAGATGATGATGATGATGATGTTTGTTACTCAATCACGCCAGAACAGATCTGGATGAAATTTGGCACTGAGATAGATTATAGTCTGGAATAGCACATAGGCTACTTTTATCCCGGTAAAACGTATGATTTTCGTGGAATAATTGTTTGCGTGGCGCCATTAGTCATACATACTAATTATTTAGAAGCAGTAAAAAACTATTTCTGTTATACATTCCAGAAAATATTCTGTTATATCGTATTTTCAATCATATTATTTGGCTCGGGGTTTCTCTACGCGAATCAGACATGAGGAGATCGGTAGAAGCACGAAAGCCCAGCGGACAAGTGGACGGCCACCGACAAGGTGGAAAGACGACCTAACTAAGATCGCAGGAAAAGGCTGGATGCGGGTCGCTTCTAACACTGTCTTTGTTGAATTCAATGAGGAGAGGAGGCGTATGACCAGCAGTAGGCGTACTATGGCTGAGATGATGTTGATGATGATTATTTGGTTCCGTAATCTATATCACTATTTCATTTTCAATCTATCAGGCGCATGCCCCATGTGCATGACTTTTTTTTTTTTTTTTTTTTAATTAACTCCCATACCCAAATCAACTGATCTCATCGTCTTCTAGCTATGTTAGCTAGTTTGTATAGCCTTCTCGATGTATACAAATAAAACGGAATATCTCAACGTAATACTCAACACTGCCGCTTTATTGTACTGAATGCGAAGAACGCTCTGTGGGGTTTTCTGTGATTAGCCCACAGGTAAGAACTGTGTCCAACAATTTGCAATCGTTAAACCAATCATACATGAAGGTATTGATCTGAAGTAGAGAACACAAATTATCATGTTCATCATTATTTTAGCTGTAGGACGTCTAAATTGGTCATAGGTCTCTCCGATTGATTTCCATATTCTTCTCAGCAACTAGACATCCACTGCTGGACATATGCATCCCGAATATAGAGGGGATTTGCCAATTCTCGCCACGCTTGGCAGGCGGGTTGGCGAGCGCAGAATGATTTCCGATCCTCAGAAGGCGCTGCTGCCCACTTTCTGGTACGTGGTCCCTTAGCCGACTCTTACGGGACCCACGGGAAGATTTCCATATGAACCGGTTGAAAGCAGACAGCAACAACTACTCTCATCCCGCGACCCGTATCATCGTCTGTCCACCATGCGGTTGCACGTCTTATGGCAACGTCATAATTGTAAAAGCTCTTTTATTGGTGACTAGTTTACCTGCGTGACTTCGTTCGCGTGGTCGACAAACTATAGCGCCTTCGTAAAACACGAGTCTATTAGTTTGAATATATTTTTTATGTATTTGTAAAACTTTATAGTTTTAGTTCCAAAGTGGATTCTTATTCCGGCAAACTCGCCAATAGTGCACCAGGACTTTAACCTTATATTGCCTGGCATAAGTCTAATTTTCTATAAAATTCTGATGCTTGTTTTACTTTTAAGTAGTTTTTCAGCAACTCATTTTGTTTGGCAATAAACGAGTCAATACACATACGAGCATTAAATCTCTCGTATAGCACTATAAAGATTACAAACAGTACGTCAAATCCTTTTAAATTGGCTGTAAATATGTACTTGCCTTATCCATATTTTTAACCGAACTGGTCAGAATATGAATCATACATTCGAACAATGTTTCATACTTTATATTTTCTAACAATACTTGCCCTAATTCATACTTATACATTCACGTCTTTGCACCCTTTAAAACTTTACACATTCTATTTCAAATAGTATTATTATATGCCTGTTGATAAATACTATCGACTTATCCAGTTAGTTTAACTTTTTAGTGTTTTGTTTTGCGCCATTATAATTATATGTAAAAGTTAAATATGTACGAGAGGGAATGTATTAAGCACCAACCTAACTTAGGTCGCATCGTAGGAGCTATCTTAGATTGTGACCCACCTAAAGTAACAGCTTGATCACTACTATTGAAAATACAATGGCACTGAAATAAAATTTATTATGAATGGCCATATACTACATGATACAATAATAATTCATCATCATCATCTCAGCCATAGGACGTCCACTGCTGGACAAAGGCCTCCCCCATCATACAATAATAATTAAAAGTACGTTATAATAAATCACATCCTTTTTATTGTGATACATTTGATGTTGGACAAGCTACCTAACACTGCCCGTTCTATTTTTAGTTAAGTGCTTTGTTTATGTCCGTCTTGTTATATAAGGAGATGAACGTGACTTAAAGTACATCAAACTTCTTTAGTGTGCGATATGAGTTACTGTCCTATGTATACTGCTACGATAGTAACTCAACGCTTATTTATTGACTTCCTGAACTTTGAGAATACAAACAATTATATTAGTTTTCTTGTTTTGTTCAGTGTTCACGTTCGCGGAGGTGGTAACGTGTTTTTGTGATTTATTTGTGTGTGTGTGTGTGTAGTTTATTGTTATTGCTATTAGTGGGTATTCTAGTTTATGTGGAAATCAACGACCGCCATGTTATGACGCTCTTGGTTAAATTATATTCCTATTTCGGTCGTGGTAAATACAGACGGATATACCTATATTGTATTGCGAAATATTAAAGATAGATGCCGATCACTTTTTCAAAAGGTATTTATAGCGGTTCTGGTTTTATGATGTTCAAATATTGTTCAGCCGGTCGGTGGAAAGTTATAGCAACGTACATGTTAGCATCGTTTTAGGAGGCATAAAAAAGGTATGATATATAGCTGTAATTTTTGCAGCTTATACCATAGAGTTCTAGAAGTGAATATATTTTTTAGAGAATTAGAGGTGCAAAACCATCAATATTTTCTTGAAAGTAAATAAAAGTTACCAAGCCGATTTGATACTATGGACGGAGTTTTGGAGTAACTAACGACTTAGAACCTAGTTTTTAGGAAGTCAATTGTGTTAAAAGTGTTAAAAATCACTAACGCGTAAAAATGCATGTTTCCAACTATAGTCCCTATATATATATATATATATATATATATATATATATATATATATATATATATATATATATATATATATATACAGGGTGTCCCAAAAGTCAACGTCCAACCGAAAACCCAAGCTAGGCCTAGTTGTGGGGGCTCTCAAAAAAAAAGAAAAAAAAATCTATCTCATGTAGTTTCGAAATGACAGCCATTTTTCTTAAATTGACACCCTGTGACGAGTTTACGACTACTGGGGCTACAAATGAGCTCTTTTATAATTTTATTTTTGTGTGGAGTAGTCTTAAGTGATGCTCCTACAAATTCCAATTCATCATTTGCACACAACTTCATTGGAATTTCAGAAAATATCCGTTTTATGCCGAACCATGACGTGAAAATGACTACATCACTAAACTTTGACAGTCTGTACTGAAAAAAAAATCTACTATGCAATTTCGGCAAGTGCCCTTAAAAGTTGGCGCATTTAATGGGCTTTCCAAAATGGTATAATACTTACTAAATTATTTCTTAGACGACGAGAAAAAAAAAATTAAGAAAGTCGATATTTAGCTTATTATTAGTTAGTCATAAAACTTTCTCAAAATTATTCTAATATCATCATCATCTAATATCACACATTGTAGAAAGATTCACTGACACCAAGTAGCGTCACTCTCCGTCCCGCTCTAACATTTCTTCGTCTCTTTCTTTTAGTAGCGTCACTATCCCGCTCTAACTTTTCTTCGTCTCTTTCTTTAATTACACCTTACAGAACGCCTAGATGATATTAGAATAATTTTGAGAAAGTTTTATGACTAACTAATAATAAGCTAAATATCGACTTTCTTAATTTTTTTTTTCTCGTCGTCTAAGAAATAATTTAGTAAGTATTATACCATTTTGGAAAGCCCATTAAATGCGCCAACTTTTAAGGGCACTTGCCGAAATTGCATAGTAGATTTTTTTTTCAGTACAGACTGTCAAAGTTTAGTGATGTAGTCATTTTCACGTCATGGTTCGGTATAAAACGGATATTTTCTGAAATTCCAATGAAGTTGTGTGCAAATTATGAATTGGAATTTGTAGGAGCATCACTTAAGACTACTCCACACAAAAATAAAATTATAAAAGAGCTCATTTGTAGCCCCAGTAGTCGTAAACTCGTCACAGGGTGTCAATTTAAGAAAAATGGCTGTCATTTCGAAACTACATGAGATAGATTTTTTTTTCTTTTTTTTTGAGAGCCCCCACAACTAGGCCTAGCTTGGGTTTTCGGTTGGACGTTGACTTTTGGGACACCCTGTATATATATATGGGGCCTGGAGTAAATAAAAAAATAAAAAAAAACATTCATGCGTATAAAAGAGTCCATACCTGATACACACATTCCCTTATACACAAAACACACATACATTAACTTCACACATTATACACAATTATATACTCCCAAATTGCACATAAACCCTAATATAAGTGTCGCTATATAACCCAAGTAAGTGAACTAAATTTGTAGCATATTTTTTATGTTCTCGTTTTTTTTTTTTTTTTTTTTAACCTTAGTTAATTTAATTTGGCGGTAATCTTAGTCCGAGAAAAAGGGGTAGACTGAAAAACAGCGTTTCGTTTGCTACATTGTAAATGAAACACAAGCTGAGTCTATCCCTATTGCTCTATAATTACTTAAGTTATGTGTCAGTGGTTAAACTAAGTAGAATATTATTTAAGTAGGTATTTTTAATAGTGTTTATTTATATAGGTCTACTGTAGTTCATTAGTATGCTTGAGCAATAAATGGATGTTTTATTTTATTTTATTTATTATATACGTAATCATAAAACGTATTTACAAAAATTGTACTACCACAAATGGTACCTTTTATCAATTTGTTGCCTTTAATATGATTTAATAACTGGCCCCTAGCGGCAATAATTGGCGTGTGTATGTTTGTATGTTCGTCGATGACTTACAAACCGTGGATTTAAACTATAAGGCTTTCACGACCGGCGATGCATTGTTGTATGTATTGCTTCCGGGCTGTTTGGCCGTGGTGTAAGTGAAACTTGTGATCCAGACGTTTCGTCGATCACTTTGGTCGACATCTTCAGTGGTTCAGGTCCGAGCGGCGACAAGAGCGTAGAACTCTCCTTTGCGGCGTCTTCTAGACGAGACGCCGTAGGCATTGCCGTAAGCAATACATACAACAAACCGTGGATTCTAAAAAAAATAGCAGTGTTATTTATTATTTGTCTTTTTCATGACGCGTACGAGCCATGTCGCTTGGAAAATGTGGCGTTATAATGAAATGTGCATTTTCTAAATTAAGCCTTTTTTTAAAATAACATTGACACAAGGTCTTTAGTTCCCAAACTAGGTAGAGCTTGTACTATGGTAACCTGATGACTGATACACATATTTATATACATATATACACACACAGGTGAAACATTTATCAGGGTATTGAGTGTGGTGAGTTTCGTACTGCGGGCTGGGCTTCCGGATGAAGCCGAAACGAACTGTCGATCGTGATATCGACAATGCGACACGTTACACCCCTATAAGTATTATAAAGTAATAACGATCTTATTTATTTGTAAATAAACGCTATATTTATAAAACTATGGATCGTACTAAAGCGGTCGGAAGGTGTGACATCATATAAACCAACTTCAGCACCTTATTAAAATTGGATACCACCGTCATTCTATACCATGCTTTTGAAAATAAATATACCTTTCCCTGAATGAACTCTTAGATACAAGTTAGAAGGATATAGAGCATGTTTTACACAAAACAATGTTGATATATTAATAAAAGGATACATATATCCCCCGGAACGCACCGCGGGGAATTTTTATCATTGTTTCCACAAGTTTTTCTCGAACCTTCCTTTTTTACTACACATTGTTGGTACACGTCGGGAAGTTCGCCGCGGGGTTGTTTGTTTCACATATTTAAAGTTTCCGAGGTTCCTCTTCTTCCATTGTTTGAAAGTGGAATGTTAATTTGAATATCAATGCTTGGAAAAATATTGTTTAATTAAGCTTACGATGTTGAGGTTTCGCTATAGATTTTATAAGCTTACTTCTTTTGGCGGCGTGTTTTATTTTTTATGACATCATACTGACAATTTTATTGTTGACGGTATTTATTTCATATTTCGGTACAGTGAGTAGGTAGGTGAGTCAATTAAAACCCCTTTACAGTATACTGTTTTTCTTAGTATTATTATTGACAATTGTAATAATTTGAACTTTATATCGTAACCGCTTAAAACTATCTTATATTCTACGATTTTAGTTTAGTTGAACAAGAGAATCACTAATACCAATAGGTCTAAAAAATAAAATGGTGGAAAACATTGCTTAAAGAGATGTATAAACAAGACTTTTCTAATCTCGAGTAAGACAAAAAATAGATAAACCAACGCCTGCTCGCTTCGAGCATTCATCATTGTCCTCACATCTTTATCGTGGACGGATTGTCTGAGATGTCCCTTTAGGTTTTATTAGGGTGCAGGGCTGATAACGTTTTGGCGATAAGAAATGTAGTGAGATTCTTTGAAAGATTTTTTTTTCTTAAGTGTTAAATTTATATACTTTTCCGGGATAAAAGCAGCTTATGTGTTAACCCAGGGTTTTAACTATCTCAATACCAAATTTCGTCGAAATTGGTGTAGCCGTTTGAGCGTGAAGAAGTAACCGACCCGGACATCACATCACATAACTACCTACTCGTACTAGTAACAGGTCTGTATAGAAGAATTTCCGTTTTTGAATTTTAATTCAACATTTCCGTATTTTTCATATTACATTACTAAGATGCCCTTATCATTAAAGTAGGCGAAAAAACATGTGCTATATTGATAAATTCCTTCCCCTTTTTACATTTGCCTAAGAATGTGTCTGTATTTTATTAAATTACACCTAAACCTACACAAAAATGTAATTCATCAATAAAATAGAATCAACTAAATTTATAATTCAAGTTTTAATATTCAATATAAATGGCTTGCATTTAATGACTTAAATTAATAGCAGGATTACCATTTACCTGCCATTGAGATTTTTTTAGTAAAGGTGTGTTAGTATTATGTCTGTATTTCTGTGTGTTTATGAATGTAAAAGAAGAGGGGGGATATGTGTGGGTGTGGTTCGTGTATGCTTTGCATCAGCCACACATACATAAGTGTAATACCAACTACAATAATTATACTCATTTAAATGGATAACTTATCTTAAAGAGTTTCTTCCATAATTGTAATGTAACAAACCGACTAGGACTCACGTGGCAAACACTGGTAAATTACTCTCCGACCAGTTTCGAACTTATTTGCAGTTCTTCATCTGGGAGTTATGATCGTGCCAGGCAGCGGGCGCGAGCCTCAGCACGTAACTGGCGTTGAGACGGCTGCGCTGCATCAGTCAAATTGTCACAGTTACTTGAGTCTATTTATCCCTTTTACAGATCAGTTATCCGTTTTTACAGACAATGCGATATCCTTCAACGTATTGTTGACAATTTGAATTTTGTACAATTTGGTTGGTTTAATACTAGGAAAAATTTAATGTTAAGAATGAGCTATATCTGCAAAGACAAAAGAGGCGCGTTCTGCTACTCTTTTAAAAAATAAAAGTAAGACGTTTATCTACTACATAGAAAGGCATCTATTTCATAGCATACCTAATACGACAAATAAATATATATATGTACCATTTATTACTACTACTATCATGTATTATTACTACTACTATCATATATAACTACTACTATCATCATATAGTAGTCAATCATCAGTCATTTAATTTCAGAACGTCAGACTAACATTCTCAAACTAAATGAAAGTCCCAGTTCTTAGGCTAAGCTATATTGCCAAATGGTTTTACACGTATAAGCTATGCTAAAATTAATAAAATTTAACAAGTCCCATCCTTAACAACACTAAGGGTATTACGCAAATCGCTTTACGTTGTTTACTTCAGACAATTCTTGTTTACCAACGTGGTTTACAGTATGATCATGTTGATATGATACCAATACTGCAATGTCATTTTTTTAACAGTTCATAAGCATTTATTCTATCGATTACTTGGCCAAGTGAAATGAACTAATATTTGCCTTCGCATGCCTTTGTCTTATATCTTATACATTCAAATGTAGGATGATTTACATTTGACCGCAATTTCACAATAAATACCTATGTGCAGCAGATGATAATGAGCAAGTTTAATGCTATATTATGGTATATCACACTATCCCGTAACTGTTCAAGTATTTCATTGTTCTAAAAATACTTTCATCACTCTAAGCCTAAAGGTCAGTTTATGCAGCTCACCTGGTGATAAGTTATCATTCCGTGCTCCTGGTATCACGACAGCTCTTGCTCAAATGAAATGTTAATCACGAGCGTCAATTAGTGAACATGGGTAATTTGTCAATTTTATAAGTACACTTTACCTACTCTGTATACATGAATGCCTGACCTTTTTATTTTCGTTTGTAAACATATTTTGAAAATAATTTTATATTTTAAAATACAATATATTTTATTTATTACTATAAAAAATACACCAATACCTTGAATTTTATTTTATGTAGGTAGTGGAGACTGGCATAATAGTAGGTATTTTCGTTAAAAATGGATCTACACGCAACACGATTATTATTTTATACAAAAACATTGTATTTTTTAAATAGTACTCGAAACTATGTTCTATAAAATGCATTCAAAGAGGCTTCATCAAGGAGGGCAATGTTTATTCTATTTTACAGTTAGTTGCATCAAAAGTCTTATTAATGCAGTCATACTGTTTGCCTAACACAATTAAAGTTTGCAACAACCTTTACAGCCCTTTGTGTAAACTTTAAATGTTCCCCGTTATCTCTGGATTTGTGTCAAAAGGGTTCACTTGAAATTATAGCGAAGAAAGAATGAGATCGGGTCTGAATTTGATGGAACACTTCTTTTGTTTTGACAATGGTTTGCGGAGTTTACTGTTGGCTGGTTTCAACTTGAATCTAAACTTTTAACTTTCCTTCCTGCTTTTGAAAACAGGTAAGTACTTGCTTAGTTGAATAATATGATGAGATTGCGAGAAAAATGAGTTCAAGTTTGATTTGGAAGATTCCTTCTTTTGTTTTGACAGTGATTTATTCAGTCGACTGAATCCGTGGTGCTTTTGTATTTTCTTCATTATTGTTAAGGCATTAAGATAAAATATCATATCATATTAAATGTAATAAGTGTTTAACAATCAAAGTGAAAGAGTTCATATTCGGATATTTACCATATATTTTATGTGTTTTCTTTGCTCGATATTTCCGCACCACAGAAAACAAAAACTACAAGTTTTAGAGTTGGTAAAAGGTATGCCGCAGTATACACACAATTATAGTAAGTCACAATAATTGTGTGAAATTATTAAATTAGAAACTTTTACAATCCACGACGCGTAGACTGTTTAAAAAAAACAGGAAGTAATTTTTGAGAAAAATCCCGATAATATTTTAACAAATGTCAATAAAAGTTATACCACCCAATAATTCACCACGGTTAACTACACACCTATACAACTTTTCAACTTGCATTTTAACATCACCAAGTTATAGCACCCAACACGTCAGCGCTAACTTAAGGCTGAAATAGTGCTTAAGTTCAAACATGGTGCATAAATCAGCGCTGGAGCTTGGAGTACAGTTGGCTCTTTCAGGGACTTACATACCTCTCTGGTATTGAATTAGTAGGGGTGGCAAAAAAATAAAAATAACACTAACACGTTATTTTTTGCCAAAAATTGGAACAGCTAATTTGTAAAATTTTCCTCGATATTGTAAAAATGAATTAACCGATTTTGATAAACGGTGGAACATCGAACCTCTGACTATAACTTTCTCAACCTACAAAATCTTAACTAACTAAAACAAAGACAATATACTTAGCTGACTTAAATGCAATATTATATTTCAAATTGAATCAAATAAGTATATTTTTTCAAACTGGTTCATAATAGAAAAAGTTCTTGATTAAATTGAGTGATTCCCCCTTTTTAGGAAGGGGATTAACAAAGACATTAAACTGAGATTTCTTTCTTTACTTTAGAGTTAAGATGTCACCTTGTTTACTTAAACACAAATTGTGATTAATTGTTATAGTCCCATTTTTATTGTTCATCAATTTAAGTATGTAGTTTGTTGCATTGAATCACGAGTGAAGCGTATACCCACTGTACGTTAAGCCCTTGCACCAACCAAATTATCCAAGAATCGGCCGTAAGTTTGTATAGATATTCAACAATTGTTTTTTTAAACATTTTTTGTATATATATTATTATCTTGCGCTTGGCCATTGTCTCACCTGATGTTAAGTGACGATGCAATCTAAAACGGAGCACGCAAGCTTAAAAAATACCTATTCACTAGTGACTTGAAGACTCCAGGATTGTACCTATCGGGAAACATAGACTTAGGAAACGAGTTCCATACTCTGGCAGTACGCACTAGGAAAGTTGAAAAAAAGCGCTTCGTACGTATAGGTGGTATGTCTATAATTATAGCGATGGCGCATTGCTGTACTACAGGTTGACCCAAGATAAAATGAGGATGGTGGAATTAAATTATGTCATTCCAATATACATTCGCCGAAAATTGTAATATTTTTATTTATTTTCAAGGATCGACAAACAGGTAGTAATATAGTATAATAGTAATAATCACGAACGACTTTTTCTCTTGTCTACAATCACACTAAGAATAACGCTTTGTTAAAACTTTGTTAGATTAGAATGAAGTTTGGACAGAAATCAGATCATTTTAACATACGCTACTTTTTGTTCCGAAAAAAATGGTGGATCCTCTGGGATACAATAAAAACCTAATATTATCGTAAATGCGATAGTAACTCTGTCTGTCCGTTACGTTTTCACGCCATGCCGCTAAACGAATGTTGATGAATTTTGATATAGAAATGATGAGATTTTCTAAAAGGGCATAGACTATTTTTTGGCCTGGTAAAAGTATGGTTCCCGTGGGATAACTGAGATTGCGGAATAAACTTGAGTCCACGCGGATGGAACCGCGGGGCGCAGCCACTAAAATATGATTCTTTACATTTGTACAAAATCATGCGACTTAAGAACAGATTAAATACCTTAGATTAGATTAGAAAATTCTTTATTGTTAAATATAAAAACTTTCTTACCCCTGAAGTGAGAACACCCTTAAATGTACGAGCAAGTTCTTAGAGTATGTAGGTACGGTCCGGTGCAAGTTCTTCACTACTTAGCTAACAATAGGAAGTCTCGAGTGAAACTTCACTGAATGGACACTGCCCCTTGTCTTTTTCATATGATTTTGCTAGCTAGTACATATTTTAATACTTTTCACAATTTTAAAGTGTATTATGAACTAGCTGCGCCCCGCGCTTTTACCCGCGTGGTGATGATTGATGATGATGATGATGATGAAAAGTAAGTGTTATTCAGAGACCTGAAGTATTTACATACCAAATTTCATCAAAATCGGTGTAGCTGTTGCGTGAAGAAGTAACAAACACACACACAAACTTTCGCCTCAGTATTAATCATTAATATATTATTAAGGCTTAGTATCAAAAGCCAATATTAGTAGAATAGATAGACGTAACCCTTTTCAGTTATTGGAGTTTGACTCAAAAACCACTTGATCAATTTTGATAAAATTGAAATGGGAACACACGGGGAGCAACAGCTTTCAAATAAAAAGAAATCATCAAAATCTGTACGCCCAGTCAAAAGTAAAAAAAAAAAGTCTTATTCAGAACCTCAACCTTTTTTGGGTCGGTTAATTAAACTTAAGTCATTCGCGCCCACAAAAGAGCGGTTAATGCATCGTATACGATTCTTTTATGCTAATTTACCTCAAAGTTACGATTCACTCAAAAGCTACCCCCAAATAACCTAAATTCTACCGATATTATTATACGTTCTAACTAAAATTTACGCTCTATCAGCGTAGCATGTTATTAAGTTATTAACATAAAACGATAACAGTAATATTGGGGCCATATCTGGATATGGACACGTTTGTTTTTTCTGTAAATTTGCCACAGATAAATAAAAACAGTATATTTCTTTTTTTTGTTGGTTATTATTATATGTTAACCGTTACCAATAATATGTTGTTATATAATAACAACCGTTAACCGTTACCAATAATATGTTGTACGTAGAAATGCAATAACATTGAAATTTTTACTGTCGCAAAACAGTACTAGTACGTTTTTTAAATAATTCACCCTTAGTTTACAAGTAGTTTGTATATTGTGATATTCACTAGACCAGATAATACTATAGACTGACAGGAAAAATAGTATAGTAATTCGATAGTTTGAGTTTAAAAATCTTTATGGCCCGAAGTTAAAATATGTAGTTTCACAAATTGATCCTTTTTAGGCAAAAAATAAGGTTGATATATATACAAGTTAAAAACAAAAGTGCCAACACAACCCGAGAATTTCCCCACGATGTACACTTGTACATATAAATTATTACCCGTTATAATCTCTATGTTCTGGATACTATGTCACAGATAACTCTTTAATAATATTTTTCAAAATAGTATATTGCCTTGGCATAATGAAAACAAATACATAGGTTTTGTTATTAAAACTGACGTGGTTTTGACACATTATAAATGTATAAAACACGGGAGTTACTCACGTAATAAGTCAGAGGGTTCCGGCTATAGTTTCAACCACATTCGGTGGTCTTTTTCAAGGAGCTTTTTCTTTTACTCTACCCAGTACTAGGCGTATCGCGACAGCGTCCGCGAGCGCCCCGTAGTCTCCTTGAAAAAGACCACCGAATGTGGTTGAAACTATAGTCGGAACCCTCTGACTTATTACGTGAGTAACTCCCGTGTTTTATACATTTATAAATACGTAGGTTATTTTTCAAAACTTAGCCTATTACAATATGTACTTACAACAACTGTAAATTATTGTATTCTCACTCAGTGAAGCTGTCCATGTTTCTCTTATAACATAACCATTGGCAGTACGTTCACGTATTGGCAGTAGTTTTTAATAACGTTCACGTATATTATAAACTAGTAGCGCCCAGCGGTTACACCCGCTTGGATTACGGTTTGCCCGCTAACTAAATGATCCCACAGGAACTATACTTTTTCCGGGATAAAAGCCTATGTGCCTATGTGTTAATCCGGGTTTAAACGATCTCCATACCAAATTTAATCAAAATCAGTGTAGCCGTTTGAGCGTGAAGAAGTAACAAACATACACACATACACACTTACACACAAACTTTCGCATTTATAATATTAGTAGGATAAATACTATTATTTCTGTGGTTCTTTGTCACCGGTACTGCAGAGACACTGTGACCGGTCTGGACCGTGACTATAAAACCGCCAGAACGTTATCTTAACACCATTTCATTTGACGAATTTAGTTAGTAAATTGCTTTTAAAATTACATGGCATTAATTAAAGAGTGAAAGAGCAATTTTTTTATAGGCGAACTATATATATTTTTTTAAATAATTGTTTTGGACTTGGCTGCCATTTTGACATTTATGTTTTTGATATGGTAGGTTCCTTGTGTTTCCATAAAGTAAAAGGTTTCCCTGATAGAATACATTATACCGAAACTAATTACGGTAAATTAAACTAAAGCGGAATATTTCGTGAAAACTCATTATCTAAAATGTACATCGCAAATTGATTGTAAAAACTTATTGAACAAATAAATAAAGCTTCAACATGTTAACTTGATATAATCTGGATAATTATCAGGATATCCCATATACCTACCTGTATTTATTAGCAGAAAACGTTTACGTTTGGAAAGCCAATTTTTCCCTGATACGGGTAACGAATGAACGGTTCTACAATCAAATGCCAGCAGATCGCACAAATCTCAAACCCTCGGATTGCGTTGATATTTCAATTCGCTCTCGTTCTAAGGGCTGAATGCTCCTTTTGTTTACCTACACTGAAGCCAGTAATTGTTGGATGTGGCAGTGGGAGCATTAAATACTCTTAACTTTATATTTACACAGTCGTCATGATGTGGAGCTTGCCTTTGCAGTATTCACAACTTGATTCGGTGATCGCTAGTGGCATTTAAATTGGATGCTCTTGTTAGTTGCCTTCGTTAGAGTCATCAGAAAATTTCGAGGACTTAGGCTATTATTTAAAATCTAATACTAGGCTGGGTTACTGTCAATATTCTCCTGACGTTTGTTCTATAGTGCTACTAATATAATAATCCATCTGATGGCCCTCGTTACAAAAAGTTCAGTATAATGATGCGGTAAAAAGACATATTGTACCGTGCATCCTCAAAATGTTTATTGGTATAGACTGTCACGATAGACGGAACCTTGGAGAAGAACATCGACTACTTTTTCCTGCATAAAGTATAGTTCTCTTACAATAACCGAGGTAGCAGGAAAACCGTATTCCACGCATGTGAAACCGTGAGATGCAGCTAGTAGGTTACAAAAACAAAATCGTGAATCTATTCCGCCCCAAGCCTGTTTCATAAGCCGAACGTTTCGTCAGCCTAAGACGATTTTAGGGTTCTGCACCCTGATGTAAATAGTAGCATCTATTGTGTATATTTATATTTTAAAAAGCCACATCAATTGATTTCTTATCCATTGCATTATCAGCGCGGCTGGTACTGACTGGTGATTAGATACGCTGCCTCGTAATGAATCTGATGTTTCTTGTTTAAAACGTTCCCTTTCTGAGATCCCAAATTGAATCCACCGCGATTTCGGATATTTCTCTTACAGAATAGATCTGTACAGTTTATATACAGTAAAGATTCTCACATCTACCTTCACCTAGCTTCGTAAAATCGGCATATGTGTATTGGTTATTAAAAAGTGTTTAGGTGTGAAAGGTTACACCTAAACACTTTTTAATAACCAATACACGAATGCCGATTTTATGAAGCTACGTGATACAACACTTACATTTGGTCATGAAGCATGCTTAAAATATCACTGTATTTAATGTATACAGACTAAACGTATGCTACTAGGTAAAGTCATAAATAGTAGTAATAGAATGTATTGTAGTAATTACCATGTTTTATGTATTTCATGTAAATGCAAATACAAATTATACCACATACATTGATGCTAAAAAAGTAATTTATATTTATGTATTTACTAGTAGCGCCCCGCGGTTGCACCCGCGTGGATTACGGTTTTCCCGCTACCTCAATTATCCCACGGGAACTATACTTTTTCCGGGATATAAATAGCCTATGTGTTAATCCAGAGTTAAAACTATCTCCATACTAAACTTCATCAAAATTGTTGTAGTCGTTTATGCGTGAAGAAGTATCAAACATACACATATACACACAAACTTTCCCATTATTAATATTAGTAGGATTTTTCTATCTTATATTAAACAAAGTGATACAGTCTTTGTATATTTCTAAAATCACTGCTGTGTGCATTCGCCCTAAGCCTTTTTCACTGATTTCAAACCGGGCTCCTAAGTAGAGCGTCGACTTAGAGGCTCATATGCCCATACTGTCATTAAATTCAACTTTTAAGCTTACCGCAGACGGTGAGTTAACGCGTTTGCGATTATTGTGATTGCTCCATTAGAAATGTTTACTGGTTGAAAACAATCGAGAATGAGACTTCGTGATTATTCTAATTTATTAAAGTCGTTATGTGTGTAATTGTGTTAATATAGTCAGATTAGTTTATGGCATAATAAAGGACTATAGTAGTGACAAGAACCGAAAAGGACAATTGTGTTTGATTATGAAATAAAATGATACGTTCTTTATTAACAGCATAGAAATACCATTTAATTTATTTTATTACAAAACAAACAGTCGTCATACAGAGTGTAAATATTAGTATAAATATTTAAAGTAAGCCAATTACAGGTCCTCATAGAGAGCAAAACAAAGAAAAAACGACAATAATGTGAAATATATTAAGGAATTATCTATTTTTGAATAACCTTTAATATTTTACTACATTATAATTTTGTATAACGTCACATTCAAGAACTATTATTACCATTCTGGGCACGCTGCCAACTGGTAGCGGGTTAGAGCATTTGAATTATCTATAGGCTGAGTACTCTCTCTCAAGGTACTCTGAGTACCTTGAAAGAAGACCAAATGTGGTCGAAACTATAGCCGGAACCCTCTGACTTATTACGTGAGTAAATCCCGTGTTTTATACATTCACAATATGTCAAAACCACGTCAGTTTTCATATCAAGATTAAAAGATAATTATTATTAATTATCATAATATGACGTATATCTGCTGCATATAAAAAAGAAAACCGAGACACACAAATGTATTAACACATAACTCAAACTACTAAACTATTGGGGCTGCACTTTTAGTGTTGAGTACAAGCATATAATACTCGTATTATGATGTTGGCATCCGGTAAGAACGGATTTTGGAAAACTCAACCGGTTTGTAAACGGGTAAATCATAGTTCGTAAGGGTGATACCGCCAGCTGCAGCTAGTTTTAAATGAATGTGTCAGTCATAAATTATATTTGATATCACTTGCGATCAAATGTTCTAAATTGGTCATTCTGATCCCTTTGTGTAGGTATAGTAAAAACTTACGTGATTTATTAACGAAACTGCATCTCACTGAAAGTAATTTATCAAACAAATTAAGTTGAAATGGGTATTTAGACGAGATCAGAGACGCTATGAGCTCGTTTGACATTCACTTGACCGAAAGTCTGTCGTTTGACCTTGGAAAATTTATACGTACTTATGTTGGAGAAAAAATAATAATTGAAAAGTAACAAATAATATTGAAATGGGTTTTACGACGGGAGTTTGAGATGTCAATTTCAAATTTCGTTTTAATTTTTTATTATGCCTGTAGCAAGAAGAGTCGAGAAGAAGAAGAATCTCTTCCTTCTTTTGAAGTCGGTTAAAAACAAATTTTAGATGAGCGGGATTGCTATGAGGAAGGAAGCGATGTCAGCGCCATAACCTTCTCTTTTCGTCCATTATTGGACATATATTTTTATAAATTTCATTCTAATTTATTTCCATGTACCAAATCCACAAAAGAAGAAACACTGTTAAGAAACGCAGAAAATAAAATAAATTTCAATTCCCTTTCAAGCGTCATTGAGGTGAGTTATTGCCCTCAAGTATTGAAGAACGGATTCAAAAAACTATTCAATATTACCTGTGAGAAAATTATTGCGGTATTTTAAGCTGTCAAGATTGAAGTTTCCTTATCCTAATACTAGATGAGTATTTGATTTGATTCTTCTTCTTCTTTGGGTGCCATCTTCTAACGAAGGTCGGCGATCATCAAGGCGATTTGTACCCTGGCCACAGCAACTCTGAACAATGAACGGGTGCTTTTGTTGAACCACTGGCGTAAGTTCTCTAGCCAGGATGTTCTTCTTCTCCCCCTGCGTTTCCCTGATTGATTTGAATCTTCAAAGTTATTCTGAAGTTTTTCAGTTTAACTTTACTGAATTAAAGGATAAGGGGATACAACTTTGGGTCGAACTTATTGCTTATGCTGAATAAAACTTAACTGTGTAGGTACTGTTTACTTGACACTGACACTATCTATCGTTAGTCTGCAAGTTGCCGAAGATAGAAGATGATGATAGAAGCTAGACGTTCATTCTCCATTATGTGCATTCTATATCTACTCCCATCTTTCAAATATTCTATTTTTTCCAATATATCTCAGTCTTCAAGATTCAGTATTCAATAAATCTTTTTTCTCTCAAAAACTACAGTTAGTTATGAGTGATGCAGGCACCAGATGGAGCAAAGCGGTTGCACGCTTTTTTCTACAGAATGCAGGCAATTTTATACCCGTTTCCTTCGGGATATGAAGCTATTAAGAGCTGAAATATGGCGTAATCTAGGCCGAGAATTATTTTAGCTAATAAACGTGTTTCATGGTAATTGGTTTGGTTAAGTTGGCGGAGAGCCTCGTGTAAAATGTAGTGGTATTCTTGATAAAGTTATTTAAGGACACGAATTCTGTAAGTTACTAGAGGATGCAAGATTCAAACGACTAACAATTACTATTTCGAAGCGATGATAATCTAGGGCTGAAGGCGAAGCGCGTAAACTTGACGGAACCCTGGTTCGATCCCCACCAACGACTTAAACTTCTGATGAAAGCAATACCGTTCAATTCATAGCATGGTGATAAGGTACTCTTCACTACTTGCCTGGTAGGTTTACTAAGTCAAGTTTGAATACCAAACACATTGTTTTTATGATGTTAATAAATTAACAATCGTTTAAAAAAATGTTTTTTGCTGCAAAATTAAAAATAGCTTCTGGACATACTAGAAGAAATAATGGTACTGACAATTTAAATTATTGCATTGTCATCGGTCCTTAATAAGGGGGCAAAGCTTAAAATTAGGCAGGCGATTTTAAGGAGGCTAAAAACACGTTCAATTATTGTAGGTAGCCATAAGTAACATTTGATTAGAATGCTTTGTTAAATCGCTAATATCTGCTATGTGGTATCGCACACTTAAATTATTAAAATTCACTGAAAACAAGTGGTCAAAAAATGATTTGGAGTTAAATAAAAGCTTGTAGAAATAACCTTCGTAAATGGCGCATAAGAAACTGTCATCACACCAAGTGTTACGTATTATTTATGAAGGCTAAATAATAATGCTCTATTCATCAAACTCTATTGTAACTGAGCACCCGAACATGATCTTCAAAGGATATCTAGTTTCCACACCGAACCTCCTCAAATTATTTAGCAAACTACAAAGTGACTGTCAATCACTAGATGAGCCCCAAAACATCGAGTTGTCAAACGTCAGAAGTTCAACATGAGGCCTCGGATCTTGGCAGCTAAAGTATTAGGGCAGCGAATGAGCCAAAGAGATTTGACAAGTAACAGTCAACTAGTACAACAGGCCTTTGATCACAAACTTCAGGCCTACGCTGTCTGTAAAGAAGATTGTAGACTTATATATAGTCGATACTTGGTTAAGGGACTATATTTTGCGCAGCCACGCTCCTGTGAGACACAAAATGCGTGCTACATATAGTTTTGGCATATTTAAAAAAATAAATGCAGTATATTCTTGCCTATCTATGGAGAAATGGATTATATAAATCCATTTTATTAATGCTTTAACGACGAAAGTATACATATGTACTAACATATAATGCTGGTTGTCTAAGCACCGGCTAGACATAGATTTTGAGTTATAGGGACAAGTACGTGCACTTACTTAATTATTTTTGGGTATAGGCGATCGCGCACACGTTTATAGAACGGGTGCACAGCGCGCGGTTGCTAGTTTTGGACTCGTCCGAATTGTTTGTAATGGCGCGGGCGATGGCTTCGCACCCCTTTCCCCGCGCCATCCCCTGTCGTAGACTTGCGGAATATACTTGTAGGTAGATTTGGGTGTGCATAGATTATGTACGCGCTGTGGTGCGCGTACAGTGGTGATTCTGTTGCTTGATCAAAGTAACTAAAATGGTATTAAATAAAAAGTTTTATACGGCTATGATAAATTTTAAATTAGCATGACACTTATGAATATCAATATTTATAACTAATTAGTTAAAAAACTATATACGTTGAAAGATGGCGCTGGCCCTGGCGCTCTCATTAAAATTTACCCTTACCAGTATTTTTTTGGCTATCCTGCTAATATTATAAATGTGAAAGTTTGTGTGTTAGTGTGTATGTGTATATGTTTGTTAGCTCTTCACGCTCAAACGGCTACACTGATGTCGATGAAATTTAGTATAGAGATAGCTTGTACCCTGGATTAACACATAGACTTATTTTCTTCATCACTATCTTCACCGTTTTTCATCACCATGCGGGTACAATCGCGGGGCGCTGCTAGTACTTAATAATGCTTATTTGACTTCGCGTATACAACAAATGTTACCACGTATGGGTAGGGGAAGTCGGCTTTCTATAATTTTTCAACTATGTAATTATTCATTGACAAGACATATCGACTTCTTAGTGATGTTGGACTAGCTTCGGCTCCGAGGTATTAAATTAACGCCTTAAAAAAGACAATACAATTTTGGCATCGGTACTGATATGGTAATATCGATGACATTATTAATATTTAAATTTCTAACTACGCGTTTCAAATTTCATTTGATTTATTCGACACAATAAATAAACAATGATTACTAACATACGCATGTAATATAAAATTGCAGAGCCCTTCGTCCGCAAATTATCTTATTTTCGAACAGCATTGCAGGTTTTTTTTAGCTATAATGAAGGGTCGACGTTGATGCCTAGGAAGGTCGTTGTCTTGTCAATGTCAAGTTTTACTGTAGCACAACGTTGGCTTCTAATTATATGAAACATTAGGTTCGGATGTATTGGAACATTTTCTTTCTTCAGCTTTTCCAATTAAGCTTTAAGGCCATTATTAGTGACGAGGGTTCTTCGAATTGTTTCTACTTTATAGATTTTTATTCGTGTAATCAAACGACAATATTTTACCAGTAACATCCTCACATTCATCTACATTACTATGACTAAAGCTAGGGAAATCCTACTAATATTATAAATGCGAAAGTTTGTGTGTATGTTTGTTACTTCTTCACGCCAAACGGCTTCACTGATATAGATAAAATTTGGTTTGGAGATAGTTTAAAACCTGGATTAACATAGGCTACTTTTATTCCGGAAAAAGTATAGTTCCTGTGGGATAATTGAGGTAGCGTGAAACCCGCGCACACTGTATATATATATACACCTATATATATCTGTGATATAAATAGGTGTATATATATATTCTATGAGATAACCTGGAAGAATGATATCTCACAGAATTAACTGGGAAATATTTCGAATCTAAGCGTGACTACAGCCGAATAATACATATAGGTATATAATACATATTGTATAATTAATATAATTTTATATGGTTTTCCGCAAAGTAACGCCTGAACCTATAAACTTTATTACAAGTCATGAAGTAATAAAGTTTCCTAAGGATAATGATATTTATATATAAAATATATAAATAATAATGATTAGAGATAGGGCCTTAAATATTTGAACTGTCAGTGAAAATGTATTTTGTGCTATTTCCAACCCCAGAAAAGGGGAGGTTCTGATTTCGGTTCTATATTTTTGATTAATGTTTGTCACCATAGAATTTAGTTCACCGATTTAAAAAGTCCAGTACTTGTCTTTAATTATAGGCATACTCGAACAATTTTCATTTTTGACGAAGAAGTTTTATTTATTTTATTTGTTAACATTCACACAAGGTCTTCAGGTCCCAAACTAGGCAGAGCCTGTCCTATGGTAACTTGATGACTGATATATATACTTATATACATATATAGTAGTATCATATATATATATCTACCTCGGAATTCTGTCATGTATAAACCGGTTTAGACTATAGTTTTTATTCGAAAGAGAAAGTGTAAAAAAATTATCACAATCTGTTTATCTTTTTTTTGCATTATAGAGAAATTTTTAAAGATCCACCCATCAGTAATTGAAGTCGATTTTCATAGATTTAATTTTAAAAAACTACGTTATTATAGTATACTATGGTTTTGTAATTTTCTCTAGGAATCTAGTTAAATTATCAAGTAAACAAGATTGTTTTAAAATTTAATTATATTTCTGAACAGCGCTGAAAAATAGTTCCTCTCCAACCGTTTCAATCTGAATGAAGCCCGTATCTAAATGAACTGCGCTCCATCTCAAAGCGTTTTCAATTCAATATTCTCTCTTTTTTAATCAACCGCGAACTGCATTTATTACTATGAAAAGGTTTCTGAATTTTGCCAAGACGCTTTCTACGTTTAAGAGACCAAATTAAAAAGAAAAAAGTAAAGTAACAAATGATTTAGTTTATTATTTTTAACTGACTTTAAAAAAGGAGGTTACTCGAATCGTCCGTACCTATGCATTTAAAAAAAAAAATTAATGTGTTTTCGGAGATAACTTCGTCGTTTATGAACCGAGTTTGATGGATCTTTTTTGTTTGATAGAGTATACTTCCTTAGTGGTCCCATCTAAATTTCATCAAAATCGCACAAGCGATTTCTGAGTTACACTCCAATAACTGAAAAGTGCTACGCGTATGTGTATGTTTCTTACCTCTTCACACTCAAACGGCTGCACTGATTTTGATGATATTTGGTATGGAGATAGCTACACCCTAGATTATGGGCATTATACATGGCCTACTTTTATCCTGGAAAAAGTATAGTTCCCGTGGGATAGTTGAGTAGCGGGAAAACCATAATCCACGAAGGTTAAACCGCGAGGCGCTACTAGTAATAAAAATTTTGAAAGAACTTACTTCTCGACCTTCTACCAGTTGGCCGCTTACCCAAAATTCTGGCTGCATTACTCTGGTGATTGGCCGTGGCCGTGGTGGTACCGGCCTAGAATAGTACTCCCCCATCTCTTTCCACGGGTGCCGTAAGAGTCGGCTACGGTACCACGTACCAGTAGGTGGGCAGCAGCGCCTTCTGAGGTTTGGAAATCATACTGCGCTCGCCAACCCGCCTGCCAAACGTGGCGAGTATTGGCAAATCTCCCCTATATGGGGGAGGCATATGTCCAGCAATGGACGTACATGGCTGAGAGACTCTGGCGAATATAAATACGAAAATCTTAAACTAAATAAAGGTCACCCGTTGCATCGATCAAGCGCTCGGATAAATCGTACTAATATTACAAATGCGAAAGTTTGTGAGTATGGATGTATGTTTGTTATGTATATTTGCCTAAGCGGCTGGATGGATTTGGATGAAATTTGGTATGGAGATAGCTTATACCCTGGATTAACCATAGGCTTACTTTCATCATCACCATCATCGTCGTTTTACATCAGCGTGGTGATGAAAAACAGATGAAAGTAAGCCTATGTGTTAATCCATGGTATAAGTCTGTGTTTCCCGATATGTACAATCCTGGAGTCTTCAAGTCGGGAGCGAATAGGTACCTTCTTTAAGTGCTAAATCCTAGACAACGTCATCACTTAACATCAGGTGAGACAGATGTCAAACGCAAACTTATAATATGTAAAAAAAAAAGCTATCTCCATGCCTATGGGTAAAACCGCGGGGCGCATCTCGTATTTTAAAAAGTGTAGTTCTGACACTAGTGAAATGTTTTCCAGTTAGGCTGTGTCATATCACCCAAATGTTGCACACAATGCCTAGCACCACCTATTATTTACTATTACTATTATTTACTATTACTATTATTTACTATTACTACTAGTTCCCATTTACATCGCGGCGTCGTATTTTCACTGGATAAGAATCTGGACATGATTATTTATGCCACTGTTAGGGGAACCCCATCGATATGCCTCTTTATATGCGGTCTTGGTACACTCGAGTTGAAAACGGGTTCATTTATGTAGATGTAGCTTTAGACCACTGTATTGATGATTAGGGACGATGTGAGAAGATTAAATCACGATAGTCATATAATGTTGACTGACTCTCATGTAAAGACAACACAGACAAATGAATTTACGTTACGATTTCAATCCTTCTATTGAATTATTTCATGTCTCAAGCATTTGCTATAAAACGGACCTAAAGTACAATCACAAATGGTCAACTGTTGAATATCGCGCTGTTTAGCTGAGCTTCGCGCCAGACTTTTAGTTGCGGACGGTAGCTTTGAGTCTGATAATATAACTTTTTTTTTAACTATCTGACCTTTAATAACATGTTCGAGTTGAGACTCCAACTTATTACTGTGAGATCGGGAAATTACTTTTGAGTCTATCTACTGTACTTGTTCGAGCGTTATTGTTCATTATAAATATGCGGTCAATTATAAGCATCCACCATGGCGGATGCAGAACTGCCGGTTGCTGCAGAACTAGATGCTGCGGAGCCAGCGCCGGCTGTAGAGCTATATGATGCGGAGCCGATCACTGAACGTTTGGTCGTGCAGGGCGAAGATTGTCTGATAAACCTTTTTAAATAGGTTCTATCACCTTCGTGCGTGACATTACCTCACCCCTACTTAGATAAGTTTTTCAGTTCATTCGTTAAGTGGCCCGTGAAACTGAATTTATATCGCTTTAGCGTTGTATCCGATAGTTGTTTACCATTTAAAGGGACACAGAAGTGTTTCAACGCACTACTATTGTTACATTAAAAATAAAATAATACCTAGTTTCTAAACCTCGTTTATTCCATACGTAATTTTATTATTATATTATAATTATTGCGTATGCGGTGAAGCTTGGCATAGTAAGTCCCTCTTTCGTAGTATTTGATGCAAGTACTGATTGCTTTGCAGTAGTGGTTTTTGATGCAAGTACTGATTGCTATGCAGTAGTGGTTTTTGATGTCAGTACTGATTGCTATGCAGTAGTGGTTTTTGATGCAAGTACTGATTGCTATGCAGTAGTGGTTTTTGATGCAAGTACTGATTGTTATGCTGTAGTGGTTTTTGATGCAAGTACTGATTGTTATGCTGTAGTGGTTTTTGATGCATGTACTGATTGCTATGCAGTAGTGGTTTTTGATGCATGTACTGATTGCTATGCAGTAGTGGTTTTTTATGCAAGTACTGATTGCTATGCAGTAGTGGTTTTTTATGCAAGTACTGATTGCTATGCAGTAGTGGTTTTGGATGCAAGTACTGATTGCTATGCAGTAGTAGTTTTTGATGAAAGTACTGATTGCTATGCAGTAGTGGTTTTTGATGCAAGTACTGATTGCTATGCAGTAGTGGTTTTTGATGTCAGTACTGATTGCTATGCAGTAGTGGTTTTTGATGCAAGTACTGATTGCTATGCAGTAGTGGTTTTTGATGCAAGTACTGATTGTTATGCTGTAGTGGTTTTTGATGCATGTACTGATTGCTATGCAGTAGTGGTTTTTTATGCAAGTACTGATTGCTATGCAGTAGTGGTTTTTTATGCAAGTACTGATTGCTATGCAGTAGTGGTTTTGGATGCAAGTACTGATTGCTATGCAGTAGTAGTTTTTGATGAAAGTACTGATTGCTATGCAGTAGTGGTTTTTGATGCAAGTACTGATTGCTATGCAGTAGTGGTTTTTGATGCTAGTACTGATTGCTATGCAGTAGTGGTTTTTGATGCAAGTACTGATTGCTATGCAGTAGTGGTTTTTGATGCAAGTACTGATTGCTATGCAATAGTGGTTTTTGATGGGATAGAATTACTTACCAGCTGGTAGCTCACCTTATGGTAGTTGATCATCATTGTTAAAGAAAAGAAGCGCCTCGAAGATACTTTGGGTATAGGTATACACTTTTTTAACATTCTCATGTCGCATCAGATATAGTAGATATCATAATATCTGCTACCATAAAGATTCAGAAAATCTTTGTAGTACTTATGGTAAGATAGGAAAGGGAGAATTAAGTAGTTTATTTTTATAATTCCTATGCACACTGTGAATATCTACCGTATTAACAATACAACCACAGCTTCATAGATACGCGTTTGTTGACTGACACGCATGCGAATATCGATACTAATATTATAAAGTGGATAAATTTGATTATTTGTTTGCTTTGAATAGGCTCCGAAACAACTGAACTGATTTGAAAAATTATTTCACTGTTGGGTAGCTTGACTATACTTGGGTGACATAAGCTATACTATACCTCCAGAAAAAAAAAATCCATAATAGTATTCATTTTGAAATTTTTAGCCGTGCGGAGCCGGGGCGATCGCTAGACTGAAATAAAAGACAATAGCGAATAGGCAAGAGATAGTTTTATTATTTGACTGATTGTATATCACCTTACCACTAGATAAGGTTTTTTTTTTTTTTTTACATATTATAAGTTTGCGTTTGACAACTGTCTCACCTGATGTTAAGTGATGACGTTGTCTAGGATTTAGCACGCAAACCTAGAAGGTACCTATTCACTCGCGACTTGAAGACTCCAGGATTGTACATATCGGGAAACACAGACTCGGGCAACGAGTTCCATTCCTTGGCAGTACGCATTAAGAAAGTGGAAGCATAACGCTTCGTGCGTATAGGTTTTATATATATATGGACTACATAATATAAAGTACTTACTTTTACCACTTTTGACACTGGTGATCATTTACGCGCCGTTGCTTGGTAATTTAAAAAGGTTACTTCATAATATTATGTAAATACGCAATAAATTTGCTCATTTCTCCTGACAAACAGTAGCGACATTTTACGGAAAACATAACTAAAATCAACATCAAGATCAAAGTCCCAGCCACCAGGTAACGAACCAGACGCAAACAGCGGGGGTACGCAAAATTAATTTGTCATTGTAATTAACTTAATTGAAATGTACCTTTTGATGTTTCCTAGATATTAGAAGTCAGCGGGGCGGTACCAGTGTTATAATAAAATACTTGTTAGGTTCAGAACCTAACGTCGTAAAATTCGAACGGCTATTTAGCTCAGATCGCCCGTAAATTATTTTTCCTTTCATTTTTATAATATTCTCCTCCTTTTCTAATGGGTTTTATCCAACTATTATTTTTTTTGGTTTTAACAATTATCGACCCTGGTCTAATTGTTCTTTGTCACTGTGACAAAAACGTCGCCATGACGACGGCACATCTTTTCCTCCGACATTTAACTGGTATTAGCCTCCTGCGTATAATGAGCCAATAAAGAAATGGTACAATTTACTTTTCGTCTAGTAAATGAGCCACTTAGAAAGATGCCATTGTTCTGCTGGCTAGATTCCCTACTACGGTCTAAATAGCCAAAGAATTAATAACGAGAATTCTTCAGGTCGCTAATTTTCTTTAAGCTCTTAAAATATGCTTTCAAAATGTCGGACTATTTAGGATTGCTAATCATTGCGTTTCTTTTGTGTTAATTCAAGAAATATTGCTGTGACTCGTGGTTGTACCCGCGTGGACTACGATTTTCTCGTTATCCTTCTAGAATTCATATCTAGCTATTTCCTTCTAAAGAATTAAACACACAACTCAAGGGATATATTTTTTTAAAAACCCCTTTCTAGCGGATGCCTACGTCATAATGACTATCTGTGTGCCACATTTCAATTTAATCCATTCAGTAGTTTGACCTATGAGTTGATAGATCAATCGGTCAATCTCAGTTACCTTTTATATACGTAATACACAAGTACACGCTACAAATATTTAAATTTGAATTGTACATATTTTTTTATAATCACACTCAGACCCGCACTAGGATTCCCTGTGTCGCGGGAGGATACACACAATCACAACACACAAACAACCAAGACCCGAGACAAACATCTATACTCATTGCACAAATGTTTGCCCCTGCCAGGATTCGAACACAGAAGTCATGTCACTGACACTGACCACTGCGCCACGGCGACCGTCAATATGTTCTTTAGAGTGACGTATTGATTTAAAAAAAATACTTATTACATTTTTAGACATTTTAATTTCCTTTTTTTCTGGTGTAAGACAGTTCATGCATTTGTCGTTACCGCGAGAATTATTGATAAACAAAAAATATGGTCCGGCGAAAATATTCTTTTACTAATTAATTAGGTTGTGAAATCAAGTTTCGTTTAATCAGAATTGGTCTTTTTGAACTGTTCTCATAAGTAGTATTTTTTAAAGTTTAATAGTAAATGTAATGTAAATGTAAACTTTCAACAAAGTAAGCTGAAGACTCAAATTGTCAAGCCTTTAGTTAAATCTTTATAACTCTATTGTCATTGCGGTAGAATTGAAAGCTAGAACATTTCGAAGGGGACAATAAACACAGTTACTTGCCAGTAATCTGCACGCAGACAGGATTACTGGCGCGAGAGTTGCTGTATTAACGAGGACCACCTTTTTTAATAATTTTAATACGAGTCTAAACATCTTTGTTATGACCTGATATGGTTTTGTCGTGACTCGTATAGATACAAGCCAATTATTGTAGTTATTTGTTTTTCAATCGAAAAAAAAGTTCTCTACTGTATTTTTTTGTGTTACCTCAGATCCTATTTCTAGCTTCACTGAATTCGAAGATTTTATTTGAAAGATAGTGCTTGTCATGAGATCTCTCAATGTTTATCTAAGCCGGCACGTGAGAAATTACCGATAAAACATTTACAAATTTCATTATATACACACATGCCAGTGACAATAAAAATATTGATACGAAATATGCGTAGTCAAAGTATCGTTTGAGCGATGGACCGAAAAACGTCGTCCAATTTTTCACACGATCATCGGGAGTGACGCGTCCAACTGAATGTTACCGTGTTAACTCCACCCTCTGCATGGCTAGGGTTGTCAGCAAAAGATAACACGCATCATATATTTTAATCAAAAAGCGTTTATTTAAATAAAACATATTTTTATTTCAGGCAATACACACCCTCAGTGCGTACAGCTAACGAATGGAACTCATTGCCTAACTCTGTATTTCCGAAAAAATACGACCTGGGTATCTTCAAGTCACGAGTGAATAGGTATCTTCTAGGCAGGCGTGCTCCATCCATATACCGCATCATCACTTAACATCAGGTGAGATAGTGGTCAAACGCCTGCCTATCACCAATAAAAATAAAAAAAACCCTCACGTCGGTCTGTATATGTCATATAACATTTTTTGTTAGAATAGAATACGCATTCCACTTGTACTGGCACTGCTGTGGCATGTCTATTACAGCGGTGCCAAATGAAAGGGCAATTCTGTTAATCTTCTAGAAGTATTATTTTACTTTCAGTAGGCTTTACAATAAACCAAAAAACTAAATTAAGAACTTGGGACGCCACGTGTCGAGTTTTCAACCCTACTTCCAGGCTATATAGGTTCTATCTAGAAAAGCTGCGACCACGAAGACTTATTTAGTTTAGAAATTTAAGCTAGGTGTGGACTTTACTTAAATATCGAAACTTAAGTAACGAGATTTTGCAAAAGCTAGCTATTCCTAACCTAGTATTCAAGATACAGATTCCGGGTACGTTTTTTACAGGTACAATGTTATGTAGGCTACGCAAGCTTCGCCGGAAACTATGATTCATTGCAAACTTTATGCTTATTTGTTTTTGGCGCCTTCAAGTCTCTGGAGCTTTGACGGCAGCAAATGCCTGTTACAAGGTTAGGGATACATATTTATTTACTTTGATGGATTTATATACTACATATTACTATAAATAACCATATAAATATATAATATGAATAAACCAAGTATAATATAAACTCAAAATGAGATATTACATAGCCTTAAAAGGTTCCCAACGTATCGTAATGTACCCTGTGTTACATATATCAATTGGCGAAGGTGATCGCTTACCATCAGGCAGCCCGTTTGCTTGTTTACCACATAATATGGTATAAAAAATATATATCATAATTTATATTCAATATATACTTTTTTTGTCATTGGGCAAATGCCTTTATTAAAATAAAACACTAAATATATACTTAACATTATTGCGAATTAAGACATACAAAGAGTAAGCCGTCAAAGTATACGTCTAGCGTATGAACGCGAAAATTGTCATGTACCTACTGACAAAAACAATGAAAAGTTTAAAAGGTTGACTGCCGACCTGCAGTGATGAAGAGGTAGCGAAAATAAAGTTTTGGCACACCTATCTGGATAAATGTTTTACATACTACCCTCTGTTAGGTGTCAAGCAACAACAACATTGTATTGTTTTTTTTTTCATAGGCCAGCAGTGTAGAATGACTCGTTTAAAATGATTTCATATTAGACAATAAAATAAACAAGTTACCTATAGCAAAATAGTGTTTCTGATCAAAGAAGTGGTCCATACATTTCTATCAGCATTGTAAAGCCCCTTATATAACAGCGTTTATTTAGCAGACGTATAGATGTCTGAAATTAAGCACCGTTTGCAATGTCCGCGACCGCTGCAAATGATTGATGAGGGTACGATTGCGCCACACGTAGGCCACTATATGCGCGACAAAACAAATATATATTTTATTATTTTATGAAGATAAATAAATATATATATAAAATATATGTCTATTGGCTACCAATAACTAGTAGATTGCTCAAATGTTATTGTAGTAGCTGCAGTATTGTAATTAGTTATCAGTGTTTTATTTTAATAAAGACAATATCAAAAAAAAGATATAATAAAAAAATATTCATTTTCATAAATTACTTAGGTTTTACGTATTTGTAAAAACCGACTTTACTCACTTTAGTCAAGTGCCGTCTCGTTAATTAGTTCTTGGAAATGTATATTTTGATAATGTTTTATTGAATCGAAATATACATATTGACTGGTTTTGGACAATCTCAGTGTCAGTGCCACACACATTGTTTGTTATGCCAGTTGTCAATTTCGCGCATGAGAAATAACAACTGTCAAAAACGTGAGCGTTTGCCGGTTTTACATTTACCAATAAAATCGGACCAAGATTGTATACGACTTTTGTTCCATGGAATCCCACCTCTGAAGTGCAGTAGTATACGTGGATAGGTGCCTTCGAGACCAGCGGTTCTCATAGTTGTCTACCACCAGAGCACAAATGTGTGTTTTGGTGACAGTTGTTAAAACTAGACGGCGGTCACTAGCGATTATTTACTAAAGAGCCGATATTCAGTTCACAGATCAACTACAGTTAACACCAGATACTTTACATCGGAACGACTGATCAACTTTTATCAAGCACAAGTTCGATCGTGTATGGAATACCTGCTGTTCTCATATATGGGACGGCTCACTTAAAGCTTGAGGCTCTTGAGTCCAAAGAGTGCAAAGAGAACTTTTTGGTTGAATCGGCCCTCCCTGTTTATTTAAGAACGAACAGACGGTCGGCAATGTAGCATTCATACCTGGTAGACGTTCCAACTTCTCGCACGAAACGATTTGCTTCCACATTCATAGTGCGTACAGCGAACAAATAGAATTCATTGCATAAATCTGTTTTTACACATAGATACGATCATGAGTATCTTCTAGGCAGGCGTGAGCCATCGAAGACAGCATCATCACTTAACACCTGCTGAGATAGTGGTCAAACACCTGCCTGTATGTGAATGTTGATAAATAAAATAAAATAAATAAATAAATATATTCAATAAACACAAAAAACAGCATTTTTAAAGATTGTACACATTTTTAATTTGAAACAGTAACAATTCAAAAATATAATTTGCTTTAATTTTAGAAACGTTGGTCGAGACGGAAACAGATCTAGGTTATCCGGGAATTAGTCACACGGTGCCGCCATCTACCGCTTCCTGTGAACTTTTTAGTGGAGTATATATAAAATATGGCAGATCAATATTGTTAATTCCACGGTACGGTTTGTATTTTAGTAACTGTTTTAAATATAGACAGCTTATAAATACACATATTTTGTACCTATCATCATCTCAGCCATATGACGTCCACCGCTGGACATATGCCTCCCTCATGGATTTCCACAAGGACCCGTTCGAAGCGGCCCACATCCAGCCCTTGGTTGCGATCTTAGGTCGTCTGGCCACCTAGTCGGTGGCCGTACTTTGCGCGCTTGCCAGTCAGTGTTCTGCATTCGAGAACCTTTCGACCCCAACGGCCATCGGTTCTTCGAGCTATGTGCCCTGCCCACTGTTACTTTAACTTGCTAATCCGCTGGGCTATGTCGATGACTTTTGTTCTAAGAGCCTACTCACGAGGCTCTTAGTCTGAGACCACGTTTCCGTTCCATTACTCATCACTGGTAACACTATTTCGTTGATCAAAGTATGTGCCAGCATTTTGGTCACGCGTCGCATCGTCCTATATGTTTTATAATTATATTAGTTTTCTATCTTCCTTGATCGTATGATCGTAAGTAACGATGTGGTCGAAGGTGGAATCACGCTAGACTCTAGAATAGAATAATAGAATGTTTACTGACTATAAAAGATGCCGGGGTTGTAGTTAACCGTGTGGGTATTGGAACATACGGAATGAAAATCAATCCGTTTTTTCGATTGATAATTGGCAAAATATATTATACTAGTAGCGGCTCCCGGTTTCACCCGCGTGGATTACGGTTTTACCGCTACCTCAATTATCCCAAAAGAAGCATACGAGAATGTGTTATTCCAGGGTGTAACCTTTACCTTAACCTAATAAGCTAATTTAGCTCTGATGTCAGTCCTAAACTAAAAAAATTCGACTATACTGCGGATAGTTCTGCAACGTGTATAAAAATATATGTTGGTATTATTGTATTATTGTTATATGTTCATAATTTTTTTTCTACTTAATATTTTTAAACGTACATGGCTGTATGCACATGCCCCGGATTGGTGTAATTTATATATTAAAAACCTAAACGAAATCTAAAAACAGATACGTACAGAAGTCAATCACATGTATGTACTTCACGTTTTATACCTACACTTGGCGGTCGCGCTGAGTTTGCCAACTGGCTTATGCACAAAAACTATCGTAGGAGTGGCACTCGTATCTAGCTCTTTGATTTATTGTTGACAATGATACAGGAAGTACGAAAGTATAAACCAATAATAGCTTTTTTTTTACATATTATAAGTTTGCGTTTGACAACTGTCTCACCTGATGTTAAGTGATGACGTTGTCTAGGATTTAGCACGCAAACCTAGAAGGTACCTATTCACTCGCGACTTGAAGACTAGTTAAAATATTGTAATTTTACAAATACTCTATGAATTTGCCTCGCTGAAACCACTGGTAGCGTAAAATACGATAATTCACCGTTTAATGTTGAATCTAAACAACCGTTCCCTTAATATATATTTTTTTTCTTGCTCCATTTTAGCACAAAACAGTTTACAGACGCGTGTCTCGAAAGAGGTCCTCCTTATTTTTGACGTCAGTTAAAAATGTAAATTTTCCGTTAAACTGTTGCAGGACGCTTACGTCTTTAAAGTTTTGTGACGTCATAAACAGTTTTACAGTCGTCGCATTGGTCATTTCAAGATTGAATCGGAACTGCATTGTAAAATTGTGTTTACAATGTAAAGGCTCAAGAACAAAGAAGTCTCTTCGCAAATAGAAAATAATCGTTAAAAAAGTAAAACCTTGTTGAATATCAGTTTGACTACCCCGCAATTATAACAAGCTGAAATCTAAAATACTGTCACATATTTGGCTCAATGAATCAGCATTCTGATTCAACGTGGCAATGCTGCTAGCATTCTGGGCACACTGTCAGCCGGTAGCTGGTTAGAGTATTTGAGTTATCTTTATGCCGATCATAGTTAGTTGATTGCTCAAATATTATTGTAGTAGCTGCCGTACTCTCATTAGTTATTAGTATTTTATTATAATAGAAGCTTGACTTGATGGTCAGTGACGATGTGATCGAAGATGTTATCACGCTAGACCTAGAATGCTTACTGGCTCTCAAGGAATGTTGCCTGAACACACTATGTGTTTGGTGACAGTTTTTCAAACTTGAGGGTTGTAGCTAGCCAGGCGGGTACTCGAGAGTATCCTACCACCATGCTGGAAATTTGATAAATGACCTTCACTGGAAGCTCGAGTCGTTGGTGGGGAGCGAACCAGCGTCCGTCAGTTTGACAGCCGACGGTCCCTGTCGCTAAGCTGTCATCGTTTCAAAAGGTACTTCCAAAATGTTACATTGTTATATGATACCTAGACTCACTTTGCTACAAACACATTGTTTAAATAGTAGAGTAAATGGAATCACTAGAGCTTAGAGATACAAAATACGGCTGCGACCCGCAGTGTAAACCAAAGTTATATACGACTATGATTAAACTGTTACCACTTAAGGGCGCGTGTTTGATTACCACCAATACCAGGGATCGGCAACCTTTTGAGATGGAAGAGCCAAAAGTCCCCCCTTAAAGCCACTAAAAGTTTTCATTTAAATATTATGTTATATACTTCTATAATTATACCAGCTGCACCCTGCGTTTTCAACCGGATGGCCTATAATTTCCTGTTATACCCTGAACACGGTAAGCTTTTATATCAAACAATTTCTGGAATCGCGTTACTCGTAAGATTTTGATAAATTCGTTTTTAGCTGATGACTACGCCATTACTATGTGTGGGCAATTTCAGCCCAGTCCGTTCTGTGGTTTGAGCTATGTGTCGATAAATTAATCAGTAGTAGTGGCGGACTGGCCGGTTGGCGCAGTTGGTAGCTCTCTGCCTTCTAAGCCGCTGGTCCCGAGTTCGATTCCCGGACAGGTCAAACATTTGTGTCTATGAACATGTCTGTTTGACCTGTGTCTGGGTGTGTATATGTATAGTAAGTCACACTTTGCTTTTTAAATTAATTTTTCTTGTCTAATGAACGTGTGTTCGAAAGATAGGCTTGGTACTCGCTCATGAATCGATTGGGCGATTAAAAATGCGATTTAAGAATCAATAGTGAAAAATGTATATTTTTGTATATGATACGAGGAGCCGCAGCTTTACACTAAAATATCCGCGTTGGGGACTCGCAGGTTGCTGACCCCTGAACTTCAGTACTTGTATCGTAACATATCGAATGAACAGAAACGTATTATTGAACGATATAGGCTGGAAATTGATTATTAAAGAGGTTGCAATTCTATGGGTTGCAAATTTTCGGTGATTGTGCCGGCTAGTGCGGTGGTAAAACCGCCAGGTCAGAATAAGGTTAAAGAGCCCTTCAGAACACTTCCTATTTTATATACGGTAGAAAATACTCAATATCTCAACGCATACCGAGGGCACTAGGTCTATGTCTATCTAGGTCTATCTCTAGGTCATGATTTCTTGGCGTGGAAGATGTGGGCACGCACGTATCCCTATCATCTCTACCTGCAAAGCTCCAACAGTTCCAAGCTTATAGTTTCATCAGATCCGTTTAATAACAGCCATATTAATTACAGAACTTGATCACCAACCGCGCCGCCACAATATAGAGTAAACAAAATTCATACGTTTAATGCAGTGATTTATTTTGCGGATGCTGTAAATTATTTCAGCAAACGAAGCCAAATTAGTGCAAATTGTTTTAATATGGACAGCATAATTAATTAGCGTGGAAAATTGAACACTTAGTATAGACGAACGATGGATATTTTACATAACTATATAAACACTACTTTAATTGTGTTGGTTCATGATGGTAGCATGAGACGGCCACTGACCAGGTGGACAAACGACCTGACTAAGATCGCAGGCAAGTGCTGGATGCGGGCCGCTTTCGACAGGTCCTTGTGGAAATCAAAGGGGAGGGCTATACCCAGCTGTGGACGTCCTATGGCTGAGATGATGATGATGATGATGATGATGATGGTAGGACATTTTTCTTTACGACCCCTGTGATTGAGAATGCGATTTCACATAACACCTTGTATAATCTGGAAGAACTCCTTGAGCACTGACATTATAGGTTAAATATGATACTATCTTCGGCCACATCTGACTATCAAAAATAATAATATAATAATAATATAATCACGGTGCTTAAAAATCACCGTGATTATATGCCCTTCTAAAACATTCCATTTTTTAAATGTAAATCTACGCAATGCCTCCTTTTAAACTTCTGACTTTCATTTTTACATTTTGAGCACAGAAAGCATTATAGAAATTTTATATGACGGTGAAACATAATTGTTAAAACCTTTATTAAACAACTTATTGACATTATTAGTTCGCGCTAGCCTATAAGTTAAACTCAAGCCACTATCCATTTATAATACCTATCTAAACCTAAAGATAAGAGCATATGTCCCAGATTAAATAGTAGTTAGTAGAGTTATCTGAGTCTAGGAACTAGGTAAGCCTCGACTCAAGTGTAGGCCACTGGGCACGGAGCCAAATCGATTGCTTAGTGCTCCGGCTCTGGCGTCAGTTACAGCTGATGCCTGTGTTTAAGCTCTAACACAGTGGTATAATTCTATATACGACAATAGTGCCAGTTTTACACTGTTTCTACGGGTAAAACGTGGCACTTACGCGTAGTCGATATCACGATCGACGATAGCAGTGATCAAAGAAGACGAGACGGGACGGTGCGACGAACGCACCGCACTCAATATCCTGACGAAGGCTTCCGGAAGAAGCTGAAACAATTGTCGATCGTGATATCGACTACGCGTAAGTGCCACGTTATACCCGTAGAAACAGTGTAAAGTATTTATGAACGTGAGTTTTAATAATATGAGTGGCAGGTTTGTTATATAAGCGTCTTTGTAACTTAGGTACCTACTCAAGAAACTTTGGTATATAATAATCTACACTAATGTTATAAAGAGGATAGATTTGTACGTTTGTATGTCTGTAAGAAATAAACTGTACCGATTAAAAAAATTCACTTTTATAATTCTGCATTATCTCTGACCAATATAGGCTATATTTATTTCCAAAATTAGGGATCCTTACTAAAACCTCAGTAGTGTAACCCAAGGTGTGAAAAATGACTTGCTATAAAATCATCGCAAGCGCTGCGGAAATAATTGATGTTAGATCAAAAGAAAAATTTGAGTCTGAAAACTATCGCGAGTTTCTTCCATAATTGTAATGTAACAAACCGACTAGGACTCACGTGGTAAACACTGGAAAATTACTCTCCGACTCTCAGTTACGTGCTGAGGCTCGCGCTCGCCGCCTGGCACGATCATAACTCCCAGATGAAGAACTGCAAATAAGTTCGAAACTGGTCGGAGAGTAATTTTCCATTGTTTACCACGTGAGTCCTAGTCGGTTTGTTACATTACAAAAGAAAAGTGTTATATATTGAAGATAAAACTTTGCGATTCTATGTGTCCAACTATTATAAGTTTTAATAAACTTACCTATAGTCTAGTTGAGTAATTTTGAACACTTTTCTAAGATTTTTACTATATAGGAAAACTGGATACTGAAAAAAAATGTTTTGGTTGGATTATTTTATTCAAGATGACGAGTGTCCATACTCAAAATTTCATTCATATAACCAATATAGTGACTTACTTTATTTAACTTAAAAGATACCGTAAATACTATAACTAAAAACTTAACAAAATTTTGAAACAAACACCTCAAAATAGTTTAAACCACAGATAAATTATATAGTGTCTCTGTGGTTTAAACTAAAACTTAATCTAAAAGGCCAACCGTGGCAGGAGAAGTGCACAGAAATGATTGCTACGTTGAATTGCTAAATTCAATTTTTTTTCCAAAATAAATACCAGCACTCTGGACACCAGAGACCCAGAGTCCTGACTAATTGTGTTAAAGCAATTTTTTTAATGTTACGATATTCAGCATAGATTAAGGTATATTTTGTTTAAGTTATTAGTGGACAATGCTGTGGGTAGCATAATTAATTCTTCTTCTTCTTCTCTCAGCCATGTGCGTCCACTGTTGGACATATGCCTCCCCCATATAGGGAGGATTTGCCAATACTCGCCACGCTTGGCAGGCGGGTTGGCGAGCGCAGTATGACTTCCGATCCTCAGAAGGCGCTGCTGCCCACCTCCTGGTACGTGATCCCTTAGCCGACTCTTACGGCACCCGCGGGAAGAGATGGGGGAGTACTATTCTAGGCCGGTACCACCACGGAAAGCATAATTAATATTGCTATGAAAATCCTGTGTACGCGTAAGATGTACGTGTACGTGTATGTATAGGTAGCTATATAACAGTTTTTTGTCCGAAATAAATAAATACTCACTAAATACATGTTCAAAAAGTTAGCGTTTCTGAGACATTACAACTACTTCAACGGGTACTATTTAATTGATTTATCTGTGACATAGAAATCATTTGTAGTTTACTACTTATTTGATGTTGGCAACATTGCACAATGACCACTTTTTTCTTGCAAAACACAATGGGTGCGAAATTGTTGAAAACTTATCGACATGACAGCTATTGATGATTGGAAGTTGCAAACATGTAAATGGGCCATTTCCCGTATTTTTTCATGAAGTTGTAATACGTATGTTTTGAGAACACATAAAATAAATCTTCAAAGAAATTACACGGACCTTTAAAATTACCAAACTGGATTTATGAAACCTACGATTTATTATTACGTATTTTTAAAAGGCCAGAAGAAGTAATAGTATAGAACTTAGATGTAGAAATAGAAGTTCATTTAATTATCAATACGTATGTACGAATGCGGGTACATAATATATAAAGCTCCTGTTACTAAGTACACTAACAAAACCCAACACAGGAAGTCAAAAGGCAGGGTCCCTTTTCCCCGACGCAGTCACTCGGAAGCGACAACCATGTTTAATTCATCCACTCGCCCTTCGGCGTATTTAATTACTGACCTTAACATATCACCGGAAATTCCAAATCCATGTCCCTGGCAGAGATTTGTAAAGTATTTTTGAGTTTGGAATTTGTATGCTGTTCTAAAATGCGAAAACTCTGGTATAATGAAATGTGGGTCATAAGTAGGTCGCATTGGTTTATGTAACGCCGCGCACACAGTGATAGAAAATACAGCAGAAGCGATCAAAGTTTTTTATTAACTCTAGGCGTAGTTATTGATCTCCAAAATGACTGGCTGGAAGAGACATGCATCGAAAACCCTACTCCGACTTTTAATCGAATACTTTACCTATCGATAATCAATCAACATAAAGCTGTTTAAAAAAACATAATAAAAAATTACATTGATGACCTGCCCCCTCTTAAACTATCCCATTTTTATAGAACACATTGACCATAGATAATTAAAATAAACGTTATGTTTACTTTTAAACATCTGATTTTAATTTTAACATTTCGATCACAGAAAGCAATTTTCTGACGTTTTCTTCTTCTTCTTCTTCGTCAATTTATAGCTTTCAAACGTCATGTAGCGCTTCTCTGCCAGTATCAACGTCCGTACCTTTGTCAGTTTTATACTAGGGGCTGTCGATAAAATTCGATATAGTAAATATTTTTGTCGATACCGTAAGTTTATCAAATCGACGATCCTGCTCACTGCTTGTTCTCTATTAGATAACCTTTCAGCGTAACCTGTCATCAGTTTTACGTCTAGTAGATTGGCAGTAGAAATGGCAGAGGCCTCGTTTAAATTGCGAATCCCCTGAGCTACTCCTCCTGGTTACATACTTATATTATACAGTCTTCACCAAAGTCCGCAGAATTGTTTAAATATTTATATTACTAAGCCGTGTTTCTTTTAACATATTTTCAACTTAAGTAGCATATTACTACTACTACTATTCTTAATACTAATTCACTGGGTATCGCGGTAAATTTTCTTCAAGTCATTGCATGAAGCCAGTAATGAGATCTCAGTTTAAGTGAAATTTAATCATGAGTAAAGACAGACGGCGAGCCTGCTAGAGGCGTAAACACATTATAATGATCTACTTTTTACTTTTACCTAATTCGATTAACAGAATTTAGGGCCAGTATATGTATTTATATGTGGTTCAAAACATCCTGCATGCTCGCCAACGTGCCCAAAATTTTGTAAACATTGCCGCACTGGATATCGAAAAATTAAATAAAGAATTGCTACTTAGTCGTGTTTGTGTGTGTCTTTGTTCATAAGTCGGTCATAGTCGTGTACCCGGCATTATAATAGATGTTACACAACACATGACGCGGCGTGGTGAAGTGTCGCACATTTCTATTACGAGTATGTCTGACACTCTATTTTGTCTGAGAAAACTTGCTATTACTTAGCCGTAGTGTTGTTCTTTTCACTATATTTGTATATTGCCAGTGGTCTAAATCATTATAATAATAAAAAAGTCATAACGTTAAGATATAGATTACCTACTGGACAAGGTTTTAGTTTAAGTTTTTCTACGAATCGAAAAAATGTGTGGTTATGTTACGCTTTGTCACATTTATATTAGAGATGCGAAAGTGTGTTATGTGCTGTAGATGTGTGATTGCTACTTCCTCACGCCTTAATGGCTTAATAGTTTGAATGAGATTTGGAACGTAGGTTTCTTAGATATAGTGTTTATTAGCTTAGTATCTCACTAATGAAGATAGAAACATCCAGTTCGTAGGTATATCACTGAGTATTGTCAATTTGATTTTTAATGGTTAAAATCTGATCGTACATTTGGCCAATTTTTCGAAAATGTGAATATGTGACGTTATTTTATACCTATGTAGAATACGCTTATAGCTTTCAGTCCGCAGATCTAAGAAAAAAGAAGCATCGACCTACTAATTAACTATTAAAAATTCCTTTCTACTCGTATCTACACAAATATATTATATTTATATTGACGTTGTATTTATATTATACGGAAAAATTCGTATTTTTTGCATGTTTGTAACAAATGTCGGAATAAATAATTTAAAATAAATAGTAGGACCTTAAGTTTAAAATTAAAAATATTAATATAAATATGTATAATAATACGTATGTTACTGTTTTTATTTACGACATATATTGCGAAGCAAATATACTCATCTCTAATTAGAAACATAGACCAACATGTAAGGGAACTTCACAACGGTCCTGGTTGCCCCAGGGCAACCAGGACCGTTGTGAAGTTGTGTTCACCGTTGTGAACAGCCCCAGGGCTGTTCGCGTAATTAAAACCCAGTGTTTTGGGGTTTGTATACATGGTTCTTGTTAAGGAATATTTCCGGAGAAATAGGATTTAGATATACCGTCAAATGTTATGTTGTATCATATGACAGGCAATCAAAATGCATAATACGCGCTAGTACAGTTCGTCTTACACTGCTGTAGTGTGCTTTGGGGCCACAATCATAGACTAGTGACGGCGGCGCAGCTGTAGTAGGCACTATTTTGAATCTGTGATGAGTGATGGTTGCGGTACGAGTAGGTTGCTCTGACGTCTTCCTTTATTCTTCGCAACCACAACTGTTACCCTCAAGGGCGCGATGCATTATTTTTGGTTAACAACTAATGAGAATCTAATTGACGAGGTAGGTAAAAACTGGAATTATTTCAATTGCAGCTTATGAAGCTATTAGGAAAAATGTTCCTTTTATTTAAGGGATAAAGAAAGATTAAAAGGATCTTGATAATTATTTTACTTACTTACTCTACCTTATATGTGAATATATAAGGTCTTAATTATTTTATTAAAGTTTCAGTAATATTTCCTCCTAAAAAAATTTAGCAGGTAGTCATAAAAATACGTTATCACACTTTATGAAAACGATTTGCACGTAGCAGCAGTAAGCAGCTCGCCCAGAGCCGCCACAATTACTCACCGGCTCAACATCATTAAGAAAGGTTCATAAAGCCTAAAAAAGAGCGATAAAGCTATCAAGGAACCCCTAAAAATGTTCCCCATTTACTCTACCTCGTACAGTTTGCAGGGATCGATTACCTTAATTTTGAGGTAAAAAGTGATTTGGAGAAAAACGACCGACTTACCTAAATATTTTTTTATTTACACACCACAGACTCCAGGATTCCGCCCATTTTCAATGAATATTAATTAAACCTCCATAACATCACCCATTTATTCTTAACTGCTAGTTATAGGGTCATTTGAGGTTCGCAGTTTTAATTGCTAACGAAACAAGCAATATTTACATATATATGTTTATTCACTTACGAGAGCAGCTTTGAGGTAAGAAAGTTCAAAAGTCGGAATGTAATGTCGAATTGTATAATATTTCAACATAATAATATAGTTATTTATATATTTCATTTAAATTATATTAAAAAAAAAACTAGACTAAACCTTTAATGAAATATTAAAATAAAACATAAACCTAATATATATTAAACCCTAATCTAACTAAGGTCTAATTTAGGTATATTTTGTTGTTTGACATTTAGATTAATATTGGACTAAATTTTTTTCTTGTTTTTAAATATTATTTTGACATGATAAAATTATTTCAATAATTATAAAAATTAATTCCTCTTGTAATGTTATGTATGGTATTGAAGAATTGTAAAATAGTATGTAAATTGTATATATGAGATGTACAGATATAATTAATGCCTATATTTATGACTAATAGATTGCATATCAGTAATGGTGAAATATAGAGGACATAAGCAACGTTATTAACACTACCAACTGTTATCTAACACCTATGTTTGCAAATAAACTTATTTGATTTGATCTAAAAGACCAACCCTCGAAAGAAAAGGCCCCATTATGCTGGCGGCAGTGCCACGTTAATTAGTTAGCCTAGGGTATTATTTTATTTTCATCGTGAGAATCCAGTGAGATAGTGGTCAAACGGTAGATCTATACAGTAAAAAAAAAAGAAAAAAAAAACTAAAGTTCGTATCGTAAAGTATCTAGCATAAAAAAGGTAAGCCACAACAGAAGCCGTTTACTATCTAGAGACACTAATGAGCGCTGTTAGACTACAAAACCTGCTATCACGACTGTCCTCTACTACGTCCATAAACAATTAAAGCTGGAGATGTACCTAGAGCGTTGCTATAAGTTTTGATTCTCAAAATATATTTTCAAGATTTCTTAAAATGCCCTTTGTTACGTAATGTGACGAGACGCGTTATTCACACATGTCCAACACTGTTCACTACAAAACTATGTAAGTTCTTTGAAAAACAATTCAAAAGGGTGCGCGTTGAAATTCACCTAATATGTATAAAAACTTCAGCTAAGCTATAAGAAATATAGTAAGCAATCATTACTACACTACCCTAGCTCGTGTAAGTACTGTATCTTGAGCTGAGTGTAAGCACCGATGTCGTAGTGCTTACACTGAGTGTCCTTAAAGTTAAACATGCTGAAGTCACAAGCTAATGCGCTCCCCATTAACTTGACAGGGGCGTGTAGCTTACATGAGGCTTACATGATGGCTCTTATCTTACACGTTCGAGATATGTAGGTAGACAATAAGACAGATAGCTAGAATTAGAATATTTCAAAACTGTAGAAGGTTTTGGTAACTTCTTAATGACAAACTTGTTTCTTATTTTGATGTTTGGGGTTTACCAAGTAATCTTTTTAATATAGTAGAAATCTGAATGTATAATGGGACATGTTTTGGTGAACCTAAAATTGTGATTGAGTGTTGGTTAAGATTTGTTATAAATGTTTAAGTGAATTTTCTACTGGACTTTGTGACGATTGTTGAATTTGTGTTTTATAAAATATATGTGCGCGACCGCATTTGGGTTCGTTCAGAGCTCGGTTTGCTTTTAGTTGAACGACTTAGTAAAGGAACTAAATTCATGAAAGGTGACCCTTAAATAAATTACTTCTATAGGTAGTCTATTGGATGTACTAACGCGCAAAATACACGAAAATACAAGTATAAATTTGTCTTGCAAAAATACAGACACAAACTTTAACAGAATATATCACAGCCCGAGCTCTAATGACTGATGGGCTTGATGAGACGGGGGGGTGTCATTAGTGGCTCGATTTCTGTCGCCCGGTGCTAGTCTCTCATCCCCTCTCAGCGCGGCTTTATGGCATTGATAAGTATCGTGTCATTAGGGACGGAAGTACGAGGTTGACGAGTTCATACGTTTATGTAACGAGACCTGACCTCTGAATTTTCTTTCTACCAATAAAAAACATTTATTGTATGATAATTTGTAATTTTACCCTGGTACGCGAGTAATGTCAGTGTCGCTAATCGCTAAAATCTCAGACATAATGATCTATTATATTATATAAGAAAATAATTTAGATTTCGGCAATATTTCCATACTCGTACTCATTTTATGGCGCGTTTATTTCGCAGTCATAATCAAAGATGTCATTAATTTTGAAAATATTTGGAACGTGCCAGAAGGTGGGCAGTGGCGCCTTCTGAGGATAGGAAATCATACTGCTCTCGCCAACCCGCCTGCCAAGCGTGGCGAGTATTGGCAAATCCCCCCTATATGGGCAGGCATATATCCAGCAATGGACATCCTATACCTGCGATGAATGAATGAACTATCAAACGTAGCCGTACTAGGAGATCAGGAAACGCGGATGTTTGTGAATTCTATGTAATTGATTGTCTAACCTTCTTACCATTAGATAACCTTGGGTGTAGTCTTGTCCGTACTTAGACGAGGGAACTCGGAAGTGAACGAGAACATTGTTGCTTTGAAGCGATGATAGCTCAGCGGGGGGAGCGTCGCCTGTCAAACTGACGGACACTGGTTCGATCCCCAACTACAGCTTTAGATTCCGGTAAAGGTAACGCCGTTATCAAATTCCCAGCACGGTGGTAGGGTACTTTCGAATACCCGCCTGGCTAGCACCCTCAAGTTTGAAAGCACCCTCAAGTTTGAAAAACTGTCACCAAACACATAGTGTGTTCAGGCAGCATTCCTTGAGAGCCAGTGAGCATTCTAAGTCTAGCGTGATAACATCTTCGATCACATCGTAACTGACCATCAAGTGAGATAGTGGTCAAACGCTAGATCTATACAGTATAAAAAAAATGTAGAAGTCGACTATAATACTTCAATCTGGGTTGTCAGCCCCAAGGTTTCCAAAGTCAATGTGTGTGTCAAATGTGTGGTAAAATAGTGTGAGTTCAACAAGCCAAGATTGTTGTTTTATGTTGTTTTTACCCTACACGCCCATAATGGAGATCTTTAATCGAAAGATGAATCATCCATGCCTAAGATTATAGATTTAAGTCACTGAATTATTATATTGACGGTCGTCGTGGCTCAGTGATCAGCGACACTGACTTTGGAACCGCGACCCCGGGTTCGAATCCCGGCCGGGGCAAACATTTCTGTGATGAGCAAAGATGTTTTTTCTCGGGTCTTGTATGTTTGTGTATTGTGATTGTGTGTGTCTATGCCTCCCGCGACACAGGGTATCCTAGTGCGGGGGTGTGAGTGTGTGAAAAAAAAAATGTTTTTATTATGTTTCTGCCCTGGAGAAGTTACGCTGTTTAACTTTAGTTTGTTAGTATATGTCATTGAAATTGCTATTGTGCTCCCTATACGTTTCAAGATAGTACAAAGTTTGCCGAGCTGACGGCCAACATCCAATAATGGAGATGCACCAACTGGTGATGATGGATGAACATATTATATGTCTCCTCGAAAATTTAATGTAAGATTTTATTGATGTAAGATTGACTGGCCGGTTGGCGCAGTTGCTAGCTCTCTGCTTTCTGAGCCGCTGGGCCCGGGTTCGATTCCCGGACAGGTCAAAAATTTGTGTGAATGAACATGTCTGTTTGACCTGTGTCTGGGTGTGTATATGTTTATAAGTATATATAATCAGTCATCAGGTTACCATCTCTAGGCTCTCTAGGCCCTCTAGGACCTGAAGACCTCGTGTGAATGTTAATAAATAAAATAAAATATAAATTTTTCAACGGCGGTGTCTAGATAACCACTCCCCAAACAGCGTAGGAGCTATGCGCTCTGATTAATGTTATCAGCGTGTTATCTAGGGAGACCCTTTTAAATTGGGGTCAGTCCTTTTCTGGGAAGGGTGGCGACATTTTTATCTACGAAATTATGGTCCTGCGATGCTTTTACTGGACTTCTTTAATTAAGGAGACTGACATGGAATGTTTAGGGCATGCCTTATAATGTTTTCTGTGTTTTGTATTTATTGAAAATAGCAATCTTATCTTATCTTATATAATTGTAATGTAACAACTAACTGCTAACTCCCAGATGGAGAACTGCAAATAAGTTCGAAACTGGTCGGAGAGTAATTTTCCAGTGTTTACCACGTGAGTCTTAGTCGGTTTGTTACATTACAATTATGGAAGAAACTCGCGATAGTTTTCAGACTTATCTTATATATTTCAAAATTAGCCTACCAACTTAAAAAATAGTTTTTACGAATTTAATTAAGAACCATTGAATGAGTGACATTGTTATTTTCACTTACTCGTTTTTTCATAGAAAATGTATGGGAATGGTTTTTTTTAAATTATTGCCAAAACTTAGGATTTGATTTGGTATGTTACTTTGGGAAAAGTGTTCCTGGTTGGAAATAGAGTCGATTAAGACCAACTTGTTTATTTGACAAATGACATTTTTGGGCGCAACTTACTTATTTTCAAAAAACTTAAAATGGCAATATATTTTTCTTCAAAATAAAACAGACGGTTCCTAAGAACAAAACCTTCTAACTACAAAAGAAAAGGTAGCTACCCTGAAGGGGGCAAAAATTTGCCCCATCCGGTATATAATGCCATAAGAGATTTTATTGTGTATCGCATTAACATCATGCTAGGCAGAACTTCAGTTCAAACTCTTGCAGAAAAAAATTCGGCTGCTAGTGGAACTTGAACCCACGACTACAGAATACCGTCCTATCGCTTTGTCCAACTAAGCTATAGCAGCCCATACCACTAGCCACTACTACCACTTTTCCTTCAAATATTTGAACTGAAATATAATGCCATAGTTGATGATTGTGCCATACAATAATTATTATTGTTGTAATAAAGTAGTTCTCTATTACATGATTATAAAAGCGAGCTGATAGAAAATAACACTTAAGGATTTTTAGACAGGAAGACACGGGTTCGAAACATTTTTGGAAAAATACATTATTACATTAGAAACTAATATAGCACCTGTTTCCTATACTAGTCTCTAGACCCGTGGCATAGGTTCCAGGCCTCTTTCGTCATATACAGAAATCCATTGCCTTGTATGATAATTATAATTACTAATCTCCTACTAATATTATAAATGCGAAAGTTTGTGAGTATGGATGAATGTTTGTTACTCTTTCACGCTCTAACGACTGGACGGATTTGGATTAAATTTGGTATGGAGATAGCTTATACCCTGGATTAACACATAGGCTTAATTTAATCATCACCATCATCACCGTTTTTCATCACCACGCGGGTAAAACCGCGGGGTGCAGCTAGTATAATATACATTTTGAAAAAAAGGTATTTAGTATTCGCACGTGTGACGTGACCTCACTTTGTACAATCGATGACCCTCTAGTTTAGCATATCAATGGGAACGCACCCTTAGTTTATTAATATGCAGAATTAAAGTGCTCATGTATTATATCATTCAAAGCGCTGGCTGTTAAAGTGGACTGTTACAAAGCGTTCTCGGGCTCTCAAACTTTCGCTGGTATATATTGACAACGAATGTGAACCAATGGGTGGGGAAATGATTCTACCCCAAACGATAAAAACATGCACCCTTTGTCAAGGCTTACATTTTGCTCCTTTTCACGTAGGTACATTCAAATAAAGAACTAAATAAACACACGAAACTAAACCGGCATACCCACAAACACACATACTTTCGCACCATACTTTTTCCAAGTCCACTACAAACCCGGCCGATAAAATGTCGCGAGAACTATAGTTAGCAAGTATGACCATTTCATTTATCAGAAAAACCGAACGGCTCGATTTTCCAGCGTTTAAATAGTTTTGCAAATTCTACGCTTTGTTAGTACCGGGTAAAAAAATAAAAACTTATCTTTAATGTGTGGTTTCAATTTATCTGTAAAATAGGAAAACAGATAGTGGTTAAATGCTAGTCTATACATAACTTATGCATACTGTTGGTATTGCTAAATAATGTCGCAAAACAGAAAGTTCTCGTCAGGAGAATCTAGTCACGCTATGTGGTCCCGCACAAATAATGTCCCTGCCAAAGGTGCCTATTCTACTGACAGCGTTCCCTCAATAGATGGCCAGTGCAAGAACCCCTGCCGAAATCGTCCTTTTTTAAAAATTTAATCATTTGAAATGAAAAATGTATCGCGGTGGGTGTAGATTTTGATTTTATCTTTATCCTTGGGTATTACAGATAACACAACAAAACATTAAAAATCTCATCTTATCGCAATAGGTATATTTGTATATTGATTAATCAAAATAAGATTGAAATACTCCGTTTTCAATCTTATTTTGATTACTTGACATGAATTTTAATTTTGTCTAATAGATATTTGACATCAACCATTGTTTATTAATTCTAATATAAGTTGTGAATGCTAATTTATTCGTTAGTGTAATAGGTTTATCCGTGCTAATGGAATGTAAATAAATAATAAATAAATCTTAATATATTAAATATACCTACAGATGTTAGACAATAATTTTATGAAGAAAATGATGTTACAAAGCTAGAACATAATAAAGTTCTATGCCCGATACTCTAATTATAAAACTTTGAGAGCCACGGTCCGGCAAGGTGAGACAGGCTAATTCTGAATATCAAAGGGAGAGTTTTCAACGGTCTTTAGTTATTGGCAGCCGGTCCTTCCTGTCAACGACTGAGAATAACTTCTCGCTGTAATTAAATTTTAATATACTTACATAAATTTTATTTTATTGTCTATTCTCTGAGTGAAGTGAATATAATTCTTACGAGTATTTAAGAGAACTAGGTTGGGTAAGTTTCATACAATCTGTTTTGTGAATTTTCGAGCGTAAATTGTAATTATTGTAAATGGTATTTTTAACCGACTTCAAAAAAGGAGGAGGTTCTCAATTCGACCCGTATGTTTCTTTTTTATGTTTGTTACCGCATAACTTCCGACTGGGTGAACCGATTTTGATCGTTATTTTTTTATTTGAAAGCTGGTGCTTTCTGTGTATCACACAGACAATTAAGTTACACTCCAATAACTGAAAAGTGCGTGCTTATACCTAGACGATATTGTAGTTTCGGGTGAAGACATCGGTGAACATACCTACACCACAATGACAATTAAACCCATAAGTAACAAAGGTCAATAAAAAGAGTGAAAAAATATTTTTTACAAAATATGGAACCCACTTCAACACTCAAAAATAACTGTGTGTATTGTGAAATAACTTTTCGAAGTTGGTTTAATTTTGGTGGTTGGTTGGTTTTTTTAAAGCATATGGGTTATGAGTTTAATATGTGGCTATCCTCTTTGTACTTAAAACGTGGTAGATATTGTTACGTTGGCAATACGCAAACGCGTCGCAAAAAGCTTTTACTAAAAATATTCGTTTACTATCTGAATTCGTCAAAGACTGAAGTTTTCATTTAAAATTATTTATAAGTTTTGAGAATTAATAGCAACTAACTAATTTACACTCCTCCATTTGTTATTTATGTTTCCTCAAATTAAATGAACCGTTCCCCACATCATTATGTGTGTAACAGCTAATTATAAACTGAACAAACTGTAGTAAAACTTTAGTTTTTTTTACGACTCAGCCATTAGAGTCGTCGTGGTAAGACGAAACTGAAAGAAGCGAGCTAACATTTTTGCTGACGCAATCAATATACTTCACGGAATAAGATTACTTAAATGTGCCCATGGACACTCAAATAAAATTTATTAAGTTTTCACTACCGGAACGCGGGCCTTCTTCTCATATGGAGGAGTATTGTCCATATTACTACTGGCTAAACAGTTTGTTTATTTTTTGGTAACAAATAGATGTAATACAAAATTGTAATCTAGGTTGTCTCTCTCTTGTGATAGGATATTTAAAAAAAAAGTTATTATAATTATCTTCAGTCGTTGTTCGGCCGTAAGGCCGATATAATTGGCTTAATTTCATATACTATCTATTCTCATTTAACTCCGGCCACTCGTATCTGCATGTCAGTCGACACAAGTAGATAATATTTTATATAGACACGATTTTATATTGGCACGTCTGATTTTCAGAGAGGCAAATCAAGATAATAGATTTCCGCTTTTTGCCAACTTGACATTTATCTCTTGCTTCACTCTTGTCAGATTTAACGCCCATTTGTAATACGTGGCCTTTTCCAAAACGGTTTTAACGTTTTAAAACGCATAACGCTTAACGCATTTTACCGTAAAAAACGTTTTTTTTACGGTAAAATGCTCAGATATATTACTATATATAACTTGGCCTAAGAGCCTGGCTCTTACCTCGCCAACTAATGAGTTAGGCTTCTCAACGAGGTAATGTTGCCAGCTTTCAGGGAACTTTACCTGCTGACAGTAATTTAAATACCGTTTTTATTTATTTATAGTTCCCTTTTTTTAATAGTAAGTTAATTTTATAGTTTTTTTATTTAAGTTACCTTGATTGAATAAAACCTATGTATATTCTGTATGTTTTTGTTGGTTATGTTGTTCATGGTTGACCATTTATATACTATCTTCGATACCTCATTTGACTCTTCTATAGTCATAAAAAGTAGACTGATAATAAAAACCTTTGTTGTTAAATTTCGGCTTATTGTTTGGCCGAAATATTTGAAGTATGACATACTCAGTAGGGCATAGCAGTATGACGTAGTAATCCATCTCATTGTTTCGACGGGCCGGTGACTCACTTCTTTTGATTCATTTGTTGGGTTCGTTCGTTCTTTTCATCTGTGTTTGCTCAAATGCTTCGTTAATATTATTGTATGTACGTAATTTCGTATTGTCATTATTACAAAATGTTGTGTGACTAAAATATGTTCGCCGCGCTGATAAATCATTCGAACCTCAAAGCGTTGACATTAAACATCGGCGCTGGACGAAAATGTCTTCCGCGCCCGGTGGCTAATTACCACACCTTGCCTAATTCTTCACGTCTCCAGTTCCGTTGACACATCGACTAATCCTTCTTATTTCTTTTCAGAGTTCTAAATACGGCGGTCGTCGCGCAAAGCTACGTTTATCTGTGAAAAACATGAGAGAAGCCAAGATGGCGTCGAGGATTGCGCGCCAAATCGCATGTCAGTATTGCGAGCGCCATCTGTCCGCGGCGAGTGACATCTTCCGCACGTTAAATCGTTCAGACCGTTCGAAATAGTGGTGACTAGTGTGAGATTGGGAGTCGTGATGTGATATTGTTAGTGTAGTGTATGTGTGTTTGTGTTGTGTTGTGACGATGTCTGAGGAGCGGTCGCGGCGGCTGTCACAGATCTTTGACCCGCTATCGAGATTTACGGACCACAGTGGCGCTGGCCGCTCGGCCAGCACTCCGAACAGTCCACGGTTGCTGCCGAGGAGGTCGCGGGAACCGCCGCCTCCGCCACCTAGGTAAGAAAACATGAAGTAGAACAATCATACATGTATATGGACAAATATATCCATTCTTTATGAATATATTGCCATTGACTATACATGTTTTTTTTAACTGAGCACTATCGTCTCTGATAAGGCACTTTATGTGGTATGTCTCCCGGTTTAAACCTTAAAATAGTCATCAGGTCACGGCAGACCTCCTAAGGAGGCCTGAGAACTCCAATATTGGGTTGGAGACGGCTCTATCCTCCGATTTGAATTAGTTGAGAGTGGCCTATATTCCTAAATCAATTCCCTAAATATTTAATTATTAATTATCTTAAGAGCCTTGAGTCAAGGTCAGTGGCATTATAATTGGCCTACATACGTTTAATAGAGGCTTCAGGTTATGATAATAAATTATAATACACACTCCAAATGTTACCTTGATCGCTCACCCGCACGATTTTAATTTTAAGTTATGTAGTTAAATCGTGCAGCGCATTTATGAACTAAACAATGTAACAACGTTGAGAATACATTAATTCGATTGTATAATTTCAAACGAGATACATCAGTATAATAATTAAATTGTCTGGTCTTAACTAGTTAAACATACATTTTGGTACTTTGTGTAAGTACTCTCAGGTGCCGACTTGAAAGTAACTCTCAGGTTTTTTGAAGTTCTTTAGCGTGGTTGTGCATTTTTGTATGGGCATAAAATTCAAACTCGCGTCCGGTCAAGTGACACTGATCGAAAATTCGTGAGGTGCGTGATATCATCGACGTCGTCGACGAAGACGGAGGGAGAGTAGACTGTAATATAAATTGTCATGTTTGTGTACGATAGCGCAATAAATGAATATTGTATTTTACCACATATATGAGAGTACATTTATACTAAAAATAAAGCAATTCGAGCGAAATTATTCCCAAACCATTTCAAAATATTCAAAAATGCATAACGTTAATGTTTAAGTTTTCACTTCTGCCGCCACTCTCGGAGTGCTACCCGTTGTTTTTTTTAAACAATTTTATCGATCTAGCGCTTAACCACTATCTCATACTCATCATAATTTTCTAATCGAAATCTAATCTATCGCTAATAATTATTCAAAGCGAAGTATACTTACGAAGCGCATCCTTTACACTACGCTGTGCCCAAATCCCATCAAGAGCAGATAATCCGTACTTTGATATATAAAATAAAGACAGTACATCAATTCAGTTGAAATTATGCTATTTACGAGTATAATAACAAAAATTGTATAATACTAGATATCCGTCACTCCCGCAGTTGTAGCCGTCGCGCGCTCATACACTGTATATGTTTGTATATGTTGTTTACTTTGCAGGTAATTATTAATGTGACAAAAAGTCAGTTTTATATTTGTAATGTTGTTATTTTATATTATTATTAAGCCCAACCAATTGTTTTTATAGTTATTGTACAATTTTGTCATGTAATCATCATTATTTCAATTTGCCCGCCCCCCCCCCCCCCCCCCCATTGAACATGCTCCCCCATCATGTAAGTATTGTAGTTATTCTGAGAATACTTAATTTTTACTAATTATTAAACCATAATTTAAGATTTGGTCGCCGTGGCGCAGTGGTTAGTTTCAGTGACATGACTTCTGTGTCTCCGGGACCCTGGGTTCGAATCCCGGCAGGGGCAAACATTTATGCGATGAGTGTAGATGTTTGTCCCGAGTCTGGGGTGTTTGCGTGCTGTGATTGTGTATGTCCATGCCTCCCGCGACACAGGGAATCCTAGTGCGGGGGTCTAAGTGTGATAAAAAAAAATGTGTATTGATACATTATGCGTAATATTTTGTGTAGCAATACTGTTTCAATTCAATATTCCTTGTGGCAATATTTGTCAATGTTCATAGTATTAGCATGCATATTGCATATCAGATTTTGTTGCTGATTTACAATCTTACAGAGCTGAGTTACTGCTTATATTTATACTATTTCCAACAATCATGCGAACTACCCGTGTAAATTGATCATTCAAAATTAATAATACCTTATTTGTTATCCAGATTAAACCCATGCAATCCTATGAGCCCAATTTCAGAACATTCTGTGACAAATTACATTCAGATTCCCTTTGAAATATAGTGGGTCTGTATTATGTATTGTCAAAGTCAACACATATAGAGTTATACTCTACCAAACGCATACATGTCCTTTGATGAATATTATATTGGATAGTACATTATCACCATTAATTAGCTTATAATAATCATCCAATATCTATCTCCATTTCTGTAAAATTGGTTTCCTCTATAAGAGCGATGTTTATTTAAAGAGCACAAATTCTATGAGGGCTTTATAGTAGGTACGCCAGCAGATCTAGCGTACCTACTATAAGGTAATATATACAATATAAAAACTTACTCGTAGTCGATATCACGATCGTCCATTATTGTTCCGCTTCTTTTGGACGCCTTCATCAACATCTGTGAGTGCTGTGCGTTCTTCGTTACGTTTCGTCTCGCACGCGTTAAGAGGCCCCTTCCCGACCCACCCAACTACAACGCAAGAATTGTCTAAAAGCTTGTTGTTTCATCGAACGCAATGCTTGAATGCGACGCACTGCGAATAAAAAGAGACAGCGCCCGAGGATTCGGCCGGAACTCGCGAATTTCCGGTGCTCACTCCCGATCCCTTCGGTAGTTCGAAGTGATTCATAATTTCGCGCACAGAAAAATGAAAAAAATATTTACTTACGAAGAGTAGAAGGAGAAAACTACTAATGTTTCTGTATACCTACCGTAGATAGAGAAATACTTTACTTTGATACCTACCTATATACTTAATATAACGAGCGTCTAGCCATGCCCGTACCAGTATAGTATAAGTAAATAATAAGCGTGAGTATATAATTTTAGGGAATGAATATCTCGTTGGCTAAATATATAATAATTTATATTAGGTACTTATTTTTTTATTCTTTTGTGCACAAAATACCCCAAGCTGGAAATCAGTGTAGGACTCAACACCTCCAACCCGACTAAGAATTACCTTTTCTTCAGGCCGATCGCCCACTCCTCGCGGCTCGACCCTCTCGAATACGAACTGGCAGCTGCCGACATCGGCTCTGTCAACTGGCAGGAGCGATGTCTGGAGCTGCAGTTGGAGCTGCATCGCAGCAGGAACCAGGCGACGCGTGTGCGGGACATGCTGAGAGACAAGGTTAGTCAATGATAGTGTTGTATATCTTGAAGCGATGATAGCCCAGCGGGGGGAGCGTCGGCTGCCAAACTGACGGACACTGGTTCTACCTCGACAACGGCTTCAGCTTCCAGTGAAGGTAACACCGTTATCAAATTCCCAGCATGGTACTTTTGAGTTCCCATCTGGTTAGCTACCTACCCTATCTTGGTACCCTCAAGTTTGAAAAACTGTCACCAAACACATAGTGCGTCCAGGCAGCAGTCCTTGAAACCCAGTAAGCATTCTAGATGTGATAACATCTTCGACCACATCATCACTGACCATCAAGTGATATCTAGTATAAAAAAATCAATTGTAATACAGCAACATGTCAGACTGCTATCACGTGTGAGAGAAGCGTATTATAGAAAGTAGGGTAACCATTTAAGAATATGAATAGTCCGAACAAAATGCCGTGCATTCAATAAGCCCGGGCGTCTTAGTCACAAATGCAATGGGAGATAGGTAGTTGGGAGTATAGGTAGTTTGGGAGTGGCTTGCAAAAGCTTTCACATTAACAATGCTGTTCATGTTTTCTCGGAGATTGCTCTTCCCATACAAGTGTTATATGATTTTGTCCATTGCCGTATAAATAGTACTCCGTCTAAGGCAAACATACGGACAAATTGTATTATACTAGATATACCCAATACAATCCAGGCGGATGGTAACCCTAGCGCTAAGTTGACAGCCTACTATGTCAAGTAATACTACCTCTCGTGGCAATTTTAGCACAGAAACGTGCATTTTTATTGCAGAGCGAACCCGTCTCTAGTTGAAAAGGTATTATAACCAATGGTTGACTATTTTCACCATTTAATCCCGGATAAAACAATTAAATTGACTATACTATCCATACATCTCCCCAAAATTCCATTTAAGATTTACCGCAAACAGTTAATACCTATTAATCCAGCGGAGTCCGTTAATCTGATCGTTTCGTCAAGTCCAATTAGATATCGACCGAAGACTGTTCTGACATGAAATAGCGGTTATTAACAGTGACAAAGGTATTGAATATCAGGGCTGGAGTGAGGAAGGGTTGATGGTTATAAAGTTCGGGATACATATGTATCACATTTTGTACTCAAACAATTTATGTCAGGCTTGTACAATTAATATACGAGAATTATTGTGCACGGTAAGCCTTGAGCTAATATCCCTGTAAAAAAGTTGCTATTAGAGCGTTCAAGAAACTGTCAAGTTTGTGGTTAAAGTTTTATGACGTGTTTTTGACATTATCAGGCCCATTATGAAATGAAAAGTAAGAATAAGTTATAATAAGTAAGTAACGAAGTATGCTTTAGTTAGGTCCTTGTAGTAGTATGTGAAATACTTTTAAGGATGTATGTAAGAATTAATAGTTGGCTGTGTCGAGTAACGCCCACCCTATCATTACAAAAAAGTTACTTTTTGCATATAAGTAACCGCATCAATCATCCACAGTAATCACCTTTCTTTTATTTACGGGCTGTTAAAACGTTTAAGTAGATACCCCGATTTGTCATCAATTGATTCGCCCCTACCCCACGACTCATTTTGGCCCCGGCGCCGATCCTGTCTGATAAAGGTGGTCCTGACGTCTCGGCTTGTCGCAATACATCACAATTATTGGATCGCATACGGTCGTAATTCACCCAAGTAGGTACATATGTTGGCGATTCATCAAAATTAGTGCAGTGCATTTGGGTGATTGGTATTATAGCATTTAGTGTTCAGAATGCACGTGTATAATAGTAAATTGAATAGAGGAACATCGAATTACGGAATTTGTTTTATTTTAAAGCGCAAGTTGAATCCTAAACTCAAGATACAGAACGGTGTGGGGTGGATAATATCACATAAGTAGCTGCCTAAATAATACTTATGTTCTAATTGAAAAAAAAACGACTAATATTGAGATTTGAACCCAGACTACAGAATACCGCCCTGTTCTAACTGAACGTAAGTTTCGCCAAGCCTAATGTTAATGCAATCCCACTAATATTATAAGTGGGAAAGTTTGGATAGATGGATGTTTTTTACTCAATCACGTCAGAATGGCTGAACGGATCTGGATGAAATTTGGCACAGAGACAGGTTATAGTCTGGAATAGCACATAGACTTTTATCCCGGTAAAATGTATGATTTCCGTGGATTAAACTGATGTAGCGAGAAAACTGTAATACAGCGGGTGAAACCGCGGGCCGCTACTAGTAATCCATAAACGCTTAATAAAACCTGCGTGAATATGGGTAGCTAGTACATTATAGTCTAAGCATAATTACCATACCTGTAGTCCGTCATCATCATCATCATATGAGGTATGCAAATGTCAACATAAATGCCAAAATAAAATTACGTAATGTCAAAAAATGTTACAATTAAAAACTATTTTTCATTGCAAACAAGCGTACAAATTAAAAAGTATTCTTTGAAAATATCTATACTAAAAAAGTTAAATGCTGAACTCATCTGACCTAATCAACCCAACATGAACTAATCACGACAAACTTTTTTACTCCTAGGAAACGGGTTGTCTTCCCTGAGCGAGAAGAACGCTGGACAGAAACTGATTTAGTTGTCTGCTGGCAGATAAGCTTCTGGCCATTGCAATATCGGAGTTTTTAGTCTGACCTATGTTCCTGACGCGGCTTGATGAGGTCTTACGACTGCTGTTATAAAATGAAAATCCGACATCGATAGCCACTAAAGCACGGAAATCTCTAAAAAGCAACTAGCGGTCACCCATCCAAATTGTGATTGAAAAAAAAACGTCGTTACAGCTTAATAATCAACCACTTAAGATCGCACACTTTCATCGCGTATTCAAGACGCTTTAGTAAGAAATGCTTAAAAAACTTTCAAGTCAAGTCTAACACGTGAAAGTTTTCTTTTGTGCTCAGTAAACAGGTTTCTCTCAGTTCTTAAGATCTATTTTACTAGAATTTCAGGAAAATCACCTTTGGCAGTGAGTCGAAAGCATAACAAAACAAACGTGACGTTCGAGTGGCTGGAAGTGGGGATCCACAAACGTCACAATGGTTTATGTTACAAATTGTAAATGGATTTAGTACTTTGTGGTGTTTCTGTATTGATGATTATATTCAGTAATAGTATATTATGATACAAGTGAGCTAAGTTGCTCATTACACACGAGGCTGTAGGTTGTAGTGGGAGCCATAGGCGAGGGCGTAATTCAGTCGAGTTACATACGACTTTTTCAACACATTTGCGAGGAAAAAAACAACATGTATTGCTTAAACCGTTTAATTATAACATTGAGAATGCTCTGTTTACTCGTATAAAACTTGCAGTAAGGTACTAATTAAGCCTTGTAGGGATGATTATATTAGTCACTAGTGTGTAATGTTATACTACGCACGCGTGATTTATAAGCTTGGCTTATGAGTTCACAAGCGATTTAATGAGGCTCTTTACGATTAAGTGCGTTGAAATAATCTTTTGTATTTATTTATATTGTGAAAGTATCGGGGTAGCATTTTGCGATAATAGAAATGGTGAAAACAAAAGCACGATAGCATGGTGGTAGGGACAGTTTGGTGCCCGCCTGGCCAGCTAGCGACCTCAAGTTTGGAAACCTGCCATAAAACACACTGTGTGTTCGGGCAGCTGTGCCTGAAAGGAAATCGACTTTCTAAGTCTATTAGTAATTTCCCCTTCGATTCCATCGTTACTAACCGTTAAATGAGATAATCCTGCTGGATATATCTCAATGGCCAGTATCAGAATCAAATAATTTAAATTTAGAAGACATAAATGCGGCTAGTCCCACAAGGGCTTGAACCCACGACTACATAATATCGTCCCTGTCGTGTAAAGCGACATTTGATTGGTTACTTAGTATCTAAAGACATATTTATTTTTACTTCCCACCGGTCCTTGTGGAAATCAATGGGGGAGGCCTATGTTCAGAAGTGGACGTCCTATGGCTGAGATGATGATGATATTTATTTTTGAAAGTCCCCGCAGTTCAATAAAAAATATATTTTTAGGACTGTCATTCATGAGTAACATTACCATTTTCCACTTTACGTAACTATATGAGTAATAGTTATAATAACTATCCTATTTTGCACGATTTAAGCTAATTGGATGGAATAACAATATCACTAACAATCTCCACGGAATTCTACATCTTTCGTTTAAGCTTTGAGAATTGAAAAATACATTTAAAAGTCCAACACACGTTTTGATGCGCTGCTAAATTCTGTTGACATTAAAATGAAACGCTAAAAAGCGCTTAGATATTAACAAAAAGCTATGTATAAAAAATAACGGGATATACCTAAGTAGTCCGCTCGAAGAACCGATAGCCGTTGGGGTCGAAAGGTTCTCGAGTGGAGACCACGGACTGGCAAGCGCAGCATAGGACGGCCACCAACCAGGTGGACAGACGACCTGACTAAGATCGCAGGCAAGGGCTGGATGCGGGCCACTTCCAACCGGTCCTTGTGGAAATCAATGGGGGAGGCCTATGTCCAGCAGTGGACGTCCTATGGCTGAGATGATGATACCTAAGTATGCTGCTTTATCTAAGCATGTCAATCTACGCATTAGGGAAAGAACCAAAAGGCATTCAAAATTAAAAATTGTCTTTGGTGTTCTGAAGGAAGGAATGAAGGGAAGGAAGAAGACATAGAATCGTCATAACGTAAAACCGTTTACTCAACACAAAATGTGAAGCAGATGCAATAAAACAAACATTTCTTTTCTGTATTCACGTAGAACAATCGCATCTTCCATTGAAACCGGAAGTTAACCGCTTAAATAGCACGTCATCTGCTCTTTATAGCTACCCGGTTTAATTTCAGACGACATTATTCAATTCTCTAAGTTTTTGCGTTCTGCTGAATATGGGAGGGGTGAAAGGGGAAGCTATGATATATGGTTGATCCATTTTTCATTACTTTAGCGGCTCGGAACTGCTTCGTTTTTTGATGGTTTTTGTTTTGAGGGTAGTTTCATTGGTTTTGCGTATGTAGGGTATACTGATAATTTTTTTTTTGTAAATTTTTGTTATTGAAATTCTTAGCAGTTTTGTAATATTCTGTCATAGTAGATTGGTGTATCTTAATACAGTTTTTAAGCTCTTGTAATGGGGTATCCCTATGCTATCTAGATCGATCAGGAGCCTTACAATCGTTTTAAAAGTTTCTTAACTGAACTGGGGCCTTACTTTGCTTTGTAAAAACCATGCAAGTTCCGAGCAAATCTAACACCTGATTAAAACATGCCAGAGACAACAATAACCGTTCACCTTTGAGGATAGCATTGTTCAAACTTCCATGGTTTTAGAAAGCTGATAGTAAGGTCCCAGTTCAGTTGAGAAACTTTTTCTGCGCTTACAACTTGGATGCGTTGCGGCTAGTGACATTTTCAAACCACCTTTGCCCGTCTTCGAAGCTCGGAAAGACTAGCTTCCTAGCTGCCAGCTGCAAGATGCTGTGGGCGCCACATGTACTAGTCGACAAGCGTCAGACCAAGTCGAAGGCCCTTGAGCAGTCTGAAAAGTTCGACGATGAAAGTTCGTTGGCCTGTACTCTCCAACCGACATTGGCCAGCCTTTAGATAATGGCAATACTGTTCTATCGCCTTCTCCCTCTCTCTCTAAAAGGGGACCATAAAGATGAATAATAATAGAGCATCGTTTCAATATGAAATAATAAATGTTAAAACAGCCACTGAAAAGATACTATATTATTACTATTACGAAAACCTTTCTCATGTCTATAACGCACCAAATGATGTAAAAGCTGGTTATCCAAAGTCCCCACGCCTCATTAAATTCTCAGTATATTCCATATAACGTGTCAGCTTCGCCTAGAAGTACGATAAAGCTCAGTCAGCCTGAAATGCCGATAACTTAAAACAAAAAAGGATCCACCAAAGAATGATCGTGTGAGCGTGGATCGAACTTACTAAGCTATGGATGAAAAGCTTGAAGCATGTTTTCCCCGTATGATAGGGTCAAACCGATCAAAAAATGAAACGATGTGTGTTTTTGGTATTTATGTAACGTATAATATTCCTTTACATATCTTTATTGTAATATTTCAAAGAAATTTTACAAAAAAGATATGTTATTGAAGTGATCATCAATTAATTGAATTCACACTTCAATTAATTGAAGTGTGAATTCCTTAAATAGTGGTTGTTTAGACCAATAGAAATACATTACACCTTAGAAAGTTTGTCTTTAGTAGGTGCTTACGCTTACGCCTTCGTCATAGCCTTAACAGTGGGCATCATACACTATACTTAAGGCTTTAAGGCTACTTAAAGTACTTACTTACTTGCTTTACCATTTGCTAATTATACAATTTTGAGTCATCATTGATTTGTATCTAATTTTGTTGTATGTCCTACATGTTTAACAAACTTTTTAAAAAACACTATGAGAACAGTTGATGAAGATTAATTCTAAGTGGACAAAATTTGATTTAATTTCTTTATTTATCAGTATTTGTCAAACAACATTTTCACGAGTTCTTTAATTAAGAATTCTCACGAGAACGACAAATGCGCCTGAACTGTATCTTACACCTGAAGAAAGGTTTTTAAAAAGTCTAAAAATGTGATTTTTGTGCCCGTAAGTCATGTGTAAAGTAGATATTTGTACTATTCCTATATGCGCGTTGATATATAAATCAACGCAAATCAGTTATTGTCCCGCCCACTCCGCCTGTAAACACCCGCTAAATGTCATCGGCACCTATTACGCCCTTAAATTTTAAATTTTATTCATATATATAAAGCTCTACACCAGGGTCATATTTTTGAAACTCACTGCTACTATTTGTAAAGGATTATCTTATTGTTCCACTAGCTGCGCCCCGCGGTTTCAACCGCATGGTGATGATTAATGAGTTTGATTGGAACATTGTCGAAACATCTATATAATAATGATTATGAAAAGTAGCCAAAGTATACGTTATTCCGGGACTTGAAGTATCTACATACCAAATTTCATCCAAATCCATTTTACTTACGACTTAGAGTCGCACAACAAGCTATGGAAAGGGCTATGCTCGGGGTTTCTCTACGTGATCGAATCAGAAATGAGGAGATCCGTAGAAGAACGCAAGTCACCGATATAGCCCAGCGGATTAGCAAGTTAAAGTAGTAGTGGGCAGGGCATATAGCTCGAAGAACCGATGGCCGTTGGAGCCGAAAGTTCTCGAATGGAGACCACGGACTGGCAAGCGTAGGACGGCGACCGACCAGGTGGACAGACGACCTGACTAAGATTGCAGGCAAAGGCTGGATGCGGGCCGCTTCCAACAGGTCTTTTTGAAAATCAATGGGGGAGGCCGATGTCCAACAGTGGACGTCTTATGGCTGAGATGATGGTGATGATGATGATGGTATAAGCTATCTGTGTTAAAAATTTCATACAAATCCGTTCAGTAGTTTTTGCATGAAAGGGTAACAAACATTCATCCATAAATCCATACACATTCATACTCACAACCTTTCGCATTTATAATATTAGTAGGATTTATTCAGTACGAAATGAATGAAAACACTAGTTACTCTTCGACCTCGATGGAACATTTAATATCATAAAAAACTTATCTAATTTGACGATTCACATGCGCAAACAACGCAAAGGCGTCACATTTTCACACCTTTGTAGGATGAGCTTGTAGAAATATTTCGACCTCTCAAGTATTATAGCTGCAAGAAACCTGCTCACTTTTGATCAAGTAAAAATATCTTCTTGATCGTTTGAGGGTAATTAGTGAAGTTTTAACGAGTGTCAACATCGAGCACCAGACGGCGAGAGGCGAACGCTGATCGATTTGTAAGCAATTTTGTTTTGTTGCGGAAAGGCCAGACGAAGTTTTAATGCAAACTTTTGTTGAATGGGTTTCGAATTTAAATGTTTTTGAAATTGCTAATAAAGCTGCTCGTTATTAGCTTGTTTAATTTACCGAAAAGGTAAATTATGTGTCTTATAATCTCGCTCTTAAAGTATTAACACAAACAAAACATAGATAATTATTGTATATTTATATGTTATTATATATATTGTTTCTTGTGAGTACTAACATCTTCGTATGTATCTGTGTAACTAACCTTACTTGTCTGATAATAAAATGATTTGTTTTGATTTGAAAACATATAAACACATCACGGGCTTTTTTTTCACTGACTTCATTGTTAAAACTGTATATACATATATAGGTAAATTATAAGACGCTCGCCGTGGCTCAGTGATCAGCGACAGTGACTTGGGAACCGCGACCCCGGGTTCGAGTCCCGGCTTGGGCAAACATTTCTGGAAAGAGCATAGATATTTTCGGGTCTAGGATGCTTGTGTATTGTGTTTGTGTGATCCATGCCTCCCGAGACACAGGGTATCCTAGTGCGGGGAGCCTGAGTGTGAATGTAAGTATCTGAGTGAGTATATAAATTTTTTTTCTTTATATATAAACGTGAGTAAAGCCGGATACCACATATATATAATAATGCGTCAAACTCACGAGAATTTCCAATCAAAAAAATTGGTTGTCTGTAAAGTCGGTTTACGGAAGACAGATTTACGTGATAACGTCATAATCATTTATGACTTTGACTGACTTTGACTTTGACTTTGACTGACTTTGACTTACTTTGACTGACTGACTTTGACTTTGACTGACTTTGACTTTGACTGACTTTGACTTTGACTGACTTTGACTGACTTTGACTTTGACTGACTTTGACTTAGACTTTGATTATTTTATGTAATACAAAACTCAGGTGGAACGTTACGCGGAACGTTACTATTTTTCATATGTGTTGCTGGTATTCATCAATTTATAAATCGTTATCACGTCAAAAAGTATATAAATAGTTATATTTACTTTACGAGCGCCCCGGACTGCCTTTGGGTAGATGCAATATAGAATTCAAACCTATTTTAATAAAAAGCACTAAAATTATATCAATGATAATAATAATAATTACATGTTGGTCGATATCGTTTTAATAATATATTGTGTGGTTCAGAAGTCGGCCGTTAAACAGACGACTGACTTCCTTTTATACCACGTATCAATGATGTTTTACTAAAGATGACGTATATTCATACTGCGCGGTGCTCAGATTTTGTTCCTTTACGACATAAACGTGCTTACTACGACAGATAATACGGTACAAATAATACAGAAAAGGATAGCCATATGTTTAGACTTGCGCTTGAAATACGCGTCGTAATCAAAATTACTACAATTGACTTAATTTTGCCGCCTCAGTTTCCGCGCGGTTGTGCGACATCTACCTCATATAAACATATAATATCATTGCCACGTATAGATATAGGTTTACTCTTAGCACACATACAACAATCATATAGATTAAGCATAACATTGCAAGAACTAGGTTAAGATCTCTTGGTGGCAGAAAGAGGTTGCATAGACAAAGAATAAAACAATTTAAGAAACGTAGAACTACCCGCATTACATGCGGCAATATATTTTCCACGACAAACTACTACCGTGTTTCACGTTGCACTCGCAACATTTTAGCGTAACATTAAAACATTTTCTAGGATAAATTTAAATCCCTCCATGTTTCGTCGTCTACATATATCCTAGACGTCTGCATACTTTATAGTCTTCAAAGCCGTTTAGAGAATGCCTGTTGCAACTAAATTCTACATGTAGTTGCGTGAAGTGCAGCGCTTATTAATTAAAACTATTTTAATATAAAAGTTCGAGCATTATTCGAAACCAGACTGGCCGGTTGGCGCAGTTGGTAGCACTCTGCCTTCTGAGCTGCTGGTCCCGGGTTCGATTCCCGGACAGGTCAAACACACAACAGGTCAAACACACAACAGGTCAAAAACATTTGTCTGCTTGCCATGTCTGTTTGACCTGTGTCTGGGTGTGTATATGTATATAAGTATATATATCGGTCACATAGCGCAGGCTCTGCCTAGTTTGGGACCGGAAGACTGCGTGAATGTTAATAAAAAAAAAACAATGAATCTGTTGTCCAGGGATAAACAGAAGGGAAGCGGTCGCTGAATCGATCGCCCTCGCGATATAAAAATCTCATTAAAGTTCACGAGATCACAGATTCATAACTTGGCCTTTTTCATAACGTCTACACCGAACGCAATTCTGTTTACATGTATTGTATTTTTTTTCCTGTCATTAGAGTTTAAATTTATTTGAGATAGTAATATTTAACTTTTACATTCTTATTGTATCGAAGTCCCACGGGCGTAGTTCACGATCTTTACAAATCGCCTCGCTGCACTGCTATGCACGTGTCGTACAGAGTAGTGTAATAAAAGTGAACGTACAGGTATCAACGATAATGGTGCGTTTCCTAATTTTTAACAGTATAGCGTTACCTATACCGTGTAAACAACACCGTTATCAGATTATAAAAGCCTTGTATTTGCTAATATATAATGAGATCCCCTCCGGTGAAGCTGTAAATGCCGGTAGAGGCAAACAGCATTAGTCCGTTAGAAAAAAAAATATATATATATATATAATGAAGCGCCTTTCGCAGCTGTCTATGATATTACAAAGGCTCGCGGGTGTTTACAGGCAGAGAGAGCGGGACAAATTTTAACCTGTGTTGGTTTAAACTATTAAAAATTGCAGCTCATATTGTCTCATATTATTCTATGTATGATTCTATGATCCGAAACTGAAGCTTATGTGATCATAGTGTAAAATGCATATATCTTCAAATTCTCTGAGTTTTCAAACTACTCTGTACTAATCTCCATAGGGTCATACATCACCAAGGCCACTGGTTCCGATAAATCAATCGAGCCAAAGTGCTCACGACTAAAACAGATATTTTACGTAAAAGAAGATGACCTGACCAATACAGATATTGCACTTGTCGTGTTTGAGTTATTGTCGTGAGGATATTTGTTTTATGTTCGCCATTGTGGCTAAAAGGTATGTACTTATTGATATTATGTTAGATATTGATTGAGCAAAGTGCGGATCTCAATGGCTGATAGGGCGTCAGACTTGGTACGTTCTATAAGTTTATATGTTTATATTATTTAATTAAGTAGCGGTTTGTTTAACTTTATTTTTTTTTGTAAATGAGTTGTCGGTTGTGTCTCGATTTTTGTTAATATTGGTGATATAACGGCTTCGCGTATGCGCTGGGTCTACTTGCCTATTCGGAATTGACTTTTTAATGCTTTCATAATGTGGAAAATAGAGTAGGTACTTAAATAGTTTTATGGTATTATTGCATTAACAACATGCTAGGCGGAACTTACACTTACTAACAACGAATAAGGTTAGCTGTTCAACGAGGTACTGTAATGTAAATGCCATTTTTTATTTATAGCTCCTCTTTTGTGAATTTAGTTAGTTATTACTTGTAAACTTAATTTTAGTAAACAAACCTAAATTAAATTAAGCAGATTGTCTGTTCTGTTATAATGGAGCAGATCTTGTAGTAAAACTATGTCACATTATGAATGCATAAAACACCGGAATTACTCACGGAATAAATCACAGGATTCCGACTATAGTTTCAACCACATTCGGTTGTCTTTTTCAAGGATAATACGGGGCGCTCGCGGACACCGTCGCGGTTCGCCTAGTACTGACACGCAATTATTACGTGAGTAATTCCCGTGTTTTACACATTCATAATGTGTACGAACCACGTCATTATTAACAAATAGCCTACTAATATTATAAATGCGAAAGTTTGTGTATATGTGTGTATGTTAGTTACTTCTTCACGCTCAAACGGCTACACCGATTTCGATGAAGTTTGGTATGGAGATAGTTCAAACCCTGAATTAAGACATAAATACTTTTATCCCGGAAAAAGTATAGTTCCCGTGGGATAATTGAGGTAGCGAAAACCGTAATCAACGCGGGTGAAACATGTGTTAAAACTATATCATAAAATTCTGAATACTTTATTATCAGTTGTTGAATTTTTTGAAGCAAAATTGTCAATCGTAATATTGTAACAATTCTTTCAGGTGTACGTTTAACTTCCGCCAATATCCTGAGCCAATAAAAAAGGGAGTAAACCAATGGGATATTCGATTGTGCTCGTAAAACCGAAGCATCCAGTTATTGAACAGTAATACACTGTTACTCGACTATGGCGACATTGCCCAACATAAGTTCTCAACGAATTTACCATGTTTAGAAATATTGGATATAGCTTTAAATTTATATTAATTTTATATAACCGCAAATCATAATAAAATAAAATAAAAATGAAATAAAAAGCCTTTTATTTCTTGCTTACAGTAGAAACTGACAAAATGTGTGCAAACAAAATTAAAATTGATCCAATGATACAAATCAAGTATTGTCTTAGACAGTTCTAAATATGCATGTTAAAGGTTTTGATGGATCATGATAGTATTTTAAAATATATTTTTTTAACTAAAATACAAAGTGTAGAATTAAGTACTTAATTATAGTCAGCTTTTTTTAACGCAAATCATATACTGAATTTTAACGTAAAACCACTTAAAACCAAACTTGATTTCCCAATACTTGGCGCGCTTCTTAGACAGAGGAGAAATTACTTATTATAATTGAATTAGCCATCCACCACGCTGTTCAAGCATTTGACATTATTGATAGTCAGTGACCATGTGGTCGAAGATGTTATCGTGCTAGACCTAGAATGCCTACTGGTTCTACCACTATTTTATTGATAGTCAGTGACGATGTAGTCGAAGATGTTATCACGGTAGACCTAAAGTGCTGACTGGTTCTCAAGGACTGCTACATAAACACACTATGTGTTTAGTGACAGTTTTTCAAACTTCAGAGTGTAGCTAGGCAGGCTAACCAGGCGGTTACTCGATAACGATGATACCTTCACCGGAAGCCCAAGCCGTTGGTGGAAATCGAATCAGCGTCCGTCAGTTTGATGGGCGACACTCACACCACTGAGATATCATCGTTTTAAAACACAGGTTGGCAGATATCGTTCTTTAGATTATCTTCTATCTTCAGACCGTCGAGTGCCTTCGAAGTGACGTCATGAAGCTTAAAAAAAACAACCGGTCCAGAAGCCTTATCGTGCCTTGAAATCACAAAAACGCTTCGTCGAAAATGCAAATACGGTCTGGTTCTTTTATCTGAGACGGTCACCCATCTAATTTATGGGAGATACTGATTGATTGATTGATTGATCGATTGATAATCTTAGTGAACTCATCTTCACTAATATTATAAATGTCAAAGTTTGGATGGATGGATGCTTGTTACTCAATCACTCCAGAATACCTAAACGGATCTGGATTAAATTTAGCACAGGTATAGATTATAGTCTGAAAAATAGCACATAGGCTACTTTTTATCCCGCTAAAATGTATGATTCCCGTGTAATAATTGATGCGGAAATCATGCGGATAAAACCGCGGGGCCTTACTAGTTGTAAATAAAACAAAAAGTTTTCGGAAAATTATCTTAATAGTTTTTGTTATCATAGAAAGATCGTTTAAAAACTTTCTCTTGTCAGCCACTAGTTCAGTTTTGGGAACAGTAATATTATATTTAGGCGAAAAAAACGACTTAATTTCCAAAGGCTTGCTACTAAATAATGCCTTACTTAAATCACAGTGTGCCTTTTTAATTAAAACAATTTACTTACAGACGATTCGAGTTTCCCTTTCGTCTTTGCATTTTACTATGAAACGAACAAAGATCCCTTGGATGGATATAGGCCGTCCGCCCCGGCTTCGCACGGGTAAAAAATTTCAAAATTACAATCATAAGGATCCCTATTTTTTTGATAATACAATATATTACAGCCTTTATCACTCGGAGATAGTGTAGCTACCCAACAGTGAAAGAATTTTTCAAATCTTTTTATTCGTTTCGGACCCTATTCAATGCAAACAAACAATCAAATCTTTCTTCTTTATAATATTAGCATAGATTATAGATATTCTAATCGTCCAGAGTCAATCAGCTTTACTTCCAGTTAAATCCAGAATGTATTATGGCGCGCTGTTGTGGATTCAAAACCAATGCTTATCCAATATTCATATTCACAGCTACCCAAATGTTCTTTATCCAATAACGTGCAACAAGATCATGTGCACGTCTCCAGCTCTATCCGCATATCGATAGTCGCCTGTACTACCATCCGGCAGTTGGCGAGTATTACCGCCATCTCTATTCCATTTGCAGTATCTCCGTAATATTGGCCGTGATTTCGCACTGCTACCGTTTCTGTTTAAAAATAGAACGTTTTTGCAAAAGATTTTATGTCCTGAGCGTTTTTTTTCTCATTTGTAAAATTGGCTAACAGTACGCAGCAATAGGGATTACAAAAATATATCATATATGTTTTATTTTTCGCGATAAATTAAATATCCCTGATATAAATCTGCTTATGGATGCAAAGCGTACTTACCGTAAGTATGGTACCTATATTATAAACTTTATTGTCATTATTTCAGTCGTGAGATCTCTATTGCTAGACATTATAATCCGGTAGGGTGGGATTCATTTCGGTCATAATTTCATAATATTACAAAGAATCTAAAGTTCCATATTGCTTGTGAAAAAGGCAATGGTTCTCAGATCAGAAAGAACCATCCGGGACTACACCATCAAAATGGCCATTAGATGTCGAGATGGCGTGGTAGTAGAGGCCCCTTCATAACGTACAGTAGGAGATAAAAAAACCATTTGTATTAATATAAACATTTCAAATGTTTTTAATTTATATATTTAGGACTGTCAGATTTGTGTGTGCAAATGCAGCAGTCATGCTCAAGAAAAGGCGTTAACAAGCGTTGGCGTCGTACAGCCATCTTCCCACAAATACTCTTGAGGATGGCGATGGCTGGCTCTCTAAGTTAGTTTGTGGTATAACTTTAATGTGAGACCAGAAATTGGAATCACATTAAAGAAAACATATATAAGGCTCGCATTACATTTACATTATTATAATCTTATTGAATTAAGTTCTGATTATTTTATTTTTGGCGAAAATAAATGATCTCATTTCATTATCAAACAAACATTGACCGATTCCAATTACCAACACCCTAATATCACAAATTTCATGCGTCGTCGTTAACTGCGCCGTTTAATCAGCCGACTGCTGCGAATCAATCCACGCACACCCCTTCATCGACGCGTCGTCATACTGCTCTCCAATTAAGGGGCTGTAGTGCGGTCATCGGAAAGACATTAGCCGTGGAGTAATTAAGAGAACACGGAACGGCCTTAAGCGTTCAAATTTGCATTTGCTGCGGACAGCGCACATTGCTAGTCGACACCTGGGTGCCAATTCTCTTATTTATGAAGACAAATAATTCATAAATAATGCAATATTCATTCAAATGTTATCATATATACTTGGTATTCCGCTAATGTAACAATTGCATCTCGATTGCATTGTTGGTAGTTGCATTGTGTTAGAAAATAGATCTATGTAGCCATTACACTTATACTCCAAGTAGAAATCGCAAAACGAGCAAAAATGACAATTCATTTAAAATCTATGAGCAATACCTCACTCTGTTAGTAGAGTTGATATCCTGAACAAGGTTTTATATTGTTTACCATTATGAGTATTCAGCTTGGATTTTAATTATAATTTACAGCTTGGTTCGGTCATAGTTATCAAGTTCCTAGATAGCTCAGCGTTGGAACATCTAGGTCTGCCAATCGGATGATGCGAGTGCTAGACCCGTCTCACATATTTGCTATGTTCTTTTTTTGGAAATAGGCAAGCGTTTGACCACTATCTCACCTGATGTTAAGTGGTCTACGATGGAGCACGCCTGCCAAGAAGATACTTGAAAATACCCAGATTGTATTTATACGGAAACACAGATATAACCCCTTGTCTTCGATAGTGGTTCTATAAGTTCTCAAGGTTATAACTCATCTGTTCGATTAGATTAATGAAAATGCCGAGATTCTAGTTGGTACCATGTTAGATTTACTGAACACGTCGTGTTTTTTTTTAAATTAAGGCGCGTACGAGCGACCATCGGAAAAACATTAGCCGTAAAGTAATTAAGAGGCACGTGCGGTCGCCACCACGTATATAAATTTGCACGGCCTGTGGTTAGCACGCAGTCGTCGCCTGCCAGTACACGTACTTGGATGGATAGTTGGGTGAATAAGATAAAAATAAAGTGTAAAACTTACGTGTGTGAAACATTTATATCACACCAATCAAGCTTATATTTAACGAATGATGGGGTTATACTCGCGTGGTGATGATGTCGATGATTAAAATAAGCCTATGTGTTAATCAAGGGTATAAGCTATCTCCATACAAAATTTCATCGAAATCGGTGGAACCGTTTCAGCGTGAAGAAGTAACAAACATACACACATGCATACAGCCTTTCGCATTTATAATATTAGTAGGATAGAGCATTATATTCCTTTAAGAACAGCCAGCCGGTGTGGCAGAAAGGCGAGCTGGGCTGTGAATAGAGGAGTGTTGTATTTAATACTAGTGAAAGTTGGGTGTGGAAGAAAAATTCAACATCCAAATTCAAATTTGGACTTTTTTGACAAATTTTGACTGGCCGGTTGGCGCAGTTGGTAACACTCTGCCTTCTGAGCCGCTGGTCCCGGGTTCGATTCCCGGACAGGTCAAACATTTGTGTGTATGAACATGTCTGTTTGACCTGTGTGTATATGTATAAAAAAAAGTATATATATAAGTATGTATTTAAGTATATATATCAGTGATCAGGTGACCATAGTACAGGCTCTGCCTAGTTTGAGACCTGAAGACCTTGTGTAAATGTCGTCCCATATTATAAAAAAAAAATTGGTTGTCTGTAAAGTCGGTTTACGGACGATAGATTTACGTGATAACGTCATAATCATTTATGACTTTGACTTTGATTATTTTATGTAATACAAAACTCAGGTGGAACGTTACGCGGAACGTTACTATTTTTCATGAGTGTTGCTGGTATTCATCAATTTATGAAACGTTATCACGTCAAAAAAACAGTTTATTCAAATAAGGGCACATTAATTATACATTTAAGTATGAAAGCAGAATAAATGCAGTTGAAATGAAAGCTATGACAAGTATGATTGGTGTGAAACTGAGGACAGGCTAAATAATAGTGTGTTAAGGAAACGTTGTAGTGTAAACGAAGATGTTAGTGACTTCCTATTGAAAAAGGTATGTTATGATGATTTGGTCGTGCAGAGAGAATAAACGAAAGGAGATTGATTAAAGATATGCATGGGAGAAGTGAATGGTAGTGAAGAAGAAGGCCTAGGCGAACATTCCGAAATCAGATTGAGGAAATTCTAAGAAAGGGCCAGATCAAGCACTCTAACCCGACACTCTTGTATAAAAGATTTGATGAGCGCGAGTGAAGCGAAAGTGTGAAGAAGAAGTGTGTCGAAATCGTAGCATTTGGAAGGCTGTGGTCCCAGCCTACACCTACGGGAAAAAGGCGTGTATGTAAAACTGGAACATTTTCAAAATTTTCTTGAAATCTGGAAGTATAATAACAACAGAAAAATATAAGGGAAAAATCTAGCTCGTTCCGAATAAAAATAATCAAAATAATTATATTTGGACTTTTTTCCATTACGATCTAGGATTCAAAAGTCTTTTACTGATTCAACCGTCTGCTTATTCTTCAATGAAAAAAAAATACAACTGAAACTATTCTTCCTTTCTCGAAGTCTGTTATGATATTGAAACAAAGCTGGTCCAAGTATTCACATGCCACAAAAAATAATGGCAAAACACGATAAAGCTCATTTACATCTAAGCGGTATTTATTTACGTAATTAATGTTCCCGTCCGGCCTCGACCGTTACGTTTTTATTACTACCCCGATTAGATTCTACCAACTTTTTATATTTACCACATTTTTATATTTACCGAGTTTTTATTTGCGGTCCCTCTCGCACGGAATGCTTTGTTGTGTTCGGATATCCACTGCAACCTTACAAGTTTTTATGACATTACAACTATGAAAGTTTTTATTTTTAAACCACAGTTGAATGTATCATTTCTTGTTCTATTTTTTTGTTAAAAAAAGGTCTCATGGTAAATTTCTAAAGTTAGTGTATGGGTGCAGGTGAGGCATATATATATATATATATATATATGAATAAACTAGTAAATAATGCATATCTTGACTTGACTTCCATTGCACGTCCTGGGTATCAATTATACTAAACACATTGCTCATAGATTGTTAATGATATGTCATTTTTGCTAGTTCGCTATTTTGCTTGGAGTATTATGTAATGGTTACACAGATCTTATACTCTTATATCTTATACCGCAATGCAATTGTAATTTTAGCGAAATACCAACTTTAATTATATTTTTGATTGGAAATTCTCGTGAGTTTGAGAGAAAGCCGGATACCACATATATTTAATTATATTATAATTACATTTGAATTACTATTGCATTGTATATGAATTGGTTTTGTTCTTAAAATTAATCAAGATCATTCATGTAATTGCTTATAGAAATATGATAAAGATGTGTGAGGGCAAGGGGTCTCTCACTATCTCTAATCCGGTCTGGTCACATCACAAATCAGATATATCCAGTGTTTTTTATATATTTGATTCCAACTTATTATAGTGATACATATGTTTAATTATCTTAGTTCAAAGTGATGATAGGCTTAGGGGTGGTAGCATCGGCTGTCAAACTGACGGACGCTGGTTCGATCCTCACCAACAGCTTGCGCTTCCGGTGATGGCAATACAGTTATGAAATTCCCAGCATGTTGGTAGGATACTTTCAAGTACCTGCCTGACTATAGCTACCACCCTCAAGTTTTAAAAACTGTCACCTATAGGACGTAATGTGTTCAGGCAGCTGTCTTTGAAATCCAGTAATCATTCTAGGTCTAGCGTGATTAAATATTCGACCACATCGTCACTAACCATCGAGTGAGATATTGGTCAAACTAGATTTCTAAAGTACAATAAAAAGTATTATATAAGATCCAAACCTTTAACATATAGAGTATTTCATTTGCCATGAATGACAGTTGCTTAAATATATAAGGTGTTTTATTAATGATTTTATCAGTGGTACATATCTAGTCAGACAACGGTAAGATACCCTACCAGTATATTGTAGATTTAATCACATTGTTACCTTTGCCGCAAAAGCCAGAGGCGGAATCCGTTCCGGCAATTGCATAATAGGCAGCTGAAGTTCTCGGAAGTAAAAAAAGCTGTAAGGCATGCGATAAATTAAATTCCAAACGACTATTGAAATATGCCTGCAAGTTTTAACCATTTTGTTGTACATTGAAACTTGGTTGCGTGTTCTAGGAATGGTTTTAGGAAGAGCAAGTCGCTGTGTCGTCGTTTGAATCGCACGAATTTCTATGACGGCATGCCGCCTAATGCTACCCGGTGACTTCCCTTGAATACTAATTATACTTAGGCTTAAGGATCATTTGTAGACGATACAATTTTTTTAACCGTTTACCGAATTTAAGGCGGTTCTTAATGCAGTTATTGTCTATACTTACGAATATTGGGTATATGTCTGAGTGTGTATATGTATATAAGTGTATATATATAAGTATGTATTTAAGTATATATATATATATCAGTCATCAGGTTACCATAGTACAGACTCTGCCTAGTTTGGGACCTGAAGACCTTGCGTGAATGTTGTCCCATATTATTATTATTATTATAAAGAGGAATTATTTGATTGTTTGCTTTGAATTGGCTCCGAAACTACTGAACCGATTTGAAAAATTCTTACACTGTTGGGAAGCTACGCTATCCCGGGGTGACATAGGGTATATTACATTTTTTTTTTAAATAAGGAACTTCCATTTTTTTTACCTTTGTGAAGCCGGGAAGGACGCTAGTTTTTTTGAAAAGAAAGAAAAGAAAGAAAACATATTTATTTCTCACAAAATGCAATTTGTATTTTTTTTATAATTTTGTATCGTTGTTACTTCTGACCTCAGTTATACGTCAACCGACTTGTGAAAATATTTTCAGAAAAAGTCATCAAAATCATTTGCCATTTTGATTATATTAAGTTTTTTTTTTTTTAAATTGAAATTCCTTAGACTTCATTCACCTGTACCTATTTTATTAAAATTTTCGACGTTATCATAAAACAAATAGTGATTTTGATAAAATTTTAATGGGACCACGTCGGAAGCGGAACTTCTCGAACAAAAAAATAATTTATAAAGTCTGTCAAAAGTTGGCGGAGAAATCGGTAAACACATATAAAAAAACAGTGAATAGAACCACCCCTAATTGTAATGTAACAAACCGACTAGGACTCACGTGGTAAACACTGGAAAATTACTCTCCGACCAGTTTCGAACTTATTTGCAGTTAGTTCCAGTTACGTGCTGAGGCTCGCGCTCGCCGCCTGGCACGATCATAACTCCCATATGAAGAACTGCAAATAAGTTCGAAACTGGTCGGAGAGTAATTTTCCAGTGTTTACCACGTGATTCCTAGTCGGTTTGTTACATTACAATTATGGAAGAAACTCGCGATAGTTTTCAGACTCAAAAAGAACCACCCCTTTTTTGAAGTCGATTAAAGCAAATCTCGCTATAGTTACTACCAGCCAGGCTCAATTATGTACATAGGCTATAATTAATATCTTTATCATTTAATATTAATGTGTAGTACGATTTTTAAAATTAATTTTAAAAATGTCGTAATTCAGATGAAAATTTCAAAACAAATATTACATCACTGTGATCTAAATATTTGAATTATCATTGGTAGATATTTTGAATTTGATAAGGCTTGGGCTGGGAAATAAGAGTAGGTACGAAACGCTTACCTGTAAGCTCCTTCTCTAGCTCTGCTGGTTCGGCAAATTCACCATAGTCCAAATATGTAGTTAACTTTGTTCGATAACTGCTTCTATTTCTATTGTTTAGTTTAACACCGATTCTCTTTAATTTTGTGTTGTTAAAGCACGAGTTAGTTTGTTTGCGAGCGGCAATCATGATAAATTAATGGAGGCATCAGATACGATTGTATATATTGCTGTTTTGAAGCGACTTTGCAAGTACTAAAACGTACAAAAAACATTGATAATAACAAAAATATAATAATATTTAACGTAACTCTGCCAGTGGAAAATCCCTTTTGAATTAAGTCTTCAACTTTCATTTATAAATCAACCGAGACGTAAAGAATTGTATACACGTAATTCGCCTTCATTTTGCTTCAAATTTATCGTAGCTCTTACAAATTTTAGTTTTTCACTACGTAGTTTTGTATACAGAAATGTTGGCATACTTTCATAAGCTAGTTGGCGGAATAAAGTATTTAAATAAGATGTAACTTTATTTTCGACTTCTGAACGTTCGTCACAAATTATTTTATTTACTAGTGGCGCCCTGCGGTTTCACCCGCGTGGATTACGGTTTTCCCGCTATCTAAATTATCAAATGGGAGCTAAAGTTTTTCCGCAATAAAAGTAGCCTATGTGTTAACCTAGGATCTAAAACTATCTCCATGCCAAATTTCATTGAAATCGGTAGAGCTGTTTGAGCGTGAAGTAACAAACATACACACAAACTTTCATCTTATAATATTAGTACGATATGTGTACATCGCAAAAGTCTAATAATTAAAATTGTTTTGTACTTTGTTTATTGTGTATAATCTATGTCTCCAATTTTTTTTCTAAGATTAATGATATTCTAATAAAAAGCTAAGTTTAATCTGTCCATGACTGGAACTTTTTAAGATGTTGATCACATATAAAAAACAATTAATATTTAAGCATCGGAAAACGTTTACGCCTTTCATATGGACAAGAAAGTGCTAACTCTAATCTTTACACTATGGCTTTAAATTTCGTCACCGTTATTCTATTAGGCTTCTTTCAAGTGTAATGCTCACTATAACTCAGACGTCAGTGGTCGCCTTAATGCTGAAGGAATTGCCTGTCGGCCTGTATATGGCTGCGAATATCTCACGCTATTATAAATTGGGAGCCAGACGGGATTTGTTACGTTCGATTTCCTTCGCGGTGTTTGAGAAACTACAGGTTATGAAGGGTTAGAATCGTGTGAAAGATGTCTCAATAGTTAAGATTATTTAAGAAAAAAATGTAGCTATTAATTGCACTTAAATCCACGCCTTCACAGTACCGTACTGTCGCTTTGGCAAGACTATTTTTTAACCGACTTCAAAAAAGGAGGAGGTTTTCAATTCGACCCGTATGTTTTTTTATGTTTAAGACCTCAGAACTTTCAACTAGGTGAACCGATTTTGATAATCCTTTTTTTATTTGCTAAGCTGATGCTTCCCTTTAAATTTCATGATAAGGGATACGGAAGAAGCCGAAACAATTGTCGATAGTGATATCGAGTTATAACATATTGATGTGTAAATGATTTACACGGTTTTACCAATAAATGAGTATTCTCAGTATTACACTCTTAAATCTGCCGTCAGAATCGTACATTACTATAATTCATTGGTTTCTTATGTAACGAAGTAATTTATAAAGCCATAAACGCCATGATATCTCACTAGCACTCCCATAATAGCCTTGGCAACAATAGTTGAGAAGCAAAAGCTTTTTCATGAGCCGCCTTTTGCCGCGTACAATATACATTCCTAGAAATTTTGGAAAAAGAGAGTTTCTTTGTTGAGAAACTCATTCATTTTCCTCGAAGTGTCCCCGAGTTTTTAATGTTTAAATTAACCTTTGGAAAGACCGTTTTGTTACGTAAATCTCGGTTGACATTTTTTTCGTTTGCCTTCGCTTTTCAAACAACATGGTTAAAAAAATACTATATAAGCTTTTATAGTTCTATTTTTGAATTAAGCGGATTATCAAACTAATTATTAACAACCCATCAGAGGATGCTTCAAAATAGCGCCCATCTCATAGAAATTCCTTAAACACCGTATGAGATGGTATGGAAATGTCATGGGACGAAGTGAAGACTATGTAGTGGAAAATATCTTTAGAAAACAACAAGAAAAAGGGCGCAGATCGCCCTCCTTACACGTAAGCTAAGTCCAAGGACCTGGAACCACCTGGGATAAACAGCCCTGGCGCAAGAAGACGAGGAGACCTTAGATAATGAGACTAGGCAAACAAAAAGAATGATAAAAGAGGATTATTATTATGATTATGTAGAGTTGTACAGAGAAGCGGTGTTAAGATTCAGATGTATATTATTATATATTCCTGGGTATCTTCAAGTCACGAGTGAATAAGTATCTTCTAGGCAAGCGTGCTCCATCGTAGACCGCATCATCACTTAACATCAGGTGAGATAGTGGTCAAACGCCTGCCTTTTCCCAATAAAAAGAAAATAAAAAATGTCACCTTTATATAGAAAATCATCTACGTAATTCATCTTTAATATTTAACATACTTCGGAAGAGCGGGATCCTCTCTCACAGGTATTTCCATACTCTAAGAGTATCCCGAATGAATGCGAGGTAACATAGATTAAGTCGAATTAAAGAATGAGTTTATTTTGATTTGATCATCAGCACAACCGTGAACATGGCGCATGCCGAATCAATTCTCTTTATCCTGTATAGTTCCAGCGTTTGAGCACTGATGGTCAGTCACGATGTTTTATTTTTTCATAAGCATATTTTTTTACATATAAACTTATAATGTGGTCGAAGATGTTATTACGCTAGACATAAGATGCTTACTGACGCTCAAAGACTGCTGCCTGAACACGCTACGTGCTTGGTGACAGATTTTTCAAACTTGAGGGTGGTAGCTAGCCAGGTAGATACATGACAGTACATCACCACCATGCTAGGAATTTGATAACGGTGTTACCTTCACTGCAAGCTCAAGCCGTTCGTGAGGATCGAACCAGCGTCCGTCAGTTTGACAGCCGTCGCTCCCACCGCTGAGCCATCATCGTTTCAAAATATTCATGTCACTTCGACATAACTTTAAACATATTATTTCTCCTTTTTGTTATTAAAACTGACGTGGTTTTAACACGTTATTAATGTATAAAACACGGGAATTACTCACGTAGTAAATCAGAGAGCCGTATTCTCCTTGAAAAAGACCACTGAATGTGGTTGAAACTATAGTCGGAACTCTCTGACTTATTACGTGAGTAACTCCCGTGTTTTATACATTCATAATTATTTCTCCTTTTCACTTTTTAAGATTCATCCACGATGGGCGATTGTTCACATACCTAAATAAAATAATGATTATTTATTTTGTAAACATTATACAACACTATTGATAAAACATGGAGTCCTTCGAAAACACCAGTGTGAGGTTTGCATCCAAAATGGGTTTCCATTCCCATTTCCCCGGCTCATGAACGGAGATTTTAGTGCGAGCGTCAAATTTAGTGTCAATAGGCTTTTGATAATTAAAAACACTACAAATCCAAGAATAGCCCATAAGACGTCAAACAAAGAACGTATTAATAATGACATATAAATCAAGTCCCTTAACAAAAAAAAAACTCGGGAAGAAAAGTTCGGAGCGAATTTTTCTACTTTAAAAATATTGTACCAAAGTACGCCACCTCCCCAAAGGTTGAAATTAAACAGCATCGACGTAAATTAAGCTAAAACACCATAATTCAAAGCGGCTTGACCTCAAAACCCGAGTTTACCAAACGCTGGTTTAAGGAAATTAAAAAAAACAAGGTGAAACGTTTTAAATCAACTTCGCTTGGCCGGATTGTGAGTTATCGTTGTATACTACATAATTATGATAAGACTGATATGTTTTTTTTTCATGGGATATGGTGACGGAACAAGCAAAAGGCCCACGTGATGTTAAATGGTAATATGTAAAATGTCTATAGGTAGATACAATTCGTAAAGAACTGCACTGCGCCTGAGACAGAGTTGGTAAGTGTTATGTGCCTGTAATTTCACCGGAAACCATACCCTTCAAACCAGAACACAGTAATGTGAACACTACTGCCTGGCGGTAGAAGAAGTACCTTTTACGGCGGGCGCGCTTCCCACGAGATCTATTGTTGTAAATAAAAGAACTAAGTGACAGATAATGTTTATAAATATTCAAATAAAGAACTACTCATAAGTGGTCAATGATTTTCACCGAGGAGATTTGTATTAAAATCAGCCGTCAATTCAAAATAGTTTCAGGAATAAAGAGGTTGTATTTATTTTGTGGATTACAAATTTCTGAACAATGCAAGTATATGCATTCAATTGTTTTTAAATAAGTTGATATTAAAGTTTGCCCTGACATAATGTATGAATCTGAATATTGTGCAGCAAAAGAGGTTGATGTAAGAAAAGTGCTTGTGGCAGAGATGCGAATATTGAGATGGATGTGTGGTGTGACTAGTAAGGATTCAATAAGAAGTGGGAATATCAGAGGCAGGTTGAAAGTAGCACCAGTGAATGATAAGTTGAAGGGCTTGGATTGGTATGGGCATGTCATGAAGAGGAATGAAAAACATATAACAAAAAGAGTACTTAGCATGAATGTGGATGGATATAGAGGTAGAGGAAGTCCAAAGAAGGCGTGGATGGACTGTGTGAGGAATGATATGTTTATGAACGGTGTGAGTATTGAGACGACTAATAATAGAAGAGAATGGAAGAGGAAAACATGTTGCGTGCTAACCTTACCTAGTGTGGGATAAGACAAAGACAAAAAGAAGAAGATATTAAAGTAAAGTAAAGTTAGATGTAGTTATTCGTGGTACGGGCACAGCCTCGACTGGTTAGGTGTTTTTAATGTTTTAACAAAATCGGATCGTAAGCTTCGCGTGAAAACCTTAAGACGGTTCCCTTTATCAAATTTAAGCCTGGCAGGGTGTTTGATTGAATTAACATGAAACTTTTGGGCCTTTCCTGACAAATTTATCGCTGTAGGATTTCTACGGACCTCGTAAAAACGAAGTTTAACTTTTGAATAACGTTTTTATTGGATACCGGTTTTTATGTTCCAATTTGGTCGTTCTCTGTTCTGAATTTTGCGATTGGAATCTTGATCATTGTGTACATTTTTAATCTATTATCGGTATTTTTTATTATATTTCACTCGTGCTACTTGAGTACATGTTCTTAAATAGGTATTCGCGATAGCTAGAAAAATACTATACTTTAATACTATTGGATAGAAAAGAAAATTCGCACACTTTACTTATGTAATGCAATTACATGAAGCTACGCTACGCAAAGAGTTTCTTGTGAAACCATTAATTATGAGATTGTACAATGGCTCCATATTACCTTATTAATTGCCGAATTGAAAATGTGAATTTAATTAATTTTTATACTACTTGACGATCTAACGTTTGTCTTGATAGTCAGTGAAGATGTGATTATGTTTATTTTTATGTATATTATCTTATATTTCTAAGTTATGTTATGCGTTACGTTCCAACTTGTCGCATGACGCGTTTTGTTTCCACATTCATAGTGCGTACAGCTAATGAGTGAAATTAATTAGCTAAATCTGTTTTCGCATAATATACAATCTGGGTATCTTCCGGACACGAGTGAATAGGTTGGCATAATAGGCAGGTGTGTTTCATTGTAGACCGTATCATTACTTAACATTATGTGAGATAGTAGTCAAATGCTTGACTATTCCCAATTTAAAAAAATACCTGAAGCAATCTCAGTAGAAAAAAATATTTCATCATCTTATTTTTTTATGTCTTCATAAAACTCTACCTTGCTGCCACCTCACAAGCAATTACGCTTTCTTATCAATCTTTCTACGACATTAAGAAGCACTGAATAGGGGTATATTTTTTTTCATTTTTGCAGTTGAAATGCTCAAATGAAGTAGGGGCAGGCTGGAGCATTTAAAAAAACGCCATCTCGGCTATAAGAAGACGGTCATTAAACAAGATCGCTATCATAATTGAATTAAAAATTCCGACACGACCGTGCTTAAGTGTCGGGACAAGAGGGTAGGTGGAGGTAAGGATGATGTTACACGTCTTGATTCTATCGGCGTATCATTTATAATTGAAGCATATTACATAAATGTGAAGCGATAGCTTAGCGGGGGGAGCGTCGCCTTTCAAACTGACGGACACTGGTTCGATCCCCAACAACAGCTCGAGCTGTCGGTGAAAGTAACACCGTTATCAAATTCCCAGCATGGTGGTAGGGTACTTTCGAATACCCGCCTGGCTAGCTACCACCCTCAAGTTTGAATAACTGTCACCAAACACATAGTGTGTTGAGGCAGCAGTCCTTGAGAGCCAGTGAGCATTCTAGATCTAGCAATGAAACAAAGTCATCCTTACCTTAAGCGGAATTCAACTTGTGATCTTCAATTGATCACATACTAGGTGTTAGGTTCGTTTTTCACGAGAATGGAGTAAAAAGCTTTATATCCTGTTTGTTTAAAAAATACTAGTCGTACGTCATTCTCTTACAAAATGATTTAATCTATAAAAAACCTGTTGGTAGGTATGCATATTTTAACATTGATCTTTATTATTTAAATTCCTACTAATATTATATTCCTACTAATATTATTTATTACTTCTTCAGGCTCAAACGGTTACACCGATTCTGATGAAATTCGGTATGTAGATACTTCAGGTCCCGGGATAACACATGGGCTACTTTCCATCATCATCATCAATCAACATGGTTAAAAACGCGGTGAAAAGTTAAATTTAAAATGAAAGACTATATATATATATATATATATATATATATATATATATATATATATATATATATATATATATATATATATATGCTCAACTTAACGGTTTAAGAGTTTTTTTTTTTTTCACAAAAGGTCATCAGGTCCCAAACTAGGCAGAGCCTTTACTGACCTGATGTCTGATATACATACTTATATACATATACACACCCAGACACAGGTCAAACAGACATGTTCATACACACAAATGTTTGACCTGTCCGGGAATCGAACCCGGGACTAGCGGCTCAGAAGGCAGAGTGCTACCAACTGCCGCCAACCGGCCAGTCAGTTAAGAGACAGATCCGTCATAAACGCGCTATTTGTGATGATAAGACGCGTCGTATAACCAAGCCCTTAAACTCACAGAGCGCAAGACAAGCCCCTAAATGTAGGGACGTAAGACGTGCTAACGTTGTACAGTTTCGAGAAAGCCTAGTGGATACTTTAGAACATTTTTATGTAAAAAGGGGTAACGGAGACAAGGTGAATTGAAAATGTTAAGCCATCATATTGTTATAGCGTTTTATTGGTTTTATTTTCAATTATAGCCGGGTTCTATCGATACTTATTTTATAAGGTTGTTGTGTATGAACAACGCAGGTCCTGCAAATTAGCAACAAGGCAGGTTTGGCTTATTTTATTTAATTTATTATTTAAGGATCTTCAAACAGTACATAACAAAACATTATAATTGAATGCGAAAAATATAAGTATAGGTAGTTGATGTACCAACAGCGTAGACCACAGATTAATAACATAAATAATTACATAAAGTCTAACAGAACAAACCAGAATTTGTTTACGCTTTAGTTTACCTATGTCTATGTATGTTAATTACTGTAATAAATACAATATGTCCTTAAAGTAGGTTAGAAAGGAAGCTTAATCACTTTGACTACTAATGTTAATAGATTTTATCAAAGCTTATAGAAATAAAACAATAATAATAATTAAGATTCCGATTCACATGAGAAAAATATTATCAAATACAACTCGGCTGAGCCTGAGAATTTGCGGCATTTTTTTATTTTTTTTTATTTTTTTCATGTCTGTAGCCAAATGTCGATATACGGTATCGTAACGCGGTCACTCAGTATGGTCTTATAAGCAAGCCGGACAGCGACCTGGCAGAGGACTATGCTTGGGGTTTTCTCCCCAAAATCCTTCAAACTAATATTATAAGTGCAAAAGTTTGTGTGTACGTGTGTATGTTTCTTACTTCTTCATGCTAAAACGGCTACACCGATTTCGATGAAATTTAGTATGGAGATAGTTTATGCACTTGATTAAGACATAGGTTATTTTTATCTTTGATAAAGTGTAGTTCTTGTGGGATAATTGAGGTAACGGGAAAATCGTATAAGCCGCGCGCGTGACACAGCGAGGCGCTACTAGTTAGTTAAAAAACGCTGAAAACCTTGAAATGGTGTAATTTTATATCAGTCTTACTGTCCCAAAATCCTATGAGTTATAGAAATTTTAGCTAGTTAGGCGGGTACCAAAAGCGCCATACAACCATAACATTAATTACACCATGATATAACTTTGACCAAAAGCTAATGAAATAAAAAATAATATACGCACTGAAATATACCAGACAGAAAAATAAGAAATCTAGTGTTTGGCGTCAACCTTGACTAATGAATACTAGTCTCAGATTGTCAACCTTAACTGTTCTTAAATTAATTCCCTAATTCTCCGCTTTATAGACACTATATAGAACTTACAAAAAGTTTGTGCTACCTAATCGATCTTCCCATCTCTATACCATTAATATGTTCAGTTTAAAGTGGTAATAGGAACGCTATCCTGCTAGCTCAAGGCGCGCCTGTCAGTTTGTCAAACGACGCAGACGTACCCGCAGGCGGGAGGTAGATAAGGTGAACTTTATGTGTTGCACCGGGGATGGGAGGGAGCGAAAACTGAATTACTGAACCAGAGCTGAGACTAAAGTAGATAAGTACAGTCTAATGTAATTATCACTTTTTGTGCGGCAATTAATAACTTATTACATGAATATTAATATAACAAATTTAAATTGATGTCCGTTGGGATTGAAATGTTTTCGAATAGACTGGCAAGTCCAGCATGGGACGGCCACTGGCAAAGTGGATAGGCTACCTGACTAAGATCGCAGGAAAATACTGGATGCGGGCCGCTTCCAACCGGACAACCTGTAGCCTAAGATGATGATGAATAACCTATTAAATTAACCAATGAAAGAGTGACAAACTTCAATACATTCGTCCTCACGAGATTCCTTGTTTGTAATATTCATGGCATGAAAGCATTTGAAATGTGCGTACATAGGATGCCAAAAGTATTATGGATCGATAGAGTTGAGAAATAGAACGATTTTATATAATTTGAGTCTGAAAACTATCGCGAGTTTCTTCCATATTTGTAATGTAACAAACCGACTAGGACTCACGTGGTAAACACTGGAAAATTACTCTCCGACCAGTTTCGAACTTATTTGCAGTTCTTCATCTGGGAGTTATGATCGTGCCAGGCGGCGAGCGCGTCAGTTACGTGCTGAGGCTCGCGCTCGCCGCCTGGCAAACTGCAAATAAGTTCGAAACTGGTCGGAGAGTAATTTTCCAGTGTTTACCACGTGAGTCCTAGTCGGTTTGTTACATTACAAAGATTTTAGATAAGTCCCATTGTATGTATATATTTATGAATATACAAGTATGACACATTAGTACTGATAAAGATTTAAAAGCTTGTGATTTACACCACAGCCAATTTTCTCCTTAGACTTAGTCTCGTTCGTATGCCAATATTATTGTGACGTTCACGGACAAGATAAATTTATTGCGGTTTTCTAGTTTATTCGGAACATTTGCAAATTAAATTCACTACTAGATCCAATTTGACTGGTCGGTTGGCGCAGTTGGTAGCACTCTGCCTTCTGAGCCGCTGGTCCCGGGTTCGATTCCCGGACAGGTCAAACATTTGTGTGTATGAACATGTCTGTTTGACCTGTGTCTGGGTGTGTATATGTATTTAAGTATATATATCAGTCATCAGGTTACCATAGTACAGGCTCTGCCTAGTTTGGGACCGGAAGACCTTGTGTGAATGTTGAAAAAAAAAAAATTGTCACATTTATGGCTACGAGTTAGAATTAAAAACAAAGCTGCTGCCCCCTGATTCAGAACTCTTCGATAGCTAACCAAATGGTAATGACTAAATCCCGCATTACAGACCATTTATAAAACTACTTAAACATTTGGTAGACAATTTTCGGAGTGAGAGAAGTATAGAATATTCCATTACATTTAAGATATATGTGCAAATTAAAAAAGTTCAAACTACAACGGGGGGAGATGGTCTGGCATTAATAATTGCATATATATACTTTGAACCTTAACATAATTACTTACGCTAGATCTATACACTAAAAAAAAGTCTTACCCACTTTCACTACATGTCCATAGAACATTTTCAACTTTTTCTTGTAATTAGTACAGATTTCATTCCCTTTTTTACTATAACAACCCCTCCCCCCTCCCTTACTTATTATAAGCTTGCGTTTGATAATTGTCTCACCTGATGTTAACTGATGACGCTGTCTAGGATGTACCACGCAAACCTAGAAGGAACAGTATTGTACGTATCGGGAAACACAGACTCGGGCAACGAGTTCCATTCCATGGCAGTGAGCATTAAGTAAGTGGAAGCAAAACGCTTCGTACGTATAGGTTGTATATCTACCATATAGCGATAGCGAATTGCCGTACGTAGAGTCGACCGATGACAGAACGAGGAGGTTGAAATCAGATTATATAATTCCAGTGCACATTCTCCGAAATGTATCCGATAGGGAACCGCTCGCGGTGTTCAAGGCTCTGTAGCCTACGTTCCACCAAAGAGCTACTGCCGATATTTACTTGTATTTTTTTAATATTTTCCTGGATATCTAACACTGACAGCTGGTAGAGATTCAAAACTTAATTATAAATAATAAAATCAAGTTCCCCATCATTCCCGTGTATAGAAAAACATTTACTCGAGGTGAATGTTTTTCACGATTTTCAGCAAAACGGTAAGTTTTATCATAAAAATACCACATTCAAAAATTGTATATCATTTTTTTTCCATACACGAGAATGATGGGGAACTTAAAAAAGAATTACAATTCTGATTTGAATAATTTCTCTGATTTTCAGCTTGTGATTTTATGAACCTTTACTCTCATTTTTTGGTTTAGATTGACCGGACTATAATGTGCCTGTCATAGAGATTCTAATATATGTAGTTCTGTGGATGCGCATCTTCATTAAATAGATGCATAATATGCACCATATAATTCCGAGTTGTATATTCCTCACAAAGCTAAGGTATCTCGTTTGCTGTATAATCTGCTTTAATTCAATTTAGAGGAGAGTGGTGGAGCGCGCACTTTGCATTTGGCTCGTTATGATTCAACATTTCTATTCGAGTCTTATTTAAAGCTTTATTACTATTAACTAAATAGATGATTTGTGGGACAGCTCGGCTTGAGAACTTGAGACTCTCGAGTCGATAGAGAGGCGAGCTAAAAGACTCATCAAGAACGACCCTCTAGTCGAGAAGATACTTCAAAGCCTGCAAAACCGATGTAAAGTCGCTAGTTTATCGGAGTTTTATCGGGTTCATTAGGGGAGTGCGGTTTGGAGTTACATAGTTTACATAATTTGATTCCACCATCCCCATTCCATCTAAGAACGACCAGACGGACAGAATGAAGGTTAATTCTGATTGAACATAAAATTTAATTTACTTCGCTAATTTATTACTGAAAAAATATTTTCAAAAGACCATATTTTTCCTATATGAAAAAAAAAACTCGATGTAACGACAAATGCGCTTGAACTGTGTCTTACATAAGAAGCATTATTAATTAATTATATGCTTGCAACACGTTTCCACGAATAATCCTTCGGAGCCGCCGTTGACTCTCACCCTGCTCAGGGGAGAGTCAATCGTAAATATTACTATATATATATATTGAATCAAAATGTAACAAACCCTTTTGATGTTTTTCACTGTAGTAAGTGTGAACGTAATTTATTGACATCTGAAAAAGAAAAAAGTTTCGAAGCAAAGTTCTTATGTGAAAGTTTGTAAAATATATTGTTAATCGACTTTAAAAAAGAAGGCAGTTCTCAATTCGAAAGTATGTTTTTATTTGTATGATGAATCGATTTTTTAATGATTCATTTTTTTTGGTAGATCATACTTCAGGGTTGGTTCCATTTACATTTTATCAAAATAGATTTGACGTTTTTTAACAAAATCATCAAAAAAATATACCCAGATAATGTTTTTGAGAAAAAACGTGTCGTGAATGAGTTTTGGAAGTCGGGTACTTAGTTTAGTTTTTAAAAAGGTACTACGTGATCTACCACAATAGTGTACTTAATTTTTGAGTAGATTGTCACTTGTTTAATTAGATTTAAAGGAAAGTTGTACAAAGCTGTCCATTCATATAATATACAGCTCAACAAAATATATAGGCATCTTAATTGTCGATCACGATTTTTCACAAAGCGTAAAGCACTATCGCAAACATAATACATATTTAATTCTCCTGACAGCTGACGGAATAATCGATGGAAAAAAATCTTTGTTTCCTCGGTTTTACAGTTCAAAATAGCGTGAGGTGTGAAGTTTAACGTATGGCAGGATCTTAATTTGCGATATTGAATCAAAGGAGTTACAGTCTGCGCTTTGTGTCGCTTGTTCGAAGCTATTAAACATGTGATAGGGTTGCTAGCGCTATCGTAATAATGTTTTTCAGTTATCAGGATAATTTTATTTGATTTTATCGAGTTGTATCAGGAAGCGAAAAAAAATGGTCTAGTTGTCTGTACGTTGAAGCGAAGGCAGGTGAACGTCAAATCGTTGTTCGTGAATATATTATTATTGTAAATAAATATAATAACATAGTATATAATATAAATAAATTTTCCATACATGTGTAAGACACAAAAAAAATGAAAAAAAAAAATGAATCTTAGTAACACAGACGTTATTCTGTCTGTGTTTAAACAATTCGATGTCATATAAATTTTTATGGTTATGTGTCAAGAAACAAGCAGGATACGTTTAAATTCATTATCGTGTTCTATGCATTTCTAAAGTTCGTTGGTACGATTAGCGATTTTAAGCATTATGATTACAATCAAAAAGACTATGAATATGTCTCTCATAGGTTATTAAAAAATAACGAGGCCGGTAGGTCATACACGTAATAATCTATATAGATATATAGGCAAAAAATGAGGCAGTTGATATAATTTCTGTTGTTATAAAATTGTGGCACCCCTACGCTGAGATCTCACTATGTACACCGCCTGTGGATTAAGGTGTTTCTGTAGGCATTAAATTGGAACTGAAGGATTAATTTCATAAAGGAATAATGTTCCTAGTTCCAAACATAAACCTCCGAAACGCCAGGCTATGAAACGTTGCGGGCTTAGTATTGTTTAATTTGTTTTGCCTACACACTGTGCGGCTGTATTTTGATGATAGCTACAATGAAGACTAGTTTAATAATTGTAGAATGCTTCGACAGCTGTTTCAAGAGCCTCCTATTTAGGAAAGTAAAGAAGCTACTATGACTGGATAACGGAGAGTAATTTGACGGTATATCATATGAGTCCTAGCCCAGGGCTTGGCAACCTGCGGCTCGCTAGCCTCATGCGGGTTCTTTCCATAGTCAATTGTGGCTCCCAGTTCCCTAATAATATATATCTTGACGATTGATCCCCACAAGGACGTGTTGGAAGTGGCACGTATCAAATGGTACATATAATATACATGTAAAAAGTCAGTGGTCTTGACTTGACGGTCGCCGTGGCGCACTGGTTACTGTCAGTAGTCTCCGAAACCTTGGGTTCGAATCCTGGCAAGGGCAAACATATGTGCGATGAGTGTAGATGTTTGTCCCGGGCTTGGGTGTTTGTGTGTGATAAAAAAGGTAATATCTGAAAAATATTTTAAACAAGCTGTCCCCGCGGTTTTACCCGCGTAAAAACGGTGATTATGGTGATAAAGAAAATAAGACCATACTGTGTCATCCAGGGTATAAGCTATCTGTATACCAAATTTCATCCAAATCCATCTAGCTGTTAATAATATACAAACAAAAAATACGTAATCTCAAGCAGGCGCTTCAAGTTATCAGCAGTGTTGTACAATTTATATCCGTGCCGTCATGTGCTGAAATAAATAGTATACATACATATACAAACTCTGGCATTAATAATATTTAGTTTGATTTGAAACATTGCTGTACTTGAATTTTTACTACGCATCCTCGAACAGTACTTATTCGCGCGTTTTTAATTTGTTTTTATTTTCGCGCCACTTTTATAACCGACCAATACAATACTTTTTCAAGATTTACCTATTTGGTTACAGCCCGTGACCATAGAGCAGTACAGAGTGATACTACTCTATCGTGTACTGTTGTACTCTATACATAACGTAACGTACAGAACGGGATTATAAACTCTTTTACGCCATACTTCACAGCGGGCGTAAAAGTGTTTGTACGCCCGCTTCAAAACTCTCTAAAAGAAAAGGTCTACATTGCTCGCACTTATAGACGAACCAATCATTGTTTTTTGAATAAAAGGGTTGAAAATGCCTTTTCACCATGTTTTAGAACTCATCGCTATGTTATCATCCCCATAGGCTCAACCTGAAGTAGGATTTTGTACCTTTAGAGCAGAATTCCCCAAATCGTTTGTGTTCAAGGTACACCTAGCAAATCAAGAAATTTTGATGTACACGCTACAAAAACATAAATTTAATATTTATACTTTAATGAAATCATCAAAACGGCTTTCTGAGAAATATACTGTTCCCGGCAGCTGAGGGGTCTAATCATGTTAAAATAAATGTTAAAGTAGACTGCTTTTTCTTTGTCTTATATTTAATCATAGAAGGTTCTTAAGTTTCCGGAATAAGTTGTTAAACACTTTTATTCGTTTATTTATAATTATTTATTTACCTCAATCACTAAGTAGTTTACCAGAACACTAGTATATTATATTTATGGAAAAAAACCTAAGCAAGTTAAAAATCTTCTAAAAATATTATTTAATAGACAAGCATAAAAAAGAACGATTGGGGGAAGCATGTCGATCCTGCACAAAATAAATAAATAAAAAAGTTGTTTGTCAACGCATAATATTTATATAGCCGTTTGTCAGGGGCTATTGAATTGAATTGTAATGAATTGAATTTTTCGTGACTAATTAGTTTTAAATCTATTTAATTTAACTCTATTTTAATTTAATTTAATACTTATTTTATTTTATTTTATTCAATTGATTAACTTATGTGTATGGGTCATAGTAACCTGAAATAAATGAATTTTATTTATTTATTTATATAGTCTGATAACGTGCATGCTCCACAATCCTACATAATTATGTAAAAAATAAACAGTTTTTAATTTATTTTTTTACTTTTTTAAATTCACTTTTATTTATTTTACTTGTAATATTTTCATATGTAACTGATAAAAAAAAACATGTCACAACTAATGACCGTGGTACACTAGCCTAACGGCAATTTGCAGAACACTGCTCGAGGTTACCATCTCTTCATACAAAGTAACATTCTTCACAAAATGTATGCAAGAAGCCATCTAGTCCGCAGGTGAGGCTTCCTTCCACATTTCCACATTCACGATGAAATTGATGGTCCCCGTATATATTCACAATCTTCGACGCCGGAGATAAACGCAACACTGTAATGTCACATAAACTGAAAAGATTATTAGCAGTAAACCTCCGCATTTGCTGATGGTGCAGCGTGCTTGCACATTTATATGCTACTAGCTAAATCCCGTGTTGCGTTGATTGATGATGATGATAATGAAAAGTAGCCTATGTGTTATTCCGGGACCTAAAGACATACCAAATTTCAACCATATCCGTTTCACCCGCGTGGTGATGAAAATGGTTAACGAAGGTGATGATGAAAATGAGTCTATGTGTTAATCGGGGTAAAAGCTATCTCTATACCAAATTTATATTAAGCCTATATATATTTATATATTATATTTGTATATTATCTAGTCGTTTAGGCGTGAAAGAGTAACAAACATATAATATTAGTAGGATATCGTTTGATGCAGTCAGATATGAGATAAGACGTACAAATTTATAATGAACATATGACTAGCATGGACGTTAGTCAAAATTATGTTTAGACTCGTAGCGCCCCGCGATTTCACCCGCGTGGATTACGGTTTTCCCGCTACCTCAATTATACCATGGGAACTATACTTTTTCCGGAAAAAAAACCTTGTGTTATTCCAGGGTCTAACCCTGTAATCTGTACAGCGGTAGTAATATTATATAAGTTAAAATTTATAGTATGCCGCTTTGATTCGGAATACTATATCTCAACAAGTTTCCGCCATTTTGTTGGTCGAAATATGTGGAATTAGGCAGAACGAGTGCTCTTTGTTTCTTTATTTCTTAACGATATTTGACGATATATCGAACTTACGTATTGATTTAAGGCCCAGCTATAGAATCATATATAAAACCTGCGGCTTACCGGTAGATCGTATAGTCTTGTTGGCAGGACGCCACACGTGCTATCATTAACTCAAGCAATTACCCTGGAAACTTACTCGACTTGTTAAAAACAATCCACATTCGTAACTAAACCCACGGCCTCTTTGGAAAAATCTTTGGAAAAATCTTTGGAAAAATCCCCACTGATTTGTTTCTGAAAATTGATTTTTTCCTAATTTTCAAACCATTCTAATGCACTGTCTATAAACCCTCGAATAAAAGGGCCTATAAAGTTTTTTCACACCCTATCTATGCAGATTCGCCCTTCGGCGTTTAGCTTACAAAATTGAATTCCACGAGGCGTTCTCTGCGTAAACTATCCCACAAGGTGGGGGCGATCTGATCGCGGTTTCTAAGTCACAGTGCACAGAAGACAGTAAAGCTGTTTAGTACATTTCAATACTTCAGACCACTTTAATATATTCCTGAAACAATGACTTAAAAAACTAACAAATTATGTAGTGTGTTATAGATATGAGTTATCAAAAAAATATGTCACAAAGCATCAATGAAACAGCTAAATTTTCGCTTCCGCTAAATTCTATAAATAGGTTGCGATTCACATTCGTATTCAGAAAAGCTTTTATGTAAATGTGTTGAATTTAGGGTTTTTTATGTTAGTGGGAGCCTTAAATTTGATCGGAGTAAAAACATATTAAAAACATTGATCTAATTTAAGATTCTCAAACAACTTTTCCTGGATTCTGGGTGTGTAATCCCACACGTGTGTGAATTTTCTGTGACTCTGCAGTAAAATTAAATGATTCCTACTTCTGTTTTGTTTTCCGTTTTCTGTGGCGTTCACTACTAAAGTACACCGTAAAGACCTACGATTTGCATGCGATCTAACCAGCTGTTCTACAGTGCCTTCACGATTGTTATTGTGTATTGATAACTGCGGTTATTACGTGTGGACGTGCTGCCAATGTAGCTGCTCCATAATGTAGCTACTTATTGCCTGGCAATGGCGTTCTGGCACTAGTCTAGTAGCTATATTCATTGCAATTTTAGTATCGTTTAAATGCACGCTGCAGTTACGTGTACCGCTTTTGTTTTTACGATCATTCTATAATATTATATATATATACGTAAGTGTGCATTTTAATAGAAAATGTGTCATTTTTTGATGCACGCGAACTAACGCGAGGAATCTATAATGGTTTCGGCCTCATTTCGAAGCCCTCATTGAGTGCGATAATAGGTTAATTCGTTTTAATGTTTCGCTTTACACTGATGACTAATTTATATGTTTTTAAAATGATGATTGTTTTACAGATTTTGTAAAATAATCGCTTTTTGTTATTAGATATATATATAAAAATTTGTAATATGTACTTTACACTGTTTTTCACGGGTATAACGTGGTACTTACGCGTAGTCGATCGTGATCGACTAATAAAATAAAATAAATAAAAATAAAATATTCATTTATTGCGTCATAGTGACAGATTTCAAATAATGCTTAAGGCTTTACATTAAAAATAATCTTACATTTAGACCTACCGACTTATGTATATTTATTTTATATTTATTGTCCCATGTTAGATGAACTTTGGGCAATTGGACTACGCGTAAGTACCACGTTATACCCGTAAAAAACAGTGTAAAGTAATTATGAACGTGAGTTTTAATATTATTATATATAATATGTGTTATAAAACGTGAAAATAAAAAAGTCATTACTTTGGGTAAGCTAAAGTATTTCTTTCGAGCTATGCTAAGTACTTCACTAATCATCACCAAAATCTTCAAGCTGAGGTCATCCAGCATCCGAGATCCAACGCACGTCTCCTTAGCGCCAGCTTGCAGGGGACTTTAAGCTAAAATAACACATGTTTGACTTTAGAGACGGGATATTTTAGAGTGTTTTTGGTTCCCAATATTTCGGCACTGTTGCTACCGCCATGATCACGAGTCAACTGATAGTATTTTGGGGGTGACATCTATCTATTATTATTTATTTTTTATCACACTCAGCCCCCCGCACTAGGATTTACTGTGTCGCGAGAAGCATGGACAGACACAATCACGGCACACAAACACCTAAGATCCGGGACAAACATCTACACTCATCGCACAAATGTTTGCCCCTGCCGGGATTCCAACCCAGGATCCAGAAGACACAGAAGTCATGTCAGTGACAGTAACCACTGCGCCACGACGACCGTCAAATTATTAAAATATATATAGTAGTCAAATCGGTCTACCCTCTTTCTTTCACGATTTATTCCATAGGACGTTGTTGCTACTGTCACTAATGTCACTTGCAATATATATCTGTTTCGGACACACGAAGCTGTATTTATTTTCGAACATGTCGAGAATATCGAGAGCCAAAATTAAAAATACTCGGTAAATATCCCGTTGCCAAAGTCAACTCAATCAATAATACTTTTTCGTAAAGACTTAGCTCTTTTTTATTTATTACTTCTGTTTGTGGCCATAAAACCACAGGTTTGTCGTTTCCACTTCACCAGTACCAGAGAAATCATTTATAAAATATTCAGATCATGTTCAAACTATTTAAATTTTAATAGACCATAAACCATTCCTAAGCTCGAAATATAATTCCTGTCATGCCTTCACGCCCTTTCGCCATGAGTCGTAATGGATCGTGTGTGACCACGCATAATGAAGATGCACACGCACCCTAGTACGATTTATTTTTGTAATTCCAGCAGTAGTGTAGCATAGACATTCATTTATATATATAACATTGAATGTTCAACGATACTTTATAAATGGCAGTACAATTTTGGATCCAATTCTTTCTTGGTACCAAAACTGATTAATTCTAATAATTTGGCGATAGTGGCATTGCATTGCACAACGCAACCCGCGGTTGCGTGTTATATGTTGTACCGAAATACCTAACTAATGATGAGTAGATAAAACGCGAGGTACAACTGAGAGACGGAATGATATGAAGAGCATAGCAAACTGAGCTACTTAGTACTTCGTTAGTGTTCACACATAAATAGCGTTTTCGCGATGGTTCTGAATGATGAATTAAGTATGCAAAAAAAATGTTTACCAAAAAATGGACCGACTTCAACACTCTAAAGTGTGAAATAACTTGTTGAAGTCGGTACCATTATGGTTCCAAAGTAACTAATATCAAAATATTGTGCTCATGGTACCTACTGACACATGACACATGAGTAACAAAGGTTTCCTTTCATTCCCTTATACACAAAACACACATACATTAACTTCACACATTATACACAATTATATACTCCCAAATTGCACATAAATCCTAATATAAGTGTCGCTATATAATCCAAATGAAGTGAACTGAAATTTGTAGCATTTTTTTTTATGTTCTCGTTATTTTTTTTAACCTTAGCTAATTTAATTCGGCGAAAATCTTAGTCCGAGAAAAAGGGGTAGACTGAAAAACAGCGTTTCGTTTGCTACATTGTAAATGAAACACAAGCTGAGTCTATCCCTATTGCTCTATAATTACTCAAGTTAATGTGTCAGTGTTTAAATTAAGTAGAATATTATTTAAGTAGGATATTTTTAAAAGTGTTTATTTATCTAGGTCTACTGTAGTTCTTTAGTATGCTTGAGCAATAAATGGATGTTTTATTATATTTTTATTTTTAAAGGTCACTTAATTGAGTGAAAAAAATATTTTTCACTGGTTTTAGTGACCTTTGTAACTCATGGGATCAATTGTCATTGTGGTGTAGGTATATAATAATATAATATATATTTATTAGGCCAAAGTTACATTTAAGTTTAATTTGTAAAAAAACTAGTTACAATGATTCATTTTCCAACTGGTATCTAGTAAACCAAATGCAATATGGTGTAGGTGTGTTCACCGATTTTTATGAAATTTAAATGGGACCACACAAAAAGGACCAGCTGTCAAATAAAATAGAACGATCAAAATCGGTCACCCAGTCGGAAGTTATGCGGTAACAAATATAAAAATAAACAAAAACATACGGGTCGAATTGAGAACCACCTCCTTGTTTTGAAGTCGGTTATAAACCGAATTTCTCACATAAGACTGTAAATAAGGTTTTAGTCACAGCTCTAATCTTGCAACTTGATTAGTTTTGTGTATACTTATGTATATTTTACGTGATATCTTACGTTTATAGATATTGAAATTAAAATATGTATATAGGTGGATTAACTATTTAATGGCAATTATAAAATGTAGACAGACGACCTGACTAAGATCGCAGGCAAGGGCTGGATGCGGGCCGCTTCCAACCGGTCCTTGTGGAAATCAATGGGGGAGGCGTATGTCCAGCAGTGGATGTCCTATGGCTGAGATGATGATAAAATGTAGTACGTATATATAGTACTAATGATAGCTTATGGTTCGACAATCGGCGCAGCGGTCTTATCGGTAATGCAATCCCACACTACAGAATTCTGGCCGGTTGACACAGTTGGTAGCACTCTGCCTTCTGAGCCGCTGGTCCCGGGTTCGATTCCCGGACAGGTCAAACATTTGTGTGTATGAACATGTCTGTTTGACCTGTGTCTGGGTGTGTATATGTATTTAAGTATATAATATCAGTGTTCAGGTTACCATAGAACAGGCTCTGTCTAGTTTGGGACCTGAAGACCTTGTGTGAATGTTAAAAAAAAAAATAATATAAAAAAAATTGGATGGACAGGATAAATTAAAAATTGTTGATGTGCAGAAAGTATGTATTGCAGGATGCGAAATTTTTATTGTTTCACATGACAATTATGCTATCTTATTTAATGTAAAATATTCGTACTCACCGGATTTAATGTTTTCTTAATGCGCTTTAAATATGATTATTTTGATGATGATTTGAAATTTACGATTGTTTCCCGCCTCATTTTGTATCCAGTGGTAACAAACCACTGGACCAAAAATGCATTGTTTACGTTGTATTCTAAAAAATACCGAGGGATATGCATTATGCATTTTGGAACAACTAATATAAGTAATTGTTGGAATTGGTGATTAATTGTTATATAACTATGAAAACATGACGCCATATCCTTTGACAGCATATCACACGAATGTCAGCTGGTATTGTTTGACCTAGGGGTTATTGGAGAATTAATGGATGCTGGACTCTGGGTGACCTGTTTGTAAGAGATAAGGTGACCCTTCGTGTGTGTATATATTGTACTCTATTTTGATACTTAAATCCTTTTTTTCACACTCTCACACCCCCGCACTAGGATACCCTGTGTCGCGGGAGGTATAGACACACACAATCACAATACACAAACATCCAAGACCCACGGCCTGTGGGCCTCGGCCCACGATTTCCCCGTTACCTCAATTATCTCACGTGAACTATACTTTTCCGAGATAAAAGTAGTCTATGTGCTATTTCAGGGTCTTACCTATCTCCATACCAAATTTCATCGGAATCGGTACAGCCGTTTGAGCGTGAAGGACTAGCAGATGTTTTTAAATTATTTGCTTCTCTCACGGGAACAGCCATAATTTAGGGTGTAAACTTACCAAACCATACCAAATTACATCGAAATCGGTGCTGCCGTTTGAGCGTGAAGGAGTAACAAACATACACACATACGCACAAACTTTTGCATATATAATATTAGTAGGAGTAGGATTATCTCCTGCCTATTGGAACAACTATTAAGGGTACCTAAATAAGGTTAAAAAATTGATAACGTAAGGTTAAAAAAAACATTATAAAATATGTTTCCCTCATAATAAAATAAATGATTTTTCGCCTCCAAAATTTTTTCTACTCAATGTAAACGCTTCAGTATTATCCTGAAACTTTCTTTTCAGCTCGAATTTTTCCACTATATTTTTAATCTTCCATAACAAACATCTCGGTATGCAGAAACGCACAATAGCTCCCCTCTACCACCCTCTACTAATGGAAGTGGGAGAATGGGGTGGACAGTACAGAAATGTGCATCGCGTACAACCGGACCAGACACGTGGAATTCAATAAAGAACGGATTACCGTTTGAGAAATTGCCGATTTTACAAAATGAACGTTGAAGTGAAAAGAGAAAACTCCATAAATAATTACTATTTCATAGTTATATTTAAAAAATTAGGAAACGTGAACGTCATATAAGGTTTGAAACTGACATTAGTAATACAAGAGCATCATCGAGAAACTAGCAAACATGGCGTATGCAAAGCCCTAATTCTGTTAATCACACGAACTAGCTAAAATTCACTAAAATTCTTCAAAATAAAAAAGTTCGTATTCTATTAACGCTGCTTAAATATAAATTCCTATGACTCCATACAACGCTCATACTAATATATTATTAGACGAGTTTTATTCGATTGCTGGCTAATTGTGGGTAGTTTTAGTAGGCACCTAATAAGTGGCAACTTAATTTACTGAAAAGTACCCGCAAATTTGATTTAATATTTTAATTTAAGTGATGTTATTAATAAGTGTCGTAATAATTTAGACTTTATCGTAACGATATAAGAACTTATTTTACTTATCTAATTTTCCAGAATTTTCGTTTAGTTTAGTAGAATAAGCGACACGTGAATCACTACCAAAATATCGAACAAATAAAATACATAGTAAATATTCAGATTGTATTATTAATTTTTGTATCATCAATGTACTTAGTCGAAACCAATGGCCCTAATTCTGTTAATCACTCGGCCAGCTAAAATTCTTTAAACTGAAATAGGTCTTTTACGTTTTACGCTTAAATTCAAGTTCATATGACCCTATACAACGTTGTCACTAATATTAGACGAGTTTTATTCAATCGCTGGCCAACTGCGGGTAGTTTTAGCAAGCAGGATTTTAAATAAGTGGCCACTTAATTTACCTAAAACTACCCGCAAATTTAATAAAAACATCTACTTTTACTGTTAATATTCATAAGTGTCATACTCAAAATATAATAATATAATGCTACATGTGAGCCAGCTACTGTCATTCTTAAATTGTACACATATTATGACTCTTTTAAGAATCTTTTTATGACTGTCTATATATATTTGGTGAAAATTCAAACGAATAAATCCACCAAAAATCATGAATCATTATAACCCATACATATTCTGAACCCAAGTCCCAGACGATTTACGTACCACCCGCAGACTGATGGTGCCTATTAAGGCAATCCATCTCTGGCCCTGAATTATTTATAGATAAAGATGCAGCTAAGTGCAGTTGGGATCAACTGGGTGCGAAATGGATTTTACAAGTAGGGGTTATTTTACAGTACAAATGAATTTAGTTGATAACTTTGATGGTTCGGAACGTTTTGAGAAATCAAACAGAATAGGACCGCGCGTAAAGGGTTATCTTCGATTATAGTTAGTTTCAAAATAAGTTCATTTATGCATTTAAATCTTACTAATATTATAAAGGCGGTTTGACTGTCGCTGTGGTGACTGCGCCACGGCGCAATGACAATAACCACTGGGTTAGTGTCATTGACATGACTTCTGTGTCTCGGGGACCCTGGGTTCGGATCCCGGCTGGGGCAAACATTTGTGCGATGAGTATAGATGTTTGTCCCGAGTCTTGGGTGTTTGTGAGCTTGTGATTGTGCGAGTCCATACCTCCCGCGACACAGGGAAATCTATGCGGAAGTTTGAGTGTGAATAAAAAATTTAAAAAAAAGAAGGCGAAAGTTTGTTACCCCTTCACGCTCAAGCGGCTATTTCGATTTAGATGAAATTTAGTATGGAGATAGGTAGACCCTGGAATAAATTATATGCTACTTTTATGCCGGATAACTATAGTTCCCGTGGGATAATTGAGGTAAGAAGAAAACAGTAATCCACGCGGGTGAAACCGTGGAGCACTACTAGCGTCATATAAAATACTAGCTGTGCTCCGCTATTTCACCCTCGTTGACTTTTTTTTTTTTTTTTGGTTTTTCTACTATCCCACCATTTCCGGGATAAAGAGTGTGTTTAACATAACCTATGTGTTATTTCAGGGTATTAGCTATTTACAATCCAAATTTGAAGCGAATCCGATCAACCGTTTCCGCATGAACTAGTAACAAACATACACACGACAGACAAAGTTTCGCCCTAATAATATTAAAAGTGTGATTCTTGACCACTTTCCAATCTAAGTAACGTGGTGTGAAGTTGATAGTTCCGTCCAAATTATATTTATCATATATAAAAAAGCAGTTGAAACGGCGAAAATATGCTAACCTAGGTAGTGGTTACATCGCTGCCAGGGCCGCGGTAGAGTACGAAAGTGTGCCCGTAGTCCTGGAACTACAGCGCCTGGAAGAACACCGTGGTAGGTTTTAGTCGGTAGGGGACCCTGGCTGCTGTGGGTGTAGTCAGGGTTGGGGGCCTTCTCAAGCCGCCCTCGAGTATCGCCATGGTCGTGATGCTCGAGCAGAGTCCCCTGGGTTGGCGGAAGTGCGTAAAGGCATTTCCTCCACGATAAAAAAAAAAAGAAAAAAAGGTAGTGGTTACATATTTAAACCGTTTGGGGTCGAGACATTGGGCCCGTGGGGACCTGGAGCTCATCGGATTTTCCAAAATTTATCTGAGCGTTTAATCGATGCGACGCGTGACCTAAATACTGGCACATATTTGGCTCAACGAATCAGCATTGCAATTCAACGTGGCAATGCTGCTAGCATTCTGGGCACGCTGCCAGCCGGTAGCGGGTTAGAACATATGAGTTATCTATCTATAGGCTAGATTGCTCAAATGTTATTGTAGTAGCTGCAGTATTGTAATCAGTTATTAGTGTTTTATTTTAATAAAGGCATTTGCCCCATAAAAAAATACTATATTGTGTCATATATAAATGTATCCCTTAAGTAGTATGATGATGTTACCGTCGCACACACTAATGATGTTACAGTGTTGTCGACATAAAACATTTGATAATTAAGGTTAATGGAGCCGATGACGTTACAGAGGTTCGCGGGTGTTTACAGGCCGAAGGGGCGGGGCAAATCCTGATGCACGTAGATTTAAAACATTACCAAATGTTCTTTACAGATGAACCACGGAATCAAAAATTATAAGATCATATTTTTAGATATTTTGATTTCCTTTTTTTTTTCTCTTTTCTCCCGCTGTGGGACTGCAAATATAACTATGGTGAAACCAAAAAGAAATTAATATAATAATTACATCATCTTTTTTTTATCACACGCAGACCCCTGCACTAGGTTTCCCTGTGTCGCCAGAGGCATGGACACACACAATCACTTCGTGAAACTAGAACGTTCGTACGGGTAATGATTGCTAAACGAGCGCAGTCACCTCATTCGCCATATCACCACATAAATAAACAGAGCAAGCCTTAAGTAAATCAGCTTTATTCCCTATTACTCGGGCCATGTCGTGAAGTCTCGCCGAACCTCGGAAATGAATAGCCGATAAAAGTGGAGTGCATGAGAATCGCTGCACACCCGTGGAGCCGTTCAGTCACCACCTTACCACCCCGTGTGCTTACTGTTTATTGAAGCTTGCGATCAAATAGGGAACTTAATAGGAAGGCTGTTGAAGTGGCCTTGAGTTAAAACGACTTTCACATGTGCTAGAAATGTAGGCAGGGGTGTCTTGTTATTTGTTGTGTAGATTTGGACCACTTTAATCAGTCTATAATAGTCTAAGATTCAACTTAGCAATATAGTGGTTTTTTTTAGCCAAAGTAATGGCATTTACGGCTGCTCGTTTCACAGCGTGATCGAACAGAAAGGCCAGTATGAAAAGTACTTAGCCGTGTGACCACACCGTGTGATCAATTTTGAAACAGTAAACTTTTGGAAGATATAAGTTGATTAGTCTCCTGTTTTTGATAAAAATAGTCATAAACTTCAGTAATTAGTATACTGATAAAATATATCCTTACTTGCTGAAGTTTTTAGTTAAAGGTAACTCACTAACATAAGTGTGAAAAAATACTTAAGAACAAAACCCCTTTCTTTAAATTCTACGTGTACTTCTGATAGAGTAGTTATTTCAAATTATTAATAACAATCATCTATGGTCCCTGATGGCTTGCGGTTGCACCCTCGCCCTCTGTGCGAACTGCACTCAATCTAAAAACAATATCGCTAAAGTATTCATGACAAATCGTTGTTTAACGAAGAGAAATAACTGCGTAAACGCTGCGTGTCTCTAGGTTGGGGTGCTATAAGATTGGTCATTGTGGCGGCGATTAGCGGATATATCTTTTGTCTCTTCAAATTATTGTTTGATCAACTAAGTACATCAATACCATGAAGATATTATTTATATTTGCCGGCTTTCCTGATGTTTATAGTCGAAATATTGCGCTCTAGGTTTCGGGCATGTCCGATTCCCATCATTATGTAAGTCAGTTAATTTTGTTAAACTATAAACAGTCTTAAGCTTTTATATATCAGTTTGACATTTCTGAATTACGAAGTTACATACATAATCCCTATTTAAAATTCATATGGGTTGTAATTCTAAAAAATCCTATTTATTGCTGACTTATATCATTTAAAACATCTTTGTACAAGTTATCATGCTTCTATTAGACACAGCGGTTTCCGCTATGCATTGATTGACCAGGCAGCAGTCAGTCATGCATCTGCATGCACATATGTATATACATATAAATTATTCTATATTCACGCAAATCTCGCCTTTATGCTTTTGTGACCTACATAACTTGGTTATTGACTGATTGTATGGCTTGCTTATCGAAAACGCTTAGCTCTTTCATACACGCCCCGCCCTAATGACAGCGGCCCGGTAGTAGGGCGCGTACGTAACTACGTAACACCGTTTAGATTGATGGCTGATGCAATTTGCGCCCGACTTGGATTTATTGACACTGATAAAAGAACAGTTGCGGTGTATTTTGATAATACGCCTCTCCCCTAAATGTGACAGTGCTTGTTATAAATTAAGTTTGTCTCAGATGTTTCTGTGAATGGTAAATTGTAGAATTTATGATACATATCGTTGTAACACCCATATTTATGTAAAAACACTCAGAGGCCCTTTTGAATTGTTAGAAATCGTTACATATTATAAAGAGAGACATATATAATATTATAAAAAGGAAAGATTTGTTTGTTTGCATAGGCTCCGAACCTACTGAACCGACTTGAAAAAATATTTCACTGTTGGAAAGCTACACTTCCCCGGGTGACGTAGGTATATAAATTAGGAATCCGTATTATTTTTAATTTTGAAATTTTTGATCCGTTCAAAGCTGGGGCGGACCGCTAGTAACAAATAAAGTATTGGTCGTAAACTCTAAGTTAAAAAAAAGTATTGGTCATAATATGCGCATACCATGCCAGGTCATCAATTATTATCTTATACTAGCACCTTATACTCGATAACCAAACTCATCCCACCAAACGTACCACGGGACATAAATCTGCGCTGCGCCGGCATGGCACCCGCCGCGGCGGAACAGTGTGCATCTCCTGAGAACGAGGTATAACCCAAGCTGACCTAGAGTTCCAATGAGATTAGGGACTCATTATCTTGAATACTACACAGTATAGTACCAAAATATGTATTTAAAATAATAGTTTATTGATAAGAAAATGGGGATAACCGCCTCCGATCGCCGTAATTATTTGCATGGTATATTTTTCAATTATTTGTCTTAAAAACCTAACTACTAGACAGATCTCAATAAAATGTCTGTGACACTCGTGTGACATTTAACGTGCGTGATCTAACCATGGATTTTAGGGTCGTGGATATACCTCACAAACAAGAATCGTCAAAATCCAATCATAACTGGCGCAATGATTTAAAAAAAAAATGTATGCTTGCGTTTCACCACTGTTTCACCTGATATTAAGCGTTGTCGCGACCTAAGATGGAGCCCTTAATTCTAGAAGGTACCTTTATCCATTCACTCGTGACTCGAAGACTCCAGGATTGTATACCTATCGGGAAACACAGAATCGGGCAACGAGTTCCATTTCTTGGCAGTACGCACTAAAAAATTTAGAGAAAAACGCCTAGTACGTATAAGTTGTACATATATGTCTAAAAAAAACATACAGTCGAATTCAGAGCCTCCTCTCTATCTCTCTCTCTATTTTGATGTCGATAAAAAATATAATTATATTATAATAAGTACAATAATAAATTTTAAAAAAAACAATTGTTCATTCAAGAGCAATCAGGTATACAATTACTCTTCGCTCTAAGAGATCCTTATCACAGAGCATTACCTAAAACCGCAGCACAATTTCCTAATCGCATGAAGGGAGCAAATCACCGTAGCAGTGTCTCAAGAGAATTGTTTAGTAATCGTTCTAGAAGGTTTTATACTTTAGCAAAATGTGTTTGTGTGTCTACAGATCATTCTTATTTTTCAACCGACTTCAAAAAAGGAGGAGGGTATATTTTTGAGTATATGTTTTTTTTTATGTATGTTCACCGATTTTATCCCCATTTGTGAACCGATTCTCAAATTTTATTTTGTTTGATAGATTATTCTTCCGAGGCGGTCTCCCATTAAATTTCATAAAAACCGGTCAAGCAGTTTTTTTAGCTACACTTCAATAACTGAAAAGTGTTCCGTTATTTAAGTTATTTATCTAATAAAAACAGCCTAAGTAATGCACGTAACATTTGTTTGGTCACATCGAAATTCCAAGCTGGTAGTAACCTGTGTGTGGAGTTCGATGCTTCTCTTCCAATGTTAGGGTATCAGAGGTCGGTAAATACTATGGCAGTATTAGTTTTATTTTTGTATACTGTATAGATCTAGCGTTGATGGTCTCATTGACGGTCACTTGATGGTCAGTGACGATGTGGTCGAAGATGTTATCACGCTAGACGTAGATTGCTCACTGGCTCTCAAGGACTGCTGCCTGAACACACTATGTGTTTGGTGACAGTTTTTCAAACTTGAGGGTGATAGCTAGCTCTACTCAAAGTACCCTACCACCATGCTGGGTATTTGATAACGGTGTTACCTTCACTGGAAGCTCAAGCTGTTGTTGGGGTTCGAACCAGTGTCCGTCAGTTTGACAGCCGACGCTCCTCCCGCTGAGCTATTATCGCTTCGATGATAGCTCAGCGGGAGGCTGCGAGCGGCTATTAGTAAATTCATTTTACTGTAAAACACAGCCCTCTATCAAGTAAAAAAATTCTCGCTACCGAACCGCAGCAACAATTTCTTAATCGGGTGGTGGGAAGACAAATCACCGCTGGTTGCAGTACTGCGGTACTAACCGCAAGAGACTGTACCATATTGCAGTTGCTGGTACAAGGCATGAGATGAAAGTAAGTATAAAAAACATTTTCATTCGTCTTGTTAAAAAATTCGTCATTATAGCGTACCCCAGAGGGGCTGAAATAACATATTCAGCTCTAGAGGCTATAAAGTACTTTTTTTTAATTTTTGTGTTTCCAACTTGCTTACAAAAAGGAATGAGTCCGTTTGAAACTCCCGCCAAGGTACTTTCGTACCTAATAACTTAGCCTAATAAAGACCAATATTATATCACCATAGCCAACCTGATTGTTCCATGCATCCTTTTTGGGAAAAGGAACAAAAAGCGGCGATCTGTTTGGTAGAATGTACCCATTGGCGCGCGAGGCTGAGAGCGGCTGCTCTCTATAAAAAGGTAAATTCAAAGTTCGAAACCAATAGGGATACCTATTCGACTGATATACATTAGTTAAATCGTAATTGAAACTTAAATAAGACATATTAATTATATTGGATTAATTATATTTTGTCGCCATCGTAGTAAAGAGTAAAGTGTAACACCCGGCTACACGGCTCACGGTTTTTATTTACTCCCTAGCTTTAAACCAAGAGTAAAACTATCTCGTATATAATAGGTAATTTTAGTCCCGTGTATAATGATAAATTATTAAACAGCTTCGATACACAAGCTAATATATAATTTATTAATCTTTTTATTATATTTGACGTCGTGGCTCAGTGATCAGCGACACTGACTTTGGAACCGCGACCCCGGGTTCGAATCCCGGCCGGGGCAAACATTTCTGTGATGAGGAAAGATGTTTGTTCTCGCGTCTTGAATGTTTATGTATTGTGAATGTGTGTCTATGCTTCCCGCGACACAGGGTATCCTAGTGCGGGTGTGTGTGTGTGTGTGATAAAAAAAAAAAAAATTAATTGTTTCTAAATGAAACATTCATTGTTAAAACCTAAATAGACTTTAGCGGACTGTTTTTTTTAAATAAGTATCACTTGACAGTTAATAGTCTAGTTGAAAACCACACTTGATGGCCAGGGACGAAGTGGTCAAAGCTGCCGTAAATCTTATCAGTAAGGCACTGTAAAATGCCAGTTAACCCGAGAAAAACTTCTGCTTGGCGACCTGTCACTTCTTCGAATCTATCATCTATTCTCAAGCTTATACGCAGAAGCATTCAAAGACCCCTATAACATTCATTAGAGGCAACATCTATGGCATTAATGGTATACCAATAGTAAGTGGCCGGTTGGCCGGTTGGCACTCTGCCTTCTGAGCCGCTGGTCCCGGGTTCGATTCCCGGACAGATCAAACATTTGTGTGTATGAACATGTCTGTTTGACCTGTGTCTGGGTGTTTATATGTATATAAGTATATATATCAGTGTTCAGGTTACCATAGTACAGGATCTGCCTAGTTTAGGTCGGTTTGTGTAAATGTTAATAATAAATAAATAAATAAAAATAGTAAGTAGATAATATGCGGTCACGGTTTACGGTCCAGTACTCGCTAAAATGACTACTGCAAGGCATAAGAGACAAGCGAGTATATAATACGACGACTTATCAATAGCTTATGATGTGTTCACCAAAATATGTCGTAATGAGGCCTCGTTACAAATTACAAGGTGTCGACTGCTTTAGCTACTAACGCAAAACATAAGATGTAAGCGAATTAAGAGAATTACAAAGGTTCTAAATTCACTGTTTCTTTGCACTTGTACGTTATTTTATTGGGTGCTGCTGGAAGTGGCGCTAAAATTGCATGTGATTGCTTAGGGTTAGACATTGATATATAGTCATCTTCGTTTCTTGTAATATTCGCATTGCATACAATTTTAATATAGCGTATTGTTACACAATGAATATCGCTGATCTAGGGGTAAACCGCAACCAAATTCGCAAAGCGTTGTCAGAAATATATTTTCGTATAAATACCGGTTTCCAAAATGACTCGCTCTCTTCGGTCTTGGATCTTCACAGTGTTCTTTTGCTCTTAAAGCCGTCTTGCTGCCAGTTCAATTACAAGTACTAGTGAGTTCTCTTGTGTATCGTGGACATTTTATAAATAAAATGACTGGCCGGTTGGCGCAGTTGGTAGCACTCTGCCTTCTGAGCCGCTGATCCCGGGTTCGATTCCCGGACAGGTCAAACATTTGTGTGTATGAACATGTCTGTTTGACATGTGTCTGGGTGTATATATAAGTAAATATATAAGTATGTATATAAGTATATATCAGTCATCAGGTTGCCATAGTACAGGCTCTGCCTAGTTTGGGACCTGAAGACCTTGTGTGAAAGTTGTCCCATATAAAATAAATAAATGTGTGCGTGTGTGTAAAAAGTTATTTATTTTTAAAACCTTTCCAATGGGGCCACAGAACAGTACGTTTTCATATTTTCCGGACCCGCTGTTTTCTTTTTACTTGCACCTCACTCACTAGGGACAACTGCAAATTGTACTAAAATAGTTTGTGACTCCCCCAACTCGGGACTGTGACTGATGTACACTATAGTCAATTGCACACCTAATAAAGTAATGCATTTGTCGTTTGCAGACGTTTTTAGAGTCCGTTTGGGAGGGGTGGCTCGATGGGGTATAATATGTGTTAGTATCATAGTACATCCTACATTTTTATATCTGTCATATTAGTACAGTGAATCTAACTGTACTAACATAACGGTCGCCATGGCGCAGTAGTTAGTGTCATTGACATGACTTCGGTGTCTCCGGGACCCTGGGTTCGAATCCCAGCGGTCCAAACATTTGTGCAATGAGTAGATGTTTATCCCGGGTCTTGGATGTTTGTGTGCTGTGATTGTGTGTGTCCATGCCTCCCGTGATAGAGGAAATCCTAGTGCGGGGGTCTGAGTGTGATAAAAAAAATTATCTTCTAGCTCATATTAACAAACACAATTCCGTTACACACACAGTAATATGAAAAAAAAAACTAACATAAATAATATAATATAAACCTTAAAAGGTCACTAAACATACAATGGGTTCAGACAGCAGTTAGTGAGAGTCGGCCTTGGTCTAGAGTGATGGAATCACCTTCGACCACATAGTCACTATCCATCAGTGAGATAGTGGTCAAATGCAAGGCCTAATATAATTATGACAACACTTGCTGGCACTCATTTAGTTTTTGCTAACGCTTTCAAGCTTTAACAATCTATTTTATTTTTTTGCAAAAAAATATCACCTACACGCAGTCTATGAAACTCACGAAATTGTAACAAATATATAAATAGTATATAAAAAAGGACAATAAAATGACGTGCAAAGCACCATTTATTAGTAGAAACTATATTTTTTTTTAATATCACACTCAGACCCCCGCACTAGGATTCCCTGTATCGCGGGAGGCATGGATACACACAATCACAGCACACAAACACCAAAGAGCCGGGATAAACATCTACACTCATCGCATAAATGTTTGCCTCTGCCGGGATTAGAACCCAGGGTCACGACGACACAGCAGTCAATGTCACTGACCACTGCGCCACGGCGACCGTCCGCCCATATTCCTTATAGATATTCCTACCTACCTATATAAATGATATTTTTATTTTATGAAATCGAGAAGATAATCAAATGAAATTGAGATCGTCTAAAACTATTCGAATTCATTCCTCACTAGAGTTAATAAAAAACGATCGAGCGATACAAACAAAGATTTACGACAGGTTGCACTTTGAGAAATGGACGTTACATCCCCTGCAGACAGACAATAATGCTAGGGACCCTCTATACATCCACAGATTAGTGTTAAGGTAGTTTAAAAAAAGAACACAGATTGATGTGGTTGCTCAGAGATGCTTATTTACAGGTTACGATTTTACTATTGTGTCACTTATGCATATGTACATTGCGCTTTTAGTGTGAAGGGGTGGAGAGTTGGGAGAGTGGGGACGGTAGTATAAATGGTGGAGCCGATGCTTATTCTAAATAAGGAGGTATATTTGCTTGCTTTTGAAGCTATGATAGCTCAGCGTCAGCCCACGCTGCCACGTGGGCTATCAAACTGAAAGACGCTGATCGATCCCCACTGCTTGAGCTTCCGGTGAAGGTAACACTCATATCAAATTCCCAGCATGGTAGTAGGGTACTTTCGAGTACCCGCCTGGTCAGCTACCACTCTCAAGTTTGAAAAACTGATACCAAACACATAGTGTGTTCAGGCAGGAATCCTTCAGAGCCAGGAAGAAAACATCAAGGTCTAGCTGAGATAGTGGTCAAACGTCATCATCTATAAAAAATAAAAAAACTACGTACCGACTGAGATGTCAGACAATGATCGTTTCACAACCTATGAATTCCAAAAAACAGAAATATTTGTGTTTACAGCAGATGATAATAACAACAGAAATATGGTTTTTATTTTACAAACATATTATTCAGGGCTTTACACTGTTTTTTACGGGTATAACGTGGTACTTACGCGTAGTCGATCAAGATCGACAATTGTTTCGGCTTCTTCCGGAATGCGAACAAGTGCGAGACGGGACGTTACGACTAACGCACCGCCCTCAAGATCCTGATGAAGGCTTCCGGAAGAAGCCGAAACAATTGTCGATCGTGATATCGACTACGCGTAAGTACCACGTTATACCCGTAAAAAACAGTGTAAAGTAATTATGAACGTGAGTTTTAATATTATATTATTCAGGGGTTGGAAATGACCTAAACCACATTTTGCATCCGACCATTTCAATTAAAAGCGGCATTCGTTTTTGGCAGTTTGGTCCCCTTTACGACATAATTCATGGCCAATAGCTTTTAAATGTACGAGACAGAGAATGGCATACCATTGCCATTAGTGTAGTCACAGTATGTAGTCAGTACAAATGTGATCTATTAACATATGTAATTAGCCCAACAAATTTGAAACTGTAAACATTAAAGTGAAATATGTAGTTAAATACAGCGGTCTCGGCGCGGAATACAATTTTGTTCCTTTCGGTGTCGAGACCCTTGGCCCGTGGGGTCCTAGCGCGCTCAACTTCTATTCTCCAAGTTCTAAAATCTCCAAGAGACTGGTTGACGTCTCAGGAGACCGAAGAGCTGGCAGCTTCCTCGCTCAACGTATTAGCCTAGCAATACAAAGAGGAAACGCTGCCAGCATCTTGGGTACAATGCCGCAGGGGCCCGTTTTAGATTTAATTTAGTTTTTATTAAATGTTTAAGGTTTTTATTTTAAGTTAGATTATTTTATTGTTATTCTAAATTATTTTTATATTATGTTTGTATCAATTAGAAATAAAGTGAAATAACCAAAATGAAGGTTTCATATTTCCTAAAACTCTACTTGTATCTACATCCTACTGATATTATAAATGCGAAAGTTTGTGTGTATGTTTGTTACTTCTTCACGCTCAAACGGTTCCACCTATTTCGATGAAATTTGGTATGGACATAGTTTAAGCCATAGGATTACCACATAGGCTACTTTTATCCCGGAAAAAGTATAGTTCCCGTGGGATAATTGAGGAAGCAGGAAAACAGTACTCCAAGCGGGTGAAACCGCGGGGCGCTACAAGTATAAAATAAAACGTGTGTCGGCCTGTTCGTACTTTAAATAACTTTATCAAATCAATAATAACAGGTTGGTTTGGCATGGTGTGTTTTCCAGTTTCCCGCCTGGCTAGCATCCTCGAATTAGAAAACCTGTCACCAAACACACAATGTGTTCGGATAGCTGTTAGTGAGACTCGGATTTGGTCTAGACTACTCTACACCTTAGACCACATGGTCCACTGAGGCGACTAACGGCTTGACCTTCCAGTGAGAGCAACACCGTTTTCAAACTCACAGCATGATGAAAGGGCATGTTCGGGTACCTTTCTGTCTAGCTACCACTCTCAGGTTTCAAAAACTGTCCCTAATCATCAATTAACGTATCCAACTGTGCTTTGACCCCATTAGGCCTACTTGCAAGTTCCTGTGTTAGCCTAACTAATTAACTCAGAGTTACCAGCTAACACACGGTTAAATAAATAACTGGTCTTACGCTATTAAAAGTAGGAGCTAGGAAAGTAACATTTTGGATGCAATATTTTAACGGTGTATAGCACTGAGAGTCCCGTTAAAATGCATATAGGTCCAACACGTAGGCTTTCAGCCCCCCCCCCCCCCATTCTATTTGTTATGTCCTAGACCCCCGTCTGATGAACAGTACTCCCAATTTGCTTTATAGGCCATTACTGTCGCATCGCCGTGGATGGACTGTGTGGTTCCAGGGAGGGCTTTCTGCCGAGTATGGTAATAAGTTTACCTTGTGCATTGGATTTTTGGGCTTTTCTGTGTGCGCCACTTTCGTATGCTTTTATGCCTGTTTCATTTGTAAAGACGAAATTATGGCAGCTTTGAAATATAATTTCATTTTATTTAATGATTTTTTGTTTAAGTATACTATGTAATTATACTGGTTAAACAAATCCCATTTTTGGTAAATAATATACCCAACTATCAAGGTCCTTAGAGACAGTTAAATACCATTACGGGCAATATTTTACATATACTTAGTTAATACGAAGTAAGTCATTCATTTGATCCATATAATCAGGGAAATACAAAAAGACAACGTTTATCTAAAACTAAACATATACAAAAGGTATTTCGTAGATAATTTTATATTTAGAGAAATTTACTAATAAAAAATAGGGGCTTATTTACAAAAGGCACAAAATATCATAGGATATAAATGATAAAATATTCGGAGCATGATGATTACATAACATAACATTTATTCAGCCATATTTTAAACAATTCGAATACGTTACTGCTTTTACTTTTTTGAAGCGACGATAGCTCAGCAGTGGGAGCGTCGGCTGTCAAAAGACTACCTAATGTTTTAAGTTTGGACATTCATACTTACTGGCTATTGTTTCCAGAATGCTGTTAATATTTCTCACTATAATCTTATAATACCTGCAAAATATTAATATTTTCTGCATAGACTCTATAAATTCAAATAAAACCTTCACGGCAAACAGTTTCAGTTATGTCAGAAACACGTACCGGCAATAACTATCGAACAAGATCCAGCGAGAACGTCCCGGTTGGAATCTCTACAAATCGTATTCCCGTCACTGGGTCTCGGCTGATTCCTCGCTGGGAAATATTGGGCAACTGAAGATTCTATCCCCGGAAAGCGGGGAATAGTTTAGAATGGGCTGTGATTAGAGTTGGAGTTATTTGAAAGGCGTTATTCAATGCGTATTCAATAAGAATGATATTATGTTTCGCAAGCGGTCGATACACACGTTTTATTTTGTTATTAAAACTGATGTGATTTTGACACATTATGAATGTATAAAACACGGGAATTACTCACGTAATAAGCCAGAGTGTTCCGACTATAGTATCAACCACATTCGGTGGTCTTGGCTTTATATATATATATAATATATATAAAATTAAATTTTAATTAATTCTGTGTAATTTATGTAAATGTGAATAATTGTGTACCTACGATGGATTAATTATGATGTGAAAGAAAAAAAAGTATTGATTGATTTAATTGCAATTCAACGTGTCAATGGCTTCAGCATTTTGGAAACGTAGTTTACTCTGAGCGGCTTCTTACATTAAAACGTAGTAGGCACTCATATGAAATGGTATTATAGTGTATATTTGTATTTATGTATTTTGAAAATTTTTGTTTTTATGTAATTTAAATAAGCAACAAACGAATAAAGCAAAGGTTTTCACATACACACACAATAAAATTACACAAACATACATACAAGACCTAGGATAAACGACCATGTTCATCATAGAAATATTGGTCACGCCTGGGTATCGAACTCAGATATCAGATCCCGGGATCAGAGGGCAGTTATCTGACTACTGAGCCACGAAAAACGTCTCGCCGTAACACAAAGTTATACAATTTAAATTTTCTCAAGTGAATATAATTTTATGTAAATATCGCTCAATTTATGCACCTTCTCTAGCTTTTCATAGTGAAGTAAAGAGAAAGGCAAAAATATCTATATGAAATTGTGGCGCCTACATTCACTAACACGCCGACGGCTTGGGCCAAAATTCAATTTTGTGCATTCAAAGGAATTTTATCTTCAAAAGCGCGGAAAGAACATGACATGTGCATAATATTACATCACAAGACAGTATGGTAACTATAGGTTTTAAAGCATACTTTAGCTGAGTTTGTTATATTTTGACAAGAAATCATATAGCTCTTGCTAATGTCTAAACTAGGCACACATTATTATATTTGTTTTTTATGAAATAGGTTGCAAGCAAGCAGACGGGCCGCCTGATGGTAAGCGATCACCAATGGAAGGATTAACCTATCATTCACGTAGTTGTACTTGTAAGGTTTCAGCCGTTAGCCTTCAAGGCCACGTAATATATGCATCACAGGGAATCCTAGTACAGCTACCAACGACCATCCTAGGTGTGTGTATATAGGTAACTTACTATTACTAAACTTTGTAACTTAGGATAATATCTATTAGTAATAATTTTTGATGAAGACATTATTTGAATTTGAATCACCATTTCTTACTATAAAGATCGGTTTAAAGCGGCCTGCGTAGTGCATGCACCGCTGAGCCCCCACTCCCAGGGCCTCTTCCTTACAGGGCCGTGATTAGCGGCTAATGGAGAACCAGAAAGATAGCATCACCTGTCATGGCTTACGGAATTGAACCGTGGTCTCTGACCATGGGCCTTTTGAGCAGCGATAAGGTGGACAGACGACTTGACTAGGGGGAGGCATAAGTCCAGCTGTGGATGTCCTATGGCTGAGATGAAGATGAGAGCTTAAAGTGTTAATAATCAAGTAATATTAAAAAAATACCCATACATAACATCAATACATACATACATATGCATAACATACATAACAACAACCCATAATACACACATAAATCAGTTACACACACAGGACAGAAGAACACGCGGATTTCTCAAAATATTGTTGTTTAACGCAAGGACCAAAATTACCAAATAATGCTCTCTGTTAGGCACTCTAGAACATCGCCTACTGAAAATATATATGTATGTAAACATTTTAAAAACAGGTGCATGCTTTGAAATTGCAATAAAGCTCCAATCACACGTCCTTCAAAAGTATTCAAAGTGTCCTTTTACAAGCGCAGACACTGTATGCAATGGCTTTGTAGCTTCGCAAAGATGTGAGAAAAATGAGGTAAATTGAATAAGGCATGTAACTTGGAGCGAAAATCTGTAAAAGATAGTAGAAGCTAACTATAAAATGCTGTCCTGAATTCGTTATAGTATCAAATATTTTGGAGAAAAGTCTTTTTTTGGTTTGATATTAATAATAAATAATGCATTACGCGACGGGCCTAATGATAGGCATGAGAGCTACTGGAAAACGTTTGTACCAGGAGGGGTCTTGACATTTGGATGTATATTGACCTGCTTTCGCCAATGTTGAACTTGTACTGTATTAAAAAAACCTCATTTTTATATCACAATCAGTATTTTCTTAGACAGAAAATATTTCTGTTATCCCACAGGGTATAACGCTGTCTTTATTATATCGAAGCATCAACTTTTATCTTTGACACAAATATGAACTACCACATCCATTCAACTTTACCTACTCCATTATTATACGTTTCGCGTCAATTCTAAAGCGTTTGCTATGGTAATGCTGTGAGATGCATACAGAACGCTTCATAGCAGACTGCTGTTAAAGAAGGCAGACTCTCATACATTTGCAGCTTAGAAGAAAGAAGCCGCGTTCATGAATGAAACTTATACGTATCGATAGAGCAAGAAATATATTGTATATTTAATCATTTTCCTAGAAGTTGGGAGTAAAAAGTTATCGCGGAAAATCATTTGTATCAGTATTCTAACGTTACGTTCATGAGAACTATAGGGTGCGTTGGAAAAATACAAACACCACATCTAATATTTTTAATAAAATAAAATAAGAGTACTCTTAATTCCCAACTGTATAAATAATGCAAATTATTTACGGAAACCACAAAAATATGATCTAAATTTTCATATATAAATGATACATACAGGCCGGTTGGCGCAGTTGGTAGCACTCTGCCTTCTGAGCCGCTGGTCCCGGGTTCGATTCCCGGACAGATCAAACATTTGTGTGTATGAACATGTCTGTTTGACCTGTGTCTGGGTGTGTATATATATAAGCATGTATTTAAGTATATATATCAGTCATTAGGTTACCATAGCACAGGCTCTGCCTAGTTTGGGACCTGAAGACCTTGTGTGAATGTTGTCCCATATTATATTATATTATACATGAACGGGTTGTCATTTCTTTTTTCGGGAGCGAGGCTGGTTCTGCCATCCTCCTTTGATTCTATTTAACTTATGAACTGAGAGAGGCGAATATTTAGAAAAGGCTTTGACTTTGGCATATTATTATCTTCTACTATATAGTCTAATAATTTGACGGTCGCCGTGGCGCAGTGGTTAGTGTCATTGACATGACTTCTGCGTCTCCGGGACCCTGGGTTTGAATCCCGGCAGGGCAATCATTTGTGCGATGAGTGTAGATTTTTATCCCGGGTCTTGGTTTATTGTGTGCTGTTATTGTGTGTCTATTCCTCCCGCGATACAGGGAATCCTATTACGGGGCTCTGAGTGTGGTGGAGTACCTTATGGTACAGCTCTAGAAGAGCTGTATCATAATGTAACTTTTTTACCATTAAAATCCCTCCATTCATGATAGGATATCCTAGAGCATTGAGATTAAACGGAAATTAGAAACGTGTCTTAGTATATCGTTGGAATCGTTGAACTTATGACCGGAAACTCTAGTCGTCAGTGAGATCTTAATTAACTAGGAACCCATTAGAATAAGTTTATAAGTCGGCAACTAAAATCCAATAAATAAGCGAACCCTTTGGCTACAAATTTTCAAATCCTTTGGGTCCTATAACTCCGCCCTTCGGCAATTCGAAATTAACTCTTATGTTTTATACTTGTTTTAAGGTTATGTTTGTAACATATTGCTGCATAAAAGTTGCATACTTCAATAAAATTATATTCATTGCTTTCTTAAGGAAATCATTAGTAAAAAGTTTTCTAGGAAAACTTTAAATTCATAAGTTTTCTAGGAAGTGACAAGCGGATCTTCCAGGGGCATGATGCATGATGTGTGATGAATGTTAGATCCAGCTTTTGGACAATGAACTGCTTCATAAGAAATCTAAAATACATGTAAAAGGAAAAATGGTTTGAGTAAGATAACGCATGCTGGATTTGTAAATTTCATTAGTTTTGACGTGATAACGTTTTATAAATTGATGAATACCAGCAACACTCATGAAAAATAGTAACGTTCCGCGTAACGTTCCACCTGAGTTTTGTATTACATAAAATAATCAAAGTCAAAGTCAAAGTCAGTCAAAGTCAAAGTCAAAGTCAGTCAAAGTCAAAGTCATAAATGATTATGACGTTATCACGTAAATCTATCGTCCGTAAACCGACTTTACAGACAACCATTTTTTTTTCTCAGTTTCGGCTTTCTTTCAAGTATTTTCAATATCTACGACTGTGACCAAAAGGAATTGAGACAACCTGACACGAGCTGATTTGTCACTCTAACCAACAATATATGCAACCATAAAAAATAAAGCCTCTATTAACCACTGTGCTACCTGATGTTAAGGGATAAATGCCTAGAATATAGCTCACAAGCTTAATCTTCATTTTCACATATATCTTCAAAGTTTTAATCTCTAATTTCAAAAGTGTATATTTGTGAGTTTTGAGTTGGTAAAAAATATTATAGCAAAGACCTTAACATTAATGTTCCATTAAAATTATACCTTGTCTGTAGAAACATTAATCTACTAATCGCTGAGTTTTATGGAAATCTGTAACGGACATTACGATACATTTCCAATTCTTTTAAGACTGCTAACTATGCCTTTGAAGAATCCCATATTGTGGATTCTCAGGAATACCGAGAGGGGACGCTTGTTTCATATTATGAAGGTGTATGGCTGAAAAGATCTTTTGAATCGCACAGTATGGTGTGGCTCCTATGAGTCAATTATATGTGGGTGTGCTTTCAAGCGGTGTCGGCTAGTACGGTGCTAAAACCTAGACATTGGAATAAGGTTGAAGAGCTTTTCAGAACCCTCCCCGTTGTAAATATATAAGGGAGATGGCTGTGCAGATGATTGATGACTAAAGAACAGAAATTAAACAACAAATAGACTTGTCTTATGGAAACTAGTAACACAATTTTGTAAAATAATATACGTTACGTGCCCAGTAAAATCCTCTCAAGACCATTTTTTTATTCCCTAGAAAAACAAGGCAAAATATTAAAAAATACCAGGAGCAGGTGCATTTTCTCACGGTTTCAAAACACGGCCTTATTGAAAGCAAACACCATTAAACTATGGCTGCTGGCGTTATTCTTTGACGTATTTTTAAGATATAGTACGTGTTTGAGATTCTCTGGAGATACGAAGGCTTTATGCGAAATCTCCGTTGAGAAGGTTGTTTGTATGAAGAATTCAATCACCCTTTTTTGGATTTATGAAAGCGAGTTTTATCATGGAACTGATTTACTACTTATCCGATTTCAGTTTAGTTTAATTGAACATAAAGTGTATACACGTATAGTACATTAATTATCACCAATGATATTTATACCTTAATTATCTGATCGCTCATAAAATAAAAATCAGCTCTCTTTTTTCTATACTTACCTAGCATTTTTCCATTTTACCTAGCATTTGACCACAAACTTTAAAATATATCCTTACGTACGTGTTCCTTCAAAATGTAATAATATGGAGTCAGAGGTAGAGTGCTGACTCTTGCTGCGGCTACGATGTTCGGCCGTTTGATGAGCTGAGTCTACTTGAACATAAATACATATTATAGTGCGCCCAGATTATGAAATAACGAATTAGTTCACTAGTTGGGCACACGTGTCATCATTCGTATCCAGCTGATGACTAACCTAGCGTATTATTTGTGCCACCTAAGAGTCCTTAAGGTGCCCACCAGAATTAGAACCATGCAAAAACCAAGCCAAATAAGTAAATCTGTATCAAAGAGGCGCAGTTATTCTTATTGGTTACTTCGTGATACTGGAATATAGATCACACTAATGTTATAAAGGCGAAAATTATCAGGCGTTTGTATGTTTGTTTGTCACGCTGCAACGGCTGAACGGATTGGCATGAAATTTGGATTAAAGATAGCTTACACCTTGGAATAACACATATGCTATATTTTAACCTGGAAAAAGTATAATTCCCGTGGAATAATTGAGGAAGCGGAAAAATAGTAATCCACGCGGGTGAAACCGCAGGGCGCAGCTGGTCAACTATATTTTTAAACCACATGTATTATTTTATTACATGCAGTCGTGTCTTTGTAATATAAAAATCATCATAGCCGTTACTCAACTTAATGTACATTAGTTTCAGGTACATTATTACGCTTATACCACGCAACCATTGTTTCAACTCCCCATACGGCTATTAAAAAAAAACGTGAACAATATCACAACTGAAATATACACAATTCAACCAAGTTTTTAAGTTACACCCTTTTCGAAATAAGTTTTTACGACATTAATATATGTAGTAAGGAAAAACTTGTTAATGCGACAAGGTGCTCTATTTTCTCTGTACTTAAGTTGCCTTTACGAATGCCACGTAATGGGTGGAATTAATAGGGACTTATTATTATATTGTTGCGTCATTTTGGAGGAAATGACAGAAAAACTTATTAAAACTTGTTTATTTACCGACTGTCGTAGTTGTTGAAGAATGGCTACCGGGCAGATGGGACAAAGCCACATTTTCTTGTATTTAAGCTACTAGTCAAGATTGTAAATTATTTATTTTACAATTGACAAGCTGTTGTTAACAAGCTTGGAATGGTATAGTTTCTTGTACCTAAGTAAAAATGGAAAATTAATTTCTGCAAAACTGACCTAGTTATACGTTTCTACTTATTACACGGGAAAATCAACCTTGTTGTTTATATAATTTTGTTTAAAAACCTAAAAACCATGAATACTAAAACTTAATCTGAAAAACCAGGCCTGGAAGGGAAAGTCACCAGAATGCTAAACCTGCATTGCCACGTTGAATAGCAAGAATAATTAAATACCTTATTGCTTTATAATGTCAGATGACAACTTAAATAGCGTGGGCGACGATATGTTCGGCCGACATTACATAAAAAACTACGCTACGCGAGGTCAAGACGTCGAATAATTGTCTAAGAATGTTGCTTGTAATTATTATTATTATTTTTTGGTTACTTTTAATACTCAGGCCCCCGCACTAGGTTTCCCTGTGTCGCGGGAGGCATGGACACGCACAATTACAGCACACAAACATCCAGTACCCAGGACAAACATCCACACTCATCGCACTAATGTTTGCCCCGGACGGGATTCGAACCCAGGGTCCCCGGAGACACAAAAGTCATGTCACTGTCGCTGACCACTGCGCCACGGCGACCGTCATTTATCTCGGTGTTTCGTCAAGGATGACGAAATGGCTGATTTGAGTCTCGTAAGTATCTCAAATCACAGTTTATATAGACACTGAGTGGAAATTCGGATTAACACTTAAAATGAAATTTAATATTTTTTTATCGATTTTGGAAGGAGATTGGCCATTAAGTTATTTATATGTTTACTTACCTCAGTACTTCGTCGTTTATGTATAGACAGATTATGATAATTATTTATATTTCAAAAGGATACAGATTAGCAAACAAAAATATCGAACTCAGATTAGTTCGATCCATATGCATCTCTTCAAGAAATTGAGAAATATTTTTCACGTCTAAGTAGTGGAAACTATGTTAATATTCTGGAATAAATCCCTATTGGTATTGGAAATGTTACATCAGATATCGGAAAATTAATGCCTCGTTTTAATCAGTGTTGGTAAGTCGTGTATTTATCCAGAGCATACAGACAGATAAACAGATAAAAAATATACATTAGTCATGTGTGTACTTTTTTATGTTTCTAATATAATACCTACAATTTTCACGTTATGTGTTTGTAACACAAAATTTAATATCGATTAAGTTTATGTCTCATCTTAAGGCTTCACCATTTACTAAATAGAAAGCTGGCATTGCGTATTCCAAACATTGTGCTCTTTCCTTCCTTATATCCTGGTAGGATGTTTTGACGTTTAGGGTGTTAGATTATTTTCGTTACGGAATTTCTGGATTCGGCCTCCATGCTCAAGGCCCGCGATAGAAGCTATGCAATAGCATAAAAATCCAAAAATGTGATGAGTTTTTTTTTTTCGAGGTCATTTGTAAAATACATACTTATAATAGTTTATATCAAAATGTATCAGGTTTTGTCACGTCTTCTCTGCCTGTAAACACCCGAGAGACTCTGTAATGTCATCGGCAGTTATTATGTCGCTCCCAAAACTTATCAAAGCGCTTGGTCGATGCGACGCGTGACCAAAATGCTGGCACATATTAGGCTCAAATGCTAATTATCATTGCATTCAACGGGAAAATACTGCTAGCATAATTTAATTTAAATAAGTAATATGATATCGTATAAAAAAACATATTTCTAATATGATTTTAACGTTAGATCTTAGATCCATGCAGAGAAAAACGTAAAATACCTGTTTTTTTTCCCAAATTAATAAATAACGATTCCAAACCATACACAGATGCGCTGGGAGTGCGGTAAATAAACGAAATTCCCCATTTTATCGCAGTTACGTATCGCAACCTTCTCACAGTTTTGAATCTTATGGTGGCCATTTTAAAGAACATATTTGTAGAGCAACACCACGCGTGGAATGCCGAAGCCAAAACCACCCTGTGAGGTCGTAAAACCGAATTGTCAATTTAAATTTAATCTACTTTACGGTGCGGGCGGAGTGACGCCTTACATGCACTATTACACATATTACACACATATAACAGGTATTGTGTTGTTCTTTCGAATGATGTACACAATCATATTCACAGCTTAAGCCTGAAAACTATCGCGAGTTTCTTGCATAATTAACGCTCGCGCCCGCCGCCTGGCACGATCATAACTCCCAGATGAAGAACTGCAAATAAGTTCGAAACCGGTCGGAGAGTAATTTTCCAGTTTTTAGCACGTGAGTCCTAGTCGGTTAGTTTTATTACAAATATTCACAGCTGTAGAAATTGTGTAATTCTTTTGTATGATGATATGTACCTACATAATCATGTTCACAGCTGTAGGAGAAGTTCTGGGTGCCATTATCTTATTTATTTAGACAAGCAATTCATAAAAAATGCAAAAGTAATTCAAATAATTTAAGAAAAACATAATAAATAAACTTTATATTCGGCTAAAAGAATAATTGCATCTCGACTGCATTGTAGAGTTCCTTTTTTATTATTTACTGCAATTCAACTACAATTATACTCCAAGTAGAATAGCAAAACTATCAAAAACGATAACTAATTAACAATTAATAGGACATATGTCTAGTAGAATTGATACCCTGAACGTACACTAACCGTTGATACCCAAGATTTAATGATGACCAAAGGTCTACCAAAGGCCACATAGGTACAAATCTACAGTGTTTTGAAGCTATGGTAACCTAGCGCCGAGAGCGTTGACTGTCAAATTATAAGAAGCTTGTTTGATCCCTACCAGCAGCTTGAGCTTGCGTTAAAAGCAAACACCGTTTTCGAATCCACATAATGGTGGTATGGTACTCTCCAGTTAAGCTAACTACCTCCCTCCTCCCTCCCCGTGAGGGTTTGGTCACCAAACACACAGTGTTTTCAGGCAGCAATCCTCAACAGGACAGAGAGTACACCTCATCGTCACCGACCTTCAAGTGAAATAACGATCGAACTCTAGATCTGTAGAGGTACATATGTAAGAAAAAGTACGTCACTCCGTCAGATCAATCATGATCGATGCGTCCAAAATCTTTATGGCTTGTGATTATTACCGAATCAGTACCTACTAATTCGTCTAGTAAGTAAGGCTAAGTAGGCTCTTGGTAGGTAGCCGCTTTTTCTGCCTGTACAATTCATTTCGAGATATATGTGTCAATACAATAACAATGACAATTCACAGCTTAAAACAGTATTATTTGTCTTTTTATTTAAACAGTATTATTTTATCTTGTTTCAGGTATGTTATATCTTCGATGACGGTGAATATGTGAATCATAAATGCTGTTTTCTAATATCATCAAAGAAGTGTCAAAATATTATTTATTTGTCGCCGCAGTCGGGTTTGTCTTTCTAGTGCCTTTGACAAATGCGGCGCCGTCTCTCCTCGAGTCTTGTCTTGAGTCACTGCGCTACTGACTTACTGAGGTAAATCAGTATGGACACTTTATCAGGTCATGATTAGATTCTTTACTCACTTAATATCAATCGTACATAGTTACATTAGGTATGCGATTTTACATATCGTAATTCGGTCATAATATATTTTAGAAACTATGATATTACCTTAAAAAATAATAGGTATAATTATTGAAAGACCAAAACATAAATATCCAAACTTCCAAACTAATATCTAAAATCCACTAATATTATAAATGCGAAAGTAGCTCTGTCTGTATCTTACGTTTTGATGCCTAAACCGCCGGAACAGTTTAGATAGATCCCTAGAGACCCTGGAAAACGACATAGGCTACCTTTTATCGGAAAAATGTTTAGTTCTCGCCCACGAAAACTAAACTTAATATAACTGAGGTATCGGGAAAATCGTAGTCCATGCTGATTAAACAGAAGGAGACACTATTACAATACATGTATGATAGTTAAAAAAACCTTTTTAACGAAATAAAACAATTCCTTTATTTCACAACACAAAAATATATTTAATTTGTACAAATAAAAAATACCTTATTTTTAATAATGTTATGGCAGAAGAACCTAATTATAATTTATAATAAGGGTTATGTGCGTGGCATAATATATTTTATCTGAGGTTCAGGTATGAAATTGTTATTGTGGCGTCAAAGGTTGTTATAATAATCCTAACTTGTATATTACTGTGGAACTGTTCTTATGTAGGGGGGTTCTAAGCCCGTTACTAAAAACCGTTTTATAGTTATACTATCATTATCGTGTAGTCAGTATACATGCCATGGAGCTCTTCTTACTTCTTCAACATTAGATGTCGGTTTCGTTGATAATAAACAACAAATGACATAACCAACCTATTGCGTTCCCTGCTAGTAAAAACAAGATATATAATGTATTAACTCTCAGAAAAAGAGGGAGAGAGCGATATTGCTATGTCACCTTACTGACCAATTATGATTGATAGATAGACTGATGGCCAGGCCAAGCATAAAAAATGGACACTCCACACCCAAAGGCTCCGACGACGACGTGACTTAAAACGGTTGTTTGGAGACAGATAGAGATAATATCAGAATTAGCCTACTAAGTCACTAGATTTAAGTTGTTGTTTTATATAAAATATGCATACATATATATAATTACACAATAGTTGTAAAGGAGCGATAGACAATGCAACTGTCAAGCCCAATTGCACCTGCGAGTTTCTAAATACGAGTCGTAAGAATTTTTGCAGATAAGCCCTTACTGCTATGTATATTTAAAGTGTTCCTTGAGTTGTATGATTATACGTTTTGTAACTGAGCAAACTGAAATAAGACACATTCATGCTGTTGAGTTTTAGTGGTGCTTAGTTTTGAGATATATTGCTCTATGAGATCTTTAGATGTTCCTTCGAATAATAACTACCTTTATTCTACACAGCACCATAAATTACAATCAGTTAGCGGCTATGATACTCGTAGTTAGTGGGTTAAATTTTATTTCTTGTCAGGAAGCTAAACGCACTGTTTTAGTGACAGATAGCTAGGTCAGTACTGAAACGTACCCTGATACTATGCTGTAAATATGGAAGCGAAGCTTCCTACACCGGATTTTTAAGGCGGGGGGCGGAGATCGAGCCAGTGTCATTCAGATTGATGACTAATACTCACAGTGTCGAGACTACACGTCAAATAATCGACGTGGATGCTTCAAATTTCGATCGTGCATATTGCAATCGGTCATTTCAAGAAGTTCTTATGCTGAAAATGGTTTCCATAAAGGTAAATTCGTGTTCTGGGTAAAAACCACGCAAGTCCATACATGCAAGATGTTGAAGAAAATTTATTTGAAAATGATATGATTATGTATACTGTAAAGAAGCTTGATAAATTAATACCCAATTGTGAAAGTTTATTTATAATTTTTTTTTTTATAAACCATACAATTCACGAACACTTTTTGAGGTCTGTTTTTTCTTTTTGAAGAAAATTTATTTGAGAATGATATGATTATGTATACTATAAAGAAACTTGATAAATTAATACCCAATTGTGAAATTTTACTTATAATTTTTTTTTTTTTATAAAGCAACACAATTCACGAACACTTTTTGAGGTTTGTTTTTTCTGTTATTGATAAATTGTGAAGATTATTTGATATATAAATTTTTTACAAGTCAAATACTAAATTAGCATAAATAAATTACATGCATACATTTTGTCTTTAATAGTTTGTTTATAACGGTTTTCATCAATTTCTGAAAATCTCTACTCTTGAGAAGTTTTTAAAATGATCAACGATAAATAATGTTACAACTACCCTATTTTATGAATAATCAATTTTCCTAGCGACTCAGTTTGTTTTGTGTAAGTGATAGGAAGCGATCAAAACTCGCTAGCGATCGGTGACGCGGGATGGGAAGATATCAAATCCCTATTAGCATAATGAAGTCTTCTGCCGCTATAAAACTCGATCGGTTTTGCTGAGAATTAAAGCAAAAGAAACCATGGAAGGATATAACTTTCAGTTTTGTGGGTAGTTTTACTAATAATATGACTAGTTCTCAAAATAGGAGATTTTTCAATTCGATTGCACATTTTCATGTTCGAGCACAAGTCCGGTCGTGCATGGAGTACTGTTCCCACCTTTGGGATGGGTCAGCCAAATACCAACTAGAAGCTCTGGAGTCAATCGAGAGGCGAGCCAAAAGAATCATCGGCTGTAACTCTTTGGTTGAACGTAGGCTTCAGAGCCTTGAACACCGGCGTAGAGTAGCAAGCCTATCGGTTTTCTATCGGGTGCATTTCGGAGAATGTGCACTGGAATTACACAATCTGATTCCACCATCCCCTTTCTATCATCGGTCGACTCGACGTACGGCAATTCGCCATCGCTATATGGTAGATATACGACCTATACGCACGAAGCGTTATGCTTCCACTTTCTTAATGCGTACTGCCAAGGAATGGAACTCGTTGCCCGAGTCTGTGTTTCCCGATATGTACAATCCTGGAGTCTTCAAGTCGCGAGTGAATAGGTACCTTCTAGGTTTGCGTGCTAAATCCTAGACAACGTCATCACTTAACATCAGGTGAGACAGTTGTCAAACGCAAACCTATAATATGTAAAAAAAAAAAATCTCTAACTTTAGAATTCCGTCTATTGTGAACCGATTTGGAAAGGCATACTGTATACTATCGTACTGTACAATTCAGATTGGTCCTATAAATAGACTCGCTAGTCATCATCGTCATCGTCTCAGCAATACGACGTTAGACATTGGACATTGGACACACCCCCATTTGTGTATGACTTTGAGATATTCATAGCTAATCACAGTGAGAATTGAGATTGTTAATACGAGTATTATTTGACAATATTGACTTTGACATTCATCACTAACCCTTCTACTTTCGTCCCTTGTTCAATTCTAAATTTCTTTCCACAATTCGACACTAATATACGACGACTTTCGACGACTGCTACCTGAACACACTGTGTATCTCGTGGCAGTTTTTCAAACTTGGAACTCTTAAGCCGCCAAACTGGCAGGTACAGGAACTTACCTTACCACTTTATGCTGTAGATTCCATAATCGTTACCTACACTGGAAGCTCAAGCAAGGGGGTAGGGACTAGGGCTGCCACTCATAATCTCGATCTTTGATCAAATTTCATCCGGTCTCGTGTATAGTTCTCGGCAAAAGGTTAGTGCATTTATTTTTAATGAACTGAAATCGTATCAGTATCTGAGACTGTGTAGTATGGTTATAACTAGACAAAAAATAAGTTTATCTAGTCATATTATATCTTTGTAATGTGCTCTACTGTACAACTTTGATTGGATCATGATGCCGTCGCGACCCTAATAGCGCTGTAACGAGGTTTTTAATGGTGCGTATCTTTAGATGTTTGTATTGTGGAGAAAATTGTTTTGTGTAGAAAAATAGATTATACTTTTAAATAATTTAGTTTGAAACTCTGTTCGTGAACTGATTTTCAATATAAATATGGATAAAATAAACATACTGTGCTCGCCAACTCGCACGCCAAGCGTGGCGATTACTGGAATATCCCCCTAAAAAGACATCGGGAGGCGTATATTCAGCAGTCGCACGTCGTCGCTACAGAGAAGAACTGATTTTGTGGACACTATTTTTTATTATTATTTTATCACACTCATACCCTCGCACTAGGATTCCCCGTGTCGCGGGAGGCATGGACATACACGGTCACAGCACACAAACATCTAAAATCCGGGACAAACACCTACACTCATCGCATAATATTTGCACCTGCCGGGATTCGAATCCATAGCCCTGCAGACCCAAAAGTCATGTCACTGAGCCACGGTGACCGTCAATTACTCGTATATAAAATATGGCATAATCAACCCATTACCGTACTTTTAGGACAATCATCGTGATGACAATGACTCAGCACATTAGCCGATGAGGATTAGATCAGTTCAATACTTAATACTCAATACTCAATAGTTTATTGCATTCATATGGCGTTACATGCAGGTCTTAAATACCTACTTTTTTTTTTCAAGCGTACATATGACCCTGGTAGGGTATAGCAATGTGGAGCGACCGATTTATTTATTAGTTTTCAAATTTATCATAGAAAAACTCATTCAAGCTGTAATATCATTTCGTTAAAAGCAATTGTTTTAAACGTGTGATGAATTTCGACTCTTTTTCTTCTTTAATTTTGTCAGGTAATTTTTTGAATATTTTTATGGCCATTAAGTATGGACCAGAACTGTGCATTTTAAGTTTAGAGCTCGGTAAGACAAGTTTATGTTGAAATCTTGTCGGATAACGTCGTGGTTCATCTGTCACTTTTTTGAAAAACTTTGGATACTTTTTGACAAACTTACATATTTCCAATATATATATACATACTAACGTCAACGCTTTATATTTTAAGAAGTATGGTTTGCAACTTTCCGCATTTTTTATGTTGGCTATGGTACGAATGCATTTTTTTTGTGATATAAAAAGTTCTCCTGAATTGACACTATTTCCCCAGAGTATTATTCCATAGCTAAGCCAGGACATTCAGCATCAGAGTTTTTCACCACTCAGGCCTCTGTTGCGGAGTAAAACTATGACCACTGAGATCGATGGCCTTTCAAACGTACTAACAAATTGTAATTTGATCCAAATTGTAATCGCTAATTACGGGCGCTTCTATCGTTTACCATTGTACTTACTATTGCGCTAAAATTAACTTTGTCCAACTCACGCTTGGCTGCCACATTAGTTTTGAGCTCGCCCCGGTCTGGGTCACAGACTTTTTTCAAATTTATCGTCTACCCACACGCACAAGTGTGCTTCGTGTCAATTTATCATTTTGCGCTACTGTAGTGCGCTACGGTCGACATTTTAATCGAGTAATTTTGTAAAAAGTTGAGTTACTCATGTAACAGATTTTATCCATTTGTGTTTGGCCACGAAGAGGGCTACCCTAGTTCGTATCGTGGATGTCATAGGCGGCTAGAAAATGTACCGATTGAGTGCATGCTGTGATTTGCACGTGATTTTGGCAGGTCGACGTGAGAGGATGTTGCTATTATATTAAGATTTTTTTTTATCACACTCAGACTACTACACACACGCACTAGGATTCCCTGTATCGCGGGAGGCATGGACAAACACATTCACAGCACACAAACATCAAAGACCCGGGACAAATATCTACACTCATTGCACAAATGTTTGCCCCTGCCGGGATTCGAACCCAGGGTCCCCGAGACACAGAAGTCATGTCAATGACACCAACCACTGAGCCACGGCGACCGTCGACCCGAATTGGGTCTTGAAGTCAAGTATGATGAATATACACTGAATTATAGAACTCCATACGTGCAGGTCTTGCTTCAAAATAGTACTTAACCTTAGCAACTGCTCAAGGTTCTGCACTCCAGTAATTTTTGAAAGTGATGTACAACGTTACCATCAGCTCGGCATCGTTTATGTATGTATATTTTGAGCCTTGCGTGGCTAGTATCCTACGTTTAGGTACTTTCTTAGGTACGGTACTATTTGGATTTACAAATAGTACTAGTGGCGTTTACAACGGTAGTATTTTCGTGCGTCACTGCGCACATTAATCCGCTGGTCTTGGTGTTTTTTTTTAGGACAAGAATATCATGGTCTCTTTAGACGCTTTTGGGCGTTAAAGAAACTTGGACTTTATGGCTGGATACTGGGCTATCTGCCAACTTGCGTTTGTTTGCCTTCATCGTGGTGGATTAGGGCTAGTGCTAGGAGACTCTGGAACAAATTCCATCCAGACCCCTGCTCCAGAACCATCGATGACTAATCGAATCGATTCGATATTGTACATACATTTTTGAAGTTTTGTTAATTTGCTCATATTTCGTAAAGGAATATTTCTTTTTCTATACTTATATTTGTATCACTAACAAATGTTTAAAATAGTTCTATAGAGTTTCCAATACAGGTTTTTCAATACCAAATCGGTTAGTTATCGAAGAGAATACCAAATGTGTTATTATCCATTAATACTTTTTTATATATTATTTCGCGATCGTGGCAATATCACGATCTGAATCTGAATGTGTCCGAAATGCCCAAACAAGTATTATGACTACGCGATGTCTAGAATTTATTTACTAAAAAAAGGTCTCCGGGATTAAGGTTGGACGTAAAAACTATTTTTGCGCCGTCTGCCCTGAAACCCTGACTCGAATAAGATCTTTTGCACAAAAAATCTGCCATTTGCGTCACTCTTTATATTTCATTTTGAATCTTACTGGGATTTATTCGGTCTAGATGTTGAACTTACTTTAGTCTTATTAATAATTTTAAGCCAGAGTTGCAAAGCTCCCCATTTTCTCAAGAGCTTTTGGAGTCCGTCTTAAAAATTGTTTATTGTATAGGGGAAGTCTTGCTCCGTCGTCAGTTTCTCTTTTTATTTTTTTAGAGTGGGTCGTAATGAGGGATGCCGCTGTTAAATGCATCTTCATCGGTCGGAATAGATTTTAATATTAACTCAATTTAAATTTTAATATGTGTTTCAACGCTAAGTAAATTCAAAGAGGCACTCAAGTATTTTATTATTTATTATTTTATGTTTGTGAGGAATCACTTTTGACTTGTTAATCCGATATTGATTGTGTTAATTAGAAACCTTTCTCTCATCAAACAGTTTAACAGTTGTCAAACAAGCTTAGTTTATTACACCTAGCATCTAGTAGCTATCCATATTTATTTTGAATTAAGGGGTAGATTCTTAACGTGACGATCGACACAAATTGTCGACTTATATTTAACTACAGCAACTTATATATCTTTCAAAAAAATTCTTCGCTAGTGAATGCTTCAAAATATTCGGATAAAAATAGCAAAAATAAAAAATTTGGCTCTGTACTTTTGTATTATTATATAAAATTCCCAGCAAGGTGGTAGGGTACTTACGAGTCCACCTGGCTAGCTGCCACCCTCAAGTATGAAAAACCAAACACATAGTGTCTTCAGGCAGCAGTCCTTGAGAGCCAATAAGCATTCTAGGTCTAGCTTGATAACATCTTCGACCACATCGTCACTGATCATCATGTAAGATACTGGTCAAACGCTAGATCTATACAGTATGAAACAAATATGATATGATATGAGTCTTAAAAGAAAGGTCCGGTTTGTCTAAAATATTATATTATCTATTTGTAAAAGGATTATTAAACTTATATATTTTTATTATAGACTATCCCCTTTAGTCTATCGACTTTCTACACTAAAGTTTTAATATTTTTATGATCTAATAATTCTTATATTTTAATTGACTGTGGTAACTTATTTTTTTATCACAATTAGCATGCATTTGACCATCCCACCTGATATTAAGTGATGATGCGGTCTACGATACGCCTGTCTAAAAATACCTGTTTACTCGTGACTTGAGGGCACCCAGATTGTATCTATGTGGAAACACAGACTTAGACTTGGCTTTGGATTGGCCATGAATACCACTTTTAGCTGTACGCACTATAATTGTGAAAGTAAAACGCTTCGTGCGACAGGTTGGAACGTCTACCATATATGGATCGCATTGCAGTCAGTCTGGTTGTTCTTTGATAGAATGGGGAACGAAGAACCTATGCAATCCAGAGCAAATGTATCCGGTAAAAAACCGATAAACTAGACTCTACGACGTTAACGTATAGAAGTAACGGAAAGGCAATTTATAAAACCCGATTAAAATATCTTGGATCAGTCGCCGTCACTCCGGAACCCTGATCGTCTACGGCTATTAATAAAGATTCGCTCAGATGCTACAGACCCTGTCGCCTGCAGGTTTTAGCGATAGTGGTGCGTTTGATAGGTCCAGTTCATAAATGGGTATAGAAGACAGAAAATGACCGTTATGCCAAACAAATTACAACAAAAAAACAAATACAAACTTCCCATTCTATAAAATATATAATAAATATTAATTATAAACGTAAACAAGACTCAGAGCTTGCTGGACCGTCGATAATATATAAATGTAATTGTTTTTTTTATTAGTATATTTTAATACCATGATAGCCCGTCGACGTAGGGTTGCCAGGAAAAGAGAAAATTATTAGTCCGATTACATGATAACATATGATTTTCTGCAAGTTTTATTCTGCATAGAATCTGATTCAACTTATAAGTACAATACACGTTTATCTATGTTTTATGATAAATAGTTGTTAGACAAGAGATAAACTAAAAAAACAGCTGTGAATTTCGGTTGTAAAATGTGGAACGAACCGAGGGAGGATACCCTCGATATTCCGGAGCTTAAAAAAGTCCACAATTTTAAAATATTAGTAAAAAATGCTTCTACTTCATTTAAAATTCCCAACAGGTCCCAAACTAGAAAAAGCCTGTATATTGGTGACCCAAATACGAATAGTACAAGTAAATCGCGCGCTGGTAGATGCCCGTAGTGTTCCAGATATACATAATATAGACGACGGTAATCGCTTACCATCAAATAGCTCTTATTCTTAATTGCTAGCTATTACATCAAGAAGATGACAGCGCCAGCTTGACGCAGCAACTGTGTCAAGCTACTTTAGTAACACAAACCTACCATACGCATCTATCCTTCAACGGTAAGCCAGCACTCCCCCACTTATCTGATTGTGTCAGTGTTATGTTATTTACTTTATGGTCGTAAGGCGCCGAGGGGTGGAACGGACAACGGACAATGAACTCGGGGGTGAAATTTGTTGAAAATCGGTCAAGTGAAGTATTTCCCGGTATTAAAAAAGGGATCTGCTCGCAAGATTCCCTTTTATTAGCTAAATTTATGAGAAGAGGAATTTCTTAAGCGTTGGATATATTTTTTCTTAGAAGTAAAGAAACTGATACATATATTATACATTTATGTGTGTATATAATAAATAGTAAATTGCTAATTAAAATCTTGTGACTCATTATAATTATCATATCAACAGATTCAGTGCGGATCATACAATGAAAAAATCCATAGTACCGTCTGGCCAGCTACCACCCTCAAGTATGAAATACTCCATCCTCGAGGCAATCAACAAACATTCTAGCGCGGTTACTTCGACATCACTGTCACTGACCAAGTAGATATTTGTATACCGCTATATCTAAGTCTATAATCTATAAAAAAACGATCGTAGACCAATATACTACAAGTATATATATACGTATATGTAGTATATTCGTCTATGACACAATTAACATTGCCCACCGCATGTTGGTTGAAATTGAATTGTATTACAAATTTAAAGGTAATTTGTAATATTTAGAGAAATAGACAGCGAGTATCAACCACCAATCAGACGGTGTTGGAATCGAATCTTAACTCGTGCCTGTTGTTTTGGTATAATAGAAGGTATTACATTTTTCCTACACCATTTTTGTTGTGTCCCAAACCTTATTTTTTACGGAATAAATTGTAACCTATGTGTGTGGATAAATGGTACATTCCAAATTTCATTCCAACAAGCCTTAAACGCGTGAAGAGGTTTTCACCTTCACGCGTTTAAGGCTTAAGATATATACACATACACACGAACTTTCGTATGCATAATATTAGTGTGATAAACAATGTTAACGATTGATTGAACCTGTTGACTACAAGTTTTCATTATCATTTCGCGTTCACGTCGCCACTCCATTAAAGCCGCCGTAAAGAGACACTCCGCGAGCACGGAGGCACTGCCTATCTTCTTAAATCTCGACTCTAGTGCAGCCAGGGCCGGACTACGGCTACATGTGTGCTGGTTTTGATACCGAGGTATAGGTACACTAGCTGTCAATACAGGAAACAAATCGGTTCACCAGAAAAATTAGCCAAAAGTAGTCGAGGATACTAATGTCGCTCACGGAATTGAAAAAAAAATTAAATGTGCCGTATTTTTGTATAATTCTACTATATGCCATAGCAATTAGCACATCTATCTAATACTTAATTACATACACATTACATAATTTTTTTTCATTGAAAAGTAGGTATAAGACTACACAAATTACAATTGAATATTATGAGAAGTATGACACAAAAATAAACGATAATTAAAATGGTAGCCTATGATATCTCATTATTCAGTAAAACTGTTGTCTTATCTCGTTGATTACGATCACTTACAAACAAATCATAAAAAAATATAATGAATTAAGTGTAATTAATATATGTGTATATATAGATATAGATATATATATATATATATATATATATATATATATATATATATATATATATATATATATATATATATATATATATATATATATATATATATATATAATATTATAAAAAACACAAACAACAGAATGACGCGCCTACTATAGGTGCATTATTGAGTTGTTTTCTGCTATGATTATTCACGCTCTGAGTCTATTCATTCAGCTTACGACGATTCAACACTGAGTGTGATTTTATGCTTTCTTAATCCAGCCCTGTGTAGATGTTCCCTCAAGACACTTTACTATTATTGCCCCTCAGTGCGAGCTTAAATATATGGTCAGAGGATTTCTTCCTCACGTGGAGTTCGGTTGACTTACCGTCTTCGTTCACTTGTGGAATTCGTTTTAATTAAATTATTCTAAGAATTTCGACAATATCTACAATGATAAAAGGGAATTGAAGTATTCCTTCAGTACTTAATTGTTTATAATTGTAGATTAGTTAACCCAAATAAAACATTTTTCTATTTCTATTCTTTTAGAATTTTGAGAAAAAGATACGTACAACTATTTTCGAATCTACATTATTTGTATCTTATATTAAGGTTTGATGGATATTTCAATAAAACTACTAAATAAATTTACTGTTAACAAAATGTTCTACTGTTCCATGAATGTACATTATAGTAGGTTGTTTTTTTTTAGTTTTAAAACTACCGTTGTTATCTTATAAATGGTTTTGAGCAACCCGTAGGGCGTGAAACTTAAAGCATAAGTTCCGCGCGAAGTATTATTTTCCAGAACTTGCAGTGTCAACTTTATTTCTATGAGCATAAGAATAGATATTTTCCTTCAACAATTACGAAGTTTTGTAAAATCTTTTATCCCTTTGTACTACATAAAGGATTTATTTCCAAACATTGCTTAAAAATTTGCCATTGAAGTCTATTACGCAGATTCCAAAAGCATTTTTTTGACGTTAAGAAATATTTGTACAAAAATTAATGTTTCTTCTTCGTCAATTCTGGACATAGAGGTTTCGGTTGTGCTTTGTGGATTGATCAACAGTCAGTCTTTCAGAATAGATATCTATATAATATACAGGAAGTTATATACACATTCTTACATTTAGCCTTGCTAAAGCAAATGAAAACTACTATTACTACTAAAACTACTGTACCCAATCAAAATCAAAATCAAAAGTATAATAATAATTTTATGTCAACAATATTTGTTAAACCTAATCAAGGATGAAGTTACCGTGGAGGGTCACTGTGACCCAGCCATACAGGCTCATCAGAGACCTAGTGCAGGAAACAGAGAGTCACTAAGGTACTTTAATCTTGTATTATAATATCAAATATTTAGCCATTTAAGCCCTTGTAAATTGTACCTACATTGTTATATCTGCATGAATAAATCATTTCATTTTCAATCTGTAAAAACACGGCACTGAGTCTGTAAAAAGCCCCTGGACAAGGATTCTGAAAATTTGGAAGCATTTAATATTAACAGGACCATCGAAAATCTATACTAATAGCATATAGCAATCCTACCGACGTGACCAAGATTACCTGACCTCTTCCTATCTCGCAACGACGTAAAATACAGTGTAGTGATGGTATTAGCAAAGTTCTTGGCTTGCTGGTCAGTGTTTAGCGCTGACGATGCATTCGCTAGATTATTGTCGTGGACCGAAACTGGGGAAATCTCGGGACAGAAGAAGTTAATTTAGGTATGAAAGGTACAGCAGATACGAAATTATTGGATAATAATCTTCCTATTAAAGGAAAGCGCTCTGCCAATATAGCTCGAGGTCTACAAAGGTTATTTTGGAGTCCCTTTTCTTTGTCTTTGAGAGATTATAGAGGGTTGAGGGTTGATCGATTGAAGTGGTTAACTGGATGGTGGACTATTTTCGTTTCTCTTTGTACTTTGGTCCTTAAGCAGAATTGTACTAGAGTCCCTGTTCTTCGTTGGTTTTATAGTCATTTGGGTTTTATCCCATTTAGATAAAAATATTTTCCTCAGAGTAATCGAGTAAGATAATTTCGTATCTTGTACTGTGCTAAGAAATAAATATATTTAAGTTTCTTCCTCCGAGTTTTTGTGCACAAAAAAGAAGGGACAGAATTGAATTGTGTCAGTGTCACGGAGTTCATTTAGGGGGCGTTTTCGACCCCCCCTCACCCCTTGGTGAGATGTCGTGAGATTTTGCTGGACCCTCTTCCCCCACCCATAATCTCACGTGAGACTTTTGAAAATACATATTTTAAATGTAAATAAATGAATATGTGTGCTTGATTTTGTTGGATTTAATCAGGATTTGTTATATGAGATTATTAATATCGTAGTATAGAACCATTCAAAAAATATTATTACCTAGTTTATCCCAGCTTTCTCGCTACATTACAATGTTCCTTGCGAAAAAAAAATTACGTGAGTATTTGTCGAACCCACCCCCTCCCCCATGTGAGTTTGGGTGAGATTTGGCTTGACCCCCCCCCCCCCCCCCTAATTAATGGACGCCCCCTTACCTGTTAAAAATAATCACATTCCCTAAATAACTTAACACTCAGACTGCTAAAGAAATATTCTGAGAAATATGTTATTTAAATTAGTTGGTGTGTAAATTGACGATTTTTTGTGATTTTTTTCAGATTTTTTTTTATTCTTGTCTCAATAGATAATTCAATCTGCAGTTTATATTCCGCTATTGAAAGTGATCAATTGGTCTACAAGTGTATTTGGAGTTTCAGTTGGTATTTATTTTATGTAATATCTAGACGTTCGTGATATTAAAAAATGACTACGGATATTACTTGAACGTTGTTATTTGATCCAATGAGGTCAACTTGGTGTTTTTTTTTTCAACTTGCAGATGCCTTTATTAAAATAAAACACTAATAACTAACTTGGTCTTGGTGAAATTTCATTTGATATTTTTTTATTCTCAAACAATTAATCCAAATTATTATAACTGTTTCAGAGTTAGCTTGGTGACAACTTTGAAACGGCTCTAACAATTTTAATGAATGTTTGTACATACATAACGATTCCTCGGCAAATAATATGTTAAATGGTTAAAGTTAAATTAGTTTTTAATGTTTGTGATACAATATATATATATTTTTCATCATCATCATCATCTCAGCCATAGGACGCCCACTGCTGGACATAGGCCTCCCCATTGATTTCCACAAGGAATATATTTTTAATTATTATTAAAAGAAAAAGAAACAAGGAAGTCTCATATATCGGCTGTTCGAAATAGGTTGGCGTCAATAAAATACTGTATTTACTATCCTTCAGATGAAGTTTATTCCACCTTTCTAGATTTAATAGACTACTTTTAACGTCCAATAAAGTCTGACCTCTAACCATTTTCTCTAGCGTTTCTTAAGCTTACTGTTTTGATAGCGTTGCACGGGTCAAAGATAATAGGTGATAATGTACTAGGGTCTTCCCTTAGGGACATTTAACAAGGAATTCGGGCCTTAGCGCTTAACCCAAGTAATTATAAGGGCCGAGTTGATACCCACTTTTAGATACGAAGATACTTCGCCTTAAGACGCCAGTGAATTATTTGTAAGGTCTAAACTGAGGATAAAGGGGCTGTTTGAGTAATGGTCTGTGTATATACCTCTATATTAAGGTAGTTTTCCCTTTTTTGTGCCGAAAATAAAAAATATGATTTCGCAAAAAAAAAAAGCTACATGTAGGATGTTTTTAATGTGGAAATTGGTGGTAAATCTAATATGACTATCATCTGTATATACTTATTACAATACTGCTGCTACTACAATCACATTTGAGCAATCTACTAGCTATTGGCTGCATATAGATAACTCAAATGCTCTAACCCGCTACCGGCTGGCAGCGTGCCCAGAATGCTAGCAGCTTTGCCACGCTGAATTGCAATGCTGATTCGTTAAGAGAAATATGTGCTAACATTTTGGTCACGCGTCGCATAGATTAAACGCTCTGATAAGTTTTGGAAAATCCGATGATCTCTATATGTATAAATACGAATCACTATTTATCTTGGTCACGGTGTCACGCGTGAACGGCTCGACCAATTTTGCTCATTTATTTGTTTGTTATTATTTATTTCTTTATTAACATTCACACAAGGTCTTCAGGTCCCAAACTAGGCAGAGCCTGTACTATGGTAACCGGATGACTGATATATATACTTATATACATATACACACCCAGACACAGGTCAAACAGACATGTCCATACACACAAATGTTTGACCTGTCCGGAAATCGAACCAGGGACCAGCGGCTCAGAAGGCAGAGTGCTACCAACTACGCCAACCGGCTAGTCTTTAATAGTTATTATGAGAAGGTTCTTATAATTGAAAGAAATAAAATTGCGTTGCGGAAAATTAGAAAATTTAAGTACCTACACTTTAAGACCATATTAGATTTTCCAGAGTAACCTTTTAAATGCTTTGACAATATAAACTTTCATTATTGTAAAATAATGGTGTTTGAGATAATTGTCAGTTGTTTGACAGTTGATAAGATTGAGTGTATTATTATTTATTAAACTAATTAGATTTTAATATTGAGCGTCCGACAGACAGACCGTCTGGAAGCAGCATGCATTCAGCTCTCTTTCCTTATATTTGTTACGTCGTTTGTCCACCTCATTGCTGGATATCCTACGCAGAGTCTGTGTCGAAAACCTTTCGACCTTTTCGACCACTTCTACGTGATATATGCCGTATCTACTCACACTGATCCTGCTTAAGAGACCCATGTTTAAAGTCGATCATCACTAGTAACATTAATCGAAGACATTCAATGCATAAAATAAACATTGTACATTATTGTATTGCATAACGTAATCAACTAACTAAACATCATAAATAACAAACCTTATAATGAAGCCGGAAAATCTCTTGTTCTTGTCATTATTACGACAAAAGTAGAGTAATTCCCAGAGAGAAAGAAAATACAATGATGGAACCATTAGTAGCTATTACGCCCATGTTGTACTCCACAGTATACAATACTGTATTTTATATTCTATAGAGAATTCTCGGGGCATTTCAAAAGATATATAAGGAGGTATTTGTTTACTGAAGTGCAAGTCGTGGAAATACAACCTGTGGTACACTAGGACCTAGCGCGAAATTAAAAAGATTTAATTTTACATTCTTAAAATTGAATACGAGTTTTATATTGGTATCAAAATGTATTTATTAAAGTACCTACCTAATAAAATACCTACTGTCACGTCACTAGATCAGATGCAAAGGAAGCTACACTTTATGGGTTGAAGTATCTTTAGTTCTCGGAAGACATAGATTCACTTACCTATATGATACATGAACATAAGTATAATTTAGTATCATTACCGTATAAATAATATAGTTATATACATACCTACGTAACGTATAAGTTGGCCGCTGTCTTTTGTTAACATCTATATATTTTAATGTGTATTAAATAATAGCTGCGCCCTGCGGTTATACCCGCGTGGTGATGATCATCATCGCAGCTATAGGACGTCCACTGCTGGACTTATGCCTCCCCATATAGGGGGATTTACCATACTCGCCACGCTTGGCAGGCGGGTTGGCGAGCGCAGTATGGTTTCCTATCCTCAGAAGGCGCTGCTGCCCACCTCCTGGTATATGGTCCCTTAACCGACTCTTACGGCACCCACGGGAAGAGATGGGGGAGTACTATTCTAGGCCGGTACCACCACTGCACCCTACCCTGGATAAACACATAGGCTAATTTTCATCATCACCTGGTGATGATGGTGATGATGAAAATTAGCCTATGTGTTTATCCAGGGTAAGCTATCCCCATACTAAATTTCATCTAAATCCACCCAGTCGTTTAGGCGTGAAAATGTAACAAACATATATTCATACTCACAAACTTTCGCATTTATAATATTTGTAAGATATGCAAAATCATTCTATGTTTTCTGTTAATAATACGTCTAGTTCTATTCAATTGAGATATGTTTCTATGTCTAGGTCTAGTGTCACCTAAGTTCAACCTTCAATTTCATGATTATTTACATTAGAAATGAGGAGTCTTACTTTTTAACTGAGATTGATTGAATGGTTGATCACTTGATTTAAGCAATAATGAATTTAGCCCTACCACGAGTATGACACACACAAGATGAACTCATGAAGAAAAGCTAAACATATACTACTATATGCCTTTCAAGCAAGCACCAGGGCCTTAAGTCTACTATTCAATATAGATATATCATGGCTTACAAAGGGTGATTTTGACAGCATTGTTTGATTCCTACTGAATCAATATTGATAGATAGGTTCAACATAGATTCAGGCCGCTATGAACTTAGCAGACTATAGATTTTTGATGTTGTCTTAATGGCATCGAGCCGGCCTTGCACTAGACTGAATATGAACATGAGATTAGTAGACTTGCCAACCTGGCTTCTGATTGCACCTTCTTGTCATAGGTAAGTTGACAGGTTAGTAGTCATAGGTAGTCTATCAGTTGTTAGTAAATTATTTGTCGCCTCGACGCCGTAATTTATTATTATGACAGTGACTGTGACTCATTCAAAAGGCATAGAAGAAGCGACGCTCTCGGTGTATCTCAGACTTGTACTAAGCGGATCGCGGGCTTAACTTGAAGCCCATTGTTTCCACAATTGTCGAGAGATTACCCACAGTTGTTATTTCTGATTAATACCTCTTAGCTGAAATGATGCTATATTTGTAGCGAAAAGGATTAGATTCGATTGATTATGTTTGTTTATTACATTTGATAGGCCTTTTTACCTATTTCGTTGCTCTTTGTCATACCAAATTATTGCTGTTTTAATCCTACTAAATAAATGTGAAAGATTGGATGGATGTTTGTTACTATTTCACGCTCGAACTGCTGGACCGATTTGGATGAAATTTGCTATGTAGATCCTTCAGGTCCAGGAATCAGACATATACGCTACTTTTCGTCATAATCATTATCAATCATCAGAACGCGGGTAAAACCGCAGAGTGCAGCTAGTTGAGCGTAAAAACATGATTGACATATAGTAGAGGAGCGGAGGCTGTATACTCAAAGACATATAGTGATGTCTCACTTAAGGGACAAAGGCGAAACAACGACTACTTTGTAACAAATTCAAATGTAAATAAACTCATATTACTTAAAAGTCCGCAAAACGCCTCCGACACAAAGTAAGCCCCGTATAAAATTCAAATCAGCATCGCGTGAACGTCTGAACGGAATGATTAATAAAGCGAAACGAGCGGGAATCGGAAACGTTTTTGGCAGAGATTTGCCGCTACAATGAGCGGATAGAGCGAATGGGGTGAATGCTGTAATGTAATTTGCATTTTTAATAATTAACATGGGCTTGAACCGATGATAGTTCAGCGGGGGGAGCATCGGCTGTCAAACTGACGGACACTCGATCCCAATCAACGGCTTGAGCTTCCGATGTAACGAGTCCCGCCTGACTAGATACCCCCCTCAAGTCTCCAAATGCATAGTGTGTTCAGGCATCGGTCCTTAAGAGCCAGTGAGCATTCTAGGTCTAGCGTGATAACATCTCCGACCGCATCGTCACTGACCATCAAATGACATAGTGGTGATATAAAGATATTTTTATATCGATACAGTATAAAAAAAAATATTTAAGCCCGAGCTGAGGGACATTCACGAATGCAAGCAATGCGATTATTTACCTCTGTTGCAATCAAACGCTTGTCAGCAACAAGGTTTTGCGCCTATCGTATACCTAACAAAAAACTGGCATATTTTGAAATTTCTATTGAAATATTTCGCCTCAGAAATTACACTCTCATTTCTCGATCAACAATGAGGTAAAAATAAATATTTTTACTCCAACACACTAATATTGTAAAGGCGAAAGTATGTCATTTGTATAGGCTGAACAGTTTTGCATGAAATTTGGGTCGGAATAACACACAGGCTACTGTACATTATATCCCGGAATAAGTATAAGTAGTTTCCGGGATAATTGAGATAGCGGGTAACCCTAGTCAACGCGGGTAATTTAACGTGTTTTAATTTCTTAAAAAGAACATTTCTTTTATATGATGTCTCGTTTTAATCTTCATAGTTCTTAACAAAACTTTCTTTCAAAACCACGGCTAATACAATATGTATTAGCCGTGGTTTTGAGAAAATTGGAGAATGTATGTGACAATATCGTCGAAAGCGCATATTTTCTCTAACTACCCGGTTTTGACCTCATAAATGTATACACCTGATGCCGCTTTATAAAAAAACCGAGCTGTAAAACACAAAATTGACAGATTCTACGGATGTATTAAAATATAAATCGTGATGATATAATGCAGCAATAACTGGGTACCGAGAAATAGACAAACCATCCCCTCGCTTAAAATTTCAATGAAAGAAAAGAAAGGAAGAAAGACCAAATATTTATTGAGCACAACATACAAGAATATTATCAACTATATTTCAGAATAAGAGTAGCACTCCATACGTGATCGAATTTGTGCTTAATAAAAAAAGAAAAGAAGAAAGAAAAGATATTTATTGTGCACAAAATACAAGAATATTATTACAGACTTATTTTTATTAAAAAATAATAATGTAGTAGCCAATAAAATCAACCATAAAGTACAAACATTGTTTCCATGTGTTTTCCATAAAATGTCTACTCGTATAATACGTTTTTGTGTTCGTATAATGAGCTTTCGACGATATTGTCACATAAATTCTCCAATTTTCTCAAAACCACGGCTAATACATACTGTATTAGCCGTGGTTTTGAAAGAAAGTTTTGTTAAGAACTATGAAGTTTAAAACGAGACATCATATAAAAGAAATGTTCTTTTTAAGAAATTAAAACACGTTAAATTATATACAATTCGTTTTTCTAGTTTTATCATAAACATTTCTCCATGCTACTTTTATTTAAGTCTATAGCTACTTTATTAAGGTCATGGTGGCCATTTCGCCAAAACCCAACGCGGGCAAGCATCCCAACGAAATCCTTAACACGTAGTTGAATTAAAATACCTTGTGACCCTTTTTCATTAATAAGATATCTTCGCCCCACACTGAATATTTATGCAAGTTAACGTTTGGTCCAAGTGATAAGATATTTCTCGAAAACAAGAACTTCAACTGTTAATGTTCTCAGTTCAAAAACAAGACACCTTGGTAGAGCAACATTTCTGATACAGTCCTACATTTTAACAAGATCTGAAGTAGGTAGTTGGAGAAACTACGCGTTTTCACCGATATTCTCACCGCATTCTCCAGGCCTCGTGACCACGACCAATGCAACTTAGTCAAAACGTCGAGGTAAATAAATTGCTAAATGCTTTTCACGCGATGAAACCCCGGTCCAATTTATTAACAATATGTTCGAATCGCGAAATCCTAAAAATTACAAATAAAATAACTACCAAAAAGAATCTACAATTTACGAATTCTGGGAAAAAAAATCTCTCATGACTTAGCCCACTCCAGTTACGTGGAAGAGGTTGCTTGATTTTTCTGATACATTTTCATGAGGTAGGAAGCTCATAGCCGGTGTATCAGGCAGCTAGTTGAGATTGGGGCCCTAAACGGATTAGTTTTGTCTACACGGGGCCTCCGGCCAGTATACGAGGCTATTGTGACCCCGTTGAGATTTTGTTTAACATTATGAGGGGACCTTTGTTATATGAGTGTAAGTAAAGTGAAGAATACTCGTATGAGTGAAGTCAAAATATGCTATCTAATATTTTAAGGTAGGGGTAATTACTAGAAGGAAAACAGATTGGCAGAGTTTTATTTATATTTTGCTAGCTGCGCCTCGTGGTTTTACCCGCGTGGTGATGGTTATTTCGGGACCTTAACTACATACCAAATTTCATCAAAATGGGTGCAGCCGTTTGAACGTGAAGAAGTAACAAACGTACACACATACACACAAACGTTCGCGTTGATAATATTAGTAGGTAATCCTAATAATATTATAAAAAAAGATGAGATAAATGAGTTGTCATATTTTATAACGTTCATTGTTTTAAGTTCAATAAACGTTTCTGATTCTAAAATAATATACCAATATTGTACAATCGTACTCTAAATTCGTCACTGCTTATAGCGTTTCATCGCCAATTCCACACTGTTTAAACTTGCTAACTAAATTGTTGGCGTTAACCTATTTATTCCGACTGTACTTTTCAATCGAATCCCGAACTTTATTACAAGTACTACCTTTTGGAAGTGTAAAGTTAAGGCAGTATTAGGCTATTTATTAACTTTTCACTCGAGTTTCTATTATCTTGTAAATAATCCTCTATAGATCTTTCTGCACCTCACCTGACCAGCGATATCTTGGGCGTCCGACCGGGCGACGGCCAGATAGTAGGCAAAAAAAAGTATGAGGCTATTTATTAACTTTTCACTCGAGTTATATTATCTTGTAAATAAATACTCTGTACATCTTTCTGCACCTCACCTTACCAGCGATATCTGAGGCGTCCGACAGGGCGACGGCCAGATAGTCGGCAAAAAAAAAGTATTATTATTTATTATCTTTTCACTCGAGTTCTATTATATGCAGTCTGTGCGCCTTGATCTCATCTTAACTGACTGGGCTACTAAGAGATCAGTGGCGTACTTTGCTGTCGGAGGCTAAGATCCAGCTTGCGGTCACCGCGCCATCGTAGAGTAAGTAAGTAATGATAGTATGAAACTGTATCATAATAAGACCAAATTATGTGCAGTTTCATACACTACTTTATCTAATGTCATAAAATAGCAAAATTTACGTAAAATCACAGCATATGTTTGTATTTAAATATGTAAACGTTTAGCGCCAAAATCCATTTGCTGGTCGCGTATGCCTATTGCGCCGCATCCACAGAATATAATATGTAGAAAAACTGCATTGCAACCTCCTTGGTCCAGCTGAAGTTGTATCTATGATTGAGTTACATTAAAATACAGTTAGAAGAGCTGTAATGTTAATTTTAAATTTGTTTCCATATATCGTCTATAAAGACTGTCATTCAAGTTCGGTTTTTGATTTTTTAATCTTTATATTTAAGTATGAGATTAGATAAACATTGAACATATCTGCGTCCTCTTTCATCTGCTCCAATATTGAAAGTTCCGAGTCGAACGGAAATGGAACCGGTGACACATTTTTAAGTCGACTTGAATCCCGATATTAGTCCGAACTTTTCATATTACCGACTCCGAACTCCCGCTTTGAATGTTACCTAGATACAATATCTGCTCAAAGAGTCGTACGATTCTGGCGTCCGTCATTCGCTACCATTTCATGTTAGTTTATGACTTATGCTACGATTTAAGGCGATGTATATACAAATTGCGACTATTAAAAAATATTAAAAACCATTATGCATGACTGAGCTTTATCTTTTCCTCGGTTAGGGTATCTCTGGTTCAGTATAAACTCAGATAAAATGTCCAACCAGCGGAGGCTGTGTACTCAAAGAGTATAAAGGAGTGTTCAGGATTTGACGTTATCGATGCATAAGCCGCATAGCCGAAAAATAAACAAGTCAAAACAAATGACAGACCATTTCGTCCATTATGATGGTGATTACGTTATATTTTGTGACATAGCTGCATGCGCCGTTCAAATGCGTTAATTGAAATTACTGGGGGAAGGTAATTTAAAAAAAAATGTTTACCAAAAAATGGAACCGTCTTCAACACTCAAAAGTGAGAAATAAAATAACTTGTTAAGTCGTTGAAGCTTGAAGCGCTTGAGACTAGCATATCTTCGTGCAGCACGTGTATTTTGCTTAATCGTTTGTATTGTATACGTAGGACTGTTTATATAAAATGTCAAGTTGCAATTTTTTGGGACAAAATGTTTTTCAACATAATTCCACACTTCTAAACAAACGTCGACATAAGCGATGAACGTAAATGAGAACAGCACATACATATTCAAAGGAAGCATTTGCCTCGTAATGAAAAACCTGCAGCGGGTAATTCAAATTCAGGAGGTACTTCATTTATGAGGTAGGCCTCACGAGATACGGCATAATATGAAGCCTTTTCTAAGTGGTTGTTTACACTGACAAAAATGGACAGCGAGTGAAGTCTTGCCATGAAGCGATGAAAGCTCAGCGGGGGGAGCGTCGCCTGTCAAACTGACGGACACTGGTTCGATCCCCAATAACAGCTTGAGCTTCCGGTGAAGGTAACACCGTTATCAAATTCCCAGCATGGTGGTCGGGTATTTTCGAATACCGCCCAGCTAGCTACCACCCTCAAGTTTGAAAAGCTGCCACCAAACACATAATGTATTCAGGCAGTCCTTGAGAGCCAGTGAGCATTCTAGATCTAGCGTGATGACATCTTCGACCACATCGTCACTGATCATCAAGTGAGATAGGGGTCAAACATATAAAGTATAAATAAAAAAATAAAATGCGTATACAGTTTTATCTATAATACGTATGTTGCTACCATAAGAATGTTGGATAATCGTTCCTACTAATATAATAAAAGCGAAAGTTGTTATGTATGTGTGTATGTTTGTTACTCCTTCACGCTCAAACGGCTACACCGATTTCGTTGAAATGTAGTATTTTATTTTATTTTGTGCATGGAAAAAAAAAATACACACACAACCACAGCACACAAACAACCAAGACCCAGGAAAAACACCTACACTTTTCGCACAAATGATTGCCCCTACCGGGATTCGAACTCATGGCCCCGGAGACACAGAAGTCATGTCACTGACCACTGAGCCACGGCGACCGATAGTATGGAGATAGTTTAGACCCTGGATTAACAAATAGGCTATATTGCGGTAGGAATACCTCAGAATCATTTATTGGCGACTTCAGTAAACATAAAATTTTATAATTTAAATAAAAAGGTATGAAAATATCTGATCGTATTGAGGTAACATTTTGATTCCAACACTCAGAATACCGATGAAAACCGTGAACCGCGTAAAATCTTTTCCACTCCACATTTAACCAAATCAGAATCTAATAGATTACCTACATTCACTCTTCACAAATTGATTATCTCCCAGCCCCCTGGAGCTTCTAATCCACTATAACAGAGAGGTTATTTTTCACAAGCACGCCTCGCTATTCGTTAACATAGACGTACGTAGCTTTAGCGAGCAAACATGCAATGTGATAGAGACACTGGAAGAAACAGTATATGAATATATATTTACTCTATTCACATACCTATTACTGCGTCATTCGTATTTTAAAGCAATGATAGCCTCAGAATTTGGAGTGTTAGCCGACAACCTGACCATTGCTAGTTAGGTCCTTAGCCCGCGGTTGAGCTTTCAGATATAGACATTGCTATCAAATCACAAATTTGGATCGATGCGACGCGTCACCAATATCCTGGCACATATTTGGCTCAACGAATCAGCATTACAATTCAACGTGGCAATGCTGCTAGCATTCTGGGCACACTGCCAATTGGTAGCGGGTTAGAACATTTGAGTTCTGATATAATATTGGCAGACAATAGCTATTGGTTTGCTCGAACGTTATTGTAGTAGGTGCAGTATTGTAATCAGTTGTTGGTATTTTATTTTAATAAGGCATAGGCCCATTTAATAAAATCACAAATTGGGTAGCTTCAGGACCAGCCTGGCGATGTACCGCTAAGTTTGAAAATAAAATCTCACCAAATACACTGTTTGTTTAGGCAACTGTGAGAGTAGGTTTTTGAGAGACCGAGATTTCTAGCTTAGAGGTTAAAAAATACTAGGAATACAAAATACTTCTTGTCCTTATTCCACACTGCTTGTCCACTCTGTTCTATCACTACTCAGTTCAGTATTCACACCTTTTATAAACACACTTCACGCAATCCATCCATAACTTTTTTTTTTCATCCACACACATGCAATATAAAAGCTTTTAAATAAAAACAGAGTGCTGGTCTGAGAGGAGAGACTTCCGATAAATATTCGGTACTAGTAATACGGACAGTTATAGAGATATATTATCTTAGCAATGGGAGACTACAGATTTCTAGAACCCTTTCCATTGGTATGTGATCGCTTCATCAAAAGTTAAATTACCCCGGGCGACACCCGTCGCAGCAGAGCGGTCAGTTTCCCGGGATGCATCGAGAGCGGCATTATGCATTGGAAAATATATTAGTATCAGTAATAATGTTTGTTTCAAATACGTGTGTTTGTGCTGTTGTTTGATTTCTGTGGACTAAGCAAGGCGGATGGGGAATCTGTAATTTTTATTGAGAATAGCCATGCGTTTGTTTCGCCTGATGTTAAGTTACTATGCGGTCCACGATGGATCACGACTGTTTAGAAGATACCTATTTCGTTACCATCGACCATCGGGTCTATGTGTGACCTGCCCACTGGCGCTGTTCATGTACAGATCTCATTTCTTATTTGATTTCGAAGAGAAATGCCCCAACCCCTCTTAAGGCTCACATTTAATCAAATTGACGTAAAAACAACAATGAATCAGTAAAATATGAAAGCACGATATTTACAAAAGCAAATATCAACACCCTCATCGTAAACGATCACAATCCACGCATTCAATTAGGGAGAGGGGCCAAACCAATTATCGACCAACTTGGACCACTGCTTCTTTTCTTGAGATCAGGCAGTAAAAAAAAATCAGTAATACAACTTGATATTTGAATGATCGCATTGCAATGAAAGCAGTGCTGATACTGACTGCTTTACCAAAGTCGTAGGTGAAAATGTTTACCAATAATTCCAAATTTTGACCCCTGATTGTGAAACGATGTATATATTTGTTACTTCTCTTAAACCTTTGTTGCCTTGACTATGAGTAAAAAACCGGGCCCTAATCCAAAAGTTAAAATAACAAAGTAAAATATATCGCCTCTGAATAGATAGGTTAAATAAAGTAAAAAAAACCTTTTATTTCTTCCGTTTTACATTATTTACGTTACATTTACAGTTTTGTTAGTTTTTAACATAGGCTTACTTTTTTAAGCAATAAATAATAATCCCTTTTGCCATAGATATTTAATTAATTATACATGTCCTGTAATATTTTTTTATTGTTGCAATAAATTATCTATTTATTTATTTATTTAAAAGATTAGGTGAAGGTCCAAGGATGTCTATTTGTTTCTGTCTTGTCCTATATGACCCAAGTTTTGACCGGCTAGCGGCTGTTCGATTTAACTGGATGATAGCTATAAGCTAGGTTTATTCAGACAATATTCTCTACTGTCTCATTTGAACTGTGTCTCCTTTCTTCAAGTTATGCTATTAACGCCTGACATTTGTTATGAGACGCCTGCAAGGTGCAACAATAGTAGGTTTAATTAAGAACCATTGATGCTAGGGGAAAGTTTTGCCGTTTCGGTGACGTAGACGTTTTGTAAGACCCTATTTGTGTAAGCAGGATTTTATTAATTTTTCTCTTTGGTTGCAGGTAAGGGGAAACTTCCGAATGGTGTATTATTAAGTAAGTTTTGAATGTATGTTTTAAGGCGGTCTTAGTCAATTTATACTGAAAATTAGTCGGCAGCCGCCGAATCAATATCATCGTAAGTACTATATTGGATTTGAGGTTTCATGAAACTTTATCCATTGCTCACTAGTGTACTATCTACCACATCTTGATCTGTAGACACACCAAGGTGTATTTTAGTTATATTACTTGAATACCTATGCATTTGAGTTACATACACACTCCACCATCTCCATTCTATCATCGGTCAACCAAATCATACGTACGGCAATGCGCACAGCTACATGGTAACGATATAGCGGATTTTTTTATTTGCGTCTTCCTAAAATGCATTTTTTTACCTGAGATTATCTCGCCTGAGGTATGGATACTCACAAACATCCAATACTCGGGACCAAAACCTACCTTCAACGCATTTAGTTTGCTCTGCCGGGATTCGAACCTGAGGGCCATGGAATCAGATGTCGTGTAACTGACCACTGAGGCGACCGTGGAATGTGATACGCGAACGCATATCGTTCGCGTATCACAAAGCATATATAAAGTATCATTTGATATGTAAGTAAAAATAAAAACCACATAGGAACTCTCATAATAAAATGTATATTACCAAACAGTACAAAGAAGTCAGCATCCCTCTATGAAAAGTAACCTTATAGGACCTGACCTGCCCCGTTTCCATGGCAACAGCTACAGCGACTTGACTTTAATTTCGCCGACAAAAGCCGCCGCCGTCGCAGCCTGTTATTATACATCATGCTCCAATTATTGTCGTCTCGCAAGAATAGAGAGCGCCCTGTAGCGTAACTCCGTGAAGGGGAGCCTTAGGGGGTCGCGCAGACGACCGTATTTAGATTTAACGTATATTATTTTTCAAGATTCGAATTGATTGTTGATTTGTTTTTAATCACACTTACATTTCGTGGTCTTAACAAAGATAAAAGACAACAAAAATTAAACTTATAATGAATAATATTCATGGTTGAAAGTTTCTATTTTTTTATTATTTATTCTATAGAATACTTACGAAACTTTCGTAATAGTATCGTATCGTTTCGACGAAATAATGTATTATTTCATTGAAACAATACGATTTAATCTGCGTCTATTTGTCGATTAGGTATCCCGATCAGTTCCACCTTCTGAGTCACTTTTAGTGCATGCAGACGCTCCGCACGCGATCGTGTGTTCTCTATGAAAACTCAGACTCAGAAGGTCACGAAACCTGTTGGGATACTCAACTAATATATGTCTAATGATGACTCCCTACCCTCATTTCCTAACAAATAGTTGTGTTTACTAGCGATCCACAAAATAAATCTTTTATAAATACAAAATAGACATTTTAAAAGACTTTACTGTTATTTAGTTGTTAATTAGTCTCAGTGCTACGGTGTGATATATGTGAAAACCTATACTACTGTCAAAATAGGTCATAACAACGGATGCGTTTTTGCGGGTAAGTTTCTGCCTACAAACATAAGTGATCAGTTGTGATAAAAATATCAGAGAACTTCCTCTTTCTGTCTGCTTTCAAAGCAAGGGAGGTGTATTCACCATGGCTGGAACCTGTGAAGCTTGTAGAGGTTCTATCACCGTGACGCAGAAGCGCATCAAGTGCACAAATTGCTCTCGTTTGTTCCACTCCGAGTGCATACATTTCAACAACGACTCTTCTGCTAGATCTCAGTGGAAGTGTCCTGCCTGTGTCTCGAGCCATCGAAGGGGTGACAATAGTAACACACCGGTTCGTGTTACGTCTAAACCAACGAAGGAAATCTCTGTAAATACACCTAAAGACGGAGGGATCACGTCTCTCTCAGTTTCACCCCTAATCGGTCCGAGTCAGCTCGGGTCACCTGATATCAAGGGTCCTTTATCGGCCACCAATATTGAAACCTCTGCTGCTACGAGTGATGGCAGAATAATATTACAAATCGAAAATATTCTTGACTCGAAATTAGACATGCTAAAGAAAGATATGGTTACCGAGCTAAAGTGTACCCTAGTAGCTGAATTTCGAAAGGAATTGACGGCTGTTACAGCAGAGTACAACCAACTAGAAAGTTCACATTCCAAGCTCTTAGAGGAACATCTTACTCTGCAGAAGGAAGTCAAGTCATTGCACGAAAGAAGTGTTGAAGACAGGGATAGGGTTCTTGACCTGCAAGCACAGCTGAGTAAACAGCAACAATGGGCACGAATGACCAACATAGATATATACTAGATATGAGATATAGACTTCGACAAGTTATTTCACACTTTTGAGTGTTGAAGTCGGTTTCATTTTTTGGTAAAAAAATGTATCCCTTAGTTTTAAGCGTTGAAAACGATCGTCTGTGTGGGACATTTGGATTTCTTCAACGATTTCGCTCTGTTGAGTCTTCCACTGAAATATTTCATCGATCTGTTTGATATTGGACGGTGTTTGCTTTCACTTGTTAGAATTTAATATAAAGCGTTAAATTAGATTCTCTGAGCTTCTCTATAGAACCCAGTTTAATAATGTTTATCCCCAATTCCATATATTTCTACGCTATAGAATCGCCGACTTCGTTTGCGATTATAATTAAATATAGTTAAAACGTGAGTAAATTACTCAAATCCAATTACTATACTTAAGTAGTGAATACCTTCTAAGTTTGCATGGTAGGTACAGCTTAGACCGCGTCGTCACTTAACATCAGGTGAGGCAGCGGTCAAACGTTACCTTTTAAATAAGTAAGCCTCGGGAGCATCTATAATTCAAAAGCAATGATCGTGGAGTAGTCGGCCATAGATCCGGCGGTTGCTGGATCGAAACCGACATTAGCTTTAGCTTTTCATAGGTAAAATCGCTGACAAACCCAAATCATGGCGATAGAGTATTTTCTAGTCGTGTTTTCTGACTTATATCATCATCATCATCATGTCAGCCATAAGACGTCCACGGCTGGACATAGGCGTCCCCCATTGATCTCCACAAGGACCGGTTGGAAGCGGCACGCATCCAGCCCCTTCCTGCTACCGTCAAAGCAGACGGAGAGAAAATTGGCGGCATTTTTTTTTAATACTGTATGGATCTAGTGTTTGACCACTATCTCACTTGATGATCAGTGATATGGTGTTCGAAGATGTTATCACGCCAGACCTAGAATGCGTACTGGCTGTCAAGCACACACTATGTGTTTGGTGACAGTTTTTCAAACTTGAAGGCTTTAGCTAGTCCAAGCAAGTACTTGAAAGTATCCTACCACCATGCTGGGAATTTCGATAGCGTGTTACTTTCACCCCAAGCTCAAGCACCAAACGGTGGGGATCGAACCAGCGTCCGTCACTTTGACAGCCGACACTTCCTCCACTATCATCGATTCAAATCAGGATTAGGCTGTTATTCTGAGCATCATGCTCAGAATAACGGTCGTTTGACCAGTTCAATGAATTTGAGCGGTCTAAAAAGTCCGACTTTATGCTACCGCATATTTTCTACTATTTTGTTCTAAGTACGATAACTTTATTACACAATCGAGATATGTTTACTTTCTTTTAAGTCTATAATGTCAATAAAATATTAAAATAAACACAACTGTTACCATTCCAGTCAACCGCATAACCTTAAAAATGGCGTGTGACATGCAATATCGAGCAATGTAACGTTTCTTGCTAAATAGAGCAAAATGAGCGGAAATAAAAGAGCAAAATAAGCAGACGATTTATAGAGATGTCGCCGTTGAAAAGCCGACGAAATATCGTTAGAATTATGAGAATTCATAAATTGCACATACGATATTATGCGGGTATGCGACGTGCATTTGTATTTGTTTAGGGGAAGGCTGGCAGTTTGTTAAATTGGTTTAGAAATGCTGCTGAATATGGCTGAAGGTTCAAATTGAACGCTGAAAAACGCTATTTCTTTTTTTAGAAGCTAGCATATCTGCTCACCCATTTTTTGTAGAATATAATTAGTGAGAGGTTTTTTTCTTTTTATACTGTATAGATTTAGCCTTTGAGCAGTATATCATTTGATGGTCAGTGACGATGTGGTTGAAGATTTTAACACGCTAGACCTAAATTGCTTGCTGGCTATAATGTTATTTTTGTTAATTTAGAGGTCTAGAGCGCTTGCCTACTGTATAATTACGCTTAAATAATAATTGTTAACTCAATATCAAGGACAACTACCTAAGCAAACGTTTGTTTGGTGTCAGTTTTTGACAACCTCGAGGGTGTTAGCTAGCCAGGCTGGTACTGGCTGTAAACACAGACTAAATGATGCAGTTTCTCAGTCATGCGCAAAACTTTTTTTGTTAAAGTTTTAGGTTAAAATGTGACTGTCAAAGGTACAGTGCATAACTTACCGTATCGTCATATGATACTAAACTATATAATACTAAAAAAGGGAATATAAATTAATGCTTAGTAAATAAATGTATGAAAATTAAATCACAAGTGGAAATGTTCGCCCTGTCAGCGTACTGAACTCGTGCTACCAACTTTAACGCGCTAACTCCCACAGTTACGTTAACACGTTATTTGTGCTGATACGTTGATTTTATAAAGTTGGCAATACTGTCTGGACGATGTTGGGAGTTTGCGGAAATGTTTGGGAAAGTTCAGATATCTGATGTTTCGATGTTCGCAAAGTTAGAACGACACAGGAAGTAAATACGCTTCTATAAATAATATTTTAGTATGTTTTAGAAATTGATTCATTTGGAATTATCATGGGAAACCACAGAAAATGTAACCTTAATAAAAGAGGTTTAATATGTCGTAGTAACTATTGGATAGTCTTAAAAACGGTACAATTCTATTTTGTATCTAATGAAATTATAAATACACTAATGCGAACACTAATTTCTGCTTGGCGAACTCTTGAATTTTTAAATTAATTGTGATCACAGTCAAAATATGTTTAAACTTGGATTTATTGGACCATTTAGGAACATTGCCAGTATTGTTAATACAAGACACAGTATCTATCAAATAAGAAGTCAGGTCAACGTGATCTAAACATATATTAATCGGATCAATTTACTCGAATATTTTCTACGAGACGCGCCATCGAAAACTTTTCCGCTGAAATCTCGCATCCAACACGCGTCACTGCATATCGCCTTCATTTTTTTACTGTAGTAATGCGGGAAATGTGTCGGAAGTCTGCCTTATATCATAAATCACTTGTGGCGGCCACCGTGCAGAATGCGCCCGCCAAAGTGCGCACGCCTTATATCCGCTAGTGAAAAATAGGAACCTCTATTTTACGCCCGGAGTTTTCAGGCTAAAATACAAAATGACGAAGGCGAGCTGTCAAACTATTGCAACAGTTTCACGATCTAGTGATAAGATGGAGCCAAAGAGTTGGCGAACATTTTGTTTGAGTAGGATTCCATTGTGTCTTGAATGTTAGTCTACAATGTAAAATTGATATCGTTTATTCAGTCCATTTAACCGACTTTCAGAAAAGAACTGGGTTTCCAACTTGGTGGTATTTTGTATGTATGTTATTCAAAACTAATTTATGAAATGAAAAATTTTTCATTTTATATACACAATTATGGCTAAAGTTAAATACAGCACAATTATATTAAATAACAAAAAGCAAAGTGGAAATAAATTTTAAATTTAGTTAAGTACATAGAAATAAAAATAGGCAAGAATAAAGCATGCAGGTAGGTTAAGTTAATTTTAGAATTAAAATTTCCAAATCCAGCTAAATTTAGATTACGTATAATCACAAATTTAACGAAGAATTCAAAATTTTACAAAGATTTCAGAACTGGCAGTCTAGCTCTCACGGTAGTATACCCTGAGGCTGCAAGAGCTAGTTTTTCAAATCTCTCTCATTAATCTAGCAAAGCAAATGTTAAATTTACGATCAAACAAATTCCAAAAAGTATTTATACTTACTAAGAAATAAATAAACTTATAACAAGCGGGTAACGAAGAACTGCGCACAAAAGTTTGTAATGAGGTTATAGCCTTAAGCCTCGGATTTACTGCAGATGTTGTGAACACACCCTTTGGTGAGCTTACATTCTAGCGTTATATAAGGGGAGGTACGATACAAAGCTATTTTTGAATTAAATCGGCTCCTTATAGAATACCCAATTTTAGACAAATAATTCCGAAGAAATCTATTGTTCGTGTAATCGGGGATGATTAACAATTTACCTATATTTGATCAAATATATAAAACTAGTTTTATAGTTATTCATTATAATGATTATTCGGCATCATTGATGTTGTTAATTTTTTTCAAGAAAACTATATATTTTCCGGAGTCCTCGAAGTTTGGTTGTATAATGTTATAACAATGTAATAGACGCAGATAATAACATAATTTTATCCAAATTCCACACGACCTGTAGGTTTGAGCTTCCCTTTATTCACGTCATGTGGTAAATCCCTTCTCTGATTGAGTAGGTGTGCCTTAAGATGCATTAGGGCGAGGCGCTAACGACTTTAGTCTATTACACGAAACCCTCCCTGTAATCCACTGGATACTGATGTCGAGTGATCTGATTCTTGTTCCTTTGTGTATTTGACGACTTTAAACGTATAGCGTTCATCGGTCCTAACGTCCCGTCATGCACTCTAGATGCTGGTGAAGGATCTAGAAGAAAGAAGAAGTATACGATTGTCGATCGTAATATCGACAATTGTCCCCTTCATTTCACGTTGAACCCGTTTTAAATACTATAAAGACTTCAATAGCTTTCATAAACACAGGATTACTACTAGGCGCAGGTCTGTGGGAGTTAATCATCGACAGCAGATAGTACTGTACAACTCGGTCAGAATATCTGTGCACCTCGCTGGAATACGGCGCCTCTCCCGCTTCCCCTGTCACCTCTCCGCGCACTCCCCGGTGCGACAGTACGGTTAGCATCTTCGTTGCCGATACACGTCCCGATAATTGTGATATTTTCGCTTCGTTGTTGTTTTGTTTTTTAATATTTATTGTTGTTGTATCCCATTATACTGAGAACAAAGCCGCCAAAAAAATATGTCGTCGACGATTTGATGCGAGAGCATGGCCAAGAAGTTGTGCGTCTGCCACCTTATCATTGTGACCTAAAACCTATCGAATATATATGGAACTTGGTAAAGCAAAGGGTGGCAGATAAAAACATTGACCAATCGGAAAAGAAAATAGAACAACTTACAAAAGATGCGATTAAGTCAATTACGCCAGCTGACTGGAAAAAAGAAGTGAATCACGTGGAGAGACTACAGCGAGAATACTGGGAAAAGGATCATATAGCAGATGACAACATCACACAACTTTTAATATCACTAGGGGAAGACAGTTCGGAGAGTTCAGAAAGTGAGAGTGAGGAAGATACAATGTCAGGCATAGAGTCAATAATTTATAGTGACTGAGTTTAATAATAAATGTTTTTGTAATCAAAATTATTGTTTTTAAATAACAAACCCTTCATCAATAATACATTGATTTGAAAAGGTTAGTAATTTTTTTTACCTCCACATTTCTCGAAAAAACTTTTTTTCACACCGTACCCAGACCACCGATATGACGTCACGAGGTCAGGTGCACAGATATTGTGACCGGGTTGTATATGCAGTCGATTGCGACAAAACAAAGAAATATATGTATATTCGATGCATAAATACGGAAATCGCATCACGTTAACGGACCATAATGAAATGATTGTTATAGCATACTTAGCCTTGTATAAGGTTTTATAATAAAAAAATAAAAAAAATATTTAGGGTTACCCAACAATCTGACGGTAGCAGCCTTATGCTAAATCTGCACATGAATTACACAAAGACCTTGACTCCATGAGATTTTTTCCAGAGCTATAACTTAACCGGTGTAAGAAATGTCAAAACTAAAACCTCTCTTGCTCCATATATCAGACGAGACTGGAACAGCGACTGACATTGATGAAGTAATGAGAAGACAGCCTCGTGGGCTATTTAGATAAAAATGACTAATGATGACTAATCTCTGGCTAAGGTGTTCTATAATGTCGGACGGAGGTTAAGTTAATTGGTCTTGGGAAACCTAATCGTTTTGTGTATTGAGAATCAAAACAAAGTTGGCCATTGGCGAATTATGTTGTTATAAATGCCTAACTTTGTGAGTGGCTGAAATAGTTTGTAAAATTTTTACCACAAGTTACCTCCCGGGGATATATTTTATTACTAGCTGCGCCGCGCGGTTGTACCCGCGTGGTGATGAAACATGGTGATGATGAAAATAAGCATATGTGTTAATCCAGGGTATAAGCTATCTCCGTACCAAATTTCATCAAAAACGGTGTAGCCGTTTGAGCGCGAAGAACTAACAAACACACACACACACACACTTACACGCATATACACTTACACACATACACACATGCACACAAACTTTCGCATTTATAATATTAGTAGGATAATGATGTGCTCTTTTAAATCGTATCCGTACCGTGACTCATGTATGTATCCGAGGAATATACATAAGTAGGCAATGAACAAAGGTCAGGCCTAACAGCTCAAATTATATACATTTTAACAAAATTATCCATTAATATCATTATTTGCCGCTTCCAATCGGTCCTTGTGGAGATCAATGGTGAGGACTGCTGGATATCAGTCCAGCAGTAGACGTCCTATGGCTGAGATGATGATGATCATTATTAAGCTCATTGAATACGGATAATTGAATAACATAATTATTCGGTTAATTAGGGTAGGAACGAGACTTACTTGTAGCATAATCAGTTCATTGCCATGCTGAGACACGAGCCTTCCTCAGAGAGTAGTATTGGTCCTGACCCACTACGCTAGCCAGTACGGGTTGGCGGTAGGCTAGTGGCCAATAATATTTTGTTTTGACCACTATCTCACTTGATGGTCAGTGTTGAAGATATAATCGGTGTTCATTAATGATTACAAACCTTGATGCTTAAACTTAATAATATTTTGTTTTGACCACTATCTCACTTGATGGTCAGTGTCGAAGATGTTATCACCCTAGAACTAATATCACTAATGGCTCTCACATACTGCTCCTTGAACACACTATGTGTTTGGTGAAAGTTTTTCAAACTAGCTAGCCAAGTACTCGAGTACTCGGAAGTACCCTACCACGATCGTTTCGTCACCTTATCCCATAAGACATAAGGCCCACAGGATGTTAAGTGGTAACCTCTACCTATATACGAATACAATTAGTAAAGTAAAAACTGCATTGCGCCTGAGACATATAGTTGGTAGGTCTTATGTGCCTGCAATTTCATCCGACACCAATCGGAACACGGTAATTTTAACACTACTGCCTGGTGGTAGAAATATACATGCTGACAGTAATTTCGTACTCTAACATACACTGCTCTTTATTAGTACAGTTACCTTGTGGAATGCAATACTTTTTAACTCTGACTTATTGTCTGTAGATAAGCAATAATTTTACTTACTAAAGTGGTACGAGCATAGAAATCTTAAAACTACCTTTATTACGAGCATTACCTATGTGTACCAATGTTTCTGCAAAAGAAATAAAAACAACCGTATTTACACTTATACCCCGCATAAGGATACCCTGTGTCGCGGAAGGCATGGACACATACAATCACAATACACAAACATCCAAGAGACGAGAACAAACATTTATGCTCATCACTGAAACGTTTGCCCCAGCCGGGATTCGAACCTGGGGTCGCAGTTCCAAAGTCAGTGTCACTGATCACTGAGCCACGACGACTGTCGTCTAAAATATAATTTGAATTTCTACAGAAATGACGAGCCAGAACGTCTCCTATAATTTCCCCTAATATCGCATTCATCGGCGCCTAAGTACTTATCGCGCCGTTAGTTCCTGTCGACCTCGCCAAGACCAACTTATTGATATTTGTGTATGATAAATGGTGCCTGAAACTCGTGTAAGTTTCCGGACATCTAAACATAGTCAATATTACGTATCATGCTGTATTTTCTTGTAACTCGGTCACGATATTTGCGAAAAAGCTTTACCTATTTTTGTTTATTTCGTGACAATAGCGTGATAGATACGATTGTTTTTCAAACAAACATTCTCTTTGACAGGACAATTTACTGCTATATTTACTTCTGGCTGGGCCCTCCGATTTCACCCGCGTGATGAGGGAAAACGGTGCTGATGATGATGATGATGATGAGCCTATGACACTCACAAATAGAGCCAGTGAGCATTCTAGGTGGTCTAGCGTGATAACATCTTCGACCACATCTTCACTAACCATCAAGTGAGATAGCGGTCAAACACTAGATCTATACAGTATTAAAAACATAAAAAAAACGTGGTTGTCTATATGATATGTCTATATTGATAAAAGAACTTTCATATCCAGTTGACCCAGAGATTACCGCCCACAACCTCACAAACTCTCTCAATAAACACACTTTAACTCTTTATAATATTAGCATAGGTATGCGAGTATGTATCCTACTAATATTATAAACGTGAAAGTCAGTGTGTATGATTGTTACTTCTTCACCCTCAAACGGCTACACCGATTTCGATGAAATTTGGTATGGAGATAGTTTAAGCCCTTTTTTACGGGGGAAATCACTGGATACTCATCCCTTCCGGGGAGGGACAGAGGTGGGTATGTTGGAGTTGCACCAATTAAAACCCCCGGTGTTCCGTCCCAGCGCTTAAAAGCAGATAGTTTTAAGCGCTTTGTTTGGTTGAGAGCGCTTATCTCAGGAACTGCTATAGTTGTAATTGAAAAAATATTTTAACGTAGAATAATCCATTATTGAGCATATAGCATCACGCTACGACGTATAACTGAGGTAACGGAAAACCGTATTCTACGCGGGTGAAACCGCTGCTTGTTAAGTATACGAATGTGACATGATGTGACGGAAGTTTTACTTACTTCAGGTACAATATTTGGATTCGCTTATATACGCTATGAATAATAGAATCAAATGAAATCAAAATATATTTAATGTATCAACTATAATATTGTGTTTTCATTACTAAGTTATGTGTACTTAGTACCAAAAACACAGAGAAAAAATACAATAATTCAGGACAAAAGGAGTAAACTCAGCTTTGTTTACGTGTCAAGTGTGCGCGGCGGAGGTTTTTAGCGAACTCTGCAATTCGGGCGCATGGTCGCCGAGATAGTACGTATGAGGGGATAAAATCAATATAATATAATTTTTGCAACTAATATTCATCATCATCATCATCATGTTAGCCATAGGACGTCCATTGGTGGACATATGCCTCCGCCATTGATTTCTACAAGGATCAGTTGGAAGCCGCCCACATCCAGCTCTTGCCTGCGATCTAAGTCAGGTCGTCTGTCCACCTGGCCGTCCTATACTGCGCTTGCAAGTCCGTGGTCTCCATTTGAGAACCTTTCGACCCCAACGGCTATCGGTTCTTCGAGCTATATAGCTGTGGCAGTGGGCATGCCATATGCCCTGCCCACTGCCACATCAACTTGATAATCCGCTGGGCTATATCGGTGACTTGCGTTCTTCTACGGATCTTCTCATTTCTGATTTGATGACGTAGAGAAACCCCGAGCTCTCTCCATAGCTTGTTGTGCGACTCTGAGCCTGCTCAGAAGGCCCATAGTCAGAGACCACGTTTCGTTTTGAAATTGTGTTTCTGTAAATTCCAAAAGTGAAATTTAACTCTGTGAACAAAGACGAGAATAAAAGTACAAAACGGTACTTAGACTACTCTTAATCCACTCCACAGATTATGTCAAGCAACATCACTTGAACGTTTCAAGTAGCACTTTGCGTCTCTTCCATAGTGTAATTGGATATCCACCCTTTGACAGGTTAAGGTGATGTCAATTATGAAACGCTTTGTGTAATGGCAGACGTCTCGCCTGCCTTTCTGAGGCACGCGTAATGGAGTCATTTAATGGGGAAGTTATGAGGGTTCTATATCTCTGATATTTTATAAAAATAGTTTAATTTAGTTTGTTATTCTATAATATATATATATTAATATATTATATATAAGGTCGAATTGAGTAACCTCCTTCTTTTTTTGAAGTCGGTTAAAAAGGAAAGATTTCATTTTTTTTGTTTCTTTGTGTTGTATTATTATCTGAACACACCATGTAGTTTTTTTTTGTTGTTTTGTTGTTGTGTGCCAGGTGTTTGGTTTATTATTTGACGATGGTAGTAACTGTAGTATTAAGTCATGTTACAAACTATAATTTACTGATATTATTCATTCCAGGCAAGGGCTGGATTCGGGCCGCTTCCAACAGGTCCTTGTGGAAATCAATGGGGGAGGCCTATGTCCAGCAGTGGACGTCCTATGGCTGAGATGATGATGATGATGATTCATTTCAAAATTGACTTAGTCGTTGCGACTTAACTGAGGCTGTATAAAGGCGGCTTATGGCTTGTAATGGCTTGCATACTTTTTTAGTTTTTCGACAGCAGGGAAAGTCATTTCCCGGGGACGAAAACATATGTTTTTATCCACTTTTACAAATGAAAAAATGGTTTCTTGTATTGCATGCTTCTTCTAAACTATAAAATATATATTATTGTACTTGGCCTATAAACAAGTTTCTGAAACTGTCAATATAAGTTAGCAGTTTCAGAAATATATTAAGTATAAAATAGGTCGCTTTCAGGAATTTACAAATTTGTTAAAACGGGGCAATTTTATACGGTGGGAATTAATTGAAAATTCTTTTCTCATAAACTCAGTGGGTAATAGCGGAACAAAGTTCCCTTGACCCTTCGGTAATAATTAAATTTGCGTCATTTCACCGGTCGTTTCAAAAGTAATTATAAAACTTGCATAATTTCTACATAATTCGTGTCAAATTAAATAACATATTTTACTGTTAGTTCTTCTGTTTGGAAGTATAAATTTATCAATAGATCCCTTTGTACCATAGTGTAGTAGTTTCTATCCGTAGCCTTGTCTGACTTATTTGATATTTGAAGTAAAGTTTGTAAGTCTATGAAGGTGTACATTGTTATTTAAGTTTTATAGTATTAATTCTGTTATTATGGAAATGCTCAGGGCTTGTCTGTATTAAATTAAATCGTAAATAATAAGTTACATAAGTTTGGGATAAGAAGTATAATCTACATATTCCAATTGACTGGCCGGTTGGCGCAGTTGGTAGCACTCTGCCTTCTGAGCCGCTGGTCCCGGGTTCGATTCCCGGACAGGTCAAACATTTGTGTGTATGAACATGTCTGTTTGACCTGTGTCTGGGTGTGTATATGTATATAAGTATATATATATATATATATACTTATATACATATATATATATATATATATATATATAAGTATGTATTTAAGTATAAATATCAGTCATCAGGTTACCATAGAACAGGCTCTGCCTAGTTTGGGACCTGAAGACCTTGTGTGAATGTTGTCCCATATTATTATTATTTATTCAAATGGTATTAAATATATTTCTTTAAAATCTGACCTATTAATGCTGACAAAACTTCGCATTTATGTTTTTAGTGACAATAATGTATGATTTAACGTGTATATCTTCGTAAACGTTGCTAATTCGTATGCGGACTTAGTAATCCTACACATTCACAAGATGGCGCTGTAAATGAACCTGACAAAATTATTTTTAATGAAGATTGCGTTTTCATCCAAAAAGTTCTAATCGTTTCTGAGATGTCAGTTTTAAATATAGCTCTTTTAATGTACCTATACGTACACTGTTTTACATAATAGGTGAACTCACTCTTACAAAAGTAATAGTACTTACAATACAAGTCATATATTACAAAACGGACCCAATTTAGAAAATGCACCGAAATGTGATCTAATAACACCTGGCCTCAGTCCTTTTATTTGCACAAATACGAAGAAGCAAAGTAAACCAATGCTCATTCCAAAGTTACAGAACAAATTAACAAGTTGCTTACTTTAGGGAGTTTTGTATGTGTACGTAACAAAAGGATATTACGACCGCCTCTGTAAATATTGTTTTAGTAAAATGCAACTTAAGTAAAAACTAAGGGTACACATAGGATTGTATTTATACGTATTTGAACTTCTTTATTTACAGCTAGTAATTTTTTACTTGTATGCTGTGTTTCTTAGTAGGAAAACACATGTTTTTTTTAACCCTGTCGTTGAGAGGGCTTGAAGATTTTTTTTTTAACACACAAGGTCTTCAGGTCCTAAACTAGGCAGAGGCTGTACTATGGTAACCTGATAACTGATATATACTTATATACATATACACACCCAGACACAGGTCAAACAGACATGTTCATACACACAAATGTTTGACCTGTCCGGGAATCGAACCCGGGACCAGCGGCTAAGAAGGCAGAGTGCTACCAGTTGGTACCGCGCCAACCGACCAGTCAAGAAGATTGATGTGTCTGTGCCTATATGTCTGTTTGTGACATCGTAAGTCGTAGATTTTTAAATATTAGTTTATATCTATTTTTTCATGAGGCAAATGCCTTTATTGAAATAAAACACTAATAACTAATTACAATACTTCAGCTACTACATTAACATTTGAGCAATCCACTAGCTATTGGTAGTCTATTGATAACTCAAATGTTCTAACCCGCTACCGGCTGGCAGCGTGCCCAGAATGCTAGCAGCATTGCCACGTTGAATTGCAACGCTGATTCGTTGAGCCAAATATGTGCCAGCATTGTGGTCACGCGTCGCATCGATCAAACGCTCTGATAAATTTTGGAAAATCCGATGAGCTCCAGGTCCAGATGTGGTTGTTATTTTTGAAAATGTATGTGATCTAGATGGTTTTTACCTAAAACTTACGAAATATCTGTTCAGGCGTTTGAAGACTCAGAGGCTAATTAATATTTCTTTTAATGCTTTCTGTTTTCATTATTTTTTTGTTAGTCCTAACTACCCGAACTGTAATCTCGTATTGATCTAAACCAATAAATAACTATGTAAAATCGCGATCGACTGACTTTGTTTCCGCCATCGGAAAAGTTAATATACTTACACGTCGTCGCAATCGTGGCGCTGACTAGTAAAAAAATTAAACAAAGTTACTATGACTACTACAATAAGTTGGTGGCATTAAAAAACAAAAGAACATACTTCTGGTTTCATACCATGAATTTTTAAAGATTTTATCTGCTAATTCTACTTTGGAACTAACCAACTTATTGACGAGATTGTTTCCACTTATTAATATCCTCATCATCTCAGCCATAGGATGTCCACTATGGATTTGGCAATACTCGCCACGCTTGGCGGACGGGTTGGCGAGCGCAGTATGATTTTCGATCCTCAGAAGGCGCTGCCGCCTACCTTCTGGTACGTGATCCCTTAGCCGACTCTTACGGTACCCACGGGAAGTGATGGGGGAGTATTATTCTAGGCCGGTACCACCACGGCTCATAAATAATCATTAATATCCTACTAATATTATAAATGCATACGTTTGTGTGTAAGTGTGTATGTTGGTTACTTCTTCACGCTCAAACGGCTACACCGATTTCGATGAAATATGGATACAACATAATGAGTATGGAGATAATTTAAACTCTGGATTTACACATAGGTTACTCCTATCCCGGAAAAAGTATAGCTCCCGTGGGATAGTTGAGGTAGCGGGAAAACCGTAATCCACGCGGGTGAAACCGCGGGGCGTTACTAGTTAGAAATATATTCTGTTAACTTTAATAAAATCCATTTATACTGTATGTCTGCAGCCGCCCAAATATTTTCCAAATACCTCAGACATTCGTATTTATTAAACCCGTCAATAAATCTCTTCAGGTAGCTTCCAAAAGATTTGAGCCAAATGTTATTACTATTTCTGAGGTATCAGTTTTCTTTACATTTCGTGCAGCCTACAGCCATCTTCCGATATTGGTTTTGAGTTAGGTGTATCTGTTTCGAATAATTTGATTTGTGAAAAAAAAGTAGCAAATCGAGTTATTTAATCTCTTAGTTAATAACCAGGTTAGCCGACGTTAAATTTGTTTATTTATTCATTACAAATATGAACTTACAGCATATAGTTAAAGCTATCATATTACTTTAAAATATGGTACATATTCTATCTGTAGTTATTATAAACTATTATAACGTGTATTTATTATAACGTGTTTAGAGGAAATATTATATAGTAGCTTTGCCCCGCGGTTTCATCCGCTTGGTGGATGAATATGATGGTGATATAATCAGTTTATGGCTCTTACAAATAACGTGGCTTTCTAAATGAATTTATAAAAAATTCTATTAATTTCTAAATAAATAATTTCTAAATCGGTTCAGTAGATCCAGAGATTAGTTTATTTACTACAACAGACAACAACGTTTCAAATAAGATATGTTTCATAATATTTTTTAAGACTTACGTAAATTGTGTTTCTTGTGTTTCTGTACAATATGGAATTGTCTTGTAAGTGCAATTTTTGTGATCTTTCTTAAGGCAATAAAGTTCCTTATTATTATTATTATTATTATTAGAGATTATCCCCTTTAACCTCACAAACTTTGTAATATTTAGTACCTACTGTAAATGCGAAAGGTTGTGAGTATGGATGTATGTTTGTTACTCTTTCACGCTTTAACGGCTGACTGGATTTTGATTAAATTTGGTATGTAGACACTTCAGGTCCAGGAATAACACATATGCTACTTTTCATCGTCATTGTCAATCATAACCACGAAGGTAAAACCGTGAGTCGCAGCTAGTAGATTATATATGCGTTAACAATCAACAACTTCACTTCACAGATATATTACATTACACATAAATAATATTGCATTGCATACTATTCTAAAAATTATGCAATAAACGATTTAAAACATACCCACATATAGTCACGGTTCTTTTACGTAGGGATAGGCAGAGACCACACCCTTCCATTTGCTACGATACTGACACACTTGAATCACCAGACCTGTCACACAAGAGCTTATAAAGTTCTTGACCTGGCCCTTGTTCAAAACTTCTTCAATCTGATTTCAACACATTCTAAAGATTGAATACGATCGCATAAACGCTTCCCGTCTACAAGTACATATGTCGTAAGTCTCAACCAAATAAAATACCGGAAATGTACTGCCTACATCTCACGTTAACACTGCTGTAAAATAAACACTCGTTTGCACTTAAAAATATAGGAACTACGTTTACCACGGCACCGCATTTATATACAATATTTATTTTGTAAACCACCTTTACAAACAACCGACCAAAAGTTTTTGACCTCCTATTTTTGGCAACGGGGTAAAAAATAGCAGAATGTAAAGGTCTGATTATGATGGCGGCGCCCTAAGGACGGCGCCCATAAGTAACCATCACACACACGGCGCGTACTTAGAATAAATTTTCGATACCTTGGAACATGGGTCGTTAGTTCTTTTCAAGAGTTTTCTGGGGTGTCTGCGTGTTTACCGATTTTATCCACGATTACTTGTGGTAAGGGGACGATGAGTTTTGATACAGTTTCTCTTAATGTGTTTTTAATACTTTATTTTGGCTCCCGAAAGGCTTTAGATTGATCCGCTTATGATTGATTGCGTCGAAACGTATTCTGTGCGATAAACGATAATGACAGTAAAATAGGCTTTTGAAATTTTAAAAGTGTTAAAGTTATTTGTTTATAAATAAATGAAAAATCTTAAAGCTTATTTACATGGCTGTAAGCAATGATGTTTTACTAAAGATGACGTATATTCATACCGCGCGGTGCTCAGATTTTGTTCCTTTACGACATAAACATGCTTACTGCGACAGATAATACGTTACAAATAATATAGAAAAGGATAGCTATATGTTTAGACTTGCGCTTGAAATACGCGTCATAATGAAAATTACTACAATTGACTTCATTTTGCCGCCTCAGTTTCCGCGCGCTTGTGCGACATCTACCTCATATAAACATATAATATCATTGGCTGTAAGTAAAATTAGGGAAACACTTTTTTAAATGTGCGTTATTTTTTTAGTACTGTCGTAGCCCACACCGTCACCTACTTCCCCTTACCTGATGTACCTACTAGGTATGTTTCTTTCAAGTAAATTTCGTGAACTTCCTTTACCTAAAATGTAGATATTCATTTGGCATTTAGCAAGCCGCCGTATAATAGATAACATAATCTGGGTTGTTGTCTTAGGATAACAGTCCTGGCTTTTGGGCGGCCTGAAAATTCCGACATTGGGCTGGCCACCAGCCTATCCGCTAACCCGCTTTGGCCAGCGTGGTGGATTATGACCAATACTCCTCTTTTGAGAAAGGCTCAGGTCCCAGTTGTAGGAAAGTATATAGCTGATTATGCATGTCCTTAAAATAAGCTTTCTTTTCACCTAATTTACCTATGTTCTTCTAATATATAAAAATCTCGTGTCACAGTGTTTTTTTTTTTTTTTAATTCATTAACATTCACACAAGGTCTTTAGGTCCCAAACTAGGCAGAGCCTGTGCTATGGTGACCTAATGACTGATATTTATACTTATATACATATACACACCCAGACACAGGTCAAACAGACATGTTCATGCACACAAATGTTTGACCTGTCCGGGAATCGAACCCGGGACCAGCGGCTCAGAAGGCAGAGTTCTACCAACTGCGCCAACCGACCGGCCAAATTGCGGCCGATTTGCTATCGAACTCTTCCGAAACGGCCTGCCTAATTGTTATGTCATTTTTTGTGTATCTGGTAGTTCTCAAAATAAATCATAAAGCATTTTTAGCAAGCAAGTAAAAAATAAAATAGTAGCTGCTCTATTATTTTTCTACGAACAAGTATCCAAATAGCTAAACCGTCGAACATTGACGTGAAGTAATTTTTATGAAGTGTCATGTCTTTTTGACATCTCAATAATGTATATGGCAGGCCAATGTTTGTCAAGTCAACTAGTTTTCTTATAAAAGTTGCATGATAATTGTGCGATTTTTTTTGCTGGCTATCTAGGGTAAGTACTGAAATATTCGAAGCGAATAATCGAATCTCTTCAAATTATGCCACAAAACTGATCCTGAGAACTCCGGGCAACAGATTTTTTTTAACTATCAATTCCCGTTTTGAAAGTAGATGACACTTCGTCCGCAGAAGTTCGGTTAAATAAACCATTAGGCCGAAAAATGTTAATGCTAAGTATTTCTTAAAAAATTAATAAGCATCATCCTATTACTAATATTATAAATTCTAAAGTTTGTGTGTAAGAGTGTATGTGTGTTTGTTTGTTACATCTTCACGCTCAAACGCCCACACCAATTTCGATGAAATTTGATCTGGAGATAGTTTAGACCCTGGATTAACAACATAGGCTACTTTCCATCATCATCATCATCATCATCATCATAATCATCATCATCATCATAATCATCATCATCATCATAATCAGCATCATCATCATAATCATCATCATCATGCTCAATCACCACCACGCGGGTAAAACCGCAGGGGGCTACTAGGGTCCGTATAAAATTACATCATTTCCAAATAGATACACCAACAGGCGATGCACTCTTTGAGCATAATAAGTATACATTATAGTATTGCGTTGCATGGGCAAATATATCAAGAAAAACAAAAACAAGAAAACCATTTGCACCTGAGACTGCAAATATATTTGAAAAGTAAACAAATCAACCACAAAATCTACATGAACAAATAAATGTCAGAGCCTCCATGCTATTGGAACACTGACACAGCTCATTCAAACTATAGATACGATTCGTACGTCAAACCGCTAACCATAGCATCAATTGAAAGCAACCTATCCGTGATTCCTACTCTATGCTACAAAACAAGCTCCAAAATCTAACCTCATCACGTGTTGATCTTACAAAGAAAACAGTATTGTAAAATCATGACTTTAGAACTGAAATTAAAGTAACAGCATAAAGTCGTTTGAACCCTTTTTGATCGCGGTCTTTTCATATAGAGATACAATTCCGTTTATAAAGAAAATGAGACGTTATAACTGAGTTCTTAGGAAAGCAAATTGGAGAATTGGTGAGGGTACTTAAGATGTTCTTCGTGATAGATTTAGGAGCAATATTGTCTGCTTCGTTAGTGCTTTCCTCTTCAGTATTAATTGTATAGTGCAAAGTACTGTTTCTACTATCTTGGGCTGAAGCTGTGGAGAAAACGGGCACAATTTCTTTGTTGAAAACTGGTTGTGAAAAGCTTGTCTTGTCTTGTTTACTTTGCTGTGTAAAATAACGATGTTTTTAAAAATTAACTGTTATTGAGGTACATTTGGTGTTTTGTATTCCATGTCAAAGTGATACCATCAATATTTTAAAGTGTGTTTATTTATATAAATTTAATAAATGATTTTTGAAGAAAGTTTTGTAAATTTTCCATCCCCGTGAATAGTTTGGGAAAATGTAGTCCTTTATCCCACAAGGACTGTTTTTATTTTAGAATAAATAATATCCAGGTTCTAAGGAATCTTCACTTCATTCAAATCCGTTTAGCCGTTTAAGCGCGAATGGTAACATACTATCTAACACGATGCAAACTAAACTCATCTGTTCATAGGTGTGGTAAACCGAACTAAGGTTTAAACCTTACTAGAAATATAAGGGCCGGTTTTTATTCATATCAAGGTTTATTAATAAGGTTAACTTAAGTCACAAAGTACGCGATCTGCAGTGGTCAAAATATACAACTATTTGTTAATACTTCTACCAACCTCTGACGACAAACTTTAGTAGAAGTTCAACAATTATTTATACTGTTTTCCATTGGTCGCCTTGAATAGAAATAAAAAAATGAATATACTATGGTAAAGGATACAAACCAAGGTACCTCTGGGTATAATAAAATAATATAATTAAACGAATTTACGCGGCGAAATGTATTGATTGAAAAGCATTCATTTCAGAAATACGGCCATACGCTTACCGTACTAGCTTAGAAACACACAAAACCGCGGTATCGACTAAAGTAAATATCTTACGGTAGGGTTCCCCCATACAAAAGCATCGAGCGGAATTGCGCTAAATACAGCATTGTGTTGTGCAAACAGCGCTGGCTATATTAAACGGGGGTTTATGCATCTAGGGTGGTACTTTAACAAGTCGATTTCGAATCGATAGGACATGAGATGATAGCTCATCTCCGAAGGATCTAGTGGAAAATACGAGTCATCGTATTCGTACTTGTGACTTGCGTATTTGTTGTTAATCATCGTCATCAAATGTAGTTTGACAGATTTGAACTTGTTTTTGTTTGTCTCAAAATAGGAAAGAATATATTAAGAAAAACGACCAGCTGTTTCCCTATTACCAATAGATGATGATAGCGGAAGTTGTTAATTTTTTATAGTTCGCTAAATTCGTTAAATGCGAACTATCAAAAATTGTCAAGTCTTGATAATAATATGAATAACACACATGACTGCACACAAGTCTTATAAGAAGTAAGTTTTTTCTTTTGTCAGTATACGAAATGCATCCTAGGGATTTAATTGAAAATCGCGTAAATTGGAAGAAACAAATTGTCTACGTGTATAAAAATGATGTGAATAAATTTCGGGATTTATCCACCTACCGTTTTGATCGGCAAAGACATCTGGATCACCTGCGTGAGATATGTTAAGGGCTCCGAATGTAGCTTAGTCGCCATGCTATAGCTATTTATTTTTTAAGCTATTGCATAGCTTCTATCGCGGGCCTTGAGCGTGGAGACCGAATACAGAAATTCCGTAACGAAAATAACCCAACACTCCCCACTCCGACCGGCACAGCGGTGATACTTTTTAGTTTTGCCGTCTATCGATGAATAGCTGAACTTTTAATGACTTTTTTGAAATATCTCGCTTGTCTGTTTAGTTCAGCAGCTCGCCTCTAGGTGGCATTGGTTGTATCGGCGTTACTGCATAAGTTATTAATATATTAATTGCAGTCCCCGAGTGACACACGTCTTTTTTTGTTTATTTATTATAATCTTTAACGGTAGGCAGCTGCATACAGAAAATGCGGGTTCGAGGCTCGTCCGAGTTCTATGTTCTTATAGTAGTTCCCCGGCATTATTGCAGTTTACCGCTAGCCATTGTGCCGTGGTCACATTCATGTTTATGTTAATAAACCCCTGGATTGCACGGTGCTACGTATTGATAAATGCGAGTTTCACTTCGTTTCGACCATACTGCAACTACAGCCGATTCTTTAAGGACACGATAATTGAATTAAATTATTTTATCTTAATAAATGTCAGTTTATATCCGCTTTTGCTTTGCCTCGGATTCAAACAAAGAAAATTATGCTAGTAGTGTTTCTTAATGTTCATTACACCAACTAAAAAGGGGGGATTTTTAAGTTCGGTTTTAATGGAGATTTCTGGAGCTTTAAGTATTTATATTCGTACTTATTTACACTGCGTATGCAAAGATTAATCTTGTTTTGGTCTGTGATTTTAAAGACCCTTTTTGCGTGCACCATACAGTCATAGCCGTAATTTAGATATCATCATCCTCATACACAATTAATTCACGTATCCGTTCAGTTACACTTAATCAACTCATAACTTTTTTAACACACGCACGGCTAAATTCAATTTTAATATTTTACAAAAATAACTTTATTAAGTCTTGTATGAACAGCTTAATTATCGGTTATATTGATAAAACTATTGGATATAATCTAAAATCAGTCAAGTAAACCAAAAATTTTAAAAATGTAATGCTAATATGTTGTAATATGTTACATTTTTGCCCAAGATGCGGCATCATTAGGCCAAAATATAATAAGCTAAATATATATTTTTTCTGTCTATTCTAGATCTTATTTTTCTGGTAATAAAAAACATAACCTTTTTTTACGGGGGAAATCACTGTATACGCACCTCTCCAGGGAGGAACAGAGGTGGAGGTGCAACTCCACCTCTGTTAAACCTGTCAACTAAAACCTCCGAGTTGCACCAACTAAAACCTCCGGTGTTCCGTCCCAGCGCCTAAAACCGGGGCCACGAACACGCTTTCGCATTCATCCGTGGCTGCGGCGACGGTGGTCCGTTTTCCAGACCTCTCCTCGGTAGACGGGGCGACCGCCAACCCAGTCTCCCACTGAGAATGGCACGCGGAACGTAATAAAAAAATACCTTTTTTTTAATAATAGACTGGGCAAATGCCTTTACTAATTACAATACTGCAGCTACTACAATAACATTACCTTATCTTATGTACTTTTAACAAACACTTAAGTCCTAATACATATTCGCCCTTTTGGCGATTATTAGTTTGAATTCCTTACCTTGCTACCATGAATCAACGCAGCTCTTATCTACGAATAGGAGCAGTACAATAATAAATCACAGAACGTACGTATTTGATCGCAACTAGTGATAAAAACTGCAATTTGTGCATAAAACAACAACCACTACAATTGCTGTGAGTGTAGAAACGGATTGCTTGGATTGTAGATTTCATGTTGTTGCTATGGTCTACACAGGGTTATATGGCTGGCCGGTTGGCGCAGTTGGTAGCATTGCCTTCTGAGCCGCAGATTGTTCTCAGAAGTCTTTCTGAGGTATTGTAAATACATATGTATATAGATAGATAGACTACGCTTTATTGCACTTAAATTTTACATATAGCTATAATATAACAATATTAAAATTAAAGTACCATCGGCAGCCTTATCGCTAAGCAGCGATTTCTTCCGGGCAACCGTTTGTTAGATAGATACACTAAACGAAAACTGAAGTAGCCTGCAGTGTTTACGATGAACAGAATTAAATATTATAATTTGACGATAAAGGGGGAATATTATTTATATATGTGTGTGCCTGTGCATATACATACATATTTTTTATTCTATTATATATAACTTCGCTATACTATTACTAGGCTACAATTACATACATATGTGTATGTTTGTAGCATAGAGATAGGATAGGTCTTGATTTGAAACAATATTATTTTTAATTCAGTGCTGCGGATGACTTTGTAAAGGTTCGCGGTTGTTTATAGGCAGAAAGGGCAATGACCTACGAGCTCATAACAAATCACTTGTTTAGACGTTTTAATGTTCTTTCTTATTGTGTAAGAAACACTTGAAGCACATTAGTCTTTACCACGAGAATTTCACATAAAGGAACAAAATGGTCGAAAATATTTTTTATTAATAAATTAGCAAGTTATTATTACAATAATATATATTGTAATAATAACAGTAGTATAGTATATATAAATATATTCATTACAATTTAGTGTAATGAATAAATTAAAACAAATTTAAAAATAATAATTAGCAAATTTAACATCAAGTTTTCTTAAATCTGAAATACCTGCATGATTTGTTCTTTTAAATGATATTTTTTTCAAGTTTATTACACATTGAATTTAAGAACAATAAGCTGAAAAGGTTCAATATTGTCTGTTTATGAAAATGTTAACTTGTATCATTATCGCCTTAGCACCAAAACTAGTGGCAAAAATAGAAAAATTATATTTTCATTAACATTGTACGTACGCATACACGTATATCTTATAATTAAAAGTATTATTGTAAATGAAACAATAGGCTGTCCAGACATTATGATTGAGTTTGGGGTAACCAAAGGTACTGTACTTTCAGTATGGACATTTTTTCCCTTATTAAATCCAGCGTTACACCGCTATCTTACTTGATGTTGATGTGGTCGAAATTGGAGGTGAATTCTTTTCACATCACCATCAATGTCGATAAAGATGAAGTTATTATTGTATTTCAAAAAATACCCTCACTTGTAGAAAATACATATGATCCCACATACCGTTTATTGTTCGTAACTTTAATCGTAACTACTGAGACAAATACATTGTGCTTATACGTACAGCTATATTTTGACTTACATTAACTGAGAGCGGGTAGTTGGAGAAACTACGTGCTCTCGCCGATATCACCCGCATTCTCCACCGTTTTCATGACCACGACCAATGCAACTTGGTCGAAATGTCGAGGTAAATAATCTTTTCGTAACAATATCTAAGAAAAAAGTGATAATCTAAAAATTACAAATATATTTTGTGTGATAGATACCAGCTTTTTATTTGTAGACATTTCCCATCATTTTTACTCAATCGCAGATTGATGGTTAAATTTTCTATGAGGACTTTAAGCTGTCATACTCCATACTGCATTTATAATATTGCGGGGCTGTATCCCCCCCATAGATCCCCCTGTGCCCTGCAGTGGCTATAATTCAACCGTGGATATGCAATTAACTGGTTAGGTGATAACAAAACATTCATCATCAATGTAATAAACACCTAAAATATGCAATAAATATCTCAATTCAGCTTTCGTCAACGGATGGTAAATAACAAATATTGAGATAATGAAAATTGCTGACGTTTAATTTTAATTCTTTTTGAGTCTCTTTTTTTCCCTGGTGCCAATTTATTCGGGGTCTTTTTCTTCAGCTTTATTATTTTAAAGATTATTTACAATGTTAACATCTACAGGTTACTTCCATGCAATTCGCAAACTAACATGTTTTTAAATTTAGTTTTGTATCTATATCTATGATACTCAATCATGATGTTTAACTTTTACGTAATTAACGTTGCCGTACTTCTGGTTGACCGACGACAAAATTGGGATGGTGGAATTAAATTATGTAATTCCAATACACATTCGCCGAAATTTATCCGATAGTAACTACACTGATAGACAAACAACTCTACGCTGCTATATACCGATTAAAGGCTGAAGCAGGCTACTGTTTCATTTATAGTCATTTAATAAAAATCTCCAAACATAAGTCAAACACTTGTGCGTGGACCTTAACACGATCGCTTCCACCTTCCAAGTAAGTGGGATGACGTTATTCGCGAGTGTAACACGACACTTCCATTAGTGTTTCATCTTCCAAATAGATGGCGCTCAAAACGACGGCGCGACAACACCGTATCTCCCTTTTATGTGGTGAATTCGTGACAGTGTTTATCACTTTAATGGAATATTAAATGATTTTGGACAACAGGTTCATGTTTAACGTAAAATTACATGGATATCGTGACTGAGTGGTGTAGTAATGAAATTAATTATAAATGTACCTCTGAAGCGTGGAATTTAATATTGAACGCCTTAATTAACATTTTGTAGAACGATGTCATACGGGAATCATTTCAAAGTTAAACGAATTTGACCTGGGTACTTCTGGTTAAATTGCAGCAAATAGTTGAAAATAGTACTTATAGTAATCATAGCTGGTCTTTAAGGTAGGTACACTAACACAAATGTTAACGGAACACGGCGCTCTCTCCGAATACTTGCACTTGAAATGCTATATATAATGCATTTGCAATGCAATTATAATAAAAACATTAAAAAAATGTTATAAAAAGAGATTTTGTGCATCTGAACACATAAAAATGAATTGTGCCTGTCTTGTTCATAGAAAGCCCTGTTAACGGACAATAAAGATTGGATGTGAAATTGTTCGGGCAGAATTTAAATTGCCTTATTGCAAAACGTGGACTAAGAGTGGAACGAAAGTATCGGGTTTAATTCAAAGACTAAGTGATGTAGATTAACCGTACTACAAAACCAAGTTTAGCGTTGATTTGGTCATTGTATATGGTCTAAAGATAGTCCTCTGATGACCCTAGTTTATCGATGGTACTAACCACTGCGCATATAATCACACCGTTTTAGTACTAACTTGTATATCACCTTCCTGGTACGCGCGAAACATTTGACAAAGTTTGTTTACCATCTCGATTTTTGTTATAAATTAAATATCTTCTTTTTCGTGATTTAAAAGAAAAATGGACGTGAACAACGTAGATTACATAAATTTAGGTGAGAGATTATATATATATTAGAAACCACGCGGCAGTCGAAGGCTTGTAATATAGTCAAGGACTATTTTCTTAGTACCATTACACACTGGCTTTGTAGTCCAGGTTTAAATCCACACTTAGTCCACGTTTTTTAATAAGGCAGTTAATGTTTCTGTCATTGTTAGCACCTAAAATACTAATTCAATAAGACTTCTGAAATATTGAATATTTTAGAGGATAACACCAAGATTACCAATTAGTCAAATCACTGTAAATCTCCCCTCGATTTATTCCATCTTACAATCAGCCACGTATTTGTGTCGCCCCCAGGCTCATGCGGTACTAACTGGTATGCTAGCATTGTAAACTATCAATATGCTAATTCAGTTACCAGTCCCAGGTGGCCTATCTACACTATTGGGTATGTGCTAACCCCAACTGTTAGGTATTTAGCATAGCGCTGATTAGACAATACGTGATAAATGCATAAGGCAATAAAGGTAGCATTCGTTTTACAGGTCGGGTACTCTTGTTACATTAGACGCATATGGAAAAGTAACGAATTCAAAATTTTATATATTAGAATTTTAAGAAATCTTACTGGTAGGCTAGAAACATTATTCTAATAATATAATTTAAAAAATGTAGAGTTAATTATTATTTTTATATTATTAGGTTATCTATATTAAAGATAATAAGTATAACATTAAAAAGAATACAAATTGTAATAATAGATTAACTAATTCTTCATGAAGAAGCCGTTTGCTAAAAAGCGTTTAGTTCGCTTTTGTGGTATTGATCAAATCAATATTTGCGTTTGATTATGTAATGAATGAAGCGCTTGCTCCAATAATAAAACGAATTGCTGGAAGGTTGTGTTCAATGTTGGTATTCTAATAATTCTATAAATGAGATAATTTGTACATTGTTGATTTCCGATTATACATTTTCGGAATATCAATTGTTCGTGGGCAGCTGAGGGGCTTAATACTTGTTCAAAAGAGCCATGGCATTGTGCGAAACATATGAGCATCGCTTTGTGCTTACACTCCCATTTTCACACAAACGCACAAAAACGTATGTCGTTCCGTGCACGCATCGCACCAATATAATACTATGTTATATCTATCTCACACACGTGTTGGCCATTTAAATCCAAATGTAATTGAGAGTTATGTAAATATAGGGCTCTCTCGGTCAGCCTGTTCACTTCAGGCTGGCGGAGTCTAGCTGGTGAATAAATCGAACCTTGAAAAATTTTAGCTGTGGCATTGATAGACTGAAATAGACGCGGATTTGAATAACGAATTTGATTGTACTAAAATGATACCATATGTAGTAGAATTGTTACCAAGCATGTCTAAAGTCCTCAGCTTGTTCATATGACAGGTACTAAGCCAAAAGCAGTGTTGTTAACTAGATTTTGAAAAACCCGCCTAGATCAATGTGTATTTCCGTCAAAAACGCGTTGAAAATATATGTCATCCGTCAATAATAAATAGTCATTTAATTTGTAAAATTATATACCTATCTTTACAAGTTAATTACAGTGAAATTATAAATACAAAAGTAGGTACCTACTTTCAAGGTTCGGACCTCTCAAGGTCCCAACCTCGCATACCTGTATAATATACATTTTTCATAAAAGCAAAACACGTAGCTAACTGGAACTTATTATCGGAAACAAAACACAACATTCACAATAACTTTGAAGTTGCTGAGCTCAGTGCACATTTCTATTCAACTGAAGCGACCACGCCGAACCAAAGCAAACTAACATAAATTAATTTCAAGAACACGCATCTGAAATCCATAATTCAGCCACATTATCGTGAGTTTCCGAACCACTGGCCAGTACGGCCAATTGCACAAGAACCCTGGAAAAGCACTTCCCCTCGCGAAATCACCTACTAGTTGTGTAACCATGGAGACCTACGTTTCTGGTCACGGTTATGTCGTTCAATTTATGATGACCTTCCCTGCCTGTTTTGTCATTGTGTTGTAATGGTTAAAAGGGGGTGTTGAGAATTATTTGAAGGATCTTTTTATGATGGTTTATTAGTTGTGCGTGCGATTGACATGAGAAATGAAGTGGAAGGGATAGGACGTAGGGACGGATACATCGCTTCGTGGTTATGTCGACGTCACATTCGTAACGGATGCGAGGAATTCAATTATACTAAATACATTGTCATACCTTTGTTAACTGATGTAGTAGGTATGGTTATAGGGTTTGTAGTATGGTTAAAGGGTTTCTAATAATCGATTTCTGATAATCAGCAGGAGAATGCGTAATAGTTGTTACGTTCCCTATTAACCATGTTTCGCAAACATCCTAAAGAGTAACCAACTCCACGTTTTATGTGTGTGTGATGTGTGGGGTTGTGTGTGTGTGTGGGTACTTCCACCGCGTGAGTAACGGAAGAGAACAAAGAAACATTTATTCGTTGCGTTAGTAATTTCTTAGTTGTAAAAGTATAAAAATCTACGTTTGACTTAGTAATCCAAAGGAACAGTAGCATAATTCTTGAAAATAAATAGACACACTCAAGGTGGTTCGTTTTCCACACAAAAATCATGATATTGACACACACACAACAACACACACATACAACTAACTATGTATTTTGAGGTTTCTATTTGCGTAAAATTATTAAATAAATACAATTTGATGTTATATTATAATCCCGTTAGTGGCGTTATTTTTTATATATATAAACTTTAAAAGATATAGTTACACAAGAAACATGTCGGCATTTTTACTGTTTGGTAGGTCTATGTATCATCAATATCATCATGCATTATGAATGTATAAAACACGGGAGTTACTCACGTAATAAGTCAGAGGGTTCCGACTATAGTTTCAACCACATTCGGTGGTCTTTTTCAAGGAGAATACGTATAGTACGAATAGTACTGAGTACTAGGCGAATCGCGACCGCGTCCGCGAGCGCCCCGTATTCTCCTTGAAAAAGACCACCGAATGTGGTTGAAACTATAGTCAGAACCCTCTGACTTATTACGTGAGTAACTCCTGTGTTTTATACATTCATAATGTGTCAAAACCACGTCAGTTTTAATAACAAAATCATCATTCATTATTAACAAATATATATACTATGGTATCATGATTGCTTAGTGCTTCGATCAGGAGACCGAAGGCTTATTGTAAGGAAAACAAACCTTCATTATGGGAATTATTGAATATATATGTAGATATAGATATAGATACTTACCTATATATTATTTATGTATAGGCAAATATAATTTTGCCATTGAAACTCATGTGCAGAATTTATAAGACCATAGTTAGACCTGTCGTAATTTATAGATCTGAATGTTGGGCAGCAAAAGAGGTGGATGAAAGAAAATTGTTTGTGGCAGAGATGCGAATGTTGAGATGGATGTGTGGTGTGACTAGGATGGATAAAATAAGGAATGATTATATCAGAGGAGTTGAAAGTAGCACCAGTGAATGATAAGTTGAAAGCTAATAGATTGGCTTGGTATGAGCATGTCATGAGGAGGGATGAAAAACATATAACAAAAAGAGTACTGAACATGAATGTGGATGGATATGGAGGTAGAGGAAGGCCGAAGAAGGTATGGATGAAGAGTATGTGAATAATGATATGTTTATGAAAGGTGTGAGCACTGAGACGACCAATGATAGAAGAGAATGGAAGAGGAAAACATTTTGTGCCGACCCCACCTTGTGTGGTATGAGGACAAGAAGAAGAAGAAGAATACTTACCTATATAGTATTTAAAACATCTGAAATTATATCCTTTCGTATAAAAAAGGAAATTACTTCGAGGGATATGACGCGGTTCTGAAATAACAAACATGAAAAATACAAAACAATTTACCTACTCGTTGTTATGGAAGTCGGTAAAAATAGAATCAGTTTAAAGAACTGGCATGACCTTATGAATTTGACTCTTATTTATTCGTTTTTGAAGAAAAATGTTCACATGTGCCCTACATGTAAACATTTTACTCTATCTGAATATATAAAAGGGCTGTTTGACTGCATGGATAGAACCATGAATAGCTCAAACCACTGAACTTATAAAGAAGTTTTCATAGAATTCGTTTGTTTTTGGTGACCTAAACTTATACTACACCTACCATGCAATTAACGATTCATATTAAACTTTCTAGAGTACTTTCAGCATCAGAAAAGTAGTACATTTTTATTACGTACCTACCAACTTAGTAAGTATACATATTTTACTGATATGCACTACAATATATACTTATGTATAATAGATAAGTCATATTCGTCACCTGCGAAATCATTTTTAGGTACTAAAAATGATACAAAATCAAGGCGAGGTTTAGTTATAAATAACACGTCTAAAAATATTACACAAGGTCAATGTACTAAGTCTTTATGACTCGTCGCAACGAGGGTGACGTAACATGTCCTATGCTCTGACATCATTTGTACAGCTCGAACTACGTGTTAGAAATAGTCCGTCATTTTCGATTCCCATTTCAAGAGCAGAGTGGCGCAGTGGAAGCGTGCTGGGCCCATAACCCAGAGGTCCGTGGATCGAAACCACGCTCTGCTAATTTATTTTTATAATGATTTTGTTAAAAACTATGAATAGTGTAACATCAAATTCACTTTTATTTTTATTAACATCCAAATAAAAATAAGTGAGTTATACTTTGTTATATATATACATATTTGTACTTAGTTTGTAACTCTGGATGCGTTTGTACACTATGAGCTACGGCACAATGAGTATTTATTTCAAGTTCGTAGGTATAAGTATCTTAATAAGTGAATGTTTATTCTTATAAGATAATAAAAATATTCTAAGACCGTAATCTATCTTCAAGCCAAATTTGTTTCTGCTCCGTTTAGCCAATGTAGAATGATTGATTAAAAAAACATCTAAACTTTCGCATTCATAGATGACGAAATATGATAATAATAAAATATTTATTAATGTATTTTCAAACAAAAAATAGCTCATTATTTTCTACCCTTATTTCGTTGCTCAGCAACGGCACGCTTTACCTTAATTTACCCTTCCGGTGGATTAACTGACTACCACTGAAATTAGACCCTTAACGTTAATACCTTTTTAAATAACTTACAAATGTATTGAAGCTTTTGAGTGGGTCTATGTATGTTGGTTTGGTTTTTGAGGATGAGACGCTGATCTTCTTACGCGCTCTGAGCTTTGAAGACGGTGTCTAATTTGTTTTCGAGATATACACGAGTTATATATTATAGCATAATAGGGACGAAATATATTATATTCGACGAGTAAATAAACCTCCCAAGTCCTGGCAATATTAACTTCCGCTACATATGGCTGCTCACACGAAAAAAAAGCAAGATAACAGATATATTCAATCATTGTAATCTACGAACCGACAAGGACTCACGTGGTAAATACACTACAATATTGTTGTATATTGTATGTATATCGCTGTATATATTTACTGCATAGTATTTACCACGTGAGTCCTAGTCGGTTTGTGGTTTTTTTTTTCACAGCACAAACATCCAAGACCCAGGACAAACATCTACACTCATCGCACAAATGTTTGCCCCTGCCGAGATTCGAACCCAGGGTACCGGAGCCACAGTAGTTATGTCACTGACACTAACGACTGCGCCACGGCGACCGTCCGGCGATTACAACTATGGAACTCGCGATAGTTTTCAGACTCAGATATATCCAAGTTTATTTGCTGCTAGATCTATCATCCTCGATACGAGTAGTTATTGACAATGTGGTCGATGGTGGCATCACCGTAGGCTAAGAATATTGAGATTTCTCAAGGACAGCCGCTGTTACAAGCTGTGTGTTTGTTACTCAACAGTTTTATAACTTGACGGTGTACTTACTATCGTAAGGCGAGCACTGTAAAGTACTTATTATGCAAGAAATTGTTTACGACCAAGTGTTTTTATTGCAGTAGCAGATATGTTTAATAATAACCGCTAGAAGTTAATACAGCTTGTAGTTAAAGTTTACTATTACCGCGCTGTAACGGTTAGCAATTAGGGTCCTAGTCGGTTTGTTACATTACAATTGTAGTTAAAGGTCTGATGGATTAAGGAACATGTCTGATGCAGAGAGAAAGATAGAAAGCCCAAGGCTGAATAGACTCGGTTATGTATATATTAACTCTTACTGTAACTGACTCCCAAAAATAGGCGTAGGTTTTCAATTGCTTTTTTCTTAATTTTGAATTCTTGTTTGCCACCTATTTCATATTAAAAAAAATAGGCTATGTGTTTGTTTCCTCAAATTTTTTGTAAGTGAATCGATGAATTTGTATTTAAAAGCCGGCACTCCTCAATTAGATAAAGTTTTGACTAGTACTTTTTCCGTTATAATTAATTCCGGCGGTCCATATGTTGAAATTAGGTTGAATGTAAGTTTGAAATTGAGTTAACCATGTCATGCGGGGTATCTTATGAAGAAGCTTCAGCGGCACAATCTTAAACAGATTTTTAATTATTTTTGTTCTCGATATATGACGAAAAATGAAACAACAAAACTTTTAATTTAAGTAAATAAAAAATCTATATTTGATAATATGTACTTACAAACTTTCGACAAGTTCATCTATGACCCGTCAAATTTAGTAGTGTATATATTAAAGTTATTAGTTTTGCGGTGTTTATGACTTTATTGTAAGTGAAATGCATTTTAGTTTTATAAATTTTAGGTAATACATTAAAAGGTCATTTCTAATGGTTTACTGCGTTTGTCAGTCGAACCTCTTAGGCGGAATTATTTTAAAAAAATAGGAAAACGATTGGAAGAAATATAACTGGTTAAGAAAACAATAAATGATAATTTATACGGAACCCTCGGTGGGCGAGTCCGAATCGCACTTGTCCGGGTTTTTTTTTTCTTCTCGAAAACGTTGAAAATGTTCCACGGATGAGTAGGGGACGTGGGTTTATAAAGCTTTTTGGCTTCATAATTATCTTCATGTCGTTTTGATTTTTCAATGCAAATTAATAAAATCAATCTCAAATTCATAACGTTTGAACATCTTTGAAAATTGAAATTGAAGTCGACGAACGCAGCAAAATTAAAGAAACCATAACGCGACCGAAAACTTTTTTTTTCCGAAAAATCGAGGCAGTAATAGAAATAACGCATATGTTCTTGACAAAGTAACAAACATTCTTGTAGCGTAACAAGTAAACGACTTCTCAACCTTGAAACCGGCTAAAAGAACTAGTACTATCTACTTTTCAATGAACCTAAACATCTGATTTACTCAAGGTCTTCGTCTAAACCGGTAACGCGTAGGCGCATTGTAACTCCATTCATATTCTTACAACAAAGACTTTCAAGACAATTCACACCTTATCTCTTAGTAGTTAAAGTCTAAACTTAAAACATTTCAACGCAAAAGATGCTTTACACAGTTTTAAGTCTTATTTGAGTATGTCATAAGATTTATAATTGTGTTTCTTTGTTTCAGGTATGTTCCTATTGGCGCCAGATATTGGATAATGACAGTAGGCGACGGACACTTGCAATACCACGTGAGTCAACAGATATAATGCTATTAAAATTGCGTAACCTAAATACGAAAGCCATTTAGTGACGAAACAAGATGACATTGATGTGGGCAGCTAGGGCATTAGCAAAAAGATTATGATTTTCACTTAGCGATATAACAATGCTAGCTGCGCCCCGCGGTGTTACCCGCGTGATGATGATTGATGATGATTATGGTGATGAAAAGTAGCCTATGTGTTATTCCGGGTTCTGAAGTATCCACATACCAAATTTCATCCGAATCCATTCAGCCGTTCTGGCGTGATTGAGTAAAACACAAACTTTCACATTTATAATATTAGTGGGATTAGTGGGAATGGTATGTACTGGTGTAGAGCAAGTAATTATATCAAGATCCTTTCAAGAGCAGTTTATTAAAGCCTCTGCCTACTCATTTGGGGAAGAAGAGTCAACCTTTTTTTTTTTTTTTTTTTATTGGGAATAGGCAGGCGTTTGACCACTATCTCACCTGATGTTAAGTGATGGTGCGGTCTACGATGGAGCACGCCTGCCTAGAAGATACCTATTCACTCGTGACTTGAAGATACCCAGGTCGTATTTTTTCGGAAATACAGAGTTAGGCAATGAGTTCCATTCCAACCTTGTATGTAATACAGCTTTTGCTTAACCCTGTCCGGAAGAGGTGGCTTGACTCGCGAACTTACTTATAACACACCTCCAAAGAAGGTCCTGGAGACCTTAATTGATGGTTGTTGATTGATGATGTTGAAACAGAGTCTGTTTGGCCATTATTCTTCAATCCATTTATCCCATGTTTTCGTCCTTTCATTCATACTATTTCTTTCTTTTATCCATCACCTTTCTTTCTTTATGTCTTATATAACTTCTTTCTATTGTGCGTTCTTCTCTTTTACTTTTATTGTACATGCGGGAAATTTGGAGGTGTGCTGATTTATTTTTACTCCTCACAATGTTATACAGTATTATGTGAAACATACATGACAACATACTTATTTCTTGGAAGGCTAGGCAGACTTACCAGGAGTTTCTACTTGTAATTATCAAAGCATCTTTTCTCTTTATTTCATTTTTGACCGTCGTCGCCGTAGCTCAGTGGCTAGTGACATGACTTCTGGGTCTCCGGAGCCATGCGCTCGAATCCCGGCAGGGGCAAACATTTGTGCGATGAGTGTAGATGTTTGTCCTGGGTCTTGAATGTTTGTGTGCTGTGGTTGTGTGTCCATGCCTACCGCGATACAGGGAATCCTAGTGAAGGGGTTTGTGTGATTTTTTTATTTTTTAAATAAAAAATCCCACCTAGGCCTTTAAATATTATTTCTTCAAAAACTTATCCTTAATAATCTGAATATTATTCAGCAGCATTGCCATGAATTATGCACACATAATTTGTCAACACATCTGGTAGCATAGGGGTGGTGTGAAGTGATCGATACATACGGTTCTCGTATTAAACAACACGCTCGTATCAATAAAGGTACAACGTCTTCTGTGATGCCTTCATCTTGACCCCAAAGATTTTTGGGGGCTAAGGAAACTTGGTTTTTAGTTATTTAAGAGAAGGATATTTGAATAGAATAGAATGAATAGAATATGATGACATTTTTTCATAACAAAAATTTACTAAGTTAATACACATGAAGATAACAAACTAATAGAACAGCTAGAATGCTTTGCATTTCTTTTTTTTTTTATTAGAAACATTTTTACCTCCGAAGAGTCGGGAGACCTTGCTACAGTTGAGGATTACAATATCTAAGTTTACTTATTTCTACTTTCTATTTTCTACATTAACACAATTTTAATCGCTTTGACCTTTACATAAGCTTCTTAATGTACTAGTGTTTCTGGGGGCACTTACTCAAATACATTTACGTATTTAGAAGTGCATCATTTTGTTACTTATTTTTATATACAACTTTATTTATTACCTTGCTGCAATATTTGAAGAATATGGCTCTTGTTTTATCGTTTTCTACAATTTCGGGCAAATTTTTTATTTTTATATCTATGTCCATTTCGTTTTCACAATCGAACCGGAGCCTGCCGAAAATTGGACACTCTGTGATGACGTGGATGGCGCTTTCCTCCACCTGCGGCTCACAGTCACACGCCGGGCTCTCCTTGCACCTGAAGCGGTATAAGTAGGAGGAGAACCCGCCGTGCCCGGTGAGCATCTGCACCAGTTTAGGGTCTATGTCCATCCTTCTGACAGTGCGGTACGCTTGGATCGCGTCAGGAAAGAAGGCTTTGGTTGTGGCCGCAGTTCCGCCATTCTGATAGCGCCGGTTCCATTCGCCAAGTGACTCCGTTCGAATTTGTCTCTTTGCGAATGAGACCGGACAGCTGTCATAATGCGGTCTTACCTTCAGATGCAACGCCGCATTTTTCGCTAATTCATCTGCTCTTTCATTTCCCTCCAGACCTATGTGGGCTTTTATCCAGAAAAGATTCAGCTGTTTGTTCTGGCGTTGAAGCTGTTTTATGAAACCTCTTATTTCTGCTGCTAGGGGGTGGAGGGAAGTGCTATTGATGACTGTTTCGAGCGCGGACCTTGAGTCGCAATAGATGTTGCACAGTGTTTTGGGACTCATTAAGGCCTTTTTAACGGCCTCAACCAAAGCCAGCAGCTCCGCCTGGTAAACGGAGCAGCAGTGGTCGAGTTTCAATTTTTTGGTGCATATCTCTTTGGTACCATCTCGAACTGATAGTGCAGCACCAACTTTTCCCTCAATGAGGCTTCCATCTGTAAAAATATTAAGCTGGCCCTCATTGTTAAACTGTTCCAGTGCTGCTCCGTCCGCCAGGGGTGTGTACTGTAAATCTATCCTTTCTGCGGGATGTGGCATTTCTGCGTTGGGCACCTGTTTTTCAATTATTCGGTCTCCTATTACTCGCTGGCAGTAGCCTTTCTTGGTTTTATAAAGCGAGGCTGCTTCATTGATTCTAATATCCAGTGGAAGCAATCCAGCGAGTAATAGCGCCGAGTTAAGGGATACTGTTCTGTATGCTTTAATCATCTTTTGAACGAAGCCCCTTTGGACAGAGTTCAACTGGTTTTGTATCCCTATCTTCTTGGTGGCAGGTGCCCACGCACTCGCTGCGTACAATATGGTAGGTTCTACCACAGCGGTGTATATGGTCCGGATTATCTCTGGCTGCAGACCCCAGTTTACTCTTGCTGCTCTTGACAGCTGTTTGTAGAAATTCAATGCTTTACGGCAAACGTTGGAGGCGTGGGCATTAAAGGTTAATTTTTCGTCGATAGTGAGACCCAGCAACTTGATTTCTTTGCACATACCGATGTCGATCCCGCCCATGCTCAGACGTGGGGTGTCATATTTCAGTTTTCTGGTTATTACCATAGCCTTCGTTTTGTGCCTTTGCATTTCTTTGCTACAAATCGGTCCAAACTCAGCGTTGTGCTGGTTGTGAACAACCAGCGCTGGACTTCGGTGGCGGTCATAAACATTAGGCATGAAGATAACGAAGACTGAAGACTGTCCATATTAATTTACAGTGCCTGAACTTATTACCTATCTAATATATAAAAATCTTATGTCACATGTGTATGTCATCAAACTCCTCCGTATCGGCTTGTGTGATTTCTTTAGTTTGTTTTTTGTGTAGATTTGACAAATAAAGGTTGTAAGGTATAAGTATTATGTAGTATAATGTAAGTATTTTTGTATAAACATATATCCAACTATTTTAACCGTCGATCTTTCATTGACATTTCGATTATTTATATGGCAAAACAACGCTTGTCAGGTCATCTAATAATAATATAATCCCGTCCTGTCGCTTTGTTCAACTAAGCTATAGCAGCCACTACCACCAGCGTCCGAATTTGTTCTGTATTAATTCTGTAGTCATGAGTTCAAGTCCCACTAACAGCCGATTTTTTTCCTTCACATAATTTGAACGTAAGTTCCGCCTAGCATGTTGCTAATGCAATAAACCATAAAACTCTTATAATATAATAGTTTAAATAAACTAAAAAAATACTATTTTATACGTTTAAATTATGCATTGTCATCGATCTTTGATAAGTGTGCAAAGTTACAAATTAATCCGGAGTTTTGGAGGGGTTAAAATATTATATTACGGCCAAATGTTCATGGATATATGCATACATAGATACATGCAAAGCGCAATGATGTTTTACTAAAGATGACGTATATTCATACTGCGCGGTGCTCAGATTTTGTTCCTTTAAGACATAAACATGCTTACTGCGACAGATAATACGGTACAAATAATATAGAAATGATAGCTATATGTTTAGACTTGCGCTTGAAATGCGCGTCGTAATCAAAATTACTACAATTGACTTAATTTTGCCGCCTCAGTTTCCGCGCGCTTGTGCGACATCTACCTCATATAAACATATAATATCATTGGCAAAGCGTGTTAAAAATGTCAAAAGTATATTCGAATAACACAAGTATATAATGTTTCATCTTGCGGAAACGTTAATGCATATGGCTGTGAAAAATGAGTCAACTTTTTTCCATAATGGCGGTACGATATGGCTTTGCAATTTGTAAGTGATATTTGTGACATGTCTTAGCTGCTTGGCAACGCAAAACAGCCAAAATTTCTTTTCACAAAAACTTTTAAAAACATTTTATTTAATGTATTTCGTGGCTAACTAGCAGGCGTGCCGCTTGATGGTAAGCGATCATCGTCGCCTATGAATATCTCTAATAATGGGGGAATAACGATACGATCTCTCCTTCTGAAGAATTTCATATTGTAGCTACTCGGGAACTCCGAGGGAGGAAGCTCATTTCGCATTTTGCAGGTATTTGGCTTAAACCATTGGCAGAATGGCGTTATATACGACGCCCATGATTTAATAATATGTGGATGAGCTTTCAAGCGGTGTCGGCTAGTGCGGTGGTAAAACCGTGATAAGATTGAAGAGTTACGCCAGAAAATGCACAGTGACCTAACATCTCTACGCATACTGAGGCGCATACTAGGTCTTTATCAAAATGGCACAATGGGCGAGTTTGACAGCTTTGGTTGCCCGCTATTTTTAATTCTTACGTATTGAATCAATCTTGATTCTTGTTAAATAAAAATATTAAATTATTGGCACTGCAGCTTTAAGCATCATGAGTGGTGTTTGCCTCGAATTGTTTTCTTTCTTGAAGGGATGCAAAAGTCCAGCGTCCATGTGGACGTCCTATGGCTGAGATGACGAAACTTCTTTCGTCCGTTTTAAATCTGACTCCTGTCTTAGGTAGGTAGGTAGGTATAAAGACAAAAGTCAAAAAACCTACAAAGCAGCACTGTAGCGTATAAACGCAACTGAAATTGGCAAACATCTACAACCACAGATTATTACAAAGTGTGTGCGGGCGCTGCGCCGTAGCTCGTAGCTACAGACGCAGCGGCTACGGCTAAGGCTCGTAGCCGGCGGCTGCTATAGTAACGGACCTCAGTCACGGTCGCGGGCTCCCACCGCGTAGACGCGCGCTACGAAATTTCCCCGACGCGTGTTTCACCGTCGCGCGTTTTAACCCGCATTTCCCCAACGTATTTTCCCCGTTTTCGCAAATCTTTTTTCAAAACTCGAGCTTTTAATTAATCGTGCCATGTTTTTGTGAAACGTGCCGACGCGTGGTGACGTGAAGGTTTCTGTGCGTGTGTTTCTAGTGCGATTTTTTTGGAAATTTTCGCGCGTTATTGTTAGTGTTTTGTTTCTTGTGTAATGGTTTGCGGTAGCGTACGCTGGTGTACATAACCGTGTTGGCTTCCGGTTATGCAAAACCGTTGTAGGAAATGTATAACGACAAAAAATAGCAACCTTTTCAAAACTCTAGAATCGTCTGTTATGTTGAAATACATTTTAGTCGGATATTTTCGGTCGATGGATATGGGTCAGCTGATTTCGGTCGGTTCCTTGCTTTCTATTTTGGGAACGGGACCTCAAGACCTTCATTTACATTGTGATTTTCTATTTTTTCTTTGAAAGCAGCGTTTTTTCGGACATTTATGTATGATTTTGGTATTGGTTAATACTTAGTATGAGGGCTTTATGGATGTGGAGAATGAAACGTAATAATGTTCCATTGTTAATTCTCACAAATTTAATGTTGAACTATTTATTGATATTTCACCTCAAAGTGGTGTAAGTGATGTAAGTGATATGAGGTTGATGTAGATATATACTCTATTATTTATTAATATTATATATAACATTTAATATTAATATTACGACAAATTCTAGAAGATATTGATCATCATCAATATCTTCTAGAAGTTGTCGGCACTGCAACACTGTTGAGTTATTACTATATTAGAAATTTCTTTGTGTGATTTTTGAAATGAAACGTTTGAAGTGTTTTGGTGACAAAATCTCAATAGGAAACTATCAATATAAGATTTAATTGGTTAATAGTTTAAAATATATGTGAATGACGAATACGAGCTGTGCCCCACGGATTTACACGCGTGGTGATGAAAATAAGCCTGTGTTAAACCAGGGTATAAGCTATCTCCATACCGAATTTCATTCAAATCCATCCAGCTTTTTAGGCGTGATAGAGTAACACGGAAGAAACAAGTAATAAGTAACAAACAAAAGCCAAATCTATACATCCATACTCACAAACTTTCGGATTTATAATATTAGTAGGATTTTCCTAAAAAGTGATAGTGTTTTATTCTGTATTGGAATTCAGCAATTTAAACTGTGCAATACAATTCTAGAACATTTAATATTTCTATCACCACGCGTAGAGTTTTACTTAAGTTTTTAGTTACCGACAATTAGTTTAGTGATTTTAAACTGCTAAAGAGAGCTTAATGAGTTAGTCAGAAATTATTATGTCAAAAAGATTTCTTTTAAACTAGTGATTTTTATTCTGGTGAATGACACTTATTTACTTATTGTTGGTGTCTATAAGATCGAGGTGACATATTTTTATTCGTCTAAATAACTCAGGTACATACCATATACAATAAAGAGGTCTTTATTGTATATATGCACCAACACAACATTAAAACTAACAGTAACATTTTAAGTACTAAATAAATGATGTATAATAAGCGGTCTACATAATTTATAGAGCGATAATGGGCGGCCTTATCGCTAGGATGGATAGGAACGATCTCGTCCAGACAACCTTTGGATGAAGAAAATTAGATCAGTAACATATTTCGCGTTTTAAATACTTGAAAATCAGTTAGGCGAGTTTTTATAACTTTAGCTTAATAATTATAAATAATTAACAAATATGTACAAGCAGATATAATAAGCGAAATGTGAAAACTTATATTTATTGACTTATACTATATATTAGCCCTAAATTATAATTTTCAATTTTATTATTTATGTTAATATGTATTTATTATTTATTTTTGAATCGATGCTTAACTCAGATTACTTTTGTTACGAAATACAAATTTACAGAATTATTTTTGTATATGTACAAATGAGAATCCTACAAATGTTATATTTCAAAATAATTTAAAAATAAATGTTTGTTTTACAAAGATATCAAAATGTTACAAAGAAACTTCTAAGTCAAATAAGATGAAATTACTTTATCCTCTGGGCTATGTCGGCGACTTTCGTTATTCTAGGAATCTCCTCATTTCTGATTCTACCCCGTAGAAAAACCAAACCTCGAGCATAACCTTTACCATAGTGATTCACATAATATTATTTTGTATATACTTTTGATTTATTATTTTAAACTACGTAATATATCAATGTACGCCACAACAATAGGTCTAGAATCTAGGCATAGATTCATTATGTGGGCAGAACCTGAGCGTGGCTGGAATCGTGTCGCAAGCACAAAAGCTTCTTCCTATAGATAAGATAACATATATATGACGTACAACATACCGCCTTTGTTAAACTGAGCATAATGCTTATAGTATTCACTGTAAGTAGGTTTATGTATTTGAAAGGTAAGTGTATGAAACTTTATCTTGAACACATTTTGAAACGTATAGAATACAGGCATTTTATCTCGGAAATGTATACATAAATGATATTAATAAAACTCATTATATACCTATATATTTTTTACAAATGTTTATATAAAGAACATTATTTATTACATAACAATGGCCACAGTTCTATAAATAAATTAACCAATCAGTTACAATCATGTCGGTGTATCTCACCCGTGCATATAACATAAACATTAACAGTATACTTCCTGTATCCATTGTAAAACCTGTAAATATTCCAGGTTTTAGCGTAATCACACCTTCGACCACTTCGTCACTGAGCAACAAGTAGTCAAACGCTAGACCTATAATGTAAAGAAAACCCTGCCACCGCCATACTAGCGACTGACACTCACTCCATAGGTGTCCATTTTGCTTTTAAATACATGTAATAAAATTATTAATTTATTTATCACACTCAAACCTCCGCACTAGGATTCCCTGTGTTGCGAGAGGCAAGAACACACATCACATCACATTACACACAATCACAGCTCACAATCATCCGAGATCCGGGACCAAAACCTATACTCATCGCAGAAACGTTTCCCCCTGACAGAATTCGAATCCAGGGTCCCGGTGATACTCAAGACTGACCACTGAGCCATGGCGACCGATTGCATAATGGCAAATCTCTAATTAACATAAATATGCTAAGCTCGCATCACTAACAGATCTAATCCTCTTATCATATCCTAGTCATTGATATTACGGAGCTATTACATGATATATGATAATGGCTTTAGGCATTACAACAGATTATAACACTAACGTAACTATTACCTTATCTTTATTGGCGTAATTGTAATGTAATGAGTAGCGCGTATCAAATACTAAAAAGTAATTACTTCACCTACTAAAATAGCGTTTAGTCAAATTGGTTAAATGCTGCCAGCCTTTAAATCGCTGTCTAATTCTGGCCAGTTACCTATTGGCACGATTAAATCGCAATGTCAATTTCTTGATATAGCCCTTGATAATATGTGCCAGTATTGCCAGAATTTTTTCTTACACTTGCGGGAGGCATCACACATCCAAGTATCCAAGAAAGCATTGTCGAAAAAAACCTGTCCCGATATTTGCCTTGTTCACGGGTCCAGTTTACGACAAGGTCGCATCGCACTACCGCCGACAGCGCGAATTTCTTCTCTTCCCGTACTGCTCTGGACTGCGACTGCGTCCTGTCGTGACGTCCCGTCACGACGTCACATATTCCTTAATTAAACTAAATTGAATAAAAAAACATATAATTACAAAAATAGTTCCTAAATCTCCTAAAGTTACTTACTTGCCTCCGAGTTGTTAAAATTGCTCATAAAATTAAATATGCCTAGAACCTTTCCTACTTGCGGTTTCTATCAGTCTGTAATTATTTGTCGTGTGATGAAAAGCTACCTGTTAACTCCACTTCTTGTAAAAGTCTTTAAAGTTTTACCATTTAGTAAATTGACAATTTTGAGTCGCTTCAGCTTATTTGTTAAAAGTCCTAAAAGTCAAATCAAATCAAATGTTTATTTGCAAGAATATATTATTACATATAGAGGTCTTAAAAGTATATATTATTTCTTATGTATTTAGCCTGCAGGCGTGCAAATGTTGTACAGAATAATAAGAATTTTAAATTATATCTATAATGTTAAATTAATGTCCAGTTTGAAATTATCTATTATTATTACAAAAGTCTAATAAACTTTGAAAAAATACCACCTATGAGAACAGTTCATGAAGGTTAATTTTGTTTAACACAATTTATTAGTAAAGGAAATTTTCGAGCGATTATAATTTTTCAAACAAACGACAAAAAAACTCGCGGTAGAGACAAATGCGTTTTTGAACTGTGTATTCCACCAGAAGAAAAGAAATTAAAAAGTAAAAAAGAGTGATTAATAATTTCTTTTGGGCCATTTTTGGCGTCTGTAAAGTAATACTTATATAATATTTTTAATATTACACGACACGTATCAGGATTTGTCCTGCCCTTTCTGCTTGTAAATACTCGCACGTAATGACTCGCGGGTGTTTACAGGCAAATAGGGCAAATTACACAGGTAATGTCATCGGCAGCTCCTAAACTTTTAATTTATTTAACCTCGTATCGATAAAAAAAATCATGGACAGTCCTTCGAGAATCTCTGATTAAAATCTTTATAATATTCTAGTAGATGAAAAATTCTTTTGTGACCCTATAAAACCCTTAAAAGACAGTTACTATAATAAAACAGCCATTACACAATAATATACTTTTGTCTATTAACTGTTCCACCAATGTTCTAAAGAACTCTTTTGTTCCTATTTTAAATTAAATTTAGCTTGTCTTTGATCCGAGTTTTTTTTTGCGAAACAACCATTTTTACAATCTCTCTGTCAATTTAAAAGAACGATAACAATGGAATGTTTCAATTTAATTATTCGCCATCCTCCCTGCAGGGCTACCATTTATCCTCGTACACTGAACAACATTATTCCAGTATGGGCATTATTTACAAAACGATGCGTTTATATCAGTAATATAAACTTACTGGCAATTTATTTATTAGTAACTTAATTTTCCAGATTGGCAGTCAGACATACAGACGTGCCCTTATTGCACATACTTACTTACTCCGTTGGCGCAACAACCCAAAGTGAGTCTTGGCCTCCGATACAAGAGAGCGCCATCGTTGTCGATCCTGCGCCGCTTCCTGCCAGTTGACCGCTCGCAGCTCGCGCAGGTCTGACTCGACGGCGTCATTCCAGCGGTAGCTGGGCTTGTCGATAGGTCGGCACACGCTTGGAACTCCAAGATACGCCTTGTTGACACTACGGTCCATCCCCATTCTCTGTACGTGGCCCATTGCACCTACATTACACCAAAATATAAAAGCCACTTCTTAACATATATCTTCAGTAAACCTACACTGAAACCGATATTAAGTTGTTTCTGGCAATTTGGTATCAAATACCACTAATAATTATACTTGCATTGAAATATTTCTGTTATAAATTTTTGCATTATTTTTTAACAAATAGTACAAAATCTAAAGATAAAAGAATTTAATTGTATCAGTACTAGTAGTATCAAATTTTTTTAATGGGAGATTTTTAAAAATATGGAACGCCATCAACAACTTGGTTCAAAGGCACATTTCTAACTGGATATATAGGATCGGACAATCTATATCCGTATCTTATCTACACTATAAAAAGGGAAGATTTGTTTTACACTGTTTCTACGGGTATAACGTGGTGCTTACGCGTAGTCGATATCACGATAGAAAGAGGAGAAGGAAAGATTTGATTCTTTGTTTGTTTCCATTGAATAGGCTCCGAAACTGTTGAACCGATTTGGAAAATTCTTTCACTGCTATATTATATTTACAAAAAAATCCGAATTCTTACACCTTTTCATCTTCAAAATTTTGTTAAATACCCGTGCGAAGCCGGGGCGGACCGCTAGTCTTAGTATAAAATCTACGACACTGCAATTAAACAAGTCGTTACAGTAAAAAGTTTATTGTGTTACTTCAGGTGGCCAACCGTTCACTTTTATTTCAATCGGTACTTTGCATATCAAATATCACATAAATCTATAAACACTCGCCGAATTTACTCTTTACCAAATTACTTATAGAAAGTAAATTTGTAATAGTACTAAATACTAAGTACTGTACAAAATATATTTTTTAAATATTAGCATCCAGAGGTTTGGGAATATACAAATGATATATTTTCACTTATGATTCACAGTCAGAGTCCTTACTGTTTGTAATCTATAAGACGATCAGTCCGGGATCTCGTTTACTTCTGTATCTTGTCATTCGTTGACTTTCGTCGTCCGTTTTCTGCTTTTATCGTATTTTCTTGACTTGTAGACAAAATAATCAGTTTTATAATGACTTCAAAAAGAGATCGATTGGTTACTTCGATTAAATTAATTAATTATAATATCATAGAAGTAATACAGTTTTTTTAATAGTAATAAGTAAATAAGTAATAGAACGTATAAATTTTTTAATATATCTTATTTAAATATATGTTATATAAATTTATGATATCGTGTTATTTATCATTTTTAGAGCCTAGAGTCTCCTTAGCTGGACTTAGATACTTTCAATGGTTTTTCACTTAATTTCTTGAAATAGTCACAATCTCCAGCTTCTATCGGACCATTATATATTAAAAACGGTTAAATTTTATACAATACCGATCTGTCATAATTATGATAAAGAAATTAAAACTTAGCGCTTAATATTCTACACTCGTTTATAGTTCGGGCCTTATTAGGTAGGTACAATTAACATCAAAAGTTTTCACGTGCGAATCTTTTATTTAACATCTGAATACCTTTTGTATATTCAAGTAAGTACGACCAAGTTTAGTTTAATTTGGTATGCTAAAACTATCATATTCAGGAAACTACAAAGAGCAGGCTATTTCATGTTAGCCCTGACGGGTCCTTGACCCCCTGAGGCCCAAAGGGTATCCTTTTGTTACGTTTTCTTTGCAAAACCATGTTCGCTTGACGAGAGCACAATTTCTGATGAAAATTGCGGATTCGCCATTGTTCCTGCAGTCTTTTGTTTCATTTTGAATGTAAGCAGGTAAGAAAACTGTTAAAAGTTTTACCGTAGAACTATTGGATGTTGAAACAATCATATGATGAATATCTTATGGCAGTTACAGAAAGTATACATTGCGGTATTTAAATTGGGTCAGCACGTCGCATGTCCTTAGAGATTTTGTATCAAATTTTCACTCCAATCCACCCAAATAATAAAACTGTGTAGCATGCTCGAGTGCACAGAGCGGCAACGTCGCACTTCGCTGTCACGTTTGAATTTTTTAGCGCAATTTAAATAATCGCATATTTTTCTTACAAACTATTCTTACTAATGGTTTCAATTATTTTCTCGTATATTTAACTAAGTTAGTAGTCATATTAACAGCAACCTTAAGTTTCTCAGAGAATTCTCAGTAGGTTCGGAGATACAAATTTGGCCATGGCATCTCTCGGAAATGGGCCAGTTGGCCCTCAAACTCCTTTATCTAACTCAAAAGTACACGTGTCGAGCAGCGAGCGTAGGCGACGCGAGCTAAATCCGCGGGTGGGTGCTAAGCAACGCCTACAGAAAATAATATTTATTTGTACAAAATAAGAATAACAATATCAGTAAGGACGTTTATTTTCAAACGAAATTTCCTAGAAACATTCGTTTCATATCTTTACTTATCATGTAACAAAGAAGCTTATGATACAAAAATATATAGCGTCTATGAGAAAGAATCTTATGATCCAAAAACAAATCTTGTCTACTAAAGAAGACGACTAATTGTTGTCTGGGTAATTTCAATAACAAAACTTACCAGACTGAAAATAATTTGCAAAAAATATCATTTAAAGTTGTCCTTCGAGTTACTGAGATGGAATCTCAGGCTATGAATAATAATGTAAATCAATTTTATGTAGATGGTAAAGATATACTCTTAAGTTGGCTTTGAGTGAACTGCAATTTCTCCAAGTTATATTTGGTAGGTTTAAATTGTTTTGCATTGTAGTAAGAAATCTGTTCGAAGATATTTTTTCAGGACACAAAACGGTTCAAATACATATTCATTACATATTATGTATTTTCCTCAGTGCCCGTTGCTTGCTTTTACTTTTTTTTATATTGTATAGATCTAGCGTTTAACCACTATCTCACTTGATGGTCAGTGACAATGTGGTCGAAGATGTTATTACGCTAGACCTAGGATACTCACCGGCTCTCAAGGACTGCTGCCTGTACACACTATGTGCTTGGTGACAGTTTTTCAAACTTGAGGGTGGTAGTGGGCGGGTACTCGAAAGTACCCTACCACTATGCTGAGGATTTGTTAACGGTGTTACCTTCACCGGAAGCTCAAGTTGTTGGGGATTGAACCAGTGTCCGTCAGTTTGACAGCTGGTGCTCCTCCCGCTGAGCTATCATCGCTTCTTACTGCAAAATTTAAGTCACTTTTACAACTAAAACATATCAAATGCCACGTCTCTTGCTAAAATACATTATATTACACTACAGAGCTTGCAAAAGAAACATACATACACACGAAAACATAACCCTCTTTCTGGCGCAGTAATAAAGATGTTGAAATTTAATTGAATTGTATATGAAATTTCTCAAAGAGGCTGATGGCGACTGCTTAATGTCACCCGTCTATGCCCCGCCTTAAACGCGGCACGGGTATTATTTCGTTTCGCCAACTTTAAAGGAACTAAACTTAAAGGAACCAGGAACTGCAGCGAACTTTCTTGCTTACATTAATTGCATAGAACTTTCTGTCTCAGCCCAGGAAGCGCTTTTACTTTGATAGTATAGGTGGAGTTACGATTTGGAAACTTGTTTACTCTTAGTATCGTTTTATAAATGTATTCATAACTTTTGCGGGTAGTTACGAACTTTTAGCACCTGAACCGAATACGTTTTATTTAGATTTAAAGAGTGTTGTAGATACTTGAGCCGTAGATGGAGCATTTGTTTTTAGACATTTTTTATAATTTATTTTATTAGAAATTTACAAATAATCGCCCAATACCTTCGTTTCAACGAGAGTAGTATTGGTATACACCGTAATACACCACGCTAAATGCAACATATGCGGGTTAATTGGCGGATAGGCTAGTGGCCAGCAGAATGTTGGAGTCTCGAGGATCTGTAACGTGGCCTTCTTCTCTCAGCCATGTGCGTCCACTGCTAGACATATGCCTCCCCCATATAGGAAGGATTTGCCAATACTCGCCACGCTTGGCAGGCGGGTTGGCGAGCGCAGTATGATTTCCAATCCTCAGAAGGCGCTGCTGCCCACCTTCTGGTACGTGATCCCTTAGCCGACTCTTACGGCACCCGCGGGAAGAGATGGGGGAGTACTATTCTAGGCCGGTACCAACACGGCCTGACGTATGTAACGTGGCTTAACGTTTATTTATTAACTACTAGCAGCTACACATCCAAGTTATGACCGCAGTGTACGTTGCTCAACCCAGTCGATCGGCTTAGATCGCTTATCGAAGGTGTAAGGTCGCAGGCCGGGTTCTGGACTAAAATTGTAACCTCCATCTCCACCCGTGGGTACCGTAAGAGTCGGCTAAGGGATCACATACCAGAAGGTGGGCAGCAGCGCCCTCCGCCGATAAATCAACATGCTGTGCTAGCCAACCGGCCTGCCAAGCGTAGTGAGTACTGGCAAACCCCCCTAAAAATACTTACTTTACAACTTTACTTTAAAATTTTTATATAAATTCTAAGAACTATTATTTGCTTCTGTTACTGAGATCGAATGCTTTTGTTGTTAATTGTACCCAGTAGGCGTCGATAAATTATGCCAAGGGAATGAGACGCCTACAAGACAAATTTGAATGAACTTGCATTAATTTTATGTGGTTTTTAACCGACTTCAAACAAAGGAGGAGGTTGATATTCGACCCGATTTTTTTATGTTTGTTACCTTGGAACTTTCGACTGGGTGAACCGCTTTTAATGATTTTTTTTTATTTGTAAGCGGGTGCTTGCTTGATACCACACGATCCCATTTAAATTTCATCACAATCGGTCAAGCGGTTTTGGAGTTACACTGAAATAACTGAGAACAGTCTACTTGGACGACTTCCTAAATGAGGGTGAAGAAATCGATGAACATACACAATAACAATTGATCCGGGGATCACAACATCTTTTATACAGAAAATGTATACCGATACACGTAAATAAAACGGTAAATAACTACACGATAAAATCTACTTGACGCTAAACTAATACTACTCTGACCTACAGTAGACCTACTAACACAAAGTCACACATATATACTACAAGTATCTGTTTGAGTATCGTACTGAGCATTGACGCTACTACTGGCAAGCGTTGCCAATGCTATCTATATATCTATACATCTTTATACTTGGTAGGTGTAACAGCTGAGGTCAATAACACTTGGCACTGAGATGACATTGTGAGGGAACCAAGGCTAGACTGAAATCAAATCTATTAGTACATACACACGTATATACTAATATGGCGTACATACCACGCCATCGCCTTAATGGACTGCATGATCTAGTAAGTTCATTGACTGCAATTTATTGAACTATCAGTAATTATGTTAAATAAATATGTAGTTATATAAACGAATCATTCATTATCATCTCTGACACATAACGTCTACAGCTGGACATATCCTCCCCCAATGTTCTTCACAAGAACCAGTTTGAAGCGGTTCGATCCTGTTTGAACCAGTTTCTTTATAGAACTATACACTCTGTAACTTAAACAAATGATATTTTTAATTTTTTATTATTGTTAATTTACTATCTACTTATTAGATACTAAATACATACTTTATATACTCGTACTTACTATACTTATACTACTTAATACAATAAAAAGGATTAACTGTTGAACCTAAGTTTTCTATGTTTATTTTTGTCTGAATGTGTCGTCTGTCACGTGTGTGCATTGATGCATTGATTGATAAAAATCCTTTATATTATCAATTTTGTATAGTACTGTTTTCTTCGGCTGACGTAAAAATAGTAATTATTACGCGAGAGAGTAATCGTAGTATGAGATTATCTGATTTTTCTTCTTAACTTTGTTTACTCGTAAATAAATGGAGTATATACTATATATGGCCGTATAACGAGCATCGAAAACAAAAAAGAAAGCACCTGGTAATATATCGCGCTAATGATCTTGTGCTTACACCAGTTTGATCCAGTTAAATCTTGTATCACTCATGAAATTGACAGCATGTAACATAGAAAATATAACTCTTCTCCTAAGAACGTAGGTAAACCTTCCGCTTCCCAACTAAACGTGGCCTTAGGTGCTCACTCGGCTGGCATGGTAAACACAATTATCCTATGTACACATCTGAGATTCTCTGATGTGTACGCCCTTAGATGGCAGGCAAAAATGTGTTTGCGTATAATTTAGGGCAGTGCACACTTGGCGCTGGAAATGTCGATAAAGTATAACGAGGAAGCGATTGAATTTTGTACATTGGAAATAGATAAGATCGAAGTACATACGTGGTGTAAAATATATTTTGTCATCTTAAGAGCTAGTCGGCTCTAGTTTTTTTTTACTGATTATAAGCTTAAGTTTGACAACTGTCTCAACTGATGTTAAGTGACGATGCGGTCTAAGGTGTTGCACGTAAACTTCGAAGGAACCTATTCTTTTTTTTTTTTTTTTTTTTTACTATTATAAGTTTGCGTTTGACAACTGTCTCACCTGATGTTAAGTGATGACGTTGTCTAGGATTTAGCACGCAAACCTAGAAGGTACCTATTCACTCGCGACTTGAAGACTCCAGGATTGTACATATCGGGAAACACAGACTCGGGCAACGAGTTCCATTCCTTGGCAGTACGCATTAAGAAAGTGGAAGCAAAACGCTTCGTGCGTATAGGTGGTATATCTACCATATAGCGATGGCGAATTGCCGTACGTCGAGTCGACCGATGATAGAAAGGGGATGGTGGAATCAGATTATGCAATTCCAGTGCACATTCTCCGAAATGCACCCGATAGAAAACCGATAGGCTTGCTACTCTACGCCGGTGTTCAAGGCTCTGAAGCCTGTGTTCCACCAAAGAGTTATTCACTCGCGACTTGAAGACTCCGGGGTTGTACCCATCGGGAAACACAGACTCAGGCAGTGAGTTCCACTCCCTGGCAGTACGCAATATAAACGTGGGAGCATAACGCTTGCGTAACCGTGCGTAACGGCGGTATATCTACCATGTAGCGGTGGCGCATAATCGTACGTCTGGTTGACCGTTGATAGAATAAAAAAAATTGGTTGCCTGTAAAGTCGGTATACGGGCGAAAGTTTTACGTGACAACGACTTTGAGTGCCTTTCACTTTTTATGTCTGTCTCTCTCGCTCTTAGGCGGGCTAACCATGCCCGAGTGGAAGGGACGCGTGCCTCTCACTCGCTCTCATTGTGAGCGCATAACGTGAGCGGAGCGTAACGCAGTTTCTTGAAGTGTCACCCGGCAAACCAATTTATAAGACGTTGTCACGTCAAAAAATAGTTTACTAGACTAGCTCTTGAGTAACGGCATGTAGAAAAAAAAAAGCAAAAAAATATGCAATGTAGAAAGGCACCGTATATAATTTTACCTAAGTTGAGAATGAACGCAGTGAGAAAAGAGAATCACCGAAAAGATTACCATGTACAAATAACATAAAATTCTCAATTTTCATTTAAGTATCCTCGAAGAAAGCAGGTTTTAAGGCAAATTTATGCGCAGACACACAGACGGCCCTTCGCTCACTATCTGAGTTTACACAGCCTAGTGTACAAAAGTAAGGCCAAGGTTTGTTTCGACAGTGAAATGCTCTATAGATACCTAAACTTTGCGCAGTATATAAATTAATAAAATATTCACTAATAATGGTTAGGGGAAACGATTATTTTTTTCCCGTTTCGTATAATTGTTTTATTTCCCCTATAACAAATCTATGGTCGTCGCTTCAGTTAGACTTTTTTTAAGCTTTATAAATCTAGCGTTTGACCTACCACTATCTATCGTGATGGTGAGTGACGATGCTGTTGAAAATTAGAAAAGAAAGAAAGAAAATATATTTATTACTGACAAAACACTACAATCCTACTTCCTACTAATATAATAAATGCGAAAGTTTGTATGTACGTGTTTATGTTTACCTCTTCACGCTCAAACGGCTACCAATTTCGATGAAATTTGGTATCGAGATTACACCCTGAATTAATTTATAGGCTACATTTCATCATCATTATCATGATCATCAATCATCACCACGCGGGTAAAACCGCGGGGCGCACCTAGTATAATAAATAACAATAAAACTAGTAGAAAAAAAAACATGGAACTGTATTGCAGTGTTGCGAGATCCCAGCAAATTTCATGTTAATTTGAACTATATTTAGAGCTAGCATGTTGACTGACTGGTAAAAATTTGAATCCATCAATTACGTAAAATAATATAAAGAATATAATAACATGCACAGATACAAAACATTTAAAGTGATCATGGCCTCGCGGTGGCATCGTTAGCTGTCAAATCAACGGCTAATGGTTCGTGTCGGCCCGTACGGTCACCCCGAGTTAAACTTTCGGTATGCATGCAATTATGCAACTAGCATGATTATCAGATTAACAGCATGAAGGTACCTGGGTAGCTACCATCCCAAATTCGACAAAACTGTTACCAAACACATTGTAAGGCAGCGGTTCTTGAAAACCAATCAAAAAAAAAAAAAAAATTGTTGTTCCAGTGGGACAACAAATAATTCAAAGACTTCTGTTACTCTTTCACGCTTAAATGGCTGCACCGATTTTGATGAAATTTGGTATGAAGGTAGGTTAGACCCTAGATTAACACTTACTTACTCTTATCCCGGAAAAAGTATAGTTCCCGATATATAGTACCCGATAATTGAGGTAGCGGGAAAATCGCGATCCACGCCGGTGAAACCGCGGGACGCTACTAGTATATTATAAATATGAAAGTTTTATGTTTGTTACGTTTTATATTTACGTTATGTTTGTTGATCAATCTAAACAGCTATCGGGCTAAACAGATCCGAATGGTATTTGGTAAAGAGATAGAATATAGTCTGGAATAGCACATAAGGAATACAACATAACTGGGCAACAACTGGAATACACAATAACACTTTTCATCAACAAAAATACGGTAACGGAAAAACGTTAGTCAATGTGGCCGAAACCGCGGGGCGCAGCTAGTGTCACTGTATATTTCGTGTTCATTCACACTTGGAAGGAGTGAGTTCCTGAATTCTTTTATTGTTAAAGTATAACCTCCTGGCCCAGCTAGCGCCTAATTCATTACTTGCAGGCTCTTTATTTGATTGAACGGACATCAATCGCGATTGCAAATGGTCGCTTTGACAAAACACATCGGTGCCTTTCAATTACTTTAACGCCATTCCCCATTTGTCAAAAAGTCTTCGTATTTTAGTTTTGTGTTTGTGGATAAAAGAATAATAGAACCGTAGAAAGTGTAGGGACCTTTGGGAATAAGACAGTAGGTTCATGAGATGTAAGTGATGAATAAGAATTTGACGTCCGCTTGCCGTGAGCGTGAAGAGGTTACAAACACACAAAAACTTTTGCATTTATAATATTAGCATAGGAAGTAGGATTAACATCCGAAGATAAGATAAGGTAATTTATTTCAATAATGACGTATTATTGAATGAAATATTATTATTATATATTTCAATATTACAAATTTAAATAACATTACAATATTTCCAGATAGAAATAGCAAGTTAAGTTTGAAAACAATGGGACCCAAAATAGGCATGGCCTGTATCTATCTTGGGAGCCCGCAGTCGCCTGTTGCCTAATACAGATTCGCATATTCACGATTGCACAGCGCAAGAAAAACGCATGTATTATTTTAAAACAAGTAAAAAAAAAAAAAAAATGCACTATCTCTTACCTCGTTCGTCCATCACTATTTATGCGTTTATATAGGTGTCGGACCATCATTTCACTACTATGTCAATTGATGGTAAGTAACGATGATGTCGAAGGTGATAAAAAAAATTGACCCCAACCAAGTGGCATTTTTACTTGGTTGGCTATTTCTTTATTAAATTAATCATAACTTGATCAAATTAACCAAGGATATGATTACAGTGTTATCATTCGGTTTAAAGATTACAATCTCACATTGTAACAGAAAACATACCTTAACATTGTTTAATCGAAACAAGTTTGTTGCTCGCTTCAATTACACTCTTTGGTTAGGTTAATAAAGTTTTATTTAAACTTGATGAAGTATATAAGGTTGACATGTGATAAAGACGATGCACTTGTTTACAACAACCGCTTTTCTTCTAAAATAAAACACTAATAACTAATTACAATACTGCAGCTACTACAATAACATTTGAGCAATCCACTAGCTATTGGTAGCCTTTTCTACTTGGTTACCACAACTAAGTTTTGTGATAGCAACCATAAAGATCCCGTAATTAAATAAAAGTAGTTGCTGCAACCAATGTACCCGGTAGGTTCGTATTTCATTAGGCCACATACTACACAGTCACGGTAATCAAAAAAATGATTGCATCAATCACTTTTTTCAGTAAGTTAAGTAAGTAAGTTAACTAAGTTCTTCCGATAGATTCCTTCATCATAATTTGTATGTGGACGATTAGACTTTTCCTCAAATTACTTTCATTTTTTTTATTTTTTTATTTGTTAACATTCACACAAGGTCTTCAGGTCCCAAACTAGGCAGAGCCACTAGCTCTTAACCTGATGACTGATATATATACTTATATACATATACAGACCCAGACACAGGTCAAACAGACATGTTCATGCACACAAATGTCTGACCTGTCCGGGAAGCGAACCCGGGACCAGCGGCTCAGAAGGCAGAGTGCTACCAACTGCGCCAACCGGCCAGTCACTTTGATACGTCTATCCTGATTCATCTAGCTTATAATACGGATACTTTACATTTTTCGATAGTGTTATTCTGATCGTTGCGTTATCTACTAACATAACGTTTCATCTTTAATTGAACCATATGTACATGTGCACTAGAATGCTTTATTTTTTTCTCAACAAAATTCTAACAACATTGTACTCGACTGAAGGTTAAAACAAGACTAAGTGTTTTATCTATTACATTGTACACAATGGTGATTGCAATCTTCTATAAGAATGACTAGACACATTATTCTCAAGGCGAAAGCCGAGATAATATAGTCTCATTCTCAAGATATTTGTCAATGTAATGTCGCTTTTTGCTTAGCTAGTTTTGAGATCTGTATAATTTTAGGCCGTCAGGACGTCTGTGGACTTTTTATTGCTCTTAATGCTTTGGTTATTGATGTAATAGCTATTGAGGGCTTAGAGGTCATTTGAAGGAGTACAAGATATGAGAAGAAATACAATTTATTTTTATTGTATAATATTATGAATGTATAAAACACGAAAATTACTCACGTAGTAAGTCAGAGGGCTCCTACTATAGTTGCAACCACATTCGGTGGTCTTTTTCAAGGAGAATACGAGGCGCTCGCGGACGTGGTACTAGGCGAACCGCAAGTCCGTCCGCGAGCGCCCCGTATTCTCCTTGAAAAAGACGAACTATTAGTTTGTCTGAGCTCATCGATTGACGTCACTGGTCTTGCAGATCGCAATTTCCACTTGATATCTTTTAGCCCCCTGATGGGAATGTTAATCCTCAAATGTTTGCAGGTTTAATCAGTATTTTTGAAACGTGACTTCAGCTATTTATATTATCACCTTTTCCGGTGATAATTCTGTTGTCTTTACATACTCTAGAGCACATTCCATTGCATTCAACAAATTCCGATTGATGGTGCTGCTCTCGCCAGTTAGCAGGTTTAATGAAGTTGTTCAGTCAATGAATGTAAATTGGTCTTTGTTAACTTGGCTAATAAAGTTTATTAGAAGTTTCAAATTATGTATAGTATCATTTTTTTTCAGTGTAAATTCTGTCTTCCTTACGTATTCTAGTCAACATAGTCAAATAGTGTTAAAACAGTGAAGTGAAAAAATCCCGCTCACATGTGACGAATTTACAATCGTATGTGTACAAAAGTGAACGTGAACAAATAAAGGTGCGGATCATCTACGCGTGTTTCACATGTGCCGGCGCGTAGCTCGGTGCGGTGCGGTCCACCTATGACGAACAACAATAACGGGGTGAACGGGAGTGCGGGCGGGAAGCCTGCCCCAGCTGACATGGACTCTCTCGAAGAAATGCTTCGTAAGGTAAGTTTACAAACTAATGTTTGAGTATGGAACACTTAGAAAAGTTTTATGTTCCAAGTTATGAACTTATGAATTGTTTTTGGTTCACCTTCTGGTGCAGTTTTTGAAGTTTGAGACGTTAACTTGGTAAACAGAAGTTGTGTGATTTATCAAATTCTTTCAAAACTTGCAGTTAAATAATAATTTGCTTATTTAGAACAGGCCTCATTTGACTAATGGTAGCATGTCATTGTGTGAGACTTGTTGCATTTGTGCATTGTTATCCCTGTGCATTTATATGTCACAGCTTTAATATACTTAAAATGAGTTGTAATGTTTCGTAGTATTTATATCTTACATTCATTTGTATGAACTGTCTGAATATCTGTTTGACCTGTGTCTGGGTGTGCATATGTATATAAGTATAAATATCAGTCATCAGCTTACCATAGTACAGGCTCTGCCTAGTTTGGGACCTAAAGACCTTGTGTAAATGTTAATAAAAATAATATATATAAATAATATAAAAACATTCATAAATAAATGTAACGCCTGCTTCTAAGGGGCAGGCACATATCACAGATTTCTACTTTCTACGATGGTTATGAGCTTGAGTTTATTATATTCGTAAGTCAAGATTCTTTTTTTATATTTAAAAGATTATTATGTTTATTATTTCTTTTGCTATCTTTTAATCCTGTATAATTTTTCTGCGAAAATACTGTAAAGATTTCTATTAAGGAACAAACTAAAACTTTTTATGGTACAAATAAATCGAGGCAGTGATTGCGTGTCTAATCAAGTTAATTCATCATTTACTATTTAATTTGCTTGTTTCGTGACAAAATGTACAGCTAAATTAATTTCTGGGAATATATTACAATTTTGCTATGTATTTCCATGCATGTTAAGGAATACATTTGATAAATAATTATAGTAAACAGGATCAGATCCTGATTGCGAGCTAGTGGTACATATAATAACATACATTTATACAGAAGTGCCGTGCTACCTACGCCGATTTAATAAGAATGTATTTACATGCTTATTAATTTTTACTCTCGAGCCAAGGTTTGTGTGGCATTCAATTTCTAGACAGTTTGGTGGAACATTTTTCAATTTTATTAGAACACTATGTATTTTTATTTTAAATGTATTTATTATTGCATTGGAACAATTAGTTGGCTGGCGGAGTTCATTTGAAAATTTTTGACGGATATATTTTAGTTACTTGGGGGAAAAAATGCATTTCAATCCAGTTTAACTAATAGAAATGAATTCGGTTTCGCTGAGTGTTACTATATATCGTATATAGTGGTCCGCTAGTAGATATATATAACATAGGTACCTACTACGTTCGGCCGCATCTTTACCGACTATAATAATAAATAAAAAAAGTAATGAAACAAGTGGATGAATCTGTAGGGCACAGCTATAACTATAGTATATCCATGACTGGATGGTGCAAAAATAAAACAAATATTTATGCATACATTCTACCAACTATGAGTATTTGATTAATTTAATTAAAAACACCCTCGTCCATACACCTGTAGTATCGGCATGCGGGTGTATCGATAAATTCCTGGAAGCCTCGATATCTGCACTCTCGTTAAAATGAAAAATGTTCACTGCATGCATAGAAATGAAATAAATTGGTCAAGCGTGAGAAATCATAGCATTATGTGGTTCCGTTAATAATATAGTTTACTGCATCCCTGCGATATATCTTCATATTTCTAAAACCACTTCTAAAAATGGAGGAGAATCTTCGGTGCTATTGTTTAACCGACTTCCAAAAACCCTTATTTTTTATTTAAGTACTAGCGGCTCGTCGCGGCTTCGCACGGTTACATTATTGAAGTTTTAGTAGAGATCTCTAATTTGTTCTAGTGATAAATATAGCGAGTTCTTCAGAGATAATATAGCATTCTAATGGTGAAGTAATTTTTGACAGAGGTCCGTTTGTTTTTGAGTTTATTCCATACAAAATTACAAATCCTTTCTCTTTATAATATAATTGTAGATATGTGCGTTTGAAAAAGTTTGAAAAACTGCAGGCAGCCGTCCTTGAGAGCCAGTGAGCATTCTAAGTCTAGCGTGATAACATCTTCGACCACATTGTCAGTTATCATCAAGTGAGATAGTGGTCAAACGCTAGATCTATACAGTATAAAAAGAAGTTCGGTTTCATCACTTTACACGCGGAACCATTGAAATGAACGGTGAACTGGTGACGAAACTCGCTTCAGGCAGTCGTAGTGCATACATTTTTGCTTGTATTTTTCAATGCATCGACGGAATCACGACGTCTGATGCACGCACCAATGTGTCTAAAAGGCTTTCCAATTTTGCACTTGCGCGACATGCAGCGAAGTGGCGCCTGAAAAATTGAAAGAATGTATTTTATTGTATTCTATTTGTAGATTCTGACACAGTTTTTTTATGTACCTAATTATTTAAGGATCACTAGGTTCACCACCCTACGCCGTACACGATTCATCAGAGTGGTTAGTGACAGCAAAAGTTTAGTGTGGTTCGTTGTATTTTACAACAAAATATTTATCAGTCTTTTTTCCTTTATCGTCCCTTAAAATACACGTTGACCATATTGTCACCATTGACCATATTGTGTGTGTTAATTATAATTTTTAACATTTATGAACACCGCCGTCCTATTGCGTTTTCCTCTCCATCCAAAGGTTGTCTGGAAGAGATCGTTAATAGCGATAAGACCGCCTGTTGTTACACATCGCTATTTAATGTAATCTGTTTAATTGTATTTTTTTTTAAATGTATTCAATAAAGTGTATCTATCTATCTATCTATTGTCACCCAAAAACGAATACTCATATTGGAAATGAAATCAATAATCCAATCTTGACATAATTTAGTCAATTAAAGGAATAATTAATTGTAAATATTTTTTTACTAATTCTATACTCTAATAATTATTATACGTCAGCTTATAACTTGAACTATGTACATATATGGCGGATGGCGGTGACAAAAGAGTTAATGAAAAGTAGCTAAAACCAAAAGTGTTAGGAGATCAAAACTAGACTAGTTGCAGCCAGCAATGTCACATATACACTTGAGTATACATATACACTAATATTATAAATGGAAAGATTTGTATTTTTGTATGTTAAACTCAAATCTACTGAACCTATTTTAACTTATTATTTGTAGTTATATATTACTTATACCTATTTTAATTTTTGAACCTATTCTTTCGGCATTAGAATTCGCTATTCCTGACCAGAATAAGTCTAGAAAGCCTATTCTGAGTGTAAATCTGGTCAGGTTTTTATAAGGAATTGCGGCAATATCCATCTCGCCGCAAGTCCAACCAATCGCCTTACCTGTGTCTATTCCATACATTTAAAAAAAAAACAATTTAAGTATGCACTCGTGTCCCGTTCATTGCACTAAGATCATTTTATTAGCTGTAGTCGTACTGTTAACGAATAGGACCCTTATGTCTAGTGGTATACAGGTTTACTTAGAAATATTCACTTGAAAACTTACTTTAATGTAAGATCTCTGTTTTTCCTACCGCGTTAATTCTCATTATTTCAATTAAAACGTGTTTATTTCCAATTAAAACTTGAGGTGCTTTTAACGGATAAAAGATGCTGGTGCTGAGAATGCAGTTTTCATTAAATTTGTGAGTTTATGTGCGAACACCTGTGTACTTATGCGTATAAATAATTTGCAAATTTCATGGTTTAGAAGTTTTTGCTTCTCTTTAATTCATACGATGATTGAACCAGTTAACACGGTAAAATAAAAATTTCTGAATGTACACAATTAGTTTGACGATTGTGTTAGAACATTTATGTAATCTTTTCCAAATAACTACTTTATTTGCAGTTAGCGATAGGTTGTTAAAAACTTGAAAAGCGTATATTTAAACATACGACAAATCATACGACGGTTTTAGTTATTAAATTACATTATACAAACGTCACAACGTAAATATACCAAAATTATATTTACGAGGAATCTATACTTTTTTTTTTCTTTATTTACTTGGGCGAATATTTCGCTCTGTATGGTAACAACACTGATACATACCTATAACAGTACACTATAAATAATCAACTATCTCTTAAATTACTTTTTTTACCATACTAACACTCCATAGACTCCAGGTTACATGCCATTTTTTAACATTTAACTTTATCTATTATACTAGACAATTGTATGAAACAATAACTTACATAAATTTAACGATTTAATGTTTACAAATAACAAAAATACTTTATTGACATAATTCGTGTACAAACAAATAGTGAACCCAACTCCTGAACTAGTGGGACTGTGTTTCAGGAGCCAATGGCCTTTCCCAGAAAAGACTTAGCTTACGTCAAGTAAATACATAATTTAAACAGCTATAAAAACTACTTGTTTAGTGTGTGTGTTGTGTTTCTGGAAGTGTTATGAATGTCTGTATTTGTGTGTGTAATGTATGTATCTAGGTCTTCATCATCATCGTCAGCCTGTTTGTAGTCAACTGTCCACTGCAAGACATATGCCTCTCCAATCTCCATCTCCTAACGCAAGATAGATAAACACAAAGTATTAATATTCTTAAATTAGTCAATATAAAAACTTGAAAAGATTTTCTCAGTGGCATTGTTATCAAAGCAGCCATAATTTAATTACCTTTTTAATTTCATTGTTAGTACTTTTTTTTGCACATGCATAGAATAATATAGTTCAAGGTGACAGTCGTTGAGACTGTCAACTTGACAGTCGACGCACATACTCGATACTCACCCCTGGGTTGACCTCTCAATGAAGGTTATCAAATCTACGGCTTGGTTACATCCATGCCGTGGATTGCACTAATGAATTGAATATCTTAATGAGTGAAACTAGAAAATACCCCACCGGTTTGTTTATTGTACTTGCCTAGCTAATCTATACTCTCAAGTTTGAAAAACCGTCACTAAAAACACATATTATTCAGACAGCTGGTTTTGAGAGCTAATAAACATTCTAGGAATATATAAATTCCACCTTTCACCTAACCCTCACTGACCACCGAGTTACATAGTGGTAAAATGCTTGGTCAAAAAGCTTAAAAAGTTTACTGCCCTCTTCGTCTGTACCACTTTCATTGCTGCCAGTGAATTCCTTGTAAAGAAACTAGTTGATAAGTATGGCCCCCGACTAAGGCAATGATGATAATTTACAAGTAGAAAGTCCTTAATTATAACAATTGTACTCATATTAACATTTACCTACACAAATCGCCAAGTTTACAAAATAAACATTCCATTTGCTAGCTCACGAAGGGCCTTTAATGTCCGGAACTCTTAATGCCGATGCCAATATGAAACATAAATATTCTGCCCATAAAATCATGTAAGGTGCACATGATTGTATGGGCAGAATATTTATGTTCTCCTGATCCTTCCTAAATGTAATAATTAATTGAATGTATTTATTCACAAACTCAATTAATTTCCATAAATGCGACGATGGCACGTGCCAGGGTAGATTTTGTATTTTTTTGTATATTATAATTGAATATATGTAAATGTAGTATAAGTATTTGAAATCTTCTTTGAATATAAAATAGTTTTTTTTTAAAGATTATAAGCTTGCGTTTGCCCACTGTCTCACCTGGTGATAAGCAACGACGCGGTCTAAGGTGGAGCACGCAAACTTAGAAGGAACCTATTCACTCGCGCCTTGAAGACTCCCGGGTTGTACCTATCAAGAAACACAGACTCAGGCAGTGAGTTCCTAGTTGTTGAATTAGAATAAAGAAATTAGGTTTGGTTTGTTAAGTTTTTTATATCTCTCACATTTTGCAGATACGACCATAACGATTCGATAAAAGTCCTAAACTAAACTCGGGCGATCGGGTAACATACATTAAGACTTGAATTTAAACTAATATTATAAAGAGGAAATATTTGTATGTAAGTATGTTTGTAACGAATTGGCTCAAAAATTACCGTGCCGATTTCAAAAATTCTTTCACAAACTACATTCACCCTGAGTAACATAGGCAATATTATATATACTTTCTAAAAAATAGGGATACTAATAATTTTTAATTTCCAATTTTTTTACCCGTGCGAAGACGGAGTGGACCGCCAGTATGCAATAGTCACTTAAAAAGTGTATCTTAGCCTATGTTCTCGCACATCGGTAGGATAACCGATATTAAGCCATGTTTTGGCCTGACATTGCACTAATAACTATGAATCTTCGAATCCCTCTTTTAAAAAATAAATACTACTTGGGTGTTGTAAAAATCATCCTGTTCGCTGATCAGAGTAAGCAAACCGTCTTTTTATGATTTTGAAGGAATAAAAGTTATAAAAATATATGGTACGGTATAAATTATGTTCCAAATATTCTTTTTTCAAGTTGTCAATGTTTTAAAATCTACCTTTTAAAGAATGGTAGGTCAATAATGTTCTTCGTAGATGTTAGATTTTTCTAGCAAGTCGTGTTATTTCATCTCCCAGTCGATCAAATCGTTATAGAGAATTCTACCTAAACATGAGTTTTAATCTACGTGCATTTTAGCGTTATTAAATGATAACGATTCATTATATTTGTCGAGTGTTATCAATTTATTCAGACTGACATCGATTGAATTAAATGTTGTTTTAAATTTGCAATTTGTAGCTTCATAATGTATTCTGTGTAGAATTTCATTTTAATATATTTTTTTGCTTTCCATGCATTAATTTGCATTAAACATTATACATTAAAAAATAATACGGGTCGAATTGAGAACCTCCTCCTCTTTTTAAGCCGGTTAAAAATACATAATATCGAACAAATTATTGCAAGAGTTAAAACAATCTTGAATTTCAAAAAACAAAAAACCCGTGTATATTTATATAGTGACATTAAATAGTGTATGTTTCGACCACTCCTTGTCGGACGAGGGGTCAAATAAATAATTAGTCAAAAAAACTACAAAACAACGATTTTTTTTTCAAAAATGAGAACATCACACCTATGTGGCTAATTACATTAAATACGCATTATTAAAGAGAACTAAATTACTAATGGCTGACCTGTACCTATGTTCGTAGCGACTTTTAAATAAAAAAAATATTCATTAAGCCGTTCACCTAAAACAAAAATCTGATATAAGACACATAAAAAGAATTCGAATTGAAAATCCCCTCCTTTAGTAGTTAGACAACGTTTTGTTAGAACTTAAGCAATTTATTTAATCTAAGAGTTTTTATTGTGTATCGCATTAACTACATGCTAGGTAGAACTTATGTTCAAATATTTGAAGGAAAAAAATTATTTAATCTCTTGCCGATTTGTTACCTTTTTTTATTTTAGATTCGCAAACTGAGCATCAAAACAAAATTTACAATAAAAGATAGGTGCAGTAATTGCATGGTGTGCTAAACGATGAATCATAGTTAAACCATGATTAAAAAAACCGGGCCTCAACCTCTACTACCCCAGAGTAAAGGTATGTGTTTTGTTTATTAAGCGGTTTATTTCCGTTTATCTGGTATACACTTTTCATAACTCTGTCATGATATTCACGCCAAAGACGCCCTCTGTCGTCGTGGCGTAGCATTTGTATTAAAAGTTGCCGCTGAAGGCCCCGCAGGAGTTCCTCAAGCCGCTTTATTATTTATTACCCTGGTATGGGTTAGCGAAAGACGGGAAAATAGGGCGTCTTGCCCCATATGGTTTAGGTAACTTGCTTTATTAGAAAATTAATATTATATCATATATTAAACGAGAGATAGTATATATTTTTTTTTTAATAATTCCAGTGTAGCTTTTTTCCAGTAATGGACGTCTAACTTTAGGATGATGGTTATTGATAAAGATGATGATAATTTTGCTTTAAACCATGAGCTCTGATAGTTTTTTGCCATTTTCACATTTTAGGCCCTTTATAACTTTTCCCTCGTTGTCTGACCCATTATTATTATTTTTTTTATTTTTTTTAACATTCACACAAGGTCTTCAGGTCCCAAACTAGGCAGAGCCTGTACTATGGTAACCTGATGACTGATATATATATACTTATATACATATACACACCCAGACACTGGTCAAACAGACATGTTCATACACATAAATGTTTGACCTGTCCGGGAATCGAACCCGGGACCAGCGGCTCAGAAGGCAGAGTGCTACCAACTGCGCCAACCGGCCAGTCAGGCCGGCAATACATCGATTCTATATATACCTAGACAACATTTACGCTAATCATGCTGCTTTGATAATAATGGAATAATCTTCTTAAAAACTACGCAGAATAATCTACTAGTAAAATTAATCTTGAATATATTATTACGAGTAACATTACATAGTTTAAAGACGATTAAAAACAAAACTACTTTTACATTAGGAGCTGGTTAATGTGTTAGCAACAATTGACAATTTGACTACTAAAAGAATAATTAAAAACTAATAACACTAACCCTTTTCAGTGAAATGTATTTGTGACTTACCTGAAAATAAACTTATTAATAAACTTCAAAATATTAAATTGGCGGTAAAAAATAAAGCTAAAATAGATATTTTAATCTAACTGTACATGATGCCGTAACACATGCCGCCACTCACTTTTTTGCCTGTTGGTTGTGTTTTAAAACAGTATGTATGTATGGATGTCGCATTTCCATCCGTCTGGTCGTTCTTAGATGGAAATAATGTTAGGGGAAAGACTTTTTATTCTTTAACTCTGATGGAGTGTTTATGCTGACTCGATGTCACGGACGATTTATTATGGCCTGGCCATAATAACTGTATCTGGCTCACTCACTCTTTTATGCTTTTCATATCATTCTATTTCACTAATTCTGTTCGATGGCCAACAATATTTTTTCTTATCACTGTGATTACCCCCGCACTAGGATTTACTGTGTCGCTGGCATGGACACATCATCACAGCACACAAACATCTAAGACCCGCAATAAATACACTCATTGCATAAATGATTACCCTCTGCCGGGATTCGAACCCAGGCACCCGGAAACCCACGAGTCATATCACGCAGTGGAGCTAAACTGTCTATAGCTCCAACTAGATCATGCCCTGCTATTCGATGAAAAAATAACTGGCTGCAGAAGGTGACGCACACTGCGCCCCCTACTGCATTATAATTACTCAACGCATTATCTCACATCTATCTTATTATCCGACTGAAAAAAATTGAGGAAGTTCTCAATTCGTCTGTTTTTTTAAATGTTTGTAACTTTAGACTGTATGAACCGATTTTAACGATTCTTTTTTATCTGAATGCTGTGAAATTTCCACGGTGTTGTCTCTTTTAAATTTCATCAAAATCGGTCAAGCGGTTTACGCCTCTTGGATGACTTCCTGATTTCTGGTGAAGAAATATGTGAACATGTCCAATGACAATTGATCCCGTGAAAAAATTGTCCAAAAAATGGAAATGACTTTAACACTCATAAGTGTGAAAAAACTTGTCTAAGTCGATTTCTTTTTTCTTTCACCGAGCTTTGTATAGAATACTAGCCCTTACCTGATTACGTCCACAAGTTGATAGAGTAACTTCCTCCGAAAGGCAGCTTTATTTGTTACCCAACTCGTTACGCCAAAGATTTGAACGAAATTCTAAAAGTCAATTATTTATTCATATCAAAACGTAGCGTTTTGGTGAGTGGTTTGCGTCCTGATGTTTTAACGGCGTGCGGTGAATTTTTAACTTGAGGTGATGGAATGTTCATTGTGTGAAGAGTTGACCAGACCCATGCAATTGAAGCAGGCATGTTCGATGCATTTTGATTTCGTTTACGAGGAACATATAAAGTCACTGGAAAGAACTTCTAGGAAAAGTTTCATCCACATATGCTGACAACCACACGTGAATATCGTTAATTTATATAAAAAAATATGGGAGTGTCTCTTTGGGTGTTTATCTCTCTCTCTCTTTCTCTCAGCCACGGGGCGTCCACTGCTGGACATATACTTCCCCCATATAGGGGGGATTTGCCAATACTCGCCACGCTTGGCAGGCGGGTTGGCGAGCGCAGTATGATTTTAAATCCTCAGAAGGCGCTGCTGCCCACCTTCTGGTACATGGTCCCTTAGCCCACTCTAACGGCATCTGCGTGAAGAGATGGGGGAGTACTATTCTAGGCCGGTACCACTACGCCACTTTGGGTGTTTATGTGTATTAATTATTATCAAACCTCGCGCTAGTCGTCTACCTCGGGGCAAAAAACATAGTCATATTTTCTCCAAATTGTCTAATAGGAATCATCCTTCAAACTCGTCTACTCCTTGTCCTGGTGATGGCCCAATCTGAAGTTCAAACCATGGTGCTACTCTTCCTATCCACTCCTTGTTGCAAAGCGCCATTAGCATTTCTTTAGACAGAGTACCTTCTGCACACGGCTGAGTGCCCCCCGGCCGGTGCTACTGAGAACGCCGGTAGAGGCAAAAAGCATTGAGTTATTTTAAAAAAAGTTAGTTCATCATCATCTCAGCCATAGGACGTTTGGTGACAGTTTTTCAAAATTGAGGGTGAGCTAGCCTGGCGAGTACAGGAAAGTACCATACCACATGCTGGGAATTTGTCATCAAATTCTGGCAAAGGTAAAACCATCATCGGTATTACCTTCGCCGCAAGCTTATGATGGGGATTCAACCAGCGTCCGTCAGTTTGTCAGGCGACACATACACCGCTGAGCTATCATCGCTTTAAAAATCGGTATTGGTGTAAGTGTTATGTGATACCCTGGCTAGTTCGAGATCTTAGCTGAACATTGACCTTTTCACAAACTGAACTTATTTCGATTTAAAAGCCCAGCAAAGTAACGCAAACAACTCTATATAGAGTGAAGCTAATCAAACTCCCCAAGTTACAGAATCGTATTCCCAAAATTAACTACGTTTACGTTTCTCATCCCATAACTGGTGTAAGCACCCTCTTAATGCTTCCTATTTCACTTAAAACAGTCGTAAAATACTACGTTTAATCGTTAATACTCCGTTCCGCTATATAAGTACAAAATTGCACTTATTTTAACTAAACAAAGATTTTATGCTTGACTGTAAAAACTTAACATAACGCCCTCGCAGAAGTTTTAAGTTAAAACTGGATGCTTAAGTTGATCCTTGTTTGAATATTTTCGGTGCTTAAGTGGGCAATGTTATAATAGATTATGCTCTGAATAGTCGATTCTACTTAACCTTATTGACTTTGATGGAGGCGTCCTTTTATCTAGAGATTAAAGGTGTTTTTCATGGAAGAATAAGGCACAATTTTCCTGGATGCCAAGTTTTTTGTGTGAAAATTTCAGTTATTAGTAATGACAGGCAGCATATAAAATATTAAAGTTGTCGTAAGTTAGTTGACTTAAATAACATAATAGTTAGGTAATAGTCAAGTTATTTAATAACGTAATGTTTTATTTATGCAATAGGTGTTAAGCCGAGGCAGGGACGAACGGGCCACCCGATGGTAAGCGTTCACCGTGGCTTATGTACACTGCAACCTATAAAGAGATAAGATCTCCTTTTGAAGAATCCTATGTCGTAGCCCTTTGGGAATATCGCAAAAGGAAGTTTGTTTCACATTTTGCAGGTATATGGAAAAACAAATACAATGTTGGTTTTAAAAGAACTGTAAAAAAAAAAATATACCTAAAATTGACTTCTATCTCTTTCTCCTCTCTATACATCTGCCGAAGATTACCTAAAACACAAAAATATTGTCCTTTTATTTTAATATATTTTTAGGTCTACTTAAGAACCATATATTTAATTCACGTTATAACGATTGTAAGTTATGACTGAGTATAAAAATAAACAAGTTTCACCCCGGCATAGCATTCGAAATGCCACAAACCAAAATCCACTTACACAGTGATACATTTATCACCCCGCAATGCAGTTCAAAAGAGGGGGGTAACTATAAATCGGCGCAAAATGCGCACTCTGCGTTAAACCGATTAATGTACGGTAACCACGCAACCTTGCAGTTAACGTGAAAAAAGTTTTGATAGCTACCCCGGTCTTACCCCACGTTACCCAACTCTTACTGCAGGGTTTCTAGTTATTAGTACAGCTTATTATTAAATAGTTACAAAGCTCAATTGACGAAGTTTCTCGAATTGTGTAGTTTTTGGAAAGTTTGTTGCTGTTTGTGTAAATTATGAGTGGGTACCCGTTAATGATTATATTGGTATCTGTATTCCGAAGCCATGATAGCTCAGGGGTGGAGGCGTCGCCTGTCAGACTGATGGACGCTGGTTGGTTCCTCACCAACTGCTTGAGCGTTCGGTCAAGGTAACACCGTTATCAAATTTCCAGCATGGTGGTAGGGTACTTTCGAGTACCTGCCTGGCGTAGGTACCACGCTCAAGTTTGTAAAACTATCACCAAACACGTAGTGTGTTCAGGCAGGAGTCCGTGAGATCCAGTAAGATTATATATAACGAAGGATGTGGTAATTAATGATGAGATAATTATTAAGATGTTTAACACAGATGGCTCCTGTGTCTAAAGTGGACAGACGACCTGACTAAGATCGCAGGTAAGGATTGGATCCGGTCCTTGTGGAAATCAATGGGGATCGCTTATGTCCAGCTGTACACTGGCCTCTATGGCTGAGATGATGACGACGACGATGATGATGATGGTGATGATTACTCCTGAAGTAACTATGTTTTTAGAGAGCCTGTCTTAGATAGACTTACAAAAAGAGTATGGTTCTGAAAATAATCATCCGTTAATGGATTTGACTCCAAACAGCTTCCTTCAGCATCACACTAAAACGTAATGCGTTTCGAATAAACTTTTATTCGATTTTAAATATCTAGTTCACATTAAAGACCATTTTAAATGCCAATAAAGTGAGGCTATCAGGCGCAGCCGCTATCGGGCCATAACAGTTTAATAAGCATGGCCAGTTACACCTCATTACGACGTTTGGAATGTTTCCAGATCGCGTTTGTTATTGGACCACTGCACAGTCAGCAACAGTGGCGCTATCTGCCTAACGGTATCAGAAGTTAAATACGAGCACTGCACGTTCCTTATCATATCTGTAGGTACTTTGAAGCGATGATAGCCTGGCGGTGGGAGCGTCTGCTGTCAACTCAACGGACGCTGGTTCGATCTCCACCAACAGCTTGACCTTCTGGTGATGCCATCACGTCTAATTCACAGCATGGTGGATGGTACTTTCCTGTACCTTCCTGGCTTGTAACCACCTCCAATGTCATCAACACAGTTTGTCCAGGTAGTCCTTGTGAGCCAGTTAACATTCTAGGTCTAACACGATTACGCCTTCAACCACTTTGTCGCTGATCATCAAGTATTCAGCGACTTATTGCGAGTTTATACATCGTTTGAACAATGTATAAACATTGTTCAAACGATGTATAAACTCGCTACTTCTTACATTGTATAATTAAAACATGTGGGAAAAAATAAAAAGAATTAGATCATTAACAATTAATTAACTTTCTTGAGGGGAAAATGGAAAGGGGGAAAAGGGGTTTAGACTGAGCTTTTGCCGCGCTCACACTTTCACATGCCCGCAGTGCTGTTTTTCACTTTTACCCTTGTTCTCGAACTGATGATTGATTTTATATAAAATTAAAGATACCTATCATACTTTTTGTGTGACGACGTTTCGGAGTGTATGACGTAAATTTTTCATAGAAAGCCGCTAGGAGTTGGCGTCGCGCGCTGATTCGTTTAAAACGATTAAAATAGTCTGAACTTCTTTAAGTTTAATATATTAGGGACCCAAAAACTACTATTTGGTGTTGAAATTAATTTGATTTCTGTTTATATAAAATATTCATATGAGACATAAGACACATTTCAATAATTATTTGAAGGAAAAAATTAGGCTACCCGCAGGACCTGAACCGACGACTACAGAGATTTCAAGTCCCACTGGTAGTCGATTTTTTTTCTTCAAATAATTTGAACGTAAGTTCCTCCTAGCATGTTGTTAATGCAATTAAACACAAAAAAAAAAAAAAAAACTTTAAGATTTCAATAAGTTTCTAAAATAATATTAAATAGCTTTAAATAAGCAACAATTTTAAAGCCAATAACATAACACCTCAGCGGCCTAACCGCTATAGAGGATAACAGTTAAAATAGGCATGGATAGTTACACGTCACAACAATGTTTGGAATGTTTCCAAAATGCGTTTGTCTCTGAATTTACGCCATACATATATGAAAAATACAAATTCAATACACATTTTACAATTCTATAAATTGATATTGATTCATCAAGCTGGGAGACAACTATAAAGTTAACTCGGTTAAGGTTGGGCTATTTGTTAAACAGGCAATTCTGAATCTTTTCCGATTATTTTGTTGAAAGCGCTACATGTCTTAAAAAGAAGCTCGGTCAATTTTTCTTTAGATCGTTGATGAATTTTAGGATAACAAAGTATATACGAGGTGGTTCTAAGAAATTAAAACCGTCGGGACCTTTTATGAATGAAAACTTATAAGCAATACTACAACACTATATTATATGCTCCAGTCACAGTTACGCAAGCAGCTATTTTTTTAATATCATACTCAGACCCCCCGCACTAGGATTCCCTGTATCGCGGAAGGCATGGACACACACAATCACAGCACACAAACATACAAGATCCAGGACAAACACTCCAAACCCCACCTACACTCATCACACAAATATTGTAATCGGAAAGTCTCAGTGACATTTCAACACGGCAACAAACGCTCATATCCTCGCCAATTTCCAAAACAACAGCCACTTCCTTCCAAAAAGAACCATCCCCATAACCTTTTAACGGTCTAGCTGCGTAGGTACCTAAATACTCTCTCTCCATACAGGCCCGTGCTATAACGTTTTATCACCACTATAACGCGTCAAATCATTGCCCTCAGATATTGGGTGATTCCGTAACAGATAACTCACAATCGTAAAAAGTTAATAGGCGTTCCAATTTATGTGACTTTAGCGTTGCGTACAAAACGCAGTTTGTAATTTCGCTGCCAGAGGGCGTTACTGTGTACGGATACCATGGCCGGTTTTAGGGTACAGTCAAATAAAACCCTTTTTGGTCGTTTTCTGACCGTTTCACATTTTGTACGAAGTGATGAACTGTTTATTTGAGTGACCACAGTGTCGATCGTCATAAAATAAAATAATTTTGTTGCGACACGTGATCATTTATCAATGATCTTAAGCAACATCATTGATAAATGATTTATTCTAATATTATGATTATAGCAAAAACTTTAAAACAGCGCAATCTGCATTCTTCTCTTGAGTGTATGGTTTGCATGCGCTGAGCGTGACCTTACCTTACTAAAGATGTAATTTTAATGATATCTTTAGTAAGGCCATGGTAAATGTTAAAAAAAAATTTATTTTTTATTAATATTTTTTTTCTTCATATTTTCATCTTTATCTTTATTGAATAAGTTATTTAAGGTTGCGCCACCTCAATAATATTTGTGAGCCTAAAAAGGCAAAACATACTAACTTAAACTAAACTAACGAAAAAATACGAACGTTAAACAAACGGAACTTTACACTTACTTGCATAATATTATAATTGTTATGTATGATTATCTTGTGTTATGTGGAATATATAATTCTTTATCTTATTATTGAACGTATATTGTCTAAAACAGTTGTCAAGTTTTACTGACAAGTATATAACTGATTTTGATTACACCTATGTTCTACAAATAGAAATATCTTAATATTTTATTTATTTTGTAAATCTCAATATTGTTTATATTATATACAAGATTCAATTATTTAAAGGCTTCATGAGCGTGGTCTATACATTGATACAGCTAACAGAATTGCCGTTGTTCGGCGTATTATGGAAATCTTGGCCACTTTATTTAGAAATATGTAGTGTAAGTTGACTCTCTTATTCAACTAAACTAAAATTCTGGAAAATAAGATATGTACTTATATATGGTTACGATAAAGTCCATATCAGTATGACACTTATCCGGAACAACGCTAAAAATAGATGTATTTATTAAAATGGCGGTTATTTATACATAAAATAAGTCGCCACATATTTGGTGCCCACTGAAACTACCCGCAATTGGTCAACAATTGAATAGAACTCGTCTAATATTAAGGATAGCATTAAATGGAGTTTGAATTTTAGCGTAAATATATAAGCTATTTATTTTTGAAGAATTTTAGTAAATTTCGCTGTCAACTACACCTACACATGTCATTCTTGTATGAAGAGTTATTTTACGTGAGATTTAAGAATTTAAAAAATACCATATTACTAAAGAACATGTTTGTCAAAGGCGAGCTGCCAGTGATGCCAGTTATCAAATTGAATTTAAGTACTCGGGCAATACAATAGTGCAATACTTTTAGATACTGTTGTAATGGGCCACTCGCCCACGCTTTTCGTTTTAATTTGTAGCAGGCAGGGCCCATTGTCACAATCAAAGCGTCTCCGTAAAAGCCTTGCCGCAGGGTTTATACAGCCCCGACTTTTAGCTGACAATTTATATTTTCACGCCGATTTTTATTCCTACCACCGATTTTATTTCCCCAGTAGTTTTTTGTACTCGCTAGATTTGGCAAATTTGATTGGGTCAATTGTTTTAAAAATTGAATAACGCTTTTAGTTTTTAAACGGTTGTTCGATGGTTGAAAGCCTTCACGCACGTGTTTGCGCATTTTTGTGGAGTCGCGTGTTGTGTGTGATTTTGCAAATAATGTTGTACACGACCAAAATATATTACCAGTTTAAGTAAAAAAATTCTGTTTCCAAGAAATATCTTGTGTAATTATGTCGATCGACACACTTGCATATTGAACTTAACTAACAGCAGTGCATAATAAAACATCAATTCTGATTACATTAATTGCTTACGTTGATAGCTTTTATGAAAATTTACAGCAAAGAAATACTAAAATAGCCGAATACTAACACGAACAATCATTAGAGTAATTAAACCCAAAAATATTATGATTTTTTATTACATCTTTACAAGTGAGATTAAGATCGTATATACTTAGCAGAACTAAGAGATTTTATTGTGTATCGCATTAACATCATGCTAGGCAGAACTTCAGTTCAAATACTTGAAGGAAAAAATTCGGCTGCTAGTGGGACTTGAACCCATGACTACAGAATACCATCCTGTATTATACCACAGGACGGTATTCTGTAGTCGTGGGTTCAAGTCCCACTAGCAGCCGAATTTTTTCCTTTAAATATTTGAACTGTAGCAGAACTAGTAACCAATATATATTGAAAAAGGGTTAAGTGACGAAGTTGAACGATGAACCTCTTCATAACCACAGATAAAACATTAGGAGGAACTCCTTTACCTAAAATGAATTAAAAGCCTTAATGCGATTCGTACACGTCGAAATTACGACTGGACAAGTCAATTTTTATTTTTGAGTCGACACATCTCATACCTTAATTTATCCTTCTTGGTTCAATGTAAGGCAGTAGAATGAAAAAAATATTCTCTCCATGAGATGTTTCAACTTAAAATATATGGATCCATCAACTCTGAGCAGAAATCCTGACGAAGCTTCCATTTAAACGCTTTTTCCGCTCACGCTTTCAAGTAGCAATTTCGCTTCGCAACTTGACTTAGGTGTATTTACCATTCGTCACTATTTTATTAACCGACTTCAAAAATAGGAGGACGTTACTCATTTGTACCGTATATTTATATTGTTTCATTTTTTTATGTGTGTTCGCGGATAACTTCGTCGTTTATGTACTGATTGATGATTTTTTTGTTTGATAGAGTATAGTCCCGAGGTGATCCTATTTAAATTTCATCAAAATCGGTTACGCAGTTTTTTAGTTACACTCCAATAACTGAGAAGTGTTACGTATATCTGGATGCTATCTTATTGAAGATAAAGAAATCGGTGAACATACATAATGACAATTGATACCGTGAGTGTGAGTGAGTCACTGAAATGAGAGATTTTTTTTTTTTCCAAACAATGGAACCGACTTTAACAATCAAAAGTGTGAAATACTTGTTGAAGTCGGTACCATGATAGTTCAAAAGTAACAATTATCAAAATATTTCGCGCATGGTACCAAATTTGAAAAGCAAATTCACACTTTTGAGTAATGAAGTCGGTTCCATTCTGTGGTTAAAAACTTTATCCAGTTTCAATGAGCTAGTAAAGTGTTTCCAAGTTAAATTTTACACTTGTCGACGTGGAGAACACAAATAAATCGGCCGATTTAGAAGCTCTACTGTTGCCTCGCTCACGTCCAAACTACCTTCATTGTGTGGTGCAAGTTGAGAAAGAACTATAATGTACTTTGGGATAAGTTTGTGAAGTGATTATAGTGAGTTGAAGGCGTGTAAAGTTATTCTTTATACGTATGTCAATGATAGAAATGTGAAATTTTATTTTGAGCGGAGTTTTCTATTATTCCACAAATTACACACATATATATATATATGCTCTTGACATATCAAGAGCATTTTACGGTTTTACCAAAAGCTTCTCTTAGCCGTTTTTGAGGCAAATAACCTATTTGGTGTATTAGTTACCAAACACAAAGTGTGTTTAGTCCTTGAGAGCCACTTAACATTCTAGATCTCTCTTTTTTCCATCTTCAATCACATTATTACTGAACATCAAGTGGTCATAAACTTTCACCCTTTAAGTTGACGTTGCTGTATAATCGTAATATTATGAATGAATGATATCATACGCTTGACCTATAAAGCTTAAAAATAATGTCATTTATTTGAGAAATATTCTCAAAAACAACATACGCTATCATCTTTTACTTTGAGACGTATACTTAGTACCCAGTCCAAGCATAGCCAGCCATATTTCACCGGCGCCAGCGCCCGAGTGCCTCCACGCCCTGATTGCAGGACTTAGCGATAATAATTTAGATAGTAGAATACCTGGATTAGGTCCTGGATCCCCTTGCAGTGTGAAAAGGGTGAGATTGTTAGCTCAATTGCTGTAAACTTTGAGATAAAGAAGTGAAAATGTGTGTCATTCACCCGGGAATAAAACGATTTCTTTTTATGACGATTATGTCATGCTTAACACATATGAGTCTTGATATTAAATAAGATACAGTTCTGTAATAGTGAATTGTACTAGCCATTTTTATACTTTATCTGACATTATTATCAGATGTTGTTACGCAACCGGTGGCAAACAAACGGACAGACCACCTGATGGTAAGCAATTGCCGTCACCTATGGATATATGATAGAACACTTGGGGTATAAGAATACGTTGCCAATTCTTTTACTCCATAAACTTGTTTCTCCTTATAAAGAATCGTAATATCGTAATTAGGTTATATCAGGATTTAGGAGGACGCACGCTGTAACCATATATAAACGTGGTCTCTGACTTAACAACAAAAGTATACCGTTTGAGCCTTGTGAGTAGGCTCAAAGTCTATTCTCGGGGTTCCTCTACGCGATCGAATCAGAAATGATAAGATCTGTTAAAGAACAGAAGTTACCGATATAGCCCAGTGGATTAGCAGGCTGCAGTGGCAGTGGGCAGGGCACATAGTTCGAAGAACTGATGGCCGCTGCAGTCGTAAGATGGCAAGCGCAGCATATAGGACTGCCACCGACAAGGTAGACACACGATATGGCTTAGATCTCAAGTAAGGGCTGGATGCGGACTGCTTCCATGCGGTCCTAGTAGAGATTATCGGAGGAGGCGTATTTCCAGCAGTGGTAGTCCTATGTTTGAGATGATGATGATAATGAAACTATAACTTTGATTTAATATTTATTGAAACGATTATTAACTACAGGTAAGACGCAGTTACGTTTTATGTTACTACTGTGAGCTAGTTACCGTAATTAAAGTGGTCCGTTTTCCATAAAAAAGCAATCATGATATGCCGTGATCGTGAAATCCTACTAATATCAATAATGAAAGTTTGTGAGTATAGATATGGATTTACCTATGTATGTTACTCTTTAACGCCTAAACGGCTTTGGATGAAATTTGGGATGGAGATAACTTATACCCTGGATAACACATAAGCTTATTTTCATCATCACCATCATCACTGTTCTTTATCACCACGCGGGTAAAACCGCGGGGCAAAGCTAGTTTATATTACATGCCAACCAAAAAGGAAAAATACCGAAATGTGTCATGAACTATATTTTTGAATGTTTCCATTTACGATAGTTAATAAAAAAATAACAATGAACACAAAAAAATGTGTATTTAACATAATTTTGATATAGATTACCGCAAAGTACGCCTGAATCTTCCTTTTCCGAATTTATTTATTTGCTAGCTACGCCCCGCGGTTTTACCCACGTGGTGATGATGGATGACCGTGATGATCAAAATCGGTGTAGCCTCTTGAGAGTAAAGAAGTAACAAACATACACACAAACTTTCGACTTTATAATATTAGTAGGATTAAAAAATTACAATTATTCACGTTACCATTATAAGTAGTTAATTTTCAGGTACTCTATGTAAAAATATAACAAACACAGAGGTAAAACACTCTGAAATATGCCGAACTACAGAAAGAATTTGCAATATATTTAAGGTCAAATCAACCCTTTAACCGCAGTCTTCTAGTTTCCACCATCCCCATTCCATCTTAGGACGACCAGACGGACGGCAATGCGACATCCATACATCGTAGACGCTCCAACTTGTTGCACGAAGCATTTTGCTTCCACATTTATAGTGCGTACAGCTAACGAATGGAACTCATTGCCTTAATCTGTATTTCCACAAAAATACAACCTGGGTTTCTTCAAGTCACGAGCGAAAGGTATCTTCTAGGCAGGCGTGTTCCAGCGTAGACTACATCATCGCTTAACATCAGGTGAGATAGTGTTCAAACGCCTGCCTATTCCCAATTAAAAAAAGTCTGGATCTGAGAGATCGACCAGTGCAAATGACAAAGCTTGTGGTCACGATGCAAATCGAGTATCTCCCACTCAGCCTTTGTCGGCCATTTGAAAGCTATAGGGCTATGGGGGTTAATGTGACACCTAAGAACTTGAAAGTGAGGGCTATTTATTAGTAAAGTTTCAGATTTTATTTTAAGTTTGTTCATTGTCTTCGATGTGGCGATGGTAGTAGGATGATCGCATAACTTGAATCTGAAAGGAATAAAGGAAAAATCTTGTTTACATGAAAACTAAAAAACACGTTTAAAAATTATCAGTCCTTAGTCGCAAGACTTATGGTCCATTATTTTGGAATTATTTATCCATTATTCCATATCCATTATTTATGGAAAATTATTTATTTATTTATACACATATATCAGTATTAGTAGCGAACCGCGGTTTCATCCGTGTGGATTAAGGTGTTCTTGCTATCTCAATAATTTTACAGAAACTATACATTTTCTAGGATATAAGTAGCTTATGTGTTATTCTAGGGTCTAACCTATCTTTATACCAAATTTCATTGACATCGGTGCAGCTATTTGAGCGTGAAAGAGTTACAGTGATTTATTTATTTATTTGCATATCCCATGAGAACAGCAATTATTTTCCTGATGAAAAGTAATTTATGTGGTAATCCAGGGTCTAAACTATCTCCGTACGAAATTTCATCAAAATCGGTGCAGCCGTTTGAGCGTGGCGGAGTAACAAACACAAACACAATCTTTCGCCTTTATAATATTAGTAGGAAGGATTACAGTTTCCTAATTCACTCACAAAAGGTTTAATAGGATAAAAAAATCATGATAATTTAGAACAAACTAACAAGTATAACATAACAAAATATAAACATAAGAATAAAAACACATATACAACAAGATTATAACTCCGAGATGTAATAAAGAGGTTTTGAGTTTTGGCACAAAATCCATTGCCGCCCTGCCATAATGGATGAACCCATGGTTAAAATGAATTTCCTTATTTTTATTAATTTCGGTTAATTTCTATTGGATTCGATCAATGATCAAATTTTAATACACAAACCATCCAATCACCTTGATTATTCTACCATTTGGCAGATTTTAAATCGATAATTCTATGTTGGTTTGGTATCGATAAAGTCCCAATATCCAGCTTACATCAATGCGTTTCGTAAGCTATGAATACCATTACGTGAAAATTGAAGAACTCCGGTATAATCTACTACCAATTACTGATAACTATAATTACCCGATTCGTTGCACATCCATTAAAGTTAATCCACAAGCGTATTAGGGCACTGACGGGTGCTGACTGGCATCAAGGATAAATGCTCTCCACAACCTTAATAAGAGCTAAACCGCAATAAATCAATAGTCCCAAAACGTGGCAGTTAATGCGAAACTGGATCAAACTTGATCAGACTTGTACTATTTTGGAATGTACATATGTGAATAAAAACAATGTAAGTATGAATGCGAATCTATGTATGAGTGTTAAATGTTAATTTTTCACACTTAACCGCCTAAAATAACTAATAAAAGGTCATTGGGCTACTAGTATGAAATCTATACCCACGAACTACATAAAATAATAAGGTAAGAATTAGATTAAAGTCTATTTGTACTTTACTAATTACTAGCGGTCCGCTCCGGCATAACAAGGGTAAGACATTTGAAAATTAATTATTATCAGGTTCTCTATTTTTTTTGAAAATATAATATAGCCTTTAATACTCAGGGTGAATGTAGTTTTCCAATGGTGAAAGAATTGTCTAAATCGGTCCAGTTCTTTTTGAGCCAAGTCGTTATTTTATTTATTTTTTATTTATTTTATTTATCAACATTCACACAAGGTCTTCAGGTCCCAAACTAGGCAGAGCCTGTACTATGGTAACCTGATGACTGATATACATACTTATATACATATACACACCCAGACACAGGTCAAACAGACATGTTCATACACACAAATGTTTGACCTGTCCGGGAATCGAACCCGGGACCAGCGGGCTCAGAAGGCAGAGTGCTACCAACTGCGCCAATCGGTCAGTTACAAAAATACATACAAATCTTTCCTCTTTATGATATTAGTTTAGATTAAAAAATATATTTAAGGGATTCTGGCTCAAAATATAAGAAAGAAAAATGTCATATTGAAGTGAATAAGGTAGTATAAGTGTACTAAGTGTAGTACATTTTTATCAGTATCCTGTTAGTAACAATGGTTTAAAATTGTCGCACGCGCCTTGACAGCGCACTTTTGGCGCGTAAACATTTATTTTGTTTATTTATTGGACAGAACGCTTCACTAACAATGTTTTAACTGCACATTATAAAGATTAAAACGTTCCCTGAATATCGATTTTTAATCTTCTAATTTTTAAATTAGTTAACAAAGAAAAGAATTATAAGTAAGTGTTAGTACTTAACAATTTAAATTAATTTGTGTTTTGTAGAAAACTTTAGTTTACTGGGTCAGATTTTGCCCAATGTCCTTTTTAACACAATTGTTTGATGTTTGAGATCCTGGAACAAAAAAAAGCATTGGGATTAATTTATATTTCCTAAACCAACGAGAATAATATGTATGAATTGTCTACAAAGTCGTGACAGTAGGTCTTTTACAGAAACATAGTGAGAGTAATCATAGTAGATGAGTGAGAAGAGATATAATCAGGAGAGTGAAGCGTGATGTAGTAGAAGGACAGATAGTGAGATTGTGACCATTTATCTTATTATTCTTAAGTATCAGCCGTGGTGGTACCGGCCTAGAATAGTACTCCCTCATCTCTTCCCGCGGGTGCCGTAAGAGTCGGCTAAGGGATCACGTACCAGAGCAGCGCCTTCTGAGGATCGGAAATCATACTGCGCTCGCCAACCCGCCTGCCAAGCGTGGCAGCAAATTGACAAATCCCCCCTATATGGGGGAGGCGTATGTCCAGCAGTGGACTTCCAATTGCTGAGAAGAAGAAGTGTTATAATTTTGTAAGTGTATACAAATGACAGTTTGAAATGTAGGTCAAACGTTCCGAAAATGCAAAGTCAGTTTAATTTCACAGAGACTTTGCAAGTTTTGAAGATCCGAACGCGGATGACAACATTTTAAGCACGGTGATGAATAACTAATTATGCCGTCAAATTATGTAACTTGGTGAAGTGAACCGCATAATGAAAGAAAGAGAGAAAGAAAAAATAAAATTTGTTTATTGTACACAATAATATAAACATAATAAGTTGTATCTATCCTTACAAAGTAGGTTCATGATATGGATATATGTTTGAATGCCTAGTATTAAGACTCCTCCTCAAAACTGTGTTTTGGAATTATAGGATAATAAAATACCTCAACTCGAATTCTCCCCAACAGATGTCATCACACGAGGGAACAATACAATCTGTCAACTCTAGAGTTGACAGATTGTCTGTCAACTCTCAACGTAGATCACGATGTATCTAAAACATCTACGTTGAAAGTTTCCCGAAGCTCATTTATGGCATATAGATTAGAATAGCGTATATAATACAAATATAGTTTAATATAGAATACTGTCAATAACAGTGGGTGACCTCACAGGAGTACTTTGAAAAGTTGAACTAAAAATATCAAACTGAGGGTTTTCATAAGAAAATTGTATAATTCAGAATTGAAAAGTATTTTATCTTATCTTATCATAGTACTCGGGGGAATCTCTAAAAGCCATCAATCAATTTTCTTTTTATTATTCTTTCTGTTAAGACTGACTATCAAGCTAGACGCTATAAGCTACATCTTAAATTAGTATAAATAATAAAGCATAAAAAAAATGGAAATGGTTTCAAATAAAACGCCTCAATTTCATCTCAATTCTAATACCGTCGGAAAGGTAAAACATGATTTATTGTTGGTTTTTCTAAATTAACAGTCGAACAACAAAAAATGGCCGGTTATAAATCAAAAGGCGGCAAGATTAACCGGGGCATATCTTCACCTTAACCGGGTTTTGCCGGGTGTCGTTGGACGTGAATAGAATACATTAGCAGATTTGCCCTCTTTCAGATAGGCTTCTCATTCTGAAAGAAATGTTTACCGGATAAAGAAATCCGGATGTTGTTATTACTACTCTAACTTTACTAAGATGAAAGAGAAGGAATATTTTACTCCTCCGCTACCACAAAGAAAAGGAATAGTCTTAAAACCTTTCTTTGTATTAACAGCTTTGCCCTTTTCGAGCTTACTAATATTTAATTATTTAATCAACCTAACTTTTATTTCCATTGTACAAAATTCAACATTGACATAGAAAATGTCAATAAGTTCGAAGTCAATACCTCGCTTGTCGAAGCCGTTGCCATGCGCACAATATTTTTATAATACTTACTTTTGTGAATAATCATGGTACCGACTTCAACAAGTTATTTCACCTTTTGAGAGTTGAAGTCGGTTTCATTTTTTGGTATTTTTTTTTATTTCACCCGTTTCAGTAACCTTTGCTATTCACGGGATCAATCGTCATTGTGTATGCTCACCGATTTCTTCGTCATTAGTTATCGCCCAAGCTTCCACTGAGACATTCTTTTCATTCGGTCTGTATGAAAAATCCATTATAGTGCGCGGTTTACAAGTTGGTGGGTAGTATTAAAATCCAGATCCGTAGAAATAATTAATATTTCCTCGTGTAAAACTTTGCTGAAACCCTTGAGGCACTCTGGGTTTATGTTGAGCGTTAATTAGTTTGTTTCCCAAGGTTTTGTTTTAAATTTAAGGAAACTTTTATGTACCATTTACCATCAACAAAGTAATTTCCAATTAAGTTAACGTTTTCGTTTGCTTTGTCCATACTAATATTATAAAGGGGAAAGATTTGATTGTTTGTTTGTTTGCATTGACTAGGCTCCGAAACTGAACCGATTTGAAAAATTCTTTCACGGTTGGGAAGCTACACTATCCCCGAGAGACATGGGCTATACTAAATTATCAAAAAAAATTTGGCCTCCTTATAATTTTTAATTTTGAATTTTTTTACCCGTAAGAAGCCGGAGCGGACCGCTAGTAACATATAACGACATTGTTAATTTCATTCTAAAGAGTTTTTATATCGGCCACCAATGATATTAAATTTTTATATGAGGTAGATATCGCACAAGGGCGCGGAAACTGAGGCGGCAAAATTAAGTCAATTGTTGTAATTTTCATTACGACGCGTATTTCAAGCGCAAGTCTAAACATATAGCTATCCTTTTCAATATTATTTGTACCGTATTATCTGTCGCGGTAAGCATGTTTGTGTCGTAAAGGAACAAAATCTGAGCACCGCGCAGCATGAATATACGTCATCTTTAGTAAAACATGAACGAAGAAACTTGTAAATATTTTATATGTTCTTAATGCGGCTTTGGCGTCTACAGGCAACCTACTGAAAATTCGTTGTCTCTGTCTGAATTTTACGACAGCAACTTAAGTTTTTAAACTGACATGGTCACTATTAGAAGAGTTCACATTATTATCGGGATGTTTATCATTTACATAGCAAACAAAACAAACAAAATATATCGTAAATAGCCCGAAAATAAAGTTAAATCTTAACGGCAAAAAAATTGCTTAACGAGCTCAGTCTCAGTCATTGCTACTTTCAAAACGTTGCTGACCTCTAAGATAGAACGCCATGTTTGAGGAAAGACCAAAGATTAACGTACAGGTTGTTGACCTGAGACGTGCAATAGTAGAACTGGCCAGATGGATTCTTTGCAGTAGTTTAAAGGAGTGTCCAGAACTGACGAATGCGCGACTCGCGAGCTACGCATTCGACAAGTCTGGACACTCCCTAAAAGTACGCAACTTGGCCCAAAAAAGGAAACTTAACTTACATAACTCTAAGCGTTCTCTATTACTCGTGACCTTGACGATTGTTTTCTATGTTTACACGTAAAAAGTACGCAGGAAAAAAGTTCTGTCACCGCCCACCCTGGATCACGTAAGACAGTGATGATTAAGGTCTATTGAATTATATTCTATTATATCATCATCTCGGTCATATGACATCCACTGCTGGACATAGCTCCAACGCTCATTGATTTCCACAAGGACCCGTTGGAAGCGGAATTCCATTATATACTCTAGTCTATTTAGGTGTTGCTCCACGTATATCTAAACTAAACCCTTATTCTTACCTTAAAGTAATAAATTATACTATAATTTTGTTTAATATTAAAATTATCAAGCAACGGTTAAAATTCATACCACTTTTATAGTCTCCAAACTAAAAATAAATATTATAATTACCTATTTTTATTCCAAATTTAGTGTCAATTTTAGAAAAATTGGAGTTAGTATATCATAGTACCTACCTACTTGTAAAATTTATGTGAGTTTTATATAATTTCAACAATATTTAAATTCTTAAAAAAATATTTTCAAACCAACGGCCAAATTTTACCTATATCTCGACGCATAGAAAGAAAATGTCCGTATTCAAGTAATTCATTAATTAAAGATCAGCCATAACTATGCCAACTTCAGAAGACCGCCTCACTTATTATAATTGTCCTACATGGTGATAACGAGGGCAGTTTTTTATCGGTAGTTTTAGAACGTTATAATCCACTTTTAGAAATATATCATTATCGCCATAGAGACTGAGACTTACGGCTTATATTTCATTTTACTGAGAAGGCTGATATTTCAAACGTACTTTTCAAGATTAAAATACCCGTGAGAAACATGGGTCCAATTTCGTAACCGTTTACATTTAAATAAACTCAATCAAAATAGTGTCACAGATTAAACAAAAGTGCCAATAGTAACGTGCCTCCGCTGAACCTCAGTACAAATTAACGTAACAGACACACGGGAATATTCATGAGAGCAATAACAGGTTATAAACAGAGCTGGGCGGGCTTTCGCTAAGGCTTTAATCCGGATAAACCTAATGATATGCGCGGCACGACCGGGTGAGGCAAGGTGAGACGGGTGTAGCGTGCTTTAGTTTTTGTACGTTTTATGCATCGATTGTTTGCGATAGCGGAGCTGTTTTGATAGTGCTTTATAAACCTACTATTTAGAATCTAAATTACAACTTAAACAACTACCTTAACTTATTAAGCTAGTAGAATTGGGGGGACTTGATAACGTCAAAAAGGCTTATTCGAGGCGATTATTGCTATGTATTTTATGTAAAATACAAGCAGCTTGACTTTGCTTTTTTTGTTATCAATGTTCATAGAATTTCATCAGCTTTTACAAGTTTTTTGCGCTGCGGTGAAAAATTTATTTGGTGAAACTATTCAATTGAAATGTACGCAGGGCACGATTATGTTGTATGATATGATTCTGATAATTACAATATATAAGTTATAAGAAAAGGCCAGATAAAGAGTACTCTAAACCGACGTTCTTGTATGGCAGGTGGTAAGTTAAACAAAGGAAGTGTGTCGAAATCGAAGGATGTGCTCTCCGCCTACCCGTACGGGAAAGAGGCGTGAATATGTATGTGTGTATGAGTGTATGTATTGGCTTACTTTTATTTAAAGTGTAACATAGTTTTCCTCTCGAATAGTTTCAATATCGCGGACTGTTTCTTTTTCTTTATTAATTTAATATTTATATTATAGTAATAGTAGTTTCAACAACATTAATTTTAGAATTGATTAAGATAAAAAGATATAGCTTCCGATGGGATTTCATTTCATAGTTCTAATGCCGACGTACCGATACAAACTCCAAAATCAGTGCGAATTTATTTTATTAACCAAAAAAATAACAATTTTTTTTTTCTTTTAATCCACATTCTTAATATAATTTCTCATTGATAATCTTATTTATTCGGGCCGCTTCCAACCGGTCCTTGTGGAAATCAATGGGGGAGGCCTATGTCCAGCAGTGGACGTCCTATGACTGAGATGATGATGATGATGAATCTTATTTAGCATGTTGAATGTACAAATAATAATTTTCATCTTCTATACTCTCTCCTCGCACATTTGTATCCTATAAATATCAAAGCTTCGAGCTTCTAATGCTATAAGATATAAAACATACAATTTTCTTGTTTAAAAATTCGCTTTCTACAAATCCTTTGAAGTTTTATGCAAATGGAATGAAATATAACGAAGTAAAGATGAAAAAAGTTAAAGTCGGCGTTCAGGAAAACACGACTCAATTTCAACGCCCCTCGAATACTGCCTCCTTGTACGTGCAATTGATTTAATGCTCAAAAGAAAAACGTTCTTGTATACAAAGTTGTACAGGTTAAACGACAGGATTTTCGTCCACTAGTAGGGCTAGTTGCAGGTCACTGCGACCTTATCTACCATCTACACAAGACGGGAGCTACATATCTGTAGCTTATTTTTAAAACTGTATAGATCTAGCGTCTGACCACTGTCTCACTTGATGGTCAGTGACGACGTGGTCGAAGATGTTATCACGCCAGACCTAGAATTCTCACTGGCTACTCACTGGCTCTGAAGGACTGCTGCCTGAACACACTATGTGATTGGTGACAGTTTTTCAAACTTGAGGGTGGTAACTGGCCTGGCTAGCCAGGCGGGTACTCGAAAGTACCCCATTACTATGTTGGGGATGTGATAACGGTGTTACCTTCACCGGAAGCTCAAGCTGTTGTTGGGGATCGAACCAGTGTCCGTCAGTTTAACAGCCGACGCTCTTCCCGCTGAGCTATCATAGCTCCCGTCTTGTTTGGATGGTATATGGTAGGTCCCGTATGTCGAGGATGCATGCAGGGCAAAATGGGCTTTAGAACACGTGCTGCACTATAAGACCAAATAAGAACTGCTAGTGAGTGGAATTCACTGCCTGAGTCTGTGATTCCCGATAGATACAATCCTGGTGTCTTCAAGTCACGAAATGAAAGCTATGAGTAAACATTTTATACTGTACAGATCTGGCATTTGACCACTATCTCACTTGATGGATGTGCCCGATGTCGCTAGACTTAGGATGTTTAGGGGCTCTCAAGGACCGATTGAGGGTAGGTACAGTCTATATTATCGGAATAAAAAGTAGCATATATGTAGGTATATTGTGTTATTTTCCAAATTTCAGCCGTTTGGAGTAAGGCGTTTGGCCTTCAGCGTGAAGGAGTAACAAACATACAAATGACGGACAAACTTATCGCTTTTATAATATCATTGTGATGTGATGGTGCGATGCTGTGGTTTACATCGCCGAATTAATAATATTAATAAATATCAGAGAATAAGAATATTAATAAATATCAGAGAATAAGAATATTAATAAATTATTTCCCTCTGATGGTTGTATGGGAGACATCACATTAAGCGATATGGCCACCAATAGTGCTTTGATAAGGTATATCTCATTCCATTGTTTTTTTTTTGCAATTAAGTATATAATATTTAGTATGGTGTACTTACCTACGCACTCTACAATCTTCTTCTTTTTCTTCTTTTCTGCCATAGAACGTCCACTGCAGGACATATGCCTCCCCCATATAGGGGGATTTGCCAATACTCGCCACGCTTGGCAGGTGGGTTGGCGAGCGCAGTATGATTTCTGATCCTCAGAAAGCGCTGCTGCCCACTTCCTGGTACGTGATTCCTTGGCCGACTCTTACGGCACCCGCGGGAAGCGATGGGGGAGTACTATTCTAGGCCGGTACCACCACGGCACACCATAATAAAGTGTAATATTTTGAGAATGACACATCCACACACGGGTGATGCATATTGAAAGCTCGCTAGTATGAACGCTTAAGTGTGTGAAACGTTTTCCGTTTATTGTGACGTAGATAAATGTATATACTTAACCTACCTTTGCCCTAGCTCCCGTTTCGTCGAGTTAGAGAAGTTAGGTTAGACAGGAAATTGCACAGAAGCGGCGGGCGGTGGGTCGGATTTACCCGCGTGCACTGACGGGGTTAATTAACTAAATTTACATTTTGTCTGTTTGAGACAAGTTTTGCCATGAATTTTGTAATTATTATTTAATATTATAATATTGACCTGACTAAGATCGCAGGCAAGTGCTGGATGCGGGCCGCTTCCAACCGGTCCTTGTGGAAATCAATGGGGAAGGCCTATGTCCAGCAGTGGACGTCCTATGGCTGAGATGATGATGATTATAACTTTTGTTTTACTGTAAACTCTAAGGCTTTCACGGCCGGCATTGCATGTTGTATGTATTGCTTCCGGGCTGTTTGGCCGTGGTCTAAGTGAAACTTGTGTTCCAGACGTTTCGTCGATCACTGCGGTCGACATCTGCAGTGGTTCAGGTCCGAGCGGCGACAAGAGCGTAGAACTCTCCTTCGCGGCGTCTTCTCTGTTACTGATGACTTTTGTTGTACTGTTTTTTTATTTCTTGTCTAAAATCAATAGAAAAATAGTAATAATTTACTGTCTATTTACGAATCAACTTTCAACTATTGCCTAGTAAAGAAATGTATAAGAACAGTAATAAAGTATAACAGATACAATAAAGATTTTCCTGAAATGGATCCATTTAATGTCTTGGGTAGTATTAGATTCTATTAGATCCTATATGTATTTTTAATTGTATATATTATTGTATTTACATTGGTTTGATGTTACGCATTGTTGTAAATAAATAGATGTTTCAGCATCGTGGAAGGATACTTTCGAGTACCCGCTTGGCTAGCTACCACCCTCAAGTTTAAAAAACTGTCACCAAACACATAGTGCGTTCAGGCAGCAGTCCTTGAGAACCAGTAACCATTCTAGGTCTAGCTTGATAACACCTTTGACCACATCTTCACTGACTATCAAAGTGAGATCGCAGATCAGAGCATCGCAGAGAAGATCTTCTTCTTGTTCTTTATTCTATATATTTTTATTAAACTCGGTTGACTATTAATCTTTATTTTCCAAAAAAGTATAGTAAACGTTGCACGGAAATAAGAAATAAGTTTTTAAAGTTTAAAACTTAAAAAATATTATTCTTTAATTAGTAAAGGAAAAGAGCCATCAATAATACTACATAACTAACTAACTAAGATATTATCTCTTTCATCACTATTTTCATCCTCATTGGAAACATTTGGGAATATTTAGATGTTACCCAAAGCATATGAAAACTGGGAATTATATAATATTCCTAGAAAATGTGCGCAATGTTGTGCAAATTTAGGAAAAGTTAAACAATATGCCTTTTTTTATACGGTATAGATCTAGCGTTTGACCACTATTAAGCGAAGTTAAAACACCCATTGCCAAGAGAGAGTATGTTTTTCCAACACATTTTATAGACATTATCAATGTATAAAACACGGGAGTCACTCACGTAATAAGTCAGAGGGTTCCGACTATAGTTTCAACCACATTCGGTGGTCTTTTTCAAGGAGAATACGGGGCGCTCGCAGACGCGGTCGCGATTCGCCTAGTACTGCAGTACTGTTTTATACATTGATAATGTCTCAAAACCACGTCAGTTTTAATAACAAAACATTTTATAGAAATCGTGAATCTTACGAAGTATACCCTGGGGGTCTAACCTAAGGTTAGATCTTACACATGAAATAATAAATAAATAAAAATACAATATATATATTTTAAGTCAAATTTCTAATAGATTTGAGACATTCGTAAAGAACTCCATAAATGATGGATGTATTTCATATGATATTATATACCGATAGAAGCGTTATCGTTGATGGAAAACATGCGTGTACAAATTGGACAAGTGTACAGTCGGTAACACGTGCTCGATTCATTCATCAGGGTGTATGGAACACCTGCGCGAACTGCGGTCGCGGTTGTGACGCGTCATCCATCACTGAAACCGCGCTGTTGCGATGCAATTTATCTTCCTTAGTCGATCTTGCTCAGTTGGTATTGCTATTACATTAAACATATACATCGTATGCGTTTTATACAATACTTTAATCATAAATTCAATTAACAAAACACACAAATAAACAAAAACATGGTTTGTTTACAAACATATGAGAAAACGATGACAACTGCAGAAGTATATAACTGTGTCGCAGATGTCAACGCCCTCCTCCGAAAGTTACATATTAAGTTCCACAATAACTAAGGTATTTACACGTTTAGACTTAAAGTTTACAAATTTGTTTTTATATACATTTAAGATTTAGTAGCATGACTTAAGATAGGTGGGAATAAGTAGGTATGTACATATAAGAGGGTGTGTGTGTGAGTGTATGCATGCGCGTGTTGTGTGAGTGTGTGTGCGTGTGTGTGCGAATGCGTGCGTGCATGCGTGCGTGCGTGTGTGTGTGTGCATACAGGAGGTGACATTTATTTTAAAACTTTTAAAAGATTTTCAGTGTCATCGTATGATAACGATTGAAGCCATTCAACACACTTTTGTTTACATCTATGTGATGTAAGAGGATAAATGTTTAAATTTTTATTGACTTTATTATACAACATTGAACTTATGATATAATAATGGCGACTTGCAACTGCCGTCCGTCTTATTTCCTCGCTACAAACCTTGTCATATCTATCTACGTTTGGACTTGACGGAAACTGGATTATATTTTAAGTTCAACATGCTTTTTTAAAACAGTTTTCAGAATGAAAAGTTGCCTTACAATATCTTGCTTATAAACGTATTACGGGCGTCTTCATGTCGCGAGTGAATATAGGCATCGTTTAGGATGGAGTGCTACACCTAGACCTAGTCACTTAACATCAGGTGAGACAGCAGTCAACCGTAAGCATATCATCTTGAAAATATTTCATTTTCGAAGAATATCGAGCAAATAAAACAAATAATATTCATGGTAAATATCCGGATAATAATATTAATTATTGTGCCTGAAGAAGTTTTCGATTTCGGGATGAGGGAAAGAGCACTGAACTCGCGAGATCGTCACTTTAATTTAATACGTTATCACGAAAGTGTGAAACTAATAAGTTTTCACTTTTGTCGTACAGTCCTTTTCTTTGATAGTTTTTTTTCATTAAGATATTTCAATCTATATGTAACCAATTCATGGTTAAAAGTCTTGGATCACTCGCGATCAAGCCCCATTTGATTTAATAACAATGTGTTCGAATCGCGAAAGTCTAAAAACTACAATTGCTGACCGTTACGGGCCGGAGGTTGCAAATAAAATCTGTCATTTAGAATTTCTTCGTAAAAAACGTTCGCGCTTTAACACATCGCTGATATTTTTAACTAAATGTCGTGATTGGAACTTGTTACCTACGTGTGTGCGTATTAAACCGCGTAGTGATATTGCGCATTCCGAAAAAATACTGAGAAATGCGAGTGTCCGTCTAACTCGCGATCAAGCCCCGTTTGATTTAATAACAATGTGTTCGAATCGCGGAAGTCTAAAATATACTATTGGATAAAGAAATTGAGAAACGGTTACATGTGTCGTATGTAGCGATCTTTGCTACATCCAGATTATTACACGTAATTTAACAGTATGAGTATACAATACTGATAAAACAGTAAGTCCATAGAGGCAAGAATTGCGCAAACAGAAACATCGTCCAGTACTATAAAAAAGTAGATGTAGCAGGTTTTCTACTTATCAAGTAAAACTAGATTGATAATTTCCTCCCTTTTTGATAAAAAATAGTTCAACTCCTTATGTTGACAACCCTACACCGAATCATTGAACATTTCACAAAAAATAATTGTATTATTTAAGCTTCCAGACGCTGAATTCGAACATAACTCTAAAATGTCAAATTAACTCAAAATTATTTACTGTTCCTCAATGTTCCCATGAATATAATCAATCGCATCTAAGTTGTACAAGACGCCCAAATTTCTTGAAGTTATGAAACTTCAGCTTCTTAATAAAGTTTGGCAACTGAAATTCAATTAATTTATCGACACTGAACGAATAATGGGGATGAATAAAAAAGTTTTAATGGTTCCCATCACAAAAGCGGGTCGTGGATGATTAAATTTCGGAGAAAGTTGTAGCACAGATTGCATAACGGTTTTCTTGGTTCATGACCAAAATGAAGCATGGGCAAGGCACCTGATACTGGTAGGAATAGAAGGAATTGACAGGCACAGACTACGAAGACGATCACCTAGTCGCTCATCTGCCCAAGTAAAGGCCGGATCTTTATTTGTAATTCACGTGGCTCGTGTGTACAAAATGCACACATGACTTTGGCTTCATAAATTTTTCCATTATTATCCAATAATGGAATCCGGACTGGCTGGTTGGCGCAGTTGGTAGCACTCTGCCTTCTGAGCCGCTGGTCCCGGGTTCGATTCCCGGACAGGTCAAACATTTGTGTGTATGAACATGTCTGTTTGACCTGTGTCTGGGTGTGTATATGTATAAAAGTATATATAAGTATGTATTTAAGTATATACAGTCGTGGTCAACTAATTAGGGACAATCTCTAGTTAAGCCAAATTGTGAATTATTTTTTTATTTTCCAACGAGTCTTAACAATATTCCATATCTTTTACATGTAAGTGTAATTAGTCATTTATGTGCGCGATTATACAAACAATAACAACTTCTTAAATATTAAACCTCTTTACAGTATAGCTGATAAATTATCATAGTGCTATTTGTTCAAAGAATGCTGGCTGGCCATTTAATTAGGGACACTGAGGTATTGCGTTCTAATTTCACAATTGGTTTTTAATATTTTTTTGTTTCTTTTCTTATTGTTTCGTGGACGTTTTGGCGGCAATCCAGATTTTTTATTTTAAGTTTTGATAATTATTTTGAAGAAAAATGGGCAAAAATAAAAGTTGCGATCCAACACTACGAAAAATTATCATGAAGTTTGTCGAGCGTGGTTGGTCATACCGAAGAATAGCACAACATTTAAATTGTTCAAAAACTATGGTATGCAATGCAGTGCAACATTTCAAGCGCTATAACACAGCTTTAAATGTGTCCCGAACAAAAAGATCGAGAAAAACGACTCCGCAAGAAGATAGAATGATAACCAGGTTAGCTAAGAAAGATCCGTTTCTAGGCTCTATTTTAATGAAACACGAAGTGTTTGGGGCAAACGAAAGAGCCGGTGTATCTGCGAGGACCGTTCGACGACGTTTGGTAGAAGCAGGGTTGTTCGGAAGAGTGGCTCGCAAAGTACCGTTGTTGAAGAAAGAACATAGAAATGCTCGTTTGGCGTTTGCACGTAAATATGGACATTGGACCTACGCCCAATGGCAACATGTACTTTTCTCTGATGAGACCAAGGTTAATTTGATTTCTTCAGATGGAAGGCAATATGTACGGCGTCCTGCAAAAGCGGAAATGAATCCAAGATTCACAAAAAAACAGGTGAAACATGGCGGTGGAAACATTAAAATGTGGGGTTCATTTTCTGGACGTGGAGTGGGACCTGTGAGGAAAGTTCAGGGTAACTTAGACCAGCATCAATACAAGGCAATATTGGAAGAAACTATGCTTCCCTATGCTAAGGAGCATCTCCCTATTATATGGACGTTTCAGCAGGATAACGACCCGAAACATACCGCCCATTCAGTCAAGTCGTTTCTTACCAGTCAGTCTGTATCGGTGCTAGATTGGCCAGCAAATAGCCCGGACCTCAACCCAATTGAGCACCTTTGGCACGAAATCAAGAAAAAAGTTGCCACTTATCGTAATACAAATTTGGATGAACTTCATGAAGCTTTTTGTGAGGCATGGGTAAACATTCCTGTCAAAACATGTCAGAAACTGATAATGTCTATGCCACATCGGTGTCAAGCGGTAATTACTAACAAAGGTTTTGCTACTGGGTACTGATTTTACACGTAATAAAATAGAGCTGTTAAAGATATTATAACACTGCAGATTATAAGTTTTGTTTAACTGTATTTTTCATTATACTATACTGTCCTTAATTAAATGTCCACTACAGAATTGTACCTTAATATTTAATACATGTTTAATCTTTGATATCAAATACTTTTTCTATTTATTTAATCTTTTATTTACAGCCATTTATAGCATAATAATCGGACCACATTATGCAAATAATAGGTGCTGAGAAATCAATAGGGTTTTATATTTATATGTACATAACCGGTTATAGCCCTTCACTATCTTGAATGTCCCTAATTAGTTGACCACGACTGTATATCAGTCATCAGGTTACCATAGTACAGGCTCTGCTTAGCTTGGGACCTGAAGACCTTGTGTATGTTGACAAAAAAAAAACAAGTTAAACTGTCATCCACTTTTGCAACGGACTTCCTAAAAAAAGTGAATTGTGTGAATGTTGTCCCATATTATTATTATTATTAAAAAGGTGGAGGTTATCAATTCTGTTATTTTTTAAAAAAATCGATGTTGATTTTTTTAAGGGATGGCCTTTCAGAGGCTCGCGGGTGTTTACAGGCAATGGCAGGGACAGCAAGGGACATGACAAATATTGATGCATATTGATTTCAGATATTAATGAAATATTAAATTGTTCAATCAGAATTTACTCGTACTTTCAAGAATGGTATCTCAAAAGTGGTATCTTTTTAAAGTTTATCAGACACGAAGACTTTAAAAAAACTTGCCGAATAGACTCATATTTATTTTTTCAGCATTTGCTACATAGACATTTGAATTTATTTAGCAAATGGTAAAGCCTTAAGTCGAAAGAAAGGCTTTTATTATTATTATTATTAAACCCTTAAGTCAGATCTCCGTGTTTTATAAACAGATTTCAATGATTTTTATTTGAAAAAATAAACCTTTTTGGTAGAATTGATAATATACGTCCTGCAACATTTTTAAGAACAAGGTTGATGGTGTTCAAGAGCAATGTTGCCACTGCATAAGAGATCGGTTTAGAACCGTAGGTTTGAATAGAAAAACCGGTGGTCGTCTTATATTCGTATAAAAAAGGAACATACTGTATCGTGTACACACGTCTTATACGTCTACTCCCTCCAAACTCTTAATTCAAATGTCACCAACGGCGACTGCATAGGAAATTGGCGGGAAATTGGCCACGTGACGCGACCGGATGTGATGTCATTGAACGTGATATGAACTAGCCAATCAGGGCGCATTCAATTACAGGGGTGCCCCACCGAGGTAGATTTGATTTCATCTCTGATTTTTCACACATGGCCCAAAGCCTTTCTAGTTACATTATTGTGTTAATGTGAAATTATTTGTGCGTCACATTTTTGTACTCATATACTATGTGTTAATAGATTTTTGTTTCATTTTCAGGTAAGCCCGACATGGATTTATCCCTGCCTAGTGGGTTGGTAAGACATTCTAATCCTGTTCGATTTGGCATACTTTGAAAATATACGGCTCAAAATTAAATAAGATCGAAACAGTGTTTTTTTAAATAAACGTATAGAAATAAATTAGAGAGCTTAATTCGACTATTTTGGCATGTAATTATTTCAGTCAAGATTAACAAATTTTATTCCATATCAATAAAACCGGTAATCCGACCGAAAAACAATGAATATAGTAAATAAGGTTTATTAGCGTACTACTCTATTTGTATACAATCACAGACTCACTCTGACCATCACCACAGAGCACACAAGTTACGTTCCGATTCCATATATGTGCGGGTACTTTACAAATACATATTTCATGTTTTAGCATTTGACCACTATATCATGGTTGGATTTCCTAAAGCTACCCAAATTGTAATCAATAAATCGAATTTAAATATTGTAATTAATAAATGTCATACTGATCTGGATCACTGTCAATGTTTTATTATTTGAACAATATGTCGATATTAAACACTGAAAACACTGTTGTATAAGATTTTGTATTAATATGGACAAAATATCGTCGATATGAATACAAAATCTTATACAACAGTGTTTTCACAACATAAACCGCGATGAGAAGTAACGCAACACCTACGCTTTTCAAGCTATAGGTACACAAAAACCAATCGAATCTCTCAATAGATTACATTTTAAAAACACATTCACTTACCACTTGAGCACCTACACTGCGTGCCCAAACAAGGGTCGCCACGTACGCCTAAAAGGTACAGTGTGTCATTTAATTTGGCCGACACATTTTATCATTAAGTGCTTTTGTAGCATCCCTAATACCGCTTTCGGAGCTTTATCTGTAGATTGGTTTTGAAGGTGCACGAATATACCGCATTTATTTTTACCATTGTTATAAAAAGAATGTGTTTACTTATTGTTAGTTCATCCTTTTAGCGCAGAAATAGGGTCAGCTCCATGTAGGATACCACAATCTGCTTAATTCGTTCCGACTTCTACGACACACGCCTCCTTCTCAGAATACCCATGCAAAGCCGGGGCGGACCGCTAGTTTATAATATGTTAATAAAACGTATATTGTCGGAAATACCTTAGTATGCTAGCAAGAGAATTAAATAAAAAGAAATAAACATCTGAACAAGTTTCATACTCATTCTGTTATCTTTAATCTTTTTGAAAACCGCCACCTCCCAACCCCCATTCAAGGTATGACCGAGTAGTTCGTTGCTTAACCCAGTTGATCGATTAAGGTCGCATGGTTGTACTTCGCTACAGGCTTTTCATCCCTAGACTAATCCATCTGACAAGGGTTCACACATTAATAGACATACAAAACAACCGAGTTCAAAGTCAGTAATTCTATCAATTTGCCGTAGCTTACAATCGGATCTGTAGTGAGTTTATCCGAATGCATCCGCGCGATGTTTTTAATTGGAGATTACTCCTACCCTCCCACCTCACTCCCAAACATGCAAATGTTTACCGGGCACTCTGATTCAACGTGCAGGATGTACCTGTCTGCATTTCCGTACGGTATTGATTAATTAAAAGTTATGGGAACGCAGCAAACAGCGCTTATTTACTGTCTTTCTTTTGAGCCATGGATTGAAATGTATTCTTATCTTCTTACTAGCTCAGCCCCGCGGTTTTATCCGCGGTGAAATGGTGAAAATTGCCGTCATCCCACGGAAGCAATAAATATTATCGGATCAAAAAGTAGATATACGATATCCCAAGGTAAAAGCTGTATTGATTCCAAATTTCATGCAAGTTCAGCCGTTTCAGCGTCAAGGAGTAAAAAAAATTCAAATGACAAACAACAAGAAAAACTTTCCCTTATATAATGCACGTGGTGATGAAAAACGGTGATGATGGTGACAATGAAAATAAATCTATCTATTAATCCAAGGTACAAGCTATCTTTGGATGATATACTAATCATTCAAATCCATCCAGCCGTTTAGGCTTGAAACATCCATCCATACATCTATACTTACAATATTTCGCATTTCTAATATTATGTAAGATTAGTATGATAGAGCACACTATTTATTTTATTTAACACATAAATATTACTACGGCCCGGACATAAATTGTACAATACTGTTTGAATATAGCTTACCTTTGTAGATCACGTGTATATAGATAGGTACGGAAAGGACACAATCTCCAACAATATGGTTCGGAAGAATTCGTAGTGATGTTTTAATATGCGTAATTAACAGTTAACTGTATTACGCAACGTATTTTGCTGTTAAACCATGGACGGATGACCGCTAGTGGATTTTTCAACTGCGTACTTCTATGCTTTGGCAGGCAAATAGGGCACATTAAGCCATCGCTCCCAGTTTTCGTCCTATTATAACAGGACAGTCGTCAGGTCACGCAGAAGCCCTTTGGCGATCTGATAACTTGAGCAGTTATGAACGGTTTCACAAACAAAAGAGTTTTGAGAAGAACGTTATCTGAAGGTATATATACATATATATATTTATAGGTCCTGATATAAAACGCGTGCGATTCGCCTATTTAAATTGCACTTACTCCAATATATTTTCTAAAGTATTGCAGCATTTATTTATTTATTTATTTACATACACTTATGTAAGCATGACAGTTTCCCAATTCACTTACAAAAGGCTTAAAAGGATACAAAGAATACATACAACATTATAACAAGTATAACATAACAAAATATAAACAATAGAAAAATAAATTACACATAGAAACCACATAGACCTCAATATCAATATACCTACAAGATATACATTTATATCAGGAGGTTTTGAGTTGTTGTCACAAACTCCATTGCCGTCCTGCGAAACTGGAGCGATGTGCAAAGGAACAAATCCAAGACTGGGTGCTGGCGAGTCTACTGAAATAGTTAAGAAGGCTTAACATTTTTGGTAAAATGAGTTTGCCGCTACAATATTGTTGATTAAGATTTTGTTAGAAGGGAAACATCTTCCAGCACGAATCCTTACGAAAAAGTAAAGGTCATCTCGCAGTGTAAAACTACCATACACTCTTGCAAATTATTTGTACTACGGGTATGTGAATAATTTTATTAAATAATCGCATGAAATTTACGTGTGAACTTTACTTTTTCGGTAAGGGTTTATTCAGGCCACTGGTTGTAATGAAAATGTCATTAAATTTGATACACATTCCAGCTTCTGTATCTCACACTTAACCTCGACGTTACAGATTAAAAATTGCCGCATAAATCCATTCTTGAAACAGTTAACTGTGAACACGTGTCTCAGAATAAAAGCTGTATATCTCTTTACCTGACTGTTTTAGATTGTCACGTCCACCTATTTCAGTATTCGGCTAATTTTCTGAACAACAAATCTTCCGCGAATGTCGTGTGAACATACGACTTTACAAAGAATTAGATCGTGCGGATTTATATCTGGAACGTGTTCAACAACGGCGGGATGTGCATTTTAATAACTCCGGAAAAATGCGCATAAAAGGTTGTGTATTCATGTCCTTATCCTTGTCCGTGATTTATAATTATGTCTGTGGTTCTATGATGTGACGCGCCAAGGCAAGTAAATATATGACAGTTGTAAATACGAATAATCAGGATATTTATGACATAGCATTGACCACCTTGAAATAAAGATGTTCTAAAACTATAAATTCTTTTTATATAAAATGTACTTCATTTGGCGATCAGGACCGTTGGTGAGTGTGTGTCTGCAAGTTAATTGTCTAATGGATGGATGAATGATCGAAATCATTTATTCATTTGTGTAAAATAAAAGTTCTAACCTCACACTTAAAACGAAAATAAAGGAAACTGTGTTCTTTACTAGTTTATATTTATTTTAATTTGACTATTAGCCAATATACACATATTTAATAGGAATTTAAAAAGTTTGTATTACTTTGGAGGTCTAAAAAAATTTATGTGGTTAGATATGTTAATTTTTGTAGCCAAACTGCTGTCTTGCTGTTTGACTTTATAGCTACTCGTACATTAACACAGTGTATCTATTAAGATGTAATTATTTTGACGTGATAACGTTTTATAAATTGATGAATACCAGCAACACTCATGAAATATAGTAACGTTCCGCGTAACGTTCCACCTGAGTTTTGTATTACATAAAATAATCAAAGTCAAAGTCGAAGTCAAAGTCAAAGTCGAAGTCAAAGTCAAAGTCATAAATGATTATGACGTTATCACGTAAATCTATCGTCCGTAAACCGACTTTACAGACAATCAATTTTTTATATTTACCCATAGCTTGAGCACTTCACTCAATAGTCACTGAGAAATTAGTATAAGTTAAATAACGATTTCAATTGAAGAATTGAATTTGATTTGATTCCATTAAATCTTAGTTAATGGCCGACATTTACTAAACAAATACTCATTATTCACGCCTCTTTCCCTTAAGAGTAGGCAGAGATCACAGCCTTTCAATAGCTAGGATGTTGTATGAATTGTACTATGATTCTACGCTCTTAAGACCTGTCATACAAGAAAGTCGGTTTTGAGTACCTGGCCCTTTCTTAGAACACTCTGAATCTGATTTCGGAATGTTGGCTTCGCTCTTCCTTTTCCCACACTACCAGCAACTTCACCTATGTATACCTAGAAATGGAACTCGTTCCCTGAGTCTGTTTTCCGATATTTACAATGCTGGAGTCTTCAAGTCGCGAGTGAATAGGTACCTTCTAGGTTTGCGTGCTAAATCCTAGACAACGCCATCACTTAACATCAGGTGAGACAGTTGTCAAACGCAAACTTATAATAAGTCAAAAAAAGCCTGCTTAGTCAATTTCTTTTCATTTACTGTCTTTGCATGACCAAACCATCTTAACGTACTTTTCTCAATCTTAGTCATCTTCGTTTACGCGAGAATATTTACTAATCCGATACTTTCATCGCTTCAAAACTTATCAGGTACTTTCACCGATTCCAATATTTATAATGTCCTATAAATCTGATTCAGCCACAAATATTTCTTTTCCTGTTTTTTAAAAATAGGAACAAAAACGCCCACCAGCTGGTGACGTCACAGCTGATATTTACAGCAGAATTTTAAATATTAACCGTTATCGAAACGAATCACCAAACGAATTAAAATAGGAATAGCCGATGCGCATACAAAATGGACATACAGCCGAATGTCAGATTATTCATTTATGAATATTTCATCGGAACCCGGGTCGCGTAAACCTCTTATACACATTTGCTTTGGGGAAAACCGAACATGTGAAAGGGTCAGATATATGCTTTGATGACTATTTTAACGATCCTCAGTTTGTGGGTCCGTTAATGTTTTATGAGAAAAGTTGGGAAAAGCCTTCTGAAGGAAGGATTCGTCATTTAATAGCCTCGTGGGGATGGGGTTTTAGTGTTTGGTCCCTAAAAGAGTGCCAATCCGATCAATCTACTATTGAACAAAACAACAATTTACGGAAGCTGGCCTTCTTTTTTCACCGTCTTCAAAAACGGAGGAGGTTCTCAATTTGACTGTACTTTTTATGTTTTTTTAAAATTCAACCAATATCTAAAAATTGTATATATTATGGAATTGTATGTATTAAAAACTTTTGTTTTGCTTGAAAAACGAGGTGCTCCTATTTAAAAATAGGTTTTGCTGTTTATATGATACCGAGGATAATTTTAAAAGACACACCTGTATCTTTTAAGACACAAATCGGCTGTTCCAATTTTGGTCAAAAAATAACTTGTTCACAAAATAATAAAGAAGAGCATTTCTGCACTTTACTTTTCACTGAATCTAGACTGGCAGCACGAGGGCTTTAGGAGCATTTTAGAACACAGTCAAGATCCAAGACAGAAGAGAGAGAAAGAGAGAGAGAGAGAGAGAGAGAGAGAGAGAGAGAAAGAGAGAGAGAATAATTTGGAAACCATGGTATTCATAGCAAAATATATCGCTGACACTGCTTTATTGTATAACAGTAGGCCTCGCAATCTCCTTTACTTTGCTTTACTGTACAAGTTATGCTATAAGAAGCTCCGTACGACCCAATGAGCGCTTCGCAAGCTGTGTTACCATCGCTCCACATCAAAATATACGCGGACTGTTCCAAAAATAGTAAGTGAAATAAAAAAATAGTTTCAATATGAAAAAAGTTTATTTACCACTTTTCAAAATATTCCCTACCGCCCTAATGCACTGATACATTCGCGTGAACCAGCTTTCAAAACCATTAAAAAAATGCGAAGTCAAAAATAACCGCCGAAATTCTTAGACGGCCTCGTCTGCCTGCATACGATGTGTTGAATTTCGCCGTCGAGTCATTTTGCTTTCCGTAAGAAATACAATAGAACTTAATCTTAGCTGTACGGAGGATAGAATAAGAAGGAGGTAGTAGGAAGATTTGTATCCTCGTAGTTATCAAATAGTCTATGGTTCTAGTGGCTGTGTGAGTGACAGATAATGTTGAAAAATATTCAAAAATGGAACTACACATATGTGACGAATGACTTTCACCAAGGAGTATATGTAATTTTTTTTTGGTTCTATGCATATACGAGTACATATAATATTATGCTGTATTTATAATGTGTATTGAATTTAAAATTATATAATACCAGAAATGTAGCCTTTATTGTGTGGTTAACAATTTTCGCACATACGTAGAGATTCATTTCCGGAAATTTATATTATGAACTAGGATATTTTCTTTCATCAAAGAATACAAACTAATTAGTGCCAATATTTTAACCTTCTAATCCCGCGCTTATATACCGGTAAGAGCGATGTTATCGCGAACGTAAAAGGTGTTTTACTGCATTTGGTTATAAAAATCCGCCATTATTTTATGCTTTATGCCACCATAAAGTTTATAATAAACGAGTGCTAATAAAAAGCACAGTAAAAGCCTCATATTGCGTGCTTCTCTACCGGAGGCACTTAGACCTTTTATAACGTCCTATTTTTGGGGTCCGACTTTTGACCACAACACGGAAAATTTGTATATTTTTTACGATGATAAATGAAATAAAAATATAACTAGTTAGTGATGATTTTAGCACTTTTGAATCCATTTCATCCTTTTTGTAAATAAATTTTAAATTCGTGAATTTTGACTGCCGGTGTATCCTAAATCTAGTTTTAGTTTTTAGCGCTGAAGCTGTATTCTTGACACAATTTTAAGATTAATTTATAAAAGAAATCAATATTTTAGCAACCATGGTTAAATGTCCTCTAATATTTGCAGACATTTGTAAAAAATAAATAATACTCCACGATTTGATTTAATTTTCAACCGACTTAGGTACTACACAATTACTGTTTAACCCTAAAGCTATCACTAACTAAGATTCCCGTAAAACATTTTGTCTAAGTAAGTCAATTGCCATGCATGTGTACACACAAATAACCTATTTTTCTAATAAATTTTGTAGGATCCTTTGAAAATCTCAACAAAAACAATCTTCAAATTCCGTTGATGGGCCGAATCTTACAAACCTCTCTAAACTTGTCCGAACAGTCTAAAACTTAGTGTTTAACTGGGAGTTCAGAACACTGAATCTTAGACGCTATCGCTAAGCCAGTCTAACCCATTTCAAGTTTAATAAAACTACATTAGTCTGTGGATTACGGGTGGTCTGTGGAAACTTGCGAGATCGAGCGTTGATAGCATTAGCTTAGTCGAATTAGTGGTGTCGATGGGTTGCGAGAGGAATGACTTGCGTCACAATCATCGTATAGCCAAACGTATAAGCAATTGAATAACGCACGTACTGTTTGTTTGTTTTTAATTATTTTACGTTTTTTTTTTATTTTTTAAGGCCCACTTGGGCCAAACAAATTATGCGAGATTTTTAGTACCGAAATTTCGGATAATATGGTCGGTGCATGTGGGTTTACTTGCGTTTGAGAGCCCGTATGCATTCTAGGTCTAACATGATGACATTTTTGAACACATCGTCACTGACTACTGAGCTAGTGGTCAAACGCTAGATTTACAAAGTATAGAAAATCAAGTATATATCTAAGCGCGTTTAAGTGTTTTTCTACAAGCACTGAAACTTAGTTCCGAAGACTAACCAAAGAACCTGCAGTGATCCAATAAGCACCAGCATCCATTGGAAATTCAGCGCACACCGCATTGAGCTTGAAAATTTTCACCCATTTTCTGAAAATAGATTTTCTTCTCCGAAGTGAAGACAAATAACGTCCTTTGAACGAAGAATAGTTTTGGAGGGGTATATACATACACTCACTTCTGGGTCAGCCGCATACAATAAGTATAAATATATATAAAAGAATATGTAAAGATCCCAGAGATAAAAAAGTTTGCATAGGTGTAAATAACTTAGAAATTGGGTATTTCCTGTGTAGATTTTTTGGATTTGTAGATATTTCCGTACCTACAAGCGACACCACATGTATTAACGGAACAAAAATATTTAAAAATATAATCTTATTACAATTTGAAAATATATAAAATATAATAATATATTAATTTAAAAAATAAAAAAAATAAAGGTTAACGTTAGCACTATTTTTTTTAGAAATCGTTGGGATGTTATTTATAACTAAATAAGTAACTTAAACGCTTCGTTTTTTGAGTTGGCCTTTGTCGTATATACCTACTCGCATATTTGAAATTATGCAGTCATATATAACTAAACAATGTATTATATTTAGGGTGGAGTTCACCAAAATGTAAACGTCTGATTATCGATTAACCGTCGGTTAACTGTATGGTAAAAACTATTTGACTGTTGAATTTAAATGGGACTACACGGAAAGCACCAGCTTTCAAATAAAAAAAGAACGATCAAAATCGGTTCACCCAGTCGGAAGTTATGCGGTAACAAACACAAATAAAAAAAAACAAAAAAAAACATACGGGTCGAATTGAGAACCTCCTCCTTTTTTTGAAGTCGGTTAAAAACACGTTGAGCCGGCCCCACTTAGTGTGAAGCCGTGACAAGAAGAAGTAGAAGAATAAGCGTAATTAGCTCAATAGGTGTCCTATGCTGGATCACGGGCTTTCTTCACAGAAGTAGGAGTAATAATGCAACACGCAAATTACATAATATAATAATATAATATAATAATATATTTTTATTAGGCCAAAGTTACATTTAAGTTTAATTTGTAAAAAACTAGTTACAATGGTTCATTTTCCAACTGGTATCTAGTAAACCAAATGCAATATATGATATAACCTGCGGGCTCCAAACTAGGCAAAGCCTGTTTGATTGATCAACGTTTTGCTAAATTAAACGTATAAAGCCGCGCGTGTTTACCTTTTTTTTCTCTTGGAAGGCGGATTACGGTGGCGTATATTTTCTATTTGATATCGTTTTTAAATTATTATTATATTTTAGTTTTCGCAGCGTATGCGATGTTATACATTTTTTGGCCTCGTTTTCACCTTGAGTTATATTATTGAAGTTATTTATTATTAATGTTAACGGGTCTCAAAATAACAGTCATAATAGCGAAATAACTCATTACATTATGCAGCCATATTGCTGAAAGCGATTCCATCCAGAATATGACTATGTTATCAACCTTAACACCGTAATGCCTTATTTGAAAAAATCTTAAACGTTATTTTACGGCCAGCTAGATTTGACAGGTATTTCCATATGGGTCTACAACTTCGTACCCGAAACTTTTTCAACGTTAGGGTATAAATATACCCCGGGGGTTTTATTAAGCACCCCATAGCTGCAACCCCATTACTGTCAATGGCATCATCCCGGCTGACCATTTGTCACGGCCGATCGCCGCCGCTGGCACGCCTTCAGCGGACACAATATACATACACGTCCAGTACCTAATGTATAAAGTTGTAGAGAATACTGAAATGTCATAAATATATCCTGAGCATTTTTTTTAAACTTAATAGATATGTAAAAATATATATATACGTTTGACCACTATTTCACTTGATGGTCAGTGACGATGTAGTCGAAGATGAAGATGTTAACACGCTAGACCTAGAATGCTCACTGGCTCTGAAGGACTGCTCTGCCTGAACACACTATGTGTTTGGTGACAGTTTTTCAAGCTTGAGGGTGGTAGCTAGCCAGGCGGGTATTCGAAAGTACCTTACCACCATGCTGGGAATTTGATAACGGTGTTACCTTTACCGGAAGCTCAAGCTGTTGTTGGGGATCGAACCAGTGTCCGTCAGTTTTACAGGCGACGCTCCCCCTGCTGAGCTATCCTGAAGCTTACTGAATAGACTCAGAGTCGCACAACGAGCTATGAAAAGGGCTTTGCTCAGGGTATCTTTACGCGATCGATTCAGAAATGAGGAGATACTCAAACTCAAAATAATTGATGTCTTTTCACAAATATTAATGTGTTCTACAATGAGCTATCACTACAAATGACTGATATATCTATCTCCCGCTAACATTTACGATAGTAAGGATTCTAGGCCACTAGTTAGGTTGGTAACTTGGAAATATACGATCAAGAGGTAAAGTTTACATTCTTCACTCTTTTACAATGATCTCAATCGTTATATAAAAAAGGTCTTATTTTGTGTCCCGTACCTCATAGATCTACGAGTATATCTAAGTTTATGTTCAGTGACGATGTGTTTGAAGGTTACGCTGGACCTAGAATGTTTTACTGGCTATCAATTAATGCTGTTTGAACATCTCAGTGAGACATTCAAATCAAATCAAATCAAATCAATCAAATCAATATTTATTTCTAAAAAGTACATTGTCCAACACAAAACACTACTAATTACAAGATATATGGAGTATAACAATATGTGGTTAAGTTACAAGTTACCAGGAAGTCTCAAACTAGGCGACAGCCTGTGTCTTGAGACTCTGAGTGCGATTATACAAGAAAACATTTTCCTTTGATAGTGTAAATATTAGTGGATTCTTGTTTATAATTATGTCCCTCAAAATAAACTTAAATATTAAGTGATATGTGTGTATAGTTGTTCGAATCAAAAGTTAAATTAACAATTTAGTTCTTAGAGTTATACTTATAATTAATATAAAATGGTTTATTAAATAAAGATATTGGTGAATTTAGAAATAAATTTGAGCAGTATGTTAGGTACAATTTCTCTCTTGTTTGGTTATGTGTGAGTTTGTGTGAGAGTGGCGTGTGCGTGCGTGTGTGTGGTGTGGATGGTGTGTGTGGCGTGGATGTGTTTATAAATGAGAGGTATATATAAACATCAAAATGTTATGCAAGAGGATGCGAAGAAGGAGCTTTTTCGCAGTTAGTTTATATGAGATTTTCAGTTTCATCATAAGATAGGTTTAGTAGTAAATCTTTAACTAACCTTTTGCATGTAAATGCGGAGCAATTCGCAATGGTGCACAATTTTGAAACCTTATTAAAGGTGTTAAGACTTGCAAAATTGGGACTTCTGCGAACTAGAAGAGATGTAGCTGTTGGAAGAGGAAGTCTAAAGACTCGTTTGGAAATAACATTGCTGTGATCTGACCTACTTAGAAGTGTCTTATGTATGTTCACACAGGCTTTTAATATAAACAACTGTCGAACACGCAACACTTCGAATTCTTTATACAATTCGTCAGTAGGGTGACGATATGGTTTTTTTAAAATAACTTTTAAAAGGGCACGTTGTGCTCTTTCAACAGTTATAAAATTGGTTTTACCTGCACTACCCCAAACGGATACACAGTATTGTAATGTTGATTGACATAAAGCTAGGTACACTTTTCGCAATACCGGGTACGGTGTACAGTCTCTTAAATTCTTCATTATAAAGATTAATTTCCGCGTGCGACTCGACAAGTCAGTGATATGGTTATTATAATTCATGTTTTGATCTATAGTTACACCTAAATATTTTATTGCCTTAGTTTGACTGATGGTACTACATTTACAGGAACTGGGTTGACCAAAGAGCTTAGCAGCAGGGCAGGAGTGAATTTTTAGTGAGAAACTTAGTGGAGGACTAGATATGGAAGTTTTTGAGAAAGCTACATACTTAGTTTTTTCTAGATTAAGTGTTAACAGATTTCTATCTAGTAGAGCGGCTATGTGCTGTAGACCTTCTTCTGCGAGTTTACCTACTAGTTCCCAGTTTTTGTGAGAGAATATTATAGCAGTGTCGTCAGCGTAAGTTATAATTTCTGCATTTTTGAGATTGCTATTAACTATATCATCTATGTAGAGTATAAATAGTGTGGGGCCAAGGATACTGCCTTGAGGGACACCAAATTCAATAGAAAGAGTGCTACTGTTACAAGAACCTATTTTTACGAACTGCTTTCGACTAGTTAGATAGCTACTGAACCAATCCAGTGCAACTCCTCTTATACCACGATATTCCATTTTCTTAAGAAGCAGACCAACTGAGACCGTATCAAACGCTTTTGCCAGATCGAGAAACACCGCCACACAGTTCTCATCGTTTTGAATATGACTCGATACCAGGTTAGCAAAAAGTGACACAGCGTCTTCAGTTGACCTGCCTCGTCGAAAACCAAACTGTCTATCAGATAGCATGTTAAACTTTTCTAAATATGATACTAGGCGCTTATTTACAATTTTTTCTAATACTTTTGAGACAACACTAAGCAACGCAATCGGCCGATAATTTTCAGGGGAGGTTTTAGATCCATTTTTGTAAATTGGAGATATAGCTGATATTTTCCAAGAATCAGGAAATGTCCCGGATGTAATACTCAAGTTTATTATGTGTGTTAGTGGAGGCAGTATGGAGTTTAGTGATTTACGAAGCAAAATGGCAGTGAATTTGTCCGGGCCTGGTGAGCTATCAATTTTAAGTTTAGAAATTATGTAAGAAACTTCGGAAGGATCTGCCGCGGTTAGAAAAAACGAATGAATTGATGAATTTAAGGGTTTATATTCTGCAATCAGATTATCTTGTGTTGTACCAATTTTGTGAAGAATAGAATTAGCCAAATTATCACCAACGGATACAAAGTGTTGGTTGCAATAGTGTAAGGATAAGTCGGCATCATTTTTAATACAATTAAGAAGTTCCAAGTTACTATTGCTATATTTTGACGTGTAGCAAATGTTTTTTATTGATTTCCATAGCATTTTTGGATCGTTTATATTCTCCTCTATACGTCTACGATTATATTCATTTTTAAGTGTTTTTAGAAGTTTATTGCAAAAATTACGATATCTTGCATAAATTTTACGTCTAATTAAATCATCTGGGTTTTTTTTAGAGTCTAAGTGGAGTTTATCTCGATGACGCATGCAACGAAGTAGTCCTGGAGTAATCCAGGGTTTCATGGCTACCCATTTACGCCCCACTTTGACCTTATGTGTATGTTTGTCTAGAATATTATTCAAAGTGTTATTGAAAACTGCAACCGCCGCATTTACATCACACATGTTGGTGACTATTGACCAGTCTGTAGAGTCAATATCAGCCACTGCCTTCTCAACATTTGTTTTCATTATGTAATTTGGTCTTGGAGCAGAAGGGTTTGAGAGGTATGTGCTGGATATTACCATACAGTGGTCAGTGATTGATGATTCACATATAAATCCTAATGTTTCGGCACGTGATTTTATGAAAATATGATCGAGACAGGCTAGAAGTCTTGTAGGCTTAGAGATCGCCGCAAGTAAACCATGTGAAGACATTAGAGTTAGATAATCACAGTGATAGTTATTAAATTTACTGCAGATGTGCGACCGCTAGGAAGGGGTAACTTTTTAGAGAGCTCAGTGTATAGTCTAAACTGTTGAGAAAAGGCTCTAGGTTTGTCACCTTTGTAGCTGGAGATCTGTAAACACCCAGTATCGAAAATTTATTATCAATCGTTGCCACAAGTGCATCGCAGTCGTTTATTTTCGGTTCATAAATTGAAGTCTTGTGTGAGCTTTTAGAGTAAATAATGACCCCACCGTTTTTGTTTTGTTGAACCGTGGTGCGATAAGCATTATAGCCCGGTAAATGATCTACGATTGAGCCGTCGCTGAGCCAGCATTCCGATAATACAATAACATCAACATCTGAGTCTATTCGTTGCAGGGCTACAGTAAATTTGTCAAAATTGCAGTTAAAACTCCTAATATTGAAGGCAAGCACTTTGAACCTGTTTTTAGATTTAGTTATAATTTTTTTGCAAAGATCAACATTGTCGAGCAAATGACAGTCTATGGCTACGGTTTCGTCGATATCTCGAGCAAGGCTAAGTAAAGCCATCATTATAGTAGTAAAATTGCGTAAAAATCGGCGTCAGAATCCTAGAGGTCATTTTACTATTTAGGGTTGTTATACAATAAAGGGAATTAAGTACAAAATCGATGTTTATGTTTGCAAAAGTTAGCATGTGTGAGTGAGTGTGGTAAGAAGTGTGTAACTGTGAGTGAGTGTGGTAAGAAGTTTGTAACTGTGTGTGTGTGATGTATTTAAAGTATGCACATAGATTGAACTGCTTTAAAAAAGTGGTCACATATAAATGACAACGTAACATGATAAATAACAATATTATTGTCATTATTACACTGTTTACCACGGGGAGAAATTGTGTACAATGGCTGATTGAATGCGTTGTAGCAATAGAAAAACTATACTTATGATTTTGACTACAACATAAATTAGGCAAGTGGTAAGAGCTGCTGTTGAAGTTCATCCATGGTCCTGATAGATACCGCTGGGTTTCCTTCCCGTTTTCGGAGGTAAATAGTCCCATTTTTGACCCAACAATATTTATAGTCTGCGGATTTGGCTTGCTGTCGAGCTGAACGAAATAAAAATCGGGCATCCTGTGTTAAGCGTTCATTAATGTATATGTTTCTAGCCGGGCCTTGGACGTTTATGTCTGTGCAAGTAATATTCCTCCGCACTTTGCTTGCTTTTAAAAAAGCTTCTCTGTCATGTCGGCGAAGAAAACGGACAACCAGAGGGCGTGGAAGCGGTACTTTTACTGTACCATTATTTAGTGTCTCACCCACAGCACCAATATCTGCGCGATTTCTAGGCCCGACTCGATTTACGAAGTCAATATCGTTCTTTTCAAGGGATGTCCCAATTTTCTGGGCTACTAGCTGAAGTAGTTGCATAGGGTTTTCGTTGGGAGATTCATTTAGCCCTGAAATCTCAATTTCATTGCGTAAACTGGCTTGGGCTCGTGTATTCAATTCGTGGCGCAGTTCCGTTATTTTCTTGCGGCACATAAAAAGTTCACTTTGTTGCTTCTCTAGTGCCTGAAGTCTAGACTGACAATCTTCCAGCTTTTTTTCATGTTCTTCAACACGGTCAAAACATTGCTTTAAGTGCTCGGTTAGACCGACAAAATGACCTTTCATATCACTTATATCCCCTCGCAACAGCTTAATTTCCGAGGTCAGTGAGGCCAGGTCTTGACATGCTGCAACGCTGGTAACCGATGGGCTCGCTGCGGTACCAGCTTTACGACCACCTTCACGTATTACCGGTTTGAGGCTATCGTCGCAAGACGCGGCAGTCGCCGCTGGCGGCGACCCGATCACGGCGGCTCGCACGGGTGTGTTAGAGTTGTCTCGTCGGGGTTCCTTAGATTGACACAAGGGACAAACCCAGTTAGACTTAAACTCCTCGGGTATTCTACGATCAGTGATATTAACACATACCAGGTGGTAGTACCCACTACATTTCGAGCATATTATGTTTGGTGAACTGAGGCGTATAGATTTAGTGCAGGCGGCACAGGAATTGACCATTTTGCAGAGTGCTATTATTACGCTCGTATGTAAAGTTGAGTAAGTTGATAAAAAGCTAATTAGCGTAAAATATATTGTCAATAACTCCGCCGAGTCAAAAACAAAGAACAGCTGCAATCCGTCACGTTCGTTCAATGCATAGAGGAGCGTACCTTAGCGTAGGCAACAATCCGGTTATTACTCCTTCGAAATCTGTGGCGCACTATTGTGTTTTATTAATCACGCAGCGGAATATTTTAACTTTGGATTCACTCAACTATGACACTTGTTTAGTCCAAATTAGGGTCACAAATTGTATGAGCTATCTGTAAACGATTTTAAAGAGACGAGAAACGCGTCCACTCCTTGACAGTGTCAGAACCGCACTCTCACATTGTGTGTTTAACAATGGAATTTCAAAATGGAGGTTGGTATCAAGCCAGATAGGTAAAGCAAAGTACCCTCCCACCATGCATATTTGATATCATTGACTACTCTACTTTTTTTTATGTACTAGGTGGCAATCAAGCAGGCGGGTCGCCTGATGGTAAGCGATCACCGTCGCCTATGAATATCTGTAATACTGGGGGCATTACGAAACGTTGCCAATCCTTATTATGACTCTGTTAACTCTCATTTTGAAGAATCCCATGTTGTAGCTACTCGGAAACACCGAGGGAGGAAGATCGTCCCACATTTTGCAGGTGTGTGGCAAAAATGATCTATGGAATCGCACAGTATGTGACTCCTATGACTCAATAATATGTGGATGAGCGGTAAATTCGTAGGCAGTTAAGTCACTGCTGAAATAATTCTGTGCCGTGTCCGCATTTCCGGTTTGAACCAGGATTATGTTCGGATTTTTTAGTAATTCCGAAGTGGAACATCTTTGGAAAAGAAATGGGGGCTGGCCTTTTGGTCTGGAGTTTCAGACATAATAAATTACCTTTAAAGCAAGTAGCCACTGGGATTACTTTTCAGAGTTATTTTTATTTATTTATAATATTCACACAAGGTCTTCAGGTCCCAAATTAGGCAGAGCCTTTACTATTGTAACCTGATTACTGATATATATACTTATATACATATACACACCCAGACACAGATCAAACAGACATGTTCATACACACAAATGTTTGACCTGTCCGGGAATCGAACCCGGGACCAGCGGTTCAGAAGGCAGAGTGCTACCAACTGCGCCAACCGGCCATATAAGTAAGTACGGCTCTACAATTTTACGCACTTTGACTAAAGCAAAACCATGTATGTTTCTTTTCCAACCACACTGATCACACAAAAAGCGTAGTCCCGTGACACGTTTAAATAGACAAAACATTTTACATAAAACTCACATTATGCAAAAATACATAACAGGTAGGCACTAAGTGCCAAGCCAACGTGGCGACACAAATGGGCCACAGTTTGACCCACTTTTTAACTAATTCATCCTCTTGAGGGGCCCAACTCCGCTGAAAAATAAAAGTGGATATTTTAAGCCTCGTCACATGTGTTATCTTGTAAATGTTTGAGGGGAGAACTCCCCTTAAACGGCACCTGTCATGTAAAGTGTGCCTTAATTTACGGCAGGTACTCGCTACGTTGTATCGTAAATAATCTTGAAAGGTGTGAAATAAAAGTTGCTAAAGATTGCTTACGTCGAGTGTGGTAGTTAGTACAAGATGAAAACGATCGTGTTAGTTTCTGAAATTAGGCTCAACATAAGTAAAATTTTAGTTTTAAATGAGGATAGTAAATTGGCAGCACTTTCTTCTTGTGAACAATGCATGTCGTGATTTGGAGACTCCAGGATTGTGACTATCGGGACAAACAAGCCATTTGATCAAGTTTTTAACCGATTTCAAAAAGGAGGAGGTTCTTTGTTCGACTGTATGTATTTTTCTTTTTTTTTTCTTTGACTTGAACAAGTTATTTTACACTTTTGAGAGTTGACGTCGGTTCAATTTTTTGGTAAAAGGTTTAGTAAGTAGATACATTGGTGTGCCTACACTTAAAATGGAGACAAAAACATTTATCCGAACAACAAATACACACCAAGTGATATATTATGTAGAAGCTCAATTCTATTGTGACTATCCCAGTTTCTAAGTAGGTACATAGACGAAGTATGGTATATAGGAAATTATATTCTAAATCCACCCACTTTGATTTGAAGAACAAATAGCAAAGAGAACTCAACCAACAAATTACGCAAATTCCCAACAAATACAAAAGTCAGTCGCACACACGCGATTATTTAAAACAGCTTTAGGCTAAAACGGATATAAGTCTCGGTGAATAAATTGTCGCGGTACAGCTTTGCGACAAACGTGTACGGACGACAAAAAAATGCTACAAAAATCAGCCGAAGAGTAATCGTGGCATATGTGCCTGGTACGAGGACCTCTCAAAAATGCAAGCGGACAGAGCGAATGTGAATTGCCTGTCTTTTTTCTTTGTCTCGCGGCTAGGTTTTATGCCAGATTGAAAACTATAGATGCTTTATTTAAACAAGACAGCGATTGTGAGTTTGGATTATGGTTTAGAAGTATGAAACGCTCGTCTAACCTCAGCTTTAGAGGCCGATATATTTTTTAAAAAGTAATTATCTAATTTTAATTACGGGCTAAGCTTTTCTCAACATCTACGAGATGGCGTTGTCGAAAATGTACCTAACTATTTTAGGCCTAATATAAAAATAATCGACGATAAATGCGAAGTTTAGTGTGACCATGTTTCCTTTTTGTTTCTAGTTTTACGAACTAAAAAATACCTAAATCTCACCGACTTATGTCAAAAATAAGCGCGTTTCAAGATGTGAATTAAAACTAAAACACTAAAGAATACTTTAAAAACTTGAAATATAAGACGTAGCTTTCCTATAGTGTTTTAATTAAAACGGTTTCGGATTTGCACTGATGCGCAAAAAGGCCACGTGTGACGGATCTGGTCACACCATTATATACCTAATTCAGCCCCCGTAATATCCCTCCTCCCCCTTCTTAAACTCAGGCCTAGGTTCGTGTACGAGCCGTTATTTAAGACCGCGTAGTTAGATTAAAATAGGTCCAGAATGAATTTAGTATGTCTGCTTTACCCAAATGGGCCTTTTTGTGTTAAATTGTGCATTAGTATGCATTTACCTAGATTGCGTAGATTGCTTGCCGACGTTGTTCTGCAGTCAGAATTTACATTCTCATTATAATTCTGTGAGCTGAAGTGAAGTAATACCTAGTGTGCTTTTTGGGGAGATTGAAATTGAAAATGACTTATTTTTATGTAATAGGTGGCAACCCAGCAGAAGGGCCGCCTAATGGTAAGCAATCACCATCGCCTATGGATATCTGTTACACTGGGGGCATTACGATATGTTGCCAATCCTTTTAAAGACTCTGTTAACTTTCTTTTGGAAGAATCCCGTGTTGTAGCCAGCCGGCCGGTCGGTTTCACCTTTTTATTAACCTAAGGTGAATAATGGCAAAAACGATCGGTAGAATTGCACAGTATGTGAATCAATAGGTATGTGGATGAGCTTTCAAGCGGTGTCAGCTCAGATAAAGATAAGATAAAAACGTATTTATTGCCAGTAAAAACAGAATTCGTAAACATATAACACAAAAAAGTTATAGGTATATACATATACATAGTACACATTGCTTTCTTTTTGGCAATAGGGGTACGTTCAGCACTAATCTGGGTAACCTTGAGGACTACACAGGGCTGGTTTTCAGCGTACTCCTTTGCTCGAATCCGGTGTTAATCGAGTTTTGTTGTAGCAGGTAGTAAAAAATAGTAGAAATAAAGTCAGCTAGTGCTGTGGTAAAAAAGGCTGCCGTAATAAGATTAAAGAGAATTGCAACGGTGACGGTTTATTAGTTACATTTTATATATAGGCAGGCATTCCACTAACTCAACTGATGCTGCGATCTATAATGGATCCTTCTTGTCTAGGAGATACTTCTGCGTAACTCGTTACTCTGAGGCTATTTTTAGATAGCCTTAGAATTAAGTCGAATAATGTATGTGGAAGCAAAAACTTTAGTTTAAAATGATGGTAAAATGAGTTGCCGTTGTGTACAGGCCCCAATTGAACCCCCATCTCGACCCGTGGGCCCCGAAAGAGTCGCTAAGGGGTCACGTACCAGATGGTGGGCAGCAGCACCTTCTGCGCATAATGTCAACATACTGCGCTAGCCAATCCGCTTGCCAAGCGAGGCGAGTTTTGAATTCCCCCCCAAAAAATTGGTTTATCTGTGGAATCTTAACTATGAAAAGGGGCCGCATTGCCATACATGGTTGTTTGTAGATAGAGGTGATTATATTCTGTTATTCCAGGCCATACTCTCCAAATTATTCCCGATAAAGACAACCAGATAGGAGAAGGAATCTCATCCATCTATCTATCCTTAGTGTTCACAAGTTAATAACTCGGTTTAAGCAGTGACCTAAGCAGGATTCACTACCGCAGTCGTAAAGCATATTTGGTATTAATCGATGATACTAAATATGTAAATATTGAAAAATATATTCTTTATGGTGATACATACTATTTTAAGCCACGGAACCCTACAAAAGGCTCTTGAGTCCATAGAGTCGTGCTAAAAGGCTCATTAACAAGGGTTCTTTAGTCGAGAAAAGACTTCGAAGCCTGCAGCACCGACGTAGAGTCGCTAGTTTATCGGTTTTTTACCGGATACATTTCGAGGAGTGTGCTCTGGAGTTACATAACTTGGTTCTTTCTTCCCCATTCTATCAAAGAACGACTAGACGGACTGAAATGCAACATCCATGTATGGTAGACGTTCCACCCTGTTGCACGAAGCGTTTTGCTTCCACATTCATAATGCGTATAGCTAACGAGTGGAATTAATTGCCTGAGTCTGTGTTTCCACATGATACAATCTGGGCATCTTCAAGTCGCGAGTGAACAGGTATCTTCTAGGCAGGCGTGAATCATCGTAGACCGCATCATCACTTAACATCAGGTGAGATAGTGGTCGAAAACCTGTCTATTGTGAATAAAAATAAATAAAAAAAGCATCGTCTGACATGCTCATGTAACTTCAATATTCAACACCTCTTTAGATGAACAACAAAAGTGTCTAGAGAAAAATGGCACATTTTGCAGAACCCCAAGTTTATGCTCCGAAAGTTTTTACATTCCGCGTCCAAGCACCACTTCGGAAAGTTCCGATACCACATTTTAAATTCCAATATTTCTTAAAAATATTTCTACTACAAATTTAAGAATCTCGATAAATCCGTTTAATATAGACGTTAAGTTACTAGCTTAAGCAGTTTAGAAAATCTCTGCTGCCGCAATCAGAAGATTTACTGGATTTCTTTATTCAAAATAGCTATAAAATAGATAAGGTCGAACAATCGGAATTTTTCTTTCGTATCTATAGATTTTCGCAAAAGCACTGATTATGCGGTTCTGCGATTTTATATAGATGGACGGAATATTAGTTACTACCTGTGCCCCAGTGAATCACGTGTGGTCGGGTCAACTACATCTTTCCATCCAAACAATCGGATTTTTTCACAGAATCATTCAGGGATTTCTAATCTAGGTATAGTCTAACACGGGATTGACGTGAACATGATCATGTGTAAGGACTGGCCGGTTGGCGCAGTTGGTAGCACTCTGCCTTCTGAGCCGCTGGTCCCGGGTTCGATTCCCGGACAAGTCAAACATTTGTGTGTGTAAACGTGTCTGTTTGACCTGTGTCTGAGTGTGCATATGTATATAATTATATAGATCAGTTATCAGGTTACCATAGTACAGGCTTTGCCTAGTTTGGGACCTGAAGACCTTGTGTGAATGTTAATAAAAAAAATTAAAAAAAATGTCAGTCCCGTGTTAGTATATGTTCTAACTAGTATGTACATTGTATAGTAATAAAATAATATAATTTATGTATCCTTAATACTTTTATTATATATCAATTATCGAAATCTCAAAGATACACGGTACTTCAATGCGATCATTGAAGTACCGTGTTTCTTTGACACTTTTTTAACGGTGGAAGTGTTCGGATACTTTCTTCGTTCACAAATACTAAAATCGCGATAAAAAGTGGGCGGTGGAGGGAGGAGGGTGAAAAATACTTTACGACCAAATTATTATCAGTTATTCTCAGACCTACCAAATATACACAAAAAATGCATAAAAATCGAACAAGCCGATTCGGAGGAGTTCAGTCACAAACATTTATAGTATTTTATATATTAGAGATGTAATTAGGTGACAATCTTCACCCATCATCTGTACATTGATGTCATGTCGATTGACAATGCTGTCATCAGAGGTCTGGCGGATAGATGAGTCTATCCGCCAGACCTCTGATGACAGCATTCAATCAATCAATAACACTTTATTGAACACCTTAAAAAATAAAAAAGTAGAATATAAATTACATAAAACATTAGTAGAACAATTGGCGGATTTGCGGAGCATTGTTACAGCTGTGAAATCTGGACATGAAAAAATTAATGCGTTTCCAATGGACAGCATTAAACGAGTCCACTCTAGCCACTGTATACATTACTGAAGCACTACAATATCGTTTAAGACCCTAAAGATGCCTAAAGCACTCGTGCAGCATCGGGTACTTTCACATGTATAATAAATGATTATGTTTTGTCACTCTTTCTACTTAGATATTGTTAGAAACGCCAAGTTTACCTTCAATTAGCAACTTTGCTTAACTTTATACTTAAGGCACACAAAAGCACGATAGAAGCTGCCATGGAGCTATACGCCGTAAAACTAGAACTTGCTTAACTTAAACTTAACTTCAAGCGTCATTATCCAAGCATATATTTTCGGAATGAGTCTTGCTTGTAATAATTATGAACACAAATTGTTCAAGTTTTGGGTTAACGCCGAAGATGAGTTCATTTGCAAACCATTTGTGGTGCAAATGATTTTATAACACAACATTCCTCATTGAAAACACTTCCTTTTCTGTTAGTTAAAACTGTGGCACAAAAGGCAAGCTTTGATGTGCACAATTATACATATATGAAAAGCTTACTTTACACTAGGGATTTTAATACAATAATATTACTAATTGATTCTTATACGTTGTATAGTACTTATGTGGAGGTATGTAAGTGTATTGGAGTCTGTGTGTAGAAACGAGTGTCAGAATGAAAGTTATCAATTCAGGAAAAAATGGTTATTTCACTTAGACTTTTTCAACTCGTTTATAATTTAATAAATTAAGCCATTGAAGAATGTATTACCTTAGTTTAACATACATAGGCTTTCAGTTTTTTTTATTTGTGTTTATTTTATTTCCATTTATACATACAAGACCGGTGCCAAGTGCCTGTCATTTCTCCTACCAACTACACTTCCACAAGTAAGTACTAAAGTTAAGTAAGGTTCTTTGGGAGAGATCGCTTCTTAGCGATAAGACCGCCAATTGTGCAACGTATTCTGTATTTGTTAATGTGTTATTTTATAAATGTTATTTTAAGTTCATGTACTTGTACAATAAAGTGTTATCTATTTATCTATCTACTAAGTACACTTCTCATTTTTTTTACTGCTGGTAGGCAATTTTTGGAATAGTGTTTAAGATATCTCTGTACACCCGAAAACATTACATGATTTGAAAGTAATATTAAATTTAATATTCTCTTTAAGCTGATTAGATTTAATCCGCCACAGGAACTTCTTCCGTTGCCGGTCCCAAGCCCAGATGCAAAAGGAGGAGGGGTGGTCAGGGAGAGACTAGACCGTCCGTTTTTTTTTGTTTTTTGTCTTTACCTTTCATATGGGTACGATTCAACGAGTTATGTATTCAACTAATTCATCCCGGCAAAATTCAGCGTCTTATCTGTTAATCCCTTTACTCCAAATCAATCATTACTGACAGACTTCCCATAGCTATGATAAATGACCCATCACTTCATATACAGAGGAACGAGTACAGTCAACTGCAGAATTATTAAACTTATAAACACATCTGAAGTGCTTTGGTATTAGTTTTGATTAGTTGTTGAATAATATTATATTTATTCTACATCATTAGAATGTAACATAGAATAGAAAAACAAGTAAGGTTTTAACTTTTTTTTTCTTATTCTTAAACCTATTTTATACTGAGATAAGAAACATATTCCAGACACATACCCAATGTATATTTTCACTATTTTATCTTTGTACTCTTTCTAATTCACTTGGGTCATCTTATCTCTAGTGTTGTTACGAGTGTCTTTTTCTTTTGTATATTTGAGTGAAACAACGGAAGTAACTTTACTAAACTGTTCTAGATTGAATCTATCATTTAAAGGGTTGGTATTAAGGTATCAGTGCGACCGAAGATCGCTCGGCGTTTCCTTAGGCTCGTTTATATAGATAAACTGTTATTTACAACTTTCATTTAAACATAGTCAAGCTTGGAGATATATACAAGAAGTGCTTTTTTAATAGAATAATATAAAAAGAACTAATTACAAATGATAATAAATTTTCATTTACGTGTAAATAAGTCTTGATGCTATTAAGAAGTCTAACAGTAATTAACACCAATATCCAAACACCAAACGACACTTTAGTTGTTCAAAAGATGTTCCATAGCGGGTAGTCAGTAACAACTTTGTTTATGGCCCAAACTAACATCTTTACAGATATCTTCGGAAAAAGTTAACATTCTGCGGTGAGGTATCAACTATTATAAGTCATATAAACAGCATTGATTAAGTTGATAAGATGTTTTCAATCTCTTTAATAAGATCCCAATTTGTAAAAACAAAATGCCTATGTACTCTGTAAAAACTGATGAACATCTAAATTAAAACTTGTCTAGTTTCACAATGATTAATTACCAACAAAAGTACAAAGTAGACATCAGTACAAGACCGAAAAGACAGCTGGTCCCGTACACATTGCGGCTGCAGTTGACTGTACAACTAAGTCGTTTTAATTGCTTTATGCCACGAATAGAGAAGTTTAGCATCAAAATTGGAGTTTGTCGGTGACACGTTGATGGATTACCCCTACTCCGTTGATTGGCGGTCGTCGCCATTGTTTCGTATTTTTTACCGCATGCGACAGATCGTGAAAATGGCTTTTGAATATTTTGCTGCTCTAAAATTCAGAACATTTCACTGTGCAGTTGCTGCGACAGAATGTACAGAACTATTGTACTAGTTAGTTGGAGTTTTGTGGGACAGTATTTCAAGCTTTGCGGGATGGTTTGCAGCAACTCAACTATGTCGTTCGTAATTTTAATAAGTTTACAAGGCGTTGCACGTGACCGAAGTACTCATTTTAGTATTCTAGAATATTTATTTCTTTTGTCACATCCACACCTCTTAATTTTGAGTTTGGTTTAGATTATTTTAAAAGCCAAATTTTCAGCCGGATTTTCATTACATAGGTATTACATTCTTATATGCACATAATGACAGTCTGTTAGCTCGGCACGGCAGATATAACTAGAGCTATAGTAGAATTAGCTAAATAGTCGCGGCTTAGTGTGGCTTTGTGTGTGTATGGTGGTGAGTGTGTGTGTGTACGGGGTAGTGTTTCTGTGGGTGTGTGAAAATTATTCCGGTAAGACTAGTCTTACTTTACCTTAAACAATTGTGGAATTTCTTAAACCTGAATTACAATACAATAGTATTACAAATTAAGGAATTCTGCAATTGTTTTACTTGTAACTTAACATATTGTGACGGAAAATAGATTATTATACAATTTCTCAATAACTCCAAATTGAGTGCTCGGATTAGCTACAATTCAAAGATATGCACGTTATACCGGACCCGATCCGGCTTTTTGTTTTTGAATAATCACTATGAATAAACCAAGTTAACATACTTGCTCGCAAAGTGAGCCTTAATGTGCTTTTAGGGCCATAGTCTGAATTATATACCCATACGTAATAATATTACGTACATACTACTAGTGCGTAATATTTTTTTATGACACTCATACACTAGGATTATCCTTACATAATTAAAATACTATCTTACTGTTGCAAGTTATATGCGAGCATTGTAGCTAATAGTTATAATAGTTAGCTATATAATAGTTAGCTAATAGTTTTTATAGATTACGGGACCTTACAGACACATAATAATATACGCAATAATTAGGGTTTTACTGTTAACTTTTACATAAAGATGTTTGCGTAATAAGTCAGTTTTGGTATATGTGTGTGCGAGTATGTCTTTGTGTATATTTGTGTTTAGAAGCAATACGACAAGCTATGATATACTTTATTAGGTCGTAAATGTTAACACTGCGTTCCCTTAACACTCTTAACATATAATACTTGCCTACCTAGTAATCATGTCGGCCGTAAGAATTCCACAGGTACATATATAAGGATATAGGTTGTCATTTCCATAACATTTGGAGTTCGTCATGTTTTGCCCATAATAGGCGTACAAATATTTTCAAGATGGCAAATAAAATAGTATGAGTGAAGAAGACAGTATGAGAGAACAATAACATCACAGAAATTGTGAATACACAGCGGTACCAATATTTCATATTAAAAGAGAAAATTTGTAAGTGTAAATTGAAATGCTTTGGCTATACTCGGATGTTTCGTATCACCTTAAATTTGAGGCCCGTACTGAAAGCTGCCAGCGGGCCTGCAGAATAATTTATTAAAAGCACCCGTTGCTGCCTTTGTTGAGCACTGGTCCTCTAGGGTTGCCGCGAACGGTAAAAATGAACGCTTTTAAAGTTTTGTTGTTGTGCACTTCAGTTTGAAAAGTTTGATTATCCTACTTTATTCCGTAAATCCGGTTAACTTGAAAAGCTTATTTTAAACGTATTATTTTAAAATGAAATAAATGATTCATTAAAAATGTGAAGATTTCTGACAATAGGATTATGTTTGATAAGATGTTCGATTATTTTAAAGCAACAAGTGACCAAAATGCAAGCTTTTATCTTGCTCAAAGATTAAGCATTGCTGTTCAACGTGACAATGTTGCCAGCATTTTGGAAGCTTTGCCCACTGATAGCAGTTTAATATAAAATAGGTTATTAATATTGTTTTCGTTGTAAATATAAAAGTAGATGCCTTTATTGTATTAAAACACTAATAACTAGTATGCTAAATACTATATACATAGTATAAGATAATTACTTTTTCCCAATTCATTTTATAAAAGTCTTTAAAATAAAAATGTTATTTTTGTAAATGGCAACCCTAAGCTGTACCGTGTCACAGGACATCAATCATGCAAAGATGGCGCATTCTCGCCGTTGCGGCTCCGTGCTTTGTGTTCTGTGTACATCAATGCTAATTCTCGCATGTATTAACTGACTTGAACTGTTTTCAACATTCGCTAGCAGATAACAATGATTATGTGACTTAATGACTTATTCTTAAAGTTGATTACTTGATGTACTTGATGAACTTCTTGTTGCTTCTACGAAATATTTAAGGCATGAACGAATTAAAATATGACGTTGTATGTAAATATAATTTCTGAAGAACTCGAGGATCGAATCCCGGCCGGGGCAAACATATCTGTGATGAGCATAGATTGTTCTCGGGTCTTGGATGTTTGTGTAACGTCATTGTGTATGTCCATACCTCGCACGACACATGGTATCGTAGTGCGGGGGTCTAAAAAATATTTTAAATGTATACCTTTTTGTAAGAATTGTATACTTATAGTAAGTATATTCTATTTGTGATAGTTGTGAAAACATTCTTGTATAAGTTAAAACAACAGAAGAAAATAATTCAGTCTTCGCGGGAAACTAGTCGTAATAAATATAGTTCAATTGGCAAAGCGATACCGAAATTCTAGGGTTGCATGTTAAAAGTTTTAAGTCACATAGTCTTTTTCAACTGAGCTTGTCTGAATAATCAAATTAAAATATCAATAGGAGTGGCGAGAATGAACCAAAGAGCTTTTGTAGCTCTCAACTTAAATACTTAGTACGACACAAAGTTTAGAAACAACAGTAAAGTTTCTGAAACTCCGACTAAGGCTCTCTCGAGACCTAATACCCTGTTTTGAAATTTTAATACGATGCTAAAATTTCTAACAATTGTTTGATATATTTTTTATGAAAGTGTACATTACAATACTACGCGTATTACAATAATCATCCTCGATTATAAGCCTTTTTTCGGCTTTTTATCAAAAACCGAAAGATATTAATATATATAATTAACGTTTCCATTTTAACTGACTTCAAAAAAGGAGGAGGTTCTCAATTCAACCCGTATGTTTTTTTTGTTACCTCAGTACCTACTTTCGACTGGGTGTACTGATTTTGATGGTTCTTTATTTTTAAGCTGGTCTTTCCCGTGTAGTCCCATTTAAATTTCATCAAAATCGGTCAAGCGGTTTTTGAGTTACACTCAAAAGTGCTACGCATACGTGGATAACATTATGGTTGCGGGTGAATAAATCGAAGAGTAAAAAAAAATTGACCAAAAAATGGAACCGTCTTCAACACTCAAAAGTATGAAATCACTTGTCGATGTCAGTACTATGAGCACAATATTTTGATAACAGTAAATTTTGAACTATCTTAAGTAATAACTTAAAAATCTACCTACCATTTAATTCATCTTCGATTGATCATTTGAATATAATTAGATAATTACCTATAAGTACTATTTTTACAATTGATTTCCAAACATAATATAAAAATAATTTAGAATAACAATAAAATAATCTAACTTAAAATAAAAACCTTAAACATTTAATAAAAACTAAATTAAATCTAAAACGGGCCCCTGCGGCATTGTACCCAAGATGCTGGCAGCGTTTCCTCTTTGTATTGCTAGGCTAATACGTTGAGCGAGGAAGCTGCCAGCTCTTCGGTCTCCTGAGACGTCAACCAGTCTCTTGGAGATTTCCTTGTAGAAGTTGAGCGCGCTAGGACCCCACGGGCCAAGGGTCTCGACACCGAAAGGAACAAAATTGTATTCCGCGCCGAGACCGCTGTATTTAACTACTTTTGCCTTTTCGGCCGATTCTGCCGCCGTTCCTGGCCTCGTGGAGGTTTGGTGGACATGTGAAGGGGCTAGTGTGTCTACACAAGTCGCATCCCATACCAGTATCCGACCCATGGCCCACGGTATGAGAGACATACCGTCCGGTCTCTTGCCGTCGTTTCTGAAAACGCCACTTGGCTCCAGAAGGGCTGGCACGTTTACGGATGCAAGAGACCGGCGGAGGATGTCGTTGAGGGCGGCATGTCTCGAGAAGCGGCCTGCACTTCTCTGGCAGGAAAGTCCGTGGTGTCCTAGCGGGTCGACGTCATTTCCGCAGGGGCATCTATGTGGGGCGCATACCGGGACCCCGAGGCGGAGACAAACTGCAAGACGGAGAGTATTCGGATCTAAGAATGTACCAGTGCTTGTGGAAGGATGGGCTTGGAGCCAGTAGCCGGCTTCCCGTGTACCCACAGCCAGCAGTCTGGCTAGCTCCGCACTGCAGCACTGGTTCAGGAGGGAGTTAGCTGTCAGCTTGCATATAGCGTCGTCCCAGCACCTTTGCGATTTGTGGTTTTCTGGGAAATTATGATCGGGGCAAGCAATCTGCCAAGCCTTCTTGGCGTCTTCCAAGCCTGCAGTCTCATAGTTTGAAGGGAGTAGGATTTTACCTATAAGACTAGCAGAGCTATGGATAGACGACAAAAAGGCAGGTAATGCGATACTAGAAATTTTTCTAATTCCCAGCCCACCATGTCGGATAGGGAGGGAGCCTTGAGTCCAAGATTTTTGATTTACGAATATCTATACCTATATATATATAACTCACATCAAAGCATACACATCTATATACATACACTAATTTAAGAGATTTATGTAATTCCAGATAGTTGAGGGCACGTAATTACATATCATAATCCCTCCAGCAACACACAAAACTCAATCTGTTTGACGTAGTTTGGCAATGTTATGTATATGTTTAGAAGCTGAATCTTAGTTGTTTAGAAAGTTTGTTACGCAAACATGTATTAGATGGCTACAAAGTTGTATTAATTCTGGTAAATACCTTGTACAAATCTGTACTCAATTCTACAGAGCAATGCTACTAACGAAGCTTCCAAGAGATTGCGTATTGGAATATTGAAACTATCTATAGGCTGGTAATAGTTAGAAGATTGCTCAACATCTGTTAGCATCAAATAGCTTCTGTTTTATTATAGATTTATAAAGTTTAAATTTAATAAAATTTAAAACGTCGTCGTATGGAATTTGAAATTATCAACATTCAGGTGCTTTATTGTTTCTATGGTACCGAATGAAAAACAACTACCTGTCTTATGCCGCGCCTCTGTACATAGGTACTTATTTGCAACGTTTATATTCTGGACGAAATTAGTTCAAGTTTTTAAATATATTTGAATCTAAACGCTAGGTGACTCTCAAGAACATTTGAACACAGTGTTTGGTGACAGTTTTAAAACTTGCGCCTAGGTAGCTAGGCCGGTTCTAGAAAGTTAAATTTAAAAGGAGCATTATTTTCTGACAGCCGACCCACAATCTCATTGCTTTAATTTCAAAAAATAACAAAAAGGGAGTAGAAGTGACAAAATTTGTATGGATACTCTGGCGCAAGCCAGAGTGTCCTCAGTTTCGGTCCTTATAGCCGAGAGGCTGGTAGGACCATGAGTGGTTGGCTGGATACCTCTTTCCTTATAATTCCGCATAACTGGGTAAAAAAATTTTTTTACTAAAAATGTAACCGACTTCAACAGATTCGACAGTGTGAAATGACTGGCCGGTTGACGCAGTTGGTAGCACTCTGCCTTCTGAGCCGCTGGTCCCGGGTTCGATTCCCGGACAGGTCAAACATTTGTGTGTATGAACATGTCTGTTTGACCTGTGTCTGGGTGTGTATATGTATAAAAAAAAAGTATATATATAAGTATGTATTTATGTATATATATCAGTCATCGGGTTACCATAGTACAGGCTCTGCCTAGTTTGGGACCTGAAGACCTTGTGTGAATGTTGTCCCATATTATTATTATTTCCTCTTTATTTTCTTTCTTTCTTAGGTTTAGTTTTTTTACAGTATAAATATCAAAAACAAAAATTAATAAAGATATTATAAAAAACCTAAACCTAGAGTTCCGCCAGCAGCGGGGCAGGGCCCAAGCTACCGGTGGTTAGGGCCGCAGAGTGAGGAACCTCCGGACAATACGCGCCGTTTCAAGGAGTACCGCCTTCTGCATCTGACCCTTGATCCAACCGTCTAGCGAGAGCCTCTTAAGATGTGAAATATTATTATTATTATTATTACTTGTTGAAGTCGGTACCATGATAGTCTGTGTTTCCCGATATGTACAACCCCGGAGTCTTCAAGTCGCGAGTGAATAGGTTCCTTCTAAGTTTGCGTGCTCCACCTTAGACCGCGTCGTCGCTTAACATCAGGTGAGACAGTGGTCAAACGCAAGCTTATATTCTTTAAAAAAAAAAGTTCACACAAACGTAACTATCATCACAATATTGTGCTCATGGTACCGACTTCGACAAGTTATTTCACACTTTTGAGTGTTGAAGTCGGTTGCATTTTTTGTAAAATATTTTTTTCACCCTTTTCAGTGACCTTTGCTACTCACGGGATCGATTAATTGTCATTGTGTGTTCTGCGATGTCTTCAACCGCGACAATAATATCATCAAGATACTCGTAACACTTTTCAGTCATTGGAGTATGACTCAAAAACCGCTTGTCTGATTTTGACGAAATTTGAATGGGACCACCACGGAAGTATACTCTATCTAACAAAAAGTATAATCAAAATCAGTTCATAAACGACGAAGTTATCCGCGAACACACATAAAAAAACCATATATACGGTCGAATTGAGTAACCTCCTTTTTTGAAGTCGGTTAAAAAGAATCCATACCTGAATTGGCTAACTTTAAATTCCAAAAGTGGATTCCATTTGGGCCACGTGCTCCCAAACGATGCCTTTGTTTCACGTAATTACACACGTTACACTGGAAAAGATGTTATTGCGAAAGAGCGCTTATTCCGCCAGAGTTGGTTTCTACCGCGCCTCATTTCCCATGTGAAGTGTATTCGGGCTATGTCTATGGCAAAGTTTAAGTTTTGCTTTCTTATTAAATTCAAAATTATAATTTTATGAAGGTTAACTTTAGAAACGGAGTATTTACCTTGTATTTTCTGTGTTTTTAGCTCCCGATAAAAATGTCCCTACGTGTCCCTACCCCCATGTCTCTACGCGATCGAATCAGAAATGAGGAGATCCTTAGAAGAAAGAAAGTCACTATATAGCCCAGTGGGTTAGCAAGTTGTCGTGGCAGTGGGCAGGACACATAGCCCGAAGAATTAATGGCCGTTGGGGTCGAAGGTTCTCGAATGGAGACCACGGACTGGCAAGCGCAGCATAAGACGGCTACCGGCAAGGTGGACGACCTGTCTAAGATCGCAAGCAAGAGCTGAGTGCGGACCGGTGACTAGATGTCAGTAGACCAACATTGAAGCAACGGTGATAAACATAGGGGCCAAAGATTTTACATATTCTGCCTACATGCACAAGTACTACTCAAGTACTGCCTAGTTATGAAAAACGACTTGCTTGTCTTATCGGTGAAATAACGTTTTTTAAGACCCTGGGCAGAGAGTTATATACCCAACACTCAAGCTAGTGTAATAGACGGGAAGTCTTCTGTAAATGTAATCTGGTGGGAAGGTGACCCCATGCAGTGTTGAGGTGAGACTTAGAGTAGACAGCTTCAACTTACCTAATGCGCTCGTTGTTTTATATCTCTATTTAGTAAAGTGAATATCGTAGCTTATAATGCTCACTGTACGAAGTGTGCATACATTTTTTTTTATCTGTGTTCTAGTAAATGAGACAAAAAATGAATTTAAAAAAGTTGAAAAATAACATAAATTTGTAATTTTGTCACAAGACTAAAAAAGGCGCGTTAGCCTGAGTAGTCGTCATAAAATTAAGTTTATATATAATATCTTGACTGTGTCTTGTTTTGTATATATTTTTAAGTTAATGATTAATAAAGATCTTTTGAAACAAAACAAACAAATACATAAAAATCTTGTGTCACAGTGTTTGATATCGAACTCCTCCGAAACGACGTGCCTGATTTTTATGATTTTTTTGTAAGTATGAAAATAGGTAAAGTATTTTTTACCATCCTACCCTCACCGGTAATTTTTTTATTGTGACTTTAGTGTTTTTGCACGAACAAATACTTATCCAAATAATTTTACCGTCGATAATGGACGTGCAGTAATTTAAATTAAGTGTCGTGTCGTGTCTTTTTCACATTTCGATAATATAAATTGCGGAACAACGTTTGCCAGGTCAGCTAGTATATATTATGCAGATAGCTGTTTAATTCAATAATCCAAATTTATTTCAATTTATAATACCCAAACTATAATTGCATAATTACAAACTTATCGCACGCTCGCTCCCATATTTGAAACCAGTCGCATTTAACTATTATTCTAAACATTTCGATGTTACAGTTATTCGCTCTCATTAGTGCTAAATTAATTAGCTGTAATAGGAATTCGGACTATTCGAGAACATAATGTCGTTCCCGAGGGGCTGGATGGACAGTGATAAAGTGATTATCGCCTTCCCTCCAATGCAATTAAGCACCTGTGTTGGTTGTATCAATCATAACTACCGGTATAACTCATAATTGTGTAGGTGTGTTGTAAATTGCTTGGGGATATTTTGGGAGATACATTATGAATTTTTACTTTAAACTCATATATTTCTGTTGAAATAGCTTGACTACCTTTGACAAATTTTCATTTTGAAATAGTAATGACAATGTGCCATTGATTTATCTTATTAGCTTAGCCGATATTGCACGACTAGGATAAGACTCTTAATAATCGCTTGCCAATATGCTTATCTATACAATTTAGTTTATTAAATGATTGAAGCAGTTTCACAACTACTACCTAGCTAAAAGGTAGGGATAATTTTGTTGACTTTCACAATACTGTTGGTATCATCCCTATGTTTCATTGCCCAAAAGCTTTCCTGGGACGGTGTTCGATCTGGTGACTAATGTGCGGCCAACATTTGTCACCCCTGAGCCATGGCTAATGAAAAGTCGCTGGTGAAAACTGATCCAGATCCAGTCCTTTGGTCACACATTGTCACGCCCGTTTTGAGTTTGTTGTTGTAATTTTAGTTGTTTTTGTAATTTTTAAACTTGCGATTCGAACACATTGTTCATAAATAGATCAGGGCTTGACGGATTAAAAAAATTGTGACCCACATTATCCAGTCTTCTCGTGGCCACAACCAATGCATCTTGGACGAAACATCGAGATGAATAATTTACAAATTTGTTTTTCACGCGATCACAGGTCGTTTTATTAACAAGTCTTACAGTTTTCTAGCGATACAAATGTATTCATCTATGGGAGTATGTTCCCCCATAGTGAACACCTGTCAAACCCGTATAAAGTAGTTTGTTGAAAAGTAATATTAATTCTTTCCTGTTTTCGTAAATTACTTGCAAAGCCAAAATAAAACTGTAATGTTCCAAACGGGCCAAACCACGGAAGTCGAAACGCTAACCTTATTTCACGGCAATAAACGTTTACAACAACAGGCAAGACGTCCGTTCGCGCGGCGTCCAGACGATAAATGACCCCAGTGGAGCAAGGAGACGGTCGCACTCAAATATTAACAAACTACCCGCGTAATGGCGATTCAAATGTGGCGGTTACTGCTACTTGCTTTTGAGATTTACCGTTTCTAGCGGCTTGCGTTGATTGTAAGCAATATCTTGTAACGAGCGCTTGAGTTTTATATAGTGTTGTTTCGAATTGAATATGGTTTTTATAGCGGCGGTGTTTAAGAGTTAAAATCAAAGCACCTATTACATATTAGTGTAATTCTAGATTCTGATTTTGCGGGTCTATCTTTTGTGTGTTTGTTACCTTTCGCATTAAATAATCATCTGGTTTTTTTATAGGTTGTATATCAACTTGTAAATAAAGAAATAGTTGGCTACGGCCCAATGAAGCATTTAAACTAGAATAAGTAGATGGCTATTTGAATTACCCGAGGGGAGACTGAAACTTTTTGATACAGAATCTCAAACGCCTTTGAAAGCTTTTATTTTTATTTTACAAGAACTCCGGGACTAAGTTTTACCAGCTTTTAAAGTTTCGGAAACTTTTTGTGATTAAGTTACAGACGAAATGGATCTATTTCGCTGGTTGAATTTTTGAGTTAACTTGCCGAAGCGTTCTTAACCGAGTTTCAATTCGGTAAAAGAGTTTTGGAATACAATTATGCAACACTTATTTTGTTCTTCTTTGCTGCACCCAATCTTCTCTTGTTTTTATTTCGTCCTTTCTATTTTGTCGATACCTGATGGTGATACGTTTGTATTGGTCGCGTTCCGAATTTTCGGGAGGGAGGGCGGTGTACACTGAATCCTAATCCGAAATACTTTTATCACGCATAATTAACACTAAATATTTTACAATTAATATCATACTTATATATATATATATATAAATCAAAGTGTGATACAACGGGAAGTGTTCTGAAGAGTTTTTCAGCCTTATTCCGGCATTACAGTTTTATCACCACACTAGTCGACAGCCATTGAAAGCTCATCCACATATTATTGACTCATGGGAGTCACTTACTGTGCTATTCTACTCATCGTTTTTGCTATATAAAATGTGAAACGAGCTTCATCCTTCGTGTTCCCGAGTCAATATGGAATCCTTCAACAGAGTCTTGAAAAGGATTGGAAACGTATGAAACTTACGCAACTTTTTATTTCATTAATGTATTGATAAAGGTAAAATCATTGTCCACGCGCGTCAAACCGCACGGTGAAGCTATCGAGAAAGATGTTTTAATATTATATCATCTCAGATCAGTACGTCAAAACTCGATTTCGTAGATCACCGAACTCAAAAGCTCGCTAAATACAACTTCCATGACTTTACTTATATATGTACCTAGTTCGGTTGAATGCTCTTAAGCCATACTTTCGACTTGAGTTTGAGATGAGACATGACATGTCCGCTGTAAAAACTTAAGTTCAACTCAAAACTGTTGGCATGTCATGAGAAAGGATGAAAAACATATTACAAAAACCAGTTTTCAGTTTTAGGTATGAGAACAGTTGGGTTTTTACTTTAAAAGATTTTAAATAACCTTGCAATGTTTGTATGTTTCGCTCAAATCTTGCTACTGATTTTTTAAGTAGTTGTCTTTAATTAACCCCTGGCCCTTCCAAACTGAAAGATCAAAATGTATAGTACGCGTACCACATTATGTGAATAAAAATCTACAACCGTGTTCCACAAATGCAATCCAACATCTTAAACAAATACAAAAAGAAACTACATTCTTTAATAAATTAAAAACCTTATAAACAGTACCGTAACTGCAAGAGTATTTTAAAGATAAAAAGTAGATCTCATTCTGTATCTGTCCAATCAATTCTAATTTAATCATACAATTTTAAAACGAATGCTATTCTGAAGCGCCCGTCAGGGTACATTTTATTAAACAACAGTAATTTTAACTGTAGAATATAATATTATCTAATTATGGTACATGTTTCAGAATTAAATTAATTAAAATGAATGGAAATAAACTGATTGTGATGAAATTACATTGTTCTGAAGTTAATTGGTCGTCGTCAGGAGAAGACTTAGTCGTCTTATCTCATATAGACGCAGTATTCTTATTAAAACGAGAATTACAATGGATCTTTAAAGTACAGTATATTCGAAATTTTGCAATGATTGTGTGCACGTGACCAATGTGTGGTACAGGAGACAACGTCTATCGAAGGAACTTTTATCAATTAGTACCGTGTTGCTTCCTACTAATATTATAAATGCACTTTGCCTTCTGAGCCGCTGGTCCCGGGTACGATTCCCGGACAGGTCATACATTTGTGTGTATGAACATGTCTGTTTGATCTGTGTCTGGGTGTTTATATATGTATATATATCAGTCATCAGGTTAAGTACAGGCTCTGCCTAGTTAAGGTCCTGAAGATCTGGTGTGAATGTTAAAAAAAAAATGTTTGTTACTTCTTCACGCTCAAACGGCTACACGGATTTCGATCATATTTGGTATGGAGATAGTTTAAACTCTGGATTAACACATAGGCTACTGTTGTCCCGGAAAAAAGTATAGTTCCCGTGAGAAAGTTGAGGTAGCGAGAAAACTTTAATCGGGGCGCTACTGTAACATATGAAAGCTTTATTTTAATTATTATTTCTAAGCTAAGGCGATGCCGCGTGTATCTAGTCGGCGACATCCCCTTTAGGATTATCTAAACCTCCTCACACGACACATTTTTCTCAATAAAATTATGTAAATACGCATGTTGTTTGTCTATGCAGTGAATAGTGCTGTATATAGGTCACATGGAACATTCTGTGTCATACCACAGACTATTTCTAACGTATGAGTATAAAATACAACTTTGTTTTCCCCATACGCAATACTATCAAACCTAGGTTATTCCAAAAACTTTTAGCCAAATAATAAATCCAACCTCTTTATTCCTGAAACTATTTTGAAATAACGGCTGATGGTTATTACAAATCTCCTTGGTAGAATAGTAGTTTACGAAACTGTATCATAATAAGATTGTTTTCATAGCCTGAAACGCATAAAACGACGTTTTCTAAAATTGAAACCTAGCTAGATCGATTTATCGCCCCCGAAACCCTCCCTTCATACTAAATTTTACTAACTTTACTAAGATTTATGAACATTTTGGAACCGTTTTCGAGATTCAGAATACATTAATGTTCGCACATACAAGAATTGCTCGTTTAAACCTGCGACGGTCGCCGTGGCGCAGTGGTTAGTGTCAGTGACATGACTACTGTGTCTCCGGGACCCTGGGTTCGAATCCCGGCAGGGGCAAACATTTGTGCGATGAGTGTAGGTGTTTGTCCCGGGTCTTGGATGTTTGTGTGCTGTGAATGTGTGTGTCCAAGCCTCCCGCGATACAGGGAATCCTAGTGCGGGGGTTTAAGTGTAATAAAAAAAAAAAGGTATTAGATACGTAACTGTCGGACACATTATATCCGTTTATGATTTTCTGACATTCGAAGCTGCCTCATCCATGCACGATACATTCGGTACGATACATACTTTAGATTTGATGCATCACTGAACTTCAAGCGAGCCTCGTGGAAGCTTCGCAAACGCTATTTGAGCTACAAAGATTTCGCTTTTAGCTTCTGTCAACCAAGAAATTGCCTCCGATAGCGTACGTGACATATTACTTATGGTCGCTAAAGGTTATTTGTATTTCAAAAGTTTATGGGACCCATGGCATCGAGAGATGTGAGGGTTCAGCAATGCTTTGACTAGTCAAGTATGTACCTAGTTTGGATATTAGTTTGTTAAGGGACTACCAGTTGGGAAATTATCAGGTTTGTGGTCTTCAAGTCGCGAGTGAATGGGTACCTTCTAAGTTTGCATGCTATACCTTAGACCTCGTCATGGCTTAACATCAGGTGAGACAGCGGTCAAACGTAACCTTTAAAAAAATTGTAAACCCGATTAGTTTTTTGGAACTGCAAAGATGCATTTCTTTTATATCAGACGATGATTCGAATCGTTGCTTTTGGAACTCACACAAGCTCACTTTTAGGTATAATTTTATTTTGATATAGATTTGTTTAATAATCAATCAAAGTGATGATGTGGTTAAAGGTGTAATCAAGGTTCACCTGGAGTGATAACTAGTTTTCAGCTGCCTGAACACACTGTGTTTGGTGACGGTTTTAATTATTAGGCGCAACGGCCTTTTTAGTGATTTCCTTCAGCTTCTTTCATTATAAATTATTGTGGTTATAGAACCTCACCGGGGCGCCAGTGGCCGGAACAAAAGTCGAATAAATAAAAACATATATTTTTCAAAGTCTTATGTTTCTAAATACACGGCAGATAATCAGGCGGGAATACTTCTTACGGTCAGGTGACTGACCGAAGGAAAAATGAAAACAATTTTTATAATACACAAGCGTATTGGTCGCAAAAAAGACTCACATACACTTACTAATTAACAATAATGTAACATTACGTAAAATGATTTATAAACGGAAACAATGCGTAAATAATGATCTCGACACGTTCTTCTATTTGTTGTTATGAGCAAACAACGCGTCGGCATGCAATGCGAATGGTAGAAAGTTTGCTGGGGAGTTGATAACGAATATCGTTATCAACCGCCATCACAAAACTGAAGCCGTTACTGAGGATCGAACCAGTGTCCGTCTATTAAACTGACGCTCTCATGGCTAGACCATCATCGTTTCAAAATTTGATCACATTTTAAATTAATAATATGATCATGACGTTTATACATGTCAAAATGAAATGTTCCTACACGGTTGTTATGACTGGCCGGTTGGCGCAGTTGGTAGCACTCTGCCTTCTGAGCCGCTGGTCCCGGGTTCGATTCCCGGACAGGTCAAACATTTGTGTGCATGAACATGTCTGTTTCACCTGTGTCTGGGTGTGTATATGTATATAAGTATATATATCAGTCAACAGGTTACCATAGTACAGGCTCTGCCTAGTTTGGGACCTGAAGACCTTGTGTGAATGTTAATAAATAAATAAATAAATAAATAAATGTTTAAGACTTTTTGTAATATTCAAAATGTGGCCATTTATAACACTTCAAAACAGCGCAGAATAAGGTAATTAAACTTATATAGTATTCTGCACTGTTTCCACCAGTTAAAGAAAAATCTTGACATAAAGTCTCCCTCAAAAGACACAGCCTTCAAGACACCAATCGGACATCATTCGCTAGCATTTCTTTTGCAACCATGTCTTTCGCATAAAACATTCCTACCTTTCATAATATATTAAGGGGCTTGTATTATATAAACTAGATCATCATATTATCATGAACGATCACCCGAAGTCCACCTCACATTTATGACTTAACAACTAGCCTAGCTTCATCACGCGACTTCACTCACTTGGGGTCATATATCAACGCCAAATCGACATAATAGCGAACCGAGGTTATGACGACAGCGTTTCTTGACCTCCCAAAGATAGGATGATATAAAGTTTGTGGTTCAGCATCACAGGTCAGCTATAGCTGGTTATCAGTATTTATAGACCAATAATATGACACATACGGGTCAAAGCTGACAAGACGCGAGGACTGAGGAGTAATGCCGGTTGTATTGCCATTTGTGTGAAGAAGGGTTTAGGATTACGAGTTGGATTGTTGAATGCTTTATTACGTATGAGATGGAAAGGGACCGCTCTATTCTTTATTCATGCCCTTTGGCCTCGCAGATGTATGCGGTCGTAAAGATCATGCTCTGATTCGGATGATTATTTTAGAAGCTGGTTTATTGGGCGTATTGTAGGACGTGATAGGATCTGTAGGGATTGGGCCTTTAAATTAAGATGATCAAATCTCTTGATATGTTTCTTCAATGTGATTGGAAATCCAGGTAATAATACAATGTGCGTCTAAGGTTTTCCGATTCTTCAATGCTTCTTTTTGTTCACAATAGGCAGGCGTTTGACCACAACTCACGTGATGTTAAGTGATTATGCGTTCAACGACGGATCACGCCTGCCAAGTAGATACCTATTCACTCGTGACTTGAAGATCGCCCAGATTGTCCATGTGGAAACACAGTCTTAGGAAATGAATTCCACTCGTTAGCTGTACGCACTATGAATGTGGAAGAAAAACGCTTCGATTGGAAGTTCCGTCTACTATATGGATGTCGCATTGCAGCCAATCTGGTCGTACTTTGATGGAATGGGGAAAGAGGAATCAAATTAGGTTGCTCCAGAGTGCACTCCCGAAATGACTCTGGTACAAATGTTGACAGGTAGAGGGCGGGACAAAACCTGATGCGTGTTGGTTTTAAACTTTACAAATACGTACTTGACCGATGACTTACGGGCTCAGAAAAGATTTTATCACATTTATACACATTTTAATCTCTCTTCGTCTGATGTAAGAAACATTTCAAGCGCATTTGTCCGTGCTGCAAAAAATGTAAAGAAGAATATAATCGTATAAAAATATTTTTTTACTAATTAATTAGCTAATGAAACCATATTTTGTTCAATCACAATCGAACTGCAAGAACTGTTTTCAAAGTGTTATTTTTTTAGGGTTAACGAACATGTAGGTCTTCCGAAAGAATAAGACTAAAAGCTTTTTATAAAGCAAATGGTAAAGCCCGAAAATATGGAAAAGTTACTATCAGCTACATCAATAACAGCAATTCTTTTAAAGAAGAAGCTACTAAACGCTACGATAATAACAAATAGCATCAAAAGTTCCCAAACTTGAAGGATTTTGCTGCCAACTGTAGTTTTAACCCAAATCAAACCCGTCCTAACAAGTAGGATAAACCTCCACTTCCTAGCAAAAGCATCTGAATTTTATTTATTGCATATTCTCATGTTTCCTTTGACAGAGCTCGCAATCTCGATCATATATGTACGAGATGTAAGTTTATTTGTTCGTTAGATGCATCCTACTATGTTTATTTACTGGAAAAGCCTGGATTTGTTTGCAGCAGTCTTGTTTCACAATCTGTGTGGTAAAGTGAAAACCAAAAAGTTCCATATTCGGATAAAATATTGGAGTATATTTTCCTCTTTGTTCTTTTAGATTCAGCACTTGACCACGTCTCAATTATGTATTACGTATGCAGAATAATGCTAAGAATTGACTGGCCTTCTTTGACAACAGCCTGAACACACACATTTTGAATTGATGACAGCTTTTTAAATATGATAGTGGTAGCTAGCTAGTCGGATGCTGGAAAGTACCCTATAACCATGTAAATCAAATACACTTAATTGAATAACATGTACCTATTTACTAATACATAGTAAATAGGTACACAGTCAGTTAGCACATTCTAGCGTGATTCCACCTTCAACTATATCATCACTGACCATCAATGAGTGATAGTAGTCAGACGTTTATCTGTATAAGTATTTGAAAAATATATGTCACAATAACATATTACATCAAAATGGTAGGTACCGCAATACTTATATGTACCTAAAGCTCTACAAATAAGTAAGTTTCCAAGTCCTCAATTCGAAGTATGAATATTCGCTTCGTCGCTGGCATAAACCTTTCGAGCACGATCTAACTCCCATTCACGCACACTTATAGTACTTCGATGCACACATATCACAGCTATTCCGACTACATACACCCTTTCAATGGGTACACGCCGCGTGCCTTGGAAACCGCACCAATACTCGCTCTTACATAATATCTACCTACCTACTCTACAGCCTCCCTGACAAATAGTACCTCTATACGTATTATAAACGTACCCATAACTCACTGCACCACGTGGTTCAATAAGAGTCAGTGAAGCTAGCGCCATCTGTTAGGTGGTGGTGAAACTACGTTGCTAAGTGGGTAGCTTTGCGGAAAGCACGCGGAGGAAAAATCGTAGCGCAGTTTTTCAGGGAGCGTTGCACAATATATGTCAGAGATGGCGTTAGTTGTTACGTTTAGCTATTGAGACTGCCACTTGAATTATTATTTTTTGATGTGACTGAAGACTTGGAGAATTTTTTTTTATTTCGGTTTGTTCATATACATGTTTTTATTGTTACAGCTCTCCGAACTGGAGCAGCGAGTCCTGGAAGCGGAGGGGAGGGCGGAAGAAGCAGAGGACAAGGTACATTTCGTAAATTTAGTATTTTATTTGTTATTTCACACAGTTATAATAATTACATTTATTATACTTGTAGGTACAGTTTTTGAAATATATATGTTTCCTACTTCTAAATGAAAAATATACTCACTCAAAGATGTAAGATATAAATAAATTTAATTGTCATCAACATATCAATAAGCTTAATGCTTCTCAATTAATAGCTATGAATTGAGTCTATGAACTTTTCTCCACAAAAACGAAACAAGCTTTAGTTTTAAACAAAAAGTTTCATAGTTTCATTAAAACCGGTACCGCTCCCAAGCCATCATAGAGTTTTTTACTTACAAGCATACTTAGTAATATAACTGTATAAAACAGATGCAAGTCACGAGGGTTGGCAGAAACGTTTCATTAATCCTGACCCTGTCAGGGTCGCTTGTTTGACAGGACCTTCGTCAGCTTTGCTTAGTTATTTCAAAAAAAGAAACAGGATCCTAAAATATATTTTCCATTACGTTATTTCATTTGTTTTTATAAAGCTTGGAATATAAGTTTGATGATTTTCCCATTTTGCTAGCGCCATGACATTACTAGACTTAAGATATTTTGTCTCAGGATAATAGTAATCTTTTTTGAAAAAAAAAAATATACTTGAAATCATAAATCTACTATCGGTTTTGGTTAAACATGACGCTTGCAATCAGGTGAATAGCAATACTCTGGTAAAATCAATATGTATACTTTATAGAAGTTTTGTCGCGATTATCGATAAAATAAGAATATAAACTTGTAAATTAAAATAAGCTAATAAATCTACATTTACACCATGGACCAATACACATTGGTACATGATTTACACTTATATTATAAAGATAAAAGATTTATTTTCCACACTCACACCCCCGTCCTAGCATTATGTGAGTCTCGGGAGGCATTGACATACACAATCACAGCACACACACATCCAAGACCCGAGGCAAACATCGAAGCTTATCACATAAACGTTTGCCTCTGCCGGGAATGGAACACTGGGGACCAGAAGTTATGTCGCAGACCACTAATCCACGGCGACCGTCAATGGATTGATGGCATAAGATCTTTATGTATCGATGGTATTTTATACCATAATTAATGTGATATTAGATATCTATTTAATTTTATGTTATTAAATCATCATCAGCATCATCATCTCCCTCCCCCATTGATTTCCACAAGGACCGGTTGGGAGCGACCCGCATCCAGCCCTTGCCTGCGATCTTAGTTAGGTCGTCTGTCCACCTGGTCGGTGGCCGTCCTATGCTGCGCTTGCCAGTCCTCGGTCTCCACTCGAGAAACTTTCGAACCCCAACGGTAGACCCCAAAAATATTTAATTATGTACTCGAACGCTTACTGTTTAATTAACTTTAATTTATTAATAAATTAACTTTAACTAACCATAATTTATTAATAAATTAAAGTTAATTAAACAGTAAACGTTCGAGTACATAATTAAATATCTTTGTGATAGTGTGTGTGTATGTATGTATTAGGTATACTTCGGGAATAAATCGTATGGCTAATTCCCGAAGGCTCTAAATACCACTAGTATCATAATAATAATATTAATCACCCCATACTGAAGGTTCAATAGTATTTACATTGCACACGTGCGAAGCGGGGGCGTGTCGCTAGTACACAAACTAAATGATTTTCACGCAATCAATGGGCGATAGAATCATCAAACGATGTAATGAAATTATTAAAAATTACGTTTATTAAAAAAATCTAAATGATCGTCTCGTCATTTAATAAAAGAAAAAAAATGTTCCAGATTACGCTAATAATTATAAATTGATACAAGCCGTCCAGTCCGTCGTTACAACACGTTTGTAAAGTGTAGACGACACATCGTAAGCTACCCTTATTTTGAAACGTTTACATTGACAGCTGAGAAATGAGGGATTATTATGAAGGGTGAGCTAGCTTGTTTGTAGAGACAGAATATAAATATTAGTTTTATATGGAAAAATTGATCAACCTGACCGAAAAATCGTTGATGACATGTATCAACTGTCACCCTTTATCTGACTCGATATTCGCTAGGTTTTATCATAAATAGTTTATAGGTAGCGTTTGACCACTATCTCACTTGATGGTCAGTGCCGATGTGGTCGAAGATGTTATCACACTAAACCTAGAATACTCACTGGCTCTCAAGGACTGCCGCCTGAACACACTATGTGTTTGGTGACAATTTTTCAAACTTGAGGGTGGTGGCTAGCCAGGCGGGTACTCGAAAGTACCCTACCATCATGCTGGGGATTTAATAACGTCGGCGGTCGCCGTGGCGCAGTGGTTAGTGTCATTGACATGACTTCTGTGTCTCCGGGACCCTGGGTTCGAATCCCAGCAGGGGCAAACATTCGTGCGATCGGGTCTTGGATGTTTGTGTGCTGTGATTGTATGTGTCTATGCCTCCCGCGATACAGGGAATCCTAGTGTGGGTCTGAGTGTCATTAAAAAAAAACCAATAACGGCTTTACCTTCACCGAAAGCTCAAGCTGTTGTTGGGATCGAACCAGTGTCCACCAGTTTGACAGCTAGTTGGTGTTAATTCTGTTTTTCACTCAAACTAACTGAAAGAGTATATTATCTTACATAAAACTATAATTCCGTTTACGCTAAGATTCTAATTTGGTTAACTCCACTGATTTTAGTATTAGAACAGGGTTTGCTGGTAGTTTGAGGCAGCAAGTCATTTTTTTTAAATGTCCTATCTTAAGATTGTCCTTCAAAGGTGTTCAATTTGAACGCAATTTTATTGCAACGTCATTAGGCCATTTTCAGATTGGCAATTTTAAACAGTTTTATGGAGTATTATCTACATTAGTAGTAACTAATGTAGATAATAATAATAATAATAATAACATCTTCGACCACATCGTCACTGACCATCAAGTGAGATAGTGGTCAAACGCTAGATCTATACAGTATAAAAATAGATAATGATTTTGCTGTCTGTACAACACAATGAGAGCATCACACAAGTGCCGCGGGGGATGCCCTGTTATTGATTTTACACTTTTGTGGGATTATGAGTCATTCGCTACTGCTTACTCAAGAATAGAGAAAATTAAATGTGAATCGTTTATTACAAATTGTAATTGCTTCGGTCTACTAGAACTTTTATTTGTTAGTAATCTTAGTGATTGTGATTTTCGCAATTGCCACTCTATTAAAAAATAAAAATTGTAGATGTATTTATGTTTAATTTGATCTCATATTTAATTGTGCTTGCCTATATTATATTAATTATTTTTATATATTATAATTCGAAGCAAACTCAGCATAGGATGTCCACCGACAAGACGGACAGATGACCTGATCAAGATCGCCGCTTCCAACCGGTTATATATCATAAAATAGTATTTCGTTGAAATGTTATGGAAAATGCGACTGTATAAACACCATGGTACAGCGAAGGAAATCGTAAAGCGATATCATCATCACAGGTTTCATTGTTCGTATGTTCATTGTAGGTCCCTAGCTAGCTTTTTGTGAGGAAACTAACAAACGAAACGATTGTTTTACCTATCTTTACAGTACTTCAACAGTTTCTAGCACACTTTTGAGTGTTGAAATCGGTTCCATTTGTTTGTAATTTTATTTTTTTACCCTTTTCAGTGACATTTGCTACGGACGGGATCAAATTGTCAATGTGTATATTCACCGAGTTCGTCACCCGCAACACAGTGAACGTAACACTTTTCAGTTATTGGAGTGTAACTCAAAAACCGCTTGACCGATTTTGACCACGCCACACGGAAAGCCCAACCAGCCAACCAGCTTTCAAATAAAAAAAGAATTATCAAAATCGATTCACCCAAAAGTTCAAAGGTGACAATAAAAACATATGGGTCGAATTGAAGAACCTCCTCCTTTTTGAAAGTCGGTTAAAAATGGTGGTTATTGAAAACATTCGCAAATGAAGAAAACGTTAGAATAGTAGCGTTATCACTTGTGTTTGAGAATTTGTTAGTTTCGACGGACGTAATGCAGAAACCTGTTCAATCCTTTGATTAGGGTAGAGAAAGTACTACCCGTTTATATATTATGTTTAAAATCGCAATATTGTCGAGTCTTTTAATTAGTTCGGTCTCTTTGAGGTACAGCGCTCTTTTTCTTTTCTATTAAATTCTATCATTCTATCACTATCTGTCTCTATACTTCTAATCTTATATTTATTTAAGCACATCGCCGTAACATCTAATTACATCAGACTGCTCGTGGAGTGTTACAATAGTAGTTTGTTTGGCGAAGCGACAAAGACTGTTCTGCTGTCTTTGTCTTCTTTTTAACATAGTTTTACTTAAAAATGATAATAAATACACAATATGTAGTGTTGATTCCGCGACTTCAAACTATTATTCCAGGATTTCATTCAGTGTGCACTGCCCTCCTTCACGTATAAATTGCATGCAGGAAGTATACTTATAAAGTACGATATACACATGCAGTCTTACGTAACTGGAACCTCTTCGACATGGGTATCCCTTCTGCACGAGGTATTCTCAGCTGTTGACTCGTTGAACTATTAAAAATTGTAATTTACTTGAAAACATTTGAAAGTGAGTTCCTCCCTATCATTACGTGTGAATTCAAAAACCTTTCCAACCAGCATTTGTAAGTTTGTCATTGCAATTTGGTTAACTGTTTATTGATGCATATATAATGAAGGTGTGTTTTTTGCGTCGCTTTTTTTTTTGGAACATGCGTCCGACATTGTAAATTTTGCGGAGCACAATCATTCTGCACACTTTACACTGTCGCTAAAATAATTTTCGTCATATTGCGATCATCACACGTCCGAATCTCCGAAATAAATAAGTAACATATGCGTTTTATTGAGATTACCTTATTCCGTTTAAAATAATATTATCCAATATGCTCATTAAAAAACAGCTAGACTATAAAAACCCTGCGCTATTCATATCTTCCCGTTGTACAAACATGAAAGATGACATAATGACCCTGCAACTACCCCCACAGCTTGTGCCCCCCTGCTATTTTCCATAAAGTGACATTCAAACATAAACTTTATTACATATAACATTAAACCTCATTTGTTGGTGGATCAATCAGTTGTATTTCTTCAATTTGAAATCTTAGTGTAAATGTCGTCAGTCGAAAGTTAACTCTTTTATCTGTGGAATAAAGACTGGTGTTCTGTTTATAGGAGCATTTTTTTCTTCGATATCAAAGTCTGGCAACAATGGGGATTTATCCCGCTGCCGCCGCCACCCCTCAACGCATGCGTACAAACCGCACCAACTTCAAGCCTATCAACCAAGCTGCCATAAACTACAACTTCGTCCCAGAAACTGTATATATATTTTACTTCATTTAATACTAAAATATAAAGTAAATATGAAATAAATCCGTCTACAAATCATCACAAATATATCGTCAAGGATTAGTGTAAATATATTGTGAAAACAGAACTGAGCATCGTAAGCAAGCGTGCGGCCCCAGATTTTTGATCAATAGAAGGTCTTTATTAATTTACTTGTGGTCTAGATAAGAAAGCATCGCTTCACGCCGTGTATTGTGTTCTATTCGCCTTATGATAGTAATATTAACTTATATTAGGCCTATTTGTGACAACGAACTTGTGCTTTAAGTGGTTAAAAATAAGAACTGTACATATATAAATTGTCAATTTTCGCGTAGTGATTAAGTGATTGTCGAATAAATCCTGTAATATGTCGAAACCTACCACGCTAAAGGCGCATAGACTGAGTGCTGAGTTTGCTGAGAAACGCAGTCAGGCCTTGAAGAAGTCAGATCCAACGAATTCATAGCAACCAACCGTAAGTACAACCACTGTTATTATTGCTCAAGCTAAGTGTTTGTTTTCAAGTATTGTGAACGTCGAAGCATTCTAGATGCACGTGGTATGGTATAAAAAATGAAAAATATCATAACTTGTTTAAAACCTTTGTAGGCAAACATAACAAACGACTATCATATCTTAAAAATACTTTTCAATTTTGTTCCGCCAGGTAAAGTATGGAATTCCTTAATCTTTGATAATTATATTTTTACTTTTGTTTTTATTTACCAATAATGCAAAAACTAAGTATTGCCATTGTCCAAAGATACGTTAAAAATGTTAAAAAGCAAAAACAATTTTATACCCCCGATTTTCCTTAACATAGAATAAAATACTATATACTTATATAGTAATATACAAACGTAGGTATATTTGTCGTCTGTCTTATTCTTTGCAATGGCTCTAAAACAGAACTATTATTGCTTATTAATAAATATATTATTAGAAGTACTATTTGTTACATTTTTTTTGTCACATAAATAGAGTAGAATCTTTCGGTTTATTGAATTTTTATGTAAGACTTTTATGTCATAGACCTTCTGGACGGTCAATCAATATCATCCGAAAAGAACCAATATTATCACGAATTCTTTTTTAAATTGTTAACTCATTACGATTTCATTTGTTTAAGTACTACGATCAAAACAATTATGTTAAGCTATAATTCCGTGGTATTAAGGTCATGCTTTCATTGATGGAATCGCTGTAGTCATAGTACAAAGCACATGATGTTCTAGTATCCAACATGGACGCCACAGCTGTTTGACATACGCATGCGCTGTTGGTTTCCCGCCATGCGCCAGTTGCTATCTTTTTATCACGATTTTAATAGTCAAACCCTATCCATGATTTTCATATAAATAAAAAGGAAGTCCGTCTTTTTTTCGAAATCAAAATACTATGATCTCGTCCTAAAAAACTCTTGACGAAATGAAGACCAAGTTTTAAAAATATATCAGATACCGAGTAGTTTATTTTGTAATGAATAATGGAAGCACTCAGATAGTTTTCATATTAAGAAAAAATTGTTAGAGGTACCCTCTGTCTTTGAAAGAATAATTCAACATTGATGGTAACTATAGGCCAAATTCACGGATTGTGCAGTTGCCAATAGAGCAATGGATTATGTTGGACACTTAGATAGAGATAATTTGAAGCTAATAATGCTGAACGAGGTACTCAATGAATTAAAATTAGAACCTAGAACTTTTTTTAATTGTATTAATTTATGACATTCTGAACTTTACATTACAGAAAATTCTATGTAAGATACTGTTCAGCTTTATTAACCTTGCGTTAGGCTCGTTTGACCCATAGGTAAAAGTTAAATTAGGTGTGCCGATTAATGTAGAACGATTATATAGATGAGCTCTAGGATCCATATATATAACCTGTAGATTTTTCTGACCTGTAGATTGTAATAAATTACAATTATAATTATATTGAAATTTCATTAGCCTCTATACCATCTCAATCAAAACACTCCCAGAATTTATTTTATTTAACACTTATTTCGGAAGTAAACTTTAACTTGCGTAACATTTGTTCGGTGGATTTGACCTTTTTTTTCCTTATGGCCATGACGCGCTATGCATCTTGTGCCAATTCCAGTATTGAGGTAACCATAAGCTCACATCACATTCAATATCAGGTCTTCAGTGCCTTAAGCGGGTGAATAGGTTGCTTCTAAGTTTGCGTACTACACCTTAGACCGCGTCGTCACTTAACATCAGGTGCGACAGTGCTCAAACGTAAGCATATAATCTTAAAAAAAATGCTTTGAACTTCGATTCTCGTAAGCCTCAAATTGTTCGAATCGTCTTACAAAGTGTATGTATGTGTTATCCAGTTGTTTATACTATAAACAATTGAATAATATAGATAGTTACACGTACACACTGTCAATTATCCGTGTCACAGTTTCACTAGATATATATTGCAGTTAGTTCCGAGTTCACTAGTTTTACGCTGCGATACGCCTGCGGCAGTGCTTCGTGCTCCGCCCACAGCCCCTCAAGCACATCGATAAAACTCCTGTTATTGAAAAATTCTTCGTTTTTGGTCATCTTTTTGTCTCTGCATTACCCGTGCTCTTAGCCAGTGTTAAGTATTGCAGAGTTTTGTTGCCTCACATTTTGGGTATTGAAAGCTTTGCCCGAAACTCCCTCCCGTTACCCCTTTGATTAAGTAGAGGTATTTTACTGAGACTTTAGCTAGATATAGCGGAAAGAAATGAAGAAACTAAAATGTATGATTTAGGCATTCCACTTTAACGCACCTTACGATTAATTATCTAATAATCCAAAATAATAACTTAAGCAAACCTCATTCTAGAAAATGAAAAGAAATATATTGATTCTTTTCCGACAATACTTCCCGCCACAACCCAAAAAGCAGTTTATTTTTGTCATATTAACTACTGTGAAAATACATATTTGTCAACGAACCCAATTCAATTCCACTACACGACCGTAATTGTCGCTTTATTGCATTCTTGCTGGCTGTGTTGTGGATTACAGCGTACTTTATAGTGTATTTTAATGTGTGTGTTGGCATTCATTTAAATTATATTTTGTTTAATTACTCAGGGAGTTAGATGGTTTGTTTGGATTTCACTAATAGTTCGACTGGAATTTGTATATTGTCTATTTGAAAAATGTTTTGCTACCGGTAGCGGAAGAATTTAATATTTAATCTGTTTTATATCGCGCTTTAGAATGTTACAATACTTTTTTTATATTGATTGTGTCATATTTTTAAAATTACTCATAAAACAAATTATTATTTAAAAAAGATTTTAATTACCTACTTAGTTCTAGATGAATTATACGGGGAGACCTTGCAATATTTTCGCAAGTCTTGTAAATGCTTGCAGTGAAAAAAAAAATATTTTAAATGAATAGACCGGATCTTTCCGCGCGTTGATTGTTCATTTAAAGAAACTTGTAGTTTTATTATAAAACTAACTGCGCCCCGCGGTTGTACCCGCGTGGTGATCATTGATGATGATGATGAAATGTAGCCTATGTGTTATTCCGGGAGCTGAAGTATCTACATTCCAAATTTTATCCAAATCCGTTCAGCCGTTAGAGCGTGATTGAGTAACAAACATCCATCCATCCATCCATTCATCTATCCAAACTTTCACATTTATAATATTAGTGGGATTATTACGTTCAATAGCAATTGTACACAAAAGATGCTTCAAAGATATCCAATACATTATTAAAATATCAGTTAAACTTTAAAAGCGTGTATACCAATTTTTATCTAAAGAAAACATTTGCTCTATAATGTATTAATTAATTATCTCTCATTATATGTGTACTGGATACCTTCAAACCATATTTTGTGTATAATTGAACGTAATAATGAAATTATAACAAACCGCACGCGTATCTTTCGACATTCTTAGATAACTTTTATAGCAGTAGCACTGTATGAGAGTTCGCCCGGGGAAGTACTGCTACCATATATATATATGTACTGCCACCATATATATATCTACCGCCAGGCAGTAGTGTTCGCATTATTGTGTTCCGGTGAAATTACAGGCACATCAACTTTAAGTCTCAAGGTGAAGAGCGCAGTGCAGTTCTTTACGAGTTGTATCTGTGTCTGCGCAGTGGTCACCACTTAACAACCCGTTGAGATAAGTTGATATGGAATATGTTTGTGTTAATTTGATTGTTATAGAAACAACAATGTCAAATCTTTCCCCTATGTAAACTGAGTAGGTAAGCTTATTCAAGAGCTTGAGTAAATACAAACACCGTGTTCGTAATAAACCCTATAAGCTCTGGCAATACTGGGCAATCTTGGCATGAGTCATGGCAGTACAATAACCCCGTCGAGACGGACGGAATTCCGGATCTGTCGGCGGATTAGTTGCCGGATATACAGACGAAGGCCCGGAGTTAGAGATAGCGTGTATACTTGTCGATAACTTAATCGGTATATAGTTTGTCGGAACGGACAGACAAATTAACGAACAATAAAACGTGAAAACAAGGGGGGTGACATGACCTCACTAAGATCCTTGTAGAGGTCAATGGGATATCTATGACTAGTATTGGACGTCTAATGGCTGATACGATAATCCATTTCACTTTAAAATTGACTTTGTTTATATCTAACTCTAGTAAGATACTTTCTAGTACCCATCTACTAGCCGCTACCAATTAAATATCAAGTTGGAACAATTTGTCAGTTAAGAAATAGTTGGTATGGTATAGAAATAGTTGGTATATGGTAACCTCATAGACCACTAAGTAAGGCACAGAATGAACGCTTGGTGTATATTAGAAAACAAATTTATCCCTTATCATTTTTATATAATCTTCGGCTCTTACACCCTTTTCAGACGGACGCCGAGGACCACGAAAGTAAGAATCTAGCAAGACAAAGAGACAAATTCATAACTTCCTTCTCTTCTTCCACTCTCAACCTCCAAAAAAAATTGGTTGTCTGTAGTTTACGGACGATAGATTTACGTGATAACGTCATAATCATTTATGATTTTGACTTCGACTTCGACTTTGACTTTGACTTTGATTATTTTATGTAATACAAAACTCAGGTGGAACGTTACGCGGAACGTTACGCGGAACGTTACTATTTTTCATGAGTGTTGCTGGTATTCATCAATTTATAAAACGTTATCACGTCAAAAAAACTTACAGTCTCTGGTAGGCATTATAAAATTTATGAATCTAAAGTTCTATCAATAAATGAAAGTGATGGACTGCATTCGACATTTGGAAATTTAATAGTGTGCACATACAAAATAACATTAACTTGACCAATAAGTAACTTAATAACTCGCCGATGACTTCCGAGTTATTTTTGTCTTTTTTAAATTCTAATTATTACAATCTTGTCTGCTATGATCATTGATTCCTGGTCGTCCCATTTCATAAAGAGTCATTTTGTGTTAGGTGACGGCGATGTAGTCATTGTCTTAAAAGTTGATGACCTACGTAGTTTTTATTTAATTAGTCTCCGTAATCGACCGGAACCATGAACCAGAAAGATCGATGGAGACTATTTTTCTATTTGTTTGAAACGCGAACCCTCAGTAAAGAAAGAACGGGTATAATAACATTTCTAAGCGAATAGAGCCGTAAACGGCAAGAAATGGCAGTCTTTAAACTAGCGAAGTCCGTAAACATGGCTGCGTTTAAGGCGATAAGAGTTCATTGCACTTCAGACAAAGAGAACATTTATTTTTGCTAAGCCTAGAATGGCCCAGCTGGTAAGACTGTATGGCAACAGCAGCGGTTTTTAAAATTAAGCTTGTTTATTTTTTAAGTTAATGCGGACCCCTTCTGACCTGTCTTTGTAGAGATCAATGGGGAAGGCTTTGTCTAGCAGTGGACGTTCTATGGCTGAGATGATGATAATTTTTTATGTTAAATCTAATAATATTATGTAAGTCAAAGTTAAAATCAGAATTATTTATTTAATCCTCAATTCAATACAGACTAACGCCGCGTTAGTCGCGAAAGAAGTCTATATTTAACTGTGTTGGACTTCTGTTCAAGCTCTGATCTTGCGCATATCACATTTCCAACACCTAATGTGCCAGTAGGCATTATTACGGTAATAATTTGAATTTAGTATGGACGACCTGAGCTATATTTATAACAGGAAGAAAATAAAGCCCTATATAGTAAAGCCCTTTTTAGACTGCTCTTTCGTGAAGGCTGAGGATCATTTAAAGACTATTTTTTATGCAACAGCTAGCAAACAAGCAGACGAGTGGCCTGATGGTAAGAGATCACAGTCTTATTTTTTTTTTTTATTTTTTTTTTTTTAATTGAGGGTATACCTTGACAATATTTTTTAAAACTCTGGTAGCTCTCCTTTTGAAGAATCCCATATTGTAGCTACTCGAGTACACCGAGGGAGGAAGCTCGGTCCACATTTTGGAGGTGTGTGGCAAAAACAATCGGTTCAATCGCACAGTTTTAATATATTTTATACTGTATAGATGTAGCGTTTGACCACTATCTCACTTGATGGTCAGTGAAAATGTGGTCGAAGATGTTATCACGCTACACCTAGAATGCTCACTGGCTCTCAAGGACTGCTGCAGAACACACTATGTGCTTGGTGACAGTTTTTCAAACTTGAGGGTGGTAGCTAGCCAGGCGGGTATTCGAAAGTATCCTTCCACCATGCTAGGACTTTGATAACGGTGTTTACCTTCACCGGAAGCTCAAGCTGTTGTTGGGGATCGAACCAGTGTCCGTCAGTTTGACAGACGACGCTCCCCCCGCTGAGCGCTTCAAAAATCAAATCAATATAGTCAAAAAAGGGTAGTTAAAATAAGAGAAAATCAGTACGCTGAAATACATGTCTACCCTCTTGAGGATTGTAATTCTCGTAACTATCATGTAATAAATCATCGTTATATACGCGATGTGTTAGAATCGTGTCAAGTTACAATTTATGATTCGCATACACTTGACGCTTAATTAGAAATAAGATATACAATTTGCAGTTTTACCTTTAACTACCGGAAACAAAAGGCTTCTTAGAAATATATATTATTCAAAAAGTGCGCATAAATTGTCAAATCGTCATTACCGGAGGGGGGACTTGTAGCGGTTCATTAAAGTTTTTCTAATAACTATTTGATAACTCGACATGTCGAGTTTTAAGTTATGAAAAAGTCGCTCTAGGCCATAATAATAATGTACGTATAAGCCATTCACTACGCTGGCAGATTGTTAGACTAGTCGCCAGTCGCCAGTCGCCAGTCGCTTGACCATATGCTAAATTTGAAAATGTTGAGTCTTTTCAGCTTATTTTGTCGAAAGACCTAGGTATATGTCTAGTAAACTTAAAAAAATACCATTTATGAAGGTTTATTCCGATTAAACAAAATTTGATTTAATTTTCACATTTATTGAGGATAAATATCAATAACAGCTGAACCAATTTCGATTTTCATATTCCTTGAAGTACGAGGATGGTTCTTGCGGAGAGAAAAAATTAAAAAAATGTCTGAAAAAGTCTAAGTACAACACTTTTCTATATTCCCAAAAGATTCGTAATAATACTTAAAAGTAAATTTAAGTGTTAGTGGAAAGGTTCCGGCAAAACAATTAAGTGACTTTAGTATAAATATCGATTAGTATAAATATCGACTGAATATCGATTAGTATAAATATCGACTGAATATCGATTAGTATAAATATCGACTGAATATCGATTAGTATAAATATCGACTGAATATCGATTAGTATAATAATCGACTGTTAGATAACGAAGTGATCCTATAAGGGTTCCTTTTCTTTCCGCTTTGAGCTCTAAAATTATCTATTTATTTACCGTCGCGAAGGTGTTTTATACTATATGAGCCAAGCCAGTGATCTGAAAGTTCGTCGTACACGACTGTGTTTGCACTCGCCTCGAGCACTAAGCTTACACATGTACAAACTTATTCCGTTAATGTGTGTGCAGTAACTCGTACTCGAGCTGAAGTTGTACTCACGAGCTGGAAAGACTAACTTCCATTCCTTACTAAATCTCCTTTCTAGTTTAGTGTTGTCTCACTACAAATATATTAATTATGTACTAACTAGTGTACTCTTTCATTTAAAGGTGATATATAATAGAGACTATTAGTACAATGTCGTTCATATTTTTGAAGCAAAAAGTTCCGCTACTACTAGGAATCGAATCCACATCTAGATAGGTGGCGCTAAGAAAAGCATCCCCGTCAATGATATTATATGTTTATATGAGGTAGACGGTAGTGTGTGGCACAAGCGCGCGGAAACTGAGGCGGTAAAATTAAGTCAATTGTAGTAATTTTCATTATGACGCGTATTTCAAGCGCAAGTCTAAACATATAGCTATCCTTTTCTATATTATTTGTACCGTATCATCTGTCGCTGTAAGCATGTTTATGTCGTAAAGGAACAAAACCTGAGCACCGCGCAGTATGAATATACGTCATCTTTAGTAAAACATCATTGATCCCCGTAAGATTTTGTTACTGAAGAAAAAATAACGGACTGCTCGTAGAGTGCTACTATGTAGCTTATTTGCCGATTTTATTCCTCATTACTTTTCCACTTAATTCTGATATATATAACCCTAAACTGACCCTAAATTTTGCTGCATCTAAACTAAAGATGCTTAAGCAACACCAAAAAAAGTCCATCTAAAAAGTCCTAAGAGGAAGTTCTAAGAAAGAGCCAGGTCAAGAGTACTCTAAACCCACGCTCTTGTATGAAAGGTTTGATGAGCGTGGATGAAGCGAAAAAGTATCTCGGGATCGTAGCAATTGGAAGGCTGTGGTCCCTGCCCACCTCTACGGGAAAGAGGCGTGAATATATGTATGTATGTATGTCAAAGAGTCCAAGATTATTGTGTAGGTACAGACAGATTTTGTACCAAAATGGTTCTGTTACTTTTTTTGTCATAATATTTGTCTACACCAATGTATGGTGTAGACAAATATTATGTTACCAATTTTCATAAATAATATTTCTATATAATCTATTAATATTTATTTTGTTATTATTAATCATGTTCTGCTTTGTATATGTACCTCATTCAATTACGATCTAGCCTTTAGACTAATGAGTAATTTACTTTTGACTTAATTTGCGAAAACTAGTATTGTAACCTTTTAAATATTATTCCATTCGAATAGACTTTTGATTTAATAATGCTTGTAGTTTCTTAGAAATTAAAAATATATACTAGACGTATGTGTTTTTTTTGAGACCGATGTGATAGTTAAATTGGTATTCCGCTAAAATAACCATTGCATCTCAATTGCATTGCAGGCAATCCTTGCATTGCGGTAGATCTGTGTATGCAATTATAATTCAAGTATAGAATAGCATAACAAATACCTAGTATGGGTGTATAATAATTTGGCACAGAGTTGGATCATAGTCTGAAATAACACAACGGCCCAAAGAAATGTACGGCTTTTTTGGGATAAATAAGGTAACTGTAAAACCGAAAAATTACATAATCGCTCAATATATTGTGCTACAGAGCGTTCAAAATATTTTTTCGCACCTTTTAAAATGATGTGATGATTTTGATTTTGTAAAAAATTGCAATCTGTATTATAAAATTTATAAGCAGAGGAGGTAAAGAGTTTTATGGTATATTGCATTAACATCATGCAAGGCGAAACTTACGTTCAAATTTTTTAAGGTAAAAATTCGGCTACTCATGAGATTTGAACCCTCGACTGCAGAATCAGGTTTCACTGCAGGTTCAAATCCTACAGTAGCTGACATTTTTTCTTCAAAAATTGTATCGTGAAGCAGGTAAAGGTATCCTTATTGCGATACCACCGTGTGTTTTATTTGTAGGCGACGGGCGGCGGGTCCCTGCTTCAGCACATCCGGCGGTGTCAGGTTTCACATGGCTCCGATTTATGAGACAACCCTATCCGCTTTGTTTTATGTCTCCATGCTACAATTCAGTTTTATGAAAATATATGTAAGTCGGAAAATGCTTGTGTCAGATACCGTGAGGAGTAAATTCGATATTCTGATAGGTACGAGGTAGATGGTAAGGCCAAACGCTTTTTTTATGGAGAATAAGTAAGCGTTTCACCACTCTCATATCAGCCATAGAACGTCCACTGCTGGACATATGCATCCCCCATATAGGGGGTTTGCCAATACTCGCCACGCTTGGCAGGCGGGTTGGCAGTATGATTTTCGATCCTCAGAAGGCGCCGCTGCCCACCTTCTGGTACGTGATCCCTTAGCCGACTCTTACGGCACCCGCGGGAATTGATGGGTGAGTACTATTCTAGGCCGGTACCACCGCGGCACCGGGCACCGCGGTTTGACCACTATCTCACCGGATATGAAGCCCGTCTAGAAGATTCCTAGTCACTTCTATACGGAAACGCAGATTAAGGTAGATTCAGACAGCTTAAGCTTACACTAGGACGAGGAATCAAGGATTTATCATTCTTGTTATTGCTCTGTCCCATGCGGCGGAACATAATTGACCTAGGAACTTTTTTTATTTCATAGATAGTTTAAACAAATGCCATGTCAGTTCTGACTGCAGACGGGTTCTGAGTGGAGACCACGAATCTGCAAACATGTGTAGGACACCCTCAGGCTTCGATCGATGACGGAGTGACGATTTTCGCAAAATAGTAAGTGCCAAATGAACATATATAGCAGCGTGCAATTTATGAAGACAAACGCCGATCTATAAAAAAATACATATAAATACATTTTTGTAAGTCGAAAGTATTCGGACAGATACTGTAAATATTCTGTTTGAAATAAAATATTGCTTCGTTCCAAATACTGAAGAAAGATATATTGCACAATAGACACGCTTTTAAATATAATATTAAACCTAAAAGACGTGCATGCAAAGCGGATAGCTCATACATTATAAAGAATCCTGTAAAGATGGTCCATTATTCATGAGTTTTCTATCAGAATCACGCATTGCGAATTTACATAGATTTCTGAACTCAGGACATGGGACGCATCTGGCTGGTGTAATACAGTTTTTATTATTCGATTTGGAAAATAGATCGCGCGGTAAAGTGTCGCCTCTGGCCGTATCTGTAAGTCGCGTTATATATAGCCTTTGACAAGTCTTTAATTATGGATAGGAAATTATTCTCATAGATTAAACTGCAAATGAATGGAACTGGGCTTGAAGCAATGATAGCTCAGCAGTGGGAGCGTCTTCTGTCTAACTGATGGACGCTGTTCGATCCTCAGCAACGGCTTAAGATTCCGGTGAAGGGAACACCGATTACCAAACTCCCAGCGTGGTGGTAGGGTACTTTCGAGTACCTGCCTGGCTATTTACCAAGTTTCAACAAAAGCTGTCACCAAACAAATAGTATGTTCAGGCAGCAGTCCTTGAACTTCAGTTAGCATTCTAGGTCTGGCGTAAAAGAACTTCGACCACATCGTCACTGACCATCAAGTGAGATAGTGGTCTAACGCTAAATCTAATAAAGTATTAAAAATAATAGTATGGATAAATTTAAGTACGTACTACAAGTTTGTTATTTGCATGGTTGTAGGTATAACCCCTACTGGCGTTGAGGCCACAAAATTTGCGCGGAATAAATTATTTAAAACAGGCTCACTAGCAAATGCCTTAGGAACACCTCTTAATTTAGTTATTTAGTATAAACCCCTTCACTGAACTTCATCTTAGGTGGCTCGCAGTCAAAGATCATATGTCAATGCTCGCATTTGACATCGACGATGGGTAGTCATAGTCCTTACCTGATTTTACCCCTAGTCGCTTTTGTGAACTTGCAAATACTAAAAGTAACAGAACAACAGTCACACTTCCCATTCTTCCTAATTGACTAAAATAAATTAGTTTCCACACGTGTTGTGTTACGCAACATTCCAACAAAGAGTCCATCTCAGGAAATCACGTCCCAAAATGTCACAGGAAACGCCTCCGTCACGCTTCCTTTAGTGTCTACACCACCGGAGCTGTTTTATATTCAGAGCTGGTGTGTCTGTCTGTCATTATCATTACACGCTGCCGAATTTATAACTTGGAGATTGACTTTGAATATACGATTTATGTGACATTGTTATGTGTAATCCATTAAACCGGGAAATCTTAATAGTGCTTGGCTATATTTTAGAACAATACGTTCTATTTTTTGAAGGGAAAAAATCGGATACTATCCTTTTTTGAATCCGACTACAGTATACAGATGTATATAAGGAAGGGCAAAAAATTGAATGGTTAGTGAAGCAGTAGTGAATAGCTTAGATGGCAAAGCGACAGGACGGTATTCTACAGTCGAGGGTTCTACCCTTTAGTAGCCGAATATTTTTCTTCAAATTTGAAAGTAATTTCCGCCTAGCATGATGTGAATGCAATAAAACATAAAACTAAGACAACTAATTCGGTTGAATGCTTATATTCGTGGCAGTTGACGGGTTAACGATACATGGGAGCTTAAAGTTTCGGCTGCTAGTTGAGGTGACAAAGAAGTGAAATCATCATCTCAGTCATTGGACGTCCACTGCTGGACGTACTACTGATTTCCACAAGAACCGGTTGGAAGCAACCCGCATCCAGCCCTTGCTCGCGTTCTTAGTTAGCTCGTCTGTCCACCTGGTCGGTGGCCGTCTCTATGCTGCACTTGCCAGTCCGTGGTCTCCATTTGAAAACCTTTCGACCCCAACGGCCATCAGTACTTCGCTAACTTGCTAATCCAGTATAACCCAGTTATCAGTGACTTGTTTTTAGCGATCTTCTTCATTTCTGATCCGATTGCGTGTAGAAAACCCGACCATAGCCCTTTTTATACCTTGTTGTGCGACTCTGAGCCGTCTCACAAGGCAGTCAGAGACCACGTTTCAGTTCCGTAAGTCATCACTGGTAGGTAACACGCTACATCGTCTTGTCGTCCAAAATACGGCAATGCCTTAAAGAAGGTCTTCTGACAGTGCAGCAAAGCTCGGTCATCCGGGTAGGACCTTATATGGCAGGACAACGTTTGCTAGGTCACCATCTAATAATAAATTTTAATATACAGAGTTTTATATCTTAAAATCTCTAAATGAATGTAGTTCGTCATAGTTTTTCAAAGTACGTAACTATTTTCTATTCTATTTATTAATGTGAAACTATTTTTTCCTTATTTAGGTGTTTAATCTCGTTTAACTTCACTATATATGACACCTACCCAAACCTTTTTTTTTTTTTTTATTTGTGTACATATGTGAATGTCATACGCAACATTATAGTCATAGTTTATAAGTCTAAGTAGTTAAGCATGTAAAAAGTGCACCATTTAAGAAATAAATGTATTTGTATTTGTATATCACGTACAAGTGTAGAAATTGACACAGTTTTATTAAATTAGTGTCCTTTTAATTATGCATAGCTACCTACCCAAAATTTATCTGCACAGTTATTTCTGTTTTAGTCTCGTTTGCGCTTTGAATATTTTAGCTTATTCGAATCCCTCTGGCATGATATAGGTCTACTTAACCCGGAATATTCGATATACAAATGGTATGAAATAGATAACTCCAGAACGGTATAATCCCAATGGTAAGTAATGAGAAATAATAGGCTGTTTCTCAAAGTTAAACTGGAACACTCGTACCTTTCATATTTAGTGCTTCATATTTATATTTCACTAGTTCACTAGTAATTCCCGTTGTTTCACCCGCGTGGATTACGGTTTTCCCCTACTTCAATTATCCCCACGGGAACTATACTTTTTCCGGGATAAAAGTAGCCTATGTGTTAATCCAGGGTTTAAACTATCTCCATACCAAATTTCATTGAAATCGGTTTAGCTGTTTGAGCGTGAAGAAGTAACAAACATACACACAAACTTTTGCATTTATAATATTAGTAGGAAGTAGGATTCATAGGATAATTAGTATAGGTACATAATGGTAGTAATTCTGTTATTTACGATACAATCAGATGAAAATAAAGACGCTTTTTAATTGTCATAGAGTACTTGCGTCACAACATAGGCTAACAATATTACTTATAAATAACTAGTGTTTCACCCGCGTGGATTACGGTTTTCCCGCTACCCCGATCATCCTACGGGAAATATACTTATTCCAGGATAAAAGTAGTCTATGTGTTAATCCAGGGTTTAAACTATCTTCATACTAAATCGTAATCGGTGTAGCCGTTTGAGCGTTAAGAAGTAACAAACACACACACTTACACACAAACTTTCGCATTTATAATATTAGTAGAATTTTTAGGCATTCGATGAGTGTACAAGTATGCACACGCTGAACATTTGCAGCACTCACACTTACACTTGCACACTTGCATGCTTACGCTGCGCTGTTTTTCAGCATAACCCTGCTCGGTATGACGTCAAACGAGAAGTATTGCACATCAAAAAACAGATTACATAAATAATCATTACACGATGGACGATGAAAAAGAAACAAACAATTATTATATATACTACCTGCTTACTATAATTCTACTACTATTTTGGTAGATAGCAATTGATTTCACAACATTAACCATTTCCAATAGAGTTCGTGTTTTTGTATATTATACAGAAATTGTTGATTGTTATCGTAATATAGAAGTCCATTGTGTAGTGTGAAATTAAAAACAAACATTTCGGATAATTAAGGCATTGTCATTTATATCTAAAGGTTAGAATGGATTGGTCTATCATATTGAAGTTAATTGTATAAACAGTGAGTGTTTAATGTCTTTTCATTGAAAACTGTCTTGATCTGTGAATATTATCGTAATAGTGTGGTTACGCACTGGCAACAGCAAACAGCAAAATGTTGGAAAACATTCGTAGAAATGTGTCAGTCGACAGTGTGATTCGCCGAATGAGTAAGTTGAGCATAATTTCAGTAATAATGTGTTTTTTAAAAATATTATTAACATAAGTACAGACATGTAAAAAAAAGAGAAAAAATTTGAATAACATTTAACAAAATCTGTCTATCTACGCGAGTGTGAAACGCTAATTTAATATTGCATAAACTATTACAGATATGTTAAATGCTGATACAAGTGCTGCTAAAATGCAGGTTATAGGGGTGTCGATGCCATGTAAATACTTTTATTATATATACTAGCTACGCCCCGGGGTTCACCCGCGCTGAGTTTGTATGGGAAAAGAAAATTGTTGTTTTTACTATTTTTCTCGTAATTTTTGACGTATTTTCTTTCAGTAACAATCTGCCTTGTGCATAAAGAAAAATTAAAATAAAGTAACTGGTCGTGCCGTTTTCGAGTTTTGAGGTTAGAAATTTGAAGATTGAAGAAGAATTTGACGATTCATTATTATTTATCTATATAAATTCTACGTCAGTATTGCAAGTATAATTATTGATATATTAGATATATTGATTTAAATTAGATTTAAGAAAAAAAAATGCCAATATAACATTAAATGTATTTGCATATTCAAGATATCCAGCACGGATATAACAGTGTGATTAAACCCAAAGCCAGTCAATCTGGCTGATGATGATGGGAAAAAGATTACGTTTATATGTAGGTATCAGAATTAACATTATAATTTTGCAAAAACTTGACCTATCTTGGTCTAGCTTCGTAAATATTAATATTTAAAATATTAAAATTTATGTATGAATCATTCATCTTGTCATTTGCTTATTGAGTGTAGCGTCATAAAGCTGCTGGACATTTTACATCTAATAATCACGAAGCTGTATTTGGAACGTCGCCAGACCGTGTCCCCGGCGCCTGCGGCGATCTCAGTTTTTGCTTTACACTCTTAAGGATAGTGTACAAGAACGAATAGTTATTAGTGTTAGCCCCTTAGAAGCATAAAGTGAAAAATTGACGATCGTCGTGGAGCATAGCATATATAGCGCCCTGGGTTCGATGCCCAGCAGGGGCAAACATTTGTGCGATGAGTGTAGATAGATAGTGTCTCGGGTCTTAGGTGTTTGTATGCTATGATTGTGTGTTCCATGCCTCCGGCGACACAGAGAATCCTAGTGGGGGACTGACTGAATGTGATAAAAAAAAATGAAGATTGCGAATGTGTGGGCGTTTGTTTTATATTATGAAATAGCTGGGGTGTTAGGCGAGCTAGCAAGCAATCTTAAGATGTTGTGAGATACCCTCAATCACTCTTACACACTTAATACTGCTACCGGAAATAGAACTATACTTAGAGCCGGTGAGACAAATTGTACCTGTACATCTCTTTTTTCATTTATTTGTTTTTTGTTAGATGATCACATAAAGCACCACGATGAGTTTAGCCCGAATTGGAAGAACCAATAAAACATGGAAGATATACCACCTATACGTACGAAGCGTTTTGCTTCCACTTTCTTAATGCGTACTGCCAAGGAATGGAACTCGTTGCCCGAGTCTGTGTTTCCCGATATGTACAATCCTGGAGGTTTGAAGTCGCGAGTGAATAGGTACCTTCTAGGTTTGCGTGCTAAATCCTAGACAACGTCATCACTTAACATCAGGTGAGACAGTTGTCAAACGCAAACTTATAATATGTAAAAAAAATACGTATTTTTGTTTTATTGGAGAAGTGTGACATCTTTTCTTTTTATACATTATATTCATAAATAAACAATATTCTATTTTAATTTGTTTCACTTACTTAAGGTTCAGTCTGGTTTCTCTCTCTCAGCCATGCGCGTCCACTGCTGGACATATGCCTCCCCTATATAGGGGTGTTTGTTGACTTTTATGAATGGAATTATAATACTAGTAGCTCTAATTCACTACGCTAGCCAATGGGGTTGTTACTTACACAGCATAAAACTTCACTAGCAGTCTATCAACTTGGTTTTGACCGCGCAGAGAATGTTGCTTGACCTAGATGGCCGGATAAGATTGCAAAGGCAAGAACATTTACTAGCTTCTCTACAAGTTTTTCTTTTTTGTTTCTTCCAATTCTTCATTAATAATTATAATAATTTAGTTATTTACTCTTCTATTTTTTGTGGTAAACAGCAGTCTGTCCATAGCTTTATAGTCATGTTGTTTCGTTTTATAGTTGGAAGCATAGAATGGATAATAGTTACTATATGCGGTGCGTCACCTTAAATAGTCCGTGGCTAGTAACTGCGATACAGTTCAGCTTAACGAGTCGATTGCTTTATTTTCACCTCAATGAACATAACTATACAAACATACATACGTATCTTGTTTATCTGTTGTACATTTACGGGTCTGCCATACTATACCAACGAGCAGATATTATTTATAGTCAAGTCAAGTCAAGTCACGAGTGAACAGATATCTTCTAGGCAGGCGTGAATCATCGTAGACCGCATCATCACTTAACATCAGGTGAGATAGTGGTCAAACGCCTGCCTATTGTGAATAACATAAAAAAAAATAAAAAAAAATTATACTAACAATTTTTTTACCAAAAAATGGCACCGACTTCAACCAATGATCCTCATATAAACATATAACATCATTGACTTCAACCTTCGATCATGTATTCTTGATCGAAGACTTCAACACTTAAAAGTGTAAAATAACTTATTGAAGTCGGTACTGTTCAAAAGTAACTATTATCAAAATATTGTGCTGATGGTATCGACTTCGACAAGTTATTTCACACTTTTGAGTGTTGAAGTCGGTTCCATCCATCATTTTACCCTTTTCAGTGACCGTTGCTACTCACGGGATCAATTGTCATTGTGTATGTCTCTTCACCCGCATATACGTATGCGTGGACGACATTATAATGTCATCCATGTATACATAGCACTTTTCAGTTATTGGAGTGTAACTCAAAAACCCCTTTTAAAATTTAAATGGGGCCACAAGGAAAACACCAGCTTTCAAATAATAAAAGTATCATCAAGTTCACTTGGTTAAAAATTCTGAGGTAACAAACATTTTTAAAAAAAATTGGTTGTCTGTAAAGTCGGTTTACGGACGATAGATTTACGTGATAACGTCACAATCATTTATGACTTCGACTTCGACTTTGACTTTGACTTTGATTATTTTATGTAATACAAAACTCAGGTGGAACGTTACGCGGAACGTTACTATTTTTCATGAGTGTTGCTGGTATTCATCAATTTATAAAACGTTATCACGTCAAAAATTCTTCCTTCTTTTGAAGTTGGTATAAATATATTGGTTCTTAGCGAATAAGGAATGACAGTTGTTTATGTGTAATCATATTTAAAGGCTTAACAGATGCTGATAAAATTCACATTACACAAACATCAAAATCCAGGACAAAGCTCATCACAAAATTGATTTCTCCAGCTGGCATTCGAACTCAAGGTCCCGTGAACAGAAATCAAGTCACTATTTTCGGTATTTTCTATTTGATCATTAAATAAAATGTACAGTGACATTCCATGCATCCACTGAGCACCATATATTATAATATTTATAACAGATATGTAGGTGATACACAGAGACTGGTATATACAATCTGGCCCGGGTCACAATAAGAAATTACCTAATAAAATCCATTATTGCTGAATACCTACAAATACAAATGTGTTTATTTCCTTAAAAAGAGTTGCAGATATGGTTATGTGGTACACATGTTTACAGACTTGTTTTATATCTAAGCCTTGTTTACGTTTACCTGGGTGAGCCCTAACTCCTAACTAGGTTACCCTTTTTTTCCCTTTATTACCCTGTGTTTGGTATATTTGTTCTCCTCGGTATTAAATGGTGTTTAATAAAATATGCATTGAAATTGAGAGTCGCCGTGGCTCAGTGGTCAATGCTATGACTTCTGAGTCTCTGGATCACTGGGTTCGAATCCCGGCAGGGGCAATCATTTATGCAATGAGTGTACTGTGATTGTGTGCCAATGCCTCCCGCGACACGGTATATTAGTTGGGGGGCTTAAGTGTGATACAAAAAAAATACGAGTAGGCACATAAGGTATGTCAACTAATTTTCGTAATTAGTGGAAGTTATTATATAAAACAGTTTGATTTAAGGATTCGCAGGTTCTTCGATTGACAATTTTGTCACAGACCATTGAAGTATTACCTACTAACATTATAAATGCGAAAGTTTGTGAGTATGAATGTATGGATCTATGTTTGTTACTCTTTCAACTCAAACGGCTGGACGGATGTGGATGAAATTTGGTATGTAGATACTTCAAGTCCCGGAATAACACATAGGTTACTAGACATCATCATGATTAATGTCATCACGCGGGTAAAACTGCGGGGCGCAGCTAAAGTGTATAAAAAAAGCGTTAACCCGACCACAACTTACATTTGCTCTTCTAAAGGACATTTTACACCCGTTACACCTTCAAACAGCACAAACGAGCAGTCCTCCAAAATAAAACGTAACGAGGCGTGTCTAGCACTGCTGTAACAACCATTACTGAATGTTCACACTTTGCAAAGCTGAATACACACGAGCGAACATATAAACACGAACATAGAACTCAGTGAACACGAAACGAACGTTGAAATGATCTGCTTGTGGAGGCGAGCTTAAGGCCGTGCGAACGTCTCTTTGAAGTTGTTTACTTCATTTCTATTTATGGCTAATCATCATCATCATCATCTCAGCCATGAGACGTTCACTGCTGGACATAGGTCTCCTCCATTGATGGGCATAATCATAAAACTATTTAATTAATTTCTCAGTTCCAGCCTTTCAGATTCCGTGTTAGAGTTCATTACGTAGTTTGAGTCTGAAAACTATCGCGAGTTTCTTCCATAATTGTAATGTAACAAACCGACTAGTTCGGTTTGTTACATTACAATTCATTACGTAGATAATATAATTTTTTTATTACGTCCTTAAGTTGTTACCACTTACACTCATCGTTATGTAATGAAACATATAATGACAATCAATAACAAGTGTCATCATATCGTACATTAATTAGAATTTGTTTTAGTTAGCTTTTAAAAATAAGCAGTTCATACTGGTTTCTTTTCATACAGATGATAAAAGGATACAATTAGTATAGAGGGGTATTGTTCTGTTATTGTCCTCTATTTTACAGCTTTATTCGTTTTTGTAAACTCGCGTGGAAGTAAACTAGCCTTTATGCCGCCCATCTTTGTGATCTGGCGCTGTTCCAACCATGTCTTTGTTTTTGCTTCTAGCAGCCTTGTTGGTTGAAATGGATAGATTGTAACAACCGCATTGCCTGAATTTTCTGCTATCATGTTTTGAAAGCCTTTGTATAATTTGTTTATTTATATTAGCGTAATTTTTCTATACTTTGTAGACATAGCGTTGATCACTACTTGATGGCTTATGACTAGGGTCACTGACGATGTGAACGAATATGGCTCAAATCTAACTCCCCCTTGAGCTGATAACTTTATCTAGATTGTACATCAGCTCTGAGCGAGCCGCCGTCCTTCAAACGCTACACCTTGACCTCGTCTAGGGCAATACTCGCTTTGTTGATAAGTGTGATTTATTATGATTGAGACAAATGACTAAGTGACTAAAAGATTAAATGACCAAGTTACCCCAAGTCACGTGACCTAAGACTACAGAATATAAAACAATGCCATCTAACTCTACCCATACTTTCCATCCATCACCTAGCAGACTCAGACAAACCGCAAAATAGTGGAGGGCTTAGTAATATTGTAACAGGGTCAATTGCGTGTCAGAATTACTAAGTTTTGTATACATAAAAATTACATTTATTACATACATTTAGTAATTAGATGATGTAGGCACAAAACCGTAAAACATTGTTCCATTTTCCATTCCATTCCCTTACTATGTTCAAGAAAATAAAAAATATAGTTTATACAATTCATTATTGGCCTACGATGTTGGTACAGTAACTGCCTAGATTTCAAACTATATTTCTTATTGAGAAAAGCCATGCGTTTGACCATTATCTCACTTGATGCTTAGTATAATGATATGTTCTATGATTGAGCACGCCTGCCCAGAAGATACCTATTCATTATTATAGTGTCTTGAAGACCCCTAGATTGGAAACACAAATTTTCACAGTGAATTCTATTCGTTACCCGTACCCACTATGCATGAGGCAGCAAAACGCTTCGTGCGACAAGTTGGAACGCCTACCAATTAGGGATGTCGCATTGTGACCATAGCTTTGCTGTAACTGTTTATAGAACTTAAAAACAAACTTAAATAAAATAGTGACGACTAGCCACACTTAGGCACGTAACTATGGCAACATAATGTCTAACAGAGCCTCTTTAACTGTAAATGACTATGATTCCATTAGCGGTATTTTAGCAGCCGTTCATTAGACGTTACACCTCGACCTTGTCCAAGACTATATTGGGCTTTTGTAAATGTAATAAATTATGAAAGAAATTTAACGACCACGGGCCGAGCCTAGGTACGTGACTATACTCACAAAATATCTAACTAGGTTTGGTAACTAAAATAACTAAGGTTACTCAGGTTGTTCAGTCGAACCGCAAACTTGTCTCGCTAAACTTGGTTTGTTATTTACACATTTTTTTTTTTTTACATATTATAAGTTTGCCGTGGTGGTACCGGTCTAGAATAGTACTCCCCCATTTCTTCCCGTGGGTGCCGTAAGAGCCGGCTAAGGGATCATGTACCAGAAGGTGGGCAGCAGCGCCTTCTGAGGATAGGAAATCATACTGCGCTCGCCAACCCGCCTGCCAAGCGTGGCGAGTATTGGCAAATCCCCCTACATGGGGAGGCATATGTCCAGTAGTGGACGACCTATTGCTGTTATGAATGAATGAATGAAGTTTGCGTTTGACAACTGTCTCACCTGATGTTAAGTAATGACGTTGTCTAGGATTTAGCACGCAAACCTAGAAGGTACCTATTTACTCGGGACTTGAAGACTCCAGGATTGTACATATCGGGAAACACAGACTCGGGCAACGAGTTCCATTCCTTGGCAGTACGCATTAAGAAAGTGGAAGCATAACGCTTCGTGCGTATAGGTGGTTTATCTACCATATAGCGATGGCGAATTGCCGTACGATGATACACATGATTTTGAGGCGGTACTTTTATCCATAGTTGAAGTAACTAAGGGCAATTAATTGAATTTGTGATAAATGGGTAACGCTCAGACTACCTGAGCAAGATCGCAGAGGCTCGATGCGGGCCGCTTCCAACCGGTTCTTATTGAAATGAATGAGGGAGGCATAATGTCCAGCAGTAAACGTTCTATGGTTCTATGGTCTTTTCCTCAGTCCTGGTTAAAATATAAACCAACTAATTGCGCTCTGTGGTTTTACTCGCGTGATGATTTATCATAATCGCAAATTATTTGAGGGAAATAATTCGACTACCAGTGGGATTTGGACAAAGCGACAGGACGGTATTCTGTAGTCGTACAGTCATAATGCAGTAAACCATACAAAAAAACTCTTAATATGTTACTTTTTTGAAACTTTATAGCTGATAGCCTAGCGGTGGGAGCGTCGGCTGTCAAACTGACGGACGCTGGCTTGACCCCTACCAACGTTTTAAACGTTTGGAGCTTCCGATGGAGACAGCACCTTTATGCCATAATGCACCAGCACCATACACCAGCATGTTGCAAGGGTACTTTCGAGTGCCTGCCGGGCTACCTACTACTAAAACACATAGTGCGTTCATCAAGTTGAATTCCTTGACAGGTTTCGAACTATCTAGATCTATCGTGTTAAAACTAGCGTTAAATGTTTAATAACCACTGGGCTCGTTACTGTAACTCCAGAGTATCTAACATTTACTAACTGTGCTGTCAATCAGCTGAAACCGAGCAGCTGTCGGCGTTTAGACAAACCGCAAACTTGTCTCGGACTAAACTTGGTATATTGTTTATACATGATTTATTAGTTAGCAGACCAATTTAATGACCGGTTACTGACTGTGGCTACAGAATATACAACACTCCCTCCTAAGTATAAATTGCTATTTTATTATTGTTTAGATCTAGTGTTTGACTACCATGTCACTAAATGGTCAATGACGAGTTAGTCGAAAATGTTATGAGTATTGTGATTCTAGACCTAGAATGCTTATTAGCTCTCAAGGACTGTTGCCTGAACACACTATGTGTTTGGTGACAGTTTTTCAAACGAGGGTGGTAACTAGACAGGCGGGTACTCGAAAGTATCCTACCACCATGTTGGGAATTCGATAACGGTGTAACCTTCACCAGAAGCTCAAGACGTTGGTGGGAGTCGAACTAGCGTCCGTCAATTTGACAGTAGACGTTTCCACCGCTGAGCCATCGCTTCAACAGTATAAATACTGTTTGCAAATTTGTGAAAGCCGTAAAGTTTTCTGTACAATGTATGATTTATTATAAAGTGAGCTGAAGTAATGACAACTGGTCACACTCTTAACTAACACGTAACAACTTACACTGGTTTCGATTTAGAAATGTATATACTAACGAGACAACTAGGTTGATATGATCTTATAGCACCATGGACACTTATAACCAAACAGCTGTAACATGTTTTGGGCTAAGCTTGGTTTGTTTATCGTGTAAACGCTTTATTAGGAGTTATGCCGAAGTAATAAAGTGTGAACACGCCTTTGGGAAAGAAAACATTTTAAGGAAACCTTCATTGCTCTGAAAAATATTGCCAGTGAATCTTAACTGCTGTGAATAAAGGATTTGTAAGGCAATCTTATTATTATCTAAATGTGAAAAGGCCGAATCTAAAATACAAACGAAGCATTTCTTTTTGCGTTCTGCAATTCAATTCGACTGTTTATGGCTTTACCAATTGCTAAATAAACAATTTTGAGTCTTTCCACCTTATTTTGTTGAAATGCTTTAACATAGAACAGAACAGATACAATAGAACAGTTCATAATCATAAATCTGGTTGAACGAAATTTTATTTAATTTGCGAATTTATTAGGGAAAAAATATTTTTGAGGGACTATATTTTACCCTTATCGAAAATCATCGCGGTAACGACAAATACGCTTGAACTGTGTCTTACAACAGAAGAAAGGATATTTAAAATTCTAAAAATTGATTTGTAATATTTATTGAGCCCGTAAATCATCTGTTAAGTACATTTTTGTAATGTTTGAAATCAACGCGCATCACGATTTGTTCTGCCCCTTCTGCCTGTAAACACCCGCGAGTCTCTGTATTGCCATCGGTAAGGTTACCATTGCCAAAAGATTTGAGATGTACCGTCGGTACCTCTCAAACGGCAATGGTGCATCACATACCTACTAATGTCGAAGACCAAAGAGTGCCCATAAGATGTAGTTGCGCTTTTTGGAATGAATCGCAGCTTTCGACGCGAAAATCGATTCACCCAGTCGAAAGCTCTGAGGTAACAATCATAAAAAAAGTAAAAAAATAAATATTGAATCGAGAACCTCCTCCTCTTGAAGTCGGTTAAAAATTATTTTAATAATAATAGGTAGTTCGTAATTAAAGGTTATTTTAAGTATTAAGTATCAATGTCACTAAAGGATGGAAAACTTCCGCGACAATCCGCAAAGTAGAACATGGTTATCTTAATCAAAAAGGTCTATAAGCTGAACCTATAAGTCTAACGAACAAAGGAGGGTACAGTAAACAATCGAAATTCAATTGGAAGTGAGTGGATACTAAGACAATCGATACAATTGACCAAGTAATTGTCGAATGAGTGAGTCGGATCCTTTAGCGTTGATAAACTTATGGCCGTATAGGTATATGTGGATCCATTTCCGTTTAAGCTTGTAGTAACATCGATGAAAAAATGAATGTGAGTCAGGTGTGCCTATGCTTTGCGCTGAAGCATAGCAAGCTAAGTTGGAAGTGTTCGCTTCTAGTTTTATTTATTTATCTTCTTATATCAATGAAAATAGATCTTCAATTTGAGTCTGAAAACTATCGCGAGTATAGTATATATATACTTCAATTGTTAAGTGATCAGTTAGTATCAACGAGACTGTAATTTCAAAAATATGTTTAATTCTGAGATTTGTTTATTATTGAAACCTTTTAATTATGCTCTATGTTAATATGAAAGCTTTTACGTATTATTAAAAGCTAATAGCCCCGCTTCCACACGCTTGATAAACATAACACGAAGTATATTATCTCCGCCCACACTACGCGGCACTGCGGCGCCGAGTTGACGACATAGTTCACGCTTTGGAATAACTAAACTAACTTTGAAGCGATGATAGTTCAGCGGTGGAAGCGCCGGCTGTCCATGCTGTATGTTTGTGATTCCTTCACGCACAAATGGCTACACCGATTTCGGCGGGTATTAGAAAGATCATATCACCACGTTCACAAATGATCCAAATGACTTTAAAAAGTTATACAAAAACTGCTCATCTATCAGATTAGAGTTATGAAGAAAGACACCAATGTATGTGATTTTCAAAGCCATCATCAGTATAAGTCAATGATATTATATGTTTATATGAGGTAGATGTCGCACAAGCGCGCGGAAACTGAGGCGGCAAAATTAAGTTAATTGTATTAATTTTCATTACGACGCGTATTTCAAGCGCAAGTCTAAACATATAGCTATCCTTTTCTATATTATTTGTACCGTATTATCTGTCGCAGTAAGCATGTTTATGTCGTAAAGGAACAAAATCTGAGCACCGCGCAGTATGAATATACGTCATCTTTAGTAAAACATCATTGGTATACGTAGAGTTCCTGATAGCGGTCCAGAGCGTATAGAAAAATAATCTTGGCGTCCAATATTTTCTTCACTAATATAGACATTGCATATCCGCACGACCAACACAAACGGTAATGAAATCACGCTATTTCTTAATCAGAGTAATGGACAAATATTTGACCGCCTAGTGCACACAATAAAGCGAGAGTGCATTTTGTAAACAGATATCTGCCCACCCTTTTATAAGCATCCTTATGTTCAACGCTTTAAAGATTGAGATCCAATAACTTTGTCTTTCTTAGGTGTATCAGTAACGGGTTTCCCTACATATTATGTGAGTCAGTGAGGCAAAATAGGGGTGCACTACCCTATAATATGAGGGTCTACATTGACTCACTAATCGATATTTTTACCCCAAATATTTTAGTCGCGTAAAACAGAGAAAGGTCGAAAATGGTGCCAAGTTTCTACTTTTGGAAGTCCAGTATTACAGGGTTTTCTGGATACAAGGAAGGTTCATACTTCTGTAGACACGTGTACTTACTTATAGGTATATATAAGTTCGTTTTAGATATTCACATCTTTGGAACGGTAAGAGCTTTGGAACTATGGAGAGGGCTATGCTCGGGGCTTCTGTACGAAATCGAATCAGAAATGAGGAGATCTGTAGATAAACGAAAGTCACCGACATAGCCCAGCGGATTAGCAAGTTGAGGTGGCAGTGGGCAGGGCACATAGCTCGAAGAAGTGATGTCCGTTGGTGTAGAAAGGTTCTCGAATTGAGACCACAGACCGGCAAGAGCAGCATAAGACAGCCACCGACAAGGTGGACAGACGACCTGACTAAGATCGCAGGTAAGGCCTGAGTGCGAGTGAGACGCTTCCTACCGGTCCTTGTGGAAATCAATATGGCAGACATATGTCCAGCAGTGGATGTCCTATAGCTAAGATGGTGATGATGATGATGATCTCTAATTTCCAGGTGCAACCCGTACGATGACTGAACTATATATTATATGAAAAATAGGCAAGTCCAGCGAATAACTTGAACTTCACTATTCTTTCTAGTTTTCAGCCATTCAGCAAGTATAATGGTGCTTTAGAATACGTGCCAGAAATTTTCCGATAAACCATCTTGGAAATTTTCCAATGTGAAATTGATATTTTGCAAAGTGCATTAAGGCCACTCCACAAATTCATCTCTGATATCTCGCAGGCTATTCATTGATTGCTTCTCTTGAGCGACATAATATTGTTTATTTTGAGCTTCCGAGTTGAAAATAAAATTGATAGAGGCTGATATTATCAGCCAAACAGGAGAATCATCATCATCATCATCTCAGCCATAGGACGTCCACTGCTGGACATAGGCCTCTCCCATTGATTTCCACAAGGACCTGTTGGAAGCGGTCCGCATCCAGCCCTTGCCTGCGATCTTAGTCAGGTCGTCTGCCCACCTGGTCGGTGGCCGACCTATGCTGCGCTTGCCAGTCCGTGGTCTCCATTCTAGGACTTTTCGGCCCCAACGGCCGTTCATCAGTTCTTCGAGCTTTGGGTCCTGCCCACTGCCACTTCAACTTGCTAATCCGCTGGGCTATATCGGTGACTTGCTCAACAACAGGAGAATAGGAGAATATATTTACACAAATATTCCCTTGACAATTGGCGCAAATTGTATATAAAAAATATTGTCCTTACATGCCTTTAGTAATGAATCATACTAATATTATAAATGCGAAAGTTTGTGTGTATGTTTGTTACTTCTGCACGCACAAACGCCTACACCGATTTTGATGAAAACTGGTATGTGGATATGTAGTTTAAACTCTGGATTAACACATAGGCTACTTTTATCCCGGAAAAAGTATAGTTCCCTTGGGATAGTTGAGGTAGTTGGAAAAGTGTAATCCACGCAGATGAAACCGCGGGGCGCTACTAGTAATAACGTAAGAATTATAACCGCATCACCTGTTATGTAAAAATATTATATAATAGGTAACCATAATATAATAGCAATTTTTTCGTTTGGAAAACTCATTAAACATTTACCAAGTTTTATGCAAACTCCATGAAGATTATTACGATATTCTATAAGGCCACACGACGTGCAGGAAAAGAAGACGTAAAAGTCAAACTTTCCTTTCCAATTTACTTTCCGTCGTTTCATGAAGCCGGAATCATCCGGTCGGATCCAGTTATTCTGATTTGGGAACGCCTATTCTATACTTGGCACTGAATCCCACTGTATATATTGTTTTCAAGGCAAACCTAGCCTTGGCTACAACCTTCATCGGCTGGATCATGTCCAAGATGCGTCATAGAGCAACGCAAAGTACAAGCTTTTCCTATGACTCCTCTTGAGCTACTTTCTGGAATGGTTCTAGTACCTGTACAAAAGTAAAATTCAGTCAGTTAGTCCTAGATAGTTGACTTTAGAAACAGTGTATTTTTTATGTTTTTGGCTCTCGATTTTACTTGTGATCATGCCGTGCAAAAATATCGGGACCTAAAAACATCAAGAATACTGTAAATATCCCGTTTATAAAATCAACTCTTCTGTTAGCTACCTTGACATTTTAAAAGCATATATTTTCTAAATAATTGTAAAAAACAATTGTTTTTTTTATTATCACACTCATACTCCCGCACTAGGATTCCCTGTGTCGCGGGAGGCATGGACACACACAATCACAGCACACAAACATCCAAGACCTGGGACAAACATCTACACTCATCGCGAAATGTTTGCCCCTGCCGGGATTCGAACCCAGAGTCCCGGAGACACAGTAGTCATGTCTCTGACACTAACCACTGCGCCGCGGCGTCTTTAAAAACAACGTAGCCCAGAACTTATAAAGAGCTTTATTGCCCGAGTACGATTTTGCGCTCTTCGCCTTAAGTAACATATAACAAATGCCAGAAGTTAGAGCATTACAAAATTACAGAACAGACACACAAGCCATTCTCTTAAATTATATAGAAAACTCGCAAAGTTCAATGACTAGATACATAACTAACATAAAATATATTCTGTCGTCGCGACACAGCGTAATAAAAATGCGCTTAGCGGAAAGTTGTGTCTCTAATGAAGTAGCTGTTATGTAATCTGTGCTCTCGCTTTTAATACCGTCCTATGATTTGTTGGTTGGATGATGTGCATTCGCCACATTCATTATTTGTTTTATTATGTATCCGGTGAGGCGCTTGGGTATGATTCATCTGAGTAATTTAATTATCAGGCTGAAGCTTTTGAGACTACGTATGGTTGTTGATAACTCTATCTGCTTCCAAGAACAACTTCCAGGAACAGCTATTCACTAGCAATATTAATCCACTCCCGGCTATTTCACAGCCAAAACGTTTTCCTTTTAAAATTCTTCGATTTCCATCCACTTTGCCTATCATGATTGATGAGAGTGTCTTAAAATATGGCAAATGTATTAAATTTTTTCAGTGACCCAGATTTTACTTGTTTTCCACTTTTGTCTACGCATTATAAAACTCTTATGCACAGGTGGTTTACATAAAAAGCGCAGCTGAAAGTTCTATCCTCCAAAGATTGACTTGATTTGTTACTTTAGATTGATTTTAGACGCCTTAACTAAAATTTGGAGAGTTGCAGTGGCTAGGAAAAGTATAAAATTGATCTGCAATTGAAGGGTTCAGGACCTGAGACTATTTCAGAAATTACACATACTCGTAATCTGAAAAAGATTTTTATAATTATGTGGTGTAATCTGTCTTAAGTCTATTGAGGTTAGGCTGTTCTGACTTACCACCTTAATTTTGTTTTGAAATTCGAAATCATTATCATCATCATCTCCGCCATAGGACGTCCATTGCTGGACATATGCCTCCCCCATAGATTTCCACAAGGACCGGTTGGAAGCCGTCCGCATCTAGCCCTTTCCTGCGATCTTAGTCAGGTCGTCTGTCCACCTGGTTGGTGGCCGTCCTATGCTGCGCTTGCCAGTCCGTCGTCTCCATTCGAGCATAGCCCTCTCCATAGCTCGTTGTGCGACTTTGCGAAATTTGAAATGGACCTGAAAAATTGCAATACATGACTTAATATGAACAGATTTTGAACGTAAAATAGTTAGTTATTTGTCAATCATCTTTTGTTAATACAAATTTTTTAAACCAATGGAATATACCATATAAATAAGGCATGGCAGTAAGATTCTAACACGTAATAACCCTCGTGCTTCACCAAAACTCTTTGCACTGAGTGTTACTTCTCAATAATTTATGGTTCGAAAATGTAAAGCACTGACTAGAAGTTTTTAACGAGTCCAGTATTTAATCTTTAAATAGATTGAATGTAAACATTTCGGAACAATGAAGTGTAACGCCTCAGGAACCAAAGACAAGGCGTGGTTCATTTAACGCATTGTTAAATACGATCATTGTTTGAGATTATCTCTTGGAGTCATCATACCTTAACGCATTGTGCCATAAATTAAAAATAAATATCTACTTGAAAATATTTACTTGAAGCGGAAGAACTTAAGTCACACACACTCGACTTGACAAATCATTGCAATGAAAGAAAAACTCATACAAATTTGATTAAGTACTATACTACAAGTACAAAAATAAAAAAATAAAAAATTAAAATAAAACAAATAATTCTAATCTTTTAACATTCTGTGCAAAGTATTTTCATATGAAAATGAAGTACTGAAACAAGATATTTAACCCGGGGAGATGCTTACATACAAGAAATTTCCATAAATAGCGGAACAAGCGCTTACTCCGGTTAAACGGCTTTTGTGTTGTTATTTACGGCAGGAACGGACGTAAAATAATACCTAATTTTTTGATAACGTTTTAAACAGAGTATATTAAGACGATGTCAAGATTTAAGTCGATGTAAAAAATATCATAAAAACATACAGGCACAATGTTTTTATTACGCGTGCTAAAGACGTGATAGGATATTTTCTAGGAAAATCTTATGTAAAAATGAGTGTGTGTTGTAGAGATAAGGATCACTATAATTTTATCTCGTTTTAATTTACCAGCATCTTTTAGGTGTGTTCGCTTTTACAGTATTTCTCAGCGATAACATGCCTTTGTGGTCGCTGGCGGTTTAGAGAGGTAAAGGGGCCCATAAAATATCATCATCATCATAACATCTCCAAGCCATCCCGAAAACGGCTGTAATGCTTTAGAGTTTAAGTTTAAAAAATGTTAAACGATGTGCTTAACAAGTTTATTAATAAAAGCTTCTTGGGGGAAAACCCTGAACGGAGCTCGGTCTCCCGTAGTAACAATGCTTAATAACTAATGCGTATATAACTCTTACATTAAAGTTATTTATGAATTTGTAAGCATACCTCCAGTAGCTTTAAACTTAAAGGCAGATTCTCATATTGCAATAAAGAGTGGAAGTACAGCACCTACATTTCAAGATATCGTTCCAGATAGAATCATAATAAAGAAGCACGTACACTATGAATTTGAAACTGGAATCAAGGAATCGAAATTATAATTTAATGCAAACTATTTTACCGCCCTCGAGGTGGTGTGCGGAGCGATCGACGCTCTCTGGTGTCAATCCTTTGTGAGATTTGATCCGTCAGTTCAGTCACTGATATATTTATAAATGTCGTTAAAAATAGATGGACGACGAAGGACTGAAGTTTTACACTTGAATGAATAATTGTTTATTCCCAGTTGTTTTTTCTGACAAGCTTTAACCGCATATCTAACAAAGTAAAATATGTATTATTTCTCACGAATAATTCGTTTCCCTCATATGTTGTTTCAAGTAATGGAATCATTTATGATTTCGAAATGTTTGTTTTATTAAACTATGCATAGGCATACTTCGTGTAATTTAGAACAGTCTAATTGCAAACTATTAATTTATATCTAATTGTATGCTGTCCACACTTAACAAATCGGTAATGAGTAACCGCGAAAAATATACCACACCCTAACTCGGACTTCTCATTCATCGATGCCCATCCGTAAATTAATTATGCTGTTAACAACACAGCAGTTGCATATTAAAAGCACTATGTAAATATCGATCCTCATAATGTAGTGGCGGCACGTCCTGTAGGATATCCTCGGGCCGGTTAGTTCGCTTCCGCACCGCAGAGAGCGTGCACGTCGCGTGGATTTTCCGTTTATAAAATTAAACCGGTAAAGAGGCATTCCGGAGGGAGTTCGAATTCCATTGAGTGTGTACCGACCTTTATTTCGAAATAAGCGGTAGTGTGGTGAACTAACCGATTGGATGCTGTGTGATATTGGATGTTTTTTGTTTGTTTGGTGGAAAGGCGGTATTTCAGCTAAAGCGGTTTTGGATTACCTTCTTCAAAAATGTTAGTATATTGTAATATTCTAATGTAATCTAATTTTAAATGTTATCATTTAAATTATGTAGGCAAGCGCTTGCATGATGTATTTTGAAAGTTTAGATAATACAGTACGGAACACCTTACTGGAATTATGCACGAAAAATAACTTATCATTTTAGGCATAACATTAAGGAGGTAAAAATCAAGACTCACACGCGATTTGTACATTAAGTTACTTAGTATGCTTATAAAACACCTACTAAATGAGTCTTTTGGGAGAAAGTATCAGAATAAGTCGAGAAATTTATGTATACTTACTTAAATACATGAGTTCGTGTAACTAAGTGAAATAAAACCTAGCCTAATCTTACTCCTCTTCAACCATATTAACCTTTAGCGCTCAGGTCACTGTAATCATAAGATTTTCAGAAAAACTTGTATATAAGTACATCTCTAAGTACCTATCACCGGCACGATGCGATTTGCTGAATGAAGCATAATCGCACTAAAATTATAAAAGCGAAAGTTTCTGTGTGTGTCATTGCGTGTATATTTGTCACTCCTTCACGCTCAAACGGCTTCACCGATTTCGATTAAATTGCGTATGGAGATAGTTTAGATCATAGATTAAAACATTGGCTACTGTTTATCTCGAAAATAATTGCTGTTTCCGTGGGGTAAGTAAGCAAATAGTTCAGAAACCTCTATTAAGCGTTCACGCTCAAACGGCTGTACAAATTACGATTAAATTTGGTATGTAGATAGGTTAGACCCTGGAATAACGCATAGGCTTTTATCCCGCAATAAGTATAGTTCCCGTGGGGTTACTGAGGTACCGGGAAAACCGTAATCCACGCGGGTGAAACCGCGGGGCGCTACTGGTCATATATAAACAAGTTCGGACAAAAATCACCTATAGAAAGCGGATATATTGCAAGCATTTTGTCAGTTTCCTTTTTACTGCAAATACTGCATGAGAGTGCAGTTCGCTTTTGCCAAGAGCTTGCGTTAGGTAAGTAGATATGTGGGATGCGGTATGTTGCTTATATAACTTATGTCCTCTCTGTGTGACCTAGATCCGGGTGCAGGCTGCAAACTCTCCGTTATTGGATGTTCAAACTAGAACCTCGAAATAGTATAAATTTATTATACACAGTATACTTGTACGGGTGGGTGTGAACGATAATTGCAGCCTTTTGGGCTTTTGCGGCTAGATAAAGACTCCTTTAGTAATTTGAAAAAAGATCATTAAAAAGAGACCTGCATTCATCATCATCCTTCAAAAAGTTTAGGCTACTGTTCGATTCGTTTTTAGACAAAATGTAAACTACGATTGCATTTAATAATTGACATCACTTGAATGCTACATTACTGCATTGTTCGGACCAATTTAATGTTATTAATCCGCCAGTAGTGGTACCGGCCTAGAGCCGTGGTGGTACCGGCCTAGAATAGTACTCCCCCATCTCTACCCGCGGGTGCCGTAAGAGTCGGCTAAAGTATCATGTACCAGAAGGTGGGCAGCAGCGCTTTCTGAAGATCAGAAATCATACTGCGCTCGCCAACCCGTGGCCAAGCGTGGCGAGAATTGGCAAATCCCTCCCCCATATGGGAGGCATATGTCCAGCAGTGGATGACCAATTGCTGTGAAGAATAAGAATCCGCCAGTTAGTATTTTATTCAAAAGTTTATTAGTATATTATTATAATTTTTGTAAGACTTTATCGTGTCTCAGACATTGTAAGATATGTAAAAAATTGTTCGGTTTAGACTTGAATGAAATAGTATACGAATATAGGTCAGTTTAAAAACTGTTGTTTAGATTTGAAATAATATTTACAGTTGTATCAAATCGCCTTGGCATGCAACATATGTAAATAGAATTTATTAGCAGGTACATTAACTAAAAAATGAAATATTTATCTTTTTATCTTTAAGTATCCATTTACCAAGAGCTAGAAGCGATGATAGCTCAGCGGGGGGAGCGTCGTCTGTCAAACTGACGGACACTGGTTAGATCCCCAACAACAGCTTGAGCTTCCGGTGAAGGTAACACCGTTATCAAATTCCCAGCATGGTGGTAGGGTACTTTCGAATACCCGCCTGGCTAGCTACCACCCTCAAGTTTGAAAAACTGTGACCAAACACATAGTGTGTTCAGGCAGCAGTCTTTGAGAGCCAGTGAGCATTCTAGGTCTAGCGTGATAACATCTTCGACCACATCGTCACTGACCATCAAGTAAGATAGTGGTTAAACGCTAGATCTTTGCAGTATAAAAAAAAGAAGCAAATTATACGTTAACAAAATTGAAGCGATGATAGCTGTTCACGGGAGCGTCGGCTATCAAACTGATGGACGCTGATGACATTCCTTTGGGTACTGTCGAGTACCCGCCAGGCTAGCGGCCACCCTCAAGTTTCAAAAACTGCCACTAAACACATAGTGTGTTCAGACAGCAGTCTTTGAGAGCCAGTAAACAGTCTAGATCTACTGTGATATCATCTTCGAACCACATCGTCACTGACCATCAAGTTAGATAGTGGACAAACGACAAAATAACACCAAACACAACTTCTTATTAAGAACAAAAACTAACCAAAATATAGAACAGACTTCAACACTCAAAAGTGTGAAATAACTTGTCGAAGTCGGTACCATGATAGTTGAAAAGTAACTACATATATTATTAGCAAAATAATTTTCATTTTTTTAAGGCGGTTAAAAAACAAGTTAATTTAAAAACAGTAATCAATTCTGACAGACTATAGTGCAAAGTTTTAGCTAGAGATGAATAATTATTGTGAGGGTTTCCATACAGACACTCCAAACAACTCATATAGAAACTGCGGTAATGCGGGTAGGTCGTTACCTCTTCGAAGTTTGGGCATTGCTAATTTAAAATCACTACTCCACTGCGGTTCAGACGAGAGTTTGCGAAGTTCATTACTGCTCCAGAAAGTAACTGCTTAGAAACTTGGCTTATATAATCCGTTTAGTTTAAAACTTTAATCTAAGCTAGACTTGTTTTACACCGGAAATTTTCATACGGCGCGGCGCTCGAGTCTCCATCGACAAAATCTTATTCGAGGACCTAATGGAATATACGATTTATTAAAATTTCTAATAAACTCGCGTATATGTATTTGCCTCTGATTTTTAAGGTTATTAGACCTTCGAAACTGCTTATTCCTGCTGTTTCCTCGTATCGCGGGAGGCATGGACACACACAATTATTGCACACCAACAACCAAGACCCAGGACAAACACCTACACTAATCGCATAAATGTTTGCCCCTGCCAGGATTTGAACCCAGGGTCCCGGAGACCCAGAAGTCATGTCACTGCCCACTGAGCCACGGAGTGCCATCCTTTAAAACGTTATGCAGCACAGGACTATTTTAGCTGGTGATTTTATGATCAGTGTTGACCAATACGGCAAGACTTTAGTAAAGGAAAGAATACTAGTATGTCGTCCACGTCTTACTATGTCTCTCATCCAAGTTTACACGTTAAGTTGGATTCTTTCTCGACTTACATTTAATAAAAGTTGAAGTTGTTCAAGAAAGCTGTTGGATTTCATTAATTTTCGAACGCGGTTGGAGTCTTTGAATATTAATTATAAGTCGACGTTCAGAAATGCGTCCTTGATGCCAAAATTGAATAATTTGACTTTGACGAAGAAGCAAGCTAAATACATCGTCTGCCATTCTACGGTTGGAGATAATTTGACATCACAAACAACAAGGTTGATTTTCCCGGGCAATAATATTGTCAGTTTCTAATGCTGAACTTTGTCTTTCTCTTCTCTTCTCTTTCTCTCTAACTTTATTTTTATATAAATAACATGTAAAACATGCTTATAAAAATTAATCGAGATTTTTGGCACTCCGCTAAACATGGCTGTTTTACGGATTGAACTTTTTTGTTAAAAATGTTTCTAATCCATTACTATAGTTTCAAAGAAAGCTGATATTATTTGGCCAAACTTTTTATTATTTTAAATCTCTTACTTCTATAAGATAGAATAAATTGTAATTTTTAAAATAATACTTAGTTTTCCATGCCAGTGTATATATTTCTCAGAGGGAAAAGTCTTAAATTTAATGCAGGCGTAGTAAATTGATATTTTAAGATTCCTTGGCTCCTACCACAAAATGTTTATCTCTAAATGTTTATTGTTTACTACCGCCCACTTAGCCGATTCTTACACCATAACCACAGCCATAACCCGAATAGCCTTGATACCGAGAACTCCGGATGTCTCCCATCCACTTCTCTTCCAATTGCAATTGGACAGTAACGACTCTGATCTATTTTTGGAGGCCATGGGCTGCATCGCGTCGCCTTCCTCCGGAATGATAGCAAGCGACGTGTAGCTCTGCTGTACTAGATTTTAGGTATACATTTTCAGTCATTATAGATTATTTAATATTTCGCTGAGTCCATGCAAATATTTTTTTAGAAAAAGTATGAACTAAATGTGGTCAAATACATTATATATAAATGTATATATGTGTATACATTATATGCGTAGGTATATGCATTCAAATTACCCAATTATTATTATAATTATTTATAATATATATTTATTTATATTATTAATTACTCGCCACGGTTGGCAGGCGGACTACCGAGCGCAGTACCTATATTTTGTGACCCTCAGATGGTGCTGTTCCCACCTTCTGGTACGTGATCCCTTAGCCTTCTCTTACGGCACCCCTGGGAAGAGATGGGGGTGACAATTCTAAGCCGGTACCACCACGGCTTTACCAAATTATTTTTTTGCCATTATATGCCATTACCCAATTACTAATTACTAAGTCATCATTCTCCGTGACATAGGAAAGTTGTAACGGCGGGGAAGACAGTTATGGAATAACAAAGACTGGACACAGATCAACATTACATATAATATTTGATAGTATTTTATTTTAATAAAGGCAACGGCCCATATTTAAAAGAAAAATGGGACGGTCCTGAAACAGTTGGACTGATATAATACGTTCAGTTCAAATATTTGAAGGAAAAAATTCGGCTGCTAGTGGGATTTGAACCACTAGCAGCCGGGATTGATATAATACGGATGCAACTACTTTTTATTTTTTGTGAACGAATGTAACGTCTTAAATAGATCACATAAAACATATAGAGAGTTAAATGTAGTTATTTGAAGACGTATTGGAAAAAATCTCCAGATTAGATGATTCTAAATTTTGATGCCAAGTTTCATTTTTTTTTTCTACTTACAATTGGCATACGATGTTTGATCTCTTCTTGTATACTATTAAATATGTGTGGTCCCACCCAGAGGAGAAAACGTGTTCAAAAATCCGTTTTTGCAGAAGTATGGTTCCTAACTTTTCCAAATTTTTAGATCGCGTACCTATTTACTTCTACTTTTACTAAATAAGTAATTATTTATTTGTAACATCTTACATAATACAAGGCAGGATTATAATCATAAGTGAGCCTTTATTCCTGATTCTAACAGGGACTTAGTATTCTATGTGCTAGGCTTGATATTTTATATTTAATATTTTTACCCATGATATTTTGATCAGCCTATTTTTCATAAAAGAAGTTGCTGTCCTAGTGTTTATATAACTGCGTATTCTTTCAAAAGGAGTTTGAAACGATATTACTATCATATAGATACTTTTAGCCCAAAGTTATTTATTATGTGCCGTGGTGGTACCGGCCTAGAATAGTACTTCCCCATCTCTTCCCGTGGGTGCCGTAAGAGTCTGCTAAGGGATCACGTACCAGAAGATGGGCAGCAGCGCCTTCTGAGGATCAGAAATCATACTGCGCTCGCCAACCCGCCTGCCAAGCGTGGCGAGTATCGGCAAATCCCCCTATATGGGGGAGGCATATGACCAGCAGTGGACTTCCTATAGCTGAGAAGAGAAATACTTTTTCCAGGAGGCGTATAGTAAAAAAATATAATATTTATAAAAAAATATATAATATTTATAAAAAAAAATACAATAAATCTGAATTGTATTCGTGCTATGCCAGAAAGAGTCGCTAGCCAATAATAAAATATAATTTATTAAGTTACCTGCTCACAAAGTTGCTTGTATTTCTAATCTGTTTTACATATATCATGTCTCTATAATATAACATGCTTATTTTACTGAGTCATAAAGATATCAAAGAACGTGTAAAGCTTTTCTTCGCGCTTAATTGATTATAAAAAGATATAAAATGTCACATGGATGTCCGGCGCCACTGTCGCTTACCGAGGCGTCTAATAGCTACCTAAATTTATAACGCACACCCCGCATACACCATCTTATTGACATTCTATAAAAAGCTTGTATTTTTAACCGACTTCAAAAACAGAGGAGATTCTCAATTCGACTGTATTTATTTTTATGTTTGCTACCTTAGAATTTTCGACTGGGTAAACTGATTATGATGATTCTTTTTTTCTTTGAAAGTTGGTGCTTCCCGTGAGGAAATCATCACCAGACGTAACGCTTTTCAGTCATTGGAGTGTAACTCAAAAACCGCTTGACCGATTTTGATAAAATTCAAATAGGTAAAAAGTTCCTCACCTTTTTGAAGTCGGTTAAAAATAGCAGCACTCTTATTTTAATTCTGAGAAATTCGAGTTTACATCTCACTTTGTGACGCATAGTTAAGTAACTATAATATACTGTTTATGAATGACGTATGTATGTAGCACAGAACACAATGATTTAGTGATCTGTGGTATGTAATGTTCATAATTTACATAAAGCGAGTCGCGCTAGCTCGCTAGCGACGCTCGCGAAAATAAGGAATCTGCGCGCCTTTTTCCATAAATATTTGTTATCGTTTTCGCTGTTTGGTTTATTATAATGAAAATGTCTGCTTTTGTCCTCGTAGTTAAGTATGATTAAAAACGTCTTATAAAGAGTGTATTTCTATGTAATATGCTTTATAATAAATTCATAAAGTAAGATAGTTAAACCAATACTTTTAGATAAACAATGTACCCAAAATGGTGGCGGCTTTGCAACGTTCAATGGCAGTGCTTATTGTTTTCTACTATCTAGGTTTCTTTTTAAATCAAGCAACATACATAGGTAGATACTCCGATTACCTAGTATGATTACCATAGTTTATTTTTTCCAAACTGAAACCATTTTTTGTAATGATTATTATTGATTTAAATATTGATGATTATATATTTTAAGTGTCGTACTATTTATTTTGTAATAATTTGTGAGCAGCATATTTAGTCAATTTAAGTTCATTATAATTTTATTGTACTTATATCTATTAATATTTGAACGTTTGCTTGTTCATCGAATACTGATTTTACTTGTATTTACCTATTATTTAAATCACTAAACAAATCACGTAACTGAACCATAGTTGATAGTGTTATAAATGAAATTGATGCATTGGTGAATTTGGCGAAAGCACATGAAAGCATTATCTTTGCCTTATCATAAAAGTATTTAGGTATATTTTTTTTAAAGTATTTAGTGAGAACCATGCGTCCTTTTTATTTACGTGCTGCAAGACTGCTGGCCTGATTGCGACTAAAGCAAATTAGTTGCCTGAACCTAATTTATAGGGTTCACACACGAGGTCATGTGTCATCTCCTTTCTTAATACTATCATTGGTTCTAGCAAACAAAATACTAGATAAATTGTTATGTATACGGATTAATCCGGCTTTACTCGCGTTTATAGTCGAAGTTTACGCTGCCACAGATCGCGGCGACTACACCAGTAAACTCACCTGAGGATGGGCATCGGACATGCCCGAAACCTAGGTCGAAACTTCGACAATAAACGTGAATAATACCTGATAATAAAAATATGAAAATTATATAAAATATAAAAATAATATATTAAAATGTGTCAAACTCACGAGAATTTTCAATCAAAAAACTAGATAAAGCGAATTAAAACGCGACGAACCCCACGCGTACGAATAGCAAGACTAATGAAAGATAAAGCCGGAATGAGTAAATTGTACACGTAATTAACGCTAATCCAACATGGTAGTTACAGTTAGCCATTGCAGTTAGGGAACAAAGTTGTTACGAATTTAATTTAACACACGGTACACGGCTGGCGGGGGTAGCTTGTTAGTGACCAATTTATCGCTGTTAAGTGACAGAGACAATTAGACATCGGGTAACTCTTGTTTGGTTGTAACATAGGAAAAAATAGTGTTTAGAGCTGGTATTACTATAAGTACTTACTACTTACCTACACTACGTAATTACTACTACGTACATATTCAATGGTCAAATAATATCTAATTGACATAACCGAGCAGTTCTTGTTCATATCTCCACTGGTATATTGGAAACGGCTATATATATATTTGTATAAAATAACTGCATGTGTAAAAATTCTTTACATGTGCATATATGGGTACATACAGTTGTCTGCCTTGGGAAACCGCCATAAACGTGATTAAACTTTGAGCCAGAGAGATAACTGATGTTTACTTAGTTATTTTTAATCAATGGCAAATTTTAGAGATAATTATAATGTATTTATAGTTTAACGCGGGATACGCACCATGTTTTTTATTTATATTGAGTTCCCGCTTCTTCGTATCCCGGTGCGTATCCCGTGTTATACAATATATCTTTTTATGAAAAGCCGTGGAAGTTTAAAACAATTATTGCTAGTGTCATATCAAAGAGGAAAATACACTAATCTGAATGAGATAAAAAAATGATGTTTACCTGTGCCTGTGGCTTGAATTATTTTAGTTTAAGAAAGCTTGTATCATCGTCGGTAATTTAAAATTGGAATAAAGAATCTTATCTAAAAATTATCAGCTACTCTATGTCAGAGGCCCTAAATTAAACTTTAAACAAATTATAATAATATTCAATTTCTTTACAGACGTCGATTGTATTATTTTGACGTGATAACGTTTTATAAATTGATGAATACCAGCAACACTAATGAAAAATAGTAACGTTCCGCGTAACGTTCCACCTGAGTTTTGTATTACATAAAATAATCAAAGTCAAAGTCAAAGGCAAAGTCAGTCAAAGTCAAAGTCAGTCAAAGTCAAAGTCAGTCAAAGTCAAAATCAAAGTCAAAGGCAGTCAAAGTCAAAGTCAGTCAAAGTCAAAGTAAAGTCATAAATGATTATGACGTTATCACGTAAATCTATCGTCCGTAAACCGACTTTACAGACAACCAATTTTTTTCAATGGTGATTCATGCTGTGGGGCACATCCCCTGACGTCTAATATTTGTATAAGTAATCGATATTTTTTGATTGGATATAATACCTACTCATATTCAAAGTTTCATGCGAACATTGCTACATTCATATTCAATTTTTCAACTACGAGTAGCACGACATAACCGCTATTATAGAGAATGCTCGCAAAATAACTGTAATTACGCTACCGAAAAATATAAAATATTAAAATAATATTAAACTTTTATGAATAAATACTATTATTCAAACTTGTATACTGTGTGTATTGTGTAACTGTGTGATCCAGCTGAACAAATAATATCAAGATTCTGAAGATCTACATTTAGATGTCCCGCCATAAACTCTGCCCGTGTATTGCTAAGAATATGAATCGTTTTGATTATTTCTCTTTACGGCTCTATGGTTTGAAGAAGTTAACTATCGTTTATTTTTCTTGTGAGTGTTACTCGATTTAGAAAGTTCTCGATATTAATGTGCCGGCGAAGGCGCGACGTCGCGTCCCCTCGTGTCATGAATGAGTCAGGCAAATTACGGCGTCTGTCATTAATGCCTGCTATTGCTGAGTATTCTTCATAAGGTTTTTCTTTGTTCTTAAAACGTATTATTGTTTTCAGCAATTACAACACCAGTTAAGTGTAACTAAATTGGAACTAATTTGGATCGGCATGATTTGACGATTTAGCCAAGTAGAAATATTATTTATTATTTTTATAACATTTAAGTTTGCCATTAAGTTCTGGTTGTTCTTCATTTTTGCGGAAATAAATTATTTCATTTCAAATACTGGTATGTATTATCAAGATAATATCAAGATTTTTTCTTGTCACATTTCATTCAATCACTTTACAGATAGATAAATCAAGCAAGAAAAGTAGGACGTTTATTGCTGATCATGGACCTCCTTAGGTACCTATACCCATATATTTTTAGGCTTCTTCTAAATAAGAAGGTTTTTAATGATATTTGAAATTATTACGACGGCTTTCTTAACCCACTCTCATCCATGATGTGCTCAGAATTATCTTTGTCTGACATCTGCACCCCTTATAAATCCATCAGCGTTTTTAAGCTTTTATAAAATCCTTGTAATTATTTACTTAAAAATAATTCGACTGTTCGTATGAGCGCCTACGGGCATATTTTGAAAATAATGTAAGTACAAATTAGATATTTTATTCCAGGCATACCTATTTATGCCGATTTTTCGTTGTTTAAATAGTGGTTAAATACCACAAAGCCCAGATTAAAATGAATAAAAACAATTAGTTTGAGACCTTTAAGAGAGATTTAAGACATACCTACTATGATAATTGATTGTTTTTACCATCAGAATAAAAAGGCGTTTAATTTAGACTGTTTTAATTTGCTTCAGTGAACAATAGATTTACCTACTATCAATAGCAGCTTTGTTATGATAATTAATTAATAATAATTAATTATTTAAGACCTGCATGTAACGCCATATGAATGCAATAAACTATTGAGTATTGAGTATTAATCCGCCAAAAGTTAGTCTTGATAATAACACACCCTCTTAGATGCCGCGAACAGAAGATTTTGTGGAAATTCTTTATTAAAAATATACCAGAGCAGCATTAAATCTCATCTATTTCTGTAAAGGTATTCTTTACACCAATCGTTAAACTTTTACTAATCAGGGTTAACGAACTAATCATAGCTGAGAAGGGAAATCTTTATTGTAGCTGTGATGTATGTAACGAAAGCCTTTCAAAGTCCTAAACCGTGAGTGAGTGTTCATAAAAGTAATGAACACAGAATATGGTGGGTTTACGAACGTAACAATTAATTTAATTTTCTTTAAGTAGGTATACCTACATATTATATAGAAAACTGTGATTAACTGACTAACTAATCTTTCTACATACCTATGTAGCTCATAACACTAGGCGAACTGATTGTGCTTTATTTCGGCACACAGAAAAGAACGGGTCTTTAAAAGTCCAACGCCTGGATGTGCCGTGGGCTCCAAAATAGATAGGTAAGCTTGATATTCCAAAATGGTCCGGGTACAAAAGGAGCATAATGTTGTTTGTCAATGTTTGAATTTTTATCTTACTCGTACCTACACACCTAATTAGTTTTAAAAGCATTCTAATTCGGTGATAACTTCTAGGATTACAATATTAATTGACATAACGATTTATTAGTTTATAAGGACTTAAAAAGCTATTATAGCCTGTACTTATACGTATATCATGCTACTTTATATCTGTACCTATTATTCTTAGACTGTGTTTAGGTAATGCGTTGTATGAATTTATATTTTATAAAGACCTTTTAAAACCAAAAAACAGATAAGGGTGAACTGTAAATACTAGAACTAGAGATGCTAGCTAAGCGCTAGAGGTAGGTCCTATCCTATATATAACGAGAAAATCATAGTATACGTGCGTATCGAGTCGCGGCGCGGTACAGTACGGCTTTTTATCAAGTTAATCGATTTTACTAAATGCCTCGCATATGATACGTGCGTTAACTTCCTTATTTCTAGTATTGACTCTGTGCTCTAAAAACAATAGTCATGCCTCCATGCTGCTCCTCTTATAGAGAGTATTTTTTTCTATTTGGCTACGTATAGGGTATGTGATTTTTTATTTTACCTACTACCGTTCAGGTCAAAAACTAATTTATTATCACAATACCATATAATTGAAAGATTAGATGAAGATAATTTAAAACTATATAATTTATGTACTATGTAACTCTTAGTTACATGAATAAGGCTAGGCGTGGAGACAGTATTAAGCTATATAAATAACATGAGTAAACAGGCAGAAAGTAATCCTTTCTCGCGAGGATTACTGGTGTTTCAATTAATGGAATAGGGGTTTATAGATTGCTTAACTTCACTGACCTCCACGCATAATAATATTAATAAGCTGTAGGTATAATTCAACACGCAGAAGTTAATATTGTATTCACATACTTACGCACTTATATTCAGTAAAAAATTGTTTGTTGTTGTGTTGATGGTCAGTGACGAAATGGTCGACGGTGTAATCACGCTAAACCTATGTAATAATAATAATTGTAAGTCCATAACATCGATTTCGATGTGTGCGACTCTTGCTATTATTGTTTTCTTGCGTGAGCCATTTAGTGACTCGGTATCTCAATCTTGGACTTAAAGATCCTATCGCAAGAATAATATCCAACTTTCTATGTGTTTGGTGACAGTTTTTATATATAGGTAAGTACCAGTAAGAATGTCTATATTATTGTCGTAATTCCACCATTAAATGATTGGAAATTTTCGTGAGTTTGACATATTATTTTAAATATATATAGGTTTGTATTGACCGGCTTTAGATACATTTATAGTCGAATTTTAAGGCCTAAAAATGGTAGTATTATTTGAATCTTGTTCAAGATATTGCTACAAAAAATCGTTTTATAAACTGCAATTTCAAAAACTTTTTTAATCGTGGCGTATATAAATACCCAATCCACCAGATTAAAGGAGTTTTTAGCAGAGAACTTGATAACATTAAGTAAGTAAACAGGGACTATTATTACCAAAGCACATTCTACCTAAATATTATTGGGGCCAAAGCGGTTGCCTGGAGATATTATATGTGGTCAACCGCATTGTTGTCACCGGTATTGCAATATTGTCCATTAGAATTAAATCGTGTGGTTGTGGTGTAGGACCTACACCACACTACCTAGTACCTGGTACTATGTTGCTTAAACCTATGTGGTCAGTACCGTTGCAACACGGTGGCTTATGCCGCCGTCTCGGATCAACCAAATCCAAGATTAAAGGATACAAGATTATCGGATCAAATCACATTATTTTTATTGAGATTTTGACTAAAATATTTTATGTTATCTAAGAGTATAGTTTTGAATTTGTGTTTATATGTAGGTAGGTATCTACATATTTAAATATCATTTCAATTCTTCATTTGAATTCTTAAAAATGTACATATAATTGCCATTCCTTATTAACCGAATTACTTCAATGTTATATCTTCTATAGAAGTATTTATACAAGCCTATAAACGATTTAAATAGCTAGTTTACATATTTAATTATTTGATACTGACAATACATAGGTATTGTCGGTAGTTTTTGGTTTTGGGTAGACTGAAGACTAAGAAATTTCTAAACTTCCTACAAAGACGAAAGAAGTATACCTATCGTCTCAGTGGTCCCTAGCTATGTACTGCGTATAATTTGTGTACAAGAATTGATCAAATACTTGGGTAATTCGCGCGAATGCCGTTTGAAACACGTAACTAATATCTCAAATGCAAAGGCCTCATGCCTTTAATTTTAGTAAATAAGTAAGGTTGATTTAATATTAGTAAATTCATTGCAACACGGCTTACATTAGCCGATTTCAGCACGCTACATTAAATCATGCCCTACTCACGCCACTAGTGTTGTAAGCATTTACTATACTTTAGTAAGTATTTATTAAACTTACTAAGTGATTTACGCCTTTCCGCGAGTAAATGTTTCGCTTTAGAATCACGGATATCGCATATCGCTTACAATAATTAACAAACATTGATTAAGCGCCGTTAAACATGCAATGGCAAACCAATGATTTCAAAAGATAGACGGATATCGACAGTATTCTTGTGGGTACGTTTCATGTGATACCTTCTTCTTCTGGCTAACGAAAGTCGCGACAACACAAATGTAAAAAGCTTTATGGTATGCAGCGTGGCATGCTGGTAGCACTGGGGAGGCAATACGGATCCTTTCTTTATATTTTCCTCTTTGGATTTTCCAGACAGTGTCTCCTTCATTCGAAACTATTCGCGAGGTTCTTTAGAGGTAGCTATTATAACACCGTAAGATAGATACCTACTGCCCAAAATATCAATTTAATTACATCAGGCAGACATTACGTTTAGAGCATAACTTATCTAACTATAAGTATGATTTTCATTTTCGTAGGAGTGCTCCCAATTGGATTGCATTGCCCTGTGCACTGCGTGCCTCTAGTTTGAGGTGCGCATATGTACCAACAGTTCATATTGTTATAGTCATAAAATCTGTATTCAATAAATATTTTCTTTGGTTTCAGGTCCGCGCCATGGAGCAGAGGCTGTGCGAATGGCCGGCGGGTGCTGACGGCGCACCCAGAGCCATTACGCGATTAGAAGGCCAAATCGAAGAACAGGTAGGTAATTGTACTTACTTAGTGAAGTAGGTATTCAATGAATAATAAAAAGTGGAAGTGTGTTAAACAATTGTATTACCTACCTAAAAAAATAAAATGGTGGCACAGAAAAAACCGCTCGTTGTTTAATCTAAGTATAGGGCTCTTTTGAAATGTTGTGGCGCGATTTTTTTAAGAGCATTTTGTTTTATAAACCGAAATTACTGTTTATTTAAATATGATTGGGTAATAATGGGGAATTATTTAAGAGTTAAGAGAAAGTGGTGTACGTATGAAAGAAAGTGGACTAAAATTTTAAAAAAAATTAAAATTTTTATTTATCTTCCCATTTTGAAGGACAAGTTTTGAAATATGTCTACTAGGTACTTTGCGAAATCAAAAGAGGAAAGAGGAGTCTCGTGCTAAGCAAGGTAGCGTATGCCCACAAGTGCGTACAACAAAACATACATCAGATACTTTTTACTTGCTGAATGCATATAGAATGCGAAGCCACAGAGAAAAACCAAAAGGCGAGAGAGAGAAAGAAAGAGAGAAGAGAGAGAAAAGAAAAGTTTAATTTCCATTCCATCCATTCCAAAAGTAAACTGTTTTTGCTTGTAAAAGATATTGTAATGTTTGAATTTGTTTATTTTTGTGTTTGTGAAAATAACTGTATGTTTTGCTGTGTTCGTAATTACTGTTAATTAAAAGCTTATACCTAGTTGATCGCAACTTTCATTCAGAAACAGTTCAAAACAATAGTAAACGATAATGCAGGTGAACTTTAGAAAACCAATATGTAATTATTTCAAAGGTTGTTTTCTGTCTGCTGAGGTTAAGACTTCTTATAATCTTACATTTCCTACATTTAGTCATTTGCTGCATGAAAGCTTTACAATTTTTGAAAATGTATGCTTTTACAAGTTTCCTTCAAATAAGATAATTAAAATACCTACCCACGTACTGAGTTATTATTTAATAATAATTAACTCGCTCGCGTGTCGCTTTTCAGAAGATGAATTATTTCTAAAACAAAAATGCGCGCTTTAAACGCTCGCTAATTTTGGCAAGAACGTTCAGATTATTCAGATTGCTGTTTCCTTTGGAAAAAGAACAAAATTCACATTATGTTCCTTTTTATATGAAATTTTTTTGTTCTTTATTTGATTTAGGGACGTTGAGTCGTACACCGACTATGTCACTGTCATAATATACACACAGTCATTTTACATTATATCTGATGAATCTTTATGTAGACTGATAGAGTACCCTAGCTGTGGCAGAAATTTGCTTGCCAAGATCCCGTGGAACAAATCCACATTGGTTGATATATGTACATGAATTGATTCAGATAAATCAACTAACTCTCTTAAAAAGTAACACATATCTTCCGGTACACCACACATATTCATTAAATATTTGAACTTATTTAAAGACATTTGTGTCCAGAACGAAATCTGTGAACATACACAACTTCACATTGGCACACCATGGCACATTAATTACATATGTACATACATAAATGTGTAATAATTTTTTTAAATTAGAGTTTACTTTCATTATATTTCACAAAACTTAAGTAGACCTACTTGTTTATACTGTGCTTTGTATGTCAAACAGTTACTTAGTGCAACCATAGTTTACATTTTTCATTAAACTCAAACCACTAACAATAAATCAGTCATAAGTAAAGAGGCATCACCATGATAGGTATGTCAACGATACATAAACACACTTTTATTACTATGCCCTTACCTCATGAGCCGTCAATGTCAATTCATCAATTAGTTTAGTTTTGTCATAGTTGCACCACAAACATGCAAAATGTCTCTCACTTAGCCTATCCCTTTCCATTTTTACAGTAGCTTCATGCAGATTCCATGTAGTAAATTGAACACTTCTTATATCCATCTATTTTTATCCATTTCAGAAACATCTAAGACTCCAAGACGCGAAGCAGGTAGAAGCGAAGGCAGCCCGGATCAAAGAGTGGGTGACAAATAAGCTGCGAGAACTGGAACAACAAAACCAGCAGCTACGAGAACAGAATGACCGCTGCAACCAGCAATTAGAGTTGTTGAGAAACCATATAGCAGCTCAAGGCACAAGAAACAGTGCAGTAAGTATCCTATGAAGAAGTGCAAATGTTATTCAAAAGTATGAGAAAAGTTTGAAAAGTAGTATTGTGACTTCGCCCTGTCACTTATGATACACAAATTATTATGGTCACAATAAAATAAAAATGGGTATGTACTTTGAATCAAAGTTGCAATAGTTCACGAGGAAGTTTCAAAGTAGCACCAGTGAATGATAAATAAATAGGCTTGGTGTGGGCATGTCATGAGACTTAATAAAAAGAGTGAATGAGAAACAACTGACCATGAGTGTGTACGGTATCGAGGTAGAGGAAGGCTAATAAAAGGACAAAAAGGGAAGAATGATATGCTTATGAAAGGTGTGAGCACTGAGGTGACTAATTATAGAACAGAGGAGAGGAGGAAAACATGTTGTTCAACCCCACCTAGCGGGGGATAAGGACAAGAAGTCTTGTTCTCATCCTTATCGCAGGAGAGTTATAATAGTTATGAGAGTTTGTACTAAGTTCATTGTATAACACTTACCATACTCTAAACATCTGTATGGTGAATAACCAAGGTGTTAGGGTATAGTGAGGCAAATTAAGAAGGCATGTAATAATATACAGTGATAGAACAATTTCGTTCCCAGTTTCTACCAACCCGAGCAAGTTTGTCGCTCGAAGTGAGTACTGACGGCTCCCCCAAAGCTACCTCCAGCCTTTTGGCAGCCAACAGACGGAGATCGGAGAGCCTTGAAGGGCCACAGGTCAGATAGATGTCTGCCTAGATGCTCCAGGATGTTTAATTTGCTATGTGTTTGCACTTATAACTAATCTGTTTCAGCCCTAATTATAATTTAAGTATCTGTTGAATATATTTTCACCTTAAGCCTCTTACCAAAGCTTTCACAAAATATTAAAGCTCCACTTTATACTACTTTATGTTTTTTTGTCCTTACATTCTTTATTCTTGTCACAAATATGGTATGCACCTTTCTTGTAATATAATATAATAACTCTAATAACTAAACTATATAATAAATATAAAAAACTAAATTATTAATATAATAGCTACGGCCGTTTATAGTCAACCTTTATTAGTATAATGCCATAGAGCGTCATTATGATCAAAAACATTTTATTGAGATATTCCATACATTTTTATGAAAGTCCTACCATTTTAGTTAATCAATGTTGTGTACATCTCTATTGATAATCTCATAAGTTTGTCACTACCAGTTATGTTATTGGGGGAAATAGCTCTTGATTATAAAACTAACATCGACCACATAGTGACTGACCATCAAGTGAGATAGTGGTCAAACGCTAGATCTATACAGTATAAATAAAAAAAACTAATGGTGTTATAGAAATATAGGCAAGAGCACAAATGAGCATGTTAGTGGTAGTTTTTCTGCAGTTACTGGTTGTATGGTTGACCGCTGATGCCATTAAAAACTGCATGCTTTCATCTACCTGAGAGCATGTTGTCTCTCCAGATCGGCCAGTTATGTTATGGTATCATCTCGAGATTTTTCTCTCCAACCCAGCCTCACTAATGAAAATGTAATAGGGCTTATCATGCCATGTCCATATTAATTTTGTATCTATTGTTTGACTTGATATCTTATGTAATACTTCAATATAATCTGGGATGAAATTTCACTGGCTCTTCACATTAGATAACATCTATCTAACAAAATTTTCTGGTTTCAGTGTTATAACCGTTATTACGAGTATATCTGGCAGCCAAGTTCCAGGCTAGTACTCCCTCCACTGAAGCTGTAAATGCCGGTAGAGGCAAACAGCATTGGTCCGTTTGAAAAAAAAGCTATTAGTCACGAGCGAAGCAGTCGTGCGTAATTTTTTCTTTCAATCAAAATTATGCAGTATACATGTATAATGTTTGTTACGGTATTAATATATTTGTGGACCCACCTAGATCCATTATACTACTAAAATAAATTAAATCGTTTAGCTTAGCTAACTTTTGCAAAAATACATCTTTCCAGTTACCAATAACATCGTCAGAGCCTCACTACAGTACACCTGTAAGGCATAGACGGAATTTATCAATCGGCACTACCAACTTAACAAATAACGTGCCGCCTGCCAGTGCTGCCACGACAATGAATCGAACTTTGGATGAACGGACAGCGGCTAGCCTGCTTGCTGATGATTTAGCGGTAAGAAAGTTTCATTTATATTTATTTTATCATTCTATTTCTCGGTTGTAGCATGCAACTAAGCATGTTGTTAGGACCTGTTCACACGGCGTATTGTGAAAGAACCGCAGACGCAAGTTTTACGAACACGCGCTTGCGGCGCTCTAGATGACCAATGAGCAGTTGCCGCATTTGTAACAATTAAAACGCGCGTACAAAGCGACGACTAAATCTTCTTTCGCTCGTAATTGGAACTATCCAATAGAGTCGCTTAATTTTTTTTTTCTTCAAATCAGCAATAAAGCCTGCGTGAGCAGTGTTGTATCTTCCGATTCCATTCTAATACTGTTGAGTAGTCTCGTGAAAGATTTATATCGATACAAATGAGCATTGGCAGCGCCAACAAGTTTTTGAACTAGTGCAACTATCGACGTCTGAATTTGCTCTAAAAAGCACGAAAGTCATTATGCGCAGTAGAAAGAGAAATAACTGAACGAGATTCAAAAATCGAATATCTCGACATGAGGAGCGCAGTGCAGTTTCACTCCAAAAAGTCTGCTTTATACTATGGATGTTGAAGAAGCGCGACTTTTACCATCAGAGACATGCTTCTGCAGTCTCAGCATTTGAAAATAGGTATAAAGTTTTACATCTGAAATAATTGTTTTATGTTTCAGTCGGCAGTAGAAAACTTGGTAGTTATGCCGACAACCCCAAACACGTCGACAGATGGGGATACCACTCACGATTACGCCGAAATATACACGCCAAGCAGAGGTAATTAATATGTAAATTATGCCCATAATCATATAGCCCTTAAATTTATTCACTGATTGTTTTTTTATTTTGCGCTTCATAGTTATATGTATGAACCTTTCAATGTGTTTCAAAAATGGTAAACTTTTAACAGTACAATGTAATATGATTATTGAAATGTTAACACTGATATTATGTTTCAGAACGCACCCCAGCGTGGCAAGGCCCCGTCAACGTTATAATCCAAGGCAATAGTCGAGGAGGCTCCTCGACTGGAGACAGTTCCACCTCGGAACAGCCTCGACCACCCACGCCGCCTTTACACAGGTTTCCTAGTTGGGAAGCTAAGATATATCAGGTACTTTACTTATTTATTACATTATTTATATTTTAACCAAAGCATGGGTTAGAAGCAATTAAAGATTTGTAACAATAGTACTCATTGAGTCGGCATATAATTTTACATACTGAAATACGTGTGAATAAGCAACAAGCGTTGCCATTAACACCGCCTGTTGTATCAGTATAGGCGTAACCACCAGTTTTTATTTTGACTTCTATTGACGACGCAACTACGACTATAGCCGGTAGATAGCGAATGTGCACTTTAAACCACCAGGTCGTTCACTCCACTGTGAAACACCTTTCAATAGTGTACAACAGTTAGTAATTTTCGTCTGAGGAATTTACTTATAATCAGGCTTCTATCCCTTAGGGAGTAGGCAAGATCGGGAGGAATTTATAAACAGGTGATTCAGCTGCCAGTGGTGCATTTTTACTCTGGTCAATCACTTCATTGACGGTTGCAAGTAAAGGATTTCTAGCTCGTCTATTTTACGATTGCACTGCTTAACTCGTATTATTCGAACCGATGATAGCTCAGTCGTGGAAGCGTCGGCTGTCAAACTGATAGTCGCTGGTTCGATGCTCACGAACGGCTTTAGCTTCCGGTGAAGGTGACACCGTTATCAAATTCCCAGCAGGTGGAAGGGTACTTTCGAGTACCCGCCTACAACACCCTCAAATTTCAAAAACTGTCACCCACAAACACAGTGTGTTCAGGCAGAAGTCCTTGAGAGCCAGTGAGTTTTTTGGTCTAGCGTGATTAAATCTTCGACGAGATCGTCACGGATTATCAAGTGAGTTATTTGTCGAACGCTAGATCCACTATAGCCGCGTAATGTATTTCCTTAGGTGGCAGACGACGGTCTGCAACAATCGGTAGAGGAAGCCCTGTCCCCGCCGCCCGCGCCGTGTCCAAGACCCATGCACGAGTCCACCAGCTACCAGGACATATCCGTACCTGTCTATGCAACTGTCAAAGGGGTGAGTTATGCTACATTTATGGCGATGGTAGTCTGACGGAAGGAGCTTCGGCTGTCAACATAACAGATGCTAGTTCGATAACCACCAATGTCTTATGCTTCCGGTGAAGGCAGGCTTCGTCATATCTACAACTTGATGGTAGTTTACTTGCCAGAATCCACATAGTTAGCAATCACCCTCAAGTTTGAAAAACTTTTACTTAACCGCACCATGAGTTCAGGAAACTGTCCTTGAGAGCCATTTAACATTCTAGGTATCGCGTTATTTCGCCTAAGATCACATCGTCACTGACCATCAAGTGACATAGTGGTCAAACTTGAGATCTATAAAGAATTAAAGACGAACCCTTTACACTTTGTTTAGTACATATTTGGTCTGTTAAAGACATCACTAACATTGGTGCAAGCTGATCAATTTCTAAGACATTTTTTGATCAATCTAATTTGTATTTTTATGTCAAATATATAGAAATCGAAAGTTTTAATCGTTTGACCATTTCATATAACTTTTCTATCATTAAATATTTCATGTGCGACGTGGTAGATGATATTTATAATATCATTTGTCGCTTCAAAAATTGAAAGCTCTCAACGATTTGCACTTTGATAGCCCTTGGTTTGTTTAGGTGTGTATGGACTAGCTTAAACAAAACAAATGCATAAATATTACCTCATAACCAATTTTTTTTAGAAATAGTAAACTAAGTTCACAAACGCTAATGTTAAAGGGCGTCAATAGCTATCAATATTATACACTACCCGCCTATCTTTGTGGTTCTGACACTACGTACGTTACTATCTAAAATAAAACTACGACTATCTAATATAAAAGATTATTCTATTATACACTAGTTTCTGTCAACGTTTGCGTATGTACTGGGGTGTGTTTCAAATTGAGCTTTGAGCATAGAGAGCGTGCTTAAAGTCATTCCAAAATGCACTGACAGCTGCACACAAAATGTATATGACGTCTTCCATGACGTCATCATCCTGTGCTTAGAACGCTCACGAGTACGACGTAGAGCAGTGTGAGCGCTGTCAAACACATAGATAAATAACTATGCACTGAGAGTCAAACATGACTCATTATGAGAATCTGTCGAAAAACTGGTAGTTCAACCCAAAAAATTAAAAACGTATATCAGAAAAAATGACCCATTTAGTGCCCATGAAGTACGGAAGAGAATGATTTAATATGAATTTACTGGGAACTGACATACAGAACTCGCTCGCATTCACACACAAAAAGCCGCGAGCGTCAGCACTGTCAGTACTAAATTCATCTCGGAACTGCCAAATCCTTACGTACGAACTTGTGCACTGTGAGCCCAAATTGAAACGCAGCCCTGGTGAAACAGTTTGTCATCGGGCAGAGTAAGCGAGATATGAAGTTGCGAAAAACGTAAGCGAGTGAGCGAGACAGTTATACAATACTTAAGCCCTGTCCCTAGCGAATCAAAAGTAGGTACTGCGCATCAAAAAGCAGGCTAATTTAGAAAATAAAAACAAAATTAACTTGCGACTTCTGTAGTTACTTTTTAACCGACTTTAAAAAAAAGGAGGTTACTCAATTCGACGAACGAATTTTTAGGTGCGTTCGCAGATAATTTCGTCGTTTATGAACCGATTTTGATGATTCTTTTTTTGTTTGATAGGGACACTTCTGCGGTGGCCCCATTTAATTCATCAACATCAGACCAGCTGTTTTTGAGTTACACTCCAATAACTGAAAAGTGCTACTCATACCTCGACGATATTATAGTTGTAGGACTTGTAATTGAAGACGTTGGTGCACGCACACAATAACAATTGATCCTGTGAGTAGCAAAGGTCACTGAGAAGCGTGAAAAATTTTTTTTTACCAAAAAATGGAACCGACTTCAACACTCAATAGTGTGAAATAACTTGTCGAAGTCGGTACCATGAGCACAATATTTCGATATTAGTTACTTTTGAACGATCATGGTACCGACATCAACAAGTAATTGGCTTAGCCATGGTATGGTACGTATTGGTTTTGTATGTGTTAAACAAACTGTTTACTATTTCAGCGTGCTAGTCAAATAAGATCAATGCCGTTCACGGGAGATTCGTCAGACGATTCCTCCGAAGGCGAGGAGTCTATGGGAGTTACTGTTCACAACACACCTCATCATCAACTCGTCAACAATGCTTATGGTGAGCCCCATCTTTGTTTTTTTTTTTCACACCTAAAAAAAAATGTACTCCCATATCAAATTTTAAATATTGTTGTTCATGGCCAAGAGACAGATCATTTGCCTTAATTTATGTAATGATAGTTCACAAATTTTTATAGACCACTTTTAAGAATGTTATATCAAGTTGATAAAAAATTTACTCTCTCTAATACTGTGCTTAGTATCTGTATTAGAATTCCCGGTGCTGCAACTACTATGGTTTCAAACGCTGGGTTATAATACCAAAACACAAGAAACGGTAGGCACACAATCATAGCAAGCATTATATTCCGTATTTGATATTACTTACTAAGTAATGACTAGTAGTACTGAGTAATATTACAAATCAGACTAAATCATTATTTTGATATAGAAAAAAAAATAGTTTCATCGACATATATGTAAAACAACCTACTATGTAGTATACTTCATGGATGTACCCCTTTATGCATATTCATCCCGTTTGATAGCTAGCTTGCAATAATTGGTGTGGGATAATCAGTCTATTTCACCACGCTCATGTATGGTTGCCAAAGGGTTAGAGAAAATTGGGTTTATGCCAATAAAGTTGGAATCCGTATCCATCCGTATCGATCCAATCCATATCCTTCTTATTTTTAAAGTAAACTCTTTGGCACCTCATAAAAGACCGCAAGTATCGATAGAAACAAATGCTACCTAATGAGTACACAAACACATAATTAAAAAAATTGTGAGTGACATAGACAAGTTCTCAAACGCAAGGCAATAGTTTGGTGTTCTTTTTTAGAAACAGTTCTGGATTATCACAAGTCTTATTAATTATAAGCGAAATTAGAGAAACTTGGAGCGTAGCCCTCTTAATTGTGCAACTTGACCTTGTTCATGAAGCCCATAGATGATACCATTATATTTCGATGCCATATGTCATCACTGGTATTTCGCTCAATTTAAATTGTTTATTAATCCTACGCAGGTGGGCAAACATCCCAAATGCCAATAAACAACATCAACCTTACCAACGTACTACCAGCATCCATACAACAGACTCCGAACCACGCCTTAGTTTTAACAAACAGCGCGAACGGCCAGTGTAGTTCTTCAGATACAAGTCTGAGTGCGAGCAGTCCCTCAAAAAGTGTCAAGACTAGCAGCAGTCTCAGTCCCGCGAAGAGGTCAAGTAGCGGGTCGCCAAGTAAACAGAGCAAGACTAGAGGTAAGACTGTCCATCACTTCTATTTTTTCTATAAAATTATATGAGCGTAACATGTTAACAATGTTGTTAGTCATTCAAATAATTTCTAAACGTGAAGTGAAACATAAGTTTAATACAACAAAAAAAAAAACAAGAATCCCCTGTATAGATAAATACAACACTAACTTCCTTATTTGCTAATTTTGTGACTGAACTGGAATTTTATGGTCTAAGATACGGCTTAAGAAATATATCCTGTAATAAATATAATCTGTTATTTATTTATGAGATGGCTTAAATGTTAGATAATATGTAGAGGGATAAAGTCCACATGGGTTGCCGAGCTAAGCCCGGGCCGCCTATACTGTCAAATAACCCAATAATTACAAAAAAATCTCTGCGTCCTTGTCTCTCACATGAAGTAGCGCGCGCAACGCTTCTCTGTCACTCTCCTTACGCGCACTTCGATCTGAACTTAAAAAAAATCTAAGCATACATGTACGAACATGACACAGATTTAAATAAGCAACCTAATACTGTTGGATAGGAAAGAAAATAAGCTGTATTTTTTTTTTAAATCAGTCAAATAACATTAAACAGTGTAGGCACGGGATTTCGCTAGGCAACCCATGTGCAATGTATCAATCTACATATTAAGTAACATATAATCAGTATCAGAAGTAAAAAAAAAAAAAAAAAAAAAAAAAAAAACAGATGAGGGGATATATTTCTTAAGCCGTATCTCATACTATTCAGGATGGGACTAACCCATCAGTTGGGATTTGGTTTATACTAATTATTAACACCGACTACTTTTATAAGAATCAGTATTCATGAAATAAATGACATGTATTTTGCTATCTGTAATGGTAATTTACATAATATTTACAATTATTTAGTTAAGACACGGGATATTTACCATCTGATGTATTTTCTTTCATATTAACTCTCGGTATTTCAGATTAATTCAGATGATATAATTTAATATAGGCCATACGAGCAAGTGGGACTAAAAGATATAATAGAGATTATATTAAAGTAGTTGTATTGGAATCGATCACTATTGACAAGAGTAATCCGTTTTCATGTAATTCGAAGAGAAGCTCGTGATTGATATAAATATAGATATAATAGAAAAGTTTAAATTTTAAGTTAGACTTGATCAACAAATCAAATAGTGGTTTTTGATTTCAAATGAAAAATATTGTAAACCTAAATATCGTATAATTTTGTGTATAATTGGTTCGATGAAAATCACTAGACGACAATTGAACAACTTCTCGACAGATACGTCGTTCGAATCCGGCATGTCGGACGACTATGCGATCCCACCGGACGCCGTGTCTTGCGACAGCACCGCCTCGCCTTCACTCGCGTCACTGTGTCGGGCCCCACCTACCACTGACTCGCCGAGACGACACGATGCTTTAGAAAAAAGTGGTCATCTCGCGAAACTGGGAGGGAAATTGAAGACTTGGAGAAAAAGATGGTAATATTGAATGTGTTCTGATAGTGCGAGGTAATATTGCTGTAGTTTTGTTGAGCTCCTCGGCATTAACCCGCCGCAACGAGATGACGCTCTACAGATAAGGCTTATTGGATTGAAGGTTTAAAGGAATTTGGTTCTAAAATATACATCTGGTGTCACTATTATGTATGTAAAAAATGTAGTCAGTTGTCGAAATTTGAAAAGAAATGTTGATAATTTGAAGGACGCACAGACACACAAGTGTCACGGGAGTGTTGTCACTAATAACGCAGTTATGAGCAGCATGATACTTAGCTTCAAAAATAGTGCAGTTACAATCGTGCACCGGTCAATCAATTTTTGCTATCGTTTATTCTAATATCTATAACAATTTTTACTAAGTTTTTGATGTGCTTATCATAGACACAACATAGTCAAGTCTGATGGAATTCAAACTAGAATAGCGATACAACGAAAAATGTGTAGTAAAATATGTGATCCGTCGTTTTAAACTTCAAAGTTCGTTTTTTGTAGTAGCCTTAACATACCCTTGTACACCACGCATGCCGTGGTGGTACCGGCCTAGAATAGTACTCCTCATCTTCCCGCGTATGCTGTAAGAGTCGGCTAAGGGATCACGTACGAGGAGGTGGGCAGCAGCGCCCTCTGAGTATAGGAAACTATACTGCGCTCGCGACCCGCCTGCCAAGCGTGGCGAATATTGGCAATCCTCCATTGGCATATGTCCAGCAGTGGATGTCCCATGGCTGAGACCCTTGTACTTAATCCAAACAATCGTGCTTAAACATCAGTCTTAATTGATCCATTTTGTAATTTAACCTGACATGTTAGGTCGTTTCTAATACATTCTACATTTACCATCATAGGTTCGTCCTCAAAAACGGAACATTATCGTACTGGAAGTCCCAATCAGAAGTGAATCGTAAGCCGCAAGGTCAGATCGGCCTCGGCGAAGCCTGCAAAATATCCAGAAACGAAGGGGCAGCCACTTTTGAAATCTTTACCGGCAGCCGGACTTATTATCTGACTGCAGACAGTATTGCCACTATGGAGGACTGGATCAGAGTATTGCAAGTAAGTCCACCCTTAAATGTATATATCTATACTAATTTTATAAAGAAGAAAGATTTGTATGTAAGTATGTTTGTAACAAATTGGCTCAAAAAGTACTTGACCGATTTTAAAAATTCTTTCACCATTGGAACGCTACATTCACCCTGAGTAACAGCGTATATTATATTTTCAAAAAAATTAGGGAATCTTATAAGTTTTAATTTTTAAATTTTTTACCCGTGCGAAGCCGGAGCGGACCGCTAGTCAGTAATATAGCACTACCACACCTTCCCATTGTACCAAAAACGGATTTTTATTTTACATCACTTTAGGGTTATTAAATGTACATACTTTCACGCGATATCTATTGCAACATTTATATATATTTTAAGAATCTTAAAGTAAGTTTAAATTATCTATTTGTTAGACAAGCAATTTTTGGTGTGGTTGATATGGGTGATATTTAGTGGTGTTTGAGTACCTTTTCCGTGATTGAGAAGTGGTTGATCCGTCGGTGTGTCTACAAGTCTTTCAACTAGCCCAGTTTCAGTGTAGTTTATGCCATAATCACCTCTTTCTGAATGAAATCGTGGAAGCTTACAGTTCACGGGTAAATAGATAGTCATATAGTCAACTCCAAAAATGTATTAACTGGCTGCTTTCGCTAAAAACGGGCCTTGTGTATGCCACTAATAACGGAGAGAGATATAGAGAGCGATAGAAGCCGAGGCAATAAAGGGCGTTCTGAAATGTGTTTGAACTTCACGACCGCGAACCTAATCGTCATCCTCATCTACCGAAATGTAGTCAGACAGAGTCAAGTCTCACTTATCTCTGAGTGAGATAAGTGATTATGATTATGAAACTTATATGCAAGAAAACATCATGCTATCGAAGTTAATGTCGTTGTAACCGGTTAGTCGTGTAACCCTATGTTAAATCTCTTTCAGAATGTTCAAAGGCGAAACGCTACGAAGCTCTTACTGAGCAAAGAAGACAACAAGCCCACAGTACAGGGGTGGTTGACAAAGGTGAAGAACGGACACGCCAAGAAAAGCTGGTGTGTTCTCATCGGAAAGATGTTCCTATACTTCAAGTCACCGGGAGATCAGGTACGACCTGTATCACTTTAAATAGTGCTTTAATAGTATAATTATAAACAATGTGTTTATAATATATAAGCATCGCGGCCTCGTTATTTTTTTAATTGCTGAATCTAGCTTATAATACTGTTTACATTTTTAATGAGTCCGTGGGGTACCGGCTTAGAATAGTACCCCCCCATGTCTTCCCGTGGGTGTCGTAAGAGTCGACTAAGGGATCACGTACCAGAAGGATGGGCAGCAGCGCCTTCTGAGGGTCGTATTTTATATACTGCGCTCGCCAACCCGCACGCCAAGCGTGGCGAGTATTGGCAACCCCCCCCCCCTATGACAGTACAAAATAAAACCAGGCCCCCAGTCCCCGGCAGCTCCGCTAATGCTGGCTCCGGTAGCGGCCAGTGTAACGGTGGAGCAGGGGGTGCTAAGAATCTCCGGCAGATTCCCGGCTACCACTCCCTGAAAAAACGACCTCTGGCCCTGGTAACACACAATATAAGATCTTTGTTGGCAGACGAGAAGATCGTCGAACTGGAAGAAGAAATGAGTAAGTTACACTGGGATATCGTAGGGTTATGTGAAGTCCGTAGAGAGGGTGAGGACACCATAACTCTCAAATCCGGTAACTTGCTCTACTACCGGGAAGGCGACCAAAAGTCCCAAGGTGGTGTCGGATTTCTCGTTCGCAAGTCCCTCGCTAACAACATCATCACCATCGACAGCGTTTCGAGCAGGGTGGCATACCTAATACTCAGAATATCAAGCAGATATTCGTTGAAGGTCATTCAGGTATATGCACCGACCTCGAAACTCGGAACCGATGAGGAGGTAGAGGCTATGTATGAGGACATTAGTAGGGCCATACATACCTCCAAGACCCATTACAATGTTGTTATGGGGGACTTTAACGCAAAGTTGGGCGAAAGAAGTGATGGAGAGTTGAGAGTGGGGCAATTTGGTTATGGACAACGGAACCCTAGGGGACAGAGGCTGGCCGACTTCATGGAGAAAGAGGGACTCTTTATGATGAACTCTTTCTTTCAGAAGCCGCCTCAAAGGAAATGGACCTGGTTGAGCCCCAACGGTTCCACAAGAAATGAGATCGATTTCATCATGACCACCAAGAAACAAATATTCAATGATGTCTCTGTGATCAACATGGTCAAAACCGGTAGTGATCACCGCATGGTAAGAGGCACATTGAATATTAATGTTAAACTTGAGAGGTCCCGTTTGATGAAATCCACGCTCCGACCTCAAAATGTCCATATTCAAAACCCCGAGAGCTTTCAACTTGAGTTATCCAATCGCTTTGCTTGCCTTGAGAACTTTGCGTCGGTGGACGAGACCAACAACAGGTTTGTAGAAACTGTCCACGAAGTGGGGTCTAAGTTCTTTAAGCCCCGCCGTACAAATAGACCTCAAAAACTCTCCAGCCATACCCTCGACCTCATGGCTGAACGACGCTCGTTGCAACTGCAATCATCCGATGATGCTGCGTCATATAGGCAGCTCAATAGACGAATATGGAAATCCTTGCGACACGACATCCGTACCTTTAGTACAAATCGTATTAAAGATACGATCGAACGGAGAAAAGGCTCCAAAGTGTTTGCAAGAGACAGGTCTATTGGGCAAAGCCAGATGACTAAGCTGAAGAGAGATGATGGCAGTATAGCGTCGACCAAAGCAGAGGTGCTTGGAGAGATCGAGAGGTTCTATGGACAGCTATACACTTCGGTCGCTAAACCTGTTGACAGCTTGGCCAAAGACCCAAGAGCCAAGCTGACCCGGCACTATACCGAAGACATCCCGGACATCAGCCTATACGAGATTAGGATGGCTCTGAAGCAGCTTAAGAACAACAAGGCACCGGGTGACGACGGAATCACATCAGAGCTTCTGAAAGCGGGTGGATCACCGATACTGAAAGTCCTTCAGAAGCTCTTTAATTCCGTTGTCCTCGAAGGGTCAACGCCGGAAGCATGGAACAGAAGCGTAGTGGTGTTGTTCTTTAAGAAGGGTGACAACACATTGCTTAAGAACTACAGACCCATTTCGCTTCTGAGCCATGTTTACAAGCTGTTTTCAAGAGTCATCGCGAATCGTCTCGAACGTAGGCTTCATGACTTCCAGCCTCCCGAACAAGCCGGTTTCCGAAAAGGCTACATCACCATAGACCACATCCATACGCTGCGGCAAGTTATACAGAAGACCGAAGAGTATAACTTGCCCTTATGTTTAGCGTTTGTGGACTATGAGAAAGCCTTTGATTCGATCGAGACGTGGGCGGTGCTTGAGTCTCTCCAGCGGTGCCGTATTGACCATCGGTATATCGAAGTGCTGAAGTGTTTGTACAATAACGCCACCATGTCGGTCCGAGTACAAGAGCAAATTTCGAGGGCGATTCCATTGCAACGAGGCGTGAGACAGGGAGACGTTATTTTTCCGAAACTGTTCACTGCCGCATTGGAAGACGCCTTCAAGCTCTTGGAATGGCAAGGATTCGGCATCAACATCAACGGCGAGTACATCACTCACCTTCGGTTTGCCGACGATATTGTGGTCATGGCAGAATCCATGGAAGACCTCAGCACGATGCTCGAAGGCCTCAACAGAGTTTCCCTAAGGGTGGGCCTTAAAATGAACATGGACAAGACGAAAATTATGTCAAATGCCCATGTTGCGCCCGCCCCCATATCAATTGGGAACTCGACTCTCAAAGTTGTTGACCATTACATCTACCTAGGACATACAGTCCAATTAGGTATGTCCAACTTTGAGAAAGAGGCCAATCGTCGAATCCAACTCGGCTGGGCAGCGTTCGGAAAGCTCCGAGACGTCTTCTCGTCCAAAATACCGCAATGCCTGAAAACGAGGGTCTTCGAACAATGTGTGTTACCAGTGATGACTTACGGAACTGAAACGTGGTCTCTGACTATAGGCCTTCTGAACAGGCTCAGAGTCGCACAACGAGCTATGGAGAGGGCTATGCTCGGGGTTTCTCTACGTGATCGAATCAGAAATGAGGAGATCCGTAGAAGAACGAAAGTCACCGACATAGCCCAGCGGATTAGCAAGTTGAAGTGGCAGTGGGCAGGGCATATAGTTCGAAGAACCGATGGCCGTTGGGGCCGAAAGGTTCTCGAATGGAGACCACGGACTGGCAAGCGCAGCATAGGACGGCCACCGACTAGGTGGACAGACGACCTGACTAAGATCGCAGGCAAGGGCTGGATGCGGGCCGCTTCCAACCGGTCCTTGTGGAAATCAATGGGGGAGGCCTTTGTCCAGCAGTGGACGTCCTATGGCTGAGATGATGATGATGATGACATTTTTAATTTTGTTTGCTTACCTGTTTTATTCTCGTCAGATCAAGACTATTTTACTTTCAATCAAAGTAAGATCCCGCCATAATCCCACTACACACACATTTCCCGCGTAACCATTTAAAAAATATTGAAAATGATTAGATTCAGGCGTTGATTTGTGGAAGTCCATATTATAATGATATTTAAATACAAGATATTTAGCGTCTTCATCATCATTACACACAATAAATGCTTTAGTTAAGATACAGTGTCTAGCGTCATCCGTCATAGACTGCGCGACGCAGAAAAGGCATGTGATACACTTGGTAGGTTTTGATTAGGTTCACTTAAAAATGGATCCAACTCCAACATTCCTTCGCTCTTTTTCTTGCATTTTTTTTTTGCCGAGGAGAACAGAAATTTGTCCTAAGATTGTAGGACGAAGCTGTATGCGATCCGGTAATAATATTATGTATGCGCTCCGCTTGCAAACGGTGCTAGTGGAGATCAATGATTTAACGCAGATACGAGGATTTAACACTGTTTTAATTTATTTGTTGTTTCCAGAACCCGACCGGTCAGATCAACATGCGTGACGCGCGTGTCGAAGATGTAGAACACGTCTCAGATTCAGATTCCGAAGAGAAAAACGACGACGCGAGAAATCATCTCACTGTCGCCATATACCCCCAACATCAAGTGGTAAGTTGTGGGAATATTACTAATTTTCATCCCCAAAACTGCATTCAGATGTGTATAAACATCGGTGTTTGATTTATCGAGTTCGTTGTGTACCCTTGTACCAAGAGCCATTTTTGTGAACGAGACTGGCGCTATTAATACAATTATTGAACTTATATTATTAGCTTGATAGATGCTTGACCAGTGTTTTGTGATGTTGAACTATGATTTTATCGAATGTATGCATCAATTCAGAATCAGATCACGACAGATTAGTTCTCGTCATATTGTGATTTAAAATCAAAACATTTGTAATTTTAAACCTTAAAATTATTTTTAAACCAACCATAATAAAAGAGAATTCTTGTATGTGATATAATTTAAACTAAGGGAACTAGAGGTGGCATAATCTTCTAGATATACGAGTATTCATTTTGTACTTTAGACATACCTACAGATAACCGATCCTGAAGGTGATTTTTTCAAACTGTTACTTCCTGTATCAATGCCCCGACCATCCATTCCCCGTCTAATGACAATGAGTTTCAACGGCTGGCAACCCAGAGTAATGAACAGTCCCCGATGGAACTTATTTCGGCTTTTGCTTGATATCAATTATGGCAATACATACAGATGTCTAACCAATTTAAAAATGTCGAATTGAGTACAATGACAATAGACTCTTCGCGTGTGTACGTCCGACTTTCACCTTCGAAAACATCAGTTTCGCTATATTTTCTAGCAACATAGCTTCTTCTGCATTCATAAAGAAATTGAAAATTTCTAATGCTTATTCATGGCGTATTGGCGTTAAAAAGAGAGAAAAGTGTGAGAAATTCAGACTTTTATCCCTATTTTGATTTTTATTGCAAACATAAAATTTTTTTTTCAAGCGTTCAAAGTGGCCTTACTGAGTTAGTGATATAAATAAATACTTGTTCAAATTCCAGGGCCCAACATACCTCCTGTTCGAATGCAAGGCTGACAAGGATTCATGGCTGTACCACCTGACAGTGGTGAGTGGTGGCGGGCTGAGTCAGGGCACGCACTTCGAACAGCTCGTGCAGAAACTCATGGAAACTGATGGTGACCCTAGTGAGTAACACTTCATAACCTTCCCATTGGGTCGTCTCTGATTATTAAGTATGACTCCAAATTATAGCTAAAAACACAATCGATGTATTAAAATCAATTAGTTTGATTACTGAACTGAACTGTATTTTTACTTCGAAAGGGTCAAAAGGTTCTCAAGTGGAGACCACGAAGAGGCAAGCGCAGCATTGGACGTCCACTGACAAGGTGGATATATCTGGCCAAGATCGCAGGAAGGGGCTGTATACATGCCTCTTCCAACCGGTCGACCTTGTGAGAATCAATGGGGGAGGCCTATGTCTAGCCGTGAAATGGCTGACATGATGATGTCGATGATGATGTATATTTACTTATGTTATTTTTTTTTCAATGGGCCGATGCCTTTACTGACATAAAATACTAATAACTAATTATAATACTACAGCTACTACAAAAACATTCGAGCAATCCATTATCTATTGTCAGCATATAGATAACTCAAATGCTCTAACCTGCTACTACCAGTTGGCATCGTGCCAAGACTGCTAGCAGCAGTGCCACGTATGCTATTGGCTTGGTATATGGATGTCATGAGAAAGGGTGAAAACAATGTAATAACAGTGCTTATCATGAGTGGATGGATATAGAGGCTAAGGAAGCCCCAAAAAGGTATCGATGGACTGCATGAAGAATTATTATAATTATAATTATTATTCATGTTTATGAAAAGTGTGAGCACTGAAATGGCTTTAACAGAGTGAAAAGAAAAACAGGTTGTTCCGACCCCACCTAGTGTGGGATAAGGACAATAAGAAAAAGATTTTAATATCTAGGTGAAGCATCAAAGCGTTTCCTGGAAATGTAAATAGATGTCATATATGCAATAGCTGAAACGATAAATTCGCACGACATATTGTGTCGCGCGAATAAAAAACGTGTTTTTAATTTTTATAATTTTATTTTATATAGACTTTTGTATGTATTGTTCCAGATTGCGTGTTATGGCGACATCCAACGTTATTGTACTCCAAAGACAACATCACAACACCACTGACATCGCTCAACTCTGAGGCGCTGCAAGCGGAGGCGATAAAGCTATTCAAAGTAAGCTAACTTATCCCTTCAACGAAACACGTCTACAGTAGAGACGTAAATCTATATTATCATGACTGATTTTTTAAAAGTTTAAAATGGCAATGAATGTATACAATATTTTGATAATAGTTACTTTTGAACTATCATGGTACCGACTACAACAAGTTATGAGTGTTGAAGTCAGTTTCATGTTTTGGTAAAATTTTTAGATATTACACTGGTTGATATGGGTAGCCTGTTTTTTTATGCGCATCCTGTGAAGGGTCAGAGACATTTTCACCTAATCGTCTTTAATATACAGTAAGGTGAACTGGAACCGGCCTGTATCCGTATTTGTTATCCTTATCAGGTTGCTCGCCTAACTTAGCGGCGTATATACGATGGTAAATAAGCAAATAATTGTTCGAAGTATTGTCATTATTTTTATAAAACAATGACAATCATCATCATCTCAGCCATAAAACGTCCACTGCTGGACATATGCCTCCCCCATTTATTTCCACAAGGGCCGGTTGGAAGCGGCCCGCATCCAGCCCTAGCTTGCGATCCTACTCAGGTCGTCTGTCCACCTAGTTGGTGGTCGTCCTTTGCTGCGTTTGCAATTCCGTGGCGTCCATTACAGTCCCTGGTAGGATGTGATGGCTTGAATATGTGCAACATATCGGAGTAGGAGACACGGGTAGAGGGTGCACTCGTATAGAAAGGCACGTGTCGGTGGGTTCCCAGTGCGTGCAGCTGTTCATGTCGGTGTGCGTGGAGATGGCCGGCATCGACTACCACGTGGTGCTGGCGCAGAACGCGCTGCAGCAGTGCCTCGAGGTGCCTGAGCTGCAGGACGAGCTCGCGTCCGTGCTCGCGCGCCAGGTCACGCCGCACACGCACACCAAGCACGGCGTGCAGGTAACCACATGCAGAGACACAAGACCTCAGCATAGGCTTAAAGCGGCTAAGCTTAAGAGTGTAAGTGCTTTCATTTCCAACATTTATCACTTTATGTTTTGTTCTATATTTGAGGGTAGTTTTGGAGTATTCGACTGGATATTTAAACATAAAAAGATATTGATAATAGTGTACTTATTATTAATATCTTGTTGAAAGAATGAGAGATAAAATATACATATGTATTAGTATTGTAAGTTGACAAACAATTTTGGAAATGTTGGAGAAAAGATATAAGTATCAAATGAATCCTCCAAAACTGCGCAAAACTAAACGTTCGAGTGGGTGTGTGACCTCTATTTGTCGTTTCTTATAAACGAATGTTGGTTTTTGTATTGTGCAATACTGTGTCTGACCCTACTTTAATGTGGAACAAGAGAACACCCTGTTGTCCTTATGTCATGTGATAAGTGCTTATTATTCTAAACCTTTTTGTAAAAGCAGATTTAATAGTTACATTTATCTATTACTAAGTAACTATATATATATATATATATATATATACAGAAAGACGCTACGGTTTGTAATGACAGTTTAAATAACGCATACCTATGCTGAATATTGTATGTCACTGCACTATAATCGGAGACTAAATAATACAAAAGCAATCTTTTGGAATTTAATTCGCGTTGCAACTTCACTTACCCCAGTGCCCTTCAATTGTTTGGCTGCACATTTGATTACCTTCTAGGCAAAATATCCGACACTATGATAGTACCTACCAAGAAGGACTCTTTCTGAAAAATCTTATTTATTACAAATTCGGTACTTTGATTCAGTTTTGGTTAGCTGCAAATTTCATGAAAATAATGATTAAGAATAAAAAGCACTTACAACATAGTTTCACCTTTTAGTTTTGGCAGCGACGGTCAGCAGCGACCAGCTCCTGGTCGCTTTTAAATAACCGTCGACTGGGGAGCGACCAGGAGCTGGTGGCTCCCCAGTCTACTATAGAAGTCAATGTAGCATAGCCTTTGGTGTTTTTATATACAACATTAAAGGCCTCATTGCTTCAGTGTTATCTCACAATCGCCACAAGATTATTTTCTAATATGCAGGTGCTCTAACAAGGCTTTGTGGTCTGAAGATTCGGACGGACGTTTATTTTATTTTCTTTTCTATTTTATCATAAAATAAATAAGGTTCATGTTACGTTGAACTCGTTACGGCCTCTTGTGCACCATCGACTTAAGGTAAGTGCGTGTGATGCGGATCACACGCACGTACGCCACAATTACTTAGCCAACAGGGTCAAGGGCCCTGTTGGCTAAGTAATTGGCATTTCTCTTTTGGCGATTATTAGGTCAAAAAATAATTATTTTTTATATTATATTGCTTTGTCGCAACGGCTTCCGCTTGCGGGCGCTTAAGTGCTTTTCTCATACATTTCACCGTTTAAAACATCGAGCATACACATTGTACTTGTAAACTATGTTATTCTTCGTAGTCTTAGATATAACACTTCATGCTGTGCTCTAGATGTCGCTTGGTGACTCATGGGTCAGTCTTGTGGTTAGAACTTATCACATGTTTCATGCTTTCCATAAAAATGTTCACTGTATTCTATTTCTTGTTTTTCTACTGTAGGTATCACATTATATTGGCATTAAATAAAATTCAAGTCGTTGAGACGCTCTCTCCTCCTTGATACTCCTGTGAGTACTGACTTAAAAAGTGAGTTCCAAAATAGAAAGTGTCTTACTTTGTGTGACTTTAAAAGTCCAAAGTAGAGCCAATATAAATAAAATGTGTAACATATTGCTGGTACAAACAAGTTGTATTATAAACAATTATTTGAGTTTATGAATTAATCGGACAAAGGAAATAACTGGCGTGCTTATGTTGAACCATTCGACAATGCCAGTCGAGGTGAGCACTCTTCGTAAAAAGCAATTTCCCGAAAGTATCAAAATTTTGAACGGGTGAATTAAACAAGATGTAGCGTTACGTTTCTTAATGCTTCAAAGCTACGACAGTTTTCATAGTAAAGACTACAATGAGCAAAGTCCTGCATTTTTATTATGTTGGTATACAGTAAAGTTGACTTGTAAGCGGTTGTATTACAGTAGACGTTGACAAGTTTTACATGTAAAACTTATCAATTCTATTTTCGGGGTTAAGTAAGAAGAGCACAGTACAATTATACAGCTTAAAGTACTAACATTCATTTGCCATGAACCTTAAATTATACACTAACAACCCATTGTGTTTAAACAGTAAGTGTAACGCTTTGTGTGTTGCTGTACAATAAAATATAGCTTGTAGTCGTCTACGATCATTTTGGAATTAGTTCATGTAAATAAACATTATTGGCTTCATTGGAATATTATAATATCATCAAAATTATTTTACACAATTGGAAAAGATATTCCAATTTGATCCTAAGTTTGGCAACATGGGTTGTATGGACGAATGAAGTTTAAAAATAACTTCATTCTATTTTCAAATGTTGCCAAAACGAAAAACGTATTAGCTTCGTTGCAATATTTCAAATGGAATGTTGGTGTAAATTTTCCCCCTTTATTTTACATGTTTATATTTTTTTTTGGGAATGTTGTTACCCCCCGCCCCTATAGTTATTAGGGAATGATATTTTTGTTCTTATCATTCATATATTCTATCATAGCTAGTGTTTCCGTGCACTGTTGATATTCTGTTCATTGAAAGGTTGGTGTTGCAAGTTTTTTGGACTGTTTACCCATTATTTTAACTCATAATCGTTAGTAATAGTTATTCTTATTTTAGCACGTAAGTTTAAATATTCTTAAAAACAAATTTTGTCCATTACCATCAAGAAGTCTGTATACTTTAAGTACAGTTGGAAAAAAAATCTACCAATTGCAAATTTCCCTCATTAGGTCTAGATACTTTTACATTTTGATCTTTGATTACATCATCTGCTTAAATCACTGATGAGATGTTATCAACAAATACATACTTATATTTTTGCTAAATATTTTTAGTAAGTAGTACATATGCGATAAATAAATCACATATCATGTATCTGATGTTTGTATATATCCACAAATCACGGTGACTGGGAAAATGTGGCACACACTAGGCTGCAATTTCATTCTACTTAGAGCACTTCATATGTCTAGCTATTGTGGAAACTTACTGCACACGCACTAACATATTATATGAAAAAAAAGTTTAATGAAATTAAGGGCTAAGATTATATTCTTCAGTGTCATAACAAGTGTTGCAATAATTTGGTACAATTACACACAATAATTGTATTAGTGGATTGTATACAAGTTGGCTCAATTCAAATTTTAAATTAATAAATAGTTATGGTTGAATATGATACTGTGTTATAAATTATAGAAAATACTGTTGAGAAATTACTCTGTCTCGTGTGCGGGAGACTTCATTTGGAATAAAGATTTATTTTAACAACTTTTCAGTTGGCAAGTGTCTTACGAGTCAAGTCGAAGTACTGGAATACGGCCTTTTTCCTTATGACCAACATTTGAGTGAAATATGTTACTTTGCACAACCATGCTATTATCTCAACTATGATATCACAAGCCCCTCAGCCAAAATTAGTAACCAATTCACCTGAATAGAAGTTACCAATTGATTTCTCGCTCAAAAAGTTTAAATTCCCTGTACATAAACCAGTTGACAAGTTGTCCAAAAGAAGTTTACTTACAAGAACTGTCTGAATGACTCCAGAAGGCCTTCGAGATATTTCCGATCTTTAATGTCTAAACTATCTTTAATTAATGACATATATAGTTACATATTCAACTGCCAATTATGTAGTTTAGACTTTTTAAAATTAATTCGGTAGGAACACTGTTAGTTGTAATACGATTAATATCGATATTATAGTAATTTAAATGTAAAACTAAAACTTGTAAAAACAAATGTTTTTATGTAGTTATTAATTTTAAATATGTAAATAACTACCAAATGATTCTGATTCGCTCGCCATAGCGAGCTAATCGGATATTTACATATATCAACTAAATTGCTATCAGAATAGTTAACTGTTTAATGGGTGATATAACAACACGATACAAATCAATACTGCACACAACCAAAATTAGAATTTGTCAAAGAATATAATCATTAATTAACAAGACATTCCTATACTTAGATACCCAGTCTAAATAGCCCTTAGCTTGCATTCCATTCCACGGCATATGACCGTACACAGTCCAAGGTAAAGGTAAGAAGACACGTAGAGAGTGACCCAACTGTCCGAAACACCAACATTTCATTTGTACAGCAACTGCTACTGTGCGCGACACAATCGCTGTTCACCTGCGACACTGGCGCCTCTTCCGTCGGAGGGGACAATAAGAGTGGGGATGTAGCGCCCAACGCCTCTTCGCCCAGCTCTATACAGGTAATGTGTCCAACTCACAGGGCTGTTTCCACGTTTGCAGAGAACATACGAAGAATGAAAGACCTACGTTAACCGGACAATACTTGTTTTATCAGGATTTGTAAACGATACGATAAAATTTTAATATTTATTTGTTTATGACTATAAATTTATACTCGTACTTGAATGTACCGAACAGTACATAAAATGCTTTTTTTATTATTTTTTTACTTCTTATAAGCTTACGTTTTATCACTGTCTCACCTGATGCTACAACTAAAATACAGAGCAGTTGTGATATAGCTGTAACAATTGTATACATTCCGAAAATGGTAGTACTTTACGTTAATCGGTAATAGCACACCAGATAATAACCAAATATGAGTATAGACACAAAAAAAATGGATAACCTCTTTATTAAATGAACGCTAAGATAGTTTAGTGACTCCCGAATGAAAATAACAGATGATACTAGCATAGGAGAGTAAATACGATGAGTAGTCAAAAGAGGTACAGGCTATATAGGCAATAGATATCATGTATGGTACAATCAAAAAATAATAATTGATTGAACCATGAAGAGCTTAATTATTAAAACTTTGGTTAGCTATAGTTAGGGAGAAATTACATGCCTAATTATAAACTACCACGACCAGTCGCTAGACTTCGATATGAAAATGTATTTTAAGAGTTTATTACGAGTTTCATATAACTCCAGATCAGAGTTGTAAAATTAATAAAATTCAATAGACACATAAACTTAAGTTTCAACCTGAATATTATCTAGAAGGGCTGTTTTGCAAAATTTTTAAAGGATAATAAAATACTCTCTATGTCGTTTCTCCCCATTCATGGTCTTTCCATTTTTCCAGCTATATAAGTAAGGAGGTATTGTAGTTACTAAAAAATCCTTGAAGCCAATCAATGTTTATTAATTACTAACTACTATTACTACTATTCAAGATATGTTTCTTCAAAATGTATGAGAAAAGCTAGTGTTTACCAAGTGTTTATTCGTTGCTATGTCAATATCTATGAAATAAAGCAGAGTGTACAACTCCAATTAAAGCGGAGCTTCGTACCAAACGAGAATCTTCATGTGTTTTAGCATCATGTTGTTTTTGAACAATGACTTCATAATCCGGATAATTGCAGGCGCCTCTCTTATCTGTGGACTGCAAGAGTAATCCTCCGACGTACAGTTTCGTGCAAGGATGGCAATTACTCGCCTTAGCCGTCAGTCTGTTCGTGCCAAGGAATAATAGACTGTTGTGGTATCTAAAGTTACATTTGAGCAGACATGCAGACTCCAAGTAAGTAACGCTTAAATGTATGTTTAGAAAACTTTAGTTCTTGACAGATTAGTATCAGTATTTTTTTTAATATTTTTTTTTATGTGGCAACATTTACACAAGGTCTTCAGGTCCCAAACTAGGCGAAGCCTGTACTATGGTAACCTGATGACTGATATATACTTATATACATACATATATATATACTTAAATACACACACCAGTATCAGTATCATCAGTATCAGTAGCATACTTGAAGTTATGCATAATAATTCATTTTCCAAAAACCGTGTTGTCACAAAATAAACAGCACAAGATACAATGTTTATAAGTACTTAACAAAGTTTATAGGTGCTTAATATAAATTATAAACGCTTATCAAAATGTTAAATTATACTTTGTTACTTTAAATGACTACATAAGTTACACATTAGAATACACAGAATACACATTAGACATAAAAGACGCCTCTTTCTTTTTGTCCTTGGCACACTTGTTTTCCTCTTCCATTCTGTTCTATCTTTAGTCATATCAGGGTGTCAAGTCTACAGATTCCGTTCAGCGTGAGGCCGAGCCGATGCCAATAAGACAAGTAAAAAATCGTAGTCTGCTAAGTTCATAGCGCCTCGAATCTATGTTGAATCTCGGCTTATGCCGATTTAGTAAAGGATCTGGCATTTTATGTGCTAACAGATTATTAAAAATGACGCACTATGCATTGAATCTAGGATTGAATCAAGATTGATAAAATAGCAGACTACCAAAGCGTTCAAAATCAGCCATTCTGAGCCGAGCATATTGCCGTATTGAGTAGTAAACTTAGGCCTCAGTGCTTACACCTTTCAGACATAAAGGAATTCATCCTCATAAACGACGCCTACTAAGAAATAAACAAATACAATAGGTAAATAATTTGATATGATTACTTACAATTGTAAAAAAACATAAATATACATGTAAGTACCTAACGCGTGTGTACCCTGAGATGGTTATCAGACAATAATATTTTTGTACCATGAAATATGTAATTGTATTGGAAAGATCGTGCATTGTGTGACTAAGCTTTTCTGTAAAACCAAAACACTAACTATAAAGTATGTCATAAGACCTACAAATATTTGCAATCGTGACCTACTTCCAAAATAATGACAAGCTCTTTAAAAATCTTTATTAAGTAATTGCTAGAGCTAAATTAAAAAAAAACTACAAATATATTTGAAATTTTGCATAAAGTTCAAAGTGGATGAATAAATTGAAAACAATATTTTATTGTATGCTTCTCATTTCAGAACGGAATGTGGCAAATACGCAGCATATTGTGCAAGAGCGTTGGAAAGGACGATACGTAACGGCGGCAGAGAAGACAAGCCTTCTAGAATGGAAGTTTTATCTATACTGCTCAAAAATCCGTACCACCACTGTCTACCGCACGCGATTCCTGTCCATATGCTCAATAATACCTATCAAGTAAGGGCACTCGCAGTTTGCGTCACTGCCATGCGCGGATACTATAATTATGATCTCTGCGATTTTCACACATAACCTTCCATTTCTCAGCTACTGCAAACAAAATATTTCTTGAATATGATTCGTCTAAAGTGGGCATTGATCTAAGTCACTTTATATATTTATTTTATTTTTATTTATTACATTTTAGGGAATCTTACGGCTAGGTACTTAAGCTAGGGTTATTTGTACAGGTTCTTAAGGCTAATTACAAGATTCCACTGATAAATTTCATAAGAAATAGAAATATATGTTTAAATATATTTATAAGCTATGACTTCCTTAACTTAAGGAATCAATGTATAAAACCAGTGCATTCCTTAAGTTAAGGAATCAAAGTATGACTTAGCAATTGACCGCTTAAGGTGGTCGACAGGCGTATTAAATATATCAATATCGTGCTGTAAGGATATGTCGTTAAATATGCGGCTGGCCCGTAATAGAAAACTGTTTCCTCTATAGTTAGTTTTAGCATATGGTATGTGAAGACGGCAAGGCCTTCTATGTGGGTTGAGTGGGACTCTTATGCCTATCTTTTCGAGTAATTCCGGGCAATCGACCGAACCATTTACTATCTTCATTAAATATACTATATCGGCTATGTCCCTTCTTATATTCAAAGGTAAAATATGAAATTTTAAACAACGTTTTGTATAATCCGGTACATATTTTTTAATTTTAAATTGCAAATAACGTAAAAACTTTGACTGGATGCGCTCGATGCGTGTTATGTAAGTATCATACATAGGGCTCCATATGGGTGAAGCATATTCTAAGTGGCTCCGCACATAGGCGCAATAAAGAATTTTGAGGGTTTTAATTGATTTGAAATCAGCTGATATACGAAGAACAAAACCCAGTGCTCTAGATGCCTTTTTGACAATATTGTTGATGTGTTCATCAAATAGTAATTTGGAGTCAAATATGACGCCTAAATCACGAATTGAATCAACCCTTGATACGTTCGTATTCATGAGTTTGTAATTAAAAATTAATGGATGTGGCTTACGGGAAAATGAACATGAGTAGCATTTAGAAACGTTTAAGTGTAATTTATTTGCAATACAATAATTATCAAAATGATTAAGGTCTTCCTGTAGGCGATGGGCACATTCGGAAGAATTAATTGGATTTTTAATAGGGTTTATGGTTACATTACAACGTTACATGGCGGTTGAATACGGGCCGTCTGATGATAAGCGATCATCGTCGCCTATTGACATTAGGAGAATTATGGCACGTTGCTAATTTTTCTAAGACTCTTTATTAACTCTCTTATTAAATAATCCCATATTGATAACTATGGACTGTTCAAACACTCCGATAAATGCTTGGCGACGGTTTTTATTTTATTGTGCGGCTTTGTTCGGTTGCCATATAAAAACAAATTCTTTTTTCTGATTGTTGATCTGTTGAGTTGCCGGTTGACATAACAGATTTAATATGTTATTTAATTCGTTGAGTGAATATATTGTTTTCTTTTGCTGGGTTAGTGGGTATGAAAATGATAATGATAATCAATGGATATCGTAACATATTGAGTTCTGTTCACAGGTAATAAGTTTCGATGGTTCAACGACAGTCGAAGAGTTCCTATCGACTCTCAGCACAGAACTGGGTTGTAGGGAATCCGCCGCGTCAGGTTTTGCCTTATTCAGCGACGACCCTATAGAAAAGGATCTCGAACACCACATCAAACCAGATAAAAAGGTAATTTAGCATTTTTATAAACAGGAATTTGCAACAGAACGCTTTTATGCTTCGGAGGGCTTTGTTTCAAAGAAACGGACTCGGATAACAATTGAAAACTTTCATATGCATAAAATTAAATGTATTAATAACATTATTTTCAGTTATGTGACGTAATATCGAAATGGGAAACGGCGCTAAGAGAAAAAGGCTCGGGAAAGTTCGAAAACTCTCGAGTCATAAGACTGACTTATAGAAACAGGCTTTACTTCAAGAGTTCTGTCAGAACGGAGACAGATAAAGAAAGGCTGCTGCTCTGCTATCAAGTTAATCAGCAAGGTAATGAGCGATTATTTTAATTACAGACAAAATAACTTTGGGTACGAAAAAAATAATATTTTTGTTGGACTATGATATTCGGTGTGGTTAGTTATGTAACCAATCTACTGACTTGAAATTATCGTTTTACAGGTCATTCAAAGTTACAATCACTCGAGTAATATTGAATTGAATTATCTGGGACCTAGAAATCCTTCGTAGGTAACTACTTATTTGATGCGGTTAACATTTAACTGTGCTTCAAACTCATTTTTCTTGTTGCTTACCCCGAAAAAAGGGTCGCCTTTTTTAATAACTTATCGACATGACAGCCGTTTTAAGACACTTTCGACCTATAAAAGCTCTCTTTTTGTAATTATTCATGTAATTACATTAAATGTATTTGTAGAATAATTATGTAAACTTTCAAACAAGTTTATTAATTTAAGTTTATTAATGTTAACCCGGAATTTCAAGGTTCCAACTTACCTGTACCATAAATAACCAGCCTCAAGTGCTAAAACAGTCAAATGTTGAATGAAATGGAAGATACCTTAGATTTGTATGCGATAACTTACCTTCAATTTCAAATGTTGTATAATTATTGAATTGTGGTGATTAGCCAGTTCAAGCGTTGGTAGCCTAGTTCTAATGAAGATCAATTGCTGATCTGGTGATAGATAGGATTGAATTCTTGCTCCAAATTTAGATGTATATTATTTTAACATTCTTATATATCATTTTTTTATCCAATTTCTCATATGTATTTAATTATTTTAAGAGTTTTTATTGTGTATCGCACTAACCATATGCTAGGAAGAACTTATGTTCAAATATTTGAAGGAATATTCGGCTGCTAGTGGGACTTGAACCCACGACTACAGAATACCGTCCTGTCGCTTTGTCCATCTAAGCTATAGCAGCCTATACCACTAGGGCCGAATTACTTCCTTCCTTATTAACATCTGCGGGGATGTTGTTATTTAATTATTGTTTCTCAATGTATTGTTTTTGTTGGTTATTTGTGATATGTGTCCTTAATTGTGATGTGTACTTTGTTGGTGTTATTGGCATTTTTTTCTGTAAATACCGAATTCATTAAATTAATATACTGTTTTATGAATGGTAGTGGGGCGAACGACGGACTAGCTATATACGCCAGACAGACCCGGAGAGCCGTAGACGTCTTTATTAGATAATTTTACCGTATTTCTTTTGCAGTTGTGGCGGGACGATTCCCAGTGACAAGAGAACTGTCAGCGGAATTAGGAGCACTTATGGCGCAATTAGACATGGGAGACTACTCCGCGTCCAATTCACAACATAACCAACCCTTAGCGCATAGGTTTTATCCTTACAGATATCGTGCGCCATTGTCTAACGACGAAATGAGGTAATTACTCATTTAAAGTACTTTCAGAAATAATTTACCTTTTTGCGCTAATATGAAAGCTCTTCTGTATGTGTGAATGTCACTGAACTACTAAAGCACTGAACAGATTTTGATATGTTTCATGTGGGTTTGAGGGTCCCTAGACGGTTTATAGTTACCAATTTTCCATTATATAGTAAAAAGTGAGTAGACATATTGATTGCTTGCTTACTGCAGGCAAAACATGCTGAGATAGTGTTAAGAAGTATATTATAATGTAGCCCTTTGTTCAGAACTAATAATCTGTTTGGACGACATTATATGTGTTACAAAATGTCACTCAGTTCGGAATATCTTTGACAAAAGCCTCCTCTTGGTTGCATTGAACTCTGTCATATGCAACTCTGGTCTAGTGTGGTCCCAAGGGTGGGCGAAAACCATCTTCATGTCATACGTCACAGCAAGAAGAAAGTAGGTACTTTAAAATTATGCGGGTAAATTTCGTGGTAAGGATCAAAATGTTTTATTTTACAAAGTTTTTTCTAATTTTAATGTGTAATAATAATATATTGGTAGTGATTCTCTTATTCAGCTAAACTATAAACTTACAGATACGAAGAATGTTGAATGTCGAAAATGTTCGCTTCCACGTTTTTAGTGTATACTGCTAACGATTGGAATTCATTGCCTTAGTCTGTTTCCGCATAGACACAGTCAGTGTGTCTTCAAGTTAATTAGTATCTTTTAGGCAGGTGGAATCCATCGTAGATTACATCATGGCTTTATATCACGCGAGTTAGTAGTCAAATGCCAATATCTAATGTGACACTGCGTAAAAAAATCGATGTCGTAGGACCGTTTAATAAATCGTAAAATTAAATTGAACATGTATATTATATTACAGAGACATAGAAGAAAAGTTGCGATCAAAATGGATAGCGCTAAAGGGTAGAAGTACTACTGACTGTGTGCGGATATATCTAAATTGTACGAGAAAATGGCCTTTCTTCGGTGCTACATTATTTCAAGCTAGGGTGAGTTGGTATATGTTGAACCTAGACTTATATATATGTAGTGAGCTTTGAACAATCTAGGTACATCAAAAAGACAAGTTAGTAAATATAGGTTTGTACATTAATATGTGTACACTCAATGATGTTTTACTAAAGATGACGTATATTCATACTGCGCGGTGCTCAGATTTTGTTCCTTTACGACATAAACATGCTTACTGCGACAGATAATACGGTAAAAATAATATAGAAAAGGATAGCTATATGTTTAGACTTGCGCTTGAAATACGCGTCGAAATGAAAATTACTACAATTGACTTAATTTTGCCGCCTCAGTTTCCGCGCGCTTGTGCGACATCTACCTCATATAAACATATAATATTGTGTACACTAGAATCCTTGCCCAGTTATTTATATTTGATACATACGACCCAATGTCGGTACATCGAGAATTTCACACAAATATGTTTTATTCCTGGATTAACACTACTTTTAGTCCTGGAAAAAAAAATGTTTCCTTTGAGACACTTAATAATATTTTAAGTGTGAAAGTATATTTGTTACGTTTTCACGCCTAAACCGCTGAACCAATTTTGTTGAATGGTGGTATAGACGGTGTTTTTATTATTATTAAATATCTACTAAAACTACTTGATTCGACATTTCTAATAATTTTCCGAGCCTGCTTCATAGTATTCCTGTAATAATTAATATATTTTCTTAATGTATACTCTGTATTGTGCAATAATGAAATGGTAATGGGTGATTTATTGATAATAATTTGATTATCCAAATTTATAAAGTATATTTCACCAGAATAATGATTTAATAGAATGGTTCCTTTGAAACAGCATTTCTGCACTAATGTGTTCCAAACAATTTTTTATTTGTTTAGTTATTCTATTTCACAGACGAAAATACAATTTGGTAGGCTCTTAATTGCTCTTTGTTCGACCGCACCATCGCATAAAGACGCTAATTCGATGTATAATAAAACTTTAACAGTCTATATAGAACATATTTTCATTAGAATTATATCATGAGCGTGTATTTCATCTTTGTCTGTCTATTCAGGATAGGCTAGTGGCTACCTCAACATCGGAGTTTTCAGGTATCCCAAGGGCTTCCGAACATGATTATGTATTCAGCATACAGCGGCTTCTAGGATTTTTTAATTGTAAAATCAATGAAGTTCTCAATTACGAGAAGATATTCATAAATAATCTGTACAAAATAACATGAAACTTGCTCGCCATGCGTGAAATATATGTTCCCCAACCATTATTGCATAATCGGCTTAATACTTTCCTACTGTTGGAACCTTCCTAGCCTCCCTTACAGAAAGGTGTCAGGAGCCAGATGTCTGCGTTTTCAGCCTGTCCATGCGCCTCCGACATGATGGCCAAACGACTGTTATCCCAAAACCACAACGGGGTTCGACGATGGTTTAACGGGCCCTTCGAAGCCCGGAAGCGTTTTAAATATCACTAGCGATCACCCATCCAAGGTATGAGCGAGCAGTACGTTGCTTAGCCCAGTTCATCGGTTAATATCACATGGGTAAACACTGCTACGGTACTGCTAGCTTTGTGGCTCTTTGTGGGAACAGTTCTAAGTGGCATCGTTTTATACACTGTAGTGAAGGCTGGCGAAGCTGTCAGGAGAATACAAAATAAAAAGTTGCTTCATTAATATTAATCCCATGTTATTATGAAATACCTGATTGCAGATAAAACAGCCAGATTTATCAATGGTGTGGCTAGCTGTGTCGGAAGAGGGGGTGACGGTGTTGGAGCTCGCTTCAATGGCGGTCATCGGACGATACGCGCTCAACTCTATAGGATTGTTTGGAGGATTACAGGTAATCTGAATATTATATAGCGTCTGGTAGGTATAGTTACATATATTTGCTTTCTTACCGCATATATTTCGGAGAGAGCGCCCTGGAAATAGATGGTTTAATTGGTTCTTCCATCGTCGAATGGCCAGACGGACGCCAAAGCGCCACCCACACAGTACGCGCAGTCAATGTTTGTGGTTTGAAGTTAGGTTTTGTGAATATTTGCAAATGTGCCGGTAAAATAGTATATTAACAAGCAGAGTGAGCGAGACAGGAATATGCGGAGAACTTAGCGAGTGAGCGAGACAATTATAGCTATATATATATAACAACAGTATCAGTACCAATATTTGGTGATTTAGTGTGTTGATCTATTTATACATTTGACTGAAATCTCACTAAAAAGATGTTGTAATTGTATGTTGTGTTTTATATTGATGTTTTTATTATATTGCAGGATGACCTCATGATGTTAATCGACGCGGAAGATGCGGGCAGTCCGGTTCACAAAATGCTGATCAGTCTCAATAAGCCAAAAGTAAGTATTGATTAAAATTATAAATACCACGATACGAACAGAATGATCGAAAGAAAAATATAACAAAAAAAAGTGCCAGCAATCCTGACATCAAATATAAATTTTCGGCGGTTTTTACCCTGAAAAAACTAAAGATACTGTCAGTGTTGTGTGTCGTGACAACCCTGTGCTTTTCCAGGGCTGTGACAGCCCTACAGTTTAAAAAGATCAAGGGTAGTTGGAGAAACTACGCGCTCTCGACTACATTGCTACCCGCATTTCTCCAGTCTTCTCGTGACCACGATCAATGCAACTTGGTCGAAACGTCGAGGTAAATAAATTACTAAATGTTTTTCTCGCGATAAAGCCCCGATTGATTTATTAACAATGTGTTCGAATCGCGATTCGATTCGAATCGAAAGTCTAAAAATGTAAATCAAATATAAAGCCAATAATGAAGCAAGTGAAGCGATAGCCGCAATGGATGAATATATTTTCTCCAACCATTATTGCATACTCGGCCCATTACTTTGCACTGCTGAAACACAAGCCTTCCTCACAGATAGGTATAAGCCGTGTCTCCGACATGATGGCCATATAAATTAATTAATTTATTTATTTATTTATTTATGAAATTTTAGGAAGACTATCAACTGCTATAATAAGGCTAGGATAAAGAAAACTTAAAATTAAAAAGTTATTTACAAGTCTCCACTGATAGACACGGATTACTTATATAAGGGTCCTATTTTATATTGTACAGAATACATAGGTATCTACTCAATTTCTCATGAACAAAACACTTAGTTCTCATAGTAGATATGCTTAGGTATGATTAAATATTGAATATTATTATAGAAATGTTAAGTCACTTGTGTGCATCAAAGAAAGCTTTGCCCAGCTGTCGCCTTAATGCTGATTGATTCGTTGCGAAAATGACAATGTCAATAAGCTTGTTGTATTTATTGAAAGTATTGCATGCTCTGAAAAAGTAACTATTCATACGGTAATTAGTAGTAGCGGAAGAAGTCTGAAATAGGGGAATATTCCGAAGAGATCGGGACGGTGTAATAATATTAATCTTATTAAGTAGTTCAGGACAATCTATGGTTGAAGTAACAATTTTTTGTAAGTATAAAATGTCTGCATGCTCCCGACGTTTATTTAAAGGTAGAAAGTGATGTCTAGCACACTGTTTTAGGTAATCTGTTTCTTTAGAGGAACTCCTAAAGTTTATGAATCTAAGACAACAACCGGGACCACCGGCTTAATGTACCCCCCGAAGCGCTCCGTTGAAAATGCCACTAGGGATCACCCAGCCAAAGTGCAAACCCGGTTGATTGGTTAAGACCGCATGCATGGATGAACTCTCGTCTTCATAAAACCATTATTAAAGTAACTCTTCTATTCACAGATGGCAGAGCTAACGCATCTAATCGCAGACTACAAAAACGCACTCCTAAGGCCGGGAGGTCCCGGCACGCCTCAAATGAATTCCCTCACTCGGAACGGGTCGCATAGGTCCATACGCAAGCCCACGTCCACGCTACCCCACTCAAGTCCATCGACGTTGCCCCACACTCATCAACTGAGTCAGTCACATCACACCCATCACACTACTGGACATAATACGTTGAACTCACATGCAACGACCATGACATTAGGTAAGTGACATAATAAGTCTTAAAACATTAAAGCAAACTGTTCAAATATGAACATGATGCAAACAGCATCGTTCAATAGATGCTAGCGCCGATCCAGATAGAGCAGCTGGTTTCTGCAGCTCAGCACCCTTGAGATAGATGATCAGGCAAATTTTTTACATAGAATAAGTTAGATTTAGTAAGAGGCGTATTAATGCAGATATTTTTCTAAAGTAAACCAATTAAAACAACGCTGAACACATGACCAACGAAAACCCTTCGGCACTATCGGACATCAGTCCTTCGTGATGTGTGCCCTGCCCACTGCCAATTCGACTTGCTAAGCTTCTAGACGAAAACCGGCAGCTTTTATACCCAATTATTGGTCTTAATGTTCGCGTTTAGACTAAGCGCAAGCACTACAAAATTGCAATGGTTTTATTTCAGGTTCAGACCGCAACGCAACTTTAACCCTATCGTCCCATACGTCCACATTCAACCAGAACGTAGAGCCGCGTGTGTTTTCCCACGGACAGCCGGACATATTGAAATCGACCCCCGATCACCATCGAGATAAGAAACGTGCACACGTGGACACCGGGGGGACGTGAGGAAAGGGGAAACGGGTATTGAATCTATCCGTTCTGAACACGACTGTATAATATTTAACTCGTTTAGTTTGTGTAATATGTGTGCTAGCACATCATAGGGTCTGCTAGCAAGTGACATTTTTACAAACTCTATTATATTATAAGAAACATGTCCATTCCGACGCCAGAATCAATTCTTACCAACCAACTACCAACATTTAAAAAAATTTACACCGGACAGACGTGAGAAAGAGGCATGAAAACGGGTATGATTTGACGATGTTATGTTTAAAGCAAGTTTTCTGTTATACTCTTCCAAAAAACAAAGGAACGCCGCCTTTATTTGGTTTGACCATAAACAAATGACTGTCGAGATGGTAAAAGAGGGGTTTTGCTTCGAACAATAATATGCCTCTTCGTAAGTAAGTTTTGTCACGGTTTGTCTCGTCAGAGTTTTGTTATTAGTGAAACCTACTCTAGCTCAATCAAGCCGATATATACTCGTATAATGTTATCTTATCACGCAAGGAGTAAGGTTTGGTGTCTCATAATTGATTTTTTTGAACCTGTTATTAATCAATCGATGACTTTATTGCTGGGCAAGTTTTATATAAAATATTCGTCCACTGCACTTGATAAAATTTGTGTAAATATAAGCAAAATTGTACAAAATAATATAACAGGTCGTCAGATAAAGTTCCTTTGTGTTCAATAACCAAATGAAAAACCCCTTGTGCTCGCTAGATATGACTTTACTGTATTACAATTTTATTAAAATCAAATTGAAGGAGATTTCGAATTTACCCGGAAAGTCCCTATAGATGTTTGTGTTATCTGAATAAACCAGTTCTTCATCGAAACTTTAACATCATTACTGTGTACCTATATTTTATTATAAATCTTGAGATTACAGCATAATATTTTTTCTTTATTGTATTTTTATCATAATATAGTGTAATTTTATTTTTAGGAATACATTAAGGATATTTGCAGGGCGTATTTAGATTTACACTTAATCATCTCTTAATTATCTCTCGTTTATCAAAAATATCTCGTCAAATACGCATGTTCAAATTGTATTATCCAGTTCGCTAATGTGTACATTTCGAGCAATCGAATGTCACATTTGAATAAATATTCGAATGTAATTTTCAGCAAATAGCGAGCATTCCCTTGGCAATGATCCAGTTCAATAAAAAAGGGAAATTCTAAGTACGCCCTATAAATTTTGAACTAAGGCAGTTGTGTATCTGAAATAAAGTAAAAGCCGCAAGACTTGTACAGCATTCCACCAAATAATTAGACTTTTTTTCCAAACTTTTTAATCCCTCAATACTATAAGAGCCACAGGTTACAATATATACCTAAGCTTATTTATTTCTTGAATATTGTCGCTTCAATTTAATATATGAAAACAGGTTTATCCAAATAGTAATTTACCAAATCCACCATTTGCAACACGTGACCACAATAAAAATTCATTTATATACAATATAACTATTATATACAATAACATCTTCATAATGCTATGAATTGTTTTGATTTACCTACCAAAAAAAAGAAATAATTCATATTTCTACTAAGATTTCACTTTCGAATCAAAAATAATTTAAGAAATATATAATTTAAGTCTCGATTTAAAAAGGTGTTTTTTCTAGTCTGTTACACTTCAACCTCGCTTCATTTGTTAAAAGCATTATGATTTTGAGTTTGGTAAAATTTGAGATACTAACCAAAGTGTATATATCAAGTATTTCTCGGCCAACTACTGTAGCTCTCCTAAAAAAATATCAAGACCTGACTTTAGAGGGCGTAATTTGAATAGTAATTATTCAAATCAAATCCAAGTATATTTATTTATTGTCTCATAACTACAGTATTAACACATAAATAATCAAAGAAGCACACTCAGCATGTATCGTGCCTACAGAGATAAGTGTGCGTGTTGCTGTTTTTCGGTGTACTTACTAACATTAATTTAATTAATGTCTGGTTTAAAACAGTTTCTTTTTCAAAATACGACAGGGCGATGATGGTTTAAACCTATAGTCACGGATTAAAATGCGGTTGATTTTACGGCCTTGATTACATAGCTTTTATTTAGTATGTGAACTTATCCTCATTGAGTAGAATCCGAATGCGATTAATTAAACGCAGGTTTAATTAATCGCAAACAAAAACTAAGAAAACTGAATGAGAAAGGAATCCCTTTCTCATTCAGTTTTTTTTTAGTTTTTGTACTGACGATAATTTTGGAATATTCTGTGGCCACGGAAATAATTGTACAGGGATCAAACAGTTTGTCGTAATAAATAGTATAATAATTGAAAAACGAAACGTAAGCGATTCTAATATACCTCATATTTTGTAGAAGAACAGATTCAGTCTATTTAAATCGGCTTCTATTTGTAGATTTTTTTGTATGAATATGTTTCTAAGGGTCTATTTTTGATGAGCGTTTATTTGACGATCTTGTGTGAATGAGTCTTCGGATCGATATTTGAAGACTTTAATACATTGAAGCTTACAAGAAAAAAATGTCTAGTAATTCAATCAAAAGCGGTAATCGCAAAGGTAAATAAAGAATAAAAATAAACGCAAATCAAATAAATCTAGGCAGGTTGCTATACTTTACTTTCGTGCTTCAGTTTCTTTAGAAGCGATAATTTTAAGTATTATCCGAAACAACATTTCTGAGTGTGAAGAATGCATTTTATGTTAGTGTCAAATAGAAACTGTTGTTTTCATATGAATCTCATAAGTGTTGTGTAAAATCTCTACGACAGCGTTCTTTTGACGCGTGTATTTGATGGATGAACTGATTTGGGGTATAATGAAGCGAAATGGATTTTTGTTTATAAAAAAAATATTACTATTAAGATTTTTAGTTCGTTCCCAATTCGACATAGTTACTGTCAATACTTCTGTATGTTCAGTTAAGTGATATTATACATGTCGAACTGAGTTTTATTTAGTACCATTTGTGTAAGGGTAGCTAGTTTTTCTGTAATTAGTATGCAAATTTCCCTCCAATAAACATCACGCGAATATATCTTATGGTCGAGTTAAGGTCTCGAGCGCGCTTAACTCGGAGGGTGCCTAAAAACGACTGATTGTTAAAACTAAGATCTTCAACGAATCTCTAAACATGCTATGCTTAGTTAGCTGCATCAGTTTCATATCGTGCTATTTCATACTTTCAGTAGCTAACTTTTAAGCTATTTTAAGATACTCATCATAAGTCATACTTTTGTTTAACGCACTTGTAGTCATGTTAGGACTTTTTGCGTCCAGTCGTCAGATATGGCTACAGGGGTTTTGTAACAAAAGCATCATATCGTACGATACCAATGATATATTGTTTATATATTAATGTACATTAAAATGTAGTTGCGTTGCGGGTAATTTACATGCACTCGAGGTGTATGTATCCATAGAGAATATTTTGTATATTTTTGCCTTCATTATTTTTAGGGTTCCGAGACAGTTTAGAATGTGTTGCCTTTACAAAAACAATAGTCTATCAGCATCCGGTTTTTGATGCATTTTTAGCTCGTAAATCGCGTAGAGTTACGGGACCCTGAGCATATCACAGATATAATTTTGTAATCGGGTAGCTTTTATAGAGTTATATTTCTACCAATCAATATTTTATGACAAAGATTTTTGTTACCAGCCTAATGTATTTTGCAATGTTAACGTAAAATTAGAATGGATTTCCCTCACTGAAATGCACTTTGTTTATGGTAGGATACATCTTTTGTGGATCTTAATATTTCAAATTGTGTATCCTAACCTTCCAATAAACTTTACCAATAGTGAAAGTAGAATCACTATTTTAATCCATTTTTTACTTTTGTTATACCTAACCTGTTTACTTACATCAGGTAAACGCAAGTGTGCTAATCTTAAAGCGCAATAAATAAAATGACAAAGGAGATACCATGTATCAAATAGTTTATTAATAAATTTGACTATCGATACTTGTTTTCTTACAAGGTGAATGAAATAATCAGAACTATGATAATTATCATTTCACTTCTGTGTAACATGGCCAGATATGTTACATGTCACGTTATGGGAAATTTATTGATAAGTAATTTACCTGTCTGCCGCTAAGATTAACAGATTTCGTAGTAATCTTTTATCTAAAATATACAATGGTCACTATTGCGAGTCGCCAATTTTAGTTGGTTTTAGGATATAATTGAAGCTCTTATTGCTATACAGTTATAGAATATGTATGATTAAGTTTTACACCAAAACCCTGGGCCTAACTTTTTGTTGCTTGAAGTATTTGAATGTATTTCTGAATTTGTGAATATAGTACATATTACGAGCACAAGCAAATAGTTATATATATATATATAGATATAAGAGCTGCAATTGCTTAGGGGCATCACATAGTTGGCTAAATAGTTAATACAGGGTGTAAACGATGCTTCGACATTGATTGAAATTATGTATTCTGTACAAACATTGAAGACTTCGGAGATTTTTTATTGGAAAATTAACCTTTTCTTTCTTCTTAAACGACTAATGACAGTAATTATCTCGTTCAACATTCTTGTTAAATTTTGGTGAACAGTAAGCCTAAGATAAGTTCTTAACCGGTTAAAGTCAAAGTTCAAATTAGTATGAAGCTTATCAAAAAACACTAAAATTAGATTTTTTTCGTTAAATTTGCGTGTAGTTTTAGGTAAAATAAGTCGTCACTTATTTGGTGCCGACTAAAACTTCCCGCACTTGAATATAGCTCGTCGAATAATAGAGATAGCGTTGTTATGGAGTGATACGAATTTGATCCTTTTCGTTTATAGAATACGAGGTACATGTTATTATTTCAGTTTGAAGAATTTTAGTGTATAATATTGGCTAGTTTGAGTGAATTAGATATTATGCGTAACATAAGCATATGTGTGTTTTAAATAAAACAAGGTTTTGTGTTTTAATGAAATATGTACAGAATTCGTAATGTCACTTGATGTCTATGTTATTTACAGCCAAAATTAGTGATGTAAATTCAGATTGCACTTTTTGCATAACACGTAAACTGTTGATATAATTGTGTATAGACTATGAATGTAAATTTACATTAGAATCGACGATTTTTTTATTTCATAATAAATGTATAGGATTTGTAATGTTATTATTTAAAATGACGCTGTAATAATTTATTGCATATTTTTATTTGTTTTCTGATTGGATTTTTCGTTTTGACGTATAATTGAACTATTTATGTTTATATTTTGTTTAGGCCTAACTCAAAGACTAATTTTCATGTGAGGCCTAATATAACTTTTTTGTATTAATTGTATATTTTTGTTTGACGATGCGATAATAAATGTGTATTATTGAAAAACAAACTTATTGTTTTATTTTACTATTTCTTAAATTAACATAATTATAAAACACATTACATAATAATACATATAAACATATGTACATGTACTACCAAAGATAAGTTAAATTTTGTTGGTCACTCTTGTATCATCGGTTTGTTACGTTGCCACAAGTATGTATGTATAACTATATATAATTAACCCTCGGCGCAAAATGGGGTGTTATCAGTTTAACGTGTCTGTGTGTCTGTCTGTGGTATCAAAGCTCTAAGCGAATGCACCGATTTTGATACGGTTTTTTGTTTGAAAGCTGACGTGATAGAGATGGTTCTTAGGTACAATTTAAGAATATCTGTACAGGCGCTTCAAGTGTGTGGGGTTACTTAAATTATATTTTTATTACAAACTATTACCGTGTGCCTATCTTGACGACAGGTGCAGCACACTAACAATACTCGCATCATTATATCCCTCAATCATTTGTCAGTACAACACTCGTTTGTTCTGGAAACGAGGAGCAGCAACAATTTATATTATTTTGCGGTGAACGCGGAAACCTGCTTCTTAATAGGGTTAAACTGAACCATGTTCAGTTTCCTTATTTTCTGTTGTTCACTTAAACTGACTAAAACGAGGTTTTCTTGACAGGTGAATAGCGCACGAACTTATCTGTTTAAAATAATGACAATGTATTTGTATTCAAGAAAAAATCTTTTTTAAAATTATTATTTTCGCTGGTACACATTTGTATTAATAATTATTTATTTATTAATAAGGCAAAGGAGGATGGCAGACTCCCATACATTTGCAGCCTAGAAGAAAAAAACCTGCGTTCATGAATGAAACTTATACGTATCGATAGAGCAATAAATACATTGTATATTCAATCATTTTCCTAGAAGTTGGGAGTAAAAAGTTATCATGGGAAATCATCTGTATCAGTATGCTAACTACACGTCAATATGCGAACCGTTCAATGGATCGTTATCCAACTATAGCGTCGTAGACAGAGAAAGCAATATTGCATGGATTGCGCTACAGATACAGATTACTTATTATATTCTGGAATAAACTAGGCATGGGTGTGTTTATGAACGCAGTCCGGGTCTACAGAGCAGCTGACTACAGATTATAAAGTAACAATAACAATTAATTTCAGAGCGTAAGTATTGGAACGCAACAAACATAATGAGAAGTATAGGGTGCGTTCGAAAACTACAAACACCACATAAATAAATAAAATAAAAGTACTTCTAATTCCCAACTTTATAAATAATGCTAATTATTCACGGAATCCACAAAAATATAAGCTAAATTTTCATATATAAAGAACACATGAACGGATTGTCATTTCGTTTTTCGGGAGCAAGGCTGGTTCTGCCATCCTCCTTACACAAAAGTACAAGAAAGTGACAATTATTATTTATCATATAATAATTGTCACATTCTTCAAATCTTCTATCTCGTTTGTTTCATTTTGCAGTAAGCAGAAACTCTTCTTGTTTCACCTCCAGGGCTCTCAATATGGATTCCGTGTCGTAAGGAACGGCTGAAAAAAAAATACAGATTGAACAAAATCTTAAAATCGAATTCAAAAACCAGGATCTAAGTATTGTGCTCTCACAATGATTTTAAGGAAGGGAAGAAAATGGAAGCTTTGAAAATGCGAAACTGGACAAGGCTTGAGAGAGTAGGAGGTGAGAGCTGAATGTGGTAGCCAGTCATCCGTACCGTCTTAGCATTGCTGGAGAATTGTACAAGGCCATCATGGCATAATGACGACTTTACAAAGGAAATGATTCCCAAAAACAAAGACTGCAAAAACTACCAATCCAGTATTTAGCTCCTAACAGCCTTATTATGTTAACTATAAATGTAATTATTAATAGTTACTAACCTATTTATAACTATTTTCTAATGTACTATGACTACACCACACTAAGGGATGGTCTACTTACAAATATCTATCCACTGTGATGTATCATAGCCAGAATCTTTCCTTGATTCATGTATGCACTGGCGCAGAGCGTGTGTGATACCATATGAAGTGCAAATACCCATTTCACCACATGCTGAAATATTATCAGAAGTAAAATGTGATATAATACTAAAAACATTTACAAAACAACAATTAAATAATTAGTTAATTAACTAGCTTACTCAGTCGCTGCTTTGCTCGCGAGGCGCACCATGCTTAAACTTTCATCGTCTTCATCATCATCATTATCTAAGCCATGGACATCCATTGCTACACATACGCCTCCCCCGGAACTTTTATTAAGAAACCTTCATGCGGATAAGCTCCTTTACGAAAGTAAAAAATCAATAAACCTACGAGTACCTGTTACAATCCTATTTCCGATACACCAATCGTAATAACAATAAATTACTTCGACTAAAAACGAGAGTAAAGCCGGATAATACATATAATTATATAATGTGTCACTCACGAGAATTCCCAATTAAAAATAAGTACTCACTTTTGGAACCTAGTACACCTTTAGGATTCTTCGAATTATACCTAAGCATCACTCGAAAATCCACCGGTATATCCAAAGCCAAAGGTACATGATACTTCAATGAACGGTTGGTCAGCAGCTTGCCAGTGGTCTTATCATGAACCAGCTTCTCGCACGTGAAATATCCCATGCCTTGGATATACGCTCCTTCCACCTAAAACTTACAAAGAGATCCTTCTCATAGTAATATTGTAATAGTCCTGAGTACTTAAATATGATTTTGTTTCATTTTTTAAATGAAAAATCGAGAAATCTTTTACATGTTTATATTAATTACTTGTTGCGCTCTGCGGCAAAATGTTACGTGGTATTGACGATTTTTGTGTCTTCCCTTAATCGTACGGAAACAGTCAATATTTTCGGAAAAAGCCTATGGGTTATTCCAGGTTATATAATACATGCAAATCCGTTCAGCCGTTTCAGCGTGAAGGAGTAACAAACATACAAATAACAAACGATATATACAAACTTTCGCCTTAATAATATTAGTGAGTGTGATATTAATGGCGAGTCCTTTAGAATCTAAACTAAAAAATTTGAATGCCTATTCGTCGTGTGGTCTATTCACATGACTTAGCTACAACTGCCATATGGAAGTCGACTATGGCGAAGATTCTGTTAAAGTAATTCTGTTGGAATTGTCTTTTAAAAACATTTCTTTTTCTCCATCTCCAACACTAGGATTCCCTGTATCGCGGAAGGCATGATATGGACACACGTAATCACAGCTCATAAACTTCAAAGACCCGGGACAAATACCTACACTCATCGCACGGTTTGACCCAGGGTCCCCGGAAACCACAAGCCACGCAACTGACAAGTGAGCAACGGCGGCCGTCCAAGAACCTAAACAAGTTTCATTGAGAGGTGTTTTTAAAGAGCACATTCTTCATCCATTATCATTTTAAACATACACGGAGAATGTCCGTCCACGTCTAAATATAGAGCTTTGAGAAATATCTCTCATTATAATGACCCAATAATATTGGCACATAGTTGGATTTCCAACTGTCGGTGTATATGGTATATAGATGATTTTAGTTTGTCTACATATCTCCATTTTCCTCAATTCCTTTCTCGAACTTTTGAAGAGAAAATGGCTATTATCGCTAATTTAATTCTTTAACTGACATCCAAATAATCTACATAAAATGCATTTTACAGACCTGACCAACATCAATGTTAGGATTAGCGCTCAACCCAACATCTTCTAAAATATCAGCTCGATCAATCTGAAACCTCCCTGTCAGCACATCCAAGCTCGTCTCAAGAATCGCTACAGCAAACGCGCTGTAAGCACTCAAATCCTTCTCTTTATCCGTCATCATATAGATAGCTGTCAGATCCACCTGTTCATCACCAGCCGTTTTGATGATATCTTGCCACGTTGCTTCTGCATTTTTGAGTTTAATAGGAGCTAGTCTCTCATTTAGAACTTTACAACATTGAATTGTGGAATAGCAAACGCTTTCGCTGGTGATACTCGACCCTGAGAAAACATTATTCGCCGCCGAGAAAGAATAATTTGGAATAATTGATACATAGTGTATGGGTATGCCTAATTCGTAAGCACAGACTTGAGCGACTTTGGTGTTGACTCCCTGGCCCATTTCTATGCCCCCTGTGGTGACGGTAACTGTTCCGTCACCTCGATATATGGTGACCAAAGCGGAGTAGTTTCCATAGAATATTACTGGGAAGCTCATAACGCTGATGCTAATAGCTCTCTTCTTCCACCTGTTACATTTGTTAAAGGCTTTGATATCTTTGATGCGCTTCTCATAGTCCGATTGGCTTTTGAGAATTTGTATGAGCTCAGGAAGGTCGTTGTCTTCCTTTCTCATGTTGGCTAAGCGGACGGATGTTGGGTCTTCTTTAACGGAGAAGGCTATATGCTCCATTATGTGCTCGATACAAAACATGCCTTCTGCTGTTCCTGAAATAGAAGGTATTACTTGAATTTTGATTTCTGTCAATTTTTTAAAATTTATTTACATTCACACAAGGTCTTCAGGTCCCAAACTAAGCAGAGCCTGTACTATGGTAACCTGATGACTGATATATATACTTAAATACATATACACCACCAGACAGGTCAAACAGACATGTTCATGCACACAAATGTTTGACTTGTCCGGGAATTGAATCCGGGACCAGCGGCTCAGAAGGCAGAGTGCTACCAACTGCGCCAACCGGCCAGTAATAAATCATGTTACTAAGATAATCATTTTTAAATTGAAGCGGTGTACCCGTTATGGCCTATCGTTAAAAAATAAATGTGATTAGTGGTCATTCTAAAGAGAATGATGACTATACACATCGATGCCTGTCGAACTTAAAATATAATTGATTGGCTAGAGATCTGTGGTATCTAATTTTATGGGCCAACATTATCCTGGCTGGTATTGCTGATGATGAGACGCGTCATGGGACGCTGTTTGACGACGCTCCAGCCAGTAACTAGACTGATGTCCCAGTAACGATTGGACATGCATCTATTGTATTTTTATACTAATATAATTTTAGGTGGTGGATCACTGGTCTGAAATAAATGATTTTATTTATATTTAAAATAATGAAAGGCATACTAGAACTAGGGCTGTCCCCCATTGACAGCTCCAAAGAAATACTTTTTTTGCTTCGTGACAAGTTTGGACCCATTTTTAAATATAAAAATCAGTTCAGCAGACACAGCCAGAAGAAAGACCAAGCGCCTGCAAATCTAGAATGAAATTTAATTTAAGCAAGGAAAAGGAGATCAATGAAGTAAGTCTATGTCCCAGCAGTGGACGTCGAGATGATGATAAGAAAGATGTTTGCTAAAGCAGTGACGTTGACATTTCAAGGCCTCTTACCTTCTTTTCATTGTGTAACCAACAACAACTGCCGTGGTGGTACCGGCTTAGAGTAGTACTCCCCCATAACTTCCCGTGGGTGCCGTAAGAGTCGGCTAAGGGATCACGTACCAGAAGGTGGGCAGCAGCGCCTTCTGAGGGTCGGAAATCATACTGCGCTCGCCAACCCGCCTGCCAAGCGTGGCGAGAATTGGCAAATCCCCCCTATATGGGTGAGGCATATGTCCAGCAGTGGATGTCTAATTGCTGAGAAGAAGAAGAAGAAGAACCAACAACATTAGTAACTAAATGCTTTACCTGGAGCCCTAGCAAAGGTATTAGAAGGCAAGTCCGTGATGACAGCTGCAGTGCTCAAGTTGTAGTACTCGGTATCGTAACAGTTCGGGAACCCTCCCACCACGTATTCAAGGAGGTTTTCATTGTTGGAGCAACCAACGTCTTGAATAAGGTTTGCATTAAGATATTGAATTTTACCGGTTTCATCTACTCCTACCTGCAAAAGTATGGCTCTTAAGAATACGATTTTATTTCAAAATACGAAACTACCGTGTCAAAATAACATTTGTTTAATTGTTTTACGCTTTATTGTAATTTACAAGTAGGTATATGTCTAGGACGACGATGTAGTCATCGGTCATGTATAAAAATACTTTATTCTCAAATATAATGAATACGTTAGAAAATAGATTATGTGCACAATAGAAGTAGTTTAGGGTAATGTTACTCTTGTACCTACATAAACGACCTAACCTAATCTAAACGATCCTTGATTATTTTTTTTATCACACTCAGACCCCCGCACTAGGATTCCCTGTGTCGCGGGAGGCATGGACACACACAATCACAACACACAAACACCCAAGACCCGGGACAAACACCTATACTCATCGCACAAATGTTTTGCTCCTGCCGGGTTTCGAACCCAGGGTCCCGGAGACACAGAAGTCAAGTCACTGACACTGACCACTGCGCCACGGCGACCGTCAAATTGATTGATGATGCGTTCATTAAAAAAAAACCGTTCGTCGGATGTTATGATAAATGATCAATAATTTTAAGCTTTAAGACCATTTGTTGGTACCTACACGCTATTATATCATACACGATACTCTATGCTATTCAGTACTCAATATTTACTTCACTCCTTTCAACAACAAAAAAACTTTTTAATTATGTAAAATAATGTGACTGCATTGAAGATACTTAAATGTAATTGTAACTATGTACTTATAATGCCTTAGGAATCGACACGCGACCAAAATGCGGGCGAGTATTTTGGTCAACGAATTCTCGCCATCCAGCGTTTTCAAAAATGGAGGATTGTTTCAACCGACAAGGTATAAAAATATTTAGTTGGTTGAAATCATGTTTTGGTATATAAGTACCTATGTATTTTATTTATTAGAAATGTAAGTTGTTTGATTCCTGATTTCATTCTAATGCTTTACTATATTGAATAAGATATTTACTTACCTCATAGTTACACTGGCACGGTAGCCGACGGCCAGCAATAGTCATGTTAGTCTGCATCGGCAGCACGAACCGACAAGTCCGGTCCAACTTCTTAGCTACCAGAGCGCATGCGGTCGCGACTTGTACGTTGCGACTGATCTTGCCGCCAAAAGCGCCACCTATACGACGGACACGCACTAAAACGCTGAAAACAAAAGATGTCGTAAAATTAAGAATCGTTCATCTGGGCAAATTTCATGACTCTTTCATTCATCCGCAAACACAGCCCGCGGCGTCCTGACGAGCATTACGTACTGCCGCCCGCAGTGCTAGACGGGACGTTACGACGAACGCACCGCACTGAAGATCCTGATATAGGCTGCCGGAAAAAGCCGAAACATTTATCGATCGTGATATCGACTACGCGTAAGTGCCACATAATACCCATAGACACAGTATAAAGTAATTATAAACGTGAGTTTTAATAATTGTATCATACTTGGTAATTCTTTGACAAGCTTTAGCAATCTTCAATATAAAAGTTTCCACTTACTCGCTCTCTTTCATGTTCATAGCTCTGGCGACCGCTATCTGTGTCAAGTCCATCCACTGCGTCGAATCATGCACCTCTAGCCCTTTGTCCACGGGAATGACCACGCACGTCAAAGGCTCCAAGTAGTAATGGTATTGGGCTTCTATCTGGTACACCCCTTTGATAACCTATCAATTTGGTTAACAATTTTAACAAGAAACTGAGGGAAGCTGGGGACCAGTAGGTGATCTGGTTGGTGATGATAAAAGTTTCCAGAGCTGAGGGCCAGTGGAAACGAAGAAAACTAAGTAAGCTGTTCTTGGTGGAACTAAAACAACGCTTGCGGCTTTTATTATAGCAATGTGCCTTTGCGTCCAGTGGTGTTGTTTTGGGCACAACCTGATACTACTTACTATATTTTGAAACATGATCTAAAACTGTGATTTATTTATTACATGTATAAACTTATGGTCTTTAGGGCCAAGAATTAAAATTTTCAAAGATGATGTACCCTTTGATAAATATGATATTATACTTTTTCTACTTCTTTTAAGCAAGAGTTACTTTATCGAGATACTTAAAATCAGGTCTCTCTGAGAGCTGCGGGATCAAAATCCTCGGAGAGTAAACCGAACCAAGTTACTGTATAGAACCTACAATAGAAACTCTTAAAGAACACCAGGATGATGACAGAATAACCATGAATGCAGTAAAAAACAGAACAATACCTTCGTGACATCGTTGCCTCTACCCGCAGGGGAGATATTGGCATCCCCCTGGATATATCTCTTGCTGTCTTTTTTCGCTTCATCTATTGTTATCACGGGTTTTGTACTGTTTACGTTTTTGTATGTAACCTAAAAAAAATAAACTGGTGAATCTGAAAGTCTTATCGCAATTTTCCCCAGCTTGTGGGTGGGTATAAGTATACGGTAATTAATATTCTTATTATTACTGAAGCTGATTGACGGTGATGGGTATTAATGTCCCACTGGGAGTGTTTTGTGAATTCCCCCAGCCAGCTTCTACCCAAGGAATCCTAACTCTGATAAGTATTTTAAAAAATGGTTTCTGTGGCACTAGCGAGCATCTAAAAATTACAAGAGCCAACACGCCGCCGCCAGTTCGCCTTTTAACTAAGATCTCGCAACGTATCGACTTAACTTTTTCTATTTAAAAACTATGAAGTACCTATTAAAAATAATATATTTTCAATAAAACTATGAGACATCAAATTAACATATATAATTACATATACAGATTTATAAATCTACATTATCCGAAATGGGGTAGCAAAAAATACCTACACCTCTCGTTCTTTAGAAATTTCCTTTTTGGTATGGTATGATTAAGATCGCAGGACGACACTGGATGCAGACCGCTGCTAACCATTCCTTGTGAAGATCAATGGGGGAGGTTTATGTACAGCAGTCACAGATCATATTAGTCAATATCAGCAGAGGACTTCTTAAGGCTGAATATTTAATAATGATGTGAACTTAAATAATATATTGCAAAGAATGAAAGAAAGAGTGAAAGATTTTTCAGAGATTCGTTCTCAATTTTATAGTAAGGTTCGTCGAACTCATCGCTACGCTAAATTTATGATTAAGTTAACAAACCTTAACTTTCTTAGCTACGGCATGGGCGAGTTCTTCGCTCACTGTCACCACGACGGCTATTGGTTGACCGAAGAATTTAATTGTCGTAGCGAGAATCTCTTCGTCTAATGTCTGCAATTGTATTCCAGGGAATGTGAAGGAGTTCTTTCCGGGGATGTCTTCAGCGGTAAATAGCGCTATTACACCTCGGATTGCCTGTGAGCAAATAATATAACATTTGCCATACTCTGCTGTAATTATAAAGCACGGGAAAGATGAGGTATATTCATGCTGCGCGGTGCTCAGAGTTTGTTCCTTTACGACATAAACATGCTTACTGCGACAGATAATACGGTACAAATCATATAGAAAAGGATAGCTATATGTTTAGACTTGCGCTTGAAATGCGCGTCGCAATGAAAATTACTACAATTGACTTAATTTTGCCGCCTCAGCTTCCGCGCGCTTGTGCGACATCCTCATATAAACATATAATATCATTGAGGTGAACAGCGATCGCGTCCGCAGGCGCCGCGTATTCTCCTTGAAAAACACCACCGAATGTGGTTGAAACTATAGTCGGTACCGTCTGACTTATTACCTGAGTAATGTCAGTGTTATATACAGTGCCAAAACCACGTCAATTTTAAGAAGAAAATCTGTTATAAAGCATCTTAATTGTAATACTGTCTTATTGCCAGCGTCGTCTGATGTCTTTCAATATGAATTACTTTCCTTTCAGGAAAACGTTAAAGATCATAATACATGTATGTTACATCTTGAGACTATCATTCTTTAACAGTGTTTGCAGCATAAATAGTAGCCTTACAAGTAAGTACTGGCGATGGTGAAGAATCTAAAACATATAATGTGTAGAAAATATAGGACATTTTTTGAGGTTGCCCTTAAGTAATTCTTTATGATCTGTCAATACGAACCATATCCACCGAGTTAAATTTAAAATCACCTCAGCCTCCAATACCACGCTAATATAGCGAGTCTGTAGTTTTTTTAAGGGTTTAGTTACCCAATTTTTTATTATATTTTTACCCATTTATTGACCACTACCACCAACTGTAGATTTCATAAGATACGAAGTAACTAATACTTAAACTTACGTTTTAACTTAACGTTTCAAATTGTAAAAATAGAACAGCCTAAGTTTGCATGCCTCATCCTCGCTCACATCGTCGCGTTGCCTTGGCGAGTTAGTGATAAAACACAGTATGTATAATTGTATATGAAATGATCTTTCAAATCAAAAGAACATGATTTGTAAAGATTTTTTCGATGAACTTTTATAAAAATATCGCTATAAAATAAGAAGAAAAGTAAGAATAAAATAAATAATAAGCACCCATGACACTTGGGCTACAATTATTCTCATCTCATTACTGTTATTATGTACAATGATTGATTTATGTGACTTTCACATATAACATGTAAGTAAGTATAGCACTTTGATAGTCAGCATGTGATTAGTACTCCTATTAATTTATTATATTATATTATTTTTATTATCTCGTCGTGTTATCTATAAGGGTCGCTTGTTTATTCTAGTTCTAAAAGTGAAAACTATTTAAGGCTAAATGTAAGTTTGTCATCTTGAACCTACAATCGTGTGTGAAATAAAGAAAAAAAAATAAATGAAATAATAATGATATTTACCATAGCACCCGCTTTGTCGATGGTATCAACTTCTCCGTTATGCACCGTGGAGAGTACAAATGCGGCATACACATCCCGCTTGCTCGCCGGCGAATCGTTACTATATTCCGCCTCCCCAGAGCTCTGGATCTGAGCTTCTAACTTTTGCACCGGCTGGTTGAGCGGGTACAACAGTGGATCGGATTGGAAAATCTATTAAAACGTTAATCAAATAAAAAACTGAACTCAAAGATAAAATGGCAAAGCGAAAAAGTTTATAAGCACTATGACTGATCTATTTTAAGTACTGCTTAAAAGATGGGTGTAATTTCATAAGTCTATCTGACCTGTCTATCATTTGCACTCTAGACTAAGAAGGATTAACTAAAAGCCGAAAAGATTTTGCCCGTCTATCACAGTGTCCATTAAGACAGAAGGTGAGAATATAGGGCTACCTCTTGGGGAACGCCTGCAGAGAGATCATTCCCAAGCAGTGAAGTTTTTAATATAGCGGACACAATATGGCGGCCGTCCAGTCAAGTAGACGGGATTTTTTTAAACGAACTTTGTACACCAAGAAGTATATCAAAATGAACCTTAAAAAAACGAGGAGAGTCAGTAACAGTTGATGATTTTGACTATCTACTTATCTTATTACATAGCTTATGTCTACATTATACACTTTTGTTATTATGATTATCTTACAACAGCACGCCGGCTCGGAAGATTATTGAGAGTAGGAAATAGGAATATTTTTTTTAATGTACACTTTCCAAAACTTGGATAGTCGAGATTATTTAGATTTTAAATTAGGTGAAAATAATGAGACCTGGTGCTACATGTGGTTGGATTGCAGGCAGTGCGATATGTTTATTTGAATAATTACAATTTAATTCAGGAAAAAAACAACTGAAAAATATTTCAATTCATCGAACCGAGATAGTTCTATTTGATACTATAACAAATAACAGTGGACTAGTTTATTCATAAATCATACTACATGATGACAGACAGGAGAGATGGCTTAGAATACAGAGACGATTGAAATGTCAAATCACAATAAATTAAGTTTTCACAAATATTTGGAAAGAATGGTCCCGAGTTTCTTGCTCTTGCAGTGGCTCTACTTATTACGTGTTGTTAGAGAGCAATGAAATATATTAAGTTTTATTAAGTTAGTCATTGATGCCTAAGAGATATAAAATTTAGAATGCGTGTGAACTAAACCTTACTTGAGTGCCTTTAGAAACTGGTCGGTCAAATTCGGGACCTCCTGACAGATAACAGGCATCCACCTTTCCCGCAGGAGCTATGCTGAGAATACACTGAAAAAAAAACATGTTATAGCATAAATAATTATGCAAACTAGCGTGCTTTACCTACATATTTAATTTATGACATGATAAAACGGGATAGACTCGCGTAGATAAGTGCGAAGTGGACAAATCCGCGTGCGGTCCGGTCTCGTTGACATATGAGTACCTTCTGATTTATTTGATTGTCTAATTGTTATTGTAATAGCTGTAGTATTGTAACAAGTAATTAATATTATATTTTAATAAAGGCCATTATACAGATTGATCGAAGTATAGAAAATAACTCACCTTATAGAATAAGCCAACTGCCAACTTTTTCCTCATCTCGGGTGCTATTTCGGGAGGATTATCAATAGGCACAATTTCTCGACTCAAAACGTTAATAGCGCCCTGCAGAACTCTATTCGAGAACACATTTTGCCCGATCAAGAAATGCTCAGTGTTCGTAGCGTGGACGAATGTGGGGGAGATGTTTCCGAAAACGATGCTGGCTGTTGAGATGGTACAATTTGGGGCGATTTTGAAGAGGAACGCTGCATTTACTATGGCTAGTGCGTTTTGGTTCCTGGGCATTATCTGAAAAGAAATGCATCATGATTTTTCATTGGATAATAGACAAATAAAAAGTGATACGTTTCAGAAAAAAAAAATCTTCTGAAACGTGATACTGATAAAATACGTTTAATTGACTGCCACTTTAAAGTGAAATTTAAATGCTACTAGGCATTTAAATTTTAAGTTGAGAAAATTATGTTAAATATTTAAATGTACACAATGGTCATGGTTCACACAACAATCTAAAATTCCTGAAATTTTTTTTTAATTTTTTTTATTATAAGTTTGCGTTTGACAACTGTCTCACCTGATGTTAAGTGATGACGTTGTCTAGGATTTAGCACGCAAACCTAAAAAATATCATCAACGAATATGTAGTATATACCTATTTTTTTTATTTTGAGGATCCGTATTCTGTACTTACACTTTTTGTAGGCGGCTTAGCTAGCGGCCTCTAAAATTACATGTCATTCCTAAAAAAGAGAAAGTGCACCGTCTATTGCATGACATAGGAACGGTCGAAAAAAAATCTCGAGTATTGATAATAATATAAGGCCATCTAGAACTGAATGTACTAGAAAAGACGTTTGCAATAAGGACACAATCCATTTTGTACTGTATTGTTCGTCAAAGTGTTCGAAACCCATATATTTCCCCTTCCATTGATCATTTTACAATACAATACAATACATTTGCATTAAATTTTAATTGGGAAAATAATATTTTTCCATTTGTCTTTTTACCTTAAAGCTTCGAAATTCGTGAGATCTGCTGAGAGGTGGTAAAGCAATGGATTCGATCAATTTTTGCTGCATGTCGTATTTGAGAAAATCCGACAAGCTCATTATTCTTCTTTGGCCATTGCTGTCTCCTGCAAACAAATATAATGATATAAAGAACCTAGATATTATCGTTCTAATAAATATCTAGCTGGACGCCATGACCCGCAATTTTGTATATCAATTAAAATTGTAGTTAAGAGAATACGAATTCCGGATTATGTAAGAAGCCGAAACAATTGTCAATCGTGATATCGACAACGCGTAAGTTTCACTTCAAACCTTTAATTGAAAAAGAAACACGTTTTAAAATATTTAAAAAAAAAAAGAGATCAGTTACTGACGTGTACTAAGTTACTGAACTGTGATTGAATAGTGCGCATCCATTAAAACCGTGGAGACTTGTTTCTTAATGCAAATAGAGCGTTTCTTCGCATATAACTTTGGGCATCCCTCAGTGATCATAAAACCTCCGGATACCATTGGTGTGTGGTAGAAACCTCATCAGTTTGAAGAAAATGTCGATCGTGACGACGATCTATCGGAGGTGGAGAAGGTGGAAGCTGTGGCGGACGCTGAGACTTACCCAAGTACGATCTATTGTCTCTGACATCTCGCAGACCCAACAAAAAACAATTTATTCTTAGCAATTGTCCCAGTGTAGTTATACAGTGACATATTTCCGAAGCCAGCGGGCCAGACGCCACGGATGCGGATAGTTGACACAGCTCTATGTCCAATCATACCTTCGATCAGTTGTATTCTTGATCAAAGAATCATACAAAGCAAACTAAAATCTTGAAAAGATACGCAACGACGTCTATGAATTTACGTTTGACTTTACACTCCCCCAATAATAGTACAGTCAAATTTAAACATCAATATAATACTATATTACAGTACAGTATTTAACGGAATAGGCGCAATCAAATACTGTGCAGCAAAGATTGGATTCTTAAATTGACTTACGGATCGCCACCATAGCACCGACGCATTCCAAGAGAAGAAACACATCGGATTGGTATGATGGCATGGCATGCTTCAGCATCAGGTTTCCAGCTAACGAGCCAATCTAAAACAATTGGAAACCTCGAACGAATTACGAATAAATGAATATTAACAAGACTATAATAGATATTTACTTTCATACTCTATTTATTAGCCATTATCAACAACAACGCCGTGCTGGTACCGGCCTAGAATAGTACTCTCCCATCTCTTCACGCGGGTGCCGTAAGAGTCGGCTAAGGGATCACGTACCAGGAGATGGGCAGCAGCGCCTTCTGAGTGTAGGAAACTATACTGTGCTCGCGACCCGCCTGTCAAGCATGGCGAGTATTGGCAAATGGATTGGCTGGAAAGAAGAAGAAGAGAAGATCAAACAATAAGAATATACATACATTTTCATTATTTAGTTTTTTCTTGGAATGGAACCAACTTCATCACTCAAAAGTGTGAAACAGCTTATCGATGTCGGTACCATGATCGTTCAAAAAAACTATCATCAAAACATTGTGCTCATGGTGTACCATGTACCATTGTCGAAATCTTCGACTTCGACAAGTTATTTCACACTTTTGAGTGTAGAAGTCAATTAAAATTTTTAGTATTTTTTTTTCACACAATGACATTTTAGTGACCTTTTGCTACTCACGGGATCACTTGTCATTGTGTATGTTCACCGAAGTCTTCACCCGCAACTATAATATCGTCAAGGTATGCTTAGCACTTTTCAGTTATTGGAGGGTAACGCAAAAATCACTTGTCCGATTATGATGAAATTTAAATTGGACCACCTCGGAAGTATACTCTATCCAACAAAAAAAATCATCAAAATCGGTTCTTAAACGATGAAGTTATCCGCGAACACACATAAACCTCCTTTTTTTGAAGATGGTTAAAAACGTACGTAGGATAACGTTTTTGTGGTCTTATTAGAAAAGTTCCTTTGAGTTATACTTATATAACTTATTTTTTTATCGTGATTCTTCTATTACTTTTAGGTACTAACCTTTCGTACTGGAATATGGGCAATCAATTCAAAATGCTTGACAAATCCAGTCAAGTAGAAAAAATCACTTTGCTTTTGCATAATTTCTTTGAAAAGAACAATGGCGTCTTCTAGCGATATATTAGCACCGAGAATGAGATTCTGGTCGATCTTATATTGCTTCAGGGATTGGACTTCGCTTATGTCTACGAGAACCCTAGGATATTCGAAGGTTTCGTAAACACCTAAAAGAACAGTTTAATATTACTGCTTGTACTGACTACTTAGGGGCCATTCATAATTTACGTCACACTAATTTCATGACTTTTTGACCCCTCCTCCATCCTTGTCACAGGTGGTCACATTTGTGAGACCCTCTCCCCCCTGGTGTGACGTAACACATTATATTTTTTTTTTACATCTACCCTCTTACTAATAAACGTTGATAATAACATAACCTCTGAATAATTATTCAGTATTTTGTCTTTGTCGCTAATAAGACAGTTTGACGTAGAGAGAACGGAACAAAACACTGAATTACTATTCACAGCGTAATCAATGTTTATTAGTAAGGGGGTTATTACTTACTTTTAACAAAGAAGAAACTTTTGATAAATTACAGATTCTAATTTTTTTCTGATATACAATAATTCTAAGTTTGATTTTTTCCTCTCCTGTCACATCGTCGCTTACAGACGGACGCCACGCAAAATCCGGAGTTTTAAGGGTTAAAATATAAATTTGATATGTGACGTCACGAAGCTTAAGACTCCACCTACCCCTTGTCATACGATGTCACACTTTCTTGCCCCCTCCCTCCCCCTTAAGTGTGACATCATTTATGAATGGACCCTTACCCATTAGCAATGTCATGAAAAAACTTAAAATGAAACGCTGTGCTATGGATATTTTTTTATTGGTGGCAGAACTGTCAGCGTTGATAACCAAAATAAGAATGTACCTTTCCCAGTGTTCCCATCAATTAACATATAGGAATCCGCGCCATATCTATCCAGAACAATAAATATGTCATTTTCCTCATACACTTTACAATATTTTTTGTTATCGAAGTCAAAAACAATGATATTGTTCACTTTCACAAAGTCTCCTATCAGAGCATCATCGTCATCAGATTGACATTTCTTTTCTAAGCATTTTTTGCCTGTGTTCTTGCAAATGGATCTGAAAAAGAAGAGGTTGTTCGTTGTTCAAAAATGCGTTAGTATCAAGTACTAGCTAAATCTTTAGATTTAGCGCCATCTACTTTAAACATCCAAAACGCTTTGACAACGCCATCTATCATATTTTTCCGACACTAGCAACACATCATCATCTCAGCCATAGGACGTCCACTGCTGGACATAGGCGTCCCCCATTGATTTCCAAAAGGACCTGTTGGAAGCGGCCCGAGAATCTCGAGAATTATTCGAATGTTTTCGCTATTCCCGACAGTTTCAGATTACACGCCCGCATGAATAGGTACATGTTAATACGGTGTTGTATAGATAAACCTCTAAGCTTACCCGTATATGCAAATTGTGATATTTTTATTATGGATATTTTTCGCATGGCTATGGACATTTTTGTAATTTATCCTAAAGTAAGTCCTTATTCTTTTATCTTATAGAAACAATGATGAAAGTAGAGTCCCTCAGGGGTCGATACTTTGGTCTTTCCTGTTTATTCTTTACACAGCAGACATAGTCAAAGATATCACCTCCTGCCACTACCATCTTTATGCAGACACCTGGTATATGGTATATATACATTAATGATGGTGATACTAACAAGTCTTCAATGTCCCGCACTTGCTGCTCGATGTCTGGAGTATAATCCTTAGCGAAACTCTTGAAGACGTCAAGAATGGGGCGGAAGCCGGTGCAGCGACATGTGTTGGAGCCGAATGACTTCTCCATCTCGGCCATGGAGCGGCCTTTGTCCTTTATACTGGAGACAGTTAGATAGAGAACAGAACAGTATTAGATTTTCGAAAAAAAATATTTTACCAACAAATGGAAACGACTTCAACACTCAAATGTGTGAAATAACTTGTTGAAGTCGGTACCGATATCGATAGTCGAATCGAGTAGCCTCCTCCTTTTTTTCAAATCGGTTACAAATATGATTACTTGATTAGTAAGTTTTTGAGCCCGCGTAGGTCATCTGTAAAGTTTTTTTTTATATATTTATTATTAAGAAGACTATCGACACATACCTTAACTTAGGTATACAGTATTGAATATGAAAAGAGTCATTAATAAGTCTCCACAGATAGAGATTATCTGTTTAACAAAAAACACACACAATATTTTAACATTCTCTATCCAAAATGTACACTTAGAAAACACAAACTTAGAAAAAAATATTTTTTGCACACAATAACACATTTTTATTTTAATCATTTCCCATTTTCACCTGCGTTGAACCAAAGAAGGTTTGGCTAAGTTTGGCCTTGATCGAAGTTAATATTTGTAATATTTTTTGCACACAATAACACATTTTTATTTTAATCATTTCCCATTTTCACCTGCGTTGAACCAAAGAAGGTTTGGCTAAGTTTGGCCTTGATCGAAGTGCATATTTGTAATATTTTAAATCAACACACATCAGGATTTGTCCCGCCCTCTCTGCCTGTAAACACCCGCGATCCCTTGTAATTTCATTGGCACCAGTTGTTTTCATAGCCGTTTTGCTTACTAAGTACATTCACGGGTATATAGGGTTATCTCATCTTAACGGGTCAACAGGGACTCGATTAATATTTTCTAATCCAAGTGCTATCTAATAGACTCAGTGACGTGTAAGTACACAGAAATTTTATATATTTTTACATACGAAGTACAGATTATATTGTTCAATATAACGTTATGGAGCTGAGTAATATGAAATGTGTAAATTTTATTAGGGACAGTACAAGAAAATACAAACCCGTAGATTTTTTTTTTTTTTTTTTTCTCAGCCATGTGCGTCCACTGCTGGACGTATGCCTCCCCCATATAGAGGGGATTTGCCAATACTCGCCACGCTTGGCAGGCGGGTTGGCGAGCGCAGTATGACTTCCGATCCTCAGAAGGCGCTGCTGCCCACCTTCTGGTACGTGATCCCTTAGCCGACTCTTACGGCACCCACGGGAAGAGATGGGGGAGTACTATTCTAGGCCGGTACCACCACGGCCTGGCCGGTACCACCACTGATATACCCGTAGAATAGCAGATATATATGTATTTATATTTTTTCTTTCTTTTTTTTTACTTTAATTAATTGACGTAAGACTATATATTTATTATTTACTTAAAATTCTTTATTTAGTGTCAAAAGGGTATATCAGCGGTCATACAAATGAAATTAAGATTACAACTACACCGCCCTTAATGTCTAAATAGCGCAAACAGTTCCCTACCCTTAATAGGTATATATCTTTACAGCCTTCACTCTATTTTATCTGAGGTATATATATATAATTATGTCATGTTTTATTAGATACATTTTTTATCAAAAACAAAACTTTGCGTACATGAGGGTAAAATGGGGCACAGCGTTACATGGGGCACACTGTTACAACGAATCTCCGTGTCTGTCAATCACGCTAATAATGTTGGTATCTATATAGTAAATAATAATAACTTAATACAGTTTCAACAACTTTATCAGCAGCCATATTTAAACAGTTGTAATTACCGCAGTATGTAATGCGCTTTACAAGCAAACAACTATTTTTCATTTTCTCCTGGTGTATTATTTATAGGTCAGTGATAGTGATTTTCCTCTATTCTCTGTTTAAATTTTCCTTGAAATCTTCATACAGTGGACTTATTTTTTTTTTTTTTTTTCCTAGTATAGAACGCATACAAATGCGTCCTATAAATATATTACAATCTAGCCTAAAAAAGCTAATAAGTAATTTAAATCTAACTTAACTTGCTAAATTTACTGTACTAAGAATGTGTCCATTAACACTTTTCTTATTGTCTCTATTTAAGGGGGAGACACTTGATTCATGTGTTCTCTATGAGCAGTATTTTAACCACATTATACTAACACACTGTCACTGAACACTATACTAATTCGAACGGTTTTGTTCTTTTGAGTCTTCTCACTATATCGGTCTGGTCAAGGAGCATAACTGCCTCAACATTAACATGATGATGAAGTCTTTGTTGGTGAGCTTCTGCATAGTTTTTTATCACTTTGTCAACGAACTCTATTTTGAGGTCCCGGTGGAGGTCGTTGTTTCTTATGTACCAGGGTGCGTTTACTATTTCCCTTAATACTTTATTTTGAAATCTTTGTATAATTAGGATATTGCTCGGTTTGGTGCATCCCCACAGCTGAATGCCGTAAGTCCATATTGGCATTAATACTTGTCTGTACAGTAATAGTTTGTTATGAGTTGACAGCGCGGAATGTCTTCCAAGTAGCCATTGCATTTAGTGGACTTATGAAAACGTAAAAAGACTCATTTGTTATTATTTTGCTATTTGTCTCAGCTGTGTGACGGGGCACTGTTACATTGTAAGGACAATGAACTCATTTTTTTTTTTTTTTTTTTTTTTTTTTTTTATTGATATAGTTTTTAAAAGAAAATGGTACGAAAGTGCAATAGGGAAAAAGACCACGGTCTTTATAATAAAAATATATTAGAGGTGCAAATTTGATGGTAGAAAGTGAAGCGGAAGCAGAAGAAGAAGTTTCGAAAAGCAGCCAATGAAAATAATGTAAATTTCATGACCTAGTTAAGATATGTCAAAAAGCGTAAAAAAACGCGAGGAAATCAATAAGATAGAAGTTAAACGATAAAGATCCATACTGTATGAAAAAAAGCTGTCCAAGTAGGTAATAGTGCATGAATTAAATTTTATAATCTTTTTTAAATTCTATTTTCGAATCGCCGTCATTCCATGAAAATTAAACTAGAAGATCTACTCGCAACCACGACCAATGCAACTTGACCGAAACGTCGAGGTAAATAAACTACTAAATGTTTTTCTCGCGATAAAGCCCCGATTCTTCTCGTGACCAAGACCAATGCAACTTGGTCGAAACGTCGAGGTAAATAAATTACTAATTGTTTATCTCGCGATCAAGCCCCGATTGATTTATGAGATATAATATGCAGTAATTATACGGGAAATCCTTAACGAGTTCTAAACCAGTAATTACAGTAACAGACAATAACATGGGTACTTATACTGATTACAAACACGGCACCACCCTTGCAGTTAAAGGAATTATATGGACGGTAACATGCAATCTTCTAACAATTATATTAATTTATAGGGCAATACTGAACTAGCCTTTTGTCCAGGTCGAAACCGCTGTACATTTCTTATTGTGGAAATAACAAACAATCACATTTACACGTTCACAAGGATACCCTGTGTCGCGGGAGGATAATCACATACACAAACATCTAACACCCGAGAACAGAAAAATGTATTTCGTCGGGATTCGAACCCGGGGGTTAAGATTTCAGAGTCAGTGTCACTGATCAGTGATGAGATAACAGAACTGAAAAAACGACTGTGAAAAAAAACCTTACGAAACAATTATAATAAACTAGCTGCGCCCCACGGTTTTACCCGCGTGATGATTGATGATGATGATAGGTAGCCTATGTGTTATTCCGGGACCTGAAGTAAATACTTCTAAAATTTGGTACGTAGTTATGTACCAAATTTCATCCCAATCCGTCCAGCCGTTTGAGCGTGATTGAGTAACAAACATCCATCCATCCATCCAAACTTTCACATTTATAATACTAAGTGTGAAGTGGAATAGTCACGAGTCGTTGCCAATAAGACGCCGACAGTTCAATGGTGAAGATATTTTGAGTCTATAATCGGTATTGTATGTATTTCACCAGACAAAAAAGCAAAATAGCATAAAGTCAGACAAAAAACAAATTAGCATTTGTTGGTGAAGATATTTTGAGTCTATAATCGGTATTGTATGTATTTCACCAGACAAAAAAGCAAAATAGCATAAAGTCAGACAAAAAAACAAAATAGCATTTGTTGCTTTTTGTATTTTGTCTCTTAAGGTTGTATCATAAATAATTAGGACTTAATAGCGCGTTTTTAAGACAACGTGATCGCATTTATGATTCACTTTTAAAATACACGTTTCTTTATCAGTAACATAAAACTATGATGTAGTAAATCTCAGCTCTAGCATGTGTACCGAAATTAGAACAAATTTTTCATGTCTCAAAATTCCAGATTGATGTCACAGGCAATTATTCTCGCAATTAAAATAGTGGAAATTATAAAACAGCAAGCAGAATTGCAGCACGTGTAAATGATAAATATCTGAGGACAAATAGTACGGTAGAATATAGTATAATAACCGGTTAAATTATACCGCGTAAATACCGCGTATGGCTTCTCTGTTAATTCCTTGCATTAGTGAGTTAATGCAAGAAAATAATACAGAAGCAAGACTAAACCCAACAATAGAGCAACTGCCTCTTGTATTCTTCGGTCAAGAACCTTTTTAGTAATTGGTTGGTAGGCAATTGTAGCCGAAAAATGGAGTCACTAAAAATGGTGGTGGTTTTAATTATGGTCTTGGGATGTTCTGCAAGGTTGAATAGAACTAGGAGAACGTTGCATATGGCTGTGGATGTGATTAGATCTTTTCATAGACCAACTGCTGTCGTAGCCAAAATATGTTGGGAAAAGTGTAAGTACCTATTATGTATACGTAGTGCAACTTTACACAATAGGATATTATTGTTCGATATATTAGAGTCATGCGAAGCAATACCTTTTACGGAATTGCACCCGAGTAATTGCTGCTTCTTCGCCGTAACGGCTCTATTTCTAATATTGAAACTCAACGTTAGAGTCTTTTGGAATATTAGTTAATTTTTGACGTTTATAACTACATTTTGGATGACAAAGGGTATAGATAGATTTGAATTTGTATTGATCTACTCTGATGCGGTGGAATAGAAAGTTTTAGCGACACAACAGTGTTTTATAACAAAACAGTGATTTTAAGGGACACTGCTGCTTTGCTACATGAGAGTAACTGGGTCCATCATTTGATAACCATAACCGCACACCATAATTTGTGATGTGATGAGAAATTTGGAATATTTACGAACTCTGTTGCTATCCTACGTTTTTAGTTATGTTTAGTTGACAACTAGCATTATTAGATATTTACCTAGTGGAGATAACCCACTTACAATTGATGTTAACGTATACGGGCTGATTATACGGATACACGGATATGTGTCTATTTGATTTGCAACTTCACAAACACAATGTTGTCTATTTTCAGCTGATAAATTGCACCTGGCAACAGAGTTAATGAACGCTGATAATGCCAAAAGTATCACATTTATAGACAGTTTTGAGATAGTCGAAAAATATAATGCAGAAGATATGCTTATTATGATTGATTTGAAATGTGATCACAGTGAGCTGTTTTTGAAAAATGTTAGTAGTATTCACCTTGAATAAGTACCTAAGGAATGTATATATATATATGTACATTATCTCCAAGTCGTTGATTGGAGAGAAAAATTTATTGATATTATTACTATTGATATATTGAAATCCCTTTTTTCAGGCTGAAAAAGGAAATAGATTTAAAAAACCTTATCGTTGGTTTGTTCTTCCTGGGAATGGTAATACAAGTGTTCCACTTGAATTTAAAAACTTAAAAATTTTAATTGACTCTGATGTTATAGTTGCTGATGATGTAAACGATGAAACTCTTTTGAACATGGGTAAATATATAACTTGACTAACATTATGCATATTAAATATGGATGTAAGTTGAACTTATATAGGTAATTCATACAAATATGTCTCCCAGAATGTAGTTGTACTTGAAACAACTGTATTTTGGGAGTATTTGTATTACCTATATAAATAAGATCGATTTGTATATATGAATAAAAATGACAATGGGCAGGGTACAATTACGAACCTGATGCCTTATGTTGGTTCATTTATCTGAGCTTATGGGACAAAAATATTCTTGAAGGACACCACACAGCTCGGCAGGCGCAGCCCAGGATATCAACAAACAAGTTAGACAGAATACTTAATAAAACTATTAACTGATCCTGGCTCCAAATCACATCCACCTGGTCTCCTAAGAGATAAATAGTGGAAAATGTAATCCCCGTATCCATATTTTAGCGTATATACGGTTAAAATGAATAGGAAAACGGCGATCATGAATTCTATTATTGTGAAGTTAGCGCAGGAAAATGTGTACGAATTTTATAAGAAACTGCAAGAATCTTGATTACCAGATTACTAGATCGCGAAACGACGCCATGGTGTACTTGAAAATCCATATACCAAGCTTGGGAAACAAAATAATGAAACAAACACCAAAAATGTACATTTTAGCCTATGTTTTCTCCCTAATTAAGATGATTGGGGTCATTATTGAGAATTTGTGAGATAATTAGTAGCTTTTTGAACAAATGATCTTTTTATAAACTAGCCCATGAAAATTCCACCGCGGCAGCGGAACATAATTTTTTCGATACTTGTGTTCGATTTAGCAAATCAATTTTAACGTAAGAAAAAGAACAAATATAATGCATTTTCAGTTTACAGAATAGATTCGACAAGCAAGTTTATAAAAGAAGCGTTTGGAACTTGGAATTTGTTAACTGGGTTAAAGCTGTCAAAGGAAGTTAAAACATCTATCTCTATGAGAAGGAAGAACCTACACGGAAAATCTATTACTATGTCGGTCGTGACTGTCAATGATAGAGCAAAATCTAAAGCTGAACTTTACAACTTAAAGTGAGTCAAACTCGAATTCTTTTTTTCTTCTTTCTTTTTTTTTTCTTCTCAGCACTTGGATATCCACTGCTGGACATATGCCTCCCCCATATAGAGGGGATTTGCCTATTCTCGCCACGCTTGGCAGGCGGGTTGGCGAGCGCAGTATAATTTACAATCCTCAGAAGGCGCTGCTGCCCACCTCCTGGTACGTGATCCCTTAGCCGACTCCTACGGCACCCACGGGAAGAGATGGGGGAGTACTATTCTAGGCCGGTACCACCACGGCATCGTCGAATATATTATGTTAAATACCTTGACGTATTTTCACTAGCCCATTTATAATGTTATTATTAAAAATGCCCCGCCGACCTCCTTTTTAATTCTCTAAGATGATTTACCGAAATTATTTTAGCTGTAAAACAAATTTTGAGAAAACGGGAAGCACTTTGCGTACCTTCATCTCCAAGCACTCTGACACGAATTCACGATACTCTTAAATTCATCCGCAAACACATCACATTCGGGTTTTGAGTATACAGCATTTGGGTGCCGCCCGCCGCCGTGTGGGATATAATAGATAGATCACTTAGAATATAATATGTACATAAAAATCGCATGCATGACACAGTTTGTCATCGAACTCCTCCGAAACGGCTTGCCCGATTTTTATGTTTTTCTTGTGTATATTTGATAGGTGTGAGAATGGGTCTTAAAGTATTTTTCACCCTCCTACCCCCAACCCACATTTTTTACAGCGATTTTAATACTTTTGTATACGATACGACACTTCATTTAAATTACTTCGCGTCAATGATCGACGGTTAACTTAAATAACCGCCGACATGAAAGTGTCGTGTCGTGTCACTTTGACATATCGATAAATCCTATCCTAATATTATGAATGCGAAAGTTTGTGTGTATGTGTGTAAGTATGTATGTGTATATGTTTGTTACCTCTAGACGCTCAAACGGCTACACCGATTTCGATGAAATTTGGTATGGAGTTAGCTTATACTGGATTAACAAATAGGCTTATTTTCATCATCACCATTATTACCGGTTTTCATCACAACGCGGGTACAACCGCGGGGCACAGATAGTAATTTATATGACAAAACGTGTGCCAGCTCATCTAGTAAATTCAATTTTGTTTTTCAGCAATCTCGTGACTGATAATCTGGCCAAGAGTACATTCCACAATATCTTACCTCTATACGACTTCATGAACGCCACTACAGAATTAATCTTCGCGGACACGTGGGGGTATTACATAAACAACTCATGGAACGGGATGATAGGGCAGATAAAGAGCGGAGAAGCTGATTTTTGTGGTTCGTTCCAGTTTTATATCTACTTTTCATGTACATATTCAGTTTAAATCGGAGAGCCCAAATCATGCTCATATGCTCATAATACATTTTAGATAAAGAATTTTAGGATACCATTGTTAGCATTGAGTAACTTTTGAATTCATAGTGCTTAGTGCTTACCTGCTAAAAGTACTTACTTTGAATTCACAAGTTTGTATTAGGTTTTAAACTTTTTTGTAGAATGATGTATATTGATGAAACATCACAAATAAATTCTACTTTTGCAGGAAAGCATGTCTTGTTCGGGTAATTTTTATTGGTTAAATTCGTTTGAGTTGAATAGTGAATTTATTTCAGCTACAAAAAGGCACGGACAGTGGAGTTTGTGGAGAGTAGTCTCAAAATAAAAAAATAAAATAAACTATCAATACATAAACAAACAATAAACTTGAAGCATTGCAAACAAATAGCTACAATGTTTAATTTTTTAACCGATGAAATTTAATATTTATGGGTTTAAACTGGAATTTCATACATACCTATACTATGTAGGTAACAGTAAAATAAAATAATGTGACAAGAAACTCGTTAACTTTATCGTTCCCTAAATAACCTAAGTTTTATTTCTCGACGCTTGAATTAACCAAAGCAAATAAAATTGTTATCTAAATATATTTGGTTGCCTGGAAGAAATTGCTTTAAGCAATAAGGCCGCCCTTTGTATCACTGTATCTATATTTGTTTGTTTTCTTGATGTGTGTAGTTTTTAAATAGTGTGCAAATAAAGAGTTTTCTATCTATCTATCTATATCCGTTTCCTGTAACAAGATATCGCAAAGTATTTATAAACTAAAAAAGAGCCAGCCCATACATGGGTAAGTATTTTTATCACACTTATGCACCGCACTACTAATCCCTGTGTCGCGGGCATGGACACACACAATGATTCCCAAAAACCTTCAAAATTCCGGGACGAACATCCATGCTCATCACATACATTTTTGCCCCTGCTGGGATTCGAACCCAGGGCCCCGGGAACTCGAAGTCATGAGACTGACAACTGAGCCACGACGACCACTGTTATTTACTATTTTCAATAATGTATTTACTATCTATAGGCTGGCAATAGCTAGCAGATTGATCGAATGTGATTGTAGAAGCGGTATTACTATTGCCCATTGCATACGGTTCGCAGAAAACATCCCGTGTTGCTGTTTTATTTTTTCGCATGTTCCATCACCCAAATTACAACTACCCGTAAAAACCTGTAATTGGCTTTCTATAGTTAACATAAGTATTTAATAAATTGTACATAAGCTGTTGGTTTTCCAATAAATAAATAAATAATGTAGGCAATTTGTGTTTCAGGAACTATTAGTATCATGCGTACAGAGAGAATGGAAGTACTAAGCTTCTTGACGCAACCTATTCACATATCAGCATCGTTTGTGTTCAGGGACCCCCCTCTCTCACTCCAGAACAACCTCTTCATCTTGCCGTTCAAGTCTACAGTTTGGATGTGCATTGGAGGGCTGGTTCTTCTTTTGATATTCATCCTCTATGCTAATGCGAAGTGGGAGGTGGTGAAGAAAGGTGATGCGGTAAATGAGTTTTATCATGTTATTGGTTATTTATTACTGACTTCAAAAAAGGAAGGTTCTCAATTCGTCGAAATCTTTGACTTTTTTATGTTTGTTCCCCGATTACTCGAACGCACCTGGAAAGATTTGGAAAGTTCTTTTTTATCTGAAAGGGTATATATTCCGGGTATATACTCATCAGGCCAGGATTTGTTATTGGGATCCTGGAAAAATCAAGGGAACTTATCAAAATTCACAGGCACACTTGAAGCGCTGGGGTTTTTTTTCGGTTTAGGTAGGGTAGTCGGTTAGGGTAGTGTTTTAACAAGAACTTAAATCTAACTAAACTTAAATTGTCTTCGTACAGTATTGTTTTACTAACGGAATTATATAATCCTTGTTGGATAGTTTTATCCTAAAATTGCTTTCAATTACTGTTACGTTGTTCTCTTGGCGAACCTTGTCGGATAAGCTTAACCTAACAACTGCTATTCTAACATGACAAGCTTAGGACACCTTCCGAATTTCTAAATGAAAATTCCATAAGCGACCACCCATCCATAGTAGAACTGCGGCGTTCATTTCCAGGTAAATCGTTTAAGATCGCAAGAGTGTTTACCCTTGGGATCTTAAAAGAGCTTCGTTTTTAATTTATTATTTTACATACCTAATGTTTTAGAAGTACGAAGACCCAACGATCTTGAGAGCAAATTTCAGCGACATAGCCATATTCGTTGCTGGCGCTGTTGTTCAACAAGGGGGCAATAGTGAATTAAAAGGTATGCTTATGATAAAATATAACATCTAATGTAAATGTGTTTTTTTTATTTGTTTTTTTTTCTAACTGACTAATACTGTTCGCCTCTACCGGCATTTACAGCTTCACCTGTATAGAATGTACATAACAGAATACCGTCGGAAAAATGCAATATGCATCATAATCCGCTGAACTAATGTGATAAAAGTATTTTCTTACTACTGACTAACAATAGTTATAATAGAAAAAAAAAATTAATTATCTCCACTGGTATATACAATAGTAATGCTTGCTTACATCGTAAAAGAATTAATATAAATTATTATTTAATTGTTAATATTAAATTTATGTTATAAAATAATATCTGCATTCACAAAATTTAAAGCATAACGGTAGTGGTTGGCGTATTCAACTAACGTAAACTAAAATTCTGGATACTAATTTTCCATAAGTAAGATACGTTCTTATAGGTTACGATATAGTCTAAATATGTATGACACTTATCAATAACATCACTAAAATTAAATGATTTTATTAAATATACGGTTAGTTTGAGGTAAATGAAGTCACCACTTATTGCATATGATCAGCAAACGTTTCGATAACGATCAATTTAGAAGTCTAGGCACGCGTTTTTTTGCTCTTGACACTTATAAGAAATATGTATATATAATCCTAGACAACGTCATCACTTAACATCACGTGAGAGAGTTGTCAAACGCAAACTTATAATAATAAAAAAATAATAAAAAGTTTTTTTTATTTCTTATAAGCTTGCGTTTGACCACTGTCCCATCTGTGACATTTGAAACCAAGATTGGCCGTACCATGAGTAACAAAGGTGGAAAAAGGAAGGAAGGAAGGAAAAGAGAGAAAACAATTTTTTTAACCAAAAAATGGAACCGACTTCAACACTCAAAAGTCTGATATACAAATTGTAATTTTTTTAAAGTTATAATTTTGATTTATGAATGAAATTAGATTAATTTCTGACTGTCTGTATGAAGGATATCAGTCATTTACCCTTCAAAGGTTTTCACCTTTGAGGAAGTCGATTATAACATCAAATTATCAATACTATTAATGAACTTTTTTTTTTGTTTTTTATAATATGGGACAACATTCACACAAGGTCAGGTCCCAAACTAGGCAGAGCCTGTGCTATGGTAACCTGATGACTGATATATACTTATATATATACTTATATACATATACACACCCAGACACAGGTCAAACAGACATGTTCATACACACAAATATTTGACCTGTCCGGGAATCGAACCCGGGACCAGCGGCTCAGAAGGCAGAGTACTACCAACTGAGCCAACCGGCCAGTCAACAGTCATTATAACGTTCGCAATCAGGAGTGCATTGAACGGATAATTATCTCCTTGGAATTCAGTAATTATTAGTCAAGAGTTCGTTACTTAACTATTTTCGGTATCCTTACTTATTATATTACATAATATATTTCGGTAGTTGTGTACCACAGTTGTGTACTATTTCTGCAATAATGATCAATAATCATTACAAATATATTACATTATATATCTAATGTACTTTTCTAGATCTATCTACACTAGTATAAAGAAGAAAGATTTGATTTTACGTATGTTTGTTTTGTTGTACTGAAGTAATAAAATACCTGATAGTTTTTTTTTAACACTGGTACGTATGACGTGAGGAACACGAGAGGGCTGACAGAACTCAAATAACAATTTTGGCAAGGTGGCAATATCATTGTTCGCGCGAACCGCAGGGCGCTTAGAGCACTGATAACTCAGAGCAATGTAAACAGCAATGAGATTATTTTTAACCGATTGTTATTAAATCAAACGGGGCTTGATCGCGAGAAAAACATTTAGTAATTTATTTACCTCGACGTTTCGACCAAGTTGCATTGGTCGTGGTCACGAGAAGACCACGACTCAGTCTTCTTCCTTGTGTTCGAATCGCGAAAGTCTAAAAATCACAATTTTTAACTGACTTCAAAAAAGGAGAAGGTACTCGATTCGACCCGTATGTTTTTTTAAAATGTTTGTTACTTCAGAACTTTCGACTAGGTGAACCGATTTTGATCGATATTTTTTTATTTGAAAGCTGGTCCTTACCGTGTGGTCGCATTTCATCAAAATCGGTCAAGCTTTTTTTGAGTTACACTCCAATAATTGAAAAGTGCTACGCATAAGTCGATGACATTATAGTTGCGGGTGGAGAAATCGGTGAACATACACAATGACAATTGATCTCGTAAGTAAGAAGGTGAAAGTAGGATGAAAAAAAATTTTACCAATAAAATGGAACCAGCTTCAACACTCAAAAGTGTTAAATTATTTGTCGAAGTCGGTACCATGCTCACAATATTTTGATAATAGTTACTTTTGAACTATAATGGTAACAACTGCTGGACGTTCTATGGCTCCCCATGGGGAGGCACCCCATTGATTTCCACAAGGACCGATTGAAAGCAGCCCGCATCCAGCCCTCGTCTGCTTGTCGGTAGCCGTCTCAAGCTGCGCTTGCTAGTTCGTGGTCCCTATTCGAGAACTTTTCGACCCCAACGGCCATCAGTTCTTCGAGCTATTTTCCCTGCCCAATGCCACTTCAACTTGCTAATCCGCTGGGCTATATCGGTGACTTTCATTCTTATACGGATCTCATTATTTCTGATTCGATCGCTTAGAGAAAACCCCGTGCATAGCCCTTTCCTTAGCTCGTTCTGTGACTCTGAGCCTGATAACAGAAGGCCCATAGTCAGAGACCACTTATCACAATACAACTGACTAATTTCGCTGTTTCAGGTTTTCGGGGGCGGATCGTGACATTCATAATGTTCCTGATATTCTTGTTCTTGTACACGTCATACGCGGCTAACATAGTTGCCTTGCTACAGTCCAGCTCAGACCAAATCCGCACCTTATCAGATCTGCTTAACTCAAAGCTTGAGCTTGGGGTGGAGGATCAACCTTACACTAGACATTATTTTACAGTAAGTAATTTTATTTTAAACATTTTAGGGAAATTAACAGCGAGCCGATAAAACGTGATAAATAAACATTCACTGACAGCCAATTATAAATTTACACAAATAGCCAAATTAGTTAACAAAAACAAAGGTTAATGGACGACATCCTAGATGTGGAGTAATTATATATAATTATAAATACAGCTAAAGATAAGTTATCTATACATAGAGGTATATTTAGCTTTCAAAAAACTTAAAACTAAGTGCGTGTTTCAACTTTGCGAAAGTGGTGTGAAACATATCAATATCGAGTTTATTGGATATATCGTTATAACATTTGCACGCGCGAATGAAGAACGAATTCTGCCTGTAGTTAGTCTTTGCAAACGGTTACGTTGAGTAGTTTTGGACTCCTATAGATTCTATAGGATGATAGATATGCAGATTAATAATATAAAAGAAAAAAATGTAAAAATATATTTGATGCAGTAAAGTTGAACACATTTTGATATCATCGTTGTGCAATCCCAACCCACGAACCCCACCAACCCACTCGAGTGCCAACCCACTCGAGTTGACTATTTTTCTTCAATTTTTTTACTATTACAGGGTTCTATATATATAACGACAATTATATGTAAATGCTGTATTTCTTGCCATTTTGTTATAACAAAAAAAATATTTTGAATTTGACATTCACTTGATATTGTGTTTTATGTAGACAATTTTAATTCTTAAGATATCTTTTTGTAATATTTGCTGCTTGAATACATAGTCCTAGACAAATACTTTTAAGACCTTATGTAATACGATTTATTCTCGCAAATATATTTTTGATTTAATTTGATTAAATACAATGTGAAAGTCGAATACGAAATGAGATCAGTAAAATTACTAGAAACAACATAGAAGACACCTCACATGCCACTTGATTACCCATGGGGATTCAAAACTTTGAAACATCGTTCTTCTATTGCTAAGAGTAGGTATTATTCAATATGGCAATTTGCTCGGCTCACAAAGGCCGATTTTGACAGCTTCTGATATTTTTAACTCGTCAATATTAAATCAATCATATTAATTCTAGATTAATTTTATAAAATAACTCATTCTAGAATCAAGATTGATTAAGACGCAGGTTTTAGACAATTGTAGAGTTCAGTGATATAGCAAGTTCTTTTTCATAGTCAGTTAGCACAAAACCGACATAGGCCTAACATAGATTCAGGCCGTTATGAAGTTAGCAGACTACGAATTTTTAAAGTTGTCTTGTTGGTATCGGCTCGACCTCGCGTTGCACTGAATCTGAACTCACAATTAAGACAAATCTAACAAAATCCAAGAAGCCGTTTAAGCTACGAGCATACAAAATTATTATGCATATACATCTTATTAATGTACACTCAAAAATATAACTGTAATATTTTTTTTTTTTAGACGGCTACGGAACGCGTAAGAAAATCAATATACGACAGTAAAGTTGTACGAACCGGTTATAAACCCAACTTTATGCCCATTGAAGAAGGAGTCAAAAAGCTACAGAATGTATGAGTGCATAAACTTCTTATCTTAGTAATGAGTCAAGACTTCAAGCGGTGGTTCAACCTGCAGCTTATGAAATAGTATAGTGTAGCTCCCAGTGACATAAATTGTAGGGACAATTTGTGTCACTTCAGGGATGTCTGCCATTTTTAACCGACTTCAAAAGAAGGAGGAGATTGTATGTTCGACTGTATGTTCACCGATTTCTTCCCCATTTTTTGACTAATTGTCAAAATTCTTGAATCTCTTCTTTTATTGAAAGAGTATACCTCCGAGGTGGTCCCATTTAAATTTCATCAATATCGGACCAGCGGTTTTTAAGTTAAACTCCAATAACTGATGAGTGCTACATTTATCTGGATGACTTTATTGTTGTGGGTGAAGAAGTGGAGTAGCAGAGGTGACTGATAAGACTGAAATAAAAAAATATACCAAAAAATGGAACCGACTTCAACACTAAAAAGTGTGAAACACCTTGTCAAAGTCGGTACCATGCGCACAATATTGAGATGATCGTTACTTTTGAACTACCATGGTACCGACTTCAACAAGTTGAAATGAAATGAAATGAAATTTATTTAGACCAAGGCATACATGGATCTTAATAATAATAATAAAGTATCATAACTTAACTTAGCTTATAATTATATATAAAACAAAAAACAAGTGACACAGCTTCCAAAGGTAAACTTAAAAGCTGGCTCATGCAAAAGGCTTTCTACTCCTATAAGGAATTTATGGAAAAACAAAAATAGCTTGCGTAATTCCACGCCTAAATTATTAATTATTATAATTATTCATTAATTAAATTATTATTATTATTAACTATCATTAAATTATGGATTACTTATTTATTTAAATTATCTTAAGCTGACACATTCACAATAATCTATTATTTGAGGAACATTCTGAATGGAAATATTTTTTCCTAGGTAGTTGTGTACTACTAATATAATTATATTAAATTACATAAATAACATGTAATTGTCTTGACTAGAAATTGACTTGTAATAAATATTATCAATAAAGTTATGTCTATATATATATATATATATATATATATATATATATATATATATATATATATATATATATATATATATATATTCACAGTTTTTTCACACTTTTGAGTGTTGAAGTCGGTTCCATTTTTTGGTAATTATTTTTTACCTTATGCAACCCAGAAAGTTTATTTTCACCGCTGTTGAACTTCAGTACCTACTACTAAAAAAATGTATTTTTTTTTTAAATTATTAACATTCACACAAGGTCTTCAGGTCCCAAACTAGGCAGAGCCTGTGCTATGGTAACCTTATGACTGATATATATACCTACTTATATACATATACACACCCAGACACAGGTCAAATAGACATGTTCATGCACACAAAATGTTTGACCTGTCCGGGAATCAAACCCGGGACCAGCGGCTCAGAAGGCAGAGTGCTACCAACTGCGCCAACCCGCCAGTCAAATTCAATCAATTTCAACACATATTTCATATATATATGATTATCCTCTTACCGTTTTCATACAAAACCTTGATTTATTTTTCAGATAGGTGAACCTTTTGCTTTCCACATGAACTTAGGTCTTGGCTACAGGTTTGTGGAACAATCTTTTCATGAGCATGAGAAATGCGGGCTCAGAGAGATTGAGTACATTCCTAATGGAAGCCCCTGGATATGCTGTCGGGCGCAAACACCCTATAAAGAAATTTATAAAGTAGGGTATGTAATGCCGTGTAAAATCACATTAATACGTTAATACACAAAAGAGGAACTCAAAAATGGTCTCATTTCTCGTGCATTATCTAATCTTATCTTGATGCCAAGAAAAATAGTTAATAATATTTATTTTTTTATCACTCATACCCATAATATTGGGGTATAAGGATTGAAAATAATTTTGGGAATAGTCTTACTTTATAAGTTTTTTTTGGTTTTGTTTTCTTTCCAATTTTGAAAGAAAGAAAGAAACCACATTTATTCATGACACTCACAACACACATTGCACAAGAGATACATACAAAAACAATAAAGTAAGAACAGAATAATAATGATGTTGTGAGTGTCATGAATATGGGCCCCGACTCAGCATAAAACTAAGTCAAAAGCCTCAGTCACTGATTTTCAGTCGGTGCCTACATTTAGGTCTTGTTTAAATGTTTCCCTTAGCTGCCTTAATCGTTTTTCCTGATAAGTGTGAACTATTGCTGTCTTCTGCTTATGGCTTTATTGAAAAATGCAGTTTCTTATGGCACCTGCAATGCAGAACTTCACCTATCACTCGTATTGTTTGCCATAAGCTAAGCACGCTCACACTGACTCAGGGCGGGTATGAACGTCCTAAAAGTGATTGTAGCGTTTTATGGACTACTTATTTATTTATATTTGATATTATTTATTAGTTGTGCCTCGCGTTTGGTCCCGCGTAGACTCTTAGTTTGCATGTTTGAAATGAGGATCTATATTGACATTTTCCTACTGATTTGGCATATGTTTACTATTCTGACTTAGTGCGACGCCATTTTGCCTCCCTATTTGTTAAACGGATGAAAATTAAAAACTAAAGATAAATTTGTATTTGTATCCATATAAACTGGCTTTTTTAAAATCTTTTATAGTGATTTTAGTCGTAGTTTTTAGCGTCGCACTAAGTCAGAATAGTAAACATATGCCAAATCAGTAGGAAAATGTCAATATAGATCCTCATTTCAAACATGCAAACTAAGAGTCTACGCGGGACCAAACGCGAGGCACAACTAATTTTGCCTCCGTATTTGTTAAACGGATGAAAATTAAAAACTAAAGATAAATTTGTATTTGTATCCATATAAACTGGCTATTTTTAAATCTTTTATAGTGATTTTTAAGTATTTCTGCAGTCATACAAAATTGATTATTATCTTGTAGATTAGCGCGGGTCCTAGAACACGGCATTGGAGACAGAATCAATCGTATGATATACGCCCGCAAGCCTTCCTGCACATCCAGGGGAGGAAACTTCGGTTCCGTGAACATGATGGATTTCCACCCCGTGCTGTTGTGTCTGCTGTATGGAATCATCACTTCTGTCCTGATACTGTTCTTGGAGATACTTGTGTATATAAAACAACAGAGAAACAAGTCGACCAGAAGATCAATTACGAGCATTAGCAACTCGAGCGACTCGGTTGAAAGCTTTTGAAGTATACTTGTTATATATACTTAATTTTTATGTAATTACTTAGTCACCACAGGCAATTTGCGAATCGTATTCATATATTCACAATTTTCACAATTCAACTATTTCATAATATTTAGCTTTCACATACCAAATAATTAACAGTCTTTGTCAATAGGTGAATTCGTGAATAGAGTTCTTCAATCTTCGGTGTAAAAATCTTGTCGGTGTTTTGGTAGAACATACGTGTACCTACTGACAAAATACTTAAATCTACTGACTAGATGCGCCTGTGTCGCCCGCATGATTATAGTAGTACTTAGACCGATAAGAGCTAAGCCACTTTCACCGACGATCTCTAAACTTTAAGTAACACTAATGCTACGTTAGGTAACACTTATGCTACGTTAGGTAACTCTTATGCTACGTTAGGTAACACTTATGCTACGTTAGGTAACACTTAGTAGAGTAGTAGTGATTTACACCAATGTTTAAGGGATATGTAAACGGATACCCCTAAATTTAAAATTTCAATCACATAAAACTACTAACCGTTTGGCGCAGTTGGTAGCACTCTGCCTTCTGAGCTGCTAGTCCCGGGTTCGATTCCCGAACAGGTCAAACATTTGTGTGTATGAACATGTCTGTTTGACCTGTGTCTGGGTGTGTATATGTATATAAGTATATATATTAGTCATCAGGTTACCATAGTATAGGCTCTGCCTAGTTTGGGACCTGAAGATCTTGTGTGAATGTTAATAAATAAATAAATGAATAAGGTTTACTTTTCTTATGTCTATGTAAATTTAAGGTGCCGCAAGATCGGCCCATTAACCGGTACCCAAACTAAGGGAAAGCGGCGTGGACTATGGCTGCTTCTTCCACGCTTGTAGTCAAGCGTGAAACGAGCAGCCATAGTCCCACACAAAGTATTACCACGAAGTATCGGATGGCCGGCCACATTCGGGGTATCGCTTTACATATAATAGTAAGTTAAATATATGTTTTTAATGTTACTTATTTACCCACAGGAGTAGTAGATAGATCTTAGTTAATAAATAAAAAACTAAGGAACATCCAAAGTTATTCTTAATTGACAGACGATGTTTTTGACACTGTTTAAATGCAAAATGCACGCGCCAAAACTTGTGTCTACGATCCTTATAATAACCAATTACCCAAGCATCAACTAGGGATGCTTGGCTTGAACTAGTGATTTGTCCTGCCCTCTCTGAACTTGTTTTTCCAAAACAACAAAAAAGCCTACAAAATAAGCTTTCTTTAAACGATTAATACTCGTAATATTTTTAGACGGTGTCGATGTATCTGTTATAAATACGGCCCTTACTTTTCGTTATACAATATTCTGTCAAAATAAAAACACAACTTTTCACAATAGAGTAACACATTCAGCCTTGCGAATCGAATCTATTGCGTCATACTTACTTATAGAAAAAACGCACCCCAAATTTTTATTTTTTAATTTGGATTTTAGAGACGTTATGGAAATCAATAGGGGAGACATATATCCAGATTTGTACGCAATGAAGATGAGGATATTGAAGTGTGATAATTAAAACATATGAAAATGCTTAATTCTCGGCACATTTCCTTTGGAGACGTTTAGGTGACTGCAATGATCTAAACATGGAATAAACATAATGCAATGTACGTAAGTAACTCTTACCTGGTTAACTGCATGACCATCCCAGGAGTGCAGTACCCACACTGAGTCGCATTGAATTCTGCGAACCGTTTCTGAACGTCACTGTATCCCGTGAGACGGTTCCCGACCCCTTCTATGGTGGTGATCTCCCAGTCGTTGCAGGAGAACACGAGAACGAGACACTGAAATAACAAACAGAAGTATTTGTTTTATTGTATATGATTTTGTACTCATATTTCATAAGCGCCATAAGAAGCCATGATAGCTCAGCCGGGGGAGCGTTGCCTGTCAAACTGACGGACACTGGTATCCCAACAACGGTTTGAGCTTCCAGTGAAAGTAACACAAGGTTATCAAATTCCCGAATTGTGATAGGGTTCTTGCGAGTATCCGCCTGGCTAGCTATCACCCTCAAGGGTGAAAAACTGTCACCAAACACATAGTGTGTTCAGACAGCAGTTCTTGACAGACAGTCAAACATGTTTAGCGGTTAACAGGTTTAGCGTGATAACATCTTCGACCACATCCTCTCTGACCATCATGTGAGACAGTGAATAAACTAGATCTACTATGAAGTATTAATAAAGCAAATAGACTTACGGAATTGACAGAGAATGTCTCCACCTTCCCACTAGGATACCTCTTAGCTCTAACCATGACGATGCACGCTCCGCAGCCGCCTTCTCGACACATAGCCTTGGTGCCAGGTAAACAAAGCACATAACGAAGGTAGGCGTTTAGCGTCGTATGCCGAGGAGTGCATTCATCGACTACAATTAAAAAGTTAACAAGATAGATTAAACCCTACCTTAATTCTGTTAATCACACGAACTAGCTAATATTCACTAAAATTCTTCAAAATAAAATAGCTCGTATTCTATTTACGCTTAAATTCAAATTCGTATGACTCCTTCCAACGGCCTTACTAATATTAGACGAGTTTTATGCCATTATTGGCGAATTGCGGGTAATTTTTATTTATTTTTTTATTTACAAAATCCACAGCCCTTTATAAACAAATTATTGTACAAATAGCTTACACCTAAGGCCAATAACGGATTTACATTTTACTGATGTAACTTATGTATTTTTAGACTGTCATAGTATGTGAACTAGTAGGTTTTAGGTGCATTAGTGTGTATGTTGTGTCTGGGTTTTTGTGTATGTTAGCGTGTTTGTGTGTGTTAACTTATTTTAGTGAGCACCAAATAAGTGGCGACTTAATTTACCGAAAATTACCCGCAAATTTAATAAATACATTTAATTTTAGTGATGTTATTGGCAAGTTTCATACTAATTTAAACTTTATCGTAACCATATAAGAAGTTATAGAATTTTCCAATATTTTAGTTTATTGCAGTTGAATAAGCGAAACACCGAATATATATTTACCGTAAAGCGTAAAAAGATACGCTACGATCGGTAAACGGTTAGGTTTAAAAACTATCATGAGGATCTCTAGGGCTGCGTTCGGCAGCTTCATCGGCCAAATATTGTTCGACCAATATTTGATCAATGACTCAAGAACGGCTCAAACGACTACTTCGTCGTATGTTAGAGAAGGCACATTGTAATGGATGGCGCCATCCAAAGCTGTCAAAAGTAACGGATGCGCCGTCATTTTTGACAGCCGACCAAGATTTGATCGAATCTATAGGTAAAAAGATTATGGTCTCATCGAGCATAATTTGGTCTGACAGGGTCTCAAGTCTACTAATTCAAAGTTCATATTCAGTCTGCTGCGAGGCCGATCCGATGCCAATAAGACAACGTCAAAAATCCGCAGTCTGATAAGTCATTGCAACCTGAGTCTATGTTGCATCTATGCTCGGCCTATGTCGATTTAGTAGGGCATTTAACATGTAATGTGCTAACAGACTACGGAAATAACGCGCTGTGTCATTGAATCTAGAATTGAATCAAGATTGATTTAATATGGACGAATTAAAAGTAGCAGACTACCAAAGCTGTCAAAATCGCTGATTGTGAGCCGATCATATTGCTATGTTGAATAGTAGACTTAGACCCCTGGTTGACATGAACGAACATGATCAAATCTTGAATCGAGCTAATAATGCTGGAATGGAGTCCGTGAACGGCGCACATCCGCTGTAAGAGCAAGATGGCTTGGCCGATGAGGTCAAGCTGAAGGTGGAATCATGTTTGACGTTTACTGACTTTGGGAACTTGTGTGCGAATCCCTTTTTCTTAATTATCATTACGCCTCACACTATATCACACTATAGTTGTGGAATGTGAAGGTAATTTAAAGTTAGAAGACCTAATAGAAACATAACAGCTGTTTATTTGTCGTTTGCCATCAATGATATTATATGTTTATATGAGGTAGATGTCGCACAAGCGCGCGGAAACTGAGGCGACAAAATTAAGTCAATTGTAGTAATTTTCATTATGACGCATATTTCAAGCGCAAAACTAAACATATAGCTATCCTTTTCTATATTATTTGTACCGTATTATCTGTCGCAGTAAGCATGTTTATGTCGTAAAGGAACAAAATCTGAGCACCGCGCGGTATGAATATACGTCATCTTTAGTAAAACATCTATGTTTGCCATCAACAAAATGACAGCAATCATTTTAAGTATGATTATTTACAACATGAGTAAGTTCCGACTTCTTAGCTAGCTACCCAGGTCGGTTAACTGCACGCAATACTTGGTGGACCATTAATATCTACTCATCCTTCTGCATCGTTTTCCAGTAGGTAATTCATTTTAATCTATTTGTTTTCTATTCCTTAAAGTGATGATAACTCAGCTGGGGGAGCATCGGCTGTCAAACTGACGGACACTGTTTCGATCCCCAACAACAGAATAAGCTTCCGATGAAGAGAATACCGTTATACAATTCTCAGCATGGTGGTAGGGTACTTTCGAGTACTCGCCTGGCTAGCTACCACCCTCAAGTTTAAAAAACTGTCACCAAACATATACTTAGTGTGTTTAGGCCATGCCAAGTCCATGAGAGCCAGTGATCATTCTAGGTCTAGCGTGATAACATCTTAGACCACATAGTCACTGACCATCAAGTGAGATAGTGGTCAAACGTCAGACCTATCTATACAGTATAAAAAAAATGTCTATTACAACCATCATAACTTCCACAGTTCTAGCCGATGGTGTTAAAGTATTCTCGAGTGGAAACCACTGGCAAGCGCAGCGTAGGACGTCCACCGACAAGTGGACCTTATAAGGGTCGTGGAAAGAGGCTAAATCCAGCTTCTTTCCTTCTCCTAAACTGCTTCTAACTCGTTCTTCTGGAGACTAATAGAAAAAACGGCTGACACAAAAGTACTTAAGTAAACAGCGTCACGAACGCTTTATTACTTTCGAATATCTATGTGAGCAAGTAAAATGCCAAACTAATTTTCATTCGCCGTACTCAAGTGTCGTCACCTGATAAGAACTGACGCAGGATGGTTGTATACAGAACGTTATTAAGTGAAGTATATATATAGATAGTTAACACTTTATAACGCAACAATACATGTGACACTAGCTGCGCCCCACTGTTGCACCCGCATGGACTACGGTTTTCCCTTTTCTTTTTTAGTGAGGTTACCTACTGGACGCATACTTTTTAACCGACTTCAAAAAAAGGAGGTTACTCAATTCGACCGTATATATGTATTTTTTTTTATGTGTGTTCGCGGATAACTTCGTCGTTTATGAACCGATTTTGATGATTATTTTTTTGTTAGATAGAGTATCCGTGGTGGTCCCAATCAAATTCCATCAAAATCAGACTAGCGATTTTTGAGTTATACTCCAATAACTGAAAAGTGCTACGCGTATCTTGATGATATTATTGTCGCGGTTGAAGACATCGCAGAACACACAATGACAATTAATTGATCCCGTGAGTAGCAAAGGTCACTGAAAAGGGTGCAAAAAAATTTTTTTTACCAAAAAATGCAACCGTCTTCAACACTCAAAAGTGTGAAATAACTTGTCGAAGTCGGTACCATGAGCACAATATTGTGATGATAGTTACTTTTGTGTGAACTATCATGGTACCGACTTCAACAAGTTATTTCACACTTTTGAGTGTTGAAGTCGGTTGCATTTTTTGTTAATTTTTTTTTTCTAAGACATAAAGTAGCCTATGTCCATCCAAGGTCTTATCTCTATGCCAAAATTGGTCCTGTGGTTTATAGATTAGTTAGATAGTTTTAGTTTATTATTCACTAGCGGCTCGCTCCGGCTTCGCACGGGTATAAAATATATAGCCTATTTCATTAATGGATGTTATTATACATATAAACCTTTTTCTTTAATCACTCTATCTATTAAAAAAACCGCATCTAAATCCGTTGCGTAGTTTTAAAGATTTAAGCATACATAGGGACAGAGAAAGCGACTTTGTTTTAAACTACTTATGTAGTTTGAGTCTGAAAACTATCGCGAGTTTCTTCCATATTGTAGTGAACTTCACTTATGTAGTGAAACCGTAACAGACAGACAACGTTACTTTAACATTAGTTATATTATTAGCCTTCTGTATCCCAAAGAAACCATTGATTTAGTGTATAAAAAGAAGCGTATCTGTTAATCTAGGTTAGAATGTTTTCACATTTCAATTCTGAAACAACATTGAAGCCGTTAAGGCGTGAACAAACAAACATACACACAACTTTTGCATTAATAATATAAGTGCAATCTGAGAGCTTATCGCTAAACAGCGATTTCTTCCCAGTAACCATTGATTAAATAGGCTACACACGATGTTTAACATTAAAGTAGCTTGCAGTGTTAATTTAATACAACTAATAAATTCACAATAATACTAATACACTGATAATATAATTAATAAACTATCCATGACCTTCATTATTTTTTGTATTTGAAAAACATGAATCATCCAGTAATTAACGCCGTACCACGTCTTAAAATATATGATTTATATTATAAATATAATAATCAAATCAATAATCACATTAATTGAGATAAAAGATTTTTTCATTTTTTTTAAGTTTATCCCGTTACTTTTTTTAAAGTTTAAAAAAAATGAATAAATCTAAACTTATTAAAATAAAATTATGTATACTACATAATTTTATTTTAATAAGTATATCCGGTTACTTTTTTTTAATATAAAAAAATGGAATAAATCTTTGATCTCAATTAATGTGATCTTAATATTAATCATAATATTATGTTATTAAAATTATATTGTATATTATATATAAACAATATAACATTACATTATTTTATTTGTGCCTACTAATATTTTTTGTCTAGTGTCTAATATTGTATACAATATTGTATTATCATTAATACTTAATAAGAGTTGTGATATTCTATTACAATTTAATCTCATACCTGCACATCTTATTCTATTTACTTTGAAACATATTTTGCCTGAAGGCATATTATCTACTTTACACAACTGCACGGCTTGAATTTACATTTGCGACTCAGCCGTATTAGTAAATGATAGAAAAGTTTAGTTTATTTCTGCGGACGTCGGTAGGTATTTAAGTGGTATTTAACATGGGTGATGGTAAATAATGGTGGATGGTGAATAATAATAAGTTTTATACTTATTTAAGGCTACACTAACTGTAGTGACCGATTTACGCATATATCTTTGACAAGTTATCACACACTTTTGAGTGTTGAAGTCGGTTCCATTTTTTCCTAAATTTTTTATTTCATCCTATTCAGTGACCTTTGCTACTCACGGGATCAATTTTATTACTGTCATGGTCGTTCTGTGTTTTCTCCGATTTCTTCACCCTCAATTATGAAGCCGTCCAAATAGACGTAACACTTTTCAGTTATTGGAGTGTAACTCAAAAACCGCTTCACCGATTTTGATGAAATTTAAATGGGACCATGCGGAAGCACTAGTTTACAAATAAAAAAAGAATCACCCAGTCGAATGTTCTGAGGTAACAAACTTAAAAAAAAACATATGGGTCGAATTGATCATAATGATAAATTTCTCTATGTCACAGTTGTACTAGATAAATGACAGTTAGTAGGCACTGAGTTCGATTGTTTCATGATGCAATACGGCTGCTTCTTCAGCGATAGTGATTACTGATTCGACCACCGATTTCACGTTTATTCCGTTATTCGCACGCATGTCGCACATTTAGATAGGTTATACATTTATTGGAAACGAAGATCTTGTTCATAACACGATTCTCTTATCTCCTCTACAAATATTCCTGAATAAATTTAAAGTGTCGGTTTAAGCACCACCGAATCTTATTATCCTACTAATATTATAAACGCGATAGCTTGTATGTATGTTACTCAATCATACTGAAACGGCTGAAAGGATTTGCATGAAATTCGAAATGACGATAGCTTATACCCTGGAATAGCATATAGGCTACTTTTTATCCCGAATATGTAGACTGATCCAGTGGGATGACGGGAAGACACAGAAATCGTCAATACCACGTACCATCTCACCGCGGAGCGTAGCTACTCGTAGTAAGATAGTTTCTTTGTTTGTTACGCTTTCCCGCTCAAACTGCTGAACCAATTTAGATGAAATTGGGTACGGAGGTAGATGACACCCTGGAAAAACACATAGGCTACTTTCCATCATAATCATCACCACTGTTTTTTACTTACCAGCTACCTAGTTATATGATAAATACCGTTAATAAGCAGGATGGTGCCACTTAATGTAAGGCATGCTTCGTATTTGCAATTATAATTACATCGCGTCAAAGGTAAAGAAACTTTCTTATCCTTATCGCTTTATCATTATTTATCGTAGGAACATTCGTTTTCACAAAGTGCGTTATTTTAGTAATGAAGGATATAAAACAATTCAAAATTCGTAACACAAGTAGTACCTAGATCACCCAGGTAATTGTTTTGAATTGTTGACCCCTGCGCTATTTGATTACACGCGTTCCTAGCCTCACATAGGCGCTGGGGTTTAAACCCTTTTTAACCGACTTCAAAAAGAAGGAGATTCTCTATTCGACTGTATTTTTTGTGTGTTGACGTGTACTATGTTATGCGACCATACCGAAAAGCGCTGTATGCTGAAGAATGGGTGATAATGATAAGCCAAGTTCAGCAGCGGATTCTCTAGTAAAAATATATAAAATAGTACAATATATTTAGCCTAATATACCTTAAGGAAATAATGTACACCGTTTGTAAATAAAGATATATTTATTTATTTATATAATTATATAAACAAAAAAGTTTCTTATCAATAAAAAAACCGTATCTACGCCCTTCCATACTTGTTGTCTTTAGGTACCCTTATCCTTGTTTTCCGTCTTCAAAATTATTCAAATAAAAAAAAAATCTCTGTTAGAAGGTAGGAACCTACTCAGAAAAGTAAAGCGTTGAAATAATAAATATATATTTGCGCACAATGGCATAATTAAAAAAGGGTTAATAATATTAATATCGTAAACCTTTTTGCGTAATATCTTTGTTTGCACACTAAATAATCACATAGTGAATGGGAGTATATTTTTAGACTTAAGATCTCAAAATACATATTATGTATACCTTATAGGAAAGTTATCTCAACAGTTGCTTGGATTCGTAATAGTAGTATTTCATTATCCATTACACTTGGTTATAGGCATCTGTTTGCCATAATAAAACAGTCGACAATGACTTTTTGCATGCATTCAACCAAAATTAAAATACGGCCCTTAAAAAGACACTTTTTACGTAACGGATTCTTCCTCAACTTAATCTGATGACTTTGTTTAATAACGGACCGCCATGCCACATGCTGCTTGCACTACTAGGCCGTAAAACTGGTGATAGCTGACGATTTTTCCGATCGACGATCAACCATAAGAAGCTTTCTTAGCTTAAAAGTTCATTTCCTGTCTTTTTACCCGACTGCGAAAGAAGGAGGGTTATGTTTTTTACTAGTTTTGTCTTCAATGTCATCTTCTTTAGGCAAATCGAAGTTCAACCTTCTGACTTTAGGAAAATCTTTTCCCTTTATCTTTTTGAACTTCGGTGTTGTGCAAATTGGGGTTGCGGGAGTGAGCTCTTCACTTTCGTACGGTAACATCTCAGTTGGAAAAGGAGTTTTCTTGTAGAGGGGTTTGGCTGTTGTTGGCGCCATTTCGATGTCCGGACTCCAAAATGATTGCTCAACTGTAACAAATGAGTAAATTTTGTCATTTAAAAAAAAAAACAAGTATGAATGAATTAATGAATATAAGTTTATTTGCTATAAATATTATAGATAAACATAGTAAAAAATTGTAACTATAAAATAAAATAAAACTATACAAGGCGTGTCATTTTGGTACCACGTTACAAAGCAAATATAAAACTAGCAAATTGGCCTCAACTCAGCATTGTGCTGATCTTACGATCAGCGCTGATCTTCCGTTGAAGCCATTTCGCTGACATCAGCGACGGTTATTCAAATTAATGGTTTTTCAAATGCCTACAAAAATACAACAATATTGAAAATCTCATGACCTAAATTCAACTTATAAATTAAACTTCTTTAGTACTCTAATAGTAGTACTAAAGTATTACAGTACCTACATTAAAACATTACTGAAACGTCCAAAGAAAAACACGTAGGTATTTACAGCATAGATTCTAGTTATCTACTTAATCTAACTCTAAAAAGTTTTTTAAAATGAAAATACAATTGTTAGCGCTGGAGATGTCCCTATAGGCCTGGCCTTCCCTTCCCAAACAGCAATGACGTATCCACAAGCATTAACAGTCTAAAAAAATATCAAACTCAATCATAACCCGATTCAAACGGGCTTTATTCCAAACTATGAAAGTTGTGAACTTTAATTTTGGAATAGTTACCTACTCGATGAAAAATCATAAAACCTTTTACGATTTTTCAATGGGTTTTCCAGGTATCCAAAACTGCAAGTTGTTACAATTACAAATACAATTCGAATATAGGTATAATATTGTTCGGTACGATGCTGGCCTAGCCTACCGACGGGTCTAGTGCTTGTATAGCGCTTCTATTGCTTGAGGGATGTCTCCAGGTATCAAAATAAAAAATGCCAATAATTTGCTTTCAAAACGGCGCAGGCGGCGGCAAAGCGGTGGTGCGGGCGATCCGAGAAGCGCTGTCGCTCTGAATGTAGGTCAAGCTACGTCCCGCCCGCGACCCCGCTCAGCCCTCACCTTTGGCCCATACATTTATTTTGAACAATACGCAGGCGTACAAATGCGAAACTGAAAGGGCTAAATATTATCGTGCACAAATATATTTGAATACAGTTCTTATAAAGTATTATTTTTTAAGTTCATTTCTGAGGTAGATGTAGGTACCTACTTAGGTACTATTAAAAGCACAATCTAAATTACAAAGGGAACAGACACAGGTTCAACGGTATCTCAGACAACAGGTCTAATAATTTGTATTTTGATGAAAATTACTGTAACTTAATTCATTGTGTAGGTAGGTACTGTTTTAATTTTGTAGTTGTGAATATAACGTCGACTACAGACGGGCGAACCCCGACTCCCCGACTGCTTCCGAGAGCGCTTATTATGTATATATTATATATATTTTGTCAATATACTAAAATGACAACATCGACGGAGCCGAACTCGTATAAGCATTACTTATTTATTTATACTTTAGCACTATTTAGTACATGGAGGACTTAACGCTACTAACATTTTCTACCAGTCAACCACAAGATGAAAGAAAAGTGGTATAGGTGCAATAGTAAAATAAACGAAAATTGAAAGTAGGTAGTGATGCAAACGTGTGGCGATTAAATCATATGTAAATATATACCTATATTATAAATATGAATACACAATAAATAAATAAATATTTTTATATATATATTATATACATATAGAGCCTTTTTTCGAGGGTTACTTATTATTGTTAATTTTATTTCTTTATGATGTTTTTGTCTTTTGATATGTGGCATTGTAGCACAGTTCCAAGCGTCCGCGTCATGATGAAAAACATGATGATGAAACTGATTGTCTGAATGTCATGAAACTGAATAAGACTAAGTACCTATACGACATGACAGTTGTTCCCAGTTTTTTTACATATCTACATTCTATTTAAAGCATCCATATAGAGAATACAATTCTTACCCTTTTCAAATTTCATCGTATTATTTTGCAAGTATTTCATTATGACTGTAGCGGGAAAATTCATTTCTTTTCTTCTCAAAAGTAACTTTTTACTATTTCCGATTTGGGCAGGACCAGTGACTACGGAGCGCACAATGTAACTGATTTAAATTTATATCAGATAACAGTACATATATTTATGCTAAGCCTTTTGTACTAATTAGGTGATTGGCTTCGTAATAAGTAGGTACTTAACTAATAAGGTGATTGGCTTCGTAATAAGTAGGTACTTAACTAATAAGCGAAATAATAATTACCTAATCATTTTACCTCATTACCTACCTCAAATTCAACTTATAATGAACAATTGACAAACAAACTTTTTTTTGTGACAAACAAGTGGACGGGACAGTATCTTAGAAAAGAAAAAAGGAATCTTAGGGCCACCTGATGGTCCTAAGCGATCACTGTCACCAGGATATAGACATAGACACACATTTATTTGTTGCATTGGCACCACAATTACAATAGACTAACAATAAGAAAAACATACAAGGGAAATAAAAATTAAAATAATATAGTTCATCATGTGAAGAGTCTAAGATGTAAAGTATACATATACATAATATGAATGAAAAATGGTATGTATATTATTTATGTGCCACAGCAACAAAAAGGATCTCGGCTCAGCATATTGCCCAAACACATCAAAATAATGTAGCTAAGCGCTGGTATTCTGCCGAGACCTACAGCCAATAGACCCTGTGAAAACATAATTATGGTTTTGAGTATAGTGTACTTTTATATTTATTTTTAGTGTAGGTATAATATAACACATAAGTAAATAGTTATATATAGGATATCTGTAACACTCTAAGAGAAATACGATGCGTTGCCAATCCTTTTTAAGACTGTAAACTCTCCTTTTGATAAATCGTAGTAGTAAATTATAAATAATAATAATAATAATAGATAATTGTCACATAACTAGGATCAATCTCCTAATGTGAGTATTTAAATAAATATGCCCCTCACCTGCTGGGAACAATAGATCTTTCGAGAATACAGAGCTAAGAATCTTTTAATAGGTTTCACATTCTTCAATGAAGGCTCTTGTAATGCCGATAGTCATAAAATTAAACGAGGTTGACCAGATTTGCCCGGTGATGAAACATGTGGGTTATTGACGGCTATTACAAGAGAAATGTGTCAACCAGTAATATCCTTTTTTTTAAATTATCCAAAAATGGACGTCGTTTCCATTTGTTATTTCACACTTTTGAGTGTTGAAGTCGGTTCCATTTTTTGGTATTTTTCTTTCATCCTTTTCTGTGACTTTTGCTACTCACGGGATCAATTGTCATTGTGTATGTTCACTGATTACTTTGCCCTTAATAGGGAAGTCATTCAAGTAGACCAAGTAACACTTTTCAGTTATTGGAGTTTAACTCAAACTCCGCTCCATTTAAATACACGGGAAGCATCAGCTATAAAAAAGTAAAATAAAAGAATCATCAAAATCGGTCCACCCAGTCCAAAGTTCCGATGTAACAAATAAAAAATATAAAAGCAAAGAAATTGAGAACCTCCTCCTTTTTAAAGTAGATTAAAAAGGAATATATATAAAATACTTAACTTCAAAACTGAACTACACTAGCTACATACAACAGAAAGGGGGCTAGGGTCCCCTCCCCCAAAGCATCTCGGATCATTCAAAAAGATAAATCCCTAACTTCTGACTATTTCAACTATGCGTTTCATTTAAGTATTCATTTATTCAAACAATAGAACACAAAAGCCTTCTCCCTCGTTCTCGCCGACCTCCTTTGGTTAGTACAAGAAGATCGAAGTAGGTACCAATGGCACAAATAAAGATGTTTTTTTTTTTACTCAGGTACTTACATAATATAATTTTGCGTTTGACAACTGTCTCACCTGATGTTAAGTGATGACGTTGTCTAGGATTTAGCACGCAAACCTAATTGTGTAAGTACTAGGTTTACGTGCTAACCCCTAAATCCTTTTTTATCACCATACCCTGATTTGCACACTACCAAAGACGTGCCTGTGCATAGACGAAAGCATAGAGAAAGTGGCTGAGGCGGAACTCGCTGTCACCGCCCTACAACCAGGGACTTATATTTATGGAATGAAACTTTCTCAAGGGTGACTGGGAATTAGACCGGCTCCCAGTCAATACCGGTTCGCGTAGTAGCTACGGACCCCTCTAATATACCCCCTCCCCCTTTATAGAATGACAAGCCATATTGTATCTCCACTAAGTATGTAGTAGGTAAGAGAAAATGTCGGAATATATCACCCAATATTTAAGGGTCCCACAATTATGTTACCCCATAACATTAGACTTAAAATGTTTTGATAATAAGAATGGAACAAAAAAAAACACCCTGTAAGATTTAGACAAAGATGACAATGTTGTGGCAGTAAAATAGCCACAGTATTCGTATTAACTGGCAAAAAAAATAATCAGGGACAATAATTGCCCTTGCCTTTGCCCTGATTTTTTTTTTTGCCTAATATTTGTAGTCTAATAAAGACCACACCGGTCTAACTTCCACGTCACCCTCTTCACACCTCTGATGTAGTATCGTGTGACTTCTTCATAAATAATTAAATTTTTTTATTTTTCTCTTTTCACCTTAAATAAAAAAAGAATGTTAACGGGATACAAACAATTTTATGGTTCATTGCATTGTACATCACATTAAGCGGAACTTACATTCAAATTTTTAAGGAATAAAATCCTTGTCTCCCACGACTACAGAATAGCGTCCTGTCACTTTGCCATATAAGCTAAAGTAGCACTCCACTAGCCTCCACCGTTCATAGTGCGTATTATGTAACATGTATTAATTGGAGACCCGTTCTAAGAAATATATACCTACCCTAATATTATTTATTAGTGAAACAAGAAATAAATGATAGATAATATTCAATCAAATTTAATCGAAATCAGTAAAACCGTTTGAGCGTGCAGGAGTAATAGAAGTTTTTGATTTATTTGCTCATCCCACGGGAGCAATTATTTTCGGGGTGAAAACTAGCCTATGTGTTAATCTGGGGTCTAAACTATCTCTATGCCAAATTTCGTCTGAGTTTGTGTAGCCGTTTCGGCGTGAAGAAGTAACAAACATACAAACTTTCAGCTTTATAATATTAGTGTGATGATGCGAATGCGTAATAAGGGTAAAAAAAATAAGAAGTTACGTAGGTAGTTTAACACACCACGGCACACAAAGATTGTGTTCAATACTGTGTGCGATTCAAATATTACACAAAAGTATGACTTTCGTGTAAGTTATTAGTTAATTAGCTAGGTATGTAGGTAAGTAATTAATGAAAAACGTCATTATCTTTACTATTTAATAAACACTTATTATTAAGGCACTTCAACTAAATAATATATAATTATGATAATAACTATTTCAAATCGGCTTATAGGTAAAAAAAATACAGTAGCGTCTCGATAATCCGAACATCAAAAAATTACATCCAGTTCGGATCAATTACATCGTAGCTGATTAAAGATATTACAAAAGGTATTTTTTTGAAATGAAAGATTGTTTTATTGATAGTGAATACTAATTATTATAATACCTATTATTTAATCTAGTACATCGCAAGGGAAATGACTCGAAAGTCCGAAAGACTGTAATGTGAAAGGACCCCGTTCGCAGTTCGGGGGTACGTATTATCGAAACCTTACTGTACTACATATTAATGCTTATACAGTGCATCTACAATCACGCCAAAGGGCCAATAGAGCTTCTCAAACGAGAACCAACATAACACAAAAGTTATTTAATCTGCAGTGTGTTGGTTTTCATTTGCTTTGTAAATAGCATTAGCGCTTTAAACGCGGAACGGACCACACGTTATGTGTGTTTAAAATTAGTACCCATGTCAAATGCATCATAATTAAAAATAAAAATAATACACAAGTTTATTTATTTTTGGCGATATTGATAAAATTGTTTTACAATATTGATGCTGTTTTATAAACAGAAAAAATGTAATCGACATTAACCATATCATGGGAGTGTAAAATTACTTAAGATATTTCTTTCATGCGTAGGTAGATTAATAAATTAGTAATTGGTCGTTAAATATGAATATTCACTGGTGTTAAATTTTTTATTAATCATTTGTAATCATATTTGTTTTGTAATCTTAAAAACGATATGTATACTTTGCTACTAAAAAAACACGTATCAGATAAGGCATCATGTACATACATTGCGACCCGTTAGTAATTTATTTAACGCATAAAATAAAGTAATTCTTACATTATTTTTTCAAAATGAATCATTTATGCGTATGTGTTTTCTGACAAATTCTATAAAACGCATATGGGAAAACTTGTAAAAACAACTAAATTAAAGTAAAACTTTAAAGAATGCTTCTATTTGATTTTTATTAAAAATCAGTCAACACTATTCATCAACACAACGTATAACACAATATCCTTAAATAAGCGATGTAAGAAAAGCAGGCAACACTTAGACAAAATACATGGAGGGGTAACTATTGTTAAGTTTGCTAGACTAGTATGACCAAATCTAAATTGAGACATCATCATTAATCGTCTCCTAGGAGAATTTGATCCGGAACACAATCTCGATATGATCTGCTGGGGCTTTACTAGCTCAACAAGCCTTTCAAAATACACTTACAACTTTTTTCAGAATGCATTCTTTACATGATGGTAGGCCACCAGACAAAAAAGAAGACCAGGCAAAGCGGGAGAACAGATTATGTGGTCCCGGCTCAAACTCTACTGGTTAGCAATGGTACAGTTGGAAGAAAATGACATTTAATATCGATTGAGACTGTGGCATTAATGCACAAATTTCATGTTTCTTTGCTTCATATACATATCTCTACAGGGAGTTGAAGATAGTTTTATCCATAATTACATAGAACAATAACAAAACATCCTAAAATGGAACATAGTTATAATACAACGTTGGATGATTATTTTTTTAAATTGAAATATAGCAGTATAGCAGTGCCGGAATTATCATGTTAACATGTTAGAGAGTTATCGATACCGATAATCGGAATGAATTAACATGAGCGCTAACAGCGATTGTAGCATGTCTCGGAATACACGCTGATTGAAATGTTCATAGATAAAATAAGAAGTATATATTCAATATTTGTTACAGATCATTGTACATTCTCTGCCATAAAGTTGTACAAAAACAACTTGTTAAAGCCGGATATTAACGTATAGGAGCGCAGAATGCATGATGTCAAATTATTCACACATAATCTAGTCATCGACAAACAAGAAGCTGTAAGGGTATTAAAAATATCAGCTATCTTTTCTACGTAAGATAAGAATCATTATTGTTTATTCAATAATAAAAAATAATTATTCTTATCTTACGTTGATCTCATGTACAGTAATGAATAAGATAAATATATATAAATTGCAAACTTGCAATTAAATTTCTGCAGGCACTACTAGTTCAGACTTGTTGGTTTACCTGTAGGCTTAAGTTAAGTGATAGTTGATAATTATGTACATATTCTTGTGGAACAAAAGAACATCTGGCATCTATGACATCACATCATGATTGATGAGCAGCAAATCTATCAATTGGTTTTAAATTAATAAAGGTTTACAAAATATGACACATAAGCCCACATTTCGATCGCATTTGGAACATGTCCATCAAAAAAATGGATATCATAGAAGTCTTGTATTAATTTACTCATCAGCTATCTTTCAATCTACTAAAAGTAGCTTCAGTTATCCTGCAATTGCCCTTGAATATACTTGATGCAAGACTGAATCTCCTCATGATCAGAGACCATGCCAAGCAACTTGTCTTGGATGTCAGCCATAGCATCCTTGGTCAAAGATCCTTTCTTTAAAGCAGTCAAGCAAAAAATTGTGAGTGCTTTAAAACACTGTTTTCTTTGACCGTTGTGAGGCTGATTGTCCCACACAGGAGTGGCCTTGACGTAGCTCCACGCCATAAAAACATACTGGATGACAGATTCCCAGTGTTGAGACTCAACTAACGTCTTCCCTTGTTCAACCAGACACTTTTTGAATGCAGACAAATGTATCGACACGCGTGAATACGCGGGCGAGTCAGTTTTGGACGTTAGCCGAGAAATCGGCAAACCTTTGAAAATATTTGACTTCAAATAACTCAGTTTCTCTTCAAGAGGAGTCAAATCTGGCAAGGGCATGTTGATTCTGATGTCACGCTCTACCTCTGGGTGTTTGTGAGCAATATTCTTGATCATGTGGATCAGTTGAGTGGGACTCAATCCTTTAAGCGCGTTATCTATGGGTCCTGTGTATTCTTTATCAAAGATATTTTCGAGTCGACATCTCTTTATCGGAGGCGTGCATTTGATGGGGCTGGTTAATTTGAACTTTTGGGGAGTACTCATGTCACTAAAATCGATTTTATCTGGTGTAAGTGGTATTCTTTCGACATCGCCAAGCAAAAGTCGTTTTCTGGGTGTCGATCGTAGAGTGACGCCGAGCTTAAGCGGGGAGAGTTGGCTGGGGTGCTCCTTTGGTGGAGTGCGGACTGTTGAGTGAAAAGTAGAGTTGCGTTTGATGTCGATATCTGGGGACCAGCTGACGGGCAGACGCTTACGACCTGCGATTGTAAAGAATTGATCACACAGAGAATTAAAAAAAATTAACATTCATGTGAGTCTGCACACTCAATCAAACCTCACATTCAGATGAGTTTAAATTTTTTTTACATAAATATCAAAATATTAATATCATAGTCATAATCATAATTGGGTGAAGGTAAAGGGCTGATTTAACCGGGTGTGCAAACACTGAGATCGCTCCTGAGTGATGTGTGTGACGGACTGGCTTCATCAGAGTAACGCTACAAGTTAAACAATGTTACTTTTTTCTGTATTTCGCTATATGTAGGTAGATTCTTCACCACATGATATGCTTATAGCATGATCATAGTGAATGTCAATCTACGAAAAATACCACTCCCGCATATTGGTGATGGAAGGCCTACAAGTATTATACGAACTTATATAATTTTACATTTGTTGTATAAAAATGTCATTTGAAGTAGCAGAGCCGGGGTCTATACCAGTGGTGGCGGCCGGACTGAGAAGAAGTAAGCAGTGAGTAATTTGTGTTACTTCGTTGGATTATCAGCATCTCATTGACATTAGGAGGAATCCGAGCGGCAGCGCTGGGATCTCACCCGGATGTTGGTGGCGAACAGACTGCAGAGAAGTTACGCGGATTATTTTACCTCTTTGTTGTACCAGCATCTCGTTGGGTGAAGGAACAGGGCTGAGGTGCCTGTGTGGCATCGCATCGAATCACTCCTGAGTGTTACACGGGGTCGCAATATTTAACGGAAGTTTTTTTTTAAATCACATTCAGACCCCCGTACTAGGATTCCCTGAGTCGTGGGAAGCACACACACAAACAACCAAGATCCAGGACTAACATCTATATTCATCGCACAAATGTTTGCCCCTGCCGGGATACGAACCCAGGGTCCCGGAGACACAGTCATGTCACTGACACTGACCACTGCGCCACGGCGACCGTTTTATCATATTACCGTACCGTTTACATAATACCTCTTTGTTGTATCAGCATCTCGTTGGGTGAAGGAGCAGGGCTGAGGTGCCTGGGTGGCATGGCCAGGAATCACTCCCGAGTGTTGTTAGATAGGGTCAAAATATTTACCGGAATAGTTATATCATATTACGGTAATACCTCTTTGTTGTATCAGCATCTCGCTGGGTGAAGGAGCAGGGCTGAGGTGCCTGGGTGGCATGGCCAGGAATCACTCCCGAGTGTTGTTAGATAGGGTCAAAATATTTACCGGAATAGTTATATCATATTACGGTAATACCTCTTTGTTGTATCAGCATCTCGCTGGGAGAAGGAGCAGGACTGAGGTAACCAGGTGGTAGCGCCGGGGACCTCTCCTGGGTATTTGTGATGGGCTGGAGCGGAGTAACCCGAAGACGGTTAAGGCGCCCGGGGATCTCAGCCAAGGCAGCACGCGCACGACGTCCGCCTTCTGGCGTCACCGTGCCTTCCATTTGTGCTGAGATTTTAATTAATCAAACATACACGATTTATTAAGAATTTTTTAGAAAGTGGCTTTGGCAGAGTCAAGGAGAGTGTCGAGTTTAAAGAACTTGAGATAATGATAACTATGAATATGGATGCATGCATCTAATCTAACTATTGAGACTGTAATAAAACATAAGTTGGTTTTTGTTGACTTAACAAAAATTTAATGTACCTCCTTAACAGAGCAATTTCCTAATAGTTATTAGATACTGAATACAAAATTTGACTAGGTACGTTTGAATAAATTTACAGTTTCAAAACAGTTGTAGTTCTTCAAAATGTCTTGTTTGTTTTTCTTCAAATGACATTAATAAAAATATTCATATCTCTTAGTAGTTTAGTCACTGTTAACCAGGGGGTGACTCAATGTTCACCACTGGGTGTACAAAGGAGATCATTTCTGCTTTTTTTATAAAGCGTTATTTTATCTGCTCTTCATTATCAGGGTTCAATGAGTAAGTGATTTTCTGAGAACTATTAAAAACACAATACTGCAAACCAAATTTTAAGCCAATCAGGGATAGGTTGTAAGATAATATGAGCTATCAAAAAACAGTGACCCACTCCTTACCTGATGACCCTAGACCATGCAGGGCTATTGTGTTGTTAAATTTATTGTAATCTGGCTAGCTATAGATTATTTATGATTTGTTTAGCTCTACAGTACACAAATCAATCTTGACTTCAAGGGGTGCACTATTGAAGTTAAGAGGTTAATTTATTTACCGTCTAAATACTTAGGATATTTGATATTTATATTATTTTTTCCTGAGCCCCCCCTCCCCTTAAAATCGATGTTTTATAAGCTAAAGTTGAATCATGGGGTTTGGGTAGGGACTAGCACAGGAACTGTACACTGCACCCAAAGTGGGACATCAAAGTCAGAACAGCTCTTATTTCCACTTAAGCTAATGAACAAATTCAACAATACATTTATTTCGCAGCTTATAGAGACACAATACCAAACCGAAAGTATAGTCGCATTAGAGGTATCAACCTCTACTGATTAAAATAGAATTACATGGTAAGCAAACAATGAATACATATACATTATATATCAAACTTGCTTTACTCTTTGCATTGACGCGTATTTGTACGTATGAGCTTGGATAATTTAAGGTGGACAATCATTGAATGCGTTTACAGTAATGCGGTTACATTTGAAGCAATATAGCCATATTGTACACAAAATATGAAAATACTTTTTTAATAACAGAAAAACCAAGCATAACTTTACGGCTCGTAATATCAGTAACTGGGTTTAAATGTGAAGCGCAAGGTCACTATAAAAAACTAAAAAATTATGAAGTAGTCCTGTGTCAATCACGATCGATCGAATCAAAATGATAGGGTCCCGAGCCATACATGAGTTATTCGATCATCTATCTCCAAAAGATTCAATCGCTTTGTGACCTGTCCATCGTTCAGTAGGTCATTGCGATATGTAGTGCACTGTTTTGCATTGTGATTGTACTCTGCCTGATTGATACAAAAAAACGAGATGTGTAGATAGGGCGCCCACGCGCGGTCTCTGTTTGGCGCTAGGAAGCTTTCTTGAATGTGTGACTTTGTGCGCATATACCTACATGTCTTGGTACATTTGAATTTGATAACAAATACTGTGACGTGAATACTGTGTGAAGAGATTTTAATATAAATAATATATTAGTTGAACTTGTATGCTCCCAATTATAATATTACATAAATAAAATTACCTAGTATATGCCAATTTGGGCTCCTACTGAAAATCAGTGCAACAGTTATCCATCTTAAGGTAAGCTTTTATATTTATAGAATTAATTAACTTATGATCACTGCTGTAATCGCCATCTACTAGATAAATAGTCCTTCTCTAGACTAGAGTAAAAGATTAAGATCGATAAAATCGCTAAAAACCCACCCGTGCGCCAATAATCATCACCCTAGTAAGTAGGTTATACAATTGATCCGGGTATCGTGAATGTTCGCGAGTGATCAATTGATTGATACAGCATAACGATTGACCATGAAGACCCGCGACCAGCCAACGATCGAATCTTTCGATTCGATCACTTTGTTGATGGGTCGCGATCGTAATACGTCGATCCATCGTAATAAGATGGCTTTCAGAATGCAAATGCAGACTGATGTATAAAAAACTACGACTAAAAAAGGACGTGATCTTACCAGCTTTATTGCACTTTTTCAATATTTACAAACAAAACTTATACCATGCTCCTAACCAGACAAAAATTGATAAACAACACTTCTCGAGCACAGTTATATCCACGCAAGCGAATCAAGAGGCAATTTTGGCGCAAAAATTATCCTGACAGTTCATATTATTTTATTTGCCTATTTGGGCAAGCAAAGGACTTTATGACCAAACTGCCATATCGTATGTGACAGTTAATTTACGCGTGGTGGCCCTTTTTCTGTCTGGACTCTGGAATAATCTTCTTAAGTTAATCAAATTATATGGGCAAAGCATTCCGACCAAGGAGTTTATATAAATAACAGGAGCCTCACTATCATCATCATCATCTCAGCCATAGGATGTCCACAGCTGGACATAGCCTCCCCCATTGATTTCCACAAGGACCTGTTGGAAGCGACGCGCATCCAGCCCTTGCCTGCGATCTTAGTCAGGTCGTCTGTCCACCTGGTCGGTGGCCGTCCTATGCTGCGCTTGCCAGTCCGTGGTCTCCATTCGAGAACTTTTCGGCCCCAACGGTCATCAGTTCTTCGAGCTATGTGCCCTGCCCACTGCCACTTCAACTTGCTAATCCGCTGGGCTATGTCGGTGACTTTCGTTCTTCTACGGATCTCCTCATTTCTGATTCGATCACGTAGAGAAACCCCGAGCATAGCCCTCTCCATAGCTCGTTGTGCGACTCTGAGCCTGTTCAGAAGGCCCATAGTCAGAGACCACGTTTCGGTACCATAAGTCATCACTGGTAACACACACTGTTCGAAGACCTTCGTTTTCAGGCATTGCGGTATTTTGGACGAGAAGACGTCTCGTAGCTTCCCGAACGCTGCCCAGCCGAGTTGGATTCAACGATTGGCCTCTTTCTCAAAGTTGGACTTACCTAATTGGACTGTATGTCCTAGGTAGACGTAATAATTATCAACAACTTTGAGAATCGAGTTCCCAATTGATATGGGGGCGGGCACAACATGGGCATTTGACATAATTTTCGTCTTGTCCACGTTCATTTTACAGCCCACCCTTAGGGAAACTCTGTTGAGGCCTTCGACCATCGTGTTGAGGTCTTTCAACGATTCTGACATGACCACAATATCGTCGGCAAACCGAAGGTGAGTGATGTACTCGCCGTTGATGTTGATGCCGAATCCTTTACATTCAAAGAGATTGAAGGCGTCTTCCAATGTGGCAGTGAACAGTTTCAGAGAAATAACGTCTCCCTGTCTCACGCATCTTTGCAATGGAATCGCCTTCGAAATTTGCTCTTGTACTCGGACCGACATGGTGACGTTATTGTACAAACACTTCAACACTTCGATATACCGATGGTCAATACGGCACCGCTGGAGAGACTCTAGCTCCGCCCACGTCTCGATCGAATCAAAGGCTTTCTCATAGTCCACAAACGCTAAACATAAGGGCAAGTTATACTCTTCGGTCTTCTGTTTAACTTGCCGCAGCATATGGATGTGGTCTCCATAGACCGGTGCTGTAGCCTTTTCGGAAACCGGCTTGTTCGGGAGGCTGGAAGTCATCAAACCTGCGTTCGAGACGATTCGCGATGACTCTTGAAAACAGCTTGTAAACATGGCTCAGAAGCGAAATGGGTCTGTAGTTCTTATGCAATGTGTTGTCACCCTTCTTAAAGAACAACACCACTACAATTCTGTTCCATGCTTCTGGCGTTGACCCTTTGAGGACAATGGAATTAAAGAGCTTCTGAAGTACTTTCAGTATCGGTGAACCACCCGCTTTCAGAAGCTCTGATGTGATTCCGTCGTCACCCGGCGCCTTGTTGATCTTAAGCTGCTTCAGAGCCATCCTAATCTCGTACAGGCTGATGTCCGGGATGTCTTCGGTATAGTGTCGGGTTAGCTTGGCTCTTGGGTCTTTGGCCAAGCTATCAACAGTTTTAGCAACCGAAGCGTATAGCTGTCCATAGAACCTCTCAATCTCTCCAAGCACCTCTGCTTTGGTCGACGCTATACTGCTATCATCTCTCTTCCTTAGTCATCTGGCTTTGCCCAATAGACCGGACACCACTTGCAAACACTTTGGAGCCTTTTCTCCGTTCGATCTTATCTTTAATACGATTTTTACTAAAGGTACGGATGTCGTGTCGCAAGGATTTCCATATTTGTCTATTGAGCTGCCTATATGACGCAGCATTATCGGATGTTTGCAGTTGCAACGAGCGTCATTAAGCCATGAGGTCAAGGGTATGGCTGGAGAGTTTTTGAGGTCCATTTGTACGGCGGGTTTTAAAGAACTTAACCAAGTTTACAACTTAACCTTAACCAGGTTTTAGAACTGCTCGGAACTTGAATGGATTTTACAAAGCTGATAGTAAGGCCCCTGATAGTAAAGTCCCAGCTTACAGATTTTATACAGATTTGTACACCTTGAAATACAGTTTTTTTGGTTTGGCGGGAGGCAGCACTGAGTTCTATATAAAAAAAAGTAACTAAGGACAAAACAAAAGTAAATTCAGCAGATATTTATTTTCTGTTGCATGTTAAATTCAGTGTATTTTTTGATGTGCTGTGTTATTAAGTTACATTGTATGATAAACTCAGTTGATGTGTAAATACACATGTAGTGGATGTGTTAACTTTCATTGAAGAACAATTTCAGTAAATCTCTAAGTTGTGTGAGAATCTGAGAACGGGGAACTCTTGAATAATAAATTTGCCCGTGATAATCAATTCAATATTTCTGACTATATAGAAGTACTTAGTGTGACGACAAAATATATCTAGTATTCCGTATTCGAGTTAAGTTTTGATAATTAGGTCAAACACAGCGAGCAATAAGCTTAAGATTTCCGTAGTATGTTCTAGATCAGTTGATGCTATGGGTTGATATCGCTGTACAGTTTGTTTGTTTGTTTACAATGGAGAGGCTCTCTCATGATTTGAACTTGGCTTTAGAGGAGAGTAATTGTGGGAGACAAGAGCGGCGTAAAATTGGTCTACGACGGAGAACTCGTTCAGCCGGAAATTTACGTACGTACTTACTTATTTTAAATGTATGCCTATTTGATGATATCAAGGTTATAGTCATAAATTAAATGCTTGTGTTAGAGCCTATTGCTTCGCAGTGCTACTTTTATTTGCTGTACCGTATTTACTTGATTTTATCATGAACATCAAAGGAGACCCTAAAAAATTTTAATTATAGCATATTCAAAGTCTGGAGAATGAAGCCAATTTGGATTCAACTTATAGTAGTAGTGGTTAAGATTAATTCCAACTAATTTTTAATTAGAGAAGTGATATAAATATAAAAAAGTTACAGAAGTAACCAATATATCAACACAATTTCAAAACATTATAAAAATAAAATCAAAGTATTTGTTTTGCTTTTCATAATGTGGTTATTCTTTATCTATAGCTTCGTCTAATCTAAGACATAACAAGGAGAAAATTCTTGAACTTCTGAATTTGTGGTTCCCTAGCTATGTATTTGTATAATATTCAATCCAGTTCTTTCCTTTCTGTCTAAAGTTTAAGTTATGCTTTAGTTTATAAAACATCGTTTTAAGGGGGGTGTGGAGGAGAAAGGGATAGACCTCATAAAATATGATTTTTAAAAATTTCTCACCTCTACTTCAGAAAATAATATCTTGGAAAGGGAAGGGAGGGGGGGTTGGAACTTCCCCTTCACAGGAGGATTTTAGGGGGGAGGGAGTGAGAGGATTTACCACTATCCTCCCCCTCCCCCTAAAATCAATGTTTTACGATCCATGGCAAGTTTTCATGACAGAAGGTGATAAACAGTGCGAAATATTTATGAATCACTATTAATTATTTCTAGAAAACTTATTTGTTTGCGCAACTTAATATTTTATGTGGAGGCTTACCTTAATTATTAACTTATTATGACTTACTCATAAACCAAAAGCGAACCGCCAACTAGATGTTTTTAAATAAAATCATCAATTAAAGTTTAAATAAAATCTGAAATAATAATAAGTACCTAAAATAAACACCTGACAACCTCCACCTTGCAAGTCTGTCAAAAATTTATTTATCATTTTGAGACAATTTTAAAACTATTGTTCTATACATCTAAATTGATTTTTAAGAAGAAATTTTGTGAGCATGGGTGGAATATTCATATCCAGAACTTATTTTCTCTGGACTATTATATACCATATTATAGGTTCTTAATAATACATAAATATATTTATGATACAGATGTCAATTTTATTTTGCAAGATATAGGAAAAATATGTACCAAAATGGCATTAGTGTGTCAATTTAAATTGTGTGAATAATAAAACTACACTAATTTTTTTCATAGATGAAGGTTTATTTTTTACAGCAGCTGCTGTATCAGTCAGCATTGTTGAAGATGGCAGCTCAAGTAGTCCACCTCAAGCTCCTCTTATAACTCAACCCCTATCTGACTCTGATGACCCTCACCTCAACCTTCACAAATCATCTGGTCTTAAATCCAGGCATTACTGTCAAATTGGAAACTTTGAGTCAGACTCATTTAATGAGAATTTTTCTCCGACACGGCCAGCCAATGCTAGACGAAAACGAAAGTATAAAAAAATGCCAGTGGAGTATACTGATGGAAAGACTTCACCACCAATTGAAATACTGAGTGTCACAACTGAGGTAAATTCATGCATTTTCACTGTGTCACAGTAAATTATAGATACTAATACTTATTGATGCATCCAAATACAGATTTATTATATTTATGATTATAAGAAACATTGTACCTAAATTATCTCTATATCTGGCATTTATAGACCCTTAAAAGTGGTTTTATTGATTTTAGAACATGGAATTAGAGATTAACTTAAATTAAATAAATATTTGTCATTTTGATAAACCAGATTTTTTTCCCATTGATACCAGTGATGCAGTGATACCAAAAACTAAAAAAAGTGCAATGTTTCCAATTATGTATATGTTGTTATTAAAGACTAACTTATTCTCCAAAAATCTAGACTTCAAGAAAAATATTAAACTCACTTAGTCATTTTTATGGTTAAAGTTGTATTCCTCTACATTATTGGAATACCATAAAACTGTACTAAAAATTAGATACTTAATTAAAATCTCGAAAATATAGTAAATTTTGAAATTTATATCATAGCAATAATGAAACTACCAATTCCAGTATTACAATCCCTAGTGCTATGCCCACCAGCATTAAGAGAGATGTTTTCAAAACATGTTTTAGACTATAAATGTCAGATACAATTGTGGACTATACTCTACACAATTATCTATTGATGGGCAAACAAGCTAAAAATGACTAAAGTAAAATGTTCTCAATTATTGTATATTTTTGATAAAGTATAAATTTATATAATACTTATGAATGACAATCCTAATATTATGTAGATGTCTTTATTGATTTGCAGGCACTTTTATTTGAAGTAAAAAGAAAAGAAAACTAGTAAAATGGTTCTAATATTAAAAATATCATTGAGTTACATTAATTTGAACAGTATAATAGATTAAGTAAAGTGAACAACATAATTTTTCCATTGTCAATATATTTGTGCTTGACATATTGTCTATTTCTTGTCTCAAAAGTTTAGCATGTCACTCTAAACATCAAACTTTAGCTTCACAAGGATCAATTGGAAATATAGAAATCAGTTTCCTTTCGCAATCTTTATGCAGTCAGAAGTACTTTTCTGGTGTTTGGCATCAACTCAATAACTTCGAGACCAATCTCATATTTTTCATATGCTAGCCTGTGGTCTCCACTCAAAAATTTGAGGCTGCATAAATCTCTCATGTGGTATAGGCCTTGTCCATGTTGTTTGTTTTTATAATTCTTCCATCCTTAATATCCACCATAGTTTCATAGACAGAAAAGCATGACAGTATCCGGGATGTCTGTCATTCTTTGTTTTTGCCATGTTTAAAAATTGGAGGGCCTTCTTTGGTTTCTCATTAAAATAAATAGTGTTATGGTAAGCTTGCTGATAGTGTTCATAGTTACAGATTCAGTGTCAAATGTTATCACTGGCTTATTTATATATCATATACATGTATATTACTAGCTGCGCCTGCAAAAGTACCCAAAAGTCTGAAAAATGTCACCAAAAACATAGTGTGTTTAAATTCTAGGTTGCATAATTCCACTTTGGACCATTTCGTTACTGACCATCTAGTGAGATGTTAAATGCTAGATCAAGCATTGAAAATAAAAATAAATGGTCCATGTACCATTATCACAGCTATATAATTATGTGGATTCAATTCGTGAGTCTCTTACCCATAGAGTTAAACGATTCTGATTCTGTATTTATAACCTTGTAAGACTTGCTTACGTAGAAATTATATTTATGTAATTTTGTGATGGTGTTGTGATGAATATTTATTCTATGCAATAAAGTGTTTTATATCATTGATATTATGTTATCTTCTTCATCATAAAATATATTGATAATGATGCACTTTTCTTATACTACAATGGCCCTAACTTTGATAATCACTCGAAATAGCTAAAATTCACTAAAATTATTCAAAATTAAATAGCCCGTATTATATTTATGCTAAAATTCAAATTCTTATAATTTCAGGCAACGCTGTCTCTAATATAAGACTAGTTTTATTGAAATAAAATTATTTTACCTAAAACCACCCAATTGTAATAAAAATATCTAGGTTTAGTGTTGTTATTAATAAGTGCCAATTTGGACTTTGTCATAACCATATAAGAACGTATTGTACTTATCTTATTTTCCAGAATTTTTGTTTAGTTTAACAAGAGAATCACTACCGACATAGAACTTGTTTTTGATTTGTTTCAGCCTAATATTTTGCCAGTCACTATCACACTTCAGGATCACATAGTACCCCCAGCAATCCAGGTTAACAAGGGGAAATCACTGAAGGTTGAGAGGTATGTTTTAGTCATTATAATATTTTGTACTCATTATTCTAGTTCACAAAATTCTTACTGGGTTACCCAGTACAATAGAACTCAAAATAAAACATATTATCCTGTTGATTTGCATGCACTTTGATCAAAACATTTAGATAATAGTACAGGGGCTTATATCGCAAAAGAGTTATTCGTAGTGAACCAACAAATGGAGTGACTTAGAAAAATGGTTTATGAAACGTACATTTTTCTTAAGTGACTGACTTTTTTAGAATACTAACATTTGATTTGTTGTTTGATAAAAAGGTTCCTGGCACTCTTCTAATGTGGTAGATTTTAGTTCGCCTAAATTAAGCTTCCCAAGCAGTCTCATAATAACAAGTAATCTTATAATGAACTTAATATTATGCTTTTATGCAGTGCTTTTGTCAGTTCAGTCACAGCATTTAGCTTCCTTTTTTTTACAATACTCTACTAAATATAGAGTATTGTATAATATTATTATTATACAACAATTCATGGTCAAAGATTTCAATATTATGTGGTGACTTATATTAACAAAGTGGTTTTTATTTATTTTAGGAATACTTTTTGTGGTAAAAGAAAATGGTCTTATAGAGACAAGGATATGTGTGAAATGAGAGAGAGGTCTTTCAGTGGCGGATGTTCATCTAAATCACCATTCTTCAAAAATGATTTTAAATCCAAGAAATATGATGATAAGAAAAAGGAAACCGTCTTACAACCAGGCAAAATTGTTCTGAAGTCTCTAAATACAGAAGGAACAACTTCAAGCTTCACTAATACTCCATCTTTACCAGGCAGTTCAAGCTTTAACTTTGTCTACAAGAACTCCAAAAATGGCACACCGACATTGTCCAAAATGACAGGGTACAAAGTCACAACAGATTTGCCTCCGATCTTCAATGCATCAACGAGCAAATATTATTTTGATGTTACTAAATACGCCCGAAAATACAAGTATATGAACAAAACTCATCCGCCGAATTCGTTGAGAAATCCTTTGCTGTTTGATGACTCTGCTTGTGGAATGGACTGTGCGGGCAATGAGTCTAGTTCACTAAGTAGTAGCGATTCTGATGGAGTTGTAACTAATGACAGCGATCAAGAAGGTGATGACGAATTAACAGATTGGCCTGGGATTGAAGAGCTGAAAGTTTTCAATAAGAGTCTCACATTCAAAACATCCAAGGCAGTGAATAATAATACCCCCAAATCGATTTGCAATATGCCACCTCCTAAGCGATTAAAAAAAGAGAAAATGCTCCCGAAAAGCGGATTGGCAAGTTGCAAAAACAGATTTAAAAAGAAACGACCTAAAGTAGATTCTGGTAACGACGAAGACGCAGTGATGTCCGACTCTAAAACGGTAGTTGACGTCGAAGAAGGAATCCTCAAACAAAACAGGGACATTTTACAACCACATTCCTCTTTTTCAAGCTTTAGTGATGTAAAAAACGCTGGTGTTTCCGGTCAGAATGCTAACGAGACGTTTTTTCAGTCGTTTCTGGCATTTCAAGCGAAGACGGGAACGCAAGATGAGGCATTTAGCCAAGCGCCGCGTACTAACTTCTCGCTACAGAAAACGTCGTCGAGCGATCTGAACTTGAGCGAGAAATCGCCTCAAAGTGATCATGGTTTTAGTGAACATTCAATGGGGAATGCTGTGGTCACCGAAGTAAGGGAGATCAGAGCTGGATGTAGAAGAATAAGGGAGGAGAGACCAGGTTTTTTAATACTAAGCGCTGCGAATGAGCAGCTATCAAAGTTCCTGCAAGATTCTTGCCAAACCGAATTGAAGTTGCCATGTCTGAACGATCCGGACGAAAGGGAAAAATTAGAGTCACTGGCGAAATTGTATTCTTTGGAATTACAAGTTGAAATGGGTCGACCAGTACTCAGGAAAACGAGGTAATACAGGTATTTGATTAGATCTTTTTGTACTAATTCCTATATTTATAGAAAAGACTACAAAATATTTCTTTGATCCATATCAGCAGTCATCTGACATGGCTAGGATAAAGTAGAATGGCTTGGGTATTTAAGTCAAATGTCTAATAAAAGGTGTATTATTATAAATAATTTCAAGCTGACTCGCTTGCTGCTTTTCTTGTAAGTCCTTCAATCCCCTGCCTACCGTTTTACATAAATGTCGTATTATGTATTTATAAAATATAATGCCAATCAAACCGCATCATGTAACAAGCATGACAATTCAATAAACAATAAATGTTTTTATTTTATTTAATGATTTGTGAAAAAAACATCTTGACATCAAGAAGCCTTTTCTCAATTTATAAACTACTAGCTGCGCCCCGCGGTTGTACCCGTGGTGATGAAAAACGGTGATGATGATAATGATGCAAATAAGCCTATGTGTTAATCCAGGGTATAAGCTATCTCCATACTTCATCGAAATCGGTGTAGCCGTTTGAGCGTAAAGAGGTAACAAACATACACACAAGCTTTCGCATTTATGATAGTAGGATGTCGTAAAAAAATCAGGGTGCGTTAAAATCTCTTAAACTGATATAACGCTAAAATTAAAGATATCCTTATGTTTGGTGACTAAGTCACATAATTCTTTTAACCATGTTAATGAGAAAAAACTAGTATGTATTTATATATTTGTTTCATTTCTAGACGCACTTGAGTATGTGGAACTGTTATTTAGTTAATTATGTGGCCGAGGTACAATTCGGCCGGCATTCTATGTGAATTACTTGTCAATAATTAATATACATTCGAAATTTAAGCCATAAAAAAGGCAGAATGTTTTCATATACAAATTTTTTCTTCTCTTTCAGAGGTTTGGATTTTCAGGTACTTCTCCAAATAAAACTAACAAGCAACAATACTCGGCTTCCTTATTTCTATCGTAATAAAACATTCTGTGCTTGTTAATTTCAAATTATATACAACACCATTATTAAAACGCCATTTGCTTAGTTATACTTTGTAGTTCCCGAGTTAGAAGGTAAGGTATAACTCTAATCCCTGACATTCTCATGACACCCTACCTGATAATCATCAGCAATACAAATATAGTATTCAACTATTTTAAACAGCTCTTGTTATGAGTTATTTTGGTCATACGGAATCTGTTTGTTGTCCATAGCACCCCTGATAGGTTTTTGGGTTTTTTGTTATGTACTGAGGTCTTGGCCTTTACAGGTTCACACGTATATAATTATCTAATAAAGCCTAATTATTCTCCAGGAACACGATGCAGGCGATTCGGGTGGAACACTACTCCCACCACAATTTTCCATCTGAGCACAAGCGTCGTTGTTACGGTGACGACACGGATACTAGTCTGAGTCTCTCCGATCAGAACTCTGTCAATTCCATCAACGACCTAAATGAGCTGGAAGACAGGACAGACATCACTCATGGGTATACAGACAACTTCTCCAATGCTTTAGTTGATAAATCACTGTTACATCCTGGAGAAATTGATTGATGTATCATCATTTGGACTGTTAATGGATGCGCGCCGCGCGGGTTATGTAGATGTTAGATCCTTATTGGTAAGTCTAGTTTATATGGTCTAAAAGACATTTTGTAAATTATTTGTAGTGTTAAATAAGATGATTTTAAAAACCGTGGCTTTGTGTAACAATTTTAAAAATATTAAGTCAGGGCTGCGTTTGCCATCTCCTTCGGCAATACCAATATGTGACTACTTCTTTTCTGACAAAATCACATATTGGTCTACCAATATTGTGGCGATGGAGTCAGCGAATGCAACCCGGGTCCGTACAGTGTGTTGTCTTTCATTATTTAGGTATTTCTTTCAGTTATGGGCATCATTCCGTATTAAATGCGCCATTGTATTACTTAAGCTAAACAAAGATTGGTTGAGTGTGTTTCATCAAATAGTTCTTATGCCGTTATGTTTGCAGAAATGTAAATAAGTGTATCTGCAGGTACGTCTTCGCGTAACGATGATGTTGACAGACAGGGGATACACAATGACCGCATAGGAACTATGTTATGTAACGCACTATAAAGATTGGTAGGCAGTGTTGGATTTCTCTGACAAATATGTATATTATAATGTGATTGAATCATTTGAACCCCACTAGCACAAAGGTATGCATTTGTCAAACCTGAGTTGCCTGCGCAAGTGCGAAAATCTATGCTGAATTATTATATTGTGAACAGTCTTGACAATCCTTGAACTTCGTTGCTTCTTAGACTTTTTAACAATGTAATGTGAGTACGAAGGGTTTTAAGCACAATCTGTGTATCAGATTACGGTTCTAGTGTTTGAGCCGGATATGCTAGTCGGCTCACAGGTTAGCTCAATTTGTATTTTTTCCATACTGAGTTGATTGTGATAGACTCAAAATGACTCCCTCGCATAGCGTTTCATATCTGCATAATTATTGATAACATTTTAAGAATAAACACGTGAATAATTATATAATAAACAAGAGTTTTCAATTATTAAAAACATAGGAAATGAAAGAATATCTTATTTTTTATAAAGAAATAAACAATTTAGAAATCTAATTTAGATTTTGTAGTTTGGAAGGAAATTTATTCTAAGATCTAAATACATAGATTACTATGAAATTATTAGAATATTACATTCAAATTTAGTGTGAGTACCTAAAGTTAAGTAATTGAATTTAAGGGACATGTGTATTATCTGAAGTTGTTAACAAAAGTCCAAATCACCAAACTAAAAAGTATCATTATTATATAGATGTAGTATCCGGCTTTACTCACGTTTATAATCGAAGTTTCGACTATAAACGTGAAACTCAAACTCACGAGAATTTCCAACTGAAAAATATCCACCCGTAACTCGCATATCAAACTAAAAAGTATCATTATTATATAGATGTAGTATCCGGCTTTACTCACGTTTATAATCGAAGTTTCGACTATAAACGTGAAACTCAAACTCACGAGAATTTCCAACTGAAAAATATCCACCCGTAACTCGCATATGAAAAAGCCTGTTACCATAATTATAACGGATCTTTCTATGTATGTATGTATGTGTAATATAGCTGGAAAATGTTATGTAGATTCTAATTACATATCTTCTAATTTGCTCATTCCTTTCATTTTAATTTAATTCATATTTGTTTCTAATCTTATATGGTCACGGATACATGTCCATTAACATAATTATAGGGGAATTTACCTATTTAATCTAAATCTAATTTACCTATTTTATTTAGGTAATCTCGACAGTACGCCAGTCAACTCAACATCGTTTATTTTGACATTTGTTCTGTATGTGTCAACTATTAAAAATATTGTTTTCAATGATGTTTTACTAAAGATGACGTATATTCATACTGCGCGGTGCTCAGGTTTTGTTATATATTTAGTTTGGCCCTTAGTTGGAGATGATTATTAAATACACAGCACCTTTTGTAATACACTGTTTTATTATTTATGTTAATTAAAGTACACAATCGATGTGAGCAAGTTAGCAGGCTTTACCAGAGAGAGCAACTAGTTCACCACAGACTAAACTTATGACATTGTCTATGTGGTGAATGAGAATATACCACACTCTTCCCGGCTTACAAAAATTAATCAAAATGTTACAATTTACTACACTACAACTTGCACTTGCAATTTGCAGGGGATCAAATATGAACTTAAGTGGTTGATGATCCGTTACCAAGGTAAACTTATGCCCATAGAGATACTTATGAAATTTTTGCACTGCAAATATTATTGCCAGTGCCTCTTTTTCGACTTGAGAGTAGTTCTTTTGTGCTTTATTCAATGTACCTGAGGCAAAACACATCGGCTCCTCATCTATTTTATGACTTAATACAGCTCCTACTCCATAGTCACTTGCATCCGTGGTTACATACAATTCTTTATTACTCTCAAAATGTACTAAAAGATTGTTAGTAGTTATTAATTTCTTGCTATTTTCAAATGCATCATTACATTCTTTAGACCATGAATAAGGTGTTTCTTTTTTTAATAGACTGTAAAGTGGTGACGATTTTTCTGACCTTATACCTAGACTAGGTATAAATTTTCTATAGTAGTTCAATAATCCCAAATAAGCTTGTAATTGCTGTAATAACTTTGGAAAAACTAAAAACTTCACTAATGGAGTTAACAGACTGTCAAGAGCAGCTTAAGACGTCTACCTATAAGGTGGACAGCTGAATGAAGGTTGCTGCATACAGGAGCTTGGGGAGATCCTACACATATTGAATTTATTGATAAATAATAAACATTATATTGTAAACATAATTTTACTAAATAAAAAATATAAGAAAAAGTAATTAACAACAAAAATGAGCACCAGAATCACACAATAAATAGTATCTGAAGATATGTCACATATAATCTAAGATTATGTAACAGTTCTCGCTTTCTATCACAGCGTGCCAATAGACTTGGCACCAAAATACCATTTGTGAAACATGGCTATCATTGGGTCCAAACTATAATAGCTTGATTTCAGTGCGGGAACTGTTAACATGTATGCTTGAACCATGGCATTCTTCGGCATCAATACATTTTTGTGATGTCTTTTCCATATTAAAGTTTTATGTTAATCTCGGCTCAAAGTTTCAAACATGCATAATAATTATGGTCGATTTATTTTAACGGCCATTTACAATGCAGAGATTGCCATTTTTAGAGACAATTCGTAGGTTTTTTTCCTAACCTATATGTAAAAACTCACTGTCAAACAAGTTTCGTCACAATGGATATGTTTTCAAGACTGGTATGTCATATAGGTCTTCATTATAATTCACCATTAAAAGTTAGTCCCAAACATAATAAGGGCTGTTTTTAAATTTATATACATTTCTTGTAAATATTTATATGTTATATGTAGATATAGCAATAAATACATTTTTTCCAGTATTATATTTTTTTCTTCGTAAACATGAGTTTGTGACTGGCTTAATAGTATTACGCAGTATTTAAACACATCCGCGAAACTTTTTTTTCAATTCTCGATCGTAGATATAATTTTAGATAAATATATATTTTTGTACTGTGATTTAAAAATATTCGTAAGTCACTGCAAATTGACACTATTTCATAGTGCTAACATATCACATGTTTATTTGTAATATATAATACAATAAAAGGTATTATATTTCTGTTACATAAAAAAATAACAAATATTCACTGTATAGGTATCTAAACAAATAAATAACAATATGTCTTTTAAAAAGTAAAAAATTGACACAGTTAAAAAATATTTAAGCAACCATTGGCCGCCCTTCGAGTCTTTAAATTTCATTTTAATATTATTTATTAAGTTTGTTCCATATATATGCCATATATGGAACAAACAAATTTAAAAAAATGCCATACTACAATGAGTAACTGCACATTTTATTTTGCAACAGTTCAATGAATAACCACAAAATGAATATAACAATCATGTCTTGAAAAGTACACTTACATTCACACAAATTCGACAATTTTATCACAATCAATACATTTTCAACGTAACTTTGGTAAACAGACTAGCTAAATCAGAATCACCTTCAAATGAGTCGCGCAATTTATTCTCTATGGACCTTTTTAAATAAGGCCAAAGTCTCACAACAAGCTATGGAGAGAACTTTGCTCTGGACTAGGCTTTACACAATCGAATCAAAAATGAGACCCGTAGAAGAATCAGTCACCGATATAGCCCAGCAGATTCGCAAGTGGCAGAGCAGGCCACATATACAGACCACGGATGGCAAACACAGTGATCGGATATCCACCGTGGGCAAGAGGCGCTGGATACACGCCGCTTCCAACCGTTCATTGTAGATATCAATGGGGGAGGCATATGTCCAGCAGTGGATGTCTTATGACTGGGATCATAATAAGCGATGGTCGCCGTGGCGCAGTGGTCATGGACATGATTTCTGTGTCCAGGACCCTGGGTTCGAAGCCCGGCATGGGCAAACATTTCTGCGATGAGTGTACATGTTTGTCCCGGGTCTTGGTTGATTGTGTGTGTCCATACCTCCCGCGACACAGGGAATCCTAGCGCGGGGGTCCGTGTGATCTTGTACGTCATTTATGTGTTCAACGAGCCAGATTTATGTTACCTATACCAAAATGAAAATTGGTACCTAGTTAGGGCATTGTAAACTTTTAAATCCTCCATTACCAAAATTTTTTGTATTCCTTAGCGAAATGTAACTAATTTTGTAAACCAAAAGGTTATAACTGATTTTCTTAGCTAGTCCGTCTACCAATCATATAATCTTCTATAAGTACACGTTATTTTATATTTTCACAGTTTAAATTACGTTTATATACAGTTTACACTCGAAGATCAGTCACTCGACAGACACATGCCCTACTAGATTACATTTACACTTAAACTCCTGTTACACGTAAGCAGTGCAGGATGAAGTCAGCGGGGCCTCAAGCAATCTATATCAAAGAGCCCTTGTTGAAATTTGTCTGGATGTGATTCGTGCAAATTTATAAATATTATCTACATCGACTTCTCTAAGTATTTAATATTCTAACTGATTTGATCAAGACGCTCTTGGCTCATCGTGCCTCAACTCTATTAATTTTTAACAGACTTCAAAAAAGGAGATTTCAACGTTAAGAAAACAAGATTATTAAAAATATTGTAAAATTACAATTCCAGTCTCGTACTCCTTGCTATCAATAATACTAACCGCATAAGAATTGTGTTTAACATTGAAAAAATGTTATTCACTCTTCGGTATTTAGATACTTTTACGGTCAGAAAGAGATGGAGAGCGGGGCCCTCAAATGCTTAGGTATTTTCTACTCTTGCTACGTGACTAATCCGCCACTGCACGTAATTGTAAACTGTGAACTAATATAAAATGACGACATAATTCAGTCTAGTGTACAAATAAGATCATCTCCCTCCAGTTTCTGTCCGTTAGTGATGGATATAACTTGCACGGTGCCGGCGCGGGGGGCTTGCACTATCATTTCCATTTTCATAGCCGACAGGATAGCAAGCGGTTGACCCTTCTCAACCTTATCTCCTTCTTTTACTTTGATGCCTATAGGAAAAAGAAATCAGATGATAATGGTGTCACATACATTTTACTACACTAATTTATAGAGGAAATATGAGATTGTTTGTCTGTTTTAATAAGATCAAAAAGTTCTGGACCGATTCTAATGGCACAGACCACATTTTTAACTCTGGAAGGATAACAGAAACATTTTTGTCCGCTCATGATTGATATGTTTGCTACTCTATAAATAATACTTCTTAGTTGTCATAACCAATGATGTTTTACTATAGATGACGTATATTCATACTGCGCGGTGCTCAGATTTTGTTCCTTTACGACATAAACATGCTTACTGCGACAGATAATACGGTACAAATAATATAGAAAAGGATAGCTATATGTTTAGACTTGCGCTTGAAATACGCATACGAATCAAAATTACTACAATTGACTTAATTTAGCCGCCTCAGTTTCCGCGCGCTTGTGCGACATCCACCTCATATAAACATATAATATCATTGGTCATAACACATTTTAAATTTATTTAATACATACAAGCAAAAGGACCAAAAGTTAAAGTTTTACCTCTTTTTATTGAGTTTAGCACAAAAGACTCCAAAGGTGTCAAAATTTGTGAAACATGTCATGTTGAATAGTAGACTTGAGTACTAACGATGGTGTGGTTGAAGGTGGTATCACGCTAGACTTCGAAAGCCTCATGGCCCTCAAAGACAGCTGGTTATATTATGCACTATGTGTTTGGTGACAATTTTAGAGTTCCATGTCAATATGGTTATATGTAGGGTCTGACAAACATTGCCTTACACAGGCCAATGTAAAAAAACACTTTGGATGGACAGTTTTAGAGCTTGGAACAACCATTATAATTTGATAGTAATCTACATGATAAGAACAAAGATGACTATTATCAATAAGTCAACTATTTTAAGTTACCGGTGGCATGATACACCACGACGATTACGATTGCTGTATTAATGCATGTTATATTCTTGGAACTAATCTTTTGCGTTGATTGCGGGCCGGAGATTTCCCGCAGAAGTTTGTTAGCGAAAGTTTTCTGCATTACAGATATTATTATCCTTAGTTCAGAGCCAGATATTAAGGTAAATTGGTCTACAACCGAGACCTAACAATACATAGACACTAAGGTAAGCTTAGTATAGCGTTTTATAAAAGCGTTGTAGCTTACTAAACATTATATTATTTGCTGTTTGGTACTTCTAGGATTTATAATTTACACTGGAAATGTACTGTTAACTATTTTACAAGTAGAATAGACTTTTTAAAATTGAAAAAAAAAAATTGAAAATTGTGTCTAGCATTTAACCACTACTTGGGCTAGTGACGACGGCAAATTTGAAATCACAATATTTTTTTAATACAATTTATGTAAGTTTTAGCAACAGATTTATAATGTAGTGTTTGCCCATTATCACATTTGATCGTCAGTGATAATGTGGTCGAAGATGTAAGGATGTAATCACATAAGGGATACGTACTTAGGACAGTGCCAGGCATGGGTGCACCCACTTGGTCCTTGTTGCCCTTTACAGCCTTAGGGTGTATCTTCATTTCCTGTGCAAACAAAATAGTTTTGATTACCATAGATTAAAATAATAGGTGTAAGAGCGTCTGATGGTAAGCGCCACACACGGTCATAATTTTTTAGTTACACTGCCGCCGCCCAGATCATAAAACCACTAACACCATCTTATAACACGTGGCAGAAGTGTTTGAAGCGCAGCTTACCTATATGTTATTACTTCAGTTGCGTAGACCGGGTAATGGCAGAAAGTTTATTGTTAGTACTTTCTACAACTACTACGGGAATACAGGTGATAACATATGAAGTTTATAACTATAATAGTAAGAGAGAAATAGATGTAAGACTTTATAAATACGATTTTAATCAATCGACTGGGTTCAACAACTCCACATTTACAATTTTGATGGGTGATCGCTATTATAATTTTTAAAGGAGTTCTCTGTTCTCCGGAGACGTGACACAGTCTGGTTCGGTTCAACATGGTTGTTCCAGCATATCAGTCGTCAGGCAACATCGGAAACTCTTGGGTGGTCATAAAACTCTCCAACCGCATCTTACCTCTCGGAGAAGGCTCGTTGCCCAGAAGTGAGGTCATAATGAGCATATTATCCGATACCGTAAGGTTGATGGTTGATTAGATTAAAAAATCTAATATTATTAAATGTGAAAGTAACTTTGTTACGTTAATAGCCCTAAGGAGCTGAATCAATTTTGATGAATGTAGGTACAGCTATAGATACCGGGACACTGGAGAAAAATAAGGCTACTTTTAATCCAAAATGTTGTTCCCGTGGTGTAACCAAGGTAGCGCGAAAACCGTAGCACACGCGAGTGAAGTCACGGGACGCAGCCAGTATGGTTATAAAATAGGTTAAATACAAGTAAAAAAATGTTGTATGTATTGCTTCCGGGCTGTTTGGCCGTGGTCTAAGTGAAACTTGTGTTCCAGACGTTTCGTCGATCACTGCAGTCGACATCTTCAGTGGTTCAGGTCCGGGCTACGACAAGAGCGTAGAACTCTCCTTCGCGGCGTCTTCTCTGTTATTAGAAGTAAAAAAATGTAAATAATACCTTGCTAGCATTCTCATCTCGTATAAATACGGATCTGAGTTGACCGTTGAGTTCAAAGAAGACTTCCCTCTCGCCGGCCGCCGTCATTTCTTCAGACACCGCCAGAGTTTTGATATTCAGCGTTTTCCCGCGCTCAATTTTCACTTCCAATGTTTCTCCTACCTACAAAAAACGCCGTTATAACCATGAAAGCCTTCGAAGAAAATAATAATCCATGTTTTTTAACTGATAATGGCCCTAATTCTTTTATTCACACGAACTTTATTCCATTGCTGACCAATTGCGGGTAGTTTTTAGTAGGCACCAAATAAGTGGCGATTTAATTTCGCTAAAACTACCTTATATTTAATAAATACATTTAATTTTAGTAATGTTATTGATAAGTCTCATACTAATCTAGACCTTATCGTAACCGTATAAGAACTGATTTAGTTTTACAAAATTTTAGTTCAGTTCATTTGAATAAGCGAATCACTACCATTATACATAAAGTGATAAGGGATACACCGAAAATATATTGTACCTCAAACGCAACAATAGTAATCTATAAAAAGAACGTGTTCTCTAACTATGGGCCTTATAAGCAAGCTAACACCATGAATTTGATAACGGTGTTATCTACACTCAAGCCGTTGGTGGGGATCGATAAAGCGTCCGTCAGTTTGACAGGCGACACACCCACCGCTGAGACATCATTACTTCAATCATAACAACACTAATAAGTAGTTACCGAAGGTCCAACGAGGAAAGTCTTGGTGTCGAGGTGCTTGACGGGTCCATATTTCTCACGAATGCGGAAGTAATCGTTGGCGACTTGCGGATACATCGCTGTAGACATCACGTCTAGATCTGTCACCTGCGGAACACATAAAAACAACAATCATTTAAAATAGCACATTTTTTAAATGTATTATAGATCCAGTGTTTGACGATTACCACACTTGATGGTCAGTGACGATGTGGTCAAAGGTCACGGTAAACAAATGAAATCATCATACACGATACATATCGAATAGTTTGTACATACCTATTTCATATGAGAATATTTTCTTGTTTCATACTTTTTAGAGCGTAATTTTTCAATGTTCGGGTTTTAGTTTAATAAACAAAGTTTTATGCCGTCATAGTAGCAATTGAAGTAGCATTTTCAGTTGTTTCAGATTTATAAAACATTTTAAAGTGTTGTTCTTTAAGGAAATCATTTGGGTTTGTGTATGGTCTTATTATCAAGAATGGATCACGTGTTACTACAACAGTGATGAATATAAAGTTTGATGGAAGGGTAGAGGACTAAAGAAAAGATGGAAAGATTGTATCAATCACATCAAGAAGGGCTGATAGGACGACTGATGGAGAGGAAGAAAAAATATATTTCGACCCCAACATTTACTGGGACCAGTTTAAGAAGTTGAACTTGTCTTTCTTGTTTGTTTTTAAGAGGGCAGTCGTTAGGATATGTCTGGGAATTCTGAAACACGTGGCTCAAAGGATGGCCACCAGCAGCCGTCAACAAGTACTGAACCATTTTGTTGAAGGTTGGACTACATCTCGCATGACAGTCAGCAACGATCTGTGCCGGAATGATTTGCTTCAGTCATCATGGCATTCGTATAAACTGAATAGCGCATGTACCGTCCGGACATACTATCTAGAACACTAGATAAATGACAGTCAGTGCTGAATTCAATTGTTTCACGCTGCGATACTGATTCGTGCTTCGGCCACTAGTCTAATGTAGTATTATACTGACATATTGAATAACAACCAAGGACGGCAGCCTAAACCTAAATTATGTATGAATAGGTACCTTCTAGGTTTGCGTGCTAAATCCTAGACAACGTCATCACTTAACATCAGGTGAGACAGTTGTCAAGCGCAAACATATAATATGTAAAAAAAAAAAAAAAAAAAAAATCTAAATATCGGATGACAAAAACTCAGATATCTACACTTGAGATAGGTATGTTTTTAATTTCAAGCGTTTGACCACCATCTTGATGTTCTCCACTTGATGTTAAGCGATGATGCGGTCTACGATGGAGCACGCCTGTATGATGTTAAAAATATTAAAAAGTAATGAATAATAATAATTGTAGGTATATCATACAGATAGTTTTACTATAGTTCTGACACTTGAGATAGGTATGTTTTTAATTTCAAGCGTTTCACCACTATCTTGATGTTCTCCACTTGATGTTAAGCGATGATGCGGTCTACGATGGAGCACGCCTGTATGATGTTAAAAATATTAAAAACTAATGAATAATAATAATTGTAGGTATATCATACAGATAGTTTTACTATAGTTCTGTATGGTTAAGAAATGAATTATGTATGAATTTAGTTTAATAAAATGGTTTATTATTTGATTAGTTAGAAGATAAGTTAAGAAGTATAAAGGGGCTAAGTAGTAAGTATGCTATTGTATCCTTTGATAAAATATGACTATGACGTAATAGTCCGGTATGTTGTTATTATCAATAGTAAAGTTTATACTCACGTCTGGGTACGTTTCCTTGATGTCAGCCTTTAGTTTGTCGAAGTCCAGAGGTGGCAGTTCCGCGCCCGGCCTGCCTTCGATCCTTTGCATATCTTTCAGCACCTTAGACCTGGATTCCAATAAATTATATAATTCAGACACAGATACAGTTCTCATCTGCAAGAATGACAATAAAAGTATCTAGCTATTAATGTATGAAATAAGATATAGGTCATATGTCCAGCAGTGGATGTCCAGTTGCTGAGAAAAAGACCTGCTGGCTTACTCTTGAACTCAGTTTCAATGTCAATCCAATTCTAACCCGAAATCAGTTCCAATGTCATTCAACGTCATTTTGTATTTCTGCCGAATTCTATCGAATTCGATTGCAATCGTGCGTCAGTGTTGCGTTTAATAGTATAAATATGCGTGAAGTCCATCGAAATCACAATTTACGATCGGAGTCGAGTGTCAAGAGTAAGCGTAAAACGAGGAGGGCAATGTATGAATTCTTTAGGGATTTGAACTGGCTATATCTCTTAACTACATGCTATAAAAACCCACATCCAACTGCGTATTAATAGAAAATGTTCATCATTTTTTTATATTAAAGATTATCAGTTCATCGTATCGAACCGATTTTGATGAAATTAATAACAAAACAAATCCGAAAATTTATCTTAACAAACCCAAATTTTTTTTTTTCCTTTGACAAAATATTTCATATCAAAACTAAAAATATAAAAATTATATGAAACATACAAATTGACAGCCTCCTCCTTTTTTGAAAGTCGGTTCAAACAGAGATCAGACATAATTTAGTAAGTTTTGGTGCACAATCTATTTTGTTGGAAAGTCTTATATGTACTTTTCTTAACCTAAAATTGTGATCGATTTGGATAATCACAGTGATACTGCTTTGTCAGGTCATTTTGCTGTTGCCAAATTTTAACCGACAAACAAAAATATAACTATTCCATACCTGAATGGCTCAGGGAATCCTCCGTAAGGAATGCCAATGGCTCCCTGCAGATATTCCACCACACTCTTGGGAAAAGAGAGTTCCTCCGCACGCTCTTCTATTTCCGCGGCCGTCAGCTTATTCTGAACCATGAACTGTGCGAAGTCTCCCACCACTTTAGATGATGGGGTCACTTTGATAATGTCACCGAGGAGAAGATTCGCCTCTCTGGAAAATAGTGCACAGAGCTATTATTATTATTGCCTCATAATGTATCATATTCAGTTATCTGTAGGAACTAAGGACTATGTAGTATGCTTTCTTTAAATGTACCTAGTAAGTAATTCGATACATAAATACAGTATATAAGACATCCACCGCTGGACATATGCCTCCCCCATATAGGGAGAATTTGCCAATACTCACCTTCTGGTACGTGATTCCTTAGACGATACAAAACAGTTTATTTGTATGTCTATTGTTACAAAACTAGCTTAATACAAAATGATATGATTATGCTAACCTAGAGAAACAAAGGCGGCCCTTATAGCTGAAAACTATTTATTTAAGTTATACTTTTATTTTTAGAAGATATTTATTCAAAGCATGGACCCAATATACTCTAAGACTGACAATCGCGTAAAGAAAATCGTAGGTCGGAAAAAAAACTCATAATTTTAGGCTAAATCTAGATGGCGCTACAGGTTTGGAAAATTTTGTAGTCACAGAACAAGTACCTATCAGTTTTACTAAGTTAAAAAGATCAATTTATATTATTTAATCGAAAGTTGATTTTAAGTTGATTTATGTATATATTTGTTTCAAATGGGTTATATTTTACATTTTTTCTTGTTTGTAAAAAAAGGGCGCTGCGATTGTAAGACAGGTTTTGTTTAAAATAACGCATAGATGGTTCACTAGATGGCGCATACATAAAAATAAATCGACACGATATACATTTTATAATCAACTTAAAGATTAAATCAACATCAAATCAACTTTCGATTTAAGAATATAAATCGATAACTTAGTCAAACTAATCGGTACTCGTTCGGTGACTACTAAATTTTCAAAACATGAAGCTCCATCTAGATTTAGCCTGAAATATAATTTCAGGCAGGTTTTTTCCGGCGTACGATTTTCTTTAAGCGATTGTCAGTCTTCTTGTAGTATATTGGTCCATGTTTAAAAGTAACGACGACATGATTGCACCTGATGAACAGTTTAGTAAACTGAATTAAATCAAGTTTTATCTACGATGATGTATTTTAAAATAAAAATAGATACTTAATTCAATATTTGTCAATTCTCTCAGTCGAAAGTTCTCTTTATAATATATTTTCTTTGTTACAAAACCAATCGATGAAATGTCACGACATGTTAGTTCAAAGCAGACTACCAGTTTAAAAAAAAAGATAAACCTGTAAGCCTTCTTGACGTCTTCGAATTGGGAACCCAAACCGAGGGAGAACGCTTGGAATTGCAAGTTGGTGTACTGCCCTCCAGGTATTTCGTTCAGGTACACATCGGCGTTGCCAGATTTCATGGTTGCGGTACATTCGAAGGGGCCGTACAGTGTACGCGCTTGTTCCCAGTACGCCGAGTATTCAGACACCTTCTGTAGGGAGACATCTGGGGACATAAGGGTACAATATTGTAATGATAGATATATTATGTATGTTAAGATCGAGTGATAAGTCAATATTCGTGTATCCACTATATTAACTATGCCATCGAAGCATAGTTCTAAAGTGGCGATGAATCAACTTTATGTGCTGGACAATTAAATTATAATAAAGCAAATAGCTTTATTATCTGGTAAATAATGCTGACTGACGGACTTCAGAATCACAAAGGCTCCGTGTCGGCTCACAGACTTAGGCAATAAATTTCAGTAGTTTGCATTACTAAACTTTACACTATGAATTAATGTGGGAAGAATCAAGTTTGAAAAACGGTCACCGAACAGTTGAATTAGCAGTCCTTGAGAGCCAGTAAGCATTCTGGCTCTAGCGTGATTACATCTTCGACCATCAAGTGAGATAGTGGTCAAAACGAGATCTATACAGTGCACAAAAAACGAGACTTTATGTGGGTATTAGGTTAATTGTGTATTACTCTTAATAACCTTTCTGGAAATACATATCTTTATCGTCTCGCTATCACACTTACCATAGTTTGTAAGCATTATGTCTAAGTTTACTAACAAACGATGTATCAACATTACGGTTATCCGAAATGAATACATTTGAATTGAATAAAAATAAATAAATTTGATAGTGAAAGTGTACTGACTGGTGTCGAGCGGCGTGCCTTGGAGACTGGCGACGAGCGCGCCCATGCTGGGCTGGCTGGTGAGACCGGACATGGAGTCCACCGCCACGTCCACGACGTCCGCGCCCGCCTCCGCGCACGCCAGCATGGCCGCCACGCCCGCGCCGCTCGTGTCGTGCGTGTGCACGTGGATCGGCACGTCCGGGTGCTTGTCGCGGATAGCGGTTATCAACAACCTGAACAGATATACACGATGGTCGACGGCTGTCGTGCCTCAGTGATCAGTGAGACTCGACCCCGGTGTCGAATCCCGGCAGGAGCATACATTTCTGTGACGAGCATATGTTTGTTCTCGGGTCAAGGATTCTTGTGTATTGTGAATGTGTGTCCTCCCGCGGTACATGGTATCCTAGTGCGGGGTTGTGAGAGTGATTACTTTTATTTAATATTAAATAGTGTTCAATTCTGCGCATATTATAACCTCAAAATAGCTACTATTGTTCAGTTTGCAGAACTTTTTTCTTTCCAGATTTAATAGTTAATTTTATGGTTGGGATAGTTGCAGGTGTTATATTTGTATTCATACACAAGCAAATTGAAGTAAATATATTAGTAACTGCAGGTAAATGTTATTGAAATCAGACAAATCAATAACCCCTTTCTCTCACACATCTATTGCTGTAAATAGTGCTTACTAGCTTTATCACAAGTCACTCAAGACTTTCTGATCACGAGACACATTAGTCACGTTATTTGCACGCGAATTTATTTCGATATGGACATACACAATCACATTACCCAAACATCCAAGACTTGAGAACCAACATCTATGGCCATCACAGAAATGTTTGCCCCAGCCGGAACTCGAACCCAGGGTCGCGGTTCTAAAGTCAGTGCCACTGATCACCGAGCCACAATGACCGTAATTCACGTGTAACTATGTGATTATTATATTGGGTATAGAAGACCATTACGTCGACATTCTGAGATTGATCGCGTACATCTATGATGAAGAACTGCTTGGGAGTATTAGTAAAGTAATAAGTTCTTTTGGTTATGAGGGTTTAGAATTTGTAAGGCATCAAAGGAAAGGTACCCAGTAATTCACCTTCAATATTGAAAGAAAACTTACTTTGCTGCTTGCGGTTTGAGCAATCCAGCCATGTCTTTGATCGCGAGTACATGCGTTCCAGCTTTGACCAGTTCGTCGGCCAAATTCAGGTAATATTTCAGGTCGTATTTCTTCTTATTGGGATCAGATACGTCCCCAGTGTATGATATAGCCGCTTCGACAACGCCGCCGGCTTTACCCGCCGCATCCATGCCGAGGATCAGGTTAGGAAGGTAGTTTAATGAGTCGAATACTCGGAAGACGTCCATGCCGCTTTGCACCTAAAATATGGAAGACTGTGGAGTGGGATAAAATGAAGAAAAGTGCATTTGTCAGGTTGATTTAAATTGATAAAACCAAAACAATTCCGTTCAGCTTTTGACAGTGAAAATTTTGCATGTTTTTTGTTTTCAAGGTTGTACAACTTACTCGCTTGAAAGCAGAAAAATCTGAGCGGAAAAAATGACTAAAACATTCACCCTGAAAAATGTTTTAAAACCTCCTCTTAATTTTATGCGCAGAAGTGTAATTAATTGCGCGTGTTGTCGCATGATTAAAGATGATATACAGTTGCTTGACTGTTAATACTTCTGTATCTTTGTATAATTGGATAGTGGGATTAAGCTGGGTTTAAGCAGACTTATCTTCAATATCAATCTTTGAGCTCTTTCTATAGTTATCATGTGCGTTTTAGGCATTCCTCCTCAAGTTGAGACACAATAGGAGATAACTGATTGGCACAACGGTCTGCTAAATTGTTTTCATAAGAGTTTTATTTGCCAAATGTCTCAGTTTTTTAAACGCGTATGAGATTTTATGAATTCTTTGAGTTGGTTGAGTGAGTGAACCAAAAATTAGCTTAAAATACAAATATGTACTCATTAAATAACTTTTAATAAATTCTATAACTAATTTTTGAGTCGGTTGAAAGAGAGGATCACATAGTATAGAGCATCTGATCTGTGACTTAATTGCAAAATGCATGACTCACGGCTCAGTCGTAAGTCCCGCGAGCTGTGATGTTGCGCCAGTCTAGTAAGTGTTGATTGATACCATTATGGTATATAAGGTAATTTCACTTCCAATGTTATTAATATTTAATTAAATAATATGCAATGCTATGCGACGGACTAGTTTTAAATAACATTCACAATCAACTCAGTACATAAGAGGTACAAATTGAGCTCACCTGTGAGCTGACTCGAAGATGTGGTTTAAACGCTTGAGTCGTGGTCATGCTCAGACTCTTTTGGCGAGTTACCCAAGACTAATGGTCATTACATCCTATGGGATTGTATACACTACTCTTAAGATTAATAAATACAGAAAACAACAAGTAAAAACGAAGCAGAAACAAGTAACCATATCCTCCAAAAAAACCCGATCATAAAACTGCCATTATCAAAAATATACTACGGTAGATTTCTTCCTGCCATCTTATTTCCTAGGTTAAGGTGGCATTCACTAATGCTTTAAAAATGTGATCAAATTTATTTTGAGGGTTCTTACCGCCATATCGCAGAATTTGTAGACAACATTATCCGGGTAGTTGGTGTATCCGACTGCGTTGGCGCCGCGCAGTAACATTTGAAAGGGGATGTTGGGGATCAACTGACGCATGTCCTGAAGCCGCTCCCATGGACATTCGTGAAGGAATCTGACAAATAATCCCTGATTTAATAAGATAATCTCATCCTGTTAGATTTTTTTCCTAATCGCTATTTCTGTATTATCTCTCGTATATTTTTTTATGTTGTTGTTTCTATGCTATAACATTATCAGCTACCATCCTGCCGATACCCAGAACTCGTTATTTAACACTATTGTCCAATCTGTGGATATGACACTAACTGCGATTTCGTCCATATATATAAACAAATATTCATGTTTTGCTTCTATGCTACTAAACATTTGTCAACTACCATCCTAACGACGGACACAACCAGTTATTTCATACATATCACACTATTGCCCAATCTGTGGTTATGCGAACAACCGCGATTTTGTCGATAAACAAAATCACATCAAAATTATTTATTAACACACCACAACTGAAACTGAACACTGACTACAATATGAAAACTGAATTAATGGATAAAGAGTAACACATTACATCTGAAATTATATGAATTACAAACTAGCTAGGGCATGAGGTGAAATCTTACCTGAGAGCCACATCGAAAGTGGCGCCACCCCAGTTTTCCAGCGAGTATAGATTGCTAAAGTTATGCGCAACGTAAGGCGAGACAGCTAATAGATCGTGGGTTCTCACTCTAGTGGCAAGCAGCGACTGGTGAGCATCTCTGTATGTAGTGTCCATAAGTAGAAGACCCTTATTCTGTCTGACCGCTTTAGCGAAAGCTTCAGGACCTCCTTCGTTAAGAATCTGTTTGAAGCCTCTAGGGGGTTGGACGGCTGTAATTTTGGAATACTTTGGTTATTTTATATTTGTAGTTACACACATAACAATTTAGTTATACAACAGTAACAAACACGGAAAGGAAAATCATACACTAAATATCTCTGAATAACACAAGTTGGTGCTTACCCCAAATGGTTTTTAACTTGACGTTGTTAATAGAATTGATAAGTACATATTACATTCATAGTTTTTAAATGCATGTCTCGAGGTACATATCTGTTAGTTTCTAGTACATTCAATATATTTAAACCATATTTCCATGTCAAATTTTGGAGTGAAGTTAAGTTTGGAGTTGGAATGCAGTAGGCAAGCGAGAATTTGGCCAAAGTCGACGGAAGCGACGATTTGGAAGAAGGAAAAAGTCGTGTTTAATAAACATCCGAGAGTGGAGGAATATTGCCAGCATAGAAGAGCTATTTTGCTCGGCACTGAACCGGGAAAAAATCAATTAAGCTGCCGGATAACCTCTGGTAGTAGGGAGAAACGAGAAGAAGAAGGCAAACGATAAGTTAAAGAGTAAAATATTGACTGCGCCTTGCTAAATCATCTTTTGTGATGTTAGCTTAGCATCTTTATATTTTATATATTTTTTTCAATCAAATTAAGACAAATATACGGAGGATTTCAACTTAAATTCGTACATTTCAATTAAAATTCCTACATTTCAGTTTTTGTTACACGTATCTGAGCTTTAATATCTAACAGTATCTACAGTATAATATCTAAAAGTACAAGACTTTTTGGCAGGACAAATACATTTTTTGAATACATAAAATATATTTTTACAATGTGTGTTGGAGTTAGATACATCTAACCTTATACAACATTAATGATAAAAAATACGCAAATACCATAACTATCAATTGATGAATTTAAGACGAGAGCATCTTAAGCCATTAGTAACAATACAACAAGTTATCACACAACCATATTTTTAACAACAAACCCAATGTTTATACTTTATGTTATGCATTTGTAATAAAACCAAATTTTTATTATAAAATGAGAAATCTGAACAAGAATAACGCTCATGAGTGCAAATAGAGTAAATTACAGTAATATACCTTGCTCTGAGGACAGAAATCAAACGTAAACGTCGATTGGTACTTGATACTTAAGTTCGAAGTGAATAGAAATTATTTGTTGTGTAAATATAACAATAGATTTTAAAAAAGTTTGCATAGCGTTTATATGCTACTAAAGCATGAACATTAGGACTGAATTTTGATCCCCAATGATGTTTAAAAGTAGATATGAAACAATATACTCTTCGAATAATATTTGAATTAAATTGAAATGTACAAATACAAGATGGCCAAAACGAGTACCGGGTATTTGTTTATTCAATAAAACAAAAACTACTATGGACCGATCGCTTTAATGAGTCTTTCTCCGCGGGGGTATGGCGACAATAATTAACTATAGTAATCAAGTAATTTTTTTTAGTTCATTATTAGTTATGCTGGAAAACAGCGCAATCTATTTTCACCTGGTGAATCTAAATTCTGCAGATGCTGAGCATATCCCTGTTGACTTAGGTGTAATGTTTCAGTCATGTCTTTGTAAAATACCCTATATATGCTAATATTTCATAAATTTTTAATAAATGAAATTTTATATTTATTTTTATCTTTATTAGGATGCAAAATGGAAAATTATTTTGAAAAGATAATGTTATCCAAATGGTGACCATAACGTTGCTGGCACTCTTCTAATATGGAACGAAAATTGGTGATAACACGTTGATACATAGTCCTCGATATTACTGCCATTTTTGACATGATGTTTTGTTTCAATTGCGTTAGGTGCGTCGGTATATTCTCATAAACCTTACTTTTAAGGTATCCCTATACGAAATAGTCAAGCGGGCTAAGGTCGAGGCTTCTGGAAGGCCAGTTGATGTTACCTCTACGCGAAATAACCTTGTTAGGAAATATTTCGTTAACAGTTCCAATTGATTGATTTGATGTATGGCAAATGAACCCGTCTTGTTAGAACCACGTTGTGTTGAGTTGAAACTTGCAACTCTGTTTGTAGCAGGGTGTGTTTATACTTTCGTCTCGGATTCCCCTTTGTCCAGTACCGACAATTTGGCTTATTAACATGGCCAATCAGGTTAGCTTCGAACACTAAACAATGTTTTCAAAATTATTAAATCGCCGCATCAATTCATTCCCAACATTCAATGGATTTGCGTAATCTGGATCCTTTAATTCTTGAACCAATGGAATTTTATTAGCTTTTAAATGCAAATCTTTCTTTAAACTCGAATGCAAAGACGATTTTTTGATGTTAAATGCTTGGCTTCGCTTTCGGATGGATAAAAACGGATTTTGACAAATCGATGCCTTTAGTTCTTCGATTGTTTCCTGGTCGCTGACTGAACAAGGGCTGGATTTTTACCGTCGCATCTGTATCTTCGAAGATCGGGATCCATTTCTTAATGCTATCGTCACTTGTAGCATTGCTTGTACGATACTTCCAACGATACAAACGTTGAGCAATCACTATCGAATCAAAATGACGGACCCTACGATCCCGTCCACGCGCCCCTCCGAATCAAATCCAGGGTTAAAAAAATCCCATACTCTTTTAGGCACCTTTTACATAATATTATATCAGCAAAAAAAAACTACTATAAGATATTGCTGTGTTTAGCTCTCCCTATACTTGTTTACAAAAACTGGGAACGACACAATGTCTAGTTAAAATGGTTTCTTACCTGTGTTTTCACCAGTTAGTTCCTGTCTTTTTATTGCCTCAGCAGACAGGTCTGAAAAATATTTTATTATAACAATGGCAGTGCTGTATGCTTTTGTGAAGTGCAAAAATTAAAGATGGCGGATGGCGCGTCACCCAAAATAAACACATACACAATTAAATTATAATAATATTATGAGGTCAAATGGGGATCCACACACAAAGCTTTTGTCAGATGGCGCTAGAGATGACCCGGATAATGTAGGGCTTTGTGTAGGCTTCTTGCATTCCATTGTAATTTATTAAAAGGAGGGCAAAGCATCAAAGAGTTTCAGTATAGGCCCCATTAGATTAAGTCGCGCACAATTTTCCCCTTAACGTCATAGATAAGGCCAGCGACGTGTCCGACATTTATAGTCTATAGTCTGTTTTGATTGCATACTATTCCATAACTTTTTTTCTTCTTTACAGATCTTTTGATCTTTTGACCAATATCTCAATATCGTCTTTCTTGGATGGTTCTTGGAACCACTTGTGGAATCGTTCGCGGTTCGCCACATCCAATGAAATCACTCTAAATTTCTATCAAATACGCGAATAATATATCACTAAGACTGGCTCAACAGCTTGCCATCCAACGGCATAAGTTGTCAATGTGAATCCCCATTAGTTTTGAAAAATGAATTGCTGTTAAAATAAAACTTTAAAACAACATCAGTGGTAATGATTTCATATGGCGTCGATGAAGCTAGCACAGATTAGGAGCCATCAATAAATAACGTCACGCCTCAAGGGGGAGGGAGAGAGACAGTGACGTTTGACATAGTGTGAGAAGGGGTGGGTAGCCTTAACCTTTGTTACGTCACATGTGAAATTCTTAGATATTAACACTTAAAGTTCACATTTAGCGCCCATCGGTAAACGACCATGTAATCGAAAACGAAAATCTCAAACTTAGATTTATTGTAGCTCACAGTTCAAGGAGAATTTCTGTGACAAAGAGAAGGGGAGGGCTCAAAAAAACCTAGAATTAGTGTGACGTTATTTATTGATGGCCCTTTATAGGTCTACGGAATTTATCCTAAACCTTATTAATCATTTCACCAATCAAAATGATACACATGATAGAAATAAAATGATTACCACTGAACAGTTTTCATATCATGAAGCATGAAATTTTAGTTATAAACATAAATAAATACAGTAGAATATTATTGAATAGACACCTTACTCCAGCTTTTAGTTTTCAAAAATAAATATATGATATTAAAAGGCAAAAGCTGTAAGGAAAACATCGCTTTTGAGGCAAATAAATACATTAAAAAGGCGCTGTTGATAATCTAACCGAATTTGCACCTACCATGCCCAGTGGGGCCTGTAAAAAAAACCAAAATCATACTTAATATTCTTCAAAAACAAAAATTTCATTCTTCATCGTTAGGTAACTAAAATTAAATAAGAATGTTTATATCAAAGATTACACACCGTATACTTTTGGGCCAACAGACAAAAGGTGATGTTATGAAAACGAAATCACAAAAATCTGCATATCAATTCCAGGGCTGATGGTACTTGAATTTTAGCAATTCGCTACCGTACTGGGTCATGCGCCCTCAAATTATGATAAGGAATTACCTACCAAATACAATAATTTGCGAATTCTCTTCGTCGGTATTTGTCTGGCAGCCCTATAAAGGCGTATTCGATGGTAAGGGTTAAGTTATATATTACATTAGTTCACCTATACATGCGTTGACACCTTTATAAGAGTTAACGAAAATAAACGGTATATTTACCGTGTATTTTGTTTGATTTATCAAATTTTCAATATGACTGATGAACGGTATATTTGATTAGTCTGCGTGCGTATACACAATCAAATATTTTGTTTTTATCATTATAGAAAATAGTTGCATATGCACTTAAAAACTACTCTAAGGCTTGTGATTCAATCCGAAATTAGGCGGTAATATCGGATAATTTGGTTGGTGCAACACGGCCTAAACAACTAACTGGTAACTAACTGACTGGTCGGCTGGCGCAGTTGGTAGCACTCTGCCTTCTGAGCCGCTGGTCCTGGGTTCGATTCCCGGACAGGTCAAACATTTGTGTGTATGAACATGTCTGTTTGACCTGTGTCTGGGTGTGTATATGTATATAAGTGTATATATCAGTCATCACGTTACCATAATACAGGCTCTGCCTAGTTTGGGACCTGAAGACCTTGTGTGTGTTATTAAAAAAAAAAAAAAAACTTTAAATAAATCTATACTAGATCATAATCACAATACAAACCATAATTACTTCGAGTAAGAATAAAAAAACTTGAATGGGTTAAATTGCTAATATTATATAACTATCCTGCGACATTATGAATATAAAGAGTTTTATGGGTAATTGCTTTACCATCATGTTAAGCGGAACGTAGGTTCAAAATTTTTAAGGGAAAAAAATTGGCTACGGCTAGATTTTAAACCTATAACAAAATACCGATATTAATACAATAAAGCGACAGGACGGTCTTATGAATATAGTTTTCAAAATATTTCAATGACGAGGACATGTTATGATACTAACGTGACTAGAAACAAAAGAGCCTAACTGGATGATAGGATCATTCTCCATTTTTGCCATACGCTCCTGTCAATTCTTATACTTGTATAACAACATTTTCATATTATTTCTTGAAATAAAATTATTTAAGGAAATGTTTTACTACTTAAGGAATCCTTACCCAACGGCACAGGTGGTATGTAGGGTGTAACATCACTGGGCGGTATTTTAGTAGCCAATGGAGTAGCAGGTCCGTTGACAAGCACTTGTCCTAGATAGTTGAGGATCTTCTGAGCTCTGTTTTGGGACGCTTTGAACATGAACAGTTGAGGGTTTTCATCGATGAAATACGTATCTACGGCACCTGAGGAAATACGTACGGATTACGGATTAAAAAAAAAAGTGTAGTCTTAAACTAAAAAGATATTCAAATTGTTTGAGGCGAATATTCGGCTACTATTGGGACTTGAACCCACGACTACAGAATACCCTTCATACTAGACCCCATCATCACTTAACATCAGGTGAGATGGTGGTCAAACGCTTTGCCTATCCATCATAAAAAAAGGCCTTGCCATGTAAGCTATAGCAAAATATAAACTTCTTCATATACCCACGCCTCTATCGCATAGAGGTAGGCAGAGATCTGCAGCACAGCCTTCCAATTGCTTGGACCTTGACAAACTTTTTTCGCTTCATCCACGCTCATCAGATCTTTAATACAAGAGCGTCGGTTTAGAGTACTCTGTACCTGGCTTGTCGTGGCTGGTGCCGTGGAGGTACCGGCCTAGAATAGTACTCCCCATCTCTTCCCGCGGGTGCCGTAAGAGTCGGCTAAGGGATCACGTACCAGAAGGTGGGCAGCAGCGCCTTCTGAGGATCGGAAATCATACTGCGCTCGCCAAACCGCCTGCCAAGCGTGGCGAGAATTGACAAATCCCCCTATATGGGGTAGGCATATGTCCAACAGTGGATATCCAATTGCTGAGAAGAAGAAGAAGTACCTGGCTTTTTCTTAGAACTTCCTCAATTTTATTTCGGAACATTCGCCTAGCCCTTAATACATAGGCTTATTTTCATCATCACCACGCGGGTAAAACCGCGGGGCGCAGCTAGTGTAATTATAATATATATACTGATTTATATATACTTCTTTAGGAGAAGGTGTTAGAGTTGACTTCTTTCTTCATACACCAGTTAGTATTTGTTTATATCTTATTTTAATTAATTAATTTAAATAAGATTTACGACGAAGACTTAATTTCGGCAGATAGGGGACAGTGATGTAAATTACGTACCATTGAGGAACTTTTGATTCTCTAGCACATTGAGCAGAAAGGGAATGTTGGTTTTGACGCCGCGGATACGGAATTCTCGTAACGCGCGGTTCATTTTCGCAGCAGAAGACGGTAAGTCATGCGCGTGAGATATAACCTGGAAACAATATACCATTGCCTCAAATATATAATAGGAAAAATGTGCGTGACTAACTGACAACACAGTTCAAACCACAGAAGACATTGGACTGAACATTGGCCCACGTATAGTTATCACGACGCGACGTAGGAATCCGTAATTTTTTTCTTTAATTCATCTTTTCTTTAAATTCCATAAAATTTTTCATTTCTTTAAATCTCATAAAAATGTTGAATGAGCGATCTATTTTTGTACAAATATATTTCTTACTAATTCCGTACATAGCCATTTTTAATCAAGTGCAGTGTCATTCATATGATAATGAATGCTATTTCATTTTATGTCTTAAAGGACAGTTTCATACGTCAGATATTATTCATAGTCCAGCTGTGTGGTGAGCTTGAGTGCATAGTGAAAATCAAAATGAAAAAAAAAAAATATTTATTTCAGCCTTTAGACAATACATTGTACAAATACAATTGAATTTGTATGAGTGACACTCAAAGCTGTATCTAACAAACAAAATGGTGTATTATCTAATGCTGGTAAAAGCCTTAACATTTGAACCGAATGATCTTGTGATCTTCACACTAGGCAAGCCTGTAACGTGGAGATCTAGATACGATTTCCTATTTAAATTTAACAATTTACTGACACCTTAGTCTAGCTTAACTAACTAATAAGTAATTTTTGCAAGTTGCAAAATTGAGTATTTCAAAAATATATTTATGCAAAAGGTGAATTATAATTTGCTTGAACAAAAAGGACAGTGTATATTTGGCGGGTACATACAGATTCATATAACTAATAGTAACAGTTACAACAAATACAGATAACAGTATAATATTATATTATATATAAATAAATATATCATATTAAATATTCATTAAATATAATAAATATATATATATATATATATATACATAGTTAATAACCATTCATGTGAGTTTGTATTAAGATTATTATGGTATTTCTTCTTTAAGATTTGATTATAAGAATCTTTTCAGTGCTATCATAACTTAGAGACAATAGCCAGTTTTGAATTGTTTTTTTCGGTTATAGTACTAAATAATATACTATTCTATTACAATAATGTACATTCGTGTTTCAAACTTATTTTAGACATACTCAAATCGAGACATATGTGGCTGTAATATGATGTTATCTTAGCATTTATAGCTGTTTTTTTTTTAAATTATACGATAAGGGGTAATTTGGAGGTTTTACAAAAAAAAAATCAATCGTATCAGCTAGAGGTGGTGAAAAACACTTACTTTGACAAGTAGAGAATCATAGTAAGGTGAGATGACGGCACCGGCGTAAGTGGAAGCCGAGTCAAGACGGATGCCCATACCCTCACCAGATCTGAAACCATGCCAAATATGATACTTCTTGGTGGATAGTTTTTTAAACTATTCCATACATTGCATAATAGTTAAAGAAAACTAGTTAGTATACTAACATACAATTTAATGTTTATTTTTAATAAAAAGTAGTACATTTTAATTTAAAATTACTTTTAAAAGAATGTCACAAATTATGCTATATTTATGTGTGTCACTTCAGCGTTGTCATTTAGAAAAATAATTTAATTTTTTTAATTTAAATATATTGGCAGATTGTGCCCATAGAGATTACATCAAAATTGCTTCAATATTTTAATTAAACAACAGCGATAAAAGAAAAGTTATTTAATAAATTAAATATTAAAGATAGAGAAGCATTAGTAGTCGTAACAGTTTTTATAGTAAACTACGATTTAAAACACCTAAGAAATATACAAAAATATTAGTAGGAGGCATAAAATAAGTGTGTGAAAACACAAAAAAGCCTTAAATTTCTGTCTGTTTCGGAGATAATCAGTGCACACAAATCTGTAAAATTTCTATACAGATTTTTGCAGTTATCAAAGGCGTACTCTCACGTATGCTGTGTCGCAGGCACCAAATAGTCTATACATAGCAAAAAGTGAAGTCACTTCTCACATGTATCGGCCTGTGTATGCGCTAACTTCTTCCAAAGCTTGCGACGGACTGAAACGGCTTTCATAATCATCTAAATATTTTTTTGGCAGTTTTACATATGTATCATTGAAAATCTCATATCATATCAAATCTAAACAACCCGCAATTACAATATCATCGAGGTATGCGAAGCACTTTTCTGTTATTGGAGTGTAACTCAAAAACCGCTTGTCCAATTTTGATGAAATTTAAATGGGACCACCACAGAAGTATACTTTAAAAAACAAAAAAAGAATCATCAAAATCGATTCATAAACGATCCGCGAACACACATAAAAAATATACGGTCGAATTGGGTAACCTTCTTTTTTTAAGTCGGTTAAAAATACACTCTGGAACATACTTTAAAACTAACTAGGGTGCATTATTACCTGAACACCTCAATTCGGCCAGTGCTGGGTTGGAAGTTATTACCAGGATCTTCAGTTGTGACTCTGCACTGTATGGCGAAACCTTGTGTGTGGATCTTGTCTTGTGTCAGACCCATTTCTGGAAGAGTCATACCCTCGGCAACTCGGATTTGTGACTGGACGAGATCAATGCCAGTCACTTCTTCTGTGATCGTGTGTTCTACTTGTAGCCTGGAAAAACACATGTAATTTTTAATGAGATCAATTTTAAGTTTTGTTATTAAAACTGACGCGGTTTTGACATATTACGAATGTTGAATACGATATGTATCGTGTATTAAATAACCAACTTACATGTAAGAAATATTTTACTGAGGTATCTCCTCAGTAGGTGCTCAGAGGGTCATTGACCGTGGTCTATGCCACTTTGTAGAATATATTATTTTATGAATGTATAAATCACGGGAATTACTCACGTAGTAATAGGATTCCGACAGTTTTGACCACATTATAGTACATCGTCTTTTTCAAGGAAAATACGGAGCGCTCGCCTTGTACTGTTTATTTTAAGTATAAGATATGAAAAAAAAGCAAATTCTAACAGTGATACACAATAGTACGACGTAGAATATACTGTTCACAATAATAATAAAAAAACATAATAATGGGGAAAATCACAATATGGTTGAACTTTTTTAGTTTGCTTGAAACATATTGGGCTCACTATGCTAGCGTCTCAAATTTTATGTACTGCATGTGTACATACAAGAAACTTCAGATGACATAAATATACGTTATACCTATTTGCATCTATTGCCCCGTGACGTTCACCAACAAGGCGGAGAGACGACCTGAGTAAGGTCACAGAAAGAGACTAGATGTGGACGGCTTCCAACCAGCCCTTGTGGAGGTCAATGAAGGAAGCTTATGTCCAGCAGGGTAACGGCTGGCATGATGATGATCAATTACTTCTACATCATCTCATATGTGTAACTCACCTTGCATTGACTTCGATGAAGTAAAAGTTCCCTGTGTTGTCCAGTAAAAACTCAACTGTACCCGCGTTCTCGTATCCCACGGATCTCGCCAGATGTGTGGCGCAGTCAACCATTTTTTGTCTAACCTGCAAAAAATACACACATACATATATGGACGCCTTTTTCCCGTAAGGGTAGACAGAGACTACAGACTTCTGAATGCCATCATCCCGATTCACTTCATTCGCTTCATCCACGCTCGTCAGGCCTTCAAAGGAGCGTCGGTTTAGAGTACTACGCTGCGATCGCTTCATAAATGATTTTTTATACTGTGTAGATCTAGCGTTCACCACTATCTCACTTGATAGTCAGTGAGGGTGCGGTCGAATATATTATCACGCTAGACCTAGAATTATCACTGTCTCTCAAGGACTGCTTCTTGAACACACTATGTGTTTGGTGACAGTTTTTCAAACTTGAGGGTGGTAGCTAGCCAGACGGGTACTCGAAAGTACCCTACCACCATGCTGGGAATTTGATAACGGTTCCTTTCCGATTACCTTCATTGGGAGCTCAAGTTGTTATTGGGGATCGAACCAAAGTCCGTCAGTTTGACAGCCGAAGCTCCTACAGCTGAGCTATCATCGCTTCAAAAGATACCTACCTATTCACTCGTGACTTGAAGGTACCCAGATTGTATCTAGACGGAAAGACAGATTTAGGCAACGAATTCCATTCGTTAGCTGTACGCACTTCAAATACGGCATTGAGCGAGCCAGTGGCATATTTCCACCTCGCATTGAGATTATGGCTAACACTGATCTCTCTTATAATAAGAAATTCGTGTCCCAGCAGTGGGACTTAATTATGCTATTAAGTACTGAATAAAAAATACCTCAGGGTCCAAACTGGGGGCGGGTGCGATTTCGACGACTTTCTGGTGCCGTCTCTGTACGGAACAGTCTCGCTCGTAGAGATGGACTACGTTACCAGCCTTGTCACCTGCAATCATATTCTATTTTTAATGCAGAATCATGAAGAAAATTGTTAATTAATCAATCTTGAATTAATCGCCAGATTTTTTTTAGTCATTTATTTACCTCGACGATTTGTCCAAGTTGCATTGGTCGTCGTTACTAAAAGACTGGAGAATTTACTAAATGTTGTTCACGCGATCAAGTCCCTATTAATTTATTAACAATGTGTTCGAATCGCGAAAGTCTAAAAATTACAAACGATGAAAATGTTTGATACTCCATTCATTTTGTGCTTAATTGACTACAGCTGGTGCTTGATTATCACACTGTTTTATAAATGTAATCGCTGCGGCCCGCGGTTATAAATAATAATTTGAACGTAAGTTTCGCCTAGCATGTTGTTAAGGCAATAAACCATAAAACTCTTAATAAATGAATTACCTAGTAACTGCACTTCAATATGCCGTGGCCTTTCGATGAATCTCTCAATGAACATAGACCCGTTCCCGAAAGCGTTGAGAGCTTCGGACGAAGCGATCTCGAACGAAGAAGCGACCTCGCTCATTTCTCGGACTACCCTCATACCTCGGCCGCCTCCACCGTATGCAGCCTGCAATATTAATTAGTTATGTAAGTTAGTTATAAGCTTACGTTTGACCGCTGTCTCTTTTTCTCACTCAGCTTTCGGTAGATAATACAATAAGTTACGAACGACACACACAATGACATCACATGAAACATCCACAAACATCCATTCTCCACACCCAAATGTTTGCCCCTGCCGGGATTCCAACCCAGGGCTCCGGAGACCAGAAGTCATGAGACTGAGTTTGAGCCCACAGCGACCGTAATATTTTATACATACCTTGAATATAACTGGTAGTCCATGTTGTTTACAGAATTCCATCGCTTCCTCTTTCGTCGTTACTGGACCATCGGTACCGGGGACGATTGGTACTTCTGTTGATATAATATAGTAATTAGTACATAATATGGTATCGCATTTAACTGGCCATGTTTGACGGGCAATATTAAAAAAATACATGGTAAACTTAAAAATATATTAATGCCTCGTTCCCGTAAGGCAGAGACCACACAGCCTTAGCCTTCCAATTGCTACGATCCCGACACACCTATTTAGTTAGCTAGTCAGCATTTACTTAGTCGTTTACTCAGGCATTATAACCCCCGCTACATTCACTACACACACTACCACTACACACACACACACACACTAACACACACTGATGCGCAACAGTGATTTATATATAATATACTAGCTTAAAAACTTAAATAGTTTGATATTCCTAAGGCATTGTACTTAGATTTCAACTTATATCCACATTTGCGGCATTGTACCCAAGATGCTGGCAGCGTTTCCTCTTTGTATTGCTAGGCTAATACGTTGAGCGAGGAAGCTGCCAGCTCTTCGGTCTCCTGAGACGTCAACCAGATTAATTATAAAATATTATTATGTACCTACATGGGTCATTAATCTTGTCGGAGGGCGCTGGTGTCTGTAATACAGTTTATAACTACCACAGACATCAACGGTCTATATGTATATACTATTATTACCTAGTGCATACCTAGTTTAACTCCAAAACCTCTTTGGCTTCATCCACGCTCATCAAACCTTTCATACAAGCGTCGGTGTTGGAGTACTCTTGACAGTAGAGTTTTTCGGAGTACTCTTACTCTTTACTATGATAAACACCTCGATAGTAATGCTTAGATACAACTAGTCTAATTTATAACCTTGAAATGGTTTAAGGTAATCGTGGGAAGCATTACAAATCATTCGTCACACCAAAAACTATAACCTAACCCTATTTGGGCCATACTTAAGCTTAGATTTACTACATACATGTTTAATGTGACGCTGTTGGATTATGTAAATAAATAAATAACTAAACTATAGCACAATAATTTCCCCAGTTAAAGCATTCGTCGAAATGGAGTCATAGCGAATACCTCAAATAATCCATAACTAATTGAAATTTAAGTTTCGTGGCGTCAGCCTAGAGTTATTGAACGTTACAAGCACTGGCACTGATTACCCTGACCTTGTTCCTCATTTCAAGCACGTTAGCAAGCTGTTCAACCAAATTTCATGCATTTTAGAACAAATTGAAAGTTGTTCTTGTAAAACGTACAATTTAATATACGTACTAGCATCAATGGCGGCTTTTCTCGCAGCGACCTTGTCTCCCATTTGCTGCACCACAGCCGGAGAGGGTCCGATGAACCGGAGACCAGCGTTGATGACGGCACTCGCGAAATCGGCCCTGAAAGGAGGTGAATCTTTGTGTCAATGAGTTGTCTGTCGAATTAAGGCTTTAAGAGGTGCCCATGATATTTTTTTTATACTGTATAGATCTAGCGTTTGACCACTATCTCACACGATGGCAAGTGACCATGTGGATGTAGATAATATGACGCTAGACCTAGCATACTCACTGGCTCTCAAAGACTGCAGCCTGAACACACTATGAGTTTGGTGACAGTTTTTCAAACTTGAGCGTGGTAGCTAGCCAGACGGGTACTCAAAAGTACCCTACCACCATGCTGGGAATTTGATAACGGTGTTACCGTCACCGGAAGCTCAAGCTGTTGTTGGGGATCGAACCAGTGTCCGTCAGTTTGACAGCCGACGTTCCCTCCGCTGAGCTATTATCTTTTCATTACAGAGGCTCCCTGATGTTTACAGGCGGACAGGGCAGGACAAATCCTGATGCTGCGTGTTGATTTCAAATATTACAAAAATATACTTCACAGGTGACCTGAAGGTGCAATTTATATTTATAATTTAGTTAACAATTTCTGTATTAAAAACAAGCAAAGGCCATATTTCCAATTCTGAACAAAAAAGTCACGAATAACTTACTAAAACTACAACGACAGGATCTTCGTCCACTGATAGGGATAGATCTAGTCACAGGTCACTGCGACCTTAACTACCATCTACACAAGACGGGAGCTACAGACAGTCCCCTGAAAACGAGACTGTGGAACACGTGTTACTGCACTGCGAGGCCACAGAGGGTATAAGAATCATAACCGGACTGCGTAAGGCTGACTCTTTGTTGTCTCTGAATACCTTCTGACTTAAGTAAGGTCAGAATTTCCATTTAGATTCTTTTTCGGGCGCTATTTGCGTTTCTAATTTACCTTTCAGAAAGTAGACCATATCCAGGGTGGATAGCGTCGACGTCATTTTCTTTAGCCACTCGAATAATCTCAGGAATGCTCAAATATGCTTCTACTGGTGCTAGACCTTTGCCGACTATGTATGACTCATCTGCTTTTTGTCTGTGAAAATAAAACATTTTTTGGTCAAAAAACATGAAAGCATTGGATGCCATGGAATTATTTTTCCAAATATTGAGATAGTAAATTAAATATTCTCTATCTTCAATATCTTCATAGGCAAACTATTAATATGTGAAACCTTTAAAAACTGTAAAGGTGGTCTCGCCAAGATACGCAAAATAATTGTACTTAATACAAATGTTATTAAACAGAATTTTCGTGAAATTGTACTTTAGACTTTATAAATTCATGGGCTGAAGATCTATTGATATTTAGTAATTGGACTTGAGTACGTAAATATTGCACAGAGTATATAGTGACTCGGCAGATGGTTATATTATTATATTGGTTTATTTATTATATAATGTGTCCTATAGGCACTGTTGTTTCACCACTCTCACTTGACGCAGTGACTATATGGTCGAAGATGGAAACACGCAAGACCTTGAATGTCAACTGGCTCTCAAGGACAGCTGCCTTAACACACTGTGTGTTCGGTGACAATTTTACAAACATTAGGTGAGCCAAGCTGGTGGTACAACCACCATGCTGTGGATTCGATAAGAACGTTACCTTCACCGAATGCTTAAGCCTTGGGTTGGGACCGAATTAGCAACTGTCAATTTGACAGCCGATATTCGCTATGCTATCAGGGCTTGAACGCATTGAACAGTCTGATGATCTCGCCACAATTGGGTGTGTTAGATAGATAGATAGAAAACTCTTTATTTGCACACTATTTCAAAAACACACATATAAAGAAAATAAACAAACAGATATAAACACAGTGATACAAAAGGCGGCCTTATCGCTTAAAGCGATTTTTTACAGGCAACCAGGCTGGTGTGTTATACTTCACAAAATATATCATTAAGTAGGCTTGTAGTCCATTAGGTGTATTATTAATCTTTAACGTGGCTTAGGATGTAATGTACCTGTGCATTTGCATTTTATCCTGTTCACTGTATATAGCGACAGAGCGGATGCCCAGCTCTGTGCATGCTCGGAACACTCTGATGGCGATCTCCCCGCGATTAGCGACGAGAACGCTCCTGATTGGCTTGTATTCTACTTTGGTATCCTGAAAACAAGAATGTAGTCTTGTACATTGGTCTGTTACATTTTATAACTGCAGTTTCCACTGCGAATCAGGAAAAGTACACAGAAATAACGAGAAATTATCCATATTCAGTTTGGGGAGTAACAGTACAAAAGATTGAATCGATAAATTTCGACAGAGAACATTTAGGTTTTGTTTTAATTTCCAAACTGAATTTTTCTTCGGTTGTGTTATACTTGATCATTGGATAAATAGACAGTTTTGAGTCTATTGGGCTTATTTTGTTGAAAGCCCTACATCTATACTGATACGAATATAATAAAGATGTAAGATATGGTAGTGAAAAAGTATTTTCAAGCGACCACGTTAGCTTATGCTCACAGCATTCAACGAAACTTGGATAACAAATTTGGTATGGGCTTTGGGATACTTATGTAATGCGGAGCCAAAACGAAGAATAAAAAATTGGTTGTCTGTAAAGTCGGTTTACGGACGATAGATTTACGTGATAACCTCATAATCATTTATGACTTTGACTGACTTTGCCTTTGACTTTGACTGACTTTGACTTTGACTGACTTTGACTTTGACTGACTTTGATTATTTTATGTAATACAAAACTCAGGTGGAACGTTACGCGAAACGTTACTATTTTTCATGAGTGTTGCTGGTATTCATCAATTTATAAAACGTTATCACGTCAAAAAAGTGTGACAAACAAAGACAGCGTACAATTGCACTAGATATTGAAAATCCTAAAAATAAGCCTATTAATTTATTCAAATGACACTTAGTCGATCGACGCGACTCGATACTGATTTGGCAAATAACAGCATGGGTCCGGCTCGTAGATTATGGTTAATACTCCTCGGCCTTACAGAGAAAGACCCTTATCTCCGTATTGGGAGCGTAAGATTATTGTTATTATGATTAGAGTGAGAAGCTAAAGCCATTGTGAAGACACAATGCAGTTCATTACACCCAAAATAAATAACACTGCTCTCTGCAGAGAATTCTAAGCACTTATTCGTAACACGTTGAGTATGACGTAATTCAAAACAATATTAACCATTCAATACAAGGATTTTCGCCAGATCAATTGAAAAAAGAACACGTTGCTCATTATCACAAAAACAATAAACAAACGTAAAGCGTTTAAGACACATACCACTCATAGATAACGTTATCGTTCGACTTATCGGTTATCGTTATACGTTATCATATTGTTTAACAGTTTGCCACTATTATTGTGTAGAAACTATTATTCAACCTATGATTGTTGCGTGAATATCACCATAGGTAACGTTATCTGTGTGGTACTTAACAGCTAATAACGTTAATCTAGCTTGAAGAGGTATTTTAATGCTCTGGGTGAAGTATGATTTGACAGGATTACGTTGTTATCTACGTTATGGTGTCATGAGCAAGCAAACGCCCTTTGGCTTCAAAACATATTTCAAAGACTTTTCAATTGGATTCGAGGATTTTCGTACAGCAGTAGCAGTTAGCTTTCATTTTTGACTGACTCAAAAAAAACTGTCTGTATTTTTATGTATGTTCACCGATTTCTCCCCCATTTGTGGACGAATTCTCAAAATGCTTTTTTATACTTCAGAGGTGCTCCCATTTAATTTTCACCAAAATCAGTCAACCTGTTTTTTTCTTAGAGGGGGCTCATTTCCCAGCAGAGAGACCGCTGGTTATTATATACTACTAGACAGTCGTACAAAATATATCACTACAGTTTTATTTTTAAAGTAATGTATGCATAAAATAATATTTAAAAAAGTTTTTCTAAAGTAAGAAGTATTTGCTTGAAATTCTATGCTGGTATTTATAAAGTAACAAAGGTAATTTGATAATACTCTGTTTTACTTATCTGCTTACTATAAAAGTGAGCCGTAATATGCCCGATAACGATAGCGCGACGAGCGATAAGACAAAAAATCATCTGGCCATGGCCTTTATACGAATTGATTTCTTTGGATAAGTACAGTCCGGTGCAAAGTTCAATGTCCACATAATGTATTTAGCAGCTGAGAGGTTCTCAGCACCGGTTTGGCCGCATTTTCCTGTTACCTGATTTGCCTCACGAGAACAGTAAATTTTTTGGGTGTAACAAGTAGCCTATGCGATATTCATAGATATACTATGATCTATATCTGTAGTAAGATTTATCTAGATTCGTTTAGCTGTTTTAGCATGATTGAGCAACAAACATCCATTCATCCGAACTTTCGCATTTATAATAGTAGTAAGATGTAAGATGATAACCGATATATGGTATGATAATTCTGTTTAAAACTAACATTTTTATTACAGTTGAGACAGATTTTATTATATTTATTATTTATATTTTTACAGAGACAGTTGTCAAACGCAAACTAATATAATATGTAAAAAAAAAACTAAAAATGTGTACTGATTTTTAATCAACCTCACGGGATCAATTGTGATTGTGTACCGATTTCTTCACCCTCAATTATGAAGTCGTCCAACACTTTTCAGTTGTTGGAGTTTAACTCAAAAACCGCTTGACCGATTTGGATGACATTTTAATGGGACCACACGGAAATCACCAGTTTTCAAACAAAAAAAGGATCATCAAAATAGGAGGATAACCTTAGAACTTTCAACTGGGTTCACCCAGTTGAAAGTTCGAAGGTATGTTATATAGGTTCTTTTATGTAACAAACATAAGAAAACATACGGGTCGAATTGAGAAACTCCTCCTTTTTTGAAGTCGGCTAAAATAAAATTAAATATTGTATTTGCTCGGCTTGCAAAAGATAGATTAATACTTATTTTGTAGTTGCTCTTTCAGGAGAAACAATAACACACCATACATTATATATTTTTTTTAAAGATTATATGCCTGCGTTTGCCCACTGTCTCACCTGATGTTAAGCGACGACGCGGTCTAAGGTGGAGCACGCAAAATTAGAAGGAAGGTTCCTTCTCTCCGTTTCACTCGCGATGACAGATTTTTCAAACTTACTTATCACTTATCGTTTTATTTTGGACAATTTACACAATATCATTATAAATTTTGTTATTCCGATGAATAAGGTGAGTATATTATTGAAGTTTCACTAAAATCTATACAGCAGTTTTCCCGTGAAGAGGTAAGCAACACAAACTTTCGCGTTTATAATATAAGCGTGGTTTGTTTTAACTACGATTTAACTTGACATATATTAGTCAAGTAGGAATCATATAATAACTGTTTCAAAACTTTCTGATTTTACCCAGTTTTGGCTAGTTTCATTAAACAAGAGAACTATTACCAGTGCCAACCATACTTTTATTACTGTCAAAGACCCCATTATAAAATAGAACGTAGTAGGTTAACTAAGGTACATATCAGCCTCAATCCTCATATCAATTCTGTATGCGGCATTGATCGCAACTATGTTTGGAAACAATTGCGACACGCACACATTCGAACGAATAAATCAACAGAGACGTTATTTATGTGATAAGGCGTGGCTTAGGGCTCAGACAACCGTACGTACTTGATCGTATTTATATACTTGGAAAAACAATAACACCTTTTCATATTATGCTGTAATTTCCTTGAATGTATGACTTCTTGACGTTAATTTAAGGGAAAAAAAGGTATATATTTTACACGCAAACATTCGAATTTGGAATTTTGGTTTCTTTTTGTTTCCCGTTGTTTTCTCAGAACTAGGTCATTTATAAATTAACATGGTATAATTCTGTGGTGGTCGATGACATGGCCAAATTGACAAGGTGGACAGACGACCTGACTAAGATCGCAGGCAAGGGCAGGATGCAGGCCGCTTCTAACCGGTCCTTGTGAAAATCAATGAGAGAGGCAGATATCCAGCAGTGGACGTCCTATGGCTGAGATGATGAGGAATTCCACGGCTGGATAAATGCATCTCTTATTGATCGTCACAAGGAGCAGTTAGAAGCAGCCCGCATCCATCCAGTTAGCATTCTAGGTTTAGCGTGATAACATCTTCGACCACATCGTCGATGACCATCAAGTGATATAGTGGTCAAACGCTAGATATAAAACTTTCTCTACCGTCTTACCGACACAATGGACAGAAGACCTGAAAGGGGACACCCCCTTTCAGGTCTTCTGTCCATCGTGTCGGTAAGCGTCCTACGCTGCGCTTGCCAGTCTGTGATAGAAAAACGTTGTTGTGCGACTTTGAGCTTGCTTAGAAGGTCCATAGAAACCATATTTCAGTTCAATATTATTTTATCACTAATAACGCAAACCTATAAAATATTACTATTATAATGAACAAAGAAAGAATCTAAAAAATAGGTTAAAAATAAATAGGTTTTTGAAACTTACCGTGGCAGCAGTCCGAGATTTCACGGAGTTCCATGCTTGAAATTGCGAAGCGGACGCTCTCAGAGCGAAACGCGCCCTCAAAATTTGCATTTTGACACTTAAACTTAGGCTCTAACTATACAAAAATTAGTATTCTTACAAAAAAAAAAACTTAAAAATTAAGTAACACTGAATTATTTCATTGTAAATACAAAAAAATATGTACAAAAAATGGGAATCGTTTGACTAGATTTTACGTGGCGTTCGTGTGTCGTGGTTTTCGGCGTTTTCGGTTTGTAATCTGAAACAAATAAAAACAAGGTTTAATTTTAATAATTTCGTGGTTTCGAAGTAATAACTTGGTTGTGCAAGTTACTGGCTGGTACTATAATTTTATGACGATAGAACGGTTAAGTCAACAGACATTTTTTACAACTATTTTCTTGGCTGAATGTTTTCTATCTCTTTCTATTAGAATGCTTGACAAGCGCTATCGAACCAAATCAAGTTTTACATCCAATCAAATTATAATTAATATGTCACATTTTTTCAGATTACAGCATTTGACTGATCTATAAGCTGACAATAGCAGGTGGATTTCTTAAATGTTTTTGTAGTAGCTGTAGTATTGTTATTAATTATTGGTTTTTATTTTAAATTCCTAGTTTAGAGCTTAGATAGCAAAGCGACAGGAGTGTATTCCGTAGTCCTGGGTTTGAATAAAAATAGAAGCAGATATTTTCCTTCAAAAATTTGAAAGTCAGTTTCGCCTAGCATGATGTTAATGCAATGAAACACAAAACTCTTAATATAAACTCATTCAAAATTAAAACACTATACATACACACTTTATACTCGATAGCAACACGATTCAATAGATGTGTATTCAATATTATCTTGTACATTAATCATTTATTTACGAAGCAATCCGACAAGATAAATACGCTCTAATAACAAAATACAATGAAACATCATATTATTATTACATTACGCTATTATGAAGTATTCACGATAATAGGCCTAAAGATTAAATACCATGTAAAATAATCAGCACATTAAGTTAACTACTAACTATAGAAAGTGATCCTTCTCAGATAACTATTCGCCAAATATAGACAAATATTCTGCCACTAACTAAATTTACTGAAATAATCCAAAATCAGAAAACTCGTATTCTGTGTAACATAAAATTTTAATTAACATAATACTTAATAATGAAATTCTTAAAATTGGAACAGTTTTATTAAATTGCGTGTAGTTTGAGAGGGCACCAAACTATATTACATATCGACTACTTTATGTATAAAATATCAATTTAAAAATACACCAATTTTGGGACCAACTCATATGTGCTATAGCAATTTAAACTTTTTCGTAACTGTATAAGATCATTCTGATTTTAGTCATTTTTGGCTTCGAATATCAAAACCACTATCATATTCATAATTCACCGCAGTCAGAGCCAATGAAAGAGGTTTTACCCTGCGAAGGGACTCCAACGTGGCCGGCTTAGCACGTCAGTTGACCAATACAACAACCGTGCCGAATTGACTTGTGAAAAGAACTAAAATAAGCATTGATATCGTACAACAAGAGAATATGCCAACTTAAATGAACGATTACACCAGATTCGCTTATCGGAAAGTGTAGATAAGACTCCTGTCTCGTTTTGCAGACAAGAAGCTGACGCAATTGAGTTAATTCATCATCATTTCAACCATAGCACGTCTACTTTTAGACCCAATATATTATTATATGCCTACACTCTATTCTATTCTAAATGTCCCTCCTTGGATCTTTGTCTATAATACTCCTATTCACGTAACTTAAATCTGATTCCGCAGAGAACTTGACTCAATAATACCACTATTTTGTATGCAACCAAACTAAGAATTCAATATATTTTATACTTTTTTGACGTGACAACGTCTTATAAATTGGTTTGCCGGGTGACACTTCAAGAAACTGCGTTACGCTCCGCTCACGTTATGCGCTCACAATGAGAGCGAGTGAGAGGCACGCGTCCCTTCCACTCGGGCATGGTTAGCCCGCCTAAGAGCGAGAGAGACAGACATAAAAAGTGAAAGGCACTCAAAGTCGTTGTCACGTAAAACTTTCGCCCGTATACCGACTTTACAGGCAACCAATTTTTTTTACTATAAGTTTGCGTTTGACAACTGTCTCACCTGATGTTAAGTGATGACGTAAATAGTTAATGTTTGTATCATCTTACTTACTAATATTATAAATGTGAGTTCGGATGGATGGATCGTCAACAATAATATTATATGTTTATATGAGGTAGATGTCGCACAAGCACGCGGAAACTGGCGCGGCAAAATTAAGTCAATTGTAGTAATTTTCATTGCGACGCGTATTTCAAGCGCAAGTTTAAACATATAGCTATCCTTTTCTATATTATTTGTACCGTATTATCTGTCGCAGTAAGCATGTTTTTGTCGTAAAGGAACAAAAAATGAGCACCGCGCAGTATGAATATACGTCATCTTTAGTAAAATATCATCGATCGTGACAGTAATACATCCCATACAAACTTTGGAGTTCATCATCTCTATAAAGTGTATGATACAAACATACTCTACTACAGTGCATGTAGCATGAATAACTTCGGTCAAATTTTTAGTATCGTCACCGTACAATAATTGAAAAACTATTACCAAAGTTCTCGCTAAAATTCGGTTGTATATTTTTTGTATGTTTGTTATTTCAAAACTCCCATATTTATTGTTTTTTTCTGCTAAAGGATAATTATAGTTTTAAGTTTAAATAAAATCTTCTAATGTTCAATAGATAATTATTATCTAGTTGAAATCTACCAACTCCAGTTTTAAACCATATTTTTTTATACTTTATAGATGTAGCCCATCTCTTCCCGTGGATGCCGTAAGAGTCGGCTAAGGGATCACGTACCAGGATGTGGGCAGCAGCGTCTTCTGAGGATCAGAAATCATACTGCGCTCGCCAACCCGCTTGCCAAGCGTGGCGAGTATTGGTAAATCCCCCCTATATGGGGAGGCATATATCCAGCAGTGGACGTCCTATGGTTGCGATAAATGTATGAATGAATGAAGAAAAATGAACCATTTATACCATCTAAGGCTATGAGCACCATCAAAACAGATTTCCAGAAAATTCTTTATCTAGCGACACGAAGAATAGCTATACAAACCGAAAACTATTTAAAAAATTACGTCAATTGTAAAAATGCAAAATTGTCTTTCCATTAAAGAAGGCCCAGTCTCACCAGCATTTAAAATTAATTAGGAAAGTGATAACGAGTCCGCTAAATATTAGAAGAATCATGAAACGAGTTATCATCTTCACGATAACTCCTACTAATTTATGTAGGAGTAAACTGTGAGTTATTTGATTTATAAGCGTTACTTTTGGCTCGAATGAAGTAATATTGCTTATGATAATATAAAAAATAGATAAGAGGTACTAATAATATCGAATTTCAAAATCTGCAAGCCATGAGTGATTGATGGTCGATGGCAATAAAACATGGACCTCTTGGTATTGGCCTCATAGACAAGATGTATAATTTTAAGAATTACGTTAGACCCCTAAGCCCGAATATAAACATAAACTAGGTTAATATACGAGATCGAGTCGGGAATGACTAGAACCGTAGAAGAACGAGAGTCTCTCATAACAACCCAGCGGATTACCAAGTGGATTACAGTCCCCGTAGATAGAGCCCGTTAGTATAGCCCCCTGTAGAGCTCGTTGCGACCCTGGGCTTACCTACGAGTAGGTACAAGGCCCATAGCTAGAGGACCACGTTTTGGTTCCATACGTCATCACTATAACACACACTGATCGAACAGGCATTATGGTAATTTAGACGAGAAGTGTTAAGTATATCATCTATTATAGTTATTTTGCGTTAAACTAAAATAACTTTAGCTACATTATTGTGGTCGCTAATGAAGCCAAATTTGACATTGCTAATGTGCGCTGAGAATTAAAACCAAAGTTCAATGTTGACGGTTTCAACCTACTGTCCGTTAACAGAAATATATTTCAGGCATTGTATATTACGTAGTGGTAACACCTTAATTTGATAGCGATATTGAGATGATTGTATGTACCTATAATAACCAATGTACCGGTTGACAAAGGTCATATTTGTTAAAATTTGTGCAATGCTGCAAGCAATTTAGGACCTTTAGCTATTGGAATACGATGGACCGATCAAATTAAATCTGCGGAGGGCGGTCCCTCACACGAGTGCATCAGAATGAATGCAAATAGAAGAAGATTGCGTGATATAGTGAGGGGCGTAACATCTGCACTCCTTACTGACTGAACATGACCGCTCAGTTAAAAGCGCAACGACTGAGAAGATCTAGTGAAACTACATTATTATTTTATTAGTAGGTCAAAATTGGCGGCAAAATTGGTCAATAACGTAGCGGAAAATGACTGCGGACGAACAGAGAGACGCGGAAGGCGACTTCTTTTAATAGGCACTATAGACTATTATAGGGGGAGAAATTTGTCCAGCAGTGGACATTATATGATGATGATTGTGATCTTGCTACTATAAAGAGTATTTGAGAAATTTATTTGTTAACATGATATTTTGTTTCTTCTACTTTTTTCGTTATTTACCACCAGAGTACATGACATGTATTGTGAATTATTTTTATCTTTTTCAGGATGCATGGTCTATATATATAATCTATATATGTAATACATATATATATATATATATAAAAATAACAACAGACCTCTTTTTAAAATAACTGGCACGTGAGTTTTGTGATATATTTCAAAGATTTGTTAGGAGTTTCACAATACAGCGAAACATACCTACTTTGAAGTTCACAAATATTGATAAGATAAGGTATACGACCTGACTATACAAACTGATAAAAGTAATTAAATCCGGATGATACTGGGTATAACCAGACATGAGATATAGGAAGAAGCGTACATATATACCTACAAAACGTTTTTATATCACTTAGTCAGATTAGACTACATAATACAATTACATATTATTATTTTTGATAGTGTTTGACCACATGATGCACATGGACTAAAAATTCGACGTTATTTCTTCTATTATTCTGCTATTTTGATTTGCCGCAAATAAAGACCAATATCATAACCAACCACAGTTTAATCAGTGTAAAAATATACTCTCTTTTCATATAAATGTAAAAATACGTTTGTTTGGAAATCCAACTACCTTGAGACTAATAGTTTGCATACCAGTAATGGTGAAATATAGAGGACATAAGTAACGTTATTAACACTACCAACTGTTATCTAACACCTATATTTGCAAATAAACTTATTTGATTTGATTTGAGTAATATCGACAAGCGTTCAAGACCACGTTCTGCGCGCGACTGAGGGTAGATGACGCCGATGATCCCAGGACTCACTCGAGTAGGAGCAGGTGCTGTTAGAACGTTACATATCTCCGTTTTTATCACTATCAATGTTAGGGACACTCACAAAGATTGAAAAAATCTAATCGAAGAGCTAAACATTTTAAGTACTTCATTTCTACTTTCAATCAATCAATATTCTTTATTACGAAAAAAAATTTTTTAACGTAAAATGCAACCGACTTCGACAAGTTATTTCACACTTTTGAGTGTTGAAGTCGGTTGCATTATTTGATAAAAAAAAATTTCTACCCTTTTCAGTGACCTTTGCTACTCACGGGATCAATTGTCATTGTGTGTTCTCCGATGTCTTCAACCGCGACAATAACATCATCTAGATACGCGTAGCACTTTTCAGTTGTTGGAGTATAACTCAAAAACCACTTGTCCGATTTTAATGAAATTTAAATGTGACCACCACGGAAGTATACTCTATCTAACAAAAAAGAATAATCAAAATCGGTTCATAAACGACGAAGTTATCCGCGAACACGCAGCTGCGCCCCGCAGTTTCACCCGCGTGATGAAGATGATGAAAAGCATATGACACTCACAAGTAACGTGGCATTCCAATGGTAAACGAAAAATACAAAATCTGTAGATTATAGTAGTCGATCCAGAGATACTACAACCTCACAAACTCATAAAACTTAACCTCTTTGTAATATTATTATAGCATAAAAAAGCAATATGATTTAGTCTTTCTCCAAATTAAACCTAATTTTAAAGGCACATAAACGTTCTCATTTGAGTGGCTTAGAAAGCGGGCCGAATGACCGGTCGCCGTAGCGCAATGGTCATTGACATGACTTCTTTGTCTCCGGGACCCTGGGTTCGAATCCCGGCAGGAGCAAACATTTGTGCGATGAGTGTAGATGTTTGTCCTGGGTCTTGGGTGTTTGTGTGCTGTGGTTGTGTGTGGCCATGCTTCCCGCTACACAGGGAATCCTATTGCGGGAGTCCGAGATTAATTATAAAAAAATGACATACATATCTATACATATAATACTTTGGGTAGAATAGTTTCGTTTGGTACAACCTAAAACACAAGATGGTAATTATCCTTCTTGAGCTTATCACAGCTTTCATTTGTTAAAGCTGCATAATCAACTATGTAGTCACAATGTGGGGAAACAGAACTCTATACTAATAAATATTTGCTCTACAACTAATTTATCCTCTTTGGCAAAAATATGTTATTCTTATAATGATCTGATGTCACAATGGGTTCTACTCGTAACTATACTGACCATTGTCTATTTATGGGTAACGTAATTTAAGAATGTAACGTGACTATGGAATACAAATCAATCTATACATTGTAAGTACATATTCATCAAGCAATCAATAAAGATAAATAATTAATTACACTCATCACTCACAAGTGTTGTTAAATGTTAATAATCCACCATTAGTACACAACACCCGAAAAAACACTCTAACGGCTAAAGTTTGTTCGTCATGTGTATATTTGTTACTCCTTCACGCTGAAACAGGTCAACGAACTTGCCTGCAATTGCAATAAAATAGCTTATATGTTGTAATAACACAAAGGCTACCTTTTATCCTGGAAAAAGTATATTCCCCGCGGGATAAGTGAGGTAGCGGCAAAACCGTAGTTTACGAGGGTGAATCAAGGGGGCGCAGCTAGTATAAAATATCAAATATATTGTGTATGCGTGTGTAACCGGGTGGGTGTATGGAGTCAGTGTTTCGTACAACATTTTCTTGCGTTTAACGGGCTGTGTCGAAGGAATATTTCTACTGAATTTTCAAAAAAAGAATATAGTTTGCTTAACAAACCTAGCCTAGGTTGACATTACATCACATGATATTATTAAAATAAAATACTAATAATTAATTACAATACTACAGCTACTCTAAAAAAATGTGAGCAATCCACTAGCCATTGCCAGCCTGTAGATAACTCAAACGCTCTAACCCGCTACCAGTTGGCAGCGTCCCAGAATGCTAGCACCATTGTAACGCTGATACGTTGAGCCAAATATGTGCCAGCATTTTGGTCACGCGTCGCATCGATGAAACGCATTGATTTATGTACGCAATTTAATTTGGGTGGATCAGTATCTTAAAAAAACTGGTACATTTTTTACAGGTTTCTTAATAATATACTCGAGTCCAACACTGGCATCTCCCCCTGAGGCTGACGCTGCCAGGACTATTGAAAAAACAATCTGGACGGCATTAGACCAGCAGTGGACGACTATAACGATGATGATCATGGGTAACATTTCAAACTAAAGGTTATCTACATGCTTTTATTATAATACATAAATCAAATAACACAAGTAGAAATGGTAAAGGGTCGGATGTATTACGAAACGCAATCGAACGCTTTTGGGAATAATTGGGAAATATTTGATATGGTGGCGACATAGATTTTTTACTGGCGTCAAGATAGAGGTTCAATATGATACGTTTAAAATTGATGTAAACAGACCGACACTAGATTGATACGACTAGTAGCGCTTCTACAGCGCAGCCGTAGTTTCTTTAGCAACATCTTAGTTTAATATTCAGTGTAAGTTATTTTATTATGACTAGCGGCGTGGCAGATGTTGTCCTAACGCCACGGGTTCATTAATGAGTTGATGTTCAACAAACAAACAATTCAAAGACCGACTCTCAAACACGCAATAATAAAGGACCCGAAAGAACCATCCCCGGACTACTACTACATCAAAATGGCCATTAGAAGTTGAGATAGCGTTGTGGTGGAGGCCCTATGAGAACGTACAGTACGAGATTTAAAAAAAAAATGTATAATAATAAAAAAGCTTGTTTGTTCTTTATTTCATATATTTAGAAATGCAGATTTGTGTGTAAAAACGGAGCAGTGTTGGCAAATGGTGCCATCGTGTGTAGGCCACCATCTTCCCACAAATACGGATGAGGAAAGCGATGGCTGGCACGCGTGTCAATTCGTGAACGGGTGCTGTTTGCGGACTAAGGTTTGCTCTGGATGCATACGACTTTACAAAAAATAGTGTATATTATTGTATGTTATATATTGTGTATTCCATTATGTATGTATATGTACAATTGTCTTATGTTAATATAATATATATATATATGTAAAACGTAAAAAAAATAAGTTAAAGAAATGGCACGGGCCCTGGAGTCTGTAGAGTGTAATATATATAAATTATATAATTTTAAAAAATACGGACGAGTGCGGGTCGGATTCGCCCACCAACGAGGGTTCTGTACAAATTTGTAGGTATACAATACATATTATCAAAAATAGTGATTTATTTACTTAAATAAAAAGTTTTTTTCATTCTTTGTCATAAATCAAAAACATACATGATAAATCATACGATACTCCACATGACATAGTTAAGTCAAATTTTGGACCGCCATTCCTTGCATAAATAGCCTTTTTTATGATTAAATACAAATGTTTAACTTTCAGAGTACTTTTAGTATAAGACGGTATTACTTACCAAATACTAGATCTACGGAAAATACCCTATAAATTTTGATTCCCTTGCATGTCGAAATATACGTTTTTTGCGGCATAAACGGACGAATTGTTATTTCACGGTAACTTAGAAGTTAAATGTTTTCACAGCTACAAGAGACTGTAAACCTCCACGCGTTCCCGAGATAAATAGTCCAGTCAAATAAACTTTTAAATCAAAATTTCAGTCTAAAGGCTGCATTTTTGATATTATGTAGTTTTAATCGTACAAAAAAAATGTGTACAACATTATTGGGTGCGCAACCACCGGCAAGGGTTGAAAAAAATTTATTGAATATTTCTCTTCGCAATTACTGGAAAATAGTAAGAGTTAGAGAAAAAAGTTCAAAAGAAGATTTATAAAGCGTAAAATTTTACATTAAAAAGGTTCTGTGACTTTTTCCTCCGGTCAAAGTTAACTCAGTTATGAACGTTTCCGAGTTTAAGAGATAAACGTGAATTTTAAAAAATCGCAGATTGTAGAAATATAAGCTAATTATGATTTTTTTATTTTTTATTACATAAATAAAACCTTATCTTTAATTTTAAAGATACAAATAATTTCTTTTTCGCTATATCAATTTGAAATTTTCAAATTGTTCTTTTTTAAGTTTAGATATTTTATTTATATAACATCATCATCATCATTATTCATATGCATCTTTCTTAGATTAATTGCTTATGAACACTTACTTATCAATAATTTTATAAATTGTATCGTGTGGTAATACATATGAAACTATTTCTCGACTGCCGTTGAGGAAAAGTTTGCAATATTAAAATTATTAAAAAACATGAATAACAAACATCAAGAGACTAATTAGTATGCGGCGCGGCGGCGCGACGGTGTGGCAGCGAATCTTCACTAATTAATCGTTACAGTTAAAACGAGAACTATTAACTAAACTTAAGACACAATAAAAGTATGTTCTATAAACAGAAATAGATGTATAGATAATTATGAATGTAAAAAAACACGGGAATTACTCACGTAATAAGTCAGAGGGTTCCGACTATAGTTTCAGCCTCATTCGGTGGTGTTTTTCAAGTAGAGTACGGGCCCATCGCGTCGCGGTTCGCACCGTATTTCCGTGTTTTACGAGTATACATTCATAATGTGTCAAAATCACGTTAGTTTCAATAACAAAAAAGATGTTTATAGATTCAGATTCTTTATTTAGCCTTATAACTATGACCGTTATATTAGGCAAGTCATTATACAATGCTCAATATAACATAATACCTACAACTAAGCTTAAATCGTTTTTAGCAAAATTAAACAAGTATAAGTACATTATTATATATATGTGGTACCCGTCTTTACATAGTCTAAAAATTAAAGTGACGATTCGAGAAAGTAACAACTGTGTGTGTGTGTATATGTATATAAGTATATATATCAGTCATCAGGTTACCATAGCACAGGCTCTGCCTAGTTTGGGACCTGAAGACCTTGTGTGAATGTTAAAAAAAAAAAAAAAAAAATAGTTTTGTTCGTTTTCGAGTTATTTAATTTCTATTATTTTTATTTTATTCCGGCAATTTGAGGAGGTAAAAACGCTAACAATCAGCATATAATAAGAAACTCACGCCACTTGAGAAACCTTATAGAGAATTGATTATAGAGGTACATACATGAAACGAACCACTTCGCAGACACAATCGAAGGAAGCCAAAACAATGCATTCTGATTATAAGTAACAATCAGACGACGCTATTATATATATATAGTCCAAATAATGATGAGATAAGATGGAGGAGAACAACCTAACACGCAATATAGACCAGGGTCGATTATTTTGAATTATTCACATAAATTTCGAGGTTATGTAAAAAAGTGTGAATACAATAGTTGTAGATATTTTTATCACCTACAACTTTGCCATTTAACTTTTTTACATAGGACTTGTAGTTTTGCCTTCCCCTTCCCGACCTCAGTTAGCAAGTAATTTATTTTTCCTTTCATTTTTCTCCTATTCTCTTCCTTTTCTAATGGGTTTCATCCTACTAATTTTTTTTTTCTTTTTTACCATTTTCAAAGGCCCTGGTGTAATACATCAGAGTAACAATTTAACCAGATATTCTACCGTCCAATATAGATATTATTCTTCGATTCTTTCAATTGTTTAATAACATTCCTTTGCTGTTGGTGTAGGAAAGTTAAAATATGGAGTAGTGAATATGCCTTTCACTTTTTCGAAAGGGCAGGCAGATGTGACGTAAGTGTTACGCCAAACAGAACAGAGTATGTAAACTGTTTGCAATTAACCTGTCCAGTAGCGAGAACAGAACATGAACAATATAAAGAAAACTGAACACTTATAGCAACAAACAACCATACAGTTTATTAAAGTCATATATTTATATTTTGTATATATATTGAAATAAAACGAACCTTAAAATACTATACAAACTGACTTCCACAACAAATACACGTCCTAATGTTTTCTGGAACTTATAAGTTCCAGAAAACATTCTAGACCAGTCAAAAAAAAAGACCAGACCAATCTAGAAGTATTATTTTGAGTAAAAACTATTTTTATTTGAATCATTTTACAAATCACGTTCTGCTGTAAAATTCATTGCCGTGGGGTACCGGCCTAGAATTGTACCCCCTATCTCTACCCGTAAGTGCCGAGTCGGCTAAGGAATCACGTACCAGAAGGTAGCCGCAGCTTCTGCGGATAAAACACTTACACATACACACTACAAACTTGTAACACCCTTTTTTGTCGCGGGTTAAAAATAGCCACTAGCGATCTCCCATCCAAGTTGCGACAAAAACCGGTTCACCCGTGCAGGAGTCATCATGCCGCAGTCGGGAACCTACATACACAGTACGAAGACTCTTTTTGTGTCGTGGGTTAAAAATAGCCATTTCCTATCCAAGTTGTGACCTCAAAGAGAGCTGCTACCTAGTCTTTCTAGGTCTCGGTTAATAACGCAAGCTCTCTTACAAGTATGCATATGATGTAACAACACATAAGCGCCAATAGCGTGCGTTGAACCCGCAAACATGTTGATATTATGCTAATTAAATAGAGATTAACGAACTCCGATAAAAAGCTGTTGAACGTACGTAAACCAGTTTTTAAGACCAAACAAGATAAGCTACAGGATTTCACGAGAATCAAGTATGTTCATGATTCGAACTCAATGCGATGCAGAAACAATGTACACCTACCCACCTACAATTATAAACAAGTTTTTATTAGTCACGACTTTTTAAATGCATTGTGACAATAATAAAAATATTGTATTGTATAAAATGTACCAATTGTAACCTAAGAACTGACAAGCAATCATGTGGTATACACTTACTCTCCGAACAGTTTCGAACGAATATGCAATGACTTTACACTGTTTTTACGGGTATAACGTGGTACCTACTTACGCGTAGTCGATATCACGATCGACAATTGTCGCGGCGGCCACCGCGAGCCTCAGCCCGTGTCCAAACTCAAAATGTAACAAGATCATACCTTAGAGTACAGCTCCGTGGATGTCATTACACGTGTAAAACTGTGAGTTGAATTTCATTAGGTCAATCACCTTTCAGTTAAGACGCCTCAAGTATTTCCAAGTTTAAAATTCTTACTCCATAAGTACTAATTGTTCTAAATTTGTATTGTAACAAATAATTTAATAACATAGGTAATAAATCGGTGTAATGTAATAATACGTCTACAATAATATATATGATTGGTGGATGACTGGCCGGTTGGCTCAGTTGGTAGCACTCTGCCTTCTGAGCCGTTGGTCCCGGGTCCGATTCCCGGACAGGTCAAACATTTGTGTGCATGAACATGTCTGTTTGACCTGTGTCTGGGTGTGTATAGTATATAAGTATATATATCAGTCATCAGGTTACCATAGTACAGGCTCTGCCTAGTTTGGGACGTGAAGAACTTGAGTGAATATTGTCTTTAAAATATATATATATATATATATATATATATATATATATATATATATATCTTATCTTAATTTTGACATGTTTTACCCGTGCAAAGCCGGGGTGGACCGCTAGTATATTATAATTATAAGGAAACTGCTATATAAGCGTGTTGTAAAATGCGTATGATATTATTCGATTTTTTATTTGATTTGTTTTTAGTTTATTAAACTATTCCATAATTGAATATATTTTATTTTATCGTGATAATATCTTGTAGACTGTTGACTACAGCTGATAATTGTATTATCTTGACAATCAATGTGATTAATTGTAGGAATCAAATATCTCAATGGTCAAAATCACAATCTTACAGATACTGACATGATCCGGTGTTTTTTCATTAATTATCGACAAAAGTAGTTTGATGTCGGCCCGACAATTACAAAACGACGAAGATAAGAAGCATCGGCAGATTAAAATCTAAATTCAATTCAAGTGTATCTCAATTTTATAACCAAAACTTATTATAAAGACTTATTAATAATTAAGTTTATTGTGGAAACGAATAAGGATACGTTCGCGTATTTGGGATGGCCAACTAGAAAACTATCTCGAGCTTTCCTACTTCTGAAATTGTCACGGTTTATGCAAATTCGTTCAGCCGATTCAGCGTGAAGGAGTTACAAACATACAAACGTCAAACTTGCGCCTTTATAATTTTAGTGTGATAATGTAATGAAGTCCTAAGTCTGCGTAACGCTATCTAATGACACAGATCAATAAATATCTATTCAGCCAGACAGTACACGAGCCTAATAACCTGACAAACATACGCCCGAGAAAAATAACAAACCAGTTTGATATAAAGGGCATAAAAGGCGAACGTTAAAAACAAGTATATTTCTAGGTCGAATGGAACACGTTTTTTATAAAAATACACGAACACGTGTTTTTAGTAATTATAAAAAAGAAACTTTACTCATATCTACTCATATCATCAAGCCGTGGCGAGTTGATATAACGTGTATCTAGACATGAAAAGGCTGAAGCTTCTTTATGGATAAAGGGCGTCCGCAACTGATAGCTTATCAGAGGTAGAGTAGAACTATCGTTAATAAGTAGTAAGACCTTCGGGTAAAAGATAAGGTCACTTTAGAAATACGTAAAATGTTACATTCTTGGTTTTCCATACAAAAGCAATCATGATACATACATATATGCAGATCAACTGCATATATATATATATGTATCATGATTGCTTTTTTTCTACAAACAGTAAAAAGGCCAAAATGTTTAATGAGAGTATCATCATCATCTCAGCCATAGAATATCCACTGATGGACATAGGCCCTTGCCTTTTTTATAGTTGATATCATGAAATTTTTTAAAAAAAGAACAATCCCATTCCACTAATATTATAAATGTGAAAGTTTGGATGGATGGATGGATATTTGGTACTCAATCACGCTCAAATGGCTGGACGGATTTGGATGAAATTTGGTATATAGATACTTTAGCTCCCAGAATAACACATAGGCTACTAAAACGTAAAACCGCGGGCCGCAGCTAGTTCGGTCATATTTCGTGAATGTAATGAAATATTCTAATCGTACTTCTATCATTAACGAAATTGTCCAATCTAACTAATGTTCTACAGAAAGTCTGTGATGTATCCATAACCGAATCAATTCGGCTAGTTAGCGAAGACTTCTGAATTGGGGGGTAGCAGACGGCCCCACCTGATAGTTATTGGTCACTGCCGGCGATGGATATCTATAACACCAGTGTTATAGACACGCCCATCTGCTGATCAGCTACATAGTATATAAAAATACCGTTTGAAATTTTTGGCATAAATAATAAAATATATATGTAAGTTGTTACATGTATGTTTATTTATTCCGTATTTAAAATAGTTGTATTGTACCCCGAATTGCACGCGTGTCGATCGACAAGTTTAGATAATATATCATGACCCCTGTATAAACTCTACTTAAGGTTAGTTAAATTTTTTGTCGTGTCGATCGAATATATATAAAAGATTAAGAATATATTAAGCCTTGTCTGGGTGGTGGCAGTCTAAAGGTTAATGCACAGAAGTACAATAAAATGAACACCCGCTATTAATAGATTTCTTAAATATTTAGTATACCGGTCTTCATGAAGACGCGCGCAAATTGATACTTATTGAAACGATTGAAGACAGTTAGTGTCCATTACAAAAACAATGGCTCAAGATGTTTTCATTGCATAAATTATGGGTCAACTAATCTCATACGTCAGTAAAAATTAAACGAAAATGACACCACTGATAAATATTGCCCTTTAAAAATAATATATACAATAGAATTGTCCTCAAGGCAACATAGAAACCAAGTCAATGAAGGAGGAAAAATTAAATACCTCAAAAAGATGTAACGCGAACCGGTGAATATAAAATGCCACTGTCACGTGCACACACCACGAAGGTCTAGTAACGACTGAGTAGTGGCAGTGAATAGTGACGCTTTGTTGATTGTGGTTGTAGCATGAGAAGCAGGTCACAATGTCCTCTATTTATCAGCTAGGTTCAATGGCAAGTGAGGGTTGTTACGTAGCCTGGCGGCATAGATAATCTGTTCTATGTCTAGCGTCAAGCGTGATGGCGATTAGAGTAGTCTGCGATTGGGGGATGATCTGGAGGATAAAATTCCGCCAAATAAAGTTGATAAGTTTCGTCTAGCAATGGGTTTATTGAGATTGAGATATTGCTTGAGTTAGGATATTTTAGATTGATTATTAATTTAATAAAAATGATAGGTACATTAATAATACACAATAATAAATTGCTTGTGTTGTGATACTGTCAGGGTTAACGTCTTTGTTTAAGAGTAGGTTGGCCTACTTGATCTGCCATTTGAGATTAGTGGTGTAGAACAAACAAAATTTTAAAAATCAAAACTGTAAAAATAATATATTCAATGCATACACAATATATAGCGACAAGCCATTTTCTGGGGTTTTTAATAAGCAACATTACCTTTGGATGAAAAATTTCAGCCGAAGTGCCAGTCAGCTGGCTCTGCTACACAATTAAATTCCAGGAACTGACAGCTGACAGTCTAATTTAAATTTCTAAATAACCTTTGGTTATTGATTACCTGCTTTAAAAAGGTATAAGCAGTATAAAAATGTACTATAATGTAAATGAATTCAACATCTATGATTTTAAATGACTCATGTAGAGAGAAACTAGAGAACCTTGGTCTACTTAAGTACAAATAAAGCCAATTAATAAGTTAAACCTTCATAGTCATTAAGGGTATTATATCATAGTACCAGTACAAACTGCTTGTTTTTACTTTTCTCGTGCTTTGCTGTTTGCCCATACCAGCATTTACAGTTTCACTGGGTGGGCTACATGGAGGGTGAGCGTGAGCGGGGGTAGATTTGGGTGTACGTGATAGGAGTTGGATGTGGGTGAGCGTGATAGGAGTTGGATGTGGGTGAGCGTGATAGGAGTTGGATGTAGGTGAGCGTGATAGGAGTTGGATGTGGGTGAGCGTGATAGGAGTTGGATGTGGGTGAGCGCGATAGGAGTTGGATGTGGGTGAGCGTGATAGGAGTTGGATGTGGGTGTGCGTGAGAGGGTGCGGGTGTGGGTGAGCGTGATAGGAGTTGGATGTGGGTGAGCGTGATAGGAGTTGGATGTGGGTGAGCGTGATAGGAGTTGGATGTGGGTGAGGGTGATAGGAGTTGGATGTGGGTGAGCGTGATAGGAGTTGGATGTGGGTGAGCGCGATAGGAGTTGGATGTGGGTGAGCGTGATAGGAGTTGGATGTGGGTGTGCGTGAGAGGGTGCGGGTGTGGGTGTGCGTGAGAGGGTGCGGGTGTGGGTGAGCGTGATAGGAGTTGGATGTGGGTGAGCGTGATAGGAGTTGGATGTGGGTGAGCGTGATTGGAGTTGGATGTGGGTGAGCGTGATAGGAGTTGGATGTGGGTGAGCGCGATAGGAGTTGGATGTGGGTGAGCGTGATAGGAGTTGGATGTAGGTGTGCGTGAGAGGGTGCGGGTGTGTTCGTCTGTGAGTACGAAAGTTGAGCCCTCATAGCTCAACTTTCGTAAACAAAACATCAATTTTAGGGGAGGGAAAGGGCTAGACTTCCCTGTGAAGGGGAAGTTGCGGAACCCCCCCGTTTTTGAGATATATTTTTTTTAAAACCTCACTACTTTCAGTCATTGATTTTAGGGGATGACAAAAGGGCAAAGGGGTAGGGTGCGAGAGGGTGGGGGGGTCAGACAAACAGTACAAGATTGTATAGAAGAGTTTTTTTTTATATGCCTTTTTAGGGGTGAACACTTTAATTTGACAGCTCTTAATATAATTCTACAAGAAATCCTCGGTTTGCAGCAGCAGAGAGGCTAGCGAAAATGTATTGTAGAATGAGTAGCCATAATACATGCAGAAGACATCCATCCTAGAAGAATAAATTATCTGTTATAGACTAACAAGTCTTTCTAGGTTTGATGAGAACTATACTGTTGTTCCCACCTGTTCTATAATCTTAGATATTTTTGTAAACAAAGAGATGTCATGCAAAGTCACTGACATAGTGGCATGCCAGTTGCCCAAAACATTTTACACAAGTGAAAAATATCTTAGTCATTTCTAGTGTACTATACCTTCTATTATTATATGCCTCTTTAAATTTACGTTATATATTACGTTACAATGTTACTGATTAACAAAGAAACATTCTAAAAGCAAGATAGCTTGAGCAAACATAAAAAACAAACATAAACATTAAAATACACTATTTTTAATCAATATTAGCGATAAGACCGCAGATTGTATAACCTTAAGCTCAATAAGTACTATACATTCCTTAATGTTGATTTTATGATATTCAAAAATTAGAGTTAATCTATCTATCCACTTAATTTTTAGGAATTGTAGAATCACCCTATAAATTATTCATACAATTCTGAAAAACTGCCTGATTTAAAGCCTGTTTGTTGCCATTTATGATAAATATATCACTAGTATGATAAATTATGTTGAGTTGGCACATGTCACTTCCACCTTTATATTGTGTGGCTAATACAGTCACATTATATATCTGCATGGTGACCTGTCTGAAACCTTCATCTAACAATAATTAATTGTTTTATTTCATTTATCTTGTTATTATGTGCAACATATTCCTTAACCTGAGAACATACTCATTTGGGTTGTGTTTAGAGGGGACTCGGTGAATGATGACACCATACTGGGTGGTGAACTTATGCACTACACTTATGCACGACCATTTGTTATTAACTAGACTCATATGCTCAATGGACCTGACTGAGACTCCATTTCCTAAAGAAATTGAATAAACTAAAAAAAACAATAACAAAAAGAAGATAAACACTAATAACAGTCACCAATAAGTGTTACAACAAAGCTCAATTGCATAAACATAGGAAGAAGCATAATCAAGTTCGAGAAAACAAAATAAAATGGAGAATGACAACAACAATAATGTTTAGAATCTATGCAGTCCTACAGTACAACAAAATATTTTCTACCAACAAAAAATTTTTATTATAACATTGCTTAGAATAGATATTACGTTAAAGAAAGTAAATAGTACCAATCTTTATAATTGAAAAGATTACTACTAGGAAAAAGTATTTAAATAGTGTTTTAGGAAAATTTAGTAAACCAACATTGTAAAAGATATTTTTTCCGCTGTCATCCCCTAACCCCTTTGTTTATATAAAATATGTAAGATTTTGGAACGGACTTTATCTACTAACATTGGGGGACTACCCATAAAAAAATAAAATTATTTAATATTGAGGACGGTTCGTGTACCCTATATGACCAAGGTAAGTCATTGTTTTGTTTGAAAGGAGGCCGACAATAAAAAAAATAGCAACTGTGTGATATACCATAAAAAATCATTTAGTTCCTCATAGAGTGTTCCCGTCTGTACAAGATATTTCGAAGTAGAACAAACATGAAGTATGATAAAATGTAAGACGGTATAAAGGAATTCGCAATAAATAACATTAGGCATTAAATTCGCAATAAATTATATTATTATGTACACGAAATAATGTATGTACTTACTAACCCAATGCTTTGTAAAACTGAATAATTTAGGAATTATGTAAAATACGCTTACCAGTTTAACTCTCGGCGTACGTATTCAGCAATATAAAGTTTTCCTTGCAACAGTGACAGTGAATATATTTTACTCTAAAATGTATTCGTAAATAATTTTGAAAAGATTACACAAGAATATTTTTTTATGTAGTGTCTCAGTGCTGCCAGAATCAAGTCTCGAGCATAGATCAGATAGAATACATCTCGAGCATAGAGTTTCGCTTTCTGATCAGTGGTCTCGAGTCTCGATCTTGAATTGCCATGCTTATGGAAAGCCTTTAGCGAAGGCATGGCAACACATTTTTAGAAAAAACGAACAGAATTTCGCATAATGCATGAAAAAATATCAAAGACGTGTTAGATAAACTAACCTCATTAAAGTAGGATTCAGTCTAAATTGACAATTGTTATAGAGACCGGAGTCTCTATAACAATTGTCAGGAGTCTCTATAACAATTGTCAATTTAGACTGAAAGATAACTCTTAAGTTAATATTATTGTAGTCGTGTGAAAGTCGTAAGATCTATTAATGTTTTTTTCGACTAATAATTAGCTATTTTTCTAGTCACGACATTTACCAACTTTCGTATACCCTAATGAAATATAAATTTGTTGATTGTTTTAATTGCCGAATTAGTCGAACAATTCTTTAGTTTTATGCTAAGCAACATATTCAGCGATTCATTTTTGTCATTTTTTTTATATAATAATATATGTTTATAGTAACGTGCTAATCGTTTGCTAATTTGTGTAGTAAACGTGATTGTGTATGTTTACAACAGGACATGTCACATGTCCAGCTATTTAAAGATGGGTTGACATCATTATTAATAATATGTTTTGAGTAAAAGCTAAGTGATCCTCATTCCCTTTATCAACTACGACGGATTAAACACCGCACTCAAGTTTGTACCACTTATATAAATTGTGTCATCTGAAAGAAAAGGTAATTCACACCAATGATGTTTTACTAAAGATGAAGTATATTCATACTGCGCGGTACTCAGATTTTGTTCCTTTACGACATAAACATGCTTACTGCGACAGATAATACGGTACAAATAATATAGAAAAGGATAGCTATATGCTTAGACTTGCGCTTGAAATACGCGTCGTAATCAAAATTACTACAAATGACTTAATTTTGCCGCCTCAGTATCCACACGCTTGTGCGACATCTACCTCATATAAACATATATCATTGATTCGCAGTAAAAAAATTCACGCTTAATTTATTTTATTTTCTCATCATGTACGACACAATGCCCTATGTATAAAAACTCCTAAATTAACTCAGCGCTCATCAGTATTGATGCCTTGACGTATCTTATCTCCTCTTGTAATTCTTGCATCTTTTCCAAAGTACACTGGAAAGTTGATCGTTGATCCAGTATCGGATTTACGCATTTGATGCCAGGAGTATTTGTGTGTTTCTAAGAAAAGCTTAGTCCTGTAAGTTTTAGGTTACGGTAAGATAAGATTACCTTTAATCTATATACACAATATAATCAAACTTTACACCTAATAATTTTCAATCGGTAAAGTTTTAAAATACTTTTTATTTTACTGAGAGCTTAAAAACATAATTTATGAATTATATTCCTATCATTTTATAAAATATACATGCTAATAACACTGAATTTCTATTACTACGTAGTAATTAGTACGTAGTAATAGTAACTCAGTGGCTAACAATCCGCTCCGCTTCATGATAACAATGAAATTAATTAAACTATGAAGGTTTTACTTCGTCTGTCTTGTCATTTTTACGATGAATTACTGGTTTAGGTCGACCTAATAACATTTAGGTACACGATAATGCGGCTGTTTATATGAGTCTAATAATATGACAAATAAAATTTTCTTTCGGTAGAAAGGGGCAATACAGGGATAAGACGGACGTTAAACATCATAAATATAATAGATTGCTCCCAAAGAACATATTCGCGTTTTGAACTACTGAGCATGCAATCACTCCTATAATCCTAAAGAAAGAATCTTGATCCTAGCCTTTAATAAAAGGTCGAAAAGGTTTTGTTGGAGATTATCTAGAGTGCTTTTTATTTTGCGCTCACCGTGCATACGTTCGTACGTAAGGATTTAGGTGTTATGAGATTAATTATGTACTGACAGTGCTGTCACTCGTAAGCAGATCGGAACGGATTGTGTGTGTGACAGCGCGCGAATTATTTAAATGTCAGTTCCCATTAAATTCATGATATGTAGTAATAAGGCGTGTGCTACAGGGGATCTCTTGACTGAGAACTTGTACTGGAAATAAAAGTCAGGACGACTATTAACAGTATATTGGCTCGCAGTATACTTGACACAATAGTACGATTTAATGTTAATGTTACAGCAGCAAGATAAGTAGTAATGTGTAGCAACTGTGTATCATCAAAGATGAAATTAAACTAGTATTTGGGTTGTGCATGGGCTGCGAGCAGCCGTCCTTAACGACGTGCATGTGTGTTATTTTGAAGCAAAAGTCGTAGAGTAGTAAACTTACAATTACTTGAAGTCAAAAAGAGAGGATTACTATTACGTGTTACCATGCAAGTTGGAGTTTTTAATAAAAAAAAATACGCAGTAGAGTAGGACCAAGATGGTACACGACTTTTGATATGGGAACCCACCTTTAAATACAGAGGTTAACGTGGGCAGTTGCCTCGGAGGCCAGTTCGATATGTGGAAAATAGGTACTCATTATTCAGAACTTAGATTGCTGCGACAGCAAAATGTGCGAGCCGAGCGAGCGAAGAGAGCGCGACATGGCAGCGCTAAAAATGATGTAGGTAACGCAGATCACTAGGTTCATCAACACATCTCCTACACAATACCTTAACTGAGTAGTAAGTGAAAGAAGAAATGAGATTCATTGTATAATACAACATTTTTTTTAGGTTTCTCTTTTAGCGTCCCGTGACTACACACTGACCAAACACATAAACTCCCGTATAAAAAAACAGTGAAGCCAACGTATAATTCAGATAACAACATTATTTCCAAAATCAGTAAATATTATAATCTCTCGTTTTGTAAACGAAAACTCATGTGTTTTTTCATAAGCAATATTGATTCGTTTCTATATATAATTATGTCAAAATGAGGATCACAAATTAAATAGTGATGAGGACATCACAGGAGTTAAATTTTAATGGAGGAAAGGGGAAATACAGGGGCGAGGGGGGAAGGACGATAAACTTCATGTAATGGATTGCTCACAGATTTTACAATCGGTTCATAGATCAGATAGAATACATACTAGTAGTGAATCGGTTGTACGGACAAAAGTTTTGTCGACGATGATTACCGGCAGTGAACACCGTTTGTAGCACGTTTTTATAGAAAGCAATAGAAAGTTGAAGTTGTAATGGTAGATTTTTTGGTGTTTTATATTCTCTGCGCGACTTTTTCAAGAAATGAGCACGATAAATGTACCCGAAGATACCACTGGTTGTTGTAGAACGTGTTTAAATGGTGTATCAACAAATATGTACGATATATTTGACGAAAGAGAAGATTATTTTAGTGTGGCCAAAATGTTGACTACTTGTACAACAATAGAGGTAAAAAGCTGGGTTAGAAGCGCTATTCTCAGGAACTACTGGTTGGGGCTTAAGGCTTTAGACTTTTTTTACCATCACGCCACGATCAGTAGGAGCAGCGCATTAGTAATGTCGCTGGGCTAAATTTTTTGTATATCTTCAGTAAAAAAAGATGTTTGCATAAGTTACTTCAATGCGGACGAAGTTGCGGGTAAAAGCTAGTCTGAAATATCGTTGAAAAAACTATGTGTTAAATGTGAAATTCTAGTGTAACTGTCTGAGTCAGACTATATTATAGGGCTCTAGATCTTGTGAGGTACCTACTGACTATTAATTACCAATTTTTCACTGACCATTAAATGAGACAGTACTTACATCAAAGGAATAATAATTCTTAATACAGAGGGACCTAGCTAATCCAAACTTCTGACAATCCGAACATTTCTTAACTCAGAATGACCCCTTTCTGCTCGCTCAAGTCACTGTCTCAGGTACTATAAACATATTTAAAAAGAATTAATTGTAAGGCCTGCCAACTTCTCAGCAATTCCAAAATTGTTTCAATGATATTGAAATAATCTTCCTGTTTTAGTTATAAGTCAATTAACAAGTTACTAGTCTGTTATCATTATAAATATTATGAAAAAATGAAAATAAATGTTGTATGCGATATGTGTTGTCAATACCAAAATATCTCATCTAATTTGCCATTTTTCAGATTGATGAGGCTGAGGACAGACTACCAAAGAAACTTTGCAGAAGCTGTTACCACTGCCTCATGAGCTTTTATGACTTTAAGAGAGTAGCTGAAGAAATAGACCAAAAACTACATGAGCGCTTTAATAATATACAACTGTTGGAAATGCCGATAAAACATGAAAATGATACAATACAAGTTTTAGATGAAGTTGGTGTAAAAGTAAAAGATGAAGTCTTAAATTGCAGTGATGACAGCATCCTTGATAACAATTGTGTCTCAAATAATGAGGAGGAAAGTGATAACCAGATCAAAACAAAGTTTAGAAGAAAAACTAGATTAAAACTGGCATTTGTTGAAAGAAAAAAATTATTCACATGTACCATTTGTTCACAAGAATTCAAGTATGAATCAAGTTTCCTTAAGCATGTAGCTAACCATGATCTGACTAAAGTTTTTACGAACAAAGAAGATGAAGATAGTTCACTTTTAGTGGCATGTCCAATCTGCTCCGCTACATTCAAGTCTCAACATTCTTTAGCTGCTCACACAAGGAAGCATGTAGCCAAAGGTAGAATCCTAGCATGTAAGTTCTGTGAGAAAAATTTTAAGAAGATGAGTCATTTGAAAAGACATGAGCTCTGCCATGATGCTAACAGACCATTTAAATGCTCACAATGTCGCAAATCATTTGTAACTGAAGCAACATTAATGGATCATATGGATTATAAACATAAAGGCATACGGCCACATTTATGTCCAATTTGTTCAAAAGGGTTCGCTCACATGTCTGTATTGTCAAACCATATGAAAATTCACACAAGAGAGCGTCCCCATTTATGTCCCACTTGCGGTAAAAGGTTTAATTCTACAGGAAATTTGACCCAACATGTTAAAAGGCATCTTGGACTAAAAACTTTTGGATGTGACCAGTGTTCTAGAAAATTTGTTACTAAAGGTAAATTGAGGTAAAAAGATTTAGTATCTTTTTTTTGAGTATCTTTTGCAATTCTGCCAGCCTATCTCGCTATTTGGTCAAGTTTACAATATCTTAAAATAGTACACAGGCATGTCAAATCTAAACTAATATAATAATTGTGAAAGTTAGATTAAATAAAAAGTTTTTTTTTCATCCTTCATCATTCATCGAAAACTATACATCATAAAATAATGAAAAGTCAAGTAACTCAATTCTAAATTTAGACTTCCTTGCAAAGACTCTGTTTTTTATGATTTTATTACAAATGTATAGTTTTAGACTTATGGCGATGAAGAATGTAAAAAATAACCTTGCTATACTTGTAGTATAAACTATTCTAGAGAAACAAAAGGCGGACTTATTGCTTAAAGCGATTTCTTCCAGTCAATCTTTTGTTTTGGAGGATATTAAATAAACGTAACGGTGGCATGCTTTCACCTGATAAACAGTAAACTAAATTAATAATAATAAATTTTGTTGTTTGAAGTTTACAATTATGGAAGAAACTCGCGATAGTTTTTAGACTCGCCTTTTATGAATTCATAATTTAATTATGTAAGTCAATAGCTTGACATTATTATTGTATATTTATTTTCTATAGAATTATGACATCTTGGAGAAAGTGGTCTACTACTTTTCAGCTCACAGCTACCCTACAGCTGAAAGTTTAGTTTATTTCATTTCCATGTTGCCAATTTTGCTGCTGGCGGTCTTTTATATTGAAGGGGTTTAGTCTGCAGACCAAAAAAGATCCGCCTCTGTTTGTTGTCATTTTCGTGAAGTAATTTCTTTCTGTAAGCCTATTAACAGTATCTGAACTCATAAAATGAATTGCTGACCCCTGACATAGGCAAGTTCACTGTGGTGAAAAATGTAGTGACATTCCACTTTGTCCCAATTTGTTTGCCGATTTAGCCTAATAGATTATCAAGCTAAAGTGGTAATAGACAGGACGGACATTAGTCGAAGAACTGTTAGGGTAAACGTGTTTTACAGTGGAGACTGTGAATCGGCAAACCCAGTATAGGAAGGCCTCAAGCTATGTATGGATTGATGATTATCGCAGATTAGCTGGCAGCAGCTGGATCCGGAAGACCAATGATCGTGTTTTGTGGTTTGTTATTAGAGAGACGTACGTCCTGCAGTAACTGATGATGATTACTAACTAGGTACAGAAGTAGAGTCCTGAAGCTATAAACTTGGCTTTTTTTTTAAGAATGTCAGATTTGTGTATGCAAACAGACCAGTCATGCTCACGAAGAGGTGTTGGAAAACGGTGGCATCGAGTGTTGGGTCTCTACCTTCCCAATCTTCCCACAAATACAGTTGAGGAAGGCGATGGCTGGCACACGTGTCAACTCGTGAACGGGTGCTGTTTGCAGACACCGTTCTGCTCTGGATGCATACCCAAATCGGACTTAAATAACTACTACTCTTGTTTAATATTAATTTTATTATTCTAGCTTAGTTTATATTGTTTATAAATTGTGTTCCTCACTATACATAAAATGTCTATAAAATTGTCAATCTATCAATTAAGTTTTATGTTAAAAAAGGCTGTGGAGAGTAATGTTTCAAAACAAAAAACAGCTTTTAAGGGCAGGATAGATGCTCACCATCTGTTGCAAGACTTGTCTCATCATTTTACTATAAAAAAAACCATTTATGCTTATAATTTTAGGTGAACTGAAAATTCACAAGGTGACACACACGGGGGTAAAAGCGTACTCATGTGAGCAGTGTGGATCTTCGTTTACGGCACCCAGTTCACTCAAGAAGCACATCCGCAGCCACCTTGGACTTAAGTCATTCGAGTGTGACTCTTGTCCTATGAAGTTAGTATATATACACACTTTTAGTGTATATCTACTTTTGGTATATATCCACTTTTAGTATATACCCACTTTTAGTTCATATCCACTTTTATTTATTGTGTGTTCAGGAAATCGCATATAAAGTTATCAGTGCATATAAAGAAAGGAATAACGCATGTATCGTGTGCACAAACTATCATTTTTCTGTGACATAGTTGTACCAGAGAAATGACAGTGCTGAGTTCAATTATTTCATGTTGCGAGAGTGAATCCTGTTTTGGTCACTGGTGATTTTGCTTTACTTAGCCTTTGCTTATAAAGTTCTACGTTTTTTTTTCAGATTCACATTCAAAGAACACCTGAAGGTTCATTATCGTATCCACACGGGTGAGAAACCATATCGGTGCGACCACTGCGAACGAGCATTCACTCAAAGCGGAGATCTGTTGAAACATAAACGGGCACATTTCGGAGATCATTTGTATAAGTACGTACCAGTCTTGTAAGCAGTAGCATCTGGCGTTGAAGCAATGGTAGCCTAGCGGTTTATGTATCGGTTAATCTTTTTAAATTATAAGCCTGTGTTTGGCAACTGTCTCCCTTGATGGCAAGTCTATGACGACGCGGTCTAAGATGGAGCACGCAAGCCTAGAAGGTACTTTTTGTTATTAAAGCCGACGTGGTTTATGAACACATTATGAATGTATAAAACACGGGAATTACTCACGTAATAAGTCAGAGGGTTCCGACTATAGTTTCAACCACATTCGTTTTCAAGATGAATACGGGACGCTCGCAGACGCGGTCGCGGTTCGCCTAATACTGGAAGGTACCTATTTACTCGTGGCTTGATGACTCCAGGATCTGCTCAGACACGCGGTAGCGGGTCACAGGCCTTGTTCAAGCTAACAGAACTGGCGAGCAGCAACCGTGTGTTGTTATAAAATAATATGTTATGTTGTTATAAAGCCCACCAAAAACATAAATGTAAAAAAGGAGAGCTAAGTTTGATACAAAAATTATGCTTGGCTGTGGGCGTCTCCGCAAAAAGAATGGAGATCTAAATGAGTGCCAAGTTTTATGCAAAATCGAAATATGTATTTATAGGAACAAAATAACATTATGAACAAGTATTAAACTCTAATTCTTTGCTTTATTGGATACCTATAACAATGGCTGATATTTAAAAATGTGAGATCTTAAAGTAGGTTAGATTTGACTGTGGTGGAATGAAATTATGAAATTCCAATGCACATTTCCGAAGTCAGATCCACCGATAGACAAGCAGAAGAGAGATATTCTCTCTCCTCTCCTGTCTTAGGATATCAGTCGGTTGGCCACATTAGAGGCCCTTGGGCGGTCTGAAAACTGACATCGGATTCGGGCTGGGCAATACTGTATTCGTCAACCTGCATTGGATAGCGTGGTGGATTAAGACCACCGACGCTTCATTGATGGCCGACACTAAGAGGCTCTAATGCGAAGTCGCTCAAGTTTTTAGGCTGCATGCAACAGATTTTAGTTTCCTTTTATGATTTGACGTAGAGCTGCGTCCACTATCCGCATCTGCGCCGTCCGGCCGCCGCCACTGGAAATCATATAAACCAAACTGAAATCCGTTGCGTCCGGTCCGGGCCAATAGAGTTGTACCCTAGGGGTACACCTTAGGAGTACCCTATAGATCTAAACGTAAACCGTTTTGTAAGATTATTAAGTGTATGAGTCATTTTTGAGAAAGTATTTGTATCTCTAATCATCATCATCATTATCTTAGCCATAGGACGTCCTGGCTCCATAGGCTGGACATATGCCTCCCCCATATAGGGGAGATTTTCCAATACTCGCCACGCTTGGCAGGCGGGTTGGCGAGGTCTAAAATAGTGTTTTAATTTGAAAATTTGTCTATTTTTTTTTCCATTTTAAAGATATATTAAAAATTATGCAACTGTTTATTTTGAATGTATGTCAAAATCCAAATGTGAACTTCATAGTACGGTACCTAATGCGGCTTATACCTATATGAAGGTCGGTCGCTTAGGTCATTCCGTCTGACCTGAGTATCGAACCCGATCCATCGCAAAGTCGACATGACAATCACGTCACTGGTATAAAGATGACACTTATTTTTCAGATGCGACGAATGCAGCGAGAGTTTCAGACTGAAAACAGAGTTACGTAGCCATATTTCCGAGCATTACGTGAGGTCATTGAATGGACTGGAGCATAAAAAACCTGCAGACCAAAACACGTTATAAGTTGTTTTTATTCTTTGATTTGGCTCCGCATTTCATTAGCATTTAGTTAGTGAAGTGAACTATATTAATAGTGACATAAACACATAATATATACCTTTAAGCGAACATATAACACCCGAAGAAAACTCATTTTGGAAATATTACAAATCGTAATTCTTCGTCAAAATTTCCCGCCACAATGATATGAGTCTTCAAGACATTGACATCATTGTGATAAATAGCCACAGAAGCCATAATTTAAGAAGAAGAATACTTCAGTATTAATCAGTTATCAATGCTGTATAACAGTGTATAATATTTAACATAGATGGTGCTAGAAAGACATCCCCCGTAATATGTGTCGGTAACAGATTAGTAAATACAGATTGCTCGAGGAGTGCTTCTATAGCTTAGTTTGCAAAGTCACAGGGCGAGATTCTCTAGTCGTGGGCTCAAATCCTATTGGAATTTTTAGTTAGAAATGTTTTCTACTTAATGAAAATGGCTGATCAAAACTTTCAACTCGAAAGACGAACGCCATAAGCGTTGACTATAAAGTTAATAATGACCAAAGAACAATTAATATATAATAGAATGGACCAATGTACTACAAGAATACTTACAATCGCCTAAAGACAATTTTACGCCGGAAAAAACCTCATAATTCTCAAAAATGTAGATGGCGCTACAGGTTTGAATAATTTTGTAGTCACAGAACGAGTACTGACTAGTTTTACTAAGTTATCGATTTCTATTCTTTTTCGAAGGTTGATTTAATGCTGATTTAATCTATAAGTTGATTATAAAATGTATATCCTGTCGATTTATTTTTAGGTATGCGCCATCTAGTGAACCATCGATGCGTTATTTTGAACTAAACCTGTCTTACAATCGCAGCGACATCTCTCAAAAAAGCAGAAAAAATATGAATTAAAAAAATATAAATTAACATCAAATCAACTTTCGATTAAAGAAAACAGATCCATAACTTAGTAAAACTAGTAGGTATTCGTTCTGTGGCTACAAAATTTTTCCAAACATGTAATCGCCATCTTGATTTAGCCTGGTATTATGAGGTTTTTTCCGGCGTACGATTTTCTTTAGGCGATTGTCACCCTTGTAGTATATTGGTTCATGGTAATATATACTTTTCTGCTTACTTGTTGCTACTGTACAATGTCTCGGCTTACCAAATTTGATAACTTGGCTGTTCCCCCTAAAACAAGTTCCGCCAGAGGCAACACTAGTAGGGCTATACATATTTTATTTACTCACTATAAAGTTTGACGTCAAGCTATAAATTAATATACATAGTTACCAAGATATTATATTTTTATTCAAAATCAATTAATCAGCCTATTGTGCATTCGCGACTCGCATTTCAACAGTCGAAACTAGCAACATATAAAAATTGTATTGTTTATTAATGAATTTTATTTAATCAATTGTCCTATACCAATTACCAGTCGTCTTTAAACGGTATTGCACTTAATGGAATTGATTTGTTCTGCATGGAATAAGGTTGATTATATTTTTTGAACCCAGACATAATTATCCGTTCGATTTATTTTTCGTCTTTGTGATTTATACAAGTATACAAAGTCTACCTAGTATGTATGTTATACAATGTGTAAATACGATGTAAATAATGTACAAGTATAAGGATACACGCTTTATTATAATAGATACTGATTTTGGCTAACTTTTACCATTGGACAATTGATAACACAAGGGTAACACAATCGCAGAGAAAATCATTTCATTAAACATTCTCAGGCAGACTGAGCTCGTAGGTCGTTCACCTGCTGATAAGCTACACGCTCGTCCTGAACAGTTTTGCTACTTGTTCAATTTCAGGCGCTGTGTATTGTGGTATCTAAAATAGCGTCATTTAAAAACATTTGTTTGTCCCCTCATACTATCGCGTTTAAAATAATAGGTTTTATTTTTATGCTCGGAATTCTGACCCTTTAACACTTTTTTTTACTTATACATATAAGTTTGCGTTTGACAACTGTCTCACATGTTAGTGATGACGTTGTCTAGGATTTAGCACGCAAACCTAGAAGGTACATATTCACTCGCTACTTGAAGCCTCCAGACCCAATTGAAAAGAAAGGTTACGCATAAACATGTTTATATAAATTTCCGTGTTTTTTCTAGTCTTAACTTTCGTTAGCCTGACGAGAATAATTTGAAACACGAGGACTTGATTGTACGGTAACTAAAAAGACTTATAAGACTAATAAAAATCCTGCTTACGCGTGAGGGAGCCACGAACCGCCAAACCCTGCTATGTACAAAACAAAAGGAGGAAATGAAATGAGATTTGAATTTTAGGTATATCTGAATTATAAAACTCATTCAAAATACTTCTGTTAATTTTCCATCAAAGTTGTGTGTAAAAACAATTGTTACACTGAAGTAATAAAATTTAATTTAAATAAATGTTGCTATTATGTATTTCGTTTTATTTTAAGTTTTTAATTTTATGTCTGAGGATTATATATTCTTAGTCTTCATGTCCTTCGATTACACGGCATTTGCACGTGGACCACTAAATAAGTTGATATTTTTTTTGTTACCGGTACCTATATTTAATTATCTTTTATTGAATTATCAGTGAAAACTCTTAATTGACCATGGTAGATTCGATGGAACATCTTGGCACGATTCTCAGAGGCATCAATCGAGTTACCAGAGTATGTAATCGAGTTAGTTTCAGTTTTCACTTGGTTGTCTGTCTGTCTGTCTGTCAACACTTTTTCTTAGGAAGCGAGGTAATAAACAAGCCTATACGTCTGTGATTTTTGGAATTAATATTAAACAGTGACGCGAAAATTAACTTCTAAGGCAAGTGAAAAACATAGTGGCACAGGTCGATGTATAGCGACAGGGAACTCCATTGAGCGGTTCCTAATTCAAATCCTATTCCTAAAATTGAATTTGAATAAACAATCATCTATATGCATTCTTATGAAATGTTTCAGTTTAGTATATAATTTGCATTTCATAAAAACACTATTTTAAAAACATAGTATGAAAGTGTAATTCGCAAACGCATGCGAATTGCCGATATATATGACACCCACTTATTTTTGAATTCTTATTCGATGAAGAGTTACATAATTATTATTAGACATTCAAAACTGGTTTATATACAAATACCTGTTTTACACATATTGGAATTTGACAGCTTAGGGTAGCTAATTATTATGAACAAAAACACAGCGGGAATACCCGAAGATCTTGGACCTAAGATCAGATAGCTTCAATAAATCTGCAGGGCCTCTATTACTATAAGATATAAAATTATTGTATATAATTCAATATTACTTAACTTCTAACAAATATACTGAGATAAATCATATTCAACAATACTCGTGTTGTATTTTCTACAAACCTACTAATCTTTATATATATATATATGAACATATAGTGTGTTCAGGCAGCAGTCCTTGAGAACCAGTAAGCATCCTAGGTCTAGCGTGATTACATCTTCGACCACATCTTCACTAACCATCAGGTGAAATAGTGGTCAAACGCTAGATCTGTAATGTATAAAAAAATGATTGAGTAACGACATGGTTTAGAAGGTACCTCGTCTCTTGAACCCGCGAATTCGCGAGGATCAGAGTTCAGAGACGGTTGTCTTCCAGTACTACACCGTTTTTTAGAAGTACCTAGAGCCGTCAACGTATTAAACGGTCCTGAATGTTATAGAGTTAATAAGCCAAGAACATTGATTGTAAATTGTTTCATAGATTATCTGAAAAAAAAAAATTGGTTGTCTGTAAAGTCGGTTTACGGACGATAGACTTACGTGATAACGTCATAATCATTTATGACTTTGACTTTGACTTTGATTATTTTATGTAATACAAAACTCAGGTGGAACGTTACGCGGAACGTTACTATTTTTCATGAGTGTTGCTGGTATTCATCAATTTATAAAACATTATCACGTCAAAAATTGTAAACTTAACAAACTATTATTTACAAATTTATTATAGAGACGATACAATACTTTATTTTTTTCAAAAAATAAAAGAAATGTATGTATTGCTTCCGGGCTGTTTGGCCGTGGTCTAAGTGAAACTTGTGTCAGACGTTTCGTCGATCACTGCGGTCGACATCAACACCGGCCGTGAAAGCCTTAGAGTTTACAATAAAAAAAAAGTTCAGAAACCATGACTGGCCGTGAACCTAACTAGCGAGGTATAGAAAACCAGTTATGAAATATATCAATTTGGACTTTTTGATAGGTATGTAAATTCCGCGATAATGGCTACGATTGGGTTATTATAATTTAATAAACTTTTATTTGATTACATTTACAAAATGAAATGGTATGTATGATGTTTATTGCATGTTATGTCTGTAAGTTCAAATGCGACAAGAAAATCACACTAATATTATAAATGCAAAGGTTTGTGTGTATGTATGTTTGTTTGCTACCACCTGAAAAAATGTATAGTTCCTCTAGGAAATAAACACGTAATAATATTGTAAAAAAGTAACTTTGTCTGTCTCTTATGTTTTCACGCCTAGACAGCTGAACCAACTTTGATGGATTTCGGTATAGCCATTGACCTTGTAAAAGGACATAAGCTACTATTCGTCCTGGAAAAAGTATGTTTCCCGTGAGATAACTGAATAATTCATTCATTCAAAGTCATTTCTTCAATGTTATTAACTAAGCCGGAATGACCATTATTAGGTATATTGCTTGCACTTTTCGAGGAACCCTTCGCTATTTTTCGAATAGATGTGATGAAAATATGAATTACCTACATCACACAATTTTAAAAATTATGTGTGCTGTAGAAATGAATGAAGAGCGATAACTCTCGAAAAGACATTTTACCTTTTTTTTTAACATATAAGTTTGCGTTTGACAACTGTCTCACCTGATGTTAAGTGACGACGTTGTCTAGGATTAGACAACGTCATTTATATTTAACATTAATTTTTATTTATATTTTTATTCATTTCATATTAGATTTATTTACCTTGCTATGTTTTGTGGTCAATAAAGAGATGTATCTCACCTGTTGTACCTTACGCGAGCCAAGCCGGGAGTGGATCAGCTAGTTATAAACGTTTAACGTTGTATTATTACAATTTACAACAAGCTATAGGTAAAAGTAACAAAAAAGGCTAATTTATAGAATATTTAGTCACATTTTCTTACACGTGCCTATAAAAGGGGCCCGCCGAGGATAAAAATAAAATAGCAGTTGAACTTGAATAGGTAAGTTTTTATCTTTTGTGTTAAACGGGAAAAGCGGTGTAATATTCAAAACGCAAGGGAAAACCTTTTTCTTGAGTCTTGAGATGGGTGATCTCAAGCACATACAAGATGTATACCTTGAGTTTAAAATAGATAGCGAGTTTCGGGGTAACTAATGAATAAATCTGCGCCCCCCGGTTTCACCCGAGTGGGCTAGGGCTTTCTCGTTAACTCAGTTTTCTTACAAGACCTTAATTTTTTCCGGGATAAAAGCAGCCCGCGTGCTGTTCCCGACCTTAATCTAGCTCTGTAGGTAGGTACGTAAGTATCTACGTTTTTATTTAGATCATCAGCGGCTTTGGCATGATTGAGTTATACATAAGCGTTCATTAAGGTAAACTTTCGCATTTAATGTAATAGTAAACTAAGAATAATTACAAGAATTTTATTAACTCAGTTGAGATTACTGAGATAATAAAGTTGCTGATATTGTCTTTTTTATACACACTACACTGTGTCGCGGAATGTATGCATGATTCACATAAATTCTATTATGTAACCCTAATTTTGAACAGTTTTTTGTTAAATGAAAATTTTACTGGTAAATGAATTAAAAAAAGAACATTACACAAACAGCCAAGACTTGAGAATAAACATGTATGCTCACCACAGAAATGTTTGCCCCAGCCGAGATTCGAATGCAGTCGCGATTCTTAAGGCGCTGTGAGTAGACAAACCGCTATTTTTAAAAATGTATTTTAAGCCATGTGTAGAAGACAGAGCTTTGGTTTTTTCAGTTTTAGTATCTTTGGTTCAACATAAAGGAACAGTCAGGATTCAAAATCCGGTTAACTAAAATTTTCTCGATAGTTTTAATTTTTGAAAAATATGCTTTTCACAAATTAAAACACGTATATCTTACAAAATAATATCAACATTCATATGAAGCTTACTTTGTTTGATAGATAATGGCATTATCTAGGAACAATCAAGATTATTTTTTCAATATTCATTTCTGTTGATTTTATATGAATTTATTTCGTTAAATTCTTAGTGCCGCGCGGGATCACGTGATCTCAGCTGGCTTATCCGCGCTGCTCTCCACCCGCGCATTCCTCCCGTGACCACTGTCAACGTCGGACCTGTGCTTGCATCGCTCTGCCTCCTAATATTATTATTTTAACATCTGAATACAAGGGGCTCTAACATATCTGTCCAAAGAAAGAGCGCTCATGTAGTGATAGCTCCTGTTGTATCCCTATAGAGAGAACATTTACTATGTACCTTGCTTACGCCTGATAGAACACACAATCGAGCAATCGTTAGCCGAGTAGCGCCTGATTGCTTGTGTGAGCAACAATATGATACATTTATAAAATAGATACAATAAATAATATATGAATATTTACCTACGTTTTGTACGAAGGTGTATGATACAACTTTTTATTATATTGATTAGCCTGTTGTGAATAGTGCTCATCAGTGACCATATTTTTATACTTTATAATCTAGCGTTTGACAAAGTTATCTCACTTGGACAGTGACGATGTGATCGAATGTATAATCACGTTAGACCAAAAATGTTTACTGACCCTCAAGGCCTGCTGCATGAACACACTGTGCGTTTGTTGAGAGTTCTTCGAACTTGTGGGTGAAAGCGAGCCAGACAGGCACTTGAAAGTACCTTACCACCATCCTGGAAATTTGATGTCGGTGTTGCCTTCACAAAAGCCATTCGCGTTTTTGAGGTTCAACGTAGAGGTAGACGGTCGCCGTTCCACGTAACGTTCCACCTAAGTTTTATCTAGATCTAGATAATATAATCGAAAAAAAAAAAGTCGAACTCAAAGTCGAACTCAAAGTCGAACTCTAAGTCGAACTCGAACGCGAACTCAAAGTCGAACTCGAACTCAAAGTCGAACTCGAACTCAAAGTCGAACTCGAACTCAAAGTCGAACTCGAACTCGAACACGAACTCGAACTCAAAGTCGAACTCGAACTCAAAGTCGAACTCGAACTCAAAGTCTAAATCGAACTCAAAGTCGAACTCGAACTCAAAGTCGAACTCGAACTCTAAGTCGAACTCGAACTTAAAGTCGAACTCAAAGTCGAACTCAAAGTCAAACTCAAAGTCGAACTCAAAGTCGAACTCGAACTCGAACACGAACTCGAACTCAAAGTCGAACTCGAACTCAAAGTCGAACTCAAAGTCGAACTCGAACTTAAAGTCGAACTCAAAGTCGAACTCAAAGTCGAACTCAAAGTCGAACTCAAAGTCGAACTCGAACGCGAACTCAAAGTTGAACTCAAAGTCGAACTCGAACTTAAAGTCGAACTCAAAGTCGAACTCAAAGTCGAACTCGAACTCAAAGTCGAACTCGAACTCGAACACGAACTCGAACTCAAAGTCGAACTCGAACTCAAAGTCGAACTCAAAGTCGAACTCGAACTCAAAGTCGAACTCGAACTCAAAACCGAACTCGAACTCGGACTCAAAGTCGAACTCAAAGTCGAACTCGAACTCAAAGTCGAACTCGAACTCAAAGTCGAACTCGAACTCAAAGTCGAACTCGAACTCAAAGTCGAACTCGAACTCAAAGTCGAACTCAAAGTCGAACTAAGTCGAACTCGAACTCAAAGTCGAACTCGAACTCAAAGTCGAAATCAAAGTCGAACTCAAAGTCGAACTCAAAGTCGAACTCAAAGTCGAACTCAAAGTCAAAGTCAAAGTCGAACTCAAAGTCGAACTCAAAGTCGAAGTCAAAGTCGAACTCAAAGTCAAAGTCCAAGTCGAACTCAAAGTCAAAGTCAAAGTCGAACTCAAAGTCATAAATGATTATGACGTTATCACGTAAATCTATCGTCCGTAAACCGACTTTACAGACAACCAATTTTTTTATCATCATCATCATCATAGTCTTTCATCACCGGACCAAAAAACGGATTTGGGTGAAATTGTGTAAGTAGATACTTCAGGTCTAGGAGTGACACATATGCTACTTTCATCATCATCATCGTCATCATTCATCGCCACGACGGATTTGTATGAAATTTGAAACGCAAATAGCCTTTACCCTGGATTAACACATAGGCTTATTTTTATCATCACCATCATCACCGTTGTTATCACCAGGCGGGTAAAACGGATTTGGGTGAAATTTTGTAAGTATTTATGGCTCATCGGCTATAGAGGGCTATTCTATGGACTCAAGAAACTGAATGTAATATATATGTCAATAAGAATATTTTGTATTTTTATTCTCGGGGCTTATTTACGAGACCAAATCATAAATGAGGAGATCCCTAGAAGAACTGAAGTCACCGACATAGCCCAGTGGATCATCAAGTTGAAGTGGCAGTGGGCAGGCAAATATCTCTAATAACCGATGGCAGCTGGGGTCGAAAGGTTCTCGAGTGGAGACCACGAATAGGCAAGTGCAGCATTGGATATCCACCACAAGGTGGACAGGCGACATGACCAAGATCGCAGAAAGGGGGCTGGATGCATGCCGCTTTCCACCGGTCCCTGTGGCGATCTATTATATATTTACGTATATTATCTATTATGGCTGATTGACGGTTACCGTGGCTCAGTGGTCAGTGATATGACTTCTGTGTTTTCGGGAACCTGGGTTCGAATCCTGGCAGGGGCAAACATTTGTGTGATGAGTGTACGTGTTTGTTTCGGGTCTTGAATGTTTGTGTGTCTATGCCTCCCGCGACACAGGAAATTCTAGTGCGGGGATTTGAGTATGATTAGAAGAAAAAATAATTATGATGATAATGACATAAAACGAGATAGTGGTCAAACGCTAGATCTATACACCACCATGGGATTTGAACCACGGAACTACTAGTCTAGTCTGTGACGTCTGCTCCTCAACCTATAGTAGAATATTACGTTGAAATTTAGAAAGACTTATGAAAAACAATATTTTATGGTATAGAAGATATGATTTTATTGTGTACATTGTGAACTTATTTAGGTATATTTTGGTTCGATAAACCTTACTTACGCAACACATGTACAGTACTAGTATGTATTTTAAATTAGAGTAATACAAAGTACTAGTGTTCGGAGATTTCTTTCTTCGATAATGTTCCGTTTAGACATTAACTTAGTTACAGTCAAATGGTCCTTTTGAAGAAGTAAAATCGGGATACATATTAGGCCATACAAGAAGCCACGAGGGGATCAGCTAGTCTAAACAGACTATGTTTAAAGCCACTCAGATGTTCATTAGCGCCTACCAAAATATGTGGAGCTATATTTTGACAACAGCTTGTTACCAGGCGTTAAATATTACTCTCTCTTGGAGCCGTGCGTGCGTACGGCGCGGGGCCGGCGGCGCGGGGCGCTTCGGTGCGCCGCTTCCGCTACTGTCCTGCTCTAACGCGCGTAAAATACCTAAACATTTGGTAAAAGCACGCCTTAAGTCAGTGTCACTCATCAGTCATCACTGAGACACGACGGCCGCCAACTAACTTGAAAATTAAAGCTTTCACGGACATACATTGAATAAAAACTATTAATTTCTATAAATAAATCTATTAAACATTTGCGAGTACTTATTTCGTATACCTAACTCTCTAACAGCCTACTTTTTCATGACGTTGTGCTGTGGAAGTATGCAAATTAAATTAATCGAACTGTTGATATGTCCGTCTATATCTACGTACACAGCTATTTTCATTCATGTTTGCCAGGTACCTGCTATCGGAAAAAGAGCATTACCTACGTGAAGTTATTTCCAATTGAATGAAAGAACGTACACATTGTTTACAGTATTATCCGATTGCTCAACCGAGAAAAAACCGGTAGTGAGTGGATATGGAACAAACATCAAGGAAGCTACGCATGGCTTTGCTATCTTCGGGTTAGGTAATCGTGATACAGATCTTCTGAGGCACTTCCGTTGTGTCTGTGGTATCTATTCATTTGTTTTTCATTTTGGCTTCTCATTATTTCAGACTGTCATCATTCATCACACTTCACACCAATATCATAAAGGCGAAAGTTTGTTTGTCTGTTTGTCGTTTATATGTTTGTTACTCCTTTACGCTGAAACGGCTGCACGAATTTCCATGAAATTCTGAATCAGAACTTATACCTTATACCCTGAAAAAGTGTTTATTACTACTACTTTTTATCTCGGAAAAACTATAATAAGCTATAAATATTAACCGTGGAATAATTGAGGTATTGAGAAATAGTAAAAAATAATATCTTATATTATACGCAAGTATATTAAAAATTAGAACACAAAAAAATTTGGAGTAGTTAGTAGTACTTTAAGCTGTACAGTTTCGTGGTTGCAACCATACTAAGTTGAGATTCCACCTTGGCGCGTGAAGCGTTATGCTGCTAGATTCATTCAAGTGGGTCACGTTTTGCGAGCTGAGAGACACCGACTTCGTGGCTTCTCCGACTATGATTATGAGCCAAGTCAAATGAAAACAGCGTGCTGGTCGGAGGATAAATTATGGCTACGCAAAATCTGGCAAACTAATATTGCTAGCGTTGAAGGCATATGCCGCTGTTTCGATAAAAAAATCGCCTTTTTGATGATGATGATGATGATAATTCATAGTTCATATGACGAAACTGGAATTTAATGCCAGAATCTGTATTTCAGCAAAGACACAATCTGTGTTTCTTCAAGTCATGATTGGACGGGGTAGGTGATCTATTATAGAACGCATTATCACCTAAAACTTCAGGTGCAGGGTCAACAGACTATCCTTTTAAATGAAATAAGAGTAAAATAAAAAATATATTGCATTTGTTAGGTATATTTATTATACAAAACATATTTGTTCATTCTTTGCAAGCTCATAGCTACATATAATGTAATAGGTACGTACATTATGAGATAAGAAATCTACTTGAGAGATAAGGAAGCAACTTATTCGCAAATAATATTATGCTTATCCTAGAATCTGTACTTAAAATCTAGTACGCAAACGAATGTTCGCGAAATTGCACATAAAATGCTCATATTTTGCTGATGAAGTAAACACATGGTGTCGTAATGATTAGATGTTATCGCTCTGGTAGTAAGGGTCACAACGTTACGTCACTGTTGACTGGAACCAAGCATGTCACCTAAGAGGTAGCAGCTCCTAAGGAGCCGTTAGATTACCAATAGTTTACCGCTAACGTGCCTTCTTAGATTTTAACCGACTTTAAAAAAGGAGGAGGTTCTCAATTCGACGTATTTTTTAAATGTTTGTTACCTCGGAACTTTTGACCGGGTGAACAGATTTAGATTATTCTTTTTTTATTTGAGATCTGGTGCTTTTGGTTTGGGGTGGTCCCATTTCTAATTTCATCAAAATCAGTTGAGTGGATTTTATTTACACTCCAATAACTGAAAAGTGTTACGTCTATCTGGATGACCTCCTTATTGAGGGTGAATGACAATTGATACCGTGAGTAATAAAAAAAAATACTATTAAATAGAACCGATTTCCACACTCAAAAGTGTGAAATAACTTGTTGAAGTGTCCATGGTAGTTCAAAGGTTACTATTATCAAAATATTGTGCGCATGGCACACTTTTAAGGCTTGAAGTCGGTTCCATTATTGGTATTTTTTTATGTAATGGATTTCCGTTAAACTTTTTGTTTTCAATCAGCGTTGCACCCGAATGAATTAGTCTATATTTTACCTACCAGAAAGTATGATTATTATTTTAACTGATTAAAGACAACTAAAGTAATGACAACTCTTATAATAATCTAACGTTTTGGACAGTAATAAATTAAATGAAATGAAAATTTAATTGAAATTATTATCTCAGCCATAGGAAGTTCACAGTTGGACATACGCCTCCCCCATCGATCTCTACAGGGACCGGTTGGAAGCGGACCGCATCCAGCATCTACTTGCGCGTTACTTCCTAATTAACCTAAATTTGTCGAAGATTTTTTTAATTGACTTTTTAAAGACTGGTATAGCTGAAAACATTGTTTATGGGAATTGCTGATTGTCTCGTACGAAGCCTTCTTGACCCACCAGTGTAAGCGATGATATATATATATATATATAGTATACATATATGATATAACACAGAAAGCATTATAGTAATATAAAAGCGTAGTCACAGCTTCACTGGTAGTTAGTAAGAGACATATGGTGTAACCATAGAAATAGTATCAGTTAGTATGGGAAGGTGAGAGAAGGAAGCGTGTGGTAGGGCAACCAAGTCAGTTGCGGCAAGGCGTGTGCACCGCACGCGCACGATCGATCATCGATTTTAAATTTGAATTTCGAACGGTTTATTTTTTGTGTAGATTATTGTGCCTGACGCTAAGGTGAGTGAAAAAACATTTTTTGTGATAATTTTTTTGTTCAAATTTGTGCCTTGAAAAACAGCGCAAGTACATATGATTTATTACTTTATGCCGTTATTATCTGACAGAAATGGAAATAAAATTTACTTAGTGTTATTAACAATGTAAGTCATTTACTTTCTTTTAGAAATGTTACATTATTTGGTCAGTTTAAAAAAAGTTTCTAAGCCAAGAACAGATCTCACCATATAAGCAATTAATAAAAAATAATTACAAACTCACTATGTAAGTATAATAAATATATATATATATATATATATATATATATATATAATCTTATTATTATATAAGAAAATTAAGTTATTATATGCGATAAAGCTTTATGGTTCAACTTCCCTAGTCAGTTGCAATACTAAAGCTCAAAACGAGTAAAATTGCACACCGAAATTAATTGAGGTCAACAGAAATAAATCAATTATTTCCTCCTTTTCAAAATTACCACGTAAAAAAATCTGTCTACAGACAGCGCAAATTTGTCTTAGATTACTAGTTAGGACATAATATTGGCCAACTGCTCGTTTCTCTATAGCGTTGCAATAAGTCAAAGAACCCTACTTTTCAGGGTTCCTTCCCGGTAACCAACCGAACCCTATTACTAAGACTCTTCTGTCGGTCCGTCTGTTAGCGAGCTGAATATCATTTATCGGATGCGTTTAACCGAAAAATTTAAACAACGGAATTTGACAGAACACGTGTTGCCACTTAAACAAAAAGTGAAAAACTTTGCAGAGTATATACACTAAAATGGGTTGTCTATCTAAAAAAACTACTGTTTATTTATTTCATGTTTTATTAAATTTTAATAATGGCAATACATTATGCACATGCAATTTACTACATTAAAAGTAAATTGATATAATAATATATCTTGTACGATGGTACGGAACCCTTGGATTGTGAGTTCGTCCCACGCTTGGCTAGTTTTTTATTACTTTGGACCAAATTTATACATTTCGACATAATTTCGTTCGAGCAGCGAAAGGTTATCAAATGCTTAACATCATCGAAGCCGGGTCAGAGCCAAAGTAACAAAAATAATTACCATTATTCTCTATTCACTTTTTTATTTGATTCGGCCATTTTGGCAAGATTTTGGAAATCAAGAATAAATTGAATTGATGAAATGTACAAATATATAAAAAAAGATTTGACTAACTGACAAATAAATCGACGAAATATAAATAAAAACATTTTATTTATGGCTAATAAAAGGATAACAAATTTACACTCCAAAACTATAATTTAAATGTGCCCAATGGGGCATTCTAGGCATGCTGCCGGCCGGTAGCGGGTTAGAACATTTGAGTTATCTATAGGCTACCAATAGCTAGTGGATTGCTTAAATGTTATTGTAGTAGCTGCATTATTGTAATTAGTTATTAGTGTTTTATTTTAATAAAGGCATTTGCCCTATGAAAAACAAGAAAAAAAACTTACAATTTACAGCATTTTCCCAAAGTAGTTGATGGATTAGTTTTAAGTGCATTCCGTTACACGCGCTTTTCCTCTTATAGCATTTTCCATGGTGTATGTGTGTAATGGATAACACGAAATTAATTGTTCACAGCAGCTAAGAAGTTAGTTGATTAACATTTTATTTAAACATTTATAAAATATCACAAAACAAATATTTACGTGCAAAAATGAGCGGTCTTATCGCTTAGAGCGACCTATTCCAGACAACCCATCTCCATAAGCGATTAGCATGAAAGTGTGGACGGTAATTGCATTTTCACGAAACAAGAAAAAAACATGTAAAGAAAAACCAAAAATAACAAAAATTTAAATAATATAAGATATTATAGAAATTAATAGATTGTGAATATTTTTTATACTGTATAGATCTATTGTCTAAACACCATCTCACTTTACAGTCAGCGACGGTGAGATCACGCTAGAACTAGAACGCTTACTGGCTCTCAGGGACTGCTGCCTGAACACACTATGAGTTTGGTGAAAAAAAAAACTTTGTGTTTTACAAATTTTCGAGTGGTAGCTAGCCAGGCGGGTACTCAAAAGTATCCTCCTTAGTAAATCAATGTTATCACTAAAGCTAATATTATTTTGGTGCTGAAATGCGTCTCCATGAAAACATTTAGAAAATACTTCTCCAAGAATTTTCTTGTTTGCGGAAAGCGATAGCTGTCAAAAAAACATTCGCGTTTTCCATTCAACTACACCCGGAGTTTGTTCAACCATTTATCACCATACGTTGGTCTTTTTATACGCCATATTTTTTTTTCATATCGTGCTATTGCGTCAATCCTCGAACTTTATTTTTATTATAATCATGTCTTATAATTTGAGAGATGTTAAGACATTCTAATTGCTTAAATCTTATACGTCAATATTCTATCCCTGACTATGAGCCTTCTGAGCAGGCTCAGTGTCGCACAACGAGCTATGGAGAGGGCTATGCTCGGAGTTTCTCTACGCGATTGAATCATAAATGAGAGGAGATCCATAGAAGAACAAAACTCACCGACATAGCCCAGCGGATTAGTAAGTTAAAGTGGCAGTGGGCAGAGCACATAGCTCGAAGAACCGATGGCCGTTGGGGTCGAAAGGTTCTCTAGTGGAGATCACGGATTGCCAAGCGCAGCATAGGACGGCCACCGACCAGGTGGACAGACGACCTGACTAAGAGCGCAGGCAAGGGCTGGATGCGGGCCGCTTCCAACCGGTCCATGTGGAAATCAATGGGGGAGGCCTATGTCCAGCAGTGGACGTCCTATGGCTGAGATGATGATGATGATGAATATTCTATAGTAAGAGTTCGAGATATACTACAACGCCGCATTAATGTCACATGATCTTACGTGAAAGAGGGCTCACAATATATATGTTCTCTGGATCTTTTTAGTCGACATCGAAAATGGTGAGGTTCTGTATTCAATTGTATTTTTTGTTTGCTACCTCAGAAGTCTGAAATTTATGAAACTATTTAATAATGTCGTTCAAATGAATGTATTTTCTTTAAGATTGGTCGTATAAAAATTTCATCGCAATCGCTTCAGTATATTTCTTTTCAATCATATTTTGAAAACGTTCCAAGATTAATGGTGTTAGAGGTTGGTTTTTTATAAAGTGAGTTTTGATGTGATTATTTGAAGTACGAATATAAACAAATACTTATTCCAGAAAACTTCAATAGTTCCGTTTGTAAAAAAACTCTTAAGTCTATACTAGTATTTGCAAGCGCTGGTCGGGATGGTGAAAAACAAAAGTTTATAAATTTTGGTTGCTTTTGATTCAAATAAACATAATAATAAATTAGCATTATATTTCATTGACTCATTAACTCACTGGAATCAACTGTTAACTATTTTCTTCGTATTCGCGAAAGACGTGCGTATTGCCTACAGTACTTATTCGGCAGAATTTCAGCTTTATTTTGTCTTATCCGTGACAATGCTTATCCAGTAATCCTGGATAGAACAATCAAAGCGTGATGGAGTTACTTTCAGTACACTATCGGAGCCACTTTTTATGCGAAAGAACACTGACGCGAAGTTTTTGCATATCCCGATGCAACACTCCCGATGCAATACTCCCGATGCAACATTCCCGATGCAACATTCCCGATTTCATCACACTAATAAAAGGTGAAAGTTTGTTTGTCCTTTGTCGTTTGTATGTTTGTTACACCATAATGCTAAAACCACTGAACGGATTTGTATGAATTTTGGAATGAAGATAGCTTATACCCTGGAATAAAACTAAGACTACTTTTAATCCCGGAAATATTGGCTGCTCCCGTGGGATGACGGGAAGAAAAAAAATCGTCAATACCACGTACCATTTCACAGCGGGTACACCGCGGGCCGCAGCTAGTTTCTAATATTTATGTTTAAAAATCTTTTACAAACAAGCTTTTTTATTTCTATACTTTTGCTATGTTTCCAGTATACGGTTTTAATACATTCATACTTCTTAATACTAAAGCCACGTTTGCGCGGCTCCAATGTTATGGCAATTTCACATCTCAGTTTCTGTAATGCCATATTGCAATCTGCAATACCTATCTGTTCAACATCAGCAATCTTCCTCGCCGTATTATTATGATGCATAGTTTGAATACAGTTGCTTCACTCGGATTTACTCAAATTATCGAATAAGTAATTGGGTCGTATGAATCATTCAAGTTTCAATTTAAAATTGAAAATCAATTATTCAAGGATTCAAATATCATGAACATCAATAACATTCTAAGAACTTAAAATTTACGAATTTACGAAGATCCGAACAATTGTTTATATAAATTATCAACGAATGCCATCATCATCACCGTCGTATTTACAATGATAAAACCACCACAGGACATAGATTTGAAGTTTGAAGTGACTTGCCAGCTCGTTGTCTCCGCTCGAGAAAACATCGGCAGTAATTTCTGGGTTTTATGTGTCATACCCACTGTTATTCAAACTTATACTATTCCTCTGAACTATGTGGTGAGAGCCTCTTAAGAGTTGATCGAGGCTCTTTGCTATTAGGCTGTTCGTCTAAACGACTATCGGGATCATGATCGTCAAGTCAACCATGGTGGTTATCGTGAGCTAAGTCAAGTTAATTATTATTATTATATTCACTAAGTTGATGTCCATCGTCGATATCTATAAACAGCTAAAAATCCTGATTTTCCTAAACTGCCACTAAGGTGGCTAGGATGAAGTTATCACTGGCAAATACTGGCAATACTTACAGCACTCGACACTCAGCAACGTCTGCAATAATACCTTATTGCCTACTTCAGTGGAAGCAAATCTCAGCATTATCTCAGATTTATTCCCCAATATTCTGTTATGAAATTCTTTAAGCACTTTTTCAAGCAACTTGACAACATTATTAAACGATAGAAAGAAAAAGAGTTTTTGCGTAATATTGTGGTCGTCGCTATCGAACAAAAGACTTCAACGGGCTCAAAATGTTTACTGTGTTGACTTATCTACCCATACCTTCATAAAGGTATCAGAGGGAACCTTCTTGTGTAAGGCAGTGGTTCTCAAAATTGAATAAGCCTGTAATTAGCTATAAAAAATTTACCAATTCAGGACTTCATCTTGGTGTCCATCAAGAAAAAGGAAAGGATCGCTACATCAATAAATGTTATATCCCACTAATATTATACAGGCGAAAGTGTTTATGTGTGTAAGTGTGTATGTTTCTTAGTCATTCATACTTAAACGGCTGCATCGATTTCGATGAAATTTGTTGTGGAGATATTTTAGACCCTAATTTGTAATGTGTCTGAACGTTGGTGTAATGTCACAAATAAAGCTTTTTTTTTTTCTTCTTCTTCTTCTTCTTCTTCTTCATAGGCTACTTTGTTTTTTATCCCGAAAATAATTGCTGTTCTCGTGGGATAAGCAAATAGTTCAAAAATCTCTGTTACTCCTTCACGATCAATCGGCTCTACCGATTACGATGAAACTTTTGGAGATAGTTTAGACGCTGGAATAATACTACAGCTATTATTATTTCGGAAAAAGTATAGTTTCTGTGGGATAATTAAGGTAGCGGGAAAAGCGTAATCCATGCGGTTGAAACAGCAGGGCACTACTAGTTCGTAATAAAAATAATGTGTTTCAATCGAAAGTTGGACGTCCAATTAATTGCTATTTTCCAGGACCCGCCCAATAGTCGTTTGGGACCCATAGTTTGAGAAATTCTGGTGCAGCGTGTTTTGTACTTGTATATGCCCTGTTATTCTTGTATATTGTATTCTTGTATATATCTCGACGCTATCTGAGAAACGGTTTAATACAAATAACCATTTTTCATACTTATAATCCTTCAGCGATTGACCCGAATTTATGACATTCGATCTAAATCTTTTGGAACCCGACAACAATCTTAAACATCCGCCAATAAACCCATGAAAGTATTCTGGATAAAAGTTATTTATCCCTCCGATGTTTGTTTATAGGAAATGTAGCTTCAAAGTGTGAGTAATTGATATGTATTTATAACCTAATATCATCAGTGCATTGATTGTTTTCGTAATTCGTTAGATTGCTCGTTCAGAGTTTTCGTCATATAACTCTTAAGGGCCACCGATAGGCATTTAGACACTGTGTTACAAAATGCGTACTTAGTGGTTTTCTTATTCGCCAAATAGCTGCGTGTTTATTTGACCTTGTGTTGGTTATTTCTTACCACAAACTAAGATAAGGACAAATAATGAAATCTATTCGATCGAGTTTCTTTTCTAAAGCAGTTCACAAATAACAATGTTCAGAGGTGACCAACACAAATAAAAAGCAAACAATTGAAGTGAATGGAGAAGATCCTCCTTTTTTTTAAGTCCGTTGAAAAATATTTGTTATTGGTACGTGGGTTTAGGTGCGACAATTAAAAAAAATCGCATAAGCCATCGTGCTTCCTTTATTATTAGTTCCAATAAATCACTTATATATTTATATTTACCCAAATGTTTTCGTTGTCGTTCAAAGTAATAGTTTAAAGAACTAATAACATGCTTTTGGAACCCTGGAGACCCTGGTAAAGATATTGGTACAAACTACTTAATTATTGCATTGACATCGGTCCTTGAGAAGTGGGCAAAGTTTAAAATTTGTCAGACGTTTTAAAGGGGGGGAAAATCAGGATTAAAGATTCCGTTACATAGATACAAAAAAAAGGGTTGCAATCCGGGAGTGCCTGCAGAAGTGAGAACTTGAACATTAACTTCGTGCATTTTTGAATATTTTAGAATGGTTCGAGAATAATTTCGCTCGATTTGCTTTATTTATCAGTATAAAAGTACAATCATTTATGTGGTGAAATACAATATTCATTTATTGCGCTATAGTACACAAACATGACAATTTATATTACATAAAAAATTGTACACCAGAACTGAACAGCAGGAGCAGGCATACATTTTCGACGCGGCAGATCAATGACGTCACGCGTCTTACGAATTTTCGATCAGTGTCACTTGTCCTGATGCCAGTTTAACATTTTTTTCCCATACAAAAGTGCACAACGCTGCTAAAGAAGTTTTCACTTCAAAAAATAAGGTTAGATCTGTCTAACATGTTGTCAATACAATCAAATGGCCACGATAGCTCAGCGGTAGGAGCGTGGGCGGTCAAACTATTGGACGCTGGTTCGATCCTCACCAACGGCTTGAGCTTCTGGTGAAGGTAGCATCATTATCAAATTTCCAGCACGGTGGTAGGGTACTTTCGACTACCCGCCTGGCTAGCTACCACCTTCAAGTTTGATAAACTGTCACCAAACACATAGTTTGTTCAGGCACCAGTCGTTGAGAGCCAGTTCTGGGTTTAGCGTGACAGGATCTTCGACCACATTTCCACTGACCATCAAGTGAGATAGTGGTCAAGAGCGAAATCTACACAGTAGTTTAAAAATTAAATTGCTTTATTCATTAATAACGATACAAACAGTTACACATTGTTGTATGTATTATGTATCACCATAAAATTCTTTGAAATGTATTATAGTTACGTTCAAACGTTTGAACGTAAGTCCTTTATTTTACTTATTATAAGTTTGCGTTTGACAACTGTCTCACTTGATGATAAGTGATGACGTTGTCTAGCATGCAAACCAGCAGTTTAGTCATAGGTAAGGTACCTATGACTAAACAAAAAAACGCCTAGCATGTTGTTAATGCAATAAATCATAAATCTCTTGTATTATAGTTGCTCTAGTCTGCTTGTGTTATTAATCACAAGCATACAAGAGCACGTGAATACCCAACGTATGTGTGCCAGCGACGAAACAGCTGTTAGGTAAAAGCAACAGGCACCGGACAAACAGCGTAGTAGTAAAGTTCGTGACACACTGGCACCGTGACATGTTACGTATATACGTAAACATTACCTTTTACTATTCGTTCATATGCATAACATATAAAATGTATGGCTATAGATGCAACCTCTATTTGAGTACTTCTACTCAAATTTAGTATTATTCCCGAATCAAATTTATTTATTCGACAATAACACAGAACTTATATCACACAATATTATAAACGCGAAAGTTTGTATGGATATAAGAATGTTTGTTACTCTTTCACGCTCAAACGGCTGGACGGGTTTGGATAAAATTTGATACGTAGATACTTTAGGTCCCGGAATAACACATAGGCTACTTTTCATCACCATCAACCATCACCACGCGGGTAAAACCGCGGGGCGCAGCTGGTTAGTTCATATGCGTAAAATATAGATGTATGAAGAGGCTGCCAAGCTTTTTTTGTGAGTTTTTTGTATTAATAGACACATGTGTGAAACATTTGATTAAGGAACACTAGAATAAAGTTAAAATTGTACAGATTTTCTGTTTGTGTTATTAGTTTGTTTGATGATTTTGTAGTCTATAGAGTATCTGTGTGTGTGTGTTACACATGTGTTACACAGTTACTTTCATGATTTGATGAAATTGGCATAATCAGTAAACAGTTATGTTTCAAAATTAGTCTAGTTTCAGTACTCCAAAAAGAACTATTATTTGGCTTGCTGTCGTTTATCCCATAAATACAATCCGGGTTCTTATGACGCGGCGATCCGTATGATGTCTAAAAGTACCAAATATGATCATCTATTGGATACATTTAGACAATATATTTCTGAGAGTTCTTTTGTTTGCGATAGCGGAGAGTTAAGCAACAATATTTTTTCCCCTGTTTATCGTATAATGTCCAACCTATTGTCATGAAGACAGTTCTTACGAACGTTCTTGACCCAGACGGATCGTGTGACTATCTCTATCTCTCTATCAGAGAAACTATCTATATGTTAGATATACCACCTATACGCACGAAGCGTTTTGCTTCCACTTTCTTAATGCGTACTGCCAAGGAATGGAACTCGTTGCCCGAGTCTGTGTTTCCCGATATGTACAATCCTGGAGTCTTCAAGTCGCGAGTGAATAGGTACCTTCTAGGTTTGCGTGCTAAATCCTAGACAACGTCATCACTTAACATCAGGTGAGACAGTTGTCAAACGCAAACTTATAATATGTAAAAAAAAACCTTCGCTGTGTAGGCTTCTAAAAACGTAAAAGGAAAAAATATGTTGTTGAACTTGTGACATTGACTGTTCTACTTATAATGTAATTCAGTCACGTGCTCTAAATACTAAAACTACTTAGTTTGACAACTATGAAAATAATACATACAGTAAAACATTGAACATCGTCCTTTTTGAAGTCCGTTTAAAACAGTCATGGTGGCTCAGTGATCAGTTTTATATAAGTCATAAGACTTATATAAAATCGCGATCCCGGATGGGGCAAACGTTTCTATGATGAAAACAAATGTTTGTGTGATGTGATTGTGTATGGTCCATACCTCCCGCAACATCAGACGCAGGTCAAGCAAACATGTTCATGCATACAAATGTTTGACCTGTCCGGGAATCGAACACGGGACCAGCGGCTCAGAAGGCAGAGCGCTACCACTGCGCCAACCGACTAGTCATTTGTGCCATTGATGGCATGTCATTCAAATTTTTATCAATCAAGCTGAAATAATGACCTTTCTATATCTCTAAATCTTCTTCTTCTTCAGGTGCCTCACCATCACTGACACATTCCCTTGTTCAGGGCAAACTTTAACCATCTTCGACACTTTTGATTCGTGTCCACGCTCTTATGTCATTATAATAATGAACTATTGCCAATAAATAGATTTGATTTGATTTGATTTGTTCGCAGCCACGGTAATTGTCTCCTTCCAGCTATCTCTCTTTACCTACCTAAGGAAAATAAGTGAAATAGATAGATAGATAGATAACTCGTTAATGTACTTTTTAATCACCTAATTTTTGTAAAACTATAAATTGCATCCCTTGGTCGAGGTACATTTTCAAAGTCTGTTTATATATACAGGATAGGCAGGCGGTTTACTATCTCATAAAAATTTTGAAACTAAAACAAAATTCTTAATCAATTTTTTTTATAGACCAATCTCAATGACCTTTCTTTCGATATTATTCTCTCTACGGGAAATTAGTCAGATATCTAGAAGTGGCTATTGGAATACATTTTTTTCTTCTGTACTGATCTAAAGTTTAACCACTATCTCACTTGATGGCCCGTGTCGATATGGTCGAAGATGTTATCACGCTAGACCTAGAATGCTCACTGGCAGCCAAGGACTGCTGCCTGAACAACAACATGTGTTTGGTGACAGTTTTTCAAACTTGAGGGTGTTAGCTAGCCAGGCGGTAATCTAAAGCATTTATTTATAAACAACCATGCTGGGAGTTTTATAACGGTGTTACCTTCACCGGAAGCTCAAGCCGTTGTGGGGGATCGAACCAGCGTCGGTGAGTTTGACATCTTATGCTACCGCCACTCATCATAGCTTCGCTTTATTGACTAATTTTCCGTAGGGATAATATTGAAGGATATTTATTATCCCTACGGAAAATTAGTCAAATATAGAATTGTTCCCCTGTGAGCCACAAGAATGCTAATTATAATGTAAACTGAATTTCCCTAATACGGGTCGACCGAAATTACAGCCATAATTCACAACTCCCAAACTGTAATTATGAAAACCGATGCGGTAGTAATAATGGTTGTTACGTCTGAGGAACCTTTCATCTCTGCAGAATACAACGTAGAAATTATGTAAATTCAGTGCTTGTAGCGCTAACTTTTTTTTTTCAAACCTCCACAGCTCCTTAGTGTCCGCGCCCTTTTGAAGTATTTTCTAATAATAACGTTTTAATTGTGAGTTAAAACGTTATTATTAGAAAATACTCATGCATATGAAAAGGAAATAGAAAATACCATTTTCAACCGAATATATTAGGAAGTTGCTAGCAAGTTGCTAAAGTATTAGCATGAAAATTGTGAAAAATGAAAAAGGTTTATTCCGCCCGCGGGCTGGTGGAAAATAATTGTTGATGAAATTATTAGAAAGTAGAGATTAGTCAATCATAAAACAATCTTTGTTTATCAGCTAATTCAGCTAGATATACAAACGTTACACTTTAAAATATGTATGTTTATAGCTCAAGTCCTAATTAATTTCCACTACAAATCCATGCAAATTCAACCACCAAAAAAGATAGGAAGATGCGTTAAATTATAAATTGTTGCTTATAAGTAAGTAGGTGCACTTTACTTGACAGTTTCACCTGCCGATGCCTTGACGTGATCTTACTCCTTTTGAATATTTTAGTATGTAAAAGTGCCATTGCCAAACTTCTTGTACTGGATTTCCTTTGACGAAGTGAGGATTTTTTGTAGGACTCATTTCAGAAGGTTGCTTTCTTGCTTGCCTTGGCCTTAATTTTTTGGGTTAATACTGTTTAATATGTTGGTAATGAGCATTTATATATGTTAAACGATAAAGTCGGATGGGCTTCATCGTTTAACATATATAAATGCTCAATTTTTTTTATTTATTTTTTTACAAATTATAAGTTTGCGTTTGACAACTGTCTCACCTGATGTTAAGTGATGACGTTATACAATGTTATCATTTCTCGGATAGGACTCTACTAGCATGTACCCGACGACTACGAACTAAACTACAAACTGATTTTTTTATTTTTTTATTAAATATTTTTAATAAAGATTTTCAAATCTATAAAGAAGCTAGGGTAAAGGGTTGACCAGTATCTCACATATACATATACATATGCCTCCCCCTTCCGCAAGAACCGGGTGGAAGCAGCCCAAATAAACCCCTTACCTGGGACCTTAGTCAGGTCAGCTGTCCACCTTGTCAGTGGCCATCCTACACTGCGATTCCCAGTCCATGGTCCTTGTTCAAAAACCCTTCGGCTGAGTCAATAAACGGGGCTGGATTTGTTGTAAGCTAAATTCCACTTCTTTCTGTCTGAAAGGGAATAGCTTAGAATGGGCCTCCATTCTAAGCTATTCCCTTTCAGACAGTAGCAGTAGTTCTAGGAATAAGCCAGATAAGTACCATCAACAGATGAGTGTGTATTGAAATACCTGATGAGTGTAAAGGTAGGAAGTAATAGAAACTGTCCCACATCGCAGCAAAAGTAAATCTGAATCCATGATTTTTGCCTACCGGGAAACATTCGCAACATTATGTATTTCTGAGCTAAGTCTAGGTGTCGACTTTCCCATTTCTTAAGCTATAATTATTTACTCGAAACAGAAGCAGTTGTTATATGACTATTACGTAACTAGTACCACTCAATGAAGCGTAACATTAATTTCGCTTCCCGCCAAAACTAGGCGTTACTATCGAAATCATCTCAACGAGGCGGGGCTGCGGTCATCGCTAGCCAGTTACTTTCACTAACTATTTATTTCTTTTTTTTGCAGTGAACAAAGCTGAGGAGGCGAGACATTCGTTGCATTTATTAAACGGACAGTGCTGTGCGAATAAAGTTGAAAAAGATCGATTGTTAGTTTTGTGGTGATTTTATTACTACGTTTTTATTTTTTATCTGTGGAACGTGCGAGACTGTTTGACAAAATGGTAAGATTTTTTTTACGCCTAATAATAACTTTTGTGAGGTTATTTTAAACTGTTTCGAAAGGAATTCTCGTCTTTTATTTAGACTATCGGGTCTTTACGTGCACATTTCGATTTTATTATATAATCTCTGTCTATAGACAAATAAAATTTGTAAAGAACTGCATGCTACGCCCGCAAGTCTCATGTGCCTGTAATTTCACCGGAAATCATACCTACGCTTGAAACTGGAACACAGTAATGCGAACACTACTGCCTGGCGGTAGAAATAAATATGGTGGCAATACTTCCCCGGGCGAACTCTCACATAGAGTGCTACTACTCTTAGGTACCTACCTAATATCAACTTGGGAATAGACCCGATAGACTAGACTCTGATTGAATGAATTCGATTTAGTCTTATTTTTTAAGGATTATGTAGATATCATCATCTAATCCGTAGAGCATCCACTGCTGGATATATGCCTCCCATGTTTTTTTAGAGGGAGGGGTATGCCAGTACTCGCCACGATTGGCAGGCGGGTTGGCGAGCGCAGTATGTTAATTATATCCGCATAAGGCGCTGCTGTCCACCTTCTGGTAATTATGTGATCCCTTAGTCGACTTTTACGCGACCCATGGCTAGATATCGGGGGTATAATTGAGGGCAGGTACCCCACGGCAAGTAGATATGTTATGCTGTATGTTTGTAGAACGTTTACGGCCTTGACCCTGAAAAACTTTGTTTACAAATAAACTAACAACTTACAAACTTGATTCTTGATAACAGTGCGTGAAGTTTATGACGAATTGTGTAGTCGTATGTATAATATATTTTTATTTTATTGAATTTTTTATCACAGCCCCGCACTAGGATTCCCTGTGTTACGGGAGGCATAGACACACAATCACAGCACACAAACACCCAAGACCAGGGACAAACATCTACACTCATCGCACAAATGTTTGCCCCTGCCAGGATTCGAACCTAGGGTCCCGGAGACACAGAAGTCATGTGAATGACTACTGCGCCACGGCGGCCGTCATTATGTTCTAATTATGTCATTATGTTCTAAGACCTTTGAGTATTTTATCTGAGTCTAAGACAGTTTCGTTATGCCAATTTATCAATCACCTTTGTCTGTTTACTAAGTTTCCCGCCATCTGTTAAATAATACATGTCATAAATAAAGATTGTTATAAACATTAAACTATTCATGTTGTTAATTAATACATTGTTAATTTCACTAATTATTCCTAACTTTCACGTTTTTAATGAGATGTATTTGTGTAACATTAAATATTATAATAAGATTGTGAAAAGTATAATAAGATTTTGGTGCAAACATACATTTAAAATAAAATTTCTGTCATACTTAGTACCATTAAGCCAAGAATTTAAACTTTTGGCCACTGTAGACATAAAATACTACCTGGCATTATCCAAATGCTTCCGTCGACATGAGTGCAATTTGCCGTATTTAATCAATTATTTATGTTTCACGAATACAGGCAATTATCGTAATTATACTGTTAACTAGTTAATGCGCTCGCGGCTTCGCTCGCGTATCCTATAGATCGTCCTATAGGTCTCGACCCCAATCGGTTCAGATATGTAACCACTACCTAGGGTAGCATATTTTCGCCGTTTCAATTGCTCCGCCGAATAAGCCGCGGCGCCAGCCCTAACATGTGTCTCAGGAAGATGTGACGGCGCCAAAGTGTCAACGCATGTAGCGTCCCACACTAAAGGGCGCCCTAACTGCCAGGGAATAAATGTCAGGTCTTTTACCATCGTCACGCGTGAGACCACGCGTCTAGAAACGCGTAATAGAAACTAAACCCCTGAGCTAATGTCTTTTTCTTTGAAATGGTGATTTATGGAGTTCAAAGTTCCTTTATTGTTTTAATTAAACTAAAATACTTCATTAGTCGGCTGTATAACGTTTGAGAAGAGACGGGAGTTCACTCCGAATCGGTGTGACTATTCAACTTAACAAAGCGTTATGCTTCCACTTTCTTAATGCGTACTGCCAAGGAATGGAACTCGTTGCCCGAGTCTGTGTTTCCCGATATGTACAATCCTGGAGTCTTCAAGTTGCGAGTGAATAGGTACCTTCTAGTTTTGCGTGCTAAATCCTAGACAACGTCATCACTTAACATCAGGTGAGACAGTTGTCAAACGCAAACCTATAATATGTAAAATTAAAAAAAAAAAACTATTTGTCATCACCAAATATACGCACTAACGAACGTAGTTACAATAGCTTCCTTACAATTGTCATAAGTGCATGATGGCCCATTACTGCCGCTATTTATCGTAGTCTACAATGGGTGCTTACCACCCATTAATGGGAGGAAATGTCACCACGAAATGGTCATACGGAAAACTTAAGCAATTAGTAGCAACCCAAAAACAATCAGAGATGTAGCTAGTACGAAGACACAACAAGTCATATTTTGAGTAAACAAACATATATTTACTTTTCATTTCATATTAGCAACCAGGCTCGCACATGTTTGCATCAGATGTCGTACAAAATTTTAATTAATATGTACAGTCGTCAAAGAAAATGGTCTACGAGTTTTGACAAAAGTTTCTGTGTCGTCACAATAGCGATAAGGTTGAACAGGTCTAACAATGAAATAGATGCACGGGAAAATCAACCTTATTATTTTATGATGTCTAATGATCTTACCCAGGATGGGTGAAGAGCATTAGATCTTACATATCATTACATCTTATCTTATCATTACATCTTCACTGATAAGATGCTAGGGTAGTACATGATATATTTGGCTGACTGTACATGAGAAACAAAAGATTACACTTTGTACTGACACACAGACAGTTGTGTAGTTTAGGAGTTAGCAATAATAAAGATAAACAGACACCCGCGGATGGCGACTTTCTTCTTATCTTTTCGTATCTTTTCGTACTTTCCGTATTGTATTATACAATATTAGAAAGATTTAGATTACAATTTGAAATTAACCCTATTGTTATAATATAGGATACATAGAGAAAGGCAAGGAATTGTATTCTTTACATGTGCTCATTATAAATGTCTTATAATATTGGATGCCGCACTTCCTTCTACTTGTGTGCTCAGTTTGTGTTTCTTGTGGTTAGTGATTGCCTTTGAGTATACAGTCTATTTATCTATCTGACGTTTTGCACTGTAACCGTCGGCATACTTACTATCACGAGATTATATTTAAGGCTTCACCATTTGCTAAAGAGACAATTTTGAGTCAAGTCAACTTATTTTGCTTGCAGTCTGTCATGTTTAAAATATGCTAAAAATACCATTTATCAGAACAGTTCAATCAGATTAATTCTTATTGAGCAAAATTTGATTATATTCATTAATTTATGAGAAAAACTTCTAGTGGCTATATATTTATTTAAATCTAAATTTCTCGCGGTAACGACAAAATGCGTTTGAACTGATTTTTACACCAAAAGAAAGGATATTAATAAGTCGTAGTAATACGTACTTAATATAATTAGTAATTTTTGAACCAGTAGGTAGGATCTGTAAAATTATGTGAAATTTTGGTGATATTTGAAATCAACACGCATCAGGATTTTCGCACCCCTTCTGCCTATAAACACGCGAGAGCCCCTGTAATGTCATCGGCACCTCTTAAGCCCTTAAGTTAAAACATCAAAGCGAATGACATAAGATATACTTTTACAAAGGAAACAAAGCACTACAGCCAAATATGATCATTATAATATACAGACAACTTTTTTAATAATACCATTGGATACAATGTTTGTGATGTGATCTCCCTTCGAGATTTTTTTTGGTCTTATAAGACTACAGTTTGTGATGTTTCAATATCCACTAGGACGTACAGTTTCTAAGTTCAGAGGCATCTTCCTTCCGTCTACTGACTATGATTTGATGTCGCACCAAAGACGCGATTTTATCGGTGAGAAAAAAAAATACCGATGGGATTACAAATTACAAGTTGCAGAATCAATAAAGCCCTATCTAAATTGATTCTCCCAAGTAGAAACATTGTATCGTTTTGGTGTCGCAATAAATATAAAAACAAAGCAGTTTAGAAATAGAATAGAGATAGAATATGTCCACTGGACTGTTATCGTTAACTTAAACAATAATATAAAGTTTATGGCTTTTGTCAAGGCGCAAAACAATTGCAAATCAATGAAGAATTCCTGAGCACGGAAGGTTGTATGTCAAATGACAACTCGATTAACTAAAGTCATTAATACTTGGAATTTACACGCAATGTGTAGAGTGTAAATTATGTACACTACAGATAAATAATCTATGCCAATCATACAGGATTAAGTCATTTGACCGAATTGTCTAGAGAACGCACCATTTGATTCCAATAATCTAGTTCAATTACATTACACATCTGTTGGTTGTCCCCTCTTCTCAAAAGACGAAACCGGCATCAAACTTTTAAAACTTTTAACTTACTGTCGCTATTATTATATCATTCTATTGTAATCATTATCATCATCATATCAGCCATAAAACGTCCACTGCCGAACATCCCGAATCCAGCCCTAACAGAGTGCGATCTTAGTCAAGTCGTCTGTCCACCTTGTCGGACCTATGAGTCGTCCTATGCTGCGCTTCCAAGTCCGCGGTCTCCTGGTGTCTTTTTAACATTCACACAAGGTCTTCAGGTCCCAAACTAGGCAGAGCCCCTACTATGGTAAGCTGATGACTGATATATATACTTATATACATATACACACCCAGGCACAGGTCAAACAGACATGTTCATACACACAAATGTTTGACCTGTCTGGGAATCGAACCCGGGACCAGCGGCTCAGAAGGCAGAGATGACTTGACTTTGACTCAAATGGCCATCAGTTTTTTGAACTATGAGCCCTGCCCACAGCTACTTTAACTTGCTAATCCACTGGGCTATGTCGGTGACTTTCGTTCTTATAAGGATCTTTTCATTTCTGATTAGATCGCGTAGAGAAACCCCCAACATAGCCCTTTCAACAGCTCGTTGGGCGACTTTGAGCCCGCTCGCTATGCTAGCAATTATAATATAATGAGCTCTTAAATCAATATTACAAGCGCAATGTAGTCATAAACAACAATTACTTATGAAACCAACACGATGAATTACTTATGATATAACTTTTTTTATATCAAAACATAATTTGAATATCCGATCTCTGATCTGGATCGATTGCAAAAATTTGATACTATTTTAAAATAGCTCCTATTTGCTCGCGCATAAAGTTTACATTATTTTTTAGATGTAAAACATCCGTATCAGATTGCATATGTTCGAAAATCGAACTCTAAAGTTTAGCTATTAAGATTGGTTTCATACGTTTGTGAATATTTTATATGTTACATACAATGTAGAATAATAAACGTTATGACTCAGTGATATGGTTTAACTTTGTGTTTTTTGTGAGGTGTTAAGCAATCGGCGAAAGTGTGACGCCGGCGCAGTGGCTTACATTTTTTACTCTCACTTAAGCGGTCATGGTCGGGTTTTTCTGTATTACGGTTATAGAACTCCGGATGAAGACAATGGATGATAACCTTTAATGACTTTAGTGATTCTTTGTTGGTTCCTCATGCGTTTAAAAACCTATTGTTATGGAAACCAGAATAGAAATGAATTTGAAGCGTTGTACCAGCGGATAATTTTATCGGCGGTGAAATTTTTTCGTAGTTAGAAATGGATAGGTGAAAACATGACGTAATGACAAAGTCGTTCACCTTTAGTGTCACCACTGTCCGTGACAACAAATGCAGCACTAGGCAGGTCATGCACAACTCTTCAACAGCTGTATAAGTCTTATTGGCACCACCGTCGCACCCGTACCACAGTGAAGGTATTACATTTGAGAAGAAGCGTGCAAATTATTTATTACTAGTAGGGCCCCGCGGTTTCACCCGCGTGGCTTACGGTTTTTCCGCTACCTCAATTATCCCACGGGAACTATACTTTTTCCGGGATAAAAGTAGCCTATGTGTTAATCCAGAGCTTAAACTATCTCCATAACAAACTTCATCGAAATCGGTGTATCCCTTTGAGCGTGAAGAAGTAACAAACATACATACAAACTTTTGCACATGAATATTAGTAGGATTATTATTTACCAGATGCGCCCCGCGGTTTTATCTGCGAGGTATACGACTTTTCACGTTCCCCCCAGCTATCTCACGGGAACCTTATGTTTTTTGAGATAAGAGGCCTATAAGCTATTTCAGATTATTATCTACTAGCTGCGCCCCACGGTGCTACTCGCAGTGAAATGGTAGGTACTTGATCGAAGATTTTCACGTCTTCCCATCATCCCACGAAAACAGTACATATTTTTGGGATAAAAAGTAGCCCATTAGTTGTTCCTGGGTATAAGCTATCTTTGTTCCAAATTTCATGTAAATCCGTTCAGTCGTTTCAGCGTGAAAGAGTAAGAAACATATACAAATACAAATAGTACAAACTGTCGTGTTTATAGGAAGCGTTTTTATAGTTTTTCTATTAGTAGGATTTCTGTACCAAATTTTATCGAAAATCGAATATTGCGCGGGTGAAAACGTGGTGCGTAACTAGTTTTCATATAAAATTGCACGGAAATCATTAACAATAAATATTAATTAAATGCCATTTTTTTGACATTTCACACCTGTTTGGTATTTCAAAAAAGTCGCTGTTTTATGAGTATTGAAGCAAAAAGGCGTGTAGGTTCTTTAAATTATTTGTACTAATAACATAATGACAGGGCTTTAAAAGACCTCCAGTAAGTCATGTGTTATTAGTGCTTAAATGACAGTTATGATACATACTGTTATTTCTTTTACTTTAAGTACGGCCGCTGAGAGAATGCTACTTATCCCTTTTCCCCAGATCGAAGTAAAAATGTAAAGCAACCACTTAGTGCCACTTTCTTAGTGTGTACTGCCAGGGAATGGAACTCGCTGCCTGTGTGTGTTTCCCGGTAGGTACAATCCTGGGGCCTAAGCCTACTATTCAATATGGCAATATGATCGGCTCACAATGGGCGATTTTGACAGCTTTGGTAGCCAGCTATTTTTCATTCGTCCATATCGAATCAATCTTGATTCAATTCTAGATTTTTTTTTATTATAAGCTTACGTTTGACCACTGTCTCACCTGATGTCAAATGACGATGCGGTCTAAGGTGTTGCACGTAAACTTAGAAGGAACCTATTCACTCGCACTCTACATCACTTAACATCAGACGAAACAGACTAATATTTAAAAAAAAAACTTATAAAGGTCAACACTTGTAGAGACTACCTACGTAATTGTAAAAATACCTCCTTTATAAACTCCGAAACGATATAACTAAGAATAACCTTCTTCTCTTCTTCTTGTCCATATCCCACACCAGGTGAGGTTAGCAGAACATGTTTTGCTCTTTTACTATCTTCTATCGTTAGTCGTCTCAGTGCTCATCTTTATATTATATACCATAATTATATAATTCTTCACGCAGTCCATCAATGGCTTCTTCGGCCTTAATCTACCTCTATTTCCTTCCATAACTATTTTATTTTATTCAAAACTACAATTAGTTAGCGATATTTTCATTTCAAGATAAAAGTTCGGCAAGTTATACGCCAGATAAAATGAACGGTCCTACATTTTATATTCTCCAGAATAAATCGAAGTTACTTCCAACTTTCCTCGACTTTTGAGTGTTGCAGTCGGTTTCATTTTTTGTACAAAATTTTTAACCCTTTAATTTCAGTGACCTTTACTACTCACTGGATCAATTGTCACTCACTCTCAATAAGAAAGGCAAGATAGACGTAACACTTTTCAGTTATTAGAGTAACTCAGAAACCGCTTGGCCGCTTTTGATGAAATTTTAATGTGACTACCTCGGAAGTATTATACTCTATCGAAGAAAAAAAAAAAGAAGTACGAGTAGGTTCATAAACGACGAAGTTATCCGCGAATACACAAAAAAAATCATGGGTACGGTCGTATTGAGAAACCTGCTCCTTTTGTTAAAATCGTATAAAAATAAATTAAAATTCTAGAATAATGATAGAACGGTCTATGTTATATAAAGCTCTGTTTCTCTTTGTTTTATTTCCTATTTCCTTACTCTAGTGTCGTAAACAGAATTCTGAAGTCGAAATACCTACTTGAATATACACTTTAATGCGGTGCAGTGTTACGATATAATACCAATGATGTTTTATTAAAGATGACGTATATTCATACTGCGCGGTGCTCAGATTTTGTTCCTTTACGACATAAGCATGCTTACTGCGACAGATAATACGGTACAAATAATATAGAAAAGGATAGCTATATGTTTAAACTTGCGCTTGAAATACGCGTCGTAATCAAAATTACTACAATTGACTTAATTTTGCCGCCTCAGTTTCCGCGCGCTTGTGCGACATCTACCTCATATAAACATATAATATCATTGTATACCATTATGGTTTTATATCGTAACACTGCACTGCATTTGCCGCCTGGTAAAACCCGTGCTACATACAAATACTCTTTGATTCGGCTATGGGACCGAAACATTTAGACGAAGACTAAAACTATGTATTTTGCTTTTGAATCTAATGTTTTACCTCTTATGGTAATAAGAGGTACTACTAGTAATGTTAGTTACTATCATTTCGCATCTTATTACTTGCAATTAAATTTTCATAGTTTTAAATCCAAGATTATTTATTTATATACTTTTTTCTCATGTTAGTTTTAACTGTTTTATAAGTAAATAGTTTTTTATAGTAACTCAAATGTATATATCTTATATTGTCGAAGTTGATTCACCATATCTAGTGCCTTTTAGTGACTTGGGTGGGCTTGCCAGCTACATAGAGCAAGCTTGAAAATCTATCTATATACAACCCCTAGCTAATACAATGAGACCTGTTCGCACCACATCGTCACTCCATTGACTAAGGACAATAAGCGCCAGTCAGGCCATCTGCACCGAGGAAAAAACTGAGTGACAATGCCCATTTTTTTCTGTCCAATCCAAAGGCATGCAAGAGGTATGGTATCTTTCTGTATGCTATCAACTGCGGGGTTAGACTGGTTAGACATGGTGCAGGCTAGCAAATCAATCAGCTCTCAAGAGTATGACCAAAAGTCAATTTACCTATATACTATAATAGCATCTTCAAGTCTTCTTTGGCATATTATCTTCTGTAGAAGTCAAGAAAGGATGTTTGCGTGTGTGTGTTATTATAACTATTATTACACTTCACACACATCAATACAATCTAGGGATACATTATTTCGAAATTAAACATGCCTTTATTGTTTAAAACCTATTTAATTGCCTCAAAAAGTTTATATACAAATTGAAACCTTGCTTATTATTTTTGCGGAATTAAAAATTAAAATAAAAAACAAAATGAAAACTCAAAGGTAAGCTCAGCGCAGTCTTCTTAGTGCCTAGTCACGAGAAGTTGCATTAATTTTTTTATTTATTTTTTTACTTTTTTTACACTCAGACCCCTACACTTATTTTCTTCTGGCATCTATTGGTTAAAATTATTTAAGATTTTTAACGTTCGCACGTGACATTGACCCCCTAATTTTAGGTATGCCGACATAAAAACGTTGCCGCTGTGTGATTAATGTAATTGGAGTCAATATCGATTACTATCAGATTTAAAAAGATTTTTATTCCAAATATTGATTTAAAAATGTAATAAGAATAAAAAGTTTATTTTTACTCAGTAATTTTCTACTTATGGCTTCATTAACATTTTTATTAATAATGAAAAAAAACCTTTTTACCTAATACTAACTGGATTTCGGATTCAGTATTGAAAGGAAATTTAAGTTCTCTCTACGATGTAGATTTGTTATCTTATCCAATTCGGAAATCTTAATACATGTAAGCCCTTCAAAATAAACCTTGAGTACATGTATGAACATACATTTTCGCCTACAATATGTGAAAACACACTTACCGGTGTAATAAGATTCACCAGCGTACCCTGAAATAACGAGGTCCTTAAAACTATTTTTCAAAGTGAAGTTATTCGACCTCCTTGACTATCCCGACCTCCCTTTTTTTCCCCGGACCTCAGAGCATTTTTACCATAACACTTAGGTACTATTTATAGACTCGTTATCATTGGATTGTCTTGGATAGTCTACATAAGTAGTACATACAAAATATAGTAATCTGTGATCTCCTTCTTCCATCTGACCATCTTTTGAGAGGATTGTGGCGGGAAATTTCAATAAAATTGATCTAAATTTTGTTTAAATTTTTCAAAGTGTGTTAATTTCGTTTAGCCTTGGTAACAGCAGATAATATCTCATACATAGTAACAGATCCTTCTAGGATTTTATAATATTACGTAGGTAGTAACGGTTATTAATCCGTTTAGTGTCTGTGAAATAGCACGAGTGTAAGAAGATTAAGAAGAAGAATAGTGCCGTAGTTCCGTGGTGGTACCGGCCTAGGATAGTACTATCCCATCTCTTCCCGTGGGTGCCGTAAGTACCAGAAGGTTGACCAGGTGGATGACTAGCTCCTGAGTATTGGCAAATCCCCCCTATATGGGGGAAGCATATGTCCAGCAGTGGACGCCCCATGGCTGAGAGAAGAAGTAAGAAGATGTGAAAAAGGAGGCCTAAATGACAAATCCTTGCTTCTTTATTTCTCTTCCCGGTCTAAGTAAAGTTACAGTACAGTGCCTACTTCTTTACTAAACCATACGGAAACGAGAGCGCATTTTTGGGCTAAGCTTTGGCTTATGCCCACTCCATTATGCAAAAAACTTGAAGATTTTATACTTGACACTGGCAAAATGCATACAGAACACGTAGCCAAAAATAAGAAAAAAAAAACACAATTTGACGGAATTTACAGTGGCAAGAGAATCCTCTCTCAAGCAAATATTTAATGTTATTTTTGTTTTGCTTTCCCTTAATTCAGGGTTTGATGGATATCTACCTCCCAGTATCAAAATGTTATAATTCTAGTCCTTTTTACAGTATTTGATATGTGAAAATCTATGGTGGCTATAGATATCGAGGATTTTCCTTAATAACCTACGATCAAATAGGTTTGATTATTATTTTTTCGCATATGACGAGGGTTAAAACAAACTCGTAAAATGTTATGTTAGTAACCTGTAAAGGGTCTCGCCCATATTAACGCATTTGTTTATATTATACCCCATCAAATCAAATTTCATAATTTAGGTTTGTTTTTTTATTCCAGCCTATACACCACTTCATATTTTGTTTTAAAAATATACCAACATTTTTCATGACTAAAATGAGTTTAATTGAAGGGTGATGGTTGATGGTTTATCTCGCATACCTAAGTCATCTTTAGGGTGGAGTACACCAAAATTCAAAACGCCCGATTATCAATTAAACCGTCGCGCGTCGGTCAAACAGTTCAACTGTTTGGTAAAAACTGTTGACTGACGGTTAAATTGATAATCGGACACCCTTAGTGACCAAAATAATAATTTCTTGGCAATCTTCTTATAACCGTAGCCTGTTTAAGCTACGTTCCACTCCTTAACTAGTTAATAAAGCGTTTTATAATTTAAATTAATATAACTAGATACGATTATGAGCCTTGTGAGCAGGCTCAAAGTAGCACAACGAGCTATGGAAATGGATATGCTTGGAGTTTTATGAGGAGATCCATAGAAGAACGAAAGTCACCGACATAGCAAGCATAGATTAGCAAGTTGAAGTGGCAATGGGCATATGGCTTATAGCTCTAAGGAATTATGACCGTTGGGGTCGAAAGGTTCTCGAATGGAGACCACGGACTGGCAAGCGCAGCATAGGAAGGCCACGGTGGATATCTAGACGTAAGGGCTAAACGCGGGCCGCTTCCAAACGGTCCTTGCGGAAATCAATGGTGGAGGCATATGGTATCAATGGCATTGGAGGAATAGCGTGTATTTGTGAAAAAATAATTGGGCGTTAACTTTATAAGTAACTTAAGAATATTTTACATCCCAAATGAGTCAAACTATCAACAATGTATCTCTATCTCAATGATAATGGGCTCTGAAAATGGGGATACTTAATCAGTATTAAAAAGTAAAGTAAATCAGTAAAGCCGGTCTTATCTCTTTAAAATATTTTTTTCATACTAACTCTAACATTAATCTCGCCGCAACGACAGGTTTTTTATAATTTACAGTAAATGTGTAATAATTAGCTGCACCCCAAATTTTCCCCGCGGGGACTATGACTTTTCCATTATCCGAGATTCGAACTCAGGACCCAAAGATCGAAAGGAAGGTGATGATCACTGAGCCACGGCGCCCGCGAATTTAGAAAAGTCATTGATATGCATCGCTAATAAACTGTAGGTGATTAAACAATTTCACCATTACGCATGGGGTTCTAATGACTGGACGCATGTAGCATAGGAAACATTCAAACTTCCTATTATTTATGGTATGGCGTGTCTAAATCACTTCCATAGCAATTTGTTTAAGTAGGTACTAAGTGATGTCTGCGAGAAGAAAAGTGCTGCAGTAGTTGTTATTTATAACTGACTTTAAAAAGAAAAGTCCTGATTCGAATATTCTTTTTTGTTTGTTAGGGCACAATTCTATCATTATATCGACGGACTTTTTTTTCTATAACGGTACATGATTTCAGGTTAGTGATAGAACAGAGTGGATGAGAAAAACATGTTAAATACCGACCCCACCTTACGTGTGACAAAGACGGCAAAATCTTTCGGATTATTCGTATAAAAATTTCATCGTAAACTTTCAAATACGTTCATCATCATCATCTTAGCCACAGGACGTCCAATGTTGGACATAGGCCTCTCCCATTGATTTCCACAAGGACCGGTTGGAAGCGGATCGCATCCAGCCCTTGCCTGCGATTTTAGTGAGGTCGTCTGTCCACCTGGTCGGTGGCCGTACTACGCTGCGCTTGCCAGTCCGTGGTATCCACTCGAGAACCTTTCGGCCCCAACGGCCTTCGGTTCTTCGAACTATATGCCCTGCCCACTGCCACTTCAACTTGCTAATCCGCTGGGCTATATCGGTGACTTTCGTTCTTCTACGGATCTCCTCATTTCTGATTCGATCACGTAAAGAAACCCCGAGCATAGCCCTCTCCATAGCTCGTTGTGCAACTCTGAGCCTGTTCAGAAGGCCCATAGTCAGAGACGTTACTTTTAAGAAAACCAAGCGTTCTTCATCGTTGTTGACCGCGCCGTCCCTTAACATTGGGTGACAGGGCTCAAACGTCGCTGGCCTATTCTCAATAAAAAGCTAGAACTTCCACATATAGCTATACATACATACCACCCTATAATAAACGTCTGTATTACGTTATTCTTTTATACTTTAGCATAACGCTAGTCTTCCTAACTTCAGTTAGGTTTTATATTTACACATACTCACGTTATCCAGTGAGATCCAGATCCAATTTCCAATGATGCTCCCAAGTAACACTGTCAACTTAGAACTTAATGTATTACTTAATAAGGATAACTATTTTGTTATCATGTAAGTAAAAGTATAAATAAAAATCATTTATTTTATCATTTATCTAAAGTAGGTACATAAATATATTCCCATCATTTTCTTTGTTTTCGTGTTTACTTTTACATTTAGCATTTGACAGGTACTTTAATTTACTTTAATGAAGCGATGATAGCTCAGCGGTGGGGGCGTCGGCTGTCAAACTGACGGACGCTGTTTCGATCTCCACCACCCATTCACCGGCTGTACCGGTAGCACTGCGGGACGCAGCTAGTGATAGCTGCTTAGTAAGAGAGGGACAGCAATACATACCTTTACATAACTGCTATGACGACAGTTTTCTTTTCGTTTTCGTATAATATATATCTTATGATCATTCATTTAGTTTATTGGTATTAATTCTGTGAAATATTATAGAGAAAAAATATGTTTGTTTGTCGGTCGGAGGCAATGTCTGGAACTCCTAATCTATGATTGAACACGGCCATATTTCACGGTAATTTGCACTAAGCAAAATCAACCTCTATCTTTCTGATGGCTATCTATCCACTTGTCGTGGCCTCATTAACGATAAAAGCTGACTTATCCAGACTTGTTATGATTATTAATTTATTATATATAGTACAGGCTCTGCCTAGTTTGGGACCTGAAGACCTTGTGTGAATGTTGTCCCATATTATTATTATTATTATTGATCCACCCGCGCTTAGGTCGATAGCGGGTGCGAGAGAGCAACAGCATCCTTAAAGTAGTGGCTGAAGATTTATGTGCGCCTATCCTGAGGCATTATGGGCAACTGATGATCCACACAGCGAGAAAATATTGTATCTCATGAAACAAGGCGAATCTATAACTTACCTAAACTTTTTGCGCGTCAAAAGAGATTTGAGAATATCATTTTTATTTTTTTTAACTTTCACACAAGGTCTTCAGGTCCCAAACTAGGCAGAGCCTGTACTAGGGTAACCTGATGACTGATATATATACTTATATACATATACACACCCAGACACAGGTCAAACAGACATGTTCATACACACAAATATTTGACCTGTCCGGGAATCGAACCCGGGACCAGCGGCTCAGAAGGCAGAGTGCTACCAACTGCGCCAACCGGCCAGTCAATTAATTATATTTTTAGTATTAATTTGATAATTTCGAGATAAAAAATTGCATGTGTGAAGTCTCATCAGAGGGGAGGGTTTTCACAAATGTGACCACCTGTGACAAGGAGGGGGAGGGGGAAGGGTCAAATAGTCATGAATTTCGTGTGACATGATTGGTTCCTAATGTGCAATGTTTATACAATAAATAACGATCCTCCAAAATCACAGGAAAATTAATAAAAAAACACTCAACCGAGCGATATCTTTGATCTTGACGTAATTGGTGTTTTACTTCAAAGTTCCCCTAAGGAAAACACCTCCAGCGAAATCTTGATAAGTTTTGCCTAAATATATCTTGAAGGGGCAACGCTTAAATTTTTGTTAATATTTGTAGGCATATGAATGAAAGCGTCTAAATCTACTTTTCTTTTAAACACTCAGACCCCCATTAGGATCCCTGTGTCGCGGGAGTCATAGACACACACACAATCACAGCACACACACACCCAAGACCCGGGACAAACATGCACACTCATCGCACAAATGTTTGCCCCTGCCGTGATTCGAACCCCGGGTCCCGGAGACAAAGAAGTCATGTCACTGACACTGACCACTGCGCCACGGCGACTGTCACTTTTGTATGAATTAGATAATACTCGACACGTATTTTTTTATACTGTATGACGTTTGACCAATGTCTTAGTTAATGGTCAGTAACGGTGTTATCGAAGATGATATCACGAAAAACCTAGAAAGTTTACTGGCTATCAAGGACTGCTGCCTGAACACATTTATTTAGTGAACCTTTTCCTAACTCTAGTGTCTTACACCTAGCCAGGTGAGTACTCGAAAGTACCCTACCACAATGCTGGGCATTTGATAACGGTGCTACATTCACCGGAAGTTCAAGCCGTGGAGATTGAACCAGTGTCCGTCAGTTTGACAGCCGACGCTCCCACCGCTGAGCTATCATCGCTTCATCATTTATTCTGGGTGATGAAATCCAAGGTATTTTACAATTTCTTAAGAGGTAATCTATAAAATAAATGCGAAAGTTTGTGTGTATGTGTGTATGTTTGTTAGCTCTTCACGGTCAATCGGCTATACCGATTTCAATGAAATTTGGTATGGAGATAGCATATATCCTGGATTAACACATAGGCTTATTTTCATCATCACCATCATCACCGTTTTTCATCACCACGCGGTTACAACTGCGGGGCGTAGCTAGTAAATAATAAAAATAAATTGGATGCAAGACAGTTCTTGGTCTTATCTATACATATATATCTATATATATAAAAATGAAACCCGTTTTCCGTTGTCACGACATAACATGAAAACGGCTTGACCGATTTAGATAAAATTTGGTATAAAGATACATGGGACTTTGGAGAAGGACATAGGCTACTTTTTGTCCTGGAAGAAGTATGGTTCCCGTGGGATAACTGAGTCAGCGGGAAAAACGTAGTGCACGCGGGTGAAACCGCGGGGCGCAGCTAGTATATATATATGATTGCATTAACGGCTGGGCCAATTATGATCATTCTTTTTTGTTGTGTTTGTTATTGTCAGGAGAAGGATTTTATGAAAGAAAAAATATAGGAACTAGCGCGGAAATGTAAAAAATTAAGAAAACATAACGTTCATATTACATTTATCTAATGTGACCTGTGTAGTGCTTTTAAAAATACCAACATTTTTTAATTTAACCTTTTTTTAGCGTTTAGACAAGACAACGTCTGTGGGGTCAGCTAGTAGCTAGTTTTTAAATAGATTAATTTTTAATAACTAAAAACTAAATCAGGACTCGTATTTGGCGTGCTCCATCGTAGACCACATCATCACTTACCATCAGGTGAGATAGTGGTCAAACGTAACGTCAAAATAGGCAGGCCTAGTCCCAATAAAAAAAAACTTAGAGTTAATTATGTATGTATAACAATGATATTATAATGTTGGTCATTGATGTATAATGATGGCCAGGTGCGGACAGGGTCAAAGATTTTAGGAGGGGGGAGGGTTACCACTCCCCTGCGGCGACCCTTAGTTTTTGATAATTATATTGATTTTTTTTATTTTGAGATTTATTTTGATTGAGTTTATATTTGTTAGTTGATGTTTGATCACTTGATGTCTGTGTTTTGTTACGGCGCGGGAAGTGGCTGCTCTCCTAAATTCTACGCCTCAAATCTAAAGATTTTCCAAAAATAACAAAAAATACAAAAATACTTTATTGACATAGTTCGTGTACAAACAAATAGTGAACCCAAAGACTCTTGAACTAGTGGAACTGTGTTTCAGGAGCCAATGGCCTCTCCCAGAAAACAGTATGTATTATTTAGATAATGTTTTTTAGTCAGCTTCACTTACATTAATGGCTGTATTTCACGGCTTAGGTAATGGACATATTGGCTATCCTCAGGTAATATGACGCTTACAAATCTGGCATCTTACACTGTGTCCAGTCACGAAATCTTTAAATTAGATATATATATTGTAGGATTTTTATCGTTAAACTAGAAATTATTTTACTCTACTCAATCTATCTAAAAATGTGTAAATAAAGACAGCCGTTATTTAAATTACACTTAAATACAAATTCATATAGCACAAATTATGATTCTACGTTTATTTATTTTTATTTTATTTTATTATTTTACTTTCCATTGAGCTTAAAAAAAGATGGTTTTTAAACTTCCAATCTCATGAAAAATATTAATTTCAGCATTGTTAATGCAGTTAATCTATTTATTTTATCACATCCTGTAGCCAACTGTAAACGGAATATTTTTTAGGAAAAATCTTTTCTAAGTTTGCCGATCGACATACCTGCAATTCGCTGAATGAAATCAATTCTTACGATTCCAGAGTGGGTAAGGGGGCGTTCATTAATTACGTGAGGTGTTTATGGGGGGGAGGGGTTCAAGCCGAATCTCACCCAAACTCACATGTGGGAGAGGGTGAGTTCGACAAATACTCACGTAATTTTTTTTCCGCAAGGAACATTGAAATGTAGCGAGTACACTGGGATAAATTAGGTAAAAATATTGTTTGTGTAGTTCTATACTACAATATTAATAATCTCAAATAACAAATCCTGATTAAATCCAACAAAATTAAGCACATATTCATTTATTTACATTAAAAATATGTATTTTCAAAAGTCTCACGTGAGATTATGGGTGGGGGGAGGGGGTCCAGCAAAATCTCACGACATTTCACCAAGGGGAGAGCGGGGGTTGAAAAATCGCTAAAACTACCTCACGTAATTTAAGGACACCCCTACTCACCTATTAGTTCATTCTGTTACGCAAAATATTTTATCTACCCTACAAAATCTCCAACGCAAAGTAATTCAATATAAAGTTTAATAAGTCTGCCTTAGAGAGATAATTACCAGCTGATTAGAAAGCTTTATTAACATTCCATCAAGAAATTATACAAAGTTCGTTATATACCTACTTACTCGAAAGTTTAATGATCTTGAATTTGGCGATTCGCAGTGCAGTACATGGGCACATTTAACAGTTGAATATTCTACTTGAGCATATATTTTCCGAGAAATTTCATGTTTTATAAAATGTAATAACGATTTTAGCGCGAAACTTACGCGTTGTCCATAATACTATCAAAAAATTTTTTGTTATCAAAACTGACGTGGTTGTGAGACATTATCAATGTATAAAACACGGGAGTTACTCACGTAATAAGTCAGAGGGTTTCGACTATAGTTTCAACCACATTCGGTGGTCTTTTTCAAGGAGAATACGGGGCCCTCGCGGACGCGGTCGCGATTCGCCTAGTACTGCAAAAAATTTTTTACCAAAAAATGGAACCGACTTCAACACTTAAAAGCGTGAAACAAGTTGTTGAAGTCAATAGCATGATAGTTTACAAAAGTAACTATCATGGAAATACCTACACAAGCCAGTGTATTGCAAATGATAGAAATTTCATAAGTTGGTATGCGTTTCATTATTTCAGTTTGCCAACTGCCAGGTTTGTATCTGTTTCGATAGTTGCGGAACAAAGCTACCAATTTACCACAATTGTTTTTAGATCAAAATGATGGTAGTGTTGGAAGAGGAAGGCTTAGGTGAAGGTTCTGTAATCAGATTGAGGAAATTCTAAGAACGGGCCAGGTCATGAGTACTGTACAATTAACTGACGCTCTTGTATGAAAGGTTTGATGAGCGTGGATAAAGCGAAATATGTGTGTCGATAACGTAGCATTTGGAAGGCTGTGGTCTCTGCCTACCCCTACGGAAAAGAGGCGTGAATATAATAATATGTATGTTTTTTAAAATAAATAAATATATTTGTAAATATTTGTATTTGTATTTTTAGATTGGTCAGTTTATATGAACGTATTTATTTTATTTTATTTATCACACTACATACACGTATGCTGAGGTAGGATCACTTTCTGTCTTATGAGAGTTTATTATAAAGAATTCCGACAATAGACTGATTATACAGCACCAAAATGTTTTCTAATATGTTTTCTTCTTATAGCAGTATTCTTTCAAGTTTGGGTTTTGACGTGATAATGTTTTATAAATTGATGAATACCAGCAACACTCATGAAAAATAGTAACGTTCTGCGTAACGTTCCACCTGAGTTTTGTATTACATAAAATAATCAAAGTCAAAGTCAAAGTCAGTCAAAGTCAAAGTCAAAGTCAAAGTCAAAGTCATAAATGATTATGACGTTATCACGTAAATCTATCGTCCGTAAACCGACTTTACAGACAACCAATTTTTTTAAAGCACTTGGGAGAGTGCGGCCAAATGCTAAATAAAGTAAGTATATAAAAAAGAGACTCAAAGTTTGAGAATTAATTGTACGAGTAGATGTAGATTACCTGCAGGTGCTAAACGAAAAAAGAAAAAAAAAAAGAGAAAAGAAAACTGTCATAACCCATTTTTATTTTCCGATTCCCATGACGCATACAGATACAATTTTGCGTCCTTATTTGACACGACAACCGTGACAATCGGCATGAGTGTCGTACTTTGAAGTGTATATACAGATTCTTTGTTTTCACTTCCCTAGAGAAAGATAACTTTTAATGTTTCTAGACTACTAAGTAAGTGAATAATTGATGCGATAAATCACACTCTGGTCTCAAGATACTGGCCTAGAGTGCTTAGTTTGGGGCTCGTGGGAAATGTGTCTAGTTTGTACATAATTAATTTAATTGCTTTTGTATGATTTGTAAATGTTTGATATGTACTTAAGATTTTATCGCAAAAAGACATCATATATCTTAAAAAAAAATAAGACTATGTACCATGGCTTTACATTAAAAGCGACGTACAACACTGATTTGTATGATTAAGAAAGATTGATCTCTTTTTTATTAACACCCTTTTGACATATTCGCCTGTATGTATAATGTAACGAAATAGAAAGTGATTTTCACACTTTTCAAAACGTCGGATTAATTTAAAACATTGCACCCTAAAACAGTGCTCTTCTCAGTTTGACCCACTTAAGATTAAAGTCTATTCTTTAATTTTATTCTTTTTAAAAACGTAAAACAAAAGAATAGGCCAGGTATTCGGTCATTCCAGATGTAAAACATAATAAATAATTAACACCATCAAATAATAATTAACAATGTAGCCTTGGCAAAATCAGTGATTGTAGCACAACTTAAAAATAAATAAATTATGGTTGACCATTGGATGACTACTAGTAGTGTAATATATAAAAGCTTGCCTTTAACCGCTGATGCCAACAAAATAATATAAATATTATTAAACACCTGTTAAACGCGAAGGATTGAGAAGCACTGTGTTAATTTTCGCGTGTACGTAACAGTTGCGTCCTCTTTAAAATGGAACTCGTCAATGTTTATATTTATACTATCTCTTGCACAATATAAGTAAGTGGCCTTTTTATGTAGCCCCAAAATGATACATCTTCACGTATGTGATCTTTAAGAAGCTTATTCCAGTTTAAAGAATAAAACATGTTATTCCTTCGCTGACTGAAACGCATTCTATCAGCTGCGGTCGCACTATAATCTTGTCTATTTTCCTATGAAGTTACCGTAGTTTGAGAGTTCATAAAATACTTACAACATATACCTACTTAAAAAACGGTCTCATAACATTTAGATATCACTCGAAAGACATTTCCTAATTGTATTAGTTTATCAAATAAATTATACAATCTGTTAAAACATTCACTTTATCAATATAAATTCATGTAATTTTTAGAGAGATATAATCTTAAGGTTCTTGTATAAACTTACTTCCACTTACCTAACTTTTTGGCTCCATTAGGAAAACGGCAGTTGAATTGAATTCTCAATAAATGAGAGTTTGTCACTCACTCATGACGGTTCCCAGAGTCGGCAAATAGTAAATAGTATATCATCACATCAAAATAATAAATAAGATTTCCACATTGTATAATGTATTATTATGCATTCATCATATTTATATTCAGTGGGTACGTAATACATAATATTTTGTTCTTTTCCTCTATATAAATTTTTTACTGTACGTATATATGACTGAAATTTTCTGATTAACGAATCTAATGAATATATAATTTAAATACTTATTTAATGATTTTGAATTTGACAGCTCAACCATAGGTCGGATACAATAGATAAGTAAATAGTCAATAGATAGAGAATAAATAGATAAGTAACTATATACTGAGAGATACAATACATTGCGTAAAGTCAACATTTTTGTAAATATTTTATTCTTCAGTCCGTATTATTCCTGTCGTTATTTATAATTTCTAACTCCATAGTACATATAAAAAAGCGTAGTACCACTTTGATAACTCTATCTATACTTAGTTAAAGGTAATATATACTCTACTCTATGTTAATAAATTAAGGGTGCGTTTCAGATGAAAGCCAATTTCAGTGTAAAAACAAATTGACTACAATTTTGAAAAATACTGGAATGGAACATCCCCCCTCTCTAATTGACTTCTTCTGTTCTTTCTTTTGTTGTGTTTCTTGTTTAAATATAAGTATATAGATATATAATTATTGTTTACATAGGTTTATAAGTTAATATTGTTCTGAGGTTCGTGAGGTCATATCTATGGGCACCGACTGAAAATCAGTGACTGAGGCTTTTGCCTTAGTTTTATGCTCAGTCGGGGCCCATATTAATGACACTCACAACATCATTAATAATCTGTTATTTCTATATTGTTTTGTATGTATCTCTTGTGTAATGTGTGTTGTGAGTGTCTTAAATAAATGTGATGTCTTTCTTTCTTTCTTTCTTCTCACAATACATTTCTTAAAACAAATTTATTTTCACGTTTATTTCCATTGCGTTCCATTAAAACAACCTAGATGTTTATATTCATGTTTACTTCCTCAAAGAACACTGTGCCACGGTCGCCCTTCGCCCTTTTCACCATAAAATAAGATATATATCAAGTCACTTCCGACGTCGTAATTGATGGCAATTATCATAAGGAATGTATGAATAATATCAACAATTTTGCGTGTAGCGTCCCTTGAAGCGTAAGCAAAGTAAGTAACCTTGCAAAGAGGTAACGAGGTCACCAAAATTTTGCTGTTTCACGTAGGTACAACTTCGAGATTATTAAAAAAATATTCAGACTCGATTTTTGTCCTTATTGACATGTTTTATTCGTAGTATAGTTGTAAGTATAAAAAATAGTATCTTACTAGTTATGTTCAGTCATTCTGCATAACTTTGAGATCTATGAAATTTATTCTTATTCTTGTTATATGGAGTGGAGTAATCAAGAGAATATCTTGTGGACATTTTGATTAGGATAAATATCATGTACTTATGTATATAAATAAGGCAAGGGAAATTATAAAACAGGACTTAGTTGTCTACTTATAATGAACTATGCTTTTGTGAGATAAAAAACCTATGTGTTATTCCAGGGTATAAGCTATCTTAATTCAAAATTGTATGCAAATCCATTCAGCCGTTTCATCATGAAGGAGTAACAAACATACAAAAGATAAACAAACTGTCGCGTTTATACTTAACTAGCTGTGCCCCGCGATTGGACCCGCGTGGTGTTGAAAACCGGTGACGATGAAAATAAGCCTATGTGTTAATCCAGGGTATAAGCTATCTCCATATCAAATTTCATCGAAATCAGCGTAGCCGTTTGAGCGTGAAGAGGTAACAAACATACAAACATACACCCAAACATTCGCATTTATAATAATAGTAGGATATTAGTGTGATATCTATGTACGTATTTTTATGTGTCTGTTATAGCATAGTTATAGCTATCGACCATCTGAGTTGTTGTGTTACATCATAGTAATAAAATTATAAAATGCCACCGGTATTATCTAGCCTATAAAATCGGCAAGAACCCGGCGAAAGTATCACGTAACTTGAGGAAGATGTTGGAAACTGGTTCTGTGTGTCACCTGATATTGGTAATGCTCGGTTTACACGGGGAGAGTAGGCGCCTATCGGAACCGGTTCATATTAGTAACACATTTTAAATCTAACGCCCAATTACGTTTAGATGCTGTTAACATGTAAATCGTGAGGTGTTCAAAATGAAGACTGATTGTTTATTACTTCTGTGGTACTTGAAAGATTTCACACCATTTGCTTTTATGATCATTGTAAGTATTGATGCAGCGGTATGCGGTCCGCTACCGACTGGTCTTCATCGAGATTGATAGAGGAGGCATATCTCCAGCAGTGGACTTAATATGGTAGAGATGATGATGTAAGCATTGATGCAGATGCATTTCATTACTTGAAGTGAAGTTGAAGTGTTACTTTTAAGCTATTGCATAGCTTCAATCGCGGGCTTTGAGCGTGGAGATCGAATCCAGAAATTCCGTAACGAAAATAACCTAACACCCCCCACTCCGACGGGCACAGCGGTGATACTTTTTAGTTTTGCCATCTATCGATGAATAGCAGAACTTTTAATTACTTTTTTGAAATATCACGCTTGTCTATTTACTTCAGCAACTCGCCTCTAGGTGGCATTGGTTGTATCGGCGTTACTGCATAAGTTATTAATATATTAATTGCATAAGTTGATAAAAAATGCTATGCAATAGCTTTACCGCGGCAGTCCCCGAGTGCCACACGTCTTTTTTTAAATGTTGTATAGATCTAGCATTTGAGCACTATCTCACTTGGTCAGTGATAATGTGGTCGAAGATATTATAATGCTAGACCTAGAATTCTTACTGGCTTTCAAGGACTGCTGCCTGAACACGCTAGATGTTTAGTGGCAGTTTTTCAAACTTTAGGATGGTGGCGAGCTGGGCGGGGACTCGAAAGTGTCCTACCACCACGCTGGGTATTTTGTAACGGCGTTACCTTTACCAGAAGCTCAAGCCCTTGGTGGGGATCGAACTGTCTTCTAAAATATGCACAAGAGTGGTATTGTTACAATCAGGGACAAAACTTCTACTCATCCTCACATCATTTAATATTAAACTCGTGCCAAACGATTCTAGATCCAACCCCTGATTACCTTCTTCTTCGTGAAAGGATTTGATGTATCACACTCCTCACTAGGATTCCCTGGGAGGCATGGGCTCACACAATGACATCACAACAAACATCCAAGACCTGGGACTAACATCCATGCTCATCACATCAATTTTTGCCCCAGCCGGGATTCGAACTCAGGGTCTCTGTGCATCAGAACTCATGCCACTGACGACTGAGCCATGGCGACCGTCCTCATGGACATATATTTCGCAACCACTGCAAAAGAGTTGGTTGCGGTCTTGCGATCAAAGGTATTTATAAAAACCGCCGGTTTCAAAACTTTTAATATTTTATTTATGATAAATGAAGCCCTAGGCCGACGACGTTTATAAAGTTTCATAAATACAATCGACAGATTACTTTTTACTTTATATATGACTACCATCTTACCTGATGTTAAGTGATGAAGCGGTCTACGCGTAAACCGTATCATCATCAGCTATTCATTCTTGATTATTGCCGATATAAGGTTCTTGAAAAATTAAATACTAAAAAATAATTACAATACTGCAGCTACTACATTAACATTTGAGCAGTCTACTAACTATTGACAGCCTATAGAAAATTAATTTATAAATGTGTCGACCGACATGTGTTATTCACCGAATTATTTTCAAACACTCAGACGAAGCTCAAATAAAGGCGTAAATTAAAAAGAAACATTAAAACTTGATGCCAATATGAAGTTTTAGATGTTCAAAACGTATCGCAAACTGTGGAAAGTGTTTCACGAAATAAGCTAACTTAACCGGATTTATCCACATCAATGCATAACCGAAGTTATTAATGGGTACTTTGATGAAATACCTTGATCCTTTGAGCCCGGCCACCATCATCATGAATATTAACTATTATGCTAATTATATTATTACTAAAATTGCTTTATCTACCGCCCGAACACGTGCAGTCATTTAATGTACTTGAACCAGTTTAAATTTCAGGTTTTATGCGAAAGATCATTTATAAAAAACTTGACCTTTTTATATTGGTTATTCCATAAGGTATCTTTCAAAAATCAAAATATTCAAAATATTTTTCAGCTCAACCCGGATAGCTTTACTTGATTACGCCTTGGAATGCGGCGGAATTTACTTACATTAATTACCATTGACTCTATAATTGACTTTAACGTTTTGCATAGTGACTATATTTTATAGTCTGTTTAATAGTAGATTACAACTTACTGCTGATAATGGCGGAAAGTTCAGATGGAAAAATCTACCTATTGTATAATTTTCTAAAACGCGAAATGCTGCGAATGCCCACGAAACTCAAGTGCTAAATGTATAAGACCATAGTGAGATCAGTCGTAATGTATGGATCCGAATGTTGGGCAGCAAAAGAGTTTGATGAAAGATGCATGTGGCAGAGATACGAATGTTGAGATGGATGTGTGGTGTGACTGGAATGTATAAAATAAGGAATGAGCATTTCTATCAGAGGAAGCTTGAAAGTAACATCAGTTACTGATAAGTTGAAAGGTGTGAGCACTCGGCACACGGAAGAGAAAAAAATGTTATGCCGACCCCACTTAGTGTGGGATAAGAACAAGAAGAATAGGTATGATTTTCTAATATTATTGATTCTTCGAGTGTTAATATGTGTAGTAATGGTGAATTATATGACGTTAAGGGTTACAAGAGTGTTACTTGACGTAAGTAAAGAAAAGATTTCTGACATTCCAGGGCTTCTATTTTTTTTTCATTCTAAGGGGTCAAATAGGGAGTGAAAATATGTAGGTATAAAACTTCGCAATTTTTAAGTAAGGAATGTTAAAGGTTATATATGAACCCAAATTTAAAAACCAAACCACACGAATTTCGAAAAGTGGAATAAAATGTATCCAAATGTGAAAAGATTTGTCAAAGATTACAAGTTGACGTGGCAATGGGCAGAGCACATAGTTCGAAAAACTGAGGCCATTGGGGTCATATGGTTCTCGTATAGAGACAACGGACAGACAAGCACAGCATAGGACGGCCACCGACAAGGTAGACAGACGACCCGAATACGATTGCAGGAAAGGGCTGGATGCGGCCCGTTTTCCACCGGTCCTAAGGGAAATCAGTGAAGGAGGCTTATGTCCAGCAGTGGACGTCGTATGACTGCGATAATATTGACGCGTACTCACTGGCTAGCCAATAGGAACCCAGAATCTCGAACAAAAAACAAGAGACAAGCTCCATTTTTAACGATATTGTGTTATTCTACAACTACCAACTTTTACTTTTCCACAAATCTGTAACTACTTGAATCATTTTTGTGTGGCAATAAGTAATTGATGTTTTATTATTGACTAGTAGCGTTCCGCGGTTTCACCCGCGTGGATTACGGTTTTCCCGTTACCTCAATTATCCCATGGGAACTATAGATAAAACTCTGAGATAAAAGTAGCCTATGCGTTAATTCAGGGTTTAAAATATCTCTATACCAAATTTCATTAAAATTAAAGTAGCCGTTTAAGCATGAAGAAGTAACAAACATACACACATATACACATCCACACAATCTTTCGCCTTTATAATATTAGTAAAATTATTTTTACCAAATTATGAGGTTGTTGGAGCGATCGTGTTTTATTCGTCAAAATAAATCTTTCTTTAGGCGTTATATACATTAATAGAAATGTCATTAGATGCTGTCTTTACGTTTAAACTACCCATTGATACTCGTATTATAAATGTGAAAGTTTGGATGGATTGATCGATGAATGGATGGATGTTTGTTACTTAATCCCGCCAGAACAGGTGAACGGATCTGGACGAAATTTGGGCACATAGATAGATTATAGTCTGGAATAGCACATGGGCTACTTTTATCCCGGTAAAATTTATGGTTCCCGTGGGGTAAGCAAATAATTATAAAACTTCTTTTACTCTTTCACCCTCAAACAGTTGAAGCAGATTTCGATGAAATTTGTTATGAAAATAGGTTAGACCCTGGAATAAACACGCAGACTACTTTCATCCCGGAAAAACACAGTTCTTGCGAGATACTTAAAGGTAGCGGGAAAACAGTAATCCACGCGGGTAAAACCGCGGGGCGCTACTAGTTGTCCATATAGGTACAACTACTTACAATTGACCGGTATAAGAAAGTAGTACCCTTTGTCATTTTAAACTGGAAAGTTAAAAGTTGTAGTCAAGTAAGACAGTTGTCAAACGCAAACTTATAATATGTAAAAATAAAAAAAAAAAAAGAAAACTTGTAAGGAGGAAAGCGCCACTTTACTAAATGAAAAGAGTAAAGAGTCTAATGACATCCTAATTGATACAAAAAAATGAGTAATAATACATTTTTATTATTATATTCGCTTGACACATAGACTCCTTTACATAGGTGTTAAAAAAAAGAAACAAATCTTATTATGCATTTCATGACACCCATATGAAAGTCTTGCTGTTTACCTTGGTCTTATTATGCTAGTCAATTAAAAATGCAATATAGGTATGAAACATATACTTACACATTTAATCATTGAGATTTTATCGATGAGTTTAAAATTGTATACATCGTTGTCTAAATAACGTTCTCCATTAAACCTTGAACTGATTAGTTGGTGAATATAAAGAGCTTTCACAGCAGGTTAAAATAAAATGTTTGTAGTAATGATACAGAAATGAGGAGATCCGTCGAAGAATGAAAGTCACTGATATAGCCTAGCGGATTACCAAGTTGAAATGGCTGTGGGTAGGGCACATAGATCGAAGAGCTGATGACCGTTGGGGTCTAAAAGTTATCAAATGGAGACCACGTACTGGCAAGCGCAGCATAGGACGGCCACCGACCACAGGTGGACACACGACCTGACTAAGATCGCAGGCAAGGGCTGAATGCGGGCCGCTTCCAACCGGTCCTTATGCAAATCAATAGGTGAGGCCTATATCCAGCAGTGGACGTCCTATTGCTGAGATAATGACGATGATGATAATTTGACTACTGCTACTTTTATACATGAAAAAGAGCAAAACCATTACCGCCACTCTATAACCACTTTGATACGAAGCCAATTTAAAATATTAAAATCTGAAATCACAAATTTCAAACTGGTTGTTGCAATGCAGGTATGTTTTAAAAAGAGGTACTGGACCTGGCATGCACTTGACTAGTTTCTTAATTTCATCTAAACTAATAAAATGCGACTATCCAACTAGCTAGTGTATTGTACCTTATACATAGGCATCAATTCAGTTAAACCTACTACTGCCTTATCCCATATAGGTACACATAATTAATAAAAAAACTAATTAAAAAATATTTAAACATTTAGCGCCATTTGCTGATCACGCATGCGTGTTGCGCAGCGTCCACAGAAAAAACTGCATTGAAACCTCTTTGAAACCTCTTTGGTCCAGCTGTATCTTAATAGTAAAAAAGTTACATTATGATACAGTTGTCCATAGAAGAGCTGTATCATAATGTAATATTTTAAATATATTTCGACGGCTCGTCTGTGAAGACTGTCATTCAAGGTTTGTTTTTGAATTTCTAATCTTTACATTTTAGTATGAGATTAGATAAATAACATTCAATTTTTAAAACAATCCTTATAAAACGACCGTAAGTATCAACTTTTAACAACATTTCTAAATAATGCGAAAGGTAAGGGTTAAGATAACAGTTACTATACTCACGGTGCAGTAACAGGCTAAACAACAAAGAATTTTACGCAATGGACATTTCATGCAAATTATGAACATTCAAAATGAAAGGTGACCTTGAATGACGAAATTTTTATCCCGTCTATGCCATTGTAGGTTGAATGCGGTGAATTTTAAATAAGGATAGAATGTTATTTAATATTATAATAATATTAGCAATACAAAGAGGAAACGCTGCCAGCATCTTGGGTACAATGCCGCAGGGGCCCGTTTTAGATTTAATTTAGTTTTTATTAAATTTTTAAGGTTTATATTTTAAGTTAGATTATTTTATTGCTATTCTAAATTATTTTTAACTTATGTTAATGTTATCTTAATAAATAAGTCCGCCCTACGAAAATAAGGATATAAGGTAAATAATATCTTTATAGAAGAAAAAGTTCACAAGCCTAGAATTAGCGTCGATTTGGGTGTCTTATTGTTTTTTATTCGACACGACGTACGTGAAGGTTGTTCTCTGTGCCATGGTCAAGCCTTAACCTAGCCTTTCGAAACGTTTAGGTCTGTACATATGGAAAAATACGTTTATTTGCGACTAAAAGAGCTAGTTAATGCAAATAGTTCCGTCCCCTTTTACGTACGTTTGTAAACAAATTAATTAGCATAGAAACCAGTCACGTGTTTCATACAATTGTATGAGTTGTATGGGGGATCATTAAGCTGGATCCCTGTTTGGTATAGACCACCTTCAAGACGTATTTATGAACGTGTGTTGAGAATTCCGATGAGATATTGTATGGAATACGAGCGATGCTGATTATTTAATTGCGTACAGCGAATTATTAATACCTTATGTCTTAGGGGCGATAAATTGGGTCTTTAATAACGGAGTTCAGAGGCAATAAATAAACAAAAGAACCGATATGAGATGAACCTACTTCTTGCCGTTAAGTTTAAGTTGCCTCAAATTGTCCAAGAATGGGTCCCACGCTCGATTGTTTTTTTTTTCAATTTAATTGAATATTATTTTCACCACGCAAGATGCCCATCGCTAGATTTACCTACTCACCCATTTGGCGTACAAAATATTTTAAAATTCGAAAACGCGCCCGAAAAAGCTAATGTCAACTCGACGACCAATCAGAGAAGAGTGAACACTTGAGAGAAGCCTGTGAAAAGTGTGAAATAATTCTGCGAAAGAATCTATCTTCTATTAAAAACCCCGCCGCGCACTTGCACGCCTTGCTAGTTCCTAAGTTCCTTGTTAGTGCTGGTGTGGTGGAAATTGTTCTGTTTCACTCATGGTTAACGGGTTTTTAGCGTTTCGTGTTTTGAATCGCCATACGCTCATCGCTTCGCTCGTGGCTCAATCGTAGCACCCTTCGCTCGTCCAACTTACCCACATGTATAGGTACACACAATCCAGCTTACCTACATGTGAGACAAATAACTATTGTTATTGACCTGAGCACGCGGTTACTGTTTTAAACCTAGACTACAATTTATAAGAGCTTTAAAAGAAATTTATTTAACGGATCGACATTTTCATCGAAAATATTTATGTTAATTTATTTTTGAGCCAGGTTATGTTAATATCCCTGCCATCATGTTGCGGATTTCATCACGATGACTTCATCAAAAGCTTGGCTCGAGTAAGATTCCATCACGACACTCAAACTGCCGCTGGATGTTTTTTCGAAAAATATTTAGTCTTATTTAGTTAAGTACTTATTCCGTAAGTTTTATAGCTATAAATCAATTAAAACACTACATCAGTTCACCGAACCATAACTCCATAAATTTGTTTAAATATTTAACATTGAATCATTCCAGACATGTTTTTAAATCAACACTAATTAAAAGTTAAACGTTTGCATTTTTTAAATCTATGTATTTAAGTGTCAATTTACTAGTTTATGGTTCCGTAGTTCAGTAATTTATGTAGTTAGCTTGCGGTTCCTTGTTTTTTGTGTTTTTAAGACCCTGCAATAACTTAATTAAGGCATCATTAATGCTACTCGCCCACGGCGACTTTTTGTAGCGTCGCGACTGTAGCGATGCAAACGCGCGATCGTTCCGACGACATCGACGGGAACGAAGGGTAGAGACAGAGAATAGGGGGAGGGGTGCTCAAGAATGTGCCGCACGCGTTCGCATTGCGACTGACGCGCGACTGCATCGCGACTGTCGCGCGACAGCATCGCTACTGTAGCGCTACAAAAAGTCACCGTGGTCGAGGGGCCTAAGTCTAAACCACACGGGGACAGCTGTCACGTGAGACACACGTTTTTAAGTACAAAGTTTTTACTGAACCCTAAAACTATGTAAATCATGTGGGCGTTATGACCATATTTGCGCTTATTTAACACGATTGTTGAAGATGGTGCTATAATTATGACGTAGGTTTTTTCAAGCTATTTCACATATACAAAGTAAATAAAAATAAGCTTCGAATCCTATGCTTCGACATATAAATATTAGTTTTTAAACGTTATCTACTTACAGAATTTGAGATAGGTATATCATACACTTATAGTGGCCCTTATTTCGTTAATTACTCAAACTAGCTAAAATTCTTCAAAATGAGATACTTCAATTGCATTGTTAAGTAATTAAATTCCAAGCCGTCCTCGTGGAAATCGATTAGGGAGGCCTATGTCGTCCTATGGTCGAGATGACGATGATGATGATACAGGCTGCGATTGACTACACGCCTTGAGATCATACCGATTCTTTTTCTCAAACCGATAGCGCTTCATAGTTAGCGCTTGGAGATTAATAGACAACGTGACATCTTCACTGAGATCGCTAGTTCTCTTCGTTCGAGAGATACATTTTCACGGGAGAATAGAAACAGAAGCGTTTCGTTTTGTGTATTGTCAATAGCCTCCCAATTTTCTATTCGTTTTCGTCGATCACGTGATGTATCGGTTTGAAGTCTCGATCTCATATATTTTATATGTTTTATCTTAGCAGGAACGCTTGTAGAATGTGGACACTTATGTATATATATTATACACCATCTAGTATTGAGACTCCCTACACATTAAGGATGTATAAGCAAAACAGCGACATACAGTTTTCGCGAGCAAAAACTGTATGTCGCATTGACGTACGTCTGGTTTCAAAGATGACATGGAAATGGTTGATTTAAATGGGTGGATCCCTTTATTAAAATAAAATACTAATAGCTAATTATAATACTAAAGCTACTACAAAAACCTACTTTAATTAAATCATGTAGGTCCAGAGTGGACTACATTACCTGAAATAAGTAAAGCACTAAAAAAAATTCACCTTGACGCCCGTGCTCAAAGCTTTGAAGTCTTACTTGAAGTAGAAAAAAACAAATTACAATTTTAAATTAATTTCTTAATGGATTCACTTTCGAATGTAAGAAGTGTTGCGTACATCAGAAATGAGAAAACATAATAGGTATACTGAAAAAAGTAAGCTATATGACATATATAAAAAGCACTAAATATATTAATGTTTCTAATACGTATGTATACATTTATTTGTTATAGGTATATTTTTATACGCCACGCATCACTACAATCAATTTTATTTTACTGTTGCACCGCTACCACTTTTCTTTCACCTTGTGGATGACTGGTAGAAAATGCTTGTACTGAATAGTGCTAAAGTATAAATAAATAAAATAAATAAACACTAACGCGCGGCATAGTAAATTTTGAAGTGTTGTAATAGTATTATTGTCTTATTTTCTCTCTCTATAAGAAGTATACCGTGTACATAACTTTACAATTGAATATTGTTACATTTATCCACAGAATCACGATCTAATGAATGTGTAATGTCATCTAAAAATCATTTTTTTATACTATTGATTAAATGTAATGTATCTACATAATCTCCAAGGGTGCATTACAGACTAACTCCAATTATGTTTAAAATGTTAATTAGGTGAAGTATACTTTCTTGCATGGTACAATAAAACAGATTTACTTATCAAAATAATATTTACCGGTTTTATTTTGACTTCGTTTTTATTAAAAATCATCGAATGATTCTAGGTTTGCGTGCTAAATCCTAGACAACGTCACACTTAACATCAGGTGAGACAGTTGTCAAACGCAAACTTATAATATGTAAAAAAATAATAAAATCGATTCATTACGAATTATCCAAATAATTTTACGTTGTTTATCTTGCTCTTATACATTTTAAGAATTTAAGTACGGTAAATGTCAGTTATCTTTTAATAAATTAAATATATATTCATAATCAACGTCATCTCAGCCAAAGGAAATCCACTAGTGGAAATAGGCCTTCCCTCATTGATTTACCCAAGAACCGGCTGACAGCCGCATCCAGCCTTTTGCTGCGATCTTAGTCAGGCCGTCTTTTTACCCTGTCTGTGGCCGTGCTATGCTGCGCTTGCCAGTCCGTGGTCTCCATTCGAGAACCTTCCGACCCCAATGGCTATCAGTTCTTAGAGCTATGTGCCCTGCCACGTCAACTTGCTAATCTTCTGAGCTATAGCGGTGACTTTCGTTCTTGTGCAGTTCTCCTCATGTCTGATTCGATTGCGTAGAGAAACACTGAGCATAGCTCTCTCCACAGCTGTCGAGAAACACAGACTCGGCCAACGAGGCTGTAGTAGATAATATATTTTTAGGTTTATGTAGTTTCTTATAGGTACCCTCAATAACATCACTAATGACAATCACTCGATATAATTATCATATATTATCATATACTTATGAATACGAGTAAAAGTAAATAAAAAGTTTACGACACCGAAAGTATTGAGTTTGTTTTGCTCTAAATATATTATAAGATCTTAACAAAAAGCGAGCTTTTCGGTGAAAATCATATTTTAGTAAAACAACGTTAATTGCAGCATCCCTTTAGACTATCGGTTTCTGTCTAGACAGTTTTATTTAATCGTGATAAATAATATCTTAATATGTTTTCGCTTTGTCTTATATAACAGTATTTAAATATAATGTGAAGTATGATACAAGTAAGAAACTAAATGTACATTTTTATTAAGGACAACACCAACGCCCTCCGCGTTGGTGTTTGCAACACAGTTTTTCAAAAAAACTTTCGCAGATACCATCGTGCTTTCTTTATTTCTGGTCCATTGTTTAAGTTCCAATAAAGAATTTTTATTATTATTAGTTCATACTTTGCACAGTTATTGGTGTCACTAACCTTTCGAAAACTCCAAACATAAGACTTCCATAGTATATATTACTTGATTAACATACACTTACAAATATGACATACTCACAATAATTGTACCAGACTCATTATACTCCACAAGTACCCATGTTACGGCACATGCTACCTTCTGAGCAATCCTAGGTGTAAATAGTAAATTAGTTTATATTCACTAATTAAGTAACCGTTAACTTATCTACTTCATTAGCTTTGTATTGTAAAACATAATCCTACAAAAATTATAAATGCGTAAGTTTGTGATTATGTGTGTAAGTATGTATGTGTGTAAGTATGTATGGGTGTATGTGTGTAGGTGCGTAAGTGTGTATGTGTGTATGTTTGTGACTTCGTCACGCTCAAACGGCTACACTGATATTGATGGAATTTGGTATGGAAATAGCTATACCCTGGATTAACACATAGGCTACTTTTATCCCGGAAAAAGTAAAGTTCCCGTGGGATAGTTGAGTTAACTGTAATCCACGCTGGTGAAACCACGGGGCGATACTAGTTATCTATAAATATATATACCAAGGAATCTAGAACAGAAACATCTAAATTTCATTAACAGAACATTTTATAAACGGTCTATTTCTGATGATAAACTGTTGATGGATAAGATTCGCATATTGTTTCACCTATTATTCTTCTGCGTAATTGAATCCACCTTTATTATGCCACGGTACACGTTTAGTCATTAAAAAGATCATACCCTTCAGAAGGCTACAGTTCCCCATTCATTAAGCTTTCGGCATGTCTATAAATAAGTCTCAAGGCCAAACAATGACCATTTGCGGTTTATGTTTGGATAATACGATGGGCAACAACTATATATTATGTTGCATGCTCACGCGTGGGAAAGCTTTGAATCTATTAATGCTATAGACAGGTTAACCGAGAATACTGTACACCGATTAGTTCTGAATTAAATAACAATTGAAACAAGACACAGGTCTTCGCCTAGTTTGGGACTCAAAGTTTACTTGTGAACTTTGAGTCTAAATAACATTTGAGTTAATTTGAGTTATCGTTGCTAAATTTTTATGTGAAACTGTATTTAAAAATGTTGTAAACAAATGTTTTAAACAACCACAACATTTATTTATTATTATTAAGTCGATAGACGTGTGGGATTTACCGAAATAATCGACCATTCTCATTACATTACCGAATTATCTGAAAAATGTACGGCAAGGAAAAGGCAAAAAATATATTGACGGTACGTTAATATATTTTTTGCCTTGTATTTGAAAATTGTCTCACCTGATGTTAAACAGTAATAATAATTTTTATAAGCACAAAATTTACAATTACTGGACATGTTTTGTTTACAAATACATATATCACAATTATAGTTTCCACATCAAATAAGAACATCAGATACCTAAGCTAGGCATTAACTTGTATTATAGGCATCTGCGCTTCCCCATAATAAAAGACTCAGTTTAAGGTATTTAACAAACAGTTAGAGAGAAAATAATATAACATAGACATATTTAACTGACTTTTATAACATAATAATTTCATTAAATTAAATAAATGCTTATTTAAATTTAAAAAAATGAGGATTGAACGACATTTGTAACGAATGATTTAGTTAAAAATGTATCATTTTCAGATTTTTCCGTAGGGAAAAGTAAATTGTACTACAAGTATAGACTTGTAGTAAAAGACGGTATAACTTGCCAGTTTGTGTAGTTCTATCAACGGATAATGCTCTATAAATGTTGATTGCCTTGAGTGTCACATATACGTTTTTTTGTGCATAAACGGCATTATCTCTTTTTGACGTGATAACGTTTTATAAATTGATGAATGCCAAAATGAAAAATAGTAACGGTAACATTCCTGTAACGTTCCACCTAAGTTTTATCTAGATCTAGATAATATAATCAAAGTCAAAGTCAAGGTCAAAGTCAAGGTCAAGGTCAAAGTAAAAGTCAAAGTCAAAGTCAAAGTCAAAGTCAAATTCAAAGTCAAACTTCAAACTTCAAAGTCAAAGTCAAAGTCAAAGTCAAAGTCAAAGTCAAAGTCAAATGTCAAATGTCAAATGTCAAATGTCAAATGTCAAATGTCAAATGTCAAATGTCAAATGTCAAATGTCAAATGTCAAATGTCAATGTCAATGTCAATGTCAATGTCAATGTCAATGTCAATGTCAATGTCAATGTGAATGTCAATTTCAATTTCAATTTCAATTTCAATTTCAATTTCAATTTCAATTTCAATTTCAATGTCAATGTCAATGTCAATGTCATACATGATTATGTCGTTATCACGTAAATCTATCGTCCGTAAACCGACTTTACAGACAACCAATTTTTTTACGTTAGTCGACTTTCATTATCATCAATCACCAAAAACGCGGGTTAAACCGCGAGGTCCAGCTAGTAAAAATAAAATGTATTAAAATTAGACGAAAAGGAGTTAAAGAGAGGCTTTAAAACTTATTTCGTACAGTTATCATTAGTACACCACAATTAAATGTAAAATTAAGTGAAACTGGTTTCCACGCCTTAATTACACTTATGCACCACTTTCAAACATTAACCACTGTTATTTATTAACATAATCATCATAATCACAATAGCTGTGTGAGTTTACATGCTCATCTGGTCGTCCAACCGTTGAATGGACTTCAGCATTTTAATTCGAAAACTAGTGCTTAGAACTTCTTTTTCCCAAAATAAAGCAGATATAGTTTCAGAGTTTGAGGCGAGTCTAGCTACTGTCGGTCGCCGTGACGCAGTGGTCAGTGTCAGTGACATGACTTCTCTGTCTCCGGGACCCTGGGTTCGATTCCCGGCAGGGGCAAACATTTGTGCGATGAGTGTACATATATGTTTCTCCCGGGTCTTGGCTGTTTGTGTGGTGTGATTGTGTGTGTCCATGCCTCCTGCGACACAGGGAATCTTAATGCGGGGGTCTAAACAAAAAAAACTGTCATGGGCATATTTGAACTGCCAGTGGACTGGCAGATCAGGACCCTCAGTAGTAGTCAGTTACCTGATTCGAGGATTATGAGAACGGGTTGAATGGGGCAAGTTGAAGAGATGAGCTAAGCAGTGGAAGCGTCGGCTATCGGACACTGGTTTGATCCCCACCCAGTAACGCCTTGATATTTCGGTGAAAGCAACATTATTGTCAATTTTACAGCATGGCGGTGTTTTCCAGTAACTGTCTGGCTAGCTACTACTCTCGCATTTGAAAAATTGTCAATAAACAAACAGTGAGTTTAAGCAGCAGTCCTTGAGAGCCAGTAAACGATCTATGTCTAGCGTGATTAAACCATCGACCATATCGCCACTGAAAATCAAGTAAGATAGTTGTCAACTGCAAGACCTTTGAAGTATATAACAAAGTAATATGGATTAAGAATTATGTTATGGATTAAGTTATGCATGAGCAAGCGTGCTTAGCAATTTAATGCACAATAATTTAATTCTAGTGAATTAAGTTATTGTGTACTCATCCTGTACTCAGTAGAGTTAACACAAAGTACTACTTCTTTGAATCAGACAAGTGCTAAAGAAAGTTACTTATATACTCAGTAATTTGGAACAAAATTGAGGCTGGTCCCACTATTATTTGATGGTAATGGAATATTTCTTGATTGGAATATAACATGTATGTAATGAGACCTTACTGTCCAATCCTTGCACCTACTATGCTCTCTTTAATTCAATATATATATTGACTCATAGCCCTTCGTTTTATGACTTTTGTACAGTAATGATATTAGGTAGAAAAATTTGAAAAGAGGCACTGGTTTTCTGAATCCGTGCTGGATATATTATGACTAGCTGATACGGCGGGTTGAACAAACCTGTTTTAAAATGATGGTTGCGAAAAATCATAGAAAATGTTCAAAACAATCTTCTGACAACATAAAATCTAGAAACTTGACTGTAGCGCCACCTGGCTGCAATTACTTTTTTCCGTTTGATCCGTCATTTAAGAATTTCTTAGTGATATACGTGTCAAAAGCGTCACTGTGTATCGTCGGCTTTTGTCGACAAATATTGATGCGTGTTGATTTAGAATATTCAATAAAGAACTTTTCAGATGACCTACGGGCTGAAAAAAAAAGAACGGGTTGCACTCTGGGAGTGCCGGCAGAAAAGAAAACTTGAACATTAACGTTGTGCATTTTTGGATAAGAATAATTTCGCACGAATTGCTTTATTTATCAGTATAAAATTACTATTTACATTTATGTCCAATATTCATTTATGGAGCTATCGTACACAAGCTTGAGAATTAATATTACATCAAAAATTTAACACTTCAGAACTATTAGCGAAAATATTTTTCCACTGTTAAATTAGAAAATGAAATCAAATTTGTTTCAATCAGAATTAAATTTTATGAACTGTTCTCATATGTGATTTTTTTAATTTTGTAAGATATGTAGCGCATTTACCAAAATAATCTGAAAAGACTTAAATATCTATTTAGCAAATGGCAAAACCTTAAATGAAAATTGAAAACTGATAAAGGTCGAGGCCGAGGCGGCCTTTAATTATAAATATCGATCTAAAGCTTCCGATCACAACTTCGATTATGAATGTTGTTTGTTAGAAAATTCATAAGTAAGAAAAGTAAAACCCTGAGATAAGATTTTGTTACGATACCTAAATGAAATTTTGTACTCGGCTTGGAAATATTAAGATTAATTAAGACCATATATTCTCGTCTCGTTCATAGAAATCATTTGAGCGTGAAGAATTGACGAACATATACCCTCACAAAATGTAATAACGTTTCTATTACTATGGTTTGGTGGATGACATGGGCCTTTTTGTTGTCTGTGAGATAGGTTGCACTAAAGTTGGCAGGTGGGCTAGTGGTTAGTATATTATAGGACTACGAAACCATCTGAGGTGCTTCGACATGTGACCGACTGTTGTCTGAAGACAAACCTTATGACGTAGCGTGCTCTTCATACAGCGCTCAGTTATGGGTTCCCTGTGTCGCGAAAGGTATTGACACACACAATCACAATAACAGCACACAAACATCCAAGCCCGGGACAAACACCTACACTCATCGTATTAACTTATTGGAATTGTCTAATCATAGATTTTTCCCCGAATAGAAGAAATGGTTAATTGGCGAGAGTTTTCATTCCAGGATTTCCTGGACAAAACATCCTGCAGATACGTTAACCATGACAAATAGTTACTAATTTTAATATATTTTGAATTTATATCGTTTTATTTTGACATTTGCATATCTCGTAAGAGGTTGTTATGGCGGACTACAAACATTGTAATCAATTTTAAATAATAATGTACCCATATTCATGCGAATAAATAAAATTGAATAATGTTTGGCCCTGCCGGGATTTGAACCTGAGGTCCCCACGGACCAGCAGCCAAACCACTGACGACTGAGCCACGGCGACCGTTAAATTAGCATTCTTATCGATCGAAATAATAAACCCCATTTTTTTTTATATAACAGAGGTTACCTTATCTAAGGATATAAAACGACCCATAGTTAATTAAACTCGATAGTTAAAATACCCACACGTTTATAATACACTGCTGTTAATAATAAAGTAGGTAGTTTCGGATGCCGTGAGAACATCATTGCCAACTTTGACACCAATTAATGTCAATAGCTAAAACGCACATGCCTGCACGTTTATTCAATAAACTTTGCTAATTTCGCAGCACTTGCAATAGACATTGTAATATTAAGTCCATACAATAAGCAATCATGCCTGCTACTACTATACAATGAGCATCATATTATTATCTACCAAGTAGTAGGACATATTTGGCTCAACGAATCACCATTGCAATTCAACATGGCAATGCTGCTAGCATTCTGGGTACGCAGCCAACTGATGGCGGGTTAGAGCATTTGAGTTAACTATATATTCTAACAACTGCTAGTGGATTGCTCAAATGTTTTTGTAGTAGCTGTAGTATTGTGATTAGTATTTTATTTTAATAAAGGCATCGGCCCATTTAAAAATACCATGTATTAACAATGCCGAAATGAATAATTAACTATATCTAGTGTGTTTTTTATTAATGAAAAAATAATGATAACAGTGTCTAACGGGATAAAATAATATCACAAGTGTTATCATCATCTCAGCAATAGGACGTCTACTCCTGGACATACGCCTCCGCCATTGATGGGGATAAGGGATCAATTTTATCTATTTTTACGCAAGTGTGTGATAAAATATATTCATTCATTCAGCATGGCGCAGGGACCCAAAATGAGTCTTGGCCTCCGATAATAATATGTGCCACTTTGTTCGATCTTGAGCCATCTCTTGCCAGTTATCGGCAAAGAAGAGAAAGCTCGCGAAGATCCTTCCCAACTTTATCGCTCCAGTGATACCTGGGAAAAATATATAATACAAAGTAAATCTAAAGTTCCAAACCTCGTCGTTAGTCTTATTTTATAATACATAATCTACACTAATATTATAAACAAGAAAGATTTGTGTGTTTGTAACGGATAAGCTCAAAAAATTACTGGACAGATTTCAAAGATTCTTTCACCATTAGAGTTCTACATTATCTATAAGTAACTATGCTATATTTTTTTTAGGCAACAAACAATAAATTAAAACTTTAATCACGTAACAGTGTGGAGCCGGGACGCACCGTTAGTATGTACATTACTAAATAAGTAGTTGAAGTTTCAATGAGAAATGTTTAATAATAATTATATACTTATTCCAGAACTTTTGCTTAACGGTATTGGCGTGCTTCTTCCTACTTGACTTAATAAAAACATTTCGCTGAATTGCAACTGTCAATAGCAATACCGCTCGTTATATAAATAACCCTTAAACCAACGAGCACAATAAGCGCTTCTCAGCGGTAATAATCACGACGAAAAGTTTTTCTTTTCGTATGTGGGAAATTCAACTGCCATATTATCTAGCAACCTTTTTGTTATGTAAATCATATTTATTTATTTTATTTATTTAACTGATTTCAAAAGAAGGAGGAGGTTCTCAATTAGACCGGTTTTTTTGTGTGTTCGCGGATAACTTTGTCGTTTATGAACCGATTTTGATGACTCTTCTTTTGTTTGATAGAGGAGTATACTTCCAAGGTGGTCTCATTACAAATTTTATCAAAATCGGACGAGCGATTTTTGAGCTACACGCCAATAACTGAAAAGTGTTACGTATATCTGGATGGCTTCCTTATTGAGGGGGAATGATAATTGATCCAGTGAGTAGCAAAGGTCACTGAGGAGGGCGATAAAAAATTATTACAAACAAAATCGAACCGACGTCAACACTTAAAAGTGTGAAATAAGTCGGTACCTATGAGCTATCATTGATACTTACGAGTTTCATTCCGTGCTCGGTGTTTCATACCGATTATTGTCGGTAATGGCCTATTTATTACGGAACGCGGTGTTAGCGTGCATAAAATATATTTTTTGAAGTTTAATACCGCCTCAGAGTTATACTGTGACAGCGTCCTTGATGCCGTATATGAATATATGAATTTCGAATTTATATATTGAAAGTGCCGTGGTCGTACCGGCCTAGAATAGTACTCTCCTATCTCTTCCCGCGGGTGCCGTAAGAGTAGGCTAAGGGATCACGTACCAGAAGGATGGGCAGCAGCGCCTTCTGAGGGTCACAAAATAGACTGCGCTCGCCAACCCGCCTGCCAAGCGTGGCGAGTATTGGCAAAACCCCCCTATGGGCATATGTTCAGCAGTGGACGTTTTATGGCTGACATGATGATATTGAAAGTTGGATTGAGTGAAACTGAGGGTAAAGAATAGTGTGATAAAGGAATGTTGTGTTGCAAACGAAGATGTAATGACTAATATTGAGAAAAGTATGATGGTATGGTAGTGTTGGAAGAGGAAGGCCAAGGCGGACGTTCCGAAATCAGATTGCGGAAGTTCTAAGAAAGGGACGAATATTCTAAACGGACGCTCTTGCATGTAAGGTCTAATGAGCGTGGATGAAGCGAAATAAGTGTTTCGGGATCATAGCGATTGGAACGCTGTGGTCTATCCCTAGTAGGAATATGGATGGGGGAGTAGGGATTCATAGGGACGTGTAGCTCGTTTCCTGAGTTCTTTAGAGCATGTCTCTCGCAGGAGAAGAGAGGCCCTAGATAAAGACTACTCTCGGCGGTTAACCTTCTGTCAGACGAGATGATGAATAATCATTATCTATTCTATTATAATGTCTCTATAGAAAGGCTTTATAGCTTAATATATTGATATCATTTTTTTATAGGGCAAATGCCTTTATTGAAATAAAACACTAATAACTAATTACAATACTGCAGCTACTACAATAACATTTGAGCAATCCACTAGCCTATAGATAAATAATATATTTGATATCATACATTTATACATATTGTGGTTATGGAGGGTGCATTCCATTTGGAAAAATAATTAAAAATTTTGCTTTAATTTTAAAATCGTTTAGAGAAGAATAATTCATATCAAAGATTGCTATAGCGACATACATATGTTTGATACAATGGTTTTCTTTTATTTTCAGAGTGGGCCCCACTGGCCGAGGATGTGGCTGATGGTGCTGCTGGCAGCGTCAGCGTGCGGCAGCGACATCCTCATGATCACCATGGGTGGCACCAAGTCGCACAAGATGCCCTTTTGGGAATTGGCTCGTGGTCTAATTGCGAAGTAAGACAAGTATAATATCACAAATAAACGCGATGTTGTTTCGTTTCTTTGTACGTATGTTTGTTACTCCGTCACGCTGGCTGAACGGTTTGCATGAAATTTCGAATGCATAGTCGAATACTATACCCAGAAAATAACACATATAGGTTACTATATGGTAGATATACCACCTATAAGTACGAAGCGTTTTGCTTCCACTTTCTTAATGCGTACTGCCAAGGAATGGAACTCGTTGCCCGAGTCTGTGTTTCCCGATATGTATAATCCTGGAGTCTTCAAGTCGCGAGTGAATAGGTACCTTCTAGGTTTGCGCGCTAAATCCTAGACAACGTCATCACTTAACATCAGGTGAGACAGTTGTCAAACGCAAACTTATAATAAGTAAACAAAAAGAAAAAACTTTTCCGAGAAAATATTATACACTAGTACTAAATATGTACAGTGTACTATAATAGTTTATCTTATGTTGTTCTTAGGTGTTTGTGTGCTGTAATTGTGTGTGTCCATGCCTCCCGCCACACAGGGAATCCTAGTGCGGGAGTCTGTATGTAATGAATTAATTAAATTAAATGATCTTATGTTGGTCTTGAAGTAAAGTGGTTATCTAATAACTCTAACCTCTCCAATGACGCTCGTCGAAATGCCAGTTGCATAGAAAACCGATACATAAGCGAATCTATGGCGACGTTCAAGTTTTCAAGGCTAGTTTAAAATAATAAATCGTCGTCAACGATCCTGTTAACTCCGTACGGCATAGTTAATCAGCATATTAACGACCGACCTTATAGAAGGCAGAAGTGTCTGCCGTTAATCTGCACAGGTGGCTTCAGAATAGATATGGTTGAATTATACAATTGTTTAAAGATAAAGTTACTGAATTGAACTTCGATCAAGACTTGATCGAAGGAATTGAATTCTTGATGGAAGGAATTGAATCAAGATATAATGTACTAGCTGCGCCCTGCGGTTTCATTCGAACGGCAATTAATTTTCCGTTACCCCTTGAGAATCCAAATAAAAGTTTAACATTCGAAGCTCCAAGAAAGCTTAAGTTAAATTATACTTATTAAGATCATTTTAGAATCGTTTTGGAATTGATTAATTACAAACAACCTAAAAATGAAATCATTCCTCATAATAATATTAACTAGCAGTGCCCTGCGATTTCACCTGCGCAGGTCCCGATCCCGTGAGAATATAGGGATAAAATATTAATAGCTAATGTTGTTTGCTGATAATGTGGCTATATATACTAGTGAAAGGAATTTTGAAATCAGTCCAGTCGTTTTTGAGTTTAATCGTTACAAACGTAACACAATCGTCACAAACAGAAATACAAATCTTGCCTCCTTATATGTAATACTAGTACCGCCCCGCGGTTTCACCCGCGTGGATTACGGCTTTCCTGCTACCTCAATTATCCCACGGTAACTATGCTTTTTCCGGGATAAAAGTAGCCTGGTAGTGTTAATCCGGGGTTTAAACTATCTCTATACCAAATTTCATCGAAATCGGTGCAGCCGTTTGAGCGTCAAGAAGTAACAAAAAACAAATATAGATACAAAATTTCGCATTTATAATTTTAGTGGGATTAGTTTTAGTATTAGAAAATTAATTATTTTAAACGTATATTTTAATGAGTATAAGGTTTCTAATTTAAGAACTGTTATTTTACTTAAATACGTAAATACTATTTGTTAATAGATCGAGGACTGAGGGAGGCTTAGTCTAGCAGTGGATGTCCTATGGCTGAGATGATGATGTTTTTTTTTGGAACAACTATTAATATTATGTTATGATTTCGAAGAATCTGAAACGGAAATTCACTACACATTTTTTATTTGTGTACACATTTTTGTTTCTTCCAAATCATTGACTAGGTATATGTGTTCTAAATACAACTTGTAGAAAACCGAGAAGGAAGCGACTCTGTGACGCTTTTTAAGGTTTGAAGACTAGATTATACCAGCAGGGTATCTATCAACGGGATATACACATATCAACCATGCAGACGTATCAGATGTTTACCAGTTTCTTTTTAAAAATAAATACGCCTTTTCATTTCATTTTTAATTTTTTTTTTTTTTACACAAGGTCTTCAGGTCCCAAGCTAGGCAGAGCCTGTACTATGGTAACCTGATGACTGATATATTATATACTTATATACATACTTATATATATATACTTATAGACATATACACACCCACACACAGGTCAAACAAACATGTTCATACACACAAATGTTTGACCTGTCCGGGAATCGAACCCGGGACCAGCGGCTCAGAAGGCAGAGTGCAACCAACTGCGCTAACCGGCCAGTCAATTCATTTCAAATACGTAACCCTTCCTGGGTTAATATAATTTCATCGCTTCGATTTCTCCGCCCACCGACTTAGCCGAGACTAGTGTACGTTCCACATTTTTGTCAAAGTTTAAAACACAGTCAGACAAGCTATGGAATAAAGATTAATATGATAAGATAGATAATTTCAATGCTTATTATCAAATATCTCAGAAGCATAAGTTTAAAGCATCTCCGCTGGCAATTCAGACGATACTGCTTCGAAATTTGTCTAAATCATTTTATCTAATTTATAGTAAAGTAAAGATTAAGAAGAAAACAAAACAAAAAACAGCTACCACTCCCCAAGATTATTTTTTAACAATAGAACGATTTAGCGCCCATTAAAACTCCATTTAAACGAGTTTCTCAGTTGTAATTCTTTAATTCTACCAAGTTAAAACAGGGTGAAATCTAATGACAGAGAGTTACAAAGATGTTGATAATGGAGAAATAAAGTAAAGGATGAAAGGTCGCTTACCATTTTTAGAAAAACAAAAGTTGACTAAAAATGAAACGCACACTAGTCCAGCTTATTACATCAAAAAAGGGGTCAGCCTCGGAATCTAACGGAGGAAGCTAAATTTTTATTTTAGCATTACCCTCAAGTTTGAAAAACTGTCACCAAATACTGAGTGTGTTCAGGCAGAGCAGTCCTTGAGAGCCAATAAGCATTCTAGGTCTAGCGTGATAACATCTTCGACCACATCGTCACTGACCATCAAGTGAGATAGTGGTCAAACGCTAGATCTATACAGTATAAAAAAAACGTAGTTTCAAAAGTAACATATATGCAAACATGTGAGCGTCCTTATATTCAAGGTCAAACAAAAATCAGTTATTTGAGAATATCTCGTTTTCTCTGGCTCCTATCGTGTTTGTATTAGCATGAAAGTTGTAGTGAGCTAAAATAAAAAAAATGTATTCTACCTTTATCCTAAACCTTAATCCTTAAGAATGAAATTTGCGAAACTAAGTAAACGCCGGTGAACAATGGGCACTGAAAAACACATAAATAACTAATAGATTACTACTTAATTTCTGTACTAATTGGCAAAAAATACGCCTGTAAGGAACATACCAGCAACAAAGCATAAATATCATCAAACTCCAAAAGCATACAGTGACATTGCTATGGTTATTTAGTAGGCGCAACACACAAACAAAACATAAACTCAGTCTTCGAAATAAATAGACGACACGAGATACGGCTGTACAAATATATGGCCTCATTTGATGTTTGTCATGTAGATTGATATTAAATCTCTCATAGGTTGCTTAGTTTGATCTGAGACTCATTTCTACTACTATTATGAAAATATTATGCGCATAGTACAGACTTCGATAAGTTATTTCACACTTTTGAGTGTGGAAGTCTGTTCCATTTTTTGGTAAAAAAAATTTTTTCACTCTTTTCAGTGACCTTTGCTACTCACTTGTCATTGTGTATGTTCACCGATTTCTTCACCCTCAATTAAGAAGTAGTCCAAGTAGACGTAACACTTTTCAGTTATTGGAGTGTAACTAAAAAACTGCTTGACCGATTGATAAAATCATAAATAGGACCACACGGCACCTACAATCACCAGCTTTCAATTAACAAAATAATCATCAGGTGAGTGTGTACCTACGTGAGTAATTCCCTCCCAAGTGAGTAAATGTTTTATACATTTATAATGTGTCACAACCACGTCAGTTTCAATAGGTAAATGTTCACTTTCTTAAAAGGATAATATGTGAATAAAGTGAGATAATATTCAACCATATCGACGATTAAGTACCAAATACTGCTATCTACATTTTCGCAAATATTTTTTTATTGTCTAGATCGACTTAACAGGTGATGCTTCACTCTATGACAAAAACATACAATTCAAATTGATGCTGTTTTCGAAGGTAATTTATTTTTACTGAATCAAAACGTGATTACGAAATTAAGGAAATTTTACCATTGTTTTATAACAAGATTGTTCTTGTTTCTTTAAGTCGCCGTATTTAGAGACGAGGGTTGGACTCGCGCAGCGGAATAATTGTGAGTGATACCGTCTAATTGTTAGGTAACCTGTAACCTTGTGCAGTCTCTTCTGTGCTAGAAAGATCACGGAAATGAAGAGAGAGTTCTGAGTTGGCTCCTTTAGAATAAAGAAGGGATTTCGGTCGGAAGAGACCGTTAGTAGAATAGGAAATGTTAATGCGTGTTACCGTTACTGCTTCATCATCATCATCATCATCATCAACATCATCATCATCATCATCTCTGCCATAGGACGTCCACTGCTGCACATATGCCTCCCCCATATTGGGAGGATTTGCCAATACAGGCAGGCGGGTTGTTTACGCGGTTGTTAGCTTGTTGTCGAGCGCAGTATGATTTCAGGGGAGTACTATTCTAGGCCGGTACTATCACGGCAACGTGGTGCATGGCTATGGATATATTATGGATACTACTGTTATACCATATGATCCTGACCATTCTAGCGTTTTTTTCTCTTTGACATATATATATATATTACGAAATGAGTTTCTTTTTAATTGTGATATCGCTATGTCTTTATTACACGATAATCTCTAAAACTACTAAACGTATTTCTTTGCAGCTCTCACGCATTATTTATGTACATTCAATAAACTTATTCTTTAACAAATGTTAGCTATAATTGTAACACAACTCATAGTTCCTTTAAGATAACCATTTATCATTTCAGAGGCCACAACATCACCTTTATCAGCGCTTTTCCCCCGGATTTCCACATTTCTGGTCTAGAGGAGATAGCACCTGAAGGTCTCGTTTCTTACGTCCGAGGCTTCATGTCCCAAGACCTGGTCGGAGCGAAGATGAAGGGAGAAGAACCTATGCCTGTTGGAGACATTCTCCGGTATGGATATGAGGTACTCGACGAAGTAGTATAAGATTCAATACGATCGGTTTTCTTTTCATTTCTCTTAACATAGTAAATAATATAGAATGATTTCATGTTTTGTTGCATTGCGTACGCCGCAGCTTAGTGTGCCCGTGTCTATAATTGACTTTAGATATTGAATACTACTAGTGGATTTGAATCCACGAACGACTAAGGAATACCGTCCTGTCGCTTTGCCATCTCAGCTATAGTAGCACCCCGCTAGCCGTCCGGGAAATCTTTACAATTAAGTCGCAGGAATTTAGATTTGGAGGGGAGGGTCGGCGGGGAAGGGGGTTATCCCTCGAAACTTTTTCGATTCCCTTATTATATTTTATCATATATTTTATTTCATACGGCAAAGTTTTACGGGATATTATCGAAGCCGGTACATACGTTTGAGCTGTACATGTATAACACAGGTTATCAAACTTATTTGGTCTACTGGGCAGTACAGTCTACTTTGAAATTCAATAATTCTTCAGCGACCCCCATTTTTTTACTTTACCATAACTTAAAAACCACAATGACGTTGATTAGCGTCATTAAAGTAATTGCTTTAGTGAATGTTGTTTTATGCAGTGTCATTTATTTTCTGGGCCCCTTATAGTCCCCGCAAGAGGAAAGTATCGACCAATTTGAGAAAGATTGATGAATAAATTTATATTATAATTTTATAAAATTATTTATAATTAATATATAAAAAGGATAGTAAAAATACACCTAACCTCTATTTTCAGGCATGTGACGCGTTTCTGAGCGATATTGAGATGCGCTCCTTCATATCTACCAGAAGGAATTTCGATCTCATGATCCTCGACGGAACATACCCTGAATGTGCCCTGGGTATGGTCTACAGCTTCAAAGTGCCCTTCATGTACATCAACACAGTGGGATTCTATGCCATGCCGCAGAGCAACGCCGGGAGTCCAGCTCCATTTTCAGTCACCCCCTTCTTCGGGAAAGGGTTCACGGATAACATGGGTTTCTTTGATAGGACCTTAAACGCTGCCTGGCATTTAGGTGAGTATTTTAAGACTTGTGTTGGTCTACTACTAGTTAAACAGATAAGAGCAATGTTTATAATGTTTAAGCCACTGTTTCCAGCCACTGTAAGTCCAATAATTGTGGATATAACATGACTGCTCAATAAACTTACTCATTTTTCGTTCCATATAAATTACGGCTTCCGTGATAGCCAACAAAAAAAATGCCTCCGATTTGATAACCTCTTTTTTGGAAGTCGCTTCATATAATAGAAAAACATTTTATTGTACCCAATAAAAAAATATACAAAGAATACACCATACATCTAAGAATACAGTGCTAAGGGTGGACTTATCGCTGAAAACAATCACGTCCAGTCAACCTTAGTAAGGAATATTCTAATAAAGATATCCGGTGTAGAGTATAAATCATTTGATTGGCATGAATCAAATTTATAATAAATATAAAAAATAAACCAAAATAATATTATGGTATGTCCACGACGTGGACTGTCACCGTGGCTCAGTGCTCAGTGACAAGACTTCTAATCCCCGGGGCCCTGAGTTTGAATCGCGGCAGGGGCAAACATCTACGTGATGAGCACAGATGTTTGTCGTGGGGCTTGGATGTTTGTTGTGATGTCTTTATGTCTATCTCCTCCCGCGGCACAGGGGGAATCCCTGTGCCGCGGGAGGAGATAGACACTCAGACTACTGCGGTGGTTTGAATGTGATAAAATAGTAGTTTATGAAATTGTATCATAATAAGGGTTCTTAAAACACAAGTGTAGGTAAGTGTTTTACTAAGTGATAAAATGTATTATACGCCTGTTGTCGTGGTGGTACCGGCCTAGAATAGTACTCCCGCATCTCTTCCCGCGGGTGCCGTAAGAGTTGGCAAGGGGATCACGTACCAGAAGGTGGGCAGCAGCGCCTTCGGAGGATCGGAAATCATACTGCGCTCGCCAAACGCCCACCAAGCGTGGCGAGTATTGGAAAATCCCCTCTATATGGAGGAGGCATATGTCCAGCAGTGGATGTCCTGTGGCTGAGGTGATGATGATGATAAGCCTATTATAAAATTGCTAGAAGGAAGGCAAGCGACAAAGTTGAAATGTCTCTTTTCTAGGTGCAATTTTGATGCATGCAGTAAGCGTTACTATACTGCAGAGTGTGCTGCGAAGACACTTCGGGTCACAGATGCCTCACGTTTACGACATGTCGAAGAATGTCAGTTTCATACTGCAGAATGGTCACTACTCTGTGTCATATCCCAGACCATATCTCCCTAACGTTGCCGAGGTGGCCTGTATTCATTGTAAAGAACCAAAGAGGCTGGATTCGGTAAGTTTATATCAGGTATTTAACATTATTTTGTCTCGTTAGCTCTTGAAAGTGATACCTTTCACATATTACTGAATTGCGTATTAGGTAACTTAAATTTAAAAGCTACAAAAGCCACAAAGTAAATCTAGTAAGAAGAAACATAGGACGCATTGAAGGTTACAAAATAACATAAAGTAGCCGATTTAATTATAGAATGATTATAATTTAAAATCTGTCGAGATCAACAATAGTTTTAAGTGACGTTGTGAAATGAAAAAAACATGGAGGCAGAAGAGGGTAGATCGAGTCGTCTGCTCTTAAAATAATTTACCCTCACAAACTTCAAGTCAGTATCTTGATAACGACTTAGCAAATAATAACATGGTAAATATCGCAGTTCGCAAGTTCAAAAGTCAGTTAACTTCTCCGCTGCCGTGGGTATCGGTCTAGAATTGTACTCCTAATCTCTACCCGTGGGGTGCCGTAAGAGTCGCCTGAGGGATCAATTACCATAAGTTGGGCAGCAGCACCTTCTGCGCATAAAACCAACATACTGCGCTCGCCATCCCGCCTTCCAAGCGTGGCAAGTACTGGAAAACCCCCCTAAAATACGGGGAGGCCTATAAATATCCAGCAGTGAATGTTCGATGGCTGGGATAATGAATAATGTCAAGCTTTTTGCAGCATATTCAACAAAAATATAGCTAGTAATATAATATTATAAATAAAGTGGTATACCTACCACATGCCACCGGCACGAGTTGATAAAAAAACAAGGAATTTATTTAATAAAGTAGATAAATAAGCGCGTCGCTAGTTACAGTAACTTACAATAGAAATACACTTCGCGTTGTTCATCAAGTATGCATATTTTTCGAGATATATTATAAAGATATAAACCTTACTCTTTTCTACATCTTATGAACCATAGTTTTAATATATAACAGTTCAAAGAAAAATACTAATGGTTTGTCATATTCATTGAAATAGTTTCAAAGGCATTGCCCACGCATATTTCTGTTTTTAGCTCACGGTGGACCTCACCAAAGCACTTTTATATCCTCTGATGTTTGATGTTAGTTCCACGCTTGTTTATTATTTCTGAAATTCGAGATGAGTTATTTGAGATTTGAACAACAACATTTGTTGGTTAGTTCAGTTCATTCTTTTCATTCTGGGGTATTTGTATCGGGGTCAGAATAAGCACCGGAAAACTTGTGAAATTATCATTGTAGATCGTGTCTTTGTATGTTTTACTAGCTACCCCCTACGGTTTTACCCGCTAGGACTACGGCTTTACCGCTACCTCAGTCCTGAATAAGTCCTTCTTTAAAAGTCTATCGGTCTATCTATCTATCGGTACAACAAAATTCATCAAAATTAAAAAAAAAAAAAGTAAATAGGTAGACCAAGGTCGTAGTAAACTTCTGCACAGACTACAAATAGCAAATACAACGTTCTTAATTAATTATGAATGAACTAGTTATATATATAGCTATGCCTAATTTCAGGACATAGAAGAATGGATATCTGGTGCTGGAGACGCTGGCTTTATCTTCATATCCATGGGTTCCTCAGTCCGCACTAGCAACATGCCGCTTTCAGTCCATCGACTGATCGTCAACGCTTTGGGAAGACTCCCTCAAAGAGTGCTGTGGAAGCAAGATGCAGAGCAGAACCTGACTGATATACCTTCTAACGTGAGGCTTTACAAGTGGCTGCCGCAACAGGATTTGCTCGGTAAGTTGAACATGTTTAGACTACGTTATGAATTATTAATAAGACTGATAGACAAACATTGCTTTTTTTAACCATAAAAGTCTTGGTAGTTTGTACTACGTAGTACTCTAGGGTATAGTGCCTTCGCTCGATATAATATATAATACGCACGCCACCTACCTTTTTAACTATTCATAGGACTACATAAAAAGGTAGGTGGCGCAACATACCCTCAAATGTAACTGAAATGATGGAATAAATTCTAATCGCTAGTGGAGTACTACTATAGCTAGATGTGTAAACGTCACGTCGGTATTCTCTAGTCGTGTTTTCGTCAGTTTTATATTTTGGTCATTTTCCAATTTTAAAAATAATTTCATAGCTCGTTTAATTTCTTAGATATGTGTCAATTGAACATCTGTGCATACCTCAGGTCCATACACATTTGTTTTTGACATGACTCATTTTATATTTCGTTTCCAAATAAACTTACTATTACTAAGATTTCTGCTTTGTTTGAATTACTAGTTCTGATGGGATCATGTAAGCAATTCGAAAGTAATGCAGAACCTACGACACAAGACATATTTCTTAGTGTAGGTTCTGCACGTCAATATTGAGAGCAACTTTTAGTAGTTATTGCATATGATAGTTGTATTTTTTCGTTCACATTTAAGTTGTATTATCATTCATCATCACATCATCATTTGTCCTACATTGAGTTGATATGATACGTTACAACAATCTGACAAGTGCGAGTCGGACTTGTCCGGTTTTTTCAGACATCATAAAAATAATTGACTGGCCGGTTGGCGCAGTTGGTAGCACTCTGCCTTCTGAGCCGCTGGTCCCGGGTTCGATTCCCGGACAGGTCAAACATTTGTGTGCATGAACATGTCTGTTTGACCTGTGTCTGGGTGTGTATATGTATAAAAAAAGTCTATATATAAGTATGTATTTAAGTATATATATCAGTCATCAGGTTACCATAGTACAGGCTCTGCCTAGTTTGGGACCTGAAGACCTTGTGTGAATGTTGTCCCATAAAAAAATTAATAATAATAATTAATATCTGTATAAGCTTGTGCCAATGAAGCCCTTTGATACGGTACCCCACATGTCAGGTTTAGTTCAATTCGAAATTTAGACCGCCACCGTTCCTTGCATAAATACCCTATTTATTATGATTTAATTAAAAATGTATGGTTTTCAGACTTTTCCCTATACTTGTAGTATAAGACAGTATTACTTGCCAAATTTCACAGTTCTCGGTTAACGGAAAATATCTTTTTTAATTCCCTTGAGACTATGGAAATATGCGCTTTTTTCGGCATAAACAGCCGTATATTTTTTGTACGTTAACCTAGAAGTTTGATTTTTTTTACAGCAAGAAATTATACACCTGAATATATCGTTTTAATTTCAACTCGATACCTTCGCGCGTTCCTGAAATAAAGGGTCTTGACAGACGGACGGACGGACAACAAAGTGATCCTATAAGGGTTGCTTTTGAGGTGCGGAATGCTAAAAACGATTCGGGTGCCATATCTATACCACCTTTTCCTCTATAAAATAAAAACGTGAAGGCTGTGTCCAGACCTGAAGACTGACGAATGCGCAGCGCGCGCGCCGTTCGTTCGGGCCGCCGGAACAACAAATGCGTGCGAACGGCGCGCGTGCTGCGCGCGAACTGCGCGCGAGCTGCGCATTCGTCAGGTCTGGACACTCCCTTAAATTTGATAACCACATACCGTTCTGTAAGGCTCATAATATCATAATTCTGTTCTAGTTGAATTACAGCAGGAAGGAAACCACCCTTTATGTTATTATAGAGGTCAAAGGATTCGGATATTGAGATCCTTCTTATACCGATTACTTTATAAAAGATTCAATACCCTTTGAGGGTTGGGGTCGTTGATTCAAGAAATTACAATTTATCTTCATTTATTTTAATTATGAATAATCGTTGGAAAGTATACCTACCATTGTGATAGCGGGTTGGGCGGTATTAGCAGCGGGCTCAGACACGATACTAACAAATCACTTGCTATATCCTTTTCGCGTGACCATCATAATATGAAAAGTACTACTGGAACTGTTTACATATATATATATACATACATATAGATATTCATGCCTCTTTCTCGTAGGGATAGACAGAGACAGCCTTCCAAATGCTATGATCCCGACACACTTCTTTTGCTTCAACTATGCTCAACATACCTTTCATAATAGAGCGTCGGTTTCTTTCCTAAAAGTGTCAGGCCCTTTCTTCTTTCGTCCACGCTGCTAGTAGAAAAAAAATATACCAATAAATAGAAGCGTCTTCAACATTAAGTATGGAATAAAAAATAAAAAAATGTTGAAGAACCCCCTCCCTTTATTTCAAGTCTATAAAAAAATATATAATTTTGGTATAAGGCATGTGCCCCTGCCGAGATTTGAACCCAGGGTCCCGGAGACACAGAAGTCATGTCACTGACACTGACCACAGCGCCACGGCGACCGTCAAAATATATGTGCAATATATTTAAATTTGCATTCATATATCAACATTGAAAAGAAATAGAAGAAAAACCAATGATACCATATATATTAGGCAACGACTTATTGGATGGGCCCTAGCCAATAAAATTTAATAGGTACCACTGAAGTGTGGTCGCGGAACACACTTCGCGCACATTCGCGTCAGTTTGGTTCTGTCCATTAGAAGAGCGGTACATAGATAGATAACACTTTATTGTACAAGTAGATCAACTTAAAATAACATTTATAAAATAACACATTTATTTAAAATAATACATACGTCAGAAAGAACACTCGACCCAAAACCCAACTGCTAAGTGCGATAAGGATTTTTATGTATGTGGGAGATTTATGATTTGCTTTTTTATTTTTGAGGATATTGTATATGCTGGGCCCGTCCGTTTACTTTACTGACGTTGTTGATATTTGATCATGGAATGTAGATTTATACATCTGTGAGGCATACATTTTTCTTTGGATTTACATTTCTTTCTTTCAGTTTTTCCAATCTTGATTTAACAAAGCGGTCGCTGTGGTTCAGTAGTCAGTGACTTCTGGGTCTCCGGGTTCCTGGGTTCAAATCCCGGCAGGGGCAAACATTTATGCGATCAGTGTAGGTATTGTCCCTGGGCTTGGATGTTTGAGTGCTGTAATTGTGTCTCCGTGTCTCCCTCCACGGAGGGGGTCCTAGTGGGGGGATTGGAAGTCCGAAAAAAAAACATAGCAACAATAACTACTTAATAAACAGAATTAAGTATAACAAAGTTTTTTTTCTTACAGGTCATCCAAAGATTAAGGCTTTCGTTACGCACGGCGGTCTTCTCAGCATGTTCGAGACGGTGTACCATGGAGTTCCTATAGTTAGCATCCCGGTCTTCTGCGATCACGACGCCAACGCAGCTAAGGCAGAAATCGATGGCTACGCAAAGAAACTGGAGCTCCAAGGCCTCACATCAAAGAAACTATACAAAGCCATCAAAGAAGTAATCACAGAACCTAGATACAAGACTGAAGTTAAAAAGAGACAGCAATACCTTCGGGACCAAAAAGAGAGCCCTCTAGAAAGAGCAGTCTATTGGACTGAGTACGTCATCAGACATAAAGGAGCATACCACTTGCAGTCTCCAGCCAAAGATCTGAACTACTTCCAATACTATATGTTTGATGTCATATTATTCGTCATATTTTTGGTAGTCACCACTTACATCCTTATCTCATACATTATAAGACTTGGAATTAAAAGACTGGCAGATTTCGTACAAAGCAGGCAAATGAAACTGTTAGTTAAAGAAAGAGGTCTTTTACGAGCTAAAATTTCAACAAATCACATAAAATTGAAAAAGGAACTCTGAAAAGCATGAAAAGCATTGCAAAATATATTAGACCTTATTGTTTTAGCCCAAGTTTTGAGTTAACCTGTAAGTTATATTGATGAGGTCCTAGTCTGGGCATTGTAGTAGGGTATAATTTAGTGAGAATCCGAAGAATGTTTGGATGCCTGTTTATTTAAAGACCATCATAGTTATAAGTGGTAAACAAGGCAAAAAATTCAACATCTTATGCTCATATTTTGTTTTAATTTAGCGCAATCGGACACATTTAAAATAAAGTCGGACTTATCGGCTGTGGTCTTCGTCACAATTAATTGTATGATAGACGAAAATGATAGGTATGTAATAATATGATTAAGAATAAATTTATCAAGACACGTTTAAAAAAAATATCCTCAACATGAAAGCGTAGGTATTTTAATAAGGCATGCTTCTTTTACTCGCTGTGTAAAACTGACATATCTACTAGTTTATTAATGTATTATTTACTTATACATGTACATGCATTGTATCATTTAATATTTGCACTAAGGTATAATATTCACAAATGTTTATACATGTTTATGAATATTGAATTATGATTTGTTAACTTATAATTCTTGACGTTTATAGGTAATATGAATAAATGAATATGAATATATTGAAAGACTAGGTTGTGAAAGTAATTTGTCATTTGAATCTAAAGCGTAATACTCAATAAATAAGTTACAACCGTTTGGTACAAAACAACCCGAAAACCAGATTGGTTCATACCAAAAAGACCTATTTCGGGATGATTTTGAATGTAATTCAAAGTAAATCGCTGCAGTTGTTTGATTGCTGTTTTTAAGTTCAAATATAAGTTTTTTTTTTATAGAGTTAGAAACTATTTTGTTGCTTCCTGTACCTCAGTAATTGTAGTGTCACTGTGAATTTGAAATTTAAAATTTCTATATGGTATTGTCATGATAATACTTGGTTTATCAAGAACGGATCTAGTTCTGAAGACCACTGAGACAATGTAAAACCTTGACCCTTAAAAGTAAATAAATTCTTGACTAATTCGCATAGACCGCGTCCGCGAGTTAATAGAACTATTGGTACATAAAGCTCACGAGCAATGTAAAAACTGTTGTACAGTGGCAACCCTGAGATTGAGATGTATTCTTATTCTTATTCGGACTGGGGGCGATAAGTCCTGCACTGACGTCCAGCTTGGGGTGTATTGTGCATTTCCCCCGCCAACTACCCTAACCATCCCAGCTCCTTTACATAGCGGAGCATGGCTTTAGGTTGTTGGCACAGCTGTTCCAGTTTTGGGCGAGTAGGTGATTTTGCCTCCCTGGACTCACCTTCTTTCGAAAGTGATTTATATTTCACATCTTCATGTAATACGGTTCTGCGTCTTATGTCTTCTGTGGCTGTACATTGCAAAATAACATGTTCCACAGTTTCATTTTCCTGCATGCAGCCCCTGCACAGAGGGCTATCTGTTCCACGCGCTCTGTGCAGATGGTAGTTTAGGTTGCAGTGACCAGTGATTAAGCCTACGATAAGGCGTAGGTCCTGTCTCGTAAGCTTCATCAGCTTATTTGTTATAGTTTTGTTCGAAAATGGACACATGAGCTTTGCCTGCCTGCAGTCTGCATTGAGATGTATCTTTATAATATCTAAGTGTAGATACGGTATTTATACTAAGAACCACTTATTCGTATTTAAGTCTTTATCATTTCAGGCAGAAGCAGTGACATCTTTATTAGTATTGTAATAAAGACATGGGTTATAAGAAATATGGATAAAGCACAAACAATTACTTTTTTTACTTAATATGTTGATGTATTTGTTAGTTTGCTCATGGTATTCGGGTGACCTGAATCCTCCTCTTGATTTAAAAAAACAAATGTCGATCCTTCGAAGTCGTTCATTATTTGTTAATCTCCTATGAAAAAATATGCCTGTTTTGCGAAATTTTGTTAACAGCTACAGTAATTGCAAGGTATTTTTTTCGCCTTTAGGTTTTGTTTGATCTAGGAAATCGACAAGCCAACCAAGTTGAGGGGCTTAATCACTAGCCTACAGAGGACGAGCAAGAATCACCTAAAACGTATTAGGTATATGATAAGCAGTTTGTGATATAGATAACTGGTGTTTAACAAGTTTATATAATACTTCTATGGGATTATAGTTTTATTTTATATGGGACCAGTCACTGTAACTCTGGAGTCACTGGAATTTGTTGACCATTTTGTTACTTATAGTACAATTAAGAAAAGTTTAACTTATGTGAGTTAACATTGATGTTACCATGTTTAATAAATGAATGTAAATATAATTAAGAATTTTAGAGATAATGATTGAAAATTGTGTGATATATGACAGAATATGTCTTCGATTGCTCATTCCCTTTTTCTTTTTCAAAAGGGATCGTAATTACATAGACTAAATTATATAAAATAAACGAATTTTTATTTGATATTGAATTCTGTTTTTAACCGAACAAAACCTGGATTAACCCTAAAACAGAACCACAATACAGACCTTATACACAATCCATGGCTATAAACCCGACTTGGTCGGTATCACCTAAGTGGTACCAGTGCTTAAACACTGTAGCGAACGATTTGGTTCAATAGAAAAAAGTGGTTATGACAAGATGTGTGAACCGAGTTGAATGACCCAGTGAAGCCTCATGACGTCACCCCCAATCCCAATAGTTGTTAAGAAGGCTCAATTTATGTATTTCAAAGTGAACTGAGAGATACGGTTATAGACATTTATACCTACTGTAAAAGTCAACTTAAAAATGGACCTTATCAACCTATCAAGAGCGTTGTAAAAAATTTGGTGAATTATTCAACTAAAACTTTTTGCATTCTCACTTCGGCATCCCAACACGTCGCACGATTGGCGCGGTCACTCGCGACTGAGGGCGAAACAAGACATAATGCCCTGTTTTGACGATGCCGTTTTCGAGCGGGCGGACTTGTTTCCATAAGTAGGTACCTTTAATCTTTATAAGGAAGTAAATAAAACCCATTTAAACTATGTATGTGTATATAAGGTCCCATAATTTGATCTTTATTAGCTATGCCTGGGCGTAGACAATAGTGATGATGACGTAGACAATAGTGATGATGACGTAGACAATAGTGATGATGATAAATCTATTGTGTCCACAATGCTAATGATTATACTTCTTAACTATGTTCATGTGTCTTAAATGTTAATTATGAATAAAATCTGTTTCGAGACTTCTGAGAGCATTTTTCTATATTCTTTGATATTATCAATTTCGTTATCAACATATTACCTAAATGTAGTGCGGCCTCTGAGAGAGCGCTTTTGCGATTATGTTATCTTTTTTCTCTTAGTCTTGAACACCGTCGTAAATTATCGGAATCACTTCGGAGAATGTGCACAGGAATTACATAATTATGTAATTCTTGTGCACATAATAATTAAATTCCATCATCCGCTTTCTATCAATGGTCGAATCGAAGTACGGTAATGCGCCATCGCTAGGATCCGCCACTTATACACACTACAATTTCACCGTGGGTAACACCGCGGCGTGCAGCTAGTATCATATAATAATATTATTTTAGCAAAGAACTGTTCGAATTATGAATAATCTTTTAATTTGAGATATGCGTCTATCTCGTAAAAATGCTGTTATTGTATCAATCTGGTTTTCAAACACATGGTCGTGATTTGCATGTGCACGTAAAAACACGAACCGTTAAGAGCATTCTCTCGGCAGCTGAACTCAAGGGATGTTAAAAATGGTCACGTATTTAATATATATTTCCAGTTGAGAAAAAATAGGTCGAAAATATTACATATTGATGCGTGTGTAAAGATTGGTAGCAAGGACACTGAAGTCTTTTCATAAATGACTGTCTATTAATAGAACATCTCTTTCTTATTTTCTTTTATTATTGGGAATAGGCAGGCATTTGTCTGGATGTACGCGAAGAACTCGCAAATAACTAACTAGATTCTGTGTTTATGAAATGAACAGATAGTTTTATACAAAAAAATAATGAATTACCCTTAATGCTAAAGCTATTTTAACCCCGCTCTGGTACTCTACGATGACGGCCTTTTTGAGCAAGAGGAGTAAAATAACTTTTTTTAGTGTTTGTAAAAACTTGCCGTGGTTGGTGGACGTAACTTCAATGAGTTGACCGCTAGTGTTATTTTGACCTTAGCGCTTCATGTTTCGGAAAACACGATAAGACGTTAACCCAACAGGGGTTTTCTAAAACAGTTATTTGGCTAATCTCTCCTAAGAATATGGCCCTAGTAGTTAAAACCAATATTTGCTTCTATAATGTAAATTAAAAAAAAAAACGAGGAATAATATAACCTCGGGCAAACAGATCATCGTGTTTGTCATTATATTCCATATTACAAAACGTGGGATGCAAGTGTAAAAAAGGCCATGGAATTTTGTATCGGTATATGTTATAAAAACGCATATTGCATATTATTAGAAAACTCACACGCGCATTGTATATGAAGAAAATGTCAAACAATTTAACATTTGACACACAAGGACGTTACTTTTATCGATACTCATTAAATTATTCAGATTACGAAGGGGGTAAAAGAGGCAATATAATGGAAGGGGTTAGAGATTCAATTATAAAGTCACACAAGTATTCTTTTAAAAGTGTAGTTCAAAATAGTTTTAAATGCACCTATCTATGCTTAAGGTATATTTTTACAGTCAGTGATGATATGGTCGAAGGTGGGATCACGCTAGACCTAGAACTTTTAATTATGTATTTAGTGACACACACTCCTGTCAAAAGTGCGATCGCAAATGCCGCTCTCGCATTGGACTCAAATCAAAAAAATGCATGAGGCTGATTAGAACATCTATCGTAGATTGAAGAGGCCTTGTATATATTTAGTGACAGTTTATAACACTTGAAGGTGGTAGCTAGCCGGGCGACTACTGGGAAGTACCCTTCCACTATGCTTTGGATTCGATAACGGTATTTCATTCCCGGAAGATCAAGCTTAGGTAGTTGAGGTCGAACCAGTGACTGCTAGCTTGACAGCCGCCGTTAAAGCGACTAAATCACCATTTATGCATTTTTATTACATAAATAGGGATTATTACGTCACTTAGTACGTCGTTGACTTTATGTTCTAAAGTTTTCGCTAACGTAAAAACGTAGCTAAGTATGTGTACTTAGCCTTAGCCCAGACCAGGGTTCAGGTTTCCCCAAAGTGGTCGACCCCAAGGGGTCGATATCAGTTTTCAAGGAGTCGACATAAACGAATACTGACTTTGGGGGTCGACGAGGTCTAAAAATCGACCCCTATTAATTAACACAAGTTCTTATTTGAAACTTTCAAGACATTTGTGTTACGTGTACCAACATAGAATGAATAATATTTTGGTACTGCAGTATCATCTGTAGTTGTACTTTGGAAAAACTCAAGAAGTTGATAAGCATGCACAAGTTCGTACCAGATAATGTTTCGACCGTACAAACAAGTCTTTCAAGCACGTTCTGACTTACTCTATATTTGACGCATATTAACAGCGCTGTCTACGTACTTCAGTACCAGTCTATGTATATTTCATCAAATTTAACAAATCTTAAAAATAACATGACGATTGAGACCCATTTAGGGCATAAAAACGTTCCGTTTCTTACTAAATAACGCAACCTCGCCTGTGACGTCACGTCGTAAATTAGTTAGTATTTTGAATCAATACATCTTTAAAGACATGTGACTATGAGGGCCTGAGGTATCAGTTCATTTTGGTAAAGGGGTCTCTTGCTCAAAATAGTTTGGCAAACTCTACTCTAGAGCTTTCGTAAGTTATATTAAGACACTGTAGATTTTAACCATGCTGGCGAACTCCGCAGGCTGCACCGCGGTCGGTGCGAGGCGAGGGCCATGATGCGGGTTCTGGCGCCGTAAGCGTTGAGTAGAAAGAAAGAAAGAAATCATTTATTAAGGCAAACAATAACATAACAGCAAACAAATAATTATAATATTACAAAATACATACAATTACAAAACACGGATAAGTCAAAACAATAACAGATCAATAACATAGAAACAAAGATCGCTGTCATGTACAGTTATGCCTAAAATGGTCCGGGCTCAGCATATTGCTGTAGGGGAATCAACAGCGCTGATTTTCAGCCCGAACCTTGGTGACGCACAAACGTGAGGAATAAATACATATATGCTATATATATATATATATATATTGCATTCAGTAATTTAATTTTTTTTGACAATGATATAAAAGTATATATACAGCTACCTATATATATATATATATTTGATATAATAAATAATTAGGTAGCTATATATATACTTTTATATCAATATAAAAATAAATTAAATTAGTGAATGCAATTGAAACATAAAAATGCAAACATCAGGGAGTAACTAAAATTGATCAAGGTAGTTATTGCATTAATTAATGCATGAAAAAGTAACAAGAAATAAGGAAATACTGCGGACTAGCTTCAACAAAGACAATGGCACTCTCGAAAATCTCTCTATGAAATCCCAATCACCTAACAAAAACAAAAAATTGTGTATGTATGTCACAAATAAACTATTTCTTTCTTTCTTTCTAACATAAATATAAATATCACCTACAGTTAAAGAGGTGCGCTCCGTAGGTACTGATAGCGCGCCGAGTCGACGTCGATGCTGCATTTCACTTGTGCTATTTACAATACTTAAGTATTGTTACATAACTTACATAACTATGTATTTGTTTTTGTTAACATTTTGTTTCTGTTTGTCTTTGTTTATACTAATTTTTTTAATTATTTTTTTTACATATTATAAGTTTGCGTTTGACAACTGTCTCACCTGATGTTAAGTGATGACGTTGTCCAGGATTTAGAAACTAATTTATACATGTATGGTCTTTGTCCCACTAATATTATAAATGCGAAAGTTACGATGGTTGGATGGATGTTTGTTACTCAATCACGCCAGAACTGCTAAACGTATCTAGATGAAATTTGGTATAGAGATAGCTTATAGCCAGGATGAACACAGGCTTCTTTCATCATCACCCCCTCATCACCGTTTTTCATCACCACGCGGGTAAAACAGCGGGGCACAGCTAGTGTGAAAATAAATTAAAGCAGCCTGTGTTTAGCAATTGACCCAAAGTTTCTATACGTAAGGTTTTGTATTTCGTGCACGTTGGTATATTAATTTAACTTTTCAGAAGCTCTTTTGGATCTAAAAATACATTGTTCTGGATTGTGGTTTTATAACTCTTTGTTTGGAATTATTTTAACTGCCTTTTCTAATTATTTTCACACGACTGAAACAAAATTATGTTACATACTGGAACATTTTAATTAAATAATTCTGTTAACCTTAATATTTATGTACATCGAGCCAAAACATATATTTAAATATTATAGATTATTTATAAGTTAAATGACATCATTTTACAATCAAAGGTTTTCAAGACATACTTTTGTATTACAGTTAATAATTTAATCATGTTATATAAGTAATTTACTACGATTTCAAAGGAGATGTATTTATATAATGAACTAGCAACGCCCTGCAGTTTCACCCGCGTGCACTAAGGTTTCTCCTCTTACCTTTGTTATATATAAATGGACTATTCAAGACAAATACAAATTCAGTTCCAACCAGTAGTTCCTGAGATTAGCGCGTTCAACCTAACACACAAAGAAACTTTATAATACTTCAGCTTTTTGGTATTGGTTTAGATGAAATTGATGACAAGTGATAGCACTGGCAGTGACGATTAATGTGTATTTTTAAAACAATCGCGAGTTTCATAGTTTTACAGTAAACGCGAGACCTAGCGTGTTCTAAGAAAAATGTTCACCAAAAAATGGAACCGACTTCAACACCACCTGCAACTATAATATCGTAGAGGCATGCGTAGCACTTTTTAGTTATTAGTACCTCAAAAACCGCTTGTTCGATTTTGATGAAATTTAAATGAGTGGTCCCATTTTAATTTCATCAAAATCGACCTAAGAAGTATACTCTATCAATCAAAAGAAGATTCATCAAAATCGGTTCATAAACTACGAAGTTATCCGCGAACAGACATAAATATATAATATACACACCGTCGAAATGAGTAACCTCCTTTTTTTAAGTCGGTTAAATAATCTCCTTTTTTTAATTTGGTTAAAAATAATCATCTACCTACATTCAGTCAGTGTCAAATAAGTTATTCTTCAAGTTATGTAGCATTAAGTTATGGGCATAGAATCATCAGAATCGACCATGTCCATTGATCACGCCTTGATGATAGTTAATTATATCTAATGAGGTCGCGTTACTGTCTGCCGTAATCTAATTGTGGTTACCAATAAGGTATGCTAATTACTTAACTACACATTAATTACAATATTTCTGGGAAATATGTATTTATACGAGTATGTCGTCGATGGTTAATTGTTTTAGTTTCAGTTCTATATTTTTATTTTATTTTGTCAAACAGTGATGATTTACGGAACTGAAACGTGGTCTCTGACTATGGGCCTTGTAAGCAGGCTCAAAGTTGCACAATGAACTATGAAGAGGGCTCTCAATTGAGAGCATTCTCTTAGTTATAGTCTTTCAGACGGGAAGTAGCTTGAGATTCATAGTAAATTAATTTAATTTTTACTTCCTGATAAGGTTAGCTATTAGATTGCCAATTATTCTGACCACACGCATCGTCGTGTCTGACGCTTCCATTATAAATCTGATTGCGATTCTCTCATTTGACGTAGGTACCTACTTCGAATAAAAAAGTTACAAACTGTCCCCGTCCCAAATACATTGTTAAAGCAATTTCACTATTTACTAGAAATGTTTTACTATAATAAGGCCGTCAAAGAACTATATAATTTAACACCCACTACGTGAATAATTTAACAGCGTAACTCTTTGTTTTGTATCAATTTTCAGAAAGAAATTCTAAATTAGTAGGGAATGAGAAATGATTTGTATTTTTATTGTTTCGTAGAAATTGGTCAAGGTTACGTATATACCGATACCGATATTATCGATTTTTATGTAGAAACTACTTTTTAATAGCCTTTGGAATGCCAGAAACAAAAGAATTAAATTATAGATTATACTATGTACCAGAGTTTGCCTATTAGTAATCAACTAAATCATCGAACGAGCTGTGGAGTGACACATGCTTGGGATACTTTACGAGCTTAATTCAGGAATGAGGTGATCCGTAGAAGAATGAAAGTCACCGACATAGCTCAGCGGATTATCTAAACTAATATAATAAAGAGGAAAGATTTGATTGCTTGTTTGTTTGTTTGCATTGAATAGGCTCTGAAACTACTGAACCGATTAGAAAAATTCTTTCACTGTTGGGAAGTTATACAAAAAGTCACTACGAAACGATATTTGAACAATTAGTAGGGGCCTTTACTCAACAGCGTTAGAAGTGCGCGCGAGAAAAATTCACCGTCCATATTTGGATAATGTTATACGCTTCTCAAGTATCCTGGCAGGGTCAGCATATGGGGCAGGAACAAATGATACGACTTGCTCAGATGTAAGTCCGATTTATCAAATAAAATCGATCATTATTAAATAAAATTTGGTTAGTTAGTAGTTTGGATATGTACTTAAGAGTGGGGTTAGTACATGCATCATACTAGGAATTTGAAAAGAAGTTTTAATTTGCGACAGTCAAGGATATGTGTGAGAGGACATGACCACTAGGCACGAATAGGCGCGTCGACGTGCTGCGTGTCGCGCGCGGCCCGCAGCGTCTCGCAGTGGCAGCATCGCCAGGTGTTCGAGCTCGGCACCAGCTGCTCGTTCGACACGCACTCCAGGTGGAAGTGAGAAGAACACTCGCTGCATCGGATGCACGCGCATCGGTTGCAGAACGCGCACTCCATAGCTTATTATTATAAATTATTCTAAAATGATTGAAACTGATATAAAACGGTTACTTATTAATGGATAACGGTTACCTTCATCGGAAGCTTAAGCCGTTGGTGGGGATCGAACCAGCGTCCGTCGAATATACGTATGCCTGCTGGAACACGAGGACCCTGCTGAAGGGGTCTCAATGTAAAAACGTTATATTTTTTGCTTTTAGTTGAACTTACAAAAAACAGGCTATTTAAATGGTACAATAATACAGATGTTCCAGTTCCAGTATATATATCGTTTTGATTCCACTTTTATATTGCGTACTGCCAGGGAGTGACACTCACTGCCTGAGTCTGTGTTTCCCGATAGGTAGTACCCCGGAGCCTTCAAGTCGCGAGTGAATAGGTTCCTTCTAAGTTTGCGTGATCCACCTTAGACCGCGTCGTCGCTTAACATCAGGAGAGACAGTAGTCAAATGTAAGCATAAATTTAAAAAATAATGTAATAGCCGTAATATTAAGGGATAATATGATTAAAAAAGTCCCAAAGATTACCTAGAGACATTAACTAGAGTACACTTCTATACCATTACATCATTGAGAATGAAATACGCTAGTGGTCAAACTAGCCAATCCATATATTTATGATAAAGCTTACCAAAAAAAGGCCACCAACCAAATTATTCACGATATGATTTAATCACTATAATTATTTCTATTGGATATAAGAAAAATGCTTGCAGTTATTAACGCAATGCTAAGCTTCCAGCAAGAAATTCTGTAAATAAATATACGCAAGCAAAGCAAGAGGAAAAGTTCAGATAAGAAAAATCTCATCAATCATTAATAGCAAGTCGATAAAGATGTTTCATGACGTGGTCACGGCAAACGCGGAACTTGATAGGAGGGCGGAGCAGCACAGTGGCAGGTGAAAATGGACTTAGGTTAGTTTTATGTTAGTTAGTTCCATATTTATTACACATTATAAGGAAGAACCTCTGCACTTCAATCGAACTCGCTGCGAAACGGCTTTAAAGGAAATTAATTTACATTGAATAATGACGGTCGCCGTGGCGCAGTGGTCAGAGACATTGACTTGTATCGTCGGGACCCTGGGTTCGAATCCCGGCAGGGGCAAACATTTGTGCGATGAGTGTAGATGTTTTTCCGGGTCTTAGGTGTTTGTGTGCTGTGAGTGTGTGTGTACATACAGTATGTCCCGTGATACGGGGAATCCTAGTGCGGGGATCAGAGTGTGATAAAATAAAAAAAATAAAAAAATATAAAATAAAATCACTGCCTTTATTGTTCGCATTAGCTGCGTAAAGCATATGCTAACAATAATAATATAGGCTGGCAACGTCTAGTGGATTGTTCAAATGTTATTGTAGTAGCAGGTGTAGTTTTGTGATTAGTATCGGCACATTAAGTTGTATTTTGCCCTTGATTCATCAATGTAGTCAGTATTCCGTGATAATTCACCAAAAAAGTGCAAGGTTTATTTATAACTTTTTGTGATATTTGCGGTTTTCAATAGAAACTTTCATTGGAAGTTTGACGTCAGTAGCTATAGTGCAGCTGGTGCTTAACCCGTTTTTGGAAAGCTTATTGAGATTTCTTTTTAAATTTAATGTCTTTGATTGATGATTAGTGTGTGATCCTATCGTACATTTTGATAATTGATGATAATAATTTTACCTTTAGCGACAGAGGGTTTCAATAAACGAATGTTTTGATAGATTTCTATTTATGTATTCACGTAAGCTTCAGCTTATATAAGAGCGTAGGATAACTTCAAATATGTGCAGAAATCGTGACTCCTGATAGTTCGCAGCAGTGCTGTTTGAAAATACAAAAAGGCTCTCGCTTACAATAATGGCACACTGGGTTAATTGCTATAAATATTTTCTTGTGAGAGTGGTGAGCTGGTACGCAGTTTGTTGAATATCTATAGCTATACTAACAAGTAGGTATTACACACACATAAAGTATTAATTTTTTAAAACGTTTGTATCCTAAAAATACAAGTTTTACCAGCGCCTATACGCCGTCCTACCCCTCCAATCGTAGACGCTGCATTACAAAACCAATTGTATTGTCAAACGTCTTTGCGAGCGGTCTACGGAATACTAGTAAGTATTCATGTTGTTATATATTAAGGGATCCATTATGATGCTAAAATTATTTTTATAGTGAAAAACGAAATATAACTTATTATCTAATTTTAGGTCACGATTTATCTAATATACATTTCCATAATTTAAGCTGTCTGAGACAGTAATCCAGGCTCCACGTCACTTTTTATTTTTAAAATTACACTTAAGATTTGTTTAAACTATGCGTCGCCATTTCTTGGATTTTTATCTGGTAGCAGTCTCAACTCATACGGCTGTTGTGGTTCGATGATATAATGAATAGATTAAAAAGATTCGTTCAATTAAACAAGCTGCCATTATTTTAGAGACGTAGTAAACTGGTTTTATTGGGCTCCAACAGGCATGAGCCTGGTTTTATTAATTTGCAATTAATGTATGCGTCATTATGAGAATCCGTATGCCCAAATTCATTTTGATACATACAGTTTTCAGCTCTATATATCTTAGGTCAGTTAGTAGCGATTTACTGTTATTTTCTATGCCTAATAATCATTGTTTAATCATTATAGTCTAGCCTCCGGTTTCAGTAATATTCCGTAACTAATTACATTTTTTCAGTCATGTATAAATCCTTCATTACCACCTTTCTCGTAGTAGTATATAAAATACTATAATTTCGGAAATGGTAAAAATATAGGTTAAAATATCTATGAAAAAAGAGGCGTTTCTTGATATTAATAAAAAAACATTATTTAAGAACTTGCTAAGACTCACGTGATATTTATCTTAGATAATAACGTTGAACGAAACTCCGATAGTTTTCGAAGTCAAATTAATAAAAAAATCCGCGATAACAATATCAACTGGAGCAGCAAGATCCTTTACTTATAAAAAATAAATTCTTTTAAAAACTTCATAACAAAGTTATTAAACTGATACTAAAAATAGAAACACCTTACTTTAATTCTGATGTCATAAAATTAAATTATGCATATGTTTATTAAAAATCATTGCTGTTAATTGTAGCGCGTTAATTTTAATTTTAGACACGTTAGTTTTAGACAAATAAGGGAGATACGTAATAAAATGCGCGGCTTTTAATCCCTTTATTTGTAGCCAGTTTAGGGGTTGTTATTAATGAAATAAAAATTAATACCTTATTTAAGAAAATTAGTGACAGTGCAAGCAGCATTGCATTGTTGAATTTTTGAAGCGATAAAAGCTCTTTGGTAGGATCCTCAGCTATCAAACTTACAGACGCTGGTACGATCCACACCAACGGCCTGAGTTTCCAGTGTAGGTAACATCGTTAACAAATTTCCAGCATGGTGGTAGTTCACTTTCGAGTACCCGCCAGGCTAGCTACCATCCTCAGGTTTGGAAAACTGTCACCAAACTCATAGTATGCTCAGGCAGCAGTCCTTGAGAGCCAGTAAGCCTTTTAGGTGTAGCGTGATTAGGTACATCTTCGACATGGGATTTCATGCATCGACAAGGACCATCAAACGGTGGATTTAAAAATAAAATATAACCGATTCGTCGATTAAACCCAATTAAAAATAATTGGATGCGGTTTTAATTTGTTAATCAATCAATTGAACTTGTTGTATAGTACTATAGAACTTATATCCGAAACGATTTTATTTTTAAGTAAATGTAAAAAATGTCTCACCCCTAAACGCTGTGTATATAAGTTTTTAAAGTACGTAATTATTCAAACGTGCGACTCTAGACAATCTAAAAACTAAAATTAAATGGAATTGGTCTTGCAAATTGGTATTGAAATTTCAACTTTATCACCTCGTAAACTGGCCGCTCGCTCGGCTATATTGAGATATTGGCGGCTCTAAACAGTGTTGACATTAAAAAAAAGGATAATAATAAACGATATATGTTTTAAATTCCGCGGAATTTTAATGATTCCAGCAAACTTACGTACCCGAAAAACTCTTCGTCACGACATGTCGAAGAGTTTCCAGTTACGTAAGTTTGCTGGAATAATTAAATGTCGCGGAATTAAAACTAAATATCCTCTATCAATATCCTTTTGTTATGGATTTCCACAAAGTAACGCCTGAATCTATAAACTAGTCTTGACATTATTCGCACCGAATTTTATATCTACGGACATATATAAGATAAATGTATGATATATAAATATGTAAGAAATTATATCTACATATAAGTACGAGTATTTTACTAAAATAGGTAGGTATGTTTCAAGTCAAATAAATTGGTATTACCCCCAATTAAGATCGCCTGTAGGTGGTTAGTACACACGCTGGCCATCTTTAACTACCGTGTTCTTTGAAATTAGTATGTAGCTTAAAACTGTGCTGTCCTCTGAATACGTAAGTATCAAAATGGTATAATTGGTGGTCCAAAACGACATAGGTATCTTCTATTTGGATCCAATAGTCGCTTACACGTACGTAACTAGTTATTTCGAATGAACGTAATTAATACGACCTGAGGCTGTCGATCAAATGTTTGATATACTTTATTTATTTATTGAATTGATATTAAGTACAACCAACTCAAAGATCACTTGCGTCAAATTTTAAAGTATCTACTTTATAAATACCGTGTTCCTCTGCACTTTAAACTAGTCACCAGAGGTGACGTTTCCCTTAAAAGAAGCCTCTGGTGGTAAACGTCAAATATAATTTTAGCCAACTTTTATAAAAATAGGTTATCATTTTGAAAACTATCGCGAGTTTGGTCCATCACTACTGTCTAAGAAACGATTAGGACGTGAATTTTCGTGACGTGGCATTCACCGGAAATTTTATCTACTACTAGTTTCGAACTAATTTGCTGACCTGCTTCTTTTGTGAGTTATTCCTCTTAACTCTGAAATTTGTAGCTTAAAATAAAACAAATTGTATAACACTTATGATTGACAATTATAATAAAATGAACAAATACAAATATTAATTCATTTTATTTAAATGCGGGTAGTTTTGAGTAAATTTTTTTTTCCTTATTTTGTGCGACCTGAAACTACCTATTGAGTGGGCGTGATCGAGTAAAAAAATCCATCGATCCATCCATCCATCAAAACTTTCACATTTATAATATTAGTGGAATGGGATACATACGGCAGAATTCAAATATATATCTAATATTTAACGACTTTTATTTAATGGCGCGTAGTTTGAGACCGTCGCTAGTTTAAGTGATTACCAGAATTAGGTGCATGTCTATTCTTGACTATGAAAGGATACTCATTACCAGGTTAGATTATATTACAGCGCTGGTTCCGTCGTTGCAATTTTCTTCAAGTTCATGAGAACGAACACATATTGCCAATAGTACTGATTGATTTAGACACGATCGATCGCGAACGCAACCTTATTTCTTCACACTACTTTGTATTACCTACTACAAATTACTTCTTTGTATTGACTTCTTTGTATCGTAATCAACTCTTTTCCCTATTAAATTTGATGTAATTATTTCGCCTCAGCCGTTTAATAAAGAGTTTATAATATCGTTAATAGTTTATTTTTCAGGCATGCTGTTACCGAAACCGCTAAAATATGCGGCGATATCCGGCGGAGCAGCTCTTTTTGGAGTCATCTTTGGATGGGCTATGTTCCCAGCTATACTCAAGCATATGTTAAAAAAGGTTGAAGCACAAAGTAATTTACTTAATAATATAAGCAATTTAAATCTTTAATAATGACCCAATAAGAAATTCCTTAAAGCCCTTTTTCTTCTTACATAAAACGTTTTTTTTTTTTTTTAAAGATTACGTTACGATTACGTTAAAGAATTCCTTAAAAAGAATAAAAATCCTTAAATAAATTTATTCCGGAATCAAGGTTTTACTATCGCACTAACCACCATTGCTTGAAAGATTGTCCACGTATAATTTACTCTGGAAGTAACATATTGTGCAATTTAACTGATATTTTATGCCATACACCTACAAAATGACGGTCGCCGTGGCGCAGTGGTCAGTGTCAGTGACATGACTTCTGTGTCTCCGGGACCCTGGGTTCGATTCCCAGCAGGTGCAAACATTTGTGCGATGAGTGTAGATGTTTGTCCCGGGTCTCGGGTGTTTGTGTGGTGTGATTGTGTGTCCATGCCTCCCGCGACACAGGGAATCATAGTGCGGGGTATAAGTGTGAAAAAAAATATGTAGAATAAGTTTCCTCTATCGGTATTCCCGAGTAGTTACAAAATGGGATTCTTCAAATGGAGAGTTAATAGAGGCCGACAAGTTATTTCACACTTTTGAGTGTTGAAGTCGGTTCCATTTATTGGTAAAACTTTTCTTTCACTCTTCTCAGTGACCTTAGTTATTGGAGTGTAACTCAAACACCGCCCAATCGATTTTGATGAAATTTAAATGGGACAACATGGAAAGCATTAGCTTTCAAAAAGAATCATCAAAATCGGTTCACCCAGTCAAAAGTTATGAGGTAACGAACATAAAAAAAACATACGGCTCGAATTAAGAACCTCCTCTTTTTTTTGAAGTCACTATGATGGCAATTGCTGAGTTTTGGCGGCCCATCTTTCCCTTTCCTATCGTCTTTTTTTTTAATTTCGAGGGGCATATCTTCAACAAGTTACTTTCCTACATTGAGGGTGCAGCGAAGTTATATGAGGTGACTCACTGAAACCCCCCCGGTGGCCAGCCTCTATGCTTAACAAAGGGCTCCGGGATCTGCAGAGGAACTCAACGTTCTTAATTGCCTACTGTTGCAAAATAAATAAACTGCTACTATTATACAATTTGACATTGAAAAACATACAAACACGATACAAAATAGACAATATTTTTTTTATATATATATATATTATTTTCTCACTATAGCCTAAATTAGATCAGGAAAAAAATCACACCGAACTTCGTAATAATTTACACGCCAGATGTGTATTTATTTTATGAACATAATAATTATAGATTTTTAAAAATAATTATATCCATTAAAAGGTTTGATGAGTAGGTAAAGGCAAAAAATGTATTGACTTTCCTCATTTTGTATTATTGTAAATTTATTTTTAATATTGTGTATTATTAGTTATATGGATTTTCATCTGAAATAAACGAATAAATTAAAATTAAAAAAAAGGCGAGTTCTGTGCAGTTCCGTTAGAAGACTGATGACACTTGAGCGAGTTATTAAATATATTAAATTCAATTTTATCAGGAAATGACTCTGTCTAAGAAGACTGACGTAAGAATGATGTGGGAGAAGATTCCTTTCGCTCTGGACTTCAAGATCTACTTCTTCAATTACACCAATGTTGAGGAGATCCAAAAAGGTGGCATACCTATTGTGAAGGAAGTCGGGCCCTACTATTTTGAGTAAGTACTTTGCTTCCTTAGAACCCTATTTACAGACTTCTACAGATATTAGTAATCTGGAGGATTCCTGGGAGCCCTGGATCATTAGACATAGTGACAGTAGCAACTAATAATATAAAGTAATAGCCGTGCCCCGCGGTTTTGCCCATATGGACTACGATTTACCGTTATAGTACATTTTCCCGAATGTTTGCAACTTTTTAGCGTAATTTTATTATATGTTTTTTTCCTTAAGAACCTTTTACAAAGTATTAGATATCTTATAAAAAAGATGAATAGAATCGGTAAGCTCGTTCTTAAGTTATGACGTGCTCAATGGCAATAAGTATTCATTCTTATATAGATTCGTGGAACTCATGTGGATTTCAAACGGTAAAATACGAATTATTTTTAGAATACCTGAATCAAAACATCAAGTGGATTACGTGATATTCAGAGTATGAACTATTCGAGGAAATTTTATTATATCCAAGGGAATAATAAGCGTCTGTAGTTCCAGGAGCTCACAGCACACCTTTACATAATATATATTCTGAAACGTTTCTCAGACTTATTCATTTATAATGTAATTTTACTTTATTAAGAACGAAACAACCAGTTTACAAACACGTTCGCAGACATGACGTAGACTGTGACGTGTGTTTTTTTTTTTTTTTTTTTATTCACAATAGGCAGGCGTTTGACCACTATCAAATAAGTTCGAAACCGGTCGGAGAATAATTTTGCAGTATAAATCACGTGATCCAAATGATTGTAATCAACGAACCGTCTACAAAAGACGGTTCGTTGATTACAATTATTTGGATTGCGTAATCATTAAATCTCATTACACAAACATCACAAGTATGTACACTTGTTACCTCTTCATGCCTTAGCGGCTTCATAGTTGCTAATAAAATTTGGAATGTAGCTCCTTATAACGTGAATGAACATATACGCCACTTAAAATCGCGGGGCGGAGCTAGTATTATGTAATCTGAAACATAGTAGGTTCGTTTTTAATCTGTCGATGCAACAGTGTCCATTTGTCCAAATTGTTGCCCTCATTTCATGGCGTTTAAAACAATATACAGAACACATCCTTATGAAGTTAAAACGTTTATGGTTGCGTTCTAAGAAACGCTGAATGTTATTAAGCACAACATAAGTTAATTACATTAGTGTATAACAATCTGTGTAGACAACGTATAACTGTAGATATATAAAGTGAGTACTAACGAACTGTGTATTATGAGAGAGACATTGATAGTCCTTTAAGACTATCATTACAAGTTAGGTTGTGTTGCCCATTCATGCCAACCCTACCGCTGGTAGTGGCTAGTGTTGGTACTGGCTAGCTCAATGTCTTTTTATAAGGGCTTAAAAGGTGCCGATGACATTACAGAGGCTCGCGGGTAGTTACAGACAAAAGGGGTGGGACAAAGCCTAATTATTCTGTTATTCTTGTTCGATTCGGGGGTGCTGAGTCCTGTACCGACGACGTCTCACTTGGGGTGTTCTGTGCATTCTCCGCGCCAGCCACTCCCGAGCCATCTTAACTCCTTAATATAATGGAGCTGGAACAGCTACTCCAGTGGTACATTTGGTTGTACTTACTACTACACTTGTTAATTTATTTTTCTCTGGTGTATGGCACAGTTCAAACGCATTTGTCGTTACCGCGATTATTTTTTAACAAGAAAAATATGGTCGTACGAATATATTTTTTCACTAATAAATTAGCAATTGAAATCAAATTTTGTTAAAACAGAATCAAAGTTCGTAAACTGTTGTATTTTTTAAAGTTTATTTGACATGTAGGACACCTACACAGAAGCGGAAAAGACTCATCACTGTCTATTTAGCAAATTATCAAGCTTTACACTTTACCTTACGTGTGTTATCCTTAGTCAATAACCTTGATTAAAAGCTTAATATAATGCCTTCTAAAGCTCGAGCCCGTTTTTAAGTCAGTTGAACATGTCCTAACATTATTATATAAGAGCTTTGTAAGTAAATAACCTACACTACAGACGCTTCTTATATACACTTATAAATGTACTAGTACTTATAATTAATATACTCGTATTTATTATGCTAGGTAGGCATATATTATTCTACATTGACAACTCACTGAGACGGAAGCAAGATTACATTATTCATTTTAGATATTGTTCTTGAGTGAGTAAACTTTCATATGTTTTTTTTAAACAGGGAATGGAAAGAGAAGGTTGACATCGAAGACCACGAAGAAGACGACACCATAACTTACAAGAACCGTGACTTATTCCTGTTCAAAAAGGAGCTTTCTGGGCCAGGACTTACGGGTGAAGAAATCATCGTGACACCAAATATTCTTTTAATGGTATGCACAAAACAAACGCTATCAATGAATTAGCAATCTTTATGAATATTTGTGATAACACTACACATGCTTACAAAGAAATAATTTGTAGTAGTTAGAAAATAATATTTATTAAATCGAATTATATTTTTTGAAATTATAATATAGCCCATACCATCCGGGGATGTAGTTTCGGAGCATATGCAATACAAACCAACATACAAACAAACAATCAAATCTTTCCTCTTTATAATTTTATAGTATAATTTAAAACCACCCGCAAAATTGTCCTCATTTCACTCGCAAGCTTCAAGTCGGTTTCACAGTTGCGCAGTAGTACCCAACATTTAAAATATAACATACCAATCTAGAGGTTGTTGTTTTGAGCTTATTTCTATAAATCACTTTGCTTATTTTATTTTTTATCCAGAGTACAGTCGTTACTGTAATTCGAACCAACCCAGCAATGCTTGGCATGATTGCCAAGGCCATGAATGGTATCTTCGACAAGCCGACTGACGTATTCATGAAGGTGAAACCGCTGGATATTCTATTCAGAGGGTGCATGATTAACTGCGCGAGGACAGAATTTGCACCGAAAGCAGTTTGCACGGTGTGGAAAAAGGAAAACGTGGGAGATATCGAAGAAAACAATCAAATCAAATTCTCATATTTTGGGAAGGTATATCTTTTTTTTTACTAATACTATTTTGAAGCGATGCGGGTGGTGATGGATCGTTGGCTGTCAACCGAATAGGCGCAAGTTTGATGCGTACCAACGGCTTGAGCTTTTTACAGCACCTTTAACTAATCTTCAGCATACTAATAGGGATAGTTTTCTGCTCCCCTAATTATATAATATTAACTATCACTAAGCACGTTGTGTTCAGGCAGCTTTCCTTGACATCTAGTTAACATTTTAGGTCTAGCCTAAGACCTTCAATCAAATCGTCACCGAGTTTCTCATTCTTTTTGTCCTCATCACAAAGTAACACAACGTGTTTTTCCATTCCACTCGGTTTTATCACTAGTTATATCGGAGCCAACACCTTTCTGAAACAACTTATTCTTCATTTTTAAATGTATACCTTTTTCGGCTTATATCTGCCTCTATATCTGACACGTCACTGACCATCAAGTGAAAAGTCAAAAGTTCATAGTTGTCTTTTATAATAAGTTGCTCTAATGTGTTTTTGACTTCCAGCGCAACAATACGATTAACCCGCATGTGGTAACCGTAAAAAGAGGCATTGAGAGCATCATGGATGTGGGGAAGGTGGTAGCTATAGACGGCAAACCTGAGATGTCATCGTGGAAGGATACTTGTAATCAGTACCAAGGGACTGACGGGACGGTCTTCCCTCCGTTCCTCACTGAAAAGGATCATTTGCAATCATTCTCCGCCGATATGTGCAGGTGTTTTTTTATGTTTGTTACCTCAAAACTTTCGACCGGGTGAACCGATTTTGATATTTTTTTTTGTTTGAAAGCTGGTGCTTCCCGTGTGATCCCATTTCAATTTCATCAAATCGGTTAAGCGGTTTTTGAGTTACACTCCAGTAACTGAAAAGTGTTGACGTCGACAAAAGTTGACGACATTTGAATGGCGGGTGAAGAAATCGGTGCACATACACAGTGACAATAAAATTGATCCTTAAGTAGCAGAGGACAAAGGGTAAACAAAAAATTACCAAAAAATGAAACCGACTTCAACACTCAAAGGTGTGAAATAACTTTTTGAAGTCGGTATCATGAGCCCTGTATTTTTATAATAGTTAGTTTTGAATTATCAACGACTTCAACAAGTCATTTCTCACTTTTGAGTGTTAAAGTCGGTTCCATTTTTTGGTATTTTTTTTTGCCAATGCGAACCACGTTAATCGTTTTAATAGCTTAGACTGCCAGCTTTATTCAGTGTTTTTATATAATTAAGATTAAGATACGTAATTAAGATACGTAAGACTCATTTTGCCGATTTCATTATGTGTCTGAGCGCGGATCTGCACATTATTATATTCATTGCAATTTACAAATAATGAAGTTTGTTCAGGGATAGTTTTTCGACTTTGTTGAGTAATGGTGGTATATAATGTGGATTATCTTGTTAAGCATAACGTTAAAATGCAGTCACCCAAATCGTTACAGCCATCTTAGATATAATCTGGAGATGTATACAAAAATATCTCGTTAAATAGTATAAGAGTATTTGCTGACCGTACTTCGCTCAGCATTCTCTCAAGGATGCTCTCGTAAGGCGACCTAACTTACTTTATTCTGAGGTGCTCTTTTTGCCTTCTCATTTTCGAGCACTAAGCAAAAACATAGGGTAGATGGCCTGAGCAACTGTGCACTATTATTCTACTAGATTCAGGCGTTAGTATGGCGCACCATATTCATTAAAATGAGGCAAAAATGGGCGGTCTTATCGCTAATACAATAGTTCAACTTGATATAGTACCTATAGCTTATTCAGCAAATGCATTCATTTAATTTCCTATATTTCGTTCTGTAGACCATTCAAACCGTGGTTCCTGAAGAAGACTTCTTATAAAGGCATCAAGACAAACCGCTATACTGTAAATATCGGTGATTTAGCCAACGATCCTGAACTGAACTGCTACTGTGATGCCCCTGATCAATGTCCTCCAAAAGGTAAAACCCACAAATGTTATTAAAATTAGATCCACTGTCAGCACAACAGTCTAAGATATACCTAAAACTCAAACCTAGAAGGTACCTAACTCGCTCATGACTTGAAGTTTTTAGCTAATAGGTAGCAAACAAGCAGACGGGCCGCCTGATAGCTTATCATCCAGGTCTTCAGTTCTGGCGACGGTGATCGTAAGCGGTCACCGTCGCCTAACTGTAGGATTGTACCATAAAATAATAGCATACTCTAAGAATGATGACAATACGTGTCTCTAACTAAACATAAAAATCGTACGATGTAAAATTTTGTACATTGTAACGAAACTGTTCGCAGCCATTCCTATCTGATTTGTGCTAGACTAGTCTTTATAATTGCGATGTGTATTTGGTTTGGTAGGCCTAATGGATTTGATGAAATGCATTAAAGCTCCGATGTATGCATCTATGCCGCACTATCTGGACGGCGATCCATCTTTGTTGAACAATGTGAAAGGACTCCACCCTAATGTCGATGAACACGCGATTGAGATCGACTTTGAACCGGTAAGTTGATATTATTGTGATCTCTACTGATTACCCATTCGCGTTCATTGATTTTATTAAAAAGGGAGATGGGATACACGGGCGTGGACCGTGTGAATTAGGTTCATGCGCACAATTTGATTTAGTCTCGTTAGGGCCGGCAGATGTGCAGCATGTATGGTTGTCACTAAATATTTTTAAAAACTAGGTAGTTTCCTGTTTTTTTTTTTACAAAATATATCAAAAGAGCTAGTGTAAAACTAATTGTTCGTGCCTGTAATTGTATAGTCCAGTTATTAGATACGTTATCTTGAAGCGTAGGATACAATCTTTTTTTTAAAATAATAAAATCAATATAAAGGTCCTAATTCTGTTAGAATATTTTACCCACGTGGTGATGATTGATGATGATGAAAAGTAGTCTAGTTATTCCGGGACCTAAAGTATCTACGTACCAAATTTTATCGAAATTGGTGTAGCCGATTGAGCATGAAGGAGTAACAAACATACACATATATACACAAACTTTCGCGTTTAAAATATTAGTAGGAAGTAGGATTATGTTCTTCTTAAGAGTTTGAACAATTTAAAATAGACGGAGGTAAGATAAGCATTCGCGTAAATAGATAGTCATGGAAGAATAAATTTGGATTTTGGAATGTTGTTATGGCTTAGCAATAGGATGAACTATTCTACTGGTTAGTTTTATTATAAAAATAATGTATGTTTTTTAGATATCTGGCACCCCATTGGTTGCAAAGCAGAGAATCCAATTCAACATCCAGCTAGCGAAAACGGAGAAATACGATCTTTGTAAGAATCTGCCCAACACAATAGCGCCACTCTTCTGGATTGAAGAGGTGAGCTATTTGTAGCGGACCCACTCTAGTGGCCCATAGGTACAACTTTCATCTCTGACTGCGAATATTCGGACAAATTTAATATACCGTGTAATCGTTAGTGCTACGGATCTTCTTACATTTTTACTCATATGGATTTTCACAAGCAACTCGTTTTTAAACACAAATGAGAGCAAGTTCACACCACCAACAATAGTCTCTTCTTTTTCATGGCTTTTAGGTTTGCCTTTATTGTCCCAATTAAAACGGAAAGCTAAGTTTTATCGTAATAAAACTTCCTAATCTTGATATCTGAAATTACATAAACTACTGCGTTTAAAACGCCGTTAACTTGTAATGTTCAGTTTGTGTGTAACGAAACATTACTCGATTTCGTAACGTCTCAATGCATGGCATATACATATATGTATATATACACTAGCGGTGCGCCCCGGCTTCGCATGGGTAAAAACACGAATACCAACTGCAGCGCCATCTGCCGGGCTGATTTGTGAATCTAAACCACCAAGGGCACCACCCAAAAGCAAAAAAAAAATTCATTCAAATCGGTTCAGCCGTTTATGAGAAGTTCAGTGACATACACACGTACAGTAGAATTATATATATATATATAGATATGTGTATACATATGATTTAGCATTCCATTAGGGAATGATATAGTACAGTCGGTCCAGTTTATCTAAGGCAAATAATAATTAAATTAATCAAAGTTAACCTCTTAATAATTTAATAGTAGTAATTTAATTTAATAGTTGCGCCCCGCGGTGTTACCCGCGGTCAAATGGTACGTGTCTTGGTTGTGCTCCCAACATCCCACGAACAGTCAAAATATTTTTGAGATAAAAAGTAGCCTATGTGTTATTCCAGACTCTAACCTATCTCCATACCACATTTCATCGAAATCAGTGCGGCCGTTTTGACTGTGAAGGAGTCACAAACATGCACACAGTCTTTCGCCTTAATAATATTAGTGTGACTAGCGGCCCATCCCGTCTTCGCACAGTTACATTATTGAAGTTTTAGTAGCCTAGGTATCCCCTATTTCTTGTAATGATAAATATAGCCTATGTTACTCAGGGATAACGTAGCATTCTAATGGTGTAAGAATTTTAAAAAAATGTCCAGTACTTTTTGAGTTTATTTGTACAAACATACAAAAATGCAAATCTATCTAAACCCTCAGTTTTGAAAGTCACCAAACGCACTGTGTTTGGTTTCACAGAAGTGCGTTTGAGAGCCGGTTTACATGTTTATTTTTTAAAAAGATTATTAGATAAGTTTACGTTTGACCACTGTCTAGTTTATTAAAATTAATCTTAAATTCTTGATCTAGCGTGATTCCGCCTTCCAACACTTCGTTACTGGTCATGAAAAATAGCCGTATTTAGGAAATAATTCTAATTGCTTAATTTTTAGGGTCTAGCATTGAACAAGACCTTCGTTAAAATGCTTAAGATGCAGCTTTTTCTACCGAAGAGGATCGTAGGCGTTGTTCGCTGGTCTCTGGTTTCCTTCGGATCTCTTGGTGTGCTTGTTGGCGTTGTGATACATTTTAAAGGTACTTTCTACGTATTAAAAATATTAAGTAGATGAAATTATTTATAAACACTAAATATTGTGACATAAATTGAATTGTTCTTTCGTTTTATGTCAATGAGCATTTTTTTATTTCTTCTAACACTTTTTCAATTACACTTTGATGTGAGCCAAGTATATATTTTACAATATTTCATTTTTTTAAATGGGGTACCATTTTACACTGATCTAGTTCTCATCTGTATAGAATATTCAACAATTAGAATCCTTCGTGGGAGAATATGGGGGTGGCTTGGGGAGTGTAACGAAGAAGTTATAAGGACTTAGACGATAGTAGACGGAGTCATTTACATAAGAGAACGTTTTTCTTACTAAACGATGTCTATGTCTATGTCTATCCTTCGCTTCACTCCACTCTTCCACCCACTATTGATAATGGCCCTAATTCTATTAACCACACGAACTAGCTAAAATTCACTAAAATTCTTCAAATTGAAATAGCTCGTATTCTATTAACGCTAAAATTCAAATTCGTATAACTCCATACAACGCTCTCACTAATATTAGACGAGTTTTATTCCATTGCTGGCTAATTGCGGGTAGTTTTAGTAGGGACCAAATAAGTGGCGACTTAATTTCGCTAAAACTACCCGCAAATTTAACAAATATATTTAATTTTTAGTGATGTTATTGTTTTAGTGTGTAGTCTCATATTAATTTAGACTTTATCGTAACCTTATAAGAATTGATTTAGTTTTCCAACATTTTAGTTTAGTTCAGTTAATTAAGCGAATCACTACCATTGTCCTATTATAAGCTTCATTTATCGAACCGTCTAAGTACTACCTAAAATTACCAATTTTATTACCGCGATACTCAACGCGCACACGGAATGGTAACTGAGGGCGGAAAATTCGGTGTGAATGAAAACGAGGCAGATTTTCACATTTTGAGTATTAAAATATGTTTCCTCCGGGATTCTGGCCACCAAAACCTAATATTTTGATTGTCAAAACTCAGAAACATCATTATTTCATAATAAGAAGTAGGTTATGTGTTGACATTTTACTCAATAAAAGAATTCGCAAATCTGCATCTTATGGAATCTTCATTCTTGACTGTAAATTGACTCGTCTTATTCTAATTATTGATTACCTAGTGAAAATTCTTTTGACTGTTATATATTAGATTTCTAATACCATACATAATAAATATTTTTATATAATTGTTAAATTTTATGATTTATCAAATTAATAAACTTATGATTTTTATAAATTCGTATTTATATATATATTGTATTATGTGACTTGCCTAGTATGATTAATGTTATAAGGCCAATAAATAATTATATTCTATTCTACAGATTTTAAAGTCACATTCCGAATTTCATTGAAATCTATCAAGTCTTTTTTTTTACATATTATAAGGTTGCGTTTGACAACTGTCTCACGTAATGTTAAGTGATGACATTCCCGTTCAATGTTTACAAACAAATATACACACAAATTATCATATTATAATGTTTGTATGATTAATGATGCAGATTGACAAAGTGAGGCGTATGTGGTGTTAGGTAAGTCGGCAGAATTGACGCAATTAAAACATTAAAATTAACAGAAAGGGCGACGGTACCTAAAATAGACAAAGACAATTTTAGAATTAGGTACCTATTCAATAAAAGGGGGTTTATCAGGATTTAATGTTTTGTTCGCTTTATTTTACTTTTTCCCAACTAAGAGATATAATAATGATAGTAATAATATAGGTTATAATAGTCTCAGCAAATGTGGATTGGAGTGATAAATAATAATTGTTTAAATTTGAATTAGATGACATTATGCGATTAGCTACATCCGGAGAGAACAACAAAGTGACCGACATCAAGCCTGAAGAGGAAGAGCAGAAGGTATCAGATATTATATTAATAATAACAATTTCAGAGAGACGAGTTTGACACAGTATTATTTATATATACCTATATATTATCGGAGTAAACTCAAATTTATAGTCAAGTACTTCGACCTGGCATATCCGGAGCCCATCATCAGAGCCATGCGAGTTTACCATGCCAGATAATTAAAAATTATTATTAATATAATAATTATATATATTTAATATTATATTATTATTATTAGCGTTATTTATCGCTTTGCGATAAAATATTCTGACTATTTGTTTTTCCACATGCCTTCTCCGCTGTAGGAATAGAGCCTTGTGTATACTTTACGGCTTTTATAAGTTTTATATTTCCAAATAAACCAAACGAATTCCACTAAGGAGGTTCACATTACTGGAGTATAGAAGCTGAGTGATCGAACCTCCTTGGAAGCGCATTCACTATATATACGTTTCAAGTCTTACTTTAATACCATAGAGAAAATGAGACCATAGATGATGTAGTTCACTAGTTTCACCACGCGCATGACGCGCCATTTACAAATGCGCGCCATTTTCATCACTGATCAGAAAACGATTTTCATACCAGAAATATCAAAAATTGTTGATACTTTTCAACTGATTTTAATTAAAACGAAATACTCTTATAAGGTTCACTTGTTTGTACAGCATTACGTGTTGTATTGTTTTCTGAATGTGTTTTGTGCTTGTGTAAATACCAATTTCCACACACGTGCGGAAATTGTTATTTACAAATTTGAGACTATGGTAAGCCTTCGAGTAGTTCGTCTACTCATTTGGGAAAACGAACTTACCGCACTGTTATAATAAATAACAATTAGATTAGATAACTCTATAAAACATTATAATTACAGTTTTATTAAGGGGTAAATAACTTTTATATTTTACAGATCTCGAATGTATAAATTTAATACCTACTTACTGTAAGGGGGCAATGTACATACAGTTTCAGATACAAAAATTGTTTTGCAAATCTTTTATGTAGTAAAGATATTATTTTTTTTTGTTTAAGGACATAAGCGTCATCGGGCAGAGGCTTGAACCGGCAAAGATCAATATGTAATCGGCACAACACGCGGCGACGTTTCTTGGCCTGGAGACTTCAGTATGACGTGGTCTACTATAGGCTTCGATCAAGAATATTCTTGATCGAAGACTATAGGCGTTGAAGACAGACTTACATAAGCTGCTAGACCTAGAATGCTCACTGGCTCTCAAGGACTGCTGTCTGAACACACTATGTATTTGATGCCACTTTTTCAATCTTCAGTATAGTAGCTAGGCAGGCGGGTACTCGAAAGTACCTTACCACCATGCTGGGAATTTGATAACAGTGTTACCTCCACCGGAAGCTCAAGCTGTTGTCGGGGATCGAAACTAGTGCCCGTTAGTTTGACAGCCGACGCTCCCCCCGCTGAGCTATCCTCGCTTCAAATCAGAGAATCAAATGATGTAGATTTTTAAATTAGCTAATTGTTTGTTATTGCAATTGCTAAAGTATGAAATAAAACTTGTTTGACATAATTTTGTAAAGACGCTAAAATATTATAGAATCTAGTGCTCAACTCTGTAGTAAACATTGAACATTGAACCATCAGAGCATCTTATAGTAAGCTTTTCGATAAAAAATTGTGTACGCGGTCGGGAATTCAGAATCGAGGATTCTTCTTTTTGTCCTTACCCCACGCTAAGTGGGGTCACCACATCATCTTCCTGTTCCTCCTCAACTCCGTTTCATCAGTAGACATTTCGGTGCTCCTTCTATTACGTATATCGCCGGTCATTAAGTCCATGCATACTTTGTTTCGTGAGGGTCTCCGCCAGAACTGAAGACGTCATCCTCACTAGAAATCCATGGTGTTCCACCATCGTCGGCTATGGTTATCCTAACTTAACCTGCCATCTCCTTCTCCTATCATTTCATCATAGAAAATATTTCCCGATAGTTGTGTTCATTTAGTTTCATTCATTATTTATTTATGCTTAAATTCACACGAAACAACTAATTTAAAAAGTAAATTAATTAGTATAGTATATTGTAGTTGTGTAGTATATATATATATTATATACTTATAATAGTAAGTAATAATATAAAGCTTTATACATTTAAACTCATTCGATGCCTTACATAATATTAATTATATTGTCAGAATAATTCATCATAAATCAATAGAACAGTCATTTAAAAAAAAAATCAATTAACTGTTACATGTCAAAAACCATGTTAATGACATTTCCAGAATGTGCTGTCATATATAATTAATAATAAAATTTAATAATTTGATTATAAATACTAGCAGTATATCATTTATAATAGTATTGTTAATTTTAACTAAAAAAGGACAGTCAAATTAGCAGACCTTAGAAAAATTATAATTAAAAAGGCGTTATTCAAACACAGCAAAGTCATCAAGATAAGCCTAAATGTTGGGTACAAAATCTTTGATTTCTTTGCAATCATAATATATCTATTAACTTTCAGAAGTTTAAAATCAATGTGTTCTACGCTTTCTTATTATTTTTTATTTGAATAAATTAGTGGTATGTCAATAGTCACAGTATATCACATTGTATTTTATTCAAGGACATACAAAATATCGTACAGTATACAGATATGAACCTCGCAGAAACTTTATTTCTATGTGTATTATTTTAATGTTACTTTTTTAATTTACAATTTCGCTGTCTATCTTTGGGCATTAAATTTCTTTAATTACTCGTGTTAGGTCCTTACATATGAAATTGGCGTTTTGTCGAACTGGCAACTTTGATATCAAATACTTAGATGATATCAAGCGCTTGGTTAGGAATTCCAAATTCAATTTTTTTCAAATTTACGCTTGGTTATTTCTGTTTACAATTTGGTGATTCATATGGTTTCGCGTTATTTGATTTTTCTTTGACATCGCTCTATTCACAACATGGAAAACTTAAAATATCGCGTTACATATGAATGCGAGCGTGGCACCAGCGCAGATTATCACGTTTTCCAGAATTTAGACATCTAGCAAAAAAAAAAATTGAATGAGGCTGTCAAAACCGCAAAACCGCCTTGAAGGATTTTATTGATTCTAGCTCTTAAATAATCTAATTTCATTAAAAGCAATCCTTTTTCATAATGTAAGGACCTAATATTTAATCAAATATTAATGTTGTAGTAATAATTTTGGTGTATAAAACTGTACTTTTAACGTCAATAGGTCTAATATTTAAATGAAATACACTTTGTAAAAAATGTTAACAATGCTTTACATATTAATTAGATTTAGAAGGATAAAAGGCTTATTTTTTCCATTGTATTTAGATAAAAACGTTGAAACAAATCAATATAATTATAATGTAAACATAAAGCTGTTGCGTATATGAAATGTTACTTGAAGTTTTAGATAAATAATTAAAAACAAAATTAGTTTCATTTTGATCGAGTTTTTTATTGATTTCATAATATTTATTATCTCAAAAGAATAACATTCACTTACTGAGATATATAATAACTTAAAAATAAACACTTATTGTGCTCATAGTTTACAAACGCATTTATACTAATTAATTAAGAATTACACACAATAGTAAAACATTATCCGCTTAATAAAATGTTTGCATTGCCGCGCCGCACCGCGCAAAGGCCAGCGGCATGAATTCTTAGAAGAACAATAATGGTCGAATGTACTAAGGCTGTGCTCACGGTTACAGGCGGCAGCGATTTTAATGGCTTTATGAAGTTTTATAGATATTTTACGATAATTTTTTAACTACTATAAGCCTCCGTGGTCTAAGAAGTAAGTCACCTTACCTACCCTTACTTACCCTTACCCTAATGGGTATCTTTTCACTCGTGTCTTGAAGACACAGACAAGGATTTTACCTATAGCGAAACACGGATACGGGAATGAGTTCCATTCTTCGGCAGCACACACAAAGAAAGTGGAATCAAAATGCTCCGTACGTATAATAATATGTGGTATATCTACAATATAGCAATGGTTCATTGCTGTTCGTCTGGTCGACCGATAACAGAATGGTGAAGGTGGATTTAAATTCTGTAATTCCAGTGCACATTCTGCGAAATATACCCGTAGAAATGGCAAGCATGCAACTCTGCGCCGGTGTTCAAGACTCTGAAGCCTACGAAAACTAATGTTGACACAATCTATTTGTTATGAATTTTGATTTTTAGATTTTTTTTTATTCATTTGATATTATTTTAAATGAGATGAAATTTTTAATGATATGAATCTTTTGATTGGAAATTCTCATGAGTTTGTCACATTATTATATAGATGTATTATCCGGCTTTACTCACGTTTATAGTCGAAGTTTCGACCTAGGTTTCAGGCATGTCCGATGCCCATCCTCAGGTGAGTTTAACCTAGGTCGAAACTTCGACTATAAACGTGAGTAAAGCCGGATACCACATATATATAATAATGTGTCAAACTCACGAGAATTTCCTGAATATTACTTATTCAATGCTAACAGCTAGGTTTCAGTAAAATAGTAATGATCTTTCAAAAGCATTAAGCTATTTAATATTGAGTTATCTTTGTGAGTTGACTAACAATTACTAGTTTTGTGATTCAACCTTCCTGGCCCTCCTCACGAAGGTTCTGTAAATCTGCCTCCATAATCCATAGTAGACCAGGCCGTACTGACGCCTCCAGGCCAGGGTACGAGTGAAGAGACGTCGTAGAGTCTATTAAATGTTGACTTTTGCAGGTTCTTGACCCTGGCCGATGACGCTTATGTCCTTGAAAAATAAAAAAAACAATCAGTTCAAGGATCAGAATACAATTTTATACTATTAAGCAAATCACGTATATATATCTTGTTTATGTATCTCGGACACAGCTCTAACGATTAGAGAAGGAAATATAAGAGCTTTTAACATATAAAGAAATTCTTGGGTTATAACATCCGACATTCTCAATATAGGTATATCATTACTAGTTTTGTAATTATTTTTTTCACACTCACACCCCCGCCCTAGTAATCTCTGTGTCGCGGGAGGCATTTATACACAGACACATAACACAAACATGCAACACTAATGACGGCTAGTGTTCGATGAGGCTCTGGGTTCGAATCCCGGCAAGAGCGTATTGCCGGGATTCGAACCCAGAGCCTCGGGGAGCAAATATCATGTTACTGACCACTGAGCCACGGCGACTGTCAACCGACAGATAGAATTGATTTCTATGCAAAAAAAACGCCACCCAAACGCATACAAGAAATTTCATTCAAATCGGTCCAGCTGCCGTTTAGGAGGAGTCCGGTGACATACACATGTACAGTAGAATTATATAAAGATACTAAAAAAACATACCTTTTGCTCTTCCGCGTCAGACTTCATGTTGGTTACCTTATTCTTGTCTCCAGATTTTGCTAAGTGCTTAATATCACCTAATTTAAAGATATAATGATCAATGAATAGGTTGAAATAGTAGGTTATTTCAATATAATCCGTGTAGCGGAGCTTCGTTTTAAATAACGAAATTATATTAGTGTAAGTATGGTATATATTAGTTATTAGTATAAGTATATTATGGTAGTGTTTTTTTTATAATTTCCGCGACTACTGTGACTGTACTATACTGCCACATTCTTTTTATCTTTTCATATTGTTTACTAGGCAAATAATATAGTGTATAATAATATATAGTGGTAGTGGGTTAGATCATTTGAGTTATCAATAGACTACCAATAGCTAGTGGATTGCTCAAATGTTATTGTAGTAGCCGCAGTATTGTAATTAGTTATTAGTGTTTGCATCTGCCAGTTTAAAAAAAAATGTTTCGTATTGATATTGTTACTTGCATGGAAAAATTTACAAATAACCCCACAAATATAATAATATTTTATATTTTAATATTTGTTATTATCTAAAACACATTTCAGATTTATGTAAACGTAGCTCCGCTACATCAATATGGTTGGAACGAAACCGAAATTATATATATTATGCCTCAAAGATTGGGCGTAATTTACTGCTTTGAATTGTATAATAATAAATCATTTTTTAACTAATAGATATAAAAACATTCATTCTTCCTACTTCCTACTAGATGAGTATATCATCTAATAACTGTTTTTTATCTTAGGTATGACATAAAATCATCACTTCGGTTGGTCATTATTATCATTTTAATGTACACATTCAATTAACTGATAAATTGAAGCCCTATAACCAAACAACCGATTAATAATAACTAGCTGCATGTTTAAACGCATAATTACTCAATACTTGCACATAGTATTAAAATGGACAAAACCGTGAACTAGTTTCAATGTTTCTGAAACTTTATACTGTTTCTACGGGTATAAGGTAGTAGCAGTAGCGGGCGTATCTTACGCGTAGTCGATGTCACGATCGACAATTGTTTCGGCTTCTTCCGGGCTGCGTTCAGGAGCGGCTTCGGCCAAGCCATATCTTGCTCTGACAGCGGATATGCGGCGTTCACGAGATCAATTAGAGCATTATTTGCTCCACCCAATATTTGATCATGACCGTTCACGTCAACCTGTCAGACCAAATTATGGTCGACCATAATCTTTCTACCTCTAGAATCGATGAAATCTTGATCGGTTGTCAAAAGTGACATATTCAGTGGTAACTATCACATGATCTATGATCAATGTAAGTGACTTCTTCTTCTTCTTCTGTGATATGCTATGGTGTAGCCGTTCGTGAGACACCGATAAAATATTGGTCGATCAATATTTGGTCGAAGCCGCTCCTGAACGCAGCCCCGGAAGCCTTCGTCAGGATCTTGAGTGCGGTGCGTTCGTCGCACCCCGTCCCGTCTCATTGAGACGGGACGTTGCGATCGTCGATCGTGATATCAACTACGCGTAAGTACCACGTTATAGGTACCCGTAGAAACATGGCAAACTAATTATGAACGTGAGTTTTAATAATGTTTCTGAAACCTTTGTAATGCATCGCGACGCCGGCAATAGCACCGAGCGTGCCTACAGAAACCAGCAACAAGCGAAACACCTCTGCAATCTTCTTCGGGATGAAAAGTTGAACTTTCAACATTTTTACGTACGTCTTGTTCAAAGCTAAGCCCTGAAAACAATGAAAACAAGATACTTACTCTAGAGTTTTATATGGTAATGCATTAACAACATGCATAGGCGGATTACGTTCAAATTATTTGAAAGAAAATATTCGGCTGCTAATGGAACTTGAACCCACGACTACAGAATAGCTATAGCTTAGTTGGATAAAGCGACAGACGGTATTATGTAGTCGTGGGTTCAAGTCCCACTAGCGGCCGAATTTTTTCCTTAAGATAATTTGAACTAGTATCTTAATACTAGAAACTATTCAACATAAAACTTTATAGAAACCTTAGGTAAGTACTTCGTCTCTCAAAAAAATTCATATCGAATTATAGATTAGATGTATGTAACACAGGTCTGGGAAATCAATGACATTGTTTAGTGTATCTTCTTATTCTTCTCAGCAATTGGACGTCCACTGCTGGATATATGCCTCCCCTATATAGGGGCGATTTGCCGAATTTCGCCACGCTTGGCAGGCGGATAGACAAACTTGCGCCTTAATAATATTGGTTTGATATTTGACATAATTAACCAGTAATTAAATTAATTAAAATTAATTAATTACACCTAGCCGCCGTTTATTCTTACCTCTTCAATCCAAAAAAGCGGTACGAGTTTGTTGTACAGATTTTTACAAAGACTGTATTTCTCAGTCTTCATCAGCTGTAGGTTGAACTGGACCCTTTGCCTCACAACCACAGTGGTCCCAGATATCTAAAAGAAAGGTTTGACTTGAATTGCTTATTTATTAGTTTATTTTTAACCGATTTCAAAACAGGAAGAGGTTCTCAATTCGACCGTATGTTTTGTTACCTCAGAACTTTCGACTGGGTGAACCGATTTTGATGATTAGTTTTATTTGAAAGCTGGTGCTTCCCGTGTGCTTCCATTTAAATTTCATCAAAATCGGTCAAGGTGATTTTTGGGTTACATTCCAATAACTGAAAAGTCTTGCGTCTACTTGGACAACATTCTAACGAAGACATCATATTATTGATACATGGGTAGTTAAAAAATCTCTTGTTAAACAAAACTAAAATCTTTATATGTTTGTTTTATATAAGTCAAATATTTATATGCAGGTGTTATTTATATGTAATCCATGTAGGTATTGCAATTAGCTCAGGTGCTTATATCTTTATTTGTATAAAGATGCATCTAGCATACATATTATATATGTATATATATATAGTACTGAGCTACGATTGACGACGAATAACCCATTTAAAATGATGTATTTCTCCGTAAGTGAATCTTGTCATGAATTCTTATGAGAAATAAATGAATATAACCGTTAAATCTGGAAAATAAGTAAGATTCGTTTCAGGTGGTTACGATTAAGTCCAAATGGATGGCCAATAATTAAATGTTTTGATGAAAATTGTCGGTAGTTTCAGGTAAAATAAGTCGGCGCTTATTTGTTGCCCACTAATAATACACGCAATTGGCCCGCGATTGAATAAAAACCGTCTAATATTAGACGTAGCGTTGTCTGGCGAATTTGAATTTTAGCATGATTTAATACGAGCTATTTCATTTTGAAAAGATTTTTAATGAATTTTAGCTAGTTCGAGTAATTATCAGTGCTAATGTCAATATGACAATGAAAAATGATATGAATAATATTTTTTTTGCAGCTTTAAAAAGTAATGTACATATACAATATATTATACACCATGTATTAGGTGTTATTTGTTTTTTTTTAAGATAAATTAGAGCAAATGCCTTTATTAAAATAAAACACTAATAACTAATTACAATACTGCAGCTACTACAATAACATTTGAGCAATCCACTAGCTATTTGCAGCCTATAGATAACTCAAATGTTCTAACCCGCTACCGGCCGGCAGCGTGCCCAGAATGCTAGCAGCATTGCCACGCTGAATTGCAATGCTGATTCGTTGAGCCAAATATGTGCCAGCATTTTGGTCACGCGTCGCATCGATCAAACGCTCAGATAAATTTTGGAAAATCCGATGAGCTCCAGGTCCCCACGGGCCCAATGTTTCGACCCCAAACGGTTCAAATATGTAACCACTAGGTTAGCATATTTTCGCCGTTTCAGTTGCTCCGCCGAAAAAGCCGCGGCGCCAGCCCTAACATGTGTCTCAGGAAGATGTGACATTTAGGTGTTATTATTAACACAGTAACGCTTTCTAACGCTGATTGAACTTCATATAAAGCACTAAGTAAACGGTGATCTTCACACTAGGCAAGCTTGTATTGTGACGATCTACCTTAATAATTACTTTCTGATAAAACGAATGCTATGTTCAACTTACCGGTTCCAAATCAATCTGCATGATGTGATCATCCATGTTTGGGTTGAGTCCTATCACGTTTTCCAACAAAGATGGATCACAGTCATAGAAATGTGGCAGCGATATGTATATGGGAGCATTGAAGCATTGCGTAGCATCCATCAGACCTACAAAACAAAGCAACTATTAAAATACTTCCCACTTGTGTTAGAAACTTGTAGTAATTTCAACATATTACATAATTACTATTTACATGTTCTTTAATAAAATAAAGTCAATCTCTTGTTTCATAGCTGTAAATCAATTTATTTCTTCACTAGTAAAAACTCACATATTTTAAGCAAACATTTAAGTGACATCATAGATAAGGTTATGTCGGTGACTTGCGTTCTTTGTTAGTTGCGACTAAGATCGCAGGCAAGGGCTGGATGCGGGCCGCCTCCAACAGGTCCTTGTGGAAATCAATGAGGGAGGCCTATGTCCAGCAGTGGATGTCCTATGGCTGAGATGATGATGATGATGATAGATAAGGTGACATTTAGAGTAAAATGCTCAAAAATCGATGTTCAGTGACGTTTAATAGATAGATAATAACAGAAAGTTTAACATCAACTTTTTATTTTTTTTAATATGTAGGTTATTTATATGAAATAGCTGGCAACCAAGCAGATGGGCCGCCTGATGGTAAGCGATCACCGTCGCCTATGGATATCTCTAAAACTGGGGGCATTACAACTCGTCGCCAATCCGTGTTCAAATGCTTCAAATAGTCCCATGTCTTAAATAGTAAAGGGATCGTTGAGGCGATTGATTTGAGTAGATCACATATTAAATAAGTTACTACAAAGTATAGAATTGCTATAATATATCTTGTACTGTACTATGTAAGCACATTGTATTATGTAAGCACAATTAGAATAATCACTTTACTAATTATTTTTTAAGTAAGCTATATATGCCTGTAAATAATAATAATAGCAATGCTAATCAACATCGCCATCCCGCATCACGGGAACCTCGTGAAGGCCAGGAAGGCAAGTCCAGCACGTACCTAACTTGACTTAGCTCACGATCTAACGGCCGTATGGGATTTTGACTAAATTACCATTTTCCCGATATATCGTTTCGGCGAATGGCGTAATAGCGAAGAGCTCTGACCGACATCTTAAGATGCTCTCGCGGGACGGTTGGATCAAGGGTCGTATGCAGATGGATGCACTCCTTGACGCGGCACGTATTGTTCGGAGGATCCTTCCTTTGCCTAACCACAGGTAGCTAAAAACCACAGGCGGAACTCTATCTTTAAGTCTTTTATAATTTCATTATTATTTTTTAAATCTATATAGTCAAGAACTAGACTTAAAGAAGAAAGAAAAGAGACAAAGAAATAAAAATAAATAAAATATTTCTCTACATACTATTATGAATTAGATGTTATAATGTCTCGATGAAAATAGATTCGTCACTTACCTTTTACAGGACACTTGTCTGGGGCATCACAGAAGCAGTTCAATTCAGGGTTATTTGGTAAGTCACCAATATTGACCACGTACCGGTATGTCTTGATGCCGTCGTAGGTTGTCTTCCTTTGGAACCACGGTTTAAATGGTCTGGAGAATGATTTACAAAATAATTATATTATATTACATATTTACTCACAATCAGGCCATTGACGACGCGTGCATGCAAGAATAGAGACGGCTAAGAAGGAACAGCGTCATATAAATACTAAAATATTTCTAAAACCGTTACATTGACAATAAAGCGATTAATGTGAAACAAAAGTGTTATTTTTGGCGTGACCTAATTTTTAATAAAGTTTTTACAATAAGCTGTGTAACATGCATAATTAATAATATAGATTTCCTACTATTCAAAATCTTTCTGAACTTTTGCACTAGCGATAATACCACCATATAATACATGCGTAACATACGCAGGCTGTCCTAAGAATGTTGGGGAATCAAAATAATATTAAACAGTATCTAAACTTAGTCTGCCATATTACAAAACTTGGACTAAGTGTGGACTACAAAGTCAGTGTGTTATGGTACTACGAAATTAGTCCTTGACTAAATTACAAATCTTCGACTGCCGGGTGGTCGCTAATAACTCCAAATCATCTAAATCCATGTAATCTACGTTGTTCACGTCTTTTTTGTTTAAATCACGAATGTCAGGCATGATTTCACCACGAAGGTATACTCGTAGTATATAAATTTATGTATTTCACTTTGATACCATTATATTGACTTGTGTTCAAACGATTAACCTATAAAAATACTAATTATATCAGTATAATCAACATCATCATGCTTACAACTAATAATGATGTAAAAAAACTTACTAAATAGCAATGACGTTAATAATCAATTTGTACAAGTTGTAAGTTTAAAAAGTTTGAGGCTAATATAATATACAATTACAAGAGATAAAATTAAACCTGCACAAATCAAATCTAAATGATTCCATCCGCATGTCTTGAGTGAAGAAGGGCGGAAAGGTGGTCCCATCGGTCCCTTGGTACTGTTTGCAAGTGTCCCTCCATATCTTCATCTCCGGACTGCCATCTATAGCCACCAACTTCCCGACATCCTTAATATTCTTAATGCCTCGCTTGACAGATATAATGCGCGGGTCGATTGTGTTATTGACCTTAAACAAGAAATATATATTATTACTAGCTGACCCGGCCACGCGTTGCTGTGGCCAACACGTGGTAATTATGCTGTTAAAATGTAGCTTATATGACACGTTCGTAGATTTACCATAGCAGCGCCATCTATTGATTACTTACTCAACCCAGTCGAAAGGTATCGACATCTGTTAGAATCATTTGGAGTTAACAGATAATTGTGACTGTCAAATAATAACAGACAAATAATTAGCAATAAATTAAAATTGCGACTATAATTTGAGATTTAAACTATCCTATCTCTCAAGTTGGATCGAACTGCACATGGTGAATTTTATTATAATCTGTTAAGTGGTTCAGGAGTCCATTGAGGACAAACATTGCGACACGAGATTTATATATATTAAGATACATTCATGTCATATATCTATCTCTATATATTTAGATAGCATACAATTCTCGTGACGTTTTAGAGCTGGTCCAAATTTGGCTCAACGCATGCTCTTGCTCAGCAATACTTATTGCATTGTTATTGCCTCGTTATGCAGCACACTGGTAGATGCTGGCAACACCTAGAAGATTGATCAATGTTTTCTACTGTATAGATAGATACGTTTGACCACTATCTCAGTTGATGGTCAGTGCTGATGTGGTCGACGACGTTATCACGCTAGACCTAGAATGCTTACTTGTTCTCAAGGACTGGTGCCGGAACACACTACGCGTTTAGTGACAGTTTTTAAAAGTTAAGGTGGTAGCTAGCCAGGCGGGTCCTCGAATGTACACTACCAGCATTCTGGAAATTTGATAACGGTGATTATCACCGGAAACTCAAGCCGTCGGTAGGTATCGAATCAGTTTGACAGCCGACGCTCCCACCGCTGAACTATCATAGTCTGTAGTATTCTAATTAATTCGAAGCATTTCATTATAATAAGCCCTTTTAAAGAGCACAAGATAAACATAGTTTTTTAATAGTCATCGTTATTTGTAGTAACAGTAGCATAAGTACTGAATTTGTACAGCTTTAATTTCAGGACATTAAATGAAATTAAGAATTAGTGGCCTTAAAACGTCGGTGCGTGCAACGTACCTTAAGCGTGTGTTCTAAATTATAAGGCTTAGTACTTCCTCATTTCTACTCGTGGGTACTCGTGGGGCTAAAGGATGCATCAGGTGGGGAGCAGCACTTTTCGAAAATCATACTGCGCTCGCCAATTCGCCTGCCAAGCGTGGCGATTGTTGCCGATCACCCCTATGATACATGAAACTAAGAAAGTTTGTTCTAATTGAACAACCTTTACAAGGAGTAATATGAAAATGCGGATAATGTAAACAGGTACCTTCTCAAAAAACGAGAATCGAATCTGGTTGTTAGGTAAGAGCACGCCCACTTTTTCTTTCTTCCACGCATTGCACACCGCTTTAGGTCCAAACTCAGTTCGTGCGCAGTTGATCATGAATCCCCTGAATAGAATATCCAGCGGCGTGACTCTCATGAACACGTCGGTCGGCTTGTCAAAGATACCATTCAGGGCCTTGGTTATCATAGGAAGCATAGCAGGATTATCGCGAGCCACGGAGAGCACTGTACCCTAAAAAAAGCGAATGCAAAATATCCTATGAGCTACATTTTAAACAGCGTTATTACTTAACTCGGGTTAAACATTAGTCAAACGCATGCAAAAACAAAACATAGGTATATGAGTAGGTACATATATATTAATGTGAATGTAGAAAACTAAATGTCATTACTATATTCATTATTGACGGTCGCCGTGGCGCAGTGGTCAGAGTCAGTGACTTGACTCCTGTGTCTCCGGGTCCCTGGGTTCGAATCCCGGCAGGGGCAAACATTTGTGCGATGAGTATAGGTGTTTGTTCCGGGTCTTGGGTGTTTGTGTGTTGTGATTGTGTGTGTCCATGCCTCCCGCGACACAGGGAATCCTAGTGCGGGGGGGTCTGAGTGTATTATAAAAAAAATAATAATAATTGATAATTATATTTAAAAAAAAAAATATATACAATGTCTTCAAATAAAGATTACTAATATATGCAATTGCAATTAAAATGTCTTATTCAAAGCAAAAGTTTTTCTTTTTTTAACCGACTTCAAAAAAGGAGGAGGGTCTAATTTCTACCGGTATGTTTTATAAGTTTGTTACCTGAGACATTCGACTGGGTGAACCGATTTTAATGATTCTATTTTTTTTTAAAGCTGCAGTGCTTCCTGTGTGGTCCGGTTTAAATCTCATCAAAATCGGTCCAGCGGTTTTTGAGTTACACTCCAATAATTGAAAAGTGTTACGTCTACTTGGACGACTTCCTAATTGCGGGTGAAGAAATTAGTGAACATACATACACATCAGTGACAATTGATCCCGTGAGTAGCAAATGACACAGGAAAAGGTAAGAAAAAATTACCAAAAATGGAACCGACGTCAACACTCAAAAGTGTTATATAAAATGTAAAATAACTTATCGAAGTTGGTATGGTAGGTACCGACCATGCGCACAATATTTTGATAATAGTTACTTTTGAACTACCATGGTACCGACTTCAACAAGTTATTTCACACTTTTGAGTGTTGCTGTCGGTTCCATTTTTTGGTTAAATTTTTATTCGTTTATGCAATAAGGTGACGAAACAAGCAAAAGGCCCACAGGATGTTAAGTCGTAACTTCTGCCTATAGACAGATACAATTCGTACAAAACTGTACTCCTGTCACCTTGAAACTTAGATAAATGGATAGGCTGGATACTCAAAGCCTTGAAACATAAAGTTGATAAGTCAAAGATCTGTAATTTCAGCGCGACGGTTGTCATACCCTCGCATAACGCTGAGTAGGGACTCATTTCTGGCATTACGCAACACTACAAATAAAACTATTTAGTATTTAGCTTAGATAGGTTATTTTTTGGTCAAATCTTACTATTATCTATATCTATCATACCTTAAATGTTGTTTTGTCTTCCCGTAATGTTTTATACTTTTAAGTTAAATGTATGTATGACCTAAATGTGCTTTTCTTTTTGTTTTATATGTAGTGTTGTTGTCAGGAATAAATAGTTTTCTTTCTTTCTTTCTAATTTCACCGGAAACCACACCGTTGAAACCGGAAAAGGGTAATGCGAACACTACTGCCTAGCGGTAGAAATAGATACAATGGCGGTAATTCTTCGGGCGAACTCTCACACAGAGTGCTCTCTCTCTCTCAGCCATGTACGTCCACTGGAGGACATATCCCTTCCCCGTATAGGACGGATTTGCCAATACTCGCCACGCTAGGCAGGCGGGTTGGCGAGCACAGTATGATTTCCAATCCTCAGAAGGCGCTGCTGCCCACCTACTGGTACGTGGTCCCTTAGCCGACTCTTACGGCACCCGCGATAAGAGATGGGGGAGTACTATTCTAGGCCGGTACCACTACGGCCACACAGAGTGCTACTGTTCTAAAATAGGTAAACAAAAAAAAGTCATAAACATACATAAAAATATTTGTAGGTAGTACTGCAATGTGTATAGGCAGATTCATGGTTTAAAAAAAGAGTTGGAGACTTTTTACATGGTCATCTGATAGATGCATCATATACATAATGTTGTGTATAAATTGTATTTATTTTTAAGCTTTGTAACACCCCCGTTATTTAAATTTATTTCGATCCTCTCCATGCAAAGGTTGCCTGGTAGAGATCACTTTTAGTGATAAGGCCGCCCATTGTCACACTCTAAGTAAATTTATGTTTATTGTAAATATTGTTTTATATTTAAGGTGTAACAATAAAGTATTTTCTAATCTAATCTAATGTTTTACCATAATGAGTATATGTGGCATCACAATAATTTCTTCTCCAGTAAGTCCAGGGCCAGACAGTTCCTTATTGAACTCATATCGATCACGGATCTTATAGGTTATCGTGTCGTTTTCTTCATGGTCTTCGATATCCATCTTATCTTTCCACATGCTGTAATAAAAAAATGCATATTTAATTGAACCAATAACAATAACAACCAACCAAGTCGCGAGTGAATAGGTACCTTCTAGGTTTGCGTGCTAAATCCTAGACAACGTCATCACTTAACATCAGGTGAGACAGTTGTCAAACGTACAAGTAAGGTGTAAAAAAAAAAACATTTATTTTATTTTTCATTTACTTTTTATTACACTCAGACTCCCCAATGCACGACACACACAATCACAGCACACAAACACCCAAGACTCGGGACAAACAACTACACTCATCGCGCAAATATTTGCCCCTGCCGGGATTTGAACCCAGGGACCCGGAGAGACAGAAGTCATGTTACTGACCACTGCACCACGGCGACCGTTAATGGTATCAGTACATTTTTTATATGTTGTATAGATCTAGAGTTAGACCACTATCTCACTTGGTGGTCAGTGACGATTCGGTTGAAGATGTTGACAGACAGGAACGCAAATTTAGACATATAGAATCGTGTAATCGTGTTATATTATGTATATGAGCTTAAATACACTTGTTATATAATAATATTATCACCACACTAGCTGTCAATCGCTATTGTTATTCATCGATTTCTGTGAGGGAAATGCCATTTTATTCACAAATGAGTAAAATGTTTTTAAAACTAGCTTAGTTTTAAAAAGCTATCAAAAAGAAAATAAATCTAGTTCTGAAACGTAAATTGACGTAAGAATATCCCTTTTCATTTACTTTATTTTTTCAAAGATAAAATTAACGATATTATCAATTAATTAATATTACTGTATTCTCAGCTTTATTAATAAATATTTTAGTTGATTAAATTTTATACATTCAGCAAGAGGCAATATAATTTAAATACCTTTTTTTTTGAGAAAATATGATATAGATATCATAAATATGTGTAGAGCTTAAATACTCTTTCTACGGTATAGAGTAAGTGAGAACGCACCTGACAGAGATAATGTACTCGCTAACCAATCAGAGAAGAGCGCAATTTTTTTATTCTTTGCTTTATTTACTTCTTATGAATCGCTCTGAAAGTAGCTAGTTATTGCTAGTGTAGTGAAAAATGTTGTGTTTCACTCATCGTTAAAGTTTTTTAGAATTGCGTGTTTTGAAATCTTCGCTAGACTCAGGGTTCTTCTTTTGAGCCACTCGCTTCGCTCAATCAATCCTAAAACCCTTGGCTTGTCCAGGATTCAATCCAAGCATTAACCTAAAAATCCACTTTATCCAATGATGTACTAAAATACTGCGCGGTGCTCAGATTTTGTTCCTTTACGACATAAACATGCTTACTGCGACAGATAATACGGTATAAATAATATAGAAAAGGATAGCTATATGTTTAGACGTGCGCTTGTCATAATGTCATAATACGCGTCGTAATGAAAATTACTACAATTGACTTAATTTTGCCGCCTCAGTTCCCGCGCGCTTGTGTGACATCTACCTCATATAAACATATAATATCATTGACTTTACCCACATGTAAAATAAACTATTACCTTGTTATTTGTGTTTACGTCTATTACGTTGTTATATATAATACAAAATACTTCTGCACGTTAGATTATAGAGCTGTGAGCTGTGTTTCAGCATACAGCTCCCTCTGAAAGTAACTCAGAGGGAGCTGTATTCTGAAACACAGGTTATGAGCCTAGTTCGGCAGCAAATGCTCACGAGACAAAATTAATACTTGAATCTTTAAATAGATTGATGAATATATAATTTATCGAAGAGAGTACTTACTCAAAGTAATAAGGCCCAATTTCCTTTACGATAGGTGTACCACCATTTTGGATTTCCTCGACGTTCGTGTAATTGAAGAGGTAAGCTTTGAAATGCAGGGGGAACGGAATCTTCTCCCACATCTCCCTGACATCAGTCTTCTTGGATAGAGCCATTTCCTAATAGAAAAGACAAAATCTTAGGCATTTGAAAAACTTCACCTATTCATAAATTTTAAAAAAAATCTTTTGAATGTGATATATTCTCATTAAAATGTGTACTGTACTTTAAGTTTCTTCTAATACCGATGCCTTTATTAAAATAAAATACTAATAAATAATTACAATACTGCAGCTACTACAATTACATTTGAGCAATCCACTAGCTATTGGCAGCCTATGGATAACTCAAATGCTTTAACCCGTTACCGGCTGGCAGCGTACCCAGAATGCTAGCAGCATTGCCACGTTGAATTGCAATGCTGATTCGTTGAGCCAAATATGTGCTAGCATTTAGGTCTTTCGTCGCATCGCTCAAACGCATAAGTTTTGGAAAATATTATGAGCTCTCGGTCTCCACGGGCCCAATGTCTCGACCCCAAACGGTTTAAATATTATAATATTTATAAATATTTAATTTCAATAATTTTATAATAATAAATATTCAATACTTAAATGTGGATCTTTGAAAGACTAAAGATTGACCCAAACTACTTTTCTGACTACAAAAAGGAAAAAGCTCAGCATTATTGTACTACCTAATACGCTGTTTTCAGCTGTATCCGTTTGCTAACGGGGCTCAAATTATTATTTTAATTTAATTTTATGACACACAACTAGTAGACATTCTCAAAAATGTTACTTGTAAATACGTTTGTTTTGTTTAGAAATCCTACTAATATTATAAATGCGAAAGTTTGTGTGTATGTGTGTAAGTGTGTATATGTGTATGTTTGTTACCTCTTCACGCTCAAACGACTACACCGATTTTGATGAAATTTGGTATGGAGATAGCTATACCCTGGATTAACACACAGGCTACTTTTATCCCGGAAAAAGTGTGGTTCCCGTGGGATAGCTGAGTTAACATAATCCATGCGGGTGAGACTGGGAGGCGCTACGAGTTATGTAATAATTTACACAATTTCTAAACATTACTAAAGTGCTAGCGGCGCAAAGTTGGAACTTCTACCCACTAGCAAAGATGTAGCAAGTATAACTTCCTTACCCTCAGACTATGTCCTGATAAAGAATGATGATAAAGCAAATGTAAAATTAATCATATTTCTATCAACATAGCAACAAGCTGTTTTTATAAGCTACATTATTTTTAGCCTTTAGTTTGATCAAGCCATTTGTATAGCTTATTCTCCCTTGTTTAAGTTAATTTTTCATCTATCACGCTGCTGTATGTTTATGCACCTATTATTTCTACTTATTTGAAACACAAATAAAATAAAATAATATTGAATGAGTCCACCAATCTCGGAAATCGCACCCATTTTTGTTACAAATGCTGGCAGGTCGAAGTAAATCTCACATTATTTGGCCATAAATCTCGAAGGTTTCCGGCAGCTGTGACCAAACGTGCGGCCGGAGTTACGTGTAAGTTTTATGAAAAGAGGTTCCAATATTTATCCTTTTATTTGACGACAGGCTCGCGTGCCAATAGTAAAATCGCCTTGAATCTATCGACATTCAGTGACTGTAGTATGAAACGCTTGCGTCAAAGTGCTTGAATCATCAATATTACTATTTACTGTTCGACATACGCCTCCCTCTCTGATTCTAAACTGACTTGACGGAAGCGCTCCGAATCCAACTTCTTTCTTACGTTACTGGTGACAGTTTTTTAACCCGAAGGTGGTAGCTAGTCAGACTCGTACTGAGCCGTATCCTATCATTATGCTGTAGATTTGATAACGGTATTACTTTCACAAGAAGTTCTCGACATTGGTGGGGTATCATTCTAATTCAGATCAAAATCATTCTCCGTCAGGTTTTGAGAGCCAGTGAGTATTCTAGGTCTAGCTTGATAACATCTTCGACCACATCGTCACTGACCATCAAGTGAAATCTATACAACGCTGGATCTATACAGTATAAAACAAAAAACTATCGACAAAATGATTCAACTGTACATATGCCTAAGTTGATATTTACATTGGATATTACACAATCAGGATTATTTCTGCGATGAAACGGATACCGATCATAAGCAGATGTTGTCAAGATTAAAACACAGGGCGTGTCATCCATTCGCTCTTCGTAAGATAAATGTTGAAGCAAAATGCGTCGAGCGTTGGATGGTCTGTGATGTGATCAACTTTTGGCGGATTTACATCCATAATGATTTGAAACAAGTACTTCAAAAAACTTATACGGCTTAATACAATCAATCAAAACTTAAATAAATATATAAACAGTGGGCGTACTATCATAATGCTGGCGGCATTACCACGTTTAATTGTAATGGCTATTTTTGGTGCGAAATAAGGCCAGCATTTTAGTCCAATATGTAAATATTGAAAGTTTGTGAAAAAAGTAACGACCGAAAATATGAGAAGCAAATAATATAGAACGGCACTCATATTTTACAGTGAAATAAAAACACAATACATTTACATATCTATACTATTACAGATGCCCGTCTATTGGTGTACTATCGGATACATTTTGACGAATGTGCATTGGAATGACATTATTAAATTCCACCATCCTCATTTTATCATTGGTCAACCAGAAGTACAGAAACATTAAAGAAAATGTTTGTTACCTCAGAACTTTCGACTGGATGTACCCATTTGGATGATTATTTTTTTATTTGAAAGCTGGTGCTTCTCGTGTGGTCCTATTTAAATTTCACAAATTCGGACAAGCGGTTTTTGAGTAACAATCAAATCACTAAATCGTGCTACTTATACATGGACGACTTTATAGTTGCGGGTGAAGACATCGGTGACGATACACAATAACAATTGATTCCGTGAGTAGCAAAGGTCACTGAAAATGGTTAAACAAATTACCAGAAAATGGAACCGACTTCGATTCTCAAAAACGTGAAATAACTTGCCGAAGTTAGTTCCATGCTTACAATATTTTGTTAATAGTTACTTTTGAACTATCATGGTACATTTTATGTATGTATGGTATTATTTTTTATACCCTGCGATTGTTCTACGGATATCCATCTATACATATAAATATATATTTTTTATTTAAGAATTTCAGAATACTTGCATACAGAGACAGTCCGATTTACATAGTGTGAGTGTTTTCTTTTTACCTTTTTTATCTGATGCTTGAATAGAGCCGGAAACATGACCCATCCAAAGATGAGCCCAAAACAAGCCACTCCACCAGAGATTGCCGCGCACTTAAGCGGCTTTGGCATCCTCATGCTGGCTCACCTTGAAAATAAATAATAATTAATTAATAATCGTAATCAATTCATCGCATCTATGATAACATCATTTTATTGCCACCTTCAAGGCTTTGTCTGAAAATCGGCGTCCATGTAGTGGCATCCGACATTATTGCTGAGGCCAAACCTTTTTTGCCTTAAATTGAATAACACAACATATTCTAATACCACATGCGGCCCGCGGTTGTACCCGCGTGGTGATGAAAAACGGCAATGATCATCTTGACGAAAATAAGCCCATGTGTTAATCCAGCGTATAAGCTATCTCCACACCAAATTCTATCCAAATCGGTGTAGCCGTTTGAGCGTGAAGAGGTAACAAACAAACACACTAACACACAACACGCAAACTTTCGCATTCATAATATTAGTAGGATAGGATTAATTTTAGTTAAATTCTGGGTGTTGTTTTTTATTTTCGCTACTAATTAATTAATCATATAAAATTCTTTTTTCTTCTTTCTTTTATTGTCTCGATGGATATAAAATAGAGAAAGGCCGAAGAGGGTAATATAGTATGAATGGACTGTATGAAGGATGGTGAAGAATGATATTTATAAGAAAGGTGTGAGCACTGAGCTGACTAATGATAGGATAAAGTGGAAGAGAAAAACTGTTGTGCCTACTTCATCTACAATTGTAATAAAGAAACGAAGAAAAGTATTATTGTAGCAATACATTATAGGTTTAAAGAACTTTATTCTCATACGAAATAAATTTCACTTACAATGAGATACATAGAAATTTACAAAATTAGCACAATTTATTGGTCCTTGGCGCTTGATAGATCTTTGTGGTTGGTTATGTAATGGTTATTGCAGATTCTTTGCGTTTTTGCTTCTATCGTACTTTGGAGTCGTCTCAGTTTTTAGCCATTACTGAGTAACCAACGCGATCATAGTCATAATTATGTAATACGTAACTATAATATACGTTTTACGTAATTATTAGAGGAATGTGTCTGCAAGACGAAAGATCAAAAACTTATCCCTCCAATGAATAGCAACATTAAAATAATAACTATTTATTTGTGGGAGTGAGAAAGTACATATTAAAGTACACACGAAAAAAAGAATGCTAAAAATATAATAATGATGATATTATATTAGCCTTGTGGTAATGGTTTAAATCGATCGCACAGTAATCAGAGTTATTGGCCACGTGTGTCTTTTCACACGAACTTGAAAGAAATTGCAAGTTCGCGTTAAAGGTTAACTAACTAACTAGCCGTTATGACATAATCAAGTGGACCTTGATGTTTAGAAGCTAAATGAAGTAGCGGGCAAACTGTACCATTTTATAAACTTTTTTGTAGTCAGCGGTGTAGAGTTGACTATTATATAATTTTGGTTAAAATATGTCAACATCATCATCATCTCAGCTATAGGATGTCCACTGGTGGACATATCCTCCCCCATTGATAAAATATGTACTGAAGAAAAAAAATTACCAAGAAATGGAACCGACTTCAACACTCAAAAGTGTGAAATTACTTGTTGAAGTCGGTACCATGATGGTTCAAAAGTATTAAACTATTATCAAAATATTATGTGCATGGCTTCCGGAGGAGGCAAACACCGCTATCTATTTCCCAGGACGGTGGAGGAGTACTTTTTTTTTTTTTTCCTTGAGAGCCAGTGTAGCATTCTTGGTTATGCGTAACTTTTACCACATCATCACTGACCATCAAATGATATAGTGATATATCTATAACGCATTAAAAAAACAAGAACCCATTTAGAAATTCATTGTTATGATGGTCATAATAGTTGTATGGAAGATATCGGTTTAAACGATAAGACCGCTCATTGTGCCACAGATATAAAGTGCTTGTATTGTTACTTATGTAACAATATGTTTTTTGTACAATGATATTACAATAAAGTGTTCATCTATCTTTCTATCTGTCTACCTTCTATTTGTTAGTCAAAAAATAAAGACAATCCACGAATTCCCCTAACATGCTAACCCTATAATAATGGGAGCCAATTCGCCTGAAGGACTATTCATTACAATGTGGCCCAAGAGTGAAATTTCTCAAACGATATGTCATCTTTGAAGATCTTGTTTAGATGTCTCTCGAAAAATGTATTGGAAAATGGTCTATTTGTATTCCTATCGTGACATAGATAAGTTACATTATTCTTACAGTTATCTGTATGATTTATTATGCTGTACATTAGTTCTAAGATTGATATGAAATCTTTAACAAAAAATTGATATTTTATCAGTAAATTAATTGACCGTAACAGTAAATCAACAACAGGGAAATAGGCTCAATAAACGTATCATGCACGAGATCGCTGAGTTAATGTATATTTTTTACACGTCCAGATGAAATACATAATCACACTATTTTAATATTAAAAATGTAAAAGTTCCATCCATGGATATGGATGGATGTTTGTTACTCGATGACGCCAGAACGGCTGAACGGATTTGGACGAAATTTGGTATGTAGATACGTCAGGTCCCGGAATAACACATAGGCAACGTCATCATCATTTTCGTCATCATCATCATCACCACGCGGGTAAAACTGTGGGGCGCTACTAGTATAAGTTATACATACGAAACTATGTACCTAAACATTGATAATATGCTACTTAATAGGATTCTGTAAAACAAACACTGTTTCCGCGTTGTAGGTATTAAGCAAACATATTGCTATCGCAGCGTTCCCCTTAAAGATAGGGAGGGAGGACAGGAGGATAGGCTGCTGCTCGTGAAATTTATAGGTTTTTTAATAAAATTTACATCCCTCTCCAAAGCTCGTTGTGCGACTTTGAGCCTGCCCACAAGGCTCATAGTCAAAGACCACGTTTCAGTTCCATACACGTATATAATATCATCATCATCATCATCACAGCCATAGGACGTCCACAGCTGGACATAATATGTGACATATGTGGATATGCGTCCCCTATATAGGGGGAATTTGCCAATACTCGCCACGCTTGGCAGACGGGTTGGCGAGCGCAGTGTGATTTCCGATCCTCACAATTATATATAATTATATCGTATATAATGTATACTTATAGTCTTAACTTACGAAATAAATGAATAAGTTCCTTCTAAGTTTGCGTGGTCCACCTTAGCCCGCGTAAAAAAATTTGCAACGGCTAGTGGATTGCTCAAATGTTACAGCTGTAGTAGCTGTAGTATTGTAATTAGTTATTAGTGTTTTATTTTAATCTTAATGTGGATTTGGTCTCAAAATTTGACGTCACGGCATATATACAATACAATATATGCACATATACAATATATTTTAAGGCATACATAGATATATGCCTTACAGGCAGGCTTTATCTAATTACGTATGTGTCTTCATAAAGTAACATGTACAGTTTAAGTAGTATCCTCATTGAAGGGCCTCACTTGAAGAAGGTCCTATAATATTGTTATCAACTTATCACTCATCAGTGAGTTCTAGCACATTTTTTTTTTTTTTTTTCACACTCAGACTCCCGCACTAGGATTCCCTGTATCGCGGGAGACATGGACACACACAATCACAGCACACAACATCCAAGACCCGGGACAAACACCTACACTCATCGAACAAAATGTTTGCCCCTGCCGGGATTCGAACCCAGGATCCCGGAGACACAGTAGTCATGTCAGTGAGACTAACCACTGCGCCACGGCGACCGTCAGGACATTACCTCGTTTCTATCAACTTCAATCAAAACGTACGTCTTCAATAATACCACAGGCCACAGATTTTTTCTTCAATACGACCGGGCTTGAATCATAAACTGAGTTCAGGCTTTTTTAAATCTATGAATGCCGTTTTTATTTTCCTAAAATAGATAACGTGTTGCTGGAATACTTGATATCTATACTAATATTATAAAGGGGAAAGATTTGTATGTAAGTATGTTTGTAATGAATTGGCACATAAAGTATTGAGCCGATTTTAAAAATTCTTTCATCATTGGAAAACTACATCCCTGAGGAACATAGGTTATATTATATTTTAAAAAATATTAGGGTTCCTTATGAATTATAATTTTTTTACCCGTGCGAAGCCGGATCGGACCGGTAGTAAAAAAATAAGCGAACTTCTTAGGTGCACGGTTACAGACTCTGTCATACGCCGGTACAGAAAATGTCATCTATTTGTGTGCACCCCTCTATCCCTTCTAGAACACACATTATGCCTTTATACACACATATATTTATGTCTTTACACACACATTCATTCAACCACTCCGACTACATATGTCTAAATATGTATACAAACTAGCTATGAAGTAATAAAACATTAAATTGATTTGATTTAATTTAATTTAGAACGTGGTATAATGTATAAGACGTTTTTTAGTACCCTATAGATCTAGCGTTTGTCTACTATAACACTTCATGTTCAGTGACGATGTGATAGAAGGTTATTAAACATTCTACCTTCTATCAAACATGTAATAAGATTTATGATTACATCGCGGGTAACTTATACATCATTGCAAATCCAATCAACCAGGCGTCCACGACACGAGCCTAGTGGTGGTGTGGGGCCGTCATTAATTCATATAGAAATGTTAGGATAATTTGCTTTTATAATCCACTGGAATCCATAATTAGAAATAAAGTGATTTTCACATGCTTCCTAAGAACAAATCTCAGTGTGTGTTATTATATTTACTTGCCCATACGGATCTTAATGTCCCATCGTGTATTTAATAATATATGTTGATTTTATTTATTTTACATACCAGTGCAGTAGACTGCTCTTGAAGGGAAATAACCGTAGACTCGTTTTCATTAATACTCGGGCTTTATTGTGTGAAAAGAAATTATAAACATCGAACGCATGGGAAAACAACGTATAGACGCCGGTGAAAGTGGATAATAGAACAATAATTATTGTTCAAAGAAAAAAAAACATCCTTAATCTACAAGGGTGGGAAATGCCGATGCATTCAATTGTTCCGCCTTGGAGGTGGCCGAAAAGCACAAGTGAAGCATAATTGAATATATATATGATATGTATTTATTATATTTAAGAAAACTAATAATATACCATGAACGTCATCATTATAATTAATATATCAAATAATAACATGATATTTATGAATTTAAATTTTTAAAATATTTTTTGACTTCATATAATTCTAGCCCGTGATAACAATCTCACCTGATGGTCAGTACCAATGTAGTCGAAGATAGAATCACACTAGACATTGGCTAATTCTAAAGACAGCTGTCAGAATACACCATGAGTATGGTGACGGTTTTACAAAATTGAGGGTGGCCTGCATAGCCAGTCGGTTATTGAAAAGTACCCTACCACCATGCTGGGGATTTGATAACGGTTTTACCTTCACCGGAAGTTCAAGCTGTTGTTGCGAATCGAACCAGTGTCCGTCATTTTGACAGCCGATGCTCCTCCCGCTGATGTATCATCGCTATCGTATTTGATATTATATATCTATATAATCATAAGAATAATGTTTAAGGTTTTTATTTTAAGTTAGATTATTTTATTGCTATTCTAAATTATTTTTAAATTATGTTAATGTTACCTTGTTAATGTTGTGAATTATTATGTTTGATTATATCATAAGAATATATTATTGTAAAAAGTATAATATCTACTTGAGATATTTGATTCGTGAGTAAGTTATGCCTTTATATTTAAAGCTCAATAATCGGTTAGATTTACTAAACCGCTGAATCAATTTTGATGAATTTGGGTATAGATATAGATGGGACCTTAGAAAAGGCCATGGGTACTTTTTGTTCTGAAGAATATTTGTTTCAGTGGGATAATTATTTTATTGTTATGCGTATTCTCTGCATTACAAACATACACCTTTTTGATTTGTTTTTACCTTTGTTTTACCTTACTTTGATATCATTTTGTTCTACTTTCTTTTTTATTAGTATCATTGTCGTTGTAGGTACATGAATATGTTACAAGTTGTAGTTAGTAAGTTAGTTTCCGCCACTTCGAATATGGAAACCTTTTCAATAGAAAGGGTGTTCCATATTCGAAGAGGCGGAATCCTTCAACACAGAATCACCCTCCAAAGTTTAAGTGATCACTATCTACTGTTATTAATTTCTGTTATTATGTAAGTATTAAATTGCAGAAAAACTCATTTACCGCTTGCTTTAAGCGGCGTAGCATGTTCGGCCACATACGGCTGAGTGCCTTCTATTCCTGCGCCCTCCGGTGAAGCCTCGAATACTGGCAGAGGCACAGTTTTTAGACCGCAAGGTAAATTTAAATTAAGCGCCTCTAAGTCCATATTGACTGGGCTCGCTGCAGTCCTACCAGCCGTTAAGGCGCGTTGGCCACGTCATATAACATGATAATATATTCATACAATATATAATTTACTGCCTGTTAGTAAGTTAATAGTTTAATAGCCTATGCTTTGTGCTCGCGTTAGTCTTTTCCAGGATTTCATATGTGATATGGGCTTATTTAATACAAGGTATAACAACTGTGCTCCGCGATTTCACCCTATATAATCCATCTGTGTGTCCATTTTTACAACCTTTTATTTAGTTTCACCTGTTCCGATGTTTGTCATCAAATCTTGCAAATTAAATTTGATCCACTTCCCGGTTACCGATTGAGCTAAAATTTTGCATACATGTGTAAAATGCGTGACAATGCAATATTATAATGGCATGGTCCTGATCTGATGATGGAGCTGGAAGGTGGCCAAAAGAACTCCGCAATGAAACGATAAAACTTCATCGAGTTTGGGCTCATTCGAATCGTCTTGACGAGAAGTTTGTTTTTCAATAGTAACGAGGGTCTGATGATGGAGCTGGAAGGTGCCCATAGAAATATCTGAACTAAAACAGATAAACCCATCGAGTATGCGTTCATCTAAAAAAGCTTCTTTTAAAAATACTTTTTAAATAAAAACTTGTTATTCAAATCCGTTTCGCCGTTCTAGTGTGATTGAGTAACAAAAAACCATTCATCTACACACGCTCATTTATTCATAATAGCCACAATAACTCTTAAGGTGTGATTCCAAATGCAAATTTAGGTATTCATTATTATTATGAAAGGCATAACTTAATCATTGCGGGGATACGGCCCTTTACCTCAGAGACATAAGGACTGGTCATAATTCACGAGACTGATCAATGCGGGTATAAATATTATTGTCGTATTGTCGGAATATCCGGACCGCTTAGAACGCTTCCGGAACATTTAGCTTCCGACTTGACGTGGCCTGCATACTATTATTTTCTTTCTCTTTCGTTTTCTATTTCATATTTTTTTTTTTTTTTTTTTATTATTTATTAACATTCACACAAGGTCTTCAGGTCCCAAACTAGGCAGAGCCTGTGCTAAGGTAACCTGATGACTGATATATATACTTATATACATATACACACCCAGACACAGGTCAAACAAACATGTTCATGCACACAAATGTTTGACCTGTCCGGGAATCGAACCTGGGACCAGCGGCTCAGAAGGCAGAGTGCTACCAACTGCGCCAACCGGCCAGTCATAATTAATAATACTTAGTACATTTCTTCATTAATTTTCTTTTAAAGAAATAGTCTTACGTTCAAGGAAAAATTCCTGTAGTCGTGGGTTCAAATCCCACTAGTAGCCGATTTTACACAATGTATTTCTTTTATACTGTAGAGATGACGTTTGACCAATATTTCACTTGATGGTCAGTGACGATATGGTCAAAGATGTTATCACGCTAGACCTGGAATGCTTACTGGATCTTAAGGACACTATGTGTTTCGTGACAGTTTTAAAACTCCAGGGCGGTAGCTAGCCAGGCGGATACTCGAAAGTATCCTGCCACCATGCAAGGAACTTATTTTAATCATGATTGGTCAGGGTCTACAAACTTGTTACTAGACTATAATATTTGCCCAATTGAGTTCGATATCCTTTGAAGTTAAATATATATTATGATAGGACAGTTGAAACAACGCGGGCTAGCAAAATCAATCATTTCCATTCGCACTCGAACGGTCATAATAACATATTTAAATTGTAATAAATTTGTATGAATAAATTATGATCGTTCAACATTTTGTACAAAACAGCGAGTGTTCTAAACGTCAAGTTTCTAAGTTTTAAATAATCACACTAATACTATAAAGACGAACTTCACGCTGCAACGGCTAAACGGATTTTCATGAAATTTGGAATTCGATTCAATTCAATTTATTATCGTAAAAAGTATACAAATTCCACTTAAATGTTGACGTGCAGAATCTACACTAAGAAGTGATTCTTGTGTCGTAGGTTTTGCATTACCTTCGATTGGTTCATTAAAGTAAGGTCCCAGAGGATGAATAAATTGTGTCCTTTAACTAATAAACGCGTGTGTGTGTGTGTGTGTGTGTGTGTGTGTGTGTGTGTGTGTGTGTGTGTGTGTGTGTGTGTGTGTGTGTGTGTTTTGTGTGTGTGTGTGTGTGTGTGTGTGTGTGTGTGTGTTTTGTGTGTGTATGGTGTTGTGTGTGTGTGTGTGTGTGTGTGTGTTTTGTGTGTGTGTGTGTGTGTGTGTGTGTGTGTGTGTGTTTTGTGTGTGTATGGTGTTGTGTGTATGTGAGTGAGACGTATTGCCTAATTGATTATCTTAAGAAGTTTTTCGGTTTCATCATAGCTGAGATTACTCAGCCAACTGCCCACAGATATTCTTGCCTCTCTGCTGTTTAAGTAGACTAGTCCAACAATAACTTTGTTACTGTTATTGTACAGATATGGACCGAGGAAGGGAAAATGACGTTGAGCTAGTTTTGTGTTGCATTTTAGTATACCTACAATTCTGTCTTTTCTACGTTTATTTATTAGTGAGAGTATTTCTAATGAAGTCACTTGTTTATGTTGGGCCAATATTACATTTTGAATGAAGATAGCTTACACCCTAGAATATAGGCTACTTTATCAAGGAAAAAGTATAGTTCTCTGGGGATAGCTGAGGTAGCGGGAACCATATAGTCCATGCGGGAGAAACTAGCTGTATCTTTTTTATGATTAATTATTTTTTGTTATATAAAGTCGATAATTTTCGTCCTATGAATAAACTTGTGACGATTAAATGAGTATGTGTTTAAAGCAGCAGTTGTAATTCAAAAGTAATTGCAAATATGCTTCTCAGATAAATAAAAATAATGGCGAAGTTTTTCCGACAGTTTATGTGAATAACGCTCGAACTTATCCGTTCTAAATACGCTAGGAATATATGGGAGACATCAGAGCGATCAAACATAGGTGCGACGTTGACAGTGGCGTGACCATTCAGAATGAGCGGGTGGAGAGCGGCGCGGGTTAGACTGGTAAGGTCACGTGATACTGGGTTGCAAAATGAATTTTTCAACATAAATTTGTATTAAACACACAACAACAAAGTTTTATATGAATGTTCTTAAGATACATTATTTATTAAAAGCATGGTTCTAAAAATATAAAACTATCAAGATGATTCTACCTGATCGTATCTTACCGTTCTGCTAAAAAATAAACAAAAGAGACTCAAACTGAAAAAAATAAGGCTAAGTCTTTTACAAGTTTCTGTATGTACAGCGCCTCATTTATATAAACAGGGAGACCAGCAATGTTTTCTTAAATTTTATTATCTTTAATGAAATAAAATTGATATGAACAAACATGTTATTAATTATTATTCATAAGCGTATTACATTTATTATTTTAACTTATAATGCTCCAGCTTGTTTTCAACCGCTGTGAAGATGCTTTCGACCGTGCAAGGATTCGCTGAAAGACAACATTATTAATTTTATTACAAACAATAAACAGCACGTTTCATAGAAACCTGGAACTGGGTTACAGACACTCCTAAAATTATCATATTAATAATACAACGTGGTTTTGTAGATACTGGAAGTGGCAGTGGGCAGGGCACATAGCTCGAAGAATTCATGGTGGATGGGATCCTCGAATGGAGACCACGGACTGGCAAGCGCAGCATAGGACGCTCAACGACCAGATAGATAGACAACCGGACTAAGATTGCAGGAAGTTGCCTTGGGCGAGGGGCCTAAAGTATAGAGTAATGGTAGTGAGTCGCTTATTCAACTGAACTAAACTAAAATTTTGGAAAACTAAATCAGTTCTCAGACGGTTACGATAAAGTATAAATTAGTATGAGACTTTACCAATAACATCACTGAAATTAAATGTATTTATTAAATTTGCGGGTAGTTTTAGCGAAATTAAGTCGCCACTTATTTGGTGCCTAGTACAACTACCCGCAATTGGCCAGCGATGAAATAAAAATAGTCTAATATTAGTGAAAAAAGAGAGCGTTGTATGGAGTTTTACGAATTTGAATTTTAGCGTAAATAGAATACAAGCTATTTCAATTTGAAGAATTTTAGTGATTTTTAGCTAGTTCGTGTGAACAGAATTAGGGCCAATATCATATATCTTACTTATATCTATCCAGCTGTCACTATAGCCTGCGTCTAACCTCGCGGCACGGACGGCCTCCCGAACAGCGTGGGTGAACACTGTCGCTAGGCACAATGCGGGCTCGCCAGTAGCTGTAACGTAGAACACATATTTTTAAATACTCACACAAAGTGGACGGCACAAGATCAGATGATTTTAAAAATATTTGATGTAAGCGAGTCTACGGAGGCAAATAGCAAATCCTAAAAAAAATTTACCAAAAAATGGAACCGACTTCAACACTCAAAAGTATGAAATAACTCGTTAAGGTCGGTACAATGATAGTTCAAAGTAACTGATATCAAAATATTGTGCTCATGGTACCGACTTCGACAACTTATTTCATGCTTTTGAGTGTTGAAGTCGTTTCCATTTTTTGGTAATTTTTTTTTTTGTTCACTCTTTTTAGTGACCTTTGTTACTCATGGAATCAATTGTTATTGTGGTGTAGGTATGTTCACCGATGTCTTCACCCGCTACTCTAATATCGTGTAGAATAAGCACGCATTTTTCAGTTTTTGACTTGTAACTCTAAAGTGCTCGTTCGATTTTGATGAAATTTAAATGGGACCACACGGGAAGCACCAGCTTTTAAATAAAAAAGGTAACAAACACAACAAAAAAAAAGAAAAAAAAGAAAGGAAATACGGGTCGAATTGAGAAACTTCTCCTTTTTTTGAAGTCGGTTAAAAATACACAATAATTTAGATATTCAATTAAAAATTATATTGACGACTACTGTACCTACTCAAACACTTCGCTTGGTTTTACCTTTCGACTGCAACACTCCAAACTCATTCCTAGCTCCCTTACGAAAGTAGATCCTCATATCTGCGGGTATGTCCTTGATCCCTGGGATCTTGTAAGTCCAAGTTCGGTCAGTAAGGAGCTTCCCAGTTACATGATCAAACACAAGTTTTTCTGACGTCCAATAACCAAGTCCCATGATAAAAGCACCTTCAATCTGCAATAAAAATGACTTTGAAAAGGCAGTTTCCAACTTTATATTAACGCTTCAATTTATTATTTATTGACTTTCGACGCAAAGGGGTGTTATCATTTAGACACGTATGTGTGTTTGTCTGTGACATTTTAACTCCTAAATGAATGGACCGATTTTGATGAACTTTTTTGTTGATTCAAAGTACTTTTTTTAAAATTTTATGTTATTATTATATAAATAATAATTATTTAATTATAATGTTATAAAAGCAATATAACGTGGAAAGTTTCTAAGGATAGTATAATATCACTGTTACGCGTTTTCTGGTACCGTACCGAAATCCTAGAAGCTAGAAAACAACCGCGTCACAAATGCTCATATTCATAGATAACAAGAAACTTCAGCCATTTCTCGGCTAAGTGCCGACTGGAAGCTCTTTAAAATTCTTCTAAAAGTCTACTTATTTATAAATACTATAAAAATCTTAATAGTAAATATGTATAAACAAGGGCACTTTAATTTCATTAACTTTAGGGAGTATCCAGACCTCACGAATGCTCGCGTGCGGCGCGCAAGCTGCATTCGTCAGGTCTTGACACTCCCTAATAGTTAATAGCTTATTAGAGACAAGAAAAAACCTACTGTTATTATTTAGGCAACACTTCAAAACCACTTACCGCCTGAATAACCAACGCAAAGATGCTGCTTTGTCGGATTTTCTACCAGTTAAGTTTAGTTCCCATTCAATTCTAAACAACCAGACAAACGGAAAATTGACACCCATACTTACATGTTGAGATTTATAATGTTGTAAAATGTATTTATAATGTTTCTCCATAACATAGAACAACATTATTATATCCTATGTAATGTAATGTTGATATCGTAGGATACAATAAATATTGCGTTCTTATTTGTTTTTTCTAGTTCATTAGTATTATTACCAGTGACCACGTGCCGAAGTACATAGGTATAAGTTATAATAAAGGTAAGGCCTTTCAATAAAAATAAACTGATGTTTATATAAATTCGGTATTAATATTGAACACCTCCAAATCGAACTGAAACTATAGCTCAACTCTACACACCTAATACGAGTATATTGATAGACCTTACCAGAATCTTATGTATATTGACATAAATGCATTTAAGACATGCATATAAAACTTATCATCTTATTTTCTTTTATCTCTTACTTGAGCAACATCAATTTCCGGGCTGAGACTCCTTCCAGTGTCTTCCAAAATATCAACTCTTAGCACGTCATGGTTTCCGGTCAATATGTCTACTTCTACTTCCAACATACCCACAGCGTACACATTATAAGGTTTGAGGTCATCATTTTTCGGAGAAATCATGTATGATGCTTGTAAATCAACTTCAGCTGTAAACGCATTAGCTATTACTTTTTCCCATTTAGATTCACTAATCTTAAACGGCTCCAATCGTTTGTTTAAAATATCGCAAGCTTTTACTATAGCTAAAGCAACACATTCACTACCAACACTTCCACCAGTGACGATAGCATTTGGAGATGTAAAGCTAGAACTAGGCTTAACACTGATTTTGTCCAAAGGTACACCAAGTGCATACGCACATACTTGTGCTGCTTTTGTATTTATGCCTTGCCCCATTTCAATGCCACCGTGGGTGATGACTATTGTTCCATCTCCGTGGTAAATAGATACTATAGCATTATAATTTCCCGTGTAGAATATGTCCATAGATAACGGTATTAGCTTAATGCCGCGTTTTCTCCAACGATTGTTTTTGTTAAAACTATCAACTTCTTGTTTTCTTACATCATAGTCTGCATCATTCTTAAGTTGATTAATCATCTCAGGGATTGGATTATCTACTTTGCTCATGTTTCTAAGCCTCACGTCTTCAGCATTTTGGCCTGTGTGGTGAGCTATTTTCTCCATGATATATTCAATCATAGCCACACCTTCAGTTGAGACTAAAAATGAAAACAACACTAAACGAATAAAGTTTTGAAAATTCAAAAACGTCACATACATCGCCACCAATCCTTTTCCTTAGGGACCAATAGCCATCCATAAATTACGTCACACAAATTTCTTGTTTGATCCTCAGAGAAACTATAGAGGTTTGACCCCTCCCTTTGTCACGGGTTTTGTGACGTCACAGCACACGTTATGGAATTATTGAGATAAGATCTGCTTTTGACAAAGCATGCATTTTTGGCAAATTATATGCAGATTCTCCTTGTTTTCCGAGAAAATATTATATATTTAAGTTTCTGTTTTTCATCATCGATCACATCATCGCTTAACGACTTCTCCGTGTTAATATAAGAATTTGACATATGATGTCACAAAGCTTCAGACTCTCACCCCTTATCACACTATGTCAAACTTCGATGACCCCCCTCCCTCCCTTTAAGGTGTGAAGTAATTTATGGACGCCCCTGACGTACTGTTCTATTTATTTTTCGTGACATATTAAAAATATATTATATCGTAATGATTCTTACATGGGGCTCTACACCAAGTATTAGATGGTACATCAGTAAGTACGCTATTTGTTTCTATTTTCCATCTAGTGTGTTCGTAGCTATTGTAAAAAGCTTGTATTGTTATAGGAGTCAATGTTTCATTATAAGAATGACCTGCGTTTTGATAGACTTGGTTCTTTAGGTATTGAATAACTCCTTCATTGTTAACACCAACCTAGAATAATAAAAAAGAATAATACTTAGAATAGTCTCATAATGTCATTCGAAATAGTTTGATATGGTAATTGATGTTAGTCTCAATGATACATGAGAAATAAAAAATACATCACAAATTTATAATTTGTTATGTTATTTGGAATTTGTCATTATGTAGATTTCACTAAGGTAACCCAGAATTAGTTAATTAGTTTTATAGCATTAGCTAAAGTTAATACCTATTCAATTAATTTATCATTGGAATAATAATCTTATTCTTTTTTTTATCAGGTTTTAAATAACTTATACATATGACTGTAGACGACGCACCATTTTGACAAATTAGAAAAAAGGAGAGTGACAGCGGCTGTCCAAGAAAAACATGTCACTGTGAATGATAAAATGTAAAAAAACCGATATTTTCTATTATCGTTATATTAAAAAATATAGATTTTTTACATTTAATACTACAAAATTTCATTTATCTATTTCCTTTCCCTCCACGTATCTTAGCTAACGCTTACAACTGTTTTATCATCATCATCAACATCTTCTTAGTCATAGGGCTTCCACTGCCTCCCACATTGATTTCCACAAGGACCGGTTGGAAATACTATTTGAAAAAGCAAAAAGTGTTTCCAAATTATGATCTAGCTACTACACCAAATTCATAACATATTCAATGCTTTGGTTTTTTGCATGACCTAACATTTTAAATTCTCTATCCTAATTTTATTATGAATCCTAATTTTAAATTTATTTTATAGAGTAATGAGTGAATCCTTTAATAAATAATAATGAGTACAATAATTTAAATTATTATTAGCTTACCAATGTATTTCCTAAATAATATTCCAGTAGGTAATTTAATTATTTTTTCTGTTTTTTATTACAATTATGCCATCGTCGCCATTATCTCACCTGATGTTAAATGATGATGTTTTCTACGATCTAATCTTCTTTTATTCGTTATGTCACATTTTTATCAAAATAAGGTCTGAATATTATTCCATAATAGAGAATAAACAAAGGGTCAAAATATAACTACCAAATACCTTTACCTATAATCGGAGCGTAGATCATGTTTACTACATAAGTTTTTGTTTCACTTCAATACAGGCAGTATTTCCCAGGGTTATAACGACAAGAAGTTTAAGCCCTCATTTGAATTTCCGAGATTACGCGCGCTCATATTATTACGTCACGCCCCGGTTAAGCCCGTGACCGCGACACGGCGCACTATGGCAAAATATGAGTCGGTTTCAGATTAAATATCGATAACTCTTTTATTTTTAAGGATATTATGCTATTCCAACTTTGTACATATATAAAGTAATATATGAGGCTTCAAATGCATTGCTTTTTTTATTGAAATTATTAATATTTAAAAATAAATAGATAAATCACAGGCATATTAGGTGGGTCAAGTTTCGTTTTCGGTGTTGGTTTCATCTGTGGACCAGTCTAACTTGAGATGACACGTACGCGGGCACGGCAGGTTTTAGGTTCGAATTAAACTTATTGAGTCTTTCAATATGCGAGCACTTTAATTCTTCTTCTTCTTATTTCTTCTCTTTCTTCTTCTTCTGAATAAGTTAGTATTTTGTCAGAGCTATTTATATGGGTACTAGGTAGGCAAGATACCTACTTAAACAATCAAAAATAGACAAATGTGGCAAGGGTAAGTAGAAAAGAAGAAGAATAAACTTATTATTAGCAAATACTAACATCGAAATGGTCTTTACAGCAGTGCGCTTTAGTTTTAGGGCTTATTGAAACAACTCTTATTACGGCTATTATCCAATTTTTCCTCAATTTTAGTCCTCGGGCACATAAAAAAAGAGTTTATTAGGTGTTTTTACTTTTGAATTGAAGCACTGAGGCACAATGCAGTATTTTTTTCATACCTATTTACCACAGAGAACTTTATAATTCTGATTTTTACTGCTCAGCGGCGTGCGAACGAAAGCGCGACTATCGAATGACTGCGGGCGTGACGTAATCGGCTAGTGATTTTTTTTCTAACGAACTAATGCTGTTTGCCTTTACCGGTATTTATAGCATTAGAGCCTGCCCGCGTTTTTAAAAACCTTCGGCTGGAAATACGCACTTTTGTCGTAAATATCCCAGCCATTTCTTAAGATATGAAAAAAGTAAAAACATAGTTTTTCTTGTAATTTTTTGTAGATTTATTTGATGACATGAAATCGTCCTTACTCGTACACTACATGTTTTAATTCGATCATCAAATTCTACGTGAACTTGATTAAAAGGACATACTAACAGTAAAATAGACGAAAAAATCTGTATTAAATAGTTAAACTGGTTAAGTAAGATTTTGTGAAATAATACTAATAACTTTACTATTGATGTGCCGCACTGAAGCATGTGTTACTCACAAGAGGTTCCAAATTCCTCTTGTTCATAGTACCTTACTATGAAAATCATGTAAGAAACTCACCTCAAAATTACAACTTGTACCGATTCGCTTACCAATTGATTTCATGTTTGTTTGCAGTGGTAGTACGAATCTGCAAGTTTTTCCCAGAAGATGTGACACAAGAGCTGCTGAGCATGCAATTTGCACTGAACGGGAAATCTTGCCACCATAGCCGCCGCCCACACGTCTAACTATCACATTTATACTGGAACAATGTAAAACAATAAACATTCCTGTGAGGCTACTTCCTACTTCACCGCAATAAAAACATTTTCTCTTACTTATTTATAGGCACCTTTATGCAACGGGATATTGCAACATTAGTCAAATCAAGCCACTGCGTTGATGAGTACACTTCTATTCCATCTTCAGTTGGCTTGACTACGCATGTTTGTGTCTCCATTGTGTAGTGATACTGAGATTCTATTCTCATATTTCCATAAACCACAGTTTTTACATCGTTTCCAGTTTCTGTTGGTTGTATAATAGCGTCAATTCTTATTCTTTTATTTCTCTCTGGTGATTCTAGAACATCTTCTATACTAATAGCGGGCTTGTTGCGACTTATCAGACTATATTTAATTTTGACTAATTTTGCAGCTCTGTTAGCTGTCTTTTCCGTATCAGCTACGATAATTCCAGCAGGTTGGCCGTAAAACTTGACTTCTTTTTCGCAAAGAATTTCTTCATTGTCTGTTACGAATGGAACATCGTTTGGTGTGAAATCGTTATTGCCAGGAATATCTTTGGCCGAATAGAAAGCTACAACTCCAGGTTCATTCTGGAAACAGAATATAATATACTATTTGTATAAAACTGAGTACAAATTGTCTCAAATTCTCCCAGTATCAACAGTATATCCTTATAATATTTTTTTCTTACAGATAAAGCAAAGTTGTATTATAGTTCAAACGGGCTTAATGTGAAGCTTACGCGTTGTCGGTATCACGATCGACAACGTCCCGTATCGCACTGACGAACACATCACACTCAAGATCCTGACGAAGGCTTCCGGAAAGAACCGAAACAAGTAACTGGCCGGTTGGCGCAGTTGGTAGCACTCTGCCTTGTGAGCCGCTGGTCCCGGGTTCGATTCGCGGACAGGTCAAACATTTGTGTGCATGAAAATGTCTGTTTGACCTGTGTCTGGGTGTGTATATGTATTTAAGTATATAATATATCAGTCATCAGGTTACCATAGTACAGGCTCTGCCTAGTTCGGGACCTGAAGATCTTGTGTGAATGTAAATAAATAAAATAAATTATCGATCGTGAAATCGACAACGCGTCAGTTAACTTACACAAAGTTATAATCAGAGTGACTTTTAACAATAAAAGCAAAGCTATGTAATAGAGTAAATAAATAAAACTGTATATCTAACTAAGCTAAAATTCGAAATTCCCCAGCGCGGGTAGGAATGGAGGCGATAATAGCTCTACGCCAGTAGGTGTCTCGAAGAAAAACCGCGACCGTGACAATCAGACCTAAAATCATAGCAGCTCCCCCAGAAAATCTCAACAAGGATGATGCAAGTAACACCACGGCACTCTTGAAAGAAATCTTCCCGCCACGCAGTGACTTGAAATCGATAAGAGATCAGTTGTTACGACACACAACTGAGCCATTATGATCGCATTATAGAAGGTTACAAGGCAGAGTTGAGTAACGCAATATCTATGATCATTGTATATGAAAACTAGTCAAGTCCGATCTTAGGCTTCAATTTTAGTATCTTAATTTATATGAAGAAATGATATTTTAAGTTGTTATAAAATATTTTATCTTGTTATAAATAAATTTCAGCACTAACGATTGAACTTGGCACCTATTAAGATCTCATTTCCTTTGTCGTTGATGTCAACAGTCGAGGCATATATCATAATATTGGTCTTGGCTCTTATTTCACATTTATGTTTTTGAAGGTTTTTTATATTTTTTGAGATAAATAAGAAAAATGTATACATATTAATAATACATAACAATAACGAATAGTACTTAATAATAGTCATTGTAAAAAAGGCCACTAACCATTGCTTTAGATACATCAAAGCCTGCAATAACACTACCAGGTACAACATCAGCCGTAACAAAAGCTGCAAAAACTTCATTAGTTTGTGCTGGAAGGTCATTCGCAAATGTGGCTTCACCGCTGCATTGCACCAAGGCCTCCAATTTTGGAATAGGTTGGTTCAAAGGCCACACATATTTATCCGTTTCAAAATATTGCGATCCTTTTGACGTGTGTCTCCTTATGGCCTCACCTCCAGATCTGTATTTTGGATTTATTTTGCCATCGGGGCATAGACTTAAAATTGCCTGAAAGGTAAAATATATATATATCTCAGCTTGCGAGGTTTTGTTTAAACGAATTTCATCTATCAGTAAATAGCCATGTCTGTTTCCAGCTAAGATATGTCAGTGTAAAAGGATTTTACCACCGACGATGATGAGTAAAAAACGACGCTGGTTTCAAAATCTGCATCTGAATCGTCATGGGTATTATATGATGTTTCTATTGCAATTGATCAAATCGAGCATTTATTGTTGCCATCAACACAGTGCACATATATATTTTCCATACTTTCTCTAAAACATACATTATTATTATAAGTTTTGATCGAAGGTAAAACAATTAGGTAAATAAGGCACAAAATTGTTATATTTTTTGGCAACGACTGAGTGCAGTGCCTTGACAAAACTTAAAACTCGCAGTGGTCAGTGTCAGTGACATGACTTTTATGTCTCCGGGACCTCTTCGAAGCCCGGCAGGGGCAAACATTTGTTCGATGAGTATAGATGTTTGTTCCCGGGTCTTGATTGTTTGTGTATTTTGATTGTATGTGTCCATGCCTCCCGCGGTACAGGGAATCCTATTGCGGTCTAAGTATGATAAAAGAAATGAATAAGTAAGTATATTAAATCTCAGTACCTTATAGTACAAAGCAATCGCTAACATTTTTCTATATCGTCCAGAAGGTTCAGGTGGTGCTTCAACCGGTACTATCTCTTGAGATAAGCTCTCAAGAGCTAGTTTAAGTGTCTCTTCTGTAAATGGATCCTTTCCGGCTAGTAAAGTTTCTGTTTTATTTGCATGAATGAATGCAGGAGATATACTTCCGTACACTATAGTAGCCTTATCGAGTAGCGGTGACTTAGGACGAAACTTGAATAGGAACCCAGCGTTGACTACAGCATGAGCATTTTGCGCACGGGGCATTATCTGAAATATGATTGTTATTTTCAGCAAATATTTAAGCATAAAACTTGTATATGTGTATAATAAAGAAGAACTCTTTGACAAAGTTTTTGATGCCAAATAGTACATTGAAATACCATCACTTCACATCAAGTGGGGTAGGGATGAAACACAAGCTTTTAATATTTTAAAATTGTATAGTAATATGATATTATAATTATATATCTGCAATTAATAATACATAAGATAAATTAATTTGAATCTATTCAAGATATTGTCTGTTCGTATGTTTTATTGTATCGCAACAATAAAATTATTTCTATTCTATTTTTTTCTATTGATTAATAGCACAACTCGAGTAAGAAGGCTTATGCAGGTTTTAGGTTTCAAATTACCTTATATGTTTTGAGAAAACAACATTTAGACAAAGGCGGTAGCAAGACGTTGATAATTATTTTCCCTTTCATGTTAGTTCTCAAAAAATCTGGCATTGATACTATTTGAGTTTTGGTACTGCTTTCAGCTGAAAAAACAAATATTTTAAACAATTTTACGGTTGATATACGGTGTCACGTAATAGTACAAGCTTAGCCTGCAGAACTTAGAAGTTCTGCATCGTTTATCAAGTACAATATACTAAAACTTATTTATTACGTAAATTTATGAATACGAGAATATATCAACATGGGTGCTCCATCATAATGTGGCCGCGAGTATTATAATTAAATATTAATTAATTGATTTAAAAAAAAATTCTCTTGTTTTTTAAAGTATCATACACCTCACAGCAATATATGACGATAAAACATTAAAAATCACGGTTGCCACTGAGCACTTAGTCGCATCTATTCGCGGCCAGGTGTAAACAGGTATGAATTTGTTATATTTGGCACCCCCGCACTAGGTTTCCCTGTGTCGCGGGAGGCATGGACACACACAATCACAACACAAACAACCAAGACATGGGACTAACATCTACACTCATAGCACAAATGTTTTGCCCCTCACAAGTGTTTACAATGTACAATCATTATTTAAACAAATGAAAGCTATATTTTTTCTGTGAATGTAATTATGTAACACAAGAACCACTTGCATAAAATCAAATGTTTTTCAATCAATCAAATTTTCTTTACCATGAAAAACCGAAGTTTTATTAATCATAAATATTATTAATTTGTTATTAAATAATAATTTTATCAATTTTAGAAAGTCAACTAAATTTTTCACTTTAAACTAACACTAGGATAAGTCGCACTTTAATATATGCCGTATTAAGATATTAATATAATATTAAATAAGTATTAAGGATCTTTAACAGTAACCCTTATTTTGGCTAAATTTACATAAGCACCATTAAATCATCAAATCATCATTCACAGAAAAAAAAGCTTTCATTTGGTACATAAATAATAAAAAATAAAAAAATTAAGCCTTGCTGAGATATTCGGCCAAGTGCCTAATGGCAACCGTGATTTTTCTAAGTCTTAGGCTTCTGGTCCCAAAATTTAAAACGGCGGATTTTAAAATTTAACAGTTGGTCAAACAGTTTTTACCATACAGTTAACCGCCGGTTAATTGATAATCGAACGTTTAATTTTGGTCAACTCCACCCTTAATCCTGTTAAATAACCTTACCAACACCAAATAACCTTCTTACCAACAGTTATCATAGCTCCAACAGTTTCGAAGATCAGGAACAAATCCGACTGGAATTCATTGTTTAAATATTTCAAGAAGAGGTTACCACCAATTGTTCCTATCTGTAAACAATTTTATTGTACTAATAAAATAAGAATGGGCATGAAACATTTCATTTAGTTTGAATTTATTCATTTGACCAAGAGCAAGAGTGTAAAGTGATAAAAAAAATGACCAGTCGCGAGTGAATAGGTTCCTTCTAAGTTTGCGTGCTCCACCTTAGACCGCGTCGTCGCTTAACATCAACTTAACAGGAGAGACAGTGGTCAAACGCAAGCTTATAATCTTTAAAAAAAAAAAAAAAAAAAAAAACATTATTAGAACTATTTGTATCGTACGAGCACACTGCTGTATGGTCGAAATAATTATATGTACGTAATGGCTACTTGTTTCACATGTGGGTAAGGTTGGTTTATAGAATGAGTGATAGTGATCGGACTGAAACCTGAGCAGAGGAACCCTGAGCTTAGCGAAAGTCACAAACAGGAAACGCTAAAAAATTTCACCATCAAGTGAAACATAACAATTTTCACCATACTAGGACTAACGAGGAACTTGCAAGGCGCGTCAGGAAGGATTCTTTCAAAGGATTCCTTTACACTTTTCACTAAATTTTTTTAAGTGCTCTCTTCTCTGATTGGTTGGGGAGTTGACAGTAGCTTCGTCAGGTACGTGATCAAATTTTAAAATCTTTTTACTCGCTTATAAATAGAATTAAAATTTGCGGTGAGAAATCAGCTGAATTGTGTTTACTTGTCATTGACTAAATACTTAGCTGTGTATTATGGTGGAAAAGAAAATATACTTCGCACCAGTCGCATTATATAACAAGATTAGTAGCAAATAAAATAATTATTTTTTGACAGTAAAAGTGACAATCTACTTCAATCGCCTAAATTAGTTTACGTGGATGGCATATTTTATCAGTTAATTTGATTTAAAAACCAAACGACTAAACCGATTTCAAGATTTATATGGGACCTACTGCTACTGGGACCTAGCACACAAATAAAAGTATCGTCTAAATCGATTCATAATTGGCGGAGTAATCGGGGAACATACAAAAAGGCGACGAATTGAGATCCTCCTCCGTTTTCAATTCGGTTAATAAAACTAAAAATAATACATAATTATTTTATTATGCATGAAAGTAATAAGCAAAATATTAAACAGTGGTAGGTTACTTTTCACTGTTTCTACGGGTATAACGTGGTACTTACGCGTAGTCGATATCACGATCGACAATTGTTTCGGCTTCTTACGGAAGCCTTGAGTGCGGTGCAAAATGTGCGAATGAAAAAAGTGCTAATTGTATACATTTTTGCCGGGTACTACGACTATAAACGTTGTTGTATCGAAGTTATTTAATCACACAATGTGCAATAAGTTGTAATATAACTTATTGCACATTGTGCGTTTATATGTTTAAAATAAATATATTACTTTTATAATATTTATGTAATATATTATAACCAGCCGGCTTATACCTTATAAGCTCACATGACATGCGCCCCTGGGGGTGTCTGAAGTATTTTAACTCCCATACTGATGAATCTTATAACATTTTTAACATTCCTGTTAGCTGTTGTTAGATTCGTCTATATGCCCGAGTATATGAATCAGTGAACGTGAATTTCAACCACTTCAAAGCGTCAGATTTATCTGAAACCTTGCACACTTATCAATGATCAATCACAATGCATTAATTTAAGTAGTTTGTCCCATCATCTTTCAAACGATCTCCAAGGTTAACAATGTTTTTATTTTTTTGTGCGAAACGTGTTTTTTATAAACTATGTCCATCGATCTAGCTTTTGACTCTAATTTAACTATCGGACTAAAATTGTTCATACTCACATTTCTCACAGGTATGTGCGCCACTAAATCCATGTGATCATAAAGCTGCTTCAGGTATACAAAATCGTCCTTTTCTTTAGAAAGTGATTGAAAAACTTCCATCATTTCTGACAGAGTCATGCCTGCACCTAAGATCAGGTTCATGTCAAGTTTAAAGCCTTTGATTTCTGCTACATTGAAAATGTCTATCACGTTTGCTGGATATTCTGTGACGTGATAAACACCTGAAAATAGAAGGCCAATTCTTAACAATTTACAGGTAGTAATTCTGTTAATCACTATAACTAGCTAAAATTCTCGAAAATTATTTCAAATAATAAGGTCTTATGCCATTTCTACAAGAATTTTAATTTATAGAACGCCTTATTAGCGTTATGAGTATTATTTAGTAAGCGCTTTTAATCTCTTATGTTAGAAGAGTTTTTGCGCTTAGCAGTTCAAGTTGGCACCAAATAACATGTTGACTTATTTTACCTAAAATTACCCGCATTGTAATTAAGATTACTAAATAATTAATTAACAAAAAAAGACGTGTGGCACTCGGGGACTGCCGCGGTAAAGCTATTGCATAGCATTTTTTATCAACTTATACAATTAATATATTAATAACTTATGCAGTAACGCCGATACAACCAATGCCACCTAGAGGCGAGTTGCTGAACTAATCAGACAAGCGTGATATTTCAAAAAAGTCATTAAAAGTTCAGCTATTCATCGATAGATGGCAAATCTAAAAAGTATCACCGCTGTGCCGGTCGGAGTGGGGGGTGTTAGGTTATTTTCGTTACGGAATCCTGGATTCGGTCTCCACGCTCAAGGCCCGCGATAGAAGCTATGCAATAGCTTAAAAAATCTCTCTATAATCTTTCTGAAAACAGGATAATCTCAGACTTTCCGTTTTCATTTAGAGGTACGACGCAAATGTCTTAAAAATATTACTTGTGCATTTAGAAATAAACCGTTTGTACTTGAGGGTAATTTGAATTAAAATTGAATATTAATTAAACTAAAACAAACTCTTTCAGTGCTATTTTAAAATATTTTTATAATATCCAGCTACTATACTATAATAACCAGCTATATGTTTGAGCAATATTATGCTTGGTCTCGAGTTATCAGATAATAATACAATACCAATATAAAAAAAAAACAAACAAATATAATAGAATGTGTCCTGCCCAGTGCCACTTGAGTACACTTGTTATTTTCTTTATGTCTATTATTTTTGTTTGTTTTTTCCTGATATTGGTTTTTTTAATGTTATGTTTGTATATGTTATGTTAGTATTATCACAGATGGACAAAACGTCTAACGGAATGGGTTTCAAGAGGCAGTAAAAGAAAAAAAAAACTAAACCAAATAAAAAGTGGAGATACATCTTCAATCAGAGATGTGAACCCCTATAGATGCGAGAGGTGAGACCAGGGATGTGTGGAAAGCTTTAGGCGAGACCTATGCTGCAGAAGCGACTACTACAAATACTAATTCAGTCATCTAAGTACATCAATTGCTATCATATAAGTATAGAACATTCGTAAACCAAACCTATTATATCTCCAGAAATTAGTTTTAAAAAAAATACCGTCTTTCTATAAGTACCACATCCGATGAATAAATCTAGGGTGAGGTAAAAATGGTGAAATTAAATGGTGGAAAGACGGTGTACAATATTTCGCAGTTGTAAGACGCTGGGTGTAAGACGTACCTAATACAAAATATTATATTTTTACATAATACTGTTAATGTTCATGTTTTTCTACATTTCTTTCACAGGCAGCGCCTTGCGCTTTCACTCGCATGGATTACGATTTTATATGTAATTATACCGTTTGAATATTATGTGTGTCATCAATTTTTTATTCTGAGCATAACATATGAAAACGTAAAAATGTGAAGGTTTACCTTGACCCGTATTGCCAGCGATCAGCTTATATTCTCCGTTAGACATTCCTTTGAAAACATCATCTAAATTATAAGCTCGATACCATTTCTTCTGTGAGGAATATTCTATTTCAAGCATTTTATTCTCCATCACAAATGTAAAATCATTCGTTTGTTTTTCTGGATTAATGCATTTCTTATGACGGCATTTTGTAGCGCATTTGACTCCACAGGGTTTCAATATGGACAGGTCTTCAAGATCACACAACTTGTCCAGAAGACTCTGGTCAGCATCCGAAGCGAAGGATTTAAAAGCGTCTGCTATAGGCCTGTAACCTGTGCATCTGCACATATTACCAGCAAATGAGTTTTCTATTTCTTCAGACGTCATATTTTTGTTACGAGATTTGTAGAGGCTGTAAAGCAAAAGCAAAGAGAATCAGTTAGAATTATGTTTGTCCTTTTAACTTTTCAGCAGTAATTATAGCAGACATGTTGTAAGATTACATCGGTAATTATATTTAATTTGTAACAAGTAACTTACACTTTACTTTACTTAACTTAGTACTATAAAGTACTTACTTCATATAATATGTTGGTTTTTTTTAAAGACCGAGTGAGGAAAAAGAAATTTAAAAAAAAAATCGGAGTCTTAAATCCGCGAGTGAAGAGGTAGCTTCTACGTTTGCGTGCGGTCTAAGGTGTACTTAAACCGCGTCGTCACTTAACATCAGGTGAGACTGCGGTGAAACGTAAGCTTACGTAGTAACCTTTAAAAAAATCGATTCGTATGTATGTACTTATTCTGAGCTATACATCCCAGTTAAAGGTTTTCTAAAACATGTTAGATGCCGTAATCTTAGAATTTCTTAGAAAATCAAATAGTCTAAATAAAATATGTATGATATGGACGTGTACTTGAATTCTTTCTTAAAATTTATTATTTTATTTTTTTATTGGTTAAACTATACTACAGACTCAATGGTCCGGTACCTTTTTTGATTAAATTTAAATATATAATATATATATAAAAATATTAATTAAACATAAAGACAAGCGTACACTAGAACACTAAATAATCAAAAAACTAAATGAGTCCTCTTTTTGTATTTTTTTCATTTTTATACTAAGTTAATTATACTCTTCCTATTATTATTATAATTATATATATAAATAGTTACTGACTGCGAATACTTCACAATTATATTATTATATTAACGAACCTGTACATGTTCATGATCCATCCAGGAGTACAGTACCCACACTGAGTTCCGTTGAATTTGGCTAGTCGGCTCTGGATCTCATGGTATCCTATCGTTCTGTTCCCCACCCCCTCGACCGTTGTCACTTCCCATCCATGACAGGAGAGAACGGAGACTAAGCACTGTAAATTAAAAGAAAAAAAAAATCTTAGGTTTGAATCTTTGGTTAAGTTTCGTGATGCAGAACTATGCTGTGAGGCTATAATATATTCATCATACACATGCCTCCCCCATTGTAAAAACCGGTTGAAAGCGGTCCGCATTCAGCGTTTTATTGCGATATTACTCAGGTCGTTTGTCCACCTAGCCGGCGGACGTCTTACACTGCGCTTGACAGTCCGTCGTCTCCAATCGAGGACTTTTTGAACCCATCGGCCATCAGTTCCCTAATAATTATATGTCCTGCCCACACCCACTTCGAATTACTAATCTGCTGGGCTATGTTCCTGACTTTCGTTCTTCTACGGACCTCTGCATTTCTGATTCGATCATCAATCATTAATATACACACACTCATCGACATATATTTTTACATAAATATTAAAAATTCATTATTTATTGATTATTTAGAAATGTAAGTGATTTCTTACTGAATTTACAGCGAAAGTCTTCACTTGGTTCTCCGGGGGTAATGGGGCTTTAACGGTGACCACGCATGCACCGCATCCCCCTTCATGGCACATAGCTTTAGTACCACGGAGGTCCGCGACGTTCCGGATGTAATCATTGAGGGATACATCAGGACCAAATCGACCATCCACTGAAAAAAAAATTAAGCAAATCACGTACTTCCATGACAACTCACGGCTTCCTCCTTTACTTCTTTGGAAATTCAAACTTAGTTGTGATGACGTTGTACTGTACGGGTTCGTCTGTACGCATGCAGAAATACTCAGGTATTTGCGCAGTAAACTAGTAAAGTACCTATTAAAATTCCATATATTCCATTAAAGTAATAAAACAATGGCCTACTACTACACTATATTAAGTGGGGCTAATACTTTAGGAGGTAGTTGTTCCCGTGCCCAAATACATCCCTCAGCTATAATAGCTCAGTGTTTTTTTTACGTGACAACAACTACGAGTATAAGGGTGGAGTTCACCCAAATGTAATTTTTAAACGTCCGATTATCTTTTAACCGTCGGTTAACTTTATGGTAAATAGTGTTTGACCGATGGTTAAATTGATAGTTGGACGTTTTAAACTTTGGTGAACTCCACACCTAACTCTAGTACAAACCATGCAGTATCGGATAGACAGTCGATAGGCATGCAACTCTGTTCTGGTGTTGTAAACATTCAATTCGAAGGCCGGTTGGCGCAGTTGGTAGCACTCTGCCTTCTGAGCCGCTGGTCCCGGGTTCGATTCCCGGACAGTTCAAACATTTGTGCGTATGAACATGTCTCTTTGACCTGTGTCTGGGTGTGTATATGTATATAAGTATATATATCAGTCATCAGGTTGCCATAGTACTCAGGTACCAGGTTACCGTAGGCTCTGCCTAGTTTGGGACCTGAAGACCTTGTGTGAATGGTAATTAAAAAAAAAAAAAAAAACGGGTCGCCGGCCTTTTGTTTCGCTTTTCAATTGACTACAGAGGGCTGAAGTGTTTGGCTTCATCATCATCATTATCTCAGCCATAGGACGTCCACTGCTGGACATAGGCCTGTTTGTTTGGCTGCCTGTTTTGCTTATTAAATCCCAAAGATGGAACAGTACGCTGCCGAAACGCACTCTATGCTCCAACGTTATTGAGGGCATCGGGTCATTTCTGAGGAGCTGTTTCGCTCCTCTCACGTTTGACTCCCGTTAGGACTTAGCCGAATCATCCCACCAATGACAACTGTAATTACTTGATTAGTGACCATTGACTAAGCTTGTGTTTTATGTGAAGAGTGTTTCGACTGCACATAATACCGTAAGCGCTTTTCATTCCATTGTCACCTTAATTAAACGCTAATAAATTATAACAAATAAAAATATGAATATGAAATATGAAAAATACATACCTTCATATCTTTTTCCGTTTATATTAAATGATATCCTTGACATGTCTTTTTTTCTGTAAAGAATACAGTATTGCAGATATTTCTATTACAATTATACTTCGTGTAATTAAAATCCATCTCAACATACACATCTCTCATTTCTCTCCACCTCTTTTGCTGACTAATACACAGATCCACCGCACTATAATCAGTGTATTTTTTTAAATAACGCTACATATTCTGCAAGTATTTTTATTTTATAAAAATAAAAAATAAAAAATAATTAAAAAAAATTGCAAGCTTAACATATGTTATTTTAGTACCTGAAACGGTACCAGAATACGTAGCGTTAGCAGTAATGTAAGCTTTTATATCCCTTGTTTTTCGACAATACGTCACAAGACTACGTGTCTACGACTACGTCTTACAGGAAAGGCTGTGACTACGTGTACTACATGCGATAATAGAAAGTTTTGCTAACTGTTTATATATTGTCTTATTTATCATATTGCCTTGGGATATTGCACCCTCCATCTCTAACTGCGGGTGCCATGCAGTGGATTTTGTATGGCTGAGATGTTGATGATGATCATATTAATCTAAATATTCAAATAGGTACCCGCACCGACGCTCTAGTTTCAAAAAGGCTCGCTTGGGTAACTGTTGCGTTTTAGAACTCTCACAAAAATGATCACGGGTTCTTTTTTGAAAGCTTGTCAGGCGGCATTGAAAGAGAAACTCACTGAATAAAATAAACGAGATAGCTATATATTCCGGTCTTCACAAAAGTTATTGTCAGGGCGCCGAAAGAATTCTAATGCAAAATAATTTATTCAATTCATGCATCGTTTATGGAAGTCAACTCATGTTGAGACATTGGGGCCGTAGGGACCGAGCGCCCGTCTTGTATTCAAAGATTTATCAGAGCGGCTAGTCAGAGCGACCTCTGAGCAAAATCCTGACTTTTATCTTGTACAAAAATTAATTAATTATAAGCAATGGTATCATTACAAAATCAAGGTAGTGTAGGCTCAGTGAGTAAAAACTGGAGTACATACAAATACACGGAAACGCACACACAGGTGTTAGTTTTACACAACCTATTGTGCATTTTGTCAAAGCATAGGGAGGCAATTCTTCTGCCTAATTATAAAATAAACATTTGAAGGGGACCATAGCTGCCATCACTGCCAGCCCAGATTAAGAATAAAGCGGATCAGGTGCATGTACATTATTTATGCCGACCAAGCTTGAGGAGCTAGGGCCCCATCTCCCCTTGTTATTAATTATATTATTGATTGAAGCTACGGTTTCAGAATATTTATTATCTCAAAAGAATTACATTCACTTACTGGCTATATAATAACTTAAAAATAAATACATAATGTGCCGTAGCTCATAGTTTACAAACGCATTTATACTAATTAATTAGGAATTACACTTTCGAACAACAATAGTAAAACATTATCCGCTAAAAAAATATGTTTGCATTGCTGCGCCGCACCGCGCAAAGTCTAGTCGCATGAATTCTTAGATAGACAACAATGGTCGAATGTACTAAGGCTGTGCTCACGGTTACAGGCGGCAGCGACTTTAATGGCTTTATGAAGTTTTATAGATATTTTACATACAACAATATCTTAATTATGAAAAATCTTTCAAAACATGTTGCTTTAACAATCTAAAAGCTACAACTATATAATACTTCTCCAGTGTAGGTAAAACACGACTAAAAAAAATAGATAATGACGGTTCTAAACTATACTAAAATAAAACAATGCAAAATGAAAATAATATCCAAAGATTGCGTGAAATAACATGTGTATAATTTCACAAAATAATCCATGGTTGCTTTTTGTATGGAATACGCAAAAAAAACCTTGTAACACTTTGATCGCTGCCACGTGCCATATTTAAAAGTAAGGACACAGCATAATACTGACTATTTCCACAACACTGATCTTCAGCCTAAATGCTTAGTGACACAATCCTACCCTACTAATATTATAAACGGGAAAGTTTGTGTGGATGTGTGTATGTGTGTATGTTTGTTACCTCTTCACGCTCAAACAGCTCCACCGATTTCGATGAAATTTGGTATGGAGATAGCTTATACCCAGGATTAACACATAGGCTTATTTTAATCTTCACCATCATCGCAGTTTTTCAGCTCGCTGGTACAACCGCGAGGGGTCGCTAGTGCATGATATATCTAATAAGGGTGCTGTTCACCAAAATTTAAACGTCCTATTATCAATTAACCGTCGGTTAACTGTATGGTAAAAACTGTTTGACCAACGGGTAAATAATAATCGGACGTTTTAAATTTTAGTGAACTCCAAGCTTAGTATAACAGATTTTTTTTGTACTTTTTGTCATAGAATTTAATAATTTAAATAAATAAAACTTTTATTTCATGCAGCTTATACATTTTTATAAAATGTGATTTATATTTTTTTAATAAATGGCAACATTTGCGTGCTATACTTTAACGCATTGGATAACATAGAAAAATATTTGTTCTCCATGAGTAACAGAACTGCTTGTGAAAACGGACCAACACTCCGAAATATTCCTATTCGTCTCTCTGACGGCAATGTAATATATATTATTAACCTTGTTACAATGGAATATGTTGGTTGTTTAACCCATACATAGATATATGAGTCTGCTTTAAATCAATTTTGGATTTTGATCTTAAATTTAATCCTGAATGACAAATGTTATACGATAAGCAATATTAGTATATTACATAGTTATCAGAGCGTTTGATCGATGCGTGACCAAAATGCTGGCAGAACAATTCAGCATTGCAATTCAAGGTGGCAATGCTGCTAGCATTCTGGGCACGCTGCCAGCTGATAGCGGGTTAGAAAATTTGAGTTATCCATAGGCTGCCAATAGCTAGTGGATTGCTCAAATGTTATTGTAGTAGCTAAAGTATTGTAATTAGTTATTCGTAATTTATATTAGTTACTACGATTATTGTTATTAATTATAATAGGTACGCTCCTCCGCTGCCGGAAATAAAACTTCTCTCGGAGAATCATCAAAGATGTACTATAGACTTATTACCATAGACTAGTCGCCAAATTTACCTCAACAAATATTTTTTTATTTATTTATTAACATTCACACAAGGTCTTCAGGTCCCAAACCAGGCAGAGCCTGTACTATGGTAACCTGATGACTGATATATATACTTATATACATATACACACCCAGACACAGGTCAAACATAAAAAATAAATATTAGAAGACTAATTCTTTGTGAATCAAAGTTTTACTTCAAATAAAGACGTACATAACACAAGAACATAACCTTGGTTTCTAATGTTGGTACGTGTTTACTGCCGTCTTCAAACGATAGCGATAACGATATGATAGAAACGATAATAGAATCTATTATTATGTCTTATTGTTTACTCCTTTCCATACTTATTTATAGCATATATTGTAAAGTATACACATAAATAGTTGCTTATTGATTTATTCACACAAAACATATTACACAATCATTAACCATTTATTAATGGCTGGCCGGTTGGCGCAGTTGGTAGCACTCTGCTTTCTGAGCCGCTGGTCCCGGGTTCGATTCCCGGACAGGTCAAACATTTGTGTGCATGAACATGTCTGTTTGACCTGTGTCTGGGTGTTTATATGTATATACGTATATATATAAGTATATATCAGTCATCAGGTTACCATAGTACAGGCTCTGCCTAGTTTGGGACCTGAAGACCTTGTGTGAATGTTAAAAAAAATAAAAAAAATCTGACCCGGCTTTACCTCACAATTTAATACTATTATTTTCAATTAACTTAAGATATAACGTTTATTTATGTGTGTGTATTGACTTGTCTGACATCCTTCTTGGGTATTGCACGAATTAAGTTGCATTATTGTTAATCTGATTTAGTATTTCTTCTTCGTATTCATTTATATTATTTTGGCTTGCCATCGCTCGACTAACTTGCACGCCTGAGGGCAAATTATGACCTAAGATCATGAATACTACTTTTGGACCTCAAATGTGTTCCATCCATTCCATTTGTGTACTCGTGTTTTGGGAAAATAAATTATTCATAGTCTTATTTTTATTCTTAACCATTCGCTACAACCGCGCCATGTTTTTCTATATCCAGTGTCACAAACCCACAGAGACTATAATAGTTTACGATTATAGGGCTTGGCACGAAGTACCAATGTAACTAAAGATTTCCATACACAACACATATTAGCTGTTGTATGCTATTTTTCGCAGCTTCGCTCGCGTGAGCTACACGTAGGTACAGCCCTAGACAAAGTAACATTCTACAAGCGTTATCTAACGCGTTAACATAAAAAATGTATAAAAATGACACTCAAAGCTATATATTCCGTGATCAACGAATTTAAAGCGCTAGCCTCCGCTAGCCTCCGCCCAGACAAGATGCATCGATTCTGCATTCGATGCATCTTGTCTGGGCTTTTTTCAAAATAAATGTAGCCTATGTATTATTCCAGGATCTAACCTATCTCCATACCAAATTTCATCAAAATCGGTAACGCCATTTCAGCATGAAGGAGTAACAGAGGTTTTTGAAGTATTTTACTATCCCACGGGAACAGCAATTATTTGCGGGATGAAAAGTACCCTATGTGTTAATGTAAGATCTAAACTATCTTCATACTCAATTTTATCGAAATCGGTGCAGCCGCCATGAGCGTGCAGTAACAAACATACACACTTACATACAAACTTTCGCCTTCATATTATTAGTGGGATTAGAATAAACATAATTTGAAAAATCATCATCGTAAAAGAAAATTTATTGTCAGCCGTAAGCAAATTTTCAATGTTATATTGTACACTAGAATGGAGACCACGGACTGGCAAGCGCAGCATAGGACGGCCACCGAACAGGTGGACAGACGACCTGACTAAGATCGCAGGCAAGGGCTGGATGCGGGCCGCTTCCAACAGGTCCTTGTGGAAATTCATGGGGGGGGCCTATGTCCAGCAGTGGACGTCCTATGGCTGAGATGATGATGATGATTGTACACTAAAATTATAAGATTTTTAAGTGACAAGTGTCCGCCATAGTGAGGAAGAAATATACATGCTATATTTGTTGTAAAATTTATTATGGTGCAAAAAATAATTTGAATTATGGAAATACTTGAAACACAGCGAAATACTTTAGGTGAAGTAGCAGTGACTAATATGTTTATGTAGATAGCTGGGTGCTTAATTGTATACCTATTTAGGTGTTTGCGTTGTTTGAACAAAATATCGTCACGTTTGGTTAAAATTGGGTAAATATTTTGATTATGCATTCTTTTCGGGTTTACAACGTATAAGTGTGTGAAGCAACACACTCAAAAGGATAAATCTAGACTGTACTGTATTCATACCAAAGATATAAAACTACTAGGTGCGCCTCGGGGTTTCACTCGCGTCAACTACGGGGCTAAAAAATCTGGAGCTGGTCACCCTTATTCCCTAGGGTTATAAAAAAAGTTTAGGAACTTATTCTCAGACGTACCAACACAATATAAAACCGGACAAGTGCGTGTCGGACTCGCCTACCCAGGGTTCCGTTGTTAACTCAATTTGGACCGCCACCGTTCCTTGCATAAATACCCTGTTTTTTATGATTTAATTACAAATGTATAGTTTTCTGATTTTGCCTGATACTTGTAGTATAAAACGGTATAACTTGCCAATTTTCATAGTTCTAGGGCAACGGAACATACCCTATAAATTTTGATTCATTTTTTTACGGTAACTTAAAAGTTTAATTTTTTCACAGCTTCAAGAAACTGTACACGTGAGTATATCATTTCAAATTCAACTCGATACTTCTACGCGCTTCCGAGGTAAAGGGTCTTGACAGACAGACAGACAGGCAACAAAGTGATTCTATAAGGATTCCGTTTTATATCTTTTGACGTACGGAATCCTGAAAATCCTAAAAATGCGTTTAGCCGTTTTGGAGGAGTTTGGTTACAAGCACTGTGACACGAGAATTTGATTGTGGGTATTTCGGAATCGACGGGTGAATTTATTTTTACAATGTTGAAATTTTTTTTTTTATTCCCTTAGAGGATATGCTCGTATATATAAGTGACATTAAAATTATTTTGTTCCCCATATCTCAACCCATTTGCGAATGTACATACAAGACATGTCAAAATAGTTAACTAATTTTATTATAATAATTAATAACTAATATTAACGAATAATTATCGATATACTTATGTATAAAAATATGATCTTTTTTTAAATTAACATCATCATCATCATCATCATCATCATCATGTCAGCCATAAGACGTCCACTGCTGAACATATCCCTCCCCCATGGGGGGTATTGCCATTACTCGCCACGCTTGGCATGCGGGTTGGCTAACGCAGTATATTTTATGACCCTCAGAAAGCGCTGCTGCCTATCTTTTGGTACGTGATCCCTTAGCCGACTCTTACGGCACCCGAGGGAAGAGATAGGGGGTTTACAATTCTAAGCCGGTACCACCACGGCACAAGCCACAGCACACACAGCAAATTAACACAATTGTGTTTAAATATGTTATGATTACGAATATAAACCATGTATGAATACAAAAATATACGCGGTCGCCGTGGCGCAGTGGTCAGTGACATGACTTCTTTGTTTCCGGGGACCCTGGGTTCGAATCCCGGCCGGGGCAAACATTTGTGCGATGAGTGTGGATGTTTGTCCCGGGTCTTGGATGTTTGTGTGCTGTGATTGTGTGTGTCCATGCCTCCCGCGACACAGGGAATCCTAGTGCGGGGGTCTAAATGTACTAAAAAAAATATTTAAAAAAATGAAAACCTATAAATGGCGTTACTAAAATGTATCAATATAAATTTATTTATTGATTAGTATGACGTTTCTCCAAAAATTGTTTTAACTTGTTAAAATTATATATATTTATTTTTACATTATATACAATCTCAATTACTAGGATAAAATATTACACGTAACCTTAGTATTGTATAATTATGAAGAATATCTCTTATTGTACACATTTTGTATTAAGTTTTGTAAAGATCGTGAATTCCAGAACACTAGTCACCCTAGTGTAGAATTCATGGATCAACACCAAACGTCCTATATAACTGAACCATAATCTTTCCATTATAATATTGTGTCTTATATGATTAGCCCAAGCCTTTTCCTATCAAATAAATAAAATTAAAAAATATATATATTTCTTATTTTTAGACTTTCGCGATTCGAACACATTGTTATTAAATCAAACGGGGCTTAATCGCGAGAAAAACATTTAGTAATTTATTTACCTCGACGTTTCGACCAAGTTGCATTGGTCGTGGTCACGAGAACACTCTGAGACTTTGAGTCTTCTCGTGACCACGACCAATGCAACTTGGTCGAAACGTCGAGGTAAATAAATTACTAAATGTTTTTCTCGCGATTAAGCCCCGTTTGATTTAATAACAATATATATATTTCCTTAATGCTTTGAGCAACTCAGCTACGACTGTTGGTAACTCTATTCTCGCCATTATAAATCATTTTTTAAATACATCAGTTCTACAGTCAATTGAGGTTACCTAATTATGTAACACGAGTGATAAGTACAACATTTAGTTACCTTATTGGTTACACTGTCAATTTGTAAATCACTTACTAAGGCACACGACCATCGCTAAGCTAAACTGTACCGACAATGAATGTTAAGTTTTCGGTTCTGTACGACAAGGTTCGGCATCATTAACTCAATATGTTAGACGGTGATTGTGTTAAGCGGAAATATAATGCCACGATTGGTTCCGTATGTAACACAATATAGAACTATACTACTGCTATACTAAAAAGCTGGTTGATTTATTTTTTGGTACTTGTATCTTTCATGTTTTTTTTAGTTACTAATTATAATTATGTTTGTGTCGCAAAATAGTTTTCTTTTAGTTAACGTAGTTTACATATAAATGCATCCTATAATGATATTACGATCTAGCCTAAAAAAGCTAGCAGTTCACTTTGGTGACCTTGTAATCCATTTTAATTCCAAGCTATAATCTTAAGTGTGGTATTCATTGTTGTGTCCTAGAGGTAACTTTTTCATTATGCTCAAACTTGCATTAAATTATGTTATGACTTGAGCTTCAATATTGTCATCTATTTTTTTATCGCCGATGATCTAGCAATAGATTTTGATTAGATTTTTTAGGTTTTTGTTAGAATTGGACAAGGCTTTGCGGTGCGAACTGCAAAGCCTTGCTCAGACGCGCTGAGCTTGATGTTTCAAGATTTATACAGAAAATGCTCAGTTTTTGCTTTGATTTTGATATCATTACTAAACAAAGAGTTAACTTCGCCTTAACAATACTATAAAAAGATGACTAATGTCGTCTTAACAATATTATGAAAACATGATAATTAGGTCATCGCGCCGGGTCACGGGTCATTCGACGCGGGCTTGTTAGGGCATGATGCGTTAGCACTTTGCGCGGGTAAGCGAGCGACACGTCTGCTCTCAACAGAAATCGAACGATTACTGAAGAAAATACTTTTGATATATGTGTATATACACACACATACACATATATATGTGTTTTAGATTGATTTAGGCACTTTGTGCCGTGGGGTACCGGCTTAGAATAGTACCCCCCCCCCCATCTCTTCCCGTGGGTGCCGTAAGAGTCGGCTAATGGATCACGTACCAGGAGGATGGGCAGGAGCACCTTCTACCAGGTGGATGGGCAGGAGCGCCTTCTGAGGACCAAAATAAACTGCGCTCGCCAATCGGCAGGCCAAGCGTGGAGAGTATTGGCAATACTCCCCCATGGGGGAGGCATATGTTCAGCAAGTGACGTCTTATGGCTAACATGATGATAATGATGATGAGGCACTTGGTGTACACTTGTATACACTTAGTACATTGTTGCCAAATAATCTTTTATGAACCGATAAATCAATCTAGAAACAGCGGATGTTTGAGCACCTATATTATTATTATTTTTCTATACTGTATAGGTACCATTATCTATGCGTCACTATATATCTAACTATAGCGTTTGCCAATATAATTTCACATGTAGGTCAATGACGATGTGATTGAAGATGTTATCACACTTGACTTATAATGCTGGCTCCCAAGGACGAGAGCCAGCAAGGAGAGTGAGGTGAGGTGAGGGTGGTAGCTAGCCAGGCGGGTAATCAATAGTACCTTACCAGCATACTATGAATTTGAAAACGGCGTTACCTTCACCGAAAGTTCAAGCCGTCTTGGTGGGGATCATACAGGCGTCCATCAGTTTGACAGCCGACGCTCCCACCGCTGAGCTACCATCGCTTCAAAACTGCTTTTTATAAGTACTAGCTGCGCCCCGCGGTTTTGCCCTCGTAGTGATGATTTATGATGATGAAAAGTAGCCTATGTGTTATTCCGGGACCAGAAGTATTTACATACTAAATTTCATCCAAATCCGTCATCAACCCGTTTAAGCATGAAAGAGTAACAATCATCCTTATAAAATTTTGCGATTATAATATTAAGTATACCCGCTGCCAACCTTGGACCTTGTGGAAATCAATGGAAAAGGCCTATGTCCAGCAGTGGACGTCCTATGGCTGAGATGATGATGATTAATGTTAAGTAGGATTATATCTAGAAGTCTTTAGAATATGCTCATATCGCGCGTATTAATTTCAAAGCGGGTAGTTCTCTCATATTTGCGTTCCGGGCGCATTCCGTTATGAAGTGGTGTACGTCATCTTAAATTCCATATAACTTGCAATTAAGGCGATCTATTAGGATCATGTCTGGAGCGCATTCTATGAGAAATACCAAATGCGGCTTATGTGTAAGTTTATTAACATACTAGCTGCGCCCGGAGGTTTTACCCGCGCGGTGATAAAAACCGATGATTAAATAAGCCTAGGTATGTGTTAATCCAGGGTATCAGCTATCTCCATACCAAATTTCTTCACAATCCATTCAGCCTTTGAGGCATGAAAGAGTAACAAACATACATCCGTACTTTCGCACTTATAATATTAGTAGAATTCTCATGTCTACATTCACTACAACAGCCTTTTGTTCTATAATCTTTATCTATTAAGCGATAGGTATCCAGGAATTTATGTGTAAAAAAAATAATCAGAAAATGGAGCCAATTTCAACACTCAAAAGTGTGAAATGATTTGTTGAAGTCATGCTCATGGGATCAATTGTCATTGTGGTGTTGGTATGTTCACCGATGTCTTCACCCGCTACTATAATATCATATTATCACGCATTTTTCAGTTTTTGGAGTGTAACTCAAAAACTACTTGTTCAATTTTGATGAAATTTAAATGGGACCACACAGAAGCACCAGCCTTCAAATAAAAAAAAGAACATTCACAAGCGTGTTAAATGCGAGTTAAATGTAAGCAAACTAAATAAATAACTAGTGAATTGCTCAAATGTTTTTGTAGTAGCTGTAGTATTGTAATTAGATATTAGTACCCATTGAAAAATAAAACTAGTATGTACCTACATACATGTTAACTAATTATAAGCTTACGTTCAAATATTTGAAGGAAAACAATCGACTGCTTGTGGAACGTGAATACGTACTTATGATTGATTGAATCATGAATCTTGAATTATGATACTTCAACTTGAACGTAAGTTCCGCCTAGCATGTTGTTTGCACTAAACCATAAAACTCTTAATTATAAGCTATGCAACACTGTTACCATTTTTACGCAATAAAGAATATTGATTGATTGATATCTGCATCAGTTTTATCTAGATTCGGTCTACCGTACTGGCGTGATTGAATAACAAACATCAATTCAGGCATACTTTCGCATTTATAATAAGTAGCAACTGTTTCTTTCTTTTATATATATCGAACAAAGAGCATTCTTTCTTGATATTGTGTAAAACCAAAGCTCCCTTACAGCGTGTACGCCTATATCACTACAAGAAAGAATGTCCCAGAGAATATTTAATATAGATTCTATATAGCACAATGTAATCAGCCGGACAAATGCTCATTGCTCATTCATACCAATGCTGCGATTGATATCTAGTGCTTCGTTATGTCCAACTCTGACAGCAATGTTATAATTGCAAGTGCTGCATTTTATTTTGGGCCAAAAAATAAAGAAGGTGACACGCTGCCTTATGACATTATGGTGGGTGACATTAATTTTGTCACCCACCATAATGTCATAAGGCAGCGTCATGGGACATTGTTTGTTAGAGAATGGTTGTTTGAGATTCCACTTCCGCTTCTTCGCCCCTTCGCCCTTCAAAAAGGTTTGGCAGGTAGTACTTTAACGCAGTGAGGCTTGGACTCTAATAAGCTAATACACAGAAACTTTTGGAAGCATTCGAGATGTGGTGCTACCACAGTATGGACTAGTTGGAGAAGACGTAGAATGTTTCTAACGTCAATATCTAACATTCTACTCATGCATCAGTGAAATTCTAAAATCCTTAAACTGTAGCAAATAGTCAAGAAAAAAGTTTGCGGACGAATACCGACCATAATCAATATTATAAAATAAAATAAATATTAATCGATATGAATAAGTAACAAATGAAATATTTGTTAACTTTACTATCATAACAAGGCTGCGGTACTTATATTTTGATGAGGTACTATTAAGGTTGTAACGTCATTCCGACGATGAAGTCATTAAATACCATCACCGTATCATCATGGTGGTATGTTATTTGTAGTTTCATAATTGAATGTTTATAAATCATGGGTAATGGTTGTAAGTACATGGCATGTTTCTTCAACGCACAGATTTTTTCATAGCTATATTGCGATACATGAATAATTTAATTTAATAAATAAATAAATAAATAAAGAATAAATCATTATATATTTTGATATATTGTATTATATACCTATCAATATATTTTAATATATTGTATGTACTATGTCTTATTTACAACATGTATTAGTATTATATATAATATATCTTATATACATATAGTATTATATATGTATATATATATATATATATATATATATATATATATATATATATATATATACATATATAATACTATATGTATATATATATATATATATATATATATATATATATATATATATATATATATATTCGCCTTATGCGCTTAGGGTTTAGGGTTAGGTAATTTAGTTTACTGTTCATCAAGTGAAAGTATGCCACTGTTACTTTTAGTTAAATTCCTTCAAAACAAAAGGTTGACTGGAAGAAATCGCTTTAAGCGATAAGTCCCCCTTTTGTTTCTCCATAATAGTTTATGCTCTAAACACCATTATGTGTATTAAGTTCCTTTGTAAAAGTTGGAGAAACAAATAAAGCGTTTTCTATCTATCTATCATTATCTTGTGCACAGACTAATCAATTCATTATAGTTTAACGATATTAAAATACTAAAATGTTGTCATTTTTTTTTTCTCAGTGTGGGGTATCCATTATATTGTATCTTAAAGAACTGCTGAGATTGACGAACCAGATTTGTTAGACAAGTGTGAACGGGCTTGATGGTCAGGTGGATAAAGTGTATGTTTCATAAGCCGTATCTTATACTAAAAGAGGCGTGACCCCCGTAAATGTCCTCTGACTGGCATGACTTTTAAATTCCTGGTAATTTATTCCTCTTAATGAATAGACTGGCCGGTTGGCGCAGTTGGTAGCACTCTGCCTTCTGAGCCGCTGGTCCCGGGTTCGATTCCCGGACAGGTCAAACATTTGTGTGTATGAACATGTCTGTTTGACCTGTGTCTGGGTGTGTATATGTATATAAGTATGTATATCAGTCATCAGGTTACCATAGTACAGGCTCTGCCTAGTTTGGGACCTGAAGACCTTGAGTGAATGTTGATAAATAAAAAAAAAAAAAAAAAAAAGATTTACTCATATAGCTAAGCGGGCATTTTCTAAATTATCTTATTCAAGATTCTATTAATAGCGTTAAAAAGAACCCTAATTTATAAGAATATAATAAAAACATCATCATAGATAGCAAAAAATCAACACTAGATTAAAAATGCATCGTCATTCATCATCCTATTCACTACTCAGATATAAAAAAGATCTTGATGCAATGATTGATGATAAACGCTTCAACTGCGTAATAACTCCTCAGAGCAGACTGCTGTTACATAGTAGGTACTTAGTGATTATTGTGTAATAATAAAAGTCAAGATTTTGGTGTTACACAGAAATTTTAGGGCCTAGTTTGTAATATGTGATACCTGTATAATCTACATGGTATAAAACAAAGTCGCTTTCTCTGTCCCTATATCCCTATGTATGCTTAAATCTTTAAAACTACGCAACGGATTTTGATGCGGTTTTTTTAATAGAGTGATTGAAGAGGAAGGTTAATATGTATAAGAACATCCATTAATGACATAGGCTATATATTTTATTCCCGTGCGAAGCCGGAGCGGGCCGCTAGTTATAGATAAAGCATAATCAGTCATAATATAGGAACAGGTTGGCACGTTGGTCAGTACGTCGGATAGACAGCTAGCTCAATGCCAGAGTAATTTTTAGACTTTCGCGATTCGAACACATTGTTATTAAATCAAACGGGGCTTGATCGCGAGAAAAACACGGTGGTCACGAGAAGACTCAGTCTTCTCGTGCACGACCAATGCAACTTGGTCGAAACGTCGAAGTAAATAAATTACTAAATGTTTTTCTCGTGATCAAGCCCCGTTTGATTTAATAACAATGCCAGAGTGTTTTTTACACCCCCCGAGGACCGGCGACTTAACCAGTCCCACTGGCTGACTGGTTGTCCCCTGGACAGGTGCATCGCTTCATAGCGATTCTCTTTCTGTAACCGCTAACGATGAACATGTTTTCTCTTTGATCACGTGATATATCGCTTTGAAGTGTCAATCTCATACATTTTTTATTTTTTCTCTTAGCGTTAACACTTGTAGAATGTTACTTTGTCTAGTGCATTCCATTGCACGAAATCACTCAGATGAGTTGAGTAGTAGTCAAAGCACACTTTTGACTACTAGCGGTCATCCATTTAAGGTATGACTACAAAGAAATATAACCAAACTAAAACTTTGTATCCTTGCTATCTTCTTCTTTCTTAGATTATAACTGTTATAATGCCATCGACTTATCTTTAGTAGTTCCAAAGTTAAAAAGAATTACACGGCTCCTTAATGTTTTAATTCTGGAGATCTCATTCATAAATATGTGGTGACAACCATCTTGCCCCTGTAAAAATTTGCTGGTTAAGTCTGTGCATATAAAAATAAAAATGTATAATTAAATATTAGACTGCTGGAAAACAAAGCCAGAAAGGAGGTTGTTTGATAAAAATCGGCTAGCCATTTTTAAAACACCGATTTGAAGAGAGTCGTGTCAAAAATTTAACATGTTTTTGTATCTGTGTCTGTGATATCATAGCTCCTGAACGAATGAACCTTGACCGTGACCATGAACTATGTTTTTATGTTTGAAAGGTCTTTTAATCGAGAGAGTTTTTATATACTTGACTGGCCGGTTGGCGCAGTTGGTAGCACTCTGCCTTCTGAACCGCTGGTCCCGGGTTCGATTCCCGGACAGGTCAAACATTTGTGTGTATGAACATGTCTGTTTGACCTGTGTCTGGGTGTGTATACGTATATAAGTATATATATCAGTCATCAGGTTACCATAGCACAGGCTCTGCCTAGTTTGGGACCTGAAGACCTTGTGTGAATGTTAATAAAGAAAAAAAAAAAAAAAAATACTCGTATGTTCCGAGTTTGTATGATGAAAACAGTGATATTCGCGTAAATTCTATTTGAACTATACTATATTTAACTTGACAGATTTTATTGATTTTTTATGAGTTACTCTATGCTATTCTTATTTTTTTTGGGGTTGGGTGTGCTGAGTCCAGCACTGACGTCCCGCTTGGGGTGTTTTATGCATTCCCCCCGCCAGCCACTACCCGAGCCATCCTAACTCCTTTATATAACGCAGCATGGCCCTGGGTCGCTGGTATGGCTACTCCAGTAATATCTATGTGTGGTTGGCCCTTCGACAATAAAGAGTCAAACTCACCCAGTCCGGTTGAGATTCTTGTACTTTCTGTGGCTTCACAGTGCAGTAGCACGTGTCCCAGTCTCGTTTACCAGCATGCATTCTCGACATAGGGGACTGTCGGTACCTCCCGTCTGGTGCATGCTCTATATTATATATAGAGCTATATTATACTAACGACTGGGCAGCATTCGGAAAACTGTGTGACAACTTCTCGTCCAAAATACCGCAAAGCCTGAAGACGAGGGTCGTCGATCAGTGTTTATTACCATAGACCACCACCCACCTACCATTTAAAAGTTACTCATGCATGGCTAATAAAAAAAATTATAGCCTTTATCTTTGAATAATTTGATGTCCTCACATCCGATACCCAATTACAAGTATTGTGATCAAATCACGAAGCATCATTATAAACAAATTTAGGAGATTTGGTGACAATGAAGTTACCGTAGTTTTGAATAGCATTTTTTGTGTATAGTCATTGAAATCGCTTAATTGAATGGTTCAATTATTCTACCAAAGTACTTGACCTGTAACGAGTAGCTATGTTTACATTGACATTTTTATTTCCGTTTCGTGTTATTTAACTCAAACATATTGCTAATCTAAGAACAATACTGGTTACCTACGAACTATATACTTGTTCGTAGTCGCTAACATTAATTTATATTAAACAATATTTTTCTCAATGAACTCTAATTTTACACATATTCAATTAATGTCTTCTCTATGTTAAATGTTGATAAACGTTTAAAACATGTAGATCAAAGGTACCTACTATGGCGAACATGCAGAAATGGCAACTTTGAAAAAATAATTAAAAATTATCTGCAAATGCTTACAATTTTTGACGTGATAACGTTTTATAAATTGATGAATACTAGCAACACTCATGAAAAATAGTAACGTTCCGCGTAACGTTCCACCTGAGTTTTGTATTACATAAAATAATCAAAGTCAAAGTCGAAGTCAAAGTCATAAATGATTATGTCGTTATCACGTAAATCTATCGTCCGTAAACCGACTTTACAGACAACCAATTTTTTTTTTTAGTTTTAGTACGACTAGGTGAACCCCAAATAAAACATTTCTATTTAATGGTTGTCATGATCATTTAAGGTGATAAGCCCGCTGTTTGTTGTTATATTTGTAATGTTCATTTTTTTATCGGTTGCAATAAACTTTATGTATTTACTATATTAATATCTATGGAATTTGGGACATGGTAGTAGGAGAATATTTACAGAAATCCGAGGAACATTCCCTGTGGCGGCAAGAAAGCGTTCAATGTAAAATGCTGATAGAAGACACCCATCCGAGTTTTTCATGCTATTTTTTGAAGTGCGTGTTTAGTTCAATATAAAATAATAAAACGGCCGATGTCATCTGAGGCAATAGATAATGGTAAATCACCAAACCGGAACGATTCAACTAAAAGATGTGCGAGTATGATAGCAGTCATGTGTATATGGGAACTGTGAACTTGACAATTTTATTATTATGTATATGTATTATCCGGCTTTACCCACGTTTATGGTCGAAGTTTCGACCTAGGTTTTAGGCATGTCCGATGCCCATCCGGTGAGTTTATGTTGAAATCGCGGCGACTACCGGGTAATACACATATACAGACTGTTAGGTAGAAGACCGTACATACTGAAGTCAGATATAAGGCACTCGATTCTGACCCCGAATTTGTAAAAATATAGGTACCTTATTTTTTACACAATTTATCCAAAAAAATCCTTAGTATAGCGTAAGCGCAGTCACCGCCGATGAGTTGTTTACAAACAGCGCGGCACCCTTCCCCGCGCTCGCCCTGTCTGCCCGCGCGCCGGCCGAGCGCCCGCGGCACGTGCCAGTCAAAGGACGCGAGCCGCCCGTGACGTAATATTTGATTTTTGCGGAAACCTCTTTTAACTGTTAGTGTGTTTTGTGTCAAGTGCAATGTCGTTTTCGTCGTCGCCGGTCTGGACTCTGCTGCACAAAGAAGGACTACACCCATATCATTTTCGGCCCGTTCCAGAACTCGGGGTCAACGACCATGAACCACGGGTGAACTACTGCCGATGGTTTTTAGAAAACACGGAAAGGAATATCTTATTTACGGACGAGGCGAAATTCACAAGGCTTGGGGTATTTAACGTGCACAACGAACATTGGTGGAGTACTTCCAACCCCCACGTTACGCGACAGGACGCTTACCAACATAGGTTTAGTGTGAATGTGTGGACAGGTGTTTTAAACAACTGTTTGCTGGGCCCATACTTTATTGAAAGTAGACTAGACAGTCAAGCTTATCTTACCCTATTACGTAGTGTAATAAATGACATGCTGGAAGATGTTCCCTTGACTAATTTATGAGACTTATTCTAGCAGCATGATGGAGCGCCCGCTCACTACCAGACGCAAGTGCGCGAGTTTTTAAATTGTCACTTCGGCAATAACTGGATAGGTCGCGGTGGGCCCGTCCCGTGGCCGGCGCGCTCGCCTGACCCTACACCGTTAGATTTTTACTTGTGGGGTGAAGTGAAACGGCTTGTGTACGCTACAGAATACTCCAACCGGGATGAACTAAAGGCTAGAATATTAGCCGCCTTTGATAAGGTTCGAAGTATTACTTTATTACGTTTGTGCCGGGTGAAAAACAATATGCGAAAACGCGCCGAACTCTGCGTTCCGCGAGGAGGCGATCATTTTGAACAATTATTAAAATATGTTTAATTTTATGTAAATAGTGTAAATACTTAGTGAATGTAAGTGAATCGGTGTAAATAAATACTACATATTCTACCATTGTGGCGGACGCTGCATACGCCAAGAGTTAGGTACCTAGTTATTATTTTCTTATTTAAGTCTCGATGTATGTAGGGTGTCCATATTTTCTCCATTTGTGCTGCAATAATTTAGTATCGTTTACTGTGCCGTATATTTATATTACTCTTGCATTATATTTTTAATGGTTACTTGAAGCCATTGACTAACATGTCCTTCAGTATGTACGGTCTTTTACCTAACAGTCTGTATAATAATTTGTCAAACTAATAATAAAAAATAAAAATAATCCTACTAATATTATATATGCGAAAGTTTGTGAGTATGGATGTATGTTTGTTACTTTTTCACGCAAATACTACTACACGGACTTGGATTAAATTTGGAACACAAATATCGTATCCCCTTTTTTTTCCCCGGGAAAGTTCTTATGGATACCACCGGTCGGGGAAGGCGCGGTGGTTATGTGGGTGTCCCCGCCAGAAGAGCGGCATACCCACTAAAAACCCGGGGTGTTCCTCCGTCCTCGGCTAGTGACGGGGGGCGCGGGCACGCTTTCGCACCTTCCGCAGCCCCCGTCGACGCCGCTGCCTTGCGACAGGCCCATCTCGGGGAGGGAGCCATTATCCTCCCTCACCCCTCGTGCACGATGCTCTCGGGAACACATCGAGGGCATCGCCACTTCGGAGGGCTCATACAGTGGGGGTGCCAAACACCAGATATCGTATACCCTTTTTTTTTTTTTTTTTTTTTTTTTTTACGTGGGGAAAATGCATTTACGCACTTCCGCCTACCGGGAAAGTAGGCGGGGTGTGTCGGGCTCGCTCGAGCATCACCGCTCCCTGGGGGGCCTCATGGCCCCCAACCCTAACTGCACCCACAGCAGCCAGGGTCCACTACCGACTAAAACCCACGGTGTCCATCCTGCCGCTAGAACGGTGGGAGCGCGGGGTACATTTGCATACCGCGCCCCCACCACGGCCGTCCGTTTCCGGACCCCTCCAGGGGGGAGGATGACCCTCCCCCTCGCGACCGTGCCGGGACCAAGAGCACGGCCGCACCACCCCGGGGACCACACAGTGCAAGGAACGCCAGACTTCCCACATCCGACGCTCGTGGTCCCCTGCGATGGGCCAGATGGAGCAGCCCCATCGCCAGCCGCTTCGGCCGCCACCCTCCGACGGCGGCCATATCGGCGCCACAGCAGGAGACGAACTGAATCACTCCCGCCGCAGCGCCTCCTCAGCTGCAGCACCGTCCAACACGGCGCCGCTGCCCCCCTCAGTTGCAGTGCCTTGCAGCAGCACCGCAACCTACCGTCATGTGGACCGCTCCTCGTCGGCTTGGCGAGCAAAGCCTATCGGGAGCAGTCCCGGCCTGAATATAATAAACATACATAAATAAATGGATATAAATAAACTTACATAGATATGAGACACGCGAGGCGCCGGACGATGTCTAGTTACGTCTAATTCAGAGGAATTAGACCAAGAACAGGCAGCACCGCGAGAAGGTAATCGCCAGACTTGCCTTGAGGATCATCACGACCTGCGCTTCCCCCAAGACCGTAACCTCCCTACCCATCACGGGATGAGTAAAGAAGGCCTGGAATTAACCAAAACAAGCAACGTGAACGCCGCAAGCATAGGCATAGCAACTATTTAATGGATAAACCCAGACCCGCCCAGATATCGTATACCCTGGATTAACACTAGGCTTCTCATCATCACCATCATCACCGTTTTTCATCACCACGTGGGCAAAACCGCGGGGCGTAGGTAGTATATAATAATATGTCACGAGAATTTTCAATCGAAAATTGACAATTTCAACCAGTTTATCAAATACATAGTATTCAGTTATTTGTTCCATTGTGTATGATTTTCAGTCATACTCATAGTTACATTCGTAGTATTTGTTGATAAGAAACAGTTACACGTCTAATTCAAACACAATTGGTATGGATTTAAAAAATAATCAATTAGACATCGATAATAACTATAGTATTAATATGGAATGCATAATTAAAGCCCATTCGATAAACATAATGTCATAATTATACCAGGGGCCGTACCATCAACTTTTACAAAACCATCATGTTTCAAGAACGTCATACTTCAAGCTTAAAGTAATAATGCTCAGATTCGTACCATGAACGTCTTAAAACATTATTGTTTTATTATCGCTCAGTGACGTGTAGAATGAACGAAGAAACATTCCTGCTGTAAGGGCAAGCGAGACAACATTATATTTTCATATAGCGTTGTCGCTTTCGTTGGCGCTGGCTCATGGTACGCTTTGAGTGAACGAAATAGAGGTTTACGTCACAAAACTGCTTAGTCTAAACAACATTAAAGTAACATTGCTTATGTGGCCTTGTGGTACGAAAATTCAAAGTAAGATTACAATAATACTGCTATAAGAGTTGGTGGTAGGCCCCCAGGAACGAGAGAGTTAGAATGTAATTAAAACCGTTGAAAATCACAAACTCATAATAACTTTAAAATATCCTCGTCTTTATATGGTACTTTCTGAAATAACTATTTAAAAGTATATTTAGAACTTGACTCAAGCACGTCTTTGGTCAGCCGGTTACAAATTATATACACACATTTAAATTTTTGAAGGGAAAAATTCGACTCCATAAAACTTGGACCAAGAAACTACCGAATACCGTTCAACCGCTTTGCCAATTAAACTCACTCGAACTCCTAATTTGTTGTCCGCATATAAGAACACAAACGAGTTTATCGATATAAACGTCAATAGTTGTAGTCCGAAATATTGTTTTCATCAAAATAAAAACAAATGAAAAACGCGCGAATGAGTACTGTTCGAGGCGGCGTAGTAAAAGTCCAAGTGCAGAAATGTTTCAAATCAAACGTATTTTACCTATTACCGCGAAAGTTTGTATGTATGTTAATAATTTACGTATAAACGGCCGTATACCCTGGGTGACACAGTATAGGCGTATATTCTTTATCACCGTAATTACCGTTTTTCATCACCACGCGGATAAAACCCCGAGGCACGGGTTGTATTAATATATTCTTCAGTTATTACGTTATATTATATATTATATTTATGTACCATTTGATGCGTGCTACCTCCAACGCGTCCTTGTGGAAATCAATAGGGAGATCCTTTTATAATGCGAAACAATGTAAAGTTATTTTAAATTAAATTGTGAGGACTTCTGCTGCCGTTACAGGGATTATGGTGTCACACATTTTTGTTCCATTTATATAATATTATTCTTTTAATAATTTAGTAAAGAAGATATGCATAGTACGTTCAATCATGGAAGTATTAAAATAAAACACTAATAACTAATTACAATACTGCAGCTACTACAATAACATTTGAGCAATCCACTAGCTATTGGTAGCCTATAGAGAATTCAAATGTTCTAACAACCCGCTACCGGCTGGCAGCGTGCCCAGAATGCTAGCAGCATTGCCACGTTGAATTGCAATGCTGATCCGTTGAGCCAATTATGTGCCAGCATTTTGGTAACGCGTCGAATCGATCAAACGCTCCGATAGTTTTTTTTTTATATAAGTTGAACATTTTATTGAAAAGATATAGATGAAGAGAGAAGAAGAAAGGATATCTTCAATTTAAAAATAACATCAAAAAGGAAAACAAATACCGCCGTGGTGCGCGACGCGGCGACGCGGACGCCTTACACGTTGCGCGTGAGCAATCACGCGGCTGGATTCCTATGTTTAATTTAGATGGTTTCGATAAAATGCTGATCTGATTCAATGTTTTAAGCATGCTAATTGGGTGTAAGTTCATAATTTTTAACGACTTCAAAAAAGGAGGAGAATCTCAAATCGACCCGTATGTTTTTACCACTTACCTACCTTTGTACCATGATAGTTAAAAAATTTTAACAAAAATGGAACCGGGTTTAACACTCGAAAGTGTGAAATAACTTGTTGAAGTCGGTACCATGATTTCAAAGTAGCTATTATCAAAATATTGTGCGCATGGTACCGACTTCGACAAGTTATTTCACACTTTTGAGTGTTGAAGTCGGTTCCATTTTTGGTAATTTTATTTTACCCTTTTCAGTGACCTTGCTTCTCGCGAGATGAATTGTTTTTGTGAAAATTCATTGTTCACTCATTAGGAACTCACCCAGACAGACGTAACACTTATCAGTTATTAGAGTGTAACCGCTTGACCAAAAGCAGCACAATCAAATAAAAACATCATCTAAATTGGTTCACCCAGTGAAAAGCACTGAGAAAACAAATAGAAAACAAATACAGACGAATCGAGAACCTCCTACTTTTTTTGAAGTCGCTTATAAACACATTTGTGAATGTAGAGCAAGTCTCAACATTGCGTGGTCGCATCAAACACAGTAAATAATTTATAGTTATTTTACATTATAATGATGAAACATCATGTATTTTAGATTTTAATGTATATGACTGTGAAAGACTAACACAACATGACACAGTTAGTTCACTCTAAAAAACGGAAGAGAAATGATCTGTCGTGAGTAAATTTCTAACAATTTATTATATACGATGCGTACTTTTATTGTTGTGATTTCTATATTCAAATATGTTGGGTCCTTAGACTTTTTAATCACTGACTAGAACTGAGGGAATAGTCAAAAGGTATGTAAAGTTTTCAGGACTTTACAAATGATTTTTTTTAACAATTCCCGATCTTTGCATTTATAAAAAAGATGCTTTATGAACCAGCAATTCAGCTATAGAATATCAACTGCTACACATTTTTATTTCAATTATCTCTTCTCGCTTCTTTTATCGATCTCTACAAGGACCTTTTGTTAGAGCGTATCCAGTTTATCACCTTTCGCCGTGGTGGACCAGACATAGGCTCCACTTGAAAAATAGGAGAAGCCAAGTTACAATTGATTTAACATGTTCTGAGTGTGATTGATGGATGATGATCGATCCCATCGTGGTATACTTTTGTGGGATATTGATTGCTATTGTGGGCTCTAAATATAAGTACAAATTTACGTTAGTAAATTGTTTAAGGCAGCCATAAACAAATTGAAATAATCAAAATAGTGAACTGAGTATCATGAGCATAAAGCAATACAACAATTGACATTTCAAAACACTTAGCTATCGTTAAATCTATACAATGTGACCTAATTATATTTTTCAATTAGTTAACAAGCATTTACGCTGCAGATTTTGAATAGTCATCATAATTCAGCTGTATATTTTTTTTATTGGAAATGGGCAAGTGTTAGACCACTAAGTCACCTGATGTTAACTGATGATGAGGTCTACGATGGAGCACGTCTAAACAGAAGTATCTATTCAAACGTGACTTGAAGATATACAGATTGCATTTATGTGGAAACACAGATTTAGGCAATGAATTCCACTAATTTGCTAAACCATGTATATTAATAATATTACCGCGGCTGAACGCACTATGAATATGGAAGTGAAACGCTTTGTGCGACAGGTTGGAACATCTATGGATGTCGCATTGTCGTCGATCTCAGATGGTATGGGGATGGAGGTATCAAATCATACCTATTACTATAAAAATATATTTTGAATAGTCAGCCGTACATACCTGTCATTATTAATATAAATTTTTCCTTTCAGGACAGCATATTGAATTGATATTCTCGTACAACATGTTGTTGACATTTGGGTTGTATGCAGCCAGCGTCCATCATCAGAAAGCTGGATTTAGTTTCAGGTCTATTTTTGATGCAGCTCTACCAGCGATTCAACCATTAGTAAATGCTGGATCTAACAGATGTAAGTACATAAAAACTAAGTAGCTGGGACTGTTACTAATAAGCAACCTTACGTAGCGGGAGGATAATTATGATAATTTTCTTGGTTCAAAATTACTCAACGAACAATATTAAGTCTTATCTTCATAATAGTAAATTACAAAGTCTAACAAAGAAAGGTCAGAAATAAAAATTACCAAATATTTTTCACGCGATCAAGCTCCGATCGCTTTGTCGAATCGCGAAAGTCTAAAAATGACACGTAAGGAATATGTTACTAACTCACAAATCTTGTTTGTTGCATAATTTAGATGGCATTCGGAAACTTTCATTTTGTCTGAGTTTAAATAAACCGTTTAATATATGTATATTATTTGTAGGAAGCTAATGGATTAATAATCAAAGGTTTTTGCACGGATATTATTAATACAATAATGTGTGTGGAGGTCATGTCAAGGCCAGCTCCAAAACGTGCACTTCTTTGTTATATCGGTTTTTTCTATTGCCAATGTCAAAGGTAAACTAGTTGTAACAGGTTAGATGACGTCATTTAGTTTCGACATTCAATTACAGCACATATTCAATGGTTAGCGTAAATAATGAGCATCCGTTCGGCAAGTCAGCAAAAACAGTATCACTATGATTACTTTTTATTAAAAAAGGCAAAGGCCTTCAAGTACAGGCACTCCACTTGTGAGAGCGATTTAAATTAGCGCTCGTTTAATCGGATTCCAAAAATGAGGAGTTTTTTGAAAGAAGACAATTTAGCTGATTATTACCATTTTTTTAAAAAATTGGTTGTCTGTAAAGTCGGTTTACGGGCGATAGATTTACGTGATAACGACATAATCATGTACGTACGACTTTGACTTTGACTTTGACTTTGATTATTTTATGTAATACAAAACTCAGGTGGAACGTTACGCGGAACGTTACGCGGAACGTTACTATTTTTCATTTTGGCATTCATCAATTTATAAAACGTTATCACGTCAAAAATATTTATATTTTAAATTGTTGCAGAAAAATAGCTCCTTAAATATCATCGAAATTTAATTGACATTTTTTTCTAAATATGCACAAAAAAATTCGCCACATAGCAGTTGAAATCAATTTTCATATTGCGTTATTATTAGTGTAAATAAAAATATAAATAACTTTTAATTTAATGTTTCAATTTGGTCAACATATAGATAGATAGATAGATAGAAAACTCTTTATTTGCACACTATTTAAAAACTACACACATCAAGAAAACAAACAAATATAGATACAGTGATACAAAGGGCGGCCTTATTGCTTAAAGCAATTTCTTCCAGGCAACCAAAATTTGTAAAAAAAAAAAAAACAACATAATATATAATACTATTGATACTAATATTATAAAGAGGTTTTGTTTAGAGGAGAGGTTTATCTGTGACGTTATAGGGGGTAATCTCTGGATCTACTGAACCGATTTTGAAAATTATTTTACCTATAATTTGTGAGTGTCATAGGCTACATATAATGTGTAGACATCTATAGGAGAAAATTCTCGAGCATTAATTTACACAACGACTTTTTGGAAGCGACATGCATCAATCTTGCTGGAGCACTCACTATCGGGCATTACCACATTGTCGGTAGACATCTTACGTTGCGCTTGCGCGTTTAGGCCTTCACTCGACAACTTTGACGCTCTATCGCCAATCAGTTCCACGCGGTGTATAAGCTGCATATCATCATTTTTATCTGCATCAATTACTTTTCCTTTACAGGTGAAGCTTTCAAAAACATTTTTGGCTTAACTTACGAACAGATGTTGGCCAAAAACGCTTCGTTTGATCAGCAAATCACAATTGATTACGTCACGAAAAATGGGAATGTTAAATACAATATCACCTCAACAAAACGTTTAAAAAAACTCACAGAAGAAGCTGAACGAATAGTGATACTTGTACACGGATTTATGGAGAGTTCTGATGGAATGATGGTCCAGGCTATTGCTCCAGAACTTTTAAAACAAAAGAATTTGAAAATGTTTGCGCTGGATGGGAGGAAGATCATCAATTTGGAGTATTTTAGGTCATCTACTTATGCAAGATTCATGGGAGAACTGCTTGGGGCGTTTCTGAGCTATCTCATTCAAGGTATCCCTCCTATTATCTTTGGTTGCACGTTGTGAAATGTATACTCGCCGGATATATTGACAAATACTACATACGGCTAATATCTTATTTGTTTGTTACGGGTATGATGGGTCTTCATATGTTAGAGCGTAGATAGTACTCGCCTTATAATGGGGATCTCTGACTATGGTTCTTGTGAGCAGGCTCAAAGTCACATAGCGAGCTATGGAGAGTATGCCTGGGATTTCTTTACGCGATTGGAATGGGGATATCCGTAGAAGAACAACAGTCACCGACATAGACCAGTGGAATAGCTTGTTGAAAGGGCAGAGGGCGGGGTATATAGCTCGAAGAACTTATGGCCGTGGGGTCGAATCGTTCTTGAATGGAGACCTTGGCCATGCAAGCGCAGCATGGGACCCCTACCAACAAGGTGGACATACGACCAGACTAAGATCGCAGGCAAGGGCTGGATGCGGGCCGCTTTCAACTGGTCCTTGTGGAGATTAATGGGGAGGCATATGTCCAGTAAGACGTCCTATGGCTAAGTAGATGATGATGATCCATAATGTGATAGATAACCCATCTTCCTAGAAGAGTTATGGCTGAGCGTGCCATCGCGTTATATAGGCACGACCCGGATGCCCCACACGGCTTGCGGAGCTTACTTGCTATGCCTATAAATAAGTCGCCTATTTCCTATGCATGCCTGCGAACGTCTATACCACTCGCGCTCACGGTGCACCCACCGTGGTAGGGTGAGTAATATTTTAAGTAACTTGCTTACTCAAAATCCAGTTGTATATATTTTGTGATAGATAGATAACACTTTATTGCACAACATTAGATAGGTACATTTGACATTTTTCAATCGGCTACCTTATCGCTAAACTGCGATGTCTCCATGATATTTTATATAGTCAAATTCCAAACTGAACTAATTGCTTACCTTAGACTTTATTTATTTATTTATTTATTTTTGCACAAAACACTTACATATACATTATACATTACTACAATACATGGATAAAGACAGATAAATACATATGTATGTGAAAACAATATAAAAGGCCTTTAGCAGCCGTAAAGGCCTTTTACTTGCCTTGTAATGCCTTGGACATGTATCTTTATGTTACTTGTACGTAATTTTTCTTTATTTTTCAAGTGGGCATATGTTTTTATTAAAATAAAATACTAATAACTACTACTAACAGTACTACAATAACATTTGAGCAATCCACTAGCTATTATCAGCCTATAGATAACTCAAATGCTCTTACCTGCTACCAGTTGGCAGCATGCCCAAAATGCTAGCAGTATTGCCACGTTGAATTGCAATGATGATTCCTTGAGACAAAAGAAATAAGCCAGCATTTTCGTCACGCGTCGTATCGATCGAACGCTTTGATAAGTTTATATTATATTGTTTATATATTTTTTTATTATTAGAATTATGTTAGTCTTAGTAACTCTAATGAACATTGCAGAAATTACAACAGCCACAAACATCAAATTATTGCTTGTTTTCTGACAGATGGGCAGGACCCTTCAAAGATCTATCTGATTGGGCATAGCCTAGGCTCCCATATAGCGGGCATAGCGGGCAAACATGTACTTCAGACCACTGGAAAGATGTTAGGAAGAATCACAGGTATTGTGTAATTTATTTCATAACTAGCATTTTCCCCGCGGTTTCACCCGCGTGGACTACGGTTTTCCACTTACTTCAGTGATGTTATATAGGCTAAAAAAGCCTTTCTCAATAAATCTACTATCAACACAATTTTTTTTTCAATTCTCACCAGTAATTCAACCAAACAAACAAACTCTCCAGCTTCATCATATTAGTATAGATAATCGATACGATTCCCACTGCACAAACAAACGGTCAAATGGATGGCAACGCAACACCTGTTTAAAAGCGTTTGCTTTCACATTCATAATGCGTACAGATAGGAGTGGAATCCATTAACTGTATCTTGCTTTGCTTCCTTAGCCTTGCTGTATCCATAAATTCAATCTTCATATCGTCAATAATATTGTACTTATCAGAGAACAACTTTTCGATTACTATTTTGCATTAAGCAAGTGAAAGTAACACGCTTTTGACAAGAAGGCGCCGTTTACGCATAAATGCAAACTTATAAATGGGAAGGCCTATGCCAATCAGTGCAATGAGAATGATGATGATGATCATCATCATCATCTCAGCCATAGGACGTCCACTGCTGGACATAGGATGATGATGATGATAAATCGTAATGAACGAGTAGATATTTTATTACACACTGTTTACAATAGAACCTTTTTAATCGAACCTCAGTATTTCAAACATCTCCCAAACTCTAATAAAGTGTTGTTCCTTTCCCGTCAAGCTCTAAAACCCCCATTGCTCGAAAACTCAACCTTGTATTGGTCATAATAATCAGTCAGTCCCTGCAAACCATTTTGGTATACTTATTTATTCTCTATAACTCGAAAAATTACATTGGGCCTCTAAAGTTCGGCGAAAAATAATTTACCAAATTTACCAGAGTCAAAATCCTCCATGAGCCAAAATGTGCATACTCACCTATTTTTTACATTGGCCCTCTAAAGTTCGGCGAAAAATAATTTACCAAATTTACCGGAGTCGAAATCCTCCATAAGCCAAAATGTGCATACTCACCTATTTTTTAGCGTCACGCATAATGTTCAACAAATATAAATTCTAGTATACAATTTACGATTGCATGTCTGTTCGCAGGCTTAGACCCAGCGAGCCTTTGCTTCAGCACAGCAGGACCTGGCGGACGACTTGATAAGACTGACGCAGCTTACGTAGACGTCATTCATACCAGCAGTGGGGTGCTGGGAATGAAAGAGCCTGTAGGTAAAGGTTTTACGTTTTATAGTAATGCCTCATTTTGCCCTTAATACACCTGATTACAAATGAAAGATTACAAATTGTCGAAGTATTAACGCCTTTAGAAATTGCTAAATATTCCTGCCAATCTTTATAGATTAAAGAAAAAAACTTATACGTCTTTACTTTTACTCTTAATGCATGCATTCGACATTTACTACTTATAATAATCACTTTATACTATTTACGAAATACTTAAGTACTGTTGAAATTATCTTTTGTTGAAATACATCACCTCCTTTACAATCACCTACTAACTTTTCTTAGTGCAAATAATTATGCTTTTACTAAAAGATAGAATAAGGCAGCCATGATGAGTTCATTGTACGCCTCCTGTACAGGCTTGAACGAAACCTAGTGTGGGATTCATAACTTCTCAGGGGACGATATTTTTTTTTACATCTAAGGCTTATAATGCCTAAATAAATAAAATAACACAGACAGTATAATATATTATTTAGTGTTAAGGCTTCTGTATCAGCTCATCCTTGTGAAACTTGAATAAATTATCTTGACGTTAATGTATAATAAGTATCGATAAATTTTAAGTTTATTTATCGATTAATCGATAAATATGTAAACGCAACCATTTTAAGGTAACAACGTACCTTAATTAATAAAAAATAAAAAATAACTAATAAAAAATAATTAAATAGTTCTAAACAACGTTGTGATGTTGTGGCAGTTGACAAAGGCTTCATCCTGCTCGCCTTTTTTTTTTTTTTTTTTTACGTGGGGAAAATGCATTTACGCACTTCCGCCTACCGGGAAAGTAGGCGGGGTGTGTCGGGCTCGCTCGAGCATCACCGCTCCCTGGGGGGCCTCATGGCCCCCAACCCTAACTGCACCCACAGCAGCCAGGGTCCACTACCGACTAAAACCCACGGTGTCCATCCTGCCGCTAGAACGGAGGGAGCGCGGGGTACATTTGCATACCGCGCCCCCACCACGGCCGTCCGTTTCCGGACCCCTCCAGGGGGGAAGATGACCCTCCCCCTCGCGACCGTGCCGGGACCAAGAGCACGGCCGCACCACCCCGGGGACCACACAGTGCAAGGAACGCCAGACTTCCCACATCCGACGCTCGTGGTCCCCTGCGATGGGCCAGATGGAGCAGCCCCATCGCCAGCCGCTTCGGCCGCCACCCTCCGACGGCGGCCATATCGGCGCCACAGCAGGAGACGAACTGAATCACTCCCGCCGCAGCGCCTCCTCAGCTGCAGCACCGTCCAACACGGCGCCGCTGCCCCCCTCAGTTGCAGTGCCTTGCAGCAGCACCGCAACCTACCGTCAAGTGGACCGCTCCTCGTCGGCTTGGCGAGCAAAGCCTATCGGGAGCAGTCCCGGCCTGAATATAATAAACATACATAAATAAATGGATATAAATAAACTTACATAGATATGAGACACGCGAGGCGCCGGACGATGTCTAGTTACGTCTAATTCAGAGGAATTAGACCAAGAACAGGCAGCACCGCGAGAAGGTAATCGCCAGACTTGCCTTGAGGATCATCACGACCTGCGCTTCCCCCAAGACCGTAACCTCCCTACCCATCACGGGATGAGTAAAGAAGGCCTGGACTTAACCAAAACAAGCAGCGTGAACGCCGCAAGCATAGGCATAGCAACTATTTAATGGATAAACCCAGACCCGCCCTCATCCTGCTCGCCTTGGCTAACGTAAACTGGCGTAAACCAACGGGGTTGAGCACCGCAAGGACATGTGGAAAAGCAAAGAGCTACACGGCTGGTTCTATCGGGCCGATGACCTAGTCGCTTCTGTGAATTGGCTACGTTTTGGTGACCTTTTTGGAGATACCGAGTGTTTTGTATGTGCAATTGCGAGCGAAGTTATCATTACGAATAACTACCGGAAATATATTCTGAAGGACGTTATGGTCGACGTTTGTCGGGCATGCCGCCGTCCGGGAGAATCTCTCAGACATATTATTTCCGGTTGTCAAGGAATGTTTCACAAGATTACTAGTAATAAAATTTGATTATTATTTGTACAAACTGTAAAGCAGAAAGATAGGCTTCGGACAAGGCTCAAATTGCAGTCCAAAAAAAAAAAAAAAAAAAAAAATTGCCATATCTAAAAAAGCTATCAAATTTAAGAACATTTAACAGGAAGTAGGTATAGATGAAATGTACTGAGGCTAAAAAGAAACTGCTGAATCAACGCGAAACCTCATTAAATGTTTTCCTATTTCAAACCCAAAACGAACCTTTGATTACGACCCGTTCAGTATTACTCTGATTGTGCCCAGCGGCTTGTTCAAAATGAATTATTGATGGCTTCAATTTTGCTCTGATTTATATGCTTTGACGCCTACCAGATTTACATGAACGGGGTGCCTATTGTACCTATTGCATGCATAAATTTATGTTTTTGCCGAAAATATTTCTACACATTGTTTTTTTTAAGAGTTGTAGGTTTTGCATAGTCATAATTTGACACAGTTATATGATTTACTAGCTACGCCTCGCTGTTGTACCCGCGCGGTGATGAAAAACGATGATGATGATGATTATGATGATGATGATTATGATGATGATGATTATGATGATGATGAAAATAAGCCTATGTGTTAATACAGGGTATAAGCTATCTCCTTACCAAATTTCATCGAAATCGGTGTAGCCGTTCGGTGCAGAGGTAACAAACAAATACACATACACACTTACACACATATATACACAAACTTTCGCATTTATAATATTAGTAAGTTTTCAGGGGGTAATTTCATATGGAACCGAAACTTTGTCTCTGACTATTTGCCTTTTAAGCATGCAGAGATTGACTTATTACAAAAAAAAAAAAAAAAAAAAAGATCGAAATCAGATTAAATTTTATCATCAACCTCAATGATCTTCTATACAGACAGCATACAAGGTAATTGATCAAACCTGATGTTATTTGAAAATCGAAATCCCCGCCGCGCTCTCCCCTAAATTAGTCCTAGCACTGTAGTATACTAGCATCAAAGTACATACTGTAGTATACATGCACAAGTACAAAGTATAATACAACAAAGTTCGATTATTACGTTCCCTCGGCTGAAACTTTGGGCTTCCTCTCAGAGATAAGAGTGTTGGCCATTCATGACTCTTGTACATCCAGGCCATCTATGATTCAACCCGCTATGGTGTATATATTATTATTTACTAGTGGTCACTTAATACCGGAATTTTTATATCTCCTAAAGGCGCTCACGTGGTCTAACGACTGATATGTTAGGACAACAACCTCCTATAGTATTATGGGTATACTGCCAACTGGTATCGCCTATTCGAGGTATGTTTTCTTTGTACGTTGCTCAGTTGATCAGGTAGACTGCGTAAAAACCGCTGCGAGCGCAACGCTTGGCCACCGTAAGCCAATAATATCTTTACTGTAGCTATTAATATTATCCCTTCTAGCGGGGAAATCGGAAACTACCGAGAATCCCGTTGAATCCCGTATGGGGGCCAAAATGGCGTCCCCACTGCACAGCTGGCCGCGCGCATAAGGTTCAAATTACATCGATCATATTTCACAGAATCACAGACTACTTGAATGGGCTGTGTTCGTCAACTCCTTATTTATTCTACCAAGTTCAATCATAGCTAAAGAAAAACGGTCAAATTCGAAGAATTTTCGTAGTAAAAAATTTGTCAAAAAGTGCATCTGTTGCACTTGAGGTTACTTTTTGAAAAATTGCTAAAAATCCTCCCCGAATGAAGGGTTATATGTATAAAATCTGGGGGTTATATATTAAATCTCATAGTAGTTAATAACGTTCGACACTTGGATACAGAGCATATTAAGTAGTCTTCTTCTTCTTCTTGTCCTTTTCCCACACTAGGTGGGGTCGGCACAACATGTTTTGTTCTTCCATTTTCTTCTATCATTGGTCGTCTCAGTGCTCACACCTTTCATAAGCATATCATTCTTCACACAGTCCATCCATACCTTCTTCGGCCTTCCTCTACCTCTATATCTATCCACATTCATGTTAATTACTCTTTTTGTTATATGTTTGTTTTGTTATAAAATAATATATAAAATAATAAGAAGAATAGAAATAAATAATAAATATATTATATTTATTATTTATTTCTATTCTTCATTTATTATTTTATAACAAAACAAACATATATTATATAATATAAAATGATAAGTTAGCTTTGTTACTGCACGCCTAACCATATTGTCATAGCAAACTCATTAAACCTTTTGCGTTATTGTTTTGTAAGGAATAATAATAGTGAAGAGTGAAATAATAGTGTAATATTTTCTTATAGTGTGTACGATTGAATTTTGTGGTTACATATTGGTTATATATTGGTTGTTATATAGTGGTTATATATTCTAATCAACATAACATTATGTATTCTAAATGTGTGACCTGATGTTGCCTAAATGATGACGTAATCTTAGATGTAGTTTTGTACCTACGTAAGCAGTCTTACCGTAGGTGCGGCTAGATAATATTATTATGTTTTAAACGTGAACGGATATCCCCTATGCTAACATTATCACAAATTTGTTTAAATTTCAGGGCACAAGGATTTCTACCCAAATGGAGGTGTGTCACAGCCTGGTTGTCTTTTGTACATCTGCGACCATAGTAGAGCGTGGGAGTTCTTTGCTGAGTCAATAAGTACACCCAAAGGATTTCCTGGTAGGTCATTAAATTATATCTTAGCTTGCGTAAGCTTATTTTATGCCAATTTAATTCGTAATCCTATGGGGGGAATCGTGATCTCGAAACATTTACATTACATTGATAAACCTCTTAAATTTATATAGGTAGATCTAGCGTCTAGTTATAACATGTAAGAAAAGTATAAAAGCAAACGGTATGGCGCAGATTGACTTAACAGTTCTATTCATTATAAACAATTAGCTGTTAATCTACTACTACATATTGTTATATATTAGAACCTGGTGTTCTAATTAATTATTTCAGTAATCAATCAAAACACAAAGCATACCAAACCTACCTATTTGAATCTGAATCTGGGTTACCAACAATACGGGTTGAAAGCTTGACTGAATTCAAGATAAGTAGTAATAAGTCCTAAGATCAATACAGCGATGGAAAATATTTTATGTAAATAAAGTGCTTGGGCGATGGTCCATTGTTTTAAGACACTGCCTTCTGTGAGAGAGTTGAAGAGGAATTAACAGAGGAACCAGAGCAAAATTGTTTGCGTCCCAGCTAAAAAAACTTAGGCAATCCAATAGGTATGTTAACACACGTTACAAGTTCATGTAAAGTTATATTTTACACATTAAATTTAATTATTATAGAACCTAAAAAAATCTAGAGCTTAATTATTTGTCTCAAATGAAATAAATTGCAATTACACTATTTATTAATAGCGCCCAGTACCACGTGACTGAGAGCACCAATCCAAGCGCGTTGACGTCTGTGATCGGGACAGAAGTTCAATTATCTGCCATAAGCAAGTTAAAAATAATAATAATGAACCGAATTTCTGGGAAATTTGACAGACCGGGAGAATTGATCACCGACCTGTGACGTCATAGTCCCGTGATCATTTGGAGCATTTTATCGGGAACTTAAAATCTAATTTTATGTACGTATTTTTACCAGACTTCAAAAAAGGAGATTTCTCAATCCATATATATGTTTTTTTTAATGTGTGTTCGCGGCAATATTATAATTGCGGGTGAAGACATCGGTGAGCATATACAATGACAATTGATCCCGTGATTAGCAAAGGTCACTGCAAAGGGTAAAAAAAAAACAAAAGTGTGAAATAACTTGTCGAAATTAATTCAAGATAACAATATTTTGTATATTTTTTATATATTTACATAGCTACTTTTGAACTATCATGGCAACGACTTTTACAAGTTATTTCACACTTTTGAGTGTTGTGTCGGTTCCATCTTTTGGGAAAAAAAATTTCATTTTGAATTTTGTAATCATTCTCTTCCATTATTTTGCCATGTTCATATAGGGTCTTGGCAACTCCCCCCCCCCACTCTATTGTATACTTTGTAACATAAGGTATAAGTATATCAGAGGAAGCCTGAAAGTGGTACTAATGAGAAGTTAAAAGACTAGATTAGTTTGTATTCGTCATATTTTCATGAGTCAGGGAGAAAAACTGAGTGTTAAGCCTATTACACTATTCTACTCAATGATGTTTTATTGTGTATTCTTACTGCGACAGATAATACGGTACAAATAATATAGAAAAGCATAGCTATATGTTTAGACTAGCGCTTGAAATACGCGTCGCAATGAAAATTACTACAATTGACTTAATTTTGCCGCCTCAGTTTCCGCGCGCTTGTGCGACATCTACCTCATATATACATATAATATCATTGATTCTACTACAAATAGAAACGCGAAAGTTTGTGAGTATGGATGTATGAATCTAAGTTTGTTAGGCTTATTTTCATCATCACTATCATCCCGTTTCATCCCGTATGTAATATTTTAAATCAACGTGCATCAGGAATTGTTTCACCCCTTCAGCGCGTAAACACCCGCGAGCTCTTGTAATGTCGTTGGTACCTCGTAAGCCCTTTAATAACCACATGTTTTTTTCAGCTCGGAAATGCGGAAACTGGTCGTTATTCAAGGAAGGGAAGTGTATCAGGCACGACATGGCTTTTATGGGCTACCATTATGAAGATGGTGAAGGCTCTAAGCCTGGGACATACTTCCTGAGTACTGGACCATCTACCCCTTATAGCTTAGGACCCGCAGGGAGCGGGTAACATGAAAAAAAGGAAAATATTCATTGTTTTAGTTTTACTTATACTTTAAGTATTTATTAAATGTGTATAAAAACTAGTGATGTTCCGAATACCCGTATCCGTATCCGTATTACTCCCCTCCTCCCGTTCTTAGTTTATTTTATACATTGGTGTTGTTATTTAAAATAGAACAGAATAGAATATTTTATTAGCCGCAATAAAACAATTTCGAACTCTAATTGCACAAATAAAACATAACACTAGAACATATTAATTTTTGTTCATTTTTAAACAATCTGTGTATTTATATCTGTGCCAGATCTTACTCCTGTTTTACGGCGACTAATGTCTTTCTCATGGCCTCATTCCACTCTCTGCACACTCCAAGGGAAAAAAGACGTTAATACATGTATGTTGCTACGAAGTTAGATCTAACTTAATACCTAATAGGTGCATAAATGTATTAACGTCTCTTTCCCCTTGGGTTACGCAGAGAATCGAATGCCAAGGAATGGAACTATGTATAATTCTAGTCTTTGTAACCAGGCATGTCATTAGATTGCACACGCTGTATGTGAATAGTATATGAATTGTGTTTCATACGATGTTCCAACCACGATATTTATCATATAAATTATTTGAAAGATTATAATGTACCTGAACGCTTCAGTCTGTCAGTCAACTCGACAGGTTGCGTGACGTACGTGTCTTGTCAGTTCTCACAAGACATAAGTTCAAAGGTTCTAAACACGGTGAGAAAAGGTGAAAAGAAATCAAATATTACATTTACCAAAAGGGTTTTGGTGTGTAAATACTAAAGAATATATTTAATTTATTGACATAACTAAAAATACTTGAATGAAATATTTTGTTACTAAAACTGACGTAGTTTTGACACATTATGAATGTATTGAACACGGGAAAAACTGACGTTTTTAGGTCAGAGGGTTCCGACTATAGTTTCGACCACATTCGGTGGTCTTTTTCAAGACAGTACCCTGAAATGTGTGGTCAAGGAGATGCTGAACGTCAACAGTTCGACGTGGGGGTCTAGGTGTGCAACTTATGCGAGAGGGTGGCCCCATTTATTTCCCCCAGCATTTCTCGCGTCACCTTTTGATGTTTCCGGGTTAGTCGGTCAAATACTGCCGAGTCTTCGTTCAATCCAGTCGGTTCAGTCCATCTCGGTTCTCTTTCAATCCCTTTGTCCTCGGAAGCCCAAGACTTCTGGAGCCATCCTTTATCTCGGTGCGAGTGTACTTGTAAGACCGTGTTCTCAAAGATCTTAAGATGACCTATCAGATTCACAAATTGGCATGCGCCGCAAATGCGTGGCGGTGTCTCAGGGATTGAGTTGGCCCGCTTTAATGCCGCCTGTAAGTTGGAGACCGGCACCTGGCTGCATGCCCTTCCTTCACCTCATTTGGGCACGCTTCTGGACGATGACTTTCTTAGGGTGGCTGCGGACGAAGACCACGGCATCATGCCATTAACCCCTGAACCTTAATTGTCCTATAATAGATACTCGTATCTTTGCCGACTCGTACGGCACCCACCTATAAACCTCATCTTATAATACGGTAAAAATGCCATTCACTAAGTGTGTAGAAATTGGAATTACATACCCTAAACATACTGTTATGATGTATGTAATTTTCTGTTAATAAATGTAAAAAAACATCTGACTGCTATGCTGTCTACCCCACGCAATAACTGTCTGTTTCAGCCATCATTGCGTAAGGTACAGTAGCGCTCGAAAGTCCTGTAGCACTTTCACAAAGAAATATAATAATACTTAACCGTCGTACTAATACTAATACTTACCGTATATTATATATATATATGTCTGTATATTATATATATACATTATATACCTTAATTGCGGTGACGGTTAAGTATTATTTTTTTAAGCTATCTATATATATATATATATATATAGATAGATTAAAAGATACCGACTCAGGTGTACTCACTCAAAATGTTATAGCACTTTTGAATGCGGCTGTACTAGAAAGTTCGTCGAAATGTTTTGTTTTCATACAGATTTATTTTATCCAAAGGGACAATGAACGGGACTGATAAGGGTTGTTCGTCTGACAATATAATAATGTAGCTAATAAAAAAAGAAGACAATGTGATGAACCGTTTGTAAGTGTACCTAACCTATGTTTAGTGGAGTTCACCTATGCTATGTATATGCTAATTTGGACTTTTCTTTAACCCTGTAGTGACTATCTTATATAACACCATTTAGTAGGTACATTGTTACAAGTAACTAATTTAACTTTAAAACTTTAAACACCTAATTTAAAAAAAACAGGCCATACATGTATGCAGTTTAGTTTCATTGCAATAATATTATGCTAGGCGTAACTTAAGTTCAAATTTTGACGGCTATTTATAGGTTTTGAACCCACCACTACAGAATACCGTCACGTCGCTTTGCGATCTAAGCCATAGTAGTTAGCTATAGCAGAGCCGAGAGATGTTAAGTAGAAGCAATGAAGGAATAAATTCAGACGGCTAGTGGACGGCTACTTAAACTAACCTCAGAGAATTTTTCCCAGCGCTAGTTTATAACTTAAAGATGGGCCTTCAAATTTCTCGATTATTCCTGCAGTCATACTGTTTCATAGAAGATATGTAAAGACTTTTTTCACAAATTTCGTGTTTTTTTCTACCGTAATCTAACCCGAGTTTCCATCGTAGAATTGATTACCTATTCTGTTGTTATGATAACGTTGCCAGATCGCGGCGACCACTGGTCAGTGGTCGCCGCGATCTGGCATAGTAAACTCACCTGAGGATGAGCATCGGACATGCTCGAAACCTAGGTCGAAACTTCGACTATAAACGTGAGGAAAGCCGGATACCACATATATATAATAATGTGTCAAACTCACGACGAATTCATGACGTTATCATAACAACAGAATAGGTTATCAATTCTAGGATGGAAACTCGGGTTAGATTACGGTAGAAAAAAAACACGAAAATTTGTGAAAAAAGTCTTTACATATCTTCTATGAAACAGTATGACTGCAGGAATGATCGAGAAACCGACCACTGGTCAGTGGTCGCCGCGATCTGGCAGCGTAAACTCACCTGAGGATGAGCATCGGACATGCTCGAAACCTAGGTCGAAACTTCGACTATAAACGTGAGTAAAGCCGGATACCACATATATATAGTCATGAATTCGCTTCAGAAACATCTAAGCGCTGCGAACAGGACCACACATTGTAGCACTTAAAATGTTTCACGATGTGCGTGAAATTTGATATAGATATCACAGGACGAACAAAAAAAAAATGACGACAAATATTTTTTTATAATTTGAATTTAAATTTTATTTCGTTTGAGAAGCGTAAGTTACAAAATTCTTGTTGATAACGCCTGAACTTGACTTGAGTATACTTTAAAACAATCATATTAGAAGGTAAACTTAACTTGTAACCTTCAACCACCTAAGCCAAAGCAAACATAACCGTGCCATTGTGTTTCAGTATGAACTAGCATAAACTACCCTAATTTCTAAAAAGGGGTTTTGAGACTTTTAATTTAAGGATCACTCCCAAGCGTGTCTTTGTTAATTGAATGTTCCACGAGCTGTGTTAGTTACTACCTACGAAGAACATATTAATTAAAAACATTCTCGCCTTAGAGCTTTGAAGTTAACAGGGCTACCACATGTACAGCATGTTTCTAGGAAAGATCTGGCTTGCTGGGGGGGGACTACAAAGTACTAGACAGTGCTGTAATTATGGACTTAATTAACAATGGGACACTAAATCGTATTCTGTCACTGTTTACTTTGTAAACACCAGAAGTCTAATTTAAATCCTAGACAACGTCATCACTTAACATCAGGTGAGACAGTTGTCAAACGCAAACTTATAATATGTCAAAAAAAAAGTCCGATATCAAAAATAACACTTGTATTTACCATGTAGATAGACCAGAGAATATAGAATAGAGATATAATACAGATAATAGAATATGTCCAAATACATTTTCATAATAACCTGGCTGCGCCCCGCGGCTTCACCCGCGTGGACATTGTTGTGCCGCAACTTAAACTCAAGTCAAATCTTTGTGGGAACCTGGTCTTTGGTTCCAGACAACGCCTTTTTTTAGTACAGGTAATCTTTTAGAACCATCTGCTTTTCGTTTAGCTTCTAGCTTACGTTTGGGTGCAAAATGCTATGAAATCCGTCATTGCCAGTGTGGTACTGCAGTTTATCAACTCGGTCACCCAAGGGATTTCTTGTTCCAGAAGTGCTGGTCAAATATCCCGCCACGCTAGCTTTAACGATGAGCACAATATTGTGATGATAGTTACTTTTGTGAACTACCATGGTACCAACTTCAACAAGTTATTTCACACTTTTGAGTGTTGTAGCCGATTCCATTTTTTGGTAAAAAAAAATTCTGGCACTACTACGTATAAATTTTATACACTTAAAACCCGTGAACACGAAACTATAGTTACATACAGCCCATGAGATAAACAAGGAGTGGCCAAATGCAAGCACTTGTCCTTGTGACTTGGTCTCTTCTCTAACGTTTCACTCTTGACAGAGCGGTCGTGGTCGGTGGTCATCATGAAGTACTATTCGATTTTGGGGCTGATGTTATTCGCCTCACAGTGTCTCGCCAACGCCCTCTATAAGACGACAGTCTACTGCATTCATGCAAAGGGCCGCCAACCGCTGTTTTTATTTGATCGGTCCATCGCATAGGTGATCTTCCTCGCGGTCTCATGCCTTCTACTCTGCCTTGGACAACGAGACGCTCAATGGAGCTATGGTTCTGACGCGATACATGGCCAAAAAACTTTAATATGCAAGTTTGTACGCTAGATGATAGACGCTGCTTGATGCCGAGTTCTTGGAGTATGGAGACATTCGTACGAAACTCGGTCCATGATACTCCAAGCATTCTTTTCCAGCACCACATTTCTAGAGCGTCTATCTTTTTCTTTTCTAATTCTCGCAGTGTCCATGTTTCAGCAGCATATAGAAATAACTTGTGTGTTGTGACTTGGTGGGTAAGTTGTTTTAGGCAGTATATGGAGGAAGCAGGATACAAGTGCTTCAGCATTTACTTTATTGTTTATTTTTAATATCTCGTGAGTTATTCTAACCAGGGAAAAAAATAAAACACACCATATTTTATTCATTATTTATCTTAAAGTTTATTTAAACCGAGTTTTGGGCGAATGGAACCGCTCGACGCATTTAAAATTGCCATATAAAGTTTTTGGGTAGTTTCGAAAAAAATATAGTAATTTTATATTTAATTTACAGTTTATTTATAGCAAGTTTTTGCAAAAGAAACTGTTATATAATACCCAAAAGTTTTGCGAATGTGGGAGATTTCAAATATGTTTCAATGTCCGTTTAAAAGCCATTACGAGTAAGCTCAGCGATGTTATAAGACAACTTATTGTATATATTGTATATTATGTCGATGACTTTCATTGTTCTACAGATCGCCTCATTTTGATTCGACTACGTAGAGAAACTCGCAGAATAGCCCTCTCTGCATCTTGAGCTTGCTCACAACGCCCATAGTTAGTACAGCCATGTGCCCAGTTTTTTATTTCAATCCACCGCCATCTAATATATATATGCGGATTATGTATATGTACGCATTTTCTACACGAGCTCAAGCAAACTGCCAATTCATGTCGCAAATGGTAAGAATTGGTGCTTAACTTGACACATTGCTTTATATAAATAACGCAAATTTGTGGTGGTATTAATGTGAATCTTTCTTTCTCTTTGTAGTTCTGTGCATATTTATACCCATCTACATAATTACGTGTTGAGAAATTATGAAAACCGACTTTTAGAATATAAGTAGCAGAGCCTTGATGAAATAGCTCAGCGGTGGGAGCGTCGGCTCTCTAATTGACGGATGCTGGTTCGATCCCCATCAAATACTTAAGCTCCCAGTGAAGGTAACACCGTTATCCGTCTGGCTAGATACCACCCTCAAGTTTGAAAAACTGTCACCAAACACATGTTGAGGCAGCATTTCTTGAATGCCAGTAAGCATACTAGGTCTAGCGTGAAAGCATCTTCAATACTGAAAAATCTACAATAATATTTGAGCAATCCATTAGCTGTTGCCAGCCTATGGATAACTCAATATATTGCAACCCGTTACCCGTTAGATCTATAAGTATATTCTATCGAATGAAACAAGATTTTGCCAAGTCTGATCGCAGTTTCACAAGTTACGTTGTACTGAGAAAAAAAAACCTTATCTGAAAGTTGCTAACTAATAGCCCCACGTTCGAGAGTAAAATATTGTTCATTTGCTGCAAATGAGTATAATCAGATGTTAAAACAATATTGAGAAGCTTATGCTTTAATATTTTATTTTATATCCGGGATAAAAAGTAACCATTATATATATATTTATATGTACCTTATAAGTCATAACCTAAATTAACCAATATTCCGAATTTCCGAAAAATTTCCATATCAAATGGTTAATCTAAAAAAACGCACGCTCAGCTAATGTATTTATAAATCTAACAAAAAACATACTTTTAAAATTAATTTGTTTTTGAAAAGAGAAAATCAAAGGTTTTTCTTAAAAATACGTGGATTTTTCAAAATATGCCACGTCTTAATGTGTAATTTAAAAGTATCATTAACAATACATGCACTCATATAAACACTGTAAATATACAAAGTAAAATAAATACAACTATCAAAATCGTAAATAACCTGTATAAAATATAATTATGTAAGTCGAAACCATTGCAAGAAATAATTGATAATTAAACAAAAGGAATGAACATAAGTCCGCCCTGGACCCATCTTAATGAATGAAGGGCTGTGGAGGGTTCTGATTATTATGAAATGATATGTAAGTTTTAATTAAAACGTTAATAATAAATTTAATTGTTTTTTAATTTTACAATTAAAACATTAGATTGCTAATAAAAAAAAAAAACATCCGACGGTGCGTCAATATCTGTCATCGTTATTAAATACATTGAAGAACTGAAAAGATAGAAACAAGATTTCAATATAAATTGTTTTTTGTTTTTGAATTACTTTATCACTTTCACGACTTCGCAAATCTATTTGATTCCACTCACAAAAAAATACGTCAAGCCGTTTACGCTCTGGGGCATGCCAATGAAGTATACATACATACACTAAAAATACATAACCCTCCTTCTTCTGCAGTCGAGTAATAAATACATTATAATTTAGTTGTTATTTAAACGTTTTTTACCCATTTCTGTAATTTATATCATACTCTGTGAAGCGCAGCTGAGTTTACTCATTTGATATTAAACGAACCACTACACTGAGCAGCGTATTCCTCGGTGACGACTAGGTATGATAAAAAAGCAAATACCAAAAAATGGAATCGACTTCAATACAAAAAAGTGTGAAATAAATTGTTGAAGTCAGTACCATGATAGTTCAAAAGTAGCTATTATCAAAATAATGTGAGCATAGTACCGACTTCAACAAGTTATTTCACACTTTTTAGTGTTGAAGTCGGTTCCATTATTTTGGTAAACATTTTTTTAAAATTATAATATATTACTTTGACTCGTAGAGCGTATGACATGACCTTCAAACTGTTGCACTAAGGCAACAACTAGAGCGATGGGTTAACGAGATCAATTGTCATTTTGTATGTTCTCCGATGTCTCAACCGCTACTTTAAAATAATATCGTCAAGGTATGCGTAGCACTTTTCAGTAATTGCAGTGTAACTTAACAAAAAACCGCTTATCCGATTTTGATGAAATTTAAATACCATCATGGAAGCATACTCGATCAAACAAAAAAAAATCATCAAAATCCGTTCATAAACGACGAAGTTATCCGCAAAGAAACATAAAAAAACATATATACGGTCAAATTGAGTAACCTCCTTTTTCGAAGTCAGTTAATTATATCTAACATCTCTCTTGGGTTGGGACACCCATTATACAGTTCTTGGAACGTAATGATAATGCTACGGTTGGTAGATATCCCGTACCCGATTTAAATGATGGTGTGAGTTTAGGGGTACTCCAAGGGTTCCTTCTAATCCGTTTAAACAATTTGTGGACCAGGGAAATGCGTTTTGAATTAATTACGATAAAAATAAAGTCCTAAGTAAATACGTGAAACGAAACGCAATTCTGATATATTTTTCGTAAATCAAGCGTCGTCAAATAGAAATGTGGACCACACCACAAACATTTTGCTGACGTAGTAAATGAATTGAGAAAGTGCTAGTGAGACGAATGAGAGAAGAGAGTGAGTCACCCAAAACCAATATGGATTTATGCCAGGACGAGGGACTACCGTACAGACGCCATAATTGCTATTTGCAAATTATGCGAAAAGTACAGACGCGATGGTGTTCGCCAACCTTGGAAAGGCGTACGCGTGCCCTGAGAGGTTCTGTGGTGAGCCTTTCAAGATGACAGAGTGGCAGGGAATCACCCATTGCTTATCCGTTACATATTTAGAAAAGCTATAGCGTTTTGCTTCCACTTTCTTAATGCGTACTGCCAAGGAATGGAACTCGTTGCCCGAGTCTGTGTTTCCCGATATGTACAATCCTGGAGTCTTCAAGTCGCGAGTGAATAAGTACCTTCTAGGTTTGCGTGCTAAATCCTAAACAACGTCATCACTTAACATCAGGTGAGACAGTTGTCAAACGCAAACTTATAATAGTAAAAAAAAAAAAGAAAAAAGCTAGTACGCACTTGGACTCCGAAGCTAGCGTCACCGACAAGTTCAATGTGGTTATAAATGAAATAGAAAACAGTAGTAGTAAATTAAAAATATATATATGTTTAGAGTGCTATACTTTTTTTTATAAATGTGTTAAAATATATAGAAATTTAATAATAGTTTAATAGTTGAAAAATAATATTGATATTTAATAGTTTTCTTATAATAAAATAAATTAACAATAAAACGTCGTGAAAAACGAAAAAAATATTAGTTATTTTTAAATTTCATTTTAAAGCTACTTCCACGTGTATTTGTTTTGTTGTTTCAAGTCTTTGAGTATCCTTCATTTATCTGAGTTTCATGCACTACATCGTCGAATTAAAAAATGAAAGAGTTGGAAGTTCTGACGTTGTCAATTTCCTTGACGTCGTAATCCGAAATTAGAGTTACCTACGACTTAACGAAATTCTCTTTGAAGAACGTTTTCAATGGATTCTGTACAGTCTTTGTTATACTTACCCTATCTCATCTAACTTTTTGTATCATTACGAATACAAGAACAACAGCTATACTTTGAAAATGTTCTTTCTGTACTGTGCGCTTTACAGGATATTATTTATTATTATATAGGTATATTTATTTCATTTCTTAGGCTAAACTTAATTTACAAACATTAACCACACCTAAAATAATAAAACAATCACATGTAAGGTAAGTTACCTTACTCAAACATTGTATACAGTGTTCATGAGATACAAAACATGAATAATTAATATATATATGAGTTTATTAGAGTATCATCATCATCATCATTTCAATCATAGGACGTCCACTGCTGGACAAATGCCTCCCCCATTGATTTCCACAAGGACCGGTTGGAAGAGGCCCGCATCCAGCCCTTGCCTATGATCTTAGTTAGGTCATCTGTCCACCCGGTCGGTGGGCGTCCTATGCTGCGCTCACCAGTCCATGATCTCCATTCGGGAACTTTTCGACCCCAACAAGTATCAGTTCTTCGAGCTATGTGCCTTGCTCAGTGTCACTTCAACTTGCTACTTTCGTTCTTGTACGGATCTCCTCATTTCAGATTGGATCGCGTAGAGAACCCCCGAGAGCCCTCTCCATAGCTCGTTATGCGACTCTGAGCCGGAGCCAGCATTAGCAGAGTTACTGGGAACTGGGGGCCTGGTCATGCGTTGTTTAATCATAATAGGGGGGGTTTGACCATACCTGCCACGCTCGGCAGGCGGGTTGGCGAGCGCAGTAAGATTATCCACCCTCAGAAAGCACTGATGCCCAACTTATGGTCGTGATCTCTTAGCTGATTTTTACGGCACGCGCGGGAAGAGATGGGGGAGTATTATTCTAGGCCGGTACCACCACGGCCAAACGTTTATTATTTAAAGGCATATATTTCAAAAGATAAAACTATCGAGAATAAAATATACTACACCGTTAGAAGTAGAAATGTTTCAATTGCAATGAAGTGATGATAGCTCAGCGGTGGGAGCGTCGGCTCTCAAACTAACGGACGTCGCGCCGTTGGTGGATCCTCACCAACAGCTTGAGTTTCATGTGAAGGTAGCACTCTTATCGAATTTCCAGCATGGTGGTAAGGTTCTTTCGAATACCCAGCCTGGCTAGCTACCAGACTCAAGTTTTTCAAAAACTGTCACCAACCACATAGTATGTTCAGGCAGCATTCCTTGAGAGCCAGTAAACATTCTAGGTCTAGTGTAATAACATTTTCGAACACGTCGTCACTAATTGTCAAGTGAGATAGTAATAGTGTTCAAACGTTCAGATCTATCTGAACTGAAAAAAGCAAAGCTCTGTACTTTTACACATGATATTTAATACATTTTTAGTAATAGCGGTTTGTCTAACCACATCGCCTTAACCTCGCAAACAGCAATAAACTATCAAGATCATCGAATTAAGTTAACCACTCCATGTTATTTCTAAACAGATTTCAGGTATTCAGTCTTAAGAATTAAACTATAATGAGACCCAAAATAATATAGTTTCCATCTCAAGACTGAATTCCTTGATCATTTTTATTACGCGATTCTTGATAAGAAGTATGAAAAGGTTCAAGGTTTTCCTATATAGCGCGTTATTTTTCCACTGTTGAAACATAATATCTTTCCATCTCCGAACCTAGATTGCACGGGCGTGTTACATGGAAATAAGTGGACCATTCCTTTTTATATCGACAACGATACGGCGCTTGCGTAACATACATATACAAAAATATTCTTGGGACACGAAATAGAAAATGGTTGGATAGAACTAAATGCCTAAAAAGGGCACTGAGTTAATCCTTTCGGGCAATTTAGTTAAGTATTAAATAGAGAAGGTCACCTTTTAAATTAGACTAGTTTTTTTTAAAATAAATTTCGATGTGGTCGAAGATGTAATCACGTTATAGCTAGAACGTTTACTAGCTCTCAAGAAATTCTGCCTGAACACACTATGTGGTTTAATTCCGCTCGTAATTTCGTTAGCATATAAACTGATAGCACGATGAAATCGGTTCATGAGATTTTTCTCAAACTCAAACTCGATAAAAACAGATTGCTTATGCAATCTGTTTTTATCGAGTTTGAGTTTGAAAATTATCGCAAGTTACCTCCATTATTATTGTCCAAGAATCGGCTAGTACTTTCGTGATATTTACTGGGGTATTACTGTCCGACCAATTTCAAACTCAGCAATTGATTGAAAATTCTCGTGAGTTTTACACATTTGTATATTGTCTGACTTTACACGTTTGAACCTAGGTTTCAAGCATGTCCTATCCATCTTTAGGTTGGTTTACACTACCAGAAGAAATCAGACATGCCTGACCTAGGTCGAAAAACCTGCAAATCATAAAGAACTGCATATCAAAATATTATAGTAAAAATATTAATATCAAAACTAAAACTTTATGTTAAGGCACGCACCCGCCGCCTGGCATCTCATTTTCATTCGTGATCCAATCTATTTAATTGAAAATCATTCAAAGGTGTTAAAAAAGAAAACACTATATTTGTTTAATTCTTTATTTAAGTATCGATGAAGTGTATGTTAATCAATAAAGTATAATTATATTAATAATATTAAAGAACGTTGACACTTACAATAATAAAATAAATTTTAATTATTATTATTAAAATGATACACAATTTAAGTGATATATATACATGATAATAGCAGTTTATTTAAATATATTTCCTGAGAACTCTACAAATATTGTACATTGTGATAATAATATTATAAATTAGTTCTTTTCATATCGCACATGATTGCTTTCATAGCTGATGAGCTACAGACATTTCGTAAATTTGGCTCCGGAGGTCAATCTATACAGATAGTGTCTAGAGTACAAAACTGAGATTTTCTCCATCAATCAAGGTTCATTCTGCTATAAAAATCTGAAAGCTAAACAATTCAATCATTTATATGTAAATGTAATTAAGAAAATATATTTGGAAAACCTTCTCTTTACACAGATATATAGAAGTAAAAATGATGTATTGGTTTTACTTTCCATATACGTGTAAGTCCAATGTTACTTTAAGTTTTAATCTTGGCCACCCGTTAATCTGCATTACGTCATATCTTGCCCACTGATCTCCAAAAGAACCTGCAAAGAAGTCTGCATGCATCCAGCGTCTTCTCTTGATGTCAACCAGGGCCTAAATGTTATTCATAGTCCGCTAGCCAATGATGTTTTACTAAAGATGACGTATATTCATACTGCGCGGTGCTCAGATTTTGTTCCTTTACGACATAAACATGCTTACTGCGACAGATAATACAGTACAAATAATATAGAAAAGGATAGCTATATGTTTAGACTTGCGCTTGAAATACGCGTCGCAATGCAAATTACTACAATTGACTTCATTTTGCCGCCTCAGTTTCCGCGCGCTTGTGCGACATCTACCTCATATAAACATATAATATCATTGCCGCTAGCACATAAAATGTCAAATGGCCTACTAAACCTGCATAGGCCGAGCATAGATTCAACTTAGATTCAGGCTGCTATGTCAGCGCTTTTTAAATGACCTACAGGCTGCTGTTAGGGATATTTTTGGAAAGAATTCGGATATAGTTTGGTCTTTGAGCATAAATGGTAAACGACCAATATGTATTAGGCTGTATATATATATCTTCTCAATCATTATATCAACACTCGATCAAAGAAGAATTCTTGACTGTAGGAAAGTAACACAAAATCAAACATTTTTGCTTCTTTACTTAACTTTTAAATTTAAAAGTAAAGTCTTACTAAACTTTAAAATAACGGACATGGAGTTTTGGCTAAGCTGACTCGTGGTATAGGTGGTGGATACAAGACTCTGTGTAAGAGTAGAAAATGGATTAATTTTTTTCACAGATAAGACAGATAAAAGGAAAAGTCATAGTATCTTCTCAAAAATAGAGTGATTAAACCTATCTGCACGCATATATCTAACATTTTTTGCCAAAACCGCATTTGGTTATTCCTGACTTTCCGTTCGACTTATCCCCACGAGGAACAAATGAGAATAAATATTGTTATCTAGCTCTTTACAAATGAAATATATTTTACCGTTTGTCCACCAAATTCAATTAGATGACGCCATGTAAATCCAATAATATATACTTATTTGTGTGTGTGTCCCTCGTCGTGGGGACAAGGGGACAAAGAGGAATATCCAACCACATTTCCTGAGATTTACTTAGAACGTATCAAATCTTCCTTGTTTTATTCTAATATATCGTTTTCTTTTGACTTATCATAATGCTAGTATGAATACGTTATATACCATAGATTATATTTATTATGATTCAGTGAGAATTAACTAGTCTTACAATTTATTGTCCATAAACTAAGATAATTTTGGTGTAGCAATACCCTATTTTATTAATCAGTAATCTTACATCATACGGACAAGGACATATAAAAAACTAAGTATATTAGAGGGTGCCAAGTAACAATAAAAAAAAGTCAGAGAAATGCAATATATTTTTAAAATATTTTTTATGAAATATAACTTTCAATTGAAAGCATAAGGTGTAATGTATGTATGACTTGTCTTTTCTAATTTTTTTGACACCCTGTAAATTTATCGATTATAAAATGACAATATATTAAATGTAGGAACATACAAATAAATAATCTTATCCTTAAATAATTTTAAATATTTATGGTGACGAATGATTATTTTTTAATTAGGTAAAATTTTCTTTTAATTATACGGTTTCAAAAGCTTCTAAGCAATTTTTTAAACCTGGCACGGTAGTTATGCGATCTTTCTCATTCATATTTAATTGCTGAGGATCGAGATGCCTTCTCTTTGCTTTCCTCATCAACAGACGTCAGTTGTCTGATGGAGACCTGCGCTGACTGGTATTTCTAGGTACTCGAATACCATGTCCATCGTTTGGGGATTCTCTGCCTGGCCACGGCCTAGAGGCCGTTTAGACTGAACTTTTCTTAACTTTACAACTCCATTACATCATATATTTTACTAAAGTAATACAGAATAATAAAGAAGGTTTTAGGTAACTAGGCGGTTCGTTCCAGTCGTGGGTTCGAGTCCGACAAGGCAATTTTTTCGCTTTAAAATTTGTACGTGAATTAAGTTTATCTTTTATATAACAAAAGAAAATCTTATGAGGTAACAATATAATCAAAATATATATGTATATCATCAATATTCAATCATTTTCATTGTAAATACGTCTAATTTTAGAAACTTTTATTAATTGACTATCTAGATTTTTGACAGAAATTCTGCACATAATTTCAATGTTAAAAATATAATATTAATAAAGTACAGTACTCAAAGAGTAATCAATTTGAAGAAGCTTTGACTTCATAACTCGCCTATCAAAGTTATGACATACACACTACTGAAGGATTAAAAAAGTACATTCCTAGATAAATAATCAAATTTAATAATTCAATGAACGCACTAAAATATGTCAAATTTTATGTACAGGAACAAAAATCCTTCTGTTCCTTTTATATCCGTTACTGCCAACTAAGGAAAATACTTTGTTATTAAAACTGACGTGGTTTTGACTCATTATGAATGTATAAAACACGGGAATTGCTCACGTAATAAGTCAGAGGGTTCCGACTATAGTTTTAACCAAATTCGGTGGTCTTTTTCAAGGAGAATACGGGGCGACCGCGTCTGACTTATTACATGAGTAATTCCCGAGTTTTATACGTTCATAACGAAAATACTGTTTGTAAATATTTAAATATGACAATAAATTAACACTGAAATAACACCCCAACAGATTTAAGCAACCTTACTTATTAAACATGCATGACATTAGCCATGCAGCAATGCGTATGTCAACACTTTCCATACATATAAAAAAAGCCTAAAATAAAAAAAAAACCTTCGCAAGCAACTTATTTATGACATTGTTTTATAAATCTTATAAATATAATCGTACCCGTCTCGAGTCCCTTAATACGAGTAGTACGTTATTTTTCCTCGTCCCAAAAATAGTTGTCTTAACTATTATTTGGCACTCGTATTTATATCACAGATCTTTGACTAAGCCGTTGTTATATTTGACCACACACTCGTACAATACAAAAAAACAAATTACTTAAGTAATATTTTAAATATATTAACTACATATTATAAGCTTCCAAAACGAATCGGAAACACCATTTGAAATTCGGAAACGCTTCAAGTGTATTCGAAAACTATATTTTCTACACACTTGCTCGTAAAGTGACCCTTATTACATCGAGTTTAGGGCCAAAAACCGAGCTACGTGTGTATAACTATTCTTATAAAGCTAAATTTAATAATTAAACGATATAAGTAATACATGTTTCCCTCGCAGATGTGTTGAAAAACGTATGAAACTCGCGAACTCAGCTCATTACACATTCGGCTGAATTACTCCCTCGCCTGCAACTCCCCTTGCAATCTACAGCCACGTGTGTATTAACCAACTTAGTTGACACGTATCATAATATCCTATTACGTAAACATATGTATGTGTGTATATGCGCACTTGTGTGTGAATAACTAACGTATTTACGTTTATTATGAAAGCACCTCGCTACCCTTTCATTACACTCTAATATCCACATTAATTTGTGTCTCATTGGTCAATGGTTAAACTAACCATTACTTTGAGATTGTTCCCTCATCTTGATCCGAGCTGAATATCTAAAGTTCTTCTTCATCGTCACCTTTCACGTCTACATCACATAAATAGTTTTTAATGCTGTTCTTGTTTAGTTTCGAATCTGGGTCGAAAAGTTTGGTAATAGTTTCCTTGAAGAATCCTCTAGGTTGAATGACGGACTCTAATTTAGTTTCAACGGACATTTTTCTTTTCTTATGTGTCTCTCGTGTGAAGCGGCTGAGATCTAATGAAAAACTTTGCCGTAAGACTTTTTGATTGTTTAAGGTTAAAGGCCTTTCGGTAGCGAAGGTGTCATTTCGAATATCATCAGTTGGGTGTTCTTCATACGCTTCATTACCTGTTCCGTATTCGTTTGCCTCGTCAAAATGATTTTTCATTTTTGTAAATAGCAATCTTTCAGAGTCCATGAACGTAAGTATAGGTGATCGTTCACTATCAACTTTGCAAGATTCTCCAAAAAGTTCATGTTTGTTTTGGTCACTAGAATCATCGTTGTAAATGGTTTCTCCCGATCTTTCTGTATCGGATGTTTTATTCTCTTGTATAGTTCTCAATTCGGGATTCTTAATGACAGTTCGTTGAATGTCCTTGTTTGCATTAGACATTTCGTCCACGATGATTGTTTTCTTTTCTCTCAGTTTTGGGAATTGGGAGCTTGGTGTTTCTGTGGAATTAATTCGGGTGTTGTTGAGGCTTGACAGTTTGTGTGCCGGGGACATTAATGTGTTGTTATATTTATCTGTTCTTGAGTCTTTGCCTTTGGTGTGGACGCCAAATATGCGTTTTATTGACTGACGAAACTGCAACATAATAAAAAAAATATTTATAAGGATGTTTTGTCTCATTAATAAGGAAATAATAAATGATCTATTGTGGAATGAGGAATGAACTGATCATTTACCATTAGCATAGATTTACAATACATTACAATTACTGAAAAAGAAAAAAATGCATGATGTCTAATTGTGCAATTGTTTCCGGATTTAAAATACTTTATTTATCAAGTACTACACTGCGCCCCGTGGTATAACCCGCATGAATGAGGATTTTCTCGCTACCTCAATTATCCAATGGGAACTATACATTTTTCGCGAAGTAGCCTTCTTCTTCTTCTTCTCAGCAATTAGACATCCACTGCTGGACATATGCCCCATAATAGGGGAAGTAGCCTAGTATTAGAGTATTAGATAAAAAAAGACAAACAAACTTTTCCTTTTATAATATTAGTATGATCCACATAAGGGCTACTAGGTTGATAGGTGGATAGGTTATATTTTCGAAGAATCCGAAAATCCTTAAAACATACTCAAAAAATGATTAAAAGTATTATTATTTGTTATTCCATCTTAACATATTTATTTCATTTTATAGTAGAGATAAAACACTTTAGATACACTTGTAATAGTTTCATAAATCCTATCAGGATTATTTTAACTTCAGCAACAAAACAAAATATAACGCTTAAGTAGTTTAATAAGTAATAAAAAAATTGAGAATACAAAATAACCCACGAAGCGAAAATCTTGACACATAGTTAATAAAACTAACTAAATTGAGACACCTTTCAAACAATAATATGCTATATTTAAATCATCAATTCGCCCGTTCAGCAATGATGCTGTAAATATACACAAAGAGACACCTCAAACTTGAAACACACCTACTTTTGAATCCAGTGTAAGAAAATATGAACGAAAAACGGCAGAACCGATTTAGCTTAAATATCCGAGACGCTAGAAAATCTGCTTTAAATAACAAAAAAAAAACAAAAAAAATCGATTCTACCCTTTAACTGCCCGTTTAAAAGATACTGGGGCCACAGACACATACACAGACACATACGCCTTAACTAGAATACCCTGTGTCGCGGGAGGCATGGACACACAAAATCACGATACACAAACATCCAATACTCGAGAACAAATATCTACGCTCATCACAGAAATGTTTGCCCCAGCTGGGGTTCAAACTCGAGGTTGCGGTTCCAAAGTTAGTGTCAATGTTAACTGAGCCATTTTAGACGCAATATAGCCGTCGTGAACACTCACTTAACACTTTTATAATAAGACCGAGATAATGGTAATATTGATAAAACTGACACTGATTAAGACTTTATAATTAGTCCAGGAATATTAGCCAAATAAGGGCAAGTATCTAAGAATGAGAGTTAGTCAGCTATAAACCTTTATTCTGGCACCCTTAAACTTGCCCCCTAACCTACTTATTGTAGGGTGTATTAGTGTATAGTGCGATTTTGTACACATTTATTGCAAATATCTCGCTTCCTATAGGTTTTATGCTATATGTATTTACTATAAATATTGTACAAGATTACATTTTCTACAACTTTTCCCTACACATTTTTTATATCTTGAACCATTTTCGAGAAAGAGGGCAGAGGACAGAACAAGATCCAACATAGACAAGAGATCTTATCTATATGAGTTGATATGATCTCCGAAGGCTTCCGGAAGAACCCTTAAAAATTGTGGATAATGATATCAACAACACGTAAGTTTCACGATAAACCCGTTTTAAATATTATAGAGTCATAATCGGCGTGAGTTTTAACAATATTACCAATAATAATAATAATTCGTAATAATATTTAATATTATTACTACTCGAAATAATGGTTTCATTCGCTTTCCAGTTCATAAAAGTATTTCTAAAACTAACAGCTGGGTGTGAGTTTGCCTGTATTTGTACCCAGTCCAGTTTTTATGACGTAATCTTTGGGCGTACCCAATATTACTTCTTTAATCATATTATTTCAATTACTATTATCTATAAGTGCAAAATAACTTACCTGTGTATTCATTCCAACGTAAATAAGAGGATTGTAGCAAATTGAGCTCTTTGCGACCAACGCTGGAATTACTCCTGCTCCAGGTGAAACCTGTATAAATGAAAACACAAGTAAGTTAGCATCAGTAAAAATTGACGGTTAAGATGATCGGATGTAGGCCAGTCAGTCTTCATAAGTTATTATGTTCATAACATTCATAATTATATCTTATTTGGTTTAACTAGGATTGCCTGTGTTGCGAGACACACATAATCACACAAACATCAAATACCCGAAACAAACATTAGTGCTCATCATACAATGGTTTGCCTCTGCCGGGATTAGAACTCAGGGCCAAGGGACTAGAAGATATGGCATTAACCACTAAGCGACTGCGACCGTCGTGAGTAATTATATGTTCTGTCTTTTGCAAAAGTGTCTTGTATACCTAGATACAGGTAGTTTACACTGCCAGCAATCATTTAGGTATTATTTTTAGGTATTGCCACTGCTACGCAACCTATGCACCATGAAAGGTACAGGCATAGGCTACACAGGAGATATGACCGTAAAAAAATATATCTGCCTAACCTTCTGAAAAACAAACATCTGTACATAGAAGTACATGTACATTATAAAACAATACGGCTGATTTTCCCGTGCATCTATTTCATTGTAAGATAGATTCGATCTTATCGCTTTTATGATTAAACATAATAATTTGTTGTCGAGACTGCAAGAGCATTTTTTTAGTCGACTATACTTAATTAGGGTTCGTATCTCAATGAACCTTATAGGATCACTTTTATCAAATGCACATGAATTCCTAGGTACTCCCTAGTGGTAGGTTTATTATAAGGCATATGTAGAATACGATATAAAGTGTGTAGATGTGTTTTTTTCCAATATTATGATCATTTCACGAGGGGATGGAGCTAAATCACCATTATGGTGATTTATAAATTTGAATACCAAATCGTTATTGCTTTTCTTCTGATTTTTCATTTGGAAATTCTGTGTATTTCTTCAGATTACAGTTTATCGGCCACCAGCAAGGTGGACAGACGACCTGGCTAAAATCATAGGAAGAAACTGGGTGCGGGCCGCTTCCAACCGGTTCTCGTGGATAACAATGGGGAGGGTTATCCATCCATTATCCAGCTGTGGATGTTCAATAACTTGACTGGTCGGTTGGCGCAGTTGGTAGCACTCTGCCTTCTGAGCCGCTGGTCCCGGGTTCGATTCCCGGACAGGTCAAACATTTGTGTGTATGAACATGTCCGTTTGACCTGTGTTTAGGTGTGTATATGTATATACGTATATATATTTAAGTATATATATCAGTCATCAGGTTACCATAGTACAGGCTCTGCCTAGTTTGGGACCTGAAGACCTTGTGTAAAAATAACTAAGATGATGATGATGAAATTTGATTTAATTCTTTAGTAAAATATGTATGTTATCTATAAAGTAGGTATATCAAAAATCTCATCTGTAAAATTGAATTTGTAAGATAATTAGTTTAAAAAAGGCATAGTATATACACAAATCGAAAAAATGGTTTCCACTGTAAAAGATGCTTGTAATGTCTGAACTGGTCTTATTTTGCAGGTATTCTGGTCTATTCTGAATGAACAAAGCCAATAGAGTAAAAACAACAATTATTGTTGGATTAGAAGATATTATATGTATACATAGTCAGGATTCCTGTAACATACGCAACGAATACTCCGTGTTTGAGTCTCTCCCAAAATACCCTATAATAATAGATATTACATCTCGATTCGACTATGTTAATATTCTAACTTCCGTTTGGATATTATAAGATTGAAATAGAACATTTCAGTGGCAAAGCGATATGAAATGTGAACGCCCACGTTTTAATAATATCCTATTTTATATACAGCTTGGAAATAGACGCCACCGTTACACGTAAATGGTTAAGAAGAAAAATCACATTAATTTCACAAATAAGTCAAAATATCTACAGATAAAATCCGAAGGTATTTCAATTTTTTTTGGGACAAGGTGACGGAACAAGCAAAAGGTCCGCAGGATGTTAAGTACTTACTTACTTTACTTAGTATACCACCGCTTTTCAAAAAATTAATTCCTCTCCTTACAATGGTTGTCTGGGAGAGATCGCTTCTTAGCGATAAGACCGCCAATTGTACAACGTATTTTGTATTTGTTAATGTGTTATTTTATAAATGTTATTTTAAGTTGATGTACTTGTACAGTTAAGTGTTATCTATCTATCTATGTATATTATATTTGTATAAACATTTTTCGTTATACGCGTACTTCCAACTATGTATTTTGTTGTGTACAATAAACATATTTTCTTTCTTTCTTTTTCTTCTATTACTAGTAAAAATATGGTGTACTCACAATTCCTTCTGTAGCGAACTGTTCCATCAAGGCGAACAGTGAGTATGGTGTCCAGGCAACAGTGAACGCTATGATCATGATAAACACCATCGCTGTTGCTCGTGCTTCTGCTCGGCTCACTCGCCCCAGGCGCTGGGAGTTCTGGACGTAACGAACAACTTATAGTAAGTGCAATTTATCTTTAACGCTCTGAAGCTAGGCTTTGCTAGTAAGTGCAATGTTTAACGCTCCGCTTAGGACCGGAAGACATGACACAGTAAAACATATTCTTACAGTGCCCAAAATATTGTTAGGAAAGGTTCGAACTTGAGCAACAACTTATAATAATATTAAAGTTAGACATTTTAAAGGACATGATAGTAGATAAAAAAAATAGCAAACGCTTTATTAAGTATTGTATAAGCATAGCAACTAAAGTGATTGCCAACAACAAAAAGTAGACAATGGGCTTCATTAATTGCAGCCATAGGACGCCCACTGCTGGACATATGCCTCTTCATATAGGGGGGATTTACCAATACTCGCCAGGCTTGGCAGGCGGGTTGGCGAGCGCAGTATAGTTTCCTATCCTCAGAAGGCGTTGCTGCCCACCTCCCGGTACGTGATCCCTTAGCCGACACTTACGGCACCCACGGAGAAGAGATGGGGGAGTACTATTCTAGGCCGGTACCACCACGGCACAATGAGTGATGCCTTTGGTGTATATTACATGATATATATTAACAGCATTAGAAGCTCAAGCTAATGTTGGGGATCAAACCAGTGTTTGACAGCCAACGCTCCCCCCGCTGAGCTATCGTCGCTTCAAATAGTAATAGGCGACTCCATAAAGACTCCACATTTAAAAAAAAACCTCATTAGCTCTGTAGATAAAAATATCCATACATCTTTTCAGAGCCTGTTATTTCTATATAATTATCTCTTTCATAAGACCAGCGACCTAGAAAGTTTAGTTGACAACCAATGACTTTTCGCTTTCTTTTCTTAATTGCTTTAAGTGCCTTTATGAAAATAAAATACTTATTAACTAAGTACCAGGTGGACAGACGACCTGACTAAGAACGCAGGCAAGGGCTGGATGCGGGCCGTTTCCAACCGGTCCTTGTGGAAATCAATGGGGGAGGCATATGTCCAGCAGTGTAGGTCCTATGGCTGAGATGATGATGATGATGAACTAAGTACAATATAGTAGCGTTTATCGCATCCAACTGACGTACAGTCAGAGCCAACAAAAAAATATCTGCCCTTCGCTGGTCCGAATGTGTCTCGGTCTATCCTGTCATTAATACTACAGTCACTTTAACATTTGAGCAATCCACTAGCCGTTACCAGCTTATAGATAACTTTCGCTTCAATATTTATCACAATTGTGCTCTTGCTGATAACAACAATGCGCGGCATGACATGCTGATAAGGAATTCGTGATTCGTAAGGAATTTATTCATAAATCGTTTCACGACTGTGTGTATTTCGTTGCTACGCCGTAGACCGTCTACGCTCGTAGCTTCCCTGCTATTATTAAAACTTTTTTCGCTTCGCAATACTTAAGAGGATTATACACCGCGTAGTGGTCCATACAAAAAGAAAAACTCTCAATCTTTGAATATCTTCCTATTATGGAAAAAAATGGCCGTGGTGGTACCGGCCGAGAATAGTACTCCCCCATCTCATCCCGTGGGTGCCGTAAGAGTTGGCTAAGGGATAACGTACCAGGAAGTGGGCAGCAGCGCCTTCTGAGGATCGAAAATCATACTGCGCTCGCCAACCCACCTGCCAAGCGTGGCGAGTATTGGCAAATCCCCCCTATATGGGGGAGGCATACGTCCAGCAGTGGACGCACATAGCTGAGAGAAGAATGGAAAAAAATAGAATATTGTTATATGATATTTATAATATAATCTTCACATCAGTTACTAGGTCTACGTAAACGTCCTATTTTTCCATCTTTTTACATCACCATAAAATTACAAGCATCACAACCAGTCAATTTTTCGCAAACAATGCAGTTATTTAAAGTGAATATATTTTCCAAAAGCCATATATATATAAACTTTTTAGAAACAATAAATCGTACGAGCCTGAAATACATCATACTCAAGCGTTTAAAAAAAATCTCTATCAACAAAAATTACCCATAAATCTCACGAGCAGCAACGCTCTATCGGTTGCATAGGACATTGCATAGATCTCTGAGATAGGAATACGTTTGCTTTATACCTACAACGTGAAAACAGTGTTTGGTATAGAATCCTCTTAAAGAAAAGAAAATGACCTAATTATTATTCAAATTCAATGCAAAACGCGTCGCGTAAGCTTTTTATACTTTTATTGCGTTTCTATTTTGTATTCGTTAACATAATTGTATTTAGATATACAATATAATATATATGCATATATTAAAGACTAGCGGTCCGCTCCGGCTTCGCACGGGAAAAAATAATTAAAAAAATAAAAATTATAAGGATCCTTAATTTAAATAAATATAATATAGTATTTGACACTCGAGGATAGTGTAGCTTCCCAACAGTAAAATAATTTTTCAGATCAGTTCAGTAGTTTCGAAACCTATTCTATGCAAACAAACAAAACGTATAGACGAAAAAATATAATATACATACGTGTATTTTTATACATACGCTCAAAAAAGATAAAGAAAGATGTCGATAAGATAACCCTTTTAGCGCAGTCGGGTAAAAAAAACTTGCCTATGTAAATAATGAGGAGTTTTTATAAATAGATTGCTTATAGACTAAGTCACACATGTACATATCAGTTGTGAGAATGAAACAGGGTAGACTTGACATTCGCATAGTCATCATCGTGGAGAAAGGGAGCTCATCGGATTTTCCAAAACTTATCAGAGCGTTTGATCGATGCGACGCATTACCAAAATACTGGCACATATTTGGCTTAACGAATCAGCACTGCAATTCAACGTGGCAATGCTACTAGCATTCTGGGCACGCTGCCAGCCGGTAGCAGATTAGAGCATTTGAGTATTCTATAGGCTGCCAATACAAATACAAAATATTTTATTGACATAAATATTACATTCATTTTCTTGAGTCCATAGGCTTCTGAACTAGAATAACTGTGGTTCAAGAGCCAGTGGCTTCTCCCATTAAATTGTCGTTAAATTATGTCTAAAGAGCTAAAAGTTAATTACGTACTTATATCAATCAATAGCTAATTGATTGCTCAAACGTTATTTTAGTAGCTGCAGTATTGTAATTAGTTATTACTATTTTACTTTAATTAAGATGTAAAATAATATATAATATACCCTTTTGAGTGTCCTGATGATGTTGACATAGCTGAAGATGATGATGGAGAGGGGCACGATTTGACCCATCGCGAACAAGAACATGATGTAAGTCAGCGCGTTCATTGACTGCTCATGCCAATTCACCGAGCAACTGTGAACAAGGTAAACAAAACGTAAACTACGTCATATGTGTTAACCGACTTCAAGAAAAGGAGGTTCTCAATTCGACCCGTATGTGTTTTTTTCTTTTTTTTATGTTTGTCACCTCATAACTTTCGACTGGGTGAACCGATTTTAATCCTTTTTTTTTATATAAAACTTGATGCCTCCTGTGTATCCCATTTAAATTTCATCAAAATCAGTCAAACGGTTTTTGAGTTACACTCCAATTATTTACTGAAAAGTGCTGCGTATACGTCGATGACATTATAGTTGCGGGTGGAGAAATCAGTGAACATACACAATGACAATTGATTCCCTGAGTAGCAAAGGTCACTAAAAGGGTGAAAAAAATTTTTTTACTAAAAATTGGAGTCGACTTCAAGATTCAAAACTTTGAAATAACTTGTCGAAGTCGGTACCATGCTTACAATATTTTGATAATAGTTACTTTTGAATTATCATTGTTCAGCATCATTGGACTTCAGCAAATTATTTCAAACTTATGAGTGTTGAAGTCGGTTCCATTTTTTGATAACATTTCTATTTTATTCTGTTCTATTGGCCTACATTAGTTCTTGAAAACAGTGGAACGCGACCTTAGGTGTTCACAAAGCCTTACACGAGGGGTCGCGGGTAAAAGAAAAATACGCCATAGTAGGTCCTACACTATAATAAAAGTAATATTTATTTATGTGAGAAGGCTGGGTCTGTATAATTTTAATTAAATTATGGAAACGTGATTCTATACTTGAAAAGGCCAGAAACCAAATATTTTAGAATGATAATTGGGAACTATTTCCTAATTTATCATTACCGTCACATGAAGTGAGAGTGACTTCCCTTTTTTTTAAATTATTATAAGTTTGCCTTTGACAACTTCCTCTAACTATTGTTAAATTAAGAGAAGTACCCGTCACTTCGTTTGCCTTATAACCTTCGTTTACTCATGAGTCTATCATTGAATAGAATAATATTGACTTATTCTCGCTAGGCGGTATTGTTTATCTTGTAATACGCTAGTATTTTTAAGACGATGGAATAACACTGGATGTTATCATAGTCCACACTCTGAAAATAAACATCCCTGACAATATATATGTTACTAAGCGGCTGTTTCCTTTTGCCCTGAGCCTAGCTCATTTAGGGTGGGAGCAGTGCGTCTATTTCTTTCACTCTCTCCTATAAGTCGCCACTTCTTCTCCTTCATATCGTTTTAGATACAAAACACATCATTTTATTTACTCTATCATTCTCCTTCCATCCATAAATCTCAATGTACACAATTTTAAATATTAAACCAACTACAGGTTTCTTTAAGAGGATTAGCAAACGAAATGGATGATGGGTCTATTTGTGTCAGAGTAACTCTGAGTGCTGGTAGATTTACTTAAATTGTTGACATGGAATTATCAATGTATATAATTATAGAATTATAATATATATATAGCTAGACACGCCTTAAATATATCTTTTATATATAAACGTAGAATATTATTAGTTGTGTATTTTGATTATGTATTGTAAGATAAAATTAACTTTTTGTTTTTTTTACTTATTCTAAGCTGTCGCTTGACAACTGTTTCATCTGATATTAAGTGCTGACGTTGTCCGGGATGTAGCACGCAAGCCTAGAAGGTACCTATTCACTTGAAGACTCCAGAGTTGTACGTATGGGGAAACACAGACTTGGGCAACGAGTTTCATTCCTTAGCAGTACGAAAGCGGAAGCAAAACGCTTCGTATGTATAAGTGGTATATGTACCATATATCAGTGGCGAGATGCAGTGCGTAAAGTCGATACCTAAAATGTACTAAGAAAGCTTACGAATCGCCGACTGAATTTCAACCTACATAACTAAGTCTAAATCGGCATCTGAGGTAATTAGAGTCAGCAAAACTTAGAATTATCTAATACACTAAGTTTTTACAAAATTGTACCTTCCAATAGACATGATGCCAGAATCATTAATATTCAAAATAAGGATTAAGGCAAATTGACGGTGCGCAGGCAATCAGTGATCTTTCATGACCAACTTTTATTAAATTATTTTATTTGAAGACCAACCGCCATTATACACTGTGGACATAATATTGCGCAGAAATAGACCAATTACAGGTGCTCACGGATAGCAACACTGATTATAGAAATGGCAATAGTGCTTACTACATTTTTTTTAATACTTTATAGATCTAGCGTTTGACCACTATCTCACTTGATGGTCAGTGACGATGTGGTCGAAGATGTTATCACGCTACACCTAGAAAGAGGCTGGATGCGGGCCGCTTCCAACAGGTCCTTGTGGAAAACAATGGGGGAGGCGTATGTCCAGCTGTGGACGTACTATGGCTGAGATGATGATGATTTAATTCGTATCGGTAATCAGATAATGTTTACTTTATGACTCCTAAATATATGAAAATGAAAAATGAAAAAATATTTATTTCAGCCTTTAGACAATACAATAAAAGTACAAAATATGTAAAAATACAATTGGATTTGTATGAGTCACACTCAAAGCTGTATCAAACAAACAAAATAGTGTATTATCTAATGCTGGGAAAGCCTTAACATTTAAACCGAATGATCTTGTGATCTTCACACTAGGCAAGCCTGTAACGTGGAGATCTAAATACGATTACCTATTTAAATTTAACAATTTACTGACACCATAGTCTAGCTTAACTAACTAATAATTAACGAAATTGAGTATTTCTAAAATATGTTTATGCAAAAGGAGAATTATAATTTACTTGAACAAAAAGGACAGTGTATATTTGGTGAGTACGTACAGGTTAATATGAGTAATAGTTACATATACAATAAATACAGATAACAGTATAATATTATATTATATATAAACAAATATATCATATTATATGTTCATTAAATATAATAAATATATATATATATATATATATAGTTAATAGCCATTCATGTGAGTTTGTATTAAGATTATTATGGTATTTCTTCTTTAAGATTTGATTATAAGAATGTTTTCAGTGCTATCATAACTTAGAGACAATAGCCAGTTTTGTATATACTTATATACTTTCACTTTTTAAGTATTTAATATATATTAACTAGCTAAAGCCAGTCGCTTTAGCTAGTTGCTCTGTCAATTGTGTAACTATGAATTATGAATTCGAATCGGTATCATTAATAACCAAAAATAATATACACGCGATTTACACAACGTCTATCGCGACAACTGTCAAGTATGATAGTTATGTCAATCATTATGAGTTACATTAAATCACTTTTATATAGTCCAAAGTGCTATAAAGGTAACATTTAAAAAAATAATATAGATATATAATAATATACACAAATTTTATCGAAATCGGTGTAGCCGTTTGAGCGTGAAGAGGTAACAAACATACACACTTACACAAACTTTCGTATTTTTAATATTTGTAGGATAATATATTAGTGATGAAAGTAGCTAGTCGTAATAGAAAAATATATAAATTTGATTATATGACGAATTCAGTGTACAAAATTAGCTTCGATTTAAATTTTGTCGGAAATAAACAATTTCAATTCCAGATTAAATGTAGCAATGTATAACATACACATATAGTTATAACACATGACAATCAGAATTGTAGCATATTGATTGCATAAAACTGAGCAGTGAAAACAAAACAACACGTGTGCATGGAAATAACTCATTTGCTTAAGCAATAAAACATAAACAAAAGAACCTTAGCTGACCTTAATTGGTTCGGTTGATTATAATATTGCCAGTTACGTATAAGCTTCCAATTAAAACGTGAGTGACGTGTCAGAAATCTTTGCTATTTAATCAAATAGGCCTATGACGCAAGTGAGAGAGATATTGCATAAGTCATGCCTTGAGTTCTAAGATAGCAGGTAAGGGCTGGATGCGCGCCGCTTCCAACCAATCCTTGTGGAAATCAATGAGGAAGGTATATGTCCAGCAGTGGACGTACTATGGCTGAGACGATGCTGATGATGATACTTTGAGATAATATTGTATTGTTTGTAATTTGATGCCCTCTGTCCCAGGCTTATAGTAGGTCGCCTTCACTGGTTTATATATATGTTTAACTTTTTTTGAACATGTGCATAGATCGATAAACTGATAACAGATTGTGTTGATTGATTGATGAATCGATTACTTTTTGTTGATGGTTCAATTTGCCTATATACGTTATAACTGCGGTCGCTTAGATTTCAAGTGACAGTTTGTTTCAAAAACATTAACCCCAATAAGCCTCACAGGCTTATGCAGATGTCACGGCTTTTCAGCAAGTCCCACATGTCTGATGGTAAGTTAGTAGAAAGGTAAGTAGTAAATGTTGCATGGTGGTACGGTACTTTCGAATACCCGTCTGGTTAGCTATCACCCTCAAGTTTGTAAAACTGTCACCAAACACATAGTGTGTTCAGGCAGCAATCCTTGAGAGCCAGTGAGCATTCTAGGTCTAGCGTGATAACATCTGCGACCACATCGTCACTGACCATCAAGTGAGATAGTGGTCAAACGCTAGATCTATACAGTATAAAAAATCCTACATATCGAATGAACATAAAAAAATACCACATAAGAGAACAGTTCCTGCGGATTAATTCTGACTTAACAACACTTTTTTATGAGTGAAAAAATATTTTTAAATGACCATGTTTTTCCTTTATTAAAAATTATCAAGGAAAAAAAAAAGCACTAGAACTGAGGTTTATACCTGAGGAAAGGAAATTAAAAAGTAGTATTAATAGTAGTAGTAGTAGTAATATTTGAAAACAAAACGCTCTGTAATGTCATCGGCCATCAGTTTTTAGAGCTATGTGCCCTGCCCACTGCCACTTCAACTGGCTAATCCACTGGGCTATGTCGGTGACCTTCATGCTTCTATTGATCTCCTTCATTCTGATTCAATCGCCTACTTTATACGCAACCAAAAATTAAGTTGGCAATCTAAATTTCTGTGAAAGTACTGTATTAAAACGCAGCTACGTAGGTAATCGTTAATCGTATCTCAGAGTCACAGACTTTTGCTTAGTGTGGGAGTCGTGGATTCCTTGGTATTATGTAATATATTCACCATTCCGAACGTATTACTATGTAACAGTGAGTATGTATTATGTAAAACTAATTATTTGAAGGTAATATAAAATTTAAATAACTAATACGTACTTTACGGTGCTTGACATAGATGATATAATCCAAAACCAGCTATCATTTCAAGCTAATTTAACCGACACAAATTGGAGCAGGCCCTTGACACAAATGTTCAGTGTCAAAGAAACCTCCACATCTTGTTTCTATTTAAATTTTGTCATGATCGCGTAGCGACCCTCTATTGTACGTCTCTACGTTAACATTGATTATGAAGGATCTATTCTTTCAGTGTCCAACTTTGATTTATAGCGCTGGTGTCTGTCCAATACCGGTGTGAATATTAAAGAAGATACAGTACAGCATCGATTATCTGAACAAGTTACATACTATCAAATTTTGTTCACATATCCTGGCGAGGTGACGAAAGTTTTAAGAATTTGTTCATAGTTGGAAACGTTGAGGAAAAAAGATTCCGCTGTAGATCGTCAACGAGATGGACTAACCAAATTCAAGAACGAGGGAATATTAAAATTTGAAGAAGTGTTGCAGATGGCCCTTAACAGAAGTAGCTGAAGTCGAACCGTCAAAGCTACCGCAAAGACGACCCAGTGATCACGATCTTCAGTTGCAATCTTTGTATACAGAAAAATGTAAGACAAGTAAAGCATGTTTTACATGATGCGAACTTCTAACTAATGGAAGATGTCCAAGACGAGACGCGGGAGAGATGGCACAGCAGCGTACCCCAAGGACCCGTCCTCCCAGTGTTTCTAATAGTGTTCTTGGGAAAGTAATACAATATTAGTATTCCATTCTTGGAGTGGGTGGAAAGCTTTTAGCATTAGAGGACGACAAATAAAAACTCTGAGACATAGAACACAGAGATAGAACTAGCTTACATCCCTTCGGCAATTTACCTATTTCTTGTTAGCGCAGAGGTTTCGGCACAAAGGTGTTCAGAAAACCGATTTATTTGGATTATCATACTGTAAATTTATTCACCAGTTTTCTAATGAAAGCCATAAATCATTTATGGCATGGACATTCTTTTATTGAGATTTTCTCTCTCTGAGATTATATCCTTTATATAAAAAAGCTATGTACTAAACATAAGAAGGTACAGATAATGCAACAAGTTTACCTTCAACGTCGTAGTGGCTTTGTGATCAATGACACTTTTGAACCGCGACCCCAGCTTCGAATCCCGGCTGAGAAAAACATTTGTATGAAGAGCAAAGACATTTGTCCCGGGTTTTGAATGTTTTTATAATATGATTGTGTGTTCCTCTGCCTCCCGCGACACTTGGAATCCTAGTGCGGGGGTTTGAGTGTGATAAATGAAAAAACAATTCTAATAGCTCTATTTTATACACAAATTTGCAATATTTCACAGTAATCGTAATTACGATAAGTAAAACTTATTATCAATCGAATCAAGGGTGAATGAAAGATAGGCTATTGCAAATGCTCATTATTTTATAATCAGTCTTTAGGGACGAAACGACTAAGATTACGATGAAATTAATGTCAATGTTAAAAAAAAAGTTAAATTTTTTTGCTACTCACGGGATCAATTGTCATTGTGTATGTTCTCCCATATCCTTAACCGCAACTTTAATATCGTCGAGGTATGCGTAGCACCTTTCAGTTATTGGAATGTAACTCAAAATCGCTTGTCAGATTTTAATAAAATTTAAATGGGACCACCACGGAAGTATATTCTACCAAACAAAAAAATATACATCAAATTCAGTTCATAAACGACAAAGTCATCCGCGAACACACAAAAAATAATACAATAAAAAAATATACGGTCGAATTGAGTAACCTCCTTTTTTGAAGTTGGTTAATATAATAATAAAGTTTTGCAATAGCCTATCTTTCATTCTTTACCCTTGATTCGATTGATAATAAGTATTTTTTTTGGGAACGTATTAATAGCTAAGGTCTAAGGTCGATCAATAAGTTCCATACCTGATATTTGCCGCCTCGCTGATGTATTTGCCCCAACCCATCAGCGGTGGCGTAGTCAAGGCCAGGGAGTAAGACCAGATGAAAAATATGGACAAAATAGCGCCCTTTGAACTGAGATGCCTTGAACTCAAGGGTCTGGTCACCATCAAGTACCGCTCGAATGATATCACCGTCAGCGTTGTTATCGAAGTTATTCCTGAAACAAAATACAGGCAATTATTTAATTATATTCTATACTAGTTACGCCCCGCGGTGCTACCCGCGGTAAAATGGTACTCACGATATTTGTGTCTTCCCGTCATCTCAAAGGAACGGTCAATGTTTTCATAAAAAGTATGTGTTAATATAATAATGTGTGTAATATGTGTTAATATGTGTCCTATGTGTTAATCCAGGGTCTAACCTATTTCTATCGAAATAGGTTAGAGTTAGTATGCCAAAGTTCATCGAAATCGAAGCAGCCGTTTGAGCGCGAAGGAGTAACACACATCATACAAACTTTCGCCTTTATAATATTAGTGGGATATGTTATATACCGTAATGCTTTAACTTCGAGGAATAATCAAAACGGTAAAAAATCATACGTAATTTACAATATTTAGCTCAAAAAATGTCAGTATGTTATTTTTATACTGTATAGATCTAGCGTTTGACCACTTTCTCACTATTATATTATTTTGATTGGCCGGTTGGCGCAGTTGGTAGCACTCTGCCTTCTGAGCTGCTGGTCCCGGGTTCGATTCCCGGACAGGTCAAACATTTGTGTGTATGAACATGTCTGTTTGACCTGTGTCTGGGTGTGTATATGTATATAAGTATATATATAAGTATGTACTTAAGTATATATATCAGTCATCAGGTTACCATAGTACAGGCTCTGCCTAGTTTGGGACCTGAAGACCTTGTGTGAATGTTGTCCCATATTATTATATTATTATTATTATTTAATGTGGTCATTAGTGACGATGTGGTCGAAAACGTTATCTCGCTAGACTTAGAATGCTTGTTGCATAATTCTGGGTGATTTATACCATTTTCATGACACATTGAAGTTATATATTGCAAATAGTTTATATTCAGTTTAATTACCTCAAAAAAGGGTGTGTTTACCAACATGGTAAACATTTTTAACAGCAATTTTCCCTAATATTCTTTTGAGAAGGGTCACTGACAGTCTAAATTTAGGTTGCCGGGGTACCAGACCCATTGCGTCATCCGCCATCTCGAATCGAAGGTTCAATTTTTGTTTATTGAATAATTCGTTTATGTTCAAATTTACACGAAAAGTAGGTATTACACAAGTTCTTTGAAATTAAATTTCATACGATTTTGATTGTCATCATTATATAATATTGTTATCGAGATATGATCTCGATTCTCGAAACTATTGTGGTCTAATATTCATTTTGAAAAATATCGTATCGCGTTCGAGTAGTGTCGAGATTCAAATCAAGTTGTCGCGGTTTTAGACTAAGGGCAGTAACTTAACTTCTTTGCTATCTCTTTTGAATATATGATTCTGATCTTATTTGCTCCGTTTATCATCCTTATTATTAATTATATTATTATTATTTATTCCTACTGCAACCTTTAAACGCTAAATACACATTGAGTACTTTATCGTGTCGTTCTTCTTCCTCTTTGTGATGTTCGTGTTGATACTTAATTATTCAGCAAGAGGAACCAACGTAAACATCCCTTTAGCGAATTCGACGTGAGATATATAAGTCTGATTAACGATTCTGATTATGTTAGCTGGATGCGGTACTTGTGTATGTTTCCTATATTCTATATTATTATTATTTTTAGACACCTATGAAAAATACAACTGTCCTTGACTTTTCTATGCCATTTTAAAAAAAATATTGAGTATATTATCTTTACACAATAATAGCAATGCTACTTTAGGAATATACCATAGAAACCAAATATGGTTTGAGGAGGTGCTCACATCAGCTCACAGCCTTAGAAAATTACATAATCCTACTTCCTACTAATATTATGAAGGCGAAAGTTTGTGTGTCTGTGTGTTTGTTACTTCTTCACGCTCAAACGACTCCACCGATGTCGATGAAATTTGGTATGGAGATACTTCAGGTCTCGGAATAACACATAGGAAACTTTCATCATTATCATCATCATCATCAATCATCACCACGCTGGTAAAACCACGGGGCGCAGCTAGTTGATCATAAAAGACTGAACTGCTAATTATAAAATATTATTTTATAGTAATTTTATTTTATATAATGTATAATGTATGTGTGTACCTAAGTAAAGTAGTGTAGGAACACTATACAATAGATTCACGCCTAGCGCGCCGACTGTTGTAGAGATTCGGTGCACGCAATTGGAACACCTATCGTCTGCTTAGAGTTCATTCCTTTTTTTCAATGGACTAATAATGTTTTTATCCACCGGCATTTACAGCTTTACTGGGAGGATATTGGGACCGGTCTTGAGCGAATAGCAAGGGGCAAGCGGGCCGCGCGCGCTTGGTGAGTGCATGCCAGTTATTTAAATGTATCATAGACCGTCGCATACAAGATGCTTCTATTAAGACATTTACCATCGATATATCCTTTAGTCGATGACATCTACTTACGTGCTAATGTTTGACTCGTTAATTGCGAACGTGTGAGTATTTATCTCTAGAGTATTTTATCTCTAGCATTAAACGAGTAATTGTGGGTAGGTACTCGACACCCAAGAACACGGCGAATTCTTTTACCTCAAATTCACTATTATTATATTAAATTCACAGTCATTCTAAATTGTTGTACTATTTTGAACTTTATCATTACCGTATGAACACTATTTGATGGGACAACAGAACCACAACCATTATCGGAATCATCATTCCTATGGGGACCTTAGTTCTAAGCAATATAATCATGTTTGATCAGGGCCGATGCCTTTATTAAAATAAAATAACTAATTACAATACTGCAGCTACTACAATAAGATTTGAGCAATCCATTAGCTATAGGCTATAGATAACTCAAATGCTCTAACCCGCTACCGGCTGGCAGCGTACCCAGAATGCTAGCAGCATTGCCACGTTGAATTGCAATGCTGATTCGTTGTGCCGATCTTCATCGTCAGTGAGGGTCTGGGCGGTCAAATTGCAAACCAATTACAATAAAGTTATGTAATCGCCTTATTTTGTTCGTATTGAAATATTACGGCCATATTTAGATTCGCTCTACAGTAACTCGAATTTCTCTCTGACTATCTGCATTATTAATCTAAGCCTAAAAGTGTCACAGACGTCATAATATAGTATCAGAATACTTCCACATTCTGGCTTCGAACAGAAATACATTTTCTATCCCTTATCTCCAAAACCTTTGTATGATTATTCTCAATCCAAAAATACGTATCGAACACTGTTTATTCTATTTAATCTGTTCTAGTTTTTATTACACAGTATAGCGATTGACCAGTATCTCATTTGATATAATAGAACTTGGAGATCGAACCAGCGTCCGTCAATTTGACAGCCGACGCTCCCAGCGATGAGCTATCATCGCTTTCTCTTCTGCACACTGCTGTAGATAGAATACAATCTGACTGGCATGGCGCTAATTCCCAAGATACTATAATAAATTATGTGTTATATACGTAAGTTGACGGTCGTCGTGGCTCAGTGACACTGACTTTAGAATCGCAATCCCGGTTTCGAATCCCGGCTGAGGCGAACATTTTTGTGATAGATAGTGTATTGTATAGTGTATTTATACCTCCCGTGACTGACCCAGGGTACGCTGGTGCGGGGGTATTCGTATTTTAATTGCGTTTGTTTCTGTAAGTAATACAATGTTTAAATGGAAGTAGAAATGTACTAACGCTATACTTTTTGAGAAATTAACACACCCCATTAAACATGACGAATGACTACAATGTGGCATTGTTTGATTAAACATTGTTTATGTTTAAAAGCATAAAGGAAGTGATAATTAAAGTTCGTTATAATATCTTGGAACCTTTTGTTTTGAGATATGTTGATAAGCCTATCTAAACTTTAGAAATGTTGAGAGCTCTATTTTAGAAATTTCCTATCATAACAATAACAGAGCGATTCAAATTGAAGGTCGTAGCAAGTTTTACTGTTTTGTTTTAGTATTATCCACAATGGAAAAAGACCATTTATTGGTGTAATGTTTCTTTGTTAGCTTTTTGCTGTGCGTTCTCCTTATTACATGTAGCCTAGTGTTTGTTCATAATTAAGGGCATATACGAATAAAGCGGTCACAACAATATTCAGAACCCTAAATTAGTCTTACGAGCTGATATACAACTGTCTTACTTATTACACTACACTCGACGAAACACTATATTCTTGTCATTCAACGAAAAATACTCCTAAACTTAATATTATAAAGAGGTAAAGCTAGTGAGGTTGTAGGGCGTAACATCTGGAGCTACTGAACGGCTTTTAATCTGACCAACCTTAATTATGCTTAAAGGTATATGTACTGAAAATACGCTGTGTTATGTTCTATAGTTATGTCATGTTCGCCAGGCAACACTAGCTTTACTAGTGCATTATAAAGTTCTTAAAAAGAAACTAACTCCGACCCAATTGTAAATCGCATTTGGAATTTTATAGCAGACGGTTGGCCGCTCGATGTTGATCGCGAACTCAACCATATTATAATAGGGAACAGGAGCTATATAGTGTTATATAGCGAGGCTGTATTAAGTGGGGTTGTCGCGTAGTCATACCGCCGGCGTGTAGAAAAAAAAAACGATTTCAGAGCTTCATGACACACACATGGGTATGGTTAAAACGAAATCATTAGTTCGTAGCTACGTGTGGTGGCCCGAAATCGATGAAGCGGTGGAAACGGAGTGTCGTACGTTCGCTATTTGTGCTGCTGTGGCAGAGGCGCCACCCGCACCGGCGCCTCAATCGTGGCCTTGGCATTTGCGCCCCTGGTCCAGGCTGCATCTAGATTTTTTAGGACCCATCGAAGGGATAACATACTTAATTGTGGTAGATTCATGTTCCAAAGGGATAGAGGCAATTAGAATGCAGAGAAATGGCGAAATTAACCTTTCTTCTAGGTAGGTTACCTTCATAAGCATACTTGAACAACATAACGTTCCAAAGTCAATATTTTTAATTCAAATAATTTGTGCCGCTTCTGCGACATTGTAAATGTATAAGGGAATATTAATCCTGCGACTATTAAGGGATTTCGCGGCTTTAAATAGATAAAAAATAAATGTGGTAATTAATGGGTTAAAGTTTTTTATGGAATAAGGTGACGAAAACTCCTGTCGCACTCCTTTTTTAAATTCCAAAAAGGAGTGCGACTGGGGTGTGATATCTCCCCTATCTTATACAAAATCTATGGGGATGGGGACTATGGAATGGTGGAATAAAGATTGCTGGTGTGCTCTCCGTTACGCTGACGAAACCACGTTATTCGCATCTTCGGAAGAGGACATGGCAAGTCTGTTGAGTCGTCTTATAACAGTGAGTAAAGAAATGGGACTGGAAATGAACAACTCCAAAACTGACCTGATAGTTTGGTCCCAATACTATAACCCTCTAATCAAACTGCAAGAATACGAAACCGTACAGCAGATCGTGTACCTGGGTTCTCTAATAAACATCAAGGGTAGTAGTAAACCAGAAATACGTTGACATACGATCACAATGAAAGTCATGAATATAACCAACACCGGTTAAGCCAACAGATCATCAAACTATTTCGTCATCTGTCCATTCTTTCAAATTCTTAATTGCCCCTTCATTTGGGCGAGCGACCTTATTAAAGGTCACTTTAAAAATGGCGGAGTTGGGGACGGGCCTGAATAAGGTCACGCATTCAAATATATTTTGGTGCTTACTTCTGTCCTTGTTTTTAATATATTAAGATGCGATTTTTAATGTTTTGTTGTGTTTTATTATATCTATAATACCCAAGGATAAAGATAATATCAAAATCTAGACCCACAGCGATACATTTTTCATTTGTTATGATATTCGGCCGGGCGCCCTGTCATACTAATTCTGGTTTTTGTTTGTAAACAAACTTTTAGTCATAGATCATTACTTCTAACAAAGAGTATATATATTAATTGCCAGTCTAAATCAACATCATGCTCTTTGAAATAAATCAAAATAAATTTTTGAGAATTTTTTCAAAAAGTAACCTCAAGTGCAACACATGCACTTTTTTGACCATTTTTTTTCTACAAAAATGCTTCGAATTTGACCGTTTTTCTTTGTCTATGATTGAAATTGGTAGACTAAATAAGGAGTTAGCAAACGCAGCCCATTCAAGCCCAATACTTAGTCTGTGAAATATTTTCGATACAAATTTGAACCGCGCGCGCGCGGCTGGCTGTGCGGTGCGGCGCCATTTTGGGTCCCCAACTGCCCGGTACAGTAGGTTTTGCGCGGCGCGCACACGAAAGATCATAACAACAACTTAGCTTAAAATATCAAATTTTACCTCTCACTTGTATAATTTACATTAGTTCTATAAATATTGGTTATGAATTAACTTAATCATGCTATGTACACATGTTTTGAAATATGGTCTAGCTCATAACCTGATGCAACTGTATTTACTTTTGTGCGCCTAAGTAAATTGAATAGGTAGTGTTGATTGACAGCTGATCAGATGAAGGGTTCTTGGTGTGTGTGGAAACCATGTACTGAGAAGCGTAGCGTAGGAGTCAATTAACAATGTGAATAGAAGACCTGGGGCCCGAGCAGAAACCACAACCGCAGTCATATCGCTGCCGTACCGCAGCGTCAAACGATTTAACTCGGTACTAACTGTCATTTATCTAGCACAACTGTGACACAGATAAATTATAGTTTGTGATAATAAGTGCGTTATTCAATTGTTAATAGTTGTATGACTGTGAGGCAAGTTATTACTGGTTCACGCGCTGAGCTTGTTCTTGTGAAGGTCGATGGGGGATTCCTGTGTTCAGCAGTGTACAGTTGAACACCCTTGAGCTAATGATGCAATATTCAAGAGACATAAACTTGATTATCTAGGTGAAGCCTAATCACCCTCACTCTGTATTACACACCCTTTGAACTAAGGAGTACGTAATGATAGCTATGTTATGCGGAAATACTTGCATGTAAATTGGGCCATAAACTATGTATATGAATTTAGCTTTAGCAATTTTCGTGCAGATATTGTGTCGCTTGGTATGAATAACTAGTTTTCTCATTACAAACTATTGCTGTAATGTGTTTTGATGTTACTGTATATTCTGAAACATATTTTAGGATAGATATTGTTCAGGACTATGGATAAAACAGAAAGAGAACGTGTTTTCTGTATTTAACGATCTTGTGCTCAAATCGTTTTTGGTGTTGTTATCAAAATAGATATAATCAAATTCTTAAAGGCTTACTCTATGTAGCCTTTATGATCGTATAGTATTGAGTCTGTCTGTTTAGATGCCTGCTAAATACTATTTTTAAAATTATACCTACGTAAAGTGAGTAGTTGTTTTAATAAGTCAATAATCGTAGTCTCATAAACTCAGAACTATCTGGGTGCCATTTCTCTTATTTATTAAGACAAGCAATTCATAAACATTGCTATAGTAGGTAATTAAAAAGTAATAATAAATAAAATTGCAAGATTGCTAAGGTAGAAATGAGATCTGTGTAGTTTTTACAATTATAATCTAAGTAGCAAAACTAGCAATATCGACAATTATTCATTAATTATACAAAAAAAAACAATGTGTCGTCCGCTTAATAGAGACAATAAGATAGGTGTTAATTGTTAATGATACTCGTTTTAGCAAATTAAGTCAAAACCAAATTACTCATTAGACTTTAGGCTGGATCGTAATTGAATGATCATCATCATCATCTCAGCCATAGGACGTCCACTGCTGGACAAAGGCCTCCCCCATTGATTTCCACAAGGACCGGTTGGAAGCGGCCCGCATCCAGCCCTTGCCTGCGATCTTAGTCAGGTCGTCTGTCCACCTAGTCGGTGGCCGTCCTATGCTGCGCTTGCCAGTCCGTGGTCTCCATTCGAGAACCTTTCGGCCCCAACGGCCATCGGTTCTTCGAACTATATGCCCTTCTTCGAACTAATTGAATGATGTACATGTACAAAAATGTACATAACTTAGATTTTAAAAAAAAAAATGATACAATAACAACCCATGAGCAATGTGCTTTGTAGAATTGATACTCTGAATCTATGTTGAATCTATACTGAGCCTATGTAGGTTTAGTAGAGCAATTGACATGTATGTGTTAACAGACTAAGGAAAATAACGCGCTGTGTCATTGAATCATGGCAGATTCAACATGAACAGATTGAAAATTGCAGACTACTGAAACTGTCAAAATCCACATTTGTGAGCCGAGCATATTGTGACATTGAATAGTAGACCAAGGCTCAAAGTATCCAACCATTGGTGAAAACTTTCAACCACATTTGAAAGTTTTCACTGACAAAATAGTAAGTATTTATCGGAAATTAAATAAAATATAGTTGTAAACTCTAAGGCTTTCACGGCCGCCGTTGCATGTTGTATGTATTGCTTCCGGGCTGTTTGGCAGTGGTCTAAGTGAAACTTGTGTTCCAGACGTTTCGTCGATCACTGCGGTCGACATCTTCAGTGGTTCAGGTCCGAGCGGCGACAAGAGCGTAGAACTCTCCTTCTCGGCACAAGTTTCACTTAGACCACGGCCAAACAGCCCGGAAGCAATACATACAACAAAATATAGTTGCCTGTTTTGACTTCTGAAAATTGGTTTGTTGTTCTAGCTTTTCCAAGGTTGGATGTTATTTAGTATTTATAATGATAATTATTAATTCACCAATTTAACACCGGCGTATCTAAGCTAGATTGCGACAACAGCTCGAGGGGGCTTGCTTGTTTACTAATGAGAAATAGCTTTCATAGACATTTCATAATGAAAATCATTTTATTGATAGTGCTGTCCTACTGGAAAGATAATAGTGGAATATCTTGATATCTGCCTGGGAACAAGTTTATATACTATGTATTTAGAGCGACAGCGCCCTAAATATTAAATGTACCTAACTATTACAAAAACAATTTTTTTATCATTGCTCGATAAAATAAAATGAATCACATGTCTGAGCTAGTAAAGTTTTTGATTCAGAGTAAGGCAACCCAAAGGTTAAGGCAAAGTTAAGGCAACCAAAAGGCAAAGTTAAAAAGGTCACTTAACTTGAGTATCTGTTAAATACTCACTATTTACTATTCCTTTGTCCGTTTTTTTTTAACATGGCGTACACATAAATATATATTATATAACTATTACATATACTTTATAACTATTACAGCCTAGCCTAAAAAAGGCTGATGAGTTAAGTCTTACTTAACTTGCTAAATTTAACTGGCCGGTTGGCGCAGTTGGTAGCACTCTGCCTTCTGAGCTGCTGGTCCCGGGTTCGATTCCCGGACAGGTCAAACATTTGTGTATATGAACATGTCTGTTTGACCTGTGTCTGGGTGTGTATATGTATTTAAAAAAAAGTATATATATAAGTATGTATTTAAGTATATATATCAGTCATCAGGTTACCATAGTACAGGCTCTGCCTAGTTTGGGACCTGAAGACCTTGTGTGAATGTTGTCCCATATTATTATTAATGTACTAAGAATGTGTTTATTGACGCGTTTCTTATTGTTAAATGGTAAACCAGCAAACACTCACATTTTTGACAAGCTTTACTTCTCTATCGGTGTTCACTTGGTATAGATGGCCATCCTCAAATATATAACTGATATAATATATATGTTTGAATACAGATACGGAATTATCATGATACGACAACAATGTTCCTCATATCCCTGTTTTGCTGGACTAATTAGAGTAATAACAGATTATTACTGCTCAAATATAATAGACAAACAGCCTCGCATACATTTTCGTAGGTTATTATGAGTATTCCAAACATGTATCTACTACAATAATTGATGTATTATCAATAGTTTTCCCTGCTAGTGCCAGATAATTACATTTATAAGCAAATTAAGTCAACCTACATTTTTGAACAGGTTTTATTAGCTTCGCCTGAATACAGGGTGGAATTTTTAGAAGAGGGACAGTACTCTAAGTACTGAAGTTAGCAAATTTAGTCAAAGAAAACATTTCTCTATATTTAAAAGGAAATAAATTTGCATTTAAAGATTTTCAAAAACCCGCATGCAACCACTCGGGAATCGATCCGGCTAAAATCGGAAAATATAACATCCTGTACTTTTATGGCATTCATCGATAGGGTCAATCATAAGAATCAAATCTCACCAATAAACATAGTAAATTCAAATAAAAGGAAAACCGTGGAATCGAAAATTATAAATTCAGTGTTACAAGATAAAGCACTTTTTTACCTTGATCGAAGACTTTTACTCAAAGATCCATCAGATTATATAATATGTTAGTACCTTATTAGCGATTATCTTTGACGTCAATTATTAAAAATGACGAAGAAATCTTCAGCTAAGAAGGTTTCCATTTACATATGTTTGTAATACAAACTCTTTATTGGATAACTGCATAAGGAAAAAGTAATTAAAATGTAGAATGTTACATTTGAAACTGGAATTCACAAATTGAAATAGCGCCCTGCAACTATAGTCTTTTGTTATTCACATTTGATTTTTTTTACAAATTATTTCATGTCAGCAGCAAACGTAGCTAACAGTAATAATGACTTATCAAGAACAATTTGATTTAATGGAAGATTATTTTTTTAAATCACAAAGATGTAAATTTAGCTCTGCAGTGGTATAGCGACAGAGATTGGGACCGACAAGTACCAATTCGATTGGTTTTGAAAAGAATGATATATAATAATTTAAAAATACTGGTAGGTACAAAAGGCGACAAGTACTTCCTCAGAAAGACTATTCCGGTTGTCCGATAGAAGCGCTTTAACATACTTCGAAGCATATCCAAAGGCTTCAAGCAGGGTGGCTGCCAATGAACTTGGTTCCACCAATACTACTTCCAAAAGTATAACTATCTATGTTATTGTGGTGGTCGGTTGGTTCAAATATTCATTCTCCAGGATGCAATTTTCGAAACATTGTAACAGAAGTAGCCCAGTAACCAATGATGTTTTACTAAAGATGACGTATATTCATACTGCGCGCTGCTGTGAAAATTACTACAATTGACTTAATTTTGCCGCCTCAGTTTCCGCGCGCTTGTGCGACATCTATCTCATATAAACATACAATATCATTGCCAGTAACCCATTTTTTTGTGTGACATTCAATGGTCTGACAAAACCAACTTTAGTTATAATAAATATGGTATACAGTACAACCGTCGCAATAACCATTATTGGTCTCGAGAAAATCCTGTTCCTGTTCATTATAGTGAAGGTCAAGTATTATTTTTATTTTTATACTGTATAGATCTAGCGTTTGACCACTATCTCACTTAAAAAACAGTGAAGATGTGGTGGAAGATGTTATCACGCTAGACCTTGAATGCTCACTGGCTCTCAAGGACTGCTGCCTGACACACTATGTGCTTGGCAACAGTTTTTCAAACTTGAGTGTGGTACCTAGCCAGGCGGGTATTCGAAAGTACCCTACCACTACGCATAGTAGCAATAAGTAAGATTCTCTTTCGAAGTTTTTTATGGAATTATGAGAAATATGCTTGTGTTAGTCCACGAAGGTTATCTAAACATTGTCAAGTATCTTAAGAGCGAAAAAATACAATTCTACAGCAAGATAGCGGCGGCGCTCCAACAAAATGGAGCTCATTTCGAGCAACTAATTAGGTAGTTTACTCTTTTATTTCGTTCAATTAAAAATAAGTTCAGATTTTACGGTGGCCTTTTTATTTAATTTACCATGTTCTTATTCTGATATGACAGATCTTATTCTTATGATTGACATGGAGTCAATATGTATTGATTGATAAATTTTTTTTTTAGTCCGTTCGATTCCCGAGTGTGGCAAGCGAGTTTTCGAAAATCTTTGAATGCAGAATTGTGTCTTTTTAAAAATAAAATACTGTTCCTTTGAGTAAAAACTGCTAACTCCAGTAGGTATTTCCCTCCGAGTGCGGTTCCCTCAAAAAGCTCCATCCTCTAAATGTAACAGAATATTCCCCTATGTATAGCGTACAGAAATAGTTAAAACGCGAAAAAAATTGGAGGGTTGGGGTAAGAGAGTGAAAAATAAAAATGTACCAAATATACACAAAAAATTGAAAAAATCAGCCTAATCGTTTCAGGGGACTTCGATAACAAACACTGTGACTGTGACAAGAGGTTTGTAATATTAAATTAAGGCCAGTCTCTTGTGACTCAGAAATAGCTAGTACAGAGAGACACAAACTTACGTGGCCTCGTTGTGATTATTGGACACACACACAAATAAATGCAATAATGTCTCTATTTCATTGTAATTTTATCCGTATTCAGTTGTCTGTATGGCTCAAGGTTCTATGTTCTCGAGAATTCTAGTGAAGTAGTTCATTCAGGGTAGTATTGCTATTTATGCATTCGAGGAGCCATCTCGCTCTCGAAATCCAATCCAAGTAACGTTGCATAATTTTATACGACCACGTTTCTACAATTTCTAATGTTATGTACGATAAATTGTAACACAACACCGATACGTGAGCTTTTAGCAGTTTTCCTACGTTTTGTTCGTTTTGTAATCAAAACTGGACGTAGTTTTAACATAAAATTAGAATACTACTATTATTTTAGCTGATAATCTCGTATGCTCAGCTACATTATTAAGGTTGAAGCTATTTTGGTTTTAGTGCTTATGGTGGAATAAAATTATTTAACCAATATCATTACATTTAGACTGTCTAGTCAAGAAGTTGCTAAGTACTTTGAGTGAAATACCTGCAAAGTATAGGTGCTCTCCCAATATGGCCGGCCCATCTCCATTTGATTCATATTGGGAGATACAGTGACAATCGATGGACAATTAACACCACAAAATGGAAAGGACCGTATGGCGTGAGAAGTAGAGGTTGCCCAGGCGCCCGATGGCAGGATGACATTGTATCCAAAGCAGGAAGAGACTGGATGACCACTGCTAAAATTATTTTAAAAAGCTTTTATTATGTTTACGATAATATTCAGATTTATTTATTTGTATAGCTATCTTAACCATTAGACGAATTAAATGTAATACGGTTAGTTTTAGTTCGCAAAAAGTAACACGACGAGATCTGTTATGATCTTACCTAAAAATATCTGCATTTTGATGTAATTGTGTATTATAAGTTTCATCCTAATTTGGACCTTATCTTTACTTTAGTATTTAGTAAACTAATTTAAAATTAAAACCAATATTAACAATAATAACGAAACTTACATTTCTAAAAAAATAAAACACCTACCATAAGATCAATTCTGAAATAAATATTGTATGCAGATGTTATTATATGGTACTGGCGTACCAGTAGACCGCGACGGGGCGTCCGCGAGCGCCCATTCTCCTTGAAAAACACCACCGAATGTAGTCGAAACTATAGTCGGAGCCCTCTGACTTACTACGTGAGTAATTCCCATGTTTTATTCAGTCATAATGTGTCAAAACCACGCCAGTTCAAACTTGTATATAATACCATAACTATATAAAAACTATCTTACTGACACCATATTGTATACCTGTAGGGTTGCGTACTGGTCGGTTGGCGCAGTTGGTAGCACTCTGCCTTCTGAGCCGCTGGTCCTGGGTTCGATTCCCGGACAGGTCAAACATTTGTGTGTATGAACATGTCTGTTTGACCTGTGTCTGGGTGTGTATATGTATGTAAGTATATATATAAGTATGTACATAAGTATATATCAGTTATCAGGTTACCATAGTACAGGCTCCGCCTAGTTTGGGTCCTAAAGACCTTGTGTGAATGTTGTCCCATATTATATAAATATATATATATAAGTCCAAACCACTACTAATAAAGAGATGTATCATCCGCTAGTACAGTTGTGTGACAACGAGGCTCGACAATATATGGTGAGTCATTATCCTTTGGAACCAGCCGTTTTAATCACAGCCCCGGAAGATGTAATGCCATTACTAACAGCCCTTTGCTATTTATCTGATATGTAGGACTCGATTAGATTACTAGCAGTTTCACAAATCTTACACAAATAAACGAGCAATTCTTGTATTTATGGATAAAGCTGTTTCGGAAACGAATCTAAGAATTGGGATTTCAGTTCCCACTTCGATAACGTTTTGTTTAACAGAATTACCCATCCCACTATATCTCACTAATATTATAAATGTGAAAGTTTGGATGGATGGATTTTTGTTACTCAATCACGCTAGAACGGCCGAACGGATCTGGATGAAATTTGGCACAGCGATAGGTTATAGTCTGGAATAGCACATAGGCTACTCTTGATTCCGGTAAATAAACCGTAATCAACGCGAGTGAAACCGCGGGGCGCTTCTAGTAATATTATAAATGTGAATGTTTGGATGGATGGATGTTTTTTACTCAATCACGCTCAAACAGCTGGATGAATTTGGATGAAATTTGGTATGTAGATACTTCAGGTCCCGGACTAACACATAGGCGACTTTTCATCATTACCAATCATCACCACATGGGTATATATATAATTTAGTATCTAAATTACTTGTAATTAAAATACATAAATGAAATTGATAAACATTTTTATTCATAATTATTGAATTACAAGTCAATGAAAAAAGAAAAAAAAAAAGAAAATATATTTATTAAATATCATATATTAAATATCATATATTAAATGTTAAGTATCAATAAAACTGGTAAAATCGTTTTTCAAAGTACAATAAAATATTATTGATAAACTAATTATAAAATATAAAATCGTCAACATTTCATTCAAAATTGTAATAGGTAAATTAGGTCATCATTTGTTTAATGTCATTCAACCAAATACAACACGTTTGTATAAATAGCAATACATTTTACAAAACACTAAACGGCTAGCTCCTTTCCACCATGAATCGAGACGATCCAGCTCTGTAATGTCCCTTTCAATAAATTAAAAATACAAATACTACATATTGTGTATTTGTATTTTAACTCCTTATCAAAAATATAATTTATAATTTTTATATCAAACACCTGATGCTGAGGTATTTTATAGTCAGTTTTTCAAATTCTCCAAAATACGTTTAAATATATTTAGTTAGTTATTGATGCTTGTTTTCTGTTAAATAGCCGTCAGTTTGATAGTCGATACTCCAACCACTGAGCTATCATTGCTGTCTGTGGGTTGATAGTTAGTTATAAACCAGAACTATACAGCAAAACGAAAAAATACGTAGTATATATGAAACTACGTTATACGTTAACTACCTAGAAGAACTGAAAGGATGAGAATTCTTTTGGAACAATCTGAAAGCTTCTTAATAAAAAAACTGATATTTGCAAAGCGGTTCATGAGAGCGGTTTTTGAAATATTGGACATAAAAACTATACGTTCCAATTATGAACCACCCACTTCTTTAAAGTCATTAAAAACGAATTAATTCCCATGAAATTGGATACAGAAATTTTCTAGGCCTTATAAACACAACTTCAATTTAATACCACAAACTTGATAAGTTCTTGTAGAATAACTACATATTTACAACATCTGAAATAGTGTTCAAAAACATAGCATCATGACACGATATTTTACACAAGGATTACTCGTAAGATAGAAAGCAATATAATATCCCGAAAAACAAATCACCATCTGTGAAATGATATTTCTACTCGATTGCGTAATATCTTAGACAGATGAGTAAGCAGCAGTACCTACACGCAGATGTACCGAGAAGTATATAATACTAGCTGCGCCCCGCGGTTTTACCCACGTGGTGATAAAAACGGGGATGATGCTGATTAAAATAAGCTTATGTGCTGCTTCAGGGCTATCTCCATACCAAATTTCATCGAAATCGGTGTAGCCCTAACGTGCAGAAGTGAAGAACTAACAAACGTACATACTGTAATACTAGCTGTGCCCCGCGGTTTTACCTGCGTGGTGATGATGATGAAAAATGTCTTATAAGCTATTCCGAAACTTGAAGTATCTACATACCAAATTTCATCCAGATCTATTCAGCCGTTCTGGCATAATTGAGTTACAACCATCCATCCCTCCATCCAAACTATCACATTTATAATATTAGTACGATATAAATATGTAAATAAATACTCTTAAAAAAACAAGTATTCATTAGTCGAGAAAGTGTCTCATTCAATTCATTATCTAACGAAGATATTGATTTGGTCAAGACAAGCATACGTCGTTTAACAAAGAATTATTTACAATATTAAATTATCCAAACTATTAATGGAAACTTGTAATGGGCCTTCAGCATACATGCACTTTGCATGTATTTGAGTTTAATGATTTTTTTTGTGTTCCTAGCTGTAAGTTTTTTAAAATTGTAAAATAAAATAAAATATTGTTATTATAAGTAATAAAGCCACAAAAAGTAATATCAAAGCCTCCATCAAAGCCGTATGTAAAAGCCACGGACCTGTGTTGCATAAAAACGTACCGTTATCTCACAGTGGCACTAAGCCTCAGCCAGTCATCTGTCATCATTAAAAGATCCTTTCATCCCTTTTGTCCTCGAATTCAAAAGATTCCTTTCCCGGTACTTTGCTAAGGGTGAAGATATATCGCATCTCCAGTCGTAAACTGGCTCAATCCAAAACTCATGTTTTTTAGGAAATAAAGATCAAGAGCGTCAATCTCCAATCACTTGTTACGCAATACCAAATATGTCAGTATTATAATAACGAAATGCGCCGATCTCTTTATTAAAAAAGGGACACAAGATTGCGTTTCTCCATTTTAGCCTTATTAGGACAGTTTCTGATTTACTGAACGATAGAGCGCACTTTTTTGAGTAATTCTGTATATTAAACTCAATTCACCAAAATTTTGGAAAAGGTCAGTTTACAACTGGAGAAGCGAATTATCTAGCTGACATTTGGCCGACATAGCAATAGTGATATTGATAATTAAAGGTTAATAAAAAGAACATTGTGGAAAAAGCAGCTGATGCAATGCCTCCCCCATTGATTTCCACAAGGACCTGTTGGAAGCGGCCTGCATCCAGCCCTTGCCTGCGATCTTAGTCAGGTCGTACATAACTACAGGAACATAATTAATAATTACAATAAACACACCCTTAGGTATACTTTTGTTTATTGTTAAAGTCTGTGGTAAAATTGAGAAAAGATTATTATTCTTTGTCTATAATATTATTCGTCTATAGTCTTGCTGAATGTCAAATTTAACCATAGAAAAATTGAGTCTGTTGCATATACATTTTAGTGTGTATAATGTTTTTTTTTTATTTAACTTATTCTATATTTATACTTTTTTAAAATTATTAGCATTTTGCACTCCTCTAAATCCTACTTCCTACTAATATTATAAATGCGAAAGTTTGTGTGTGTGTGTGTTTGTTACCTCTTCACCCTCAAACGGCTACACCGATTTCAATGAAATTTGGTATGGATCTGGATTAACACACAGGCTTGTTTTCATCATCACCATCATCACCACGCGAGTACAACCGCGGGGCGCAGCTAGTAGTATATAAGTGTAGGAAATTTTATACTCCTCCGTTTGCGCAAATTTCGTAAAAATGGGTATTTAAAAATGTTTGCTTCACGTATTATTACCCATTTTGTGTTCAACTAATTGGATAATTTAGGAATATGTGAGACATATTATTTTAGACATATATCTTGAGAAACTAATTCGACATGAGAATAGTCCACAAGTTGGTTAATTTTATTATACTAGTAACTTAACCCTTGTTTCTCAGTACATCTTACTTGTTAATTAAGTTGCTAGTTAACGGATAAGCTTGCGTAGCTTGGATGGAACAGCAAAACCGTCAAACCGTATTGTTCACCAATATTTACATTAAAAGTAACTTCAGTAAGGATTATACAATATTTTGTTAGTGGAAAAGTTTACTTTCAAGTGCACTAATAGGATTGAAATTTATTACGTTGTGCTCTGAGTGGGTACCTGCAACCAGCAAGATTCAATTGCTGTAGATATCCTCTCCCAAAATATATATCTATATGTAGTATTTTTATTAGACAAAATACAATAAAAATGTGTGTAAACCATCATGGTCGTTGTAAACTTGAACATCCCCCTAATCTGCAAGTACTTGGAAACTTTAGGCTGCCACCAGCGAAAGGATTCGTGGAAAACTAATCATGAAATAAATCTATAGAATTACGTGTTAATAAGTACAGCTTCGTCTCTTGTACGAACTCGTCTCTTTCTAACTTCAAATGTGGTTATACCGTAGACAGGTTTTATCTGTTTAAGGGTTACACAGTGTTTTATTGGCCCTAATTCTGTTAATCACATAAACTAGCTAAAATTCACTAAAATTCTTCAAATTGAAATAGCTCGTATTCTATTTACGCTAAAATTCAAATTCGTATAACTCCATACGACGCTCTCACTAATATTAAACGAGTTTTATTAAACTGTTAGCCAATTGCGGGTAGTTTTAGCAGGCACCAAATATATGGCAACTTCATTTCGCTAAAACTACCCGCAAATGTAATAAATTCAAAGATTAATTTTAGTGATGTTATTGATAAGTCTCATACTAATTTAGACTTTATCGTAACCGTATAAGAACTGATTTAGTTTTCAAAAATTTTAGTTTAGTTCAGTTGAATAAGCGAATCAACCATTGTCTATTATTTTTATTACAAACTACTCGTTCATTATAGACTGGCCGGTTGGCGCAGTTGGTAGCACTCTGCCTTCTGAGCCGCTGATCCCGGGTTCGATTCCCGAACAGGTCAAACATTTGTGTGTATGAACATGTCTATTTGACCTGTGTCTGGGTGTGTATATATATAAGTATGTATATATCAGTCATCAGGTCACCATAGTACAGGCTCTGCCTAGTTTGGGACTTGAAGACCTTGTGTGAATGTTGTCCCATGTAAAAAAAAATATATTATTTATTATAAACGTCAGTAGGTATGTAGATAAGCGGCTTCTTATTAGTTTTAAAGCAATTTTGATTGCATAAGTATTATTATATAACTAGGTACTCTAATTATTGTTCTAACATAATGGCGATAATGCAAATAGGCACTCAAGCAGTTGACTGAACATACAATGCAGCTGACGTGGAGTTTAACGCATCTTGTTTCTTAGGACTAGTTTTATTTATCCGCAGTTATGGCAAGCAATGGTGAAAAACATTTGTTTGTGAACTTATATATATATTTGAGTTTAAACATTGTTAAATGTCTGGTAAACAATTATTTCTTTCATGAGTTGTGCTTAAAATTGTTACGGCTCAACGTATTTGTTAATATCTTGTTCTTATTGTTTGTTGTTTAACTATGACTTAAAAGACCAGCCCTAAGCCAGATTAAAAAAAAAATAGATATAAAGAAAAATTTTTTCGAGTGTTTCAGGAAAGACACCCATATAAATAAACACGGAGAAACTAAACGTCAACAATAATGATTTCGTTATTAACAAATGCAAAAGAGTTGATTATCCGGTTAATTGTATTTGATAGGAAAATCGAATAGGATCCCACTTGAGAGACTATCCGTCATAAATTTTAGATAGAGAATATTTTCCAGTAAATTTTTTGTTGAAGCCTTTTGTAGCTGAGGTTTAAATTAAAGACTTATTAAGCAAGGACTTACCCAATAGGGCCATAAAGAAGCCGTACAGAACACACATAGTCGGGCCGAAGATCCAGCGGTGGAACAGCGCAGAGATCAGCGTGAAAGGGTTCCCAAGGACCGACACTGAGAAGTCAGAGCACACCAAATTGAACAGGATTATGTTCAATGGTGTCCATAACTGGAACAAAGAGGAATAAAGCTTAATAAATCACACAATTATAAATGCGAAAGTTTTGTGTATTTGTGTTATCTCTTCACGCTTAACAGCTTGATATATTTTTTTTTTTTTTTAGATAGATAGATAGATAGATAGAAAACGCTTTATTTGTTTCTCCAAGTTTTACAAAGGAACTTAATACACATAATGATGTTTAGAGCATAAATTATTCTGGAGAAACAAAAGGCGGACTTATCGCTTAAAGCGATTTCTTCCAGTCAACCTTTTGTTTTGAAGAATTTTAACTAAAAGTAACAGTGGCATCCCTTTACCTGATGAACAGTAAACTAAATTACCTAACCCTAAACCCTAAGCGCATAAGGCGAATATATATACATATATAATACTATATATACATAAAATATATTAATATATGTAATACTAATACATGTTATAAATAAGACATAATACATACAATATACTAAAATATACTAAAACATATTGATAGGTATATACCAATATATCAAAATATTATATATCTAATATAACTAAGTAATACTAAACAGAATACAGATACATATAATATTAAAGTAAAATACCATAGGATAGCTAACTTACACCAATTTGATTTAAATATAAAGATTTTATTCGATTTTTAAAAATGTTTAACGAAGGAGATTGTCTTATTGATACTGGCAAATTATTCCAAAGGCGAACAGCCCTCACTGTAAATGACGCGTTGTAGAACGAGGTACTATGTAAGGGTGTCTTTAGAATCAGTGTTTCTGACGATCTCAGTGACAATGAATGCTCAAGGTGAACAAACTGAAAACGTTCCTTGAGATAGCGCGGGAACAAGGGATTGAATAATATACTGTAAAGCAGGGAGAGGATATGAGTATTCCGGCGAAGGCGAATAGGGAGCCACTTGAGCTTATGTCGGAAATTAGAAATGTGGTCGTATTTACGTAAACCGAATATGAAGCGGATGCAGAAGTTTTGGAGGCGCTCAAGTTTATTTAACTGCTCTTCTGTTAAGTCTAAATAGCAGGCGTCAGCGTAGTCTAAGATTGGAAGCAGATGAGACTGAGCAAGAGTAGCTTTGGTAGCAGTTGGAAGAAAGTTCCTAAGCCGTTTCATAGCTCCAGCTGAAGCATATAGTTTCCGACTTACATCCTGAAGCTGGGGACCCCATGAAAGTTTTTGATCAAGGATCACTCCAAGATTCTTGACCTCCTTGCGATAAGGTATTATTACTCCTTCGAAAGTGACTAATGGTAATTGATTCTCCTCTATCTTAGGTAGCATGCGTGAACTACCTATTACAATCAACTGGGTTTTAGCAGGGTTGATTTTAAGACCAAACAATTTGCTCCAGTTTGATATACGACCCAGATCAGCATTAATGGCTGAAATACATTCCGAAAAGTTTGTAGGATGAGCTTGTGAATAAATCTGAAAATCGTCTGCATAGAGATGGTAGGAAGAAGTGATGTTATTAGAGATAGAGTTTATAAAAGTAGCGAAGAGGAGTGGAGATAAAACGCCACCTTGTGGGACGCCGGACGTAGTATTACACCAGGAAGAAAACGAATCTTCAAGGCGGACTTTCTGTCGGCGACCATACAGATAACTGTGAAAAAAGTCAATTACAGATGGAGATATGTTCATAGAGCGCAAAAGTCCGAGGAGAATATCAAAGTCCACGGTATTAAAAGCATTACTGAAATCGAGAAGGGTGAGCACGGTTAGCTTACCCTCCTCCATACCAGCTCTGATGTCATCCGTAACCTTGACCAAGGCAGTAACCGTGCTGTGAGCAGGACGGAAACCTGATTGATATGGATTCAGTAAGCCATTTTTATTAAGAAACGAGCTCAACTGATTAGAGATTAAACGTTCCAAAGCTTTAGAAAGAAATGGAAGAATGAATATAGGACGATACTCGGAAAAGGATTTGGGGTTCAATTTTTTTGGAAAAGGAATGACTTGGGCTTCTTTCCATATAGATGGAAAAGCACCATTCAATATGGAGTAATTAAAAATATGACAAAGGATAGGAAGAATTAGGTCTAGGATTGGTATTATCATATTGCGACTTAAGTCATCAAGCCCAATGGCATTGGATGTAATAGATTTTACGCTCTTTTGAACATCACAAGCTGTGAATTGAGTGAAACTGAAAGAAGAGAAATTGGGAGTTGGCAGAGAAGAAAGAAGTGCAAGTGTGTTAATTTTATTAAGCTTATCCATACTAGAGGAATGCGAAAAATGTTGGTTTAGAGCATTGATATCTAAATCTCGAGGTATTGAATCTTGCCGTGATTTTCCAACTCCCAGTGATCTCAGAAATTTCCAAACTTTTGTTGGATCTTCCTTATCAACAGATTCATGAATGTGGCGGCGCTGAGCATCCCTACACATCCTGTTGCAGCGATTTCTGGTCACAAGATATTTGGACTTATTACGATCGGTGGGAATCAGTTTGAATTTGGACTTTGCCACTGCTTTTTTCTGCATCATACCTTTAATATCCGAAGTCAACCAAGGGGCAGGTAAATGTTTAATTTTAATTGGTCTCATTGGAGCATGCTTATCATATAAGTCTATTAAAGAGGAGTTAAGACAGTTAATTTTATCGTCTATTGAGTTAGAACTTAACAATCCAGACCAGTCAATATTTTGAGCATCACTGCGTAGGTTTTCTAAGTTTATGCTTCCAAAGCTACGTTGCATAATAATTTTCGGTTTGGCCTTGGGGGGTTTGACTTTATATGACAAAAATATTAGGTCATGGTATGACAGAGAATCTGCCGTTAACTGCCCATGCTTAGCAACATAATTGCAAGATGACACAAAAATTAAATCTAAAAGTGAGGGTGTACAGTTAGGAAAAAAGTGTGTTGCATTCAGCGGGAGTATATCCATATTGTTTGACTTAACAATGCCTTCCAAGGTCAAGGAACGAGTGTTTTTTTTGAGAAGGCAAGTGTTGAAATCACCCATAATAATGGAGTGATTATACAAAGGGATGAGATCTTCTAATAGTTTTTCAAAAGAGGAGAAGAAGTTAATGTGCAAGGAAGGGCAATAATAGACTCCGAGAAGAATTTTAGTATGGGAAAGAAGAATTTCTATAAAGAGGTGTTCACCAGCATTAGGTGGAGGTGGTTGTGCAGACATACTTATTATAGAAAAAGGAATATGAGCACGGAGATAAATTGCTACACCACCACCTACAGCACCAATACGGTCATTACGGATAAGATGAAAACCAGGCAAAGGCTATGAAATAGAAGAGAGGCAAGGTTTCAACCAAGATTCGGAGACTAAAATAGCGTGAATATGTTTTTGTTGTTCAAAAGACGCCAGCATGTCAGGAAAATGGGCCGGAATACTCTGTGCGTTGATGTGGACAACATTAAAATTTTTGGGCACGTCAGAGAAGGAAGAGCATAGCGAATCGGACAGACAAGGGATGCTATCAGAGCTATGATTAGAATTGATCGAATCGTTCGATGAGGACATCGACACATAATCATCAATATTGGTACTGGTGTTCAGTAGTTTAAACATTAAATAGATGTAAAATACAATAATAATAAATATAATATTACTATTATAATAAATAAAAATATACTAACTAATTATACCTTACTAGGTACAAAATAAATCGATTTACAACAAAATACGATCTTTACCTGCCAGTTGTGTTGAAAAAAAAAAAAGGATCTATAAACGAAAGATCTATAAACTAAAGTAGGTAAATGAACCTTGCAGGCCTTAGCCTAAAAATCAATAATACATACTAAATCCAGACACAATATACACGAAAGTCTAAGCACCATTTACAAAAGCACACTAATGAGAACAATAATCCTGTCACAAAAGAAAAACAAAGCTCGAATAAAGTCGACGTTTTAACTACATAAATGAGATTAATACCAATCACTAGAATAATTAAATGACATTTTATAAAAAATAAAAATAAAATGGTTATAATACATTATTCAAAATGTCTCTTCGGCCTTAACTCAAAATGACAAAGTTCTGAGTGCAGCTGATTTGCTTCTCATAACATGAATTATTGTTTTTTCTCTATTCAAGAAACAAAATTGCAGTAACTTTGTAAAGCACGTATACAAAATGCAACAGAACATACTATTTGAAAGGAACGTAAACAAACTAAAAGTCACTGTCACTCTCACTAAGATATTAACATTGATACTAAAGCATTGAATACGTTATGCGGGTACTCCAAAGTGAATACGAGTATTTGTGTTGTTTTCCTTTTTTTTTTCTTTTTGAGGGTAGATATGCTGATTAGTAATAAATATTAAAATATATATTATATATTTTAATATTTATAATTTTTAATATATATTATAAGTTTGCGTTTGACAACTGTCTATATTTGAATGGAATTCGAAATGTAATTAAATACCTGAATTAACAAGGATCCTATGGAATAACTGAGGTAGGTGGAAAAGCGTAGTCCATGCTGGTGAAACTGTTTTTTTTTATTGGGAATGGGCAGGCGTTTGACCACTATGATGTTAAGTGATGATGCGGTCTACGATGGACGGTGTACAGGTAAGATAGTGGTACGATGGAGCACGCCTGCCTAGAAGATACCTATTTACTTGTGACTTGATGATACTCAGGTTGTATTTTTGCGGAAATACAAATTCAGGCAATGAGTTCTATTCGTTAGCTGTACGCACTATGAATGTGGAAGCAAAACGCTTCGTGCGACAAGTTGGAACGTCTACCATGTATAGATGTCGCAATGCCTCTGGTCTGGTCATCCTTACGGAACGGGATGGTGGAATCAAACTATGCAACTCCAGACCGCACTTTCCGAAATGTATCCGATAAAAAAGCTAATCAATGAGCGACTTAAAGTCGGTGCTGCAGGCTTTGGAGTCTCCTCTCGACCAGATATGCGTTGTTGATGAGCCTTTTTTAGCTTTAATTTTTATTTTTTTGCTGTGGACCAAATCTACTATATTTAATGGTAGTGGAGCGTTAGAGAGTGTTATTAAGCACTTATTACCTTTTTTAAATATTTTGATTGATTAAGCTAAAGTTAATGTGGCCATTTCTTGGTTAGAGGACCGATAGTGGAATTACAATTGAGCAGTTGCGTATTTTAGGTGGTAGGTACCTACGGCTAATTCACGTGTTTTTATATCATGTATATCGTGGTCAAACAAATCTATATCATTCCATCTATATATATAAAAAATTAGTCACTCTTTCCTATAGTCACGGCATCACTCGTAAACAGCTTGACAAAATTAGATAAAATTTGGTATAAAGATAGATAGGACCTTGGAGAAGGACATAGGCTACTTTTTGTCCTGGAAAAAGTATGGTTCCCGTGGGATAACTGAGTTAGCGGGAAAAACGTAGTGCACGCGGGTGAAACCGCGGGGCGCAGCTAGTATATTATTAATATAAATATATAAACGATTCCACTTTAAGAGATTTTTTTTTACGAAATATGTAAATATTTGTATTGTATCTTTTGAGATAGTTATGTTCCCATAACACCTTTCTCGGAACATTCTAGAGTCACGCCACTCTCCCAGACGCATTGTCAGCAGAATGTTATCGCATCCGTCGCTGGGAACGTGACGAGGACCACCGCCTTTCTCGGAACATTCTAGAGTCACGCCACTCTCCCAGACGCATTGTCAGCAGAATGTTATCGCATCCGTCGCTGGGAACGTGACGAGGACCACCGGTGTCTAGAATCATTCGTATTGTATCCAGCTCTACAAGCGGACGTGTAATTTAGAATTAATATTAATTAATTATTAAATATAATAATTAATAAAGTTAATTTAATTTAATAGTTTTTAAAAATTCATTTCGTCGCTCCCGAAAAGTATCTGGCGCAGCCGGTAGGATAGCCGGCACGTGCCATCGCGAAGTCCGCGTTCGTATAATCCGAACATTTAAGTGAAAGTTCGCGAGTGGCATCCGTTAGTGCGACTATACTTAGACTCAGTGATTCGTGCTACGCGGCTATCCTCGAACCAAACAAATACGATACAGGGGACCGGAAAATTATGGCGAGTTATTCGGCGATTGGACAGTGAGTACAGTAAAATCCTTCTACTTCCTACCTTGCCCTAAACTCCCTGAATTTTGTAAACTGTTATACTTAGTTTGTATGTGAATAAAATTGCACATTAGGTTACGTTAAGGTCGAAAGCGAATCTCATTGCGCTTAGCCTTGTATGTCTTTAACTTAGAGTTGTTTTGCTAGGCATATAATAGAATAGTATAAGGAAATATATATAAGTTATAGTGTAGTATCTTAGGGAATACTATTAGGTATAGAATTTGTATAACGTCCGCTAGAATTATATAATTATGGCTAACGAACAAAGGGTACTTGGAGCCCCAGCAGCGCCCGCTGATTTACCGCGGTTGTTGACAAATCAACAAACTGTGCCACGCGAAATTTTAGGTCTCATCCCCGAGTTTAATGGGGACACCAAAGTTCTAAATTTATTTCTTAGAAAATGTGAGTATGTCATTCAACGTTATCAAGGCACCGAGGAGCGAAATGAGTTCCTAATGCAATATGTGACGAGTAGACTATCGGGCAAAGCTGCGGCTTTAATTAGCGAAAGAAGCGACTTCGTAACATACGATGAATTAAAAGCCCTCCTTCTCCAACATTTCGGTGACCCACGAAGCGAGGAGTGTGTAGCCATCGAATTAGAAACTTTAAAAATTAGGCCTAATGAAACATTCTTAGAATTTTGTGGACGTATACAGGACGTTCGGGCCGTTCTATTATCTAAAGTTAATCAAAATCATTCCGCACAGTTAAAAGAAGCTAAACAAATTATATACAACAATACCTCTCTAAATGTGTTCCTATATAATCTACCAGAGCACATGGTGAGACTTATAAGAATCAAAAACCCCACTACGCTAGAAGATGCACTAAAACACGTGCTAGAAGAAGTAAATTTTCAAGAACAATATAATCAACGCACCAAAATGTTACAGAATCGACCTCAAACGTTTCCATCTCAGTCTAACTTTAGGCCACTTATGGCACCACAACCTCAGACCCAGTTCAAATTTGGTATACCAAACCAGACCAGTCAGCATCTGGTGCGGCAACAATTACCAACCCAACAATTTGCACGCCAACAAGTAGGTACCTTTGGATACCGACCTCCAGCACAAATGGGTTTCAAACCACCGGTAGTTCCAGGTGGGCCCCCTCAACAACAATTTGGACCAAGACCACAAACGGGACAATTCGGTTTCCGACCTCAGGTAGGACAGTTTGGGTATAGACCTCCGCCAAACCAATTTGGATATAGGCCTCCGACAAATCAGTTTGGATATAGGCCTCCGGTAAACCAGTTTGGGTTCCGACCCCAAGCTGGACAGTTTGGCTATAAACCACCACAGCCTCAAGGCTACGTCAGTCATAAATATGACAATGACGTTTCTATGAGGACTGCTCCAGCAGCGAGACCTCAACAGCTACCCATAAACGAAACGTATGCACTGGAAGGTCAGTATGAAGAATATTACCAGCCTTATGAGACTTATGATTGTTACTATGACATGACTCCTGACGCATATGACGGTTTTTACACATATGACGAGCCTATAATCGACAACAACCCCACTGATAATAAAATCTGCGAAAGTGATTCACACGATAGTACGCCTTCAGCGCCCCACAATCAAGATGTATGTAGTGCTGTGGAAAATTTTCACATAAGCGTAGACCCAACAAGCACGAAATGATAGAAATAAATTATGATGCTTCCTTAAAACTCCCTTACATATACATATCAGATATCGATGGAAAATTTATGCTAGACTCTGGAAGTACGCGTTCGTTTTTGAGTCCACTAAAAGCGAATGAATATTTCGCCATGTTAAAAAGTTATGAACCTTTTATGGTCACCAGCACCCATGCATCCAGCGTTCACAGTGAAGTCGTTAATATTCCACTCTTCTCCATATTTAAAGAAGATGGTTATCATAAATTCTATGTGTATGATGTGGATAGACGTTACGACGGGGTTATAGGATGTGACCTCATGTCACGGCTCAAAGCTAACATAAACCTTAAAGATAAGACATTAGAAACACAGTGTTCAAAAATACCCATCATTTATAATGACGATCACGTCATCGAAATCCAACCACGCTCTGAACATCGAGTGACATTGCCAGTAAATTTTGAAAACGGAGACGCAATTTTAAACTTTAAGCAGTTCTATGATGGCGTACGTATGCCTACAGCAATAGTCCGGTGTGAAAACTATTTTGCAACCACCGTAATACAAAACCTTACAGAAAACCGCGTCACGCTAACAATAACGGCACCTTTTACAGTAACGAACTTTAATAACGACATATGTGAAGTTAATTACAGTTCTGACTTTAGTGACATACAAATGGACGAACTTTTGACCGACAATTTATCCAAACTACGACTAGACCACCTTAATGATGAAGAAAGCAAGGCCATTCAACAACTTTGCAATGAATATAAGGATATATTCTATTGCGAGAGCTTACCTCTGACCTTTACGAATCAGGTAAAACATCGTATTAGGACAATTAATGAAGACCCAATTTACGTCAAACCCTATAGACAGGCACCGGCCCAAGCCGAAGAGATCAAACGTCAGGTCGAAAAGTTACTTAAAGATAATGTCATTAGAGAGTCGCATTCGCCTTGGAGTGCACCTGTTCATTTGGTTCCGAAAAAGATGGACGCCTCTGGACAAGTTAAATATAGAATGGTCGTGGACTATCGGAGACTTAATGAGATTACAGTAGATGATAGGTACCCCATCCCAAACATATGTGACTTGTTCGATAAACTCGGAAAGAGTAATTACTATACTACTCTCGATTTAGCATCAGGATACCACCAAATTGAAATAGAAGAGTGCGATAGAGAGAAGACAGGCTTCTCTACACAAAACGAACATTACGAGTTCCTTCGTATGCCCTTTGGGTTTAAAACGGCTCCTGCAACTTTCCAGAGAACGATGAATAACGTTTTAAGAGGGCTGCAGGGCATCCACTGCCTAGTCTATTTGGACGACATTTTAATTTACTCAAATGGCTTACAGGAACACCTTCAAAAACTCCGCGCCGTATTTGACAGACTTAGACAAACTAACCTCAAAATACAACTTGACAAATCTGAGTTTTTACGTAAGGAAGTACAGTACTTAGGACATACTTTGACCAAAGACGGACTCCGACCGAACAACGACAAAATACAAGCAGTTCTGAAATATCCCATACCACAAACTCAAACAGAAATCAAACGGTTCTTAGGATTTGTCGGTTACTACCGTAGGTTTGTCAAGGATTTCTCTAAAATCACACAACCTTTGACCGCTTGCCTTAAGAAGGGCAAAAGAGTAGTGACAGACGATAAGTTCATAGAAGCATTTGAAAAGTGTAAAGAGCTCCTCGTGAATGCTCCTATATTACAATACCCTGACATGACCAAACCATTTATTCTGACGACAGACGCCTCGGAAGTAGCAATCGGCGCCGTACTATCACAAGGACCAGTTGGATCCGACAAACCGGTTGCATACGCTAGCCGGACCTTAACAGACACAGAGAGAAAATACAGTGCAATTGAGCGAGAATTATTAGCCATAGTCTGGTCTACAAAACATTTTAGACCTTACCTATACGGCAAAAAGTTTACAGTATATACGGATCACCAGCCTCTTGCTTGGTTGAATAAATTTAAAGAAGTCAGTAGCAAACTAACTCGCTGGCGCTTACGCTTACTAGAATACGATTTTGATATAATACATAAAAACGGAAAACAAAATGCGAACGCCGATGCTCTATCCCGTATACAATTGAATGCACTAGGAAACGACGACAATGATTCTATGATAGTTAACATTGACGATAGTGAGCACAAGCTACAAGAACATTTAGAACAACTGACAGAACAAATCGCGACTTTGACAAAACGACGTTCAGATGACTCAAGGACTCTAACAGTATCTGATTCTGAAGGTACGGCTTCTGTTAGTCACGAATCTATACACGACACAAATATACCCAACGAGCAAACACAATACCCCGTACGATCCGAATCTGATTCCACAGAGACAATCCATTCCGCTAACGATATGGAATCGCTAGGTATTCCCATATTACACGAAGCAATAGACACCAAACCAAACCAAATTTTAGTATTCAGTTGGTTCCGTAATAATATGCAAGTCAAGGATCTATCAAGAAATAATCAAAGAGTACTTGAAGTGTTCCTACCCATACACAACGAAGATCTAATAAAAGACTTCTTAAAGAAGTACATCAAGCCAAAAACCAAATACTTCATTTACTTCGAAAATGAAGAACATCGCAAAGATTTTAGTAAAGTCATAATTACATTATTTAAGAGAGGAACAGTTAATTTCCACGAGTGCACACAACGAGTCATATATATAGAAGATGAGAAAGAACAAAAGGCGATCGTTAATAAAATACACGAAGGGAAAACATGTCACCGCGGAATCACAGAAACAATTAAACGGATCAGGCGTAGCTATTACTGGCCAAATATGCACGAGACAGTAGCGGCAATGCTTAACGCCTGTGTAAAATGTAGAGCCTCCAAATATGACCGTAAACCAATAAAACCGATGTTACAACTTACACAAACACATGATGCTCCGTTTCAAGAGATCTTCATTGATACATTTTCAATAGAATCCAAACAATATCTTACTCTTATAGACGCATTTAGCAAAATCGGACAAGCTATCGAAGTACCATCGAGATCCACCCCAGAAATAGTCAGGGCCTTATTAAAATACTTTGCATTCTACGGTATCCCACGCAAAATTAGTTGTGACCCGGGTACTGAGTTCAATAATGAACTACTTAAGGAACTTACGGATTTACATAAGATACAACTGCATATAGGAACACCCAATAATCCCAGTTCAATGGGTATGATTGAACGCTTTCATTCAACAATAATCGAAATTTATCGCTTAGCCAAGTACGAAAGAAAGTACACAGACACAGCATCCGTAATGACATACGCCGTTATGGCTTATAATAACACAATACATAGTGCAACAGACCTAACTCCATTTGAAGTCGTATTCGGCCATACAGAACTTAATTCCGCGTTCGATATTGACTTTGACAAATCTTACAGGCAACAGTTAATAAAAGATCACAAAAAAAGGACACACGAACTATATAAACACCTTTCTGACAAAATGAATACCTTTAAGGAAAAGATAGTGAAGAAACGTGGTGGTGAGACAGGACCAGATTTAAGCATAGGACAAACGGTCTTTGCCAAAGCTGTAAACAAGAGACAATCTAAAGATAAACCAAAGTTCCATAAGGCCATAGTCACTGGACAAATAGAACGCAATATTGTACCAGTCAAAATAAACGAGAGATACACCAAAACTCCTATTAAAAACATTAAACGTCCTCCGCAGGTGGTGCCATGTCCTACTATGGACGACGATGATCAGGATCATCCTCTGCCAAGTTCCCCACAGCCAGGGCCTTCAAGTGGTAAAACTTGAACAAAACCCAGGTATATTACCGGTCAAACAAGGTCGTGCTTTCCTGCAACATAATAAGTGGTCAATCATTAAGGTCACTAACCTCAAAGGCATTATTACAGATACAAATTATAATGTAGAGAAATATTCTGATTTCGTGAGGATCATTAGTCAGAATAGGTCGTATATCAACGAAATTCTAGAATTAACCAACCAGGTTAATTACCTTCGTGATGAAACCCTAAACAAAATAGAACAATTGATTCCCTCCAAAAGATACAAACGCGGTCTAATCAATCCCCTCGGCTCTATCTTAAAAATTGTTACCGGTAATCTGGATCATGATGACGCAATACGATACGACAAACTTATTTCTGAAATTAAGACTCGAGAACAGGGCATCTCAAACAAAATCACCCTTATATCCGAAATGATGGACCACTTCCTTAACACTACTCAAGTTATCGATGAAAATACTAAAGTTATGAATGAGCGTTTACAACGCATTGAAAGTATTGTGACAGATCTATCTAGAGAAAACATGTATATCTTCGTATCATACTTAACTAACGTCCTGAATATGTTCATTGCAAACTTTAGAACTTTGTATATTAAACTTAACAACTTAGAAACAGCTCTAGCACTTAGCAAGGTATCTGTACTACACAAATCTGTAATCGATTCGAATGAACTCTTAACCATTCTGCATGAAGTGTCAAAGTATGACAATTTAATGTATTCAGTTAGTGAGCAAAACTTAATTAACATTGAAGAAACACTTTCCGTGAGAGCTTACCTTAAAGATGATGAAATAAGGTTTATAATTGATGTTCCATTAGTTATTAATAGTACTTATAATTATTTCAAATTGTACCCCTTACCCGTATCACACGATTCCCAAACCTTCGTCATTATTCCCGAATATCCTTTCCTGCTAGTAGAAGGTAAGAAATATCGTCCAACCGCCCGTCCATGCCAGGAAATAACCGCTAACGAATACTTATGTTCTGAAGATGACCTTAATCCATATGCCCCTGAGACCTGTATCGAGCAGCTGATGGAGTACCAGCGCAACCTGTCCCGGTGCTTTCCGCGTAAGGTCCTATCAGAGGATCTCAAACTCCAGAGAATAGGATCAACCCGTTGGATATTGTACTTTAAATACGACAAGATACTTACTCAGACTTGTAGCCATGATGTCACCCGTAATACTCTGCAAGGAACATACTTACTAACCACTCTTGAATCATGTGACGTGTCAATAGATGAGATCGTAATATACGGACGTCATTATCACCCACTGGATACGGAATACAACCCCGTTCCGATCATTACCTTACCTGATGTATTCACCCACGAACAGCAGCGAAATAGCCTTATAGCAAACACCGAAGCCATCGATCTTAAGGGGATCGACCTAGCCGACGTACAGCATCTAAACTACCTGTTAAAGAAAAGTGTGAAAAGTGATAAAAGCGATTATGGGCAATATAGTGAAAATCTCAACAGTGTCAGTGTCGCTATTATAGTACTGTATGTGTTAATAATTGTATCATGTGTTAGTTATCTAGTTTACCTTAGATATAAGAATATAATTATAGTAAGGCGTGGAAGAGAGCAGGCTAGTGAATTACATGTCAATCAACATGAGAACCAGCCTCAGCCACCCGTTTTGTTAGTTACTCGTTAGATGTAAGCGAAGTTATTGGAAAACTACGTATTCCCAATAACTTCGAGCTAAGGGGGGAGGAGTTATGTTCCCATAACACCTTTCTCGGAACATTCTAGAGTCACGCCACTCTCCCAGACGCATTGTCAGCAGAATGTTATCGCATCCGTCGCTGGGAACGTGACGAGGACCACCGCCTTTCTCGGAACATTCTAGAGTCACGCCACTCTCCCAGACGCATTGTCAGCAGAATGTTATCGCATCCGTCGCTGGGAACGTGACGAGGACCACCGGTGTCTAGAATCATTCGTATTGTATCCAGCTCTACAAGCGGACGTGTAATTTAGAATTAATATTAATTAATTATTAAATATAATAATTAATAAAGTTAATTTAATTTAATAGTTTTTAAAAATTCATTTCGTCGCTCCCGAAAAGTATCTAGATATTAAACACATACCACAGCGAAACACAAACATAAGCAGTTACATAAGTATCTCTTCTGATATATGTAAACAACCCATTTTATACGTAATGTGTATATCTTGACCTAAATAAATATTGGCATAATTAGTTAACACACCAAACAGTAAATTATGGGTTAAATTACCAACCTAAACCTAAACCGAACAAAGTTTAAATAAGCAGCATGCGTACAAAATAATTTCTGAAAAGTTATTTCGTAAAGCTCTTGTTATTAAATTGGAAAAAGTTTGATCTCTATAAGTATTTATTGTTGAATATTTTTTGTTTAAATAAATGGAACAATTTCACCCGAATCAAATCAATAAGAAGCGGTGCCTAGCATTCGTCGTAAGCAATCCTCGGCTGTCAAACTGACAGATGCCGGTTCGATCCCCACCACCCAGTTATCACTTTCCCAGCATGGAGGTAGAGCACTTTCGGGTACCTGGTCATTAGCTACCACCCTCAAGATTTAAAAACTTCTGTGTAAGACTGTGCTCAGGCAGAGATCTTTGAGAGCCACTAAGCATTTTAGGTTGTAGCAGTGTCCAATCTTATGTTGGTTGAGTAGTTCGGTGAGGATATAAGAAACTGAAAAATTATACTTAGCATGGATGATTTAATAGGGCGTTCATCTTGTTTGTCGTCTAGCGATTACAATCCATTTTTTATTTTTTTATTTATTCACAATAGACAGGCGTTTGACCACTATCTCACCTGATGTTAAGTGATGATGCGGTCTACGATGATTCACGCCTGCCTAGAAGATACCTGTTCACTCGTGACTTGAAGATGCCCAGATTGTATTCATGTGAAAACACAGACTTAGGCAATGAATTCCACTCGTTAGCTGTACGCACTATGAATGTGGAAGCAAAACGCTTAGTGCGACAGGGTGGAACGTCTACCATATATGGATGTCGCATTGCAGTCCGTCTGGTCGTTTTTTGATGGAATGGGGAAGGAGGTACTAAGTTATGGTATTATACACACTCCCCGAAATGTATCCGGTAAAAAACCGATAGACTAGCGACTCTACGTCGGTGCTGCAGGCTTTGAAGAAGGCTAAAGAAATGGCTAAAGAATCCTTGTTTATGAGCCTTTTAGCACGCCTCTCTATGGACTCAAGAGCCATCTCTTGTATATGCTCTCTTGATTGTACATATCTGACACGGCACAGATCAACACATACATAAATGTTGCCGCTTCTGACTATAACATAGGTCTAGCGTGATTTCATCTTCGATTAAATCGTCTCTCGACATAGCGGTCAAACACTAGATCTACACAGTATAAAAAAAATAAAAAAATGTTTGGCATCAAAAACGGGCATGTAATTTTTTAATAATTTTGCTTTTCCAATCCCATTATTTGTTTGTTTCCATAGGTTGTTTGTTGTTTTTAGTTATACGTGTTTTCGTTACAGTCGTCAGATCCTAAACTGGACATTTATAACGTATGTTAATTTTTGACCTGTTCAAAAACTTAGCAGAAGCCTTAGGAAGAAAAAACAGTTTAATATGAAAAACTATATGTTTTCACTTCAATCGTGTTTATTGAACAACATAATCTATATCAATGGTGTAAAAATAATGCCATAATATTAAAATCAAATATTCTTTTTTCTTCTATCCCACCTAGGTGGGGTCGGCATAACATGTTTTCTTCTTCTATTCTCTTCTATCATTAGTCATCTCAGCGCTTACGCCTTTCATTAACATATTATTCTTAACACAGTGCATCCATGCTTTCTACGACCTTCCTCTACTTCTATATCCATCTTTCTCAATTCTTAAAATCAAATCTACCATAATGCACCATTCATATTTGATGTTTTACCGCTAAAGGCAGATATTTAACTGCAATAGGTATAACACGATCCAGCTTAGATAATATTCGATCGGGCGTAAAAGTGTTTTATTCGAATCGGAGCCAAGGGATCGTAAAAAGGATCTTAGATCTTACCCAAAACGATTTCGTGACTCATCTTAAAGTTTGCACGATGTTGAAAACATCCATGTGTGCTATCACATAAGCATAGATAGTTCTTCGCTGGGTACTTATTCCCGGTAGCTCTGCCCGATTTTACAGAATAGTACAAAGGCGTAGATTCGTAATAAAACAACATAACTAAGTTCAAAATATCTCTTTAAGAGTTACTTTTAGGAACGGAATATTTACATCTTATTTATTATTACATTACATTTAATGAAGAGATACATAATAAACATTAAACATACAGATAAAACAAGAATAATTTGATTATTTTATATTTATAATACGAAAAAGAGTCGTAAAAAAGTGTTGTTGTGTTGAAAGATGCCAAAAAAGAGTCCCTACTCAGCAATCATTTAAGTCAGAGTCAACCAACCTTCGTAATGATTTTCGGTAGGATCAGATTTAAAAACATAAAAAAACAATATCATTAAGCATTTCGTACCTTGTTTTAATCGCCACTACACTAGAATACGACATTTAAGAAAAAACTTTGCATACACATCGTAAACATCCAATTTTGAGATGACTTCTATAGTCAACTCTAATGCCTATTTCCCAGACGTCAGTTAGTTCTATTGCTCATTATACTAAATTGATATAATACATTTTCTAGGAGAAATATATTTTTTTTCTACTTATAATTAAAAATGTTCATACGGCACACTTATTGGCGGAACCGGTTAAAGCCTCTGTACATTTTCCTTCTAGTCGCCGAAATTATTCAAACTATGCCATGGTATAGTTCGAATAATTTCTAGAAAAAGAGAGAAAGAACTTAACATGCTCTCTTAACCGCAGAAAAGCTCAGTTGAAAATGTTGAGAACTTTACTTTACCGAATTAATCGGTTAGTTAGGCAAGCGTGGCTGTTATCACTTCACCTTTAAAGCAGTATACGATTATATATCTTGCCATATTTGCTGAAATAAGAAAAAAAAAAATGAATTATCTACCTGTCGGTCCTTGAACATCAGCAATATCACCATCAGGTTTAGAAAGAATCCAAAAAACCCAATGAGAAAGAGCACAAAAGCTGACACCACGTAGCCCCACCTCGGCATAAGGAGAGGGAAGTCTTCGTATGCCTTAATTACAGTATCGTTGAAGTTATCCGGATATGACGTCATGGTTACCGTTCATCCGGCCAGTTCACTCATTCTCTCTGTGTTCAATCACTTGTTTTCATTACCTGGAAAAGAGGAAAGCCAGATCAGTACAAAATAATATAGACTTTTTTTTATACTGTATAGATCTAGCGTTTGACCACTATCTCACTTGATGGTCAGTGACGATGGTCAGACTAGAGATATAGAGTTACTTATTGGCCTCACGACTGAGAATGTTACACTCGGCAATGAGCATACGTTCGGCACGCGGGTTGGCGAGCGCAGTATGTTGATTTCATCTGCAGAAGACGCAGCTGCCCACATTCTGGTACGTGATCCAACTTACGGCACCCACGAGTAGAGATGGGGGGGGAGGAGTACAACTCTGGGCCAGAACCCCACGGCAAAGTTATAATATATATTTATCAGATTAAAGTTCATCAACTTCATTTTTTAGCCATAGGACGTCGACTGTTGGCACATGCCTCCCCCATTTTAAAAAGTCGGAAGCGGCCCGCATCCAGCCTTTACCTGCGATCTTAGTCAGGTCGTTTATCCACGATTATAGTTAGACAATATTATAGTTATCATATCTTAATTATTACACGATTAGATAAGTAGTTATACTACTAAGTAATTTAATAACATTTCTACAAATAAATTTAATTCAATTTGAATATCTATGCAAGTATGCGTATTATCACAGTCAAACAATCTAGCTATTGTTACAAATATAATTACTTTCATTATTAATTAATTAATTAACTCAAGCATGAAGATTCCACAAGACGTAAATCCTTCACCGTCCGACTTAATTCAAAGAATTGTTTCAAGCTAAGTTTAAATTCGTTCATATCTTACTTAGTACCTTTAAATGACAGCTTATTATAGAACAGAATTGTATTATTGACTAGCTGTGCCCCGCGTGGACTACGGTTTTCCTGATACCTCAATTATCCCACGGAAATTATACTTTTTCGGGATAAAAAGTAGCCTGTGTGTCATTCTAGGATATAAGCTATCTTCTTCATTCATCGAATTCTTAACGTAATTCAAACCTGTTCAGTCATTTCAGCGTAAATGAATAACAAACATACATACAAATGAATTCAAAATAATTTGTTAGTTATAAAACGCAGGTTTATAATATAAATGTCCAAATAATATAGACTTTGGGCAAGCTGTGACCAGCCATATCGGCATACAGATAATGATGGTTGTCAAATAATATAAAATTAGATATAAATAAAATGATGTATTTTGTGGCAAATAAAACAAATAATTAAAAATAGTATGAAAATCAGTCAAACGATTTCAAACAATACTATTTACAAACAATTCATTAGATAACATAACAACAATTATTTTCAAACAATTTATTAACAAAATGCTTGTTAATAAATCAATCGGGGCTTGATCGCGAGAAAAACTAGAACTACATTTAGTAAATTATTCACCCCGACGTTCAGTCTTCTCGTGACCACGACCAATGCAACTTGGTCGAAACGTCGAGGTAAGTAAATTACTAAATGTTTTTCTTGCGATCAAGCCCCCATTAATTTATTTACAATGTGTTCGAATCGCGACAGTCTAAAAAAAATTACAGTAAACTGCATTGTCAATTAAAAATTTAAATAATCCTATTTTAAAATGTGGCTGTTCGATTATCTCGGTTTTGGGATCTTATTATAAATTTCGATTGCCATCACGAACACACTATTTCCATATGAACTGGTTTTGTGGTTGTTAGAGTTTAGGTTTATGAGAACTGTTCCATTACGTGACAATGAGATGGTTTAAAAAACATAGATTTTGATTGCGTCAAATAAAGAGACACAATTCATAAATAAATACATACAAAATAAAACACTTCTTGACGTTTAGAAGTGTATTCAATTTTTAAACAGAAAATACAAAGCGAACTATCAACATTTTTCATTGAAATTAAATAACAAAACGCGATATCACCAAACACGACAACAATTCACGTAAATTCCTAAGCCGCGTCTGATGTCTCCGAGTACCCAGGTAGGAGTGTCCAACAGTGGACTAAATAAGGCACGTCCGCTCAGTACGATGTCCCGAAGTAGAATGACTCGTCCAAGCCAGCCGCGCCGGTGACGTGTAACGTCGGTCGCCCCTTCCACTTGCTACGTCATTGCGTCGACGTCCGATGCCGGCGAGCGCCCGAGTAAAAGTGTGCGCGCTTTTTTTTTTTTATTTTTTTTTTTTTTCTAACGGACTAATGCTGTTTGCCTCTACCGGCATTTACAGCTTCACCGGAGGGGGGGCGAGCACAGATGGTGCTCAGCCCGGTATTTGTGCGGTCGCAGAAGGCGCACCGCCTAGTGAGGCTAGCGCTGACGGCGCTGTGCCACTAGGAGAGAACGAGGCGACTAGCTCAAGGGCACCACTGAGGTTCGGACCTCGGCTTGAGCTGTCGCCAGGACAGGGAGTTATCGGATCGACTTGCCCCGGTACCAGAGTGGTCCGTAAGTGGGCCCTAAGGATGTTTGCTCTTTGACTATTTGGAGAGAATCTAACCAGGATGTTTTTGCCTCGAGCTCGCCGTCGAGCTCGGTGTCCGACTGATGCTCGGTGTCTGACTGAAGCTCGGTGTCTGACTGAAGCTCGGTGTCTGACTGAAGCTCGGTGTCTGACTGGAGCTCGGTGTCTGACTGAAGCTCGGTGTCTGACTGAAGTGTGCGCGCTTCGGTTCTGTCTGGCTTATATAGCCAGTCTGCCGCTCGCCCCACCACTACCACTAGGGGCGTGTAAGACACTAATAACTAATTACAATACTGCAGCTACTACAATAACATTTGAGAAATCCACTAGCCTATAGATAACTCAAATGTTCTAACCCGCTACCGGCTGGCAGCGTGCCCAGAATGCTAGCAGCATTGCCAGGTTGAATTGCAATGCTGATTCGTTGAGCCAAATATGTACCAGCATTTTGGTCACGCGTCGCATCGATCAAAGGCTCTGATAAATTTTGGAAAATCCGATGAGCTCATATACATACATAGTAAATAAAGCCGGTGAAATTATATTAATTACAGCACATGAGACTTACCAAGTTTCGGTCTAAGCGTGACAGGCGCAGTACAGCTCTATTGTATTTTTCTATAGGCAGAGGCTACCACTTAACATCCTGTGGGCCTTTTGCTTGTTCCGTCACCTTATCCCTTAAAAAATAATTCAGCGCTAACTGCACTTAGTTTCAACTGGTCTGGTCTGGGAGTAAGCGGAGTGAATACTTGTCGTAGTTTCGGTACACATCCCCAATTATAGGTGCATTAGGATGCGTCGCCAGCATCAGTTGTCCTTACGCCCAATCTAGCATGCGATCTATTTGCCGATTCAATGAGAACTATTATAACTTGTCTTTAATTGTTAAATACTATTTCTACGGGTACAAACCGCACTCACCTGATGAAGGCTTCCGGAAGAAGCCGAATTGCCGACTGGCAATTGCAGCATAGGACTGCCACCGACAAGGTGGATAGATGACCTGACTAAAAACGCAGTTTAGGGCTGGATTCGGGCCCCTTTCGTCCGGTCCTTGTGAAAATCAATTATGCCCTATGTCCAGCAGTAGACGTCTCCTGGCTGATATACACTACAGAAAAGTTACAAATAATATTTTGACTAAGGCTACCTGGATCTATATCATTTTAAGGGACAAAATGATCAAACCCTTTCACGTATGTGTTCACGGAAATCATTTCATTTCCTGCGAGAAGACCCTTTGGGCCTGCGCTTTATTCGTTTGTTTGGATTGAAACCCATATCGTATTTAGTTATTTGTTCTATTATATTCAAGTTTATGGACTTCAATTATTGAAGCATATATTTAAGCTCTAACTTATTTTCGTAAGCCATTGTTCAGCATTTCAGTCAAACTAATTACATATGGGCTTTATAAACAAGCTCAAAGTCGCGCAACAAGCTACAGAAAGAGCTATGCTCGGGATATCTTCACGAGATTAAATCAGGAATCAGGAGATACGTAGAAGAACTAAAGTCACCGATATAGTCATAGCGTATTCATCATCTCAGCCATAGGACGTCCACTGCTGGACATAGGCCTCCCCCATTGATTTCCACATAGACCGGTTGGAAGCGGCCCGCATCCAGCCCTTGCCTGCAATCTTAGTCAGGTCTGTCCACCTGGTCGGTGGCCGTCTACTGCGCTTGCCAGTCCGTGGTCTCCATTCGAGAACCTTTCGGCCCCAACGGCCATCGGTTCATCATAGCGTATTAGCAAGTTATTAAAGTGACAGTAGGCAGGGCACATATCTCAGAAAAATGCTGGCCATTGGGGTTGACAGGGCGTCGAGCGGAGACCACGGACAAGCAAGCGCAGCATATGACGTCCACCAACAACTATCACTAAACACACAGTGTGTTCAGGCAGCCATCTTTAAGAGCCAGTAAAGTTGACGGTTGCCGTGGCGCAGGGGTCAGTGTCAGTGACTTTTTTTCTGTGTCTCCGGGACCCTGGGTTCGAATCCCGGCAGAGGCAAACATTTGTGCGATGAGTATAGGTGTTTGTCCCGGGTCTTGGTTGTTTGCGTGTTGTGATTGTGTGTGTCCATGCCTCCCGCGACACAGGGAATCCTAGTGCGGGACAACATTCTAGGTCGAGAGCGATCACATCTTTGACTAAATCGTAATCATCAAGTAAGGTAGTGGTCAAACGCTACATCAATTAAAAATGCGTGCTGGATGCGTACTGCTTCCAACTGGTCCAGGAATGTCCAGGAATCAGGCAGTTCACATGCATGTGCAATATGTGACACATGCTGGCTCCCTACCTACCCCTCAAGGCGTAACGTAGTTTATAGGCGTAACGTAAGATGGCCCCTTATCAATGATATTATATGTTTATATGAGGTAGATTTCGCACAAGCGAGCGGAAACTGAGGCGGCAAAATTAAGTCAATTGTAGTAATTTTGATTACGACGCGTATTTCATGCGCAAGTCTAAACATATAGCTATCCTTTTCTATATTATTTGTACCGTATTATCTGTCGCAGTAAGCATGTTTATGTCGTAAAGGAACAAAATCTGAGCACCGCGCAGTATGAATATACGTCATCTTTAGTAAAACATCATTGCCCCTTATGGCCAATACGCTTTTCTCAGAGGGGAAGGTTTGTCTCCCAGCAGTGATAACGAAATGGATCGAATTTGCTCAACCATTTGTTTGTGACAGCTTTAAAGGTTGGAAACCAGTATTATATGGTTCCTGTCGCCATCGTCAATAAAATAAATCTACATGAAATACCCAGCGTTGAGTAAATCCAATAGCCAATAAAATCTGCGGAAATGGTGGTTAACCTTTACCTAAGTTCTTACGATACGGCATAACGACGGAAAAGGCGAGAAAGCGGAAGACAAATACAATATAACTGCGAAAAAAATCTTTAGTAGAAAAATTTTATTGCTATGACGCTCAACGCAGAATTTGCTCTTGTTAAGTAATAGAAGTGTCCTCTTTTCGTACTAGAACGGGGTACAGTCGGTAGCTCTTTCTCATCGAGTTCAAGCATTAGGATTGAAAGGAGACAGAGACATACAAGTAATATTTAAAAAAGTAGGACAGCCTATCTCTACTAGCTGTATGTACAGTCTTAAAAAATGTGGATGTATATTCCGAAATTCGGAATGTGGAAATATACATAATCCGGAAAATTTTCGACACGCACTACGAGTGTCTTGTTCGGTATGAACGGAACCAGCGATAGTTATTATATTTATATTACTTTAAAAATACGTTACGACATACTAGTATCAAACTTTCTTCATACGGTTATACTCGATGAGTAAGATAGAAGAACATCTGTTATTTTGTGATTAATTTCATCCTTTGAAGTCTCTACATTATTATCATCACATAAATTTTCTACGAAAAGAGAGTATATAATACTTATTTAAATGGATATGATAATATTATTATGCCTAACATACAGCATATTATTAACTTAAGGAACTCAATAATAATAAAAATATGTTTTACCTAAGTTTCGAGTTTTGACTATTAAGTCGAAGTAAGGTCATTAATTATATGTGTTTGAATGAATAATTAAATGTGTTGTGCGTATTTCTATCTATCGACGCTCTAGCTATCTACCTATTTGTTACTCGAGACGGCTGGTTGTAACCACAAACGAACCACAGGACGAAACATCGCATTACGTAAATGACCTGTGCTATATATAATACTAAGTGAGCCGCTCGCGACTTCGCTCGTATGGCCCTGTGTACAGAGAATGAACTTGAGTCACTGGCTGACAATACATGGTAACATATATCGTATGAACTTAGGCAATGCCGTTGGTTAAATACAAACATGCCGAGATAAGCCTTAAAAAATATCCGAAGTTCTTAAGGAACAATTTTCTCTTCTATTCGTCGATTAACAAGTGAACGTAGCATTAGGCTCTTGCCTAATTCTACCTATATACTAATACTACGTAAACTACCCTATATAGGTACTCGTATAATTTAGAACAGTTGATGGGGTATTGAATTTCGGTCACGGATAACGCAATTAAGGGCTTCTGTGACAAGACCTGACTGCCAATTCTCTTATTTATTAAAACCAGAAATTCATAAACAATGCAATTCAAATGTAATCCTACTAATATTATACATGCGAAAAGTTTGTGTGCTTGTGTGTATGTTTGTTACTTCTTCACGCTCAAACGGCTACACCAATTTAGATGAAATTTAGTATGGAGATAGCTAAACCCTGAATTAACACATAGGCCACTTTTATCCCGGAAAAGTATGATTCCCGAGGGATAATTGAGGTAGCGGGTAACCCGTTACCCACGCAGGTAAAACCGCGGGGCGCTACTAGTAATAAATATACTTGGTATTCTGCTACAATAACAACTGCATATTGATTGCATTGTGGTAGAAATTAGACCTGTAATCAAACAATTATATTCCAAGTAGAATAGCAAAACTATCAAAAACGACCATTAATTAACAACCCATGAGCAATGTCTTTAAAATTGATGCTCTGGTTGCAAAGTTGCAGGAGATAGAAGCAAGTATCTTGCAGCCGGTCCTTTTTTTATACTGTATAGATCTAGCGTTTGACCACTATCTCACTTGATGGTCAGTGACGATATCAAGGACTGCCGCCTGAACACATTATGTGCTTGGTGACAGTTTTTCAAACTTGAGGATCCTTCTTATTATAAATGAGGCAATTATTGTATTTGCAGCAGTTCTACAGCTGAAAGGTTATTATTTATTACAAGATTATGGTTTGTTTTAGTTCAACATCTATAAAACTTTGAAACAGTTATAATTGACATCGAAAATTGGAGGACTTTTGATCTAAGCCCAAGGGAAAATCTCATATGCAAGTCTGATTTGAGAGCCCGACAGTCTGAAAAGTTAACGAAACATATTTTGTGTGTACGATCTTTATTGAGTTTCTTTTACAATACGATAATCGCAAATCTATTAAACACCCTCAATGCTAATTAATTACGAGAGTAAAGGTTTGTAAGAAGACTTTGAAAAACAAATAAACAATCTTACAAAAGTAGATATAAAAATATATTTTCGATGAGGACACTGTTGCAAAGAATACCTAAACTGTAAGGATTAGGGTATGGTGCCATCGCTCGATACGTTACCAACTGCAATGGTGGTATATCTGTCTATTAATAGTTCATACAATTTAAAGGTAGATGGCGCTAAGACATCCCCTCAGATGTAAATAAGGAAGGAACAAATTTGGACTGCTAGTAGAGAGCTACTAGAGCTTAGATGGCAAAGCGACAGGACGGTATTCTGTATTCGTGGGTTAATTTAATTATTAATTAAATAATTAATTAATTTAATTTAATTTCTTACTATACTTCAATAATAACATTAAAAAGTCTGTGATAGATGATACAATCTATGACGGACTTTTTAATGCTTTTTATTTCAGAGTTTCGTCAACATCCTACATCCCGGGCGTATTTGTCAAAAAAATTGATAAAGGAACTCTGCGACACAAATTGCCAAACTTTTTCAATAAACTTTTTTTACAGCATTTGTTCCTCCGCAAGTTATGGGACCATCCAACGATACTTTTAAAAATTAAAATAATATTGGGCTTTATTATGTAAATAATTCAACAAAAACTTGATGATTGTGGCATAAGAGCTCATAAATAACGTATTTCCACAAAATTTTCTCGAACTTTCCTTTATATAAATGTTAAAGTAATCTCTGTATCCATTGAGAAAACAGTACTGAGACTATGGATACTCGTAGGATATTAAACAATTAAATATGTATACGCTTTGAGACTTCCCGTCATTCAGAATCACGCATCAATTTATCAAACAGGCTTGTATCTATATTAATTATAAATCTATATGTACAACACGGCTGACTTAGCAAGTGGGAATACTACACTGATTTTGAGCTTCTTTTCTACTAAGTTATAATTGTATAACCGAACAAAGAAGTTTATTTGGATATAAATTAGTTAGGTTAACATACATGTATCTATTCATTAACTATCTAATTTACGTAACCAAAATAAAAAACTGATTAAGAATTTCATTAATAATGAAACCAGGAAAATTAAAAAACCAGTAATAACCATTCGTCCTGAAATTACAATTGTCCTAACGAACGGAGATTAATTTTATTTATTTATTTATTATCATTTATTTTTACTAACGAGCTGCTGGCAAACGCAGCATAGGACGGCCGACAACCAGGTGGACAGACGATCTGACTAAGATCGCAGGCAAGGGCTGGATGGAGGCCGCTTCCAACAGGTTCTTGTGGAAATCAATGGGGGAGTCCAGCAGTGGACGTCCTATGGCTGAGATGATGATGATGATATTTATTACTGATATTATAAGTCTGGTATCCATATACGACGTTCAGTTAGGATTAAAATAAAAGCCGTAAAAAGACCATCACTAGTTTAAATCATTTCATTTAATCGTAATGTCTAAATACATCGAAAATGCTTCTCCATATTATTCTAACCTCATGTTTTTCTAGGTAAGCTAGAAATGTTATTTAGGACACACAAAATTTAAAAAATACAGTATTATTGTGTCTGTATACAAAATATAACAATATACGCCTAATATAGTTATAGTAAAATATACTTGTTAGGTACTTATAAATAATTGACAATTACTAAAAATTGTACTTAAGTAACCATTGCAACTCCTCGTTATATTCCATCAAACTGAAGAGGCCCATGTGGAAAGTATTATTTTCTCCACACCTCTTGTTCACGTACTGAACAAGACGGTTTATATGTTGGTCACGTTGTTGCTCTTGATGGGAAAAATTCATTACAACTTACTACCTATTTATTTTTGTGTCTTGCTTTTCCATCTTCGGGGAGGCCTTTAGGGGTGCGCTGGTGTGACAAACGTACGAACAAGTGAACAAAATGATCTTAGGTTATATAATTCCTTCTAAGTTTGCATGCTCCTTCCGGTCCTCTTAGATCGCGTCGTCGCTTAATATCAGGTGAGACTGTGGTCAAACGTAAGCTTATAATCTTTAAGAAAAAATCTAAATAAACCTAACATGTTTGTATTATTTTCTAAAAACTTCAAAATGTATTTTAAAGCAAACGTTAGCTATTACTACTAGTGGCTAGTTACTAACTACTAGTTACTAATAGTATGTAATCAAGGATTACATCCCTGGAGCATCCGAAAACGTAGCGGCCTAAGAAAATATTTCTTTTTTTAACCCTTTCAACGACCGCAGGCCTTTTAATAATACTTCATTTAATATTAAATATAACTTTGAATCTCTCTCTATCTCCCTCTTTTTCTTATCTCGTCCTTTCCGCCTGCTTAGTAACTTTTGTTGTGCTAATTTGGTCGGGTTATCGCAGGCCGCTAATTTTACACTGAATTATAAAATTTGTATTCAATACATTAAGTCTAAGAATTCCACGTAGTAGCTGACTAAGCGAACAAATACATATGTTCATTAAGAAATATATAAATATACCCAAATAATAATGATTGCACATTAAACGAATAAGGTTTATTTCCCCAATGCACATTTGTTGACGAAATAGCGGAGATTCTACCGAAACAAAGCGATCTCGAACTAGTGTGAGCTCATCGCATTTACCAAAAATTGTCAATGCGTTTGATCTTTGCGACGCCTGGCCAAAATTCTGGCACAAATATGACTCAACGAATCAGACATGCGATTCAACGTGGCAATGCTGCTAGCATTCTGGGAACTGTTACGACCCCATAACGTAGACAGTGGAGGTAAAACAGCCGTGTAAAGGTAATTATAATTTTTATTTTATTTACCATACTGACCATAATGACTTATGGAAAGGCAGAACAGACTGGAACTCCGTCTCGGTTACAAGTTTTATCATATCTATTTCTTGATTTTTCTATTTCCAATATTTTTATGTAATCCAGTTTTAGTGCAATTAAATAGTATTTTTTTTAAACTTCAATCCTGACCCTCGCCATAACAGCACGATGCCAACTGGTAGCGGCTTAGACCATTTGATTTAAATTTATACTAGCGGCCCGACAGACGTTGTCCTGCAACTCCAGGTGGAATTTATTTAATTATTTTTATGTGAATCTAAACCATCCCGAGCGCCACCCAAACGCATACAAAAAAATCATTCAAATCGGTCCAGCCGTTTAGGAGGAGCTCAGTGACTTACACGTACAGTAGAATTATATACATGTATAAAGAATAGGCTACCAATAGCTAGTGGATTGCTCAAATGTTACTGTCGTAGCTGCAGTATTGTAATTAGTTATTATGGGTATGCTGATGCCTGGTGCTAGGTTAGGTTAGTAATAAATCAAATTGTATCGTTGTAACTGTAATATTGTAATTATTTATCAGTATTTTAATTTAATAAATACATCAGCCTTTTATATAAAACACTCGCGTCCTTCGAACAACAAATATGTGTATACACATTTCATGATTTTTTAATATAAAAAATACCATGGCCAATAATTAAAACCGTATCATTCAGAACGTTTATAAGCTAAGTTTTTAACATATTTTCCATACTTTAAGAGGTAAATAATTTAAAGGGAGGAATTTTTTTATGTTCTTAAATCCAAAATAATTTGACTTAATACTCCAAATAGACATACACTGGATCAAAGCCCACCTCAGGTTTAACCTTTTGGAGTTGACAGGACACTATCTATCTGAATTTAAAGGCTCAATTAACAGACAAAAATTTGGGTATTTGCTAAAGTGAGACAACTTCACGAGATGACAGTTGTTCTATCTGAATCCAGCATAAGTCCAGTAGTACATGGAGTACTGTTCTCATCTGTGTTGTGTGTTGGCCAAATACCAACTTGAAGGTTTAGATTCAATTAAGAGGCAAGCCGGATAAATCATCAGCTGCAGATTTCTCGTTTGATATTTGCCATCCTATTTGAATAATTAACCAATTATCTTTCAACGCGAGCTCTCACTTCTTTTTTACAAAACGATGTCACCCACAAATTATAATCTGTATACTGCCGCGACGGCATGGTTTTATTCGTCATATTTCGCTATGAAACCCGACTATTTTTATAAATTTCAACAACGTTTCCAGCCGGATTCGTTACCTACAAGATTTATGAAACAACGAGATGGTATTATAATAGTCGGTGAGCCCGCTCCAAAATTGCTTAAGTCATATGACATCATGATACAATTATTTACACTACATTACATTACACTACACTATAACAATTTATTCGTGGATTATCGATTAATAAACAGATTCCTCTAAATTAACTAAAATACCGCCATAATATTTAAGTTTCTATAAATAATTATATACTATTTTAGTATTTAAACTTTAAATTTTAAATAATATACATGTCTTACGATCGGCAAAGTAGTGCTGAGCTAGGTTCAGAAAATTATAGCATCAATAATTGGCCGAAAGTCTGAAAAAGTATTTCAATGCCGGTTAAAAAACATTTTTAGGGACTTCCGGCCGGATATGGCTTAGCAGACTTATTTATTTTACAGACAGTATTATTTTAAATTTTTTATAATATTTTTCATTAAAATGTCACGTGACGTAGGAAAAGGTATACAGTGCCCATCTTCAATCACGTTCTTACTACTTGTAGCTTTATAAGTGAAAAAAAAAATTTTACCAAGAAATGGAACCGACTTCAACACCTTGTTGAAGTCGAGTGTTGAAGTCGGTTCCATTTTTTGGTATAACATTTTTTTATTCACTCTTTTTAGGGACCTTTGTTACTCATGGGATCAATTGTCATTGTGGTGTAGGTATGTTCACCTATGCCTTCACCCGCTTCTATAATATCGTGTACGTATAAACACGCATTTTTCAGATTTTGACTTGTAACTCAAAAAGTGCTTGTCTGATTTTGATGAAATTTAAATATAATCACACGGGAAACACCAGCTTTCAAATAAAAAAAGAACGATCAAAATCGGTTCACCCAGTCAGAAGCTATGCGGTAACAAACACAAATTAAAAAAATAATTAAAAAATCATACGGGTTGTATTGAGAACCTCCTCCTTTTTTTGAAGTCGGTTAAATAGGTAAACACGAGGCTAGTTTCAATTTCTAAACTAAGGGGAGGGCGCTGTATGTTGAAACACCGAGCGATGAACCTAGTTCGCCTGTTGGTTTTCCAATAAATAAATAAAAGTGACACTAAAGCTTCTTACATGACTATTTTTATCGGTAAAGATCATAGACCAAATTACTCTTATAATTTTTAGACTTTCGCGATTCGAACACATAGTGGAGTCTTTCTCCTGACCACGAGCAATGCAACTTGGTCGAAACGTCGAGGTAAATAAATTATCAAATGTTTTCCTCGCGATCGGGCCCCGATTGATTTATCAACAATTACTCTTGTTTTTTTTTTTTTCTCAGCCATTTGCGTCCACTGCTGGACGTATGCCTCCCCCATATAGAGGGGATTTGCCAATACTCGCCACGCTTGGCAGACGGGTTGGCGAGCGCAGTATGATTTCCGATCCTCAGAAGGCGCTGCTTCCCACCTTCTGGTACGTTATCCCTTAGCCGACTCTTACGGCACCCACGGGAAGAGATGGGGGAGTACTATTCTAGGCCGGTACCACCACGGCTCTAAATTACTCTTATTACTCTTGTACAAAGACATTAAGAATTTCGTGGAAGTATGTGCGTGTTCTAAGCAGTTCCTATGCCATGCTAAATAATTTGGCATAAACTATTACTTTCCAAGTAGATACCTACATTACTTTGGCACACGCAAACTTTATGTTTCATTATTGTTTATTACTATAGGTTATTGCAAATAATGAGTGATTTATGTACCTATTTCTTTTAAATTAGTAAGATTAAGTGCACTAATTTGACCAAAGCTTAATAACCTTACATGTATAAGCAACCCTTTTACTATTAATTTGTCGACTGGAAATGTCTTCCATGGTAATTGTTATGAGTTTTCCTATATCAATCGGTTGCCGCATATACCCTTTTTAGGATACTGGTCTTTCAAGTTTGAAAACAGTATGTCGCAGAAGACATTTCTTTTGAAAAATGAGATGATATTTTATTTTTATTGCTTCAAGTTACAGATGTGATTTAGATATTGATAAACCTTATTATTTTCGTATATAAAAAGCAGGAGCCACAGAACTCTACACATAAAAATAGGGGTGCGGTCGTCGCGTTTGTGTGTATGCAATCCCAATAAAATTATAAATGTGAAGTTTGTAGGTATGGATGGATGGATGTTTGTTCCTCTTACACGGCTGTTCAGCCGTGGATGGATTGGGATGAAATTTGGTATGGAGATAGTTTATACCCTGGATTGACAGATAGGCTTATTTTCATCATCACCATCATCACCGTTTTTCATCACTACGCAGGGCATAGCTACTGTATAATATTTTAAAAAATTGCTGCATCAACTTCTTAGGATGAGACCATCATCAATGTAGTCGAAGTCAATTGAATAAGCACCATTAAAAATAACTCTAAGAATCACGTTTCAATGGGACCACATGAGAAACACCCCGCTTTCAAATAAAAACAAAACCTTACAACTTTTGTAACTTGCTTTTTTACTGGGCTATGTGGATTGTTTTTGTTTTTGTACGGCCCTCATCATTTCTGATTCGATCCCAAAGAAAAACCCCGAGGTCTTCATAATTTGCTCGACTAAGCTTACCTAAAAGGCCCGTAATTAAAGACTTTGGGTCATGTGTCATGTGGGTTCCGTATTTCTTCCCGATAAAATACACTGAATACCTTTGTTTTGAGTATTTATGTTATGTGGTATTTTAGACACGGGACTATGCTCAAAATCAGTATTGTAAGGGCACGCCCCGCAAAGTCAGTTATACTGGAATGCAAATATTGAGTGAGGTGAAAATTGTTTAGGTAATTGTTATACCTTCGAGTGACATACTGTTTAAACGCTGAATCTATATATCATTACAAAAAGGTCATTTGCCTTTGTAAGAATATAGTATAAGTGGACCTTGAAAAATATCTAGTCATTTTGAATTTATTTATTTCATAAAAAAACATTAGCAACAAATGGAACCGACTTCAACCCTCAAAAGTGTGAAGTAACTTGTTAAAGTCGGTACCATGATATTTCAAAAATAACTATTATTATAATAATATTGTGCGCATGGTACCGACTTAGACAAGTAATTTCACTTCAACAAGTTATTTCATACTTTTGAGTGTAGAAGTCGGTTCTGTTTTTTGTAAAAAAAACTTTTTTCACCCTCAATATAAAAGTTATCCAGGTAGACGTAACACTTTGCAGTTGTTGGAGTGTGACTCAAAAACCGCTTGACCGATTTTGGTGAAATTTAAATGCGACCAGCTCGAACGTATAATCTATCAAACAATTAAGAATCTTCTAAAACGGTTAATAAACGAAGTTATGCGCGAACAGTCACAAAAAATATATATACGGTAGTAAGGTTCTCCTTTTTTGAAATCGGCTTATTATTACAAAAATCGTTCGTTTTCATTTTAATGTAAAAGTGTAAATACTCACAAATACTACAAATAAGTCCAAAAAAACAACCGTCCAAATAAAGTCTTACACGCGTTGCCAAGCAACTTTATACATATTTCGCCGCAAACAAAGGTACAAAAACCTTTTATCGAATCCAATAGGCACTCGAAAAGATCACAAAACTGGAAAGGTCCACGAGTAGCCGAATGAGCCTACATCCTATATTATAACGGTTTGAAGTAGCTACTATAGTACCTAATGCCACGATATTAGATATTAACCTGAGAGCACACGGCGAGAAGAGCGAAGCGAAGCGTCGTGGAACGAAGGTGTGCGATCTAAGGGTACGTTTCTTTTTGCGCTCTAAGTGCTTTGAGCACCGATAGCGTGCTTAAAGTCATTCCGGAATACATTGACTGCACAAAAAAAGATGACGTTATCGTCCTGTACTTAGAACGCTCACGACTACGGGTAAAGCGGGTACTAAACGGGTTAAGCTACGTACTGCTCGGTCTTACTTTGTATGGGTCACCGCTAGTGGCATTTTCACAGGAGCGTTTCCGTGAATCGGAGTTACGTTAAATAGTTGGTCCTGGTTGTCTAAGAATGACAGTCGTTAGGCCATGATGAGAACCTTGGGCGGCCTGGAAACTCCAACATGAGGCCAGCCACTAGCATATCTGTCAACCCGCATTGGCCAGCTGTGAGTAAGGCTCGTACTCCAGCTGTGGGAACGTATTGGGCTGAGTACGCTACATAGCGGGCATTCATCGCCTTAGTATCAAAATAACATTAAGTCTTCTTTTAACCTGTCCGCTGCCATTACTCAAAATTTCGTACTGTAAGGATGCCAACTGGCACTATAGCGTTTCGAAAAGTTAATAATCTAGATTTCAATAGTAATGTAAATATGGACAAGCTGTATAATGGCTTCAAAAAGCGAATAAAAGAGTTATTATTATAAGTAAAAGACTTAGTAACAGAGTTCGACTCAGAGCTTTAATTAAATCTCTCAGCTGCCACGAAACGATGATTTCTTGGAAATGCTTCATAAAATTTTTCTCACATTTAGCTGTTAGATTATATATTTCTCTAAAAAATATTGTCTACTTATTATTGACTGTTACTAGGTTATAGGAATCAATCAAAGACTAATCTGATGTTTCTACTCCATTTATAATATTATTATTTTATGATACAGAGGGTGGATGTAAAACTTGGATAATATCAATTTTTCTATTTAATATTTTTCCTTTTTTTAGTATTATAAGCTTGCGTTTGACAACTGTCTCACTCGATGTTAAGTGTTGAACTTATTTAGTTAACTTATATTATATACCTCGCTATACTGCTTTTTCTCGTATTTTTTTTTATAATAGTTTTAGGTTAAATATCTATAGCTCCGCGCAATACAACCGCTACGCAAAATATGGTAACCTCTTATGACAAGCTTTCCTTATCTATCTATACTAATATTGTAAAGAGGAGAGATTTGATTGTTTGTTTGCATTGAATAGGCTCCGATACTACTAAACCGATTTGAAAAATTATTTCACTGTTGGGAAGCTACACTATCCCCGGCTTTATTATATTTTCAAAAAAAATAGGATGCTTATCATTTATAATTTTGAAATTGTTTACCTGTGCGAAGCCGGGGCGGACCACTAGTTAACTATAAAAATGACAAAAATAATAAAAAATCTCTTTCTTCAAATTACATAATTTTAATTTCTTTCTTATCTTTAGAAAAGTTTCTTAAATAAAGAAAAATACCCTGAATCTAAAAAGTTTAAACAAAATTTGAATACAATGTTCAAACAGTTTGTGTGAATATTTTTTAAATATATTTCCCTAGAGCACTCTGAACTCAAAGGAAAAGTGGATTTAATTTCGCAGACAAAACCAAAGCCTACATTACTACGAGACATGATCAGTAAACTCTGTGAACTTACTATTATTTTGTAACAGCGTATATGTAAAGAAGGAAATAAAAGATATAGTGAGATAGTGGTCAAACGCTAGATCTATTACAAAATAAAAAAATATATATATATAGGAAAGGCGAATGCTTTAATAGGAAACTCAAGGATCACCGTCATCTATGTATGTATATCTGAGTTATAGTTAAGAGCTTGGCATGATATTACAGATGATGATATTACAGACCTGATTACAATGATATTACAGAGGCTCGCGGGTGCTTACGGGTAGAGCGGGCAGGACAATGATGATGATGATGATGATGAAAAGTAGCTAATTTTCTCCTAATCCGTCCAACCGTTTGAGCGTGATTGAGTAACTAACACCTCTACATCTATAGAAACGTCTGCAATTATAATAGTACTAGCTGCACCCTGCGGTTTTACCCGCGTGGTGATGATTGATGATGATGATGATGATGAAAAGTAGCCTATGTGTTATTTAGAGACCTGAAGTATCCACATAATCCAACCAAATGTTATCCAAATCCGTCCAGCGGTTTGACCGTGATCGAGTAACAAACATCAATCCATCCATCTATCCATCCAACCATCCAAACTTTCACCGCGGTTTCACCTGTGTGGTGATGATCAAGGATAATGCTGATGATGAAAAGTAGATCATGTGCTATTCCGTTCACATTTATAATTTTATAATATATAGTGGGATGGGGCTAGCTGCGCACCGCGGTTTCACCGGCGTGGTGATGATCGATGATAGTGATGATGATGAAAAGTAGACTATGTGCTATTCCGGGACCTGAAGTATCTACTTACAAAATTTCATCGAAATCGGCCGTTCGAGCGTGAAGAAGTAACAAACATCTACACGGAAGTAGTATACGATTATAGTAAGTTTTGTTCAAACAGAAATACTAAAATCACGATAAAAAGTGGAGGGTTCAGGGTGGGGGGCTAAGAGGGTGAAAAATACTTTACGACCTATTCTCAGACCCTCCAAATATAAGGTACACAAAAATTTGATACAATAACAAACGATAACAAACACTGTGACATGTGATTTTTATATATTGGAAGATTGTTTCAGATTAGGCAGAAAAGCGTGCTGAAAATATAAGTATATTTTTGATTGGAGATTCCATTAGGCATATACTTCCGTAGCCGAGTTCTTTTAACATGTACCGTCTGTCCCCCCATCGCTCGTCGGGGTCAGACGGTAATTTTTCATACCGTTAGTCCCCATGGGACAGACGCGAATAATCCGTTCACAACTACTCCGTGAACCCTCATTTTGATTTGTTTTTTTCATGCAACAAGTGGCACATAAGCAGGGGGGCCGCCTGATGGTAAGCGATCACAGTCGCCTATGGATATTAGTAACCCTGGCGTCATTAAGAAACGTTGCCAATAAAACGACCGCGTCCGCGAGCGCCCCGTATTCTCCTTGAAAAAGACCACCGAATGTGGTTGAAACTATAGTCGGAACCCTCTGACTTATTACGTGAGTGACTCCCGTGTTTTATACATTGATAATGTCTCAAAACCACGTCAGTTTTAATAACAAAAAAGTTGCCAATAATCTTTTAACTGTCCGTAATATCTAAGTGATATTAATATTACCGATTGACAATCAGCAAATATTTTTTTAGAAATCTATGTTTAAGAAAGAAAAGAAAGAAAGAAAGAAACCACATTTATTCAAGACACTCACAACACACATTACACAAGAGATACATACAAAAACAATAAAGAACAGAGTAATAATAATGTTGTGAGTGTCATGAATATGGGCCCCGACTCAGCAAAAAACTAAGGCAAAAGCCTCAGCCACTGATTTTCAGTCGGTGCCCATAGACATGACCTCACGAACCTCAGGACAACATTAACTTATAAACCTATGTAAATAATAATAATAGTAAGTATACTAATATTTAAACAAGAAACACAACAAAAGAAAGAAGAGAAAAAGTGAATTAGAGAGGGGACGTTTCATTCCAGTAGTTTATAGTTTATAAGACGGTATATAGCTTAACACAATTTTATAGTTTATAGATCTGGCGCTTGACTATCTCACTTTATGGTCAGCAACGATGTAGTCGAAGATATAATCACGCTAGACCTAGATTATTTAAGTTAACTAACCGCACAAATAATCTATACATCCCTTGCGATAAGTTCCGGTAAGTTTTCATAAGAAAATGCACTTTATACAATAATAATAATATACTATGTAATAATAACTACTCTGGTTTTTTTTATCACACTCAGTCCCCCGCACTAGAATTGTGTCTGTCCCTGTGTCGCGGGAGGCATGAACACACACAATTACAACACACAATCACAACACACAAATAACCAAGACCCGGGACGAACATCTATACCCATCGCACAAATGTTTCCCAATGCCGGGATTCGAACCCACGTTCCCGGAGACACAGAAGTCATGTCACCGACACTGACCGCTGCACCACGGCGACCGTCGAATGTGTTTGATAGCTAGACTTCAATTCCATCATCAAGATGGAAGTTAAGCGAAGTAGAGGATAAGAATAGTATTGAACCCGGAACTTGAAATATGTATAAAAGTATAACTTCCGGTTAGTACGAGTATCACTCGTGATATTTTAAGAAAGATTGCCCTGTAATTTTTATTTGCGGTGGCCCTTAAGGTAGGTTAATTTTTAAATCCGAAAATTTTCAAATCAAATCATAAGTAAAACCTTCTGTAATTCTTTCGTTTGGTAGGTAGGTTAGGTATGGGATAAAGCGCATTTCAGCGTCCATAAGTTCCTTATAAATGCCGAAAATTCTTTAACTTTCTATATATATACATTTTAATTAATTAAAAGTTTTTAAAGTTTCTAGCCTCACATTCTCATAAAGACTTTTTTAATGTTAATATATTAAAAGATATCTTTGCTATTTATATATATTTTTATAAAGAAAATATATGTTTATTGATTTCTTTTACTAATAACTTAGCTAACGATATCAAATTTTGTTCGATCCTAATTAATTTTCTTTAACTGTTCTCATAAGTGGTATTTGTAAAAAGTTTATTAAACATAGGCCTTTTAACAAAATAATCTGATAAGGCTCAAAATTGTCTATTTAGCAAATGGTATTATTATTAGTCTTAAGATAAAATAATGTTATGGATTGTCATTGCTTTGTACCGTCTGCAAACCTTTATCGTAATGCTTTACGAGATATAAGTTTTTTTATGCCTAGAGGAGTCTTATCAATTTCTTATCGACCCAGCTGTAAATACATGCCCTTAAAATATCATTAAGTACCTACTTACCACAAAACTAAAATGATTCCATAACCACTTATTAACAGAAACAACACATGCGTATACAATTTTTACCTATCACCCGAATGTAAATATAGTAACTTGAAAAACATCGTAACTGCGATCACTTTCAGTCAAAGCCTCACGGCCGTCCGCTCTGCTCGGCCCTCAACGCGTGACTGAATTTCTCTCGTTTCAGATTTGTTTATATAGGAGGGAGAGCGAGGAGGGCGAGTCCCGATTTGTTGCAACCACTTGTTGGTTTTCAGAGGTTTCCTTTTAACCCGTAGGTTTCTAAGCAGCCTATAAATCGAATTGTTGTGTTATTACTTGAGTTAAGAGATCAATAACTCGCCTTATTAAGATTGTTATTCAGGAATCGGCTAGGACTCACGGGATATTCTGATTTCTGAATAGGTTCAAACTGATTTGCAGTTCTTCATCTGGAAATTATGATAGTGCCGATCTACTCCGAAATATTGAAGAAAAATACAGACTGATAAAATAGAGTGCTGCTATGCATAGTTGGTAGCAACAGGGACATTATTCTGTAGTCGTTGTTATCTGTCGGGTTCAAGTCCTAGTAGAAGCCGAAAATTTTCTTTCATAAATTATAATCTAAGTTCCGACTAGCAAGACGTCAATGCAATGAACTATTAAACTCTAAAGTAGAACAAAGACACACAAACTTTAGAACTTGTTTCTGGATTTCCTTTGCTTAAATGGAATGTTATAGTATTTCTTAAAAACATGCCTAACCCCATTTTCTCCCAGAACCCCTCCATGGCATGCCGACTAAATTTTGTCATGTCGTTTGTCACTACAATGCCATTCAAAACTATGGATGTCTTCGAAAAGTTTCACCTGATTTTATTAATGAAATGTGTATATCATGTGAAGCGCTTTGGGGTTCCCTACCCAGCAGCGGATGTCAAAAAAAATATTACCAACTCCACGTAGATATAATTTTAAGGAATTGAGATTGTACTTACATTTCGATTCTGTTTCAAAGAAAATAACTTTCAAAAAAGAAGGGCTTCTCTACCTTATTGTATATATTTATTTCTAGAAACTCGATAACTGTGTCATTTCAAAATAAATCAAAACGTTTGCTTCCAATTAGTCCCACAGTTCATTATAATCGCGGATTATTTTGAAGAAAATGTAAATGTAATCCAAAGATTCGAATGCATGATAAACTTGCGTTTGATCACTGGCTCTTCGGATATAAAGTGATGATGCAAGCTATAGGAAGTTTAGAAGGTTTAGTAGCGTATTTAGAGATTAAGACACAAGGGCTTGAAGACTCCAGAATTGAACGGGAAACTACCACTCGGAAGACGAGTTCCTTTACATGGAAGCAGACTTTAAGAAACTAGAAACAAAATGCTTCTTTATGCATAGATGCGATATATCTCACGTATAGGGATGGCGCATTACCATGGTGGGTGGGTGACCATGCATAGAATCGTGATGGTGGAGTTAAATTATGTAAATGAAATCATATTTATTAGCACAATACAACATTAATTACAAAAAACTTAAAATTAAGAGATTAACTCAAAATTAAATAACCATGCATTAATTATGATCGTATTTGAATCACTAGCTCCCATACTAGAATTCCCTGTGTTGTGGGAGTGTAGTCTCGTCTTAAGGTACTGGAATAATAATGTAATTAATGCAAACACTATTAAGATTACGATTAATCAGATTAGATTAATTCGAATTCGCGTTCATAGAAATGTATTCGTTAGAAAAATAAATAAACAACTTATTTGCCAGTGTTCAAAGTTATGAGGCCTACTTTTTACCAGGGAGTCACTGCTGATGATCATTTCGGCTACTCTGAAACGTTGTTATGATGCCAGATGAAACTTCCAGCAACTATAATATAAAAATCTTTTTTAGAGATTTTTTTGATTCGCGTCATACTAATTTGGACTTTATCGTAACCATAAAAGATCTCATTTAGTATATGTTCAATGAGAAAATCACTTCTGTTATCATTAGGCGAACAAGTGGTCTTTCTCGCCTTATATAAATATATTATGAATAATGTTATGCGGGAAAACTATGTGTTATCTTCATATATTCAAACGCGTGCTAATTTTCATATTATGGTATAATATTTAATAAGTATTTGAAATAACATGATCCTGATAGCTATAAGACATCCGCTCCTGGATACGCCTAGCCTAATTACTTTTTTCTCAAATAGATGAACATAATATGTGTATGTATAATGTGTTCAGGCAGCAGTGGTCAAATTATTATTATATATTACTATTATATATAAATCTATACAGTGTAATAAAAATGGAAATATGTTCGCCAATAGGTTGAGACATTGAGATATAAGCTTGTTAACCAACAAGTCCGGCCATGAAGCGCTTTCTATTTGTAAAAAAATTCTAGCTTTAATAAGGAAAACAAAACATGGTGTGTTTCAAAACAAGTTTTTAAACAGATTTTTAATGGTTTCTCTAAACGTGACGGTAGGGGACTATTGTTGCAAAAAGCACGTTGTTTCAACTTTACCCCCGCATAAAGTTTTTCTACTTACGAGAAAAATTTTAGTTTATAAAAGGACCGCAAACGTTTGGCTTCCACACGTTGCAGGTGAACGTGATGAAGGAAATATTAAACGAAAAGTTATGCTACGGATATATTTTTAAGACAATGAACAGTCTTGGTGGAGTTGTGAAGTTACATTTTATAACAATAGCACCGTCAAGGAGTTTGGCTTCCACGAGTTTACGGGCCACGTGCGATAGATTTAACCTAAAGGTGTATCGCAAATAAAACAACAATTCTATAAAATATTCTAAGTACAATTAATTTGTTGTTTGAAATGCGGAATTTAACAATAAAAGTATTTCGAATAACATGCACGCGTTATAAGATAAGTTTAGGGGAAGATAAAGACGCTCTAACACCCCGAGCGCTAAACATGGGCTCAACACGCAATTACATGCTCTGAAACTCACACATCTGTAAACATTGTATTAACTAATCAGTCTCAATTAGACAAGGGTGAAGCTATGTGTATGAAAGGGATGCGAAGTGTCTATTGGTGTGCCACAGGGATCTGTTCTGGGCCCTTTTCCATTTTTAGTATACATCAACGACTTACCCTTTCTAGCGCGCAAGCATTGCGAAATTACTTTGTTCGCTGATGACACATCTCTGTTATTCAAACTTAATAGGAAAAACGTAGACATTGTAACTGTAAACGAATCTCTTAGATATATATATAACTGGTTTAGTGTAAATAATTTGGCGTTAAACACTAAAAAGACTAATTGTATGAAATTTACTTTGACAAATAATACAAACTTACCTGGCATACATATAAATGATAATCAACTTAACTTGACCTCTACCACAAAATTTTTAGGCCTCACTATCGATAGTAAACTCCAATGGGAAGCGTAAATAAAAGAATTGTCAGGAAGGTTAAGCGCAGCTGTGTATGCGGTTCGAAAAATAAGAGAAATCTTAAATGAAAAAACGTCCAGAATTGTATATTTTAGTTATTTTCACTCCATCATGTCATACGGCTTACTACTTTGGGGTAATGCTGCTAATATACTTGTAAATAGCATATTTATCTTGCAAAAAAGGGCTGTGCGAGCGATATACAGACTAGGTCGTCGTGAAACGATTAGGGAAGCTTTTACTAAAATCAAAATTCTTACCTTACCCAGCTTATACATATTTTTAAACATTATGTATGCACGCAAAAAATTACTATATTTTAAAATGACTGATAACAGCAATAAAAGAAAAACTAGAAGAAAAGATCACTTTATAGTCCCGTCATCAAGACTGGTCAAAACCGGAAAAACATTTCATATAAATTGTATTAAATTCTATAACTTAGTACCTGAATGGTTAAAAAATCTAAATAATACAATGTTTAAGAAATTTCTCAAGGAACTATTATTACAAAAGCCATATTACTCAGCTGACGATTTTTTAAAAGATAAAAGCTTCCCTAAAGTAACTAAACTTACTTTAAGTAAATAATTTAATAATATTTTTACTATCTCCTAAATTATTACATAGTTTGATTACTTTTAATATTGTAAACTGACATTCATAAGTGTACTTTTGTACCTACATTGAATAAATAAACTGAAACTGAAACCATTTGCGAGAGAGAGACAGTATTGAACATCGGCCGGTGTCATCAGCTTCGGCCGAATATTCTCTTGTAGAGTGAGTGAGAGAGAGAGAGGTGCAGGCGCTGTTAGGACGTTACATATGTGTTAGGAGAGATAATATCTTCCCTAACACATGTGTAACGTATAATGTTAATTATACGTTACATATGTGTTAGGGAAGATATCTATCAACCTATCAATGCTTTTACTGGAAAATTTTATTAAAAACAAACTACTTAACCAAACCGCCAGTTAATATTATTTATTAATTTATCAGTTAAAATAAAGAATAACATGAAACTATTTATAATTACATCTTACTTTTGTCATGAACGTATTCTGCAATCCTGGGTGGGATTTAAATAATAGCCAATATTTTACTTTGAATAAATGAAAAATATTCTTCGCTCATCCTTGATTAGGGCATTAGCCCATATTTTTAATTTTATGGGTCTTTTTAACCAACCTTTCCGTGGCAATGAACTCGTATAAATATATGTTAAAAAAAATTGTAGATGTGTCACTTTTAAAATTGTAACTGAACCGCCCCATTTTCCCACTCACTCAACCACTCACTCTACCCTAACCATCTGCCAGCGATTTAGGCTTGAATACGTAACAAAAATCTCAATTTTGTCACAATTAAGATAATTAGTATCTAATTTCCGCGGAATTTAGACGTTTAGTTATCTCAATAAAATTGATGTCTCTTTGTGTTTATAAAAAATGTAAAATTTCTCAACAGAATTTAAATTTTAATATTTAAATCTAAATTTCGTTGCCATAGCTGGCACCTCAGAGGTGGTGTAACCGTTTCTTACATCATTCGGGCCTGGTAACAACTTCTGCTTCAGTGTCGCATGTGTTCTATAAAGAAGTTTAATAATGTGTAGGGATTAGTTACTTTTCGCCAACAAAGCCACGTTCGTGTAACAAAGGTTTTAATTGGATTAAAAGGATCAAACAACTTTTTCCTGTATGATATCAAAACAACGGGCTCCCAGTGTTGGGAAATTTTTGACAGCTTTATTTTAAATCCATATTAACAAAGGCATGGAGAGGGCTAAGCTTACATCAAAGGTTTAAAAATCAGTTTGATATGCAATAGTATAATGGCTAATCCTATAAAAACTTTCATCAAAAGTGATGAAATGAAAATGTTGAATGGCACGTACCCAATTAAAAAGAAAAAAATATCTTATTATGGAAGGTGACGTGCGTCATTCGTGTTTATATGTATTTTATTAGTATCAGAAAATAATTCTTTTGAAGTGATGATAGTCTAGCGGTGGGAGCGTTGGGTGTCAAACCTTCACCGGGCGCTGTTTCGATCTCCACCAACGGCTTGAGCTTCCGATGAAAGTCACAGCGTTATTGAATTGCCAGCATGGTGAGCAACACAGACAGCGGTCCTTGAGATCCAATAAATATCTAAGTTAAGAGTGATTTTATATTCGACCACATCTTCACTGGATTCATTGGTCAAGTGTGATTGTGGTCAAACGCTAGGTCTGTAAAGTATAAAAAAGCTATTTCAAAATCAATCAAGATGTACATACATATTATGTACGATACAATGTGTAGGTATTTGATAGTGACTTTTTGTATGACTTTTCTTGTTTTTGGTATTGTTTAGATATAGTTACATACATTATATGCATATATAATTATGTATGTATTTGAGAGCCAGCTACTTAACAACTAAAAACGCTAGATTTATTTATTCATTTATTTATTTAATTTAAAGGAAGACCAACAGCCGTTATACATAATAGATATACTGATATAAAACAGGAGGCCAATTACAGGTCCTCACGAATAGTAACACTGATTTTGACTATTGAAGTAATGCGAATTATATATACTTAGCTTAGGGATAGTTGTATTCACCTAATAATAATATTACGTAAACAATTTAAAAAGTATAAATATAAGTTTAAATGTTACATACCGTTGTTATTAAAAAACAAGTTAGCTAACAACCGTCTAGCCGACCCGATGCTCGTACAGAACAGATCTATGTCAACACTCCTACTAAGTTGATTGAAGTTACTGGTTGCTCTTAAAATATATGAATTTTGTCTGTAGTTTATAATAGTATAAAAAATATAGAAAAGTACTGAAACTTCTTCGCAAAGTGTAGGTATGTTATGAATCTGAAAGCATACAGTTTTAGATTAAAAAAAACTAAAATGTCCGTCCGATTACGACTGAGCTCTGAGGTAACAAAACACTTTGTCATTAATTAGAAGTCCCTTAGAAATATAAAACCTACATCCTGTTCACTATGCAATGCATTATTTATTTATTCATTCTTTGCAGAAGGTTACCTTGAAATAGTTCTTCAAAGCAAAATGGCCATCTATTTACTCGAGCGTCTAAGTTAAAGTTTAAATTACTTTCTCGACTATTTCCAATCTCTTTGTACATTTTATTGACAACAGTAGCGACTGTCCTCGTCACAGTTTGAAAGTACTTCAAAAAAGGCCATGTTGTGTATCCTACTAATACTATAAATGCGAAAGTTTGTGTGTATGTGTGTATGTTTGTTACCTCTTCACGCAAAAAACAGCTACACCGATTTCGATGAAATTTGGTATGGAGCTTATATCCTGGATTAACACATAGGCTTATTTTGATCATCACCGTTTTTCTTCACCACGCGGGTACAACCGCGGGGCGCCGCAAGTTAAATATATATAGAGGCAGTCGTTACACTTCTAGGTGAATGCATTTAAGGCTTAACCATTTATTAAACAGACAATTTTGAGCCTTTATGCTTATATTGTTGAAAGTTATGTCTAATTAACTTAATAAATATACCAGCTCTGAGAACAGTTAATAAAGGTTAATTCTGATTTAACAAAATTGGAATTCATTTGCTAATTTATTTGTGGAAAATTTGTGCTACTCTCACAGACACTGCACTAGGTTCATAAAAATCGCAATTTTTTCAACTCAATCGTCGGTGGGAATCCATATTTTGGAAAAGAAAATGTTAAACCCTTTTCAGTGACCTTTGCTACTCACGGGATCAATTTTCATTGTGTATGTTTACCGATGTCTTCACGCGCAACTACAATAAAATGTCGTCGCGGTATGCGTAGCAATTTTCAGTTATTGGTGTGTAACTCAAAAACCGCTTGTCCGATTTTGAAGAAATTGGGACCACTCGTAAAGCACCCGCTTTCAAATAAAAAAAGAATCATCATTATCGAGTCACCCACTCAAAAATTCTGAGTGGGTGATATATATATATATATATATATGTATACGGGTCGAATTGAGAACCTCCCCTTTTTTAAGTCAGTTAAAAAAAGAAAACATCGTACAAATTAAGCGATGATAGCTCAGTGGCGAGAGCGCCGGCTGTCAAACTGACGGACGCTGGTTCGATTCCCACCAACGGCTTCAGTTTCCGGTGAAGGGAACACCGTTATCAAATTCCCAGCATGGTGGTACAATCAGTAAGCATTCAAGGTCTAGCGTGATAATATCTTAGATCTCATTGTCACTGACCACCAAATGAGATAGTGGTCAAACAAATATACAAATAAAAAAACCTCAAAAAAAGGTATTTTTTTGTTACTACAAACCTATTTGCAGTTGATAATCTAACCGCTACTTATGTATGTTGATGCATGGGGACACAGTTAGCCAACAGTAAGTTTAAGTCGCTTCTAGATTTTGTTTATCTTTTCGTTAGATTTATATAATAACAAATTTGGCACGGAACCCTCGATGCGCGAGTCCGAATACCACTTGATTAGAGGCTGCGTATATTTTCATAATTACCCAGTGTTCCGCTTTCGGCAGTAACTTTTTTTATACTGTCGTATTATTTTTCTATTTTATTCTGAACAGCTCTGCTTCATTGTACTGTTATAAAAATTATATTCAATAGAGAACTGAATTATTGGAACTTAATTAACGTACATATGTTGTTTGTTCTTCAAACAATAGCCAAGATATTTACATAAAAAATCTGAAAGTTCATCATCTTTATCTTGTTTCATAATTAGACTAATTAAGATTAAAATGTTTTCCATTTTGTAAAATGAATAATAAATAATAATACCGTTGAAATAATTTCAATAATTTATAATTTTAAAGCGATGATAGCTCAGCGGGGGGAGCGTCGCCTGTCAATCTGACGGACACTGGTTCGATCCCAACAACAGCTTGAGCTTCCGGTGAAGGTAACACCGTTATCAAATTCCCAGCATGGTGGTAGGGTACTTTCGAATACCTGCCTGTCTAGCTACCACCCTCAAAATTGAAAAACTGTCACCAAACACATGATATATATATATATATATATACACTATATATATAGTGTAAAGTGTGTTATTTTTTGATAAATATATATTCATGAAAACTAATTAGTTATTTCGATTTGTGTAAGTACTTGTTTTCTTGGCTTAGCACAATTTTTCCGACCGTGTGCCATGCATTTTATCGTGATGTCATATGAGTTGGCAGTTTTGGACTCACGGACTATATGTGTCAATACAAGCTATTTCCATACCAAATTTTATCCAAATCCATTCAGCCGCTTAGGCGTGAAAGAGTAAGCAGATTTTATGAAACGTTTGAGGAAACTTTCATGATTGAAACACATAGTTTATATACAGGCGTCTTGGCCAAGATAATTTCATAGAAAGGAAAGATAAAATAAACTTTTCTACATCGTGCATTTTCACAAACATTTGCCAATAAATAACCCATCCAACGTACACATGACACTAATTTTGGAATATGAAACAAAACATCGATCTCCTCAATCAAACTATCCCGCCACAACTCTAATTTTATCCTTTGAAAGTTCTTAGTTCACGAACTATAGAGAAACCCTCATAGTCTCTGACTTCTGTTGACTTCTTTTAATCAAATTCTTTCACAATTTTGACATTCTTAGAAGTTTTGACTGCCTACTAGTATTTTATATTGCCGATTTTCAACAATAAATGCCGTTTCTTCTTTTTGTGATCTCGACATTATTTTACAAATAAAAAATAATGACCGCTTTAGATGATCTACCGACTGTGGGATCATTCTTTGGGTTAGATTTGAAGACCGGGTCTTTCATTATTGCTGCTATTGGTGTTGTAAGTTGTATAATATATTGTTTTATGCAGTAATGACAAGCGGCTCAGCCCTTCGATGATAAATACTACTAAAATATATTAAAAGATAAACGGCTAAAATTGATCATATATGTGATCTTATTTTAAATCAATCTAATTTAATTTAAATCATGTGGAAAGAAAGCTCTTTTTTTAAGGGCTTATAATGCAGGTGCCGATGAAATGTCAGAGTCTCGCGGGTGTTTACAGACAGCGAGGGCGGGAAAAATCCTGATGGGTGTTGATTTTAAATATTAGAAATAATTACTTTACAGATACCCTACGAGCCTCAAATAAAATATTTTAATTAAAATCATCGTTTTTTTAACTTCCTTTCTTCTGATGTAAGACACAGCTCACGCTTTTGTCGTTACTGCGAGAATTTATGCCAAAGGAAAAATGTCGTCCTAAAAACGTTTTACGCAATGTTTAATACTACAAGAGAGTAAGAAATTAAATTTGCTTTTCGATTTTAGATTCATCCTATGGCGTATGGATGCTCATTCTTCGTGCCTATGAGCTACTTACTCGTCACTATTTGGATTTTAGTTGCATTATTTTTCGCAGCGAGTATAGTTTTATTCTGTGGACTCGCTAAGGTAAATGAACAGATATTTAATAATATATATATTTTTTAATTTTCTTGTTACTAAATAGACGAGTAACAATAATACACTTTTAAAATTACACACGTTAATTTATAAGAGCGGTTCGGTTTGCTTATTTTTAATTTTTCCCTGCTGAGAACAACTACTTACTGAAATCTTTTTATCAGAAATTTGCAACGGACTCTTTTGCGGTTCGCCAAATTAATAAATCTAAATTTTAAAATGTTCAGCATTTTATATACTATACTACTCGTATTATAGTTCTCGGGATACCGTAGTAACTTTCAACATTTATTTTTATTAATATTACTCACTACGATAGCGCGTTGACCCCAAAGTGGATTTGCCTCCGACAGTAAGGAACGCCGCTGATCCCTCTGTAGCGCGGCCTGTTTCCAGTCAGTTCATCATCGTCATCATCTCAGCGATTGGACGTCCCCTGCTGGACATATGCCGAGTATATACATGGGTGCATATACATATATATGCGAGTATTTGCCAATACTCGCCACGCTTGGCAAGCGGGTTGGCGAGTGCAGTATTATTTCCAATCCTCAGAAGCCGCTGCTGCCCACTTTCTGGTACGTGATTCCTTAGACGTGAGCTCATACGGCACCCGCGGGAAGAGATGCGGGAGTTATATTCTAAGCCGGTACCCCACGGCACCGGCATGGCTTCCAGTCAGTTAAGTGCAGTTAATTCGGATCCTTCTGCACCTTATCTGACTATCGATACCTGGGGTGTCCAACATGTCGTCGGCCAGATGGTCGCCCCAGGTATGCACGCTTAACGGATCTGTATTCTTGCATCTGAATGATGTGACCCATCCACCGCAGCCTTTGTGCCTTGATTTAAAAATTAATGCAGTAAGTAAAACAAGTAATTTTATATCCAGCCGGGTACCAAGAGAACTGATCGTATTCCCAATTTTCTTCAAACCTGCCAAACAATTCTTCAAATCTTTGCGCAAGGAATGAGCCAGCTCTCTTATCATCTGTGCTGTCAATAAGGACAGATATTATTTTGTTTATAAAATATATTGTATTCGAATCCCATGTATGTAGGTACTGAACTTGCCTGAACTTAACGGTCAGATATATATATATATTAAAATGACAACACAATGCATGTGTGCATGAATATGTGTATTTGGGACTTTTGGGATAAACTCTCATGACTATCAAACTCAGGCACGTATACATACAGCTGCATAATTAGGCAGAGGGTAATCAGCCCGATATCTTTCTACTTTTTATGTAACACCTGGCAAATGAGCCGCCTGGGAGCTGAGCCTTCGTCCCACATGGAGGAGCGTAGGCCAATGCGGATTCCGGGATACACTTGTGGCTAACCTGATGGCATGGTTTTTACGCTGCCCAAGGGCCTCACCGCGACCTCGTCCACGATTTTTTTTTAAATATCATTCACGTAGCATTGTGCATTCTTAAATTGTGCGCAGAACCACCACGTTTTTTCCAGCGACTATTTTCTAGCCCCTGTCTATCTGTAATCTGGGGAAGTTTCTGTGATCCAAGATACAAGTAATTAATCTTAGTTCGGAAACGGGTTCTACCTTTTGATGGATGGCGGCAGGATAATGGCTCCAAACATACATGAGGAAAATCGAAAATGAAATATTTTGTTAATCACACGAACTAGCTAAAATTCACTAAAATTCTTCAAATTGAAATAGCTCGTATTCTATGTTAGCTAAAATTCAAATTCGTATAACTCCACACAACGCTCTCACTAATATTAGACAAGTTTTATTCCATTGCTGGCCGATTGCGGGTAGTTTTAGTAGGCACCAAATAAGTGGCGACTTAATTTCGCTAAAACTACCCGCAAATTTAATAAATACATTTAATTTTAGTGATCTTATTGATAAGTCTCATACTAATATAGACTTTATCGTAACCGTATAAGAACTGATTCAGTTTCCATAATTTTAGTTTAGTTCAGTTGAATAAGCAAATCACTACTAATGTCGATATATGTTAGCGAACAATTTACAGTTAGTTTCTTTATGCAATAAATGCATTTATTTCCAAAAAAACATAACCTCATCCGTTCCGATGGCCCATTGTGCCCTCTGATGTGTAGAGATACAGAACACAAGCGAAGCACGGAAGCGCTTAGTTGTAAATGCCACTAGCAAGTTATCCATCCGAGGCATGACTGCAGCGAACGTTAACCCAGTTGATCCATTATGATAGACTACAGACGCTTCTGATATATAATGGATCCGTACGGTTACATAATGTCAAAATCATTTATTTCTACCTTTTTTTTCTTCATCTTATTTTTTTGAAGGACGACGCTCTACTCTGCTCTATATGGGTTTGGTACGCAGTGATATTCGTGGTAGTGATGCTGATGATGATGATCCTTCTAGCACTTGTCTTCACATCCAGAAAACAGAGGAACAGGGTATTTGTCGCTATCGTCGGCATGCTTTGGTATATGTGTAAGTCAATTGTTTTATTTTATTCTTCTTGAAATTTATTTCTTGCGTCATACAAATCATACATATACTTGAAACACAATTTCAACCAGAAGAAGACGGGGTGTAATTTTGGTACAAATAATATCTTTAACAAATAATTGCTTCTCACTAAAAAAATATTATAAAAATATAATAATATATATAACATTTGAAGCGATGACAGCTCAGCGGTGAGAACCTCTGCTGTCAAAGTGACGGATGCTGGTTTGATCTCAACCAACGGCTTGAGTTTCCGGTGAATGTGACACCGTATCACCGTTTATGTGGTGGATGATGGACCATTGTGGTAGGATACTTTCGAGTATGGCTAGCTACCACCTTCAAGTTTCAAAAACTGTCACCAAACACATAGTGTGTTCAAGCAGCAGTCCTGGAGAGCCGGTAAATATTATAGGTCTAGCGTGATTACTTCTTCGCTTAAACAATCTATAAAGTATTAAAAAAATCATACTCAACCTGACATAGATACGTCGTCGTGAAAAACATGCACTTGATACCATCGACCTAAGCTGTCGGGGCGGCGGACTAACAGTTTTATATATATACGAATAATTTATAAATGTTTTTTAAAAAAAGTGTTCGTGCGCCGCCCCTCACTGGTGAAAACTCACAGATATCGACGCGAGCTTGTTTCGGTACCAGAAGCGAAGTGCAAGAAACAAATTGCTTAATATGTTGGACAATCATTTATTAAGGCAAACAATAACATAACAGCAAACAAACATTTAAAATATTAGAAAATACATAAAAATTACAAAACACGGATAGGTCAAAACAATAACAAATAAATAACATAGAAACAAAGATCATTTTCATATACGTTATTCTAATTATGTACGGAAGCTGTCCCGTATTGTGTTCCCGCCCAGCGTATCGTTAAAGTACTCTTCCAGATCGAGTATTACAAAAATAACTTGGAAGTCTCGGCACAAAGGTATTGGTACTTAAGCATTTATTTTCTAGTCTACAGACTAGCGTCCAACATATACACCGATATAGCCCAGCGGATTAGCAAGTTGAAGTGGCAGTGTGCAGGGCATATAGCTCGAAGAACCGATGGTCGTTGGGGCCGAAAGGTTCTCGAATGGAGACCACGGACTGACAAGCTCAACATAGGACGGCCACCGACCAGGTGGACAGATGACCTGACTAAGATCGCAGGCAAGGGCTGGATGCGGTCCGCTTCCAACCGGTCCTTGTGAAAATCAATGGGGGAGGCGTATGTCCAGCAGTGGACGTCTTATGGCTGAGATGATGATGATGATGAGACCTAGAATGCTCATCTAGCTCGCCCTAGCTTCGCCTGTATGTATGATTTTTGCGTTAGGGTTATGATGGATAGGGTTTTTAACCCCCTTTAAAACGTCGGATTAAATCGAATCTTGGTAGACTTGTCAAGTACCGATGACAACGTATTAATTTTAATAATTTGTCTCATAATACTTGCCTACGTATTGTATTGTGTCAAAACAATAACAAATAAATAACATAGAAACAAAGATCGTTTTCATATACGTTATTCTAATTATGTACGGAAGCTGTCCCGTATTGTGTTCCCGCCCAGCGTATCGTTAAAGTACTCTTCCAGATCGAGTATTACAAAAATAACTTGGAAGTCTCGGCACAAAGGTATTGGTACTTAAGCATTTATTTTCTCAAGTATCTTTTGATTGACTGAGGTTTATTATCTCAAAAAGATTTTATCTTTGATAAGAAAAAAATTAAGTACCGCGAAATAATAGCAAAGCTCGTCTTGTAAAATATAAGTGAAGCGATACTTGCAAATAAATTTGAATAAGGAAATAGTTTTCACTCTTTAAGACTATATACTTTTTTATGCTTTCTAGATCTTGTTTGAACACTATCTCACTTGATATTGTTGTAGTAGATGTGGTCGAAGATCAGCTGCTAGACCTATAGAGCTACTGACTTTCAAGGATTGCTGCCTGAACACGGTATGCGTTTGTGGCTTTGAGTATACAGGCCTGGTTTATATATCTGAGGTTTGTGGACAGTTTTTCAAGCCTTTTCAAAAAAGGAAATAAATGAATTCCCAGAAGAATGTTGTGCTTGGTACGCAAGTCTATCGCCTAATTAAGACTTCAAAAAAGAACTTTTACTATATTAATTTTCTCCCTTCGGTGATCAATTTTTTCTTTATGTTGTTTTAAAATTTCAATATTTTTTTGCTGTCTATAAGCAAAAAAAAGTTGCCCTCCGTATCTAACTGTCTGTCTGTTTATCCGCTGATTCCTTTTTCATTCATTCATTCATCGCAGCCATTGGATGTCCACTGCTGGACATATGCCTCCCCATATAGGGGGGATTTACCAATACTCGCCACGCTTGGCAGGTGGGCTGGCGAGCGCAGTATGGTTTGCTATCCTCAGAAGGCGCTGCTGCCCACCTCCTGGTACTAGATCCCTTAGCCGACTCTAACGGCACCCACGAGAAGAGATGGGGATTACTATTCTAGGCCGGTACCACCAACGCCATACCGGCGGCTGATTCCTTTAAAATATGCAAAATATTTATAAAATTTTTTTACCTTCATGTAGATAATCTGATCCAGAAGGTTTACATATAATAATATGTGCAATATAACCGCACTCAACATTTCATAGAGAATCTAAATTGCACCAGCGCGAGCGCGAAGCTGGGGCAGGTCCCTCGAGTGCGTGTAAAACCTTTGCAAGATAAATACAATTCTCGAGTCGAGTTTCTGTAGCGTTTGTTTAGAAAATCGAGTGTGGCACATAAAGTACAGCAATATTTACACTTTGTGTCCACATTTCAAAGAAAATAAGTTGTCAACTCAGACCGACAGGTGGACGGACTGACATCAAAGTCTTACCGTATCTTTACATTTTAGGTTCATAATTCCACCATTTATTTGCATCATATATACACTGCAATCATAGAGTTATGAAAACTTACTTCCATTCAATACCTCTTACGTGTCTGCCTGTACTAAGTTACGTAATAGTACCGAAGCGATGATAGTTCAGTGGTGGGAGCGTCGCCTTCAAACTGACGGCTGCTGGTTCGATCCCCAACAAAGGCTTGAGCTTCCGGTGAAGGTAACACCATTATCGAAATTCCCAGTAAGGTTGTAGTATCACCCTCAAGATTGAAAAAATGTCACTACAGATACAGATATTTATTGATAAAAAAAATCGGTACCATGTGCACAATATTTTGATAACAGTTACTTTTGACTTATCATGGTGCCGACTCCGACAAGTTATTTCACCCTTTTCAGTGATCTTTGCTTGTGTTTTAGTTGCGGGTGGAGAAATCGGTGAACATACACAATGGTGTATGTTCACCGATTTCTCCACCCGCAACTATAATGACATCCACGTATGCTTGGCACTTTTCAGTTATTGGAGTGTAACTCAAAAACCGCCGCGCCTTTTACGCGTACTACACGGGAAGTACCAGAATTCAAATTAAAAAGAATCATCAAAATCGGTTCACCCAGTCAAAAGTTCTGAGGTAACAAACATTTGAAAAAAAACGGCTTGAATTGAAATCCTCCTTCTTTTTTTTAAGTCAGTTAAAGTTCTCAAGTCACTTAGAATTAGAAATAACATTTTATATAATAATTATAAAGTTCTCCTATAATGCGAACGTTTTTCTGTTCGAAAACGTTGACCTGTGTCTGGGTGTGTATATGTATATAAGTATATATCAGTCATCAGGTTACCATAGTACAGGCTCTGCCTAGTTTGGGACCTGAAGACCTTGTGTGAATGTTGTCCCATATATTATTATTTATTTTTCATAAAAATGCACATTGTTTAAGGTATAAAAATGCATTAAACAGGTCAACAACAATTTATTAAACAGGTACATCTTGAGAAAGATAGCACTTACTCAGAAAATAGTTTAATTGTACCGCTATTGATATTAATGATCGACCACTTAAATGAATTCAAAACGTTACCTGTATCTCACTAACTGGGGCTGCTACAAAAAATATGCTAATATGGTAGATTTAAAATGAGCGCAACCAAATTAGTCAACAAACGTAGAAAAACTTCTTGCAAAAGAAAAAGTTCGATTTTATTTTCCTTTGTAATCATAAGTGATATTTTTATAATGTCAAAACAAAATACATATAAACAAAATACACGAAACAGTTTAGTATTCATTCCGCTATTTTAAAATCGTGCATTTGAAAACATTTTTAATCAATAATTCTACAAAGTGCGACCGTGTATTTCAACCATTTATTATTTATAAAAACTATAGGTACTATTCATATGTAGCAAAAAAGCGCACCAAGAAATGTGCATTATGAAAACATTACAATTTCATACCATATAACTGCACTATTGTGTAGCAGTGAACAGTGCAATAAAAACAGAGAACAGATATCAAAACACAGTAAATTACAATTAACGTGATTACAATAACATTACAATTTGTACGAATTCACTAAATTCAAATACCATGTTTATAATATTTCAAAGATTGAAATGAAACTGTTATTAAGCGCTATTTGAATTTAATTAGCAATGAGAATAGATGTATACTACTTATAACTATACCTGTAACGTAAATTAAATCGCTATCTTCATCTGCACGCGGTAATAGAAAACGATACCCTTGTGTTTACTAAGCCAGGAAATTCAGCGACTCGCTCATGGCTCATTTATACCAAGAGCCCACGACGGCCAGACCTTCGTGATTTTATGAGGGCTGAAAAATTCTCAAGAGCATGTCCTTAATACAGGTAAGAACGCTCAGTTAGTATGGAGTTGGGGTTGTGGTTACTTGGACAGTTATCGGGCAGTAAAGGTGTATGAGGTACCTAAAATTCATTAATTCTTTAAGTATATGGCTTAGTATTTTTATATTTTCTTCAGAATAACTTCATATTCACTGATCTTTCATACCTGTGTTCGGGAGGTTTCTGAGAAATTTTCATTTATTTAAAATAACGAAGGTCTGGCCATCGTGGGCTCTTGCTCTAATGGTACATATTTAATAAAGGATTTCCTCTTATGGCGCTTATAAGACACTACGGAATAAGCTATCTTCATTTAAAATTTCATACCGTTCAGCTGTTTTACCGTGAAGAAGTACATAACAAACATACAAACGTCAAAAGGCAGACAAACTTTCGCCCGTATTATATTAGTGTGATTCTGCATAGCTTGGTCCTTTAAAGACCAACTTAATGTATGTGATTATATCTGTGCGGTTGCTGGTAGATGTTTAAAATATGTAAATCATGGCTTAGGCTACGCAGCACTATTTATTGAAAGTCTGTTTTTGTGGGCCCATGTCAAATAGCCTGTTTTGAATTTCAATCATGCTACATCGGTAAGATGGCATTTCTAGGCGGCCATTTGGAGGCGCAGTCTGGTGTAGTTACATATTAACTCATGTTTATAAGCTAAAATTATTTTTATCGGCTTTTATTTTTGACCAGAAGTGGATTCCAGCGGGAATGTAAGATCCACTAAATGAAAGGGTAGCTGTCGCTTACAAAATCGAGAAAGTCAAGGTCGGCTGAAAACCATACGGCCGATCTCGAGCTTGACCTTTTGGTGACTTATTCTAAAAGAGAAACTTAGACCTTAATTTACAATAACTTTTTTGCCAATCGCCTGACCTACATACCGCAATTTGTATTACTGTCATGATTACTTGCGGTATCTAAGTAAAACATATATATATATATTATATGTCGAATTGACTGTGTTTTAGATCGCGATTAGAATCATACATAAAATGAACATACTTAAATTTTAAAGTTAAGCAAACAGCAACCAATGCATACAAATGCTAAAATGGAGTTTAGTATACAGAAAGCTTTCAAAATGCATCCATATATTCACCCTATAAGGATTAAAATGATGAGACAATTTTGGCCGAACGAAACATTTCCACGACAAGGTTACAACATCAGTTGTTGCTTAAACTAACAAGATCCATGCCTCATGGTATCGTAATAATATACTAAATATATATATATATATATATATATATATATATATATATATATATATATTATTAGTGTTAGTAATAAGATAATTGTTGTTGTTCTTCATATTTAAAATATAAAATCATTGTTTCAGTGACAATCTACTTCATACTAGTTGTGAATAGTCATCGCAAGACGCTCCACGGTAATATAGACGAAAAAAGGTTTTCTATGTACAATTTAGATGATAAAATGATAGATGTTAGTGCAAAAGAATAATGAGATTAAATGAAATTGCTCTTCCATTCTCTAGTTTTCATTTATAGAGTTAATATTTGCCTTTGCTTTTATTGCAGCAAAGGATGTGTAATATAATTATTACTGATATTAAATACACAATATTTAATAGGTACTCTGGAAGAGATCTCTTTAGGCAATAAGGTCGCCAATTATACTTTGGTTAGGTATATGTTTTATTTATATTATTGGTTTTTTTTTGCGAGCAGTGTGCAATAAAGTGTTTTCTTTTGTATAGTATTGTATTAATGTTATATCCGCGAGGTAAATTGTTCCAGGCACAATGCAATGTACACCACCCTGCCTCCCGTATAAATTGCATGTAGAAAGTATATTATGCGTATGTATAGGAGGGCCGTGCACACCGCATCCTTGTCTGGTACAATTTGACTCTAAATATATATTTAATATCATTTTGATATGGGATTCCCCAATGTTACGCCGGAATCAATTAAATTTCATAATTATTGTCTTGGCATTCATAGAAATTACTCGTAATAATAATTGCTTTGGAATACTTATATCATATTGTTAGTGGTATTGCCGTACATAGATTAATAACATATCAACTAATAGGTAGTTAGCTAATTAAAAAATAATATTTTAAATGGCCTATATGAAAAAAAAAATGTTTTTATATTACAATAGCTTTTATAGTTATGAGTATTTAGTTTTATTAGTGTGTAGTTATTTTTATAAGATTGCAGTTATATAACACCAATATTTTCTTCTACAGAGACTGCAGAGAAATGACTGCGGATATGGATTTGATTCCCACCCTAAGGGCTATGTTCTTACGGTGAAGAAGTTAATTGAAGTGTCCTTCATCATCATTATCTAAGCCATAGGACATCCAGCGCTGGACATAATACATGTCTTCCACATTGATATCCACAAGGACCAATTGGAAGCGGCCCGCATCCAGCCCTTTTCTGTTATATTGGTCAGGTCGTCTGACGGTCTCAGTGACGCTCTACGCTGCGCTTGCTAGTTTGTGAAATCCATTGGACCTCATCGGCCTTTCTAGTCTAGGTAAAATGTGCTCTATCCACTGTTTCACATACATACTTTTCAATTTATTAATCCACTGGACTATGTCGGCGATTTTTGTTCTTCTACAGAACGCCTTGGCTCTGACTCGATCTCATTGAGGAACCCTTAGTTCCATTGCTCATTGTGTGACCTTGAGCTTCCTCACAAGGCCCACTGAGAAGATTTTGAATTAATTTACAAAAATGGATGACCTTATTATGAGAATTTGATATTCTATTCTATTAGAAAGACAATTAATTTATAGATATGTTTATTAAGATGTTCTAATATGATATAGATATATGAATATGATATTTTAAATTTGCGTACCAACTGTGGTGAAATACATGACAGTTTCATATATATTTCTCATGAAATGACCTTTTATCAACTAAACCGTCTGCAACAGGGAATCCTAGAGTGAAAAAATAAAATATAAGTTTAATGCCTATTTCATTCCTTAACAATTTATACGATTTGGATCTTATGTTATGTATTTATTGTGTATCGCAACTACGAAAGTCAGCAAAATACTTCTAGTGCAGTCAATCTTCACATAAAGGTGTAATAAAAAGTCTCCCTTTTACCAAATTCTTTATTCCTTTGTAAATAACTTTTTACTGCGTAAACATCAAATCTAAACGCCTCCAGATTATAAGTCGATTATTTAAGTGCTCGTTTCTATGAAGTATTAGCAGTGGCAACCCGAACTGTGTTCTTCATCTCTTTCCATAATCCGTAGCCAACTAGCACGCCGTACAAACAAATGACTGCAAGCAATGGAAAGTCAATATTAAACTTAAATAGTGGGTTAAGTTACCACATCCTTCTAATAGTCAGTAAGCCTGCTTCAAAATTGCCTACGTCATATGACATCATGATAATATGTATAGCTCAATGCCGGGAAAGTACTTGTAGAATAGAGACTAGGTTGGTATATCCCACAACGGTTACGGTTGAAGTACGGTACGAGTTGCTTGTTACACTGTGGATTAAAGCTTTAACTGGTAACAGCCTACAAACGCATCGTTAGGCTGGACGAAAGCTCACCTAGGTACCGGTAACTAGCTTTTGCTATCAGATTATGTTCGCTGAAAAGGATTTTTGAATACAGATAAAGTTTTCAAAGGGCTTTAAAAAGTCACCAGTTACTGCTAACTAGTAGAGTGGATTTAAAAATTGATGTAGATTTTTTCAGTGCTTTCATTTTTTGTTTATCGGCATGATATATTCTTGCCGATATTCTAAACGAGAAAAAATTAGACAACAAGAAAATGCGAATTCTCCGCATCAACAAACTCTGCATTACCAGGCTATTACATAATTTTCTCCTCAATAGCACTAAAAATAACAACTAATTATTTCAAAAGTAATGTTAAGGGAACCTTCAATTAATTTCCGGCTCTTTGTATGGAAATAGCACATTAAAAGTTTCCGGGATTCATGATGAAAAGTTCGTGGAGTAAAACAATTCATTTATACTTAAAGAGTTGGAAAACTTTCGTAGAATCTTCGAATTGATTTCTGGGCTGGATTTGAATAAGTTTACAAGAAAGCAGGAAATAAAATGAAACTTTACATAAACGTACATATATTTATAGGTGTTTTCCGATGTCATTTTAACTGATCAACTGAAAGCACGTATTGTAACACAATGGATATTGCTGACCTAAGGGCAAATCCCAACTTAATCTATAAGGCACTGTCAGCAATATAGGAGTATTTCCCTATAAATACCGTATTCTGGGCATACATCTGCAATACATTACATACCACTTGAAAGCTCATCCACATATTATTGTGTGATTTTACCGATCTTTTTGGCCATAAACCTGCAAAATGGGGAACGATTTTCCTCCCTCGCTGTTCCCGAGTAGCTACTATAAGGGATTCTTAAAAATGAGAGTAAACATAGTCTTAAAAGGATCGCCAACGTATCGTACTGCCCCCAATATTACGGATATCCATAGGCGACGGTGATCGCTTACCATCAGGAGGCCCGTCTGCTTGTTTGCCACCTATTACATAAAAAAAGAAAAAGAAAAATACGTTTTTCCAGGAATTGTTCCGCTTTACAGTGAAGTCTGAACAAACATGCGGAAATAAGAGTTATCGACTTTATAGAAATATTTAGAGAATAGTACGCGTGCATGGATTTCTTAAAAATTGTTTCGTTAGATGTTTGGCGGAGCAGTCGCTGCTGTTGTGTTGTTTTAAAACAAAAGTCGATCGGTCAGCTACGTCGTAGGCTGCGATATAAAGCTGCCGCTGGCCTCTATATCCTTAATTTAATCTTGCTTTCTCATTTTTAGCGATATCTAACGTTACTAGCGATCACGACTGAGGAATACTATTCTAATTGAATAAAATGAATGAATATTGAATATAGTAGACAACTAGTCAATCTAGTGGATTAGTCAAAAACACGGCTAAAAATCTTTTACCAGCTTTGCTTCGTGACGTTAGTTGTGCTTAATCTTGAAATTGAATACATGATCTCGGATTTAAAATGGGTTTGATGTTTGATTTTGGCTTTTACAATGCCGAAAGCTTACGTAAGTATAATGTCGACGTTGGTATAAAGAATGGTAACATTCAAGCGGCTAAGAGCATAATAATCAATAATTCAAAAAAAATTGAGCAACTAATTAGAGTTACTCACTAAAAGCAATAATCCCAAAAATAAGACACATAATCCAAGCGATGAAGCTGGTGTCTGCCATGTAGAGGCAGATGAGCACAATAGTCAGGACTGAGGTCTGGATCAGCCATAGCGTGTTCACCACCACCCACACGAGGATCACTGAGGCTTTGCCCTGAAAATGGACCATAATAAGCTGGATGACATTAAAATTATAATTTATAATAGGTTCATTCTTTATTTGAAAAAATTTCACGCACAATTACGACAATAAAATATAAGTGATCGAACCTCCTTGGAATCTCTTTTGCTCAATACGTTTGTCTCTTTAATGCTAAACAGAAAAGGAGACGAAAGATATACGAGACTCGTAGTTCTAATTTTGACGTGATAACGTTTTATAAATTGATGAATACCAGCAACATTCATGAAAAATAGTATCGTTCCGCGTAACGTTCCACCTGAGTTTTGTATTACATAAAATTATCAAAGTCAAAGTCAAAAAAGTCAAAGTCAAAGTCAAAGTCAAAGTCAAAGTCAAAGTCAAAGTCAAAGTCAAAGTCAAAGTCAAAGTCAAAGTCAAAGTCAAAGTCAAAGTCAAAGTCAAAGTCAAAGTCAAAGTCAAAGTCAAAGTCAAAGTCAAAGTCAAAGTCAAAGTCAAAGTCAAAGTCAAAGTCAAAGTCAAAGTCAAAGTCAAAGTCAAAGTCAAAGTCAAAGTCAAAGTCAAAGTCAAAGTCAAAGTCAAAGTCAAGTCGAAGTCGAAGTCGAAGTCGAAGTCGAAGTCGAAGTCGAAGTCGAAGTCGAACTCGAAGTCGAACTCGAAGTCGAAGTCGAAGTCGAAGTCGAAGTCGAAGTCGAAGTCGAAGTCGAAGTCGAAGTCGAAGTCGAAGTCGAAGTCGAAGTCGAAGTCGAAGTCGAAGTCGAAGTCGAAGTCGAAGTCGAAGTCGAAGTCGAAGTCGAAGTCGAAGTCGAAGTCGAAGTCGAAGTCGAAGTCGAAGTCGAAGTCGAAGTCGAAGTCGAAGTCGAAGTCGAAGTCGAAGTCGAAGTCGAAGTCGAAGTCGAAGTCGAAGTCGAAGTCGAAGTCGAAGTCGAAGTCGAAGTCGAAGTCGAAGTCGAAGTCGAAGTCGAAGTCGAAGTCGAAGTCAATGTCAATGTCAATGTCAAAGTCATAATTGATTATGACGTTATCACGTAAATCTATCGTCCGTAAACCGACTTTACAGACAACCAATTTTTTTAGCACGCGCATGTGGCTCATTTTTCCCATTTTCATACTAGAAACGTCAAATATTAGATTGTTGTGACTTTCCGACTGATATTTATAAAACAGGTGGGGTACCGGCCTATAATGATCCCCCCCCCCCCCATCTCTTCCCGTTGGTGCCGTAAGGCTCACTTACCAGAAGGTGGGCAGCATCGCCTTCTGAGGGTCACAAAACGTACTGCTCTCGTCAACCCCGCCAAGAGTGGCGAGTATTAGCAACACATGGATGTAATCTGTAGGTATTTTCTAGGCATCCACTTAACATCAGGTGAGACTGCGGTGAAACGCCTGCCTATTGTGAAACAAAAGACAACCTAGGCAATGCGATATCTTTCTGTCCCCTGTCTATTGGTTGCATTTACAGGAGGACGTTGAACGGCTAAAGCAACTATGAAACTGTTCTAGAGACTTACCTTTTTTACAGCCCAAAGAAACCACGAATGTACTAATATCATTACAATGGAGTAAATGATTGCAACAGTACTGAACGCGTATGCGCTTCTTTTCACCGAATATGATTCGTTGTCACAGGTTGTGAAGCTCAGCATCTCTATCGTGGCTGCTATTATGCAGATTATCATGACAACCTGTAAAGCATTTTATGTTCAATCATCCTCTCAGCCATAGGACGTGGGTACAATGATGGATACATAAAATGCCTCCATTGATATCCATAGGTAAGAACCGGTTGAAAGTGGCTCGCGCCCTTTTTCCTACGACTTGGATAGGCCGTGTCCATGGCCTGATCAATAGAAACGATTAGATATCGACCCCATACCACATCTACACTGGACTCGACTAGAATGTCACTCTGGGCTTTAGCTTCGGTGAGGAACATTATTATGAAACCCACAGTATAGGGGCTTAGCATTTTCCAGTGCCTTCCACACTCAAGCTGTAAAATGTGTCGTATGATGCTATTCCTGCAGCATTCTTTGAACGCTTGTTAATTTCTCCACATCACAGCTTATTTTAGTGGAAGGGAAAGTGAGAATAATTACCACTTCATACTAGTGCGAGGAACCTGATGTACTTAGAACTTTTACTGATCATAAGTGTCTAAATAAATAAAATAATAAAAAAAGGCAGGACAAATCCTGATAAGAGTTGATATTTCAAAAATTACTTTACGGATACCTTCGGACTCAAAAAATCACATTACTAATAATATTTTTGGACTTTTCAATTTCTCTTCTTCTGGTTAAGAAGCAATTAGACCGCATTTGTCTTTCCCGCTAGAATTTTAGATAAGTACAAGAAAAATATGGTCATTCGACAAAAATGTTTCCACTGAATATAATATTTTGTTAGTGCAAACAATGGCCCAATTCTGTTAATCACACGAACTAGCTAAATTTCACAAAAATACTTCAAAATGAAATAGCTCGTATTCTATTTACGCTAACATTCAAATTCGCAGAACTCCATACAACGCTCTCACTAATATTAGACGAGATTTATTCCATTGCTGGCCCATTACGGGTAGTTTTAGTAGGCACCAAACGAATGGCGACTAAATTTAGCTAAAACCACTCGCAAATTTAATAAATACATTTAATTTTAGTGATATTTTTGATAAGGCTCATACTCATTTAGAATTTATCGTAACCGTATAAGAACTTATTTAGTTTTCCAACATTTTAGTTTATTGGAGTAGAATAAGCGAATCACTACCAATATTTGGTAATGAAGAAAGAAGAATTGTTAAATTAGAATTAACGCCATGCACTCTTCTTATAATTGATCTTTTTCAAATACATAAAACATGCAGAACTTTTAGAAAATTAAGTTGAAAAACCTAAATTTGTCTATTTAGCCAACGTGAAAGCCTTAAAGGTAGACAGATTATCCGATCTAAAGTTGGTACAATTTTATGATATAAGTGAATTCAGAGTATACATACAATCATCAATACTCCATAAATAGTTGCGCCCAATCTCAACTGGTAACGGCAAAGAAATTTTTTCGGTATTGTCCATTTGCATGCCATTGTTATAAACAATAATTATTTGGGAATTATAATAATTTCGTAACAGTCGAAATCGTACGCGCATTTCAAAGCCTACTAGATACGGATAGTACTGTACTTACTAAACAGGTCAAAAAAGAAAAAAGTACATAGTAGATAGATATATTCACTTCATTGTACACATTTAAAATATTTAACAAAAAATGGAACCGACTTCAACACTCAAAAGTGTGAAATAACTTGTTGAAGTCGGTACCATGATAGTTCAAAAGGAACTATTATAAAATATTTCGCTCATGGTATCGACTTCAACAAGTTATTTCACGCTTTTGAGTGTTAAAGTCGTTCGAATAAAACCTACATCGCGCAAGCGTTTGTGTAATGTGAATCAGGTGATTCCACATCCACTCACAGAGACACTATAGTTTATCTGTGAGTGGATGTGTAATCACCTGCATTCTTGACAGTTGCGATTGATTTGTACCCTCGCGTTCACCGCCATCCCGTCGAGAAGTTGGAAGATAATATATGCGTTTAACGTTAAATTTGAAGGGTTTGTGTGAAACCATTCTGTACTCATTCCTGTGAATAAAAAAACATTTTGCATCTTAGATAAACATATTTTTATCCTCATACATCTTAGTCACTTAAATGAGTATCGAATAATTTTATCACGCCAGTGCTAGTGACAACAATACAGTAGAAGCTCGGCAATGTAGAAAGGCTAACACTTTATTCTTAAAAATCACCTGTAGGTATAACATCATTTTCATTTCGATTTCATGTAGTTAAAGTGTTATCCTAATATAAGAATGTCTCTCTGTTAATTAAGTTTCTAAAATAAATATATTTTTTTTTAAATTAAAATGTGACTATCTAAAAATGGTTTGGGACATCCCTAGCATATTTTTAGCGACTGGCCTTCGGGACTTCGGCCAACACGGTAAAGACTACAAATTTTGACATGTGTCTCAGTAATTATACTCAAACAACATCGATAATTAAAAGTTAACGAGGTAAATTAAATATTTATGAAGCAATTTGTTTTGTTAAATTTAATTTGTTGTTCTTTAGCGTAGGTTGATGCTTTTGTTTGTAACTTGAGTTTTTAACATGTTACTATAACCTCATTTTGACTCCAAAGCTAAAAACATTAACAAGATAACCGCCATTGAATGAATACGTCGTATGTTATTTTTTTTAATGCTATTATTACCCTAACGAAGTCATTACATTTTATAATTGACACAGCGGGTAAATTATGTAATCAACCGTTAATATATTTGGTTGTAACTGTTTATTCTACAACCAGTTTACTCAACTAAACCTAACAATTTTTTTGAACTGCGTTTGCATCCGGTGAGTATTATTTGATTTTTAATTATTATAGAACAGGGATTGACACAAGTTGATTGGGGATATGTAATTTTACTATCTAAACGATTTATATCAAGTCACAATGATCATAGAATCAATCTCAGTCATAGGACATCCATTGCTAGACATAAGCCTCCCCAATGATATCACATAGTACCGGCTGAAAGCGGCACACATACTGAAATGCAACCCCTTCTTCTGATCTTGGTCAGGCTGTCAAGTATGTGGAACTGATGTTCAGATTCAGATTGATGCGAGGCCGGGCCCATGGCAGTAAGACAACGTCTGCTCAGTTCACGCTGTTAAGAAGAAGAAAAACTTATTTAATTAAATCGGTCAATGTAATACATGCCATTATTTTTTCTATTTATTATGTTATCCATTGTTCATCAATTGTAGCAGCCAATGGAGAAGTTCTATTAAGATAGTTTAAACTAAATTTCCTCTTTGTAAACTTATTATAAGTTTGTATTATAATTGTAATGTAACAAACCGACTATGACTCACGTGGTAAACATTGGAAAATTACTCTCCGACCAGTTTTGAACTTATTTGCCTGGCTTATTTGTATTATAAGTTCGCAAATCCTGCGGGCCCTTTGTGGAATATTAAAGTCACATATTTTAACATCTCTGGGATTCAAAATATATTTGAGGTTTTGATTTGTAGGACGTTTATTACTGAATAATTAAAATTGCAGAACTTTTCTAGTTTTTAACGTCTTTTTAGTTTAATTAGCTTCCCCGTATTACAGAAGCACATTCTTTCAGTCGCTTTGTAATAGTAATGCCATGTTTTACGTTTGCTATATATATATATATATATATATATATATATACTATTTATATAGAATACATATATTAAATAATAATCTGTATTATAGTATATATACAGAATATACAAATACGGAAAAAAACATGGTGGGACGACCTGAATAAGATCGCAGGAAGAGGCTGGATGCCGGCCGCTTCCATTGGTCCTAGTGTAGATCAAGGGGGAGGCCTATGTCCATTAATAGACGTCCTATTGCTGAGATGCTGATGATGATGATGAATGTAAATTAATCTCTTAGCTATACAGACTCCAGGATACGCTTGGTGTTTCCGTAGTATAAGGTTTTTTATTTTTAAAAAAAAGTAATAGGTACCATGTCTTATTTGTGTGTCTATTTTAGATCTAATAAGTGTACCATTTTATCAGCCAATGTGTGCTTTATGTAAATAGCATTACACATAAATTTAGAATGGAATTGAATACGACTTGGAAAGTGGCATCTCTCTTCTCCTGTGCTACCTACGACAATGATAGTATCACTTACCACCAGAACACGCTGTGGAGACAAACTATGTTGGGATGTACCATACTCCAACTTATGCAAGAGGTGCACAAGTTCAAGTAAGTTGAAACATTATTTATTTATTATTTTATCACACTCAGGCCCCCGCACTAGGATTCCCTGTGTCGCGGGAGGCATGGACCCCCACAATAACAACACACAAACAACCAAGACCCAATAAGCTTATCATAGGTAGGTAAAATATAATACACTAGCTGCGCCTCGCGATTTTATCCGCGTGGTGATGATTGATGATGATGATGAAAAGTAGCCTATGTGTTATTCCGGGACCTAAAGTAGTACATACCAAATATCATCCAAATCCGCCCGGCCGTTTGAGCGTGATTGAGTAACAAACATCCATCCATCCATCCAAACTTTTACATTTATAATATTAGTGGGATGGGAAGTGGGTTGGGATAAGAGACTTATGATTTTTTTTTCAGCATCAACTACGTTTACCAGGAAGAAGACTTCCAAAGAGACGTGACGACTGAAATCAAAATTTACCAAAACTCCAGCGAGATTGATTTCTATTTAAGGCCGATGAGCTTAAGAGCCGATGTTTTAGAGCTAGCGCATCCTATCATTTCTGTGTTTGATTGGAAGTAAGTGTTATTACTTTTATGTCTTCTTATTTTGCCTATGGGCATCTCAATATGACTGGCCGGTTGGCGCAGTTGGTAGCACTCTGCCTTCTGAGCCGCTGGTCCCGAGTTCGATTCCCGGACAGGTCAAACATTTGTGTGTATGAACATGTCTGTTTGATCTGTGTCTGGGTGTGTATAGGTATATATATCAGTCATCGGGTTACCATAGTACAGGCTCTGCCTAGTTTGGGACCTGAAGACCTTGTGTGAATGTAATTATGTTCAAATTAGCACTCTCTCTTTGGAGTACATTTTACCAGGAGTTTCTCTAAGAGATTGAATGAGGAATGAGGAAATACGTAGAACAAACGTATAGCACAGTGGATTAGCAATTTGAAACACTAAAGAACACGGTAAATATCAGGTACAGAAGTAATGGTCAAAAACGTCTACACGTCTATGTGTATACGTCTCTGAAAAACGCACGCGGGCGACACTAAAACCGCTTGCGATCGACCGCTTAGTGTCCGTTATGGTATAGCCTGATAATGATAAGCATTTTACTGCTCTTTAGGTGTCAGTTTCATAAATACTATACTTAATAAAATCTGTTGTATGTATTGCTTTCGGGCTGTTTGGCCGTGGTCTATGTGAAACTTGTGTTCCAGACGTTTCGTCGATCACTGCGGTCGACATCTTCAGTGGTTCAGGTCCGAGCGGCGACAAGAGCGTAGAACTCTCCTTCGCGGTGTCTTCTCTGATACTGATGATCATCAGTATGGTACTATACCAGTACGTCTGGAACACAAGTTTCACATAGACCACGGCCAAACAGCCCGAAAGCAATACATACAACATGCAACGCCTGCCGTGAAAGCCTTAGAGTTTACATTAATAAAATCTATTAAATATCTTATAAAATGTTATAAGTTGCCGCGAATTACGCCTAACATCATATGCATTACATTACATAGAGCAGTAGTGTTTCTGAGCACTCTATATGAGAGTTTGCCAGGGGAAGTACTGCCACCATATCTATTTCTACCGTCGCGCCACGCAGAAGTGTTCGCGTTAATGTGTTCCGGTTTGAAGGGTATGGTTTCCGGTGAAATTACAGGCTCATGAGACTTACCAACTTTATGTCTCAGGGTAACGAACGCATTGCAGTTTCTTACCAATGTATCTGTCGTTAGGCAGAGGATACTACTTAACACCCTATAGACTGTTTGCTTGTTCCATCACTTTAACAACCAAAAAACATGTACTCTAAAGACATAAATAAATTTCAGCTTCGGTTTCACGATCTGTCCAGTTTTCACCTATAAAAACTCCTACAGCAAACCCTTCTCGAGAAGATTGTGGAACGTCCTATACGGCATGGCTCTCTTCTGTAGTGTATTCTTCTATCTTCTGAAAAGATGGGAGAAAAAAGTTAAAAAGTATGGAAGAACGTGGGAGTGTAGCTATGAATATGAGCTTCTTATGGTAATTGGAGCTTACTGTCAACATAGTAAGTATTTGAATATTTTTAGCTATACTTAAATGTAATGGTTAAATAAGAATAACACGCGTGCGAATCGTTGAACTATTTTTTTCTTAGTCACTGTATGATATTGGCAGCTACAAGAAATCATTGTTTTTTTTTTCATAACTACTCTAACAGTAGATTATTTTCTGCATCTGTTGAATCGAATACGACACCAATAAAGCATAGTGTTGTTATCCGTATAGCCCTCAAACACACGTACACCAGGACCACGACAATAGGGCTCTTTTGAAGCCCTCCATGAATAGAAAAGAGCCTTATACTTGTACTATATTTAAATACACCCAAAAATCACTGACAGTTTCTTTGTTCATGATATGGACCGCTCTTAAAAATAAGACTATCTTGTTTCATATTTGATAGAATCTCACATCGCACACTCATCGACCAACACCGCTCCTCACACACAAACTCTGTATGTGTAAGGAGCGTTGCCGCAACAAAAGCACACTATGCCGCGACTAGCCAGCAATTCTACTAAATGTAGGTCTATAGTTATATCTGCACACATAACACAGACACATACCTACTGCACATATAACATTAAAATGCCTATATAATGGAAATCGTTTTTTGCCTGTAGGTATATATATGTATGTATGTATTACTCTGCCCAAAAGGTGATAAACATTATGTATAATGCCCAGTCGAAGTGATTATTTGAATAGTTATCATTAAATTGCACTCTGATATTGGGCAATTTTCATAAGGACCGGGTAGTATGTATAATGCTCAATTTATCATTTGGTTCATAACATATATACCAATAACAATGAAGAGTTAAGGATTTAGATAAAACTAAATTTAAAAAAGTAAGTCTGCGGCTTATTTTTACCCATCAGGCGTATCTAACGACCGGAGTGTCAGAAAAGTCACGAAAAAAGAAGTTCAATTTCGCTTTCTAGGTATCGCATCTTGAGAAGTATTAGGTCGTAGTAATTACAAATAATTTTAAAATAATCGAACAATTTGTACAAATATTCTAAAGCATTCATTATTGTACGAAAGAACAACATTATTACCTTACGCCCTTCCTGCCTTTTCCGACTAAGGCACACGGAAATGTAGCATCTTTATTATGGTGGACGAGACCTTCATTTGCACGAAACGTTTCATTTAAAATTAATTATGAGAAAGATCAAAAAATTGCTTACCGTATATTTTTTATTTAATTATGGAGCATTTGGAGTCAAGAATATCTTCCACATCAAGTAAACATGTTTTCTAACATTTTTTTGATTTTTTTTACTACAGCTATTCATTCCTGAGTACTTCGTCAATTGTACAAATGTGATCGTGTAAGTAGAAAAAAATAGCTCCTTGATGGAGCCGTGGTACGCGTAAATATTGTAAACAACAAATTGTTATAAAGTTCCTGGTTCGTAGTATAAGCGTGCAGTGCAACGTGACTGCTCCACTCTCTGTAAAACATTCTGGTAACAGGAAATGCCACCAGGGTGCCAGATTACATAGGTACGAATTCACGTGTTTTATAACATGAACGAGATAATCGCGGCAACCACGGAATACAGAAAATAACAGAAGCCGTGAAGCACCTGATACTGAAGCGTCGATAACTACTCTTTGATAGACAGATTTCACAGTAGCGCATCTAGGTGCCATCATATGAAATGCAATACTGAATTAAATGCTCAGTTAGTTAAAGATACAGAGAATGATGTCCATATTGTTAGTGTTGCCGTTATAAATATTCTGATTTTCGTTGCTTTTTACCCACCCGCCCTAGAAAAAGGGTTATGTTTTTATAAGAAAGATAAACTTGTAATTATGTGTATCTTGCTTATACATGCTCTGTAGTGGAAGAACCTTGTTTGATTTTAGCTTGAAAAGTGTCATTCGATGTGTATCGTGAGAGTCACATTGGGTTTATCAAAATATAATTAAAAAAATATGGCATTTTGGTGCCCAGTCTGACTGTAAACGTAAGGGAGGCCGGAAATAAATATAAATGTCTTCAAATTGAATAGGGTATCAAAATGAAAGGCGAAAACAAATTTAATATCAATTCTATTCTTTAAGTTTATTTATAGAGAGATTTCCCTTGTGAGAATCATCCACGAGTTATGCAAAATGAAGACTTTTATAGAATAATTAAGAAATTTGTTGATACATAGTTTTCCTGCTGACGATAGATTTAACCTATTTTATTTAAAGAACTTGTATTTAAAAGATATCAGGCTATTTGATAATAATAAAAAAAGTTCTACATCCATGTATGGTTTTAATTTAGAAATTATGATTTCGCAATTCATGTTAATATAGAATTAAACGTAGATATGTAATTGCATCTAATATTATCAAATATTATCCAAAATGGGTAAATAATACAGAGGCAGCAATATATTGAGGATAGAAAATGAGAAAACACAAATATGTGGTTTACAATAATAATTGAACGCGGATTTTTTTGCTTTTTTTTTATTTTGAGGCAACGGCAGTCTCGCCTTGCCACCAAATACGCGATAAACTTTATGTGCCAACTCTTGCATGGCGATACAGTCGCACCAAATTCTTGTGTATTATTTGGTGGTACGCGCATTGCAAAACTTTCACCGCATTTCTCTCATTCATGGTGGTAATGCTTTGCTTTTAATACATGCCGACTCAGCATTAACGCGTGGTACTTGACACGTGACTCTTGGTTTCTTATAAATATATCCGTGGACACTTCTAACTTTATTCAATGTTCTAAGGTTCAACAGATCAACTGCTTCTTTGAACTCAGTTTGGACTAGACACATTAGGATTAAAAAGTTCAGGTTCTAAAAACTTAAATGTTACCAGTCATATATACTGCTACAAAATACAAAAAATCTTTAAATATAATATTTCTAAGCATTTTCATTATTTTATCAGTCTAGGTAATGATTTACCTCAATATGTATGTAATTTTTATCACTCAGCTATATCGTCACAGTTGAGCTTGAAAACACATAAATTATTTTTATAAGATACATATGGTATAATTTCTTAGAAAAAAATTACATTGTTCTAACTCACGCTCATTATAACTGTATAGGTACTGATTGTACGGGTTTAACATGACACGGGCTTATTGACAATTCTTTCGGCTTTGTCCAAAAGCCTTCATCAGGATCTTTCACTAAGTGCCCTTCTTTCACTGGAACGTGCCGTGTCGCACTGATTGTCGATCAACATCGATAACGCGTGAGTTGTAACGTTAATAATTAAATTAAATATTATTTTAAAAACTATCATTTTACTCTATCATTTCTTCTTATTGCCAACCAAACGCAGTTAAATATCAGTTTTTCTACAAATAAAATAACACATAAATTCTGAACTTAATTGAGAATTAATTTAGTTTTAAAAATTCATTCAGATGAGCGCTGTGGCGTGAATTTGTGTCGATTTGTCGAATTTTGTCACTTCAATTGTAATTAGTTCACGCAGATTGTTTCCGTTTCTGTGCTAAAATAGCATCTTACATTTTACTTATCTATTTCATTATTTTATATTATATTATTTTCTGTTCTCTGATGTAATATAAAAGAGGAATGTTCAATCTAAAACACCAATGCAGAATATTCATCTGCACTGAGCATCAATCGGAGAGCCCACAAAGCCGTGGAATCCTTTGTTCCAATTTCCCTTTGTTGAGGAACGACATTATTTGCTGAATAATAAAATAATTATTAATAACATGTCTGCCGTGGACGTTTATAGGAGACATTAGCCCGTTTCATGTACCTATACCTGTCTAGGTAATTTAAATTATTCACAAATTAGTACTTTTTAGGAGTGACTATTATTTAAATTTTTTTTTACTTCTTGGAAGTCGCACGTGTTTTACATATTTATTCATTAAAATAGCTGCTTCCCCAGGATTTGCCTGCGTGGAATTTAACCTTCCTTGCGTTACCTTACATCAATTTATCACTAAGAGTTCACCAAAATTTAAACGTCCGATTATCAATTAACCGTTGGTTAACTGTTTGGTAAAACTGTTTGACCGACTGTTAAAATGATAATAGGACGTTTAAATTTTGGTCAACAGTTGCCTAAAAGCTTAACAAAATTCTACGAATAGAGCAAAATCTCAGGGCCCAAGACGATTTCCTCAGAAATAAAATGTATGACATAAAATAGTAAAATGCACATAGACTGTAGTCGAAGAATACAAGTAAGTACATACATACATAAAAACACCGGAAAAATATAATTATGTAAAATTATAGGAGGTTGAGAGCCCCTTGCCTTTTTGGGTAGTCGTTAAAAATAGGTAATCTCAAATACAATCACATAAAAACAAATACTTATGCTTTTTGACGGTCTACAATTTGATTGTATTTACATTTGTATGGACCTATTTGAAAAAAATAATTTAATTTAATAACATTTTTTATAATTCCAAGATAATACTGAAAATGTTCAACGGATTTTGAAGCAATGATAGTTAAGCGGTGGGAGCGTCGGCTGTCAAATTGACTGACGCTGATTCGATCTCCACCAATGACTAGAGCTTCCTGTGAAGATAAAACCGTTTTCAAATTCCCAGCATAGTGGTAGAGTCCAGTACTTGCCTGGCTAGCTACCACCCAGTTCAAATGTGAAAAACTGTCACCAAACACATAGTGTGCAGTCCTTGAGAGCCAATAAATATTCTAGGTCTAGCGTGATTACATCATCGTCCACATCATCACTGACCATTAAGTAAGATAGTGGTGAATCGCTAGATATCATTAAAAAATACCATGATTATAATTTTAGTGAGGCAAGTCACACGCGTGGTGTTCGATACTCTCTGTATTACTCATTTTTTTAGAAATCCTTTATTTGCCTAACAGTTAAAACTTCGTATCATAATAACAAGCAGTGACTTCTTAAATTTTCAGTTCCCCCAATAGAAGCGCGCCTCTTGTCCACTCGCACAGCCTATTTTGTGTTCTTCCTATTCGCTTTTCTCGTGTACACATTCTACACTTCCAATCTTCTCTCTCACCTGGTCAATGACAAGAACAATAGGATAACCCTTGAAGAACTCTTGGAGAGTGATATCGAAGCTGTCATACTAGAGAATGTGAAAAATATCTTGACAAATAATGTAAGTTATACGGTATAATTTAAGGTAATCATAATCATCATATAACTTTATAGGCTCGTGTCTCTCAATTTAGGTACCTAGGACACATCAGTGACAGAGACTCAGAGTATTGATGTGTCGACAGGCAATGGAGAGGATTGTCAGTGCGTGGAAATATGTTGGTTCATAGTTTTCCGCAGGGTACATTCGGCCAAATATATCGTTATTACCCTACGGTTGAATCACAAACTCACAAGGTTCATTTTCCTGTGCATCTTTTTCATTGTTACATAAGTTCAAAATTATCACTTTGCGATGACACAAAAGCTTTTGTCAAAACTTTATTTCTCTACTGTACAGTATAAGTTAAAAAACATATAACTTACCACCTAAACGTTTAAGCCAGCATTCTGTTACTGTGACTAACTTACAATGGCATATTGTATTCAGTGCAGTAAAGTATCAAGATTTCTTGCGCAAAAGTTCATTTGACTCATATCATACTTACCTAACCAGGGCTGTTGATTTTGTATTATTTCCAGCTCGTCAGTATGTTCGGCGGCACGATATTAAGAGCTCCGTTTCAAAAGCTTCTGACTCTAAGATCTGTATCGCTGTATGAAGGTCTGCGAGCAGTGAAGTCTACCAAAACTGCTTTACTATCAGATTATGTCAGCGTTGCTCCGTATATTCGATCAGGTAAACGTTAATGTCTTTCTTTTAGTTGTCTTTTGTGTAGAGCAGAGTGATTTTTACATCGATTAACGATTACCTACAACCCACCTCTATGGAATGGTGAGTATAAATAAAGTGACTTATACGCACTATGAATGCTGAAGGAAAACCATCGGTGTGAAAATGTGGAATCACAACTACACTGGCCTGCAAAACTAGGTTATATTTCTTTTTTTCTAAACTACATTATATTAGAGATTTAAACTAAAAACCTTTTATAGCTAAAATCATCAGCTTTCTTTGAAACTAATATTATTATAAAACAATATAATTAACTATATAATCAGTAACATTTTTAACTTCCTCCTCGGGCTGTGACTACAGTTTCGAGTCGGTTTGGCATACTGAACACGCCGCGGAGTTTCGGAGCCGATGTTAGGGAATACCGCCCCATTCTTCTATCTTTCTATTCTAAATAAATGTGCTGTTGTCTAACTTTGTTTTCGTAACAAGACTCATCGATCAAGAAAAAAATTGAAAACAAAAATAGTAAAAAAAAATATGGTAAAAAGTACTTCGAAGAGGATTATTTTTGTTTTTATAGTTTTGATTTTTGATTCCAGTATTTACCAGTAACGAAATATGTAACTTGGAGCAGATCGACGTCGTCTCGAACATCAAGAAGTATTTATTTGTCTCAAAGACATTTCCCTACGTCGAACACTTCAAAGTTAGGTAAGTATTTTCTATTGAAATTTTTTTTAAATTTATTTTATAATCATTCACACAAGATCTTCAGGTCCCAAACTAGGCAGAGCCTGTACTATGTATGTACTATGTATAACCTGATGACTTATATATACTTATATACATATACACACCCAGACACAGGTCAAACAGATATGTTCATACACACAAATATTTGAACTGTCCGGGAATCGAACCCGGGACCAGCGGCTCAGAGGGCAGAGTGCTACCAACTGCGCCAACCGGCCACTCAAAGTCTCTTCGTCAATCGTCGTCAGCTTCTTCTTGATTGTTTGTTATGTTTGTTAACCAACGGACCTCACGTCACACAAGTAGTTTTTCCGGATTCACATTTTCACCGGGCGGAGGCCGAGTAGGTACTAAAGGTACACCCGAGTTGATCTAAGTGCGCAGAAGGCACGTCGCCTCGTGAGGGTCTGAAGGCGCTGTGCCACTAGGAGAGGACAAGGCGACTAGCTCAAGGGCACTGCTGTGGTACGACCCTCGGATTCAGCTGTCGCCAGAAAAGGCAGAAATCGGATCGAAATGCCCGTGAAGTACCAAAGTCTGTGAATGGGCCTTAAAGATGTTTCCTCTTTGACTATTTGGAGAGAATCACGAGGTTGTTTTTGCCTTGAGCTCGCCGGCGTATTTGGTGTCTGTGTAACACAAGTAACTATAATACTACAATACTTATAGAAAGGCCGCGAGCTAAGAGAACGCCTTTTAAAATCAAATAACAATTTTCCGTGCCTCTTGTTTATGCATTTTTTTTTCTAAAAACTGCAAAGTAGATCTCCAAAGAGAGTCTCTTGCACAATTACGAAATTCGAGATTTAAAAACTATATAAAACTTTTTCTAACGTTTTCCTATTTTTCGAACAATATATTTTAATCGGTCAGACCGATTTAAAACAATCCCAACTGGATACGGGCAGCTTCGATCCGGTCCTTGTGCAAATCAATGGAGAAAGCCTATGGTCAACAGTGGCGTCTTATGGCTGAGATGATGATGATGATGATGGTGATGATGACTTTACCAATTTAAATACAATTTTAATGGTCAAAAATACATAACATCCTTTCGAACAATGTATTTAGCTAAATCGAATCTTGAAACAATCGACGCAGTTCTGAAGTAACAAAAACAAAAAAATGTGCCATAAAATGGAAAAACTTAATCGGAAATCGGTTAAAAAGACCTGATATGGTTCAAACTATAATTGGAAACATTCAACTCACAGACACACGAGTGTTTCTCCATTGTTTCATTTAGAGGTCGTTTTTTTTTTAATTGGCAGGTGTTTGACCACTATCTTTCCTGATGTTAAAGTGATGATACGTCTACAATGGATCACACCTGCCTATTCACCTATGACTTGAAAACACTATATTTTGTGGAAACACAGACAATAAATTACACTCGTTTGAAGACACATTTTCAAAATCGAATAACTATTTTTTCTAGCACCCTCCGCGCCAAAGAAACTGGTTTATTGAGCCGGCTTGTGCAGCGCTACCGTGGATCGGAAACATTTGAGTGTTCATCGCAATCGCTCGTCCAAACACAGTTCTTGCAAATCGTCTACCCGCTCACCTTATTGATGGGATCTTACGTACTGTGTGGACTTATACTGTGCATAGAAATATTTTACTCTAAGAGGTATAGAGTGTGGCCTTATGTTAATTAAATAAAATACATAACATAGGCATAATGCGTGACTAAATTATTAATAAACAAGTGTCATCTATAGTTGTATGCGTTTGAATTGTAAATGCAATACGCTCGTTAAGTTTTTATTGTATTTTCTTCGGGTGGCTTACAGCATTAGTTAAAAAATAACAATATATTACACTGTTTCTACGGCTGTAACGTGGTACTTACGCGTAGTCGATATCGACAATTGTCGATCGTGATATCGACTACGCGTTAGTTTCACGTTATACCCGTAGAAACAGTGTGATTATGAAGGTGAGTTTTAGAAATAATAATAATACAATTTAAAATGAATGTCCGCACCGTTTGTGCTCGCCGGTTGTGGAATGTCTATTGTATTGTATTGTTTGTTTTTGACGTGATAACGTTTTATAAATTGATGAATACCAGCAACACTCATGAAAAATAGTAACGTTCCGCGTAACGTTTCACCTGAGTTTTGTATTACATAAAATAATCAAGTCAAAGTCAAAGTCATTAATGATTATGACGTTATCACATAAATCTATCGTCCGTAAACCGACTTTACAGACAACCAATTTTTTTTTGTTTAGAATCAGCATCGATAACTTGTAGTAACTGTGTTGGGGCGTACATTTTCTGATACGAATTACTCCTACTTCTATTTTTCTACGATTAAGAGTGAGATAAGTGATCCCTAGTGTCGTGTTCAGCTAAGTGTTTCCGTGCTTTAAAAATGCGTTAACTCATCTATCTGTGATCATCACATTTTTTTTTTGCTCCGGCTGGTATTTGAACCCATGGTCCCAGGATCAGATCACCGACTACTTGTTTATACACGCCCTTGTTTATATTATTTTTCTGAACGAGTGAATTGTTTTGTTTCGTTTGGTCAGCAAATGTAACACTGATAAAAATTCATTTGATTCCACAAAATCGAGGCACGTTTCTTCCATTCTAATCGAGTTGAATACAAGATCACGATGGCGCGTCGCAATTGAATTCCCTTTGAAACGTGAAGGGTTTCATCCGACGTCCTACCGCTAACTTAAACATTATTTTGTAGGCACGGTCGAAATGGACGTTGCCGTAATGGGGAGGGATAAAGTTATGGGAGTAAAGGAGTGTAGAAATAGTTAAATGTATTCGTTATCAAGATAAGGATAATTTTAAAATAAGATGTACCCTTAATTTTAAGAAATTAAGGGATAATTTTAAAATAAGATGTACCCTTAATTTCAAGACATTAAGGGTACATCTTATTTTAAAATTATCCTTATCTTGATACATCTTAAAGTACACAGATCTCAAGTACATCTTATTTTAAAATTTCAATGCTATTCCAAAGTTAAAACTCCCAAGTTTAGACTAGTTGGTTATTTCCGACTAAATATCTGTATTACTAGCTACGCCCTGCGGTTGTACCCGTGTGGTGATGATTAATGATGATGATGATGATGACGCCTATGTGTTATTTTAGCACCTGAAGATACCAAATTTAATCCAAATCTAGCCGTTTGAGCGTGAAAGAGACAATATAGGTACATCCATGCTCACAAACTTTCGCATGCCACTAATATTGTAAATGTAGTTTGGATGGAAAGATATTTGTTGCACTTTAACGCAAAAACTACTGAACGGATTCCAAAAAAAATCGGTACGGAGATAGAACCCTGGAATAACAATTTCGATGAAATTTGGTATAGAGATAGGTTAGATCCTGGAATAACACATATACTACTAAACTATCCCGAAAAAACATAGTGCCCGCGGGATAATTGAGGTAGCCGGAAAACCGTAAACCGCAATATAGTTAGTAGTTTAAAAAAATACAAAAACCAACTTTCACTGCTCAAGGAAGGGCTCGACATTTTCTTGAAAATAAAGTGAAGCGATCTTGATGAATTTTCTTTGAAAGCAACTTGAAAATTTATAAATCGGATCCATAAATGCGCACGGTACAAAAAAAAAGAACAATTGATAAAAAAATATTGAAAATTATGACTAACTTATTGTTTTCACTTGTACAATAATTCTACGAAAACAAATTAGAAGCGACATTTCCAAAAATATTTCTTTTCTGGCAGCAACGCATTCTATAACAGCTAGTGATAAATAATGATTACATAACAGAGTACTGTCTCTTTAGTTAATACAAACATTACGTACTTACTCACTATAAATATAAAGGAGGGACAAAGGCCTCCTCATGTTTTAATCAATTATAGGTTTCATTCAACCGAAGTGAGAGGAAAATAAAAACTCTGTAAAGGGCCTGCTGGTAACTATAATTGTTCTTATTATAACAGATGCACAAGGTTTTTGGAGAATAACATTACATCTGTGAGAGACTAATTGGTTAAAGTACCTAAGCTTCTATTTTACGTATTCTGTCGCCGGGTCAGTGTTAAAATAAATACCTTTGAAGCGATGATAGCTCAGCGGGCGGTGCGTCGGCTGTCAAACTGACAGACACTGGTTCGATCCCAACAAGCGAGGTCCCGGTGAAAGTAACACCGTTATCAAATTCCCAGCATGATGGTAGGGTACTTTCGAGTACTCGCGTCAGGTCATGTTACACTGATCGAAAATTCGTAAAGCGCGTGATTTCGTCAACGTCTTCGACCAAGACGGAGGGAGAGTAACTGTAATGTGATATAAATTATCGTGTTTGTGTGGGATAGCGCAATAAATAAATAAAGTATTTTACCACATCAACTTTTATACTGATAAATAAAGCAATTCGTGCGAATTTATTCCGTAATTGGAAATTTCTACCAAGCGCAGCATAGGACGGCCACCGACCAGGTGGACAAAGGACCTGACTAAGATCGCAGGCAAGGGCTGGATGCGGGCCGCTTCCAACAGGTCCTTGTGGAAATCAATGGGGGAGGCCTACGTCCAGCAGTGGGCGTCCTATGGCTGAGATGATGATAATGATATTCCATAACCATTCCAAAATATTCAAAAATGCACAACGTTAATGTTCAAGTTTTAACTTCTGCTGGCACTCCCGGAGTGCAACCCGTTGTTTTTTTCCCCATTTCAGTGGTCTTTGCTACTCACGTGTGTATGTCAAACGATTTCTTCACCCGCTATTAGAAAGTCGTCCAAGTAGACGTAACACTTTTCAGTTATTGGAGTGTAACTCAAAAATTGCTTGTCCGATTTTGATGAAATTTAAATGTGGCCACCTTGGAGATACACTCTATTAAACAAAAAATGAATATTGAGAATCGGTCTAAAAATGGGGAAGACATCAGTGAATATACATATAAATATATATATATATAGCGTACAACCGATTTACTCAACCGTCACAATAATGATTGACTGGTCGGTTGGCGCAGTTGGTAGCACCCTGCCTTCTGAGCCGCTGGTCCCGGGTTCGATTCCCGGACAGGTCAAACATTTGTGTGTATGAACATGTCTGTTTGACCTGTGTCTGGGTGTGTATATGTATATAAGTATATATATCAGTCATCAGGTTACCATAGTACAGGCTCTGCCTAGTTTGGGACCTGAAGACCTTGTGTGAATGTTTAAAAAAAAAAAAAAAAAAAAAAAAAAAATGAGGGTAAGTAAATCAATGAAAATCAGTTTTAGTTAGAGCGAACAAGAATGATCTCCATTTAACCACTACCAATATTAGTTTAGAGGGCTGTCCAAACAACGGCCCGCGGCTTTATTTTGTGCGGCCTGCGACGCATGTCAGAATTATATTAAAGTTAATCAGAAAATAGTTTTGGACATAAATAGTTTGGAAATACAAGAATTATCTGCACGGAATAAAGCCGAAATAACACATCTTCAAACCTTAGGAGCCACTTTAGTAACTGAAACATTTTAAAGACATGTCTAGAACTTTGTATCGCAAACGATTATTTTTGAGATCAATAGTAGTGTCAGGTAACAGGTCAAAGGTGTAATAGAGGTTAAATAAAATATAGTATTTGATGTTCAGATTTTATTTTAAATAGGTCTATTAGTAATAATTATATTAATATACTATGCGCTTAAGCAATACTGAACAAAACAATAAACTTTACAATATGACAAACATTCATATGATACCATTCTATTTATAAAATTATTAAATAAGAAATATCGCATTCGAATTGCCACGGTAACAAATTTTGGCTGAAACTAAAATTATATTTACAATAGAAAATAAAACATTATATAAATTAGGTGATCATACTGAGGGTGTTATAAAAATGTATATTCATCGAAAATTCTACTAATCATGCAATATTCATGTTTTACAAAAATCCAAAATTTCACATCAATTCCTAATCTTTAGGTAATCGTTAACACGTAACCTTATCTATTAGGTATTATAACAGATAATTGTTATCAATCCCACACAGTACCTATTAAAAATAAGGCTTGAAACCACAGCTCTAAGGCAACACAAGAATATAAATTATTGTTTTTTGCCTTACGACTTAGTGGGATTTCACCTTTATGCGTGTTTATTTCAAGTTCAATTTGCCTATAAAAGGTACAAGAGATATGTTAAAATGCTTTCTCTCTATACAAATACGTCACAACTGTTTTATTAAGTTCGTAAATTTAACTGAAAAATAGAGCGTGATAAAAAGTCACGTAAAGTGAAAATATTTTACAATAAATCGCCGACTAACGAATAGTAAGTCATCGCATTAAACATACATTTCATTGAAAATCGTTATTTATGGTCAATTAAATCACACATTGCTTAAAGTTTAGTAAAATGTAAAAATAAAATAAAAATGTATGGAATATCATGCAGTCTTTGATTGACCACTCAGTCAGTTTCAGCACTAGCTTAGGGCGGGGTTACACTGGAGTCAACGCAATTAGGCGCAGCGCTATTATTTAGTCAAAATCTAACATTTATGACTATTATCAATCAGTAAAATATCAAGTATTTTATAACATGTAATGAAGATTGTAGCCGTTTGTATTTCTTATTTGATATTCAGTTTCATTTGACTTTCATCTTAACTTTTTCCCAACTCGCTACAAGGGTGCTTATTATAACAAACAATAAGCTTATCGTAGCGCCATCTTCAATAAATCTATTGAGATAATTAGCTAAAACTAAAAATAATGAATGCACTGAGCTTTATTGCGTTAACTAAGTTTACAGAAGAGTAAAAATTGTATAAAATGGAAAGAATTCCGTGATCAAAATTAGGCATCACATTTTGAAGCACAATAGTTGAAAAAATGAATCAAAAAATGGCAGCAATATTATTCGTTGTCGCCTTAGATAATATATTAATAATTATGACGGAAAAGTTAATAAACTGTATGCGTAATTGTAAATTTTTATACATATTTACTTTTCCAACGTACTTTAAAACTCTAAATGTTCACAAAACGACGTAAACTTGTCAAAAAACCAAAGTCGAAAAATTCCAAGCTACAAAAATGTTAACTATCAAACTATTCCGACAACACGTAAAGGTACGTAGTTTATAGTTCTGTATTTTGCATAATGAATAAATATATAAAAGAGACAGTATGACAATCGTGATTGGTAAATAATTTGACTCCGACGCTTTTGATTTCAATGCAAACTCATACTCTATATTTATTAAACTGTATCTTAAACATCACAAATAAGTCAACATTACTGTTTAAATCAGAAAAACAATAACTTTGTAGTGTCGAATGTCCTTTTTAGCATTGAATCTCATATTTTGTGACTTATTATTTTGTATCACACGACTAATCGTCATTCAACATTGAAAATATCACGTGTGTACAATTACCCTAACACTTACAGACAGTATCCTACTGAGATATAGACATATATTATGTTTACAGAATTTTGCTAGAAATCCGACTATATTTTTTAAATTCCAATTGCCTCATCTAAGAGTAGTCAGCATAGACGAAGTATTATATAGGTCTATGGTAGTCAGTAACATCAGTACAATTATACTGCGCATGTTGCATGTCAATAATTCTATATTTTAAGAAGACGTCCTAAAATATATTCTGCAATATCAGGACTAAGATGTCTTGCTATAAACTGAATGATTTATCCATTGTCAAATTGATTTCTAATTTTTTTATATACACCACAATTACATAAATATACTATGTATACTTCAGTTCACTATGTAAATAGGTCACCATTCGTGCCCGATTATAGGCCTTATAGTAAAGTCTACCACTCGATTTTAGAATTAAGAGAAGGTTCTTAAACACACATCAAGATCATAATATGACACAACCCGTCTAAAAAAACTAATAAGTATAACACCTATGTAGCCCTTCCTTTCTTTATAAAGGTCAAAATTACAGCTCAAATTTCAAAGATCGTTAGTTCAATTCTTTTGTCGCTCTCTGGAATCTTCTCTACATACACCCCTTGGCGGCGAATCTCTACCTTTAACGTTGACTTTAGAGGTTTTTCGTGATCTTTTGAACTTTGCTACGTCATCACCGAACACATCACCTGTTCTCAAAGCTGAGATGAGGTCATCGAATTCTCCCTTCTGTCCGTTTGTTAAGGTTCCATCGCGGGAACTGTCTGACCCATTGTCCGTGGATCCGTTGGACTTGCCCAGGGATTTGCCGACAGAAGATAGAAGGCTGGATTGCTTGCGCTCCATTGTGCGGCGTTTAAGCTGTGGATAAATGTCACGGAATCGTAATACAGTTTAAGTACAATTCTCTGGATTGGTCAATTTTTAAATGAGAAAAAAAACTTTTATGTTTACCCTAATCGTCTGTAGATTATGGTATCGCTTGATCCGAGAAATATCAATACCTTTTGAGAAGATCTAAAAATGTATGATAACATCTCCAGTTGTGTGCCTAAAAATAGTCCTTTTCGAAGGTTTCTCGAATGAGATAGGTTTGAAAAAATTATACGATAAGAATAACAACAAGTAAATGTTTAATGATATTTGTAATTTGAAAATACAAGTCTTTTAGAGCCCGGCTAGGAAGTTTCACACAGGGAGAAAGTTTTTTAGAACTTATTATATACGCCACAAGCTGCACTCGTTGCTTACCATGGCTATGTGTCATCTTTGTTACGTTATGGTTTAATTATATGGGGAAACTCAGTGCACTGGGAAAGGGCATTTAAGGTACAGAAAAAGTGTATCAGGGCATTGTGTTGCGCACACTTTTTAGCGCCCTGTAGACCTTTGTTTAAACAAATAAATGTTCTGCCTTTGCCATCGCTGTATGTGTATGAAATTTGTCTATTTGTTCAAAGTCATCGCTCCCTATTCCCATTAATACGTGATTTACCTAGAAGAGAACGACAGAAACGGCGTAAATATAAATTAATCATTCCTGAGCAAAGAGTATGTGCATATAGTAATAATGTATACTGTATGGCTATCACCATCTACAATAAATTGCCTGATTGTTTTAAAGAATTTAATTTTAATAGTTTTAAATATAAGTTATTCAAATTTCTTATTGACAAATGTTATTACGATGTAAATGAATTTTTGAAAGACAAGCTTAATGAAATAAATATATAATTTTAAAAGTTTAACTATAATATATGTCCATAGAAATATTTGTACACCTGTCTAGGTAGAATATTTGATACTTGTATTTCATAAAACACCTACTATAAGACAATATTCTTTCAAATAAACCTATTTTGTTTGTTTGTTTGTTGTTATTGCAAAGTGTTTTTACCTCCTGCTCATGTCTGGTTCTCCTCTCCTCTTCATCCCTCCGTCTCCGTATAGCATCACACTCCGCCCTGGCCTCCACCAGTTGTGTGAGGAACGAGTCCATGGCACCGAACAACAGTTCTGGAGACGTGCTCGGCTCTTCGCCGAATGCGTGTGCGCACGCCTCTAACCGACTCTTCATATCCTGGGAAATAAACAAATAATGTATTTACAAACACGAAAGTTGACGGTAACTAACAAAGACTTCAGTTTTTAGCAACTTACACTATTCTAAGATATTCTAGAGTGCCATAGAAATTTCTATTATACTTATACAACTATAACAGCTTTCAACTCTCCTAGCATAATACTTTCATTCTTTGGCAACTAACACAGTTTATTTAATATTTTCACTAATCAAATTTTTTAACTTTATTTTCCTTTTTTCTGGTGTAAGACACAGTTCAAGCGCATTCGTCGTTACACCGAGAATTTTGGATAAAGGAAAAATATGGTCGCTCGGAAATAATATTTCACTAATAAATAACCAAATATATTTCACTGACAAAAAACCAAATGAAATCAGTTATTATTCAATCAGCAATAACCTTCATTCACAAGAATACTCATGCCCATAGGCAGGAATGCATTTATTTTAATTAGTGTGATGGTAAGGCCCGATGATTTTCTAGCTCTGTTTTAAAGCATATTTGCAAAGAAAGAAAGAAAGAACAGCAAAGAATATATTTACTTCGGACATAGACAACACTACAATACAGTCACACATAGAAAAGACATACATAATTACCTATTATGTGTATACCAAAAGATACAAAAGGGACAATATAAATAAGGACAGAATTAAAACATTCAGTATTGTAGTTGATGCGCGATGCCAGAAATCAGTCCTTAATCAGCATGCGAGGGTTTGACAACCTTCGCGCTGCTTTAATTTCCGATACATTTTAAAGAATCTTGTATTGCCTACAATACTTACTTGAAACAGATCTTCAAGTTGCGTGAATGTACAGACAGCATGAGCGTGGAACTCCCTCATCACGGGCAGGAATGCATCGTGAGAATGCGGCGACGAGGGTAGAGCAGCATGGTACTCCAACTCTTTGGCGACTTCTTTGAGTCCAGCGCGAAGTGCGTTTACATCCTTCTCCAGTTGTTCGACGCAGACTTTAGCAGCAGCACGAACGTGAGGCAGATCCTCTTCCAGTAGGAGGACGTCTTTGAACTGGTAATATACAAGGAAGAGTTGTTACGATATTTATATATATTTATTTTTAGTCACACCAGAACCACAGTCGTCTGATTTTTCAAAAATCGACGTTAGAGATAGCACAAACGCACCGATATAAATACTTCATTATTGACCTTCGTTTTGGAAGAACGATGTATGGAACAGCCTATTTCGCAATATATTGTACGATTTTCCAACCGAATCGATTGGAACCGATGCTATGAGAATATAAAATTAGCTATTCCATGCTGGTTGTTAGACTTCAGATCACATTGAGAAAAGAAATGGAAGAACAGAGAAAGTATATTTGAATCCTTTTAAATTGGCCGAATATAATATTCAGGTTTATGGTAGCGCGACCCATAAATAGACGAATCAAAAATAACAAGACGTTAAGTCGTATCACAGCGGCTAAGTAGTCAAGTTGACGGCAAGTGAGATGGAAAATATTGATTCGAACTCCATTCGTGTTAAAAATTATCCTGTCTTAATTCCAAAGCAAATTTTTTGCTAAGCAGACTTCGGCAGAGCTCGTACAACATACGATAAAATTCAGAAAAGTTATACAATAAAATTATACTATACTAGATAGATATGAAGCGATGTTGACGACCGTTAGTTCAATCCCCACTCCTGGTTTCTCCTCTCGGAGTTAATAACACCGTGATTAAATCTAATTTCTAATTTTAATTTCATCTACCTAAGGTTCCTCATATTGTGCGTACTATTTTTTAAAACGTCGCTGAATGTTTTCATTCTTATTTAATAATATTTTTCTAATTTGATTGCATTATTTTATCCAACATAGCCATTTCCAATACCAGTTTTATTTTTTTCTTGTTTTTTGTGATGATAAGTACTTTCACTTTTCTTTCAAGGTTCAATTTTCAAGTTTTAGTGTTACTCACATGGTAATTCGAATAATTTCCATATTTATAATATAAGTGATAACGTCATGTATTATTGTGTAATTATGGTCGTTATTCCTTTAGTACACAATACACTGCTATAAAATATTCATCCGTGACGTCACGAACTAGTCCGAACTGGAGAACAGCTCTGGTGTATAACCAGCATTGCTGAGTTGGCACCGTATACATTTAGCATTGTATTGTGACCTTTATATTGTCATATTTCTTTTATTCTTACAAGTAAACTTATTTCATTCATTTATTCATTCAAGTCCACACCATGATAGAAGGGTACTTTCCAGTATCGCCTGGTAAGATACTACCCTCACGTTAGAAAAACTATCACAAAAATCAAAATGTACTAATATGATTCCATGAGTGTGCATCAACCTAGAAACATAAGAAAGCGAGATAGACGCTAAACCTAAAAATAATAAAATCAAACACAATCCTACCTGTGTTTCCAGCATTTCGACTAGGTAGTGCAGAAGAGTGGTGTTCCTCGTAACGCTAGATTTGGTGTCAGCGAGCTTGTTCAACGACGATAGACGGAAACCTGACGCGTTGCCACGCGCACCTCTGGAAATTAATAACTCGCCGGTAAAATACATGTGGATCTAATAAGCGACGATTATATCTAGCAGTAATGATAATTAAATAAGCACCAAACGATGATGAAAATTCTTAATAAATATGTACAACGCGTATCGTGATGTCAGACGACGCAAATAAAATTTTTAATTTAATTACCTCATCCGAACAAAAAAATAAGTTAGTTCATCAATTGGTGACGTGGGTATAAACCTAATCATGGATTGAATATTATGGTATATATAGTAATAGTATATCTATATTTGTTGCATTCATGTGCAATTACTTGTTTCGTTTTTAATATTATAATGCTTTTTTTTTCATTTATTAACATGAAACTTATTTGATGAACTGACTATGACTATGAATTTTGATAGATTTTGCAGCCCTTAGAGAACAGCTTGAGAACAGTGTTATTTCATTAAATAGCATTACGGGTAATGCATACGAAATTATCTGTTATACATATCAAACCTGTGCAGGAAATTTATATCAAAAAATACAACAACGTATTTGTTCAAAATCAATTGTCGTGCGTCATACTCTCAAAAACACGAAAATGTCTCAGATTTGTTTTTTGTTTTCCTTGTTCTTACAACCAAGACCCCGTACTAGGATTCACTGATTCGTGGGAGGCATGGACACACTAACATCCAAGACTCGGGATAAACATCGATGCTCATCACATAAATATTTGAATTCAAACCCAGGGTCCCGGGAACCAGAAATCATATCACTGAGCTCTGACAATTGTAGTCAAACATTAGACTTGATTCAAATGTTACCTATTCATATAGTTGCCAAGAGCTAGAACGATTTCCAAAAGCACTCGAAGCCGTCTCGATCGCGTCATATCTCTGGCGGCTCGAAGGACCACAGCGGCTCGAGACGTCGCTTCAGCGGCGGCCGCACTGAATTTCTTCTTGAAGAGTAACGTGCGGACCCGCTGGTGATAATGTGGGATTCTGTAATATAAATTAAATAATATTTTTAACTGTTCCCTTATCGCAAGTACTATGTATAATTAAAAAATAACTTATAGTGTAGTAAAGTATAGGATTGTTCAGATTATATTCACTTTGATTATTAACATGAAGATAATAAGTGCATTTTGATCCTTGAACGAACTTTTTGTCTTTAAAGTTCTTTTGGTTTTCTATTCACAATAGAAAACACAAAAGCATCTAAGCAGCCTAAGGTCAGTACAACGTGAGGAAATCTATATTTATTTTCGACGATTCTTCCTAGAGAATTGGTCTCTGCTCTCGACTCGGAGTGCCTTAAAACTTATCTATCAGTCAATTTGCAAACCTATCTTACAGATATGACAGCATGGCCTATCAACTCTGTCCAGTGTACTACTGGACGCGGTCGATATGCTAGCCTGTCCATCTTGTCGTGGTCCATTGCACTATGGCTGCCTTCCTTATCACTACTAAGTTTAAGCTGGAGAAAGTTGTGTTATTTATTTGAAGTGTATTAGAACCACTTACTTGGATATCTCGTATAAGAACCGGTCAGCTCGCGCCATGCTGTCCAGCTCATCTTGATGCTCCTCGAGTAAGGCAGCCTCCTCAGCACTCGGAGTGAACTTGAGGAGTTGTTCCACCATATCTATGGGAAGTTGCTCTCCGCTGTCCATTCGGAGTATGGCACTGAAATGTTATATTTACAATTTATAACATTTACAGGTTAAATTACATAGCATGGATGTCACTTTTTTCCGAGCCGGAGACTATTAGATACAAAGATCGTTGGCACGGAATTGTTTAAATTCACAGACACTGTATCTGTAGATTTCAAAAGTTACGATATTAAACAAATATCGGAGCTTAAATAGCGCGTCGCTTCACTATCGACAAGAAAAAACTGCATATATGCAGTATTATTGGCCTAATATTATTTGGCTATGATTGCTGGTCTATATTCATAGGCGTAATAATTATAGCATTTCATAGGCGTGCTCCTGTCAAAATTATAACATAAATGTTTGAACTGAGTATAATTAAAATTTCCAATCGTACATACCGACAGATCTCTTCATCAGACATCTTGAGCTTGGACAGTAGGATTGTGCAGTTCTGAGCTCGTCTCCCATCGATCACAGATAAAATCTTTGTGCGAGGCTTCGCGCCCAACTGGCGGAGATCTTCCACTGATCCCTCGTTCTGCAAAAAACAATGTGACAGATTGATGGATGGCTTTTGACCATTATTAACTTAGATATCGGTCTCAAACAAAAAGATATGTGATGTTTACAGAAAATTTGATGTCATTATCGCTGCTGGAAATAGGCATCCCACATCGAACTCCACAAAGATCGGCAAGAATTCGCATCTTATAGATTTTATATATAGATACGGGATATAAATTAAAATATATAACAATTTCAATCTGGAGAAAGGCTTCTGGTTTTTTCTTTGTGGAATCTGGTAATGAGTGAATGTTCTTGTCGCTTCAGGACAGTTACGTGGACTTTTAAAATTTGAATGAGGGTTTTTTGTGACATATTAACATCATTTTTACTATTTGGATTGTGGAAAAGCCTGTTAGAATTGACAACGGGCGGTAAAGACGTGCTGCCAAACCCAACTCCTACTTCACCGGTTTCCTGAAGTAATCCGTTTTCATCCGAGCCACGCGTGTATATTCAGTAGCCACTTAAAATAATTTTATTTTCTCGAAGCTGTTCGCATTAAGCCTCCTTAGTCCATCGCTAGTATGAGTTTCTAATTCTACGATAGACGAAGACCCGACAAACGATAACAACCCACACACGTTATTTATTTATTTACTTTATTCGAAGACCAACAGCCGTTATACATAGTGGACAGAATAATACATAGCTGGAGGCCAATAACAGGTCCTCGAGTACAGTTATATACATATAGTTATTATATTTACCTGAACTCCATTCTTTTGATAAGCGCAGAACATCTTGTCAATAGTGTGAAGATCCATAGCATTATAGAGCTTGGTGTCATCCAACTCCTGCCAAATGGTTCCATGTAGTTTTGTATCGGGGAGTTTGCTCCAGTTGAAACTCTTCAGAGGGTTACCAGGGGTTGGCACGTTCTTCTTCTGTTTAGGGGCGGCAGGTGCCGAGGGCGGTATAGGGGCTAGAGGGGCCGGTGGAGGGGCGGGGGGTAGTGGAGCGCAAGGCAGGGGTGGACAAAGGGGTGGAGGTGGGGGTGGTACGGTACATGTTTCGATGACGGCGCTTTTGAGGTTGCTGACCTGAAATGTCAAAGGATTATTTAATTATTTTACGTTATGCATCAGAAGAAGTGAATATTTTGAATTATTTTATTTGAATTTTGAATACATTGAATAGCGAAAGTCTAAAAATTACAATCAGGAATAAAATTTAATGACTTTTTCCTTTTTTTTACTATAAACTTCGGGAATTTTGTGATTTGAAAACCAGCCGTCCGGATTGTTTATCATGCCTCCCGCGACACAGAGAATCTTTGTGCTTGGGGATCGTAACTAACATTATGGTCTTGTTGCGAAAAAAGCCGACAAAATAAGATTTTTTTTAATTTACTTGGGAAAGTATATATCAACTCCGAAATAGCCGGACTATGATTTTTCTGGAAAATGTATTTTATTTACCTTAGCATCGTCTGGTATGCTTCCTTCGCTGACTAGTTTCTCGAATCTCGCTCTCTCTGCTCTCTCTTGATTCAGCTGAAATTTGACATTATTATTTTAGCACGAAGCATTTTTGCACATTTATGGTTAGTTAGGGATAAAAACTTACCAGAGCACACGTTTCCAAGTCCTGGTCTCTTAGGGCCTTCTTGATCTAATATGAACTAAAGTCTATCCGCTGAGAGAATGCGTTTTACAGTGCATGTTTGTATTATCATCAAATAAACAGTAAAAATATTTTTAAGTAAATTAAAATGTCTGATTTAATTTATCAGAGGAAGCTGAAAAGTAGCAAAAGCTTTTTCAAGCTTTAATTTAATCTCAATAGCAATATATGGGTTTGGTACGGGCATGTCATGAAGAAGAATGAGAAACAACGGAAAGTACTGAGCATGACTGTATGTAGGTATATGGATATAGGAAAAGAGAGCCGAAAAGATATGAATGGAGTGCACAAAGAATTATATTCTTAAGCAAGATTGGTAACAATTAATGATAAAATGGAATGGAAGAGGATAATATTTTGTGGAGAATAATTAAATGCCCAACGACGCAAGAATATATAGTAACTGGACCGTATATGTAACTTTGAAATTAGGAAAACATATTGCTATAACAAATCACATTCTCTCATCGGCGCTACTCTAATATCAAGCATTACTCAGAAAAGACTTCAGGAAAAATATTTTAGAAAAATGTTCAACACAGTAGCTATTCCATTTAATTCGTATTTATATCACCTCAGCCATAAAACATTCACTGCTGGACATAGCCTCCCCCGTCCCTTTTTTAGATGGAGGTTGCCAGTACTCACTACGCTTGGGAGGTGGGTTGGCGAGCGCAGTATGTTGATTATAATAATGTTAATGGCAATATTGGCGTATAAGTTGAAATAAATTTTAAAAATAAACAGATTTAAGAGACACATGGTAGATATTTCATTTTAGTCAAGAACAGCGTACATACTGGTAAAAATTATACCAGTTAAGTTATATATTGAAGATAATAGGTATATATAATTACCTGATATCTAAGAAGTGTGAGCTAGCTGGGTAAATCCCACCCTTATTGACTGAATATTTTGAGAATTCCATAACATTATTTCGTTACCACCACCAAATATGACTTTGATGTTCACCTTGACCTAATTAACAATGAATGACCTCGTCATCAATTTGACACGTAGCGCATGATAGAGCGAGCTAAGTATTAAGAGTGGTACAATCCATTTTCACCGTATCTTTAGAAAAGCTTAAAAATGTTTACTTTACCTTGACGACCATCACCAAATATGACTTTGAGCTTCAATGGCCCTGACCATATTAGTAATTAATAATGACCTGCTGTTCAAGCTGATGCGCCCTACACGCGGTGGAGCGGGCTCGTTCTGTGGACTCCATATGGGCCGCAGTTTCCTTCTCCAAACGATCCTTGAGCCGAGACACGACGCCTTCCAATTCTTCACGCTCCTGGGATTGCTGGTCCACTTGCTTCTCCTGTTAGTCGTTAGCGCATGCATGGTATTAAGCTCGAAGCACGATGGTATAGGATCAAATGACATGGTTTGACAGGCGCAATTCATATTAATCTATTAATAAACCCTTTTATTTATAGTATTACGCCAGCGCAAACAAAGAACAAATGTAGTATTCTTTGCTCTGCCTAGTTTGGGACCTGAAGACCTTGTGAGACTGTTAATAAAAAATAATAAAAAAAAAGTTTTATTCAAAACATCAAATATTTTTTTAAATATATCTATTACATTATTAATTATTATTGATGTCTCGAACCGCTATTACAAACATCTGACAAAGAAAATAATTTCAAAGGAACTATTAAAAAAGAAGTATAATCTTATATAGATAGAAAGTTAAATACTTATACAAATTGATTACAGAAATCTGATGAAGGTAGTTCAGTCCTCACATGACGACTTATTTTCGTAAAACTACCCGTAAACATCAAATCGTAGGATTTGCAATGAGTAATACACTATTAGGAATTTGAATATTATCGTATTGTAATTTGAATATAATATTATAATATTATTTTATTTTATTATACTATTATTTTAATATGATAATATTATTATCATATTATATATACGATAATATAATTACCGGTACTTACTACCGGTCATTTAAACGGTTATTTTGTATTTTACCTACATATCATAACATTATACCATAGGTACTTTGGATTGGTAAAAATCGTTTATCCTTTGTTTTTTGGTGTTTATAAGACTTTTAGGATGAATGGAAAATCTGACCATTACCTGATGGATGGTTAACTGATATCAAAATATAATTAGAATCCTGGTGGCGAAGCTACATGCAGTGGCACATTTGTGTGGAGAGAGTTATAGTGGCACAAAGATATACGAGAGGTTGCTTCTTACAGAAAAATAAAGCAAATGTCAAACTGACTTTAGTCTAATATTGATCAGCAATATATGTGTCTCACTCTATTGCTCATGTTGGTCGTGTCGTCCTATCTTCCTTGCTTTAAACGCTAAGATTTAATTGGTTAGATATTTGTGCTTTCTGAATTTATTTATTTTTTAATCACACTCAGACCTCCCATATTATACTTTATATTGCAATCAATTTCTGGTGCATTTCTGTTACTACCACAGTTATTTGTGCAGTCGTGATGTCATTCATCATGTGTTCTTTCTAGAATCGGAGCGACGGCGACGGCCATTGTATGTACGAGTACATATCGTGAAACACATTTGTAACGAGTACATATGTGTTTCATTTTTTTGTAGTATCGTGTGTATTAATTATTTTATTTTAAACAAGTATCCTGTCGTCCGAGCTGTCCAAAAGCAACCTTTCGCATGTTCTCTTTAGCGCCCCAAAAATCTGCTGTGCCAACAGTACTTGTTGAATTTCATAATTTCACCAAAAATTTAGAAAAACTTAATTTTCACATATTAATTTGACTTTTTTGTTTAAATTTTGAATAGCCACACTACAGGCTGATTATGCCAAAACCTAAATATACCCTGAATAATTTACCTTCAATTCATCAAACTTCCAGAACGATAAATGAGGATCTATACCTTTTTTCTTATTAAAACCTTAGCCTTTCCAAGATCGAGATCCGCAATTATCCTCCTAAATTCTATATCAAATTCGGTCGTAAACCAAGCAATATGCTCATACCTTCTTAGCCAGTTCAGTGGCCAAATCAACGTTCTCACGTTCTAGGTTGTCAGCCTTAGTTCTAGCAGCCACCAGTTCTTCTTCCTTGGCTAGAAGATGGACGATCTCTCCGACATTGATTTCTAATGGGGCTACGTCAGGATCGTAGATTGGCTGGAAAATATATGGTGTTTTAGATGAAGTCTAATATAACGCGCACTACTCCATCGCACCCAGTAAGTAAAAAGTTCGTAAAGTGTTCAAGAAATATATTACTAGCCCAGTCAAGATGTTAGTTTAGTAATAAGGAGAAAAAAACAATGCAGAACATCATTTAAATAATCCTATGTTCATGCGTTTGAACAAATAGAAAAAAAATGAGAGGATCCGTAAAAGCACGAAATTAACTGACATAGCCCACTTTAAACAAGTTAAAGTGGCAGTGGGCAGGGCACACATCTCGTAAGACTAATGTCGGATAGGCTCAAGGATAGGTTATCAAATGGCAGGCCATGAATCGGCAAGCGCAATGTAGGAGTCTACCAATAAGATGGTCTACATTACCGCAGTATCGCAGAGAGAAGCTGGATGCGAAGCGCAACCAAACCTTGCCAGTCCGTAGTTTATTTTAATTCGACCCTTTTGGTGATCAAGGAAACAGTCACAATAATATGTCCAGCAGTGGTATCCTATGGCTGAGATAAAGATTATGATGATTTTAACAATTTTCATAGTACATCATTTAATTTTCCATTCGAATGATCTTAAAAGATAGTGCCCCATCCAGTGTCACAATGTTCAATTAATGCTCAGAATAAATCCTTTATCCCCTAACATTTACCTTGGCGGCTAAATCTCCAGTGCTGCTGGCACACTGGCTGCCCTGGTCGCTGGGCGCTCGAGACGAAGCAGAAGGTTGTTGCAGAACTACTTGCTGGACCACGCGGTCCAGGAGAAGCCAGTGCTGGGCCGCCGGATTATACTCCACTTGAAACAATAGAGATTTATAATGAAAGTTGCCAAAAGCTTGCACAAGCCAAGCTTTTGGAAGCGATGCTATCGCGTGAATTTCTCTACATGTTTTGTATTTTACATGATTTTGTTTTTGCCGAGTAGTTTTCTGAACGCAGCAAGGATTCCTATAATATTCATTCGATTTTTCCCATAAAACATTAATTTATGTAGTACTCGGTAAACAATTAAAAAAGATAATTAATTTGTCGCTAATCAACTAATTACGCTAATTAATCAAATGTAGTGAAAATTTTTCTAGCATATCTTTGCATGATGGTTAGAATCTATTTTGTGTAATCAGTCAAACCTATAAACACAATCAGACAGCGTTTACTCGTAAAATTTGTTTATGATGTGATTTTAGGGAAATGATTAACTTGCATATGTATGCAAGTTAATCATTTCCCTAAAATCGTGAAAAGCTAACGAATGCTCACAGGGTAAGAGGAGTAGATGTTCCAGCATAGACAGCATGTGAGGATAGGCGGCCGTGTGGCTGAGCTTCCTCCGCAACAGCTCGAACATGGCGTTAGCGCTCTTGGTGTCGACGTGTTCCTTGTCGAACCGCCGCGCCAGTTCGCGCTCGTCTTCGTTGCGCACCATCTCGAAGAACTCGATGTGACGGTCAAGCGTCTCGTTCTCGTATTTACGTAGCTTCTCGATTACTGGAATAAGGTACATTTAAGGAGTCAGTACGTCAATTTAGATGGATATGATCTACAAGGGTACACATATTATTTGCTAGTCTCGCCCCCAGGCTTAACACGCATGACAACGATTTTGCCTTTATCTCTATTCAGTCTTTGGAATAAAAAGTTTTTCCTATTTCTTTTTCTCGCCATAGGACATCCACTGCTGAACATGTGCCTCCCCAATATAGGGGGATTTGCCAATACTCGCCACGCTTGGCAGACGGGTTGGCGAGCGCAGTATGATTTACGATCCTCAGAAGACGCTGCTGCCCACTTTCTGGTACGTGATCCCTTAACCGACTCTTACGGCACCCGCGGGAAGAGATGGGGGAGTACTATTCTATGCCGGTACCAACACGGCCAATTTTCTATTTCTGACCGACTTTATATTCAAGGGAACTTCGTATCAAATCTCGTAGGCTTTCTGATGCTCGAAGCATTGTGCTGGCTTCCAGCCTATCCGTCAATCTGTGTTGGCCTATCCGTCAATCTGTGTTGGCCAGTGGACAATAAATAAATAATAACTAGCCTAATACACAAGACCAAGCAGGCCCAGGAGTGGGAACGTGTTGGGCTGACTATCCTTAGTTTTTTTAAATAATTTACAGATGTAACGTTTAACCACTATTTCACTTGAAAATCAGTGAACGTGTGGCCGAAGGTATAATCAGGCTAAACCTAGATGTTTATTAGCTACCATCTTGAGGGTGGTAGCTAGGCAGTCATGTACTCGAAAGTACCCTACTCCGATGCTGGGAATAATATCGGCGTTACCTTTGCCGGAAGCTCAGGCCGCTGGTGGGGATCGAACCAGCATGTCCGTCAGTTTGACAGCCGACGCTCTCACCGCCGCCTTATGCCGCTCTTTGAGCCTTACAGATATTATACTATTCAAAATTGAAACTGATCATCAGAGATTATCATTTGATCTTAGGTACCATACTTTTATTTGAAACGTTACCAACCTGGTTGTATTCCCAACATCAAGAGCTCATATCTCAAATGCAGCCTAAACTCCAAGCTTTCCTCGCCAGGTCCGTAGTTGAGAACAGCGTTGACGAAGGACATGATGGCAGTCTTCAGACCTAGATCATCCCGGTATGCGCCGGTGCTTCGATCTAGCTCGTTGACGATGCTTTGGAAGCGAGCACGTTCGCTTGCGTACGTTTGATAATGCACCATGGCTTCTAGCACCTGAAATTGAGTATTGAAAACAATTATAAAATCTGTAGTCTATGAAAAATAATTATGTGCCTCTGCTGGACAAATGCCTCCCAAAGATCTTTACAAGTATCGGTTGGAGACGGCATGCCTCCTGATTACGTTCGAAAAGTTTAACTACTGATGCTGCAATTGAGTATCTGATGAAGCTATATTACACATTCACAAAATAGGTACTTTATTTAAAACTCTGTAGGAATAATTAGAAAAATTTCAGTAGCATAATAACTTTCATTGTTTCTTAAATTTAGTATTTCTCGTATTGTATAAATATATTTATAATACCTGTAGTAGTTACTATGCCTGTGATCGATGACAATCTTCCAAAACTCAGCGTTTTAAAAAAGGCCAAGCGTGCGTTAGAAATAAGGTGCACCTCCACTGTATCGTAGATTTTATTAGGATAATCAGCCTGAGGTAGAGGTTGTTCCATTGACCGTCAGAGTGACGGTCGACCTTCAATACTCCGATGCTAACACGGCTTTACACTTTCCCTACTATCAGAGATTATCGCGGATTTTACATTAACTCTAGATATTCTACATTGCACTTGCTCGCCAAAGTGACTAGGCAACGAAAAGGAACTCACCTTTTTATGTCCTCCTGGTACTAAACATACAGCACCCAATATTTCCAAAGCGGCTACTTTAGTCTTCACATTTTCCGTGTCAAGCGATTGTGCTATCAGATCGATGCTGGTGGGGTGGGCTAGGACATGCGCTCGACCAGTCTGGAAGGAAGAAGATGGTTCTAATCTAAACTAACATTTTCTACAGCCATATACAGCGACTACAGAAACTCACAGACTATCGTCTCGTTGTTTATGAGTTACATACTTAATCAAGCAACCTCTTTGCTACTAAATTAAAAGAAAGAAAAGGTGAAAAACGTGTCACGAATAGGTACATTAAAGCCAGTAGCAGCTACTGCTGCCAACAATATTAAAAAGACACCCGAGCTATCTACAACTACCTACACCACCAAACCCATTGATAATAAATAGTATGGTTGATGTTTTAATTAAAACTTAAGACTTTGGGAAATTAGGTAAGTCAATATATCTTGTTCTGAAATGAAAATAATATTAATAATAAGCTCACTGCGGTTAACAGAGGCTTTAGTGATCTCTTGAACAAATTTTACAAGTCGATAGTGGAGTAATCTTTGTTGGTCCGTATATGACTATACGGACCAACAAAGATACGGATATTTAAGAAATATTCAATATAAGATCAGGGTTATTGTTTTTTTTACACTTATTGCCCGAACGGTTATCAAATTTCTAAAGAGACAAATACACAGTGGGACAGTAGCAATTTAAGGTAATATATTATCAGAAATGGAAGACTAATTTTATTTACACAGGGCAAATAACACGAGTCAATATATAATTATTATTCTTAAAAATATACCTCAACAGAAAAACATTTGCTTCATTGGATTATAAATATGTACAAACAAAATAATACCATATTGTACAAAATAATTTACATACAAATTATTTATGAATCCATTAAAATTTGACCTGTGGGCAAAGTAAGAAAAGCTTTTCTTCTTCTCAGCAGTTGGATATCCATTGCTGGACATATGCCTCCCCCATATAGGGGGGATTTGCCAATTCTCGCCACGCTTGGCAGACGGGTTGGCGAGCGCAGTATAATAATGGCGCTGCTGCCCACCTTCTGGTACGTGATCCCTTAGCCGACTCTTACGGCACCCACGGGAAGAGATGGGGGAATGCTATTCTAAGCCCGTACCACCACGGCACAAAAGCTTTTATTTATTCATTTTTAAAATTTAATGATGCGACTGTTTATGATACAAAGATTATAATTATAAAGATACAATTTGTTTTCATCGTCTTAGATTGGTCACTGTGGGTATTTGTGTTTTAATTTGCGTTGATATTTCAATTTTGGAATTGATATCTTCTTTATATTGAGTACTTACTCTGGATATAGGAACCATTTAGAATTATTTTACGTATATTAAAGATTTAAAACATATCACACATTAAAATAAGGAACCGGCTACCCTCTTATCAAAATGTATGTTTTCATATAGATTATAGTTTTCATTATTTACGAGATTATTTGATAGATATTTTTTATATTATTTACATTTTATAGAATAGCAAAAGTAACAAAAACTACTAAAATGTATGAGCAATATGTTTAATAGAATCGAAACCCCGATCACTGCATTTCTCGTGATCCTTCACTGAAAGGTATTAAAAAAAAAATATTTAAATCTGTATCTTCAATGGGTTACACAGTTGTTACTGAGAAAACCTTGTTCCCAGCTGTTACTTATAATCGAATAATCTTACTGCCGTCCCGTCAGTAGGTGCCCGTCAGAAAACATCCTCAGCTATTTTATAAAGTTGATCAATTAATCTGTGGCTTTAATTTCGATTGGAACCTTTTGAGTTGTGTGCAATGAGTAAGAGTTCGCAGAGTAGTTCAGTTAGAGCCTTGATCCTAGCTATAAGACCATGTCTGGTCATCGTATTGTTCTACAGCGCCCTCGAAAATTTGGCGAGCATCGTACCTCCATTAAGTTTCGTCACAAAGGTGTGTGCTTTTATGCAACTGCAGCCATACAACCGATAATATATAGAGAATCCTTAATGACTTACAGAATTGTTCATCAGGGCCTTGATTCCAGCTATAAGGTTATGCCTGGTGGTCGCGTCGTCCCGCGGAGCTCGTTTCAGGGCGTCCAGCAACGCACCCAGCCCTCCTTGCTTGATAAACCTGATCACAAAGCTATGGGCTCGCGTTCGGAGGGCGGTCTTGAGGCCATCAACTAGAGCACACGCTTCTACCGGTGGGGTGCCTTCTGATGACGCAAATGCCTGGAATTTGAAGATTTAATTTCCCATAAAATAGGTTGATTTATTTCGCCAATTTTTTTTACCGACTGCGCTGGAAGGGGATTTTTTGAGATGTTATTATATTCTTTGGCACGCGCTGTAATGTAAACGGCTTGATAGCTATTAGCTTGACAGGAGTCGATTTGTCAGTGACACGGGGAATATATAATTTAAAATAGTTAAATGTTGTTTTTCGGCGCCACCTATCTCCTTCCTTCTTTTTTTCATAACTATTGGTGTAAAAACGGGAACATTTTGAAAGGTGATTAGTAATATAAATATGATGACAAATCCTGAAAAAATCAACTAATATTTTATTTATAACCAACTTTAAAAAGGGAGGTTCTATTGTGTGCTTCTTACTTCAGAACTTTCGACTGGGTCAACTGATTTTGATGATGTGAGATGATGACGCACTGAGTCGAAGTATTGAGCAAAAAAATACAAACTCAACATCCCGATAATGAAATTGAATCTGAAATGTATGGCTATGCCAGTCCAAAATGTACGAAATGGCTTGTTTATCTAATTATTTTAATAATAAGTAATACTTAATAATAATAAAGTTGAACATGCAAAGGCTTTATTGCTTTTTGAGTCACTTGAGGTTTTGATAGATTTAGACAAACAATTTTTAAATGCCTGTTTTCCATTCCAACTTGTAATGTCAACATATAACTTACGTCAGCAATCTCATTGAGTGCCTTGATGTACTCTTCGACTTGAGGAGCTGTCGCGAGGGGCAGCACCTGCCCTGGGGGTGGTCTTCTGCTACAGTATATCTGCCATTTCTTCGCTGCTGGCAGGTTCATCATGGCCGCTTTGTTCACCGCTGACAGATCCAGTTCTTCCTGCGGGCATTAAATATTATTTATAATATTTAACCGACTTCAAAAAATGAGGAGTCTATGTGTTATAAATATATAAACCAATAATATTATAAACGTAAAAGTTTGTATATTTATGTCTGTATATTTGTTACCCCTTCACGCTCAATCGGCTATACCGATTCATTATCATTCATATTTGGTATGGAGATACTTGAGATCTTGGATTAATACATATAGGCTACTTTCATCCCGAAAATAAATGCTGTTCCCGTGGGATTTTCAAATAGTTCGAAAGACCACTGTTACTTATTCACGCTCGAACCGTTGTACCGACTTCGATGATATTTGGTATGGAGATGGTTTAGACCTTGGATTAACGCCTAGGTTTCTTTTTGTTCCGAAAAGAATTGCTGTTCCCGTGGGATACGCCAACAATTCTAAAATCTTTGTTACTCCTTTACGTTCAAACGGCTAAAGCGATTTCGATGAAATTTGGTGTGGCGATCGATCCCGAAAAAGTTTATTTCCCATGGCATAATTGACGTAGCGGGAAAACCCTAATCAACGAGAGTGAAACCGCGGGGCGCTACTAGTTATTTTAAAAAAATTATAATCATTCAAAAAAGGAAAACCGAATAAAGATCTCGGCAAGTTTCCTTATAAGTGATAATGAACTAACACACTGAACCATGAATTCGGTTTACGGAGAGGTATTTAGTCAAAGTTGTGGAACTCCTAAAGCGATCTAAAAACAACCTAGATTTGATCGTGGCTTACCTTATAAAGATGTAAACACACCTTTAACGAAATTAATGTTGTAACTTCCTCTCAAGAATTAAAAATAAAAGCAATTTAGCCATACTAGTTTTTTCATCGTAGACCGCATCATCACTTAACATCTGGTGAGATAGTGGTCAAATGCCTGTCTATTGGGAATAAAAAAACTAGTTAATTAAACGAATATTGATGATGCAGAAAAAATGCTAAGTTCTGATCTATACTGAGGTTTCGGTACAACTTAAAGCAGCGTATTTAGTAACGTTACCAAACGGTGAACGACCTGACGCCTATCGGGCTTCACCCTTATTGAACCATCTTACGAGGTGGGACCTCGATCTATGCACGTAGGTACCTTCTATATAGAGAACGATCTCATTGAATATGTACTGTCGTTTTGTCGCCGGATTTATTCTCATTCCCATAAAAATAAAACAAGAGTTTTTCAAACTTGAGCGTAGCTAGCCAGGCAGGAACAGAAAAGTACCCTACCAACATGCTGCGGATTTAATTGTTATATTACTATCGATTACTACATCGATAACCAGGTGATAATCGGACCAGACAGCTGACTTTCCCGTGAGGCAATCATCACTTCATACACTTATATGTATATTCTTTGTACCGACATAAGGTTGTACAGTAAATAGCGCAAATAATACAAGTAAGTAATATGTACATAAGACGAGTATAGCTGCAAGCTTGTATTTCTAGCAATAACAGTTAGGTACAGTTTCCACAGGCAGCATTTGTTACAAATAACCTTGATATTAAGGAGTAAAGCATAAAAATTATGATAAACACACAAATTTCAGAAATGAAATAGGCGCTATAAACTGTGAATGAAATGTTATCGGCGTATTGAATCTGCAAGGAGAGAGCTTGCATAATAAACATAAATGATCATATTCAATTTGCCGAAACCTTTTATATGTAGGTATGTATTTGTACATCGCCCATGACGTATGCCCGTGACGCAATATGGTACAATGTTCATGCGAACAATCCTACGTCTCGCATCACCCTTGGAAGTACGCACTAAACACTTATTTGAAAATACAGGTTTATGACCGCGTTCCAGGGTGGAGTCGGTGGTGAGGCTTGCGGGATAGAAATGGAATACGTTTTTTTAACAGACTTCAAAAATGGAGGTGGTTATTATGTTCGACTGCATGTAATTTTTAAACATTTCATGCAACAGTAAACTAAACTTGTTGTTTACATACCAATCGCCGCAAAAACTTGTGACCTGAAATAGGACCTAGGCCTTTAGGGTTGTCACTAAAGTCCGTTTTTAGAAGTTATCTTTAAGGAATATATGAATTAGACTTCAATCGTGGATTTGTAATAGACCCCTACAGGACTAATATAAACTATTTACCGGCCATTACTGTAAACAATTGGAATATGGATTTTCCAATTATTATCGTGAACTATAGAAACCGCGTCGTACCGACATCTGTATGTATTTCAGGCCGTAAATATTCGAACACTTCCTAATTCTAATCACTTCATGACATCAATAATATATAGAACAAGCTGCATCCCGCGGTTTCGACCGCAGGCTACGGTTTTCCCACTAACTCAATTATCCCACGGGAACTATTATTTTCCCGGGATAAAATTAGCCTATGTTTTATTCTAGGGTATAAGCTATCTTTATTCCAAACTCTATGCGAATCCGTTCAGCCGTTTCATCGTGAAGGAGTAAAAAAAACATACAAACGACAGACAAACATTCGCTATTATAATATTAGAAAGAAAGAAAAATATAAGTAGTGTGATGAAAGGGAACATCAATCGATCTATCAGTCTGTCATCAAAATCCACCTAGACGAAATTCTGATGGCAAAAACGTCTAATCATCAAATATAATCTCCCTGCTACATAACATAACACCTGAAGAACAAAAGCAAATCCACTTTCGTTTAGACATTAGATATTTCGTAATAGCCTTATCCAATTCACATAGTACAGTCGGCCTCATAAATCTCAGCATTGACAGATAAATTTAAATATTGTATCATTGCAGCTGATTCAATAAGACATACTCCAAAAACAGTATCAATTAAACTATCATTCTTTGACGTTCGCCGTGGCTCAGTGGTCAGTGAAACATGATTTCCGGGACCCTGGGTTCGAATCCCGACAAGGGCAAACATTGACCCGATAAGTATACGTGTTTTACACCAGGTCTTGGATGTTTGTATGCTGTAATTGTTTTTCCATGCCCCCCACGACACAGGGATTCCTAGTTTGGTTTGATGAAAACTATCTATACTAGAAAACTATCCAGGAATATAAGTATTTTAGTGATAAGATCGCACATTATACTGCCTTCGATGTATAGTTTGCAAATAGGTACACATTTTAATGTTAAATTATTTTTTATTATTTTACTCTAACAAAAGTAATTATTGAAATGGAAGAAAGCTAAAGAAATAGGTAATTATGTGTAAATTAACAGTTACTCTGTTACAGTTTGAAGACTTTAATTATATTGTTTATATTTTATTCGTTATCAGTAAATAAACATAGTGATAGTTAATATATATATGTATATTATGTTAATTATAATTCACACGCTGTTTTTGTATCACCGAACTTTCAGACTCCTAATTTATTATTTCCGTCAAATGGTTGTCTGGAAGAGATCGCTTTAAGCGATAAGGCGGCCAATTGTACTTTGGTTAGGTATATGTTTTATTATTATTGTTGTTTTTTTGTGACCGGTGTGCAATACAGTGTTTTGTATTGTAATTCAGTTGCCGAGTTAACCGCGGTAAATTACGTTACTATTATGTAACTACTAAGTAGAATAAATAAAATGAATGAATAAATGTCAATTAAAACAGATAAATTATTCGAAATTCATGAGGCGTTGGAAATGAAAATATTTTTTTCCGCAAAATCGTGATACGTTTTTTTTTGCTGTATTCTATGTACATTTTGGGTACGTTGTGGAAAATGCAGGATTATTTAACTATAGAATAAGTATACTATATACTCTGGTCGAAACAAAGTTTTAGTAACACCCAAATTTAAATAAAACTTATTCATATTACTTTTAGGTACCTATCAGTTTTATTTTAATATTTGTCTGTTTGATAAATAATTTAGCTTATTACATAAAAACAAAAAGAAAGCCGAAAGTGCCAAACAAACGTGAAGACAATTCACTAACACGGTTTATTTGGTGGCGAAAAGTGGCAGTTGGCCCGGGTTCGAGTCCCGGCTGGGGCAAAAGTTTTTGTGATGTTTGCTCTCGGATCTAGGTTGTTTGTGTGTGTCCTTCTCCAACATAAGGTATGATAGTGCGGGAGTATGAGTGTGAATGCATATGTTTGTTTGTTTGTTTTAACAGCGAAAATGTATTAGAATTAGACGCGTTCGGTCTTATGATTGCTTGAGACTTAGAACCTAGACGAGATCTAGACGATATTGTCGTAGTAGCCTTAATCTAAAGGTATGACTTAGTAATATTTTTCTTGATCTGACAGTCACTTTCATATCGAAGCAGACACTATTTCATAACAGCATAATCCTCCTGATATAGCTAAAGTAAATGGTAAATAGCATAATTGCTATTATGACGCCTAAGGGGATACCGTGCTGCAGACGTATAATTGACGTGATGCTAGTGGTACCGCCTACCATTGTTGGTGGATGTGGCTATTGTGACTGGCTAAATATTTAAATCTTATAATGAATGGCCCGGACAGGTGTGAGACCACCTGTCCCGGAACAAATGTTGAATTGTAGAAATCATCAATAATTTGAGTCTGAAAACTATCGCGAGTTTCTTCCATAATTGTAATGTAACAAACCGACTAGGACTCACGTGGTAAACACTGGAAAATTACTCTCCGACCAGTTTCGAACTTATTTGCAGTTCTTCATCTGGGAGTTATGATCGTGCCAGGCGGCCATTCACGTGTTTACCACGTGAGTCCTAGTCGGTTTGTTACATTACAATCATCAATAATGTTACCTTCGCATACATCAAATATCCTAGATATTTATAATTAATATACAGGTATATGATACATATACTCATTTGAGTCTTTTGCTTTGGCTCATTTGAGTAATACTTTTCCAGGAATCATTTTGATTGCAGTAGCCGAAGGGTAAAATTAAACGACATCTCAGCAGGAGCTCGTCAGTGGGCATCCCCGCATTTTCAATAAACTGAACAGTAGAGAACCCGTTACTGTTACTAAGTAGACAGTAGACTATCCTTCCTTACTGAGTAAAGAAGTAAGTAACAAGCAATACTTTTTTTTATAAGTTTCAATACTTAAGTTCCAAGTAGATTTAAATCCGTCGACTGAATAATGGCTGAAAAAACGAAGACCTTGTCAATATCATAGAGACACAATTTTGTTATGAAACTCAAAGTTTTTGACTGTGAACGTTATTAGTTTACCACATCCATGGATAATGCAGATATAACTCAATAAGATTATAACAAAAGAAGTCTTTTTATAAGTTACTAATTTTATCATTACCTCACGTCATGACTGTCAGTAAGGACATAGTTGAAGGTGGAATCACACTAGACATAGAATATTACTATAATCTATGCGCTTCGATCTACGCGGGTGCGTTTAATCTAATTACTCCTAGAAGGGTTTGCTCAATATATACGGGAATTGCACAGATGACCAAACTCGAGTAAGGACATTTCAGTACAACACTCGTTCTATAATTTAATGTTTAAAACATTAGACTTATACTAAAGGGCAAGGAATTACGGAAAAATACATTTACTGCTCATGGACTAGTAATTGCCGTCACAAAGGAAGACCATGATGAGATCATGACAGTGATAAATATAGTAAAGTCGACAGTCGACAGGAACTAACGAAGGGCTCCTTTGTTCAACCGCCGGTTATGTACACCTGCATGTAAACAACTTTCTAATAAACTTGTTTGACTCCATTAGAAGCCTTAGTGAACACATGATGAAGAATATGAATGCCTATAAGAAAAGCTATTTATCGTGGCTAATGTATGAGAAGACATCTCGGACGAAGGTAAGTGCAAGGTTCATATTGAATTTACAATCAGCTTTCGGACTAACTTTCCGAGCATGATCACATACAATTTAAATAAACGTACGTACACGGGGACAGTTTTTTTTTAATGGGATTGCGGAAACGTTTGTCAAAGTTTAAGGATAAGGACCCTCTGCTGTGGGGTACCGGCCTAGAATTGTACCCCCCATTTCTACCCATGGGTGCCGTAAGAGTCGGCTAAGGGATCACGTACCAGAAGGTGGGCAGCAGCGCCTTCTGCGGATAAAATCAACATACTGGCACTCGCCAACCCAACTGCCAAACGTGGTGAATAATGGCAAACACCCTCTTAAAACATGGGGGAGGTTTATGTCCAGTAGTGTTCTATGACAGATGATGATGATGATGATGGACTTTAAAGTTGTGAAAACGCCGAGGTCCCTGTTTCAATATTTGATTGTGATTGGACACAAAAAACAAATAATAAAACTATATTAAGGCAAATTTGATTTGCTACTTTAGCGAAATGAAAGTGAAAAATAATGTCAGGTTCGTCTACTTTACGAGAACTTGGTCGATCTGTCTTTTATATAAAAAAGACGATTAGAGGAGGTGTTGTGGACACATTGTTAAATTTAATAACTCTAGCTAGTGATTGATGCATATCCAAATTAGCTATTATTCTTTAATTACATTTTAACAAATTGATAAAAGAAGATAGTTATTTGAGCTTTACTCAAATATTATTATTAACCATAAATGTATACTCGTAGATGATAATTAGGTACTAATAACTAAAATATTATGTGTGAGATTTGCATAGGTATCAGGAAATTTCTATTTGTGGAGAATGGTTAATGACTCCTTTTATTTAAACAATACTATGAACGAAAAAATAGTGTATATGTACCGACATCATTTATTTGTCATTAGAAAGACTACCGAGTCTTTCTAATGACAAATAAATAAAGTAAATATTTGAAAAAACAAAGATTCGGTTTCAGAGGCATTAAAAATTCATCTTAGAATTTTTCAGTATTAATTTTTACGGTAATCGCTCAGTTTAACTTTTTAAATTCTAAAACAAATCATTGAACAATAAAGATTGGCTAATCGTAGTCTTCAACTTACTCTCAACCACAGAATTCCACCCCAGTCGCTTTTTCAACTAAGCTGCAGTTGGTTTAAAACTGAAACTGCAGTTGTGCTATCCGAAACCATACAGCACACACAGAGTAGCGCAAAAATATTAAAAATTGTACTTTTGGTATAACACCTTCCTGCGAGAACACGTTAGCTTTATGCGTTAGGTTAGGCTCAGCTTCTTTGGGTTGCGGTAGAGTCCGCAAGAGTACCCGGGACCCCAGCGCTGGACGCGCTCTGTAGAAACACCGAGGCAGGTTTTAGTCGGTAGTGGGCCCCTGCTGCTGTGGGTGCAGTGGGGGTTGGAGGCCTCTCATAAGGCCTCCCACGAGCCTCGCGAAGGACGCGGTGCTCGGGCGAGCCCGAGCATTTCCTCCACGTAAAAAAAAAGGCTCAGCTTGGTTATACTTTATTGAAACAGATGACGAGGAACATGATAATATAATGTCATTCAATTTCACTTTTATGCGGAAGAACACAGGCACTAGCCAATTCTAAAATTAATGCCATAAATCTTCAAGTTGCCATTAAATTTAACAAGCAAGATTAATAACGATCGTAATCACGATTGCTCACTAACTTAACATCGACCTCACATCTCAGGTGGTCGTTAAAAGTAACATTTCCCAGATTTTAGGGCAAGCATTTAAATGTGCAGTCTGCACTTTTAGAGCGTATGAGAGCAGGGTTTATCGTCAATTGCCATAATTATACGAATTATTCTTAGAGGTCTTCTAGGTCGTTCTAGTTTAGGCATAGTTTTACTAAACACCGTAATTTTGTTTAGTTTATGTTTCTCAGTTATGTGGTCAGATATTTTTTCCATACCAGACATACTGTGTTAGAGAATCAGGTAGCCTAGATTTGGAACGAGATATAACAATACCAATTTATTAGTTCTAGCGTGATAAGTTCTTAGACCACATCGTCACTTACCATCAAGTGAGATAGTGGTCCGCTAGATCTATACAGTATTAAGAAATACTTATAATTAGACTAAGACTACAATTCGCCAAAGTTCAATTCCAGTGCTCATACAAATGATTGGAATTGGTATTTATCCGATAGAAAATCGACAGAAACGCAAGTCAACGCCGGTGTTCAAGGCTCTGAAGCCTACGTTCTACGATAAAATCGAAGCAAAGATCTTTTCTGGATCACCTAAATAACAACAACTATTAACTGACAATCAATCCAACGAATCCCACGTGTGTCGTGTGTATTTTAATAATACGTTTCTTAGATAATTTGTATATGCAGCAGGTCAAATGTTAAGCCTCCAACGGCACGATACTAAGCTTGAACTTTGTCTCGTATACGTCATAAGAGAGATGCTATTGAAAATCATACAAAAGCGAAATAAAGTACCAGTCTGGAGACACAACTTTCACTCTTTATCACAAACCCGACAGATAACAAACGAACTGACAACATGGAACATCATAATTAGTCAGACGGCGTCTTGAGTGCCGATAACCTCTACCGGTGACAAGTTCAAGTACTTGAAGCCGTGTGACTGGATAGTCCTATTGTGTATGAAATGCATTCATTCATCTGCGCTGCGTCCAGATGTTTTGGGTATAATGGATGTGGAGTCGTTAACGTTGTGAGGATGAGATTTTTGATGAACTATTTTATTTTACATGATATAAGTTATTTTGATTGTTTTTTTTAACATTCACACAAGGTCTTCAGCTCCCAAACTAGACAAAGCCTGTACTATGGTAACCTGATGACTGATATATATACTTATATACATATACACGTGGACCGACGACCTGACTAAGAACGCAGGCAAGGACTGGATGCGGGCCGCTTCCAACCGGTCCTTGTGGAAATCAATGGGGGAGGCCTATGTCCAGTAGTGGACGTCCTATGGCTGAGATGATGATGATGATGATGATGATGATGATGATGATGATGATGATGACATATACACAGCCAGACACAGGTCAAACAGACATTAAATCGCCTCGTTATTGTAATGGTTGAGTAATGTAACGGTAGCATTGTACTCATTTTTGGAACTTTTCACTTTTCCAATTAGGTTCAGTTGCTTTATCACTCACACCGAAGCCTGCTGCTAGCTCTGACGTGTTTTGCGACGGATCCGTTTACACGATTACTTTTACCTATTCAATGTCAACTACGGTCTCCGACTGGAACCAAAAACGTACCATGTTTTCTTTTACGGTAGCTAACCCATCACATCATTAATCCTTCGAACTGTTTCTGCAGCGCTGGTGCCACGGTGAAACTCGTATTTGTAAATAACCCGATATTTTAAGTTTTCCATATTGTGAACAGAACGATTTCAAATAAAAAATAAATGGTGCGAAAACAAATGAATCACTAATTGGAAACACAAGCCTAAATACATTTGAATTTGGAATACTTTACCAAACGATATTTGAAATCAAGGTGGCCGGTTTCATAAAACGCCAATCTCATATATATGTAAGGACCTAATGAAACATGATTTAACAAAACTTTCAACCAACAAGTCTCGCGAATTCAATTAAGTACATTTATTTATTAAACACACTTATATTTAGATTGAAACTAGATATACCGGGTTGCACCCAGATAAAATTATGTTCAATTATATTTTGTGGCACAAGTGTTTGTGTTACCTGGAAGACGTAAAGTTAGAAATTTATCGTTTATTCTTGGTTAGAGCAGCGAAACCCATTAAACATGATATTGCTTGGTTTTATTTAATTCACTGGTAACACTATTTATTTTTCTAACATGAAAGTAGAAAAAATTAAGTCACTTAAAATATCATTTATATGGCAAGTAAAGCCCCGCCCACATCGGTTTAGAAGTTTCGAAGATTAGCGGAAACAAGTATAAATAACAAATAAAGTTTCGCTATATCTGAAGGTGTAGTTCCTCACACACGGGGTCTTGCGACGGATGGTCTCGGCAGAATAACAGTACCTTGATATCCACTTTGTGGTAGGGAGGCTTAATACTGAGCCTTTTTGCTACTAAAGCACCCAACAATTAATAAAATTACAATAATATGTATATAAAAAAATCTGTAACAATCAATAAGAATCTACACAGCTGTAATTATTTACACTACAAAAAAATATTATTAATTTCACGTTTGAATTTTATTTTTTTAAGTAATGTGCTCGTATAGAATACATATTTTGTATAGAAGAATTTAGTTCTAGCCATCGATTTATTGATTCATATCAGGCAGCTATGAACATGTCCCACTATTTACTTAAGGCCAAAAATTCAGAAATAAATTGTGTATCTGTCCACTGCTGGACATAGCCTCTCCCAGTACGCGCCACTGAGCTCGATATTCAAAACAAACATAAGTATAAACAAATCTCTACTACTGCCAAGTATACTGCCAAGGAATTTCGTCTTTTCACAGCTTTAATAACCAACAAGCCCTAATAAGGCCTTTAGCACATTCTAAAGGATAACTAATTATTATAATCTGCCGTTTAGCGTCAACGATTACTTTTCAACGTAAGGATAAATCTACTGACGTTTAAGCAAACTCGGTCAATGAGAACCAGAGCTGCTCATTTGACTTGTGCTTGGGAATTGTTTATTTTATTATGTAATTTAAAATGATTATGTCATTTATTACCCTCTACTACGTAATAAGTAGAACCAGAACCTGCAAAGGGCTTTTTAAATTATTCATAAAGCAGCCTCCAGTAAGCTACAAATTATTCACTTCCTAAAGCCAGATGAAGACCGTTGGGTCACTGACGTAACGTTATACGTGGTGGCGTTTAACACACGTAAATCGAACATTTTCATTAAATTTAAATCTGTAAAATAATAAAATCGCACATAGAGTTATAACGTACAAGCACCTTTATTGACACAAAGGGCAATGACAATTATATAAAGTGTTGTCTTAACTTTAACGCTCGACCGCCTGCTTGAGGTTAGCCGTTCATGGACATTCTCTCGTGGACATTACACCCGCACAAGGAGCTTGGAGAACCCTGTTTTGACTTTATACTGTTTATACGGGTATAATGTGACACTTGCGCGTAGTCACGATCGACAATTGTTTCGGCTTCTTCAGGAACTTGAGTGCGGTGCATTGGTCGCAACGTCCCGTCTCTCACTGTTTTGTTCATCAACACCTCCCAACAAAATTTACCTAACTAGCGGCGTGCTATACGTATGGCATATTAGTTCCTAAATAGTCTATTATTACGACGGTCCGGTATGAGAAAGTGCCATACAATCGCGATATTATCTAAACTGAAAGGTCTAGGATGAGTTAGGATTCAATCCGATGATTATCTTTTTTTTATTAGTAGAAATCTATCAAAGACTGAGAATAAAGTGCACCCTGTGTTTAACACAAATAAGTTACAATTCCATTTCTGATTGAATTTCTGCTTCACTTGGTCATGTTATATCTATAAATAGGTATGCATGAATAAGAATTAACTGCAAAGTGCCATTCGATTAGCGTTTATATACCTTTCTCGGCACCCGATGGAAAGCGCGAAGTTATCTCCGAGATACATACAAATGAATACGTTTTCCGATTCAAATAAAACAGGGGAAGGGTGCGCCTACGCCGCGCCGCGCCGCCCGCGCCGACGCCGCACTGCTGTCATGTAGACTGTACAGTGTAAAACAGTGATCAAAGTGCAGAGGTATATGCGTATAATGTTTAGTATGGCGTAGGTCTGAGAATCGGTCGTAAAGTATTTTTCAACCTCCTACACCCTTCATTTTTTATCGCTATTTTTGTATTTTTATATGACAAATATCCAAATACTTTAACCGTTGATCATTGGTGAGAAGTAACGTAATTGACGTGTCGTGTCACTTTGACATTTCGATAATTTATATGGTAGTGATTTGTCAGGGTCGAACAAGTTGACCAGATCAGCTAGTAATGATAAAAAAATGAGTGTATGACTTTCATATTTTTATATCACATTTTTAAATATAAACCATCGTCGCTAGAGCGAACATGGGTAGGGACATAGCTTCAGAATTAGCATACCAACTTAAAAAAGTAGTTCCATACGAATTTAAATTAAGAACCATTGAATAAGTGGCATTGTTGTTTTCACTTACTCGTTTTTTCATAGAAAATGTATGCGAATGTTTTTTTTTAATTATTGCCAAAACTTACTATTTGATTTAGTATGTTACTTTGGGAAAAGTGTTTCTGGTTGGAAATAGAGTCGATTAAGACCAACTTGTTTTTTTTGACAAATGTCATTTTTTGGGCGAACCTTACTTATTTTCAAAAAACTAAACATGGCAATATATTTTTCTTCATAATAAAATAGAAGGTTCCTACGAACAAAACCTTCTAACTACAAAAGAAAAGGTAGCTACGCTGAAGGGGCCAAAAATTTGCCCCATCCTGTATAGTATATGTACCTATATTTGATTGTTCACGTTCACGATAGTGTTTAAGATCCGGCATTGCAATTATCCGGATTTATTTCTTCTATAAACTGCACCCCACGGTTGAATCCACGAATGAATAACATCGATGAATGATGGTTGAACATCAAAACTTCCGCAATTACATTGGTAGTAATATTGGCTACTGAGTTGTACGTCCGAAACAAGACGGTGAGAGCGGATTACCATAACCTTTCGTCCGATCAGCTAGCACGTCGAGGGGCGCGGCACACAAATGAGGTTTCAATGAACGAGCCTCAATAAAATTTCACATGAACCGAATACGGAACTATAACTTCGATAGTGTATGAACCAGCAACGAGAACTTATATACTTTTGTACCTCATTTTTTTATACTGTATAGATCTAGCGTTTGACCACTATCTTACTTGATGGTCTGTGAAGATGTGGTCGAGGATGTTATCTCGCTAGACCTAGAATGCTCAGTGGCTCTCAAGGACTGCTGCCTGAACACACTATGTGCTTGGTGACGGTTAAACGAGCAGCATTCTGACTGTATCTCATTGATGCCCCAACAATTACTAATATTTTTGATATGTAAGTGGATAAAGTAATTTACTTTAATGGTGAATCCATTGCATTTCAGTCTCTCAGCATTATGTAAAAAGGTAGCTATACTTTTTAATCATAATTACAAGCTTCTGAAATTTCCACATATTGTTTTATTAAACTTATAAATATAACTTCGGTATAGATTACACATAAAAACTTTTATCTAGAATATATCGCATAATCGCGGTCGGCAATAGACGGAATGACGGTCGCCGTGGCGCAGTGGTCAATGTCAGTGACATGACTTCTGTGTCTCCGGGACCCTGGGTTCGAAACCCGGCAGGGCCAAACATTTGTGCGATGAGTATAGATGGTTGTCCCGGGTCTTGGTTGTTTGTGTGCTGTGATTGTGTGTGTGTCCATGCCTCCCGCGACACAGGGAATCCTAGTGCGGGGGTCTGAGTATGATTAAAAATAAAATGCGGAAGGTCCGCACGGACCGCCCAATATTGTTACATATGTATTTAATTCCACGATATTCGGTGAATCACTTTTATATTAATATTATCATGACATATTTGAACCATTCGGTGTCGATAAATTAGGCGCGTTTGAACTGGGAATTCATGGGATTTTCCTAACCTTATCAGAACGCTTACGCAGCTGTCGGGCCACTAAAACGCTGGCAAATATTTAGCTCCACTAATCAGCATTGCAACTTAACGGGGTAATATAAATAAAAGTGACGTAGAATAGCTGGTATTAATAGTACTAATTCAATTAAGGACATACAACTGGTGACATTTGAATTGAACTACTCAAGTCTAGATTTGGCTTAAAATATAGCAAGCAAAGACTACTTTTGTTAAGCTTATTATTTTTCTGGACCTTCCCAAAAATATTCAGCCGTATTCAATAAATATTACTTGACGGTTCCTCATAGATGTCATTACAATTAACGAACTAAAATGAAATGTTACCGAAAAATAGTATAGGTACTATATAGCTACTGTACTAAGAGATTTTATGTTTTAAAGTTTTTAAACCAATGGTGCGCATTAGTTCAAAACAAATTCGACGTGACGGGTTGACAGGGCAAGTGACAAGCGCGAAACTCGTGCGCAGATTATTAGAATCGACTATAGACGATCGCCCACCAAACTGCGAATATACATTTTTAATGCTTTTACGCTCTTAATAACTTTTAATCACTTCTTTATAGCCATCAGAGCAATTGAAATCAATTCTAAACCCGATTTACATTTTACAATATAATACTTAACCATTATAATATTGTAGATGGCCTATATAATAACGTGTGACTATCCACACATTTAAATTAACCTTTTCAGGAACACGGAGACTTAACGACAAGGTTCTAAGGAGGTCTACACTCAGCAACGGACAATCGACTCTTGAATAAAATATGGTAGGGAATTGGTGAGCGCAATCTGAAAACGTGGGTCGGTCGGGATGAATGCGTTAGGTATGCATTCATCCCGACCGATCTATATCTTAGATAGATATCTGATCTATATAAGACTAGTCTAGAATTCTTCAACAGCGTGACAAAAGGATCGCGATCTCTCGTGACTCGATGAAGGTTGTTCAGAAATTAATTCACGGTAACTACTCGATAATGCGTTGGAAAATAATGTAAACCTGTTTGCAGATCGGCATTCAAAGTCGAATGTAAATGACGTTTTGTATCTTTGTTTGAAGTGACCAGGGTCACCTATCTAGATGTCTATGCATCAAAGATTCTCGTACATTGTTGTACAATCGATGAAAAAAATGAATAATGCTAATTGAGCGAGGATAGTCATCAATTAATAAAGACCTCACGCTATATAGAATAACTAGCGGCCCGCTCCGGCCTCGCTCGGGTATATATATGTATAATTTAAAATATTATGAACTCGCCCTCTCTTAGCAGATTTTCCATGCTTAGAACATTCAATCAGGGTGTCAAGTCTACTAATTCAAAGTTCATATTCAGTCTGCTGCGAGGCCGATCCGATGCCATTAAGACAACGTCATAAATCCGCAGTCTGCTAAGTCATAGCAGCCTGAGTCTATGTTGAATCTATGCTCGCCCTATGTCGATTTAGTAGGGCATTTGACATTTAATGTGCTAACAGACTACGGAAATAACGCGCTGTGTCATTGAATCTAGAATTGAATCGAGATTGATTCAACATGAACGAATTAAAAATAGCAGACTACCAAAGCTGTCAAAATCGCCGATTGTGAGCCGATCATATTGCCATGTTGAATAGTAGACTTAGGCCCCAGGTCAGCTTTAAACAAATTACGAAGCCGACAGCGCGAGTGCATCTTGTGCACCAGTACGGCGATCATTTTTCGATTTGACATCATTTTTAAATTGATGATATCTTTTGTACGAAATGTCCGATCAATCTACAGGTACTAAAACAGCCCTAATTGTGATTATACTTATTCCGATAAAGATTAATATGAAGGCAATATTAACGTCTTCTGATTTTGGTCGGAATTCCTATCAGATGTTTTATTACTATTACAATTTATTGTGTTGTGACCTAATTACAATAGTTGGACGTATGGAGTTGTGAAGTTTTTTGTAGATATTAACATGATCTTTTATTATGTATTGTAGTTGTAACATTTTTTGTGTTCTCATCGATACTTTTCGCAGCGTATGCAGTGTGAGGATTTTTGGCCTTTTTTTCATCCTGAGATCTATTATTGAATTTTAGTAGAGATCCATAATATTTAATAATAATAACCAGCCTATACTAATCAGGGATAATGTACCATTCCTATGATGAAAGAATTTTTACAATCGGTCCAGTAGTTAATGTAGTAGTGTAGAAGTGTACATATACATACTTAATTTACACAACTTAATTTACATCCTCATCCTCATCTGTTACCTACCTAAGACATCCAGTATTCATCATCACGTCATTATCTCATTAATTTTAACAAAGACCCGTAGGATTAAAGGGTGCAGACTGGCACTTACCGGCCCTTTTGGATTAAAGTAAAGTTAGCCTCTTTCCTTCAACGATTGGACTTTTAGATTGAGTTTTAGTATTAATTATTTTCAGCGACAAAGTCTTCTAAATATACATTTTAAAAGTATTAGTTTTTTTAATGAGTATTTTTTTTTGTTTTAACATTTATTTCAAATTCTAGTCTAGTATATCAGTATGTTTTTAAATGAAATTTAATAATTATTACTTTCCATTTTCAGTTAAATAGTAGTATTACAAATACTTTAGTATAGGTTGTTAGGTTGTATAGGTTAGGCTTAGTCAGGCTGTGTAGGTGTTATACATTTATCCTTAGGTCACAATAAACTAAGTATTTCACAGAAAGACGATACCTGAATGTGTCGACCTAAACGCTAACCAAATTTAGGAATTCATTAGGTAATGTTAAGAATCAAGGTACCAAAGATTACGCATATTCATGTAGGTATAGCTGGCATATGTTTATGGAGATGCCAATCATGGTCGACAAGTGCAAGAGAGGGTCAGGAGAAAGTGTGTGTGGTCAGCTGTGTATATAGCGTGGAATCATTTCAATGGCTGCTGACTCAGATGCGTGTGAAGTGAACCAAGATAGAATCGTTGTGGGATGCTGAATGAATATACATGTAGAACAAATGGCATATTATGATGTTTTGGTGGTGGTGTTGAATGTTGTTGATTTTCAAAGTCACGTGAGAGCACGTTGAACGGTAATGTAGGTGATGCGGTAATTTAAACAATGTCCGAACAAACACTTTATATTTATCTTCTCGTATAGACATTATAGAAATTGTCAAGTGGTTAGAATCTCTAGCTTAAACGCTATCACCGTATTTTTTATAAATTCAGGTTTGATATTTTCAACAAAAGTAACAAAGCAAACCTAACTCTCCGATGTCTTATAGAAATTAAACACACTTTATCGAGCTAACAAACAAAGCTCTATCTTGTAGCATCAAAGGTGAGTTTAGTTCATCTAAAGATTCCCATAAATAAAATCCTACATAGATCAACGTGCACTTAATGATGCACAAATTTAAAAACAACAAAGTTGCTTGACAACTTGGTGCAACAACCTGCTATGAATCTTTTTATCAGCCGTCTGGGTGTCAAGTCTACTAAATTCAGTTCAGATTCAGGCCGGTGCGAGGCCGAGCCGACGCCAATAAGAAAATGTCAAAAATTCGTAGTCTGCTAAGTTCATAGCGGCCTGAATCTATGTTGAATCTGTGCTCGTCCTAACTATGTCCGTTTTGTACGAAAATTACAAGTCAGATACAATAACATACTACGCAAAATCTGTACTAGAATAGGTCATGGATTTATATACTTCGTAAACTTTAGGTTCGTGGAATTGATTCAATATTAACGAATTAAAAACAGCAGACTACCAAAACCATAGAGAACTATAAATAATGTATCTGTGACCAAAACTGTCAAAAACGCACATTGTGAGCCGATCATATTGCCATATCGAATAGTCAGCAGATGCAATAATGAATGAATGAAATTAATGAATGAATATAGATTTATTTGTTATAAACAAACAACGTTACAAAGCAAATATAAAAGTAGCAAATTGGCCTCAACTCAGCGTTGTGCTGATCTTACGATCAGCGCTGATCTTCCGTTGAAGCCATTTCGCTGACATCAGCGATGGTTATTCAAATTAATGGTTATTCAAATGCCTACAAAAATACAACAATATTGAAAATCTCATGACCTAAATGTCGCCCGACAACCCAATGTCGTACGTGACTGGAGCCATCTTCATCAGTCGCGTTGTTACCATTTACCAATTTGTCATCTGACAGACGAGTATGGTAAGAGAAAGTACTGTGTGTGTTGCAGACTTTCATCCCATCTGTAATTGTGTTGGGTAACCAGATGGATTATGTGATAGCATAATATGTGAATTAGAATGCCTATTTCTCATTCTAACAAACATTAATGTTGCTAACTTAATGGGATTTGGATGTTGAATGCAAATATAATTTTGCTTTCAGAACGTCCTATTAATTATAGTTCCATCATTTGCACAAACAGTAATTGACTTTTACATCCGTTTCACACAAGAACTCGGTTTTAAATTGCTAATTTCTCAAAGCACAATTTGTAAAGGTGAAGCAGCTTTGCAATTACCTATTATACTCGTAATGTGAACAAAGTATTACTGTCAAATGAGCAAGTGTAAGTTCGAGTGGTTTTGATTGAGAGAAATTTCATTTACATATATTACCGCCTTAAACATAACTGGAATATAATATATGCCTTTAAAGATATTGAAATACAATAGCAAATGTTATATCCTTCTATGGACATAAAGCAGTAGAATCTTAGGTAGCAGTAGAATTGAATAAATGTACCTTTATGCTTATTATACATTTACTTTTACTTGATGAAAGCATAAAAGAACACAAAATTCTCTTTTTCTACTCTTTGTGAGTACACACGCGCTATCATCGTGACTCAAATCGATCTTCAGACGAGCGCAGTCGCGGGCATGAGCTGGTAAATGAATAAATTACAGTTGCATTTTTATTACATTAACAACTTAATCGTCGATAGCAAATACGATTAAGCGATCGCTCCATTAAAATAATGTGATACGCCTTCTGGGCATACTTAAATTCAAGCAAGATGTAATTTATTGATCTGGTAAGAGTTTGTAGTGAACGTAAAATTAAATGATTTTTTACTGACTACAAATGTATGTTAACACGTGTTATCTTTTTTTTATTTGGGCCGATGCCTTTTTCAGAATAAAATACTAATGATTAAATTACAATAGTACAGCTACTACACTAACAGTTGAGCAATCCACTAATCGTTGTTAACCTATAGATAACACAAATGCTCTAGTGCTAACCCGCTACCAGTTAGTAGCGCGCCCAGATTGCTAGCAGCATTGCCACGTTGAATTACATTGTTGATTTATTGAGCCAAATATATGCCCTCATTTTGGTCACGTGTCGCATCGATCATCGAAAAATCTCTGATAAGTTTTTGAAAATCCGATAAGCTCTCGGTCCTACGGTCTACGGGCCCAATGTCTCGACCCCAAACGATTCAAATATGTAACCACTACCTAGGGTAGCATATTTTCGCCGCTCCAATTAATTCGCTGAACTAGCCGAGGCGCCTCGCCTTCCCTAATATTATTAAATGTCTCAGGCAGGTGTGACCGTGCCAAAGTGTCAACGCATGTAGCGTCCCTCAATTAAGGCCGCTAAACCGTGTTATCTTGAAAACGTTACTAATATGTTAACGTCACAAAACACACAGATGATAGAAAACATAGGTACTCAAGGCTAAGGTTTCCCAGGTTCTCCGATATTCTTCGATGTATGGATACATATTTATTAGTACCTTCATCGTTATCTCAGCTATATAGATATATAGATGTTGTTAACGCGGCACCTAAGCGGTATAGGTGATCGCGTCTCCAATCGGGTGCGGCAGGGTCACTGGTGTGGCAATGGAAGAAGAAGACGACTAACCTGATCTCTAGCCGGTGGTGTGCTTACGAGGCCGTGACTTCCACAAGAATCTTGCGTTCCCCGTCCTGTGTCGGTTGGTGTTGAAATCAGATCTGTCTTCTAAACTCCCCTCTCTGTCTTCGATAGCGGTGTGGGTGTATATAGCGGTATAGTTGCCAAAACTGTTGCGGTAGCCAAAATCCTCTCGAGGCGACCGTGCACTTCGTGCGGGAGTTAGCGGTGCACTGCTCCTGAATTAGCGGCGTGTAGTGCGCAGGCACACTCGGCGTCAAGTCCACAGGTAGTCATCGTCGAAAAGGGAAGGTGGGAAAGAGATAGCGCAATAGCAAGAGGCGCTAACATTGCCCCTAGCCTAAAAACCAATTGGTTTTTATAAAGAAAGAAGAAAAAATGTGAATGAAATGTGGTTTGCGGTTATGAAAGAGCGGTAGCGGTTTGACTGGGTGGCATGTTGATAAGTTATTGGGTAGGTAAAACGCATAAACGGACAACGGGTCGTTTGTAGACGCCAGTCGCCGTCTTCACGGAGGCTACTCTGCATATGGAATCTCTGCCGATATAAGTGGCAACAACGACACCAAGAGGCCAAGATAGCGGTGGGATATTGTCCGTTACGATAAGGACGATAGAACCTATCGTAATGGGATTTGAAGGAGTATTCCATTTTCCTCTAGACTGAAGCAAATGAAGATATTCTAGTTTCCATCGTTTTGAAATTGATTGAATCATCTGATCTAAAAGTGCGTAGCGTTTTATTAAGTTTGCAGGTTCATCAGGAACCGTGCACGCGGGTAAATGTTCAAGCGGTGCGGACATTATAAAATGCGCGGGGGTTAACGCAGTGGGCTCTGAGGGATCCTCACTTAATAACGTTAGCGGACGTGAATTTATTACACTTTCAATCTGCGTAAGTACAGTTAACATTTCCTCATATGTGAGCAACTGTGAACCGATGGTTTTAGCTAAATGCCCCTTAAATGCCTTTACAAATATTTCGAAGTTCCCGCCAAAATGTGGACTTTTTGGCGGATTGAAACGCCATTCAATACGTTTAGCGGACAGTTCATCTGATAAAGACTTATTAAACTCATCAGAACTTAGAAGTGTGTAGATTTCTGATAACGCGTTTTTTGCACCAACAAAATTCCTAGCGTTGTCCGAATAGATAACGGAAACAGAACCACGACGTGCGATAAACCGTTTGAAGGCGGATAAAAATGAGCTCGTGCTTAGATCTGTAGTAAGTTCAACGTGTACTGCCCGTATCACCATACAAACAAATATGCAAAGATAGGCTTTAATGGAACGAACTCCGCGTTTCCTATATGGAATTATAGATATAGGACCTGCGTAATCGGTTGAGCAAAATTGGAACGCGGTAGCCTCATTTACGCGGCAAGCGGGCAAGTCTCCCATCAATGGGAACCTTGCTTTCGGTTTAGTTTTAAAGCATATGTTACATTTATGTATGACCGAACGAACAATACTACGGCACGAAAGTATCCAGTATCTTTGTCTGAGAATAGACATTAAAGCAACAGGGCCTGTATGACAGTTTCGACGATGGTAATGAGAAATTATCAACTCGACTATGCGGTCTTTTCGCGGTAATAATATTGGATGTTTTTGTTCGTAAGACAGATCTGCATTTCGAAGACGACCGCCGACGCGTATGAGCCCGTCAGCGTCTAGAAATGGTACGAGGCGTTGTATTGCACGCGAACAAGGTTCGTTGCGACTTAATTTTATAAGAATATCTGAAAAATATATTTTTTGCAAGGCTTTTAGAATTTGTATTTCAGCAAAATTAAGGTCATTAGCGGCAAAACCATTCGAACTGTTATATCTTATCTTCTTTACCTTTTTGCTTACCCTTGCTAGACCCACTTCCCTTTCGCCATATCAGCATTTATTTCCTTCCCAGACTCCCTACCTACTTAAGTTAGTCTCGAAATATATCCCAACCAAGACGGTTGTCTCCAAATAAATAAATTCTTTTTTTTAAAAACCCAATCCACTCATCCATTATAACAAATGGTGGCAGCGTAAAGGGATTTAAATTAGAAAATCCCCGGTTAACCCTCCGAATCCGTGAAATAAAATACAAAGTGTTAGGTGAAAGCCCATTGCTGGGCGACGGCTCCGCGCAAAAATCTCGAAAGTGTTCTACTGTGCAAAGCCCACTATAGGGTAAAGGACCTAAAAGTGTGAAGCCCACTATTGGGCAAAGGTTCTGTGAAGTGCGTGAAAGTGTCCACGTCCACCCCTGTAAGGCCCACTGCTGGGCACTCTGCTCTGTGCTACAGCCGGTCTTCGCCTTGAGTGGCGAGGTGGTTGCCCACTGTCACGGTTATACCGTGGCCGGTACTATCTACCTGCTGGTCGACGTAATCCGACGCTCCGCGGCTTATCTCGGACAATGTTTTTAATTATAATATTCTACGCGTATAGCCAGTAAGTGAACTCTTGCCATTTCTAAATCGAACTTTATTTTATTTTACTGTGTGTTGTGTTCTCTCCGTGTCGTATCCAAAGTTTTACAATATTCTATGTTTATTTCAGCCATTAATTTTATATTCATTGTATTATTATTATCTTGAAATTTTATTGTGTATTGTTATGTTGTTGTTGTTGTTTGCTTGCTATTTGTTCTAAAGAGAAAATAATTATCTTTAGAGCCTCAAATAAATTATGCCCAGGGAACTAAAGCCCGAAAAAGACATTCATTGCATAGATCTAGATATTTCACAAGAAGACGAACAGACCGCAAGCACACCCTATAGCTCTCCACTAATTTCCGCACCCAAAACAAGGTCAACGTCAAAAATGTCCGAAATCGACCTTAACACCCTATTCAAATTTATCAAGCCCTATGACGGGAATAGGGAGACGTTAAATCCATTTTTAATTAACTGCAATAATGCCATTGAACTCGCATCAGATGGGCAAAAGCCCATCCTGTTCAAATATATCGTTAGCCAATTAAACGGCAAAGCCGAAGTAGCATGTTCCATAAAGGAATGTTCAGAATGGGAACAGCTCAAGGAATTCCTGAAAAAACAATTTTGTGAACGTAAACACTACTCCCACCTACTTACAGACCTACAGGAAAGTAAGCAAGGCGCCCAGGAAACTGTTAGCCAATTTTCCCTAAAAGTAGAGGCCTGCTTGGCCCAACTTATTACCGAAATTAGTTTGTCAAATACAAAAAGTAAAGAAATCGCAGGCCGAACGGCAGCGATGGAGGACTTAGCCCTCCATCACTTCCTCATCGGTCTCCACCCGAGGTTATCTAATATGGTTAGGTGTAGGGCACCCAAAACACTAAACGAAGCCATAAATTTAGCAATATCAGAAGAACGGATACAGCAGAGCCTTTATAAACGATCTACCCAAAATGACAGACAGAGACCACAATTCCAAACACAGAGACCACAATTCCAAACACAGAGACCACAATTCCTAACACAAAGACCACAGCAGCCTGACAGAGCGTACAACGCTCAAACAGGGCCCAGTGCAAACAGATCAAATTTATTCTGTAGATACTGCAAAACTCAAGGACACGTCCTTGAACAGTGCAGAAAGAGGGAATACAACAACAACCGCTTTAAAAACAACTTTGACCAGAGTCCGCGACAGTTCCAGCGTGTTAACTTCACGACTGATGACAACCGAGAATCCGACGAGTACTCACCCCCTGAACGGGGATTCGATGAAACTGACGACACCCTTCCAAAAAACTAATAGCTGTCTCGTCTCGATGCCGAGCGAGAACTCGTGATTTTAAAATCGGCATCAATTCTAATCCAATTCCTGAATCTACTCCGGCTCCGCGACATGGACGCCGCTCAGTAGACAATCAGCCCTCAGGAGCAGCGCTACATGCTCGCTCCTCATCATCCAAGCCTTCTACACTCGAGATGGTTCCGCCACATGGAAACCATAACCTCAAAAATGAGGAATCAAAACCCAGCCAACTCTATGAAATCACGAGTGATCCTACAAAAACCTTACTTCCACACGTTCTAGTGGAATCTTCAATATCCGACATCCCCTTGTCTCTCTTGGTAGACTCGGGATCGACTGTCAGCTTATTAAAAAGCTCATGTATCCAAAAGCGCCCTCAGCTCACTAAAGAGACCATCCAATTAAAGGGCATTGACTCTGATGAAGATCCTATCTCCACCAGAGGTCATTTCAATCTACGTATGGCACTTTCCAAATCATGTAATATCAGCCACAAATTCCATGTTGTGGACTGGATCCACCTTCCATATGATGGAATCATCGGATCCGACATGCTCAATGCCCATGGTTGCAGTATCAACTATACTGACGACAAACTCTATCTCAGACGGACAGCGATAAAACTACACTTTCACGAACCGGCCTTCATTATCCCGGCACGGACTGAGACTGTGATCGAATGTGCTGTGACCAACCCTGACGTGAGAGAAGGACTAATCCTTGACCAAAAATTATCCGACACCCTTTTGATCGCAAACTGTCTAGTACGCGTCAAGGACAACAATAGAATTAACATCTCTGTTGTAAACATATCCGAAGACCCTATGACAATTGACTCGTCTCTCAAACTAACAATTACACACTTAGACAAAAAGGAGATGACTCCTCATTCAATCAATCATACGTCACAATGCGAAAACCATGACAATTATATTCGAACAGGTAAAGTAATTGAGCAGCTCCGTGTTTCACATCTGAATACAGAGGAAACCCAAGCACTGCACGAAGTTTGTTCCAAATTTTCCGATGTGTTTTACTTACCAGGGGACAAACTATCCTTTACCAATGCCATCGAGCATGAAATTAAAACTACGTCCTCTGCTCCTATCAACACGAAAACTTACCGTTTCCCTGAATGTCATAAACAAGAAGTTCAGAAGCAAGTGAATAAGATGCTAGAACAAGATATAATTAAGCCTTCTTATTCTCCATGGTCTTCACCCATCTGGATAGTACCCAAAAAGATTGACGCGTCCGGTGAAAGAAAATGGCGGGTAGTGATCGATTACCGAAAACTAAATGACGTCACAATAGGCGACTCCTATCCTATACCCAATATCTCTGAAATACTTGATCAGCTAGGAGCCAGCAAATACTTCACTACGTTAGATTTAGCGTCTGGTTTTCATCAGATAAAGATGTCCGCTGATGATGCAGCCAAAACCGCATTCTCCGTACCGCAAGGGCACTTTGAATTTACTCGAATGCCCTTTGGCTTAAAAAATGCGCCCTCAACCTTTCGGCGCCTTATGAATTCAGCTCTCACGGGTCTCCAGGGCATTAAATGCTTCGTCTATCTGGATGACATCGTAATCTACTCATATGACCTTCAGAGTCACATATCCAATTTGCACGACATCTTTGAAAGAGTGCGTGAATTCAATCTGAAACTACAACCCGACAAATGTGAGTTCCTACGGCGAGAAGTTTGTTACCTTGGACACATCATCACCGAGCAAGGCGTCAAGCCTAACCCCGAGAAGGTCAAATCTGTCACTGCATTTCCGGCACCGAAGACGCCGAAGGACATAAAATCCTTTCTAGGACTTGTCTCTTATTACCGAAGGTTTATACCCGATTTCTCCAAAACAGCTAAGGCCCTTACAAACCTTTTGAAGAAAGATGTTCCATTCAAATGGGGTAACGAAGAACAGCTAGCATTCGATACACTAAAGAACCGCCTGACAACTGCGCCACTCCTCATATACCCAGACTTTTCGAAGCCTTTCATACTTACCTGTGATGCCTCAAATCACGCCATCGGGGCTGTCCTTTCACAAGGATCAGTAGGAACGGACCAACCTATAGCATTCGCCTCGCGAACCCTCAACAAATGCGAAATCAATTATAGCACCACCGAGAAGGAATTATTGGCGATACTATACGGTTGTAAAACATTCCGTCCTTACCTTTATGGTCGTAAATTTGTGATCATCACTGACCACAGACCCTTGAGATGGTTATTTAATCATAGGGATCCCAGCAGCAAACTCCAACGCTGGAGACTGAAACTCGAGGAGTTTGACTACGACATCGAGTACCGCAAAGGTAAACTCAACTCTGCCGCAGACGCGCTCTCTAGATATCCTGTCAATCCAATCTACCCACAAAATAAGTCAAATCTTAACCCAAATGTCGCAACCGACGAAGTTCCACTACAAACATCACAGCCATCAGGCACACTTAATGAAGAAACTGACGATTTCCAAAGCCTTTTAGTGTCTCCACCATCTAGTCTAGACGCAGATATCATTAATCCTGAAATCGAAAATGAAGTATTAGAATATCTCGCACCCGGCGTTAACGAAACAGCCGCTAATGAAGAACCTGAAAGGAACACAAACTTACCTCTCACTCCTTCTCTCAATCCTGAGAACAATATGAACTTACCTTCGACATCACGACTCGATTCATACAGCGACCCAGCTGTAGACCTACCCGAAACTGCAAGTGACCAAAATCCTCAGAACCCTATAAGTGAAGAACAACTCGTTATATCAAACGATGATTACTCCCGATTTCTGAAAACTATGACAGCCAACAGAACATTTACATCCAATGCAAAAATTCTAGAATCAAATTCAAGTATTCTTAAAAGCGATATCAAAGCAATCATTGTAATACCAACATCTATTGATCTCGATGAAAGCAACCCTTACGTAGAAGATACCCTTAATGAACTGGAAAATAAAGATGAAGTTATTAATAGAGAAAGAACATTATATTCATTCATAAACTTTGATCTAAAAAATCGAAACGTTTATCTATTATTCACCAAAGTCAATCACTTCGATAAGACTTCTTATGAAGAATTATACAACAGCCTGAAAAATCTCCGCAATAACTTAATTCTAAAATCTATCAATCAAATCAGCATCACAGATTTTAAAAATCCGTTTGATTCACATTCATATACAAAATTGTACAGTATGATACTATTCCTTTTTAATAATACAAATATACTCGTCACTATCTATCGCAATACCATAATATTCCCATCATTGGGAGAAATAAAAACGATATTACGCGAAAATCACGATATACCTATCGCAGGTCACTTAGGAAGCGCAAGAATGCTTAAACGAATTCAAGAGAAATATCACTGGAAGGGTATGCGTAGCGATATAGAAAACTATGTGAAGTCATGTAAACTCTGTCAAGAGAATAAAGCTCTCCGAAAGGTTAACCGCGCTCCTATGCAAATCACTACTACATCAACATCCCCCTTTCAACGCATTGCATTGGACATAGTTGGTCCATTACCCGAAGCAGGGACAGCCAAATTGAAATATATCCTAACCTTGCAAGATGATCTGACCAAATACTCACTAGCTTACCCAATTCGATCAACAACAGCTGAGGAAACTAGCGAGTGCTTGTTACATTTCATTTCCCTATTCGGTATTCCTAAAACCATATTAACAGATCAAGGCACAAATTTCACAGCAGATCTTTTCAAAAGGACTTGTGAATTCCTAAAAATCAAGCAATTATGGTCAAGCCCATACCACCCACAAACTCAAGGCGCCCTTGAGCGCAGTCACTCGACTCTAAAAGAATATCTTAAATCATTCGTCAATGATAATCAGGATAACTGGCCTCGTTACGTTTACACTGCTATCATGACTTACAACACCAACACTCATTGCACCACGAACTATACACCTTATGAACTTTTATTTGGACACAAACCTTACATACCTGACTCAATCTATGACTCTGCACCGGACCTCACGTATCCTGAGTATCTTAAAATGCTAAACCACAGGCTCAAATACTCCAGAGAAAAAGCAATCGAACACATCAATCAATCGAAAGAGAACTCGAAAAAATACTATGACACACATACAAGAATTCCTGAATACCATGTCGGAGATCTCGTCTATCTCAAAAATCACCTTAGACTAAGGAAAGCACTATCCCCTATATGGAAAGGTCCTTACAAAATCCTACAAGTCCATAACAATAATACTGTGACTCTACTAATTGATAGGAGACATGTGCGACATCATTTTGACGAAATAAAACTGGCAAGTCCCAACTTAGTATAATCATTAATATTATTATTTAATATTTGACTTTCAGACTCGTACTACTCCTATTTCCTATTACGACATCTTTGGCTCATGAACTCGTTCAACCACTGAATAAAAGTCCTGGCATTTACTTCGACCCTATCGGCACTTTGAAACTCGTAAACGATCATATTCATTTTGTCATACCAGTGGATCTCAAATTTATTAAACCACATCTCACAAATATCAAAAATGTATTCGATACGTATAAATTCCTCTGCGAGCAAAACAAGGCAGTTGACGATTTCCGATGTTATAATATGCTAAATCCACTAACGTCGCTTTACGACGACATATATAGAGATTATAATTCAATATCTCACTTAATATCGAATAGACCTAAACGATCTGCTTGGTTTGCTGGTGTTGGTACATTAATGAAAAACTTGTTCGGTACTATGGATGAAGATGACTTAAATAAGTACAATAACGCCATTCAAACGCTGCATTTAAATGAAAAGAAGATAGCTTCTTTAATTAAACAAAATATTTTTATTTCCGAATCGGCAATCTTGAATTTCAATAAAACTATAGATACGATATTAAATAACGAAGCCCGTTTGAATGAAGTTACTAGTACTCTACTAAAAAATGTATCTATTATTACTAATGAAATACTATTTAGAAATAAGTTAGCTGAAGTAATTAATACCCTCGAAGCCAGTCTACTTACTTTATCGTATAAATTAGAGGATATTGTTAATTCTGTAATGTTTGCAAACAGCAATACGCTGCATCCTTCTGTCGTCACTCCGACACAGTTATATGCTGACATAGAAAGTAACCTTAAGCATATACCTAAATATAAGGAATTACCTGTAAGTATAGATTTAAGTAATATCAATGTAATATTAAAAGTTTCGGAACTTGATGCTTATTATAGCCCTAACAATGTTATATTTATACTAAGGATCCCGCTAGTTTATCATATTCAGTATGACTTATACAAAATAATTCCTATCCCAGTACCACATGACGTAAACTTATCTAATTCATATGCTATGATAATTCCTACATCAAACTTCGTAGGCCTTAGTAAAGATAAATCGACATATTGCACCTTAACAGACCTTCAATCTTGCAAAATTATATCTAAAAAGGATATCGCTTGCGATGTTTCAAATATTCTTTCAGTTAATACAAATCCTATTTGTGAAATTGAATTAATGACGAGAGTTGTAAAAAATTTACCCTCACAGTGTGAAACGAAATTTATTTATGGCAATGTAGACATATGGCAAAACATTGGTCATAATAGCTGGATATTTGTACAATCCCGATCTACAAGACTTTCCGTAGAATGTAACTCTGATGTCAGAGAAATAAATATAAATGGAACAGGTATATTATCCTTAAAACCTCGATGTGTGGCATTTTGCCGAAATGTAAAACTGTTAACAATGCTTGACCTAGAAATAAACATACCACATATTCATACAGATTTTAGCCTTATTGATGATAAATGCTGTACTTTTCATGCATTCAACAAGTTTAAAGTAAATACATCTGCTGTAATCTTGTCCAATATTAACTTAGACGATCTCAAGCATTTAAAAACTCAAGCAGATTTAGTAAACAGAGAATTGAATAATTTTGTAAACGATGATAGTAACATAATATCTCACCATATAAGTTTCCCTATTCTTACCATTTTATTAGTTATTTCCTTTATTTTACTTCTTAGTTACATTTATTACAAAGCTAAGATTTTTAACATTCCATTAATGTGTACAAACCCACCGTCAAACACAGACGACGGTTCACCTGTAGAAGATGTTCCACTTCCTAGATTAAGAATAGCATAAGTATTAGTTTTGTATAACTTTCTTAGTTATAGAAGGCGCATCCTTCCTATCCTTGTAATCAGCCCTATTGGTTTCCTCGTTTGACATCCTCCTTCTTCTACTTCTAAGTAAACTTCCTTGTAACCGTAAGTTTACTCTTGTTGGGGGAGGTGTTATATCTTATCTTCTTTACCTTTTTGCTTACCCTTGCTAGACCCACTTCCCTTTCGCCATATCAGCATTTATTTCCTTCCCAGACTCCCTACCTACTTAAGTTAGTCTCGAAATATATCCCAACCAAGACGGTTGTCTCCAAATAAATAAATTCTTTTTTTTAAAAACCCAATCCACTCATCCATTATAACAGAACGCGGGAGTTTCTTGATGAAACGGTAAATTAGAATGACTGTGCGCAGGAGCAGCAGCCATGATGAAACGCGGTTAGAAATACTTAAGAGTGGGTTAGAAACCTCCTCGCTATGGTGAGTGGCAGGAAGAGCTACAATTTTCTTTGACTCTGGTAACTCAGCGTTGTCCTTGGCGGGTACGACTGAGGTGACTGGCCATTCATTAGGGTCTTGGGCTAACCAAGTGGGACCAGTGAACCATAACGGATGGTTCAACAGCTGAGCGGGAGATAAGCCACGTGACAAAGGGTCACTAATGTTTTCTGACCCTGCAACATGACGGAAATTATCGGCGGGAATAGCGGAGATAATTTTTGTTATGCGAGTGGCGATAAATGTTTTAAAACGATGTGGTGAAGCGACAATCCATTGTAAAGCTACCATCGAATCGGTGAAACAATATATTTTTTCAATTGGGTGACGTTTTTCATACGTATCGACAACGCGACGTACTAACTTTGCCATTAGCAAGCACGCACAGAGTTCTAGCCGGGCGATTGAAATTGTTTTAAGCGGAGCCACCTTTGATTTGGCACTAATTAATTGCGTGATTGGTTTAGAGCTCGGGTTGGTCTGAACGCGACTGTAGACTACTGTACCATATCCCGCCTCGCTGGCATCTGCAAACGCGACAATGGAAATTTTCGAACTTTCCTCAACACCTATATGGCGTGGAAAACGCAAATTTTGAATACACGGAAGTTCATGAATATATTTAAGCCAAATACTAGTTATGTCTGGCGGCGTTTGCTCATCCCAATCGAGCTTTAGCGTGTGAAGTTTTTGTAAAATTAGTTTTGCGTATAAAATCACGGGTGCGATGAGTCCAAGGACATCAAACTGTCGCGCGATTAATGACAGAATATTGCGTTTTGTAACTGAGCGGCTTTCAATGCTCACAGTGAACATGAATTCGTCACAAGTCGGTGACCACTGCAGACCTAAAACCTTTAAGCTAGCGTCTGTTTCATCAAAATTGATGTTCGATGTGTGGCGATCCGAGATCGGAAGCGACCTTATTAAATCAGGTGCGTTACTTGCCCACTTAACTAGTTCAAAGCCCCCCGCCTTGAGTAGGTCACGGAGCTCATCTCTAAGCTTTAAGCAGCAAGATAATGCTGGCATGGAGTAACATACGTCATCCATGTACGTGTTATTCTCGATAATTGCGGCGGCGAGCGGAAAACGAGTGTGCTCATCGACACACAGTTGTCGCAGTATTCTCATTGCAAGAAAAGGGCTACTACGTAAACCGAAGCATACGCAATTATATTGGTATGTGTCAAGAGGTAACGCGGGATCAAATCGATATAAAAACTTTTGAAACTGGCGGTGATCATCTTTGATCGCAATCTGAAGGTACATCTGTTTGATATCAGCGGTAAATGCAATTGGATAAAATCTAAAATCCAAGAGGATTGCAAATAGGTTATTTTGTAAATTGTCCCCTGTGTATAAAATGTCATTGAGTGACACCTTGTTATCGGTTGGAGCACTTGCGTCCATAACCATGCGCCATCTAGTAGTCGATTTATCTAACCTGGCAATGGCATGGTGCGGTATGTAATAACCCGATAAATGATCAGCGTTAGTTACGAGGGAGATATATCCCTTTTTAATATATTCTTGTATTATTGCATCGTACTCCACTCGTAGAAGAGGCGAAGCGACGAGTTTGCGTTCTAAATACATAAAGCGTTTTTTGGCAGTCGTGAACGAATTACCAAGAGCGGTTGCGGGATCGCGGCAGAAAGGTAACGCTACTGTGTAACGTCCAGTAGAATCGCGGGAGCAGTTTTGTTTGAAAATATTTTCATTTTCAACCGCGGTTGGGCTCAAAGCAGGTGCATACTGTACCTCTTCAAGTTGCCAGAATTTTTGGAGCGTATTTTCTAAACGCGGTTCTTTTGTAAATGTACAGAGAGAAATTTGCGAACGGGTGCTATCGGTAGCTTCAGCGTTATCGATACAAGCGGAAATATGAGCGGGAATAACGGGAGCGGACCCGAGTACAATATATCCGAAAATAGTTTCGAAAGCAGTTGGTTTTCCAGGCGAACCTGCGACGCGGCCTGATAACAATATTTCCGAAAAGAGCGGAGCGCCGATTAAAATGTCAATCTCGGAAGGTTCGTAGAAATTATCATCTGCCAGCGGTAGGCGATTTAGGTATGACAGACAGGATCTGTCAACTCTTACCGACGGCAAATTGTCCGTAATGCGGTCGATAACATAAGCGCCGATCGAAATAAAATTATCATTTAGTCGCGAAAATAAAGTAGTAGTTACTTCCCCCTTAATCGGGTTGGATGAGGAACCTATCCCCTTAACAACTGTGTTTGAAACCTTATTGCATTTTAAGTTTAATTTTTGACAGCATTTGAATGTAAGAAAATTACACTGACTTGCCGAATCAATCAACCCCTTAATGACGTACTTACGACCATTTGAATCAGAAGCATAAATTCTTACAGTTCCCAACAAGCATGTGCTATCAGGAAATGTATCTAAAGCGGGTCGCATATTGCAAAGCGCTATGTTATTCGTGTTAGCGGTAGATATATCTGTATGGTGATCGGCGCGAGCGGCAGCTAATCGCGTATTATTACGTTCATGGAATTGCGCGCGGTAAACAGCTGAGTCGTTGACGGCTCGCTGCGTCACACAGCACGCCGGCATAGCAGTGGAAGCGGTAGCGGGAGCGGCAGCGGCGCGGGCGGCGGTGTCAGCGCGCGCGCTCGTAACCGGCCCGGGTGCGCGCGGCGCGAACAACACATTACTTTGAAAACTATTACGAGTCGAAGATATTTTACGGCACAATAACGAATGATGTTTACAACTGCAATGGCGACAATTATATTTAGAATTACATCCGGTATTTACGTGTGTTACACTTAAACAATTCGTGCAACCTTTGTTTTGTTTTATAAATGAAAACCTGGCATCTACGGATAACTTGTTAAATTCTGCGCACCTATACAAGTGAGAGTGATCGGTGTGTTTGCACAGCGGACAGGTGTAACTGTCTTGACGAGTTACACATGAAGCGGCGAGAGAATGCGTTGACTTCGTAATACTTGGTTTATACGTTGAAGCGGGGCTTGTGCGTTCTAATATTTTGCTTTGTTCTCGTATGAAATTTACTAAATCGGTATAAGTAGGCATCTTTTTACTGCGTACGTACATTTCAAACGATCGCGCTGTACTTGGATCGATCTTTTTTAAAGCCAGCTGTAGTAGGATAAAATCCGACAAGTTATCTAGTTTGAGTGAATTCAAACTGGATACTGCCGTGCAGAACTTATCGAGAAATAATTCTAAGTTCTTCGCGGTCGCGGTGGTAAAAGATCTAAACTGCAGCATTTCGTCTAGGCAAGCTGAGGCCAGGCTACGCTGATCGTTATATTTATCAATTAGCGTCTGCCACATAAGTGCATAGTTATCCGCGGTTGGGGTTATTCCAGAACAGACGGAAAGCGCTCGGCCTGTTAGTTTGTTTATCAAATACTGGACCCGTTCGTGATCACTGAGCTGTGGGTTTGTGTGAATGGTGCGATTAAAAGATTCGTAAAATATCATCCAAGTCATCGGATTACCATCATAAGACATCACATCGAGCTCAGGAAGTCGGATAGATTTACGTTGTTCGCTCTGAGAACCTTCTGTTTGTTGCGGCGTTTGTGAACTAATTTTATTATAGACAAACTGACAGTTACAGTACATGTCTTCAAACGAGTTTAAAGATTGGTAGTTGACCGTATACGAGGGGTCAATATTTAACTCGGTGATATTCAGACGATTCACGATTTCATTAAAATCAGAACGCAAGCGGTCTAACGAGATCATTCCACTTAAAAATAAGTCCTTATCAGATTTATTGGAAAGTACCGATAACGAACGGTTGTAAATTTCTTGTATGCGAGTAAATAAGGCATCGCGCCTGCCGATTAATGTCAAGCGTTCTATTTGAAGGGCATCAATTGATTTAGCATCTTGAAATTCTTCCCTATCTTTTCTACGCGACGTCATTGTTACAGAATTACGATAAGGCTAAAGCCGGCAGGTACCAGTAGCACAATAATTAATGTAGGTACGCTCCGCGCTCGGCACTTAGTAAGTAGTGGCAGAGGGTATGTTTGCGGTATTACATAATTATGACCCGGGATTTGAAATAGTAAATCACCGTCATAAGATGTAACATAATAGATTATAACAACAGTAAACTTGTTAGTTCTATAGGAAAGCGGAATACGAAAATATAAAATAGGGGTAGACAGAGACTAATATAAACAATCGGTTTTATATTTCTAATGATATTGGTAATTAAGAAAGTAGGTAGGTATAATAAGTGGACTGTATAACAAGAAATGATTGTCTAAGCGACGAAATGTATGGAAAATAATTCGGTTTCGCAAGGACCACTAAATATGTTAACGCGGCACCTAAGCGGTATAGGTGATCGCGTCTCCAATCGGGTGCGGCAGGGTCACTGGTGTGGCAATGGAAGAAGAAGACGACTAACCTGATCTCTAGCCGGTGGTGTGCTTACGAGGCCGTGACTTCCACAAGAATCTTGCGTTCCCCGTCCTGTGTCGGTTGGTGTTGAAATCAGATCTGTCTTCTAAACTCCCCTCTCTGTCTTCGATAGCGGTGTGGGTGTATATAGCGGTATAGTTGCCAAAACTGTTGCGGTAGCCAAAATCCTCTCGAGGCGACCGTGCACTTCGTGCGGGAGTTAGCGGTGCACTGCTCCTGAATTAGCGGCGTGTAGTGCGCAGGCACACTCGGCGTCAAGTCCACAGGTAGTCATCGTCGAAAAGGGAAGGTGGGAAAGAGATAGCGCAATAGCAAGAGGCGCTAACAGATGTCCTTAAGGATCTGTCGAAAGCGGCACGCATCTAGTCTCTTGTTGCGAAACTGGTCAGGTCATCTGTCCACTTATTTATTGACTTGGGGACGACGAGCCATGAGTCATATATAAATTGAGTCAGTCCACGAAGTACTGACCTAATGGACAGGCAATAATTCTGAATAATATCCACCTACGTTACCAATATCTTGGTATTTGATAGACTATGGCAGGGTTGAATCCAGGTATTAACTTAACACAGTGAAAAAAAAACTGCAACAAAATTACTAACAGATATTACGCAACCAAAAAACAAATTAAATGTTGATGCATAAAATAAGAGAAAGATAAAAAATGTTTTAAACAAAAAATAAATGTCTCAAATTTCATGGACAAGAGATTAGTATCTAATGGTCATAGATTTAAAGATATAATTAAAATAGTAGGTATGCGTAGAACATAAATACATATATGTACTCTAATCTGTGCTTAAAGAATCTACAGTCCACGCTCCAGAAAACGCTACTTTCTTATCAGTTAACTGCCGGACAATGAACTCCAAAAGGACGTCACTCGAACAATTCTTATTGTATCATAAAATAATTGGCGAGTGGGCTTAGATAAATGTCTTATTGCTGAGTTCGTAATCTTCTAAATTTCTCTTGAAACCAAATGCTTATTATTATTTACAATATGCTTGGGGTTTCTCTACGCGATCAAATCAGAAATGAGGAGATCCGTAGAAGAACAATTGTCACCGACATATCCCAGCGGATTAGCAAGTTAAAGTGCGCAGGGCACATAGCTCGAAGAACCGATAGCCGCTGGGGTCGAAAGGTTCTCAAATGGAGACCACGGACTGGCAAGCGCAGCATCGGACTTCCACCGACAAGGTGGGCAGTCGACGATCCTTGTGCAAATCAATGGGGTAGGCCTTTGTCCAGCAGTGGACGTCCTATGGCTGAGGTGATGATGATTATTTACAATAAATTCTTTGAAAATAAGTTCTAAGCAATCCAGGCATAACGAACACACTTCATCAAAAACGCTAAAATATTCAAACACTAACGCCGCGTTCCAAACCAAGAAGATAGGGCAAGAAACGCGGAGTCTAATAATATAATATATCGTAGAATATATAATAGGTATGATTACTTGTATGACAAATGTATATATATGGCTCTAGTTTACCATTTATATACCGTGTTACTAACATTCCTCTTTAGACAACGTATTTTCTATGTGTGGACCTTTTTATATTATGTACCTACATATGTTGGAACAGTAGCACTAAAACCGAAGCACACAGTACATTTAAACAGGGTAAAGCAATGAAATTGCCCATTATCGTATGTTTTTTATTATTTATATAATTAGCAGTTGGTTTTCCGTGGAACAATAAAATTAAGGCGTTATTTTAGAAACGACACTATAAACATAAGTTTGAAATGCAGAGTAATTAACCATGTACTTGTGTTCATCCCAAACGCTAGTCGTTTCCGAGATACCTATGTACAAGTGGACTACACTACAATAATACTAATATCATTATAATTATGCTAATAGCCGTTAAAGTTTATTTGCATTTGATGTTATTCAGCAAAATCAGTGACAAATTCTCAAAAGTGAGGATGGTATCCAGGAAATTATCTTTGAGGGCAGTTATCCTTGATTGCAATTCTGCCTTGATGCCCCCACGAGCACATCGTCTCTTAACATCAAGTGATCAGCGACATATCTATAAAAATAATATTAGTCAACCCTAAACAAAACCAGCTCTTATGTTAGTTATTTTGAAAGTAGTTCTATATCCCAGGTGTCCGGCGTGAACACTCCTCATCTATCTAAACAACACCTACATACTGTGATTTATAGGTTGCTTTATGGGTAACCATTACCGTTATATTAAAGTTTAACGTTTACAAGGACCGAAGTGTCTATAAACAAGAAGCTTAATGGGTGCGCCGTAACTTAACTCCTCAGCTGTTGGAATCAAGGTATTTATCTGAAAGCCTAGAAATATAAGAAAGGAAAAGGCAAATATGAATACCCTGTAAAGTTATAACGTTTTAAATACCTACTAAAGAGGTTAGGAAACAACTTGAGCTCAAAAACTGAATGCTTAGAGAAAATGTATATATCTTTAGTACACGCAACATTTACCAAATGTAAGATGGTTTTGGTAAATATTGCATATGCGACCGAGCGAAGCAAAGATCTCGGTGGCAGCTTGGGTTAATTGGCGTTTGTATATTTATATAATTTTGATGATCATTTTCGAATATACGATCTTGAAAGAATGGCAAAAACCTCTCAATACAACTTTTCATTTAAATGTTTTAGTCTCTTCAATTATTTTTATTGATACTAACCCAGCATTGGAATTTTATACAAGCTGTCGTTTTTCAGGTTGCTTTACCATGTATCGCGAATTTTCTTAATAGTGAGCAAGTGAACTATTACATAATATTGAGGAAATCCACAACGTCAAATCTCAGAAATTATTACCCACATCGTAGTTTTTGGGCATTACTAGCTATTCATCTGGATATCTACAGTCAATACTTTTATTTTAGTAAATAAAATATATGTCAAGCACCTAACTATGTGTTCTAGCATGCATCTATAGCTGTTCTATCTTTGAGGAACGGTTGACATTCTAAATTCCTTGGCGTAACCTAAAAATATAAACCATTATTAATGGTAGCGAGGAAAATGGTAACGTTTAGAGAGGTAGAAGGTACATGACAATCAAGTGTCGTCAAACATGGCGCTAAAAATTAGACGATTAACTCCTCTCTCTCGCAAGTCGCAAGTAATATAAAGAAAAAATTATAATAATTAATAACTAAATACAAGATATTTTTTAAGATCGAAACATGAAAGACAGCAACCAACCAGAGTTATTACATACCAAAGCATATGTATTCTTAGATTATTCCTTTAAACCTATCACGACTTGAAATGCAAATCATACACAGACACTGAAGAAACATAAAAGATTACTTCGGCGTATGTCGACAGTCACTTCACCAGGTAATCGTATGGAATCGAGGTCACCAATGATGATGATGATGATAAGTAATAAGTATGTAGTTATGACATATGCCTCTGATGCGCCTTCCAGACCTGACAAGAACATCTCGGAGTTCAGTGAACTGACTGAGATTCTAAGATAATTAGTTAATGACAGAGATAGTTATTGCGTAAGTTAATGTAGCTCTAGTCTTACAATGACGAAATTAGGCGCAGAATGATGGGAATGCTTCCATCTTGAATGAGAACACTATATTAAGCAAAGTCTCCACATAATGTTACGAGAGATTAAGTCTGTCATTAAAATTTTTTGAGTGTTAAATGGAGATAAAATGTTATTGTTTGCTGCTGTAACTGATGATGTAACTTTGCAATTATTTTATAGAAATGAAAAGAGTGGAAATTCTTAGATAGTTGTTGAAGTGTTCCCACTTTTCGCAAAAGTGGACCAGAATCTATGCCCTAGCAACAACGAGGTAACCAACTGGTTAAAATATTGTGTTGTTTAGTTCAGTCGATACCCTAAGTGAACGTAATATGTTATTACAAACTCGGGTGATTAAAAATAAAAATTATGTTACATAATAAACTAAAAGTTGCACTTTCGTGAGAAACTGGGCTCATCTCCGTTCATAAAGGAAGTGAGACCGGCAATGGAGTAGTTACGTATGATGGATATGTATGAAAAAGATGTGAGATTATTGTGACTCACCACTAGCTCAGCAAACTTGGCATCGAGCTCGTGCAGGGGTGGCATCGGATGCGTGGGGGTGACGGCCTGGAGCGCCAAGCCTCCTTCCCCGCCCACCACGCAGTACGTAATCTCGGGCGGTTCGTCATTCTGGAACGTGAAAAATCAATCTATTTAAATGATTACGGAACTATTAAAATTTAGAGTCATCTCAGCCATGGGATGTCCACAGCTGGACAAGTGGCTCCCCCATATAGGGGACATTTGCCAATACTCGCCACGCTTGGCAGGCGGGTTGGCAAGCGCAGTATGATTTCCGATCCTCAGAAGGCGCTGCTGCCCACCTTCTGGTATACGCGATCCGACTCTTACGGCACCCGCGGGAAGAGATGCGGGAATACTATTCTAGACCGGTACCACCATGGCACCAAAACGCCACGACGGCAAATTTAGAGTAACTTAGTCAAATGTCCCTCGTTCACATCGTCACTGACTATCAAGTGAGATAGTGTTCAAACGCTATATCTATAAATATTACCATTCTAGGTCTTACCACGTAAATATTTAGTAAATAAATATATTTCCAGTACTTGCCTGGCTAGCTACCACGTACAAGTTTGAAAAACTGTCACCACATAAATTGTGTGTCTGTGTGCAGCTCTTGAGAGCCAGTAAAACATTCTATGGTCTACCTAGCGTGTCTACACCTTCGAACATATCGTCACTGACCATGAAGTGAAATATAAGTCAAATGCTAGATCTATTCTATAAAGTATAAAAAAAACTTCTTTAATGCTATTTTTTTGTATTACGTTATTTGTGCCAATTTTATACAATTTCGAGTTAATCAACTTTCTATTCAGACATCAATCTTTCTCAATACACAATACCAGAATACCGATGAATATAATGAAGCAATAAAAATATGTAAATACCCTCGGGTATATATGGAATCGTTTACATTTCGCGTACATGGAACTGTCAAGAGTTTTTGTTTCCATGAAGATATTTATAAGAGAGAACATGATCTTTTAGTTAATACGATCGAATACACGAATCGAATATAATGTATGGAAAGGTAAGACAAACAGTAAGACAACTTAATATGGAGCATGCTTTTTAAATTAATGGTAATAGATATGAATAAAAGTTTAGAGAAACACCCACTCAAGAATTCCACAATAGAAAAGAGCCATCTATAATGAAATGGATAGTAACTATTTGAATTTGTTAGATGGGGACCTTTTTGAGCGTCTTCTAGCGCTCAAAAACTCAGTTGTTTTCAGGGAAACAATTATTGCTGCTGGGGCAACATAAGTTAACAGACCACATGTATGAAGGTTCAAAAGGAAGACTAGAAACAACTATAATATTTATAGCTTGACACAAATTGGCAAATATGCTACGAGTACTTACCTATTATTAATATAAATCATACAATATCACTATTACAATTTTATTGATATAACTAATAACTGTAATTTCATTGAATGTTCATTCAAAAGGTAGGCCAGACTATTTCTTCTTAACTTCTGGTGGCATCAAAACCACACAGAATATCGAACCTGTTCTGTGAACTGATTGTTCAATCAGATAACTTTTTTTATGAACGCTTTGAGTAGCGATATCGCCGACTTTTCAATACGAAAATAACTGAGTAGTGAAATCTGAGCTCATGATAACTGTTGCAAATATTATATTTACTAATCGCAACTGAAATCGAAATGAATTCTAAAACTGACGACAGTAACAATAGACAGCTCTTAACCTTCAAATTTGTATTAAAACCATTGGTTTTAACGTTGCATTACTGTTTCCACATCACAGTTTCGGACAATACAATCAAGATTTAAATTGCAAACGAAACGAGGAACACGACGGTTGCCTTCCTTAAAGGGACAGGTAATATGTTGAAGACGAGGAAACGGACGGACAGAAAAAAAAGGTACAACATTGACTGCTATTTATGCGAAGTGAAGTTAATTGACATGTAATTTGTAATTAAGCACGGAATGGCAGTGCCTGGAGAGTTTGCTGACTTGAATGTTCTAATTACGTCGCTTCTAAGTATTCCGCCCGTATCTGGTTATTTATAGCAACCGGTGCTTAATACGCGGGTTATTTGTAGTACGTGCGTAGAAGAAAGTGTTACCGGCATGAAACGTTCAAATCGCCGATTGGAGAAATGCCATTGCGATTATTTGACATTTAAATTATAATATGCTTTTACAGAACGATGAGCTTCGAATATCAGGCTGAATGACACGCATCGGCAAAAAAAAAATATCCAGATGTTTCAATGACTAATGACTTAGGATGAACAGTATGTAAGTTATGTATTCGACTTATTGTTTTCAATACATTTTCGCAGTTGTTCTGGGAGATACTAAATGTTCAAGGCAGCAAGCGCAGGCTGTACCACGCAATTCGCAAGTGATTGCAGTCTGCACTGTCATTATAAATGTATCATTTTCACTGTGTCACTGTCACTCTCGTTTCGAAATCGAGAGCAATAGGTGTACGGCTGCTGACTAACCTATAGGACATAGACATAGTCTAAGGACAGACCGAGCTTGTCGCGTCATTTAGAAACTATCTGGATAAAATGCGGTTTGTATAACGCGAGTCTTAAGCAGTTTTCATATAACATTTGTAATAACGTTTACACAGATGAAATCAAAACTGCTTTAGGCTTTTCTCCAGACTCTGCTATTAAAGCATTCGATCTAGCTTTGTCGGCTTAAGGTAACATTTTTTGTTTATATATAGTGTGTTTTTGTATTTCTCTAGAACTACACATAAATCATATTCAGACACACCAAAACGATCACTATATACTATCAGGATATCCAGGCATTTATCAAGGCGTTTGTAGTCTCACATAAATTAGGCGCCAGCACAGTAAGTAACTCGTGATTGTAAATGACGTATCCAAAGTTAAATTACATTCTTGTGATCAAATTTTTTTTGCAATTTTGTTCATACATCTCACTTAAGCGGCACTTAAGCGACACTAAGTCGAATGCGAGTCAGTTGACCTTTGGCGGCGCCTCCGATATGTTCTGTGAACTGTCAACGATGTCTCGCAAAACTATATTGACAACAGGGTTGACTGGCACCATAAGCTTATTTTTTATTATTAACTTACCTACAGCACGTAAGAATTTTCAACTATGTAATTGAATATTTGAATAATTCCTACCAAATGACTGTTTTATCGAAATGTAAAAGTTTTAAATATGTTACTAAAAAAACTACTAGCACTAAATGTTTTGCAATTGTGGCCATGAGGGTGCTTAGAATTGGAAGAAATCCGTAGTACGGGCAGTACCATCCGTATCAAAAGAGAAACGCAAACAAAAGCTATCAACAAAAATAAACAATCAAGAAGCTGACGACGATTGACGAAGAGACTTTGACTGGCCGGTTTGCGCAGTTGGTAACACTCTGTCTTCTGAGCCGCTGGTCCCGGGTTCGATTCCCGGACAGGTCAAACATTTGTGTTTATGAACATGTCTGTTTGACCTGTGTCTGGGTGTGTATATGTATATAAGTATATATATCAGTCAACAGGTTACCATAGTACAGGCTCTGCCTAGTTTGAGACCTGAAGACCTTGTGTGAATGTTAATACAAAAAAAACACTACTGCCTGGTGGTAGAAATATGTAGATATAATCTATCTGAGATTTCTGGCGAATTCTCACATACAGTATTACTGCTCTTAATCAGTACAATCAGTGAAATACGTTATGTTTGCAGTTGTACTGCAAACTAATTGTTTAGTTTAGAAGAAATGGCTGTGGCAGTACACACATTGTTGATGTTGCAATGTGTATTCGTTTGTTAGAAAGTAGCAATAACTACTAGAGCAGGAACAAACAAATCTTTATCATACCTAATGCGATCACAAATAATGGAAAGAGGTCATGAACAGAAAATATTTACTCCTCTTAAAGAAACAATGGAATTTTATTGGTGTATTATGAAAGCAGTTCATTTTATATTTACATAATTACTATTTATATAATAACAGAAAACTATCAGGTTAATCATTTACTATTTGTTTTAATCACACTAAAATTATAAAGGCGATAGTTTGTCTGTCGTTTTTCATTTGTTTTTTGTATGATTGTTAAAACTTCATGCTGAAATGGCTCAACGGAAGAGATTAAATGAATAAAGATAGCTTACAGCCTGGAATGTAGTAACGAACATCGTGATGTAGTAACGAACGACAATATTTAAATAACCAATCACTCTAAATTCCACGTTTATAGTATTAGTTTTGTTAGTAAGAGTGGCAACCCTGCTAAGAACAGAGACTGTGATATTCTTGGCGATGACTTCACCATCCCGATCCAGACAAATGAGCAATATCGTTGGACAAGGGATGCTTTATGAGAATTTGTCGTATCTGTCCAAGTAAAGCTGAATATTATATATTTTACAACTTCCAAGTCGAAATTACTACGTCCTAATCATTATTTAGATATTGGTAGGAATATGTTTACAAAATTCTTCTATAGAGATTTTAGCTACTCGATGTATCTCTGCTACCATCATACTACTTCCTAATACTATACAGATATCAAAGTTTATATGTTTATTATTATATAGTATATTTCTCAATCACGCCAGAACTGCTAAAATACCCCTGAAACAGAATGATCGATAACTTACCGCATCGATTCGGTATTGTTCATACATTTTATATTTTCCGTTTTTTAATATTTCGTTAATATAATGCAGTATTCTAATTTATACTTTTTTCAACAAAACTTTTTTTGAACAAAATTGCCTAATGGATTTTTTAAATAATTATATAGAAAGTTTGTTATACGGTTGGTTATCAAAGAAATCTGAATCGAGGGGCAGAATGAAATTTTGCATTGAGAGATTTACTTTGAGAGCTACTTTGGAATAGCACAGGCTACTTTTCATTCGGTAAAATGTACGATAATGGGAAAACTGTAGACCACACAAGTGAAACTGTAGTTTAAAAATATACTTCTACAGGTCGTTCTATGGTCTCACAAATAATATTACTAATCACAATTTTTAATTTCCCTTCTTGTGGTGTAAGAAACAGTTGAAGCGCTTTTGTTTTTATCGCGAGAAATTTAGATAAACTTTGAGTATACAGCCTCCGCTTTGGTTATTTTATCTGAGTAGATAAAGGATAAATATGGTTACATGAAATATTTTTATCACCAAATGAAATCTAATATTGCTGAATTAGAATTGTATTATTACTTAGTTAAAATAAAATTAGTTAACATATTAAATAAGTTAATTTATTTAAGTTTATTAGACATGTAGAAAAGACCTAAGACTTTCAAAAATGAAGCTGTAAAGACTCAAAATTGTCATATTAGCAAATAGTTAATGGTGACACTAGCGTTGCTATGACAAAAGGCACTCAAAACTTGATTTTGAACTCGACTCACAAAGGTCACGGTGTGCCAAAATATCAGACAAAAAAACAAACAAAATATGGTAAATATTCAGATAATATAATAATTCATGTTATTCAATTTGATTTTAAACCTATGACCAAAGAAAGTTCTGTAAGGCAAAACTACCAACTTTCTTTGAGCCAAGATTCGAAATCGGCGAACATCTGTCATATTGTACTTAAAATAGAATTTGTGTACATGAGGTTTCGTACAAATATAGTGGGTCTGTAAAAGGAGCTGTACAGTTCATCTCATTACCTTCAATACCATTCTTGGAAAGATCAACCGATACAGTTTGTATGCCGATAATACTTTTAACGCTTCCACTTTTGTTCACACTTACGTTTATCTAACACTTACGTCAGATTTAGCAGTCGTCGAACTCTTCTTACGAAATGAGAAATTGAAGCGGTTCTCTTTGTTTGACTTTAACATTTCTAATAATTATCGCACTTTTGTATATTCACTATGGTTTAGTAACTTGTTGTTACTTAACACTGAACATAAGCACTTCTTCATTAAAAAACTATAAGTGATTGACAATATGTACCTTAAGTAAATGTTTGAAATATTAAAGCATGTTCAGTATAACATCGTTTATGTACCATGTAATACCATGGAAGATACTTTCTTTGAAACTAAATAATGGACTTATTTTGTACCACTACGACATATTGACAACCTCATTAATAAAAAACTAATCTTAAGAATGTTATTCCTATTAAAACAAAGTATTCCTGAGCAACAATAAACACGTCTTATACATTTTGTACAATGAGACAGAATATTCTCCAAGACAGACAGTCAAAGACGTCCCTAAAGGTCCGGACACATTGACATGTAAGCTGGCGAGACTACTGCTTATGCATTACTCATATGTTTGAAATTAGCTGATCAATCATTGGTTTACAGCGATATATATATAACTGCGACCTTCAGTACAATCTTGCTTTACAGCCTGTGATTCAACAATTTAAATATAATTAACTTGTAAAGCTATACGTAGATCGAAGTACACGTATGAACTTTAAAAGAAAATTACTTCGATTGAGTGGGATTTTTTTTGAAAATATAGAAAAGTACTTTGCTACTACTTAGTAGTACTGTACCGATTTAGAATAAACTTTTGTGGGACTAATCTGAAAGTATGTATTATCAAATGAAAAGAGAATGTAGGCTGTCAAACACACGTTCTTCGATTCTAATTTCACCCTCGGCTTGACATTTCGGTGTATTATCAAATGAAAAGCACCGACGCAGAGAACTTTCTAACACTTGTCTTCCTAGCTATCGCCCTCAAGTTTGAAATACGGTCGTCAAACACACAGTATGTTCCTTGAAAGACGTTCAACACTCTAGGTCTAGCGTGCTTCCACCTTTGACCACGTCCTCCCTCCCCATCTTGTTAAATATTAGTCCAATGCTAGACCATATTATTAGAACTCAATATCGTTTCTAAATAATAATGTCCCTTAGTAACCAAAAACCTATTACGAGAAACTTTTCTCGTTTCCACTGCCGAGCATAACAGTCGAACCAACATGTTCGCTGACTAGTTCTTCAATACATCACATATACAAATTACCTACTTCTGTCTTATCACAGACACTGTCTCGCCCTAATTGCATTCAATTAATCGATAGTTAATTGTGAACAATGAGTCAGTTGGGAGCGTCGACTATCGTATTGTTAATTTAAACTGATGTCGAGTGAATAGGTAATAGTGGAGATGCAAAAAGAGTGTCCCACGATTGATCAGCATCTTACAAATTCAATCTTTTAAGTCAAAATTTTCAACTTTAATTTATCGAGACGCATTCCGCAGTGTCACCCGTGTGGACTACGGTTGTCCCGTCAGTTATCCCACGGGAACCATACTTTTCCGGGATAAAAAGAAGCATGTGTTTTTCTCCAAATACCCATCTATCTCTAGACCAACATTCATCAAAATTGATTCAGAGGTTTAGATGTGAGTACGTAACAGACAGAGTTACTTAAACATTTGAAATTTAAAAGTTATTAGGTTTATGTTGTAGGTACCCCAGAAGAACTATGATTTGTAATCGGGATATATAAAGTAGCCTATCTAATATTCCATGTTATGTGGTACGAAGTTATTCCGAAGTTCGTTTAAATATATCAAAGGGTTAAGGCGTGAAGATAGATAGATAACACTTTATTACACAAGTACATCAACTTATAGAGAGTATGTAGTAGCTTTACTTAGGCTGCGTACCGGGCACATTCCGGGTAATAGTTTCAAGTTCCTGATGAGGAAGACAGAATCACCACTTAGCTGTTCTTGCGGGACGATAGAAGATGTGCACCATGTATTGACAGAATGTGCGCGATACTTAGTCCAGCGGCGAGCCCTGCCGCGATTTAGTATAAGTAAAGTAGGCAATTGTAACAGTATCTTAGATGTTCCTGGTTCTGGAGGAACTAGAATACTGATACAAATGTATCTGATGTTTAAGAATTTGAATTGTGTGTGATAATTGTTATTTCGTATATGTATGTTTTGGTCGTTACGGGGTGGCATTGTCAATGTTGACAAAACCCCATCTTAAAATAAAAGATTAAAAAAGCAACTAATACAAATATTGGAAAAGCCGACGCGCTCAAACGGCTACAGCGATTTCGATGAAATTTGGTATGGATATAGTTTAAGCCCTGGATTAACACATAGGCTACTTTTATCCCGGAAAAAGTATAGTTCCCGTGAGATAATTGAGGTAGCGGGTAAACCGTTATCCACGCGGGTGCAACCGCGGGGCGTTACTAGTTAAAAATAAAAATAAGCATTCATACTTAGCTTAAAATCGGACTGAGTTCAGGAACATCGAACTTTCTTTTTAAATTCCAAGTGCGTAGAGAGTCTTTTCCTTTTTGAAGTCTGTTATCACACTAATATTATAAAAGCGAAAGTTTTTGTGTATGTGTGTATGTTTATTACTTCTTCCGCTTAAACGGCTGCACAGATTTGGATGAAATTTGGTATGGAGATAGGTTAGACCCTGGAGGACCCCATGGATGACACATAGGCTGCTTTTAACCCGGAAAAGTATGATTCCCTTGGGATAATGGAGGTAGCGGGAAAACCGTAATCCACGCGGGTAAAACCGCGGGGCACAGCTAGTAAAGTACATAAATGGCTGAGGCCCAACAACCAGATAAAAAAGCACAAAGCAGTATCAATCCTAACAATTGCGATAGTTAAAGTGATTTGACCTTTTCAAAAATATAGACCCTAATCAGTTCAAAGTTGCAAAAGTAATATTGAAATATTTTCAAACGCCTCGTGAGTGGTCTCATTGTTATATTGACGAGGGACTCACGTCACCTCGTTTCGTATAATAAAATTAGGACTATTGTCCCTAAGTGCACCCAATAGATAAAAGTAAACAAAAGTCAATAGTAGTCTCTAGAATGAGTGCGTATTTTAGTTAGTATTTTTCACCACTTTTTTTTTATTTTATACATGGTCTAAGACCACTTCGTACTAAATTTAACGCTAGCCATTTAAGCGCTAAGAAACATACTATATAACACTCAGACATAAAATATCGCATTTATAAGATGTATTACTAGCTGTACTCTGCGGTTTCAGCCGATTGGACTACGGATTTACCGCTAGCGGAATAAAAAGTTGCCTATATCCCACTCCAAGGTGTCTTTCAAGGACATCCTATCTATCTCAATGCTAACATTCATCAAAATTGGTGCAGCAGATTAGACATGAATACGTAATAGTCAGACAGAGCTACTATCATCATATCTAACGCTTATAATATTATTAGGTTTTAGGAGATTATGACATTATGAGATTATTACGGGAACCGTCATATTTTTTTACAATAAAACTCATTAAAATCTATGTGGTAACATAGATACGTACTCACAAACTTTCAAATTTATAGTATTAATTAGTGTGACGAGCTGCGCCCGCGCGGATGATGGTTTTCCCGTTACCTCAATTATCCCACGAGAACCGTACATTTACACAGGCTTAAAAGTGACCTATGTGATATTCCAGACCTAACAACCTACCAAATTTTGCCGTTATTGAGTAGCAAACATCCATTCATCCAAACTTCATAATTTCTAATATGTACATAGTTGTAAGATTACAGAGTATATTGGAAAAAAACGTTTTAAGTTGTTTTTTTTTTTATATATTATAAGTTTGCGTTTGACAACTGTCTCACCTGATGTTAAGTGATGACGTTGTCTAGGATTTAGCACGCAAACCTAGAAGGTTCCTATTCACTCGCGACTTGATTATTTTAATGATCTAATGTTAATTGCATTCAAGTTGCAAATGTTTCATACTCAATTGTTTATTACTCCTGGTATTTCTACTAAATCATAAAATAGTTAAGGGTGGAATTCACCAAAATTGAAACGTCCGATTATCAATTTAACCGTCGTTCAAACAGTTTTTACCATACAGTTCAACTGTTTAATATGTATAGTTAATGTTTCAACTAGCTTTACTTTTGGTAAACTTGAAAATCGTTGCACCTTAAAGGCATGCAATAATGTTAAAACGTAATTAACCAAATGAGACAAATAAACATAACGTTTATACGGGTTTAGCGTAAAAACTTCGGCATCTTCCGGAAACCTTCATCAGGATCTTGAGTGGGGTGCGTTCAGAAGATCATGAGATCTTCATGAAGAAGATAACAGAAAAACGCTTGTCCATCTTAAAGTATAGTAAAATAACAGGATTATTTAATTAAACGAAAGCATACCACTGAGGAAATCTATTGAGTTACAGCTCTAATAAATAGCTTCTTTGAAAATCGCACTCGTATATCCGTCAGTCAGGAAAGGAGTGCAATAAATTGGTCCACACAAGTCTACCGGCTTTCCAACACAAGTAAGTTCAAACGTGGTCAGCTGTATGGGTAACCAGTAATAACATTGTGGCTAATAGAAAGGAGTAATATATATTTAAAAACAAATGGATTCCTAGTATTGGAACGGTTTTGTTCGTGAAATGCGGGTTGGTTTTAGTCGTCACCAAATTGCATGATGATTAATTAACGTAAAAAACACAACAGAATTAGAACCTTCTTTTATTTTAAAAAGTCGATTATATATGGTAAAATAAACTCTTAATCAAACTGTGGTACAAATCTGGTTCCTCACAGAACGTGTCCATATGGTCAGCGCAATGAAAACAGTCCGTTCTTCCGGATCATGCAATGACCAAAATCAAAGTCAATACATTCGAATATCTATGAAGGTAAGTAATGTCGGAATGTTTTTATTATATGTATAATAATTATAAGAACGCACAAATTTTAAACGAAAACAAAACGCCACGGAAATGCTTTTAAGAGTTCGTAACAGCAAAATAAACAAAACAAGTTTAGAAAGCCTATACCATAAAAGTCAAATTTCTCTGAATAACTGTATTATATTTAATTTATTTATCAATAACGACCTGTCAAAGTATTATAATAAAAAACTATCCTTTGCGGACATAAACTGATGTAAATTAAATCCGTTTTCCATAGAACGTGCAACCCACAAAGATGACGAAACAATTTTTTTACTTTTGTATTCATAATAATAAGTGAGAATGACAAGTTTCGGGTCAAAGTTCCCTATAAATATGCATACAAAATTAAGATTATGAACAAACTAGCATTAAAATTTACGCAGTAGCGAATAATCTACTGAATTATTTATGGTGAAGATTACGATATTTGCATATAGGACAAAGGCGTTGCTGTTATTTCTGACATACATAGCATTTATAGAAGTGTGGCAAAGCGACCCGGCGACAGTGAGGTAAACACTTACGCGATCAGCAGAGATGTTTGTCCCGGGTCTTGTATGTTTGTGAAATATGATTGTGTGAGTCCAAAGTGTGGGGAAAAAATAACATGTTACAAAATAAATCAATACATAAAGATTGCGAAAACAATTATGCATTTTATCACGCTGAATGGTATTGTCTCACCTAAAGATTCAACAAACACCTCATGAAACTTTGGCATTTAAATAGTGTAGTTAAGTAAGATTTTTGGGGAAGGAATATTCAAATCAAATAGAATAATGTGATAATTGGATCTAGGATAGTTGAATTTTAATTGAGTCTTATCTATTTAAGTACATCATAATGAACTGTAATGAACACATTGTAAAACCTATTTAGCAAATTAGCCTCTGAGGTATTAACAGGTACCGATGACATCGCAGAGGCTCGCGGGTGTTTACAGGCAGAAAGGGCGGGACAAATCCTAATGCGTGCTAATTTCAAATATTACAAATATGTACTTTATAGATGACCTACGGACTGATAAAAATCTAAGTCATTTTTAGAGTTTTAATTTCCTTTCTTCTGGTGTAAGACACAGCTCAAGCGCATTTGTCGTTACCGGCGCGAGTCTTTGATATTGGAAAAATATGGTCGCACAAAAATATTTTTTACTACATATCTAGCAAATGATGAATTTTCTTCAATCAGAATTAACCTTTATGAACTGTACTCATAAGTGGTACGTTTTAATGTTTATTAGACTTTCAACAAAATAAGATAATCAAAATTGCCTAAATACTAAATGGTATCTTTGGCCTTCTTATCGGTAATTGATCTATTTGAATCGGAATGCAGCGTTAACATTCTTTAGAACCCTTAACATACTTACTACTTCAATGATTATCCATAAGTGTGCCCTTTACGACTAAATTAAATTCATATTTTGACATATATTAACAGTAACTCCTAACTATTTGCTCGTACGTATACGAGTTGATAAACAAGACAAGTAGATCTGACACTTTATAGCGTAATGGTGAAAGTATCACAAATCTGCCCTACGAATAGTGTCAGAATCCGATACTGAGTATTAGATTACTGGTCCAGAATCTAGATATCGATCTAGCTGACTGATACCCACGTTCCGGAACAATTATTTAGAAGAGTATTTATGAAGGGCCGTTATTGTAGGAAGAGAAGATGACACTGATTTCATTATTTTACTTCAAAAGCAAGGGTTTAATTTTTATTTTAAATAGATAAGCGTTTTAATATGTGATAAGCGTCACCAGATGTTAAGTCATGCATCACTGGTGTCTAAAAGGTGCATAGGCACGAGTGAGTATAGACTCACTCGTGACTGAAGAAACTCAAATTGACACTCAGACTCAGGCACAATTTTAATCGGTATGCATTATACATGTGGAAGCATAGCTCTTCGAGCGAGAAGGATTCAGAACTAAGAATATATGATTTGCCACCTGCCAATCCACCACCATCAAAGCATGAGGTTCCTGAGCACACTTCTCGAAACGTATTGGATTTTTTTAAACTGAGCTTCGAATAGTCACAGAAAAATTCAATGATCGTTAAAAATAAAACAATGACTTATTTTGTGACTTATTAGTTATCATTGTTAATAACTGACCACGTCTACTCTGTTGCAATTTACTACTAGATGTCGTTGCTGTGGCCATAACTAGTAACCACAACGCTTTATTCATTTTATTTTTAAATGATTACAATGTAAGCCTACTTAATTACAATGCAGTTGCTCTGTCCGCTGCAGTATATTGATAAACATGCGATATGCATAGCGCGTAAAATTAATCTCTAAAACCATAGATTATGGAACTGACCTGCAGACAGGGGCAAAGCGGCCACCGTCGGCGCAGTGCGTGCGGCATCTTCTTGCGTGGCGGGTCAGGCTCCGGCGGGGGCTCGCCGCACGCCCAGCGGACGAGCCGCGCGCGCGCCGCCTCCGCCGCCTCCAGTCCGCGCGACCACGACGGCAGACCCTGGGAAAGACCAACAGTTACCAGTCAGTAATGGTTCCAAAAGAGGAAAAACAAGAGAAAAAGGTTCTAATGAAATAGATGTAGTAGTAATTTTTCTCCCTAAGACCTAAGTAGAACCTCTTGCTTATCGTCGGACTTTTTATGGTCCTTTTTAGGGTGCTAGGATGCAGATACAGCCATTTATGCTGCAAATTTTACGACACTCGCAAGGGCTCGAAGTCGTTGCAGCGACTACTTTTATTTGATTACGGGATCTTTATGGTTGCTATCACAAAACTTAATCATGTTAACTAAGTTAACAACTTAGAGTTTACATGTTAACTAAGTAGAAAAGTGGTTGTTATAAACAAGTACAACGTCTTAATTACGACATGACAATATTATAGACTTGATCAAGTATAATAAAACTTTATTAACCTAGATTGTTTGATTAAAGCGAGTAACAAACTTGTAGGGATTTAAAAATTTTAAGACTTGTTTTCTGTTAAAACGTGATATTGTAAAAGTGATCAGGAAACATGGTTGAGCGTTTTATCAAAGGATCTTGTGTTGCTATACTTAATCGTAATATATTGTCCTTGGTTAATTTGATCAAGTTGCAGTGATAGCACGCATTTAACAGTTCATCATATCAAAACATAAACATGGAGGCGTGCAACCGAGGACCGTAAAATATAATTCAGTCAAGGACACTGACTCTGCTGATGCCGAGTTCAACACGCGAACATATACTCACGTGCGTGACGTCACATACTCACGTAACTGTATTCTTTCATCTCAAATGTAGTAATAGTAAAATGATGTAATAACGAACGGCCCCTACAAGGACAATCGCAATTTGATATTATAAAATCAGTCAGTAAATGAACAAAATAAGTTTTAATGATAAATTCTGGATCGTAAGCATAGTGGTCGGGTACTTTCGAGTACCTGCCTGCCTGGCTACCACCCTCAAGTTTGAAAAACTGTTACCAAACATATAGTAGAGTTCAGGCAGCAGTCCTTGAGAGCCAGTAAGCATTCTATAGGTCTAGCGTGATAACATCTCCGATCCCATCATCACTGACCATCAAAGTGAGATCATAGTAGTCAAAAGCTAGATTTATACAATACTAGCTGCGCCCTGCGGTTTTACCGGTGATGATGATAATGATGATGAAAAGTAGTCTATGTGTTATTTCGGGTCGTGAAGTATGTACATGACAAATTTCATCCAAATCCGTTTAGCTGTTTGAGCGTGAAATGAAGTAACAAACATCCATACAAACTTTCGCGTTTATAATATTAGTAGAATAAAAAAATCTTCTAATCATTGTCATCCTGTTCTTGATTCGTCATCCCGATATAAAAGGAAAGAAAAGTTAATCCGTTGAATAGGATAATAAAAATGAATTGAGTGATTTTTTTCGTATAAATATCTTTTCTATAGCCATGAGTGGAACTAATAACTCACAAACAATGATTTGCCAAAATATTGTGAAGGAAAAAGTCTACAAGGTACCTACTACTCAAGTTTTGCCATGATCATCAGCTTTAATGTTAGTTGAAAGTGATTACAAACAAATTCCTTTTCAATCAAACTATCTTGTCATCGTGCATTATTTAGCATATTCCGCCGAATACATTCCCACTGTTGGAAGACAGACCTTCCTCTGAGTGCGGAGTGTTGGCCGAAATCCATCACGCTTAACGAAAGCCGATACATGTTATTTTGAAAAAAATATGCGCTTTTGTTTAGAAAGGCATTCGTAAATGCCATTTCCAACAAACAAAACATAATTAAAATATTGATATAAGAGCGCAACTGGAGTTTTATTATATTTTCCTTTATATATGTGACACCGTGTTTTTTAAAAAGTTTTGGTAAATCGACAACGATCACTACGGGACCGACATCACGACACCGAACGGCTCAAATATGTACCTAACCTTTTGCGTCTTATGACATTGAGGTACCTATTAGAATTTTTAAACAATGTAGAACACAATAATTAAAAATTTACGAATTTCACCATGAGCAATGAGCTGCTTTAGCATAGTTCTCATTTTAATTATAAATTCGGTGACTAGGATTATATATTTTAGTTGCTATTGCTATAGATATGATTAGATATTCACTATGGCTATCTATGGCACATTTCAACAGATTAAATATTTTGCTGTAGGTACCTTTTAAGTTTAATATCCGAGAGATATGAAACTAAAAACGTCTCTTTTGTCATCAATACAGACACCGTTGCTATGACGCAACTATTCGAAATAGGAAACAGTTGAGTACCTAGTCAAACTGGGAAATGCCGTGGTAATGTTTTTAAAAAAATACTAATTTAATTAAAGTTGAATTAAATTTAATATATTACGAGTGATCAAGTTGAAGACAGGTTACAGACTGACTTATTATCTAGCTTAAAGGTATTAGAACACGGATGCAACATCATCAAATTGTTCACCGTCTGGCGCGTGGGCGCGTGATATGCATTCGTGGGAATACAGACAAAATGCTTACTAAGATAAAAAGACGGGACGATTGGATGGTGTTGGTGATATAACTCCTCCCTCCGTAAGTTCGAGATTATCCGATGGAGGAGGATTATCTCGAGTCTTCATGGTTTCACAAATTTTCTTAATTCTATGCTTACATGCTAACAGTACAAGGCAAATTATAATTATAGTATACATAGATAGGTTTCCTATGTTAACACTTTTAAATTTTTCACGAAAGATTTTATAATCTTCACTATCACTAATAATTTCACTTTCACTTTTCTGAATTAAGTAATTTAACTTCTGAATATCGGCAAGATCTATTCCGTTGAGATCAACGGGTTTCATTTTTATATCGGATGCTTTGGTTATTATTTTGGGCAGGTTCATAGCAGGAAACTTCTCGTAGGAGACATCTTTTCCTTGGTTTTGGTGTCTTTTTAAAGTAAACTGTTTTATCTTAACTTGACAATCGTCATCCACTGTCAATAGGTAGGTTCCACAAATGTTCTCTTGCATTATATCATTTTCACAATGCTTGGTAAGTAACGTTTCAGTTTTGGCGTAAACTATCCAGCGATTGGGTTGAATAAGTTCGACTTTTACATCGTCGATGGTAACAGGTACTGCATGACAAGTTGTAATATTTGTAGAAAACTTAATGAGTTTGGTGATACAATCATCTTCAATTAGTGGCATAACATCACTCTCAATGCACAGGAAACGGTCCTCGTCTATTTCACGGCATGGCTGGGAGAGCGACTTGATATTAAAACCTTTCACAAGGAGGTAAGGGTATTTGGGTAGGATTAGAGTAGTTAGGCTGTTATTACTAGTATGCACAGGTAAAGGAATAAGCTTATAGTAGTTGTATATTTCATTTCGTATTAAAGGAATGTGCATAATGAATTTTATCTGATTTTGTTTCACATAGGCTTTCATTTCTATACACTGCTCTATTTTTAGAATATTCTCCATGTTAACCGGATATACAAATTTATCAACCTTTTCAATATCTTGTAACAATAAGATTAGTTCATCTGTGTCGACAATAGATTGATGTAATAATTTAAGTCTAGCAAAAGCAATGGCAGTTTCAACTTCATTCAATCGGATGTAAAGCGTTTGAAAATTATTAATTAGAATGTTATATATGTGAATAATTTTATTACTAGATTGCAGAAGCTTAGAATGATTCAAACTACGATCTATTTCTTTAAGGCTATCATCTATTTGAATAAAATTGCGTATAGTGCCATTCGTTATATTCGAAATTGTACCTACCATTTCGGTAACAACTGTCATCTTTTGAGCCATCCTATCTTGTTTTGACTTTAAATTATATAATAAGCGTTCATATACTAAGGCATCATCGTTATCCAGATTACCGGTAATCATCTTGATCAAAGAACCAAGAGGATTAATGAGACCTCGCTTTGTTCTAGTTAATGAGGGAACTAACTGTTTAAACTTTTCAATGGTGGTTTTCATAGCATATTCTGTTTGTGATTCGACTTCAGCATAGTCTGAATCGAAGGCTTTCGTATCAATGCAGCTTTGAATTTGACCTTTCAACTTTACATAATTTTCAACATTTATCTCTAATTGGTCGTGAAGTAATCTTAAATCTAGAACTTTAATGAGAGTCCATCTATCATGGCTAATAACTGCTTGACCTTCTTTCAAGGGTAGCAATCCCGGGTTCTTCTCAATTGCCTGCAGATGAAGGGCCTGGCTGTGGATCACCTGGGCTGCCAACAGTACTAACCTGTGGAGGACGCCTAATGTCTTTAATTGTTACTCTAGTATTTCTATTTTGTGTAGTCACGGGCACAATATTTCTCTGAATATCTCCTGTGATTACAGCTTTTTGGTATCGCGGCTTATCCTTACTACGTCTCGTATTCACTCCTTTCATAAATACTGTATCTCCAACGTCTAAATCAAACTCTCTTTCACCGCCACGCTTCTCTCTTACAGACATCTTTTTATCAATCATTTTATCCGTCAAGTACTGATACAAGTATTTCGTCTTTCGTACATGCTCTTTGACTAACTGTTGTGTATATTGTTTGTCGAAGTCGACATGAAAAGCGTTGTTAGATTCGGTATGACCGAATACAACTTCAAATGGCGTAAGGCCAGTAGCAGAATGTATTGTATGATTGTAAGACATTAACGCGTAAGTCATAACGGATGAAGCGTCAGTCACTTTGCGTTCGTATTTTGCAATCCTATAAATTTCTGTAATAGTTGAATGAAATCTTTCAACTATTCCCATGGAGTTGGGGTTGTGCGGAGTGCTTATGTGTAAGTCGATTTTATAGAATGATAGCATTTCTTTGATGAGTGTGTTATTAAATTCAACACCAGGGTCTGCACTGATTCTACTAGGAATGCCATACATTGAGAAATACTTTAATAGAGCTCTTATAACTTCAGGTGTACTTTTAGTAGAGATTTCGATTGCTTGTCCTAATTTGCTGAAGGCATCAACTATAGTGAGATAGTGTTTCCCTTCGATCGAGAAAGTATCTATAAAAAGTTCTTGAAACGGTTTGGTTTGTGTTTGTGACAATTGGAGCTCTGGTTTGAGAGGTTTGCGGTCATATTTCATACGTTTACAGGTTTCGCAAGCATTGATGATACTCGCGACTATTTGGTCCATGTTGTTCCAATAAAAGGTTCGTTTAAGATGAATCAAAGTTTCCTTAATACCTCTGTGACTGTTCTTACCCACGTGATATTTTAAAACTACATCTCGCTGCTCATTTTCATCATCAACATATACTACTCTCTTAGTGCACTCATAAAATTTAACTGCTCCTTTTCGAAATAGTGTTACAGTAGCTTCAGAGAACTGTTTGCGATGAATTTCGCTTTCAAAGTAAAAGAAGTATTTTATTTTAGGGCGGATGTATTCTTTTAAAAATCGTTTTACTATGTCGGGGTTGTTTTCCGGTAGATGTATTTCCAATATCTTTTGTTTTGCTCTAGATAAATCTTTGACTGATAATTCGTTCCTATTCCAGGTATGTACAAGTACCTGGTTTGGCTTTGTATCGATGGCTTCCTGTAATATAAGTATACCATCTGTGTCTAAATCGCGGGCTGAATGAACTGTGCCTATGCTATCAGTACTATCTTTCTCTAATGCAGTTATGGTACCTTCCGTAGATGGAATAGAATAGGGGGATCGTCTACCGTCACCCAATACTGATGGAATGCTCATTGTTTTTTCTGAATCTGAAGGAAAATCTATTGTAATAGGAGTTGGTGGTCGTTTGCGTGCTTTCGGCACTACAGGTGTACTATTTTCATTTTTACTTAACCGCATAATTTCTTTGTTTAAATCGTCCAAGTGTCTTTGGAGTTCCTGTTCTTTTCTGTCTAAATTAACTTTCATCGAAATATCATCGTTCTCGCCTAAGACGTTAAGTTTTATTCGTGACAGGGCGTCCGCATTACAATTTTGTTTACCGTTTTTATATACAATGTTATAGTCGAATTCTTCCAAACGTAATTTCCAGCGCGTTAATTTGCTGTTAGGTTCTTTAAATGAATTGAGCCATGTTAATGGTCTGTGGTCCGTATATATTGTGAACTTCTTACCGTACAAATACGGTCGAAAGTGCTTTGTAGCCCATACGATGGCTAAAAGCTCTTTTTCGATCGTGCTGTATCGTGATTCTGCGTCGTTGAGCGTACGACTCGCATAAGCTATAGGTTTATCGCTTCCGATAGGGCCTTGCGAGAGCACAGCGCCCAGCGCGTAATTAGATGCGTCTGTTGTAAGGACAAATGGTTTCGAAAAGTCGGGATACTGTAATAGTGGGGCATTGGTTAGTAGTTCTTTACATTTCTCGAACGCGTCTATGTATTCTCGTTTGGTATGGTCTATTTTATTTTTCTTTTTTAAGCACGACGTCATTGGTTGAGTTAGTTTGGCAAAGTCTTTTATGAACTTTCGGTAATAACCTACTAATCCTAGAAAGCTCTTGATTTCGGTAGTTGTGCGTGGTAGTGGGAAGTCTAATACGGCTTTTACTTTATCGCTGTTGGGCATAAGGCCATTCTTAGTTATGGTGTGACCTAAATAAAGGACTTCTTTCCTTAAGAACTCGCATTTATCTAGTGTTACTTTTAGGTTTGTGGCTCTTAGTCGTTCGAATACCTTTCGGAGTTTATCTATGTGTTCTTGGAGGCTCGATGAGTAGATTATGATGTCATCAAGATACACAAGGCAGTGGATACCCTGTAGACCTCTCAACACATTATCCATAGCTCTTTGAAATGTAGCAGGTGCTGTTTTTAGTCCGAACGGCATTCTTTTGAACTCGAAATGTCCGGTCTGCGTTGTAAACGCAGTTTTGGGTATATCTGCTTCGTTAATTTCTAATTGGTGGTACCCACTTGCGAGATCGAGGGTACTGAAGTATTGGGATTTGCCTAATTTATCGAAGAGGTCGGTAATATTGGGCAAAGGGTACTTATCGTCGACTGTAATTTGATTGAGACGCCTATAATCGATTACCATTCTATACTTTCTCTCCCCAGATGCGTCTATTTTTTTAGGGACTAGGTGCACAGGTGCGCTCCAAGGTGAGTGGGAATTTTGTATAACATTATTATCCATAAGCTTCTCGACTTGTTTTTGAATTTCATCGTTCTGACAAGGTGGGTGTCTGTAAGGTCGGATGTAAATCGGATCTTCGTTAGTGGTTCGAATATGATGTTTCACTTGGTTTGTAAATGACAAAGGAATTTTGTCACTATGAAATATGTCTCGAAATTCATAGCAAATTTGAGAGATGGCGTCACGTTCCTCCTTGTTCATATGATCCATACGTAACTTTACTAAATTTTCTTTCAGAATTTCGTCTATCATACAATCGTCACTGGCAACATTCACCTCACATTCTTCATTGTTAAATACTGTCACTTCAAAGGGTTCTTTAAAGGTAATGGTGGCTTCTACATTCGTAGCATTTTGTATAATGGTTTCGGCAAAGAAATTGTCACATTTAATAATAGCGGTAGGCATTCGCACACCGTCTTTGAATTTTAAAAAATCTACTATAGCGTCACCATGCTGGAGATTTGTGGGAATCTTAACTCGAGTTTCAGTTCGGGGTGGTATGTTAATTTCATACGGCGGATTGTAGATAATAGGGATTGTAGTGTTATGCGTTTGTAAAATTTGATTTTGCATGTCAATATTAGCTGCTAGCTTTTTTAGCAAATCAGCTCCTATTAATCCGTCATATCGTCCATCTATATCATAAACGTAAAATTTATGAGGGAGTGTGCTTTTGAATGTTTTTAATAACGGTATATAAATTACTTCATTATGCATGCTCTGAGCATGTGTACTGACGACTGTGAATGGTTCGTAATATTTATAATCGCTAAAATATTCTGCGACTTTAGCAGGGCTAATGAAAGAGCGACTGCTGCCGGTATCTATAAGGAATTTTGATTTTATTTCCGGAATCTCTACGTGCGGTAGTTTTAATATGCTATCACAGTAGTTGAGGTTTATTATCTCACTGTGCTGCTCGAGGCTATTTCCTGAAAATCCTCAGGGGCCTGTTCCTGTTGCGCGATTTCATCACAATCAAAGTTTTCTATATATGGATTATTTTCGGACGGTTGTGGTGTTTCATACTCATTATCTACATGAATCTCGTTCATACTATATTCGTTCTCGTATTGAAGTTCGGGAGTGTACTCCTGATAACTCGGTTGATCAATGTAATACAAATCGTTTGTGATCATATTTTGACGTACAGGGGCTGTGCGCATCGACACATCAGTTGCCTGTAGTCTCGGTGCCTGTTGTTGATGTGGGATGCCAAATTTATATTGGTTTGCGTTAGCATACGGTTGATTCGGAACGCCGAACTTAAAACCTTGCTGTTGTGGGATGCCGAACCTAAATCCACCGTTTTGGAAAGGCGCGCGCTGTTGACCAAAAGGTGCCTGACCAAAGTTACGCTGTGTTTGGTTTTGAGGCGCTACGAAACGACCCTGAGAAGGCACGAATCTATTTGATTGTACAAAATTTGGCCTAAACCCTTGATTTTGTGGTATTCCAAATTTAAAATTATTATTTTGTGGTATTCCGAATTTAAAATTATTATTTTGTGGTATTCCGAATTTAAAATTATTATTTAGCGGAGGTAGAGCACTATGTGGAGGCGTAAAGCCTTGACCTATGGGCAAGGGCCTCAATGCATTATGTAAGCTTGGTTGTTGTAGTAAATTTTGTTTCACTGATCTATTTTTAGCGTTGTACTGGAACTGAAAATTAACTTCCTCGGTGACAATACTTAACGCGTTTTCAAGATTAGAGCAACCCTTTAAGCGCACAATGCGAATTAAGTCTTCCGGTAAATTGTACAGAAAGATGTTCAAAGCTGTATTGTTATATATGATCATTTTAGCTGCCTTAATTCCTTCGTCGGTTAACCTGTTAACCTTCGCGAATAATGCACTTCTAATATTCTGAATACGTTGGCAAAACTGGATATACGATTCACCTTGCTTAAGTTTTAGTGTCTCGAGTTCGATCGCTATACACTCTTCCGAACGCGGGTCACCAAAATGCTGCGTAAGTATTTCTTTTAATTGATCCCATGTTACTATACCGGGGTTGTCGCTAAGTAAGGCGGCGGCTCTACCAACAAGCTTACTACTAATAGTGTGGAACAAATATAATTCCTGTGTTGCGTTTCCACGAACGCGGCTACCGCTTAACACATACTCACATTTAGAAATAAATAGATTAAGGATTTTTTCATCCCCATCAAACTTAGGAATAATACATAAGATTTCTTTCGCTACTGTTTGAATTCCTTCCATTTCGTTACGTTAACTTATCTAATTATACACGTATAAGTACACAATTTATTTCTATACAAATTATTAATACACAGTAAATTATTAAACTAATAAAGTATGCCAATTTTAGTGCAAACAAAATCAGATAAATGTATATCAGCCTATAGATGTAGTATAGGAGAAATATGTGGAAAAGACTGGGACTATGAAATACGGGAAGTGAAAAGGTTTACTCACAAGCCGCTCGATCCCATGTCCTCCGGAGCCTGGTCTGGTCACTCGAACACACACGGTTTTCCCGAGGGAGACAAATTTATTTGGTTCGTGTTTCCGCACCTCCGACTAACGTACTATACTCGCGAAACCGATTTCGGTGTTTCCGATAGTATACGTCGGAAAATTCGCGAAAAATCCACAAGGCTGCGCCAGTCAAACTGGGAAATGCCGTGGTAATGTTTTTAAAAAAATACTAATTTAATTAAAGTTGAATTAAATTTAATATATTACGAGTGATCAAGTTGAAGACAGGTTACAGACTGACTTATTATCTAGCTTAAAGGTATTAGAACACGGATGCAACATCATCAAATTGTTCACCGTCTGGCGCGTGGGCGCGTGATATGCATTCGTGGGAATACAGACAAAATGCTTACTAAGATAAAAAGACGGGACGATTGGATGGTGTTGGTGATATAACTACCTACACATCCAATAGGAAATCTCAGATGTGAGAAAAACCGATACACATTTAAGACAGGAAATATTCATTGTCGTTAGCAGTTGCTGTTTCAGTCATTCATCGACAGCGGTTTTTTAGAATAATGCAAATGCAATTACCTACGATGCAATCGAACCACAATTTTAATCACTATTGCATTGTTCATGAATTGCTGATCTTAATAAATAAGAGGATCGGCACATATTTCTCACCTCAGTTGAATTTGTTTTTGACTTCAACATGTTTTCAGCACAAAAACTTTTTCACTTTAACTATTTTTTTATCAAAATGGAGTTCTATTGACACATGCAATCATTTAATAGGAATTAAAACACAATTAGCATATTATCCACGCAGAAACTATTGCACTAGAAAGGTTGTTATCAAAATTTAGTAGCTATTTACACCTAACACTATTTAATTACCAAATAAAACAGCCAGTTCGCGAAGAAGACATACACGACTAACTTTCTTCCACCAACCTACATATTCTTTAAATGCTATATCGACGTACCCTCATTAAAGGTCATATAATAATGATGACTTTGTGTGTCTTATTGTGTTTCTTTATTACGTGTGTCGATTAATATTTAGGTAAAAAATACCAGAGTGCTGACCGCGGTGACATAACCTTAACTATTTCTTCTCATTGTTTTTTCTCTTTGCACCTTACTAAGCTGTACGAAACCTATTTTTTCAATTTCCGACAGCGGAACTAAGAAAGTGATAAACAAGCGGCTGTAATGAATGAAAAGAAACCAGCAGTGGATGATATAACATCTTGACCTGTTTAATATGATTGATGAGGTCAAGTAAGTATGAACTCAGCTGACAATAAGAGTTAATTAAAGCAAAAACAGGTCTCAATCGTGATTCTGTTGCATAAGTTTTAATCCATTAACCATTTAACACTTCATTACATTCTCTAAACTAAATTACCTTGACGTAAAATATTGTAATTAACTTATCACTTCTTTTTGACAACTGAAGAGGATTACCCAAACGGACCGATAAAAGTGTAAATACAGATTGTTTATGGCTAAAGAATACTTTTAAAAATGTCACAGCTGCTTAATGTGCGCCTGACAGGAAACAATCATTTATCAACGATGAATTATCGTCGTGTCTTTGCTATTTCTTTATTTTCAGTAGTAACGATATTATCAGATAACTACCTAGGCTCCAAAACCATCTAAGTATGCTACCTCATACAAGGAGCAAGAACTGAGTGATTTTAGAATAAGTAAATATAATCTATACCAAGTTATGCGTGTCTAAAAAATCATGTGTCCATAAAAATAATTTGACATAATTCTGTTAATCACTCGAACTAGCTAAAATTCACTAAAATTCTTCAAAAAGAAATAGCTCTTATTATATTTAGACTAAAATTCAAATTCGTATAACTCCTTTTAGTGAATTAACATAGTTAAATGCAATTAGCTAATAATTGTGCTGTCTTTGCGAAACCACTGTACTAACACAGTTTCAATATAACGCAGCAAGTACATATTTTTTCTAAGTTTTGAGAACTCCTAAGGTCGATGACCATCAAAATTTCATTACTTCGTATTCATTTCTCTGACTGTTTTTTCACTTTATTGTTATTATTTAATACATAAATAATATTAGACGTGCTGTCTCGAATATTATTGAAATGGGTTTTATGAATATTAGCCATCTATATAAGGGTAGTAGCTATGAGTAGATATTTTGTTGTTTTGCCTAGTTTTAGGTCCGTAGTTAATTTAATAGTAGGTAAGTGTCAAAATGTCATTAGCGATACTTATTCTGTCTTAGCTGGTTATCACTTTTCTAGTGACAAAAATATTGTCTTTTCTTGACCAAATAAAAGTTATTATTTTCCTCACGAATCATTTTCATTTAATCTATATGAGTACCTAAGGTAGGCACAAAATGAATTTATATTAAAAAAGGTTTTTTTATAATTTATTATTAATTAGTATAGACTCCACCTAACCTACCCATGAGAACTTTAAAGTGTCTCCTATATCTCTAAAGAATGTATTAATTGCAACAGAAAGGCATATTATGTGCGTAATGTTAAAATTACGGCCGAGGCGGCCGAGTGTAACAAGTAATTTGCACAGTGCGCGTCTATCCTCTTTTAATTACGCTTTCTTAAATAATCTACCTTATTCGGCTTTTTCTGGTATCAAACCACTGACATATTTCTAACAAGCGGCCTGCCCCGGCCTCACTCGGGCAGATTCATAAACATTTAGAGCATTATTAACATACCTATACACAGTTAGCAGACTTTCCATGTATAGAACACTCGATCAAGTCAAGAAAACCATCTAAATTAAACGTTGTTAATAAACCAATCGGGGCTTGATCGCAAGAAAAACATTTAGTAATAATTTATTTCTAAAAAAATAAAAAATAAAGTAAGAAGCTGACCGCGCACCTTGCAAGGCATCGCTCACCACGGGGCGGCGTTTATTTTTCTATTTGGTTCATTTTTAAATTAATGATATCTTTTGGATGAAATGTCCGACTTGTTTCATTTAAAAAGCAGTATACGTACCTACTGTTTATACTTATTCTGATAAGAATTAATATTAAGGCACGATTAACGTCCTCTAATTTAGGTCTCAATTCCTATCAATATTGTTTTAACATCAAAAGGTGTATATAATGACTTAATACAGTAGTTGGACTTTACGTTGTCGCATAGTTTAATAAAGCACATTGTCATGTTCTTTAATATTGTAGAACAGTATTTTGTTCTATCAATGATAGTTTTAACATGTATGCGATGTAAGGAATTTTATGGCGCTTTTTTCAATATTTCAGCAATAAATAAAGCCTCAGGGATAATATAGCATTGTAATGGTAATAGATTTTTTCAAATCGGCCCAGCAGTTCTCGAGTTTATTTATTAACAATATACAAAAACACATAAATACAAATCTTTCCCCTTTATCATTACATAGTATAAAACAAAGTCGCTTTCTCTCTGCCTCTATCCCTATGTATGCTTAAATCGTTAAAACTACGCAACGGATTTTGATGCGGTTTTATTAATAGATAGAGTGATTGAAGAGGAAGGTTTATATGTATAATAACATCCATTAATGACATAGGGTATATATTTTATACCCGTGCGAAGCCGGAGCAGGCCGCTAGTAATATTATAAGTGTAGATCGTGTAAATAATACACCGACTAAATGTTATTTTAAAAGGAAGAGTAGGTATGCTAAATAGATGCCACATGTTGTTTTTTATTGTACTAAAGTCCTATTGTTTTATGTCTCGTTAACAATGCTACTATAAATAAACAATAGTAGTGTTGTACAAATGCACAATGTAAGCATCGTAAACATTCTTATTTATGCTGTAGACGACATTTAGGGGCTGTTCTCATGCATTCCAGTTGTGTGAAGTGGGGTAATAACAGTCAAGCGAGCTACAATTCCATTATGGTAATATAATGCCAATAATTCACAATTCATGTTGTCACCGGCTTTTATTGGATGGCTTTACTTTTAGTTTATATTATTATTTTTGTTATTAAAATGGATATGATTACAACATCATGATTTCAAATCAGATAGATAATAGATCAGATAGATCTAAACAATCATTTTCGAATTGTTTCTCTATTGTCCACATTCCTAAAAATGTGTAGGTACTTTAGGCCAACATTAAAAACCAAATAAGTAGAAAAAAGAAATGTAATAACAATCGAAAAATCTTTTTCTATTATGTTCCAATGACGCAGCCTAATTTTCCTGTTCACAAGACCGAAAGAAACTTAATATCTTTTTATTTTATTTTTCCACACACAGACCCCCGCACTAGGATTCCCTGTATCGCGGGAGGCATGGACACATAATCACAGCACACAACATCCAAGACCCGGGACAAACATCTACACTCATCGTACAAATGTTTGCCCCGGCCGGGATTCGAACCCAGGGTCCCGGAGACACAGTAGTCATGTCACTGACACTAACTACTACGCAACGACGACCGTCCATATAGGTAAGAACATAATAAATTATATTTAAAATAAAATCCCTTTACTGGCTCCTTTAAAAATTAAAATATGGTATTTTCTGTTTACCTCCATAGGAATCAACGGTTGCATCTGTGCTGTTTTATTAGGCATGTAATTAAAAACAGGTTCAGTGTATGCATCAATTTCGTAAACAAATTAAAAAAGGAAACAAACAACCTGTTTTACATTTGAATTGAATACAGAAAAATTTTTCTTTACTTTACACTGTTTCTCCGGGTATAAGGTGGCACTTACGCGAAATCGATATCACGTGCGATATCGACTACGCGTAAGTGCCACGTTATACCCGTAGAAACAGCGTTAAGTAATTATGAACGTGATTTTTAGTTATATTTTCTTCATTTCTAGTCAGTCTTGATGCTACGTTTCATTCATCGTCTATTTCAAGCCTAAATGTTTTCTTTTCAACGCTCTAAATCCCTTGGACCAATCACGTTCACTACCATAACTTCCTCTCACTGGCGCCTTTCATCTCAAATCACCAAATGAGGTGCATCGAAACAACGAAAGAGTCACGTAGGTTTAGGAATGTTCTATTAGAATTACGTAAGCGAAGTTAGTTAGCCGAGTGTACAATGGGACCGAGATGATTGATTCGAACAATATCGATTATTCTTTTGTCCACCTATTCAATCACCAGCATACAACGTTGAGAAAGAAATGCGTTCGATCTTCCATTGTTTTCGTTGGAAATATTTCTCATTTCGTCTACATTTTAATATACTATTCTAATCGTGAATTCCAATAAAAATATATTTGTCTACAGCCTTAGTAAATTTAAAAATGTCGAGTATATCGATACTTGGCATCCATCACTATTATGATGTTATGTAACAATATCGCATCCGGCTGCTGTTTCCGATTCTTTGACCCGGTCTCAAACCGGTTTCACTAGTAACATAGTTAGTTTGACTTTTGTGTTTGATAGTATTTTATCTGCGGTTTTAATTGTCATTGAGAAAGTTTACTATATTCTTATGCTTAGCAATGTGACAGATTTTTAAACCCGAGGGTGGTAGCCAAGCGGACGGGGACTGGAAAGTACCCAACCACCACGCTTCGAATTTGAAGGGAAGAAATAGTGACTATCATCGCTTTTCTCATAACGTTATGGAATGTAACAGCTCATATAGTGGAAGTATATATTCAATACTAACTGCCCGTTTTATTCCCGCGGTTTCCTCCGCGTGGACTACGGTTTTCTCGGTGCCTAAATTGCCACAGAAACTAAACTTTATACACAGGTTACTTTGAAACCTATGTTTTATTCCGATAAATATATACAAGACACGGACAAGGCGGACAGACGACGTGACTAAGATTGCAGGCAACTTGAAAACAGACGACTGGACTGGATGCGGGCCGCTTCTATCCAGTCCTTGTGGAAGTCAAGTCATGTTTATAATATTTGTGTTAGTGTGCGCGTATATTCATTTCAAAAGGTATCTAATATGACTAAGTTTGCTAATTATGTTTGCTAAGCTATGGTGACCTGTGACTCTTTGACATAGATGTTCACACAATTTTGTCATAGTGAATGCTACCTGCAAGCATAGTTAATAAGACCAGTTAACAGACACAACTTAATTACCCACTAGATATTTACTACAAGCTGCGACCCGCGGTTTCACCCGCGTTGTGACGAAAAACGGTGGTGATGATGACGAAAAGTGGCCTATGTGTCATTTCAGAAAGTCAGCTACATCTATACTAAATTTAACATGAAATATTTCACACCATATAGATTAAATTTGGAGTCTCGTGTCATACATGTTAGACAAAGAATTGCTAGTAAATTTCTGCTTCCAGCAGCGGCGGGACTACGTCAACTTAGCCAGCACATTGTCACTCACCATACCACTGCAAAATCTATTTCAACATAAGTTTAATAAAGGCTGCACCGGCTCATGATCTAGAATAGAATGTGTATATAACTTATCTCAGTAGTTTGCATGCCAAAGGGTTCAAAGCCAAATTGCGACATAACATAGGCTTATGACCCACTTTAGTGATTTATGCCTGACACAGCCAACTATGCGTATGGAACTTAGAATTGAAATAATTGTTTTATCCGTTGAGATCGAATCATATTCAGTTCAAAGGAACAAATTGGGTATCGGTTTCCTACGAAATTGAAAGTTCAAGGCATGTTGAGATTTAAAAACTTCAATCTCCTGGTCGATGTTTACGATGATTCAATATTATTGGCTCGACTGACATCAATTCTACTGTAACTAAACAAAGACGATGCATGATTGTTTTAAAACTTTTTACATGTTAAATAGATGTTGCACTTTTATTATCAATATGTATGTCCAATTTAAGCACTGCCCATTCGTATGTGTGTTGTATGAATAATGCAACTCACTTCTCCATGGCATCGTTTGCTTTCAAGTCGTTGTCTTTATACCGATCACAATTTATTGCTTGTTTATGTTTTGTTCTACTACACTGTGGGGAACACGGATCTTACTGTGGCGTTTTTATTAGAGTTATCGTAGAAAAAGTGGAATTATAAGGAAAGCGGATTCTGAACGGTATAGTTGATAGCAGAGTTGATAAGAGACGGTACTGGTACTAACAATGGCCTAGCTAGCTTTAATCAGAAAAATATGATATGCGAACCTAAGTGCAAGAAAAAAAAACTTATGAATTATTCAGCTCCGAAATGGCTCAATTTTACCGGACTGCAAGAACAAAAGAAGAATCATTTGATTTTATGTTCGATAATTACACAAGATTTAACAGAAATCTCAGCCAATGACATGCAAGAATACAGAATAGATGTCAAGGAAATCAAATTATATAATATTATTTTAACGAATTCCAAAATTTGAATATAAATTAAATATGAGGTAATCAATAGTGCTGCTAAATGCTAAATGCAACATGTCAGGCATCGATCTGGACCCAGAAGCTTGAGTTTATAGCTCATAGCAATATGTGATATTACTATAATTGATTATGAGCTAGTGCAATAATATAAAAACTAAACGTTATAGCGCTATATGTTCGATCATTATTTTAAACTTATGTAAGAAACTGATTTGCTTATGATATAAGCAATGTACACCAAGTCTAGTATATTAATGATATTATCTAGGTACCTAGTTGCAACCTGATACTAAAGAGGACACATAATGTAACTACTAACAGTGGTTTCAGACGTTTTTGCATGTTGTTATCGGAATTTGATGTCAAGATGGCAAGGGTGCAATATAAAGCTAAGTATAATGAAAGTTATTTTGCGAATTGTTTGCAGCTTAATTGTTTCATTGCTATCATTAGTTTGAAGGCATGAAGACGAAACCATGATAGAAATATTTTGAAAGCTAGCAACCTTGACAGTTGAAATTTATCTTGAAAGCGGTATGGAACGCAATGACACAAATGCAATAGTTCTAGATTTACTAGCCTGAATTTGTCAGAATGCTTCTTTTTTATGAGGAAAAGATGGACGATAAAGGCTAGACAGTGGAACTGGAACAAGTTTCGCATTCATGGCCACCTGCTATGAATTTTTGTTCCGGCAATCATTGAACACGACCACCTGTTTGGGAATCACGTAGCATCAAAGAGCATCTCTCTATCTTTGTATACATTGTGCGCCTTATGTAGTTTAAATAAGGTGGTATTGCAATAGGTGACTCATATGCTTTAAGTAGTGGTACTAAAGGTGAAATTGGTCGGATGTTTGGAGTGGTTGACGGTACTTGTTCACTTTCACCGGTACATCCTCAACGGTCATCACCTAAGACTGCCTTTACGTGATCATCATCACAATGGTGTCCTCCTGACATACTGACGGCCACTGCGTTCACGGTCACACGAAAGTGCTCACCTATTGTGGATGATACACTTTTTATATCTGTAAGTGCCATATTGTTCGCATTATATTTTGTTTTTGAATTAAATTATCAACTATCGGACATATCTTGAGAATTGTTTGATACACTTTAACAATGAAACGTTTGCTTCCGATTAAACTTTAATTATGTAACCAATAATATAAAAGTTCGCGCATTTTTATATTATTGGTTAGTTAAAATTAACGGAGTCCGAAGCGATATAGATACATTTTGAGATAGTTTTGAAGAAACACGTGGGTTTTTGAGACAGTTGTAAGCTACTTCCCTTGCGATAAAAGAATTTAATTGAGAGACATCATGGGAGAGAACTGGGTGAACTCTGTATGAATTTCTCTTGTTAGTCAGTATTAACGAAGGGAAGCCGCGTGCAAAACCTAGCACAATAATAATTATGAAATGTAAGTTTCTAATTTTTTTCTAAATAGATAATTTTTAGTGTTTTCAGCTGATTTTTTTGAAAGTCCTATGTCTAATAATAATAACCTTTTCTCGCGGTAACAACAAAATTAAATACGCTTGAACTGTGTCTTACGCCAGAAGAAAAGAATTTAAAAGTCTAAAAATGTGTTTAGTTTGATGTTGTCTTGATGAAGTTTTTAAGCCCTTTCATCATCTGTACAGTATTAAAATAAAACACTAACTAATTACAATACTGCAGCTACTACAATAACAGTTGAGCAATCCACTAGCTATTGGTAGCCTATAGATAACTCAAATGTTCTGCCTGCTACCGGCTACTGGCTGGCAGCGGGTAGCGGGAATCTGTACAGTACATATCTACATACAACTAATATTATAAAGGGGAAAGATTTGTTTGATTGTTTGATTGCAATAAATAGGCTCCGAAGCTAATGAAGCGATATGAAAAAATCTCTCAATATTGGTAAGCTACACTATTCTCGGGTGACTTAAGCTATTTTTTTTATTTTTTTAAATAGGAAACCTTATAATAATTATTTTTGAAGTTTTTTAACCGTGCGAAGCCGGGGCGGACAGCTATTTTGTAGTATTTTAATATTTAATAAAACGCATCAGGATTTGTCCCGCCCTCTCTGCCTGTATATAAACACCCGCAAGCCCCTGTAATGTCTTCGGCAACTTTTAAATCCTAAACAGCTATGATTTACCTATTGAAGTTGTGAAATATTTTTGTTTGTTTTCTAATTGTATATGATTTATTTTCTTTTAAATAAAATGAGACAAAATCTAGCTCTTAATATATAGAATTCAACTATGTCCGCTCCAAATTACTTACAACTGTTGCAATACACCCGAGCTGTGATTAATAGTTCAACAATTTCGCCACACGACGTGGGTAAGGTGTATTGTTCGCGTGAACTTTGCATGCGGCATTTACTGAGGCATTGCAGCTCAGCTGATCTGGAGGAATGATACTCTCAAGCTGTTGTTGGTGTGTATGTAATATGTTATGCTGCCCTTGATCAAGATTATTATAGTGTAATAGTGGTTCATGAAACTGATGCACAACTGGAACAATTGAAACAAATGCGAGTTCATTAACCGAACCGGTTGGTTCGGTTGTAATGGCGCGGAATTATTAGTGTTTCTCTGTGTTAGTATCACACTAGTGATCATCAGATTACTTTAGCTAACTATCTAGTTAGCTAAACGCACTATGAAAGCAGAAACAAAACTCATCGTGCAACAAGTTGAAACGTCTACCATATTATGGATGTCGCATTTCTGTCCGTCTGATCGTTCTTTGGTGGAAATGAGATGGAGGAATCAAAGTATGTAGCTCTAGAGCCCACTCCCTAAAATGTATTGGATAAAGAGCAACTTTACTTCGCTAGTTATAGGTATTTAGAATAATTTAAGGCATGTTATGATGTGGTCGCGGCGAACTGGCAGCGTAAACTCACCTGATGATGAGCATCGGACATGCTCGAAACCTAGGTCGAAACTTTGACTGTAAACGTGAGTAAAGCCGGATACCACATATATAGATATATAATAATGTTATGATGTGCGGTTTAAACCATCAATCTATCATAACACATCATCAAGAGGCTTATTAAAGTCGTGTCAACTAGGTAAAGGCTATCTGCAACTTTCATAATGATAATTAACTTGTTCATTTACAAAATGGCTTGCAATGGCATACCGTATCTTAATGTCATAGATCACAAACCCTCAATGTAGTAGACACAATAAACAGAGGTTTAGGCCGGGCATGATATTTCAGCTCGTGGGCGGAACTCATGTATGCGAACTTATGCGATCAACAGGGTTAAGCAAATTCTTCTTGATCACAATTTGGATGGGTGGCCGCTAATGGCATAATGAAATCATCGCACCCAAGCTTTATACGGCACCTTCCATGTAGGTTGTAACAGAACAACAGTCCTTTTTTTTAATTATTTAAGCTTGCGTTTGACCACTGTCCTAAGCCAGAGCGTGATAATTCACTAATTGTGTTTTAGTTTTAAACTTCACATTTTTATTTAAGAGTATCAAATTACATTTTTACAAAAGATATAATGTTTAATACTTGCAGTACATTATAAACCAGGGGATGATTTAATCGTGTTTTTCACGTGTGTCTAACAATGAAATGTATATGAGAGGTGTACTACATTTTTTTATTTGGTACCCTTAAGATGGATTCCGCAATTTGTACACGTGTTTTTCAAAGTGTTCCTTCTCAGAACTTATGCTATGAACCTATGCACTTCATGTAGACTTTATCCTATAATCTTATTGTCTTATTGTAACATCGTGTGTCCTAAGGATATAAATAAATAATTTATTTATTATTATTATTATTTTGTTTATGGCCGTATCGAAAAGTATTGCCGCAATTCACACACTCCAACTTTGCCATGATTCCATGCTATCTTGTCTATATTCAAACGATTGCTAAAATTAAAAAAAGTATTCATTCATAGAAATGGTAAGGTTTGTTTTACAGTTACCTTAATATATTGACCGCACCGCAAACAAAATAATTCTTAGGCCAGTTTTATTTATTGGGTCCCATGATCATGAACAACCATGCAAATCGCCGAACTATGTCGTTATTGATTACAACACCAATACAAATACACTCCGTTGCCACAAAAACAAGATATTACAAAGAAATATTTATCTAAACTGTGTACACGTTTATAAGTTTTATTATTTATTACCAGTGGTTCGTACAGCCACAAAAACTAAGCAGGTAAGTGTTTGACCGATTTTCCTACTGGCTGCCATCCGATGCTTCAATGAATGAATGGATAACCCCGTGAAACAAGTTTCATGTTCCGGCGAAAGCTGAACGGATCGTGAGTTGAACCTTGAAAGACAATGAGTGTCGATATCCGTTAACAGAGTGTTTACTGTTTTAAACAACGTAGGTTTCAGTCAGTATCAAATATTATTATAATTTTATAGAAAATACGATTCTAATTTCTAAATTTTTGTGAGCACGACAAATCACATCACACTCACAAAGCAATCTGATTTCTGATAACATCTTGTAAAAAAATATACTAAGCACTTGCTATCGCTACAAAAACGGAAAACATTACAAAAGTTTTACTGGCGTGGTTTACCGGAAACCCGTTAAAAAATTGATTCCAAAAAGAATATGTTTTGTTCCGCAGTTCGCCACGTCACACTAACTTTTTTAAACTATATATATGTGTTAATCAGCAATGAATAATCCATTTATATATTAATCTATTTTTCACGTATAATATTAGATCCTTGAGGGTTAACTACCTTAGGATGAGCATCGGACATATCCGAAAACTAGGTAAAAAAAACTCGATTATCAATAGCTTAGGACATATTATTAGGCTTGTTGCGGCTCCTTCCAAAGTAGTATTTTTATAAATCTAAGTTTTGTATGAATATTCTTATTATTTTGGAAGATATAACATGTTTCAATGACAATTTATCGAGAGAATTATACCTAACCGCGTTTTGAATCCTGAACATGCCTTTACAGTGAACCAAATCTACTATAGGTACCTATGTGAAAAAATCAAAGCTCTATCTTATACACAAAATTAAGATTTTCTTTTTCAAAAATTGCCATTTCTTATCACACGGCCTTAAATAGAACGAATCATTGTAATGCAATATGTACCAAGAGACGCCCAGAGGCATAAACCCACGTCCGCAGATACTTGACCTTTCATCCATTTTCCTGCCTTAGACAAACACGCGTCAATAGGAATAATTGGGCAAACAAGATTGACCTCACTATTGTATTGACAAACCGCTTCGACCCCAGTGCGTCCTTCGATCATCAAATTGAATTACAAGATGTAATTTGTTAGACATTTCAATAACTTGCGGATAAGTGATCAGTGTTAGTGATTTGATTATGTATTTGACGACTGACAAAGGTGTATGATTTGTCGTGGCATTGATGATTGTGCAGGATATCCAGATGGTCGAATCAATTTAAAGGTGTTTGCAGTTTGCTAAAGGCGTTTTTAAATCAGTTCTTTTGTGCTTCGTAAGAGTCGGTCCCTGTTAACACTTTAGGATGCATCAGTCCTAAAGCCTCGTTGTATACCATCGACGGGCTAAATCTACGGGGATCTTATTCTCCAACCCTCTTTACTCAGTGTAATGGATCCCAGGACTAGTAAATTAAGGGTTTGAAAATTGTTCCTATGGAACAAATACTTTCTGAAAAGAAGTCTCATGTAAAAAAAGCATAAAAAATAAGAGTAATAAATAAAATATATAGGAAATACTATTTTTTATGCGAATACTTTCGCAAATTGCAAATATTTTGGGCTTAACCCAAACTAAATTAGAACTACGCCAATTAATGTCTAGTTCGAAAACTTCGTGATTGCTAAGGTCAATAAAACAGTTCGGTATTGAACACGTTGAACGACAATTTACTAAAACTTATCCCTAAAACTATTGAAGACAGAACGACGTTAACATCGTTCAACTTTTTCAATTACTCCCGCATCAAAAATGAAACGTATTTAAAAATATCATACTAATATTATAAATGCGTAAGTTTGTGTGTATGTGTTTATGTTTGTTATCTCATCACGCTCAAATGACAACACCGATTTCGATAAAATTTGATATGGAGATAGCTTATACCCTGGATTAACACATAGGCTTATTTTCATCAACACCATCATCATCACGCGGGTTCCATCGCAGGGCGCAGCTAGTAGTCCTATAAAAATAATTATTCTTCAATTACGTATAACAATAATTTTATTGTTGTGCCATGATTTCCAGGAAAAAGCTCAACCCCAACATGTCGCATTCAAAACGTTTGATTCATTACGTACATATATATTATGATCAACATTTAACGAAGACAATAGAAAATATTTGAATCTAAAAGACAACTTATTGTCATGTATGTATCTACCGTGTAATTTTTGACTACAGGTACAACTGCTCCAATTTATTATTAGTATATCAGTATTATCTAAAATATGCTGTATAAATTATTAAATCTTCTGGGCTACTCTTCTAAGACCAAAATAAAAACTACTTTTATTTTCTTAAAAACTTATTTCTTTTGTGCACGTATGCGAACCCTAAAGTACAGTCGAAACCTATTGTACATTTTTAGATGGAATAATAAACAGACAAACTTGCGTTAACGGAATTTGAAACCAGTCTATGCGAGATTTTATTTAATTGGTAAGGTTAGTTATATTTCATACGAAATAAATAGTTCTGCATAATGTTGAATAGTCGTGTGTGCTACTGTAGCTTGGATGATCAAAACTATATAAAGAAATCCTGAAATCGTAAATTAAAATCGCATTTGTATTGTAAAAAATAGTTTATACTAGTGATCGCCCATTAGCCAAGTTGTCAATTAGTTTGCTTCACCTATGAATATTATGATGGTGATGATGATGATGATGATGAGGATAATAAGAATGATATTCTTTAATAGAAGACTTATCTCCAAATGGCAGCCGCATTCCTTTAAAAATTAGAACGCAAGTTCTGCCTAGCATGCGATAATCGTAAATACCAAGCAATAAAAATTCTTCGATATTTTTATAAAGCTAGAAATCTTTAATGTTACTTTACATTTCAGCTTCCAAGAAATCGAAAATATACATTTTACCGTCACTTTTACTTAGTTATAATAACATTCTACTGTAATTTAAAATGCATCAAATTAAATCACATTTGACATAAATAACATAGCAAAAGATTAAGTCTCGTTTCATTTTTATCTATATTTAGACATTAGCACTAATAAAGATAGCAATAAAAGTAACACTGTTACAATTCATTTGCAAAAGACTGCGGTACGTTCGCATAATAAAGTTTACGTATAAAACTGGTGAAAATATACTCAGACAATACAATTTTGAAACTGCCACAAAGAAATTCCATTTACTCTTTTGTATTCTGCGTGCAATAGAACTAATTGTTTTGATTGATTGTTGCGAATTAACAATAAACATTGGATATCGATAGTGAAATAGAAAGTGGAGGCTTACGGCCTGCTCGGTACATTGTCGGATTAAGATTAGCCATGTCGAAATGAAAGAAAACATAGTTCTTCTGTGTAGGTGTTGATGATTTCACGACGATTTAATAACTCAGTAGTCTGGTTTTTAAACGACTTTAGAAAAAAGGAAAAGGTTTACAATACATTAGAATCTTTTATTATGTATCTTCACTGATTCTCCGACGACGCTCGAACCGATTTGAAAAAGTATTATTTTGTTTAGTTAATTTAACCTTCCAGGTTTAATTGATTAAATGGGACCACATTTTAATTTTATCGAAATCTGTAGTGGTTTATGAAATATCAACCAAAAATCTAAAAATATACATGATGAAAGAAAGAATGTGGCTGTATGCGGCGGAATGTGGCTATGATATTTTATTTATAATAAATGTACATATCGTTTCTCCGTCAATTGTGGTACGATTTTGAAAATTCTTTTATTGTTTGAATTACCCTACTGAACCCCTTCTAGCCCTTTTTAAATTTTATCAAAATCGATTTAATCGTTTTTAGATATCGAGGAAAATTTTAAAAATATGCATGTGTCAATAATTACTCATAACTCTTATAAGCTCCTATTATCATAAAGGCGTTGTCTAATAAAACCAGTGAGAACTTAAAAATAGGAAAGTTTATTAGTTTTATCATATTGAAACCGCTGGGCACAGCTACTATATTAGCTGTGCCCAGCGGTTTCAATATATATATATATATATATATATATATAAATGACGTTGTTTATCTCCATGCATTTAACTGCCATTATATTATTGTCTTTGTGAGAAACAATCATCGCGTGTAAATATATTTTTATAATTTACCCATACGCCTGCCTATTGTGAATAAAAAAATAAAAATACACGTAATTGGTACGCTAGCTTCACAACGCAACTTCCATACAATGAGTAATTAATCTGTTTGCACTGTGCATAGCATGTGCAGTGTGATGTTTCAAAATGTATTGCATTGTAGGAACACCGGTAACTGTGTCAATTTTGTATGTGTGTGTCAACTTTGCATATAGTGAAATCATACGCGGAGTAGTTTTCAGTTGCTGAATACATTCCGTTCCTTAGTACGATGTGTAATGGAGGTAGCTTATTATTGATAAGTTTTGTAATTACATAGAAAATTTATCACACATACCGTCTGAATACAATGGGTGTTAAAGAATAGCGTTCAGAACTCTATATACCTAAACTGAAATGTATGAACATAGCAATCAAAATGATTGGCGTAATAGTCGTCTTAATAAATGATTTAATACTATTATTTAGAATCATTTATTATGACATTAAACCTTAATTTTAATGTAACAAACCGACTAGGACTCACGTGGTAAACACTGGAAAATTACTCTCCGACCAGTTTCGAACTTATTTGCAGTTCTTCATCTGGGAGTTATGATCGTGCCAGGCGGCGAGCGCAAGCCTCAGCACGTAACTGAGAACTAACCTCAACATTAAACCTTCTCCAAAATAATACAAAAAAAGTAGAATAAAATTTAATATCAATATTCACAAAGGTGAAATCTCCTTTAATGTAATAGCTGTCATAGGAGATGTCGTTCTTGCCCGGATCTATTTAATTATTTTAAATTTTACTCCCTACGTAGGTATATTATGATACTTCTTTTGAAGTAATAAAACAACTAATCCAGAATTTTCCAATTTTAGTTATAACAGGGATATAACAGCACATGTGCAGTGTTATAATTCAACATTAAATACTCAAAATAATGCCATATTAATATATTCATACAAAACAAATACATTTTCTTCTACAGTTTTATTCAATATTTTTTATTTTATTTTCTAAGGTATTTGAAATAAAAACAAGCAAATAATGGTTAACTACATAAAATTCCCATAACTCCAAGTACTTTGCACTCACCACCCATCAATCTAACGTATACCAATTAGGTATAAAAGTTAACCTTGCAAACTACTTAACTCACTTAGCTTCGAAATCATAAACAAACTTAAACAGATACCTGCATTAGACGCGAGGTTACATTAACCTCTGTTTAAAAGAGCATAATTAACCCATCGATCAGAGAAGGCATGTTCACACCATGTCGGATGGTTGGACACCGATTTTAAATCGTCTGATAATGCTTTTAGATGAAAATAGCTTATATAAGTAAGTCAATTTATTTGCGTTGTTGCAGTAGGTCTATAATTTCGAATAACAATAACTTTATTCAATTCAATTGCATGTAGACAGTGAGAGAGGTCTGCTGATGAAACGGTTACCAGTTCGAACTTTATTTCGACCTGAGCTGAGGTAACGGTAGCATCATAAACAAATCCACACCCGCGAGCTACACACATCACAATGGTAATTAACTAAAATAAATTCCAGAAAATAAGATCGGTAAGATAAGTTCTAATATGGTTACGATAAAGTCCAAATTAGTATGACACTTATCAATAACAGTTAAATCTCATTTTTTAAATTTCGTATAATTTTACGTAAAACAAGTCCCCACTATTTTGGTGCCAACTGAAACTACCCACGATTGGCCAGCAATTGAATAAATCTCGTCTAATATTAGAAATAGCGCTGTATGGAGTTATACGAATATGAATGTTAGCGTAAATAGAATAGGAGCTATTTCATCCAAATTTTAGTGCTTTTTAGCCAGTTCTAGCGATTAACAGAACTATGGCCTATAGCTATCCTAACCATCTAACATTATCATCTAACCATCGTTGGACTCGTCAGGATAGCTACCACAAGATTTAAATCTACCACAAACCACTTAACAGCTTGTGTCATATTATTATGTGAAGAGTTCTATTGACCATCTTTTATCACATCGCGATTTTAAACATTCATAGAGATCGTGGTCCAACCCTAGTCTATGAAAAATAAAACAGTACAAATTTGAAAACAGTTTGCCTCAACAATGAAACACTTTGCACACAACCAAATTGATTCAATACCAAATATCAATATGCCGGCCGTTGTCAAAGCATTAGTTGCAAGTGGCTATTCCTGCCATAACGCCATGAGTGTTACCTAACTAAGTATCTGTTTGGAATGTACTGCTAAGCATAAAAAATCTTTGATTGTATCAAATAGTTCGCACTGACCTAACTGGCAAGAAATCGTTCTGAACATAGACCAGGGTGCCAATTCTCTTATTTATTAAGACAAGTAAGCCATAAACAATGCAATAGCGATTCAAATGTTATCGTAATAAAGCTTGGTATTCCGCTAAAATAACAATTGCATTGCAGGTAATTGTATTGCGGTAGAAATAAAATCTGTGCGGCCATTCTAATTTATGCTCCAAATATAATAGCAAAACTATCAAAAACGACAATTCATTAACAATTTATGAGCAATGTGCTAGTAGAATTGATACCCAGAGGCACTCTCTGACGTAGGTCTGGGGCATAGATCCACTTTAGCTCGTTGAACTAACCGATAGAAATAAGTGATCCGCATATCCGTCATCGAACAAAGCATGTAAGGTTGTAAAAGAGTTGGTAAATCTTTGCGAAATGGCAGATCATCGCCTTTATTTCTGACCAGATATTGATTGCAAATTATATTCAAAGTTAAGCGTAGAATAAAATAATAAATATTTGTTATATAGTGTTCTCGAATCATCATCATTCTAATGTAATTCCCTGGATTTGTTATTCTTTGTAACGTACGAGTATATTCTTTACATCGTACGGAATGATAATTATACCTAGGATAAACATTCCTTCACTTTTATGAACAGTTTCAAAATTACTTAGCATTATTAACCAAGTAATGTCCGCTTACAAGGAGCCTTAACATTTAGTATTAAGATAATAATGTAATAGTACCAAATTAGATTTACATGACAGTCATTGAGTGTTGACATCGGTTAAAATAGACCCGTCACCCGCGGTATGTGGCTAGAATTCTTTCACGACTTTTGTAACACGTTTTAATTAGTTGTAATTAATATATCCATTGTCGCCTATTGTTTTATAGAATTAGTTTCGTGATCGAGTCGTTACTTCTAAATGACATTGAGGTAAAATTTCTAGCATCTAATGGATAAGACATTTATCTACGCACTGTTGTCAGAATACGGGGACAGTTCAGAACGTTCTTAATTCTCTTAATTCTTAAAACCTAGAGGAGTTTTCTTTTCATTTTAAATTTGTATTCCTAATTGACACTTGTTTTTGTATTTGATATAATTTAATGTAAACATAAAATAATAGATAAAACAAATAATAAAGTAACACAATCTATTAATTTCTACTTGATAAGTTATATTTTTGAGTGTATTTAAATTTAAATCATAATTCGAGCTTCGCATGCAATAAGCTGCAAGCATTTCTAGATTTCTAGAGGGACGAATACTATATGTAGTATGTAATTAGGTAATTAATCAAAACACTATATCGTTTTAGATCATGTTTTATGATCTCTCGCAAAAGTTTGTCTCCTTTGCGTTACACTGACATAGATAGCAATATATATTACAAATAATATAGATACAACACAAATAATATACAATACTAGCTGACCAGGCAAACTTTGTTCTGCCATGTAAATTATCGAAATGTTATAGTGATACGACACTTCATTTAAATTACTTCACGTCAATGGTCGACGCGACGGTTATTTGGATTATAAAAAAACCTAAAACCCCTAAAAACAAATCGGGGGTAGGAGGGTAAAAATAATTTACCTATTCTTAGACCTACCAAATAAACAATAAAAACAGGCAAGCCGTTTTGGAGGAGTTCGATAATAAACACACGCGATTTTTATATATTAGAAAATGTACAGTACTATGGTCACAAAATGATTTCTCGACAACTACTTAGTTTGTAGTGGGTTAAGGGGGTTAGTAAAAAAAGAGGAGCATAGACATTTTCTTTAATCAAATATACTAGGTATAGATACACAGTCTATATGGAAATCAAACCTGGCAAAAGTGTCCCCTCGCCAGTGTTTACTTCTACAGGTATATACTTCTACACCTAATATAAATTTACTTCACAAGCGGATATTGTTTTTTGTTTATTGGAAATTCTCGTGAGTTTGACACATAATTATATATAGATGTATTATTCGGCTTTACTCATTCATAGTCGAAGCTTCGACCTAGGTTTCAGGCATGTCCGATGCCCAATCTCATGTGAGATCTGCCAGATCAGTGGTCGCCGCGATGTCAAAAAACTGTCAACCCTAGGCGTATGCCTTGTTTTGACATCAATTTTTGACATTTGACAGTTCCGTTTTCGTGCGGGCGATCGGGTATCTACCCTATTTTAAATAGCTGGTCATTAAGCCCAGGATTAAAAACAAGCAAAGAACTTCATAAATGCATTATACCAAAGCCACGTTTCGTTACGGAGAGATTGAAAGATCGATTAGACAAACTAACGCATGTTAGCGCCTAAATCAATTTGAGAACTATCCATAGCAAATGGAAATCGTTACCACGTATCAAATAACTGTATCTGATGAAATCATCAAGTGTATTGACATTTAAAATCAATAAGCTGTATATAAGCTGTAATAAAATGAAGCAACTAAAGCTATCAAACGAAGAGCAATCACAGATTAAGTAATAACTAATATAGCATACCATGGAAACAATGAAAAGTTTTCCATTCAAATAATGTTGGTATTTCGATCTATGTAATTTACATTTGAATTAAATAATGTGTAAGTTTAATGAAAGTGCGTTTTTAATACTTTATGATATTAAAAATAAGAATACATTTTAATTTTATAAAGTTTAATAAATGACCGTAACTGACACTGTGGCCGAAACACTTCTTTTCTTCTTCACTTTTATTTTAGGGAGTGGTCCGTAAAATAAAACTGAAGAAGAAAGAGACATTTATTTACATTCAATAACACAACATAAAACGAATAAAAAGAATCGATAAAACAATAAAAACTTCACACAATTACAATTGACCACACAAATAGTACACAAAAACAATAAGATCAAAAATAATAAGTTATGCCCAACTAAGCCTGGCTCAGCAAATAAGCTGTAGGGGAAACTACAGTACTGATATTCGGCCCACAATAATTGGTCCGTTTTTAAAACTCTGTCATTAGCCTGGTCACTAGCCTATTGGCGGATAGCTGTTCTAGTGGCTAGAATAATATCAGACCCACATTGGCCCGCGCGGTATATCCAGCACTCCTCTCCTAAACAAGGTGTCAAATCTACCAGTTTCATATTCAGATTCAGTCCGGTGCAAGGCTGACTCGATACCAATAAGACACCGACAAAAATTCGTAGTCTGTGCTACATAGCGGTCTGAATCTATATGCTCAGCCTATGCTAATTTTAGGCCATTGGTCATTAGACGCACTGTGTATGGTATGAGGAATCTAGCATTGTAGACGAATTAATCAGACCCGATCATACAAATCATATTATCATATTGAATAGTAGACTTAGGACCACGACGGCCGGTGCCACAGCTGTGGGAACGTAATGGACTGACTATATTTTTTTTATTCTGTATAGATCTAGCGTTTGACCACTATCTCAGTTGATGGTCAGTGACGATGTGGTCGAAGACGTTATCACGCTAGATCTAGAATGCTTACTGAACACACTATGTGTTTGGTGACAGTTTTTCAAACTTGAGGGTGGCAGCTAGGGTATTCGAAAGTACCCTACCACCATGCTGGGAATTTGATAGAAGTGTTACCTTCACCGGAAGCTCAAGCTGTAGTTGGGGATCGAACCAGTGTCCGTCAGTTTGACAGGCCACGCTTCCCCCCCCCCCCCCCCCCCCTGAGCTATCATCGCTTCATCATATTATGATTATGCATGCAAAAGTTGAGCACCGATAGTCATGAGGCAACAAACAGCAAACGGAAGCTAGAAGCGATCGAAGAAGCAATTACCACGCAACGCAATCCCACACGACAGTCCCGGTCGAGTAGTGTCACGCACGATTGCGCGTCCAAATGAACGTGTATTTACTTTGTACTTTTTGGAGTGCGACTATTCATTATAACAGTCTTCTAATATTTTGTGACGACATAAATCTTACATTTGTGGTTTTCGTTAAATAATATAGCTTAGAATTTAAGCTCCAACCTACACGTATATGATATAGCGATTCAGCGCGATTAAATGGGCACATTTAGATAATGCGTTTTCAATTTTTTTTTCTTTTAGGTGGTTAACTGGTCAAGTTTTGCTTAATATTAATGATCATTAACAAATACTAGGTGCGCCCCGCGGTTTTACCCGCGTGGTGATGATCGATGATGATGATGATGAAAATAAACCTATGTATGAATCCAGGGTATAAGCCATCTCCATACCCAATTTCATCGAAATCGGTGTAGCCGTTTGAGCGTGAAGAGGTAACAAACATACACACATACAAACTTTCGCATTTATAATATTATTAGGATAATCACTAGTGAATAGCTACGGATATTTTATAAACAATAAGCTTACATTATACCGATAAATTAAATGAAAAAAAAAATGTTAGTCACAATACTGATAAAATCTGTAAAATCACGCTGGACCTAGAATGTCAACTTGTTTCAAGAACAGCTATACGTAAACACACTGTGTTTGGTGACAGATTTTGTAAATAAAGGTTGGTAGTTAGCTATATGGGTACTGAAAGGTCTCTACCACCATTCTTTGGATTTGCTTTATTGAAACTGCACCGAAAATGAAAAAAACACAAACTACCTTGACCCGTAGCTGTATTTAATTTCTGTATGACTATAGTATTTATTGTAACAGTTCCGGTGAAGGTAACACCGTTATCAAATTCCCAGCACGGTGGTAGAGTACTTTCGAATTCTCGCCTGGCTAGCTACCACCCTCAAGTTTGAAAAACTATCACCAAGCACATAGTGTATACAGGCAGCAGTCCTTGAGAGCCAGTGAGCATTCTAGGTGATAACATCTTCGACCACATCTTCACTGACCATCAAGTGAGATAGTGGTCAAACGCTAGATCTATACAGTATAAAAAAATATAAATATATTTTAACATTCTTTTAATGTTACGACAGTTATCATAATATTTTAAACGTTCATAAATATAAGCAAGTTAGTGAATGAGTCGTTTTCTCATATATGCACAAAAACTACCAAACCTTCTGACATAACCCTTACGCAATTACCGAACCGCGGAATGCGTAGGATCAAACCACAGCGGTCGTGAACTCGTGACAAAGTGCGGGTGGGACAACTATCTCATACAGCACGCCTGCGCAGCCTCACCCAGTGTAAACACAAAAAACGTATACAAAAGCCAACGAAGAAATAAACTAGAGTTATGTAAGTACGTAACCGCGGAATGCGCACCGCTGCAGACCGCAAAGGTCGTGACGATGGGCGACAGTTTACGCCGTTACGTGTAAACTGACCGACGCACTTCCACTTTCATATATAGTTATGTACATGTCAGGTAACGGTGTAACAAAATATGAGTGACGGAGATAAATAATAACATTGGAGAAACATTCATTGCCTTAATAATACCCGATGAAATAAAAAAATTAAAACTGTCGCAACATCAAATCAATCATAATTGAACATAACTTGGACAATACATTTCACAACATATCAGAATGGTACCATTAAAGCTGTTAAAATTAGATCTCTTATCATTGATATCAAAACGGATTTCATAATTTCATTGCCAAGTGAATTATTTTTGCTTTACAACGCAAGTAACGTAATGAAGGTGGGGATTCTGTCTCTTGTATGCAGCACCAATGTTTAGAAGTAAACTGAATTATTGTAATATTCACTCACAAACATGGCGCATGCAACTATGCCTAAATATCGAGAAACAAAGAAATAAAATACATGGTGGTAATTCGATAATAACGTCAATTCTAGAATGGCAATTAAGAATTCTATGTTGCATGTTTAATATATCAATGCATAATCACGGGCTGAATACGCAAGACGTGCTTACGTCTTGAATAGTTATAGCAAAATAAAATATACTAGTGATCGCTCATTGGTCGAAATTCGAACCATAATTGTGAACTACATAAACACACGCATTAAATACTCTTTTGTTTTTTGTTAGTCTGTATTCAAATTGAGAATAGATTAATATTGTTTGTCTTTAATATGATTTGTGTAAAGTCTTACTGAATGTCAAACGATACCATAATAAATTTGAGTCTATGGTCGAACATATGGTAATATGTGTAATGTTTTTTCTTGATTTAATGTATTTTTTATGGATAATGTTAAAAAAATATTAGCATTCTGCACTCCTTCTCTATATAAACTAAAATAGTGGGAAATATCATACTCCTCCGTCCACGACATTTTCGTAAAAAGGGGTACAAAGTGTATGCTTCACGTATTCATAATTATGATTAATGATATATTTTTTTAAAAAATTACAAAAAGAATGGAACAGACTTCTACACTCAAAAGTGTGAAATAACTTGTTAAAGTTTTTTTTCACCCTTTTCAGGGACCTTTGCCACTCACGGGATCAATTGTCATTGTGTATTTCTCCGATGTCTTTAACCGCAACTATAATATTGTCGAGGTATGCGTAGCACTTTTCAGTTATTGGAGTGTAACTCAAAAACCGCTTGTGCGATTTTGATAAAATGGGACCACCACGGAATTATACATTATCAAACGGATCAAAAGAATCATCAAAATCGGTTCATAAACGACGAAGATATTATCCGCGAACACACAAAGAAATATACGGTTGAATTGAGTAACCTCCTTTTTTTAAAGTCGGTTAAAATAGGCTATGAAAGCAAGGGCGGGTCTGGGTTTATCCATTAAATAGTTGCTATGCCTATGCTTGCAGCGTTCACGCTGCTTGTTTTGGTTAAGTCCAGGCCTTCTTTACTCATCCCGTGATGGGTAGGGAGGTTACGGTCTTGGGGGAAGCGCAGGTCGTGATGATCCTCAAGGCAAGTCTGGCGATTACCTTCTCGCGGTGCTGCCTGTTCTTGGTCTAATTCCCTCTGAAATAGACGTAACAAGACATCGCCCGGCGCCTCGCGTGTGTAATTTATGTATGTTTATTTATATTATATTTATGTATATTTGTATGTATGTTTATTTTATATTTTATTATTTTTGCCCAAGTGAGGTGGGTCTTTCTCCGCATACGCCTCTGATCAGCAGAGGTGATGCGGAGGGGACAGGCGGTGGCTGGATGAGTGGAGCCATTGCCAGGGTGGGTCCGGGTGCACTGCTCGGGCCCCAGGGGGAGGTGAGATGTCATGGCCACTCTCTACTTTCTCGATTGGGCGGAGGCGGAAGAGGCTGACCATGACATCTAGCTGCGGAGAGGCAGCGGAGCTGGACGCGGCGAGGGGAGTTTATGGGGTGTTATGGCGCATCCCATTTAGCCCAGTCGCTGGGGGCCTAGAGGCGGAAGCGGGAGATATTCCGTCGGGGCCTGGAGTATGGCGCGCGCGGTGTTCCGCGTGCCATTCTCAGTGGGAGACGGGGTTGGCGGTCGCCCCGGCTACCGAGGAGAGGTCCGGAAAACGGACCACCGCCGCCGCGGCCGCGGATGAATGCGAAAGCGTGCTCGTGGCCCCGGTTTTAGGCGTTGGGACGGAACACCGGGGGTTTTAGTTGGTGCAACTCCGACATAACCACCTCTGTCCCTCCCGGGAAGGGGTGTGTATCCAGGGATTTCCCCCGCAAAAAAAAAAAAAAAAAAAAAAAGGCTATGAAAGCAAAATCACAACGTTTCAACTTAACCCAATTCGTCATTTTGATAAATTTTTATTGAAATTGCCGGTGGCCATTTACATTAAATCACTCTGTGTCAAGTTTCAATTAACACTTACGCGTGGAACAAAATCTAATCGGAACATTGATTTATAGCTCGCCTAATTTTATTTTGTGATTTCTTTCCACGTTATTTGGTTTAATGGGAAAGGATTCTAATATTATGGACGAAAGAATTATAACAACTGTTATTCCTTTTTTGCATGCACCTTTTTACTGTACAGTTTTATGGCTATTACAAAAATAACAATTACAATATGTATATAACAGTAATAGGCAGGTATTTCATTTTTTTTTTTAAATTACTTTCTATAGTTTGGTCTTCTGACCTAATAGCCCTTAGAATACGTCCGCGTCGTGCTTTTCTGTTGATTTCAGGTGAAGGACAGATATTCTTCGCGGCATTTTACTAAAAATAATCATTCACTTAATTCAATTCGTTTCACTTGATTTTAAATTCAATAAATCTATATATATAAAAGAAAGTGGTGTCAGGTACACTATTAATAAATCAAGAACGGCTGAACCGATTTGACTGAAAGTTGGCGGGGAGGTAGCTTAGAAAGGAGAGAGTTTGTATTCCGTTAGATTTTATTTTTTAAAATTTTAATATGTCAAATTTTCAACCATATTTACCCATAGCTGTCAGTTCCTTTTTGTTATTCCATTTCATTTGCGTTTACTTATACTATTTTTAACAAATGAACGGCTAGACTGATGTTTTGCTCACAACGGTTCTAAGCGATTTTATTCTTCTTAATCTTTACATATATTACACTCTCAAATATGTTCATTAAAGTCCTCTGACTTTAATGAACATCTCTGGTTTGATCCACAATCATGTTCATGGTAGTTGACAATGTCAACACAAACAATTTTGTATATAATGTAATTTCAAACAGTTTTCCGCTACGAGCTCAATTGTTAGTCTTTATGCTCTACTTACGCGTAGATCTGCAACGTTTTATGTCATAACTACATAACAATCAAGATCGTCAGACATGCTAGACAATTTTAGAATATAAACTTGAGCTTCCACGAAAATCTTTAATGTATTTATTATTTATTACAGGAGTAATGACTGACAAACGCAAATTAGGAAGTCCATCGACAGATGATCTGAGTCAGGTCACCTGACTAAGATCGCAGGAAGAGGCTGGATGCAGGCCGCTTTCATCCGGTCCTTTCGAAGATCTAATGGAGGAGGCATATGGCAGCGGTGGATGTCCTATGGCTGAGGTAATGATGATGTATTCGCGATGTATCTACTCTGGTCTGTTGGAAAATTCGTGGAATGGCTAATAAACCGTCATAATTCAAAAAACAACCCCTTAAAAATTGGCGATATCAAACCCTTTTCCGCAGTTTTATTGTTATATAACTTTATGAAATTACAAATGTTCTACTGATAAGAAAACCGGCAGTTCAATGTTATTTTGAGACAAAAAGCAGAAGTTCAAACCTATAACATTTAAAGGTTAGAAAAGAACAAGAATATATTTATTTAAATAAATTCTTGTCTTTTTAAACTTCCATTCCGTTTACTTTTAGACCCATCCTAGTATTTCATAATAATTTATTAGTATACATTTATATTCCGGTGTATTTTAATTATCAATGCCTGTAATATTAGCGTCTGACCATTGTTTCACTGCATAGTAAATCGCAGTTCAAACATTGACCTCCAAAATCTATAAAGAAATAATCAAGTTTACTGAACAAAAGAAACCTTTTAAAATCAAACTAACGGTTTGAACTCACGTTTCCCAATCGTCATAAAATTATTGATACAACATAATATGGATATTGTTTCATTGTTTATTCAAACTTTTGAGCAACTATCGTATGCCACGGTCAATAGAAAAGATCAAGAGTTCTACGATGGAAATAAACCTTTGCGTAGACACAAACAGCTACATTCGTGGAATTATTTTAGATAAAATATACCATAGATGCTACTACGAGCCGCTGAATGAAATAACTTAAAAGAATGGTATTATAAACTTTTCAAGTCTGATCAAGTTCAACCAATGCTCGGTCATTTCTTTTGTTGATGTACTTGAGTCGGCCTTCTTTTGTTCTATACTATCACGATTCTTTTGAATATAAAACTACTATTTTTGTATATTCTTCATTAATATAAAACAATGCTTGGATGTTAACAATCAAATTAATGATAATTTCTATTTACATACCGGTTTCTGGTTCCTGATATATTATGATATCCTAATATATTCAGTGTGCGTTTTAAAATAAATTGCCTTGAAGATCATATCATATTTATATCGACGGTTGAAAGGCTAATTGACCTAAGCTTCAACTTGCAGGAGGGCGGGTTAGTATTTATTTTTGGAAAAAAATCATAGTATAACTACTATTTAATAGGTTTTTATTTACTTAATACAGTATATTTTTAATTAGGTAAGAAGTCTTTTAAGCAATACAGAATAACTGTGGATAATTCTGTATTATTTTAGAAAATTTAAGTTGTTTATCCCAAGGTACATCGTGTTTGGTTATTTTTGGGGAAAGGCAAGATGGTTCAAAAGCCTACCGTAAATAAAAAACTGAAAGTAAACTAGGTTAAGTATCGACTAAGAATAAAATAATACGAGTGAAAATAAATTTAGCACCAATTCAACTGGCTGTAATCATGTTGTCTTAGGTTAATTTTATCAAGTTATGATAAATTTAATAAAGAAATCGCCAACCAAGTTAAAATGCCCCTTGGTTGGGGTCAATTTTTTTCAGTGCAAACCACCAAATGTAAGTGTAAAAGTTAATCTAAAGTTGAATTTGAGAATCTGTAACGACAACTCACTGCTTAAACGTGGGTTGTAGTTTACACACAGAGAGTATATCTCGATCGGTTTTATTTTCTTAGTATCATTTTGGCTAATTATTAGAGATCCTAATTCTATCATCAGTTCGATGAGATGTACGAGCTTAGCAATCGCTATATATGGTAGTTTACCTTCACGCACGAATCGTTTTTCCCTCACTTTCGTAACGCAAACAGCCAAAAAGTGGAACTCATTGCCTGACTCTATTTCTACATTCCTAAAAATTAAGATGTTTCAAGACACAAATGTAACACCTCTTAGAACTCATAATTGCTTTACATCAAGTAAGTTAGAAACTGAACGCAATATAAAAACTGATTGAGCTATTTTAAATGGCTATTGGGCTATTGGGTAATTGGTAGTTAGTTTCAAGAAACCTAAAGAAGATTTCAAGCCTCCATTGTTTTAAATTTATTTTTTTCAATTTATTTATTACACTCAGACCCCCGCATTAGGATTCCCCGTATCGCGGGAGGCATGGACACACACAATCACGTTTTGCACATAAAGATTTTGCTTCCTCCCAAACACAATGGTGTTTACAGTTTCCAATGTCAACATCGAATTTGTTCAATCCTTTGACACAACCTTCATTTAATCGTCATGAAGCTCCAATTGTATTCAAATTTTTGTAGGAAAAATATCGGCTACTATTGGAACCGACGATACAGAATACCGTCCCCGTGGGTTCTAATTCCAGTAGTAACCGGTTTGTTCTTTCAAAAATTTGAATATAGTTCCGTCTAGCATGAGTCAATAAATGAGATAATGTATAACTTTTCAATTGTATTATTATTATTCTTACACTGCTTAAGTTTAGGTACATACGTAGAAAGAAATGGTTTTCTTAAACTTCCGTTATCTTCATGTTACATTTGTGTTTTTGACAGACTTTCATATAATTGGAGGTTATAAATGTGAACCATAACGAATGTATACTACGGACTGGCAAGCGCACCATAGGACAACCACCAACAAGGTGGACAGACGAGCCGACTAAATCTGAGGTTGCGATTCCAGCCTTTGGATGCGGGCCGCTTCCAACCGGTCCTCGTGGGTAACTTGTCGCACGAAGCGTTTTGCTGCCACATTCATAGTGCGTACATGTAACGAATGGAATTCATTGCCTAAATCTGTATTTTCGCAAACATACAACCTGGGAATCTCCAAGTCACGAGTGAATAGGTATCACCGTTTGCCAATAGACATCACAGAAACAACAAGCTTTCAAAAGTACACAGCTTTCAAAAGTAAACTTAAAGCTGGTTCATACAAAAGGCTTTTTACTCCTATAAGGAATTTATGGAAAATCAAAAATAGCTTGCGTCATTCTACGCCTAAATTATGAAATATTATAATTATTCATTAATTAAATTATTATTAACTATTATTAAATTATTGATTACTTATTTATTTGAATTATCTTAAGCTGACACATTGACAATAATCTCTTATTTGAGGAACATTATGAATGGAAATATTTTGCCTAGGTAGTTATGTACTACTAATATAATTATATTATATTACATAAATAACATGCAATTGTCTTGACTGGAAATTGACTTGTAATAAATATTATCAATAAAGTTATGTCTATGTCTATCTTCTAGGCACGCGTGCTCCACCGCAGACCGCATCATCACTTAACATCAGGTGAGATAGTGGTCAAACGCTTGCCTATTCCCAATAAAAAAACCTGGTAAGTAAATCAATAGGGGAGGCATATGCCATAGGGTTGAGACGATGAAGAATGTAAACCTTTGTTGTCTTTGTAAATCGATTTGAGAAAAGTTACTCCATTTTAATAGTTTCAGCATTGGAATTTTCTTTTTCACTATAGGACTTTTATATTAAGTTTTATCATTAAATATTTTCAGGTTTAATTAAATATTGAATCTGAAAATAGTTAATGCTACCTAGCTTAGTATTTTATCTAGGTCGTTATTTTTTATAGTTACTTAAATAATTTTCAAACTGGTATTGTTTTAAATTTTCATGTCTTTTCATAATATATGAGTTTTAGTAAGTTTAACACGGGATACGCACCATGATTTTCAGCAGACTCAGCTGAATCTCTCTGTGATCATGGTGCGTGGAACCGCGCCGAAATATCGGGAACTCAATCAAAATCAAAAACATGGTGCGTATCCCGTGTTAAACAATATATACATATATTAATTTACAAACAACTGTAAAACATGACAGTTGTCACCTATTGTTCCATATTAAGTAAATGGTCCCTGAAAGGTTACTACACCTTTCTGTTCATCCCATTTCTTGGAAGATGTCTCGTAAGGACACCTCGAAATAAAAACTCGCTCTCCGTGAGGATAGAGATCCAGTATACTGCTCGAATGTCGGTCAAAAAAGAACGACTGTGGCATTTGCCGTATCACCATTTGTTATGACAAAATAATGCTCGTTCTATGAAAGGAATCCAATAATTATTTGTTCTCGGCAGACAAGAGGTTAATATCATTAGATTCATAATAAGGATTTATTTGACGTTTCGCTGAAATATCGCAGGTGCATAAAACACAAATACACAATAGACATATAATTTTCGATTATTAATATTTAATGTATACAAAGATAAGTTATTTAACTGAGTAATGTAATCAGGATGGACCTTTCCAACAAAACGATGTACATTTAGCATAATTTTAATAATAAAGTGTTAAGTGCCTAAATCCGCTTGAAAAACGAGGTACATAATTACACCTACATTTTATTATGCAACTACTGTGCATTAGTTTCCTGTCCGATAATATCTCTTACCAAATAGTTTCATATTGTACTGACCTGTACTCAGGCATTCCTAGACCTCAGTCTGGTTAAAAATGCTTTTTTTCGTAGGTACCTTTCTTTACAAATGTGCATTGGTCACCTTGATATAGGTAAGTATATATAACATTAATAATTAATAAAATAAATACTTTTAATCACTTTATGATATTACACAATGTACAATGTTTCTAATATATCAACTCAAGATTAATAAACTGTAATGAAAAGATCCAGTGAATCGATACACTTTTCAATATCCGAGATACCTTTTTTTAATAATATTGCTCGAGGGAGCTGAGCACACTGAGTATTTTTTCTGGTCAATTTTCAATATTTTTTGTTACGACTTAATAATATTTATAAAATGAGTTTAACTGAGACTTAAGCGTAGTCGATATCACGATCAATAAATTATTTGGCTTCTTCCGGAAGCCTTCATAACGATATTGACTCCAGTGCGTTCGTCAAGACGTCCCGTTTTTGTAATTTTTGTTTTTTTTTAAATACACTTCCGCAAAGTACACTGAACCAATTAAATTGTATTAATAGATTTATAAAATTATAAATCAATATTTTAGAAAGCATTAATAATAAAATGTAGAACTCACCACATTGATCTTCCCGAGAATATGATTGATTTGATCCTTGCTGCACATTTTGGCTGATGTTACTGGGCACTTCTTGATACTTGTTACATTTTATGACTCACTTGCTTTTAACACTCAAACATCGTTAGAGTCATTAGCTAAATTGGAATAGGTAGAGTTATTCATTTTTAAGACTGACTAAGGGAGCTTAATAATAAATTCACATCATATTGATTTTACTATAATATTTTCATTCCAAAATTCTATGAAAAAAAATGAAATGAAGATAGTTAGAATTACAAATAGGCTATCTTTACTTCTGAGAAAATATAAATCACGCAGGATAATTCAAGTAGCGGGAAAACCGAAGTCCACGCGGGTGAAACTGCGGGCGCAGCTAATGACAAATATAATCCACCACAAACAAACCTTGCCAACATTCTTCATCTAGAATTGATGAGCAGTGAGACCGATGCTTTTGACAGGCCATAACCGTGACAAACGACAAACCGAATCATAAAAGCTTTCAGTACAAAAGACGAAATACTGTTCAATACATCGATTCACTCACACACCTATCTCACATAATATGTTGTTTGTTTGCTATGGTTAATTAATTTGTACTACGTCCTTGATACGAACAGTAATAACACGTATGCACGGACTATTTACATTGATAACGATCAAATAGGTAACTCAATCGACACTAATATAGCTACCATTAATAATGAAATTTACGAAACATTATTGCACATACCTTCAGCAATATGAGTTGTACATATTGCTATAGTATGTAGATACTTCTATGTAGAGTTGCTTATCGATAAATATAATATAACAATGATTTTTAGTCAAAGTATCAATTATATCACAATCAGTAACACATGTTTGCAAGATTAAAATATACTAGCTACATCCCGCGGTTTCATCCCCGCGGCTATTGGTTTCCCGTTATTTATGCAAAACTCAAGTTCGCTTTAAAGATCGAGTTACCACTGCTGAACCAGCATTCTCAGCATCATTTTTTTTCATTAAGCTAAGCAATGTAATCTTATTTTGATGAAACAAGCAGAAATTATTAAGATCAGATCGAAGACTTTGGTTACGAATTTTCTTTAAGATATAGGATATTATTATTATTAATTTTCTGTTTTTTATTCAACAAGTTGCAAACAAGCAGATGAGGAGCCTCATTGTCAGCCATCACCGTCGCCTATGGATATCAGTGATACCGGGGGCATCACAATACGTTGCAGGTCATAAATATTTATAATAAGTTAAGTTATATTGAAAATGTATTCTAATGTGGTTTAAGCACGTGCCTCGTTTTAACCATTCGAATGTGCCGCTACCGCGTCCGCGAGGTCCCCGTATTCTCCTTGAGAAAGACTACCGAATGTGGTCTAAACTATAGTCGAAACCCTCTGACTTACTACATACGTGAGTAGTTCCCGTGTTTTATACATTCATAAAATCGTTTTAACACATAATATGTGTACAAATTGTTCCAAGTTCTGATAGTAACATTTAATTCATTGTAATGCTATCATCATTTTGGGAACATTGCCAACTGGGATTTCTTGTTTATTTGCATAGTTTAACTTACAGAGGACTATAAAAGGAATGTCTACATGGTTAACTGTAACTGTATCGACTAAATGGCGAACGAATGGTATTAATTTATTCTTTACTTACTTCTTTATTTTAGTCCTTTAGCTTAAGAGATACTACATAATCATACGATGTACGAATACGTAGATATTTTTTAAAGATAAACCTATTAAATATTATTATTCATAAATTCATAGTTCTCACCCAAATATTGCTAGAGCCTAAAAGATTTAGCTCTGAATAAAAAATACAGTAGACACGCTAATACCCGAATAGTTTCAGTGAAAACATATTTTTTTAAATAATTTCACCAAATCCTTGCATATATTTCACATATCTAGCAAAATATGAATGTCATATGTAGTGATGAATATTAATGATCTTTAACGACAAGCGCCGCGTCGGGGGGAAATGTTTTGTTGTGATTGTTATGATTTGCATGTGTGCCAGATGCGCCCTTCGACGTGACAAGAACAGAGAAGAATTTATTTGTAAAGACCCTTCAAATTGTCGTCATTATCTTCGACATAATTTTAGCTCACTGCTGGAAATAAAAAGATGAATGTATTTTTTAACACAATGATAACATTATAATATTAACAACCAATGGAATACTATACGTTCATAAATTACTTGTAGGTATACTTAATAAGAATAGTTAATAAGAGTACTTAATTAGTTAAATATAAAAAATTGTACGATTTTCACATAACCTATGGGCCACTGTGAACTCCGTCAAATCACATGAATCTTTGGAAATCTGATTTAGTAATACTATACCATCACGCTTCATAAGGGGTTGAATCTAAGGTACGTCAGCCGGTAGAAAGGATAGACGCCATAATCTTCGATATATCGAAAACCGTTGATTCACAAACATTTTGTTTGAACATTTGTTTGAAATACAAAATTTAATAAAGTATTTCCTGAAATTGTTACCTATACTGCAATCAGAATAAAGGCTATAAAATTTAACAGAAATAAAAATCAGTGTTCATAACGGCTCTTACACAATGCAGAATTAAATCGCGCGTTTTTGTGCCCAGATGTTACATAGCTAACATTTGTCTGGCCCGATCCACCGGTCCGCGTCAGCCGGCAGTTCTTTTACGCTTTTTGACGACACATTCCGATGAAAACGAGAGTGTATATCACAATATTAAAAAGATCGATTCTGATAGCCATCTGTGATTTCACTTTTAACGTCACTTTGTCTCCAGCTATTGTATCATGTAGGTACTGGGTATGTAGTACGTATGTTCGTCAATAACGGACACATACAATTAAAACTATAAATTTAATTAATGTCTTATTATAATATTGTTATAGCATTATAATTATGTATTCTTTATGTAATTACAATTTAATTTAAGTACCTTTGTATGTATCAAATTTTTTTCTGCTTGACATTTTCTAACCTTGTACTCGGATGTTCACAATGACTGGTTAATAATAATTGAAATAATGTTATTACGTTCCTAAAGAATGCCATAGATATTGAATTAACTAATTAATAGAATATTAACGCTAAATGAAATACTGTTCATAAGACCATTCTATAATGCTATAAATGACTTGACGATTTGCGATTAATTTTGATAATACTTTACAACAGGCCACAGCTAACCACGACATTCTTGAAAAACATTCATCTAAATGATCCGATCATGATAATCGCCAGGTTATGTTTGTGTACTATTATTTTTTCATCGCATCTGATATAAACTACTGAGCCAGGCATTACAATTCTTAATACTAATTAACTAGTAGATTATACTATATGTAGAATGTTTTAAACGATCCTTGTGAACAAATATGCACGAGGATAGTCCGAATTATATTTTAACATCAAATAATAATAATCGGATAAATTTTATAATTTGCTCCCGAATCTTCTCGTAAGCACGATAAATATACTTGGTTGAAACGTCGTTATAATCCAGGTGCTTCATTCATGTAATTTTCATGTGAGGAGCAACTGTACTGCTCCTGACATATAATACTATAACAAACACTGCAGGCACGCTTTCACTGCGGAAAGTGCAACGATTGTGTTCATCCATGCATCTTCTAGCTGCGATTTATTGATTACGTATATTTCTTTCCGGCATGTAATGTAACTAGTGAACCTAAACGTCTTGATTAGTGTCATGACTACTACATATCTTCTTCTCCTTGTCCTTAACCCGTACTTAGGTGGGATCGGTACAACATGTTTTCCTCTTCCACTCTATTCTATAACTATCATCTCAGTTTTGTTGTTTAAACTGACGTTGTTCTGCCACATTATGAATGTGTAAAACACGGGAATTATTCACGTAGTAAGTCAGCGGGTTCCGACTATAGTTTCAGTATCAGGCGAACCGCGACCAAGTCCGCGAACGCTCCGTACTCTCCTTGGAAAAGACCACCGTACGTGGTCGAAACTATAGTCGGAACCCTCTGAGTTACTACGTAAGTAATTCCCTTGTTTTATACAGTCATAATCATCTGAGCTCTTACACCTTTCATAAATATATATTTGTTCACGCAATCTACCCATACCCTCTTTGGCCTTCCTCTACCTCTATATCCATCCACATTCATGCAACTCTGTTCATTATATATTTTACATCCCTTCTCATGAAATAACTACCCCATAAGAAACTTAAGTGTGAAATGAGAGCCACGTTCAGTATTATGATATATGCCTCGGTTGTTGAAGTGAGATCTATATGGGTGTCAAGTTCAATGGTGAGTTCTGAAATTTATTTATAAAACAACATTTTATAACAAAATAAAATATCATTTCTTATAAGAAGAAAATATTATGATAATATAATGAAGTCCTGCAATATATTTGAACGTATATGCATGAGTTCAATGATCCTGGCACGAACCCCATTCCACTAATATTATAAATGTGAAAGTTGTAGATGGATGGATATTTGTTACTCAATCACGCCAGAATGGCTAAATGTGTTTGGATGAGATTTGGTGTATAGATACTTCAGGTCCCGGAATAAAACATAGGCTACTTTTCATCATCAACATCATCATCGTCATCATCGTCAAACATCACCACCTGGGTAAAAGGGCGGAGCGCATCTAGTATTATAAATATGAAGGTATGGATGGATATCTATCTATCCATCCATCCAAGGATCTATGTTTGTTACTCAATCACCCCAGAACAGCCTGATGGATTTGGATGAAATTTGGTACGTAGATACTTCAGGTTCCAGAATAACACATAGGTTACTTTTCATCACCATCATCATCATCAATCATCATCACGTGGGTAAAACCGCCGGGCGCAGCCTAGTAGTTTACTATATTAACCCCTTCGATGTCTACAAAATTTCATTATCAAACTCAAAGATTAATGATCGCCACAGATTAATGAGTAAAAAACAGGTTGTACCGATGTACCACGAACCGGAACCTCATAGAAAGTAAAAGCTATTTTTACCAATTCATATATTTTTGCGACGGCACACAAACAGTTTTCTATTCATAATATAAATTGTGTATATTATTATAGAAACGATAATGACTTTGGAAACATATTTTATGCAAACTTGTAGCAGTTTATTGTGCTTAGGAATCGGACTATTATTCTATGTGCCTACGCACAAAAAATATAGATATCGATTAAGGTTTAGTAAATCTTACTAATATTATAAATGTGAAAGTGTGTGAGAATGGATGTATGTTTGTTATTCTTTTACGCCTAAACGGCTAGATTTTTTTTTTTTTTTACTCTTATAAATTTGCGTTTGACAACTGTCTCACCTGATGTTAAGTGATGACGTTGTCTAGGATTTAGCACGCAAACCTAGAAGGTACCTATTCATATTATGATGGATTTGGATGAAATTTGGTATGGAGATAGCTTATATGTTGGATTAACACATAAGCTTATTTTCATCGTCACCATCGTCATCGCCATTTTGTATCACCACGTGAGTAAAACCACGGGGCGCAGCTAGTAACAATTATATACAGAAAACATAATTGATCAGGAGCTTTACCTACGTATGATAAAATAGTCTATAGTGCGGGTCATGAGACATTTTGCAGCAATCGTGATCTCGCGTACTGGATGACATTTGTTTATAAAAATATATAATATGAAGACTTTCTTCGTCTTCTTAGTCGTATGCTTCATTACTGAAGGTCGAGTCCCTTCATAGCTTTATGTTTAATATTTTCCATTCCGTTCGGTTTCCGACTTCTCATAAAGCGGTTGTGACAGAGAGGTCAGTGAGGAGAGCTGGGAAGTCTTTTTCCTACGACTTTCCCTACTACTACTACTGAAGACTTTACTATTTGTTAAATAGACAATTTTGAACTTTTCAGCTTATTTTTTCGAAGTTCATAAAAGTCTAATTAACCTAAAAAGTACCATTTATGAGAATAGTTCATGCGGGTCAATACTAGTTGAATAACATTTGATTTCATTTGCTAACTAGTGAAAAAACATTTTCCACAGACTATTAATTCTCGCGGTAACGAGTAACGCGGTAACAAATGCGCTTGAATTGTGTCTTACAGCAGATGAAAAGTTATTAAAAAGGCGTAATAAGTAATTAAATTAAGAGCTTGTATGTCATCTGTACAGTACATTTTTGTAATATTTGAAATCAACACGCAAAATCTAGGCACAAAATAAATAATACGTACCTACGCGAATTAGTACATATTTTAAATTGAACTTTATATTGATTATAATTGCGTCCAAAATGTAATGAATTGAATATAATAAAATGGTTTCACGTCATGGTCTATGTTCGTGGCTATATACTAATACAAATACGACATGTTGTTCCGCGGTAAACATACGCTTGTTATGTTAAACGAAATGTTGAAGATCACTTTCACTGGCAGGTTTAATGGTGCTGACACTGTTCACATAGTTTATATACATATTTTGTATTGTGTGGGTGCGAATTACTCAAATATAGTGTAGCTCTAGGCTATTCTTTTTCCTTTGCACTTAATTAAGTCTTTCGATATTTTAGCCTTTTGAATCTGTATGAAATAATGAAGCGATCCCTCTGAAAATACGGGTGATCGAAGGACATCCTTTTCCCTTTTATCATCAATGGTTTATAATCAGCTTTTAATACTGATAGAAGTGTAATTATAGTATTGTGGAATTTAAGTAAAATACTTTACAAGAGTAAGATAAGATAATATAGATAAGTGTATTCTTAAATAACTATTTGACTTTCAATCCTGCTAATTTTATAAATGTGAAAGTGTATAAGTATATTTGATTCCAATTAAGTCTCACATAGAGATCTATTATATTCTTTTTTTTACATATTATAGGTTTGCGTTTGACAACTGTCTCGCCTGATGTTAAGTGATGACGTTGTCTAAGATTTAGCACGCAAACCTAGAAGGTACCTATTTACTTGCGACTTGAAGACTCCAGGATTGTACATATCGGGAAACACAGATTCAGGCAACGAGATAGGTATATAACAATACATTGTAGACATAGGTAACCCTTTTTTCATACTAGACATTTGTAATCCGGAAAAAACGTACAAGAAATTGCAGTCCCTGCGAGTGAAACCACGGGGCGAAGATAGTTTTACATAATTTTAATTGAATGTTTTGTTAACGAATAAATAAATGCCTAACACTTTATACCTCAATAAAAAAATAAATTTTCAGAAAACTACACACTATATGTGGAAAGTTTTGTATTAATTATGTTATAATTATATTACCTTTAGTTAGTTTTCTGTAGTATTATGATGAAAACAATAAGTGTTTTAATAGTCTATAGAAAGAAAAAATCTATATGATGTCAATTTTTTTATAAAAGACTGAAAAAAGCAAGTATGATAATCTGCAAATGGAAATGATTTAAATTCCCAGCTTCATGTGGACATTGATATCATGTGAGTCAGTTTCATTAAATACAAAGATAAGATACGATAAGATTCACGTGGAAAAAGTAAAACTTTACTGACAGTAGGGTTTCTAACAAACATGACTGTTTACACACTGATTTCGTAAGAACACACAAAACTAGACAAATACTTTTGTGTCTACTTGGCACATAGCTTATGAGAATGATATTTCTGCCATTGTGTTTTTAAATAGTTTTTTTAGACAGCGTCTCTCAGTATTATCAAAATAATAAATAATACAGCATTCAAATATAACCATTAGCGCAAAGAACATCCGTCTTATAATATACTTCAAAAGAACAGCGTAAAATGCGCTTAATTAGATTTTGCTTCGGCACCACTTCGATGGACACATTTATATAATATTTTTCCAAAAATAAGTTTGTTCGTGGCAATCTAGATAAGTTTTTTTTTTTTACATATTATAAGTTTGCGTTTGACAACTGTCTCACCGGATGTTAAGTGATGACGTTGTCTAGGATTTAGCACGCAAACCTAGAAGGTACCTATTCACTCGCGACTTGAAGACTCCAGGATTGTACATATCGGGAAACACAGACTCAATGTTTAATGTTAGTACTTGTGAGATAGTTTCTATCCAGGGACAACACGTTACAAAACCTCTCGATCTAATACCAATTTTAACGATCATTGTAAAATAGCTATTCCTAATTGGAGTTTACAGTACGGCACGACGAAATGTCGAAAAGCAACCGCAGCCCACAGGCACGTCGACATTACAAGTCTACGCTGGCTTTCCGTAAAGCTGTTTCGAAATGTTTGAGAACAGTCAAATTAAACATCTTTGAGGTGCAACGTTTTGCACGGTGTACGTACTTAGTTTTTGGACATGAAATAATATTTCATAGCAAGTTGCCAAGATGATGGCTGAAAAATGGTCTCCTAACTATTATCTAATTACATTATTGATTAACTGGTTAGTTTAGTAATATGGTATGGAAATATACCAGTGCCTTTAATAAAATAAAACACTAATAACTAATTACACTGCAGCTACTACAATAACAATTGAGTCATCTACTAGCTATTGGTAGCCTATAGATAACTCAAATGTTCTAATCTGCTACCGACTGGCAGCGTGCCCAGAATGCTAGCAGCATTGCCACGTTGAATTGCAATGCTGATTCGTTGAGCCGAATATGTGCCAGCATTTTGGTCACGCGTCACATATATAATATACCATACATATAATACTAGTGGCGCCCCGCGGTTTCACCCGCGCGGATTACAGTTTTCCCGTTACCTTACATATCCCACGGAAACTATACTTTTTTCGGGATAATGAAAAGTAGCCTGAATCCAGGGCTTAAACTATCTCCATACCAATTTTTATCGAAATCGGTGTAGCCGTTTGAGCGTGAAGAAGTATCAAACATACACACATACTTTCGCATTTATAATATTAGTAGGATAATAACTCTCCTGATGTAAAATCCGATACTGTAGCTACTCGGGAACACCAAACGAGGAAGCTCGTTCCATATTTTGCAGGTGTATGGCAGAAACCGTTCAGAAACGATCGTTAGAATCGCACAGTACCTATGTGGTGTGACCCCCATGGGTCTATTATATGTGGACTAGGCTTTTTTTTTTTTTTACAAATTAGGTCTTAGGTAAACAGTAAGTAAAACAGCAAAGTATAAATTGAAAATGATACGCGGTCTGCAAGTTGAAACGACTACTTTTATAATGGGGCTGAAAATTGAAGTAAATATTCGAGAAAAATGGCGGGTTTATTAGAAGAAGATTCTTTAAGTAAAATTAATATTTATTGCACAAAACACCAGTAATAAAATCTTATTCCAAAAAACACAAAGCCCGCGGGAAAAATATGACAATGGGTGTTTCTTGAATATTCACGAAAAAGAGTTCAATGTCTTCATGTTTGTTGCAACTGCCAGATTGTTAACGTCAATTGGTATTATTTTCGTGTATTTTAAAAATGAATAAAGTAAAGACAACATAAAAATATAATATGTATGTATCTATTACTACTTCATCCGAGGAACTATGTAGGGATGTCGTCCTCCTCGATACCCGTGGTTTGGGCAACATGAAGTAAATAGGAAAAATATCGTTGCATTGTTCAACTTCGCTCCGGACACATCCCTTCAAACAAGTTTAAATTCTTAATGGGAATCACGGATTCCCCCAACTGTTTAGATTGTAATGTGATAGAAGATGTGCATCACGTGTTGATGGAGTGTGTTCGAAACGAAGCTCAACGGCAGAAATCAATTAAATGTTATAACCTGGGCGTTTGCAACAGTATCTTGGCTTCCCCGCTTTCCGAGGAAGCGAAGATACTGATCAAACTTTATTTGAGAATAATTTAGGTGTGTTATTGATAATAAATTTGTAATGTGTATATACGGGAGTGACATGGTCACTATGTGACAAAACTCCTTTTAATTTTATAAGAATAAAAAAAAAAAAACTATGTAGGGATATAACTAACAACTATTTCTAGGCTATTATGACTTAAAAATGCCTTAGTAACACTCGTAAAATCTATGAAAAATCACTCGGAAAAGTACAGTAATAAACTCGGAAACTTACGGGTAAATACAGAAACTTGATACAGCAAAAACAAGATGTAGCACCTGTCCAAGATTCGACCTTGAGACCTCTCACATAGGTTTTACATGAAATAAATTCTGTTGTTAAGTCATTATAAATTAATACTCACTAAAAATAAAAATCGAAGTAATTGCATGGTTAAAAATGTTAAAAATAAATGTGCTTTTTTTTCAGTCGAAGAAGAAAACCAGATATTTACCACATTACCAGCCGTGATAGTCCCTCATCGATATAAGCTTGTTTCGTATGGTGTCCTAGTCCTTAAAAAAAGAGGTAAAACCTTTATAAAACGACCTCCGTTTTATAAAGGTTTTTCCTCTTCTTTTATTAATACCTACTTTATAGCTCTAGCGTAGAGTAGCGTTTGACCACTATATAACATGATGGCCAGTGACAACGTGGTCGAAGATGTAATCACGCTAGACCGATGTTTAATGGCTCTTAAGGATTGCTGCCAAAACATACTATGTGTTTGGTGGCAGTTTTTCATATGTATGCTTGTTTCATGGTAGCTAGTCAGGCGAGTACTCAAAAGAACCACTATGCTGGGAGTTTGATAACGGTGCTACCTTCACCGAAAGCTCAAGCCGTTGGAGGGGATAGAACAAGCTTCCATCAATTTGACAACCGACGTTCCTACTGCTGAGCTATCGTCGCTTCAAAACCTACCAGTGTATATGATATTCCTATAGTTAACTAAGCTTGCCACATCTGTTAAATTGTTTTGAGTACTAGTAGTTCAGCCAGGTGTAAATGATGACACGACTAGGGCCATCACAATAAGTGGTGTTTCGTGTAAATTACCCCACTTGCGTATGTCGGCGTTGCATATAGCGTGGCGCAATGGCGCTTTTGTCGAAAGGTTACTGTGATCGGTACAAGAATTATCGCACTGCAAACAAACGATACACCGTAACAATAGCTTGAATTATTGAGATATACACTAATAAATAAACGAGATAATACAATTATTATTATTATAGCACTACGAAATGTGTAAGTTTTAGGTTTAGTCGTAAACTTTATAAGCATAATTTATCTTCGTGTCCGCATAAATAGATTGATACCATGTGTCAACGCACAAGGAATGATGCTGTTTTAGAAGATACTCTTAACGTTAACTCTGGGGAACAGTAAGTAAAACTATTGTCAGCTCTCATCCTCCCTAGTTCGCAAATTAAACTTTTCTATTTATATCTTAGATATTTCCCTAAAAATTAATATCCCTTCAATTGTAAAAACACATCTTTTATTTGGATGTAATGATTCAGCTCATGGTTCATTTCACAAAAGTGAATTCCATCAAGGCTGCGACAGCTGAGAGCAGAAATGTATCTTATCATGTTTTTCATTTTAGCTTCAATATCACATACCTACAATATATTTATACAAACTGTAATGTATAGGTATATCTCTATATCTACTTGTGTATGTCATTCACAGTAGTTATATTCGGTGGAATTTCTAAAGACCGTATAATTTAACAGCTAGTTAGCTGCATTCGTTTCGCTATGATAAAGATGCAAATGGGTCATGGTAAGTTTATATTAAAATACCTCCAATTCTAAACTAATCGCTATAATTCTAATTTATACCGACTGCCATAATAATGTTAATTATGAAACTTGCCAATTAGACGAATTTAGGACCTTTTGCAATGGCATGCCTCAATAACGGAACTTGTCATATACGAAGGGGCACCCTAGTACATGCTAAAAACAATACTTTTTTATATATTTTTTTCCCTCACACTCACACCCCCGCACTAGGATACCATGTGTCGCGGGAGGCATAGACACACACAATCACAATACACAAACACCCAAGACCCGAGAACAAACATCTTTGTGCATCACAGAAATATTTGCCCCGGCCGGGATTCGAACCCGGGGTCGCGATTCCAAAGTCAGTGTCGCTGATCACTGAGCCACGACGACCGTCGATATTTACTAATTTATACATCTAGAACAGGGATTATTAGTTGCAATACTTCCAATGGTATATTTTTATGGTATATTATAATAATAATAAAAAATGTTTCTTTTATATATATATATATACTAATTCCTATAGTGTAGTAGTATAGTGTTTGACTAGTAATTCATTTAATGGGCAGTGACGATGCGGTCAAGGGTTGAATCACGCTTTCTCTAGAATATTTATTATCTCTCAAGGACACTGTGTGTTAGGTGACAGTTTTTCATACTTACAAGTGTGTAGCAAACCCAGGGGGGTGCTATAAAGTACCCTAAACCTTGCTTGTACGACTGCTTCAATAACAACAATTGGACAACCACTAATTGTTACCAGCCGATAGATAGTTGAAGTATTTCCAAGGCATATACAGAACCTTATGACAACGCACCCATAATGCCATGATTCCTTCGTCCCTAAAAGAGCCAAGTTTAGAGACCAAAACGAAAATCATAAAAGAATATTAAAATCAGTACTTTTAATATGATAATACTTTAGATAATGCGCACGCAAAAAACGCACGCAGTCTTCGGGTCGCGATTCGCGGAAGAAAAATGCATATGATGACATTTAGTTACCTGTTTTTAATGTATAAAATACTAATATTAATTCATAATGACGCTAAGTTTGTTGCTTTGTTCAATACACTATTGTGGTGAAATATTTGCTCTTTTGAAACGTATTGTCTCCAACCTTATTTAGTTATTTAGCAAATGCCTATGTCAATTCCAGATAAAGTTTTACCACGAAATCATTAGCTCGCGGCCGCGGAGAAATTAATAATAACTTTAGACATTTTGGTGAAAATACGGTAGGTACCTACTATTTTTTTAATAACGGGTAGTTAGCAACTACAATGATACAACGGAATGTATTTTCTAAATCTACTGTTAATATTGTAGAAAAAAATTAGGGTGTGTGCATTGCTTTATATGTTTATAATTATTATCATCGTTACATACCATACCATTCACAAAATATAAGCATCCCAATAACACCAGCCTAAAAAGGAATAACTCTGCCACAAATGTCACTAGCCACTGATAGTCCAAAAAATGAACACAACCAAAAGAAAAATAAATGAAAATCAGCGCGCGCGATATTGGCAACTCGATACTTTTCGCGCGTAAGTGTTATTTTTTAATCGATTGTTCGGAAATCGGCGACATGCCACGAGCGTGCTGCAGTGAAGGTGCGCTGCAGGTGACTGGGCGAATCGACCGCCGACTGCCGGCATCGGCACCACGCAGAATCGTGCACTGAACCGCACTATAGGAATAGTGATGCGCTTTATCGAACGACGTCTGTCTGGCCGAGTAATCAGTTGAGCATTTTTTAGATGAAATCTTCGTGAAAAAAGAAAGAAAGCAAAGTTGTACCCCTTGTTTCCCAAATGTGGCCAGTACTGCTATGTCATTTTGCTTTCGACTCGTGGATAAGTGTTTAAAGATTTTAGATTAAATGGTTTAGAAATCTTAGGAAGTCAAAATGAGTTACACATTTAAAAAAAAAAAGTGAAACATTCTGCTAACACTCGAACGCTTTGCCACTTCGGTGCCAAAAACAAATATCTAGTGTCAAACTATAACTTATCTAATGTAGTATGGGTATCGCTTAAATATCGCCAAACGAATCGCCTAATTAATGAGTATCTTAAAAACGTGAGTTTCATCGTACAATATTAAACTAAAATCTATTGTCATGCATACAAATGTGATACCACCATACATTTGTAGTATACAATCTAGAAATAGTACCAAACCTTTTTTAAGAAAAATATTATTTAGATAACGTTATACATTTCATGATCACATCATCCCTATAAAACGCGATCCAAATAAAAAAATACGTTTAGGATAATTAAGTTAACGTACAACGCTGTAGCGCAGAATTTTGAGCCAAAAAATTAGACCAAAAAATTGAACACGATAGTTCAAAAGTAACTTTTATCAAAATATTGTGAGCATGGTACCGACTTCGACAAGTTATTTCACACTTTTAAGTGTTGAAGTTGGTCCATTTTTTGGTTAATATTTTCGTCACCCCTTTTAGTGACCTGAAAACCGCTTGACCGATGTTTATGAAATTTAAATGGGACCACCTCGAATGTCAAAAAAATGTAAAAAAACATCAAAATTAACGACGAAGTTATCCGCGAAATCACATAAAAAAATGAAAATATATACGGTCGAATTGAGTAACCCCTTTTTTAAAGTCGTTTAAAAAGATGACATAGAACACAGATTCATTCCCTAAATACTTTTCTTTGTTTTCAAACAAATTCAAAAAGCTGGCAATTGTACAGATGAATATTGGAAAAAGTATATCTTATGCCAGTATCCATTACAGTCCAGTCCAGTACATAGTCTAATAGCTGGTACAGTACCAGACTTAACCTTTGCTGTCATTCAATTGAAGTAGGTGGCGATGTCCCCAGAGAGAATAGAAAACAGCCGTGATCACTTACCAGGCCATGCTTGTGTTCGGCAATCTATTTTTATTTGCGTACGCGGGCGGAATGGCGATAGTGGCTCACTGCTTACCTGCAACAATGGGACAAATCGGTCACACGTGAAATTATAGTAATGTGCAGCTTGAACTGTTATAGAAACTATAACTTATTTAGAAAGTAACACAAGAATTAGTATTTCACGCTCATTTGTTTCACCATCGGATCAAGTCAGTTACCGCGGCCTTGTGTTTCATAAAAATATGCTAAATTTGAAACTTATTAATAAAAGCATACGTAATAACAAAATTGATGTCGAGTTAGATTGACAGTTATTTTTTTGTATAGTTCATGTAGTATACATAAACAAGTATCCGATAGTGAGCAAACCCTACGTTTCTCATGACAGCTGTACAGAAGTTCATGTGGCACAGCTATACTGTTCAGCACTCTGTGACATTCGTTTTCGAGTCCATTAGTCTAATATTGTGACATATTATGGTTGGTAATGTTTTCCAATATCAACTTCCAATATCCAATATCACCTAGGTGAAGGACCTACTTGTCTCGTTCCAGAACGGTACGGTACGGTAATGCGGTGGAACCAAACAAGAGTGTTGCCTCATTTCATACGGTACGCCTGGCGGCCGCGGAGGAGAATTTTTACTATTGTCCTCCCACGGATGAACCCTGAAACACTATGTTTGGTACTTGCTCATATCCACTTTTATATACTTAATAAAACGATAAATTCTTGTTAATATTTTCAGGCTTTCTGAAAAACGGCTCTGACCATTCGGGTGAAATTTTGTAAGCCAAGTCTATGTCTAGTCTTATACGCCGAGCGAAGCTCGTTCTCAGTTTCTGTAGGTACTATATCCAATAACTAATGGTGCCTATGTATGAGAAGAAAAGGTGTTCCCCTATTTTTGGAGATTTTATTATTCAATGAAGTAAGGTTCATAATGAGCTAACTACACATATCGGAAAAGTATCTACATACAGTCTTTTCAATATTTGTAATAAAACAAATCCATTGTCCTTAGTATAAATGTAAAAGTAAGTAAAAGTGATAGTGTTAGGTCCAACCATCGATAAAAACCTGTTGAAAAACTTGTAATATAGCGTCAGCCTCACAACTGGTTCATAAAATAGAAATTGGCAAATACGGATTATAAAACTATTACGAATAATATAATCGAAACTGGTTGTTGTTGTTGTTTAAAAACTGTTTTCATTGGGGAAACAGTTTTTAATCTATAATAATATTAAAACTTACGTTCATAAGCCTGATGAAGGCTTCCGGAAGAAGCCGAAAAAATTGTCGATCGTGATATCGACTACGCGTAAGTACCACGTTATACCCGTAAAAAGATAGTGTAAAACAGTGTAAAGTTTTTAACCTGTTTACCTATACCATACTGTTACCCTATACAATCTGTTTGGACTTTGGACAGCTGCTATGCCTTTTGACCCCAAACAAAAAGGCGTTTGAGGTAAGTTCGATTTCGATGTACGAGTAAACGGGTATCCGCTGCGGTGTCGTACCTCTAAAAGCGGCCATACCTTAACAATATTTAGACTAATCTAAGAAATGTACTATCAGATAATATCAATCAATACACTTAAAATTTACGAATTAATTAATTATAGCATAATTATAATATATATATTAGTTTATTTATATTATCATTGAGCTTCAATTATAGGTTTTATTATCTTCTTGTTGTACAACGGGGTCTACCTATATCTTTTATGAAAAAACCTGTTTCATCCATCCAAAGGTGTATTACTGCATAGCGATAAAACCGCCGACTGTATTACGGATTAATGTATCTTTTCTTCTTTCATTTATTTAATATGTTATCTGGTATACAATAAATTATATTTGCGTATTGTTAAAAGAATATTTCTAATTAACATACAATTTTTACAACATATTACCTATATTATACGTTTAAAAGCAGCGCCATTGAAATATAAACATACTCATATAACATAGTACAGCTGTAAACAACACAGATAAGATGAAAGGAAGAGAGACTTTCAATCAAGATAACCTGATAACAATATGTTCTCACGTCAAATGACTGCGATAACCATCATGGTCGCGAATCATGCGAATTGTTGGTTTACTTACTATGTTACGTTAGTAAATTCAGTTGATGACGTCTTACGGCTCACTGAGCATTAATTACTGTCGAAACATTTTAAAATCATTGTGTGACACAATTAAATGTGGTGCAAGCAATCACATTTTTTAATAATATTAGCATTGGGTGCCAGTTATTTACTGTGATATATCATATATGCATGCAGCATGGTGGTAGGATACTTTCCACTACCAGCCCGGCTGGCTGCCACCCTCAAGTTTGTAAACCTGTCCCCAAACACGTAAGGTGTTCAGACAGCAGTCCTACCATCAAGAGAATCAATTGCCAAAGACTAAAAAGCGTTCTATAATAAATACCTGCAAGTCAAGAATAAATCATCTCTCAAAATATCACACTAATATCCTTCCTACTAATATTATAAATGCGAAAGTTTGTGTGTATCTGTGTATGTTTGTTATTCCTTCACGCTCAAACGGCTACACCGATTTCGATGAAATTTGGTATGAAGATAGGTAATACCCTGGAATAACACATAGGCTACTTTTGTCATGGTGAAAGTATAGCTCCCGTGGGATAATTGAGGTAGCGGGAAAGCAATAATCCATGCCGGTGAAACGGCGGGGCGCTAGTAGTTAAAAATAAATCGCTTACTTATATGAGAGAGAGAGATCTTGTTTATATGAGAAAACAGAGATGCGAGAGTTACGTGTGAGTGTGTGTGCATTAGTATGTTTGTTACTGTAATGTAGGTAGCATTAGTATTATTATATAAGTATTAAATAGATATTGTGGGTAGGCGCACAACAAATGTCAATTGCTTGTCTACGATTAAACGCCGATCACACAACAATACATGGTCGTTATTTGCCTATTTCTCCGCATATTTCTCAGTGGCGACGAGTAAAAACTACATAAATATACGCGTGGTGTAATAGTTTACCAGAAACAAGTGTAGTACAAGTGTTAATATGTCGATCAGTTACCTTTTAATGAAGTGATATTATTTTAAAGAATCGGATTGAAATATTTCCCAACAAAAATTTAACTATTTCAGACTTCCGGTTCACGCCCTAACATAACCTCTGTCAGTATAAGATCAATCTAAGACAGACCAATTTGTCATTATTTAACTTCTGTTCAAACCTATTATTAAAACCAGTGAAACTTCCGACAAGGCATTCATATAAACGAAGCATATTACTCCATTGAGTCAAATTACTGGTTGTGGCTTTGAGATAGAAAAAAACAATTTGTTCAAATCAGCGGATATGGTCTGTCGGTAGTATCATTGGTACTTATTTAATACTTCAATGTGATTGAGTGATTGATTGAATTAGCCAAATCGTATAGCGTATAGTCGTATACTACTGTATGCATAATACGCGTGCTGTATAATAAAATAAATGTATTAATAAAATTGGGAATATGAGGCATTATGAAATATTTGAATTCAATATGATTAATTAAATTTAAGCTAACTTTATCAAAGATTGTAATGCCTATACAATTCCGCACTCCAAAGGGAAAGAAAATGCTGCAAAGGAGGGCCATGAAACACAAAAGCTATTGGGTTCAAATAGTTTATTAATAATACCAATTGAAGTGGTATATATGCTAACTGGTAGTAGTTAGAGTATTATAATAAAATTCGTTTCGTTGTATTTTATTTTGATGAACTTACACTAAAAATGATAGTAAATATTTTTCTATGGTTACTAGTAGAGATGTAGCGTTTCCACGCATCGTTGTCTTCTAAATAATGTCAGTATTATGTTTGTTAATTAAAACACTTTTTATGAGAATTGTATTCTCAATTCAAAAGTCACATTCTCCAAGTTACCGCTGCTATACAGATCGTCGTGTCGGTACCGATACCGCTTTTTGGATAATATTTTATTTGCCACGGTCAACGGGTCGATTAATTCCAAGAGACGCTGAATCTACGTACAAAATATCACTCGACAAGATAGTAGTATAAACTGTATGTGTATAGTCACCCATGCGAATTGCCAAAGGAAACTAATTTCGGGTAAATTTACTCACGCTACATTATAATGTTTATTTATTCTCTATTATTAAGTTTATAATTGAAAAGAACAATACATTGTTGGTAAATGCGGAAATAAAATCTGTTCATAAAAAAGCATATAAAGTTACTAATTAAGTGTTAATAAAAGCTTAATGTCTTATTTTTTTTAGTGATGTTTTTTTATTAAATATAAAAAAAGCCTAGTTTCACCGACGTGTTCTACGGTTTTCTGTTACAGCACATTTTTCCGAATAAAAAGTAGCTATTCCAGACGATATTTTATCTCAAATATTATTCCGATCCGTAAAAACTAGTGTAACTGACCTGATGAAATAATCATCATCATCATCATCTCAGCCATAGGACGTCCACTGCTGGACAAAGGCCTCCCCCATTGATTTCCACAAGGACCGGTTGAAAGCGGCCCGCATCCAGCCCTTGCCTGCGATCTTAGTCAGGTCGTCTGTCCACCTAGTCGGTGGCCGTCCTATGCTGCGCTTGCCAGTCCGTGGTCTCCATTCGAGAACCTTTCGGCCCCAACGGCCATCGGTTCTTCGAACTATATGCCCTGCCCACTGCCACTTCAACTTGCTAATCCGCTGGGCTATGTCGGTGACTTTCGTTCTTCTACGGATCTCCTCATTTCTGATTCGATCACGTAGAGAAACCCCGAGCATAGCCCTCTCCATAGCTCGTTGTGCGACTGTGAGCCTGTTCAGAAGGCCTATAGTCAGAGACCACGTTTCAGTTCCGTAAGTCATCACTGGTAACACACATTGTTCGAAGACCCTCGTTTTCAGGCATTGCGGTATTTTGGACGAGAAGATGTCTCGGAGCTTTCCGAACGCTGCCCAGCCGAGTTGGATTCGACGATTGGCCTCTTTCTCAAAGTTGGACTTACCTAATTGGACTGTATGTCCTAGGTAGATGTAATGGTCAACAACTTTGAGAGTCGAGTTCCCAATTGATATGGGGGCGGGCGCAACATGGGCATTTGACATAATTTTCGTCTTGTCCATGTTCATTTTAAGGCCCACCCTTAGGGAAACTCTGTTGAGGCCTTCGAGCATCGTGCTGAGGTCTTCCATGGATTCTGCCATGACCACAATATCGTCGGCAAACCGAAGGTGAGTGATGTACTCGCCGTTGATGTTGATGCCGAATCCTTGCCATTCCAAGAGCTTGAAGGCGTCTTCCAATGCGGCAGTGAACAGTTTCGGAGAAATAACGTCTCCCTGTCTCACGCCTCGTTGCAATGGAATCGCCCTCGAAATTTGCTCTTGTACTCGGACCGACATGGTGGCGTTATTGTACAAACACTTCAGCACTTCGATATACCGATGGTCAATACGGCACCGCTGGAGAGACTCAAGCACCGCCCACGTCTCGATCGAATCAAAGGCTTTCTCATAGTCCACAAACGCTAAACATAAGGGCAAGTTATACTCTTCGGTCTTCTGTATAACTTGCCGCAGCGTATGGATGTGGTCTATGGTGCTGTAGCCTTTTCGGAAACCGGCTTGTTCGGGAGGCTGGAAGTCATCAAGCCTGCGTTCGAGACGATTCGCGATGACTCTTGAAAACAGCTTGTAAACATGGCTCAGAAGCGAAATGGGTCTGTAGTTCTTAAGCAATGTGTTGTCACCCTTCTTAAAGAACAACACCACTACGCTTCTGTTCCATGCTTCCGGCGTTGACCCTTCGAGGACAACGGAATTAAAGAGCTTCTGAAGGACTTTCAGTATCGGTGATCCACCCGCTTTCAGAAGCTCTGATGTGATTCCGTCGTCACCCGGTGCCTTGTCGTTTTTAAGCTGCTTCAGAGCCATCCTAATCTCGTATAGGCTGATGTCCGGGATGTCTTCGGTATAGTGCCGGGTCAGCTTGGCTCTTGGGTCTTTGGCCAAGCTGTCAACAGGTTTAGCGACCGAAGTGTATAGCTGTCCATAGAACCTCTCGATCTCTCCAAGCACCTCTGCTTTTGTCGACGCTATACTGCCATCATCTCTCTTCAGCTTAGTCATCTGGCTTTGCCCAATAGACCTGTCTCTTGCAAACACTTTGGAGCCTTTTCTCCGTTCGATCGTATCTTTAATACGATTTGTACTAAAGGTACGGATGTCGTGTCGCAAGGATTTCCATATTCGTCTATTGAGCTGCCTATATGACGCAGCATCATCGGATGATTGCAGTTGCAACGAGCGTCGTTCAGCCATGAGGTCGAGGGTATGGCTGGAGAGTTTTTGAGGTCTATTTGTACGGCGGGGCTTAAAGAACTTAGATCCCACTTCGTGGACAGTTTCTACAAACCTGTTGTTGGTCTCGTCCACCGACGCAAAGTTCTCAAGGCAAGCAAAGCGATTGGATAACTCAAGTTGAAAGCTCTCGGGGTTTTGGATATGGACATTTTGAGGTCGGAGCGTGGATTTCATCAAACGGGACCTCTCAAGTTTAACATTTATATTCAATGTGCCTCTTACCATGCGGTGATCACTACCGGTTTTGACCATGTTGATCACAGAGACATCATTGAATATTTGTTTCTTGGTGGTCATGATGAAATCGATCTCATTTCTTGTGGAACCGTTGGGGCTCAACCAGGTCCATTTCCTTTGAGGCGGCTTCTGAAAGAGTTCATCATAAAGAGTCCCTCTTTCTCCATGAAGTCGGCCAGCCTCTGTCCCCTAGGGTTCCGTTGTCCATAACCAAATTGCCCCACTCTCAACTCTCCATCACTTCTTTTGCCCAACTTTGCGTTAAAGTCCCCCATAACAACATTGTAATGGGTCTTGGAGGTATGTATGGCCCTACTAATGTCCTCATACATAGCCTCTACCTCCTCATCGGTTCCGAGTTTCGAGGTCGGTGCATATACCTGAATGACCTTCAACGAATATCTGCTTGATATTCTGAGTATTAGGTATGCCACCCTGCTCGAAACGCTGTCGATGGTGATGATGTTGTTAGCGAGGGACTTGCGAACGAGAAATCCGACACCACCTTGGGACTTTTGGTCGCCTTCCCGGTAGTAGAGCAAGTTACCGGATTTGAGAGTTATGGTGTCCTCACCCTCTCTACGGACTTCACATAACCCTAAGATATCCCAGTGTAACTTACTCATTTCTTCTTCCAGTTCGACGATCTTCTCGTCTGCCAACAAAGATCTTATATTGTGTGTTACCAGGGCCAGAGGTCGTTTTTCCAGGGAGTGGTAGCCGGGAATCTGCCGGAGATTCTTAGCACCCCCTGCTCCACCGTTACACTGGCCGCTACCGGAGCCAGCATTAGCGGAGCTGCCGGGGACTGGGGGCCTGGTCACTTTTTGTTGTATCATACTGGGGGGGGGTTTGCCAATACTCGCCACGCTTGGCATGCGGGTTGGCGAGCGCAGTATATAAAATACGACCCTCAGAAGGCGCTGCTGCCCATCCTTCTGGTACGTGATCCCTTAGTCGACTCTTACGACACCCACGGGAAGACATGGGGGGGTACTATTCTAAGCCGGTACCCCACGGCAGTGACCAGATGAAATAATATCAATATATAACTGTATAATGTAGCATATATTTGTATATAGTAGGAAGTTACGATTATCCTACGTCGAACGTTTATAGGCACGGCCCGAAACGCTCTTGTCGAAGTATTTTAAATTAATATGGTATTATTATTATATATGTAGGTACATAGGTTACGTTACGATTTCGTTTATATTATAATTACATAAACCCCATGGATTAATAACCAAAGAATGAAAACATGGATCAAATCACAAAACCACTCCCACATTTTTAGAATTGTTTTACTTGACAAAAAAACATTAACTGTTTTCCTGTCGCCCGTGGGCTTGGCTTTTCTCATTAACAACAACAACGTAGGTAAGCAGCTGTAAGTGTAATTTTGTTTCGGTTTAACAGAGTATGACATTACGATAATTGTTCTGTGAACAACTTGGTAATTATTGCAGGTTTGCTTAAAATCGATCTTAAACACCTTGCTTTTATACCTAGAGTTAAAAGATATAAAATATGATACTTATGACGTTTTTGACAGGTCACCGCGAAAGTCAAAAGTGGTTTTCATTTTTCGCTTGACCTTCTTGAGGGCGATGTCATTAAATAGTGCTAAAATAAGGTTATGTTACACATTACACTTTATTGCTGAGTGTATACTTTACTATTTTTGCAAAATATTAATATGTACTTAATCCTGCGAAAGTGTTGTATAGTATTTATTTAAATTTGAACCGACTCCAAAAAAGAGGAGAATACTAAATTCGACCGATTATAGTTTTATTTGTAGCAAGTAATGTAAAAGAAACTTATCAGAGCCTAGTATCTGACCATAATGCTGGGACATACCCAAGTATTATGGCTGAACGAATGAGCATTGTAATTAATTGCAATTCAATTGTCTTTAAATTGAAATATTGTATTCAGGGTTTGTAAATTGCGGGTTGGAATAATTCTGCACGTCTATAATGGACTGTCTGGCTAGTGGGTTCTAATGTGACTACTACATACCAAGTTGATTTTTTATAATTCGTTTATCGTATATCTACAATAATCTAATTCATTTAAAATAGAAGTTATAAATAAAAAATACCAACGTGAAAATTTTATACAAAATTTAGGATCCGAGCATAATGTCAAACTTTAGACGGCCAAAAACAAAACTATATTAAAACAAAAAAATATCGTATACCTGAATGTATTCATCTACCCTCGTGCATTTCGCTGAGCTGAATACGTTTTTTTACCCAAACTCAATGGAGCAAAAGTGAAATTTAAGAGACTCCTATACTAATAAACATTTAGCGTACAACATCCATAAAATCTCAATTCATTCTCAGCCTACCATTGCTCACGTTCCCTGATTAAATCATTGTAATTATTAGTCAAACATACATACAGATTACTACAACTTCACAGAGGATATATTATCATCGTGAGCACTCGCAACATGTAGTTAGAACCATGTTAGAACCAACTCGATTATTCTTATTGAATGCTTTCACTCGACCATCCCGTTATCGATATCTAATCGAATCTTTCAATCATAACTTCAAACGTATCGTAGTGCAGTGTCGGACTGAATCAGAAAATCGATTGAAAATAGACAGCTAATGAATAGAACAAGTTGAAACCAATAAGCAATCCGATTATATGATATTATGTTATTGATATTATCTACAGTTTTACCTAAAATTAAAATGGTGTTAAATCTTTTTTAGTGTCTTCTTTATGGGTAGCTGCTTTCACCGGCGTCGATAACGATTTTCCCGGTACATCAATTATCCCACAGGAACTATACTTTTCCGGGATAAACGTAGTCTATGTGTTATTTCATCGAAATCGGTAAGGCCGTTTGAGAGTGAAGAAGTAACAGAAGTTTTTTTAATTATTTGCTTATCCCATGGGAACAGCAATTATGTTCGGGGTGAAAAGTAGCCTTTGTGTCTCTGGGGTCTAAACTATCTCCATACCAGATTTCACCGAAATCGGTGCAGCCGTTTGAGCGTGAAGGAGTAGCAAACATATAATATCTTTATTTTATTCTTATCATTATTCTTCATATTTTACACACTTATACACATAAATACAAACTTTCGCCTTTATAGTATTAGTTGGATAATTAATCATGACGATGACGATTAAAGAAAATGTTAAGCATTAGTATTTTTGTATACCTTTATAATATTATTAATAATAATGTATACCTTGTAGGTATATAAAATATATATTTACACCCCCGCACCAGGATTCCCTGTGTAGCGGTACAACACATGTAAACAGATTACCAAAAACATCCAAGAGCCGAGAATAAGCAACTCATCACAGCAATGTTTACACCGGCCGGGATTCGAACCCAGGACTACGGATTTGTAGTCAGCATCACTAATAACTGAACCACGTACCATCGTTAAAATTGTACGATTGTGAATATTATAAAGAGGAAAGATTTTTTTACACTCAGACACATACGCACTAGGATTCCCTGTATCGCGGGAGGCATGGCCACACACAATCACAGCACACAAACACCCAAGACCCGGGACAAACATCTACAGTCATCGCACAATTGTTTGCCCCTGCCGAGATTCGAACCCAGGGTCCCGGAGACACAGAAGTCAATGTCATTGACCACTGCGCCACGGCGACCGTCCGAATTGTTTGTTCGTTTCGGTTTCGGTCGCCGGGGCAGACCGCTAGATAATATATATAGCATTCGTCATATATTTAATATAAATGACATTCACTACCACACATTATTATTGTACGGTACACCAATGTAGGGCTTAAATATTAAAATATTAATATCAACATTCCAAATTTAGTGTATAACAATTGCTTATAGTTTAATTATACCGCCAAAACGTTCTCTAAAACCTAATCCATATCTTATTTACTATATTACTTTACCCTTATCTCATTTAGCGAGAGAAACGTTAGCATTAACTTTAGTTAAAATAAGCTTACACCCAACGCACACATTACAAGAAGAAGAAAAAAATAATTTATTTATTACATATAACATTCACAACACCACAATATTTAAAACATAGAAATGTACAGGCATAGGTTATACATACATATATCTTACAAACAACACTAGAGTTAGAGAAGAAAAAGAAACTAGCACGCGCTTACTAATCTTAATAACAGCAGTCTCAATTAGGTTGACCAAATCCCAAGACAAACATATTAAACACGTGACTCTGGAAGTTTGGGCACAGATCTTAATTTCTCTACGGTTTGGATACACTTCCGTGTTCTATTTTAACCACATACGGGCTTTTCTAGTACGGGGACAGCTGCTTCATTTCAAAACAACAACATCTGGAATGTTATGGGGAGACGAATGAGAATCGGATTGTTTCACCAAGCTCCGTTAAAATTATATAAGGCCGATCTCAGATAAATGAACTGTATATTCAAAGAGGCAGATGAAGTGAAAAGGATGTCATCATCATCATCATCATCATCATCTCAGCCATAGGACGTCCACTGCTGGACATAGGCCTCCCCCATAGACTTCCACAAGGACCTGTCGGAAGCAGCCCGCATCCAGCCCTTGCCTGCGATCCTAGTCAGGTCGTCTGTCCAGCTGGTCGGTGGCCGTCCTATGCTGCGCTTGCCAGTCTTTGGTCATTAACTGTGATGGTAAATCCTTTTAGGATGTGAAATGCCTAATCTTTGGGTAAAACAAACACATTGAATATAAATGTATAAGTTATTATTTTAATGAGTGCAGTTTTGAATGCGTCAGACTAGTTCATTCGTTCTTTTTATAGAGTTACGTAAATATTTTATTGTGACCATTTCATTTGCATATTAATCGATACACTTACGAAGATGTGTATATATGTATATTTACATTTGATGATAAACTAAACAATTAACTTCTATATGTTTTAATAAGAACCACACAAGAATAAAGGGTTAACCGATAATTCTGGCGGTCGCATTCAGGAAATTAAATAATCTTAATAGATAAACGAAAGAATTATCTAAAAATTTTATTATCTGCCAAGAGTTAATCAAAGTTGAGGGTGGTAGTTAGACACTGGTAGTATCCTACCACCTTGCTGTGGATTCGATAACGATGTTACCTTCACCGTAAGCTAAAGCCGGGTGTGGAAATGTAACCATGACAAGGTAGTCAGCTGAAGTTCACATCTTTAGGTGGTTTTTTCTTTTATTGCTTCAAGATAAACTTGATGATATACATACATATTATATAATTAATGAGGATAATAATAATAGTAATCGCTGCCAACCGTCAGGTCTATCTAATTCACATTGCTGGTTCGTCATTGCTTCTAATAGCAAATAGTGTCTATATGTTTCACTTATTCTATTGTTCCAAAATAAAGGTTTAATGTGAATTACCATCACAGTTAATATATTTAACAGATGATTGTTAATGTTGTAACAGATTAATTTTAACTACGTTGACAACAGATCCCTACGACAAACTGCTTGAGTGATTTAACAGTGCCAGTTGAAGGTGTTAAACGTTGAAAAGCTAAGAATTATGTCATTACAAATTTAGAATGCTCGTTTTAGTTTTAGTACTCGTACAATTTGACAAAATCAATTGGTACGATATTAATGGGTTTAATCTGATAGCTTGCTCACTAGTAATAATTAGTTACAAAAAAAAAATATTCACGTATTACTAATTTTGTTTTAAATTGCTTGCTCGATTTCATCAATATTTAAATGAGACCATTTGTCTTTGTTTATTGTTGAACACGCTTTAAATGATGATGACGATGACTTGAGCATATGCAAAATTCATGCTTGACACCCTACTTTTTTTTACTGTTGATCGATTCAGGATTTTTTTTTCGGACGCTTCCTGGTCCAATGGTGGACCAAATTAATCTTTAAAATAATACAGGTGAATGAAGTCAGTTGTTACCGCAATTCATAAGGATTTAACCATTGACAAGTATGTTAATATTGTCTATATAATTGGTATAAGCTACTGACTAGGATAGCCTAGACTAGATAGGATAGAATACTCCTTTGATTCAATATTGTAATGGGCACTTTCCTGGAACTTTACATGGAGATTGCGTAGAGAAATAAGGAAGCAAAGATTTGCTATTAAGGCCGGTTAGTTCCACTTACACTCATTCACTTTCAGGTCACACACTGAACGGTTTGTAACCATTATTATTACACATAAACATTCGAATAAAGGCTCATTTTGGGTATTAAACTAAAATATACATCTCCATTAAGCATTTCCCACCCTCATCCGGACTCTGCTCGAAGGGTTAAATAAAAAATAACGACTTTGACGAGGCATCTCTGTCTGCATCAACATAATAAAATTCCGTAGGTACCTATCCACTTAAGCAACCCACTTATTACATGATTCAAATTAAATGTTCTATTTAATGACAATCGCACTCACATGTTATAAAATGTTTACAGCCTTGCAACCTTTCCCTTTTATAGTTTTCAATAAAGATATTTTCGTGAACTCACTTCACCGATGAGCTTTTACCCGGAAGCGGTAGCAACGAATGTGATAGCCACTTTATAATGATTAATAATCGTTGATTATATCTTAGCGCTGCTAAAGACAAAGCTCGGACTTTTGCGTCAATAGGTATGACTTATTGTCACCAAGCAGGAGTAACTGTAGTCAGGTAAAAATAACGTTAAGCGATAGTGGAAAGGATGTTTTTGTGTACGGGTACATTAGCTAGCAAAGTACCCATTATGATTCTATATACTACATGTTACACTATAAAATAATACCATAGTACAATGGTACATTAAAGAGGTAGTACTTTAGGACACGACTGTACGCGTGCGTAAACATATTCATTTTATGTGACGAGTTGATGACATTTGGCGGCTCATTTTTACAGCTTTAATGAAGCTGTCTGAGATGCGCCCCGCAGTTACTCCCGCGTGGACTACCGTTTTCCTATTACCGTACATTTTCTGAGATATTTTCTTTTGGATTTTTTTCGTAAGATATTTCTACAAATTATTCGAAAACTTTAGAACGAACTTTAGAAAAAATGAATTAAATCTGTGAATTTGTTACATGAAAGAGAAATAGCGATTCATTTATTCACTCGCACGGAAATATGTACATGTAACTTAGTTCTATTGTGACACCCCGTCTTTGAAAGATTCCAATTGGTGATGAGGCCATCTATTGCGCAATACAATAACTGTGTTTGTTTTTTAAATATAGGATATATTTCCAATTTACTCAGCAATACAGTGAAAACATTACCTTACGTATATTAGTAGTACTTACGTATTTTCAACAGTTTTTAAGTTATAAGGAAATAACAAGTAGATAGACTCGCAGATTGTCGATTCTTGTTTCGTTTGGTCATCTTTAACAGCCCCGACAGGTTTTAGTAAAATTCTATGTACAGACTTTTTAGCTTTTACAATTTTATTAAAGTATACTATAACAAAAAAAAATACTGAATTGCTAACTTCCTCGTTTTTTCAAAGTTAGTTAAACAGTCTGATGCATAATACACACGCACGTCAGAAGATATTTAGACAGTATTATCTAAATGTATATTAATATATAAAGTATATAAAATGCAACACAAAGAGCTCCGTTTCTACGAAATATTTTCATAGAAATATATTCATTTTTTCATTTAGCATGGCGCAGGGACCCAAAATGAGTCTTGTCTCCGAAAATAATGGATAATATAATACATTTTTTCAAAGTTAGTTAAACAGTCAGACAGTATTATCTAAATGTATATATATCCCTGCGCCATGCTGAACGAAAATATGAATATATTTGTATGAAAATATTTCTTAGAAACGGAGCTCTTTGTGTTGACCATCAGAGTTATGCCATCACAACCTTATTTACGGCAAATGAAAAGGTATCAAAAACGAAAGTTGAATATGTTTATTTTTCTATCATCGTTTGAGAATGGGACCTTTTTATGCGCTTTCTTCGTTTCAAATGAGCTTATTGTTGGTTGTTTTGTGAAAGTTCAGTTTGGCATTATATTATTATGAATTCGGAGAGCACTAAAAATTTAGTTTCTATTTTATGAAAAGAAATACTTGATGATAATAATAATCGGGAAATTATTATAAGCAAGAACATATTTCTTTTCGTAACTCGTACGGCGCCGACGGCGACAGATTGCTTACCTATCTGCCTATCTCAATCATGAAACACAATCAGCCATTCTTTTATATTATCCGTAGGATAGGTGCTGAATGGTGTTTCCATAACATAATAACAAGTATATTTATGTGTATGTCCTTTATAAAAAAAATAGCATGCATTAAAATGCAACAAACTATAAAGCATTTCATATTTTAATGTTAGCTAAAGTAGAATATATTTTAAATCAAAATGGAACGTCAACTTGTAAGTCTTCTTGGCTTATCAATAAGCCCGTTTTTTCTGCGGATTAACGCCTGTAAGCTGTTGATATTATGGATATCACACGGATTTTGCTTACAATGTAGTGGTTTACGGAAGCCATAAGAACTTCATCTTGAAATATCTTTTGGATTGTAAGGAAGATATTTATTCCTGCTATGGTTTAATGGCCTGTGTGGATTAATGTTCCGTACACGAATGACTTCATACCGAAATAGCAGCATAATCTCATCGCACCATAAAACAATTTAAAATTTAAAATTCAGTAGTGAGGTCTGAGTCAATTATCTAGTAAAAATCAGATACAGAATTAATGGTAGGTCGTTTTTCAATTGTTATGTGATTGTGTTGACGCTTCGAGTGACATTAACGCATATAATATCCTTCCTTATATAATAAATTCCCAAATAGGGCAATAATTGCGGGCTGACCTGAACATTATTGTTATTTTGGAATTAACAAATGCTAGAACCGACCAATTACAGATTCAATAAAGGGGCGCTCGAAGCAGTGTGACCAATTACAAAACGTTAAATATTTATTTATTTATTTGTAATAAAATACTTGTTGCACTTACAGTTGTTCACCAAATCGCAAAAGTCACACACGTCAACACATCACACGCATTTATTAATAACAAGACAAACAATAGGGCTAGAAAAAGTCTAAAAAATTTGCTTTAATAAGCCATATCGTGTTCTACTCATAAAATGAACCGAGTTTTCTATAAAGATGGCTCGATAAATTTAATATTATTTTATTTCATTCTTGACAGTTTAACGAGTTCTAGAGACTATTTAATTTATTGTATAGCACTCATAGACAGGGCGTATCGTTTCGGAATGTCAAACCGGCGAAAGTCGGATGTGTACGTCGCTGCCTGATTTCAACACAAGATAATACACATTATTAAAATAACTAACCTCTGTATTAATTCACGATTTTGTTAGCAGTACTTAGTACACTTTGTAATACAACTGTGTACTCTCGTTGAAATTATTTTAACAGAGTTCAATAAAAGGAAGTGGTTTTCGAATTGGTTACATTTTTCTACTCATGATATTTGTGAACCGTTTTTTTTATTCAATAGGATATATTGTCGATTCGTAATTTCTGTTAAATTTCAAGAGAATATAGCCCATCTTCTAACGATAAGAATATTGCCACCTCATAGCTGTCATTTATGAAACATTTTTTTTTGTAGAATTCTTATTTCATCCAAGGGAATATTCACTACTACCAGATTGGTATTACAAACTTACAAACAAATATTTTCTCTTAGCATAAGAGAAAATATTCCGTTACAGTGCTGTGAAACTCAGCAATTCACAGCACTACAATCAAGAATGAAAATACAATACATACAAATAAAACAGCAATACAACTGAAAATACCATCGAATTGATAACCTTCTCCTATTTTGGAACTTGCTTTAGAACACTAGACACTAAATTATTATAAAGTTTCTTTCCTACAAACAATACTTGATAATTAAAGAGTATCAGTAGAAACTTTCGCTCTATGAGTCCAGATGGGAGACTGACATCATCAATGGGGAAAGTAAATTTAATAGTCAATTAATATCCATAGTACAAGTAACGAAGTACGAACATAAGCCGTAGACAAAATAACAGTTACCACCCTTAGCGTGTACATATTTCACAGCTTTCTCGATAACCTACGGAGCGCCGTCGAAAGATAAGTCAGCTTCTTTATTAATCCGACCTAAAGTACGTTTAATTATGGATCGCGGTGGTTCAGTCAGAACAGCCGCAATTATACGCTGCTAAGCAACTATTGAAAGTAAGATCAGAAAACGGGGAGCAAATTGAGAGCTAGAATTGTCTTAAATATACTGAACATTAATTATTTGATAGTTATGATTATTAAGTTTAAAAAATTAGTAGTTAGAAAAAGTTTCTAAAAATGAACATCTTGCAAATGTGACAATGTATTGTGTTTATTTTGGGTTATTCGTACTCCAGAGTCCAGACATCAATCCTCGAAATCATTGTCATATTCTCATGTCAATATTACGAGATAGTTATAAATCAGTTCTGAAAACGAAAAGATACTTTTGAGTATAACCATGCAGGACTATTTTTGAACGTTTTAGTTGCGATAACTACTACTGCCTAAGTTTGTCTATATATACGAGTAGTTCTATCTCGTTTACTCGCAACAATTTCTGTACATAAACCCAGTCGGGCTTTGACAGCCTTTTTTAGTTCCCACTAGACTAAACCATTTAAGTTAAAATATAACCATTTAATTAGAATAAACCATTTAAAAACAGTCCTGCACGGTTCTATACTCAAAAGTATAGAAACAATTCAATGTGCTCGTTATGTTTTCAGAATTAATTTACATTTAGAGCCACAAACGTCGATTGCGCGTACTATAAGGGCGTTGATATTTATTATTTAAAACTGTACAACGGGAGGGTCCTATCGAATATATTCGCCAGGGTCCTATTATGGTAATGTTACGCTGCTACTCATAAGTCCACAAAATGGTCCCTTATTAGGTTTTGTAACGTGTCTATATGTCAGCATTCATATATACATAATCACATTATTATAGGAGACTTCATTAAAGCACTATTCAAATTAAATTCCCAGTCATTTGTAATGTGTAAATGTCAATTATATTCATCACGCCTGATTTAGCACGTCCAATGTAGGCACGTTACTAAACTTGTGACATGTGTCTTGCGCCATGTCACCTAATTATTTTCCGATTAATTTCAATACAGGTATAGTGATCGACTGAAGTTTTGATATAGTTTTAAACTTATACAAACCGATTTCCACTGATTAAAACACTTTAACCATTTTGTGGAAAATCGAAAATTACTATTTGCCTTTCTTTTCTGGAAGTCGGTTTTGTAATTTCATGTTATGGTCTACGACTTAAGAATCGAATATTTCATAAACATTACATCTTCTTTATGCGCACTCAGTGTTTACCTACAACCGATGATTTACGGAACCAATACGCAGTCACTGACTATAATTGGCGTCATGAGCAAACTCAAAGCCTCACTGAGATCTACACAAAGCCATATGGGTTGGTATCTTCACGGGATCTAATCGTAATTGAGGAGATCTGTTTATGAACTAAAGTCACTGACATAACCCAATTAATTAAAAGATGGAAAGGCAATGAGCAGTCACATATCAGGCGGAACTGATGGCGGATGAAGTTTAAAGGTTTCTGGGGAGGATACAGACTGGCGAGCGAAATCGCGTAGAACGTCCACTAACAAAGAAACAACTTGTTAAAAATCGTAAGTAGTTGGATGCAGGCCTATTTCGACCTATATATGGTTTCCTTAATTCGTGGATATAGTAGCTTAGCTATAACTTATGAATGCTCGTAAGTGTTAAGGGCAACTAGCAGTTGACGTCGTTGTGCTGGACTGATGATATGCACCTTACAAGAATCGCATATATTTTATAACCTATTAATAAAAGGAAATAGCAAGCTGTATTAACAAATAACCAACTATTCGCTAAATGTTTCCTTAGCAATGTAGTTGCAAATTTTTTTTCCCGCTTATTATCAATTAAAAAAATATTTAAGGTTTACTTTTTGTTTAAACTTGTTTGCGAATACAAGATTAAAATGTAATCATCACACTCAGACCCCCGCACTAGGATTCCCTGTATCGCGGGAGGCATGGACACACACAATCACAGCACACAAACATCCAAGACCCGGGACAAACATCTACACTCATCGCACAAATGTTTGCCCCTGCCGGGATTCGAACCCAGGGACCCGGAGACACAGAGTTCATGTCGATGACACAAACCACTGCGCCACGGGACCGTCGAAATAAAAAATCCATCGTATTTTGGAGACTAACAAGCATGAAATTGTAATTTTTTTTTTTAAGTTATGCATTTGATTTTCAAACTTTTCTGAAGTGTATTTATTTGTAGCGAACAAATAAATACACTTCAGAAAAGTTTACTGATTACTTGGAGTACTAAAGTAGTTATGCATTTGATTTTCAAACTTTTCTGAAGTGTATTTATTTGTTCGCTACAAATAAATACACTTCAGAAAAGTTTGAAAATCAAATGCATAACTTAAAAAAAAAAATTACAATTTCATGCTTGTTAGTCTCCAAAATACGATGGATTTTTTGGCGCAGGAGACACAGCTGTTAAACTAAGATCCACTTGCACCAATCAAATTATCCGACATTTTCGCATGTCGGATAATTTGATTGGTACACATTGGCACAGACGACGTCCTAAGAGTATTAATATCTTAAAATGAATATCTTAAAAGGTGCACTTCGTGACAGTACCTTATTATTTAATATTACAGTGAATTATCTGACGAGGAGGCCTTGATTATCGTATTCAGATAATTGGACTTAAATTATGATACTCAGTCAATATTTATTTATGGTTTATTCGAACACGGCTGAGGTGACATGTTGAGATAGCTGATATGATCGATTACGAGACCAGCTCAGTCACACTGTTTGCAGTAATGAGGAAAAGGGATCGGAATTCAAGGCTTTGTATTGCGTAGTATTTGGATCCGTTTTTTTTAACAAGAAACAATTGTTTTTATCAAATTTTTATTTTTGAGGGAATCAATTTAACTCTATCAAATCTTTTCAATGCGGTTTCATGGAACCGCGACGAAATATCGAAATAACTCAATAAAAATAAATATCATTATGTGTATCCCGTGTTAAAAAATATACAATATATATAGGTATAATAAAATATAAGTTTAAAGATGATAAACATTTTCATTTCCTGTCGTATATTCACGTTGTGGGTGGAAATCAATTCTATCTCGTCTAGTAAGGACACAGAATTAAAAAATGCGTCGAAAACAGATGTCTACAGAATTGCGAAACGCGGCTTGTGCAGTGCCACGCAGAACTTAAAAGTATATTTATACTTAAGGTTATCTGCCCTTGTCCTTTATAGGGGTCACTTAAAAAACTTGAGTTCAAGAATGCAACTTATTGTGCTATAGATATCGGGGAATCAAGTTGAAGTTGGAATTCTATTGAGTTCTCCCGAAATAAGTAGTACAAATTATACCCGATATATTCACTGAAGTACTCATTCATGAGTTTGAGCAAGGCAAGATCACCCTTTCTCAGCAGACGAGCCATGGTTTATCTTGATACTGATTACTTGGACTGAGCGAGATATGTCGCGACGGCGCGACACCAGCCAGCCCCATCTCGGCAGAAGATTTCTCGCGGGGGATAATTAATGCATCATCACAGCCTGTATACGTTTCGGTAGGGAAACTTCGAAAACAAAATCCTCGACCAAGTACTGTATATGTGTATATCACAAAGTAGTTTGCCTTGCTGTACGGTGACCGAATTTGTCATTGTCTGGTAGCACGTTGACATAAAAATCAAAACAGTAACAGCAATTCGGAGCTCGCTAAACGTGAGTACCTAACATGTTTCATTGAACGCAAGCACATTCTTTTAAACATTACATTGTTACCTAAATACAGATGATTCAAATTGACAAAGTAACAGTTCATCGATTTAAAAACATTTCCTTGTTGTGAAGCGGTGATGATAAATTGATAATGACGTCATACTCCGGTAACGACGTTGCCAATGTAAGTGTCGATGATGGCTGACTGATGATAAACAGCAAAGACCAAAACATGATAGACACCTTATAATGCTAAGAATTGTCATGACGTTATCGTCATGGCACACACTTATATATGTGAAATTATGTGCATGTGTGTTATAGATTTGAATGAATTTGGATTCTACAGCATTAAGGAATAAAAATCTTATAACACCTGACGGTCACCGTGGCTCAGTCTTAAGTGGCATGGCTTCTGGTACCCGGGGACCCCTGCCGGGATTCGAATCCCGACAGGGGCAAACATTTATGCGTGAGTGTAGATGTTTGTCCCGGGTCTTGGAGGTTTGTGTACTGTAATAGTGTATGTCCATGCATCCCGCGACACAGAGAATCCTTGTGCGGGGGATACCTACTTCACTCGCAACTTGAAGATGCTCAGATTGTATTTATGTGGAAACACAGACTAAGGCAATGAATTCCACTCATTAGATGTACGCACAATGAATGTGGATACAAAAAGCATGTTCATAATAGTACCAGTGTTCAAAGAGAACAGTGACTGAGTTTTGTCACAGTTTAGACTATAGAGTATGGCGGTATGATAATACCGCTATTGTGGTCTGTTTGAGGAAATGATTAATATTTATAGAGCTATCGTTGTAAGTGCAGTTGTGAGGAACCATATTATTATTATTATGGTAGCATAGGTGTCATATTTTCACTGTCGTTGTTCATAGGAAGTGTTTTCTTTTGTATTATATATTTTACACGTGGGTAGTGGATACGAGTTATTCGAAAACAATCTCAAATTCAATGTCGTATTTATTCATATTTTTTATGAAGTCATCATCGATTTATAGTCTATGTCAAGAAAGATGTCCCTCGGGGGTGGCGCTAGTTTCTTTGCTAACAGATTAAAGCGCTATCGTTACACTCGATGTTCCAGTTAGTTCCACTGATTGCCGCGGGACTCCTTTTGTGAAACGCACTTTATCCTTAGGCCGTCAAATGCAAGAAATATGCCTCCCTACAAGTACCGGTTGGAAGTGGTCTGGAATAATCATTATCGTTGTATCTTTAAGGTGTCACATCGTTAGTATATGTATATGTATATGTGTACCTATATCAAAATTATAAAAAGAAATGGCGTATTCTTAGTGCCAAATTAAAACTAAATTTTTTTTCTTCTTCAAAAATTATTTAGGTGCGTGATATCAACATTATTTAAAAGTAGATTACAAATGCATATGCAAAAACAACATTTTAAGTTCATTTATTCAAAAACTTTTAACTACATTCTATTTTGCAGCCTCGTTTAAATCACGGTTTTTAATTTGACAAGAAAGACAAAATGTTGAGTACCTACAGTAAGTACCACACGAGGACATAAGTGTTCGGGGCGAACGTACTTACTTTTGATTAACAATAAAGTGTTGTCAATTTACGTATGTAGGTGACGACGATTATAAGTAACCTACCTTTCGTATCAGAATACGTTACATAAGCACTCAATACAATAACAATACCTTTCACTACAATCACTTATAGTCAGCTTACGCTAACACTGAGGCACGCCGTGTGACGTTTAGAAAATAAGAGTGATCTCCGCTAATCAATCGAAAGTAAACGCTGCCGTCTTAATTCGATCTAGGCTGGTGCTGTTACAGACTAGAACGGGAACTACCGGTTTGGAAGTCGGGTCGTGTCATGCTTGTTAAGCCAATGGTTTGTTATACAGCTTGAAGTGCTTGGGATGAAATGAAATAATTAAATGGAAAATCGGCAAACACTCACGTTTTTGACAGTCATATGGAATTTCCCAAGCATACTTTCCAATACTTAACTAAAACGTAAAACTACGTACTGTATAGCTGTATTAAAACACAACTTTTTGAAGAGGTTTTATTAGCCCGTTAAACACAGTAAAACTGGTAGTTAGCAATATTAGCTTGCTATTTAAAATAACAAATAAATATTTGGTTGTTTTATCAATTTACACGTGACCATATCACATTCAACTGTGCTGAAATACATCTGTAATATCGAGCCACGAAAACAAATGAAATGTATAGTAATAATCCCGGTAAAAATATCAATTCTTGTTGAAATTCTACACTATATCTTTATAATATTTATACGGCTTAAACTATATAATATGATATAGACGACGCGTAAAGGAATATTAATATAACTCCTTCGTTACTTCTTGATTTAGCGACCATGTCAGTTTATAAACCTAAATCTCTGCTGTCTTTTATTTTCTTTATAAGACAAAAACCGGGATTCAACATACGAACATTTGAATTAGACATTGATCTCAATAAATGTGTTTGTGAATTGTTCTTACTCTCCATATTCTTATCAACAACAACACTTATTTTTAATTAAATTGCGGGTAGTTTTAGATAAAATAAGCCACTTATTGAGTGCCGACTAATATACCCACTAGCTGCAATTGGCCAGCAATTGTAAAAGAGCTTCTAATCTAATATTAGATATACCATTTGATGCGGAGTTATACTAATTTGAGTTTTAGCGTAAATATAATGCAAGCTATTTAATTATGAAGAAATTTAGTGAATTTTAGCTAGTTCGAGAGATTAACAGAATTAGGGCCAATAACTAAGTAACTCCAAATAGGTAAGTAGGCTTACATCTGACCCTACTGTTGACCAGAAGTGGTAAATACAGCTTTCGCTTCAAATTCCTATACAAAAGCTATGTTAAGCAGCTGTTTTTGTCGTCACATGCTTACGGCTGAGTGCTCTCTTGTGTTTACCCCATTTACGGCGAAAGTAGCACCATGCGAGACCATAGATGTACCTACCCAAGTGTGTATATCTGACGTGTTTGATGATTACACGGTATGTGCTAAGTATGTGCATATTTCCGCACGCCAATAGTGTTATTTCGTGTCTCTATTTTTTATATTAAACAATGTTTGTAACATAAAAATTAGTAAAATTTAAAAAGAGTTGGAAGTGATTCCATAAAACTTTGCATATCCCTTGAACCCACACTAGGATCCAGTCTCTCAATATGGAACACCCTTTCAAGTTACCTTCGACTTGTAACATATTCATACGCTTACAACTACGCTACTGACAATGAGAAAAAATATGAAAAAAATACAACAAAAGTATAAGGAAATAAGTTATTTATCTGATGGAGAGAGTACCCACCATACCATACCATACACCAATGAATGGGGTTTAAAGCATAGGCTCAGGACTATACAGGCTAGTGCTCAGGATATCAAGTATCTTAAGTATATGTCCTATTACATAATATTATTCTTATGATTATGCATATACATTATACATATATTGTATACTTACTTACTTTACTGCCTTTTTATATACCAATATTAAAAAAACAACGGGCTTTGGACAAAATTTCATCACGTATCCAATTTTTACCAAAAAAGGTTTTAACTAAACAATAAACATACCATAGAAGGATTTCCTTTCTGAGAAATAAAGAACCTTACAAGTATCTACTAATCAAGTAACACATCTATTAAAATAACACAAAATCCTTTTTTTTTGCCAGAATATATATTCTTTCTTTCTTTTCTCAGCAATGTGCGTCCACTGTTGGACGTATGCCTCCTCCATATAGGGGGGATTTGCCAATACTCGCCACGCTTGGCAGGCGGGTTGGCGAGCGCAGTATGATTTCCGATCCTCAGAAGGCGCTGCTGCCCACCTCCTGGTACGTTATCCTTTAGCCGACTCTTACGGCACCCGCGGGAAGAGATGGGGGAGTACTATTCTAGGCCGGTACCACCACGGCACATGATGAATATATATTACTAACGCGGTAATGTACATTTTTACACAATTTCATCCTTTATAGTAGTTAGAATTAATTCATATACAGGACTGAGCAATTCTAACTAAAACTCAAGCGATTTCAACTCCCCGAATAAAACGCTTTGATTTTTATTCGCAGGTAAGAGCTGGATTGCGGGCCGCTTCCATCCGGTTCTTGTGTAAATCAATGGGAGAGGCTATGTCCAGCAGTGAACGTCCTATGGCTGAGATGATGATGAACTTCTCATATCTAAAAACTCATACAACTGGTATATATTGTATTAAACCTATTTTAAACGATTCTAACACCTCGATATCTGATAGAACAGCGGGCCTATAATGCGACACCCGAGATAATTTATGTCGTGGTTTTTCAAAGGCAAAAACCACGACCCAAATTATCTCGAGTGTCGCATCATAGCCCGGCTGGTCTCTGCAATTACAACGAGACGAGACGAGTCTATTGAATAGAAATAACTTTTCACACAATAACAATATCATATTCATAAAAATAAACACACCGTATCATACTTAGTTATTAATTAACTGTGCAATTATAAAGTATACTAGCCTATTAGAAACTTTCAAATTGTAAAAATCCCAATTAGCAATTATTTATTAATACGTAGGTACATAACAATTTATAGAAACAAAGTTAGCTAACTACTAAGCTCCACGTCAGCGCTTTGACACTTGCTGCGCCACAAGGCTTTGGTGTGAAAATATGGTGGTTTGGGAAATTTTATGGGAAAATTTTGACATTAAAAATGTAATGGTTGGGTTACGATTTTGATACATAAACAGTTTCCAGGAACTATGGAATCTTTGTACCAAATTTAAGAAGTACCGTTTAGCCGTTCTAACGCTCAATGGTAACATAATAGTAATACACTTAGCCTAGGTCAAGAAATTCGACCCTCAGCGTGAGTAATACTGGTTAAGACTAGTCCAATAGGAATATACTTTAATAATGTATCATAACAAGAGATTTTTTAAAAAGAAAACGTACTTTTTCCTCTATAAACTATAATTTATCGAAATAGTGTGCAATGAAGATCTTTCGCAATCTTTCGTCTCGGGATATATGTCGGGACACACACAATCGCATAACAAACGTCCAATAACCGGGAGAAACCAGTCAACAGAATGAGCTTGCCTCTAGGAAAATGGAATGGTATATAAATAGTTCATAACTTAAGTTGCCAGTAGTCTAAAATAGAGAAGAAGTGTAATCGTCGTTTCACAATTTTTCCGTATCTGGCAAAACTGTTGAAAAGGACGGTGGGGGAAAACCAATGCTGTACGTGAGGATGAAAATTGAGATGTGTCATGCCGTATGCCTTACGTTGGTAAGACTGGCTCTATATATCTCTCATCTACAGCATTTTGATCTTATTTGACATGGAAAGATGTTCAGAAAGTTCTTCATGCTAGGTCTACTTCCACACCGCATCCTTCCTTTATCACACTAGTTTTCCTCGTTTAGAAAAGATATTAGTTATGGTATAATAAACATTCTGCCTCAAATACTTAGTTTTTTTATTTTATTACTGTATATGTATTCTTATGGTATCTGGCAAACGAGCTTAGCTTCAGGTTTTCCGGGACAAGGCACCTTTATATATATAAACGCTTAGCAATGCTAAACTGTCATACAAACTGTTAAAGCATTTCCAGAATCTAATATATAAAAATCTCGTGTTATAGTGTTAGTAAACAAACTTTTACGAAACGGCTTAACCAATTTTAATGATATTTTTTGTGTATATTCTGTAGGTCGGATAATAGATCGTTAAGTATTTTTCACCTGCCTACGCCACTCCACTGTATACACAAGAACTGCTCATGTAATACCTACATAAGATTTGAAAATGTTGTCTTCTAATACATTACAAAGTAAGAAATATAAGTTATACCAATTAATAATGAAACATATTTATCAGACAATTATTAAATCTATCCATTGCCACTTCCTGGAATATCATTATATAGCAGCGCTAACTGGCACTATCGTGGGTTGACGAATTAAGACTAACTAATCTACATTAGAAATGTCAACGGTATTGAGTGCTGCGCTGGTTAATTGCAAAATTGCACTGTTAGTACGACTGATAAAGGGTACGATAAACATGCCAAAATTATCCGGCTTGGAAATTTTCAATGTTTTATTGCCGATAATTGTCACGGCAACTCGATTTCAAAGGTAGCCTTATATCAAATTAGTTCAATAGGCTTGATCTAGCGCACCTATTAATTAATCTTGCTCGAATTATATAAAATGTAACATTTATACAAGGCACAACGAAAGCTTGTGTCTCGTAAAGTAACGCAGTAACGACATAAATATGCGCTCGAATTGTGTGTTACACCAGAGGAAAAGAAAGTCTTCTAAATATGATTAGTAATTTCAGTAAAACTGTATCATCGGTCATCTGTAAGGCACATTTTTTGTAGTGTTTTATAGTTTATTTGTAATATTTTAAATATCGCGTGCGACGCTTGACACATAAGTCGAGAATCCATATCTCTCTGGATAAATCTAACTTAGATTTTAAGGCAGTATTTAAGTAGTAATTATGTAAATTGTTATTATGAGAATAAATACATTTAAAAATTAAAAATCAACACGAATCCGGATTTTTCCCGTCCTTTTTGCCCGAAAACACCCGCGAGACTCTGCAATAGAGTCTCGCTTGCATTTTTATACATTACATGTGGCCCATTTTATTATGTACCTAAAGCGTTGCCAACTTAAAGGGTTTTCCGTCAGATGAAAAATATTTTTAACGGAAACACACAACGAATTTGACGGATTAAAAAAAACTTGTTGGCAACACTGTGTACTTACCCCATTGTAAGAAAAAACAAAAAAAAAAAAATATCCCGAATGTATATCCGCCTTTCAAGATATCGGCTATTACTATTAACACGCGGGGTTCGATCTGTTGTTTTTATTGGCGTTCATAAGAGCCAGTTATGTTTTAATTTCACTTATTATTTATTAGTTTTAATTTGAAGTGTTAATCTGCTTTTTGGTCATCTACAGCGCCGTGAACACCTGTTCATACAAGGTTCGCGTGTCGGAACTAAGCAGAAAGTTGCTTGCCCGTGGGTGCCAACTGCCAATGTAAATATTTATCTTTTTTTTGTTACGGTCGTTTCAGAATAATTCATCGATTTTTATTCGGTTAAAATTCAATCACCTATAACTTCATCATCCTTTCCGGTCGACAACTCGTACTGCAATGCGAGAGAGGATCTGAATAAAGCGCTTTGCCTCCAGTTTTCCAATGTCAAATATTGGGAGCAACACTTTAAACTTACCGAGTGGTAAGGTGAATTTTAATCGTTGACCCGAGATTATTTTTAATAAAAAGCACGCATAATTTCTATTAGTAATTGTGTCTTGCCATTGAAACATTTTTGAATAATATTTTCCCCAGACATCTTTTACTAAAAAAGCTTTTGTTTTGTTTCAGCTCAGGCTTGTAAATCTTGTAATGAAGTAGCCTATTTCATATACAGGGTAGTTCAAAAATGATATCATCGTTATTATGAACAGCTCATTATTGTAATGTAACAAACCGACTAGGACTCACGTGGTAAACACTGGAAAATTACTCTCCGACATATAGTTCGAACATAAGTTCGAAACTGGTCGTGGTCGTGGTAAACACTGGAAAATTACTCTCCGACATATAGTTCGAACATAAGTTCGAAACTGGTCGTGGTCGTGGTAAACACTGGAAAATTACTCTCCGACATATAGTTCGAACATAAGTTCGAAACTGGTCGTGGTCGTGGTAAACACTGGAAAATTACTCTCCGACATATAGTTCGAACATAAGTTCGAAACTGGTCGGAGAGTAATTTTCCAGTGTTTACCACGTGAGTCCTAGTCGGTTTGTTACATTACAATTATGGAAGAAACTCGCGATAGTTTTCAAACTCAAACAGCTCATTATTATTCTCCCTTTTAATTTGTCCATTGTTAATCTAACACGGGAATTAATCACTTATGCCGGAGCTACGTTGCCCTATAGTGGGTAGTAAGGTGCGGTCGCATTTAATGGTAATAGGATGCCGACTGATACCGGTGTATTGGTATAGATACGCCAGATATATACCAATTAATGGTCGCCTAACCCTTGCGCTGCCGATAGCAAAGGGTTTCCATGACAACTACTATCCAGCATGTGTCATGTGTTACGATACGAAGCGCTTATTTTAAGGCACAAGTATGCATGCATCGTAATAATACAATCATAAGTACTGGTTCGCTTAAACCATAACTTCTTTTAGTTACCCTGGATAGTCATACTTAAATCCGTTAAATCCTTTTTAGTTTATGACAGCGTTAGAGGTCAAACTATAATCATACATTATACATTAATGTAAGTATGGTATTTATCCAGCATAAACTCTATCATACATTTTTAAGGACTACAAATAAAAACCAGCTTATGTAATTTAATTAAGAAATGAGAGCATGAAAAGTAAAAATAAATATTGACGATAATTTTTGTGAGTCGCAAACTATGCCATAGCTTGGTCAATCTCTAAACTACAAAATAAAATAGTCAAAAAACTGTGAAATTTGAATAATAGTTCAGTAGTAGTTATATATATTAAAACATATCTTCTGTGGCTAAATAATCATTAGTTTTCTTCTTTATACGTGTCATGGTCGAGTAAAATGAATGCTGAGAGATAGGGGAGGGGATATATTTGCGGACGGGTACAGCAGCTGGTAGAGTACCTATTATGATCATAAAATAATGACACTTGTAAAACAATAGCCTAGCCTACTTAAGCTAGGCTATTTACAAGTATCATTACTGTGTCACCTGACACAGTAATGACACTATATATAAAAGAGTATATAAAAGAGAGCAGTATTTTAGGACGCGACTGCACCCGTGCCCAAACATATCCCCTTCTAGTATTTTTTTACGTGATGACGTTGTCTAGGATTTAGCACGCAAACCTAGTATCGCTCAGCGTTCTTTTTACGTGATGACAACTACACAATCTACACACGCCAATTTATTGATCTTAGAGGTCACAAGTCTACCTAATTAAAGAATGAAAACGGATTTGAATTAAGTAATTGTTTTAAGTTTTAAGTTAATTAATTTCAAGGAAACTGTCCAAATTAAAACAATATTTTTTTAATTTAGTGAGCATCAAAGAGATTTTAATACTACGTGTTAGCAGGGCCATGTGATTCGATTCATGCGCTATAGTTTTGGAAAAAAAATATGCGTAATTTGTAAAGATCTACTTGGAAGTGATGGAAAAGGAAAAACGCCTTTTTGTCTATCTTTGGGAACTTAGAAGTAGCCAAAATATTTAGATACAAGTGGGCGTGCTGTCGAGATTCCATTCGAAGCGGAGATACTGCAAGGCGAACAAGTTAGTCGAAGCAAAAAAGAAAAAACAGACAAATGCAGGTCAACCTCGCGCTCAGAGGGTTCCTTATTATTCCACCACATATCTTCCTTGTATACAATTGCTAATGTGAAAATATGGATAGAATGTATACCTACTCGATCACGCTAGAATGGCTGAAGGGTTCTAGATTGTATTAATACTTTATAGATCTAGCGTTTGACCACGATCTCACTTGATGTTTAGTGCATCGGGATAAATTATAGTCTGGAATTGCACATAGGTTACTTTTTATCACGGATAAATGTACGGAGCATACTCTGGTACATATACATAAACGGTAACCGACGTGAGTGAAACCGCAGGGCACAGCCAGTTTTTTTATATAAATAGAAGTATTGTATACGTAAAAAAACATAATGTAAGCAACTAGGATTTATTTTGTAGGCTTTTATTAGCCTTCGGATAATTGACTAGGTATACTAGAAAACTTTGCAGTTTTGCTGCTATTTCTTATACATATAATACGGGTTTTATGTATCGCCTAACTGCTAACAAAATAACTCTACAAAAACATTGTTTGTTGAGATGTTTGCCACCGCCAAAACGCATACGTGTATCTTATGATTAGATCTAGGTAGGAATTATATCATGCCATGAACAACTCTCCAATGGATGTAAATATGTTAGGGTTCGTTTTTATCTAATAAGTTACGGAACCCTTAAAAGCATTGAATATCTAATGACATAATCTACTATCTATCCGTACCATCTACAGTGCAAGTTTGGACAATTTATGCTTAGTTAACTCGATATTATTAGCATAATAATAGTGAACATATCTACATAATATGATAATAAAGTGTCAGTCATGAGGAAACGTTTATGGAATAAAAACAATATTTCAAGCGGTGTAGTAACCCGCTAATCTTAATAAATTAATTTCTTATGTAATGAATTACAAATGTAACCAGTTCTACGCTGTTTTATGGATAAACAAATTAATATCAAAACTAGGTCAGTTTTCGACGAGTCTGCCAAGTGACATTAACACGACAATATCTCAACCAAAGTTATGAAAGAAGTTATTTTCTAATTTTGTTTATTTGCAACTGAACGGGTACTTTGAATAATAATTGAGGATGAAAGTCGTAATAGTGTGAACGTAATCGCTTGTCAGGTTATTAGGTTAATTAAGATGAATAAATTAAGTAATTAATATGCCTTCTCAATTCAAAGTGAGGGCGTTTACCAATACAAGTATGTGGACATGTGCTCCTGGTTATCTAATGCCATGAATTTGACTAGGAAAATAATGTTATGACATGTAATAAGTGAGAAACAAGCAGACGGGCCGCTTGATGGTAAGCCATCATCGTCGGCCGTTAGCCATCAGGGGGCCAGTCAGTTTGTTTGTCACCTGTTGCAAAAAGCTTATTGCGAAAGTCCTTTTATTTGCGATGGTAGATAAAATCAAGTAGTTTTTGATCGTGAAACATCTTATATATTATACGAAAAACAAAAAAGCCCGAGCCCGACGTGAGTCACTGTAGGTAACCGATTGGTTGGCCGAAGCAGGAATCACTATCGCAGGCGTAGAGCAGCCGTATCGTAGCGTGAAATAATTTAACTTAGTACTAACTATAATTTATCGAGTATAACAGGGAAATGATAGTTCGTAAGGATGGTATGTGAAGCAAATTATTTTTGCTTCAAGTACGGCATATTAAAACATTGCAATAAGGATCAAGGATATCTCTCTTCTTAGTCGTATACTTCATGACTGAAGGTCGTGTCCCTGAAAGGCCTTCATAGCTTTTTGTACGATATTTTTCCATCTCGTTCGGTTTTCGGCTTCTCTTAAGGCGGTTGTGACAGTGAGATCAGTGAGGGTAGTCACTTGGTCTGACCAACGGGTAGGTGATCGGCCGTAAGTCTTTTTTTTTTTCAAGGATATCTATAGGATCGAATTATAATTTATTCAAATTTTAGAAATTAAAATGATTTTGCAAATCCTTTCATAAATGATGAAGTAATAAGTTAGCAAACGTTAAAAAATACAGCCCAGTCTTAAACCTCCTTCTTTGGGAATAACAAACTTGATATAAAATCAGTGATATCTCACGCACAACTTTACGTATTCAACGAGCCCTCAAAAGCCTCCGAGTTATGCCTAAAGATGCCTCTTTATGCAGCATAGATCTTATCTAATAGGCAAGACCAGAAGCACTGTACTCACTGGTAGTTATTCTGTGAAAGGCCCGTCCCTGTGCCGTGCGTCACTTCATCTGATAAAACGAAATGCCTGAACAAACTGTTCCATAAACTGTAGCCTGAGAGATGTAATGCTATAATTTTCCATACAAACTGTGGTATATACTAGGATTAAGAACTTGGACCGATCGAGACTAAAGATGCCGCGGTACATGAAAAAGTTATCAGATTGAAAGGAATGAAGCGAAAGCGATGTGAGATATCATCGAGTTATGTTAATGTAGGCAGGAAATGTGCGAAATTTATTTTATTTTAGCGAAATCCACAAATAAAATGTATTTTTTTTAAATCTTTATTTATTAAAAGGAGTTTGATCAATCATGATCATGCCACTCCCATAGTATACAAACACTAGGACTAATCACGGCGTCTTATAACTATGTTAACAAGGTGGTACAGCCTTCTCGCCCCATCTGATAAAGGAAAGGCGAGAATGCTGTTACATATACCAAGTTGCTTAACATCTATATTATGGAGTATCAGTAGTGCTCTTCTCTCGGCTTCGTTCCGGACACATTCCACGATGACATGGTATACATCCTCAATCACCCCGCACTCCGCACAATTTGGGGAAATATCTTATGTTTATACACAATACCTTATGAAAAAAATAAAATGTTAAAAACGAAAGTTACTAAAGAATTAATCCTTGACCCTAGACTTAGACGTCAGTTCTTTGGCCTCAATGGGCCTGTCAACGGGCACGTGTCCTAGTCGCCAATCAAAAATATTCAACAACTAAAATTATAAAGTATTTTTAAAAATATAATTTAAAGTTTGGTCATTTAATTTACTTATAAATACTTTTTGTTTATTTTACTTTTGTTAAGTACATTCATTTACCATCTACATTATTTTTAATTGTTTTTTTTTTTTTTTAATCTGTATAGATCTAGCGTTTGACCACTATCTCACTTAAAGGTCAGTGACGATGTGATCGAAGATGTCACGCTAGATCTAGAATGCTCATAATTAAAATTTTCCGGCAATAAAACTACTTACGTAGGTTGTTTTGAAAGGTGTTCGTTGTTAGCCACAGAATTACCGAATGCAAACTTTCTTTATTCCTGAAAATATTTTATTAGCGGCTTATTTCAATTCAAATCTTCTTGGTGAAAATCATTGGCCACTTAGGCGTAGTTTTTTTGAACATTATCTGTCAGTTCTTTTATTTACAACAATGAACAATGGACGGATCACGTAAAGCTTTTCGATCACATAACTGTTAGAACCATGAACTATTTGAGAAATTCTGGGGTACAAATCTTACCCGATCCTCCTTTACCTCCTTTGCTAGAGTATTATATTCGTTTATTTTAAATCACAGGCAAAATCTTAGTATGCACTAAGTAGTGATGTAAAGAATGTTCGAATTTCAATTGTATTCGAACATTAGCGATTGCGAATATATCCGCTTTTTAATGACAAACTTCTCGATCTTTGATATGAAGTTCCGGGGCCTTGTATATATATGATGATATGAATATGACTAATAGTCTAATAATACGGGCTAATAATAAAGATTACTTCTAACAATACTAATTACCTACAATAGGCATGGCATAGCTCTCGTAAATCTAGCCCTCATATAACAGTAACCTTCCGCGAAGCTGATAAGAAGCAAATCGATGACGTTACCGCGCACGTATCGTTTGCAACGGGGAAAATTCTTATTTAATTATGGCTTTGTGGTCGGGATATAGAATGCAAATAATTAAAATATATAACTATGAAATAATGACTATTCATTTTAGCTAGCAGAATAGTGTGTAGGGTTAATCTATATTGGTTTATTGAATGCAAATTAGAAAGGTCGATTTCATATTCTATATTACTAAGATTCGGCGACTATTAGGTAATCGGCTTCTTGTGACATGTTATACTATATACCGATATTTCACCGATAATGTAAACTTGGTTAGTATTCACGCAAAAGCAGAAGTTTTCCCAAAACCTAAGTGTGTAAGTCCTCATCTCACTCGAAAATCGAACCCAGGAAACCTGCAGATCAGAAGACTGTTTAGTTCATAATAACTATTCTACTATTATCTTTCTAGTACTTTAGCCATAATATCGTCCTTACGTAGGTCAATATTAGGCTGGGAGAAGAATTTGCCTGGATCACTATTACTTCGTTGTGATAATCTAACATTCTAATCAGCTACGGTTTAGCCGGTACTCTAGCTTGGAGTATTTGCCCAAAGCGCAGTACATAGATTTCGGCCAAATGATATGATATAATGTATCTCTTATTTCTTCGTAATTATAGTCATTGTATAAAATTCTTAAAAACACATTATTATAATATATTGCTAATGCTGTGTAACACAGCTCACCCAGGCGTGTAGCGGTAGCTACCTTGTAAGCGATATTGATTTACCATCTACGTTTGCAACAAAATAGATTTTTTCCTGTTTCTTACTAAATACCCAATTTATCCTTCAATCTTCGCAAATTAGCATCGTCTCTGGGGTCATCCATCTCTATATACCTGTGCCAAAAGTATCGAAATCGGTTTAGGTGCCGGCTCAGACACAAAATCGTAAAACAGAAACACTCACTTTTGCATTTACGAGTATTATAATACAAACAATTTATATATAAGTAACACACATTGATACTAAATACTGGTACAGGTAAGTAGGCGCTTGCCTATACATATATATCAATGAATGACGATGGTGAAAGTGTGAGCGGGGTTATATTTCCGTCCTAGACAGACTGTCATTAATCTCATGTCCCCTCTGGTTTATCAAAGTTTCCCCCAACCCTCGACCCTTGGCGTGCAGACCTTCCTTAGACATGTATCCATCTATAATATACACCTACATATATGGTTACCCGGAGAAGGTAAGTAGCCGAGGTAAATTGCATGGTGGTAGGGTACTTTCGAATACCCGCCTGGCTAACTGGCCCTCAAGTTTGAAAAACTGTCACCAAGCACATAGTGTGTTCAGGCAGCAGCCCTTGAGAGCCAGTGAGCATTCTAGGTCTATCGTGATAACATCTTCGACCACATCTTCACTGACCATCAAGTGATATAGTGGTCAAACGCTAGATCTGTACAGTATTAAAAAAAAGGAATGTAAAAAATGTCTCAATGGGTTTATAATTTGTGTGTATGAACATGTCTGTTTAACCTGTGTCTGGGTGTGTATATGTATATAAGTATATATAAGTCATCAGGTTACCATAGTACAGGCTCTGCCTAGTTTGGGACCTGAAGACCTTGTGTGAATGTTAAATAAACAAAAAAAAAATGAAACCAGGTTCCATCCATTATGTTATACATATCTAAGAAATAACTTGTTTGCGGTGAGCGAAAAGTTAAGCCAGAACGCAATCCACCGCATCCGTCATTCTGACATATAGTACTATTATATTAGATTAAGCAGTTCCTTTTACTAATTTTTTTAACCTAGTGTTGCACACTTTACGAATTAATAAACAGGTTCTATTACAACATACCAAAATCACACAAAAAGTGGAAGAAATATCTGTTCTAAAATAAAAGTAGCATAATTAGAATTTGATACTGAATTGCAATTGTGGCAAGAGCTTGTTTGCGGTGCCGACTGCCGACGACAACAATAACAATTTCGCAAGTTTCGCACTTGACACATTTTACGACAGGGGAGGCGGAACACATCGTGAAATGATATGAAACGGAGACATTCCTGTCTATGGTATATGGGAAAAGCGATTACTTTATAAACTATTTTATTTTCTACCATGAGTGTTAGAACGGGCTAATAGAATTAATCATCATTTTATAAGATTAACATAAATTAAAATTAACATAGACATCGGTACCTAAGGCAGTCTTATGGAGAGCTAGGAATGCTAGGAGGTAAGTTTAAGCTCCTTCAACGTATTCTTACTAGAAGTTATTTACGATAAGTAAGCTTTAAACTTAACTAACTTTACGGACTGGCGAGCGCAGCATAGGACGGCCACCGATCAGGTGGACAGATGACCTGACTAAGAACGCAGGCAAGGGGCTGGATGCGGGCCGCTTCCAACCGGTCCTTGTGGAAATCAATGGGGGAGGCCTACGCCAGCAGTGGACGTCCTATGGCTGAGATGATGATGATGATGATGTGCGAATACTACAAGATACAGTAATGTAAAACATGTATCTGATTCCCGAAAATGTAAAACATTCCATAACGTCAAATTTGTTATCTATGAAGATAGCTAAAGCATATCAATAAAATCGCCAGTTTCTCATGTCTTAAACGGCAGAATCTGGCAATATCGACGCGTAGGTGTCGCAATGACCTTGGTGCACCGATACCAACAATGTTCTCAATAGCTTATTGTTTCTAACTAGACAATGCTACTATTCGTTGCATTTATGAAAATCGAATTGGATTCGATCAAATTTCGACCTAGTTTGTAATGTGTTTCATTCATTACTGTCAATTTTTTTTAAATAAATTATAGCCTATATCGAGTCTTATTGAGGCAACCAGCAGAACTTCGAAAGTTAAAACTGGTTAACTCCTAAGGTTTAGGTCACAGCTACATAATTTTATTCCAACCATTTCCAATGTATTTTTAAGTAAATACATAAAATACGAATTTTTGTATGGAGTTTATAAATTTGTGTCTCGAATTGTGCATGTGTTTCTACGTTATAAATGCGTCCCTACATGATCATTGTATAACAATAGTGAATCAAATCATAAAGAAATAATTCCAATCAGATACGGAAATACGGAATTCACAAAAATGCTCATTGTACATTTAAGATAATGGTTATCTGAAAAGTCTTACGTACGTGTCACTAGTGATAAGTATCCAAATTGCATATCCAACTGATTATCTATATCACTTTCATCTCAACCCACAACACAACACGGATCCATTATTGTATCTATCAATCATATTGAATCTTAGAGCCTAGAGCCCACGTAATTTCGCCGAAACAATTCAGCTACGAGCTACCTTGATTGAGACTAAACAATCGTTCCTTGATGGATCCAACACAGCTATATAGTTTACAGTGACAGTGCTCACTGTAAGCCGTAGCAAATTGGGCTTGTAAAATTAGCTTGTTAAAGCTTGTTTAATCTGCAAAATTCCGTTTCGATTTCCAAATGACGATGTTGTGAAAAATTTCAACATATACTTGAAAAATATTAAGTAAAGTTTTGATGACATTTCTTCACGAAAACGGTATGAATAATAGGGTATTATTTTTATTATATTACCTATCATCAACAGTATATCAAAAGAACCTTGATAGGCAAAACATAAACATGTGCCATCGGGCATAATTCGGCGATACGCGCGTGCTTCGTTGATGCGCTACGATAAATCGCGTGAAAACCCTGCCACACTGTCGTAGCCGACTTGACTTGACTCCTTGCAAAAAGGAGGAATTTCTCAATTTGTTTATTTATATGTATGTCACAAAACTCTGCCACTTGAGCCACATTTTTCAGGATATTACCTTCTCAAATGAAAACTAATGTTAATACGATGTTTCTTTTCAATGCAGGGTTTTTGTAGGTAGGTATTTGAGCCCGTAAGATCCCGTAAGAGGGAAAATGAGGGAAAACGACATCGCAGAAAACAGTTCGTTGCTATAATATATCTGTGGATAAAGTATCATGTTACTATACTGTACATCAACACAACATATCCAAATTACGTCGTTCCTCCCGGTGTCGGACGTGTCAATAACAACTGTACGACGCACACGTCGCGTCGGTATACTGCTAGTTGTATAGAGTATAGAATAAGGAAGGTAGGAAATGTCGTAACTTTCTATTATTCCTCGGCATGCCCCGACTTCCTCGCCCGGGGCGATCACGTGTTAATTTCGATGCATTGAATTAGTTCAACAGAATAGTTCATTTAACACCGTCCATGCGGTCATTGGTCTGGAATCTTGCGTGTTGACAAAACTCGATAAATGTAGCGTTTGTTGAAAAGTGACATACCAACTTAAGCCCTGACCTACCTAGACATACAAAACATTACTTTATATATTCGCAAAAGATACACGCTATATATAACACCGAATAAGCTACCATTTATTACAAACGCACATAGAGAACAGTGCTTTATTGTGGCCGAGAGCTGCCTATGTTCTCTAATGTAGACAACATGTATGCACAATTTCGTCATGAGTAGTTAATGCTTTAGTCAGAGATTGTTGACAAGCCCTAACTGTTCTTCCGCGGCATGCAAAACAACTATATAATATTATAGGTTAACATAACTCTAAATATACTAACTAAATGCTAGGTACACCTACGTAAGAGTGGAACAATCTATAGCGTTTTTAAACTTATTTAAACAAACAAATCGCGATGCACGTGAAAACAGAGCTAATATTATATTTTAGTAAATGTGTGCGCGCGAATCTTAGAATTTGGCTCTTCAACATCTTTCAACAGCAAAGCTTTCTCCAATATTTTATTAGAACAAGGAATCTTCAAATCTTAAGAGAAAGGAGACCACCAAGGTGCGCCTATAGAATATTAATCGATTTATATCCTCGTACGATACTCCAATACGAGAACATTATTATAGTAGTGCAGTGAAAACTATCGATTCCTTGGTGACGTTATCGATATGTGAACAACGAAGAGTAACATATAATATTATTATGTAACAATGATAAGATTGTCTTACTCTTCGTTATCGTTATATTGTAGGTGTAATCAACTGATTCGCCTCTCACAAAATGATCTCCTCTTCGTAGCACAGAGATGTGTACTGATTTATGATTTCAACATGATTTTAGTTTATGATGATGACCTATTATTATCACTGTGCAATAAATATTGCTTATTGCCACTTTGCAAATTAAATTTGGTTGAAATATTATAGTATTATTTAACTATCATCGAATGCTATATACCTACATAAAAAAATCTCTTAGTGTAATTATTTAGTACTTATATTTTATTCAATTCGGTCAAATGTCGACGACATGAAAATAAACTAAAAATAGATGAAAACAGACAAAATATAAAACGGTACTAATATTCATGATAAACACAATAACAAATCATGATTGATATGATGACATTATATGAAGTAAGAGTTTAATTCTTCATTATATACGAGAGCCACCGTATGAAATAATAATATAAATTTACTATAGAAACTAGGGGAAATAATCTTCGCTATCAATTACCAATTCTAAATCAATTCCTCAATCAACAAATATTAGCATATATATATACGAATTCCATTGATTACGAAGAGCCAGAAGGTGATGCAAATACTGTACTTATACTATAGTATAACAGACCGAGCATAAATTGGTTTCGTTAAAATGTTCAGAAAGCAATCGATAGAGAGTTCTCCCCTTACTAATCAATAACAATTGATGCTCGCTGACTGCTCAAGTGCAAACGCGAAGGCCGCGCTTGGCGAATAGGGGTCAGAAACGGACACGGATACACTCTACGTCACCTTCTACCTACTCTGTTTTTTAACCGACTTCAAAAAGGAGGAGACTCTCAATTCGTCTCTATTTTTCTTATTTTTTTTTCGTTTGCTACCTCAGAAGACTACGTAGACTGGGTGAACCGATTTTGATGATTCTTTTTTTATTTGAAAGCTGGTGCTTGGTACCCGTGTAGTGCCGTTTATTAAGTAAATTTCATCAAAATCGGTCAAGCGGTTTTGAGTTACACTCCAATAACTGAAATCGGTGAATATACACAATGACAATTGATCCGGTGAGAAGTAAAAACCATTGAAAATGGAACCAAATGCAACAAAAAAATTTACCAAAAAATGGAACCGACTTAAATACTCAAAAGTGGGAAATATATTTTCCGTAATAATTTTCCCGTGTGGTTCATCAAAATCAGTCAAGTGGTTTTTGAGTTACACTCTAAAAGTGTTACGTCTACTTGGATGACTTCCTAATTGAGAGTGAAAAATTCAGTGAACATACACAATGACATTTGATCCCGTGAGTTGCAAAGGTCACTGAACGGTTGAAATCGGTTCCATTTTCGGTAACATTTTTTTTGTATTATTATACCTGCAAATAAAAATTTAACTATTTGTATATGGCAATGGGATGGTGGAAATGGATTCACACACAAAATTGCAATTCAAAGAGTCTTAAAATAAATGAGATTCTACCTTCGATATTCCCGGTTAGCTACAATATAAGATTCAGCAAAAGTAGAGTTGCCAGTGCCGTAATAGAATCAGCAACGTATTTGTGGTAATAATCACACTGATTCAATACAGATTATAAAGGCGATGGTAATCGCTTACCATCAAGCGCTCGTACCTATACAAGTTTTTTAAATTTTTTTTTCGTAAATAGCACATCAAAATCATAGTTACATAGCAGAATCAATTTGTCCGTTCGAAAAACATCGTTGAAATAAAAAAAGGTCAAATGAAGTTCGAATAATTTGACCGATGGAGTTAGCGAACGCAGCCCCGAGTACTCGTTACGATACGATACGATTATGATACGATTGAATAATAATAAATGTGTTAGGTGAAAGTGAAATCAAATTGGAGTCGTGCTATATGTATATCTATTGCTAACGCTGAAGTAATTGCTAAGTGTAGGAAATAACTGAGAAGTTTTTATGTAACCAGTCAGCGGCAGCCGGAATAGGCCACTTGAGTAAAGTACCCCCAACCTATGCACGTATACATATGAACATTAACATCGCATAAAAGAGAATTCAGAACTCCACGAAGAAAATAAATTTGCTGAACCTAACTAACTCACTATATAAATTTTGAGTATCCAGTCTATCTTCATTTATTGGAGACTAAAGAAAGAGAAGAGAAGAACTAAAAATGTATCAGTCTTCTCGTGAGCACGACCTATGCAACTTGGTGGAAACGTGGAGGTAAATGAACGGTCAATGTGTACTTTCCTACGTCCACGTCCCATGTGTTCTTTCTAACGGCCCGTAGAATGCTATAAAAGAAAAAATAGACTGATTGGTGAACCGTGGTAGGAGAGGTGTTGTTGAAACTGGTGATTTGCATTACATAGTTTTAACCACTGCGAATAGCCGCGTCACGCTCGCTTTGATCGCTCGGCTCGCGCGTTCTTTGGTTTGTTCTGTTCGGTTTCAACAGTGATCTGCGACCCCCTCCGGTGAAGCTGTAAATGCCGGTAGAGGCAAACAGCATTAGTCCGTTAGAAAAAAAAAAAAAAAAAAAAAAGTGATCTGCGATATCACTTATGGCCTGAACTGCCACTATTGCCGTGAAACTTAAAAAAATAATTACTTTTAGCATCCCGTAAAGTAGTTAAACCCGGACCAAATAAACTACTTTTTTTTTACTTTTAGAAAAAATTAAAAATTAATAAAAATTTGTTCAAATCGCGAAAATCGAATAATTATGACAATTTAAAATATTGCCCAATATTTATATCGCAGGCATTAGCTGCAAATTTAATCCTTGCTGTCCGGTAGTAAGAACTAATATCTGATGAGCAAGCCCAATTCGGTCATAAATTTACATATTACAATGTCTCGATAAATTAAATTTAAATACATTGCTGAACTACTGACCCAATATAACAGTTGGATAGTGTCATTAAGCAAATATTCCAATGAGCACTCCTTATACAAGGCGAGCCTCTTAAAATTCGTGACGTGTGCGTTGACGCCAAGTGAGTTGACCTTAAATTTACTCTAACTAAAAGGTTAGCAACATGTACACTATAATAAATTAAATTTACTGTACCAGCGAAAAAATACTTTGCAATACATAAGAATAAATTAATGTCATTGCTATCTCTAGCTATGGATTTCTCGGAAAGGCCACATTATCTACCACTGAAAGAGAAAAATGCTTTGCAATAAATATAAATCATTTTATTGTTGAACTGTGTGTTTAGTCCTCTTCTTCTCGGCAATTGGGCATTCGCTGGACATATGTCCCGCAGTGGATGTCCAATTATTAATTTAAAATATAGATAATTGGACGTTTTAAATTTTGGTGGACTCTCTTAATAACTTAAAGTTATAGCTTACATTTAAGCAAAGCTACGTTTTCAGATTGTAACACTAATTTACGCAAATGATTGTAATTTGAGGACCCACATAATAAACTTATGCTAAATATTGCAGTACCATGACGACGTACCTACATGCTTATAATATTTGTATGTCTTAAGTGAAATATAGCAATTTCTTTTTTTATAAATAATGCATATTAATAAATTAATCTAGAACTCCATGTTGAAATCTCACGAATATTATTTAATAAAGGCACAACGGCGATATATTATTATAATTATATTTTTAAACCTTCAATTTCATTGTTTTATCATGAATACTACCTATGCTCAATATGTTTGTATCTACAACTTTTTTTTTAGTTAGTATGAGTGTAGAGTTAGTATGGGGTGTAGATGCAGATGCCTTGCATATTCGGACAATAATCCGGGCGACATCCAAGAGCTTCGTTATTATCTCTAATTCTACAGAGAAACCGCTTTACAAGCCGGGGCCACAAGTGACCTTAAGCGCCTGTTGCTATTGTACGATCGTGTACCATTCTGCCTTATATTCTATAATTTTGCAGGCACTTAGCGAATCTTGAAAGGCGAAGTATAATAATTGTGTGAATAATTTTATTCATTCACGACTAATATACATGTCATATATGTATGTATTTATTGACTTGAAGTACATACGCCTAGTAATTATAGCAAAGAAAAGACGAACTAGAATAAAGATCAGAATTGACGTTCATGAACATTTTTTTTTACACGCAATCTCCCGCACTGGATTAGATTCCTTGTTTTCCGGGAGGCATTGAAGGCGAAAGGCGCTTAGTGAGTTTTGATGTTTTTTTTGGGTGATGTCATAGGTCCGTTGTTACTTTCTAGTTTATCTGACTTTCATCACGTTAAGTCAGACAGATGCCATGTGATATTACTGTTTACTTACTGGGAACGTGATAGGTCATCGAATAAGTAGTAACGATATCTCACGTAATTCCGGACTCTGACCGCAAGGTGTTGGTAACTAATTAGCTTAACCTGTGGTAAAATATATTTATCTATCTAGATTTGAATGGTAGTAGGGCGCAATTTTCAGTGCCCAGGCAAGGTACTGTCGCAAGTGTCCACATTTAAGCTTTATAGCTATAAAGACTAAATAATAATAATTCCGACCACTGATTCATACAAATGAATGTCGATATTACTACAAAAGGAATAAGGTTTGGTATTGATACGATGATGTGTCGGCACGTGTTAAGCTAAAAAACTTACCCAGATATAGCACGTACGAGCAATTTACGTGTTTACAGAAGCTTAACACCACAAACAAAATAATTCTGGAGCAACTACTCGAATGTATCGGTTATTAGTAAGTATTACATGTGCGAATAGCTGAACTATGCGGTAGTTAATTTAGGTACCCACTATTTCACCCATGTGATATCCCCTTCTGAACATTATGCCTCCAAGATTGGATAGAACCCGACCTATATCCAACCTCCTTCTGCGATTATAGTCAGAACGTCTTTCCGCCTTGTCAGTGGGCGTCTACTCTGTGCTTCCCGTCTGTAGTCTTCTGCATTCAAGAGCCCTTCTTCCCAATCGGCCTTCTGTTCTACGTGCGTGGGTATACACGTAGCGTTAGCCGCTTATGTTTGTCTTGTTTATGAGCGAACCAGTTTTATTTAAAAAATATGCTAAGTAACAGTTTTGACACTTGTGACCAAAACTACATGTAAAACCATTATTGAATTTATTTAGTATTAGTAGATTACAACATGGCTAAGCAAAAGGATACATTAAACTTAGCTTAGAATCTATATGCGAGCGTTAGTCATATCTCGAGATTAGAATGCATGCCTATTTCTGGTTTAACTAACTTGTTAGTCATACACTTCTTGTACATCCGAATCATTGTACCCTTTAAAGAATGAGACATTTTACCGTTGTCATCTTCATGGAAAGATAACAAACTATACATTTGATGATTTATCGAAGCGGTGGGAGCGTCGCGTCGGCTGTCAAACTGACGGACGCTGGTTTGATCACCAACGGCTGGAGCTTCCGGTGAAGGTTACAACATCCTTATTAAATTCCCAGCATGGTGGTAGGGTACTTTTTTGTACTTGCCTGGGTAGCTACCACCCTCAAGTTTGAAATACTTTCACTAAACACATATGTCTTCAGGAAGCAGTCCTTGGGAGTCCATATCTATAAATTTCCTGGTGGTTAAACGTTGACGCAAATATGCCAGTGCAGAAAAGTTTGTTAAGATATTACAGCATTTTCACATTTCTTGATGGCCAATTTCGACCAACCGATCGATCGAAAATGTTCATATTAGTACGCCGTATTACATTCTTCCAAAAAGATGTTGAGCACTTGAGTAAAGCAATTATAGTAAGGGGCCTATATATACTATGAATAAAAAATCCTGTTGCCGATACGATAGGGAGTACGCGCTAAAAATATGTAACAGTCATAGATCTATGCGGACCTTATAAGGTCTAATGCAAAAAGTTTATTTTATGATAAATACGTATTTTGCAGTGGTTTCCTCAACAATGGATCATAAAACCATAAAACCCTAAAGCAAACAAACAAACGCTTCACACTCACATCTCCCCACAAGGATTTTGGGTGTTGGAAGGCATGGACACACACAATCACGTTAAAACACATCCAAGAACCGAGATAATATGTATGCTTATCATATAAATGTTTACGCCGGTAGAGATCCGAACCCCAGGGGCCCGAAAATGACTTAGTAATGAAAACGTAATGTCTGCCGGTTTATCCCTATTCCATTATTTAGGTGCGTGGCGAGTTTAATATAGACCGCACATAAATCAATGCTTTTAAACATTGTGGTGTAGAGTAACACAAAAATAATACCAGCTGCGGCAAGCTTATGAGGATCATAACGATTCGAAGTGTGCTTTCGGTAGAAATGTTATAGGAAGCGCAATTTACATAGTTACTATTAATTAATCTGTGAAAGAACGATCGATGGGCGCCTTAACAGCTGCATGAATACAATAGGATTCAGATTATGACTGTGCATATTTACCTACACGTTGTAGTTAGGTACTCTATACTTTTTTAAATATGTATAAAGATATTTGTAGTTGGAGTGTGTGTGATGTAAATTCGAAGAAGCAGTACTCAGTACGACTGTCATCAGTAAAGCATGAATGGACGTTATTTTTAAGCACTTTAAATTTGTAACTATCGCCATATTTATAAGCTCACTAGGTCCACCCCGCGTAGTCCAGATAGTATCTGGACTACGTATAGACACACCGATAATATGACTAGACACCCTCTAGACTCATTTCAGTATCACTACATATTTTTGTGGCACATTTTGTAATATAAAATTGTCCGATTTGTTTCACCCTCCTTAGATTATTCAATCTTATTCATATCATGAAGGCTTGAATGACAATAAACAAAAAAGGATACAATAGCACCTGAAACATCTCTATATTCAGTAAAGGAGTAACATTTTATTCTAATTAAGACTAGTACATAAAGTCACATGGTTAAAGTTAAAGGTACATAAAAACATTCTATCCCAATGATGTTTTATATAATATCATTGTTCTATCCTTATAAAATGTTGGTAAGCAACAACATTTTATCATTGTTCTATCCTTATAAAATGTTGTTAAGCAACAACATTGTATAACTCTTTGGGTAATAGTTTATAAATAATAATAAAATAATGTGTGTGGCCTAAAATCTTTATAACGTTATGATGTTAAGGACAAATCCATCAAATATCTCACTTGATGGTCAGTGACGATGTGATCGAGTATGTAATCACGCTAGATCTAGAATGTTTACTTGTTCTCAAGGACTGCTGCCTGAGCACACTATGTGTTTGGATAGTTTTTTTAGCTTGAGAGTGGTAGACAGGCAGGTACTGCAAAGCGTTTGGTGGGGACCCAACGAGCGTCGGTCAGTTTGACAGTCAAGTTATATGTAATTTACTGATTTGGGCATGGTTTTATAATTAATCTTATACTATCTGGACTACGTATGAAAGTGGACTGTGGTTTTCCTGCTACTACAAGAACCGTATTTTTTCGGGATTAAAAATAGACTATGTCGTATTCCAGACTATAATCATTTTAAAATTCATTTAGATTCGTAATAAAATGTAATACCCGCGAAAATATAAAATATAAATACACGATTAAATCCGTCTAGTTATTTAATTTCTATGAATGTTCTATTCTACCAATGCTACCATAGATATACCGTAGGTTCTACTTATGAGCCAGCGCCGTATTTTATTTAGAAAGATATCATTCTTACATAAAACATTTTGAACAGCACAGAAAGAACTTCTACCGAATAATAATGTATAGCGCACATCAATGATTTAATTTAAAAAAGCAGATGGGGCACTAACTTCTTGGGCGGGGACAAAATAAATCAGGTTCACCTATGTTTATGTAATTCGTTTCTTTATTAATTAATTAACACACTTTTACTAGCATACCCTACATCTATTAAAAGTGATTTTCATCCCCTTTGAAACGTCGAATTATTTTTAAAATTTGCACCGATGACAATGCAATAATTTATAGTTTGTCCCAATTTACTTACCAGAATCTCCAGGATTAGCGATTTTGTAGTTCAGCTAACTACAAAAGCGTGTTGTTAGGTTTTTAAACTATTATTCGCAAGCGCACTACGAGTTGTGCAGCGTGTAACATGTTTCTGACTAAATCTAATATTAGTATACAGAAACAATTTCATTAAGTACAATCAGGCAAGCCGTTCGGAGTAGTTCGGAGAAAGGAAAATGGCAAAGATTTTTCATCCATATCATAAGTGTAGTGTAGGTACTGTTACTGAAGGAATTGATTGACAAAATTCTTCAGCGAATCCGTGGGCAAGAGTCACAAAACCGTATACAAAAGCTAGTTCTCTAAAACTTTATTTTGTCTTACATTCACCGTAAAAGCTACATTTAAAGCATTATTATAAAAATCGAACGCTGTAATTTCAATTTGCACGCGTGTCGATTTTTTTTAAATAATTAAAACATACACACTACAGACTCAACGGTCCGTACCTTTTTTTGATTACATTTGGTTGTTTACTATTATGCGTACTACGCAACAGGTGTGAAGTTAATCTAGATGAACTAAATAACAACTAATTGAAGTTACTAACTAAGTGAGTTCACACTATATGATACCATAACAATATTTTCATATTTAATTCTACCTACGCTATTACATTGTGTGATGACTATATTATATTTACTTATTATAATATTAAGTTACTACTTGACAAATTTAGATATTTAATTTTTGGCGTATGTCTAAACTCAAGAGTTCCCCGATGACTTCATTATTTCTATCTTTTATTGCCATCTTGACATTATATTCCCATATTTGTTTCCCGATGGTCTGGGTTATTCGCCGGAAGAAGTATGTCGACGTGTGTCGATTGAATCACCTAAGTATATAATATAAATTAAACATTTCTAGGAAGCAGAGGTCCAAGTTACTGATAACGTATATACGTACTTATAATTAATTATTCTGAATTCATACGCCTGTATAGAAATCATGCCATTAACACACTATACATTTCGATGGTGTCCCTAAAAGGCGCGCATTTGCACAGTTTTAGTCTTTGGAACCGGAAACTACAGCCGGATGCGCAACAGACGTGAATAGATTGAAAAATTTGAATGAAATCACTCTTAATGCTTGTCAGAATCAAATTTAATCAAACATAGTGTTAAAAAAAATAGAATATTACTTTTTATTTCCACTTTTACTATTATACTTTATACATGTAAAAAAGAGTGATGAGAGTGAGAGAAGCAAGAGATATTTATCCGGCCAGGTATGGGCTGCTATAGCTCAGTTGGACAGAGCGACAGGACGGTATTCTGTAGTCGTGGGTTCAAGTCCCACTAGCAGCCGAATTTTTTCCTTCAAATATTTGAACATAAGTTCTTCCTAGCATATGGTTAATGCGATACACAATAAAAACTCTTAAGATATTTATCCGGATCGCAACTACCTAGTAGAAATCCTTACCTAACCCCTGCCTACCCTTCTAGAAGTAGGTGTGACGTTGTAATAAATCACACTAATATTATAAAGGCGAACGTTTGTTTGTCTGTTTGGCGTTTGTATGTTTGTTACTCCTTCACGCTGAAACGGCTGAACGGATTTGCATGAAATTTGGAATGAAGCACATGGGCTACTTTTTATCCCGAAAATATTGACTGTTATCGTGGGATGACGGGAAGACATAATAATCGTTAATACCACGTACCATTTCACCACAGCTAACACAGCGGGGTACAGCTAGTCAATAATAGTTGAATGAGCTAACACTCATTGAATGATTGCATGACAAATAAGTCGTATAGACTACAATGTATGATGATTTATTCAAACCTTCACTCACGGCAAACAAACAAGTTCTTGCAAAAGTGTCGTCTAAATGTACCCATAGACACGCATGCGAATCGTCAGGTCAAAGGCGTGTAATTAATTTTGACTCTGCTACCGTTTTCTTATACTTTGAACAAGGTTATGATGTATAATTATCAAGTAAGTTGATACATCTGTCGTTGTTGAAACGAGACACTGTCGCGTTCGACTCCCCAGTTTCATATTACCCTGAGGAATGGGGAGAAACAATACGTCATCCAGACTCCTGTATGGTTTCTAGAATTTTTTACTGCGCCTTTTGTGTCTCCCCGTTTGAATAGGGAGGCGGGAAACGTGCTTGTTAGTAAACTTTTACATATATACATGTACTAGCGGTCCGCCCCGGCTTCGCACTGGTAAAAATATCAAAATTAAAAATTATAAGGATCCCTAATTTTTTTTTAATATATCTTATATAGACTATATCACCCGGGGATAGTGTAGCTTCCCATCAGTGAAAGAATTTTTCAAATCGGTTATTATCGGTATACTCCGCTCTATAACCCGCCTGCCAAGCGTGGCGAGTATTGGCAAATCCCCCCTATATGGGGGAGGCACATTTCCAGCAGTGGACGCACATGGCTGAGAGAAGATCTAGCTGTGGACTTCCTGCATCTTTAATGACGATTATATCATTGTATATACATATGAATTGATTGTAACATTACATCTCTCGCTACTCGCTAGGTACGGTATAATGATTTTGGCAGCTCGTGACAGTGCCAATCGTACATTGTAGACAATGTATTTCCGTGAAATCAATTCAAGACCGACACCCAAGAGGCTATAAACTATCGTGACAAGATCTAATTTGCTATCTACTAAGAAATTCAGGAAGCCATCAGCCATGCCTACCACGAATAGTCACTCGCGGCCAAAACAGCTGTAATTATTAGATACTTGGTATACCGTTTCTATTCTTATCACGAAGTAAGAAATCCACGCCCAGAATGCATCAAATAAAAACATACAGGTTTAAATCGAATCACAAATCGTTTGATACAACGCAAGAAAGATGTTCCAGCAAAAACTGGACCTTGGGGATCTTCAGTAAAGGAGCGTACAATTGAATCAAAGATTTACGACGGCAATTTTATTTATACGCAACAGAATTCTAAGAATGAGTTGCGTGAAATGTATTCTTGGTTTGTAATTTTTTCTTCACACAGTACAGCCATACTTCCATCACCCTTCCTCTACCATATTAGTAACTTCATAAAACCACCCAAATAATCGATTTCGGGATCCACACTAATATGGAAAATATGAGACCGGCCTATTTAAAAAAAATTCTTTTGCTATTCATAGTAGGTACGTAAAAAACATAATAATTATATAAAAAATAGGCATACAATATCTCCAGCGGTGAAAATCCTATGACTAAAATGATGACGTAAAAAATCAAAAGACGCTTCCATCTGGAGAAGAGGACTTGACGTAGTGTTTAAATTATTATTTTTGTATAAACTTTACAGTTGCTATAGTTCTAACTCGTGAACCTTTGTTAAATTGAAAAGCATTCCCTAAACCCCAAATTTAACACACGGCTGAAATAATATATAAGGACAAAAGTCAATGACTAACGACAAATTTAACCCAAAATCATCGGGACTCATCGATTGAGTCATTTTATGTACATCAGAGAATCAAGAGATCAATTGAGTATACAATATCTTAGAGTAAACGCACAGCCATTCTCCTGTTATACCTGAGTGGGACTAAACTATAAATTGTTCTATAGCAAACAACATGTGCAAACTAACGCCTAGCAGTGTAGCTGTAGATTTTTAACCAAACATCCGCCACCCCGAGACCAAATGTGCAGTTCTAAATATAGAAAGTTAAACATCTGAGGGGAATTTGGGAGGTTCAAAGACCTCGCGAACCGGCTCGTGCCACGATAAAGTATTCCATAATATGGGGGAACGCGACTTAATGGCACCAGAGTTGAAGTTCATGGGCGTGTGGTCGTCATCGATAATGCAGACGATGAAAGATATACCAATTTGACGGAAGATAGTGTCTATTAACAGGTTGATGACAGGGTTTTTGTATCGTAATGCTAAAATTTATCGATAACGGAGATGGTAAAAACTAATTGGGTTGTCATAATGCTTAATAATATTTTTTTTATTTTTTTTAAAGATTATAAGCTTGCGTTTGACCACTGTCTCACCTGATGTTAAGCGACGACGCGGTCTAAGGTGGAGCACGCAAACTTAGAAGGAACCTATTCACTCGCGACTTGAAGACTCCGGGGTTGTACATATCGGGAAACACAGACTCAGGCAGTGAGTTCCACTCTCACTGCCTGAGACAGTGGCAGTACGCATTATAAAACTGGAAGCAAAACGCTTCGTGCGTAATGGTGGTATATCTACCATGTAGCGGTGGCGCATAGTCGTACGTCTGGTTGACCGATGATAGAATGGAGAAGGTGGAATTAAATTATGTAATTATAATTGTATTATAATTGAGTTTATACTGTCAGACTATTAATATAGTCTAATATAGGTCTAATAACTATTTAATAATAGTACCTACCGCTATTACGGTCGGTAACGGTGAAAACGATTATGCAGAAGAATTGTTTCGAAATATAAAGGACAAGATGACCAGGCGATGATAATCAAAGGAAATGATTCAATGTTTGCAGAAATGTAAATCCTAAATTCTGATTCACTTTGCAATGAGTCGTGTGTTCATACTTCACTGCTGTTACCTATGTTTGTTTTAGAATTCTCTGGTAGGTAAATATGATATAAAGGTATAATGTATGCATGTGTAATAAAAATATAAGACTTATCTTATATATAAGCTAGAAATTGTGGAATAAAATATATATATATATATATATATATAGATACATACTCTAGGGTCTTGTGTAAGTAGTTCTCGTGCGTATTGGCATTTGTCCAGGCCTATAAATGTCCTGTGTGGCTAATTCTCAGTGCAGCTCGGTTCCATAGGCAGCTTTTCAAATATACAACTAATTATACTTACATTTTCTATAAAAATTATCTATTTTCACAAATATACACTTACACACCTTACCCATGTCTACGCTTGTTCAAATATTGCCATATTAGTACTTACCTAGTTACAAATTAAACACACATGGTTTCGAGCAAAAGTAACTATATTAACATCTCCTTACAAATAAATAAAACCTGTTAAACTTATTTTATAATAAGACATTAATGAGTATCATAATAAGTAACCCAGCATTGTGAAGTGCTTGTAATTTTTTTTTGTCTGCCTGTTGCAGATATTATATCGAATGGATAATAATTATTTTACCTATGTACCTACCGCTTACTGACGTTAATCAGTTTATGAAATGTTTTCGTATAAACTAAGTATATTTTTTTGTCATATAATTAGGTACTTACGTACTTATACTTTTTGTCAATAAAAAAAACACCAAAGACACTTTATATTAATAATCATTTATAAGAAAATGATGTATTATGCAATTCAATAATAACGGCTTTATTAAATGGATAGAAATATTGTGTAATTTATAACAAAAATATCAACTTTTCTTTTCTATCTTTGTCTTTCGTCACAATTAATTCCCGAAACAGCTAGACTGTTTTTGCAAACGGATTTTTCATGTAAAAGTCTTCACTGCCACATAGCTAATGTTATAACTTATCCGTAAGTAGTAGCATAAACACATTTTCACGCTTTTCTTTCAGAGAATCAGGGTTCCGCATTAGTCAGGTAAAAAATCTACTATCTCGCGGGTGAAGTCGCCAGCGCCACTTAGTTATGAAAACGTAATTGGCATAGTTGCCAGGTCTTGCAAGTATTCAGGACTCAACGACTGCAGGTAACATCATGACATCACTAGCAAGGGTTAACGAACACCATACCAAAGTTCATGGTCAGAAGTCAATTGACCTAATTCACCAGGATGTGATGTATTCAAATTATCCACTTACAGAATCTACGTAATGGGAGTTAAATGCAGATAAAGCAATGTGTTTGCCTTAAGGAGTATAAACTGTGTAATTATGAAGCTTTTACTAGCGTCGAACCTTCTTTGGTGGTCCCAGATTTGATCAAGTTAGTAAAGATTAGAATCTTTTTACGGCATGACGTAAGATTTGTTGTTCGATAGAAACATTGAAAGAGAAGAAGAAACTCTAGGGATAGAAATAATAATATATGAGACCGTCCAATAGATAAAGTCCAAGCAACTTCTATTACGAAAGAACTTATATTCATGTTTCCCCGCGTTGGAAAAGTCTTTGTTAAATGAGAAAAGTTATCGAATTCGGTTTAATGTTTCTCTTAATTTCCACAAAAATGTTGAAAATGTTCCGCCGAAAATGGATTATATAATGTTGAAACTAAGTAAATATAAACATGCTCAAATAGTAATAGGCCAGGGAAAACTGTAACAGCGTGTGCAAATATATTTTTTTGGTATAGTGTGAGAGAACAACTTGTTCTGCCAACCCCATCTAGTATGGGACTGAGGACAAGGACAAGAAGAAGAAGAAGAAGACATAAATAAAAAGTATGAACTGTTCCTTCAGATATAAGGTAGATGGTTCAGTTTCAGTTTCAATCATTTATTGCATCATATATGAATTTAGGATCTCAAAATATTATAACAGTTCACATATGTCCCTGGAAGGGTATGGCAATATGGGTGAGAGCGAACCAATATATCTTAGTGAGTCTATAATTATAATATCTAAACTAGTTGTCATAATTATCCTTAAAAAATTCGTCGAGGTCATAATAACATTTTTTTAATAAAAATAATTTTAATTCATTTTCAAAGTGTCTGTCATTCTCTTCTGCCTTCAAGCTGCCTGGAATTTTGTTATAAATTTTTACCGGTTTATTGCAAGACTTGTGCAGTGCAGTTATTTTAGATCGTCTTTATGAAATAATAAGCTAGAAAAAGCTTATAAGCTTGCGTTTGACCAAATCACTGTCTCACTTTGTCTAAGACGTAACACGCAAATTTTTATTAAATGTACCGGAATTCACTCGTGAATTTAATACTCTAGAATGGTACCTAACGGGAAACAAAGATTCAGCCAACGAGTCTTCTTGGCAGTATGCATTATGAAAGTTGATGGAAAACGCTTCGTGCGAGAAGGATAAAATAGCGAAGGAACATATGTATAAATTATCTAAACATAAACCACGCTAAGAGAATGTATATTAGTACTTAGCTACCAATAAGCGATGGCAGATTGCCGTACGTCTATTCGAGCGATGATGGGGATGGCGGAATTAAATTACATATGTAATTCTACTCTAATGCACAACGCGTTACGTTAATATTCCTCAATAGTAATTAACTATTCCTTTACATAATCTACGTTATATAGACACTCACTCTTACACATTGCATACAAAACACATAACTTTCTTAGTGTGTAACATAAACGAGGAAGGTATAGTTCAATATTCCTCATCGACAAATACGTATGTATATTAATAAGTACGTTTTCAATAACATGGGAGTGTGAAACAATGGACCACACACACAGCGTATGTGATATTGTACGGTAACCTTTGGTCGAATTAAGGAAAAGGTCATATTTTTATGGCCATGGAGGTCACAAAGTGGAAAAACATTTTTCGGTGTATTGTATGAATGGATCATTCGGTACACACATAAGTATTAATATAAATCTTATTCCAAAAAATGTATCTTCATTTACAATGAGGTATTCTGTTGGCAGCACCACTTACTGTTTTAAAAACGTTACTAAGTATTGTTTTGTTTGGTTTTATATGTTTTACCAAGATCGAACCCACCTCACCAAAATACTTTCAGGATTATATACTATATTTTTGTTCATGGACGAGCCAACTATTCGCCGAATTCACATGAATTCGGCGAAAAGTTGACGTGTCCAAAAATGACTTATAGGGTTGAATGAAAAATATCCCATACTATGTTAACTATCATATCCATCATAAGTGCTGTCGTAGATTTGAAACTGATGTGTTGCTGGTGTAAATAATATTCTGCAAGTCAATATATACCTACGTAAGTTTATTAGGTTTTGCTTACAAGTTGACTTTGCTATTTCGATGACAAATTAATAATTATTTCGCAACATCACAAGTTATTGTAATCTGATTATCATAGCTCACCTTGCAGATTCGAGAATTCCAAGATAGACTCTACCTTTCCGAGTGCAGATTCAACAAGAAAAATCGGTATCTACATCCAGATGAAGGTGTTTATATACACTTAGTATTCTACTCAGATACTCAGGCGCCTCACTTGTAAATAGATTATTCCCCAGTTAGCGGCTCGGATCACGACTTGAATGATGGAGCACGCTGTGTATAGATCGCTGCGCGGAAATTCATTCGTAGGTAGGTACCTATAAGGTGGGTAAACTTTGTCCATCAAGAATCAGAAAATTGTAAAAAAGCCTGAAGGTGACAATTTAGATGTAATCAAATATTAAGAGAGAGAGAGAGAGAAGTAGATAGAGATAGATATAAAATAAATAAATTGCGAAATTATTTAAAAGAACAAGACAATTTTTTTGTGTACTATATCTTTATCACAGACTTTATGGTCACAGTGGCGGATTAGCCATACAGCAAGAGTAGCAAATGCTACGGGCCTCGCGAATTTGAGGGCCCCGCAGATCAATGCTTTCTGACCGTAATTGAAATCATGTACAGTACAATTCTAATGTGACTAGTATTATTAACAGCAAGAAGCACGAGGCTCTGCAGCTCCAGTTTACAAGCTTTTATTAAATACCTATTTAGATATTTACAATATTGTTTCCTAAACCTTAAAATTCCCTTTCGCACTAAGTTGTCGTGCGAACAATGCGAACAACAATAAAAATGAGTTGAGGAACACGGTGACGCAAAAAAGTCTTAATCACCTCATGACCTCACTATGGAATATCGAATACGATTTACTTTAAAAGTCGATATGAAAGATATTGTTAGTAAATTAATCAAAAAGAAATTATTAAAAAAACATGGTCCTTTTGGTAAAATTTTCTACAGGCCCCGCGCTGTCTTAATCCGGCACTGCATGGTCAGGTTCTTATTTAGGTAATTCAAAGCCCGTCCATTCCATGATAGGTATCTATGTGTGATAAATGGAACTGCATTTGATTGACCATGATGTCCCTGTATTCAGGATCAAGCTGAGATATCAGGTACTTATATATACTTTTAACGGCGAGAAAAGGTCCTTGATTTCAGGCCGGCTTCAATCTTTAGTGAGCTCGTTGCTGGAATCAGAACACTTCTCGGACCGTACTTTGTACACCACTAGTAAATACAGTGTTTACTTACAGTATTGATATGAGTACCTAATTATTATTATTTATTTTGCAAAGATTATTATGCATTTAAAAATAAGCACAGTTGTTACTAACCAACTGAATCGCTGCATTTGTTGATAGGGAAGAAAACAAATGTTATTTTCCTTAAGCTAAGCCGATTGTTTAAACAATCTGCTTGTGGTCACTGAAAAGGGTAAAAAAAATGTTTTACCCAAAAATGGAACGCACACCACATATTCAAAAGTGCGAAATAACTTGTCGAGGTCGGTACCATGAGCACAATATTTTGATAATAGGTATGTATCAAGTCCTTCGTAAGATAAAAAGTGTACGGTCTACCTAGTTTTTAAATTATTTTTTAGACATGCCGTGTGTAGGTCAAGATTTCTTTACTAGCAGTTTTCAAATCATTATTCTGAACGAAACCATACGTGAAATGACTCCATATTAACGATGTTTAATTAATGAATAACCAATAACACGTTCGGATAAAAGAAACAAAATCATTGTTATTGTTACGCACATACCTTGAAGAAGCAGTCGTATTGGACGCCGGTATTCCTTTGTAAACATTCACTGTATTCACTAGTGCACTGTATTTATAAATTCACGGGCACTCGCGCGAGTTCGTAATTATTATTTTTATGCGACAGCTGTGGGTGTGATATGGGGTTGTTGGGTCAGATGTGTCCTTGAGGGACGCACGCCATGTTGGCGGGACGGGCGCGTGGCGACTGCATGCGCGCGCACCGCCCGCCGCCCTTGCGCAGCGCTTGCGTGCGTCACCCTATCCAATTCCATTATACAAACTATTGTTTAATCTGTACCACATCCCATCGGTATCGGGAAGGACTCAAAAGATCTCGGTATCATTATTACTTAATCTGCGATGCGATATCCTTCCGCTTATTCCTATCTGGGTACAACACAAAAGTTCATAAAGTAAATACCTAGGTTCCTAGTATGAATGTATAAAACACGGGAATTACTCACGTAATAAGTCAGAGGGTTCCGACTATAGTTATAGCATATAAACTTAAGTTTACTTTTTACTTAACTATAATATACACCTAGTGCGGTATAGCACCGCACTAGTCGGCACCGCTTGAAAGCTCATCATTCACATAATTATTATTGAATCACGGAGGTTACATCTGTGCGATTCCACAGATCGTTTTTGCCACACAATGCAAAATGTGGAACGAGCTGCCTCCCTCGGTATTCCGGCGTTGCTAAGACATAGAATTCTAAATAGGAGAGTGAACGGAGAGAAGTGAGAGTCTTAAGAAGGATTGGCAACGTATCGTAGTTCCCCCTGTATTACAGATATCCATAGGCGGCGGTGATCGCTTACCATTAGGCGGCCCGACTGCTTGTTAGCCACCTATTTCATAAAAGAAACTCATTCAAGAAGAACACAACAAGAGTAGAAGGTACGCGTAGGTACTTCGTATATGCATATAAATTATATTTTGAAGGAAAAGCTTCATAATACTTAGTTATTTTGAAATATACCCGTCTGTCCCCATGATCTGTCCCCCCATGGGGACAAACGGAAAGAAAATTACTGTCTGTCCTCCGACGAGCGGACACCACCGGTCACACGTGTCACCGGGGGGACAGACGTTATATACTAGAATTAAATAATTTCGTCTGTCCCCCGGGGGACAGACGGTATTGTTCAATACAGGTACATTTTCAGTACCTTTTGACCTTCCCGCGCTCCGACGCTCAATATGTTATTATAATGTCATGTTAGGCCTTCTTAACTGACTTCAAAAAAGGAGGGTTCTCAACTCGACCCGTATGTTTTTTTATGTTTGTTACCTCAGAACTTTCGACTGGGTAAACTGGTTTTGATGTTTCTTTTTTAACCGACTTCAAAAAAAGGAGGAGGTTATCAATTCGACCCATATGTTTTTTATATTTTTTATTTGTGTGTGTTACCGCATAACTTCCGGCTGGGTGAACCGATTTCTGATCGTTCTTTTTTTATTTGAAAGCTGGTGCTTCCCGTGTGGTCCCATTTGGTCCCCCCCACCAAAAAATTGAACCGACTTCAACACTCAAAAGTATGAAATAACTTGTCGAAGTCGGTACCATGAGCACAATATTTTGATATCAGTTACTTTTGAACTATCATGGTACCGACATCACCAAGTTATTTCATACTTTAGAGTGTTCAAGTCGGTTCCATTTTTTTCGTAAATTTTCGTAAAAACTTTTTATTACTCATAATATTACACATGTGGTGGACATAAGATTTTTTTTTTTACCTTTTATTTATATATTTTTTTGTTGATCACAAAGTTTTTGTAGATATGTTCTTTATTATTGTAGTTTATACTTTGGTTCTATAATAAATAGTTTTCGCAGCGCATGCGACGAAAGTGAGGTAAGTCCAACTTTGAGAAAGAGCCCAATCGTCGAACCCAACTCGACTGGGCAGCGTTCGGGAAGCTAAGAGACGTTTTCTCGTCCAAAATACCCAATCCCTGAAAACTAAGGTCTTCGAACAGTGTGTGTTACCAGTGACTATGGGCCTTCTGAGCAGGCTCAGAATCGCACAACGAGCTATGGAGAGGGATATGCTCAGGGTTTCTCTACGTGGTCGAATCAGAAATGAGGAGATCCGTAGAAGAACGCAAGTCACCGATATAGCCCAGCGGAATAGCAAGTTAAAGTGGCAGTGGGCAGGACATATAGCTCGAAGAACTGATGGTCGTAGGGATCGAAAAGTTCCGACCAAGCATAATTGGAGCGGCATTTTTCTGTTTATGAAAGATATGGATATAAAATCCATAATTATGCGTATGGAAGGATGGTTGACTTGAGGATCTAATACAGATACCTAATTATTTCTTATTTTTCTGTCTATAGAAAACGGGACCTATACGGCTTTTTCGTCCGTATTTTTGCTTCCAAATGTGTTCCCGAACGCAAAGAAAGCCGTTTCCGTCCGAACACTTTCGCATTCAAAAAGTAAGGCGAACTTCGTAAAGTCTCCAGACAGCCAATTGCTGTCCGGAAATTTTCCGTCAGTGTTGCCAACATAACAGACTATCTAGCTGATTTGGCTACGTTGGAAACGGGTTAAAATTAAATTAAAGACGGGATATAAAACGGGGAAAAAACTCTATATAATATACTTATACGTAATGGTAAAACTCACTGTGGTTTGAGAGACGAGAAGAGACCTTGAAAACACTGAAAATCATGACGATTTTTAATTTTAAGCTATTCAATACTAATTAATACTTTTATAAAAAACGAGAAGAAGATTATAAAAAACTTGTTTGTAGCACTGTTTTGGAAGTTTTCTCAAAGCAAAACAATTGATTTGATAGTTGAAAACATTTGACAAGCGCTATACTTAAAATACTAAGGATCATTACGAGTGTGAGTAACTATTTTCATCCCAGCTATACGGGGTCAAATCAAATCAAACTATATTTATTTTTAAGTAAGGGTCCGTGTTTTTCGTAACGTAAAAATGTTTTGACTCTTTGATGCCGGCCCCGACCACTATAATTGGCACTAACTTTATTTCTTGTTGTATTAAAAGTTTTATTACATTAGATTTAGATAAAAAGCTAGTCTTGCGGATGGAGCGAAGCCGTCATCCTGGCGGTTGCTGATTTAATGCTCACCCCCGGCTTGTGCTTCTAATGAAGTAAGATTGTTATGAAATCCAAAATATGGTGGTAGGGTACTTTTCAGTACCCACCTGGCTAACAACCACTAACTAAGTCGGCAAAACAGTCACCAAGAACAATAAGTTCAAGCAGAGTCCTACATAGCAAGTGAATATTATGTCCTGAGTGATTTCACGTTCGACCATATTGTCACTGACCGTCATTGTGATACGGTGAGAAAGAGAGAGAGTGTCACAGAGTGAGTGGTTAATTACTAGATCTAATTAAACGAATACTACTAACACATTTCTTACAATATTAAAAAAAACTTGCTGGCCGCTTGCCTTTTGCCACAGCTTGCCTATAAAGCAATAGGGTTGTTGAACTTTTTTAAAATGTATTTAATAAATTATTCAGGACACGTACCCTTTTAAATAATCCAGAGAGATTCTGAATGTGAGTTCCTGTGATGATACACGTCGGCTTTTTGAAATATCCAGAGAGATTCTGAATATGAGTTCCTGTAATCCTGAATTTCTATATTCTTATAATTCTGCATTCCTAAGTTCCTGTGTTCTCGAGCTCCTGTATACCTATATTCCTGAGTTCCTGAATTCCTGGTTCCCGAGTTCCTGTGTTTCTGAGCTCCTATATACCTATATTCTTGAGTTCCTCAATTCCTGGTTCCTGAGTTCCTGTATTCCCAAATTCCTACCTTCCCCTCTTTTTCTGGAGTCTTAATTGTATAATTCGTGTTTTTACATAATCATTTGTAAATATACTGTACTGTTCTTATTTTCTGTCTTTCCTTTTTAACCTTAATGATTCCTTAGGTAGCAATAAGATGGCAAAGGATAAGAAAGGGAAAGCTTCTCTGGAATAACTGGTGACTTACTATCATCGATAGCTACGTGGTCGTAACGTTACAGTTTGGCGGCCAGCCGGTAGCGGGTTAGAGCATTTGAGTTATCTATAGGCTACCAATAGCTAGTAGATTGTTCAAATGTTATTGTAGCAGCTGCAGTATTGTAATGTGTTATTAGTGTATACTTTATTTTAATAAAGGCATCTGCAAGTTATAAAAAAAAATTACAATTTGGTTTTCTGTGGACAACAAACAACAACATACTTTTAAACACATACTACTTATATATGATGTCCTGAGTCCAGGGGCTGTACTATCAGCTTTGTAAAAACCATACAAGTTCCGAGCAGTTCTAAAACCTGCATGGTTTTTACAAAGCTGATAGTAATGCCCCTGAAATCCCTCGTCCTGTTAATCTCATATATCTACTCTCTTTAATTTTTACGCCACTTGTTTATATTTTGTGTCCTTTTATTAATTCTAATAATATTCGTTTGTAGATATAATAACTAAAATGTATGGCATTTAATCTAAACTATGTATTATAATATGTAATTATATTTTTATATTCTTATACCAGGCATTTGTTCGTATACCGTACACTGGCCATACATTAACACTGGCAGAGAAACGCTACATGGCACGTAAAAGCATAGTTACACTATGGTGCAGTACTCTATTCTCAGTATATAGTTACTTATCTATGACTCTATTTAGTTTTTAGCAGAATGTAATACTACCGAGGATTTTTGTTAGTTTAGTTTGTGAATGTGATGGTAAAAGAACATACTGTAAAATACTGTTTGTTTAGTGCGTGTGTTTCGCTTTTTTTTCAGTGTTTTGGTTTTTCCACGCTTTTCGACAGATTTTACTGACCGAGCGTGTATAATAATGCCTGAAGAGTCTAAGAACAACCCGTGAGTTTATTTACCTTTAACTGAAGGTGTTGGTTACAAGTTCCTACTGACTGAATATTGTTGGCTTTTCAGGGACAAGAAGAGGAATGGTCCTAAAGAGCAAAGAAAACCACGTAATTCGCGTAACCAGGCAAGAAAAGTTGAAAGAGAGACCGACAAAATTGAAGTATCCAAGTCTGCACCAAAAGGTACCTGATATCATAGCTTGGATGTGTAATTGAAATTGTGTTTCTACACTACCTACGCACAATAACTAAGATTTATCGCATCTTATATCTACTTGCATTTACCTAAACTATTATTGTGAAAAAACTAAAAGTTAAAGTTAAGTCGCATCATTCTGCAGCTTAGTAGGTATATTGGTAAATAAGTCTAAGCTAAAGGTAGATCAAACTCGATTGTAATCTTGGTAATACTAAGGAGCAGGGGCGAATTAGCCACATAGCAAGACTAGCAAATGCTACGGGCCTCGCACATTTGAGGGCATTATTAAATATGTATTTACAAGTCCTTTTGGTAAAATTTGCTGCAGGCTCTGCGCTGACTTAATCCGGCACTGCTAAGGAGTTATAATCATAGACAAATATTACTATAATGTGTTCCAAAATCTTAGATATTTTATGTAAACAGAAGGGATCACAGTGAAAAAAATAATTTATAATAGTAGTTGACTATATTTACCAAAAAGACATTTAAATAAGTACTTGTTTCTAGTCGTAATCTGCTCAATTCCAAAATAAATTGCACTGAGAGATTAGATATTAAATATATAATTAGAACTCTAATATGCTTCTCTCTAAACTTGACATTAGTGCAATTGTGCTTTGTGGTGACCCTTGTTGGTGATTTTTATTACTATTTATCTTCTTATTGTTACTGTTTTTTTAGTTTTTCGGGTTTCTCATGCTCAAGGGCCTTGTGTCAGCAACAAATAATGATGAGTGAGTTTTCCGTCCAGTATGGTGTCACCATATTAGCTACACATTAATAGTTGAAGATGAAATGTGCCAATTCAACAACATAATTTATCATATTAGCGATAAATTTATCATAAATTTCAACCAACCGGGCTTTGAATTAATCAGTTTTTCAGAATTATCAGAATAATAAATATTAAGTAATGTATTACTATTTAATGTTTATTTAAACATAAATACAACTACCTTGTTTTTAGTTTTTTAATATTTATTTATTAATCAGTAAAGTTGTAACTGTAATTGTTGTTTAAGAGGCATAAGGTTATACATCAAAAAAAGATCACAATAATAAGCGAGCAGCATTATGCTGATGTGCCTATATGGCACATCATGGATGTGTGACCTCGAAATAGAGAGAACAATATTTATCACTTGTTTAAAATGTTTTGGGCAACTGGCATGTCGCTATGTCAGTGACTTTACATGACATTTGTTTGTCTACAAAAATATCTGAGATTTTGGAATTCTAGTTGTTCTAGACTTATATAATGTTTAGATCCAAAATGAATTTAAAATATAAATTACAAAAATATACATATTATAGCAGCAGTAGTTTTTCATATACAGCTCTAGTAGTTTTCCGTAGCAGAAGAAAGCAGCTTCAGTACCTATGTCTGCATACTAGCACTATTATTTTTTAATAATAACCAAAGAAAACACAAAAGTAACACTAAAACATAGTGAACCATTAAAAAAACCAATAAAATGATAACACTGTATTCTGTTTCTATATTAACACATTAAGAATTTGTACAATGTATATGTACTGATACCTACTTTTTAACCGACTTCAAAAAAAGGAGTTTACTCAGTTCTATGGTATATAGGTATGTTTTTTTATGTGTGTTTGTGGATACTTCGTCGATCAGATTTTGATGATTCTTTTTGCTTGATAGAATATACGTCTGTGGTGGTCCCATTTAAATTTCATCAAAATCTGACAAGCAGTTTTTGAGTTACACCAATAACTGAAAAGTGCCATGCATACCTCGACAATATTATAGTTTATGGAGTTGCGGTTGAAGACGTTGGAGAACATACACAATGACAATTTATCCCGTGCGTAGCAAAGGTCACTGAAAAGGGTGAAAAAACCTTTTTTAACAAAAAATGGTACCGCCTTCAAAACTCACAAGTTTGAAATAAGTAGTCGAAGTCGGTACCATGAGCTCAATATTGTGTTGATACTTACTTTTGTGAACTATCATGGTACCGACTTAAACAAGTTATTTCACACTTTTGAGTGTGAGGTCGGTTCAATTTTTTGATAATTTAAAAAAATATATATGTTAACTATACTTACCCCTAGAAGAATACCCACCACCACAATTAAGAGCCGGAATATGTATTCCCAAGTGGATAATAGCAACTTAAATGACTTGGTAAACACACATTGCCAGTCAGTATAACTAAGGCACAATTTTTGTTTAACTTGTGCTCTAATTATATTGGACCTAGCTGTAAGCTTTTCTGTAAAATAAACACTTATCACACTCATAAATGTGAAAGTTTGTATAGATGGATTGATGATTGTAACTCTTTCATGCAAAAACTACTGAATGGATTTGGATAAAATTTGGCACAGAGAGAGAGAGATTATAGTCTGGAATAGCTAATAGGCTACTTTTCATCCCGAAAATGATGGATGCGATGGAAACAGAACACTATTAGATAAATGACAAATTTTAAAAATGGAATTCCATATTTATAAATAAAAATAAGTTGAAATTCTTGAACCGACTTCAACACTTAAAAGTTTGAGAGTTGAAGTCCTCCTTTTATCAAAATATTTTGTGCATGGTACCGACTTCGACAAGTTATTTCACACTTTTTAACCGACTTTAAAAAAGGAGGAGTTTCTCAATTCTACCAGTTTTTTTTTGTTTTTTATTTTTTTATATTATTATTATTATTTACATTCACACGAAGTCTTCAGGTCCCAAACTAGGCAGAGCCTGTACTATTCCTGTTTGTTACCTCAGAACTTACGACTGGGTGAACCAATTTTGATCGTTCCTTGTATTTTTATTTGAAAGCTGGTGCTCTCCGTGTGGTCCCATTTGAATTTCAACAAAATAGGTCAAACGGTTTTTGAGTTACACTCCAATAACTGAAAAGTATTACGTATATCTGGATGACTTCCTTATTAAGGGTGAATGACAATTGTCCCGTGAGTAGCAAAGGTCACTGAAAAGGGTGAAAAAAAATATGGAACCGACTTAAACACTTAATATTGTTACAAAAGACATGGAACCGTGTCAAAAAAAGAAGAATCATTAAAATCGGTTCACAAACGACAAAGTTAAACGCGAACACACATAAAAAAAATTATATACGGTCGAATTGAGTAACCTCCTCCTTTTTTTGAAGTCGGTCAAAAAGAGCTTGGTACTGTCAAACAATTTCAAATAGTTGTTTACAAAATATGAAGACCCTAAAATTCAAGGAATGCAGCTCATCAACTCAATATAGAACTAACGTGTATTTGCGCTTTGATACTAATGTATGACACAATACTAGGAAAGTTTGTGAGGCTGTAGGGGGTGAGTCTCAGGAGCTACTGAACCGATGTTAAAAATTATTTTACCACAAGATAGCCACTTTCTATTTTGTGAATGTCATAGGCGTCACCACAGTTATTCATCACCACACGGGTGAAACCGCGGGGCGCAGCTAGTCGTTTAAATAATTGTGATACAACGATTGTGAATGCATATTGCATTATGAAATGAAACTTAATAAAAATAAATGAACTGTTTGAAAACGTTGATCCATGCATTTTTTATAAAACGTGTTGCTTCCAATGTGAATCTGTGCCTGTAGCAACAATAACTTGCGGCACAACCAACTTATCGCAGGCTTATAAACAATTGCATAACGCATGTACCTATAGTTTGTACAAACCATGTCACAGTTGTACTAGATAATTTTAAGTTCCATCGTTTTGAAGCGATGATAGCTCAGCGGGGGGAGCGTCACCTGTCAAACTGACGGACGCTGGTTCGATTCCCAACAACAGATTGAGCTTCCGGTGAAGGTAACACCGTTATCAAATTCCCAGCATGGTGGTAGGGTACTTTCGAATACCCGCCTGGCTAGCCACCACCCTTAAGTTTGAAAAACTGTCACCAAGCACATAGTGTGTTCAAGCAGCAGTCCTTGAGAGCCAGTGAGCATTCTAGGTCTAGCGTGATAACATCTTCGACCACGTCTTCACTGATCATCAAGTGATGATAGCTCTGCGGTGGGAGCTTCCGCTGTAAAACTGAAGGACGCTGGTTCGATCCCCACTAACGGCTTGAGCTTCCAGTGAAGGTAACACCGTTATGAAATTCCCAGTATGGTGGTAGGGTACTTTCGAGTACCCGCTCGGCTAGCCACCACCATCAAGTTTGAAAAACTTTTACCAAACACATAGTGTGTTCAAGCAGCAGCCCTTGAGAGCCATTGAGCATTTTAGGTCCATCCTACGTATTTCAATACAAGAACAAATTTTGTTGCAGGTTATAGGTGTATACACATTTCAGATGATGTTATTTTTTTATTTAAAGGGTCACAAAACGGGTTCTTACACTAATATACAATAATAACATTAATCACATACAAAATAACAAGGTCTTATGCAGAACCTATTTGAGTGAATACAGCATGCATAAAAGAAATATACTAATACAACAATGACGTTAAATTGTATGTATCGACTTACGATTGAAGTCTTGTTTAGGACAAGACTTCTTTTCAGTAGGGGTAGCTGCCAATCACCAATGCGGATACTAGTTTAAATTCTATTAAGTATAATGTATATGCAGTTACTGCATAACTAACAGCATAATAATTATCACAGTTACAGTTCCGCAAAAACCACCAGTATATCAGGAACCTGGAGAAGAGTTTTATAAGAACTTGAAGAGAGAAACAGAAGACATCTTAAAGATCACCGAAGCAGAAAACTCTAAGTATAAGAAAAAAGAGATCCAAAGCAACTGGTCTAAATATGAGATGCCTATAGAAAGTTACGAAGAGATTGAAGGCCATGATATTGGAGCCGACTATGAGGTATGTGTTAAAATCCTTGATCAATTTGTTTTTCGTTTAATATGTGGGATATTTCGCGACGTTCAAAAATCAAAACTATTCTAACAAGCGACTCGGCCATGTTCCAAAGTGATATCAAAGGACCCAGTAGGGGAGATGGTTTGTTTATTGATTTCAAAACAATAAATTAATCAGGTAAATATCAGTACAAAAAATTTACAAATATTTTGACGATTCGTAAAAAAAATATTTTTTTTCTTTATTAGAGTCTGATATGTTTAATCATGCTGTCATAAAAGATGCTGGTGTTTTACTTCAAATCATACAAACATCTACAACTACTCAAATAATGTAACAGTATCCGAGCACTATGGATACTAATTCTATTCATATTGATGGCATTACCTAATGCATCATGGGCTACATGATGGAAACTTTGAGAACATGTAATAAACGACTACCCTGTCAACTTGCGAAAAAGTTTTGATGAACATTAAGTACTAAGCAATGAAGCTTTACAAGTGAAATAACTATACAATTATAGACACACTAGGGGCCCGCTCCGGCTTCGCACGGGTATAATATATATATATCACTCTATTAAATATTATATATATATATTATTAAGCATACATAAGGATATAGGTACAGAGAAAGCAACTTTGTTTTATACTATGTAGTGATAAGAATGAGGACTAGTTTATCTTTTTTCTAAATAAGCTTGTTTTTAGTAGTTATCATTATTTACAGCAATAAAACTAGCTAATATATGTAAAATAAGTCATTCCTTAAACTGTTATTTTAAAATCAAAGTTCTAAACTTACAACTTATGAATGATCCTCAAATTAAATGTTTTTTTTATATTTAATTTTGGCTAATCTATATAAATAAAAGTGATTCTCTAAAGGTCATTGAGCTACTATAGTAGCGAGAATCCATATACCCATGGCTTACTGAAAATTAATAGGGTAGAATGTTTAGATATAACTCTAGTTGACTATTTGTGTCACATTGTAAACTCTATTTGTGTCACACTAAGGCAGTTAATGGGATTCTGGATAGAAAATAAAATATTAATTTATTATGTTTAATTTAAAATAAAGTTAATTGTACAAAGTTTTTCAATTACATGTGCATTATTGTCAGTTTATTGTTAGTAACAATTATTTAAAATTGTCATCCCTGCTGTACTGTCTAACGTTTAATTTGTATATCAGAATGCTACACTGAAATTATAAAGATTAAGATGTTCATTGCATAGTTACAACATAAGATAAGATCCTTTATTATTGGTATAAATAAATAAATTTCATTTCAGAAATTAATCCAAGCACCTTTATCTGTTGGTGGTCATTTCCAATTCAAGCATGAAAAATCGTGGGATGTTAACACCGGTCCTTCATTATATGACAAATACTTTGACATTAATATGGATAACCTCTCCCTAGCTGTATCAACTATTCCATTCCATGAAAGGAATGCCATTGATATATCATTATTCAGTGAAAATGACATGCTCAGCATGAATAATAGAGCAACAAAGTATAAACAGAAATACTACAATGACAAATTATATGCTACACCTGAAACGGAAGCACAAGATAGAATATTATATAGCCTAAAAGAAAGCTTGAGCAATAATGGTGACAATGCAAAATTAGATACTGATTCAACAAAGAGTGAAAAATACCAAGATATTGTGCCAGATAGTATAGAAGAAACGAGATCTCCAAAAATAGATGATATTGATCTAGATTTAAAAAATAAACAGACTGATTACGTTAGTAGTCCTATACATAATGTCAGAACTAAAGAAACTAAGAAACCTGTAGATAACAAGGTAACTCCGAAGTTAAATGACATTGATTTAACATTAGACACTGTACCGGAAAGTAAACTGTTAAAAGATGTTAAAATGGAAAAGTTAGTGAATCTTCCAACAGAAATATTAGAAAGACACATCAATGAAGCTCACTTAGCAACCAATGATATTGTTGAAATTGCTACTGCATCTAAAATGACTGAAAAAAGTCTCAATGCTAAAATTACAGGTAAGATTAAAAAAAACAATATGCGTTTAGTCGAAACTTGTTTATTACACATTTATTTAATTTTCAGATCAACCAGTGCAGACCAAGAAGAATCCAGTTATACAGTCGCCCGAAGATCTGGAAAAGTGGCTGGATGACTTTCTAGATGGTTAATTATTGTTCTTAAGGTACATTTATTTTATTTCACAAAAATACCACTGCAACAAGTATTTCAAATATATTGTTTTGTAATTACTAATTATTTATTTCCATACAATAGCTCATCAGGAGCAAATGCTTACTGACGAATGTATACCTATAAGTTATGTGACCTCAACTGACCTCACATGGCGAATATACTATTATTTATATAAATATTGTAAATGCGAGTCTTACGACTATAGCGCTATGATTATGACTGAAGTTTCAGATTGATTATATCCTAAAGAAGAACTTTGCTACCTTTGTCAAAAAAATCTATAGCTTACTAATATTAATACAGGTCTAGTAAAGGTTACGTTATTCAAAGCATACTGTACATGTGACTACACATAAAGTCTGTGGGCTAAAAATGATTATAATACACAAAAAGCTCTTAATGCTCTACATACCTTTCACATAACATACAACACACTAATCACAAATACTTATTTATTTATAATATAATACATTATCACGCACTACACATTTATAATCACTGGAACATTCATTCTGACACACACAAAAAAATTAAGTAATTAAAACACCACGCAAAGCCACGTGATACCCGAGTGTCAGAGGCAACAGTTCTATTTATAGAACGGGTTCTTACTAACTACACTGCAAGTCGTGGCCCGGCAACAGGCTGCGCTTGCGTTGCCTCGCCGCCGCTCGGCACCGCCCGTGTCGCTACCCGTTGTTGTTATTTGTTTACGTTAAATACACAATTATTTAGTATTTGTGCAGTAAAGTTTTACTTCGTATACTACGGCAACAAAGTCATTTGATAGCCGCACGCAACGCTAAGTATAGTATATTCCCAGTGTGATAAGTCGTTGTATGGTGAAATAATCGTACGGTATACAATAAATTCGAATAAGCTATGCCGTAGCAAATCAAAAGCCTATCGGCCATCTGTTACCGTTATTTAAATTGTAATTCTGGAACAGCCATGGCTTTGTATTTTATTTACATAAAGTGCACCGGGATAAGATCAAATCATGTTTTGATTGTTGTTATTATGGTATTTCTTACATAACTTAACCGACTGACTGAAGGTACCTACTTATTAAAATATTTTGCAACATGCAGATCGTTTTCTGAAAATCAATCCGATCCGATCCCACCCCGGTGCTTCCATATAGCTTGTAACGTATTTAAGTAAAAAAAATAAATGATTTCTCACGTATTACAATTTTTTTTATTGATATGATCTAATAATAGATAAGTACATCACATTTATATATTTTATACCACAATGAATTTATAGGTACCCTTTTTCAAGGAAAAATAATCTGCTGGTATTTCAAATGTGCAAAGTAGCAGCACAAGCGTCCGACAACTTCAGAAAACAACGGACGCCTGTAGCCTTTCTCAATATTCTGTTTGCAAATCTTTGTTCGAATAATTTGTAACTACAGGGCATATTTTATAATAGGAAGTAAATATATAACAGCCCTTGCTTTGCAGCTAATTTGGCAGAACTTTGAGACGATAGCTTTATTCTGGTATCAGTAACTTAGGGATTTGCCTTGCTTAGCCCAGTTACTGGTGGACTAATTTACATTTTTACGTTACAAATAGAATGTAATACAAACTATTAACGATAGCTAGATGATAAATATATTCGAATAGATCCAGGCGAAGTTAGGGCTTCGTGTTGCTGCGAAAAGGATGTCACCGTCGGTCTGGCACGCCGTGAGTTCCGTCCTGGTCTTGATATCCTTGGCACCCGTCGTTGCAAACTGCGTTCTTGAGTTGCTGGATAGAGTTGCAAGACCAACAGTTTAAGACGAATAATAAAACTAGTAAGTATATCTCCATTCCATATTTATTCATGACTTCATGATAATCTTACCACATAATGTATAGTAGCGTCACCATAGTGGTATCCCAATAACGAAAATAATGTAATAAAATTTACAAAACTTACAGGTCACTTTATTTCTGGCTCAGGCACCAAGAATGGGGATATTGACTTTGAAATCATCAATAACAGTGCAAATGATAACGCGATTCGGAAATCATTGTCAATTCACACTAATATTAAAATAAATATGGACCAATTTATATAAGTAGGGGAAAGGCTCATACCTCAGGACAAGGATTTTTTTACGTATAAAACACATCGATTTCTTTGAAATTTATACCATAGACAAAGTCAGACGTGTAACCTGTCATTCTGGTGCAGATAACCTCACTCCTTTTGTAAATAAAACGATTTTCCAAAAATTAGCAGTTGAAATATACTTTTTTGAATGTGTTTTAAATCGGATTCCAAAATAAGTACTTGCTTGACAATATTTTGTTTTGATTATTTAAGTACAAATGTGCCATGAAAGGAAATTTGTGAAATGTTAGGTTATTTTTATTTTAATCAATTTCTATTTTTTTACCTCTACTCGTACTACTTGGGTCAAATGACTGAATGTACCTTGGGAATGTCCCAAGGTGCATTACACTTTTTCATTTTACTAATATTAAGTTTGTAGAAGGTAAGTTGTTATTTCAAATTCACATGTGTTATATTTTTCAGATGCCAAGAAGTAAGGAGGGAAGACGAGGCCTAAAGTACCACCAGATCAACTGCAGAGGGCTGTGGCAGCCATAAAATCTGGTCAAATGCGACTTAGGCAGGCTTCAGCAGAGTTCGGCATTTTCAAAAGTACTCTGCATCGCCATTTCATTCAGCACAAAGAGAGGAACGCCGATGACTTCCAGTACATTAACAAATGTGACCCCAAAAAGGTATTCAGTCAATGTGAAGAAAATATTTTGACCGAGTATTTGCTTCAAGCAAGCAAGATGCATTACGGACTAACCCGAAGGGAGACGTGCGTTTTAGCGTATGAATTTTCCAAGAAAAACAAAAAGAAGTACTTCGCTTTGTGGGACGAGCACGGAGCTGGAAAACAATGGTACAGCTACTTCATGCGACGACATAAAAATTCATTGTCGCTACGCAAGCCAGGGGCAACAAGTTTGGCTCGTGCCATTGCTTTTAACCGACACGCTGTGCAAATGTTCTTCCACAAGCTACAAGATGTAATGAACAAGTAGAAGTTCACTCCAATAACATCTTCAATATGGATGAAAGTGGACTGTCTACTGTGCACAAACCAGGAAAAGTGATAGCAGGCAAGGGAATAAAACAAGTAGGAAGCATTACCAGTGGAGAGAAAGGACCGACAGTAACGATTGTTGGATGTGTAAGTGCTGCTGGGAGTGCTATACCTCCCCTCTTAATTTTCCCCTGAGTCCACATTCAGAAATACATGATAGTGGGTGCTCCCCCAGGGACACTGTGTAGCCAACCCTAGAGGGTAGATAAATAGCGACATATTTTTGTTACATTCATGCATCACTTCATTGTTCACGCAAAACCCAGCCTCACATATCCGGTTTTGCTAATTCTTGACAACCATGAAATGCATATTACTTCAAAAGCTATAAATTTAGCGAAACACGCCGCACACGAGGCACAAACTACAGCCCTTAGACAGGAGTATTTTCGGTCCCTTGAAATCTTTCTACAATTCTGCATGCAGTGATTGGCTGCGAAGCAATCCTGGATCCATCATCAAAATCCAATGACATAGACCTCTCAACCAATCTGCTGAAAGTCAGTGACTGATTGTAGATAAGGAATTATAAAAAAAAAACAATCCAATGCCTGGCTGAGCTGGTTGGACGAGCCTTTCCACAACCTTTTACACCACTGAACATAATGGCAGGCTTTAGAGTAAGTGGCATTTGGCCAGTGAATCAACATATCTTCGGTGATGATGAATTTCTTAGTTTAGCACAGACATACACTTTCCAGAAGATTCCGCACATCCAGCGACACCTACGCTTTCAGGCAGAGAGCCTGCTACGTGTGATAAATCACTCAACATATCGGCCTCTTCAGCAGTCAATTCTCCAGCGTTTCTTTCAAATTCAGCTGTCGACGCTTCAGAACCTTCAACCTCCCAAGCTACTGAGGTTCAGATCAGGTCCTTTTCAGTTCAAACCTCTGCCAAAGGCTCAACCACGCAAAGCTTCTAACAGAGGCCGTAAACCTGGACGTTGCCGCATTCTTACTGACACACCAGAGAAGGCTGAATTTGAAGCTGCAGCAGAACTTAAACAGAAAAAGAATGAAAAACCAAGCAGGCCTGTGAAGAAACCTGTCTTTAGCAGTTATAACAGTTTCAGCGACGACGAAGAAGCTTGCATTATATTGTCAGAGGTGAAACAAAGCCCGGCGATAACAGCTATGACCAAGGAAGACAAATCAAACCTACAATTTGGAAACTTTTGCGTTTCAAAATTGTTGGGGATGAAGAACACTTTTTTCTATGTAACAGAAATCTTATCTGCGAGCGAGGTGCACTATGATGTGAAATATTACACAAAGCTACAGAAAAATAACACATTCATATGCTGAAAAAGAAGATGAAAAACTTAACGTAATAAGTTTTGACGCTACTTTATGTAAACTAGATAGTCCTAATGTTGTAGACACTGCTGCTAGAAGGCAACTCAAGTTCAAAGCTCAACTATTATAAGGTTCAGTAAGAAGTCATAAGCATTTGTGACTTTCTCATGTGTTTTCTAATAATGTATGACTCAAATACTATTATTACTATCACGTACGAGACCAAATCGTACCTTGGGAAAAAAATGTTTTTTTATGTTAATTTTTTTCTCATACTTACCAATGAGAAATACCCATCATTGTAATATTGACACACATTACATAATTGAGTATTAAAATTGCTTTTTATTTCTGGCAAACAAAGTTAAGGTTTTGAACCATATTTTTGTTTTATGAATTTCCAAAGATGTGTCCCAAGGTACAGGCCTTTCCCCTACTTATATTGTAACTGAGCGTGAGATGCTTTTTTTGGGGCTGTCCCCGTGCGCAGCTTGTCAATTATTATTAGGTAACTACCCACCTCAGACAAAATATATTGTGACTTACAACTTTCTTATTTTAGTCATAACTTCCATTACACACACAATTTGATCATAAAATACACATACAATTTGTTTACCTTGGGTCACAGATAATTTTGGGAGGCTTATTTCAATTGACACGCATGGGAATCACCAATCTAAACAACCAGAAATGAACAAAGAGAAGTTCAATTCAATAGGCATCAGTCTGAAAGAAAGGTATACGTATATAAAGGATACCATTTTCCAATTTAAAAAGGTTTGAAGAGATTTTTATTTTACCTTTACATTATAAAGGTAAAAATAAATATAATCAAAACCAACATTCCCATTACAATGTCCTCAAACCTAATTAATATCGGTAATTGTTGTAGTTTTGATATTGCTGACCACCTCTGGCGTCGTAGTCGTAGCTATTTGAGGAATTTCTTGAATGCTGCTGAGAATGCATTGGGTCGGGATGCTTGAGGGTCTTTGCACGTGCCGCCAGCTGCGATACCAACTGCGCCGGTGTGAGGTGCGCGATGGACATAGAAGATGTGTCAGCAATACTCCCACTAGGATTGAAAACTGACTTGGAATTAATCAAATCCTGCTCAACAACTTGAGTGTGAACTGTTGAACAGAAATCACCATGATCGATGGATGTCGAAATTTCATTGAACAATGTGTTCTCTTTTATATCACAAACATCACAGTATGGTTTGGAGGTTTGAACAGCTGCATCCTTCATATTTTTTGCACTCTTCTTCTTAGGTCGCGCAATCATCTTCTGCAACTCTGGTAGACTGGCGAGGATGCTGTCCACTAAATTCTTGTTTTGTTGCGAGGTCGCGTCCACATTCGCCTTAGTGAACAGGAACTCGATCGGCACTCGTCTCTTCAATGGTGAGCAGAACTTGGGGGCGATGTACTTCTCGTCTGTGTGCAGATCCATCATAGTGTTGTTCATCAGCAAGTGATTAGGAAGGTGCAACTTAGCTAACCCAGCGAGAGCTTGATTGCATCGATTCAATACTGAAAGCACAAAATTATGTATTATCAAAAATTTAATTAAAAACCTTTGTTGTGTCATGCGACACTGTATTTACACTTTTCTCCACACAATATGCACTTTTGTCCACACAATATGCACCATGTCAATAATAACAGTATTAAAATTAAACATATGGTTTTAAAAATCCAGCATTCTGTTTCTCATTCAGTGTTACAGTTCTTTCCACGGCAACACTTCATAACACTATGGCATCCGGGCGGCAGATTATTATATGAATTTAAGCATTATTATAAATTAAAACAATTCACATTACAAAAATAAAACAGAAATACCCACCCATAACCCTACGATTGTTCTCCCCTGAGCTGCTGGTGCCTGTAATAACAAGTAAAAGTTATACACAATCATATCACACATCATTAAACATTATAGGACATATTTAATAAACTATGTATTATTTGTACTTCAGTAACAATAAAATATATAAATATAAATGTATATATATATATGAATAAAATGTATGTAATATTATACCTTTATTAGGAGCTAGCTTCAAATAATCTGCCTTAGAAATCTTTCCCTCTGCTACTAACTGAAACATTCAACATTCAATAGTAGTGATCAAATTCAATATGGATAGTAGTAAAGAAAAAATAAAGCAAATTATAATTACTTTGGCCAGTGCATCATAAGGAGTCTTGTCATTCACATGATGTGACACAGAGGGCATTGGTGACACCAAGTTTGGGGCTGGGACCATTGATGGAACAGGACTGGGTGGAATAATTGGTGCTGGAACTGGGTTTGGAACAGGTCCTGGTAGTGAAGGCATTACCGGCCCCAATGCCATTTGAGATGGTGGAATCCCAGCAGGTAGCACTGAATGTCCCCCAAAATTATATGGATTACTATTTATATACCCTCCAGCAGGTGTAAAGGAGTACCTTGGACCTGGATATTCACCAAGCAGTGAGGATGTGTAAGAACCTGGTGGCGGTTGATATGGACCACCGCTTACAGGGCTTTGGGTATAACTTGGAGGTAAATCTGAATCAGTAGGGTACAGAAATCTGTCGTAGTGTGTAATTGATGGTGGTGTTCTTGAATGACGCTCTACATAGGACTGCTTGTATGGTGACCTGGAGCGACTGCGCCGCACACGTCGTGGGCTACGGCGCGGACTGATACGGCGTGGGCTGCGTCGGGGGCTGCGACGGGGGCTACGACGGGGGCTGCGACGTGGGCTGATACGACGTGGACTTCGCCGGTGGGGGCTGCGGTGTTTGTAATTCCCCCTAGAAAACTTTGGAGATTTATGCCGCCATTGATTGTGCCTTACTGGACTGTAATGTCGTGGGCTGCGCTTGGGACTATGCTTAGGGCTCCACCGAGGTCTAACTGCCTTTTGAACTGGAGAGTCTCTTGTTCTTTGAGACTTTACTGGCATAACACGTGTGCGTTGCTCACGAAACCTGGAACTTGTTGAGGTGCTCTTATGAGGTGTTTCTTCCATTTTCACTTGTTTACTTTCTTCGAGGAATCCATCAAGCTCAGTACCAGGTGGCCGCAGGTCATCTATTGATTCAAGTGATTTTGCTAAATACTCCTTCACTTTCTCTTCTTTATCTTTTTTGATAGCCTCATTAGTTTTGCTAGGATCACGGCGACTACCTGGCTTGATAAAATCGTCCATTGGACTTGCACTAGGAGACCGCGTCAGTTGTTTCTTTACTTTAAATCGCTTATTTTTATCATTGTCATGTATCAAGGCTTCTTTAATGTCACAGGATTTTTTCTGCATTCGTTCAATTTTTGGTATACTATCGTCCCAGCTATCGATAATACTGAGACCTTCAATAAACTCTTCTTTGTTAAACTCATCAAAAAAATCACTTGGTAAGTCTTCTCCAACGTCCATTTCATTATCGATACCGCCGCAAGCTTCGTCTATCTTGGATTGTGATTGCGACTCCATGAGATTAAAGAATTCATGAAAATAACCACAAGATTCGCGCGGTAAAAACAATATAGTTTTGCACTTCACTTCTTCAATAAAATCTGGACCTAAATTTTACGAGCACTAAATCGTCCAAATAAAAGAGATCGCCACCACCACCGCTATTTATTCACTGTACTAAAACAAACCGCCGATAGAAATATCAGTTAGTTTTGTTTTCTGATTACTGGTGGAGTAAGTTAAAATCTTTGACTTTGGAAGATATTATATTACACCACAAATAATATACGTTAAAAACACCTACAAAATCATAGGCATCGATCGCATCGGCCATGCACAGCACATCAAAGAGATTACAATACTACATAGGGCAGCACATTGCACAGAACAGACGTCGTATTTCTCATCTGTTTATAGAACAGATAACAGAATCTTTATCCATCAGAGCAACAGATGAATATAAATTTACTCTGTGGCAACAGACGATCTTAAGGCAGTTACAGATCGAAGACAGGTTCTAGTTCCGTGCCTCGGTTTGAGCGCAATTTCTCGCACTAACATGTGTTGTTCAGTGCGTTCGCCCCGAGCTTTCCACCTATTAGCGATCAACACCTATCATTACGATGCGATAGACGACTGGTTTGATATAAATTGTCGCTGTATATTTAAAACTTGTATTGTTTCGATAGAAATCGATTCATTAATTGGTTCCGGATTAAACATAGTATATGTTTAATCCTTATTTATTAGCTGATATAATATCAACGAACGAAAATTTAATTTCGGGATAAAGGTTTTTAAAACAATCCTGGGCTGCGTTTAGGAGCTTCGTCGACCAAATATTCATCGACCAATATTTGATCGATATCTCACAAACGGCTACTCTATATCATGTCACAGAAGAATAAAGACGAAGTATATGCCCAAAAACGAAGAAAGAATCGGTATATCGGTCAAAATTCTGTAGTGTAATTAAAGGTGTTAAACTGTTCTTAGTCCGTTATTATTTATATAAACGACTTACCTAAATTTGTCGATAAAAATATGGTCTTATTTGCTGATGACAGCACCATTATGCTTACACACAAATGTAAAACACACTTAGAATCAGATATGAAAAACACTCTTGACATTATATTAAAATGGCTGAATTCAAATAATTTATTAAATAATCTAGAAAAGATAAATTTAATGACTCTTAGAAATAGAAATAACTTTTTGAATGACTTTGAGGTTCTTTATGATGGTAAAAATATTAACAAAGTAGAAACTGCAAAATTCTTAGGCTTAAATCTTGACTGCCATTTAAATTGGAAACATCATGTTAAGCATATATGTACTTTTTGGTTGGTTGAGCCGATTTTCATATGCTCTTTACATGCTTTCTAAAGTTGCAAATCAGTCAGCTGCAGTTACCGCCTATTATGGTTACGTAGAATCGATTTTGAAATACGCCATTATCTTTTGGGGGAACTCGGTAGACAATGTTTTTTATTTGTTGTTCATTTTGTAACTTTTTTTTTTTTATTCCCATGTTTCACAATTAACGTTATGTATGTTACACGTTATGCTTTATATTTTTTAGAGCTTAGATCTTTTTTAGCTTAAAATATAAATCGATTTTGGCGCGTTTCGGAACAGTATGTTGGTATCACAAACTAAAAAGTGTACTACGTGGTATTATCTATGCTATGATTTTAAGTTGATATGTTCTACTACACGCAGTATCTCTGAATAGTCTGTGCTTCTACGATTGATTTTGTTTTGAGTTTCACGTTATACAAAAACTTATACCTAACGTTGAAATTGAAAGTTAAAATGGAATGCACGCAACGCTTAGAGTGTACGCAAGAACTATATGGCACCCAGAACCAGAATGAGCGACTATTTCCTGAACAGGTTTAAAGCTTTAATTAAATAAATAAATAAAATATTCATTTATACCCTCATAGTCAAAGGCAATGTTATATGTTTAAAAGGTTACAAATAATGCATATGACAATACAAGACAATATTACAACTAAAATCTTAAATATTATTTAGGTACATAATTGTCTCTACTTATTACTCGCTACATGTTATTCGCATTTTTTATTTGTTTATTTAGCTAGAGGATAATCTTCTTACACTGTCCTCGATATTGGCGCCAAATTGTTCATGCACAGCTCTATAAAACTCAGTAGAAAGGCCTCTCACCTGTATGTGTCCTTGTTTGTGGAATCACCTAATAAAGACCTTTTTGGTAGTTAAGAATTTTATCAGATTAATCCAGGCCATGGGTCGGCAAGTAAGGAAAGTTTGAGTAGGAATAAGAAGAACAAGACACAACATGTAAAGTCCTAGTTTTTAACAATAAAAGTGGTGACAGTTTTACCTATTTCGGGTGTACAATATAATTTTTTAGTTATAAACATTTAAGTAATGCGAGTTTTTAATTAAATTTTACTATAACTTAAGTTGGCTATGTATCGAAATATTCGCTTACTTTGTATATAACTTTATGTACTAACAAAGATTTTAGCTTGTTTTTAAACTGAGAGCACTGAAGAACTTTCACTTCAAGAGGTAAGTTATTATAAAGTTTAATAGCTGTAAAAATTAACTTTTGTGATACATGGAGTTATTAGCTTGAGGAATACATATATTGTGTCTGTGTTTAAGGTGTAATACATTGGCACGACTGGATTTTACATTGAAAATGTAGTTTTGATTATTTTTAACAAATAAACAAATATTGTGATTGTAAATTCCAGTTAAGGGAAGAAAGAAGTTGCAGGGCTCCTTAAATTATAAATTGGAATTATGGGAATTCCCTAAAATAGAATGCCATAAGTTGAAAGAGGATAAACATAACCATAATACACTCTTATAGCAGTTTTTTAACATGATGCATTAGCCAGTATGGATAGTGCATAAATGTATTGTGAAAGTTTTTAATAAATCTTAGCAATATGAGACTTAACCAGCTTAAGTTGGAATCTATGTTTATACCCAAGAAGTTGGTTTCAGGATTATTTTAGTGCTGGTCCTTCAATTCCGATATGTCCCAATTTGGTCAATAAAATCAGGTGAACCACACAGTCAAAAGCTTTAGACATATCAATAAATAAGGCGACCCATGGCTGTTTTTTTGTTGATTTATTCCCAGACTTCTCTAAGCATTAGAAATGGTCAGGATGCTTGGATGCTGTCAAAACTACATATGGTCCAGATACCCATAAAGTCTGTGTCCAGCTCTCCAAAAAAGCAAAGCAAAGCGTACTCCTTATTCGCTAATTTACTTTTCTAATCACATCAATAGTAGGATCTTTGTTTACCTCATATAATCTGTGTGTTACAAGCATATGAATCAGTAGAAGAACTGATGTACAGATATAGTTATATAAAAAAATTGGGAATAAGTGTTTGACTACTATTGAGGATGTTAAGTATGTTGAGACCACCCAGGTATATCAATTTTAAAATACAGACTCATGCAATTATGAGGTCCAGATCTCATGCCCTGAAATGTACTGTGTAAAAAATCATTTAAAGAATTTTGGTTCTTTTTGTATTTGAATTATTTTGTATTATCTGCTGTAAACAAAGAGAACCCAGGAAACAATTCATTTAAGTCTTGCAAGTGAATGTCTTTGTGAGGATCGCTTAATTAATTTGTTTGTATGATAATGATTTCGGAATATTTATTTTCAGATTGGTTTTTTAGGAATATGTGGTAATAAACATCCAATAAAAAAAGGGCCTAACAAGATTGGAAGAGATCCTCAAACCTGCAGCATTGTATTAAAAACACAAGTAAGTTATTAGTAAACAGTATGAAGTAGTTTTTGAGATTTCTTAAAAACTACCAAGATATGTAAAATCTAGCTGTGCCCCATGGTGATGATTGATGATGATGATTAAAGTAGCCTGAGGGTTATTCAATTATGTTATTATTATTTCAAATAGCATGCATCTTGGGTAAGGTTAGGAATTGTAGAAAATGGAACCTACCACTAAATATTGCCATAAGAATAGTTGAGATGCTAGGCACTTGGTTTTGCTAAGATGAATTGAGAAGTTTGCAAATAAAGTTCATATATTTTATTCATATCAAATTATTCCATCTCTAAAAAATGTACCATATGTGATTCGTCTAATAACCTGGGGTTACCAACATTAGCTGAATGAAGACAACAAGGATATTTGATTGAGACATATATAAAATCCTCAATTAATATTACAATGTTCTAAATTTGACTGAGATTTTCACCAAGAATAACAAGAGGCTGAGAGGACATTCATATAAACTACTAAGCCAAGGTGCAAAAGCAAATCCAAACAACACTATGACAAACAGTATCATTTGTAAACCTGCTTGAGATACGACACGGATGCACTGATGGATGTGCTTTTGGTATTCTAATTATAATAGTATTGCTGACCAACCATTGCCAAAGAGTACATGGCCGGCTTTTTACGTCGGAAGGTCTAACATAATTTAAACACGTTTCACGTCAGAACACGTATTCTTATGATTTGGGTAGTTTGGGGCATTAAGAAAAAATATACGACTTACATTTTCGACCTTGTGACAAAAAGTGCGTTGGAGCTGGATGCAAGCGCGATCGAAGCTCAGTGCCAGCGACACCGGAGCTCGCTGCAAGCATGAGCGGAGCTCGATGCAATTAAGCGCAACCGGATCTCGAACAATGAGCTTGCGGTGGGTCTAGGTACAGGCGTGACCAGAGCCGCCAGAGCCGGAGATCACGAGCTTCGAGAGAATGCTCTTCTCGTGTCTGCATGAAGTACTCTTTGCGCAAGAGACTTCGTGGCAAGTCCTGGGCAGAAGGATGCAGGACTCTGGAGGCTTTGTACATCGTTAACAGTAGGTACATCAAACTAAACTCTGTTTTGAATTATATAAAGTGAATACCTAATATAGCTTAATGAAAGCATTTAATAAAGTTATATTACATGTTGATATAAATACAAATGCTAATGCTAATAATAAGCGTGTTTAATATAATATTAGGTATTTATAAATATTAGGTATATATAAATCTCTAATAGAATTCCTAACTCAGAAATAGCTCTTATAGTTAAAATAATTTAAATCTAAATTCTAATTTTATGGGTATTCTATAGAAAAAATGTAAGTTTGAACAAAATACTAATTTAAAGTAAGTATCATCATCATCTCAGCCTTAAGACATCTACTGCTAGTCATAGTAGGTACATAACATTACCATGACATAGGCCACTCCCATTGATCCATGTGGACCGGTTGGAAGTGACCCCGCAACAAGCGTCTTTCGATCTTGGTCAGGTCATCTTCGTAAGTAAACGTCCTACACTGCTTTTGAGTGTCCATGGTCTTTATGGTCACCGTATTTATCTTATCTCTCTCTTTGTATAATATCTTTTGTATAATAGTATTAAATTTTATTAAAGCTTGGGTCGGCATTAGAATCGGGCCGCACGAATTTGGTTTCGTGAAGGGGTTGGAGGGAAGGGAGAGAAGTAGATCTACCTCCCTATACCACTTCCGATCCTCGGAAACGTTTAGTTCGTAAGATGTTAACTTTTAAAGTTGCAGTACTTAACCTAAAAATGTTGCACCTTTTTCCATCTTGACTTGCGGTTGCGACATATTTTTACGTAGAATGGAACGTAAATCTGTTATTTTGATTGAATATTTTGACATTGACGTTTCATGATCAGCATCATCATCATCATCATCTCAGCCATAGGACGTCCACTGCTGGACATATGCCTCCACCATTGATTTCCACAAGGACCTGTTGGAAGCGGCCCGCATCCAGCCCTTGCCTGTGATCTTAGTCAGAATTAACATTGACGTTTACGGCGCTGCATATATGACCCTTTCTTTTGCTATCAAATCTGCGTTCCGTTCCTCTTTGAGTTACGTGAATGTGCTTTTTGTGTTTTCGGATAATATTGTGGTATTTTCGACAATATCCGGTATAACACTAGGGCAAATCCGACTCGGATAGGTTAGAAGACGAAGGCGGGAGCGGTTCGTGGTTATTTTGTTTTTATGACTAGACAGAAGTCAATCTGTGTAAAAAATAAGGGAAATCCCATACTTAACCACAAAAATAAAAATTGATATATCTCAGAATTGCGGTTCAGCAACTTTTCCTCCACAGGAGAGGATACTACCCCTTCCCCGCACTCCCCTCCCTCCTCCCAAGCCCAAATTCGTGCGACCCGATTCTAATGCACACCCTCAGGCTCAAAGTCGCACAACGGGCTATGCTTGGGGTTTTTTATACAATTGAACCAGAAATTAGGAGAACTAAAGTCACCTACATAGCCCAGCGGATTATCAAATTGAAATGGCAGTGGGCAGGACACATAGCTCTGGGCTGGATGTGGACCGCTTCTAACTGGGACTTGTTGATGTCCCCTGTGATGATACAAGAATTGCAAATGGAATTCTAAACTTTTTTTATGTGTATTCATGTTTCAGTCGGTGTCCAGACAACATGCTGTTATAAACGTTCTGGATAGTAGAAATTTCATGCTTATGGACTTGGATTCGGCGAACAAAACGAAGTTGTCAGGTGTAAGTAGAATCATTTTATTCCAAAGACAGACAGAAAGAGACAAAATAAAGAGGTATTTTATATAAATGTGACTCACATAGGCATTAATGTGTGACAATTGGAATATTATTCATTCTGTCTTATTAAGGTATTGTAAGAGTCTTAAAGACCAGTGGGATATGTTTTAGTATTGACACTATTCGTGATTCAGTAACATTTGATTGATTTGACATTCGTTTAATTTGACCTCATAATATATTTAATTGATTATTGTATATTTATAATAATGTATCTTGAATTCCGTACTGTGTGATAATCTGTAATTGTATATTGTACGTTTTTTATCACATTAAATTGAATAAATAAATAAATAATAAATAAATAAATCAAGTGGCATGATAATTGTAAGTACATGAATCATTTAAAAAAAAAAAAAAAATACAGTATGTACTTACATGAAAACAATTTAAAAAAAAGTCAAATTAAATTTAGATAAATGTGATCAAGAGATCTACTTATAAATGGCAAAAAAATAATAATTTTGTATTTCAACATGATATGTACTATACCGTGTTAAAATTCAAAATTTTAAAAAATACAAGTTAAGCTTCCATTCCATTTGAACCCTCAAATAATGACCCTTCTTTAAAATTTAAACAGTCAGTCAAACCTTAATTCACATATGTGGTTGTCCTATTGCTGAGATGATGACGATGTTTCAGAATATTATACAGGTTGTTAGTTATACAGCGCCATTTAATAAAAAAGCCTATGCTGTTAATTGAATGGCTAATTAACCTATCTACACATTCATGTAATTCTTTTAAAAAAGTTCTTATTTATATTAAATAATATTAAATAGATGTAAAACCCATTGTTTGTCTCTAATCTGAACTATTATTTGTTTGTATTTTTTCAGCAAACATTAAAACCCTATATACCTCATCCATTACGCAATGGAGATACAGTCCAGTTTGGAGATATATTTGGTATATTTAGACAGTTGGAAGAGGAAACTGACCTACCGATGACACAAGCTATAGACATTCCAGACACCCCGGTGTCTATTAAACATGTGTCTAGACTAAACACTATCACTACAATACCGGAATCACCTGATGTCAGTGACAGAGTAAGGAAAATAATAATTTATCGTATATTAATCAAACATACTCTTGTAAAACTTAAGACCAAGATTAATGAAAAACCCGATATTTTTCTGTATAAGACAAGAAAGCGTATTTGGCAATTATTATGTACTAGTAGCGCCCCGTGGTTTCACCCGCATGGATTACGGTTTTCCCGCTACCTCAATTATCCCACGGGAACTACTTTTTCCGGGGTAAAAGTTGCTTTTGTGTCAATCCAGGGTTTAAACTGTCTCTATACCAAATTTCATCGAAATCAATGTAGCCGTTTGAATGTGAAGAAGTAACAAACATACACACAAACTTTCGCATTTATAATAATAGTAGAATTTATAGCTATATTTTAACTACTGTTCACCCATCCGGTTGGTTCTATACAATGATATATTTGGGTGGAGTAGAAGAGTTACCATTTTTTTACATATAAACTTCAAGAAGAGCAGTTTGATTTATCCTATTTGATCAATCAAAGTAAACATGTGCCCCAATAATGATATAATGATGAATTAAGTTTTCCATTACCTTTTTCAATGCCTTGCCTATAACTATGTCATCATTTATTATACCTTTTCAGGATGATTCCTTCATTGTACCTTCACAACCAAATGGAGCACAGTTCCAAAGCTCTAAAACATATAATTATATAAAACCTGGCAAAACAATATCAATACAACCTGTTGGCAACAACAAGATTGATAATGTTTATTGGAATTCATCCAAGAAGTCAACTTCCCTAAACTTAGATGAATCTATAAATAGTTTGAATAATTCAGTTCCACCAGTGAAGTTAAATGATGGAAATGCTGTTAATAGTATCCATGAGCTTGAGACACAGGAAGTTTTGGCACCACCAAAGTTAGGCAATATGAGTACAGAATCAATATATACAGCTGAGACACAGTTACCAAATCTTGATTATGCAGAAACATCAATTTACACAGCTAATACTCAAATGCCCGTTTCGTCAACTAATTCTTCCAAACATATTGAGGGCATGAAAGGACCTTGTGAAATGAATCCTTCTATTCATGATTTAAATACCCAAATGCCTGCGGAAGTTAGAATTCCATCAATTCATACTTTAGAAGCGCCACTATCGACTGGAGATAACTTACCTGAAGTGTACAAATTAAATGAGCAACAAGACATGCAAATTGACCCTTGTGCCAACAAAGAAAATGATAGTATTTACAATGCCGAAACACAAGTTTGTCCAGTGAGAAAGGATAATATTCTAGCCGTTTCGAATAATTTAAATGATTCACTTTCAATAATTAATTCAAATAGCAAACTCAACTTATCCAAAGATGAAGTTTTATTTGATGAAGTTTTCGAATTCCAGCCTATATTATCTGAAGATATTGATTTACCAGTTAACAGATTACTTGAGCCAGAGGCAGAATCTGAATCTCAGATGCAAATAGTTAAGCCTAAGTGTACCAATAAAAATATGACAATTAAATCTGACAGTCCATTAGACTATGGTGGCATTAATATGTTACCAACGCAAAAGATTACCGAGAAAAAATCTAATGATGATGAGGATAGTACTGATTGTGAAGAAGAGGTGATTAATTTGTTAATGGACAATCAGGCCAGTATTTCTAAGTTAGTTCAGAGTTATGATGAAATGGACACACAAGTAATTATTCACGATGAGGTACCGTCCACACATGCTAAAGATGTTAAGCTTGAAGATATGCCCACTCAAATAATTGATATTGATGATATTAAAAAAGACGCTATAATAGAAGGAGGTGAGTCTCATACAGTTGTTGAATTTGCAAATTTACCGACGCAAGTATTAGGCGAAGGCTTATCAATAACTCAGATGCAAATAGTTAAGCCTAAGTGTGCCAATAAAAATATAAGAATTAGATCTGACAGTCCTTCAGACTATGATGACATGACTATGCTACCTACGAAAAATATTACCGAGAAAAAATCTAATGAGGATGAGAATAGTACTGATTGTGAAGAAGAGGTAATAAATTTGTTAATGGATAATCAGGTTCGTATTTCTAAGTTAGTTCAGAATTATGATGAAATGGCCACACAAGTAATTATCCACGATGAGACACCGTCAACAGCTGATAATAATGTTAAATTTGAAGATATGCCCACTCAAATAATTGCCACTGATGATATTAAAAAAGACGCTATAATAGAAGGAGGTAAGTCTACAACAGTTGAATTTGAAGATTTACCGACGCAAGTATTAGGTGAAGGCTTATCAATAATAAAACAAAAGGATACCGGACACTCATTTCAACATGATGACAGTAATTTTAAGATACCATATCAATCACCTCTAAAAGGTAAAAAGAAAGATTTATCCGGAACACCAAAAATAAAACTAATTTCAAATACAAGTGATATTAACCTGAAAGATGAGGAAGGTACCAAATATTACCAAAATACACAAGATATTTACGAGGACCTTTGTACACAAAAAGTAAACTTCCTAGAAGAAGTCCCTGGTAAGACTGTTGATGAATTAAATAGCGAGTTTTCACGCTTCGGAAAATGTAACAAGTTAATATTGGAAAAATCATATAGCTACAATGAACCTGACGGCAAAGTTAATGAATTTATTTCGAACTTGTCAAGTCAAGACGCAATTGGTGTGAAAACACTGGAGGCTATGGGTAAGAAAACCAGTGAAGGTTCCACAGGTTCAGATGTAGAAAATACGCCGAAACAAAGCCGGCGTTATATATTTGCCGAGATCGATTTGCCAAATAGTCAGGAAATAAAGACTACTGTGTCACAATCTACCAGAATGGATGTCACAGAATCGTCAAGTGAATCTGATACTGAAGTTTATTCTGAAGAACAGTGTACACCTATTCTATTTCGAAAAAAAAGTAAACGTAAACCTGTGCCGAAATTGGATCTGACCAAAAAATTCCTTATTGAAGCCCTACCTTCACGAGTTATAACTAGGGTTAGAAAGCCAACAGCAAAAATGAAAGAACAAGAAATAAAGAATGTTTCCGAAAAAATATTGAAATCTAATTTCATTTTGGAGCAAGAAGGTGAAATTAACAATGCAATAATTACGGAAAACATAACACGGTTGAAAAATACAAGTAAAAATACAAAAATGGCTAAAATTAATAACAGTAATGAAGAAAGTAAGAACCCTACGTTGGTAATAGAAACTAAACAGTCTACATCAAATAAAAGTGACACAATAGTTAACTTCGTCAAAGGATGTAGGCTAATTGGTTTAAATGAAAAAATCAACAAAGCTGGTTCAAATAAAGATAAACAGGCTGGGAAATATTCTGAAGTCAAGCATACCAGCTCAAAGAAGAAAGACACACAAGCTGAATCAAGCAAAGAAGTTAGACAAAGTGATTCAAATAAAGGAATTAATCAGGCTGCATTAAACAAAGAAGTTAACGAAGCTTACTCAAGTAACGAAACGAAACAAATTCAATCAACTCGTAAAGAATTACGACATGGTGGTAAAGACAAAGATACATACCCAACTAAATCCAACAAAGATATCAACAAAGCTTTCTTAAGTGCCGAAACTAAAAAAGGTCAATCATTCAAAAATCCTTCAGAAAATAACTTAAATAAACACACACAAAAGGCAATACACAAATGCATAAACAAAGAACTACAAGTGGACTTAGGTAAACAAACTCAACCGGTTTGCTTGAGTAAAGAAACAATGCAGATTGGTATTATAAAAGAAAGTTTAATAAATAAAAAACCAACTCTTCGTTCTTCTCAGAAGAAACTTAAAAGGGGTGACAAAGAAAAAATATCTACTGAAACTGGCTACTCCAACAAAGCAGATAAAAAGCGAATAAGAGAACCGAAAAATATTAGGACGGAGCCTGAAAAGTCTAAAAGTATTGCGACAGTTGTCTGCACAAAACAATTACTTGATGCTTCAGTTGAGTCTAGAGACAAAACGAAAAATCCTAACAAAAGCGAACGGATTAATACCTTAGATTTAACGAAATCATCAGATGAAACTAAACGAAATACCAGAAGTGCTAGAAAGAATCACAAACCTGCTGAAACATCTGTTTCCCCAGGACGAGAAAGTCAGAACAGCCAAACAGGTAGTTCCAATAAAAGGAAATATACCAGGAAGCAAGAACACAAAGAGAAGAAAAAAGAAGAAAGAAATCCATCCCCCCAAAAAGAAGTGAGACGAAGTAAGCGGCAAAGAAATGTCAAAGAAACCAAGGACGAGCCAGCTAAAGTGACACGATCAATTTTGAAAATGACTACAAAAGTGCCATATGAAGAAAGTGTAGTGTATAATGTATCATCAGGATCTAATTCTGATACTTCGCATAGCTTGAAACGGCCTGCATTGGACAATAGCGATCTACCAAGTGCTAAAAAGACAAAGTCTGTTGTCATTAACAAAAACTCATCAAGATCAACACCAGTGATACCTATAAAGACTCAATATATACTGTTCACGGCGTTTCCATATGAAGAAGTGAAAGTCAAAGTGGAAAAGATGGGTAAGAAACGCCACAGTTATATAATTTATATACTACTGAAAACAAAATAAGGCCACTAAGATTTGTTGCTGCACCACGAAAACAGTAAAGACATGTTTAACATATAATGTAACTACAAAATAATGTTATTGCTTAAAATGTATGCTAACAATTATTGTTTAAAATAATGATCATGAATTGCTTTTTTTTACTTAATAATGAAATTGGCCATTTTGAATTGAAAACAAGAACAAAAGACAAAACGAATATGTCTTCCTCTCTTAGCAATGCACTCCTGAAGCCTCGCATGCATACTCTGGATCAAATTCCTCACTTTTTATCTGGAATCTCCTCCCAGACACGTTTGAAAGAGTCAATCAGCTGCTGTTGGTGGTAGACCCCTCGCTTATTCTCTCTTTCTTCCCCTTCCGAACCCTTCGTTTCAATTTGTCCCACATATGCTTGATTGGATTTAAATCCGGACTGTTAGCTGGCCATGGTAATACCTTAAAATGAGACCCTTCGAGTACACCTTAGGTAACTCGAGCTGTGTTTGCACGGGCATTGTTTTGCATCAGGATGAATCCAGGACCTACTCGCTGTGCAAATGAGATCACTTGAGGCCTGATGGTGTCCTCGATGTCACGTTCTACAGTTACGGTACCCGCTTTTAAATTGGTAAGCTCAGTTTTACCGTGTAAGATAATCCCTCCCCAAACCACATTACGTTGGGACCACCGAAACGGTTAACTTCGTGGATGTCTGACTCCGCAAAGCGCTCTCCGCGTCGTCGTCTCCACACCCTAATACGCCGATCATCAAAAGCATCTTGCACTCCTGATTAATCCCCTAGTTCAAATACTGACACGAAAATCTTAAACGGTTTGCACGTTGAATCCTGGTCAGAGGAATTTTAATAACTCGTCCTCTAATATTATGCTGGTCGTCGTGCAGTCGATTACAGATAGTTAGGTCACTTGGAAGCGGTTCCATGCATTTTGGATAGCTTTGCAAGAAAAACCCAACTACGAACCCACATAATGCTGTGAACGTTCTTCTTGAATCATTGTAATGGTTCTGGTTGCAGTAATCGTATCCATGTGCTTTCGTACTGGTGGCATGATTAACGCGAGATGATAAATAATCAATTAAAATTGAAAATGTTGTTGTTGTCTTAAACAAGCGATACAAACTAAGAAGACAATCGAAACAAAATAATTGCATTCATAGATTCAAAAATCATGTTTTGCAGTAACACTTACTGATTATGAATATTCAATTCATTTCAATTCATTTATTTAAGCAGACTACAAATGATCCATACTTATAAATAAAATACATTAAAATAATACAGCTAATACTTATGATAAAATTAAAATATGACCTACAAGATCTACATTAAAATATAAATAATATAAGTGCTTTTTTCTTCAATAGGACCGAGTTTGAGTTCCGAACTGAGTACAAGGATTTTTTAAAAAATCTGTGGTTGCAGTTTTTCTTTTCACTACACTCGATAACATACTTCCTAAGAATAGATCTTTCTATGTATTATAGTTTTAGAATTTCCCATACTAACCCATCAAATAATGACATAAGAAAAAAAACAGAACAAGTGCGAGCCAGACTCGCCCACCGAGGGTTTCGTACAAATTTGTAGGTACAATTTAAAAATTCGTGGGTGCATATAAAATAGTTTTATTTACTTAAATTAAAAGGTATTTTTCATTCTTCGTCATAAATCAAAAACTTTAAGTACATCATAAAATCAATTTAAAGTCTGTTCAAGCTTCTGCCAATGAAGCCCTTTCATACGATACCCCGTGCATGACACGGTGAACTTAATTCATAATTTCGGCCGTCGTTCCTTTCATAAAGACCCTGTTCTTTATGATTTAATTTTAAATGTATATTTTCAGATTTTTCCTTATAGGTACTTGTAGTATAAGACTGCATTACTTGCCTAATTTCCGACTGTCAACTGTTTTTACATTGTGGCGCCATTTTAAAAATTGCGTGTCTACTATAACATGGATTTAACTCGGGAAAATTTTCGTAGTATGATTTTATACGATTTTAAGTGTAATTTGACAGCTCAACTGAGCATCGCTCGGCTTCAATCAGCTTTTGGCGATGAAGCACCATGCAAGACTACTATATTTTATATGGTTGTGGATGACGGGAAGACACAAAATTCGTCAATACCACGTGCCATTTCTCTGCGGGGTGCAGCCAGTGTCTATGATAGTCAGTTCATTGCTCTTGTTTAAAAAAGTGAATTTCGTATTACAGGTGCCGTTGTTGTAACAGACCTGAAGAAGAGCACAGTGGTGTTGACAAGACAAATCAAGCGGACGTTCAAGTTGCTTTGCGCAGTCGGTCTCGGCAAGCCGATCGTAGGGCCGGATTGGGTAGAGGCCTGTGCTAATAACAATACGATAGTGGGTGAGTTATATTAACAGACCAACGGTTCCGCCGACTGTTTTTGATTGATTATAAGTAAAATCGGTGGAGTTGGTTGAATAAAATGGTATATTTGCATTCTTAATTGGTAGATGAAATCAATATTAAAAATATTTTAGTTGTAAAATATGCAACTTAATAGTTAAATTTCCAAAGGGCCCCAAACTAGGCATATTCTGTATCTTGGTGACCCGAGCAAGAATTAACAGTACAATATTATGTCGCGCGCAGAAATATATTCTTAGACCGAAATTGGGAGTCCAATAATAATAATGAATTCAACATCCAATTAACTATTAATGACAAAACAGTGTGAGAGAAAGGAATAAAAGACGGAGAAAAAGGACTTTGAGTTGGTCTATGCAGAAAATCTAGTTGAACGCGTGTGTGTGTTGGTAAGTGTATGTAGTGTGTAGTAATGTGCGTGTGAGTGATAATGTGCATGCATAACGCAGAAGTTGCAAGAAGCTACGTTTTTACATTTGCTCTTGCTTTCATGTATCACACGCGCGCTGTTCGCGCGCAATTCATGTTCTGGGCGCTCAAACAATAAATGCGCGCGAACTTCGCGCGAGCTGCGCGTTCGTCAGGTCCGGACACAGCCTTCATCATCATCATCTCAGCCATAGGACGTCCACTGCTGGACATATGCCTCCCCGATATGGGGGATTCGCCAATTCTCGCCATGCTTTGCAGGCGGGTTGGCGAGCGCAGTATGTAGTATATTCTTATTAATGTCTCCTCGAGGAATCTCGGGCATCTCCGCTCCGCAGCTCGTTAAGCCCCCCTTGAACTGTCGAACAAGACCCGCAATATATACAACCACTTTGTGAATAGTTTTAGTCAGTTTGAGTTACCACCAAAACAAAAGAATATATTATTACAAATAAGCTTATTGTTTCTTAATTCGGTACAAGTAAATAAAGCACACAAAGAAAGTACATGGGTACAACTAAAATGTGTCAATTTGCACACTAGCCCCCCACACTAGGATACCCTGTTTTGTGGGGGGACTAGCCTCTTCGGAGGTTCAGAATTTTTAGATACGCCAGTTTAGTCTTCGTGTCGCCGTGGTGGCACCGGCCTAGAATAGTACTCTCCCATCTCTTCCCGCGGGTCCCGTAAGAGTCGGCTAAGGGATCACGTACCAGGAGGTTGGCAGCAGCGCCTTCTGAGGATCGCAAATCATACTGCGCTCGTCAACCCGCCTGCAAAGCGTGGCGAGTATTGGTAAATCCCCCCTATATGGGGAAGCATATGTCCAGCAGTGGACGTCCTATGGCTGCGATGAATGAATGAATGAATGAGTCTTCGTGTTGTAGAAATAATACAATACAAAAATATATTCTACACACTGAAAAATGTTAATAGGATTAAGTTAAACAAAAGGGGAAAAAAATCTGGTGAAAGGTTTCATTACCTATTCAACGAATAAACATCACATTCAATATGTATATGAGTGTAATAAATAAATAAATAAGTTCAATAGCAGTCTATGTTATATTACCATTCTATTTCTTAAAAAGCATAGTTACTATTGCAAGTTTGTTGGTTGAACTATTGGAATCTCATTAATACCTAATCTTTCAAATCTTCAGATCCATGGCTGTATCTCATGAAGGACGAAGCAGCAGAGAAGCGTTTCCACTTCAGCCTAGAGCAAACACTGACGGGAAAACGTAATTTCTTGAAGGGATACAATGTGTCGTCGACACCCAGTGTCATGCCAGGACCGCACGAGATGAAATGTAAATATATAAATATATATATATATATATGAGTGAGTAGATAGTAGGTACCTTCTAAGCCTGCGTACTATATTTTAGACCGCGTCATCACTTAACATCAGGTAAAACATTGGTCAAACCCAAGCTAATAATATTTTAGCTTTGGTTTGACTTATCTTTTTGATGCGATGATAGCTCAGCGGGAGGAGCGTCGGCTTTCAAACTGACGGACAGTGGTTCGATCCCCAAAAACAGCTTGAGCTTCTGGTGAAGGTAACACCGTTATCAAATCCCCAGCATGGTGGTAAGGTACTTTCGAGTACTCGTCTGGCTATACCTGAACAAGCGTTCGATTTGGGAATGTGGCATTAATGGTAAAAACGATTTTTACTAAATCGAACGACACCAAACGTCATTTACACGAGCTGTCAAATACGACGATTAATTTGGATATTAATGACCTATGTTTCAATACCTGCAATTTAAACTTAAACCTTGCCACCAGCCTCGTAATTCTATATGAAACACAATATTCTTTTTCTATACAATATTATCCAGCCTTTGCTACGTATTAAGAAGACTTAATTCTATATCCCAAAACCAAAGTGAAACAGAGTTAATGTTTTGAATAGGAGAGACAGGCTATTCGATGGGAATCGCTGCCCTATAGCACTCTCTATCGCTTTGAGTTTTGTTCTGGTAGCCAAATAGGCATGACTTCTGAACCATTCATTGTAAAAATCTAAATATGTAAAAACTGCCGTGGGTACCGGCCTGGAATTGTACCCCCATCTCAACCCGTAACAGTTGGCTAAGGGATCACGTACCAGAAGGAGGGCAACAGTGCCTTAAAACCAACAAACGGGGTTGCCAATACTCGCCACGCTTGGCATTCGGGTTGGCGAGCGCAGTATGATTTGTGACCCTCAGAAGGCGCTGCTGCCCACCTTCTGGTACATGGTCCTTTAGCCGACTCTTACGGCATCCACGGGAAGAGATGGGGGAGTACTATTCTAGGCCGGTACCCCCACAGCCATGCACGTAGCAATACAAAAGAAAGCAATCTTACTTTTTTTTTCAGTAATTGTGGAATGTTCAGGGGGCACTTGGAAGGAAGGAGGAGCGCTATGGGTCTGCGTGACTACTTCAGATGACAGACATCTCTGGGCAGACTTAAGCAGCAAAGGTGCCATTTTGGTATCAACGGAGTTTATACTCTCAGGAGTTTTGAGGCAAAGAGTCGATATTAATGCCAATATGTATAAAATATGAACCTCGAACACCTGTAAGCTTGATGCATTGTGAACAAGTACAAACTATGATAGGATTTAAATAAACGCTTGGAAATATGAATATGTATTTAGTGATAACAACTGTGGTCATATGGCGAGAGAAGAAATGATGCACGGCTTTCTTTATGAGCTTCTTTATATGGCCTTATAATTGCTTGTGGTTTTTTAAAATTGGAATTGATTAAAGGCAATTAACTTATCTCTTGAATATCCGTTGGGTTCCATAATTAGGCATAGCCTTCGCTATGGCTATTATTCTTAATAGTTTGTCGCGAAGCTGTTTAAAACAAGTAGATACTGACGTATCATTACACAGATAGCTTTCAAAGATTCCGAAAAGCTTGTTGTTCTCGGGTCTCAGAAAACAGTTCGAGACTTCGAGATATTCATTTTATAAGGATTTTGAGGTAAATGGCTAACAATTGTCTTTGCCTTGGAAATAAATTCTATTCCGAGACAATACAGTATTGAATTTAAGTAATTAGTCTTATCGTAGGCTGGAATAAATACCTCACAATTTTATGACCAGGATGTGTATACTTTATTAGTAAGTTTTTCTTACATATATATGATTTTTGTACTATGTTATAACTGTGTATGTATCAAGGCAATGTTATCTGAATGTTAGGCAACAAAAAAGGTTGTTGAAAGAAAAGTACCTGTGGCAGATATGCGAATGTTGAGATGGATGTGTGGTGACTAGGATGGATAAAATAAGGAATGAGTATACTAGAAGAATCTTTAAAATAGCACCAGTGAATGATAAGTTGAAGGAGAATAGATTGGCTTGGTATGGGCATGTCATGAAGAAAATATAACAAAAAGAGTACTTAACATAAATGTGGATGGATATAGAAGTAGACGAAGGCCGAAGAAGGAATGGATGGACGGTGTGAAGAATGATTATGAAAGGTATGAGAACTGAGATGACTAATAATAGAAGAGAATGGAAGAGAAAAAAATGTTGTGCCGCCTAGTGTGGGATAAGGACAAAAACAGGAAGAAAAAGATGATTCTAGTAGTCGTATGTCCATTAGAGATTGTGATGATCTTCCAGAGTCGGTGGCCATATTTAAGAAAATCACTGTTATCGGTAGGCAGCTGGGCTGCTATTGATCTGCCCTACAGCATATTGATGAAAATTGCTGGTTTGCTTTTGTCCTGGTACAACAGATGTTAATAAAAAGAGTTTGTGGTCAAAAGACCGCAGCGGGGGGATAAAATGTACTGTCATATCGAGAGAATGTTGAAAAAAATCTTCTGCTGATTTATTATAACAGGTAGATTTAGTAAAACGTTGGCATTGGTCTGTTATAGTGTGTGTATATTGTAAATTGTTGCTCTCTTCTCATAGTAGGAATTTAAGGCACATAAGCAGAGATCTTTTGAGGCGATGATAGCTCTTTCAATGAGAAATTTTTTCCAATGACCGCATGCTACGGCTGAGAAAAAATAACATTTTTCTATATACTCCTGCTGTGGAAGGTCAAAATTTACCTTTCTTTAATTACATGCCTTGTAAGACAGATCAACAAAAACCACTTTAGATAGACCCCAGTCTCAACAGGTCAATGATTTTGTATTATATGATAGAAGAAGAACAGTAAACTGTTATTTATTGTACCTATATTATTTACTTTGTTAAAAGTCTTGTTTTGGAATAGCTTTACTTTTAAGATGTTATTTTAAATAGGTTACCTTTAAAAGAAATCAACCCTTAGGCTGCTGTTCCAACTTAATTTAAAACGCCCGTTTCTCAATTTAACCGTCGGTTATACAGTTAACCGAGGCGGTTAATTGATAATCAGAGGTTTAAATTTAAGTGAACAGCGCCCTAAAGCTTGCCTAAAGGCTGTAGCTCTAATAATCAGTGGTCAAAATGTGTAATGATATATGAAAATATGCAATCATTTGTAAATATTTTTCACCAAAACTGACGAAAAAGACAGATATAAAACAGAAATTGGAAAATTGTTTTTTTTTTTTAATCATTGGTTGCTACTATTCATCACAAATTATATCTGGACCAAATTTGTTGAATTTGTGATAAAACCTACATCTTTGTAATAAATGGTAATTATTTTTAAAATCTGTTCATTTTATTTTGTCAATATTCTCATTCCTTTCCTTTTCCATTTGAGGACTCTAAGCTTATTGTGCCTGCTAAGACATTGTATGTACTATATAAAAAGACCTATGCTCAACAAAATTAAATATTCACTGATGAGAAATATTGCTAGCAAAAGGCGTGGCAAGGCGAAAGCTGTCATGGCTTCGTAACACAGGAAGTGGACAGGAATTAAAAATATCGAAAACTGTTAACGCACTGCCCAAGTTTAAAAAAGAAGACTGCCGATACCCAGCACCCGAATAGGAAGAATAATAAACGACACAATAAATGTTACATTTTATTATTCATATTTTTATCAAACAAAATATATATAGCTGATTAAATAATCACATATACACACTTAAATTACAATTCATGCCGTATTATAATTAAATTCTTCAGCATCAATTGTAATTTCTTTAACAAAATAAAGATATGCCTAAAAACAAATTCTATGAAAAATAGGCGATAAATGCATGTGCTTTTTTGTGATCTCACCATTTTTACAAAACCCATAAGTATGAAGTGGTACTTTTTTAAACTTTATAGATCTAGCATTCGAGCACTTGATGGTCAGTGACGGACAATGTGGTCGAAAATGTAATCACCATTGGTATTGTAACAAAACCCTTAGCCAAATATAAAAAGTAAATATTCTTACATATCATGTAGGTAAACTTGTTACTTCACAGTTATAAATTTATATATTTACATATTACACACATACTGATATCGGCAGTTGAATATTTTTCAGAACTTACATTATAAATATCTATTTTGTACAGAAACGTGATACGCCTAAATGTATATTATTTTCGAAAGCATTTGGAATGTAAGATTAATTTTACTGGCCACTTGACATAATACTTAGATTCATAAATATACTATCGTTACCCCTAAATCATTAAAACTATCTAAATAAAACATCGAACAGTGTTAACACAACAAAACCCAAAACATAAACAAGTAATTCAACTGAAAACCCATAACAAAACATGAAGAGAAGATGACTGAATACGTTTTCTTTATTTATATATAGTTTCGATCGCCACCTTTTTAATTTTAAACAATAGAAACTAAATCAAAGAGTTTTTTCCGGACGTTTTAGGGAATATTATTGTAATTTTTATGACAACGCTACGGGTGGAACACACGTTTAACTAACAATACGCCTATGCTACGGTCCGAGGTTAATACAAAAATCTCAATCATGATATAAATCTATAGAGATATGAATTAGTGAGTATATTGTCGCGCAACAGCGCGATTGATTTATCGGTCGATCAGTCTGCATCTAGCTGAGCAGTACCTAGCTGACACGACGAATTTTGGCTGTCTCGCTCACTCGCTTACAATTTTCACTTCTCTCATCTTTCTATTTCGAAACTGCTCGATGATAAACTGTTGTACTTCTACATGCTCAAATGTTCACAGTCCACTGTAAGACCACAAAGATAGGCTACACGTAGTATTGTACACTGCCCGAAAACAGGTCGACAAATAACAGTAAAAAACATGAGTGTTTGTCGGGTTAGCATTTAAAAGTGAGTATATGTCAATTATGTGACTGGAGGAGGCCTACATTCAGAATGGGGTTCCAGCAACAGACAAGTAAAAATAAATATATTTATTTATGTATATACATGTTTCAATGTAATTTGTATATTTAGATATAAATTACAATATTTAGACTATAAGAAAAATGTGTATACTGTTAGCGTTGTTAGAATAAAATGAATGGCTTTAATAATAAAAATATGTCAATATGTGTTCATAAAAATATTTTTGTCCGTCAGTCAGATACTGGTTTAAAATAAATAGGAACCAACAGGCACCAATCAAGCTTTTAATAAAGGTTGTGCGCAAGGGCATCATTCTTGTACATCGGTCCACGCTAGCATTGCCAGGGCAAAATATTAAGAAACTGGTCAAATATTGCACTGGATTTCTATTAAGATTTACATTAACCGATGCATTTGATACAAAATCAATCTAACGATCTAAAAAAATGCATACTCATCGTGCTTACAACGACATTAGTAACTAAGGCCCACTTGCAACAACCAAATCATCCGAGAAAGAAAAGAAAAGAAGCCGATTGCATCAATAAGGTTGATTTTCCTGTGCAATATTTTGACAGTTACGATAAGTTCAACCGTATTATAACCGTATACACCATTGTGATTACTACCCAGAAAGTGTCTAAACTGGTAGAATTTTTTTTTATCGACTGTAGTTACCGAAGTAGAATTAAATTGTAGAATTTTGCCATGTTTTCATAGACATTCAATACAGACACATTTAAAAATATTTTGTTGTTTGAGCATTGTGGATTGTCTTATTAAGGTAGAAACGTCCCTAAGATATGAGTATGAGGTAATAACGTAATTTCAGAACATATAGGAAACAAAGCAATCATAACTATTAATAACATACACGGCATAAAGGTTTAGTTCGATGCAAACTTAATAGCCGTGAAGTGCGCAGCGAGCGTGACAGAGGTAGCAATATACATTTCCAATGAAAATGAAGCGAGACGGATATCACGAGCGCATATCCTTAATAACGCGATCTTTGGAATGGAGATGGCGCAAATATTTAACCATTTTCAAATTTTTACCAAAATATGTGTGTAAATACTTTCCATCGATGTAATTTTATGTTATTGTATTTACTATAACAGAATATAAATGCTACTAGCAAATTGTCACCAGAAATGAGGCGTTCCACCACAATTTGAAATGTTTCTTAATTTTTATTGATTTCATATTTTGATCATTCTTATCGACTTGTGGGAGAAAAGGACATACTTTATATGAATGGCCAGCAATTACAAAAACTTCTAATACACAGCTAGGTAGATAAAAAAAGCCAATTATAGGTCGATACTATGATATAAACAGAAAGAAAAACATTATGTACGCAAAATCAACTACTTCTTTCCCTCAAAATTTTCACAAATCATCACGCCTTGCTTCACATCGGCTATCATGTTTACACCGCACTAAATTTAAAATTGGAAACAAGTAAATAACTATCAATAAACCTTACATATACATAACATCTAGATAATTGTTAAACATTGAAACTGTACAAAAGTATTCAAACGCCGAGTCAAGCTCATTTGTGCTATAAATGTCACATATGGATTATTTTATCTCGTACTACGTAGCCTTTACACCTCAAAAATTAATCGGTTAAAATAATAGAGACTAGGCTACAGAAGCCTTACTTTCTGTGTACAATAAATGCGATTCCAAACCTAGATGTTCATCGTGACTATTGGCCGAACCCTATGAGTTAAAAACAACTATGTTGAAAAATAGGGGATTGGTTGGTCAAGAAGAAATGGGGAAGAAGCTTGGGATGAGTTATGTTAGGTCCGTAGAAGATCAGGCTATGCTACGATAGCCCTGATATTACTTGACAATGATTCTGTTGTTCAATCAACCTAAAATGGTGTTAAATAATATAGATCTTATACGGTTACGATAGTCCAAAATAGAAAGGCAATTATAAGTGACAATTATAATATTAGATCTTTTTAACAAAATGCGGCTCGTTTTTAAAATCCATAGTTGAACAAAATTCGTCTAATATTAGAGATAGCTTTAATAATGTGCCTCTGTCACTTGAAAGTCATCGAAGTTGTCACATTTTCTTACGACAAAAATACGACCAGGCAGATCCAACTTTAAGACAACAATGAATCAGCAATCAATCCGACATGGCGACTTATTACCGGGTGAAATATTTTTTACTTGCCATTATTAATTTTAAGAACCTGTCAAACTTACTTATTTTTCACATTAGGTGGCTTAAAATAAGTCATCGGAGGACCGAAAATTATCAAAAAATACCGTTAACATATTGTATTGTTTCGACAAAATAAATATTTTGACGTGATAACGTTTTATAAATTGATGAATACCAGCAACACTCATGAAAAAAATTGGTTGTCTGTAAAGTCGGTTTACGGACGATAGATTTACGTGATAACGTCATAATCATTTATGACTTTGACTTTGACTTACTTTGACTGCCTTTGACTTCGCGTAACGTTCCACCTGAGTTTTGTATTACATAAAATAATCAGTCAAAGTCATAAATGATTATGACGTTATCACGTAAATCTATCGTCCGTAAACCGACTTTACAGACAACCAATTTTTTTATTTAAGTATTTGCAAACACCTCAATGCTATAAGATGAAAGTGGTCAATTAGTGTGTGTTTGCTTACGCTATAAATATAGCGCGATGGCAAATAGCGTCCAAGCGACAAACGTCGCGCGCTATTGAATATGATCAGTCTCGTCACTTAGAACACAAACCGCACATATATATTATATAAAAGAAAATTAAGAACGAATCATAATTGATATTTAAATGCATTGTATTGTTTATACACATCATACAGCACTGTCCCTGTTCTGTTACAGGAATATAGCGCGTTGCGCTAAGAAATGGAGGTTGAATTCAAAGCGCTTCTAGCGCGCAATGTTCACCTTCACTCGTTTCGTGACATAATATAGTATAAAATAGCAATCTGTATAGTATAATGCACAATATTGATTAATAGCGGTTTTGAACTTTACTAATTGTGAGAAAAGCCGCTAAAAATAGCACATTTCGTAGACCCAATAGAAGTCGCCCAGTTTTATTATCTATACTACGCGTACCGATTTTACAATATAGTTATATACAATAACATTTACACATACAACTTATAATAACTATACTAACTTATAATATATTGAAAGTCTTGACAAATTTCCAATTGATTTAAAAACTCTTCTAGCATTCTGCATCACAGCTGTAGTTCCTGTAATAAAAAACGAAACATAATTAATATAGTTGTTTATGTAAAGTCAAAAGGCTCAAATTGTCCATTTTAATCTTGCTCAATCATAATTTTGCGAATACCATCACCATGCTACAAATACAAATAATTTCTTGGTAACTCCAATGTCACGAGTTAGATATGACTATTGCCAACACCTTAACGATAATAATTTACTACTTGGCACAAAGCCAGGTATCGGATATAAAAAAACGCTAATCCTGGAGATCGTGGTAATGATATTAGGACAAACTAATTAAATTATTGCATTGTCATCGGTCCTTGATAAGTGTACAAAGTTTCATACCAACCCGACGTTTCGAAGGAGGTGAAAAATTGAAAATCGTGTTCAGAGATTGCGTTATATAGTACTGGCGAACCTAATAATAATATGTGGTTACACCACACCTCGCGTAGAATCTAAACCTTATCTTGCGAAGTTTAGTATTACAATAAAACAGACAGGGTAATTTGCGAATAGATGCATTTAATACTGAAGCCAAGCAGCTGGATTAGAAAGAGGTTATCCTACAACGACTAGATCATGCTCATGCTGGGTCCAAAAACCGCTTATAAGCCTCCATTATAACTAATGGTCTATATCTACTATTGTCTACGGCTTATGAAATATATCCGCCCATCTGTTATTTAATTATCAGAAGGTGAATGTTAGATAATATGTAGAAGTATACATTGCACATGGGTTGCCGATCTAAGCCTGAGCCTAAACTGTCAAATAACCCAATAATTATAAAAATCTCTCTGTGTCCTTGTCTCTCACATGAAGTAGCGCGCGCAACGCTTCTCTGTCATCCTCCCTATGCGCGCTTGAATCTCAACTTAAAAAAAATCTAAGAATACATGAACATGACACAGTTTTAAATAAGCAACTCAATACTGTTGGATAGGCAAAAAAATAAGAAATTTTCAAAAATCTAAAAATGTGTTTTTTTTTTTTTTTCAGTGGGCATCTGTAAAGTACATTTTCGTAATATTTTAAATTAACACGCATAAGGATTTGTCCCACCTCTTCGCATGTAAACACACGCGACCCCCTGTAATGTCACCGCTGTGAAACACTTAAATTAGTACACTTGACACCCTGATCACATCATGCATATATCATAACATATTAATGCTAACAACATACAACGGGCATGATACAAACACATCAAATTATGATAGTACGCTGATCACGACTGACGACTTGACATGAAGCTGTTACTTCATCACCTTAATCCAAAGGCAAAACATGCTTATTCTAACCACTGACCATGGTTTCGCTACCACCTAATCATGCATATACTAACACCTTGTTAGTATTGGCGCATGCTTACATCTCTTAACCTGGTTTACCTATCACCTACGCCTCAGGATTTTTCTTCATCAGTTCCAAATCTGCGTCGACCATATCCCGGACTAGCTCTTGGAATGTCACTCGAGGGGTCCATCCGAGTTTCTCTTTCGCTTTTGTCGCGTCGCCTAGGAGCAGATCCTGTGGAGAAAGGAAGAAGTATTTGGATTCTTTAGGTTTTATTAGAAAAGAAGATCTTATTGCTATCACAGTGTCTCCATCTACAAGTGGTCCGGATACCTGGCTCGTAACGAGCTGAGGGCATAAAAGTTTTTAAAAAAAGAAAAATAATGTTATCTGTTTCGCACAGTGTTTAACACATAATTATTTTGATGAAGATATTTTTTCATTCTTATCGTCCAAAGTGTGAGGTGTCGTTTAGAATAATTAGAGTGGATAAATTTAGTTTATTATTATTGAAAAGAAATGAATCAACAAGTGCTGGAGATGGTCGCCAACAGAAGTAGCTGGAAACAAACCGTCTACACTACCGCGCGAAGACTTCCCAGTGATCACGTTCACACCTTCAGCCATGATGACACTGACCGCAAAATTATTGAAAGATTGAGAAATGACCTGCGGTGTTACGTTGTAAAGCGGTGTTATGTCAGTTTTCGATAACATTTTGCTACTATCTTTCCCAATAATAAAATAAATGACCAAAGCAAGCAGACATGGTAGACCAAAAAATGGACGAAATAATGAAGTTTTATTAATGTTGCCAGCCAACAAGCGCAAAGCAATGGTGGTTGGCGATACTTTAAGTACAATAAAATAACTCCTTATTGCTGCACAAATACACCATTACAAAAAATGTAACAGAATTCTAAAATCCTACTAATATTATAAATGCGAAAGTTTGTGTGTATGTTTGTTACTTCTTCACGCTCAAACGGCTACACCGATTTCGATGAAATTTGTTATGGAGATAGTCTAAACCCTAGATTCACACATAGGCTTTTATCCCGGAAAAAGTATAGTTTTTTTTTATCATCACACTTAGACTTAGTTCCCGTGGGATAATTTAGGTAGCGGGAAGACCGTAATCTACGCTGGTGAAACGCGGGGCGCTACTAGTACGTGACGCCACTATATATTATCAAGTAGTTAATGAACTATACAAATCGACCTTCACTATTTTTCGTGGAATAATTTAATATTATCTTGAAACTAACGAGAATAACGTTCTCGATTCTCAAGAAATGTCTATAGTAACAATTTACCAGTAATCCTTTTTTGAATAAAAAAAAATTGGTTGTCTGTAAAGTCGGTTTACGGACGATAGATTTACGTGATAACGTCTTAATCATTTATGACTTTGACTTTGACTGACTTTGACTTTGACTGACTTTGATTATTTTATGTAATAATAAACAATTCAAATGTCAAAAAACAATTTTGCAATCGGGTTCATAAAGAAAGAAGTTATGAGGTAACAACCTACTTACCTGTAAACATTTCAACATTTGCTTTAAATTAAACAGGCAGTGAACCGCTTATGATAAAACTTTTTATGGAACCGAATTGAAAGTATAATCGAATACAAAAGATTTTTTCGATTCGGCCGATGGAGCTAAGAGGTAAAAAACAACAACAAAAAACAATGGAATTTATAAACTCCTTTTTTAAAGTATTTAGTAAAAAGGTGAACTATAGCCCTACTAGAAGACCTACTTACTAGTAGAATTCAGATAAAGATCTGGTCATACGATTTTGCCCTCATTGCCTCCAAAGATATACGGGTTGTCAAACTGGAACTGCCATAAGGCAAATCAGTCAATGCGTCTTATAGTGAGCCAAATTGATACCTCTATAACCTGTCGTCTAGATACCGAGCTTCATCCTATTGTAACTGATCTCTAGTCGGAAAGAGCAGTAGCGACGTGAGAGACTCCAAACGTTTCATCCTATAAGTAACATAACAGTGTTATAAATCCCACTAACACACATTTATAGTAATGTGAAAATTTATATGGATGGATGTTTGTTACTCTTTCACACCTAAACGGCTGGATGGATTTGGATGAAATTTGGTATGGAGATATCTTAACCTTGGATTCACATACATATGTTCATCATCACCATTTTTCATCACCACGCGGGTAAAACCGCGAGGCGCAGCTAGTAGTCAATATAACACCAGATGAAACGGTGGTCAATCCTATATTTAAAGAAGTTGTATAAAGTGCTTGTACTTACGACTTCAGTCTGTCGGTAGTACTTGGGGTTGACCCTGACGAGCAGCTGGTCGGTATCGGCGTCGTGCCCGGTCTCCAGGTCCCCGGCGCCGCGCCATTTGACCGCGCGCCCTACGCACGCGAACGCGCACTGCACGAACTCGCGCACGCTGTGCGTCTCGCCCGTAGCCACCACGAAGTCCTCCGGCTCCTGCTGCTGCAGCATCAGCCACATAGCCTGCGACACCACATCACCACATCACGAGCCTGGAGGTAATGCTATGTACGCTTCGAGCAAGATAGGGATGGACTGCTTGAATATTTATAATAATATATTTATGATAGGTGCGAACACTGAGATGACTAGTGATTAGAACAGAGTGGAGGAGAAAAACGTTTTTGTGGCGACTCCACCTAGTCTGAAATGAGAACAAGAAGAATAAAGATCAGTTACCTCTACATAGTCTTTGGCGTGACCCCAATCTCTTTTACTGTCCAAGTTCCCCAGTTCAATATGCGACATGAGCCCTAGAGTAATCTTCGCCACTCCTCGGGTAATTTTCCTCGTGACGAAGTTCTCCCCTCTCCGCGGACTCTCGTGGTTGAAGAGGAGACCGTTGCAGGCGAACATGCCGTAGGCCTCACGGTAATTGACCACAATCCAATAGCCGTACAGTTTCGCACACGCTGAAAGGAAAAATGGAATTACTAGTAGCGCCCCGCGGTTTCACCCAAGTGGATTACGGTTTCCCGTTACCTCAATTATCTCACGGGAACTATTCTTTTTCCGGGGTAAAAGTAGCCTATGTGTTAATCCAGGGTTTAAACTACCTCCATACCAAATTTCATCAAAATCGTTACAACGATTACAGTCGTTTGAGCATGAAGAAGTAACAAACATACACACAAACATTCGCATTTATAATATAAGTAGGATTCATACAAGTAGATGAAATGAACTTAGATCGATACAAGGAGATTCTAATGTTTATTGTTAAAGGGCATGGACCAATATACTACAAGAAGACTGACAATCGCCTAAAGAAAATTATACGCCTGAAAAAAGGCTTATTTTCTTCATCACCGTCATCACCCTTTTTCATTACCACGCGGGTTAAACGGATTTGGATAAAATTTGGTATATTTGAAGTCCCGGAATAACATATAGGCTGCATTTCATAATCATCATTATCAACCTATAGCACGTAGGTAAAACCGCGGGGCACAGCTAGTATGTAATAATGGGATAAAAATCCCGATGGTCTAACGCTTTCTAACGTACAACTGCAGATCCTCAAGAAAGTTAGTGTTAATTCCCTCGCGAATCATTACCTAATTCATTTTAATTCTAGATGAAGGACGCAATACAAAACGCTCTTCTCACTTACCATACGGCGATCTGGGGTAAAACGGCGTCTTTTCAGTCTGGGGCACTTCGACAACTTTTCCATACAGTTCCGAGGTGGACGCCTGGTATATCTTCGTTTCCTTCTCAAGACCTACCACCCGGACCGCTTCCAGCAACCTCAGGGTACCGAGGGCATCGACTTGAGCTGTATACTCGCTGAGTTCAAATGAAATCTTCACGTGGGATTGGGCACCTAGATTGTATATTTCTTTTGGACGTACCTGAAACATTGGGATTTTAAGTTAGCTTGGTTAAAATGAGCAAAAAAATGTCATAAATTTGACGGTCGCCGTGGCGCAGTGGTCAGTGTCAGTAACTTGACTTCTGCGTCTCCGAGACCCTGGGTTCGAATCCCGGCAGGGGAAAACATTTGTACGATAAGTATAGGTGTTTGTCCCGGGTCTTGGGTGTCTGTGTGTTGTGATTGTGTGTGTCCATGCCTCCCGCGACACAGGGAATCCTAGTGCGGGGGTCTGAGTGTGATATATAAAAAACATTTTAAAAAATAGAGTGTATAATATTAATATATGATAAAAATCTTAGGTACCAAGAAAATGCTTTGTTTGTTGTTTAGTATTCATTGTTGCGTGTTTTATACAAGGTTTTTCCATAAACTAACTAAACTCATATCTCTAAAAAATCTAGGTTCGGACAGTACTCAAACCAGCTAGATGCTTTAATGCCGAAACAGTGTGAGAATAAAAAAATGCAAATAGGATCGGCATTGCATTTAATCTAGTTTTCTTTAAGTGTAATAAAGATAATCTAAATAAGTGCGTGCGTAAAGGTTCTCGAGTCTAGAACACTAGAACAAAATGGCCTAAATGGCAAATCTTCGCTTCTTTGTTTCCCTCCTCAATAGTGTGTTCAGGCAGCAGTCCTTGAGAGCTAGTACTAAACTTGAGAGTGGTAGATAGCCAGACAGGTACTCGAAAGTTCCCAACCACCACACTGAGAATTTGATAACGGTGTAACTTTCACCGGAAGCTCAAGCCGTTGCCGCGTTGGTGGGGTTCAAACCAGCGTTCGTCAGTTTGATAACCGAAGCTCCGACCGCTGAGCTATCATCGCTTCAAAAATGCCTACGCTTATCTATCACAACCAAGAAACTATAATCGTTAGAAATCTGGGAATGCTACAATTAGTTTCTTATCGGTAGATAAATAATAAAGAGGTTGATCATACTGAATTATCATTCTTTGATCGAATTTAATCAAATAACCGGATATTATCAAATTGTTGAATCAAAAAATGTTGCATAAAGCAATTTTTGATGATCGAGGTATGGACACACGCGCGTCAGTGAAATTAGAATTTCACGTCCTCAAAATGCGTCTACAGAATTTTACATTATGTAAATAGTATCGTATAGTATCTAAAGTATCTAATACGAGTATACTGTCTTGTATCTCGTGTGACGTGTTGTCTGATTTTTAACCGACGTCGAAAAAAGAGGGTTCTCAATTCGACCCGTATGTTTTTTTATGTTTGTTACCTCAAACTTTCGACTGGGTGAACCGATTTTGATGTTTCTTTTATTATTTGAAAGCTGGTGCTTCCCGTGTATTCCCATTTATTAATACTTATTTATGAAAGTTTGTATGTATGGATGTATGTTTGTTACTATTCAACGCCTAAACGGCTGGATAGATTTGAATGAAATTTTGTACATTAACATGTGGTCCCATTTAAATTTTATCAAAATCGGTCAAGCGGTTTTTCATTTACACTCCAATAACTGAAAAGTGCTACGTATATGTGGACGATATTATAATTGCGGGTGGAGAAATCGGTGAACATACACAATGAAAATTGATCCCATGAGTAGCAAGGGTCACTGAAAAGGGTGAAAAAAATTTTACTTCACACTTTTGTGTTGGTCGGTTTAATTTTTTGGTAAAAAAAATTGTAAAAGCTTTGTTAATCATATAAATTGTGTATAATGAGGTTATAATTTGATAGTTGACATTTTTAAGGAAAAAAATATTTTCTTTTTAGGGAGCATAAATAAAAGCTTTTATTTACAAAAAAAATTTTGCTGTTATTTTATTATCAAGATTTTTTTTGTGTATATTTGGTAGGTCTGAGAATAGGTCGTTTTCAATTAGGGCAATAAAAGAAAATTCGAAACCATACAAAAGAACAGCCAACAGGCAATTCGATTGAATTTTGATTGAAGCGAAAGCTATTTATAAAAATCTGTAGATCGGTTTTTTCATACTTTACAGATCTAGCTTTTGATCATTATCTCACTTGATGGCCGCTAACTATGTGTCGAAGATGTTATCACGCTAGATCTAAATGGTTACTGATTCTCAAGGACTGCTGCCTGAATACACTAAGTGTTTGGTAACAATTTTTCAAACTTGAAGGGAAATTACCCTACCGCCGTGCTGGGGATTTGATAGAGAACTCACTTTGGAAGCTCAGGCCGTTGCCGTTGGTGGGTATCGAACCATCGTATGTCAGTTTGAACCGCTGAACGTATATTTTACCGTGTGTTGAGAGCACGTGTACTCAGTTAGGTGAAAGTTGTACCCCGAAGCCGCTCGCGGTTATATCAGCTATATGTTTCTAAAAACAACTATAGGTAGTATTTATCTAATCGTTTTAGTGGCATTTTACGACCGCAAGTTTTGTAAACTGTTTCAAGTTTTCCAATTTACTAGTTAAACTGGTATCGAGGTAAATATTCGGCTATATCTTATCTTATACCTACTATAAAAACGAGCAATTCTTCCATAAACAACGTTACTCAAATTAGACAGGAAAATAATCCGTCGTGCAAACCAAACGTTCAAGCAGGAAAAGCAAAGGCTCAAAATGTTAGTTCCAGACGCGGCTATAAAAAATCTTTAGCCCCGTTTGGAACGAAATTTTTAGTTTTGTTTTGTACCAAAACGCCTTATGCCAACAATTCGTGTTTAGAGTAAACTTATGCTTACTCCAGACACAAATTGCTTGGCTAGACGTAGGACTACCCCATTGGTATCCACAAGGACCACTCGAAAGAGGCGTGCATCCAGCCCCTTCTTGCGATTTTGGTCAGGTCGTCTGTTCACCTTATCGGTGGACATCCTATGTAGCGCTTGCTTGTTCGTGGTCTCCTTTCGAGAACCTTCCAACCCTATTGGCAATCAGTTAGGGGCAGGTTGAAATGGTGATTTAATCACACTAATTTTAGTTGTTTCAAACAATCTACTATAATCAGGGTGATTATCTTTTATTAGCCGGAATTTCATAATCTTTGTAGTGTAGGAAATTCAGTGGATTTCCCAATCACTTATATTATGATGTTTAATATAGTTATTAATCGAAATCAGCGACTATGCCCGTGTGGTCTAGCAACAAGTTAATTTCAATTTTGTTTTTTTATTGCCATAACTAACACTTTTACATTTTGTCGGTGTAACGATTTTCAAAATATTCGGCAAAATATTCGGCTGAAAATGTTTTATCCATTTTATAACGAATAACTTCTTAGTATTACATTATTGATTTTAGGGTTACCTGTAAAAGCTAACTTAGAAGTATGACTATTCATGTCCAGTACAAAGTTTTTCAGGAGAGATATGGGGATGTCTGTTAGACACGGCATATGAAAGAATTTTATGCATACATAGGTTAGAAAAAATTCTTGAAAATAAAGAATGAGATGTACTACACCGATTTCGATATTTTTATATTATTTTATAGGGCTCGTCCGAACTTCATCATCTAACTATCTCTATTATCATTTGACTGGCCGGTTGGCGCAGTTGGTAGCACTCTGCCTTCTGAGCCGCTGGTCCCGGGTTCGATACCCGGACAGGTCAAACATTTGTGTGTATGAACATGTCTGTTTGACCTGTGTCTGGGTGTGTATATGTATATAAGTGTATATATATCAGTCATCAGGTTACCATAGTACAGGCTCTGCCTAGTTTGGGACCTGAACCCTTGTGATTGTTAATTAAAAAAAAAAATATTGAACTGATCTAAGCCATAGGACGTCCACTACTGGACATATGCCTCCCCTTTTCAGGGGGGATTTGCCAATACTCGCCACGCTTGGCAGATGGGTTGGCGAGTGTTCTACTACACTGAACTTACATCCTTCTTTTAAAATGAAGAACATAATATGTTTGTCGGACCTCTGAGGTAATCGTAAAAATAAATAGAAAGAAATTGCCAGTCGTTGTGGCTCAGTGATCAGCGACACAGACTTTAGGACCGCGCTCCCGGCTTCGAATCCCGCTGGTGCAAACGTTTCTATGATGAGCATAAATGTTTGTTTTACGGATATTGGATTTTTCTGTATTGTGATTGTGTCCATGCCACCCGCGACACAGGGTATTTTTTTATACTGTATAGATGTAGCGTTTGACCACTATCTCAGTTGATGGTCAGTGAAGATGTGGTCGAACATATCCTAGCGCGTTGTGACTAAATAGTTTCATAGTTTCTTCGTTGTTTGTTTAATTGAAGTCTAATAACAGAGTTGGATGTCTTTTGAAGCGTGTCCGACCAATGACTGCCTTCAAGTGCCTGCGCATGTTTTGTATAATTACAAGTGTCAATATTATATGACTATCTGCACACTCATTACTGTAATTGCTTTACAATGTGGCATTATTATGAATGATGTCATCCTTGTCACACATAGGCCTGTAACAATGTATAGGCAACCATTTTGTTTAATAAACATACTGATATATCTATCATCTATATCTAATGTATAGATGATTTCAGAAAATGAGATTTTCTGTGTGCCTCAATAATTAATTTCTACAGTAAAATATTACCAGTGTTACTAGTAAAATACCATACATAAAATATCATTATACCTGTCTTATAAGATCTTATTGAGTGGATTAGCAAGTTGAAGTGGCAGTGGGCAGGGCACATAGCTCGAAGAACTGATGGCCGTTGGGGCCGAAAAGTTCTTGAATGGAGACCACGGACTGGCAAGCGCAGCATAGGACGGCCACCGACCAGGTGGACAGAAGACCTGACTAAGATCGCAGGCAAGGGCTGGATGCGGGGCTCTTTCAACACATCCTTGTGGAAATCAAAGGGGGGGGGGGGGGGGGGGGCTATGTCCCGTAGTGGACGTCCTATGGCTGAGATGATGATGATGATGGTAAGATCTTAACCATCTTATGAGACAGGTATAATGATATTTTGTTATTCTTGTTATCCTCGTCATACATATCGTTAGCATAAGGTAGGGCGGGTCTGGGTTTATCCATTAAATAGTTTCTATACCTATGCTTGCAGCGTTCGCGCTGCAAGTTTTGGTTAAGCCAAGGCCTTCCTTACACATCCCGTGATGGGTAGGGAGGCTACGGTATTGGGGGAAGCGCAGGTCGTGATAATCCTCAAGGCAAGTCTGGCGATTACCTTCTTGCGGTGCTGCCTGTTATTCGTCTAATTCCCTCTGAAATAGACGTAACTAGACATAGTCCGGCGCCGCGTGTCTCATATTTATGTAAGTTTATTTATATCCATTTTTACTTATGTTTATAGTATTTTGGCCGGGATTGCTCCCGACTGGTCACTATTACTCATTCTGTGGCTGTACCAAACTGAAGAAAGGGTCAAGGGTGGGATAGCTATTCCGTTTGATAGTTTTTTTATATCGACTTAATTCCGCCTTCGGCTTTTTCGATGTTTGTTAGTACTGATTTGGACTATTCCAAACTTACAATTAATATAACAGTTTATACAGAATTCATATAAAAGTACACTTATAAATATATATAACAAAATATGTGAATTCTTATGTGGTCCAAGAATAAAATCAGTACAAACTTTCTCACACCCTCCCACTGAGAGTAAAACTCCATAACAACATGTGGAATAAACATCACTGCAAATTGACAGATACGCTACATTTTAGTTTTATAACAACACTACATTTCTTTGTGATAGACACACAAATGAATGATAAGCACAAATACTTGTGTAGAGTTACGTACATCAGTACAGTTGACCATTACATTTTTGGTAACAAAACATCCAATTTTGTACATAAAAAAATCACATTACAGATACTTGATAACATGAATATTATCTTATCTAAGATAAATTTAATGAATATATTGTAATGAGTCAACAAATTGGATTTCCATCGGAAAAGAATAAAGCAATCAATGATAAGCAGCACTTTGAACTAAATTCTAAGAACACTTCAAAGTTACGATCAGTTACAGAATTTGTAAACATTTTAAAACAATGGAATTGATTTTACAGGTTGATGTTATCATTCTTGTTATGCCATGCATTACATTTTCAATTATAGATTGAGTTGAAATCAGGTTAACTGTCAACTAAAATAAGGTTAATATGGCGATTCATGCACATGACTATGGATACATTAAGATAAATTTGCATAAATAAACGCATTTCCCATAAATGTATTATTGTCATAGTTATATATTATATTAGCTGAGCTCAGCCGTTCACTATAACAGACAACTTTTAATATAACGTGGAGCTTAATTTTCTTTGATACTTACATGTTAATTTAATAGATATTGTGTTGTTAGTGTTTTAGGGAAGGGTGATTTGTACATCATCCATATCTAAATAATTAAAAAATACTGTCATTAGGCGATGTCACAAGTTTTGGGGCGGTTTTTTCCATATTTGGGCAGGCCCCCAGCCCAACCACTTGATGCCAAAGAACTTAAAAAACTTGTCATTTTAATTTTTAGGTACCACACGTATTTATGGTTTTTATGTGGAATTATTTTCGTGTATTTCTAGAAACTAGTTTTTTATTCATTTTGTTTACAGTGCACTTATTTCTTTTCATATTAGTGTAAATTTCAATTTTATTTTAATGCCAAGTGTAACCAATACCAGTACCAATAAGTAAGTAAATTAAAACTGGATCTTACCCTGCTTATAATACTGATGAGGCAAGTTGTATCAGTGAGATCTCCATAGTGCAGGTGCATATGACCACCTGTATGGCATGCAGGCTGCCCATACAAGTGCTGAATTCGTCCAGTGTTGAAAGAGGAAGAACGTCGAATAATTCCATGAACTTCATAGCCTTTTTCTATTAGGAATTCTGCTAAGTATGAGCCATCCTGAAAATAAAAATATTTTGGGCTTGTATGTATACAATTAATGTGTAATTCTAATCGACACATTTGGAGGCCTAAATATTATTTATGTTACCAAAGGTTTGCTATACATATTATACTAACACTTCCGTCCAAAAAGGTGGTAATGGTAGCAATTTTCTTATTCAAATAAACTAAAAATGTGTAAAGTGAAAAGGCCTTTATTATATTTGTGCAATACTGCACATTTGTATAAAATCTTGCCATGCTATCTTTAATAATCGAGATAACTTTTATTTCATTGCTCCACCCAAGAGAGGATAGATTTAGTTGGCACTAAATAAATGATGACTGATTTTACTTAAAACCACCTGCAATTTCAAATAAAAATATCTAATTTTAGTATTTTTATTGATGTCATACTAATTTGGACGTCATTGTAACAGTTTAAGATCTATCTTATATTCCACAATTTTGGTTTAGTTTAGTTAGTTGAACAAGAGAATCACTACCAATATATATGTGTGCGCTCACACATACATTCCTAGTGATGTAATTATTTTTAAGCATTTTGTAACTATCTATATTGGACATTATACCTAGTTTGGGAGAACATGTTGACTATTTATAGGTAAAAATTAAACTGTGTTTATGTTTGTATACAAACTTTTTCAAGAAAATTTTAAAAATGGGTTCTTTACATTAGAGATGGTAAAGAGATGATGATTAGTCAGAGATCTGCTTCAATCTTTGGTCTGAGTGTTCTAGTTCAAAAGTTGCAAACTGAGGCATGGAAGGTACATCTTTACTGATACATCGTTTTGTATTTATTTTCATTTTGGAAACAATTAAATATTGTAAATAATGTTTACAATGCCAGCTACAATACTATCTAAACACTTACTACATAGTCATGTTTGTCGGAATAGGCGTCGATAAAGTTAAAATGGTTTCATGACTAACTTACCTGACCAGTAATTCCTGTGATAAGGGCAACTTTGGCATTCTGAGCAGTACCAGTATTCGGCCCTTCCCCCGACATTTTACAGCCGTAAGTACTTTACGTAAAAAGTGTGCGTGCGGCAAGGCAAATCGTTTCTTGAATTCAATGCGAGTTCAACACGTAACACGTTCTCTCGATAAAAGCCGGCTCGCGTACGTTTTCCTTGTCACAGAATACAGAACTCACTTCACTGATAAGCTTATCATTACTCGTATGTACACTACTTTTGTATTTACTGCTTTTATGTTATAACCATAGTTTGTGGATACCTACATCGCAACACAACTCGAATCAACAAAATTCAAAATTTATATATTTTTTATTGATATTGCGGCTTTAGATTCTAGTTACTAGTTCCTAGTTCCTTTAGCCAAAATTTATTCAGTCACTTTTATGACATTTCTGTATTCATTCAGTGTCAGAGTGGTGTCAGTGTCAACTTCATCGTCATCAACGTTTGTTTGGAACCTCTTTTTTCAACTTCAATTCAAATTCGTGTCGTTTTGCTGCGACATTACTACACCTCAACTTTTTTATACGATTAGTGACAAGCAAGATTTAGAATAGTTTATTTCGGTCACATTAGTTGCCTGAAACGGTTTGCTGGCCAACTGTGCGTAGTTTGAGTTGAGTTGGCACCCGCAGGTTTCGGTTTTCCTAAGTAATCTGTGGTTGGCACAAAATCAGTGACGACATTTACCTAAATCGCACAATTTTGACAAATAGATCTAACCTGAGAATCACTTTAACTTATGCCGAGTTCATCGTTTTCCTTCTTTGTCTTAGCTCGTATGTAATTTAACATCTGTGGTTTAAAGATAGTAGTTTATCTGTCTCTTGAACATAGATAATGTTCTCTCAGTTGATCTCAGTCTATGAGTTATAGCTTATCTATGCGCATACTCTAGGCTAGGCGCATACAATGTTTTTTTAATTTACTACAATCTCTAACCTCACAATCCTATCTTATATTTAAATTTATTAGTTTCTTACATTTTAAACATAACTTAGATGCAGTATTATCATGGTGCTTAGAAACCTATTTGTCTAGTAATCGAAATTTATTTCCTATTAGCCCGTAGTTAGGCCCAACTAAGTTCCTTGTTCGATATGCCTGATATCAAGATAACTCCGCTCGGAGCAGGACAAGATGTTGGTAGGAGTTGTATCCTGCTTACAATGGGTGGTAAGAATATCATGCTGGATTGCGGTATGCACATGGGTTACAACGACGAGCGCAGATTTCCAGACTTTTCTTACATAGTACCAGAAGGCCCCATCACCAGTCAAATCGACTGCGTAATTATATCTCACTTTCATCTCGATCACTGCGGCGCTCTCCCTTTCATGTCTGAAATGATCGGGTACACGGGACCCATATATATGACCCATCCTACTAAAGCTATCGCGCCTATTCTACTTGAAGACATGAGAAAGGTTGCCGTAGAAAGGAAAGGAGAATCAAATTTCTTCACGTCACAAATGATAAAAGACTGCATGAAGAAAGTAACCCCAGTCACCCTCCACCAGTCCGTAATGGTTGATAATGATTTGGAAATCAAAGCCTACTATGCTGGCCATGTCCTTGGGGCAGCTATGTTTTGGATCAGAGTTGGATCTCAATCTGTTGTTTATACAGGTGATTACAATATGACCCCAGACAGGCATTTAGGAGCTGCCTGGATTGACAAATGCAGACCTGATTTGCTTATTACTGAATCTACTTATGCTACTACTATCAGGGACTCTAAGCGCTGCCGTGAAAGAGACTTTCTTAAAAAAGTGCATGAATGTGTTGAGAAAGGTGGTAAAGTCCTCATACCTGTATTTGCACTTGGAAGGGCACAAGAGCTATGCATATTGTTGGAAACTTATTGGGAAAGAATGAATTTAAAATGCCCCGTCTACTTTGCTCTGGGGTTGACAGAGAAAGCAAACAATTACTACAAAATGTTTATTACTTGGACTAACCAAAAGATTAGAAAGACATTTGTGCAGAGAAATATGTTTGACTTCAAGCATATTAAGCCTTTTGACAAGTCATACATTGATAATCCTGGGGCGATGGTAGTGTTTGCAACACCAGGAATGTTGCATGCTGGTTTGTCCCTGAACATATTCAAGAAATGGGCACCACATGAGCAAAATATGGTCATTATGCCAGGGTTCTGTGTGCAAGGAACAGTGGGACACAAGATCCTGAATGGAGCTAAGAAAGTTGAGTTTGAAAATCGTCAAGTGGTTGAAGTTAAAATGGCAGTAGAATACATGTCCTTCTCGGCTCATGCTGATGCCAAAGGCATCATGCAGTTGATTCAGTATTGTGAACCAAAAAATGTATTGTTGGTGCATGGAGAGGCTCAGAAAATGGAGTTCTTGAAAGACAAGATAGAGAAAGAATTTAAAATCAGCTGCTTCATGCCAGCTAATGGAGAAACTTGTACCATTAATACACCAATAAAGATTCCCATTGACGTTTCCCTTAGGTTATTAAAAGCTGAAGCAGTGAGGTACAATGCTCTGCCTCCAGATCCCAAGAGGCGTAGAGTTGTAAATGGGATACTCTGTGTGAGGGACAATCGCCTGTCACTCCTTGACATTGATGAAGTCTGTGATGAAATAGGAATTAACAGACATGTGATACGGTTTACTAGTACAGTCCGCTTTGAAGATCCAGGACCATCAATTAAAACAGCGGAAAAGTTGAAGAATCTTTTATGTGAGAAATTGGAAGGATGGACAATCACCATGTCTGATGGTAACATATCTGTAGAATCGGTGCTTATTAAAGTTGAAGGGGATGATGATAGCACCAAAAATATTTATGTTTCATGGACTAATCAAGATGAAGATTTGGGGAGTTATATACTAGGACTGCTCCAATCAATGGTGCAATAGTAAAATAGTAATTTGCCCATGTACTGGTAAAACAGTTTATCATCGAGCAGAGTCAGTGAACAAAGAGGAAGATTGCAAAAACGTAAGCAAGTGTGATAAGGTAATATATAATAATTGAGCTTGGTCTCTCTCGAGAATAGGTACTTACTGCATAAGCTTGCATGCACTTCAGTCAGGAACTTGCATTCTGACCAATGTACTTGTGGATTAGTGATTACTTGTAAAGAAAGCAGATGTATTTTGCTATTATGGACATTCCTGATAAACTGTTAGTTGTAAGAGTTGTTGATTTTTTGAACAAAAATTTAAACAATAATAAAAAAAATATTTTATTATGTACACCATGTTACATCCCGGTTACATTTGCCTTGGTACCATAAGTATTGTAATCTATCCTCTTCAGTCATATTCTTCAATACCCTCTCATCAGATTGTACTCCTTGGTTCTGAAATTTAAAATATTTCAAAAACACAAGTACCACAAATTATGATATGTAAAATTCACCTTATTCAATGTATTTCATGATTGTCTACATACAGAGCCTTGTTGATCTACATTTTATTTGTTAATTATATGTACAAAAAAGTATAGAAAGGCCTATAAATAGTGTCCTACATTGGTAAATTTTATTACATAACAATTATGTACCTCAGTAGATGAACCCCATCATGAAATGCTCCTTATGAAAAATATCCAGAACATATATCATAGAAAAAAATAAGAAGTATAAAATTCCAATAATGGTTTCTTATATTAAAAACCCATTTTGTAGTACCTACGTACTGTAATATAAACTTTGTGAGACCTATTTGAAAATAATTGGTCAAATTCCTTTCACTCGTCGAAACGTCGACTTATGTACATATATCGATAAATATAAACCATTTATAAACTGATTACTTTGCCCAAATTAACCCCAGAAAAATTATTATGTTCTTACCATTTGTGGTGGAAACAATCTTCGAAAGTCTCCTCTATGCAGAAACTCTTTGTGAGCTCTTAAAAGACTGGTTTTCAGTCTTCTATCAATGCAGGGCCTGCACAGTTTGCACACCTCTGACATTTCACAGTGATCTTTACATATCGTGGTGCATTCCTCGGCCCACACTGCGATGTTCTTCTGAGAAGACACCATTTCTTTAGTAGATTGACTGCTATAATAATAAATACCATAAATATGTAAGACGATTAATTTATTTCATTGTCAGCTAATAAGATATATACTTATAAAATGAATGTTTCCTAGCAGCACTTAGAATTTATTATGTACTTATACAGATGTATATCGATCTGTCTTTATTGAAAACAATTTTAAATGAACAAAAAGCATTGTGTAGGCACAATAGGCGGTGTTATCTTTGCCAGCGATCTCTTTTAGACAACATATAGATGGAGAGGAAAGTTAACGCGAACGACTATTTGATAATCTTTATCGTATAATGTAGTAGTCGTCGGTAGTGCAATATGACTAACTGGACTAACTTGCCCACTTGCACCAACCAAATTGTCCGAGCTTTTCGCCTTAGTCTCTGAATGCAGGCAAAAACTGTGATTTGATCCGAGAATCTCGGATAATTTGGTTGGAGCAAGCGTTGCGACGGCAATTGCCCCCTAACATCAGACGAACTAAATCTAGACTTTTCAAATATCATCATTACCTAATACTCCGACATAATTCTACTTTGCGTGGAGTTCACCAAAATTTTAAACTTCCGTTTATCCGTCGGTCAACCAATTTTTACCATACATTTATCCGACGGTTAATTGATTATCGGACGTTTAAATTTTGGTGAACTCCACTCAAAGTAGAATTATGTCGGAGGATTAGATAAGTAATGATGATATTTGAAATGTCTAGATTTAGTTCGTCTGATGTTAGGGGGCAATGCCGTCTGCACAGCCTCGGTCGGTACCATGCGCACAATATTTTGATAACACATAGGTACTTTTGAACTATCATGGTACCGACTTCAACAAGTTATTTAGCACTTTTGAGTGTTGAAGTCGGTTCCATATTTCCATTATAATAAAAATCTTTCTTATACCCGATCAAGCACGTTTTTTTTGTTACCGCGATATTTTTTTATAAAGGTAATATATGGTCGCTGAAAATATTTTTCTTTAATAAATTAGCGACTGAAATCAAATTTGTTCAATCAGAATAAAACTTCATGAACTGTTCTTAGGAGTGGTATTTTAAAAAACATTTTTAGGCATGTAGGACTTCCAACAGAATAAGCTGAAAGCCACACTCAAAATTGTCTATCTAGCACATCGGTGCTAGATAGACAATTTTGAGTGTGGCTTAAAGCCTTAGGATTAGGAAAAAGCGGTGCTATCTATAATAATAAATGTGGATCGTTATATGGCTAATCTGATTGATACCTAGTTGTATAAAACAAAAATTCCGCATATTGTGCAATATAATGTAGGGCACCCGGAGACCGGGAGTGCTGATCTACCTAATATCTACTCGTAAAATTTAACTGCTCTCCAAGATGGTTTACATACAAAACACTGTCTTGCCCTTTTTATATTTTGTAAATAAAAAAGAAATCTAGGTCGAAACTTCGACTATAAACGTGAGTAAAGCCGGATACCACATATATATAATAATGTGTCAAATTCACGAGAATTTCCAATCAAAAAAAGAAATATACAGTGCAAAGGGGGTACTTATTGCAACATGGAATATATTTCAGTCAATCTTGGTTTGGAGTAATATATATAACAAAATTGGGTGAAAAAATATGTATTACCTATACATACTCGTACTAGTCATTAATAAATATTTTTCACTTTACACTGTTTCTCCGGGTATAACGTGATACTTACGCGCAGTCGATATCACGATCGACAATTGCTTCGGCTTCATCAGGATCTTGAGTGCGGAATAAGCCGAAACAATTGTCGATCGTGATATCGACTACGCGTATGTACCACGTTATACCGGGAGAAACTGTAAAGTATTTTTTATTTTTTATTTATCATCTTAGACCCCCCGCACTAGGATTCCCTGTATCGCGGGAGGCATGGACTCACAATCACAGCACACAAACACCCGAGACGCGGGACAAACATCTACACTCATCGCACAAATGTTTGCCCCTGCCGGGATTCGAACCCAGAGTCCCGACAACACAGAAGTCAATGTCACTGCACCACGGCGACCGTCAATTATGAACGTGAATTTAAAAAAAATATTTTAATTACGTACCTACCTATAAATAGGCGTTTGACTAATTTCCCACCTGATGGTGATGACGCGATCTACGATTAATGAGCATGAAACTTAATGGGCATTTTGATTTTTAAAGCTACAGAAGGCATCAAGAATCGAACATCATTTCAATACTCACATTTCTACAAGGTCATTAGAGATGCCAGTTATCGAAAATAAGCTGTACAGCACTTGTTCGTACAGAAGCTGGTTTGGAGGGTAGTGTGCCGAGCTGAGGTTCGGAGACATATTCGCTTCCAGCAGGTATACCTTCAGGTCTTCGTCCACGATCAGGTCTACTCGCATCATTTCGAAGAAGTTATCTTGAGATGCATAATTTTTTATCTGGAAATTAAAGAGAGGTAATTTAGAGCTTATAATTATACTCGCTGGTTGTTATATACCTACTTATTTTAATTCTATGTATGCCTTATTTATAATCTTCTTTTTGTTTAAATGGTATGGCGATCGACATGTGTCAAATATTGTCATCAATCAATGTACACCGATTATAATGGTGTTGCTGAATATCGTCAATGTAATCAGTAATTTCAAGTGAAATACTCGTTGAAAGCTAGACCTATATAAAAATAACTCATTTTATGAAATCGACTTGATTCATTAAACTCCTTTTCCACGCAAGTTGACCGCTGATACAGCCGATGACGTTAATTAAACTGCCCAAGGCATCTTGGAACAATTAATCAGTCTCATTTCAGTCAACTGGTTGAATAGGTGTTTGTTTTGGAAATTATTCGACAAATGCATTATCTGTTACATACTCCTTTTTGATAAAATAGTGTTCTCTGAATCAAATTAGCTTATAATACAGTTAACCTTCATTTATGATTACGATAAAGTCCAAATTGCTATAACTCACCAATGACAATCAGAAAATTGACGGCTTTTAAAAATTAAGTTTTTTTATACTGTATAGATCTAGCATTTGACCACTATTTTACTTGATGGTCAGTGACGATGTGGTCGAAGATGTTAACGCGCTGGACCTAGAATGCTTACTGACTCTCAAGGACTGCTGCGACTGACCACCATGCTGGGAATTTGATAATTCCGGTGCTACCGTTACCGAAGGCTCTAGCCGTAGTTGGGGATCGAACCAGCGTCCGTCAGCTTGACAGACGACGCTCCCACCGCTGAGCTATCAACGATTAATTAAGTCAACATGTAATTTACTGATCACTAAACCTTCCCGCAAAGTACCTAATGAAATAGTTCTAATTAGCAATAGCCTTGTTAAGGGTAATACGTATTTGAATTTTAGGTAAAACAGAAGAAGATATTTCGGGTTTTAGCGAATTTTAGTTAGCTTAGTGAAGAACAGAATTAGATACTAATGCCTTACTATAAGCTAGGGTAAATTTTATAGACCCACTTTTAGTTATCTTCTAAATCAGGGTATGACGGAGTGAATATTTCGGTCAATAATTCCTTGACTTTTTAAAAAAAAAAAAAAAAAAAAAAAAAAAAAAAAAAATTTGAATGTTAATTTAGAGGATTTTTTAGTTGTAAGTATAATTGTAGGCTGGTGGTAAATATATTTTAAGCTAAAATATATTTAAAGCTCTGCATTTCATATTTAGTTACTTGACTGGCCGGTTGGCGCAGTTGGTAGCACTCTGCCTTCTGAGCCGCTGGTCTCGGGTTCGATTCCCGGACAGGTCAAACATTTGTGTGTATGAACATGTCTGATTGACCTGTGTCTGGGTGTGTATATGTATATAAGTATATATATCAGTCATCAGGCTACCATAGCACAGGCTGTGCCTAGTTTGGGACCTGAAGACTGTGTGAATGTTAATAATAATAAATAAATAAAGTTACCTCAATAATCTTACACTGTATTATGTTGTTTTTTTCTGTCTAGCGTTTGACGACTTTTTACCTGATGGGCAGATCTCTGGAGATGTTGTTCTCTAGGTCTACAATGATGCTATTTACCTAGTTTATTGGTATCGTATTAAAAGCTCGGACTTGGAATAGAGCTTACCAATGGTCTTTATTCTATTAATCACGCGAACTAGCTATTCATTCACTAAAATTCTTCAAAACGAAATAAGTAGCTCGTATTCTATTTAGTTTAAAATTTAAATTCGTACAACTCCATACGACGCTATTTCTAATATTAGACGAGTTTTATCCTTCTGGCTGGTCAATTGCGGGTAGTTTTTGTGGGCACCAAATACGTGGCGACTTATTTTACCTCAAAGTAGTTGCCCTCAATTTTAATTTAAACAAATAGTCTGGCTAAATAAGTGCGATACTAATTGGGTCTTTATCGTAACCATATAAGATCTTATCTTATTTTCGAGACTATTAGTTTAGTTTGGCTGAACAAGAGATCACTACCAATGTGCATCACATATGCTTTCGTGCTGACCCGATTCTGTAAGCCAATAACTACGATTTTGTGTCGTTACTATCGTTGGTACACAAAACATGTTATTATACATACGCCCTCTCTGAGGTGGTGTACTTTCTTCAAAAATACTTCGACGATGGCGCTCTCTACTTCTTTCCACATCTTGGTTGTGTCTTTACCCTGAAACAAAAAAAAAAACATATTGGTTATCCTGACGACGCCGACGTCTTGATATTATAATATCTGTATATTGACCTTAAGTTACGCACGGCCAGGCGGCCGCCTGAATAATCCGGCTGTGACAGGTAACAGCTGTAGAGGACGGAGTGCAACAGGTTCAGCAGTTGCCATGAGCGAAAATGAGTATTTTCAATTAAGTTAAAGCTTGTGATTTTGTTTGTAGGTTTGCTCGGGAACTACAGAACCTATTTTAAGGATTATTTCACTAGTCGAAAGTTACATTCCTTCTAGGTGATTAATAATATTTGATTGTCATAAATAATATTATTTTAATTCCGAAAAAAAGGGATGATGATGGTTTTGCTTCGGCGCACGCATAGAATAATATTCATTTATAAACATATGAAAGAGAATATTTAAATCATCCAATATAAAACTGAACTCTATAATATCTCAAGTATTTGTAACTAATCAGAGTATGCTGGCCAGGTGCGCGCTCAACGAGTTTTACTCTGTAGACAACGCGAGGAAACCCGCGAGCGGGTCAGCTCGGAGGTAATTAATAAAGGTGACTCGCTGTCGTATTGAGCAACATTTGAATATAATGGTTTTCCCGATTTATTTTATTTGCGGGGGCAGAAAGGTACATCAGTGAGAGCGGCATGAGCCTTCATCAACACCTACGCATCTTGCTGTACAGAATAGACAAAGAGGTCAAGTTTGCTCCCCACAAAGGTTTGAATGTTAGGTTGGCATGACATGAAGGGTCCTCGACGGATCCTAGACATTCATTTAGCCTTTTGTGATTTCCCTTAATGTCAAGTTATGTTTAAATTGAAATTCTTATTTTACTGACATTATGTAGCCTTTCGAGACATATTTTTTTTAAACTCGGACCACAACCAGCAAAAGGTATTTAGGAAATCGTTGATATAAAGCTATGCAACAGTCAATAATTAGTAACGTAAAGCTATTCTATCGGTCAGGTATGCTTGTTTATCTATCATCATAATTTCAGCCACAAAAAAGTCTAATGCTGGACATTTCCCAGTCCCCCACTAACCTCCACAAAAGCCCGGTTAGAAGCGGCCCGCCTAAAGCCTCTTGTCGTCAGAGTACGAGTAGGTACATGACACTAAGATCCTGCTACCATGGTCAGGTCCACCTTCAGTGACGTCCTTTGTAGGTTCGGTAACTAGCACTATATCTACATAGTGCTAGTCCGTGGTCTCCAGTCAGAAACTCGTTCGAACCCATATCTGCCTGTCTTTATGACGTATCAATTTATATTATAGGTGTAGGTCGCTTTATCCCTTTATTTCGGTGACTTGCCACGTAAGGTTTGCTTTCTTCTTCGACCACATTGGCACTGATCACCAAGTGGTCAACGTAGAATTTATAAGTATGAGCAATATATTTGGAAAGTATTTTTTTAGTGGCCAGAGGTGAAACATGGTTTTTATACATAATTGTGTTATTAGATGCTTTTGTGTCACATTGGTTTATAAATAAGAAACTTCCGCCCACAGTTAGGCTTATGATAAAGACATTTTATTGGAAAGCCTACAGGCTCCGCCTACACGCCGCAGTATCACGAGGGTTAATACCTTCTTATGAAAATTACATAAATATTATTTGTTCCGTCGCAATAAAAAGATTTATTACTAAAAGTGATGTTACTTCAGAAAAGAGGAAATGGTCACGGGATCATAAAAATGTGATTGATATTCAACCGCAAAACAAGGCACTTTCTAAGACATAAATAAACTACCTAACTGTATCTGAATAGACGAAATACAATACATGGCTTGGTCATGTTATGAACATCTTATGGATGAAAAATAACCTTTTCTATTCTAGGTCTACCGAATCACCATCGACCGTATTGTGACAGACATTGAAGTGAGTTTCAGTAAAACACTAGTAAATTATAAATGTATAAAACACGGGAGTTACGTAATAAGTCAGAGGGCGCGGATAGGCCGCGGCCTATCCGCGCGCGCGCCCCGTATTCTCCTTGAAAAAGACCACCGAATGTGGTTGAAACTATAGTCGGAACCCTCTGACTTATTACGTGAGTAACTCCCGTGTTTTATACATTTGTAATGTGTCAAAACCACGTCAGTTTTAATAACACTAGTAAATTGTAAAACAATCAAAACTCCGGCTGCGCCTCAAAAATACGAAAACTTACGATTTATCCCTTCACCCACTGTAAGCGTTAGACTTGTTGGAAAAAATAACATTGTCTTATATACATACTAGCGGCCCGCTCCGGCTTCGCACGGGTATAAAATATATAGCCTATGTCATTAATGGATGTTATTATACATATAAACCTTCCTCTTCAATCACTCTATCTATTTAAAAACCGCATCAAAATCCGTTGCGTAGTTTTAAAGATTTAAGCATACAAAGGGATATAGGATATAGGGGCAGAGAAAGCGACTTTGTTTTATACTATGTAGTGATAATGATAAGTCAGTGAGTATATTTGCATTTTCTCACAGTTTCAGTAGAGAAAGAGATGAGAGAGTTTTACCTAAGTACTTTAATTATTCGGTACTACTTTTTAAAAAAATTATAGGTGCGTTGCGAAGCCTACAGAATACCCTCTAGTTTTATTGCAGTGATAGGCTGATTTTTAAGTCCACAGCTAAATATCAACCTATGAATCATAGAAAGAATACCTATTAAAGCTTCATCAAAATCTTCTCAAACCATTAGTACTTAAATTTGTACGGTTTGTATTTTGACGGGTAGTAATTGTAGGTAAATTATTTTTACTGCCATTTTCAAGGATACTTTGTATATTTCCTTACCGAGAATTTTAGTAATATCTATGCATTATTTTATTTATAGCCTTCAGGATTTGGAACCAAATTATTGTTTAGAATGCTCATTTCTCGTTTGACATACCAAGTATAGGCTTTATTGTGGTGGCTCACCGCGGGCATTATCACCTAATGAATCGAAATAACGTTTTATATTTTCGTTATATTTTTAAATGAAATGGGAAAAACTAATTATAATACTACAGCTCCTACAATAACATTTGCACTATCTACTACCTGTATCAAGCCTACTGAAAGCTCAAATGCTCTAACCCGCTACCAGTTGGCAGCGTGCCCAGAATTTTAGTAGCATTGCAGTTGAATTAAAATGCTGATTCGTTGAGCCTGATCAAGCGATCTGATAAGTTTGGAAAATCCAATGTGCTCCCGGACCCACGGGCCAAATGTCTCGAGCTCAAATGGTTCATATAAGTGTAACCACCACCTAGATTAGCATATTTTGGCCGATTTAATTGCTCTACTGAATTCGCCGGTGCGGCGCCAGGCCTATAACGTTTGTCTCGGGAAGATATGAGACGGCGTCAACGTATGTAGCGTCCCACATTAAAGGCCGGCCCTAACCGCCAGGAAATAAGTGTCATACCGTCAGGTCTTTTACCATCGTTTAGTACCTATCAGATACCAGATTTCTTTTTGTTGTGCTACATTTCTGTATCCCTCTCCTGCACAACACTCTGTGACACAGAAGCAAATACGTAACCTATTTTTTCTGGGATGGATCGAATCCCTTTTGTCACAGAGTAAGTTCATTCTTACCTTTGATGCCAGTCGACAGTCTCGGTCTAAAGTGTTGTAGATGTAGTAAATATTATAAACGTAGTAGATGTCTGATTATGTTGTGACTCACCATCAAGTGAATCCTTGGGATGGAGATTCATAAATATGAAATAAACAGATTTTGCTGTATTTTATTACTCTACGTCTCTCATTCGCTACAGGACACCAGCAAATACTTGCACTCATATGACAAACACTTGCCTGCGTTTAGCAGGGTTCGATCCCTTTGAACCACAGAGAAATATCCTTCATACCTTAGAAACCGCGTAGATATCAAAAGCATCTTTCATGGACATCCCTAAAGCTGAATAGGGGTGCGCCAGCGAGGGAACCTTCCAAGTCGGCAGGTAGTCATCCCCTATCACATACTTGTCAAGGTTGCGGGGGTCCAACGGGTAATACTTTGACGGACAATATCTGGAATACATAAAATATGAAATAAAGAATGGTATAGTTAATTACAAAATAGTTATGCAACCATTTATTTATTTCAAATTAGAACCGCATATGTACACGAATTAGACTAATGATAAAAATATGCAATACAATAATAAGGAAGTCAAAAAAGTTACATAAAAAATGTCAAATAAAAAATATAAAATGTAAAATGTCAACTAAGAATACGTACGATTAGATAAATATTAGGCCATATAGTATATTTTGTTACAGTCGAAATTGTTTTTTTCTTTATCGAAATAGACTCACGGTAACTAAGGCACTCCATCAAGATATCTTGCCATCATTGACAACTAAGGGACGATCTCACGCTTGTAGAGATTATCAAAAATTATTTACCACCGACAGATAACGGGTTTTCTATGTTTAATACATTTAATATATGTATAAAATTTTGTAAGGATTCATTTATACACATTTTTGATTTTTTATATGTCACAGAAAAACTAGTAAGTATGTAATAGTAGTTATGTTATCAGTAGAAGGGTGAAAAATACTTTACGACCATCTATTCAGACCTACCAATACACATAAGAAACATAAAATCTGTGAATCTGTTTCAGAGCAGTTTAGTTACAAACACTGTGACACTACTATTGTGTGTATATTATATGTATACATATAAGAAAATTATGATAATCGATATCTGAACAATTGAAAAATAAAGAAAGCTTTGAAAGGAAGCCCTTTTTGCTTTTGCCTTTTTGTTTTAGTTACTCGATAATTCGGCGCTGTATGCACCTGGCTAGCTACCACCCTCAAGTTTGAAAAACTGTCACCAAACACATAGTGTGTTCAAGCAGCAGTCCTTGAGAGCCAGTAAACATTGTAAGTCTAGCGTGATTACATCTTCGACTACATCATCACTTACCATCATGTGAGATAGTTTATTTTTATGAAATAGGTGGCAAACAAGCAGAGGGGCCGCCTGATGGTAAGCGATCATCGTCGCCTATAAATATCTGTATCACTGGGGGCATTACGATACGTTGCCAATCCTTTCAAGACTCTCTTAACTCTCCTTTTGAAAAGTCCCATATTACTATGGGTATGGCAAAAACGATCAATTGAATCGCACAGTCTGTGAATCCCATGTGTCGATTATCGACACAGTGATAGAGACATAGTGTTCAAACGCTAGATCTATAAAGTATAAAAAAACATGCGTGAACATGTTCCCTTATGAATATGGCTCTTGCAACGGTGCCACATGAAAACACATACAAAATAACACACAAACAAAAACATCACAAAAATAATATCATTATTTACCAGTGATCATATCAGTTTAAAATCTGAAAAACTTCGAAAAAAAAATGTAGTTCATCAAAGTTCCAGAGAAAAATTCATTAGATACACATTATATGTTTATAATATAGCGAAAATTTAACCCGACTGCTTACGCAAAAAAAAATTCGATGACTACCAACACCAATCCTCCGTGAACTCTAAGAAAAGTCTAACTTCAAATTCATTCATTCATCCTTAGCAGCAATAGGTCGTCCACTGCTGGACATATGCCTCCCCATGTAGGGGGATTTGCCAATACTCGCCACGCTTGGCAGGCGGGTTGGCGAGCGCAGTATGATTTCCTATCCTCAGAAGGCGCTGCTGCCCACCTTCTGGTACATAATCCCTTACCCGACTCTTACGGCACCCACGGGAAGAGATGGGGGAGTACTATTCTAGGCCGGTACCACCACGGCACCTAACTACAAATAAAATAAAATAATCAACTTCAAATAAAATACAAATAATACCTGAACAGTACGTCGCCTTTATACCAATAGAGCCTCAACGGGTTGACCGACGTCATTACCACGTACACGCCAATATCGAACTTATGACCATCCACTAAGAAAGGATTCGGCACGAATTCCTGGACGAAACTTTCTCCAGTAGTCAAGTCTATTTCACTCACATTTTTCAAATGCACACCTCTGTGCTGATTGTGTTTCTCCAAAAACAATGCCTTTTTATTTTCTGTTGCGTATTTCAGGAAGGCTTCCTTGCTTTTCGGCAGTTCGAACGCTTTCGGAATGTATTTGGAGTCAGTCGTCGCTAGATCCACTTTATTTACAATGAAACCTATTGATGGAAAATGATTTACTTTTTGATGAGGCTTCAATTTGCTTAGTGAAGGATACAGGGATTTGAAGGGGTAGTCATGGGACCACAGCAAGTTCCAAGAAGTTTCGTTTGTACTTTTTTGGTAACCAAGTCGTCCTAAAACCAAATGAACGTGTTTTAAGATTCCATTTTTGTCGTCGACGTCGTTAAAACGGGAATATGCCCAATATTTTTTCGTGTCGTCTCTTCTATTTTTGATCTGTGCATTAATGATCTCCAATATGATGCCAAGCGTGACGCCAGTTATACATATTAAGAGGAGTAAATTCACGTTATCATTGGGCCCTTTTCCAATTTTATCTTGATTTATTCCGATTCCTTTTTTCATTGCTTTTTCCTGTTTCGTATTTTTATTTGGTACATTTTCGTTTCCGTCTGTGTGTCTCAATATATTCTAAAATAGATAATATTGAAGGTGAACATTTATTTATGAAGTGTGAGGTATTATACCTCACACACGTGAGGTACAATTGGATCGAGTTTTGTTGAATAATAAATTCGTTGAAGCTAATTAATAACATAGGAATTCTCGGAAAGACCTGTCGATTGACAAACGTGCGAATCCCCAAATCAGTTAACGTTAAGAAAGAATATTGTTAATATTTATTTTATTTTATTTATTTATATGGTACATACAATAATTTTGTTACATTCTAACTTATGACTATGTAGTATATATATATATATATATATATATATATATATATATATATATATATATATATAATGCATCTAAAATAGCATGGATTTTTAAATTAAGTTAGTCTATTTGAGCTCTAGCTCTCACGGTAGGATACCCTGAGTCTGTGAGGGCTAGCTCGCTTCCGAATGGTTCTATTTTTTAATATTAATCGTTTTAGGAAGTATCTTTTTCTTAGATTTGCTTCCTTTGTGGTGGTCAAAAGGTTAACAAACTTTTATATACCTGAATTAATGTTGGTGTTGTGATATTTACGTTATTTTTGTTATTTGAAATTTACAAACACCTCCGTGAGTTAACTAACTCAATCTAACTAGACTAAGAAAATATAGCCGTTCAAAAATACACTGTCTTAGTGTCCCACCGATGCGGCGACGTAATGTAGATATTCTACCCAAAGCAGTCCGTATGCACTACTGCGTAAAAGTTGTATGTGTGTGTAAAAGTGCACTTTTTCGTTCAAAATCACCAAACTAAGTTCAACTGCCGGTGTCTCGGGGCAAAAAAACCACACGAAACTCAGGCTTAAAACTGGGTACTCTGCGACTGTCATGGGAGAGTGGCACTTACCACTGCGTGCACGGCAAGTCAATATCGTGACTTCACAGAATATAAACAAGTTAGTTAAACAGACGATAAAATACCCAGTCTCTGTTATGTATCTGTTAGAAGATTTGGGTCAAATGCTATACGACTTACCTTTAATCATTTTAAAAAGCCTTAGAAAAGAACACCCTCACTACGAACGAAAAATATCTATATAGAGCTGATCTATATAGACACAAAAATATTTTCCTTTCAAATTTCACTCACCTCAGCCTCCGTTTCTTCCATTTAAATGTTTATATTTTGTTAATGTTACCGCGAAAATTATCGTACGCGCAAAGTAGTGTAGAACTCAACCAATAATGAATTGTATGTGTCATGTTTAGACCTAGAAGGAGAAAGGAAGATTGGATGTGTCGTATGTACAAGTGAGACAGTGTTCACTTTCTAAAGTATGGTAAACCAGTACCATACCCACCTTATAAGGCCACATCAACATAATGTGCATGTATGCGTATACTGTACCTACCTACAGTCTACAGTTAACCTAACAAGTAGGATGAGTATAATGTACCTATTGTATGACTTTGTTACTAACTACGAGCGACTAGTCGGTAAAAAGATTTTCTAGTGACTGTATCAACTTTAAAGTAAACACGTACTCCTTTGCCAAATGCTTTGCTAATAAACACTATCTCTCTATTTTGTTCTGGATATCTGATTTCTTAGAAGATTTTTTATACATAATTATAATTTTCTAATATACTTTATCTTATTGTCAATCTTATAGATGGTAATATTGTGTATCCTAAAGATGTGAATAATTGTCTATTGATGACAATTATCTAAATTAAAGGGCAGAATATGCCGTTATGTGATATTTTTTCACTCCAATAACCCCGCATTAGGATTCCTGGTTTCGCGAGAGACATCGACACACCCAATCACAACACACAAACGTCCAAGACCCGGGACAAACACCTACACTAATCGCATAAATGTTTGCCCCTGCCGGGATTAGAACCCAAGGTTCCCGCAGACCAGAAGTCACGCCACTGACGACTGAGCCACTTCGACCATCAATATTACTATACTATATGTAACATAGTAGTTTAACAATATGTAATGTGTATTGTTGACTTTTTTTTTGTTTACTATACCTATATATGTCTTTTAATTTTATAATAATTACGGATGCCATTTTGACATAATAAATAATTTGTATTTTTTATTGACAAATAGAAATAATGTTATTCGATTATTATGTTATAAATTAGTACCAATTTGTAACGCTTTGGTAAACCAACTGTTATGTTACTTATTGTTATGAATAAATAAATGAATAGTAATATTGATTCCAGCCTATAAATAGCTTGACCGTGCCTATAGGCTGGTATCTAGGTGTTAGATGGCAGCATACGCAACATGCTAGCTTTATGATTTCAACGGAATATTATGTGCCAACGTTTTGGTCACCTCACAAACTAACAATTAATTAAATTATTTGATTGTTTCAAAACTACATAATATAGCTTAGTATAGTACCTATATTGAGTGTCCCATGAGTTGATTATACATAACAAAATCCTGCAAAGCTATATACTTACATGATATTATGCATGTGTACATTGGTTGCATTCCACGTCCACCGCATTCGATGCAACATTGCTGACATAACCCGAGTACGAAATTCCACGTATTCACATATTTGCGTGCCAATCAGCTTAGTCAACCTATATCATTTTTGCATCTTATATGTATGTAATCAAAACTACATTTAATTGTAATCCACGAGCGAACTATGTATATATACCACGTGAGTCCTAGTAGGTTTGTGGATTACAATTATGGTGACCTGTGAGTTTTCAGACTCAAACTACACTGAATGTCAATCTCAGCACCATGTCTTCTGGTGAGCACCTGGATTTACAAATTATCAAGTAAACCGGAAGAAGCTGGATTCTACTGGTTCCAACGTGCTAGATGCACGCTGATCTTAGTCTCGCGAGATACGCCACCTGATCGTTTCGTCACGGTATTATTATCTATCTATTAGCGTGACGATACGCCCAATTACCGTGGTATCGTAATGGGAGAGGGGCCCAACTTCTTCATCCGATTTACAACAATTCATGTTCACGCTATAACGCAGCGAACTCATTCTTTGCGGCAGCGGAGAGGTTAACAGCTTATTCAAGTGGGTATCAACTACCTACCTATAGTAAAAACGACCATCCAGATAATAAATTAATAATAAATAAATTATATAATTCCTAAAAGGTAAATGAGCGGTACAGTAACACTACTTAACTACGATATCCAACATTGGTATAGAAACAATAGTTTGATGACTAGATTCTATTTCAGTAATAAATTATCTTAGAGTATGCTAACGTACATTAACATAACATTATGCCTTTATGAATATTTAAAAAGTATCAAAGTCGAATGAAGCAAGTACTACTTGCCTATCGCGGCTCCATTTACCAGATTATTCATCAAATTCGAAATAGCAGAAAGCGCTTGACCAAATAAGCAGTATATGACAAGCCCAATCACTACATTCGGCTAGCCGCCTATATTATAAATGTGAACGTTTGGATGGATGGATGTTTGTTGCTCAATCACGCAAGAACGGCTGGATAGATTTGGATGAAATTTAGTATGGAGACAGCTGGATTAGCACATAGGCTTATTTTCATCATCACGCATCATCGCCGTTTTTCATCACTACGCGGGTAAAACCGCGAGGTGCAGCTAGTAAACAAATAATTTACAAATCCTTGCGACGGAGAACACATTACCGCTACATACTAAGAATAATAACCGTCAACAAACTCGAGTGGTATTTTTTAAGGGTTTGAGAAGTGCTGTTGACATTACAGAGGCTCGCGGGTGTTTACAGGGTTTACAGTGTGGTGAAAAAAAAAAAATACTTTGGCACGCTATGTACCTACCGTAAATAGGTTGATGAATTTAAAACTTGTTAGATTCTCCTTGATTGTGAGAGTGTTGCTTACAAAATTTAAAATGTTAAATTAAAACGCCCCGTTTTGAGAGGCTTTTCGGTTAAAACGACTTTAAAAATATATCGGCTTCAACCAAAGCAACTACTGTAGTCTGCCATTGTGTACGCTTGCTACTACAAGTAAACTTACAATTTACTTTCATCGAAATGTTTTGTCAGAAAGAAATATAGAATTTCGTCGTGTACAATAATGACATTCTTTCCAACATTTAAACTGTTAACATATAGATAAATATGCGTAAATACAGCTCATAAAATTCTGAAATTAAGACTTCACTCGTGAATATTTAAGGCACCATTTGTATGTCTAATGGAATGATTTCCATAATATAGTATATTAGGTTTGAAGTATTTGCGTGACCTCGATAACCGCGAGCAACATCTAATTTTATAATTTAAATATTATTTTAGTTGACCAGTGCAAAGACAAGATCGAGGCATAAAAATACTTGAATTATTATCTGAGATTAACTATCACTAATAAGGACTTCGTTCCGAGTTTTCCCAACTATGACACATTGTTTTTCTTTTTTATTTAAAAAATACTATTATATTATCAAATTATATTAGAAAGGCTCATATACAAAGATGAACATTAAAGTAATGAATAAGTATAAGTATATACTTATTCATTATATAAGTAATGAACATTTAAGTATTTTTTACGTTACTCAGATTTGGGTATGCATCCAGAGCAGACCTTAGTCCGGAAATAGCACCCGATCACGAGTTGACACGCGTGCCAGTTATCGCCCTTATTAACCGTATTTGTGGGAATATGGCAACCCGACCGTTTGCCAACACCTATTCGTGATCATGACTGTTCCGTTTGCTCACACCAATTTGACTATTCACACATGAAAATATTTCAATTTAATATTACAATTTTCATATATCAATATTCAATTTTTCATAAAAATATGTCAAGTTGGTATATGACACATAAATAAAGTTGTTAAGCATACCTATAGTTATCTATTCACGAACTTTTATACACATTCCTTTTAGCCGTCTTAAATACAGCCTAAAAATGCAACAATTGCTCATTTATTACTTAATATAATAATATGAAATATATCTATATAGCAATAACAAGCGTCTTATGAAAAGCCTAGAATAATATTGTAGCAGACCTATCTATAGGCAGAACGACATCCATGAAATAGATAATCAATATATACAACGTTAACATAGATGTCAATCTGTTTGTGCCGTTTGTGCATTATCTCCAAACTGTTTACAGTCGCCGCAGACGGACTGGCGGGCGCCTTCAGGACTGTCGTCGTTATGTAACTAGCTGGGACTATCTTGTCTTACAGCTGTTAAATTCTCTAGTTTACTCTAGGAGGCTGTGATAATCTTTGTTGAATCATTTATAGGTCTGGTATTTGACATATCAGTTTATATTCAGTGATCATTTATGTTCTCTTTTTTTTCATTTTTATAGTTAAATAATTTGGCCGAGAAGGAATCGATCGAAGGGATCGTGGAATCACGATAGACCTAGAGTGTTGACTGACTTTCAAGGGAAACAGCTGGAACACGCTAGTGTGTTTTATGACAGTTTTTAATCTTGAGGACAGTAGCTAGCTAGCTTGCTAGGCAGGCAGGTACTGGAAAGCATCCTGTAAAAACTTTAAATTAATTAAAATTAATTTTAATTAACTTTAAACCATGTTGTAAAAATAACAATATTACTCACATCAAAACTCAAAGCAAGGGTGGGAATTGAAACAGCGACCAGTGGCAGTGTGGTCAGGCAGCAGTCCTTGTAAGCCAATCAATATATGTAAAAAAAAGGTACAGATTGTATCGTTAGAGGATGTAAAGCCTAAGCAAAACACAAAATCTTCAAACCTGATGAACAGTCAACCTTTAGTGCACTGAGAACAAAAATGATCACAATAATACAAGTGCGATCCGCCAAGCTAAAAAAATAATATTTCTTAGTCTGCTAATTAAAGGCAATGTGGGCAGATTACCTAACTATAGATATAGAATAAATCGGACAAATTTATAAAACACTAGGTGCACCCCGTGGTTTCTCTCGCGTGGACTAAGAACTCCCGTTACCGTTACTACGCAATTTTCCTTTAAATTACGTTTTTTTTCTAATAACGCCGCAAGAAACTAAAAAAATAATTAGAAAGCTGAAAATAAAAACCGTGTGAAATCGGTAGTCTTTCTCAAATTATGCCGTAACCAACGGAAATAGGAAATTTTTATATACTCACTATCTGACCCAGCCACGCGTTATACACGTTATACACGCGTGGCTGTTATAATAGTTTAAAAATATAATGGTAAAATTTGAATTTTAAAGAAACTACGAATGAAAAAAAAGACACACGTGTACAATAAATTGTAGTATTAGGATTAGAAATCGAAACACTGCGTTATCAATTTGTTGTTTAAGTTGTGTAGTATTATAGGTGTATTATCAACAGATTAACTAACATCGCTATCTATAGGAAACTTATAAAATAGACATTATTTCATAAAAAAATTTCAATACAAATATCGCAGTCATTAATCAAAATAAAATATATCCTGTATATTTAGTTGGAGAAAGTTAGCAGCATATCTGTGCGAAATGTAATTACAATCAATCCAGTAGTTTCGAAAATTAGCCCGAACAAACATCGTGATATATATATATATATATATATATATATATATATATATATATATATATATATATATATATAATATGTAGATACATATATAGATATTAATTCTGACATATACTTACCACACCGCGTCATCAGGCGTCGCGATGTCTACGCCGGTCATCGATCGTACGCACCACACTATCGCATAGCACGAGTCTTCAGACACGACGGACGCCGTGCGACAGACCGGCGCCGTCGGGGGAGGGGGGTCGGGGAAACTTGCACTTGTTCATGGCAATCAAAGGGACATGTGAAAAATACACGCAAATGGGTGTCGCATTATTATGTGAGAAATGCACCTTTTCTACTTGATTGTTTGCGTACTAGGATGACATAGAACAGCAGTGTCCTGATAATGGACGCTAAGCCCCTTCATAGTTGTAGAGCTAAAGTAAACATTCCAACCAAAATACAGATATTTTTATCATCACAACAGTATACTTCCATGCATGGGCACCACCAGGATTACTTACAGAGAGGTGCATCTACACTTACACATTATACTTCACACCTCAAAAAAGCCTAAGCAACATGTACGGTTTTTTAACTTTTGAACCATTTCCCTACACTATTCGTTCAACAAGGTTATGAACAAATTTTGTTAGCAGCCAGATTTCATTCAGACAGTAACTTAATAAATAAATATATTTATATTTTCTTTCCTGACAGGGTGCAAGTGCACCCTTGCACCCTGCTGCCGACGTCCATGCTTCCATGTCTATGTTCAATTATCTGTTGTCTTAGCTGGTAGGAAACGGATCTAGTAAAAAAATAACATATGTACATAAACATACGTTATTTATCGAAATGTTCTTCATACTTATTCTTCAAAGAAAATATTTTATTTGCTTGATTTAGCAACTCATAATAATATCCACGGCGCATTTTAGATAACGTCCAAAACAGATCTTGATTAACACGTGTTTTTTACAAATTTTTGAACCATTTAAGACTATTTTTTGAACCATTATTGGTACAATTCTTCAAAAAACTTACAAAACTTTACGTTGATGTTTACTATTCAATAACCAAGAGTAAAATACACCGTAAATGTAAAATTTAAAATGTACAAAGTATATTTTCGACATTTAAAGTGTAAGAAACATGAGCGTTTTCATTATTTTTAACCGACTTCAAAAAAGGAGGTTACTCAATTCGACCGTCATTTTTTTTTATGTGTTTGTCGCGGATAACTTCGTCGTTTATGAACCGATTTTGATGATTATTTTTTTTTACATAGAGTATACTTCCGTGGTGGTCCCATTCAAATTTTATCAAAATCGGATTAGCGGTTTTTGAGTTATACTCCAATAACTGAAAAGTGCTACGCGTATCTTGATGATATTATTGTCGCGGTTGAAGACATCGTAGAACACACAATGACAATTAATTGATCTCGTGAATAGCAAAGGTCACTGAAAAGGGTAAAAAAAATAATTTTTAACAAAAAATGCAACCGACTTCAACACTCAAAAGTGTGGAATAACTTGTCGAAGTCGTTATTCATAATATTTTTATTTTTTTATTGATTAATACACAGATTTGAAGAAAAAATTAAATCTATAACTTGGCGCCAAAAATCTGCCATTATTTTGTTGTCTTAAAATATGATTTCAACTAGCTGCGCCCTGGGTTTGACCCGCGTGGTGATGAAAACGGTAATAATGTAAGCAAGCGTATATATTAATCCAGGGTGTACCTATCTACTTCCATACCAAATTTCATCCAAATCTATCTAGCCATTTAGGCTAAAAAGAGTAACAAACATACAGCAAGGCGCGCGGTGGCGGGAAGGATTCTTTCACACTTTTTACAGGCTTCTTTAAGGTGCAAACTTCTGTGATTGGTCGGCGAGTTGATTACCTTTGTATCCTGCGTTCTCTAATATTCAAATCTTTTTAGTCTCTTGTGAATCCCACTAATATTATAAATGTAAAAGTTTGGATGGATAGATGTTTGTTACTCTTTCACGCAAAAACTAATGAACGGATTTGGTGAAATTTGGCATGGACATAGGTTAGAGTTTAGAATAATACATCGGCTATTTTTCATACCGAAAAAAGCTGCTGTTCCCGTGGGACAAGCAAATAATTCAAAAACCTCTGTTACACCTTCACATTCAAACGGTTATACCGATTTCGATAAAATTTGGTATGGAGATAGGTTAGACCCTGGAATAACACATAGGCTACTTTTATCCCGGAAAATGTATAGAGTTCCCGTGGGATAATTGAGGTAGCGGGAAAACCAAAATTGACAGCTACTGTGGTGAAAATCAATTTACTGTTCAGTGATTTAACCTTAGTATAATAATATCCACTACATTAATATTATAGGAAGTGCTTCAAGGGTGATTTCGTTTTGTGTTAAGTACCTTCACGCCTACGATCTCTAATATTTGTGGCATCTAAATTTCCTACATAATGCCCTAATTTTCTTATGTTAAGCAAACGTTAACCGTCCATCCTTTGTATATATAATATGGAGGTTAAAGCCCTAAATACCGCTTTATATATATTATATATATTACTAGCTGCGCCTCGCCGTTTTACCCGCGTGGTGATGAAAAATGGTGAGGACGGTGATGATGAAAATAAACCTATGTGTTTATCTTTTTTTAACTATCTCCATACAAAATTGTATCCATATCCATCTAGTCGTTTAGGCGTGAAAACAAATGAAATGTCGTAAATTGCATGGCAAAAGCCATACATTTTATCGATTAAAGAACTATCTTAAATAAATAATTTAATCGATAAACTTTCATACGTTGCAGTGGATGCGGGCCGCTTCCAACCGGCCCTTGTAGCATTCAATAGGAATGTCTATATCTAGCAGTGGATGTCCTATGTCTGATATGTTGATTATGATAAAGTTGCAGTGGAGTACACACTTGGAATCGTACGTATATGAACTATTTTCAGCTCTAGGGCTGAAAAGCTGCAGTTCATATACGTACGATAATACGACGTAAGCATAGGCTAATGACAGCTACTGAATTATATCTACTGTTGCCGCGTAGTATGTGGCCATCATTTCGACAAAGGTTAATAAAAAAAGAAAAACTCTTCCATAATTGAAGTAGGTAAAAAAATTAAACTAACAGAAAAATCATTGATCACGTTGTTGGCAATAATGTGGAGTGTAACTATAATCCAGTGAAACATCATTGGTTGTTGGTACACCTGGAATGAAGACCCCGCGGCTTTTCCAGGGCTGTTACAAAGTAATGATCTGAACTGTGTCTAATACCCGAAAAAAGGAAATTAAAAGTGTACAAAATTAATGATTATAGCAAACAACTAGGTTAAGTCTAAGAGGTCTAAGAGTTTTATATTGCATCAATATTATGCTGGGCAGAACTTACGTTCAAATTTTTGAACGAAATAAATTTTTTTAAAGTTTATATATACTGTATAGATCTAGCGTTTGACCACTATCTCACTTGATGGTCAGTGACGGTAAAAAAAGGATTAGAATTAGAATTTTTAATATTTTTATTCATATTTTTGGCAACTAGTAGGATTTGAACCCACGACTACAGAATACCGTCCTGTTTTTCATGCTAAATTATTATTCAGTATAGTTCAAAGCTAACCAGGTTATAAGAACTCGCAGCGGAGAATGATTTGCGATTTTACCGATCAACTGGGTTAAGAATTGTAGCTACTCCTTTGTGATGTTGGGTGGGTAACAGATAGTGGCATATTTTTAACTGGGCGCTTTCGTGGTTCACAGGGAACTTCAAGTTCCGGGTTGTTGCTAGATATATCAGTCGTTAGGTCATGTTAGAGGCCCTTGGCGGTTTTTTTCGACTGGCCACTGGCCTAGCCGCCAACCCACATTTGCCAGCTTGATGTATTATGACTCACACTCTTGTCTAAGAGGAAGGCGTCTCCTAAAATTGGAACGAATAGGGCTGATTACGCTACCAGGTCAATAAAATATGTTATAATAATTATGAAAAAGTCGATTTATTATAATTATAATTATAATAATTATTATAATACAGTTTACAATAATTACAAGCGATCACCAAACGCGGTGAAAGAAAACGGCGTAGTATTAAATTATTTAGTTAGGGTCTACACAGGGCCCCGCGAGCGCGCATCTCACCTCGCGCGGCCCTATCACAAGCTTTACATGTATACCATACACTCTTCTCTCCTTCTCCTTCGATCGAACAATACATTCACAAGAGTACAATAAGATCACATAGTTCCAAAGAAGATTCAAACATCCGCGGCGCTACAATAAGACAACGCGGTACCGCGCGGCCTAACATACGATGACGCGAAGGGCCCTGCGTAGACAGATATATTTAATTTATTTGATTTATTTAGGATATAGTCTTTCGAACGCGAGGAACAAAATATTACACATGTCGAGAATATTATTTATAATCGATTCGGATCAAATCGGATTCGAGAGCGGCGGAAGCGAGCTGGGAGCGGGGCGAGGGCGGCGCGGGCGGCGGCGGCGGGTATGATCTGTACAGGCCGCTACGGGCAGTCGCACTCCTCGACCACCATCTCGGGCAGGTCGCGTTTGATGATATTGGAGTCGGCGCCGAAGTAGATGAGTGAGAGCGCGGAGAAGCGCACCGGCGCGCAGCACGCGGCCCGCTCCTGCCGCGCTGCCTCCACCACCTGCGAGTGGTAGTTGAGGAACGGGCCGCACGCGCCGCGGCAGTAGTTCGCGTAGTAGCCCTCCGGGGCCACGATCCAGTCGTCCCAGCCGAGCGCGCGGAAGCTCACGTAGTACGTCTGGCGGCAGCAGCGGCCGTGCTCTGCGCCGGCGCAGTCGAGAGCGCGACGGCGGCGCGTCGGAGGCGGCGACAGTCGCAGCCGCAGCAGCGGGCGCGCCGCCTGCCCGCCGCCGAGCCGCAACCGCACGCGCCCGCCACACCCGCTGCAGTCCAGCAGCAGCCGCAGCGGCTCGCGCGCGCCGCTGCCCGCCCAGCGCCGCGCCGCGCCCGTCACGTCGATGCGCTGCCACCCGCTGCTCGGGTCGCGCCGCGCCGCGCCCGCCAGCGGGCCCACGCTCGAGTTACCGCTCACCTATTCAACGTATAAACTCTATTTCAGATTCATCTGTACTCGCACATACTCAACACTCTTTAAGGAGACAAATTGAACATCACAGAAGCGAGCTGTTAATGAAGCAAAAAAAAACATTTTATACATTTATATAAAGGTTTCAAAGAGCAGCATTACCGTAAACGCCCACAGCGTGTAGCGCAGGCGGCGCGCTCGAGACGAGGTCTCCGCGCGGACCATGAGCTCTGCGGAGGCGACGGTGAGCCCCGTGCCCTGCTCCGACTCCGCCTCCTGCCCGAGCCTGAATTCTATTAGTCGCTGCCCATTCAGCGTCTCTCCTGGAAAGAAACATTCTTTAAGACACTTTGTCGAGTGCTCACTCGCATTTTTTGTTGCCAGGATACAGATCCTATTCGTTCCCTACGGTCCCTAAGTGAAATGACCCATCTTCATTAGAGCAGCAGCTGCGATGGTAATAGGTTAAGATGACCGGGGCAGAGTGGTTGCGGTGGATGCCCATGGCTGCGGACTACGCTAGCCTTAGTCGTCACGAACGCTCGGTTCCTAGTTCTACTCGAACGACCGTGCCGCTTCAGGTTCGCGCTACGCAACTACACCTGCTTTGTGTAAAAACAGCTTAAAGAAATTCACTACTTAAATTGCTTAGCAAATATAAATTGATCCATCGCAGTCACTGATGCCACTAAGCTATGTGTCTAGTAAGAACAGAAAACTCGTTTTGACTACTAGTTTTCCATCGTTGTTCGTCACCGCTCGGCGCTGCATCCTCTCAGTTCTCGCATCTCCTTTTCTGAAAAGAATAGAAAAACCAAATATCAGCATGTCGTATTTATTACAATAGGTATATCAGTACACTGATGTTACAGGGGTAACTTTTCATTTTTATACTGTCATGGAGTCCAGTGGTGAAGTCACTGCTAACCATGCCTTTGAGCTTTTGTTTTATAAAGTCCTACTCGGGTTTTATCTCATACAAATATTTTTTTTTCTATCACATTTAAACCCCCGCACAAGGAATCCCAGTGTCGCTGGAGGCATGGACACACACATATAGTTGTTTAGTTCTATTTGACCCATAACTGCCTTAGTAACACCGCTCTTCAAACATAGTCACAGAAAGTTTAGTTTGAGTACTTGTAACCAGAATATTTGGCACTCCGAATGTGATTGTACAGAATTTTGACTTTAATTTCTATTTCGTGATTAATCAGTGGTGTTTTGCATTGATGTAGGTAGTAAAATAATAAAACTATAGCGTCATATCAACGCCTTTGTATGATTATGTAGGTAACAAATAAATTTTCCGCCTAGATAGCTACGATCAAAGCTTACGGGACGCCATTGCCATTACGAATGATTGACCCATACCTCGCCCATAATTTTATCCAATATAAAGTAGTGATAAAATATATCATCTTTAGATGCTAACATGACATCGTCATGAAATTGTCCATATCCTACTAATATTATAAATGAGAAAGTTTATGTGTACGTTTGCTACCTTTTCACGCTCAAACGTCTTTTTTTTTTTTCTTTTTTTTAACTATTATAAGTTTGCGTTTGACAACTGTCTCACCTGATGTTAAGTGATGACGTTGTCTAGGATTTAGCACGCAAACCTAGAAGGTACCTATTCACTCGCGACTTGAAGACTCCAGGATTGTACATATCGGGAAACACAGACTCGGGCAACGAGTTCCATTCCTTGGCAGTACGCATTAAGAAAGTGGAAGCAAAACGCTTCGTGCGTATAGGTGGTATATCTACCATATAGCGATGGCGAATTGCCGTACGTCGAGTCGACCGATGATAGAAAGGTAGGCTACACCGATTTCGATGAAATTTGGTATGGAGATAGCTTATACCCTGGATTAACACATAGGCGTTTTACTTTCATCATCACTATCATCACCACGCGGGTACAACCGCGGGGCGCAGCTAGTATTATATAATATATTCTCTCTCGGTCTCGGTAATATTATATATGAATTTAAATTAAATATTGGCCTCGGCCTTGTTAAGTCACATAATATAATTTTTTTGCTATTTTTGCAAACTATTTTTTTGATGTTTGAAAACCCTTCCCATTTCAACCGAGGAACTAACGTCAGATATTATATTATTTTTTTAATCTGACGGGATGTCAGTTGTTTTCTTATAACGGCCTGATGCCTGTATTAAAATAAAATACTAATAAGTAATTGATGACTTTAGTAAGTCGTGATTAATTGACTTCAGTTACTACAATATTATTTGAGCAATCCACTAGCTGTTACATACCTATAGATGGCTTAAATGCCACGTATCCAGAATGCTAGCAGCATTGCTCTGTTTAATTGCAATGTTGATTTATTAAGCGAAATATGTGCTAATATTTTCATCACGCGTCGCATCGATCAAGCGCTTTTCTAAGTTTTTGAAAATCCATAGAGCTCCCGGTCATCTCCATAGACCCCTTAACGGCCCTACGGGCCCTATGTCTCGACCTCAAAGGTTCGCTGGGAGTGTGTGGGGAACTGTCAGATGTTGATCGTAATAATGAAGGAATAAATTCGCATGGCTTGTGGGGTGCTTAGTTGACAAAACGGCTAGACGGTAGTGTAGGGTTCAAGTTGCAATAGAAAGCTATTAAATACAAATAGTAGTTTATTTTCTCTAAGCATATGAACGTAAGTCATTATTGGTCAACAAAGTTTCTCGTACTGACCGCTGTCAATGTCCCGTCGTGGGTACTTCAACTTTTTGTGCAATTTGGCACTTGCATTTAACTCTAATTAAAGTAATTGTTCATGCAATTTAACAGGCACGTTGCCAGTTACTTTAACACTCGAAGTTTTGCACCTAAATGAAAACATCTGTTTTGACAAGGTCCATTTTAACCGGGTAATTAACACCTGAAACAGCTACGTATATAAAAGACCATAATATACATATACTCGTATTTTTATCCGATTTGGCAGAGCTGTTTTTGAGATGTTATTTAAAATTTAAAATGTCATTAAAAATATATATCAATCATTTATTTATGTGGCAATAATATAACCGATATAGACCAGCGGATTAGCAAGTCGAAGTGGCAATGGGCAGGGCACATAGCTCGAAGAACCGATGGCCGTCGGGGTCGAAAGGTTCCCGAATGGAGACCACGGACTGGCAAGCGCAGCATAAGACGGCCACCGACCAGGTGGACAGACGACCTGACTAAGATCGCAGGCAAGAGCTGGATGCGGGCCGCTTCCAACTGGTCCTTGTGGAAATCAATGAAGGAGGCATATGTCCAGGTATGGATGTCCTACGGCTGAGATGATGATGATGAATAAATAGAAAGGTGTAAATATAATAATAGGGCTTGATTTTTGCGGGCACTATATATTTATTTATAATATTTTTTACAAAAATAATGTATTTTCAGTTTGATGAATGTACTAGTAGCGCCCCGCGGTTTTACTGGCGTGAGTTAGGATTTTCCCGCTACCATAATTATCCCACGGGAAATATTCTTTTTCCAGAATAAAGGTAGCCTATGTGTTATTCCAGTGTCTAACCTATCTCTATACCAAATTTCATCGAAAGCAATACAGCTGATTGAGCGCGAAGGAGTAACACAGGTTTTTTAATTATTTGCATATCCCACTGGAACAGCAACTAATTTCGGGATGAAAATAAGCCTATGTGTTAATCTAGGGTCTAAACTATATCTCCATACTAAATTTCATCAAAATCGGTGCAGCCGTTTGAGCTTGAAGGAGTAACAAACATACAGACATACACATATACATACAAACTTTCGCCTTTCTATTATTTTAGTGGAATTATTTCACAAAACTAAATCTTCAATATGTTATTCACCGTATTTATTTGAAATACGTCTTAAAATGACTGTATATATCAACCTACCATCATCGAAATCAATTCCCCGTTATCTAATTGATGCAATAAGCCGCACATAGAGTCATGGTTCAAAATAGCCATCGCCATGGTTATGTTGAATTATTTACTGCAACGGATCGACCGCTACATGGAATAAGTTCCAGTGACTTGAAACCACCACAGATTACTCGTTTCATACATACAGCACGGAAGCGCTCATACACACTACCTAATATGTTAGGGATTGAGAACTATGATCGAGGTCTCTCTACGAGATTGAATCAGATATGAAAAGGTCAATCCCGCCCACCACCCATGCTCTTACCGACGTCTCCGTTACAAGTCCGAAACTGAGGACGCTCTGGCTTGCGCCAGAGTTTGAAGCGATCATAGCTCAGTGGGTCTCAGTGGGATAGGCGTCGACTGTCAAACTGAAATACACTGGTTCGATCCCCAACAACAGCGGTTGGTTGAGCTTCCGGTGAAGGTAATACTGTTATCAAATTCCCAGCGTGGTGGTAGGGTGCTTTCGAGGACCCGCCTGGCTAGCTACTACGCTCAAGTTTGAAGTACTGTCACCAAACACATAGTGTGTTCAGGCAGCAGTCCTTGAGAGCTAGTAAGCATTCTAAGTCTAAGTCGTGATAACATCCGGATCATAAGTTAGAATCGAAATTGCAGTTTTGTGAAGGCAGTGGTCAGGACCCTCGGATCTCGTAACTGATGGCCGTTGGAACCAGAAGGTTCTCGAGTGGTCAGCAAACTAGCAATGGCAGCGTTAAACGTTCACCGATAAGGTGGACAAAGGATCTGACCAAATTCGCAGAAAGAGGCTGGAGGTGGGCCACTTATAACCAGCCTTCGTGGAAATCATTGTGAGAGGCATATATCTACCACTGGGTGACAATGTCTACTTTCATGTTCAGATTCATTTCAGTCCAGGGCAATGCCGGCTTAGAAAACGACAAAATTAGTCGTAGTCTTCTAAGTTCATAGCGGCCTGAATCTATGTTGAATACGGATAATATGTTGATAACGGGAAGCCGGCTACTGGCTCCAAGCCCATCCTTCCACAAGCACTGGTACATTCTTAGATCCGAATACTCTCCGTCTTGCAGTTTGTCTCCGCCTCGGGGTCCCGGTATGCGCCCCACATAGATGCCCCTGCGGAAATGACGTCGACCCGCTAGGACACCACGGACTTTCCTGCCAGAGAAGTGCAGGCCGCTTCTCGAGACATGCCGCCCTCAACGACATCTTCCGCCGGTCTCTTGCATCCGTAAACGTGCCAGCCCTTCTGGAGCCAAGTGGCGTTTTCAGAAACGACGGCAAGAGACCGGACGGTATGTCTCTCATACCGTGGGCCATGGGTCGGATACTGGTATGGGATGCGACTTGTGTAGACACACTAGCCCCTTCACATGTCCACCAAACCTCCACGAGGCCAGGAACGGCGGCAGAATCGGCCGAAAAGGCAAAAGTAGTTAAATACAGCGGTCTCGGCGCGGAATACAATTTTGTTCCTTTCGGTGTCGAGACCTTTGGCCCGTGGGGTCCTAGCGCGCTCAACTTCTACAAGGAAATCTCCAAGAGACTGGTTGACGTCTCAGGAGACCGAAGAGCTGGCAGCTTCCTCGCTCAACGTATTAGCCTAGCAATACAAAGAGGAAACGCTGCCAGCATCTTGGGTACAATGCCGCAGGGGCCCGTTTTAGATTTAATTTAGTTTTTATTAAATGTTTAAGGTTTTTATTTTAAGTTAGATTATTTTATTGTTATTCTAAATTATTTTTATATTATGTTTGTATCAATTAGAAATAAATTACATTATACGTCATTGTTCTTAACTAAATAAAATGTTGAATATATGCTCGGCCTATGTCAGTATAATGGAAAATCATTCAGATGCTAAAATATGCTGAAAAATGACGTACTATGACTGAATCTAGAAAACGGTTCGCGTAGGTCACTTTTTTTTTAAAAAAAAATTTGGTTCACAAATGAGATGTAACACTTTAACTAAACATAATAATAAAACTAGGGTACAATCAGTGTTCATTCTAAAAATAGTGAACACAGCACACACTTGAGTTAAGGAAAACCGTACTCCACGCGGGCGTAACCGCGCGACACAGAAAGTATAAAACAATATCCATTGTTAAATTTTACGACAAAACTCTACATTACTTTTTACTGCGTTGTCGATTATAGTAACCTGGCTAAACAGACTATGTTCACACTAGCGAGAATTCAACATATAAAAGTACAGTAAAACACGAATAAGTGTAATAAAAAGTACATCACGTAGACCGTATTTACGTACGTAAATGAAATGAATAAAAATATGCAGCTGAGTACAACTTCGCATAATAAAGGGCACGTAAAAATTATAGGTTTAGTTTTGTTACTTACGTTATTTTTGTAAGGAATGTTTAGTTTCAGCAATTTTTCTCTACTCAATAAAATGTTTTGTTATTAAAACTGACGTGGTTTTGAAATGTTATGAATGTATAAAACACGGGAGAAATCCGGGACCGCGTCCGCGAGCGCCCCGTATTCTCCTTGAAAAAAACCACTGAATGTGGTTGAAACTATAGTCGGAACACTCTGAATTATTATATGAGTAACTCCCGTGCTATATACATTTATATTAACTCAATAAAATCTTGAATTCTGTAGCTGAGTTATTTACAGCTAGGATGCAAACACTATATATCACCTGGCCGACACACGGTCAGGAGTGAAGAAGAGGCATAACAAACATAAGTATCATAATAATAATAAAGATAAACAGATAATCATAATAAGAATAAACAGACCCTAAAAATTGCCCTATTACAATGCTAGTGGATAGATAATAGATAAACAGACTCTAAAAAGTGTCTTATTACAATGCTAGTAGATATATTGATAGTTATAACATCGAAATCATTCTCAAAACCCAGATAGAATTTGTCCCAGTGACCGTCAGATTGTAGACTGACCTTTACTACAACTAACCCCTTTAAGATGTAATTTTAGCGTATACAAATTATATTTTCGTAGAGAAAATACAAATACAAATATCTTTATTTTTCCATAATTTGGTACAAATAAATAAAGCACACAAAGAAAATACATGGGTACAACTAAAATGTGTCAATTTGCACACTAGCCCCCCACACTAGGATACCCTGTTTTTTGGGAGGACTAGCCTCTTCGGAGGTTCAGAATTTTTAGATACGATTGTTTAGTCAAATTAAATAAAATAAAAAAAACCCAAATCTATAGATTTCGGATATATTTTTGCCAGATGTGTACAACAAGTATAAATAAGTCTTCGAAAGATTGTGAACTATTTTATTAACTGTGATTTAGTGCAAAGTCTTCAATGTTATACAATATTTCGATTAGGCGACTCTCCATAGTACATTATACGTATATTATATAAATGATTTTGACGTAATCTTTTATTCGCGGCAGTCAAAAAAAGTATGAAAACAGATTAGTTCTGTAATAATGCCAAGACCTAACAATTATTTAACTTATTAATCTATTTTTTCTGGTTAACACTCTGAGGCAAAAAGTAAGATAATGACGTATAAATCGTTTGGTTTTTATTAACTAATGGTAGCGCCCCGCGGTATCACCCGCGTGAATTACGGTTTTCCCGCTACCTCAATTATCCCACGGGAACTATACTTTTTCCAGGATAAAAGTAGCCTATGTGTTAATCCAGGGGTTTAACTATCTCGATACCAAATTTCATTGAAATCGGTGTAGCCGTTTGAGCGTGAAGAAGTATCAAACATACACACATAAACACAAACTTTCGCATTTATAATATTAGTACGATTTACGATTATTCCGGGTGATATAACCCTGTTCAGAATAAAATATATTATATAACATACGTCACAAGTGTGAAAGAACTGTAATTTCAGAGATTCTATTACTATAAAAAGGTGAAGGTAGTTTGGTATGGTGTGGTAAACGGCGACCTGACCCCATTAGATGTATAGGTATTGCCTTGTACAGGCATTTATTTCCATAAGTGTAACGGAATGCCTAGATCAGTAATCGTCAAATTTTTATCCGACCGGGTCGTACACAAACGAGTGACACATTCTCTTCTAGCAACATATTACATTACATAGAATAAAATAGAATATAATGCTTTATTTGCATAAAATGCAGATGATATTGCTATGTATTTTTTTTCGAATGGATATTGTAATATTAATATATTACATATTGCTATTTTATTTTATTTATATTATTTTATATTGAATACTCTCCAATTCTAGGCATTCTAGGTCTAGCGTGATAATATCTACCACCACATCGTCACTGACGATCAAGTGAGATAGTTATCAAACGCTAGATCTATAAAATATAAAAAAGAAGAAAAAGCTAAGGAGAGTCTTTTATTCAGGGCATATAAAGAAGGGACTAATTTGTGAGGAAACAGCAGTGCGAGTATGGATTGTCGACTCAACAAAATTCGACAGTAAGTGCTTGTTCTGACACAGCGATATCCGCGGGGAATAGAACCGCGCGAATATCGCGCGTACGCCATGTCTATCTGTCTCAAAACATACTGTGTGTATATCTTAACTTATTCTAACAACAACAATATCAAGCCCACATTCTAGGGCTACCATAGCTCTACTACCAATCACATCGTCACTGACACCAAAAGGGGGGGAAAGTGGTCAGAAACGAAAATATGTAAAATGTGGTTTAATGGTAAAAATGTTAGTGCAAAATATAAGACTGTATTTTCTTAAAAATAATTTAAGTTACGAAACGTTTCCTTTAAAATAATGCAATAATACCATAGTATAATTTATCGTAAGATAATTTGACGTGATTATTACCTTTTAGTTGAGTTACGATTTAGATGTCAGGATTACTGAAAGGTTACAAAAAAAATAATGTTCCTTATTTTCGTCATTTAACCGGTACTTTATAGTGTAACAGACAAGCCTATAAAAAATAAGGTCACATATTCAAAGCGGGCCGCAGGTTGGCTACTGTTAACCTAGATTAAGTTTTGCGAACGAGTTATGTCCAAGCCAAAGTAAGCTGTGTCGCGTGCAAGGCCGGCGCGATATAAGTGATGGTACCCATAACTCATTGAATAATTTACTTCCCATTTCATTTTATACTAAGCCGTTCTAATGTGGCAACCGTGGTAAGTTCGTGACTTTTCGTTAAAATAATTCAGGGTAAATTTACTTTAACAAGTTAATGATTGGGTAATGGAAGTAAATAGTAAGTAGACACGTATTAAGGTGCCGGACGCAATGTCGTCTATCGTTTTCATGGGAATTTGACCCTTATTATTAGGAAAATGAATTGTCCACTACGTTAATTAATCATATGCTTTGCTTCGTGGTTGGGTGGTAGTTATACGCGCATATATTCGCTATTTAGCCTGGCCTAATATACATTTTATGTAATACTAACTTAAGGCTTTTATTAAATGGGTATACTCTGCTTTTGGTATTTATGATATATTATAACTCTTTACATCTATATATGCCCTAATAAGTCTTGCATAGAAGTTTTATATAAGCCTATTTTGATGGACAAATTTTTTTTCTTATCAATTAATATAATTAAAGTCATATTTCATTTTAATTTAAAAATTAATAATATTCATACAAATACATTGAATTGACAAAAAACACGGAATTACAAAGAACAATATAGATAACACTATTACACAGAAAACAATATTATAATAGAGGGTATTGTCGCCAAGAGTAATAGTGTTGTCTTTTTTTTTACATATAATAAGTTTGCGTTTGACAACTGTCTCACCTGATGTTAAGTGATGACGTTGTCTAGGATGTAGCACGCAAACCTAGAAGGTACCTATTCACTCGCGACTTGAAGACTCCAGGATTGTAGATATCGGGAAACAAAGACTCGGGCAATTTTAATAATTTACAATTCAATTCCAGACAACCTTAGGATGAGGAATAAACAATAGATGAGCTGGGAAGGTGGTGTGCCATATGAAAAAGAAAAATTAAAAAGGCCTGATTTTTTCATTCATAGTTAATGCTGATAACAACTGGTCAAAAAACGTATTTAAAACTGTGGGATTTCTGACATACCTATATGTTTTATGATCGGTAGTCAGACAATTAGCGCTCAATATATGCAACTATTTGTCCAAATTTACAACTGCGATGCACGAAAAGAGTATTGAAAAGAGATAATTAAAAGAAATTCAATAGTTTTCTTAACCATTAGTTGCCTTAACTATGGGTCATACAGAAGCTCGTTACATAAATGTCAAGTCACTCATGGGACTGCTCTTCACGATAGTAAATAGGTGGTCTATTTTTGGGGAAAACTAATATCATTCTCATTAACTATTATATCTTACTACCATAGCTACTTTATATATTGGATGTCAGCTTAAGTGTATATTTGTCACATGTTATTGTTTTAAACTTTCATGGCTTTTCATAATATAAATATTGTTTAACACGGGATAGTCAGTCTCTCCGTGATCATGGTGCGTGGAACAGCGCCGAAATATCGGGAACTCAATCAAAATCATGGTGCGTATCCCGTGTTACACAATATTTATATTATGCCACATGTTAATACTCAATAGCTTATTGCATTCATATGAATTTTGTTGGTCTTAAATACATTTTAATTTAGTGTACAAATGACCCCGGTAGGGTATAGCAATGTGGACGGACCAATTTATTTAAGTTTTCAAATTTATCATTGAAAAACTCATTCAAGCTGTAATTTCATTTCGTTACAAGCAATTGTTTTTATTGTGTGAGGAATTTAGACTCTTTTTCTTCTTTTAATTTTGTTAGGTAATTTGTTGAATATTTTTTAATTTGGACCAGAACTGTGCATTTTGACTTAGAGCTTGGTAAGACAAGTTTATATTCAATTCTAGTCGCGTCGTGGTTCATCTGTCACTTTTTTGAAAAACTTCGCATACTCTTTGACAAATTTACATACATACTAATGATGATGGTGTATATTTTTTTTAAATATGCTTTGCAATCTCCGTATTTTTTATGATAGCTATGATGTGAATGCATTTTTTTGTGACACATGGAGTTCTCCTGAATTTACACTATTTCTCCAGAGTATTGTTCCATAACTAAGCCAGGAAAGTGCGTATGGGTTGTTAGTGAGTGTTCTGATAAGAAACATTTTTAAAGTTACTTACGTTTACTAGTACTTTTTTAAAATGGCCTTTATTAAAATAATTTAAAAAACGAATAACTACAATACTGCAGTCAATACAATAAAATTTGAGCGATCTACTAGCTATTGTCAGCTTATAGACAACTCAAATGTTCTAACCCGCTATCAGTTGGCAGCGTGCCCAGAATGGTAATTAATCATTAGTTTTATTAAGACTATATTCAGATGAATAGTTATCATAATTTAGGAGACGTTATTCAGACTGCTAAATACGCTTTGCAATAATTTTGTTGGGGTGATAATAGAATTGACTAGACATAAGAGGCTGGCACAAATGTAATAAAAAGTCCTACATTTTGTCTAAACCATCTTCCCTCGAAACGTATGAAAAGAAATGAAGTTACGTAATCACGTAAGTAAAACAATTGTTAATTTAACTTAGCAGTTTAAAAATTCAACATTATTGATTGAATTAAAGCATCTGAGACGCACTTATCTGGCCAAATATATAGGTATTTATTAGTAATTATATTATTTATAAGTATACTAAGTTACAATACTCAAATATCAATAATTTGTAATGTAATAACTGTCATTATAGGTTACAATAAAGACATCTGTTAGTTTGATATTTTGTTCTGAAGTAACTTGTCTAGTCGACATATCTTTTATTAACGGACTTCAGAAAAATGAGGAGGTTCTCAATTTACCCGGTATTTTGTTTTTGACTTTATTTTAGATTTTTTTATGAGTTTGGCACGGAAATAACGTGAAGGTACGCTTATTTCATATCACATTCAAACCGAAATCGAAACCGGTGTAGGTTTCGATTGGTTAGTTCGATAGTTTCGTTGGTCATCATCATCGACTGGACAATAATTATGAATTCATTTCATGATATGAACATGTAATTAAATTAAATTAAATTAAATTAATATGCTTGGAACTCCAGGATACAAAGTGTTACAAAGTTAGATAGAAAGAGATAGACTGGTTTCAATTGGTGCCGCTTATGAACATAATTATAAGCCAACAATGAATATATCTTAATTATATTATGGTAATGTAATAATTATGTCATATATACATAAATGTAATAAAAAATATGATAAATATATTTTATTTTGTAATTAATAACTAAAAAATGAGAATGAGTCTCAAATTAACTTAAATTGTTTATGAACCACTGAGTTATTATTATTACGTAGTAATAGAAACTCAGTGCTATGAACACTGTATAGTGTACACCGAATATTATTGCCAAAAAATCTGTAAAATCATACAAGAAATTAAGAACGTTGCCAAAAAATCTTTGCTTTACAGTTTGGCTAACTCGGAAACACTGTTCTTTTAATAACATGAAAAAAAAACCTTCAGGCAACACATATTTAATTGCCGCTATAAACTCGCAGCTAATTAAGTTCCTATTCGTTAATAGGTATGTGAGGTGGTATCAGTCAATCTCTTTGCCTATTAAGTAGCCACAATTCGATTATAATTACCGCCACCTATCGTGGAGTGGATTCACTGTGGAATATGTAGTTACTGATGATTGCTCATTCATATTTTTTTCACCGGAGTGGCCATCTTGATTGGACCCTACACCCTCCTAGACCTGATAGAGCGACGAAGAACTGCATTAAGAGGATCTAATATCTTGCAGGTTCCTGCAGTTATAACTAACTAGCTGCGCTCTGCGGTTTTACCCGTATGGTGATGAAAAAAGGTGATGATGGTAATGAAAAAATAAGCCTATGTGTTAACCCAGAGTATAAGCTATCTCCATACCAAATTTCATCCAAATCAATCCAACCGTTTAAGCGTGAAAGAGTAATAAACATACATCCATACTCGCAAACTTTTTCATTTATAATATTAGTAGGATGCGGAACGCATTCTTTATTCGAGCGAGCGCCTCATTCAATTCTTTATCATATATTGATTTTTTCAATAGGTCGACAAGCGCGCTAAAACTCTTGCTTGCAAATGACTTCAAACATCTGTTATTATATACTTACCTACTGTTATATTAAGTAAACTATTAAAGTTTCGCATATTGCGTCGTTTCCGTAAACAGTATTATTTTTTTAAATATTAAATTATCCAAACTATTAATGGAATTTTGTAATTGGCCTTCTGCATATATGTACCTTGCATGTGTTGTATTTAAATAACTTATGATGTTTCTGGCTGTAAATTTTACATAAAATGAAATTTATTGGTTGCTGACTACACTGTTAGCTACATATGTATATAGAGATAGGATCTACAGATGAAGCATGATGCAGATATAATATAATGCATCATGTAGATACGATACCGGGTTCGAATCCCAGCTGGGACAAATATTGTACATACATTTATGTGATGAATATAGATTTTTGTTCTCGGGTCTTGGTTGTTTGTGTTATGTGCTTATGTGTGTCTATACCTCTCACGATATAGGATAACCTAGTGCGGGGGCGTAAGTGTGAATGCGTTTTGATGTACAGGTACAAAAATAATAATTGCACTCCTACAGATACTACCATACCCTTCCAGGGACTTATAATAAAAACTATTTCTAATCAAATATATAAAAATCTCGAGTCACAGTGTTTGTTACCGAACTCCTTCGAAACGGCTTGCCTGATTTTTATCATATTTCTTGTGTATATTTGGTAGATCTAAGAATAGGTCGTATAAAATTTTCACTCCTTCCCCCACTTTTAATTCTTTGTCGCGTTTTTAGTATTTCTGTATGAATAAATATCTCATTATTTTAACCATTGATCATTATCGTGAAGTAATTTAAATAGAGTGTCGTGTCACTTTGACGTTACGATAATTTATATAGAAGAACAACGTTTGCCAGGTCTGCTAGTAAATATATGAACACATAAACGATTGAAATGAAAGTTGCAAATAAGTATTTCTTTATGAATGTAACATCGGATAAGCATCGATTTATTCCAAGTAAATATAAAATAGACTAAATACATATCGACGGTCGCCGTGGCGCAGTGGTCAGTGTAAGTGACTTGACTTCTGTGTCTCCGGGACCTTGGGTTCGAATCTCGGCAAGGGCAAACATTTGTGCGATGAGTATAGGTGTTTGTCCCGGGTCTTGGTTGTTTGTGTGTTGTGATTGTGTGTGTCCATGCCTCCCGCGGCACAGGGAATCCTAGTGCGGGGGTCTGAGTGTGATATATATATATATATATCATCATCTCAGCCATAGGACGTCCACTGCTGGACATAGGCCTCCCCCATTGATGTCCACAAGGACCTGTTGGAAGCGGCCCGCATCCAGCCCTTGCCTGCGATCTTAGTCAGGTCGTCGTATATATATAAACGACAATATACTATACAAATTTACCTACCTAGGGTTAGGTTTAAAAACTTTATTCTCATACGAAATAAATTTCACTTACAATGAGATACATAGAAATTTACAAAATTAGCACAATTTATTGGTCCTTGGCGCTTGTTGCGATGTGTAACTTCTTCTTCTACTTCTTAATCTAACAATCCGCTACCAGTTGGTAAAGTTCCCAAAATGCTGGCGGCACTGCCACGTTGAATTGCAATGCTTAATGTAGGATAAGCTTAGCTTCTGATAAGCATACACATTGGAACCGTGATAGCTACGCGGTGTACTTTTCGGTTGTTAATTTGACGAGCGGTTCGATGGTTGACGATCGATGGCGTCAAAGGTGGGGATCTTCATTAGAGTATTACCTTACTAGTGCGCCCCGCCTCGCGGTTTCACCCGCATGGTGATGATGATGATGATGATATACTCGTAAATACTTTCTTATGCTAAAAGAATTTACAAAATCGATTCATTAGCTCCAGAGTTTACCCCCAACATCCTCACAAACTTTGCCTCTTTATATTTATAGTATATACAAGTATAAATAAAAAAAGTGAATTTAAAAAAGGGGTAAACTAATATTAAAAAGAATTTGTAAGGTAACCTATATAACCGCAGTCTACGCGGATGAAACCGTGGGGGGTAGTTAGAAAGTCTTATATTATTGTGTAAAGGTGAAAGCTACAGATACTAAGTATGGCTAGACTAGTTTGCATTTTTGTCTCTTCTTGTTACGTAATTCTATAATTATCTGTATTATGATGACAAGGTCACGACATATCTAGAAGCTATATGTCTAAGTTATTGCTTTCTAAGATGCTTGAAAGGCCATAATTTACATCCCTTAAAAAAAGCTTTATGCTAAAGTTGTAACTATAAAAAGATTGAAAGCAATCAGTCATTAATTTTAAAAGTATTTTATTGACATCGCGTCTAATGTTATTTTAATAGTGCTTTGATATCAAGATAATGAATTATTGAAAACCTTATCAAAATAATGAACTAAATATATGAGTTTTATTTTTACGTGGTTTATGGATCAATACCGTAAGGATACCGTATGGATCAATTAATTTAGGTGATTTTTTGATTTATCACACTTAGACCCCCCGCACCAGGATTCCCTGTGTCGCGGGAGGCATGAATACACAATCACAGCAAACAAACACCCAATACCCGGGATAAACATCTACACTCATCGCACAAATGTTTGCTCCTGCCGGGATTAGAACATAGGGTCCCGGATACACAGAAGTCATGTCACTGAACCTGACCATTGCGCCACGGACACCGTCCGAATTATACGCTCATTCATATTTAAATGAATCGTGTGATGACACGATTCATTTAGATAAAACATTTCTGGGAAGCTTAGATTTAAGAATAATAAGTTTATAAGTATGAGGTGTGAGATTTAGGACTGAGTGAGGATTTGACAATCAGTGGAATAAAATAAATTTATAAACCAAACAATAAAATATCCTGGCAGGCGTGAGTGCTTCAAAAATTACTTTAATTGACAAAATCAGATCAAAACTGGTCAGAGAGAAAGTTTCTAGCAAATATGACATGATTCCGTGCCGTTCCTGAGATATCAATGGTGGATGAAACTTGCTATAGTATTTAGACCTTTAAATGCTCTTTGGTTACATGCAGTTTTACAATAAATTGACAAGATTACTGTGTCTTTTTATGCGAAGGCGAAATAGTTAAAATATCTATACTTGCTACCATTATAGTGCATTTTGAAAGTATGTAAGTAATGATAACCGGAGAAAGAATAGAAAGTATTGTGGTAATGGAAACTGTTTTGCATTTCTATAAGTATTTTAACCGACCTCAAACATGGAGGAGGTTATATGTTCCACTGTATGGTTATTTTTTGTATGTATTAAAATATTGTACCTATTGAACACTTGCGATAAAACTTGGATCCATCTTCTAAAATCACATCATGGGTTTAGATCTTCAATGCTTCAGGACTGTCATTTATAAGTGTCGTACTGACGTACATATACTCATCGTCATCATCATCATCATTCCAAATTCAAATTCCATCATTCAATGTTCCAATCACATGAGGCCGCACACCACTAGTGGTGTAACGTTTTTAATATTTGTAAATGTCTGTCACTTACGTTAATAATCATATGATAACCTTTCTTAAATTACCCACTTTCATTTAGTTTGATAACAAATAGTTTACCATTATTGTTAACAAACCATTCTCAAAATGCATATTAATATGTGCAAACAATAAAAGTTAATAAAAGTAAGATTGACGAATTTCTATTCATTCAAAGCTAAAGCACTATCTAAAACTATTTAGTAGAAAAACTTTACAATACAGGCTTATGTCCAGCAGTGGACGTCCTATGGCTGAGATGATGATGATGGTATAATAATGTACAATACAAATCACTTTATTGCACACCGGTCACAAAAAAACAATAAAAAATTAAACATATACCTAACCAAAATACAATTGTAATTTTTTGACTTTCGCGATTCGAACACATTGTTATTAAATCAAACGGGGCTTAATCGCGAGAAAAAAGCACCAAAGTACAATTGGCGGCCTTATCGCTTAAAGCGATCTCTTCCAGACTCTACATACCTTCCATCCTCAGGTTGGAAAATGATGATCTCGTGTTGTGCGTAAAAAGTTTCGCTTCGACATCGCGTGAACTTCGCCCTCCGTGGTTAGTCACAAACTGACGCGCGGTGGGAAACCCCTCGCTTTATATATAGTGGCTGTAGTGCGGCTGAATCACAGTACAAGGAAAACGAGGCTGAAATACTTTTGTACCTAATACGATGGGTGTTAAGATTAAGGCTTTGATATTATGAATGTATAAGGAATTTGACTTTGTAATTTTCTTATTTCCACCAAATTTTACTTTGAGTGATGAAATGTTAATATTTCAATTTGAGCTATCTCACTAATATTATAAATGCAAAAGGTTGTGTTTCCTTTTTCCTCACGTCCTAACAGTTATATAACCTTATACCATATAGGCTAAATTATAACCAGAATAAATGATGGTTGCTCTAGGATACAACAAAAAACTAAATAATGCTATAAATGTGAAAGTAACTCTGTCTGTCTCATACGTTTTGACGCCAGAAGTGATGATCGAATTTTGATGAATTTTGGTATAGAGATAACTGAGACATTTGAGGACACAGGCTATTTTTGTCCTTGAAAAAGAATGCCTTCTGCGGGGTTGCAGAGGTAGCGGGAAAATCGTAGTCCACGCTTGTGAAACTGTGGGGCGTAGTTAGTAATTATATAAGCCGTTTTGGGTAGACACATAATAATCAGCCCGGGTCATCGGCCTCTCTCTGAGAAAGAAGAGTATTGGTCCTAATCCTACTTGCAATGATAGCTTATCGGTGTGAGTCCGCTGTCAACCCCACAATCGCCGATGAAGGTAAGATTGCTAAAAAATCACAGCATGGTGGTAGAGTACTTTACACGCCTGGTTAACCACCCTCAAGTTTAAAAAAAATCGTCACAGCGTGCAGCTGACAGCTGCGTTTTTTTCAGACAGTTGATATTTTAGGTATAGCATGATTTACTTTCGACCACATCGTCGCTTACCATCAAGTGAGATAGTTATCACGCTTACTAATGCAAATTGGTAGATAAGCTAGTAGCCATACCCATGTCAAAGTCTTCTGATCACACAATAGATTCTTCTTGATTCTTCTTCTCTTCTTTTCCGGCCGATTATGATCGCATAGGCCAACATCGCTGTTAACCAAAATACTTATTTGTATTCAACGTTTTCATGCTTTTTATTAAAATATCTACTACAATCAGACACACGTACAACAAAATATCAGTATAAATACGCTCTCTCGTAGCCCTGAAAAATTATAATAAAAATAGAGTGTTGTTTGTTTTTACTTACACAATAACATTAAACCATGACATAAGTGTGTCATTTGTATTGTTTACCATATTGCTGTACGGAATTACTACTTCACCTTTACATCGGAATAACCTTTTAATATCCGAGAAATGTATTATATATTTTGTTATTAAAACTGACGTGGTTTCGACACATTATGAATGTATAAAACACGGGAGTTATTCATGTAATAAGTCAGAGGGTTCCGACTATAGTTAGGTACTAGGCGAATCGAGACCGCGTCCGCGAGCGCCCCGTATTCTCCTTGAAAAAGACCACCGAATGTGGTTAAAACTATAGTCGGAACCCTCTGACTTATTACGTGATTAGCTCCCGTGTTTTATACATTCATAATATTATATATTTATTTATACTTTAGCACTATTTAAGTACATGGAAGACTTGGACGCTATAAGTAGCATTTTCTACCAGTCATCCTCTTGCATATAAGTACCCACGTGTATCATTAGAGTGACCGACATTAATTTTTATATTATATAGTATATACTGAAAGAAAGTTATACACACTTTATAGAGCTTAGATATAGAAGTAAAATTCAAATCAGCTATAAAAATATGTTTTAATTATTTTTATATTGCATGATGACATACTTAAAAAGTGACGCTCATACTCATACATACATCTGGAACGATGATAATTCCCAGATGAAGAACTGCAAATCAGCTCGAAACTGGTCAGAGAGTTATTGAAGCGATGATAGCTCAGCGGTGGGAGCGTCGTCTGTCAAACTAACGGACGCTGGTTTGATCCCCACCAACGGCTTAAGCTTTAGGTGAAAGTAACACCGTTATCGAATTCCCAGCATGGTGTTAGGGTACTTTCTAGTGCTCGCCTGGAAGCTAACCACCTTCAAGTTTAAGAAATTGTCACCAAACACTCAATGTATTCAGGCAGCAGCCCTTGGGAGCCAGTAAGTATTCTAGGTCTAGCGTGACATCTTCGACCACATCGACACTGATCATCAAACTTAAGCCTCCATTCCACGGTGATACGGGGCAATATAAAATAAATCTAATACGGACATGAAATAAACTTATATTGTTAGCAATCGAAGTTGTATCTGCAACCGGTTTTTTTACAGATTCTCCTTCTCCAAAGGCCTCCTCTAAAGCTTAAGATATACCTAATCAGTAAATATAAGAAGTTAAATTAAGAAGCTGAAGCTCGCTTTTGAAGCAAAGGAGATTTAATATGATTATCTGTCTGTTCGTAGCTTAAATATATCTCGTAGCCTTCGTAGCCGCGTAGGCGCGTAGACGCGTAGTGATGGCATAGAATCAAGAATGTTGACTTTGGCGCAATATTGGTAATATTACAGTCTTATACAAACCTATGGTTATTTACATAGTTCATATAATTATAGCACCCTAAGTAAAATGTCATGCTATATCTGTGCTCGTGGCTTTGCTTGCATCGATTTTTAACTATCGAAAGTGAAAATGTGCAAGGACTCAATATCAATAAGAAGTTTTTTTTAATACTTTATAAATTTATAAAAAAGGATGCATATCATTAATTGTTTGTTTACTGCCCAGACATAATAAAGACGCAGACCCCATAATTGTTAAGACGGTGTCTTATAGTGAAATCCATTATTGTCTAACGAAGTAGTGCATGAAAGCTAGCCATAGACACACTTTTATGGGGTGAAAATATATCTAGCTAGCGCAATGGTCTATCGTGGAATCTCATATAGGTACGTATGTATGTTATTGTTAATCAAAACTACTAAAAAAATAAAAACAACAACAACAACTAAAATGGTTAATGGCTAAAATAAGTTTTTATATGGTTACGATAAAGTACAAATTAGTATGACACCTATGAATGCCAATACTAAAATAAGGTCTTTTTTTAAAAATGAGTCATTATTTTATTTTGTGTCATCTTAAGTAGTTTAGCAAACTCATATAATATTAGCATTGAAAGAAGTTATACAAATCTGAATATGAGCCTGTAGCTTATACTATAACCAACAGAATAAGTTGCGTCAAGTGAACCGATTACGACATATGCCTCCTCATCAACCTCCACAAGCACCAGTTAGAAGCGGCCCATATCCAGCCGGTAATCTTGGTCTGGTCGTCTGTACACCTGGTCGGTTCCCGTCCTATGCTGCGCTTGCCAGTCCATGATCGCCATTGGAGAACCTTTCGACTCCAACGGTCACCGATTCTTTGAGCTATGTGCCCTTCCCACTGCCACTTCAACTTGCTAATCCGCTGGGCTAGTTCAGTGACTTTCGTTCTTCTAAAGATCTCATTTCTGATTCGATCTCTAATAGAACCTCTCAAGGACTGCTGCCTAAACACACTATGTGTTTGGTGACAGTTTTTCAAACTAGCTGCCCAGCCGGGTATTCCGAATGTACCCTATAACCATGTTGGGAATTTGATAACGGTGTTATGTTCACCAGATACTCAAGCCATTGGTGGGGATTGAACCAATATCCATCAGTTTGACAGCCGCCGCTCCCACCGCTGAGCTATCACTACCGCTTTTAAAGTGAGTTTTCTGTTGGAAGTCTGCCAACAATTTGGTGGTCGCCAGATCGATTCCTACCTTGCCTTTGAACTTTAATAGAGGTCACATCGTGCGGAAATTAAGAGAATAATTCCGAAAATGAAATATAAACCTATTATCTTATATACCTTTTTAGCATGATTGAAAGAAATTAACCTTAGCTTACGAATTTAAACGCCTTTATGAACTGTATTCTTAGAAAAGCAAACAAATAATGAATAAATTCCTAAAACTGATAATAAAGCTAATAGCAGTACTAACAAATTCACAGGACATTGAACCCTTTTCTGATTTTCGCCGTTGTTACCATATATATCAATTGAGTTTTCGTATTACTTATTCAAATTTAAGTAACTTTTGTATTAACAATCTTTTAAACGCGTTAAAAAATATGTTAACACGTTTCATGCGTTTGTCTTGAATAAGGATTTTCTATAACATGATAAAATAAGTGCGCCGTGGTGGTACCGGCCTAGAATAGTACTCCCCCATTTCTTCCCGCGGGTGCCGTAAGAGTCGGCTAAGGGACCACGTACCAGAAGGTGGGCAGCAGCGCCTTCTGAGCATCGGAAATCATACTGCGCTCGCCAACCCGCCTGCCAAGCGTGGCGAGTATTGGCAATTCCCCCCAATTGGGGGAGGCATTTGTCCAACAGTGGACACCCAATGGCTGAGATGATAAAATAAAAAATATAGGAACTGCAGATACTACTACAATACAATACTACATACAAAAATAATGGAAAGACAGACAGTAGTACTTCATACCGGCCCCGATCTAGCGTTTGACCACTGACCACCTAACGAGTTGCCGAAATATTCACGTAGTTTAAAAGCTATATATACAAACCAACGTACACCCACACATTCGTGGGACATTTTACAATATTTTTTCATTTGACCAATATACTCACTTGATGGTCAGTGACGTATAGGCTCGAGAGGACGCTACGGACAGGCAAGCGCAGCATAGCACTGACAAGATGGACAGACGACCTGGAGCCTTACTATCAGCTTTGTAAAAGCCATTCAAGTTCCGAGCAGTTCTAAAACTTGGCTTAAACCGCTTAGTGTAAAGTCATACCATCACCAGGGCATTACGCTCCTTTAAGTGAACGGTTCGAACATTGATATTCTCAAAGGTGAACGGTTATTGTTGTCTGTGGCGTGTTTAAGCCAGGTTTTAGAACTGCTCGGAACTTGAATGGATTTCACAAAGCTGATAGTAAGGCCCCTGGCCAAGATCCTAAGCGACTGAACCTGACGAACAGGAAGAGGCTGCAGGCTGGCCTATGTCCAGCACTGGACGTCTTATGGTTGATGTGATGATGAACAGGCAGCTAATTTCGTAAAAAGAAACATCAAGTTTTGTCGGTTTGCGATCTATATTATTACTTAGAAATATATTCTGTGTGCAGATCGATGTGTGGACATAAATATTAATGTGAGGTCACGAGCTTATAAATTAGTTGCTAAAAATAACATATCATTCACATTCAAGAGGTTTCTTTTTTCTATTGAAGCGTGGGCATGAAATTAATACAGTGACATTAAAGCTTTTCTTGCAAATGAACGCACTACTGCGGTAAGTTTTTCTTGGCCATATTCTCCGGCACAATCGGTGCCACCTTCTTCAAACCAGAGTTATGGGGAAAGTAGAAACAAAACGACACGATGGACGCAGAAGGAAGTCGTGGCTCAGAAACGTCCGAGAGTGGACACGCATCGCTAGAGTAGAGGTACCTATTTTCTCTGGCCAAAAATAGGCAGAAATATGCGGAGCTCAGACCCAACCTTCAATAGTGGAGAGGCACCGAAAGAAGAAGAAGACAGCAGTATAGTAGGTACCACGAGGTACCTTTATACTGCTGTCGCTCTGCCCGAAATCAAGATAAGTTTACAGACGCTAAGACAATGTCCCTAATTCTGTTAATCATTCGAACTAGCTAACATTTACTAAATATTGGTTTAACTCCATACAACACTATCTCTAATACTTTATAGACAAGTTTTATTTGATTGCTAGCCAATAACGGGTAGCTTTAGTTGGTACCACATAAGTGGCGACTTATTTTACCTAAAACTACGCAATTTGAGTAATAGGGTCTAATTTTAGTGTTGTTATTAATAAGCGTCATACTAACATAGACTTTATTGTAATCGTATTAGAACTTATCTTACTTATTTTATTTTCCAGAATTTTAGTTTAGTTTAGTTGAACAAGAGAATCACTACCAATGTAGGGCATATTATTTTAAGGATAATATTTATATTAAAAAGCCTTAACATGCCGACCTCTTACAAAATCGAATTTACCTTTAGTGTTTTTATAATAAAAAAGCACCATACCCGTATGATACGTCCATGGTATGAATCAATATGGATGTTATCGTTTAAATATCTGTACTCGTAGTATATAGAAATCTACAGGTCAAACATTTGTGTGCATGAACATGTCTGTTTGACCTGTGTCTGGGTGTGTATACATGTATATAAGTATATATCAGTCATCAGGTTACCATAGTACAGGCTCTGCCTAGTTTGGGACCTGAAGACCTTGTGTAAATGTTGATAAATAAAATAAAAAATATACGTAACCATGGACCAAAATTATTCGTCTATGATGTTACTATAATATTTTTAATTCAAGTAAACTACAAGTTAATTTGTCAAGCCTACTAAGACAGAGTTGTTAAGTCAACAAATATGTATTGTTTTGATGAAAGATGAAATTGATTGTGTTTATTTCTAGCCAACAACTCTTACTTAGGTTTGGTATATGAGCACAAGTTCAAACAAACACTAGCTTAATTAAAATATTATTGATTTTTTAACTTATATGTATATGCTTGCAGGAAGCACTATCGCTTCCATATTAATACATATTTGTTGACTAAACGACTCTGCCTCAGTAGGTTTGACAAATTAACTTATTTTTCAAATACAAATATATTTACTTTACACTGTTTCTACTGGCATAACGTGGCACTTACGCGTAGTACAGTAGTACGTAGCGTAGACGCAACGTTACGGCGAACGCACCGCACTCAAGATCCTGATGAAGGCTTCCGGAAGATGCTGAAACAATTGTCGATCGTGATATCGACTACAAATAAGTGCCACGTTATACCCATAAAAACAGTGTAAAGTAATTATGAACGTGAGTTTTAACAAATATATTTATTGGACATAACAATAGGTCTAAGAATACATGAACCTAGTTTTCACTGTGTTTTGGAGCCGAAGGCCCTTAATATAGTACATATAATTGTATGTCAAACTCACAGAATGGCTACAAACTATAAAAAAAAATATCTTTTTCAAGTTCTAAATTTGAAAAAGAAAATGTGTGTCGCTTAATAATTGCTAGATGTATTAAATGTATAAGCGGAATACACACAGACGTAGAGAATGTTTGTATTATCTGCACCGTAAATACCGTTGCTCTCAATTCGGGGTTTGCCCGAGACAATAGCTAGAACGACTTCGCGTGCGTCTCAATCAATTTCTGGCATTCATCCAGCCACTCGAGTAAGACCAACTCTACACAAATCGAATGTGCCTACACTTGTTGTGATTCAATGAGGACTTAACAAATAACTATAATTTGTTAAGGCCGATGTCTTAAAAAAAGCCTGAGAGGTTAGAAGATTGTCCCTTTGTGTGTGTGTTTTTTTATTACTGTATAAATCAAGCGTTTGACCACTATCTCACTTAATGGTCAGTGACGATGTGGTCGAATATGTTATCACGCTAGACCCAGAATCCCCACTGGCTCGCAAGGACTGCTGCCTGAACACACTATGTGTTTGGTGACAGTTTTTCAAACTGGAGGGTGGTAGCTAGCCAGGCGGGTATTTGAAAGTACCCTACCACCATGCTGGGAATTTGATAATGGTGTTACCTTCACTGGAAGCTCAAGCTGTTGTTAGGGATCGAACCAGTGTCCGTCAGATTAACAGGCGACGCTCCCCCCATTGAGCAATCATCGCTTCAAATCTGAAAACAGAAAATCTGTGTGTGTGTTGTGTTGTATAGAATGTTCGATAAGCATTCATATATGTACATTATTTCTATTTCACTAAATAGTTTTTATTATAACTCGACTGCGAAAGAAAGAGGGGCGCTAAAGCCTAAACGGCTTGTTGTATTTTTATGTGAGTGATGTCAATAGATTCGCCTTAGTCGTGAAAGTGACAATGGGTACATCCATATTTTAAAAAAAACAATATTAAGGGTTTAAATTACCAATTTTGTGAGTAGTTAGTTGGCATCAAATAAGTGGCGGCTTATTTAATGTTAACTACCCGCAATTTTAATAAAAAGACGTGATTTTAGTGTTATAATTAATAAGTGCCATACCAATTTGGACTTTATCATAATCATGTAAGAGTTTATCTTGCATATATTATTTTTCAGAATTTTACTTTAGTTTGGTTGAACAAGATATCTCATAATCTCATACGACATATCTAGATCTTCTCCATGAAGGCTTTCCTCCCTCTAGATAGTAGGTAGTGGATCACTAATTTCCTGGTGACTATGACTCTTCTGGCGCCTGTAGCATCTGTAATGTTGTCTACTCTGTGTCAGTTTTTATTCGGCCGCCAGCACGGCGCCATCTATTTCATTACCCCACTGTCTCTTCTATGCGTTGTGTTGACACAGCATTTATTCTATTGGGGAAATCACGTAAACTTATATAATGGATTTTTGCGTACCATATATTGATTTTATAACAACTAAGTTTTTACTTATATTTCATACATAGGTTTAACACATGCCTCATGATATATGATCACAGCTATTCACTTAGAAAATATTCGCGAGGTGCATATGATACGCGATCAGCTTGACTTGAAAAAAAAAATATTTATCCCCTGTCTCCATTTCATCCAAGCTGCATGTATCCTGTTCCTTACGTCTCGGTCAATATTGCCGTCGTTTTGGATAAATAAAATGAGGTACCTATAGTCGGAGCAGACTGTCAGGGATTATACCATTTAAAGCTATATGGGATAAACCGGATGATTCGCCGAAGTCGCCAAACACCGAACACCTGCGGTTTTGCTTCTATTGATGTTTAATCCGGCATTTTCCAATTTTCCCAGCCATTTTCCCAGTCTCTTCTAAACCTCGGTTGCATATTCTCCAACAAGGACAACCTGCATTCATCGTTCGTAATTATATTTTGACGTTAAACAAAGTTTTAAAGTAAAAAACACAATTTTTCAAATCAATACTGTAATTTTGAAATAAAAGGTCAGTTTCTTGCTGTTTCATAATCTATAATTACGCCATCTAGTTTTTCTAGTTTTTTTTAAGAAAACGGCGGGGCTATTTTGCTATTATGCTATTATTGGCGGAATAGCAGGTGTATTCATTACATTTGAATTACTATTGCATTGTTTATGTATTGCTTGTCTTGATAAATAAGAGAATGGGCACTGAGGTGGCAAGTGGATATAGCATATTAACCTTGATCGCAATCACACCCTCACCGGACGACTACGCCAGCGGCGGGGCTTAATCCGTCCGTCTTCTATTTATTGATGACAGGCAATCATCGCCTCAAGATCTCTGCCCGTGGCAACAGTTACCATCTGCCTGTGGTAGCGTCGGTAGAGCCGGACCATACCGTTTGTGTTTGTGTGTGTGTATCGTGAAGATAGATTTGTCTGTAGAACGCCATCTAGGCATAGCTGTGGTACAACAAACCGAGCATTGCGGCATCGTCGTTCTTCCTCCTCGCGTCGTTTTCCTCAGTGCTGAGGGACGTGATCCCCTCCATGGATCACTTTTCGACTGACGATGCTACGCCATCTTGACCTGTCTTCGGCAGTGTGCATAGCTTCGTGCATGTTAGTATTGAGAGTGGTGCGGATTTGATCTGACCAACAGAGGACTGCGACCACGTGGCCTTTTTTTCTCGATCTTACCGCTCACAACGAGCTTTTCTAGGTTGTCGGCTTTCTTCCGAGGGATGTGACCGAAGTACTCAAGGACTCGTTGAAAGCATAATAATATTAAAACTCACGCTCATGATTACTTTACACTGTTTTTTAACGGGTATAACGTGGTACTTATACCCGTCGTTGAAAGCAGATGGATGACAGCCTTGTAGTCACTTTGAGTTCCTTGAGTATCGATATATTTGTCCTTTTCGCAGTCCAGGGGACGCGCAACATTCTCCTCTAGCGTGGTGCCAGATGAGTCTCGGGAGCGTCAGCACGTTTTCGATCATTTGCCCTTAGTGTCCATGTTTCTGCGCCGTATAACATATGGAGAACACAAGACTTCTGACCAGTCTCATTTTAGAGGAATTTCTGATGTGCATGATGGGCATCGCCTTTAGGGTTGATAAAAATATGAAATAAAACAAATTGTCTTCTTCTAAGTACCTACATATTTATTTATTCACTTTTTAACAATATAAATGATTTGCTCTAACATTTACAATATAATATATCCTACTAAAGACCGGATTATAAGCCATTCCATATGCAAACATATTTTCAGTATATTTTCAATATCACATATTATATCTACTACACATACTTGCTGATTGCCAATAGGTACTCAAATTAAATCTTAACTTTATATTATTATACAGCCATGAAAATATTCACGTGTAGTGGCCACATTGATTTTTAAATTTATAGTAATATGAAGAGAGAAAATTACCGACTTTTAGTACTTTTTGGCTAAAAGTTTTCAAGAACATAAAAAAACATTAATTAGTTCAAAATATGTACGTTGAAAGTAATTAGGCTCAAACGTAACGATTGCTATTATTATTACTAAATAAGCGCTTTTCAGCGCTATTTATTCACATTAGAGTGTGTTTTTTGACATTTTTGATTTTGATGATTTGTGATAGTGAGGGTGGTTGTAGTAAATGTTTCTCCTAGTAACCTGTTATACCTGGAGGCTCACAGTTAAATTGCAAATAGTCCGGTCTTTATTCAAAGCATTACGAAGATAATATACCTAGATCAAAAGTATTCTGTAGAATATATAACTTCACTATAGTTCTATAAATGTAAATATTCCAAAACAATTAAGTATATATAAACAATAATAATATAGATTATACAAAATTATTATTTTTATATAAATTTAAGTATCACAATTATCTTTTTACGCGAAAGTAATGGAAAATATTATAAATATTTTGAAGGCAGAGATTCAAAATCATTGTGGAAATACAGGTTGTCCCAACGCAGTACAGCATGAAAAAAACATACGACCTTTAATCATTGAAAACATGAAATTTCCTTAGTTATACCTTTTCTTCATTTGCTAGTCACGTAACATATTATATCTAGTCTATTAGAGATAAGACTCTTTCTATCGACATTACTTCTATGGTAAAAAGCCAATAAGGCTCTTAGTCTCCGAGTGGACTGCAAACTTCTCGTGCATAGCGTGATCCTGCACGCTGTCTAAAAATGGGAAATAACATAATTCAAATTCGAATATATATATTCGATTCGAATATAATAAAATTAAGTGTACTAGACATATATAGCGTATGTTCATACGCTATATATGTTGTTATTAAATCAAACGGGGCTTGATCGCGAGAAAAACATTTAGTAATTTGTGCTATATATGTTTCTGAAAATCTAAAAGTACCCTATGTGTTTAATATCGGAACCAACTGCTTTATACTTTAATATAAAATTAAAAATTTTAAGTGCCACATGTGTAAATTATGCTTGTACTTTTTCAGTACTTCGATCACGTAAAACAATATAACTGTATCAGCGTCGGATCATTCGTTTAGGAATTACGATGACACAAACACGCCAAACTGATACACCCCTCTTTTGCGTCGGGGTTAAAAATAGAGCTAACTATTACGCACTCGCTAGTTAGTGAATCAACGAAGTTTCTATTACAGTAGAGTCTCACTAATCCGGCACTATTGCGGCATAATATACGGCAATTGTGCCGGATTATTGTAATGTTGGGATTGCTGAATTGTATGGAGAATAGATCAAAAATAATTTAATGAAGATTATAGTCCCGTGTTGTCGTTTTACTTGGATTATTAACTATTTTCAACCAGAAACAACAGATAACACATTGGTATATGTAGGTACGTGTTATTGTGACAATTTTTAAGGTTATACTGATGCCGGTGTGCGACAGTGGAACGAGAGTAACAAGCGGAGAGTACCGGATTATTGGACTAAGTTGGTTAAGTGAGATTCTACTGTATTTAAATCCAACTAACATCCTATGTGTGAGCGGTCTGCCTGAATAAGCTTAATTGAACTATATTTATGCACTACATTATATACAATACGTAAATATATTTGTGTTTATAACAATAGAGAATAAATAAAAGTAAATCAGATACGACATAGCGTTATACATCATTTTTATCATATACGTGATAACATGAGTTATGAATGCATAATATGTAATAAAATACACTATAAACGATGGTACAAAAATAATATTGAGGAGTATTGTAATTTTGAAATTTACATACAACTATTTATCTAATATAACACTTTTCAGCGACACATATTTATTCATCTACTATAACATCTCCAAAGCGTATAAAATACATCATATAGGCTGATTGCTAATTCGACCTGTGAATGTATATTTTATAAAATCGGTACATTAAAATAATTTTATATATTTCCATAGATTCAAAAATATTTATTCAATTTAGGATTTTTTAAATTATAAAACCTATGCCATTCGGTTTTTATTTTTGTCATTTACTGGCCGGTGCCTCTATTTATATAAAATAACAGGTGTATGTTGAGCGCGAACAAGCGAGCCCCGTTTAACGCAATTAAAGTCTAAAGAATCCCCCCCGTTTAAAGAATCGAACACGGAATTCCAAAATACGATGCCTTATGACGAGGAGCCAATAGCACTAGCTGCAATCACGAGTTGAATTAATAAAAAAATAATACTTAATCATATTTGCTAGTTGTTAATAATTAAATATTAAATATCGCAAATCCGTTGTTGATATTGAATCATTTGTATGCTTTTGAATTAACATTTAAGTTATAGGTCAATTTAACAATCATTATCTATAATACAATTCAAGTATATAACATTTAATATTTTTTTGTATAATTTTTAGATTATAATCAACATTATCTATGATATTATCGTCATATAAACACTCATCTATATAAATTGATTCCTACTTTACATATATATCGTGACAACAATGCTACACGTATCAAATATTTATTTTGTTAGATACATCATATAGTATAAAGTGGATCGTTTAGCCGCCACTTGTCTTCCACTATTTTATGATTATGTTTTTCAACCTATACTATATATATATAGGTATACTATTAGGCAAAACATCGACACTTTTTTGCCTACTCGCTAAATAGTAAAATACAATTATGAATACATAATATCTTCTGGTCAAAGTTGTATTAGGTAGGACGCTTGCATTGAGCCGTCGAAAAATGTCCTAAATCTCTTCCCAAATGTTTTTTTTTATTTGTGCTTAATATACGGCGGCTTTTGCATAAACAAACCTACAAATATACATATATACTTATTTGGTTAGATGAACAGCAAAGTTATATACGATATACACACGAAAGCTTTCGACTAGATTTACAAACGTGCAAATGAGAGTGAAGCAAGCACTATATTATTATGTTAGCAGGATTAGGGCAATTCTGCAATCATGATGGCGAGGCAGTCGTGCGGCGGTGGCACGGAGAAGACGGGCTGCGCGCTCGCGTCGCGGTACTCAGCGTAGCGCACGCGCCGAGCCTCGCGCATCCCTAGCGAGTGGCAGATGCGCTGGGAATATGCACCCGTCGCATCCACTTTGAAAACCTGGAAAAAGAAAAAAAAAAGTTACAATAAATCGTAACAAAATCGTAAAACCAAGAGCGGAGGCTGTATACTCAAAGGTTTTAGCAGACACAGATGCATACGCAAATTAAACCTAAATAAAAAAAATCAGATACAGATAACACTGTATGTAAGAATTATTTTGTTTTGTATATAAAACAAAAATAATATAATAAATAAACTTTTTTTTAAATGGCAAGGACTCTGCAGGGTAATGTTTTTAATTAAAAAATCTGATATGTTCACTAATACCAGAATAAACACTAACACTAATAACGAGATATTTACCAAGTATTTTATTTGTTTTCGTTTCTGAATATTTCGGCACAGTTTCACTTTTACTACTTTTCTTTTTACTTTGTTTACTGGTGAACATGGCGCCTATAACTGGCCGGAACAACGGAACGAAAACAAGTCTCACACATAGCAAATATCAAGATAATAACGTTAATTCTTGTAAATTAGGTATGTTTTACGCCGTATTCACACATTACTAAATTATTGCCCTTTCGGGCCCTAGGTGGGGTTTTATGAGCAGAAATTCATGTATTTTAAAATTAAATACAAATATCATGTGACAAACACTTTTAGTCAAGATGCAATCATCATTATCATCTCAGCCATAGGACGTACACTGCTTGATATATGCCTTCGCCATTGATATGCACAAGGACCCGTTGGAAGCGGCCCGCGTCCAGCCTCTTCCTGCGATCTTAGTCAGGCCGTCTGTCCACGTTGTCGATGGATGTTCTATGCTGCGCTTGTCAGTCCAAGGTCTGCATTCGAGAACCTTTCCACCCCAACGGCCATGAGTTCTAAGAAATACGTGCGTTGCCCACTACCACTTCAACTTGCTAATTCACCGGGAAATGCTGGGCATAGCCCTCTCCATAGCTAACTGAGAGGAGAGGCATTCTTTCTCTGGCACTGGTATTATATTTAAAGATATTTCTTGGTACATTTTAACAATACTTGTATAAAACATTTTTTTTCAAACGTCCTTAAATTAGCTTCGGCCCATGGGTGAAGCTGATTAAGCTTGACGTGAAGTTAATTTAAGGACGTTGAATGTTTCTGTCCAGTTTCAATAAACTACGGTATTCCTAAGGCCTGAGTGCTTCAAAACAGTCAACAAACTCACCTTGCATCCATGTTGCTTAGCCAAGTCAAGACTACGGGAGACCAGCTGTTTCGCCATGCCACGACCTCGCATCTCCGAGCTGACCGATACGATGCGACACTCCATGATGCAGTCCGTCTGAAAATGGATCCAGTGGTTATATGGAATAATTTGTGTGCATCATAACCACGTTTAAATAATAGGTCAATTTAACTAATTATCGATTTCTAAGAAGTTTTTTCAAACATGCATTGGTCGAGTTTAAAAAAAAATTACCTTGTATGTATTGAACAGATCCAAGTCACGACTGACGCTGTAGAGGATGGTGAAGATCTTGTTATACTTGTCGTCGTCGGATTGCTGGATCTTGTCAAGGGACTCTTCAATGTCTCCGGGTCATAACAACCCGTTCAATGCTACTCCGACCACCTAGAAAAATTCATTCATTCAGACTTACTTTCTAAATTTGTATTGTGGCATCCTGTTATAACTGTTTTATGATCTCATACGATCACATATCGCTACATTATGAATATATATTTACGGTAATCTGATACGGCGTCTTAGAATGATAAAAATCGTGTCTGTCACTATAATTTTGTAGACATAGTTGAGAAGAACAAGAATAGCGGCAACCTGGAAGACGTAGTATCTTTAATAGACATATGAAGCTAATGTTCACATCATCGTTCTACTGCCCGTGTCCATAAGGGTCTTCCCGGAGTACTGAGCGTTACAGCTTTGCTTGATCATAATGAGGGAGTTTCAGGGATTTTGCCAGCAATTTAGGCAAATTAGGGTAACGCAAGAACTGACCTGATTATTTTCAATAGCGGCAATAGATAGCCCGTCGGCCATAGTAGCGGAGCAGAGTCTCTCCAGCTCTTCATGTGGTTCTCCGCGTTGGCAGAGCCCTACGGCCTTGTTCAGCGGTTCATCCGCAAAGAAGTTCTCTCGGAGGTGTAGAATCACGGGCTCTGTCAGGTCTGGTGTAATGATCACGAACTCCGGAAGCGCTGGGGACGACAGAAACTGTTAATGAGAATCTCGTACAAATGGAATTGTATGGGTAAGTTCAAAAACTGCTTGGTTAGTAATATAGCTATGTGGTAATTAGTTTTTATAGGATTGGCACCGATGTTGATATTAAAACGTTGCTAATTCTATTACTTCCATAAACTGGTTGAAAGAAATCATACAGCATTTTAGGAGAAGTGAAACGAAGAAATTCATCTGCTAGTGGGACTTGAACCCACGACTACAGAATACCGTCCTGTACGTAACAGCGTAACATACAGGACGTAAGTTCCGCCTAGCATGTTGTTAATGCAATAAACCATAAAACTGTTGAAGTAAAACGAATTATTTCTGTCGTATAAGCCGTTCGTTACACGTACACATGCATAACTTTCAACATACACACACAAACCAATTCACATATCTGCTGACCTATCTCAATAGAGCAAATCAATATGGAAAGATTCAACGTGGATCGAAAGGGACAAACCCGTATCTCCTCTTCCCTCACCCCACTTTTCCCCATTTGCAATTAGGGATTCGAACGATCCAGATCCAAGCTTTACTTTGTAAGCAGGTATAGTAGCTTAATTGTGTAGTCAATGTCAGCAAAAACCATTTTTGTTTCAGCTGTTCTGTTCAATTTCTTTTAATAAGGATATTTAAAGTTTTCTAGATATTTCAGAATAGGTAATAACAACGAACAGGGGCCTTACTATCAGCTTTGTAAAATGCACTCAAGTTCCGAGCAGTTCTAAAACGTGGCTTAAACCGCTTAGTGTAAAGTCATACCATCACCACGGCATAACGCTCCTTTAAGTGAACGGTTCAAAGATAATAGTTCAAAGATAAATATTCTCAAAGGTGAACGGTTATTGTTGTCTCTGGCATGTTTAAGCCAGGTTTTAGAACTGCTCGGAACTTGAATGGATTTTACAGAGCTGATAGTAAGGCCCCTGGTAACGTTCAACGAAGCAAAAACAAAACCCAACTTATTCAAATTTATTTCTTTCATCTTGTAGGTACATCTTCTTTATTATTATTAGTCTCATGTCACCGTTGTCTGTTATCGAAATCCTCCGTAACGGATTGCCTGATTTGTATGAAATTTTTGTATACATTTGGTAGTTCTGAGAATAGGTCGTGTAAAGTATTTTTCACCTTCCTGCCTCTGACCCCTCCTTTCTTTATTGCGATTTTAGTATTTAAAATATCCAAATAACTTAACCATCGATCATTACCGTGAAGTAATTTAAATGAAGTGTCGTGTCACTTTGACATTTCGATCATTTATATGGCAGCTAGTAGGTATACTATTTACCAATCAACAGATGCCGGGCCCTTATGTAAACCACGCACTTAGTTAAGATAATTTAGGTATTTACGGCGGAAATAAACCTTTGATAAATTATTTAGTTGCATACAAAAGATATACTTGCCCATGAAGTTTCTAATAAGTACATATTTAGCTATAAGTAGGTAGTGGGTATGTCTTTATCATCAGTATAGCCATATAATGACCCCTGCTGGACATAGACCTCCTTATCCCTCTCGCTTGACCTCAATAAGGATCGGTTGGAAGAGAACTAGATCCTGAATTCTGCCGCGATCTTCACTAGATGTTCCGGTCTTACACTGCGCTTTCAAGACCCTACTCGAAAAACTTTCGATCGAATTGAATTCAGCTCATCACATTAGTGCTAATAGTAGTTGTACAATTAAGAACTTCAAGAAAATCAATTGATGCACTTGATGATTACTGCACCGGAGAGATTGAAGAGGTTTTTAGGGAGTTTACCCTTGTGAACGGGATCGGACTGCTTTTACCGGAGTTGCATATTCAACTAAGCGGTTCTGTGCATCGTATGGCACCTTACATCATAAACTTACCTTACCCCCTTGTCACAGATTTGTAAGACAAGGGGTCTTGGTGTGACGTCACACATTATGCAATTTCTGTCTCAAAATTATTAATTTATTATTTTTAGATGTTCAGATCTACATTTAACAGAGAAGAGATTTTTGGACAGTTATAGATGCCCCTTGTTTCCTGATACACAATAATTCTAATTATGAGTTTTATCTCTTCAATCACATCGTCGCTTATCGAATTTTAATTATTAAAATAAGAGTTTGGCATGTGACGTCACAGAGCTTAAGACTCCCACCCCTTATCACACGTTGTCACATTTTGGTTGACCCCCCCTTCCCCTTAAGGTGTATCGTAATGAATCGATGGCTCATACCTACCAGAATGAGCTAGATTCTAGCTCATCGATAAACGGGATCGTATTCAATAAAGCAAAGCCGCTCCCACCGATAAAAGTCTGTGGATGATCGACCCCCCCCACTCCCAGGTCAAGGCCGCTGGGGAACACTGCCTACCGGGATAGGAAATACGTAATTTAGATACCTACTATACCTATAACTAGAGGTATGATAGATAGATTGATTTGATAGTGAGTAGCGGGATTGTTAAACAGACTACACACAATGAAATACAAAAAAAAACTGTTTTAAGCAATCTATCGCGCGCTATCTGGTCATATTGATAATTTCTCGAAAAATCTTTAAACATACCGAAAATCTTATGTCCAAAACTCCTTATTTTATACTTTCATCCAATACCATTGACATTTATATACCACCGCTAAGCACGAAGCGTTTTGCTTCCACTTTTATAATGCGTACTGCCAGGGAGTGGAACTCACTGCCTGAGTCTGTGTTTCCCGATAGGTACCTACAACCCCGGAGTCTTTAAGTCGCGAGTGAATAGGTTCCTTTTAAGTTTGCGTGCTCTACCTTAGACCGCGTCGCCGCTTAACATCGGCTGAGACAGTGGTCAAACGCAAGCTTATAATCTTAAAAAAAAAACTTTACATAATGTATTTTAAAATTCTTAACAAATGCAAAGATTTATTATTTCACACTCCTTTTCTAAATCCATGCACATTCACGGACATATAATACTTTAAAATCTTATTATTATTAAACATGAACATCCGAAGAAATACTCATTTTGAATATAATACGAAACTTCGATCTCGACAACGTCAGCTCCCGCCATAATCACCCATAGACAGCTAACAATGCAAACAGAATACAACCACAATGTAGGTTGGTACACAGCGGCGGCGACTAGAAACCATCTCTATGTGAAGGATAATTAATCAGCTTCCTCGCCCCGGAGCCACAAGGACGATACACTCACTTGCGAAGCGAATGTAGTGGACAAGGCAATAAAATATAAGTTCATTTATTCCTGTGGAGCTGCCGTAGTCGGTGTCGATGCATTAGTAATTCATTTTTATATATTTTTCTCAAAACAGCGCCTTCTTTCATAATCCGTAAAAAATCTTACAATATTGAAACGATCTACTTTAACATTTTTCAAATATTGATATAGATCCAAATTATTTGAAGGAAAAATTCGGCTGCTAGTGAGACTTGAACCCACGACTACAGCATATCGTCCTGTCGCTTTGTCCAACAATAAGCTAAGCATAGCAGCCAGTACCACTAGCGCCGAATTTCTTCCTTTCTTTTAACATTTGAGATGTTGTTATTAGCGCCATCTACCTTTGATTGTAAGAACAATTAATTAACAGGACTAATAGACCAACAATAAATAGTGTGGTTTATTTTTTGGAGTATTTGAATACAGTGCTCACAGTGAATACGCCCGGTTTAAAATTGTATTCACCGACAAAACGTTGTATACACAAACAACAATAAATATTACACTTCTTCGCCGAGAAGCCTCACAGGTGACTTGTTTTTTTTTTAAATGGTTTGTTCTTAAGTTCGAAAAGACATCATCGTCCTCTCATATCATATAATAATTCATGGTTAAGCGGTTCTAATTGGCAATAAATAAATAAATATAAGCCATGATGATAAGTAAAAAATCAAACATTCACAATAGCTAGACAAGTACTTACGTGCTCCAGAGCTGTCTACGCTGCCTTGAGCCTCCATATGAACTCGATTTGATTTGTCCTATTCTTGAAACCTGCAATAATATAAGAATCATGTATGTAATAAGACGTTCCCTTTGTTAAGACTCCAAGTTCAATCTCGGGAAAGCTATACATTTATAGGCAGTCTATACACTAATTCTTTGGCGTACCTAGTTAGTCTATAATTATATAAGCAGTATTCGATTATGTCTTCAGATTTAAACTTCAGGCTCGTTTAATAAACTAATTATAATATTAATAAAATACTCTTAATATTTATCCTTGGACAAAAACTGAGGTATAATTTAAGATAACCTCTTAAACTCACTCACATAATTGAGGAGCCTCTACCTCAGTAAAAAAATATCGAATAATCGGCAAAAAAGACGAATAATTACAGGAAAATTATATTGTTAAGGATGGTACGTTCGAACGTTTATCGGGCATGCCGCCGTCCGGGAGAATTACTCAGACATATTATTTCCAATTGTTCTCATCTTGCCAACGGAGAGTATTTACACAGGCACAACCTAGTAGCTAGGACCATTTATTAGCACCTTGCCCAGGAGGCGGTATTCCTTGACACGGCGGGTGTTGTCCGGAGGTTCCTCACTCTGCAGCCCCAACCACCGGTAGCTTGGGCACTGCCCCGCTGCCGTGGCGGTGTTCTAGGTTTAGGTTTTTTTTATAATATCTTTATTAATTATTGTTTTTGAATTATATATTGTAATTATATCATAAAAACAGGTCTTTATTCAAGGAAAGGGGGTCCAAATTTTGAATTGAGTTAACCTTGTCATGTGGGATAAGTATCGTATTAAAAGGCCTCAGATGTAAATAAGGAGGAATAAATTCGGACAGCTAGTGAAGGGCTACTATAGCTTAAATGGCAAAGGGACAGGACGTTATTCTGTTGTCGTGGGTTCAAATCCCACTAGTAGTCGAATTTTTTCCTTCAAGAATTCGAGCTTAATTATCGCCTAGCATGATGTTAATACGAGTACAGTGAACCGTAAAACTCTCCATCATTAACAGTTTCCTGCAACGAATCAAAAACTATACTTTATGCCGCATTTAAAGTTTCGAACCTCCACACCGTCGTTATTGAAGAAGCTTTGTGAGCCCCCCGAGGGTGGCGAGGGCAGGGGTGGAACAGGACAAGAGGGGGAGAGTTAGGAAGGGAATTTCTTTCGCAGTATCCGCCACGCGATATTACGCACCATTAGTCTGAAATTTTCGACAGCAGCTATGAATTTCGCTGGGGAGAGTTCGTAGGAATTCTGATAGGCTTTGTGGAATTTTTAGGACAGACTGCTTGTTACTTTACTTCATTATTTATTGTATTGTTTTATGCGTAAAAGGTTTTAATAACGTACTAGCTGCGCACCGCGTCAACACCCGCGTGGTCTAGACGATTGTATTATCTAAATTATTATTTAAGTTATTAAAAATTAACTAACTAAGGTAAAAATCTTGATGATCTCTGTAACTTATCTGAAATCTATCTGAATCATCGTTCACCTATCAAATAAATAATTGTGGAGTCCATGGCAGTGTGCTTGGATCGCTACTTCTTACTTAATATAACATAATTATAACACATTAGAGACTAACTTTATTTGCCGATGACATTTCTATTATATTGACAAATAACAAAAACAACCAAAACAAGAACAATCAAATCAAAAATAAAATACTACCTGATAAAAAACAAAAACAAGCTAGGTACAATTTCTGACTCATAGACTATTATTTTAATCATGAATCATAATTAATAAATTTATTATATTAATCTAAATCCATATGTAGACAAATAATGTATGACAAAACTACTTTGAAAAAAACAAATACGGTAAAGTTTCTAGGCATCAATATTGATAAATATGTACATTAGAAAGACCATATAAAAATATCTACGGTGCTACTAGTTGTATATAATTCTAGAACCACCGTAATAAATGATTGTAATATTTTAAATTAACCGTTTATAATTAAAATTTGACTTCACTTTTTTATTATTGTTAACATTTAAAATATTATTTTTCGTTTTGGACCTAAAATGACAATACTGATATAGTTTATAAGTTGAAAAAATTTACGCCGAGCAACGGCAAAATGGGAGTAAGATGTACATATTTTAAGTGAATAAATTACATTTCACTTATCAAATCATGCCACAAGATGCCGAATTAATTTAATTTGGATGAGCTCTTACACAAAGATTGATTTTCATCTGGAATAGCAAATATGACACTTTTTATCATATTATACTGTTTACGATTCCCGTGAATGACGTTAAATATGGCTCTATGTTGCTCTAGCGTAGACACATAATTTAAAGAAGAAGAAAGAAAGAAAGAAAGGCAAACAATAACATAACAGCAAACAAATAATTAAAATATTACACAATATATACAATTACAGAACACGGATAGGTCAAAGCAATAACAGATAAATAACATAGAACAAAAACATAATTTAGGTTCATGCACTTAATTTTCTTTATATGTAGTTGCAATCGGGCTGTAATTTGTGCAGTATATGTACGTATACTTCTTGTTAAATTTATTTATTTTTCACACTTAGACCCCCGCAATAGGATTCCCTGTGTCGCGGGAGGCCTGGACATACACAATCACACCACACAAACACTCAAGACCCGGGACAAATATCTACACTCATCGCACAAATATTTGCCCCTGCCGGGAATGGAACCCAGGGTCCCGAAGACACAGAAGTTAAGTATGTAGAGCGAAACAGAAAGTAATAAACTCCGACGATACGAGATTGTAAAACGTAAACGACGCTAACTCCCGTCATTTCTTTCTTAATATTGAAAGAAAAACTCCTATGCTAAATCGAATGATGGTTGTAGTAAAAAAAGTAATTTGAGAATTTTACTACGCTGAAAAAAACGACGTTGCTATGGCAGCGTTGTTTGTAATTAACTAGGTTACTAACCAGAATTACTCAACCTTTTTTGACCTAATACGTCCCTATACAGTACACAAATATCAAGATATATCAAGATCCCGATTTTTGTATTAAGAAAATAGTCGCTAGGTGTATTGCGTATATCTTATTGTCTTTGTAGAAACATCAGCGACTTGGCTGAGTTCGGGTATGGTTAAGAAATAAACACGCGATCTGACTGAAACGCGACTGAAAGACAGACAGTATAAAAAAACTTACTCGTATTTAATAGACTTCACAACTAGCATAAAAAATGACCTTAATAAAACCTTGAACAATTTGCAGACTACTATAAAATTCGATATCTTTAGTAGCTACTCTTCTCTCGACAAAGAGAGAGAATTCCAATAACACTCGAAGCTATAGACTGTAAGTAGGCGCTTTCGTATCTAGGTTATTTACCTCTTCAAGAGCTTTCAGTAAATCAATGATGGTTGACTATAGATACCTACGGTACAAAGGTTTATCGGAGACTTGTGCCTGCAAGGTTATCGTATATATGAAGTTAACTCTCCACTGCCAGGGAAAACAGATTTTATTAAATGTATTTACCTAAAATGCACGATGGTCACTATTGCGAGTATAATAATTAAAGCTAGATATACATTTCCGGTTTCACTCGTTTTTCCGCTATCCTAGTAAACTAGAAAAGCATACTTTTACCAAAGCAATAAGTAGCCTACATATATCCTTCTCCAAGGTCCCATCTATCTCTATACGAAAATACATTTGAGAAAAATTTTGGCTACTAGTGGGATTTGAACCCACACGACTATAGATTACCAGTCTATAACCATTTAGATTACGCCGAAATTTTACCCTTCAACAACAACAAATACAGACCGACAGAGTTACTTTCATATTTTTAATATTATTAGGGTATGATACGACCAAAAATATATAGAAAAAACTAAATAATAATATTAAAAATGTTAAATTGTAGTTAGTAGTTATAACTGTTGCTATAACAAAAAATAATAACGTAGATTAATAAAAACCGGCCAAGTGCGAGTCGGACTCGCGCACGAAGGGTCCCGTAACATTATCTATAAAAACAGCAATCAAATAATGTCTGTTGTATAGGGGCCTCTTAAATATTTATTTTATTCTGCTTTCTTTGGGTACGGAACCCTAAAATTCATAAGGAAAACCGACATTACTGTGTACTTAGGGGGAGGAACATTCATAATAATAAGAGAAATACTAAACCGATTTCAATAAATCTATGGAACCGATCTAAAAGTATAAAAGGTACCCATTAAATATTGGTTCTATTAAAATAGTACCTATGCCTTTAAATCAGCCCTAAACTGAAAAGGACGACGGCAGCGGATAATATGGGGGATAGAAAATGCTGCAAAAACGATTGAGATTATCGTAAAAGAGAGAAGAACTTGGAAATATACGACCAAGAGGTAAAGTTTAAATTCTTTATTATCCTGAATAATGACCTATAGAATCCTATCTATCCTAAGGGCTAGTAGCTTTAAATATATATATATATACATGAGTCATATCTCATACCTTCCTATCGGTCGATTGAAAATCTTCAAGATCGGCACAACAAATTAAAAAAAAAACATCTGATCCTATAACTGAAAAAATGACAAAATAGCATATTGCTTTCAATGTGCAAAAAACATTTTATCATTATCAAAATCTGCTCTGATATAAGTTATCTGGGTACAATGACAATAAAAACGGCTTTACTTGATTCGGGGATATGTACGAGTGCCCAAGGTTCATTTTAAATAATGGTTCACCGAGAAGTTCTTTCTTTGTGGTAGCGTAGAGTTTTAAACGTATACAACTCCTAGCGTTGCCAAGACAAACAAAGAAATGAAAACGCTACCGTTTCAGAAACGCGGCTTGTATTTTATTATTATTTTTGATACGATGGTAGATACACATGATTATTGATATAATTAAAATTTGCTGTCAATAGCAAGACAAATCAATAAATACGTATCTATAGGAAACACATAAATCAAACCAATTCCAATTAATATTCTAACGCATAACTTCGATTCTAAAATAAAGTTAAAAATAATTGTAAGTACGAGTAACCAATAATAAATAATAATAAAATGACTTTTCAATCTATACCATTATATATACCTACATATTTAAATCAACTTTCTACTCCAACATAAGACAATCAGTTAGTGTAGTGAAAGCACTTACCGATGCGCCCCCCACGGCCGCTAGCTGCGCACTGATAAACCGCCCTACCGCCCGGGCCAACGCCGCCCGCCCATCCAGCCGCCCAGCGAGCATAGATTATTGCGCAGACATGACAATGAGCTGGGAAAAATGAAGGACCTGTTGCATGTTCGAGCTGTTTCAGAGCTCTTTGAGCTTTTGTAATGTAGCTTAATGTTTTGCGACAAAAGAGCTGGAAGAGGTTATGTTATTGTAATTGTTTAGAAGTATAACTTCTACTCTGGAATATATAAATATATAATTTATCGAAATGCTCGGTATTGTATTTCTTTAACAAATTGAAAAAATAATTCTTTTAGAAACCATCTAAATTAAGGTCTTATAGTGTTTTAAGATCCCTATTGAGATTCTTTGATAGATTTGAAGTATCACAGTTTGTACATAAAGAATGCTTTTTTAACCGAACACGCAAAACGGAGATTCTCAATTCGTCTATATTTTGTTACATTCTTATTAACTTAGAACTTTTTTCTATATAGGTTAACCGATTTTTATGATTCTTTTTTATTTAGGTAATAACGGACAGATGTAGAACACGCCCCGCCATCATGTTAAAACCATATTGTAGGATCACAATTTAATGCAACTGTAGGTAAACAATTACGAACCATTGTTGTGCACCGGTCACCGATGATCTTTCCTAATTTACAGGAAAAGAGGAAATATAATTTTGTGGGATAAATTTGCTGTTAAACTTATGATCATTGGCAAATTTATAAATTTATTTTGTATTTTCGTTTGAATAAAGAGATTAGAGATTAGACATCAGTACTAAACACATTTCATGCGAAATGCTCGCTATTTTTCTATGAAGTTCATCATTGCTACTTAATTTCCGTAAACTGCGCTGCTGATTACCATCTGAGGACGAGAGCAGGTACTGGGAGAATCTACGCGCTGTCGTTCTCAAGTAATACCGGTATTTTCCAATGTTCTCGTAGCTACAACCAATAAAAACGAGACTTCGAGGCAAATATAGACTAAACGTTACCCAACACAATTAAGCTCCTTCAGATTATACATTGGTAAAATCATGAAAACCAATAAAAATAACTATCTTTATGATCCAATCTCATATCGTTATGTCGTAGGCAATTTCCTACCGTTGCTAAAAGGTCTGTTCTGTTTATGGCCTTTGATAGAGATGTTATCGACGTTCGCAAGTGCATTAATATCGAGAGAGCACTATTATCATCCTCTCGGATCAGTTTAAGAAAATAAAAGAAGCCTTTTGTAATCAGACACGCTTTATACCTAGTCAATGTAGGTACATCTAGCATACTACGTTTATGTTTCATTTTAATTCATTAACATAACAGTATATTAATGTATTGTTACATGACCTACGTTGGCACTTGTTATCATAATTTTTCAGTCGAATATCCAGTCATCGGTCAGCTGGACACATGTCTCTGCCCGTGACCTAAGTAAGTATTTTTTGTATGTGTATTGTTATACGCGTGTTTTTGACCTAATTAATTCAGCGAATCGGACGCAGATCCACCACCCTACACGGTTAAAGATCCCTTGACATTACACAACAAGGTTGATTATCCCGTGCGTAATAATATTGACAGTAACTTTAATTAACCTTATCGCTGTTGTGATATAACACAGAAACTATTGTCAACACTGGTAGACCATTTTCTTTGTCGACTGTAGGTATTTACATGTTCATCATATCAATATTCCTACACTGAGGTATAGTAACAGTACCTCGCTGTATTCCTATGCTATTTTATAGGTAGGTACTTTCTCTCAACGACCTCAATATTATACATTTGTTCGTAGCTTTCTATATCTATGGGTATATATGTATATCTATATCTACTTACTTGACTCAACCATATCTACAACCCTTATATACCATCACGCACGGCAATCATCAATTATATAATATGGATACAGGTTCTGGGGTAGCTGTAGTGTAAAATACTGTATTATGCCCACACGAAAATAACGTAATCTTATAAATTAAATACCTCGTTTCCCAACGTATTATGTTAGTAAACATCGCATTTTTTATCTACTTTAAAATATTTTTATAGATCATTCCGAATTGTATGAACTAGGTACTGCTTATATTTTTGAAAAGCTTAATCTCTATTTCACATCTTTCAATGTGTTGAGTAAATGTCAATATCTATGTACCTATACGTGCAGATGTGTAGTATGTGTTATTCCAGGGTCGAACCTTTCTCCATACTAAATTTTATTGACAACAGAACAGCCGTGTGAGCGTGAAGGAGTAATAGAGGTTTCTGAATATTTTGCTTATTCCACGGGAACAGCAATTATTTTGGGGAAAAAAATAACCTATGTGTTAATCTCGGGTCTACCCTATATCGTCATATAAATTTCATTGCAATCGGCGCAACCGTTTGAGCGTGAAGGAGTAACAGTGTTTTTTGATTATTTGCGTATCCCACGAGAACAGTAATAATTTTCGGGATGAAAAGAATTAGAAGAAGAAATTTTCCTTTATGTTAATCCAGGGTCTAAACTATCTCCATACCAAATTTCATCGAAATCGGTGTAGCCGTTTGAGCGTGAAGACGTAACAAACATACACACACACACACAAACTTTTGCCCATATAGTATGAGTATGATTGTATGTTGTGATGTGTGAGGGTATTCGATATTATTCTCAGATTCTCCTTCACGACATACTTAAGTGCGCTAATTGATAGAACTAATGACTACGAAGATATCGCACTCAATAATTTGCGTAGGTAGATATTTGGTATCATCAAAAAATGTATAATGTAGGCAGTGGCGGATTAACTACGTAGCAACAGTAGCAAATGCTACAGGCCCCGCGTAGGTACCACTGATTTCTGGTCTAAAAAAGTAGGTATCCATTTATATCGAAGTGTGAAAATTATTTATTCTGATATGACTAATATTAGGTATTGATAGCAAGCAACTATTTAATCTATCGAATGTCGAAATTTTTAACAAAAAATGCAACCGACTTTGGACACGAAAATGGACACTCAAAAGTGTGAAATAACTTGTTGAAGTCGGTACCATGATAGTTCACAAAAGTAACTATCATATCAATATTGTGCTCATGGTACCGATTTCGACAATTTATTTAACACTTTTGAGTGTTGAAGTCGGTTCCATGTTTTGTTAAAAGAAAATTTTTTCCACTCTTACTTAATAATTTGAGTATAACTCAAAAACTGCTTGTCCAATTTTGATGAAATTTGACTGTAACCACCACGGAAGTATACTCTATGTAACAAAAAAAGAATCATCAAAATCGGTTCATAAACGATGATGTTATCCGCGAACACATATAAAAAAAACTTATATATGGTCGATTTGAGAAACCTCCTTTTTTTGAAGTCGGTTAAAAATAGGGAATGCACCTTATTCCAACAAGCCGGTTTTACCATCGCTCGGCTTAATATTTACCCTCACATTATACAGGCTACATCATCCATTAATCAGTCTTTTATGCAACGTTTATATTAAAATTCAGTTTAAAATGTGGACATCAATTCTGTCTTTCCTCAAAGTTGTCACGGGGTCCCTTAGAATGAAAATTAACATAGTCCATAAGGGTAACATAGTAACACTACTAATGGAATGGCAGATAACCATACACGGCATTGACTACTTACCATTAACAGGATCGCATGCTTGTTTGCCACTCATAATTAAAAAAGGCACAAACGCATGACCATAAAAAGTAGTACTGATGTAAGCGAGAAACTTCGGTTGCTCTCGGAAACGAAGGTTGAGCTGAGATGCTCGTAATTGCAAACCTATTAAATGAAACTATTGTCGTATTCAAATTTTCAGTCAAGTTTGCAAATAATTATATAGATTACGGCAAAGCACAGGGGCTAGATGACTAAATCAATACATCATGGGCTTATTATATTTAAAAATCGGTCACCACACCACGTCTTCAGGTCCAGGGAGTTGTCTATTGCTAGTCGTTATTCTAGGCCTTTTGTGATGCTACCTTCGACCAGTCTTAATTCGAAAACGGCAACCATAATTAAAATAACAAAAGAGAAATTAAACAAGTACCTACCCACTCAACCAGACGTACCTTGGCTACGACTAAGTTTGGAATTCTTCTAGGCAACTGTCGAAAAGACCACCCTGGCAATAGTGGTGGTTTCATCCTGATGTTGCGTTGAAAACGAATAATTTTTCAAATTTTTAACTTTACGTCAATCAGACTCTTACATGAAATGGTATTTTCCAACTGATGAATAGTTTAGAAATATTAATTACATTTAGGAATAAAACTCGTTGCCTTGGTTTCCCGATAGGTACAATCCTGGAGTCTTCAAGTCACGAGTGAATAGGTACCTTCTAGGCTTGCGTGCTCTATTTTAGACCGCGTCAACACTTACCATCAGCTGAGACAGTGGTCAAACGCAAGCTTATAATATTGAAAACATAATAAATCACTATTTTTATTATGCACAGGGATTATCGTTACAGTGAAGTAATAATAGTAATAAAAGAGTATAATATTTTTTAACAATATAATGTAATATGCTCCGTAGATAATACACACCAAGCGTAAAAACACAGTTATTTACAACGAAATAAACAGTCATGCAATTTCTTAATTATAATTATTTAGAATTAATATATTAATTACAAAATACAATTTGTTCTTTATAATCGCATTTTAAAGCCTCTGGTTCGAGTATAAATCTACATAACTTAACCTATGAAATGTAATAAGGCAAACTCCTTACAATATAGTATCACTGTTTTCTATTTACATAATAATAAACAAACCGTTACGACAATCGCTCCGTTGTAATTCCATAGAACGAAAAATGAGATACATTTAGATAATGAGAGGTATTAATCAAGGCACAATTTTACATACATGCTTCTTTTTCCTTATCCCATGATAGGTGGGGTCGACGAAACATATTTTCCTCTTCAACTAACCGAACCGAACTTATACAACTTTCATAAACATTCTTTCCATTCATACCTTATTTTTCTTCTCTCAGCCATGTGCGTCCACTGCTGGACATATGCCTCCCCCATATAGGGGGGATTTGCCAATACTCGCCACGCTTGGCAGGCGGGTTGGCGAGCGCAGTATGATTTCCAATCCTCAGAAGGCGCTGCTGCCCACCTTCTGGTACGTGATCCCTTAGCCGACTCTTACGGCACCCGCGGGAAGAGATGGGGGAGTACTATTCTAGGCCGGTACCACCATGGCCGTGGTGGTACCTTATTCTGCCATCCTTTAAATGTAATAGAATTTATTTATTTACCTTTCCACAACAGCTTACAACAAGAGAGACACAGCCAAGAATATGTTATTTTTCTTAGATGGACATGAAGAGGTCAAACTAAGTAAAATTCTGTGCTATGGTACAAGTAGATGCTAAATGTAGGATAGCATTGTTTAGGCCTGACTGAGGTTAAGAATATAATATAGTTAAGGTGCGGACTGTATTTCGATGGTTCTAGTTAAAACAAACGCGACAAGTATATAACAATAAACAAATATATTAGTTTAACAAATAGGTACGTCCGTCCACACTGGCGACGATTGAGAGTGTAATGGCGGGCGAAGTCGGGGTGGAGCGGCGGCGGACCCGTCGAACCTGTCTAGGTCCCCCGCACCCCGCAGGCATTAGCTGTGATTTGTAGACAGCATAAATTATAAAACTATGGTACATAATTACATCGAAACCAGAAAACATAAAAAAGCCGGAATACTCAATACTCTTTTCATATATAAAATTGCAAATACATATTAAATAAATAAGTCAAATAACCCGCCCTTTAAGTTCCTGGTGCAAAGGTACCCATAACACTGCATTTCCAAGCTAGATGGCATTCGCGATCTTTTGCACGAGGAACGAGCTGGACGGCACCACAAAATTTTTTGCCCGAGCCGGTATTCGAACCCGGGGTCGCGATTCTAAGTCAGTGACACTGATCACTGAGTCACAACGACCGCCATTGGGTATGACTTGGCCGTCTCGTACCCATACATTCTCCTATGTATACGAACGAACGAAAAAATAAATTATAACTCACTTTTTGGGAATACTTTTAAGACCTAATGAGACTTATGAATAATTCGAACGATCTAGTACTTTCATTATTCAAGTTTTAAAGCTGTAATCAGTACCGATGACTAAATAACCATAAGAACGAGTGCACCGTTATAGAACAAACCTAGTAAAGTTGGTTTGGTAAACTCAATTATGCACTAATTGCTCTAGCTTTTCTAAATAATAATAATAATAGATAGATAGATAGAGATAGAAATATACGATTGATACCTGTAAATTAAATTTAAAAATATTATTCTCGCTCCTCATAGATAGCTTTTATCGCTATATTAGCTGACCTTCGTTGCTAGTCAAGAAAGCGAGACAGCAAGATTTTCATCAAGAATCATATTGAATGAGACAAACTTATTGGATAAAAATCACCTTTTTATTTGAATAGGTGTACAGTCGGCCAAAGAAAATGGTTTACCAGTTTTGACAAATGTTTCTGCGTAATTAAAATAGCGATGAGATATAACCCCTTCTGTCAGAAAGAAAAAGTAAACCATATTGTTTTATGATGTCAAATGATCTTCAACCGTAGAGTGGTGAACAAATCTTTGGTCTACTGTATGCGGGAGGCCTATGTCTATATGTACATAACTGGTAATGAACGTCCTATGACTGAGATGCTGGTGATGATTGTTTTGGCATACATTCATAGGACTCCCTCATGTGAAAATATATAATAAGGAAAATGTTTATATCAGAAATTATAATAGTTGATATTTCATTACATTTTACCAAATATAACACAAATAGCAGTCTTCTACAGGCGTGTTACTTTAAACTGTACATTTATTCAATTCAATTAAATTTATAAATATTATTGCCTTCAATAGTACAAGTGTAAGTGGTATTACAATAAAAAACAGGGTGTCAAGTCTACTAATTCAAAGTTCATATTCAGTCTGCTGCGAGGCCGAGCCGATGCCAATAAGACAACGTCAAAAATCCGTAGTCTGCTAAGTCATAGCGGCCTGAGTCTATGTAGAATCTATGCTCGGCCTATGTCGATTTAGTAGGGCGTTTGACATTTAATGTGCTAACAGACTACGGAAATAACGCGCTGTGTCATTGAATCTAGAATTGAATCGAGATTGATTCAATATGAACGAATCAAAAATAGCAGACTACCAAAGCTGTCAAAATCGCCGATTGTGAGCCGATCATATTGCCATGTTGAATAGTAGACTTAGGCCCCAGTTTATTAGAGACCCTGTCGGGAAATTTTAGAAGAGAGGAGGATGACTCACGAAGACGAATACACTAAATGAAAAATAAGTAAACTGTAGCATTTTTTTTTACGATCTAAATAAATGATTGAAATTGATTTTGATAAGTATGTAAAAAAATACCAATAACATGTCCGACACTACTTAGTATAGTGTTCCGTTGCTGTGATTATAGTAAAATTTTAGTAGCCATGGTTGTGTTGTGTAACCATTCTTTTCTAAACCATTTTTTATATATGCCATGTTTGATACCTGAGTTAATTTTATTCAGATAGGTCAGGGCTCAGCTTCTATATTAATTTCAACCATATTATTAACGTTGTTGATGGTTATCAAGTACTTGTCAGGTACTTCTTTTACATCCAATTTCTGATCGGATAAAATACTTTGTTCTGGCCCTGTACTTTCTTCGGACAGTATTCTCTGTTCTGACAATTTTTTTTGGTCTGACTTGTTCTGCTCTTGCTTGTACTCAATGTTGAGTAAGCTCTTGAGAGCTGGATCGTCTCCGCAGAAGTGTATCGGGTAGTGCTGTTTCAGTTCGCTTTGGAGACGGAACCCAGCGCTGCATACAGTACACCTGAAAATATTAAAAGGATGTTAGGATGTGTTGTATCTCATAGCGAAAATCAGTTCTAATAGTACTCGACAGTTTGTTCGGCAAGAATACTGTACAACTATATGTATTCATTGTAAACTGTGACATCTTCCTCTAAACATACACTTATGACATTAATCTGGATATCATATAAAATTGAGATATAAGATAAGGCTAATAAATATTTCTATTTTTATCACTCACGTGTAAATATTCTGTCCTACGTGCGAACGCATATGTTTGACGAGATCGTTGCTCTGTGTGAAGGCGCGTTCGCAGAATTTACACTTGTACGGTTTCTCTCCAGTGTGGATGCGGCTGTGACGCTTTAGATGGTCTTTGCATGTGAATCTGTGAAAGAAATGTATAGCGCGGTGTTTTAATTTGTCTTAGTCAAATTTATGTTCAAATTGGGATACGTTTTGACGTGATAACGTTTTATAAATTGATGAATACCAGCAACACTCATGAAAAATAGTAACGTTCCGCGTAACGTTCCACCTGAGTTTTGTATTACATAAAATAATCAAAGTCAAAGTCGAAGTCGAAGTCATAAATGATTATGACGTTATCACGTAAATCTATCGTCCGTAAACCGACTTTACAGACAACCAATTTTTTTTAATTGCTCATTTGTTTTATGCCAATACAAATTCTTTACTACAAGTGTCACATACAAAAGATTTTATGTTATTGTCTTGGGCATGCTTTTTTAAATGACTTAATAAAGATCTGTGTTTTGAGAATGATATTTCACAAGCATGACATTAGTATTTCTTTTTCTCTTCCCTATTTTCATTTTTTATAATCAGGGTAGTGTATGAATCATAAGTCTCGGTGTTTATTTTATTTATTTTTATTTATTTATTTATTTATTAACATTGACACAAGGTCTTCAAGTCCCAAACTAGGCAGAGCCTGTGCTATGGTAACCTGATGACTGATATATATACTTAATAACATATAACATATACACACCCAGACACAGGTCAAACAAACATGTTCATGCACACAAATGTTTGACCTGTCCGGGAATCGAACCATATATTTATCCCATTATATGATACAGACTTTTGTTCATGCTTAGATAAGTGTTTTGTCAATGATGTTTACCTCATGAGACAAGTGTCGCAGCCGAAGGGGCGGTGGCCGGTGTGTATGAGGGCGTGCTTCTTGAGCGAGTTGGGTTTGGTGAAGGCGGCGCCGCACTTGTCGCACTTGTACGGGTGCAGGCCCGCGTGCGTCGCCATATGAGAAGTCATCTGCCCTGCCGAGTGCCAAAGACATACATTGTCATGTCATTGCTCACAAACCTCCTTGTTATATACTTTATAGATGTAACGTTTCACCACTATCTCACGTGATCGTTAGTGATGATTTGGTAGAAGGTAAGGCAATAACAATATAATGTTCACTATCCTCGACTGATGTCTGAACACACCATATGTTTGATGACAGTTCTTCAAACTTGGCATGGTAGATACATACAGTATAACAGTGATGTCTTCACCGGACGCTCAAGCCGTTGTTGGGTATCGAACCGGCGTCCGTCAGTTTGACAGTCGACGCCCTAATTTCAATAAGAAAGAAACATATGTTTCCATGTACCGGCTTTCATGGTGGGATTTTTTCCAAATTAACAATGCCACCTCATAAAACCAATACGTGCAAATACCAAACCATTAATAATATTATAAAATGAAGGTGAAGCTGATACACTGTACAATTGCCTAGGTTACTTGCCGCGCACTACACCGCGGCTGTGCTCTCCGCTGGAATACTAAACGCACACATTCCGACAATGCATGATGCACTTCTTTTATCACCCCGCAAGAACTGCAGAGGTGATTCTGTTTTCCTCATTGGGTACTTATAACTGTAACTAACTAATCTGCCTAGTATTTATACAGTTACATAAAAACTTTTCGTTTTTCCAACTTTTTATTATTTTGAACATGGAACGCGTTTATTATTTTAAACCTTTTTGCGATTTCCCGCCATTTCACATATTTTCTCGTGTTCATTATCAAATTACAGTATGGAATGGGGTGTTAAAGAAAATAGGATAGGATCATACGTCGAACGTCAGTCATATTCCAGACATTTCAAAAGCTCGGTATCAGCCGTATGTTCGTATATCGTACTATCAACAGATACAATAACACTTCCTCTGTCGAAGACCATAAAAGATCGGGGCGGCCGCGTGCTGTTAGCATGCCTTGGTTAGCATCAGTTCTACTTGATATATGTAACATTATAATATACAATGAAAATGAAATGAAAATAGTTTATTCATGTAGAATCTACATGAATAAACTATTTTTATGTACATTACATTGTTATGTATCTACATTGTAGATACATAACAATGTATAGGTACAATTCACAAAGGTTTCAATTACTAATATTTGATACCATCCTAGACTAAAGTACCTTCTTGACTCTGTTCCCTGCACTATGTCTCTGAAGATGAATTTAAATAACTGTTTTACATTGTATGTTGACTTATATTTTTAAATACATATTTGTAAAATAATACACTAATTCAATACTTAACCAAATCTATTCTTATATCTAACTTAAAATATGAATTCTAAATTTGTAAATTTACAGAGAATGTTTGATAAACTTTGACTTCTCATATCAAAGATCATGTCCAAAGGAAATTTCATCAAAGGTATAAATGAATGGCGGTATTTTATACATGGTCTACTAAATCTTTAAAGTTCTTTAATAATAAACAATAAGCTGCCAAGCCGCAGCGACATACAAGATAAGTTAATTAGATAAATAAAATTGGTAGCTAATATTATGATTATTTAACTAATTTAATTAAAATAGTGGATGCAAATTGTACACTGTTGGCAAAGAATCTACTAAGAAGTGTGTTAGTTACCTTTGGTGCAGAATCTCTTGGGGCAGAGCTTGCAGCCGTGAGGCTTGGCGCCGGTGTGCCGCAGCATATGTTGCCGCAGGTTCGAGCTATTCGCAAAGCCCTTGCCACACTCCGAGCAAAGGAATGGGGTCTCTTTTGTGTGGATTCGAATGTGATCTTTGAGGCTGCACACTTGTGCAAATGCTGAAATAAATAACAGAGATGTATATTCACGAAAATTCAGGAACTATGGGCAAATGTGATGGATACACTTTTTACTTTAATAAATGATTCTCTTGTTGTTTTTAAATAATTTATCTTTTTGTGTTTAAGAAACATTTATAAAGAAAAATAAATTTATAAGAAACGTTTATAGTTAGTGTTCTTATATTTTCAACACACAAGTTTTGCAAGAGGTTAGTCCACTTCTACAAGTTTTTTAAAATTTACTTAATAGATCTAGTTTGTTCACTATTTCATTTATCTCAGTGACAATATGGTCAAACGTGTAATCAAGCTAAGCCTCGAGGTGTAATAGCTCTCAAAGACTCTACTATTTCAAATGAATGAGGTTCCAAAGATGAAATAAGATGTTGCGATATCACTAGATCTGCTTTGGTAAAATTGGAAACAAAAATTCTGTCTAGTCTTTCCAACTTTTCTCTATGGTGCTGAAACCTGGTTCCTAAGATCTGAATCAGAAATTTTTGCGGTAGATATACAGTGTTTGAGGTGCCTTTAGCAGATCCTATGGATGGATTTCCACACAAATTTTCACTACTGTATGAAGTGAAAATGAAGAGGACTTTTTTCAAGTGTCATTACATTCTTATTCTTATTCGGACTGGGGGCGATAAGTCCTGCACTGACGTCCCACTTGGGGTGTATTGTGCATTTCCCCCGCTAACTACCCTAACCATCCCAGCTCCTTTACATAGCGGAGCATGGCTTTAGGTTGTTGGCACAGCTGTTCCAGTTTTGGGCGAGTAGGTGGTTTTGCCTCCCTGGACTCACTTTCGTGTCATTACATATTATAAAACAAAGTCTATATGTTTGCGATGATCTGAAAAATTACTTAACGGATTTCATTTGTGCGGTTTTAATCAATTAACAGTGATTTCTGAGCAAAATATTGGTATTTTGCAAAAGCCAAGGGGCTTATGCTTTTAATGTTAAAATATTAATCATTACCAAATTAAATATCTTAGTAACCTAAAGCATTTCATACGGATTATAGTAGTCCTTTTCACCATATAATTTGAATGAAAATATTAGAAATATAATAAACAGAAAACTATGCACTATAATTTTATAAATTTAAACAGTTTCTTGCACTAAAACACGCTATGACAGGACTTGCTTGATGCAGCAACCCAGCCTATGCAACATACCATATGCTATCCCACTCATGCACCCTACTGTTTCTTAGATAAGCAGAGCGATAAAGCACACCCTTCTCTCTACATCAGATTTGCTCATGCTCCTCATCTGCTGAACATCAGCTTCATGGTCCCTGTCCAGGCAATCTAAGCCTAAGCCGAGTTTTGCACCACAGCGGTGCTCTTCAAATAGTCTTCTACTCCTCTCCTCACAGGGAAGCACATTTTGAATTACTTACATACATTATAATAAATAAAATGATAAAAAATGAAACTGCAAATAAGTTCGAAACTGGTCGGAGAGTAATTTTCCAGTGTTTACCACATGAGTCCTAGTCGGTTTGTTACATTACAATAAATAAAATGGTTTAAAAAGAAGAATAATTACCTTTATTACAATGGGGACATATATTCGGCTTTGATTCTTTATGCATGTTCATATGAGCCTTCAACTGATCTTTCCTTGAGTAAGTCTTTACACACTTTGTACAACTGTATGGTTGTTCATTAAAATGCAGTTTCAAATGTCTTTTTAATAATGCCTTTGATACAAATTCTTTACTACAAGTGTCACATATATAAGATGTTATGTTATTGGCTTGAGCATGCTTTTTTAAATGACTTAATAAAGATCTGTGTTTTGAAAATGATATTTCACAAGCATGACATTGGTATTTCTTTTCCTCTTCACCATTTTCATTTTTTATAATCAGGGTAGTGTAAGAATCATAAGTCTTGTTGATACCATTACATGATACAGACTTTTGTTCATGCTTAGATAAGTGTTTTGTCAATGATGTTTCTTTATGAAAGCTCTTGTTGCAATAAGTACAATGAAAGCTAAATATGTGTGAATTCAAATGCTTAAGGTATTTTTTTTCTTTAGTATATGTTTTAGTACAGTGATTGCAGCTAAAGATTTTATCATTTGTATCTGTTGTTTCATGTTCTGTTTTAATATCACTAGTTGAGTCTGACAAGTCTAGGTGAGAATCATCAAAGTCGTCAATGCAGCTGAGGTCATTTTCTAACTTGATCTCTTGCTTCACTTCTTCACTGAGGAGCTTTTTGAATTGTTCTTCAGCCTTGGCAGCTTGTTGACGGAATGAGAATGCCATGCGGAGTATACTGGTACATGGTTCACAGATGTATTGAGGTAACCCATCATCTTGAAGAATCTAGAATACAAATGTGTACCTATTATACATTATTTCAGATAAGTCTTGGTTTTGTATAAAAGTGGCATTGTATGAAAGGTGCAATCTTACAGATAACGCAGCTGTTACAGCTACTGATGTCGTAAGTATACAATAGCTAATGTTTAAAAACCTGTCAATACATTCTTCAATAAGACATGAATCTCAACAAATCTCTATATTTTAGATTTTCAAACATAGCACAAGTTATCATTCTTATTGTCAAGAGAGACTTAATGCGCTCAAGAGGCCAGTTTCCAGCATCTTGTGTGTCATTCAAACAGATAAACCTCCCAAATTCTCAAAAGAAATGTCAAGAATCCTGCCCTCAGCTGGGTCAATATCCCCCAACACCTCCCTTCCAAACTCTTAGTGAAGTGTATTAATACCGTGCAGTAACTACCTACCTGTATTGTCGTACATTCCATCACTAATTGAACGAGTTGAAGGTTGTTGTTCTCATCAATTTTCACCGATTCGTACAAATGGACCAACTTGTCATCATTTTTCATACAAGTTCTACATGATGATGCTATATCTGTGTTCAACATTTTTGCGTTTTAGCGTCGTAGCCAACTAAAATAATACATCCCGTGTTGGAAACACATTCAAAATAAATATAATAAATTGTACTGTGTAACGAGTAAAAATCCGTAACATTATCTAACCCCTAGTTCCACTGCCTAAACTGCCTTGTTCCGAATTGAACAGCATTTGAGGCTCATCTTTATATTATAAAACATCAAGTTGGCGGTCCATTTTTTGTTTATGAGTAAGTCATAATAATGTTTGCCTCCACGTAAAATATTATTAACTTGCAGAAACAAAAACTTTTCTAGAAATAATTGAAATTCGTAAATAATTTTGAACTGTTTACCATATTCTGCCATGGAACGTTCCGTTTCACTTAGTATCACCCTAGCGCTCACTTTTTTTTTGGCTTCTCAGCTCTATGTATTTCGGCACTGTCAAGTTTCTTAGACTTCAATGAAGGTAGCTCAGTCGAAATCACACAGTCTCAAGTAAGGGCGAAGGGGCTGCACTTCCCGCAGCGCCGGAGCAGTAACAAAACCTTAAATTTTTTTTCTAAATTTTTAAAACTAAGGTAGAAAAGGGGTGTTGTCGTTCATATGAGGAATCAAACCCTCCCGCCCTCTCGCCCCCTTCCCCCTCCGCTCTTTTCCCACTCAGTGAGGTTAGAAATTAAAAAATCATATATTAGAAAGGGGGGGGGGGGGGGGTCCGCAACTTTTCCTTTACACGAAGAGGTCTACCCCATCGGCCAAGCCATAATAATAACTTGCTTTGACAGCGATATACGGGGATGCGTTCAGGAGCTTCGTCGGCTAAATATTGATTGACCAATATTTGATCGATGTCTCACGAACGGCTACTTCCATGCGTTCGAGATGGGCTAGGGAATAGTTAAAAACGCCTCAAGCGCTTTCAATCCGCATTCGTTTTGGCACAGGTGGCGTTTTGAACTGTTTTCGTTTACCGTTCGAGATGTATGAAAATTGTTAAAAACGCAACCGTGAACTGCCACTTTTGACCCTCCTCCGAGGCTGGCTCATTCGGGAGCATTGTTTGACAGCTGAGAGATTGAAAGCTACAGCTGATTTGAGTCGCTAAACAAACTTGAAATAATGCTCCAGTGTAATGTTTTCTTTCTATTTCCATTACGAAAATGTAATTCTCTTTATTGATTAATTCATTCATCGCAGCCATAGGACGTCTGGACATATGCCTCTCCATATAAGGGGAATTTGCCAATACTTGCCACGCTTGGCAGGCGGGTTGACGAGCGCGGTATGATTTCCTATTCGCAGAAGACGCTGCAGCCGTACCTTTTGGTACGTGATAATACGTACGGTAATTCTCTTTATGATCAAGCTAAAATTAAAAAAATAAAATATAAATAAAAAATCCTTTTATTTCTTGCAAAACAAAAAGAAGCAATATTATATCTATTTAAAAATTTTTAAGTCATGAATATACAAAGGATTCGTCATAATCTCGTATAAATGACGTGTATGCGTCGTTCGAGTTGGGAAAGATCGTTTTTGCCACAAATGCCAAATTCCCAAATCGAACGCTTGTTCAGTTGTACACTGCTAAAACTATCTTGTCTATCTCGAACACAGAGAAACATGACTTATTAAGTTGGCACTTGACAATCTTGACATAAATAATGTCGAGTCGAAGCGGCATCTCATGGTAACTACCGGGTCTGTTCCAGCCTGCAAAATATGGAATTTCGAAATAAAAAAAATGTCATTATAAAGATCTTAATTTGCCCTTTCGACCTACGTTCGTTTTTTAATTTGCCCCTCTTTCGTTTTCCCAAGAAAAATCGAAATAGAATTTCCCATTTTCCTGAATTTCAAATAGCCATATCTCTTTGAAAAATGATTATTTTTTACTCCACCAAGCGTAAAAAAATTGCCCCTGAGCTACTTTAATTTGCCCTTGTGCAAATTCTCAAAAATATACAATGATTAACTAATAAACAAGAAAAAAACGGTTGTGGCATTTCCAAGCGAATTTTTTGCGCATTGCGCATGCGCGACAGTGTTCTGGCCTGCAAAGTATAGAATTTCGAAATAAAAAAAATCTCATTATAAAGATCTTAATTTGCCCTTTCGACCTACGTTAATTATTTTATTTGCCCCTCTTTAGTTTTCCCAAGAAAAATCGAAATAGAATTTCTCATTTTCCTGTATTTCAAATAGCCATATCTCTTTGAAAAATGATTATTTTTTACTCCACCAAGCGTAAAAAAATTGCCCCTGAGCTACTTTAATTTGCCCTTGTGCAAATTCTCAAAAATATTCAATAATTTACTAATAAACAATAAAAAAACGGTTGTGGCATTTCCAAGCGAATTTTTTGCGCATTGCGCATGGCCGACAGAATACGACACATCGTCTCAAATGTATTCTATGATCTATCTGATCTATGATTAACTCCATGTTGTTTGTATTGTAAAGTTTTGAGTATAATTTTTCGTAGCTTGGGAAATACAAATAACTTTATTTTTCAAATAGAAGTAAATTAAACTACTTGGTGACTTTATTGGAATCTGGCGACGAGATTTCTATGTCTCTGGTGTTAGATGACAATAATCGGATAATTTTAAACGAGGAAGGTCATGTTTGCTTGCAAGATAGCTCGGGTGAGTACCTACTGTCGAATTCATGTTACTAAAAAACGATAATCGCTGCTTCTTCACTGTTAGGATTTCCACCTTTAGAGGGCACTTACCTACTTATTAACTTAGTGTGCCCCAAATCAATACTATCTGTAGTGTAAAAGTAATAAGGTAACTTAACTCTGTTTATTGGGTAACTCTGCTCACGGTCTGTTGAAAGATATATCACATAGAATTGTTTCTCGATATGCGAAACAATTGCCTAATGCATTACTGCTCAGTCGTGACTCAAGCGACCAGTTATGTTATGGAATGGCCCACATCCACCTGTTCCTGCGATCTTGCTAGGTTGTCTCTCCATCTCGGTGGCCATCCTATGCTGCGTTTGCCAGTCCGTGGGCTCCATTCGAGAACTTTTTGATCCTAAAGGCCATCAGTTCTTCGAGCTATGTGCCCTGCCCACTGCCACTTCAAGTTTCTGTTGGCTAATCAGAAACGAGGAGAGAACAAAGCATGTAGATAAACCCTGAGCATAGCCCCCTCCATAGCTTGTTGTGTGACTCTGAGCCTGCTCAGAAAGCCCATAGTCACTCTAACTATGGGCCTTCTGATATTTTAATAATTACAGATAAATTTGTTTTACATCTCAGAATACAGGTTCATCTTAAACAATGTCAACACTTAACATCAGATGAGACAGTGGTCAAACACAAGCTTACAATAATTTTTAAATAAAAATTTATTGTATTATGTATATATTACTAGCACCACCCTGCGGTTTTATAAAGTATTTTATCAACAATTATTATTACTTTTCCAGGTGTGCTGCATTTCACTGCTTTTAATCATTTACCACCAAGCTTATTAATATAATAATAATATACTATGCTAAAGTATGATATGAAGTAGCTGCTGTAAGATTTTTATTATCGAGAATAAAATATGAAATGACTTAAATCATTTATTTACAGATGCTTTCACAAACAGAATGCAACTCAAGGTTGGTTTCCATCTAAAGTTGTGTGTCACTCACTTGCCATAAAAGCTAATATATTAAGTTTAAATTCAGTATAATAATCCTTTCAATTTCTGACATAATTCATAAGCATAAAATGCATTTTGCTATGTACCAATTTACATAAATTCACAATATTAATATAATTTATTGCCATTAATTTAATACCTGTCAAAGAGTATATTTAAAAAAATATGAAATAATAAATAAATAACATAGATGTTGAGCATATTATTTATATTGATGAGCTCTAGTAATGCCACATCAAAATTTTGACTATCATTTTCCTATTCTCATAATATGACTTATTTTTCTAGACCATGGAGTTGAAGATCCAGTCCGATAAAGAAAGCCAAAAGCTGTTCAAATCTACGATTATCAGAAACGCAGATGTCTGGCAGCGCATTGCTGAAGATGTCGAAGATATGACAGCAAAGCAATGTGAAAGTAAATTCAAACATCTAAAACAATTTATACAAAAAAAGATAATATTGGCAATAAAAGCAGTGGCGCCCATGCCATTAGTTTTGAGTATTTTGATGAGTTTGAGGATATCTTTCGACTTGACCCTAATATCAAACCAGTTTCTACTGCATCTAGTAGTAGACAAACTGTTGAATCCAATACAGTTATTACAGGAGAAAATAGTGGCACAATACTATCACCGGAAACAGTTGGAATACCCCCTGCTCCAACAACTGTTGGACAGGTTGAGGTAGGGTTTTTTTTTTTTTTTTTTTTTTTGGGAATAGGCAAGCGTTTGACCACAAAAGGGTCTACTAGACCACAACGAAGAAAAAGGACACGTCTAGAAATACAGTTGGAAAAATTTGATGTTACTATGGAGCGTCGACAAGAAGCATCTGACAGACACCTTGAAAGATTTATGCTACATCAAGAAGCACAAGGAAGAATTTTTAGTAATTTGGTGCAGAAGTTAATTGATAAATTATAGAAATTTTGATTCAATTTGATTTGCTTAAAGATGATGTCTATAGCTGTAAACTGTCATGAAACTTATGATTATGCAGTTTTTTAGGGATGTTTTGTAGTGACAACTAATTAGAGTAGACTGTAGGACGATAATTGTAAGTTCCTATATTATTAAAAATGGTTTATTATATAACTCTAGCTGCACCCGCGGTTTCACCTACATGGTGATGATAGTGAAAAAAGTGTGCCTAAGCTTCACATATGAATAACTCTTAGAATGCACATATATGCTTAAAACTTGAGTGAGATTAAGTTTTATAAAATCAGAGTTTAAAGGGTAAAATAATTTGAGTCTGAAAACTATTGCGAGTTTCTTCCATAATTGTAATGTAACAAACAAGGTAAAATAATTTTACTTTACCTCTAGAATTTTGTATGTTACTATGTGCCACTTTTTGTATTGTTGTTGTATATACAATTAGAGTTTTACAGAATAGAGAAAATCGTAAGACTACATATTCTTTGATGGCATATTGATCACTGTGATGTTATTATAAATATTATATTATATATTTCTATAGAAATATTTTTTTCTAGTAGCTGCAGTATTATAATTAGTTATCATTATTTTATTATAATAATGGCAAAAAATATTTAAAGATTACATAGTTTATATTACTCTATATCTATCTACTATATACAAGTAATAGTCCACACATAGTTTTAATATTACTCTCAATAACATTTTCATCAACGTGTTATGTGATATTTAATTTTAAGAATGTTATTCTTTGGAAATATGTTGATAACTGTGACACTTTAGGTTAAATTAATTAGAAGTAGTCACAAAGGAAAAACTCTTAGTGTTTATGCATAAAACTTGAATGGGATCAGGTTTAATAGTCAGAGGGTCATAGTAACTGTATCTTAGTTTAAGTTTAGCAAAGAAGAACTAGTCATTCTTATGGAACTGTGTTTCTTTTAATATCCCAAAAACTGTAACAGAGCTCAATAAATAAAAACCAAATCAGCAAACGATTAAAATGAACGATTTTAATTTGAAACATGATACAGTGATGTAAGACAATATTGAGAAGACAAAAATGCATTGCATGTTCCACTTCTAACATGTCATCATATTTCGTGTAAGTGTGTGTGACATGTGTACATCTCAGATAAAATAACTAGTACTATTTAATTGGGATGTACACATTGAAATATAACTGCCGCCTAGGTCGCTAGATCTTCCGAAATAAATATAGCGACTATGTCCATTTAATTTTGAACTTGCCTTCATCAATCATTCTATTTAGATTACAGTTAATCATAATTTTATTGACTTTCTTTCTGATTAAATGAGCCTTGATGCCAACTAGTTAGACAGTAAAAATTAAATGTAACTAACCTGTCCATTTTAAAATTATTGTGATATTAAATCTTTAATGAATATAAAGTAAGGAGGGCATTAAGTAGTCAATCCCACCAAGCTTGGGATAAGATCGGGAAGAGACAAGTTTAAAGCTTTAATTAGTACCTATATAGTAAGGAGGGCATTAAGTAGTCAATCCCACCAAGCATGGGATCAAGAAGAGACAAGTTTAATGTTTATTTTTATTGTGATTATGACTAAGCCCAGATGGTACTTTGTATCATGTTTTTTTCCAAAAACTCACTATGTAAGAAATTTAACATTATATATAATTGGCATTAACACACTAGTTGTGGATGGAACCATGTCCCCAAAAACAATTTTCAAAAAGGACCACCTAGTGAATTTTGTAATGATAGGAATTAACCATGTTGCAATAGTAAAATTAAACAAACAATATTTGATTATACATATCTATAATAAGTGATTTCTTATCATCTTCATTGATCATCATTTACAACAATTTTAACCAACTGTAATTGCTCATATATAGGTTACCTTTAATTTTTTATTATACATTGACAAAAATCACACTGGTATTTTAATTAAAACAAAACTCAGCAATGACTATTTTGTCTAGAAACATTAAATGTGATATCTATCACACAATGAACAATAAGAGTGTTGTCAGTGACATTAAACATATTTAATGTAGCATACAATTTGAAATAATATTTTGCATTGAATATGTCCTCTATTCGAAAGTATCACCGGTGAGACATTAATGTTGAAAATGTGAAACTAAATTGTTCAATAATTTGCATGGTTATGGGATACTTCTAAGTTTTGTAAGCCTATGAGCATTAGGTAATACTCAGGTCTAAATTGTGATGACGTCTATAATTATACCTATACTATTAAAGATTAAGGAAGATAGAGTGGTCAATAGCCCTATAATTTTATTGACATACATTGAGAAAACACATTGAAGTGTGTGTGCTCAACAAATAAGCTAATATTTATTCTGTCGAGCATAGCCTTATCTACTAGTTACAGTATACAGGCACAATCACATCTTATTTAAACAGCAAAAACACATACAAATTTAAAATTAGCATACATATTTACACAAATCTTATACTAACTACATACTAAACTCAAATCAACCAATTCCCCATTTTTCCTCAAGTTCTGGCTTTATTCAGGTCTAATGTGATGATGTCTACAATCATACATATTCTAAAGATCAAGGGAGATAGTGGTCAACAGCCACCCATATGATGTTATTTACATACATTGAGAAAACACATTGAAGTGGGTGTGCTCAACACATAAGCTAATTTTTATTCTGTTGAGCATAGCCTTATCTACTAGTTACAGTAAACAGGCACACTTACATCTTATTTAAACAGCAAAAACACATACAAATTTAAAATTAGCTTACACATATCTTATACTAATTACATAAGGCAATTTTTATTGTCGAGCTTAGCCACATCTACTAGTTACAGTAAACAGGCACAATTACACCTTATATACACAGCAAAAACCTACAAATTTAAAATTAGCATACATATTTACATTAATTACACACTAAACTCCAATCGGCCACCAACCAGGTGGACAGACGACCTAAGATAACAGGCAAAGGCTGGATAAGGGCTGCTTCTAACCGGTCCTTGTGGAAATCAATGGGAAGGCATATGTCCAGCAGTGGACGTGTCCTATGGCTGAGATGATAATGATGATGAAACTCCAATCAACCAATTTCCCATTTTTCCTCTAATTCAGGCTTTGAGCCAATCTGTCTCAGGTCAAAAAACCATCAGTATCAGCATCGTGAGACACACTAAGATGATTGGTTGGATTTAGTGTTGATCTACCTTCTTGGGAGAACATGAAATTTTCTCCTTCAATGATGGCTTGGCGGCTGAAGTCAAGGTCATCATGGTCCAAACAAAGGTTGTGTAGGACACATGCTGCTAGAATTGCAACAGGTATCAATTCCGTATTATTCATGTCGAGATATTTTAATCTTCGATACCTACCATAAAGAAGGGCAAAGGCACGTTCAACAACTTGTCTTGTTTTGGCATGTTTGCTATTAAAATTGGTTTCTTGAGCACCTAATGTCCTTCTAATAAATGGTGGTATACACCAAGGTAGTACCGGATATGCTTTGTCACCAATAATGTACTCACCACTATTAACATAGTGGGTTCGGTTTGAACAGATTTTCATATATATATATCACTATTGTTAAAAACTCTTCTATCACTCACAGAACCTGGATATCTGGTAAATATGTCCGTAAACCTGAGGTTTGGCAATGCAATAGCCTGCAATTGTATTGCATAAAAACATTTTCCGCATGTGTAAACATAGGGTTGTTCTTTTGGTGCTTTTATTTCAATAAATGTCCCATCTATAGCTCCAACTACACCCATTAAACCTCCAAATTTGGAAAAATCGTGTTTGATCTGAATTTTTGAAATATTTGAAGGCCACTTAATAATTTCTGAAGATAGTTTTTTCAGACCCTCAATCACTTTAATAAAGCATTTGTGAACACTTGATTTAGGTAGATTAAAGCGGTCACTAACAGATCTAAAACATAAACAAATAATTTAAATAATTGCATGCATGATTAATTAAAATTAAGTTCAATAGGTAGTATCATGTAATATTTAATCCATTGGTTTTAACCTGAATGAATCCGGAGTGGCAAGTAACAAAAGAACAACAAGCCACTGTTTTCTCACTGATATCACAGCTCTATTATTGGCAGCTATAATATAGGAGAGCTCAGGGGCTAATCTGATCTCCAATGATTCAAAAGCCGCATAACTGAGCCTGAAGTGCGATTGGAATTCCATCTCATTTTGGTTGATTCAATTTTCAACTCTAGATGCTGGCTCATTTAAAGCGGTTGTGAGGTATAGCATTGCAGTATTTTCTTCTTCATCGTCACTATCAAGAATATCCTCTAAGATGGCTGAATTGTTCGTTGTAACAGATCGTACTTGCATACAAACAAGACTAAGAACTAGACGGCCAATCTGTTGAATATCCATTCTTTACTATGAATTTATCAAACAAACTGGGAAATTAACTCACTACTTTTGTTCAACTTCATGTACAACGCGACTAACACGAAATTTAAACTCGTTACTATACAATAGTCAAGAGAAGAATACAATAGAACATTTAAGCGTACAAAATTGTTGAAACAGAGAACTAAGTAAATTGTAACTCGATTTTATAGTTTTAAATTATGAAAAACCTGTATCATTTCCATCAGTAGGCCTCTCGTGCCTAGAGAATGTAATACATTACTTATCTATGATGTAATACTACCGTGACTCTCGTGTAGACTACGCTTTTGCTGATCAGCTGATATGACGATGTGTCGTATTCTGTCGCGCATGCGCAATGCGCAAAAAATTCGCTTGGAAATTCCACAACCGTTTTTTTCTTGTTTATTAGTTAATCATTGTATATTTTTGAGAATTTGCACAAGGGCAAATTAAAGTAGCTCAGGGGCAATTTTTTTACGCTTGGTGGAGTTCAAAATAATCATTTTTCAAAGAGATATGGCTATTTGAAATTCAGGAAAATGGGAAATTCTATTTCGATTTTTCTTGGGAAAACGAAAGAGGGGCAAATTAAATAACGAACGTAGGTCGAAAGGGCAAATTAAGATCTTTATAATGACATTTTTTTTATTTCGAAATTCCATACTTTGCAGGCTGGAACAGACCCGGTATGGTAACTTCGTCCCATAGAATTAATATGTACTATGTACATACCATAGATCAGATAGAATACATACTAGTACATACATCATACATACATATTAATTCTATGCTTCGTCCTTCATCTTTTGTGCTTTAATTTCGAAGTGATTTCGGAAACATTTTGGTTGGATTGGAAATGGAACTCAGAAGATATTTTTGTACAATCACAATTAATTATCACATTTGAAATTTTACTTAATTTCAAGATTGTTAAGTATCACTGTGTAAAAAGATTACTCACAGGGAGCTCATTAAATTTGGTTTGTTTCAATTTTCTGGTGTTGACATGGATGAAATAGTATTTATTGGTGATTGGGTCAAAGATAGAGTTTTGGGCTCGGGAAGTTTTGGTGTTGTTGTCCTTTGGAAACACAAAAGAACTGACGAGAAACTTGCTATAAAGACGTGTAAATGGGGTGACGAACTGACAGAAAAACACAAAGAGCGATGGACGAAAGAGGTAGAAATGTTGCAGAACTGTCGGAATCCGAATATAGTCGGTACTAAGGACTTGCCACCTGAGTTTGTAGTAGGGCTCAAAAGAGCCAACCCATCGGGACTACCGATCCTGTGCATGGAGTACTGCAGCGGTGGTGACCTGCGGCAGCTTTTAAATAAACCAGAATCTTGCGCTGGGTTGAAGGAGCAACAAGTAAGACAAATATTAAGTGATCTTGGTAATGCAATGCAGTTTTTGCATCAGAATAAAATAACACATCGTGATCTCAAGCCTGAAAACATCGTTTTAAATTATATTGAAAATGCTTCTCAAATCCCCCAAACCCAATCAAAAGTTATCTACAAATTAATTGACCTTGGATATGCCAAAGAAATTGATTCTAACTCTGTCTGTGCTAGCTTTGTTGGAACCCTTCAATACCTAGCACCTGAGCTCCTCTACAGTAAAACTTACAGCAACTCTGTGGACTTCTGGTCTTTGGGACTGCTAGCATTTGAAGTTATTTGTGGTAAGAGGCCTTTCCTTCCCTTCATGTCACCTGTGCAATGGATGCCTCATGTGAAAAAGAAAGCACACTCAAACATATGTGTCTATGAAACATTCCATGATGACATTGAGTATTCAGATGAGATTTTTCCTGAGAATCACATTTCGGAACCCTTTAAAATGTATATTGAATCATGGCTTAGAATAGCACTGGAATGGGACCCAAAGCTAAGAGGTAGAGATGCTCCCTCTAGGGGTACATTCAATTTACCACAACAAGAAAAAGAAAAAGCTAGTAAAGTTGTAATTTTTGAGCAACTTGAATCAGCACTTTCAAAGAAAATTATCAAAGTATTTTCTGTCCTAACATTACAGTCACTTGCATATGAAATTGATGACAACACTACTGTTTCTATTCTAAAAGCCTGGATTCAGAGAGATACCAATATCACTGCCTTTGAACAAATTTTAATATCTCAGATAAAGTATACTGAACTTGCTAATGATGAATTGGCCATGAAATATTGGAATGAAAGTGGTGATTACATGCTCTCACTCTTTAATAAATTCCAAATGATTGCTGATAATATTGAAACTGTTGTTCCAAAGTCTGTACAAAGATGCTTAGAGCACCCCAAAGCACTTTATAATTTCAAGAATAGCCAAAATTTGTACCAAAATGGCCTTTATTTTGTAATGAACCAGATGGAGTTGTATGATTCACTTATAAAAGGACTATTTGTGAGAGCAGAATCATTAAAGTATGAAGGGAATCAGTTGCTCCTGAAACACAATAATGTTGACAAAACCATTGGCAATTTAATTTCTAAGCAAGAAATCATGGATACAATGACTGAAATGGGAAAGAAGTACATAACTAATCTTAGAGAAACATCCACAGGGACAAACTTGCTGGGAGGGTTCAGCAAAATATTCAAAGATTCTAACGATCTCACTGAAAATATTAACAAACTAAAATGTGCCTGGAATCAAGTAACAGTGAGACTGCAATCAGCAACTAGAAGATGTAATGAAGCTGTTTCAGCTGATCTCAACAATTTTTTCACCAAATACAATTACCAAACTGCTTACACCAATGCATACAAAGCTTTTATACTTCACAAGAAAATTGCTAATGAAAACAAAGGTAAAGATAGACAGTGCACAGATATTATGAAAGTATGTTACGATTGTCTGAAGCTCAGAAGCAAAATATTGACAGAGCTTCGTCAGCAGCCATTTGCATTAAAGCTTATGGACTTGAGCATGGAGTTTGTTAAAATTGGAGATATTGTCAATAATGCTTCGGAGCATAGAGATAAACTTGCTGCAGATTTGTCAAATGTATTAGATGAGCTTACAAACTGCACATGGTCTACTATAAGTGTGGTAGTGAGAGATGCTGATAACTTGGCTGATTTGCCTTATAGCGTGGTCTCATTTCAAAAGAAAGATTTCAAAATTGGGGAGTCTGTTTCAACACATTGTTTTAAAATATCAAACAAAGTTAATCAAGAAGAACAACTCAAGTCTCTGATTGAAGATAGTCTGAAAATACGACAAAACCACTTGAGTTTGACTAAGACATTGAATTCACAAAAAGAGCTATTGACAAAACAAATGTTTGACTTTAGTTTCTTAGATGGATAGCAAGAGTATGTTTAATAGGGTGGACAGGTGATTGTTCAGAGAAGAAAATAACATGAACTTCTTTGTATAATGTATTATATGCATTAAGTTTATTTAAATGTTTCTTTTAATATGGCAGTAACAACACAGAAGTTACATCAATTATATAGGTACTACACTTCTGTGACATAGTAGACTGAGTTACAAGTGAAAAAGCTCTCTGATGCGAGCCAAAAAAGTTTAATTATTATGAATCATTTACCTCTAGCACTATTAAAATGTTACTAAAACTATTGATATAGTTAGGTCTCATTGGCCATTTTTGTTTAAATTGGAAGTAAAAGGATGAATTACTCTATTTACTGAAATTGGTTACAAATATAATGCTAATGAAATATTGTACATACTTATAATATCTTACTAATGTAAATAAGTATAAGGTATTTGATTTTACATTAACAAAATACAATTATACTTCACTAACTAGAATATATTATATATTCAGATTGTCTGACAAAATTCAAGATAAATAGTTAGGTATGTACTATGTGGCTAAAAATGTATAAATATAAATATAAGATCACATAATCTGATTTAATAATAACGTAATTGAGATATATATTTATATAACTAAACAATGTTGCTCAGCATCACAGACTATAATTTTATACAGTTGATATATTTTAGTGCCTATATGGAAACAATTACACATATTATGTTTATCAATATCATTAGAACCTTATGTACCTACAGTGGTTTTATTGAACCCTAGTATTATGACACAAGTAGTACTTAGATGAAAGAGAAGATTGAAATATTTTGTCTTAATACTTTATACTGTATAAAAAAACGGGTTGCACTCCGGGAGTGCTGGTAGAAGTGAAAACTTTAACATTAAAGTTGTGCATTTTTTAATATTTTGGAATGCTTAGGGAATAATTTCGCACAAATTGCTTTATGTATGAGTATAAAAGTACTATCATTTATTTGATAAAATACAATATTCATTTATTGCGCTATCATACACAAACAGGCCTATTGACTTTATGTACCTACAATACCTACCAACAAACGAAAATGTTCCTTATTCGTAACACTAAGTTTAAATTTCTCTACGCTCCGTCCGTCTTACGAATTCGATGGCCTGACTAATTTTGTGCTGACGCGAGTTTAACATTTTTTCCCCATACAAAAGTGCACAACGCCGCCAGTTTTCATGTCGAAAATTATTTAAATGTTATAATTGTTTTTATATCTTTAACACTAACTATTTTCTATTGTTAAATAGTGTGCCAAATTATTTTGAGTTATATATTTGTTTTATTTTAAATTGATATACCATAATGTTGTTTTATCAAAAATGTATACATTACATAATAATAATTGTTTTTGGTGCTATTTTGGTGTTTGTGTTCTAGTCAAGAGAACTAAATATGTTATTAAAATATTAAATAAAATTGTAAAATTTGTTGTATGTATGCAACCCTTAATATTTACAAAATCCCCGTGATAACTTTATTCGATAAGTGTTTTTTAGAGTAGTTATGGATAACTACAAGTGACATTAACATAGATGCCTAGGTTTTTTATTTGTGTTTACGTAGGTTCATTTCATGATTTTGTCTTTCAATCAATAGGTACCGTATTCTAGGTCTAGCGTGATACAATCTTTGACAACATCGTCACTGACCATCAAGTGAGATAGTGGTCAAACGGTATAGGATAATAGGCATATATCGTATATAAAAAAAGTCCAATGATAAAAATAATATAGGTATTTATGATTTTGAGTAAATATAATCTACATAATTGAAATGTTTTTTTATACTGTATAGCTGTATATCAAACGCTAGATGTTTGACCAATATATCACTTGATTGATGGTCAGTGACGATGTGGTCGAAAATGTTATCACGCTAGATCTAGAATACTCACTGGCTCTCTAGTTCTCTCACTCACTATGTGTTTGGTGACAGTTTTTCAAACTTGAGGGTTGTAGCTAGCCATGCGGGTACTCGAAAGTACCGTACTACCATGCTGGGGATTTGATAACGGTGTTGCCTTCACCGGAAGCTCAAGCTGTTATTGGGGATCGAACCAGTGTCCGTCAGTTTGACAGTCGACGCTTCTCCCGCTAAGCTATCATCGCTTCATTATGGAAATGTTTTGTATTACCACAGTTTCAGATGTATTACTATTATTATTGTTTTAATTTATTTGATTCACAACTTGGAATATACACTTATCTTAAGCTAAATAAACAATACTTAACAGGTAGATTTTGTGTAATTCCTAACACTAATGAACACAGCATGCATTGTAAATCGTGCGGATAAGTAATAGTTATGCATTTAATGCAACAGTATGCAAATTAAACGTTTACTGACTAAGATTAAATTAATAGTTAATGAAATAGAAATAATATTCAGACTAATGACAATACAATTTAAAACCATTCTAATGCTTTATAGATACTAGTCTTAGCCAGGGTCAAAGAACCAGAGAATATATCATATTTAAATCTGATTCCATTGTAATATGAAAAATGATTATAGTCATATAATATAAAGCCCTTCTGATCAAACTAGCTACGTGTCATGGTTTCTCCCGCGCGGAATTACGCCTCCAGAGCTCAGTAAATAGAAAGGGTTCCTTCTTTTCTAAACATGAATGCTAATTTTCATACCGTTTACAATATTAGTTCTTATGACAGTTATATACCATAAAATAAGAGTAAATTATTATCTGCTACTAGCGGTTCAGAACTAAGAAGCAGTGACACTGATTTAGTAGATTTTCGCTTTCGTGCACTCACCTAAAGACCTGTCGCGTTACTTTTAAAGGAAAAAAGATTTTACTAACTTTCTAACTCTGCTAGGATGGTCGGCAGCAATCGGACTGCGGAAATCCAGAAAAAGGCAAGTTTAGGTATCAAAAACAGTTTATTATTATTAACGAATAGTTTAAGTCATAAAGCTCGTATGCAGTTAGTCTAAAAAAAGGTGTGTCCCAGTAAATTGTTCCAGCCATACTTTAAAATTACCCATCATTTTGTTAAGCTTTTTCATGTCCGACGGTGTCTCAAGGTACTCGTCGGGAGCGCATCTTGGTTCTGCATTGCCAGATATATGAAGCCAGATAGCCAACACCGCGTCGTCGACATTTGCAACGGTTCTGCGACATAGTCTCGCTGATGTCAGGCAAACTGCCACCAAAGAGTTCATGCTACCCACTGACATACCTCTACGTCCCTCTTGACGAGCCGATAGAAAGTAGTTTCGCAAAACAGTTTCTGCCAAATCGTCTAATGCAACTTCGATGCCAGCCACCAAGTTTAAATACGATGTTATGTCCTTCAAGGCCTGTTTTTCTTCGTTGTTTGTTTCAACCGGCTCTATAGCTCGCTGTAATACAAAGTCTGCAATCTCATCACTGTCTGTACCCAAATCTCCCGTGCATATGGTCCCGAAGACATTGGCTACGTTCAAAACGATGACCTTTTTGAAATCCCTACCCTGAGCCCATACGGCGCTTTGTAGTTTAGCTTTCCCTGTATCAGTCGCAACTTCACCACTTTCTATTACCGTTAAAATGTTAGATATTTGCTTTTGACTGTATACATGCAGTGGCAGTGGCATAACACAAACACCTCCAGAACTGGCCAATAAAGAAGTGGAGACTTCAGTATTGTATGCTGCTAAAAAAGTTGATGTGTCAGCAAGACGAGCTGCATCGGCCATAATCTCTCCCGCGTATCTTGTGTCAAATCCAGTTACGAGAACGTGAACTATATTTGAGCCTGTTAAAGTATTAGCTTTGACACTACTAAGACTTATTAACAGGGATATCTTGAGATGCATGAAGCAGTTCAGAGGGCAGATATTACAGCCAATGCTGGAGGCAAGACAGTAGATGAACTTCCATGGGGTACCACTACAGTCCTGAAATAATTCGCCAATGTCTTTAGGTGCAGGGCTTGTTATTGGCGCCGATAGTGGAATAGTCTCCTCTAAAGACCATACAACTGTGAGTTTTTTCGTCACGATTGCGTGTATCAAATATTTAGAGCCATGTTCCAATCTAGGTATCAGGTCATCAACAATATTAAAAACTTTTGCAAAGAAACTACCTTCTATCTTAAAAGTAGCCTTCACTTGTTCTCCGCATCTTCTCAAGCCGCTATTTTCAAAGAGAACGCTTTTACAGTAATAGCATTTTCGAGGAACTTTTGGAATAAATTGCAAGATAACTTCACTGCCTTCGCATTCTTCAGGACAGGACCAGACTGTGTGGTAGACATAGCCCTCTGGTTTAGAAACTGCTATAAGAATACCTTCGAAAGTAACGAGACCGGAGTAATGACGGGCGTTGGGAGTCACAAGTACCTTAGGTAAACTTTTTATTCTCAAAATGACAGATACTTGCGTTGATTGTACATTTTGAGCGATTTCCTCATTCGTTGAGTGCAAACACGCATACATAATATCACTACAAATACGTTGCAACTTGTTAGGTTCTTTCAGTAGAAGAGCTCCGACGTCTGGGAATGTGTCTAAAATATCCATAATGTCAATTTCGAGTACGAATCGAAGTGGCGGGAATTTGTTTATCTTTTTATCACAAATTTGCGCATCAGAAAACTTTTCACATTCAGTTTTCATGTCTTCTAAATAACCCCTGGTGTCTAAGTATAGCAATAACTCACATTGTAGTTCCATTTCTTTCGATTCAGCGGGAGCTAAGAGATTTTATTATTTAAGTTCTATATTTCTCGCCCTAGGAAATAAATACTTCTTACGGTGATAAGTTCTCGGATCAATATAAGTTCAGTTCTCTTCTCTATTTAGTTTGTGAGGTCGGTTCCTAACCTCTCCCGCCATTTTTTTTTTGCTTCGTATGTAGGTCACATACCAATGCCATAAAACCTTCATCATTATTTCTTAGGCGATACGCATACGTATTGACCAGTGTAAGTATTTATGTATAGTTTTCTGGAGTTATTTTGTTAGCGGTACTGAAACTTACACCTCGGGTAGGTTAGTCATTCACTTAGCATTTCAATACTACGTCAATCTTGTTACAAAGTGTTTTGCCTCGAACTCTAGGAAGAATAACTTCGTGACTGGACGTAACTACTAAATTTGACCAATAAAATATTTTTTATTTTTTTTCATAAAACTACAAAATGTACATACATACACTTACCTAGTTATAAGAATTATAATTACAAGTTAGGTTAGTCTTGAAATGTAAGTGCGACGAGTAACTAGAACTAAGACACTGAAAATGTCGATCCACTTTCCTGTACTTAGCTACCAGTGGTAACCTGTGTTTCCTTAAGACATTACGCAAATCTTTGCAACATCGAAAAATGTTCGCTTCCCACACACGACATTTTACCGAAACCCACACGTTTATTAATGACAGCTGATCGGCTGAGGCCCAATAGGTACCTTTGCTTTGAAGGTCATGCATGAAACTATGAGCCATCATCGTCTTTGGAGCGGAAACGCCGCGCCAATATGCAAATAAGTAGCTATGAGTAGTATCAAGTGATTACTATGACATAAGTAGCGCCTTTCATTCATTGTGATCCTGTACACTCGCACGCAAAATGCCGATTTTCAGTTTGCATTAAGTAGGTACTTTAAAATACTTTATTATTTGTACCTACATATTATTATATCATGTAAGTGATAGGTATACCTGGGTATCGAATCTACTCAACACATTGCTAATTTTGCTATTCTACTTGGAGTATACTTGTAATGGGTCTCTTAATATAAAATGAGCTTAACTTTTTATAATAAATCTCAATATAATCTCTGCCTCCTAGTTTCCCTCATAGCGTGCGTAACACTTCTCTGTGCTACTGCATTATAATGCTTTGTCTAAATTTTTCGATCGATATGCCTGGGAAGCGCCAAAATTTTAGAATTATTATTAGCTTTTATTTTGAAGTAACTGAACCATATCTCATTTACATAATTAAACAGTTTTTACAAAAAAGTACTTCTTAATCTTACAAGCTCTTTTAAATACTTAAGTATGACAAAACGTCCCCATTTTCACGTGGGTTCAAAGATTCATCTTGCAACTCCGTTTTGTCTGGCTTAGCGAAATAATTTAACCCTTTACCTAATTTACTGTTCGAATGTACATGAACGAAGCGGGGCAAGTGGGCGGAGTGAGCGTATTTTTCAAGCGGAATCTAGGCGCGGGCGTCGCGTGGGGCGTCCGTCGCGTCGCCGCCGCCGCCTCGAGCACTGCACAGTGCACGCAGACTCACTCCATGCCCGAGCACGACAAGTATCAGCTGCGGCCACGCGCCGCGCGCAGCCGCGCTCCTCGCGGCCGCCGCTCGCCGCAACCGCTTAGCAAGTACCGACGGAAAACCGCAAACGCCAGAGAACGCAGTCGGATGAGGGAAATCAACCGAGCCTTTGAAACTCTTCGCCGCGCCGTCCCTGCGTCCGCTATAACTGGCACGCCTGTCCCGTGTGAGAAGCTCACGAAGATTACAACCCTGCGGCTAGCCATGCGATACATCACTGCGTTATCAGCAGCGTTGCGGGAGAGTCCTGGAGGTACGGAGAGTGACGACTCCAGGCCTGACCGATGGCCGTCACCTCTGTGCTCAGACCAGTCCGAGTTTTCTACAGAGCATGACACTCCTTCGGAGTTTGCCGAAGACTCTCTTTCGCCATTCGACTCGTTCTTCGCGGAGTTTGACTGTGACTACATCGACCGGACATTTGCGTGACAGTGAAGTGTAGTGATGCGAACCAGGACTCTATTTTAGGTATAATTAAAGTTATTCACCTTTGCCATACTAATATTAGTTATATGAGATAAGATAATTATTTTCGAGATTTATTTATTTTTTTATTTTGCAATAAATTTTAATTGTTATCGTTTTATTCATTTATATTATTTATCCAGATAATTGTCATAGGATATACATACGAATATTTTAAAATATGAATGAGTTGTAGGGCTTCTCCCCATCGTCTAAGATGGTAGAAGGTAGCATATATATTTATCACTAGCAACGCCCCGCGGTTTCACTCGCGTTTACTACGATATATCCGTTACCTCTCAGGAAAATGTTGTTATCCCACAGGAGTCATTTAGTTTACTGAAATAAAAGTCCTATTATAGGGTCTAACGAATTTGTGTACCAAATTTCATGCAAATACGTTCAGGTGTTTTAGCAGTAAGTTGTCGCAAATGTTCAATAACACGCAAACTTTCGCATATGGCATTTATTAATACAGTATATTTCCCAATTCATTCATATTCCGTAGGCGCACGCGCACGTAATACAATCGTACTAAGTATGGGACACGTAAAAAAAATATTATAATGTATTACATGAAACACTAAATAGGTTTTTACGGCAATTTATGACAACCACTTTTCTGCCTGAACTTTATATTTTTTTAGGTTTAGAGTCGGAGCACTATCTTTTGTAAGCACTGTGCCATCGCCGCATCAAGATATAAGCAGTTAGTAGTAATAATATTTGTATAGGTGTTTAATTTTATTTGCTGTTTTAGCTTTTCAGCCAAGCTTTTTAAACATTTAGATAACTAAGATAACAGCTGACCTTATAAAAATGTCTGAAGATTCTTATAAAAGCTATGTAGATGTTAAATAATACTAGTAGGTAGGTAATACGATTTTATAATTTAAAAAAACTTTGGCATCAGTAATTTACCGACTTTTAGAAAAGCATGGGGTTTGTGATTTCGGTTGCATTTTTACTCATTTTTTTTTCTTATACAGCACAGAACAACTAGGTATACAATAAAGTTAGTGACACAGGTATCTAACTAATAATAGCCTAAATAATGCACGCTTGGGGTATCGAAGTGTCCAAACAAATGTAACGTGCATTACTTTTTACCACATCACTTCGGCATATGCTTAGAGAATTCGTTATGAATTCTCTGAGGGCAATATTTTTTATGATATACTTTCATATAATATGTCCCATAAAACATTCGTGATATTCGGTTCAGAACTTAATTCTATTTGACTTCAAGAAAATCTCGGGCATTTTCGACGGTTGTTACCCCCATAGCTTCATCGTAATTTAATTCTATGTCGGGGTGATACGTTCTGCACTGACGCGATGACGTCCCGTTTGGGGTGTATTGTGCACTTCCCCCGCCAACTACCCTAGCTATCCTAACTCCTTAATATATATATATAGTATGGCGCACGGTTGATGGCACAGCTGCTCCAGTCTTAAATTAGATGTTAAATCCGTCCGTTTAATCCGTCGAAATCATTGCTTAGCTGGCGTCGAAATCATTGTGTACTCTTGAACCTATTTGCAGTTTTTTAAAATTCAAAGCGTTTACACTTTAATACTGATCAGTACACCAAGGAACTTCATGAAAATTATCACGTATATAACTAATGAAGAAAATATCAAAGTAGTTTTTTTTTTAAAGAAACTACGCATGTCTGTTTTTTTCTAGACTCTTAAATATCTAACTCAATCGACCCGTCAATAAATCTTATACATTAACTTCATTGTTCATCCTACACACCCAGGCAAGCTTCCTTGTTACCACGCAGGCTGCCCAACTTAGCCAACGATGCGAAACGATCAGCGATTATGTAAATAATAGTCAGGAAGCGTGGGCACGTCTGATTTACTGATAGTATCATCTTGAACACCGGTTGACGAATAAAATGTTACACGAGGGGGCTACAAGAAAAGAGATTTTCAGTATAATTTTATTTTAGAATAAACAAACATAGTTAAATGTTTAGTAGTTTTAAAACTATTTTAACCTTATTCGTGAAACAATCTTTTCTTGAAAATAAAAATAAAAACTAGACTGATTTTCATGATATTTTCATAGGATCAATCAGGATGGATGAGACCTTTTGAGCGAATAAAATATTTTTAACCGACTTCAAAAAAAGAAGAAGGTCTCTCCGTATGGTTTTTTTTAATATAGTGTATAGATCTAGCGTTTGACCACTATCTCACTTGATTGATGGTCAGTGATGATGTACTCGAAGATGTTTTCACGCTAGATCTAGAATGCTCACTGGCTCTCAAGGACTGCTGCCTGAACACACTATGTGTTTGGTGACAGTCTTCAAACTTGAGGGTGGTCGCTAGCCAGGCGGGTATTCGAAAGTACCCTACCACCACGCTGGGAATTTGATAACGGTGTTACCCTCACCGGAAGCTCAAGCTGTTGTTGGAGATCGAACTAGCGTCCGTCAGTTTGACAGGCGACGCTACCCCCGCTGAGCTATCATCGCTTCAGGCATGATGACGCATCAACTTTCGTCTGGGTGAACCGATTTTGAACGTTCTTTTTTTATTTGAAAGCTGGTGCGTCCCGTGTGGTCTCATTTAAATTTCATGAAAATTGGTCAAGCGGTTTTTGAGTTACACTTCAATAACTGAAAAGTGCCGCGCGTCCGTCGATTTTATTACAGTTGCCGGTGGAGAAATCGGTAAACATACACAATGACAATAAAATTGATTCCGTGAGTAGCAAAGATGGAAGGGGTGAAAAAAATTTCATATTTATTTTATTTTTAACCAACGTCAATAAAGGTTTGTTTTACGTCTGACATGCCGTTTGATTACGTACATTATAGGTATAGTATATACGTATATACCATACCTATATCAGGCATATGTACCGTGTACTACTCGTATATATACAAACAACAGAGTATATTCAACAGAGTAGGTGTCTCTAAGGTGGTAAGTACAACTTCGATACTTTATGATTATGCGGATATTTATTAAGAAAAACTTTTTGCGTAAATTTATTGAAATTTGTTAAGCCATTTCCAAGCTTCTTTCAAGCATCTATGCAAAAAACTAGGAATTAAGGTGTAAGTACCGGTTGAGTGAAATTTGTGCTTATTCTCCGCTTTTGAAAAATGTTCCCCTATATTAAGTCCTAATATTATGTAGATGGAATAGCAGATAGAATGTTAAGGAATCCTATTCGAAAGGATACGTAATACACACTTACACAAAGTGACAATGAGTACTTACTGTACTGTGTTTATATACTTATGCATGCTAAAAGCAAAATTTAGAATTTTAGGTATATTGGCTTACAACTCCGGCCAAGAACCAGGCTCCACAGATTACACGCATATATAAAAGTACAATACTATGCTACAGTATAGAAGTGTTCATGTATCGATAAAAGTCGTCATGTGAATCTTATGCAACGGTCCTGTCATGCAATAAAGAACCAAGAGAGGTCCCGGCACATGCCCATTCCGGCATAAGCGGATTGCTTTCTCGCCAAATATGGATCCCCTGACAGTTCTTGGAATTACACGAATCTTGTATGATTAACTGACAGGCAAGTGATCGCGAATGATAGTGATATTTTGGTAACATTGTCATCGTTGCATGATACCGTCCGTCATGGGCTGAAATGAATAGCTTGATTAAAGTATTGGAGTCGCCAAACTGAGAATGTGGACGCCTTACTTGGAAACTAAGCCACGGATCGGATTACATTAGCAACTTTGTCGAACTGGTATTGTGTTGAGCCTGATTGACTGGCTGTAACAGAAAACCTACTCAACTACACTCATCTTGATTGCTACATTAGATTTGGTAGATAGGCATATCGTTTTTATCTCCTTAGACGCAGATTAGATAACACGTAATAGTTTCATATTTGAGTCTGCAGATCTGTATCTTTACATACAGCATAGACGAACAAAATATTAAATATTTTATTTGTGATTTTGTAGCCGAGGCAAAGTGCTCAAAATGTTATCTGTCACTCGAAGGCAACCGTCGGTGTTGACACTGCATTGTGGAATCGAAAGTTTTTTTAAAATTTGTAGCACTGATCAGAAAGCGAAAATTTGTAGTAAATGTAAAGCAATATCAGAAAATATATTTACAAGACATAAAAATAATATAATAAAATGTTCTGACATGTGTCCAAATCAAATCAGGTACCTATGTGATACATAGTATAAGTTTATCTTAAACACTAGCTGCACCCCGCGGTTTCACCACGTGGACTACGATTTTCCCGCTATCCCAATTATCCCACTGGAAGTATACTTTTTCAGGGATAAGATAAAAAGGAACCTATGCGTTGTACCATGGTAAAAGCTATCTTCATTCCAAATATCATGCAAATTCGATCAGCCGTTCCAGCGTGAGGAGTAACAAACATGTGAAAATGGTTCATAACATCACAAATTAAATAACATTAAAAAAAGTATTAGTAAGTACGTCGTTTACATTAAGCATTCATATAAATTATGTAAGGCGCAGACGTTCTAACATATTTAGTTTCATTTAACGTTTAATTGAAATCCTTTTAGCCCTATCTATTGCGAAGGCGTTAATTAGCCTTTCAAGAGCTTGCAATCTCAACACTTCGAAATGATTCATGGCAAGCTAAAAATGGTCATGTTATGATGACGAAATTTGTACAGATAGCCCTTGTAATAATCACAAGACACCAAAGGCTAAGCTTCCCACAATTCATGACACGATAAGACTTATAAAGTTCTTATAGAAAGATATCAATCCTCGATAGCGCGAAATAGCACGCCGATAACAGATAGCGTTTGTGATGTAGTAAAAAGGTTACGGAAGTGATTTATCAGTGATTTTCTTCCTACTCCACCAACCTTGAACACCGGCGTAGAGTAGCATACCTATCGCTGAGATTGCTTTGCGAATTTGGTTGAGGTTTGCCCCTAGGTCAGCAATATTCAGTACGAAGCGTTTGCCTCCATTTTCTTATGCTTACTGAAAAGGAATGGCTATCATTGGGTCCGTTGGAGTCTGTGTTTCCCGATACGAACGATCTGGAGTCTTCAAGTCACGAGTGAATTCCAAGCCTTTTAGGCTTAGGTACGTGCTACATCTTACACCGCGTCATCACCTAGCATCAAGTGTTATCATGCTAGACCTAGAATACTTACTGGCTCTCTACGACTACTACCTGAACACACTATGTGTTTCTGGACAGTTTTTCAAACTTGAGGTAGCTAGCCAGGTGGGTACTCGTAAGTACCTTTCCACCATGCTAGGAATTTGATAACGGCATTACCTTCACCCGAAACTCAAGCTTGGGGATCGAATCAGTGTCCGTTTGACAGCGGACGCTCTCTGCCGCTGAGCTATCATCGCTTCAATATCCCTAGATTGTGTTGATGTGTGTAGGTATGTACCTATCACCTGAGTTGGTAAAGGTATCAGAGATTCAGTGATACACGTGATCCTAGTACCGCGCACAACCCACATTTCGTGTTCAGTTCACTTTAGTTTAACTGAATGATGAAATCTAATCATCTCTAGCGACGATGAGTTGATAAAAAGATGTCTTGATAGTAGCGAAGTATATTAGGATTTACGAGCAATCAGATTTAAAACACATTACGTCAGCTACGTGAGATGCGTTCGCGCTTATGTACTACTACTTTTTGAGGTAATTAAGATCAAAGGATTACACGCATTACGTATTATTCGCTGCAGGTAAAAGATTTAACAAGATTCCACAAAATAAAGCCATATTAATAAATTAAACATTTTTAATATTTCTTATTACGTTTTGATACTGAGCATGAACGTGGATGAATATATAAGTGTATGGACCTCGTGAATATTGTTATGAAAGGTGTGAGTATTGAGATGACTATATTGTGATAGAATGGAGTGGAAGAGGAAAACATGTTGTTTAGACCCCTGATAGCGCGGGATAAGGATGTAATTTTCAACTCTATGTGAATATTGCATTACTCAATCTCTGGTCGATCGTAGGTAGAATTGTAGCTACTCGATTTTTTTTTTGGATCCCAAGCAGTCTTTTCGAAATATATAAAGGCATATCCATATAAACATATATGGTGATAGACTGCTCAAATCATCTTTAAAATATGGCACATTCTGAGTACAATTATTTTGTATATTTTTAGACAATATAAATTATCTCAATATATTAAACCACAAGTGGCCGTGCCAGAAAGCATCTTCACGGCACGACCACAACTTCTATGCGTACAACGTAGAATTTTTTTATTCATAAGTACAATAAAGTACTTACAACTTTTTTATGAATTTTTACCGCAAAAAACACATTATTATCTGTCGTGGTCGTGCTGGATAATATCACAGCCAGTGGTAGCTATAGCCACCCAGTGGCTAACTACCACTCTCAAGTCACCAAACACATAGTGTATTCAGGCAGCAGTCCTTAAGAGGCAGTAAATATTCTAAGTCTAGCGTGATTACATCTTAGACCATCGTTACTTACCATCAAGTGAGATAAAGGTCAAACGCCAGAAAAAGTTTAAAAGTAAAAAAATCATTTTCAATAAATTGTGTATCATCTGTAATGTACCCATATCGTCCAACGTAAGAGTCCTGACACGGGTTCTGAACCTAGTTTTCATTTTCATTTCGTTTCATGTGAGTATAATTTATAATTCAACATTTATATTGTATAAATGAAAGAAACATATGGCTTGTGCGAAAAAATCTTAATTCTACGTAACCGAATGTAGCAATTAATGCAACTTAGTCATTAGAAGGAAAATTAATTATAAATCAAGCTTAGTAACGAGCTGACACAAATAACTTGTAGGCATATTCGTAAATACACCAGAAAAACATTGAAATAAGTGGAACAATTCATCATGGGATGCAAAGTTGTTTATGACAAGTTCTCCAACTCTCAGAAATCAAAAAAATCATTGAATTAATTTTAAACGGATTATTTAGCTTGCCTTATTTGTATATTATGCGGGTCGAATCTAGCAAATGTAGTTTTACCTTTTTCTGCTGACTTATCTCAAATTTGGTTTAGTTACCTATGTGTATTGTGTAGGTATACCTACTTGTAAATCCAAAATGGCCGGCGTGCATTTTGGATCTAAAATTGTACTATACGATATTGTACATAGGTCTTTACAGATTTTTGTAGTGAAACCTTCTTTAGCGACGTTGTGCATTTTTATGTGGGGAAAAATGTTAAACTGGCGTCAGGACACCTCGCGTCAGAACGTCAGGACGTCAGGTTCGAATTCGTAGGACGGAGGGAGAGTAAACCGCCGTTGATGCTTCGAATAAGTAACATTTTCGTTTGTTGGTAGTTTTATTTGATGTCGTTTTGTATTATTGTGTAATATTGAGTATTATTGAGTTCGGTTATCAAAATGCGTGTAATATAATGAAATATTTCATATTGTTTTAATAAAAAAACTACATCAATTCCATGTGTCCCACTAATATTATAAATCTGAAAGTTTGGATGGATGAATGGATGGATGTTTGTTACTTAATCACGCCAGAACGACTGAACGGATTTGGATGAAATTTGGTATGTAGATAATTCAGGTCCCGTAATATCACATAGGCTACTTTTCATCATCATAATCAATCATGTTCAAGTTTTCACTTCTGCTGGCACTCCCTGAGTTCAACCGGTTGCTTTTTTTTACAACTCTTTTAATATGGATATCAAATGGAAGGTCTTTACTAAGTAACGTTGATGGTGGCGGAATTTTTTTTAGATTACAATGTCTTGACCCCAAACGGTTCAAATAAATGTAACCACTACCTAGGTTAGCATATCTAAGCCGCGTCAATTGCTTTGCGCAATAAGCCTTGATATACTCATTCCTTATTTTATCCATTCTAGTCACACCACACAGCCATCTCAACTTTCGCATCTCTGCCACATGCACTTTCCTTGCATCCACCTCTTTTGCTACCCAACATTCAGATTCATACATTACGAGAGGTCTAACTATGGTCTAATAAATTTTGCCCTTAAGTAAAATGTGAAACGAGCTTCTTCCCACGGCATTACCGCGCGAGTATTTCAAAAGTGTCCATGGCGCATTTTAGATAAAGGATTTCGAATTCATTTCTTCGCTACTTAAGGGAGCTTTACACAATGAAGCAAACATTGGTTGGTATGGATTAAAAGGTTTTAATCTAAAGCTTTGAACTGACTAAAATGTGTGGGTTATCCTGTTAAATGACCCGCAAGGTCACGTGATGTCACGGCTGCACTGGCGACATTTGCTTCGGTATAAATGCGCGGGCGCAACGTGGGCAGTCGGAGCCGGCTTTGTAACTGAATATTTTGTTGAATGTAGCTTAGCTGCGGTTCGATGGTTCTGTATACGTGTAAAAAAAACACACAAAAGTAATAAAGAGGTGGCAAGAAAAACTACCTAGGTTGATGCCCTCAACAAGAGACGTCTGTATTGGTAATAAGTTACGCTCAAGGAATCCCGGGTTATTAGATGACGTAGGCTAACGAATAATTGCTCTGAATATGTATTTTTTGCTACTCCAGTATAATTAGAAATTGAAATAAATACCTCACCTCACCTTTTATAATAAGGTGAGAAGATTACACAAAGTTGTTTTTCGGAAAATTTAAGCATAACATATTATATGATAGTACGCCTACGCTCTGCGGTTTCACCCACGTGGTGATGATAATGATGACAAGTAGGTACACATATGTGTCGACCACTGTCGCCGTGGCGCAGTGATCAGTGTCAGTGACTTGACTTCTGTGACTCCGGGACCCTGGGTTCGAATCCCGGCAGGGGCAACATTTGTGCGATGAGTATAGGTGTTTGTCCCGGGTCTTGGTTGTTTGTGTGTTGTGATTGTGTGTGTCCATGCCTCCCGCGACACAGGGAATCCTAGTGCGGGGGTCTGAGTGTGTGATATAAAAAAAATATATGTCTTCCATCAAAGTCTTAGGTATCTATTTCCACCACGCTCGGTCAATGTGTCTTGGTCGAAACGGCAAGATTAGTCGAAATTATATTTATATTTGCGCTAATAGATCCGACGGTTAAAATAGAATCTGTAATTTTATCAACATCGGTTCAGTAGTACCTAATTGAGGTGTGAAAGTGTAACAGACACACAGAGTTACTTTCGCATAAAATTAAATGAGTAATAATATTTAAACAGTAGGATTAGGAATGGAGGAATATACAGAATTACCTACTCATTCCATACGATGAAGTATGTAGGTAGGTACTACTTATACCTTATGAATCTATAAAACACGGGAATTACTTACGTCATAAGTCAGAACTCTCTGACTTATTACATGAGTAATTCCCGTGTTTTATAGATTCATAATGTGTCAAAACCACGTCAGTTCTATATTTAACCTGTACGCAACTTGTTCTTGGAAAATATTGTCAAATACGCAAAGAGAGTTTAACAATCCCTTTTTTTCAATCAGGCCGATATCTTTATTGAAATAAAAAACTAATTACAATACTAAAGCAACTACAATTACATTTGAGCAATCCACTAGCTGTTGTCAGTTTATAATACCTCAAATGCTCTAACCCACTACCAGTTGGCCGCGTACCCAGTATTACTTGACTACCTTGACCAGGACTCGTCTTAACGTTTTAAGACTTAAATCTTAAATTTGTATTTCTATGCATTACCTACTTGCCTATATTATTTGTATAAAATAATAAATCGTATTCCAATTATTGTACGAGAGACAACCGCTATAAAGAAATTTCCTAAACTGGTAGTCAAACGAAAAAAAAGTTTACCGCGACAAAAAATATTTTTCCTAAACCAAACACTAGCTGTCTAATAAAGCTAAAAATAATACACGAATGCATTTTCAGTCTAATCTTCATCGCATCGCACACGTTTCAACCACTTCAACTATAAATAGCCGTAAATATTCTCCCAAAAAGTCACCAAAGCTCCGCATACTTTTATTTTGGTCTCACACAAAGCGCATTCGACCGTACATGGCTGATATTATATATGCGGATGATGTGCGATACTTGGTGGTCCTTTTTTATTTATTTTTTTGGCACATTTATGCATCTCGGCCAACGAGAAATCTGGCTTTTCATAACATGACTTTATACGTCCTACGTGAGTGCATCTTGATGCGAGATGAGAATTTTATTAAGTTAAAGGTAACACATAATACTTTCCATTAACGTGGGAAGGTGTATAAGATGTTTTTAAAGCGCCATACTGAGTAATAACTTATGATGTTATGTCTTGATCTTGAAAAGGAACGCTGAGCGTAATGGCAGGGATGGGTTTGCGCACGGGTACTGTAGCTAATAGCTAGGCATTATACCTATATCCCTATGTTAGGTACACATTACAGTAGTAAAACAATAGCCGAGTATCAAAGCACAGTAGAGAGGCTAGAAGTTTTTACTTTTGGACGCGACTGTACACGTCCGGAAACACATCCCTCCTCTATAGCGTTCTCAATCTCAGTGAGGACAACCATAGTGAGGTTTATCTCATACCCGATCATTACAACTTGCATAGACTGATTTTATTTTTAAACTTAGCGCATCCGTGCTTCAGAATTACCGTACATTTTCTAATTAAACGCAATATTTCCGTTAAAACCTACAAAGTATTTGAAAATTTAAAAGAAATAGATGTCACACATCAGTAAGGTCGTTCTCAAGTTATGGCTTGAGTCGTGACTAATGGAATACGGGTTTTTTATGGGATAAGATGACGGAACAAGCAAAAGACACACAGGATGTTAAGTGATAGCCTCAGCCTATAGATAGATAAAATTCGTAAAGAACTGCACTGCGCCCGTCACCCTGAGACATAAAGTTGGTAAGTCTCATGTGCCTGTAATTACACGGAAACCATACCCTACAAACTGGCACACAGTAGGTAATGCCACAGTCTATATAGAATACGGACATTACTGCCTGGCGGTAGAAATAGGTATGGTGGCAGAACTTCCCCGGGCGAACTATCACATAAAGTGCTTCTACTCTTAAATGAGTCAATACTGATTCATTTTTATATATAGGTACTATATTGATAGATATAGTAGCTAAAGATTTCCTATGTATACGTCTAAAGGTATTGACGAAACAAACTTCTTTTACAACAGTTTCGTCATCGGAAAACTGAACAGAAGCTGGCAAGGTTACACCATATCACAAAAAAACCGTTTTAGTTTAGCTATAATAACAAGATCTAGGTGCGTAAGTTACCATAAAAGTTAGTTGTTTTTAACGACTCAGTATAATAAAGTGTCAATTTACTGGGTCTTTAATTGCTTTGGAGATCATATTTAACGCCATATCGGGGTATACACGAACTAAAACAATTTTAAAAGTGTTTCTTTGCAGAGCTTCTTAATAAAGAACCTAATAAGGGATTTATAGAGCATATAATTTACGCAACTTATCTGTGTAGGTATATAATGAATGTAATACCATTATACAGGGAAAATACTACACTTTTCTATGTATGTATTTAATTATTGGATAGTTATGAGAAGGAAGGAAGGGTCGAGTGGGGAGCCTACGAGGTACTGACGGTTGGTCTGCAACGTCAGTCGATGCTGGATCATCGACTTATGAAGTCGCTAAGTCTAAATTATAGTAAAATAATCAAGAGAGTGTTTCCATTTACCACCCCAGCGAAATAGGTTACCTTGAAGGTAGTTAGGTCACAGTACCATGATAGTTCACAAAAGTGAGTTTTCAGTGACCTTTGCTCTTCGATCAAGATGATCGAAGCCTCACCTCACCTTTGCTACTCACGGGATCAATTGTCTTCCTCAATTTGCACAGGCATATTTGAAGCGATTTGGATATCATTCTTTTTTCAAGACAAATAAATGGAAGTAGGTAGGTTAGTATGATTTTTACACTACCGACGTAATTATTGTATTAAACGAGCAACTTGTATCTCGCATACCCCTCTATGGAACTAATTTACAAATTTGCTTGCAAATCGGATGAAAATATGTTTTTCATATAGGTTTCAAAACGCACCCAGCGTTAGGAGGGAACTTAGATTTAACTTTAAATTTTATCGAAATATTGACATTGTTTAAACTACAGTCGAAAATAAACTTTAAAAACATTTTTGTTATGTATTCTTCTTGAAAAAGACCACCGAATGTGGTTGAAACTTTAGTTGAAACCCTCTGACTTATTACGTGAGTAATTCCCGTGTTTTATACATTTTTTAAAACATTGTTATGTTTGCATGTTTTTCATCTCATACTTACAGAGCAGGAAGAAAACCGCCTTTCCTCTATAAAGCCTACGCAGTGTTCCGTGTAGGCAATTTTTATGAACCTTTTAACATCGTTTATTTACTGGCAAAAAAGAGATTCAATACTAATGTTACCATTAAAAAGGTGCTAAACTGATAAACACTCATACGAAACCTATTAGCAGCATATGTGAGTACTTTATAACTGCGTTTTGTTTTTACACATGGATCGTCTGTATCGATAAAGTTTTATTAATGATAATTTGTTACCACTGTGTCTAGAAGCAAGTTTTTGCGTTTTTGACGATTAAGAACTTTTTTGCTTAGTTATTTATTATGATAATAATAATTATGTATACAACTATCCGGCTCTATACAAATTGAGTATTTGACCTAGGTTTCGGGCATGTCTGATGCTCATCATTATAGGTGAGTTTACGCAGCCAGGTCGCGGCGACCACAGATTCAATAAAAAATAATAATAACTGTTTGAGTTTTAACTTTTTCAACACTCATAACTTCTCCTCGTCCAAGACCACAACCAAACCAATTCACACTTGGAAAGACATATTCGCCTACCTACTCGTATGCCCTGCCCACTGCCATTTCAGCTTACTAACCCACTTCACTTTATCGGTGACTTACGTCCTTCTACGGTTTTCATATCTGATTCGATCTTAGAGAAACCCTGAGCTCAGTCAGCTCTCCACATGTCTCGTTGTGCGACATTGAGCTTTCTTACCAAGTTTATATTTGGAGACAACTTTCCAGTTCCATATGTCACCATAGGTACCTTTTATTTGAATAAATTTGGAGACGTATAAGATCATTAAAAGTTAAATAGGTAAACGATAAGGAACTGACATCTAGACCACAGCCTGGTCTACTAGGCTGTGTTTAGACTAATATTATAAAGAAAAAAGTTTTTAAGTTTGAGTTTCTGCTGATCCGATCTTGAAAAGTCTTTCAGGAGTCTCAACATTATTCCTGGGCGACATAGACTATATTTAAATGTGATTAATGATAGTCATTAAAATTGAGGAAAACAGGCTGATGCATTGTATCATCGGCGTGAGCTGACTAAACTGTTTGAAACAGGAATAAGTAGAAAAAATCCGCGGACCTACGATTATCTATCTTTTCAAATTAAGAATGTTTACGTAACGTTACGTAACGTTGTAACGGATCATCTAGATATTGATAAGTTTTAAGAGGTTTTGGTTATTCACTACTTAAGAAATTATTGTGTTATAAGGGGTTTTGATTTTTCACTATTTAAGAAATTGTGTAATCACTATAGAAAATCAACAAATGGGTGAGAAGTTCTTTGCATAGTATTGTATTATATGTATGTTTCATTTAATCAATTATATTTTTTGACGATAAAAATGTTTTATTTTTTATTCTTATTCTTTTATGTGTACAGTCCTCTGACCCAGTGTTGAGTGGAATAGGAGCGGCGGCGCCTAGCATGTTGAAGGCACTCGCATACATTTCTGTATCAAGTGTGAGAAAAATCTCTAGCCCTCACCTAGATAATGGGACCTATTCACCAAAACCACGTATCACAAGTTTACAAGTTTGAAGTCACTAGCACAAACATGAGGCTTAGGTCTAGAATATACTCCTAATTCTCTGTGAACACAGATATAGACTTAATCATACGTTTAACTATAATCACAGCCTCATATTTTCAGGACTAGGTGACAATATTGATGCGCCTTATTGTGTGTCATCATCATCATCATCATCTCAGCCATAGGACGTCCACTGCTGGACATAGGCCTCCCCCATTGATTTCCACAAGGACCGGTTGGAAGCGGCCCGCATCCAGCCCTTGCCTGCACTTATTGTGTGTATAGGTTCGTAACTGTTCTTATAACTGTCATATTAGTCCTATATGTGAAAAATTGACTATGTATGACAATTATCTTCTTCAGAAACAAACCTCGTAGTTACACAGGCAAATAGTAAACCAGAACTAAGATAGGTAGGATAAACAAGATAGGATAAAGGTATACTTATGTCAAATTAGAAATATTCCAAACCTTTCCTATTACTATAGAGTGGAAATTATAGAATATCGGAATAATATTTGATATCTCTGGAAAGGTTTTTCAAATTACATAGTCGGCCTTTTCTATTTACGATTTTTACTTATTTTTAAACATTTGGTTAATCCGAGATAAAAGTGGATTTACAAATCGTTTACTATAATATTGTTACCATAAACTAAGCCATACATTTGCAATGAAATTTATACTATTTGTTTAACAAATTTGTTAATGTACACTAATTATAATAATATTATAAAGTGGATAGATTTTTATTACTGTATGTAGGTAACGAATAAAAAGAAAAACTACTAGACCTATTTCAAAAATTATTTCACCATTAGAATTCTACATTTTTGTTTACAACTTACAATTTTATTACCAGAAAAAAAATAGGGATCCTTGCTAAAACTTTAATAATGTAACCGTGCGAAGCCGGAACGGGCCGCTAGTTTTAAATAAACCAGATTTTCCGTTTCCATACGTGTTTAAAGAGAACAAAACGCCATTTAGATAAAGTAACTTGTGAACTTGTATAGATAATTTGAAAGATTCAAGAAACAGGTCCCTGGGGCACTTAACCAGAGACTAGGCTCTTCGTGGCCCTTATCCTTTCTATCGCGTCGTTAGCCTACATAAAGGTCTACCTGCGTCATTAACCCTATATCACCACAAAGACATTTAATATGAGTTTTAGCACATTCTGTATTTTTTTTTAGCTTATTTTATGACTATTGTAAAACTTACACAATTGCCGATCGTTACATCAACTCGAACTTCGGTTATTGAAAAAATAGATACGCATATTTGCAATGCTGAAGAATCATAACTTGCGTCAGAATCATCGTATCGTTGTCGAATAAACAATTGAATAACTCTCGTAACTCTTACTAACTGTCATTTATCTGTGTCACAGATGTACTAGAAAACACGACAGTTACTGAGTTGACAGTGCGATACGGCTACGTTACGGGTGTGACAGTGACAGTTACTTTGGCTAATAAATAATATAGTATATATATATATATTATTTATATAGTATAAATAATAAATTGAATGTTTGCTATTAGCTTAGAGATCAAAGTTTGCAAGCTTTTGCTAGTGAGTTTTTCGTTCTCACGGCACAAAAGTCATCTGAATCAGCGCCATTTTCCAATTCAGTAGAATCATTCGTGACGTGTGTCATGCTATTATGTTTATGTCGCATTTATGGGCATGCGCTCATTTTTGTCAGCTTTATAAACTATGAACTATATTGATCGTGAGCTTTTGCACACGATGTGACATAAACCACAAAACATTTATTCATTCGAATTTATAGAAACAGACTTTAAATACACAAGCATAAAGTGTACATTTGCCATAAATTTTCATATGATGTTAGAGTTATGTTTGTAGTCGTATAGGGTCTGTCCACCTGACTCCATCGTATTAGGAGTGGTGAATGGCCGGTTCGGAAAGAGGCCTAGGCCTGTAGCATAGAATAAGGCGACAGTAGAATGGTCCAATGCTAAGGAAGGTACATTTTTAGAGTCCCGTGGTATTGCAAAGAACCCTACGAGTCAGTTCTGTCGATTCATCTGTCTGTATATGTCTGTCAAGTCAATCGTCTAGACGCCTAGGCCGCCCGTAAAAATAATGTATTATTACACTTACAAAAATTACAAGAACCTTCTATTTATCAGATTAAAAAAAAAGCTATAATAAATTGGTTCGGTATTTTCTTTCATTTCCAGGACATATTGAAAATTTTCCAAGGGTAATAGGGTTGTTTCCTCATAAATCCGTTATTTATGGACCGATTAGCAAAAAAAAGCGTACCTTATTATTTTCAAGAACATGTTCCAAAAAATGTTTCAAGCGTAGGATGTGAAAGTTGGTTTGTATAGTTCTAATACAATCCATATTATTATTTTATAATTAACATTTAAAATAACATTTAAAAATATTAAAGCTCACGTTCATGATTACTTTACACTATTTTTTACGGGTATAACGTGGTACTTACGCGTAGTCGATATCACGATCGACAATTGTTTCGGCTTCTTCCGGAAGCCTTCATCAACCAGGCGTCTTCATCAACGTCCCGTCTCGCACAGTGCGAGACGGGACGTTACGACTAACGCACCGCACTCAAGATCCTGATGAAGGCTTCCGGAAGAAGCCGAAACAATTGTCGATCGTGATATCGACTACGCGTAAGTACCACGTTATACCCGTAAAAAACAGTGTAAAGTAACATTTAAATAATGTTATTATTGCTACGGAACCCTTCAAATAGGGTGGTCTGACATGTTCAATGGAAATATTTTTCTTAGCCTCATGAATGAACACTCTTAGGTCACGCTTGAGTGATTTCCTATGGAGGAATCGTATACAAAGCGCGTCACGTAATGTGTAGAGGTTTGGCATGCACTGTTACAATTTTTTAAATCTCTTTGTTGCCTTTCTAAGAAATCTTGACGAAGAGTTTTTGGTCTTCATTAATTATTTTGTCAAAACACATTGCCTGTTATGATATATCATTAATCAATATTTTGAATATTCATAATCACAGCCACGTAAGTATATCAACATTTTACCGACTTCCAGAAAAGTTAGCAATGCCCGTACTTTCGTTGTTCAATCAACGTAACTAAAATGGTGTGAAATAAGACAGTTTTTATACAGTCAAGACCGTATGAATACGGTTACGATAGAGTCCAAATTAGTATGACTTGTGAATGACAATACGAAAATTAATAAAAAGAGCTTTATATTAAAATGCGGGTAGCTTAGGTAAAATAAGTGATAATAACTAAAACTACCCGCATTTGAATGAAGCTTTTTTTTAAAGGTTACGTTTGCCTGCTGTCTCACCTGATGTTGAGTGACGATGTGGTCTAAAGTGTAGCACGCAAACTATGAAGGTGGGTAGGAAACTAAGAGGGAAGGAGCTATTTACTCGCGGTTTATCGTTGTACCTACCTATCAAGAAACATAGAGTCAAGCTCCACTTGGAAGTACGCATTATCAAAGTGGAATCAAATCGCTTCGTGCGTAACGGTGGCTTATCTACCATATAGCGGTGGCGCATAGCCGTACGTCTGGTTCACCGATGATAGAATGGAGATCGTGGAATGAAATTATGTAGTGTCACGTGTCCTGACGCGAAATGTCCTGACGCGAGCTTAACATTTTTTCCCCATACAAAAATGGACAACGCCGCCAAAGAAGTTTTCACTTAAAAAATCTAGCTATATTAAGTGCTTAACGGAATTACGGCCATTAATATCAATTGGCCTATCATGCTAAAGCGTATGCCTGCAACTTGATGCAACAAAACCTTAAACTTTTTCATACTTTTTTTCTTTTTTCGTGACACAGTGGTGTGTCTCGTGAAGGTCAGTGACAATGAGGTCGAAGATGTATTCACGCTAGAATATTGACTGGCTCTCAAGGACTGCTGCCTGAACACACTATGTGTTTGGAGACAGTTTTTCAAAATTTGAAGGTGATACCTAGGAAGACAGGTACTCAAAAATACTACCATGCAGAGAAATCGATAACAGTGTTACCTTCACGGGAAGCTCAAGCCATTGGTTGATATTGAAACAGCGTCTTCGTCCGTTCCACAGCCGCAGCTCCTACCCCTCAATTCGAACAGTTAATAAACTCCACACTGGCTAAACGCAGAGAAAAAAATAGAACCAAAATATGACAGGCCTTATAGCTTGCACGTAATAAAAATATTGACGAGCTTATTATTTAATAAGCTATTGGCAGTAATTTTCTTCGGTATTTCACTTCGCCCTGACCCATGGCCCTGTGACCCACGACTCGACCTCAAATCTGTGACACGACCTTCCAAGCTGCTGCCAACTTGCTGCAGTTAAACGATGCAATCACGTGTGACTCACGAGCTGGTTAATTAAAAGCTGTAATGTACTATTATGTCGTAAACATTTCTATTTATTTATCTATTTGAACCAAGTCGTATTACGGCGTAAGAGAATTGAACTGAGCATAAAATGTTATTTTTTATTTCATATTGAAAAAACAGACATTTTATCAAAATAATAACGTACCCTTTATGTACATCCCACCAAAAATATATAATACATATAAATATGTTCAAGTTCAATATTATGATAGTTAAGGTGTGGCTGTCGATTTCACCGACAAAAGCCTTGTAGATCTAAATGGGTGCAAGTCCTGTAGACAATCTTGTAATATATTTATGTAGGAAGGTATAACATTCTTTAGAAAATTCGACGGTCACCGTGGCGCAGTCATCAGTGACATGAATTCCGTGTCTCTGGGAACCTGGGTTCGAATCCCGGCAGGGGCAAACATTTGTGCGATGAGTATAGATATTTGTTTCGGGTCTTGGGTGTTTGTGTGCTGTGATTGTGTGTGTCCATGCCTCCCGTGACACATGAAATCCTAGTGCGGGGTTTGAGAGTGATTATTTAAAAAAAGTAGTAAAACAGCTTAAATTAGTCGTCTAAGTTTTAATGACTAGCTGCGCCCGGCTATTCCATCCGCGTCGACTACGGTTTTCGCGCTATCTCATTATCCCACGGAATTATAGATTTTCCGGATAAAAAGTAATCTATGCGTTATTCCAAGACATAAGTTATCTTAATTCAGAGTTTCATGCACATCCGTTTAAGCATGAGCAGGAGTAACAAACATACAAACGGCAAACAGACATACAAACTTTCGCATTTATAATATTAGCGTGATTGACACACAAGTGTATGTAAATCTGACTTGATTGATCCATGAATGGTACAGCGAGATTTAAACATTGGCTTAGCACCTCAGAAACGTTTTGTGGGACTGCCAATAGTTTCGTTTGACATCCACGCATCTGCATACAATAGTAGTCTAAAACTCAAACTATGCTACTATTTATTCTGTATTCTTTACAATCTTCTAGAAATGTGGCGTAAAAAGTGCCACCGCTGCTTTATCTAATATATAAAAATCTCGTGTCAAGGTATTTGTGATCGCACTCCTCCAATCCGGCTTGCCTAATTTTTTTTCTACTTAGTAGGAATTGGTCGTAAAGTTTTTGTCACCATACCATCACCACCCCCATTTCTTAATCGCGAGTTTTACTCGTAGTATTTCTTTCTGCAATTTATATGGCAGACTCACCGTTTGCCGGGTCAACGTTTTAAATGTTGGTGAAAAGTAGCCTAAATATATATATCCGATATGTTTGCCGATAGGTAACGCTTAACCCAGTTGAACAGCGATCCCATACGTAAACTCCGCTGTGAGAGCGAAGACTTATTTAACCAACAATAAACAGGTGGATATGGTAAATAAACAATTATGACTCAATCCACCGTCAGAAGTCACGTAGAGGTGGCGCCATATATGGCAAAAACTGTCGTACGTCGGCAAATTTATGATGATTTGTGCAGATTTTAAGGAGATAAACAATGTTGGTACCAATACTTAAATCAAAATATCCATATAGGCACTTATTTATTGTTTGTAGGTCAGTGGTATTATGTACAATATATTTGTTTGATTTTTAAATAAGACATATTGTGCACCTGCGCTCGCTAATACTAGTCCTTAGTGAAAAGCACCTACAGAATAATCACGCTCAATATTATTTCATGCTTTTCATACGGTTATAACATGACACTTACGCACAGTCGATATCACGATCGACAATTGTTTCGGCTTCTTCCGAAAGCCTTCATCAGGATCCAGGAGTGCGGTGCGTCCCGTGTCACACTGAGAGATGGCGACGTAAACTATGCCGATGGTCAAAGCAATCACGTAGGTACTCCTCGCAGCCAACACTGAATGTGACGTTTAGCGATCGAAATAATATTAAGACCTTATTACGTTATTTTTTAATTATTGTTATATTTTTTTTTATTTTATCATGCTCTGCCCCACGCACTATAGGATTCCCTGTGTCGCGGGAGGCATGGACGCACACAATCACAGCACACAAACATTCAAGGCCCGGGAAAAACATCTACACTCATCGCACAAATGTTTGCCTCTGCCGGGATACGAACCCAGGGTCTCCGGGACACCCTGTCATGTCACTGACCACTGCGCCACGGCGACCGTCTTGTATTATGAAAGTTTATTGGACCAATGGTATAGATGTAAAAGGCGAGATAGTTCGAGCTGCCTTTAATCTTTTTTGTTTTAAGGCGTGCTTTTACCAAATGTTTAGGTATTTTACGCGCGTTAGAGCAGGACAGTAGCGGAAGCGGCGCGCCGCAGCGCCCTGCGCCGCCGGCCCCGCGCCGTACGCACGCATGGCTCCAAGAGAGAGTAATATTTAACGCCTGGTAACAAGCTGTTATCAAAATATAGCTCCACATATTTTGGTAGGCGCTAATGAAGATCTGAGTGGCTTTAAACATAGTCTGTTTAGACTAGGTTATCCCCTCGTGGCTTCTTGTATGGCCTAATATGTATCCCAATTTTACTTCTTCAAAAGGACCATTTGACTGTAACTAAGTTATTGTCTAAACGGAACATTATCGAAGAAAGAAAGATCACTAGTACTTTGTATTACTCTAATTTAAAATACATACTAGTACTGTACATGTGTCGCGTAAGTAAGGTTTATCGAACCAAAATATACCTAAATAAGTTCACAATGTACACAATAAAATAATGTCTTCTATACCATAAAATATTGTTTTTCATAAGTCTTTCTAAATTTCAACGTAATATTCTACTATAGGTTGAGGAGAAGACGTCACAGACTAGACTAGCAGTTCCGTGGTTCAAATCCCATGGTGGTGTATAGATCTAGCGTTTAAACACTATCTCGTTTTATGTCATTATCATCATAATTATTTTTTCTTCTAATCATACTCAAATCCCCGCACTAGAATTTCCTGTGTCGCGGGAGGCATAGACACACAAACATTCAAGACCCGAAACAAACACGTACACTCATCACACAAATGTTTGCCCCTGCCAGGATTCGAACCCAGGTTCCCGAAAGCACAGAAGTCATATCACTGACCACTGAGCCACGGTAACCGTCAATCAGCCATAATAGATAATTACGTAAATATATAATAGATCGCCACAGGGACCGGTGGAAAGCGGCATGCATCCAGCCCCCTTTCTGCGATCTTGGTCATGTCGCCTGTCCACCTTGTGGTGGATATCCAATGCTGCACTTGCCTATTCGTGGTCTCCACTCGAGAACCTTTCGACCCCAGTGGCCATCGGTTATTAGAGATATTTGCCTGCCCACTGCCACTTCAACTTGCTGATCCACTGGGCTATGTCGGTGACTTCAGTTCTTCTAGGGATCTCCTCATTTATGATTTGGTCTCGTAAATAAGCCCCGAGAATAAAAATACAAAATATTTTTATTGACATATATATTACATTCAGTTTCTTGAGTCCATAGAATAGCCCTCTATAGCCGATGAGCCATAAATACTTACAAAATTTCACCCAAATCCGTTTTACCCGCCTGGTGATAACAACGGTGATGATGGTGATGATAAAAATAAGCCTATGTGTTAATCCAGGGTAAAGGCTATTTGCGTTTCAAATTTCATACAAATCCGTCGTGGCGATGAATGATAACGATGATGATGATGAAAGTAGCATATGTGTCACTCCCGGACCTGAAGTATCTACTTACACAATTTCACCCAAATCCGTTTTTTGGTCCGGTGATGAAAGACTATGATGATGATGATGATGATGATAAAAAAAATTGGTTGTCTGTAAAGTCGGTTTACGGACGATAGATTTACGTGATAACGACATAATCATGTATGACATTGACATTGACATTGACATTTGACATTTGACATTTGACATTTGACATTTGACATTTGACTCTTGACTTTTGACTTTTGACTTTTGACATTTGACATTTGACATTTGACATTTGACATTTGACTTTTGACTTTTGACTTTTGACTTTTGACTTTTCACTTTTGACTTGACTTTTGACTTTTGACTTTTGACTTTTGACTTTTGACTTTTGACTTTTGACTTTTGAATTTTGACTTTTGACTTTTGACTTTTGACTTTTGACTTTTGACTTTTGACTTTTGACTTTGACTTTGACTTTGACTTTGACTGAAGTTTGACTTTGAATTTGACTTTGACTTTTACTTTGACCTTGACCTTGACTTTGACCTTGACTTTGACTTTGATTATATTATCTAGATCTAGATAAAACTTAGGTGGAACGTTACTGGAATGTTACCGTTACTATTTTTCATTTTGGCATCCATCAATTTATAAAACGTTATCACGTCAAAAAATTGGTTGTCTGTAAAGTCGGTTTACGGACGATAGATTTACGTGATAACGTCATAATCATTTATGACTTTGACTTTGCCTGACTTTGACTTTGACTTTGACTTTGACCTTGACTTTGACTTTGACTTTGATTATTTTATGTAATACAAAACTCAGGTGGAACGTTACGCGGAACGTTACTATTTTTCATGAGTGTTGCTGGTATAATTCATCAATTTATAAAACGTTATCACGTCAATAAACCTTTTTGTGAATCCAGGGTATAAACTATCTATGTTCCAAAGTTCATCAAAATCAGTTCAGTAGTCTTTGCGTGAAAGAGGAACAAAACATCCATTCATCCATACATTCATACCCACAAACTTTCGCATTTATATTAGTAGGATTTATTTACGTATATTATATATTTATTAACATACATATTCAACATATATAATATATAACTACTTTTTGCTATATATATATATAGCAGCGTAGCGCTATATATATATAGCAAAAAGTAATAATTGTTCAAAATAACTGCTTGAGTCCGCAAAGTAGGTAACATCGATATCTAGAAAATCGTTACATTCATCATCATGTGCATAATCTATGCGTTCATTGATAAAAACGAAACTGCAACAAACAGTTGCAGTGCTACACGCCATATGCTTTGAACGATAAGAAGGTATATTTACTATTGGTGCCTACGGAAGTGGGTACGGGATTGGAAGGAAACAACACTTGCAACGAAAGTGACGATTTATTCACTCGACTTACCACGTACCTACAGAGTTCGAGAGAGTTCCGTGGATCGAGGATCTCTCTTATCTAGAATTTGCTATACTCTTCCATTCGCGAATAATGTTCTTTCTGTATTCAGAACCTTCCACCGAACCCCAAAACGCTTAAAAAGTGATTCGGCGATATTGGGGATTGAACTCGTGGCCGGCAGGATTGCAGTCCGGGCTCTCCGCGTCACGCCACCGAGCTAATAACCGAGCCGTCGAATTTTTGCCCCCGTAGACAAAGTAACATTCTACAAGCGTTAAAATAGGGTGAGGAAACGAGATAGAGCGATATAAAATTACGCATACCAGAACAGGATGGGGCGAAAGACATCGTAGCGCAGCGTTCTCGATTTGCACGACACGTTTTCGCAAGGTGTACCGTTAGTTACCGCCACGAACCTATTAGCCGAACCTTCGAATTTCTTAATTCGTTGCTTCGGACTGACTGATTATTTGACGTGACGTTTATTTGTTTTCTATGACGATGATATGGCCGTCACAATATTGAAAAGTGGGCTCTAATGACGATTACTTACGTTTTAGTTACGTATGCAGATTTATGGCTATAAACGCAGTCGGATAAAAAAACAATAAATACCTACTGTGTTTTCAATTTATTCATCGAATCAAAAATGACCAAGTGACAGAGATTTTATTTCACCAAATAAGCAGCAGTGGACGTTTATGGCTGAGATGATGATGATGATGATGATGAAATGAGTGAAATATTTATGTGGCCGAAAACTCAAAAGTTGCGATATTGCCGGTACGCATGGCCCCAATGATGTTTTACTATACCTCATATAAACATATAATATCATTGCATGGCCCTCATCAACTAAACGCGACTCTGCCGTTTTTACCTACGAGTTTTACATCATAGTCATAATGTCATTAATCAGGGTTACAGGTTTATTTATTATTTGTCAACGTAAGAGTCAAACAAAGTTATCGTATAAGCAACTACAAAAGTGACTGTTTGGGTGTGCGGTTGGCTGTAGTTGTATCTAGTCCAGTTGTTCGTTACGTAAGCCTAATACTATCATAATAAAATATAATTAAAGCAATACTATTTTTAATTAGCGTTCACATGTAGGTATTCAAACTCAAAAAGAGCGGTGTTTCCATGTGACAGAAAGAGGTATTTATAGGTTTCGAAATAAGCTTTGCGAATAACAATAAATTTGCTCAAAGCGGTAAGGACACCAATTCTTCCACCAGTGTTTTTATATTTACGATTTCATTTTGTTTTCTTTTTTTGTGTTCAATAAAGTGTTTTTGATTGATTAATAAATTGCATTGACGCTCGATAGTTTATAGATGCGCTTGACAACTATGTTATCTGACCCGATGGTCAGTGACGATGTGGTCTTTAGTGTAATCAAACTAGACCTAGATGCTCAATGGATATCAAGGAATGCGACCTGCACACGCTGTGTCTTTGGCGACAAGACCCGGGACAAACATCAATGCTCATCACATATAACAAACAAAAAAAAAGGAAAAGATACAGCTGAATTGAGAACTACCAGTCCCTTTTTTTAAATATTTAGAGAGAAAGTGAAAAAGAATGACGAGTAACGAGTGGGGACTAGAGAATACATGTTACTACACACTGCAGTACTAATACATTCAAATTTAAAATATCTACCACCCTCGATTATATCAAGTTCAGTTGTTATTTTGTCACAAGTTTGTGATTTATCCACGTATTTCACACGGGTTGTCACAAAAGTTTTTAACCTTTTGATTATTCAAATGACTACTTTTCAGTACGCCAACTAAATGATAAGCCTAGCCGGTGGTAGCATCGGCTGTCAAAGTGACGGACGCTGTTTTTTTTTTATCACACTCAGACCCCCGCACTAGGATTCCCTGTATCGCGGGAGGCATGGCCACACATAATCACAGCACACAAACATCCAAGACCCGAAACAAACATCTTCACTCATCGCACAAATGTTTGCCCCTGCCGGGATTCGAACCCAGGATCCCGGAGACACAGAAGTCATGTCAAGACACTAACCACTGCGCCACGGCGACCGTCTACCTCTACGTTGAACCTCAAAAACGCGAATGGCTTTTGTGAAGGCAACACCGACATCAAATTTCCAGGATGGTGGTAGGGTACTTTCAAGTGCCTGTCTGGCTCGCTTTCACCCACAAGTTCGAAGAACTCTCAACAAACGCATAGTGTGTTCATGCAGCAGGCCTTGAGGGTCAGTAAACATTTTTGGTCTAACGTGATTATACATTCGATCACATCGTCACTGTCCAAGTGAGATAACTTTGTCAAATGCTAGATCATAAAGTATAAAAATATGGTCACTGATGAGTACTATTCACAACAGGCTAATCAATATAATAAAAAGTTGTATCATACACCTTCGTACAAAACGTAGGTAGATATTCATATATTATTTATTGTATCTATTTTATAAATGTATCATATTGTTGCTCACACAAGCAATCAGGCGCTACTCGGCTAACGATTGCTCGATTGTGTGTTCTATCAGGCGTAAGCAAGGTACATAGTAAATGTTCTCTCTATAGGGATACAACAGGAGCTATCTATACTACATGAGCGCTCTTTCTTTGGACAGATATGTTAGAGCCCCTTGTATTCAGATGTTAAATTAATAATATTAGGAGGCAGAGCGATGCAAGCACAGGTCCGACGTTGACAGTGGTCACGGGAGGAATGCGCGGGTGGAGAGCAGCGCGGATAAGCCAGCTGAGATCACGTGATCCCGCGCGGCACTAAGAATTTAACGAAATATATTCATATAAAATCAACAGAAATTAATATTGAAAAAATAATCTTGACTGTTCCTAGATAATGCCATTATCTATCAAACAAATTAAGTTTCATATGAATGTTGTAATTATTTTGTAAGATATACGTGTTTTAATTTTTGAAAAGCATATTTTTCAAAAATTAAAACTATCGAGAAAACTTTACTTAACCGGATTTTGAATCCTGACTGTTCCTTTATGCTGAACTAAAGATACTAAAACTGAAAAAACCAAAGCTCTGTCTTCTACACACGGTTTAAAATACATTTTTAAAAATAGCGGTTTGTCTACTCACAGCGCCTTAACTGGTGACATTTTTTCTTCAAATTTTTACTCCCGTAATCATCTGTTTACCTTTTGACATCATTTACTTTAAATGTATTAATTTTTAACTATGACTAATTTACAATTGACTACTTTGCTTTATGTTTCCTCATTAATCATTTTTTAATCTTTGTTTATAATCTAATTGTGCGGGGCAATGATGATACGGTGCCAACTGGAACGTTACAGCTATTCTGTAGAGTGGGAATAATGATTGTTATTAAATCAAACGGGGCTTGATCGCGAGAAAAACCAAGTTGCATTGGTCGTGGTCACGGGAAGACAGTCTTCTCGTGACACGACCAATGCAACTTGGTCGAAACGTCGAGGTAAATATATTACTAAATGTTTTTCTCGCGATCAAGCCCCGTTTGATTTAATAACAATGTGTTCGAATCGCGATAGTCTAAAAATTACATTGGGGATAATGAGTTTCACAAAAGTTTTGTCGCATAGCTGTGGCTATTTATTGACAGATGCCCTACAATTACATTTGGGAAATTTATTAGTTTTTTCCAGATTAAAGATAAATGAAATGTTCCAATCCGCTACCAGATGGCAGCGTAATAATCCTATCCTACTTCCTACTAATATTATAAATGCAAAAGTTTGTGTGTTTGTTACTTCTTCGCGCTCAAACAGCCACACCGATTTCGATAAAATTTAGTATGGAGATAGTTTAAGCCCTGCATTAACACAATGGCTACTTTTATCCTGGAAAAGTATAATTCCCGTGGGATAATTGAGGTAGCGAGAAAACAGTAATCCACGCGGGTGAAACTGGGGGGCGTTACTAGTAGTATATAAATAAGCTGTTGTATTGTAAAGAAACAGTTTATATTACGTGCCGATGACATTACAGATGCTCGCGGTTGTTTACAGGCACACTGATGCATGTTGATTTAAAATATTACCAGTATGTACTTTACAGAATGATCTAAGGGCTCAAAAAACAATATTACTATAATTCATTAAAATTAACATTGTCTATTTAGCAATAGCAAATGGTAACCTTAATAAAGACGAATATGTTTTGAAGCAATGATAGCTCAGCGGTGGGAGCGTCGCCTGTCAAACTGACGGACACTGGCTCGATCCCCAACAACAGCTTGCGCTTCCGGTGAAGGTAACTCCGTTATCAAATTCCTAGCATGGTGGTAGGGTACTTTCGAATACCCGCCTGCCTGGCTAGCTACCACCCTCAAGTTTGAAAAACTGTCACCGAACACATAGTGTGTTTAGGCAGCAGTCATTGAGAGCCAGTGAGCATTCTAGATCTAGCGTGATAACATTTTCGACCACATCGTCACTGATGACCATCAAGTGAGATAGTGGTCAAACTCTAGATCTATACAGTACACGATGCATGTATATAAACTATGATCATGACTATGACTATGATGTATAAAAAAAAGACATACATATACGAGCATTATTTTCCATTAGGCATTCCCGCCATTAAACGTCAATTTATTTCGACTCGATTCTTTGAATTTGTTCTAAATTCAATGCATCACTAAATAAGCACATAATTATGAGTCAACAAAAACTAGAATATCAACTTTAGCCGGAAATATTATGATGATTGGACCCAATCACCATAACGCGGCGTCAAAATGTCAACGTCCTACGCATTTATTATAATAGTTTTCGATTTCGTTTAAGCTATGGCCTATTTATTGATTACTTGTAATGCAATTAGTAATGTATTTTTATGGAGAAAGGTTTACAGTTATGTACACTCACGCAATCAATTTAATTGTGATGATAGGAACATGATAATGATGACCGAATTTGAAAAAGGAGCAGCCAGTCTGGCGCGGAAACAAATGACGTGAATGACGACGAAGAAGTTGCCGTGACTTATGTCGTGACATAAAAAATCATGCTATTATCATAAAAGAAACATATTGACGTGATAACGTTTTATAAATTGATGAATACCAGCAACACTCATGAAAAATAGTAACGTTCCGCGTAACGTTCCACCTGAGTTTTGTATTACATAAAATAATCAAAGTCAAAGTCAAAGCCAAAGTCAAAGTCGAAGTCAAAGTCATAAATGATTATGACGTTATCACGTAAATCTATCGTCCGTAAACCGACTTTACAGACAACCAATTTTTTTACTTATTTACATTACACAACATTAAGCACGATAACAAATTGACCAATATGTGCCAGACATATTTGGCTTAACGGATGCCCAACTTGCCCAACCATGCATTGCAATTCAACGTGGCAATGCTGCTAGCACGCTGCCAACTGGTAGCGGGCTAGAGCGTATGAGTTATATATAGGCTGACAATAGCTAGTGGATTACTCAAATGTTGTTGTAGTAGATGTAGTATTGTAATTAGTTATTAATATTTTATTTAAATAAAGGCATCGCCCATTTGCAAGAAAAAGAGATGATAATAAAGTATGATAACAGACAAACAAAACTATTGAAAAAAAACACAATGGTCCATACATAAATATTACTAGCTGCGCCCTATATTGGCGCGGTTTTACCATGCGGGTGAAACCGCGTGATAACGCTAGTAAATAAAAAATGTAAAAATATTCATAGTTTGCATTTTCTTATTTAAAACTATTAGTTATTTTGACTAGCCCTTTTGGTACTTACTCTCTTGTATTGTATTACGACGACAACAACCTTTCAAAACATATTCTAAAATAATTTCCTAGCAATTAAATTACAGAATGGAACATAAACACTTTATATAGGTCATAAAATCAATCATTATGCATTCAGCATCACACTATTGGTCTCTTAACTATCATGCGCATGAGAATGATGTGGATTTCCCTTATAAAGTATCAAGACACCTTATTCAATACCACTTTAATTTTACACTCTCTATAACTTTGGACAAGGGAAAGTGTTCGTTATTCCTATATATCTAGAGGCGATAGCGTGTGTAAGTTTTCATTGTAACTAAGATATAAGCGTAGCCCCGGGGAGTTGAAAAGTAGTTTTACATTGAAATTAATGATCTAAACGCAGTTAAAATAAAATAAAACACGCATATTTTGATAAATAAATGGAAGTGACGAAAACGTCATCAGTACTACGCGGTCATTTATTTATTAAGCTATTGCATAGCTTCTATCGCGGGCCTTGAGCGTGGAGACCGAAACCAGAAATTCCGTAACGAAAATAACCTAACACCCCCCACTCCGACCGGCACAGCGTTGATACTTTTTAATTTTGCCATCTATCGATGAATAGCAGAACATTTAATGACTTTTTTGAAATATCACGCTTGTCTGTTTAGTTCAGCAACTCGCCTCTAGGTGGCATTGGTTGTATCAGCGTTACTGCATAAGTTATTAATATATTAATTGCATAAGTTGATAAAAAATGCTATGCAATAGCTTTACCGCGGCTGTCCCCGAGTGCCAAACGTCTTTTTTTATTTATTTATTTCCAAATGATAGATATTGATGTCATGATGGCATAATCAGTCAATCACAATGAAAATCACATCGAAAATGACGCAGTTCCGCCGGTAGAAACATTTTTTTTTTTATTTAGCGTTTGACCACTATCTCACTTGATGGTCAGTGACGATGTGGTCGCGCATGTTATCACGCTAGACCTAGAATGCTAAATGGCTCTCAAGGGCTGGCCTGAACATATTGTGTTTGGTGAGTGTGGTAATAGCCAAGCGAAACATGAAAGTCTCTACCATCCTGCTGGGAATTTTATAAAGGTGGTACCTTCACTGGAAGCTCAAGCCGTTGGTGGGGATCGGACCAGCGTCCGTCAGTTTGATAGCCGACGCTCCCACCACTGAGGCACCATCGCTTCAAAATTTGATAGACTTCCACTTTGGAATTGAGCTTTCAGCCCTTTGCCAGCTAAGGCAACACCTTAATGAGGTATCATCACTTCAATACATAAATACAACCGGATCAATACCTCTTTTTAGGCGCATTAAAAAAGGTATAATTATAAGTAGCATCCTCAAAAATGCTCGTGTCAGAATTTAAAATAAAGAATATATTTTCCAAATTCAAGTTCATTGCTCCTGAGTACTAAGTTGTAAAATATGGTAAATTATCCATTTGGGTGAGTACTCAACGTTCCGTGCGACTTCGTTCAAGAACGTTGACGCATTTGAGGAACTGCGCCGTCATACGTAGTTACATAACCAGTACTGGAACAAAAACGGTCCACCATATACCCTCAGTTCATTCAGGACGGCCAGTGTTTGAGCTAATTGGATATTGTATACAACTAGACATTCTTAATTTACAGATTAAAAACAAATCGTAAGTCAAGAAACTTAAGTTTAAATTGCAATGAACAATATCTGTCCAATTGTATATTTTTTTTATTTTGTAACGTAATGTGCTATTCAAAAAATTCACACAAAAACAAATTCAGTAGTAACTAAGAACTTACTTAATTGGTAATTTATCATATTTTCTCGGGTTTAACGACGTTTTCTGATTGGAGTTCTTTTTTTAAATACGTTCTTGGAGATCTTGAAGACGGGACGTACCTTATTCATTTCCGGTATGTGTACATGACGTTCAACTAATTGATGACGACCAATTTATTTCTATATCTTTGCGCTTATCCGTTGCATTTTGTGTTTTAACTGATAATATCTGTTCCTAATTATAAATGTGAAAGTATGTGTGTGTTAAATAATAGTATGTTGATTACCATTCAGAGCTAAATTAAACGGTCAAATAGATTTACATTAAATTTGGAGCAAAAATAATTATTAACTAAATTTGAACCATGGAATAACATATAGGATATTTTTTTCTTATAAATAAACAGTTCCTGTCGCATAAAGTTATATTTTCACTAAAAACGTCAAACATAAAACGTGTAAGATGAAATTATTAATTATAAAATATTCTCTAAGGCTTTCACGGCCGGCGTTGCATGTTGTATGTATTGCTTCCGGGCTGTTTGGCCGTGGTCTAAATGAAACTTGTGTTCCAGACGTTTCGTCGATCACTGCGGTCGACATCTTCAGTAGTTCAGGTCCGGGCGGCGATAAGAGCGTAGAACTCTGTTACTCATTTAGACCACGGCCAAACAGCCCGGAAGCAATACATACAACATTAAAATATTCATCACAAAAACCCAGAACTCAAATGAGAGAGATGGAGTTATATGAATTCCATTTAATTTAGTAATTATGTTTAGTAAAACCAAAGATAAATTACTTGTCCTCAATTAACAAAATATTTATTTATTTATTCAATAAAGTGACAGTTGCACTCACAGTTTAAACTAATCATGCAAGGTATCTTAATAACATTTTATTTTCTTAATGCCTAGTTTTAGCTGAATACCCACAGTTGTAGGTGTAACAATAGACTTGTCGTCCATTCATCACTCTTATAGTCATGGCACTAGGATTTCCTGAGTCGCGGGAGGCATCGACACACACAAACACCCAAAACCCGGGACAAACACCTACACTAATCGCACAAATGTTTGCCCCCTCGGGGTTCGAACCTAGGGCCCTGTAGACACAAAAGTCATGTCACTGACCACTTAGCCACGGCGACCGTCGAGGGTCAGTGATGCCGGCAAGTACAACCTATGATCATAAACTCTGTCTTTTAGTGGAAAAATATATCGCCAGAATAATCTCTGACAATTACGACCGACGTTTAGTATCGTTAGCGCTCTGTACAGTGGAGTGTGAGCATAGATAGGAGATAGAATCTCTCCAAGGAGGTTCATTTTATCTGAGACGCATGCGATCTCTCGACACGCTGGCTGGGGCCTCTCCCGCGCTGCAGCTTATTCGGAACAGTAATGTTCCTGCGAAATTATGCTAACCAAAGCCGTATGGTTAAATATATGAGTCGTTTTTTTTTCATAATATTATCAACTTGGAACGGGAGCTCATCATAAGAGCGCCTTGTCGATGCAACTTGTATCCAAAATGCTGTTAGATTGGCGGGTTCGCTTCAAAGTTCCAACTGACAGCGCATTATTTGAGCTATAGGCTGGCACCTAATAAATATTACTGTAGTAGCTTAAGAATGTATAAAACACGGGAATTCCTCGCGTAATAAGTCAGAGGGTGCCGACTATAGTTTCAACCCATTTGGTGGTCTTTTTCAAGGAGAATATTCGGAACCCTCTGACATAAATATTACGTTACCGTGTTTTATACATTCATAATGTGTTAAAACCACGTTAGTTTTGATTTTTTTTAATAAAAGCATCTGCGTATTAATTATTGATAAAATAAAATGTGTAACGTCATATCGTTAGTTCCCACGTGCATTCCCATTGCGACCATTGTCCTCAATGAAATAATTATAGGTATCGTATCAACGAAAGTAGGTAACTCTATTAAAACTTCAATTGGTGTCCCAATTACTGAGAAACAACGCCTATAAAATTTGTAATTTAGACATACTTTTTTTTTGAATTTATATTTATTCGTATTATTTATTTATTATCATTTAGTATTTTTATCAACGATATAATATATTTGATTGATTATTGTTATCTAAGAAAACTGGCGATAGTTTTAAAACTAAAGTTATTGTTCCGAGTTTTAATATAGGTAATAATTGTAATATAAATATAAATTTATTTATGATAACTTTTAATGTTGTTGATAAATATTTTCTTACACTTTAGTTCATAGTTCTTAGTAGTTAAAAATGAGATAACTTCTATTTGTGAAGACTAGTTGGTTACTCTTTTTTTTAAAGAATACTTTGTACATACTCGTTAGATATGCTATTTATGTCGATAGTCTTTCTAATAACTAAATATTTTCTTAGTCTTAGTTCGATGTTCTTACAATAATTACCTACGTACGTTCAAATTTTTAAAGGACATAACTCGGCTACTTTAGGGTTTGAACCCACGACTACAGAATACCGTCCGTCATCGGTGTGACGAGAAACCGACGATACGAAACCGCTTGAAATACGACGACCACTCATTCATTTCTCTCGAAGAACTGGTATTCCTGACCCCTGTGAATCATTCGACCCGATACAGCACGGTGCAGCAGTCAACTAATATAACTTTGAACTTGACCAACTTTTAAAATGAGTGTTGATAAGTTAAAAGATAAAAGTTGATATCTCTGTCAGTTAACAATAAGGATAGTACCTATAGTTTAATATTATTTAGTTTAATATATAGTTTCATAAATAGGTATCTGCCTAGTAATTAATGAATTTGTAATTAAACCATTTTGAACATTTTAATTAGATCCATTTTCTTGTCTTATATGGCGTTTTGCCACATTGACTCCGGTGACAATGCATTTTTTTGTAATAATGACTTACATAATTCTAAAATTATGATAAAGATAAAGAGCCGTCAACTGTGAACATTATGAACACAAAATGGTTTTCATTTCGCGGTTGCTATTGGACCGCCTTGCCTATGCATCTGGCTGTTGCAGAGTTGTTTAGGAGGCGAGAAGAGAAGGTGAAAAAGCATTTACCTATCTAACTAATATGACTCACATCTTGGGAGTAGGATATAGGGTATAATTTAGCCAGAACTGTTCTCCAGCCTATATCAAGTCAGGCCGGTGAAAACTGTTTTTAAATAAGTTAATGAATTGTCGATTATGATACATATAAATATACGATAGAATACTAATAAGTATAATTATAATTTTTATTATGCTGTATTAGCTCGTCCTCGCGGCATCAGTCGCATTCACGTATAATTTGGAAAATAATTGGCCATCTACCGCAGGGACAGTACAATACTGACAATCACACCAGGTATGTCCATTTATAAGGTTCCGTACCTATAGAGTAAAACGAGACCCTATTACTAAGCCTCCGCTGTCTATCTGTCCGTCTGTCACCAGGCTGTATCTCATGAACCGTGATAGTTAGTCAGTTGAAATTTTCACAGATGATGTATTTCTGTTACCGCTATAACAACAAATACTAAAAAACAGAATAAAATAAATATTTAAGGGGAGCTCCCACACAACAAACGTGATTTTTTTGCTGTTTTTATAGATAATGGTACGGAACCCTTCGTGCGCAAGTTCGACTCGCAGTTGGTCGGTTTTTGTACTCTGAGCTTTATCGAAATTATCGCCTAAAACCGTAACAAATAAACTAATTTTACCATTAACAATATAACTTCGGCGGCTAGCAGTAGGGCCCACGGTACATCTTAGATAATCAATTTCCATGAAATCCTTTGTTTGCGGCATTGGACAGGTTACGAATTAAGGATTAAATTGAGAGGGCATATTTTTTTTAATATGATCCTAAGGGCCTAAGTTCGCAGGCACTGTGGCAGCATATTACGAATACTGGCGCCAGACAGTTACCTACACCCCGATCTCTGTGGTACATTATACACAGATTTCATCTGCACATAATTTTGGCGGCAACAATACGTGACTACCATTTCTGGCCCCTTTTATGTCTTAAAAACCTGACTGTTTGCCTTAAACTTTATTATTTGCCAGATTTGGTCGAGCTAAGTGTCTATTGTTACATAAAATGACACTGGGCGATTAATCTGACAAACATCGAGCTTGATGAAATTATACTGTAAGTTTATTGTAGAAGATATCAGCCTAACTGCTTGCCTATAATCTGGATCTATGTGATTTTATAAAATGATAACTGCCGTTGTTTCATTTGAAGTAGGTCACACAATACTAATATTATGAAGAGGAAAAATTTGATTATTTGTTTGTATTGAATAGGCTCCGAAAGTACTAAACCGATTTTAAAAATTCTTTCACTGTTGGGAAGCTACAGTATCCCCGGGTAACAAAGGCTATATTATATTATCAAAAAAATTAGGTATCCTTATATTGTTAATTATTAAATTTTTTACCCGTGCGATGCTGGGGCGGACCGCTAGTTACCTATAAATAAATAAAAAACAATTCATCGATTAGTCACAGAATCAAAATACTAATTTACAGTTTTACTCGTACCAAATCGTAGAAAGGTACCAAATAGGTACTTTGGTTGGAATGTGCTTGTGAATGTCGAAATCAGTAATGTCGATGTTTTCATATCGAAAACATCGATATAAAAAGGGGTCAGTTCGAGCCATTCTATTTTTACCCGCAAGGATAAAGTTAGCTGAAGTATAGTTACTTCAGGTAAGTACTTAGTGGGTCTATTCCAGCCTTTTCAGTTTTGGCATATTTCATAGAATCTCAACATCTCTAAAGTCTTAAACACACCCTTCACTGTCAATACCAAATCACCTTATATATTATCTTGAACATGAAATGAAATGTAAAGAATACCTTAGGTCTAAAAGCTATTTATACCTAACACTGCTGTAAAGTTGAAATTGTCATGTCCCATACTAACTATACTATGAGGTCGAAAAGCCAACGAAACAGATAAAAATGCAAGTTGCGAAATGTGAACTTTAACAGAATTAATTCCGATAGGTACACCCTGACATGTGCAATTTACGCCTAAAGCCCAACATCTCGCGTCGTCCCTTATTAGGCGGCTGGTGACCGGTCGCGCCTTATATGGAATGGTTTTTGGCTTTCGAAAACATTTGCAAGATATCTGAGTGGCATCGCGTACGCTTAATGAACCTACCACCTACTTACTCACTTACTTTACATGCATACTCTACTTGGTTCTTGGATTCGCACTCCAAAAACTAAGAACCACGAAGTCCTCCATTAGATAGTTACCACAATTTTATTTGAAGGAGCACTTCGTCCTTTTTTTATGTACCTTACAGTGATGTGGCGTGGCTGGCTCTGGTTTGGTATTTATCACAGACATGACTTCTGGTCTGAATATAGATTACTAGAATTTCTATTCTGACTATGAGTAAGTAGGTATTAATTAAAATATATTGTGAATGTTTTAGTTTTTGCCATGATGGCCTATTTTCAGACATTATCATACATGCCTGGAAGTTGGAAGCGCCAATATAACTTTTTTTTCTGATTAAGAAAAAAAATTTAGCTATGACCAAAATTTGTTTATAACAAATTGTTAAATTAGTAAATTAATTAATTTATTCGCCAAACTATTTAAAAGTGTAAATTATGTTTTTTAAAAGCAAAATATTTTCTTAACGAATTATTTAAACAACCGAAATATCAAAATACTATTTCAAATAAATTAAAAATTAAAATGAATAAATATTTTTTTTATTATGATTTTTCTGGACAGCAAAAAAGCTAATTTTTCAAATACCTATATTGAATATCTCTATTTGTTTAAAACAATTTTACAATCAAATTACGTACAAAATCGTAACGTATGTTAATTACTGCCATTGTATAATGTGAAAACAGACAGGAAAATATTAATTGAAAATAAAAAAGATTATTAGATATTTAGATTTTTATTTTGCAAAAGTTATAAAATATCATAATTAGTAAAATAATAAACTTTTATGAACATTTATCGAAGGATCTTATGAAGTATATATATCGAAAGGGCTCCAAGAAGTTTCAAATTTATAGGCCAATTATTTATATCGTTTATCAGATTAGGAAAAAAAATTGTTAGTTAACATATAACATAGTTGCATAACATTTTGAAAAATGGTGATAAAACTTTCTTCCAGCGGGGCTCGATTCTTTCAAGTGTAGATACTAGATTTTTTTCAAATTTTATAGGTGACATTTATGTTACAGAAAATTATTTTTATCTGATGAACTCTTTAGTGGCGCCTGCGCCGGCGGCGGGAGCGCCGCGTGCATGCCGTAACAGCCGCGCGGAGCCTATTTTCAACGTCAAATTATAATTATAAATACATAATGGAGATAGAGTTGCGGCAGTTGGGACATTTTTATCGGAAATTTCCTCCTCTTTAACGAGCTTAATTCAAAGTTGCATAAATATTCATATTTTTGGAGTTATAAACGAAAAACTAAATACAATTATTTTTTCATCATAATTTGATAATAACAATTGCAAGATTTTACCGGCACCAAAATTCTTCAAAAATATTTTTCTAGAGATGATTCCGATGAGCTATCGCTCATATAAATATGAGCGATTTTTTTCTCGTTTTTGAACTTGTTGGCTAGACTAATATATTACACAGTAGGGAAAGCGTGCGGTGACGATGACGCGAGTGTCACGCTTTGGTTCACCCAAAAAGTACACAGTATAGGTAGGTACATATACGATCAAATTATTTGAATGTAAGTTCCGCCTAGCATCATGTTAATGCAATAAACCATAAATCTATAAGGTACATAATACAGCTCATGGAAAGCGAAGAAGTTTTTATTTCAATATTTTTAGTTTTGAAGATGGAACTCTAAAAATATTTTTGAATACTAGTGGGCCGCTCCGGCTTCGCACGGGTAAAAAATTTGAAAATAAAAAAATATAAAGATCCCTAATTTTTTAGAAATTAAATAATAGCCTATGTTAATCAGTGATAATGTAGTATTCAAATGGTGAGAGAATTCTTAAAATCAGTTCAGTACTTTTTGAGCCAATTCGGTACAAACATACTTACATACAAATCTTTCATCTTTATAATATTAGTATAGATAGTATAGATGTGTTTCATTCGTCATTTGGATTACGATTTGGCGGCAAATTGAAAATTGTCTGCGTCAGTCAGCATGAATAAAACGCGAGTATAAAGTCATAAATAAAAATATTGCAATCGAAACGTAAAAGAAGCCCCATCTCGTGTCTTTGTTTACAACAGGGCTACGTTCGGGTGCAGCTTCGGCCAAGCCATATCTTGCTCTCAGCGGATATGCGGCGTTCACGAGCTCAATTAGAGCATTATTTGCTTCACCCAATATTTGATCATGACCGTTCACGTCAACCAGTCAGACAAAATTATGGTCGACTAGACCATAATCTTTCTACCTCTAGAATCGATCAAATCTTGATCGCCTGTCAAAAGTGACATATGTAGCAGTAACTATCACGTGATCTATGATCAATGTAAGTGACTTCTTCTTCTTCTTCATGAGTGCCATGCTATGGAGTAGCCGTTCGTGAGACATCGATCAAATATTGGTCGATCAATATTTGGACGAAGCCGCTCCTGAACGCAGCCCTGGTTTAATAAGTTTAAACAATTTCTTATATCTTTGAACTGTAACTGTTATGATCCCGACACTAAAAGTCAGTTTGCAAGGTAGGTGTTTCCTTCCGAGGACTTGCCAATTTTGCCAAGTTGCCAACAAAGTGAAGAGAGGTCGTTGGAAAAAAGGTGGTAGCTTCGTTCTCGTCGGAGCGACAGGTCATCTCGCGACAAGCGTTTCAGAGGATCGAAAAACAGTTTCTGCAAAGTGGTACACTAACAATTGTTTACCACTTGTCTTGGAAAATTTTCGGGAGAAACGACCTCGCAGTAGAATTCTCCTTTACCACGACAACGCCTCGTCGCACACCGCCAGGTGAAAGATCTACTATTTGGTGTTGATTTGGTGACGTCAAACGTGAAATTACTGGGTCACCCCCGCCTTATAGACCCGACGTCGCACCTTGCGATATATATATTTTTTTAAAAAAAAACTTTGAGGAAAACATTTTATGGACGCCGAGGAAGATATGGCTGCGTTTCAAAAGGCTGTCGCAGAGACCCCTAAGGACGAGTGTGTAAAGTGCTTTCCTCACTAGTTCCATCAAATGCAGCGATATATTGAGATGAATGGGTACTATTATGAAAAGATATAATAAAACTAATAACTAGGTAGTTTAATCAGTTTTTTATTTTCTAAGAACTTTCAGTTTGACCTTCGTAGGCACTCTGCGACGTTGCTGCCCTACGACCGCGGTAGTGAATGAGCCAATCAATATTTGTGTGTCTAGCTAGCATGTTCAACGACATCGTCGTTCCCATCAATATGCGATAATGATCAGCCGAAAAACTTATCCATCACACTTCACACTAATACCTAATATAATGGCAAAAGAATGTCTGTCGTATGTCGTTTGTATCTTTGGTTTAAGATAACTCCTGGAATAACCCGTAGGCTACTATTTATCCTGGAAAAAGTATAGTTCCCGTGGTATAATTGAGTTAGTGAGAAAACCGTAGTCCACGCAGGGTAAAACCGCGGGGCGCAGCGAGTATTTATTTATTTATTTACAGTTGTTGCATTACAGTTCCATTACACAATTCTTATTATCTAAGAGATAGGTACAATATCTATAACATAAACAATATAACAATGCGTTTAACAATACAAACCACGAAAACAATAAGTTATTTAGTTATACGAATAAAAGGCTCTTACATTAACAAACGGGTATTATTATTAGTAGTATTAATATAAATGCAAGACTAGCTTTCTGTCCGAGAGGATTGTTTTACCTGATTCTTCTAATTCCGAAAATTCCAACACAATGCCGTCTATTATGGCAGTCAGTTTCAATTTTTTGCACGCTTTTCACGCCTTAACCGATTTTGCTGAATTTTGTATTGTCATATATTGGGCGTAGTAGAAATAGCTATAAATATATAGGCTATATTTTGTCACGTAAATATTTTTTGCAGCTTATAAGATATTTCGTATGAAGAATAAGAATACTTTTTTAAGTAGTTCAAGTTTTGCTAAGAAATAATGAATGTAAGGTACTGTGTAACATAGAATAGAATGATATTCAGGTAATCATTTCACGTTTCTAGGGATTTACCTACCTTGGGAATTATATTTATTTTGTCTAAGTGTCTATCTAAAAACAGATAACAGGTTATTAGTATTAGGTAATAGCACAGCCTATATAGAACAGCCGGTTTGCTCTGCGTGTGCGACTTAGTTACTTGCCTAAACGCTACGCACCCGCTAGGGTTGGCTCGGCTTCAGCGCGCGGCACATCACAGATCTCTTTTGCTACTTGAAAGATCTCAAAGAGCTATATTAAAAATGTCTACGTTTAAGCTTTATCTATTTCCTACTGTTTTACTCTATAAAGATTGTGGTGTTTTAACTATCCGACAACTCATTATTGAACAAATAGTTTTGAAACAACATTTTAACTTACCTTTAACAAATGAATTTAAAATTATAAAACGACGTAAAGATAGAGTTTGTAAACTAGTACAAGTTGAAAAAATGTTTACGAGAAGATTTGACTATTACCTTGGTTCATTTCTTTATAATAGAATAAGTAAAGACGTGACGATTTATCCTTTAAATCATTTTGCTTGTAAAATTGAAGTAGTGAAAATTAAAAATTTAGAATCAAGGCGCGTTTATCGATAATAATGTGATCCCTATAGCACATACGATATAGAGCATAAACAGCCATGTTACCCGCAGAACTGTATTTTCAAGAGATATTTTATTCAAGTGGGTGTAGTAAAAGACGTGATAATCACTAATAATGTAATTTCGAATTAAAGCCGGCTAGTTTTCTAAACTAGAACTGGCAGCACTGGATTCCGGTCTACAATACAATCGAATACATACAATCTACTTAATCTACATGACCAAGCAGCAGACGTTCACTTCACTTGAAACTTTAGATTAATTTTTATTACTGAAAGTGATATTATTAAAGCCAAACAGCAATGATAATGTAACGTCGTCATCATCAAAATATCAATTCTCTCCAGCATTCCAGATTAGTTATTCTTAAACAGTTTTATAATGGCTAGTGCTCCGATTAAATTTGGGTCGTTATTATCCTTCTGTATAGTCCTTTACGCAGTGTATTATCGAAACAATGAAATCGGCGACGGACGACTTTCTCTTGTGAAGGAACATCTGTTGTTTTTGGAGAATGAGAACCGAGTTGGAGTAGGAAAATTTCAGCCGAAAGTTGCCCTCGGATACGGAGCATGTCACGACCTTTTCGTTAACGCAACAGCTTTATTGGACTATCGAGAATTGAAAGGAAAGCCTAAACATTACAATGAGCTCTCAAATAAAGATGAGTTTCTGAAAAGTTTCGCTTATTTCTTCAAACATGGCGCTGCAGCTGAGTAAGTTCAACAACCTCATGTTACCTAATAAATTGAATATAAATGTAGACCCACGTTATCTTACTATTCATTAGTCTGCAATCTGCATTATTGTTCATTCTTATGAATTTTGATATTTTATATCTTTTTCCAGGAGATTTATGTCAAATTCTGACCTCTATGATGAGCTGATTGAGCAAGCACTAAAGCTACCTAACACCAGATGGACTATTGGTGGGAACGCACCTCTAATGGCAAAACGATTCTATATGGAGGGTTGGAAGGTCCTGCTTGCTGCCAAAATGAGTAATAAACTCAAATCATACATTCCAGATCCTATTGCAATAGTTGGTGGTGAAGAAAATGAAGAAGTCAAAGATGATATTCACATGATCTTAGAATACAAAGCTGATGAACAATTTGGTGCCTACAAAGCGCCCAGAGCAAACCGTTATATTATGCATAATGATGAGAACAATCCCTTATTAAGTTCCTTGGAAAAGTTTGGAGAAAGCTTGCCAGAGTTCAATCCTAACTTACTAGTCATTAGTGGACTTCAAATGATGGACAATTATCCATTTAAGAAAAATGGAATAGGTAAGAAATACTTTCAATAATGTGCAATAAAACTTTGATTACCTATCTAGTAAGTAATATACTTTTTTTTCAGATTTAAGATCAAAAAGACTGGACCTAGTCAAAGAACAAATTTTATCTCAACCTTCTGACACATTGGCTCATTTTGAAATGGCCAGTTATGTAGACTTAGAACTACTTCAACATTTAACCACAAAAATATTACCTTATGTAGACTCAGTTGGTATGAATGAGCAGGAATTGACAAACCTATACAGTGTTTTGGAACATGGTGAAGTCAGTGTGGTAGCAGATTCCAATCCGAGAATAGCTACAGCTTTGGATCAAATGAGAGAAACATTCCAACTTATACGAAAACAGAATAAAAGGTTTGCCAGTACTCGAAAACTGACTCGAATTCATGTACACACATTGGCTTATCAAGCCATCCTGACTGTCAAGGATTCTCAATGGAAGAGAACACCTGCTGCTGCTGCAAAAGCATCCTTGACTGCACATAGATATGTTTGTAATAACAAAAATATTGCATTAGACAAATCAAAGCTTTTACTTGATGATAGTTTTTCAACCACAACTGACAATGATAATAACAGCAGGGTCTTCTTTGAGCCTTCAAAACCTGTTGCATGTTGGGATGAGAAAATAGATGGAGTACATGTTGATATTTGCATTGCGCCAGTATTAATTTGTACCGAAGCACAGCTTACAGCAGGTGCTGGTGATAACATCTCAGCTGCGGGGTTGGTCTTACAAGTGGAGAAATGATTCATACTTATATTACACTAAAGAGGGAGTGAGTTTTCTCTTGATTTCTCTCTCTTCATTCACATTGCATTATATTCCTATGATCTTGTTCATTCATTCCAGTCCAGTCATGGTGTTTTGGCGTGTTAGCTTAAGCTCCTCAGAGCTCTAACTATACTGCATTTTTTGATCTCAATAGTTCAGAAGTAAACAAAAATATACCCTACTATGTTACTGCCATCACAGTAGCAGTGGTAGTAGGATATATTTTACATGGCTTATATGATTATGGGACAAACAAATAAGAAACAAACTCATATTTACACTTCTGCATAAGGTTTATCTGTAGGTTTGTCTGTCTGTTGTTTGGGAGGTCACACACACTTTCATTCCACAACATCTATGCTCATCACATGAATGTTTGTCCCAGCCAGGTTCAATCCCAGATCGTGGGATCTGAAGACAGGTCAATGACCACTGAGCCACTGTCACTGTCAGCAATACACAGGGAATCCAAATAAAATTCACAAAATATCTGTACCATCAAGATCATCAACAATAATCAATTACTAAAAGATGACCATATTAATCAACTAGAAACCAGTGCCATTTTTAAGTTTTTTTTGCTCTATAGCTGAACAAAATTATTTTGAGTAATCTGTAACCTAAAAGGTACTGTGGGGACTGTTGCGAGTTGCCAAATTAAGCTGTGAAAATAAAATCCTGGCATACACAGCAACTAAACTCCTCTTGTCAATTGTTTGATAACACTGATAATGAAGTAGCACTCTTAGTCACTTGAACTGCCACATTTTGATGTTTTTTTTTAAAGATCCATCTTGACAATCAATCTAACCATTAGACTTTGATTTCATTACCCTACTGTGCTGTATACTTTTTATTAAATACATATTCTGTTGTAATTATAATTAAATTATAATATTTCAATTAACTGGGTCACTTGGCTTCATCTGAGTGTAAGTGAATTTTATTACCACTAAAGCCTAACAAAAGTACTTTGTAAGTCCTTAGTAAAACAAATCTGCTCAATAACACATGAGCAATATTATACTATCTGACAGTAAAAATTACTTCAAAACCAGTCCAACAATTTTAGAGATTGTGAGAACAGACAGACAAAAGTAAATAAATGGGATATAGGTGTATCTGTATGTATATATATATATATACATATAGGTGTATATGTATTGTAAATATGCATATATTCATATGCATGTTGTAAAACACTTATTTTATTTATTTGTATATAGATTATTATTTTTTTCATTTATAAAAATTCTAGTTTGTTTTTATATTTAAAGACTAGAAAAAGAAAACATAAAATATATTATAACGTAACAATAAACAAACAAAAAAAGGATAGAACAAATTATAAAACATATATAATATAAGTTATTGCAATGTTGCGGGATGTCATGAAAGAGTTCCAACTCACTAAATTCATCCTTAAACACTGGTGTCGGAACTCATTATTATTGCTAATTTATATTAAAGTACAACTTGTTTGTGTGTTAATGTTTGTTCAAATTCCATGTGACATAATGATGAAACAAAAATTATTCATGGTGATTAAATGCACATTCTTACTTTTAGTGGGTATTGAGTGATTTATATTTATGTAATATATTAATTGTATACTGTGGTTTTTAACATTCCTTTATTGACTTAAGTATGTATATTGATGGAATAAAAAATTATGCATTATGTTTCCCAATGTTTATTTTAAATTTTCTTATCCTATAGATTGTGAAGTATCTACTACACATATTGATACTGAGGAGAAATATGGGGTAGGTAGGTAGAAATAGGTTATGTATTTTTTAACTTGTTAGTGACATCAAGTTGTGTCAATAGTAGGTACCTACTGACGATGATGAGGGACTTATGAAGATAAAAAAACAGTGTTCTTATCAAATTTTATTAGAGTAACAAACTTATCAATAGGTTATGAATGTAAAAAACATGGGAATTACTCATGTAATAAGGCAGTGTTTTGACTATAGTTTCAGCCACATTCAGTGTTTTTTTTCTAAGAGAATACGGGGCGCCCGAGGATGCTGTCACTGTTCACCTAGTACTAGGCGAATGTGGTTTAAACTATAGTTGGTACACTGATTTATAAGATGAGTAATTCCAGTGTTTTATACATTCATGTGTTAAAACCACATCAGTTTTAATAGCAAAATTATCAATAGGTACTAATGAAATCTAACTTCAATAACATAAACTGGAATACAACACAACCTGTCATGCAACATCACCATTTTGGTGAAAAAGACTACTTGTAAGAAGGAGAAGAGGGGATAAGTAATCAAAATTGAAAAAAAAAGTATTGTTTAAATAACATTGAATAATTATCTCAATGTATAAGCAAACTGCTAAATCTCTATGAGAATTGTACCATATAAATGATAGTATTTCATAACATATTTGCTTTATAATATAATAATGTTACTTTTCTGATAGTAGTTCTTACAGAGGTCCCTAGAGATCTAACATACTTTATACACCTAGGCAAGAAATTAAATCTAAATTCTATTATTAACATGTGTCTGTACATGTTTACATATTCTCTAGAACAATAAATTCAGCCTTAAGATCTTATATACGAGAAAATTTTATTCATCACTGTCTTCAAATTTGGTCTTTTTATTTGGTGGAGATACATTATCTGTTTGCTTGTGATCATACAAGCCACTCCTGACAAATCTCTTTGCTGCTTCAACATTTACCGTTGGCCTCTTATCGCGGTCTTTTACTTGTTGCCACTTAAGCATTGTCGCTTTGATTCGCTGCAGCTCCCGTTTAATTGGATGTGTCGTAAGGTCCACTCCCATTATTCGCAAATTGACCCAATGCAATGAATTGAGCATGAACGCGAGAAGCAAGTCGAGTTCAATTTGAGCCGGAAGTGACAATTGATCATACTGATCTTTGAGCGGTAGTAGCTGGTCTAAAACTTTCTGCACTCTAATCAACTGCTCCTTGAGATTCTCACATTTTCCCACAAAATCCTCGTCCTTAGCCAGTTCACCGTATTCGAGGTTCCAATCCATTCTTAGTCGTAAATATACTGTGTTGGTTTAACCAAGTATGGTATTTACAATCTCTGTTTTAGGGCAGCAGTATGAAGTATGAACCACCACGTTTCTCACCCACAAATCCACAATTGCACCGACCGGTCAAATCCTTTAAACCTGTCAAATCTTGAAATGAATGAATTCTGACATTTCATTGCTTGACATTGACACATGTATTCTGATATATGGTTGCGATCGCTCACTCACATCAAATTATGACCGGCGCGGCGGTGCTCATGCTTGTTTACACCTCATGCAGTGTGCTAGAGCCAATTTTAACTTAGGGATGTCGGAAATGCAAGAAAGTATCGATATATATCGTATCGATGTTTTTTGAAAATATCTATATTGATATTTTTATTTAAAAATATTGATATATCGGTATGATTTGACAGAGAATATTCGTGTTCTTAAAATTAATTTATTTGGTCTAATCTAATTCAATCATCTTACATTTCTAGATAAATACTAATGAACCCTTGTGGTGGGTGAAATCGGAAACATGACATATAAAACAGAAATCTACTGCAATGCTAAAATTATTGTCTTTCTATCAATTGATTATTGATTGATTGTTTGAGAACTAGGTGGGTACTCAAGTACAAGTAAATACGCGCGTTTTGAGGTTATAATATATAAGTCAGTCGTGGTAATAATACGGACGATCAGTTGAAATTGAAATTGACTAACAGAGTTGCCAACTTAAAAACCAAATTATAAAACAGCAAATCAAGTCGACCAAAAACAAAAAATACATAATTTAATATAATTTGTTAAAAAATGTTAGTATAAAAAAGTATTTTCTTTTTGGGATTTTTTAATCTTATAACTTATAAATGTTTATTGGTCTGAAAAAATATCGATTTTTATACCTTTACGATACTTATAATTTCTTATCGATATATCGAACTATTAAATATCGCTCAAAAATATCGATATATTGAAAAAATAATATCGATGTATCGATATTTTTTCAACAAGCCTAGTTTAACTTAATTATGGATGTTTAAGGATTATTACTCTTATTTTATTACTCTATATTTAGTTCTCTTTATTTAATCTCTTGCTTAGGTCTGGTTTTTAACAACATATTTATGTATATCAAAAACCAGTGACGTACAAAATACTTTTAAAAAAGTATTTGAATACAAGATGCAAACAGGTACTTTTCTAATTTACTATTTCAAATGCAAAATAGGTTTGCTTTTTGTATTTCATTGGCACTCGCGGACTGCCGCGGTATAGCTATTGCATAGCATTTTTTACAACTTATGCAATTAATATATTAATAATATGCAGTAACGCCGATACAACCAATGCTACCTAGAGGCGAGTTGCTGAACTAAACAGACAAGCGTGATATTTCAAAAAAGTCATTAAAAGTTCTGCTATTCATCGAAAGATGGCAAAACTAAAAAAAGTATCACCGCTGTGTCGGTCGGAGTGGGGGGTGTTAGGTTATTTTCGTTACGGAATTTCGGATTCGGTCTCCACGCTCAAGGCCCGCGATAGAAGCTATGCAATAGCTTAAAAATAAATAAATCGAGTGAATGACTCCTTTCACGACTTTTCCCTCGTGGTTTCGAACTTGGCCATCACCACCCTTCTCTAAAAACCAACCTGTATACCTATTTTATACCGTACCGGTTCAACATTCAGAAGCAAGGACTTCGAATGAAAAACACTCTTTTTGAACCTGAAAATCAGCTTTATTGCTATTTATATGGATAAATATAGGTACAATTTTACTTAGCAAACCTACGGCAACATAATGCAAGTTACTCAGACGAAGTACGGAAAACGAATGGCAGGGCATAGGTACTTGAAAGTCTTCAACATGCGTTTGCTTCGCTTATCCCTACTATTAGGTATACTTGCTTGTGATGAACAATCACAAGCAAGTTGTCGAAGTCTCGACCGATCACACGAAATCAATACAATCTACTTTAAATCGTACAACTTTATAAAAATGAACGTAGAATGTAGTTGAATTAGTCAAAATATATAGAAATAATTAAGGTATAATTTAGATAATTATAACATATATACCTACATATATATGGTGTCTATATAGCACCCACTATATATTCTCCTTCTTCAGTCGCATTGCGTTAATCCGACATAATTTTTCTTTTTCTACACGCCGAATGTTTCCTTATATTTCACTTGATTCCCTGTATTTCTCCTTGTCTATTATATAAGACATAGAGAAGGTATTGACCAACATAGCTCCAGCGAGTTAGTTGGTTGAAAATGCAATGAGGAGGCTACCGCACGCAGAACCCATGGCTGATGGAGCAGAAATGTTCTCGGATGATGACCTCGGACTGGCAAGCGTAGATTATCATACACAATCAAGGTGAACATATACGGACTGATATGGGTCACGAGAAGACGCTAAATGCTTCTAGAGTCCTTCCAACCGCTCTTTGTATCACAGATTAGTCAGAATAATATGTTCATCAAAATCGGTACAGCCGTTTCAGCGTTAAGGAGTAATAGAGATTTTTGAATTATTTGCTTATCCCACGGACTTGCAATTATTTTCGGGATCAAAAGTTGCTTTACCTAAGCCGTAGTCTAGTCCAAATCGGTGCAGCCGTTTGAACGTGAAGGAATAACAAATATTCTCACTTACAAACTTCCGCCTATAAGTGGGATAAGAAAAACAATTTTCTTAAAGCACTTGCTTTTCTTTTGATATCTAACTAATTATACATTATTTCCTACCGACTATAGGTAATTTGAGAAACTTACATTAGCATTGTGCTAGAATCAGGTACTTAAGCGGCATGAGATGAGGTTTAGGGTGATCTAAGAAATGGAAATTAATTGGTATGACTACCTAAGTACTTATATTATTGTTGTGTAAAATATAAAAGATTACATAATCAATGTTTTTATGGTGCACTGGTTGACCAGCTTGCGACTGTGATGTGAATGGCGTCTGTGTGTGATCGCAATAATTAATTTATTTTCTTGCTTTCTTTATTTCAAATATTGTGATGAATCAGGGAAGTATAAGTACATAGGTACATGCTTAAAATATATAGATTCATAATATTAATATTGGAAACATTTGGCCTACATACATCTTTGAGTAAAGTAACAGGCGCGAGCTCAGTCGGACGTACAATTTATGCGGCGGGACAAATTCTCCTGCGTGTTGATTTAAAATATACTTTACATATGCACAGGCCACAAATCTTCTCAATGCTCTGATTGCTTGGGAAACCAACCTAGATATATTTTGTACATTTCCAAAATTTGTTGATTTTTGTATATGTTTTTTAAGCTATAATTTTTAATTTAGTCTAGTTTACTGTGTGTTGGCTGAAAGCTGTAAGCGCAGTAAGCATTTGTGTTTAAACAAATAAATAAATAATAAATAAATATGATCTACGGGCTCTAAAATTAAATTATTCATCACAGTTTCAAACTTTTTTAATTTCCTTTCCTCTGGTCTAAGACACTGCTCAAGCGCATATTGTTAAAATGGTATCTAAAAGCAAGGGTAGCAAATGAATAACACCAATGTAAAATTTTCAATTAGATTTTTATTAAAGGCAGAAATACTATAATTATTATCAAGTTAGTGGTTTAATAATATGCATACTTTACATCATTTTACTCTATCTGTTAACTAGCTTGTTCAACACAATTCATTACAGTTTTATATTATAATGTTAGAAAGCTACATGATAACAATGCATCAATCGTCTAAGTACTCAAAAGGTTCCGGGGGCTCAGGCTCCTTTTCTTCCTCTGCTTTTGGCCCAAATGCGGCAACGGGCTCTACAAGGGCCTGTTCGCTGTCTTCAGGGTGGTTGAGCATCACAATACCTCCGATAGTAATATCTTTCAAAGGATTGAATCCTGATCCATCCACAATAGAAATGCTTTTGAGCTGTTGTCTCATAACCCTTGCTGGATTGCTCAATATTTCAAAGTTAGGCTCAGGTTCCTTCTTTTCCTTACTTTCCTTCTCTTCCCCTTCTTTCTCGTCCTTTTTGCCATCTTTAGAAGAGCCGGCGTCTTTTTCGGACTTCCCATGGACAGTTATGTTCGGGTTTGGGGACTTTGATGGCTTTTTTTCTTCTTCATCAACATCCATCTTGGATGTGGTCGAGGAAGTGACGCTGTTGCTTGCAGACCCATCACTACCGTGAGCCTTCCTTCGCGCTTTGGCTGCAGCGATACTGAGAACAGCGGTGGTAACTCTCTCCCTTTCCTCCCGTTTCTTTTCCTCCAAAGGCGCAGGATACGCGTAAAGAGACGGCTTCGAATTCGACTTGATGTCCAACAATGGCATTTTTAGATCGGAGTTGAGAGCGATCAAACAAGTCGGAGTAAACGCTAAGGATAAGCAGTGGGCGAGTGGGAACCAATACCAGTACTGAGTGAAAACCAACATGCCAACCACGGCAAGCATATTCATATGACCAGTTCTATTCTGCAGAGATACTGTCACGTTACGGCCCCCAGCGTCGATAATACCTTGCGCCAGAATAGCGCCGAATTTTGCCATTACATCCTCATGTTTATTTGAGATCACCTGAGCGTAAAGTTGACGGAAATACGTAACTTTGGGGCAAAGTACTTCAGTTTGCTGGATGAGGATCATAGCCGATGCAATCAGAGCTCCTTGTCTTACAAAATTGACAGGATCAAATTTGACCATTGGCTCCAAGAGGCCGATTGCTTCCCGGTTTCCAGTACCGGCGCATGCAATACCTAATGCCATAGCGGCTCCGTAACGAACGTGAGGATTGTATGACTCTGCTAGTAGAGAGACAACTGAAGGGCATTGTTCTGGAGTCCTGAACAACAAGAATCCGAGAGCGGTAACGGCGGCGCGACGGACGTCGTCGTTAACGTCGGAAACAGCGACGTGGAGTAGGGTTCGGATGGAGTCATTATTTCCTGTGCCACAGTATGCTGTAGCGATAGTATAGCACCCAGCGCGTCGCAGTAATGGATCCTTGTCTCTCAATAGTTGTTGCACAAGAGCATCTGCTTCTTCGAGTCTGCCATACATGGTAAAGGAAATGCCAACGGCTAAGCCTCTCAAGATCTTCTCATGCTGGGTTTCCTGGGCATAAGCCACCATGTCTTCTATGGCAGCTGCATGTTTTGAACCCAACATGACCATACCCATGGCGATTCCAGCAGCCTCACCTGTGACTGCATCATCCTGATATAAATTGAATTTAAGCTGTTCGTAAACATCTTGGCGATGAGTGCCCATAGCTGCTAAGCCAAGACCAAGGCATCCTCCATGGCGCACCATTTCATTTTGGGCATCTTTTAATTGAGTTAAAAGATAATCAATGATATTAGCACCATGGTTGGCATGGATCAAACCTAATGCATAAAGACCTCCTCCTTCAGAATAACCTGATGATGGTCCTGCCTCTTTTGGCAAGTAAGATTGCATAAGAGCTAAGGATTCACTCTCGTGACCCCTGTGAATGACTCCAAGGGAAGCTGTTACTGTTAGTTTCGCCCAATTTGTAGCTCTTGCAAGCCACTCTAAGTTGTCTCTCAAAAATTGGTCACTGGTTGTCCCAGCATGCATAAATGCATTAGCTATGACTGTAGCTGTATGACAAATTGAAACTCTAATAGCTTCTTTTGTATTTTTTAAAATAAGCATATCTGCATGATTGGATCTGATCAGAAACTGTAATTGTAAGCCTATTGAGACATCTCCCCCTAGAATTGATATTAATTTTTCTACCCTTTGTTGATGTTCTTTTTCTTCATCGTTTAGGCTGTCAACATCTCTCTCTGATTTTTTAGTTTCTTCTGTTGGTGTTTGGTCTACTTCCATAGAAGATTCTGGGAAGGGACCTCCTTGTGGTTGTGGCTTCCCTCCAAGGGCACTGGGAATTGGTGCTGTGCTTCTGAGAGCCTGCAATACCCTACCTAGAAATTGTTGAGTTGCAGAATCATACAAGTCAAAGCCAATCTGGTAAGCCATAAGCACTGATTCTTGTGGTCCACATGTTAGTTTGTCCAAGATTTCTGCAACTGATAAAGGATCCTCGAGAAAGATCAGACACTGACACATGTTGACATAGTCAGGGATGTTGAGACCTCTGTAGAGGCCTACCAAGGAACGGAGAACTGTGCTGCGGAATCCTTTGTTTTGGAGAAGGCTCATGGCAACATTGAAGGCATACTGTAGCATTCCTGAAACAAACAAGAAACATCAGGATAAATATTGGCAGTGGTAAGACTTGTGATACAAAGTGTAAGTTCAGATCTTCAATAAATTTTACTTTTCGTAACTATTTTATATTTCGATGAATGAAAGGTGTGCTAACTGTCCTAGTGACAATCTTAGACTAATGGTGAAGACACGACAAAATGGTGTCGCTGACTATGTTGCTAGCGATTTTAAAATACCATAGACTAGGAAGTTATAAGATTTATCCATTACTAGTAGCGCCCTGTGGTTTCAACTGTGTGGATTGCTTTTCCTGCTACCGCAATTATCCCACAGGAACTATACTTTTTCCCAGATAAAAGTAGCCTATGTGTTAAATACAGGGTTTACACTATCTCCATACCAAATTTCATCAAAATTGGTGTAGCCGTTTGAGCGTGAAGAGGTAACAAACAAACACACAAACTTTTGCATTTATAATATTAGTAGGATTAACCCTGATATGGTCTTACCCTGGAGCACTATACCTTATTACATGCGTACAAGCTTTGCTCAGTGTTTTCCCAGGTAACTCAATCCATATAGGTATAATTTAAAAGCCAACCCTCATCTATGAGATTTTCAGATAAACCAGTAGAACCATTTCTAAGAAAGCATGGTGATATTACAAACATTATTGATTAATTTAATAATGCTCTTTTTGCCTACTAACTAAAATCATAATAAAGTGATTAGTAAAATTTTTTAAATTTATATAAGACAAGTAGCGCCCACGGTTTCACCTGGGTGGTTTACGGTTTTCCCACTATCTCAATTATCCCACAGGAACTATACTTTTTCCAAGATAAAAGTAGCCTATGTGTTAATCCAGGGCTATCTCAATACTAAATTTCATCGAAATTGGTGTAGCCATTTGAGTGTGAAGAGGTAACAAACATACTCACAAACTTTCGCATTTATAATATAAGTAGGATTGTAGAAAAATAAAATGTAATAAATCACTTTTACTCAGATTTGTAGAAAGACAAGATAAACAATTAGGTATCTATAGTTAGGTAAACTTATATATGGCTTAACAGACTACTGTCCTCTTTTTCCATCTAATCCTACTGAATATGGTGATCCTACTAAAGTATTTACTTTTAAAACTTTCAAGAGTAACAAAATATATTTAACACTCAGCGCCCCACTGTTTCATCCTCATGGATTACAGTACGCAGTACAGCCGTTTGAGAGTAAAGGAGTAAATCTCAGAAAGGGAGGTTTCCTCTTTACAGTGGGAAGTCTACCCCTCTCCCCTAAACTCAATGTTTTACAGTCCATGACAAGATTTCATCACAGAAAGTGGTAAACAGTGCAAAATTATATACAAATTTAAATGAATTATTTCTAGAAAACTATTTAATAGCACAAGTTAATATTTAATGTAGAGGCTTACCTTATTGTGACCTACTCATGAACAAAAAATGCACCACCAACTAGATGTTTTATAATCTAAAACTGAGCCACAGGGAAAACTAAATCCATTTTCTGAACTGAGTGACAGTCAGAATTTACAACAAAGCTATGAAAGCAAAGCTATAAAAGCAAAGCTTACCTGCTATATCATCCGATTTCATGACAGACTCTTCGAAGATATCCATGCGCCGAGTCTCCAGAGCCAGTCCCAGCGCTTGGCGATACTGACCATCGTCCAAACATCGCTGGAACATACGATTGACAATGGCTTCTAGACGAGGGTCAATCACTTCTGCGCTGCTGTCTAGGAACAATGCCTTCCTCTTTTGAGTGTAAAAGTCAATAGCCTTAGCAATCGTTGTATCAACATATTCATTTCTGGCATTCACGTCAAACAGATCTCCTGCCCCTAGCGCGTACGTCAATGAATCTTCAAACGCTCCCAAGTGGTAGTAAACTTTACTGGCGACAAGTGCTGCTAGTTGGTGCTGGGAGAACACCTTATCTTCATGCAGGATCTCGATCTTCTCAATAGATTCAGATATTTCGGGCCAAAATTGGTCTACGATATTGTCCAACCTCTTCAGCGCAAACTCTTTCACTTCGGATATAGGCTCATCGAGCAGGGATATTATTCCCGCGGCGGACGTGATATTCATGTTGTTGTTTTGTATCTTCAAATTATTGAATATTTAGTTCTATTGTTAGAAGCACTTCCTCCAGTTATGAAAGATTAATAGAATTTAATAGAGCTATGAAAATAAATGCATGATTTGACAAATTTATTTTTGCCATAGACTAGCAATTTTGTTTTCAACACAAAACTGGTGCTAGCGTCATCAGACAGGGCACTCCCATAGAGTGAATATGAACTTATTTTGTTTTCCCTGTATGGCGTCGCGCGTCGCGCTTCTTAGGTACTCATCTGCCAGTATCAAGTTTGTTCGGTTGCATTTCGTTTCTTTTTTCTTCGACTTCGTATTCATTTTAGGCGTTATTAAGGTCGAAGGTTTTACTAAACATGCTCTTTTAAGGTTAGGGAAACGTTTTATTGCGAAAAAGTGAACAATTATTACACGCCAAAATCAAATTTCAAGCAATTTGGATCTGAGAGTAATAGCTATAAATGTTGAAAAATAAAATAATAACTATATATAATATAGAGTAGGGTTGTAAAGTATTATATACACACCAGCTATTTACAATTTTATGTTATTACTACAAATAAAATCTGATAAGTTCATATATAAATGAAAGGGTTAACAGTAAACAGAAGAGATTTTAAGTTTTTAGAAAGAGGGTATTTCTCTATGAGAAGGACATGGCACAAAGTAAGTAAGTTTGTAAGGTATACAAATACAATGATCACTGATATTATGACAGCTGCTTTTAAAAATGTTGGCTACGGCCATTTAGCCCATCATATATATATATATATATGTATATATAGCTATACGCGTTCTAATAATTAAATTTATTATGGGTAACTCACTAAAGAATCATGAACTGTGTATCAGTTCACAGCGCAATAGGTTGAAACGGTTCACAGATCATGTCATTTTGATATATTTTTTGTACTGAGTTGATAGTGACTCAAAACTCAAAACTCAAAATCCAACACGTATAAGTATTAAGTGAAGTTTGGATCAGTTAGTTTACTAGTAACTAAACAATTGCTGAACGCAGTATTAATCGAATGAGTTGTCAACTATCTGTCAAATTCATTGACATCATCATCATTGTCCTAATGGATAATAGTACTGCCAACGTAACAAGAAGTTTGCTAGATGTAGCGCTTTTTGAACTTAGGAGCGCACCTGTATGGATATTTTTTAAGTTATGGTTATTTTTTACTTTAATTATTTTCTCATCCACTTTACTATTATATCTAGTTAACGGTTTAGTTACTCAATATTTGGTTATGACTATCGGTAACACTAAACGAATACAAGGGTGCGGTATACAAGACTGCGGCGCGTTTGTAAATAGAATTGAGAACTTATCATTTATAATCGTCACTCAACGAAATACAATATTCGTACCAGCCACATGTTACCACCATCGCAGAGCTACCGCATTGAAATCTGGTTTCAAATAAATAAAAATCAAAATGGGTTCATCCGTTTAACAGCTTCAGTGCCCAGACAGACGGATGCACACACATATTGGTTAAGCTTATAACATTTATTTTTAGGTCGGGGATTAAAAAAAGCAGGATTATATGACATGTTATCTCTCATTTCTCAAGTGTCGACACTTGAGTTGTGTCACGTGCACGACCACATTTTGAAAATAAATGATTAGTACGCAGTGATTTTTTCTTTTATTTTAGCAGCACTGATGACTTGACAACCGTATTCATACTGATTTTGAACTTGGAAAGATAATGTATGATAATGTATTTAATATTAATTCATGCTAGAGCAATTGCTATTGACTGGAACGATGATAGCTCAGCGGGGGGAGCGTCGCCTGTCAAACTGACGGACATTGGTTCGATCCCCAAGAACAGCTTGAGCTTCCGGTGAAGGTAACACAGTTATCGAATACCCAGCATGGTGGTAGGGTAATTTCGAGTACCTGCCTGGCTAGCTACCACCCTCAAGTTTGAAAAACTGTCACCAAACACATGATATATATATATATATATATATACACTATATATATAGTGTAAAGTGTGTTATTTTTTGATAAATATATATTCATGAAAACTAATTAGTTGTGTGTTCAGGCAGCAGTCCGTGAGAGCCAGTGAGCATTCTAGGTATAGCGTGATAACATCTTCGACCACATCGTCACTGACCATTAAGTAAGATAGTGATCAAACGCTAGATCTCATCATCTCAGCCATAGGACGTCCACTGCTGGACATAGGCCTCCCCCATTGATTTTCACAAGGACCGGTTGGAAGCGGCCCGCATCCAGCCCTTGCCTGCGATCTTAGTCAGGTCGTCTGTCCACCTGGTTGGTGGCCATCCTATGCTGCGCTTGCCAGTCCGTGGTCTCCACTCGAGAACCTTTCGACCCCAACGGCCATCGGTTCTTCGAGCTATGTGCCTACTACGCTAGATCTATACAGTATAAAATAAAGACTGGAACTCAATCAGACTCACAGTACACATTTTAGTGTAAGTGTAAAGTAAATTTCAAAAGTTAGCTAGACACATAACTATAAAGAAGGCATAGACGCCTCAATAGCATTACATCCAGTAGCAGTAATAAGTATCCGTCACCAGATCCTAAACCTGATCTAACGTTTACTGGCCAGCTCCTAAAATGTAAAATAAAAATGAAGGATGTGTTATGTGTGTCACTTTGGTAAATTAACGTAAAATAAATAATAAATCGATGGAAACACGAAATAATATTTCATTCCCCATTTGACAACATTATATCAATGTATATAATATAAAATTTAAATTTGAATATACGAATGGTTAAAAAATCTGCATTATGATAAGGTGGAATCACTTCTGGAGCAAATTCAGTAAGATGAACATAAAACGGCACAAAACATATCTTATATTTAACTTTTTTTTTTACAATACACAAACATACACATACTCACATATAGGCTCATATATGGAATAAACACTAACATAACATGCAGTCACATCTACGTATTTATTCGAAATATTGTATAAGTTTAATGTATCTATATATCTTAACAGAAGTTATGTATCTTTGTTTGTGTTTTTTAGAAATAATGCATAATGATAATGATGATATTATTTATTAATAATTACAAAAATTACATGTCACTCCGTGCTTATTCATATTAGAAATAAAAAGAGAATATAAAAATAACATTTACAAATGTAAACTCTCAGGCTTTCACAGCCGGCGTTGCATGTTGTATGTATTGCTAACGGGCTCAACGGGTTCAAACAGCCCGGAAGCAATACATACAACAAACATTTACAAATATTGTAAATTCTTATAAGTCAATCAAACAGTGTTTGATTTTGATTTATTATAGAACAGTAATAATGAACATTAAATAATAAATATTTATTTAACCTCAGTTGTATTTTATTACATCTGAGAAACTAGTTCCTTAAAATTATAGAGAGCCATTTCCAGGAGTAATATTTTTAATTTGTGCTTGAATAAATTCAATGTTTTTGCGGTACGTACAGGCTCGGGCAGACCATTGAACGCTTCAACGCCGAATACAGAATTTTGCTAGACGATGTGTATGCAAACGGAGTCTGAGTCCGTTCCTTGTACTCATGTATGGGCTGATGGGCTGATAAATTGTTCATGTATATTATAGGATACCTGCTACTAGTACTTTATTGTGAAATAGAATTAGTTTGGGAAGTCACTGCCTTTTGTAACACAATGGGCAGTGTAAAAACAAAAGCAGGGAACAACAATTTTTGTAACGTTTAGTTTTGCAATAAAGAAATATTTGTATTTGTATATAGAGTGGGTAGCTCTACACCTCCTTCATACATGAGTTTTTGACAACAAATTGCCCAATTTTGACATTTGTTAGTCTGTCATGGCTGAATACTTTTTAGTATTATTAGTTTGAATGCGGCGTTCGACGAAATGTTATCCTGTTATAATATACATGTAGTTCAAACATAATGAAATACATATGGTTAAATAATGTTATAGATGCTTGCTGCATAAAAACTAAACAAATTTATCGTGATACATAAATAGGATTGCTTTGTTTTATGCATTTATTGAAACCTGTTTACTTGTTAAATTTAGGTATTTACGTCAATAAATATAAATCAATATATAAATTCATTATCGTAAATGTCTAAATTACAAACGCGTGTAGGTATTTTTTAATACCTACAGTTTTTTTGAAATCAGAATTTTTCATATGGCTGTGGCAACATTGTCAGTTGTCACAGAGGAGCATAGATATTAGCTATGTAACTATCTAGGGTAACTATTAAACTGACAGAGGAGCAAGAACGTGGAAGGAACGAAACATCTGTTTGATATCTAACAAAGCAAAAATATACCAAATTTAAAAAATGTTAGACTTATTCAGCATTTTTAGTAAAGGTGGAATAGTGTTGTGGTGTTTCCAAAGCACTAGTGATATATTCTCGCCTTCTGTTAATGCGTTAATCCGTAGTGTTATCCTTCAAGTAAGTATTTCTTAATTTAGGAAGCCCCTGGGTTCATTGTTGTGTTAATTTAATTATTATTTGAGAAGTATGCCAGTTTCTACGTCACCTTAATTCAAACTTCCCATTCAGAAACAGAAGGAATTCATCTTACGTAAAGTTGTAAATATCTAAACTGTTACTTTAAAGCTTCTAAATGTCGTACCAATCATATAACATATGTTTCTTCGTTTTAGGAGCGTACAGGGAACAATTCATTCAATCATAACGCTCTGACGTTACAATACAAGCTCGATAATGAGTTTGAGCTGGTTTTTGTGGTGGCCTACCAGCGCATCTTGCAGCTATCATACATTGACAAGTTCCTCAATGATATCCACCTGGAGTTCAGGGACAAGTACAAGAATGAACTACAAGGAAGCAATCACATCATGGACTTTGATTTTAGATCATCATTTGACAAAATACTTCGAGATTCTGAACATTGGGGTAAGCAATTGTTATCTCTTGAAGCAATGATAGCTCACTGGTATGAGCATTGGATGTCAAACTGATGAATGCTTGTTTGATACACACCAATGGCTTGAAAAAATATATTTATTTACATGATCATGGCAAGTATAATCCACTAATATCATAAATATGAAAGTTTGGCTAGATGGATGTATGGATGTTTGTTACTCAATCACACCATAACGGCTGAAGGGATTTGTATGACATTTGGCACAGAGATAGATTATGATCTGGAATAGCACATAGGCTACTTTTTATGCCAGTAAAAGATTCGGTTCCAGTGTGATAAGCAAGTAATTAAACTTTTACTCCTTCACTCTTAAAAGGCGGGACCGATTTCAATTAAATTTTTTTATTGAGTTAGGTTAGATCCTGGAATAACACATAGTTCCATCAGTATAATTGAGGTAGTGGGAAAACCGTAAACTACACACGTAAGATTGCGGGGAGCTACTAGTAATATATATATAATTGTATAATACGCTCCATATTCTACCTTTCTAGGCTTGCAAAGGCATAAAATCTAAAAATAGTTACTGGCAAATTAATTCTTGTAATAAAATTCAATTATAATGGAATTTTATTTCACCAATATTTGCCTCAAATAGCATATAAAGTCAAGCAAATTCACAACGCATATATTTTTATGAGGTATGTTTCTTTTCAGCTAAGTTGCAAGCTAAGATTCCAAAATCAATGAAAACATTTGAAGACTCCCAGAAGTCTAAAAAAACTGTAGCATCTATGATTGAGCGCAAGGGGGAGGAGAAAGGGAAGAAATCTGGTAAGATAACATACAATACTATACCAAATATAAGTAGTCCTGTATATTCTTTCTTTTTAGAATAATTGAGTATTAAAAGAAAATCATATAAGTTCCGTTTGTACAGAACTTATAACCTTAAATCCTATAGCTTATAAATTATTCTTAATTTATAAAGAAGAGGAAAAATTTCTTTACATATATTAGCGATGCTATGCGAGGGAATAGGTACCTTCTAGGTTTGCATGCTAGATCCTAGACAACGTCATCACTTAACATCAGGTGAGACAGTTGTCAAACGCAAACTTATGTAAAAAGAGAATGGTAGGTCCCAGAAATTTGAACTAAAGGTGAACTTTTTGCTGTAATATCATCACCATGTACCATCATTGTTTTTTGTTTGATAAAAGCCAGGGATCATTTATTTCTCCTGCCATGCCTAAACTATGAAATTTACAATTGTTTTTTTTGTATTTATAAACTTTACCAACAAATATTGATTAATAATGTTTCATGCATTGTAATTAACTCTTAAAAGAAGACTGTGAAATTAGTTTATATTTAGTCTATTTTAGTTAAATTACCTGATGAAAAATACATAAATACATGATATGTATGTATATACTTTTATATGTAATACTTATAAAAGTGTTCTAATTCAAAAGTCATTGAACAATGATAGCTATGAAACTACTTACCATGAGCATGTTGGATATATACTTAGTTAACACACAACTAAGTATGTTCCAGCATGCTTATGACAAGATTATTTGTGCATCTAATGTATACACTGACATCAATCTGAATAACTGAAGCGAGTAACTTTTAGAAGAGAGGGGATGAGATAGGATGGAGATGAAGAATGAAGATATATGTGATATGATAAGAATAAATTGTTTGCAGCTTGCTTGTATAGGTTTCACAATTGCAAACATTTGTACTGTTTTGCTCCTGCCTTACAGCAAATAACAGAAATTGTTTTTTTGTTGGTTGGTGGTGCATGTTGGTTTACATGATGGTAGGGTACTTTCGAGTACCCGTTTGCCTAGCTACCTTTAAGTTTGAAAATCTGCCACCAAACACAGTGTGGTCAGGTAGCAATTCTTGGGAAGTGGTAAAAATGTCTAGAATGATTACATCGTCGACCACATCGTCCAAGTGTGATAGTAATAATTTAATGCACCCATCTGTTTCTATAAAAAAAACATAGAAACGTCAAACTATTGTAATAATATACTCACTATCTATTATATTACTACTATTAAATTTTGTAGGATTAGGATACATTGCTATATTGGTATTTTAACCCTCAGACCACTACCAATAAAAGATTAGCAGAAAATGATTCTGTGTTATTTTAGGAACTGCATTTATAACTTGCAAGCAGAATAGTATGTTTAATTTTAAATATTTAAATTATAAATAAATATTTACAGTAAAAATAGTTGAAAGTAAGAGCCTCACCAATGGCAAGGTAGAAGAGGTGAATGATATGGAAGATGACATAATCGCAGCCAACCGCACTAAGCTGGCCCAAAAGCTGGCGTCTAAGGGGAAGAAAGAGCCCAAGTAAGTCACGTTTTATTTGTATTCTTTTTAAAGCACATACATATTTGAGATTGCTGCTGAAGAAATCAGTAAGAAAAATATTTTTTTTTAAATGTTAACATATAAAACATAAAACATACATTTACATACATACATATACATAAATCAACAGGCTCCCTAAGTCACAAGTCTCCGCAATTACTCTCGAACACACAAAAACCTATGGTCCATAGGTAGCAGTTTTCGTAGCAGATCTTATTGCAGTTGCTTGCAAATATATATTAACACTACTTACATACTTATTGAACGTTTTGTATGTAAGTAGAACATTAAGATATCCAATTCTGTATCAGGAAACCGAACGTCTGCGACCGCGCTTAGCGTTTACATATTCCTAAAGCGTTAGTGTAAATCAAATCTCTTTTTAAGCGATTTCAAAAAAAGGAGGAGGTTCTCGATTTGACCCGTATGTTTTTATGTTTGTTACCGCATAACTTTCGACTGGGTGAACCGATTTTGATCGTTATTTTTTTATTTTAAAGCTTCCCGTGTTGTCCCGTTTAAATTTCATTAAGTGGTTTTTGAGTTACACGCCAATAACTGAAAAGTGCTACGCATACGTCGATGATATTACAGTTGCGGGTGGAGAAATCGGTGAACATACACAATGACAATTGATCCCGTGAGTAGTAAAGGTCACTGAAAAGATAGAAAAAAAAATTGGTTGTCTGTAAAGTCGGTTTACGGACGATAGATTTACGTGATAACGACATAATCATGTATGACTTTGACTGACTTTGACTTTGACTGACTTTGACTTTGAATTTGACTTTGACCTTGACCTTGACTTTGACTTTGATTATATTATCTAGATCTAGATAAAACTCAGGTGGAACGTTACGCGGAATGTTACCGTTACTATTTTTCATTTTGGCATTCATCAATTTATAAAACGTTATCACGTCAAAAATTTTTTCACAAAAAATTGAACCGACTTCAACACTCAAAAGTATGAAATAACTTGTCGAAGTCGGTACCGTGCTCACAATTTTTGATAATAGTTACTTTAGAACTATCATGGTACCGACTTCAACAAGTTATTTCATACTTTGACTGTTGAAGTCGGTTCCATTTTTTGGTAAAAAAATTTTTGTCTTCAAATGTAAGGGCGTCGGTGAAAATAAGCACGAGACTTCTATTATCTCAGTTGTCGATTGTCTTTTTGCGTTCTGTTGAAAGCACAACAAATATCAATCTATTGGTTGTTTGTGGGTTTTCTGGCTTACACAATTAGTCGCAATGTCTAATTAGATGTGAAAACTTATTGTTACCAAGTGTTATTATAAGATTATGATAATTTACTTCACGGCGCCCCACTGCCGTTCGCGTCGTCGCGTCGCCCAGTACTAATCAGCTTAACATACAAAAGTCGTAAATTACTTATTATGGACATCAGACGGCCTAGTATGAATCTTGGCATATTAGTTTTTACTTAGTTGTATGTAACTGCTATTTTATCGTGATTAGTTTCGTTTTAGTGCCAAATAATTTGCGTTGAAATAAAAGCATTCAAACATCGTAATGGATGCACTCTTTGCATTTGAAGAAATGTTAACCAGTCAAGGCTAAGTCATTTGCAAATTGACTTAAACACTTTTTTTTAAATTCTCGTTAGTTTTACACACATTTATTTATATTATTATCCGATCGGTACCTTTCTTAGGTTTATATTTGCATGTGTGCTGTAGTGTACAGGAAAATCCTTACCAGTATTATAAGGAAAAGAGAACCGGTCACCCAAAAGCGCTTACCTTGAAGTCTAGTTGTATAATTTTTGCTATTCAAACTTGATAAAAATATAGTTTCATATAGTTCACAAATATAGAAATACTAAGCTTAAGAATAAGACTTCATATCTCAGGGCAGCATTCGGGAATTCGGATGTCCTCTCGTCCAAAATACCACAAATTAGACTTCGATCAGCGTGTGTTACCCGATGTGATACCTGTAATGATGACATAGGGAACCGAAACGTGGTCTCTTACTATAATCATCATCACCATCATCATTTCAGACATAGGATGTCCACTGCTGTACAGATGCCTCTTTCTTTGATTTCCACAATGACCGGAAAAAAGCGGGCGGCATCCAGCTCTTACCTGCGATATTAGTTAGGTCGTCTGTCCACCTTTTCGGTGGAAGTCCAATGCTGTGCTTGCCTTTCTGTGGTCTCCACTCGAGAACCTTTCGACCCCAACGGCTATCGTCACTTCAATTTGCTGATCCAGCAGCAGCATTTTAAATACCAATCCATTGGCAAAGTCATATATAATATTTATAAATACACATACTTACTGTAATAAATAAAACGCAATGTTATGTAATGTTTTAGCTATGATTATACTGCTGGTAAAGTATTTCACCTTGCACTGATAAGCAATGTTTTGCTTAATCACAATAAAACTAGTTTTGCGACATACATTTAATCATGTGTGAAATGTCGTAATATTTTCTAAACATTATAAGATTGCGTTTGTCCACTACGTTACACAAGTGATGACGTGGTCAGAGTTGTAGCACGCAAATCTATAAGGTACCTATTCACTCCTGTCGTGAACTCCAGGATTGTACCTATCTGGAAACACAGATACGTTTACGTTTTGATGTCACGTCTGATAACTGGTTTTAACCGGTTCTACAATGCCCATCGCAGCTAGTCAGCTAGGGCCATCAATTAGAAATTGAAAAAGTCTTGACTATTAAAATAATATATCGGCTGAACATTCAAATAAAATTCCAGACCTTTTAACGAATGTTAAAAGTCAATTCAGTTTTATTCCAACTAAATGATACGATTTTCAGTTTTTTAGGTTATAATAATTAATTTTTATATAAATTTAATTGGTAACAACGTATCCAATTTTCACAATTGTCAGAGTGATCCGATGAGTTAATTTCGAGGCTTAAACAGATAAATGTTATCACCAATAGTGAAAAATTATGAAGTCTGACACTAGTCTTAAAATCCGGACATGTGAAACTTTATTCTGCCTCCATCTATTGTAATGTGGAATTATAAGGCCCGTTGGTTACGCCGGCGTCGTCTATAGTTTCTCCGCTTGGACAAACAGTAGCCTTTGTCCTTCTCCAAGGTCCCAACTATCTTCATACCAAAATTGGTTCGGCGGTTAAGGCGGGTAGACGTAACGTGAAAACAGATTTACTTTCACATTTAGAATATTATTCGATTGTTGTTGTATCCCAGAGGACCTGTCATTTTTCTCGGGATAAAAAGTAGCCTATGTGTTGATCCAGGTTATAAGGTACCTACGTTCCGAATTTCATTCAAATATAACGTGAGAAGGTAACAAATACACACACGGACATACTTTCGCGTTTATAATATTACTAGCTGCGCCCCGCGGTTTTCGCCGCGTGGTGATGAGGGTGATGATTAAAATAAGCCTACATTTAATACAGGGTATAAACTACCTCTATACCAAATTTCATCCAAATCCATCCAGCCGTTTAGGCGTGAAGGAGTAAGAAATATACATCCATACTCACAAACTTTCGCATTTATGATATTAGAACGATTATGAAGTACCATGATCAGTATTATGATTTACATAATTAATTTTACAACCACACTTATTCCTGTAACTAATTGTTCCAGAAAGGCACCGAAGAGTCCTAAAGCTAACGCGGAGAGAGTCAAGCAGCCGCGCGTTTGGGAGCTCGGAGGCAACTCTAGCGATCTACCCGCACTCGACTTCAGTACCGATAAGCCAGGGGATAATAATACTGAAATTGCTCTGGACACACAGGTATGTATATCATAATCATCATCTCAGTCATGGAAAGTCTGCTGAACATTGGCCTTCCCCATTGATTTCCACAAGAACCGGTCGAATGCGACTAGTATCCAGCATCTTCCAGCGTTCTTGGGCTGGTCGTCTGACCACTTTGTCGGTGGATGTCCTGCGCCGAGCTTTCCAATCCATAGTCTCGACTAGATAGATTGATAACACTTTATTGTACAAGTACATCAACTTAAAATAATATTTATAAAATAACACATTAACGATTACAAAATACGTTGCACAATTGGCGGTCTTATCGCTAAGAAGCGATCTCTCCTTGAAAATTTTTGCCCATCCCATCGGAGATCGCCATCTTTCGTTGTGATACGTGCCCATTGTCATTTCAACTTGCTAATCGCTGGGCTATGACTATAGTTCTTTTTCCCCATTTCTGGTTTAATCTCGTATAGAAACCCCGGGCATAGCTCTCTCCATAGCTTGTTGTTCAGTCTTGAGCTTGTTCACAAGGGCCTTAAATAAAAATATTTAACGGTAGTAATTCAATTGTAAACTGTGTAAAAGTAAAAAAGTTCTTGATTGTAATGAAAAAAAACTATATTATTTTATTGAGTATTTTTTGGGTAGAATTAGTAGATGTCGTGTAATGATAATTTGGTATCGTCGATATAAGACGCATAAAGCGGTTCTAAAATTGTATTATTATTTGCGTTGGAAAACAAACGGTGCTCTTACACAATAATAATGTAAGAAAAATTTTAAAACACTAAAGATTAACGTTTTCAATATTAAATTAGACATTGTATTAGTTGCAATAATTTTTGGCTGTTTGTGTACTGTCATTGTGCGTGTCCATGCCTCCCGCGACACAGGGAATCCTAGTGCGGGGGTCTGAGTGTGAAAATTTTAAAAAAAAATATTTCAATTTAAGCATAAAAACAGAAAAGACTTGGATTTTGGACTATAATTATATTTTATTAAACAACGACCAATAAGCCTGAAATCCACTCCTTCCAGATGATAGGGCAGATGACAGGTGCCATCCGCGACCTGGAGGTGGAATCTGAAGACAGCAGCAGCGAGGAAGAGTATGAGGAGGAGCAGACCGCGCCCAAGAAATCTGGTGGCATGTTCGGCATCTTCAAAGGTAAGTGTTGCCGTCATTAGTTATAAAGATTGCTTTCGGTTTTTAGTTATGATAATGGGAGCAATAGAATGGTGTGAAATATAATAGTTTTTATTTGGTTAACATAGAGTCCAAATTAGTAAGACACTTATGAATGAAAATACTTAGATCTTTTCTATATCTAAGTGCAGGTAGTTTTAAGTACGATAAATATTCAAGTCACGTTATTTAGTGTCAATTAAAACTACCCGCAATTGGAGAAAACTCGTCTAATATTACGGATAGCGTAAGGATTTATACGAATTTCTAATATTAGTGTAAATGAATGAGAGCTTCCTTAAATTGAAGAAGTTTATCTAGTTTGTGTAATTGGCAGAATTAAGGATAAATAATTTCTTGTGTCATTATTACTATACTTATTTACATTCTAATATTATTACATCATTTATTTAATAATATTGGAATGTAAATAAGTATTAAAAAATAAGTAAGAAAAGTAAATAAATCTTTTACAATTTTGTCGTTTTAATTGCTGAGGTAAGATATCTAGTTTACTGTTATATTTGATTCATCCAGGGGCCTAAGTCTACTATTCAATATGGCAATATGATCGGCTCACAATTGGTGAATTTGACAGCTTTGGCAGTCCGCTATTTTTAAGTCGTCCATATTGAATCGATCTTGATTCAATTCTAGATTCAATGACACAGCGCGTTATTTCCGTAATCTGCTAGCACATTAAATGTCAAATGCCTTACTAAACCGACATAGGGCGAGCATAGATTCAACATAGACTCAGGCCGCTATGACTTAGCAGACTACGGATTTTTGACGTTGTCTTATTGGCATCGGCTCGGCCTCGCACTGGACTGAATATGAACTTTGAATTAGTAGACTTGACACCCTGGCCGTATGCAAACCTATATAGACAAACAAATATAGCTAACTAGATATAGATTAAAAATGACGTGAATATTATTTATTGTTGTTAGTTTATTTGCGGCTAGCTGACCCGCTCGAGTCTTGTTTGAAACGTATCAAAATTAACTGTGAATTATTTCGAATTTTATAAGAAACTAGTTTTTTTCTATGCATTTACTGTTTGCCCTTTACAGTTTTATTCATTTATTCAATTACGTTATTAAGCTTACTGCATTTACCTAAAGCGCTAACTACCTTAGATCTAATATTATAAATGCGAAAGTTTGTGTGTATGTGTTTATGCGCTTCGCGCTCAAACGGCTACATCGATTTCGATGAAATTTGGTATGGAGATTGTTTAAACCCCGGATTAACGCATACATACGCGGTACTTTTATCCCGGAAAAAGTATAGTTCCCGTGGGATAATTGAGGTAACAAGAAAACCGTAATCCACGCGGGTGAAACCGCTGGGCGCTACTAGTTTAAGATATTTTCCTAACATTCTCATTGGATCGGCAAGCAAATCTACATGCTGGAACTCATTTGTGGAATAAATTGAGTAATAGTAGCGCTCGCTGTGTTAGAGCTGTGTTATGACTAGCGTGGCAAGTCCTTGATCTGAACATCTGGTGCTGGCGACGCCTGCTGCGGCTAAAGCCGGGGACGGACAGTGACAGGACACTCAATACTTTTTTTATACTCTAGAACATTTGTCTGTTTATGATATGGACTTTTAGAAAAAATATGGATGACGTTTTTATATTCTTTTCGGCAATGGGTATTTTTGGCAATTGTTTTGACAACCTGGCAGCACTCGTTTCGATCATATTTTCTTCCATTTTGCTATTTGAGCACGCTCAAATCTGGTCATATCACTTTGTCATATGTAATTATAGCCCCGATACTTAACAGCGAAGAAACAGCCGCTAAAAGTCGAATTGTCAAACGCTAAATCCGTTCGTTTTATCATTATATGTGTATTTCCCCGCAGGTCTAGTTGGCTCCAAAGCTCTGACAGAAGAGTCGATGCGTCCAGTGTTGGACAAGATGCGCGATCATCTCATATCTAAAAACGTTGCCGCCGATATCGCAAATAAGCTCTGCGATTCTGTTGCCGCCAAACTCGAAGGAAAGGTAAGACTATCATGTATGCCACTACCTAGCTCGCGGCATTATTCGGGTAATTTTTAGGTCTAACTATAATTATTGTAATAATACTATTGGCTATGAATACCGACTCGATCTTTGCGGAACCAGACATTGAGCATTCCTGCCTTTAAGGGATCTATTGACTGTACTTTGACTTTGCTCTGACTTATCTTATGCAATAAGTTCAACTTAGTGAAAATAGAAATTTATAAAAATCAGATTTTCTTCATAGGCTAAGCATTTGCCGAGCAAAGTCAAATTCGTCATTCTTGACGACTTTGGTTGATGTTACCCGTGTAAAAATAAAAAAGAACAAGACAATATGACCATAGTATTCAATACCATGGTCGCTCAACAATAATATGATGGTCGCTTTGGCTCAGTAGACGGGGTTCGATTCCCAGCTGTGACAAATATTTATGTGATGAGCATGAATGTTGTCTTGGGTCTTTGATGTTTGTAAAGTGTAATTGTGTGTGTTATTTCCTTTCGCGACCCAGATAATCATAATGTGTGAATGTAAAAAAAATAAAAATAATGGCTTGGTTTCTTTCAGGTGTTGGGAACATTCGACAGCGTGGCCAAGACTATAAAGACGACACTGACAGAATCGCTGGTGCAAATATTATCTCCCAAACGTCGCGTGGACATCCTACGAGACTGCTTGCATGCGAAACAGGAAGGCAGGCCTTACGTTATGGCGTTTTGTGGGGTGAGTCTTCCTTGAACTTTAGACTGTTGAAAATAAAGCAATTTCAGAAGACAATTATCTAAAATTTTGGCCATACTTAAGCTTAGATTTACTACATATATGTTTATTGTGACGCTGTTGGGTTATGTAAATAAATAAAGTGATTCGATCCACACGCGTGCCAATCGCGAATCCATATGTCGAAAGTTACATTTCGCGAAATTCGGGACATTTTCGGTCAACATCGTCGGACATTTCGTCCTTCTGAGGCCACTGTTACTTGGTGAAAAGTAAAAATTAGCTAAAGCGGAGTATTTGTGTGTTTATTCTCGAATACCGCTATATTCGAAGTTTGGCGGCATTGAACCGTAGTGAAGTGTTCTTTTGAGATGTCCAAAATTTTTGAAAGATTTTAGGCTTAAATCTTTTATACACAAATATTGTAATGTAACAATCATATGTTATGAACTAACGATCAGGTAAACGGCGTGGGCAAATCGACGAACCTGGCGAAGATATGCTTCTGGCTGATCGAGAACAACCTGTCGGTGCTGATCGCGGCGTGCGACACGTTCCGCGCGGGCGCCGTGGAGCAGCTGCGCACGCACTGCAGGCACCTCAACGCGCTGCACCCCGCCGACAGACACCACGGCCGGAACATGGTCACGCTCTACGAGAAGGGATACGGTGAGGGCACGCTCTCGCTATGGGCAACATAGGGGAACCCTACGGCAGTGCTGTGGATACGATAATGATATAATTGTTTTGTATATTTGTTTATTATTCCAGTATTTATCATGTGAGCCCTAGTCGGTTCGTAGATTATAATCACAATGTATATTTCCCTGTCTTTTGTACAATAAAAATATCTTTATGCCACAGATACTGCAAGAAAACATTATCGATATCGACATATGAATCCTTTGCCCCTATCTAAAACAACAAATTGTTCTGTCATAGTTTTCCTCGGTCTCGCTTATATGTATGTACATGTTATTAAAGGTTTTTTAGTGATTTTGGTATTCTTTATGTATGATTGCCTATTTGTTTCAATTTTTTAACCTTCCAATCGATTTCTTGTACGCAGCATAACTCTCTAGTTGCCTTCTTTCTAACTTAGTATTACGACCTCGCTTTATGCGGTAGATTAGATTAGAAAATACTTTATTGTTACACCTTAAATATATAACAATATTTACAATAAACATAAATTTACATAGATTGTGACAATGGGCGGCCTTATCACTAAAAGTGATCTCTACCAGGCAACCTTTGGAGCATGGAGAGGATCAAAAGAAATTCAAATAACGGGGGTGTAACATAGCTTAAAAATAAATAAAATAAGTAAGTACATACAAATTAGAAAAACAAAGAGAACGGTACTTCATACTTCTTATGAAGGTAATCCTTATTTTTATATTCCATATTTTCATGTTGAAAAATGGGTAAGGTTTGATGGCTGTGATTTATGTTTTACGGTCTCCGGCCATCCGAGGCCTAGAGGTCTTACATCTATGAGTGCACGAAGGATTTGTTTAACATAAAATTATGTTGTTTTTTACAAAACAATTTAAATGTCGTTCCAGGCAAAGACGCGGCGGGCATAGCGATGGAAGCGATCCGTTACGCGGCGGAGAGCAAGACGGACGTGGTGCTGGTGGACACGGCCGGCCGGATGCAGGACAACGAGCCTCTCATGCGGGCCCTCGCCAAACTTATCAAGGTCATACCATACTCGTTGTTCTACACATAAACTCATCAAGGTCACACAGTACTACTTAAATAATAAAAAATCCATTTACTTGACACAAATGAGTAATATATAAGCGTGGACTTAGATAAGATCGCAGACAAGGGCTGGATGCGGGCCGCTTCCAACAGGTCCTTGTAGAAATCAATGGGGGAGGCCTATGTCCAGCAGTGGACGTCCTATGGCTGAGATGATGATGATGATGATAAGCGTGGACTTAAGACTAATTAGGATCAAAAACACAGTATTTTTAAATTATTGACTTGCAAATATTCAGACTTATAAACATTACGTACTTATCAAAATCACACCATACATTCTGTTTTACTTGTAAACTCTACAAAGTCTTACAATTAAAAAACAAAGTAAATATGTTTATTATACACAAGAATATGCAATGCAAATAATCTCATACTTACAAGTTTTATCGGTACACATTTTTTACACATACGTTAACAGAGTAGTAATAGGAATACATAAAATTCAGAGCAAAATATATATACACATTGTTGTACTTATAAAATAATCAACTGGTAACGGGTTAGAGCATTTGAGCTATCGATAGGCTGGCTACGGCTAGTGGATAGCTCAAATGTCTAGTCGCTGTAGTGTTGAAATTAGTTATTAGTATTTTATTTTAATTAATTTATCGGCCCTAAAATAATAGTGTCACCATATTAACTGTTCCACTTGTTGAAGTAGAGTAGTTGGGTTATATACCCAATAAACAGTTATTTTTATCAATCATTGTCAGCAAACCAGATAGATCAAGCTCTGAACCTATTTGATGAAACAACCCGTGATCGTTATTAACCGACTTCAAAAAAGAAGGAGGTTACTTAATTCGACCGTATATTTTTTTATGTGTGCTCGCGGATAACTTCGTCGTTTATGCACCGATTTTGATGATTCTTTTTTGTTTGATAGAGTATACTTTCAAGGTCCCATTTAAATTTCATCAAAATCGGTCAAGTGGTTTTTGAATTGCACTCCAATAACTGAAAAGTGCTACGTGACGTGGATGATATTAGAGTTGCGGGTAGAGAAATCGGTGAACATACTTTTTTCTATTTTCAATTATTTTTTTTATAATAATAATAATAACGTTTATTGGTATATTACATTGCTACAAACTTAAGTATTTTTTTGGCCCCCAAACTAGGTCAACCTGTATTTTGGGGACCTCCTTCCTATATGATACATTTAATAATATCATGTAATTGAATCACGTTATTCAAAAAAAATTATATAACATTAACTACTAAGTTTTAAGAAGGTATATATTCTACAACTGTTTAATTTAACTAAGTTTACAATACAAAAATAGTTACGTATTTACAATGCCACGGTAGTGTGTGTGTGTGCGCGCGTGCGTGAGTTTGTGTGTGAGGAAGCGTGTGGTGTTGGTGGTAGTGTGAGGTTATGTACATATGCGGGTGTGTTTCAGTGTGTGTGTAAGTTCAAAAGTGGAGAAGAAGAATCTATAGAGAAAGAAAATATATGGAGAAGTTAAAGGGAGAGACTGATCGCGATGAACTATAATATTGAATTACTTACGGCTTCTTAGCAATTTTAATAAACACATACAAACACTCGTGAGAGTGAATACGTTTGCGTTTGTTTGTTTGTTACCATACCATACCATTATACATGTTACATTACATTACATTATCACACATATTATACATACCATACCATTGTCAGCCTACTGCTGACGGTGTAGATGCTATAATGGAACATGATATATGTTGGTCAGGTGAACGAGCCGGACGCGGTGCTGTTCGTGGGCGAGGCTCTGGTCGGCAACGAGGCGGTGGACCAGCTGGTCAAGTTCAACCAGGCGCTCGCCGACCACTCCTCCTCGACCAACCCGCACGTCATCGACGGGATCGTGCTCACCAAGTTCGACACTATTGATGATAAGGTAAGAAGTATACACATGACTTTTTTATTTTTTTATTCTCAATATACAGGCGTTTGACCACTATCTTACCTGATGTTAAGTGATGATGCGGTCTACAATGTCTGTTTGTATTTGTTATAATACGAAATAACTATGATTGTACACATTTTATGAAGCACGCAAGCGTAGCCGCAGGCGCATTATTGCAGACCTTTTTGAAGCAGACCGCGATCACCTCGCTTGCCCGTTTAACATTTTGATTTTGACTACATTCTATAGTATGCCCTATCGCCCCCACCATAGTGTTTAACATGTAGGTACATAAAATCAATAAACATAAATACCTATTGTCATGTTTGTGTACGAAAGCGTAATAAATGAATATTGTATTTACCACATAAATGATAATACTTTTATACTGATAAATAAAGCAATGCGTGCTAAATTATACCCTAACTATTACAAAGTATTCAAAAATGCACAACTCTAATGTTCAAGTTTTCACTTCTGCCGGCACTCCCGGAGTACAACCAGTTTAAAAAAAAAAAAATTGGTTGTCTGTAAAGTCGGTTTACGGACGATAGATTTACGTGATAACGTCATAATCATTTATGACTTCGACTTCTGACTTCTGACTTCTGACTTCTGACTTTTGACTTTTGACTTTTGACTTGACTTTTGACTTTTGACGGAAACGGAACGCTACACGGAACGTTACTATTTTTCATTTTGGCATTCATCAATTTATAAAACGTTATCACGTCAAAAAAATGTAACAAGAGGATTGTTTGACAGGTGGGCGCGGCGATATCTATGACGTACATAACGGGCCAGCCAATAGTGTTCGTGGGCACCGGACAAACGTACACGGATCTGAAGGCGCTCAATGTAACCGCGGTCGTCAACGCCCTCATGAAGTGAACTGTACGTACTATTGTGGGTAGCAGTTGAAACAAGCAATTACCTATGTGGCTTATTTACTATATATGTATTCTTTTTTATAGTTTATAATTATATCTAATGTTTGACCGCTATACCAATTGATGAAAAAAAAATTGGTTGTCTGTAAAGTCGGTTTACGGACGATAGATTTACGTGATAACGACATAATCATGTATGACTTTGACATTGACATTGACATCAACATCGACATCGACATCGACATTGACCATTGACCATTGACCATTGACCATTCACCGTTACGCGGAACGTTACTATTTTTCATTTTGGCATTCATCAATTTATAAAACGTTATCACGTCAAAAATGCAATAACGTTACGACCAATTAAGTAATTACGACCTATAATGTCAACTTGCTCTCAAGAACAGCTGCCTGACACTGACAAACGAGACACTGTGCAAATTCGATCACATCCATTCAGCTTGCAATCCGGTTACTAATTTGTATAAATTGCCTTAGTATAATATTAAATGTAAATTAATTACTGGATCCCGTTTTGGATGATCGATGTATATTGGTATTAAGTTGGTGATCTTAATTTTTAATTGATGTATTTTTTATTAATTAGGATATAAAAGTTATAGATTCAGGCGCTGCGTTGCGGAAATCTATATAAAAAAGATTATGTAATTTGTTATCATTATATGGGGTATCCTGATATTTATTTTATTGATTGGGATATCCTGATTTTGTTAACGTAGTATTTTTTTAAATTGGGTCATCCCAATTTTGTATAACATATTTATTCGTTATTGATTGGGATAACCTGATTTGGCAACATAGTAATATTTTATTAATTGGGATATCCAGATCTGCTAACTATTCGGCGGGTCAATTTTTATAACACTAACTGCTGCCTACAGAAACTATTTAATTATTAAATTTATTGATGATTAAATGAATTAATTATGTTATGAGTTATGTAATAAGTTTTATGATGTCTATTATTTTTTCAAGTACCTAATTTGTGATGGTAAAGGTTATCAAATATTATTAATAATGTCAAATAAATGTTTATTTTTATAATTTTGGTTTTATTTTATACCGGGGTTGTGTCAGAGTTATAAGTTTTTATTTTAATATATTTATTTCATGTGTCATATCATAATTTAACTTAGCTTTAAATTAAGGATTTTGTTGAACTATTTCAAGGGTGATCCAATTAGTGTTTTTAATGTTGGCTTTAGATTAAATCTGTCAATAAAAGCACGTGATTGTAACGTCAAATCATGTTTCTTCTTTAATTATGTCTTCTGTGGTTTTTGTCACAGACCACAGCTTTTGCAGGCCATGATGATAAAGGGTGGGATAAATACGCAATGCGGGGCCGTGAATGTCTGATACAGTCTGATACCGAAAAATGTGGTTCGTTCAAAAAAATCTTTTCAATAATAAATTAGCAAATTAAAATGAAATGAAAAAATGAATTTTATTTATTACTGCAAAATATATAAAAGCTATTACTTATATCGATCGATCGCTGGACAATCCCGGAGAAGAGGAAGACCTGTAACTAGATGGGTGGACGACATCACACAAGTAGCAGGCAAAGATTGGCAAACAGAAGCCAATGACCGAGATCACTGGAGTTCTCTGGAGGAGGCCTTCACCCCCACAACTTGAGGGGTTCATGCATATTTTTATTAAGTTTATTTTACAATTATTAACACAATTAAATTTCACGCATCTTCAATAATTAAAAAATTGTCAATATCGAATATTTAATTGCATGAAATAAAAGGCTTTTTTATTTTAATTTTTTTATTTTATTACTTATATAGAACTTAAACTACATACAAATCATAGACGAATATACTACAAGTATATATACTACTTGTAGTATATTCGTCTATGATACAAATACTCTTAACGACACTATTTTTCAATGCTTCGAAAAATACACAATATCTTTTGCAGACAATGTTCTCTCTTAGCAAGAATATATCTTAGTTTCCTCACTAGGCAAGCCTGTATCTAGAAAACCTGGGCTTAAGTTAACAATTGAATTTAACTCTGAGTCACAAAATATAATGTCCACATAATATGGAGATTTACCGCACATTTGTCATAGTACATTTATGTGCGTAGGTATGTTATGAGTAAGTTTAAATGATAAAGTGGTATAGTTATTACTTTGCAATTTATTAAGATTAAAGTTTTTAGTTTAATATTCAGAATTTCTTCCGTTTCATTGTATGTAAATGAATAGAGCCATAAATAAAGCATATGTTTAGCTTCTATTAATTTCTTGTTTTTTATATCACAGTACTTAGCAACTGTGTTGTAAATATGGAGTTTTACAAAATCGCCTAGCCGCTGCGTCATTGAATTACACATATGATATGAAGCACCAGATTCAATATAAAACTGCTTGTTATTGTTAACTGATGTTGAGGCTAATTACCTTACAATACTAGAATCCTTCTTCTTCTTGTCACGTTTTAACTTAATTCTCTTAGCCTTAACATGTCTTGGGCGGGAATAATAATGGAAAATTTCACTAGTCTTGGTTTTGGTGCTCAATATTCATTATTACTGCCATTGGTCTCACTTTTCTTATGAGTCTCCTGAAAGAGACGAGACATTACCATTTCACTATTAAGTTTGCTTGACAAACAGGTTGTTTCAAATGTAGACAAGATTGTCATACTCTTCAGGCAAGCCACTCAACAGCAACTCTGACATGTCCTCATCGTCAATCAGTCTGCCAATATCGGCAAGATGCTGAATCAGCAACATGACGCCCGAAAAACTATCGCGAGTTTCTTCCATAATTGTAATGTAACAAATGCAGCGCAGCCGTCTCAACGCCACTTGCGTGCTGAGGCTCGCGCTCGCCGCCTGCCACGATCATAACTCCCAGATGAAGAACTGCAAATAAGTTCGAAACTGGTCGGAGAGTAATTTTCCAGTGTTTACCACGTGAGTCCTAGTCGGTTTGTTACATTACAACATGACGCCTGTTATATATCCGAATCCGAATATGTGGTGTATTTTGTACATGCATTCGTCGTAGAAGAAGTACACGGCGTTGTATTTCTTTGTTTTCAAATACGTCTTTGAGGCTTTTCCATGCATATTTCGTCGCAAAAAAATTCAAAGTTCATTATTCCAGTATGGACGTGATGCCAACATCACTGTTGATGCACACATCAACATTTTCCATACTGGAATAATTAACTTTTCAAGGATATTGCGTACGGCGCCTATGGCATCGGTAGCACCAATTTGATCCCATAAGCCATCCAAAATCAGCGCCGTCCTGACGAAAAACTTCCATGAATTATAATTCGCGGCTCCTAGTTTCTCAAAGAACTCATGTCTTCGCTTTCCGTTCATCTATTATCGTATGTTACGACGTCGGTGAAGTGTCATATGACCTACCTACTACTTTTCTTTAATTGAATGGGTAACGTAAAACTATGTGAATGACTAAGACAATAATACATTATCTATGTGTTTTTTATAATGAAAGAAGACTCGAATTCGATCACCTTTATGAATGCGTTTGAAGAAGTGAAGTTAAAATTATCAACTACTACTAGATGTCAGAAAATGTATCAATTTACTGGAAATATTTAGTCGAAGTGTGTCTATTGACACTCGTCGGTTTTACCAAATAATTAATACAAGACCTTTCTTATTCAGGTAGCAGCTTATAAAAAAATGATTTCACTCGTCAAACCATTAATTGGGCGATCCCCAAGCGTAACATTAAATATTTTTACTTCAAATGTTTTGTCTGGGGTTTTGTAAGCGTTAAATAAGCTAATTTATGTATTATGAAGTATAACTAATATGTTTAACTTACTTTGCAAGTGACATCCTTATTGATATTGAAATTTCTCCGATGCTACCGCGATAAAAACACTTCGTAGAAATAATTTGTCTAAAATGTATTTAGGTCACTATTGCGAGACATCGAATTAAATATCTTTATTACTATCAGAGCAAACTATTAAATATTACATAGAAAAGTTCGGTCTCAGATTCGATCCCGCATCTTTAGGTGGGCCGGCTGTTGACAATGATGATGGAAGATTCCAGATGTCTAATCTGTCTCATTTGAAGTTTTGTTATGACTTTGCAGGCGTATCATAATAAGAATGATTTTAAAGAACTAAAGTTGCGCTGTTTTTCGTATTATTTTATTACAAGAAGGTTTGGTCTAAACGTTACAGATTTATCCCTGTTGGGTAGTTTCTATATAAATCATTATTTGTTATTTTTTATTTTATACTTTATAGATCGAATCTAAATAGATAGACGTGTTAAGGAGAATGCAATGTGTCGAGTAAAGGCATAGGAGTAACATTGCTTTGAAATCATTCTTATCAAAACAATAGCGAACTCATTCTACTCCTCTTTAGAGTTATATATTTCTTAATTTTCTATATAGACCGACAGTTTTATAGTCTATCTTCAGTTACAAATAACTAATTAAGTGGTTTACACAAGTTCAACTCTGTTACAATTATGTGTTATTAAATAAATTATTTATATTTATAGATGGTTATTTCATTTATAACATGAGTTTAATCCTACTAATATTATAAATGCGAAAGTTTATGTATATTTGTGTATATTTGTTACTTCTTCACGCTCGAACGGCTACACCGATTTCGATGAAATTTGGTATGGAGCTTATACCCTGGATTAACACATAAGCACAGAGAGCCAGTGAGCACTCTAGGTCTAGCGATAACATCCTCGACCACAACTTCACTGACCATCAAGTGAGATAGTGGTCAAACGCTAGATCTATACAGTATTAAAAAAAAGGACACATTTATCCCGGAAAAAGAAGTTTCCGTGGGATAATTGAGGTAGCTGGAAAACCATAATCCACGCGGGTGAAACCGCGGGCGCTACTAGTCTAATCTATATATCTAAAATATTGTGGACTTCGGTTTTCTGTAAGTAACGATGTTGGAAGCAATCTTAACTTCGATTCATTCTCGTTGCAAAGTTATTTCGTTGGCCGTCTAGAGTTAACGTCATTCAGGCATTCAAGATAAGGGTGAATCCGGTGTAATCCCGAAGTGGGGAGAGTACGCAGTCGTCGGTGCGTATTTCTCCCCCAACACGACCGTTGCGGCCCTGGAGATATTCCTGGATCTCCTCACCGCAGCGGTCGGTCGTCAGGCGCCCCGGCAGGTCCTCCTTATGGGGGACCTCAATGCCAAGGCCCGCGACTGGGGCTACCCACAAACTGACGCTCGCGGTGAGCTAGTCAGGGAGTGGGCTGTCGCCAGCGGACTGAACCTCCTCAACAGGGGTTCGGTCCACACGTGCGTGCGGCACAACGGGGGGTCCGTGGTGGACCTCTCGTTTGCCACACCGACTGCCGCAGCACGTGTCCGGGCCTGGAGGGTCGAGTCGGAGGTAGAGACATACTCTCATTAGCCTTCTTTAGGGCTCGACGCCATAGACGAAGAGCCGCTGGTCCCCCTTGCTACACGCCACTGAGATATTTTTGAAGTGAAAACTTCTTTAGCAGCGTTGTGCACTTTTGTATGGGGAAAAATATTAAACTCGCGTCAGATCGTAAGACGAAGGGAGAGTAGACCGCCGTTGAAATTTAAACTTAAATGTGTCACGGATAAGGAACATTTTAGTTTGTTGGTAGTTTTATTTGAAGTCGTTTTGTTATAAGTATTCGGTTATCAAAACGCCGATATTATAAATAGGAAAGATTTCAATGGTTGAAAAAAACGTCATCTTCTTAATTCTATGTGTTCATGTGGCACATGACACTTACCAACTTTATGTCTCAGGGTCACGGGCGCAGTGCAGTTCTTTACGAATTGTATTTGTCTATAGGTAGAGCAGCTTTTGCTTGTTCCGTCATCTTATCCCATAAAAAGCATGATAAATCAGCAATCATAAGAAAAAAGTACGCATGAAAATAAGCACATGAAAATCTATCAAACAGAACCTCTTTGACACATGTGTCGCCCCTGCACAAGGGATCCCCGATAGTATCTAACTATCGGGGATCCCTTGTGCAGGGGCGACAGTTGCCTTGTGCAGATAATTAAAATGTAAAATTATGACGTTCGAAGTGAATTGAAACTACTTCGTATTAGTTTGTAATTCACTTGTAAGTGAATTGAAACTACTTAGCAACATTTTATGTCTATTAGAATACCCACATACCAATTAAATTATATACGTACCTAATTGCATGGACACATTGTCACCATGCTACCGCGCCGGACAATTATCTCACCAAACTCAAACTAATAATTATAGCTGACCTTTTAATTAAATGCATCCTGATTACCCACGGACATTTTAACTCATGTAACGTTTTTAGTGATATTTTTCACGAATGGCGGCGTGAAGTGACGCCTCAATAACCTGTTGGAGTGCACTGAGACATTAATTGTGAATTTTTATAAAAATGGATAAATTTTATCAAACGGCGAAGACGAAAGTGACCCTTTTTAAGTTGGACTTCTGTTGCTGGATAGCTCCTGTGAGGGTTGGGTTGATGTTCACGGGCTACTTAAACATTTTGATGGATGTAAGTAGTTTTTACTTTTACTTCGAACTACGAGTACCTTCGCCTCGCGGTTTCTCCCGCCGTGATTCCGCCTTTATTATTTAACCCCGGGAACTGTACATTTATCCAACACCAAAAAAAGTCAATGAACTCGTCAGTCCATTGGCTATTTACCCGTCTCTGGGACAAGAGAAAATGTTTTTATTTTTTATGTTCTTGTACTGTCCCAAATTAAACTAACTACCTACATACAATACTCCCGAAATGCTCCCCAACGATTTATCTACCTACCTACTATAATATTAGTATGCATACGTAGGTACCTATTTGCGTATTTTCACCTAAAGCAAAAATAATTTAAAAAACAAACAGATTACACTGGTAAAATTAAAATTAAATTAAAATATAATAACCATCTAGTAACTGACAACAATAATATAGCGACTTATCAGAACTGGAGCATTCCAAGCATCTTGGTTTGTACTTGCATCCGCGCGCGCATTTTCTGTTTTTGTGTTTGTAAGTTTGTATATTAATCAAATCAAATCAAAATTATTTATTTCAGGCAAATTACATCCTTTTTTTTTTTCACATAACAATCCATGAAATACAATAAAATGTCAGTTCAAAATTATAGGGTATTATTAATAGAGTGCTTCTTTCAGCTAATCTGCTTAATAGGCATAGCGAACGACGGTTTCTCGCCCACCATCATGCGCGTGCAAGAGATCTTGATTGAAGACAACGTGAGCAAGCCAGTACCGATGCTGGCGTACGCGACTGAGCTTGGATTCAGCGTTCTACTGCTGTGTGCTATTTACAGGGTAACTGAAATTGTTTTTTTGAAGTGAAACCTTCTTTAGCGGCGTTGTGCACTTTTTGGGAAAGGTAAACAATGTTAAACTCGCGTCAGGACACGTGACCTGATCAAAAACTCGTAAGACCGAGGGAGAGTAGACCGCCGGCGCGGCACAGGAGAGAAAGCAATATCCCCCTCTCTTTCTACCGCGCGTCGAAAATGTATGCCTGCTCCTGCTGTTTCGATATAAATTGTCATGTTTGTGTAAGATAGAGATATAACTGAAAAGTGCTACGCATACGTGGATGACATTGTAGTTGCGGGTGGAGAAATCGGTGAACATACACAATGACAATTGATCCCGGAGTAGCAAAGGTCACTAAAAAGTATGAAAAAAAAATGTTTACCAAAAAATGGCACCGACTTCAGCACTCAAAAGTGTGAAATAACTCTAACGGTTTTTTTTATTTTTTATTTATTTTATACCTATATTTATTCAAGTTAGCATTATTCCTAACTATTTTCTACTCCTTATTGTATATTAGACTTAGTAAATATGTAACTACTTATTGTAATTTTCAACTTACTAAATATGTAAGGTTAAACTTATTTTAGTGTAAGTTTTACATTTTGTCTTTTATTGCTAAATGTTTTTATCATCATCTTAGCCATAGGACGTCCACTACTGGACGTACGCCTGCTCCAGTGAAATGTTTAAGCATGCAATTGTATTGTTTCTTAATTTACTGTTCCAGAAAGACAAGATCCTAATGCGCGTATTTATGAACTACACTATCATGGGAGTGATGATGTCGTTTCTGATATACTCCATTGTGATAGCGGCCGTGCCAGTGCAGATCCAGCTTGCTATTATATTCAGCACACGTATGTATCATAACTTTTTAAATTTAACCATAATGAGGGTTGGATACTTCGTAGTGCTTGTTTGATTCGCCACCCTCAAGTTTGATAACAATTTTATGAACTTGGGCATATTGGCCAAGTGATACATAGTCCAAGATCCCAGGGCCACCAGACGTCACGTATTTTCTGACGAATGAAATGTCGCTGATTACGTAGTGTTAGTATGTACTAAGAACGCATGCCTACCTGCTAGCTTGATTAGACGGCCAATTTTCAGGTATCAGGTAATCAAGGTACATAAAAATATTTCCTACCTCACGTAAATTCTCATGCTCCATTTTTATATATGTCTACCAGACAACTATTTTAAACCCTCTTACAAAAAGACAGACCGATCCAAGGGGCCAATCATCCCCTAAATTCAATTTTAATATCTCTGTGGGTAAGAGCGCGAGGGCATTATCCACGCGCATGAGACTGAGTGAGACATGTATTAGAATTTATTGACTTCTCTGTCTCTCTCTTTCGAACATAGGCTTCAGATTCTTGAACACCGGCGTAGAGTTGCTTGCTATTGGTTAGTTTTCTGCGAATGTGCACATACAGCACACAATATGATTGTACCACAGGATTGTACCATCTCTATTCTATCATCGTTAAACCAGACGTATGACTATGCGCCATCGCTACAAGGTAGATATACCACCTTTACGCGGGGAGCGTTTTGTTTCTGCTTTTACAACGCGTATGTACTGCCAGGGAGTGGAACTCACAGCCAGTCTGTTTCCCGATGGGAAACGGACCACCTTTACATAATTATTTTATATTATGTGATTTAATCAAACTGGATTCGGCTGAATTTACTCAATAAGTAGTAAGTATAGTCTACGCAAATTATTATTATTAATTATTATTGTTTTTGCAGTGTTCCAAGTATATATCATCCTACTGGTGCGGAGCGTTATCGTTGAAATGGAAATGGATAACCAAAAGTACGAACTCCCTACATTGGTAATGAGGCCCCTAATCCACGATAAAGTCACTCCAGGTGGCCCAGACCCAAAGAACGGACAGGCCCATGAGGTTAAAATAATAGAAATACCTAAGAAACAAGAAGTAACTGTGACAGTAGTACCGAATCAAGATGATACAATAAAAGACCTATCCAAAGATAAAAAACAAGAAGTTAATACAAATAAAGAATCAACAAAGAACGCAGAAGTGGCGATTGAGGTAGAACCAAAAACTAAAATAGAAACGAATAATAAGGATGAAAAGAAAAAAGAAGAAAAGAAGACTAAAGATGAAATAAAAAAAGAAGAGAAGAAGGCTAAGGAAGACAAGAAAAAAGAAGAGAAAAAGAAGAAAGAAGCCGAAAAAGCAGCGAAGAACAAAGATCATAAAGTTTCGAACAAAGACGTGAAAGAAACATGGCTCCAGACTGTCAACGAACATCCGAAAGAGTAACGATAATATAATTATTATAGTTCTAATTACTTTTTAAAGAAAAATATTTTAGTGTTTATAATAATTATTGTATCTAATACAAATAATACTACTATACTGCTGTATATATACATATATATTTATATTATAATAGATTCCTCTTAAATCTTAAATATATAGAATCTCTCCTCGAATCTTCTAAGGTGTCTTAATTAACCCCTAATGCCAAAAAGAGGTGTGTTCTAAGCTTGACGTTTCTCTGTGTCTGTCTGTGGCGTCGTAGCTTCTGAACGAATGGACTGATTATGATACAATTTTTAACGTGATAACGTTTTATAAATTGATGAATACCAGCAACACTCATGAAAAATAGTAACGTTCCGCGTAACGTTCCACCTGAGTTTTGTATTACATAAAATAATCAAAGTCAGTCAAAGTCAAAGCCAGTCAAAGTCAAATTCAAAGTCAAAGTCAGAGTCAAAGTCAGTCAAAGTCAAAGTCATAAATGATTATGACGTTATCACGTAAATCTATCGTCCGTAAACCGACTTTACAGACAACCAATTTTTTTGTTTGGAAACTGACGTGTTTGAAATGGTTCCTAGCTACAATTTATAAAGATCTGTTCAGGCGTGTCAAGGTCATCCGTTTTTTTTTTTTGTTAGTATGTAGGGATCTTAGACGCGTCATACTTTAAAGTGTCGGGGCTACTTACAATTTGTATTTTTTTATCTAATTTTATACATAGAAAATTATGTTAAACAGTGATATTTGCAATCATTTGATTCTCTTACAGTCTATTTTTGGATTTCTATTTATTTCGATAAAAGTACTTAATGATTACTATAAATGTATATATACCTAATTTTTGGAACTTAATAAAATTTATTTATGCCTGGAGCATCTAATTTTAGATAAAAAATTAATTATTATTATAAGACGGCTTCAGGGAGAATGCGTTTGACAGTCCTTATTTTTAATATTTTTCCCAAATACACCCCACAATGACCGTCTGTTATTGAATGAGTTTCGTATGTGATTATCTAACAATATTTTGATATTAAGATGATTACAATTCTATAAGATTCTCGTACATGCCTTATATTTAGTACCATGCATATAGTTTTCAAGTCGCAAAACTGTAAGCTTTTGCCATGGCCGCGGTAAAACACGATCATTATAGCCCAGCTAGAAAGACGTCTTTCTTACAGGTACAGCTCGTACAAGAAAACCATCTACTTAGGTTCAAAATTAGTATACCTAATCAAGTTTAGTTCCAATAAATAGAACATGGAACTAAAGGCTTTACGGAGTTCTTGTTCGACACTTTTCAAGACGTTACGTTCTCATGGGTTTGCTTATAATGCTATTTATTGGGTTGCAATTTACTAAACGAAATAAATCCCAATTCATATCATCATTTCACCTCTTACGTAACATGATAAAGAACTTGAACTTGAACAATGTTGATATGTAGGTCCCTACAACTGAGACAAACACAATTAACAACTCAAGTAAATATTACAAGATTCAAATTGTTTCTGGCGCATGTGTAGCATGCCTCTGTACAACTGTGCTCTATATGATATCTCTACAAAAACATTAGTAGTGATTCGCTTATTCAACTGAACTAAACTTAAATATTGGAAAACTAGATAAGTTCTTATATGGTTACGATAAATTCTAAATCAGTATGAGACTTATCAATAACATCACTAAAATTAAATGTGTTTTAGGTAAATTAAGTCGCCACTTATTTGGTGCCTACTAAAACTACCCGCAATTCGCCAACAATGGAATTAAACTCGTCTAATATTAGTGAGAGTGTTGTAAGGAGTTATACGTGTAAATAGAATACGAGCTATTTTATTCTGGAGAACAAGTTTATAAAGAAAAGGTTAAAAAATCCATTTATAAATATTTTGTAATATATACAACTTTGTTGTTACGTCATAATGTAATAATATACACGCTAACCATGTTGGTTCTATGTTAAAATAGAACTTTGTTGCACGTTTATTATTATTAAACAAGCCTAGTATTTAACAAAAATTTCAAAATAAAAAATTAAAGGTATTCCTAATTTTTTTGAAAATAAAATAATATTCTGTCACCCGGGGTTAGCGTAGCTTGCCAACAGTGCAAAAAAAAATCAAATCCGTTCAGTAGTTTCGGACCCTATCCAATACAAACAATCATATATTTCCTCTTTATAGTATTAGTATAGATAAAAATAGAACTTTGATAGTCAATAAAATGCAATTTATAGACATATATCTTTATTAAAAGAATAAATCTAGGTTACAATTTATTATAAACGTTATATACTTATCTTTCTAAACAAATACCTGGTAGTACTATGTTTTGTCTAATAAACGCATCCATTCATACATGAGATTTAATTGCTTGGACTTGTGTTCGGGCAAACCATTTTTAACTGATCAAATGGGCTTTGGAACAGGCATTATCTCAGCCATAGAACGTCCACTGCTGGACATATACCTCCCCCATATAGGGGGCATGTGCCAATACTCGCCACGCTTGGCAAGCGGGTTAGCAAGCGCAGTATGACTTCTGATCTTCAGAAGACGCTGCTGCTCACCTTCTGGTACGTGATCCCTTAGCAGACTTTTACGGCACCCGCGGGAAGATGGAGGAGTACTATTCTAGGCTGGTACCACCACGGCATAGGAACAGGCATATCTCTTAGGAATTGCATTAGGTTCCGATAGTCAACGAAACCACAGAGGACAGAGGCTGGCCGACTTCCTGGAGAAAGAGGGACTCTGTCTATGATAAACGCTTTCTTTTAGAAGCCGCCTCACAGGCAATAGATCTAGTTGAGCCCCAACGGTTCCACGAGAATTGAGATTGATTTCATCGTGACTATCATGAAACAATTTTTAATGATTTATCTGTGATCAACAAGTCGCTCAATGAGCTATGCTCGGGGATTGTCTACGCTACGGGATTGAAAAGAAAATGAGATCCGTAGAACGAATGTCACCGATATAGCCCAGCGCATCAACACGTTGATGTGGCAGTGAGCGGGGCACATAGCTCGAAGAACTAATGGCCGTTGGGGTCGAAAGGTTCTCAAATGGAGATTGGCAAGTGCAGCATAGAACGTCCACCGATAAGGACAGACACGACTAACATCGCTAGAAAAGGCTGTATGCAACCGAGAATGGGGGAGGCATATGTCCAACAGTGCACGTCTTATGACCGACATGATGATTATGTAAAATACTACTATTATAAGTGTGACAGTATGAATGATGGATTGTTAGCTTCCACCCCAGAACAGTTGAATGGATCTGGATGAAATTTGGCAGATACATATTATGGTCTGGATATAGGCTATTTTCCCAGTAAAACGTACGTATCCTTTGGGGTAACTGAGGTAACAGGAACAAACTGTAGTTCATTCGGGTGTAATAACATAGCGTAGCTATTTATCTGTAAAAGGGTAGGTGCGAGTATCTACTACAATAAATAAAACAAAAATATCAAAAATAATACGAAAAATTGTAATAATCAACAAAACAATTATGAATATGTGGCACATTACTTAAAAGTAATACAAACTAGCGACATCACATTGTTTTTATAATCACTAAAATAATATTTGGAATTAACGATAGCATTGCTTTGAATACTCTCAAACCGCCGCGCTGATGGAAAAAAAGGCATTTGTCAGTGAAAAATGACAAGAGTCTTACTGAATATGATGGTCCAGTAAATGCTTTATTTTGGGTTGATTGCCCGAAGTAAAAACATGGCCACTATGGTGTCAAAATGGCAGTACTTACTCGTTCATATTGGTAATAGTAGATAAACACGAAACATTCATAAAGAATCAGACGCAGTGCGCGGAACATATTGCATAATATGTTGTTGGTGATAATTATGCTGATCAATGAAACTGTCGTTAGTGTAAAAAGCTCTTATTTTGTTTAAACTAAAGACTAAGGAACGAAAACCCTAAATATTATTTTGAAAAACTTTAAACCAATAGAATCGATTGTGTTCTATTAATTTTTATACGTTCATAATTGATATCAAAACTTTTATGCTTAAGAACTTTAGAATTTAGAACCATGTTAGGTGGTTTTATTGTACAACACAATTACAGGCATAGCAGAGATTCTAGTTCATACAAACTAACTAAAATAGTCATAAACAAGATAGTCGATTACGATAGAATCCAAATGAGTATGATTTAAAATTGATAAACTAAACTTAGATATTTTTTATCAAAACGTAGGTAGTTTTAGGTAAAATATGTCAACACCATATTTGGGTCGAATTAAAGAGATATGTAGGACATTGACATTGTAAGGAGGTATACTAATTTGAGTGTTAGTGTATACAGAATAAGAGCTTTTCATTTTAAAGAATTTCGGCTAGTCTGTGTGATTAATAGAATTGGAGCCATGTTGGAAAAAATCGACATCAACGACAGTAAGGTACATACAAGGGGTCAATTCGGGAATTTTCGCGCTATTTTATTTTTTTGAAGAGTACTACCGTTTTATCAGGTCCATATAGAAATTAATATTAACCAATAACTCTAATGCCAATAATTACCCTTACGAAATAATCTAGAATAGTTTATTTGCTTACATCTAGAAATTCAGATCACATTGAATATATGTATACATATAATAATGTCTAGTCTCATAGACAATGCTAATACATTGTTCTATCATTGGTTTTCACATTTTAGCGCCTGTTTTGACAGACTTCTAATATATATTTTTTGTTACAATGAAATAAAAAGAATACCCTAACTATTCTCATTTATGAACGAGACTTTATACGGGTTTAATACCCATAGATAAAATAATAAAAAGTTATCCTTAGGTAACGGAAGCTTGCACCACCCTGCATCAACCATCAACCTGCCTAGAACCTTTTAATACAGAATAGGCAGGCGTTTGACCACTATCTCACCTGATGTTAAGGAATCATGCGGTGTGAATAAACAACGCTTGCCTTGAAGATGGTACAAGACAACCAACCATATTCGGTTGTCTTGCATCATCTTGTTATTGAAAAGATTTTATCGTTGAGGGAATGTGAGAAGTTACTGTCAAATATGGTTGACTTAATCCACCCAACATTTGTTGCCCCAAATATTTGATAAGCAAAACAAATTGCTTCCAATATGCGAAAAAATAATTGTAGAAATAATTTTGTCGAGTATGTTTGGTGCAAGCTGTCCGCTAGCCATTTCCATCCATTTATAAAATGAGCTTCTCACAAACCATTGAACATATGACAGCAATCAAATGATCTTCTACTTCTTAAATAATGGATTCTGTGTCACATTTCTGCCAATATCCGTTCATGCTAGTTTCATAAACCATGTGGGAAATGAATTAGGAATCTGATCAGTGAGAAGATTCTTTCTAGACCATGACTGCAAATAATGTCTGTGTCAACTTATTTATAAACGATGTACATTTGATATTGTCAAAGTTCCAGTGACTCGATAATCAGTAAGAAAATCGTAGCTAAAACAATTGAACTGCGTATTGTTATTTTATCGAGTACAATTCTGCCACAGTGATTGATAGTTGCGAGTGAAAATGTTAAGTTATTCATTTGTTTATAGTAAATAGTAAAAAAAAGTATAGGCAATGTATTAATCTACATATTAATCAACATATAATTAGTGTCACAAGTAAATAACAGATGGGATATATTTCTTAAGCCGTATCTTAGACCATTACCCAATCGCGAACGCAAACACTTTGCGAGTTGTCCGTGATACAGACACTTGCCATTGAGGTTAGTTTGAATGTCTGATATTTGTATGCTGCAGTTGATGAAGAAATAGGGCATACAAGAGAGCGATTACTTTTCCAGCGACATCTTGTCGAACGAGCGAGCCAAACCGCGTCCTGAAATAGATAAAAGTAGGTTTAGAAAACTATGAAACAACGAGATAGGGTTAGGTTTGTGAATGTTATCATCAATCGGACGGCCGATGCGATGGTTCGATCTTCACCTCGCGTTAGAACTTTTGGCATATGTAACATCTATACCAAATTCACAGCATGGTCTTAGGCTATTTTACAGTACCCACCTGACCAGCTAGCCGCGTTGAGTTTGAAAACACTAAACAATAAGTGTGCCATTGAGCCAGGCAACGAATCCAACTTCAATCACATCAACTTAGATTATGCAGTAATCATAGTGATCAAATTTTAATGTAAGACCTTATTTTTTGGTTTAAGTATATAGTTCCCAGGAAAAGCCCCTATACAGATAAACTTGAAAATCAAAACATTACCAAAATAGCAAATTTTATCCAAACCATTGGAGCCGTTAATAAAATACCAACGCATAAATGAAATCTAATTGATGTATATATATTTATACTGTATAGATCTAGCATTTGACCAATCTATCTCACGACGATGTGGTCGAAGATGTTATAACGTTAGACCTAAAATGTTCACTGGCTCTCAAGGACTGCAGCCTGAACAGACTATGAGTTTGGTGACAGTTTTTCTAACTTGAGGGTGGTAGCTAGCCAGGCGGGTACTCGAAAGTACCATGTTGGGAATTTGATAACGGTGTTACCCTCACCGGAAGCTCAAGCTGTTGTTGAGGATCGCACCAGTGTCCGTCAGTTTAATAGCCGACGCTCCCCCCGCTCAGCTATCATCGCTTCAATACAAGCTTATAACAAACATTGACCTAATGAAAGATTAAGTGACTAATGAAAAGGATCAGAGCAAAGTACTCAATAGTGACTGTTTATATACACAGATATTGGAAAATAAAAGGCTTACCGCGTCCACGCCCGCCCATCAGGCTCGGGAAATTGGCTTCAGTCAGTTCCGGCGCTGGACGGATGGCCTGCGAGTCTGAAATTATCATATAATTCGTGTACTTTTCTCATTGGCAGAGGAAGTTTAATTGAAGATTTGATTTGGGAACCCCATGATCTCGATACATGGTGTGTGACAGACCACCGTTACTAGATGATTCAAAGATATCCATAGCTTTCGAAAATTGCTGATTTTATAACGTGCTAAATACTTCTGGGCACATCTTGACGAATACCTTCAAAACTCAGAACATCTACTGTATCAACTATCTTCATATAATCATTAGTATTTCCAGGTACAGCAGGGTATTCTTTATATCTAGGCGACAAAAAATATAAGACTACAAATTAAAGTATAAATATTATTGAAAAAACCTTTCCGTTCCATTTTAACAGACTTCAAAAAAAGGAGGAGGTTCTTAATACGACTGTTTTTTATGTTTGTTACCTCAGAAATTTCGATGGGATGAACCGATTATGTTCATTCTTTTTTTACTTGAAAGTTGGTGGTCTCCGTGAGGTCCCATTTAAATTTCATCAAAATGAAAGCGGTCAAGCGGTTTTTGAGTTGCACCCCAATAACTGATAAGTTTTAGAAGATTATTAATTTAAATCAAGTTGAGAATACTCACAATCAGTTTTTGGCAGACGCAGCGGCTTGTGTGTCCGATGCTGTACACTAGACTCTGTAAAAAAACGTGTCTGTATTAGTAAAATTCCTATTTGACTTGGGGGAGCTTTTATTATTCACATAGAGGGCATCCATAGGTAAACAAGAAAACTAAATAATTATGTGAGTACGTCAATAGAGTTTGGCTTATGATTATCACACCCGCATGTACTATAGGGTAGGTAGTTCCCATCCCCTATTATACTATCTATCCCTACCAGTTACTATTCGTTCTCTATCGTTAGTGACAATTCTAAATTCTGTAATATTGACAACTATTTTCCCGATTTACACATTGTTAATAAATCCAACGGGGCTTGATCCTCTCGTGACCACGACCAATGCAACTTGGTCGAAACGTCGAGGTAAATAAATTACTAAATGTTTTCCACGCAATCAAGTTTCGTTCGATTTATTAATTCTAACTTCTTATTTAAATAAGCTATCAAATTTACTATAGACACACAGTCTATGAAAATCAAACCACAAAAGTGTCCACTCGCCAGTGTTTACTTATACAGGTATATAGCTCTCCAGCTAATACAAAATTAGTCCACAAGGGGGTATTGACTTATTTTAATAAACGACCTTAACACCCTAGCTGTAGCGTTGTTATTGTTTTGACGGTGCCGTTTACGAGCGGGCGATTACACATGTATATACGAGACTGTAAGGCGACAACAGTCAACAGATATCCAGACAGACAAAAGAACCAGACAGTAAACGGTTAATTCTAAGCTTATTGATTACTAGCTGGGCCCCGCGGTTTTACCCACGCTTAAATGGTAAGTGGTAATGATGATATTTGTGTCTTCCCGTCATCCCACGAGAAAAGTAACCTATATGTTACAGGGTATAAGGTTCATTCCAAATTTCATGCAAATCCGTTCAGCCGTTTCAGCGTGAAAGAGTAACAAACATCCGTACATACAAACTTTCGCGTTTATAATTATTAGTAGGATAAACAATCAGGACAATGCAGCGTAAGCGTAATCGTCAGCGACATGGCTTGCGAACCCGGGGACCACGGTTGATATCCCGGCTGGGGCAAACACTTATGTGACAAGCATACATTTTTATTTGATGTTTATGTAATGTGATTGTAGTTGTCCATGTTCATGTCATGGTTACCCCAACACAGAGAATATTAGTGCGGGGATGAAAGCGTTAGCTGGTTTCAGTGGAAAACCTGAGTCGTTTCAAAATGAATCTTATGCGCTGATTGTGATATTAATGGATGGATAGTGAATACTTACTATCTCCCCAAACAGAACTGGAACTATCCAGGACTTCATTCACCATAGATGTATTGCATGAAGACAGCTGTACAAAATATAAGATTTATCATTATAACATAATTCATTATAAAACAAAGGAAGCCTTTCATCAATACCAAGCGGAAACCATTTAATGGAGTTTAGTCATATAATGTGGATTATAATATATAAATAATAAAATATAATTATATTATATAAATAAATATATGATTCACTGTTTGCTTTCCGAATAAAATGACCTATGTGTCATGTCATGAATACACATATGTTTCTTCTTTTTCTTCTTCAAATTAGAATGTGTGGTTCTTTACATTATGGTGACATGAGAAATGAAAATTTAGATACCGTAATGTTCAACATCATTAATTATTAAAATCTACATATTTACAATTTAAAATAAACGGTTTTGAAGGAGAATGTTGGTGAATTATATTAAAATTGTATAATATATTACATACCACACTCCCTGGTGCGTTAGATCCCAGCATCTCTTTAGTGTGTTCCTTGTATGCGAGGACGCCCTGCACATAGCAATAGAGATTGTTACTACACAAATACATTACAGCAATGCATAACATTTTGACGTTGACATAAGCAGAAAAAGAAAGAAAATGGCAGCTCCGTCGGCCAAATATTGGTCAATCAAAATTCTAATGGCCAATGTCCTATGAACGATCACTCCATCAATATTAAAGTATGACAGAGCAGAAGTGACCTGTATTCATAATTGATAACCATTTAGTTACTTTCATGCATATGAAGCCTTTAACAGTCAACTAGATTTGGTTGTATCTAGACCTAGAAGAATTATGGTTTCTTAGAGCATAATCTGATCTGGCAGGTTGACGTGAAGGAATATTGGAGGTAAATGAAACGCACGCATGGCAACTAATGCTGTTAGCGCCACATAGCGCAAATGTTTCGAACGGTCATTCCTCGCTACCACTATGGTTTAAAATCGGTTACTGCTTTATACCATGTTTCTGATGGTGCATGACATACAGAGTTAAGCGTTGCCTAACCGCAAGGCAGTTCCTGACGTTAGGGCTATTATAAAATTCAAAACTTTTATTTCAATGAAACAACATGTTTTATGATTACATTTGAATTGCTCTTCTTTGCCAAAAAAATAAGAGAGTTGGCACCTAGTGTTACAATTCAATCGTTTGGTATACCCAACTTCAAGTCATATTTAATTAGTTAAGGTAATTTATATAAAGTACTGCTATACGCTAAAGGGCGCATAACGCTTCCTGCTTATCTACTTATAGCAATTAATAGATGGAATTAATGGAATGCAATACCAAAATATAATCATTGGCCGATCAGACCATACCACAATAGATCAGAACATACTCCAAGTAGGACGTTAGAAACTTTTGCTTCCTCATAAAATAAGAAATATGTACTTACATCAGTATCGACGTCTGTCGGGATATGTTTCCCCGGCACTGGTTCGATTCCTGCGACAGGACAGCACTTGTCGAGAACGGTGTAAGCCCAGCGAGTAACGCGGGACTTCGTACATTCCATTGATTTGTCGACCTCTTCGTGTATCTGTACATAACATACTTCTTTACACTGATATGTTCATACATCGTTCGTCTGCATAGAAAAATATAAATAGGAAATTCGTTTTGTAAGTTTAAGACAAATGGAATGTTTGTCTCTTATGTTTGTATGTTTGTTGCTCCTTCACGCTGAAACAGCTTAACAAATTTGCATGAAATTTGGAATGATAACTTATATGCTGGAGCAAAACATATGTTTCTTTTTATCCCGGAAAAAGTAAAGTTCGCGTGCGATAATTGAGGTAGCGGGAAAACCGTAGTCCACGCGGGGCGCAGCTAGTGTATCATAAATAGATAATATGCTGCAACCCATGTTGTTGTGTGTAGATTACATAATTATTGTTGTGTGAATCAATGTCTTAAAAAACAGTTATGATAAGAAATGTTATAGATTCAAGCGCTACTTTGCGGAATTAAACTAAAATTAATTATTGTGTAAATTTAATACACAATGCTAGCGATGCTCTTGTTCTACTAAAATTTTGGAGAATAAGATAAGTAAGATAATTTCTTATTAGGTTACGATAAAGTCCATATTAGTATTAAATCAAAAACAACTCTAATCGTTTTATTAAAATTGCGGATATTTATAGGTAAAATAAGTTGCCACTTATTCGGTGCCAATCAAAACTTCCCCCAGTTGGCCAGGACTTAAATTAAACTCTAAGATAGATCGTTGTATGGAGTTATAAGAATGTGAGTATTAGCATAAATAGAATACAAGCTATTTCATTTTGAGGAATTTTAGCTTGTTCTAGTGATTAACAGCATTAGAGCTAAGATTAAGCATTAATTCCGCGAGATAAATGCTGCATGCAATTTACGCGGGGGGAAAGGAGTGGTGCACACTGCATCATTGCCTGGAAAAATGTATCTTGCTGAATTAACATCAAGTATTGAATATTATTATTAATTATACTATATATTATTTTAATAATTGAGTGGTTTACATAATATTAAAATTTGACTTTCAACATACTTATCCATGGATCCTTCCAACCTTTTCTACGAAATAAATAAAAATGCTACAAAGATTTTTGTGAAATTTCTACACTAGTATCTTTTGAATAAAGAAAAAGCAGTTCAAGGTATCACACAAACAATGACTTGATCACAACTCTGTCCAACCCATTGCTTTTCTGTCAATTGATAGAAAAATGATACTTACTTTGCATCCCATTCCAGGTGTATATTTATAAAGGTCCTTCTTCAGTTGTGCTGCGGCAAGAGTCAGCTTCGGATAACCTTCTTCGGCTGAGGTTTTAATGGCGTTCACCAAGTGGAAAAACAGATTCTCCAGTTTGTAAATACGCAGCTGTGATTCATCCTCGCCTGTAATAATAGGTGTTAAAGTATGAAATTAACGTTGTGTAGTAATAGATACTTTGAATTGACATAAAACAGTCATAGTTTTAGATTTTCGAAGGAATCTTTTTTACATGCACTAGCTCGGAACAAAAGGCTACATCATCACATCATTGTGATGATGTGAATAGCTAGTTTCTCTTTGTTTGATCTTATGGTTTATAAAATGTCTCTTAGCTCGGTGTGTCGCTTGACATAGACCTCCTCCAAAATTTACATGAGGTTCACCTTTTAAAAAAACATACAGGTCGAATTGAAAACCTCCTCCTTTTTTGAAGTCGGTTAAAAATGTGCAACATTTGATTGTCGACTATCCTACATACTCCATTGAACATTGGATGGATCCATCTATGTATTTAATTCACTGGATGAATCGATAAATGAGAATGTAGTGCACATGCAGTGTACATTTCAGTATTTATGGATTTAGATAGTATAGATACATGGTAAGTTTGCTGTATTCAGATTAAGCTTACTGTATTCAGGTAAAACCTGTCACGACCCTATCAGTTCATGTGTCCACCTCGTCGGTGGACTACCAATGTTGCACTTACCAGTGATTCGGCCATTCAGTCCATACCAGTTAGCTACCCACTGCCATGTCAATTTGTAATTTCGTTGAGCTATGGCTACTTTCGCTCTTGGACTCAACCCTATAAAGAAACTCCAACCACAGCACCTTACAATGGCTGGTTATACTTTTTGAGCTTGCTTATGATGACCATAGTAAAAACCACAGAATAATAATTTTAAGTCAGTCCGACTTGGACATACATAATATGTGTGTGATACTGATGAGAGAAAAATAATATTACCTGCACTCATACACAACTGTCTAATAAAATCTTGACACTGTTCCACTTTGTCAGGCATCGTGTACATCGGTGGTATCGGCTTGTGTTTGGTTTGGCGCTTCAGAAAGTCTATTATGTATGAAAGCATTTGTGGATAGTCAGTACGCTGGGATTCATCAGGCATCGGCAGCCCCAGCTCCTGCGCTCCCAGCTTCACGTCTGACGCATATCCGATAGGCATGCGACCTGAAATATTAATCTTATTACATCCAGTGACTAACCCAAAGTGATGCAATACGACTTTCGTTTGTAGTCAATTAATAAATTAGTCTTGCTTTGAGTGCCCTTTATTTAAATTGTCCGATCGGTTGGTTTTAGCTAGAGATGCCGCGAATATTTGTTATAGCGAAAAGTCACATACCCACTCGCTATGGCGAATAGTCAAGTAGTTCTGACAGTTGTTAGTGCATAATCACAATATAGTTAGGTTACCTGGGTGTCAAGTCTACTAATTCAAAGTTCATATTCAGTCTGCTGCGAGGCCGAGCCGATACCAATAAGACAACGTCAAAAATCCGTAGTCTGCTAAGTCATAGCAGCCTGAGTCTATGTTGAATCTATGCTCGGCCTATGACGATTTAGTAGGGCATTTGACATTTAATGTACTAACAGACTACAGAAATAACGCGCTGTGTTATTGAATCTAGAATTGAATCAAGATTGATTCAATATGGACGAATTAAAAATAACAGACTACCAAAGCTGTCAAATTCACCAATTGTGAGCCGATCTACCCGCAATTTTAATAAATACATCTGATTTTAATGCTGTTTATACATTCATAATCTGTTATGGAAACGTGTCGTACTGATTTGGACTTTATCGTAATCCTATAAATACTTATCTTACATAACATATTTTCCAGAATTTTAATTTAGTTTAGTTGAAAAGAGGATTACTACCAATGTCCTAGTTTGATGGAGTATACATTAATGACTCAATGCTTGAATTCGCTAGTTTATTGTAAGGGTTGCTCACCTGGATGAATATCTTTATGGAAGTGCTGATCAATTCCATTAAATATGCTAAAACGGAGGATAGTGACCTCTGCCAAGTAGTAATAAGTACCCGTGTTGCAATACGAATTAACATCAATGACGTATATATCCTCTTCCAGAATCACTGTGAAATAAAAGATTTATATCACTCAATAGCAAGGTTTACACAAGAATTTTATAGACATGTTAACATTAATATGTGGCTGACCTGGCAAACGTTGCTCTGCCATATAAATGATCAAGATGTCAAAGTACCTTCATATAAATTACTTCACGTTTATTTGGATACTAGCTGCGCGCCGCGGTGTTACCCGCGATGAAATGGTACGTGCCGTCGACGTTTTTTGTGTCTTCCTGTCATACCAGAGTAGTCTATATTTTCAGGATAAAAAGTAACCTAAGTGTTATTCTATATATAGTATACATTATTATTTTTATTTCTACATACTATATATTACTATATATCTAACTATATATCGTATAAGCTATCCTGATTCCAAATCTTAATTTGGATTTTGAAACTGCTGAATGGATTTGCAAATCCATTCGCAAGTTTCAACATGAAGGAGTAACAAACATACAGACAACAAACTTTCGCTTTCTACTCCACACCCAACATTTTTTTTGCGATTTTAGTAGGAAAAAAATCTTTACTACCTATTCTCGGATCTGTAAAATATACACAAGAAAATTCATACATATCGAGCAAACCATTTCAGAAGAGTATGAAACAAACACTATGACACGAGATTTTTGTACATTAGATTTAACGTAAATGCAGTCCTTACATAAAACAAAGTAATGTAAATTGTTTGTTAGTAAAGTAATCTATGAGAAGTGTAAAACTTACTATTATATATAGACCTTTGTTTGACGAAATTTTTTATTTCTGTGATCTCAGCCTCTTGAATTTCTTGCTCTAGTTTCTGCTGTGCCTCAATTTCAGCAAAAGATATGCCATTTGATGTGAATTTCTTTTCGGGAGCACCTCGCACTTTTTCCTTTTCACGCTTTGCCATATTCTCATACTTGGCTCTAACTCCCGGGTGGGCTTCCTATAAATAAAATAATTATGTGAGTTAGTGTGTTTTGATATAGAGTAAAACATCCATAGCCATTCGCCTATAATATAAATTAGAAAGTAATATGTATACCTCAGTATATAGTGTCAGATTAGCATCCACACTTATATGCTTCTTCATTTTAAAGAGATAGGATGGCTTACCATTAAATATGATAGGACAGTGGAGCGCAATACATATTAATGCAATAGCACATTTCAAGCGAAGTGCAATGGAAGCAGAGTATGTGGGATTACATGTTGTTATGTGCTGGCCGCCTGGCACTATCATAACTCCCAGATGAAGAACAGCAAGTCAAATCAAAACTGGTCGGAGAGTAATTTTCCAGCAAACATCACATGAGTCCTAGCGGGTTCTTAGATAATAATGATGAACGAAACTCGGGATAGTTTGCACACTCAAGTATGTGCAATAATGACTAGGTATATAATAGGTAATCCATAAGTGCATTCTTAGAGGGAAAGGTTCCCGGGTTGCTAGTGGCATTGCCGTATTAAATAGCTAATTTTTGTGTAAAATAAATGCCGCATTAGTAGTATTAAATGTAGCAACATGCTACCATCAAATGCTCCGCTAAATGTAGATATATAAGGAGTATTTATTCACATGGATATAGACATTTACCCTGTATCAACTATAAGAACAATATTAGATTTACCAAAATTCCAAATAAAACAATGGTGGCTATTCTGGTAATCACTTGAACTAGGTTGGTTATCTATTAAATAGATGCTATGCCTATGCTTGCACCGTGCGCGATGCTTTTATTGGTTAAGCCCAGGCCTTCCTTACTAAATACTGCTATTTTATGGAAGGAACTGACCATGATATTTAGCTGCGGAGAGGCAGCAGAGCTGGACGTAGCGAGGGGAGTTTATGGGGTATGGGATGGCGCATCCCATTAAGCCCCGTCGCTGGGTGCCTAGAGGCGGAAGCGGGAGATTCAGTCGGGTTCTGGAGTATGGCGCGCGTGGTGTTTAGCGTGCCATTCTGAGTGGGAGATGGGGTTGCCGATCACCCCGTCAACTAAGGAGGTGTCCGGAAAACGGACCATCGCCGCCGCGGACGTGGATGAATGCGAGATTAAAGTTAAAATTCATACAGCTCTCTAAAATTATAACAATATAATTTGAATGCTTGTTTATGTTTCTACAGGAGACTACAACTAGTAAACATTTACTTTCATTATCAAGATAGATTGGTAGAAACATACATTGATTTTGTAGATGCAACCAACTTTTAAAATGGTGCAGGCGATCTTTAGCATCAGGTACATCTCCTTTACTGCCATACTACTGCCTTACTTAAATCCTGTAGTAATTTCTTTACATTAAAGGTTACATAATCATCAAAGGTCACTGCAGCTGTACCAGCTATCTTTACCCATTCTGAAATGAACCTCATACAATGAGATGAAAGCACTGAACAACTTCCTATGTGACATATTTAGGTTGCAGTTATTACACATGTTCCTTTCAATCTGTGTTGGGAGGTGAGCCAAGAAGTGGGCCAAGTGCATACTGCTGTACAAAGGAAAAGGGTCACGACAGGAATGAAAAAATTGCCCTGGTATCAGCCTACTCAGTGTGGTAGGCAAACTGTATGGGAAGGTTTTGATTAAAAGGATCATGAAAGAAACAGATGAAAAAATATGTGTTGTCAAGCTGGCTTTTGAAGGGGAATGGGATGATTGAATCAGGTAATTTCTTTGCTGTGCATAACCGAAATATGTTCGATAAAAAGCCATAATGTTAACTCCACATTTGTAGATTAGGAAAAGGCCTATGACAGAGTGAGGACGAATGAGTTGTAGTCAGCATTATCTATGTATGGAGTTAATGGTAACCTGATTGAAGTGCTGAAATCTCGCTATGATGATTTCAGTGCTTGAGTTAGGATAAATGAAACATAAACGTGAATCATAATGAAACATGAATGGTTTAGCATTGAAAAGTGCTAGGAAGGGATGTGTAGCATCATGGTGGGTGGTTGTTCAATTATTCAAATACATATAATTGTCTAATCAATTTGAAGGAGAGTGAATTTGGAGTGCAAATGAATGAGTTACTTATCAAATGACTTCTCTATGCAGATGACCAAGGTATATACAAACAAACTATACAAGGTATACCAGGCAAGGTCTGGATGTGGGCCGCTTCCAACCAGTCCTTGTGGAAATCAATGGGGGAGGCCTATGTCCAGCAGTGGACGTCCTATGGCTGAGATGATAATGATGAAGGTATACTTACATCATCAGCAAAAGAGTTACAGGAGATGGTAGCTCTCCGTGAAGATTAAGAGAAAAAGGGAATGAAAATAAATGTAAGCAAGACAAAAGTTATGATGTTTGAGAGAAATGTCGAAAGGACAGACTGCAATGTAGTTATTCATTCATAATTCATTCATTGCAGCCGGGTTGGCATACACAGTATGGTTTCCTATCCTCAGAAGGTGCTGCTGCCCACCTCCTGGTACGTTATCCCTTAGCCAACACTTAAGGCACCCACGGGAAGAGATGGGGAAGTACTATTCTACGGCCGGTACCACCACAGCACATGTAGTGATTAAGGGTTTATATATTTGGGGCCAATGTTTACAAAAGATTGAAAGTGTGAAAGTGATATTGAGAGGAGAGTAAATGTGGGAAATAAGATGAAAAACGATCACAAAAGACCCAGCCTAGACTGCCAAGACCCAGAGGTGGGTGAAAAGTGGCAGATCATGATAGCATTTTAAACATTGAATTGTATTAGTTCATTGTTTGAGATGCATGAAAAGTCATGCATCTCAAACAATGAACTAATACAATTCAAAACTCCACCTATGCCAAAACGAATGCGAAATGTGATCGCTTTGGGAGTTTATAACTGTTCCATAGACCATATTGAACTCACTACATGCGAGTATTAACAATTTACTCTGCATCACTAGGCGAATCACGACCGCGTCCGCGAGCGCCCCGTATTATCCTTGAAAAAGACCACCGAATGTGGTTGAAACTATAGTCGGAACCCTCTGACTTATTACGTGAGTAACTCCCGTGTTTTATACATTGATAATTTACTCTGCACTTATATGTATTGACTCTGCCATAGTCGAAAGGGAACTAATATTCAACTATACCTACTGCAAGATGTTAAATCAAATACCACATGTCAATTATCTTGACTAAGGGAAATTTAACTTACTATAACACTAAAACAAATGAAATGCACAAACATATCAAACAGGATATCATAGAAAACTTGACTAAAAATGCAATTTATGAGGGTCTTTTACGTTGTTATTCTCCAATAAAAGGAGGACGTCCTCATATAGAGGACAATGAATAGCTTTGGATTAATACATGGCGATAAAATCAAAGCAGTCTTCGTTCGTCTGTGTTCTTGCAAAAAGCATGCCGTGTTGACCACGCATTGATAGAATATGAGGCAATAAGAATAATAGGATGCCATACCCGCCATGACGGATCTGCTGCCTGTTGAACCTCCGTTAAGTTCTGGTATATGATACCTTTCTTCTTTTGTTCTTCTCGAAAATCTATCATAAAGAAATAGTAAGCATTTCTTGGTTGTTTTTTCGGCATTTTGCAATCAGGATTCAAATAGTATAATGCCACAATCCGTTATGACTAAATCCAAGTGAGCGGGTATGGTCAATCTCGCTTGGAGAACAATTACTTTGAATTTAATTAATCTTAGATTACAGTTCACAAATTATACATTCTTTCCATAATTTGTCGTAGATAAAACTCTAACTGCCACTAAACGACTGATCCCATTTCTAGAGAAATTGAAATGCTTGTGAAATACTTCTTCTGACTTTTTTTTTTTTTTTTTTTTTTTTCTTAATCCCTTTTTGCGGGAAAATGGCGTCGCGCGTCAGCATTTGCCAGTGTCGTGTCATTTGCGAAATTTTCTTATGTGAAGTTTCTCTCTTCAATAAATGTCTTCAACTCAATTATAATTTCTTCAAAATGTTGAGTCTTCTTCTTATGGTGTAGTATATTAGCGCACATTATTATTTACAATTATAATAAAACGGGGAAACGAGGTAGGATTAGAACAATAATTGCGAAAACGGATTTACGGGAAAAAGGATAGGGTCAGACGAGGTAGAGGACATAATAGGTATAGTTACTTGCATATTATATACATATATTACAATTTGATATCATTAGCTTCTATGTAGGAAGCTAAGACTTTATAAATAGAAATTGATTGAGTATATAGTAAACAGAATATATTAGTAGGTAGTGGGACACGGAGGTCAATAAGATCATGGAATAGCAGTGCGTGATCATATCTTGCACAATTAAAAATAAGATGATTGATCTCACCAACATCTTCTCCGCAATCGCACATATCAGAGTCAACAATACGGAGCCGAGCAAGATGTGCAGGAGTGCACATGTGACCCAGCCTCATTCGTATCAAAACAGATGTTGCGCGTTTACTAAGTTTAGCCTTAACAAACCAGGGCTTCGCTGGGATTACAGGTTGAAAATTATGGAAGTATTTGCCCTTAAGTCGTGCACTACTGATCCAGGCTTCACCCCAAGCATGATGCAAATCTATTTTTGCAAGAGCAGCAAGATCCTGAGGGTAATTTTTAAATGGAAACATATCGCCATCTATGATTGCTTCGTTAGCGAGTTGATCAGCTTTTTCGTTTCCTTTTATTCCATTGTGACCAGGAATCCAGGCAAACGAAACAGAATATCCTCTGTCCACACACTTCATAAGTTTTGTTCGGATCTGTATTATAAGAGGCGTGTATGCATTTCTTTTAAGTGGGAATTTCATCAAAGCTTGTAATGCACTCATAGAATCCGTGAAGATTATGGTCTTAGGCAGTTTCATAATAAGGATATATTCAAGGGCTTTGTAAATACCATAACATTCGGCAGTGAAAATAGAAGTTTGGGGAGGGAACTTAATTTTTTCAACAATATTATACTGTTGATGGAACAGGCCAACGCCAACACAATCAGTATTGGAATGTTTCGAAGCATCGCAATAAATCTGATGCGAACCCGGCCATAATTCATCAATAGCATTATTTAGGTATGTATCGGCAAACAGATCCATTTTAGTAATGCCTACATTTAGTGTAATGTTAGGTGTAATTATAAGAGTTTCAAAGTTAGTTTCAAAAAGGGGGAGTTTGAGTGAGGAGTGAGTACCTGCTTCAATCGTTTTGAATTTTCTGAAACTGTTTACCAGGCAAGGTAAACGTTTATGGCACCAATATTTTGATATAGTGATAAGATGGGATATATTAGACAGTTTTAAGAATAGTGGGTGATCGGAAAACTGTAAGATTCGACAGAAAAATCTATCTGCCAGAAACTGTCGTCGCAACTGAAGAGGAGGTTCAACACACTCAACTTGTAAAGCGTTAATCGGGGAACTTTTCATAGCTCCAGTTATAATTCTAAGGGCCTTTGCTTGGATGCCATCCAATCTCTTCACGCCGGCTATACTACATGGCTCCAATAGGAAGGTCCCATAATCAAGGACACTTCTTACTAGAGCATTGTAGACCAGCTTTAAAGAAAATGGGTGGGCACCCCACCATACACCCGATAAGCATCTAATAATATTTAGTGCCCGTTCACATTTCATTGCAACGTACTCACAGTGAGGCAATCCAGTTAATTTTGTATCTAAAATTAATCCTAAGAATTTGGCTTCTGTTTTAATAGGGATAGGTGATCCATGATATTCTAAAGTAATAGGTGGTGGCATACGTTGCCTCGAAAATAACATTCCACAGCTTTTGGATACCGAAAGCTCTAAGCCGTTATTATCTAACCATATATTTAGGTTATAAAGTGAATATGAAAGAGCAAGGCTGGCACTATTAATGTTATTACTGATGTTGTATAATACTAAGTCATCTGCATATTGTAAAATTGAGGTTCCTCTGACATGTTTTTCTAAATCAGACGTGTATATATTGTACAAAATTGGGCTAAGCACGGATCCTTGCGGGATACCTCTCCAAATAGTTCTCTTATTTGATTCTAACGTAATAGACCGTCCAGACATTAAATTTATAATAAACCTTACAAGATTAGGTGGTACTTGTAGCAATTTAAGTTTATTTTTCAATATCAGCAAACTGACGTTGTCGTATGCAGATTGGATATCTAAAAAAACCGCCACAACTGAATTATTATTGGAAAATGCCATTCGTATATCCGAAACAAATAACGCTACACTATCAAGGGTACTTTTACCCTTACGGAATCCATACTGTGATTCTGAAAACAAATTTTTACTTTCTAAAAACCACTCCAATCGATTTTTTACCAAATGCTCTGCAATTTTTGTAATTATAGGTGATAGAGATATGGGTCTGTAGGAAGAAACTTCAGAGGGATTTTTATTGGATTTTAGAATAGGCAACACTATTTGTGATTTCCATGTTGACGGAACGTCACCTGTCAAAATGACCTTATTTATAACCTCCAGATAGTATTTTAAGCCATTTTCTCCTAGATTTTTAAAGAAGGAATAAGGTATCCCATCTTCGCCTGGTGCAGAGTCCTGAAGGCCAGAAAGAACACCTTTGAGTTCGCTTAGAGTAAAAGAGGAATTCAAGAAGTAACCATCATTTCCTGATTCTTCAGGAGGCCAAATTAATTCAAGTTCTGGAACAAACGGAGGAGCTAAATGATCTAAAAACTCATTGGACATAGATGGTGGGATTGTTCTAAAAGTGGAATCGGAAGTACTTTGCCTAAATCGTCTGATATAAGACCACATCACTGAGTATGGTGTGTTTGGAGAAATTGTAGTGCATACCCGTCTCCAACCTGAAAATCTTTTCTCAGTAAAAAGTTTTTTAGTATCGTTCATTATTTGCAATAAATTTTGGAAATTTTCATCTGTCATGTTTAAATTATATTCCACCTCAGCTCTTTTCCTTTTTTTAACAGCATCTGTGCATTCACTATCCCACCATGGAGGTGAAGGTAGTTTTCCATCTGAAGTATTTTTTATAGGAAAAGATACATCAGCTGCTTGGATTAATAACGCAGTAAAAGCAGTGGAGCAAAGTTGTGTATTAAGAGTTGTATCTGGTAAAGTTTGCAAATTATTTTCGACATATTCATTAAATATATTCCAGTTATCTTTAACTAACCTGTATTTCATTCTTGGTAAGAGGACTGTCTTCTTATCTTTTTTACCTAAGAAAGATATAATGATTGGAAAGTGGTCACTTCCGCAAGTGGATGAATGTGTGTACCAATTTAACCGAGAAGCTAATGTTTCTGTAACAATGGTAAGATCAACTGAACTTATATTTTCATTTGGACGGGTACGACGTGTAGGTACACCTGTATTTAAGATACATAGGTTGCGTTGATCTAATAGATTAATTAATGTTTCCCCATACAGATTGGATGTGGAACTACCCCATGACCTATGATGGGAATTGAAGTCACCTAATAATATATATGGTTTAGGTAATAAGGTTAATATGTGATCTAGAGTTTGGAATATAGCAGAAGATGGGTATGGAATGTATACAGAAGCAAAGCAGATATTAGTAACTATGGCTGCAATCATGTAAATGCCATCATGTTGGGGCAAGGAAATTATGTTATAAGTTAAATTATTTTTAATCATTAAGGCGACTCCATCATAGCCATCACTTCCATCTTCACGAAGACAGGTAAAGCCTTTAATTTTGAAGACAGAACTTGGACGAAACCAGGTTTCTGCCAAAGCAACAATTGAAGGGTCATATTTATTGATAAGATACATGATTTCTGATTTTTTATTATTCACACTTCGGCAGTTCCACTGCACCACCTCATGTGGGTAGTGCTGTGGAAGCGCCGCAGTGTGATTACAGTTATTCATCGTTTTATGGCTTAAATCCATGTTGGGTATGGATAATTTTATTAAGTAGGTCGATAATAGGGGCAGCGTTGTTCGGTTTGAGAATGTGGGACTGAGATAGAATATTTATTAGGGCAATAATTATATTTGTTAGGGATTGTTCTTCATTTCCAGATGAATTTGTAATATAAGCACATCCATTCGAAGGGGATGGCATATCATACTCTTTTATTAGCTCTTGATGAGCTGCTTGATCATACCCTTTGGTAGGCTGATGTGGAGAGCGGGGTTTTGTCGATACAGTTTTTCTGTAAGAAATTGAAGATGTGGATGGAGGGGGCATATTGGCTTTATTTATATTAGGACGAGCTGTGGTTATTTCTGCATATGATTTGGAAATGGGTGGATGGAGTTTTGAAGCTTCTGAGTATGATACACAACATTCTGCCATTGACTGTTTTATCCGCTTTTGTCTCTCATGTTCAGGGCAATGTTTATTGGTTGCAAAATGTGACCCAGAGCATAAACAGCAGGAACCGTTACCTTCTTCAATGTTGCAGCTATCGGAGGTGTGGGCTTGGCCGCACTTATAACAGCGAGGTTTTGATCTACACTGGACTTTAGTGTGGCCAAAGCGACAACAACTATAACATTGAATTGTCGGGTATGTATAGAGTTCTACAGGTAGGGCATTAAAGCATATAAAAATCCTTTTAGGTAGGACCTGTCCATCAAAAGTTAAAACTATGGTCTGTGATGGTTTCCAACTAGGTGTGCCATCTACAGTAGTTTTGTAATTAAGTCGTCTAATTTTTAATATTTTCCCACATCCTATGGGTAGGTTTATATTTTCCAGTACTTCTTCAGGAGACCATTCTGATGGAACTCCACGAACAAGGCCCATGCGTGTGAGGTTAAATGATGGGATGAAAGCTCTTAGTTTATTAGTTTTTAAACTTTCATGGTTAATAAATGCATTAGCATCTTCAAAATGTGTGAATGATAGGGAAATTCTATTTCTGCCTATTCGTTTCAGGCTGCCATTCACAATATTTCTGAACCTTTGCCTTTGCAGAAGCTTGCCAAAAGCAATAGGATGCAGAATGGTGCCATCCTCTGGATTTAGCTGCTCTCTTTGAACATGCACTAGATATGGAGCTGCATCATATGACTCGTACAAAGCCCGACTCAGGGGCTGAGAACGAGGGTTTGGCTGGTTGATAGTATTGATAGAGGGGGTAGGAGGGATTGGCTGGTCCATGGTACTGTTAACGACAGTATCATATTTCAAAACTTTGTTGTCTTTTTCAGTGTTAATTGAATTTTCCTGAATAGAATCGACGGAATCACATGCGCATTCAGTCGACTTCGGCACTGCCGTAGAGTTACGGTGGCATTTTCTTTTATTGCAGTGTTTGCACCTCTTGCTCGGACGGACTCGCTTCAGGGATCGTGACGACATGGATCCATCCACAAAGGACCCATCCGTCTCCATGCCCGATTCATTCGACATTACAGTAACGAAGCATGCCGCAGGTGGGACTGAGCCCCCTGGGTCGGGGGGCTCATCCATCGAAGGAAGTAAGGAAAAAAGAACTTACCGAGTTATATATACACAAAATTATTAATTATATACAAAATAAGGAAAAAATAATTACAATTATTACTCTACTGACCACTATTTGCAAATAAATATTAATTAAATAAACTTGAAAAATTAAACGCGCCCGCCAAGTTTAAACGTTTCCCGCGCTTTTCTTCTTCTGACTTCTGACCTTTTCTTTTTTCTTCTACTGCATCATACGTTTATACCATAGATCAGATAGAATACATACTGGTATAGATAATAATCAACCCTACAACCATAGATCAGATAGAATATATACTAGTGCATACTGTTGATAAAATATCGATATATCGAAATATATATATTTTATAAATTACAATACTGCAGCTCCTAATACGATATATCGATAGTTCGATATTGAAATAACGATAGTCAATATTTTTTTTACGTAAATGTAAGTTATATTTTTTTTTCGTAATTTATATAATATACAAAATCATCTTAAACTTAATCTACCGTATTTTATTTATGAAAATTAAGTTAACCGACACTAAATAATTTTTGACTTTTTTTTATTAATGAAAAATTAGAACTAAAAATCTAGTTTTGAAAAATTCCAGGTATAATTTTTAAAATTTTAGCTACAGACTGACTTACGAGTTTTTTAAAAAATAAAGCCGATATATCGAGATATCGAAATTTTTATTTCGATATGTCGAACTCAGATATTGATATATTTAAGAATATTGATATATCAAATATCCGATATTTTACAAAATATCAACAGTCCTAGTGCATACTTGCATTCGAGATTAGCTATGCTAGGGAACGGTTAAAAACGCCCAAAACACTCTTGTTCCGCGTTCGTTTTGGGCCAGGTAGGGTTTTTAACTGTTTTCATTCACCATTTGACATGCATGAAAAGTGTTAAAAACGCTACCGTGAACCGACACTTTTGACCCACCTCCGAGGCTGTCAATTTAGTTTGTGGAGGCTGGGTCTGTTGGGAGCGTTTTTTGACAGCTGAGAGATTGACAGCTACAGCTGATTTGAATAGATATACAAACTTGAAATAATGCGTCCGTATAAAGTTTTCTTTCTATTCCCAATACGAAAATGTTTATGATTCAAGCTATTATTATATAAATTGAAACATTTTTAAGCCATGAATATTCAGATGAATAGTCGTACTTGTCAGTTCTCGTGTAAATGACGTGTATGCGTCGTTCGAGTTGGGAAAGATCGTTTTTGCCACTGACACTAACTTATGCGGACGGTAACGGTAACATGCGTTCTGAATTATTACCTAGCCCATCTCGAACGCACGGATACTAATATTGTCTTTGACTAGCTTGACTCTTGTGCAGCGTTGCCAGTTTTACGTCTTTATATGTAGATCTACGTATTTTAGGCCGATTTTGCGAATCTATATACTTCGGTCCCAAAATCTACGTATCTTTCATCAAATTTGACAAATGTACAATATAACGTATTGAGGCTGAATTAGCATAAAAACGATCCGTATCATTCTAACCACATTCTAACGCAGGTTTGTCTCGACAAACTAAGGACAAAATAGAAAGTAAGTATAAGTAGCTTATGTTTGCCATCATTATATTTACCATCATAGACCTGTGACTCTTGTGAGTGTGTCAAATGAAATGTCTCGTCACGGCGTACATTATTTGACTATTTTATTAAAGAGGTTTTGTACAGAGATTATATTACATTTTGTTGAGCTATTGCATAGCTTCTATCGCGGGCCTTGAGCGTAGAGACCAAATCCAGAAATTCCGTAACGAAAATAACACACCCCCCAGTCCGACCGGCATAGCGGTGATACTTTTTAGTTTTGCCATCTATCGATGAATAGCAGAACTTTTAATGGCTTTTTTGAAATATCACGCTTGTCTGCTTAGTTCAGCAACTCGCCTTTAGGTGGCATTGGTTGTATCGGCGTTACTGCATAAGTTATTTATATATTTAATTGCATGAGTAGATAAAAAATGTAATGCAATAGCTTTACCGCGGCAGTCCCCGAGTGCCACATATTTTTTTTTTCGGGTGTTCTTATGTGATCACCGTTGAGTGACCGTTAAGGTAAAGAAAATGGCTTAAATGGCAAATCTGCACTTCTGTGCTTATCGCAATTTCCAAATCCTGAAGAAAGTAATTCAGTTGCGGTAAAGTTTCTTGGTCTCGCAATGGTTTGCCGTGGGTCGCCGTGGTGATACTGGCTTAAAATTGTACTCCCTCCCCCCATCTCATATCCCGAGAGTGCCGTAAGAGTCGGCTATGACATCACGTACCATAAATTTTGCCAAATTAATTTTTAATTGAGCCAAAAAAACTTGCGGGAATATTAAACTTTTCGCGCCCAAAACGTGAAGCCAAAACAATTATTAACAAAAAGTGTACAAAAGAAGAGTATCCAAATATATATTATCGAACATATTCGGACTGAATGAGTGGCGATGTCTTAATTTCATAGTTAAATTCGTCATTATATTTTCGAGCTTTCTGCTCAAACTACTTGACTTCATTATTGCTATTATTTTTTAAGTCATGTAACCAAGTTGAAGGACACACTGTATAAATTATCATCGTCAGTTAGTACCAAGATCATGTAAAAGAGGAAAGTAGTAAATAGTTATACATGTGCTTTAACTATTTATAAAGATGCTTATACCTAGAAATTTATTACAGAAAGCTGATGTTTTGACCATTACCTTTTAAATTTCATTAATTAATTCCCTTTGGTCGTTTCTTTCTGTGAAAATACTTAAAATGTTATTAATATTGAAGTCAAAAAGAAAAGTACATATTATATTTAATTACTCTTCACATGCAAAAAGTACAATTCTAAGTATTTATGGAACCTGGCCTACATCTTTTAAAATCTAAATTGGTAACCCTGCTCTTGTGTGAAGCTGTGTGGTATGGTGTGCGTGTGGGGTGGTTTACGGAATAATAATAATGTAATTTAATTTTTTCTTTGATTATAATCAAAGAGTACCGATTGGTACTAATAGACTACTTTGGTATGGTTCACTTCAGTGGGTTCACTGATCAGAGTGATCAGAAAGCGAAATCCAAGTTAATCACAAATTATATAGATATGTCTAAAGAGTGTCCGAGAAATCCAATATGCAAAGCAAAGGTATAATTTATGAATACCGGAAAAATTGAAAATAAGTCCTAAAGCGTTATCAGCATAGATCAGACAGAATACATACTAGTTAGTTGGTAGTAGTAGTAGTAGTAGTGGAGTCCGAAGGAAAAACGAAACATCGTTTGACATGACAAAATAATTGACATTTGACTGAAGTAAAGTAGTCAAAGACAAATTAAAGATGGCGACCGATGAAGCTTTATGCGCCCCTTTTTTTTTATTCACTACTATGAGCTCCTAGAGAATGTAATACTGAGTATCCGTATGAGCTGTCACAGCCGTGAAGTCAAGTACAAACCAGTACAAACGTAGGGTGGTTGTGTTTGTGTGGGCGATTTGTACATTGCGGTAAATCGGAAAACTATTTACTGAAATCTCGCTTTGTTTTCGTGTTGTAGAGTAATTAAACTATTTTTTTTATTTACTAATAAAGGTACTCTAGTAAGTCAAAACATATATTTTCTTAAAATTATATAGGTACGGGCCTGAACTTATTGACAATTTTCTGGAGTATAGTGGTTACCAGTTATTGGTATGTATGCTGTGCACTGTGTTATTTTCGTGAAACGGTAATAATATTTTATAAAAAGTACATTACAAATAAAGTATCGGATGGCCAGCAGCACGTATATACATTACCTGGTTTTAAATTGGCATTATCCGTCTTACTGTAGCCCATTAATAGCCTCTCCATATCGGTTAATATATTAGCCAAATTGCTTCTGATACGTTTTTTTATTTTGGGATTGTCTTGGTTGTCTGAAAAATAAAATAAAAATACTGTGTAGTAATCAGAAAGAAAGAATTGCTCATCCTGGCTCAGGCTATGTTTGTGGAATGTTATCAATATCATCATATCAATATACCTATTCAATAGTTTGCATATATCCATTCGCTAAACTCTAGCAGTAAGTAGGGTTAGAAGTTGTAAGTGTTCAAAGACACCAACCTAGTCTCAAGTCTGGGCCTTGAATCAAGGTCACATGACAAGCTGAAGAAAATTATGCTCTGGTTTTTTTACAAGACCTAATCACTAATATGTCTATTCTATAGGGGAATGAATTGTGAACTAAATTATTATTGTTATATTATTATGAATACAAAGTAATTTATTAGCTAAGACACTTAAGTAATAGCTGTGCCTCACAGTTTCACTCACATGTACCACAGTTTATCCACCACCTCAGATATTACACTGGAACCAGACTATCCAAGATAAAATCATACATTAGTCATAAAATTACAACAGCAATTTAGGCATGATAATGTAACAGGTAGATAGAGTGATTTTCACATTTATAATATTCTGATTATTATGGAGATTCTCCTATAACTTTATTTTTTTAATAATATATTGGTAGATTTTCGAAAAAATGTAACTTGTTTTTTCAGGATGCAATAAAGAAGATGTTTTGTAGTAATTCACACCTTTAACTTGAATGTAATCAAAAATTTGTGTAATGTTAATGTTGTAAACCTAATGTTCTGTTGGACTAAAGTACACCCACTTAGAACAATTTTGAGCCAATAACATTCTATAGTGTATCCTGTAGGTAGGGATCAATGAAAGAGGGTTATGTCCATCTGTGGTCTCACTATGACTAAAACTAATTTAGCAATAATTAGGATAAGAACTAGGGATGGGCAAATGTATGAAATGTATTGATATATATTGTATCAATATTTTCAAGCAATATTGATACATGCAGAGTAAAAAATATCGATATTTCTATATATCAATATTTTCATCTCAAAACATGATTACCTGAAAAATTGACAAAATATTGCGAATATTATATTATCCTACTCTACTCTAAGACTATTCTTAATAAGAAGTCTTAGAGTTGCATACATAATTGTACACAATACAAAAAAAATTAATTGGAATGTAAAAGAACCATTCATAATACTAAGATGAAGATAAACTTGTTTAAGGCTACCTTTGAGTTGAGAATGAGCAATGCATTCTACAATTTAGCTGGGTTGCTAGTGTAAATACTGACACATAAACTTCCCAGTAATTCTCATCTTTTTTGTTCCTAGGGATGAGAATATTTCAATAATTTTGAAAAAAAATGACTATATAGGTACTATTAGCAACCAAACTAAAGATACTATCACAATTAAAATGAGTACACTGTTCTCAGGCTCTACTGGTATCTAATTTTGCAACATAACTGCCTAAGAATTATATTCAGTAGAACCTGATGGGTATAGTTTCTTATTATGAATTTTAAATTATAAAAAGGAATCACCCAGCTCTCTGAGTTATTCTTGAAAACAACTTGTTTAATTATAAAAAAAATAAGGGCAGCTGTTCTGAAGATAAATGTTTGACTACTAAGAACATACTTCATCTTCAAACAATACTTATTGTGTTCTTGAAAGTGTTTACAAACTATTGGTCTCTTGCATAATGCAGTTAAAAATTATGCTTATGACCATGATTGTTAAATACTAGTTTTAAGAAGAGTATGCTGGTTATTGGTTGCTACTCTGTGAGTTTTGTAGAATATTATTTGAAAATCATTATGCACGTGAAACAATAACTATTTGGTAATAAAGTTATAAAGTAAAGTAAGTCTGATGCGGTATATATTATAATAAAGTAAAAAAAAAGATCTTTGCTAAGTTATAAAATCCAATGGCCAATTCTATATTACTTGTAGTGCTATGCAACCTGAAAAGTATCCAGATTAGCAAAAAAATATTGTATAGTCATGTAATTAACACAAGTGCCACTGGAGAAGCTGTGCTAATGACTCAGGGCCATACTCCATTATATACAGGGTGTCCCAAAAGTCAACGTCCAACCGAAAACCCAAGCTAGGCCTAGTTGTGGGGGCTCTCAAAAAAAAAGAAAAAAAAATCTATCTCATGTAGTTTCGAAATGACAGCCATTTTTCTTAAATTGACACCCTGTGACGAGTTTACGACTACTGGGGCTACAAATGAGCTCTTTTATAATTTTATTTTTGTGTGGAGTAGTCTTAAGTGATGCTCCTACAAATTCCAATTCATCATTTGCACACAACTTCATTGGAATTTCAGAAAATATCCGTTTTATACCGAACCATGACGTGAAAATGACTACATCACTAAACTTTGACAGTCTGTACTGAAAAAAAAATCTACTATGCAATTTCGGCAAGTGCCCTTAACTCCCGTCCCGCTCTAACATTTCTTCGTCTCTTTCTTTTAGTAGCGTCACTATCCCGCTCTAACTTTTCTTCGTCTCTTTCTTTAATTACACCTTACAGAACGCCTAGATGATATTAGAATAATTTTGAGAAAGTTTTATGACTAACTAATAATAAGCTAAATATCGACTTTCTTAATTTTTTTTTTCTCGTCGTCTAAGAAATAATTTAGTAAGTATTATACCATTTTGGAAAGCCCATTAAATGCGCCAACTTTTAAGGGCACTTGCCGAAATTGCATAGTAGATTTTTTTTTCAGTACAGACTGTCAAAGTTTAGTGATGTAGTCATTTTCACGTCATGGTTCGGTATAAAACGGATATTTTCTGAAATTCCAATGAAGTTGTGTGCAAATGATGAATTGGAATTTGTAGGAGCATCACTTAAGACTCCACACAAAAATAAAATTATAAAAGAGCTCATTTGTAGCCCCAGTAGTCGTAAACTCGTCACAGGGTGTCAATTTAAGAAAAATGGCTGTCATTTCGAAACTACATGAGATAGATTTTTTTTTCTTTTTTTTTGAGAGCCCCCACAACTAGGCCTAGCTTGGGTTTTCGGTTGGACGTTGACTTTTGGGACACCCTGTATAATATAATAAATCTGAGGAAGATAAGCTCAGCTAGTAGCTTGACTTGGCTCACAAGCCCCACCTTTCCTAAATTAAATATAGAATTTTAAAAAAATGCCTCATCTTAATTGATTATGATTCAAAGTAAAATGTGCTGATAGCTGATAGTTGTTTCGGTAATGTCTTCATTGCTAAGGTCCTCAACTAATATCTCAAAAGGATCTTGCTAAAAATATTAGATCAAGGGCCAAATAAACAAAAAGTAGGTTTTTTATCGATTTTAATTAAAATAATTGTAAAAAATTAACCAGAGTTAAGAAAGAAATCAATTAACAGTAATTGTGACAAGAATAAGCAGTATTGTGTTTGTAAACAGCAAACATCAAATATCCTCATGGCATTCTTATGAATACAATTGCAGTACAATTTACACATTATTGTCTCTTAAATATGCAATATTATGTTACTGTTCACTTACTGTGATCAAGACTAGTCAATATTTAACCGATATTCAACTATCCAAATAATCATTTGTTTGGATAGGTGTGTATATTTTGTAATTGATGCAAAAATATATGAAACGAGTTTATAATGTCAAACCATAATTACAGGTATTGTGTTTCCATGGTTGATTTATTATTTAACAACTATCACCTTTAAGGTTCCATAACACATTAGGAAAAAGAAACCTCTGTTCAAACAAATAGGTTTTCTTTTTACTTATAATAAATTTGCATTTGACAACTGTCTCACCTAAAGTTAAGTGATGACGTTGTCTAGGATTTAGCACGCAAACTTAGAATTAACATACTTAAGTACTTTGTATGTACATTTTTTAAAGATGGGTTGATGAGTAACTGAATTGTTTTTAAGGGGTTGATTTACCTATATTTTATTTTATTACTTTGTACTTACTGATATCTTAAAGTATAATATATATCAAACTTAGATTGCAGGCAATGGCTGGATATGGGTTGCTTCCAACCAGACCATGGAAATCAATAGGGAGGGATATGTCCAGCTGTATATGTCCTATGGCTGAGATGGTGATGATGATATCAAACTTAAAATATACTAGAAGGATTGGCTTTAATAATTAGAGTTGGTGATCACAATGGGTAAAGAAGTTGGTGCCTTAACTATTTTTTTCTTCTTTTTGACGTGATAACGTTTTATAAATTGATGAATGCCAAAATGAAAAATAGTAACGTTCCGCGTAACGTTCCACCTGAGTTTTATCTAGATCTAGATAATATAATCAAAGTCAAAGTCAAAGTCAATATCAATGTCAATGTCAATGTCAATGTCGTCAATGTCAATGTCAATGTCAATGTTATTATTGTTATTCTAAATTATTTTTATATTATGTTTGTATCAATTAGAAATAAATTACACAAAACGAAAAAAAAAATGTCAATGTCAATGTCAATGTCAATGTCAATGTCAAACCTCCACGAGGCCAGGAACGGCGGCAGAATCGGCCGAAAAGGCAAAAGTAGTTAAATACAGCGGTCTCGGCGCGGAATACAATTTTGTTCCTTTCGGTGTCGAGACCCTTGGCCCGTGGGGTCCTAGCGCGCTCAACTTCTACAAGGAAATTTCCAAGAGACTGGTTGAAGTCTCAGGAGACCGAAGAGCTGGCAGCTTCCTCGCTCAACGTATTAGCCTAGCAATACAAAGAGGAAACGCTGCCAGCATCTTGGGTACAATGCCGCAGGGGCCCGTTTTAGATTTAATTTAGTTTTTATTAAATGTTTAAGGTTTTTATTTTAAGTTAGATTATTTTATTGTTATGCTAAATTATTTTTATATTATGTTTGTATCAATTAGAAATAAATTTAATAAATAGACATATATGTCAATGTCAATGTCAATGTCAATGTCAATGTCAATGTCAATGTCAATGTCAATGTCAATGTCAATGTCAATGTCAATGTCAATGTCAATGTCAATGTCAATGTCAATGTCAATGTCAATGTCAATGTCAATGTCAATGTCAATGTCAATGTCAATGTCAATGTCAATGTCAATGTCAATGTCAATGTCAATGTCAATGTCAATGTCAATGTCAATGTCAATGTCAATGTCAATGTCAATGTCAATGTCAATGTCAATGTCAATGTCAATGTCAATGTCAATGTCAATGTCAATGTCAATGTCAATGTCAATGTCAATGTCAATGTCAATGTCAATGTCAATGTCAATGTCAATGTCAATGTCAATGTCAATGTCAATGTCAATGTCAATGTCAATGTCAATGTCAATGTCAATGTCAATGTCAATGTCAATGTCAATGTCAATGTCAATGTCAATGTCAATGTCAATGTCAATGTCAATGTCAATGTCAATGTCAATGTCAATGTCAATGTCAATGTCAATGTCAATGTCAATGTCAATGTCAATGTCAATGTCAATGTCAATGTCAATGTCAATGTCAATGTCAATGTCAATGTCAATGTCAATGTCAATGTCAATGTCAATGTCAATGTCAATGTCAATGTCAATGTCAATGTCAATGTCAATGTCAATGTCAATGTCAATGTCAATGTCAATGTCAATGTCAATGTCAATGTCAATGTCAATGTCAATGTCAATGTCAATGTCAATGTCAATGTCAATGTCAATGTCAATGTCAATGTCAATGTCAATGTCAATGTCAATGTCAATGTCAATGTCAATGTCAATGTCAATGTCAATGTCAATGTCAATGTCAATGTCAATGTCAATGTCAATGTCAATGTCAATGTCAATGTCAATGTCAATGTCAATGTCAATATCAATGTCAAAGTCAAAGTCAAAGTCAGTCAGTCAAAGTCAAAGTCAGTCAAAGTCAGTCAAAGTCAAAGTCATAAATGATTATGACGTTATCACGTAAATCTATCGTCCGTAAACCGACTTTACAGACAACCAATTTTTTTTTATCACTATCTTCCTAAAATATCTTTTTCAGCTTGCTTCACCATTTTGATAGGCATAAGACAGGAGCCTATTGACTCTACAAATGGAATGTAAATAATTATACATGCATACATAAATAATACAGTCGATAACCATATGAGTATGTCTGAGCTATCGCGAGTTTCTTCCATAATTGTAATGTAACAAACCGACTAGGACTCACATGCTAAACACTGGAAAATTACACCGACCAGTTTCTTACTTATTTGCAGTTATTCATCTGGGAGTTGATGAAAATGAAGAACTGCAAATAAGTTCGAAACTGGTCAGAAAGTAATTTTCCATTGTTTAACACGTAAGTCCTAGTCGGTTTGTCACATTACAAGTATTATGTTTTTTTTAAATTTTCATTTTTAGATTATTTTTTAGATTATATGTTTTTATTTTGTAGTGTAGGATGTATGTATTACACTCCCAGACACACTTTGCAAAAAAAGTCACGCAAATATACCATGTTTCCTTAATATTGTTGTAGCCATAAACCATGTCATCATAGCGCAATGATGCGGCGGTGAAGATGCGACGCTACTCCAATGGTCACATGACATTCAACGACTACTTTATGATGTACTTGGCGAAATGGAAGCGCGTCGCAGTAGCTCTACTTATCGTGTGGATAGTCGTCACTTATCTCGTGATTTCACCACTCAGGTAAGTCGTCACTACGTTTTGTCCTCGATTGCCACAAGGAATTAAACGTCTATTAATGAATTGGCTGAAATGGAAGTGCCCCCATAGTACGTAGCTCTACGCGTTACCGTCGTGACTCTTGTGGTAAGTCGTTAAGTTACCAATCTCATGATTTCGCTACTCACGGGTGTGATTTCTAAGCCGCGCCGTGTCATCACTACGCCGTGTCGTCACTACGCCGTGTCGTCATTACGCCGTCTCGTCACTACGCCGTGTCGTCACTACGCCGTATTATCTATTGTATAGTGCATGACATTCAATGTTTATTTAACCATATTATTATTGAAATGGATACACTGCGCTGTAGCTCTACTCGTCACTCGTGTGGGTAATTATCACTATCTCGCGATATTGCCACTCAGGTGAGTCACTATGTTATGTACTCTCGCAAAAATGTTTAAATGATAGGTTTAGCTAAGCACTAAATGGTTGACTTTGGAATGAATTATGCTATTCTCAAAAAGACGATCATTATGATGAAGGGGAAGGCAATATAATTATTTGCATGATTATTTGTTAGCCGTCTGTAACTTATACATACATACTCATAGACAGAGAACTTTATGTTGTATAATCAATGAAACAAATTACAGCTGCTCTTTATTTCCAGGTGCAGCGGGGGATCAGATGAAGCCGTCGAGTTCCAGGAGAGATTAAAAAGGGTTTCGTCACAACTAGAAACACTGAGGCAACAACACAGCAATCTTATTACTCAAATCAGAAGATCCTCCAGGTGAGTGAGATTTATTTTTTTAATTACTAATAATATATAAATTATTTAAAGTTTTGTGTCAAATCATGTTCTTAACTGATAGATATATAAATTGTTACACTGGTTATCACCGCCGTGTATACTTATACAAACGGTCGCTGTGGCTCAGTGGTCAATGACATTACTTCTGGGTTTCTGGGACCCCGGGTTCGAATCCCGGCTGGGGCAAACATGTATGTGATGAGCATAAATGTTTGTTCTCGGCTTTATAACATTAGTGTGACTAGCCGGACCCCGCGCTGTCATCCTCGCGGACGTATTGGTGCATTGCCAATCGTTACACACCCTTATGTGCATTCACGAACTTGTCTTTACAATGGCACCTTAACTTATCCGACGGCATCTGGACTATGACAATAACCCAGTTACAAAGTAAATTGACTAAATTGTTTGTTAATCGCTATCTCGATGACGGATCACGTGACCATGCTAATGTGATAAAACTACACTAAAACTACACATGATGGGTGTAATTCGTCGATAGATTACACTTGCGTGTCTATTACGCGATCAGAAAGAGATAAGGTGTAATATTATGTCCATGCGTGTTAAAGGTCAATTTAAACCACTGCTTCTATGTATGCTCATATGACGGTCGCCTTGGCTCAGTGATCAGAGACACTGACGAGAGAACTGCGACCCCGGGTTCGAATCTCGGCAAAGGCAAACATTTATGTGATCATAGGATTTTGTTTTCGGTCTTGGATATTTGTGTATTGTGATTGTGTGTGTACATACCTCCCGCGACACAGGGCATCCTGATACGGGAGTGGGAGTGTGAATGCGTTGTTGTTTATTGATAGCCAATATATTATGTAGTTCACTAACTACCTTCCCTGGTTTTACCCGGGAATTAATTAACATCTATGAAATATTTAATAAAATAGTTTCTTTTCTATGGATCCGGTAAACGTTTTCTTTTACATATTATAAGTTTGCGTTTGACAACTGTCTCACCTAATGTTGAATGAGATATATAATAGACAACTCTCTTAATGCTGCCGGATCCGCCAGATTACTGGACCCGTTTTTCCGGATTGCAACCCCTATATCCAACATTCCTTGACTGTGGAGGCCACTTACGCTAACAGTATCCATTTATTCTAGTCTCAATGGCCTCAAAGATATCGAGGGTCTGTTCCTGGACGACCAGGGCCCAACAGAGGAGTACGAGAATCTCAGGCGGAGGATATACTCCAATACCAAAGAGCTGTGGTATTACGTCAACCATGAGCTGGGGAAGGCGGCGACTGAAGATGTCAAGCCGGATAGGATACAGTCTATATTGAACGAGGTGGCTGATAGGAAGAGGTGAGCGCTTTTATTAGTTCTATTCGGTTTGAATAGGGACTTTTATTGAAACATCTGTTGTAACTTATATAAATGTAGTAAATGCTGGTGCGTTTTTTTTTCGGAGATAAATATTGGCTATAATCTTATACGCTGGCCGGTACAGGTTGACGAATGGGCTAGCCCTGGCCACCCCATCGTAGTTTTCACATCGGCGTATAACTTGAAATATCGACTGAGCTTAGACTGTTCTCCTAATCCAACAACTGAAACTGACGGTCAAACAAACCCTTTCAAGTATAGAAGCCAGCTGCGAACTCTCCAGTCGATTGCTAAGAATGTTGTTCAATACAATAACATGTGATGATAAACAAATTAAGATAAGAGTATTTGTAGAATTGTTTTGTTCTTTGTTGATCACGTCGACTGTCATTTTGGCCTCATCGTCAAAATTTGGTGTCCAGATCTCTTCTATCAGACCAAGAGAAGCTTCCAGAGCTAGACGGTTTCCACGAGTGGAGACGGAACGAAGCGGCCAACGTCAGCGACCTGATACAGCGACGTTTGCATAACCTGCAGAACCCGCCCGACTGTAAGGAGGCAAGGAAGCTTATATGTAACCTTAACAAGGTAAGACACTCAAAATTATATTTGATAAGGCCCATTACTTTGATCAGGTTCGTACGGTATGCCAAAACTAGGTTCACTAAGGGAATGCGGATATCTTCTATTCATCCTAGCGGTGTAAATATCAGCTGGTCTCATCTGGCAGCCGTTGGTTCCATCCCCACCCTCGGCTTTATCTTCCGGTGAAGGTAAACATCGTTAACAAATCTTTCTCCTTGAGAGCCAGTAAGCGTTTTTGGTTTATCGTGAATCCAATTTCGACCACTGACCATCAAGTGCGATAGTGATCAAACGAAGTGTGATCAATATCTATAAAGTATAGAAAATAAGATAATTCTATACTAGTTAAGGCCTAAAAGTCTATATGGAAAATATTTTCACAAAAACGTGTCAGAGCCCAGATGTGCTAGGAATAATCAACGGAACAAGAGACAACCGTTTATTATATTTCTGTCTGTCTATCTATGCCCCAGAACTTTCAGACACTATTGGATACAGGTGATTTATTAGCAGAGAGTGGTCAAACACCTGTCTATACTGAAAACAATAAAAACAATGTATTGATTATGATTCAATAAAACGTCAACAAGCCGAGGAATATATTCTAATGTAATAAGTACCTAATTATGGCAGCGTTTTGGCACTTATGGTTGTTTAATTTATTCAGCTCCAGATTCATGGAAAATAAGACTGTTTCATAAATGAAACCTTGTATTTGCTCTATGTGGAAACAATTTTACAATAGTTACTTTTAGATTAGGTGCGAATTTCTCATTGAATTTTATAAAATTTACCTTTATTTTTCACCCACTATATGCCAAGCCGTGGTGCTTGGCGTGGTGCGTGGTGCGTTTGCCGTGGTGGTACCGGTCTAGAATAGTACTCCCCCATTTCTTCCCGTGGGTGCCGTAAGAGTCGGCTAAGGGATCATGTACCAGAAGGTGGGTAGCAGCGCCTTCTGAGGATAGGAAATCATACTGCGCTCGCCAACCCGCCTGCCAAGCGTGGCGAGTATTGGCAAATCCCCCAACATGGGGAGGCGTATGTCCAGCAGTGGACGACCTATTGCTGTTATGAATGAATGAATGAATGATATGCCAAGCGGGTCATATAGTAGGAAATAAAACAATATGTAAATTTCATCATATTGCACCGTACGCAGCCTCAACTAGTTATACCTGCCTCCGCTCCAAATACGAGCGGCTATTATTAGAAAAATAAACAAACTCCTGTCAGCTTCCGTTACGACCTGTCACATAGAGTGACGGGTCAACCACCTGCCATAAACAGGCTGTTACAGACATGTGGAAAATATGAAATCTGTCGTGCGTATATAGGATGATAGCGAATTGAATAAACTGAAATTCACATAGTTTTATAGCCTGTTTTTTCATACTAAAAAAAGTAATTATAGGTGCCTTCGTTAATATCACGAACGTTAATAAAATGAAACTTATAATAGTAAGCAGATTGAATTAATCGTCCATTGTTATAACGGACCTCAATTAATTTACAAGGCATAATTAATTTTACTGACTGAGATAGGTGCAACAAGTTAAATTCTCATCATTACCATATTCCTGAGCTAGGCAACCCCTCAAGTGGGGAAAATCGGCAACAACGGGACCGGGCATGTGGGAGCAAAAAATGGCAGGGAGCGATCCATGACTAGGAATTTGGACATTAAATGATAGCTGATAATAGTAGTGATTCTATTGTTGAATCGCTAAAATGGTGTTAAATGAGATTTTTGATCGGTTATGGTAAAGTTCAAATTAGTATGACAATAAAAAGAAGGCAGTTTTTTTTCACACTTACGTTTTTTATCGTATCGGGCTAATGCCGACGACGTTTGAGAGTTCCTTTTTCATATCCGGGCATACAGTTTGAGTTAGCGTCGCGTGTAGTATGACTATACGAAAATTACATCTTTTTATCAAAATGCGGGGTAGTTTTAGGTAAAATAACACGTAACGGTATTTCGCGCCAATTAAAATTAGATTAAAGTTGTCTAGTATTAGTGATGGATTAGTAAGTACTACGAAATTGAATTTTAACTTAGATAGAATAAAAGTTGTTTTATATTATTTTAGAGAATTTAAGTTAGTTGTGTGAGTGATCAAAAGAATTACGACCATTTGTAGTCTTTTTTCCTACAGAATAAGTTGAACGTGGGCAGTATGAGACGGCATTATTTGCACAGGTTGAAGCGTCAATTTTTATTGAAACAGAATTTATCTAAAAAATTAGCCTGGAATTGTGTTATATGCGATATTTTAGGCATAATACATAATTAACATTTTTTTTCTTAATAATATTGACAACTTATTCAACCAATTTCGGTGAATATTTTGACCGGGACTGTTAAAATATCACCGGACTGATAGCCACCTCCTTTTGTGGCGGTCGGTTAATAAGATAGATTAAAAAATAAGTTGCGAAGGTTATTTGAGTATGTACAAGTATAAAACAGATCCTATTTTTTTTCTTCCATCATTTATAGAACACGCTTTATAAATGCTGTTTCTATTCGCATACACTTGATAATAGACTACTTAAACCATCCGAAACCTAAACTGCAATGCACGTTACTAGAATTTGTAAGCAAACATAGAAACATGTAGAGAGTATGTGTAAATGATTTTTAAGGAGAGTCCCTCCGTTAATCATTATCTGGATATAAATATTCTTCTGGATGAATGAGCGCCATCTCTTTGATATATATGTATTAAAATTTTTATCAAGATTGGTGCCCAATTATGTTTGTATATCACACCACCGATGACCACTATTCTCACGATATTGTCTATCAAAGAGTTGTCTAGAAAAAACCGCTACGAGCGATAAGGCCGCCTATTATACTACATTCGTTTTAGAGTAAATATGTAATAACTTATAAGTATCTATGGTGTACCATATTATGCTTGTAATGGTGTAATTTGATGCGGACATCGATTATTTTATAGTCTGGTATAAATAGGACACAGGCAACTTTTCAATCCGGAAAAATTTACGGTTCCCGTGGGATATCTGAGATATCTGGAAAACCGTAGTCCAAGCGGGTAAATCCACGGGGCGCAGCTATTTCTGAATATTTAGTTCACACTGGCTGCCCACACTGAGCCCTATCAAAGAACAATGATAAAACTATGGGATCATTGCGATACTAAGTTTTATATGACTTTTAATTCTATGTCGATTTTAATACCGTTTATTTTAAAATCCAAAGCACATACACTCTTATGTTTATTTACTTTGACATGTCGTCGATACTTCGGGTCAATGGTTCTTCCTCATCGTGATAGTTAAATAAGGATAAAAATATTGTATCAGCCAGAAATTGTTTACAGTTAAATGCCACGGGTTAAACGCTGGTATAAAATATAATTGCCAAGCAAGCGGTCCCTTATCAGTTATTTATGCCAGTTTTATTATTACCAACCTCTTATGACTCATTGGACGTTTTTCTATTATACGGGCAGAGCAGTTCACTAGCTGTTGCCAGCCTGTAAATACCTGAAATGTTTCAATTTGCTACAAGCTCGCAGTGTACACAGAATGCTAGTAGCATTGCCCCGTTGATTCCCTATGCTGATGAACCAGAGTGTTGGCCACTCATCGCGTCGACCAGGCTCTCTGAAAAGTTGTAAAATCCGATGAGCTCCTAGTCCCCGACAGCCAATGTCTGGACACCAAACGCTCAAATATGTCGGATAGGGCAAGGTGGTATGATATCGAAATCTCCGAAAAGATGTGCAGACGGTAACATCGCCATCATCTTCATCTCAGCTATAATAGGACGTCCACTGCTGAACATACGCCTCCCCCCATTGATTTTCGCAAGGACGGGTGGGAAGCGGCTCGTATCCAGATCTTGCCTGGGATCTTAGTCAGGTCGTCTGCGTAAGCTGACGCAGTCGCTATACCAACTAAAAATCCGTGGTTCCACCTCTACAGCCAGTGATGGGGGGCGTGAGATACGGCGAAATTCGCCTCTACCATTCCGCTGCCCACCTTGCGTGTGCACACTTTTCAAAATTTGATCTAAACAAAAAAGTACTCTGTGACCTGTTGCACGGCCCTATAGAGTTTTTTAAAAAAAACACAAGGTGATATAATTTTGATGATTGAGTGACATTGCGAAATTACTTTGTTCGCCGATGACACATCTCTATTATTCCGTTATATATATATAACTGATTTAGTGTAAATAATCTGGCGTTAAACGCTAAAAAGACTATAACTTAGTACCTGATTGGTTATCTAAATAATGCAATGTTTAAGAAATTTCTCAAAAACTCTTAATACAAAAGGCATAAAGGGCATAATATAAGTATTACTCAGTTTACGATTTTTAGATGATTAAAGATTCCCCCTGATTAGTGACAGTAGTGACAGTAACTAAACTTACTTTAAGTAAATAATTGTATAGTATTTTTTTATTATCTCCTTAAATATGTAGTAGTTTGATTATGTTGAAAATTGTAAATTGATATGCATAAGTGTATTTTTGTACCTACATTGAATAAATAAACCGAACAGGCAGTTATGAATACATAATTACGGCAAGTTCCTACCGGCTCAAAAATAAATACTGCGCTACTACTAAAACATGAATAGATTCTAAAACAAGATAGCCGTTTTTGTAGCAACTCAATAGGTAGGATGTACGACGGATGTGTGATGAAAGATAGCGAAAACTATTGGCTGGAACGCCGTGGAGTGTGAAATATGTTAATATACCGGTCAAATGGGAGTTATGGTGCATATTATAAAGTAATGCAGCGATCCTCGCAAAGAAAGAACGTCGTAAATCCATGATATCAATGCGAGTTATCTAGCCCAATTGACTATGATGGTAATGGGGCTACTCATCTGTCGCTAGCTTGTTACAAATTGATGCGGGGTGACTGTTACTCGTTCGTCGGTTATATTATAATAATAGCGGCCAGTCCCGGCTTCGCACGGTTACATTATTGAAATTTTAGTAACGATCTCTAATGTTTTCTAGTTATAAATTCTAATTGTGGTGAAATAATTTTTCAAATCGGTCTAGTAGTTTTTGTGTTTATTCGTTACTAACATACAAAAATATAAATTTTTCTTCTTTGTAATATAGTGTATTGTGTAAATAACTCGTGAACTCATTCCTCAGTCGTTATATTTATATGGTGAGGGCATTGGATTGCATAAGTTTTATTTAAAAAATATGTAACCGATCTACTTCATTCCTGGTTTAAAGAAACCATTGAAAGTTAAAGCATAATTAAAATATCGCGAGCAAAGTGCCGTTTTGTCACTTAGACATCTCTCAAACAATTATATCACCTACTAGCAGCGCCCTGCGGTTTTATCCGCGTGGCGATGATTGATGATGATGATGTTGAAAAGTAGCCTACGTTTCATGCTGGGACCTGAAGTATCTACATACCATATATCATTCAAATCTGTTTTACCCGGGTGGTGGTGAAAAAGTGTGATGATGGAGATGATGAAAATAAGCCTATGTGCAAATCCAGGGTATAGGCTGTCTGTGTTCCAAATTTCATCCAGATCCGTTCAGCCGTTCTGGCATCATTGAATAACAAATATCCATCCGTCCATCCAAACTTTCACATAATATTATAAAATATTAGTGGGATTTCATTTAGCCATTTGAAAGTGTGCCCTATAGGAGGCATGCTTAGATAAAATCTCTTCCATAAGTAATATGTTTAGATAAAAGCTTTCTACAAATTATATTATACGCGGCTGCGGAAAGTTTAGAATATATACAGATAAATTATTTATCTCGATTAACTTATACGCCATCGAAATTGAAAGATTTCTATGAAACTTTTATCTATGTCGATCGATCGACACACGTGCGAATGATCTAGGTATATCAATTGTTATATTTTAGAACGCCTACGTTATTGTACCGGAAACAACAATTTATAATGAAACATTTTTCTACTAATGTAAAAATGGCGTAACAAATCCTCTCATCAAATTCATTGGTGGCCTTGTGTAGTTGTGACCTTTTATGAGATTAGTTAGTTTACTGAATTTTATTTACTGAATACAGAATTTGATTAATCTACACGTGTATGCACATAAAAATCTGGATGTTATTAGTTTTGATGAAAACCAAGAATTGTTAATTTTTTGTTAATATACGCGCCTGGTCAGCGGTAAAATCTCGATTAAGGCTTGACTATTTGCTAAATAGACAGTTTAAGTCTTTTTTTCGTTTATTTCGTTAAAAGTTCTACATGTCTAATAAACAAATTATTTGAAGGAAAAACAACGGCTTCTAGTGGTACTTGAAACTACGACTACAGAATACCGTCCTGTCGCTTTGCCATCTAAGCTATGGTAGCACTCCACTAGCCGCCGAATGTATTCCTTACTTTTACATCTCAGGGAATGTTGTTCTTAGCGCCATTTCTCTAGCACACTGGCACCCTCCCGCTTTTTTTTTGGTATATCAAGACCACTAAACTGGAAATATATTATAGCATACAAAACTAAAGGAAGTAAGTATAAATTATTTATATTTCCCTGGAAGTTAGGGCGGCCTTTAGTGTGGACGCTACATGCGTTGACACTTTGGCGCCGTCACATCTTCCCGAGACACATGTCAGGGCTGGCGCCGCGGCTTATTCGGCGGAGCAATTGAAACTGCGAAAATATGCTAACCTAGGTAGTGGTTACATATTTGAACCTTTAGGGGTCGAGATTGGGCCCGTGGGGACCTGGAGCTCATCCGATTTTCCAAAATTTATCAGAGCGTTTGATCGATGCGACGCGTGACCAAAATGCTGGCACATATTTGGCTCAACGAATCAGCATTGCAATTCAACGTGGCAATGCTGCTAGCATTCTGGGCACGCTGCCAGCCGGTGGCGGGTTGGAGCATTTATTATCTATAGGCTACCATTAGCTAGTGGATTGCTCAAATGTTATTGTAGTGGTTGTAGTATTGTAATTAGTTATTAGTGTTTTATTTTAATAAAGGCGCCCATGAAAAAAAAGTAAATATCTCACGGTTACATATTTCCTTTTAGATGTGGTCCTAACGTGTATGACTATGTACATTACATAATTAGTTATTTATTGTAACTGTATACAGTAGCTACGAGACGTCATTATTTAGAAAAAATGAATTTTAAAATAGTAGTTATACATAGAATAATATGTGATTAAGGTGCTTCTTAGTAAATAAATTTTTGTCTTATATTCTATAGTAAATAGATAGTAACATGTATGTATGGCCGTGGTGGTACCGGCCTAGAATAGTACTCCCCCATCTCTTCCCGTGGGTGCCGTAAGAGTCGGCTAAGGGATAACGTACCAGGAGGTGGGCAGCAGCGCCTTCTGAGGATCGGAAATCATACTGCGCTCGCCAACCCGCCTGCCAAGCGTGGCGAATATTGGCAAATCCCCCCTATATGGGGGAGGCATACGTACAGCAGTGGACGCACATGGCTGAGAAAAAAAAGAAAGAAAAAAGTATTATTTCACACAAGCGATGTTTTATCAAGGTAAGCGAACTGCGGTCAAAAATATCAAAACTCTGTCGTAAAGGATTGTAGCCGTCACACATACGATAAACTGGCCAATGCCTTAGCATATTTGTTTTGCAACGGGGAAGATTAAAAGTATTTCTGTCTGTTAATCGACAGCCCGGACGGGGAACTCTATTTTTTGTATGAGCTCAGGACAGTCAACCACATTATTTAAAATATTATAAAGCATTATAATGTCTGATATCTTTCGAAGCTTTTCAACAGAAGTGATCTCATGGTAACGGAGTATATATGTATATACCCTTATCTCTAGACACAGACTAACTTTACGTATCATTTTCCCATATTGTGAATTCTTTGTTACAGGGCTGCGGCTTCGGTTGTCAACTCCATCACATAGTCTACTGTCTGATATTCGCGTACGCGACAGAAAGGACCCTTATATTGAACTCCAAAGGGTGGAGGTACAATAACAAAGGCTGGGAATACGTGTTCCATCCGTTATCAGACACTTGCACCAACGCGTATAACGACAAAGTGTTACAGTGGCCAGGTAATTAACTTAATTGTATTGTATTCGCAGTTACAAAGGTTTTTGAAAACTTTTTTAGCGGCGTTGTGCATTTTTGGTTGGGTAAAAAATGTTACACTCGCGTCAGGTCACGTGACCTGATCTGAAATTCGTAAGACGGGGGAAAGCAGACCGCCGCGACGGCGCGGCGTAGGAGTGGTAGTAATATCTCCTTCTCTACCGCGCGGCGAAAATGTACCTGATTCTGCTGCTTCGTTTAAGCGGCGCAGGGCGCTTGCGCGAGTGTGCGTGTGAGATATTAAAAAATGCTCAACGTTAATGTTCAAGTTTTCACTTCTGCCGGCACTCCCGGAGTGTAACCCGTTATTTTTTTTGCTGTTTGTACTTTCTCCGTACTTACCGTAACTCAAGAATGAAATTTCAATATCAAAAATGCTCAACGTTAATGTTCAAGTTTTCACTTCTGCCGGCACTCCCGGAGTGTAACCCGTTATTTTTTTTTGCTGTTTGTACTTTCTCCGTACTTACCGTAACTCAAGAATGAAATTTCAATAGCACGGGGTGGCTGAATCTGCTCCATTTATGTCGGAAACTTGCATGTGCGCTTGTTAGGATAAAGTATTAGAGCGGCCAAGTAATAAACTTGTATTTAATCTGGGGTTAGAATGGATTTTATCACAGTAAGACATTAGATGTTTTATAGTTGCTGGCTGTGAGGATAGAATTTTTTTTTTTAAAAGTCCTGCCCTGAGACTCCGTTGTAGTATTTGGTATTTAAATAAAAGTTTACCAAAAAGGATTGACGGACTACTACTATACATATTATGTTTAATACACTTTGAATTTTGTAGTCTGGCTGCTCGGGACTTAAGCGTTTTTTGTTTTTGTAATATCGGTAAATACCCGTAGTCACAGGTCTTTTTTTGCATTGGTTGCCGTGTTAGAATAGTGATTGTATTTACAACATCATAATCATCATCATCTCAGCCATAGGACATCCACTGCTGGACATATGCCTCCCCCATTGATTTCCACAAGGACAGGTTGGAAGCGGCCCGCATCCCAGCCCTTGCCTGCGATCTTAGTCTGGTCGTATCTTGTCGGTGGCCGTCCTATGCTGCGCTTGCCAGTCCGTGGCCCCCATTCGAGAACCTTACGAACTTTCGATTGTATTCATAACAGTAAGAAATATAAACGATCCTAACATTGAATTTTATTAACTGTGTAACAAATGTTCATGTATTGTTACAAGTGTTACAGAGGCGAAGTAATTGACGTAATTGCTTTTAGACTTTGATGAGAATGATTTTTTTCGTAGTCCAATATTATAATAGCAGCTGTGTCAATTAATTCGCCTCTGTTTGTTACACTTCGTCACACAGCACGGATATATTCAATATAGGTGGAAAAGGAATAGAGTTGTTTTTGAATATTATTTAGAAACTATTTTGTGACGAAATAATGTTATAACATAACTTTGTACCCTATACAAGAACTTTGGCTCAAATGAGAAAAGTACGGCAATAAGTGTTTTTTTAATACTTTATAGATGTAGCGATTGTGGCACTGTTTCATTTGATGTTCAGTGACGATTGATGAAGTTTTGTTGATGACAACTGTTCTGAAACGTATCACCCCGAGCTCTATTCTGCAATTCAATATACTCGAAAGTACCCTACCACCATGCTGAGAATTCGATAACGGTGTTACCTTCACCGGAAGCTCTAGCCGTTTGTGGGGATCGAACCGGTGTCCGTCAGTTAGACAGGCGACGCTCCCCTCGCTAAGCTATCATGGCTTCAGATATAACATAGATTGAGCACACTATGAAACTTAACAGCCTACGGCCTTTTGTAGTGCGATATTAATTAGCGTCGACCCGTGCCGGACATAATCTGTTTAGAACGAATAATTAGCGTCGAAGCGTTCGTATCGCCATCTGTTGAATAACTCATTGGACAAACTCTTAATTATGGATAATTAAGAGTTTGTCCAATAGATGAGTTGTTAAATTGTTAGAGTACAACTCTCGTTGAATACTGTTCATGTGACCGACAAGATCTCCCATGAATACTAGGTATATTTTATATCTGAATTGTTTATCTCAAATATCATGAGTGCTAGCCGGTTCTAGAGAACCAATTCAAAGTAAACAAGCCACAATTAAGTTAAAAAATCGAGTGAACCCACCATGCCAAAGAACAAACCAACAACGAATGAGCGAATGACCTTGAACCAACTGAAGAAATTTTATTAAACATTTATATGTTTTTCACATTGTCTTTGGATACTTATTTAGATTATTTTATGCATACATATTCTTGACACAATTTCGTTTAGAAGGTTCTTAAATATTAATAAATGTTACAAATTGATTAAAATCTAAAGTACAATATACTATACAAATTTACATATGCCTCTACTACATTTTAGTCTTATATGTAATTTTAGTTATTATTATCTTTGCTGTAATTTTATATTATTGTGTTTGATATAATTTTATGTGTTGCATATATAGTTAAAAGATTAATAATAATCATTTATTTTTCTTCTTCATGTTTAGTTGTTGGTCAGTAGAATCCTCTTAAAGTTGCCCAATTGGCTCTTTTCTTCACTTATACCTTAAATAACTGAGTAATAAACGTATACACATAATATGTACATAACATAATGCGTGTAATGAACTACTGTGCAAGCACTCGTTTAATCTTGTTGACATTAATTGTTCGTTTGATTTTAATTTAACTTCATTGCACGGTTTTACGGTTATGTTTAGATTCGGAGCGAAGTAAATTTGATAAGGAAATATCGATACCTCTGGGCTTAAAGGTCGTAAAGGACATTCGATCGTATATGACATTTTGACACAAATTTACTCAGTTTTTAGTTCTCTATCGATCTGTATATACATAGTAGTTGCGTTAGTTTTAACGATCGCTTAAGGCACTCAATACTCCAGGGGTGTACAAAATACCATATGATTGTAAACTCTAAGGCTTTCATGGCCGGCGTTGCATGTTGTATGTATTGCTTCCGGACTGTTTGGCCGTGGTCTAAGTGAAACTTGTGTTGGTGTCTTCTCTGATACTAATCAGTAACAGAGAAGACACCGCGAAGGAGAGTTCTACGCTCTTGTCGCCGCTCGGACCTGAACCACTGAAGATGTCGACCGCAGTGATCGATGAAACGTCTGGAACACAAGTTTCACTTAGACCATGGTCAAACAGCCCGGAAGCAATACATACAACATACCATATGATTGTGGACATTCATATATAAGCGAGACTGACGAAATGTGTGAAGGCGCTACTGCCCACCTTCTTGTACGTGATCCCTTAGCCGACTCTTACGGCATCCACGAGAAAAGATGGGGGAGTACTATTCTAGGCCGGTACCACCACGGCACCGGGTATAAAGAAACCTATATAAACTAGAATGAAACATTTAAATAGCTTCGTGCGTTCATCGGAAGCTATGTTACTACAGACACACTACAAACTTTATGATACAAGTTTGTAGTGTGTCTGTAGTAACATAGCTCTTTTTTGTCAGCGTTTAAAACTGAAACCGTGACTGATATATACGACTACAAGTACTTATATTTCACAAAGAAAGAGTATACAATACGTAGAAATGAAATCTTTAATCTGTCAACACAGAGGTACGACAAGTCGTGCCAATTTTTTATCCATATTTCAGACAAAAGATTATGACGTAGGCATTCGATAAGAATGTATTTCTGTTGAATTTCTATGTCAAAAAATAAAAAAATAACGATCAAAATCGGTTCACCCAGTCAGAAGTTATGCGGTAACGAACATAAAAAAAATTTTCAAAAACCATACGAGTCGAATTGAGCACCTCCTCCTTTTTTGAAGTCGGTTAAAAAGTAGATAATCATAGTACACACGTGTGAAACTGCGGTGATCAGCTAATCAGGCCACAAAGAAACTGTTTATCCGAGTAAAACTTATCATTAAACGTACGCATAAGGGTCAATAGAGTTAAATTTTCTGATGACCTTATTACTTTGTATTATCCCACATTTAGACGCATTTGAATATAGCTTTTATTGTAATAAAAGTAAGATGGGGCATAACAAGGCCGTCAAAAGACGAAACGCGACCGCGTCCGTGAGCGCTCTGTACTCTCCTTGAAAAAGACCGACGAACGTGCACAAGACTATAGTAGGAACCCCCCTGACCAGAGTAACTTGACGTGAGTAATTCCCGTGTTTATATATGCATAATAATTTGTCAAAACTACGTTAGTTTTAATAACGAAAAAATTGGCACTAGCTCCTCGAGCGTGGACCGCATCAATTAGGTTCATACACCTAATTTGCTTTAGTTTCAATTGGGCCGGCAGTTGTTAAGCACTAATCGCGTCAAATATAGCTCGGCTCATGGTGGAAGACGTTCTCCGATATGTTTTATTGACCGATTTATGGGGCTATAAAAGAAACTGAAAAATAATTCTAATCAAGAATGACGCAACTTAAAGCAACTGGTCATAAAACTAGCCAGGCGTTTTAGCTGATTCTTTACCGACTTCAACTAAAATAGGACTTTATCTCTTCGCGAATGAAGAGAGGGGTGATATCCGTTCAACGCTTATGCTTTGCTTTTGTAAGAAAGAGAATTCATTTCATTTTATGAACACCAGAATTTATAAGAGTTTTTTATAAATATATATATGAACTGTTCACTACCATTTTCGCATATATATTGTAATTTATAGTGTCCCCTTGTTCGCTAACGATTACCCTCTATTTTAAAAATCTATCACACGTACTAGTGATGTAACGAATGCTGGATTTTTCACATTCGCGAATGCGAATGCGATTGCGAATATTTATCTTCAACATTCGCGAATGCGAATGCGAATATATTGAAATTTAAAAAAAAGCATGCGTAAAATGTTTGACAGGTTCGACTTTTCGTGTCGACCATGTTTAAATTGAACATAGCCGAGCCGATATTGGTTAATTGGATGAACAGTCACAGAAAGTTCATTCTAAAAGTTTTGTTTTGTTTTGAGGTTAGTTTAATATTTCATATGCATGCATATAATAATTTCCTTTTTGATTATTAAAAACATTCGTTAAATATTCGCATAATTTTTGCGAATGCGAATATTGAAAAATACGCGGATGTTCGCGAATGCGAATATCCGTTACATCACTAACTCAAAGGTATATAGGTAAACCTACGTACAGGTATCTTTGGGAACCAATGATTGGCATGATTCCATTTTTCTTTTGAAACTACATAATTATTATATAAAACTAGCTGATTTGGCAAACTTTGTTCTGCCATATAAATGATCGAAATGTCAGAGTGACGCGACACTAGATTGAAAATAACTTCACGTCAATGATCGGAGGTTAAATTATTCGGATATTTTGGCCCTAATTCTGTTAATCACTAGAACTATTTAAAATTCTCCGAAAAGAAATAGCTTCTATTATATTTATGCTAAAATTCAAATTCGTATAACTCAATTTAATGCTACCCTTAATTTTAGACGAGTTCTATTCAATTGCTGGCCAATTGCCGGTAGTTTTAGTGGGTACCAAATAAGTGGCGACTTATTTTACGTAAAATTACCTGCAATTTTAATAAATAAATTTAATTTTATGGATAAGTGTCATACTGATTTGGACTTTATCGTAACCATAATAAGAACTTATCTTACATATCATATTTTTCAGAAATTTAATTTAGTTTAGTTGAATAAGAGAACCACTACCATTGGTTCACTAAACATGAGATTAAAAATGAGGGTAGAAAATTCTTTACGACCTACCGGCGAGCCGATTCGGAGGAGTTCGATGCCAAACTCCGTGCATGACAAAGTCTGTGTGCTCTGTGCGTGTGCTGTTGTGACACGAGATTTTTATGTATTAGTAATTAGATCATTTTATATATTTCATAATTATTCATACATATATTATTTTGCCTGTTGTTTCAGTGACATACGATGCCAAGGTGGTATCGCTGCCGTTCATAGATTCAATATCACAGAAACCCAAGTTCCTGCCGCTCGCCATTCCCAAAGATTTAGCACATAGGTGAGTAATGCAAACTCGCCGCACTGATTCATACTATACATACATATATATAATGATAATTTGCCTATTTTATTTTTGATCTTTCCTTACAGTAATTTAAAAGGTAAAATATATAAAAAAATCGTAAAATCACTTGTGTTGAAATTATCTAAAAATAAAATTTTAAAAGTCAAGCTTTTTATATATATAACTTTATAATATTTAAAAGCCAGTCAATCTGCCAGTACTCGTGACGCTTGGCAGGCGGGTTGGCGTGCGCAGTTTGTTCATTTATTCAGCAGAAGGCGCTGCTGCCTTATGTGATTCCTTCGCCGACTCTTACGGCACCCACGGGTGGAGATGCGAGTACAATTCTAAGCCGGTACACCACGGAAGATATTGGATCTATTTTTATCAAATTCTTAGTAGTTTGGTTGTCATATTGACCTAAAACGAATTAGTGTATAGTATCTTATTAAATAAAGTCTTTGATTCCCCGAATTGACAGTCTAGTCGAATAAACAATGCAGAATTTTCAACATCTATAGATACAAAAAAAAGTTATAACTTTTTATCCAAAAGGAGAAAGACCGCTTATCACAAAACTTCGTACAAGGCAAATTTATACACAAACTCTTTTTTATACAACTTCCTCTATATAATATTTAAGGGAAAAAATTTCTTTGAAATCAATTTTTGTTACTGCCCCAATTAGATAAAGAAGTTATGTACAAAATGTCTCGCTTGAGCCTTTGGCTTAGACTTTGTATTATAAGATAATTATAGCTTAGCCGATACGAGAAATAAACCTAAGTGTTTTTACTTATTCAGTACTTATTTATAATAATTAATTTTCCAAATGATAGTATTGTATAATCGTCACAGATAATTATGGTAACACATATTTGTCCTCATGAGAACAGGTTCATTTTCCAGGATAGTCCGTTTCAACGGTGACCCGTCGTCGTGGTGGGTCGGACAGATGCTCAAGTACATACTGAAGCCTCGCGCGCAGATGCAGAAGGCAATCAACGACACGATAGCCAAAATGAATTTCAAGAAGCCTATTGTTGGGTAAGTGAAGCTACTTTATTGAAGCGATGATAACGTGGTGGAAACGTCGGCTGTTAAACTGACGCTGGTTCGACCCCCAGCGATGGCTTGAGCTTCTGTTGAAGGCAACTTCGTTATTCAAACCATAGCATGGCCAGTCATAGTTATTTTCATATTATATTGTTGCATACATTTCAAGCACACATTTGAATATCATCATCATCATCTCAGGCATAGGACGTCCATTGCGTCCTATGCCTGAGATGGCAGGACATGGGCCTGCCTCCCCCATCAATCTCTTCAGGGACCGGTTGGAAGCAGCCCACATTAAGCTTCTTCCTGCGCTCTTGTTCAGGTCGTCTATCCACCCTGTCTGTGGATGTCTGCTATGCTTCACTTCCCGCTCCATGGTCTCCACCTGAGAACCTCTCGTTCACATCAGCCTTAAGTTTTCCGAGATATGTAATCTCGCCCTCTTTCGCTTTTTTTTTTGTATTTCCTTGTCTTTATTATTTCTGCAATACAAGTTGTTATAACCAACTGTAGCTCACATACATATTCACAAATATATACTTTTGCTATGTATATGCTTTAAATTGGTATACCTCTGGGCAATGTTGGTGACATACGTTTTTCTTCGGATTTCTTCACTTCTGATTCGGTCGTGAAGAGTAACCCCAAACATAATCGGACTCTCCATACATAGTTTGCTGTGCGACTTTGAGCTTACTTACAAAGCCCATAATTAACGTTACCTACATTTGTTAAATCCTTAATCCATACTCGAGTCTATCTGTAATAAATTGTAATATTGCTCATAAAATTATAATACAGCTTGTAAAGGTTGATATGAAAGTGGGTACACATTAATTTGCGTCGAGGATTTATGTTCGCATACGGCGTATTGTAAAATTAATTAGTTAGTCGATAAACTGACCGTTTTATGTTCTTTTATGTTCATTGACATTGTTTTATTCCTGACCATAATTACAATTACGAGTAACGTAAGATTGTATGTTGATGACATTCAATTTTTTTAATAAAATACAATACCAATAACTAATTACAATACTACAGGTATTACATATAACATTTGAGCAATCCACTAGCCGTTGCCAGTTAATGGGTAACTCAAATTTCAAAATTATTCTGGGCATGCCAGCAGCATTTTTAGGGTACCGTACCTCAAAAATAACTTGTTTTCATTTGTCACACTTTGTTGTCCGTCCGTCCGTCTATCTAAACCCATGATTTAGGGAACGCGTGGAGGTATCGAGTTAAAATTAAAATGATATACTCAGGTCTACAATCGCTTGAAGCTAAATAAAGATAAAAAATGAAAAAAAAATCAAACTCTTAAGTTACGGTAAATAAAGATACGGGTTTATCTCGTTAAAAACGTATATTTCGACACTCTCTAGGGAATCAAAAGGAGGATGGGAACCAGCCTTGCTCCCGAAAAACGAAATGACAACCCGTTCACGGATCCTTTATATATGAAAATTTAGATTATATTTTTATGGATTCCATACAACCAAGATACCAAGATTGATTTATGCGGAAACACAAATTTAGCATGTTTTGTTATTTTCACTGCACCATATTGTTCTAAATTACTAAATACTACTATAATATTGAATTGATGACTTGTGTAAGACTTTGCTTCCTTCCCCTCCATCCTCCTTTTCTTATTTCCCCCCACCTCCGCCCCTCTTTTTGCCATCCCTACATACCCATCCTCAGCCCCACATACTCGTATATTAAAATACGCTATTTATGTATCCATATATTCCCTCCAGCGTCCACATCCGTCGCACGGACAAGGTGGGAACCGAAGCAGCCTTCCATCACATCCACGAGTACATGGCGCACGTGAAGGAATACTACGCGCAGCTCGAACTGACGCAACGTGTCGAAGTCAAGAGGGTCTATTTAGCTACCGATGACGCTAACGTGAGTTCATATTATGCCTTTTATTATTAGAAAAATGTCATAAAAACAATAATCTTGAGGAAGTGGACAACCTCACGAAGGAAGTTAAAACGAGGTTAGACCTTTCACGACAGTGAGTTGGTGACATTAAAGCCTGTGCAGGTAGCACGTGGGTAAGACTAGATCAGGATAGAGAGTAATGGCGACAGTTGGAAGAAGCCTTGGTCAAGTGGTATACAGACGGGGAATTCGATGCAAATCAATTCAAACAAAATCATCTGTATTTTATAAACTAGGATAAAGATCTTAAAAACGTCACAATCTTGATTTTTCATAGTTTATGCTTGTGCGGACATACAATATAAAAATAATAAGTTTAGTTATTAAGTTTGATTTTTTATTGGTATAGTTATATATTATTGTATTATAGTATTGTATAGTTTACTATACATACACTACAGACGACAGACAGTGGATACAGTGGACAGACGACCTGACTAAGATCGCAGGCAAGGGCTGGATGCGGGCCGCTTCCAACAGGTCCTTGTGGAAATCAATGGGGGAGGCCTATGTCCAGTGGACGTCCTATGGCTGAGATGATGATGATGATGACACTATAGACTCAATGGTCCGTACCTTTTTTTGATTAAATTTAATTATATAATACTATTAAGTTAGTATTTGTAGAATATGTAGTATATGTAGTTTGGAAAAGTGAAAGTATTATTATAGAACAAGTTTCTTATCTATTCACATTCTAATAACACCTTAGAATACGTTTTTTATACTATCGATCTGCGATGACACGCGGTTTTTTTTTATTGCCCGAGCTTTCGGAAAAGGCAACATCGTTATAAAATCCGAAATCCAAATCCAAAAGCATGGTCGTCTTCAAATTGCAATATATTTTCTTAATAGATTATTATATCAATTTAAGGCACTCAACTCACTCCTCACTGTTCACTCACTAAGGCACACACTAAAATTGATGTGGTTGATGTGAACTGGCATTCAAATTAGGTATCCCCCTTGGTATTTTTCTCTCCAGCAAGATTGAGGATCAAATTATAGATTGAGTAGCACATTATTGTATGTTGACAGGTGTTGGACGATGCCAGAGAGAAATATCCCGACTACACATTCCTGGGCGACCCGTCCATAGCGAAGACCGCGGCCACACACCGCCGCTACACGCCGCTCTCACTCACCGGCCTGCTCGTCGACCTGCACATGCTGTCCATGTGCGATTACATCGTCTGTACCTTCAGCAGCCAGGTGTGCACACTCTGCCAAATGTACCGTCTTCTTTGTTTTTGTTATAGCTTCCCAAAAGTATTCTTCGAATCTGTTTAGCAAGTAGTCGGAGCCTATTCAATGCAAAAAAACAATCAATCAAATCTTTCTTCTTTATATTATTAGTATAGATTAAGATAAGAATTTAGATATACTGGTCCGCTCCTATCCATAATGCCATACACTTCCAGGGTCATATGTGATTCTAAATATATTATAATAACCTAATACATACTCACATATGATGCGATAAATGATTAAAACAAAAAGTATGAAATATGTGTATGGTGACACGTTCCAGGTGGGGCGAGTGGCGTATGAGATGATGCAGACGAACCGAGTGGACGCGTCGGAGAGTTTCTTTTCGTTGGACGATATCTACTACTTCGGCGGGCAGAACGCGCACGACCGGGTCGCGGTCATGCATAACGCGGGTGCGCGCCGGGACATATACTTCGATGTTAGTATTTACTTATTTATTTACACATTTTATTTATATTAATTTTTGATGTCACCCCACAGTTATAATATTAACACATCATACAATTTTATTGCCGTGGTAGTACCGGCCTAGAATAGTACTCCCCCATATCTGCCAAAAAGTTAGGCATATTGGCTAAGGTGAGACAGTACTTCACGCCGGGGCAGTTGCTTAGCCTATATCAAGCACAAGTCCGGTCGTGCATGGAGTACTGTTCGCATCTCTGGGATGGTTCAGCCAAATGCCAACTTGAAGCTTTGGACTCAATAGAAAGGCGAGCCAAAAAGGTCATTGGTAGCGACTCTCTGGTCGAATATAGGCTACAGATCCTTGAACACCGACGTAGAGTTGCTTGCCTGTCGGTTTTCTATCGGTTACATTTCGGCGAATGTGCACTGGAATTACACAATTTAATTCCACCTTCTCCAATCTATCATCGGTCAACCAGACGTACGACTATGCGCCACCGCTACATGGTAGATATACCACCGTTACGCACGAAGCGTTTTGCTTCCACTTTTATAATGCGTACTGCCAGAGTGGAACTCACTGCCTGAGTCTGTGTTTCCCGATATGTACAAGACTCCAGGATTGTACATATCGGGAAACACAGACCCGGGCAACGAGTTCCATTCTTTGGCAGTACGCCAAGTAAAAAATACTAGTTTTCAGTTAAATTGAAGTGGTGCTTCGAAGAGTGTTGATACATTTAAAATTAATCTGTTCAACTTATTATCTCAAAATCTATACTACAAGTTAAAGCGTTAAAGAGTAACAAACATACAAACGACAAACAAGCTTTGGGCTTTATAATATTAGATAGTGTGATTGTGAGGGTTGATTATAGCAATGTTAGAAACAACGTAGTAAGGTATTTAGGCGGTTAAAAGTTAGGAAACATGTCGCTATATAAAGATTTATAAAATTGTATTCAATTTTTTTTTAGGTGGGTGATCAAATAGGCGTAGCAGGTAACCATTGGAATGGTTACGGTCGCGGCACCAATAAGAGAACGAACATGGTGAGTTGAAAAAGTAGTTTTCCGTATTCATATATATGTATAATAAATATGAATTTATAGGCCTTTAAAATTCTTCAAATGTCATCAAAGGATTACGCTTACACCTCGAATGTCATGACTGCAACCTGAAAACACTGTGTGGTTGGTGGCGATTCGTCAAACTTGTAAGGATGGTGGCTAGCCAAGCGGGTACTGTAAAGTACCTTACGCCATGTAAATATTGTTCTTAGGGTGTTTTTTATTTTATAGACTTAATTCTAGTATTAGCGGGACCCCCTTCATGAATATCAAATATGCATTCACATAAATTATTCTCGACTATGCCGAAAATTTGTCATGTTGTGTACCTCTGGATGCTGCCTAATTTGGGTTGTCTGTTAAAGTTGACAGACGCAACAGAAACCTTAAACTTTAACAAGATCGCCACTGTGTCTTGTGGTTTCACGCGGTCCATTATTTGACGCATCTTATGGGACCGGTGCTGCGGTGTACAATCGTTTGCCGAAGCATATTACATCTGGGTGTAACATAACATCACTTAAACATGAACTGATGTCCTGACAAGAAGGCATTCTACACTTATGAGGAATATTTGCATTGATCAAGACTGCACCAAAAGGCACTAACTAAAGTTTTTTTCAATTCATGGAGTTGTGATGTTGACGTATAATTTAAGAAATTATTAATAAATGGTTTATCAGTTTAACGCTTTTTTTCTGGATATTTATTATATTTTAGCGATTGGCTATTTGAGGGATATTCATAAAATATTGGTTGGGCAAAATTTGAGCGATGCCTTATTCTAGAGTTCAACATCGTATTGGTATACTCGCTATGAACTCCATTTATTACCGAAGATTAAATACGCCACTCTTAATAAAATTTGCCGTAATTTTCCAGTGTTACCATTATTAAATTATCTGAAAATTATCTTATTCCAGAATGGCCTAATCCCATGGTACAAAACGGCCGACCATCTCGTACTTTACCCGTTCCCGGAGTACAAACAAGTGCCGATGTACGCAGACACGAGACAGAAGGCCTTGTAACGAACGCTAACCACTACTGGCTCAATATGCACTACAAAATAAACTCCACTAGTTAATAAGGTATTAGTTGTTGTACAACATGTAAATTTTTCTTACATTCAATGTTTCGTGGAAGTGGGTGGAAAGGGACAGTGTGCATAGCTAGTGTGGCTAGTATACGATATGACCACAGTTATTAAATATACCTAGATGAATATTGTTGCCAAATTTGATAGGTACTTGAGTTTATTTTTAGAATGCAGATAGGACTGTTTTTATTTCTGTAGCCAGCATTTTATTTAATAAAAGTTAGGGTGGGACCTAGTAGTAAGTATAAAAATAGATACATCTGTTGAAAGATTCCAGTCTTTCGTTTCCATTCAATAACATTCTAAATAGTTACATATAGCAAATGTGCTTACTGATGTAAAAAAATCTTTTCTGACATATTTGTCAACTTTTGAATAGTTTTACAATGAATTGGAGACGAACGAAAGGCGACCAGCGGGCTATGTATTCCCAAAGAAGGGGCTTTTATCTGTAACTAGTTTACTTTCGTGCAGATTTGTTGGACAGATATCGGTATCTAGGTATATATTGTGTTCTGTGGATTCATTAGACTTATTTACATCAACGCGTCCAATGCCTATATCCCCGTTTAAATGTCAAAAGGATAATTCGTACAAATACGCCAAAATCAAAACGCATAAAACCATAGCAGAATTATTTCAGTGTCACAAAATGAGGTATACAAGTTTTTCAAATTATGACTTGTTAGGATGTTTTTGCGTTTTGTAGTAAGCAAGCATTGTTAGCATTTTTTTTACTATTGACGGTAACCGTGCGGTCCGAATCATGTCGATAGTAGTGAAAATACAAGGAAGGAAATATATTAATGCCGTGTCGTTCTTCATGCGTTTTTGACGAAGTTAACAGAAATCGGTGGTTTTAGGCTGCACTCTAAGTTCCTGACAAAATTGTTCAATCACCACCTTACTAAGTCCAATAATTGTAATCTGCGATATGATTCAGTACGAATGGTTTTCCCATGGTCGAATCAAAATCGAGATTGTACCTCAGAGGTATCGCAGTGTGTGTCTAGTAAAACTGTGACTCAGAAAATTGATAGTACGTATGATATGTGAGCTATTCAATTATTTAAGCGATGACACGATAACTGTACCTGAACTTTAACCAAATTATTGATTGAATGAAACTTTCAAGAATATTGGACTAACCAAACGGTCCAATCATGAAATCGCATCCAATCTTGAAAATTCCAAAACAGTATCTAATCTTGTACAATTCTACACGGTGTAGTTTTTTTTATGAAAAAATATTGTTATGAATAGTTCAAAATATGTATAAGGACATAGACTCACTACCAAGAATTCAATATTATATTGATCACGGCCAGTTATACATATAAAATACCATGGGTATAGAACCATAGAACTCGTCGTTTTCGATCACTCAGATCTGATAATGTAATATCTATGTGTTAATAAAATTAGTATTATAATAATAATTATTGAATATATATATATAACACATATAATGAAAATGTACTTGAGACACCTTGTCACGATGTATGTCCGGGCTAATTTGCGAAAGTATTGGATTGATTTTAATGAAATTTCGCACAGATATATAACAACAGAAATATAACTTTGTCCAACTTATGTTAGTTGAGGTTTCGTGACTAACACTTGCCAGGTCATTTGTTGAGTTGTCTTACACTTTTGTCAGTGTATGCACTGAATGAAAAATAATTCTTGATTAACTTCTTGTACAAAAAAAACATAGCAAATAACAGACTGATAAACATTTGACACTTTCCAATATTCTATTTCATTCATTGTCATAGTCCCCATCAGATTTAAGTGTAATGAGAATAACCTTTTTTAACCGACTTAAAAAAAGAGGCTATTCAATTCGACAGTATTTAAAAATTTTTTTTTTTTTTTTTTTTTTTTTTTTTTTTTTTTTTTTTTTTTTAATTGTCTTGATATGTATAATCTGTGCCAAATAATTGGCAACTTTTTTACAAAGATATAAAGTATTATTGTTTCCATTAAATAGTTATCTGATATATTTATTTATTAACATTCACACAAGGTCTTCAGGTCCCAAACTAGGCAGAGCCTGTACTATGGTAACCTGTTGACTGATATATATACTTATATACATATACACACCCAGACACAGGTCAAACAGACATGTTCATACACACAAATAGTCAAACCTGTCCGGAAATCGAACCCGGGACCAGCGGCTCAGAAGGCAGAGTGCTACCAACTGCGCCAACCGGCCAGTCCAGAATATTACCTGCGTTACTCCAACAATCAGCGTCAGGCAGATCTGCCATATTGACCACTTGAGGACGCTCGCGCATATCCCCTCGGCGAGGTTCCTGTCCCGCGCCTCGTGCGCCGAGAGCATCTCCCGGAGGCGGCGCGCGGCCGCCATGTTGTCCTGCACGCGCGATATGCTGCCCGAGATGTCGCGCACGCGCATCATATACGTCTCCGCCGCGTTACCTAGCTCCATCTCTTTATCGTCATCATAGTTGACGTCTTCAAGACACATCTCTTTGTATAATGCGTAAGTACAAATCGTATAGGTCACGTGGTTTGGTGAGGTAATTCAATGTACAGAGTAGTAAATACTCTCATCGTAGGGAATCTGCAGAGATATCGAATAAAATATAGCTCAATCTAATGCGCAAATTGCACATGTTGATTTTTTTATTGTTTAAGTAAATATGATCTTATATTTGTAATATCCGATGTATTTCAATTAGAATAGTATATAGGCCTTATAACAACTTTGTTATACTGGGCAAGTCCAGTTAATATTTTTTATTCTTAAACGTAAGCTTTTTAAAGCTATGTTAATAATGTGTAAATCCAGCTAAAACAAAATAGAAAAGTAAATACTACACACAGCACGAACAAGATTACAATAAAATTAAAATTTTATTATATTAATATATATTAAATTAATAAAACATTACATACAATCAAACTTTATGGCTTTTAAACATTATTCTTTAATAACACGCGGACAGCTTATTGCAATAAAATATTTGTTTAAATAGGTATAACATCAACAAGTTGCATTGCTGTGTGTTAGTATATTATTATTTCTCATTAATATAATTATGTATTGTATTTTCAAAATGTTATTAAAACTTATTTATTATTCCACCGCTATGTCGCCGATTCGAATTATTTCTGATGGGGGTTATGAACATGTTTTTTTTTTTTTTAAATTTAGTTTAACATTCCATTCTTCTTACAACGAGTAAACAATGAGTATTCTTAAATCGTACAAATAAGAAGAGGCTTTTTGGAACTTGAAATGTAGAAATCATAAATTTTGTTATGACTCGTCTTATAAAAGTTACCATTACAGTACAATAATTCTTTATTGCACTTACTATGAACATAGTCTTAAAAATAATATACATACATACATTACGTACTTGCGCTTTCATTGTACATCGTCTTTTCCTAGAATTGTACGCGAAGCGGTTGAAATCAAGAAACATAAAAATTTCAATCGAGGGGATGGTTTTAGGTTGTCTACATCTTGGAACCCAGTGATTTATAGATGTTCGCGTCGCGGCGGTTTTCACCCGGAAAAAACTAAAGATACTGTCAGTGTTGTGTGTCGTGACAACCCTTTTGCAGGGCTGTGACAGCCCTACAGTTTAATAATATCAAAAGTGGGTAGTTGGCAAAACTACGCGCTCTCGCCGATATTGCCACCCGCATTTCTCCAGTGTTCTCGTGACTACGACCAATGCAACTTGGTCGAAACGTCGAGGTAAATAAATTACTAAATGTTTTTCTCGCGATCAAGCCCCGTTTAATTTAATAAGAATGTGTTCGAATCCAAAGTCTAAAAATTACATTAGTGTTTAATTTTACGATAATCTCATTGTTTATTCATCGTACTTCTTTGATAGTTTAAATGTTGGTATATAACCGGTTCATTTAATAGACAATAGTAATTTAATATTGAGTTAAAAACTCATTTTAATAAGTTTTATACTAACTTCTACTATTTATAATTTATAGTGGAAATCTCGGCAGTGAGCTCAGCTGCGTGTCTTTACACTGCGCTTATTTGCTAGTAACTTAAATTCGTTATTGCGCGGAATCCTGCGACTAGCTTCAGTGCCATTATGTTTTTTTTTTTTTCATTTATTCAGTTTTTACATTATTTAACTTAAGCTAAAAATACTCAAAAAACCTAGAATAGGTTTAACTTGAGTATTACATCCTCTTAATAATCATTATTACAATAATACTTAAAAAAAATAGTAAAACAAAAGCTAAAGCCTAAAAATGCAACAAAAAATCTGAAAATTAAATTAAGTTTGCACCTTTCGAGATAAAATATCGACGTAACGATGTTACAAAAATACAATAAAAGTGTGAAAAGTAAAGGCCTATTCTATGATTATAACCTAAATAAATGTATGTACTATATTATATTTTGTAGACGTTTTATTTAAGTCTTAATACTATTTTTTTTATTAAAGAAAGACTTTGGATGCAATATACATACATGCAATACATAATATAGGAATGTCTCAAAGCCATAAATGTTAAAAATAATACCTTATACGTAATGCGCGTTTGTTTAAATATAATATTTATTTTAAATATCGAATAACTCAATAGTGTGGTTTGTTTTGACAAATACGCGTTTAATGTACATGTTTTAGTTCAAATTAGCTTTCACCGTGTCGTATTGCGCGTCCGTATAAGGTTCATCGTCAGCGCGTTAAAAATACGCCCTGTGCATAGGCCCTAAAACAAAAGTAGCTCAAAATTGGGTTATACTGATAATGATTTAGAAACCACTCATTTATCTGGAATTATTTGTATAAAATCTAAACTTAGTTACACACAATCTTTTAAAATAATTTTAATATTGTATCGGCACAAAATTTGTTTGTGATTATAATGATTGATAATGTTAGTTTTTATTAGAAATTATTTATATTAGAATAATAGATCACATTAAAGTGATAAATAGACGAGCTAGTGTTGATAAACCGGTTGAGCAAATTATTTAAAACATATATTTCTTGACATTAAACCACTTAAAATCGATTTTATTGTTTCGATACCGACCAATCAAATACTTTTTAGTAATAGGGATGTCTAATAGTGTGAACCGTTATACAAGTTAAAGGCTAGGCCTTGCTTTACTTAACAGCTTCCGAAAGGAGCCGAAAAATTGTCTTTCGTGATATCGACAACTTGTAAGTTTCTCGTTAAACCCGTTAAAATATTATAAAATTATAGTGAGCGTGGGCTTTGATAATATGTTTGTAATCCAGTTATTAAATTTGAATACAAGGGCAGCCTTACAGAGTGTAACGGGAATAAGATGTACCTAATATAAACCCATATGTGAGCACTAAGTATGAGCTTGGATGGATACCTATACGATTAGAGGTATAGGAAGGCAGTAGTAGAAGTTAAATGTAGGATAGTATCAAAATGTAATAAATGTAGACAAACTCTAATCATGAGACTATCGAAGCTGTCAATATCGGGCAAGTATGAGCTGTGCATATCGGTATATTGAATGACTTGAGTCCATGTACGAACTAGATAACTAGCCTTGCTGCCCCCGGCCCGCCTTTAATATGGTTTGGATTTAAGGCAGAATGGTTTTTATTATGTTCTAAAACATTTTTTTCTATCTTGATATTAGACAGAAAAAACAGTCTCAGATAGGTCTCTCTGAATTAGCGGTCCTGGTTTTGTACCACTAGCTATGAGTTGTAACTAATGTGGTTGTCATGTAATTGTTTCCATCCATTTTATGAGACCCGACTGTGCCTGATTTTATCTTTCTGTTCTAAAGATGTTTGATTATTGTTTAGCAGGCGAGAATATTTTTCAAATAGTTCAAATTTAAATGTTTTTTGACGTTTAATTGTTTGCCTAATGTATATGATCTGAACGGATAAGTAAAATACGCGCCACTATGCTGTGATAGATCACATTTGACACTGACTTCTAGGACTACACACTTCTTTCCATTTTTAACACGTTGTCAAGGTGTTATTAACAATTTTAAGTTTGCAAACTCTAAGGCTTTCACGGCCGGCGTTGCATGTTGTATGTATTGCTTTCGTGCTGTTTGGCCGTGGTCTAAATGAAAATTGTTTTCCAGACGAATTCGTCTGGAAAACAAGTTTCATATAGACCACGGCCAAACAGCCCGGAAGCAATACATACAACAATTTTAAGTTTGTGTGATAGACATTTTTTTACTTTGAACATATGGTATCATGTTTCATCAAAAATATTTTCAACAATAATGTTGGCAAAAATAAGTGTGATTTATAAAACATTCTCATTATAATTAGTAAAATTATGTAATATTTTTGTTCATATTAATCTCGTGTCCAATCATTCTTTGTGAGCTTTATTGTAGCCTCCGAAACGTTCACTGGAAGCTTCGCAAAAGAGGAGTCAAATCTCTCTTGTCTATTTTGGACTGTTACTTGGAATAAAATAAATGCATTCTTATGACTTATATTGATAAATATTTTGACGTAATTTATAATAAGACAAATGATTATTTTTATTATAGGTAATAGAATTGATGTCTGGCATTTTCAGTCTTTTTACTATTTTGAATGAATTCGAATATTATATTTTTAATTATTTATAAATCTATTTAAGTACTTTATTTAACGTTATTGTAAGTTTGCTCATATTTGTTAGTTGTTTTTAATTTTATTTTAGTTCTCATGGTATGTTAATCAAATTAATTTTCCATATATTGCATTTAAGTTGAATTTTTTCGATTTGTTATATGAATTATTGTTTTAGGTCTCTCCCACTACCACTCTCTCTCCCATTTTAGAGAGTTTTTAGTTTGAACTAAAACATTTGTTGTAGTTCTCACATTAGAAATTTCAATCCAGACCCTTCGCCGAAAATGCTAGTAAAAACATCGAAATATTACATATCTGTTTGAGTACTGTCATCTCAGGTCTTACTAGAAAAGATTTTTCAACAGTAAGCATCTTCAGACTGTAAAGTGCTCGCCTTTACACAGGTAGCAGCATATAGCGCCAACTAGTAGCGAGTTACAGCAAATTGTAAACATCTGCATTTATTTGGTAACTTTTTTGGACATCGGTCAAACCGAATGGAAGTTTATTAATACATCCCCATACATGCATATACAATTGACCTTAACGAAAGTAGACGGTATGTAATTGTTGAAAAAAAATTGGTTGCCTGTAAAGTCGGTATACGGGCGAAAGTTTTACGTGACAACGACTTTGAGTGCCTTTCACTTTTTATGTCTGTCTCTCTCGCTCTTAGGCGGGCTAACCATGCCCGAGTGGAAGGGACGCGTGCCTCTCACTCGCTCTCATTGTGAGCGCATAACGTGAGCGGAGCGTAACGCAGTTTCTTGAAGTGTCACCCGGCAAACCAATTTATAAGACGTTGTCACGTCAAAAAATGTTTCTGTTTTCTATACTTACATATGAACGATATAATTAGTCATGAGTAATGCAGCTTATTTGTTCGATAACAATATTCAAGGCCAATGCAGACGTCAGACTAGTATTGATGAAGCGCTGGTTTAATGAGTAATTAATAAAAAGGAATAGTAGTTGAAACGTTGGTTACGGATATATCAACATAATTATCAAATGATCAATGATCAATCGGATGAACACATGTGACGCTTTTGCTAAATTACCGATTTTGGTGAGAAATGTCAATACGACAATGAACGCAAAATAAAAGGTATGTGTTTGCTATGAAAAACGACATTTTTTAATTTCAATTTCTAAAAAAATATTGTCTTTATGGAAGATATTTTAATCCAAATACCAGCAGCATTTATTTTATTTATTTATTTTTATTTATTTATTAACATTAACACAAGGTCTTCAGGTCCCAAACTAGGCAGAGCCTGTACTATGATAACCTGATGACTGATATATACTTATATACATATACACACCCAGACACAGGTCAAACAGACATGTTCATGCACACAAATGTTTGACCTGTCCGGGAATCGAACCCGGGACCAGCGGCTCAGAAGGCAGACTGCTACCAACTGCGCCAACCGATCAGCATTGACTTTTAGCTCTTCTTCATAGCTTAGAATATTACATGTGTTTGTTAGCTAATCTTGAAATACATTAAGTACATTGTTGCTATGGCATAACTGACAACTGTAAACAGTGCTATGGAAATCTTTGTTTGGCGATAGTTTTTAGAAGCACCCAACTATATCGATGATTGTCTGTCATCTGCTGAGAGTCTCACGAATCGAGACGCTGAGCTTTTAAAACCTGCTAATCCTAGCTTACCCAGCACAGTTGCTTAAATAAAGCTAAATGGATAAGCATCTTATAAAAATTACGTGTGACTGAGGTATTAGGTACCTCTCAAAGATGCAGGAAATGCTGGTGAATTTTAACTTTTGTATAATATAGCTTCGTAAAGGTGATGTAACATGGACCTAAAATGTATATAGCTTTATAATACTGTGTATATAGAGAAGGTAATAATATAAATAAATTGTAATGTGATCTAAAATACAACTGTATTTTATTTTTATAACCCATCATTTATATGCCTTAAAAGATTCATCATCTTTTAATGAGGTTAATCGAACAATAACATAAATTATGATTATTAGTTAATTATAATAAAAAATATAAAAAGATATGTCAAGAATATGATTATGAGCAATCTGGATACAGTCATCTTTTCCAAGAACTGAGCCGCCATTAACAGGTGATTCGTCGATCAGGCTCAACAATTTTTTTCTAAAAAATGGAACCGGCTTCTACACTCAATAGTGTGAAATAAGTAACTTGTTGAAGTCGATACCTTGATAGTTCAACAGTAACTATAATCAAAACATTGTGCAGATGGTACCGACTTCGACAAGTTATTTCACACTTTTGAATGTTGAAGTCGATTCCATTTTATGGTAAAAATTTGTTTTAACTCTTTTCAGTGAGCTTTGTTTAAGATGCTCACGAGATCATTTGTCATTATATATGTTCACCGATTTCTTTGCCTTCAATGAGGCAGTCATCCAGAAAGACGTAACACTTTTCAGTTTTTGGAGTGTAACTCAAAAACCGCTTGACCGATTTTGATGTAATTTAAATGGGACCACCTCGAAAGTATATTCTAATCAAAGAAAAAATCATCGATGATAAACGACGAGGTTATCCGCGAACACAAAAAAAAATATACGGTCGAATTGATTAAACTCCTACTTTCTTTGAAGTCGGTTAAAAAATAGTTTTAATTCGTCTAAGGCGATCAGCCTAGTTCGGCGACACATACCCAACATATTTCACGTGCAAAACTAGACATTTAAGGTCTAGAAGTCTAAATTTGTTAGTGTACATTTTTTCTTATATACTTTTATTTATTTACTTAACAAATGTATACCTTGTACAAAGATGAATAAAATTGGCTTTCAAAGATTTCGAAATCAGCCCTCGAGAGCCGCGTAATCTAATGTAGACTTCTCCTGTAAAATGCTTTGACAGCCAGTTGACTTCCAGAAGTAATTTAATATAGGAAATCCAAATCGATCAATCCTCTACATGGAAAGTAGAGTGGCTGAGTCTGGAGAACAGGTTTTTGCACTTAAAATGCATCGGCAACCGGTACTTCTCAGAACTGCTGCATATTTGGAGCTGCAGCTTCAGCGATTTGATTATAACTACAACAAGTAGTCAGTTGGATAAATATAATCTTAACCAACGGCAATGTTAAATAAATATAATCAACACATTTTGATGTTTTTCTTGAGAAAGTCCAAGCACAACTCTACCGAATTAAACGATGAAATGGCCCTCATTGATAACGTTCTTTGAAGTCCACAGAATAGGTAAAACTTAAACTACAGCTACGTCATCGCAGGATTGCGTTCTATCCTCTATCACGTTAAAGGCAGGTTAAGGAATCAAACTTTCAGTAGTAGATACATACTAGAAGGTGCAATTCTAACAAAATATGTTGACACTGATGCTGAGATGCCACTCGAATTGCACAATAGTACAGAACACGATGTCTTGTGCGACCGCCAACTTACTGGCCTCGTAAAAGCGACCACGGCGAAAGTCTACTACCGAGTCAAGTTCATTAACACGTAACAGTACCCTGGTGGCCAGCGCACGCGCATCACCCGCATATCCCTATAAAATACCGTTTTATCGTCAGTATTTTCCGATATACGCTGGTGTCTTAAAAATACCGTTACCTTTCTGAAATAATACATGCAAGAGGTAAAACTTAGTATCTAGGGGTTTTAAGGTATCTTCAGTGTCTCCAAATCTACCGTTGGTAACAGTACTCGTTGATTAAGGGGTATTTAGTTCGTCGTGTATCACAGTCGATAGAGCATCTCGGTAAATGGAGTAAGATGAAGTATCTCATTGCTTTTGTTGTTTTTTGTTGTGTGTTGCCAACTGTACTCCCTTCGAGGCATATCCCGAAATGGAAGAAGCAGGTGAGTTATATGTTTAATTATTATTGTATTAACCTGCTTCGACGCCCCGCTTTGTTTTGCTAGCTGTAAAACAGGAACATAACAGTTTTTATTTCTTTCCTAGCTATTTCTTTAGGTCACCCTATATTATAATTCTTAATTCACTTGAGTGTGACGATAAGTTTGGACTTTAATGTGTAACGTGACACTAGTTTTCCTGGTAATTTCTGTTAGAATTTCTCAAGCGACAAAATGTCATAAATTCTTTCCTGTATTTTACGTCTGAAATAAAAAATCCTTTATCAAGTTTAGTGAGTTATTTATTCGAGTTAAAGTCCTCACGATCTAATCATGATCTAAGATCACGCAGCAATAGATGATAAAAGTGGAGCAACCATTAAGAGACAGTTATACTTTAAACTTTTTCTTCATCGAATTGATATCGTGAAACTTACGCGTAGCCGATATCACGATCGAAAATTGTTACGGCTTCTTCCGGAAGCCTTTATCAGGATCTTGGGTGCGGTGAGTTTGCCGTAACGTCCCGTTTCGCGCATTGCGATATCAGGCGATGAGTTAAGTGTCACGACCTGTATAAAAAAATTAAAACAGTATAAAGTAACGAACTCAATATTCCTCGTTGGTTTAATGTTTATCTTTAACATTGGAAGACGCGGAGAAAAACTAGGGCATTCAAGTAGGTACCTACTTGTATATTTATTTATATTTATGTATGCCGGCAACTACAAATGAAAACTGAAACGATGAATCTAGCAATAATAAAAGGTGCTATACAGTCAATTAGAGGATTTGTCAGACACAGCATGGTAGAGCAGAGGAGTATCGGAACTATTTTATCTATATCGTATCACAGATACAATAATAGTAATAATAATATGGGATTAAAATAATGATTCTGTGTTTGGGATTAAAACAGCTGCTACAGATCTAAGTAGTTAAAAAAAAGATTTTCTTTCAAAATTCGAATGATCAAAATAAGATGACGTGAATATCTATATATATAAAAATGAAACCCGTTTTCCGTTGTCACGACATAACATGAAAACGGCTTGACCGACTTAGATAAAATTTGGTATAAAGATACATGGGACTTTGGAGAAGGACATAGGCTACTTTTTGTCCTGGAAGAAGTATGGTTCCCGTGGGATAACTGAGTCAGCGGAAAAAACGTAGTGCACGCGGGTGAAACCGCGGGGCGCAGCTAGTATTACATAAATACACAAATTAATGACATTAAAGTTCAATGTGGCCCAATGATCATTTGGAATTTTCTAGTTATCATACCTCCAGACAGACTGTATATATTATCTGGAGATTATCTAATTTAAACTACCCACAGGTCGGGAAATGAAAGAACAATAAACATAAAGAGAACATTGGCCCTGTTACGCGAGTCACCGAATCAAAAATTCTATCAATCTTCTGGTTTTGAGCATAGATTTACTTAATCACTTAACATTTTAACTGTAACCATGTTTGGTATGATTCGATGCCAGATTCTAGATTAATTGCAGGTGCTACATGTTTTGGGTGTTAGTATTAATTCCGCGACTAGTTAATTATTTTAACGACGTTCGAGCCAATTAGTAGAGTAAGTGACTGACTAGTTAAAAACATGTCCTAGAAGAGCATTAGCTCTGTAGAGTATTTGTGTATTGACGCTACCCTCAAAAGGGTATTTTTACCTATATTTATTAGTTCCAGCACTTGTAAAATTTTATAACTGATTGAAATTGTAAGACTGTACAGTGAAGCCGAAAGTCTGAAAACAGTTTTTTTTTGAAATGTGAACTTTATATAAGAGCACATAGCACTCTATGTAAGAGGTCACCCGGAAAATACTGCCACCATATCTATTTCTATCGCATTTTTCTATATTTAATTAATATATTTCCACAATTCATACTTGCGCGGCCTCATCCAGCGACTATAGTAATATTGATAGCGATTTAACAGAGCAACACGTGACCAAAATGCTGGCCTTTATATTGCGCAAAGATTACCAACTCGTAAGCATTGCTATTCTACGTGGCAATGCTGCCATCATTTTGGGACCTCATTCCTACTCGTAGTGGTTTAATAGATTATTTTCTTAATATTAATTTATTTTAGTTGTAGTTATGATATTTTTGAAGTGAACTTCTTTAGGCGCGTTGAGCACTTTTTGGGTGAACAAAAATCATGAAACTCGCGTCATCGTCACCGAACGCTTTCCATGAGCTATATATATAATGTGTACCTATATATGTATGGATACTTTTCAGTTGAACAAAAAGCAAACTCGCATCGTCGCCACTGCACGCTTTTCATGTTAGCTTAGAAATCATGTAGTTTTCACTTCTATCGGCAATCCCCAAAGACTGCCTCTTTGCTTTGTTTAGCAATTGTCGTTTTTAAATAGATAACTGCTTTAACAAAATGTTAGGGGTTAATTGAACTGTCTATGTAAAATTTGCTCCTTTTCTGTGTATTAATTGCTAAACGAAAAGCACTTATGCTTATCACGTCAGTATGAGAAGAAATTAATATATACCTATATATTTGCCGTGGTGGTACCGGCCTAGAATAGTACTCCCCCATCTCTTCCCGCGGGTGCCGTAAGAGTCGGCTAAGGGATCACGTACCAGAAGGTGGGCAGCAGCGCCTTCTGAGGATTGTAAATCATACTGCGCTCGCCAACCCGCATGCCAAGCGTGGCGAGTATTGGCAAATCCCCCCTATATGGGGGAGGCATATGTCCAGCAGTGGACGCACATGGCTGAAATAAGAATAATGAGAAGAAATATAGGAAATGCATTGTGGAATTACATAATTTAATTCCACCATCCCCATTTTTTTTTTTACATATTATAAGTTTGCGTTTGACATCTGTCTCACCTGATGTTAAGTGATGACGTTGTCTAGGATTTAGCACGCAAACCTAGAAGGTACCTATTCACTCGCGACTTGATTTTATCACTGGTCAACTAGAAGTACGGCACCACGCCATCGCTATATGGTAGAAATACCACCTATAAGTACAAAGCGTTTTTCTACAACTCTTAGTACGTACTGCCAGACAATGGAACTTGTTGCCTGAGTCTATGTTTCCCGATGGGTACAATCCTAGAGTCTTCAAACGAGTGAAAAGATTCCTTCTAGACTTGCATGCTACATCTTAAACCGCGTCAACACTTTACATCAGGTGCCACAGTGGCCAAACGCAAGCCTAACATATTTGAAAAAATAAACATAAATGCTACTGTTAGGTTGATATACAATTGTGACGGATAAGTAACTTTTTCCCAAGAGGTTACATAACATATCATTGTATGTTCATCATTCAATTTATTTCATATCATAAACATACCCAGTCCTGTATTTCAAACTATACTAATTCGTAACTTACCTTTAACGTCCAAATTATTTGAAGGAAAAAATGTGGCTGCTAGTGGGACTTGAACCTAAACCTATGACTACAGAAGTACAGAGTTTCGTCCTGATAACTTGAACGTAAGTTCCGCCTAGCAAGTTGTTAAGGCAATAAACCATAAAACTCTTACCTTACGTCGTTTGTCATATCAAATACAAAGTCGAAAAAATGCATCTACACGCATATTTATTCTAATACTAGTAGCGCCCCGCGGTTTCACCCGAGTGGATTACGGTTATCCCGCTACCTCAATTATTTCACGGGAAATATACTTTTTCCGGGATAAAAGTAGCCTATGTGTTAATCCAGGGATTAAACTATATCCATAGCAAATTTTCATCGAAATCGGTTTAGCCGTTTGAGCGTGAAGAAGTAACAAACATACACGCAAACTTTCGCATTTATAATATTAGAAGGATATTAAAGTAAATATGCGTGTAGATGCATTTTCGCTGTGTTTCCCCGCGGCCAACTTTCTCATTGCTTTCTCGAGTTATTAGAAAGTGTCCGTTGACTCACTGAGAATACTGAGATTACCGGCTCTGGTCCTGTTAGGAGACGACCTGATTTAATTTAAATTAACATGAACGGCGATGAATATGACTCAAGTATTATAACCGACGATGCATTTCTTGATTCAACAAATTTACAAAATAAGATCACATATCTGGTACATCCCTCGTTGTGTCATTTTTTTTCAATTTCCGCTAATTATCTGATTGTTAAATGCTGTATCACGCTTTGTGTAAACAGTTAGTGGTTCTAGTTGGTAAATAAATAAATGTTATCTTATTTCATTGTGAAACAAATCTATAGAGACAAGGCTTTATCAATGAATAGAAATGCCAAAGAACCTTAGCAACTCGTAGACTTTCGCTCCTCGTTAATTCCTAAATCATATTTAATAACTTCTTTTTTTAAAGATTATAATCTTGCTTTCGACCGCTGACTCACTTGATGTTAAGTCGCGCACGATGCGGCCGGATAGCCTAAGGTAAAGTAGCATATGCAAGTTTAGAAGGTATTTTTTTTTTTTTACATATTATAAGTTTGCGTTTGACAACTGTCTCACCTGATGTTAAGTGATGACGTTGTCTAGGATTTAGCACGCAATTCTACACCTACCTATTCAAGCGTGACTTGAGACTTTGGGATTATATTTTATACCCTTTGGGAAACACAGACTCAGGCAATGAGTTCCACTCCCCGGCAGTACGCATTATAAAAGTGGAGGCAAAACGCTCTGTACGTAAAGATGGTATATCTACCATATAGCGGTGGCGCAATGCCGTACGTCGAGTTGACAGTTTGAGAGATACAATTAAATTGTGTAATTCCAGTGGCGCATTACCCGAAACCGTCAGAGTTGCTTTGAACGCTCCACCGGTATTGATTAAAATAAAAATAAAACGTTTTTCATATTGGTTCTAATACTTGGAAACGTGTTGTGTGAAAAATATTATTTTGTATTGGGACTCCTCTTAAGTAGGTACAATGTTAGCTGTCCATCAACAGATAGGTATATAGCTGTAGTTCGCTTTATTTTGGAGACAAACGATCTTCTTAGCACGTAGGGTGAAGGCAATCAGACAGGAAACCGACTTTGAGGTTAGATGGTAGTGGTCAAAGCCTAAACTTAAAGGTGATCAAGAAATCTTAAAATAATACTTTCATCGATTCGGGGTTTATCTGCTTCTCATTAAACAGCCAGATATACATGTAGATATAAAGTGTTGATTCTTGTTAAATTGGTTAAGAATGGAAATTCAATTGGCACCCATAACATGTACTTTCGAAAACATTTTCTATATAGTATAGGTACTACTTAGAAAATGTTCTGGAAAGCACCCATTTTTTGGGTTCTACAGTAATATCTTAGTAGATTAGGTACGGTTTGTCATCTATTTGTATTCGTATCCAGCCTGTCCTCTCCAAACAAAGACTTGCACAGTGAAAACGAGTTACGACCGTAATATAGAAATCGAAACTGTTATTGTATGTGGCGTGAATATTAATAGAATGTGGAGTGATGGCTTAAAATGTCCCGTTATTATTACGTCACGCCTCCAAAACAAACTTGTTTAGCGAAAGTGATTAAAATATAAATACTATCATTGATAAACAAGAAATTGGAACATTCAAAGCAAGTCATGTTTAAAAATATTGGTTGGCATTATCAGTTAAAGATTTCAGTAGACCTCTTTTTGTGTATCTATTCTTGGTAGGTGAGTAAAAAGTTATGAGCCCAGTTTTTTTAGTTCTCAAAAATGTGACAGTTAGATAGGCTTGACATCCGTCCAGGTTTCCCTGGTTTTGTCCTAGTTTACAGGGTGACTGGAGAGCGTTCGGCCGAGGTTTTTAGTTTTAGTTGTCCGGTAGGGAACATAAAAAATTCTGCTTAATTTTCCGGGCTCCAAAATTCGATGTTTTCACTTATCTTATACCTCAATGTCAGAAACGATGTAAATAGCATAAATTACTATTAATCATCATCATCATTAATTACAATAGACTTTAAAATCATACTTTATTGGTAATTATATTTATTAGTTCACGTGAAATAACTAATTTTATAAAAAAACGAACTTTAAAGCTACGGTGCCACAAACAGATAAACACAGAATGTGGTCAAATGTATGTGGCCCCTTTTTGAGTCGAGGTGTACAAAAGTTATATACAAAGGATAAATATACAAAAGTTCCCAAACTTGTATAGAACTTTACAATGACAAAACGAACTAAAATTGTATTTTTTTCAAACGACCGAGTTTAACTAAATCATGATTCTATTGTATAGATACAATACATTTGCATGCTTGAACATTAATATTCTGAATAACTCCTTGTGATTAACCGCCACATTGCGCTTGTCAGCTCCGCTTGCACCGTGTCTAATACCTGTCTAGAACTGACTCTTCGTTCATAGTCTACTCATCGTCAGGCGTGTGCGCTGCCAGCCTCGCAGTCTGAGCACAGCCACTACATCTGTGATGAGAAGGGGGAACCACGGTGTCTGCCCGGCTGGCAGGGAGACCTGTGCGATGTACCGATATGCAAGAAAGGATGCGACCCACTGCAAGGTAAGGATTGTTTGTGATTTAATTTTTTTGTAAAATTTGATACTCTACAGGTATAGGAAGATATCTAAAGATAGGGTTGCCATCTCTAAAATCTGTCTACCAGGACAAGAAAAGTGAAAACCCCCGGATTTTGGAGCTTAAAACCTTCAGAGTTTTTTAATTACCTACCGGACTACTAAAACTAAAAATAAAACCCCACCCAGACGGTCCCCGGACGCCCTGTGAACTAGGACAAATCCGGGGAAACCCGGACGGATGGCAAGCCTATATATAGAATATCTGTGAAAAGAGGGGAGACGTAGTTTTTCTTGGTGTATGCTCTGTCTATAGCAATTTACACTTGCTTATCAAAGGATAATATTACAAACGAGGCTATTTCGATGACACTTGTTCTTTTAAGTCTCCTGTCACTTCTGATTCGATCTCTAGTGAAACCCAGAACAGAGACCTCCCCATAAGCTCGTAGGTCTTATCGCTTGATAAGGCCTACGAGCTTATGGGGAGGTCTCATAAGCATTAACAAGTCCTATAGTTAGCCATGTTACAGATTGTATGTGATCCAGCGATGGCCTACTAGTGCACATACTATGACAGTTTATTTTTCTTATCATTGAATTCAATAGGGCCGATGCCTTTATACTAATAACTAATGACAATACTACAGCTACTACAAAAACATTTGAGCAATCCACTAGCTATTGTGAGCCTATAGATAACTCAAACGCTCTAGCCCGCTACCAGTTGACAGCGTGCCTAGAATGCTAATTGCAATGCTGATCCGTTGAGCCAAATAATTGCCAGAATTTTGGTCACGCGTCGCATTACTCAAACTATGACTATGACAGTCTGTATAAATATGTTATATCAGTAAAATGTAAATCCGTTATTGGCCTTACGTGTAAGCTACTTGTAAAATGATTTGTTTATGAAGGGCTGTGGATTTTATTAAATAATAAAATAAAAATGGCATACATACACGTATGACGTACGAGTAAGTGCTTACTACGAAGGTATAAGTTACAAAGTTTGAAAATGAATGTATGTATTTACCTACTTTGTAATGCCTAATATGAGTAAAATTTATGGGTGGTTGATTTGCAAGTAGCTACTAAATTAGCCTTAAATTGGTTTATCAGTATTACTTAGGCAGGAATACCACCAAGTTGTAAACTCATAGGTAATCTTGTTATTTCCTTTGCTCTGAATACACGATTACTAAAATAAAATATGTAGTTAATTTTTCTCGTCGAGTTCATCTACCTGTTTGCCTGTTCTTTTTATTTCGTTTATACAATAACCGAAAAGGTACTATTCTTCGGTTATTGTATGAAATATTGGGTATTTAATAATATCATTGTTTTACGCTGCTCAATGTATTAGTCACACTGAAAATACACACTTTTTTTAACATATTTATGTATAGAATAGATTAGGTGCATGCGATTTCTAAAGACTTAGCCATGACTAAAAGGCTTTAAATTCGCTACAACGAAAGCTTTCTACTCGAAGCGCTCATTAGCAAAAACTTTCTTTAGAAAGTCCTAACACGGTTTAGATTAAGGTCGCAAACAATAAATGATTTGTATATTGTGTATATCTTGGATTTTTTATTTGGAATTTAGGTAGTTGTAAAAGAGTCGGAAAATGGGTGCAGTTAGATCACAGTTTAGTTTATCACAGTTTCACGTATGATAAACATTTTTATAGATCAATTATATGTTCCTCTTGTGTTTCCGACAATAGCTCGCGTACCGTTGATAAGATAATTTATGAAAATTGTGTGTGGAGGGTAGTTAGCCTTAGTTGACTTTTAAAATGTATAAACATCACACCGGTCGGTGGTTGTAAAGTAATTTGAGTTAGAAGAACCAAAACACACGTCAAAGTTGGCAAATTGTGACAAGTAAGTAAGTATATGGTATCATTAATCTAAGAAGATTTTTATCCAATTTGAGGCCCTATATTATTCATGAGTTTTATATGAAAAATGGGGAAGAGTCCGTTTATCGCGGATCTGAGTTTCAAACGTAGTATTAAGGCTACCTGTACAGAAACATTTAAAAAGTCCGATTATCAATTTAACCGTCGATCAAACATTTTTTTACCATACAGTTAACCGACACTTAATTGATAATCGGACGTTTAAATTTTGCTGAACTCCACCCTTAGATATTTGAATTGAAATAGACCAATTTAACTTTACTTTGATATAACAGAATAAACAAACAATGAAATTATTTAATGGCATATAATCATCTTATTCATTAACTAAAACAGGTTCATTTATTACCATAAAATAGTTAGGTTTTATATAAGGTATAATATAGGTACACTTACTGTTTTACATATTAATAGGTTGGGGATATTTTACCAATATTAGCACATTTTAAAATTGACGTGGTTTCGACACACTATGAATGTATAAAACACGGGAATTACTCACGTAATAAGTCAGAGTCTTATTACGTGAGTAATTCCCGTGTTTTATACATTCATAATATTAGCACAACAATAATTTAAACATTTTAGATATAAGAATGTAGAGTAATCACCTTCAAAATAATCATTCTCCACAGAATTTCTTCCTTTTTTATAAAAAGGTGAGCCAGTAATTCAATAGAACCTTAGTGTCAAGATAGCTGTTTATAGTCATTTTCCCACTGGGATGAAAATGCCCTTTAGACTTCAATGTATTACGTTCAAACAACGCATATGCTTTCTAGGCTCTGGAGTTTTAAATACAATTTATTGTAAGAACCTCAAATAAAACGATTTTCCCAGGATACTGCAAGCGCCCTGGAGAGTGCCGTTGCAAGATGGGATTCTACGGGGAGAGATGCAACAAGTGCATCCCCCTGCCCGGCTGTCAACACGGTTATTGCAACGTTTCTTTTGAATGTATCTGCCGAGAAGGCTGGGATGGCATCTTCTGTTCTGAACGTGAGTAATTCTCTCACAAGTGTCCCTGTACCTCTGCCAGCACTAGCAATGCTTTTATTTCGAGTGTATCTGCCGGTGATCTGAGATTGTAAACTAAGTACCCACGATTGCAATTTGCCTTTTTATTCGGAAGATTCTATTGGAATAGGTATGAACTGTTGTGAAAGGGAATTACCATTGCTAGTTAAACCAGTAACCTGCAGCTGGTAGTACGAAATACGTCACTTTAAACTTTAGCCAATGACACTTCTTTACTTTTTGTGATTATTGAACCTTTCAGTGTTCGCTGACAAGTGTATTGTTTGCAGCGATTTGCCGTTCGGACTGCCACAATACGCGAGGGTTCTGCGAGGCGCCAGGTGAATGCCGATGCCGGCTCGGCTGGTCCGGGCCCACGTGTCGCGCATGCCAGCCGCTGCCCGGCTGTCAGCACGGCTACTGTGACAAGCCGCTAGAGTGCCGCTGCTCGAGAGGATACACTGGCCTACTGTGTCAGACCCGTAAGTCAATTTTAAACCTAATGGTCTAAGATCCGGCTTAAGTAATATATCCCCTCATCTGTTATTTAATTATGAGAAGGCTTAAATGTCAGATAATATGTAGAGGGATAAAGTGCGCATGGGTTGCCGAGCTAAGCCCGGGCCTATACTGTCAAATAACCCAATATATTATTTTATAATTAATTATCTATTTCAGCGATCTGTGCACCTGGATGCCACCCCGAGCGAGGTTACTGCCGCAGACCCGGAGAATGCCGCTGCAAGGTCGGCTGGACTGGCAAGGACTGCTCGCAATGCCATCGGTACCCAGGCTGCGTTCACGGATCCTGCGTCAGACCTTGGGAATGTCTCTGCAAGGCTGGCTGGGGTGGCATGCTTTGCGATGAAGGTTGGTCTTATATTTCATCTGAATTTAAGGGCCTGGTATTATTATTACAGTTTCCTATAATAGTGGGGTAAGGACGTAAAATTAAAAGCTGTACCAGTTACATCACACGCTACTACCCCACTCAAACATAAACGTTGCTATTCGGTTATTTATCGGAGCGGAACATTCTGAATCGGAGTGCTGCCTACTGATTCAGAGCAATCGATAACTAACCAAGTCGATTCGATTCGATATTGTTCATACGTGTTTATATTTTGAGGTTTTTAATTTGCAAATATTTAGTGATTGGCATGGAATATGTTCTTTATACTTCTGTCTTTAACACATTTGTCTAAGAATTAATGTTATAAAATATAAATAAATAAAATAAAAGTTTGTAATACGGGATTTATTTATTGCCGAATCGGTTTGGTTAGCTATCGAAGAGTTCTGAATCGGGGGATAGATGTAGTAACTATAAGCCTAAGAGTTATGTTGAAATTTTCTGCGAAGTTGAAACTGCGTATATATTTCATTGGAAACAAAAACTTTCCAGTTGGGTACGAACGGCTTTTCGTGCATGCTACTCATGATCCGGTACGGATTCCATCCAGTAGTGCATTGAGACCGTCATTAAAATGCTTACAAGCGGTACCTTAATTGGTCTGATATTAACTCACGACGTGGTATGGCAAAAAATCGATGCTTCGAAATAAAAACGAATTCGATTGAAAAATGTGGCAAACCACGCCTGTAGAATGTTTTAGAAAAACATGTTTTCATACATGGTTAGTCGAGTCACCGATCAGATGTTTATAAACTGAGTTGCCATAAATGATTAATTTTACTCTATCTTCATGGCTCGCAAGCCCCAGCTCTCTGAGATGGTTTAAGCTTGAGCAATTTCTGATTGTTTGCCATGATAATGACATTATCTTTAGAAGATAAAAAATCAGCCTATCTGTACTCCATGGCAGGTTTCTTGGTACATGTACCTAAATTCGGCCAACTAAATTGTCTACCATCGGTGAAGATCATTCGACAACATAAAACAACATGGTTGATTTTCCCGTGACATAGTATTGATAGTTTCTAATGCTGAACCTTATCACTATTGCACACAATTTTTTTTCAAAACCGGTAGGTCAATTTCTTTGTCTACAGTACATACTGTTACTTTTTCCGGGTATTATGTGCTGCTATTACATGTTATATTTTGTGGTCCATAATCTGCTCTCACTATCAATTATTATGTGAGAACGCAGCTGCAACTATCATTTATTTTTTTCTTTCTATCTCGGCGATGATCAGTCCGAGCACAGGGGTAAACTGAAAAACAGCGCCGCAAAAAAAAAGCTGAGACTATCCCTTTTGCCCTCGTATAGGTGGATACATCTTGTTAATAAATTATAAACTTATATTTGTCCTACTTTTTATGTGTACATTGTAATGAGTGGCAATAAACATTTTTTGATTTGATTAGATTTGATATATATAGATATGTTCTAGGTATCATATATGCTTTTGTGAACATAATTTGTTAATTTAAAATTGAAACCTATCACGTTCATTTAATATATATAATATTTACATCCATCATTGGTAAATATTACTATTTCGCCTTAGTAAATATTTATTAAGTTAGTCTCCTCGTTTCAAGGAAGACGAAGGCAGAAAAACGAGCGATTAGTCTAGTTCGGCAGCATACCGTATGGGCAGCCCGTAAAAATCGTCCACGTAACATAAAATATGTATTGATTGAAATAATGTACTTTTTCAGAGATATGCTTGAATATTTAATGATTAATTATTCAAGAATTTCGTTTTATGTCCACTGCAGTGCGAACATGGATCGTCGACTCGATAAAATTCGACAATAAGTGCTTGTTCAGATATGGCGTACCCGCGAATCGTGCGGCACCCGCGCGGCCCTATTACTATAGTCTACACATATATATATACATAATATAGTCTGATCAAGCACTTACAGTCGAATGTTATTGAATCGACGATTCATACTCGCACTGCAGGTCTCTAGCCTATTTGTCGATGGCTGGAGTGTGGTAGCTTTACTGCTTGTCTTTGTTAGAAACGCTCTCAGTCTCAAGTGTTGACGTACCTAATAGTTAGTAATAGTGGAAAGTAGTAATAGCAAGTTCTATATTTGCTCCACCCGACATCGAATAAGTATTTATTGTTGATCTCATTCCGATACAAATACTAATACATATGTATTCCACACATTTGACTGAAACTGACAACATATCCAAACGCTCCCAAACACTAGCCAAATCTATCGGCCTACATAACTAATTATAGATATATCTAAATATTCATCGTACATAATGAACTTATTTAATTCCAGAACTGAACTACTGCGAGAAAAACCAGGAAACTTGCAAAAATGGTGGTCGATGCCAGTCTTTGGAATCAGGTGACGGATATTTTAAATGTCACTGTCCCTTAGGAGTAACAGGCAAACACTGCGAACTTCTACCCGAATCTATGACACCGGAAATAGCAGACAATTCAACAACTCTAGAAAGTTCAAACACAGAAACTGCCGCGTATGCAACTGTTCAAACTACTGATAGCTCTGAAAACAATAGCAGTGAAAATTTGGAAAGTGCAGAAAATGTGGAAGATCCTGATGCAGGAGGGAATGAAACGAGTGTTGATAGCACAGATGATGAAAAAGATGAAAATAAAGACAAGGTCACGACTACGACGGTAGCTACTTCGACAGCGAAAACTACGACGAAAGAACCAGATAACCTTGAAAATGAGACTGAATGACAAGAATATGTGATGTTTTGATCTTTTGGGCTTTAAAGGGATCAGTTCTGTTATAGCAACGACTTGAAAGCATATTGAAACAAATCAAAATATACAATAGAAAAAGAGCCATGCCATTTCGATTCTTCATATTGATATCATATCGATAAAACTTGTAATAAAATGAAAAGGCATGTTTTGGCTAGCCTTGCCCATAAAAAAAGTTAAAAAAAACACTACATATTCCGTAAGTTATGCCATTTCTCGATAGTGTTAGTTACAAAAAATATCTTTTATCTTACAGCAATAGGCAGGTATTTCAATCCTGATTGAATTCATTCTTGCACATAGCAACCCAGCCTTCATGTAGTGTCGATAAAGAATTGCGTAAAATAAACGGGAGAGGCAGGTTTGATGGAAATACGGTTTTCTGTATTCCGGGACGTCGACTTATCTGTTGATAGCCTTATAGAAGTAGACTGATTGTGATGATTTAAGTGAAAGAATTTATTTATTTATTTTGTATGGTGTGTGACTTAATGTAACTTTATGTGTAAGTACGATTGTAAATCACAACTAGATAAGTAAGATTTATAATTGTTTTAATTAAAAAAATAAAAATTTGATGTATATTAAGTACAGGTGTTTTATTTATTTAATGACGGATTTATAATATATATTGTAGTTAAGACAGATACATTGAAAAAAATTACTGACCAACTGCAAGCAAACCCCAGTTTTATTTAATAAATTATAAATATGATATATTTTATGCATGTTACAGGCGTTTTATAATATTTAAAATGTAAGTAATTTAAGATATGCTCAAAAATAACTGATTTACATACATATACTGGTGGTCCGCCCCGGCTTCGCACGGTTAAAAAATTTTACCGACTGCAGCGCCATCGGCCGGGCTGATTTGTGAATATAAACCGCCGTTTAGGAAGAGTTAAGTGACATACACACGTACAGTAGAAAATGTATATATAAAGTTTTTTTTTTATACTGTATAGATCTAGCGTTTGACCACTATCTCACTTGATGGTCAGTGACGATGTGGTCGAAGATAGTATCACGCTAGACCTAGAATGCTCACTGGCTCTCAAGGATTGCTGCCTGAACACACTCTGTGTTTGGTGACAGTTTTAAAAAAAATGAGGGTGGTAGCTAGACAGGCGGGTTATTCGAAAGTACCCTACCACCATGCTGAGAAATTTGAAATTCAATAAGATTCGGTCAAATCTTGGTAAATTATTAAAGATGGTCGATGCAATCTCAATTCTCTCTGTTTAATTTAGTGCGTTTTTCTAATTTTCAAAAAAAGTTACTTAAATAACCTAACATGATAGTGATGTGCCGGCAGAGACAGAAAAATAACAATTTCTAACAATCATCTAAGATTACGCCATCACTTAACATATGTGAGACAGAGATCAAGCTTTATGCAGTGAAGTAGAAATATTTTTACTAAAATTTAGATATGTATAGTTTTTAATTTTAATAAAGATGTTTATTTGTATTTATATTGCTGAGTATTCAAATCGTCTGGATATGAAGAAATCGTCGTGTTATACGGCACAGAATTAAAAATTTAAATCAGTTACAAATTCCATAAAAAGATGTGAGCAAAAAGTCTGTTAATTTATTGGCTACATGTGAGAGTTTTTTAAGATTTACGTAATTAATTCGCGGTATACGCACTTCATTAATGCAATTAGACCATACTTACCTATCTAAGACCAAATTTTAGATTTTGATTTCACATGGCGGCAATAAACTATGTAATTTCCGATATGTACAAATCGAAGAAGTAGGTTGGTAGTTTTTCAGGCATATAATAAGTTTTAATAACAGTCTAATAATTATGAATGTATAAAACACGGGAATTACTCACGTAATAAGTCAGAGGGTTCCGACTATAGTTTGGAACCCTCTGACTTATTACGTGAGTAATTCCCGTGTTTTATATTATACATTCATAATGTGTCAAAACCACGTCAGTTAATACCAAAAAAATCTAATAACTTATATTATAATTAAGTTTTAACAATGTGCAGGTAGGTACCTACATGGTTATTATAGTTAATTGAATAATTAAATTTAATAACTTAATTAAATCACTATCAATGAGTCTAGTCGAGTCAAGATTTCAAAGCACGCAGCATCGACACAAAGTCGCTATAAGTCGTTATAGAATATCTGTTCTTTACCGCATACATTTCGGAGAGTGCGCTCTGTAGCTATTGGAATCCTACGGTCCAATTCCATCAAAGAACGACCAGGTGGATGGAAATGTGACATCACCACTTATAGACGTTCCAATTGTGACCCGAAGCGTTTTGCTTACACTCGTACAACTAACGAGGGGAATTCGTTGCCTTTCCTGTGTTACACATAGATGCAATCTGGGCATCTTCAAGTCACGAGTGAATAGGTATCTTCAGCAGATGTGATCCATCGTAGACCGCATTATCACTTCACATCAGATATTGTGGCGAAAGAATCTTATTTATGTATACATAAAAACGAATCTTCAATTTGTGGTTAAGCGGAAAACTCGGGAACTGGTTGACCAATTCGGCAGATTTGTTTCATTTTTCGTCAAGGCATGAAGAAAGTTCTTATGGAGAGAAAAAACGTAAAAACTGCGATAAAAATAGACAAAAACAACATTTATTTTCTTAAACAAATCACAGCGCGCGGGCTAATCGCGCGGGTAGTTATGAATAAAAGAAAAGAGTCTCTTGTAAATAATGTCTCTCACATTGTATTTTAGCTAAATTTATAAATGGAAACGAAAAATGTCTTCCTTCTTCCAGTTAATCCGTGTTAAGGGATTTTGTCTACGATAAGCGATAGTGTGTTTGCTTGTATGTAAGTTTTGCTGTTTTATTGTTGCTTAAACCACTAAATTAATTTTACTAAATTTGGCACCGAAATATCCCTTGTAGTCCGAAGAAGGAATACTGAACACGTAATTCCTTGAACCACACGTTATTTCTATTAAACTTAAACGTAGTTCCTATCCATGAATTCCCTATACATCAAAAGTTTTGTTTATTTAGAAGTTATTGTGAGATATTTGATATAGACCGTTGAAACTGATTCATGATCTTCAATCATTTACCCGTATTATATGTGGTATTGCTTATCAGGTGGTAGGCTGTACTTTGAGCCTCAAATGTTAAGATTTTCGTTGCTAAGCTTCAATGTTATAATTATTACATGTATGACTATGCAATATAGTGCTATTCCATATCAACGATCTTATAGTAAGTTATTTCTGCGTTACATCTCCATGCTTAAGTACATTTTTTATCTCACAGTTCCTAGCAGTAACGAGTCAGTAAAAATGTCGTCAGCATCCGTCTAGGAATTGATTAGTTTTCGCCAAATACATCGAATGGACGTGGTAGAACAGACACCCGTCTGGTGGCCTCGAGTCGGGTCAAAAAAGTACTTATATTAAGTATAAATTCTTACAATGATTCTACAATTTTTTCCATTAGTTCCAGGGATCTACCAACAGCTAAGAAATTTTAAAAGAGACGATTTGTCAGCACTCAATCGTTGGTTGATATTTTAAGGCACTTGTACTTGTTTATTTTCAATCTATAACTCAAACAATCATTGAACACTTGTACAGCATAAAACATTAACAAAAACGACTTTTTTTAAACACGTACGGTGTAAATATGCACAGCTACTCATTAATAAACCCACGGTCTTAACGTACCAATAATTTTGATTCTATGTTCATATTGCGTATTGGCAGGGAGTGGCATTTTCTGCCCGAGGGGAAGACTGTAGAAACCTATCGGGAACAAATACATCGGGACACAGTTTCCCGATAGGTTTCTACAGTCTTGCAGTCTTCAAGTCCCAAGTGATGTGAGTTTTAGACCTTATTGTCACTTATTGTCAGGTGAGGTAGTAGTGAAACAGAAGCTTATAATAATATTAAAAAAGATTAGATAACACCTGGGACGCTGTACTTGAATGATTTTAAGCTATTGCATAGCTTCTATCGCGGGGCTTGAGTGTGGAGACCGAATCCAGAAATTCCGTAACGAAAATAACCGAACACCCCCCACCCCGACCGGCACAGCGGTGATAATTTTTTAGTTTTGCCATCTATCTATGAATAGCAGAACTTTTAATGACTTTTTTGAAATATCACGCTTGTCTGTTTAGTTCAGTAACTCGCCTCTAGGTGGCATTGGTTGTATCGGCGTACTGCATAAGTTATTAATATATTAATTGCATAAGTTGGTAAAACATGTTGCAATAGCTTTACCGCGGCAGTCCCCGAGTGGCACACGTCTTTTTTTTTTACAGATTATAAGTTTGCTTTTGACCACTGTCTTACCTGATGTTAAGCGAGGACGCGGTCTAAGGTGGAGCACGGAATATTGATTGCATGTCGTAGGTACCCTATATCATAGTGTAGGTGACGGAGGAATATTGAGAATCACGTGCATAGTCGAACTTTGTACATACAACACTGTAGGAGCAATGTGGTTTAGCTTCTGACAAGACAGACATACACTAATTACTCACAACGTGATGACGTAACACGTTTTAAACAAACAATTTATAAACAATAAAAACCTTCCCTGGGTACGTGATCTGCAACTCGAGCTCTGACTATCGGTCAGAAGCGGAAATATGCACACAAACTCGCGCCATAAGCTTCCCCCTAAAAGCCGTACCTAAGCATGGAACCAATAAGTGTAAATCTACCGAAGAAATAGTCCTCACCTGGCCGTTGGTGGTTCTTGGCATAATATATTATTCTTTGAAGCTATTGACATTAACACGGCTCTCCAACGACTTAAGGTCTTACCTTATACAAAATGAAAATTCGTAGTTAAACTTAAAGTTTCATTAAGAGATTCACATTTACATACCCTACTTGAAAGGATTTACATTGCTTTGATCGCTTTTCCACCATTGCCGGACAGACCCAGGGTATAGAATTCGCGATTTTTGTGATTTTTTTACAAATGACAGGCCAGCATATAGTATCGCGTCGTCTGTCAACCTGTTGATGGCTCAATCCACTTAGGCGGCTTGAGATTACGGTGAATGAAGGTAAGTAATATCATTATTATCAAATCTAAGACTTGGTGGTAGAATGCTTCTCAGTATGTACTCGTCTGGCTAGCTACCTCGGTCAAGTTTGAAAAACTTTTACAGAACACAGTGTTCAGGCAGATATCCTTGAGAGTCAGTTAAAATTCTAGGACTAGCAAGATAGTTCTTAAGTGGAGACGGCCAGGCAAGCGCGGCGTAGGAAGTACATCGAGAAGTTGGACATAGGACGTGACCAAGATCGCAGTAAGAGTCTGGATGCGGGCCGCTTCCAACTGCTCTTTGTGGAGATGAGAGAAGGCCTATGTCCAGCAGTTGACGTATTATGGCTGAAATGATGATTATGATGATGGTAGTGAGGATGATGATGATGTTTCAGGGAGATCGTGGTGAAACACTGGATTAAAATTACAGCCAGTTACCGCCACGTATTCGGAAAAAGAAGATGCAAGTGATTATTATAGCGACAATATAGAAAGGCTCTTCTACCAATTTGAAGATGCTAATCACTAAATACGCTCAGCCAACTACCCCATGAAGATTGGCTCTTCACAAAGTTAATAAATTCTATCACGAACCGGATGTTTCAACTTCAGTGCATTCACGAATCCATTTTCCGATCAAGGAATTGATTCTATAACTGTTTTAACTATATATCTTAGTTGAGTATATTTAATGACCATTCGTTTCTGCGCATGGGTACCTGCGCCAGGACTAATGCAACAGACTTGTCTATATAAGCTAGTGCAGAATGTCTCGATCACATATTGACTGAAAGTAGCCAAGTGGATTGGTCGATAATACGTAATGTTATGTGAATTGTGATCTCAGATTAATAAAATAAATAAATATGTCTCCGATCTCAGTATTGATGGTAAGGAATACCGATTATTACTGTGTAATGTGTCTATGTCACATTTATGTCTATGTCTAATATACCTATGTGACTGTCAATTGTTTTATAAATAAAGAATCGAACGTGATATTCGGGCAACGTACTTCCAAATAATTAGTACAAAATAAATAAAATACCAGATAGTACAAAACGACTCTTATGACTTATTCGTGGAATATAATATTTATATATATACCATACTTTTGAGTGTTGAAGTCGGTTCCATTTTTTGTTACAATTTTTTTTTCACTCTTTTTAGTGACCATTGTTACTCATGGGATCAATTGTAATTGTGGTGTAGGTATGTTCACCGATGTCTTCACCCGCTACTATAATATCGTCTAGGTATAAGCACGCACTTTTCACTTATTGGAGTGTAACTCAAAAACCGCTTGTCCGATTTTGATGAAATTTAAATGGGACCACACGGGAAGCACCAGCTTTTAAATAAACAAAAGAACGATAGTCGGAAGTTATGCGGTAACAAACATAAAAAAAGGAAATAAAAAAGAAACATACGGTTCCAAAAACCTTCTCTCAGAAAATAAAACCTTATAACTAATTCCAATACTACAGCTAATACAATAACATTTGAGCAATCCACCAGCTATTGGTAGCCTATAGATAACTCAAATGTTCTAACCCGCTGCCGGCTGGCAGCGTGCCCAGAATGCTAGCAGCATTGAGAAGAAGAAGAAGAAATCTACGTAAATCTTAAAATTATTATTACTATTAAATGCAAAGTGTTTGGACAGATACAAAACAGTTCAAAAGTTTTTTAAACTGGCAGTTGCCTTTATTAAAATAAAACACGAATAACTAATTATAATACTGCTGCAACTACAATAACATTTGAGAAATCCACTAGCTATTGGTAGCCTATAGATAACTTTAAATTTTACATTATTTATGTAAAACTGTGTAACGTAACTGCTCAATCTTCCTCCATTACCGTTTTTGCTATAATGTTATGAATGTTAATTTACACCAATTATTTGGTTCCTTTGTTATTAGATACTGACGTGCTTATGTCAGTGTTTACATTGTACAACTCATTGGATGGTTTTAATTTCTTATTGCGTCTACAGGTAAATGTATTATGATATGATTATGAGGCAATCTAATGCCTGTATGCGATTAAAGAATACAGTCACTTGTATCATTTGGGATTCTTTAAAAGGAGAGGTAACAAAGTCTTAATAAAACGTTGTTACCTCTCCCTCCCAATCCTAAAAGATAAAATTACTGCCCAATAGGGCCACTTCCAACCGATCCTTGAGATCTATTAGGATACCCCTCTCCAGATGTCACGTGGGTCAGATGTTGCTGAAGATAATGAAAATTACGACAAGATTTTTTTTTAAAGTAATATATAGTAAACAGGCAGACGGTTGCCAACCCTTAGACCCATCTAGATCTCAATAAGGATCAGTTGGGCGCGGCCATACTGTGCAGTAATTTTTTACACCTATACATATACATACATATACTTTATGTATATGAAGTATTGTGTCTAATTATAACATAGATTTTTTTTTACTTATTATAAGTTTGCGTTTGACAACTGTCTCACCTGATGTTAAGTGATGACGCTGTTTATGATTTTTATATTTTTAATATCCTCAAGATGGGCTGTGTATGATAAAATTCCAAGAATTTAGCATCAATATTAATTAGGTAATTCGCATGCGACTCGATCGACACTGTACATAATAAACGGAACGTACATATATTTTGTGTGCAGTAGCGAATGGGTAACATGTAATGCCATGTCAGAATCGACTTTGACCATCTCAAAGGTTTTAATGTGAGACCATGATAGTTTACAAAGTAACTATCATGACAATATTGTGCTTATGGTACCAACTTCAACAAGTTATTTCACACTTTTGAGTGTTGAAGACGGTTCCATTTTTTGATAAAAAAAAATTTTTCACTCTTTTTAGTGACTTTTGTACTCATGGGATCAATAATTGTCATTGTAGTGTAGGTATGTTCACCGATGTCTTCACCCGCTACTATAATATCGTCTAGGTATAAGCACGCACTTTTCCGTTATTGGAGTGTAACTCAAAAACCGCTAGTCCGATTTTGATGAAATTTAAATGGAACCACACGGAAAGCACCAGGTTTCAAATAAAAAAAGAACGATCAAAATCGGTTGACCCAGTCGGAAGTTATGCGGTAACAAACATAAAAAGAAGAAAGTAAAAATCATACGGGTCGAATTGAGAACCTTCTCCTTTTTTAAAAAAAATGTGTTATTGTGAACGTACTACGTAGGTTTACTTCACCCAATTTTCTCACGGTAGACAGGTATTAGGTATATATATACATGTCTAGTCCAGTTTAGGTACGTAGTATTGTTAGACATATCATAGTATGATAGTATGTGCCTGGACTAGACGTGGCTTTAGTCAAGCCCACATCTGGGTAGTTCCGTCTGACTTGTTAGCCTCGTCCTACATCACACAGCCTTCTCATATGGTTATAATAACGAGAGTGGATTGTGTAAATAGATAGTATATATTATAAATGTCGCCGCCCTGTACAATTGGCATGTCAACTATGCAACGTGATTCTCAAGAATTTATTGACCATACTAATATAGCCACGGAAGCCAATAATGTGTAATGCTTGAATGATGAAAGATATCAAAACAAACTTGACTGGTCGGTTGGCGCAGTTGGTGGCACTTTGTCTTCTGAGCCGCTGGTCCCGGGTTCGATTCCCGGACAGGTCAAACATTTGTGTGCATGAACATGTCTGTTTGACCTGTGTCTGGGTGTGTATATGTATATAAGTATATATATCAGTCATCAGGTTACCACAGCTGAAGACCTTGTGTGAATGGTAATAAAAAAATAATAATTATATATTTCAATACTTCAAATAAAATAGGTTTTAGAAGAGAGTTATTTAAATGATCGGTATTAAACGGACAATAAATTAATTAATTATCATTAGTGAGTGCGATAGTAATTAAACTTGTAATGTGCATTGAAACCATGCTAGGCGGAATTCATGTTTAAAAAAGTAAAGCAAATATCTTTATTTGACCTCTGTTTCATCTGATCTTAAATGATGACGGATGATAATCGTTTTGCTCTTGGACAGAACGCTTCTTTGACTAGGTTGGTATGACTTAATTCGACCCCAAAAATCAAACACGACATATTAGACACAACAACATTCATTATGCATGTTCAGTTGTCTACACCTGTAACTGACGTGGCATTTTGTCTTTTAACCTTTTTAAAATGTGTTAGTGTATATTGTTGGTGTCTATTTAAATAAATATATCAAAACGATCCACCACGCTGCCCAATTGGCGAACTTTTAAATATACATCATCATAGATATTGTCTTCAAAGGAGATATAAATCTTTGCAAATTCCTCTTCGGAACTTTAAAGCAGCTTGCTTATTAAATAGTATAAGATTTATTTTTTAATGTATTTCTGTGAGTATATATATCCATATATATACTGCAATCTACTTATATAAAATCAAAAGCGAAAATAGCTAATAATACACTCCAGTTTGAAAAACTGTAAACATACCCATACATAGATAGATAATGCTTTATTGTACCATAACACAAACACATTTACATAATATTACAGTACTTACAAACTTAAAGTTAATAGAGTGAGACAAAAGGCGGCCTTATCGATGAAAGCGATTTTTACCACGCAACCTTGAATCATTTCTCGGGATGTTGTGTTCAAGAAAATGAGAATATAAATTAATTACTTAGCTAATTATGACAAAAATTAGATGGAATGTCAATATAAATATATATTTATATAATGGAACCCCATAGGATTTTTACACCTTTGAGCACTTCGTTACCCACCATCAAGTGAGATAGTTGTCAATCATACCCTGTAAAATGTTTGTAAAATATAGTTTTTGCTTTCTTTAAGCACCATTAGCCGTATTATTAGTTTTAAAAATAGCGTTATTTCCAGGTGCTGCTTGTCGCGAGCAGTTTTTCAACAGCACGAGAGATTGTTGAAAAGCCACGAGTGTCCAAACTTCTAAAAGGCGATGGCATCAAGGACTTGTCCTCGGAAAAAGGCGTGAAACGGGATGTGTCATCCATCGGAGTGTCTTCCTATGGGTCACTGGATTACGATCAAGGGTTTAGCGCATACGGACCATCGTCACTAGGATCATCTCTTGGGTACGCGTCAGGGCCGGGAGTAGCAGTCTCGGCCTCGCCTGTGGCGGTGTCTGCTGCTCCTGTAGCGGTATCAGCATCGCCTGTGGCCGTATCAGCCGCACCTGTAGCCGTTTCAGCCGCACCTGTGGCCGTATCAGCACCAGCCGTATCCTTACCACCTCCATCAGTCCATACAACATACGGCGTAGAACCCAACCCTGTCATCTTACGCCAGGAAGTCCCCCGCTACATCACCCGCACCGTCACACATAACGTTCAAGTCCCCGTGCAAGTACCAGTACCCGTTCCAGTCGATCGTCAAGTCCCATATCCCGTTAAAGTCCCTTACCCGGTCACAGTAGACCGGCCCGTGCCATACCCCGTCGTGCAGAAGGTTCCTGTGGAGATAACGAAGCAAGTCCCCGTCTATTACGAAAAGCGTGTGCCATATCCTGTCAAAGTACCCGTAAACGTTCCAGTGCCGTACCCTGTGACAGTTGAAAAGCAAGTGCCGGTTGACAGACCGGTATATATTGAGAAGCAAGTGAATGTACCACATCCGGTTTACGTAGATAGACCGGTAAATGTACCGGTTCCTGTGGACCGACCTGTGGCTGTTCCACATCCCGTGTATATTGAGAGGAGTGTGGCAGTCCCGTACCATGAAGGTCCAGCAGTGGCTACCGTTGCTGCTCCAGCTATCTCGACCATTGGGGCAGTTCCAGTATCCCATTCAATTGGATATTCTAGCGGGTATACCACTGGATATTCAGGAGGTTACGCCAGTGGATATCCTGTCACTGGTTTCTCTGCAGGTCTTGGGTACGGGAAGTCCATCGGTTATAATACGATTTCGTCCCACCCTGCATACTCATACCATTGAATTTATGATACTATTTACTGATTCTTGAGACATTAAACGATATTAATATTGTTATGTGTGTCTTTATTTCTATTTAAGAGTGAAACAATTTATGAAAATGACAAGGGTTAATTTTGAATCGCGGCTCGTATGCTTGAAGTGGCCATGGTTCATTTTAGTTTAGATTCTCTAGGAAACTGTATGTTGTTAGCAACTTATCTGCCGATTCAAACTAATGCGAATAACACCTACTATAATACAGATTATGATATTTTTAACCGACTTCAAAAAAAGTAGGAGGTTCTCAATACGACCAGTACATTTTTTTGATTTTGATTTTATAACCTCTCAGATTATCTTTGTAACCTCAGAATTCTCGACTAGGTGAACTGATTTTGATGATTCTTTTTTATTTGAAAGCTGATGCTTCCCGTGTGGTGCGTCCCGTTCCCATTAAAATTTCATCAAAAACAGTCCTCCGGTATTGGAGTTACACTCCAATAACTGAAAAGTGTTACGTCTAGTTGGACGACATTATGACCCCGCAAGGTGAAGAAATCGGTGATCATACAGAATAACAATTGATCCTGTGAGTAGCAAAGGTCACTGAAAAGAGAGAACACTCAAAACTGTGAAATAACCTGTCAAAGTCGATACCATGAGCACAATATTTTGATAATCGGTACTTTTTAACTATCATGGTAACGACTTCAACAAGTTATTTCACACTTTTGAGTGTTGAAGTCGGTTCCACTTTTTGGTATTTTTTTTTAAATTCAAGGATTCCGTAAGGACAAAAAACTGCAGATTTAAAAAAATAATTTCTTACTTAATTAGCGTTAGGCTATAATATTACTTCATAGTCAGTGATGGCCCATCTGGTGGAATGGGAATCACGCTAGACTTGAGATGAGGTTGGTAATCAGTCAGGCGCGTTATGTAAATTATCCTTCCCTTATGATGTGAATTTCATAAGGATGTTACCTGCACCTGAAGCTGAAGCTGGGGGTGGTTATCAAACCAGTGACTGTTACATTGTCGGCTGACACAACATTAATACTTTTTTAATATATACTATAATCAATACATAACTATTTATCAATAGTTGTGTATGTTAGCGAATCACGCACTAAAAAGTGCCGCTTATCACGCGTACCCAAAATATGTAAGTAATTTTCCTGCGTTTGTCGGTACCTGCCTCTCGCAGCGACAATTAGGAAAATGCTGGTGAAAAATCAATATAAATAATACAATACAATACAAAACACTTTATTGCACACCGGTAACAAAACCAATAATAAAAAGAAAACATATACCTAATCAAAGTACAATTGGCGGCCTTATCGCTTAAAGCGATCTCTTCCAGAATAAAACGTCTGTATAATTTAATATATTAATTATTTTGTATTTACAAAGCTAAGATACACACCACAAGGGACAAATATGTACCAGAAATATACTTATATAAGTAATGATTTCTAAGATTTGCGCTAATTATTTAATTAGAATATACTGTTATCTATAAGAATCTTTGTCCTCACTGACTGATCTATAGGCAGCGAATAGCCATACGTCTGGTCCTAAGTAAATTTGGAGGGTGTATTTTAGCACAAAGACGTGGACGGATTTTTGGAAATTCCACCCCTAAGGGGGTAAAATGTAATAAAAAAGTTTGTATGACACATTTTTGTTATAATCTTTATCAATGAAATTTGGTATGTACATATGTGTAGTTTATTCAAAAAATTAAAAAAGATATCAAAAAATATGCGCGGGGTGCATTAAGGGTGTGCAATGGGGGTTGAAAATTTAAATGGAAAGTTCTTTATTTATGAAGTAAGTCTTGAAAGTTACTATCTTATGTTAGTTATTAAACAGTAAATAAATATTATGAACACTTTTGCCCAGGGTGCATTAAGGTCTATAATAATAGTTTTAGTCGGATGCTACTCATAATTTCTCAAACTACCCTAGTAACTAGACTTCTAGTTTCTATTTATATTGTATCAAATCTTAAGATGGTAAAACACTTAAAATTACAAATTAAGTAGATACTACTAGAAGGAATAGTTTTGTATATTTAGTGTAAGTAATATCTGAAATCACACACTAGGTTTATGGAATAGAGTAAATACCACAACACACCCTGTGCCTGAGTATTCTACTAATATTATAAATGCGAAAATTTGTGTCTATGTGTGTATTTTTGTTACTTCTACTACTCAAATGGCTACACCGATTTCGATGGAATTTGTTTCGGATATAGTTCAAACCCTGGTTTAACACATAGGCTGCTTTTATCCCGGAAAAGTATAGTTCCCGTGGGATAATTGAGGTAGCGGGAAAACCGTAATCCACGCGGGTGAAACCGCGGGGCGCTACTAGTATCATATAATCCTAGTAATATTATAAATGCGAAAGTTTGTGTGCATGTGTGTCTGTTTGTGTGTATGTTTGTTACTTCTCCACGCTCAAGCGACTACACCGATTTCGATGAAATTTGCTATGGAGATAGTTTGAACTCTGGATTAACACTTAGGCTACTTTTATCCTGGAAAAAGTATAGTTCCCGTGGGATAATTGAGGTAGCCGGATAACCGTAATTCACGCGGGTGAACAATGAGATACAATATTAATAGTATAACATATGAAGCATGCCACGAAAAATCATACAAAATCGAAATCAAATTTCAGATATACTCGTAGTAACTTACTGGCTTCATTACAGACTAGCTGCGCCCAGCGTTGTTACCCGCGGTGTAATGGCACGTGGTATTGACGGTTTTTGTGTCTTCCCGTCATCCCACGGGGACACTCAATATTTTCGGGATAAAAAGTAACCTGTGTGTTATTCCAGGCTATAAGATGTCTTCATTACAAATCCCTTTAGTCGTTTTAGCGTAAAAAAGTAACAAACATACAAACCACAAACAGACAAACGACAAACAAACTTTCGCCTTTATAATATTAGTGTGATTACAGAATTACTTTGAGTATACATGGTTTATATATCTGAGCAGAATGACTATAATTAAGTACATTAACACATTTAAAAAAAAAGATACAGTAGACATAATGTACGTTTGTGTAAAGATGCTTTCATGTAACTGCACTCTAGGTATTTTCCAATCGTTAGAGGTTGATCTAACTGTCTCGCTCGCTCACTTACGCTTATTGCATCTTCTACGCTTATCGCTCTTACTCTGCTCAATGACAAATTCTTTCACCAGTAGACTTTCGGTCCACGCGCAAACGACACTTCACAACACCTAACTTCAGAGCTAAATAGGTATATCGGCTGACCATACACATATCCCATACCATCCCGTTTCCTATTTGACAAACCTTAGGTGTGTCTACTTAAACTAATTATTTTACAAAAGTATCTACCTAAAGGACCGCCGTGGTGGTACCGGCCTAGAATAGTACTCCCCCATTTCTTCCCGCGGGTGCCGTAAGAGTCGGCTAAGGGACCACGTACCAGACGGTGGGCAGCAGCGCCTTCTGAGCATCGGAAATCATACTGCGCTCGCCAACCCGCCTGCCAAGCGTGGCGAGTATTGGCAATTCCCCCCATTTGGGGGAGGCATTTGTCCAACAGTGGACACCCAATGGCTGAGATGAATGAATGAAAAATCTACCTAAAATTATTTATGACTACATAATTGGACCGCTTTCCTTTACTCCTTGGGTTACAGACAACATATACATACGTATTGTCCAAGCTACTAGCCCCGAAGCCCCCAATAGTCACGTTTTTCGAAACGGAATACATATTATCAAACTATTAGAGAGTTTAGTTTTAAAAAAAACTAACATATATTCGTTCTCAACCTCATGTCTCAAGCAGTAAGGTCCAGTGTGTTTTGAATAATTCTCTACCACTCATTCTCAACCTTACGCTGTAGAAACAATAACGTTCAAAATTATCTTTGGGTTTTTCGACCAGGGCTAGTAAATGATACATCTCTTATCAGGATTCATGGTACTCCCTTTAGGACATCTCCAAGCTTTGCCAAATTCTGCGACGTTCTGTAATGTTCCCATCACACGAAACTGTTGGGGAGAGTGCTCGTCTTCGAGATCTGCTTTCAACGATTCTATAGTATTGGTGCCACACCATAACTGGAAACAAAAAAATGGTCTATTATTAGCCGACTTCCAAAAAAGAGAAGGTTCTCAATTCGACTGTATTTTTTTTGTGGTACCTGAGAATTTTTTTCTGGGTTAACCGATTAAGATTTTTTATTTGAATGCTGGGTGCTTCTCATTGTGTTTCCATTTAAGTTTGTTCAAGCTCTGACCAGGAGTTTTTCAGTTATCAATAAATAATGTGTATTTATTTGACTTCGCCTCATTTTTTATGAAATCAAATTTTGACCAAAACGTTGTTAATGTCGGTTTCCCCGCTGAGTCAAGCAAAAAAGCGGCACGGCCGTACCATCCTTTTCTCGAAACAATTTAGGCCATTTTTAACCGACCTCAAAAAAGGAGTAGAATCTCGATTCGCCCCGGATGTTTTTTAATTTTTTTTTTTTTTATGTTTACTATCGCATAACTTTCGACTGGGTGAACCGATTTTGATAGTTTTTTTTTATTTGAAAACTGGTGCTTGCAGTGTGGTCCCATTTAAATGAAATCGGTGAAGCGGTTTTTGACTTACGCTCCAATAACTGAAAAGTGCTACGCATACGTCGATGATATTATAGTTGCGGTTGGAGAAATCAGTGAACATACACAATGATAATTGGTCCCCTGAGTAGCACAGGTCACTAAATCGATTTTAAAAAAAAAATTTACAAGAAATAGAACCGACTTCAACACTCAAAAGAATGAAATAACTTGTCGAAGTTGGTACCATGCTCACAATATTTTGATAATAGTTACTTTTGAACTAGTGGATAAAAGTAGAAGCCTGAATTTACAGTAACCAAGCAGGCATTGTATAAACATGGTATATTTCAAATTATATTTAGTTTGAACCAATTTTTAAGAATTATAACTAGTCAAAGATTCTTAATTTTGTCACTGACTGACTGACCGATCATCAATACTCTAAGGCACTTCTAGCAGACATAGAAGCTTCAAATAATTAATTTCAATATATTTTATTTAAAACATAAAAGATTTTTAAGAATATCAATAATAATATTTTTAATAATCTTTTATGTTTTAATAGATAATATTCTTGTCGTACCTAATTGTTTTTTTTTTTTTTTTTTATACATATTATAAGTTTGCGTTTCACAACTGTCTCACCTGATGTGAGTTATTACGTCTCAAAAATAATGAAATGATTAAAATTAATCGTACATTGAAATTAAAATTATTGAAATTAATGTTGAAAAGAAAAAAATGAAAAAATAATCTTACATTTCCGTAAGATAGGAAAAACATCTGTTCTGAGGTATATTTTTCGAAACCAGGTAGTTTCGATTCTGCTCCGACCTTTCGAAGGTGTTCCTTTAATGCTGCTAGAGCTTCCCTGACGCCTCCGTTATCGGCAATGTTCTCGCCTAAGGTTCGCTTGCCATCAACCTTAAAGAAATTGTTATAATTATGTTTTAAATTAAAATCAATTACTTCAGGCAACAAATTGACCTATAATAGGGTGCGTACATACAAATTACTTAACAAACAAATTAATATAATGATAATGATTACGCAACTACATTTTTTATTGTCCGGTCAAAATAGACATAACTCTTGCATAAACTCCGTAGAAGCTAAAATGTTTACATTAACGTTAGGGGTACCATATTATGATATTGTAAAAACCCAATAATCCCATGTGTGCAAAAAGTCAAGATTTATTTTTAGTTGGAACGGTTATTTTACGAAAAAAATTTAGATAATTACATATTATTATTATCTACAAAAAATGTCCCCACACTGTTCTCTTCTTTTTTTTCAATTAGTTCATTAACAATTTCTGAGAAAAAGCAATTCTAAAATATATCTACTAAAGTTGTATTCTCCATAATATGCACACGTTTCCACGCTACTTAAACATGTATGTACTACTGTATGTGTGTAATATGTGTGTGTACCTATTAGTTTATGATCGGCATATAATTTGGCCAGGGCTGGATGCAGGCCATTTCCATCCCGTCCCATGTTGGTGATGACAATATGCCTTAAAATAATTTCTAAAAACAGAGACCAAAGGGTGATTGCCAGATCATCATGTGAGATAGTGGTAAAATCTAAAAAAGTATCAAGAAAGAACCCTGTAAACATCACCGGAAGCTGGAGCCCAAATGGGTGATCCTTTCAGCGAGCGATACTCACTACACCGAGGCTTGATTAGATTTAAAGTCTTTAGATATCTGCATTATGTCAAGTAGGTACCTTCATTATAAATAGTCAGTTGAAGATATCATCGCTTCAACCTGAATTACTATTTAAAAGAAGCCTTAATATTTACGTGGCGTTGTCTGATGTTATTCTAATTAACACTTTTATTAATATCCAATCGAAAAATTGAATGTTTTCCGAAAAATAAAGTCTTTAAAATTAAATATCATATCTTTCTTCAGTCGATTCCGAAATAGCTCACCGTTTCGTTTGACATTTAGAAATGGGAATGATGTTCCTTTCTCATTCTCATCGTAAATCGCCGGTACCATAGATTTGTCAAAAGTACTGAGTTTCGGTATTAAAGTCGATGCAGCAGACACTTCGCCGGTACGAATTTGTCCAAATGAAGTTCAAATGTCAAAATAAAACCCTTTCCCATTCCCATTGGCGCGTCCCCGCTAAAGGCGCAGGCGCAGGTTGGGATTGTCATGTTTATGATACTCACATGTTTGTCGAGTTCAGGTAAATAGTAGTTAGAGTACTGATCAACGAAGCACTGCGTCTTATTTTCAAATGAGGTAATCGTTTCGTTGGACCACCACGGTAAAGCATTGCCGTCCTTGTCAAAATACCGACCTGTGGAGTTTATCAAACGTTTAAAATAAAGATGTAATGTATATCTTTATATTATCATGGTATATAAAATCAAGTTGTCAGGTCAAGAGTACTCTAAACCAACGCTCTTATATGAAAGGTATGATGAACGTGGAAGAAGCCAAAGAAGTGCGTCAGGATCGTAGCATTTGGAAGAAAGTGGTGTTTGCCTATATACAGCTACAAGAAAGAGGCGTAAATATAGACACATAAGATAATTTATGCATGTTTCACAAGGATGAGTTGATATAGAATATATGTATGTCTCAAGCTATATATCAAGAAGCGCTCGTAACGCAGTTTATGTATGCTTATCTTAACCGATCAACTGCGTCACGCAATACACTTCTCGTTTTGATCTTGGATGGGTGGCACCTAGTGGCGCTTTCAACAGAGCTCATCAGTGCTTCGGAGGACACGATAAGACAACAACCGGGGGGTCTTACAATAATAGTCGTGGCAATGCTGGAGACCCTTAGGAAGCCTAAAAACACTGGCATTACGCACTAGCCTCTAGCCTATCTACCAACCCACATTTTCCAGCGTGGGGGATTAGGGCCCACTCTCTTCTCTAAGAGGAAGGCCTGTGTTTCCGTAGTGAGATCAGGTAATAATAATTATTAGAGGATACTAAAATATGGCTCCTTGTGCTAATGAAATCAATTATAACTTCTTACCAAAATTATCAAATCCATGTGTAATTTCATGACCTAGAACTGTACCCAATGATCCGTAGTTCAAAGAGCTGGAAAAGAAAGAAACACATTATTTGTATTCAAATACATAATTATATCAAACTATAGAAGTACATATACTGCAAAACTTACTCAAGTCCTAAATCGAAGAATGGATACTGAAGGACAACTAATGGAACAGCTGAAAAGGTGAAATAATTATGAATATAAGGCTTAGGAGAACAATTACGTAAGATTGTGAGAGCATATCAATAATATTCTTAAAACATATACCCTATTTGTAGGTACACATTATACTCTGTCAAAAATTGGTAGAACCGACTTCTTTCACCTGATTTTTTTAAAGATTTTCCTCGGTGTCATATAAACTACTGAAGGGATTTTGATAAAATTTGAATAGCCCCTTTCAAAGCGCGAAGTTCGAGTTTCCTCCGAAGAGAACTATTTCATATGAAAAATAATTTTCAAAATAGGTCGATAGTAGGTGGATAAACAGTTAACATACATTAAAAATATACAGAGGAGCATAGAGCCACCTCATTTTTTTACATGGGTTAAAAAGATACAGCTTCTTGAGGGTGGACCGAATATTATTATGCTCATGCACCATTATGCTTTAGTCTCAATCAGGCCGACAGCACGTATGGCTATCAAAATTATTGCTACATTTAATAGCTATAACATTATTTTTTTTATAATTAAGGAGAGGTAATGCTTTCTTGTGCTTTCAGAAAATTCACAAATATCTAAAAAAGTGTAAAACTAATCCCATCAAAAACAAAAATGTGAAGTGAAAGTCAAATTCAATATTATGTGAACGTTATGAGGTTATGATATATTCCTCATTTGTTGACTTCAAGGACAAAAGAAGTGAGATCTAAAGTTGCTCCAAATGTTTGTATAAGACACGGGAATTACTCACGCAGTAAGTCAGAGGGTTCCGACGATAGTTTCGACCACATTCAATGGTTTTTATCAAGGTTATGTGGTCTAAAATATAGTCGGAACCCTCTGACATACTATGTGGGTAATTCCCATGTTTTACACATTCATAATAACCACGTCAGTTTTAACAACAAAATTTCTCCAAATGGTTTGTGTAACACACAGTGCTGTTCGCCAGTTCTGCTAGCTTGAACTAGGCTTGTCACGCTGCCGCGTCTCTAGATAACTGTGTGTGCATTTGTCTGTTGTTACATCAAGACCATTTTGTAGTTACGCGGTCTCAGAGAATAGGGCACGCTTCTTTTTATATTTTATTTTAATAGTATCATTGAAGCAGATTTTTAAATCGGCATCAAGATTATACCTACTTATAGTATTTTGCTGAAACGTATGATAAGCATTTACTTCTGTTGGCTCCGTAGCCCACGTCTCATTTTCTGGACTTCGGTATGCATTCAAACCTTTTTTTATATTGACTTGCAGTATATTTATCATGTTTTCCAAATGCTTATCAGTTTCTATAACAATGCCTTCGTAATGCTTGTCTAATTGTCCTTCTTGCAGTAGCCAATCGGGAAAGCCTATGAGGGATTTCATTTCAATGATTTTTAGGTAGGTCGATAGTTTTGTATTGTCGTCCATCCATTTAGCTTGTCCAACCAAATGAGCTAAAGAATTCTTTAGTTCGTTTATCATTGTTTCTATCTGGAAATAGAACAGAAATGTTATTTAAATCTTTTAGTAAAGTTTTGATGGAATTCAATGGTCTGCCAAAATTAAAAACTAAATTATTTTTAATTAATTATTAAACACTCAATAGTAATTAATATTAGGTATAATAGGTACATAGATTATAAAGTTGAGCGTGACAAATATATACTTGTTCTTCTCGAATTGAGACCACGGACTATCCTATCGATCGTCCTGTGCTACGGCAAGCGTAGCATAGAACGATCACCGGCAAGGTGGACAGAAGATCTGACAAAGATCGCAGTCAAGACTGGATGCACTTCCAACCGGTCCTTGTGGAAATCAATGGAGGAGGCTATATCCAGCAGTGAATGTCCTATGGCTGAGATGATGATGATAATGATGTATTTGTATTAATCATAATTTATAATTTAATTCACTCTGTAGTTTTCCTCCTTTTCCTATTTTATACCGTAGAACTGTAGTCCTTGCGAGTGAAACCGCGGGGCTTAGTTAGTATGTAGATATAAATCTTCAAAGAATTTTAAACCATTAAAATAATTTTAAAATACTGCGTTATACTCTTAGTAGCGTTGTTTTTTTTCGTTATAGACTGAAATAGTTTTTAATGAATTGTTTTTTTTTAAATATTGCATGCAATACTAACCTTAGGCTTCGTAACAGTACAGAAGTGCGGATCAGCGATTCCGTAAGAAATTGCCATGCCCATCATGTCATTAACTACATTTGCGCATTGTAAACTTCTGGAGCCCGGTTGGTAGTGAGAATGTTCTAGTTGATATGCTTTCTCAAATAGAGTACGCAGTTCTGTTGTTGCGTGAACTGCCATGACTTCTACTACCTGAGAGAAAAATTGGTTGTCTGTAAAGTCGGTTTACGGACGATAGATTTACGTGATAACGTCATAATCATTTATGACTTTGACTTTGACTTTGATTATTTTATGTAATACAAAACTCAGGTGGAACGTTACGCGGAACGTTACTATTTTTCATGAGTGTTGCTGGTATTCATCAATTTATAAAACGTTATCACGTCAAAACTTAGATGAGTAATAAATATTTTTTCTGTTTACAAATAGGAAACTTTGGGAAGGAATCGGAAAGGTCGCTACAGATGCCTGAGAATTCGTGACACATAACAAATGGTCTGGAACTATGTGCTAAAATTTTATGCGTACTTTATAAGTATATTTTATATTTGAATTTGTAGTTTAAAGTATTTCACTAGTTGTTGTGTTGCAGTGTCCCACAATTTCCTCATTAAAAAGAAAAAGCAATTATAATGTTCATATAAATAACAGCTTGTTACCACTATAACATTATATTTATACTGTACTAACGGACCCGACAGAAGTTGTCCTGCATGCCGACTGCAGTGCCATCTGCCGGGCTAATTTGTGAATCTAAACCATCCAGGGCGCCATCCAAACGCATAGAAAAAAAAACCATTCAAATAGGTCCAGCCGTTTTGGAGGAGTTCAGTAACATACACATGTACAGTAGAATTATATATATAAAGATAACATTTATATTTGATTATGAGACGCCTTTAGAAATTTCCTTCAGTGTATTAATTAAAGGTAATTAATATGTTTAATATATTTGTTTACTTGTCAACCAATCTCAAGTTTTCAATGCTTTTTTTTATAATCAGTCCAAAACATGTTAGAATTGGAGGACACGGGCCGCTCAGAGCAGGGTATTGGTCACTGCTGGCTACTGCAGGCTAGCGGATAGGTCGGCCTCTTTCTGCGAAGACGTGATTTCGCAGAAGGAGGCCGCGGAGAGGATCAGAGAGGTCGACGCCCTCGCTGATCCTCTCCGACGTCGGCGCACGGGAGGGAGGAGGAGGCGATTTGCAGATCGCCTCCTCGCCCCACCCGTGTAGTAGGGTCTTCGGCTGGGGTTTATGGGCTCCCTCCGACTCAATGGCCCTGCGTGCCGGGGAGCGGCTCGAGGCTGAGCTGAGTCGCTCCGTCTGCCGTTGGTCCGGTTGATGGCACCAGACCTTAAGCCGGGGCGGGATGGAAAGTACTTCCCCATCTCTCCCCGACAGGCTGCGTCTGCTTGCCGAGGTGGTTTAGTCGGTAGAGGCCTGGCTTCCATAGCTGGGTGGGTATGTCCATTAAACAGAGTCCGACAGAAGCCGCCTGTCCCCCATATGACAGGCGGAAGTCCGTAAAAAGGATTAACATCGAAAAAAAAAAAAAGAGGCTAGCGGATAGGTCAGCCCATCTCACTGTTTTCAAACCGCATAAACATCATGGCCTAAGGACATAGTGTAATAATCCTGAGATCACAAGAGCTACATGCTCGCCGAAACACGAAAACGTATTGTTGAAAATGACACTCGCGGTCACCCATCCAATGTATGACAGAGGCATACGTTCCTTCCTTATTTCAATACTTACTTTCACCCAAATATAAAGTTCTACGATAACAGGAGGAGTCTTCGCAATATATGCAGCTACTTGTGCCATATATTTTAAGTCCGGCTCCGACACCAGAACTTTGTCACCGTCAAAATCAAGACTAACATTGCTTATGGCAAAGATTCCTTCCAAATATCTCTTCCATATAGGGGCAGCTGTGGCGTTGTTATGTTCTACGTTTAGATCTGTGTGTGCTTGGATCTCATAGACAGTATATCGTGGTATGTTTAGGTAATCATCTTCAGATTCTGTGCTGTTATCTGATTCTAGCTGAAAAATAGGGTATTAATATAAAATATGGTAAGTAAATAGTACTATTTTTAAAAGTAAATACAATCTGAAATACTAAAATAGGCAACATTGTAACCAAATTTTTTAAAAAGAATTATTAATTAAATATAGGTTTGTATTTAATATATAAACATTTTTTAAGGAAACACATCAGGAAATCTGTTACCGTAATTGCGCGTTACATCTCTCTGACAAAGTAGGGTAACTCGATTTGTGAATGTTCACTTCAAAGTTAATTGCGCCTACTTTTTTTTACTTACAGGTTTGCGTTTGTCAACTGTCTCACCTGATATTGTCTAAGATGTAGCACACAAACCTAGAAGGTATCTATTCACTCGTGACTTGAAGACTCCAGGATTGTACGTATCGGGAAAAACAGACTCGGGCTACGGTTCCATTCCTATTCTAATGTATAATCAGAATGGAAACGAGAATTGAGTTGCACGATTCACTCACCTACTTGGGCCACCAAGATACAAGCGTTGCCTACTTTGGAGCCCACAGTTAATATTATTTATTACATTTAGTTTAATAGATACCAAATTTGAATTTAGAAAAAAACATATGTAACCACTTGTATTTACAACATTGAACTAAAATGTAACTAAGTACATAATTATAACAATACTTTTTTATCTTGATGAGTTGGAATTACTTATACCTTGTGCATAGTGAACATAAAACTGAAAAGCACGCAAACTCAAATTGTAAGCCGATAAAATTGCAACTAAAGTCAACTGACAGCAGCAATTAAGGGCTGTAAATCAGCATGATAGTATCAACACAGAATTAATACAAAAACCATTAAATGCGGATAATAAAAAAAGACATACGGTTCATATCCTATAATGTATATGCAATGCAGTTATTGCGATTATCTATTACACAATTTAATTAAGTACACCATCCCTATTTTTCCGTCCATCCAACCAATACGTAAGTATGAAGTGTTTTGCTTCTTGTAAGGAGTGGAACTCGTTACACTTACGCTACACTCGTAGTCACGAGTGAATACGGGGCTACGTCTTAGACCACCTGATCATGTATGTCATGGGCAAACCCTATCATGTAATTAAATATTTAACATGGAAAATAACAGTTTTAGGAGTTATCCTAAAATTACATTTGCAATTGACTGGCCGGTTGGCGCAGTTGGTAGCACTCTGCCTTCTGAGCCACTGGTCCCGGGTTCGATTCCCGGACAGGTCAAACATTTGTGTGTATGAACATGTTTGTTTGACCTGTGTCTGGGTGTGTATATATGTATATAAGTATGTATATCAGTCATCAGGTTACCATAGTACAGGCTCTGCCTAGTTTGGGACCTGAAGACCTTGTGTGATTGTTGGTCTTCAGGCAGACATATACGAATACATAATGCATATGTATGTAACGGAAGCAATTGAAATTTACGTATATAGATGTAACTAACTAGGACCACATTGTTACCATTTTTTCGCTATAAAGAATATTGATTGATGGATTGAGTTTACTAACATTTACCTAATAGGTTTATTTATGACATTTGTAAAGATATTTATTTCGAGACATCGAAATAAATATCTTATGGGCAATAGTGCCCAAAATACATTTCATAAAAAAAAACTACAAATGATTAGATTAAAGATGAAGACAAGACCTACGACATCAAAATAAACTAGTAGGCTTAGTAGACGAGCTTATTTTTGGAGACGTCATGTAATCAATGTGTAATTATGAAACGAGCAAACTTTGAGCATGAACAAGAAAGGTTACATGGCTAGAAGGAGGCAAAAAAGGTATATATGATCTGTGTGAAGAACGATATCTAAAAGAAAATTGTTTTATTAAAAGAAGAACACATGCTTTAGCGAACCCTGTTATCGCATTACAGAAGGTCAGGAAAAGGAAAGTAATTATCTCCTTTCAAGAGACATCATTTTAATGGATATATAGAAAAATAAGAGAAGATACTTACTTCATTAATATCATTTTTGAAAGAAACATACGTATTCTTAGTTGTTATAATGTTTGCGTCTAATTCAGATTCTGTTAGTTTAGAGTCTTTGAATAGTCCAGATTCACTTACAAATATTTTCATCAACTGAGCATATACAAAATTATATCTTTCATCACCGTCATCATCATCATCAGAGTCATTCGCCTTTTCAAATATATCAATGGAATTTTCATAACGATTTATGTTTCTCGGATTCGTTTTGGATTTGACGTTTCTTTTGCTATCGTGACGATGTCGTTTAGGTTTACGTTGAAGACTAGAAAAAAGATAATTTAAAATTAATATTTTTAAAATATATATACAAACAAAATTCACTTAATCGACGGCCAATCGTCAAAAGAATCTTACCTTGGAAATGGATTCACTGTTTCAGGGGTGCCCAGCGCCATTATGTTAACTGACGAATTTGCAGGGTCCGTAAAGATATCAAATCCAATCATTACATCCATGCCTATTTGGATCTTTATTTTGATAACTGTCTCTAACCAGTCGAAATTGTAGGTTGAATAGTCGAAGGCATCAGTCACGTTTATGTAGGTGGGAAAAGGAGGAAGGCCCAGCGATTCTAGGACGCTATATATAGGTTTGAGACCCCTTTTGTCTAGGGTATCTGAAATGATATAATTTTAATGATTAAATAAGCAAAATAAGTCTTGTATGTTTTCAATGAGATCCTAAGCCGTAGCCAGACGGCAAAAGCGATACAAAACGCATTGCGTTTGCGACGATGCCGCGTTGTTTGCGGAAGTTAGTTGATTCGTTTATATTTTGTGTTTACCCTAATTATCTAAACCTAAAGTACTGAATTATTTGTATATTAACAATAATACATAGACAACCAGATATCAAGACCATCAATTTAATTCATGGTTTTCTATTTTGATTCGATAAAGCCAACAAAATAATGAATATCAGATACCGTACCGAAAATATCTATTTCGATTTGTTAGATCACAGAACATAATCATATTTCATTAAAAATGTTACAAATTAATGGGGTAGTATAATATATCAGACGTTACTGTTTACTTGATATTTATTAGTTCATTTATTATTAAAAATGTAGCAATTGAAGCGGTGAAAATATATATCCTATCTAGTGGTTACTAGTGGATTGCTCAAATGTAATTGTAGAGCTATAATGAGTAATTAGTATTTTATTATAAAAAATTGTTTGATATAATGTCTTACATAATAGTATACCTATGCTCTTTTAATGCAAAAACTGTTATGACTAAATTTTGGGTAAACTGGACTGCACTGGTCATGTTGAACTCGGCACACCTCCCGATACCTTTTGGGAACCCACACAAACTTCGCGTCACTATTGGCGGCCCTCATGGGGGCCGCTTAATGGATCATTGTCTCAACATTTTTGTATGAGGCTAAACTGTTCAATGACGTAATTGAATTTTATAGCCCATTTGGCTGAAATCAATCGAAATCTGAATCTGATACTTGCAAACAAGTTGTTTGATGCGTGCTCTGTGTGGGGTGATGAAATCATTCTTTTGATAGGGCATATCTAACAAGAACGTACATTCTCATACATCATACCTAAAACATTCTTTAGTATTTTAGGTAATGAAATAGTTATCTACCTGTATCCATGCAAGCAGTAAACATATCCTTCGCCTGCTGTACAGCTTTTGGTTGATGAGAAGCGTTTTTGTTAAGGAAATCTCTGACTAAGGCGTACACTTTCATTTGCTTCGCTCGAAACCAGTCGAATGAAGAGAACGCATCTGGTCGGGGGTGATCGTCACCCCAGTTGCCGCAAGCATACTGTACATAAAATTAATATTAAAGACTCGCAGTTTTGAACAATATTTCAAATTCAGTAAGGCTATGGTATCTTTAAATACCTTCTTATTTACATGCAATTATCGCTTTATTGCTTAGCTTATACGGTACTAATTAAAGTAGGCACTATACATACTGAATTTAAATAAAATACAATATTGGCAACGCACAATACACATGCAGAACAGTTAGTTATTTCACATCGCTCGATTAGGACTCATAAACTCATAACATAACTCTCGTTTAAGTAAAACATTTGGGCCTGGTTAGGCCTGTCTACAGGAATGTAACTACAGTTTTGGTGGTAGTGCCATTTTTTATAAATATAGGGGAAATTTGATTTGCTTAGTAAAAATAAATCTTCACTATTTATATGAACTCTTCAGACAATGTGTATTTTTTTACAATTTGATTTGAATTATTTCTAAGAACTCCTGAAGATGTTACAGGAATTTTATGACAGTGGTTCATCATAATGATCATGAGGGTAGAAAGATATTCCTACGGCTTTATCATACAATTCTCCAATGTTTATTTCCATTATGATTATAATGTAACGGAAATCTGAAGTTCAACCAAACAAAAAGGATAAATAACTAGAACTAATTTTCTTCAGAGTGAAACGGAATTCTCGAATCGTAATACTTACTGAAATAAATAGAAATATCCCTTTCATAACATAATCACGGGTAAGAGAATATATGACATATCTATGGTAGAGATAGCGGTCACTGATTTATAAATATTTGTTACACCAAAGAGAAATTCAGAACATACAACAATTAATGTATTGTTTTACGAAGAAAGAAGTTAGTTTACCTGATAGAAATCCTTACAAGGGTCTGCCGTCGTATCCATAGAGAGGACCAGGTTAGCAGCGGAGCGTAGGCATTCTTTGCTCTCGCATATTCTGACCGGCTTGTGGTGTTTTTGTCGAACATCTGTAAATATACTGACGTGTCATCAAACATTGGTCTCTGTAGCCTCTCTGCTAGTTGGGTGCAATTTTATTAATAACTAGCAGTCCGCCCCGGCTTCCCACAGGTAAAAAGAGCCATTAAAAATATAGATTAAAAATTATAAGGATCCCTTATTTAAATAAAATAATATAGCCCATATCAACGGGGATAGTGTAGCTTGCCAACGGTGAAAACATTTTTCAAATAGGATCAGTAGTTTCGGAGCCTATTCGATGCAAACAAACAAACAATCAAATCTTTCCTGTTTATAATATTATTTTAGATTCCATCGTCAAGAGGATACCAAATGCCCCTAACATAACAGTAGTAACATATAATGTCTGTTTCGGATAATACCAAAATAATGATTGGGCATAAGCCCAATGTGATTAAATTTATAGAAGTATATGTTTTAATACCTAACAATAAAAAAATTGAAACTCACATAGAATAGTCATAACGATAGCAAAGCACAGCAACAAGAGTAGGACGCCAATTAAAATTATGAGGGTTAGTTTCTGTTTGTGTTTTCTTCGAAATCTGAAAATGGAATATTCAAATATAAGGCAGACAATAAAAAAGAAAACTGTTATTGATTGAGTTATGAGTATGATTTATTGAGTTCATCAGTAACAGAGAAGACGCCGCGAAGGAGAGTTCTACGCTCTTGTCGCCGCTCGGACCTGAACCACTGAAGATGTCGCCGGAGTGATCGACGAAACGTCTGGAACACAAGTTTCATCTAGACCACGGCCAAACAGCCCGGAAGCAATACATACAACAAAAAATTGTTATTATGTTTAGTATCAAGTAAGTGACTAAATTAACGAAGAGATCTCTGTACGTTTAGGCTGTATTTTCAACCGACTTCAAAAAAAGAAGAGGTTACATTCACCCCGTATGTTTTTTTTTTATGTTTGTTACTGCATAACTTCCGACTGGGTGAACCGATTTTGATCGTTCTTTTTTTATTTGAAACCTGGTGCTTCCCGTGTGGTCCCGATTTTGAGTTACACTCCAGAAACTGAAAAATGCGTGCTTATACCTAGACGATATTTTAGTAGCGGGTGAAGACATCGGTGAACATACCTACACCACAATGACAATTGATCCCACGAGTAACAAAGGTCACCAAAAAGAGTTAAAAAAATTTCAAACTGAAAGAATTTGTGGAAATCGGTACCATGAGCACAATATTTTGATAATAGTTACTTTTGAACTATCATGGTACCGACTTCAACCAATTATTTCACACTTTTGAGTGTTGAAGTCGGTTCAATTTTTTGGTAAACATTTTTTTCAATAATGTCTTTGTAATATAATTGTGAGTACTTGAAATAAACCATATCTTCTCAGGTTTAGGCTTATTATACAATTTTTGTTGTCCATTTAGCACTTAGTGTCGACGTATTCGGTAACTGTGACATTTGATTATTTTGACGTTTGTTTATCTTGATCCTGTTTTATATGTGATTGATGATGTTAATATCTAAATAATGTATCTTCACCGTGTGTTTATTTGTAACTGTATATATATAATTTTTTTTCAAATGCCTTTATTAAAATAAAACACTAATAACTAATTACAATTCTGCAACTACTACAATAACATTTGAGCAATCCACTATTAGTAGCCTATAGATAACTCAAATGTTCTAACCCGCTACCGGCTGGCAGCGGGTAGTAATATGTATAACAATTAATTATTACATATTGTACGTATTTTGATCATCATAAATAAATAAATACTAATTCTTAAGTTTTTCAGCTTATTTTGTTCAAAGTCCTACACCTCTAATAAACTTAAAAAATACCATTATTGAGGGCAACCCATGAAGTTTAATTCTTATGGAACAAAATTTGATATCACTTGCTAATTTATTAGTTAAAAAATATTTTCTAGCGACTGTATTCGCACTTAAACTGTGTCATATGTCAGAAGAAAGGAAAATAGAAAGTCTAACAATGCGATTAGTTAGTAATATATTTGTCATTGCGGCCGTGGTGGTACCGGCCTAGAATAGTACTCCCCCATCTATTCCCGCGGGTGCCGTAAGAGTCGGCTAAGGGACCACATACCAGAAGGTGGGCAGCAGCGCCTTCTGAGGATTGGAAATCATACTGCGCTCGCCAACCCGCCTGCCAAGCGTGGCGAGTATTGGCAAATCCCCCCTATATGGGGGGAAATATGTCCAACAGTGGACGCACATGGCTGAGAGAAGAAGAAGAAGATATTTGTCATTTTGTAATGACATGGGCACATGTTAAGCCCTTAATTATAAAAAGTTAGTAAGTGCTTGATATTTTGAATAGATTTAATGAGCTTAAGATTTACAGCTTATACAGAAACCTCTAGAAATATGTGGATGAAGTCTGGAGTGGACCTAGTACATAATTATATTACTTACCGAGCGGTTCTGGAGCCAACTGCTATTAAATACCCTGACTCGACCAAATCGTTGCCATTCTTGAGCGGTGGAGGGTCTGCATTAGCGCTTGCCGTACCTTTATTAGGAAAAAGTTTTTTTAATACAGTATATATTTGTTTGCATTGCCAAATTTCCATTCCGTTGCCTGCCAAGCGTGGCGAGTATTCGGCAAATCCCCTCTGTATGGGGGAGGCATATGTCTAGCATTGGATGACCAATTGCTGAGAAGAAGAAGAAGTATAGATTTGTTTGACCACTATCTCACTTGATGGTCAGTGACGATGTGGTCGAGGATGTTATCACACTGCACCTAGAATTCGTAGTGGCTCTCAACGACTGCGGACTGAACTGAGCTGAAGTTCATCAAACTCGAGGTTGGCAACGAGCGAGGTGGGTACTCGAAAGTATCCTACCGCCGAACTGTAAATTTGATAACCTTCACCGAAAGCTTAAGCCGTTGGTGGAGATCGAACCAGCGTCCGTCAGTTTGACAGCCGACGCTCTCACCGGAGCTATCGTCGCTTCAGAGGATATTCTATAAAGATTCGCACTGTGCTTGAGCAACAGACGTCTATGCTCTACTATTAGTATATGACGTGCATGACATAAACTGCGAGTCAGTAGCTTTTCTTTGAATGTATTCTACCAACGAGATCGCGGCTTTTAGTTCCATTTTAAAAAACGCATGCATGATGGAAAATCGTGCAAGAAAGCGGAGTTTCATACCAAACCAAAAAGTTTTTCATTTTTGTAGGCTCATTGCTAACACACATAAATAAAATAATAATAACTTTATTCCCTTTGAGCAAGAGGAGTGAAAAAACGTTTTCTGGCATTGTAACATGTCATGTCACAAAATTTATCAGAGCGTTTGATCGATGCGACCCGTGACCAAAATGCTGGCACATATTTGGCTCAACGAATCAGCATTGCAATTCAACGTGGCAATGCTGCTAGCATTCTGGGCACGCTGCCAGCCGGTAGCGGGTTAGAACATTTGAGTTATCTATAGGCTACCAATAGCTAGTGGATTGATCAAATGTTATTGTAGTAGCTGCAGTATTGTAATTAGTTATTAGTGTTTTATTTTAATGATATCACAAAAATGTCCAATTACATACTTATAATATATTTTATAATTTGGTGTTTATAATGTGGTGAATGGATTACGTATGTGATACCCCGAAACAGAAGGAACGTGGCAGGTACCTACTACGATAAGTTTTAATCGTCAAGTAGGTCTAGGTTACCTACATATTTGTCTTCATACGGGCAATATTTCTTGCTTACGTTGAGTTGATAGCATCTTAACGATATGCAGCAAGCGAGGCCTTGGTCTAATTTTTGTACAAAATATTGATACTAACATTCCAACTTTCTCTATGGTGTGAACAGTAAAGATCACAAGTGTTCCTCTAACCTATCCATCTAGTTTTGGTGATCAGGCAATTCTTCTACAAACAGGTATACTATTTGAGTATATACAGCCTACTATTTATTTATCTAAAGGTATACAGTATATCAAGCGATATCATAACAAATTGAAAAATATGAGCCACAGAACTGCAACGAACAGTAACAGCATGTTTATAATAAGAGTATTAATCCTACTAATATTATAAATGCGAAAGTCTGTGTGTATGTGTGTATGTTTGTTACCTCTTCACGCTCAAACGGCTACATGGATTTCAATGAAATTGGTATGGAGATAGCTTATACCCTGGATTAACACATAGGCTTACTTTCATCATCACCATCATCACCGTTATTCATCACCACGCGGGTACAACCGCAGGGCGCAGCTAGTTTGTAATAAATGAGCGGCCCGCCCCGGCTTCGCACGGGCTGGGGAAAGCACTCCTGTGATAAGCATGATGTTTGTTCTGTCTCTTGGATTTTGAATGATGCGGGGGTGTGAGTGTGAATGCGTTTGTTTGTTTGCTTCCGACGGCCGATTTAAACGTACCAAGTCAACGATGTTTTACTAAAGATGACGTATAGTCATACTGCGCGGTGCTCAGATTTTGTTCCTTTACGACATAAACATGCTTACTGCGACAGATAATACGGTACAAATAATATAGAAAGGGATAGGTATATGTTTAGACTTGCGCTTGAAATACGCGTCATAATGAAAATTACTACAATTGACTTAATTTTGCCGCCTCAGTTTCCGCGCGCTTGTGCCACATCTACCTCTTATAAACATATAAATATCATTGGTATCAAGTACAATGTAAAAGTAAGTATAGCATGCGGACTCGCAAACGCGTACTAAACTATGTCCATTTTAAATTTCATAGTTAGACATTTGTATTTCCTTGTTTAAAACCAACAAGCAACATAATGCAATAAGCGCGTCTCTAACAGTGTGTGACCTCTCTTACACTGTAAGCCCTTCAATTGTTTTTTACAGTTTTTTTTATACCGTCAATAATTATTGTCCATTTCAGATGTTAAACTACTGCAGCTAGCTAGAATAGCGAGAAGGCGGGGCTTGAATGTGATAAAATAAATCTTTATTGTTCACAGGTACGTCACATTTTCTGAGGAAAAGGACCATTTGAAACCTAAATTAGGTTCGAAACCCATGATATAGGGTCTGAAGAGTAAACACTGTAATCTGCACTATTAGACGCGAAAACATTTATAAATGAGTACCTGCATAAGTTTTTGTACACACAACAAGTATAAACCACATGCCAATTATAATTAATTTATAAACTTATTTTACCACATATTATAATTACTATTACATTTAAATAAAATTAGGATATAAATAAGGGATGGTTTATTAGAAATTTCTTACTTAACACATAAAAAATCACTCACGAGTAACTGTTGGTCCCATGCGATCTGATCCCTCTCCCGACCACGCTCGCATTTTGACTTAAACGTAACTTAACTCTAACTTTACCTATTTTCGAATAAGTAAAAATAAAATCCATTGTTATACCGCATTTCGTTTGATTTATTTTACACTTATAAAATAAAATGTTGAATCTCGAAGTGATTTTATATTGCTTTTCAACAAGTTAAACTTAACAAAGTTAATAACTTGTGTATTAAAATGTTTGATTTCAAAGTTTCGTTTCACGTGGTAAGTTTCGACAAGTGTTTAAGTTACTAAGTTACTTTTAAGTTACACTGCTTAGTTTCATGGTATTTCAGTGACTGAAAGCTTGTTGTGGCTTGCTGAAGCATTTCAGAGCTTTAGGGCGACCATGAGTTATGGAATGTTGATTTCTGAAATATTTATTCATGTTAAGTGCGTATTTATAGGGATATTTGACTGGCAGCCCTTATAACAAGGTCGCGGTTTCACCTTGTTCTTGGTATATTAGCATTTCACACAGTTTCAATATTTAATGTTCGTAGCTCTTAGACCTTAGACAATCTAATCGGTAGTTTAGAACTAGCAGATTGTAAGAATCGATTTTACGGAAATTCTATGTATAAAACTGTCACCTCGGCCCAGCCTCGGCGGGATTGATTAGGTTTCGTAAGAAAATTTAATTATGTCGTGCTATACGGATTATGCGTAAAATACTTAGATGCATCTTAATTAGGTATACTTTTTAACAAAACCCACAGAATTCGTTCTATAAACCTTACTTAGGTACTCTAAGCGCCTAAGCGGTTTAATAGGCAGAACCCCCAGAGGGCAAACTAATTCTATTGCAGCTTGACCTGTCTGTCACTCATGTGTCTGTCTGTCTGTGGCAATAGCTCCTGAACAAATAAACCGCATTTATTTATTTTTTAAAAGGTCTGATTCGACAGTGGTTTTAGCTATATTTTACGATTTAATCGTCGAGTTTTTATGTGTAATTTAATTTTAACTTGTTTAGTATAACTTACACGGTCTACAACAATCTCAATTTCCAATCGAGATATATGGCCACTTCACAGGACAGTGGCAGTGATGGGCTTAGAAGCACGCGATGGCTAGTGATGTGCCACGATATCGATTCAACAAGGATTGCGATATATTTTGATTTCATTAATCGCACGGCAGGCAGCGACACCACGCGTGCTGTTATAGCAGCAGCTGTTTTCCAGACCTTGACGGTGGATTGCTTTTTATGAGTGGTCTCATAAATGTTTAATGTAATGATGTCGTTTTAAGAGCGTGTAGAGGTGGACGGGAACATCAGGCATAACAAATCAAAATGATACATGTGTAATGGAAGGGGCATGATTATATAACGTCTTTGAAGTCTTTCCATACTGTTGAACTTTCATCTAGGTTCAGAAATAAATGATCGGTTCTATTATGGTCCTTTTATCTCACGGCATATTCAAGAGATATTATTTTAGTCTTGTCGTGGGGTACCGGCCTAGAATAATAATTGTACCCCATCCATCTCTACCCGTGGTGACGTAAGAATCGGCTAAGGGATCACGTATCAGAAGGTGCGCAGCAGCGCAGCAGCACCAGCGCCCAGTACCTCCTGACTAACTATTTTCATAATTGAGAAGCTTCGATCAAACGCACTTGGTGTTGAGGCAGTTGTTCTTGAGAGCCAGTGAACAGTCTAGGTCGAGCCAGATCGTTCATCTTCAACCACATACTCACTGACCATCCACTGTGATAGTATTCCAACTTAGATCTATATAATTATATAATGATGATGATGATGATGAATTATATAAAATAAAATAAAAACTTTCTCGATCCGAAGCAATGATAGCCTCCAGGTTTTGAGTCACCGGTCGCCACGCCAACGGGCGCTCGTTCAATTCTCATGTCAGACTTTGATCTTCCGGGCTGCGTTCAGGTGCTTCGTCGGCCAAATATTGATCGACCAATATTTGATTGATGTCTCACGAACGGCTACTTCATAGCATGTTACAGGATAAGAAGAATAATTTACTTACATTGTTCATGAATCATATAAGAGTTACCACTACATAAGTCACTTTTGACGGCCGACCATGATTTGATCGATTCTAGAGGTAGAAAGTATATGGTCTCGTCAAGCAAAAATTGCTCTGACGGGTTGACATGAACGGTCTTAGCAAATATTGGGTGGAGCAAATAATGCTCTAATGAAGTTCGTGAACGCCGCATATCCGCTGTCAGAGCAAGATATGGCTTGGCCGAAGCCGCTCTCAAACGCAGCTCCGGTGGAGCTGGTGGTTATCCAAGGTATCAATAGCATGGTGGTAAGGTACTTTCCAATACCTGCCGGGTCAGTACCACCCTCAATGCTCTCTGTCGTATAACTATGAATTATCCTACTAATATTATAAAAAGACTAAAATTTGTATGTATGTGTGTATGTTTGTTACTTCTTCATGCTCAAAATGGCTAAACTGATTTTAATGAAATATGGTGTGGAGATAGTTTAGACCAAAGATTAACACATAGTTTACTTTTCATCCCGTAAAGGATTGCTGTTCCTGTGGAATACGCAAATAATTCAAAAACCTCTATTACTCCTTCATGCTCAAACGGCTGTACCGATTTCGATAAAATTTGGTATGGAGATAGGTTACATCCTCGAATAACACACAGGCTACTTTTACACCGAAAACGTATAGTTCTCGTGGAATAATTGAGGTAGTGACAAAACCGTTATCCACACGGTGAAACCGTGGTAGCGCAGTACCTATTTAATAAAATCGTGAGTCGTAGTTCTGCAAGTCGGAAGTGAAAACTTTTTTGTTTTCCTGTTTTGGCGTCGCGCTTCTTGCGCATTCTGCCAGTGTCTTATATTCTTAGCGTGATATCTGAGCGTAACGGTGACGCGAGTGCCAAAAGTGCCCAACGTGCTATAAATAATAGATAAATAATGTTAACTACGTATTTTTTACTTACTTTTCACACCAAAGCTTAATTTGACCTTGTTATCGATTAACGATGAGACCGCTATCGAGGCCAAGGTAATAATAGTAACCAATTATAAAGTAATTTCTATAAAATACTACAATTATCGCTACTATGAGTCACTAAGGTACATCACTACGAAAATCGATACTCTCATATGAATATTGCATTAGCGAGGTAGTTCAGTATACTTTAAGTTTCAATAAATAAATACTATCATCATAACTGGGTTAAGGGAGAATCCCGGACTTCATGATTTTACTGGCTTAACAAAACTTTAAACAAGAATGATTCTTTAGTCAAAAACGGATTGTTATGAGTTTAGGGCAGGTATTTTTCATTCTTCTTTGTCATCGCGCTTCTTGTACCTTCTGCTAGTATCTTGTATTAATGATTAAGAACATAGTATACTTACAAAATATGATCATCTATGTAGGGCTTCTTCATATCTTATACCAAGATTATGTTTTAATTAGAAATATCGCTATTACTATTTACTTACCATTTTATTTGTGTTCCCTGCTCTATGCTTCAAAATAGTTCTGTAATTGTAAATGGTACAATACATGATATATGTGGGTTAGGTACTGTTAATTCATTTTAAAATGTCAATTCTTGTAGCTAACTACATGTCCAGACTGCAGAAGCACCCGAACCAGCTGGCGGGGCAACTCACCTTCCCAGAAACCATCCGTCGCCTCAAGAAACGACGGGACATCTTTGATTAAGAGCCATTTTGCCAAACAAAGAAAGGGGCTGACTCCGCTGGGAACAGCGCCCTACACGACATAAACCTCTGCACCACATCTGCTTATAGTCGTAAGACTGATTGCATGATAAAACCATACAAAAGGAAAATAAAAAAAAAATCTTGTAGCATTCAGACAAGTTGATAAAAATCCTAATATTTTTGTTATAATTATTATTATACCATCAGCAAAGTGACGTCCTACCAATCTACTTATTATCTAACATTTTCACGTAGTAATTAATCATCAACTAACACATGAAGGTTTATCAGGGGCCTTACAGCTTTGTAAAAACCATGCAAGATCCGAGCAGTTTTAAAACCTGTCTTAAACCTCTTAGTGTGAAATCATACCATCACCACGGCATGACGCTCCTTTAGGTGAACGGTTTGAACGTTGATATCCTCAAAGGTGAACGGTTATTGTTGTCTCTGGCATGTTTAAGCCAGATTTTACAACTGCTCGGAACTTGCATGGTTTTTACATAGCTGATAGTAAGGCTCCTGATAATTGACAGTTTGTGCCTACTAGGTATGTTAGGCATACATTATTAAACTACGTTGACAGTACGAACAGTTTGTCTCAAGTTCTTCGTGTCGTACATATGAAATAAAATGCAAATCTTCAGTACTGATAGTAAAACAAGTTTATTTTGCACCACATCAACAATACGGACATGATCTCAACGCTTATAAATAAAATAAATATTTACAAATGTCGCACAGTTTTCTTCTACCATCCATGACCGTAGCTACCCACAGACACGACTTTGGAGATGGGCTGTGCGTAGCTCTGTAAGATCGGTTGTTGGTACACTGGAGCTGATTGTACGATCGGTTGGGAGACTTGTACGATTGGTTGGGATACGACTGGAGCGTGCACGACCGGTTGCGAGATGACTGGAGCTGCATGGACGACGGGTTGGGAGATCACTGGTGCTGCATGGACGACGGGTTGAGCAACTGCTAATGGGTGGATGACCTGTAATTAGAAGTGAAACATAGTTTATATTCAATAAAAAATGTTCAACAGTCAGGCTTCTTTTATAACTGTAAGACGGAATTATATTAAATAACACCTATCTAAAAACATGCACCAAAACTGTGCTATATTTGAAATCTGGTGAGTCTGGTGATGGATGGCATATAAATTTGTCCAAGACGTGACCTGTAGTTTTTGAGTTATCCTGTAATGTATATTTAATTGGACTTAATTTTTCAGGAAAACGTTTATAATATTCCATGGATAAGTAGTGGAAATCAGCTTGTACTTTTTTTAACTATACGCATTTAAATATTATTTATATCATTGTTGGGATCTTATGGAACCGCCATGAAATTTTGTTAGAAACCAATTATACATATTGAATTTATGTTCTAAATTAGTAAATAACGTAACATTGTGTATTTATTACATTGTGTGCTTTATTACGTTATATCGGGAGTTATGATACCATATGTAAAGCTTACCCGTTGGAATGAGGAGTAACTGGTAGCAGCAGGCTTGGCAATGGCGACAGCTGGTGCCGCGTGAACTACGGGTTGGGCTACATATTGCTGGGCGTATACCGGTTGGGCCACTGTCAATGGTTGCTGGACTAAGCCAACAGACGAGATCTGGAAAAATATTTTATATCTGATATATTGTCACCTGTGAATGACATGAAATTAAAGCAACCAAAGCCTAGCAGTGAGAGCTTCGAGTGTCAACTTAATAAACGTGTTTATAACTTAACTTCTGAGTAATCACGTAGACGGAGGAATGGTGATAGTAAAACATTTTCTTCGTATATGTCCATCACACGTCTGTGTATTACATACGAAGAAAACGTCACACAACTAAGCATGAAACGTAATATATTGCTAACACACTTAACTTCATTTCAAAACCGTCACTAATGTATTTACTTAAATAATCACAAATTAATATTATAGAACTCTTTTAGAACTTACCTAATTGTTAAATAGTATCTAACAACAAAACTTACATTTTAAATTTAATTTTGGATACTTTTTGACATGAATCTAATAAAATTTAGATTATCCAGCGAAACCTTTCAATATTTTGTATAATAGCACTCAGAATCTCAAGACATAGGCTCTCGCCTAGTTTACGACTTTCTAGTAAAATAACGAATATTGTCTTATTATTTGTAAATTAGAGAAGTTCGATATATTTTCGAACACAAAACACTACCTACTCTAATTTTAAGAAATATTACTTGATTCTCTCTCTCTCTCTCTCTCTCCTGGATAGCTACCACCATCAAGTTTAGAAAACTATCACAAAACACATTGTGTGTTTGGACAGCAGTCTTAAGAGTCTAAGATTTCTAGGTCTAGCGTGATAACATTTTTGACCACATCGTCATGGTCAGCTGACCATCAAGTGATAAGAGATAAGGTCAAACGATAGATATATTCAGCAATGTGTAAAATATGTAAAAGTTTTCAACGAAATATTTCATTTACGACACCTGAAAATTAAGATCTTTGCTGGGTTGGAGAAACTAAGGTAGTTATGAAGGAGGGGGGAGCTTACCCCATGTGGGTCCCACCCGCCTGAGATTATTCCTCCAGGCTTCGCCGCCGCTAAGGAGAATAAGGCACACAGGACCTGGAAACAGTCAGATATTATTAAAATTAACATAATTTGTCAAATTATATGAAGGAAGTGTTTCCTGTGTCTCCTGGTATGGTAGCACATGAATGGCCGGACAGCTCAATATATATAATACCAGCGGTCCGCCCCGGCTTCGCACTGGTGAAAAATTTCAAAATTACAAATTATAAGTACCTATCCTTATTTTTTGAAAATAGAATGAAGCCTGTGTCAGTCAGCCCACGGATAGTGTAACTTGCCAACACTGAGATAATTTTTCAAATTGGTTCAGTAGTTTCGGAGCCTATATAATAATAGTTTATGGTACTCAGGGATAATGTAGAGTTCTAAAAGTGAGGAATTTTTGAAATCGGCCCATTACTCTTTGAGTTTATCCATTACAAAGTGACAAATCTTTCATCGTATAATATTAGTGTAGATAACGTTTAAGCCAAAAGGGTCTAAATGGCTCTGTAAACACTTTATATGGTTATTTAAAGTGACCGTTTTTCAAAAACAATAACTTTTTTGAAAAAAATATAACGTAGACGCCTAAAACCTAAAACACACCATAGTCAAGCGATTGACGTCAATAAAATTTGTTTGTTACACTTTGGAGAGGGGAATTAGGCTTGCTCCGGAACGTAAATTCTATCAAAAATGTACCTTAAATTGACATTGCATAGAACGCTGAGATAGCAACACGTTTGCGTAATACATACAACGTGAAACACTGTTTGGTATTTTGAGTCTGAAAACTATCGCGAGTTTCTTCCAATATTGTAATGTAACAACCCGACTAGGACTCACGTGGTAAACACTGGAAAATTACTCTCCGACCAGTTTCGAACTTATTTGCAGTTCTTCATCTGGGAGTTATGATCGTGCCAGGCGTCGAGTGTATGGTATATACGAGTAATACCCAGAGTAGTTCCAGTAAAGGTAATATCGCTATTCGATTAACAGCATGGTGGTACTTTTTTATACTGTATAGATCACACGTGTTTGACCACTGTCACACTTGATGGTCAGTGACGATATGGTCGAAGATGTTACCACGCTAGACCTAGAATGCTTATAGGCTCTCAAGTACTGCTGCCTGAACACACTATGTGACAGTTTTTGAAACTTGAGGCTAAAACTAGCCAGGCGGGTACTTGAAAGTATTCTACCACCATGCTAGAAATATGTGTGGTGTTACGTTCACCGGAAGCTCAAGGTGTTGTTGGGGATCGAACCGGTGTCCGTCAGTTTGACAGCCACGCTCCCCCCTGAGCCATCATCGCTTCACTTTCCAGTAATCTCCCGGCTAACTACCAAGTTTGAAAAACTATCACCAAACATACAGTGTCTTCAAAAAGTTGTTTTTGAGAGCCAGTTAACATTATAGGTATATCGTCACTCGACCACATTGCAGAACAGATTGAATTGCAGACCCTGATTGAATAAATTTCCATCGCGCTTCGTCTCCTCATATGGTGGAAGAAAAGATTGATGAAGAGACAGAAAAATCGACACTCGGATCTCGGTTTCGAGGCTCGTCTGAGGCCATTTGAGGGAATTTTCTCTGGTTGGATATGACATTTCAGCTGTTTATATTTTTAAATCAATTTAATTAAGAAAACAGTTTATCTAGTATTTTTTAACATTTAGTAGTTAACTTATTAAGTTAAATAAAAGTAAAATAATACAGTTTACTGTATACTCACTATGGCTCTCATGTCTGGGTTGTTGTTGACGACCGGCGCAGTTAGTGACCAATATTTCCGCACGCACACCTTATATATATCTGCTCGAGTTTGTTCTAGTCCGAGACACATCCTTAACGGATTTAGGCGTGACGTTTATAAATAAGGCACATATCTATCGCTCAATAATTTATTGCAAAACGTATTTACTGCACCCGTAATAGTGCTAACGGTAGGTATGCTGAATTGGATAAATTAATTTGACAAATTTAATTACTTGCGGCAGGTAGGTTATCAAACGTAACTTAACTCATTTATTTGCTAAAACATTTTAGTAATGCATTATTACAATTACAAACACCTTATAAAAAATAGGTGCAGTTGACAATCATTCCTTACTATCTCCACCCCGCGGTTTTACAAGCGTGGTGATGAATAATGATCATGATGAAAAGTAGCCTTTGTGTCAATGCGGGACCTGAAGGATCTACATACCGAATTTCATCCAAATCCATCCAGCCGTTTGAGCTTGAAAGAATAACAAACATCCATACATGCATACAAACTTTTGCACACAAAATTTAGTTTTTTAGTAGGGGCATTTAGTACACCCTAAAGAACATAGATGGTGTTAGCGGCGATCAAGCCAATTGCTGAATCGCGCTATCGTTTCGTTTCATAAACCGATAACTTGTGTAATGTCAATTTTTCTATTAGTGACTGCCTAAGGTGGCATTTTCAACTGAAGCTCTTTTTGAACGAATACTGCGTTGGTGAAGCGTAGTTTCGATTTAGGGCGAATAACAATCCTATCCTACAAGCAAGCTACTAATAATAAAAATGCGAATTGTACAGTGTGTTCTGTTTAAGTGTGTATGTTTGTTAGTTTTGTTACTTCTTCACGTTCAAACGGCTGCACTGATTTCGATGAAATTTGGTATGGAGATAGTTTAAACCTTACTATATTACGGAAAAAGTATAGTTCTCGTGGGATAATTGAGGTAGCGGGCAAAACCGTAATCCGAGCGGGTGAAACCGCGGGGCGTTACTAGTGATAATTTTATTATAACATTGAAAATTCATAATTATCAATTTATCATAGGCAGTTTTCATTGGAAAACCATGTGGGCACGCGTGCTACGGTTTCACTCGCGTTGACTACGGTTGTACCCAACTTCCCACAAACTCAGGTGGTATCCCTCCAATTCCACACTCAAGATATCAGAGATAGAGAAGGAACAAAAGGGAGATGAAGGCTACGCAACAGACTCAAAGTTTGCTCGTAGGGCGGCGCGTCAGAGTGAGAAAAAATGGAAAAGTTGCATAAGAAAACAACAAGGCGAGGCTCTTACAAGATAAAATATTAGGTGGTAACATTTTCCTAAGAATCATTTACACTAAAAACAGAGCCCCTTAACTACCATGTTTTGTTGCTTGATAAAAAAACAGTGTAACATTGCACGTACCTACAACGTTTGTTCTCATAAAAAAAACCCAACTCCGGGCAGTTCAATCTCTATGGTACATAGCACGTGCATATGTGCCTCCTGCCAGGTGTGATCCGAGTACATAAGGCTTGCCTTGATATATTGAGCAATCTGGGTATGCTTTTAATTGCTGCAATGAATGCTAGTCATTGCCCTTTATTTGCATTTTTGTGCAATTCGAATTTGGATTGTAAATGCATTTTTATTTGGCCACTCTGAATAGTTGCCAATGTACTTACAATTTTAAATAAAATAAAACCGCTTAATCTCACGTCAGGTATAAGTTAATATAATATGATATTATGTATTATATACATGTATTATCCGGCTTTACTCACGTTTATAGGCGAAGATTCGACCTAGGTTTCGGCCATGTCCAATGCCCATGCTCAGGTGAGTTTACACTGCCAGACCGCGGCGACCACTGAGGATGGGCATCGGAAATGCCCGAAACCTAGGTCAAAACTTTAACTATAAACGTGAGTAAAACCGGATAATACATCCACATAATAATGTGTCAAACTCGCGAGAATGTCCAATCAAAAATAATATAATATGGTTTGAAGATTGAACAATCCTCCTCTGTTGCTTGTTTGTTAATTTTTATAACAACCAATGCAGTACACTATTAACGGTGACGTGTAATAATCTACATAATTATCTCTTGTATTACTTTTTAAATAGCTTGTGAATATAAAAGGGTCTAGGGATTATAAGAGTGTAGGAAAGTCAAACGTCAAGTAAAACGGTTAGAAATTTTCTAGTTTAACTTACCTCTTGTAATTAAACCTTCACGCTAGGTCACCGCATTATGGTGCAGTCCATCCCACGGTGCAGAATAAGCTCTTAGTAAAAGGTGTACATTTGTGTTGTAATTTCGTAACGGCAAGATTACTTTAATGTAATAGGTAGGTACGAGAGAATCGGAATAGCGTGCTAGGGTTACCATATACACACACCAAAAAGTCCAGAACAAAGGAACCGTTAGGTATGAATTTTAGGGAGGGTTGAAACAACGTGGATGATCAAGAAACAGTCATCATATCTCCGACACAAGTGTATAAAAAAAACATCGCGTGGAGCCAAAATTAAATAAAAAACATCAATATTAACTGGTTATTTCTAGTATGCGGTGATTTGTAGGTTCGAGAAAGCAATCAGAGGAATTAATAAATACAACTTATCATGAGACATGTTTCTGAATTATCATTTCCCGGTAGCATTCAGGTTAGAATGTTTTCTTGAGTATTTGTTCAAATCCGTAACGTTTTTGCTATACCTAACTGTATAACTGAGAAATATTACTGTAATAAACGCATTCCTGTTGATGTGTCTCAATGGTATAAGATGTGATATGTGCCTGTATTTATTTATTTATGAAGGAACACTTAGCTAACTTATGTACCATAGAAATAATTTTACCTACAGTCGTGAAGCTTCCATTATATAAGAGACCACATAGCGTGCGAGAGGTTCTAAAGTAAACAAAATAATTTATTAAATTAGTAAATAAGAGTTGATGGGAAAATAGTCACCTACCGCAGAAAAAAGAGAGAAAAGAAACCGCTTTGCACAGCTAATTATGTATAAAGGTATTCGCCGAAATCAATTGCTGCAAGTTATCAATGATTTGTAGTATATTTGTTCCTATAATTCTTGTTGAAAATACTGTCACAGTCCTCGATAATTCTCAGATCAAATATATTTGGTGAACACATAATATCTGTCTAGTTGTGGACGTCCTATCACTCAGATGATTATGATGATCTTAAGAGATAAACACACAGCCAGTTTTTAGTTTTAGTCCTAGATAATTATGGAGCAAAGAGGGATATTTATTGCTGGACCGACTATTGTTTGCCCAGACAAATAATGGCAACCGAACTTTGCATGTCAGCGAATACCTATGCAACAGAAAACATATATATTTGTGGGTATGTAGGTATAGGAGTCATATCCATAGTATCTTACCAATCGATAGTGCATACATTATTAATGCTATAGATACGGCCGAGCCACCACGCGACCCGAATGATTACAATAATTGATGATTCGTGCTATGGATGTCGGACACCATAATAATGTGATCTAGTTTGTTCTTCATCAATAACTCTCTTTTGACACCAATTGTATTGATAAATTGGTTTAATTTATTATTCAGGCGTGATGACTTCTAGCCTCCCGAACAAGCCAGTTTCTGAAAAGACTAAAATTTTGGGGTGTCCAGACTTACACCAGCGGCGATCTACAACAATAAAATTGCACAATAAGCAATCCACTCGAAAACAGAGTGGTGTGCTGCCAGCTGCAGCTCTTTTTTGGGGGAGTTAGATGTGTAATCATTTTATTCTTATGAACAAATACTGTGGTTTTTAATTGATAAAGACTATTTTAAATTATTTTCTAGGTATGAACTCCTTGCGAAGTAAGTACAATTAAGGCCGATTGAAAGCCGAACAGGGCTTTTAAAACTTTTAACTATATACGTCTCTGCCATGCAAAAACGTACGCGATCGACCATAAAACCGCTTGTGATCGACTCTTCAATCGCGATCATAAAATGCATAACGCGGGATTATGCAAATACTCCTAAGTAATGATAAAATACTACTAGCTGCTGCCCAATTAAAGTCCTTTTCATCAATTGAAGCGCTTCTTAAACCATGTAATACATCACAGGGAAACTATATGTAACTTACTTATAACAGGCAACATAGGCTATATTATAGGGAGTATCTTATGGTGAGTGTTTTACTGCAGTTTCAGATATTTTGCTCATAACCAGTAATATTTATAGTGCATGCATAGAAACTGCTGTGAGAGGATGAAACTCTCACCTTCAGCTGAACGACTAGTTCGTCTGGGAGAGGTCAACCTTAGGCAATGTTAAAATACTAATGGGTACTTATTCCATAATCATTACTTAAGGTAAATTAATTATGCTACACTCGATATGCGAATGAGTGGAATACGTGTAAAATTTAGAACGCATAAGGCAGATCTCACTCGAAATACTAATTTGTGCACTAACGTCCAATACAATATTGGACATAGAATCTCAGTAGTTTGCAACAACATAATGCACAAACTATACCCACTGCTTTCACTTTTCTAATGCTGTTTGTTGTGCTGTTTCTTCCATTCGAAACAAAGCTCATCAAACAAAAAGGAATAGTTTACTTTTTGAAAAGTAATACAAGTGCGGGTGCCGCTGGAACTATCAGGAGTGAGATGGAGGAGTCGACTTGTCGTCATAAGTGAAGGTAGTTTGAAGGAATTTGACGTAAATGCTGTCTTAAAGATTTGGTTTTGAATTAAAAAAATAAAATAACAATATTCAGATAACTACGATAGTATTCGCTTGTTTATACCTGCGTAAGTAAAAAACAGACGGAAAAGGTGGCTCCAGAAATGTATCTAGACTGTGTCTACCACCTAAAACGCACTCCTAAATGTTTATAAAAAAAGCTTTAAATTTAAATAATCTACATTGTTACGACAAACGTGTTTCATACAACATATCGATGGTTTCGTAGACATAATTAGGTGGATGAAAAATAACAGAACAGTCAATATCAAAATACTTTATCGATAGTAAATATAACTTTTACTATGTAGCACAAGAATACTTTATCATCGCGATGTGGTCGCTCAGCGCCAAAGCCCATTAAGTAAATTAAAAAAACATACTTCCTAATTGTGCCACTAGAACAATACCAACAAATAAATTACTGTACTGGGGAGTAGTGCTTGCTAGTGTGTTTGCTAGTGTGCCAATACTACATAAAGAATAAATAACTTAGAGGTTTTCAGAGCGATTTCTAGTACGCCCTTCTAATACTGGCCGGTTGGCGCAGTTGGTAGCACTTTTCCTTCTGAGCCGCTGGTCCCGGGTTCGATTCCCGGACAGGTCAAACATTTGTGTATGAACATGCCTGTTTGACGTGTGTCTGGGTGTGTAAGCCAGCTCTAGGCTCTGCCTAGTTTGGGTCCTGAAGACCTTGTGTAAATGTAAAAAAAAAAATACGACCACTCACTCTCAAGTTTTATAATCTCTAGCAAACTCTCAGCTTTTTTTGTATTTAGTTGTATTCTATCGTTGCCGTAACCTTAGATCAAAACTTAGGATTTGGAAATGTTTTTTAAGAGACAGATTATTTTCCTTAAACTCAAATAGACTCATATATAAACTGTAGGCACAAATGGTAATATTTTTACCTAACATAGTGGATATACCTTTTACAGAAATTATTCATTAGATGACCTAGATGCTCGGTGGATAGTGTTTAATTCTAGATTCTAGGTTTTCAGAACGCCACAGACAGGTACATGACTTTGACTAATGGTGTTTTCCATTTGAATTTTCTAATACCCTATTTTAGTAGTACTAAGCTAGATAACATTTACCTATATTAGGTACCTACGCGTTATGAATGCTAACATTGATTGATGTTGTTTTAAAAAAAACTTTATGGAATTTAAAATGTTTGATGTGTTATGTGTACAAATATCTAACTGTTCTTAATACTGGTCTAATCCTAGAAAGTACCCCAAATATTGGATTTAGCAAATATTAGTTAAATAGACATTAAGTAGGTACTTTCCCTACCATGGCACGGAAATCAATACTAGGAAGTGATTACCCTCCAAAATAAATAATTGTTCCGAAAAAAAATGTTCGAAGAGCTCTTCAACCATGGGTGCCGGCCGCAAGGTGCATCCAAGGGAGTGCACTTGCACCCCCCTGTCAGGAAAGAACAAACATAGATTTATTTCACTAAGTAGCTATTTGAATTAATGGTATAAGGAAATCCTTCAAACATTCAAAACCGTACATGTTGCTTAGACGTTTGTGATGTGAGTAGTGCCTATGTATAGATGCCGATGCACCTCCCGGAAAGTAATCCTGGGCGTTCCTCCTGGTCGGTCCTTCCTCTATCAGTGTTCCCGAGATACAATAAGTATTAGAGTTTTCAAAAGCAGAGTTAACAGAGTCTTAAAAGGGATTGGTAACGGGTAACGGGGCCGATTATTAATCGACTCGTGCTTAAATCTCCGCAGTAAAGTATAAATAAGTAGTTCATAACTACCTGCCACTATCTATTAATATTAGTTCCTAAGACGAGACTCTAAGAGATTATAGAATTGTGTAGTTTATCGAGTGTTCGGTGCTAAACTTATACACAAATTGATCGTCTGTCCGAGAATTAACAATGTGCTTTCTATCATTGATTCGTCTATGTTGGTTGAGTAATGCACAACATTTTAACAATATTTGTAAATAGCGACATCTATTTTGTGTTGTATGAACTCTCACAGCTTGTGTTGGTTTGCTGGACAGAAACTGAGCTTAGAAATATCTGTGAGGGTCCATAAAGTACACGATAGATGTCAGCTCTATACCGAGATGTAATACAACTTTGCTACCGTAGGACGTAAATAAGCTCATGAAATTTTTTGCATTACTCAATTCCAATAAGGAGGAAAAGCTTTTCTCTGATTGCATTCGCTAAAATAACAGCGGTCACAATGTGTTCCTCTGTTTCTGACTTTTTATGTATATAATGATATAAGTAGGTACATTTACGAATACATATTGTGTAGGTAACAACCTATACCTAGGTAGCTAACGTAATTTGTTTTTTGTTTTACGTGTGTATTCTATGTTTATAGCTTGAAGCTTGTAGGTACATTAGCTTAGTATTAGCCTCGCTCAGCACTACTTTCCCGACCGTGAGCCATGCATTTTATCTTGATGTAGTGAAATGTAGGCAATTTTGGATCGGGCTCACAGACTATTAAGATTTTAAATTAACATGCATCAGGATTTGTCCTGCCCCTTCTGCCTGTTAGCAGCCGCGAGCCCGTACAATGTCATACCTTAAAAAGGTATCTAATAATTCTAATAGTAAGGTCTATATTTCGATACGTCCATTGCGCAATTCGTAGCGAGCTTATTATGCGTTCAGCTTCTATGGGTTCCGGGTACTTGGTGCAGTAGTCGCGTTCTGACGCATTGGGCAATTATTGCACCATGGGCTATTGGCATTTGCATTGTTTGTATTTCACATCTGGGACGATTCTATAGTTATATACCTAGGTAGCAAGTTTATTTTTTTATGTGAATATCGAGAAGTTATGGATTGAGGACGGGCTAGTACGGGTTAGGGCTTATTCATGTATCTCATAATAATGAAGTACATTGGATATGTACCAACTTACTTGCCTACTCATAATTGTTATTACGAAGTTCCGTTAGGGAAATATATAATGACAGCAATTTTTTTTTTTTTTACATATTATAGGTTTGCGTTTGACAACTGTCTCACCTGATGTTAAGTGATGACGTTGTCTAGGATTTAGCATTTTAATTTATTTAATGCTATACGTTATAACCATAAGACATAAGTTAAGATATGACTAAAATGAGTTTTCTTCAAGGTGTTAAATTGACTTAGTTTATCAGTTCGGCAAATTATCTCAAATAAGAAATGTATGGTACATGATTTCGAGAGTTCCACCAGGAACAGTGAAAATTGTAGGTTTAGGTTTTTAAGAATTGTAATGAACTGATTTTGATTCCAGCTTAATCTATTTCAAATAAATACGATTTTCCGAATGATATCACTAAAACAGGAAGATGCATTGAATCAAACATGTTTCAGTAGTGCCGTTTGTCAGGAGCTATGGAATTTTGCGTGTGACTTAATTTTAATTTTATTTTAATTTATTTCGTACTGTGTGGTTGTAATCCAGTTTATGGGTCATATACCCGAAATAACGAATAAATAAATTTTAATTTTATTATGGCACCTCAAGCCGCATAAATTTGTTTCATGTCTGTGTCTTGTCTTGTCGTCGCTTCACAGCAACAGATTGGGCATTACTTTCAATATGCACAAATTAGCTCCAGCGTAACTAAGGCGTGTGTTTTCCTCTAGTTGTATTTAGTGCGGATTTTAGTTATATTTACCTGATTTTAAAGCGTAACTATTGTGTATGATATTATTAAAAAGGGAGATAGGATATCATCTTCATTTTTAATAATAATATATACGATATTTAATGTTTATTATAAATTTGTATTATGTCTGTGTCTTGTCTTGTCGTCGCTTCACAGCCACAGATTGGGCAGAAACATTACTTTCAATATGCACAAATTAGCTCCAGCGTAACTAAGGCGTGTGTTTTCCTCTAGTTGTATTTAGTGCGGATTTTAGTTATATATACCTGATTTTAGAGCGTAACTATTGTGTATGATATTATTAAAAAGGGAGATAGGATATCATCTTCATTTTTAATAATAATATATACGATATTTAATGTTTATTATAAATTTGTTTTATGTCTGTGTCTTGTCTTGTCGTCGCTTCACAGCCACAGATTGGGCAGAAACATTACTTTCAATATGCACAAATTAGCTCCAGCGTAACTAAGGCGTGTGTTTTCCTCTAGTTGTATTTAGTGCGGATTTTAGTTATATTTACCTGATTTTAAAGCGTAAGTATTGTGTATGATATTATTAAAAAGGGAGATAGGATACCATCTTCATTTTTAATAATAATATATACGATATTTAATGTTTATTATAAATATACAACTAAATATACAATAGACATACATATATAAACTACAATATGTATACATACTACTTATACAAAATTACACTCCTATCTTCTACTAATCAGCGGAAAACCTTAATAGGCGCAAATATAGTAGGTACACTCATTAGTCGATATAATTATATGGATATTTGAGCATTTTGGGTTCGAACCGTTGTTGGTGCCGTGGGGGCCGAGCGCGCACCGTGTAACAAAAGAGTTACCTATCACAGCGTCTAGGCTAAATGTAACAACACGGGACCAAAATCTTGCACCATGAATAAGCATTGCAATTCAACGTGGCAATGCCGCCAGCATCTTGAGAACTTTACCAACTGGTAGCGGATTGTTAGATTAAGAAGTAGAGGTTAATATATATATAGTTTATCCTTTCTTAATGCGTACTGCCAAGGAATGGAACTCGTTGCCCGAGTCTGTGTTTCCCGATATGTACAATCCTGGAGTCTTCAAGTCGCGAGTGAATAGGTACCTTCTAGGTTTGCGTGCTAAATCCTAGACAACGTCATCACTTAACATCAGGTGAGACAGTTGTCAAACGCAAACTTATAATATGTAAAAAAAAAAAAGGTAGGTAAATTTCTATAGTAGGTAATATTGATTTTCAATATTCGTCTTCCAGATGACAGAGCTCTGAAGTAACCACGACAAAAATATTTGGTTAAATTGAGACAACCTCCTTTTTGAAGTACCTAGTTTAAAATCATAATCACATAACAGATTAGATAATTCTGACATCACCTATCATTAATCGCACCATAACCGCCATACGAATTCTCCGCACGTCCTGTTTCCTATAGAAAGTAGTCCACACATGGCTTGGCATGACATAACTGGACGACAACTAGTCTGGAACTGGTACACACTACCGGACATACCTGCTAACTAGTGGATCTTATGTAATGTATGAAGAACTCATAGATATTGTAAAGTAGGTGAAGTCAGGGGATATAGGTTGTGCATTAAGTTTCAAAAATACCAACGAGTCCCATTTTGCGGTTTTTTGTGCGCTGTGACTCAGCATGATTTTAAAATAACACCGAAATTTGTTTATTTTTTTCTCTACACTAAAATTACGGCTAAAGTTGAAAATATTCATTAAGATTAAATGCATCATCAACATCATCATGTTAGCCATAAGACGTTAACTTCTGGACATAAGCTCTCCCAACACAATCAAATTTAAAAACCAAAACCAGTTCAAATTTTAAATGTTTTAACTGTTATCACGTTATCAGATTCGTGACACCGTTTACATAGATTTTGTACAGGACCAATATCACTGTAAGTCCAACTGGACGCCAGCACAGTTCAAAAATAGCTCAAGAGCCCATGTAATACGTTAGTTAGATTTAAATCTATTATGATAATAATTTTTTTACAAAAATATGGAACCGTCTTCAAAAAGTTATTTCACAATTTTGAGTGTTGAAGTCGGTTCTAATATTTTGTAAAAATTTTTTTTCATCATTTTCAGTGACCTCTGCTACTCACGAGATCAATTATTGTCATTGTATATGTTCACCGATCTCTCCAACCGCAACAATAATGTCATCCCCGTATGCGTATGCGCTTTTCAGTTATTGGAGTGCAACTCAAAAGCTACTTCACCGATATAAATGAAATTTAAATGGGACCACCTCGGAAGTATACTCTATCAAACAAAATAGAATCATCAAAATCGGCTCATAAACGACGAAGTTATCCGCGAACACACAGAATATATATACGATCGATTTGAGGCACCTCTTTTTTTTGAAGTCGGTTAAAAAATGAAACCTTGCCATTAGCATTTACACTGATTCAGGACGCTTGAGCGTTCTAAACGCAATTTTAGCATGCATAGCATACGGCCCGCGGCCTGTAAGTCTGCTCTGGAACGGTCATTTTTATTAGCATTCCATTGTAACACGGAACTCTTAGAAGTTCCTTTTATCATCTGTCGTGTCTCTTCGCCAATTTCTTTTTATTGGCATAACTTTCAAATTAGTTTTACGATGTACAATTTCCGATCAGGGGCAATGTACACATAACCACATTGCCAGTATAAATTATAAAAAGTACTGAGTTAAAAATTGATAAGAACAAACGAGAATCGATGCTGTAAATCTTCTTATTCATGTTCTTATCCTATTCTAGGTGAGGTCGCAATAACCTTTTTCGAATTTTTTTTTATGTACTAATCGACTTAATACTTATATCACGCAGATATTTTTTTTATTTTATTATAATTATTTATTAACATTCACACAAGGTCTTCAGGTCCCAAACTAGGCAGAGCCTGTGCTATGGTAACCTGATGACTGATATATATATACTTATGCACTGAGACAAATATAAGATATAAAAATAAAAAAATAGAACAGACTGGATTTACCGACTGGCCGGTTGGCGCAGTTGGTAGCACTCTGCCTTCTGAGCCGCTGGTCCCGGGTTCGATTCCCGGACAGGTCAAACATTTGTGTGCATGAACATGTCTGTTTGACCTGTGTCTGGGTGTGTATATGTATATAAGTATATATATCAGTCATCAGGTTACCATAGTACAGGGTCTGCCTAGTTTGGGACCTGAAGACCTTGTGTGAATGTTAATAAATAAATAAATTCTAGTCACGCCACACATCCATCGTAATATTTCCATCTCAGTCACCTCTTTTGCTGCGCACCACTCAGTTTACAAGTCTCACTATAGTCTTATCAATTGCCTTTGTGTTTCATGAACTTTTGCAAGTCGCATATAGTCAAGAATCAATCCTGTAACTAAGTGAGAAATATTATGTTTTAACAAATCTGCTCTGGGCCTAAGTCTATTATTCAATATGGCAATATGATCGGCTCACAATTGATGAATTTGACAGCTTTGGTAGTCCGTTATTTTTAATGAATCAATCTTGAGTCAATTCTAGATTCAATGACACAGCGCATTATTTCATCATTTTATCTTTTTTAACAATATATTATTATAATAACCAACAAATTTTACCAAAAATAGAACCGACTTCGATACTCAAAAGTGTGAAATAACTTCTCAAAATTTCAGTGACCTTTGCTACTCACGGGATTAATAAAATTGTCATTGTGTATGTTCACCGATTTCTTCACCCGCAATTAAAATGTCGTCGTAGTAAACATGACACTTTTAAATTATTGGAGTGTAACTCAAAAACAGCTAGCTGATTTTGATGAAATTTAAATGGGACCACCTCGGAGGTAGACTCTATCAAACAAAAAAGAATTTTGATAATCGGCTTAAAAACGGGGGAGTAATCGGTGAACATAATAAAAAAATCCAGAGAAACATAGCCTCCTCCTTTTTTGAATTCAGTTAAAAATAGTTAGAAACGTAATATATAAATATAAATAGTTAGAAAAAGAGTGTCAATAAAACAAGGTCAAATATATTTCATTAATACATTTTATTACAAAAATCCGTACAAATAGTTTTTAGCCGACTGCGGTCGAAATAAACCCTTATTCATTGAAAATTAAAGCTAAATCGAAATATTATATACAAAAGTGCTTCACCTGCACACACTTGACGATCCTTTCCAAAAAGAGATCAGATGAAAAATATATAAAAAAAATGATTTTAGAAATAAAAAAATAAACATACTCATATTGGACATTTAGCTACGCAACATAATATCGAAATCAACAAAATATAATTACATTTTCAAAACATAATGGCCAATCTTTTATAAAACAAACATAATTCACGTTCACAAAAGTTAAAGCTTTAAAATATGTCATGACTCATTTTTCTACAGTCCTAAATCAAAAGACTATGAAAACAAACGAAACACGCAATTTTCGCTTTAAGTGATATTAAATGTAACTCCACCATATAAGCACTTGCGTCATAATTCATAGCATCTCTTTGACCATTGTAACAAAAAGCTTATATGTCATAAAAGTGAAATTATACATCATCACTTATGTGATGCTTTAGGATGCCTCAACTGTCAAACTTATCCTAACTTATCTAAATCACATGATATCGTTTGACTACAATACAATTCTTCGACAAAAATGCCTTAAGATATTTATTTATTTGACGCCATTATCGTTCGTTGATTATGGAACTTATCTTTTAAAACTACATTAATTATCTCGATTCCCTAAAATATCTTTTTTATTATTGATGGAAAAAGCACATTAAAAGTGCTTTAATAAAATTTATTTTATATCAATAGCTTATTTTAAAAACCAAACAGGAGGTAATAATTATCTGCTAATATGTGTCATATATTTAGTCAGCTCACATACTGCTCATTAATATCTTTGCTACTGAACCTATTAGGTTTTTTTAAAACTGCTCAGTTGTTTCGAATTTGAAACAAAATACTTTCCCTATCATACCAAAAAGGCAAACTTTTCTCAAAACGTTTTTGACAAGTCCCGTAATCAACGAAAAAGCAACGTCATGGCTTCCTTTGATTATCTTTACCATCCATATTTCGAGTGGAGGCTATGTCCTAAACTATGCCCAAGGCTATGTCCAAGGCTATGTCCAAGGCTATGTCCAAGGCTATGTCCAAGGCTATGCCCAAGTCCATGCCCTAACTCTAATCCGTTCCCGTGGACGAGTGCTCCGCCCAAGTGAGCGTGAGGAGCGCCAAAGACAGCCTTTGCGTAAGGAACTGCAATTGGGGCTGGCACGGGAACTGCTACCGGCTTAGGCACTGCTACTGGGAATGGAGCTGGCACTGGTACTCCGACCTGTAATTGGGATGAGATTTTACTTCACATTATATTGCTCAACGAAGAACTGGGATCCTATAACAACATTCATTTACAATTATACTGGCTGAATAACAATAACTATAAAATAGTGAGTTGGTAAAAAGGTAAAGTAAGGTTTATAACTGACAAGACACGGACTTGAATACAAATATTTCCAGAAAATATTTTCTGGAATTAGAACTATGCCGCTAACAAATACAGTTATTATGATACAGACAAAACCTCAGATGTTCTAAAATATCTATTCTTCGATGTAATTACTCCGTATGGAGGCGAAGGAATCACATTATATATATACATCTAGAATGCTGACTGGCTCTTAAAAAGGTTTTATCTTATTTGCCATAGTAAATATGAGAAGCTAGCTATGGGTGCTGGTGATCTCACCTGCTTAACGATAGGTACTGGTACTGCATGGGGTACCGCAACTGGCACCGGGCGGTCTACGGGGACGGCGACGTGTCTCTCGACGGTCACGGGGTACGGGCGGGGTACGGGGACTGCATAGGGGCGGTCCACCGGGTATGGCACAGCAACCTGGTTGTAAAAAAATCCGTATTTTTAAACGCTCAGAAATATTACAAGGTAAACAATGTCTTACCACATATAATTATGTTGGGTTTTTGGGTCTATTATTACGAGTAACGAAAACTGAGAGCAAGAGCTCTGTTATGTACAGTCTAAAATATCCTAATTGGCTCTAAGAGTCTATCTAAGGAGTGGATACGGCAAATACCACAGCCATTTATGAAAATTTGTGCGATATTTTGACAGAAAAATTCCGTGAGTTGGACACATTATAATCAGCCAGAACGCGGCGACCACTCATCTAAGTGGTCACCGCGATCTGACAACGTAAACATGCCTGATGGTAGCCATCAGACATGCCTGAAACATAGGTCGAAATTCTCGACTATGCGACTAATGATGTGAGTAAAGCCGGTTAATAATTGTTGTCTTTCTTTAAGTATTAGAGCACTGTCACAGATTTCAAAACGAGATTTATGGTTTATGTGTAGTGATTGTTATAATATTTTAGATGATCTAACCTTAACGGGGTAGGGCACGGGCCTGTCAACAGCCACAGGATACGGTGCAGGAACAGGGACTCCGACATGCTTCGTCACCGTTGTATGAACGTTAGCACCGATGACTGCGCCAGAAGTGTATGGCCCAGCAAAGCCTGGCCCTGCAATGGCCGGGCCGACCGCCAGTCCACCAGAGTAGCCGCTGGCAATACCATGCCCACCGAGACCATAGCCATGGCTGATCAGCGGCGCGGCCACGCCGATGTGCTCAAGCGCACCGTAATGACCCACAAGACCACTCCGTTTTTTGATGACTTTGCTTGGTTCCGGGTCAGCCAGAACCACAGCTGTCACAAAGAGGATGGCGACCTGGAATATGTAGGAAGTGTTAAAATTTTGTTACAATCAATCTGCTCTACCTCTCAATCTAAAAAATGACCCAACTACCGTTACGAACATCTGGAGCGTCCACTAAATTATGTAAGCAGTCTGTTGACAGTATTATTAACGGGTGACCCGTTGTAACTTGTAACTACTTGTAACCGACTTGTAACTATAGTCCAAGACACCAACGATTTGGATTACGGATGTAATTCATACCCAGGCACAGTATTCTGTTTCGCATCCATTTGCTGTATGTCATTATGAACAAAACTGTTTCAATATTAAATGTATACATAAATAGCTACGCCCCGCGGTTTTAACCGCCTGGTGATGAAAAACAGTAATAATGGTGATAATTAAAATAAGCATATGTGTTAATCCAGGGTATAAGATATATCCATATCAAATTTCATCCAAATCCATCTAGCCATTTAGGCGTGAATAAGTAACAAACATCCATCTAACCATCTATCTATCCAAAATTTCACATTTATAATATTACTAGTTGCGCCTCGCGGTTTTACCCGCATGGTGATGATTGATGGTGATGATGAAAAGTGGCCTATGTGTTATACCGAGACCTAAAGTATCTATATACCAAATTTCATCGAAATTCGTCCAGCCGTTTGCGCGTGATTGAGTAACAAACATCTATTCATCCAATCTTTCACATTTATAATATTAGTGGGATCTAGTGGGATATCTTATATAAATTTGATACTTTAAAAATACTAAGCTGTGTTAGATAATGTGGGTCAAAATCCTGAGGTACTACCAACCTTGCGCAGGACCTTTATCCTGTTACTGCTCAGCAGGCTTACCGTCTATATTTACCCATAATTAAATGTTACTTGACCTTCGTTATCATTGGTGGCTTAATGATGAACCACTAATTAGACTCTAATTAGAGTAAAGAGGAATTTTATTCAATGAAGTTCATTGTATGAAGCCACCAATGAGAACGCAGATGAATTGAAAGTATGGGTAAAGATAGACGGTAAGACTGATTGATGGATGTCAAATGCGACGCTGATTACAAGTGCTTAATTGACAATAATACTAAATGATCCCTTCCCATCCAATGAGTATGTTGCTTTATTGAAGTCTGTCATAAAGTTATCTTAATCTAACTTATCGAGGTTTATTCACAAATCAAGTTGTTATCATATCTTAGAATATAGAGCTGTCGATACATTTATAAGTCATCATATTAGTCGAATGCAAATGCAATCGAAAGTACAGTTGTTGTTTACTAACAGATACTCAAACTTTGGTTATCTTGACCCAGACTTGCATACATGATAGCATGTATACAATACATCAGATTGCTTTTACTTATTACGTGTTATGACTTCATCAACGTGCGTCGACTACATTTCACTGCCCGATGGACGCGCAATACCAGTTTATGAAAAGCAAACAGTGAAGTATCACTGATAGGTACTATATGAGAACACTTGTAAATAGGTTGAAAGTAACACTATTCTAAAAACATTGTTAAAAATAAAAACGTAGAATGTCAGGATTTCTGATGTCATAATTTACTGGAACTAATATATAATTTTAGGTAAAAGTTCAGCGTACGACGCCATCCCTAGAATGGGTTTGTACCCCCAGGTTTTTGAGACAGCTTGAGGCAGCCTTAAGCAAGAGGCTAACATGCCTTTCCATCAAAGAACAGAAGTTACAAAAGCATTAATTTTTGTAGTGACGAAGCTTAATTTACTTAATAAACTTTTGTACCGATGGGAAAATACTGTAACTTAGACAGACCAACCAAATACCACTAGCGACATTGTAGTAATATTTCTTATAACAATGTTATTGGCTCTCTACTGGGCTGAGTACTCGATGTCGCCAAGTTGGTTATGCTGGAGGGCGGATAGAATCGAAATTGCACGCGTGATAGTACTGTCAAATAGCTAGTTATGCTTATAGAGTCATGATTTGTGTGTTCAACCATTTGGTCATTTCGCAGTCAATAACGTAATGTTACAAAGGATTCATTACGATATGCATGCATAATTGAGTTTTGTAGGCCACAAAGAGGCATCTTTTTAACCGACTTAAAAAAAGGAGGAGGTTCTCAATACGACCCGTATGTTTTTTTTGTTCGTTACCTTCGTACCCTCGACTGGGTGAACCGATTTTGATGATTTTTTTTATCTAAAAGCCTGTGCTTCCAGCTGATCTGGTCTCATTTAAATTTCATCAAAATCGGTCAAGTGATTTTTGAGTTACCCTCCAATAACTGAATAGTGCTACGTCTACTTGGACGACATTATAATTGCGGGTGAGGAAATGGGTGAACATACACAATGATAATTGATTCCGTGAGTAGCAAATGTCACTGAAAAGTTTGAAATAAATAAACTACCAAAAAATGGAACCGACTTCAACTATCAAAAGTGTGAAATAACTTGTCATACTTTTAAGTGTTGAAGTCAGTTCTATTTTTTTGTATTTTTTTTATCAAATCGATTAAGCCGGTGACTCACAGTAGTGTCTAAAGATAAGATATTTCCAGCAAAACTAATGTTAGCTAAAGTTTGGGGGTTCATGTTTTTATAAGTATGTTTTAATAGTGGCTTCATAATGGCGAGATAGGCTAGGTGTTTGTATTATTATAATATTGGTCATCTTTTGTATGTTATTTTTAAAGCGTCAAATATTATCTTTACATTTACGGTAAGATGAGCATTTTTAACTGTTAAATTTAGCTATAGTGACTAGATGCATAAGTATAATTAACTCCTTTTATCCGCTATCACTTGAAGTACTGGTATGTTTAAGAATGTAAATGGAAAACGTTTTACATGATGCATGTTAGATTCCTAGAGAAGCATCAACTTGTAAGAGTCATCCCAAGACTGTATTATTATTTTGAAAACGTTGGTGAGGGAAAGATTTTATCCGATATTCGTGTGGAAATTATTAAAGCTTATATTTTGTACGTTTTGTAAAATGTGTTTAGTACAAACACTACTAACACAGTGCTAGATGATATAAATCAGTAAATACCAAAGAACACTGCGATGCAATTAGAACAGGTTATTAGAGGAGTCGCCGAAGTTCAAACGATATCTTGAAAACACAAATACATATAATGCCATAAGCGTATGGCATCACATGTCCTCAATATCGTCTTATACTATCGTATTTTACCAATCGCATGGCGTCCCTAAAAGAAAATAACTACATCAGGTTTACTAGAAGCTGCCTCCATCTAGCTTTCCTCTTTCTTTATTTTTATTTGTTTGTCCTATCTCTTGTCGTTTTACCATCATCGATCTGCAATTACCGTAAGAGTAATTTCGACCACATCGTCTCTGTAAGTTCTGCAGGTCTTAAGTCTTCTTTTTCTTGATTAAATCTCAATCCCCCTTTACACGGCTTGTGCGATTTCAAGGTCTATGCCTTATTTTTTATAATCGTGACTATAAGTTAAAAATTACGATTCGTAACCATTTGCTACTAGAAGAACTACTATAGTAATATGTGGAAGGCTCTATTTATGGTGTTATTTTAACGTAACGTCATTTTATCTATAAAAACTATTTGTGTAGTTAGTTTGAGTTGACGTTTTTAAGCTTTTTACTGTTCTGTGTCAAAGTGTTACAATTCAGATTAGTATGCGTTAAGAGTTCTCGCGGCGATTTAAAATATGTCATTTAGATTAGATTCTCTATACAATTCTGTGATGCTGTTTATGCCAGCCTTGACATAAACAAAAAATTGAAATCACATTCTTACATCATGTCTTGAATGATTTTCTGGATTCCTATAACTAGTAGTGGATATCCTATAATAGTAAGTATAAATTGACGAGGATGTTTGATGTGAATTCACTAAAGTTGAAATCCTTGATTTCTACGGTTGATATAAATACCTACGTTATAAATATTTTAAGGTTTTAGTTCTAATATTTATTTAAGTTTTTAGTCTAGGGGTTTACATTGTTTTTTTATACTGAATACAAATATTCTGTAGAAGGGTTATTATTTTCTTTTACTATCATGTTATATTTGTGTAAATCGGTTTAGGGCGGTGACGATGTTGAGAGATAGAGAATAGATAATAAATAAAATAATAAAAAAAAAAAAAAATGAGAATAATATAGATTTGAAATTTCAAAGGCTCAAAATAGAAACAATTTTAGATTGTATGAATAAGTATGAAATAAAAAGACCCGACTCAGCATAAAACTAAGGTTTTTGCTTTAGTCACTGATTTTCCGTCGGTAACCACAGAATGACTATAACACAATTGTGTCACAAATGAATGCCTGAAGCCAGAATCGGCATACGCTTAAAAACAATGAATATTGAAATGTACACTTTGTATCGTGCGAAGAAAGATTAAAATCCTAGTATTGGTTTCCATAAGCATAATTAGCTCAATACCACCCAACTGTTGGGACACCATCTCATTCTTTCTGGATATTAGTTGACTTTCTAAAGTTATTTTCGTTACCGTTTCTTAGTAATCGTTAATTTTTATTAATTTGTTATAAACGTGATCATCTCAATATTTTTGTACACTTCCCAGTTTTTTATTCGTATTAAGCGAAATCTTTGCGACCTGAATAAGAAAATCTCCATATTATTCTACGCAATGGAAATTAGCATGACGTGATGTCTCATGAAGGATTGGTTCCAGATGAAGCAAGTATTAATATGTCAAGTCTAACGAAGTTTTTGTTTAGACATTTAATTTTGATTGTTCAATTTTGAATTGCTCTATTACTGCTGGACCCAGGATTGGCTTGTGATGAGATATGCCATCAACGGTTAGCAACACAGAAAAGATGCTTTGTATGAAGTTATGAACATCAAAAATCTATTATAACAAATGTTTTAAAATTTTATGTTTTGTTATTATTATCACATATATTTAAACATCGGAATCGGAACAGTCAAAGAATATTAGGATAATTTTAAAGTAATTATGTTTATTATTATGTAATTTATTTACAAGCTTTCACGTGTTATGCTATTCTTTTTTATTAAATTATATATTACTTATAGTAATATAGAATTAAGGTTCGAAAGGTTAAAGAGCGATTTTATTGATCTATTAAAATATAAGATTTCTTTTTTTTAAACTAACTTGACTCCCGTTTTTTTAAATTCCACCACCACCAGTTTCACTTTAAATAAATCACTTACAAATATTTTCATTTTCGAATTTCCACTTCACAAACTTAGGTCACTGTAAGGCTCTCCGTCCACTGGTCATATGTGACTTGGTCGGCTAGTTAGGACTTATATAAGGCTGGCCGGCATGCAACCCCACTATTGACGCGGGATTTTAGTGCCGAACCAGGGTATTTGCAACACTTTTGTTACGGACAATTGGCAAATTTGGACATAGGCGGAATTAACGAGCATGGATACTGCCCTCTATTGAGAGTAGGCCAGCTTAAAGGGAAAAATCTTGAAAGTGTCAAGCTAACCTCTCAAGTACATCGTTTAATTTTATTTTAGCGTTGAGACTTCTAATATCAATTTTTAATTTAATTCAAAAACAATGTTAACGTAAAATGACTTAAGGGGACTTTTATGCTGACGCAACTAAAACGATTTGTGACCAAATAATAATATGTTATTATACTTTTGATTAAGCCGATTGTGGCCGATTAAGACCTGTAAATTATCATGTCATTTTATAAATCATAAACATATAGAAATGTGGATAATGATACCTCGAAATTATAATAATTTACTAAAAAAATAACAGGGTTTGCCAGGATTCGCACCGAATTTTAGGTTGATCCAAGCTTGCCATGAGCAATTCGCAAATCCAGTCTCTTCATTTGGTGTCTATCATATCTTTTCTTTGCATCTAGCAGGTCCTGCGATTGTGGGTCCTTGGTCTTCACTTGTTGCGCGCATAGATTATATTTTAAAATACACAAAGTGGAACACAGAAATGGCAATTTAATTATAATTATATAAATTTCATTAAATAGACCTCGCTATTCGCTGAGCCCATATCATTTATGGCTCTCTAACCGCCTCATTCTGCAAGATGAAAATGATATCTACATCAGCACTGAACTCCACAGCAGCTACCCATATAAGATCGTGATCATCATCTCTAACATCAGCTATAGGCCTTCCCCATGGATCTCCCTAAGGATTGGTTGGAACCAGCCCGCATCCAGCCCTTAGCTGCGATCTTTGTCAGGTCGTCTATCCACCTTCAGTCCGTGGTCTCCTACCGACCCCAACGGCCATCAGTTCATCGAGCTATATGCCCTGCCTACTGCCACTTCAACTTGCTAATCCGCTGGGCTATGCCGGTGACTTGCGTTCTTCTACGGATCTCTTAATTTCTGATTCGATCGTGTAGAGAAACCCAGAGCATAGCCCTCTCCATAGCTCGTTGTGCGACTTTGAGCCTGTTTACAAGGCCCATATAACATGATGACAAAAACGCATACTAGGTATACTAGCTGAACCGTAGAAAAATAGATCGATTCTCAATAAACATATTTAAATATCATAGGTAATATGCAACAATACTTAGTATTCCGGAGTGCATATTTTTGTTTTGTCGCTTTGCACGCGTACCGCTAAACATAATAGGATAAGGTTAAAAAATATTTCACTTATGTTTTATAATACACTAACTTCATAAAACCTGTGACACTTACCTATTAGTATAGAGAGCTGCCCTATTAATTCAACCTATTGCGATAGTTTACAAGCTTCCTAGACTATTATAACCTGATCTACATCTCCGTAAACCACCGGTGATATATCTCAATACTCCACTATACTCGGAGATCTAAAAATACTGGTTGATAGTTTGATACTTATCTTTAGAGAAGCCAATAATATTTAATATTTTAATAGATCTGGAGCTTTCAGATGCAAAATGTTGAGACAGATGGCGGCAATTTCAGGCAGGTGGCAATATACAAGCACATAATCAGTTGCATTACGGTCCTTTCAAATTTAATAATTATTTATTTCCATAGTGGAACGTACGAGGCCGAGGCCTTTATATCTAATACTAAGTATTTTTTATATTATATAAAATAATTAAAATTATAAGTATTATAGTTTTTAAGATGAATATTAATTAATACTACTACTATAAATTCTTAGCTACTAACATTTCATTTCAGCAATACAACAGCTGGGAGAAGGGGTGGAAGAACTCATCCTCATCATCATCCTCATCATCATCCTCATCATCATCTGACCAACTTCTCGGTAGACATCCTACGCTCCGCACGGCAGTTTATGGTCTCTACTCGAGAACCTTTCGACCCCAGCGGCTAGCATATTATTTATAACATTATTAAAATTTATTACCTTAAATGCAGTGTGCCTATTGTCTGCAGAAATACACAAATTATGATATATACACATAATCTTTTCGAAGGAAGTTTAATGGCTAGAGTAAATATATAGATACTGTTACTTATTCTGTGCCATCAGGTAGCTATAAAGATCGGTATTTGGAAGCGATTCGTCCTCACTAAACGAGAAACTAGCACATAATTTTGTACTATGTATTTTATTTATCACAATACATAATACAACAATTAAGAGCTGTGATTTATTGTTAGAATACATAATCTGTTTCATGATTTCAACAGCATCTGTATACTCCTTGTGGTGACCACCAAAACCTGGTAAGAAACATTTGTGCGCTGGCTACCGTAAAACACAAGATTCTCGTAAAAACTACATCAAAATCTGTCCACTACACTGACACTGCTTGCTGCATCAGAACTCAAGCTAATCATTATATTAAAATAAATTAAAAGTGTTTATTGTAGACTTACGCGGTACGCAGTACTGGTATTATAATAACAATAATAATAAAGCCTTTTATTTTCATGCACATTACATTGAATTTAGACTAACCTAGTACTACAAAATAAATAAAAATAAAAGTGTGTGTTTAGGGCAAAGCTCCTCTTAGGATATAGGCCTCCTCCAACTGTTTTCATAGTTTTCGATTACGGTTAGTACCGGTATTACTTCTTTACTATTATAATAAATGAGCCGGTGGTACCAAAGTGGATATTTGACAGCAAAATATGCTTCTGATCCCTCTGTACAGTAGTCTGTTGCCAGTTAAAGTTTAAAATACAATTGTTCTGATTATCTGTTTCAAATGACGTAGGTTGATCACATACGCCCGACGCAAAGACGGCTACGTTTGCATACAAGCTAGTAGCTGCGCTAGCACAAAATCTACGAGTTAGCGTAATCTTATACAGAATAGTAAGAGGGATCCATGACTAGGTGGTACACACGTTTACAAATCACCTTTGAAGTTTTAAGAGTTTAATCAAATGTATTTATATTTGTTTAAACTTTAAAAACTAGCGGTCTTGAATGTCGGAGATGGTAATTTTTCGATTGATAGCAACATTATTGGTTTAAATGTGCCTAAAATCCAACTTATGGTAACCCTAATAATATTAAAACTCACGTTCATGATTACTTTACACTGTTTTTTACGGGTATAACGTGGTACTTACGCGTAGTCGATATCACGTACGACAATTGTTTCGGCTTCTTCCGGAAGCCTTCATCAGGATCTTGAGTGCGGTGCGTTAGTCGTAACGTCCCGTCTCGCACTGAGGCTTCTGGAAGGCTTCCGGAAGAAGCCGAAACAATTGTCGATCGTGATATCGACTACGCGTAAGTACCACGTTATACCCGTAAAAAACAGTGTAAAGTTATGGTAACCCTATTCGTGGCAGTCTGAGCGACCTTCCATTCGAAAGGGACAACGGTTCCCACAGCTCCTCGATTGAGATAAAACTGTAACACCACCGTCCTAAGTCTCACCTGGCACATTTCACCAATGTACACTTTATTACAAAGGCAATATGTTCGTTTTAGTGTTTCAAGGAAGTGCTGTCTGTTGACACACGAAGAATGCGTCGATGTTCTACTTTCCATGGTAGATCCAAGGACTTTTAGTGCGTTTCTGGTGACTATTAAACTATTTGCATTCGCCGTTGTTTAGTGAATGTTAATTTATCTCTAGCGTTAATATCCTGTAAAATCATTAATTGCGAAATAATAATTTTAAATTAGTAATATATATAATGAAAAGGTTCGCTTAGACCTAAGTCCTTGCGAGTACTTCTAAAGGCGCGTTTCTTACGAATTCATTTTAAAAATATCACTACTTTTACTTACTATTTATTCTGTTCCAGACTTCACTACTGTTAACACTTTCACTTGGCCCTTATAATAGTAGTTAAAAAGTTAGACATGGAATGTCCTGTGCAACATTCTGACGAACCGAAAATAATGCAATTTTGGAGTAAACATCAATTTTCATTCTGATCGATGTCACTAAAATAGGCATTCATCGGAAACGCACCTTTGGTTATTAATATCTATCTAAAAGGCAGTCTTGACCGGATTAAATAAAATTTTAGCAGATAAAAACAAAAATCGGATTAAAATCCAAAATTTCGTTCGGCCTTACAGTTTTTTTTCGTTGAATATGCGTTGCCGATTTATATAGAAAACAACTTAAAGTATTCTATTCATTTTCCAATTTTTTTTTATTTCATTTTTTAGTTAGTCTTTCAGATCACCAAAACATGTAATAATATAATTAAATAACTGGGACGAAATATTTAGAAAGATTTGAAGACACCTGTTATTTTGAAAAATAAAATGGCAATTTATTGTTGTTGTAAGCTTCTTTAATAAGCTCATTCGTGTTACTAGCTGTGGGCGAATTGTTTTATACCAATGTAACATACATCTCAATTTATCCTAACCTAAACGTCAATTAATTCCAGAATAATTACGTAAAAAAACTACACTAACTGACTTTCACAAATCATCCTCGGATAATTTTCAGCTTTTTTGACAGCCGCCGTGGATCAATGACATGACTTATGGGTATGCGGGGCTCTGGTTCAACTTGCACAATCAGAAGGTTTTTCAATTTGATGTAACCGCTTAGCCGCAAAAACTATGACAGTGACAGGATAAGCTCAGACACTTACGTATACCCAAGACTCAAAGCTAATTAGCAATCCAAACCGATGGGATTCAAACATGTAAAGAATTTTTCCTCTACATCTAATAACTCACATACAACTTATTGAAACGTTCAAATGATTCAATTTAGAGTCTTGCTTCTTTGAAATAAGATCGCTTTAATATGTATAGTTCTACGGGTATAGCTGCAGACGATATAGGAGCGGCTGGTATAGTTTTTTTATGACATTTTCACAAGAGTGACATAATAATTCATGACGTCACTGGTCCAGAACTGTGCCCGGTTTAGATGTGCCATTCCGTAATGTAATTGTGTAACGGTAATAAAGTAGTTGTAAACGTTTTCGGACTGAACTGTGATTACACAAAAGTTAAATGTGGATTACATTACGAGGATAATAGTATTTTTCTACGCTTTGACAGTTATTTCCAAGTGTAAAACTATTTCGACCGTTTGCTAAATAGACACGTTTAGTTATTTTCAGCTTGTTTCGTTGAAAGTTCTACACGTCTGATTAACTTTTCAAAAAATACCCCTAATGATAAAAGTTTATGAAAGTAATTTGATTTAAGTTGCTAATTTATTAGAGAATAACATTTTCGAGTGACCATATTTCATTTATCGCATAATTATCGCGAAAACGACAAATTTAGACTTTTAGACATTTATATATTTCGAACCAGAAACACTCTTTGTAATTTCTACACATAATTATAACAGAAGTTAATACTTCGACTTAGTAAAATACGCCTGAACTATGTCTTGCAGCAGAAGAAAAGAAACTAAAGAGTTTAAAAATGTGATCATTAATATTTTTTGAGGTTGTAGGTCATCTGTAAAGTAGGTACTTATCACTACATAGTATAAAACAGTCGCTTGCGCTGTCCCTATATCCCTATGTATGCTTAAATATTTAAAACTACGCAACGGATTTTGATGCGGTTTTTTTAAATAGATAGAGTGATTGAAAAGGAAGGTTTATATGATAATAACATCCATTAATGACATAGGCTATATATTTTTGATTGGAAATTCTCGTGAGTTTGACACATTATTATATATATGTGGTATCCGGTTTTACTCACGTTTACGCTGCCAGATTGCCGCGATCTGGCAGCGTAAACTCACCTGAGGATGAGCATCGGACATGCTCGAAACCTAGGTCGAAACTTCGACTATAAACGTGAGTAAAGCTGGATACCACATATATATAATAGGCTATATATGTGCGAAGCCGGAGCGGGCCGCTAGTTTGTAATATTTCAAATCGACTCGCATCAGAATTTCTCTCTCTCTGCCCATACACACCCAAGCAAGCCTCTGTAATGTGATAGGCACTTAATGGACGGTCCCGTGGCGCAGTGGTTTGTGTCATCGACATGAATTCTGTATGTCCGGGATATTCACGGATAGATTTTAAGTAAGGTTGTCTACATCTACGTCGTCTACCCTACGATAGCAATCAGTGAGAAAATGTGTCCGCTATGCAGCGCACGCCTCTACCAGTCAAGTCCAGTCCGCCCTTTAATGTTACCGACAGTTATATAAGCTAATCGGATGCTTGCTAATGCCACAACTAATGCGGTGCTAGGTGATCTATGAGCCAGATAGATTCTAAAATTCTAGGGTGGTTATCAAAATGTAATTTGGTTTATATTTGAATCGCACCAATGGGCACAAATGCGCAAAAGGAAATTTACATTATAATTGCCACACCAATCATGACACTTTAGGGTGGCATTGTCGTAAGACGCAGCCATAAACAAATACGTCTAAGATTGACATCCTCATAGGCCGGTTGAAAGTGGCTCGCATCATCCGGCGATCCTTGCCAAGTCTGACCACTTTGTCGGTGGACATCCTACTCTGTACTTGCCAGTTTGTGATCCCCAATCAAGAGTTATGCGATCCCATCGGCCATCAGTTCTACTTGATATGTGCCATGTCCACTGCTATTTCAACGTACGGCAATTCGCCATCGCTATATGGTAGATATACCACCTATACGTACGAAGCGTTTTGCTTCCACTTTCTTAATGCGTACTGCCAAGGAATGGAACTCGTTGCCCGAGTCTGTGTTTCCCGATATGTACAATCCTGGAGTCTTCAAGTCGCGAGTGAATAGGTACCTTCTAGGTTTGCGTGCTAAATCTTAGACAACGTCATCACTTAACATCAGGTGAGACAGTTGTCAAACGCAAATTTACAATATGTAAAAAAAAAACAAAAAACTTGCTAATCCGCTGAGATATGTCTGCCTCCTTCCAGGGCATAACCTATCTCCATACCAAATTTCACTGAAATCGGTGTAGCCATTGAAGTGTGAAGAACTAAAAATATACACACATACGAACAAACTTTAAACATATAAATGTATAATAATAGTGGGATGTATTATATACTTATACCCAATAAATAATGTAATATGTATATGACTTCTATTATGTTTCAAACATTTTTGTAGACCTTATCTACGCCCTTTAAGATAACAACTGAAGTGGTCATACTTACATTTAATTTATCATATCATAATCACCATCATCATAACCTTAGAACATACCTGCACTGCTGCACATACCCCCTCCATAGAATATGAATCGGACAGTTCGTGGGTCAATATTAGCTTTGTACATCCTACTTTGCGTACTTCTATTTTAGTCCACAAATGTTGCTTGAAAACCTTCAAGGCTTATCAGGCTTCGTTTGAGAAGAACATTGTCAACTGCCTCATCTAGTTTAACTTGTAGAGGCAGTGTACAGGGCACTGCTGCGAACAAATAAGACTTACTATTTGTTCATAGGAGCACTATTGACAAGTTTTGAATGTCTAAGCGTCGTTGCATTTAAAATCATAAACTGATTGATTGCTCATGACCCTAACGCTGTTACTTACCAACGAGAAAGACCATGTTATAAATAATTGGTAAAAATCATATTAGTTGATCAAATACTAATTTTCTTTCCTCTGGCATAAAAGTTTACAAATTACAATAATCAATTGTAACAGAACCATGTCGAATGTGACCACAATCCGTAAGCAGCAACATCTTCCGTATCACTCAGACACTACACTTGTCCGCAGACTAAACTACCAATGCTCGACATTAGCCATTCATGTTGTCGCCTATTTCTAGGGTTGTCACTACACATTAGTTCTAATTCTTAGCTCTGCTTTTTTTGACCGGACTAAAATTACATTATTTAGATCAACAAGACGACATACTTACATTCTAACTGTCCATGCGGCATATATATGTAATAGCATATTGTATGTATTGCTTCCGGGCTGTTTGGCCGTGGTCTATGTGAAACTTTTGTTCCAGACGTTTCGTCGTTCACTGCGGTCGACATCTTCAGTGGTTCAGGTCCGAGCGGCGACCAGAGCGTAGAACTCTCCTTCGCGGTTTCTTCTCTGATTCAGTATCAGAGAAGACACCGCGAAGGATTTCAGTTTCAAGGAAATTTTACATAGACCACGGCCAAACAGCCCGGAAGCAATACATACAACATGCAACGCCGGCCGTGAAAGCCTTAGAGTTTACAGTAATATCATAGATTATGTAATAGTAGTAATGTAATGGTGATGAGATTCTTGAATGAATCCAAGTTCGCGATAATCTCTGCCTATGTGCGATAGTGTCAGCGCCGTGAGCAGTCTGAACCGTAAAAAATTATGGCACGATATTTTTGAGTTACCTATCGAAGAAGGATCTTATGTGTTATTTGTTATATAATCTAACTTTGCTGTATCTATGTATTAACTTTTGTTTATAATTATGTGTAGAAATTACAAAGAGTGTTTCTGTTTCGAAATATAATAAATGTCTAAATGTCTAAAAATGTCAAATTAGTTTCAAATAGAGTTTTAAATAAGAGTCTACTCCTCTATCAAATCAAAAGGGGAACGGGGGAAAAAAATGATGCTAAGCTTACGTCTTCTACTGCATTACTTGATTGCTTGATGCTTTACTGCATCAAGTACGTCTCTACGTACTTGATGCAGTAAAACTTGAACGTCATTTTAATTTACTCCGTCTAAGATTAGGTTAATGACAATAAAATAGATCTTAAAATAAAACGTTTTATTTGCTAACAAAGCGTGTGTAAAACATGGACGCCTATAAAGTATTACCGTACTGTATTGACAACCCTTACTGCGTGTTAGCAAAGTGTCATTCAATGTTGTAATTGAGTGTAAATAGAGTGAATGTGATACAAATTAATTTGTATGGTACTAATTACCTAGTCTGATGCTGACTCAAGCAACATCACTTAGCCTTACCGTACAATTATCCTTATCTGCACTTAGTTATGAAGTACATTGCCTCTAACTAGTTGCAGACGTGTGTCATTTGTTTCGGAATTCATTAAATTTAATATCGGTTAAATTTTAATTTTAATTTAGTCACGGATCAACAAACAAAAGGCCCACAGGATGTTAAGTGGTAACCTCTGCCAATAGACAGATATAATTCGGAAATAACTGCACTGCGTCCGTCGCCCTGAGACATAGAGTTGGTAAGTCTCATGTGCCTGTAATTTCACTGGAAGCCATCCACAAACCAGAATACAGTAATGCGAACACTACTGCCTATAAGAGCGGTAGAAATAGATATGATGGCAGTACTACCCCGGGAGAACATAGAGTGCTACTGCTCTTACTGCTACTGCTGGATTGAATAACAACTGTATATAAAATAAGTACAGAAAATCGAATTAAGTAATTATAATACGACCCATTTATGTGCATGTCAGTTACCATCATTTAGAAGCTGTGCCTTTGTCCTGTGTATACTGGGCCTGGCTTACCTATAGTGATTAAATTTTATTCCAAGACATTTCTCGACAGCCTACTTTCATCAGAACGCGTGATTGAAAAACGTGCGATCTCCACTCGTACTTGATGGTCACATGCTCATCACGTATTTTTACAAGAGTTTTATCAAAAATAGGTATTGTTCGTGTGGCACGTACCAATACTTTGTGAAATGCAATTATTTGACGCTGGAAGAGTTTTGTACACAGAGGTGAAATGTTGATGAAACTTATTTATAGCTGCTAAGGTCATAAAGGTTTTGAATATTATTATACTAAGATAAGGCTCAACGTCACATTACTCTTTTACTCTTGGATGAATAAATCGTATTAAGTTTTACCAGTATAATTTGACATATAGTTGTAAGGCCATATGCATAGGCTAGGTTTTGGAAGTTTAAAATTGGTTGTATTATTATATATTATAATATTTTTATAGGACTTTCTACAATGCTTTATATTTATTGGTAAAAAATAAAAATTGGTTGTCTGTAAAGTCGGTTTACGGACGATAGATTTACGTGATAACGTCATAATCATTTATGACTTTGACTTCGACTTCGACTTTGACTTTGATTTTGACTTTGACTTTGACTTTGACTTTGACTTTGACTTTGACTTTGACTTTGACTTTGACTTTGACTTTGACTTTGACTTTGACTTTGACTTTGACTTTGACTTTGACTTTGACTTTGACTTTGACTTTGACTTTGACTTTGACTTTGACTTTGACTTTGACTTTGACTTTGACTTTGACTTTGACTTTGACTTTGACTTTGACTTTGACTTTGACTTTGACTTTGAATTTGACTTTGACTTTGACTTTGACTTTGACTTTGATTATTTTATGTAATACAAAACTCAGGTGGAACGTTACGCGGAACGTTACTATTTTTCATGAGTGTTGCTGGTATTCATCAATTTATAAAACGTTATCACGTCAAAAAATATTACTTACTTTAATGCGTACCTATATGAGTATTTTAAGAAGCCTACAGATAGTCACAACGTGCACTATGTCAGACATTACACTGAGATTCTTAGTAAAAATGTGTATATTATAAAAGTTAAAATCTAGAATAGTATTACTGTAAGCCGTGCATTACAATAATAGTATACATAATGGCTGTAACAAAAGCAGAAGTAAGAATATCCGTGTGAATTATTATATATACATACATAATACCTAATTGCATAAAAGAAACATATATGTAGTGATGTAGTTAGTTACCTACTAATAGTATATCTTATTTTATAATTTATAGGTTACATGATTTGGTTTTTGGTACACTAGAAGCGCCCACGGTTTCACCCGCATGGATACGGTTTTCCCGCAACCTCAATTATCCCATGGGAACTATACTTTTTCCGGGATAAAAATAGCATGTGTTATTCCAAGGTCCAGCCATATCCCATGTCCATCTTCATACCATATTTCATCGAAATCGGTACCTACAGCCGTTTGAGCGTGAAGGAGTAACAGAGGTTTTAGAGTGGGAACAGCAATTATTTTCGGGATGAAAAGTAGTCTTTGTGATAATAGGTATAAGTTCTAAAATATCTCCATAGCAAATATCGTCGAAATCGGTACAGCCGATTGAGTTTGAAGGAGTAACATACACACTTTCGCCTTTATAATATTAGTGAGATTTTTTATTTATTTAACACTGCAATTACCGCTCGCTTCGCAACGAGAACGAACATTCAATGGCTAGAGACAGAGAATCGCTAAGTAGCGATGCATTTTGTCTACGGGCCCAGGGTAATCTTTCCAGCAGGCCCACTTACAATCGGCTGTCCCGCTAAAACTATGATTGCACTAACTGTGAGGTTTGACATGTGGTTGAACTAATAGTATGCATTACCGTTTCAAATAAATGTGAGAAGCTTATGCGAGGTGTGGGCCTGCTGAGAGGACAGACGCTCTCAGTAACACGGTGACGTGTTAAAATTATTTCCTATTGAGAAAATAACCAATGCATTTTTGTATACAAATCATGTTACATGATCTCATGATTGAAATGCAGGCGTGATTCGTAAATTATGCCCAATTTCCTGGCTTGGTGCCAACACGATCAATGTGCGCTAGCTTAGAATAGCAATCTCTTTTATTCACTTTTCTCAGGACCTTTGGTGCATCAGTAACTTTTTTAACCGATTTCAAAAAAAGAGGAGATTCTCAAATAGACCTGTATGTTTTTTTAAGTTTATGTTTGTTACTTCAGAACTTTCGACTGGGTAAACCGATATCGATTTTTTTTTGGTAGAAGCTGGTGCGTCCCATTTAAATTTTAACAAAGTCGGTCAAGCGGTTTTCGAATTTCTAGACTACAATAACTAAAAGTGTTAAATCCACTTGGACGACTTCCTAATTGAGGGAACAGAAGAAATCAGTGAACATACACAATGACATCTGATCCCGTGAGTAGTTAACTGAAAAGAGTAAAAAAAAATTATCAAAAAATTGAACCGACGTCAACACTCAAAAGTGTGAAATAACTTGTCGCAGTTGGTACCACAACATCTTTGTCTATCCCACAACATTCCCATATCACACTATTCTTTATCCTGTCACTCCGTATGATTTGAGTGAAGAAAATAATAGAATTGAATATACATTTTTTCATTTACTGTGTCTGAAAAGAACAAAACCGTTCGAATTAGTGTAGTGTTCAGTTATAGTGTGTTAGTGTAATGTGATTAAAAAACTGTTCATAAAGAACACAATATGAACAAAGTGTCTCCGCCTAAATAGAGACGAGATAATAAGAAAAACATTCTAAGTACAGTAAATTTACCAAGTTAAGTTACACTTAAATAACCTACTTATGCCGTATTATGCCGTGGTGGTACCGGCCTAGAATAGTACTCCCCCATCTCTTCCCGCGGGTGCCGTAAGAGTCGCCTAAGGGATCACGTACCAGAAGGTGGGCAGCAGCGCCTTCTGAGGATGAGAAACCATACTGCGCTCGCCAACCCGCCTGCCAAGCGTGGCGAGTATTGGCAAATCCCCCCTATATGGGGGAGGCATATGTCCAGCAGTGGACTTCCTATGGCTGAGAAGAAGAAGAAGAACCTACTTATTCGCTTTTTATGTAATTGTAAGTATATTAGAAAAAAAAATTAGTATGAAATATTATTTAATTGTTTGTAAAAACCTGGGGATCTAAAAATATATGCCCACATGTATATTTTATTCCACATTCTGATGATGTAACTACTAAGGGTTGAGTTCACCAAAATTTAAACGTATATATAGCTATATATATAACCGTCGGTCAAACAGTTTCACCATACAGTTGACCGACGGTTTATTGATAATCAGACGTTTAAATTTTGGTGAACAGCACCCTAACTGTTTGGTAAAAACTGTTTCACCGAAGGTTAAATTGATAATCGGATGTTATAATTTTGGTCAACAGCACCCTTATTAGCGCAGTAGGTACCTATCTTTATCAATCTAATTTAATGACGTTAAGTTTAAGGCTCTCTTATACCAAATGCTTAGGTATTTTACCCACAATTTCACCTGTTGCACACTCGCCAAGAGCATATGTACTAATTCAATAAAGACTGTTTAGGTTTTGTAGATTACTTATATTTAAATAGTTTATTTGAAATACAATTTCAAAACATTATTTAGATAAAGTAAAATTTTATCTATACATAGTAATGATAGGCGTGAATAGTAACGTACTGTGAATCTTAAGGTTCGCAGTACGTTACTATTCACGCTATTCAATTATACTATTCATACGTTATTACATTACATCAAATGGTTAGCGTTACGTGGAGGTCTAGACCAGAATATCTAGTATTTATACCTTTAATTCATACATGATACAGACATATTATGACGAGTTTACCGTGCTCGCTATATATATTTAAAAAGCTGAAGATACGACTACAAATATATTTTAATTTTTTTATTAATGTAATTTTTAATTTTTTATCAGTTTATTGAATCAAACAGGAATTATGAAACAGCTCTAAATGGCGTGTGTGAAAAATCCTTCTAATATTAATAACGCGAAAGCGTGTTTGTATGTGTGTAAGTGTGTATGTGTGTATGTTTGCCGTTTGAGCGTGAATATATCTCTTCACGCTCAAACGGCTACACCGATTTCGATGAAGTTTGGTATGGAGATAGCTTATACCCTGGATTAACACATAGGCATGTTTTCGTCATCACCATTTTTATCACCACCTGGATACAACCGAGGGCGCAGCTAGTACCTACTTTAAAGGGGAAAGATAACGTTTCAGAAGGTTAGGAACAAAGTTTAAATTTACTAAGACAGACAGACATTTACTTTACTACACATTTACTAATTTTCCAGTGGATCAGATTTATTAAACGGGTTTATATCTAACCATCATGCACTAATATAACAGGAAATTAGAAAAATTACGCAGAAAATTAAAAAATTCTGGATGCACATACCGGTGGTAACGGAAAACCCATAATCCACACGCGTGCAGCCACCAGGCGCTGGTGTCTATAAAATTGTATTTGAAAGTCAGCAAACGATGTGATATAAGCACAATATAAACATACATATTACAGAGGCATTGTACAACAATAATTGAATTGAAAAACTCGATGTAGAAGTAGTAGCTTCACTATAGATCTGATTTGCATTTTCTATACAACAATGTAGTATAAATTACTATTTTCCTTAATACCAGTTATCCAGAAATTGGTGCTGATTCTCTTTCAACTAAACTAAAATTGTTTGAATACTCTTATTCTATTGGTCTAAAATTTAAATTCTTATTAACTCCCTATATAACGCTATCTCTAATAACTATGAGACAAGTTTTATTAAATCAATCGGGGCTTGATCGCGAGAAAAACATTTAGTAATTTATTCGAATCGCGAAAGTCTAAAAATTACAAGTGTTATCAAATTGCTGGCCAAGTAGTTTTATGCGGCACCAAAAAACAACAACTTATTTTACCTAATACAACCAGCAATTTAATAAAAACGTCTAATTATAGTATGTTTATTGGTAAAAATACTAAAATACTAAAGTGTCGTACAAATTTAAACTTTATCGTAACCACTTAGGCACAATAAGAGAATCACTAAGTACCAATCTCAGGTAAATAAACCAGCTACCAATACTATAGTTTTGTCATATTTATACCTGGCGCTATTCACTCTGTATAAATACCTTATAACTTTTATCTCGTCCATACAGGGTGTAAAAGGCGTCACAGAATAACCGTATCAATAAAAACAAGTCCAGTTCCGCTGCCCTGTCTCACTCCACATGTGACATTATAAATACACAAGCTTACCTATATCAAATCACTTTCTTTCCTTACTCCACTTCGAATACTTGTCATTTAGTCGATCAACAAAATGCGGAGGATAAGTTATGTAAGTCTAATTACATTTGTTAAGGGATATATGTATATGTGCCGATGACATATTACAGAGGCCCGCGGGTGATCACAGAAAGAAGGGGCAGTACAAATTTTGCTGCGTGTTGATTTCTAATATTACACTTTTGTAATATTTACTTTAAAAAAGGTTTTTACAGGTGAGCTACGGGCTCAAAAAAAAATATTACTGATTACATTTTTAGACTTTTTAATACCGTTTCTTGTGGTGTAAAATTCAAACAGTACAAACGAATTGGTCGTTACCGCGAAACTTTTAGATAATTTTTTTTATGCTGTGTAGATATAGCGTTTGAGCACTATCTCACTTGATGGTTAGTCAAGATGTGGTCGAAGATATTATCACGCTGGACCTAGAATGCTCACTGGCTCTCAAGGACTGCTGCCTGAACACACTATGAGCTTGGTGACAGTTTTTCAAATTTGTGGGTGGTAGCTAGCCAGGCGGGTACTCGGAAATTACCCTACTGGGATAGCTGGGAGTTTGATAACGGTGTTACCTTCACCGGACGCTCAAGCTGACGTTGGGGATCGAACCAGTGTCTGTCAGTTTGACAGGCGACGCTCTCCCCACTCAGCTATCATTGCTTCAAAAATATAATTTTCATAATTTGAATAAAGGAAATATGGCCGCTTGAAAATTATTTTTCACGAATAAATTAGAAAACTAAATATAATTTGTTCAATCTGAGTTAGCCTGTTTGAACTGTTCTTAATAAGTGGTATTTATTAAAGTTCTCCTTCTTCTTAAATTATGACTCTTTTTTTTTAAGTTTGTTAGTCATGTAAGACTTTCAACAAAACAACCTGAAAAAACTCAAAATGGTTTATTTTGAAAGTTGTAAAGCCTTAAGCATTACTCATTCGCTATTTAGATGTCACTCAATAAGGTACAGAGATCCCAGACCGGCTATTATCTGATCTCTTGCATTCATTTGCAAATGTTGCACTATTTCGATATATACACAGGTAAAATATATTTTAGGGGGTTGCGCGTAATACTAATTAACTATTTTTTTTCAGATTCTTCTAGTATTTTGCGTGCGCTATGGCAGAAGTGCTACGCCAGATAAACGAGACATTAGCTCATCAGTTGCAGCAGTCTCCAGTATAGGAGGTGCACCTGGAAGCATTGGAGCATCATTTCCAGTACATCACACAGTATCGGAGTATCACACAAGCGTAGCTGTACCAGTACCGCAAGCAATACCGGTCAGCGTTCCACGACCGGTACCATACCCAGTGCATGTAGGAATACCTGTAGACCAACCTAGACCGGTACCAGTAGCTGTACCACATCCTGTGGCTCACATTGTACCGCGTCCTTTTGCTGTGCCTGTAGATAGACCTTTCCCATACCCAGTAGCTCATCCAGTGCCTGTCACAGTGACTCAAGGTATTGGAATACCCGTGCCACAACCATATGCTGTACCGGTGCCGTCAGCAGTACCAGTACGAGTACCTGTTGGAGTACCAGTATCAGCTGGGGGTATTGGTGGGTCCGGTATTGCATATAGTGGACTGGTTGGAGCATATGGTGCACCAAGCTTTGGCTATGGTGTACCGGGCGGGTATGCTAGTGCTATTGGAGTAGGATCAGGGTTCGTTAGTTCAGGAGCGTCGCAGCAATCTCAACCAATAGTATCTAGCGGAACAGTAGTTTCATCCCATGGACATTCTGTTGATCATTCTTATTGAATTGATTGTGACTTGAGTATTATTAATTGTATAAAAGTGAAACCGTTTGTAAGGTTTTGAGAAATTAAACAATTTTATACGGTATTAGTCGTGTTTAATTTATTTATTTTTGTACTTGACTTTTCGAGCACTTTCTAGCTATCGTGGTCTTGGTAATTTTGGACAATATTTATCTATCTGCCTCCAGACAAATGTCATCCAGCTCAACCAAGAACACAATCGCTGAATAGTGCATAAAAACGCCAAGAACAAATGTAAATAAATTATGAACATATAAAGCATTTAAAGTTGTTTAATTAATTATAATAAAGCTATTTCGTTCTGTATATTGTCCAGGTGATACAAATTTTATCTTCTCGCATAACCTAACCGAAATGCGAGAAGTAAAAATTGTTAAAGGTCTAATAAAAGTAAATAACACATTACGCAAAGTGTAATGACTAGACTTACTTAACTAAATCAGTCCCTAGATAAAGTAGCTATTTGAGTTAAAATGTTTAGGGTTGACTTTTAGTAGTTACTGAAACACAGCTAAAGCGGGAGGGTGACATTTTGTATGTAGTAATTTATTGTTGATTTTTTGTTTATATAGGGTTTCGTCTGTGCAAGTATTTTAATGAGATTATGCACTTACTGGTTATAGATAATTCGTTTAAATAATATAATTGAAATGAATAAAAACATCAATTGATTAAAATGTGAATTTTATTACGAAAGAATCGATGTAGTCTCTCCGCCAACCCGCATACGACAGTTTGGTATTCCTCCCTGAAAGGAAAACCTGCAGGTCCCAGCTGTAAGAATAGTCTCTCCGCCAACCCGCATACGACAGTTTGGTATTCCTCCCTGAAAGGAAAACCTGCAGGTCCAAGCTGTAAGAATAGTCTCTCCGCCAACCCGCATACGACAGTTTGGTATTCCTCCCTGAAAGGAAAACCTGCAGGTCCCAGCTGTAAGAATAGTAAAACCGGTCATCAGGTGTTATTAGCCCAAGTGTAAATCTATAATTGTTATACTGGCTGTACAAATGTATTAATTAAGTACCTTCTAGTTTTTCAGCGTCATCACTTAATCTTAACATCAGGTGAGACAGTTGTCAAATGCAAACTTATATGTAAAAAAAAATAATTGAAAGAAACTTTCTTCCAAATCTGATAATTGGCTTTAATCTTAAAACTCCTATAAATTATGAGGTGGACAGACGACCTGACTAAGATCGCAGGCAATGGCTGGATGCGGCCACTTCCAACCGGTCCTTGTGGAAATAAATGGGGGAGGCATATGTCCAGCAGTGGACGTTCTATGGCTGAGAAGATGTTGATGATGATGAACCGTAAAACCAGTTATCACCCAAGTTTTTATCTATAATTGTTATACAGGATGTAATATTTATTATCTTTCCTCCAAATCTAATAATTGGCTATATATTTTAAAAGTCCTATAAATTATTACTGCGCTCGCCAACCCGCCCGCCAAGCGTGGCGAGTATTGGCAAATCCCCCCAATTTGGGGGAGGCATATGTCCAGCAGTGGATGCACATGGCTAAGACAGAGATAAATTATTAGGTAGGTACACAGATCGGCAAACAAAAGATTTGTGGGTAGGTACTACATAACAATACAAAACAAACTTCACGGATCAAAAACGCAAAAATAATCTCTAATAAGCCGGATTATACATGCCATTATCATTGGCAACGTTCCATTTCTAATATTCGATATTTACTGATAAAGTTACTTTTATCAGCAAAAGTGATAACAGTTATCAGTCCGTCTTTATGACCGACGCTCGTGGTCACTTTTGCCCCGAATGAAAAAAAGCTAATTTAGTGTTCTCGTTTGGGAATTTTGTAAACCAAGTAATTATATAAAGAGGTTTAGCAATCCGCAAAGTGTTTAGTTATTTGCAATCCTATTTGAAATTGGTGGTACTTTGAAAAAAGAACATTTAGGATTAGTGAGTGAAGTGATAGTGCTGTTCTATAGAAAGATACATACTGAACGCAGCTGTTAAAAGATTCCGAAAATGAATTCCAGTGAGTATATATGTATAAACTATCTTATCGATTCATTTTGTGAAGTGAAAACTTCTTTTGCGGCGTTATGCACTTTTGTATGGGGAAAGATTTTTAAACTCGCATCAGATCGTAAGATCGTCAGGAGCACCGGTGAAATTTAAACTTAAACGTGTTATGAATAAGGAACTTTTTCGTTTGTTGGTAGATTTATTTGATGATGTCGTTTTGTTAAAAGTATTAATAGTAGTTCGGTTATCAAAATGCCGATAGTATAAAGAGGAAAGATTTTATTGTTTCAAAAAAAACGTCATCATGTTCTATGTGTCCTACTAATATTATAAATCTGAGTGTTTAGATGGATGGATGGATGGTTGTTACTCAATCATGCCAGAACGGCTGAACGGATTTCGATGAAATTTGGTATGTAGATACTTCAGGTCCCAGAATAACACATAGGCTACTTTTCATCATCTTCATCAATCATGTTCAAGTTCAGTAGGTTGGTATCACCGTGATGGCTTGGCCATCAAGAAGTCCTGATCTCAACCCGTCTGAGCATGCCTGGGATGAGATTGAGAGGCTAGTCATAAGCCGAAGATCACCGTCTACCACCTTATAATTTTTTACACTAGGCTAAAATGGCTATTTTTATTGATTTATCTTATTTTTAAGTAATAAATGTTACTAATGTTTAGTTTACTATCATAAAATCTTTTCTTATTTTAAAACTCTAACTTCTATAGTTTAGAAAAAAATGAAATTTTAATAATGTATTACTTTGTTTTGCGGTCCAGTGTACGAGCTACCGCAATGTAATCGAGATGCCATTGTTATTTTCGCCGAATACCAAGTTTATTTATGATTACCTTTGAATTAATATTGCATTGTTTATGAATTGCTTGTCTTAATAGATAAGAGAATAATTGGCACCCGTATCTAATCATTTTCAATTTTGCGTAGTTATGGTGGACAAAATATATAATAACGACATCTGTTACCGTTCGAACGCAACTAAATATTTATCTAGCTGCCAGTTGAATCTTACTCGTGCATAACATGACTATGTGTGATGCGCGTCTGGCGCACGGTTCATTCATATGGTCAACAGAGGGCATTGCGTGCTGCAGTTAAATTAAAGTGCGTTATTATTATCCCTAACGCTGTGTTTCAAATGGGTGATCGCATCTTCTAAGTTTCAAAGACATGAAAATATACGTCCCATTCGCTGATTGAAAATGAATAAGATGATAATAATATTAATTATTCAATTAACAATTGTCGATCGTGATATCGACTACGCGTAAGTACCACGTTATACCCGTAAAAAACAGTGTAAAATAGAATATAATGATGTTAACGCTTCCACTTCTTCTTGTTATCAGAACAGTTTTAAAGATTTTTCGACCTGAATCTATTTTTGAACTATCTAGCCATAGTTAAAAAATGTATTACCTATTACAGACTATGTATTCCTTCCCCGATACTCACTGTGTGCAAATGTGCAACAGTTGTTACTCGAGCGTCTGATAACACCCTCACCCGCGACTACTGCAACGACATTATACTAAGTGTGATTTTTTTTTTTTTAATCACACTCGGACCCCCGTACTAGGATTCCCTGTATCGCGGAAGGCATGGACACATACAATCACAGCACACAAACATCCAAGATCCCGGACAAACATCTACACTCATCGCACAAATGATTGCCCCAGCCGGGATTCGAACCCAGGGTCCCGGAGACACAGAATTCATGTCGATGACACAAACCACTGCGCCACGGGACCGTCAAATATTGCTCGTTTATAGTTATTAAATAAGATTATGACCGCTGTACCTTTGGCACAATGTAATGAAGTGTATTTTTTATCTTAATACTGTTCTAAATATAAACAGTGAGCGTTGTGTATTTATCTGCTATCAGAATGATTCAGTTTTGGGTCGTCACTCGAAGCGGTTTCATTAATTTTCTATTTCATTGTGGGTTCGTGTTGAACTCGTGATATTTACCAAGTTTTATGAATTGTGAGTCAAATGCTTTTAATTTATTGACATACTGATCTTTACGTTGAGATAAAGAGCGGAATACGGATATGTTCACTTCATATCTTTTATAGGATAATTAGTCGTCTCGCTTTGTGAAGTTTGCATTTTTGTTTGTATGTAATACAACGTTAGATAGGAAATTAATGAAATTTGTCACTGAATTCAGAATCAGTGTCTAAAAAATTTTTTTTATGGGATATGGGAAGGTAGTACGGATCAGGCAAAAGTACCACATGACGTTAAGTGGCAAACTCTGCCTATAGACATATACAATTCGTACTGCGCCTGTCACATTGAGACAATTTAAAGGTGGTAAGTTTCATGTGCCTGTAATTTCACCGGAAACCATACCTATCAAATCGAAACACAGTAGGTAATTTGAACACTGCCTGGCAGTAAAAATAGATATGGTGACTGTTACTGCAGATAGGTATGTCATACTTTATTTTCCAGTTGTCTTGGAAAAAACCTCTGGAAGAAGCCTCCTCCAACATGACAACGCTCTAGCTCACTCCGCCAGATGGACGAACGGAGAATATTTGTCTATAGAAGGTGTATCTTGTGCCTTTTATTTACTATCAAAAATAAAAGTTAAGCTTACGGAATTCATTAAAGATGCCGTGGCTGCGTTTGAACCGTCGAAGCGATCCCTAAAGAAGAGTGGGCCCAATGCTTTTGTCAATGGTTCCAAAGCATGCGACGAGGGTGCGCGGAGCTTAGAAAGAAACGGAGACTAATTACTTCGAAAAGCAATATAAAATAACAGGCTTCCATAACATATATTCTAAATTTTCAGTGTGACCTCTGAAGTTTAAGTAGGTCTTGAATTAGATGGCATATCTCAAGCCAAGTCAAATAATGAAATGGTACTACAAAAACTTTATTTCTGGACTATGCTAAATAAATTTTATACATAATTAATGATTGCAAATGTTATGAGGAGAGTTGCTTAATTGAAATTTTATATACGTATTTTTTCAGGATTCTCATTATCGATGGAAAACATTCCAAGACAGAAGAGCTTCGCGTGCCTGTCGTTGAAATTTGGATGTATCATATCCGCTTTGATAATAATTGTAAGTATCTATAAAACTACACAACATAATCTATCATGATGAGTTTAAATGGCAAGTTACAAGACAAGCGATGATTATGGTCAGGTTTTTCGAAATTTATCATTTTTTATATGATGATGACATGATAATTATATAAAATGAAATAATTTTGCTAGGAAGACAGTACACAAAGTAAAGTTATTATTAATATCGAAAATACAAAATTTATTATTTTGTCCATAAAATAAACAGGAAGATTACAAATTTAGTGTCAGTCAGCTCGTCACGAATCTTGAAGTGTGTGACAATTCATCAGAAGTCATTCGCAGTTCTTTTATTCGGCAACTTGTAGCAGAGGTCATTCTAAGCTGTATGAGTTTTGATAAAAGATTTTAAGTGAAGTAATAATTTTATAGAATAGAGATTTTATAAATAAAGGATTTAGGATTAATCTTATAAAACTTATACTGAGCGAACAAATTAAGTACGAGGACATAATGTATTACCTAATGTTCTTGTGATAAACTCTTCTGCGAAATAGTTTTACGAGTTTTTGAAATTTGTTAAATTTTGCGTAAGTCTAGTATTTTTATAGTTTTTATTCGATTTATACGATCCTTGATCCATGTCTTATATCGTTTCAATAAAGAAGATTAAGTGTGAAGTTCACCAAAATGTAAGCGTCCGATTACCAATAATTTAGACGTCGGTCAAACAGTTTATAACTGTATGGTAAAAACTATATACTAACCCTCGTCGCGGTTAGTGTCGAAAATAAATTGTTGACATATTAACAATTTATTTTCGACGCTAACCGCGACGAGGGTTCATCTGAAAATCAGCGTCGAGAATGTCGACGGTTGCCGTGGCTCAATGGTCAGTGACATGTCTTCTAGGCGTCTTCCGGACCCTGGGTTTGAACCCCGGCAGGGGAAAACATTTGTGCGATGAGTGTACGTGTATGTCTCGGGTCTTGGTTGTTTAAGTGTGTCCATGCCTCCCGCGACACAGGGAGTCCTAGTGCGGGGGTTTAAGGGTAATAAAAAAAAGTTAAAAACAGAATAGAAAGCACTCTATGTGAGAGTTCACTCGAGGAAGTACTGCCACTATATCCATTTGAACTGCTAGGTTCGCATTACTGTGTTCAGGTTTGAAGGGTATGGTTTCCGGTGACATTACAGGCTCATGAGACTTGCCAACTTTATGTCTTAGAGTGACTGCAGTTCTGTACGAATTGTATCCGTCTATAAGCAAATAACTGTGGGCCTTTTACTTGTTCCACCACATTGTCTCATAAAGAAGAAGGAGAAACTCGGGTACTAGGCATTATGCTGAGACGGATTCTATTTGACACTGACGTTTGGCAGTTTAAAGTTTAATATACGATTATTTTTTGTTTTAGTCTTTTAATTTACCGTGTACATTGTATCTTCAATCGTTTAAAGTATTTTAAAATATTTTTTACTAAACATATTCTTTTTTTTTTCAGATGTACTCGGTGCTATCCCTAGCACAATGTACTGCCACTATTGGAGACCAGGCACCATACCTCAGCACAAATAACCTGGAGTCTATGCTTACATTCGGGCTGCTCATCGTGGTCACCATCGCACATGCAGTCACAATGCTCTTGACTGCTCTGATGCTGGTCGGCACCTTGAGGGTGAGTTGCCTTTAAAGACAGACTGGTACGAATTAATAAAAAACAATGCAAAACATACATGCTTATACAGATTCTGAAACATAAAGAAAAAGTAAGTAAGTGGTCATTTAATTAGTCCGATTTAGACTTCATGGATCGTTAAAGTCTTAAATTCATGGGAACTGTTTTGAGTCATGGAAATAACTTTTCCTTTTAAGTTTTTCTTCGGATATATTGAGAAAGCAATATCTTCGTCTCACAGTTCCTTTTCCGGACCCAGATTCTAGGTGCAGTGGTTAACGTTAGCATTTGCCTCGGAGACCAGCTCGAGATAAGGAAAATACTCCCTATTGCCTTCATATCATCAAGGTATTCGACATTTGGAAAGTTCCTGCACCAGCACGCGCACTTTTCCTTCACATAAACGTTCACTCCTTATTTTATTTTATACCGTATAGATCTACCGTTTGACCACTATCTCACTTGATGGTCAGTAACGATTTGGTCGAAGATGTTATCACGCTAGACCTAGAACGCTTACTGGCTCTCAATGACTGCTGCCTGAACATACTATTTGTTTGGTTACAGTTTTTTTTAAGTTGACAATGGTACCACCCAGGTGTGTACTCGAAAGTACCCTACCATCATGCTAAGAATTTAATGATGGTGTTACCTTCACCGAAAGCTCTAGCCGTTATTGGGGATCGAAGCAGTTTGACAGCCGACGCTCCCCCCGCTGTGCTGTCATCGCGTCAATTGAACCTAAAAGATTTACTTTATGGTTTCCATTGATTTTAAATGCACCACACAAACCACATAATCACAATAATATTATAAAGTCATAAGTGTGTTTGTACCTATGTGTGGTTGTAACCTCTTTATGCCTTAACGGCTTAATAGATTTGAATGATATTTTGAATATGAACCTTATTAATTTGATTATAACAAAGGCTAAATACTTCTTATCCCGAAAAAATTGATGATTCCTCTGGAATACAAAAACAACCTAATTCTATCCTACTAATATTATAAATGCGAAAGTTTGTATGTGTGTATGTTTGTTACTTCTTCGCATTCAAACGGCTTCAACAATTCCGATGAAATTTGGTATGAAGATAGTTTAAGCCCTGGATTAACACATAGGCTACTTTTATCCCGGAAAAAGTATAGTTCCCTTGGTATAATTGATGTAGCAGAAAAACCGTAATCCAAGCGGGTGAAACCGCTGGGCGCTCCTAGTCATATTATAAATGAAAAAAATAACTTTGTGTGTGTGTCACGTTTTTACTCCTAGGCCACTGAACCGAATTTGATGAATTTGGTATAGGAATATGTAGTAAGAAATTGGAGAAGGACAAAGGCATCGACTGATGACTACTTTTTGTAATGTAAAAAATTGGGGGATAAATGAGGTAGTGGAAAAACCATAGTCCACACGGGTGAAACCGCGGGCACAGCTAGTATAATAACATATGCTTGTAAGATGTTTGTTTCTAAGTAATGGTGGAATTTTATTTTATATGAACTACCTATGTTTTATCTTTATAGTGTCACTGCGTAAATTCGACATTTTAATGTCATAATTATAAAAATATGGCGAAGTTTCAAAATAAAACATAGGTATTGAACATTTTTATGTAGGGGTGCAGACAAAATACTAAAATAGTGACGAAATCGGATTTCATTTTGAGGTTCCGTTTGCATTTTTTATACGGAGAAGAAGTTGGTATACTATGTTTATCCTGTCTCTAATATCCTTCTCCCCCCCCCCCCCCCTCTCCCTTCTCCCTCCTCTATCCTTCTTGCCACGAGAAATATTGCGAGGATTATTATATTAATGATATTCTAATATTGTCCTTAGGAAAAAGCCCACCAAATTCGACCGTGGGTCGTGTGGACTTCAGTCCAATTGATGGTTTCCTTACTGCTCTTTCTGTTTTGGACAACTATGAACTTGGTCACTCACGCAGGCGGCAACACGCTGCCGGCCTACGTGTTTGAGTTTTTGAGCTTGTGTAAGTATTTTCGTATAAGTTAAGTCGACTGGTAGAAAGCAAAACAGTTTTAATTTATATATACAGCGCCATCTATAGAGTATAAGCTAAACCATATGCATTTTTTAATATATTAGAAATGATATCATGTATTTAGCATATTTTATACCAAAAAAAATTTTATATATTATATAATAGCAACAAAGGTGAATTGGAAATAATCAAATGCTCGCCTATATAGTTTCAATTTCAGCTTGATTTTGAGAAAGATTTCACAGTTAAAGTTAGTGTGACAGTTGATAGTGTCAGTGTGCAAAGAATATTATTGTTATATAGATTTTTCACGAGTGTTGTCGTGGGGTACCAGCCTAAAATTATTCGTAACGTATTCGTACGACTAGAGAGTTGAGTAGTAGTAGAAACCCCCTCGCACTATGGGGGTGTCTCCCTACCCGTGGGTATCGTAAGAGTCAGCTCAGAGATCACGTATCGAAAGGTGGGCAGCGGCGCCTTCTGCGAATACAATCAACATACTGCTCTCACCAATCAGTCTGCCAAGTGTGGCATGCAAGTACTATCAATAAATCAATCCACAAAGCCCTCTAAAAATAAATGGGGGAGGAATATATCCAGCAGTGGATATTCTATGAATGAAATAATAATAATGATGGTGATTCTAGCAGTATGATAATGCCTTCAATGTGGTGAAAATCGTCCCTGATCACACCTGTCTCGTTTTCAACGCATCTGTCTAGAAAAAAAGTAACACGTTAATGTGCTGTTCTTACTTGTAATTCGTTGTTGTTTATTCCAGTGTTACGATTCTACATGCTCATGCTGGTGGCCAGCTACTACAGGCAGCTTGAAGACGAGCAGCACGAAGGGGAAAGACTGAAATCATTAACTCATAACGATGTTTGGTACAACACCGCTTAGAACTATATCAACTCATGACGACGTTTGGCACACCACCGCTTAGAACAATACCAACTCATAACGACGTTTGGTACAACACCGCTTAGAAACATACCAACTCATGGCGACGTTTGGCACACCACCGCTTAGAACAATACCAACTCATAACGACGTTTGGTACAACACCGCTTAGAAACACACCAACTCAAGGCGACGTTTTGTAATGTTTGATATCACTTAGGTCGTCTGGCATCAACCAAATAATCCGAGAATTTAAAATTCAATCACAATGTCTGCTTGCAAATTTGCGATTCAATCCGAGATTTCAGCGAAAATGTTGGATATTTTGGTTTGCGCAAGTGGGCCCTGAAATTGCACTTGTGATTTGATGTAGCATTATAAGAATATGGTTTAAGAATGGCTACTACTACAATCTTAAACAATTACCATTTTGGTGCAATACGAATAATACACTTTATGGATGGACTAGGTCTAGCCATATCATAGCAATATTCAAATGATATGTGGTAGTTAGTTTGTGGTTAATTGAAATAAACGTAATAGAAACAAAAAACGACTGCCTTGCTAAAAAAATGCAACAACGTCATCGTAAAATCACGCTGTAAAGAGTTTGAAAAATCTTGATTCGTGTTTCTCATGTCTGAGGCATCGTGCACACCTCCACCCACTATCTTTCATTGTATGAATGTACGCCATCTAACCTTTCCATCTGAAAATATTACGTGGGTACAATTTATTCAAATTGAATAGTCTGCTGAATAAGCAATTTACATATTATATTTTATTGTATTTAATACATATTTATAGACATATGTATATTCAGAGGATAGATAGCCATTGTCACGTCCATGCACTTAGTCCCAAAGCTTATAATCGCTTATCGCTTACTACTGTTCCCCTGACCAAGCAATATGTACCTACAGTCTTTTGTTTTCTCAGGTGATTTACTTTTTGATTTTTAGCAGGGTATACGTGTTTTTTCATCATTTATTTATATTTCACACATTTCATTGTCACCATAAAGGTTTTTATGTACGTTACGCTACCATTCCGCCAATTATGAATCAATTTTGATGTTGTTTTTTTTAGAAGTTGTCCAAGGGTATTTTTTATTAAATAAATAAATAAATGTGCGTATTTCAAATATATTTTTTAATCTTTTTCATTAAAACTGTCAGTAAATATAATATTTTATACAAAATAGATTTATTTACTCTAACTTATACTATCGCTTATCAATAACCTGCTTTAGCCAAATGTATGGTTGGTTTAAAAAGTATTAACAATATTATCTATTACATTTAGTAACCATGGTAACATTAAATTAGTGCTAAAATGTTGAAGAAGTTTGTGTTGATATTGCAAATAGGTATCTATTACTAAATAAAAATCGATGCCCTCGACACAAAAATGTACTTTATATTGTTTATAAATCGATCGAGACTTGATCGCGTGAATAACATTTAGCAATTTATTTACGTACCTCGACGTTTCGAAAAGATGCATTGGTCGTGGTCACAAGAAGACATGACCTTCTCATGGTATCGTCTTGTGACCACAATCAATTTAAGAACAACTAGCTGCGCCCCGCGGTTTCACGTACGTGGTGATGATGATGAAAAATAGCCTGACACTCATAAATAACGTGGCTTTCTATTGGTAAAGATTTTCAAAATCGCTTCAGTAGACCCAGCGATTACCCCCTACAACCTCACAAACTCTACCTCCTTATAATATTTAAGTATAGATGTGTTAGAATCGCGAAAATAAATTTAAAAATTTAGGTGAGTAGGTACTTCGTTTGTTTTAATTTGAACTTTCTGTGTAAGGTGACAAAGCAAGATATTCTTGCTTGCTAACTACATTTCATAGTAGTTTCATGCAACACTTTCAAACTTCTTGGTGTAAGAACTTTTTGTCGTTTAAATGTGTACTACATAAACATGCATAGCTGCAAAAAACAACGTGCTTTCAATGTAGTCAACGTATTGTCTTTTCATTAATAGTAGTGTTGTCTTTTCCTTTATTTTTTGTTACCATGACGCGGCATGCACATCTACTTATCTAAGTGACGTCAGAGACTTAAACAGCATGGTTATGGCTCGTTTAGGGCTCACGCCTAAATTTTAAATTTAAACGCACTCTGTAGGCACTTATCGGTATTTACAGAAAAAATAATAGCATAACATTAAGCCACATTAGATTAACATCTGATATTTTTTTAAAAGGCACATGTGATTACCAATAATAACTCCCTTAACAATGATATTATATGTTTATATGAGGTAGATGTGGCACAAGCGCGCGAAAACTGAGGCGGCAAAATTAAGTCAATTGTAGTCATTTTCATTGTGACGCGTATTTCAAGCGCAAGTCTAAACATATAGCTATCCTTTTCTATATTATTTGTACCGTATTATCTGTCGCAGTAAGCATGTTTATGTCGCAAAGGAACAAAATCTGAGCACCGCGCAGTATGAATATAGTAATACGTCATTTTTAGTAAAACATCATTGTCTCTTAACATGTTACGAGATTTTTTTGTACAAAAAAAGGGTGTTACGTACAAAAATACTCTATCGTATCACAATAATGGTACAACTAGCCGCGCCGCGCGGGTTTTCCCTTACCGTACATTTTTCCGGATGTTTTTTCGGATGAAAGAAGAATTTCAGATGCATTTTGCCGTGATATTACATCAGACTTCCAAACATATAAAATTTCATATTTCTGTAGGATGTCCTCATTAATTCGAACATAAAATATTCAATCAATATAAATGATTAAACAGCTACTAGTAATAATTAAGCTTTGTACCTCTGACTAAACTCAATAAACAATAGCCACGATTCTCAATATTTATTTAGACAAGCAATAATTGCTCTAAATGAATTACTATGAGTAAAATACTATTAATTATTCATAAACAATGCAATAACAATTCATCTTTCTTGATAATAATTTAAATGTGACCATAAACAAACTTGGTAGTCCACTAAAATAACAATTGCATTGTAGGTAATTGCATTGCGGTGGAAACTAGATTTGTATAGCGATTACAATTACATTCCAAGTAGAATAGCAACACTATCAAAAACGACCATTCATTATCAATCTATGAGCAATATGTTTAGTAGAATTGATACCCTGGTTTATTTCTACGATTCTTTACATAGTTTTTTTGCTACACTCCAGGTACCGCCTGGATAGTAAATATGGAAAGCTGTCAAATCAAACACACAATGTGTTCTGGCAGCATTTCTTTGCTCTATCCATCTCAGAAAATTGCATTGCCAAGGCACTTGAATTATAGTTACTTTCTTATACACATATTTACTTATTTCTTTCTTTTATTGGGAAAACAATGTAAACATCTTAGCCGAGTCCGTTACGTTATGTTACATAATGAATATAGCTGACCTAGGGGGCAAACCCTGACCAAATTCGCAAAGCGATGTCAGCGATAAAATATATTCTTTTATACGTATACCGGTTTCCAAAATCAGTCGCTTTATTCTGTCTCGGATCATCACGTCGTCAAGCCGTCTTGTTGCCAGTTTAACTTCAGTAACAAGTGAAGTTCAGTAATTCGTTTGTGTTTCGTGTAAAATAATATATTTAAAAGTTTTTTTTTTAATCAACTCGATAGTGGGCCACACAACAGTTTGCTTAACTAAATATAAATAACTCAAGTGACCAACACTGAAAAATGATGACACTTTGTATATGTTCATTTTCTGGATTTATATATCATATGTACTTTATATATACTTGACGAGTTAGACGACTAATACTCAACAAGTTGTTATTAACCCTTTTACCCTGTATCGTTGATTTGGACTGAATTTCTTGAGTCTAGCGATACTAAAGTACTGTGCGTTTTCCTGTAGTCCATAAGAAAGTTATCTATTTTATTTGATCTACAACTGCATCTGTAAAATTTATTTATCATTTGTAGTTGTAGATATTAGAGTATTTAAATAATTCAACTAATTGCACGGGTACACTTTCCGTGTCAGACGGAGGAGAATGTTTTTTTTACCATTCAAATCTTACGCTAAAGTTTTATATCTAAAATCTATGAACACTAGTTTCTCCTCTTTCATTAGTTGGTTTGGGCTGTATGTTGATAGATCAGCCATTCAGTAAGGTACAGCTTCCTTATAATTATACATAATAAGACATACGTTCGTACCTACGTGTAAAGTAAAAACAGGCGAAAAAGATAATTTCTTAATAGTAACTAATTAATATTTGGTGGTTACGCTTAGGCGGGATCCCTGTCACGTATATACTTGACTGAACCGTCCCTCTCCATCTTCACGATTGAGCTCCAGATGAGGATCACCAGGTAGATTTGCAGCACTGTAATATAAATGACATAATATTTGTATCATGTTATGATAGATAAATTCGTAGTTCAGCGTTACTATATGATGCAAATAGACCGGCGGCCTTTCCGAGGAATTTAGCTAATTATGAAATCTCATTTCGTCTTCGTTCTGATTGGTGTTTTCATCCAGTGAATCTCATTGAATGCGGTTCATCTCTGTTTTAATTGGAGGTTCGCGTGACAGCCAATAAGAACCTATACGAAGTGACATTTCATAATTAGTAAAGATCGCCGATACTGCTGCCGGCACTAGAACTACATAAATGAACCGAAATCCTGCTTCTATTCGTGCAAAGATTCCGTGTTTCTATTGAATTGATCATACGTAATATGTATTTGCACAATGGCGTTAGTGTCTGAAGTCAACTCGCAGGTTTTTATGGTCTCCAGTGCAAGCAGGTCGTTCAATTAGGGACGGCCTACCAATAAAAGAATTATTGGTAGTTAAAACAACGAAAAGCAAAGACAATGTTTTATGGTTCATTGCATTGACGTCATGCTAAGCGGAACTTACGTACAAATTTTTTAAAGAAAATGTTAAGCTACTACAGGACCCTTAACGTGCACTAGTAGCTGTAATCATACCCTCATATATATAGTCCTTGCATAATGATCCTTCATATGTAATGAAGGATCATTTTCAAACTGCTAGTGGAGTGCTACCATTGTTGCGTGCTTAGTTGTAAAGCGATGTTCAGTGCTTAATTGCGAAGCGAAGAAGTAACAATATCATAGATTTCTCTTATGTGTTTATGAGAAATTTGTAGATTTTGGATCCGCGCAAACTTTTATTTCAAGCTTGTGTTGCGTCATTCTGCAGCCACGCAATTTTGTAACGTTTTGAAAGACCTACATATTGCAGCATTTCAGCAAAGGTGCTACTTGATGGGTACAATTGTAGTAGTTTTTTTATTGTATTTCTTTTAAATTGGAGAAAATAATTACTGTGTATATGTCGTATCGAACTAGCTTAATTAGCCGTTCTATCAAAACGCCGTTCAACTAGCTGCCTGAATGATATTCAGTAGTAGCGTTTGTTACAACATTTAATAAACTGGCTGCCTAATACTTAGGCCATTCGTACGATAGGGTGACCATGTGGCAGAAATAGGAGAGTCGTTGTGCCAAGTAGAGTGATATTTAGTCTTTTAAACTTTTATTATTATTTTATATACATTTACCTGTATAGGTACTATTAATTTATTAATTCAATAACGTGTGTGCTTGCAAGCGACAGCGACAAATCTCTATTTTATTTTGGAAAATCTTGTTACCATCAGTAGCCAATAATTTTTATTCCATTTCGTACAAAATGGCTGAATCTACCAGTAAAATATTATTAAGCTATGTAAATTGTTTTGAAAGAGTTCACACTTATTGTGTAAGATATAAAAAACTTACTCACTCCTTTGCATGGTGCCATAAAAATATATTGAAACAAAATTTGAGTTGCAGAGCCCTTGGGCTCTTCTTCTATATTAGGCTACATAATTAAGCAACAAGAGGAATATAGGATTTAATAGTTAAACTTACTCAGTTGGAACAAGATGAGGAACAGCTCACTGGCGGTTTCTTTGGTGAGGAACGCTATGCTGTAGACGAAGCCGATGATGGAGTAGCCAATCTCGAAGTACAAATATGACTTCATAAGGATCACGTGTTTCTGAAATGCAAGAATTACCATTAAGAGATTGTGGGCGTTTTCCTTTTTTTGTAGGAGTCGATTTGGTGATGTTATACGCTCGTAACGACATGAAAGTTAGGATGTATCATTAGGGGAAGGTGTAATATTATATGTGCCTCTGTACCAATACATAAATGAGTTTGGCCAAAACACTATTTACTCCACCTCAGTAACTATTTGTTTTGGTGGGTGGCTCTCATTGGGATTAATGTGTTTACAAGACAATGTGTTTACAAGACTTTATCAGTTCAATGCGTAACATAATAACCTAAATGATAAGACTCTGATGTTTAATAAAACAAAGTAAAATTAGCTGCAGTAAGACTAAACGAACAGCCTCAAACTGCTCGCATTGATTAAACCAGGCATTGACCTGATTCATATCATATACAAATATTGTACAAAATAACGATGATGACGAAAAGGACGAAGTTCTTTGCTTCCTCATTCACAGTGCATACAATAACAAATGGAATTCCATGTTTTGGATGTACGTGGATACATAGGCAAAGCATAAATACAATTCGGGTGACTTCAACTCACGAATGAATAGGTAAATCTTCTAGGCAGACTTGATCCACCGGAGATCACATCATCACTTGTGAGATATAGTTGTCAAGCACTTGTCACAACACGAAGGTCCACTGGACCTCTTCAGATATGCGCTTTTTCTTTATGTACCTCCCCAGTTGTGAAAGTTTTTTTACTTTTTGTCTAGATAACAAAGATCTTGTATTTTAGCAATTGATACTGTCCTGTGATAAATTCCTGAGCCACAACTATTTTCTCCACCAAACCTTCTGCCAGTTTCATTAATGCTGTGATATACGGTAGAGATCACATCGGAGGACATGGCCGAGAAGACTTTGTTTTGCTTTCTGATATATAGATAAAGTTCGATCTTAGTTCTTGGTCATCTATCTGTGATATGTGCCGTAGTGGTACCAGCCTAGAATAGTACTCCCCCATCTCTTCCCGCGAGTGCCGTTACAGTCGCCTAAGGGATCCAGGTAAACCATACTGCGCTCGCCAACCGGCCGGCCAAGCGTGGCGAGTATTGGCAAATCCCCCTATATGGGGAGGAATATGTCCAACTGTGGACTTCCGATGGCTGCGATGACTGAATGAAATAACTTGGTCATTATCATCATCATCTCAGCCCTAGGAAGTCCACTGCTGGACATGAGCCTCCCCCATTGATATCCATAGGGACCGGATGGACGCGGCCAGCATCCGGCCCTTCTTAGTCAGGTCGTCTCTCACTTAATGCTTGGTGTTAGTGTTTATATTACCTTGTGCAAAGCCACGATAAACGTGACACTTAAGATGACTTCTAGTACGAGGGCTGCTGTATCAACGATCAGGCGCACGTACTCCGACGCAAGCTCCGCCTGATCTACCTCCGAGGAGTTCCTGATGACGGAGATGTACAGCGAGAGGAAGCAGGTCACTATGACCGTAAGAATCTGAAATTGAACAATTATAATTTTCAGTAAAGAAAATATAAGGTCGAAAATAGAGTTTATTAGTACAACAACTGAATGAAGTAAATTTATATTCAAAAATAATAATAGGTAACAAGGATGCACTTATAGACTTTTTTATATAGTTTATAGATCTAGCGTTTTACCACCATCTCATTTGATGGTCAGAGACAATGTGGTCGAAGATGTTATCACGCTAGATGTACAATGTTTACTGGTTGTCGAGGAATGGAAAAAAACACACCATGTTTTTGGTGACAGTTTTTCAAACTTGAGGGTGGGACCTAGCCAGGCAGATACTACAAGCGTAAAACCTTTGCGATGTTTTTACTTCTTTATGGTATAATTATTTATGCTTGTACTTTTGGCATCAATAAAGTGCATTTTTTATTTATTTATACCGTAGTAAAAACATCGAAAAAATAATTAAAAATGTCATAATATAATTATTATTTATAAGGCAGGTATAACATGGTATGGTAACTTTATAGTAACACGTCAGTTTTAATGACAAAATGGTATAGAAACTTTGCAGATATAGAGCATTCCATTTTGTTAAAGATATAATAATAATATGTTATCGGGATCTTCCCCAAATTTGGTTAATTTACTGCTAATACCGCGGAGAAATCTCCGCGGAACCATCCGCAGTGGATGATTGTGGCGAAATGACACAATACAGACACTATTATTGTACATTGTACTTTTGTACAAAGTAACTCAAAGTGCTATGCCATAACCATTCCAACTACTTTTTTTCACATCAGTTCCAGTTCTCACTTTTCTTCACTAACCCATATAAACTATAAACTATATAAACTATCAAAATATCTGTTTGCTCTTCTAAACTTCTTTTTTCATTTCTGTACCAATGCATCAGACGAATTAGGATAAAGTCGAGAGACGGCATGAGACGAGTTAGTTAAGCTGAATTTACAACATAACGTAAAAATGATGTATAAATTAAATTAGATTGAAATTCCTTTATTTCAACTTAACATATCCAAACATGTATTCACGACTCTTTCAGATAGGGGTGTAAGCAAAGACCACAGCTCTCTTCATGGCTACGATCCCAACACACGTCCTTCGCTTCATCCACCCTCATCAGACCTTTCATAGAAGAGCGTTGGTCTAGGGTAGGTACTCTGGATGTAGACATTTTTTAAAAAACTTCCTCAATATGATTTCGCAACGTTCATTCTCTCTACATTTCAAGTTAAACGGACTCATAATGACGGGTACCGGCCTAGAATAGTACTTCCCCATCTCTTCCTGTGGCTACCGTAAGAGTCGGGGTTCACGTAGGTACCAGAAGGTGGGCAGCAGCACCTTCTGAAGGTCGCAAATCATACTCTGCTAGCTAAGCCGCCTGCCAAGCGTGGCGAGTATTGGCAATCTTTTACCCCCGTTATGGGGGACGCTTATGTCCAGCTGTGGACGTTCTATGGCTGAGATGAGGATGACGTTTTCGGAGTTCACGGTTGTCTTAGAAATCTAATAAGGATTAAGATTAAGAAATTCTGACTAATGACTATGTGGCTTGACTTTAGGAAACATACCACCATTTCATTTAATTGATCTTAGTTATTTAGATCAACCAGTGAGGAAAAGCTCCAGCGCAATATCTCGATTGCCATATAACCGACCGACGAAGTTACAACATAAGTTAACGAACGTGTTTGGGTACCTTTAGCATTTAGCATGGGAGTATGGGTTATGGTGAAAAGTTATATTTACCACTAGCTGCGCCCCACGGTTTCACTCGCGTGGTGATGATTGATGATGATGAATAGTAGTCTATGTGTTATTTCCGGACCTGAAGTAACTACACACCGAATTTCATCCAAATCCGTTTACCCGTGTAGTGATGAAAAACGGTGGTGGCGGTGATGATGAAAATGATCCTACGTGTTAATCCAGGGTAGAAGCTATCTTTGTGCAAAATATCATCAAAATCCGTCTAGTACTTTTTACGTGAAAGAGTAACAAACATACATCCATACTCACAAACTTTCGCATTTATAATACTAGTAGCGCCCCGCGGTTTCACCCACCTGAATTACGGTTTTCCCGCTACCTCAAATTATCCCACGGGAACTATACTTTTTCCGGGATAGAAGTAGCATATGTTACTTCTTCATGCTCAAACGGCTACATCAATTTCCATGAAATATGGTATGAAGATAGGTGAGATCCTGAAATAACATATAAGTCGGCTACTTTTATCGCAGAAACAGTCGGAGAATAGTTCCCGTGGGATGATTGAGGTAGCGGGAAAACCGTAATTCATGCGGGTGAAACCGGGGGATGCTACTAGTCATATACAATTGACACATGGGATTCACACACTTTGCGATCGTTTTTTCCATATTATTATTCCATACATTCTATATTATTCCGGTATTCCCAAGCAGCTACAATAAGGGATTCTACAAAAGTTGCGGGATTACATATCGCAATGCCCCCAGTGTTACAGGGAGACATAAGCGATGATGATCGCTTACTACCAGCCCGTCTGCTTGTTTGCCACCTATTTCATTTAAAAAAATATGGATAGAGTTCGTAACTCTTTGGTAGAACGTAGGCTTCAGAGTCTTGTACACCGGCGTAGAGTAGCATGCCTATCGGTCTTCTATCAGTCACGTTTCAAAGAATTATTGGACTGGAATTACATAGTTTTATCTGACCACCCCTTTTCTATCATCGCTTGACTAGACGTACGGCAATACGCCATCGCTGTATGGTATGTAGGGCTGTTCTATCTTTTCAGTTCTTCAATTAATTTTAACATGGCAGATATTGACGCAGTCGGATTTTTTAATGTATTTTTTGTTATTTAACGTATATTAGATCAAATAAAGAATGAAGCGAGAGCAGCTTACGCGTGAAATAAATAGAAAACTCATATTTTTTCTGACAGTTCCGCGGCGTTCATTCTCTGTAGATAGGGCGCGACATTTAAACTTACCAAGTTCACATATGCAAATGCTATGAGACCTTTTCGTAATGGCAAGCAGAAACAACATCTTGTCAGGATCGGGATTTCCACGGAGTTCTTAATCTTGTCCCTGAAAAAAAAAAAAAAAGTTATATTCACCCCATGGCCTAATGAAAGGTTGCGTGAGGTCACTTTGTAATCCTATGATAATCTTAGCACCACATACAAGAGTGTCTTATTATGTCTTGTCTTATCTTGTCGTGTTGTCTTATCTTACCCTATAAATAGTTGAATGTCTTTTTAAAGTGAGTAGTCACAGGATTCATCTTATGGCTTGACCATTTCAAGTGGTCCATTTGTTAAATTGATAATTTTGGGGCTTATTTTGTGGAAAGTCCTACATGTTTGATAAACTTAAGAAACCGACTTATAATAATAGCTCATGAAGGTTAACTTTAATTGAACAAAATTTGATTTCATATTAGTGAAAAAATATTTTCGAGCGAACATAATTTTTTCCTTAATAACAATTCTCTCGGTAGCGACAAACGCGCTTAAACTGTGTCTTACAGCAGAAAGAAAATTAAAGAGCCTAAAAAGCTATTAGTATTTTTTTATGATTAAATTTTTGGCGTGTTTAATCAACAACAGTGCAAGTTGTCATTTTGATAAAAAATTGCATAGTAGATATGGAAAGTGATATATGAATATAAATGTTGATATACACAGTGACATAATTTCATATATTCATCTCTGAGAGAAGAGTTACCTATGTCCCAATAGTGTGAACATAATGGGTATTATGCTAGGTATACTTTTGGTATTTTATAAATCGACTTCATAAAAAGGCGAAGGTTCTCCATTCGAATGTATTTTTTTAATGTACCTATGTTACCTCAGAACTTTTTTCGAAGTGAACCGATTTTGATGAGCTACATTGACCATGTTCTAATTTTTTTGGGATATAGTGGTAAATGATCCACGGATCAGTAGTGGAAATGCCTATTCTTTATATGATGTCCTGAGTTCTGAAATCTCACGTTCTGTTAATTTCAAATATCTACTCTCATTAATCTTTACTCCATTTGTTCATATAAAATTTATAAAATACTTATATTTTTCTTTTCATATACCGGGCATTTGTTCGTATACCGTTCACTGAATATACCTACTTTGACACTGGCAGAGAAACGCTACATGGCGTTTAAAAGCCATAAATTGAAGAAGAAGAAGAATTATTAGAAATTGGTTTGTATAGTTTATTTTAAATACTTAATTATCTATGGTAAGTTATAAGTTATAACCGTACTTAAAGTGTTAAAGTTATCGAAATCGTTACAAACAAACCTCTGTGGTCATCAACTCGCTTATCACTACTGGGTAGTAGATAATGAGGAATTGTTAGATAAATAAACAGTGCGAGTTCACTCACTTGAAACACATCCTGTTTATTTTTGTTAAAATACTGATAAACGAACAATATTGAACATAGCAACACCATCTTGTTTTCCTTCTCACCAAAGCATTTTTCAATATTCGTTGCAATTGACAAACACACATTTTATTTTGGTCTATTCAAAAGATTTAATATCTTTGATCAGTGGTGTCACATAATACAACATGCAGGTGACAAGTGTCTTACCCCCTATGAGATACGTCATCAATAGTCTTGTCAGTTAGATGGTATTGCTAATGACTTTAAAGCTTGATTTAACATTTGGTTTTTTTGAGTGATTTCATCTTATTTTGTTGAAAGTCTTACATAAACGTTTAAAAATACCATTTGCGAGAAAAGTTCATGAAGGATAGGTAATTCTGATTGAATAACATTTGATTGAACGACAAATGCGCTTGAACTGAGTAACTGCGTAGTATTACACTAGAACAAAAGAAGTTCAAAAATAAAAAAAATATATTCGTTTTTTTCTAGTCCGTCGGCCCTTTGATGAAGTACATATATTATTCAATATTTTAAATCAGCACGCATTAGGATTTGTGCAGGTGTAGTGCAGGGAAGAAAGGCGTTAGACCGGCGTATACTATGTATAACCACTGCCCAAACACAGAACAAATTAATTTATATACTGCTGTATCGTCCTAACAACCACGCTGGTAGCCTCCAAGACAAGGTACAACTGTTTTGATCTGTGTATTATTATGCAGTTGCATGGTGTCTTTACGTTTTTAAGGCGAGCTATTCCCAAGGTACCAAGACCTTTTAAATGCATTTATGTTGCAAACTAGAATGAAATGAATTATGAGCAAATGCATCCTGTATTAAATGTATTTTAATTCTAATTCTTGTAAATGAGGTATAATAAATATTGTACTTTAAGTTTTAGTATAAATTTTATTTTCTAGATGACATTTTTAATATTTATTTGAGGTTTTAGTGCATGTGTAGTGTTGTACTATGTTTATTAAATTTCTAAATAGCAAATAAGGATATATGTAATTTTAACAAATCGGTAGTGTTGTACTATGTTTATTAAATTTCTAAATAGCAAATAAGGATATATGTAATTTTAACAAATCGGTTTATAAAGTGGACTATCAAAATTAAATAGTAACGTCATTCAAAGGTTGACAAAACGGACTTCCTCTACTGCAAAAATATTCAAATTCTTTTGAAAATAAAGAGATGTGGCTTCCCTTCCGGTTTGATTATACTTTTGAGGGACACATTTTAAAGTATGTCTAATATTCGAAATCAAAAAGATTTATATATAATTACCGACGAAAAGTAGAAGAATAAGAGGTGAAAACATGTTGTGGCGATCTAACCCAGTGTGCGATAAGGACAAAAAAAATGACCCAGCCTTGAAATAACAAACAAAAACGAATGATAATCTCCCTTTTCGAAGTCTGCTCGTAAATATACACTCAAACCAACAGATAAGTATCTATTTCTAAAATATTATTTATTATTGACACTTCTAACTGTTTGAGCGGCAATTGGATGGGAAGCACTCGCCTTAACATCTATGTGATTACGTGATGCACCACAATAACTTGCAGGTACCATACTTGTGACATACAGACGTAATCACCGACTGTAACTGTGTACTTACTTCATAATGGATGTACAATCATACTCCTTTGCGGTTATCAATCTGTGAGAACGTTGGATTTTCACAACGATGAGTTATGAGAAAAAGTCTTTAAAGTAAGTTATTGTATCGTTCTTAAAAGGTCCGAACGCAACCGTCTATTGATAACGACGGCGCAAAGAGCGGCGTGTCAGAGGCTGACAAATTGAATAACATTGTTAGCAACGAGCTTTTTGCACGTATGTCACTTGACACTAATTAATCATCTTTAAAAAAATACTTTCACATACTTTGACATTGGCAGAGAAACGCTACATGGCGTTTAAAAGCCATAAAATAAAGAAGAAGAAGTAAATACTTTTATAATACATATTTCTATGTTTGTGGCAGTATTTTGTTTATAATTAAACTAATATGTACAAAACATTCTTAGCTTACCATTCTTGTACACGTGACATTAACATCACTCAGGTTTTTGTATATAATTATATTGTTAAAAAGATTCAAAAACTATTGGGAATCAATATAGAAATAAATATGGCCCGGCGCGCCGTTGCTCAACAGGCAGTGACAAAAAGCTAATCCGGTGACGCCGTAAATGCCCCATGTGGCAAACAGCATTTTGTCAATTCTAACATAGACAGAAATCGAACAACAAATCTTTCAAAAACGTATTGTTTTTGACTTGACTCATAATTGGTGGTCGAAGTGCGTTTCATTAAACTAGTTGAGGCATAGTCATTGGTCAGCTGTCAATCTACGTTCATGGTCACTTTTGGCATCATGTTTCTATAGATCATTATGTCTATGAATAGTATTATCTCATAAAATCGCGAACCTATAGTTACTTAGTATATAAATTCATGCTTAAAAATGTACTCGTGAGTGACATTCATTTTTAAGTCACGACTACTTTCTTTTATATTATAGAGTGGATTGGGTCCACTGATTATACTATTAATATGTATATCATCATCATCATCATCATCTCAGCCATAGGACGTCCACTGCTGGACATATGCCTCCCCCATTGATTTCCACAAGGACCTGTTGGAAGCGGCCCGCATCCAGCCCTTGCCTGCGATCTTAGTCAGGTCGTCTGTCCGCCTGGTCGGTGGCCGTCCTGTGCTGCGCTTGCCAGTCCGTGGTCTCCATTCTAGAACTTTTCGGCCCCAACGGCCATCAGTTCTTCGAGCTATGTGCCCTGCCCATTGCCACTTCAACTTGCTAATCCGCTGGGCTATATCGGTGACTTGCGTTCTTCTACGGATCTCCTCATTTCTGATTCGATCACGTAGAGAAACCCCGAGCATAGCCCTCTCCATAGCTCGTTCTGCGACTCTGAGCCTGCTCAGAAGGCCCATAGTCAGAGACCACGTTTCGGTTCCGTTAGTTATAATATGTATATTATAAAAATGAAAACGAACTCGCATGAGCTGTATTGTAGCCACAGATTGTAAAATAGGTAACGACTTTACGGGACGGTACCTTGATCGGAAACTCAATGTAATGCGCATTGCTAATCCAACCTTTAAAATTACTACTAATTTAAATGTGATATTATCTCTGTTGATGTCTGTGTGAAAGCGTAATAACGTTTTTACACCCAAGCCACCGAACCAACTATGACAACTTTTGGAGTAAGGCAGTAGAATTTCCTACCCAAACTCATAAATACCATTTACCATTTTTAATCCTTCATAGAGCCTTTGTCCACTAGCCAATCCCAGATCAGCCGTGCCCATAGATGCGTGGCTAGGGTCGTGCCTAGTCTCAAGTGTGCCTGATGACCCACGAGTCCCTCGCACCATGCGGGGCTCTGCCAGGATGGACATTTTGTTCTCTAGCTGCTTGTGGGAACGCAATGGATTCGAGAATTAAAAATGTATTCCGAGATGGCGGCAATACGGTTCCCAGCCCATCACGTCTCGTTTCAGATGGAGGCCAAAAGCGGCCCACAGAAAGCCATTTTGCAACATTGTAGTAGTAAGGGGAGAAATGCATAAAAATTAAATGAAGTAGGCCTGATGATGAACGAAAAGTATTTGGATATTGGACATGATGGAACATGGCCACTATGTGAAGCTCCCTTCGGTGAAGCTGTAAATGCCGGTAGAGGCAAGCAGCATTAGTGCGTTAGAAAAATAAATAGCGCACAAGTCTAGAGTACCCAAAAATAAAAGAGCTTGTCAGGGTGTTCGTTGGTGTGATCTTTTCTGCACGAATGAATGAATGCATTATCGAATTATAGTCACAGTCATAGTCATTTTTATTGGTAACATTTTGATTACAAGTCAGTGTTTGAATAAATATAAAATAATAAATAAAAAATCCTTACTTAATTATAAATGAAAATCTTCATATGTTAATTTAAAAAAAAAAGAAAAATAAAATTATATAATATAAAAGGTATCCAAAGATACCTGTCTTGTGTTGTCTCATTTAAAATCTATGAATTCCTTGTAGGAATAGAATGCTTGGACTATCAGCCATTTTTCCTATTTTACTTTGAATGTTGAGATATTGGACACAGAGAGGATATCATTCGGTAGCTTATTGTAAACCTGAGGTCCCATCACATGGATTGTCTTAGCGGTTTTCGCCAAGGAGCAAGGCACGCTGGCATAGCGCACGCATATTCGATAATGCTTTCATTCATTCGAGCATGCGTGAGCCCCAGACTCTTACAGCTAAGGGGCCATCCATAAATTACACACACCTTTAGGGGGAGGGAGAGGGTCAAGTGTGAAAAGGGGTGGTAGGAGTCTTAAGCTCTTTGACTCTTAGACGCTGCTGAGAGCTCTTTGAAGTTACACGTCTAATTTTTCCGTATGTTACGCCCGTCGGTAAGCGCCGATATAAAATCAAGGGGGAAAAATTCAAATTTACAATTAATATATCTCAGAAAACAAGGGAATCTTCGATTTAACATAATAACTTTTTTTTGTCAAAATTAGATGAAATATTCGAAATATTTATCTAATAATTTCGAGATGATAATTTCCATAGTGCGTGACGGCACACCAGGAGGTTGGTCACAAATGTAACCACCTGTGACAAGGTCATGACATCCGTGTGACATCATTTATGGATGGCCCTTAATCGTCGGTGTATCGGCGATTTCATTCTTCTACCGTACTCTTCATTTCTGATTCTATCTCGTAGATAAACCCGGTGGCCTTCTCCACACCTCCACGTGTGACATTGAGCTAGCTTTCCCAGAAGAACCCCACCTAATAAGAGACCACGTTTCCGTTCGATATATTATCACTGGTAACACAAACTGATCGAAAACTTTCGTCTTGAGGCATTTGGGTATTTCTGACAAAGTATTACCTATGTTTCCGATAAATTACATTTGATTTGATTTGAAGAAGGGACTGTATCGACGCATTTTAAATGTGATGTCGCCGAAAGTTTATCACTGAAGGTCCAGATCCTCCTTAGAGATCCTCTCTAGAGAGAGGATCTTGACCTTCAGTGATGAACATAAACGACGCAAGGAGGAAGAATATGTCTCGAAATTTCTTGAACGAACTCTTATCAACTCAACAGTATGTACTACTCATTATCTTGAATGCGATAATGGTGACCGGATGCATTGATGTACTCTAACCTCTACTGTGAATTGTCAACTGGAACTTATTGGAGGATGATTAATCTTTCCGCTGCCGTATACACAAATTCTTGGAAAGCTTGGAGACAAGCTACACATTGCTTACAATAATACCTATTCAAATGTCTTTCGCATTCATTGTTCTCTTTAAGCATCATTTGGTTGCTTCAATAGGCATGCATTCGTAAAAAAATCTACTCAAGCATACAAAAAAATAAAGTACCCAGTCACAAGAATCTATATAGAAATATCTTAATATTAAATATGAGAAATTCATTATATAGGTCTCAGAAGATTTTTCTATTTTTGTCGGAAACGGAGCATACAATAAGATTACTCTGCACTGATTTTCTGTCGAACGAAACTCAATTCTAACATTACAATAGTTACTAACTAATTAATAATATGACACAAATTAAATGATACATTAATTTGTTAAACCTTACAATCATTTAAGAATAAAAGAATCACACACTACGGACTTATACAGAGAGAAGAAATGTATGATAAACTCCCTGAAATTCTTCTTAAAAAAATCTGAAGAGCAAGTATCTACTGATAAAAACTATAGCGTAGGACAAAGTGAGAGGGAGGGGCAGATGTATAAGAGAGAAGGGGCGAGCTGTTGGCATCCTTGAGGAGTGAAAGTCGAGTATGAAGTGAGGCAAAAGGACAACGATGATGCCGACGACCTGCCTAAAAAAAGGTCTGGCTAGTGAGTTCTGGCCTACTTCGTTATCAAATCCACAGCATATCGGCCGTCAAAGACGAATTCATTAGTGCACAGAGATCGGCGAGGATATTTTGAAATGTTGTAAATAAACCTTTTACATGTTCAAGCTGTTTTTCATTTCTGGAACAGCTCACAAACACTAGGTTGAAATGAAATCTACGTTACCACAAACGCCTCGGATCAAAACAAGTAACGCTCAACACTAACTTTCATAATATGCTCCTCAATAATTATTTCAAGTGCATACAATTTGTCCACAGCACAGTAATTACTGCATTTACTCAATTGCATACTGCTTCTATGAAGGCCTTGAAACATCTGCAATTATTTTGTATATGTGTTATTTTGTACGTGCGCTTCTCCAACTGTGTCAGCCCTGACAGAAAACATATGCAATAAATGGTATAATTTAATTCATTTGGTGATTTTCGAGCGTAGAGACATATTATTTATAGTAGTTTTTAAACTACGTTAAAAGTATAACGCTGATGAATGAGACTTTTGCAATTAAAACTTTTTACTCATTTTTAAGGTGACGGAATAAGCGAAAGGCCCGCAGTTAAATGGTAGGTACCTCAGCCTATTGACAGATACAATTCGTAAAGACCCGCACTGCGCCCGTCACCCTGAGACATAAAGTTAGCAAGTCTCATGTGATTCGAACCCAGGGCCCCGGAGACACAGAAGTCATGTCACTGACCACTGAGCCACGACCGTCGTTTCATAAGTAAATAATAAAATACTAATAACCAATTACAACACTACAGTAACTACAAATAGTATTCTAGCAGTCCACTAGCTGTCGTCAGCCTATAGACAACTCATTTGAGTAGTCTATTGGCTGACGACAGCTAGAGGTGCGGTGCTGGTGGTGGCGTTTGAGCATTGGCTCTAACCAGCATGCCCAGAATGCGAACAGCATTGCCACGTTGAATTGCAAAGCTGATTCGTTGAGCCAAATTTGTGCCAGAATTTTAATGGCACGTCGCATCGATCAAACGCTCTGATAAGTATTAAAAAATTCTACGAGCTCCCGGTCTCCACGGGCCCAATGTCTCGCTTGACCCCAAACGGTTCAAATATGTAACCACTACCAAATTTCGTAGTAACGGGTAAATTGTAGTTAATACAAGTAAAACAGTGAGGTACAGCTAGCATATCAATTTCCAATATTACTGTCTCAACGGAATACCGAAGTTTTCTCTACTGGAACAATTCGTCGTGCCTAGAAAATAAAGTACGCAACATCGGTCGTCGACTTTCGCGTTTGCCCTTCTTTCGTACCCTGGCGAATTGGGACGAGCACCCAGCCGAAATAGATAGCGAATGGACAAGTTAACTTTGCATTTATAATTTTTTTACAGTTCTAACCTTTGACCACTTTATCAATTGATGGTAAATAGGAATGAAGTCGAACATTAAGTCATACGAGATCAACTAAGTTTACTATACAATATTTATTTAATGACAAAATGTAAAGTTATTAGAAATCGCTACACATGCAATTTCTAATTACTTTTATCATTAATTTTGTTACCTAATACAATACTAGCTGCGCCTCGCGCTTTTACCCGGTTTCCCCGTTACCGTAGTTATAGCACGGGAACCGTACATTTGACATGATTATAAAGTAACCTGTATGCTAATTCAGACTACAATGGAATGGTTATTTGGAAAACAGCACTATAAGTCACCTTTATCAAATTGTGCACCAGGGCAAAAAATGTGCTATGGTTAATAATAAAAATATTTGTTAAAGTCTGAAAACTATCGCCAGTTTCTTCTTCGTTTCTTCACGTAATCAGTTACGTGCTGAGGCTCTCGCCCGCCGCCTGGCACGATCATAACTCACAGATGAAGAACTGCAAGTAAGTTCGAAACTGGTTGGAGAGTAATTTTCCAGTGTTGACCACGTGGGTCCTAGTCGGTTTGTTACATTACAATTATTTGTTAAGCTTAATATGATAGAAAAAACGTATTACGCCATGTGTGCAATATGCAAGCTCAAGGTCACCCAACGAGCAATGGAGAAAGCTGTGCTCGGGGTTTCTCTACAAGATCGCATCAGAAATGAGGAGATCGGTAGGAGAGCTATAGTCATCGACATAGCTCAGCGGATTAGCAAGTTGAAGTGTCAGTGGGCTGGGCATATAGCTCGAAGAACAGATGGCCGTTGGGGAAAAAGGTTCTCGAGTGGAGATCACGGACAGGCAAGGGCAGTAAAACGTCCACCGACAAGATATGCACAAGAGATGAACTGACCAAGATTGCAGTAGGAGGCTGGTAGCGGACCGCAACCAACAGATCCCTGAAGAGATCGATGGGGGAAGCCTATGTCCAGTCTATATCCTATAGTTGAGATGATGAGAAGATGATAATGATGAACATGAGAATCACTACCAGTGACTATTTAGCAAAATGATAAAGTGATGATTTGCTGCAAGAAGTGCCAATGTCACGATGACATTGGATCTTTTTGCGCGGAACTATCGGACAATGGCTGTTTTCTCCAACAACTATACAAATGTTTATACGGAATATCCTCTGATTAAGGCAGTTTTTCTCAATACGTGGTACACCATTAAAAAACCATTTTTGTTATCTAACCATAGATAGGAAAATCTCGACGTATATTTTATTTGCCATAATTTAATCAGTTCCGTTAAGCTTTTCTTGTGTGAAAGAAAAATAAACTTTCATAGATGCATCTAATTATATTCACCACTATAAACATTTATTTTTAATTTACTCAATGATTACTTAACTACGCTACTTAAGCATGTTTAGTTTTTTTTTCACTAATAGATTTTTAATGTACTAGTTTTTATATCACGTAGTATTGATTCTTCTTGGCATCAGAAAGCAACGTTTAGCATAAAACCAGTATGACTCCAAACTCTAGACCATCTTTGTTTATAAAAACATGACAAAAACGCCTGGACCGTGGCATTATAAGAACCTTGAATTTTAAACATTTCACGACACGAATCAAGGAACACGACGCTTCGATATATTTTTAGGGTTCCGAACCCAAAGGGTAAAATGGGACCCTATTACTAAGACTCCGCTGTCAACCAGGCTCTCATAAACCGTGATAGTTAGACAGTTGATATTTTCACAGATGATGTATTTCTGCATTAATGCAATAAACTATTGCATTTATGCAATAAATGCTTTTGAGTATTCTGTTGCCGCTATAATAACAAGTACTAAAAAACAGAATAAAATAAATATTAAAGGGGGCTACCATACAACGGACAAGATTTTTTGCCGTTTTTATAGATAATGGTACGGAACTCTTCGTGCGCGTATCCGACTCACACTTGCCTGGGTTTTATTTAATTCATTGTTTAGTTTTTGTTTATTATTGTAATTATTTATTTGTATAGACACTTCGATAATTGGTGTGGTTCTTACCGAAACGCGCGTCTTAGACGTAAAGATTTTCTTACATATTTATAAGCATAGTAAGATATAAAAATAAACACATTTGTTCCAAACCTTTACTTGTGAGTAGCAAAGCGGTGTTTCCGAGTAGCTATGGGAATATGGATGAACAATATGGGATTCTTCACAAGGAGAGTTAACAGAGTCATAAAAAGGATTAGCAGCGTATCGTAATTAATGCCCCCCGTATTACAGATATCTGATAGGCGACAGTGATCGCTTACCATCAGGCGGCTCGTCTGCTTGTTTGCCATCTATTACATTAAAGAAACCAATAATAGAATATGAACCATGAGGATAAAAAGGAAAATAATCTAACCTGTCCTCAACTGATTTGTGATCAATGACGTAAACAAAACAAGTTAAAAGATTATAAAATGCGCGTAATGTCCTCAACTGATTTGTGATCAATGACGTAAACAAAACCAGTTAAAAGATTATAGCAACACTTAAATAATTAAAATGCGCGTAAAACTACGAAGCGAGGCTAGTATGTAAGCATAATAATTAAAATAAATATATGGTTCTCACAGTTCAGTAAAATTTGTTACTTAGTACGTTATGTAAGGTCAAATAGTTCAATATTTATCTAATCAGTACCGCCTGCTGTTGCAAAGGGTTAAATTGTTTCAAAAGGCACAACAAACCACAGACTGTCCTGCGATTATCAAATTATGGCAGTATTGGGACCGTTCTAAAATAGGGTTACCACGCCTAAACCCAAAGGGTGGCTAAAGGAGTTTTTTAAAAGAGTGTAATTATCGACTGGCCGATTGGCGCAGTTGGTAGCACTCTGCCTTCTGAGCCGCTGGTCCCGGGTTCGATACCCGGACAGGTCAAACATTTGTGTGTATTAACATGTCTGTTTGACCTGTGTCTGGGTGTGTATATGTATATAAGTTGTGTGAATGTTGACAAATAAATTAAAAAAAAAAATTAATCGCAGTTACCGGTTGAATTCCAGGATTCCTTGCTTGCTTCCCTATTGATGAAGCCAAAGGATCTCAGTTTAGCAGTACGTAATTTTTCAAAAAGGTGGGGTTTTTAAATTCCTTTGTATTTTTTTTATTTTGGTTATAATTATATTTAGTCCATATATTTAGTCTGTCTAGTATATAACATACTGGCTGCGCCCCGCGATTTGAGCCGTGTGGTGATGTGAAAAACGGTGATGATGGTGATGATGAAATGTGTGTTAATCCAGGTTATAAACTATCTCCATACCAAATTTCATCCATAGATTTCCAGTTGATTAGACGTGAAAGTGTAACAAACATACATCCATAACTAAAATTTTCGCGTTTATAATATTAATTAGGATTTTATCTCCTTTCAATCTCTGTTTATTTCGCTCATTATAAAAAAACGCAGACAATAAAACTGATTCGCAACAGCATTAAAAACACAATAATTGTGTAGTTATCTATCCAAACCTAGGTCCACTACTCGTCCGTGGACAATTTTCAACGTTTTATTGAAAAAATGAGAAAATCAACAATGCAGGCGAGGCTTTGCGTATGCAGCCTATCTCATTTATCTGAGTATATTGGTGATAATTTGACATTATTGAGATTTGTATATATAATTTCTAATTATAAATAATATGCAATACATTACCATTAAGTATGTAAAAATATACATAAATGTAATTGTTATTTCATTTTCATTTCAACAAATTATTTCTAATTATAATTCCAATTTATTAGAATTATGAGAAAGGTATATGGTACAGAACGATCCAACCACAAATTTTAAAATACCCGTGGATTGATCGAGTAAAACTTAATAGGAAAACGTTAGTTACCGCCTTAAAATTACGATCTGGCCATATACCATCAAATAAATTCGCATTTTTGATGAAAAAAGTAACATCTAATTGCGATGACTGTAGAGTGACAGAAGACGTCTAGCATATACTATGCGAATGTGTACGTAACGCGGCGTTTAGATTTATACATTTTAGTGCTTCGCCTTTGTAATAGTATTTTAGTGTATCCTTTGTCAGTTGAAGCCAAGGTGTTATATAAATTGTTGGAGTTAGCTTTAGATAAGCGTTGATTTAAGCATTTATTATGTATATCAATTTGTTTTATGATCTTACAGGGCGGTGTCGATCACACCGCCCTGTAAGATCAGCGACTCAGCGACAAAGCCCTTTAAAAAATTTTTTTTTAAAAAAACCAATTTTATAAAAAAAAAAACCGTACAAATCTAGTAATCTAGAAAAACAGTCAAATTTAGAAACTCGTCCTTCTTTTGAACTCGGTTAAAAGTATCACAAATCAAAATGTTGGAAAGCTGGAGATCTCTCTCTTCCATGTCTGTGCTAGTATAAACTTTCTTCACAATGACGTATCGACTCAGTGTATAGATATACCTACACATAACACAGCAATCGTTTCTATAGACACTTAAGGTATCTAGAGACAGTTTCATTTCGTAATAGGAAAGACGGCAATCAATATAACCTCACACGGTCTATAAGTATACCAACTACCAAGACGTAGAGTAAAACACGTATCAACATTATGTACTTAATTGTACGTTGGTATTTTACATTGTACAATCGTGGGGAAAAGTAATAAACCTATTTATTGGCGTACTTTTATATGTGGTAGTCTACTTTCCAATACATGCCATAACTTCTGCGCCAAGTTTGAAAAACTGTCACTAATCCCACAATGTATTCAAGGAGCTGTCCTTGAGATCCATACATTCTAAATGTTTTTACCTTCATCCATATCGTCACTGACTAAATCAAATAGTTTGAATCTTTAAGGTATATTAGTCGAAAAAAACTATAAAAGTCGCTTTCTTATAGTTACCGTAATGAAATATTATCTGACCATGGAGATCCTGGTAATGGATAATGGGACAAATTATTTTTGAAGCGGTGAACGTGTTCAAAGATTCCTTTCCATATATACATACGAGCGTAGCTAATAATAAAAAAATACCACAAAAGCGTGTTGAATCATTTTAACAACCTTTTTTTTTCGAGTAGGTAATTGAATCAATTGTTTTATACTTATAAATACACTGTAATTATGTTAATGATTCATGGAATAAATTATAAGTGTAAACTCTAATTATTTAAATGAACTGGGAAACACAAACCACTTATTGAATCAAAACAAACGTATATGATGTTTTTCTTCATAATTACTACTTTGACCTTATTGTAATCACCATTTTTAATGATGTTTATAACAAGACGACACTATTTCGTGGGGGGGGGGGAACTTGAATCACTTGGACCGTGGGGACTAGGGGCACAAACTGTCGGGGCAATAACTTGTTTCCCGCATCATACCTACTTGTAAAAAGTACCTACGTTAAACTGGGTGGGAAAAACCAATGTTGATCTGTAATGAGTTTACGTTCATCTTATCAGATGGAAAGATAACGCCATCAAACAATGGAGAACAATGCACAAGTCCAAAGCTGAATAATGCGATAAACCTTGATCCTTTTGCTACAGACAGTGCATTGTAGAGACTATTTTTAGAAAGGCTTAACCATTTGCCAAATAGACAATTTTGAATGTTTTCAGGTTATATTGTTGAAAATCCTACATGTTTTTAAAAACTTACTTAAACTTTAAAAAATACTACTTTACTTTATATTTTGTGAAGGTTAATTGTAATTGAACAACGTTTTGATTTTATTTGCAAATTTATTAGTGAAAAAATAATTATGGTTCGGATATAATTTTCATTTATTAAAAACTCACGCGGTAACTGCAAATGCGCTTGAACTGTGTTGCGCTTACACTATAAGAAAGGAAATAAAAAATACTATAAATGTGATAAGTATTTCTTTTTAACAGGTACGTCATCTGTACACTACATTTTTGAATATTTTATTTGATATTTTGCTTTTGTTTATAAACAGTCTATTTATAAGATTTTTTTATAAGAAAAAATATAGGTATATTTCCGATTGGTCTCACAGAAATTTAATTGTTTAAAACTGATCTTATACGATTTTTTATAAACGTTGTACCCATAAATTCTAGAACTTGGTAAAGTTTTTAAACAACGTAATTATTTCATTAGATGCAAAGACTATAAAATCACAAACGTAATTAAAGCACTCACAGACGTAGATTAACACTAATTCTCATTATAACGTTATATCCGGCCAAAAAAAAACAATCGGCAGAAAAAAAATTAAACTAAATGCTACTTTAAAATTTCGTGTCATATTTATTTTTTCATACGGTATTATTTCAACTTGATCTAATTTTAAACACACAAAAAATTCATCAGCCACAAAAATCACTTTTTAAATTTAAAATAATGTTATAATCTTCCACGGATAATTAATAGGTTACTTCATGCTACCATTATTCATAAATGATTAAAGAAAAACAATTTTCATTTAAATAGTTTCAGATTGGCCTTGTAGAAATTTTATGAAAATAATTCAATACCTGAAATAGGTATTTAATTATTTTCATAAAATTTCTAGATTCTAGATTTTCAAGAAAATAATGAGCAAGTGTCCAAATTTCAAATTAGCTATTTTGCAGAAACGCATGATTCTCGTATTTATAGTTTTACCTTCTCAAGGATATTGATTAATAATAGCGAAACGTTATGAAGCATTGATATACAAAAATAATCAATAGCCGATCCATCCTTGTTTTGGCTCATAACTTGTGACGGTCAAGGTCTGTACGTCGATCGCGGTTACCAAGGAACCGGTTTGCGAGTGTCGGCTTACAACACACGTAACATAAAACTACTACATACATATACTTCACGTAGTTATATACAATAACCTGATACAAGGTATTAAACGTGTTACCACAGAATACGTAATAGTATTAATAGTGGTTTTACGAAATTTTATATTACAAATCGTCTACGTTTATGCCTAGTGTAATAGTATCTTAGCTTTTACCGTTACCTAGCTTGGAATCTGAAAAAAATGCACAGGAATAAATTAAGGCGTATAAATGTGCCCTAGTACAGCCGTAGTAGGAATTTCCTTCGATAACGATGGTCAAAAGTCACTGAAAATTTTCGGTGACTTTTTGGCGAATTATAAAATTATTTGAAATTCAGCGATCAGGTCCAATTTGGCATGTGCTACTTTCTAACTCTTCCTTGAATTATTTAGTTTTTGTATATATTATGCTTAAGCATGTAATAAGTTTTAAAATATATAAAGTTTCTGATTTTTTTCTATGTATGGAAAATAATATATTTGGATATGGGCTTAACGAGCTAGCAAAAGATCAGCAACATTAGAATGTTGTGTCTTTTCTTTTACTTGCATTTTGAGGAATTCAAAGATTACTTGGAAATTTTTCAAATTCAAACAAGCCGCGGATGTATTTGACTCAAAATCAAAGTCTCAACTGAAAATATATAACGTGAAGAATTTTTTAGAATTTATCTACATTAAACTAGTCATCATCTCAGTCATGGGACGTCCAGCGTTGGACATATGCCTCCCTCATATAGGGGGATTTGCCAATACTCGCCACGCGTGGCAGGCGGGTTGGCAAGCGCAGTATGATTTCCGATCCTCAGAAGGCGCTGCTGCCCACCTTCTGGTACGTGAACCCTTAGCCCCTTAGCCGACTGTTACGGCACCCGCGGGAAGAGATGGGGGAGTACTATTCAAGGCCCGTACCACCACGGCATGAACCTAGTATTTGTTCAAAATACCTATTTTATCATAACACTTAACCAATTATACCTACGTCAAACCGAAATGCAAATGGTAGCAGTGTTCGCCACGGCCTTTAGCAAACAGTGCTGTCGTTGGCATTTCTGCATTGTACTTTGGACTATTGCAAGCCTGTATTCAAGTAACATTTACATTTAATACTATGACTGGAACGTGCATTATGCTGATTTTTTTTTTCGTAGGGCAAATGTCTTTATTAAAATAAAACACTAATAACTAACTACAATATGCTGATTGTTTATTAGTCAAAGAAAACCCCCTTTACAAAAATCTGAATCAAAACTACTCGTTCGCACTTCAAACGTATGTAGTTATGGCAAAAAAATACTGATAAATTATTAAATATGAGTTTTAACACAAGTCCAAAACATTATTATTGTATAAAACACGGGAATAACTCACGTAGTAAGTCAGAGGGTTCGCCGCGACCGCGTCCGCGAGCGCCCCGTATTCTCCTTGAAAAATTCCACCGAATGTGGTCGAAACTATAGTCGGAATCCTCTGACTTACTATGTGAGTAATTCCCGTGTTTTATACATTAATGATTGTGTTAAAACCACGTCAATTTAAACAACAAAAAAGTCCAAAAGTAGAGAACACTACAACTGTGCTGTGAATTCGATTGCAATATCACTTTCGCTGAGAGAAGACAACGTTTGAAAACCGTAGATAGAGAGATATATTTGTTCTATTTTGTATATATATATATATTTTCAACATAACTATGTTCATCCAAGGTTGAAAACTAGGACGATTGATCATGTTGAAAATGTTCCACGGATGAATAGTGGCAGTTGGTTTTTTATAGATTTTAATTGTGTAAAGATTGAAGAAGATTTGTTCTTCAATCTTTCTCTTCTCGTTCTTTTTAAGTACCTACTCTACATTTTATAAATCAAAATCTTTAGGCTAAAATGAGGTACGCGTATTCGAACCGAATGAAGTTCTAAGAAAGGGCCAGGTCAAGATTACTCTAAACCGAAGCTCTTGTATGAAAGGTTTGATGAGCGTGAATGAAGCGAAAAAGTGTCTCGGGATCGTAGCAATTGGAAGGTTGTGGTCTCTGCTTACCCCTAGGGGAAACAGGCGTGAATATATGTATGTATGTATGAATATATGTATGTATGCATGTATGTATGTATATATGTATTCGAACGCTCTCTTAGTTTTTCACAACTAACTCTTCGTATTTTTCCGTACCTAGAAATCATTTAGAACGAGACGATTACGTAGAAATACATATTATTAACTGTATTTACACAACATACTATTAGCTCAACAACAGAAGTAGCAATCAACATAATTATTAAACATCGTCTCATAACTACAAAGCCTTGGGAAGGCATCAACGCACATCTCATTGCAAACAAACTAGGCTTGGTAACTAAGCGCATGAAAATACAAACGCTCATCGTAGTGATTCTCTTATTCAACCAAACTTAACTAAAATTCTAGAAAATAAAATAAGTGTTACGATATATTACGGTTACGATAAAGTCCAAATTAGTATGACACTTATCAGTAACACACTAAAACTAGACCGATTGGTTAAAAATGCGGGTAGATTTAGGTGAAATAAGTCGCGTCTTATTTGGTGCCTACTAAAATACCACGATGGCCAGCAATTAAATAAAAATCGTCTCATATTGGAAATAACGTTGTATGGAGTAATACGCATTTGAATTTTAGCGTAAATATAATACGACCTATTTCATTTAATTTTTTTTGTGAATTTCTTGTAGTTCGTGTATTAACAGAATTAGGGCCAGGTAGTGTTCCTTGAATCACATTGATATGATAAAGGCGAAAAATTGTTTCTCTGTTTGAATTATTGTTATTCCTTCAAGCTGAAACGGCTGAACGGATTTGCATGAAATTATAAATGAAGGTAGCTTATATCCTGAAATAGCACATATACAACTTTTCATCCCGGAAAATTATAGTTCCCGTAGGATAATTGATGTAACAGGAACCGGAAAACCTCACGGGTGAAACCGCGGGGCGCAGCAAGTGTTTTAATAGAATATTGCAACGCTGTTAATTGTTGTAATTGCAAGCAAGGAAAAAGCTTAGATAGAAATATTATTTTTACTTTATTAACTCATCAACATCGAATATATGCGAAATTTATTAAAGGATTTACTTCATTAGTATAGAAAACGACACGTGTTTTAATCTGCATATTATTTAAATACCTAGTACACTTTCAGGATTTTTGGTATAAGATTCATATGGTCATATGGCTAAGACCTAATTGAACTGAGCAATGATTGCTTGGCGGTGTGAGCGTCGGCTGGCTGCCAAACCGGTCGCTAGTTCGATCTCCACCAAAAGCTTGATCTTTCATATATATATATATATATATTTCAATAAAGGCAACATCGTTATCAAACCTACGGCACGGTTGTAGGGGTACTTTCAAGTACTCGCTTGACTAGCTGACTCAAGGTTTGAAAAAACATTCACTTACACACAAAATATTTGAGCAGTAGTTTTTGATAGCCCGTAACCTAGGTCTAGCGTAGTTCCACTCTCAACCATATCGTAACTGACCGTCAGAATCAGAATTAGAATCAGAAATAATTTATTGCTTAAACTGTACAGAATGGTCTTATAAACAATATTTATTTTAGTTTCGACAGTTTTGCCCTTAGCAAGAGTAAAATATTTAATTATTTCTCCAACGTCAAATTAGATGGTGGTTAAAAATGGTGTATCTATAATGTATGGACTATTAAGGAGTATAAAAAGATAAAGAGATAAGTTTCTTAATTCTTCGTTAACTCACCAACTAAGTCCTTACAATATAACTGTATATAATAAGTATTAAAGTATATATTTATACATATATGATGATGAAATATATTTTATTGACAATAAATTTCAGGAATATCTTTGATATTATGATTTCCCTGTCGTTGTTAACACAAACACACCACTTTAAACCAGTATGGTATAGTAGATTGTATTCAAACAAAACAACTGCACCAACTTGACCCGAATCAACTTGAACGATTGCTTAAAACTACGAAAAAGCAAAACTTTCGCTGCACATCACTTACTTCAAACTCGATTCCACTGTGGCCGACATTATTAACAACACAAAAAAACTGTCTCTAACTAAATTTGCACATATAATTCCGGGTGAAATGTAAATTAAAATTAAATTTGCAAATTCGAAATGGAGAAATTCGGTCAATCGCGCAACGTTCGATTTATCGCGTTCGGCGCGGCGATGAAAGTGCAAGTATGTAGGTTGATATTCCAACACGCAACCGCCTCGCGAGCCACTCTCCTAATCACTGAGCAGCCGAAGCCTCTCATTTTCTTTGACTCTTCGATGTTTATAGAGCTGATAACTCCACGAATTTCAAATTCTAAAAAATCTAATTTGCATTAACCTCACTCGATAAATCTCTAAGTGTCTTATGCTGATATAATATTTTAATTATTAAAATTATGTAATTTGTTTTCACTTACAACTGCTGCAAAATTTTGTGTAGTTTGCGTAATGCCTGTCTATATAGTAGTAGTCCTAGTCTGTACTATATATATATATAGTACAGACTTAGAAAAATAGGTGTGTGTGTCCAGTGCTGGTGTCCAGTTTAATATATAATTTGTTTAACCAAAGATTTACCTGAAAATTAATAACTGATGAGTGGTTTATGTTTTAATGAGAACTTTACACACCATCGTCATGTAAAAATGTATAGGATATAGAAGAGTCTACTCTATATTACTATGGTTGATACCTCTTTAATAACTACATGACGCCATGGGTAAGATGTATCAGAATTTCTATTCTATTCTATTACAGAGGAAGTAGTAATCAGATACTCGTTTTATTTTAACCCAACATAGGTTAATATTAGTTAAAATATACAATACGCTATAAAACTTACTTTTAAAAATTTAATCTAATTTATTTTACATTGAAAATTTAGTTTAACCGTCAAGAGATTTTAGCTTTTTGGTCCACTTGTCTATGTGCTAAAAACTGAAACCATGTTTAGGACATGAAAATATTTTATTTGATGACAGATATTAAAACTTATGTAGGTAGCTGCCTAATGGCGCTACGAAATACTATCTCAATGGGTTTTATTACCTTTTTTTTATGTTAACTTCACTATAAGCTCCATTTCAGGTGATATTTAATCCATAAACTGTAAACTTACTGTCGAGGGGCTATCATAGCTATTTAAAATAATTCTTAAAATAAAGTTCATTTAGTTTCATCATCTCTTTGAAGTTCCACATGACATAGGATGCAAGTTAGGTGCGAATCGAGGTATACTCCGATTGTATGCAGCAATCCATCGTGAGAATATCTGGATATTAGTAAAACAAAGATCAATTTTGTTCTGTTTAGATACTTTTGTTCCTTCATCTAGTATTGATAAACCGAGTTTAGAAGTTGAAGTTTATAAAATATCAACCCCCCGTAGTTTATACATACAGCTTAGTTAGTTAGTCAGTTACGAAATAGGCACACCTACATTATGGCATTCCGATAAGAGAAGTGATGTTAGGGCCTGTCCACACGGCGTATTTTTGCGCCGACGACGACTGACGCGACTACTAGGCGCGGCGTCTGCGCCTCCGTCTCTTCGACGCGACGCGACTTTGAAGCTGATGGCTCAGTAGTGGAAGCGTCGGCTGTCAAACAAACGAACGCTGATTTGATTCCCCATGATCGGCTGGAGCTTCCTGTGAACGTAACACTGTTATCGCATTCCCAGCATGATGGTAGGGTACTTTCGTTTGACTAAGATTACCCGCCTAGTCAGCTACCAACCTCAAGTTTCTAGCTCTAGCGTGATTACATCTTCGACCACATCGTCGCTGACCATTAAGTGAAATAGACAGGCCGGTACTTGAAAGTACCTTACAGCCATGGTATGAATTTGATAACTGTGTTGCCTTCACCGGAAGCTCAAGCCTAAGCGTTACTGGGAATCGAACCAGTGTCCATCAGATTGACAGGAGACGCTGACACCGCTAGGCTATCGAAAATTAAAAATCGCGAGATTTCACGTATTAAACTAATGAATATGTGACAGGACGCATGTTGTTAACAGAAATACCTTCTGCATATATCGGTCACGGGCTATGGTTTTTAGATTTAGTAACATCGGAAACAATTAGTAAACATTGTACCTCCCATCACAATAACGAGGCTTGTGTTTGCTAAAGCACAAAACAAAGGACGGTCAAACCCAATTCATCAATGTACAAAGTTATGACCGTAGCTCAATATGGTCAACACGTGCTTGAACATGTTGCACATTTCAACTGCTCGACAAAGCAAACTTTGGGAATAGATAGCAGGTATACATTTCTTTAGTATAGATCTTTTTAGCGATCCGTACCCGTTTATAATATTGTTTGAACATCTTTGACATCATTTTCTTTTATTTTTTATTTCTTATTTCATTCTGCAGGAACTTCACTCTAATCTCACTTTAATCTCAATTATCAATAATGTAATAATGTATTGTTTTAATTATTTCATAATCATTATTATCGGTATGCTAACATTGTTATTATTAAACTGCACTAAATTATTTTTGCAGCTGTATCTTGAACCTGTGTATCGCAAGTAATAATTGAATTGATTTTAGTTTTCAAAAAGACACCCAGTGTAAGAAACGACGCCCTGTCAATAAGGACCGGTTGTATTAATTGCCATCGGATCTCGAGTTTTCTGCCCGATTTTAATTATTGCAATACAATTACAAAGGTCTTATAAAAAAAAAAAAAACACTTGTCCGAAGTTGCGGAACCCTTGGGTCACGTGAGCCTGACTCGTACATGACCGCTACATAACAAACGGTAGAGTTACCTAGAGTTCAGATGAATATTCGGTAACCATCCGTTATCCGGCCTAGATATAATCTGGCCGGATTATATATATATAAACACCGGATAATAAACGAGTATCCGGATAGATATCGGATTTTTACTTTGACTGTACATTGTTTAGCGGTCGTCGTAGCTCAGTGATCAGAGACCTGACATCTGATGCCAAGGTTCTGTTCTTCGAAGATGCATAAAGAGTATGAAAATATTAGTCACGAGTCTTGGGTCTGAGTGTGAAATCGTTTGTTCGTTAACTCGGCTGTTTTATTATTGTGTTTTGTTATCGCCTAAATTCGAAAAAAAACCATTTTTGTATATAAACAAATATGCTTTCGAATTGGTCCCATCAAATTTCATCGAAATCGATACAGTACATCTCTATATTTTAAAAAAGTGCTGGAGGTCAGTTTTTGAAGTTATTAAACGAAACTCATTCTTTTATATGTGCTTTAATATTGTACTATTTAGGTACGAGATTTGAAACAATAAAAACATTATTTATACATCACCTATGCCTTAACATAGGTAATATATGAATAATAACCCAGGTAATAAAATTTTAACACAGGTGACAGTAATTAAAACCTAATACATTTTTTACATATATGTTACATACTATGTTAAATTAAATTTACATGTAAGATTGTCTTTGTTTTATATAAATGTCTAATATAATAAATTAAATTAATAAATAGCAAGGACCCTGGAGTGTATGTAATGTTCTTTAAATGAAAAGAAATAAAAACATAATTAATAATGTTGTTCAGCTAGATTCACTTCTAAGTAAATAATTAAGTAGTGTATTAAAAAGAACAATCAACCCCAAGAGGGGTTTTGGGAGTTACATGAGCGCGAAAGATTATGTAATATATAATATAAGGGAGGATACCTTACATAATGATAAGTACTTCCAACTAGTATATGTAATGGGTAAGCTCAGGGGAACCCGTCGGATTAGTAAAAAAATAGTTTGTATTGATTATATAGATATATTATAGATATAGATAGATTATATTGATTTGCCGTGGAGTACCGGCTTAGAATAGTACCCCCCCATGTCTTCCCGTGGGTGTCGTAAGAGTCGACTAAGGGATCACGTACCAGAAGGATGGGCAGCAGCACCTTCTGAGGGTCGTATTTTATATACTGCGCTCGCCAACCCGCCTGCCAAGCGTGGCGAGTATTGGCAAACCCCCCCCATTATGATTAAACAAAATTCGACCAGGCCCCCAGTCCCCGGCAGCTCCGCTAATGCTGGCTCCGGTAGCGGCCAGTGTAACGGTGGAGCAGGGGGTGCTAAGAATCTCCGGCAGATTCCCGGCTACCACTCCCTGAAAAAACGACCTCTGGCCCTGGTAACACACAATATAAGATCTTTGTTGGCAGACGAGAAGATCGTCGAACTGGAAGAAGAAATGAGTAAGTTACACTGGGATATCTTAGGGTTATGTGAAGTCCGTAGAGAGGGTGAGGACACCATAACTCTCAAATCCGGTAACTTGCTCTACTACCGGGAAGGCGACCAAAAGTCCCAAGGTGGTGTCGGATTTATCGTTCGCAAGTCCCTCGCTAACAACATCATCACCATCGACAGCGTTTCGAGCAGGGTGGCATACCTAATACTCAGAATATCAAGCAGATATTCGTTGAAGGTCATTCAGGTATATGCACCGACCTCGAAACTCGGAACCGATGAGGAGGTAGAGGCTATGTATGAGGACATTAGTAGGGCCATACATACCTCCAAGACCCATTACAATGTTGTTATGGGGGACTTTAACGCAAAGTTGGGCGAAAGAAGTGATGGAGAGTTGAGAGTGGGGCAATTTGGTTATGGACAACGGAACCCTAGGGGACAGAGGCTGGCCGACTTCATGGAGAAAGAGGGACTCTTTATGATGAACTCTTTCTTTCAGAAGCCGCCTCAAAGGAAATGGACCTGGTTGAGCCCCAACGGTTCCACAAGAAATGAGATCGATTTCATCATGACCACCAAGAAACAAATATTCAATGATGTCTCTGTGATCAACATGGTCAAAACCGGTAGTGATCACCGCATGGTAAGAGGCACATTGAATATTAATGTTAAACTTGAGAGGTCCCGTTTGATGAAATCCACGCTCCGACCTCAAAATGTCCATATCCAAAACCCCGAGAGCTTTCAACTTGAGTTATCCAATCGCTTTGCTTGCCTTGAGAACTTTGCGTCGGTGAACGAGACCAACAACAGGTTTGTAGAAACTGTCCACGAAGTGGGGTCTAAGTTCTTTAAGCCCCGCCGTACAAATAGACCTCAAAAACTCTCCAGCCATACCCTCGACCTCATGGCTGAACGACGCTCGTTGCAACTGCAATCATCCGATGATGCTGCGTCATATAGGCAGCTCAATAGACGAATATGGAAATCCTTGCGACACGACATCCGTACCTTTAGTACAAATCGTATTAAAGATACGATCGAACGGAGAAAAGGCTCCAAAGTGTTTGCAAGAGACAGGTCTATTGGGCAAAGCCAGATGACTAAGCTGAAGAGAGATGATGGCAGTATAGCGTCGACCAAAGCAGAGGTGCTTGGAGAGATCGAGAGGTTCTATGGACAGCTATACACTTCGGTCGCTAAACCTGTTGACAGCTTGGCCAAAGACCCAAGAGCCAAGCTGACCCGGCACTATACCGAAGACATCCCGGACATCAGCCTATACGAGATTAGGATGGCTCTGAAGCAGCTTAAAAACAACAAGGCACCGGGTGACGACGGAATCACATCAGAGCTTCTGAAAGCGGGTGGATCACCGATACTGAAAGTCCTTCAGAAGCTCTTTAATTCCATTGTCCTCGAAGGGTCAACGCCGGAAGCATGGAACAGAAGCGTAGTGGTGTTGTTCTTTAAGAAGGGTGACAACACATTGCTTAAGAACTACAGACCCATTTCGCTTCTGAGCCATGTTTACAAGCTGTTTTCAAGAGTCATCGCGAATCGTCTCGAACGCAGGCTTGATGACTTCCAGCCTCCCGAACAAGCCGGTTTCCGAAAAGGCTACAGCACCATAGACCACATCCATACGCTGCGGCAAGTTATACAGAAGACCGAAGAGTATAACTTGCCCTTATGTTTAGCGTTTGTGGACTATGAGAAAGCCTTTGATTCGATCGAGACGTGGGCGGTGCTTGAGTCTCTCCAGCGGTGCCGTATTGACCATCGGTATATCGAAGTGCTGAAGTGTTTGTACAATAACGCCACCATGTCGGTCCGAGTACAAGAGCAAATTTCGAGGGCGATTCCATTGCAACGAGGCGTGAGACAGGGAGACGTTATTTCTCCGAAACTGTTCACTGCCGCATTGGAAGACGCCTTCAAGCTCTTGGAATGGCAAGGATTCGGCATCAACATCAACGGCGAGTACATCACTCACCTTCGGTTTGCCGACGATATTGTGGTCATGGCAGAATCCATGGAAGACCTCAGCACGATGCTCGAAGGCCTCAACAGAGTTTCCCTAAGGGTGGGCCTTAAAATGAACATGGACAAGACGAAAATTATGTCAAATGCCCATGTTGCGCCCGCCCCCATATCAATTGGGAACTCGACTCTCAAAGTTGTTGACCATTACATCTACCTAGGACATACAGTCCAATTAGGTAAGTCCAACTTTGAGAAAGAGGCCAATCGTCGAATCCAACTCGGCTGGGCAGCGTTCGGAAAGCTCCGAGACATCTTCTCGTCCAAAATACCGCAATGCCTGAAAACGAGGGTCTTCGAACAATGTGTGTTACCAGTGATGACTTACGGATCTGAAACGTGGTCTCTGACTATAGGCCTTCTGAACAGGCTCAGAGTCGCACAACGAGCTATGGAGAGGGCTATGCTCGGGGTTTCTCTACGTGATCGAATCAGAAATGAGGAGATCCGTAGAAGAACGAAAGTCACCGACATAGCCCAGCGGATTAGCAAGTTGAAGTGGCAGTGGGCAGGGCATATAGTTCGAAGAACCGATGGCCGTTGGGGCCGAAAGGTTCTCGAATGGAGACCACGGACTGGCAAGCGCAGCATAGGACGGCCACCGACTAGGTGGACAGACGACCTGACTAAGATCGCAGGCAAGGGCTGGATGCGGGCCGCTTCCAACCGGTCCTTGTGGAAATCAATGGGGGAGGCCTTTGTCCAGCAGTGGACGTCCTATGGCTGAGATGATGATGATGATGATGATGATATAGATATACTCGAGCTTGTCAGACTAAGATAAGGGGGGTTAATTACTAGTTAAGAAATATAAATTTTGCTAATCTGACGAGCGTAACCTAAAGAGGTGGGAGGTTAGTAAAGTTGCAGAAATAAAGCGTTGCCTTGACTTATGCGAACGCGGTTATTTTTTTATTTATTTTAAAAGTAACATCAAAATTACAAATCATTTATAAACTGACGAATTCCGCAAGCCGAAAGTAATAAAATTCGTCAATTATGATCAGTGTGTGCAAAAGGGTAAAGGTATGTATGCTTTATTATTATTCCGGTCCTCTTCAGGTATTCACAGGGTGCGATTACAGTACGGCACTTTACAGACGAGGCCAAAAAAAACCTCTGCAATTTTTTATGGTTTCGGATGACTTTTGCTATTTTTTTTTTGGTAACAAAATAATTATTTAGATGAATGTCTTAACATTTTATAACGTTTATCTGTAACTTTGATGGTTTAAAAAAATTAGCTGATTTCAACCTTGCAAGAATGGAAATCTTGAACAAGACAAAGTTAAAGATACGTATCAGACCTTCTCCTTTAACGTCCGTAATTATGATGCTTGTTGCTTGCCGCCTTACTGCTCGGAGCTAGGTTAGCATTTTTTGCGTATACGCGTATAGGGGAGGACAATTAATGTGGATGGAAAATATGAAATGACTTGGTTCGCCAACAATCGATTAGCCGATGCATACGAAGATGTTCTCATAACACCAGTATATATCTTTTTAATTATGTAATAACACACTTTTCATGACATCAAAAAATAGTTTTAACCCCCTTTATGATTTTTTGTTACAGATACGGAAACTGCAAGAGATATAGAAGTTCCTATGGAATATCTTATTTTGGAATATGACAATTACTTGGAAGACGTCAAAGTTTGAAAATTAAATTATAGTTATTTATATGACGATAAAAATAAATTATATTTGTAAATATATTATTAATTTTTATGTCCTTTTATTGGTGGTATTTTTTTCATGACTGTGACATCACTACAAACCTTCTGCTAATCTGACGCGCTCGAGTATTTCAAAATGGCAATTTATTTTACCTCTTCAGGAATTCGCTGCGAGCTTGCGTCACTCTCTAATTGTCAGTCTAAGAAGTGGAAGCATCTATCTATAAGGTTCACTGCACAGCCACCTCACTACACACCACTATAAATACCAGACCTAACCTATCAATATCTGACACTCTTGAGTATTTCCATGTTATTGCTTTTTTTTACAATTTTGATTCTGAACTAACTAATGATCTGTGTACGCCCCCTACCGCTGAAAGTAGAAATATTGTGGACCATTTATTCTTCGTCTATAATCTACCAAATCAAATAGGTTTCCGCGACGCTAGAGAAAAAAAAAATTGCATCTTGGGCATCCGTAGCTATGACTCACTAGCAATGACCTCATATCAGGTAAAATATATAAGTTAACTATAGGGTCTATAGGTATGTTAGCTTCTGTATCATTTGTTGAGACTTCATTCAGGTGATTATCTGTGGTCTTTCTTCTTGATACACGACGTATTGGACTTCGACGCTCTCTTGGATTACTTGGACAGTGTTGAAAACTAGGAATAGCAGGTAGATGTTGAGACCTGAAAAATTTAAATTGCCATTTGAAAATATCGATTACAAAAAATTTGCTAAATATTCTTAAATTAGAATGAAAGCGAATCAAAACCGCTTTAAATTTAATAAAAATAAAAGAAAGCACTCTGTCTTAACAGACGTTCTAACTATAAATACTGAATTCGACTTGGTATTTAAACCGCACTAATATTATACAGGCAAGGGCTGGACGCGGGCCGCTTGCAACTGGTCCTTGTGGAAATCAATGAAGGAAGCCTATGTCTGAGATGATGATGATGATGAATATTGTAAAGGCGAGAGTATGTCTGTTTGTCGTCCGTATTTTCTATCCTCTTTCCAGCGTGATTTACATTTTTAACAACGTTACGCATCTTAATACCCTCTTGTGCATTTTACAAGTGCTTGAATCATATGGGATTAATTTTCACTCACAAATACAGCCAAAAATTATAGCTATATATTACAAAAAAAAATATTGATGATGAGCCATTTTATTAGAGCGTGATAGATAATACGAACATTCGGCCGGTGCCGATGACACCGCCCGATGTTCAATACTGTCTCACTCGCACCAATGGCTCGGCACGTCTTTTCACCCTTGTCTAATTGAGACTGTCTAGTTAAATATACACTACAGCTCATAGCTATATACATATACAGTAACACCAAGTCTAGCTAACACACAGATGTGTGTTTTTCACTTCAGTTTCCAAGCATGCGATTGAACGCCATCCCAAGCGCTAAACATGGGATTGGGACACTTAGGATGTCGTGCAATCACATGCACATGTTAGAACTTCACCTATTTTTTACCCTTAAGGTGATAATGTCATGGTTGAGAATGGGTCCTGTATATCGGACCCAAATACACTCAAGTAGACTCAGCAACATTATAATTCATCAAGTTGCAAGTTTTGGATTACACACCGCGTATCCAATTTCTTTGCATGTCGAAATTTAACAATGCCACATCAAAAATATTGTGTAACTTATTTGACCTTGCTTACAATGGATTCTGTGTAATAAAAATATGAATAGACAAACAAATATTACTACCCAACCAAATATTGAAACGAGGCTTACTTAATTTTTTAAGGTACCTATGCGTTTATTCAAATTCAAATTCAAATGTGTTTATTTCAGATAACAATTGATCCATTTTGTTAGTGAACTTAAACATAGGACTTATAAACTATGGTTATTGTGATGGCATACAAAATAATTTCTACGAGGGATCACGTGAGAAGTCATCGTATGTATGAGATGCCTCAGTACAGGCGCTTTCGAGTCTTCAGCCACTGCTTTCAGGATGGTGTTCGTACTCCCCCGGTTACAGTTGTAAAAAGTAACAAATGGAGCAAAATTTATATTCCTAAGACTCGGCTGTCCGTCAGACTGTAAGACTATATCTCATCATCATCTCAGCCGTAGGACGTACACTGCTGGACATAGGCCTCCCTCATTGATTTCCACAAGGACCTGTTGGAAGCGGCCCGCATCCAGCCCTTGCCTGCGATCTTAGTCAGGTCGTCTGTCCACCTGGTCGGTGGCCGTCCTATGCTGCTCTTGCCAGTCCGTGGCCTCCATTCGAGAACTTTTCTGCCCCAATGGCCATCAGTTCTTCGAGCTATGTGCCCTGCCAACTGCCACTTCAACTTGCTAATCCGCTGGGCTATATCGGTGACTTGCGTTCTTCTACGGATCTTCTCATTTCTGATTCGATCACGTAGAGAAACCCCGAGCATAGCGCTCTCCATAGCTCGTTGTGCGACTCTGAGCCTGCTCAGAAGACTAGAAAGACTATATCTAATAAACAGAAATAGAGATATTTTGAAAAGTGTTTAAGTGTAAGTACTAATGCCCTATAACAAAATACTACCCATCACCAGTTACGCCACTTTTGTCCGTCGGCATAGACTTATAAACTTTTTGGTGCTTGTCACAAACGATTTTTAGCTAGTACTTACTTAAAAAAAACAGATAGACCATGTTCTCCCCGTACTGCTGGTAGTCAAAGTAGATTAAGTCCAGGCTCAAGGTCACCAGCTGAAACACCACTCCAAAGTAGAAGTAGAACTGCAGAAGGAGCTTATTTTTCTGGAATAGAGAAGCAATGGCAGTAGATAACCCGCGTCACGGTATGCCAGGAGAAGCAATGCGTTGTAACCATAATGACAAGTGCGATTACATTACAGAGGCTCGCGGGTGTTTACAGGCAGAGAGAGCGGGACAAATCATGATACGTGTTTAATGAAAATATTACAAATTTGTACTTTTTACAGGTGACCTACGCGCTCAAATAAATATCTAATTACATTTTTAGAATTTTGTATTACTTTCTTCTGGTGTAAGACACAGTTCAAGCGCATTTGTCATTACCGGCGCGAGAGTCTTTGATAAAGGCAAAATATTTTCACTAGAAAATAATTCTTCACTAATACAATCAATGTAATCAATGCAAATTAAATCCAATTTTATTCCATAAACTTTCACGAACTGTTCATAATAGGTATTTTTCAAATTTTATTAAACATGTATGGGCTTTCAACAAAATAAGCTGGAAAGACTAAAAATTGTCCAGCAAATGGTCAAGCCTTATATACAATTTCATAGACATAACTTTCTTAGTAATAATAAAAATAACAAAAATGTAGAAGATGTAAAATTGAAATTAATCTAACTCTAGTTTTTTGCCAAAAGCCGATCCCAACTTGGCGTAAAATGCTGGTTATTAAAAAACCAGCGCTGGTCTTCCGTCGGGACCGGCAAGTGCACGTATGAATGTACATACTGTACATAGTATACATGTACATCACTAAACAGGTGAACATGATATTTTGTACACAAACAATACGATTGTTATACAAAAATAATACTTCCTTAAGTAATATATTAGTTGTTTTAAATTTTTAGAAAATTAAAAATACCTTTGCTCTTAACCATTTTTGTTATTAAATACGTGGCAAACAAGCAGTCAGAATGCCTAATGGTAAGCGATCACTGTCGCCTATGGATATCTGTAATACTGAGGTATTTTTATTACGCTACGTTGCCAATCCTTTTTAAAAGCCTGTTAACTCTCCTTTTGAAGAATCCTATACTGTACATATTCAGGAATACCGAGGGAGGAAGCTCGTTCCACATTTTGCAGGTATATGGCAAAAACGATCGCTTGAATCGCCCACTATGTGAATTATATTTGCTAATTATGTGTGGGTGAGCTTATAAGCGATTTCGTCCGTAAAATCTTGGTGCTGGAATAAACTTGCTGTTCTTCAGAGCACTACCCGTTGTATATACGGTAGAAAATATAACAAGCAGCGACTTAGGGTGTCCTCAAACCTTTGAGTATACAGCCCAAGCTGGTTTATTTGTCTGAGCCACAGACGCACGGAGGTGCTCTATTGAAAATGCAACTAGTGGTCACCCATCTAAAGTATGTCTGAGGAGTACCTACGTTGCTTAACGCAGTTGATCGCATGAGCTTCGTGTAAGTTACAACAAAAATCTGGTATAAAATAACGCATTCCATTCAGTACTGTAGGAGAATCGGAAATCCATAGATCCCTAAACTCCTATAAGTTTACCAGTCACAATGACGAACCCTAGACTTATCATGTCAGAGTTTGCGCTAGCGTTGCGCGTTGGAAAGTGGGGTAGGGTGGACGGTAGTGGGTAGATGGGATCATCTCACAATGCAAAAGAATTTAGGTACCTTATGAGCCCCGATCAACAGGATGATGGTCATGACCACATCAGTGGACATGAAGGCGATAGTCAGAGGCAGGTGTAGCTTCGGGTCAATGATGTGGTCGTCCACCGTCGATGGTGCATCTGAGGCTAGGTGATCCACCAGCAGAAATATAAGGATGGGCAAGGACAGCAGCGACAACACCTAAAAGAAAAATAAATTACATGGTACGAAAATAACACGTCAATTCTGTGATTTTTAGTACAAACTATACTAGCTGTTCACCCCACTCACGCACGGCTAAAAAATTTTTAAATTAAAAATAATGAGGATGACTATTTAAAAAAAAATATAGCCTATATCACCCGGGGATAGCTTCGCGAAATTTGGGCTTCTACATGTCCATATGAATATATTATTATATATTATCCCAGCGGATTAGCAAGTTGAAGTGGCAGTGGGCAGGGCACATAGCTCGAAGAACTGATGGCCGTTGGGGCCGAAAAGTTCCAGAATGGAGACCACGGACTGGCAAGTGCAGCATAGAACGGCCACCGACCAGGTGGACAGACGACCTGACTAAGATCGCAGGCAAGGGCTGGATGCGGGCCGCTTCCAACAGGTCCTTGTGGAAATCAATGGGGGAGGCTATGTCCAGCAGTGGACGTCCTATGGCTGAGATGATGATGATGATGATGATATGAATATAATTAAGCACACGTAGTTTTATGTGTTTACGTTAAAGAGGTTTTGAGTTATAGAAGTGTCAAAAGTGGCACCAAGTGGTTTGTGTAATATTACACTCGGCGATGGCTAGCCATTTCCTTTGCTGGAACTTGGCTTGACACGCCGCCGCGTGTCTAGATGTTGCAACATTTGAACGACTATTACGGCCTACTATTATTTTACTACATCCATACAAGTACTTCTTAAACCAGTGCCATAGTCTTAAATAAGCTATAGTATTGGATATTATTTATTTATTATGTTCATTTTTCTAATTAAATTCGTTAAAAAATAACATTACTTGTACGTACCAACTTACATAGTACATTTTAAAATGTTTTTTTTTTTTTTTTTTATGGGACAACATTAACATAACAACAACAGAAAATGGCAAGCGAAATGATGATATCTAATAAATCAACTCCAAGGTTTTTTGTTTTACCTTAAATAACAAACCAAGTGAAATAAATCTGTGTAAGGAAAATACTCACCAAATTAACATATCCGAAAATGGTAACACCTTTACGAATCGGCACGCAGAAACAGCACTTTCTAACCACAGGCAACTTTGGCCATTTGCACTTGCAAAAATCAAACATTTTGTTACAAATCAACTATAAACTGAAGTAAATTCGAAAAACATTGAACGTCTGAAGTTTTATACTTCGCGATGTGAACTAGCCATAGGTGTGAACCATTACTGTAAAATAAATATATTGAAAGAATCAAAAACAACCTCACTATTTATTAAATTGGAGTCCAAAAAAATGAGTTGACTTGTGACGAGAAGAGTCTTCTCGTGACTACAACGAATCCAACGGTAGAATCCAATGCAATGGTAGAAACGTCGATGTAAATAAACTACACAATATTTCCACGCGATCAAGTCCAGATTTATTAACGACTTGTCTTTAGGCTAATGGATATTTAAAAAAAACCAGAGTTAACCTTACTCAATTTGGATTTAGTAATATCTGCAGGATCTGAAACTCGGCAAACCTCAATATTACATGAATTTTGACTAACTCCAAATGAATCTTAGTTAACATTTCTGTTATGATTAAGATTAATGTTTAAGTGCAAGATAAAGGGTTTTATATCTTTCGAACTACGTGAATGTTTATCGTATTATATAATAAATACCGTATTATGTTTTATTGTCACTCTCACACGGGTCACCAAAATTACGTCAAAAACACTTTTAAAAGCAACCTTTATAAAGGCCTTCTCGCTGAACCACTAGTTACCCAACCTTTCTGTTTTGACTTTGATTGTCTTATGTTTATCTTAAAATAATACGAAAATCTCAGACGGCGATCCATATCAAATGCTGTAACTAAGTGAACAAGAATGGTCATCCCGACATTGCTTCCTTTAGGAGGTCGCGTAAATAGAGCTCTTCCTGCATTTCAGTCCAACTACATCAGTAACTCTTTGCGTACCCTGTCACAATAATAAATTTGACAATTTATTGAAATACTTATGCGACAGTGAAAAATTCTTATTGTGATATGATACTAAATTGTTTATGAAAATCTGAACTGTTTTAATAATGTTGATTAACTAGTTAGGTAGTTTGAGAGTCAAAGATGCGTTGGTTAAAAAGGCGTTATGTAGGAAGTCATTGTTAACCGTCAACATGATTCTTAACTATCATAGCAATAGTTTTCTATTGAAGTAGTATTAGTGCACGGTGTTATTTTGATCTTCGTCTTACGGAACTGAAACGTGGTCTCTGACTATGGGCCTTCTGAGCAGGCTCAAGAGTCGCACGATCTATGAAGAAGGCCTGCTCGGGATTACTCTACGCGATCGAATCATAAATGAGGAGGCTGATTCTCCTCATTTATGATTCGAACTACATGGGAGCGTATATCCCATGATATACGCTCCTATATCATGGGAACGTATCCTCCCATGATATAGGAAGATACGTTATCCTCCTATATCATAAATCATCACGATATGTTGTGCAGACTAAAACTATCCGCAATAAAACTTTACTAATATTATAAATTGCGTTTTAAAGAGTTTTACGAATTTAAATTAAAGCGGAAACAGAATATGAGATACTTTCATTTAAAGCATTTTAGCTTGTTTGAGTGATTAATAAAATTACGGTCATTAGTCACTGACACCCACGTTAGATAGTGACAAAGAAAAAGCACTTGTATTGGCTTGCCCATATCTTAAAAGGTAATAAGGCTATTTGAATCACTGCGAATTTAAGTCGTTGAGAATACGTGAAATAAGGAAATCATTTACGATTTTATAGATATTTATTTACATACATATATTTACCATATTATTTCATATATTATTAATAATCCTTGAGTATTTTCATTTTATTTTGTTCCTACATGTCTATTAAACTTAAAAAAATATGCTAATTTATAAGTGAAAAAATATTTTCGAGCGACCACATCTTTTGTCATACCAAAAATGGTTGCTTGTTTTTTCCTTATAAATATTTACTTAAATTCGTACAAATTTCATTCATACAAAAAATCCTTAAGCGAATACATTATGTATTTATACTCATTTTCGGGTAATTTAAGCGCCAAGATGTTCTTCATCAATGTCATGGTCTGTAAGGTCCTCTTTGCTTTGCATTTTGACAAATTCATATTGTCGTCTGTTTCGTAGTTTTATTATTTCACTGTTCAAAGTCAAGATTATGCACACGTCCAAACCTAAAATACATAAAATTGATTAATTTATGTGTATGACTGGTTTCACATCGTCAAAAGACTTATCTTGGATACTACAACGCATACAATATGGGATTTTACAGAATTATTATTTTAAAGATTATCAGTCTCAGATAGAATAGTACAATAAAGGACATCTGTCTGAAAGAGATCGCTTTCTTGCGTTAAGACCGCCGATTGTACGTAATTATTTGCAAGTATAAATAGTTATTGTTAATTTTATGTTGTATTGATGTATTTATATATAATGTACCATAAAGATTGATCTATCCATCTAATTTAACGCCAAAAAAGATCAACTATTTTAATCCCACTAATATTATAAAGGCTTAAGTTTGTATGTGTGTATGTTTGATACTCCTTCACGCTGAAACGACTGTACCGATTTAGATGAAATTTAGGAGATAGAATAAACCCTGGATATAAACCATGTGCTACTTTTATCCCGGAAAAAGTACAGTTCGCGTTGGATATTTTATTTTATATTTATACTGTATAGAGCGTTTGACCACTATCTCACCTGATGGTCAGTGATGATGTGGTCGAAGATGTTATCACGCTAGACCTACAATGCTTACTGGCTCGCTGGATAATTGAAGTAGCGGGAAAACCGTAATCCACGCGGGTGAAACCACGGGGCGCTATTGTATATTATAATTATTATTATTCCCGCAGAGCTGTAGCAACTATAGACAAAACTCGTTTTTTATAAGATCTGCATATATAGTAAACAGACTGGTCAACTTTGCGGAGTTTGATCTGTTCAATTCTTCTCCAAATGCAGTTAGAAATAGATTGACCCAAAACTGGTTTGGTGCTGTTCCCTAACTGTCTTGTTTCCTATATTTGATATTATGCTGAACAATATCTGTTTTTTGTACATATTAGACTCGTGATACGTTGTCAAGCAAACAAGATTACTATAGGTTTTTTATGCGAAAACAATTTAATGGTGCATAGAATCTTATATTTTATCACATTAGATATTCTACACTGTTTGTTTTCCGATGAAAATAAAATAAAATAATTTTCACATACCTACCCAGTGTCACAATCACAATTAAAACGAATCTAACGACATCTCTCAAGCTTCAATGAATCAAGCCGTTTACGTTCCAGAGTGCCGTATACATACTGTGCCACACACAGGTATCAACATGGTTACAAAAGTAACCCAAAAAACCGATTACCATTAAACACCTTTTATCGGGTAAATATACTTAAAGGATTGGCTTAACCAATTTGGGCTCAAATTTAAAATGTTAAGCGTATCTAGGTAATATACCGTATTAAACATATATTGTAATAATAAGTACTCACATGCGTTGATTATTAAACAGCCTGTTGTGATTAATATATAAGTGTCAAACAGATTGGTCATACATATATAAATAGTAAAACCAACCATGAAGACTATGCTCACGGTGACCATGTAAAAACTATAATAGTAAAACACGTACAACCCTTTGAGATTTTTCTGAAAAAAAAAAGAGAGTTTGTGAACTTCATCAGACACATCACTAAAATTAAAACTAATTAGGTAGGTACATAAAATACGTATAAATGATACTCGCGATAAAAAATTGGGGGTAAGAGGGTGACAAACACTTTGCGATCTACTTTCAGAAAATTCATAATAATTAGGCAAACCGTTTCAGAGGGGTTCGATAGCAAACACTGTTACATGATATTTTTATTTAAGTAGGCAGAGGTACCACTTAACATCCTGTGAGCCTTTGCTTGTTTCGTCACATGTTGAAATTATTTGTAACGAAAGTATCATTGATTCTTTTTGGATTAGTTGCGATGCCTGCAACTCATAGATAACTTACTTTCTATAGCGCTAAGATATACTTAAGTACAAAGACTTACCGTACACAGTCCAATGAAAAATGCTAACAAAAAACCTGTATCGATGAGAAGTATTAGAGTTATTATGAGAAAGGCATGCGTCGGAGTGAAAGTTTTAAACGAAAATACGTAATAATATTGAAAGCTGCTCAAGATTATCATAAGCCATATGAGGTATGCTAATACAGCGATGTCGACCATCTGAAACAAAAACATAGATTATTCTCTTGATAAGAATGATTTTGTCAAATGCTCATTTAGATATTGGAAAAGAATAGATGGCGTTATTCGTAATATATAGGCATTGGACAAATATGAAAGATGGCGTTGTCAATGCGTTTCAGATATTTTAAGTAGATGGCGCTAAAAAGTGTTGATTTTACAAGATTTGACTAGTAGACTTGATTGGTTAACTAAGTGGAGGTAAGAAATGGCAAGTGGTATCCGATTTGGACCAACAAGCAAGCTTAGTGTAGTCTAACAGCGGGAGCATGGGACCAGCCGGTCCCGACGATCACTTATGAGCGGGTGCTCTCGTCGTCCAAGAGTTACCTTGTCAAATGGAGTCTCCAATTGCCGTATTATGAGGCGAGTAGCAGTGAAATATTTATCTCAGCCATAGGACGTCCACAGCTGGACATATGCCTCCCCCATTGGTTTCCACAAGGACCAGTTGGAAGCCGAATATTGTAAGTGATTAATTGTATTGCTTTCTAACTGTTCTGCCCTATAATCTTGTGTGCTCTATTCCGTGCTTAAAATGGAAGAAACGCGGAGGGAGGAGAGCGTTGTCCGGACGTAGAAGTTACCTTTAATCCCGGCCCTGGGTTGTATCTATCTCTGCGGACAAGACCAGGGCCTGTCTTTCTCCGCGCAGCTCGCCAATTTTTCCGCTATGATTTGTATGAACAATCCAACGGATAAACTGTTAGTAGCTAGTGATTTCAACTTAAGTGACATGTGGTCCCCGTTTGGAAATAAAAGCTACCTTACACAATCGTTTTGTAACAGTAATCAGGATGATGCCGACACTGTCAAAAAAAGACAGGAGTGCATTGTATAAAGTGCACAAAGTCACGCAAAGTGAAGTTGAGACGGCTAAGATCGAGCTGTTAGTTTTTGAATACTTTCTCTTCTTTTTTTATTAAAGTGATTTAAAATATGCATACTTATGTGTCTCATTTAAAGTCATTTTCGTAATTTGGCAATGTTCACCTCGGCGGACATGCAAAAACATTATCTAATCCCAACGTAATGGGCGAAGTACTTTTTTAGTGTCATAAATACGCAGCGCCTCTATCTTAAGTTTGTTGAAAACGTAGAGGGACTAGAGTTGAACTCGTAAGAAAACATTTTCAAACAGGCATTCAATTTAATTCTATTGCATTCCAGTAGATGGCTGTTTTACCAATACCTTTTGATAATGAAAATGTGAATAGAAATAAAGAGGGTTCTGTCAAATGTACTACATACCTAGTGCTACCTAGTTACTTTACGATAAATAATACACAGTTTTTATTCCTCTACTACAGAACAAAATCCTAAGTAGGTAGATACTAAGCAAAGCTGTAATTGCAGTATTATCAAACAATTATATACTTACCTAAAACAACGAAATATTTTACTCACCGCTTTTACACACGCCCAAGTCTGCAAACATGACTGTAAAGGTATACAGAAACAACACTTTTTAAAAAGCGGCTCTTCTCTTGTTATCATTTTGTTTACAAATAAAGAGATCGTCATGGTGTGAGCTTAATGCGCGTTCCAATTCAATACTGGTTTACTACACGGTCATAGGTAGAAGGTACCTATTTATCTACTATGATGGAGGTCATTGTATCGACGAGTTTTTGCAAAGCTTTTGTAGTTCACTGTGATACTAAGGCATAATATATGGATTATATAATATTTATTTTGTAAAAATGTGATTATAAACTACTAGCGCTCCGCCCCTAGTTAACACGGGTAAAAAAATTAAAAAAATACCTTATTTTTTGAAAATATACTATAGCCTATGTCACCCGGGGAAAGTGTAGCTTCCCAACAGTGAAAGACTTTTCCAAATAAGTTCAGTAGTTTCGGAGCCTATTCAATGCAAACAAACAAAACAATCAAGTCATTCGTCTTTGTGGTTTTTTTATAAACCATTTGTTTATTTAATATATAAGTACAGTCGACTCTCGTTAATTCAAACCTGCGATAATTCGAACCTCTCTATACCTAATTCAAAGTTGTCACGAGTTCCCTAGAAAATCTCTTTATTTTTCGTACTAAATCAATACATTTTCATGCTCTTGGTAATTCGAGCGAAAAAGTTATGGCTACGTAACAAAAGGACGCGTTAATTCGAACTTATCGACGTCAAACACTCGACAACCCGTAAAGGATAAGTCACTTGATCCTCTTATAAAAAAGTCCGAGTAATCCATCGAGCTGCTGATCAGTTCAAACTTGCATACCCGTACACGAGCATTTGTTTTTGTAATTATTAGTTAGAGACACACTTCCTCTACAACCGAAATAGTAGAGGGAGCGAGAAGAAAAGTGATGTTGCATACGAATTTAAGATTCTTCCCGAACAATTTTGATACTTCAAACTTTCGATAATTCGTAATATTTTAAGAGTTCCTCAAGTTTTGAATTAACGAGAGTCGACTGTATATTATTTAACACAGAAAAAAGACGATTTTGATTTTTATTGATGTCTCGATATTTCGGTGCGGCTCCACGCACCATGATCACGGAGAGACTGAAGAAAGCGGTAGATGTATAAAATATATTACCATTAGCTGTGCCCCGCGGTTTTAGGCGCGCGTGATTGATGATGATATATATCACGGCTACCTATATGTTATTCCGGGACTTGAAGTATCTACATACCAAATTTCATCCAAATGCGGACAGCCGTTTGAGCGTGATTGAGTAACGAACACCCATACATCTATACAAACATACGCGTTTATAATATTACTAGCTGCGCCCCGCGGTTTTACCCGCGTGGTGATGATGAAAAGTGTATGTATAGTATGTGTTATTCTAGGACCTGAAGTATCTACATACCAAATTTCATCCAAATCCGTTCAACCGTTTGAGTGTGATTCACATTTATAATATTAGTGGGATGTTGAGGACGAACATATCTGTCTACCTTTTTTTTAGTCTTTTGCTACGGGTACCACTGGCACTAGAACTTGATTGCAAGTTTCTCACACACACACTTTATAACTGCGAATATTTCTACGGTCACAATGGGCGCGCGTATTGATTTTTGTGCACCCTAATACTGGATTTCATATAGTTGAGAGCTGGAAATCATCACTTTTGTTAAAGTTCTCGTATTTTTTGATCTCGATTGCCTCTTTAACCAGATGTAGGGGCGCTCAGTAGGCGCGCGCAGATTGTGACCGTAGGAATGTATTGTCAGTCAATATTTTTGGGATTAAAAGTAGCCTATGTGTTATTCCAGGGTATAAGCTATCTTCATTACAAATGTCGTACAAATCTGTTCTGTTGATTCAGCGTGAAAGAGTAACAAACATAGAAACAACAAATACACTTTCGCGTTTAAAATATGAATGTGATTAGTGATTACTATATCAAATATTTGGGTTATTACTATATCAAATATTTGGCTCAACGCATCAGCATTGCAATTCAACAGAGCAGTGGTGCAGAATTGTCGGTTAAACTTAGGTGAGTTTAACTCAAATGCTTTGACCCGCAATTATAAATAATATATATTTGCTGTTTGATAGTGTACACTTTCGAGGCGGACCCGTTTAAATTTCATCAAAATCGGTTAAGCGCTTTTTGGGTTGCATACCAATAACTGAAAAGTGCTAAGCATACGTGGATGGTATTATAGTTGCGGGTGGAGTAATCGGTGAACACGTTGTCGTGATGGTACCAGCCTAGAATAGTACTCCCCCATCTCTTCCCGTGGGTGCTGTAAGAGTCGGCTAAGAGATCACGTACCAGAAGGTGGGTAGCAGCGCTTTCTGACAATCGGAAATCATACTGCGTCGCCAACCCGCCTGCCAAGCGTGGGGAGTATTGGCAAATCCCCCCTATATGGGGTAGGCATTTGTCCAGCAGTGGACGTCCTATGGCTGAGATGGTGGTGGTGATATATAAAATATATAGGCGAGTAACGGCTAGTGGCTTGCTCAAATATAATTGAGCTGCAGTATGATTGTTATTAAGTACTTAATTAGAAACATTTCATTTTAATGAATGCATCGACACATTTGAATAAATAAATGTATTGGACATCACATATTACAAAGTTTCGCATTTATTTAGTATGAACACATTTTTTTATTTTTGAAGTACAATACTTATGAGTATATAATATTAGCTCTCTATGTGACAGTTCGCCCGGGGAAGTTCTGCCATCATATCTATTTCTACCGCCAGGCAGTAGTGTTCGCATTACCTACTGTGTTCCGGTTCAAAGGGTATGGTTTCCGATGAAATCACTGGCACATGACACTTATTAACATTTATCCTCGGGTAGGCTCAACAGGCGCAGTGCAGTTATTTAAGAAATTGTATCTGTCTATAGGCAGAGGTTACTACTTAACATCAGTGGCGGATTTACCAGCAGGCTGAGTAGGCTGGACTATAGGGCGGCAGTTTTTGGGGGCGGTGAAACTGACCCGAAATTTTTTGTTTGTCGTTCAGAGATAAATAAACAGCCGTGTTCTCGTGTACGATTTATACAAGTATATCATCGTAAAAAAAGACAATGTAAAACCTTCACGGATTATTTAATTTAATTGTTACCATGAAGCGGATTGTTAGCATAAGTTACATTATATAAAATTATAGGAATTTTATTCATATAATTTTAAGCTCAGTACTATAAAAAGTATTTAAAAACTTTACCGAATGAAAATTATTATGTGTAAGCTTGAAATGTTCATATTGGATTTAAAGGTAATATTAATCTTATCGTATAGGACTTATAAGATTAAGCTTTTCAAATACACCCAAAAACTTGCCTTTTGGCGGCAAATGCGTAAATTCGCCACTGCTTAACATCCTGTGGGCCTTTTGCTTCATCCGTCACCTTATCTCATAATTACAATATAATAATATAACAATACAAGAAATGATTTAAGATTTTTTGAGAAATATCAAAGCACATATAACAAGATCCTTAGTTTAAACATGTAACTGCTCTTCTAGGTTTCCTGGTTCTGAAGGTTCCTCCTCTTTAATTTGCATTGTAACAAATTCGTACTGTTGCCTGTTCCGTAATTTTATAATTTCACTATAAACTGTTAAAATTATGCATACGTCCAAACCTGAAATATAATAAAAAATATTATTATTCCATACACTAACATACTAACACAATATACTAACATAATACTAATAATAAGTACTATGTTTCATGTGTCCACCGACGTTCTTAAATAGTTTATTCACAAGCGGAGGTCTGAAGTTTGATCATATCATTATTATTGAGTGGAATGTAAGTTATCTGAGTAATAAAGTTATCTGAATCTGATATAACTTTATTTGTAACTAGCGGTCCGCCCTGGCTTCGCACGGGTAAATATGCCTCTTTGAAAATATATATATTTTTTATTTTATTATTTTCTAATTTTTTTTAAACTACACTTGGGCCCCCGCAGTAGGATTCCCTGTGTCGCGGGAGGCATGGACACACACAAACACCCAAGACCCGGGACAAACATTCACACTCATCGCACAAATGTTTAACCGGCCGGGAATTGAACCTAGGGTCCCCGAAGACACAGAAGTCATGTCACTGCCCCACGGCGACCGTCAAATTTAGCGTACATCACCCGGAGATATCATAATGCTGTTTATTCACGCATAATTCCTCCAAATTCAAAATATTGTTAACATATTGAGCTAACTTATTGAAATAGACACTTACATGAATCGATGAGTAAGCAGACTATCAGTACAAGTAAATAGAGCTCAAAGTATTGGGCAGCATAGATAATGACACCAATACAGATGATTACGCTGGCGGTGACCATGAAAAAACTATAATAGTAGAACACGTGGAGGCTTTTGAGGTTTTTCTGAAAAAATATATTGTAAAGTGATATATAAGACGATATATAATAAGACTTTCGTAAGCGATTATTTTGTGATAACTCTTCTTCTGTGCTTATCCCACACTAAAGGTCGGGTCGGAAAAACATGTTTGTCTTTGACATTCTGTTCTATCACTCACACTTTTCATAAAATTACATAGGTATTATTCTTCACATAGTTAATACATACTATATTCAGCCGGTATATAATAACCTCTCGCACTCATGTTTTAGTACATAAGTACTCTCCTCGATACATGTTTTTCATCCCTTCTCATGAAATACCCATGTGCCCTTTCAAATTATCATTCTCTGGTGCTACTTTCACTACCTACTAAGAAAATATATTCTTTACCACACTAGCTGTCAATCGCTAGTTTCATTCGTCGACTTCTGACAAGAAAATTCTATATTATTCACATGTGAGTAAAAAGATTTTAAAGTTCGAGATCGCCCCTGACAAAGCCACCGTTTTTTTGTCAACATTAAATCCCTTATGCAACATAATATTGGAGGATCTCTAGATACTGAGTATCGCTAAGTGCATATACTTGCTCACAGAAGTATATAATTTGTACCTTTTTTAGACGCATACAGACCGTGGTACAGATAGACGTCTTCTTTAACCGACAAAAAAGGAGATTCTATGTTTCACTGTATTTTGTAGAAACAACATATATACAAGGCTTCGCACGGGTAAAAATTTAAAAATAAAAATATCTATGGACACCTAATTAAACAAAAGGATTGCATACGTCACCCGGGGATAGTGTAGCTTTTCAACAGTGAAAGAATTATTCAAATCTATTCAATAGTTTCGGAGCCTATTCAATGCAAAAAAACACATCATATCTCTTTATAATATTAGTACATCATAGATAATATAATAATAGTTGATAATGATAGTTGATTTTGCACAAGTTTTTATTACAGCATTCAAATTGTTTACATTCGAAGCATCGCATATATCATGAGGTGATTGAGGTACGTACAAGAACTTATATAAAAAAAACTTACCCGACATATTCCGACGATTAGTGCCACCATAAAAGCTGCATCGACGCAAAGTATCAAAGTTATCAGCAGCAACACATGGACTATGGTTACCGCTTTAAAAAAATTTAATCCAAATAAAAAAGCATGACCAATGGCTACGATTAATATTAAGAGCACTGCTACTAATGAGATGTCTATGATCTGAAACAAATCAATGAGTCAGTTTAGTACTAAATATGTTACAAAAAGCCAATAAATGGATCCGACTTCAACACTCAAAGTGAGAAATAACTTGTTGAAGTCGGTACTATGATAGTTCGGAGGTAACTATTATCTAAATATTGTGCTCATGGTACCGACTTCAACAAGATATTTCACACTTTTGAGTGTTGATGTCGGTTTTATTTTAGGAGATTTTTTTCAATGATGCTTGCTACTCACGGGATCAATTATATTGTCATTGTGTATGTTCACCGATTTCTTCACCCCCAATTAGGAAGTCGTCAAAGTAGACGTAACACTTTTCAGTTGTTGGTGTAACTCAAAAACCGCTTGTCCGATTTTATGGGACCACCGCGGAGGTACACACTATCAAAAAATAAATTTTGTAAATCGATCCAAAAATGAAGAAAATTCCGGTGAACATACATAAAAAAATATATACACTCGAACATATAACCTCTTCCTATTTTGAAATCGGTTTTAAAAAAGCAATACGGTACTCTAACATCAAACATAACAACTAACAAATGATCGCTACAAACTACAAACACACCCCCATTCAGTTACATGTTCATTATGCATACATCAATAACCAGTACCTAGCACTCCGCGGTGTCACCCGGGTGGATTACGGTCTCCCGCTACCTCAATCATCTCACGGGAACTATATACTATACTATATAGTTTTTCCGGGATAAAAATAGCATAAATGTGTTATTCTACCGTCTAAAACATCTCCATTCCTAATTTCATTGAAATCAGTACAGACAGCCGTATGAGCGTGCAGGAGTACCTGACAAACATATGTACACATTACACTTACACCATACAAACTTTTATATTTATAATATTAGTGTGATGAAGTTAGAAGTACATTCAGACTGTATACAATAGAATACAAATATGTACAAATACACTTAATTGACACAAAATTACACATAAATAAATAAATGGTTACAATAAGTAATATTCAATAGACGGTCTTATCGCTTAGAGCGATTTCTTACAGATATATTATAGTGTATAGATATGGATAGTATTTATGTATAGTTTATGTTAAATATTTATTGACCCGTACAAAACATACAAGACAAGTTTACTAGATTAACTATTAGATAATCTGTATTATTCAGACTGACAAGTCTAAATTTAAATTAAATGTCAAGTTTAAATTAAATTAGTTCTATGGTGAAAATTACACATGTCTGTAGTCATCTTCATAAAGCTCAATTCATCAGTAATACCTAATTACGCCTCACCTGCTTATTTTTTTGTCTGTTTCTCCACAATGCTTAATTTATTTTGTTTGATGGATTAACGTAAGAATGAATAATAAAAGAACATTTCGATAAAAATGAAGAACACACATTCGGTAAGCTGGCAACACAAGCGCTATCGCTAACACAGTATTAACTTGCGCGCACTTTATAGTTAAAGGTTGAACTATTTTCGAAACCGAAATTTTTACTAGCACATAAGCTATCTATAATCTTAATTCAATCGTATTACGGTAGATGGCGGTTATCTACAATATGTTTTTTCTTAATTAACAATTTGTAATTTAACTTTATAATAAAATATAATAATAATATATGTTGGAATACATATATTATTATTATATTTTATTATAAAGAGAAGCCTTTATTAAAATAAAACACTAATACCTAATTACAATGCAGCTACTACAATAACATTTGAGCAATCCACTAGCTATTAGTAGCCTATAGATAACTCTAATGTGCAAAAAGTAAATAGTTACATGAGGATTTTCGCGTTATTTGAATATCTTGGATGGAAAGAAGCACCCAAATGCTCGCAGCAACTTCAAATTCTTACGATAAATAAAGATGGCAAAAATATAGGATAGGTAGGTAATATTTTAGACTCACCGCTTTGACACACGCCCAAGTCTGCAAACATGACCTCAAAGGTATACAAAAACAACACTTTTTGAAAAGCGGTTCTTCTCTTGTTAACATACTGTTTACACATGGACAGATCGACATATTTCCCAAGTTTTGAGGTTAACTACGCATATCAATGCTATACCTACTGGATGACTTCATGTCCATACTATTTTTGGAACACGTCTACATAGCTAGATAATGTATACATAATATGTACCAAAACGGTGTCTATAAACGGGGGCCTACCAGCGCGTATTTTTGCAGTCAAATTTAAGTGGGCCTAACGCGGGCAATAAACATTATTTCCGCTATCAATATATTGAATATGGTGACAATTTCCATTTTTTTCAGCGCATTTTTGTCAATCGACACATTTAAATAAAAGTTATGTAAAGTTTGCTTGTGTGTTTTAGTGCGGTGTTTTTTATACCACTCAGTGATACAAATTTAGATGTAATGATTTCCATTGATTTGATGGTTCCTGTTTGCACACTTTGCAACTCATGTATGACTCCTGTCAAATCCGTACCTACCTAATAGAATAGGTGCGATCCACTCACTGTAAATTTTAAAATTCGTTAGTTTTGCTTACATAAATACTGAGCTATCATTGCTTCAAGACCTGACACTATTAATAAAAATGAAGATCGGTAGAGCGTACCCCTTACACTACAAGCAATCTCACATCCAATTATTTTAAAACCGACTTCAAAAAAGGAGGTTACTCAATTCGACCGTACCTATATATGTTTTTTTTTATGTGTGTTCGCAGATAACTTCTTTGTTTATGAACCGATTGTGATGATTTTTTGCTTGATAGTGTATACTTTCATGGTGGTCACTGCAAAACGGAGTGAAATTCAATTTACTCCTAGTTTCCGAGATGTCCGTTCTGAAACCTACCAAACCCGAGTTTTTTAAACTCTTCTCTTGTTATTGCTCACATAGCATTAGGTTTTTAGTATATAATATTGCATTGAGAATTGCCTGAACTAGACCAAAAAGCCTCGATAATAATTTTCCAATCGCTATAAACCTCGATTGACGATATTCTTGCATAAACTAGAGACAACACTAAAATTCGTCAATGGTTGCAGTGTTCTTTAAAGTTCAGTTCGTTCTTCGTGTGATTATTATCTAGTTCGATTTTTGATTAGTGGGTGACGTAGAAAGAGAAGAGACTACTGTGGGTGATCTCCGATCGCCCAATGAGCAGAAAAGCTCGAACTTGAAAGAGCTCTCGAGGACAGCTGCTTCAGGCAGCATAACATATTTTCAAACTAGATTACGGTGGCTTTCCAGGCAGACACTAAAACGTATTCTAGCACCATGCAAAAAGTTGCGAATTTCGTATTATTATTAAATTTCAGAGACTATTGTGATGATTAAAAACCTTTAAATAAAACAATTATCTTTACACTGTTTTTTACGGGTATAACGTGGTACTTACGCGTAGTCGATATCACGATCGACAATTGTTTCGGCTTCTTCCGGAAGCCTTCATCAGGATATTGAGTGCGGTGCGTTAGTCGTAAGTCGATCGTGATATCGACTACGCGTAAGTACCACGTTATACCCGTAAAAAACAGTGTAAAGTTATTATGAGAGTGAGTTTTAATAAAACAATTATCGTTTATATATAAATTAATGTATTATATAAAATCTTCCCTATTTCCTGGTGGTGAAGGATCCACCACCACCACCTCGGCCGTACGGTTCACATATCGGAACTCTCCTCTTTGGTACCGCTGCTTAATCAGTTCTGAACGTATGAGAAGCAGAAGGTAGGCTTGCAGTCCTGTAAAAGAAACAAAAATGTTTGCCAAAAAATGGAGCCGACTTCAACACTCAAAAGTGTGAAATAACTTGTCGAAGTCGGTACCGTGAGCACAATATTTATATATTAGTTACTTTTGAACTATCATGGTACCGGCTTAAACAAGTTATTTCACACTTTTGAGTGTTGAAGTCGGTTCCATTTTATGGTAGGTAGGTATTGTTTTTTTTTCACTTTTTTCAGTGACATCCGTTACTCACGAGATCAATTGTCATTGTGTATGTTCACCGATTTTTTCACACACAATACGGAAGTCATCCAGATTAACGTAACACTTTTCAGTTGTTGGAGTGTAACTCAAAAACTGTTTATCTGGTTTTCATGAAATTTAAATAGATACCTCGGAGATACACTCTATCAAACAAAAAATAATTTTAGGAGTTGGTCTAAAAATGGGTAGAAATCGGTGAACATACATAAAAATAAACATACTGTCGAGCATATTATAACGTCCTCCTTTTTTGAAGTCGGTTTAAAATATACCTAATCCGGAGAGAGCGACGCAGATCTCGGTGTAGTCTGGGTACCACGCGTACCAGCTGTGGAAATGATGCACACAGATGAACGTCAGAAATGCAGCCATCGAGGTCATCAACCCGTAGTAGTAGTACGCGCGGATTATGCTACTGTGTTTCTGGAATGTAAGGTTGGAGTATCGTTATTTTTTTTATGACAAGTAAGCCAAATTGCGCAATGCGAATGCAAAATATTTTCTATACAATTATTAACACGCTATATTTCCCTAGCAAATTACACAGTTATAGAAGAGATCGCTTTAAGCGATAAGGCCGTCAATTATACTTTTGTTAGGTATATAATTTTTTTTTTTTTTTTGTGACCGGTGTGCATTAAAATGTTTTCTATTGTATTGTATTGTGTCAATTTCATACATTTTTTATATTTTATCTCGGCGTAAACGCTTGTAGTATGTTACTTTATCTAGGGCTCCTGGGCCCTTAGACAAAGTAACATTCTGCAAGCGTTAACGCGAGCGGAAACCGTTGAATTTTCGTTCTCGTTGCGAAGCGAGCGATAAAATAGGCTGAGGAAACGAGATAGAGCAATATAATACAACTCATACCAGAACAGGATGGGACGAAAGACATCAACCCGCTCGATTTGCGCCAATCATTTTCGCCGTAGGGGAAGTGTACCATTAGTCAACAGCTTTCATAGTCAGTAGATATATCACATGAACAATGAGAACGAACATTCAACGGCGAGAGAAAGAGAATCGCTATGAAGCGATGCATTTTGTCTCGGCCCAATTCGATCGCGTAAAAAAACTCCAAGCATAGCCCTCTCCATTGATATAGCTCGTTGTGGCACTTAACCCTACTCACAAGGTCCATGGTCAGTTACCACGTAGGTTTTTATTAATTCTACTTAAATACTTTCTTTATGTAATTCTAATGGGATTTGATTTGCATTGAAAAAAATGTCTGCAAACAACTTACCCAATGAGCCCCAATCAATAGTAAGCCGTTAAAGACCACCTCCAACGCGTAGATCAGATATGGAAACCATATGTGTGTGTACATCGCCACCCCCCGGTAAACAAACCACCTGTGTGACCGTGCCTGAATCTTGAACTCGCCCTGTACTGACATGATCAGTACGAACACCGAAAAGAACTGGAATAAAGAGATACTATTATTTTATGAATAACATTAGAAAACCGTTGCATTTATGTTTTTAACCTTTTTCAAAAAAGGGCTTAATAATTGAGTTATATTTATTATTTTTATTTGCCTACGTTTGTTACCTTAGAACATGAAGAGTTCTCAGCTATTTTTACTTGGGGCCTGAAAGTCTAGATTTTTTTACATATTATAAGCTTGCATGTGACAACTGTCGCACCTGATGTGTGATGATGTGGTCTAGGATGTAGCACGCAAGCCTAGAAGGTTCTCCGTCCTAGAGATTCATTCACTCGCGACTTGAAGACACCAGGATTGTACGTAACGTAGGTACGTACCGGGAAACACAGACTCTGGCAACGAGTTCCATTCCACACAGTCTAACGATATTATCCTAGATAAACTGGTCGTAATAGGAAAGATGGATGGCAAGAGACCATGACGCCAATCACTTAGGGCATGGTCTGACTCACTAAAGGTTCTTACCGGACTTTCAGCGACCACCTCTCGTAGACAAGCCGAAATCAGGCGATCATGGATGCAACTTTTCAATCACTCCACTCAAGCTTTCACTCCATGACGGGTAAGACCTTTATAGTAATGAAGAAAACGAAGAAAAAGAATACTTCGGAATTCCACCATTTGGCAACCGAGTTATAAAAAAAAACACTTTCAATACAAGGATTTAAGGATCCTTTTAAAATAAACCATGTGTGGGTAATTATTATTATATTGAATTGAACTCATACCTAGTTTGTTTCACAAACATGTCATACAAAGACACAGTCTGTCTAATAAAAACTAGAACTTAATATTGCTTTTGATAATTTATACTGCGTTTGATCACTATCTTACAAGACGGTGAGTGACGAAGTGGTAAATGGTATAACACTCATTCTTGAAGAACAACATAAGACAAATAAGATATATCTGATTACTTACCAAATTTAAATATCCAAAAATCAAAATCCCGTATCTCAACGGAATGCATAGGCAACACCTTTTAAAATTTGGCAATTCACAACGCATTTTCATATAATGCACTTCAAACTAGACTTTTAGTGTCCAATTATATATTTTTTTGTACATTCAATGTTATGTTATTTGCGTTTGATAATATCAACTGTTTATTTTATAGCTTGCTTTGCTTTTGTACATTGAGATAAGCATGACCCAAGCAGCACTGATCTTTGCCAATTGTGAAGTGAATACGTTTAAATGACAGAGGAAAATTATACATGCCAAGTGCGATTCTTACAACGCAAAATCAGGGTTTCGTGACATCTATTCTGTCGACATTATCGCATAACCGTTGACTTTAAATTTAAGTGACTTTCTGCCGTTTCAAAACATGATAAATAAGAAGCTTGAATAAAATTTGGTATATATTTTCACGGGCTGTGTTCTTGTTAATTTTAAATAGTAATATCATCTGTAATAGAGTCAGTCATATAGTTTTGTTAAGCTCATGTTGCTGCTGCAAAAATTCGCTTAAGAAATAACGATCAAATTTTAGAATTGTAATAAAATTTATTTATTTTTTAACTGAATTCCTTTTATGCATTTCTCCGATTTATTGTATACAGCGAAGCAAAGACAAGCCACCCTACGGCACGCGCTATGTACATCCACACACCTCCTCCTCGATGGTCGTTCTTGCAACCTACAACCTTCTCTTCTAGGAATTAACTTACGACAGAACAAAGAGAATAGATAATAAAAAGTTTATTAAACAATAAACAAAGCAACTATTCAGTACCGAATTAAATTGCCAACTATTAGGCAGATACATTCAAAAAGTAATAAGTGCTAGCATAAGCTGTACAACTCACAAATCACTACAGGCCAATCAAACAAATATGGTTAAATGGTTGTAATTAGAGAACTTACAAGTTACGGTTCAATAATATAAATGTTGTTGCGAGGTACTACAATTTTCGTATTCGTAATCTAATGGTAGGTCAAAAGTTGTAACGTACTCTTATAAAAAACTTTATGAAAAAAAATTTGTTTGAGAGTTTTGTAAGTATTAGACATTAGGTTCAAAATAAGTTTTCATAATTTCTCAATCAATCAATCAAATATTTATTTGCATAAAACATGTGTTTGCATACTTAAATTATTTAAGCATGCAGGATCTTATAAATGAAGTAGAACAAACATGTTTTGCCTGTCAAGGCATACAAATATAATATTTACAAGAGTTTTATAATATGTACTTCTACTCGTGTACTAGTTATTACAATTGTCGAATTTTTCATGTCACTACTTAATGTCAAATAATAGCGTAATTTAAATATATCTAAAATGGTTAAATGTCAATAAATTTCAAAATTGTTCAAATAAATTTATCCGTCAGAAATTCACTTAGATGGTAATAGCACTTGTCGGTTAATAATGAATGCATCCTTTATTTAAATAAATTGGCATTTAAGTTTTTTATTGATGTCGGTACTCTGTTATATATAACTGGTGCCATGCAGTAGACGCTTTTATTCATAAGTGCTGTATTAGAGGTATGCATGCAAAGTCTTGTGTTTTCTCTTCTGTTACGTATGACTCTATCAGCTAAACGTTGAAACAGTTCTGGATTCTCTTTAACAAATGTTACAATTTCAAGAATATAGAGCGAAGGTAATGTTAATATTTTATATGTTTTAAAAAAGGGCTTGCAACTATCTGTCGGCTTTAGATGAAACATAGCTCTTATACACCTTTTCTGGGTTTTAAAAGCACTATCTTTATCTGTTGAATTACCCCAAAAAATTACTCCGTAGCGTACGATAGGAGAGACTAACCCATGATATGCTGTTATCAACGAATGTGAGTTAAGTATTGAAGCTAGTTTAAACATTGCATATGCTGAAGTGCTCATTTTTTTATTTAATTGTTCAATGTGCCCTTTCCAATTAAGTTTCTTGTCTATAACAACACCGAGAAATTTTGTCGAGTCTATCTCTTCGAGTATTTTGTCATTATATATTATTTTTATATTGTTTTCTTTGTCCCGTTGGCTAAAATGCATGATCCCCGTCTTATCTAAATTTATTTTTAAATAATTATTTTCTAACCACTGTATTATAGATGTCATTGCTTGGTAAATGTCATTTCTATATGTCTCCTTATTGCTACATGTTACTGTTACAGTGCTATCATCTGCAAATAAAGTCATTGGTTGATGAGTAGCTTTTGGTAAATCATTTATATACATTATAAATAACAGTGGTCCTAATACACTACCCTGTGGCACGCCGTGTATTGATGAGCGATTGTCGGATTTAAATATTTCTTCACATTTCGTTGTGTAGTTTATTCGTCTCATTTTCATAATTCCACATTAATTATTTCTTTCCGTCTAGTTCCTCTGTTCATGAGGTCTATATCACTCTAGGTCTGCTTATTGAATCAGACGTGCACCGGAGTGAGATATTGTTTCGTTTTCCACACATCGAATGGAACCCTAGAAGGATACCAATGTATCTGTACAGTGAAAAGAGTCCTCAATTTAGTACCTAATCGTAGCGTAACCTAAGTACTGGCCAGTTGGCTTCTGAAAGAAATATTTTTCTTCGTTATTGCGACATAGAGGTAGATGCAGACCCACTGGTTGAATGTTTGCAATTATCTTATTTACAAACTCCATTCCTGGAGATTGTGTGTGTGTGTCATGGATGAACTTTATTACGCAAAACAAGCGGTATTCCGAAGTGGTTACCTTTCAGGAAATGACTAATATCACTAATTAGGTTAGTCTGCTCCTTTGTTCTTTATATTCAGGAAAAAGAAACAGAAATAGTCAACGGACGTTTCAATGACAATGACTTATTCTTGTGGTTGGCCCTAAAATTGGAAACAGTTTCAATAATTGTAAGAGTAGATAATTATGCACGTTCGGCGAGAAGGATATGCACGGGGTGAAGAACGGCGAAGAACGAAAAAGTGATATCAGGAGCCGAGACATTACAGAGGCTAAATACAGAAGTACAGAAGGCAAGGGAGCCAAATCACATGTACTTTAGAAAATAGACTGCACTTTAGAACGACGTGTACCAATCAATAATATTGTATTTTATACACATTTAATGTTTTGATTGAACAAAATTACAAGAGTTTGATAAGTTTACTCATTTATTCCTTTCACTAGCTGTACCCCGCGGTTTCACACGCCTAGAGTAGGTACGGTTTTCCCGCTCCTTCAATTATCCCACAGGAATCATACTTTACGGGATAAATAGTAGTGTTATTCCAGCGTATAAGCTATATTCATTCCAAATTTCATGCAAATCGGTTCTGCTGTTTCAGGGTGAAAGAATAACAAACATACAATCAACACACATACTTTCGCGTTTATAATATTAGTGTGATTTCTTATCTTCATTGAAATAACCTGCATACCATACCTGCGGTACTGATCTTGCCAATTGTCCAGTAGATATGGTATGCCTTGTTCAGATAAGTTTGTGCAAGTATGTGTTAACAGAAAAGACGGACAAAAACTACATAGCATATTCTTACGTTACTATATTATAGACGTAGAGGTAAATAAATTACTAAGGGTAGAGTGCACCAAAATTTAGACGTCCTATTATCAATATAGGGTGGAGTTTACCAAAATTTAGACGTCCTATTATCAATATAGGGTGGAGTTTACCAAAATTTAGACGTCCTATTATCAATATAGGGTGGAGTTCACCAATATTAAGACGTCCTATTATCAATATAGGGTGGAGTTCACCAAAATTAAGACGTCCTATTATCAATATAGGGTTGAGTTCACCAAAATTTAGACGTCCTATTATCAATATAGGGTGGAGTTCACCAATATTAAGACGTCCTATTATCAATATAGGGTGGAGTTCACCAAAATTTAGACGTCCTATTATCAATATAGGGTGAAGTTCACCAAAATTTAGACGTCCTATTATCAATATAGGGTGAAGTTCACCAAAATTTAGACGTCCTATTATCAATATAGGGTGGAGTTCACCAATATTAAGACGTCCTATTATCAATATAGGGTGGAGTTTACCAAAATTTAGACATCCTATTATCAATATATAGGGTGGAGTTCACCAAAATTTAAACGTCCTATTATCAACTTAACCGTCGCTCAAACAGTTTAACTGTATGGAATGTACTTGAAGATCTCATATAAAAAAGCTTTGTATTGTAATATTTCATCTTCAAATAACTGCACTGTATTTTGCTCTTTATTTATAAGTATTTAGAAGCGATGATAGCTCAGCGGTGTGAGTGTCAGCTGTCAAACTGAAGGGCGCTAGTTTGATCCCCATCAACGGTTTGCAGTGAAGGTAACACCGTTATCAAATTCCCAGCATAGTGGTAGGGTACTTTAGAGTAACCGCCTGGCTCTAGCTACCACCCTCAAGTTTGAAAAACAGTCACGTAACACATAGAGTCTTCTGGAAGAAGTTCTTAAGATCCAGTAAATAATCTAGGTTATTATAGTGGTCAAACGCTTTATAAAAATATATACATATAAGTAATCAGTTTATACATTTTACTTTACCAATCGACCAAGTGCCTTTAAATAATTAAATAGGTACCTTCTATGCTTATATAGCAAGCAATGCCTCATCAGCACGCAAGCCTAGAAGGTACCTATTCACTCGTGTAGATTCCAGGATTATACCTAGATCGGGAAACACAAACTCAAGCAACCAGTTCCATTCGTTGGTAGTACGAGTAGGCAGTGGAAGCAATATGCTTCGTAAGTACAGATGGTATATCAACAGTATAGCGATGGCGTATTGCCGTACGTCGTGTCGACCTTTGATAGAAAGGGGATAGTGGAAATAAATTATGTAATTCATATGCACATAGGTATCGCTAGCCTTCGTTCGTTTTTTTTTTCTACAAATCATACTTACTTAATAATATAATATAATCCAAATAACATTATAAGTGTGAAAGGTTGGATGGATGGATGGATGTTTGTTACTCTTTCACGCAAATACAACCGAACGGATTTATCGGAAATTTGTAATTTCATCAAAATCGGACAAGCGGTTTTTGAGTTACTCTCCAATAACTAAAAAGTGTTACGTTTATGCAGACTCCATCGCTCGATATCGATTTTGTGGATAAGCTGTATTGTGCGCTGAATATTTTAGTCAGTCATTGTTTTGAATGTTGAAAACTTGGGAAGCTTGGCTTTTTGAGGTTTTCAGGTTAACTATGCTCACTTAGGTACGCTTATGCCACCTTATGCTTAGGTGATTTAATCATAAGATGGAAAATTAAAAAAAGGCCTTAATTAGTAAATCATATTGTATTTCCACGTTCTTCTTGTGGTAAGGGATCCACGAAAACCTCGGTTATATGGTTCACGTAATGGAACTGCCGTCCTTGGTACCGTAGCTTGATCAGCTCTGACCGGATAAGTAGCAGGAGGTAGCATTGCAGTGCTGGAAATAAGGAGAATAGTTGTAATAAAATGTAAAGATTGGCGGGAGCACGATTAGGCGGACGATCTTTGTACCTCATTGATCAGTGAGAGAATCCTGGTCGGGGTAAACATTTCTGTGATGAGCGTAGATTCTGGTTCTGGGGTACTGGAGATTTGTGAAATTTGATTGTGTGTCCATACTTACCACGACACAGGGACATCATTTACGCCGTAGCCCGATACTCTATCTTTTTTTCTGTTTTAAATCAATTTCAAAAACAGCAGCGTGATTTTAATTTGGTTGTATTTTTAACCGACTTCAAAAAAGGAGGTTACTCCATTCGACCGTATATATAATATATGTATATTTATTTATTTTTATAAGTGTGTTCGCGGATAACTTCGTCGTTTATGAACCGATTTTGATGACTCTTTTTTTGCTTGATAGTGTATACTTCCGTTGTAGTCCCATTTAAATTTCATCGAAATCGGACAAGCAGTTTTTGAGTTACACTCCAATAACTGAAAAGTGCTTCACATACCTCCACGATATTATAGTTGCGGTTGAAGACATCGATGCACATACACAATAACAATTAAAGGTCAAAAAATGGTCAAAAGCGTATTGGTGTAAAAATATTTTACTTACCGAATCCAGACAAAACTATGCAAATGTCAAAAAAATCGGGATACCATTTCTCCCACTTATTAAAGTGGCGTGCTACTATGAAAACGAGGAATGCGGCTAACGTGGTACTTATACCGTAGTAGTAGTACGCACGGATGATGCGAATGTTTTTCTGAAAGAAAAATAATACATATACTATTATTATTTTTTATTTAGCGACTTTGCTTTTAAACGTTTTCGATTCAATATTAAAAAAGAAAAAAAACTGTTTTAAATATAAATAAAACGATTTTGTACAGCCGAACTAAAATAACTTTGCAACTGCCCTAATAATTTTTATTTTTTATTATAATACCTTCTGTTTATAGCATAACTAAATAGTTCTGTCCGCAAATCTAAAATTATAATCTGGTTTTGCGGTCTTCACACGATAGGGCTAACCTAGTGTGAAGATCATAAGAAAATGTATACATATGCATTTTTTTCAAACTTTTATTTAACAGGAATGCACAACTTGGAGTTTCTAGTAAGGATAATTGGACAAACTATTTAAATTATTAGACTGTCGTCGATCCTTGATACATGTGCAAAGTTTCGAAGGGGGTGAAATTATATATATTTTTTTTACGTCCAAAGATTCGTTATATATACAGGCAAAGCTAAAATCCACCTTATTTTCATGGTTATCTCACTTGATGGCCATTGTCACTTGATGGTCGAAAGTGAAATCACGCTTGATTATGAATATTCACTGGCTCTCTAAAGACATGATAAAATGTTTGCGACAACAACTCGACATCGAAAGTCATCATCGCAACATTCTGACGTATAAAACGAAAATAATTATAATTTAGTTTTGATTTTCGAATGGAATAACAATTATCAAAATAATCGTTCAGAACGTTGTAGGCGAAATTGCGTTCGTCTGACACGCGCCTCATATTAAATACCTTGTTATTTATTAAGAGGTCAGAAGACTACACGAATTTGTGACGTTGCTTGTCTTATTGGCATCAAGTCGGCCTCGAACTCACCGGACTGTTGAGGTCTTTCTACGCACCGATGACATCACAAACAAAGCCTTGCGGTGTTTACAGGCAGACGGGGCAGGATAAATCCTGAAGCGTCTTGTTATAACATATAACAAAAATGTACCTTACAAATGAACTACGAGCTCAAAAAATCCTTATAACATTTTCACATTTTTTAAATTCCTTTCTTCAGGATGATAGACACAGTTCAAGTGCATTTGTCAAGTCGTAACAAATTATATAAAGGAAAAATATGATCGGGTCCAAATATTTGTTTGCTAATAAATGAACTCAAATTTTAATTTACTTGTATCAAAATTAATCTGCAGAAACTGTTCTGATACTCAGTAGGTATTTTTTAAACGTTTATGTAAGACTTTAAAGAAAATAAACTGGAAAGACTCAAAATGGTCTATTTAGCAAATGGTTAATGCTTTTAAGCATTGTACAATAGGTACTCACAGGTACATGGGTACCTACATAATTCACCCATATTATCATATTTCTTACGTACCCGATGAGCGCCAACTAGCAGGACGATATTGAATGCCACTTCCAGGGTAAACATGACGCAGGGTAACCACGCGTGCGTGAACATGGAGACCCCTCGGTACACGAACATAGTGGTGGAACTACGATGGTGGTACTCCATCAGGATAATCATGGCTCCGTTGAATAGTGAGAAAAACTGGAACAATTTTATTATTGAAGTGAAAACTTCTTTAGCACTTTTGGATGGGTAAAAAATGTTAAACTCGCGTCAGGACACGTGAACTGATCGAAAATTCGTAAGACGGAGGGAGAGTAGACCGCCGCCGGCGCGACGTAGGAGAGGAAGCAAAATTTCCCTCTCATTCTACCGCGCGGCGAAAATGTAATACCTGCTCCTGCTGTTTCGTTTAAGCGGCGCAAGGCGCTTGCGCGAGTGTGCGTCTGTCTGTGTTTGTGCCTGCTACGCGCATGGCCACGCACAACGTTAATTTTCAAATTTTGACTTCTGCCGACACTCCCAGAGTGCAACCCGTTTTTTTATTATTTGGTATCACACTAAAGTATCACTGGTATCACCCCACATAAAAGCAAAAGTTTGTCTATCGTTTGTCGTTTGCATGTTTGTTACTGCTACACGCTGAAACGGCTGAATGGATTTGCATGAAATTTGGAATGAAGATAGCTTATACCTTCTGGTTAACACATATCCTTTTAATCCCGTAAATATTGACTGTTCCCGTGGAATGCAGTAGAGGCAAAAAATGTCAATACCAAGTACCATTTCACTTCACAGCGGGTAACAACGCGGGGCGCAGGTAGTTATCTTATCCTATCGTAGGTAGTTTCTTGGTTCAAATGTATTATACATGAATAGAATGCATTTTAAAGACTAATTAATGCGTAATATAATCACGCACTTTAACTCATTAAAGATTTGTTCTACACATGAAAGTGACGCGGGCAAAATCGCGAGCGGCTCAGCTAGTGGGTCTATAAATCAGTGTATCAATGCTACAAAACACATTGCTCATTGTTCTTAATGAATTGTCGTTTTTGCTAGTATTGCTTTTCTACTTCGAGTTTAATGGCTACACAGATAGATAGATAGATAGAAAACTCTTTATTTGCACACTATTTAAAAACTACACACATCAAGAAAACAAACAAATATAGATACAGTGATACAAAGGGCGGCCTTATTGCTTAAAGCAATTTCTTCCAGGCAACCAAACAGATCTGATTTCTACCGTAATGCAATCGAGATGCAATTGTTAGTTTAGTGGAATACCAAGTATATTTATGACTAGAGGTGCTTCCCTGGCTTCGCATGGGTAAAAAATGTCAAAACAAAACATATAAATATATCTAATTTCTTAAAATAATATTGCTTCCGAACTAATTTTTGAGTCGGTTCAACAGTTTTGGAGCCTATTCAATACAAACAAACAAACAATCAAATCTTTCCTAATTATAATATTAGTATAGATTACATTTTAATTACTATTGCATCGTTTTTAAAATAGCTTGTCTTAATAAACAAGAGAATCGGCACCCTGTCGAACAACTCGTATTGGAAGCGTTCATAGCTTTCATCTATGCGATCTTAGCCGAATAATTCCATTAAAATTTAGATATTCTGTTCAGTTACGACTTGGATAAAGCAACACTAAGTAGTACCATTTTCAACTCTGGGCTTCCACGCTGCAACGGCCACACTTACCACAACTCTAACGATTATACCCTATAAATACATTAAGGTACATATATTTAAGAATAACTTACCAGATTTAAATATCCAAATATCAAAATCCCATGTCGCAAAGGAACGCAAAGGCAACACCTCTTAAAATCTGGCAATTCAAAACGCATTGTTTTTATTTAATTTTAAAAACACGTGTACAAAACAGACAATCTCGTTCACCAGTTTATTGTCGTCTTACAAATATATATTTATATATATGTACATATATGTTTTATATTATTGTTTTTGTTAAAAAGTTCAAATGAGTGCGATATGCGTGACCCGTGTAGCTCTGATTCTGACAATCGTAATGTGAATAAACATAAATATGATATTCATATCAGAGCCGGTTCAATTGAACAGACCACAAAGAGGAGAGCGGGCGACCGCAATTCAAATGCAAAGTAGAGGGCTTGTGGCTCGCAAATATTAAGAAGGTGCACCTGTGGTTTCGTATTAGAACTTATACTAAATATTATTAATTGAAAGGGTTTTTATTATTTTAACATGTAGATCTCAGATTATAAAAACTATTTATTTGAATAACTCTGCATGAATATTCATGGATTTATAATTTTTCCGTCAAACTATGTACATTTTTAATAATCTGTATTTATGGAAGGGTTAGATACATATCTACAAAATCATTGAAATTTTTAGGATATGTGTGAGTGCGCTGTCTATCGACACGCTTGCGGTAATCGCATTCTTCTACGCCATAAACTATATGTCTATTGCAGCCTCGTGCTTGACACACAAACTCAGTACCTATAGCAAACTCAAAAATTGAGCCAGCTCACATGTTAGACGTCCGTCTCAAACACATGAACCGAGATTTAATCTGCAGCTCATTCCTCTTCGTTGAGTACCCATGTCTTACGTGAATACTCTTATGAGTGAGAGGGAAAAGAGCAATTCTATCTTTTGTGTACTGCCAAAAGTACGACTCGAGTTGGATTTAGAACCGTATCATAACAAAAATGTGGTTTTATTTACTGCGATTGAAGGAGTAAGCGAGTTATTTCATTGCAACAAGGGGTTATAAGGGGCATTCATTCATTGACTGGTCAGGTCTGCGCAATTATCTCTGTTCGAGTTCAATTCTAAGAGATGGCGCTTGCGTCATGCTGTAGGTTTTACAATCGCATCACTGTTTTGAAGTACTTATCATCCGGGAAACTATACACGCGTTAAGCGTTGCTGATATGGTAATTGTTTGTTATTTTGTCGCGAAAACGGGAGGCGTTTCTAGTTGGAAATAACTGAGGTCGTCATATCAAATGAAAACATGCTTAACAAAGTATTATGATGAAGGGAGTGATGGTATTTTGTTAATTATAGATATCGTGGAATCTGAACACGTAGGGTGGGGTTCACCAAACTTTAAAACGTCCGATTATCAAATAACCGTCGGTTAACTGTATGGACAAAACTGTTTTAAATTTTGGTGAACTTCACCCTTAATAATTAAACTTGAATGGTCATAGTAATCGGCGGTATGAAACTGACACTGAAACTAAACACCACAGTTCTGTTCTGCCTTTAGTGTAGGACGCTGGATATGTTCATAGTCTTGAGTCGTCATATCGAGACACAAGTAGGGGTGGCGCTGCAAATTAATTCGAAAGGATAATTGAACAAATTATGATGCCGTAGGTATATCTGATATGACTATACTTATGCGCACATTTAATATAAAATTAGGGCCGATGCTTTTATTAAAATAAAATATTAATAACTTATTACAATTACCACGCGCATTACATGAAGCGCAGCATAGGACGACCTGACTAAGATCTGCGAGTCGCTTCAGTAGCTGCTGCTAGTCTATGGATATCTCAAATGCTAACAGCGTGCTCAGAATGCTAGCAGCATTAACTTGTTCCGTAGTGTTGCTGATTCGTTGAGATATAATTATATGTGCCAGCATTTTGTATATATGCAAATATACACTGGGGTTTTGTTTCTGTCTAACTGAAAATATTCAATCGAAACTTAGATTGTTGTGTTCGTAATGGCTTAGTCTAGAAACGTTTACATTTACTTTTATTATATTCACGATTTCTATTATATTCAAATTAATTTAGTTTGATTTCATTCCATTCCTTGTGCCGCGCTGGATCACGTGCCCGCTCAATCTAATAGTGATCGCTGTCAACGTTGGACCTATGCAGAATCACTCTGCTGTGTCCCAAGAACTCCTTGCTTATTTTGAACATACGTTCGCTCGCTATTTACCTAAACTGTCAGGAAAACCTTGCCTTAAGCGGCTTCAAAACTAGCATGTTTATGTGAAACTTATGTATGTAGGTAATATTATTGTAACTGCAATATAATCACATATCTGTTAGATCTTTTCATATAACTTGAGAGATCTTACGTTGAGGCTTTGTAACCTCCAATGATCAAGTAGGTTTGGAGAAGTTGAAACTCGGTAATTCTGAACCAGATCGAATTGGAGAGTAACAAATTCAGAAGGGAAAAAAGTAATTAAATTAGTAGTAGGTAGGCATTTGCCTACGATTAAACATTACCACGCAACGGTGCTAATCGGATCGAAAAGTTATCGGTGAGTGACTCTTAACTGACACTAGGTCATACCTTGGAGCTTTATCTAATTGCATACTTTTCAACTCTTTTAAGATCTCATCCTTGCTTATTTCATTCTTATCATTACTTGCTGGCTGCGGTCATGTAGAATGGCTGGAGCTGGTCCAGTGTCTCCTTTATTCAAACAAACTTTTAACATACTCCTTTCATCTCGTCAACAAATATTCTTCTCCTTTTATAATACTTCCTTAATTGCCTCTGATTCGGGTGAACCCTGAAATCATGGTTTCCTAGAAAAACTTAGCCTGGAAATCTACAGAAAGCTTTCTGTCAAGCTCATTATTTTGCTCATATCTTTTCTTGTAATCCCATTTACTTCTAATACCTTTCTTGCTTCGCTTACAATTATGCTGTAACTTTTGATTAGCTTTTGTAGCTAACCAAACTGACCATGCTTAATTATCACACAGCCTTGCCTATATCTTGATCCATTCACATTTTATTTTGCATCTTTCTCTTTCGTCTTTTCGCAACTCCACATAAGAGTACTTTTATAGCAACGTCTACTACTCCTTCCTTCAAATCTCTTTCAAGCCATCAAGCCTTTCTTTTAAAATACCACTTAATGTTGTTATAACTAGATAGTGGTCCGTAACGATGCCAACAACATGGTACGCCCGAGTCCATGAGAGTTTCATCTACAATCACAAAATCTATCATACTTCTCCAATCACCTTTTTCTTTGCACACCTATATGCTCAAATAAATACTCCTCACAAACAGATTCCATTCCAAGCATACTAGGTAAGATAAGATAATAATTTAATTTCTTGTTTCATTTGTGACATACTTATTTACTTACAATATTATTAGATAAATGTGAAATTAATATAATTACATTGAAAATGTTCATTACAGATATTGCAAAATAATTAATTATGTACATTTCATTTAAAAACTATATATGACTACTTAATACTAATAAGATAATATGTTTTTATCGGTGTGTGTAATTGGTGAATAAGTATTTTTGGATTTTAATGATCTCTAACTCCCACGGTAGGATTCGCTGTGTCTGTGGGAGCTAGTAGACTTCCAGGGTGAGTCGATGTGAGAAGTGCGGTTCGGTAATGTAATTCAGTGTGAATTTTTGAAAGAAAGAAAAATAACTATGGGGAACAATTTAGTTTTTGTTTGTAACGTAAGTCGTGAGGTCCTGGTATGGCGTTTATGTGCAATTTTTTTTTTATCACACTCCGACACCCGCTCTAGGATTCCCTGTATCGCGGGAGGCATGGACACACACAACCACGGCACAAACATCCAAGACCCAGGACAAACATCTCCCCTCATCGTACAAATGTTTGCCGCTGCCGGGATTCGAACCCAGGGTCCCGGAGCCACTGTAGTCATGTCAATGACACTAACCACTGTGCCACGGCGACCGTGTGACAACTGGGTATTATATATTTATTCTGAGTAGTTGTTCTATGCTCTTATAGCCTAAATTTAGTAAATATTGTTTGGTGTTATTCAAGCAAACTTTTTCTATTTTTCTAATGGAGACCTAATTAATTAATCTAATGGAGATATGTGTACAAGAAACGTAAAATAAATAGTAAGTAATAAAGGAAGAGATGCATTTATTACAGAAATTTGTCAGCTTTACAAAAAAGATGCAAAAATTAAAAAGAAACTTACACAAAAAAAATAACATAAAAAGCTCGCCTGACGTCAGAAAAGAGTTTAGATTTAGAAAGCACTACAAGTACATCTACTGATTTTAGTCAAAAATAATTTCTGACATCACGAACGCACAAGTTGTCAGTCTTAACATAACAAAAACTAATAAACAAAGTAAATAATTACATTTTACAATTAATAATAAACGGCACATATCAATGTTATGATAAAAGTAATGAAAAAAGATTTGGCGCTCTGTAAAACCACTACTGTTTGATTGTGATTTTTAAAACAAAATTAATCTATGTTGCATATGGATAACGTGGCAGGGGCCAAATAAAATAAATACGTGGCTTTGTTGTACCAAGCACTATAGACTTTCTAAAGATTAAAAAAAAAAAAAATCAATAATTCGAGTGTGATAACATAAATAAATAAATTAAGAAATTCGACTAAGGGTTAGGGAACGTCTTAAAACGTAGACCTCATTAGACACAAAACAATTATTAATATTTTTATGGTGAAACTCTTGTATGTACTAAATTTTAACGGGGACTGTAGTGTTGTTGTAAACTCCGTCAATTTCAGCCTTGAACTCGTCTGTCACTATCTCGTGCAGCTGGTTGTCGTACACATGAGGTCCCAACTTCTCCATCTTCTTCAGTAGGCTCCGGACTGCAGTGATCAGATAGACTTGCATGCCTGTTACAAAAAGTTTAATGATCAGGGAACACGGCGATCTTTGAGGCGATCGGATATCTTTGAGGTGATAACTCAGAGGTGTCAACCACACCTAGGTGTCGCCAATCATGTTGTCACTGGATCCCATTTCCACTTCAAGCTTGCTTCGATACTCGCATATGTATTAAAATTTCATGATGAATCCAGTATTTGTGGGGCTGTTTTAAGTTTTTGTCGACTTGTGGTTTCTTTTGTAAACTAAGATATTAGTTGAATACCAACTCTGAGCAATGAGCGGAGATATAATAGTTTAGGTATACTTTATTTATAATAATTTAATTTGTAATGCTTGGGATTTCACTACTATGAATCAGAAATGAGGAGATACGTACAAGGACGATGTCACCGACATTTCCCAGAGGATTAGCAAGTTGAAGTGGCAGTGTGCAGTGCACACAGCTCGGGAAACTAAAGGGCGGTCGAAAGGTTCTCGAATGGAGACCGCGGACTGGCAGGTGCAGTATAGGACGGCCAGAAGGTGGACAGACGACCTGACTAAGATCGCAAAAAAAGGCTGGAGGCAAGCCGTTTCCAACCGGTCCTTTTGGAGATCAATAGTGGACGACCTTTGGCTGAGATGATGATGTTGAATTTCAAATTGCTTAATATTTTTCTTCCGAAGACCGACTCCGACCGCTTCCCGCTGCCTAGATGGAATATTTAAATGTAATACTTGAGTACCAAAATTTTAGTTCACTACTGAATAATGTGCAGTATAATATTTGCAAAAGTTTTCAATTTCATAATTTAGTGATTCTAAAAACAAAACCCAACTATATAGAAGCTCTAGAATATACCTATATTTAAAACTATTTTATCTTACTACTGCTTAATAATCAAGAGCTATGTCTTATGTGAACGACAAATTTTGTTAAGAGAGGTAATTCGTTTTTAGCATAAGACTGCAAAGATCAGAAATGAAGATTTGCCGAAATATGAATATAGGGAATAACGTAGGACTTACGTTATTGATCCTTGTTGGACTCCGGACGGGATACATAATTTGACGACAACCTATTTAGTACTATATTTTTCGTGCTACCTGTATGGTACTTCTGCATAATGCGAACTATCTGGGAATATCTTAGTGGGTGACTAAATATTCTGCAAGTAGTATACTATTATTTAAAGATTTCTTTACACTTGATGGTGGTAGCTACCCTGGCAGGTGCTGAAAAATACCCTACCACCATGCTGTGAATTTGATAATGGTGTTGCCTTCACCGGAAGCTTTAGCCGTTGATGGGGTTCGAACCATACGGACAGTATACCCTTTCACTGCTAGCCTATCATCGCTTCTATTTACTTTAGTTTACTAGTGTAAACTAAAGTTACGATTAGTTATTCGCGAAAGCTACGCTAAAACGACAAAGTGATGTACCCTAGTTCAAAAATTTGTTGCGTCTAGTGTAGCGTGCGTGTTACCACTATAAATAAAACAAGTCATTTTTATCTCGACACAAATGACTCGCATAACCCGCACGCGTATTTATTCGGCATTTTCGCTTAGACTTTGTGATAGACGAAATGACGAGCAAACAAAAGCAAATAAAATATAAGCCCTATATCCTGATATTGTTTCAAAAGTGACCATGTCAGTTTAAATATGTATATACTCACAGAAACCAGCAAAAGTGAACACCAGAACTTCCATAGCCTGGCCAAAATAAAAAGCCTTCTCCATTGATAGGATAATGATCTGCAAGGCGACGATGGCAATTGTCGTCGTAAGAGCAAAGTAATAGTATGCTTTAATTAATCTAAATGATTTCTGGAAAATAGAATAACACACTTAAAATAACGTTAACAATCTCTTCCTACTTTTAATCAGTACTATGACGGTTCTGCAACCTCAGCATTTTGGTGGGTGAGGACTCATTCCTGGCATACAGCAACACCACAATGAATAGGTTCATGCTCAGGGGGGTGAGTATGAAAAGTACTTAGTAGAGTTGCTTTTCTTTTTTTTATAACATTCACACAAGGTCTTCAGGTCCCAAACTAGGTAGAGCCTGTACTATGGTAACCTGTTGACTTATATATATACTTATATACATATACACACCAGGCATATGTCCAGCAGTGGATGTTTAAGTGCTGAGAAAAAAAATATATATATATATATATATATATTCTTAGCTATTAGCCAAACATTGTCAGTGGCAACATTGTCACAGGCAACATTAATGTCCTACTGTCACTTATAAAAGCAAGCGCCCAGTCGATTACCGCCACATTTTGTTCAGTCGTCGGTCGGTAAGGTGCTTGGGCTCGACGCTGCATACCGTAAGATCGTTCCATTCTCATTTATGCTGTCATTTTGTGTCTTTGTATAAATGTTTCATTTTAACATGTACTTGGTTAAACCTTTTTGTATAAGAATATCATTGTAATAAAATTTGACATCATGTTCTTTCTTATTTTTAATTTATACCACTTCTGATTTACAAGATCAGAAGTGGGATTCGCTTAAAAACACGCGACCTTGATCGTTCGCCATCTCTCTAGCTGCGAATAACGTTTGTTCGCATGACAAACCATCACGTGTTAATAACTTTCTTTGTTCTTATTCATACGCGTACATTTAGTCTGTGGGATTGGTCTCACTTGCCCACCTATCTTACTTGTCTACCAGTAAAATGAAGACCTAGTAAAATCACAATTAAAAGTAAAATTTTAAAGACACAAATCTACCCACTTTTATTTCACATTTGTTTAATTTTCGTTTTATTTTCACGTAAGTAAATTTCTTGTGATGTTTATATGCCAAGGAGTAGATCGCGTTGTCGGTGACCCACGTCACGTGTGCGGGCATGGCCGCGCTCGCGTAGCCCGTCGCGTAGATGTTCACGTTGTTGCCGGGTGCCTGCTCATCATCGGCACGTGCTGAAGCTGAAGAAGGGTTCTCGTAGTACGCGAGCTCTGCTGTTGCTGCTGCGGCGAATGGACGCCGAAGGCTAGCTAGCCTACCGGGTGGTGGTGTGCGGGCGCCTCGGGGTCGCTCGGTGGACCATGCGGCGTGCAGGAGCCATTGCGTCGGGAAGGTGGCACCGGGCCGAGTCGGCTGCTCCCACTGCTCCGAGCACATGACCAATCCTGGTTTCACCATTTGGCTAAGTGACTTGCTAACCCGGTGAGAATGAACTTATTTATCGGTAGAACGTGTCGTTGACTGGGCCATAGGTATTAACCAAGTGCAAAAGTTCGCTGGACGCCGGAGAGACGGTCGCCGTGGCGCAGTGGTCAGTGACTTGACTTCTGTGTCTCCGGGACCCTGGGTTCGAATCCCGGCAGGGGCAAGCATTTGTGCGATGAGTATAGGTGTTTGTGTGTTGTGATTGTGTGTGTGATGCACCATGTGACCATGCCTCCCGCGACACAGGGAATCCTAGTGCGGGGGTCTAAGTGTGATTTAAAAAAAAAAAATGAGTGAGTGAACGAGTGAAAATGTATCAACGTTACGTAAACTATGTGTTAGATAACGTTGACACTGCACATATTCTTTATGAAATTACATGACAACTTATATACTAGCAGTTCAGATTAACCAATATGTGTTGGCTATCGTAACCCACGAAATAATCGATACCTTTAAAAGTTATAATTAACGAATGTGTCTAAGCTTAGTGAAACTTTTATTCATTTAGGTACTACAAACTAGAAATGGCACGTAACTCAAATTAAGATCATTAGGAGAAATAATTTCATCCTATCGTACCCTCATCTAATTGTAGGTTGTTATAGAAAATATACCGCGCACCAACCGTGCAATATTAAGATTTGTGTGTAATTTTTGTGTTTCATGCAACTTGTACCGATGTCACGGTATAACCAATACGTGCCAGCAATTACTATTCAATTCAATTATTCAATTTGAATTGAATTCTAAGCCTACTTGAGAAAATCGCAGTTTTTATGAATTTTTTAACAAAAAGTAGAAAAAAAAAAAAAAATTGTAGGTAGGCAGGTGTGTCTTTCAATTATACCTACATACGTGTACCAAAGATATACATTTTTGGTAACCGTGCTGAGGTCTAACGATACACTTCTGCTAGGTCATGTTTAATATCAAATCTACCTGAACCTGTCACTATGTACGTACCAGACGGTAATTTTATTGTTAGCTAGTAGTCAATTCTTATAAGACCGTGATACGTGATCACTTTTTGAGAGCTTTCTGAAAGTAATAGAACTTGGACGACTGTGGTTCATGGCTCTAGTAAATTGTTGAAATTAGAAAACTATCAAGAGAATTTGTTTTGATGAGCCATTTTATCATAATTAGATTAGCCGAACGGAACCTAGGCAAAAGTGTGACAGTCTGTTATGAGATGTATCACTTATGTGCACCTTCAGATTTGTGTAAAATGTGTTCATAACTAAACTTGTTGACAGATCAAGAAATAAGCTGTGAGGCATTAGCGCGACAGTAGGTATAGACTTCTAATTCCTCTGTTGTGTTTAAGTGGTTTGGTGTTCGCATTGTGTGAGTTTATTGGCGAACTATAAGTAGGTAGTTATGTTCCCATAACACCTTTCTCGGAACATTCTAGAGTCACGCCACTCTCCCAGACGCATTGTCAGCAGAATGTTATCGCATCCGTCGCTGGGAACGTGACGAGGACCACCGGTGTCTAGAGTCATTCGTATTGTATCCAGCTCTACAAGCGGACGTGTAATTTAGAATTAATATTAATTAATTATTAAATATAATAATTAATAAAGTTAATTTAATTTAATAGTTTTTAAAAATTCATTTCGTCGCTCCCGAAAAGTATCTGGCGCAGCCGGTAGGATAGCCGGCACGTGCCATCGCGAAGTCCGCGTTCGTATAATCCGAACATTTAAGTGAAAGTTCGCGAGTGGCATCCGTTAGTGTGACTATACTTAGACTCAGTGATTCGTGCTACGCGGCTATCCTCGAACCAAACAAATACGATACAGGGGACCGGAAAATTATGGCGAGTTATTCGGCGATTGGACAGTGAGTACAGTAAAATCCTTCTACTTCCTACCTTGCCCTAAACTCCCTGAATTGTGTAAACTGTTATACTTAGTTTGTATGTGAATAAAATTGCACATTAGGTTACGTTAAGGTCGAAAGCGAATCTCATTGCGCTTAGCCTTGTATGTCTTTAACTTAGAGTTGTTTTGCTAGGCATATAATAGAATAGTATAAGGAAATATATATAAGTTATAGTGTAGTATCTTAGGGAATACTATTAGGTATAGAATTTGTATAACGTCCGCTAGAATTATATAATTATGGCTAACGAACAAAGGGTACTTGGAGCCCCAGCAGCGCCCGCTGATTTACCGCGGTTGTTGGCAAATCAACAAACTGTGCCACGCGAAATTTTAGGTCTCATCCCCGAGTTTAATGGGGACACCAAAGTTCTAAATTTATTTCTTAGAAAATGTGAGTATGTCATTCAACGTTATCAAGGCACCGAGGAGCGAAATGAGTTCCTAATGCAATATGTGACGAGTAGACTATCGGGCAAAGCTGCGGCTTTAATTAGCGAAAGAAGCGACTTCGTAACATACGATGAATTAAAAGCCCTCCTTCTCCAACATTTCGGTGACCCACGAAGCGAGGAGTGTGTAGCCATCGAATTAGAAACTTTAAAAATTAGGCCTAATGAAACATTCTTAGAATTTTGTGGACGTATACAGGACGTTCGGGCCGTTCTATTATCTAAAGTTAATCAAAATCATTCCGCACAGTTAAAAGAAGCTAAACAAATTATATACAACAATACCTCTCTAAATGTGTTCCTATATAATCTACCAGAGCACATGGTGAGACTTATAAGAATCAAAAACCCCACTACGCTAGAAGATGCACTAAAACACGTGCTAGAAGAAGTAAATTTTCAAGAACAATATAATCAACGCACCAAAATGTTACAGAATCGACCTCAAACGTTTCCATCTCAGTCTAACTTTAGGCCACTTATGGCACCACAACCTCAGACCCAGTTCAAATTTGATATACCAAACCAGACCAGTCAGCATCTGGTGCGGCAACAATTACCAACCCAACAATTTGCACGCCAACAAGTAGGTACCTTTGGATACCGACCTCCAGCACAAATGGGTTTCAAGCCACCGGTAGTTCCAAGTGGGCCCCCTCAACAACAATTTGGACCAAGACCACAAACGGGACAATTCGGTTTCCGACCTCAGGTAGGACAGTTTGGGTATAGACCTCCGCCAAACCAATTTGGATATACGCCTCCGACAAATCAGTTTGGATATAGGCCTCCGGTAAACCAGTTTGGGTTCCGACCCCAAGCTGGACAGTTTGGCTATAAACCACCACAGCCTCAAGGCTACGTCAGTCATAAATATGACTGTGCGATCTTCACACAACTCGGGGAGGTATCTTCAATGGACTGTATAGGTGAGGAACTGATCTTCGATCCCCGCAAGCTTAAGAGGGCTAATAGAACTCTCCACCAACCTTTTTTTACACAACCGCCGAAGGCAGCCGCAAGCGTCGCAGACCCGGCACAGCAAGCCTGCTTGGTCAGTTTCACTGATGTTCCGGTGTAGTCCTTTTAATGGCGGCACTTCTAACTATACTGCACTATAGGTGGGCACAATAAATAAAAATGGTTCCAAATTTGACACTGCACAGTGTAAGGGTCCGGCAGGTTAGCGCAACGTGCACTTCGCACGGGCCGCGTTGACAGAGTGACGTACCGCTCGCCGGCGGTAGAATATAAGGATTGGTAAAGTTTCGTTCACAACCCTCTTTTACAAGCAAAGATCGAACATACCCCCCACCGAATTCATCATGAGTGAATTCCCTACATAAAGCCATGTAGTGAGTGTGAAGGATAAATAATCCTTGAGAAATCATACAATTAACAAAATAAATTCAAAGCCTATTGGCGAGGTGTACCTGCATTTACTTGTACAGTGTATAGGTAAATTACAACTAACATATAAATAAATACTAACTAACCTAATTTCTTTAAAGTTAGTTTATGTAACTAATTTGCATACGGTAATGGACAAATTTTATTAACTGGTCTTTTAATTAGACCATTTTTTGTTCTGAGAGTGACAACCCGGACGATTTTGTCAACGCCCTCATGAGTTATTTCAATTCTACCAAGAGGCCACTGAAGGGGTCGAGTTAAATTAGATTTGAGTAGAACTAAATCTCCAACCCTTAAATTAGGCGGAGAAGAAAACCATTTAGCCTTTTGTTGAAGAGTATGAATAAATTGATCTGACCAAGTTTTCCAAAATGATTGTGAGATCCTCTGAATGGACTGCCAACGTGACAATCTGTTCTGAGGAACATCCTCCAAATCATATTCCGGGACAGCCACTAGGCTCTGGCCTATCAGGAAATGACCAGGGGTTAGCACATTGAACTCGTTAGGGTTGTCAGATAACGAACACAACGGGCGCGAATTTAAAACGGCTTCAATTCTACAAAATACCGTTGATAACTCTTCAAAGGTAAGAGATCTGTCTCCTGTTGAGTGGAGTAGCAGTTTTTTGGCTTGCTTAATGCCAGCCTCCCAAAGACCGCCCATCGATGCAGCGTTTGGAGGATTTGTCTTGTGTTCTACTTGACGAGTCGTCAATCCGCTAAGAATTTCATCTTGATTCTTCTTAGTATTTAAGAATTTTGAAACGTCTTTGAGATGCTTAGCTGCTGCTATAAAATTGGTGCCACAGTCTGAATATAAGCACGAACAGAGTCCGCGGCGAGCCACAAATCGATCAAACGCAGCTAAAAAACAATCACTTGACAAATCGCTTAATACTTCGCAATGTACTGCCTTAGTTGAAAAGCATATAAATAGGCATAGGTATGCTTTGTGTATCTTTGCGTTCCGACGGGTACTTTCCTTAACGAAGAAAGGCCCGCCTAGGTCACAGCCAACGTGGTTGAACAACTGTTTAGGCTTGAGGCGAGGTGCGGGTAACGTACCCATTTGAGGTTGCAACGCTGTTGGATTACACTTAAAGCATACTTTACATTTCGATAACACAGATCGAATAATACTACGTGCGCCTACGAGCCAATAATTTTTGCATAGTATCCCTTGTAACGTACGAGGGCCTACGTGAAGGTACATCTCATGAAAATATTTTATTAATATTTTGCTCGTATGACATTTTGGAAGCAATACAGGGTGCTTCGTATTATATGGAAGGTCACTCTGGCAAATGCGACCCCCCACCCTGAGGAATTTATGATCTACGAAGGGTGATAACTTGCGTAGAGAGGCAACATATTTTCCTTTTTTAAGTAATGTGATTTCGGAATCGAAATGATTAATCTGTAATACATGAACAATCGTGTCGTGAGCTTGCCTTAGCTCAGAGGTCTTTAAGGGTCCTACAGACCGCTCGTAAGCTTTAAGTCGTAGGTTGTTAATGAACCTATGACACCACGATAAAACACGCTGTAACTTACTAAAAGAAGAAAACCGTTCAAAAGTTTCTTCTAGATCATTACAGAAAACGTTTCTGTCTTCACTTGAATTAAATGCAAACGTTGCACAATTCGATTTAAGCTCGGGAACCTTAAATTCTTTCTTCACATAAAATGCCTCAATGGGCCAATGTTTTCGTTCATTATACAACCACTCCGGGCCGTTCATCCACTCCGCGGCGACTTCTACGAAGTGAGCGGGCAACGCTCCGCGAGAGCAAATGTCTGAACTATTCAGCTCGCCCTTTACGAAATACCAACAGCTGGGCGGAACCACAGCTGTTATCTGGCTAACACGGTTAGCTACAAACGTTTTTAACATGTAAGGTGGAGTTTGTATCCACGCTAATACATTTTTTGAGTCGCTAAGAGCGATAATCGAACATTTTAAATTAATTAAGTTTTGTACGACAAAACTAACGAGTTTACTTAGCAGCACGGCTGCTTCAAGTTCAAGTCTAGGAATAGACAGGAGAGGATTTAACGGCGCGACCTTGGTCTTACTAGCCAAAAGTCTTGCCTTGACTCTGCCTTCTTTATCGACACTCCTTAGATAAATGTTAGTTGCAAAACCGCGTGATGACGCATCGCAAAATGCAATCAAAGTGACTTCACTGAAGTTAGGTATCAATACGTGACGCTCGAAACGCAGTTCGGCTAAGAGCGGCAAGTCGGAGATAAATCTATTCCACTGCGAGCACGGCTCTGGCGGCAATTGGTCATCCCAGCCGATTCCTAATTTCCAAAGATCTTGCATAATACACTTCGCGACAAAAGTACAGGGTGAAATAAAACCTACTGGGTCAAAGATACTCGCGAGCAGTTTTAATACAGATCGTTTTGTTTGTTTGGCGTCAGTCAATAAATAATTAAAGGCAAAACTATCACAAGGCGGTAACCATGCCAATCCTAGGACCTTGAGACATGATGATAACGTATCATCTTGAAAGTCAATAACTGAAACTTGATCAGACTGCATTCTAGTTAGCAGCTCAGGACAGTTACTCGTCCATTTTTTCAATTCAAACCCACCACTTTTAAGAAGCGATGTCAATTCATCTTGCAACGTGCAAGCTTGTTCCTTTGAAGGGCATGACCATAAAAGATCATCTACATAGAAGCCTTGTTTGAGAACCATTGCAGCGTCGGATCGCGGCTGCAAAGTTGTGAGCTCATCCTCGGCCAGTTGGTGCAACGTGCGCACGGCAATATGCGGTGCGCTGCGGAGCCCATATGTATTTGTTTTTAGTTCGAAAACACGCACGGGTTCCGTCGGAGATTCACGCCACAGAATATGCTGGTACTTTCGGTCCGCGGGATCGATTAAAACCGCCCTATACATTTTTGACACATCAGCAGTAAAACACACGTCATATAACCGGAAGTTAATAATAATTTTAAGTAAATCCTGGTGTAGTTTCCTGCCTGTCAGAAGAGCTTCGTTTAGGGGTATTCCATTCCCGCTTGGCTGAGCCGATCCATCGAATACGACTCGTAAAGGGGTACTAGTCGATGACGGACGCAGCACGCAGTGGTGCGGAATTAAATAACCAGAAGGTTCCGCACCTTTATATAACTCCATATGCCCGAGGGACTCGTATTCTCTCATAAACTCAACATAGGCCTTACGCAGGTCTGGCGACCGAGTGAGGCGCCGTTCGACCTGGTTGAGTCGCTTCCATGCCACATCATAAGAATCGCCGATAGGTGCGTGGTCAGGGTTCATTAAGATTGGAGAAACGTATCGGCCTGTTTCGTCTCGATAATGTTTTTCCAAGTAAATCTTTTCCGCCAACTCGTCTAGCGGATCTATAGGAACTTCGCACGGCAAAGCTTCCATCTCCCAAAATCGTTTGAGAGTGTTATCTAAAGAGGTACTATCGACAGTGTACGACACTAACGATGTTGCACACGGTACAACGTCGAGGTTGCTAGGGGAATCCAACCCTAGTCTCCCGGTTATCACGTAACCAAACACACTACCTAACGCTACTGGTACATCACTATTTATTATAATTTTCTTCCCGTCATAAATATACGGAAACATATCACCGGATACAATTATATCAATCGGAGATTTCACATAAAAGGACGGGTCAGCTAACTGTAATCCTTGAAACTCATTAACCACCTTCTTAGGAATAGGTACGGTCGGTAAGTCTGACGTAATGCGAGGTAATATCACGGCATCGATATTAAAGGTAGGCGCCGAGCAATGGCGCGGTCGAATGGTACACGAAACCATGCCGTAATTTTTTACATATTCGCCACCTAATCCGTAAATATTAAATGGGCATTTACTTGCCGATAATCCGAGCCTATTATAACATTCCATCGATACAAAACACGACTGGGCCCCGGAATCAATTAATATTCTGCATGGTTGATATTTATTAAACGAATCTAAAACATACACTACAGCTGTTCCTAAGATCACTGCATAGCTTGAAGTATGCGATGACGTCACGTGGCAAGTGTTGATAACGGCGGGCGGCGGCGCGTCACTCGTGCACGGCACGGTAGTGGTCGCCGGCCGCGGCGCGGGCGCCGTGTGAGCTTGACTCGGCACGGCGCGGGCGCGGGGGGCGCTGTCATCGATCGCTTCGCGGTGCAACAACACATGATGCGGTAATTTACAGATAAGACATTTAAAGTTACTCTTACATGACTTTACTACATGGTTTGGCTTAAGACAGTTGTGGCACAACTTTAATTCATTAGCACGGCTAATGCGCTGAACGTTAGACAATTTACGAAATTGATCACAACGGAAAATCATATGATTTTCTCCACAATGTAAACACATAAACTTTGAAGAAGAAGACGAGGTATGCGAGTAATTTCTCGTATTGTTCTGTCTGCTGTCGCTTTGTTGACGCTTGTTTGGTTGCACATTCGACGAAGAATATGACGCAGAATGATCTAAAACTTTAATCTGATTGTGAACAAATGACATAAGTTCATCAAATGTAGGGACGGAATTTTGATTCAGTTTTTGTTCAAAACATTTCCGTGTTTGTGGGTCCAACGCTCTGAGTGCAATATGACACATTACGTAGCTATTCAAGTCTTCAATATTAAGCGCTTGAATCGCTTTATACGAATGCTCGAAGTTCTCAATAAACATATTAAGGTGAGTAGACGACTCCTTATGCAGCGGTGAAAAGTTCAACATCTTATCTAAATACCTACCTACCAACAGGCGATTGTCTTGATATTTATCAATTAAACTTTGCCAGACTAAATCGTAGTTATTGGCAGAAATTGGAAGGCTTTTTACGATGTTCAATGCGGAACCCTTTGTGCATGATAGCAGATAATGAAATTTATCAATTTTTGGAATGTGTTTTTGATCATGAACTAAAGAACAGAATGTCTCATAGAATGTATTGAAGTTCTCGATATTTGAGTCAAAGGTAAACAGCTCAATTTTTGGAAGCCTAGGTCTCGACTTCTCCACAGCGTGAGATTGATCTTCACTCTTTATACATTCCACTCGCGAAGTAATTTTGGACGCACACAACTTAACCCGGAAATATAGGTCATCAAAACTTTTCAATTCATGACTTCTAAGTATCGACTTTGAATCGTTTTCAAGTTCCCTTTCAAATATTTCAAATATTATCTTTTCAAATGAACTACGCAAATTGCTTACTTCGGATACATGCATAAGAAATAATTGTTCCGTATCGGGGTCTGATAAATCATGGGACATATCATAAACCGTTTGCATTTGTTGAAACATTCTTTGTTTACGATGAACTAACACGGTTAATTCCGTAGACATTTCAACTTCGACTTCTTTAACCTTAGTCGGTGGCGCCATCTTGCGACGCGACTCGAGTGGCGGCTAACAATAATATAAATGGATAATTTCGCTAAATTACTTATGATATGATGCAAATTAGTTACACAATACTGAGAACAGTTCTTGTACGACAAGGATATGTATGTGTTGTGTAAAAATATAATGTGTACCAGAGTAAATTATGATTTTATTAAATGTAAAATGTAGGTACTCGTATCCAATGACATGAGGTAATTAAATGTATATGGGGACTATTAGAGGTAATTGGCACGGCCAATATATAGATTTGAGGATGTTAAGAACGTCTTAACGCATTAAATCTATTTTTATAATAAATAAGAGGTGTCTGACACGGTCAGAGAAAATAGCTACAGAACGTCTGTACTATCGATTAAATAACTTAAACCGGAGGCCAGGATAAACTGGTCGATCCTGCTCGAAGGCCAAAATAAATTGTGCGATCTTCACACAACTCGGGGAGGTATCTTCAATGGACTGTATAGGTGAGGAACTGATCTTCGATCCCCGCAAGCTTAAGAGGGCTAATAGAACTCTCCACCAACCTTTTTTTCCACAACCGCCGAAAGCAGCCGCAAGCGTCGCAGACCCGGCACAGCAAGCCTGCTTGGTCAGTTTCACTGATGTTCCGGTGTAGTCCTTTTAATGGCGGCACTTCTAACTATACTGCACTATAGGTGGGCACAATAAATAAAAATGGTTCCAAATTTGACACTGCACAGTGTAAGGGTCCGGCAGGTTAGCGCAACGTGCACTTCGCACGGGCCGCGTTGACAGAGTGACGTACCGCTCGCCGGCGGTAGAATATAAGGATTGGTAAAGTTTCGTTCACAACCCTCTTTTACAAGCAAAGATCGAACAATGACAATGACGTTTCTATGAGGACTGCTCCAGCAGCGAGACCTCAACAGCTACCCATAAACGAAACGTATGCACTGGAAGGTCAGTATGAAGAATATTACCAGCCTTATGAGACTTATGATTGTTACTATGACATGACTCCTGACGCATATGACGGTTTTTACACATATGACGAGCCTATAATCGACAACAACCCCACTGATAATAAAATCTGCGAAAGTGATTCACACGATAGTACGCCTTCAGCGCCCCACAATCAAGATGTATGTAGTGCTGTGGAAAATTTTCACATAAGCGTAGACCCAACAAGCACGAAATGATAGAAATAAATTATGATGCTTCCTTAAAACTCCCTTACATATACATATCAGATATCGATGGAAAATTTATGCTAGACTCTGGAAGTACGCGTTCGTTTTTGAGTCCACTAAAAGCGAATAAATATTTCGCCATGTTAAAAAGTTATGAACCTTTTATGGTCACCAGCACCCATGCATCCAGCGTTCACAGTGAAGTCGTTAATATTCCACTCTTCTCCATATTTAAAGAAGATGGTTATCATAAATTTTATGTGTATGATGTGGATAGACGTTACGACGGGGTTATAGGATGTGACCTCATGTCACGGCTCAAAGCTAACATAAACCTTAAAGATAAGACATTAGAAACACAGTGTTCAAAAATACCCATCATTTATAATGACGATCACGTCATCGAAATCCAACCACGCTCTGAACATCGAGTGACATTGCCAGTAAATTTAGAAAACGGAGACGCAATTTTAAACTTTAAGCAGTTCTATGATGGCGTACGTATGCCTACAGCAATAGTCCGGTGTGAAAACTATTTTGCAACCACCGTAATACAAAACCTTACAGAAAACCGCGTCACGCTAACAATAACGGCACCTTTTACAGTAACGAACTTTAACAACGACATATGTGAAGTTAATTACAGTTCTGACTTTAGTGACATACAAATGGACGGACTTTTGACCGACAATTTATCCAAACTACGACTAGACCACCTTAATGATGAAGAAAGCAAGGCCATTCAACAACTTTGCAATGAATATAAGGATATATTTTATTGCGAGAGCTTACCTCTGACCTTTACGAATCAGGTAAAACATCGTATTAGGACAATTAATGAAGACCCAATTTACGTCAAACCCTATAGACAGGCACCGGCCCAAGCCGAAGAGATCAAACGTCAGGTCGAAAAGTTGCTTAAAGATAATGTCATTAGAGAGTCGCATTCGCCTTGGAGTGCACCTGTTCATTTGGTTCCGAAAAAGATGGACGCCTCTGGACAAGTTAAATATAGAATGGTCGTGGACTATCGAAGACTTAATGAGATTACAGTAGATGATAGGTACCCCATCCCAAACATATGTGACTTGTTCGATAAACTCGGAAAGAGTAATTACTATACTACTCTCGATTTAGCATCAGGATACCACCAAATTGAAATAGAAGAATGCGATAGAGAGAAGACAGGCTTCTCTACACAAAACGAACATTACGAGTTCCTTCGTATGCCCTTTGGGCTAAAAACGGCTCCTGCAACTTTCCAGAGAACGATGAATAACGTTTTAAGAGGGCTGCAGGGCATCCACTGCCTAGTCTATTTGGACGATATTTTAATTTACTCAAATGGCTTACAGGAACACCTTCAAAAACTCCGCGCCGTATTTGACAGACTTAGACAAACTAACCTCAAAATACAACTTGACAAGTCTGAGTTTTTACGCAAGGAAGTACAGTACTTAGGACATACTTTGACCAAAGACGGACTCCGACCGAACAACGACAAAATACAAGCAGTTCTGAAATATCCCATACCACAAACTCAAACAGAAATCAAACGGTTCTTAGGATTTGTCGGTTACTACCGTAGGTTTGTCAAGGATTTCTCTAAAATCACGCAACCTTTGACCGCTTGCCTTAAGAAGGGCAAAAGAGTAGTGACAGACGATAAGTTCATAGAAGCATTTGAAAAGTGTAAAGAGCTCCTCGTGAATGCTCCTATATTACAATACCCTGACATGACCAAACCATTTATTCTGATGACAGACGCCTCGGAAGTAGCAATCGGCGCCGTACTATCACAAGGACCAGTTGGATCCGACAAACCGGTTGCATACGCTAGCCGGACCTTAACAGACACAGAGAGAAAATACAGTGCAATTGAGCGAGAATTATTAGCCATAGTCTGGTCTACAAAACATTTTAGACCTTACCTATACGGAAAAAAGTTTACAGTATATACGGATCACCAGCCTCTTGCTTGGTTGAATAAATTCAAAGAAGTCAGTAGCAAACTAACTCGCTGGCGCTTACGCTTACTAGAATACGATTTTGATATAATACATAAAAACGGAAAACAAAATGCGAACGCCGATGCTTTATCCCGTATACAATTGAATGCACTAGGAAACGACGACAACGCTTCTATGATAGTTAACATTGACGATAGTGAGCACAAGCTGCAAGAACATTTAGAACAACTGACAGAACAAATCGCGACTTTGACAAAACGACGTTCAGATGACTCAAGGACTCTAACAGTATCTGATTCTGAAGGTACGGCTTCTGTTAGTCACGAATCTATACACGACACAAATATACCCAACGAGCAAACACAATACCCCGTACGATCCGAATCTGATTCCACAGAGACAATCCATTCCGCTAACGATATGGAATCGCTAGGTATTCCCATATTACACGAAGCAATAGACACCAAACCAAACCAAATTTTAATATTCAGTTGGTTCCGTAATAATATGCAAGTCAAGGATCTATCAAGAAATAATCAAAGAGTACTTGAAGTGTTCCTACCCATACACAACGAAGATCTAATAAAAGACTTCTTAAAGAAGTACATCAGGCCAAAAACCAAATACTTCATTTACTTCGAAAATGAAGAACATCGCAAAGATTTTAGTAAAGTCATAATTACATTATTTAAGAGAGGAACAGTTAATTTCCACGAGTGCACACAACGAGTCATATATATAGAAGATGAGAAAGAACAAAAGGCGATCGTTAATAAAATACACGAAGGGAAAACATGTCACCGCGGAATCACAGAAACAATTAAACGGATCAGGCGTAGCTATTACTGGCCAAATATGCACGAGACAGTAGCGGCAATGCTTAACGCCTGTGTAAAATGTAGAGCCTCCAAATATGACCGTAAACCAATAAAACCGATGTTACAACTTACACAAACACATGATGCTCCGTTTCAAGAGATCTTCATTGATACATTTTCAATAGAATCCAAACAATATCTTACTCTTATAGACGCATTTAGCAAAATCGGACAAGCTATCGAAGTACCATCGAGATCCACCCCAGAAATAGTCAGGGCCTTATTAAAATACTTTGCATTCTACGGTATCCCACGCAAAATTAGTTGTGACCCGGGTACTGAGTTCAATAATGAACTACTTAAGGAACTTACGGATTTACATAAGATACAACTGCATATAGGAACACCCAATAATCCCAGTTCAATGGGTATGATTGAACGCTTTCATTTAACAATAATTGAAATTTATCGCCTAGCCAAGTACGAAAGAAAGTACACAGACGCAGCATCCGTAATGATATACGCCGTTATGGCTTATAATAACACAATACATAGTGCAACAGACCTAACTCCATTTGAAGTCGTATTCGGCCATACAGAACTTAATTCCGCGTTCGATATTGACTTTGACAAATCTTACAGGCAACAGTTAATAAAAGATCACAAAAAAAGGACACACGAACTATATAAACATCTTTCTGACAAAATGAATACCTTTAAGGAAAAAATAGTGAAGAAACGTGGTGGTGAGACAGGACCAGATTTAAGCATAGGACAAACGGTCTTTGCCAAAGCTGTAAACAAGAGACAATCTAAAGATAAACCAAAGTTCCATAAGGCCATAGTCACTGGACAAATAGAACGCAATATTGTACCAGTCAAAATAAACGAGAGATACACCAAAACTCCTATTAAAAACATTAAACGTCCTCCGCAGGTGGTGCCATGTCCTACTATGGACGACGATGATCAGGATCATCCTCTGCCAAGTTCCCCACAGCCAGGGCCTTCAAGTGGTAAAACTTGAACAAAACCCAGGTATATTACCGGTCAAACAAGGTCGTGCTTTCCTGCAACATAATAAGTGGTCAATCATTAAGGTCACTAACCTCAAAGGCATTATTACAGATACAAATTATAATGTAGAGAAATATTCTGATTTCGTGAGGATCATTAGTCAGAATAGGTCGTATATCAACGAAATTCTAGAATTAACCAACCAGGTTAATTATCTTCGTGATGAAACCCTAAACAAAATAGAACAATTGGTTCCCTCCAAAAGATACAAACGCGGTCTAATCAATCCCCTCGGCTCTATCTTAAAAATTGTTACCGGTAATCTAGATCATGATGACGCAATACGATACGACAACCTTATTTCTGAAATTAAGACTCGAGAACAGGGCATCTCAAACAAAATCACCCTTATATCCGAAATGATGGACCACTTCCTTAACACTACTCAAGTTATCGATGAAAATACTAAAGCTATGAATGAGCGTTTACAACGCATTGAAAGTATTGTGACAGATCTATCTAGAGAAAACATGTATATCTTCGTATCATACCTAACTAACGTCCTGAATATGTTCATTGCAAACTTTAGAACTTTGTATATTAAACTTAACAACTTAGAAACTGCTCTAGCACTTAGCAAGGTATCTGTACTACACAAATCTGTAATCGATTCGAATGAACTCTTAACCATTCTGCATGAAGTGTCAAAGTATGACAATTTAATGTATTCAGTTAGTGAGCAAAACTTAATTAACATTGAAGAAACACTTTCCGTGAGAGCTTACCTTAAAGATGATGAAATAAGGTTTATAATTGATGTTCCATTAGTTATTAACAGTACTTATAATTATTTCAAATTGTACCCCTTACCCGTATCACACGATTCCCAAACCTTCGTCATTATTCCCGAATATCCTTTCCTGCTAGTAGAAGGTAAGAAATATCGTCCAACCGCCCGTCCATGCCAGGAAATAACCGCTAACGAATACTTATGTTCTGAAGATGACCTTATTCCATATGCCCCTGAGACCTGTATCGAGCAGCTGATGGAGTACCAGCGCAACCTGTCCCGGTGCTTTCCACGTAAGGTCCTATCAGAGGATCTCAAACTCCAGAGAATAGGATCAACCCGTTGGATATTGTACTTTAAATACGACAAGATACTTACTCAGACTTGTAGCCATGATGTCACCCGTAATACCCTGCAAGGAACATACTTACTAACCACTCTTGAATCATGTGACGTATCAATAGATGAGGTCGTAATATACGGACGTCATTATCACCCACTGGATACGGAATACAATCCCGTTCCGATCATTACCTTACCTGATGTATTCACCCACGAACAGCAGCGAAATAGCCTTATAGCAAACACCGAACCCATCGATCTTAAGGGGATCGACCTAGCCGACGTACAGCATCTAAACTACCTGTTAAAGAAAAGTGTGAAAAGTGATAAAAGTGATTATGGGCAATATAGTGAAAATCTCAACAGTGTCAGTGTCGCTATTATAGTACTGTATGTGTTAATAATTGTATCATGTGTTAGTTATTTAGTTTACCTTAAATATAAGAATATAATTATAGTAAGGCGTGGAAGAGAGCAGGTTAGTGAATTACATGTCAATCAACATGAGAACCAGCCTCAGCCACCCGTTTTGTTAGTTACTCGTTAGATGTAAGCGAAGTTATTGGAAAACTACGTATTCCCAATAACTTCGAGCTAAGGGGGGAGGAGTTATGTTCCCATAACACCTTTCTCGGAACATTCTAGAGTCACGCCACTCTCCCAGACGCATTGTCAGCAGAATGTTATCGCATCCGTCGCTGGGAACGTGACGAGGACCACCGGTGTCTAGAGTCATTCGTATTGTATCCAGCTCTACAAGCGGACGTGTAATTTAGAATTAATATTAATTAATTATTAAATATAATAATTAATAAAGTTAATTTAATTTAATAGTTTTTAAAAATTCATTTCGTCGCTCCCGAAAAGTATCTAGGTACAGTTTTATTTGATAATATCGGAACATGCCACTAGATATTTGGATGACGATAAAGAGTTTATTTTTTGATGAATTATTTTCCGAGAAACCTTTTGTATACAGAATCTGCGGGGTCATGATTTAGTTGTTTGTTTCGTACGTTATAGCGGTGACCATACAAGATGTCTATAGTCCATCGTTATGCTCTTAGGTATACTGTAAGATTAAAAAAAAAAACTTAATCCCATAGTAGGTCTTTGCTGTAATCGACGCGTTTACGAGTAATAAAGACTGTAGAAATAGTACTCGGACAGTAGCTCAAAGTTCATCACTTTGTCAGGTTTGCACTCTTATTATTTGGTGACCAAGGTAGATGTTTTTCTGGTAAATAATTAAAGATTATGAGTGTCTTTTGGTCATAGTGTGTGTATTACTGTAAAACAGATACCTATGTAATGATAAGTTATGGCAGAACGCGATATGAAGTAATGAAGTTCTGGCAATGACAAGTTGTATCCGTGGACAAAGTACCTACTACATTTTAATCGGTAAAGATACCGACGTGTTGACTTAGAGTGTGTTTATGGTGGAAATCTCAGTTTTGTGTGTATTTGGTCTGACTAGTTTGGACAGTACGTTTTTGTAAGTAAAATTACTACGAGTCAATTATTCATTTTTGTTTACTCACTTAACTATCACGTCAAGTACGATATTGTCGCACTCCAATGCTTCCTGTGATTACGGGTGAAGGCAGTGCGTAGTCTGTCTAAATGCGATTTTAATGTGAAATAACAGCATAATTAATTTGGGGAATTTCTGACCGTTTATAGATTCTCAACGTACCCACAGTTTTATACCGCCGTTAAATGAAGTTGGTTTAAGTTCCTGTAAGCTACTAGAATCAAAATTACACATAGCGCCTAGTGTGAGGGATCGATACCCAGGAAGTAGAACTCTCTTGTAGTGTTACAACTGTGATTATGTTTTTCAAAATTTTAGTAGGTGTATATGTTTGTGCCCTTTTTGATAATAAGTGCGTGTGTTCTGTTGGCTACTGACGATTGAAGCTGGAAAGCATAGATCTATAGTGCAAGATGTTTTCATAAGCACCGATAGGTGTATGAAATTCGGTTGAGCGAGAACTATTATTTACTGTCATGTTGTAATGTTTTTTTTTTGTGTGTTTTCCCACAAATCTAAAGAGAGAAGTAGATAATTCAGAAGGTTTAAAAGTTAAGGTCAGGTAGGCCGAGTCCTAGGAAGATGGACGTTTTGTTTAATGTTCAAAACCAATACCAATGTTGCAGTCATTCTTGAACCGAATGGTCTCATGCGTGACGATGTTAAAAGACCTGACGGGATGACACTGATTCCCTGGAAGTTAGGGCGGCCTTTAGTGTGGGACGCTACATGCGTGGACACTTTGGCGCCGTCATATCTTCCTGAGACACATGTTAGGGCTGGCGCCGTGGTTTATTCAGCGGAGCAATTGAAACAGCGAAAATATGCTAACCTAGGTAGTGGTTACATATTTGAACCGTTTGGGGTCGAGACATTGGGCCCGTGGGGACCTGGAGCCCATCGGATTTTCCAAAATTTGCCTGAGCGTTTGATCGATGCGACGCGTGGCCGAAGTGCTGGCACATGTTTGGCTCAACGAATCGGCATTGCAATTCAGCGTGGCAATGCTGCTAGCATTCTGGGCATGCTGCCGGCCGGTAGCGGGTTAGAACATTTGAGTTATCTATAGGCTACCAATAGCTAGTGGATTGCTCAAATGTTATTGTAGTAGCTGCAGTATTGTAATTAAAAGACCAATTAATTGTAAAAACCAATTTATTTATGGGATTTTGTATTTGTTTATTTGAAATTATTCGCAGAATTCTCGATGCGGGTGGGCTCTGGCTTGGCTGGCGCAACCCCGATGCGTGTGGGTTCCGGCCTGGCACACGAACGCCTGTTGCGTGTGAACTCCGGCCTGGTAGACGCATACCCGATACATGCGAGCTCCAGCCTGGGAGATGCATTCCTGTTGCGTGTGGGCCCCGACATTGTGGCTATCTCGTGCCCCGACATTGTGGTACTCGCAGCCCCGACATTGTGGCTATCTCGTGCCCCGACATTGTGGTACTCGCAGCCCCGACATTGTGGCTATCTCGTGCCCCGACATTGTGGTACTCGCAGCCCCGACATTGTGGCTATTTCGTGCCCCGACATTGTGGCTATCTCGCAGCTCCGACAATGTGGCTATGTAGAGTTTGACGGCATTTCGTAATGCATATTAGAATCGGTATGAAAAGTGTCTGATGCAGTAAGATGTGTGTGATGAATGTATTGAAGAGATTTAGCTCACATAGGTATAGCTCGGAGTGTATTGCTGATAGAGGGCCTTGATTGTGTGATGAATGAAAAAAATAGGCAACTACACATGCTGTTTTGGCGCGGCAAATGTGCGCTGTGTGTTTACTCTTTGCTTGTTTGTTGAAGGTGGGGTCTCGTAGCACACGAGTTCGGGTGGCAGCAGCTGCTGCTGCCGCCACTGCTGCTGTTGCTGCTACTGTAACGAATGGACGCTGTCGGGTGCTTCGATCCGCCTTTTAGCGAGTTGTGAGCCACGCCACATGAACATTTCTCAGCACAACAAAGCCTGAAGAACCTGCCGAGGACGTCAGGATATCAGGAGAGGCCGTCTTAGCTATTAGCCAAACATTGTCAGTGGCAACATTGTCACAGGCAACATTAATGTCCTACTGTCACTTATAAAAGCAAGCGCCCAGTCGATTACCGCCACATTTTGTTCAGTCGTCGGTCGGTAAGGTGCTTGGGCTCGACGCTGCATACCGTAAGATCGTTCCATTCTCATTTATGCTGTCATTTTGTGTCTTTGTATAAATGTTTCATTTTAACATGTACTTGGTTAAACCTTTTTGTATAAGAATATCATTGTAATAAAATTTCACATCATGTTCTTTCTTATTTTTAATTTATACCACTTCTGATTTACAAATATATATATATATATATATATATATATATATATATATATATATATATATATATATATTTTCTATAAAAAAAATATATATATATATAATAGTCTGTAAATAATTTGACCAGACACAAGTCAAACAGACATGTTCATACACACAAATGTTTGTTTGACCTGTCCGGGAATCGAACCCGGGGCCAGCGGCTCAGAAGGCAGAGTGCTACCAACTGCGCCAACCGGCTAGTGCTGGCGCAGAAGGCGCTTCGCTGCAAAGAGAAGAGAATGCAACTTAAAGGCACTACTGCGGTACGAACTTTGGCTTGGGCTGTCACCTGGACAAGGAGAAGTCGGAATGAACTGCCCCGTTAGCAAAGTGGCCATTGGCCTAATGGTAATTATGGGCCCTTTTGGAAAGATTCTAACCAGGTTTTATTTCCCTCGAGCTGGTGAGCTCGGCTCTGACTGTATCTCCAGTTACTATTACGGACAAGACAAGAGCTGTAGTATTTATGTATAGGTATAGCCGTGCCTTGACTATGGGCCTTCGCAGCAGGCTCAGAGTCGGACAACGAGCTATAGAGAGGGCTATGCTCGGGGTTTCGAGCATAGAAGAGCGTTAGAAGAACCAAAGTTCACACACACAGCCCAGTTGATTAGCAAGCTGAAATGGGAGTGGGCAGGACATATACCTCGAAGAACCGATGGCCGTTGGGGTCGAAAGCTTCTCGAATGGAGACCATGGACTAGCAAGCGCAGGATAGGACGGCCACCGACCTGGTGGGCAGAGGACCTGACTAAGATAGCAGGCAAGGGATGGGGCCGCTTCTAACCGGTCCTTATGGTAATCAATGGGGGAGGCATATGTCCAGCAGTGGACGTCCTATGGCTGAGATGATGATGATGATGATGATGATGACAGCCGTTGACAGACAGATGGACTTGGGAGGACCCAGTAAGAGGGTCCAGAACCGTATAGATTAATTTATAATCTGCTCAGTTTACGAAGTCAAATAAAGTTCTTTGATATGGTATGTGGTGACCTCCGTAATAAATAGATACATAGAAAACTCTTTATTTGCACACTATTTCAAAACTACACACATAAAGAAAACAAACAAACAAATATAGACACAGTGATACAAAGGGCGGCCTTATCGCTTAGAGCGATTTCTTCCAGGCAACCAAATTCAGTATTTATAATATATTCCGTAATATTCAGATTTGAAGTAGGGAACAGTGAAAATTTACAAGACGTTACCGTATGAGCTCCGTAAACGAGGACAGCGTCAAATAACAATTCTGCACAGTAAATGGTTAGGCACATTTCCACTGGGAAATTCATGATACGTCCATCTCTGTACGGCAGCAGTTCTTCAGCAGAGTGGTGTATTGTATAACTGTGTAACCCGATCATAAACGCACTGAAAAACTGCAAAATGATAATTTCTTATTAGCTGCGCCCCGTGGTGCATTATCTGCGGTAAAATGGTACGTGGTATTGAGGGTTTCTGTGTCTTCCCGTCATCCCAACAGAACAGAAAATGTTGAAGGGGACAGTAAATATTTTCGAGATAAAAAGTAGCCTATTTGCCATTGCGGCTTAAGCTATTAACTAGTTCACGCAAATCCGTTAAGCCGTTTCAGCTTCAAAGAGTAACAAACATACAAATGCCAAACTTTCGGCATTATAATATTAGTTGGATGATAATGTCGTTTTTGGTAGTGATTCACTTGTTCAACTAAACTTAAATCGTGGTATATAAGATAGTTCTTAATTGGTTATGATAAAGTCCAAATTAGTATGTGTTATTCCATAATATACCTTCATTTCAAATTTCATGCAAATCCGTTCAGCCGTTTCAGCGTGAAGGAGTAACAAACGTACAAACCACAAACAGACATACGCTTTTATAATATTAGTGTAATTCAAAATGAGACAAATCATTACTCAATTTTTTTAATTTACATTCACACAAGGTCTTTAGGTCCCAAACTAGGCAGAGTCTGTACTATGGTAACCCCATGACTGATATATATACTTATATACATATACACACCCAGACCCAGGTCAAACAGACATGTTTTTTTTTTTAAAGATCCTTCTAAGTTTGCGTGCTCCACCTTCGACCGCATCGTCGCTTAACATCAGGTGAGACAGTGGTCAAACGAAAGCTTATAATCTTTAAAAAAAAAAAAGATAAGATCAAGTAATAATTTTAAAGCTAATATTATAGTAGCGAAAGTTTGTTTGCCGTTTATATCTTGTTCCTTCACGCTGAAACGGCTGAACGGATTTGCATGAAATTTGTAATGACGATAACTTATACCCGGAAATAACACAAAGGCTTTGATCCCCGAGAAGGTACTTAAAATTCGCGTGGGATAATCCAGATGGCGGGAATACCATAGTCTACGCGGGTAAACCCGGGGAACAGATAGTACTTAATATATAAGTTATTGCTCTGAACGACATCTCACCAGCAGAACATTAAATGTAAGATAAGCTTATTATTACGTTTATGTTAGTACCAGTCCATATACTTAGCTAATTATATTTTATTTCGTATGAGTTCAAAATAAACGAATCTTAAATAATTATGTATATCCAATCTATTTCAAAAGTCGTCACTTTTTATATATTATATCTCACTTGGGAATTAACAAAACCCAGCAAAGCTTGAGCAACCAAATATTTTTACTTCAATTCTTTAAAATTCAGCCTCCGATGGGACTAGAAAAAGCATCATCTGGACCTTTGCTCCCCTGCTTTATGAATTATTCTGTTCTGCTATTTTTGATGGAAATTATAGGATTCTAGAATTATAGGTTTCTCTACGCGATCGAATCAGAAATGAGGAGATCCGTAGAAGAACAAAAGTCACCGACAAAGCCCAGCGGATTAGCAAGTTGAAGTGGCAGTGGGCAGGGCACATAGCTCTCGCGCGGGGAGCCTCCAGGGTGGGAGGAGGTGGCGCGCATGCGACGGCAGGCGCAGGCCGCCCTGTTGAGGCGGTGGTCGGAGGACCTGGCACCACCCGTCCCCGGCCAGGGGACAGTGGACGCCATCCGCCCGGTCCTCGGGAGGTGGGTAGGGCGGCGACACGGGTCGCTTTCCTTCAGATTGGTGCAGGTGCTTTCCGGACACGGGTGCTTCGGAAGGTACCTGCATCGAATCGCAAGGAGGGAAGCGACCCCGGCTTGCCACGAGTGTGGAGCGCCGGAGGATACGGCGCTTCACACGCTGGAAGCGTGCACCGCGTGGGTCCCACAGCGGTGCACGCTTTCAGCGGTAGTGGGCCAGGATCTCTCGTTGCCGAGCGTGGTACGGGCCATGCTCGAGAGCGACAGATCCTGGCAGGCGGTGGCCTCTTTCTGCGAAATCGTGATTTCGCAGAAGGAGGCCGCGGAGAGGATCAGAGAGGTCGACGCCCTCGCTGATCCTCTCCGACGTCGGCGCACGGGAGGGAGGAGAAGGCGATTTGCAGATCGCCTCCTCGCCCCACCCGTGTAGTAGGGCCATCGGTTGGGTTTATGGGCCCCAACCGACTCAATGGCTCTACGTGCCGGGGAGCGGCTGAAGGTCTGAGCTAAGCCGCTCCGTCTGCCGTTGGTCCGGTTGATGGCACCGGACCTTAAGCCGGGGCGGGATGGAAAGTACTTCCCCATCTCTCCCCGACAGGCTGCGTCTGCTCGCCGGGGTGGTTTGGTCGGTAGGGGCCCGGCTATATTCTATAGTTGGGTTGGTGTGAGACCATTAAACAGATTCCGACAGAAGCCGTCTGTGTCCCATATGACAGGCGGAAGTCCGTAAAGGGATTAACCTCGTTAAAAAAAAAAAAAAAAAAAAAAAAGGGCACATAGCTCGACGAACTGATGGCCGTTGGGGTCGAAAGGTTCTCGAGTGGAGACCACGGACTGGCAAGCGCAGCATAGGACGGCCACCGACCAGGTGGACAGACGACCTGACTAAGATCGCAGGCAAGGGCTGGATGCGGGCCGCTTCCAACAGGTCCTTGTGGAAATCAATGGGGGAGGCCTATGTCCAGCAGTGGACGTCCTATGGCTGAGATGATGATGATGATGATGATAGGAATCGGCAAACGAGGCCAATTGAAAAGGATTGATTGAAATATTTATATAATTATGCCAATTATATTTTAAAATATTCTATTTTCAATTAATGACTGAAATCAACCAGAGAATAAATAACGACTCCGCTACAACACCACTCGTGCCTCTAACTATATAATCCTGATGACTCACGTAGGTAATTGCCGACAACCACGCTTCCCGTCTGTGTGCCTTTATAATTTTATTACTACAAATCAAGTTCCCGCCAATCTGTCATTCTAATTTTCCTACCTCATACTATAGGCATACGACAAGGTTCTTCACATCTCAAAAGATTGCCTTTTCCAAATACTGCCATCTCTAGCTACCCAAATAATTTGTACCAACAATTTGTACCCAATAATGTTTTTTTTTTTGCTTTATCATATATGCTTAATACATTCTTTACTATAATGAGCATTTAGCTCAAGGAAAGCCATTTGTTACTCAAGAAATACAATAAAACCCGCGTGTCATGTTACAAAAAAAATAAAAAAATACTTTACATACTTACAACGCTCACATATCCAAAAATTAACACTCCTTTCCTCAACGGCAGGCAAAAGCAGCATCGTCCTAGTTCAGGCCAATCACAATACATTTTGGGAAAGAGGCACAACACAAAATACACTGATAAGCTAGACACCGCTGACGAAACTTGAATAACAAGCAATCTAAACGTTTGTCCGGTCTTTTATTTAATGGACCTGCAGTCACAGTTAAAGAGGCAGTAGTGTATGTATGACAAAGATGCGAATACATCGCATGCATATTTATATAAATAAAATATTTAGCGTGATAACGAATTGATAAACTGAAAGGTAAAATTATTTATTTGCTGGAACACGGTTGTGTGATAAATTTTTACAAATGAAATATTTTATAGAACTACCCATTGCATCAGACTGGTATGCAAATTAAACTAAAGTATTTGTATTGTGCCGTGGGGGTACCGGCCTAGAATAGTACTCCCCCATCTCTTCCCGTGGGTGCCGTAAGAGTTGGCTAAAAGATCACGTACCAGGAGGTGGGCAGCAGCGCCTTCTGAGGATAGGAAACCTATGTGCGCTCGCCAACCCGCCTGCCAAGCGTGGCGAGAGGCATATGTTCAGTAGTGGATGTTTTATGGCTGGCATAATGATAATTACTAGCCCGCTAACTTAACATCACCGGTGAGAAGTTCATTAAATAAAATGTTTAATTCGTCATAAGTTGTAAGTTCCGCCTAGCATGTTGTTAATGCAATAAACCATAAAACTCTTAGAATAAGGGTATTGTATGGTGCCTTCGCTTGATACGATATCAACTGTAATGTTGGTCTATCAGTCCTATTAATAGTACATACAATTAAAGGTAGATGGCGCTAAGAACAACATCCCCTCAGATGAAAAGAGAAGGAATAAATTCGGACGGCTAGTGGAGTGCTACTATAGATTACATGGCAAAGCGACAGGACGGTATTCTGTAGTCGTGGGTTCAAGTCCCACTAGTAGCCGAACTTTTTCCTTCAAATAATTTGAATGAAAATGTTTATTCTTAGTTTTTAACCGACTTCAAAAAAAGGAGGAGGTTCTCAATTCGACCCGTATAGTTTTTTTTTATTTGTGCTTGTTACGGCATAACTTCCGACAGGGTGAACCGATTTTGATCGTTTTTATTTAAAAGCTGGTGCTTCCCGTGTGGTCCCATTTAAATTTCATCAAAATCGAACGAGTACTTTTTGAGTTACAAGTCAAAAACTGAAAAGTGCGTGCTTATACTACACGATATTACAGTAGCGGGTGAAGATATCGGTGAACATACCTACACCACAATAACAATTGATCCCATGAGTAACAAAACACTAAAAAGAGTGAAAAAAAAAAATGTTTACCAAAAAATGGAACCGACTTCAACACTCAAAAGTATGAAATAACTTGTCGAAGTCGGTACCATGAGCACAATATTTTGATATCAGTTACTTTGAACTATCATGGTACCGACTTCAACAAGTTATTTCATACTTTTGAGTGTTGAAGTCGGTTCCATTTTTTGGTAAAAATTTTTTGATTTTATCAAGCTAAATTGGTAAAAAATACCTTGGTTAGTTTAACATCCCTCAGATGTTCGATTTTTGTGGAGTTTGGCAGATACGTATAAAAATGTGTAAAGTAAAAGTCACAGTTACAGGTTGACCGAAACGACTTGTGCATGAATAAACGATCATTTATATGAATTTGTTATTATGACACATGGTATAAATCGGATTTTTATTTTGATTGACATTAATCTCCTTAAGGACCGGTTGGATCGGAAGCGGAATGCCTCAATAATTTTCCTGCCAACTTGGTCAGGTCGGTCCCCTGTCTGCGGTCTCCTCTCGATAACCTTTCGACCTCATCGGCCATCAGTTCTACGCAATATGAGCGCTACGTACCTACTGCATCTCTAGATAATAACTTCAAATATACTACTACTGCGCCTTTTATTATTACAGTTTAGTTTAATTATAAAACAGTAACAACAAATATAAGCTGGCGGGCCCAAGTTCGAGTACGATACCTCTTAGAATTCTTTTGGTTATGGCATCGACTTGTACTAAAATGAATTCACGGCATAACGTGAATTCATTCCCAATTCCCGTGCTATACCCTGGTGGGTTTGGTCCATGACCCTCGAGCTAGCTCCATGAGAATACCGTCCGTGGAAAGCCTTGATGTCTAAATATCGGACTGCTTGTGGTAAAATTTAGTTGGCAACCAAAATTGTTAACAGGCGAAATAGTTATCAACAAACTCCACATCTTTGATTTCAAAACATGAACTCGGAAACTAGTTCAATATCGCACAGGGGCAAATGATTGGATATCTTGAAGATTAGAAAGTTTTTTGATTGAGACATTTTTGTGAGTTTGACACATGTATGATTATATTTTCCGGCCTTACTCACGTTTATAGTCGAAGTTTCGACCTAGGTTTCGGGCATGTCCGATGCCCATCCTCAAGTGAGTTCACGCTGCCAGGTCCAGAGGCCAGAAGACATGCCCGAAACCTAGGTACCTATGCCTCAAAACGTTGGCCTAATTGGAAAGGACAGCCAATTAGGTAGGTTTTACAAAAGACCAAGAGGTAAATCGTCGAACCCTATTCGGCTGGGCAGCATTCGGGAACCTGCTAGACGTCTTAATGACCAACATATCAATACTGCTCAAACACAGCCAACTACAGCAAAACAGCTTAGCCTGCGAAGCCTGTTGAAACGCACTTAGACGATAACCCACGATTTTTCTATGCGTTGTTACCTCAGAACTTTTATCTAGATGAACCGATTTTGATTATTTTGTTTATTTGAAAGCAGGCCCTTCTCATGTAATTCCCATTCTTATTTATTCAATTTCAACCACACAGTAGATATTGTCATAATTTTTTCTAAAAATTTTGGATAAATTCCATGGGATAAGTGCAAGGATTTCATTGGAGGTCGGTTAGGGAGATTTTTAACTTCGTAATTATAACAAAAATATTCTTGACGTCCCGCCATAAAGTACTTTTCTACATTTCTTAAGATTATTCGGCATAAATATATGGTAAACACAAGTAGGGTGGTTGAATATAATATAAATAGTGAAATAAAAATGCAGACGTTATAACGATTTATAAATTAATTTAATGGTAAACATACGGTCTCTTTTTTTTTATATACAGTAAAATATTTTTACAAATACGATAATGATCACGATTTTTTATGTCCTGTGTAATATGTTTTATGGGTTTTATTTAAAACGGTGTACATACTCCTTCACATATTTGCGATCGAAAATAATACCTGTGCATATTGTGTGTTTATTAAGCTGTACTTGAGACTTCGCCCCAGATGAACAGGTGTATTGGAGCAACTTGTAAATTAAATCAAAGATATAGTAAACCTTTTCTTAATAGCCCAGAACTGCTCAAATTAATAAAGCCACTATACATAATATGCGGGCTCAGTGCTCAACTTACATTTCAACAGTAAATATTGAAAATATGGTTTCTGCATAATACACGCATACACATTTTTTGAAAGTTACAAATTACTCACATATTCGGTAAAATGTTTTATGGCACATGACGTGTGGTAAAGGTACTCTCACCTTACACTGCGTTGTATAAAAATATAAAACATAAAAACTCGCCAATTAGATTTACATTACGAGAATAAAATAAGCTGAACACTTGGACCTCTTCGGTAGCGCTTTTGCTAAATACGGTTGTCTCACTTTAATACTAAAGAGAAAATGAGACGAAAAATGTAGCTCTCATTATCGCCACGCGCGTAAAGCGCGATTTGCAAATGCGCGCCATTTTCTAATGTTCATAATATTAGAAAAGTAACAGATTGTTGCGACTTTACACAGTCTCTGTGTTTACGACTGATATTAATGTAAACAAAATAGGAATATGACTTTATCTAATTTATATATACACTGTATAGATTTAGCCTGCGACCCCTGTACCAGTTAGTACCGATAAGTAGGCGATATACTTTGGATTTCATAATCCTACATTATATTGAAGACACAAGTTAACAAGTTGAGTTCAACAACAAACCCCTACTGGAAATGCTGATCCAAAAAATAAAGCCTAGAAGTTATTTTTACTGGGTTTTGCAGTCCCAATGTTAGAGGTTTAATTAGCATTAGCTGAATGACTTTTGTTTTAACTTTTTTTTTTTATTTGATGAACACGCTTTTGTGTTCATGTATTTATGTCATGTAAATCTTTGAACGTGATATTCACCCCCTTCAAAACGTCGGATTAATTTGAAACTTTGCACACTTATCTATCATAGACTAATGATAGTGCCATAATAGTCTGTTCCATTATCCTTACCATCATCTCCAGGATTAGCGATTTTTTAAATAAACTACAAAATCGTCCTTTTCGTTTTTTTAACTATTATTATTTACTACTTCGTACCGTAAGTAGGTTCTCATTTGTGGTGGTTGTGATGTAGATCAGTTAGAGCTACATTAGAGATTTCTCAGCTCGTCTCCTATGTCCAGCTGTGGACTACAACAGGCCTAAGATGATGATGAAGACCTAGTTACATACTTCAGTCATATCAGTGCTCACACCTTTCATAGACATATAACTTACACAGTCCATCCATACCTTCTTCGGCCTTTCTCTACCTCTATATTCTGTCACATAGAAATATATACCTCTCCAGGTAGCTAACGCTATTTTCTGAGCATGTAAAGAAATACAATATGTGATGATATGTACAATCCTGGAGTCTTCAAGTCGCGAGTGAATAGGTACCTTCTAGGTTTGCGTGCTAAATCCTAGACAACGTCATCACTTAACATCAGATGATACAGTTGTCAAACGCAAACTTATAATATGTAAAAGAAAAAAAATACGTATCCAATACCACTAATATTATAAATTTGAAAGTTTGGATGGATTTGTTACTCAATCACGCCAGAACGGCTGGACGGATTTGGATGAAATTTCGTATGTAGATATTTCATCTCCCGGAATAACACATAGCAGGCTACTTTTCATCATCATCATCGTCAATAATCATCACCACGCGGGTCAAACAAAGCGCGGGGCACAGCTAGTATTTTATAAAATTCTATTAGTTCTCCCTATTAGTGTATACATTGTCGGAAACTGTTCGTAACTAATGTTAAGCTTGTATTTTGTACGAAATCTGTAGATTGAGATATAAAGAGAAGAATAAAGTACATATTAATATTACAAAGCGACCTCGCTTTTGGTATTTCGCTATTTCTTGGCATTTTGGGGCATAAGATCAGTCTTGTATGTTCTATGTTTCAGTAGGAGCTGTAGTGTTGTTGTATACTCCGTTGGTTTCAGCTTTGAACTCTCCAGTCACTATCTGGTGGAGCTGGTTGTCGTACACATGAGGTCCAGACATCTCCATCTTCTTTAGTAAACTCCGGACTAAGGTGATCAGATAGATTTGCATGCCTGTGTACAAAAATAAATTGTTAGAAAACAGTCATCTGACAAGTGTAGTCCTTGTAGTCTATTGTAAACAGCTTCATTAAACATCGATCACACCAGAGATAATAAAAATTAGAACACAAAATAGGTATAGTACGCGCAATCTATCTTTGTGGTTCTGACAATTGCGCATGTACCGGTAAAACTGTTATTGAGCAGAGTAGGCGAGACAGGAAGATGTGATAAACATGAAAGATTAGCGAGGCAGTTAAACAATAATAATAGCTAGTTTTAGCTACTCAGAATAGCTTCTGCGCAGCTATATACAGGCAACTTTGGCAAACGATGATAGCTCAGCGGGGGGAGCGTCGCCTGTCAAACTGACGGACACTGGTTCGATCCCCAACAACAGCTTGAGCTTCCGGTGAAGGTAACACCGTTATCAAATTCCCAGCATGATGGTAGGGTACTTTCGAATACCCGCCTGGCTAGCTACAACCCTCAAGTTTGAAAAACTGTCACCAAACACATAGTGTGTTCAGGCAGCAGCCCTGGAGAGCCAGTGAGCATTCTAGGTCTAGCGTGGTAACATCTTCGACCATATCGTCACTGACCATCAAGTGAGATAGTGGATAGTGGTAGATCTATACAGTATAAAAACTTCATAGATACAAAATTATATTGTACCTACTGTACCATACGTTATCTAAAAACTAGCGGTCCGGAGCCGGAGCATAAGCCTATGTCACCCGGGGATAGTATAGCTTCCCAACAGTGAAAGAATTTTTCAAATCGGTTCAGTAGTTATGCATTTTTTAACTCGTTTGCATTTGTAAAGAGACAGTTAGAGAGACGAAATGAATAAGCTATTCAATACAAACAAACAAACAAATATTTCCTCTTTATAATTTTAGAATAGATTTATCATATTAGTCAAACAGTAAAAAAAATATGGCGCGCAGTAAAATGTTGAGGTGTGAGGTTTGACTCAACGCTGATGGCTCTGTTGGAAGCTGGATGGAAGAATGCACAAAACACCCCAATTGGGATGTCATTTAAAGACAGCAAACCCAATTCGAATAAGAAAAAATCTTGTGTCACTGTACATTTTGTAGTCGCAGTCTTCCGAAAAGTCTCGACGGATTTTTAGGTTTTTTTGTATATTTGTGGGATATGAGAATACATCGTAAAGTATTTTTCACCCTCCGAACCCAACCCTCCATTGTTTAATCCTACATAGTTAAGTTTTGGGCTTGCGTGCTATATCTTAGACCGCGTCGTTATTTAATATCAGTTTAGACAGTAGACAGTGGTCAAAAGCGAGCTGGTAATATTTAAAAATAATGTTATATCATATTAATTATAAATAAAAACTTTATTGACTATTAATAAGTTTTGACGTGATAACGTTTTATAAATTGATGAATGCCAAAATGAAGAGAACGTTCCGCGTAACGTTCCACCTGAGTTTTATCTAGATCTAGATAATATAATCAAAGTCAAAGTCAAAGTCAAAGTCAAAGTCAAAGTCAAAGTCAAAGTCAAAGTCAAAGTCAAAGTCAAAGTCAAAGTCAAAGTCATAAATGATTATGACGTTATCACGTAAATCTATCGTCCGTAAACCGACTTTACAGACAACCAATTTTTTTTTTTTTAAAAACAGACCTGTCGTTGTGCAATGATGTCTGTTGTTGGTTCTCTGCGCTGGTACTCCAGCGCCCGCCATCCGAAAGGATGATGGATGAAGAGGTGAAGGCGCTATCTGACATAAGCTTTGCCTATAGTTCCCCTCTGATTGAAACGTTAGTTGGAAGAAAAATGTACTCACAGAAGCCAGCAAAGGTGAAAATCATCACCTCCAAGGCCATGTCAAAATTGAATCTGTGCATCATAGAAAGGTTAATGATCTGCAGAGTGACGATGGCTATTGTCGTCGTCAGAGCAAAGTAATAGTACGCTTTGACGAAAACCGGTGATTTCTGGAAAAATAAATAGGAATTTATTATGATTAGCTGTTAATATCGACCTTTTACCTACCGTAAACAATTGGTATTGAGAAATCGTTTAATACAGGATGGAAATTATCAACCTTACCAAGAGGAAAAGAATGTGAATACTAAAGGTAGTGTCAAATCCGTGGAATACTTTTAAATTTTGTTAAGAATAAAGCGAAATAATTGAGAATGCATTGCCCTGCTTGGTTATATAGTGCATTTATGCTGAGCTGTGTCCATTTTGTATGCAATTTTATCATTTCTGTCTATCATAGTGTAAGTAGTTATAGATGTTTACAAATAAATGTGTGTACGTGACCGATTTTATTGCGACCAATTTATTTTATTCATTCATATAAAAAGGGTTTCATTTCATCAAATGAAATTCCATTCATGTAACTCCGTTGTATATGAACATAACTATATAGAGATCACATACAAAAAAACATACATATGAAATAAGGAGCTACTCTTTTTTTTCGGTGGTGGTTGAAAATTATTGGACGGAATACTGTACTACTAATATCTGTCCAACATGTCCATATGTTCGACAGATAAGATCCTAAACATTGAAGATATGCACGCGTTGCAACTCTGAACGGGTGCTGTTTGCGGACATCGGTCTTCTATGGACGCATACCCAAATCGGACTTAAATGAATATTATTTTATTAATACTATTGTTTATAGTAGTAGTATATATAGTTTATATTGTTAAAGATTATTTAATAATATTGTGTATTTTATACTGTATAGATCTTGCGTTTTGACCACTATGTCACTTGATGGTCAGTGACGATATGGTGGAAGATTTTATTACGCTAGACCTAGAATGCTATAATATGTTCCTCATTTTACTTAAGAATATTTTTTGTTTTATGTATACATTTGTAATTTAATTAATTAACTTTTATGCTAAAAAGCATAGCATGGACCCTGGAGTCTGTAAAGAGTAATGGTATAATATAAAACAAATAATTGTAGATACTAATGTACCTATGTATAACTATCAAGCGATCCCGTTAGAAAAAAATTTCTAGAAACTTTTCATCTTAATCAGTCCAGCAGTGTATGACATACCCGTAGAAATGTATTAGGTATAATGTCAATATATACTATTTCATTAATTAATGAAAATTGTAATTATTACGTAGTTTTAAAGCTATATAAAGTGATTTCGATGCAAGCATTCGTGGGAAGCTTTCAAAATTTGTTGAAAATATATTACAATACTGATAACCGTATCCGAAACTATCGGTTATCCGAAATAAATATGTATCCGTAACCGTACTTAACTGATTGCGATATAAAATTGTAATTTTTAGACTTTCTCGATTCGAGCACATTGTTAACGAAAGTCCCCCTCGTGACCACGACCAATGCAACTTGGTCACGTGAATATGTCCCGAGGGATTTAATAACAATCTGATCGAAAAGTTTCCAATAATTTCGGATTGGAGAGGATTCAAAATGAGAATACGTTATGACAGTAAATTTTATAACTGAAACCGGCATAATAATGGTTCCTAAATCATCCGAAATATTCTATACAAACTGCGCCCCGCGTCTTCACCCGCGCGGTGATAAAAAACGGTGATGATGATGATGATTATGATGAGCCTATGGAATTCATAAATAACGTAGCTTTCTATAACCCCTATAACCTCATAAACTTTAGCTCATTATAATATTAGTATAGATTATATTCATAGCGTCCCTGTTTCAAGCAAGATAAGGTTTTGCGTGTCTGCTATCTATGGTTAACGCGAAAATATAATCTTTTTTGCAACAGACACCAGATGACCGACATCTGGTCACTGGAGTTCATGCGTCAAGCAGATACCGATAAGTAGAAAGAGAAAATATCCCAGAGATGGATGAAATCACTATATTAAGAGGAAACACTAAGGGCGAGAGAAGTGAAAAATAAGTATTCGTAAAATCTGTTGCTGTCTCGCACCTCAAGGCTTTGGCCGTGATCCTATTTTATTTTTAATATAATCTAGTCTCTTTTCTGGACGTTTGAAATTGTTTGACACAGCGTAAAATCTTTACAATTTGAAGGTGTCATGTCTTTTTTAATAATTAATTTATGAAATTATGGGAAAATATGCAACTGGCATGCTTTCCATTTTTTAAGGCCATACATTTTTTAGAACTAAAATTATTGCTCTACTGGTATTACCCAGGGAGGGAACAGGTTCGCTTCTTCTTAAGGTTTTAAAAGATGACATCTAAACGGCACGGGGGTGTTTACATGCAGAAGAGGCGGGACAAATCATGATGCGTGTTGATTTAAAATATTACAAACATGTACTTTACAGTGACATAGATAAACAATAGTTTGTAAAGGTGGTAAGTGCGTTATTAGATTACATATACGAATGTAGTACAATGATTGCGACGCAAGTTATTCCTGCTTCTGCCACTGAATCCTACATTTAAACCGAACGAGTAACATGACAGCACACTACTCGACTTTGAATCATTAGTAATGTGAGCCTTATTACAAATACCTTATGTGCTCCATAAATGAGGATAGCGTCGAATATCAGCTCAGCACAGTAGATGGTTAAGGATAGTTCTACTGGAAAGTTTATAATGCGTCCATCTCCGTACGGCACAACTGCTACTATATAATGATGTATTGTGAAACTGTGTAGCCCAATCATAAACGCACTGAAGAGCTGCAAGAAAAATAATTCACTGTTGAGAAACAAAAGAAAGAAGCATGTCTTATGCAAAGGCATAAGAGGTGCATATACACACGCTCGCGGGTGTTTACAGGCAGAGAGGGCGGGACAGATCCTGATACGTGTTGATTTATAATATTACAAATAATTATTTAGATAGATAGATAATGCTTTTTGTATCACAAACACATTTGTACATGTTATTACAGTACTTAACAATTAATATACTGAGACTATAGGCGGCCTTATCGCTGAAAGCGATTTCTACCAGGCAACCGTGATGTACGTCAAGATGGTAAAAACTGCCGTCTAAAAATTCATAGCCTTTGCATTGTTTAGATGCGAATGAAAGAACAGACGCGAAGGGCATCTTTGTTATGTTTGTATATGGATAAGTAACTAATAATATAATATGCTTTACTTTTAATTAGACATGTGCCGACTAGTCGGTAAAGCCGACTATCCGGTCACTATTGTAGTCGGCGACCTATTCAGCAAAGGGCACCGACTATCTGACTTCTTTCTTTCTATGTATTTCTCAATAGAAGTTAAAATAGTATTTACAGTTTTCCCTGTCTCTCTTCTTCTTCTTGTCAATATTCCACACGAGGTGCATGGGGGTTTTACAACCGACTAATTGGCTAGTTGGCCAAAGTCATAATCAGCACATCACTACTTTTAATTCTACCGTACCTATATTTTTACAGAGAAAGCTTCAGTTTTTATTATATGATATTACAATACTTATTTTTATATAAGTAATGTATAAGTATTTTTTAAATGTAATAATAACTAACTCTCATGGATTTAGATTGTCTGTACTGTTTTAATTGAATGAGGCACTGTATTACTCAGTCTGTAACGTTTCATCAAAATACATTTAGATGCAACCCTAATAAGATTTTATAAATCTCTAATATACACCTCAACCAAAAACGCTATTGTAATAATATGCACATAATATAGTAAGTAGATAGTGATAGGTACTCGGTTCCCCGACGACCTACTGACATTGAATAAACCCTATACCTTCTTTATCATTGAGGTTCTCAACCTCAATGATAAAGTAAACAACTGCGATGACAATATTGAACTCTATACAACAATTCTTGAGTTATACCTATAATATATCAACAGACAAAGCCTCAGACAGAAAGGAAATAAACTCTTGATTCTCGTTCCGTTCCTTATTTTCTAACCCCGTCATTTTTTTTTAAACAATTATCACTAATTATTTAACAGTCGATAATAGACGTGAAGTAATTTAAATGAAGTGTCGTGTCTATTATTTACATGGCAGAACAACGTTTGCTAGGACGTCAGCTAGTATATATATATATATATTGTAAGTTCATTTGAAATATTAATGGAAGTACCCACTCTTATTATTTTCAGTTGAATAATCAACGGTATTTCTAAATGATTTAACTGTGTGACAAAAAATATTTCAAACCTAACAACCAAAAAAATAACTAAAATACTTTTTAATGATTTCTTTGTATCCATAATCACTAGAGTCGCTAGCCCATCATATCTCACCCAATTTTATTTACACCCATTTTGAAAATAATGTCCATTTGAACTTACAACGCTCGCATATCCAAAAATCAACACTCCTTTCCTCAACGGCAGGCAAAAGCAGCATCGTCCAAGTTCAGGCCAATCACAATACATTTTGACAAAGGTTACAATAAAAAAAATGAATACAGAATATGTGTTTTGTCAGAGCGCGTCGGCGTAACTCGGATAACTGGAGATATAAACTGTATGTCCGGTCTTTTATTAAGTGGACCTTACCGTCAGAGATAAAGTAACAGTATGTACGTATCTTCCACAGAGTTCATGACAGTATCCCAGCTGGTGCAATACAAATGAAGCTGTAGGTACCTCCGTCTGCTCGTTATCTAATAGATACTTAGGGATGCTGTTGTTTTTAATAGATTGTAATGGATGATAGATAGTTTCTATACATGAGCATGTTTAACAAACTTCAATACATGGTACTATTTCAAACTCACGTTCAAATTATTTGAAGCAAAAAATTCGACTACCAGTGGCACTTTAACCCACGACTACAGAATACCGTCCTGTCCTGTTTGTCCAACTAAGCCATGGTAGCACTCCACTGGCGGTTCGAATTTATACCTTCATTTTAACATTTGAGAGAATGTTATTCTTACTACAGGACAGGACGGTATTCTGTAGTCGTGGGTTCAAGTCCCACTGGTAGTCCATTTTTTTCTTTAAATAATTTGACCGTAAGTTCCGCCTAGCATGTTGTTAATGAAATAAACCATAAAACCATTACAAACTTGTTTGCGTAAAGTAAAAAAATGTGTCAAATAAAAATAAAAGCTTTTCTAGCAATGATATTATTAGAAAAGAAAGATATGGTAACCTCGAAGATCATGTAATGAAAAACTGGGCTATGTAGAGATAAATGAACGAAAAGAGTTTGACTAAACAGGTATATATGGGTGAAGTGAATGGTAGTGTTGGAAGAAGGCGAACGTTCCGAAATCAAATTTAGGAAGTTCTAAGAAAGGGCCAGGTCAAGAGTACTCTAAACGGACGCTCTTGTATGAAAGGTCTGATGAGCGTGAATGAAACGAAAGAAGTGCGTCGGGATCGTAGCAGTTGGAAAGCTGTAGCCTCAGCCCACCCCTACAGGAAAGAATGATTGTATGTATATATATGTGAAAGCACCGAAAGGCATTAACTTCCTAACTCTAAAATTTTTTAGTGAGAACCAAACGAGACGCACAACTGCCGTCCCGATTGCGACTAAAGCAAATTAGGTGCATGAACCTAAATTATGAGATCCACGTCCGAGTTTTTTCAGGTGGCAAACAAGTAGGCGGGCTGCCTGATGTTAAGCGATCACCGTCGCCTATGGATATCTGTAATGCTGGGGGCATTGCGATACGTTGCCAATCATATTAATTGCCATTAATGATTTGAAGATCTTATGTGAATACAAAAACAAAAATATCCTTTTTTATGACTCTGTTAACTCTCCTTTGAAGAATCCCATATTGGAGCTACTCGGGAACACCGAGGGAGGAAGCTCGTTCCACATCTTTCAAGTGATGTTTAAAAGTAATACTTACTTTATAGCTAATATACTCAATAGTTTATTGCATTCATATGGCGTTACATGCAGGTCTTAAATACATTTTTTCCAGCGTACATATGACCCTGGTAGGGTATAGCAATGTGGAGCGACCGATTTATTTATTAGTTTTACAAATTTATCAAAGAAAAACTCATTCAAGCTGTTAAAAGCAATTGTTTTAAATGTGTGATGAATTTCGACTCTTTTTCTTCTTTAATTTTGTCAGGTAATTTGTTGAATATTTTTATGGCCATTAAGTATGGACCAGAACTGTGCATTTTAAGCTTAGAGCTCGGTAAGACAAGTTTATGTTGAAATCTTCTCGGATAACGTCGTGGTTCATCCGTAACTTTTTTGAAAAACTTTGGATACTTTTTGACAAATTTACATATTTCTATTATATATACATAGTAACGTTAACGCTTCATATTTTAAGAAGTATGGTTTGCAACTTTCCGTATTTTTTATGTTTTATGGTACGAATGCATTTTTTTGTGATATAAAAAGTTCTCCTGAATTTATACTATTTCCCCAGAGTATTATTCCATAGCTAAGCCAGGACAGTGCGTATGCGTTTTGTAGATGAGTAAGGCGGTATTTTGATCTGTCGCCCGACGTAATTCCCTGAGGACGTACGCGAACGATGATAATTTGGCTTTAATTTTAATAATATGATTTTACCAATATGTAAATATAGTGACGTAAATAAATTGATATTTATAATGGCAGAGATCAAATCTTAAAAATAAATATTCTTCAACTAGAAATAAGTCTTATTGTAAACAGTAGTACGATCTAGAATAGCAGCGTTAAAATTTGTTTTGTTCAGTATTATCTACAAATGACCTTTACTCAGTCGCGTTCATATAACTTATTTGTTCATAAGTTGTGTTTGCTGCGATGACTAATTATTGTTTTTTTTTCATCGGGATTTCATAGGACTTTCCAAAACTTATTGTCGTGTTCGAAGTGTTCGAGTGTCGCGTGTCCAAATACTGATGGCGAACATTTGAATTCTAGAATTTCGTTTCGCCATTTGAACATTTGATTTCGGCAGTAAATTTCTCTCACAGCCTAGAACTTGGGACTAGAAAGGAATATTTGGGCAAAATAATACATTTTTGTAAATTATTGCGAATGCAATTGCAATAGAACAATAATTGATTGATGTAAATGATAACATTTACATCAATCAAATAATTGTTCTATTCAATTAAATCCGTCAATGTTTGTGAAAATACATTTTTTATTTATTAACATTCATTATTAAACCTCCTTGATGCAAACGACTACTTAAGTGCCTTGTAAACAGGCTCAAAGTCCCACAACGAGCTATGGTGCTATGGATCAAATCAGAACTAAGGAGATCCGTGGAAGAACGAAAGTCACCGACATAGTCCAGTGGATTATCAAGTTGATGCAGCAGTAGCCAAGGCACATAGCTTGCGAACTGATGGCTATCGGGGTCGAAAGGTTCTCAAATAGAGAGCACGCACTGACAAGCGCAGCATAGGACGGCTACTGACAAGGTGGACAGACGACCTGACTAAGATCGCATGATCGGCGGTTGTGGGCCGCTTTCAACCGGTCCTTGTGGAAATCAATAGGTGAGGCATGTGAACAGCAGTGGACAGCCTATGGCTGAGATAATGATGATGATGATGATACAAACGAAGACGAACGAAAAACGAAATTGGAAATTCGAATACAATTTGGTTAATGTGTGTGTTGCAATGATGTTTTACATATAATATCATTTGTGTGTTGGCTGGCAGCTGTGAGCGCAGTTACTGCATTTTTTTTATCTGTAATCACTTTCGTCACATTGGTACCGGCATAAGACTACAGGCTTCACAATAAACAGTTCTTGTTGAGTCTGGTTGAGTCCCAGTCCCTTCTCTTCTTAGTCTTTGCCCTGAGACATAGATAAGATAAATTATCAAGAACTATGCTCCGTGACAAGTTATAACCACGTTATAACACCATAGATATAGTAGTAAGGTAGTAGTCATATAGTTACTTATCTATGGTAGTAGTAGTAAGGCGAAACCTGTAACACTTTCCCACACTTTCCTAGCAATTTTCGGTTTATTTTTGATCATTTAATTTTTTTGTAACAAATATTTCAAACATAAATAAATAAATTAACAATAAATATATAAATTATGTGCATCGATATAAATGTGTCTCTACCGACCGTGAATAAGTTTTTGTTGCTGTACTCTCTACGATGTGGCTGTATCATCACTTTGTTGTGGACCTCAGTAAGTTCTTTCGCTTAGTACATTTTAAGGTCCCCTATGTACTACAAGTGATCTTGTTGTCTGCAGCTAACCTGTCTGTAAAATTATAAATATTATTTCGTCCTAACAATGCATATACCTGCTGAGGCATTGTGTCACAAAAGCTGTGAAGAGACCACATTTCGTAGAGTACTGCCGTAGTGTCATATAAGTACTTCTACTAGATATTTATAATGACGGTCATATTTCTCTCTTGTAGTCAGCGATGATGTGGTCAAAGGCAACTGCATTATACCTAGATTATCTCCGACACTCCAGGTAAAGCTGCCTGAGTACGTTCTCGAACGTGAGGGTAGATATCTAGAGACATTGGTAAATGTTCTATGACCATGGTGGCCTTCCATACGACGTTTTTACTGCATGTTAAAGTCAATCGGATTCGATCTCATAACCGTTTAATCATACGATCAAAGGTCATCACTACTCTATATCACATCGCAATATCATCGAATAAAAATAATATATTATTTTTATTGATAAATAATAATATAATTAGTTATAATTATAGACGCACGAAGCGTTGTGATTCCACATTCATAGTGCGTACAGCGTACATATAGATACAATCTGGGCATCTTTAAGTCACGAGTTCACAAGTATCTTCTAGGCAGGCATGATCCATCATAGACTTCAACATTACTTAACATCAGGTGAGATAGTGGTCAAACGCATATTGTGATAAAAAACGGATTTCCAGGCGGAGGTCCAGGCTAGAATAGTATACTACCCCATCGTGTCGTGATCCCCCAAGGTATCACGTTCCAGAAGGTGGGCAGCAGCGCCTGAGGATCGGAAATCGGACTGCGCTCGCCAACCCGCCTGCTAAGCTTGGCGAGTATTGGCAAATCCCCCCCAAAAAAATGGGGGAGGCATATGTCCAGCGGTGAACGTCCTATCACTGATATGATGATGATGACAATCTCTGACATTTCGTTTTTGTGTGGTATTGTTGTTGAATCTGCAAAGACGTATTCCTCTCGATTTAGTGTCACTTTTCCTGTGACAATGAGCTGCAGGGTTTTGTGGAATTTGCGAACTATATATGTACCAGTAGAAAACATTTTCTTTGTGGTAAATTCGTCATATGCGCCGTCTACGGAAAGCGCAGCAACCTCCAAAACTATATCTCGAAAGCGTCTAAGCGCTTGTGGTCTGAAGCCATAGGGTCTATGTCTCTGCCTCCGAATAGAAATAATAGAGAAAAGCTGCTTATTGACGAGCGTGTGTTCCGTTTTTCTAAATGTGGCAGTATCTATTTATTTTCTCCAATTGGCCAGAGACATAGCTCTGTTGGATTACTACGGCGCCCGAGGATTTCGCATGTACGGGAAATAGTTCAAACGTTTGCCGGATTTCTAAGATATTATCACATCAATATAATAGTATAAAGGCAAAAGTGTGTATGTCGTTTGTCGCTTGTATGTATGTTACTCCTTCACAGCCAAGTGAATTTGTATGAAATTTGAAATGAATATATTTTATACTCTAGAATAACACATAGACTACTTGTAATTCCGAACAAAGTAATTTCCTCAGGATGAATAAGGGTAGCAGCAGCAATAGCAGGACAACGTATGCCTCGCGGGGAAACCGCGGGGCTAGTATGTAAAATAAAGCAGTTTTTAAGCTATTGCATAGCTTCTATCGCGGGCCTTGAGCGTGGAGACCGAATCTAGAAATTCCGTAACGAAAATAACCTAACACCCCCCACTCCGACCGGCACAGCGGTGATACTTTTTATTTTTGCCATCTATCGATGAATAGCAGAACTTTTAATGACTTTTTTGAAATATCACGCTTGTCTGCTTAGTTCAGCAACTCGTCTCTAGTTGGCATTGGTTGTATCGGCGTTACTGCATAAGTTATTTATATATTTAATTGCATGAGTAGATAAAGAATGTTATGCAATAGCTTTACCGCGGCAGTCCCCTAGTGCCACACTTCTTTTTTTCAGATCCGTTCATTTCTCTGCTGCGTGTTTTGTATATTTGCTATCCCGGAGGTGCTCACCGGCGGGGACGATGCCTTTAGCCACTACCCATTTGCTGTTCCTAGTAACAACATGACGCCAGGAGTCAAGGAGAACATGTACTATATATACATGGTTTATATAGTGATGTTGATCACAGACGCAGTTCTATTCGCTTATTCTATGTATAGCCTGACCGTTGTGGTTTGCCATGTAAGTTTCACAGTATTAATTTTTATTTCGAGGTTCTCAAAACTGTTAGCCACCGCTATAGCCCAGCGAATTAGCAAGTTGTAGTGGCAGTGGGCAGGGCACATAGCTCGAAGATGATGGCCGTTGGGGTCGAGTTTCTCGGACCACGGACTGGCAAGCGCAGCATAGGACGGCCACCAACCAGGTGGCCAGTCGACCTTACTAAGATCGCAGGCAGGGGCTGAATGCGGGTCGCTCCCAACCGGTCCTTATGGAAATATCAGTGGTCAGTGACATAACTTCTGTGTTCTCGGGACCCTGGGTTCGAATCCCGGCAAGGACAAATATTTGTGCGATGAGTGCAGGTGTTTGTCCCGACTCAGGGAATCCTAGTGCGGGGGTTTGAGTATGATAAATAAAAAAATATGGCTAAGATGATAACTATTCTACATACGATATAATATAGAGACATTTCGGTTAATAAGGGGTCGTACCACCAACTTTTACAAAACCATCATGTTTCAAGAACGTCATACTTCAAGCTTAAAGTAATAATGCTCAGATTCGTACCATGAACGTTTTAAAACATTATTGTTTTATTATCGCTAAGTGACGCGATAGAATGAACGAAGAAACATTCCTGCTGTAAGAGCAAACGAGACAACATTATATTTTCATATAGCGTTGTCGCTTTCGCTGGCGTTTCAGATTACGAGTCCACATGTGACGTATGTGGAGGTGTCATTGATTTACAAAAAAACCCAAGATGCACAATCAACGTCTCAAAACCGTACGCGTAAAATGAGCGCAACATTCTAAATGGTGCGCTCATTTCAAAAAGTCTCGCGTCGCTCGCGTCTAGGTGCACTCGTTAAAATGATAATACGGCAAATTTAAATACCTGCTTTTTCACTGTAAGAACGAGCCATTGTGTCCTCCTTTTTATTTTAAACGCATAACAAAAATGACCTTGTTCTTGTTCAATGGAGACGATTATTTTGTTGTGTTTATTTCTTTAATTAATAAGTTTATGTACTTTTGAACTTTTTGTATTTAGTTTTTGACAAATATGACTATGTTATATAATTTAATATAGGAAGAGAGGTAGTCAATTTGACGATTTGTTTAATGTTCGTAAATATTATCTAGCCTTATAAAAGCTGTTATAGAAAAGTTTATAGACGTTCGTTTTTACGAAACGAACACAGATAAGACGAACATTATATTGCTAAAAAAACAACAGGAGAGTTGAAATCTAATTGAAAAAGACAACTTTACATTAAACTAAACTTATTTCAAGGAATTTAATGTATTTCGTGTCGTTGATTTTGAGTTATTTTGCGTTTAAACTTATAAATTTATAACACGTATCTGTTTTAATCATTAATACCTTTATTATAAATAAACGATTATAACAGTTAATATTTGTTTTATTGATATACCTATGTTCTACCAAAAAACATATTTATGCTCAGATAAAAGTATAATTATGTGTTTAGAACACAATTTTGCAAACTCTTAAAATACTAAACAAATGTGTTATGAAAATATCCAACCGACGGTTGTCGGTTGGATATTTTGGTTGATAAAACAACTTTATACAAATTGCGTATGGTTGAATTTGCAAAAATATATGCTTACAGCATAACTATAACTACGTACGTATAATTGGTGAGTGTTTGGCTACAGTTTCGAGCGTGACTTTTATTCGAGACTGTGCATCTTGGGTTTTTTTGTAAATCAACGGGACGTGTCCGTGAATTTGATTTTATCGTTGTGTGAGTAAAGCTGTGGGTGATTATTGAAACTAACGGCACGCGGTGTTTAAAAGTTTTTGTAAATATATCACAGTCGTAGTGCATTGGTATCTTATTATTTTATAATAAATATTGTTTTGAATAAATACAAAAATGGAAAACAGAAAGTAAGTTTGTGTGCATGCAGCAACTTTGTCTCAGTGTTTATATGCTAGTCTAAGGAATTTCAAGTGGGTCAAGAGGTTTTTTTACAATTTTTGCAGCAGGGCACGTCGTGTTTATGGGCGGCAGCTCGATGTTTTGTGGGAGTTTTTAAATAATCACAGAGCTACTGCCTACAATAGATCCCTCCAAACTAGACAACTAAATCCTAGAACTACATCAAGTGAGATAGTGGTCAAACTCTAGATCCATACGGTATTTTTTTAAACATACATCGATTAACGTTATTTCAAACTCAATATGGATAATACCGAAAATACACCACATTCACCAGAATAACAAAAAATAACTCACTTTACTTCAAATATGCTGTTTTGTTATAAAATATCACAAGTAATGTTGTTTCCGCGGCGAAAGAGCAACTTTTTTATGATGGCTAAATTTGACATTAGAGCAGGAATAAAACAATATTACTCGCTGTTAAGTCAGCTCATGGTACGCTTTGAGTGAACGAAATAGAGGTTTACGTCACAAAACTGCTTAGATTAAACAACATTAAAGTAACATTGCTTATGTGGCCTTGTGGTACGAAAATTCAAAGTAAGATTACAATAATACTGCTATAAGAGTTGGTGGTAGGCCCCAAGGCTGGAATAAAATTGTTGTTTTTAACAAACCATTTTTAGTAAACGCTTTGTATGTTTTTTTGTGTACCGATGAACAAGCATGCACGGCACGAAGGCTCATCAATGTATTTAATCAGTGATGAAAATGAAACGAGTCTCTCATATGAGAAAACAGGTATCTTCTAGGCAGGCCAGATCCATCGTAGACTGCGTCATCACTTATCATGACGATAATGGTAAAACGGCTTGAGTATAAGCCTACAAGTTCGTACTTGACTGTCGTCGTGGTTCAGTGATCAACGACACTGACTTTGGTACCGCGACCCCGGGTTCGAATCCCGGCCGGGGCAAACATTTCTGTGATAAGCAAAGATTTTTATTTTCGGATCTTGGATGTTTGTGTATTGTGATTGTGTGTGCCTGCCGCGACACAGGGTATCCTAGTGCGGGGGTGTGAGTGTGTGAAAAAAAAATAGATATCAGTAATACTGAGGGCATTATGATACGTTGCCAATCCTTTTTAAGATGGGCGCTACAGAAAAACAATTTGTTTTATAAATGTATCCATTAGATTTAAAATCATTGGCTAGATACTGAATGAGATCGACTTTTATGTTGAGATCGATTTTAATTTAAAACATTCATAGTGTGAATAGTAACACTTATGAATGAGATGTAGTTATAGTTTGTTAAATAATGATGAATCGATTTTATGGTTATGATCGTTTAATCGTCGGTTTATGATTGTAATTGTATTTATGATTATTACAGAAAAACTCAGATTCGATGAGGTTGTACCTGGTGTGTCGCTTCCTGACTTGGATGACAGAACTCGCAATACTGTTTCTACTGTCTCTCATTCATGGAGTCCTCATAGGGTGGCACTTGATCATGCTCATGATTATCAGTAAGTATAATGTCTGAAAAGAGCGCAATCGTGATGTAAAATCACTAGCATAATTCTTATGCATACAGCATAAGTAACTATACTAGTCATTTTACATCACGATGGCCGTACTTAAAGATATTTTAATATAAATATTTTTTTCATCTTCATCATCATCTCAGCGATAGGATGTCCACTGCTGGACATAAGCCTCCGGCATTGATTTCCATAAGGACTAGTTGGAAGCGGCCCTCATCCAAAAAAATTTTTTTAATATATAGCATATAAATAGTAATGAAGACCTTACAGGCGCACTAATTAGTATGTGTGATATATGTATAGGCTTTTTTATACTGTAAGGTTTGACCACTATCTCATTTAATAGTCAGTAACGATGTGGTCGAAGATGTTATCACGCTAAACCTAGAATGCTTACTAGCTCTCAAGCACCGCTGCCTGAACACACTATGTGTTTGGTGACAGTTTTCCAAACTTAAAGGTGTTAGCTAGCCAGGCGGATACTCGAAAGTACCCTACCACCATGCTCTGAATTTGATAACGGTGTTACTTTCACCGGAAGGTCAAGCTGTTGTTAGGGGTCGAACCAGTGTCCGTCAGTATAGTGCGCCTGATGTACATACATACCTACTCAGAAACAGAAACAATATTGTGTATCTATGTATATTATACCTGAGTGCAAAGTATCATCTATATATCTATAGTATGGGTTACTGTTCATCCCTATTACAGTTATAAATAAAAATATTCACTAAAAAGCTAGTCATTCGTTTTAAATTAAAAAGCTAGTCTCGACTTTCGTGTCGCTTCTTTTTTTGCCTTTTATTATATGAATTAGTTAGTCAACAATATTTGAATTACTAGCTGCGCCACACGGTTTTGCCCGCGTGGTGATGATTTATGATGATGATGATGATGATTCAGGGACCTGAAGTATCTACACACCAAATTTCATCCAAATCTGTCGAGCCGTATGAGCGTGAAAGAGAAACAAACACACATCCATACTCACAAACTTTTGCATTTATATTATTACTAGCTGCGTCCCGCGGTTTTAACCGCGTGATGATGAAAATCAGTGACGGTATTGATTAGAATAAGGGTATATTTTAATCAAGAGTATAAGCGATCTCCATACCAAATTTCATCGAAATCGGTGAAGCTGTTTGAGCGTGAAGAATTAACAAACATACACACAAACTTTCTCTTTTATAATATTAGTAGGGTGATAAAAACTATAATGATTATTTTCCTTTTCAGTTCTTGAATTTTATGGATTCGCTATAGTGTATAGTTACTATCGCGATTTGATAGATGAAGAATACTATTCTTCCGATCAGAAGATTTGTGAAGAATCGCAGTGTCCAAGACATAGTACATAGTTACTGTCGCATTTTGAAAGAAGAAGCCACTGCTCTAGCCACCACAAATTCTTCGAGCCAGAAAACTTGTGAAAATTGCAGTGAACCAGACAAGCCAATTGTTCTAACTAATAACTCTGTTAACCAAATATTTGACTTAGGTACGTAACTACGTACATTTAAACCTAATTTTTCTATTCTTTTTTATACTATGTAGATCTATCGTTTGACCACTATCTCACTTGATGGTCAGTGATGATGTGGTCGAAGATGTTATCACGCTAGATTTAGAATGCTGCCTGGCTCTCAAGGACCGCTGCCTGAACACACTATGTGTTTGGTGACAGTTTTTCAAACTTGAGGGTGGTAGCTAGCCAGGCGGGTTTTCGAAAGTACCCTACCACCATGCTGGGAATTTGATAACGGTGTTACCTTCACCGGAAGCTCAAGCTGTTGTTGGGGATCGAACCAGTGTCCGTCAGTTTGACAGGCGAAGCTCCCCCCGCTGAGCTATCATCGCTTCAAAAATATGGGTATAGAGAAATATTTATTTATTGAAGATAAAATAACGTAAAAGGGGTTGTTACTTTTCTCATTGTCTGGTCAAAAGCCATGGCTTTCCGCAGCGTATTGCGTTCAAGCATGCGGCTGGTACATTCTATTCTAGACCTAGAGTGTTTTCTCCTTCATACAAGTCATCGCTGACTATCAAGTGGTAGAGATGTGAATAATAAAAAAAAAGTTCTTACCAAAAAATGGAACCGACTTCAACACTCAAAAGTTTGAAATAACTTGTTGAAGTCGGCACCATGATAGTTCAAAAGTAACTAATATCAAAATATCAAAATCAAAATCAAATATCAAAATAACCAATCTCATGTTACGACCGACTTCGACAAGTTATTTCACACTTTTGAGTGTTGAAATCGGTTCCATTTATTGGTACATTTTTTTGTCACTCTTTTTAGTGTGTCATGGGATCAATTGTCATTGTGGTTGATGTTCACCGATGTCTTCAACCGCTACTATAATATCGTGTAGGTATAAGCACGAACTTTTCAGTTATTGGAGTGTAACTCAAAAACCGCTTGCCCGATTTTGATGAAATTTAAATAAGACCACACGGGAAGCACCAGCTTTTAAATAAAAAAGAACGATCTAAATCGGTTCACCCAGTCGGAAGTTATGCGGTAACAAACATTTAAAAAAAACATACGGGGCAAAATAAGAACCTCCTCCTTTTTTTGAGGTCGGTTAAAAACCCATCTTTGGTCTTCAGGTGCCGAAAACCAGATGTTTACACAGATATGACTTTTCAGCAAAGGACTTGTTTAGTATCACCGTCGTCACAGTTTACAAAGAGCAGTGGGCATGCATAGTTCAGTCATAGTAGTTGACGATAGTCAGCCTAGCGGGGTAAATGAATATTAACATTTTGACATTCGGAAAACTTCGATCAAGAATAAATTGATCGAAGTTCGCAAATAAAAGAATTTATTTTGTTATTAAAACTGACGTGTTTTTGACACATTATGAATGTATAATACACGGGAGTTACTCACTTAATAAGTCAGAGGGTTCCGACTATAGTTTCAACCACGTTCGGTGGTCTTTTTCAAGGAGAATACGGGGCGCTCGCGGACGCGGTCGCGATTCGCCTAGTTCTGAAGTACTAGGACTTATTACGTGAGTAACTCCCGTGTTTTATACATTCATAAAGAATTTATTATTTACGGTATCTTCTTCTCCATCGCTACGCATCTGAATAAGTAAATTATAGGACTGTGTTTCAAATGCAATAGGCCATCATCGAAACGTTAAAAGCTCTCTCGTGAAGACTATTATGAAAACCGTGGTGTTATGCATCTTTCAAATTATTTGCGCGTATACTTCATCTTATTGATAAGTAAAAAACATATTTATCAACAGACTCTCAAAATATGAAGGAGGATCTCGATTTGGTGGTATGGTTGCTTGTATGTTTGTTACCTCAGACCTCCATTTTATGTAAACCTTCCTATTTGATAAAATATGTGTTATTCACAATTTATTTTTTCAAATTAACCCATTGAAATTGGTGAAATATTTATTATAAAGATTATATAAGAAATTTATGTACACATACTATTTATGTAGGTACGTGCTACTTACTTAGCTACTCACAGTAGTGGGTACAAAAATAGGCTTTGAATTCCTTTCAAATGTAAACCTCAACAATAACTTTAAGATTATTTATTTATAATTGATAATCCTTAATAGCTATAAAGTAATACTGTAATACACAACTTGTAATTTTATTTTAAACTCGCTAATGCCCGCGGTTTTACCCGTTAGGTCTATTATTTTCCCATTACAATATATTTTTTTGGAATAATTTTAGTTTTTTTCTTTCAAAGAACCGTCTCACTGCAACAAACACAACTAAAAAGAAATAGCGTCATGGGTTCTGTCGATCATCGCACGCGTGTTACCGTGACCAAAAGAAACAAAGATTAATTTATATTACAAGTATATTTTCGAAATTTGAAGATGTGTAAAGTTTAGATGGCCTACTATATTTTGATACCACATTGTCGAACTTCTACTTTATCGGTTATCTCTTAACCGGATTCCAATAATCTATGTTTAATCTATATTTTCGCGTACCTACCATAACTAGTTAATATCACAATCAGTTACCAAAAATACTTTGTTGAAATGTGTGGTTCCTTTCCACGCTCTCCGATTAGAAAATGACCAATGAACCTTTCATTGGTCATTTTCTAATCGGGTTCCTTCCTATCTTTTTGCGATAAGAACGGTAACTTGTTATCAATAATGCATCCAGTCATATTTTGGTCACACATAGTTTTCACTAGGACGTATTTGTCATCAGTTTAGTTGTAATATTTCAACAAAAAATAGTGACTTTTGTTCCGTTTCTATGTTTTTGAAGGCATAATTTGAGGAGTATTTTTTTGGGTACACATAAAAAATGGCGTTTGGGTTCCCTACCGTTACAAGGTGTTGCTTTTGTGTTCCACTGAGAATAGCCTCGCTGCTTATTGGATACTTTTCTATCGTAAGTCAAACATGTTTTACTATATGATAATGCGTGGTGGTAGGGTACTTATAGTGGTTTGCTCAAGATATAATAAGTGTCATCAAAATTACTGGGTGCCAATTTTCTGATTGTTTTATTAAGACAAGCAATTCATAAGCATTGCCATGGTAATATGTAATAAAATAAATGAACTTCGTATTTCGCTAAAACTACAATTGCATTAGATCTGTGCACTTACAATTATGTATACTCCAATTAGAATAGCAAAACTAGCAAAACCGACAACTCATTTACAATCTATGAGCAATGTGTCAATGAATTCATGTCCCGTAATGTTCAGGCACTTGTCCTTGAGAGCCAATCAACAATATAGATCTCCGGTGACTCCAACTTTGACCACATCACCTCTAACCATTAAAAAATACGGTGGTCAAACACCAGATAAATAATTTTTATACAAACAAATTGTTTGGCTAATAAATCATTTATCGTGGTACAGTGACAGTAAAATTACCATAGATGACCCGAAACCACTGTTGTGTACTGTGGGTGATGATTATATCCTCCATTTTCGCCATTTATGACCTAGGTCATTTGTCGAAAACAGAGGACATCAAACAGCTGTTTCTACTTCCTGATTCTACTCGCTAGGCCGCACTTTAAACTAAATATTGAAGCAACGATAGCCTAGTGGGAGGCGCAAACTTTTTCAGCTACTACCCCCTGGACCATGAAGCTATGATAGCTTAGCGGGGGGAGCGTCGCCTGTCAAACTGACGGACACTGGTTCGATCCCCAACAACAGCTTGAGCTTATCAAATTCCCGGCATGGTGGTAGGGTACTTTCGAATACCTGACTGGCTAGCTACCACCCTCAAGTTTAAAAAAACTGTCATCAAGCACATATTGTGTTCAGGCAGCAGTCCTTGAGAGCCAGTGAGCTTTCTCGGTCTAGCGTAACATCTTCGACCACATCTTAACTGACCATCAAGTGAGATAGTGGTCAAACGCTAGATCTATACAGTATAAAAAAAACATCATTGTACAAATCCCTTATTATCTCTTAATGTGCTATTAAAATATCTATATAGTAAAAATAAACAAAGCAAATTCTTAAATGTGACTATAAAGAAAGCATTCAAGCCATTAAGCTGATTCATCTCATTTCAGCTAGCCTCTATCGTCGCTATATCGACAATATCATTCTACACGCACAAAGTGGTGACTTACGTGAACGACAGTGAGAAGCATCCCAATCCTGAACACTCTCAAGAGGAGATCCAGAGAGTTGCCCTGAGTCTATACATCTCGTTCGGGTATTCATTGGCTGTGTTCCTTTACAACTTGGTTGTTAATTTGCTGCTCGTTGTTGGTGTTCATAGGGTAAGTTCTAAATTTTTTCATGAGATAAGGTAACGGAACAATCAAAAGGCTCACAGTCTACGCAGGCTACAATCGTAAAAAACTGCACTGCCCCGTCACCCTGAGACATATTAAATTGGTTATAGTCTCATGTGTCTGTAATTTCACCGGAAACCACGCCCTTCGAACCGAAACACATTAGTTATGGTGGCAGTATTTCCCGGGTGTACTCTCACATACTCTTAACATTGAAAGATTTTCAATTTGAAGGGCTGATGAAATTAAGGTATGATAATATAATTAGATATTTAATCATAGAACCAGCGTCCGTCAGTTTGACGGACGCGGATAGGTGCATAGAGAATACGGGCCCTGTCACGGGCAAGATGTTGTCATCTTCTCCGTAACACATGGACACATTGACTAATAATATAATTAGGAAGTCGCGGCGCCTTGCCGGCCTTATTATGTACATCGACTTCTGCGCACTTCAAGAATCTCAGCTCTCTAAAATCCTAAAATCTCTAAATTCTCTAAAAATAAATATAAATGTTAAGTATTGTCTATACTTAACATTTATCTCGATCTTATTTTCTGTTTTAGAACAAGCCGCAATACCTGAAGGTATATGTTAATTGCGCATTTTTCCTGCTAGTGCTGTCTATCACGCTGGTCATCCTAACGTGTGTCTTCATGGGGTTCCTTGCAACATTACCCATGCTCAAATGGGCCGGTAAGTAATTTCCACAAGTATATAGATAATTAAGTATGACGATCTATCTATGTGTAATTACACTAAACTCTTATCCTGATTCTCGAATCAAATCAAAAATTTGTAGGTAAAAATCGTAGTGGTGAAAATCTTGGTTAATTTAGTCGCTGCAAGACTACTACGTCAAACGGGCTGTACGAAAGCCATTTGCGACTTACTGAGGGCTTTATTTTACTGATGGTTTTCTATACTAACATACAAAATGTATATTTGTATCTTATTTTTATTGTTGTATTGTTAAGACAAATTCATTTCTCTACGGGGATCTTATTAGTAGACATTTGCAGTATTACATAAATAGCAGCACTTCTCCAAAAATCTTGCGTTGTCTTGTCGTGAAGCGAACGGTTAATTATTTTTTGTATATTACAACCATAATAATATTTTTTTCATTTGAATGAAGACATTTTTTCAGATATTATCCTAATCGAATTGCTATTGCATATAGTTGAGAAGCCAACAAAATAATTAACAATCTCTTTATTACAAGAAAGTCTATTGAGTAACGTTGGATTGGTACTGCCATGATTATTTTTAATATTTTTATATCTTTGGCACCCTACTGCCCTTGTGCGAAAAAAGTCTGTACTTATCTATATATTTTTCCTTGTTCCAGTTACAATACTATTTTGCTTAATCGTAGTGCGGAGTACTTACTTGGAAATGGAGGAGCATAACAAACCAAAGAGTTTCGAGATGCAAAATCTATACATGCCACAACGACCACCCATGGATGTTTGAAATCTTGAGCAAAATAAATTGTCTTATACTGATAGCCGGTACAGCCTACCTACTTAGACTTTGCTGAACTTGAATCTTGCTTAGAAAATGCTCAGGGTTTTCTACTAAATAAATAAATTTGCTCATAGATTTCTAATGAATTGTCGTTTTTTGCTAGATTTGCTATTCTACTTGTAGCATAGGTTTGTATGTACGGGCGACATAGGTACCTAGATCTATATTCTACCGCAATTGCGGTACGATGCGATTACGTATAAATGCAATCGAGATGCATTTTTTATTTTAGCGGAATAGCTAGGTACTAAGTTTATTTATGATGACATATTTTGTATAACCATTGGATTGTTTATGATTGCGTGTCTTAATAAATAAGAGATTGGCACCTAGTCGACAGAAACGTAATCAGAAATAAACTAGTAAGTATTCCGCTAAAATAATAATTGCATCTCGTTTGCATTGTAAGTAATTGCATTGAGGTAGAAATTAGATCTGTATATCCATTTCAATTATACTCGAAGTAGAATAGCAAAACTAGCAAAAACGACAATTCATTAAGTAACAATCTATGTGCAATATGTTAGTAGAATTATTGATACCCTGTTGAATTGCAATGCTAACTCGTTCAGTCAAATTATATTGGATTGGATAAGACTTTGTATTAAAACCCGATATAATTGCAGATTTATAATGAAATTTGTACCAAAGTGAGAAATATGTTCACCCATTCGAGTTTGACACTGTATTATTGGTTCTCTTCTTAGCCTTCAGACTACCGCCAACATAAGACTGCCAAGATAAAGTTATCTAACTGTGACGGTTGCGATATGTGCGAAACGCCTAATATACTTAGTTCCGCAACATGATTGTTTTTGTGATTGTAAAAGTGTATCTGTCTACTATTTTAAATAAACATGTATGAACCTTATTTGTGTTGCCTTTACCTTTTTGTTATGAAGTCTCGATTTTAAATATATTTAAAATAGGCATAATTTTAAATATGGAATGTATGTGTGAAGTGTGTATCATTTTCTAACATCGCCATAGCAAAAGGAAAACAAACTAGAAACGAAGTCGTGTGTTGTGTGTCGTGTCTTGGATGAATGTCAAGCGTCCAATGTTTTTCTATTTACGTAAATTAGATTGTGGTGGCAAATTCGACACAGAAAATTTTTATTATTGTTTTCTTTATTTTCCATTTTCTTTAATGTATTTTCCATAAAGAGGTTTATTTGGAGTAATAATAATACAATTTTAATATTATTAAATTATATTGTTATAATGATATAACTGAACTTGAAGAATATTAAACTCGATACTAGCTAAATACACGTGGAATGCGGAGCCCAAAGAAAAACAAGTAAATAACTTTATGACATGACGATATTGTCATAGATTATATGAAGTGTCGAGAACGGTCTTGCCAGTCATCTAGATTTTCCAAGAGATTTCCAGATTTTTCCTTGATACTCCTCATATTTGGTGTATAATAAATATTTGCTTACAATGTTTAAACTATGTGTAATTAGGAACATGTCTGAGTCTTCCGGCTGAACCCATAATTTCAAACAGTATTATTATGATGACTACGTGTGATATTAATGTTATATGATAACATTATGATATGGTGCTGAGTCTAAGCGTAACGTCTAACAAAAAATCAATTAAATGGTTTAAGACTGTTTTTGTAATATACCATTATCGGTTGCCAATCTTGTAATTATCATGTTTTGCTACGGATGCGTAGGTAAAACCTTTGACCGCCCATTAACTGAATTATTTATATTTGTTTCACAATATGATGAATGAAAAGATGATGATGATGATGTTTCACAATGCTGTTTAATCAATTATATCGTTATATAATTTTTTTATTGGCACATTTAAAGTTCACTTAAAGAAAAAAAATGCAATATTTGCTATTATTTATTATTTAGCGGATTAACAAATTGAAGTGGCAGTGGGCAGGGCACATAGCTCGAAGAACTGATGGCCGTTGGGGCCGAAAAGTTCTAGAATGGAGACCACGGACTGGCAAGCGCAGCATAGGACGGCCACCGACTAGATGGACAGACGACCTGACTAAGATCGCAGGCAAGGGCTGGATGTGGGCCGCTTCCAACAGGTCCTTGTGGAAATCAATGGGGGAGGCCTATGTCCAGCAGTGGACGTCCTATGGCTGAGATTATTACTATCAAATAAAATCAATTCAAATAAATTTTTTTCACCGATTTTGATCGTTTTTTTTTAAAGCTGGTGCTTCCCGTGTGGTCCCATTTAAATTTCATCAAAATCGAACGAGCACTTTTTGAGTTACAAGTCAAAAACTGAAAAATGCGTGCTTATACTACACGATATTGTAGTAGCGGGTGAAGACATCGGTGAACATACCTACACCACAATGACAATTGATCCCATGAGTAACAAAGGTCACTAAAAAGTGTGAAAAAAAAAATTTTTCACCAAAAAATGGAACCGACTTCAACACTCAAAAGTAAGAAATAACTTGTCGAAGTCGGTACCTACCATGAGCACAATATTTTGATATCAGTTACTTTTGAACTATCATAATACCAACTTCTACAAGTTATTTCATACTTTTGAGTGTTAAAGTCTGTTCCATTTTTTGGTAATATTTTTTTTATTTTGTCTGTTCTTTGGAGAGGTGGACAAAAACAACTATCGGATCCGGAGTTACAAACATGGCCGCTGATTGATAGTGAAGTCGTTAGTAAGTACCTCGACCTTAGAGCAAACGAAACGTACATAGTTTTCGAGATATTTAATGTTAATGTATTGTTTTGCAGCCATTTGCTGATCTTATTAACACCATTTTGAGCACACCTTAAATACCTCGCTCCAACTATCTGCACTAAAAACAGAGTTGTTTTATTATTACTATCATTTTTTTGAAGAGAGATATGAATTGGCAGATTTTTTCAGATGCTCGTTTCCAACTTCGTGAAAGTGTGACAAAATGTTTCCAAACTTACTATAAAATTTTATGTGCTTAGCCCATTCAGGCTCCACCGTCATTCTTAACAATTTTTACTAAAACAAATTTAAATAAATAACATGATCTACAATTATTAACCACATATATACAATCATTATATTAATCAATCATTTAGGAATTCGATAAATTAACCTTCTGATTTCTTAAACCCAACTCTTGACTTTTTATTTAGCTCTCATTTACTGGATTGTAAAATTATGGTCTGGCAACACTATTCAAGAAAAATCAAGAAGTCGAAGTTTTATTTCTAAATTAAGATAATTTCATGAAAATAATCAATGAAATCTTGTTAGCCAGCCGTTAACTCGTACCAAAAATATCAAAAATGTCTAATAAATATATACCAACAACTGCTGAAACCGTTCAAAGCCAGGTTCGTTTACATCGTGGTCGCGCGTAATATTTCAGACCTGAAATCTATGTTCTGTGTATTGTTAAATTAAAAAGGGATTTCCTTCATCTGTGTGTTTCATTTTTATATCCATTTGCAGCTGGTACAATGGATAAACGAAGCTGGTATGTCAGATGGAACAAAGAAATTGAACCTGTTGCGAAAAATAACAGAAATACTCCTGCACCAGGGCTCACAGTACATTCCATCGTATTTAGAGAACATACTCAGTTTCGGTACCGATAGGTCTAACGATGTCAAAAAACAGGTCGTTGTTTTCATTGAAGAATTGTGGTAAGCGGAATGAATGCCTATATTTTCTATCTTAAATTATCCACCTGTATATATCGGTATTGAATAGATGTTTCCACTATGGTTGCAATATATATATTCTGTATTCTTGTACTAATGAAGACTATGAGTACTACATTTTTGTCTCTAGGCACTATTGATCTGTTATAGATTTGTCAACTGGTTGATAGGGATCATGATAATCCATAGTCAAATTAGGGTTTATGATTAGAAGATTTAATCATACATGTATCATCATTTATCACAGACAATATCATTGATAGTAATCTTAATGTTTACAACCTTACTATTATTAGTTATTAGTCTTATTCCATATACTCACCACACTTGGCAGGCAGGTTGGAGAGTGCAGTATGGTTTTTTGGTCCTGCTGCCTGCCTCCTGGTACCTGATCCCTTAGTCGACTCTTACAGCACCCATGGGTAGAGATGGGGGAGTACTATTCTAGGCTGGTACCAACACAGCACTAGGTACAGTAGGCACAGCCAATGTTTATAAATCCTCATTAGGCTCTATGGATGTTACACATGTACCACAGCTCTAACAGTAAAATAGTTTGTCATAGAGCATAGTAAATGAGATAGGAAGATGCCATAAGCATAAGTGTATGAGCGAACCAGTTATCAAGGCCAGCCCCTAACAACTGAAAAATTGCTTTTGTGCAGCTATAGGCAGGCATCTTCAAAGACAAACTTACATTGTGCCTACAGTATTTACATATTGTACTTGTCAGTAATATGAATGGGTGCTTTAGATAATAATAATAATAATAATAATAAACCTTTTATCCTTATTAAAATATCCTCATCATGGTATGCACAGAATAAGAAATTTCAAAAATTATCTCTTATTTCTGTGAGCCTCTTGGCAAAGGCCTCCTCCATCATTTTCCATTACATTCTGTCTTGTGCTACTCTTCTCCAATGGTGTCCGTCCAGCCTCAAGCTATCAAGCCATCTCTGCGATTTACTCTATTGCATGTACTGTCTCTTGGCTACCGGGCAGAGATGGTTGTAGTTTCCTTGCCTGTCATTCATCATGTGAAGTTTCTAGTGGTCTAGTCTTCATTTCAAGTGGTCTACTCAATTGAGTATATCTGCTACTTTAGTTTTATCTGTCATAAGCTCATAACACTGCTTCTTACTCTCTTTTTTATTTATGCCTGTCATACTACTTTTCATAGCTATCTGACAGAGCTCCATCTTTACTCTGTGTAGTTTAGTAAGTCCCCATGTTTCACATGAAACATGGATGCATTAGATCATCATCATCATCTCAGCCATAAGACGTCCACTGCTGGACATAGTCGTCTCCCATTCACACATAGGCGTCTCCCATTCACACATAGGCACAGAGAGTTGACTTCAGACCAGCATCTATGAAAAATAAATATTGGTATGAAAAAGAGACTTAATTATAATAATGATTAAGCTTCGATTCTAACAATTGGCTGTGATATGCAGTAATGTCGTCACATTATCGCTTGCAATGATTTCTTCCACCTTAACTTTGGATTGACAATATTTACTTATGTGTGATATAGCCTTCTACAAATTTTGAATGTGTTTAAGCTAATTTAGCCGTCTTTTAGATAAAATTATTAATCACAATCAAATATGCATGTCACACATGAATAATGTAGCTTTTACTTATGAATGAATTTTTAAACTTGGTTCACTACCGAGTGAATGAACTATTTTATTTTGAGATTACTTCCTATAAACAAACTTGCAGACTAACAAACATTTTCTTTTATAATATTAGCATTGACATGGCGCATTTTTAGTAATAATACATAGTATAGTACAACATAAGTGCAATGCAAATTTGTTATTTAAATTGCCTATAAGTGCACCATAGCTATTATTAAATTTTATGGGGCTGATCTCAAGTAGCCATAAAATGTTTACATTTTCAGCAAAATGCACCCTGAGTACTTACCAAAGTCAATAGCCCAACTGCAAGCGATTGTCATGGATGGTGTCATTGCTGTACAAAAGCGAGCTATTCAAGCTGCTAGTATTGTGTACCGAAACACGTTGCTGTGGATATGTAAGGGAGATGCGGACCTCATGGATATGGAATTTGTATGGGACCACTTGAGCGAATTGAAGGTATGTTACTATGTTGCAGATAATTTTGGCTGTTCAAGTATTTTTTGAAGTCCTCAATAAGATAATTGTTTGATGCTTGGGACCATTTTTACGAGAGCTGAAGGTAATCATACCATCACACTATATTTTTCTCTCATTGTCTGACACTTATTAGTCATACACCTATACAATAGTTGTTTAATTAAAACTATTTATTTCTCTTATTGTTTGATGCTTGGGACCATTTTTACGAGAGCTGAAGGTAATCATACCATCACACTATATTTTTCTCTCATTGTCTGACACTTATTAGTCATACACCTATACAATAGTTGTTTAATTAAAACTATTTATTTCTCTTTTCATTTTTACATGAGTAATCTACATTGTTACATGTAAAATCCTAAAAATAAGGATTGTGGAGTTGTTGTGGTGGTACTATGATTTTGTAGTAAAAACCTTTGCATCACTATGTTCACTTTTTTTTCGCGTCGCATTCAAAGAACATTCTAAAATAGGGTTTTGTGTGGCACTGATAAGCTCTGTCCTGCATGTAGGACAGAGTGTTCTCTGGAACTGTAGAAATTGCTATAAGCGATAAGACCGCCCATTGTACGTGCCTTAGTTTAAGAGTGTATATGTAAATTATTTTTTTGGTAATTTTCATGGTAAGTGCAATAAAGAAATTATTGTATTGTAATGTACTGTAGGCTATCAACAATGCAACCACCTTCTATATATTCATTCACCGTAATGAATATGAAGTATGTATTAAGTGATTTTGTTACCTACCTACCTTACTATATGCTAACTTATAGTAGGTGCCAATGAAATTAATGCAGGCTACTCTTTAGTGCTTGCCTATTTGCGCCCTTGCGAGAGCGGGATGTTTATTGTATACTTTTGATGTTTTTGGCTCTAGATATTTCAGCACTGTTGTAATCAAGTGACCATAGCAGAATATAATTTTGAAAATGTAGTTAACATTCTAATTCTCGCGTGATCCCATCATCGTATCACTGACCATTAACTATTGAGATAGTGGTCAATTGCTGCTCTATACATAATAATAAATATAATAAAATTCATATAATAATAAAACTAATTACTTCTTCTTAAATACGGCGAAGATTGTCAGAAAGGTGAAGTGGTAGTATTAAGTATTAATTATTATTATTATTATTATTATTATTTAGTATTAAGTACTCAGGTACCTATTTGTTTTACTAAATGGCAGAATAAAACATTGGGAGGAGATGTCCGATTGAAATTGTTTTTTACTTCTAGTTGCTCGTCTTAAACATGATAGACAGTGACAATGAAGGTATAAGGACACACTCCATCAAGTTTCTGGAAGAAGTTGTGCTGCTGCAGAGCCCCGGAGACCAGACCGATGGAGACTTTAGTTTGGAAAACCTGCCAACCCACATACATTTCATAAAAAGAAAGGCCCTAGAGGAGGAATCAGAGTAAGTTTTAAAATACACACATACAATACAGAGTTGCGTCGCTTTGCATAATCTGAAGTGAACTCCAAGAAGCTCACTTCCACCATCCTCTTTGAAAACAAATTCCGGTAGTGCTAGGTTTCGTATATTCTAAAGTTTTTAGTTTCTTGCATATACTTTTCGGACCTTTTGCTCTATTTTATACATAATTTTGTGTTATGTTAGATGCTTGTTTCGGCAAATGAGTCTTATCGAATAGAACCGAAAGAAAAAGATGATATATGCATTTTTTTCTTTCTAGATGGTAATAAAGTAGGACTCAACCAATGTGCATACGCATCTTGTGTCAGCTCTGCCCATGGAGAAACTATCTAAAGACTCAAAACTAGCATATTATAGTGTTATAGAGTCTGCTTCATGCACATTAAATACCATCGGTTGCTACATTATTACTTAAGAGAAGTTAACAAAGCTAAGAGTATTTTGGCAGTCATTGGCCCTAATTCTGTTAATCAGTCGATATAGATAAAATTGACTAAAATCCTTCTAAATGAAATTGCTTGCATTCTATTTAGGCTATAATTCAAATTTGTATAAATCCATACAACAGTGTCTCTAATATCAAACATTAAATTCAATGTAGGTACACTGGCCATACTTTAAAACTGGCAGAGAAATGCGGCGTTTGAAAGCCTTAAATTGAAGAAGAAGAAGTTATATTCAATGACTGGCCATCTCAGGTAGTTTTAGTCAACACTAAATATATGTATAATACCTACAACTATCTGCAATTTTATTAAAAACATCTAACTTTAGTGTTGTTCACAAGTGTCATGCTGACTTGGACTTTATTTTAACTGTTATAAGAACTTATCTTACTTATTTTATTTTCCTGTTTTAAAAAAGAAAAATAAATAAAAATCAAAAAAGTTTGATAAAGAAAATCACTACCATTATTACACACACATTTTAAAATACATTTGTAAATTTGTACTCCAATCACTTGGATAATCAACCCGATACATTCCCACTGCTAGGATACGGGCGTTCTCAAGAAGAGTGGGCCATAATCCACCGCAGCCCAATGTCGGAGTTTTCAATCCGCTCAAGGGCCTCCGACATGTTCTAATGCTGACTGTTATCCTTAGACAACAACCGGGTACCAATGGGTTAACGTGCCCTCTGAAACCCCTAAGCGCTCAGATGAAAATTTCTATGAGTATTCCTATTCCTAATGAAAACGATCACTGATCCAAGGTGTGGCCGAGGAGAACGTTTTAAATGCACGTGGTTGGTGAAGATCACATGATCAAACTCCTCTATGTGAGCCTCCAGCGATCACTAATATTTCCAATAAAATAAACTAAGTACAAGGTTGATATGAAGAAATTAATATTAAAATATAGCTTTCTGAAAAAATGCCTTATACCTAGTACCTTCCTGTCACCACAAACGCCGCACTCCGCTTTGAACCTTATTAAGTAACGGAAAAACGTCTTTTCTTTCCAGACATATCTTCACTCTGCTGGTTAAATTTCACAACTCTCAACACATATCTAGCGTAAACTTAATGGCTTGTATGACAACGCTTTGCCTACTGGCTAAAGTCAGGCCGAAATACATGTCCAGGGTTATTCAGGCTTTAGGAGACCTTCATACAACTCTTCCTCCTACCCTATCACAATCGCAAGTAAACTCTGTAAGAAAACATCTTAAGATGCTTCTGATTAACTTGATAAAGCATCCGTCGTCAAATGACATGATGCCACAGTTGACTCAGCTGTTAATGGACATAGGAATGACAACTCAGGAGATCAACAAAGTGTTGCCTAAAGAGAAACGAAATAAAAGACTCGGTGAAGTGAGACAAAGTGAGCCGCCTTCGAAAAGGATGAGAATCGATTCACCCCAGAGTAACAGTCAAGGGTCCGATAGCAATAGCCGAAGTGAGTTCACTCCGTTTGTGGATGAAGACAGCACTCAATCGACTATGATCCAAACTGTCGTTACAAAATCCAACGTCACAGAAGATACTATTATAGATGGATTGAATAATGTTGAGAATGTCGTAGGCCTCGTGATGTCTACGTTGATGAGCTGTCTTCCAAGTGAAATGCCAGCAAGCTTCGCGACAGCTTACAAACCGATTCCAAATTCTGGCACGAAGGGGCAGAAAAAAAGCTTGGCTAAAATGATCCTTCTGTTGATAAAAAATGAGCCTAGAAATGAGGAGAGTGAAATAGGTGCAAAAGTACCTCAGGAAGTGCTCACCCCTCCGCTTTCGGCGCCGCAAACACTTCAGCCGCCCCAACCAAGCCAGCAATCTCTTTCAGATTTGGCCGCGAAAATACCTCTGCTAAAAGATGCCGAAGAAGAAAAACTTACTCTCAAAAATGCCGTCGCCAAACTACAAGAATCTGCTAAAGCCGAAAAAGAAATGGAAAGTGTCGTTACTAAGCTCATGGAAGAAACGAGACAGGAACATTTGAAAGAAGAGGAGAGAAAAGATAAGGAAAAAGAGAACGAGAAGTTAGTTCCTCCTCAAACACCGACCATTCCAAGACTAAAGCAAAAGGTTAAACTACTGAAATTGCAGGAAATAACACGTCCCATACCCAAAGAGATAAAAGAAAAACTGATCATCCAAGCAGTTGACAGAATCTTGAGAGCGGAAAAGGAAAGTGCAATCGGTGGTGCTGCTCAAATACGAGCCAAATTTATAACAATTTTTGCTTCTAGTTACACGCCCGAGCTACGGGAGCTAGTCCTGGGTTACATACTAGAAGATCCGGCAATCAGAATAGACTTGGCCATATCATGGTTATACGAAGAGTATGCTTTCATGCAAGGGTTTAGTCGCCACCCTGTGACGTTACAGCCAAAAATGCACGAAAAGCACGACCAGAATTATAACCAGTTGCTTTGCGCTTTGATAACGCATATATGTGAGAGAGGTGATCCAACTACAGAGGCTTCTAAGGAGGTTATCCTTAGGAAGATATACGCCGAATGTCCACTTGTGACAGAGGAAGCTGTAGACTACTTAAAGCATTTGGTACAGGAGGAGAAAATAGCGATTGCTGCTTTGGAAATACTGGAGGAGATTTGTATCATGAGACCGCCAAGAGCTCATAAATATGTTCCATCATTGGTTTGCCATGTTTGTAAGTTATCATAGTAATTATATATTTATAATATGTAGTTATTATATATATATTTTGCATAATTTTAAAATAAGTAAATATTTCTTTCAGCCAGCTTCTGACTGAAGTCGTAATCGATGGCATTTTTTTATCCCTATAAACTTGTATTGTTTCATTCCCCTATGTGTATGTCCATGGTGTTAAAAATATAACTAAAAACTGGAACCGACTCCAACACTCAAGTGTGAAATAACTTATGGGAGTAGATTCCATTTTTTGGTAATTTTTTTTATCCCTTTTCAGTGACCTTTACTCAACTACTACGCTACTAGCTACTTACGGGATCATTTATCATTGTGTATGTGCACCGATTTCTTCACCCGCTATTAGAATATCGTCCAAGTATACACTTTTATCGTAGTTATTGAAGTGTAACTCGAAAAACCGTTTGACCGATTTGATGGAATTTAAATGAGACCACACAGGAAGCACCAGCTTTCAAATAAAAAAAGAATAATTAAAATCGGTTCACCCAGTCGAAAGTTCTGAGGTAACAAACATAAAAAGAAACAATAAACATATATATGGGTCTACTTGAGACCCTCCTCTTTTTTGAAGTCGGTTAAAAATCGTCAACACCACATACCATTTTACCGCGGGTGCCATAAAGCACACTGTCTCACAAAACAGTTTTATTAAACCACACAAATAATAATGTAAAATTAGCCGCAAATATATTATCACAAGTTTTAGTGTTTTTACGATAACAAATTAATGTAACACAGTAGAACATAAGGCTTTAAACAAAATAGTGTTTATCTTATGTTATTGTGATTACAAATAAAGTTTTGTCAAAACTGCTAGACTACTTTCTTTGCCGACTATACATATAAAACTATTCTATGTAAGTTATTTAAAGTAATATTATTTTATTTCCCCTTTACAGTGAGCCATAACGATGAAATCCGAGACCTAGCTCTAAAATCCTGCCTCAAAATCTACAAACGTTCAACAGATTCATGTCGCAAGGCTATATCGAAGCACGCCATGCTATACCTCGGGTTTATATCTCTTGATAATCCACCACCGGAACTACTGGGTCCACGGGGCGGAGCTGGGGGGTACAGGCCTCCCTGGACTGACGGCACATACAAGCTGTGTCTTAATTTAATCATGGCTCTTTTCCCCGAGAATGAAGGTGAGATTTTGGCTTTGGCGAGTTCTTTTATAGCATTATACGAGTGTTTTAAGACCAAATTATGTGCAGATTCATACACTACTTAATCTAATCTCATAAAATAGATAATGAAATTTACGTAAAATCACAGCATTACTGTGCATGTATTATTGCAAACGTTTAGCGCCAAAATCCATTAGCTGCTCGCGCATGCGTGTTGCGCCGCGTCCACAGACTATATATGTGGAAAAACTGCATTGCAACCTCCTTGGTCTAGCTGCAGTTATATATAATGGTAAAAATTTATCATTTCGATATAGTTGTCATAGAGGAGCTGTATCGAAATAACTTAAAATTTATTTTCATATATTGTCTATTTATAAAGACTGTCATTCAAGTTCTGGCTTTGATTTTTTAATCTTTATATTTCACTATGAGATAAGATGAAGATATGTATTTAATAGTATCTGTAGTATACAAGTGAGCTGAGTTACTTACCTCGATACACACGAGGCTAATCTAAACTACAATTGTGTTAAGTCAAAAGGCTCTTATTTTAGTTGAGCTAAACTTCAAATTCGTATAAATCTTTACAATGCTATGTCTAATATTATACTATTTTTATTGCTGGCCAAATGCGGGTAGTTTTAGTCGGCACCAAATTAATGACAAATTAATTTAACTAAAACTTAATTTATATAAAAAAAAAACATCTAATATTAGTATTGCTATTGAAAAGTATTGTACCAATTTGGACTTTGTTGTAACCATTTAAGAAGCATCGGAGGAAGCTCGGGCAATGGTTGTTTTTGCCAACAACTATGCAAATGTTTATATGGTTATACTTTTAAAAAGGCATTTTTATTCTCTGACCATAGAGCACAAAATCTCGATATGTATTTTTTTTGACATATTTCATTGTTTGGCATGAGCATATTTAAACTATAGTTCTCCGCCAAATCTTTGTTATTAGTAGTAATTGCTTAAACAATGTGTTACTCGAATTTTGCAGATGTACTTCTGGAAGTGGCTCGTGTGTACGGTTGTGCGGGTTCGGAAGCGAAGCGCGTGGTGCTGCGTGCGGTAGAGGGCCCCGTGAAAGCTGCTATCCAATCCCCAACGGAGGGCGAAGCGCCAGTGCTCCGCCCCGCCTTTGAAGCCCTGCTCGATCTGTGTCCGAGAGGCGCTGAAACTCTCCTCACCAGAATCGTCCATTTGTTTACAGAGAAATGTAAGTTGTATAACATAGTATATAGTATATGCATTGTGTAATGAGAGCATCGGTGTAGTCAGTTTCGCAGTCAATCGCCACCGGATCGATTCCCATTTCAGTCCTGAAACTTTCAGTGTAGCACAACCTGAAATTAAGAATAATTGTATTCAGCGGTCACGATGGTATTATGTGATATATATTATGTTCATGTACAGGGTGGGCCATTTAGGTGAAGACCTACAAGCAACCAAAGAAATATTTGTTTAAGGGAAACGAAGTATTAAATAAAAGTATTTGTTAATTTTAGGTATCATGTTTCGTAGTAACATTTACTGTTCATGACCTATGACAGAAATTCTGTAATTTTTCTTCTTTAATACAACCAAGTTCAAACCCTAAACGAAACGTAAGGTTTTTTAAGTCTATGAATGCAGTTTTTCTTATCCTAAGAACAGATCTTTGTATGTCTTAAAGTTTCAGACTTCCCCATACTGACCCATCTAAATGGCCCACCCTGCAGTAAACATATAACAATCTTAATTATAAATACTGATGAGTTTTCTCCTGACCACAATCAATGAAACTTGGTGGAAACTTTGACGTTAGCCAAAATTATATTTTGATATTTAAATGTGCACTAATAGACCTAATTCTCCAATTCAATATGGCAATACTCTCGGCTCACAAAGGCCGATTGTCAAAACAGCAGACTACCAAAGCTGTCAAAGCTTTGGTAGTCTGCTGTTTTTAATTCGTCCATATTGAATCAATCTTTATTCAAGATTCAGTTACATAGCTCGTCATTTTTCGTAGTCTGTTAGCATCTAACTTGTCAATTTCGTACAAAACCGACACGGGCCGAGCATAGATTTAGGTCGCTATGATCTTGGAAGACTACGAATTTTCGACGTTCTTTTATAGGCATCGGCTTGGTCTACTACCGGACTGACTCTGAACATGAAACTAGTAGACTTTACAGCCTGATAGTCTAATTAAATTATAAGTACTAATCATACCAGTAGTAAAGATTACAGTCTGGTCTCTACATTGAGCTATGTCTGTGGCTTTTGATCTTCTACAAATCTTCATTTCTAATTTGATCTCTATATTATGCTAACGCTAATATGCACCATATCGTATATATTTGCAAATTAAATAACCCATGCGTTTTTCCAAAGTATAATTTATATACGTCCCATATTTCGTCCGGAGCCGTCCAGCTGCTCTGCCATGATTATTATTATTTATAATACTAGCAACATTATTTAACAGCTCAAATGTCATAAAATTGATACCATTGCTTACAGGGCCACCTAGTCCCGAACTAGTGTCGAAGGTACGCGATTTGTACGCGACCCGAGTATCGGACGTGCGCTTCCTGATTCCTGTACTCACCGGACTCTCTAAAAAAGAGGTAACAAAAACATATTTTTTTAATTTTACCAAACGAAGGCATGCATAGGACCTGTGAGGCCCAGTGTGAGTTTTAACTTATACAATGGGCCAATATACTACAAGAAGACTGACAATCGCCTAAAGAAAATCGTGCGCCGGAAAAAATCTCATAATTCCAAACTAAATCTAGATGGCGCTACAGGTTTGGAAAATGTAGCCACAGAACGGGTAAGTAAAGTATAGTATAGGTAACGGTAAGTATAGCTGACTTATGGAATATTATCCATATTTTTCTGTCCAAACTGAATCTGACGCCATCTCATTTATCTCAAATTCTCGATACTATAATTATAGTATATACGAAATACTCTATACAACACAGCTTCTATATAAGACAGCCACTTTTTATTTATTTAGCTTATCATTAGAGCTGTTTTCTCTTTTTTTTTCAGATAAAATTAAAATAAACAAATATAAAAAAGTCAAATTCTTTTGGTATCTTGTTTTGATATTATGTGGTAGGTACGTGCAGTTTAATTGTGCGTTAGCGAATAACAAAAATATTTACATGCATATTATAAAGGAATGTAACATGATAAACGATATAATAAGTGAATCGAAATATTTCGCGTTTGTTTTTAACATACTTAAAAGTATATTTAAATTTCAGATACTGGCAGCTTTGCCAAAACTCATAAAACTAAACCCAGTGGTCGTCAAGGAGGTTTTCAACAAACTGTTGGGCTTGCAAAATAGTTGCGAAGAAAATTCACCAGGTAAAAAATGTGGAATCGTTTTGCCTATTATTTATTTTGAATTTAATCAGTATTAAGATTTTAGATACCGGGTGTTGAATTTGAAAGATTGCCAACCTTTCAATCCACAGACTGATGAATCAATCTGTCACAGAAAAACGAGAAAAGAGAGCCAGGTTGCAACAGCATCCACTAGTCATTGCAGAAACATGCTAAAAATAAATAAAAAATTAATAAAATATTATACTAAAAAATGGTGCACAATCTTCTAATTTGAAGCATTGGTCATAGTTAGGACTATTCGTTTTCTTCATCATTAACTTGAACTTGTTAAAAGGAATGTGCCTGGATCTAAACCTCATCGCTGTAACCATCTTCACAAGTTCTATGTATAGTAATTATATTTACAAAAATTGACGATCTTGTTACACAATGACCATTGCTGACCTAGGGGCAAATTACGACCAAATCTACAAAGCAATGTTGGTTGGTTAAATTGTTCTTAAAGCCGTCTTGCTGCAACTTTAGTACCTAATAGCGAAAAGAGAAATGCAGGAATTGTTTTCTTTTTGTGTTTGTATGTGTGTGACAGCAGACTATGAAGCTCATTGTTAAAATAATTCAATTTATCGATAACGCAATAAAGCTCGTTAGTTTGGCCTAATCAGCACCTATTTAGATTTGTTTTTTTTTTATTTAGGTATTCATTTTTAATTTTTCCTTAAACCTGTGCATTTTTAAAGAAAATCCAGGGATTTTTTTTAACTTGAGTTATTATAATTTTACTTAGTTATGTTTTCTATAAGTATTCAAGATTTTTTGTTATAATTATGTTTTGTTTCGCAACTTTCAGTATATTCAGTTATGATTTGTAAGTATGTTGGTAAATGTATATATTATTTTGGGTTTGGTTTTTCTATTAAAAAAAAAATCTTTTTTATCCATTGGGGTTTTTAGTCTTGGGTTTGATTGATTTGGTTTTTTTTTAATCACATTTTTATAAGGGCTTTTCCCAACATGGTATGCCAGCCCCATCGTACCCTAAACTATATATACAAATAAAAAACGGAATTACTTCTTAAATATGTCGCCTTTGCCGCATCGCACGCAGGCGAAGCTAAAACATTTAAAAATAAACTTGCGTTTAATCTATTTATCTTAAAAATCTTCAGAAATTTTTTTCTTTCTCGGGCATGCTTAGAAACATTCCACGAGAATATGGTAAACATCCTCAAGAGTGCCACACAATTCACAATTTGGTGTACTAAATTTTACCAGCCCTTACGCAAGAACATCGTTTCTAACAAACCACGGTATACGAGGAGGCTGACATTGTATTGTTTTATACCAAATACCTTTTTCTTTGCTTCTCTCATCGAAATTTGGGTTCTTAATTTATTTGGTGGTACTGGTGGGTTTTTTCTCATAGTAAGGGTATCGTCACACATGTTTTTTAAATGCATTATTCATTGTTTGCCAACTTTACCGTGATGACGTTTAAAATTCCATTTCCGTACTGAGTACAAAATTTTGCACAAAGGATGGTTGCAGTTTTTCTGTCACTTAAATCGATGACATATGCTTCCTAAGAACAGATCCTTGTTTGTCTATAGTTAAAGATTCGCCCATACTGACCCATCTAAATGGCACATAGTGTGTTCAGGCAGCAGTCCTTGAAAGACAAAAAGCATTCTAGGTCAAGCGTCTGCGTCTGAGACCACATCGTCACTGGTCATCAAGTGAAATAGTTATCAAACACTAGACCTATACAGTATAAATAAATAAATCTTACGTTTGCTGGAAAGTCAGATATAGATATAGATATTGGAGTTCACACGAACTATTCTTGCGTCACGAGTATTGTGGTTTTTTTAAACGAGAAAATCTTATAACGTTGATGTTTTTGTTTATGTGTAAGGGTTACTTTTACAAAAAATAAATGCTTATTTGGGTGTGCCATAAGACTGAGTTTCGTATTCACTATTACTAATCACACGGATGTAAGTAAATGAAATGTCTTTATTTATATACTAAAGTGTGAACTTCTGTTTACAGTCACCCCGGCGGAGTTGCTGGTGGCTCTACATTTGATAGATCCGAGCAAAGCCGAGCTCAAGTACATTATAAAGGCGACGGCTCTGTGCTTCGCAGAAAAACAAACATACACGCAAGATGTAAGTTATTTTGTCTCTAATTCTGACAATGGTAGTGATTCTGTTGTATATTCAAACAAAAAGCGTGTTAAATACGATCTAGTAAAGTTTATTTCTGTTTGTAAATTACAGTGGATTATGTACGAAAATAAACATAATATTTCCATATGAATAATGGCGGCCCCACGCTAGGCTCTAGGCGTGCCGTGGAGGCCAGCTTGAGACGATTTACAATAATACATAAGTTAACCGCGGAAGACCCCTAAATCTGATTATATATTTAACTTACTATAGCTAGTATTTATATACTAAAGTCATATCTTGATGTTTTTGATATGAGTAAATATGTGTGAAATAGTTTTATTGGCAGATGATTCCATTTTTGGTATTTTAAGTAGAAGATAAATATGGCGAGGTGATTCATGTAAACTACGCCGGGGTTCTCAGTCACTAATTTACTCTTTAACTCAAAAAAGACCAAAATGTTTATGGTTTTCTTTGCCTAATGTATGCCATAGAACGAAACGTTTTTTCTCAGTTTCCAAACAAATTTGCATGCTGTACTTATCTTAATAGAGAATTCATTTTATTCTAGATGCTAAGATATAAGAATGTAGCATACATGTAATAGTGTAATTGTTAATGATAACTCTAAATCTAAAAAAAAATATAATACTATAATATTATTATGTATAAATTAAAATAAAAAAATCATATATGACAATTGAAAAATTAGTGTTTGATGTGTAATGTCTGTGAGACAGTGGCTTGTCTTGAGAGGTGTCGGTCGAAATATAGAGGCGTTCGGGTTGTTGCGGTTTCAGATTATCGAGGCCCTACTGTATTATAATATACGTGAGGAATTTTCAAAGTGGCTCTTTATATACTAGAAAAAATATGTTACTGTGTCTTTGTATATGATTCTTCTGGCCCAAAATGTTTCATTTCCCAGGGCTAAACATATACACAACTGCAAAATAATTTAGGTCGAAAGTCACTTGGGATTCGATTAAAAATATATAATTGATCATGTAGTTAGAGTATGGGATATAGTTAATTTAAACGAATGAATTGCAGGTTATATCGGCAGTACTTCAGAGGCTGACCGAGGAATCTGAAATTCCGGTCCTGATGATGAGGAGTGTCCTCCAAGCTCTGACACTGTATCCTGGATTAGCGTCACTTACTCTCAATATACTTCAGCTGCTCATGGAAAAAGAGGTTAGTTCTTAATACTTTTCTCTATCATCAAGATCAAAGCCACACCAGATTCTGATTTGTCGAAATTTTTAATCTCCAACGCGGACTAGCCAGCAGCTGGCTGTGACGTGACCGCTGTCAACGCTGCTCTTTCATACTCTGCATGCTACTTCCACGCCGGTGTACAACACTACCAAAAGCCTACGTTCTACCAAAATAACTTTTTAACTGGAACGTAAAAAGTGGATCGGTAAAATATGAATAGTTACATCGAACAAGATAATGAGTAGCATCGTGTGTTGCGCGCCAGGTGTGGACCAACAAGGTGGCTTGGGAGGGTTGGGTGAAGTGCTGCGAGCGGCTGGTCCCGCTGTCGACGTTCCTGCTGCTGTCGCTGCCGGCGGAGGCGCTGCACGCGGCCACGCTCGCGCCGCGCGTGCTGCTCGCGCTCAGGGAGCACGTGGCCGCGCTCGCGCCGCACGACCACGCCGCGCTGCCGCCGCACGTCACGCAACTACTGCGACAGGTGAGACACGCACACGTACACACACACACACACACACACACACACGTATACACTAACATACACAAATTAGATGTTCTTGAATGCATGAACACCCGTTCTGTTGAATGTGAACTGACGTCAAAATCATTGCTGACGTCAAAATCAATGATTTTGAACCAATGATTTTGACGTCAGCAATGATTTTAACACGACACGTAACTAAGAATAAGTATGGTTTTACGTATGTAGTCAAAATTTAATGTAAGTAAAGGTAGGCTGCGACCTTCTAGTCTAGTAAGTATAAAAATAACTGAGTCAGAAGATCTTCCATATCCATTCAATTGCGTTATTAATGGTTTCAGATATTAACCGTTATAACTTTACAGTATTAATGTGAACTCAACGATATGAGTCTTGAGATGTTGCTACGAGAGCAAGCCAATGCGGGGTCCTCATCTCTAGTACGAACCTGAATCGTGCAAACGATATTAGCACGGCAAGATATTCAAGTTTAAACATCAACTATTTAACTGTTCCCTGGGCCGAAAACATCAGGCTCAAAGGAGCCTCTAGTGGCCATACCTGTCTATACCTACCCACACCCTAATGACCTCCATATATACACATACACACTCTATATATACACCTTTATAGCGAGGCGAACATCTTTTTAAATTTAGAATTGGCAGGCGTTTGACCACTATCTCACCTGATATTAAGTGAGGATGGTCCACGGTGGATCAAGCCTGCCTAAAAGATACCTATTCACTGGTGAATATGTTGTTAAGACGAGGATGCTCAGATTATATTTATGTGGAAACAGACTTAGGCTATTGATTCCACTCGGTAGCCATACACACTATGAATATGCAAGCAAAACGTTTCGTGTCACGTAATGGAACATTTACTATGTATGGATGTCGCATTGCAGTCCAACTGGTAGTTTTTTTATGGAATGGAGCAGAAGGAATTAAATTATGTATATGGTTCAAGTCCCACTAGCAGCTGATTTTTTTCCTTTAAGTAATTTGATCGTAAGTTTCGCCTAGCATGTTGTTAATGCAATAAACCATAAATCTCTTTAAATTATGTAGCTGCAAAGATGACTCCCGGCAACTTTGCGTCGGTGATGAAGGCTTTAAATTTCTTTGAATGTCAATACTGTCTATAATATCTATCTCTGATTATACTACGGAAAGACTAACGGAAGACAGTTGCTTAGATTACAACCCCGAGAGGTTCTTTTACTACCAAATATCCGTCTGTGATTGAAAAGCTTGAAAAGTTACATCCAATGTGAATATGATGTAGTCTTAGTGCTATGTTAGTAGACTAATTTGCATTCCAAAGTTACTGTTTATTTTTCCAGACGGAACTGCAACCACAACAACCTTACGGAGCTCCGCTTCCAGTTCCGCCTCCAGGTGTAAACCCTATCGAACCACTGCCTCCTGGAATGGAATAAAACAAAAAAATCATATATTATTACAACATGCAATGTTAGTTCAGTATAATGCAACCCAAAAATATAGGTTCTTAAAACAAGACAAAATGATGACACTTACACTGTGCTGGACTGGAACAAGGGAAGTCTAGTGTACAGAAGAAGTTAGAACTTGAACTACAGGAGGCGCGCGAGTTGATTGCAGACGTATCCGAGGTGAAGAGAGCATACCCCCCGCCACCCGTTCTTCTTTTTTCGTCAGTTAAGCATTCACACTCACACCCCGCACTAAGCTATCCTGTGTCGCGGTGGGGATCCAAGACCCGAGAACACATATCTATGCTTATCACAGAAATTAATTACTTTCTCACTGCGTACTGCCAAGGTATTGAACGTATGACATAGTAGATGATAACGTTGAGGTAGTGTGGAGACTAGAATCCAAACCACTACTTAGTGTTACCAACTTGGGTAACAGTACTTACTTTAAGATTGTTATTAAATACCTTTGTGACGGAAATAAAGTTATTCTTATTCTTTATAATACTGTAAAAATCCATAGAAACCTTGTGTCGCTATGTTATTCGTACTCATACTTTATATCACTGGACTGGAGTCAAGAACCTGCGTTGAGTATTTCCTAAGCATTTCTTTTTAAGAGTTTAGTAAATTCTAAGCACGATATAGATTTATAGTTTTGTGTGCAGTATTTTTTAAAATAACATCCGTGTAGATAATAAAAATGAACGTTCTTGAAAATGATTTGATGATAATTTAGTGATGGTTCCAATATTTTCAAAAAACACTTGTATTTGTTTTTGTAAATATTATGTATTGAAATTAATTATGAATTTAGGTTATATGTTTGAATAAATAATGGTTCTACTGTTAAGTTTGTTTTATTCCCGTTATTTACTCAAATAAAAAATATGTCATTATCGTATTTTATTAGAGATTGAGATTATTTAAATTATAAATTATTTTTAAAGAATTAAATTAATTCAATGGGTCAAGCTACGCTACGTACATCAAATCAACTTTACATTGAAGAATATAAATCGATAACTTACTAAATCTAGTCGGTACTCGTTCTGTGACTAAAATATTTTCCAAACCTGTAGCGCCATCTAGATTTAGCCTGAAATTATGAGGTTTAATCCAGCGTACGATTTTCTTTAAGCGATTGGCAGTCTTGTGTATATTAGTCCATGGTAGTCAGAACGATTACCGACTAGTTTTACTAAGTTATCGGTTTATATTCTTTAATCGAAAGTTGATTTATATACATATTTGTTTCAAATGGGTTATATTCCATACTAGTAGCGCCCCGCGGTTTCACCTGCGTGGATTACAGTTTTCCCACTACATCAATAATTTCACGGAAATCATACATGTTACCGGGATAAAAAGTGCCTATGTGCTATTCCAGACTATAATCTATCCCTATGCCAAATTTCATTCAGATCCGTTCTGGCGTGATTGAGTAACAAAGATCCATCCATCCAAACTTCCACATTTATAAGTAATATTAGTGGGATTTTTTCTGCCTTTTGATAGATGGCGCTGCGATTATAAGTTAGGTTTTGTAGTATATTGGTCCATGGTGATAACACAGAAACTTTTGCAAAACTATTACACCTGTCTTTGTCGACTGAACGTTTAGTTATTTTAAAGACACACGAATATATAAATGTTTCCTGGATGTTGTTGAGATGTTCATATATCCATAGTAATATAATGGTAGAATGAAACAGCATCGATCATTTATATATATTTATTGCAACTTAAAGTATTCATGTTTAGGAGCGATTGCTTTAATGATGTGTTCCACGTTGTACGGTGTATCTGCAGAAGAAGATAATTTAAATATTAAGTAGACAATATGAAATATATATACTTTCAATCTGCGCCCCGCGGTTTGAACCCGCGTGGTGAAGATGATGAGCCTATGACACTCACAAATAACGTGACCTTCTATTGGTAAAAGAATTTTCATAAACGGTTCAGTAGATCCAAAGATTACCCACTACAACTTCACCAACTTTACCTGTTTTTAAATTTTATTTGTATTAGTATAGATTAAAAAGGGCGCCATCTAGCCGGAAACGTCCGAGTCTTGCCTTACTCCTCGGGTGGGATTGTTATGTTACGTATTACTCCATATTTTTGCCCTAAATTACAAAGTTGAGCTGTCCAATTTCTTGACGCAGCCCTCACGATCATCTTGCGATCATCACAATGATCTTCTGTATTCAAGGTCATTGGATGATCAGCATCGCTTAGATGTTACATATATACAGCCGCAGTAGACTTCGTGCATATCGTATCACATAGGATCTGTTGGATAGGTTAGTGGGAAGATAGCTTACATCCCACTAATATTATAAATGTGAAAGTAACGATGGATGGATGGGTGTATGTAGCTATTTCAGGTCCTGGAATAACACATGGGCTACTTTTCATCATCATCATCATCACCATCAATCATGACCACGCGGGTAAAACCGCGGGGCACAGCTAGTAGGTAATAAACTAAGGAGTTATGTAGCGTACCTACTAGATGATTGCAGAAAAAGTGATAGGTATACCAAAATACGAAAAAGGGCTATGATTTTAGATTGAGTGCATAGTTTCTTCATAAAACTGTAAAATACAAAGTTTTTTTGTTTCCGTGATGATCACGGATACCTACTGAGTAGGTACGAGAATTCTATCAGCTATTAGATAAGTAGACACACATATCTATTTTCAGCACAATGACTTACCAACAGATACCCATTCTGTATCTTTATAACCGAACTCCTTGCGTGCTTCCAAGATGGCGTCGTGAAGCGCAAACGTGACCACCACGGCGAGGACTAGCGCCGGTTCTCCCGTTGCTGAAACGAAATTTATCCTGACTTATAATGGGCGTAAAGTAAAGCAAAATGAGCTTAAGGGTTATGAGTGTCAGCTGTAACGCTGGCGGCTGCTGGTTACTCCATCTCCACCCACGACAAGAGATTTGGGTGTGCGTAACATTGTTATCAAATCCATAGTACCTGGGCGGTTTTACTCTCAAGTTAGAAAAACTGTCACGAAGTACACTGAGTGTCCAGACAGCTTGTTCTTGAGAGCCTGTCGACATTCTAGGTCTAGCTTGATTCCGTCAGTGAGATATTGGTCAAATGTTGTATAAGTACGCATAAATTATTTAAAGACAACACAACTCTGGTTATTAGGCAATTATTTATTTATCAAAGTAATCAGCAAATCGTTTCTATTAATATTATAATTGCAAAAAGTTTGTGTGTATGTGTGTATGTTTGCTACTTCACGCTAAAACGGCTACACCGATTTCGTTGAAATTTGGTATGGAGATAGTTTAAACCTTGGATATACATAGGCTACTTTTATCGTGGAAAAAGTATAGTTCCCGTCGGATAATTGAGGTAGCGGGAAAACCGTAATCCAATAAGTAAACAAGTAAGTACATATTTTGCATTTTTTAAAGCTTTATTTAAACTTATCTCAGATTTCATAACGTCTTAAGTTGCTGAAACGTGGTTATTTCACTTGGTACCTAATTGCATACGAACCGGTGTTACCACCTATATAAATTAGGTCTTTTGACTACTTAACTTTTTTATATTATAGGTAATCATATTCTCCCCTGATTCTGTCAGGGACCTTCTTTCGTTAATGTTATATTTGTGTGTTAATTTTTAAAAACCGTTTACTATTCTGTTCTCTCTATTTGGAAACAATTTAATTACAATTTTATTATTTTATTTATTTTTAATTACAAATTATTTTCTGTGTGTTCTGTTTTCTTTCATTATAGACTACTTACCTTTAGACCTAAGCACTCCAGCAGGGTTCGGTGAGTTTCTCCTAAAGCTGATCCTGAAGTCAGCCGGGATGTCTTTAGCTCCAGGCGGCTTGTAGTTCCAAGTACGGTTTGTGAGGAGTTTGCCTGACGAAGGGTCGTAGATGAGGTGTTCTGATGTCCAGAGGCCGAGACCCATTATGAATGCACCTTCGATCTATTGGATGGTTACGTGACATCACAGAATGAAGACAGTACATAATATCACATATTTTCTATGAGCGACAAATGTTCGCCCGGCGTTAATAAAGATCTTTCCATTTTGTTGAGACCATGTGTTTATTTAATTATCAAAATTTATGATGAAATATGGCATTTAAACAAGGTGGGCTTTAATAGGTGAAGGACCTACTCTGTGAGGCTTAGAACGTTCTAACTTAAGAATCCTTACTTGTCCCACATCGATATCAGGGCTTATACTGACTCCAGTGTCTTCCAAAATATCCACGCGTCGAAGAATATGGTTGCCAGTTAGTACATCCAGCTCTATTTCCGCTGCGCAAGCGCCGTATACTGAGTATCCTTGTAAGGAGTCTGACGGTGACGTCATGTACGATGCTTGCAGATTTATACCTTGAGGAAACAAAACATCTTATTTAGAATCGAAACAGATGCACGCATATTCTTATTTAGCTCAGAAATGTTCTAGAGCGGTGACCAATAGCGGTGGGAGCGGCGAATGTTAATCTGACAGACACTGGTTCGGTCTCCACCAACGGAATGAGCCTCCGTGAAGCCATCACCGTTATAAAAATCTCAGCAAAGTGGTAGGGTACTTTCCTATACCTGCCTAGCTACCACCCGCAAGTTTGGAAAACTGTCAACAAACACACAGTGTATTCTGGCAACAGTCCTTGAGAACTAGTAGGTAATACTTTTGGTCTAGCGTAATTATTTATCTACGACCACATAGCCACTGACCTTCAAGTGTGATAGTGGCCAAATTCTAAATCTATAAGATAGACGGTCGCTGTGGCTCAGTGGTCAGCGTCTTGACTTTTGGCTCTTTGGTTAAAAAAATGCCGGTTCGAATGCTGGCAGGGGCCAACATTTAAACGTTGAGTGTAGGTGTTTGTGCCGGGTCTTGGATGTTTGTGTGCTGTGATTGTGTCTCCTGCGTCACAGCCTGGACGGAGCTATAAGGGCGACACAAAAAAAACAATAACCATAGTCAATGTTGAGCGGTTCCCATCATAAGAGTTGACTTTAGAAAAGGGATATTTACCGTATATTTTTAAAGTTTTTCACCCTCCATATTTCGGCACTGTTGCAAGCACCATGTTCACGAGTAAGTAGTGCCAAAATATCGTGTCAACTGACTGTATGATCCTAACATTATCATAGCTACAGCCTATCAGAAACGGTAGGTAATACATATTAAAATTTCCTATTCTATGGAAGCGAACTCAGAAGGGTGGCAACCCAGTACCGGGATTAAAGGTACCTTGTATATACGTCCGGCCGGACATCGCTCTCCTTACTTCTGCTTTCCTTCCACTTTAAACACGGAAGAGAGTACACGAGATTATAGGGTGGAACGGTTAGAAAGTACCTAATACAATTCATCACTTTTAAACAATATTCCGATTCCGCCTACCAGTACTTCGCAGCCCATCTTTGTGGCTCTAATGTTAGGCTTTGTTAACATTTGCGCATGTATTGGTAAAACGATTTGTCATCGAGCAGAGTGACCTTGACAGTTCAAAAACAAATGTTTCCCAGGATGTTTCAACGATGACACACCTTTATTATAAGCAGCTTTGATGACTTCCTCCCACGTTGGGTTGACCAGCTGCCTCCTGACTGGCTGCAGCCTCGCCAGCAGCAGTTCGCACGCGCGCACAGTGGCCAAAGCTATACAGTCGCTTGTGATGCTGCCGTTGCTGCACATCGCGTTTGGAGACGTGAAGCTATCGCTACCACGCACTTTAATCTACAAAAAGATTAAATAAATCAATATTTCAAAAGAATCTACAGTAAAAGATATTAACTAATTACTTTGAAATAATCACGCGTTTTAAAAACTATAAGATCAGACTTCTGACTCACTTGTGTAAGCAATATTTTCATTATATTTTTTAAGATAACATACACTACATATATGATTCTATTGAAATTTCTATTAGACCAGTTTCCAAGAATATCGTTTATGTGCACTGCACATGCTACATATCAAACTTCTACATTACTTAATACTACATACTTTCTCTAAAGGGACTTTCAGGGTGTAAGCGCAGACTTGGGCAGCTTTCGTGTTGATGCCTTGTCCCATCTCAATACCGCCGTGGGACATGGTGATGGTCCCATCCGCATGGTAGATCGAGATCGTCACGGGAATGTTCCAGGAATAAGCTGTAAAAAGGACTATACTGTAAAAATCTGTCAAGGGTCCTGGTTGGCACTCAGTGGGGGCGTATACGTCATTTTACCATGAGATATTGGATAACAATTCTAAAATGTTTATTTTATACTGACTTGCTGCATAATGCTAAGTTTACACGAGCATAGCCACTAATGCTTAATACTTGTTACTTACACTAATACATAGCATGTAGACATCTTAAATGCCGCTCCCAACCAGTCCTTGTATAGAGATCAATGGGGGAGACCTGTTTCCAGCAGTGGACTTCTTATAGCTGACATTATAATGACTGCGCAAAATAAGGCAGCAGTGATCCATTTCAAGCAGATGTCTGGTCACTAATACCACTTTGCCTCCAATAGTAAACGTGTAAACTGTTACTTCTCACTATTATCACTAGACATGTTAATACTAAGCGATTATGACTAATGACAAGTAGTATAGCTCGTGTAAACTTAGCGTAGCTACTATATTGTAACCAAGTTTTACTAAAGTTGAAGTCCAGAAATATTTTATTTTTCGTGGTCTGATAATAAAGCTCATTTTTACAAACTTACCTATACTATAAGCCATCAGAGACAACTTTAGCGCTTTTTTCTTCCAAGCGTTTTGCGCATTAAATGTATCAATGTCAGCTTTCCTCTGGTCAAAATCACAATCTCTTTTAAAAGTGGTGACAATCTCTTGCATGCTGTTATTGCTTTCGGAAATATGCTTAAGTCTTATTTCGGTAGGATCTTTTTTTGCAGCATGAGCTATCCTTTCCATAATGTGTTCCACTATTGCGATTGCTTCTGTAGCTCCTGTGAATATTATAAGGTTTCTACTAAAATTTACTATTATACAAGTACCAAATTGTTTATTGTTTTAATGTATTTAGTAGGTACATAAAACATACGTGGCCTTACACCTGCTCATGTAGCGTTATGCATGCTTGCATAACGCTATTAATGCATGCTTATTAATGGTAGCTTAAACAATAAAAGAGACTTATAAACGTAGCCTAAAACTATGAAGGTAACCTAAAAATATGAACAAAATAAAAATACAACAATAATTTGGCTTTGTGTTGCACAGGCCTGTGGCATTAACTGAGCATAGTGATCGTAGAAGTCATGTGATGTGATGAGTCAGTGCGTGATTTGAATGTAGGCACTTTTAATGAACATATTTTCAAGCCTTTGATAATAATCACACATTTGTAAACTATAGGTATATGTACTCGTATTGCCGTGGCTGCGGCCTAGAATAGTAATGCCAACCCATCGCGATTATCTAACCTAATATTTCATTAGAAAAAATCATCAACTAAACAGACGGGGAAGGTCGTTGTCACTCCGGATCATCTACAAACAGTTTAACGTCAGGATAACAAAGATAGTCTCTACCTACTATAGGTACCTTCAATATTCCATGCCTAATGTTCTTCACTTCAGTGAATTTCGTTTCATCATATCATCAATCTTTTTTCTAATATATATAAATCTCGTGTCACAATGTTTGTCCTCAATGGACTCCTAAACCACTTAACCGATTATAATAAAATTCGCACACCATGTGCAGTTCGATCCAACTTGAGAGATAGGATAGTTTAAATCTCAAATTATTGTCGCAATTTTAATTTATTGCTAATTATTTGTCTGTTATTATTTGACAGTCACAATTACCTGTTAACTCCAAATGATTCTAACAGATGTCGATACCTTTCGACTGGGTTGAGTAAGTAATCAATAGATAGCGCTGCTATGGTAAGTTGTCTGTTATTATTTGACAGTCACAATTACCTGTTAACTCCAAATGATTCTAACAGATGTCGATACCTTTCGACTGGGTTGAATAAGTAATCAATAGATGGCGCCACATGGTCACAGCAACGCGTGGCCGGGTCAGCTAGTTTATTATACATATTTGTCATTTTTAAATTTGTTATTTGAAATTTTCGTATCAGATATTTTTGATAACGGTAAAGGTAACATCCATTTATCAAATTCCCAGCATGGTGGTAGGGTACTTTCGAGTAGGTACCCGCCTGGCTGGCTAACACCCTCAAGTTTGAAAAACTGTCACCAAACACATAGTGTGTTCAGGCAGCAGTCCTTGAGAGCCAGTGAGCATTTTAAGTCTAACGTGATAACATCTTCGACCACACTTCGTCACTGACCATCAAGTGAGATAGTGGTCAAACGCTAGACGCACAGGATTAAAAAAACTTACCCGGGCCTCTGCACCACGTGTTGCTCGCTTTGTCAGTGACAATACTGTATCCTTCTAACTTCCATCTTGAGCTTTCATATAAAGAGGTGAGATGACCGCTGATATCGCCGGCTGCGTCGCTGTAGGTGCAACCAACGTCGCTGTAACACGTCATGTTCAGGTACTGGATAAGACCATCATTGTTTATTCCCACCTGAAAAATAAATTTACAATTTACTTAGTGGGACTTGAAAAAAACTTCTGAGCCCAATTTAACAATTCCTTTACCATTAGAATGCTACATTATCCCCGAAGAAAATAGGTTATATTTATTACGAAAATATATTAGTGTTCCTTAATAAGAGTGACAACCAAAAAACAAAAAAAAATATCTAGAAAAAACTACACTACACCATATATAAATACTGTTATATTATAAGCTAAGTGTGTAAAGTTCATATTTGATTAATTACTATGCCTATATCTATCTATCCGTGCTAAGTCGGGGCGGATCGCTAGTAAATCATATTTTGATGTGAAGTAAGCCTATCGTCAACCTGATGAACGCTGGTTCGATCCCCACCAACGGCTTGAGTTGCTGTTTAAGTTTTCATACACTTTTCAATACCTGCCAGTACCACTCTAAGTATGAAAAACTTTCACCAAACACACAGTGGGTTCAGGCAGCAGTCTTTAAGAGCCAGTAAACATTTTGTATCCAGTGTCATTACACCCTCGATCACATTGTCACTGACCATCAAGTGATACGGCGGTCAAACAAAAAACTAACTAAAATATTTTAAAAAATGGTTGGAACTTATCACTCAATTTACCTCATAATCAATATCACACTGCTGCCGCTTCCCGATCGCCGACATATTGTCCACCAGAGGCATCACCAACGTCGCTGTCCTGTTCAACTTGTAGGCCACGAGTGCGCACGCGCACGCAGCCAGCGCGGAGCGGGAAGCCTTGCCACCGTACGCACCACCTACTCGGGGTACTATCACCTCAACGCTATAAAACACATAAGTAGATAAGCCTCAATCCAATCTTGTAATGTAGATACCCACTCACATAAGCATACAAAAAAAATACAGTTAAGCTTGCCATTCGTCCGAGTTTCCCCGGATTTGTCCCAGTTTACTGGGTGTCCGGGGAGCATCCGGGGGGGTTTTATTTTTATCCGGTAGGTAACTAAAAATATCTCTGCTGAACTTTCCGTGTTTTAAGCTCCAAGATCCGGGGTTTTCACTTTTCATGTCCTGAGTCAGATTTTAAAGATGGCAAGCCTAATTGCAGTATGCATGAGCTCGAATTCAGGGCGTCGAATCAGCAGAACGCACTGCTGATTTGAAGAGCGTCTACCGCATGCAAACAACGGACGGCGAGAGTTGTTGCACGCATATTATTATGGCATGATTACACGGCTAGATGTAATCTAGGCTAGGACCTAGATTGTTTGCTGGCTCTCAAAGACTACCGCCTGAACATACTGTGGGTGGTACCAAGCCAACATGGAACTGGAAAGTACCCAACCACGATGCTGGAAATTTGATATAGCTGTTAGCTTCACCGGAAGCTCGAGCCATTGATAAGGAATTGAATCAGCGTCCGTCTTTTTGGCAGCCGACACTCAAACTGCTGAGCCATATCGCTTTGAATATTAGATAATATGTAAGTAATAAGCTAGGCTGACTCATAACGAGCCCCCCTCCTAAGCATTGCATAATATTTGAAACTATAATACTTACCTTATTTTTAGCTTTTAGCTCACATATGAATTGGTGGATCTACAGTTCAAGATAAACTGAGTAGGTACAACTCTGCAACATCACAGCTCGCGTGAGTTACGACTGAGTGAGTCATGACTTTGCAATTGAGACACAATTCAGAAGCTCAATTCAGTTTGACCCGGAGCTTCGACCTGAGAGCTGAGTTGCACATCTCAACTCATTAGTACTATAAAGGGGTCTTAGTAATGGAACTATAGATACAATTATAGCTTCAGCTCTCTAATTCTATAAAACTATTACTTTTGTTATCGTTAATGCACAAAACACCCCAATCGGGACCACAGTGCAGGACTCAGCCCCAATCCTAATAATATCCTGTCGATTTGGTGTTAAATGATTATTGTATCATATTTATTTGTAATTTACCCCAAAATGTTTATTTATTAAGTCACCGAAGTAATTATAAGCACATCATGATATATATCCTTTAAAAAGTAGATCCACGGTGTTATCTATTACCGTATTGCTGGCTTACTCATGAAAATATGGACAAAAAGTAAAAAAGAAATGTTTTATGCCAAGAGCGTGCCACAGGGAAATTTTCTAGAACCCCAACTGTTTCTTTAAGAGACCTTTGTATCTCAATTACTAACCAGTTATGATCAATAGCCAGCGTATCTCCGACAGCCACGTTGACGAGATCCATCCATTGCGTAGCAGATCGTACTCGAACTCCTCTGGAAGTGTTGGACACGGTGCAACTCTGAGTTTCCATGTGATAATGGTACTGAGATGGGACGCTGAAACTGCCTTTCACAGTTTGAGCAATATCAGTGCCTCTATCCTTTGGTTTCACGTCAAACTCCTGACGGACCTTAAAATAACACATATATTGTATTAGGCATATGTATACCATACTAATATCACACTATTTTCCTAAAGGCGGTAGTACGTAGTATCTATATGTATATTGTAGTAATAAGAATTTATTTGATTGTTAATTTATTTTTGGACAGTTCAAGTTAAAATTATAGATATTATTATTATTATTTATCACACTGCAACCCCTGCACTAGGATTCCCTGTCGCGGGAGGCATGGACGCACACAAACACAGCACACAATCATCCAAGATCCGGGACAAACACCTGCCCTCATCACACAAATATTTGCCCCTGTCGGGATTCGAACCCAGAGTCCCGAGAACCTAGAAGTCACCACCACTGAGCCACGGCGACCGTCTCGCATATGGCGCATCGCTGAAGACGTGGTTGCAAAGTTCACTGGCACAGTACACGCAAACCGTAAAACCATGGTCAATTAGAAGTTGAAAGTAAATTTTGGAGGAATACGGGGAAAAATTATAGTCTGAGCAGGGGAAACCGCGGTGTTCTGATAGTTTCTTTAAATTGCTGGGCAAAAGGTTGTAAAGAAAACTTTTACAATTATGAGTTATGAGAAATGCTATAAGTTTAAGACACAAACTTCAAATTTTAAAAGAAAAAACTCTAGCTATTGGGCTTGAGCCCATCCCTGCCACGCTTTGCCAATTAAGCTATAGTAGCACTTCACTAATAGCAGTCCGAATTTCTATCTGAGCGGATCTTTACAGGGTATAAGTCCCACTTACAGCCTTTTTGAATGAAAAAATTAGAACGTGAGCCGCCTAGCATGTCAATGCAACCATAAAACTCTATAAACTTACCCTTCGATCTTTATCAGGAGCTTTCAGAGCATCCCTGATATCCAGCACTGGTTTGTCTAGAGACTTTTTGTATTTGACTTTTACTAACTCTGCAGCAGTTAGGGCCAACCTCTTAGTGACAGCTGCTATGAGAGCTATGGGTTGCCCATAATAAAGTATTTTGGTTGCGAGTATTTCTTCGTCACCATCCTGCCAAGAAACCTCGTTAGGAGTAAAGCTGTTCTTGCCAGGTATGTCTTTAGATGTAAAGAATGCTACGACTCCGGAAAGTTTCTGTAAAATGGACATTTTATCTTTTTACATTGAACGTAACAATTTAAGTTTGCTGATTTCAACCAAGTCACACATTTTTTGTAAATAAAGCAGGATACTGGTTACTTTGCTGTCTTGTTTTAGTTTGTTAAGTAGAAGTTTAAAAAAGTAATTATAAAATTTTACTAATCAATTCAATGCAACGGTTTGTGTTGGAATTGAACCATACATTTTTATCAGCTATTTATTTTAAGCCTATCATTTCTACCTAACCTACTTCAAAAGCTGTCAATAGAAATTGTGCTGTGATTGTCAGCTTCTATTTATTAAAAAATAACATTGTTCTGTTATTATACTTTACGTTTGACTGCTATCTCATTTGATGGTGGGTTATGATGTGGTCGAAAGTGTAATTACACTATAGATAGCTATAGAACGTCAAGTTGCTCGCAAGAACTGCTGCCTGAGCAATTTACTGTTTGTTTGGTGTGAGTTTTTCAAACTTGAGGGTGGTAGCTACTGAAAAGTACCCATCACCATTCGCATTAGCATGGTATTTTACAATATCCGACATTTATTATCCGATATTATTTATCCATCATATTCCTTAAAATTCGTAAATGAAAAACCACAAGCTAATCACAATACTAAAACTACTACAACAGCATTTGAGCAGTCGAACAGTTGTTGTCATCTGGTAACAGCCTTAATTGTAATGTTCAACCCGCTTCCAGATGGCAGCGTGCTCAGAATACTAGCAGAATTGCTTGTTTTAATTGCGATACTGTTTTTTTTTGGATCAAGAATGTTGCATGGGCAGGATGCTCCTACAAGTTTTGAGAAATCTGATGAGCTCACGGTCCACGTGGGCCCAATATTTCCACACTACACTCATACTTATTTTTACCGAGAACTTTGCTCACGTTTTTTCATTCCATAAACGCTATAATTGCGTTTGCGCAATTCCACGAAAAAAACATTAGTTTATATGAAATGCTATGCATCTGTTATAGAAACAGTTATGCGTTCTCTGTGATGCACTAACACGTTTGTAGACTTACGGACGTTACATACCTAGGTTACATTTTAAATGTCTTGTTTTAAACGGTTCTGCATAAGCCTAATATTATACGATGTTTTACAAAAAATATTTCATGCTCCGACGCTGAACGTAAAAGTTCGGAAAGAATTTTAGAATCGTCTGGAATCGTGCAATGCAACAAAATATTTTCTGAATACGCTTATGCTTAATTGATATCCGCTATATCTATGTAACAGAATCTTTGAACGTGATTTTCGCGCCCTTTTAAACGTCGGATTAGTTTGAAACTTTGTAGACTTATCAAGGACCGACGACAATTCATCATCATCATTCATTTAATTCTGTTCATTATCCTTACCAGGATCTCTTGGATCAGCTATTTTATAGTTTGGCTAACCACAAAAGTGTCTTGTTTAGTTTTTTAATCACAGGCTTGAATGATTGGTGTGCTTAATATTTAAATTTGAATGTTTATTGTACTTACCATGGCATCACTGGCATCAAAACTTTCAATCTCTCCTTTGCATATTTCTGATAAAACAAATGCAACTTGAACTGCCCGTGGTTCCGCTGACACATCGCAAGCGTATTTCACTTCTCCAGAGCACTAAAAACATAATAGAGTATATTAACCATATACAATCCTGGGGTCTTCAAGTCACGAGTAAATAGGTACTTCCATCGTCACTTAACCTCAGCTGAGGCAGTTGTCACATGTAAGCTTATAATAAGTAAAAAACAAAAAAGAAACAACAAAGCAAGGGAAATGCAACCTTATGGTCTGTCTGCCTTGTCACTGGATGTCTTATACTCTGCACTTGCCAGTCAGTGGTCTCCATTCGAGAACCTTTCATCTTCAACGGCCATCAGTTTTGCGATATATGTGACTTGCTTATCTGCTGGGCTATTGTTGAAGACTTTCGTTCTACGGATTTTCTCATTTTTGCTTCAATTTTGTAGATATACTCTGAGTATAGCTTAGCCCCCAGGTTCAAATCTCAACTAGGGCTAACATTTCTGCGATGAGTAAAGATGTTTGTTCTCGGGTCTTGGATGTTTGTGTACCGTGATTGTGTGTGTCCATACCTCCCGCAACACAGAGTATCCTAGTGCAGGGGTGTGAGTGTGAAGGCATTTGTTTTTTTGTTGTTTTGGACGAGAAGAAATAGCGGTGTTCTTACTATCGATACGATCATATTGCCTTAAGCTGTTATTAAAATTGAATTTTTGTGTTTTAAAATTTTAACACACTGAATTGCTGACATTTGTAATACCCTGATCAATATTTGTTGAAGCGAATGTCAAATTAAAATTACCTGTTTCAATCCTTCCAATTTGGGCACTGGTTTGTTCAAGGGCCAAAGTGACTTGTCTGCATCAAATGTTTGGGTTCCGTGAGATACTTGTCGTTCTAAGACAGTACCACCCGATTTATAGCGAGGATTCACCGATGGAGATAGTGAAAGGATAGCCTGTAATTTAAAGTTTGAAAAATAAAAACACAATACGTATCCAATTTGAATGGTATAGGAAGCCGCCCGTGCCATGTCTGCGCCAGACGCCATTTAGATGTGGCCTGCGCCTTAGACATTCAATAATTATAATTATGTTCAAATGGATATATCATACCTTGTAAAACAAGCCCAAAGAAATTGCTTTTCTACATTCAGGTGAAGGCTCCGGCAGTACTCCCACCGGCACCAATTCATTACTTAGCCTCAATAAAGCTTCCTGTATCGTTTTGTCTATAAACAGATTTTGTCCTTTAAGAAAATTTGCTGTTTCTTTAGCGCTTGTGAATGTGGGATCTATATTTCCAAACACGAGGTTAACAGACTCGACTTTGTTACTTGAGTCAACTTTAAATAGAAAACCAGCGTTGACTATTGCGTGTGCGTTTTGAGCTCGAGGCATTATCTGGAATTTTTTACAGGTTTTTTTATAATTTTGATAGTGATATAATTGATAATGATTTGCTATGAGGAAAATTTGGATGAATATTGAACACATAGCTCGAATATCCGATGGCGGTTCAGGTTGAAAGGTTCTGTAATGGAGACCACGGACTGGTTAGTGCAACATAGGAGGGCCACCGGCAGGGTGGACAGACGACCTGACTAAGATCGCAGGTGAGGACTGGATGTTGGCTTCTATCCGGACCTTGTGGAAATGAATGGGGGAGGCCTCGCTAATTTTTTTTTCTTTTTTTTTTTTACATATTATAAGTTTGCGTTTGACAACTGTCTCAACTGATGTTAAGTGATGACCTTATCTAGGATTTAGCACGCAAACCTAGAAGGTACCTATTCACTCGCGACTTGAAGATTATATTATATTATAATTCTTACCATTGTGGAGCAATAGAATTAATTATATCAACTGGCAGCGCCCGGAATGGATCATGTTTGGTTGTTAATGAGTTGAAACCTTTTAAGGATGATCAAATGGATTTTATCTTCACCTTAAACCGATTACAAGTAAGCTTAGTGACTAGACAGATGTGGAGCATTCCAAGTATATGACGTCCACTGCTGGACATAGATCACTGCTGGCCAAACATGTTTGTCTTCTATATAATATTTAAAATCATAATAATCTTACCTTATAAGTCCTTATTAGATTTGATGTCGATAATGGCGGTAATTTCACATCAAATATCAAATTGTTACGAAGATTAGCTTTTAGAAAGTCATCCAAACTTAGTTGGCTTTTGTTTAATGAGCTGTCCACTAAAAATATTGAATAATTCGTTACAATATTTTAAAACTGAGTGTATGTCATTTTATATAATATATGCAGGTAATCAAGTTAAAATATAGAAGAAAAGTCATACACAATGTTATGGAAGCCCCGACAGTTGCAAGTATAACAAAAACATCAGAAGGAAAGCCATTGTGCAAGTTTTTCAATGCCAAATTGCCACCGACGGTTCCAATCTGAAACAGAAAAAACATTTGATGTGATCTTTTCTGTTCGTCTTCTCCAAAAAGGTTAAGTTAAGCACTAACACAGTAACTGGCTATCTTAGCGCTAAATTTTTCAATTTAATTTTAATTAATCATTTAACTGTAAAGTACGTAAATACTACCCGTATGTTGGTAGTTAGTAATTGGTGACTCTATGTGTATGTTCAACAATAAATACGTCATACAATATTTTTTTCTTAGTATAGCTACTATTTCTATTTATTTCATTAACAAAATACATAAGAAATTAAACTAAATATACTAGGTGTTATAAGAATATTCCTTTAATTGTTTTTTTTATCATGGAAAAGACTTAGGCGTGGCACAGAAAACACAAAATTATAGTGAAGTTGAATAGCAAAAGTTACAATATAAGATATAACTACAAAAGCATTCGGTATTTTAGATATAAATCTTAGGTCGTAATTCTGTTAGTCACTTAAATTAGCGAAGGTATTCTCAATTTTAAATAGAAAGAGTTCTCATTCTATGTACGCTAAAGTTCGTATAGCATCTTACAACGCAATCTATTAGAAATTTTCGTCAACTGCGGGTAGTCTTACGGTTTGCACCGCATTAATTACTTTAATCTTATACGGACCGGCAATAGTGCAGCACCTATCTCACTAAATTTGGATACGATATACATTTGAAAGTTACGTAAGTTAAAGTTAGTTCGTTTAAGGTGTATAATGATTAATTTCGGATAATGTTTCACTTCTCGCGGTAGTGCAACGCGTCTGCAGTGTTCGCCGAAGCTCGCAATGCACTGCGGGCTTAGACAATATACATCGCTTCTGTTTCTCTAATCGCTAACGATGAATATTCGTTCTTGTTGATCACGTTATATATGGCTTTGAAGTGTAAATCTCATACATTTTTTTTTCTCTAGCTTGTAGAATGTTACTTGTTTAGACTAGTTAGACATCCCATTGCAAGATTTCGATTCTTGCTTGGTAATGCGATCACTTAGGTTTTAATAGCCCCATGCCACAAGTGTTTACTATTCAGTTCAAGATTGCTAATGGTTTAAATTTAAATACAACACTTTGTACAATTAATTACACAACTGGCCAACAAATTGTATTTTTTTTATGACATCTTTAGAATGTAATTTACTTGACATGTGTTTTACATCATTTGTTAATTTTTAATGGACTTTTTTAGTTTGACAATGAATAAAATTGAATTTGTTATAATTAGGCAGAACACAAAATGCTCAATAGCTCTAGTAAATCTAACAACTGTGCGTTTGACTATAATTGTATCTACTACACTTGTTTGTTACGTCATCTTAAAGCGTACGCCATTCTTCCCTTATTTAGTTTTTAATTATATCATTGTATTATTTGAACACAGTATCACTACTATTGTTCTACTTACATTTCTTACAGGAACATGAGCTACCAAATCCAAATGCTTGTAGAAGTGCGCAAGATAACTGAAATCACTTTTGTTCGACCATCTTTTAAATATATCCATCAAATCTGTGAGAGACGCTCCGGCCCCTACAATTAAGTTCTCATCGGGCAAGGAATCTTTTAAGGCTGCAATCGAGGATATGTCGATAAGAATCTTCGGCTGTGACGTTATTGGGTACACACCTTGTCCAGTGTTACCTGCGACGAGACGGTAGCTGTCAGTTCCTTCTCTAGTTAGCACCTGAAAATGATTCAAGTGTTTTTGAGGTCAGACATATAAATTTATTCAATGCTTCGAGACGAACCAATTGTAGTATTGGTCAGTTTAATATGAAAATACTCAAATTATACTTTAATAATGGCCATAATTCTGTTAATTGCTTGGACTAGCTAATATTTACTAAAATTCTGTCACCAATCATACATCATGTTCAGGCAGCTGTCCTCGATAACCAGTTAACAATCTATATCCTGCATGGTTCCACCTTCGACTATGATGCTACTCACCATGAAGTGAGGTAGTGGTGAAACCCTTTATGATAATAAGAATCAAAGAATCAAATTATTTATTGGCTATATTGTCACAAAGAACGTTACATTTAGCAAGTTGTTTACAATAGTTATTTAGAATTATAGATTCTAGTACATATTATCAATTAATTAAAATGATGAAAAAGAAAACGTAAATAAATTTAAAAAAAGAATTGGTTACGTATCGGACATTTGTACAAATATTAATCACAGAAAACAATCAACACAACATCATGATCATCATCATCATCCCAGCCTTCGGATGTCCACTGCTAGACATAGTCCTCCTTCATTGATTTTCACAAGGATCGGATGGAAGCCGCCCGCATCCAGCCCTTACCTGCGATCTTAGTCAGGTTGCCTATCGACCATATCGGTGCGGCCGCCTTATGCTACGCTTGCCAGTCCGTGGTCTCCATTCGAGAACCTTTGGACCCCAATGACCTTCGGTTCGTCGAGCTATGTGCCCTGCCAACTGCTCTTTCAACTTACTAATCCGCTGGGCTATGACTTTCATTGTTCTTAGAGCTTTTTATTTCTGATTCGATTGCATCTATAAAGTAGAGTAAAAAAATGAGACACACCTTGAACACATCTTCAACTGTAACTGCTTTATACCATCTACCACCTTCAATGGCAACGTCTCTTAGATACCGATCCTCGTTTTCTATGAAGCACCAATCGTCCTCCTCAAAACACGGCTTGCTGCAGCTTTTGAGACATTTCACTTTGTGGAGGTCTTCTACATCCTAAAAAAGGTAAATATTTCGCAACTCAATGTCACAAGAACGAGACGATCTTGTGGCAGATATTTTTTCTGTCAAGTGTGCAAGTAATTAACGAGGCAGGTCATTATTCCGACATACTTAGAAATTAAATTGCTTAAAAAAGGGAATATGAAAGATTTTGGAGTAAGTAATATGTGCCCGATCAACTCTGGTGATAAATGAATTAGTTAAAAAACTCCTGAACACCTGTAAGCTGTTTTAGATTCGAATAAAGTTTCTTGAATCACAGCTGAGAATTACTCCCTGATTCATCATCCATCTTTCAAACAAAGATAAACATTAACAGTCTCATTAATAAAAATGGTGTAATACATCTCTAATTTGACGTTACGCTTGGATCAGGCATTTCCAGAGTAACGAAGTTGTAACCATCTGAAGGTAAAAATTATTACCTCTACGATGACACAGTCACACGTACACGTTTTTCTTTTTGCTTCAGGGGTGAATATTATACAACATACTCAACTCAAGTAGTTTTCATACACACCTGCAGTTTACTCTTGAGCTTCGGGTCCAGGTCGTTGGCAAAGCTCTTGAACGCGTCCAGTATGGGCCTGTACCCGGTGCAGCGGCAGATGTTACCACCGAAGGAGTTCTCCACTCGGTACATTGACAACTTTCCTGTGTTTTTCGATAAGCTAAGAATTGAAGAATGCAAGTTAATAAAGCTTGATGAAGGAGAAATAATACATTTTACAGCAGGTGTGACCTGGAAGGTACCTATAATTGTCCTAATAATATAAATTCGAAAGTTTGTGAGTATATGTTACATGTATGGATGTTTAGTACCTCTTTCACGCCGAAACGAAATTTGGGTTTTTTTTTACGAAGAAATTTCGTATAGGCCTAGTTTAAGCCCTGGATTAACACAAAGGCTTCTTTTCATGCGGGAAAAACCGCGGGGCGAAGCTAGTTAATTATATGTATAATTATGGTCAAAGTTTGCTTTTACGCATTAAATAACAAGTAGGTACTTTTTTATTTATTTAATAGAGATATGTGGTCTAAGTATGTAGTGGATTTCTTTATTTTATTTATTATATTACAAAAGTCAGCTATAGTTGTGGCCACGTGGTGATGATTGATGATGATGATGATGAAAAGTAGCGTGTTGTTCCGGTATCTGAAATATCTACATACCAAATGTCATTCAAATTCGTCCGCCCATTTGAGCGTGAAAGAGTAACAAATATCCATACAAACTTTCACGTTTATAATATTAGTAGTATATATTGTTGCTAGTTGCTTTTCGTATTGTTGAAGATATACTTATATACCAATACTAATGGTACTTATACAATGCAGTCTGACTTACCTGTACATACTCATGACCATGCCCGGAGAGCAGTAACCGCATTGAGTCCCGTTGAAGGAGGCCAGTCGACTCTGGATGGCGTGGTACCCATCCCGTCGGTTCCCTATGCCTTCGATGGTTGTGATCTCCCATTGGTGGCAGGAGAGGATGTGGACTAAGCACTGAAACAATTTGTGCGAATTGTTTAATTGTGCAGATGCCTTTTTTATATTAAAATACAATTACCTTAATTATAATTCTACAGCTAGTAGCGTCACATTTGAGCAATCCACTACCTGTGAAACCTAGGTAGTGCAGTTAAATTATGAACTGCCTTTTGAGTCGAGACGAAAGAAATGACAATCCTAATACCTAGGCTTTTTAGTTTTTAGTTATTATTGTACTTAATTCTTATCATTTTCTTGTTCCTTTAAAAAAAAGGCATTTTGTGACACATTTTCATTTGGTAAACTGTTCTCAGTTTCATTTGTTGGATGGTAAATCCTATCCTGAAGCATAAAAACAAAATCATTAAGCTGCTAGCGTTACATTTTGAAAAGGGGTTTTGTACCAAATACCTTGTATATTTCTCTTAGTATTTTATCATCAACATGTCTACAAGACTAATAGCATAATTACGAGACAACTCGTCTATTTCCTAAATCAGCTTGCAGTAATACTGGTGCTAAACCATAAGAATCATCGTCTGCTGACACTACGTTAATTTGCTTTAAATCTAGGGTCATATTGACCTAGAATTGGAGCCTTTTGAATTAGTGTTTTTATGATAAATATTGTCCTATTTAAAGGCACCACCATCAGTCAACAACTCATGCATTCAGTGGATGTAACACATTTGTTTTATTTGGTATGAATCTACCAGCTACCTACATAGTTAACCAAAGGAATACTGAATAATTCAGTAAATTTCATTTAGAAGTACTCAGGTGCACAATTTAGCTCCATTGGTAATCTATATTAGCATCTATATTATGAATGAATGAATTAGCACGAATCCTGTTGTATGATAAGATTGTTTTTAAGTAGTTAGTAAGGCTCTTTGCTGATCCTGCATTAGCATGAGTTTTTGAAAATACTTAAGCCACTATAACCTGCCTAAAGTAATTTTTATTTCTGGTAGATATAGGTAGTTTAGGGCTAACTTTGTTTTTGTTATCTTTCGTATAATCCTCACAAAATCACAGTCTTCCATTAGCTTTTGGGCATATAGGTAGTAACTCTATGTTTTGGGCCTTTTGGTAGGTAATCCTAATCATCATAGAAATAATACATACTATGTACATAGTACATATTATTTCTATGCTTCAGATAAGATAAGTAGGTATCAAGTAGTTTAAGAAATGGAGTTAGCGCCCTCTGGTTCTCGTGTACAGTTTTAAATCAAGATCAGTCATGTTATTGCAATTTATAGATGTCGCTGTTATGAAAACAGATGGTGACTATTGATGATAATGATGATGATAAAATAAGGAGCCTTATTTCGGGTCCTGAAAGTATCTACATACCAAATTTCATCCAAATCCAGCCAACCATTTAGGCGTGAAAGAGTAACAAACATAGGTACATCCATACTAACAAACTTTCGCATTTATAATATTAGTAGGATGTCGTTTTCTCACACAGATGCAGCTTTTTGGACTCACTTTACTATAAGTAAATAATTGAATCGAATTCTAAATAAGAATTCAAATGCACTGGTAGGTAATAAATAAAGTACGATGACCCCCTCTGATGACCCCCAACGGACCGCAACTGTTTTATTGTACTTTTATATTGCTTACAGCTCAGCCAACACACATAATATACTAGAATAAATTACAATCGTTACTTAAACGTAAATAAAAACGACATACTCTGATATTATATTTTATATGCATTACAATAAATTGTTAATGTGTGGTATGCTTAAAATATACCTGCAAGCTTTCTACAAGGCACCCAAAACAAAAAAAAAACGTTGTGTTCGCATTTTTTACAGTATTACAATATTCAAATGGACCTAAAGGTCAATAAACTCCTTGTGTCAGAGAGACGAGTTCAACGATATCAACTTATAATTTAAATATTATAAATTTTAAATATATTAATCGTACGAAGTTTGTTTCTCTGACACATAATATAATCCATATTTATGGTGGATATGATTGCATAAAACTCATACTGCTTAATTTTGAATTGTGGCGGGAAATGACAGAGAAGAGCTATAAACGTATTTATTTTTATTAATCACTAGTTAGTGCCCCGCGGTATCACCTGCGTGGACTACGTTTTTCCCGCTAGCTCAATTATACCACGGGAATTCTATACTTTTTCAGGGATAAAACTAGCGATGCGTTATTCTAGGACCTAACGTATCTCCATACCAAATTTCACCAAAATCGGTACAATCCTTTGAGTGTGAGGAGAAATAAAAGTTTTTGAATATATTTGTTTGCTCATTTCACGAGAACAGCTTCTATATTCGGCATGAAAAGTAGCCTATGTGTCCAGGGTCTAACCTTCCTCATACCACATGCCAATCCGTTCAGTAATTTTTGCTTGAAAGAGTAACAAACATCCTCCCATCCATCCACACTTTAGAATGTAATTTTTTAATTTTAATCCATATTTACAATATTAGTCGGATAAAGAGAGATTTCTTTGGGTGTTAACGTGTAGTAATTTGGATTATGACCCATTATGTTGTGTTCGTGAAATTACACGAGTGTAGTAAATGCAAAAACGAAAAGAGCAACCAATTCATATCTATTTCTCTCTCCAACCTCCAAGGTCAGTAATGTGTCCACTTTGCTACTGAATCAAAGGTGTAACAGGTGGGACTATTTGGCTAAGCGTAAAGTTCTGTTTTGAATCTTTTTCTCCATTTTTATGAGCAGATCTGGACTTGATGGTAATAGGAACAAGAAAGATTCATCTCAATATAGAACTCCGAACGGAAAAACAGGCATAATCGACAAACATCAAATACTAACAATATCTACTTACAGAATTAACAGCGAAGGTCCGTTTCTCCTTGGTGACAGGATGAGTCTGCGAGACCGAGACGATACAAGCGCCGCAGCCTCCCTCGTGGCACATCGCCTTCGTGCCATAGAGATGCAGGTAGTTCCGCAGGTAGTCGTTCAGAGATGTCGATGAACTCACTTCCGAACCCGCTATCGATGAACAAAAACCAATTATTGTCAACAACCAGATCGCATACGACCTGGTAGCCTTGAGATACCACGTCGGAATAACGGCATTCCCTAAGACCGTTAAATAAGACTCAGCATGAACTCTTACATAAATTGATACGCGCAGAAGAGTCTACTGCCTTCAGGAAACATATCTTACTATTAAGACGTATAAAAGTACATATACATATAGAATACGTCAGGCTGTAAAGCACTTGCAGTGCAACAAAACACTCAACACAGCGCACAATCTGTTTTCATTTATTACAGCTTGCGCGGAGCATTTTTTATAAAAGCTTAGATAGATAGATAGTAGCATCCTAAAAGTTAGTAGGGGCATGGCCAAGATCTGGAACCCTGCATCTGGAAATCCAAGTCTGGTGGTTGAAATCCAAGACTGGTGGTGGTGAATTTCTGCGATTAGCAGTAGTTCAAGATCCAAATCATTCATATTAATGTGTGTAGTGTAGTTTTGTAATAATTATAAAACCGACTTTATACATTTTAGTGAAAGTAAAAAAAAGGGATTTTAATAAGTACCTACTCAATGGGGTAAACCTTCTTCATCGAAGGGGTTAACCCGAGAGCATTAATATTTCAAATCGATTTTATATACGACGGAGCTCAGGAGCAATAAAAAATCTACAACAGAATTGGGAACCGCCTAGAAAATATATTTCTTCACTCTGAGATTCTCAGGGGCTATTTATGGGGACACGTAATGAGTGGCGGTGTGCCGTACGATATGTAGGTACATTGTGATCTAAATATCGATGCATGACGTATTTCTTGTAAGTAGCCAAAACCCAACTTTCCACCAAAGTTAACAAACCTTAAAAAAGTTTTGAAAAAAAATCATATCTTTTTAATTAACAGCTAAACTGACAGACAGACAGCTACTTTGACTTTGATTATTTTATGTAATACAAAACTCAGGTGGAACGTTACGCGGAACGTACTATTTTTCATGAGTGTTGCTGGTATTCATCAATTTATAAAACGATATCACGCCAAAAAACAAAAAAAAAAAAAAAAAAAAGTAAACTTTCGCATATTTCTTTATTCCGTAAAAATGCTCTAAGTAATATCAGATGTTTCATATTAAACCGATGTAAGTAAAAGAGTGTTAAAACACAGTTTTTTAGTGCCTTACAGCAAATTGAACACGTCAACTTTTCAAAATTATACTCTATTTTTAAAATATTTATCGTCGTAGCGATATGATATGAGATCCAGACCATAGAGGTTAGTAAAATATTTTATCGGTAGATACTTTTTAATTCAAAGTATGCCATCACCGACCAGACGGAACATCACTATCCGTGCAAAGGGCACATAGTCCTATGTGAAACGAATAGGCGCGAAGGTGGACGTGCATCTGGACATCTAGGCCTAGACAAAGTAAAACTCTTCAATCGTGAACACAGAGAAAAAATAAAAATGTATGAGATTGACACTTCAAAGCGTGACCAACGAAAACGAATAGAAAATTGGAAGACAATGGACAATACGCAAAACGAAACAATACGCAACGTTTTTATTCTCCCGCGTGCATTTATCTCTCAAACGAAAAGAATGAGCGATCACCGTGAACACACACCTACTTAACGTCCACCAATCACCAAGCGCTAGCTGTATCTTTATTTTTTAAGTGTTACCTACTTACCTTTACACTATATTATTATGCTCGGTAGGTAGTTCGCTATGAGCGTTTTCTTTTAATATTATATGTATGTTACTTTAATTGTGACCAATGTGCACAAAAATAAAATTACTTGCCTGTGTCAAATTTCATAATGTTATAAATTACTTAATTGTAAATTTCTTAATATAATTTTCTGAGTAATGCACGCTGTATTGGTCCACAGTTCCACAATTATTTATGAACGGGATAAAACCTTATTTACCTAGGTAAGTTTCTACTCGTTTTTGCGGTATGATAGAAAAACATCGGAATACACATATAAGTAATACTTCTGTGACGCAACTAGCGGTTTAAATATGGATTATTCATTATTCAAAGTCAAATTTGTTTACCCATTTATCTTTTTTGTGCAAAAACTAAGAAACAAAAAAGGTATCATAAGTAGTTCATTATCTTTTTTGCGTGTGGCATTCACGATTAAACTTTTCCAGTGTGTTCCGAAATTTCGTTTCTGTGAGTTTTGATGTCTCCTCATTCTCTGATATAGCGCAGATAGATGTTAACAAGCGTTCGTAACTGAATTGTTATAGCTCTACTTTCTTATCAACTGTGCTAAGAGCATCGCAAGCCCAGTATCACTTTTATTTTAGAAATGTTTGTCATATTCTATATTCCCTCGCTTATGAGACTGGCTGTACTGCGAAGCCTTTTACACTTGTGTATAAAAAAGGTTTTAGAACCGATATTTTTAAATATAGTATGCCTATTTCAAAGTTATGCATCTTGGCGAAGGTGTTTGAAAGGGTATTGTACAACCAAGTGTACGCATCTCTTGAGAACAATTTTTTTTACTCACAGCATGGTTTCGTCAGAGGTCGATCTATAGTTTCGAACTTAAGTAGAAAATGTTTTGAATAACCTGTCTTTATGGTACTATAATGCATATAAGATGTAATACATAAGCAAACTAATAAATAATATAATAATATAATATTATAACTAATATAATACCTAACTAATATACTATTATAATACATTACATGTTATGTGGTTCACAATATTGTGTAAATATACTGTGTTCATCCGTGAGGTTTATATATTTGGCCTATTGATAGATATTATATTATTTGTTATATTGTATAGGCTGATGGCCTGCCATTAAAAAATGCATTTATATTAGATATAAAGTGAAAATAGGATTTACCGTGTACCTTAATGATCTCAGTAGTTTTACGTTGTACAGTTTGTTTATGTATATATATACGTGTTTACGTGTGTGTGTCAAGAATGAAAATTCTGACCGCTGTAAAGTTTGCTCTCGAAAAGTCCATAAAATGACTTGATTGAAGATCGTGAAATCGAAATTTGAACGGTTGTCGTCCCCCAAATCACACCGTCTACTGCGTAGACACGGACTCGCCCTTCATGGAAACAATGATCTATTGAGGTTAAACCAATTCTGGATATAGAAAGTGGCAAATGAGCATAGTTTAGTCGAATCCGGTAACGCCCGGCTATGCGAAGTTCATCCGGCCCCGGCGCCCATTCGCGGCAAGTGTGATAAAGGTGGTTTTATAAGTATTTGAACAAAAACCACGAAAATTTATAAAACTTTAACTTTACCAACACGTATCCTGACCAGCGCTTACATTGTACAGCTGTACATATATTTATTTTTTTATTGGAGGCATTGTGACTTGTTTACAGCCAACCCTTTATAATCCCATGTACACAGAATAAATAGAAGTAGGTGCGTTGGAATAGGCAGTCCTACATACCTACGGAATGACCATAGTTCAAGTAACTACATATTTCGTATTCCAACATACAGAAGAAAACATATTCCAAGTACACATTTCTGTTCAAATAAGCAGCCGATTTATAGCTACATGAAACTGGGTGGCCGCACAAACATGGCGGTGCCAAAATAAACATAAATGCTAGAGAACGATAACACTCAATAAATTTCCGGTTTAAACTAGTGTACTAATCTTCTAAGTACTCTTATAAAAAACTCTAGCAAAGATTATTAGATGAATGAATTTCAACTAGGGCGTTTGTTAACAAAACAACTTTTTTTGACTACGGCCTGAAGAGTTAAATAAGGAATAAAGGATACGATTTAAGATCGCGTAATTAAAAAGTGGCCTGGATACAACTACCTACAGGCAAGTGCACACACTGTTGTTAGTGTTATAGGAAATATTTTTGTCTATCATTTTATTGTTTTTTTGCAGTGAAAACTTCTTTAGCGGCGTTGTGCACTTTTGTATGGGAAAAAAATGTTAAACTCGCATCAGATCGTAAGATCGTCAGATCGTGACGTCATCGAAACGTCATTATGTTAATTGTATGTGTCGCACTAATATTATAATCTGAAAGTTTGGATTGACGGATAGATGGATGGATGGATGGATGTTTGTTACTCAATCACGCCAACGGCTGAACGGATTTGGATGAAATTTGATATGTAAGTAGATACTTCAGGTCCCGGAATAACACATAGGCTACTTTTCATCATCATCATCAATCATTTTTAAGTTTTCACTTCTGCCGGTACTCCCAGAGTGCAACCGGTTGTTTTTTTTACCCAATTATAATGTTATTTAGTTAGAACCTTGCGTGCTACATAACTGCCAGCCCGACTGCGAGTAAAGCAAATAATTTATTTATGTATACCAGAATCATATACAAAATAACTAATCCTAAGTAATAAACTAACAAAACATTTGTGATAAAGGATAAATAATTTAATAGCTAATATATACCTAGGATGGCCATTGGTAGCTGTACTAGGATTCCGTGTGTCACAGCTACCACGATACCAGCCTCTGAGCAAAAGCAAGAAATAAATTTATAATAAGAAAGTATATATATTATTACTATCATTATTTTTACACTACAACCCGCACTAGGAAAATCCATGTCGCGGGATTCATCTTCCTGTAGTGACCATATAATGTTCACAAAAGTTCTCTGGCCTCTGCCTGGTTCTGGCATTTGCCTGAACTTAATTTATGCGGTCCATACCCGAGCTAGTATCCCATCTCCCTTTTGAATAATATAATTGAATAAAATCAATTAATTCAGATCAACAATTGAGTAATATTGCAGTGGGAAGAGTCTTATTTTACCTTTCTAATTACGAACATTCGATTTCTTCAAAAGGCTTTAAATTACAGAATAACTGTTTACTTAGTATAAGTGAGGGCTACGAATGTCACACACACAATCACAAAAATATCAAATGATATACATAGTTCAAACTATTATTGCAACATTTGGAACATCCAAAACACAATGAGTGATTTCCGTTCCGATACAAATAATATGTCAAGTAAACTTTCCTCGGTAAAGTAGTAGTAGAATTTAACTATTTACTTACATAAAGAATAATGATCCCCGTTAACGGTAAAATAAATTGCATCCATTTTTTTAATCACAATAACAAAACAAGTCACAGCATAGCAATGGTCAATGGCGCGATCGTTTCACATAAATGACTCAATACGACTGGTTAGGTAGGCGTTGTACTGACCAACGAACGGTACGGCAGCGACAAAATTCTACAATATTAATGGGATTGTAATTTGATTGTAAATGAAGCGCTCGAAGCGGAGTTTACCGAAGATAGTTCCATTTTTAACCGACTTCAAAAAAAGGCGGAGGTTCTTAAATAGATCCGTAATTTTTTTTAATTTTTTATTTGTGTTTGTTACCGCATAACTTCCGACTGGGTGTACTGATTTTGATCGTTCCTTTTTTATTTAAAAGCTAGTGCTTCCCGTGTGGTCCCATTTAAATTTAATCAAAATCGAACGAGCACTTTTTGAGTTACAAGTCAAAAACTGAAAAATACGTGCTTATACTTCATGATATTATAGTAGCGCGTGAAGACATCGGTGAACATACCGTAACTACACCACAATGACAATTGATCCCATGAGTAACAAAGGTCACTAAAAAAAATGAAAAAAAAAATTTTCACCAAAAAATGGAACCGACTTCAACACTCAAAAGTATGAAATAACTTGTCGAAGTCGGTACCATGAACACAATATTTTGATATCAGTTACTTTTGAACTATCATGGTACCGACTTCAACAAATTATTTCATACCTTCATACCTTGTGTTGAAGTCGGTTCCATTTTTTGATAAAAATATTTTTTTTAAAAACTAGTTCGGTGCCAAGATTATGATGAATGTGTGTGTGGTTGTCGACTTCGTAGTGCCCAGTTCTGTAGACAATCATTAATTTTTAACATTCATTAAGTTATTTAAAAAAAAAAAAATGTCTTTTACTGCTCTAAAAATGTGTGCTATTTAAAAATACCATGTAAAATTTGAAAAGTCTAATAACTTACGCAGAGCAAATAAGTTATGATCTATAACTCAATAACCTAGCTAGATACCGTATTTAAACTTTGTAGGTTATTTGAAAAGAAGTTAGGTTTTTGATCAATATGCCAGTCATATCGAGATCTGAAATGCTGTACACGGCTGCGGCTCGCCAGTTCTGTATTCTAGGTATAAACTTAGCTTGATATGCTTCCACATATCTAGATAATTGGTATCAATTAATATATTTACGAAGGTTTGAAATAAGGCAAGTAATTTAAACAAGTTTGCAAAATTAATTAACGACCCCGAAATTATCATTGCGAAGCACTTGATGCTAAAATAGCAGAATAGACCCCATATCTATACCTACTTGTTTTTCTTGGTTGGCAAAGAATAATGGGCATATAGATGGGTAGAATAATAATTTTTATACTGTATAAGATCTAGCGTTTGACCATTTATCTCAATTCATGATCAGTGACGATGTGGTCAAACTTAAGGGCGGTAGCTAGCCAGGCAGGTACTCAAAAGTATCCTACCACCACGCTGGGAATTTGATAACGGTGTAACTTTCAGCTGTTGGTGGGGATCGAACCAGCGTCCGACAGTTTGACAGCCAGCGCTTCCCCCACTATCATTGCTTCTAATTAAATGAAGATAGTTTTAAACAAGATAATTTACTTAGCCATAGCGTTGTAGTACAAGTTACGTACGTACTTACATACATATATTAGGGCTTTGCTCCGGAGACGAAAAACCGGAGAATCTCCGGAAATTGCAGATAATGTGTTTTGCTGGTTTGGATATTAACAATCCTGCTTTGAAAACTATTTTGTTCTGGAATTTACGACGAAGTGAAAATCTTTATACCCCCTTTTACTTAAAGCTTACGGTTGAAGTGTTTTGTGCGCTAAAGCTAAATCCATTCTTACTTCTCATTATAATGGAGTGAGAGACACTTGCGTTAGATTATTATTAAAGTTCATTTATAAAGCGTTCTAACTCCCTGGCTAAGAAGATAAGTCCAAAAAAACTCTCAATAGCATGATATAATAAAAACAAAAAAAGTTAGATAACAAAGATGCGTCTTTGCTCACGGCAGCAGTAATAACAAAACTCCCGGATTCGTTCAGTGAAAGATTTCCTTTTTTTATAATTTCGACCAGGTTAGAATTAGAATTAAATAACCGTTACACATTTAAACTGCCGTGGTGGTACGGACTTAGAATTCTACCCCTCCACATCTTCCCGTGAGTGTCGTAAGAGTCACGAGTCAGAGTCAGAGGGATCACGTACCAGTGTGTGACGCTTTCTGAGGGTGGCACAATATACTGCTCTCGCCAACCCGCCTGCCAAGCGTGGCGAGTATTGGCAAAATGGGGAGGCATATGTTAAGCGGTGGACGTCTTGTGGCTGACATGATGATAACACATTTAACAAGCCATTTGAGCTTCGTGCGAAATAGAAAAACTTAACATGATGTGAATTGACAAGGAGTAAATTGTGTAGGCAAACACATATTTTAAATGTGTTCAAGCGTGGCGAGTATTGGCAAAATGGGGAGGCATATGTTAAGCGGTGGACGTCTTGTGGCTGACATGATGATAACACATTTAAAATATGTGTTTGCCTACACAATTTACTCCTTGTCAATTCACATCATGTTAAGTTTTTCTATTTCGCACGAAGCTCAAATGGCTGTCTATCCGTTTTCACCGGAACGCACATATACTGTCTCTGCTGTACACAGTTCTGTTCAATCCCTCCTCTCCGTATTACTCTTCATGCTTCTCATTCCTAATCATCAGACAAACTCCAGCTCAAAGTTCCGAAACATAGAACTTTATGTCTTCACACGGGTAAAATATTTCAAAATTATAAAATTAAAACGATCCCCAACTTTTTTGAATTTTTTTTTTCTACATATTATAAGTTTGCGTTTGACAACTGTCTCACCTGATGTTAAGTGATGACGTTGTCTAGGATTTATATATGTAATATAGCCTATGTCACCCTGGGATAGTGTAGCTTACCCAGCAGTGAAAAAATTTTTCCAATTGGTTCACTAGTTTGGAAGCCAACAATCAAATCTTTTCTCTTTATAACATTATATTATATTAATGATAAATCATTCAAAGTAGAAGCCGTTAGATTATGGAACGAACTGCCACTAGAAATTAAACGTGTCAAGTCATTAAATATTTTTAAGGATCAAATTAGAAACTACTATCTAAGAAATTGTTCGGAAAAGGAGTATGGCAGAACCAGCCTCGCTCCCGAAAAACGAAATGACAATCCGTTCATGTATTCTTAATATATGTAAATTTAGATTATATTTTTGTGGATTCCGTGAATAATTTGCATTATTTATAAAGTAGGGAATCAGAAGTACTTTTATTTTATTTATTTATGTGGTGTTTGTTGTTTTCGAACGCACCCTATACTTCTCATTATGTTGGATGCCTTCGAATACTTACGCTCTGAAATTAATTGTTATTGTTACTCTATAATTTGTAGTCAACTGCACTGTAGACCCGGACTGCGTTCATAAACACACCCATGCCTAGTTTATTCCATAATATAATCTGTAATCTTCTGTAATTCTGTATCTGTAGCGCGATCTATGCAATATTGCTTTCTCTGTCTACGATGCTATAGATGGATAGCGATCCATTGAATGGTTTGCATATGGACGTGTAGTTAGCATACTGATACAGATGATTTTCCATGATAACTTTTTACTCCCAACTTTTAAGAAAATTATTGAATATACAATATACAATGTATTTATTGCTCTATCGATACGTATAAGTTTCATTCGTGAACGCGGTTTCTTTCTTCTAGGCTGCAAATGTATGGGAGTCTGCCATCCTCATTTTGTCCATTTTTATATTATACTTATTATGTTTAGTTTAATTGCATTGCTCTTTGATTCTTTTGTAGTTGTATTGTTGAGGTTATTATTATCATTAAAAACAACATTAAAACACCGTCCTCGCTTCACTTAAATCTTCTTCAGAAATGGCTCATTGACACACCTAGCCATGTCTTTATGTTAATATTTTGTATAATCTCCTTTTATAGTGTTTCAATAAAGTGTTTTTATATCTATCTATCTATTTATATCCTACCCCATCCTACTTCCCACTATAACGAGTATTATAAACGCGAAAGTTTGAGTGTATGTGTGTATGTTTGTTACTTCTTCACGCTCAAACGGCTACACCGATTTCGATGAAATTGATATGGAGATAGTTTAAAATCTCGATTAACACATAGGCTACTTTTACTCCGGAAAAAAGTAAAGTTCTCGTGGGATAATTAAGGTAACGGGAAAACCGTAATCCACGCGGGTGAAAGCGCGGGGCGCTACTAGTCTATAATACTTCTTCAATTATATTATGAATACACTTATCTAATACCTTCACACATGCGTTAGCATCATAATATAGTTTGTGCTACACAATCCTATAATCACCTTTGTTTGCATATTAAGTAGGTACTTATAAGGAAAAATATGTTATAATGATCATATATACAATCAACATGACTGCCAATGAATAGTCAATATTAATAACAAGCATAATATTATAATTCATAATGGACAGTGCATAAAGAACGTACGTCTGGTTGAGCGATGATAGAATGGAGATGGTGGAATTAAATTGTGTAATCCCAGTGCAGATTCGCCGAAATGTAACCGATAGAAATTCGATCGACAAGCAACTCTACGCCGATTTTCAAGGCTCTGAAGCCTATGTTCGACCAGAGAGTCGCTAACAATGATCTTTTTGCCTCGCCTTTCTGTAGAGTCTAAAGCTTCAAGTTGGTATTTGGCTAAACCATACACCATACAACAGTACTTCATGCACCGGACTTGTGTCTGATATAGACCGAGCAAATGCCCCGGCGTGAAGCACTGTCTCACCTCAGCCGATATGCCTAACTTCTTGGCAGCCAATGGCCGGAAATGGAAGCGGCCCGCATCCAGCCCTTACCTGCGATCTAGTCAGGTCGTCTGCCCACCCTATCGGTGGCCGTCCTATATTCTGCGCTTGTCCGTCCGATAGTCTCCTTATTTCTGATTCATTCGCGTAAAGTTACGCCGAGCGTAGCTCTCTCCATAGAGCTCGTTATGTGACTTTGAGCCCTATCCCAAGGCCCATAGATATCTATAGTTAGACTAACGAAAGTTAAGACTCAAAATGATCACAAAGATTATAAATGGCACTATTTCAAATGTTATTGTCAATTATTCTTCAAATAAAATAAAATATAAAATAAATTCAAATGTCAGATCTAACCCGATATATAGATATTAAAATGAATTTGACAACGTTAGATACTGTTATTCATATTTCATTCACTTCGTAGTTTTCTAGCTTTTAAATTTTCAATAGTGTTTCGCAACAAATTCACCAACAAAGTCTACAAGCATTGCTTTTAACCACTACGAGTTGTAACGCCTCTCTGTGTTAAAAATTTCGTTATGAAACCTCTCAACCGTGCTAATCTGATAACGCTCTGAATAAAAAAAAAACTTTAAAATGAAACTTATTTTTATTTTAGCGATATCGTGAGAATTTCGATGCAAACGAATGCAATCATTGTATGCCTTCTTTTTCTTAGATTAGTTTATATTTATTATCATGCTTGTTACAATATTATAGTAAATCAATAATTTGATTTCGTTGGTTTAGAATTCAACCTCCCACGAAGTAAACTCCTGACTGCGGCCCTGCATACTAGAAATAATAACGTGTCAATTAAAATGTATCTATTATAAATTATTCTTATGTAAATAAATACTCACAGCCGATAACATACATAAGAACACAAAGGCCATCTTTAAATATGTGAACATAACTTGTGTTTACGTTCAAATTGTTGAAGGAAATTTTCCGCTACTCATGTGATATAATTTATCTCGTATATATAATTAGGTATACGAGATTGATATATACTGTAAAAAAGCAAGCTTAGGTACCTAAAGGTAGCAATAAAATGATGTTTTAGCCTACTTATATAAAACACTGAACTAGTAAACAAGTACATAGGAACATACGCACGCATGCATGCAAACCTGTACTTAGATTTTAAATATTAAACATTTTATAGGGTACTTTTATATAATGAAATGCACATAATTGGATATACGAATTATGGGGCATATGCATAATTATATTTGAGACAACAAGCCTTGTAACGGACAAGTTTGAACGGGAAATTAAGCATAAATCTAGTAGGTTCCGAACGAGGAGAGTTGATCGCCCTCTGGATTATTATTTGGGGCAATTTGCTTTATATAAGTAAAGTTATAAGTATTCTGCCAAATTCGCCAAGCCTATCCGCCTGCCAAGCGTGGCGAGGTATTAGCAAATCCACCGTATATGGGGAGGCATCTGTCCAGTAGTGGACGCCCTATGGCTGCGATGAATGAATGAATGAATAAAATAAATATTCTTATCGATCAGAAGGGGATTTGGGTTTTTAAAAAGCATAATTACAAAATCAGCACTGAACAACACTAATATAATTTGAAAAGTGATTGTAGCGTTTTATGGACTGCTTATTTATTATTATATTATTTATTTAAATTTGATATTATTTATTAGTTGTCCCACGCGTTTGGTCCCGCGTACACTCTTAGTTGACCGACTGGCCCGTTGGCGCAGTTGGTAGCACTCTGCCTTCTGAGCCGCTGGTCCCGGGTTCGATTCCCGGAAAGGTCAAACATTTGTGTGTATGAACATGTCTGTTTGACCTGTGTCTGGGTGTGTATATGTATATAAGTATATATCAGTCATCAGGTTACCATAGCACAGGCTCTGCTTAGTTTGGGACCTGAAGAACTTGTGTGAAAAAAAAAGAAAAAAAAAAATTACAAACAGGTGAGACAGCGGTCAAACGTAAACTTAACCTTGTAATTTGTACAACAAACTCAACTATTTTAAAGCAAATTAGTTAAGCTTAGAATAAAAAACAAATTCTGATGGATATGTAGTATTATTCCGCTTAGATTTCGTGTTGTGCTTGACTGTGTCAAATACAATCAATAATTAAATAACTACAAACAAAATTAACTGTACATAATATATATATATATATTGTATATATAATATATATAATATATATATATAATATAGGTCATCTCAGCCATAGGACGTCTACTGCTGGATATACGCCTCCCCCCAGTTGGGGATTCGCCAATACTCATCACGCTTGGCAGGCGGGTTGGTGAGCGCAGTATAAATTTCGATCCTCAGAAGGCGCTGCTTCCCACCTTCTGGTACGTGATCCCTTACCCGATTCTTACGGCACCCGCGGGAAGAGATGAGGGAGTACTATTCTAGGTTACACGGCATCAATAATATAGATAATGAGAATAAAATATAAAATGTGGAATTTAGTATAATTAATTTTTATTTGTGACATCTAGCAATAGACACCCTAGTTGGCCAGCCGCTGACCTTACATACATACATTTGAAAAATAACAAGCTTTTATAAATGTTGCTTTTGCTGATGTTACCTTAAAAAAATCTGTTATCTAACATAAACAAACATGCATTTCCAAAACAAAACTAAAACTTTTACGTAAGTATTTACGTCAAACTTATTTTATTTTAGAGTTGAACGCGACTCCATGCCTCCTGTAGTAAAATTTAAGGAAGCAACCAGAAATGAAAAACAACGATGTAGCTCGCAAGGCAATAAAGAGAAAAAGTACTTTATTTTAAGCGCTTAAGGTTGATTTCACTATAAATGTTATTAAACTTCAAAGTATCTTATTCAAAGTGTCGATTCTCCTATTTAGCAAGCTATTCATAACATTTCATTAACAGTAATTCAAATGTAATCACTTATAAACTTGGTATTCCATCTTATGAATTGTATCTCGATTGTATCTCAGGAAATTGGCAAGCAAATGTAGGCATTGTAGGCAGAGAGAAAGAGAGAGAGACAGACAGAGAAACACGCGCACGCTGCACGGCTTACAACTATAGCAAAAAGTGTCGTTACAACTTTTGGTCTTTATTTTTTCCGTCTAGCCCTCTTTCGCAACGCGCGGTAAGGAACTTCGTTCCGATCCGTAACGATCGTAATCGATTGTTTCAATTAGTCATAGCTACTGGTGATCGCTTACCATCAGGCAGACCATGCTGCGTCTTTTGAATAAAGAAAAATATCGATAAATATCTCGAGTGTAGGTACGTTCTTAAGTGCCAAAATATTAAATTTTCGAATCAACTAGTTGGTAGGTCCATATAGATAACTACTAAGATATCGTATTTACGTCATTGTCTTATTTACCAGTAGTTGTATACACATGATGTTAGTGTCACAGACGACCGCGATAGTAGAGCTTGTGTGATAATAAAATGAAGCCGCCGAGTGCATGCGTTAATAATTCGTGTTAGTAATGCCGATGTGGCTTTTACATACAGTTTGACACTTGTCTTACATACCTAAGTAACGTAACAAGTAGCCTGTGTAAGCGACTAAAGACGCGAAAGAACTGACAAAGTAAAATTCTACGAGCGTAAACGCCGAGATAAAACATAATAAATCTGACGAGGACAATTCAAAGCGATAAATTACGTGATCAACGGAAACGGATAGACATTTGTTAGACCATAGGTATCTATACACAAAGCGCATTTATATCTCGAACGAAGTGAATGAGTGATAGCCGTGAACGCGAGACGTTGTCTACCATTCTTCAAACGATAACGATGAAGCGCTAGCGGGTAGATAATGAGAATAGCTTGAAGCGATGCATGTTGTCTCGGCCCAGCACGCATTTTCATATCCGACGCAACATACTTGGTGTTAAGATGGATACAATTAGTTTCAAAGTTAATGGAGAATATTATTTAATATGTAAGTAAAATAAAATTGTATAAATTAAAACAATATATTGCAGAATTCGGATTGTAAATTAAGCTTCGTTTTACTTTTTATTATTTAAATCTGTTATTTTGGTACTTATCATCTTTATGTAGATAAAATATATTTATTTAACGTGTTAATGATATGTTTTTACCTAGTCTCTTTTGTCACTATTTTTATTCATTTTCCTAATACATTGAATAAAAAAATTAACTAAAATGGAACCGACTTCAAACACTCAAAAGTATGAAATAACTTGTTGAAGTCGGTACCATGATAGTTCAAAAGTAACTATTATCAAAATGTTGTGCGCATGAACTCCGACTTCAACAAGTTATTTCACACATTTGAGTGTCGAAGTCGGATTCATTTATTGGTAAATTTCTTTTTATCTTCCTTTTCAGTGAACTTTGCTATTCCCGTGATCAATTGTCATTCCCCCTCAATAAGGAAGTCATCCAGATAGACGTAACACTTTTCAGTTATTGGAGCTTAATTCAAAAACCACTTGACCGATTTTGATGAAATTAAATGGAACCACACGGGAAGCACCAGCTTTCAATTAAAATAGAATTATCAAAATCGGATCACTCTGTCGAAATTTCTGAGGTAACAAACACACAAAATACAATCGAATTTAGAACCTCCTCCTTTTTTTGAAGTCGGTTAAAAATGGCCAAATCTGTACATCGCAATAGAATTAGTTATGGGACATAGGACTTTATGAGTTTACGAGTCACAACTTTTCATTACAATATTGAAAAACAGACAAAGCCAACTACTCTACGATACGCTTTTATGGAATCTTGGAAAAAAATAACATTTTTTTCTTCTTAGGTGTGCAAATGGGTGGATAAGTGAAACAAATATTTACATATATCCCACCTAGAATAGATTTGTAACAAAAATTACTTATTTATTTCACCTTTCACATTAAACTGAAAATGTCACTTATTTATATGAATCTATTTCTGAAAGTTTAGATTTATTTTAGTTTTTATTAAATGTTTAAGGTTTTTATTTTAAGTTAGATTATTTTATTGCTATTCTTAATTATTTTTAAATTATGTTAATATTTGTTTCTGAAAGTTCGTTACAAAAACTTACATTATTTTAGAGGTTATTTAACCAACTTCAAAAATGAGGTTACTCAATTCGACCGTACCTGTATATGTTTTTATGTGTTGTGTGTTCACGGATAACTTTGTCGTTTATGAACCGATTTTGATGATTCTTTTTTGTTTGATAGTGAGATATACTTCAGTGGTAGTCCCATTTAAATTTAATCAAAATCGGACAAGCGGTTTTGAGTTATACTCCAATAACTAAAAAGTGCTTCACATACCTCGACGATATTATGTATACTAAAATACTATACGACGATGTAATTGTGGTTTGATAAGTCCCGGAGTAGGTACCTATATAGGTGTTTTTGTGGATTGGGTATTTTTTTCTGAGTAGTTGTTCCGTGCTATTGAGAATAGGCGCAAGCGCTTCACTCCTCCTACTCCTGTGTAATACAATTCTAAAAGATAAATATAATAGCCTTGTAACTTAACAATACTACCTATTGACTGCTTAGCATCGTATGGTAATTCCTTGAACTGGTTTCCACGATGCCTTGACGAACGAGTTTATTTCTACGAAGTTTTATTTCTAAGGCTCGCTTTACCGGTTCGTTAAATGCGTGCGTAGACTGTTCCAAAAATAGATAGTGAAATAAATATGATGAATTCAAAATACTCGCCGCGCGCTTATCATTCGAGGGAACCAGCTTTCAAAACATTTGAAAAACGTAATTGCGGGAGGTCGAAAAATAACTGCCGAAATTCTTCGATGGTAATGGCATGTAGCTAAATTTGGGTTGTACGTACGTGTTTAGGTCTGGCGTACTCTGTTCGATGACAACGTAGAAAGACGAGGTGACAAACTATTCTACTGCTCACATGCGTGTATGTTCAGAGATCCTAAATATAACGTCAGAACCACGAAATATAAGGTATAATAGGCTGCTAGTGTTGTACTTAAACGAGAGTATATGGTGTAATAAATAGTAGAAATATGTACCATATTTTGACGTCAGAAGACTTGCGGCAAATGCTTAATTGCCCTGAACACATACGTAATGTGGAATTAGCCACAAGCAGGCACTGACCTGATTTCGCAGCAACTGAACTTCCCAAGGTTTTGCAAGAAATTATCTTTGTACAAGCTTTATACAAATCGTTAGAACCGTTTCCGAGATAGCACTGTAGATGTATACCATAATTGCTCGCTTTAAACAAAGTTTTACAAAGTTATCATTTCACAGCGGGTTCGGAAGTGAGTTCATCGACATCTCTGAACGACTACCTGCGGAACTACCTGCATCTCTATGGCACGAAGGCGATGTGCCACGAGGGAGGCTGCGGCGCTTGTATCGTCTCGGTCTCGCAGACTCATCCTGTCACCAAGGAGAAACGGACCTTCGCCGTCAATTCCGTAAGTTATCTCTATATTCCGTATTGCTTAAGATTTCAGGGATTCTGACCAAAGAAAAGAACGACTACAAATCTGTTGAAAAATAAAAGAAGTAAGGATTTAAACAAGCTGAAAGTGCCCAAGTTATATTTGTTCATATACGAAATTGTCTTTTATTTGCTATGTGATCAAACCGACGTGCGTCGCCTGTAAACAGGTTCTATTTCAACCTTATTCTATATGTCAAGTATATAATATAATTACGATAATTGCAATTTGATTTGGGCTCATTTTGCCCGTGGGGTAATTAATAAACATCGAAAAGGAGGAGGTTGATGAAACGGCTGGGTACGATTGAAGATATTGATAATTCTTATGTTTTTTTCATGTTTCTTCGGACATAGTTGCATCATAGTTGACAATTATATTTATTTGGATTACCTTCCGGATTGGTTTTGTACAAACTTCATCAAAATCGGTTCATTCATCATCTCAGCCACATGTCTAGCTGTGGACAAATGTCCACAGCTAGACATACGCCTCCCTCATTGTCGTCTGTCCAATCGGTTCATGTATTCCCATATATAATATCAAGAAAATGTTGAAATTTTTTTTTTTTTTCGTATTATAAGTTTGAGTTTGACAACTGTCTCACCTGATGTTAAGTGACGACGTTGTCTAGGATTTAGCACGTAAACTTAGAAGGAAGGAAACCTATTCACTGTACCTATACCTAAAATGTACTGCGGCTAAATTGTGGCAGTCGATTTTCAAAGTTTTTATTATTTAACCTAGTTCTGGACAATCTTGCGACATTTCAGTGCTTGGTCCACATCCTCTCCTGCCACCAATGGGAGATCACAACCATCGAAGGCATAGGGAACCGACGGGATGGGTACCACACCATCCAGAGTCGACTGGCCTCCTTCAACGGGACTCAGTGCGGTTACTGCTCTCCGGGCATGGTCATGAATATGTACAGGTACCTAATTATGCACGTCTTCACGGAAATATAACTGAAACTAAATAATTTCTTTCACTTTCAACCCACGTTAAACATAACAAATCCACAAAATGATCGATACGGTTGCATACCGTAAATCATAGATACTTATAATAATAATGTAACTTTTGGCCGTCTGTACTTCCTACTATATTATAAATGCGAAAGTTTGTGTGTATGTTTGTTACTTCTTCACGCTCAAACGGCTACACCGATTTCGATGAAATTTGGTATGGAGACTGTTTAAATCCTGGATTGACACAAATGCTACTTTTATCCCGGAAAAAGTGTAGTTCCCGTGGGATAATTGAGGTAACGGGAAACCCGTAATCCATGCGGGTGAAACCGTGGGGTGCCACTAGTGGAAGATATATGAGAAATACTTTTATTGAGGCCTTTATGAACGGAATAGAACATAAACATTCCTTATTATCTTAGAACCGGCTAGGACTCACGTGATACCTATTTGCTGCAAAATTACTCTCCGAACAGGGGGTCATCCGCCTAAAGAAATTGCTTTGTCTATTGCTATAGCTTTCGACTTTTTTCCCTTCTTTTCGAACGTAAGAAAGCTTCAACAATGAATGATTTATTTATAAACTAATTATAAAATTGGTTTATTGATAATTAATCAAAAAAATTGAAAATTGGTCCTTCGAACCGGATACCAAAATCCAAGTTGCTCCGATTCGGCTGAAATTTGGTATTTAGGGAGATTGGGTGTCCCTGATTCCAAATTTAAAGCTTTCTTAGGTTCGAAAAGACGGAAAGAAAGTCGAAAGCTATGGCAATAGTCAAAGCATTATTTTTAGGCGGATGACCCCAGAACTGCAAATCAGTTCGAAACCGCTCGGAGAGTAATTTTGTAGCATATATCACGTGAGTCCTAGCCGGTTCTTTGATAATAATGTTGCACGAACTCGCGATAGTTTTCAAATAAACATTCATTGTTGTTTTAAACAATCATTGTTGATTTTTTGGTCGTTTGTCTGTGCGTTTGTGCTTGCTCTCTGAAAAATCTCAAACGATTTGGTTGGATTTTCACTTATGCATTGTGATAAGCTCACTTCAAATAAAGTGTTTATTTTATTTCAGTTACTTCATAAATAAAATAATGTACGGAAAACCATTGTCCACGAGCGCGCGGCACATAAGGGGTGATTCTGTAATTTACGGTTTTCAGAATTGGGAAGGATTGGCATCATGAGCTTGACCACTATCTCACTTGATGGTCAGTGACAATGTTGTCGAAGACAATGTAATCACGCTACGCCTAGAAAGTCTACAGGATCTCAAGGACTGCTGCCTGAACACACTATAGGTATGTGTTTGGTGACAGTTTTCAAATTTGAGGGTAGTCGCTAGTCAGGCAGGTTCCGGCACCATGCCGGAAATTCGATAACATTTCACTATCATTATTTAGTCGTCCACCGACAGGGTGGACATGATGATCAGACGTGCTCCACCGTAGACCGCATCATCACTTAACATCAGGTGAGATAGTGACCAAACGCTTGCCTATTCCCGATTTTAAAAAAAAGACTTAGATCGCAGAAAGATGCTGGATGCCGCCCGCTTTGAGCCGGTCCTTATGGAGATCATTGGGACGGGTCAATGATTGAGATGATCCTGATGATGATGATGACCTTAAATAATTTCAAATTCAATACATATTATTCCGTTTACGCTAAAATTGAAATTTCTGGGAAGTTTTAGACTGCACCAAAATACATGACTTATTATGCGTAAACAAAATGTATATATATAAGTATGTAATTATAATTGTCTTATTCATTATTGCTACAATAATTTGGAATTTATCATTACTGCATGAAAAAGCAGATAGCTTTTCTACAGCTATGATAAATTCCATTTCCCATAATGTTAGTTACTTTAACTATAGAACAGAATTACTACTGTTATAATATTGTTTTGTATACCAAACTTACTGATTTACAAAACATATATTGATTATTTATATGGATTCATAATTACTCTTAACGTCATATTAATTTCAATATTCGTTTTTTAAATTTGGTTCATAAAATACTAGCTGCACCCCGCGGCATCACTCGCTCGGACTACGGTTTTCCCGCTACCTCAATTATCCCATGGGACCTACAGCTTTTCCAGGATAAATAGTAGTCTATGTATTATTCCTGGGTATAAGCTTCATTCAGAATTTCATGCAAATTCGTAACGCTGTTTCAGCGTGAAAGAGTAACAAACATACAAACGACAAACAGACAGAAAACTTCGCCTTTATGATATAAGTGAGTTGTATTTGGAGGTAACAAACATTTTAAAAATACAAATGAGCTCTTTTTTTGAGCAGTCGGTCGAAAATGTGCAGCGGTGACAGCAACTTTATAATATTAATTTCCTCTTTTCAATATATTTTCTAAAACTATTTTTCAGCCCGATTCATTCACAATCTTATCCTTTCAGTTTATCGGAGAACACCAGCACCCTGACGATGCACCAAGTGGAGAACTCCTTCGGTGGTAACATCTGCCGCTGCACCGGGTACAGGCCCATACTGGACGCGTTCAAGAGCTTTGCCAACGACCTGGACCCTAGGCTCAAGAGTAAACTGCAGGTGTGTGTGAAAACTACTTGTTTTTATATTTATTCACTCACATTGTGTCACAAGTGAGAAACTATTGGGATTAGATATTTTTTATATGTTACTAACTTAACTAGCTGCGCCCCGCGGTTTTAAAAAACCGCGTGGTGATAAAAAACGGTGATCATGGTGATGATTAAAATAAGTCTAATTGTTATTTCAGGTTATTAGCTATCTCCATACCAAATTTTAAAGCAGAACAGAAAGTGAAATGTTAAAACGACAAAATGATTTCATTGATTCATTTATTCCGATCCTTAAATTTAATTATAATAAACAGTTTAAATTTCTAAAAACATTATAACAAGATTGCACTAAACTAAATTTATGTTGCATGTTGCAAAAAGCCTAAAAAGAGCATTCAACTTTACCAACATATTCCTGACATAAAGTTGAATGAACGTAAAGTAAAAAAGTTTCGTCTGTTATCTTTTTTATATATCTCAGTATATATAACAACATGACATTGGATACAAGGTTAGATATCACCAAAAAACTTGTTTTAGTTTTATACATTTATATTTTTAAACTGCGACAAGTTATCTAATTATACGAATACGGTACATGACCGATCTGTAAAATAATACGATCAGGCGCGCATAAGGTCGGATGTGGAAATTCACAAGTTTAAAACAAAGCCAAAAAATAATCTAGAAAAATTCGCCTCTTAATTACTCTTGTTTGTAAACGGTGAGGCTGGCAAAAATATGTCAGCCTGACTGAAAGCACGTTTCGGTTATATTTTTAATCAATTGTGATAAGATATACCTACCTTTTTTAAAAATTGAATGCATACATTTAATTATGTTCAGAGTTTCATAGTAATAATAATTTGAGTTATCTATAGGCTACCAATAGCTAGTGGATTGCTCAAATGTTATTGTAGTAGCTGCAGTATTGTAATTAGTTATGTGTTTTATTTTAATAATAATGTTATAGCTTAAAAAATATGATATTTTTTGTTATGTATTCATTAAATCGCTAACTGGATTTTGTTTTAAACATGTCTATCTTTTATCTCCATATTATATTTACTTTATTATTTTACATTATCTGTATCTGTGTCAGTGTTGTCCTCTTTTATGAACGAGATAAAGCGTTGTACATCTTATAATGCTTTATCTCCTCCGTGTTTGTTCTTCGGCTGTCTAATTTAATGTAATGTAATATTGTGTGTAGGTGACGTCATACACTGGGTCCATCAGAAGACCAGATCTTCTGATGGACCCAGTGTATGACGGATCTTGGTTCGCTGGTTCACAACGAGCATATGCGGAGATGGATCCAATTTATAGCTTTGGGTTCATCATCACTATTATCTCATCAATAGAACGTCCACTGCTGAACATATGCCTCCCCCATATAGGAGGGCTTCGCCAATATTCACCACGCTTGGCAGGCGGGTTGGCGAGCGCAGTATGATTTCTGAACCTCGGAAGGCGCTGCTGCCTACCTTCTGGTACGTGATCCCTTAGCCGACTCTTACGGCACCCGCGGGAAGATATGGGGGAGTACTATTCTAGGCCGGTACCACCACGGCAAGCTTTGGGTTATTTCGGTATATTGTACCTATGTAACATTATCGTTGTCGTAACCCTGTTAAAAATAAATAAATTTCATTTCATTTCATATCAAGCATATTATGGAGGATAACTGGTGGTAAGTGACCATGGACGCCTATGGATATCTGTTACACTCCGGGCATTATATTGTGTTGCTCTATCTTTTTGAACACGCCGACCTCTTTTTGTAGATACCATGCTGTTGTTACGAGAATACTGAGGAATGACGGTCTTTACAACTTTTGTAGACCAGACGTATGGCAAAACGATCGGGTGAATCCCACAGTATGTGATTCCCAGAAATCAATGTAGATGAGCTTTAAGGCGATACAGTAGATTAAGGTTGAATAGTTTTCCAGAACACGCTGCTTAATAGCTGCGAATATACTGTAAAAGAAACTATGGACAAATCTTTCCGTTTTAGGCCTATTAAGGTCATAAGTACATTGTAGGCATAAATATCCAAGACATTAATACGTTTGGCAAACCATCTATTAATCTTTGAAAATATTTTTCAGGACATAGAAGACCTTCATAAAACGAAGTGTCTTAAGAGCTGCACGGATCCATATCCTGAAAACAAAGGTGACCGAGTGTTTAACGATAACAGCAAGCAACGTTGCCTAAGAAAGGTAGATGCAGGAGGTGCCAGGTGGTACAAAGCATATACTATTGAGGATGTCTTTAAGGTATGGACTTTAATGTAAACTTTAATGTTAACTCTAAGGTATGACTTTAATGTAAACTCTAAGGTATGACTTTAATAACTCATCAGCTCATCGGATCATTGAGATACACAGGTATATAGGTACGTACATATCTATACCAATTGATTCATTCACGGGACAAACAGAGTTTGGTGCAACTAGTTGTCATATAAAAACTGTACATTTACGTGTATGGTACTTATCCGGTAAAGTTTTACAATTATTGGCGAAACTGGGTTATTGAAATTTAAATTAAGTGAGTAAACGGGGTCTGAAGTGAGAGACTACGGAAGCTGCCAATTCTGTCACATGCAAATATATCAAGGCAGATAATGACTTGCCATATAACCCTACACGAGCCCTTAATGAGGTCCGCCAAAAGTGGTGACTTACCCTCTTACTAATAAACGTTGCATAACCTCTGAATAGTTATTCAGTGTTTTGTCTTTGTCGCTAATGAGACAGTTTGACGTAGAGAGAACGGAACAAAACACTGAATTACTATTCACAACGTAATCAATGTTTATTAGTAAGGGGGGATATGGGCAAGTGGCAACATTGATGTGAATGGCTTAATGTTGACCAGAGATATGCTGCAGTTACGCTTGAGGGCTACTACTAGCGCGCGGCGTTATGCTTTCTGGTTCATCTTGCCACCACCACCACTGGACTTCCAGGCATTTATTATTATTGTTTTCTCTTTATATATTTACTTTCTTTTTTTGTGATGATAAAACCTTTATTTAAATAAAATACTAATAACTAATTACAATCTTACAGCTACTACAAAAACATTTGGGCAATCCACTAGCTATTTTCAGCTTATATAGATAACTCAAATGCTCTAAACGGTTTTGAGTAGCTGGTAAGTGAACTGGTGTCGGTTAAGACTAAACCGCTACCAGTTTACATTCTTAGGTTCACATTTTATCACAATAATAATATATTAAAAACCCTAATCCATGGCAGCGAGCCACGACCCAAGCTGCCCTTGCCATATAAATGTGTTTAGTAATGACTTACTAAAAATTTGATGATACCTTATCATTATATTAAGTTGAAATAATTATATTCGTATAACTCTTTTACGGAATTAAAAGTAGCCTATGACTTTTTCCAAGGTTCCATTTAACTATATTGCAAAAATTCATCAACATTGGTAAAGTGGCTTAGGCGTGAAAACAACAGATAGATCCCTAATTTATTTGAATATAGAATATAGCCTATGTCACCCGGGGATAGTGTACCTTCCCAACTTTCAACTTCCCAATTTTCAAATCGGTTCAGTAGTTTCAGATCCTATTCAATGCAAACAAACAAACAAACAGTCAAATCTCTCCTCTTTATAATATTAGTATAGATTTTGGCATTTTGTATATGGATCTTTAAGTGGTAGCTAAGGCTCCGCTTATGGCTTTGTAAATGTCCGGATGTAGTCTGAGACTGAAATTAAATAAAAAAAATGTATTTAAAATAACAATATTAAAAAAAAAAAAAAAAATTTTATTTAATATACATGTGAGTTACATTTTTAGGCACTTGAACAAGAAGGCTCCGATAGCTACCGTCTCGTCGCAGGTAACACTGGAAAAGGAGTGTTCCCAATAACGTCACAGCCGAAGCTCTTTATCGATATATCTTCCATTGAGGTTCTGAAAATCTCCTTGGCTGATGAAAACCTGACCATAGGAGCTGCAGTCACCTTGACTGATGTAATGGAGACCTTCCAGAAATGGTCTAACGAGAACAGTTTCAGCTACCTTGGGGAGTTTCATAAGCACCTGGAATTGGTAGCTCATGTACCTGTTAGAAACGTACGTACTTTTATTATAACAAATTGATCATAAATCTGAATAATAATATATTTTTTTTAATATATATTATTATAACTATATGTAATATATATAACTATATGTAATATATATAACTATTTAGTGTGGCGATGCCTTTATTAAAATAAAAATGTAATAACTAATTACAATACTACAGGTACTACAAAAACATTTGAGCAATCCACTAGCTATTGTCAGTCTATAGATAGCTCAAATGCTCTAACCCGTTACAAGTTGGCAGCGTGCCCAGAATGCTAGCAGCATTGCTAAGTTGAATTGCAATGCTGATCCGTTGAGCCAAATATGTGCCAGCATTTTGGTCATGCGCCGCATCGATCAAACGCTCAGATAATTTTTCGAGAATCCGATAAGCTCCCGGTCCCCACGGGCCCAATGTCTCGACCCCAAACGGTAGAAATATGTAATCACTACCTAGGTTAACATATACTCTCCATTTCAGCTGCTAAATAATCAATTTGTTCAGTACTCAATACTCAATTTATCCACACACTACCCCCACACACACCCTTCACACACTTATGCAAGGCAATCAATATTTATATTTTGGTTAACACCTATTAATCTAACCTTTCTTTACTTTACTTTATCCTTATTTTTATTTTATTTACCTACTTAATCAATAGTTAAACTACTTCGGAAGAGCGGGATCTTCTAACACAGGTATTTCCATACTTAAAAGTGGTCCCAAACCAATTAAATGTAAATTAGATTAAGTTAACTGAATATTGATTTGTATATGTATGTTTGTATTTGTATCCATAAGACGACAACATGCGGATATATACCTTCTCCGTCGATCACGACAATTGAAGCGTCTGAATTCAGCTTACTCCCACAATCTTTGTCAAGTCGTTGATCCACCTTGTCGATTGATGTCAGCTATGCATCTTTATCACTCCGGTCTTTCAAGTAACCATTTTCACTGAAGAACTATTTCGATCTTACTAATCCGCTGAGCTAAGTCGATGATGTTAGTTCTTCTACGGATCATCTATTATAGATGCGCTCCGACCATGGCTCTCTCTATAGCTCATTTTACTTGCCTTGAGCTTACTAACCTAAGGACCTCTCTTAGTTAGTGACTTGTTCATAGTTTCGTTTTTCGTTATTTCACTGGCAATACACTAATACTCACAGATCGAAGACGTTTTTCTTCAGGCTTTGTGATATTTTGTAAGGAAACGTTTCGGGGTGCCCTGAAAGCTGGCAAGCTGCGTATATAGGAATTGACGACGGAGCCGAACCATCGAATCCGACTCGATCGATTTCTATTTTCTACGACTGTACATTCTAAGAATTTCTAGAATCATGTTTCCAATTAGTACTAAAATATGATAAAAATAGTTGAAAGTTGAAAAATAATAAATTGGTTATTTTCAGATAGGAACCATCGGTGGAAATTTGGCATTAAAAAACTGGCAGAATGGGTTTCCTTCAGATATTTTTGTTTTATTATCAACTGTCGGAGCATCGATAACACTGGGTTAGTGTATGTGTTCTGTTTATATAAAATTTCACATATTCCTATTTACCCTTAATATGTATTGTCTTCTGTTTTAGTAAACAACACATTAAACAAAAGACAATTGAATATAAAAGATTTTCTTAAAACGAGCCTACACAATAATATAATATTGAATGTGAAGTTACCTCCGCTGTCTGGATCAAATTTAGTACGCACTTACAAGGTAAGTTATTCCATTCATTCATTCATTGCAGCCATAGTACGTCCACTGCTGGACGTATGCCACCCCACACAGGGGGGACTTACCAATACTCGTCACGCTTGGGAGGCGGGTTGGCGAGCGCAGTATGGTTACCTATCCTCAGATTCTAGGCCGGTACCACCACGACAAATAATAGTCGTCGTGGCGACAATGATACTGACTTCAGAACCGCGGCCCCGGGTTCCAATCCTGGCTGGGGCAAACATTTCTGTGATGAGCATAGATGTGTATTCTCAGGTCTTGAATTCAAGTGTGTAAAAGTTCTAATTTGTGGGTATGTGTACGTATTTTTGTTTGCGTTTGTAATAATACAACTTTTTGTAAGGTAAATAATCCACATAAATATAATGTTCTTTTTTTAGATAATGCCTAGGGCCCAAAACGCACATGCAATAGTCAACGCTGGTTTTTTATTTAAAATTGATTCAAATGACAAAGTTGAACTGGCTAACATAGTGCTTGGAAACATTAGTCCTACGTTCACAATCGCAAAAGAAACAGCGGGTTTCCTAAAAGGAAAAGAGTTATTTAATGATAACACGCTGCAAGAAGCTCTGTTGAGGTTAAATGATGAAGTTGTGGCAATGGACTCACCGCCTGAACCATCGGCTGTGTGCAGAAAGGCGATATCTTTAGGATTGTTTTACAAGGTATGAACTATTTTATAACTCTTACAAAATTTAATTAAATATTGCTTCGAATTTTCTTTTATTCTTCTACATTGATGGCTGTCGTGGCCCCGTGAATGAGACACTGGTTTTAAAACCTCGACCTTTTTGATGACTTTTAAAGCAGTGATAGCTCAGCAGTGGGAGCTTCGGCTGTCAAACTGAGGGACGCTGTTTCGATCCCCACCAACGGCATGAGCTTCCAGTGAAAGTAACACCGCTATCAAATTCCCGGCTTGGTTTTAGGGTACTTTCGAGTACCCACCTGGCTTGCTAGCACCCCCTAGTTTGAAAAACTGTCACCAAACACATTGTGTGTTCAGGCAGCAGTTCTTGAGAGCCACTAAGCATTCTAAGTCTAGCGTGATAACATATTCGACCACATCGTCACTGACCATCGAGTGAGATATTGGTCAAACGCTAGTTCTATACTGTATATAAAAAAAGACTCCTGGTTCGAATCCCGGCTCAGACAAACATTTCTGTGTTGAGCATAGATGTTTGTGTTCGCGTCTTGGATATTTGTGTATTGTATAGACCTTCAGACCTACTTACCGTGAACCATTTACAACAATTTCTCGAAATTGTAAAATTAAATTTATTTAATTGCTTAATTCGAATTAAATTTATATATTTATATTTCAATTATATGTACCCATAATGTTGCCACCAGAACGTGTACGAAAAAATATATGTACATACAATAAAAACAATATTTTTTATTTATTTATCACATTCGTTTCCCCGTACTAGGATTAGAGGCAAAGAAAATAAAAATTTAATAATTATAATTTTATTTGTATATATCATAGGCAATGATGTTTTAATAAAGATGACGTATATTTATACTGCGCGGTGCTCAGATTTTGTTCCTTTACGACATAAACATGCTTACTGCGACAGATAATTCGGTACAAATAATATAGAAAAGGGTAGCTATATGTTTAGACTTGCGCTTGGAATACGCGTCGTAATCAAAATTACTACAATTGACTTAATTTTGCCGCCTCAGTTTCCGCGCGCTTGTGCGACATCTACCTCATATAAACATATAATATCATTGATCATAGGTCAATAGCTAATTTACAGGCTGTTCTCTCACTATCTCCATCTTCAAATCCTCGGTACAAATCTGGCGGCACTGTCTTGCAACGAGATGTATCTCACGGAACTCAAACTTATGATACCGACAAGTATCTGTGGCCATTAAACAAACCAGTGCCTAAATTGGAAGGATTGACACAGGTGCGTAACTGTAGGAACTTATTTTATTTACATTCGTGCGGTGATGTGGCATATGTGTCAATTGAAGCTTTGAGATGAACATTTCTTGGTAACGGACATCTGAAAGGAAATACCTTCTGATTATATATAATATAGCCTTCTGACGCTTTAACAAGTACCAATCACGAGGACTATCTAGCAGTGGACGTCCTATGAGATGATGATGATGAATCACGATACCAGTTACGTGGTCAGAATCGCTGGAAGAGGCTGGACGCAGGCTGCATGAAAACGGCCCTTATAGGGATCAACGGCCCTTGTCCAGCTGTATATGTCCTATCGCTGAGATAATGATGAAAAATCACGTGAATCAATGGATTAACAGAACCATTGCTATGTTGGTATTTTAGTTTGCTATTTGGCACGGAACATTTCACAAAGAGCAAGTGAAAAATATTATGAAATGAAATGTCAATGGTCACACCTGCTTTTCATCAGATATACTGGGACTTTTCACATTCGGTAAAATAATACAACCTGAACTCGGAATCATTCAGGCTTCATCGTCAATTATATGTGTGATATTTTACGTATCTTATTTGTATATTTTCGTATATTTCACTAGAGTGTAACTGGGGAAAGTTCTAGATTTACCTAGCCTTCTCGACGAGTACCTACTCCTGTACATAATCAATTATGAATCTTATTACATTTCATCTACTTAGTAGTGTAATTCACCATATTTCATATTTAATCATTGCAATCATTTAAAAAATTAAGTTATTTAACCAAATTATAATTAATTGAAAGAAGCAATTATTATCATGCCCGTATTCTATGTTTAAATGTGTCAGAATTTTCTACCCATATGAATACCTAGTTAAAATCTTTAATTACCGACTTCTTCAACCCTTTTAGGACGACTTGCTTGTCGTAAAGAAGTAAACAAACCGATTTAGAAGTCATTTTTATTTTGGACAAATTTTTTTTTTTTAGATGCTAACTTTTTTAGAAGCTTGCGTTTGACCACTGTCTCACCTGATGTTAAGTGACGACGGTCTAAGGTGGAGCACGCAAACTTAGAAGGAACCTATTCACTTTGGAATTAAAATTAAACTACACAATGTGGACCTATATAGCTTAAATAATCTGCGTGTACTATTTCAGGTCATAAAAAAGGGAATTAATGACCCACATTCATGTAGTTAACCTTCTATACGAATAAGACAAATTAATTCGAGTTATACTTAAAAAGGCATAGAAAAAGCATTAGAATTTTCAACATAAGTACTGTTTTTAAATGTCCAGTTGCCATCTTATTGCCTGACGGAACTACAATCATCTTGCCCCAGCTATGTAATGCTATGCATGCTTTGTAACAAATATAATGGTAACCCAAACACATTTTGTAATTCTCTATATTTATAAACTTGAACCAACAATGAGGAAATAGAAAGCTTGCACACACACACACACACACACACACACGCGCGCGCGCAAATACACACGCATTTAAAACATGTAACTTTAACCTTAATTTATATAGGTACCTGAATAGATTTTTTTTTTGTAAGTACACATTTGTTTGAGGAAGATACTGCCTTGCTTGGTTCAACACAATAATCTACCTAAGTAGCAAATCAAAACAGTTATTAAGATGTAACTATATATATAAATATGTATTTATTTTTAGATTAACATTTTTTGTATGACATAATATATTATCTTCTAGTGTTCTGGTGAAGTGAAATACGCTTGCGATGTGTCAACGGGGGCTAGATCAGTTCAAGTTGCGTTTGTTCTGTCAGAAATATGCAAAGGTGATATTGAAAGCTTCGATGCAAGTGAAGCCATGGTAAGTATGTTTTTTTAAATTCTAAAACAAAGTACTCTTATGTAGCTAATATCATAAAATCTGATATTTAGGAAGAAAGCCAGAACTTAATTAAATATAACAAGAATAAGAATAAAAACATTTTTCAAGAAACAATATTAGTATCGAGATATTTACCATGTATTATATTTGTTGCTTATGGTCAAGAGGATGAGTTTCAACAGTTAAGAACCTGGAATCCAGTGGTTCGTCTGAGCAAGTCATAAAATAAATACGCGAGCGGATACCGTGTCATATTATGTGTGACGTGATCAAAATCTAGTTTTGAGTGACTTTTGTGATAGTAAGACAATAAGAAAGAAGCTGGACAGATTTGTCTGCACTTAAAGAATATCTAGTCGCAGAAACTTCAGTTTACTCGTGAACATGGTAAAAAGAGAGATAGGAAAAAGATAGACGCATTCGAGATGTGGTGCTAGAGAAAAATATTGCGTATTCCTTGGGCGGCTAGGAGTACCAATAAGTCAATAAAAATAGAGCAACTCTCAATTAAAGTAAGACTATAAACGATCTGCTACCAAAGAGTTCTTAGCTACTTTGGTAGTAATAATATAGAACAAATTAAATTTTTACAGAAAATTCCTGGTGTCATCGCATTCTTCACAGCTAAAGACATACCTGGCATAAATAAGTTTACACCCAACGACGTACCCTGGCATGACGACGACGAGGAAATCCTCGCAACTAAAATCCTGTATTATGGGCAACCCATAGCGCTCATAGTAGCTACCACCAGTAGCTTGGCTTTGACAGCTGCAAAACTTGTGAAAGTCATATATAAAATGTCTGGAGACAAACCGGTGCTTGACATAAGAGAGGCTCTAAAAGCACCTGACAAAGATCGAAGAGTAAGCATAAATTTAACATACTTAACAAATAAACTTGTTTACTACAAAACTCTGCTCATAACGTAGCACGTTTTACTCATGTGATCTTTACCGATCAGCTTACGCGAAGAAAAAAGCCGATTGCCCATCTTTCAAAGGATTCTATGAATTATCTACTAAATATAAACCTTCTGAAGTATGGAACCGCTCAGTTGAATGAAAATGCTGCAAGACGTCTCCTATATAAGTTGCGACAGTAGTGAGAGTTACTTACGGCTCTTCCACTCTTTTACTAGTCATTTCAGTGCTCACACTTTTCATTGACATAATTATAATTCTCCACGTAGTCCATCCTACCTTCTTCGGCCTTTCTCTTCTTTTTATTTTTCTTTCGACCTTCTCCATCAGCGTTCATGTTAAGTAGTCTTTGTGGTATGGTTTTCATCTATTCTCATGACATGCCTATACCAAGCCAGTCTTTTCCCTTATTATCATCTACTGGTTCTTCTTTCAAAATTCCTCTGATATACTCATTTCTTATCTTGTCCATTCTTGTCACACCACACATCCATCTTAACAATAGCATCGAATGCCACATGCAGTTTTTTTTTTTTTTTTTTTTTTTTATTTATTTATTTAAGGTCAACCAACAGTTACAACATTTATACATACAATGTTTACCTTACACTATAATACAATTGCTTAATGCATAACCAATTATAGGCTAACACCACATGCATTGTAAAACACAATACTAGCTTTAAAATATAATTAGTGAGCAGTCGTAAAAGGTAATTAACTAATTAAAAATCTGTGGAGTGCTTCTATTTATTTAATTTACTTATTGTCTTGATTATGTATATGATTATGTTTTATTGCATCTACCTACCTCTTTTGCTGTCCAACATTCGGTACCGTACACGACAACATATCTCACTATGATCTTATGAACTATTGACTTATGAGCTACTTCAATAAACTTATAATTTAGGTGCGTCAAGAATACTACATCCAACCAACAGATAAAGGCACTGATGTACATCAAACTATAAAAGGTAGTTTCTCTGCTCCGTCGCAATACCATTACCACATGGAAACTCAGAGCTGCACAGTGTCCAACACTTCTAGAGGGGTTAGAGTAAGAGCCGCTTCTCAATGGATGGACATCATCAATGTGGCCGTAGGAGATGCGCTGGCTATTGATCATAACTGGTCAGTATTATTTTTTCCAAATACACGATGCATAAATATAATTGAGGATCAAAAAATGTTCCCATGGAAACACTCTTTAATTCTTTCGTTCTCTCATTCGTGATTGTATTTATGTTGATAACGTAATCAAATTCAATTCAATCAAAATGAATTATTAAATTAAAAAAAGGACATAGGGGACACTAGCTCGTCGGGCGTGGACCGCATAACTTTGGTTCATGCATCTAACGCACCGTTAGTTTTGCAGCACGTATGGCTCTCACTACATATTGTTATAATTAAGCATAAACAACGCCTTCGGTTCGCCTGCTCTCTCAAAAACTGCTCAAATAACTGGTAATAACTGAAATCTGGGTGTGCGTTTGCCTGTGGTTGTATATAGTCCAGTTTTATGTTACGCGATGTTAGTGCGTGCACCATCTTCCTTTTTAACAGACTTCAAAAAGAGAGCAGGTTCTCAAATTGTTTTTTTGTATACACATAGGTATGTTAGGTACGTGATTATATCGCCAATTACAAATCGATTTAGATTATTTTTTGTTTGGTAGATCATATTTAACATTGTGTGTTCAGGCAGCAGACTGCACACTAGCTCCCTGAGAGCCAGTGTGCATAATAGGTATAGCGTAATAACAAGTTCGAGCACATCGTCACTGACCATCAAGTGAGATAGTGTTCAAACGCTATATCTATACAGTATAATAAAGGGATAATATAAGTATATAAGGGACTATTATAAATTTTATCGGTTATCAGTATTTAGAAGATCGGATAAGTAAGTAGTTGTTGTGATATCGAGGAAAACCTTTAAAAAATACGGGTGGATGGATGCCTGTTGTTCCAATTTTTGTCGCAAAATAACTTGTTTATTTTTTTATATAATTGTTCACAAACTAAAGCCTAGCGACGCCTATGCTATGTACGTCCTATTGCCTGTAGCAAACCTGTAACCCAGCTACTATTAATATTTGCAAGCCGTTCAGGCAGAGTTTTGTCTCAATTGTATTTTATGCTCAACTGTGCATTTATAAACTTGGAACTGTACGTTTTTGATCGCAGTAATCCTGTGGATTTGACAACCATTTTACTAAAATCTCACACCGTGATTCTATACTGCTTCAAAACCTATTATAGATTATCTAGGTTACATTAATTTATACGAGCTTAAATACAAATATGTCAATTTAATTAGTACCAAATATAGAGGACAGTGGTGAATTCCATACGAAGAAGCGAAAAATGCTTTTTACAATATATAAATTCAAGCAAACATAGATATAAGTACTTAGAGGTATACCAAAGAAAGTATCGATGGATTGTGTGAGGCTTGTTATGTTTATGATGTGAGCACTGAAACAACTATTAATAAAACAGAGTGAAAGTGGATACAACGTTATGATAAGAAGAATGTAAGAACCACGCAGGAGAGAGATAAGGTACATAATTTGTTTCTCGTATACTTCAGGCAATGGTGTGTAAATAAATTGACTGATAATTTGTTTTTTCTTAACATTACTAGCGTGGAAGTGGTTGTACCTCGAGTAGGTGGCGCGTACGGCGCTAAAGCGACTCGCGCCGCGATGATTGCGTGCGCGTGCGCACTCGTGGCCTACAAGTTGAACAGGACAGCGACGTTGGTGATGCCGCTGGTGGACAATATGTCGGCGATCGGGAAACGGCAGCAGTGTGATATTGATTATGAGGTTAGGGTTTTCATGATAAAATTATGCGTTGCCGGTCATCCCCACGCCCGTCTGTCTGCCAAGCGATATATTTGGCTGCATTTCTCAGAGTTGCCATTACCCGCTTGTTGTTGGTTGCGTATTTATTAAAATAATTTCCAACATTGGAGGAAATTTATTTCGACTAAGATAATTTTTTTTAACATTCACACAAGGTCTTCAGGTCCCAAACTAGGCAGAGCCTGTGTTATGGTAACCTGATGACTGATATATATACTTATATACATATACACACCCAGACACAGGTCAAACAGATATGTTCATACACACAATGTTTGACCTGTCCGGGAATCGAACCCGGGACCAGTGGATCAGAAGGCAGAGTGCTACCAACTGCGCCAACCGGCAAGCCTTTCCAGCCATCCAGATTGAACTATGCGATAACATTATTCAAATTGGTGTTACATAAACTTTGACACAACCAAGTAATTGATTAAGAATGTCCCGAAGCGTTCTGCGTCAGTACCCGGCAAGCTCGTTGTAGGAGATTTTTTCAGAGATTTTCGCATTGATTTCAGGTCGGATTCGATAGTGATGGGCTGATACAATATCTCAACCTGACGTCGTATAGCGATGTCGGTTGCACTTTCAGCGACGCATCCAGCGACCTCACTGCCACCCTCACTGCTTTGTACGAGACCTCAAGGTGGAAATTAGAAGGATACAGTGTTATCACTGACAAGGCGAGCGGGACTTGGTGTAGAGCGCCGGGTACGCTATAATATTAAATATTAGGACCTTACATAATGAAATTGGCGTTTTATCAAACTGACCACTTTGACATTATTTAGATATAACTACGGGTTAACTTACCTATATTAGTCAGATGGGTATCCCGACCGGTTTCGAAACCTTCTAAGTCACTTTTTCATACAGAGCTAGCGCTCTCTAGCGCAAGTATTCGCCAAACACTTACGGAACATTCAACAAAGTGGCCACTTTGATCTCAAATATCTATCTATCTATAAAATACCGTTTGGTTAAATGGCAATTAATGGTTCAAGATTTTTGTTTTATCCAAAGACTAGCGGTCCGCTCAGGCTTTGCACGGGTAAGAAATTTGAAAATTCTAAATTATAAGTATCCCTAATTTTTTTGAAAATATAATATAGCCTCAGGGCCTTACTCAGGGTGAATGTAGCTTTCTAATGGTGAGAGAATTTTAGGAAATCGGCACAGTAGTTTTTGAGTTTATTCATTATAAACATACTTACATACAAACCTTTCCTCTTTATAATATTAAGTATAGATATGGATTAGAAGATTTTAACAAATGTTTGAATTCAATACTCGATGTTTTGGATAGAAGAGAAACTTTGCTTTTTAAATTAATAAAGTATAAAATGGCTTAATCGAGACATGTGGACACTTAAAAACCTATGAGAAGCTTGAGAATAATTTTAAATAAAGACCTTAATTATATCAATATATTTATATATATATATATATATATATATATATATATATATATATATATATATATATATAAATATATTGATATAATTAAGGTATGTATATATATATATATATATATATATATATATATATTATATATATTATATATATTAGATCATTACATTAGAAAGATACCGTCTGCAACGTGTCAGGGTATGTTCGAGTACTTGCGTGGCTCGCTACCATCCTCAAGTTTGAAAAAACTGTCACCGAGCACATATTGTGTTCAGGCCGCAGTGCTTGAGAGCCAATAAATCTAGCGTGATTACATCTTTGACCACATCGTCACTGACCATCAATATAGTGGTCAAACGCTAGATCTAAAATGTATAAAAAATATATACAAAACACATTTATTTCTGACATAATAATATGTAACACTATAATACTAAGTATATAAAACATACAGTGGCACTAATAAAACACAAGTGATGCCAAATAATACATTACACACAACAAAAGTAGAATTATGTATACAAAAGTACACAAAAATAATGCTTCAAAAGTGTATCGTAGTATTTTATTATAATAAATTTATATATAAATAATAATAATAATAATATAAATTTTGAAGCGATGATAGCTCAGCGTGGGGAGCGTCGCCTGTCAAACTGACGGACACTGGTTCGATCCCCAACAACAGCTTGAGCTTCCGGTGAAGGTAGCACCGTTATTAAATTCCCAGCATGGTGGTAGGGTACTTTCGAATACCCGCCTGGCTAGCTACCACCCTCAAGTTTGAAAAACTGTCACCAAACACATAGTGTGTTCAGGCAGCAGTCCTTGAGAGCCAGTGAGCATTCTAGATCTAGCGTGATAACATCTTCGACCACATCGTCACTGACCATGAAGCGAGATAGTGGTCAAACGCAAAAAAATGTCAAGCTTTTAAAAGGCATGTTATTGAAATCTTCCTCTATATATATAATTATATATAGTAGAAAACTGACTAGCTCACTGATTCATTGACAGATTAATCAACACACAGCTTAAACCACTGGGTCAAGAAGCATGTTATTTTGTACAAATGTTCCTTAAGTGACTTAAGCGTGCACTAAAAAGCACTTTATGAAAATTCATCCCCTAAGGGGTTGTGAGGGGCGAAAGTTTACTACAGTAAAACCGTAGTCTACGCAGGTGAAACAAACAGCGGGAACAGTTGCTTATTTAAGGAAGGAAATATAACCTATTTCATAAATATATCTATCTGCATAACCAATTCTATACTTTCAGGGAGAACTGAAGCGACCGCCATAGTTGAACATATTATGGAACGTATAGCGCATGCAACGAATAAAGATGCCATTGGCATTAGACTCATGCATATATCGGAGAAAAATCACGCCATGAAAGAAATTGTTCAAACTTTCAAAAGAGATTGTAATTTTGAACAGCGAAAGACAGACATTGACAGGTTCAATAAGGAGAACGCTTGGAAGAAAAGAGGTCTAAAGCTGTCTATCATGGCTTATGTCATAGGTAGGTACTTACATGCATTTAAAATTAATCAACACAGTAACAATATCTTTATTACAACTCCAAAATTATAAATATTAGTAAATATTATTAAGTTATAACAATATTATTATTTAGTATTATTATAAAAATACAGTCGTTAATTATTGATTATATGGTAATTATAATAAATAATTAAAAATAATAAAAAGTATGAATCTATATATTATATATAATTCTACGGTACGTGTACGTGTGTCACTGAACTCCTCCTAAACGGCTGGACCTATTGGGATGACAATTTTTGTGCATGTTCGAAGGGATTCGAGAATGGTTTTGATTCGGAAATCGACCCGGTAGGTGGCGCTGCTTTAAACATATCGCTTAAAGCTTTTCCGGGCAGGACGACGTCTGCCTGACAGAAGATAATGGAAGAGCAAAATATGTTGTGCCGTGATAGAAGTATAAGAGATGACTAAAGACAGGACCGTATTCTGTACTGTACAGAATACCGTTTTGTCTGTAGTCTTCTCTTTCTTTGCTTCAAATGAGAGGTCCTCAATTCACATGTATTTTGTTTATGCATCAGAACTTTTTATAAGTGAACCTATTTTGTAAACTCTAAGGCTTTCACGGCCGGCGTTGCATGTTGTATGTATTGCTTCCGGGCTGTTTAAGATCATTATTTTTTATTTTATCAAAATCTGACCGAAAGCTTTCAAGTTATTCTTAATAATAATGTTTATATCGATTCGCCAACATTAGTGGTAAAAAAAGAACCTAAAAGATTGTCGATGTCTTATATAAAAAACAAAACTGCATATGTTCCACGAACGAGAAGTGGATGTCGGTTTGTTTAGTTTTTTAGGTATATAGGTAATTATGTAGAGTATTATTCAGTTTGAGAATTGAAAGTATAAAACTTAAGTATATAATAAAAAAAATATATATAAGTATTTAAGTAATAATAAAATGATATGAATGAAATTTGGTAAAACGTTTGTAAATTCTTAAGTGGAAGTGATGAAAAAGTATATCCGTTTAAGTATAAAGATATACTTTTTCATCAATTCCATTTTATTAAGGTATACATTTCTGATCAATGGAACTTGATCGCGTGAAAAACAACTCGTTCGAATCCCTGACCACATTGGTCGTGGTAACGAGAATACTAGAGATTTACTGATATATTTTAGATATATTTAATATCCTTTTATAGAATATTACGGGAACTTTCCCGTGACTATTTCTGTCTACCATGCTGATGGATCCATCACGATATCCCACGGCGGCATTGAGGTGGGACAAGGCATCAACACGAAGGTTGCCCAAGTGTGCGCTTTTACACTAAAAGTTCCCTTGGAGAAGGTAAATGATGTGTGTTCGCTTATTTTTGTACATCGCAACGATGGAGGATGGTTCCATCTAAATCCAATGATATTATTTTAAAAAATAATATGCACAAATAGGTTTTATTCGGTGTGCGTTTGACTGTGGTTGTAAGTATATCTGATCCAGATTTTAGACAAGTTTGTACTGCAAATAACGTACACCGCTTTACACGTTTATCGTTTATAATCAACGGACTTGTCAAGCAAACCGAATGAACGTTTAAAGCTTGGCTCCATTACAGACGTGTCGGGGTGCCTGTTGTATAAATACTGCGGCTTTTCGTCTTTTATACGAATGGAAATGTATCGTATGAACACCCTGCTGTATATCCATTAAAATCGAATACCTACCGCAAAATAACGTGTGAACCCTTGATCTGTGCTTCAGGGGACAGATCAAGGGTTCACACGTTATCAAGCTTTACCGTACATTTTTCCGAATATTACAATTTTCTGCGACATTTCATTCATTTTTTTATGTGGGAACTATATACAAGTTATAGGAAAATTTTAAAAAAGTGGAATCGGTAAATTCTTTCTCAAGTTAAGGCAAAAACATATTTTACACCGTTTTAGTCAGCTTATGTGTAACGAAATTCCTAAGCTTTTGTGAATAGCAATCATTATTAATCTCAAAGGGTACGTATAATAGTTGCGAATGTATATTTCTCAGGTGAGAGTTCGGGGCAACGATAGCTTCACATCTGCTAATGCAATGTGTACAACAAGTAGCCTAACAAGTGATAGCGTAGCCTTCGCCACTATAAAGGCGTGCGAAGAGATGCTGACGAGGCTACAGCCGGTTAAAGGAGATCTGACTGGCCCCACATGGGACGAAGTCATCAGAGCCGCCTATAATAAAGGTATAAATGAAAGGAAACTGGATGTTTGCCCCAGTCTAGTAAGCCTAAAGTACATAAGACGGCCACCGACAAGGTGGACAGACGACCTGACTAAGATCGCAGGAAAAGACTGGGTGCAGGCCGCTTCCAACCGGTACTTGTATAATCAATGAGGGAGGCATATCTCCAGCTGTAGTCATCCTATGGCTGAGATAATGATGATCGTAGTTTAGTGGTACAGCGCCTGGAACGCGGTCCGTATTAGAGCGTTAAATCTAGTGCCGATTCAGTGAGCGCGTGCAGTACCAGCACGAAGGATGGCAGCAAATAATAGCATAATTAAAAAACGTACAATATTAGAACGTCAAAGATGATGTCATTGTCAAATCCTGCATAACATTAAATCGCTGTGAGCGAGGTCACAGATTGGATTATAGATACGGGGTACAGTGTCATAAATATTTGTTTTAATTATGTCTAAATTGAAGACTCAAAATTAGCGGACAACCAAATCTGTCAATTTCATCGATTGTTAGCCGAGTATGTCGTCATATTGAATGGTAGACTAAGGCTGCAGGAGAAGGTGTTTGCGTGACAACCACAAAATCGCAAAATGGACCCCAGCACTTAACTGGCAACCCGGATAAATGTGAATTCTGACTGCAGTAAAATGTATCTATCTAAGAAAGGAAATTTGTGCAAGAATCTACATTTTAAAACTCACCGTTTGCAATTTCGTTTATTCAAGGCATAAACCTACAAGTGTCATACATGACGTCACCTTCGGACTCCTTGCAAGGATACACAGTATACGGCGCTTGCGCAGCGGAAATAGAGCTGGATGTACTTACTGGAAACCATATTCTTCGACGCGTGGATATTATAGAAGACACTGGAGTTAGCATAAGCCCTGATATCGATGTGGGTCAGGTATGTATTAGATCGGGATGCCGCACTTTTGGTAATTCTACCTCATCATGTACCAGCATGCAAGCGGTCAGGTGCTTCCCTAAATTCAGGTCACAGGTAAAACAGAATTATTTAAATTGTTAAAGGATTGTGAGTATAATAAGTATGTAACATTCAAATCAAATAAATATAAATATATATATTTATATGTCTGCAATATACATAACTGGAAGAGGCAACGTATTAAGATATTTTATACAGTACATACAACAAAGGTAAACATCCCACAGATCGAAGGTGCGTTCATAATGGGTCTCGGTCTCTGGACATCAGAACACCTCATCTACGACCCTTCGTCAGGAAAACTCCTCACAAACCGTACTTGGAACTACAAGCCGCCTGGAGCCAAAGACATCCCAGCTGACTTTCGGATCAGTTTTAGGAGAAACTCACCGAACCCTGCTGGAGTGCTTAGGTCTAAAGGTAACCATTGTAAATATTCAATCGTTTTTCTATTCTTATATATAAAACAAATACTTAGATAAAACTAGAATCTTAATGTTCTTCCATGTGATCAATCAAGTTACATTTTGCTTCAATATTGTACCTACAATTAACATAAATGTATTCTTATTAAAAACATGTAAGTATGTATTTATCTTAGGCCCACTTAAACCAGTCAAATTATCGCCGAAATCTCGGATTAAATCACAAATTTGCAAGCAGAAATTGTATTGATTTGATACGAGAATCTCGGATAATTTGGTTGATGCAAGTGAGCCTTAATGTAATAAATGATAATTATGATATTACCAGAGATCCCCATAAATACCCATATTAGGCGGCGCCTCTACCTTATGGCCCAAAGAAGGTGAGTGAACTCCTCATCTCACTTTTAGTTCCCATTATGATTATACATTAGAACAAGGCGCACGTCACTTCTAAGGGAGTTTACAGAGACCGCTACCTTCTTAGTCATCATCATTAACGACAAAATCAGCACTTTTTACTTTCGAATCAGTTCAGCAGTGCAGAGGTCTTTAATAGCGGCTGTAGGAATTGTACAAAATTATATATTCGTATAAAATCAAAATAAAATAGATATTCCAATCAAAATCCTGAAAACCGTAGGTATTTCGACCCCTGACCATTCCTTTATACTGAACCAAAAATACTAAAACTGAAAAAACGAATGATCCTGCATGATTATTAATTATTTATTGATATTTGCAATTTGTGTATACTCGTAGTAGACTGGCTATAGGGATTCAAAGAGGAAACGCCGCCAGTGTCGCCGGGTTATTTGCTCCAGGTACGATGCGGGACGGGTTATTTAGTTAATTGTGTATGTACAGGTTTAAATTTTGTTTCAGCAACGGGAGAACCGGCGCTAGTCCTCGCCGTAGTGGTCACGTTTGCGCTTCACTACGCCATCTTAGAAGCACGCAAGGAGTTCGGTTATAAAGACACAGAATGGGTATCTGTTGGTAAGCGATTGATTTTTTGTTAAGAGATTTATACTCGTAATAAGATCTTTTGATTTAAAGCGTTATGCTTGTTTATAAAACTTACAGTGTATCGTGATTTTAAATAACTAGTATGTAACTATCAGCAGTCCTTGAGTGCCGAGAGTAAAAATTCTAGGTGTAGCGTGATTACATGTCCGACCACATCGTCACTGACCATTAAGTGAGATAGTGCGGTCTAATCTATTAAGTATAAAAAAGCATCCAGTCAGGCTTCACATGGTTTCATCATGATATGCATATGTTTTTAAAACTTTTTGTAGGGAAAAATCTGGCTACTTGTCGTATTTGAACCTGTCAGAATACCCTGCTGCTTACCATCCTTGCTGCTTTGTAAACTAAGTCATAGTAGCTCTCCACAAGTAGCCTGGGTATCAAACTATCAATTCACACACATTGCTCATGCTAGTTTTGCTATTCTACTTGGTGGATCTAATCTAATTTCTACCGCAATACAATTACCCACAATGCAATTAAGATGCAATTATTATTTTAGCGGAATACCAAGTTTATTTATGATTAAATTTCATTTACCTACTATTGCATTGTTTATGAATTGCTTAAGGATAAGAGGATTGGCACCCTGAATTTGTTCCTTCATTGCAGTTTATATCTGAAGTGGTATTTTTGGCAGCGCCATCTATACCTTGTTTAGTGTTTCATTGCACAGTGCGTGTTTTGTTTTGATCGTGCCCTACTCTTAGATTTCAACATAAAACTTATCTGATCTATATTTTGGAATAAAAAAAAGTCCAACTTAAGCTGTGTTCAGCAACCTTTGCTTATACTTAGCCTATGCAACTATTTTCTATTCCATTATGTGTGAGATACATATAGGCTTCAACATGCAAAGCTACGAAAGACTAACGAAGAACTACGGAAGACGCAGCCACGGGTAATCTGTGGACGTATCCACAGATTAGCAGAAGCTGCGTCTTCCTCTATCTTACCATAATATTTTTCACAGATACTCCATACAGCGTGGAAAACATCTTGAAGGCAATTTCTCCACAATTTGAATACTATAAACTTATGTGAATGTCATAAATAGACTACAAATACATACAAAGAGTACATTATTATCAGTGTTTTATTATTTCTAAAAACTTATTACTAGTTTCATCACACTTTACCCTTGATATGGTTCAATAATTTGAAAGTAACCATAATGTAAGTCATACTTCTTAGGCGCCGCCAGGAACACTCTACAATCTCCGAAACGATTATAGCACAGCGGTGGGAGGCTCGGCTGCCAAACTGACGTACCTACGTTAATTCGATCCCCACCGACGGTTTGAGCTTCCAGTGAAGGTAACACTGTTATCAGAATACCCAGCATGGCGGTAGAGTACTTTCGAGTGGCTAGCTACCACCCTCAAGTTTGACAAACTGTCATCAATCACGTAGTGTGTTCAGGACGCTGTCCTTTAGAGTCAATAAGCATTCTAGGTCTAGCGTGATAACAACTTCGACCTCGTCACTGACTATCAAACGATAGATTCATACGATATAAAAAAAATTATAAATAACTTGAAGATTTTACATGTACGTTATGGAGGAAAGTAGTATCTACCTCATCTACTCGTTGATTGGCTAATGCGCACGATTGGACATAGTACTTACCCTGGACAACTTCAGTCTTAAAAACGACTCAATACTTTAACTTTTCTACGTTTTTGGATTATCTTCAAATTTAGAGTTTTTATTTTTCGTTTTGGCTGCGCATTTCTGTCAACCTGACGTAGTATTGGTCTGGGTATCAATTCCACTAACACATTGCTCATAGATTGTTAATGAATTGGCCTTTTTGCTAGTTTTGATATTCTACCTTTTTTTTAAAGGTAGAATATCAAAGCTTACGTTTGACCATTGTCTCACCTAATGTTAAGCGACGACGCGGTCTAAGGTGGTAGTATAATTGTAATGATTACACAGATCTAATTTCTACCTCAATGCAATTACATACAGTGCAATCGAGATGCAACTGTTATTTTAGCGGAATAACAAAATTGTTTTGATTACATTTGAATTACTATTGCATTGTTTATGAATTGTAAATAAGAGAATTGGCACCCTGAGGGCCAGTACGCACTACGGTGCCAAGGCTCACTCAAGGTATCATAGGGGCTAACGTGTAAGGACTGCCTTGAAGGAACGTGCGGACGTGGTCGCGGATAAATCTGGATCAAGAATTCCAATAGGTACCCAAAAACTCAACCCACATCACCTGAGAAATATAAAAAAAAGCTTTAGTGATAACGTGTTATTTTATAGCTAATCTATGTACAATAGCAATTATATTGTGTGTTATATTTTAAACCCTGTTTTGTCCCTGGTTTAGAATTTGCACTTTAGAAGTAAACCCTAAATAATAATTCCTAATTACGAAGTAGAACAGGATGTCCAGCACTGAAAAGAGAAAAATGAATGCAAATTATTATTATGAATATTTTTGCAATAAATATTTATTATTCAGGAGATTTCCTCTAATAAAGAATTTTCAAATTACAAGACATAATATTTGTGTATAGTAGTTTTAGATTAGTTCGTTAGAAATTTAATTAAAATCGGATTTGATTTTTATATTCAAAAACCTAGTGGAATCTTTATGATTCTAAAAGTTATCAAAACTTAAGGGTGGACCGACCCTTAGTATTGGTTGCTTTTTTTTAAATTTTCGTCTCCGTAAATGTTAACATATTTAGTTTATGTATCACATATTTTTTTATGTTTATATACTATTTTTGACGTGTATGGAAATATCAGTAAATTGTATATTATGTTAGAGTATGTCATACAAAACTACTTAAAGGTATTAATGCCAGAGACGACTGTCTTCTGAATCTGAAATCTGAAAAATTAAACCTAAAAATATGTGTGCTAATAAGTGCAGTCAAAGTTCTAATTTTGAATTCAAATAGACGAACGAAGACGAATTGTAAAGGGGCGGTTTCAACGTATTTAATAAACCGAGAAACAATTCGATAAACTGAGTAATTCTGAAAAAAGGAGATGCAAAATGTTGTCATCGTTTACTTACTTGTAGTTAATACGCTAGATAAGAATCCCGACAGTCCAAATTTGCGCGGCTGCGTAAATATGTTGACTAATATGGATATTACAGTCAACACTATCAGAACAAGTATGAATACCAGGTATGCCAGTATGTATGATGTTTTGTCCTGAAACAAAAGACAAATTAGTAACGTCAGACGTACCAGGCTTAGCATCAGATATTTGAACTTAAAGATGTTCGTTGTTTACTTTTATATTTTTTTTTATCTGTGGAGACTTCTCAGTGGTTTTTCAAAGTTACTTTTAAATTAATTTCTTGTTGGAACCTGTACATTTCATTGCTTAAAATGTGATAAATATGAACATTTACTTGACTTAATATGTACTTATTCATACTATTATTACAAATCTTGAAGTAACTTGTCACCGGACTAGCCGTTTATTTCAAGTTTTCTTCATCGATATCTCACAGTAAAATTCTATCTTATTTACAGGTGAGACAATTTTTTTTTAATTCGTGAACGCACCTGACAAAGCTAATTTCAACTCGCCGACCAATCAGAGAAGGGTGCACTTGAAAGAATGTTGTGAAAGAATTCTTCCTGCTGCGCGCCTTGCTAATTCCTCGTTAGATAGTGCTAGTGTGGTAAAAATTGTGGTGTTTCACTCATGGGTTAAGTTTTTTAGTGTTTCGTGTTTTGAAACCTTCGCTACGCTCAGGGGGAGCTATTGTTCGCTTCGCCCAGGTTAAAATCCAATCAATCACAAAATCGAATTTACTCATTTGTAAAACAAATAACTATTGTCTGTCTGCTACATTTTCACGACTAAACCGCTGAACTAAAATGTTGGATTTTTGTACGAATAGAAATGGAAGTTTGAAGCAGGACAAGAGGTTACTGTTGACGCTACTTTAAACCGGAAAAAAGTATGGTTCCCATAGATTTTATCTGGAATGGGGCCAAAAACCCCGTAGTCCACGCGGGTAAATGCTATACTAATGGGAAGATGGTAGTGATAATTATATAAAAGTGTTGGATGTACCTAAATGGGCTGTGTTCTATTACTATTATGTATTTATTTTATCTCGAGGGGCTGCTACTGTAAGCAATGTTTACTATGCGTGTGCGCACGAGCCACTCTGATTAGTTAGGGTAGTTAACAATTTAATATTTGAGCAGGGGTTTATGCTTATGTACCACAAATAATTATCTCTTTCTAAAGCAAATGGTGCTTACCTTAAACAGTCCTATGAGTAGTAATACCGAGAATGTGATGCATACTAGAACTAAAATGACTGCAAAGGCAATGAAACCAGCTGGAGAAGTCTGGATCTGTTCTTTAATGTATCCTGGCTGGACAATAAAGGCGAACAGGGCTAATATCCATATAACCTTGAAAAAGACATACAAATGATTATGTAATGGTAATGCTGACATTATAAGCAATTGATAACGATCAAACAATAGTTTAATAGCAAATTATAGAAAAAATTGTAGAAAATGGTAAATTCGAACCACCCTACCACCAAATTGGCAGATGTTCTAAGGTGCGCTTGACATGGGTTACAAAAATAACACTGCTACAGATAGGCAGGTTTTCCATTTTGGCTTCCGAAAGTGTAAAGCAGCTTAAGCCTTCTGCGACCATTATAGCCCTTCTTGATTTACAAAATGCCTATGGTAACTGTTGGTTTGGAGTTCGGGAAGGGCCGGTATAAAGCGCGTGTGGTTTCAATCGCCTCTTGTTCAATCACACTCAGACCCTGGCACTAGGATTCCCTGTGCCGTAGAAGGCGTGGACACACACAATCACAGCACACGTTGATGTCGCACAAATTATCCATGCTGGGATTCAAACCCAGGCCCCGGATACACAAAACTCAAGTATCTACCCACAGAGCCACGGGGACCATCAAATTCATTAATTTCTTAAACCCTGTTCTAAAATCTTAGATAATTTATGTAAACAAAAGGGGTAACAGGGCAAAAATATATTTTAGGATAGTATTTTAATATATTTGCCCAAAAGAATATTTACACACTTGTTTCTAGTTGCTATCTTCTTAATTTAAAAATATTTAAAAAAATATTTTTCCTTCAAATATTTGAACTGAAGTTCTGCCTAGCATGATGTTAATGCGATACACAATAAAATCTCTTAAAATAAAGGTAGGGTGCCTTCGTTTGATACGATATCAACTGTAATGTTGGTCTATCAATCCTATTAATTAATTGTTCATAGAATTAAAGGTAGATGGCGCTAATAACATCCCCGCAAGATGTTAATAAGGAAGGAAGTAATTCGGCCCTAGTGGTATGGGCTGCTATAGCTTAGTTGGACAAAGCGACAGGACGGTATTCTGTAGTTGTGGGTTCAAGTCCCACAAGCAGCCGAATTTTTTCCTTCAAATATTTGAACTGAAGTTCTGCCTAGCATGATGTTTATGCGATACACAATAAAATCTCGTAAAAAATTACTTCATTTTGGATTATTTACTTTAAGGTTGTACAGGCTTATTACAGTTCTTTTAGTTTGGTCAATTTCTTTAGGAAATTTTTGAGAAAAATGGAGCTTCATCCGGGTCCCTAGAGCTCAAGGGTCTTGTCATCCATAAATGTTGCGCCCTTACCATTGTAAACGCTACCCTAATGAGCATGGGCTCGGATCAAGATGAATGTCGCACGAAATAACAAGACATTTAATATTTTCTTCCAGCAATTGGATATCCACACCTGGACATAGGCCTCCCTCATATAGGGGGATTAGCTAATTCTCGCCACGCTTGGTAGGCGCGTTGGCGAGCGCAGTATGATTTCGGATCCTCAGAAGGCGCTGCTGCCCACCTTCTGGTACGTGATCCCTTAGTCGACTCTTATGACACCCGCGGGAAAAGATGGGGGGTACTATTCTAGGCCGGTACCACCACGGCATACATATACATTTAATATAAATTAAGTAAAATAATTGTTAGAAGAAAGTTTGGGCCAGTTGACGACGCTTTTTATATGATGTGACGCCTCACAATAAACCTGGAAGATCAAATGTGCCAACTTAACTACATAATTGATCATATTGGCGATAGATTTATCATAAATGTCAACAAATCGGGCTTTGAATCAGGAATTTTTCAGAATTGTCAATAATTTATAAGGTGATTGGTCAGTTTCTAAAAGTGAAGTAGTGTTTTTTAATGTTTTATGTCATTTGCTAAAACTATCTTGTTCTAGAATATGTATCTAGTTATTAGTATACCTAATGTTAATCAGTAACTTTTATTTATTTCTTTATTCTTAATTGCAGAAGTATGCTTACAGTTAAAAAACCAAAACGCCTACTATGTTATTATGTACATTTTCCTAAAAACAAATTTACATTACATATTTTTTATGCGTCATGGTAAATGTCGACCTGGGATGGACTCCTGCGTGAACTGGTTCAGCACCGTCAATGCTCTTCGCGTCGGCGAGTTACTGGCGTGGCTGGTGCGGGAGACGGGGCATGAGAATACCTGATATCGGCGACGACCAACAGCGCGAATATAGTCATTTGGAACAAATAGACCAAGAGTACCTAACACGGTTGGATTATTAATTCTGTTACGCAGTATTTCACAATAGTGAATTATGAGAAGTAGTTTACGCCTGTACTCTAATGTATCTCCTTCGATCATGACTGAGAAAAATAGGGAGGGGAAAAGAAAGGGATAGTATCCGTACATTCGTTTACAGACAAAACACGCAAATTTTGGCTGCAGCCTCTCTATCATCATGGTATACTTGGCCTCCCTCGGATCCCAGACGATTGCAGAACGTTAGAACACGATATACCACAGTAAACATAAAATAGAGACAAAAATATTTCTCGGCAACTGGCACGTAACTATGTCAGTGACTTTACGTGATATTTTTTTGTTTACAAAAAATATCTGAGATTTTGGAACTGGGTATAGTTTTACGGAAAGTCTAGATATCTTCACGCTGAGCTTGCTACAGTTATGAGCGGAGGTGATGCAGGTTTACCATGGGGCAAAACTAATAAATTAAAAAGTATTCTTATAAGCATTGTACAATACATACCAGCTGTATTACTCCCACTAAGATACTGAACAACTTGTTTGAAAGAAATTTGGCGGTTTTGCTTTCGCTTCGGAGGTCAAGGCAATAGCATACCATTTTGTTTCTGTAATAAAATATATGTAAAATTAGTTTAATAAACCCGGTGCCTTTCTTACAGAGTGGAATGTTTGCGTGTACTCCAAAATATGGAAGCGCCTTGTTGAAAAGACCACTAGCAGTCACCCACTCACTGTATGACCGAGCCGGTACGTTACTTAACCCGGTCGATAGGTTGAGATAGCACGGGGTCACTCCGCTGCTAGTGCTTCTTTAAAATGATAACAACTCCACATTTTTTTTAAACATAATATTTATTATCCTATATCGCAAAACATATTAATATAATCATAAAAAAGAAGATTTATAAAGCGTAAAATTTTCCATTAAAAAGGTTCTATGACTCTTTTCCTCCGGTCAAAGTTAACCGAGTTAGGAAGATATCTAGGTTTAACAGATAAACGTAAATTTTAAAAAATCGCAGGTAGTAGAAATATGAGCTAATTATGTAACCTTTTTAATGTAAAATTTTACGCTTTATAAATCTTCTTTTGAATTTTGTTCTCTAACTCTTACTATTTTCTAGTAATTGCAAAGAGAAATATTTTTAAAAAAAATCTTCAACCCTTGCCGGTGGTTGCATACTCAATAATGTTTTACACATTTTTTTTGTACGATATAAACTACATAATATCAAAAATGCAGCCTTTAGACTGAAATTTTGATTTAAGAGTTTATTTGACTGGATAGTTTCTCTGTGACATTTCACTACCAGCACAAGAAACAAATATCGGTAAGGATATGCTAACTTTTATACTAAACCGCTGCACGAATTTGTACGAAATCATTCATTTGTATAAGCGGAGGGCCTAAACCGTGGCAGGCACGCCACGCAAAAAAACAACAACGATGATATCATCGTTATACACCAAAAAATGTACTTTGTTGTGTTGGTAAGTTAACTACCAGGCTGCTAGCTATAGGTACCCGCTAGAATACCGGTCGGGCGCCGCGCGCCGCCGCCGACGCGTTACTCGATTTTCCTCATATTTTGTATCGGGTATACGAATACGATACAAGGAAAGGAAAATAATTTTATACACATTTCAATCTAGAATAGGAACTATGTAAGTCTGACGAGTACTACATGAGATATATTAGAATGAGTGGCTTAGAAGTTGTAGTTTTGTTTTTACTGTTGAGATAGTATACTTTACTTCATTTTTTTTTTGTTGCTAGTACGCAATACTCAACACTAAAGTACTGAGATTTAATTTGGTTCTCAAACTTTATAGACTACGACGTTGATGTTAGGTTTAAATATGAATATCTCAGATACGGCGGTAATTTCTCTCATTTCTCTCACTGGGCAATTTTCTCTCAAATATCTGGTGTTTGGTTTGGTAATATAATTATATCCGTAATGAATAGTTAAATAAAATCTCCTCATTTGAGGAAAACGGCATTATATTCATAATCAAATGATTGAAAAACAGAAATATATTAAACGCATTAAATTTAATTAAATTAAATATGATTACGTTACTTTTGTATATTTTTTTCCTCAAAACTGCGTCATTCATGAACCGATATGAAAATTATATTTTTTACATTGGAAAGGGCATACTTTAAGATTGACCTCAATATTTTTTTTCGTTAAACGTGGTTTTGATCTTGCAAGCCTAATTAGACGGACATCATTTTTCAATGAGGTATCTAACAATTATTTAATGTCTAAATATCTACTATAGTAAACTATAGTAAATATAAATTAATTATCGTCGTAGTCCCTCTCTTTTACACACTGGCTCTCCTGTCAGAGAGAAGAGTTGACAATAATTTAACAGCTTGGCTAATGCGGGTTGCCACCTCCAATGTCAAAGTTTTCAGACAGCTTCGGGCCTTCGATGTAGCCGAACGACGCATCATAAGACAACAACCGCGACCGACGCAACGACGACGGTTCGAGGTGCTCTGCGAAGAACCGGTCGCACTTTATATATGCATGTATTTTAAACACCTTAGCATATAAAGCGCGAACGGGTCAAAAAACGTACGCTAAGGTATTTTATCTTGAATGGATGAACGCTAGTACCATTTTCAAGTGGGCTCTTTCGTGCATCAGATTTTAGAAGCCACGTTAAGCGGACAGCGACAGTTGTTATCTTCGGACAACAGTCGTTAGGCTAAATCACACACACTCGGGTGATATGAAAACTATTCTCAATATTTAAATCCTACTAATATTATAAACGTGAAAGTTTGTATGAATGGATGTATGTTACTCATTAAAGCTGAACGGCTGAACGAATTTGCATGAAATTTGGAATGAAAATAGCTTATAGACTGGAATAAGATATGGGCAACTATTTATCCCGAAAATGTAGACTGTTCCCGTTCGATGACGGGAAGACAATAGTCAATACCAATCACCGCGGGGCGTAGCTAGTTGATACATCACTACCTTACTCGTCAACCAGCATTGACCAGCTTTGTTGAAATGTAGAAATCTGCGCTCCCTGGGGGCAAAGCTAGTGTCTCAGCAGTGGGAATGCAATCGACTTATTGAGCTATGCTGCTCAAGTACTAAATCTGAAAATATTAAAAATATACTTACGAAAAAGAACACAATTAATCCTCTACGTCCTATGTAAATCAACACGCACAATCACTTGTTTTTTGCCACTTAATTCTACTTATCTCACTACTTGAATTATTGACATTATTTTAACCATTTGAACTGTGATTATAAATTTAACAAGATATAATAAGTTAATAAAAAACGGCAGATATCTTAATTATTTTACCTATATTTTAGTCTGCGCTTATCAGAGACAGCAACACTAACAGCTTAGAGCTAAAACGCCCTAAATGCAAAGGCGGCTGTCGGCTGGACACGGATGAGATAATAGTTTCAATGGTGTACTGTCAGGTCTCGGGTTACCATATGGAAATTTGAAAAGTCTGGACAAAAATCTGAAACAAAAGTAATACATGTAAACTCTAAGGCTTTCACGGCCGGCGTTGCATGTTGTATGTATTGCTTCCGGGCTGTTTGGCCGTGGTCTATGTGAAACTTGTGTTCCAGACGTTTCGTCGATCACTGCGGTCGACATCTTCAGTGGTTCAGGTCCGAGCGGCGACAAGAGCGTAGAACTCTCCTTCGCAGCGTCTTCTCTGATACTGAAATTTTCAGAAACTGAAATTTTCAGATTAAAATTGATGAGATTTCCAACTCTGCTCTTAAACACACTTCCTCCAAAAAGCAAATTGTTTTATTTTCACTGATGTCACTTACATGAACCTATACCTATAACTGGACTGCGCAGAATTTCATTGAAAACGAGCCAAGTGCAAGGCATAAAAGTACTACATCCCTTTCTTTTAGTCCCTGTCTTGTCCACACAAAAATTTGTAGTATTACAATGTATAGTATATTAAACTAAAATTTTTACCAAAAAATGGAACCGACTTCAACACTCAAAAGTATGAAATAACTTGTTGAAGTCGGTACCATGATAGTTCAAAAGTAACTGATATCAAAATGCTGATTGTTGAAGACGGTTCCATTTTTTAAAAATTTTTTTCACTCTCTTTAGTGACCTTTGTTACTCATGGGATCAATTGTCATAGTGGTGTAGGAATGTTCACCGATGTCTTCACCCGCTACTATAATATCGTGTAGTATAAGCACGCATTTTTCAGTTTTTGACTTGTAACTCAAAAAGGGCTCGTTCGATTTTGATAAAATGTAAATGGGTTAATTATGCGGTAACAAACACGAATAATAAAAAAATATAAAAAAACCATTCGGGTCGAATTGAGAACCTCCTCCTTTTTTGAAGTCGGTTAAAAACAACACCCTACGAAACGCAATTGTAATCGAATTGGAATCTTTAATAGCCACTGCGGAGTTCTATTATTTATCTATCTCATGGCTCTATCATTAGATCAGCTCCAAGATACTAAATGATAGTATTGTCATTCGAATTACATATAAGTTAAACCTACATATCTAGTTTAATTTCAGTACAACTAAAAGTTGGTTAAATTGATAAAATATGTGTTATTACCTACATACAATGTAAGTTGCAAATGAAGTTAATAGAAGTGTGTTAAAAAAGGTTTCTTATGATACTGTATAGAATATATAATATTCTAGCCTTTGATCACTATCTCACTGGATGGTCACAAGATGTTATCACGCTAGACCTAGAGATATATATCCCTATCACATCTTTCCATTGTATATAAGAGAGGATTATCATCGTCGTCATCTCAGACATAGGACGTCCACTGCTAGGACGCCGTCCACTGGTCCTGAAATATACCTCCCCGTAGATTTCCACAAGGAACGGATGGAAGCGGCTTGCATCCAGTCCTTACCTGCGATCTAAATCAGGTCGTCTGTCCACTACAGAGAGGATTAAATGTTAATGATGATTTGAGACAAGCATAATCATATAAGTAAGAGGTAAGTCGCAATATTTAATTTTATTGTCATAGGACTATCTAGAAGATTTTAGTTTCTAAAACTAGCGTGATAAATAAAACTAGTGATATTGATATGAAAACATATTTCAATTACACATTAAATGATAGTAGTAACATTGATTTAACTGCAAACAAATAAAAATTATTTTTAAATGCCACGTTTATTGGGTGTCATACATGGTATTTACCTATCCCATCCAAAACATAAATGTGACATGAAAGCCAAGTTCAATATTATAATACTCGTACATGCCTCGGTTGTTAAATTCAATTATAAAAAAAGTAAGATCTAAATGGCTGCCAAGTTCAATGGTCAGTCCTGAAATATCTTTATAACACTTTTTATTTTTATTATAACATTATAATATATTTTATAACAACTTATAACATCATTTCTTCTTATAACTTAGAATAATATATTGAATCTAAGGTCGTACTTGGCTAGTTCCCATATACGAATTATTATTAAGTAAGTACCTACTGAAACAATAATGGAAGAGCCCTATGTTCGATAGCAGGTTTTCACTAGCAAGCTAAATTATCGAAATAATAAAACAAGAACTTACAGCTCTAGAACTTGCGAAGGCTTTAATATGTGTAGTTCAAATTAACAACTAACAATTTAAATTCTAGAACAATGTGTAAACATGTATGACATATTTTTATGTGTTCGGAAAACGCCTCTAGATGATTATATATAACTGACTGACTGATAACGTTGGATGTATGGACACCCTACACAGTAACAACTATCCAATGACAACTTGCTAGACAAGGACAAACTACTACTTTTGGGCTATTTCACCTGGCTGGATTTTCCATATTGACATGAAAATAAGATAAAACAAACTTATACTATTGGTTTACAGTCTATTTTATTTATGTGATAAATAATAAGTACGCGATACAGTTACACTAGTAATGAGTGTGGTCCTTCAAGTTAAACATATACAGATAAAGCAGAAACCCGGAAAAAATCCAGGTGAATGTAATTAATGATAGTTTGATTACTAGCAATGTACCAGTTGCAATAAAATTGATAAAAATCCAAAATAATACATTAAATTGTTGGCCTTTATCTTGCTCTAACATTAAACATTGCTAACTAACGTGGTTAAGCTGCCCGCATTTTGTGATTTTTGCCCACTGGTACCATCAGTTTATTATCATTTTTAGCTTAATACACATAATTATGCTATTATTTTTAATATGCTAATGTTTCCATTACATTAATACAATAATATTAATACAATTAATATAAGCAGATCATTGTTACAATAAATTATTATTAAAAAAACATATATTAAAATATAATACGATATTCCAGTCCGGACATGTCCGAGTAGATCTGGACGAAATGTCACACTTCTCAGGTCTCCCAACGTTTACTTGAAAGCCACGTGCGAAGCTTACGTGTGTCGCATGTCGTTGGAGACAATGAAACCAGGCATTGATGATAACTACGAAAGCTTTTACTTTGTTTACCTACGCTACATTTAAATATCTTTTAAAACATTAGAATACCAACCCTAATATTAAATTTATTTCAGTGCTCTTTTATCAAGTTGTGGGTGTCATTGAGGAATGGAACCGAAAGTGTGGACACTAGATCTAATAGTTGTAAAAATATCCGAAACCAGTGGGCCGAGACAAAATGCATCGCTTTATAGCGATTCTCTTTCTCTCGCTGTTGAAAGTGCGTTCTCGTTGTTCATGTCATATATCCAATGACTGAAGCCTGTTGACTAACGGTATACCTTCCCCTCGGGCGGAAATGAAGCGGAATGAATCATCTCGCATTAACGCTTGCAGAATTAAGTAACATTCTGCATCTCTAACTATGGGCCTTGTGAGCAGGCTCAAAGTCGCACAACGAGCTTTGGAAAGGCTATGCTCGGGGTTGCAAAGTAGACCGAGGATTATATCGGTGTTAAGATTTATTGTACTGAGATCGCTTACGTAAACGTTACCGCTACGTTCAGTTTATTTATTCAATGTAGGTACAAAAGTACACTTATGAATGTCAATTTACCATTTTAAAAATAAATAAACTATTTCATAATTTAGGAGATAATAAAAATATTACACAATTATTTATATAAACTAAGTTCAATTATTAGGGAAGCTTTTACTAGAAGAAAAGACTTCACTTACAGTCCCGTCATCAAGACTGGTCAAACCGGAAAATCATTTGATATGAATAGTATTAAATTCTATAAATTAGTATCTAAATGGCATAAAAATTTAAATATGTCAATGTTTAAAAAAAATCTCAACAAACTGTTAATTATTAACAAGATTGCATGTTGTATGTATTGCTTCCGGGCTGTTTGGCCATGTTCTAAATGAAACTTGTGTTCCAGACGTTTCGTCGATCACTGCGGTCGACATCTTCAGTGGTTCAGGTCCGAGCGGCGACAAGAGCGTAGAACTCTCCTTCGCGGCGTCTTCTCTGTTACTGATGAGAACCGTCTGGAACACAAGTTTCACTTAGAGCACGGCCAAACAGCCCGGAGCAATACATACAACATGCAACGCCGGCCGTGAAAGCCTTAGAGTTTACATTAACAAGATTATTTAGCTAAATAATCGTCAACTAAGTAATATGCCTTTTGTATTAATAGTTCTTTGAGAAATTTCTTAAACATTGAATTATCTAGATGTTTAAACCATTTAGGTACTAATCTATTGAATTTAATGCAATTTATTACAAATATTTTTCCGGTTTTGACCAGTCTTGATGACAGGACTATAAAGTGATATTTTCTTCCAGTTTCTCGTTTATTGCTGTTCAGTCATTTTAAAATATAGTTAATTTTTGCTTGCATACATAATGTATAAAATATGTATAAGCTGGGTAAGGTAAGAATTTTTATTTTAGTAAAAGCTTCCCTAAGCGTTTCACGACGACCTAGTCTGTATATCGCTCGCACAGCCCTTTTTTGCAACATAAATATGCTATTTACAGCATTACCCCTAATTAGCAAGCCAGAGAAATGATAAAGTGGAAATAACTAAAATATACAATTCTGGACGTTTTTTCATTTGACATGTGGCGAGCGCTTCGATATAACGACGCCAAAAGTAACTATAAGTTTAACCGACGGGAACCATTGGAAGCACGGTTCTGGGAGCATGCAAAAGTAGTTACTTTTTTAATCCGTATTAGAGCAATATTTTTATCATTTTAAACTTTTCTTACCAGCACCACGTCCCCAGCATCATAAGGCGCGCGACAGCGCCTGTCATACTATAGATGAAGCTTGTTCTGGAATTATTTTTTAATTACGACACAAACAAAAAAAGAAATCTTACGCATAGTTTGGAAACGATTAAATTGTTAGTCACCAATTATTAACACGCCAGTTACGTCTGCCCATTGGTTGATTCGGTCATACCAATATGTGGCATATTTTTCAACACTTCCCTGCAACATGATAAAGATGTATACAAGGAAAGACCTTGACGCCACAACGAGTTTTTAGCTTCACTATGTTCGGTTGGGATTGCCATTCGAAATTCGTTTTAAGGTTATGTAATTACTACCTGTGCCCCGCGGTTTTACCCGCGTGGATTTGAATTCAATTCAATTCAAAAAATACTTTATTTAACATTAAATTATTCTAATTGTACATTTCCAGTGTAAATAAATCCTAGAGTATACAATTCTTAAAGTATTGGCCCCAGTACACAATGGCCCATGCGTGCCCACTACAGGCCATCGCCATTGTGTACAGGGGGTAATGGTATATGATGGCGGACAATTATCCATCGTGGCGCGCAATCGGGGAGTTGTCGGTTTTTTGGGCACACTTCAAAGGAATCGTGGCGTAGCGTGGCCTGTGGTGTTTACACAATCGATCGGCCATTGTTTAGATCGTCACCGGCCGCTGACCGGGATAGTACACTTTTGTGTTGCGTGCTATTGGCGTGGCGTGCGATCGTCCAAAATGTCAATAGCGTGGAGCAATGAAGAAACTTTCAAGTTTATTGATTTATATCAATTTGGGACCCAAATAATGCACTGCACAAGGATAAGATCAAGGTATGTTTATACTATTTTTATTTTGATAGAAATTATTATGTATTATATCTATCTATACGTCTATACTATAAATAATATTAGGAAAGACTTAAATTGTTTGTTGGAATTGAATAGGCTCCGAAATTTGAAAAATTCTTTTAGCATTAGAATCCTACAATATCCCTGATGAAAATAGGCGATAAAAGAGCCTCGTCTGAAAATAATAAATGTAGTATTGTGGGTACGATGTTTTCAGGTGAATGATGTATGGAATCGCATTGCAGACTCCCTGCAAATTCCTGTTTCGGAACTTAAAAAAAAGAAAGAGACATTGATGTCAGCATTTCGGATGCATTTCAAGAAAAAACAAGATTCGATCCGATCTGGTATGGGAGAAGAAGAAATTTATAAGCCAATTTGGATTTTATATGATGCTATGGAGGCATTTTTAAAAGGCAAATACACAGTAAAAAGTATAATTTCAACAGATGAGCAAAGGGTAAGTAAAACGATTAATTCGTTTCCAAAATTTGTATTAATAAGTAACTAAGTATTTACTCATTTTGATTTCCACAAATTATAAACTAATTAAATTATGCATCATAGGCCCTACCACTGCATAGTCTTCTTTGATGGATGTAATTCATAAAATTTGATCTTATTTGCGTAGCATTAATAGGAGCCCGACAAGGTACAAATTGTAATGGTAATAGATTTTCTTCATGGTTTACTCTCATACCTCCATGGATTCATTCACCATTCCTATCAAAGCTGTCAGTACTGCCTGGTGGAGTATAAATATAGCGAGATGATTTGCTCTTTCTTAAAAAAATGTGTAGTAATAAACAGCTGTGGGTTATAATAGAAGTTTTAACGACATCTAATGGAATAGGTCTTTTAAATAATCTAAAAACTGACGATAATATCCCGAAAGTATTCTCTACGACCGCACGAGAACGTGATAGTTGTTCATTGAACATTCTTTCTGGGGTACCTAACTGATGATGTCCAGGAAAGGGCTTCATAATATGAGTACTAAGAGCAAAAGCGCCATCACCCAGAAAAACATAAGGCATATTAGTATTACTTCCAGGAAGTGGGCAACTAGGTGGTAAATTCCTTAATTTCAAAAAAATATGTGATGGGACCCTTGTCCCATCACATATTTTTTTCCACAAATTGGGTTGATTTAAAACACCTCCATCACTAATTCTCCCTTGGCTTCCTATGTCAGCAAACAAAAAACAGTAATCACTATCTACTAAAACGATGGGCTAATAAAACGATGCTGAAACTTCCTTTGTAATTAAAGTATTCAGATCCGGTATTAGCTGGTGCTAATATGGTAATATGCTTCCCATATATCGCGCCAAGACAATGGGGAAAGCTGAATCCTTCCGTTTTGGTCAGCCATTCTTCAGGACTTGTGGGAATCTGAAAATATAAATATATTTTTTTCAGGCAGTCATTGGAGAACAGACAGAAGAAGAAATGGAAACTCCAAGTGATGCTAGAAGCAACACAGAACCAAAGAACATGAATATAAAGATACCTGTACAGAGGAGACGTTCAGTTAAGCCATCTGAGTTAGAAAAAGCAGATAAGGAAATGTCAAGGGCTTTTAATACGTTAAACCAGGCTATTCTCAATAAAGACCAACAAAATAAAAAAGAGGACGACTGCGACTTGTATGGGAGGCTCCTTGCTAACAAACTCAGAAAATATTCAGATAATGAGAGACAAGAAATAATGTACGAAATTGATGGATTACTATTAAAACGGCGTCGCAATTGTAGTCCTCGGTACGTGTCTTCACCTTCTCAAATCATTATAAGTAAACGTCCGTCTTCTTCAGCCACCAGCTATTCTTGTCCATCACCGTCGTCATCTTGGATCAATCGCCCCTCATCATCGTCTTCAAATCATTATATAATTACTTCTCCTATACAAAGCCCATCACCTATTCCACCTGCGCAAACTCCATCCCCTCTTCCACCTACTGAACTCCCTAATGCCTCATGCACACAAGAAGTAGTTTATCAATCCCCCAACAGAATCCATACACCTGCCCCTACGATTCATATACCTGAGGGATCCATGCAAATAATTTCTAACGAATTGTATTCGCAGACACAGAGTCAGTCTCAAAATATTTTGGCTGATGCTTATGCAAAAGCTTTGGATGACGATTGTTAAAATAACCAATTAAAAAAATGGAATGGGGCAATAATTATTGATTAAAAAAATTAAAGTATATACAAATGTTTTACTAACTCACCTTAATCATGTCTTTTAGCACTTGGTTCAGAGCCAAACATACTTCAGGAATAATTCTAGATATGAGTGTACTTGATATTTTAAAATGGTAGTGCAGGTTCCTATAACTGTCTCCAGTCGCAAGAAATCGCAATGTCAATGCCAATCTTATTTTTGGAGGTATTGCTTCTCGCCAATATGTATCTTTTTTTGCAATAATTGGCGATATTTTTTGCAATATATACTCGAAATCAATAGATGACATACGAACAAAGTTATCGAATTCCCCTGATGGTTCTGCAACAAGGTCGCTTAACAGATTGTCCATGAATTGCCTGAAAACGGTAAAAAAAATCTTAGTCATGTTGTTTACGTTAACATTCTAAATATTAATATCATAACCTAAGTACCACATAAAAAAATCTACGTACTGTAGATTTTTTTATGTTAATAAAAAATGTGTAAATAATAAAAAAAAAAATGCACGTTAATTTTAGTAGGGATCTCTACAATCATAATACATAATATCCTAACTAGCTATTTTTATTTACATTAATATATTAGGATAGGGTTTAAGTGGACGAAACAAAGTTTTACGTTAATTAAATAAAATATGTCCGTTTATATTGCATTTTTTAATCACAAATCTATATATATACATATAAAAATGAAACCCGTTTTCCGTTGTCACGACATAACATGAAAACGGCTTGACCGATTTAGATAAAATTTGGTATAAAGATACATGGGACTTTGGAGAAGGACATAGGCTACTTTTTGTCCTGGAAGAAGTATGGTTCCCGTGGGATAACTGAGTCAGCGGGAAAAACGTAGTGCACGCGGGTGAAACCGCGGGGCGCAGCTAGTTAGTAAATAAAATAGTTTTATGTAATTTTTGGCGAAGGCCAATTTTGTTGCTATTAATTTTACAGGATGAATTTCATATAAATGTATTTAAGAAAGCTACTAAAGTTTACGAAACATATCCTGGCAATAATTAAATAAAAATATTATTAAAAAAAAACAAAAACCCGACTGCGTCAATGTCATGCAATCTTTATTAAATTCATTAAAGAACTGAAAAGATAGGAACAAGATTTTAATTTCAATGTTTTATTTTGGTTTTCAATGAACGCAGTCGGAGGCATTATACGCTCACTTCTCATAATGTTGTTGGTGGTTTAAGCAGAACAATAAAATCTAAGAGTGAGCAGATAATGCCTCCGACTGCGTTCATTGATTCATTGAAGAAAATGATTAAATATCAATTTATTTATTTAACCGTAAAGTAGGTACTTAGTTGATTTGCGGCTCTAGCCACCAAACTGGGCGTGCAAACACCCGTATCTTGGTAGTTAGTTACTTATAATGTGTCTCTATGTTAATCATTACTACATGAATGTTGTCATGAACTTCAAAATTCAAATCAAAGCTAGTTATAATATTTTCAACAATAAATACGGCATACAATCAAAGGTTCCTATTATAGCTATTTGTTATTTAATTAAATACTTAAGACATATATATATATAAATATAGCATTCATCATAATGCACATATTTGATTATCAATAAGATTGTATCAATAATTCATTATTGCTATTCTTCACTTGATTATATGTTTTGAGTGGTGTTTGTGTTTGTGTGTGTCATCATCTCAGCCATAGAACGTCCACTGCTGGACATATGCCTCCACTATTGATTGCCATAAAGACCGGTTGAAAGCAGCCGCCTTTGCCTGCGATCTTAGTCAGGCCGTCTGTCCACCTGTTCTGTCCCTCCTATGCTGCGCTTACCAGTCTGTGGTCTCCATTCGAGAACTTTTCAACATGTACTTCTGCCGTTACCCGGTGCCCTCTTGTTCTTAAGTTGCTTTAAAGCCATCCTTATCTCGTACAGACTGATGTCCGGGATGTCTTCGGTATTGTGTCGGGTTGGCTTGGCTCTAGGGTCTTTAGTCAAGCTGTCAACGGGTTTAGCGACCGAAGAGTATAGCTGTCCACCTCCTCTATCTCCCTAAGTACCTCTGCTTTGATTGACGCTATACTGCCATCATCTCTCTTCAGCTTAGTCATCTGACCTTGCTCAGACCTGTCTCTTCCAAATAACTTGGAGCTTTTTCTCCGTTCGATCGTATCTTTAATACGATTTGTATTAAAGGTACGGATGTCGTATCGCAAGTACTTCCATATTCGTCTATTGAGCAGCTTATATGATGAGTCATATAAGCTGCTCAATAGACGAATATGGATGATTCATCATTGGATGATTGCAGTTGCAACGAGCGTCTTTCAGCCATGAGGTCAAGGGCGGAGCTGAAGAGTTTTTCAGGTCTATCTGTACGGCGGGGCTTAAAGAACTTAGACCCCGCTGCGTGGACATATTCTACAAACCTGTTGTTGGTCTCGTCCACTGATGCAAAGTTCTCAAGGCAAGCAAAGCGATTGGATAGCTCAAGTTGAAAGTTCGCGGGGTTCTGAATATTGTCATTTTGAGGCCGGAGCTTGGATTTCATCAAACGGGACCTCTTAAGGCTAACATATATTCAATGTTCCTCTTACCATGCGGTGATCACTACCGGTTTTTCCTTCCCGGTAGTAGAGTAAGTTAAGTACCGGATTTAAAGTTATGGTGTCCTCACCCTCTCTATGGATTCCACATAACCCTAGGATATCCCAATGTAACTTACTCATTTCTTCTTCCAGCTCTACAATTTTCTCGTATACCACCAAAAACTTTATGTTGTGTGTTACCAGGGCCAGAGGTTGTTTATAGATGGAGTGGTAGCCAGGCATCTGCCGAGGGTTCTTAGCACCCCATGTTCCACCATTTTACTGGCCGCTTTAAGGGCTGCCGGAGACTGAGGGCCTGGTCAAATTTTGTGCAATCATATTGGGTGGGGTTTTCAAATACTCGCAATGCTTGGCAGGCGGGTTGGCGAGCGCAGTATAAAATGTGACCCTCAGAAGGCACTGCTGCCCATCCTTCTGGTATGAGATCCCTTAGCAGACTCTTACGGCACTCACGGAAAGACAAGGAGGGTACAATTTCTAATCCGATATCCCGCGGCAATTCGGGTTCCTTTATATTTCACTATTATTAGCATTTCCTATTCCAAACTACAATAAAACATATAAGTTATATATATATTCGAAAACACCGTTGAAAATCCTTTATTTTGATATCACACTCGACGTATTTTGAAATTTTTTAATTTTTTTGAGAATACATTTTGGCGCCATAAATCCTTCATATTGTTTTATAATAATTTTGATGTACCCAGTGTCACTCTCACAACGAAGGCGAATCTATTGATACCACCCACATAAAAATACGACCAGCCGTTTAGGCTCTAGGGCGTGCCAAAGAAATATACATACATACATACACCCGAAAAACATAACCCTCCTTCTTTCGCAGTCGGGTAAATACGAAGTAAAATTGCCAGTAAAAATGTATGCAAAGTTGGCCCCCTCTTTGAGCTTACTCGACTGGACTAGATACATGTTTGTATTACATCGTGTATTTACTGTGTATAAAGTAAATGAATGATTGAGAGTTTACGTGTCAGAAACATGGGTAGGTACATTCGTGGTCGTATAATTAGTTTCTCAATGTATAAGGTTGCCATCACGTTGGGGCTTACGGAGTACAATTATTTAGTGTAAAAATAAGATAATAAATACATAATCTGGCCGGTTGGCGCAGTTGGTAGCACTCTGCCTTCTTAGCAGCTTGTCCCGGGTTCGATTCCCGGACAGGTCAAACATTTGTGTGTATAAACATGTCTGTTTGACCTGTGTCTGGGTGTGTATAATTATGTATATAAGTATATATCAGTCATCAGGTTACCATAGTACAGGCTCTGCCTAGTTTGGGACCTAAAGACTTTGTGTGAATGTTGTCCCATATTATTATTATTATAATTATAATCGCAATTATATATACATAACAGATATGTATTTAAACTTAATTTCTAAAACAGACTACAATGAACTTATCAGTTTTAAAAATTTGTATATTTAATGTCAAAATAATGTCATCAATCAATCTTAGTCATATTTTAACTTAGTCGTATTACACTTTAATTTAACGCCACGGAGGAAATTAAAACCAAAGCCTCGCTGCACCTGGCATAAGTCCATAACCGTTTCCACTGGAATATCAACAAATTATAAAACAATAAATCATTATTGGCATAGGAAAGACAAGAAGTGAATAAAAAACATAGATACTTACTTATTTTTTAGTAGAAAAGTCTTCTCCAACTTTCATCTTTTTTTCTGATGGATGTTTTCCATGTCCTCTTTATTTTCGCATTGTATTTCCAATCTAAATCTAAAACCGAAGCGAAATAGTGTTTCTTACGGTTTCCTATATTTTTTGGTATTACTACAATAGGTTTAAAAAATGCCGTGTCTAAACTTTAATCATCCCTAACAAAAATCTTATATGCAAAACTTTATAAATCAATATGTAAATAATAACTAAACAAATAATCTTTCTACCCGTTAATCAATAACATATGACTATAAAGTAGAAAAATAGTAATTTGGTTTAAAAAAATAAAAAAGAATCGCATAACGAGCGGCACAGACTCCACGTCCCAAGCGCTGCGGGCTAACCGATCTCTGCCATGATTTTCTTCTCGCGATCACATATTTTGCTAAATATTCATTATATTATTTAGGAGAACAACTGTAGGAAATTCACTTAAGTATGGTAATAGCTATTATTAAAAAATATAAACATTGTAATTGGTTCAATAATGCCTGTAAAATTAATAAGACTGTGTAAAAAGGGGTTCTTTATAACAATTTTTTACAGAAGATCTAATTATTTTTTAGAAAATCTAATTTGGAAATTCACTCAATAAAGAATTTGAAGAATGTTAATATTATTTTTACAAAATTTGACGAAATAGTTTTAGACTAACTAGGTTTTAAACATGCCCGTTTTGCTACGGTCTTGATCTTAAAGAGCTTCTGAAGGACTTTCAGTATCAGTAACTCTGTGAGCCACGTTGCCCGATGCTCTGATGTAATTCCGTCGTCAACCAGCGTCTTCTTGTCCTCCTGTTGTTGCTATTTCAGTCAGAGCCATCCTAATCCCGTACAGGGTGATATCAAGGATTTCTTCGATATAGTGCCGGGTTAGCTTGGTACTTGGGTCTTTGGCTGTAACAAGGTCTATCTCGACCGAATAATTTAGCTGTCTATAGAACCTCTCGATCTCTCCTAGCACCCCTGCTTGAGTCGACGCAACACTGCTGTAATTTCTCGATTTGTCTCTAGTACCTACGTATTCTTTATTGAGGCTGAGAAAATGAACAAAACACAATTTTTTATACATTTATTTATTAATAACTCATAATAGTGCTTATTCGAAATAGCATGATCAAAAAGCAGTACACAAAAATGCTTCAAAATGTCGTGTCTTTAATCTCTATACATATTTTGTTTCTTAATATGTCGACAATTTTGGGTTTCCAGAGTTTTGTTTTTTGATAAATGTATGACAGTTATTAAATAAATTACATACTTAAAAGAATAAAAGAACAAGTCATTTGATATAAGTAATAGGTAGTCTCGTACAAAAAGTGATAAGAGTTATAAAAAAGACATTGATCTAGTAAATGAAACAAAGACATTAATTTCTTACAAAATGATAATATCATTTTAATATTGTAAGAAATTAAAGTAAACGTGATTACAAATACGATTACTTTCATAAATCAATTAAGGAGGCACATTTCTAACATGCCTGTGATTAATTGAGATATTTGATTATGGATTAGTCACTATTTAGGTCTCACTCATCAATCTTATGACAGTAATAGCACACTTGTTCACAGTAACTTACACAGTACTTGGCATAGTTAACAATTCGTTTCAAGAATAACAAAAAAAAATGTACATCGGTGTAGCATTCTTACAAGTGTTAGTTTACGCCGAAAATGTGTTAAATGCTTCACAAATACTAACTAATTTATAACAACTAGCGATAAGCATTATTTATTTTTTTTTTTTTTTTTTTTTTTTTTTTAAATAACAAGGTCTTCAGGTCCCAAACTAGGCAGAGCCTGTACTATGGTAACCTGATGACTGATATATACTTATATACATATACACACCCAGACACAAGTCAAACAGACATGTTCATACACACAAATATTTGACCTGTCCGGGAATCGAACCCGGGACCTGCGGCTCAGAAGGCAGAGTGCTACCAACTGCGCCAACCGGCCAGTCACCAGTTATACATTGTTAACAATCATATCTATATTATATCATAGAGGTATTCCCAAAGGTAGAAGGTTACATGCCGTCAAGGCCGTTCGTGTTAACAACAAAAAGCAATCGTGATATTACAGATCAACCAAACAGTACAAATGTTTAAGGTTCCTATTCACGCAAAATTAATTAAGAATAATTTATATCGAGATAATAATGAAAGGATTAATTTTTCGAAAATTTACGCATATGTGTGATGGACACAAAATATTCCGTTAGAAATTGTTTTTTTTTAATGAATTTTGTGTAAATGGAAATTTCGAAAGATTTTTCGGCATTTTTACTGTTTGGTTCTTGTGTATATCATGATTGCTTGTTGGATGGAAAACTAACCACCTAAAATAATGTCTATAAAAATGTAATCATTATCAAAATTGGAATCTTAAACATGTATTTAAACTCAAAAGGCATCTGTAACAAAAAAAACTTAGTTTCTATTTTAACAGAGATTAAACTCATTAAATTAATTACTTCGTTTATATATATATATAGGTATTTAATTTGTACTCGCGTATCCATGTTGTAATCATAACAATGGCAAAGGTATAAGATGTGTTTAGCTTTAAGTTAGCTTGTATAACTAACGAATGGTCTAGTCACAAATATTTATTTAGTTATATCTCTGCATTATTAATTTATAAAAACAACTATTATATTATTAACAAGCAAAGGTATCATTACCAATAATTATGATTAGTTGGTATAAAACTAACATTACTACTTTTGAATTTTATACATGTATAAGTAAATTCTATTAATATAATTCAACGTATACTCCGTTCTAAAATCTTAGATATTTTATGTAAACAAAGGGGATAACAGTGCAAAAAATATCTTTTATAATGGTAGTTTACTAAATTAGCCCAAAAACTATTTAAAAACTTGTGATTGGTCGTAGTCTGCTCAATTATAAAATAAGCATTGATTTTTTACTCGTAATATATTTTGCTCCATGCAATGAATTTTTTTTTAGTATGGTCGATTTCTTTAGGTATTTTGATCGAAAAATGAAGCCTCATGCTTTTCCCACGAGCTCAAGGGTCTTGTCAACATCAAATAGTGGTGCACTGGTGGACTTCTTCCTTACTAGTAAACGCAACCCAATTGGAGATGAGTTCAGGTTAAGGAGTATGTCGCAAGAAATTAAATATAAATGAATTTGAAATAGGTCACAACCCAGGTATATGATATGACAGTATTAGCCACTATCAATGAATTGATCATATTAGGCAACAAAACGGATTTTGTACCGGGCCAGTTTTTTAGAATTGACAGAATAATGCAAGGTCGATTCTCCGAAAAATTAAGGTAACATTTTATAGCAAATCATAAAAAGTATATATCGTATTCATTGTATCTTATAGTTACACAATCGGCGGTGTAATCGCTAATGCAGTCTCTTACCAACTTACTTTGGATGGACAGCATAGATTATAAATAGTGTATTTAATTTTTTTATTTAGGTTTGCTAAAACTATCTTTCTTTATGAATGTTTATTTTTTAACCAGTAACGTTGTAACTTTTAAGAGGCATGGCATAATACAACCATATAGACCACAATAAACATGAAATAGAGACAAAAATATTTTTCACTTATGTAAAATGTTTTGGGCAACTGACATGTCACTATGTGTGACTTTGCATGACATTTGTTTGTTAAAAAAATACCTAAGATTTTGGAACAGGGTATAATTAAAATAAGTTTGTAAGTATAGTAAATTAGTTTATATTTAGTCTATTATAATTGATATTTATTTTTTCTTATTTCTTGTTGATTTTCTGTTTGACATTAAAAAGTGTTTGTGTTACTATTTTCTCAATAATATGCATATCAAAGGTTTATAAAACTTCAAACAAAACCTTTGTTATAAATTTAAAATCCCTTTTACTATAAGAGCACCGACCTTTTGTACTTATCTGTTTCTTCGATATATACTATATACTTGTAAATGCAAGCTAGTTTTATCAAAAATACAACATTTATTATTATACCTATTTATAATTAAAATTAGTTTGAATTTTCATCACTCACTATATTGTGGCTTACGGTGGGTAGTATATAAATATATAAAAAATAAAACGTTGTTTACAAATTATGTATATATAATGTGCTTTTATAAAATGAGGTGTTTTTTAAATATTGATTTCGGAACAGTTGCATATAAAAGGATGAATTTAAGGAGGTTTTCATTTTCTAAACAAAAAGTAACCATCATGACGATGATATAAATGTATAATATATAGGCTATCATATCAGCTTGTGGATTGTAGTAGCTGCAGTATTGTAGTGTTTTATTTTAATAAAGGCATTTGCCAATGAAAAAATAATAATAATAGCCAAACAGTAAAAATGCCAAAGCTATATTTAACTACTTATATCTTTTGAGGTTTCTATTCACGCAAAACTAATAATGACAAATAACAATTGCCTAAGGGGATAATATAGCATCAAAGGATTAATTTTATAAAATATGTGTCGCATCGCAAATCGCGTGTGTAATACAATAATATGTGCACAAATAATCCAATATTGCATCATTCCGTCAGAAAATGTTATTTTTTAATTAATATTGTGCATTTTTCCTGTTTGGCTTAACTGTAATACCTATCATGGTTGCTTATTGTATGGAAAACTATACCGCTACTGTAAGTATAAAATAGAAGATACATGAATTCCCAATTGACAAACGTTAAAACGATTCATAAAAGTACAGATTTAATCAAAACTCGATAGGAAAGCTACTTATGCTTTGTGTCATTTGATTGAAAGCCGAATAGGGCCTATTCTCTACTCTAACTCAGATTAAAAAATTTTATTAGAATCAAAATCCACTTGGAAGAATAAAAAGCGTTTAAGTTTAAAAAGACCACTTATTTTTGTTAATGTGATAATATTATTCGATTAATAATATTATTTAATTGATTCGAGATAATATTATTGTGACCGAAGTACTATAATTATACTTAAAACACACAAAATGTGGATAAGATTTACCGAAAAGTTATCGAGTCGACTGACATTGGGTACATCAGGTTGACTCTTGAGACTCGATTCCGATCGTATATTGTGATTTCGATAGACTTTTCGCAGATTGATCCTTTTGAACTCAACACTAGCGCGCATGATTAGAATCGAGTTCAATGGAATTTTTCGGATCGGATCGAAGTTTTACATCTTTGGAAAAGTATTATTTTTACTAGATCTTGTTCAAAAGTACCATAATGACTAACAGATATTGGAAATGATTCGGGGTTATAATCGAATTGAGATGGAAAATAAGTTCAAGAGTAAGCCAGTAGAACTTTTACAGTTTTGGAATCGAGAGAACGCAAAACAAATGACACACGTGCTAGTTACACTAATAGAAGACTGTTGAAAAATTTACAATAAAAATGGCGACAAAGAATGTAATGCTTAACTTACTAATAACATGTAGCTTGCCTAATCAAAATGCTCACCACTTCTTGTTAGGTACCTACTTCTTAAGCAGCCGAGTAGATAGCTGGTCCCTTGGACGGATCCTTCATTCGGAAGTACATGCTTCTGATTACCAACATGAAGTATATACCCAGAACTGAAAACGAAAAATCAAATAATTAAGAACACTTATCAAAGAAATGCTTACTCACTCACGCCCCTACACTAGTATTCCCTATACCACAGGAGACAAGGACACAAACGAGCACATAACACTAAACATACAAGACCCAAGACAAACATCGATGATGCTCACCACATGAATGCCCTGCCAGGATTCGAACCCAGGGTCCCGAGGATTAAAAGTCATGCCTCTGAAGCACTTTGCCAGTCTTGGATTGACATTCAATCTAGTAATATGGTACAAGTATAGTACAAAATAGTAATCTAGTTTCTCTCTTTTTGTATGGGAAACAAACCACGATACGAACCAAATAAGTCGCGACTTATTTTACAAAAGATTTCATTTTAGTCTCTACAAAGTAGTCAAATAGCAACCGTACGCTACGCTCCTAATAATAGAAGAAATAAAAATATATTTTCTATGACATTTGGCGCAAGTTCAACAAAGTTGGCTCAGAGTTATCACTCAAACATAGTAAACCTTAGAGAAGCGTAGATACTGAAATTATCAATAAGGCCTTTCTTATTTTTGTCAGTATACTATTCTAAGGGGTGTCGCCAAAACATGTTTTCCTTTTCCACTCCGTTCTTCCTATTTATCTCACTGCTCAAACCTTTCATAAACATGAATTGTGATATCATAAGAATTTTATGGTTTATTGCATTAACAACATGCAAGGCGGAACATACGTCCAAAACCAACTGTAATGTAGGTCTATCAGCCCTATTAATAGTTCATACAGTTAAAGGTAGATGGCGTTAAAAACAACATATCTTCAGATGTAAAAGGAAGGAATAAAAACGGCTGCCTGGAGTGCTACTATAACTTTAATGGCAAAGTGACATGTCTGTATTCATGTATTCTGTAGTCGTGGGTTGAAGTCCCAATAGTAGCCGAATTTTTTCCTTGAATTAATTTGAACGTAAGTTCCGCCTAGCATGTTGTTAATACAATAAACCATAAAATTCTTAGAATAAGGGTGATGGAGCCTTCGTTTGATGCTATCTCAACTGTAATGTTGGTCTATCAGTCCTATTAATAGTTTATACAATTAAAGGTAAAATAAAACATCCCCTCAGATGTCAAAGGAAGGAATAAATTCAGGCGGCTAGTGGAGTGCTTCTATAGCTTAGACGGCAAAGCGACAGGACGTGCTCATATGTTTATCATCCTTACTCATGACATGGCCATACCAAGCCAGCCTATTGCCATTCAAGTTCCCAAAAAGGCCCAATCATTAAAAATAAAATTATATAACACCACAATGGATAATAGCCTAGTGCCCAAAAGTAGTTTGACGAATACGCGCACTGTTTATACATCAACATTCCAATGAAAAGTCAAATGACTGACTAAGACACGATGACAGCTGTGAGGGTCAATTCGACAGGCACTGGATCGACATTTACCACTCAGGCTTGAGCTTTCGGTGTAGATAGCAACGATAATCAAATCCACATTACAGCGGTAGCGTATTTTCTACAGCCTGCCTGTCCTGCTAGGTACTCAAGTTTGAAAACCTGTCACAAGCCACATGGTGCGATAAGACAGTTGTCCTTGCATGCCAGTCGAGATTTTACGCATAGCATGACAACACTGCCACTGACCAACTAGTGAGCTAGTGAACAAACGTCAAACTTGAAACGATGATAGCTTAGCCGTGCGAGTGGCAGCTGGTGACCTGATGGACTCTGGTTCGACCCCCACCAACTACTTGAGCTTCCGTTGATAGGAAAGCCGTCGAATTCACAGCTGATGTTAGGGTACTTTCTAGTACTTACCTTCCGGGATACATCTCCTTTACTACTCTCAAGTTTAATTTGTCACCCAAAGGTGTGCTCAGGCCAATCCTAGAGACCTTCTCAATATAGGTCTAGCATGATTTCACCTTCTACTACTATCTCACTGACCATCAAGTGAGATAGTAACGTAAAAAATCCTATATATTATATTAAATTATCCCATTGGCCACAGTAGTAAAAACAGTTAAAACATATTTAACACTGTTGCTATCTGATGTGGATTAAGTACTTACGGATCGTAAAAAGACTCTGGAGTATCTGGCTGGCGTTAGCGTCGCCTCTCGAACACTTGATGATAAATTGGATCACGGACATAATCATGAAGATCAGGTTGTAAATCAGGTAAGCTTTCAAGTGACCAGGTTTGTTCTGAAAATGGATAATAATTACGTTAGAAATAATTGTAAATGCCACATTATTGTTGCTAAAAAGAAATACTGTGAGCGATCGCGGTCCTATTTGAACAATGTCGTGATTACATAGAACTGAAGTACTAACTAGAAAGCCCCAATGTTTCGCAACGCGCTATGGGAAAAATAGCAATAAGGCCGCCAGCTGTACTTGATTATCTTTTAAAAATACAATCAACGAGTGCGGTTTCATCCTCGATGGATATAATTCTCCTGATAAGGCTCTTTAGAGGTTATGTTCTCAAACCTACGCCGTTTCTACTTTATGATTACCTTTAGTCATAATAGTGAGCTATGCATTGAAGAATCAGTTAGTTTCCTTTTACATATACAGATTATAAATTCATAGATTATTTTAGAATTATCGCAGGAATGAATTACCTTGTGTAAACCAACGACGAGGACAATAGCGAAAGCCAAAGCCAAGATCATGAATATCAGGACGATACCAGCGACGATCGCGATAATGAGACCAGCCTGATGATGTTCAGGATTGCCATCATTGGCAATTGCTGCTCCGGTTACCACACCCATCGCGGTCAGAATAGTAAGGATTGCAATCCCGATCTGAAATAAAAAAAGATACAATATTACATACATATATATGACTACATATAATACCTATATATACTGACACACATGCCTGAACACACTATGATTGTGTTTGGTAACAGTTTTTTTAAACTTGAGGGTGGTAACTATCCAGGCGGGTACTCGTAAGTATTATCCATTTATTTTCATATTTATTAAATTAACGCGTCGTCTAAGCATCTTTCCCTTTCACTCTAGATTTTTTGAATACTGTATATCTAGCGTTTGATCACTATCTCACTTGATGGTCAGTGACGATGTGGACCAAGATGTTATTACGCTAGACCTAGAATGCTTACTGGCTCTTAAGGACTGCTGCTTAAAAACACAATATGATTGTTTGGTGACAGTTTTTCAAACTTGCTTGAGCTGTTGTTGGGGATAGAAACAGTATCCGGCAGTTTGACAGCCGATGCTTCCCCCGCTGAGCTATCATCGCTTCAAAATTATATTTTTCTCTTGCTAAGCAAAAATTAAACTACTGCTTTATAACAAGGCCGGTACGAAAAGATTGAGTCTTCATTCCATTTTTTGCGTAACACTTTACTAAGATTTTTGGAATATTTCGTTTGCTTAAGTTTTCCACAACATGAAATAGGTTCAAAGAGAGATGTATGATATCAAAAGACAGAGAAGAAGAATTTTATACTTAAACTAAATGCCTCTAATGTAATTTGTTCGAAACATTTTTGAAAACATGATTGTATATATATGTAAATTTTTCAGTCGAATATTTCAGTAACTTGCAAAAATAATGTGGTTGAAAAATGGTATTTCCTAACTATTCACTTGTTACATGATTGATACATGACACAACATGACCACAAAAGATAGCAATGTGTTTTTTACGGTACTTTTTATTAAAAATATATGTACTTTTTGCAAGGTAATTAAAAAATTGTAACCTTCATTTTGACATAGAAGTTGTGGTCGTGCCGTGAAGATGCTTTCCGGCACGACCACTCGTGGTTTAACATATTGAGATAATCTGTCTAAAAATATACAAAATATTTGTACTCAAAATGTACCATATTTTAAAGGTGATTTGAGCAGTCTATTGCAACGTTTTATTTTTAATCTTTTTTCCTTCTAAAACCTGATAGTTTTTCTATACTAAATGGTTGTTCATATTGTATTGCGCTAAATATTTTACCAGGCGTTGACTTCTCACCTATATTAACCTAAATTATATCTATGTTAATTCATGTCCAGTTCCAAAACTAAGTAGAAAGCTTAGGAATAATAAAACAGTTCAGTATAAAAAATGTAGTTGCATCTTTGTAAATAAATGAAATAGATTGACGATAATTAAAGAATATGCTTACCAAGTTAAAATACCCGATTAAGAAACATCCAGTCTTCAGCTCGATGCAGAGGCAGCATTTGTCGAACATTAGGGCCGGCATCTTGGTTCTGAAAATAATGCATCGTTTGAAATATAATTGTTGGTGCTAGGTGCCACTAACAATAGATTCGCTTTCGACGACATCGTATATAACCAATTGATATACGCTAGACCAGGGGGACCTGCGGCTCGCTATCCTCATGCGTCTCTTTCCATAGTCAGTCGTGGCTCCCAATTCAGTAATAATATTTTAATACATTTTTCTCAGCCATGTGCGTCCACTGCTGGACGTATGCCTTCCCCATATAGGGGGATTTGCCAATACTCGCCACGCTTGGCAGGCGGGTTGGCGAGCGCAGTATGATTTCCGATCCTCAGAAGGCGCTGCTGCCCACCTCCTGGTACGTTATCCCTTAGCCGACTCTTACGGCACCCACGGGAAGAGATGGGGGAGTACTATTCTAGGCCGGTACCACCACGGCCTTTAATACATATCCAGCTACTATTTACTATTAAAATCGGAGTATCTGTCAGATATAGGGAATCAAATATTATTTACATATTTGGCTATAATATTGAAAATATATTGTGTTTGTAGCTCTTTGACGACTGGAAGCTTAGATAAATAGTAAATTTGGCTCTGAGTCTGGAAAGGTTGTGCCGATCCCTGCGCTAGACCTATCTGAGGAATGACCTGCCGCGCGAAGTTCTTGAGATTTAATAAATAGCCCTTAACGTATTTAATAGTTGGTAATAATATAATAAATAATATTTGGCTGTATGTAAACAATTTTACTATTCAAATTGAGTCATATTTTTAAATAGCAAATATTATTGTAGCAGTAATAAAAAGAAGAATGAGTTTTGGTATGGTGTACATTCTTCATAATAAATTGTATGACTGTATACATAACTCTGCACCCATTGAGATATCAAGCCTTTTATTGGAGAAGTCGACAAACACACCATAATTATCATGATATTGAACTTGGAATTCTAAGAGGACACCAAACACTGGTTTCGCCTAGTAGGTTTTAAGCAATCGTACTGCTATCTCAGTTCCTCCCAACCACCTCACTCATTTATTATGGTACTATTGGCAAGCAATGATTATGTCCAGTAATTGTTAATTATTCCCAATATAAAAACATTATTACACATTCACCCGAACAGATACTCATTTTGGAAATTATAAGAAAACGTAGATCTCTCTTGTCATAATTTCCCGGTAAAATAACTTAACCGTTTGAAGTGTCTATAATTGAACGTGGTTGATGCCTGAAAATAAAATATACTCTGAATCGAGTCATCTTTTTATTTTTATATTATTTATACATTATATATTTCAAATGTATATTTACACTGAAATATACATTTCTAATGTAAATAATTAAATATATGCATTTTAAAAAGTCTCACGTGAGATTATGGGTGGGGGGAGGGGGCCCAGCAAAATCTTACGACATCACACCAAGGGGAGAGGGGGAGTCGAAAAATCACTAAAAGCACCTCACATAATTTATGGACGCCCCCTTTGGTAAATAACTATTTATCCTACTAATATTATAAATGTGAAAGTTTGGATGGATGGATGGATGTTTGTTACTCAATCACGCCAGAACTTCTGAATGGATTTGGATTAAATTTGGTATGGAGATAGCTTATACCCTGTATTAACACATAGGCTTTTTTTCATCATCGCCGTTTCTTATAACCACGCGGGTAAAACCGCGGGGCGCTTCTAGTATTAAATAAATAGTATTTACTGTTAATTCCGCGACTTTAAATTATTCCAAGCTACATGTACCTAGTGTGCACCGCCCTTCCTGTCCTCTCGGATAAATTGCATGCAGGAAGTATACTGCACGTAGGTATACTAGTACTAAGTATTGTATGTATACGGTACGATATACACATGCAACTTTACGTAGCCGGAACCTCTTCGACACGTGTGTCGCCTCTGCAGAGGCATCCTCAGGAGGTGTTGACTTGTTGGCCGTCAGGAGAGCGAGTCAAAAATAATTTAATGTCGCGGAATTAACACTAAATATTGTTTAATTAATATCTTTTAGTTATAGATTTCCGCAATCGCCTGAATCTGATGGGGGAGGTGTATGTCCAGCAGTGGACGTCCTATGGCTGAGATGATGATGAACGCCTGAAACTATAAACCTTTTAGATATTTTTTACACCTACAATTTTATTTATGTTCTTAGCACCGTTCGGGAGCTTCATCGGCCAAATAATGATCGACCAATATTTGAGCGATGTCTCACGGCTACTCCATAGTTATGGTATAGTAGAATAAGAAGTCACTTACATTGATAATGGATTCCACGATAGTTACTATTGCATATGTCACTTTTGAAGACCAACCAAGATTTCATCGACTACACGTAGAAAGATTATGGTCTCGTCGTTCATAAATTGGTGTGACAGATTGACGTGAACGATTATGATGAAACATTAATATATCCACTTACCATCCTAGTTTCCACATAAACATAAACTTTGGCATCTGAAATACAGTTTCATTACTAGTTCGGTACCAACGGATCCTACGTGAACAAATCATGGTCATACATTAAGGTGCAAGCCTATTATTTATTACATATTAATTAGTCTCTAAATGTGTGTGAATTTGTTACGTATGTTCTGAAAGTTATTGAGATATTTGAATAAATATTTCATTCATTCATTCAATATGTTATGTATTAGTATTAGTAATGAAACTATGCTCGAATAAATATCGTGAACGCCGCACTTCCGCGCAGAGCAGGATATGGCTTGGCTGATATGGGGCTGCCGACCGGATGGATGCCAGGCGTTCTTTATACCAATCATGTAAGTAATTAAGCCAAACATAATAACAAGTTTTATCGCCATACGTTATTTACACGATTGTTATTTTAATCATTTTCCTCAACACGGATTTACCCACCGATTTTAAGTAGGCATCAGTGTTCTTTAGTATAGGTTAGGTATATTTTAACATGTAATCATATTATTATAATATATATATATATATATATATATGGGATACTAAAAAAGTCGCATCTGTCTGCATTATCTAACATCTACCATGGGCACTAACACAAGTCCCCTATTCAGTTTTTAGGCCCAACCTCGTTTGGGCTCATAAAGGGCATGTCTGCTTCGACTAAATTTATATTCTTTTAGTCGAAGTTTGTTTGTTCCAATCCAGAGCCAATCTACACCTATCATAATCTGTCCATTATGATCCAATTGCTATGTATATTACAGGTAAGTACTCCATTAAATGTATTTCAAAAATAATATAATTGCGATCTAATTCCGAAATTTAAAACAAAAATCTGGGTTTTTTTGCTGCTACGACAATGTTTGCTTGTTTAAAAAATGTATTTTCAATTTGTATAGTCAAATTATACAAACGAAGTGGATAGGGAACTAAAGCTTTTGTTTTACCAGCAAACCATTTTTTTGAAAGTAAGACATGTTGACTACAATATACATAATAACATTGGCTCAGGGCGAACGGAATCTCAACGGATTTTCCGAAACAAATAAGAGCGGCTGGACGATGCGACTGGTAACCAAAATGCTGGCTCATAATAATATGGCTCAACATGAACGATGCTTCTAGCATACTAGGTACGCAGACAACTAGTAGCAGGTTTGAGCTACCGATAGGCTGAAAATCAGCTCGAAATTGCTGGGTAAGAATATTTCCGGTAAATATCACGTGAGCTAGTTCTTAGATAACAATGATAGTAATTACACTATCGGGTTTATCGCACACATTTACATGATCAAAATATCATATTTAATAAGCACAGTTTAGACCAAGCTACATTGATAGTGGTCAATTCATTTGGCGAAAGTTTAAAATAACAATTTACGTTAGGTACATGTGATAATTATCAAACACAAATGAATACATGGAGTCAAACCGATGTCACAGATTCTTATCAGATGACACAGTTCATCGAGGTCAATCTACATGTTTTCCAACATTTTACGCCAGTTGACTACGTAGGCCGTTCTGGATAATATCATGCGGACATATATAATAAAATTGCATATGTCTCCATCACTGAATTGGACAAGGACGGGCTCGTGGGCCACATCCAGCCTTTTCCAAGGCATTGTCGATAGATGTAAATGGCTGTGCTTTGCGCTCCACTTGAGAAATGGTATCACCCCATCGGCTTTCAGATCTACGGATGCCCTGTCTACGGCCATTTCAACTCGCTAATCCGCTGGGCTATGTCAGCGACTTTCGTTCTTCTACGGATCCCCTCATTTTTTATACGATCGCGTAGAGAAACTCCGACCTTAGCTCGTTGTGCTACTTTGAGCCTGCTCACAAGGGCCATATAGACCAAGTTTTAGTTCCGTAAGTCATCACTGGTAACAGTGGTTCGAAGTATCAACGTTCGAAGACCTTCGGTTTTCAGGCATTGCGGTATTTTGGACGAGAAGACGTCGCGAATGCTGCCCAGCCGATTTGCATTCGACGATTGGCCTCTTTTTTAAAGTTGGACTTACCGAATTGGACTGTTTGTCCTAGGTAGACGTAATGGTCAAGAACTTCGAGCATAGAATCTCAATAGCTCATTCTGCGACTTTAAGCTTGCTTATGAGGACCATAGTCTTCGAAGTAGTTTTAACGATGAAAATCAAATGTACCTACGTTACTTCATTAATCCACAAATACAACACGAACTGTGATCATATTCTATTGCGCGAGATGCCTTAGTCGAAACTATAATCGAAGTAGACTTTTATAATACAAAATCTATTTATAACTTGACGATTCGTATCACCCAAGGCTGCATTTCAAATAATGGTTTTCTGAGAAGAATTTATTTCCGGCATCAGAAATTTTAAGAATATAAACATACCAACGTATGTAATACAATTTTTTCGAGTATATAAGACGTTTACTCTCGCCTTACGCGTACCTACATCATCACGTAGGCAACTACTTACGTAGGTCTACATCAGGGATGCACAGACTACGGCCCGCGGGCCGCATGCGGCCCGCCGGTCGAATACTGGTGGCCCGCCGACAGCAAAAATAATACTCTCGTACATTCGAAAATATTGAGTTCTATTCCAGAATAAAACCAATAACAAATGTTCGAAAAGTAATTTGAATCTCGCGCGCGCGCTCTATCAATCTTATCGGTGCGCCGTGCATGCGTCGGTAACAGCGGTCGGTAATGTTCGTGCTGATCTCGGTTAAATTCGAGCGAGCGAGATAGCAATAGTCCCAAATTCCCGATAGCTCGCGTAGGTAGATACACGAAGCTTCCAGAGTCGGTTTCGAGATTTCTCCAGACAGTTTTCGACTCTATGCGCGTGGTATAAAAGCCACGCTAACCGCAGCGACCGACAGTGATTCAGTCAGACACCGAGCTCGGCGGCGAGCTCGAGGCAAAAACATCCTGGTTAGATTCTCTCCAAATAGTCAAAGAGCAAACATCCTTAGGGCCCACTTACGGACCACTCTGGTACCGGGGCAAGTCGATCCGATATCTCCCTGTCCTGGCGACAGCTCAAGCCGAGGTCCGAACCTCAGTGGTGCCCTTGAGCTAGTCGCCTCGTCCTCTCCTAGTGGCACAGCGCCGTCAGCGCTAGCCTCACTAGGCGGTGCGCCTTCTGCGACCGCACAAATACCGGGCTGAGCACCATCTGTGCTCGCCCCCCCTCCGGTGAAGCTGTAAATGCCGGTAGAGGCAAACAGCATTAGTCCGTTAGAAAAAAAAAAAAAAAAAAGCGACCGACAGTTCGGTTTTAATTTGAGTAAAGTGTCGTTAGTTCTAGTGTAGATTTTAACTCGACTAGCCGGTGTCATAATTATAATATATTTTGATCCACATTCAACGTAGATTTCCCGTCAAGTGCCGTGTATAATTGTGTTGTGAAATCGTAAGTAAAACTGTTATTAATTTTATCAATTATTTTTGGTAATTAATTAGGAACTGTAATTGGTAGACATGGGCGTTTTCGTTATATCACCAAAACCGTTACACCGCTCTTTAGTAAGAAAGAGAAGAAACGAATATCAATCCATTCAGTTGTGTGCACGGTTTTGCGTTTTGGTTATATCGTTTGCAGTTTTCATAACGTAGGTATTCTCGCGCGTGTTTTGATATCGTCTCGATAATATAGATATCATAGTTTTTGTAATATCGGTTATGTGCAACCGTCATATCGATATGATACGATATGAAACTCATATCGGTTATTAGTTACGTTTTGATATATCGAACTCATGCCTAGTAATTGGTTTTAGGTGCTGTGGTAATCCTAGTCAGGATTAAAACGCAACATGGACATGCCAGGAACTAGTAAAAAACGTAAGGTTAAAGATGAAAATCGGCAGTTTCAAGAAATTTGGACTGAGAAATACTTTTTTGTATGGTCGCATAACAAAGTCGTTTGTTTAATTTGCAAGAATTCTGTTGCGATTGCAAAGGAATATAATGTAAAAAGGCACTATGAAACGCAGCATCCTACTTTTACGAAGTTTACAGGCGAATTAAGAAAGCAAAAAGTTTTGTCTTTAAAACGGGAGCTTATTGGTCAACAAGCTATGTTTACAAAACCCATTCAAGATACAGAAACAGCTACAGAAGTTAGTTATGAAATTTCTCGAATGATAGCAAAGCGGAGTCGCCCCTTCAATGATGGGGATTTTGTAAAAGAATGCATAGAAATTGCCGCTAAGAAAATGTGTCCAGAAGCAGCAAAAAAGTTTGAGAAAATTCCACTGAATCGTATGACCATCCAAAGACGAATTATGTCTTTGTCAGATAATATTGCGGAACAATTAAATGAAAAAACTAAGATAATTGATTTTTTTTCATTAGCACTCGACAAATCCACTGATATTAGTTCCACAGCTCAACTTCTTATATTCATACGAGGTGTTACTCAAGATTTTGAAGTCTTCGAAGAGTTATTAGGAATGTGTTCATTGAAAGGTCAAACCAGAGGAGTTGATATACTCAATGTACTTTTGGACGAGTGTTCAAAAACTGATTTGGACTTATCGAAATTATCGGGAGTTTCGACTGACGGTGCTCCTTCGATGATTGGTGTCAATTCTGGGCTAGTTACTTTGTTGAAAAAGCATTTGCAAGAAAAAAACTTAAACGCTGAAGATCTCATGCAGTTTCACTGCATTATACACCAAGAAGCCCTCTGTTCTAAAAAAATTGAATTTGAAAATGTCATGAAAGTGGTAGTTTCGACTGTGAATTTCATAAAATCACGAGGACTCAATCACAGGCAATTCAAACAATTCCTTGATGACATTGAATGCGAACATGGAGATTTACTGTATTATACAGAAGTAAGGTGGCTAAGTCGTGGATTGACACTGGAACGATTTTTAAATTTAATAGAAGAAATTGATATTTTTCTGGCGGAAAAGCAAAGGGACGTCCCGGAACTTAAAAGTCCTGATTGGTTGTGTGATTTGGCTTTTTTAGTTGACATTACAAATCATTTGAATGTCTTGAACACACGGCTTCAAGGCAAAAATCAACTGATATCCCAGCTCTACGCACATGTATCATCCTTTCAATGCAAGCTGACACTTTTCAGATCGCAATTGAATTCTGGAAATTACAATCATTTTCCGAATTATAAGAAAATGGCTGAAAAATTCAAAAAAACTGCTATTAATTTCAGTTATGTAAAAAAGCTAGATATTTTGATTCAATCTTTTCAAGACAGATTTTCGGAGTTTAAAACAGTGAAACCTCTGTTGGACATATTTAGCAATCCTTTCACGATTTCAGTTGAAAATGCGCCAGAGTTAATGCAGTTAGAAATTATCGACATTCAGAACGACCAAGATTTACGCAACAAATTCAACGAAGGAGACTTGCTGAACTTTTACCGCTGCATTGATAAAAATACGTACAAAGAGTTGCGCATAAACGCTCTGAAATGTGCAAGCTTATTTGGTTCTACCTATATATGTGAACAAACCTTTTCAATCCTAAATAATAATAAAACAAAAAATCGAAACCGCCTTGCAAATGAAAGTTTGGAAGCAGTTTTACGTGTTGCTACAAGTAAATTTGAGCCAAATATAAAAAAGATTGTAAGCACTATGCAGTGCCACGCTTCAAATTAATAAATTCTTTTTCAATTTGAATACATTATTATCAATTTTTCATTGTCTTTAATTACCTATACTTCTGGTGGCCCACCATCAGTTCATAATTTGCCCGAGTGGCCCCTAGTCTTAATAAGTCTGTGCATCCATGGTCTACATTAAGAATTGTTTATTTTTTAATTTGGAACATCACGCGCTCACTGAATTTTTTAATTACATACACATTACATTTTTATTTCGAAATTTATTTAGTTTTTTTTTTGTAGAAGATCAGCTTTTGACATTTACAAACAATATTTGAAAGGTCCTCACAGATAATACTATAAAACAGTTTTGTCTAATGGGCATACATACACACATAAATGTACAATAGAAAAATGATAGGCGACGTTGAGTAACCATGGTAAAAGTACCTAAATACAACTAAATTAAACTTAAAACACACAATAATCAAACATTTACATGCAGTCAAAGAAATCACTTCTCAAGCGCAAGACGATACAAATATTTAGTGGAAATGTGTTCCAACCTGGTGCCACTCTAGACTAGATTAACTGGGTGGTGGCAGGTTTTGTACAACATAATGTCTACCAGCAGTATAGTAGTATCTACTAAGCAGTAAACAAGTTAGTAAAAAGCTTTTAAAATTCGAGCGCTTCCAAAAATAGAATATCTAGAAACAAATCACGTTTCAAAACGTGATTTGACATTGGAACATTAGCTTGTTTATTATATTTTTATACTAAGTACTAATAAATAAATATTAATATTGTAGTCTCACCTTTTTAATTAATATTTTAATTGATGAAATCGTGTATATATACAGTATAATTAAAATGAATTGGATTAATGGAAATCTTAACCATGTGTAGCGTGTGTGAACAACGCACCTGACAAAGCTAATGTCTACTCACCAACCAATCAAAAGGGGAGTGCACTTGAAAGGAGCCTATGAAAGAATCGTCTCCACCGCGCGCTTTCCTCGCTGTGATGAATGTTTCACTCATGGGTAAAGTTCTTTAGCGTTTCGTGTTATGAATTGAAACCATCGCTTGCTCTGGTTTGAATCCAAGCACTCACGCCAACAGTCAACTTTACCCACATGTAAAACAAATAACTATTGTCAGTATAGGGTGCGTTTCCTATCAGATTCAGCAAACGAGTATTTTGCATCGAGCCAAACATTTTCTTTACGGCAAACATGCTGTAAATCAGCAACTCTGGGTTCTTCCCGGTGTGGCTCTATTTATTTTGGAACATGGCGTTAGTTTCTGTAAATTAAAATTTTATTGACGGTTTTAGGAGCGTCCTTAATGCATATAAATAAATTATGACCTTGACTTTGCAAAAACGATATCGACAGAAAAGGCGATTCCAATATTTTGGATATTTGTTCGACTTCTATTAAATATTATGTAAAACGTTATAGATAGATAGATTAGAGATTTATAATGAAATATAATAGCCTCGATCTTAGACGTATTGGGGGTGATAAGATTAGTCCTGCATTGATCTGCCTTGTCCTGCCCGCTTGGATTGTTTTGTGCATTTCCTCTGCCAACACTTAAACCTAAAGCCAATTAAAATTTTATCCAACCAATAATATTTTAGTCATTGTTGTCCAACTATATATCATATATAACTTATAACTGTCGCATATTGTAAGCGCGGGAGACTTGTAAAGTGTAGAAATACCATAGTATTTGCAATACCGCAGTAGTGGCAAAATAATAAATAAACAAAATATTAATATTTCAGTCAAATTCTATTGTGATATTCGCCCGTGTCTAGATTAGGTGAGAAACAAAATGATGAAAATTAATTAAACGAGGCATTTGTAAATTGGACTAATTTAACATTTCTAGGTCGCTCGTATTAACTATGGCTATAAAACGATGGACTATAATTACTAGCGTGGGATTCGGACAGCTTGGTGACGCAGCTTTATATTTAGACCTTTTTTGTTACAACGAACGAGTTTTATTACGAAAGCGGAAATGTTAAATTACAGAGTTTTTAAGGAAAATTTTAAAGACTATTGTGTGATTTATTATTTGATGTAACATATTTAGTTTTAATTGCGCAATGATGTCCGTAATTAAAGCTCACCGAAAATCTAGAACCCCTCAGTATGCGCAGAGATTGGGTCGCTGTGTATTTTCTACCATACATACGTACGGGGAGTGTTTTGAAGAACTCTTCAACCTTATTCCGGTATAACTATTTTACCACCGTACTAGTCGACACTGCTTGTAATCTCATCCACATTCTACATATTATTGACTCATAGGAGTCACTTTGCGATTCTAGAGATAGTTTTTGTCTGCGAAAATGTGGATCGGGCTGCCTCCCTCGGTATTCCAGAGTAGTAAAATATGGAATTCTTCAAAAGGAGAGTTGACAGTCTTGAAAAGAATTGACAACGTATCATACAGGCTATATACGGCGATCGCTTACCGTCAGGCCCTATGGTTAAATCAGGCAGCCCGTTTACTTATTAGACACCATTAAAAATGTGTATGTCCAGCAGTGGACATCCTACGGCTGACACGATGATGATGATTAAAAATGTTGTATCTTACCAAAAACATAAATGTGACAATAGGAGTTTATTATGATAATTATTGTTTGGTGGCGAAACAAGACAATCTTTTGTTAATGTTATTCAATTTTTGGTCTCACTTGAGGACAATAAGTAACAAGATTTAAACCTAAACTCAGACAATGTTAAGAACTAAAAGACATCTAAATGGGATGCTAAGTTCAATACTTACGGAGTGGTTCTACGAGCAAATATTGAGTTAGTTGGTGTGGTTGATTCCAAAGAGATATTTATTATTCCATCTGGTGCAGTTACGTCATGGTACAAAGCATTGGAACGCTTCGTTTTTCGACGCAAATAGAAGTCTCAATAAACGTTGAGGCTGGGAAACTGTTTATAGATGTGAAGGCCACGCATAGATTAGAATATTGCTATTGGTATACCGATTTAATAAGTCCTCGCCCGCGAGGTACAGGGGCGCGAAGGTACGACGACAGCGGAGAGAGATAGAGGTGGAGGGCGTGCGCAGCGTTACCTATACACGTGTCAAGAATACGCCCGCCGCCCGCACCTCAGACGACAGCGGAGAGCGAGAGAGGTGGAGAGCGTGCGCAGCGTTATGCACGTGTCAAGAATGCGCCCGCCGCCCTCACCTCCTTCCCCGTTTTCGTACTACCCGCGCTTCTTTGTACCCCGCGGGCGAACACTCGTTAAAAAGGTCGGGGTCTATAGCATACCTAAATGAATAAGTACCAAAATATCCATGCAATATTCAGTGATCGTGATCTACCTGAGATAGTCAGGATCAAAATAAATAAAATATATGGGATACAATCCATTTCAATTTGTATAATTTCTTATTGTTCATCCATTTTGAGCGCTGTCATTGAATTACTAGATTAAGAGTTCAGAAACGGCATTATTACCGTTCATTGTTGTTGTTTTTGGCTCCACATAATATTTTGGCACTGTTGCAAGCTCCATCCATGATCACTTAGTAAAATTACTCGTGATCGAGTGCCGTTTCTGACCTCAACCAATAGTTGATTGAAAGCGTACAAAGAGAAGGAACTCATGGTTTGCAAATACATATACCTAATGGTGCTTGAAAACACACCACGACACGGGCGCTGTCATATTCGTGATGGTCCTGAATGGTTCTGCTGAAGTCTCCTCTGACACTCACACTACTGCTCTAACCGTAATAATCCTGGTATCGCACATCAAGTCCCGAGGTTATAACTGCCTATTACCTTTTTTTTTTTTTTTTTTTTTTTTTTCTAACGGACTAATGCTGTTTGCCTCTACCGGCATTTACAGCTTCACCGGAGGGGGGGCGAGCACAGATGGTGCTCAGCCCGGTATTTGTGCGGTCACAGAAGGCGCACCGCCTAGTGAGGCTAGCGCTGATGGCGCTGTGCCACTAGGAGAGCACGAGGCGACTAGCTCAAGGGCACCACTGAGGTTCGGACCTCGGCTTGAGCTGTCGCCAGGACAGGGAGTTATCGGATCGACTTGCCCCGGTACCAGAGTGGTCCGTAAGTGGGCCCTAAGGATGTTTGCTCTTTGACTATTTGGAGAGAATCTAACCAGGATGTTTTTGCCTCGAGCTCGCCGTCGAGCTCGGTGTCTGACTGAGTATACCAGGGACTCTCGACCTTGTATTCTACCGGGATGACCGTGGGACGACGCTAAAGCTAGCGTCAAGGCGACAGCGATGGGGTCGTCCGGGTCATCCAATACGTGCTTAGGACGGCGTCGTCGGGGGGGTACTGCCTATTACCATAGACAACTACTTGTATATATTCGTCTATTACCTAAAACAGGTAGGTAGCTATTATCGCAATAAAATTGAAATGAAATATTGACTAGTTCAAGAAACAATTTAAAATGTTAGTCGCTGTTAAATGTTATATAATCTGACTGACTTTCGTGATAAATTTGACGTTAAACTTTATGGTTATATTATGTAAAGGCTAATTACAAGTTGACTGCCATAATGGTAGATATTGTAGTGTGAATGAAAATTACATTATTATTTTTATAGATAGGTAGTTAAATACTGTTTATGTAATGTAATATGCATATAAAAATACTCATTTAGTTATCTCAAATATTTGTATGCCAAATTATATGACAAAGACATGCGTCATACTGACTTAATTTAAATACCATACCACACTTGTATACTTTCTGTAATAGTATACATACCATGTTTAAAAAATAAAGAATTATATTCTACTCTAAGATTATCAGAAATAATCGTTAGGTTATTACCAGGGTCTAATGTCATCAACTCGACACAAAAGCAAGGAAAACTTATCACCGGATATTCCTAGTAGTGATAATTGACGCCACTTGTTTACAAAGCGATAAGAATGTAGGTTTTAATTACTTATAAATCATACACATACTTAGAACTCAAAGTGACGACATATGGAACTGAAACTAGGTCTCTATGGGCCTTGTAATGTACCTAAGCAAGCTCAAGGAAGCACGGGCTTATGGTTTCTTTACGAGATCGGACAATAATTCGTCCATTTAACCTTTTGCATTTATAATATACCATCTGCTCCCGGCAGTTTCAACCACGTGGTGACGAGAATGTTGATGAAGCTGATGATGAAAAGTAACCTTCTACAAAGTCTAATCTACTTCTTTAACGAATATCATCAAATTTGTTGCAGTGATTAAGGCATGAACGCTTAGACTGGTATTAGTAGGGAAGTAGGATAGTCATTTGGTCAATTGTAAAATTAGCCTCATCCATTCATTTGACAGAAGAAAATAAGCAAATATTATATCATTAATTTCGTTCTAAAGTTATTCAAATTTGAATTTTAGCATCAATAAAATAAGAGCTTCTTTGTTGTAAGTTAGTTCAGTAACATAATTGTCACTATTGGTCATCCCAGAAGCCTTCAGATTAATATATTATTTCTAATACCAGGAATGTTGACTTAACTTTAAACAATATTTACTTACATTAAAACAATATTGTTTTTAATCTAATTAAATGTTTTACGGCTATCCGACAGTGAGAAGTGTAGTCATTCTATGAAAGTTGTTGTTAGATTTAAGAATTTGTAAAAATGTATTGTGTGTGAGATTGTACATCGTATTTTGTTGATGAAAATTATCTTATTATATTTGATGCTAACTTGTCAAAACCATGATATCAGATCATCAGTATTTCGACTTATCCTAATTAGGAAAACAAGATGAAATGTTACTCTTATAAACAAGAAAAAACTATATGTATAGAAAAGAGCATCTATGAAACTCTCATGATTACCATTCCATATTGCAACAGGGCCAGCTCACAAAGAACGATACTAAATCAATCTTGATTTAATCCTGGATTCAATGATACAGTATGTCATTTTCCGTAGCTGTTAAGTTTCATATGCTGTTAGCATGTCAAATTCTAAAGTGCTATTAATACTAAACCTGTATTTTTTAAGTTGTCTTTTTGGCATCGACTCAGCCTCGCATCGAACTATATCTGAACATTAAATTAAAAGCTTTATAAATCTTCTTCAGAACTTTTTTCTCTAACTTTTACTATTTTCGAGTAAGTGTAAAAATAAATTTTCAAAAATGTTTTTCAATTCCTTGCCGGTGGTTGCGCACCCATAAATGTTTTACATATTTTTTTTGTAGGATAATAACTACATAACATCAAAAATACAGCCTTTAAACTTACATTTTGATTTAAACGTTTATTTGACTGGACTATTAGTAGACTAGACACCCAGGCCACCAATATTCTGACATATTTGTGATTATAATACTGTGTCTACAGTCTGTTTTTTACATACAAAATAGCTGACAGCCACTGTTTAACATTCAAGGCCACCCAACCATTGTTCAAAGCAGAATAAATATTATGTTGATTTTTCTAACATGTATCATGCAATGAATTATCAAATTGTTTCACACTTAATTCTTTTTTTTTATTTATTTATCACACTCAGACCCCCGCACTAGGATTCCCTGTGTCGCGGGAGGCATGGACACACACGATCACAATACGCACACCCAAGACCCGGGACAAACACCTATACTCATCGCACAAATGTTTGCCCCTGCCGGGATTCGAACCCAGGGTCCCGGAGACACAGAAGTCAAGTCACTGACACTGACCACTGCGCCACGGCGACCGTCAAACTTTGCTTACGGCTTTGACGCGTGATTTTAGTGTTGAGGCGCTGACACAGACTTATCAGATTATTCATGTATATTTACTATGAGTATTTTAATTTTATCTGACACAGACTTTTCAGATTATTCATGTATATTTACTATGAATATTTCAATTTTATCTCGGTAAGCGCAATGGTGCCTTAGAAAAGATTTACACAAAATCAATTGTTGGCGGCATTGAACACGTTTAATCATAATGTCGGATCATGGCTAGCACTCACTACCATAATATGGTAGTGCTATTTTAAAGTGCGGCCCGAAATACGCTAAAACTGGAATCGACGCGGATATTTAAAATAAAATTGTATGCTTATGATATTGTCGATTTTTTTACAATAAAACTGAAAAATAGACATTGGGGACATGATGAATTGATGATGGAAAAGACAAAGGTAAAACAGTTTTGGAAAAGGTAACTGAATAAAATATTTAAATTTAAATAAATTAAATTGGTTTATTGAGATAAAATTAATTGCTTCAGTTATATCCATTACTGATAGGTAGTACGGTACTGATAAAATTATTTACTCAATAAATATTATAAAACAGCAATCAAATAACAAAAGCAATAAGTTATTATTAAAGCAATAAGTTAGTTATTATGTAAAAATCAGATATTTACGTCATAAATATTCAGAACTATCACACAGTTGTAAATTTTTTACACGAATCTCATTAAAATGTCTAACTTAACATCACAATCAGTGCGGCTCAAGGGGACCATATAAAAAACCAGACATAAAAGATGACATACCGATCCGATCATATACTAAATAAACTTTAAAAAAAATAGAAGAGGAAAGCGAGGGAGAAGAAGATTAAGGATATAGTTATTCTTCTTCTTCTTCTCAGCACTTAAATATCCACTGCTGGACATATGCCTCCCCCGTTATAGGAGGGGATTTGCCAATACTTGCCACGCTTGGCAAGCGGATTGGCGAGCGCAGTATGATTTCCGATCCTCAGAAGGCGCTGCTGCCCACCTTCTGGTACGTGATCCCTTAGCCGACTCTTACGGCACCCACGGGAAGAGATGGGGGATTACTATTCTTTCTAGGCCGGTACCACCACGGCAATAGGATATAGTTACGTGACCTCAATTAAAAACCTAATGTCTTATAATCTGTCAGTCTTATAGAGATGATGACGCCAAAGAGTTAAATATGGAGAAAGCCACATGAGTCGTCATCGACAAGAGAATTAAATAAAAAGAAGTCTATTAGTTAACATTTGTGGCTTCAGTTTTGATAGCACGCGTGTTTCGGACCGCACCGGCATGTCGTTTCTTGTAAAAAGGCGCGGCCCATGGCGAATCTATGTCGGTCACGCATAGTCGGGTTCACGTACTATATTATAGGTAGGTAGACATAATGTTATACATATACGATAATGTAGATATAGCGTTCCATTTGTGTTCCTGGTGTCACACCCTACCACATCATAGTTTATGGCAAAACAACAAGATTGTACTACTTTCGTTAATAGGTCACATGCAAACAAATGCTACTTTATATATATAGTTTGTACTAAATTTGGTTAGTTACAATCTTTTTTCGGTATAGGTTGAATCTTTTTCCGTATAGCTCTGGTTTTTCTGCCGTTGTTGGAAGAGCTTTTGCACGCTTTCTTACTGTCGTTAACTGTTATGAAAATTTACGATGGTTGTGATTCTCTTATTCGACTAAACGAAAATTGTAAAAAATAATATATTTTATAATGGTTAAAAAAAGTATGACACTTATCAATGACAATACTAAAATTAGATCGTTAATATCGTTAATCGTTTGTTCGTTAATTAAAATTAAAATTGCGCGTAGTTTTAGATAAGTGGTAACTTATTTGATGCGGACTCAAACTACGCGCTATTGGCCAGCAATTAAATAAAACTCGTTTATTATTACAGATAGCGTTGTGAGGAATATCAATTTTAGCGCAAATAGAATAAGAGCTTATTGTCTCAAACAATCTTAGTTAGTTGGTTTTTTATCTGTGTAGCCAATGATATTGTATGTTTATATGAGATAGATGTCGCACAAGCGCGCGGAAACTGAGGCGGCAAAATTAAGTCAATTGTAGTAATTTTGATTACGACGCGTATTTCAAGCGCAAGTCTAAACATATAGCTATCCTTTTCTATATTGTTTGTACCGTATTATCCGTCGCAGTAAGCATGTTTACGTTGTAAAGGAACAAAATGTGAGCACCGCGCCGTATGAATATACGTCATCTTTAGTAAAATATCATTGTGTGTAGCAATAAATTGCTTTATTCATTCATGGCCATAGCCAGCGATGAAAAAGCTATACAAAAAGACTTACAAGTGATAATGATATTGACAAAACTTCAGGCAAATACATTTTTGTACAATAACTTCATCCACTTCACTATCAAAATCTCGCATACAATATTATTGATCAATTTGTAAAATGTCAGTACCGGGTGATAACATACATTATTATAACTATACACAGAATTTATAAATATGTTATGTAAAGTATGTTTTTATGAATTTAGACGCAGGCACTAAATAAGTTGGAGAGCTCCCACGTGAGGACCACATATTATACCGGTTGTCGGACAAACATTCCTACCGCAAATCATCTGCAAATTTCATATTTGGTCCTTGTGTCCTATTAAATTGTCACCGTAAAATAAACCACTACAATTGGAACTACAATCTCTTAAGTTTAAACGGAACGTCATTTGAAAAACGCGGCGCGCACTCTGTTTCTCCTTTGTCAGATCAAGTTAATATTTTGGCTTCAATAATATCACGGTGGTACTTGGAGTCTAGTTTCATTGCACAAATTTAAAGGCCGTATTTCTAAGCAATACAACAAAAGACCCACACGTAGCGTAACATAGAGCTGGGACACCATCAATGATAATACAGCCCATTGGACACCATAGACCCGGCATGTTGAGAGTTCAAACATTCAACACTGGTATAATTTAGCGATTCGTCCATATCGACTGATCAATCAACATGTTATGTTACATAAAACTATTTCTTCACCTTCGGACAAATTTATTATTTATTAATTTATTCCAATACATCAAAAACTTACAGTCTACAACCAAAAACGTTCTTGTGCTAGATTAAGACTAAAAGCATAATTGCGGCATGTGCCGTAAATAATTTTCTAATATAAAATTATACTTTGAATGGAATAAGTAGACATCTGGATTTTGGACTTTATAAGTCATCGAGTAGTGTGAGTGCGTGGTGTGTATAATCTTCATATATATAATTCTACTGTACGTGTGTATATCACTGAACTCCTAAACGGCTGGACCGATTTGAATGACTTTTTTTTGTATGCGTTTGGGTGGCGACCTGGATACATAAAAAAAATCTGGCGCTGCATGCAGGACGTCTGTCCGGTCCGCTAGTATAATGCTAACAGTGGCATGTTCCGACCGCTTGTGTGGGCACGCGCAGGTGATTTGTGCTCGGGGATAAACAGCCCACAAAGAGATAACGCAGTGGGGCTATCTATGTATGTAGGTAGTAAGGAACAGCAAGTGCGCACTTGCGCCTCAACTAAAGTGTGCACAAACCCACCATACTACCCACAAATAACGAAAGATATTCCCAACTGGGGTAGGCACCGTAAATTTTTCTATATAAAAATCTTGCACTTTCTTTGATAACCTTCAATTAACATAGTATATTTTTGTCCATGAGAGTCCTATAACACTTGCGCATTAAAATCGAGTTTGGTCTAAAGGCTTCTCATTAAACCTGGCTGAATGTCGCATCATATATCCTAGCATTTTATAGGTTTATTTACATAACTCAACAATGCGAGCGTGAGTCCATGTCTCGTATGTCCGCGACTCGCTCTAGCGGCACTCGACACCATGTTGTAATTATGCACAAGACGAGGGTGATATTATTATTTCATTTATTGGTCGTTTTGGGAGTCAAAATGGCACGTATGGTCAATTGGTCACATGGCATGGTTTTCCTTTAATATTTATGTCCGCTTGAGAAAATTGTGCATTGGCGGTAACTTCCAGGGGCCTAAATCTACTATTCAATATGGCAATATGATTGGCTCACAATGGGCGATTTTGACGGCTTGGGTCCTCCGCTATTTTTAATTATGTATATTGAATAAATCTTGATTCAATTCTAGATTCAGTGACGTAATACGTGATTTTTCGTAGGTAGGCTGCTCAAGCATCTAACTTGTCAATTTCGTACAAAACTGACATAGATTCAAGTCGCTATGAACTTAGCAGACTACGGATATTTTGACGTTGTCTTATTGGCATCGAGTCGGCTGGACTGAATATGAACATGAAATTAGTAGACTTGACATCCTGCTCGCTTTAAATAAATAAGCATAAAAAAGTTCACTAAAATGCCTTTTACTTTACTGATTCAAAAAGGCCATTCAAATTATATCTAAGAACAAGCAGACGTTCCAACTTGTCGCACGACGCGATTTGTTTTCACATTCATAGCGAGTAGCACAGCTAACGGGAGGAATTCTCTGTTTCTGAATAAATACAATATGGGTGGGTACCTCTAAGTCACGAGTGAATAGGTATAATCTTCTTGGCAGGCGTGCTCCATCGAGCCCCATCGTACTCCACGTGGATGTAGGTTTAAGTCCGGAGATTGATATACGAGCACTCGACGTCAAACTTGACATACATAATAATAAAATGCGATTGAAATGCAGAGAATAAAAAAACAAAAAACTACTCAATATTTTTTTTACATTACTTGCCGACACTAGATATTGGTTATCCTATCATTCTGTTTACAATTAGATGTTATTTTGAACTGGAAAAAATATTGATACAACAGAGTGCCAAGCGCTTTTTTAATTGGCCACACTTTAGTGTAATCAGTGTTTACCATTTTTCATAGGTTATTGTATCTAATTTAGCAGAATTGAAGACTTGAAGAGGAAATTCTTATCCATATAACCTTGTACGTAATTATCTTGAAAACAGCTTGATCGAATTGAATGTAAATTTTAATTAACCTTATTTTTGCACCACTATTGGCGAACAAAATCTTTCTATTGTAGTGTAGGTATGAATCTTCTGTATGATTGATTTAGAGAGGGCACAGGATACATTGTGTACATAATTTTAAAAAGCTAATATTTTTTTTATTTATCAATTACTCACTTGTCAAGTTTGTTTTAAATGAATTTTCAAATCGAGAAAACAATCGCCAAAAACCACATCATCATCATCACCACGGTTTTTCATCACCACGCGGGTAAAACCGCAGGGCGCAGCTAGTTTCTAATATTTGTTAGTGATCAAGTGGCATGAGTGGACACTGATAAAATGTCAGCTGTTTCAATACTGCAGTTCATGAGATGTAGCCAACTGCCATTTTTTTTCTAACGGAATTACGCTGTTTGCTCCTACCGGCATGTGGATACAGCTTCACTGGAGGGGGGTCGAGCACAGATCCTAGTGGCACAGCGCTGACGGCGCTGTGCCACTAGGAGAGGACGAGGCGACAAGCTCAAGGCACCACTGAGGTTCGGACCTAGGCTTGAGCTGTCTCCAGGACAGGGAAATATCGGACTGAGGAAGATATCGGATCGAACAGAGAGATATCGGTTCGAACAGGGACATATCAGGTCGAACAGGGAGATATCGGATCGGACCGAGCCAACTGCCAACAGACGCAGTATTAGTTTTATACCTACATACACTTCCCAACATCTGCGGGCATTGTTGCAACGACCCGTGTGCATGCCCGCTGTGTTCAGGACCATTCCCTATTGTGCGGTCGAAGGACACATAACACAGGATATCCAAGGTTGTAATTTCGATGTGACCAAACAAATTTAATGTTTCGTGTTATTAGGCTTAGGCTATTACTATACCTAGTTAAATACGTTTGTTACTAACTTTATTGCAGATATACCTTTGTTATGTGCTGTATAAGTACATTAATTAATTTAAAAAAGTAAAACAGTGAACCATCTGTTAGTCTTTGGGTACGGACCCTCAAAATGCAAATCAGTTTATACTTCTACTCAGATTTTTAACATTTTATATATTACATAGGTACATAGATACATTTAAAAGGCATATTGGCGCCTCTTTATCTTTTGGTAGGTAATTGCTTCTAATCGCCACGATCCCAACACACTATACCTACCTACCTAGTTCTTATAACCATCAATGGAGTAGTGGGTCAAACAAATCTATCTTCTTTCTAATATACCTATACCTAGGTATAGGTAGTATAAATCTCGTGTCAGTGTTTGTTATACAAATCCTACCAAACGGCTTGCCTGATATTCATGATTTTTATGTATATTTGGTAGATCTTAGAATAATACGTTGTAAATTAGTTTTCAACCTCCTACATCCACTCCCCATTTTTTTAACGCTATTTTAGTATTTCGGTATCAACAAATGTCCAAATAATTTAACCGTCGATCATAGACGTGAGAACAACGTTTGTCGGGTCTAGTAAATAATTAAAACTATTCCGCCTCTAGGCATGCCCAATTAATTTTTCTTTTGTTTAGATTTTTATACGTAAGCTAATTCAAACGATGATGTCATTTAGATGTAGACGGGTGTTACCAAGGTTACGGCTAGCGCCGCCAACATGGCGCGCGGCAGGGCGGGCGTCACGTCGTCGCCGCGTCGGGTCCGGGCTGCGATTGCGCAGTGGGCATTGCCGATCCCAAATTGTCTCCTATCCTATCGTGTCTAACCTAACATTACTTAGGTACTATATCCGAAACAAGTTGCTTTTTCCCGAGCGCTTTATTCACGAGATCAAAGCACAAAGACGATACCTACTTCTTTGTGCTTCGATCTCGTAAATAAACCTGTACTTACCTAGGTATTTATTAAGTACCTACTATTAAAATTAATGTGTATATAGGAATTACCTATATACACATTATTGTTCATATATAAGTACTAATATTATAAAGATGAAAGATTTGTATGTATGTTTGTAATGCATAAACATAATTTTCGATCAAAAACTTGATCGAAGATCAATATACCTACCTACACGAAATTGCGTTTTCTGAAATAACAAAATAGTTTTATTCACTGCACAATAAAATTCTTACACAGGTTATAACCCTCTAAGCAGAGTAACTTACCTAAAAAAACAACATTTAAAGTCTTTACTTCTAGTTTAGTTTTTACACATCCTTTTATTTAAACCAGAAACAAATGAAGTACCTAGGTAGGTCCTTCATGTTTTTGTAAAATAATCTAACCAACTTTTTCTTATTCAAAAATTCTATAATAGTGATAGTCGGTGTCACTGACATGACAGTGACATCTCTTAGAGATCTGTAGATTTCGATTTCTGATCAGTGTCTGTAGATACTAAATCCAGAAACATAAACGACCTTTGTGTAGTGATGTATTCTTTACATAAAGAATAATTTATTTATTATTTTAAATTAAATAAATGCCGTAAAGCGGGAAAGAATAAGTAATAAATCACCTACCTAAATGATTTTCGACTAGGTAGGTACACAAGAGCATGCGCACTCAGATAAATTCAACAGTCAGGTAGCGTGCAGCTGCTATGTTGTGTCCTGTTCTACCACACGGACCTCGGACGTTCTACTTTCTCTTTCGCACCTATCAAATGGCTAAAACTCCTATAGGTACCAGGTATATATCCTATTCGAGTTACAACTCAAAAACTGAAAAATGCGTGCTAATACCTACACGATATTATACCGCATAACTTCCGACAGGGTAAGCCGATTTTGATCGTTCTTTTTTTATTTTAAAGCTGGTGCTTCCTGTGTGGTCCCAATTTCATCAAAATCGAACGAGCACTTTTTGAGTGACTAGTCCAAAACTGAAAAATGCTTGCTTATAGGTACTACACAATATTATAGTAGCGGGTGAAGACATCGGTGAACATAGGTAGGTACATACACCACAATGACAATTGATCCCATGAGTAAAAAAAAGGTCACTAAAAAGTTAAAACAATTTTTTTTTACCATAAAACGGAACCGACTTCAACACTCAAAAGTATGAAATAGGTAACTTGTCGAATTTTGATATCAGTTACTTTTGAACTATCATGGTACCGACTTCAACAAGTTATTTCATACTTTTGAGTGTTGAAGTCGGTTCCATTTTTTGGCATTTTTTTTTTTGATAGGCAAATGTTCATAGTCATAGGTACCTACCTATTTGTTTATAAATTATATTTGATAAAAAATACGTCTCATCTGGTTATCAGATCGGTGAAGGTCGATCTCCCACCGGCTCTTAAGCCATACTTGAAGAAAACCTAACAAGCTAAAATAGTAAAAGAATACTAATACTTTTCAACAAAAAGGAATAGAATAGTAGGTATTTTTAAGTAGGTACCAATGGAGACGAAGGTCCTCTTTTTTAAAATTGGCTAACGAATAAAGAATTAAACATAAAAACACACTACACTGTAAGTAGGTACCTAGTACCTAAATCGTCAATTTAACTAAGTAGGTAATACCTACCTATAAGTAATAAATACTAACCTGCCTTGCTATCTAAGAATTTGTTATTTTCCAAACTGCGTCTTCTGGTAGGTATGTCTATTCTAGGTAGAAATACCTATTATCGTTTAATTATTGCGGGTAGGTAGTTAAATACCTACCTACCTTAAATAGTGACGAGAACCTAAAAATCGAAGTTCCGATGTATACAATAACATTAATAAACGATGTCATTAATGCTAAGCACATAGGTAGTTAGCATTCACAAGTCCTACGTCACCTAAACAAAATTTAAACACAACAGCATCTTGTGCTAGGTAAAAGCCGGTACACGTAGGTGTACCTATGAAGCAAAGTAATCATACAGCAATAAACTTTACATTTAGCAGGTAGTATAGGTTACTTACAGTATATTTATAGACCTACTGATTAGGTATCTAGGTAGGCACTCGCCTACATCAAACACCATTGTGTATGGAGAAAAAACATTATCAAAGAAAGGTAAACAATACTTATAGGTACAAAATTCGGTCGGGATTATAAGTACCTCGTTAGTAAACATATCAATGCATACTTTATATGTGTACACTTTAATTCAATATATACCTAGTTTATTTCTTAATTAGGAATCCTAGTGCAATGAAACCCTTGATTAGTAATAAAATTCGTACCTATACCTAAGTAAACATATTGTAAATACACACTGGTTAAACCGCACGTACCTATGTTTAGTTTCTTACGTACCTATATTATACGAGTAAGTGTCTAAGTAGGTTCTAATATTATCATTAATATCGGATACGGGCTCGAATATACTTGAATTAAATACTTGAAAATGGCAACGTAGGTACGTATGAGCATATTACAATCTGAGTAAATTATTCACATAATACGTTTCTTTTAAAATGTACGAAAAAGCTATTCTGAAGACGCGTGTGCGGGCACGACAATGTCGAGAAAAATAATAAGCACGTGGATATACTCTGGACGTGGCTAAAAATAACGTAGCCTTTTCTAAAATGTCGGTCAAGCACGTAATCGTAGAAAATCGTAATATAAAATAGTGTTTTACTCACGTTTGTTTTCAGCAGATGAACACAATTTTCACGGGAGTACGGCAAGCTCAACTCTCGAAGCGCGATTGTGATGAACTGAACTGAACTGACTTGGTTTATTGAAATGAAAAGTGGCTCTGGCTTCTCCCTGATTTGGTTCTGATAAGTGTTGCCAGATGTAAGAGATCTTATAGTACACCTGTTATTCGCACAAAATTAACATTCTTGTTAAATCTGCTTTGTAATGTAGGTATCTGGCAACTGTTACAACTAAGGTTGGGGTGCAATGGCATTCTGATTAAATATTTGTTTTTTTTTTAATATGTTAATGGAGTAGCATCGAAACTAAATTGAAGGAACTCAATATGTCGGTATCTTTTAAAAAAATAATGTTCTACACAATGATTTTCTTTTTTCACATTTTATAAGTTTGCGTTTGACAACTGTCTCAATTATATGTTTATTCTACAGGTTTTTATGACAAATAACTTGTAGCTATTCTTAATAATTAACTTGTATTACCATGGATGTGCAAGAATGTGAGGTGTGTATCTAGAATGTAGAAGCCAAGCGCCAAAAATACTAAACAAAAATTCTTTAAAATTAACAATAATTATAGAGTCAGACATGGACTACTTTTCAGAAACGTATATTTAGACACAACCGTTAAAAGAACGCGTGTATGCAAATAAACTAAATAGTACGCAATGCGAATATTTGTACACCAAAAAAGCATTTTGCCATGCGTTGTGTAACTTTTGCCTTCCTTGCCACGCAACGAGCGCAGGCCACCCTACCCGCACCCCGCACCGCACCGGCCGGTTGGCGCGAAAGCCGCGAACTCGAGAAGACATCGGCATGCGGCAGCGTATTTTGTGTGGCATCGTTTTGTTTTGTTTGAATATCAATGGCCTCGTACCATCCCTTATGAACATTGCGGTGAGAGTAATAGTATCGTGTATAGTACGTAGTAATAGTACTTCAGTGCTTATGGAGCGGTACAATGTTTTCGCATCAGATACTTAGAGTAAAAGAGAATTGACAACTTGACAAGATACATTTTAGTGGTGCAGGGGAGAAAGAAAGAGTTTTAATGTATACTAATATTATAAAGAGGACAGATTAGATCGTTTGTTTGTTTGCATTGAATGGGCTTCGAAACTACTGAAACGATTTGATAAGCTCTTAAACAATTGGGAAGCTACACTATCCCCGGGTAACACAGACTATATTATATTTTCAATAAAACTAGATATCCTTATAATTTTTAATTTTGAAATGTTTAACCCGTGCGAAGCCGGGGCGGACCATTAGTAATAAATAAAAAGAGGCGAGAACTTACGTGATATTTCATGAACATATTACGTGCGACCAACAGGTTGGAGTAGGTATATAATATTTATTCCCAAATCTTTACAATGGAGGCGCATTCATACGATTGTTACATTCAAGGTGAAGAGAAAGAAGATCATTGTACAGTGGTAAAAAAAGGGTTAAAATATGCCACATTTTATTTATCACACGATGCAACAAACATGACTGTGGCAAAAAAAACAATCTGGGATGATTTTTCACACAAGTATGTTTGTTTCATTATGTAACCGTAGTGCCATAGGTAATAATAATGTTGGTGCCAAAGGCAATTTGCAGTAATTACGCCCCGAGGGACTGCCCCTTAAAAAAGCAATCAATTCTATTTTAGTTTGCATTCCGAAATACTTTAGTCTTCGTCGAGCTATGAGTGTCAAGTAAATTTGGGTTCTGGAAATGACAGATCAATGTCAAGTAGAGTAGAGAAGGATTTTTCCAGGTCTTAGAACATTTACCACTGCTCTAAGTCCCTGGGTAATAAAATCCAATCAAAAGATGAAATAGTGCCGGTTCAAAACTTCATGCACCACCACTGAGGTACTATTACTACCTTATATAATTACGTAGTAAAAGTAAATCAGTGTGCACCATTGTGTGATTGGAGATTTAGAATGCGAGGATGTCTAAAAAGGATCGAAATTCGCTGTAAAGGAACGCAAATGTTAATTAATAATAATAATACCGAAATATCCTAAATATTCCGAGACAAAGTAATTACGATAAAAATAACAAATACTTGTTATTTTATATACATTATATAAATATATTATATATATAATATACATTATAAATTGATGTATGTTTGCAGTAAGATATGTTAGACAGCACTTTGCAGACAAAACATCTTTAGGTAATTTTATTTTTGTTTCACTCAAAAAGTACAGAATTAGTAACAAGCTAAAAAGTAGAGGGCAGTTTGGTACATATATTTACAGCATTACCTACTGTACTATAGTTCAGTTTAATATAGTACGTGGGGTGCAGAAAAAGTTTCCGGAATGAATAATGAAAATATACTATAAAAGGTAAAAACGGAATTTATTGTTTCTCAAAATTTTTTCCCATAGCGTAAATGCACTTTTTCGTTCGGAAAAACCAATTTTGAAAACGTGCCACTCCTCCGTGGTGACCTCAGAAACGTGTTTTTCATACTCTTCGACAGCCTCTTCTGGTGATGAAAATCGTTGACCGCGTAATTGGTTCGTGAGCACAGCTTTCTCACACCCAAATGTTTGTGAAGGATTAATTGTATTTGACTCATGTCTAAGGATGCGCGAATCTTATGGTTGGTCACATGCCTATCTGTTTCAATTATACGGCGCACAGCATCAGTTTTTCTTTTTAGCAGCGGTGGACGGGCGACCATCGCGAGATTCGTCACGGAAATTGACGCGACTGCGCTTGAATTCTGCAAACCAGCTATAAATAGTCGTCTTGCATAGTGCTTTCAAAGCCAAAAGCAGATTGAAGCCGAGAGATGCTCTGTTGAGCTGTCAAATTACACTTAAATCGTAGAAAATCATACTACGAAAATTTTCCAGAGTAAAATCCATGTTAATGTAGACACGCAATTTTTAAAATGGCGCCACAATGTTAATACTTTTTTTTTATTACAAGAAAGTGTACAATTTATTTACAAACTAAAATAACATAACTAAATATAATTATAATCGTTGGCTTATCCGTTACTTTGTGTCTTCACAGAAGCTACACTAAGAAATCAGTTTCTTTTGTTGTAGTTTCTGCTTATCCTTCAAGTGTGCCATAAATTATAAAAAGTACATTACTGTGTGTAACACAACTGCACGTGAAAATTATTTTTTTACTGTAAGGTTAATGACAAATTATTATACAAAAATAATATAATATTTTTGAATGCTGTAATTACTTCTTAAATATTGTTTATATAAGGATCCGGATACTTTTAATGTGACCCATGTTTAAAAGTATATTTTCAAAAGTCCTTATAGGTGTGCCAGCTGGTAGCGGTGTCGCTAGAGGTGAAATATTACCAAATATACAAAAAGGAACGAAATGAACGCACGCAAGATGAGAACGAAAAGGGAACGCATGACTGTAAAATAGAACGCAAAATGTTCCAAAAGGAACGATCTGGCAACGCTGGAAACGACGGCGGCAAAATTAAGGCAATTGTCGTCATTTTGATTTAGTCGAATAATAGCAGCGAGCGAGGCTGCTCGTGATATTAGTGTTTATAAATGCCGAGCTGTGTGTTCCGAAAATGCAAAAACTATGGTACAAAGGCAAAAAAGGATGAAGGAGTTACATACCACACGTAAGTACATAAAAACACCTAAAAATTTACGTTTTATTTCGAAATTACAGCAAATTATCGGTAAATTATCAAATGCTAAAAAGAGATAGAGAATACGACGACCGCAGCGCGATAGAGACAGTGTGCGGCGGGCGTGAGTCATAGAGTAATCGATCAGGGTTGCGTTTCATATTGAGCTCACAGTGCACACGTTCGTACGTAAGGATTTAGCTGTTCCGATAAGGTAGATGTCGCACAAGCGCGCGGAAACTGAAGTCAATTGTAGTTAATTTCATTACGACGCGTCTTTCAAGCGCACGTCTAAACATATAGCTATTCTTTTCTATATTATTTGTACCGTATTATCTGTCGCAGTAAGCATGTTTATGTAGTAAAGGAACAAAATCTGAGCACCATGCAGTATGAATATACGTCACCTTTAGTAAAACATCATTGGTTCCGAGATGAATTTAGTACTGACAGTGCTGACGCTCGTAAGCAAATCGGAACGCCTTTTTGTAAGTGAATGCGCGCGAATTCTTTAAATGTAAGTTCCCATTAAATTCATATTAAGGTGGTTCGATATCCATACAAAGATATTTTCCCATTTATGTAAAAAGAGATTATAATTTTATATTGATTAAACTGTGGTTGGTTTTGAAATTAGTCTTTATTTGCGCCAAATCATATAAAATTGATGCAAATTGTGGAATAATAGCAGAAACAACACCGAAATTTCTATTAATTTTGTCACTATTGAGTGACCACAGATAGTGTCGTAGTTGTAATACGCGTGTATAAATACTACAATGCTATGTATGCGATGAGACGTTGTCAGCTCGTATGCGGCGTTGCAGTTCTCCGTCTTGGCCGAAACCAATAATATTATATTATATGAGTTAGATGTCGCACAAGCGCGTGGAAACTGAGGCGGCAAAATTTAGTCAATTGTAATCATTTTGGTTTAGTCGTATAATAGCAGCGAGCGAGGCTGCTCGTGACATTATTGCGATAGAAATGCCGAGCTGTGTGTTCCGAAAATGCAAAACCTATTATACAAAGTTAAAAAAGGATGAAGGTGTTACGTACCACTCGTAAGTACATAAAAATACCTAATAATTTACGTGTTATTTCGAAATTACAGCAAATCATCGGTAAATTATCAAATATTTTAAATGATGCTAAAAAGGGATAGAGAATATTGACGACGACCGCATCGCGATAGGGACAGACAGTGTGCGGCCGGCGTGAGTCATAGAGTAGAGAAGTATTCAGAAGCGATTTCGTAGGCATAAGTTGACCTACAAATTCTAATAGATTAGCACCGTAAACTTCATTGGCCGAAACAAATACAATTACCGGTGTGTTTAAATGTATGTAAGTGTATATATATACTAGTATTTGGGTGGCGCGCGGGCTGCGAGCAGCCCGCGTTATCGATGTGCATTAGTATTATTAACAAAAATGTCGTTGCAGTTGCTAAAAAGATATAAAATTCTCATGCAAATCGAATAACTCACAGTTACATCTATTTCAGTAGAAAGTGTGAGCAGGGTTACCATGTGCAAGTTGATTTTTTTAATTAAATTTTAGTCGCGGTAAAACCGGACCAAGATTCTAAACGACTTTTGTTAAAGGACCCCACCTCTAAGTGCAGTGGTTAACGTGGGCAGTTGCCTCGGAGACCAGCTCGATATGTGAAAATACTCGTTATCCGGAACTCGGCCTTCGGCCTCGTTAGAGACTCCCATATGGTACGTTGAAGCGTTACACCTCATTCAAGCTCGGCCTTCGGCCTCGCAGATTTGAAGCTCGGCCTTCGGCCTCGCAGGTTTGAAGCTCGGCCTTCGGCCTCGCGGTGGTAAAGACAGCTTCTTCAAGTTCAGTACAAAGTGAGAACAGAGTTACCATATGCAAGTTTATTTTTTTCATTAAAATTTTAGTCGAGGTAAAATCGCACAAAGAATTTAAACGACTTTTGTTAAGGGACCCTACCTCTAATTGTAGTAAATAACGTGGGCAGTTACATTGGAGACCAGCTCGAGATGTGAAAAAAACTCCCCATCCGGGACTCGGCCTTCGGCCTCGTTAGCGACTTCCATAGGATGCGTTAATGAGGTACACCCCATTCGGAACTCGGCCTTCGGCCTCGTAAGTTACTAACACGGCTCGGCCTGCGGCCTCGCGGAGGCCACGAAAGCTCGGCCTCCGGCCTCGCAGGTTTGAAGCTCGGCCTTCGGCCTCGCGGTGTTTAAGACTCGGCCTGCGGCCTCGCAAGTTTTACAAAGGGAATGTTTATAACCTGTTCTCAATGACGGCCAGCTCGGCCTGCGGCCCCGCAGGCCTACAGCTCGGCCTCCGGCCTCGCTAGGGTGGAGCTCGGCCTTCGGCCTCGCCTCCACAGCTCGGCCTGCGGCCTCGCTCGATTGCAGCTCGGCCTACGGCCTCGCAAAGGGAATGTAGTTTCGCCACCAAAGTTCCGCATTCCGTAAAAAAAAAAAAACAAATGACGTCATCAAAATACTTTTTTTTTATATTCAGAATCAGGGACCCCAAATCTCCTTAAATACCTAATTTCAGCCAGATCGGAGCAACTTGGATTTTGGTATTGTATGGGAGAACCTCTTTTTTGTTCAGGAGGGTAATTTTTTTTTAATTTTCTAAAAGGTTCCCAGGGTTTTAATCATTTTTAGTTTTGACACCTACCCCTCATCGATTATAGTTTCCGAGATCCCTACACCTGTTCCATGAAGGAAACCAAAAATGCCACTTTTCGGATTTTTCTGGGGGTCACGTGAGCACTCTCTATACAGTCCACACCATAATTTCAACCCAAAAATACTCCTTCTGGGAGAACAATGATGTCAGTGAGTGAATCAATCAGTGGGTCTTCAGCTTTATATAATATGACTAGGTGTTGGGTGGTGCGCGGGCTGCGAGCAGCCCGCGTTATCGATGTGCATTAGTATTATTAACAAAAATGTCATTGCAGTTAAAAAAAATATATATAATTCTCATACAAGTCGAATCAATGACAGTTTTTTCTAAATCAGTACAAAGTGTGGCAGGGTTACCATGTGCAAGTTGATTTTTTTGATAAAATTTTAGTCGCGGTAAAATCGGACCAAGGTTTGTTAACGACTATTGTTAAGGGACCATACCTCTAAGTGCAGTGGTTAACGTGGGCAGTTGCCTCGGAGACCAGCTCGAGATGTGGAATAAACTCCCCATTCGAGACTCGGCCTTCGGCCTCGTTAGTGACTCGACTAAGGAATGTAAACGCGTAACACCCCATTCGTAAGTGACTAACACGGCTCGGCCTACGGCCTCGCGGAGGCCACGCTCGGCCTTCGGCCTCGCGGGCTGAAAGCTCGGCCTTCGGCCTCGCAGGTTTGAAGCTCGGCCTGCGGCCTCGCAACCGAGGCGTTGTATCGCTAGCGAAAATCCCCATCCAGTAAATTTAAAAATTCTCATGCAAGTCGAACTGACAGATACTTTTAGTTCCCGTGAGCAGTTGCATTAAAGACCAGCTCGAGATGTGGTAAAAACTCCCCATCCGGGACTCGGCCTTCGGCCTCGTTAGCGACTTCCATAGGATGCGTTAATGAGGTACACCCCATTCGGAACTCGGCCTTCGGCCTCGTAAGTTACTAAAACGGCTCGGCCTACGGCCTCGCGGAGGCCACGCTCGGCCTTCGGCCTCGCGGGCCGAAAGCTCGGCCTCCGGCCTCGCAGGTTTGGAGCTCGGCCTTCGGCCTCGCGGTGTTTAAGGCTCGGCCTGCGGCCTCGCAAGTTACAAAGGGAATGTTTTTAAGCTGTTCCCAATGACGGCCAGCTCGGCCTTCGGCCTCGCAGGCCTACAGCTCGGCCTCCGGCCTCGCTAGGGTGGAGCTCGGCCTTCGGCCTCGCCTCCACAGCTCGGCCTGCGGCCTCGCAAAGAGAATGTGGTTTCGCTACCAAAAATCCGTATCCAGTAAAAAAAAAACTAATGACGTCATCAAAAAACTTTTTTCATATTTCGAACCAGGGACCCCAAATCTCCCTAAATACTTAATTTCAGTCAGATCGGAGCAACTTGAATTTTGGTATCCGGTTCGAAGGACCAATTTGCAATTTTTGACAAAAACCACAAATTTCCCTACCAAACCTCTATGACATTTGTTCAAACCCCCCATACATATCGATAACGGTTTAGGAGTTGCGATCGTTTTAAATTTGTATGGGAGAACCTCTTTTTTGTTTGGGAGGGTAATTTTTTTTCAATTTTTCAAAAGGGTCCTAGGGTTTTAGTCATTTTTAGTTTAAACACATACCCCCCATCGATTATCGTTTTCGAGATCCCTACACCAGTTCCATCAAGGAAACCAAAAATGACACTTTTCGGATTTTTCCCAAAGTCACGTGGGCACTCTCTATACAGTCCATTATATAATTTTAACCCAAAAACACTCCTTCTGGGAGAACAATGATGTCAGTCAGTCAGTCAATCAGTGGTAGAGCAGCTTTATATATTATAATGACTAGGTGTTCAGTGGTGCGCGGGCTGCGAGCAGCCCGCGTTATCGATGTGCATTAGTAACTTTTATCAAACTGGTAATTGCAGTTAAAAAAATATATAAAATTCTCATACAAATCGAGTAAGTGACAGTTTCTTCTAGTTCAGTACAAAGTGTGAGCAGGGTTACCATGTGCAAGTTGATTTTTTTGATAAAATTTTAGTTGCTGTAAAATCGCACCAAGATTGTAAACGACTTTTGTTAAGGGACCATACCTCTAAGTGCAGTGGTTAACGTGGGCAGTTGCCTCGGAGACCAGCTCGAGATGTGGAAAAAAAACTCCCCATTCGGGACTCGGCCTTCGGCCTCGTTAGCGACTCACCTGAGGGACGTTGATTCGTTACACCCCATTCGGAACTCGGCCTTCGGCCTCGTAAGTGACTAACACGGCTCGGCCTACGGCCTCGCGGAGGCCACGCTCGGCCTTCGGCCTCGCGGGCCGAAAGCTCGGCCTTCGGCCTCGCCCTCGAAGCTCGGCCTTCGGCCTCGCAGGTTTGAAGCTCGGCCTGCGGCCTCGCAGCCGTAGCGTTGTATCGCCAGCGAAAATCCCCATCCAGTAAAAAAAAAAAAAATGACGTCATCCAAAATTTTTTTTTATATTTGGAATCAGGGACTCCCAATGTTCCTAAATACCAAATTTCAGCCAGATCAGACAAATTTGGATTTTGGTATCCGGGTCGAAGGACCAATTTTTAATTTTTGACAGAAACCTCGAATTCCCCTACAAACCCTCTATAACATTTGTTCGATACCCCCATACCTACCTATAACGGTTCCGGAGTTGCGATCGTTTTAATTTTGTATGGGAGAACCTCTTTTTTGTTCGGGAGGGTAATTTTTTTTCAACTTTTTAAAAGGATCCCAGGGTTTTAGTCATTTTTAGTTTTGACACCTACCCCCCATCGATTATAGTTTCCGAGATCCCTACACCAGTTCCATGATGGAAACCAAAAATGACACTTTTCGGATTTTTCTGGAGGTCACGGGAACTTTCTCTACACTTTTTCCCTACATCACAAACACCCCCCATAGCTCCTTCTAGGAGAACAATTATGTCAATCAGTCAGTCAGTCAGTGAGTGAGTCAGTGGTAATCGAGCTTTATATATATACTAGGTATTGGGTGGTGCGCGGGCTGCGAGCAGCCCGCGTTATCGATGTGCATTTGTATTTTTAATTGAAGTTTTAGTTGCAGTTTATAAATTATATAAAACTGTCATACAAGTCGAGTAAGTGACAGTTTCTTCTAGTTCAGTACAAAGTGTGGGCAGTGTTACCATGTGCAAGTTGATTTTTTTGATAAAATTTTAGTCGCTGTAAAATCGCCCCAAGATTGTAATCGAGTTTTGTTAAAGGACCATACCTCTAAGTGCAGTGGTTAACGTGGGCAGTTGCCTCGGAGACCAGCTCGAGAAGTAAAAAAAAACTCCCCATTCGGGACTCGGCCTTCGGCCTCGTTAGTGACTCTCCTAAGGAATGTAAATGCGTAACACCCCATTCGGAACTCGGCCTTCGGCCTCGTAAGTGACTAACATGGCTCGGCCTACGGCCTCGTGGAGGCCACGCTCGGCCTTCGGCCTCGCGGGCCGAAAGCTCGGCCTTCGGCCTCGCCCTGGAAGCTCGGCCTTCGGCCTCGCAGGTTTGAAGCTCGGCCTGCGGCCTCGCAGCCGTGGCGTTGTATCGCCAGCGAAAATCCCCATACAGTAAAAAAAAAAAAAATGACGTCATCCAAAAAATTTTTTTATATTTAAAATCAGGGACCCCCAATCTCCCTAAATACCAAATTTCAGCCAGATCAGACAAACTTGGATTTTGGTATCCGGGTCGAAGGACCAATTTGCAATTTTTGACTAAAAACCCAAATTCTCCTACAAACCCTCTATAATATTTGTTCAAACCCCCCATACCCACCTATAATGGTTCCGGAGCTGCGGTCGTTTTAAATTTGTATGGGAGAACCTCTTTTTTGTTTGGGAGGGTAATTTTTTTTCAACTTTTTAAAAGGATCCCAGGGTTTTAGTCATTTTTAGTTTTGACACCAACCCCCCATCGATTATAGTTTCCGAGATCCCTACACCAGTTCCATGATGGAAACCAAAAATGACACTTTTCGGATTTTTCTGGAGGTCACGGGAACTTCCTCTACACTTTTTCCCTACATCACAAACACCCCCCATAGCTCCTTCTAGGAGAACAATTATGTCAATCAGTCAGTCAGTCAGTGAGTGAGTCAGTGGTAATCGAGCTTTATATATATAACTAGTATTTCGGGTGGTGCGCGGGCTGCGAGCAGCCCGCGTTATCGATGTGCATTTGTATTTATTTCAAGATTGTAATTGCAGTTGAAAAAATATATAAAATTCTCATACAAGTAGAGTAAGTGACAGTTTCTTCTAGTTCAGTACAAAGTGTGAGCAGGGTTACCATGTGCAAGTTGATTTTTTTTATTAAATTTTAGTCGCTGTAAAATCGCCCCAAGATTGTAAACGACTTTTGTTCAGGGACCATACCTCTAAGTGCAGTGGTTAACGTGGGCCGTTGCCTCGGAGACCAGCTCGAGATGTTAAAAAAACTCTCCATTCGGGACTCGGCCTTCGGCCTCGTTAGTGACTCTCCTAAGGAATGTAAACGCGTAACACCCCATTCGTAAGTGACTAACACGGCTCGGCCTACGGCCTCGCGGAGGCCACGCTCGGCCTTCGGCCTCGCGGGCCGAAAGCTCGGCCTTCGGCCTCGCAGGTTTGAAGCTCGGCCTGCGGCCTCGCAACCGTGGCGTTGTATCGCCAGCGAAAATCCCCATCCAGTAAATAAAAAGATTAAAAAATTCTCATGCAAGTCGAACAACTGACAGATACTTTTAGTTCCCGTGAGCGGTTGCATCAAAAACCAGCTCAAGATGTGGGAATAACCCCCCATTCGGGACTCGGCCTTCGGCCTCGTTAGTGACTCTCCTAAGGAATGTAAATGCGTAACACCCCATTCGGAACTCGGCCTACGGCCTCGTAAGTGACTAACACGGCTCGGCCTGCGGCCTCGCGGAGGCCACGCTCGGCCTTCGGCCTCGCGGGCCGAAAGCTCGGCCTTCGGCCTCGCCCTCGAAGCTCGGCCTTCGGCCTCGCAGGTTTGAAGCTCGGCCTGCGGCCTCGCAGCCGTGGCGTTGTATCGCCAGCAAAAATCCCCATCCATTAAAAAAAAAACAAATGACGTCATCCAAAAATTTTTTTCATATTTGGAATCAGGGACCCCCAATCTCCCTAAATACCAAATTTCAGCCAGATCGGAGCAACTTGGATTTTGGTATCCGGGTCGAAGGACCAATTTTCAATTTTCGACTAAAACCCCAAATTCTCCTACAAACCCTCTATAATATTTGTTCGAACCCCCCATACCCACCTATAACGGTTCCGGAGCTGCGGTCGTTTGAAATTTGTATGGGAGAACCTCTTTTTTGTTTGGGAGGGTAATTTTTTTTCATTTTTCCAAAAAGGTCCCAGGGTTTTAGTCATTTTTAGTTTTTGCACCTACCCCCCATCGATTATGGTTTCCGAGATCCGTACACCAGTTCCATCAAGGAAACCAAAAATGACACTTTTCGGATTTTTCTGGTAGTCATGGGAACCTCCTCTATACTTTTCCCCTACACTACAAACACCCCCCATCGCTCCTTCTGGGAGAACAATGATGTCAATGAGTGAGTGAGTCAGTGGTAATCGAACTTTATATAATATAACTAGTATTTCGGGTGGTGCGCGGGCTGCGAGCAGCCCGCGTTATCGATTTGCATTAGTAATATTTATCAAGACTTGTAGTTGCAGTTTAAAAAATATATTAAATTCTCATACAAGTCCAGTAAGTGACAGTTTCTTCTAGTTCAGTACAAAGTGTGAGCAGGGTTACCATGTGAAAGTTGATTTTTTCGATAAAATTTTAGTCGATGTAAAATCGCCCCAAGATTGTAATCGAGTTTTGTTAAGGGACCATACCTCTAAGTGCAGTGGTTAACGTGGGCCGTTGCCTCGGAGACCAGCTCGAGATGTGGAAAAAGCTCCCCATTCGGGACTCGGCCTTCGGCCTCGTTAGTGACTCTCCTAAGGAATGTAAACGCGTAACACCCCATTCGTAAGTGACTAACACGGCTCGGCCTACGGCCTCGCGGAGGCCACGCTCGGCCTTCGGCCTCGCGGGCCGAAATTTTGGCCTTCGGCCTCGCAGGTTTGAAGCTCGGCCTGCGGCCTCGCAACCGTGGCGTTGTATCGCCAGCGAAAATCCCTATCCAGTAAATAAAAAGATTTAAAAGTTCTCATGCAAGTCAAACAACTGACAGATACTTTTAGTTCCCGTGAGCGGTTGCATCAAAGATTAGCTCGAGATGTGGAAAAAAAACTCCCCATTCGGGACTCGGCCTTCGGCCTCGTTAGTGACTCTCCTAAGGAATGTAAATGCGTAACACCCCATTCGGAACTCGGCCTTCGGCCTCGTAAGTGACTAACGCGGCTCGGCCTGCGGCCTCGCGTAGGCCACGCTCGGCCTTCGGCCTCGCGGGCCGAAAGCTCGGCCTTCGGCCTCGCAGGTTTGAAGCTCGGCCTGCGGCCTCGCAAATAAGAAGAGGTTTCGCCATCAAAAATCCCCATCCAGTAAAAAAAAAACAAATGACGTCATCCAAAAATTTTTTTCATATTTGGAATCAGGGACCCTCAATCTCCCTAAATACCAAATTTCAGCGAAATCGGAACAACTTGAATTTTGGTATCCGGGTCGAAGGACCAATTTTCAATTTTTGACAGAAACCTCAAATTTTCCTACAAACCCTCTATAACATTTGTTCGAACCCCCCATACCCACCTATAACGGTTCGGGAGCTGCGGTCGTTTTAAATTTGTATGGGAGAACCTCTTTTTTGTTTGGGAGGGTAATTTTTTTTCAACTTTTTAAAAGGATCCCAGGGTTTTAGTCATTTTTAGTTTTGACACCAACCCCCCATCGATTATAGTTTCCGAGATCCCTACACCAGTTCCATGATGGAAACCAAAAATGACACTTTTCGGATTTTTCTGGAGGTCACGGGAACCTCCTCTACACTTTTCCCCTACACCACAAACACCCCCCATCGCTCCTTCTAGGAGAACAATTCTGTCAATCAGTGAGTCAGTGAGTCAGTCAATCAGTCAGTGGTAATCGAGCTTTATATATATATAAAAACTAGTATTTGGGTGGCGCGCGGGCTGCGAGCAGCCCGCGTTATCGATGTGCATTAGTATTATTAACAAAAATGTCGTTGCAGTTGCTACAAAGATATAAAATTCTCATGCAAATCGAATATAACTCACAGTTACATCTAATTCAGTAAAAAGTGTGAGCAGGGTTACCATGTGCAAGTTGATTTTTTTTGATAAAATTTAAGTCGCTGTAAAATCGCACCAAGATTGTAAACGACTTTTGTGAAGGTACCATACCTCTAAGTGCAGTGGTTAACGTGGGCAGTTGCCTCGGAGACCAGCTCGAGATGTGGAAAAAAAACTCCCCATTCGGGACTCGGCCTTCGGCCTCGTTAGTGACTCTCCTAAGGAATAAAAACGCGTAACACCCCATTCGTAAGTGACTAACACGGCTCGGCCTACGGCGTCGCGGAGGCCACGCTCGGCCTTCGGCCTCGCGGGCCGAAAGCTCGGCCTTCGGCCTCGCAGGTTTGAAGCTCGGCCTGCGGCCTCGCAACCGTGGCGTTGTATCGCCAGCGAAAACCCCCATCCAGTAAATAAAAAGATTTAAAAATTCTCATGCAAGTCGAACAACTGACAGATACTTTTAGTTCCCGTGAGCGGTTGCATCAAAGACCAGCTCGAGATGTGGAAAAAAAACTCCCCATTCGGGACTCGGCCTTCGGCCTCGTTAGTGACTCTCCTAAGGAATGTTAATGCGTAACACCCCATTCGGAACTCGGCCTTCGGCCTCGTAAGTGACTAACACGGCTCGGCCTACGGCCTCGCGGAGGCCACGCTCGGCCTTCGGCCTCGCGGGCCGAAAGCTCGGCCTTCGGCCTCGCCCTCGAAGCTCGGCCTTCGGCCTCGCAGGTTTGAAGCTCGGCCTGCGGCCTCGCAAATAAGAAGTGGTTTCGCCATCAAAAATCCCCATCCAGTAAAAAAAAAACAAATGACGTCATCCAAAAATTTTTTTCATATTCGGAATCAGGGACCCCCAATCTCCCTAAATACTAAATTTCAGCCAGATCAGAGCAACTTGGATTTTGGTATCCGGGTCGAAGGACCAATTTTCAATTTTTGACAGAAACCTCAAATTCCCCTACAAACCCTCTATAACATTTGTTTGAACGTCCCATACCCACCTATAACGGTTCCGGAGTTGCGGTCGTTTTAAATTTGTATGGGAGAACCTCTTTTTTGTTTGGGAGGGTAATTTTTTTTCAGTTTTCCAAAAGGGTCCCAGGGTTTTAGTCATTTTTAGTTTTGGCACCTACCCCCCATCGATTATGGTTTCCGAGATCCGTACACCAGTTCCATCAAGGAAACCAAAAATGACACTTTTCGGATTTTTCTGGTGGTCATAGGAACCTCCTCTACACTTTTCCCCTACATCACAAACACCCCCCATCGCTCCTTCTGGGAGAACAATGATGTCAATGAGTCAGTGAGTGAGTGAGTCAGTGGTAATCGAACTTTATATAATATAACTAGTATTTCGGGTGGTGCGCGGGCTGCGAGCAGCCCGCGTTATCGATGTGCATTAGTAATATTTATCAAGATTTGTAGTTGCAGTTGAAAAAATATATAAAAATTCTCATACAAGTCGAGAAAGGGACAGTTTCTTCTAGTTCAGTACAAAGCGTGAGCAGGGTTACCATGTGCAAGTTGATTTTTTTGATAAAATTTTAGTCGCTGTAAAATCGCCCCAAGATTGTAATCGAGTTTTGTTGAGGGACCATACCTCTAAGTGCAGTGGTTAACGTGGGCCGTTGCCTCGGAGACCAGCTCGAGATGTGGAAAAAGCTCCCCATTCGGGACTCGGCCTTCGGCCTCGTTAGTGACTCTCCTAAGGAATGTAAACGCGTAACACCCCATTCGTAAGTGACTAACACGGCTCGGCCTACGGCCTCGCGGAGGCCACGCTCGGCCTTCGGCCTCGCGGGCCGAAAGCTCGGCCTTCGGCCTCGCAGGTTTGAAGCTCGGCCTGCGGCCTCGCAACCGTGACGTTGTATCGTCAGCGAAAATCCCCATCCAGTAAATTTTTTAAAAATTCTCATGCAAGACGAACAACTGACACATACTTTTAGTTCCCGTGAGCGGTTGCATCAAAGACCAGCTCGAGATGAGGAAAAAAAACTCCCCATCCGGGACTCGGCCTTCGGCCTCGTTAGCGACTCACCTGAGGGTCGTTAATTCGTTACACCCCATTCGGAACTCGGCCTTCGGCCTCGTAAGTGACTAACACGGCTCGGCCTGCGGCCTCGCGGAGGCCACGCTCGGCCTTCGGCCTCGCGGGCCGAAAGCTCGGCCTTCGGCCTCGCCCTGGAAGCTCGGCCTTCGGCCTCGCAGGTTTGAAGCTCGGCCTGCGGCCTCGCAAATAAGAAGTGGTTTCGCCATCAAAAATCCCCATCCAGTAAAAAAAAAACAAATGACGTCATCCAAAAATTTTTTTCATATTTGGAATCAGGGACCCCCAATCTCCCTAAATACCAAATTTCAGCCAGATCGGAGCAACTTGAATTTTGGTATCCGGTTCGAAGGACCAATTTTTAATTTTTGACTAAAAGCCCAAATTCTCCTACAAACCCTCTATAACATTTGTTCAAACCCCCCATACCCACCTATAACGGTTCGGGAGCTGCGTTCGTTTTAAATTTGTATGGGAGAACCTCTTTTTTGTTCGGGAGGGTAATTTTTTTTCATTTTTCCAAAAGGGTCCCAGGGTTTTAGTCATTTTTAGTTTTGACACCTACCCCCCATCGATTATGGTTTCCGAGATCCGTACACCAGTTCCATCAAGGAAACCAAAAATGACACTTTTCGGATTTTTCTGGTGGTCATAGGAACCTCCTCTACACTTTTTCCCTACATCACAAACACCCCCCATCGCTCCTGCTGGGAGAACAATGATGTCAATGAGTCAGTGAGTGAGTGAGTCAGTGGTAATCGAACTTTATATAATATAACTAGTATTTCGGATGGTGCGCGGGCTGCGAGCAGCCCGCGTTATCGATGTGCATTAGTAATATTTATCAAGACTTGTAGTTGCAGTTTAAAAAATATATTAATTTCTCATACAAGTCGAGTAAGTGACAGTTTCTTCTAGTTCAGTACAAAGTGTGAGCAGGGTTACCATGTGCAAGTTGATTTTTTTGATAAAATTTTAGTCGCTGTAAAATCGCACCAAGATTGTAAATGACTTTTGTTAAGGGACCATACCTCTAAGTGCAGTGGTTATCGTGGGCAGTTGCCTCGGAGACCAGCTCGAGATGTGGAAAAAAAATTCCCCATTCGAGACTCGGCCTTCGGCCTCGTTAGTGACTCTCCTAAGGAATGTAAATGCGTAACACCCCATTCGGAACTCGGCCTACGGCCTCGCGGAGGACACGCTCGGCCTTCGGCCTCGCGGGCCGAAAGCTCGGCCTTCGGCCTCGCAGGTTTGAAGCTCGGCCTGCGGCCTCGCAACCGTGGCGTTGTATCGCCAGCGAAAATCCCCATCCAGTAAATAAAAAGATTTAAAAGTTCTCATGCAGGTCGAACAACTGACAGATACTTTTAGTTCCCGTGAGCGGTTGCATCAAAGACCAGCTCCAGATGTGGGAAAAACCCCCCATTCGGGACTCGGCCTTCGGCCTCGTTAGTGACTCTCCTAAGGAATGTAAATGCGTAACACTCCATTCGGAACTCGGCCTTCGGCCTCGTAAGTGACTAACACGGCTCGGCCTACGGCCTCGCGGAGGCCACGCTCGGCCTTCGGCCTCGCGGGCCGAAAGCTCGGCCTTCGGCCTCGCCCTCAAAGCTCGGCCTTCGGCCTCGCGGGTTTGAAGCTCGGCCTGCGGCCTCGCAAATAAGAAGTGGTTTCGCTATCAAAAATCCCCATCCATTAAAAAAAAAACAAATGACGTCATCCAAAAATTTTTTTTATATTTGGAATCAGGGACCCCCAATCTCCCTAAATACCAAATTTCAGCCAGATCAGACAAACTTGGATTTTGGTATCCGGGTCGAAGGACCAAATTTCAATTTTTGACAAAAAACTCAAATTCCCCTACAAACCCTCTATAATATTTGTTTAAACCCCCCATACCTACCTATAACGGTTCCGGAGTTGCGGTCGTTTTAAATTTGTATGGGAGAACCTCTTTTTTGTTCGGGAGGGTAATTTTTTTTCAATTTTCCAAAAAGGTCCCAGGGTTTTAGTCATTTTTAGTTTTGACACCTACCCCCCATCGATTATGGTTTCCGAGATCCCTACATCAGTTCCATCAAGGAAACCAAAAATGACACTTTTCGGATTTTTCTGGTGGTCATAGGAACCTCCTCTACACTTTTCCCCTACACCACAAACACCCCCCATCGCTCCTTCTGGGAGAACAATGATGTCAATGAGTGAGTCAGTGAGTCAGTGGTAATCGAACTTTATATAATATAACTAGTATTTGGGTGGTGCGCGGGCTGCGAGCAGCCCGCGTTATCGATGTGCATTTGTATTGTTATCAAAATTTTAGTTGCAGTTTAAAAAATATATATAAAATTCTCATACAAGTCGAGTAAGTGACAGTTTCTTCTAGTTCAGTACAAAGTGTGGGCAGGGTTACCATGTGCAAGTTGATTTTTTTGATAAAATTTTAGTCGCTGTAAAATCGCACCAAGATTGTAAGCGACTTTTGTTAAGGGACCATACCTCTAAGTGCAGTGGTTAACGTGGGCAGTTGCCTCGGAGACCAGCTCGAGATGTGGAAAAAAAACTCCCTATTCGGGACTCGGCCTTCGGCCTCGTTAGTGACTCTCCTAAGGAATGTAAACGCGTAACACCCCATTCGAAAGTGACTAACACGGCTCGGCCTACGGCCTCGCGGAGGCCACGCTCGGTCTTCGGCCTCGCGGGCTGAAAGCTCGGCCTGCGGCCTCGCAACCGTGGCGTTGTATCGCCAGCGAAAATCCCCATCCAGTAAATAAAAAGATTTAAAAATTCTCATGCAACTCGAACAACTGACAGATACTTTTAGTTCCCGTGAGCGGTTGCATCAAAGACCAGCTCGAGATGTGGTAAAAAAACTCCTCATTCGGGACTCGGCCTTCGGCCTCGTTAGTGACTCTCCTAAGGAATGTAAATGCGTAACACCCCATTCGGAACTCGGCCTTCGGCCTCGTAAGTGACTAACACGGCTCGGCCTACGGCCTCGCGAAGGCCACGCTCGGCCTTCGGCCTCGCGGGCCGAAAGCTCGGCCTTCGGCCTCGCCCTCGTAGCTCGGCCTTCGGCCTCGCGGGTTTGAAGCTCGGCCTGCGGCCTCGCAGCCGTGGCGTTGTATCGCCAGCGAAAATCCCCATTTAGTAAAAAAAAACAAATGACGTCATCCAAAAAATTTTTTTATATTTTGAATCAAAGACCCCCAATCTCCCTAAATACTAAATTTCAGCCAGATCGGAGCAACTTGGATTTTGGTATCCGGGTCGAAGGACCAATTTTCAATTTTAGACTAAAACCCCAAATTCTCCTACAAACCCTCTATAACATTTGTTCAAACCCCCCATACCCACCTATAACGGTTCGGGAGCTGCGGTCGTTTTAAATTTGTATGGGAGAACCTCTTTTTTGTTGGGGAGGGTAATTTTTTTTCAACTTTCCAAAAGGGTCCCAGGGTTTTAGTCATTTTTAGTTTTGGCACCTACCCCCCATCGATTATGGTTTTCGAGATCCATACACCAGTTCCATCAAGGAAACCAAAAATGACACTTTTGGGATTTTTCTGGTGGTCATAGGAACCTCCTCTACACTTTTCCCCTACATTACAAACACCCCCCATCGCTCCTTCTGGGAGAACAATGATGTCAATGAGTCAGTGAGTGAGTCAGTGAGTGGTAATCGAGCTTTATATAATATGGTTAACTAGGTGTTGGGTGGTGCGCGGGCTGCGAGCAGCCCGCGTTATCGATGTGCATTTGTAATATTTATCAAGATTCTTAGTTGCAGTTTATAAAAATATATAAAATTCTCATACAAGTCGAGTAAGTGACAGTTTCTCCTAGTTCAGTACAAAATGTCGGCAGGGTTACCATGTGCAAGTTGATTTTTTTGATAAAATTTTAGTCGCTGTAAGATCGCACCAAGATTGTAAACGACTTTTGTTAAGGAACCATACCTCTAAGTGCAGTGGTTGACGTGGGCCGTTGCCTCGGAGACCAGCTCGAGATGTGGAAAAAACCCCCCATTCGGGACTCGGCCTTCGGCCTCGTTAGTGACTCTCCTAAGGAATGTAAACGCGTAACACCCCATTCGTAAGTGACTAACACGGCTCGGCCTACGGCCTCGCGGAGGCCACGCTCGGCCTTCGGCCTCGCGGGCCGAAAGCTCGGCCTTCGGCCTCGCAGGTTTGAAGCTCGGCCTGCGGCCTCGCAAATAAGAAGAGGTTTCGCCATCAAAAATCCCCATCCAGTAAAAAAAAAACAAATGACGTCATCCAAAAATTTTTTTCATATTTGGAATCAGGGACCCTCAATCTCCCTAAATACCAAATTTCAGCGAAATCGGAACAACTTGAATTTTGGTATCCGGGTCGAAGGACCAATTTTCAATTTTTGACAGAAACCTCAAATTTTCCTACAAACCCTCTATAACATTTGTTCGAACCCCCCATACCCACCTATAACGGTTCGGGAGCTGCGGTCGTTTTAAATTTGTATGGGAGAACCTCTTTTTTGTTTGGGAGGGTAATTTTTTTTCAACTTTTTAAAAGGATCCCAGGGTTTTAGTCATTTTTAGTTTTGGCACCTACACCCCATCTATTATGGTTTCCGAGATCTCTACACCAGTTCCATGATGGAAACCGAAAATGACACTTTTCGGATTTTTCTGGAGGTCACGGGAACCTCCTCTACACTTTTCCCCTACACCACAAACACCCCCCATCGCTCCTTCTAGGAGAACAATTCTGTCAATCAGTGAGTCAGTGAGTCAGTCAATCAGTCAGTGGTAATCGAGCTTTATATATATACTAGTATTTGGGTGGCGCGCGGGCTGCGAGCAGCCCGCGTTATCGATGTGCATTAGTATTATTAACAAAAATGTCGTTGCATTTGCTAAAAAGATATAAAATTCTCATGCAAATCGAATAACTCACAGTTTCATCTATTTCAGTAGAAAGTGTGAGCAGGGTTACCATGTGCAAGTTGATTTTTAAAAAAAAATTTTAGTCGCGGTAAAACCGGACCAAGATTGTAAACGACTTTTGTTAAGGGACCCCACCTCTAAGTGCAGTGGTTAACGTGGGCAGTTGCCTCGGAGACCAGCTCGATATGTGAAAATACTCGTTATCCGGAACTCGGCCTTCGGCCTCGTTAGTGACTCCCATAAGGTACGTTGATGCGTTACACCTCATTCGAGCTCGGCCTTCGGCCTCGCAGATTTGAAGCTCGGCCTTCGGCCTCGCAGGTTTGAAGCTCGGCCTTCGGCCTCGCGGTGGTAAAGACAGCTTCTTCAAGTTCAGTACAAAGTGAGAACAGAGTTACCATATGCAAGTTTATTTTTTTCATTAATATTTTAGTCGGGGTAAAATCGCACAAAGAATTTAAACGACTTTTGTTAAGGGACCCTACCTCTAATTGTAGTAAATAACGCGGGCAGTTGCATTGGAGACCAGCTCGAGATGTGGAAAAAACTCCCCATCCGGGACTCGGCCTTCGGCCTCGTTAGCGACTTCCATAGGATGCGTTAATGAGGTACACCCCATTCGGAACTCGGCCTTCGGCCTCGTAAGTTACTAACACGGCTCGGCCTACGGCCTCGCGGAGGCCACGCTCGGCCTTCGGCCTCGCGGGCCGAAAGCTCGGCCTCCGGCCTCGCAGGTTTGAAGCTCGGCCTTCGGCCTCGCGGTGTTTAAAGCTCGGCCTGCGGCCTCGCAAGTTACAAAGGGAATGATTTTAAGCTGTTCCCAATGACGGCCAGCTCGGCCTTCGGCCTCGCAGGCCTACAGCTCGGCCTCCGGCCTCGCTAGGGTGGAGCTCGGCCTTCGGCCTCGCCTCCACAGCTCGGCCTGCGGCCTCGCTCGATTTCAGCTCGGCCTACGGCCTCGCAAAGAGAATGTGGTTTCGCCACCAAAAATCCGCATCCAGTAAAAAAAAAACTAATGACGTCATCAAAAAACTTTTTTCATATTTCGAATCAGGGACCCCAAATCTCCCTAAATACTTAATTTCAGTCAGATCGGAGCAACTTGAATTTTGGTATCCGGTTCGAAGGACCAATTTCAAGTTTTGGACAAAATCCCCAAATTTCCCTACAAACCCTCTATAACATTTGTTCAAACTCCCCATACCTACCTAAAACGGTTCCGGAGTTGCGATCGTTTTAATTTTGTATGGGAGAACCTCTTTTTTAATAGGTAGGGTAATTTTTTTTAACTTTCCAAAAGGGTCCCAGGGTTTTAGTCATTTTTAGTTTTGACACCTACCCTCCATCGGTTATGGTTTCCGAGATCCGTACACCTGTTCCATGAAGAAAACCAAAAATGCCACTTTTCGGATTTTTCTGGGGGTCACGTGGGCACTCTCTATACAGTCCACTATATAATTTCAACCCAAAAACACTCCTTCTGGGAGAACAATTCTGTCAGTGAGTCAATCAGTGGTAATGCAGCTTTATATATTATAACTAGGTGTTGGGTGGTGCGCGGGCTGCGAGCAGCCCGCGTTATCGATGTGCATTTGTATTTTTAATTGAAGTTTTAGTTGCAGTTTATAAATTATATAAAACTGTCATACAAGTCGAGTAAGTGACAGTTTCTTCTAGTTCAGTACAAAGTGTGGGCAGTGTTACCATGTGCAAGTTGATTTTTTTGATAAAATTTTAGTCGCTGTAAAATCGCCCCAAGATTGTAATCGAGTTTTGTTAAAGGACCATACCTCTAAGTGCAGTGGTTAACGTGGGCCGTTGCCTCGGAGACCAGCCCGAGATGTGGAAAAAAAACTCTCCATTCGGGACTCGGCCTTCGGCCTCGTTAGTGACTCTCCTAAGGAATGTAAATGCGTAACACCCCATTCGGAACTCGGCCTACGGCCTCGCGGAGGCCACGCTCGGCCTTCGGCCTCGCGGGCCGAAAGCTCGGCCTTCGGCCTCGCAGGTTTGAAGCTCGGCCTGCGGCCTCGCAACTGTGGCGTTATATCGCCAGCGAAAATCCCCATCCAGTAAATAAAAAGATTTAAAAATTTTCATGCAAGTCGAACAACTGACAGATACTTTTAGTTCCCGTGAGCGGTTGCATCAAAGACCAGCTCGAGATGTAGAAAAAAACTCCCCATTCGGGACTCGGCCTTCGGCCTCGTTAGTGACTCTCCTAAGGAATGTAAATGCGTAACACCCCATTCGGAACTCGGCCTTCGGCCTCGTAAGTGACTAACACGGCTCGGCCTGCGGCCTCGCGGAGGCCACGCTCGGCCTTCGGCCTCGCGGGCCGAAAGCTCGGCCTTCGGCCTCGCCCTGGAAGCTCGGCCTTCGGCCTCGCAGGTTCGAAGCTCGGCCTGCGGCCTCGCAAATAAGAAGTGGTTTCGGCATCAAATATCCCCATCCAATAAAAAAAAAACAAATGACGTCATCCAAAAAATTTTTTCATATTTCGAATCAAGGACCCCCATTCTCCCTACATACCAAATTTCAGCCAGATCAGACAAACTTGGATTTTGGTATCCGGGTCGAAGGACCAATTTTCAATTTTTGACAGAAACCCCAAATTTTCCTACAAACCCTCTATAACATTTGTTCAAACCCCCCATACCCACCTATAACGGTTCGGGAGCTGCGGTCGTTTTAAATTTGTATGGGAGAACCTCTTTTTTGTTTGGGAGGCTAATTTTTTTTCAACTTTCCAAAAGCGTCCCAGGGTTTTAGTCATTTTTAGTTTTGGCACCTACCCCCCATCGATTATGGTTTCCGAGATCCATACACCAGTTCCATCAAGGAAACCAAAAATGACACTTTTCGGATTTTTCTGGAGGTCACGTGGGCACTCTCTATACAGTCCACTATATATTTCTAACCCAAAATCACTCCTTCTGGGAGAACAATTCTGTCAGTGAGTGAGTCAGTGGTAATCGAACTTTATATAATATAACTAGATGTTCGGTTGTGCGCGGGCTGCGAGCAGCCCGCGTTAGCGATGTGCATTTGTATTTTTAATAAAAGTTTTATTCGCAGTTGGTAAAAATATATAAAATTCTCATACAAGTCGAGTAAGTGACAGTTTCTTCTAGTTCAGTACAAAGTGTGAGCAGGGTTACCTTGTGCAAGTTGATTTTTTTTATTAAATTTTAGTCGCTGTAAAATCGCCCCAAGATTGTAAACGACTTTTGTTCAGGGACCATACCTCTAAGTGCAGTGGTTAACGTGGGCCGTTGCCTCGGAGACCAGCCCGAGATGTGGAAAAAAAACTCTCCATTCGGGACTCGGCCTTCGGCCTCGTTAGTGACTCTCCTAAGGAATGTAAACGCGTAACACCCCATTCGTAAGTGACTAACACGGCTCGGCCTACGGCCTCGCGGAGGCCACGCTCGGCCTTCGGCCTCGCGGGCCGAAAGCTCGGCCTTCGGCCTCGCAGGTTTGAAGCTCGGCCTGCGGCCTCGCAACCGTGGCGTTGTATCGCCAGCGAAAATCCCCATCCAGTAAATAAAAAGATTAAAAAATTCTCATGCAAGTCGAACAACTGACAGATACTTTTAGTTCCCGTGAGCGGTTGCATCAAAGACCAGCTCGAGATGTGGAAAAAAAACTTCCCATTCGGGACTCGGCCTTCGGCCTCGTTAGTGACTCTCCTAAGGAATGTTAATGCGTAACACCCCATTTGGAACTCGGCCTTCGGCCTCGTAAGTGACTAACACGGCTCGGCCTGCGGCCTCGCGGAGGCCACGCTCGGCCTTCGGCCTCGCGGGCCGAAAGCTCGGCCTTCGGCCTCGCGCTCCAAGCTCGGCCTTCGGCCTCGCGGGTTTGAAGCTCGGCCTGCGGCCTCGCAGCCGTGGCGTTGTATCGCCAGCGAAAATCCCCATCCAGTAAAAAAAAAAAAAATGACGTCATCCAAAAAATTTTTTTATATTTAGAATCAGGGACCCCCAATCTCCCTAAATACCAAATTTCAGCCAGATCAGACAAACTTGGATTTTGGTATCCGGGTCGAAGGACCAATTTGCAATTTTTGACTAAAAACCCAAATTTTCTTACAAACCCTCTATACTATTTGTTCGAACACCCCATACCCACCTATAACGGTTCCGGAGCTGCGGTCGTTTTAAATTTGTATGGGAGAACCTCTTTTTTGTTTGGGAGGGTAATTTTTTTTCAACTTTCCAAAAAGGTCCCAGGGTTTTAGCCATTTTTAGTTTTGGCACCTACCCCCCATCTATTATAGTTTCCGAGATCCCTACACCAGTTCCACGAAGGAAACCAAAAATGGCACTTTTCGGATTTTTCTGGAGGTCACAGGAACCTCCTCTCCACTTTTCCCCTACATTACAGACACCCCCCATAGCTCCTTCTAGGAGAACAATTATGTCAATGAGTGAGTGAGTCAGTGGTAATCGAACTTTATATAATATAACTAGTATTTCGGGTGGTGCGCGGGCTGCGAGCAGCCCGCGTTATCGATTTGCATTAGTAATATTTATCAAGACTTGTAGTTGCAGTTTAAAAAATATATTAAATTCTCATACAAGTCCAGTAAGTGACAGTTTCTTCTAGTTCAGTACAAAGTGTGAGCAGGGTTACCATGTGAAAGTTGATTTTTTCGATAAAATTTTAGTCGATGTAAAATCGCCCCAAGATTGTAATCGAGTTTTGTTAAGGGACCATACCTCTAAGTGCAGTGGTTAACGTGGGCCGTTGCCTCGGAGACCAGCTCGAGATGTGGAAAAAGCTCCCCATTCGGGACTCGGCCTTCGGCCTCGTTAGTGACTCTCCTAAGGAATGTAAACGCGTAACACCCCATTCGTAAGTGACTAACACGGCTCGGCCTACGGCCTCGCGGAGGCCACGCTCGGCCTTCGGCCTCGCGGGCCGAAATTTTGGCCTTCGGCCTCGCAGGTTTGAAGCTCGGCCTGCGGCCTCGCAACCGTGGCGTTGTATCGCCAGCGAAAATCCCTATCCAGTAAATAAAAAGATTTAAAAGTTCTCATGCAAGTCAAACAACTGACAGATACTTTTAGTTCCCGTGAGCGGTTGCATCAAAGATTAGCTCGAGATGTGGAAAAAAAACTCCCCATTCGGGACTCGGCCTTCGGCCTCGTTAGTGACTCTCCTAAGGAATGTAAATGCGTAACACCCCATTCGGAACTCGGCCTTCGGCCTCGTAAGTGACTAACGCGGCTCGGCCTGCGGCCTCGCGTAGGCCACGCTCGGCCTTCGGCCTCGCGGGCCGAAAGCTCGGCCTTCGGCCTCGCAGGTTTGAAGCTCGGCCTGCGGCCTCGCAAATAAGAAGAGGTTTCGCCATCAAAAATCCCCATCCAGTAAAAAAAAAACAAATGACGTCATCCAAAAATTTTTTTCATATTTGGAATCAGGGACCCTCAATCTCCCTAAATACCAAATTTCAGCGAAATCGGAACAACTTGAATTTTGGTATCCGGGTCGAAGGACCAATTTTCAATTTTTGACAGAAACCTCAAATTTTCCTACAAACCCTCTATAACATTTGTTCGAACCCCCCATACCCACCTATAACGGTTCGGGAGCTGCGGTCGTTTTAAATTTGTATGGGAGAACCTCTTTTTTGTTTGGGAGGGTAATTTTTTTTCAACTTTTTAAAAGGATCCCAGGGTTTTAGTCATTTTTAGTTTTGACACCAACCCCCCATCGATTATAGTTTCCGAGATCCCTACACCAGTTCCATGATGGAAACCAAAAATGACACTTTTCGGATTTTTCTGGAGGTCACGGGAACCTCCTCTACACTTTTCCCCTACACCACAAACACCCCCCATCGCTCCTTCTAGGAGAACAATTCTGTCAATCAGTGAGTCAGTGAGTCAGTCAATCAGTCAGTGGTAATCGAGCTTTATATATATATAAAAACTAGTATTTGGGTGGCGCGCGGGCTGCGAGCAGCCCGCGTTATCGATGTGCATTAGTATTATTAACAAAAATGTCGTTGCAGTTGCTACAAAGATATAAAATTCTCATGCAAATCGAATATAACTCACAGTTACATCTAATTCAGTAAAAAGTGTGAGCAGGGTTACCATGTGCAAGTTGATTTTTTTTGATAAAATTTAAGTCGCTGTAAAATCGCACCAAGATTGTAAACGACTTTTGTGAAGGTACCATACCTCTAAGTGCAGTGGTTAACGTGGGCAGTTGCCTCGGAGACCAGCTCGAGATGTGGAAAAAAAACTCCCCATTCGGGACTCGGCCTTCGGCCTCGTTAGTGACTCTCCTAAGGAATAAAAACGCGTAACACCCCATTCGTAAGTGACTAACACGGCTCGGCCTACGGCGTCGCGGAGGCCACGCTCGGCCTTCGGCCTCGCGGGCCGAAAGCTCGGCCTTCGGCCTCGCAGGTTTGAAGCTCGGCCTGCGGCCTCGCAACCGTGGCGTTGTATCGCCAGCGAAAACCCCCATCCAGTAAATAAAAAGATTTAAAAATTCTCATGCAAGTCGAACAACTGACAGATACTTTTAGTTCCCGTGAGCGGTTGCATCAAAGACCAGCTCGAGATGTGGAAAAAAAACTCCCCATTCGGGACTCGGCCTTCGGCCTCGTTAGTGACTCTCCTAAGGAATGTTAATGCGTAACACCCCATTCGGAACTCGGCCTTCGGCCTCGTAAGTGACTAACACGGCTCGGCCTACGGCCTCGCGGAGGCCACGCTCGGCCTTCGGCCTCGCGGGCCGAAAGCTCGGCCTTCGGCCTCGCCCTCGAAGCTCGGCCTTCGGCCTCGCAGGTTTGAAGCTCGGCCTGCGGCCTCGCAAATAAGAAGTGGTTTCGCCATCAAAAATCCCCATCCAGTAAAAAAAAAACAAATGACGTCATCCAAAAATTTTTTTCATATTCGGAATCAGGGACCCCCAATCTCCCTAAATACTAAATTTCAGCCAGATCAGAGCAACTTGGATTTTGGTATCCGGGTCGAAGGACCAATTTTCAATTTTTGACAGAAACCTCAAATTCCCCTACAAACCCTCTATAACATTTGTTTGAACGTCCCATACCCACCTATAACGGTTCCGGAGTTGCGGTCGTTTTAAATTTGTATGGGAGAACCTCTTTTTTGTTTGGGAGGGTAATTTTTTTTCAGTTTTCCAAAAGGGTCCCAGGGTTTTAGTCATTTTTAGTTTTGGCACCTACCCCCCATCGATTATGGTTTCCGAGATCCGTACACCAGTTCCATCAAGGAAACCAAAAATGACACTTTTCGGATTTTTCTGGTGGTCATAGGAACCTCCTCTACACTTTTCCCCTACATCACAAACACCCCCCATCGCTCCTTCTGGGAGAACAATGATGTCAATGAGTCAGTGAGTGAGTGAGTCAGTGGTAATCGAACTTTATATAATATAACTAGTATTTCGGGTGGTGCGCGGGCTGCGAGCAGCCCGCGTTATCGATGTGCATTAGTAATATTTATCAAGATTTGTAGTTGCAGTTGAAAAAATATATAAAAATTCTCATACAAGTCGAGAAAGGGACAGTTTCTTCTAGTTCAGTACAAAGCGTGAGCAGGGTTACCATGTGCAAGTTGATTTTTTTGATAAAATTTTAGTCGCTGTAAAATCGCCCCAAGATTGTAATCGAGTTTTGTTGAGGGACCATACCTCTAAGTGCAGTGGTTAACGTGGGCCGTTGCCTCGGAGACCAGCTCGAGATGTGGAAAAAGCTCCCCATTCGGGACTCGGCCTTCGGCCTCGTTAGTGACTCTCCTAAGGAATGTAAACGCGTAACACCCCATTCGTAAGTGACTAACACGGCTCGGCCTACGGCCTCGCGGAGGCCACGCTCGGCCTTCGGCCTCGCGGGCCGAAAGCTCGGCCTTCGGCCTCGCAGGTTTGAAGCTCGGCCTGCGGCCTCGCAACCGTGACGTTGTATCGTCAGCGAAAATCCCCATCCAGTAAATTTTTTAAAAATTCTCATGCAAGACGAACAACTGACACATACTTTTAGTTCCCGTGAGCGGTTGCATCAAAGACCAGCTCGAGATGAGGAAAAAAAACTCCCCATCCGGGACTCGGCCTTCGGCCTCGTTAGCGACTCACCTGAGGGTCGTTAATTCGTTACACCCCATTCGGAACTCGGCCTTCGGCCTCGTAAGTGACTAACACGGCTCGGCCTGCGGCCTCGCGGAGGCCACGCTCGGCCTTCGGCCTCGCGGGCCGAAAGCTCGGCCTTCGGCCTCGCCCTGGAAGCTCGGCCTTCGGCCTCGCAGGTTTGAAGCTCGGCCTGCGGCCTCGCAAATAAGAAGTGGTTTCGCCATCAAAAATCCCCATCCAGTAAAAAAAAAACAAATGACGTCATCCAAAAATTTTTTTCATATTTGGAATCAGGGACCCCCAATCTCCCTAAATACCAAATTTCAGCCAGATCGGAGCAACTTGAATTTTGGTATCCGGTTCGAAGGACCAATTTTTAATTTTTGACTAAAAGCCCAAATTCTCCTACAAACCCTCTATAACATTTGTTCAAACCCCCCATACCCACCTATAACGGTTCGGGAGCTGCGTTCGTTTTAAATTTGTATGGGAGAACCTCTTTTTTGTTCGGGAGGGTAATTTTTTTTCATTTTTCCAAAAGGGTCCCAGGGTTTTAGTCATTTTTAGTTTTGACACCTACCCCCCATCGATTATGGTTTCCGAGATCCGTACACCAGTTCCATCAAGGAAACCAAAAATGACACTTTTCGGATTTTTCTGGTGGTCATAGGAACCTCCTCTACACTTTTTCCCTACATCACAAACACCCCCCATCGCTCCTGCTGGGAGAACAATGATGTCAATGAGTCAGTGAGTGAGTGAGTCAGTGGTAATCGAACTTTATATAATATAACTAGTATTTCGGATGGTGCGCGGGCTGCGAGCAGCCCGCGTTATCGATGTGCATTAGTAATATTTATCAAGACTTGTAGTTGCAGTTTAAAAAATATATTAATTTCTCATACAAGTCGAGTAAGTGACAGTTTCTTCTAGTTCAGTACAAAGTGTGAGCAGGGTTACCATGTGCAAGTTGATTTTTTTGATAAAATTTTAGTCGCTGTAAAATCGCACCAAGATTGTAAATGACTTTTGTTAAGGGACCATACCTCTAAGTGCAGTGGTTATCGTGGGCAGTTGCCTCGGAGACCAGCTCGAGATGTGGAAAAAAAATTCCCCATTCGAGACTCGGCCTTCGGCCTCGTTAGTGACTCTCCTAAGGAATGTAAATGCGTAACACCCCATTCGGAACTCGGCCTACGGCCTCGCGGAGGACACGCTCGGCCTTCGGCCTCGCGGGCCGAAAGCTCGGCCTTCGGCCTCGCAGGTTTGAAGCTCGGCCTGCGGCCTCGCAACCGTGGCGTTGTATCGCCAGCGAAAATCCCCATCCAGTAAATAAAAAGATTTAAAAGTTCTCATGCAGGTCGAACAACTGACAGATACTTTTAGTTCCCGTGAGCGGTTGCATCAAAGACCAGCTCCAGATGTGGGAAAAACCCCCCATTCGGGACTCGGCCTTCGGCCTCGTTAGTGACTCTCCTAAGGAATGTAAATGCGTAACACTCCATTCGGAACTCGGCCTTCGGCCTCGTAAGTGACTAACACGGCTCGGCCTACGGCCTCGCGGAGGCCACGCTCGGCCTTCGGCCTCGCGGGCCGAAAGCTCGGCCTTCGGCCTCGCCCTCAAAGCTCGGCCTTCGGCCTCGCGGGTTTGAAGCTCGGCCTGCGGCCTCGCAAATAAGAAGTGGTTTCGCTATCAAAAATCCCCATCCATTAAAAAAAAAACAAATGACGTCATCCAAAAATTTTTTTTATATTTGGAATCAGGGACCCCCAATCTCCCTAAATACCAAATTTCAGCCAGATCAGACAAACTTGGATTTTGGTATCCGGGTCGAAGGACCAAATTTCAATTTTTGACAAAAAACTCAAATTCCCCTACAAACCCTCTATAATATTTGTTTAAACCCCCCATACCTACCTATAACGGTTCCGGAGTTGCGGTCGTTTTAAATTTGTATGGGAGAACCTCTTTTTTGTTCGGGAGGGTAATTTTTTTTCAATTTTCCAAAAAGGTCCCAGGGTTTTAGTCATTTTTAGTTTTGACACCTACCCCCCATCGATTATGGTTTCCGAGATCCCTACATCAGTTCCATCAAGGAAACCAAAAATGACACTTTTCGGATTTTTCTGGTGGTCATAGGAACCTCCTCTACACTTTTCCCCTACACCACAAACACCCCCCATCGCTCCTTCTGGGAGAACAATGATGTCAATGAGTGAGTCAGTGAGTCAGTGGTAATCGAACTTTATATAATATAACTAGTATTTGGGTGGTGCGCGGGCTGCGAGCAGCCCGCGTTATCGATGTGCATTTGTATTGTTATCAAAATTTTAGTTGCAGTTTAAAAAATATATATAAAATTCTCATACAAGTCGAGTAAGTGACAGTTTCTTCTAGTTCAGTACAAAGTGTGGGCAGGGTTACCATGTGCAAGTTGATTTTTTTGATAAAATTTTAGTCGCTGTAAAATCGCACCAAGATTGTAAGCGACTTTTGTTAAGGGACCATACCTCTAAGTGCAGTGGTTAACGTGGGCAGTTGCCTCGGAGACCAGCTCGAGATGTGGAAAAAAAACTCCCTATTCGGGACTCGGCCTTCGGCCTCGTTAGTGACTCTCCTAAGGAATGTAAACGCGTAACACCCCATTCGAAAGTGACTAACACGGCTCGGCCTACGGCCTCGCGGAGGCCACGCTCGGTCTTCGGCCTCGCGGGCTGAAAGCTCGGCCTGCGGCCTCGCAACCGTGGCGTTGTATCGCCAGCGAAAATCCCCATCCAGTAAATAAAAAGATTTAAAAATTCTCATGCAACTCGAACAACTGACAGATACTTTTAGTTCCCGTGAGCGGTTGCATCAAAGACCAGCTCGAGATGTGGTAAAAAAACTCCTCATTCGGGACTCGGCCTTCGGCCTCGTTAGTGACTCTCCTAAGGAATGTAAATGCGTAACACCCCATTCGGAACTCGGCCTTCGGCCTCGTAAGTGACTAACACGGCTCGGCCTACGGCCTCGCGAAGGCCACGCTCGGCCTTCGGCCTCGCGGGCCGAAAGCTCGGCCTTCGGCCTCGCCCTCGTAGCTCGGCCTTCGGCCTCGCGGGTTTGAAGCTCGGCCTGCGGCCTCGCAGCCGTGGCGTTGTATCGCCAGCGAAAATCCCCATTTAGTAAAAAAAAACAAATGACGTCATCCAAAAAATTTTTTTATATTTTGAATCAAAGACCCCCAATCTCCCTAAATACTAAATTTCAGCCAGATCGGAGCAACTTGGATTTTGGTATCCGGGTCGAAGGACCAATTTTCAATTTTAGACTAAAACCCCAAATTCTCCTACAAACCCTCTATAACATTTGTTCAAACCCCCCATACCCACCTATAACGGTTCGGGAGCTGCGGTCGTTTTAAATTTGTATGGGAGAACCTCTTTTTTGTTGGGGAGGGTAATTTTTTTTCAACTTTCCAAAAGGGTCCCAGGGTTTTAGTCATTTTTAGTTTTGGCACCTACCCCCCATCGATTATGGTTTTCGAGATCCATACACCAGTTCCATCAAGGAAACCAAAAATGACACTTTTGGGATTTTTCTGGTGGTCATAGGAACCTCCTCTACACTTTTCCCCTACATTACAAACACCCCCCATCGCTCCTTCTGGGAGAACAATGATGTCAATGAGTCAGTGAGTGAGTCAGTGAGTGGTAATCGAGCTTTATATAATATGGTTAACTAGGTGTTGGGTGGTGCGCGGGCTGCGAGCAGCCCGCGTTATCGATGTGCATTTGTAATATTTATCAAGATTCTTAGTTGCAGTTTATAAAAATATATAAAATTCTCATACAAGTCGAGTAAGTGACAGTTTCTCCTAGTTCAGTACAAAATGTCGGCAGGGTTACCATGTGCAAGTTGATTTTTTTGATAAAATTTTAGTCGCTGTAAGATCGCACCAAGATTGTAAACGACTTTTGTTAAGGAACCATACCTCTAAGTGCAGTGGTTGACGTGGGCCGTTGCCTCGGAGACCAGCTCGAGATGTGGAAAAAACCCCCCATTCGGGACTCGGCCTTCGGCCTCGTTAGTGACTCTCCTAAGGAATGTAAACGCGTAACACCCCATTCGTAAGTGACTAACACGGCTCGGCCTACGGCCTCGCGGAGGCCACGCTCGGCCTTCGGCCTCGCGGGCCGAAAGCTCGGCCTTCGGCCTCGCAGGTTTGAAGCTCGGCCTGCGGCCTCGCAACCGTGGAGTTGTATCGTCAGCGAAAATCCCCATCCAGTAAATAAAAAGATTTAAAAAATCTCATGCAAGTCGAACAACTGACAGATACTTTTAGTTCCCGTGAGCGGTTGCCTCGGAGACCAGCTCGAGAAGTAAAAAAAAAACTCCCCATTTGGGACTCGGCCTTCGGCCTCGTTAGTGACTCTCCTAAGGAATGTAAATGCGTAACACCACATTCGGAACTCGGCCTTCGGCCTCGTAAGTGACTAACATGGCTCGGCCTACGGCCTCGCGGAGGCCACGCTCGGCCTTCGGCCTCGCGGGCCGAAAGCTCGGCCTTTGGCCTACCCTGGAAGCTCGGCCTTCGGCCTCGCAGGTTTGAAGCTCGGCATGCGGCCTCGCAGCCGTGGCGTTGTATCGCCAGCGAAAATCCCCATCCAGTAAAAAAAAAAAAAATGACGTCATCCAAAAAATTTTTTTATATTTAGAATCAGGGACCCCCAATCTCCCTAAATACTACATTTCAGCCAGATCAGACAAACTTGGATTTTGGTATCCGGGTCGAAGGACCAATTTGCAATTTTTGACAGATTAATCAAATTCCTCTACAAACCCTCTATAATATTTGTTTGAACCCCCCATACCCATCTATAACGGTTCCGGAGCTGCGGTCGTTTTAAATTTGTATGGGAGAACCTCTTTTTTGTTCGCGAGGGTAATTTTTTTTCAACTTTTTAAAAGGATCCCAGGGTTTTAGTCATTTTTAGTTTTGGCACCTACACCCCATCTATTATGGTTTCCGAGATCTCTACACCAGTTCCATGATGGAAACCGAAAATGACACTTTTCGGATTTTTCTGGAGGTCACGGGAACCTCCTCTACACTTTTCCCCTACACCACAAACACCCCCCATCGCTCCTTCTAGGAGAACAATTCTGTCAATCAGTGAGTCAGTGAGTCAGTCAATCAGTCAGTGGTAATCGAGCTTTATATATATACTAGTATTTGGGTGGCGCGCGGGCTGCGAGCAGCCCGCGTTATCGATGTGCATTAGTATTATTAACAAAAATGTCGTTGCATTTGCTAAAAAGATATAAAATTCTCATGCAAATCGAATAACTCACAGTTTCATCTATTTCAGTAGAAAGTGTGAGCAGGGTTACCATGTGCAAGTTGATTTTTAAAAAAAAATTTTAGTCGCGGTAAAACCGGACCAAGATTGTAAACGACTTTTGTTAAGGGACCCCACCTCTAAGTGCAGTGGTTAACGTGGGCAGTTGCCTCGGAGACCAGCTCGATATGTGAAAATACTCGTTATCCGGAACTCGGCCTTCGGCCTCGTTAGTGACTCCCATAAGGTACGTTGATGCGTTACACCTCATTCGAGCTCGGCCTTCGGCCTCGCAGATTTGAAGCTCGGCCTTCGGCCTCGCAGGTTTGAAGCTCGGCCTTCGGCCTCGCGGTGGTAAAGACAGCTTCTTCAAGTTCAGTACAAAGTGAGAACAGAGTTACCATATGCAAGTTTATTTTTTTCATTAATATTTTAGTCGGGGTAAAATCGCACAAAGAATTTAAACGACTTTTGTTAAGGGACCCTACCTCTAATTGTAGTAAATAACGCGGGCAGTTGCATTGGAGACCAGCTCGAGATGTGGAAAAAACTCCCCATCCGGGACTCGGCCTTCGGCCTCGTTAGCGACTTCCATAGGATGCGTTAATGAGGTACACCCCATTCGGAACTCGGCCTTCGGCCTCGTAAGTTACTAACACGGCTCGGCCTACGGCCTCGCGGAGGCCACGCTCGGCCTTCGGCCTCGCGGGCCGAAAGCTCGGCCTCCGGCCTCGCAGGTTTGAAGCTCGGCCTTCGGCCTCGCGGTGTTTAAAGCTCGGCCTGCGGCCTCGCAAGTTACAAAGGGAATGATTTTAAGCTGTTCCCAATGACGGCCAGCTCGGCCTTCGGCCTCGCAGGCCTACAGCTCGGCCTCCGGCCTCGCTAGGGTGGAGCTCGGCCTTCGGCCTCGCCTCCACAGCTCGGCCTGCGGCCTCGCTCGATTTCAGCTCGGCCTACGGCCTCGCAAAGAGAATGTGGTTTCGCCACCAAAAATCCGCATCCAGTAAAAAAAAAACTAATGACGTCATCAAAAAACTTTTTTCATATTTCGAATCAGGGACCCCAAATCTCCCTAAATACTTAATTTCAGTCAGATCGGAGCAACTTGAATTTTGGTATCCGGTTCGAAGGACCAATTTCAAGTTTTGGACAAAATCCCCAAATTTCCCTACAAACCCTCTATAACATTTGTTCAAACTCCCCATACCTACCTAAAACGGTTCCGGAGTTGCGATCGTTTTAATTTTGTATGGGAGAACCTCTTTTTTAATAGGTAGGGTAATTTTTTTTAACTTTCCAAAAGGGTCCCAGGGTTTTAGTCATTTTTAGTTTTGACACCTACCCTCCATCGGTTATGGTTTCCGAGATCCGTACACCTGTTCCATGAAGAAAACCAAAAATGCCACTTTTCGGATTTTTCTGGGGGTCACGTGGGCACTCTCTATACAGTCCACTATATAATTTCAACCCAAAAACACTCCTTCTGGGAGAACAATTCTGTCAGTGAGTCAATCAGTGGTAATGCAGCTTTATATATTATAACTAGGTGTTGGGTGGTGCGCGGGCTGCGAGCAGCCCGCGTTATCGATGTGCATTTGTATTTTTAATTGAAGTTTTAGTTGCAGTTTATAAATTATATAAAACTGTCATACAAGTCGAGTAAGTGACAGTTTCTTCTAGTTCAGTACAAAGTGTGGGCAGTGTTACCATGTGCAAGTTGATTTTTTTGATAAAATTTTAGTCGCTGTAAAATCGCCCCAAGATTGTAATCGAGTTTTGTTAAAGGACCATACCTCTAAGTGCAGTGGTTAACGTGGGCCGTTGCCTCGGAGACCAGCCCGAGATGTGGAAAAAAAACTCTCCATTCGGGACTCGGCCTTCGGCCTCGTTAGTGACTCTCCTAAGGAATGTAAATGCGTAACACCCCATTCGGAACTCGGCCTACGGCCTCGCGGAGGCCACGCTCGGCCTTCGGCCTCGCGGGCCGAAAGCTCGGCCTTCGGCCTCGCAGGTTTGAAGCTCGGCCTGCGGCCTCGCAACTGTGGCGTTATATCGCCAGCGAAAATCCCCATCCAGTAAATAAAAAGATTTAAAAATTTTCATGCAAGTCGAACAACTGACAGATACTTTTAGTTCCCGTGAGCGGTTGCATCAAAGACCAGCTCGAGATGTAGAAAAAAACTCCCCATTCGGGACTCGGCCTTCGGCCTCGTTAGTGACTCTCCTAAGGAATGTAAATGCGTAACACCCCATTCGGAACTCGGCCTTCGGCCTCGTAAGTGACTAACACGGCTCGGCCTGCGGCCTCGCGGAGGCCACGCTCGGCCTTCGGCCTCGCGGGCCGAAAGCTCGGCCTTCGGCCTCGCCCTGGAAGCTCGGCCTTCGGCCTCGCAGGTTCGAAGCTCGGCCTGCGGCCTCGCAAATAAGAAGTGGTTTCGGCATCAAATATCCCCATCCAATAAAAAAAAAACAAATGACGTCATCCAAAAAATTTTTTCATATTTCGAATCAAGGACCCCCATTCTCCCTACATACCAAATTTCAGCCAGATCAGACAAACTTGGATTTTGGTATCCGGGTCGAAGGACCAATTTTCAATTTTTGACAGAAACCCCAAATTTTCCTACAAACCCTCTATAACATTTGTTCAAACCCCCCATACCCACCTATAACGGTTCGGGAGCTGCGGTCGTTTTAAATTTGTATGGGAGAACCTCTTTTTTGTTTGGGAGGCTAATTTTTTTTCAACTTTCCAAAAGCGTCCCAGGGTTTTAGTCATTTTTAGTTTTGGCACCTACCCCCCATCGATTATGGTTTCCGAGATCCATACACCAGTTCCATCAAGGAAACCAAAAATGACACTTTTCGGATTTTTCTGGAGGTCACGTGGGCACTCTCTATACAGTCCACTATATATTTCTAACCCAAAATCACTCCTTCTGGGAGAACAATTCTGTCAGTGAGTGAGTCAGTGGTAATCGAACTTTATATAATATAACTAGATGTTCGGTTGTGCGCGGGCTGCGAGCAGCCCGCGTTAGCGATGTGCATTTGTATTTTTAATAAAAGTTTTATTCGCAGTTGGTAAAAATATATAAAATTCTCATACAAGTCGAGTAAGTGACAGTTTCTTCTAGTTCAGTACAAAGTGTGAGCAGGGTTACCTTGTGCAAGTTGATTTTTTTTATTAAATTTTAGTCGCTGTAAAATCGCCCCAAGATTGTAAACGACTTTTGTTCAGGGACCATACCTCTAAGTGCAGTGGTTAACGTGGGCCGTTGCCTCGGAGACCAGCCCGAGATGTGGAAAAAAAACTCTCCATTCGGGACTCGGCCTTCGGCCTCGTTAGTGACTCTCCTAAGGAATGTAAACGCGTAACACCCCATTCGTAAGTGACTAACACGGCTCGGCCTACGGCCTCGCGGAGGCCACGCTCGGCCTTCGGCCTCGCGGGCCGAAAGCTCGGCCTTCGGCCTCGCAGGTTTGAAGCTCGGCCTGCGGCCTCGCAACCGTGGCGTTGTATCGCCAGCGAAAATCCCCATCCAGTAAATAAAAAGATTAAAAAATTCTCATGCAAGTCGAACAACTGACAGATACTTTTAGTTCCCGTGAGCGGTTGCATCAAAGACCAGCTCGAGATGTGGAAAAAAAACTTCCCATTCGGGACTCGGCCTTCGGCCTCGTTAGTGACTCTCCTAAGGAATGTTAATGCGTAACACCCCATTTGGAACTCGGCCTTCGGCCTCGTAAGTGACTAACACGGCTCGGCCTGCGGCCTCGCGGAGGCCACGCTCGGCCTTCGGCCTCGCGGGCCGAAAGCTCGGCCTTCGGCCTCGCGCTCCAAGCTCGGCCTTCGGCCTCGCGGGTTTGAAGCTCGGCCTGCGGCCTCGCAGCCGTGGCGTTGTATCGCCAGCGAAAATCCCCATCCAGTAAAAAAAAAAAAAATGACGTCATCCAAAAAATTTTTTTATATTTAGAATCAGGGACCCCCAATCTCCCTAAATACCAAATTTCAGCCAGATCAGACAAACTTGGATTTTGGTATCCGGGTCGAAGGACCAATTTGCAATTTTTGACTAAAAACCCAAATTTTCTTACAAACCCTCTATACTATTTGTTCGAACACCCCATACCCACCTATAACGGTTCCGGAGCTGCGGTCGTTTTAAATTTGTATGGGAGAACCTCTTTTTTGTTTGGGAGGGTAATTTTTTTTCAACTTTCCAAAAAGGTCCCAGGGTTTTAGCCATTTTTAGTTTTGGCACCTACCCCCCATCTATTATAGTTTCCGAGATCCCTACACCAGTTCCACGAAGGAAACCAAAAATGGCACTTTTCGGATTTTTCTGGAGGTCACAGGAACCTCCTCTCCACTTTTCCCCTACATTACAGACACCCCCCATAGCTCCTTCTAGGAGAACAATTATGTCAATGAGTGAGTGAGTCAGTGGTAATCGAACTTTATATAATATAATAACTAGTATTTGGGTGGCGCGCGGGCTGCGAGCAGCCCGCGTTATCGATGTGCATTTGTATATTTTTTAAAATTTTAGTTGCAGTTGAAAAAAATATTTAAAAATTCTCATACAAGTCGAGAAAGGGACAGTTTCTTCTAGTTCAGTACAAAGTGTGAGCAGGGTTACCATGTGCAAGTTGATTTTTTCGATAAAATTTTAGTCGATGTAAAATCGCCCCAAGATTGTAATCGAGTTTTGTTGAGGGACCATACCTCTAAGTGCAGTGGTTAACGTGGGCCGTTGCCTCGGAGACCAGCTCGAGATGTGGAAAAAGCTCCCCATTCGGGACTCGGCCTTCGGCCTCGTTAGTGACTCTCCTAAGGAATGTAAACGCGTAACACCCCATTCAGAACTCGGCCTTCGGCCTCGTAAGTGACTAACACGGCTCGGCCTGCGGCCTCGCGGAGGCCACGCTCGGCCTTCGGCCTCGTGGGCCGAAAGCTCGGCCTTCGGCCTCGCAGGTTTGAAGCTCGGCCTGCGGCCTCGCAGCCGTGGCGTTGTATCGCCATCAAAAATCCCCATCCAGTAAAAAAAAAACAAATGACGTCATCCAAAAATTTTTTTCATATTTGGAATCAGGGACCCCCAATCTCCTTAAATACTAAATTTCAGCCAGATCGGAGCAACTTGAATTTTGGTATCCGGTTCGAAGGACCAATTTGCAATTTTTGACAAAAACCCCAAATTTCCCTTCAAACCCTCTATAACATTTGTTTGAACCCCCCATACCCACCTATAACGGTTCGGGAGCTGCGGTCGTTTTAAATTTGTATGGGAGAACCTCTTTTTTGTTCGGGAGGGTAACTTTTTTTCAACTTTCCAAAAAGGTCCCAAGGTTTTAGTCATTTTTAGTTTTGACACCTACCCCCCATCGATTATGGTTTCCGAGATCCGTACACCAGTTCCATCAAGGAAACCAAAAATGACACTTTTCGGATTTTTCTGGTGGTCATAGGAACATCCTCTACACTTTTCCCCTACATCACAAACACCTCCCATCGCTCCTTCTAGGAGAACAATGATGTCAATCAGTCAGTCAGTCAGTCAGTCAGTCAGTCAGTGAGTGGTAATCGAACTTTATATATTATAACTAGTATTTCGGGTGGTGCGCGGGCTGCGAGCAGCCCGCGTTATCGATGTGCATTAGTATTATTAACAAAAATGTCATTGCAGTTAAAAAAAAATATAAATAATTCTCATACAAGTCGAATCAATGACAGTTTCTTCTAAATCAGTACAAAGTGTGGCAGGGTTACCATGTGCAAGTTGATTTTTTTGATAAAATTTTAGTCGCTGTAAAATCGCTCCAAGATTGTAATCGAGTTTTGTTAAGGGACCATACCTCTAAAGGCAGTGGTTAACGTGGGCAGTTGCCTCGGAGACCAGCTCGAGATGTGGAAAAAATCTCCCCATTCGGGACTCGGCCTTCGGCCTCGTTAGTGACTCTCCTAAGGAATGTAAATGCGTAACACCCCATTCGGAACTCGGCCTTCGGCCTCGTAAGTGACTAACACGGCTCGGCCTGCGGCCTCGCGGAGGCCACGCTCGGCCTTCGGCCTCGCGGGCCGAAAGCTCGGCCTTCGGCCTCGCCCTCGAAGCTCGGCCTTCGGCCTCGCAGGTTTGAAGCTCGGCCTGCGGCCTCGCAGCCGTGGCGTTGTATCGCCAGCGAAAATCCCCATCCAGTAAAAAAAAAACAAATGACGTCATCCAAATTTTTTTTTAATATTTGGAATCAGGGACCCCCAATCTTCCTAAATACCAAATTTCAGCCAGATCAGACCAACTTGGATTTTGGTATCCGGGTCGAAGGACCAATTTTTGACTAAAAACCCAAATTCTCCTACAAACCCTCTATAATATTTGTTCGAACCCCCCATACCCACCTATAACGGTTCGGGAGCTGCGGTCGTTTTAAATTTGTATGGGAGAACCTCTTTTTTGTTCGGGAGGGTAAATTTTTTTCAACTTTCCAAAAAGGTCCCAGGGTTTTAGCCATTTTTAGTTTTGGCACCTACCCCCCATCTATTATAGTTTCCGAGATCCCTACACCAGTTCCACGAAGGAAACCAAAAATGGCACTTTTCGGATTTTTCTGGAGGTCACAGGAACCTCCTCTCCACTTTTCCCCTACATTACAGACACCCCCCATAGCTCCTTCTAGGAGAACAATTATGTCAATCAGTCAGTGAGTGAGTGAGTCAGTCAGTGGTAATCGAGCTTTATATATATAATAACTAGTATTTCGGGTGGTGCGCGGGCTGCGAGCAGCCCGCGTTATCGATGTGCATTAGTATTATTAACAAAAATGTCATTGCAGTTAAAAAAATATATAAAAATTCTCATACAAGTCGAGAAAGGGACAGTTTCTTCTAGTTCAGAACAGAGTGTGGGCAGGGTTACCATGTGCAAGTTGATTTTTTTGATAAAATTTTAGTCGCTGTAAAATCGCACCAAGATTGAAAACGACTTTTGTTAAGGGACCATACCTCTAAGTGCAGTAGTTAACGTGGGCAGTTGCCTCGGAGACCAGCTCGAGATGTGGAAAGAAAACTCCCTATTCGGGACTCGGCCTTCGGCCTCGTTAGTGACTCTCCTAAGGAATGTAAACGCGTAACACCCCATTCGTAAGTGACTAACACGGCTCGGCCTACGGCCTCGCGGAGGCCACGCTCGGCCTTCGGCCTCGCAGGCCGAAAGCTCGGCCTTCGGCCTCGCAGGTTTGAAGCTCGGCCTGCGGCCTCGCAACCGTGGCGTTGTATCGCCAGCGAAAATCCCCATCCAGTAAATAAAAAGATTTAAAAATTCTCATGCAAGTCGAACAACTCACAGATACTTTTAGTTCCCGTGAGCGGTTGCATCAAAGACCAGCTCGAGATGTGGAAAAAAATCTCCCCATTCGGGACTCGGCCTTCGGCCTCGTTAGTGACTCACCTGAGGGACGTTAATTCGTTACACCCCATTCGGAACTCGGCCTTCGGCCTCGTAAGTGACTAACACGGCTCGGCCTACGGCCTCGCGGAGGCCACGCTCGGCCTTCGGCCTCGCGGGCCAAAAGCTCGGCCTTCGGCCTCGCCCTCGAAGCTCGGCCTTCGGCCTCGCAGGTTTGAAGCTCGGCCTGCGGCCTCGCAAATAAAAAGTGGTTTCGCCATCAAAAATCCCCATCCAGTAAAAAAAAAACAAATGACGTCATCCAAAAATTTTTTTCATATTTGGAATCAGGGACCCCCAATCTCCCTAAATACCAAATTTCAGCCAGATCGGAGCAACTTGGATTTTGGTATCCGGGTCGAAGGACCAATTTTCAATTTTCGACTAAAACCCCAAATTCTCCTACAAACCCTTTATAACATTTGTTCAAACCCCCCATACCCACCTATAACGGTTCGGGAGCTGCGGTCGTTTTAAATTTGTATGGGAGAACCTCTTTTTTGTTCGGGAGGGTAATTTTTTTTCAACTTTCCAAAAAGGTCCCAGGGTTTTAGTCATTTTTAGTTTTGACACCTACCCCCCATCGATTATGGTTTCCGAGATCCGTACATCAGTTCCATCAAGGAAACCAAAAATGACACTTTTTGGATTTTTCTGGTGGTCATAGGAACCTCCTCTACACTTTTCCCCTACACCACAAACACCCCCCATCGCTCCTTCTGGGAGAACAATGATGTCAATGAGTGAGTGAGTCAGTGGTAATCGAACTTTATATAATATAACTAGTATTTCGGGTGGTGCGCGGGCTGCGAGCAGCCCGCGTTATCGATGTGCATTAGTAATATTTATCAAGATTTGTAGTTGCAGTTAAAAAATATTTAAAATTCTCATACAAGTCGAGTAGGTGACAGTTTCTTCTAGTTCAGTACAAAGTGTGAGCAGGGTTACCATGTGCAAGTTGTTTTTTTTGATAAAAATTTAGTCGCTGTAAAATCGCACCAAGATTGTAAACGACTTTTGTTAAGGGACCATACCTCTAAGTGCAGTGGTTAACGTGGGCAGTTGCCTCGGAGACCAGCTCGAGATGTTTAAAAAGCTCCCCATTCGAGACTCGGCCTTCGGCCTCGTTAGTGACTCTCCTAAGGAATGTAAACGCGTAACACCCCTTTCGTAAGTGACTAACACAGCTCGGCCTACGGCCTCGCGGAGGCCACGCTCGGCCTTCGGCCTCGCGGGCCGAAAGCTCGGCCTTCGGCCTCGCAGGTTTGAAGCTCGGCCTGCGGCCTCGCAACCGTGGCGTTGTATCGCCAGCGAAAATCCCCATCCAGTAAATAAAAAGATTAAAAAATTCTCATACAAGTCGAACAACTGACAGATACTTTTAGTTCCCGTGAGCGGTTGCATCAAAGACCAGCTCGAGATGTGGTAAAAACTCCCCATTCGGAACTCGGCCTTCGGCCTCGTTAGTGACTCTCCTAAGGAATGTAAATGCGTAACACCCCATTCGGAACTCGGCCTTCGGCCTCGTAAGTGACTAACACGGCTCGGCCTACGGCCTCGCGGAGGCCACGCTCGGCCTTCGGCCTCGCGGGCCGAAAGCTCGGCCTTCGGCCTCGCCCTGGAAGCTCGGCCTTCGGCCTCGCAGGTTTGAAGCTCGGCCTGCGGCCTCGCAAATAAGAAGCGGTTTCGCCATCAAAAATCCCCATCCAGTAAAAAAAAAACAAATGACGTCATCCAAAAAATTTTTTATATTTGGAATCAGGGACCCCCAATCTCGCTAAATACCAAATTTGAGCCAGATCGGAGCAACTTGGATTTTGGTATCCGGGTCGAAGGACCAATTTTCAATTTTCGACTAAAACCCCAAATTCTCCTACAAACCCTCTATAACATTTGTTCAAACCCCCCATACCCACCTATAACGGTTCGGGAGCAGCGGTCGTTTTAAATTTGTATGGGAGAACCTCTTTTTTGTTCGGGAGGGTAATTTTTTTTCAACTTTCCAAAAAGGTCCCAGGGTTTTAGTCATTTTTAGTTTTGACACCTACCCCCCATCGATTATGGTTTCCGAGATCCGAACACCAGTTCCATCAAGGAAACCAAAAATGACACTTTTCGGATTTTTCTGGTGGTCATAGGAACATCCTCTACACTTTTCCCCTACATTACAAACACCCCCCATCGCTCCTTCTAGGAGAACAATGATGTCAATGAGTGAGTGAGTCAGTGGTAATCGAACTTTATATAATATAACTAGTATTTCGGGTGGTGCGCGGGCTGCGAGCAGCCCGCGTTATCGATGTGCATTTGTATTTATTTCAAGATTGTAATTGCAGTTGAAAAAATATATAAAATTCTCATACAAGTAGAGTAAGTGACAGTTTCTTCTAGTTCAGTACAAAGTGTGAGCAGGGTTACCATGTGCAAGTTGATTTTTTTTATTAAATTTTAGTCGCTGTAAAATCGCCCCAAGATTGTAAACGACTTTTGTTCAGGGACCATACCTCTAAGTGCAGTGGTTAACGTGGGCCGTTGCCTCGGAGACCAGCTCGAGATGTTAAAAAAACTCTCCATTCGGGACTCGGCCTTCGGCCTCGTTAGTGACTCTCCTAAGGAATGTAAACGCGTAACACCCCATTCGTAAGTGACTAACACGGCTCGGCCTACGGCCTCGCGGAGGCCACGCTCGGCCTTCGGCCTCGCGGGCCGAAAGCTCGGCCTTCGGCCTCGCAGGTTTGAAGCTCGGCCTGCGGCCTCGCAACCGTGGCGTTGTATCGCCAGCGAAAATCCCCATCCAGTAAATAAAAAGATTAAAAAATTCTCATGCAAGTCGAACAACTGACAGATACTTTTAGTTCCCGTGAGCGGTTGCATCAAAAACCAGCTCAAGATGTGGGAATAACCCCCCATTCGGGACTCGGCCTTCGGCCTCGTTAGTGACTCTCCTAAGGAATGTAAATGCGTAACACCCCATTCGGAACTCGGCCTACGGCCTCGTAAGTGACTAACACGGCTCGGCCTGCGGCCTCGCGGAGGCCACGCTCGGCCTTCGGCCTCGCGGGCCGAAAGCTCGGCCTTCGGCCTCGCCCTCGAAGCTCGGCCTTCGGCCTCGCAGGTTTGAAGCTCGGCCTGCGGCCTCGCAGCCGTGGCGTTGTATCGCCAGCAAAAATCCCCATCCATTAAAAAAAAAACAAATGACGTCATCCAAAAATTTTTTTCATATTTGGAATCAGGGACCCCCAATCTCCCTAAATACCAAATTTCAGCCAGATCGGAGCAACTTGGATTTTGGTATCCGGGTCGAAGGACCAATTTTCAATTTTCGACTAAAACCCCAAATTCTCCTACAAACCCTCTATAATATTTGTTCGAACCCCCCATACCCACCTATAACGGTTCCGGAGCTGCGGTCGTTTGAAATTTGTATGGGAGAACCTCTTTTTTGTTTGGGAGGGTAATTTTTTTTCATTTTTCCAAAAAGGTCCCAGGGTTTTAGTCATTTTTAGTTTTTGCACCTACCCCCCATCGATTATGGTTTCCGAGATCCGTACACCAGTTCCATCAAGGAAACCAAAAATGACACTTTTCGGATTTTTCTGGTAGTCATGGGAACCTCCTCTATACTTTTCCCCTACACTACAAACACCCCCCATCGCTCCTTCTGGGAGAACAATGATGTCAATGAGTGAGTGAGTCAGTGGTAATCGAACTTTATATAATATAACTAGTATTTCGGGTGGTGCGCGGGCTGCGAGCAGCCCGCGTTATCGATTTGCATTAGTAATATTTATCAAGACTTGTAGTTGCAGTTTAAAAAATATATTAAATTCTCATACAAGTCCAGTAAGTGACAGTTTCTTCTAGTTCAGTACAAAGTGTGAGCAGGGTTACCATGTGAAAGTTGATTTTTTCGATAAAATTTTAGTCGATGTAAAATCGCCCCAAGATTGTAATCGAGTTTTGTTAAGGGACCATACCTCTAAGTGCAGTGGTTAACGTGGGCCGTTGCCTCGGAGACCAGCTCGAGATGTGGAAAAAGCTCCCCATTCGGGACTCGGCCTTCGGCCTCGTTAGTGACTCTCCTAAGGAATGTAAACGCGTAACACCCCATTCGTAAGTGACTAACACGGCTCGGCCTACGGCCTCGCGGAGGCCACGCTCGGCCTTCGGCCTCGCGGGCCGAAATTTTGGCCTTCGGCCTCGCAGGTTTGAAGCTCGGCCTGCGGCCTCGCAACCGTGGCGTTGTATCGCCAGCGAAAATCCCTATCCAGTAAATAAAAAGATTTAAAAGTTCTCATGCAAGTCAAACAACTGACAGATACTTTTAGTTCCCGTGAGCGGTTGCATCAAAGATTAGCTCGAGATGTGGAAAAAAAACTCCCCATTCGGGACTCGGCCTTCGGCCTCGTTAGTGACTCTCCTAAGGAATGTAAATGCGTAACACCCCATTCGGAACTCGGCCTTCGGCCTCGTAAGTGACTAACGCGGCTCGGCCTGCGGCCTCGCGTAGGCCACGCTCGGCCTTCGGCCTCGCGGGCCGAAAGCTCGGCCTTCGGCCTCGCAGGTTTGAAGCTCGGCCTGCGGCCTCGCAAATAAGAAGAGGTTTCGCCATCAAAAATCCCCATCCAGTAAAAAAAAAACAAATGACGTCATCCAAAAATTTTTTTCATATTTGGAATCAGGGACCCTCAATCTCCCTAAATACCAAATTTCAGCGAAATCGGAACAACTTGAATTTTGGTATCCGGGTCGAAGGACCAATTTTCAATTTTTGACAGAAACCTCAAATTTTCCTACAAACCCTCTATAACATTTGTTCGAACCCCCCATACCCACCTATAACGGTTCGGGAGCTGCGGTCGTTTTAAATTTGTATGGGAGAACCTCTTTTTTGTTTGGGAGGGTAATTTTTTTTCAACTTTTTAAAAGGATCCCAGGGTTTTAGTCATTTTTAGTTTTGACACCAACCCCCCATCGATTATAGTTTCCGAGATCCCTACACCAGTTCCATGATGGAAACCAAAAATGACACTTTTCGGATTTTTCTGGAGGTCACGGGAACCTCCTCTACACTTTTCCCCTACACCACAAACACCCCCCATCGCTCCTTCTAGGAGAACAATTCTGTCAATCAGTGAGTCAGTGAGTCAGTCAATCAGTCAGTGGTAATCGAGCTTTATATATATATAAATATAAACTAGGTGTTGGGTGGTGCGCGGGCTGCGAGCAGCCCGCGTTATCGATGTGCATTTGTAATATTTATCAAGATTCTTAGTTGCAGTTTATAAAAATATATAAAATTCTCATACAAGTCGAGTAAGTGACAGTTTCTCCTAGTTCAGTACAAAATGTCGGCAGGGTTACCATGTGCAAGTTGATTTTTTTGATAAAATTTTAGTCGCTGTAAGATCGCACCAAGATTGTAAACGACTTTTGTTAAGGAACCATACCTCTAAGTGCAGTGGTTGACGTGGGCCGTTGCCTCGGAGACCAGCTCGAGATGTGGAAAAAACCCCCCATTCGGGACTCGGCCTTCGGCCTCGTTAGTGACTCTCCTAAGGAATGTAAACGCGTAACACCCCATTCGTAAGTGACTAACACGGCTCGGCCTACGGCCTCGCGGAGGCCACGCTCGGCCTTCGGCCTCGCGGGCCGAAAGCTCGGCCTTCGGCCTCGCAGGTTTGAAGCTCGGCCTGCGGCCTCGCAACCGTGGAGTTGTATCGTCAGCGAAAATCCCCATCCAGTAAATAAAAAGATTTAAAAAATCTCATGCAAGTCGAACAACTGACAGATACTTTTAGTTCCCGTGAGCGGTTGCCTCGGAGACCAGCTCGAGAAGTAAAAAAAAAACTCCCCATTTGGGACTCGGCCTTCGGCCTCGTTAGTGACTCTCCTAAGGAATGTAAATGCGTAACACCACATTCGGAACTCGGCCTTCGGCCTCGTAAGTGACTAACATGGCTCGGCCTACGGCCTCGCGGAGGCCACGCTCGGCCTTCGGCCTCGCGGGCCGAAAGCTCGGCCTTTGGCCTACCCTGGAAGCTCGGCCTTCGGCCTCGCAGGTTTGAAGCTCGGCATGCGGCCTCGCAGCCGTGGCGTTGTATCGCCAGCGAAAATCCCCATCCAGTAAAAAAAAAAAAAATGACGTCATCCAAAAAATTTTTTTATATTTAGAATCAGGGACCCCCAATCTCCCTAAATACTACATTTCAGCCAGATCAGACAAACTTGGATTTTGGTATCCGGGTCGAAGGACCAATTTGCAATTTTTGACAGATTAATCAAATTCCTCTACAAACCCTCTATAATATTTGTTTGAACCCCCCATACCCATCTATAACGGTTCCGGAGCTGCGGTCGTTTTAAATTTGTATGGGAGAACCTCTTTTTTGTTCGCGAGGGTAATTTTTTTTCAACTTTTTAAAAGGATCCCAGGGTTTTAGTCATTTTTAGTTTTGGCACCTACACCCCATCTATTATGGTTTCCGAGATCTCTACACCAGTTCCATGATGGAAACCGAAAATGACACTTTTCGGATTTTTCTGGAGGTCACGGGAACCTCCTCTACACTTTTCCCCTACACCACAAACACCCCCCATCGCTCCTTCTAGGAGAACAATTCTGTCAATCAGTGAGTCAGTGAGTCAGTCAATCAGTCAGTGGTAATCGAGCTTTATATATATACTAGTATTTGGGTGGCGCGCGGGCTGCGAGCAGCCCGCGTTATCGATGTGCATTAGTATTATTAACAAAAATGTCGTTGCATTTGCTAAAAAGATATAAAATTCTCATGCAAATCGAATAACTCACAGTTTCATCTATTTCAGTAGAAAGTGTGAGCAGGGTTACCATGTGCAAGTTGATTTTTAAAAAAAAATTTTAGTCGCGGTAAAACCGGACCAAGATTGTAAACGACTTTTGTTAAGGGACCCCACCTCTAAGTGCAGTGGTTAACGTGGGCAGTTGCCTCGGAGACCAGCTCGATATGTGAAAATACTCGTTATCCGGAACTCGGCCTTCGGCCTCGTTAGTGACTCCCATAAGGTACGTTGATGCGTTACACCTCATTCGAGCTCGGCCTTCGGCCTCGCAGATTTGAAGCTCGGCCTTCGGCCTCGCAGGTTTGAAGCTCGGCCTTCGGCCTCGCGGTGGTAAAGACAGCTTCTTCAAGTTCAGTACAAAGTGAGAACAGAGTTACCATATGCAAGTTTATTTTTTTCATTAATATTTTAGTCGGGGTAAAATCGCACAAAGAATTTAAACGACTTTTGTTAAGGGACCCTACCTCTAATTGTAGTAAATAACGCGGGCAGTTGCATTGGAGACCAGCTCGAGATGTGGAAAAAACTCCCCATCCGGGACTCGGCCTTCGGCCTCGTTAGCGACTTCCATAGGATGCGTTAATGAGGTACACCCCATTCGGAACTCGGCCTTCGGCCTCGTAAGTTACTAACACGGCTCGGCCTACGGCCTCGCGGAGGCCACGCTCGGCCTTCGGCCTCGCGGGCCGAAAGCTCGGCCTCCGGCCTCGCAGGTTTGAAGCTCGGCCTTCGGCCTCGCGGTGTTTAAAGCTCGGCCTGCGGCCTCGCAAGTTACAAAGGGAATGATTTTAAGCTGTTCCCAATGACGGCCAGCTCGGCCTTCGGCCTCGCAGGCCTACAGCTCGGCCTCCGGCCTCGCTAGGGTGGAGCTCGGCCTTCGGCCTCGCCTCCACAGCTCGGCCTGCGGCCTCGCTCGATTTCAGCTCGGCCTACGGCCTCGCAAAGAGAATGTGGTTTCGCCACCAAAAATCCGCATCCAGTAAAAAAAAAACTAATGACGTCATCAAAAAACTTTTTTCATATTTCGAATCAGGGACCCCAAATCTCCCTAAATACTTAATTTCAGTCAGATCGGAGCAACTTGAATTTTGGTATCCGGTTCGAAGGACCAATTTCAAGTTTTGGACAAAATCCCCAAATTTCCCTACAAACCCTCTATAACATTTGTTCAAACTCCCCATACCTACCTAAAACGGTTCCGGAGTTGCGATCGTTTTAATTTTGTATGGGAGAACCTCTTTTTTAATAGGTAGGGTAATTTTTTTTAACTTTCCAAAAGGGTCCCAGGGTTTTAGTCATTTTTAGTTTTGACACCTACCCTCCATCGGTTATGGTTTCCGAGATCCGTACACCTGTTCCATGAAGAAAACCAAAAATGCCACTTTTCGGATTTTTCTGGGGGTCACGTGGGCACTCTCTATACAGTCCACTATATAATTTCAACCCAAAAACACTCCTTCTGGGAGAACAATTCTGTCAGTGAGTCAATCAGTGGTAATGCAGCTTTATATATTATAATAATAATGATGATGATATGATGATATGATGATGACTAGTATTTGGGTGGCGCGCGGGCTGCGAGCAGCCCGCGTTATCGATGTGCATTAGTATTATTAACAAAAATGTCGTTGCAGTTGCTAAAAAGATATAAAATTCTCATGCAAATCGAATAACTCACAGTTACATCTATTTCAGTAGAAAGTGTGAGCAGGGTTACCATGTGCAAGTTGATTTTTTTAATTAAATTTTAGTCGCGGTAAAACCGGACCAAGATTCTAAACGACTTTTGTTAAAGGACCCCACCTCTAAGTGCAGTGGTTAACGTGGGCAGTTGCCTCGGAGACCAGCTCGATATGTGAAAATACTCGTTATCCGGAACTCGGCCTTCGGCCTCGTTAGAGACTCCCATATGGTACGTTGAAGCGTTACACCTCATTCGAGCTAGTATTTGGGTGGCGCGCGGGCTGCGAGCAGCCCGCGTTATCGATGTGCATTAGTATTATTAACAAAAATGTCGTTGCAGTTGCTAAAAAGATATAAAATTCTCATGCAAATCGAATAACTCACAGTTACATCTATTTCAGTAGAAAGTGTGAGCAGGGTTACCATGTGCAAGTTGATTTTTTTAATTAAATTTTAGTCGCGGTAAAACCGGACCAAGATTCTAAACGACTTTTGTTAAAGGACCCCACCTCTAAGTGCAGTGGTTAACGTGGGCAGTTGCCTCGGAGACCAGCTCGATATGTGAAAATACTCGTTATCCGGAACTCGGCCTTCGGCCTCGTTAGAGACTCCCATATGGTACGTTGAAGCGTTACACCTCATTCGAGCTCGGCCTTCGGCCTCGCAGATTTGAAGCTCGGCCTTCGGCCTCGCGGTGGTAAAGACAGCTTCTTCAAGTTCAGTACAAAGTGAGAACAGAGTTACCATATGCAAGTTTATTTTTTTCATTAAAATTTTAGTCGGGGTAAAATCGCACAAAGAATTTAAACGACTTTTGTTAAGGGACCCTACCTCTAATTGTAGTAAATAACGTGGGCAGTTACATTGGAGACCAGCTCGAGATGTGAAAAAAACTCCCCATCCGGGACTCGGCCTTCGGCCTCGTTAGCGACTTCCATAGGATGCGTTAATGAGGTACACCCCATTCGGAACTCGGCCTTCGGCCTCGTAAGTTACTAACACGGCTCGGCCTCCGGCCTCGCAGGTTTGAAGCTCGGCCTTCGGCCTCGCGGTGTTTAAGGCTCGGCCTGCGGCCTCGCAAATTACAAAGGGAATGTTTATAAGCTGTTCTCAATGACGGCCAGCTCGGCCTGCGGCCTCGCAAAGGGAATGTGGTTTCGCCACCAAAATTCCGCATTCCGTAAAAAAAAAAACAAATGACGTCATCAAAAAATTTTTTTCATATTTCGAATCAGGGACCCCAAATCTCCTTAAATACCTAATTTCAGCCAGATCGGAGCAACTTGGATTTTGGTATTGTATGGGAGAACCTCTTTTTTGGTCGGGAGGGTAATTTTTTTTTAATTTTCTAAAAGGTTCCTAGGGTTTTAGTCATTTTTAGTTTTGACACCTACCCCTCATCGATTATAGTTTCCGAGATCCCTACACCTGTTCCATGAAGGAAACCAAAAATGCCACTTTTCGGATTTTTCTGGGGGTCACGTGAGCACTCTCTATATAGTCCACACCATAATTTCAACCCAAAAATACTCCTTCTGGGAGAACAATGATGTCAGTGAGTGAATCAATCAGTGGGTCTTCAGCTTATATAATATGAATATGAATATCAGTGATCAGGTTACCATAGTACAGGCTCCGCCTAGTTTGGGACCTGAAGACCTTGGGTGAATGATAATAAATAAAATTAAAAAAAAATTGGCTATTTTGAATGTCTGTTGCGAGTATATGAATCAGGGATACATATGGGTGAAAATTGAATTTATAAAATATAAGACATTTCAACAATTGGATGCTATTTATACATTTTGGTTGTATTTTTACACTTATCTATATTATATTATATATTATGATTTATAATAAGTACTTGGTTCTTGAAACTCAAATTTTATAAGACTAGGGAGACCTGTCGTGATGTACATATAGATATTGTATTCAGTTTGACAGGCAACGGTCCCCCCGCTCAGCTATCATCGCTTCAAGAACTGTGTGAAGAATTGACATGTTCATGAAACTTGTCTTCACTGAAATGACTAATGATTTAGCGTACTATTGTCTTGCACCTAACTCCCCTATACCGCATAGGTAGGTACTCTCTGCGCTCGACGTCCTCCAGGACGTATACATACCTACCCTGAGAACGATGAGTGGAAATATTTACATAAAATACTAATAACTAATTACAATACTGTAGCTACTACAATAACAATTGAGCAAGCCACTAGCTATTGTCAGAATTGAAAAATATTCCAAATATTGGAAACATTGAAAGTATGTTACAGTTCCGTGAGAAACATGTAACATTTTTGATTGGAAATTCTCGTGAGTTTGACACATTTTTATATATATCCTATCCCAATCCCACGAATATAATAAATCTGAAAGTTTGGATGGATGGATGGATGTTTGTTACTAAATCACGCTCAAACTGCTGGGCGGAGCGGATGTAATTTGGTAGGTATGTAGATACTTCAAGTCTCGGAATAACACATAGGCTACTTTTCATCATCATCATTATCAATCACCACTACGCGGGTAAAACAGCGAGGCGCAGCTAGTATATACATATATGTGTAATATCCGGCTTTACTCACGTTTATAGCCGAAGTATTTGTATTTCGACCTGGGCATGCCCGCGTCCGGTGCCCTGGCTGTTCTGGCGGATAATTCGACTATAAACGTGAGTAAAGCCGGATAATGCATATTATATATATCCCACTAATATTATAAATGTCAAAGTTTGGATGGATAGATGTTTTTTTACAAAATCACGCAAAAACGGCGGAACAGATCTGGATGAAAATTGGCATTGAGATAGATTATAGTCTGGAATAGCACATAGACTACTTTTATCCCGGTAAAATGTACGATTCCCGTGGAATAATCCATGTAGCGGAAAAGCCGTAATTTATTATTACAAAATATTTTTATATTTAAATTAAATAAATTGAAATTGAATAGAGTGGAAGAGAAAACCATTCTTTGGCGACCCCACCTAGAATGAGATACAAATACAAATTACAAAATATTTTTATTGACATAAATATTAAATTCAGTTTCTTGAGTCCATAGGCTCCTGAACTAGAATAACTGTGTTTCAAGAGCCAGTGGCTTCTCCCATTAAATTGAAGTCGTTATATTATGTCTATAGAGAAGTAGAGAGGAATAAATTATTTTTTATACAAAGTTAATTACATACTTATATCCATTGATGTTTACTAAAGATGACTTATATTCATACTGCGCGGTGCTCAGATTTTGTTCCTTTACAACATAAACATGCTTACTGCGACAGATAATACGGTACAAATAATATAGGAAAGGATAGCTATATGTTTAGAATTGCGCTTGAAATACGCGTCGTAATGAAAATTACTACAATTGACTTAATTTTGCCGTATAATATTATTGCTTATATATGACAGCAAATTGTCTGCGCAAATATTCATCTATGGATGGTGTGTTGTATCATGTGTGTGTGTGTGGGTGTGTGTGTGGCTGTGCGTGAGTAAGGGATTATGTTAGTCCGTTGTGATAGCTTATAAAGTAAGTTAAAGGTAGTACGATATCATCTTTTCAATACCGTCATAGTCAAACTGACTGAGCCAGGTTAAAATTATTTTCCGCATGTCATTGTTACTGCACTTTAATACGTTGTATTCTTTATTTAGGCTATTATACAAGTGCGGAACAATTACATCGTAATGTCTCTGTGCAAACCTTGAGGAAACGAAAGGGACTGGACATTTTTTATTCGTTTCGTCGTTTCCGGTAAGCTTGGCACAGTTTTCTTATGAAAACGTCGCAGGCTTTCAAAGATGAACAGCTTACGAACTGTTAGAACATTAGCTTTTTCGTAAACTGATGTTGTCTGTCGATATGGTAAGTACATGAGTACTTTGAGGACAGCACGCTGTGCACGTTCTTCCGATATTAAATTAGTTTTTACTTCGCTGCCTCATGCACATACGCAGTATCGGCGGCAATAAGGCATTCCCCCAAAGCTCTGTATGTTTTTATAACTAATTTGTGGTCTGCACCAGATCGCAGAGCTTTACAGACGTAGATAAGCTTACGAATCCGGGATGTCAATGCAGTTATGTGCATTCTCCAGTTAAGCTTATCATCAATCAAGACGCCGAGGTATTTAATATAATTTACACGTTCTAACATTGTGCAGCTGTACTCTGTATCGGAAAGTTGGATTCGGTTACGGTTGCACGGGTAAGTGTGTATTTTTACTTTTATACCGATGTCGGCTTGCCTGAGACAGTTTTACTGTTAAAAGATAAGGACAAGAAGAAGATATGCTACTTACGACTAGCTGCGCCCCGCGGTTTTACCTGCGTGGTGATGATTGATGCTGATGATGAAAAGTACAGTACATATCTACATTCTAAAATTTTATCCAAATCCGTGTGGGGATAAAATACGATGATGATGGTGATGATGAGAATAAGCTCCTATGTGTTAATCCAGGGCATAAGCTGTGTGTGTTCCAAATTTCAACCCAATTCGTGCAGTAATTTTTGCGTGAAAGAGTAACAAACATACATCCATACTCACAAACTTTTACATAATTACAATATTAGTAGGATACACCCGTGTACATTTTAAGCTCTCTGATAATCAATGTTCCAAAAACTTATACGGAGGTGAAGGTCTTTTTTATACTGTTCAAATCTAGCGTTTGACCACTATCGTGACTTGACTATAATGACTGTGAGATCGAAGATGTTATCAGTGTTATCAAGCTAGACCTAGAATGCTTATAAATATCAAAGCCAAAATATCTAAGACCTTAGTATATCTAACCTTAAACAATAACCTTTTTATTACAAAAGTAATATTTTTACAAGTGACATTTCACTGTCATATGGACTTACGCAAGAATGAAATAGGCTGATGCTACAAACACGATAAGATGCTTGATTGTGTGCGTGAATTATTCGGCACAAATACAGGTATTAAATAACCTTAAATGTACATTAAATATAGCCAAGGACCTAGTGAATAATACACTATAACCGGCAAATGTATTCGTTTAAAGTTATAAGCTCATTTTCATTCATAAAAAAAAAAATTTCCTTAAAATAGAACATCAACGCCATCTATTGGTATCACAGTGCCTAGCTGGTCGCAAGCAACCACCTTTTCACTTCCGTACTTCATGGGCACTAAATAAAATAAAATGTTTCCTGTTTGTGTTCCCCACTGTGCAAAGAGTACCTACCTACATACCTTTTAGTTTGGGAACGCTGCCTAGACTTTATGCATAGTCATTCTAACCACTCTCCTCTCTATTCCTTTTAATCTAACAAGCATTTGCATTGCTGTATATCAGAGCGTATCTGGTGTTTACTTGAATGTAGCAGGAAAGTCGCAGCCAGTCCCGTAATATGTCAAATGTAATTTATGAAGCAATTGCCATATTCACCTGTTTTATCTGGGGAGTGCCAATATTATGATGTTTGTATATATATGTATATATATATATAAGTAGTTGTCATTTTTTGTTCATATTTGTCATTTTGGTTTTAACTTTGGTTTAATGTATTATGTATTGTAAATTTTTTTTTTTTTTTTACATATTATAAGTTTGCGTTTGACAACTGTCTTACCTGATGTTAAGTGACGACGTTGTCTAGGATTTAGGACGCAAACATAGAAGGTACCTATTCACTCGCGAAATAAATACTAAGTAGTCCTTAGTATTTATTTTGCTCGTAATACAGTAGAACCTCTATAAGTCGAACATGAAGGGAGACGCCAAAAAATTCGAGTTATAGAGTTTTCAACTTATGGAGGATTTCGACTTGAATTGACTTTTGACCCGAGACTCAAAGTTTTTAGTTAACGTTTCACAGCACTCATGTTAACTGTTGTACTAATTAATGTGTATTGCAGTAGAACCAAACTACTTCTGACGAAAACAAATGACTGGCTTAGCTAAATTTCAAAGGAATCAAAATTGAACACCTGACACAAAGCAAGCAAACACGTGTTTACATGAGTCATAAATTTATTATTGTATACTCCTAAAATGTTTTCTAAGAAACAATAGTGTACTCACATTGTCGGCAAGTTCTTAAAGTCGGTAACTTATTTTTGTTCGAACAATAGAGATAATAAATTCCAAATGATCAAGTTGTAAAGGTTGTAAAATAAAACGTTCCTATGTTCGAGATACAGAGGTCAAATTTAATTTTTCGAGTTATAGAGTGAAAATATGTACCAAAATGGCTTGGAGGGACTCGGTGATTATTTCGATTAACAGAGGGTCAAGATTTCAAGTAATGGAGGTTTTGGTGTTTTAAGGGAAGGGAACAAAACATTTTTTCGAGATTTGGAGGTTTTTGACTTATCGAGGTTCGACTTAACGAGGTTCTACTGTAGTTACCTAGCCGATATCAATTATTAGTTTTTTTCTCCTCTCTCTCTCTTTGAGAGAGAGAGGAGAAAAACCAACTACGGGTCTTGGCTGAAAACCAGCGCCAATTGCTAGTATCTGCATTTGGCACAATGCTGAGCCAAGACCTATTCAACCTCACTAAATTTAAGATCCATTGTCATTTGTAATGATTTAATTCATGTTCTATAATGACATATATTGTATACAATAGTGACATCACCCATGCCCTGTCCTTGTTATGTGTGTGTTGAATAAATGATTATTGTATTCTATTCTAAATGGGTAATTTTTTACTGATATATAAAATTACGTTTTAAATTTTTTGTGGACGGACTACCAATTTTTCGACACATTCTCGTAATGAGTCAGATGTTTGACTCTCAGTGAGGAGCGGAGGCTGTATACTCAAAGCTCTCAGTGAATAGTTATTTATCTATGTTTGACAGCGCTAAGCACAGCATGATGACGTCATGGATGACGTCATATACATTTTGTGTGCAGCTGTCATTGCATTTCGGAATGACTTTATGCACGTTATCTGTGCTCAAGGGCTGAAAGCTCAATAAGAAACGCACCCCAGAAATATTCAGAAGCGATTTCGTAGGCACTAATTTACCTACAAATTCTAATAGATTAGCACTGTAAGCTTCTTCTCGTTTCAGTAATTATTTAGGGTTCCGTACCCAAAAGGTAAAACGGGACCCTATTACTAAGACTCCGCTGTTCGTCCGTCTGTCCGTTCGTTTGTCACCAGGCTGTATCTCATGAACCCGTTTCAACTGTCTCATGAGACAGTTGAAATTTTACAGACTGATGATGTATTTATGTTGCCGCTTTAACAACAAATACTAAAAAACAGAATAAAATGAATGTTAAAAAGGCTTAAGCTCCCATACAGCAAACGTGAATTTTTTTTGCTCGTTTTTGCTCGATATTGACAACGGTAACAGGGAGACGCTTGATAATGGTACGGAACCCTTCGTGCGCGAGTCCGACTCGCACTTGGCCGGTTTTGTTTAAACATGGTAACTGCTGCTATTATTTATCAGTCGATCATAAACCTTCAGAAATAGGTGACTGCTAATATTATGTTTTGCAGATTCCCGGTTGAAGGGCTCATAAGGCATAAATGGGTTAGCAAAGTGCGGGCTGAAAGAAGTGAGCATGACTGGATGCCTACAAAAAGTAGCACAATATGTTCTGCCCATTTTGAAGAGCAACACAAATATACTACGCCAAAAGGATACGTGCGTCTGAAAAAATGTGCAGTGCCTATAGTTTTATCGGTATGAGAGCACTATTCTTTGTTTAATTATTTGTTTCGTTACAATAAAACTTTTATTCAAACTTGGGTAATTGATCAGTTTTTAGTTACTGTGACCAAAGACAAAGTATTTTTTTTTACAGGATGTGGTTCCACGAAGCTCTATGCCTACCACGCTTGAAGATGAGGTTCCACGGGCTTCTACGCTTATCAGCATTGACGATGTGGTTCCACGAGTTTCAATGCCTACCTGCCTTGAAGATGTGGTTCCACAAGCTTCTACGTCTACCAGCCTTAACGATGTAAATTTATCCGACATAGACTCTGTATTCAATACACCAAGAAAAGCTACGCTGAAAAAGCAGGTCCAAAAACTGAAGCTTAAAAAGAAGGTCTTACAAAAGAAAAATAAATTTCTAAAAAACCAAAATAAAAGACTGAATAAAAAAATTACTAGTATGAAAAATATTCTAAGGATTTTAAAAAAGAAAATCTATGTATCACAACAGCAATTTTCAAAATTCAGAATTTAAAAGCAGAACCAATGAACTTGCTTAACAAAATTATTCAATTACTAAAGTCTAAACAGAATTTTAGAAAGAAATATCCAGCAGCTCTTAGAAAATTTGCTTTAACGCAAAATTTTTATTCCTCGTCAACATACAAATACGTAAGGTGGGTATTCCATTCACCTCTTCCCCACCCTCGTGCTTTGGCTAAATGGTACCATAATAGTTCGATGTTGCCAGGCTTCACAAAACAAGCGTTTGACATAAAATAAAATAAAATAAAAATAAAAAATAAAAAAGCCTTTATTTGATCCTGCTACATCTCATCTTAATTTAGGTACTATCTATAACACTTCTTTTCTCAGCTATGTGCGTCCACTGTTGGACGTATGCCTCCCCCATATAGGGGGGATTTGCCAATACTCGCCACGCTTGGCAGGCGGGTTGGCGAGCGCAGTATGATTTCCGATCCTCAGAAGGCGCTGCTGCCCACCTCCTGGTACGTTATCCCTTAGCCGACTCTTACGGCACCCGCGGGAAGAGATGGGGGAGTACTATTCTAGGCCGGTACCACCACGGCAGTATAACACTTAGTTACATTTATTAGCAAGGTCCCCAGGTTGGGTAAAGGCCTCCTCCAACGATGTCCACTTCTCTCTATCCTGAGCTGTTTGCCACCACATTGGACCAGCGACTTTTTTATTTCATCCTCCCAGCGTGATGATGAGCGTTTGACATACTAAAACAAAAAAGTTCTCCGTCTTGGAAAAGACTTATCTGTGCCTAGTTGTCGATGAAATGGCCCTAAGGCATCAAACAAAATGGGCGGGCAAAAGTACAGAAGGATTAGTTAATTACGGTTCTGGACCATCAGAAAACAAAGAAATTGCAACAGAAGCATATGTTTTCATTTTAGTTTGCCTGTGTGAAAATTGGGAAATTTCTGTTGCATATTTCTTTGTTAAAGGGTTGTCATCAGCTAATGTCAGAGCTAATTTAATTATGGATTATTTAAGAGTAGGTCACGCAGCCGGAGTAGACGAAGTAAGTATGATAAAATTGGTAAGAAACTTTCGAAGCTACAACAATAATTTTTAATAATGATGGCAAACAAATCAGGTGGCAACTATTAAAAAATCTGAACAAACTGCAAAATAATCAAGGTTTAAATTTCGCTAACAAACTAACTAAGTGGCACAATTTTCGCAACGATATAATGAATGTCAAGCTAGCCACACAGCTTCTAAGCATAAGCGTCGCAAATACTATGCAACTAGGAAAAAAAAAATAAACACCTTAAGTTCATCCAATTTCAATGATAGTGGTCCCACGATAGAGTTTATGACATTATTTAACGATTTATTCGGTATATTCAATTAAAGAGCTTGTGACAACTTTATTTTCAATAAGTCGATTGGTGCAGGTAATGATGAAGATATATTTGCTTTTTTAGAAAGGGCAAAAAAATATATACTCGATCTGCGTATTTCTAGTAAAAATAGGATTTCCCGCCGTGGACAAGTAAGCATGAAAATTACTAAGAAAAAGCTCGTACAGTGGAAATCTAGAACAGCTTTTTTTTAGGATTTTTAATATGTATCGAAAGTCTAAAATATTTATATACATCCCTGATTCAAAATGAAAACAGATTGAGGTACACCGCGACATACAGGCTTAGTCAGGACCACATTGAAATATTGTTCGGAGATTTTCGTCGACACAGGGGTATTATAACAATCCCAATACTTTCAAGGGAATTTATAAAAAAATGTTTAACCATCTTGAACTGCGGTCTTCTTTACAAGAAATTGTATATCTACCGGTGGAACATTTTTCAATACCTACTAAATTGCTCATCGGCAGATTGAATTTGAGATTTGGCCGATTTCCTCAAAGATAATCACGACTCGTGTAATGTAGAACAAATCGTCGGATATATTACAGGCTGGGTGTCCAGAAAAGTTTGCGGAAGTTTGAAATGTGAAACATGTCGTTCGTCCTTATTCACAACTGAAAAACTGTGGTTTCACAAACTTGTCACCCTGAAAGATATGAGAGGTTTATGTTTCAAGTCACCCAATGTTTTTTTTAGTTTGCCTTAAATCAGAATCAGTTATCAAGAAATTTATGAAATAGGAATAGCCTGTTTTTTAGTAATTCTCAAGACTTTCAACGATTGCAGTACAGTATCTTAAAACACTTATATCAGTCCAACGTCTTTGATATTTTATTCGAACATTCCATGAATCAATAAACAATTAATCAACCACGAATGGTGGTAGGGTACTTTCGAATACCCGCCTGGCTAGCTACCAACCTCAAGTTTGAAAAACTGTCACCAAACACATGTGTTCAGGCAGCAGTCCTTCAGAGCCAGTGAGCATTCTAGGTCTAGCGTGATAACATCTTCGACCACACCGTCACTGACCATCAAGTGAGATAGTGGTCAAACGCTAGATCTATACAGTATAAAAAATAAAAATAAAATCAAACCCCTACACTTATTCATAGACTGCAACTTATTCGTGCAATCATACAAAAGTATTTTAATGTCCGCCTATATCACGAGCATAAAAATAATCCCCTGCTTAAAAGTGTATCTAAAAGGCAACATCAAATAAATTAAACTTCATCGAAGGCAAATAAAAACCTATTTTGATAACCCATTTGGTATTATTTTCGTTTTTATTAATTAATAAAATACTCACTGATGACTATGTAAATACTTACTTACGTAATGGTGAAATTCATTGATGTATCTTTTGTTCCTCGAAATTATATGATAATAATCAAACAAACAAATTGTTTCATTCGATGTCCCTTCTGTAACAGTGTATTTCTCCTAATCTATGTAGTGCTCGCGTATTTCAAGCGCAAGTCTAAACAGATAGCTATTCTTTTCTATATTGTTTGTACCGTATTATCTGTCGCATTTATTGTTGTAACTTATGAATACGCCACCGGTAAGTATATTATGTCGTCGTAAAGGAACTAAATCTGAGCACCGCGCCGTATAAATATATAGTATGTCATCTTTAGTAAAATATCATTGATTGCCGGGTGATGATTACCCGTTTAGCAACATACCCTTAGATGATACAAAAATACAAATTTTAATTCTGTCTGCTGTTTTGTTGCTTTGTAAGCACAAAATATCCTGTTTCACATACCTATAAGAACAGATAGCAGCTGCCAATATCCATTAAATTGAGTCTGTGTTTCCATATAAATCCAATCAAAACCATAAAGGATTTCATTGGATTACGGAAACGAATTAAATAGTATGACATATAGGTATGTATAGTTTTATATCTATGGTATATTGTATACCCCTGCCACTACCTTGTTGTCGGATATTAAAAAATCTCAGATTAAATAAAATGGTACTTACCATTCTATCGCTAATCCTTATGATATGACAATATATTACTAATGCAATAGCATTGTTATTGCTCCTTGACATTGACTTTGAAACTTAGCACACCTACTCGTATAATATAAGCTGTGCTTGTACGTTATTATGCGTATCCAATTTTATCGATATATTATTCCGTCCGTAGTACGAGATATGGCTTAAGAAATATGTACCCTAAGCCGATTTTATATGTTCAATAATATGTAGATTGATACCTACATTGCACATGAGTTGCCTAGCGAAATCCCGTAACTTTAACATCAACAGTGTCGTTTGACCGTTTTTTAAAAAATGCTTATTTTACTGCGTATCCAACAGTATATGTATGAGTATATAATGTTGCCGAGTTAAAACGAAGTCATGTCCATGGTTCCTTCGATTTTTAAAATTCAGAGTCAAGCGCGAGTAGGGAGAGCGGCAGAGAAGCGTTGCGCGCGCTATTTGCTTGCGAGAGATAAGGACGCAGAGAGATTTTTATAATTATTTAATAGTACCTATACGGGGATTCACCCGGCAACCCATGTGTAATTTATCCATCTACATAATATTATCTAACATTTAAACGTTCTCATCACTAAATAACATGAGAGTAAGTATATATTTCTTAAGCCGTATCTTAGACCATTCAGTAAGTTAATTAGTTATCGTGGTAGTTAAGTCAGTCCACGTCACTATGTCAAAAGCTCGATTTGCATCATCCAAACAATTGGCCTTCGAACATACAGAATATATGTTCGAAGGGACCAGCCAATCACAAGTGTGGATATTACTTCACCCCCTGCTCGCGCCGGGGTGGTGGTGAGACTAAGAGAAATAATGTTGATGAGCCATCAACAAAGCGAAACAAAAACGATCTGTGCTCCTTGATATGTGTGCAGTTTCAAATTAACCGACGCGCGACGTTTTGAAAAGGGTTTAATTTCAGGTTTAATTCACGGTTCAAAGATTTCGTTACATAGATACATGGATACAGGCGAAGATAATAAAAGCTTGCACGAATCTTAGAATAAAGATTCGCGAATGTGACTATAGGTACCTACGTTAGAATATAATATTATAAGTGTGCTTAGGTATATGCGAACGGAGCTGCGAAGTTGAAACAATGTTTACATAGTACTTATAAAACCAGTTTGAAAACAAGATAGTGCCTACAGAGATACCTAGTACAAGTAAAAATAGGTACGTCTGCATACAGGTCGCGGCACGTAAGTTTAGCGCTGAGCAAAATGTGGAGGGGATAGCTACGCATGGGTACAGTTGCGCACATATGTAATACAATTGTAATTTATAACTTTAATTATTATAACCAAATATTTTTGGATTTTACTGAAACTACTGATTATATCGTTTATTTTTAAGGTTTCCCGTCTTCATAATGTCTGCAGTTTGTCTTATAGTGCTGCTATTCGAATGGCCGAGCAAAATACTCGTTGCTTCATCAATCACTTATTAGGTATTTGCTTCTAAGAATCAATCAATTCATTGGTTCTCTTTTAATAAAACAATGCACGTCGTACACCATTTATCGTGCCTATCTTTTTTTTCAAAAAAGTAGTTTTGATAGGCATATTTACTATCTACAAAAAATACTAATAAACGAACGAACAATAAGAAACGAAGTCTAACTTAACAACAAAACAATAGTAATAAACGGCAATAACAATACACTTTAGAACGCGACTGTACAGTCCGCGGAGCGTCATATCAGGGCGGGGGACCAGGGGTACGGAATAGGAATGGCTAGCCATTCGGCGCTACCTAATTTTTGACTTTTGCGCAATAACGGTCAGCGCTAGAGTTTCGTGCCGCTACCTGTACACACTTTGTAACCTTCAAAACGTGTTTCCGCCGAATCGCCCCAGGCAGCGTGCGTAGCCACTCCGCCCCGCGCGCTGCTGCCGCCGCCCGCGCCGCCGCTCATGGCGCCGCGGCGCCGCGCCGCACGGCCTGCCCCGGCCCCTCGTCTTCTTGTAACGCCAGTCGTCGCCATGCATTCAGCTTTTTTTCCTGATATTTTCTGAATTCTTCTTCTTCTTCTCAGCAATTGGTCATCCACTGCTAGACATATGCCTCCCCAATATAGCGGGATTTTCCAATTCTCGTCACGCTTAGCAGGCGGGTTGGCGAGCGCAGTATGATTTCCGATCCTCAAAAGGCGCTGCTGCCCACCTTCTGGTACATGATCCCTTAGCCGATTCTTATGGCACCCACGGGAAGAGATGGGGGAGTAGTATTCTAGGCCGGTGCCACCGGCTTTTTCTGAATTCACAATAAGGTATTCGAATAAGTTAAATGTAATGACGCCGCACCATCACGAAGTACCAGGCGTCAGTAGGTCTAACCCGCCGCCGCGATCGATGTTTCACAACAAAAAAATCCTTCAAATATTTTATTTGTATTGGTGTAAGTGGACTGACTGTCTGCCTTGTTAGCAAGCTGACGTTATTTTTTATCCTACCTAAGTGAGTGTGTGTAAGTGTGTATATTTGTATGTTTGTTACCTCTTCACGCTCAAACGGCTACACCCATTTTGATGAAATTCGGTATGGGGATAGCTTTTACCCTGGATAACACATAGGCTTATTTTCATCATCACCATCATCACGACGCGGGTACAACCGCGGCGCAGCTAGTACTGTATAGATCTAGCGTTTGACCACTATCTCACTTGATGGTCACTGACGATGTGGTAACGCTAGATCTAGAATGCTTACTGACTCTCAAGGACTTCTGCCTGAATGCACTATGTGTATTGTGACAGTTTTTCAAACTTTAGGATGGTAGCTAACCAGGCGGGTACACAAACGTACCTTACCACCATGCTGGTTTCACCATTCGATAGCCAAGCTCAAACCGTTGATGGGGATCGAACTAGCGTCCGTTAGTACGATAGCCGACGCTTCCACCGATCAGCTATCATCGCTTCAAATGGTGGGACAAAGAAGTGGAAGCCCAATAAGCCATGTCCTTGAGTGAGGTGGGGCTATGCTGGGGGTTTCTCTATGAGATCGAATTAGAAATGAGATCTGTTATTGACATAGCACACAGGATTAGCGAATACCTACATACAATGACAATGGGAAACACCATTCTTATCCCGTAAAAAATAAATTATGCTCTGTATAAAATAATTGCACCTTGAATGTTTTGGCCGTATCTGCAAGTTATAAAAACGAATGTTTGTATGTTACTCCTTCACGCTGAAATGGCTCAAATGAACGTATTTGCATGAAATTTGAAATGAAGGTAGCTTATACCAGCATACGCTCACATAAGCTACTTTTATTCCAAAATACCACGTGTAGTTCCCGTGGGATAATTGAGGTAGCGGAAAAACCGAAGGCCTCATGGGTGAAACCGCTGGGTATGACTAATCGTGTCGTTAAGTTTCGAGTGGCGACTACGGACTAACTAGAAAGTGAAAAAAAATAAAAAAAATCTGAAAGCGCAGCTTGACGGCTACGAGGACGAGGACAAAGTAGAAAAAGAAAGAAAAATGTTTACCAAAAAAATGTAACAAACTTCAACACTCAAACGTGTGAAATAACTTGTTGAAAGAATTGTGCGCATGGTAACTACCGACTTCGACAAGTTATTTCACACGTTTGAGCGTTAAAGTTTGTTCCATTTTAGGGTAAAATTTTTTAACACCATATATCAGACCCCACATGAGCGTGGTTGTCAATAAGGTGTCCATGTTTGTTAATTGTCTCAGCATGTATAGTGCATTATGCGTACTGGTTCAATTTAGCACAAACATATTCAATGTGAGAATTCCATCTCAGAAGAAGATGAAGCATTATTTAATCTTGTGAGTCATGTATACATTTGATAACTTGTAGTGTCTTCTTAATAATGCGCTATATTATGTGCTCAACACGTACCTACTTACCTAATAATCATGAAAGAAGTATTTGTGCTAAATCTAGTTCTGAATTCACCAATGTGCCAATATTTATCGCTATTCGCAGCCGCTCTGACGCCACCAGCGCCACGCAGTTGGTCAATACGATATACGCCTGATTGTATATTTCTTTATTATTATGGAAGTGACCTTGATACTCGAATTTGCGCAGGCGTGAACTAAGGATTGCGTGGGGCACAAACCTTTTGCCTTAGCAATGTAAAAAAATAATTCTAATTCGATTTTGAGTTATGTTATCTTGAGAAGATCGAGAGAATAATCAGCAATAAGGTCTAGGTAAGTAGCTACTAGTCAGATGCTGAGGTTAACCTAAACGCAGCATCATTCTGTGTACTTAGCAATGCTGTTTTTTAATGCTCACAGTCAGAAACAAAGGCACGATGTGAATTGACTGCACTGATATAGGTAATAATATAAACAATGTAATACATATACCTAAAATTATCTTTCAATTTATAATGTGAGGGACGCTTAAATGTGAACATTTCTACCCTTATTTCAATTGGGATCTTGAGTGGCAAATCCCTGGTTACCTACCAGTTGTTCAGAATATTCGCGATAGTAACACACTGGACTTAATTTCAAAGGCCATGAGACTTACCTCAAGGAAGCGTCCTAGCAATGCCAGTTTATCTGCCAGAAAAGGCAAACATCCAGAGGCAAAAAACAATTGCCAAAAAATCCGCGTAAGATATTGACTTTGTGGTGCTACTGTAGCCTAATTGGCAAAGTAACAGAGTGGTATTCCGTTCTACTCATGACTGAAAATCTATAGAAATCTAACAATTAATAAATATATGCAAGAGACTGAGCTTTCACTTTTTCGGTAATCCTATCCATAGTTTAATACATTCATAAAAACATGCTTTTAATAAGTTTATTTTTTCATATTAAATATTCAAAATAATAACAATATTCATACAAAACATTGTTGGGTAGGTAAGAGCCATAGTCAAGAAAGGGTTAGGATTTTTATTCTAATATCCATAATTGTTGATTTGATAGGAATTTATTTTGTCAAATTCCTTCTGCCGCCTTGTATCACGTGACCTAAACTGGCTAGCCGCTTTACACGTTCATTATAAGCTTGCAGGTGAATTGGGCGACTGTTATGATTACACAAGAATGTTAATTAAAAAAATAAATCAATTATGACCGTGCTGTGACCACTGTCAACGTCGGACATATGCTCGATCGCTCTGCTCTCTACCATAAATTGCTAGCTTATTTTGAACCGATAAAGCTATCTACATAACCTGTCAGGAACATCTCATCTCAAAATCTCAAACCTGTCTTATACTGCTTTCAAATCATTATATGGATTTCTCCCAAGATTTCCCTTCATTACATACCTGCTTATTCGTAGGGGTGGGATTGGGGCGTTGTCATGACGCCTGTCCTATTTTTCCACTTGTAGGCCCATTATGTACACATCCTAATTACTTAATTGTTTATAGTTAGGATATGTGTCCTGTTTATATTAAAAGCGCGAAGTTGTGTGTTAGGATGGATGTATGGATATTTGTTACTCAAACGGGTGAACGCATGTGAATGAAATTTGGCATATAAATATGACAATTTGCTCAAAAAATAAGTTTTTTTATTTGTAAACGAAATAGTGCTTTTGAAGCGATGATAGCTCTGCGGGGGGAGCGTCGCCTGTCAAAGTGACGGACGCTGGTTCGATCCCAACAACAGCTTGAGCTTCCGGTAAAGGTAACACCGTTATCAAATTTGGATAAGTGGACATATTTACAGTTTTCAATAAAGATATTTGTATATTTGTATTTGTAAATTCCCAGCATGGTGGTAGGGTACTTTCGAATACCCGCCTGGCTAGCTAACACCCTCAAGTTTTAAAAAAGCTGTCACCAAACACATAGTGTGTTCACTGTTCAGGCAGCAGTCCTTGAGAGCCACCATCAAGTGAGATAGTGGTCAAATGCTAGATCTATACAGTACTTATAAAAAAGTGAACTCTCTTTGAGACACCTTTGACGTAATAAAAAAGTATATAAACCGATTTCCGCTGTTCATACGTGAAACAATTACAAAAAATGTCTTGAAAACATGAAAACTTCGCCAATGTAGTCGTAATGAAATATTCATTATTATGGATAACTCACATCTGTCCACGTTGCCTCACACGTCACCGGGAATCGGGGAAGATGGCGCAAAATCATTCGGAGAAGGGTCATAGAGGATCGAGGTCATGACCCTCAGACATGAGGAGAACGAAATTAAGGAAGAAAATAACTCAAAAACGACCTACTATCTTTTTCTATATATTCACTAGAATGAAATGGGACCACATCACAAAATAATCATCAAAATCGGTTCACTGGAAAAAGAATCGAATTGAGTAATTTCTTTTTTTGGAGTCGGTTAAAAAAAGAAGAGTTTGCTATGTGCTGTGTCGTGATGATCCTGTGGTGATCCGCTTGTGCTGGTTTTATTTACTGATGTGCTTATTTATGTTCCCATGTACAATTTAACTTTTACTCATTTTTTTTATTATAAAACATAATTTTCCTCTGCTACCAATGACATATAGAACTATTTCTAAGGAAGGGAAGGGTAAAGCGCGCTTGACTGTTTATCTTTAACTTCAGTGAATATTGGCGTCGGCATGCCAACCGAAATGTTTTTAGGGGCTGAGTATACCTCACCACCTCTTTTGTTAAAATGGCCATACTTAGGCGGTGGTGGTTGCGTTTCAACTTTGATTTGAGAAGGTATAGTCTCGTATTGTGCTTCTTCTTCCTTCTTGCCGGGTGTATCGGTGAATAAGACTTTTCCTCTTGCCTTATCTTCAGTGTACATCATATTTTGGTAATAGTTGACCTCTTTGCACATTTTGTAATAATAACTTCTCACCACCATTATGAAGTATAAGGTCACAACTGCAAAGAAAAAAGGATATGATAGATATATGCATAAAATATTTTATGGTGGAATGCCAAAATGTCGATATTTACATTTTATTTGATATTCCGTATTTCCATTACTTTTGGTGTTTATATAATTATGGAATTTATATTGTACCTTAAGTGTTTTTTAAAGTTCACAAATGTTGGAGAGTCAAATCAAAAGTTATATCTCCGATTTTTTTATTTTTTACTCAAGAGACGAGGATTCGATAATTTAAAGTTTACCCAAACATTACATACGCCGAGTAATTCCCTAATACTAAATAAATATTAATTTTTTTTGATCGAATCACTCTACACAACATAAGTATCAAAATAGATTTCTCAAAAAAGACCTTGATAATAGTGATTAAGGGTCTTTATTTGTTCTTTACTTTCGTATTACTCCACACTGACCCAGTATCAAAAATACCTGTATACAATGTACCTATAACAATAAAGTATCAGTTTTCCTTATAATATAAACATACTTACTGCCTATAATGAGTCTTTCTGTTGTCAAAAGCCAATAATAGGGGTTGTCAGCTTTGTATTTAAGAATCCCACAAATTAAAATACCACCTTGCAGAAGCACACACACAAGATATCCCTTATACCACATCTCTAAATGGTCTGGTAGTCTCTGAAAGTAAAATAAATCATAAAACTATAAATAAAGGAGCAACCCTATTACAATATATCTAAAGTATTATAAAGCTTCGAAACTGGTCGGAGAGTAATTTTCCAGTATTTACCACATGAGTCCTAGTCGGTTCTTAGATTACAATTATGGAAGAAACTCGCGATAGTTTTCAGACTCAAAAATTCGAAGTTTGTAGGCTTTAGTTTATGTTTTTAGTCTATTGTTTATAAAGTATGTGTTTACTGCTTTTTATGCTACAAATGCAAAATAAACAATATTTAGTGTTAATTCCGTGAGATAAAAAAATAGTTCGCTCATATTTTGGCGTCATTGTGGAGTCAAATTTTAACTCAGAACGAAGTAGGTAGTTAATTGTGACCGAGGTTATTTTAGTTGAAAGAGCGTCTTTTGTTTCTTCTTAAGTGGGAATTTAAAATTGAATTAACGATAAAGCCATCATATTGACGTCACAAAGTTGTCATCTTGTAAGAAAATAGAATAACAATGTATGAAAGATCAATTTCCCCAATGCTTTATTTTACACAATGCAATAAAATATATCGATTGCCAGTGTAATACTTAGAGTTTACAGTGTAATACTGATACATTTTTACCACGTGGTACACAGCGTTTGTGAGATATTTTGTGATATGCAGGTGATTTTTAAAGAATCCCTTTCCGAATTGTTATTAAACGTGTACCTTTTTGATGCCAATAACACATTAGTTAGTTCCTTATTCAGTTATAGTAAATGGGTACGAAGCCTAGACATTGGCCCTAATTCTGTTTATTACTCGAACTAGATACAATTTCATCTAAAACTACCCGCTGTTGTAATAAAAAGATATAATTTTAGTGTTGTTATTGATAAGTGACATATTAATTTGTGACGGTCGCCGTGGCGCAGTAGTTAGTGTCAGTGACATGACTACTGTGTCTCCTGGACCCTGGGTTCGAATCCCGGCAGGGGCAAACATTTGTGCGATAAGTGTAGATGTTTATCCCGGGTCTTGGGTGTTTTTGTGCTGTGATTGTGTGTCCATGGCTCCCGCGATACAGGTAATCATAGTGCGGGGGCCTGTGTGATAAAAAAATTATTTAGATTTCACCGTAATCATATAAGAACTTATCTTACGTATCCTATTTTCGAGAATTTTAGTATAGAGATACATGGGACTTTGGAGAAGGATATAGGGTAAGTTTTTTGAAAAAGTATAGTTCTCGCGGGTACTTAAGTAGCGGGAACCTGTAATCCACGCGGTCAAAACCGCGGGGTGCAGCTAGTATCTTATAAACATACCTTGAATAATCCAATTAGTAGACCAATACTAAGCAGGAACTTAAGGCAGATGGTGAGTAAAAATAAGAAGATCAGGAATTGCATGGCGTAGATAACGCCAACATTGTGATGTATTTTCCTTTTATTATTAAGGTGCTCCATGGTTATACATTTTGCAAGTATTGAGTAAATTATGAGTGATATGCTTTCAAACCCCTGTAACACAAGTTATATTTATTTATTTATTACAATAAGTACGGCAGTTACCACTTACACTTATCGTTAGTTTATAATATAATAATTATTACCACAATCAAAAATTAAAAAAATTGATTGAAATCATATGTCAGATACAAAAGGAAAATTAAAATTATGCAGATGTCAATAATATTATTACTTATATAAAATTAATTGAAATAAACAAAGTCAAAAAAATTATGTCACATTTTTTCGCAAAAAGTCAATAATAGGCGAATAATATTTTGCCATCTGTCACAAAATATGTCACATTCAGTGTTGGCGTCTAGGAATGCGTTGAGAGTAGTCAGTGAGCGACACAAGGGGGATATATATATTAGATTTATATATTATTAATGGTGCTTACAATACAACAAATTTTGAAAATAGTGTGTAATGATAATGATGAAAACAATGTGTTCATATTATGACCATTTGCGTCTGAGAGCAGAAATCAAGAAGCGAGAAGGCAGTAGTAGGCAGACATGTGGGCCGAGATAAAATGCGTCGCTATATAGCGATTCTCCTTCTCTCGCCGTTGAGTGTTCGTTCTCGTTGTTCATGTGATATATCCAATTACTATGAAACCTGTTGAGCTTCGATCAAGAATACAACGTAAAAGTAAAATAAAATAATAAAAGTAAAGTATTCTTGATTGAAGCTGTTGAGTAATGGTACACCTGCCCCTACGGCGAAAATGATTGGCGCAAATCGAGCGTGTTGATGTCTTTCGTCCCACCCTGTTCTGGTATCGGTAGTTATATATCGCTCGATCTCGTTTCCTCACCCTATTTTATCGCTTGCTTCGCAACGAGAACGAACATTCAACGGTTTTCGCTCGCGTTATCGCTTGCAGAATGTTACTTTGTCTACGGGCCCTGATATGTCAGGAATAATGTTGAAGAGCTCTTCAGAAAACTCCCTGTATATATAGGTTTTGAGCGGAATCAAGTCAAATTAAAAAGAGTTAGAATTACTCACCAGGGTGACTATTGCAATGATGATAGCTCCACGTCGCAGGTCGAAACAGCAACAGCATTTGCTAAATGTCAGGGAAACCATCTTAAAACTGAAATTAGAAAAGTCATGAGTTATGTACATATTTACAAATCTATTCAAGACTTTCAAATTTGAAGCGATGATAGCTACGTTGGCTGTCAAACTGACGGACACTGGTTCGATCCCCAACAACAGCTTGACCTTCCGGTGAAGGTAACACCGTTATCAAATTCCAGCATGGTGGTAGGATACTTTCCAGTACACACCTGGCTAGCTACCACCCTCAAGTTTGAAAAACGGTCACCAAACACATAGTGTATTCAGGCAGCAGCCCTTGAGAGCCAGTGAGCATTCTAGGTCTAGCGTGATAACATCTTCGACCACATCGTCACTGACCATCAAGTGAGATAGTAGTCAAACGCTAGATGTATACAGTATATATAAAAAATCCTATTAAGAGATATATCTATAATATCTATCTATATCTGTTTCTAGTTGAGTACAAAATAATTAGATCTATTTGTTAATTTCTTTCTTGATCGAAGGCTAATTGTAAGAAATTTGTTAGGAGTTATCCACAATTATTGGGTTTATTCAAATGTTAGGCCATAGACCGCAATATACTCCAAGTATATACTGGTCTATGGTAAGGTTTATATTGAACGTAAATATGTATACTATTTTCTAAAAACTTAGTAAGATTTATAAAACTTGACAGCTTCGAACATTTATACATAATATATTATGATCAAAGCTTCTCAACATATTTTTTTGATTTTGATTCATAATCATTTCATTTTCTATTGAGCAGAATTGAATATTCTTAGAAACTAAGTTCTGAAGTACATCTTTGTTAAGAAAAAAATAATAGTTTTTTATACACGTAGCTTCAGGTCCTAATTTCAATAAGAAACTCAATGTAATTAATGGCTTCTGATCCAGTTGGTATGAATTTGCAACTAGAGAGGTTGTTATTTATCTGTTATTTAAGATTGAAAGCCGTCCCGATGCGCCGTGGAAAATATTCTTAGGTGGATAATATCTTAGTTAGACAGATAAACTCAGAAAAATGAATAAACTAACCAAAATTCACAATAATAATATTTTAAATAATGTAGTTATGCAGTATGTCAGTGCCAATTGCGTTGCCTCAATATTTTGTGTATGTCTACATCCCAGTCTTTTTGTCGTTAAAACACTAAAATATTAAGTTTACTAAGCGTTTAGCATAATTATAGATGCTGGAGTTTGTCAAATCACACAAAAACTGAGATATATGAAGCGACTACAATCCAATATTCAAACCGGAGCTGCGAAGGTCCCGTAACGTAAAATGGCGTATTATTCAACAAGATATCACCTATCTATTAGATCGTGTATATGAGTTATTAAACAGATTTATCATTTTACATAGGACATGATCCTTGCCATTGATAAGTTAATAGGGAAGTACATTACAGTATTAATGCACAGTAAATTTGACGTCAATCTATTTGAAATTGTCAATACAATGTGATGACATTTCATTGAACATCTTGCTGCTGCAGAACGCAACACTGTAGGTACCATGACTACATCTTCCAAATTGTATTTTAATTCGCGCTTTGTTACGATAAAATAAACCTGTAAAAGAGGAAAAAGTCACGTACCTCGCCCAAACACTTGCAACATTTAAAAACAGCTCTTGGTACAACGAATTATAATTAAACAATACTAATTATCTACAACACAACCAGGAGCTGAGCACTTCAATAGTGCAAAGCTCTTGCTGAAATAATATACGCAGTATGTATGTACCTAAGAAGTGGTATAGCGCATAAAGGGGGAAAACACAAAATAGGAAAACACCAAGCAGACGTTTACAGGATAAAATGTCAGAAATATTGAATACCTAATGCTGGCATTCATTCCATATTTTACAGAAACAATCCAACATAAAGCATTCTATGAGTAACGGCAATTTACTAATTTTTCTCAGAATCTGCGTGATGCATTATTAAACAAACATAGGTACTCACTTCCGTTTTTGGACGTTCATAAATTATTGAGATCAGAAATAGCAGGATATATTCGCGAAGCGTTATCTGCGAATAACGCGAATATCTATTTTGATATCAAGCTATTTTTTTATTGTTTTTCTACAGATACCGCAGCTGTCATTCTCCTGGTTATCCTCTAGCCATCTATTATGGTCCCCAAGAGAAGAGATATACATAAATAAATAATTTATTTTCTCACAGTAGGTATAGTTGTTTGCTAGTTGCTAGGTATTAGTGATTGTAAATGCTCATTTCAGTTTAAAGCACGTGAACACACAAATATTTAATACTTTTTGTCCGACTTCAATTACTATAGTGCAATTGAGGTATTTCATAGAAGAATCACATATATACGCGTTTATGTTATTAGTTGAAATATTGGGCTGAATGAAACGTTAGGAAAAAATACGATATATTTGAAACACATTACTATTCAACCATGTTATAACTAATTACAATGCCTCCGCAGCATGTGTTTGCACCAGGTATCAATTTTTACCATATATGAGAAGAGCAGTATCATCTGAGTAGGTAAAAATGTTACACATAGGTAGAGGTAACTTACAGAGATTGTTTTTATATTATAGATGTTAGAAAGAGTAGGGCCCATCATACCCTGATGGAGGAATTTGGGGAGGACATACTATTCTAATACGGAACCTTAAGGTTTTCTACAACAAAAGTGCCTAATATTTGCCAGTAATAAAGGCATAAAATATAGTCAGAATGTATTGTTAAGAATATTGACATAAAGCAGAAATGTTCAAATCTTTTCCTTTACTTGGCAAAAGCCTTTGACGGTCCTTTTTCCTAATAAAAACTAAGCTGGAAAGGCTCGGCAACAGTGGAATGCAATATAGACTCACTAAAGGTTATACTTAGAAAAAAAACTTGGGAAACATAGTGGTACATATAACCTATTCACGATAAATGTTGGCATGCCACTAGTAATCATCCTTTGCCCATAACTCTTCAATGACTACATATATGGTTTATGTAAAGAAACTATTAATTGGAGTGTTTTTGTAACCTATGATGAGATTTCATCTAGATTGCAGCTAGGCTAGATTGCAGATGGCATTGCTACATTGATCTTGGCTAATATCTAGGAAGGCTATTTAATGTTGTCAAAATTATTCTTTATAATAATCAAGTAGATAAATCTAAGTAAATTACATTAAATATTTGTCTGTTGCCTTGCCTATATGTTGGATATACAAACTGAATAATCAGCGATATGAAGTTGACTGTAGGTTTTGTTAGTACCTATTCGATTTGTTAACTAAGTGTAAGCAAGTAGCACGTGATATTCGATTTGACACAATAAACGAGGGTATTACGAAGACTCAGGGAACACGAAATCAGGCCACGAGGTCTATTTCATGGCAGTACGCATTATAAGTGGAAGCAAAACGCTTGTAGGTACGTGTAGGTGGTATATCTACCATATAGCGATATCGTTTTGCTATACGTCTGGTCGACCGATGATAGAAAGGGGATCATAATCATCTCAGCAGACGTCCACACCTGGACATTATGCCTCCCCTTTTGATTTCCACAAGGACCGGATGGAAGCGGCTCGCATCCAGCCTTTATCTGCGATCTTAGTTACGTTGTCTGTCCATCTTGTCGGTGGCCGTCCTATGCTGCGTTTGCCAGTCCGTGGTCTCCATTCGAGAGCTTTTCTACCGAAGAAAGGGGATGGTGGAATCAAATTTTGTAATTCCAGTGCACATTCTCCGAAATGTAACCGATAAGCATGCAACTCCACGCCAGTGTTCAAGGCTCTGAAGCCTACGTTCTATCAAAGAGTTACTGCCGATGATTTTTGGCTCGCCTTTCTATTGATCCTAGAGGTTCCAGTTACTATTTCAATGACCATTCCAAAGGTGAGATCAGTACTCTATTCACAACCAGACTTGCGGCTGATGTCTCACTTTAGCAAGAACATGTGACGTACCTAGATGACCTATAAGAAGTTTAAAGTGAAAATGTTTGATGTGTGGTGATACGTCTAATACACATAAATACATACAAATGAACAAAAGCATTCAGTAATGTAAATATGCACTTGTTTACATAAATACTCGTGGCTTCTAGTATTAGCAGTCTTAATGTCCTTTTCTATTTATTTTCCTTTACAATACATATTATACACATAATACAAATACATATGCTAAAGGGAATATAACAAATCATGATTCAACATTGTTTTATTATACATGACTCTTTGTTTCTTATCTTAACAATGTTTTTAACACAAGAACAAGTTGCAGTAAACATGTATTACGGATTATAAATGTATAATTTGTAACATAATACACATGTGAAGTATCATTTTATTGTTATATATTATTATATTGGGTGTTGCGTACTACATAATAGGAGGCCCGCGGTATATATATTATGTAATAAGTCATAGTCCATAGTTTTTGAGGAATTAAAACATGTACACCTTGGTCTTTCCATTAGGAGGCAACACTTTAAAATAAGGTGTTTTAAAAAAATATAATATCTGTTGTTTTGATAGTATCTCTGAATATTATGCTCCATTGAGTTGTAAAGTATTATAATATGCATTGAACTTTTCATCGAGGAGTCATGCATGATCGAAATTAAGCGACGGGGCTTTTTAAAAAAATTGTGGTCAAAGATGTTATCACGCTAGACCTAGAATGCTCACGGGCTCTCAAGGACTGCTGCCTGTACTCACTATGTGTTTGATGACAGTTTTTCAAACTTGAGTGTGGTAGCTAGCCAGGCGGGTATACGAAAGCACCCTACCACCATGCTAGGAATTTGATAACGGTGTTACCTTCACCAGAAGCTCAAGCTGTTGTTGGGGATCGAACCTGTCTCCGTCAGTTTGACAGGGTGTGCACGTAATTAGCTCAACAATTGGTTTTGTCATCTGCATCTGCATCCTGCTCAGTAAGTTATATTAGATACTAGCGGTCCGCCCCGGCTTCGCATGTGTATTTAACAAAAAAATAAACATTAAAAATGATAAGGACCCCTAATTTTAAATATCCTACATATTGTAAACTATAAGGCTTTCACGGCTGGCGTTGCATGTTGTATTTATTGCTTACTAAAGAGAAGACGCCGCGAAGGAGAGTTCTACGCTCTTGTAGCCGCTCGGACCTGAACCACTGAAGGTGTCGACCGCAGTGATCGACGAAACGTCTGGAACGTTTCATCTAGACCACGGCCAAACAGCCCGGAAGCAATACATACAACATCCTACATAATATTATAAATGCGAAAGTGTGTATATACTCAATGATATTATATGTTTATATGAGGTAGATGTCGCACAAGCGCGCGGAAACTGAGGCGGCAAAATTAAGTCAATTGTAGTAACTTTGATTACGACGCGAATTTCAAGCGCAAGTCTAAACATATACCTATCCTTTTCTATATTATTTGTACCGTATTATCTGTCGCAGTAAGCATGTTTATGTCGTAAAGGAACAAAATCTGAGCACCGCGCAGTATGAATATACGTCATCTTTAGTAAAACATCATTGTGTGTACTACTCTACTATTTGTATGTTTGTTACTTCTTCACGCTCAAACGGCTACACCGATATAGATGAAATTTGGTATGGAGATAGTTTAAACCCTGGATTAAAACATGGCTACTTTTATTCCGGAAAAAGTATAGTTTCCGTGGGATAATTGAAGTACTTAACGAGAAAACCGTAATCCACGCGAGTTAATGGCGCTACTAGTAATATAATATAGCCTTTGTCACCCGGGAATAGAGTAGCTTCCCAACAGTGAAAGAACTTTTCAAATCGGTGCAGTAGTTTCAGAGCCTATTTAATGCAAACAGACAAACAATTAAATCTTTCTCCTTTATTATATAAGAATAGATATTAACTTAAATACTAATACGTGTATGTGTCCTTTAATAATTATGTCTTTTAAAATCATCCGCGGCCGCGGCGACCGGTGGTCCGATTTTCGGACCCCTTCGTCACAGTTTCAACCTGACCTAGCCTAGTAATCTGATAAATAGGTAAGTACACTCCAAAGAAATTTAAGTGTAGAGATAGATGGAACCTTCGACAAGGACATAGGTACTTTTTGTCCCGGAAAAAGTATACCTAGTTCCCGTGCGATAACTGAAGAACACTAAAACAACATAATAAGTAATACTAATAATAAGTTCTTTATTAACATAAGAACTGATCTCGGGATTTCCGTACAAACTATTTATAATGAACGCTATTGAGGACTAAACGGCGACTTGGCCTAAATACTGATGACACGGCGCGCTGATTAGAGACTCAGCAGTGTGATGGTAAGTAATCCTTGGCATTTCAGTGTCCCGTGTGCGCCTTGATATTCTTCTTCTTTTCTAGATTCATGTCCATATTCCCCAATAACATGACTGTTTTCTTCGACCGCTGCCACCGCCAATGACAACATAAAATGGCCAATCAACTAAAAATGTGGTTGTTGTGACTTTTAAGTAGAGGAAAATAACAATAAAAACCTTTTCAGACACAGAACTTCTTATTAGTTCCATGCTATTTAATAATGATGTGACTGACTGACTTCATTACCCATACCATAATCAGCGTATATAATTTTGACTCGAGGAGAATCATATCTTGATAATCCGAGACGTCAAACGCAATCTCTCATTGGACCCACTTTTCTTGGCAACTATTATTATTTAATTTGTAATATACATTATCATGAATTAGTAAAAGCTCAAGCACTTAAACGGTGTCATGTTGTACCGGCTTGTTGTACCGAATACTATGCTCGCCAACCCGTATGGGCCCCGAGTATTGGCAACTAATTAACAATAGCAAAGACGAAGGCACTCGTACTATGGAATGTGATTATGTTTTTAATAAAATCGAGCAAAGAAAAAATCGAATAGTCTATGAAAAATCTTTCAAAAAGCGTACCTATGTTTTACATCGCAAATATGATGCTAGATATTGTACTTGAGAATACTGCTTGGTATGTTTCACTTTATCATATCTATTTGAAAAGAAAGAAAGAAAGCAGACACATTTATTCAAGACACAACACACATTACACAAGGGACACAAAAAACAATCTAGAATTAACGGTTAAAAAAACTAAATAGAATCCCGCAGCGGTGACATCAATATCTGTGGTCACCCATCTTCTAAAGTACTTTTTACTACGAAATTACTACAAAAAACTTCGAAAGTTCATGACGATCAGTTGAGTAATAACTACCTGAGTAAAATCTTATCTGACAAAGTCACAATCACATTTATCAAATAATAATAAGGATGTAAAGTTTATTTATTTATGTAAATAATTAAAAAAAATATTATAGAGACATAAAATATAATAATAAGCTTAGAGCTTATTGACAAGTTAATAAGCGAGCACCAAATCAAGTATTAATCCAATGACCTTCTGTATAAGTAAGTCAATGATATAAACAATTCTCAGCAGTGGACGTTCTATGCCTGAGATGATGATGATGATGATATTAAACAACTGCGTAAAGATTTGAAGACCAAGGGCAGTTCCAATAAATAAATTAATAAATATAACCTAAAAAATTGGTTCGAAAATGTCACAAAACACCCGTTTATTCATAAGGGTTATGACACAAATTCAGCTGCCATATTGAGACCCCAGTTTTAAGAAATGTGCCTAAAAATGTAACCTAAGTCAATATCAGTAAGGTACTACGCAAAAAAATATATTAAGATTACCCATGTTTACAAATTAGCACAAATACCGAGCAATTCACTTAACATACTTTAAAAACTAAACAATCCGACTTACACTGGGTGGAAATTTCTCTACCTTTTTTTAGAAAAAATCACATCATCAAAAAAAATCATCTACGTTTTTTTTTTCTCAAAATATGAGTACATCATCCAATGCTGATGTTCTCATTTTTTTAGGCGAATTAAAAAAGCTTTATTAACGATAACTCAAACAGTACTTGTCAGATTTGGGTCAAATTTAGCTTGGACCACATGGGAGGAACCAGGTTTCAAATACATAAAATAAAATAAAGAATTATTTAAATCGGTCCACCTGGTAAAAAGTTCTGGGAGGACCTACACATAAAAAAATAAGTTGAATTGAGGACCTCTTTCGTTTGTTGGAAGTAGGTTGAAAAGTGCTTAGATAATAAAATAATCAAACATTTGTGTGCATAAACATGTCTGTTTGACCTGTGTCTGGGTGTGTATATGTATATATATATATCAGTCAACAGGTTACCATAGCACAGGCTCTGCCTAGTTTGGGACCTGAAGACCTTGTGTGAATGTTAATAAATAAATAAAAATAAATATATGAAATATTTCCGAAGAAGTACTGTAATCTTGTATAACGAAATATTTGTTTAATTGTATGGTATATAACAACATATTATTGAATTCTCTAGCTGGGCAAGCTGTTGGAACCATTTATAATTATACCAACTGAGAGCCAGCCATCTAGCTAGCTTAGAGCTGGAAACATACAAAATTTAGCTTTTTACAGTAAAGGGCTCTTAAAATCAATCGATAATTCTATACGTCTACCGCAGTAATCTATTTAGTTTGTGCGTCTACCTTAATTTTGTTTTCATTTGGAGGTAGAAATAAAGAGGTTTCTATCGGCCTCTTTTCGAGCCGCATAAGTCAAACCAAAAAGGATCAGTCTGACATTATGGAAGACATTCGAAACCTAAGGTTTAGAACTAAACAGGACCGGTTTTGTTCTCGCAAAATATGTCTTCGGCTGGTCTCTGGATGCCAATGATTGTTCATCATCTTGTGCTTCAGCTTTCATCTTGTAGTAGTAGCTTCTTATCACAGCGAGGAAATAGAATTGAAGCACTGGAAAAAAAGAGTTAATATCAAAAACATCAAATATCAATATTTTCTTTTCAGTGACTGAGGAAGTGACGAGTTCAAGCAGTAGGAACATGTTGGGCTGACTATGCAAGCTACTTATTAGTAAAACAAGCTTGTGCAAGCTGTGACCTGGTGGTTACAGCGCCACATTAAATATAACAATTTATGCTTTAGTAACTGCTTACAAGGCATCCGATATTTTCCATCCATACGAGTACTTATACATTTTACGTGTTAATCGTGGATTCAAAAGACATTAGTCATTTGAAAATAGGTTTCACTGAACTGCTCTGGAAATATTTTTCCAGACCATCGCAGGCGCCGTGCTCATACAATATCAGCTATACCTAAATCTCTGTAGGTGAGACACTTAAAACCGAAACAGTCGACCCCATTTAATCAAGAGCGGATCTCTATATAGTCCTTTTTTATTGATTTAATTACATAAACCAATATTATACACTTATTATGAAATTTGTAAAGTAATGCATTTTAATGGCTATTACGGGTGTCATAGGAAAATACCCGTATGAATACCATTTACGAGTAGTAACAACAGTTTTAATTTTGGAACTGAATAGGAATTCCATAATTAAAAGGGGGATTTGGGTAGTCATGATTTTTTTGTGTATCTATTTCTAGTCTAATGTATTAATAATGTGTTATATAAAAGTTTAGTATATGTATGTAGTATTTCTATGTTCTAGGTATGTATGTGACTGTATCTTTCTATGTGTTAAATAATTTTCATATATTGTGTTGTGACTGTCATAAATAAATGGTTGTCGTCTTCTTCTTCAGATATGAGACTACGTAGGTATTCAAAATAAAACCGCTATCATACTCACACTTTACACAAATCTCCAGCGCCACAAGTACCCAAGCCCACCCCCCTAACTTCGCGGCGTATCTCAGAAGAATAATGGCGTAAAGGAAGATGCCCATCACGAGGAATGCGAAAGTGCCCACGTAGTACATCTCGACGTGCTGATCCAGACGCTGAAATTTCAATTCAGGTATATTTATTGGCGCTTAGGGCTAAAAGCCAAAGCGCGGTCAGGATGGTATCCCAGGAGTATGTCAGGATGGTATCACGGTGTCATTATCACAGCAATAGCATAGCAGTAACAGCAGCACAAATTAAACATTTTTTTTTTTACATATTATAAGTTTGCGTTACAACTGTCTCACCTGATGTTAAGTGATGACGTTGAACATTTCCTATTCTATTTATATTATATATTTATATTTTATTTTTCTATTTCATATTATATCCCTAGATATTTCAATATCTAACACGCTTCGACATATTTATTTAAAAACTAGCTGCGCTCCGCGGTTTTACCCGCGTGATGGTGATTGATGATGACGATGATGATGATGAAAAGTAGCCTATGTGTTATTCCTGGACCTGATGTCGGTTTGGTATTTATTTATATTCCAAATTTCATCGAAATCCGTCCAGCCATTCTGGCGTGATTGAGTAACAAACATCCATCCATCCAAACATTCACATTTATAATATTAGTGGGATATTCCATGATATATCTTCGAGGTAGTGCGGGTAAAGCTTTGACAGCCTTGTTATCCCTCACATTGAATTATGTTACATGTAACATCATAACAAAATAAACTGTGGAAATCAAAGTCGCCCGTTTGATACTGATCTCAGGTAAGTAATATATCAGGTAAATAATATATGTTCGATTAATACAATATATATACACAAATGTATATACTTATTATATACCGTACATTTCGTATATAATAAATATAATATGATAAATCTTTAATGGAAATTCGAAATCAAATAACTTTAAATGAAAACTATTTACTATAATATCCTTTTGATATTCTTACGCATCAGATATAAAAAAATATGATCACTTCAAATACTTATTTTTTAGTGGAATTTAATATAATCATATGTAATTAAACATTGAAATCTAATAATATAATTATTCCAAAAGTAAACAAAAAATGCCTGACAAAAACAAAAGAGCAATACTCTTATACACGAATTGCAATACGCTGATCAGTATTTTCTGGCGCATCGCCGCTGCCGTGGCTAAAATAAGTATACGTAGTGATTCTATGTTTTATAATAATAATTTCAATTACTGCGTAAGTATATCGTATTGATATTATAGTTTATGAATGGTCTCTTTGGAAGTAATTTGTTTTCAATGTTGATTTAAGTTTTATTTTATTATATTTTTTTACATTATTTTCCTATTATTAATTAAAAATAAATAAAAAAGCAAAAGAGCCAATCAATTTTTCCAGGTTAAGCGTGATTTCAATTGTCATAATTGAAATCAGGCTTAACCTGGAACCACGTCATCTTCAAGTTAGACATCGATAAAATTCTAAACTTAAACATTACGAATTGTTTTTTTACTCATATAAAATATCTTTACCTTATGGAGACCAACGACCAGGGCGATACACAGCAATATCTCAAAGATCAGTATCATGATGCCAATGATACCGGTGAGCTTGTGGAACGCGAAATCCTGGGATTCCACGACGCCATGATGTAGCAGAGAACTCGCGGTAGCCAACCTCATGCTGGAGAAGACCAGCGATAATAACCGGGCAACCTGAAATGTTATTATTTACAATGTTGAAAAGTGTCTTGGGGAGTCTGTGTCTATAAAGGGAGACGGTGTAATTGGGGGATAAGAGCCGTTCTAATTCTTCCTCCCCCATTATTGAAGCAATGAGCTCTTGAACTAATTGCAATTGTTGATATACGAGGTAGCAACTGTGAAGTTGCATAATTTGATTCCGCGATCCCCATTCCATCTTAGGACGACCAGACGGACGGCAATGCGACATCCATACATTGTGGACGTTCCAACTTGTCGCACGAAGCGTTTTGCTTCCACATTCTTAGTGCGTACAGCTAACGAATGGAACTCATTGCCTAACTCTGTATTTCCGAAAAAATACGACCTGGGTATCTTCAAGTCACGAGTGAATAGGTATCTTCTAGGCAGGCGTGCTCCATCGTAGACCGCATCATCACTTAACATCAGGTGAGATAGTGGTCAAACGCCTGCCTATTCCCAATTAAAAAAAAAAAAAAAAAAGCTAATAAAGTTGAATCCGGCATCGCCCGGCAAAATACGAGGCAGTGTCCGGAACTATAGAAAGCCCAGCGTATGAAAACAATATATTATGAAAAGTGAATAACCTTTGGTTAAGGCATGATATACAGAGAAGATAAAACAACTTATATGTACCCAGTACCTACATATAATATGTTCTCGTGCTACTTTGCGAAAATCTATATCAAAGTGATAAGAAAGTATGTTTAGTTGATTGGTTGGTAGCCGGTTAGTTAGAGATCCAATATGCTTGTTTACCACATAATCACAAATGTGCTGGAAACAAAAGGTGAATATTTTATGTGTCTTCATTATCTATGTGTAGGTACATTGGAACTTATTTTACAATATTTTTTTCTTTTCTTTTTCTAGTTAAGATATAGCATACGAGTCGTCTGATAAGACGATCTGCTCAAGCTCAACACCAGTATTAAACGACTCATAAAAGTGTCTATGGAATGTTTTATTAATTATGTAACGTAATCTCACCCCGACATGACAAACCATGGTTTTACCAATTTCATGTAAACTTTTGCATGTAAGCGACAGCAAGATTCTTACGTCATTTTCTGCTTTACATTCTATACTTTCTGCCTTACTGTGACACTTTCTGCCTATTCTTACACGAAGTGAAACCAGCTGCCATCTGAAATTTTCCGAGATGTCAATTTAGAAACCTTCAAACCTACAGCATAGACTTTTAAGGATATGGAGAATATTTTCGGCTCCCCTGGAATTGTCACCACTTGCCACTTACCAAGTAAGTTGTATATAATTTTACCTATGTCATAAAAACTACTTTTCAGCGTGAAGAGACACGTTGCAAATTTAGTTTTTGGTTACAACATGTCACTGATGAGTGAGTAATGGGTGCTTCACTCCATATGGCTCTCTTTTTTCCAACAATAAAGCTAAGATAACTTACCAGCATAAGGTATCCAATAACAAAGCAAGAAACCCGCAGGTCTACGCAGAAACAGCATTTCTTCAACACCAGAAACGACATTTTGGCTTCGTTTCGTAGCTGGAACCAACGGAAATACTCCTTTTAGATTTACTAGAAGCAGTTCCAACTGCTAGCAGAAAATAATTCTTCTGAGAGAAGAGTAAAAGTAACTGTCGTTATTGTCTAAGAGTAGTTTATGAAACTGTATCATAATAAGGGTTCTTAAAACACGATACACTCGTGTTTTAGGAACCCTTATTATGATACAGTTAAAAAAAATGAGCTGTGGGCGAGTTTTTTTATAGCATTACACGAGTGTTTTAAGACCAAATTGTGTGCAGATTCGTACACTACCTACTTGATCTAATCTAATCTAAAATATTATCACACTAATATTGTAAAGGCACTATAAATATAAAGGTTGTTTGTCGTTTGTTACTCTTTCACACTGAAACTGGTTCATTGACAATCTATGAGCAATGTGTTAGTAGAATTAATACCCAGAATAACAACCAAAATGTCTATACGTGGTATACACTCTACAGGTAAGTTAGTACCTAAATTGCTATGTTCTTCTGCACACCGTAATTCTATGGGCTGGCAAACAAACCGGTTGGTTGAGGAAAACTCGTGGGTTTATTCGTTTAGTCAACGGAACAGTTAACCTCCTACAAAGCATTTTTACGACATGTATTCGATTTCTATAGCAGAAATACCTGGATTACATAGATATAATAATACAAACAAACAAACAATGAAAAAAAACTTATTCATTTCCAGATTCAAATAATTATGACTACAGGGTAGAATTACATTAGAATTAATATTGACGTACCTACATTTTAAGAACATTTTTTTTTTACATATTATAAGTTTGCGTTTGACAACTGTGATGACGTTGTCTAGTTTTTACTACTAAGCATGATTTCTGGGTGACCCGAGCAAGGCACAGGACCTGTACCTTGGGCCACAGGTACGATTATCACGGTACGGAGACAAGTTTTGTCTCTCTCATCGATGTGGATCGATTCTTTCAATACATAATCCTAAATAATAAATAACATGAGGCAACATGTCGCAATAGGTAGTTCAGAAGTAGAGTAGCTCGAAATCTGTTCATCGGCAGCCTTATCAACGTGAAGGAGTAACAAACATAGAAACATATTTATTATATTAGTGTGATAAAGAAGTTTTAAAGCGATTTAGATTTGTATAGGTAGGTACTTAAACTCAATCGAAAACATCAGACGTTGACTGCCACTGATTTATCTACAATGAATCACGTATCGAAGACGCGTTATAGAATGTTAAAAAATTATATCTGTCATGTTGTTAACTGTAAATGTTGATTAATAGATGAATTAGTATTAAGAGTGTTATGGTTTATTGTATTAACAACATGCTAAGCGGAACTTACGTTCAAATTATTTGAAGGAAAAAATATTCGACAATTAATTGTAAATGTCAATAAAATGTAGATCGCGCTAAGAACAACATCCCCTCAGATGTTAAAAGGATAGTATAAATTCGGACCGCCAGTGGAGTGCTACCATAGCTTACTTTGACGAAGCGAAAGGAATTCTGTGTGTGAATTCTGTACAGTAGTCGTGGGTTCAAGTCCCACTGGTAGTCGATTTTTATCCTTCAAATAATTTGAATGAATTAGTATTATCTAATCCACAGCTGTACCTACTTATTCTGCGTCGGTAGATCAACACGGCAGGCATCTCAGCTAATACCACAAAACAGAGATCTGTTTTGTGGCTAATAATTACATAGCTAAGTATGGTAAGTAGACAGTACATTTACCTACCTACCTAAGAATAGAATGTCACTTTTTTCAACAAAGACATGGTAAAAACAAAACAATACGGACTAATTATATATAGGTATACATTATATCTACACAACAGTTTTAAAAGTCCTTGAGTCCCAAGGTAAGTCATATTTATCATTTGAACACCTGTATTTTCAACTTCAACATAACCCCAGCGTGTGCAAACAAACGTGACAACAACACCTACATAGAAAGTTTTTACATCGCCATCAAATCAAATTTCACCTCCTTCGTTAATAATCAGAAAAACTCGATTTCGACGTTCACGAAATATGAAACAACAAAGCTAAGGTTTAAGTTAATTATGTGAAAGTCAACACAATGTTGATGTCTTTAACTTACTTTTCCGTATTGTAAATAGTAAACACGCGCGAAACTGTCAGCGACTCGACGCGCATGCGCAGACCCACAGACTGAGGCCGACTTGTTGAATAAAGTAGAATGTCAGAACAGAACACAGCGCTCTGCCCCGTTATTTTGTGCCGGGGAAAAACGCGATGAGGTTTTTTGCTTGTACATGCATATCTACATAATAATATAGCATCATTAACATGCGGCGTTGTTTATGCAAAATTGATAAATTGCATAAGGGACCTATATATTTTGTAAACATAGATAAAGGCGTTAGGTCATCACTCATAAGTACTCATAACCACTGAGGTACTATTACTACTAGTAATAGTACTTCAGTGCTCATAATAGGAGTTGCCAGTGAATTGGACAATTTGGCATTCTCGTGAGGAGACTCGTTAAGGGAACGCGTACCTAGCTGAGAATTATTTTTCTTCAGGCAGCGGTCTGAGAGCCCGTGTAGCTCTAGGGTGAATCAATCTTCGACCACATCATTACTGACCAACAAGTGAGATAGTGGTCAAACGATATGATCTTAATAAAACACAATGAACACATTTGAATCGGTATAGGATCGGAGTCTAAATCGGAGATATTCATCAAGATACAAGATGTATTTATTGCCAAAAAGGGTTAAGTACTTTTAAACACTAAACATAATATTATGCAGAATAATATTAAGTAATTCTGTAAGAGCTAGATGTACGAGGTATGTTACTACCTATAACTAAAATTACAATAATAACCTAATTTTAGACATTTGTTGCCTTATTTATATGACTACTATTGTGTAATGGTACTAAGAAATTAGTCCTTGACTATATTACAAATCTTCGACTGCCGGGTGGTCTCTAATAACTCCAAATCATCTATCTAATCTCGAGTAGTTAATCTAGATTAATTTTACCTGTTGTTTGGTACGCATATAATAGTAACAAATCAAATGTAATTAAAAAAAAGGCCCGGACCGTGGAGTCTGTAGAGTGTAGCTTTATCAATAAAAAAATAATTCAAAGAACCCATCTAAATTCATGTAATCTACGTTGTTCACGTCCATTTTTCTTTCAAATCACGAAAAAGAAGATATATAATTTAAAAGATAAATTAAGATGGTAAACAAACTTACATTTGTAAACTCTAAGGCTTTCACGGCCGGCTTTGCATGTTGTATGTATTGCTTCCGGGCTGTTTGGCTGTGGTCTATGTGAAACTTCCAGACGTTTCGTCGATCACTGCGGTCGACATCTTCAGTGGTTCAGGTCCGAGCGGCGACAAGAGCGTAGAACTCTCCTTCGCGGCGTCTTCTCTGATACTGATCATCAGTAACAGTATCAGTAAACAGCCCGAAAGCAATACATACAACAAACTTACATTTGTAAGTTTCACCCCGCTTCACAAGCGGGGTGAGTGCGGCCCGTCACTAATCTTCCTAACTCGTCCCAATACAAGCATGTTCGATGGAGTTAAGATCCGGACTTCGCGCTGGTGTGGTGACCCCAAGAGAACAATTCCAACTTCTTCAAAGTATTCTCTCGCGATATGGGCGGTGTGGGGCCGGACATTAGCTTGCATGAGCAGTGCATTATCGCTCATATTTGTTAAAAATGGACCAACATATTCGTTTAATATTTCATTCAAGCCGTCAGAGGTCCATTTTCAATAAACACTAGCTGTTTGCGGATCTTAGCAGAAATACCAGCCCATAAGTGTAACGATCCACCACCTTAGGGAACCTTTTCTTCGAAGCAAGCTTGCATGTACCGCTCTCTAGGGCGTCACCCTACGCCTTCACCAGTGTGATGATACGAGTGCATTCTTCAGGTGTAAGAGAATTTTTTTAATAAAGTAGAAATTAACAATTTTTAATTTTTTTGTTCTTTACAGATGTGGTTAAAACAAAAACAAAATCGAAAAACATTTTTATGCTATATTTGAATAAAATGTAATAAATTTGGTTTTTGTTTTTTTAAAACATTAAAAAAGGAAAAGGTTATAAGAAAAGAGTATTGTTAAGTGCATCATAAAAGTCTCTTTTAGATTAAATTTATTTCAATCACCTATCTTCGATATTTTGGAAGATATCGATTTTTTTGTAAGTGACCCGGAACTTTTGCTCGCCAGTGTAGACACAATAAAAAGGACCTGTGGATGAAATGATGATGATAATGGGTGATTCCGTGGTTATGAAGAGCATGTATCTTAATTTAAATTGCTTGATGAAAAAAGTAGCTACAGATTTGCTTGTGTTGATTATCACAATGACATAATATATTTTTCCACACACTTGCTCGTAAAATGCGCTATTAGGGCCATGAACCGAGCTATAGCATACATGTGCGTAATATCATTACAAAATAGTGCGTAATAGAATTAACCCTACAAAGTCAAATTAGTACTTACCTTACTGCAATTATACGATTAATCAGACCATTCTTAATCTAATTATTAAGCATTGCTATAATATACATATTTGATTTTCCTTGCAAATTTGTTGATAAGTGTCGTATGAAACTTGTGAGCTCTGCTCACACTCGGCTGAATTGCGCCCTCGCCTGTGAGTCATACTTCAACCCACAGCCTCGTGTGTGATGGATGAGCACCTTAGGTCATTTTTTACCGACTTATACTATACGTATACTATCATATACTTACCCAGGTTGCATAGTCATTGTCATGACGTGATGTGATACGGCTGTAACGTGTAGGGCAGGGACGGCGAACCGATGGCAATCGTGTCATTAATGGCTAACGTGACCATACGTCCCGCTTTGAGCGGGACAGTCCCGCTTTCAGGCAGACTGTCCCGGTGTCCCCAGCGAAGTCGACATAGTCCCGCTTTTGCAAACAGTTGTAAAGATTATTTAAAATGTATTTTTCCCGCTCGAAGAGACAACACGAACTGCAACTTTGGGGGAAATAAATTCACGCCACTAATGGGGTTTAGAAAGTCGTGCTTATTTAACTAGGTATTTTGTGTTTAGTGCTTTGATTAATTTCTGTTATTCTGTCTTTTATAATAAAAATCTTGTAAAACACGAATACCTAACTTTTTTTAAATATATAATTCTGCAAATGTCCCGCACTGGCAAAAAAAATAAATGGTCACGTTATTATTGGCACGCAACACAATAGCGGGCTTCACACGTACAGTTCGAACCGCGGGAAACGCCCCGCACCATTCCATCCTGTCGTCCGATCCGTGCGTGTAGATGCGACGAGCGCGAGGTGGTATGACGGTTAGATGCGGCGCGGTTAGATGCAAACGATAATCATTATAGTTATCTGCGCGCGGTTTTAGGCACGTCACTGTTCACAAAATTCATTACGCATTACGAAATAACAGTGTAAAGTAGATATAATATAACGAGGGATGTAGCATGCATTCAGAGTTTTGCTATTCTACTTAGAGTATAATTGTGATGGCTACACAGATCTAATTTCTACCGCGATTCAATTGTCTATAATGCAATCGAATGCAATTGTTATTTTAGCGGAATATCAAATTTATTTAAAATAACATTTGAACGACTATTGCATTGTTTATGAATGGATTGTCATAATGAATAAGAGAATGGCACCCTGCTAAAAGTGAAATCTTACAACCCTAACTTACCTATGTTATTTGTCATCTTACCTGCAACAACAGAAGTCACACGATGCTAATTTAATTTTAATTACGCGTAGGTATATTTGTAACGTTGCAAAATGTACCTATTTATTGTAGTAAATGAGTTTTGAGTATTTATTATTATTATTTTCCCAATATTCACACAGTCAAAACAATTTGATGGCACGTCTGTGGCCTCAATAAACATTTCTTTAGAAAATGGCACGTTGATACGTAAAGGTTCGCTGTCCCTGTGTGGTGTAAGATAAAGTGTAGCAATAACGTGTAGGAGTAACGTGCAATGGTTATTTTAACAGGCGCTAGTAGATATGTTCAAAGATACAGGTGTTTTATTGCAAGTCCGATGGATGAAAGGAAACGCCCCTCGGTTTCACCCGTATGTAATACGGTTTTCCCGCTACCTGAATTATCCCACGGGAAGTATACTTTTTCAGGGATAAAGTAGCCTATGTGTTAATCTAGGGTCTATATTATCTCCATATCAAATTTCATTAAAATCGGTCTTGTCGTTTGTGCGTGAAGAAATAACAAACATACACACAAACTTTCGCATTTATAATATTCGTAGGATATAAATAGGGATATACGTAATCAGCAGGCAATGATAACAATAGTTTAAATGATTACTGTAGATTTCAGGAATTTACGTGACTTCTCTGCATTTTCTCGACCAAAATACCACAAAGCCTTAATACGAGGGGTTTGTCATTCGTGGGCGATGTCTCTATATACCTATGGGCCTTGTAAACGAGCTCATAGTCGCGCAAGGAGCCATAGAAAGAGCTATACTCGGGGATTCTTTACGAGACCAAATCCCAAATGAGGAGATACGTAGGAGAATAAAAGTCGAATCGATGATAGCTCAGCGGCGGGAGCGTTGGCTGTCAAACTGACGAACGCTGACTCGGCCCTCATCAACGGCTTGAGCTTTCTGTGAAGGTAACACCTTTATCAGATTCCCAGTATGGTTGTAGGGTACTTTCGAGTACCACCCTTTGAAAAACTCTCACCAATATAATATAAAATACAATACTATAACTTTAAATGCGGTTTTAAATGATTTCAAACACTAATTTTAATGCAAAAGTTTAATTAAGTAAAAATGTATTTAATTAGATAGTTTTGTATATTACATATTATATATATTACATAATAAGCAATGCAGTTTTTTCCATACAGCTATTTTATACACATTTTGTAAACTGAGGCACTAGCATGTGATTGCTTAAATCACTTATGAAATATAATTACTCTAAAACAGGTATATTTACAATACAAGAACTAATTAAAAAAATATCGGTTTATTCCATTAAAATGATTTGTTCAAATAAATAACCATTTTTAACCGACTTTAAAAAAGGAGGAGGTTCTAAATTCGACCAGAATGTTTTTTTAAATGTTTGTTACCTCAGAACTTTCGACCGGATGAACCGATTTTGATGATTCTTTTTTTTAAAAGCTGATGCTTCCCGTGTGGTCCCATTTAAATTTCATCAAAATCGGTCAAGTGGTCTTTGAGTTACAATTCAATAACTTAATAGTGGTACTCATAAGTGGATGTCATTATAGTAGCGGGTGGAGAAATCGGTGAACATACACAATGACAATTGATCCCGTGAGTAGCAAAGTTCACTGAAAAGGGGCAATTTTTTTTTACCACAAAATGACTTCAGCACTCGAAAGTGTGAAATAACTTGTCGAAGTCGGTACCATGATATTTCAAAAGTAACTATTATCAAAATATTCTGCTCATGGTACCTGCCAACATGTTACTTCACACTTTTGAGTGTTGTGGTCGGTTACATTTTTTTTGTGTGTACAAATATTAATTGAGATAAAGTAATTCACTTTCTTATTTCAATAATTTCATTTCGGTATGGCAGAACAAAGTTTGCCATTGTCAGCTAGTATTATATACCTATAACAATTAAGCTTTGAAATACGTCAACGTCATCACTTAACATCAGGTGAGACAATTGTCAAACGCAAACTTATAATAGTAAAAAAAAAAAAAAAACGTAAATATAAGGTAAATATGGTAAACGACTGAGATATATGACCACTGTGAGACCTGTTGTAAAACATTTTTTTATAATAATAAACAACATTTTATTCCTAAAGCATAAAATTACAAACTTTTGTACAATCACTACTTATTTATTCTATACTTAAACACTAAAATTATCATAAATGCTAGCAATTAGCTTAGAATTACAAAATGAAAAACAACAATCAGAGAATTTGCTATACCTATCATTATAATATAAAAAGGTGCATTTTTAAATTTCAAATTCTGCATCGTCAAATTATGCACCTAAATTAAGCGAATGAGCGAACCTCCTTAGAAGCGCTTTTACTCAAGTTGTTTGTCTCACTTTATTAATAAGGAAGGAATGTGACGAAAAATGTAGTTCAAGTTTTCACCACGCGCACGAGGCGCTCTCGCGGGCCCCGTTTGCAAATGCGCGCCATTTTTATATACGAAAAACGATTGTTGCGACTTATAAAAACAAAATAGTGATAAGAGCTTATCATTACTTATTGTAAGTAGGTACTGTTTTCTTGCAAATGTGTTCAAAACGAGACTCGTTACACAGATAAGCCTTCACTCCGTCTCGGGCGTACATTCGTACACTCGTTATAGTACAATAGTATTATAAATAACTATTACTACTCTTATTTGGCTTTTAATAATAATCTATGACAAATATAACATATTTTCCTAACATTGTACATTCTGTCACATACCTTAACTTAGGAACCATACTTAACCTAGTTATCTGTACAATGTGCTCAGTGCCGAATGAAGACAGCGCGGGGCCTGTAGCAATTTTACCAAAAGGACCATGCTTTTTTTTAAATTTATTTTTGGTAAATTTATTATCTAACAATATCGTTCATAATTGTAATGTAACAAACCGAATAGGACTCACATGGATGAAACTCGCGATAGTTTTCAGACTCAAAAGTCGATATGAACGATCATATCGACTTTTTAAGTAAATCGTATGCGATATTCAAAAGTGAGGTGATTAAGACTTTCTTGCGTCATCGTGTTCCTCCACTCCTTTAAGGTCTTAATGTTTAATTTTTCCAATATTGTTAACCGCTGCAATTGGTGGTCGTAAGAGACAAATTAGTGCATATGACAATTTTAAGGTTTAGAAAACAATACTGTGAATACATATTTAATAAAAACTTGTAAAACTGGAGTGTCAGAGCCTCGTGCTTCTTGCTGTTAATAGTACTAGTCACGTTAGAATTGTACTATAAATTATTTGAATCACTGTCAAAAAGCATTGATGCGCGGAGCCCTCAAATTCGCTAGGCCCATTTGCTACTTTTGCTATATGGCTAATCCGCCACTGATTGTGCCAAAGGAAACATAGTTGGTAATAAATTATTAAGAATTGTTGACCTGTTAAAAATACCATATTTTATTACACTAGAGCGCTTTCTCCGTTGGTTATGTAATGGTGTGTTCCTTCAGTGACATTTTTAAGCTCCAAATAGCGCAGCAAGACTATGAAAACCGTGAAAATGTTAAGTACTTTTAAACACTAAACATAATATTATGCAGAATAATATTAAGTAATTCTGTAAGAGCTAGATGTACGAGGTATGTTACTACCTATAACTAAAATTACAATAATAACCTAATTTTAGACATTTGTTGCCTTATTTATATGACTACTATTGTGTAATGGTACTAAGAAATTAGTCCTTGACTATATTACAAATCTTCGACTGCCGGGTGGTCTCTAATAACTCCAAATCATCTATCTAATCTCGAGTAGTTAATCTAGATTAATTTTACCTGTTGTTTGGTACGCATATAATAGTAACAAATCAAATGTAATTAAAAAAAAGGCCCGGACCGTGGAGTCTGTAGAGTGTAGCTTTATCAATAAAAAAATAATTCAAAGAACCCATCTAAATTCATGTAATCTACGTTGTTCACGTCCATTTTTCTTTCAAATCACGAAAAAGAAGATATATAATTTAAAAGATAAATTAAGATGGTAAACAAACTTACATTTGTAAACTCTAAGGCTTTCACGGCCGGCTTTGCATGTTGTATGTATTGCTTCCGGGCTGTTTGGCTGTGGTCTATGTGAAACTTCCAGACGTTTCGTCGATCACTGCGGTCGACATCTTCAGTGGTTCAGGTCCGAGCGGCGACAAGAGCGTAGAACTCTCCTTCGCGGCGTCTTCTCTGATACTGATCATCAGTAACAGTATCAGTAAACAGCCCGAAAGCAATACATACAACAAACTTACATTTGTAAGTTTCACCCCGCTTCACAAGCGGGGTGAGTGCGGCCCGTCACTAATCTTCCTAACTCGTCCCAATACAAGCATGTTCGATGGAGTTAAGATCCGGACTTCGCGCTGGTGTGGTGACCCCAAGAGAACAATTCCAACTTCTTCAAAGTATTCTCTCGCGATATGGGCGGTGTGGGGCCGGACATTAGCTTGCATGAGCAGTGCATTATCGCTCATATTTGTTAAAAATGGACCAACATATTCGTTTAATATTTCATTCAAGCCGTCAGAGGTCCATTTTCAATAAACACTAGCTGTTTGCGGATCTTAGCAGAAATACCAGCCCATAAGTGTAACGATCCACCACCTTAGGGAACCTTTTCTTCGAAGCAAGCTTGCATGTACCGCTCTCTAGGGCGTCACCCTACGCCTTCACCAGTGTGATGATACGAGTGCATTCTTCAGGTGTAAGAGAATTTTTTTAATAAAGTAGAAATTAACAATTTTTAATTTTTTTGTTCTTTACAGATGTGGTTAAAACAAAAACAAAATCGAAAAACATTTTTATGCTATATTTGAATAAAATGTAATAAATTTGGTTTTTGTTTTTTTAAAACATTAAAAAAGGAAAAGGTTATAAGAAAAGAGTATTGTTAAGTGCATCATAAAAGTCTCTTTTAGATTAAATTTATTTCAATCACCTATCTTCGATATTTTGGAAGATATCGATTTTTTTGTAAGTGACCCGGAACTTTTGCTCGCCAGTGTAGACACAATAAAAAGGACCTGTGGATGAAATGATGATGATAATGGGTGATTCCGTGGTTATGAAGAGCATGTATCTTAATTTAAATTGCTTGATGAAAAAAGTAGCTACAGATTTGCTTGTGTTGATTATCACAATGACATAATATATTTTTCCACACACTTGCTCGTAAAATGCGCTATTAGGGCCATGAACCGAGCTATAGCATACATGTGCGTAATATCATTACAAAATAGTGCGTAATAGAATTAACCCTACAAAGTCAAATTAGTACTTACCTTACTGCAATTATACGATTAATCAGACCATTCTTAATCTAATTATTAAGCATTGCTATAATATACATATTTGATTTTCCTTGCAAATTTGTTGATAAGTGTCGTATGAAACTTGTGAGCTCTGCTCACACTCGGCTGAATTGCGCCCTCGCCTGTGAGTCATACTTCAACCCACAGCCTCGTGTGTGATGGATGAGCACCTTAGGTCATTTTTTACCGACTTATACTATACGTATACTATCATATACTTACCCAGGTTGCATAGTCATTGTCATGACGTGATGTGATACGGCTGTAACGTGTAGGGCAGGGACGGCGAACCGATGGCAATCGTGTCATTAATGGCTAACGTGACCATACGTCCCGCTTTGAGCGGGACAGTCCCGCTTTCAGGCAGACTGTCCCGGTGTCCCCAGCGAAGTCGACATAGTCCCGCTTTTGCAAACAGTTGTAAAGATTATTTAAAATGTATTTTTCCCGCTCGAAGAGACAACACGAACTGCAACTTTGGGGGAAATAAATTCACGCCACTAATGGGGTTTAGAAAGTCGTGCTTATTTAACTAGGTATTTTGTGTTTAGTGCTTTGATTAATTTCTGTTATTCTGTCTTTTATAATAAAAATCTTGTAAAACACGAATACCTAACTTTTTTTAAATATATAATTCTGCAAATGTCCCGCACTGGCAAAAAAAATAAATGGTCACGTTATTATTGGCACGCAACACAATAGCGGGCTTCACACGTACAGTTCGAACCGCGGGAAACGCCCCGCACCATTCCATCCTGTCGTCCGATCCGTGCGTGTAGATGCGACGAGCGCGAGGTGGTATGACGGTTAGATGCGGCGCGGTTAGATGCAAACGATAATCATTATAGTTATCTGCGCGCGGTTTTAGGCACGTCACTGTTCACAAAATTCATTACGCATTACGAAATAACAGTGTAAAGTAGATATAATATAACGAGGGATGTAGCATGCATTCAGAGTTTTGCTATTCTACTTAGAGTATAATTGTGATGGCTACACAGATCTAATTTCTACCGCGATTCAATTGTCTATAATGCAATCGAATGCAATTGTTATTTTAGCGGAATATCAAATTTATTTAAAATAACATTTGAACGACTATTGCATTGTTTATGAATGGATTGTCATAATGAATAAGAGAATGGCACCCTGCTAAAAGTGAAATCTTACAACCCTAACTTACCTATGTTATTTGTCATCTTACCTGCAACAACAGAAGTCACACGATGCTAATTTAATTTTAATTACGCGTAGGTATATTTGTAACGTTGCAAAATGTACCTATTTATTGTAGTAAATGAGTTTTGAGTATTTATTATTATTATTTTCCCAATATTCACACAGTCAAAACAATTTGATGGCACGTCTGTGGCCTCAATAAACATTTCTTTAGAAAATGGCACGTTGATACGTAAAGGTTCGCTGTCCCTGTGTGGTGTAAGATAAAGTGTAGCAATAACGTGTAGGAGTAACGTGCAATGGTTATTTTAACAGGCGCTAGTAGATATGTTCAAAGATACAGGTGTTTTATTGCAAGTCCGATGGATGAAAGGAAACGCCCCTCGGTTTCACCCGTATGTAATACGGTTTTCCCGCTACCTGAATTATCCCACGGGAAGTATACTTTTTCAGGGATAAAGTAGCCTATGTGTTAATCTAGGGTCTATATTATCTCCATATCAAATTTCATTAAAATCGGTCTTGTCGTTTGTGCGTGAAGAAATAACAAACATACACACAAACTTTCGCATTTATAATATTCGTAGGATATAAATAGGGATATACGTAATCAGCAGGCAATGATAACAATAGTTTAAATGATTACTGTAGATTTCAGGAATTTACGTGACTTCTCTGCATTTTCTCGACCAAAATACCACAAAGCCTTAATACGAGGGGTTTGTCATTCGTGGGCGATGTCTCTATATACCTATGGGCCTTGTAAACGAGCTCATAGTCGCGCAAGGAGCCATAGAAAGAGCTATACTCGGGGATTCTTTACGAGACCAAATCCCAAATGAGGAGATACGTAGGAGAATAAAAGTCGAATCGATGATAGCTCAGCGGCGGGAGCGTTGGCTGTCAAACTGACGAACGCTGACTCGGCCCTCATCAACGGCTTGAGCTTTCTGTGAAGGTAACACCTTTATCAGATTCCCAGTATGGTTGTAGGGTACTTTCGAGTACCACCCTTTGAAAAACTCTCACCAATATAATATAAAATACAATACTATAACTTTAAATGCGGTTTTAAATGATTTCAAACACTAATTTTAATGCAAAAGTTTAATTAAGTAAAAATGTATTTAATTAGATAGTTTTGTATATTACATATTATATATATTACATAATAAGCAATGCAGTTTTTTCCATACAGCTATTTTATACACATTTTGTAAACTGAGGCACTAGCATGTGATTGCTTAAATCACTTATGAAATATAATTACTCTAAAACAGGTATATTTACAATACAAGAACTAATTAAAAAAATATCGGTTTATTCCATTAAAATGATTTGTTCAAATAAATAACCATTTTTAACCGACTTTAAAAAAGGAGGAGGTTCTAAATTCGACCAGAATGTTTTTTTAAATGTTTGTTACCTCAGAACTTTCGACCGGATGAACCGATTTTGATGATTCTTTTTTTTAAAAGCTGATGCTTCCCGTGTGGTCCCATTTAAATTTCATCAAAATCGGTCAAGTGGTCTTTGAGTTACAATTCAATAACTTAATAGTGGTACTCATAAGTGGATGTCATTATAGTAGCGGGTGGAGAAATCGGTGAACATACACAATGACAATTGATCCCGTGAGTAGCAAAGTTCACTGAAAAGGGGCAATTTTTTTTTACCACAAAATGACTTCAGCACTCGAAAGTGTGAAATAACTTGTCGAAGTCGGTACCATGATATTTCAAAAGTAACTATTATCAAAATATTCTGCTCATGGTACCTGCCAACATGTTACTTCACACTTTTGAGTGTTGTGGTCGGTTACATTTTTTTTGTGTGTACAAATATTAATTGAGATAAAGTAATTCACTTTCTTATTTCAATAATTTCATTTCGGTATGGCAGAACAAAGTTTGCCATTGTCAGCTAGTATTATATACCTATAACAATTAAGCTTTGAAATACGTCAACGTCATCACTTAACATCAGGTGAGACAATTGTCAAACGCAAACTTATAATAGTAAAAAAAAAAAAAAAACGTAAATATAAGGTAAATATGGTAAACGACTGAGATATATGACCACTGTGAGACCTGTTGTAAAACATTTTTTTATAATAATAAACAACATTTTATTCCTAAAGCATAAAATTACAAACTTTTGTACAATCACTACTTATTTATTCTATACTTAAACACTAAAATTATCATAAATGCTAGCAATTAGCTTAGAATTACAAAATGAAAAACAACAATCAGAGAATTTGCTATACCTATCATTATAATATAAAAAGGTGCATTTTTAAATTTCAAATTCTGCATCGTCAAATTATGCACCTAAATTAAGCGAATGAGCGAACCTCCTTAGAAGCGCTTTTACTCAAGTTGTTTGTCTCACTTTATTAATAAGGAAGGAATGTGACGAAAAATGTAGTTCAAGTTTTCACCACGCGCACGAGGCGCTCTCGCGGGCCCCGTTTGCAAATGCGCGCCATTTTTATATACGAAAAACGATTGTTGCGACTTATAAAAACAAAATAGTGATAAGAGCTTATCATTACTTATTGTAAGTAGGTACTGTTTTCTTGCAAATGTGTTCAAAACGAGACTCGTTACACAGATAAGCCTTCACTCCGTCTCGGGCGTACATTCGTACACTCGTTATAGTACAATAGTATTATAAATAACTATTACTACTCTTATTTGGCTTTTAATAATAATCTATGACAAATATAACATATTTTCCTAACATTGTACATTCTGTCACATACCTTAACTTAGGAACCATACTTAACCTAGTTATCTGTACAATGTGCTCAGTGCCGAATGAAGACAGCGCGGGGCCTGTAGCAATTTTACCAAAAGGACCATGCTTTTTTTTAAATTTATTTTTGGTAAATTTATTATCTAACAATATCGTTCATAATTGTAATGTAACAAACCGAATAGGACTCACATGGATGAAACTCGCGATAGTTTTCAGACTCAAAAGTCGATATGAACGATCATATCGACTTTTTAAGTAAATCGTATGCGATATTCAAAAGTGAGGTGATTAAGACTTTCTTGCGTCATCGTGTTCCTCCACTCCTTTAAGGTCTTAATGTTTAATTTTTCCAATATTGTTAACCGCTGCAATTGGTGGTCGTAAGAGACAAATTAGTGCATATGACAATTTTAAGGTTTAGAAAACAATACTGTGAATACATATTTAATAAAAACTTGTAAAACTGGAGTGTCAGAGCCTCGTGCTTCTTGCTGTTAATAGTACTAGTCACGTTAGAATTGTACTATAAATTATTTGAATCACTGTCAAAAAGCATTGATGCGCGGAGCCCTCAAATTCGCTAGGCCCATTTGCTACTTTTGCTATATGGCTAATCCGCCACTGATTGTGCCAAAGGAAACATAGTTGGTAATAAATTATTAAGAATTGTTGACCTGTTAAAAATACCATATTTTATTACACTAGAGCGCTTTCTCCGTTGGTTATGTAATGGTGTGTTCCTTCAGTGACATTTTTAAGCTCCAAATAGCGCAGCAAGACTATGAAAACCGTGAAAATGTCAAACGCTGAAACATATTAGGTACATTAATAACGCAACAACTGGCAAAACAGATTGACAAAAATCAGCCTAATACGAGGCGCGAACGTTTTTATGACACAATGTTTAGTTTAGAGAGACTTAATGAAATAAAATGACGTAATTAAAATTATTAAAGCAAGATCGCTTTCGGCGAAAGCGATCTTGTACTGTATTGTTAAATGTAAGTTGTATTCTTTGTATGTTTTCTTTTTCGAAATCAGACTCTCATCGACATGATTAAGAACAAACTCTCATCGACATGCCTAAGAATAATTCTCAAGTAAGTATACCTACTTAGACATGAAGGCATAATAAAAATAATTAGTGGATGTGGTCACGACCCTCAATCATGAGGTTACCTGATTACATGAAAATCTTCAAACAAATTAATGATATCAATGACTGTCATCTTCTGCAGAAAGATTTATGCAGATTTAAAGAATATTGTCATGATAATAAGTTGGATCTCAATGTTGCAAAATGTCATATATTTACTTGTACCCGGAAAGTCAATACAATCGCATTTAAATATAAACTCAATCAGCAAGAACTTCAAAAAATTGAAATGATTTGTGATTTAGGCGTGCTTCACGACTCCAAGTTATATTATGAAAAACACATTGATAGCATTGTGGGAAAAGCTAACAAATCCATGGGTTTTATTAAAAGATCATGTCTACAATTTGATAGTATCAAAACTTATCAAAGTTTTGTATTGCTCATACATACTCGAGTATTGTTCACAGGTTTGGAATCCCCAATATGACTTACATTAATAGAGTATATATGATGAGATTTACATAATACTTGACTACTAAGACTTGAATCTGTTCAACGCAAATTTATGAACTATTTACAATTTAGATGCAGGACTAACGACAGCAACTATGAGTCAAGATGTAAAAGACATCATATGTTATGATGTCTTTTACATTTTGACTCATAGTTGCTGTCGTGCTGCCACTCCATGTAAGACGAAATATCGCAGACATAACGCAACTAGCAAAGATTGCGCAATACCAAGTAGATTCTCCCTACCTCCTTTCTAAGATAATTTTAAAAGTTAATACAAGTTCCATAAGACATCATACTCCTAATAGTTCTACTAATTACAGATATAACTCTTTTTTACGAACGGCAAATTATCTAAATGGACCGGTCGATTGCTCTCAGTTAGATTTATACAATTCATCTTCAAACACATTTAATAAAGCTATTACCAGAAACTGGTTCAACGCATCTCCCTGATTTTCTTTATCACTGGTGACTCAGAATTATATTTCTATCATAAAATGTAAACAATCAAGTAGTAAATAGTTATTTATATGCAAAAGGTGGTGTTTAGCTACATAATTTGAAGTTGTAATAAGTTATGTTTCACTGTTTGCTTTCCAAATAAAATAAAATAAATTAACGAAAACGGAGGACTCGATAGATATTTTCTATTTTGTAATGTTTTATTTTATAAATATTGTTTTAAGTTGATGTACTAATGTTATCTATCTATCTATCTTTTCTCTTTTTAATAGTGTGAATTTAGATTATGTTAGGTATTGCATGTGTAAGTACTTACCCATTAAAAAAAAGTTGATCAAAGGTGGATACCATTGCCCATTATTAGGACTTTCTGCTGTGTTCATAATGGTTATTAAAACTAAGAAAATAGGATTCGCTATGTAGAAAATTCGAAGACGATTGGCTTGTTTCTGAAAAAAAAAACTAATCTTAGCAAGCTAATACTTACTGTAGCATTATTGGTTAGGTAATAATCAGTTGGCTTCACATGAGATAAACCCGTATCCTCTAGATTGCTGGTCATGATGATCTCTTGTTAAGGCGTGCTTTTACCAAATGTTTAGGTATTTTACGCGCGTTAGAGCAGGACAGTAGCGGAAGCGGCGCACCGAAGCGCCCCGGGCCGCCGGCCCCGCGCCGTACGCACGCACGGCTCCAAGAGAGAGTAATATTTAACGCCTGGTAAGAAGCTGTTGTCAAAATATAGCTCCACATATATTGGTAGGCGCTAATGAACATCTGAGTGGCTTTAAACATAGTCTGTTTAGACTAGCTGATCCCCTCGTGGCTTCTTGTATGGCCTAATATGTATCCCGATTTTACTTCTTCAAAAGGACCATTTGACTGTAACTAAGTTAATGTCTAAACGGAACATTATCGAAGAAAGAAAGAACACTAGTACTTTGTATTACTCTAATTTAAAATACATACTAGTACTGTACATGTGTTGCGTAAGTAAGGTTTATCGAACCAAAATATACCTAAATAAGTTCACAATGTACACAATAAAATCATATCTTCTATACCATAAAATATTGTTTTTCATAAGTCTTTCTAAATTTCAACGTAATATTCTACTATAGGTTGAGGAGAAGACGTCACAGACTAGACTAGCAGTTCCGTGGTTCAAATCCCATGGTGGTATATAGATCTAGCGTTTAAACACTATCTCGTTTTATGTCATTATCATCATAATTATTTTTTCTTCTAATCATACTCAAATCCCCGCACTAGAATTTCCTGTGTCGCGGGAGGCATAGACACACAAACATTCAAGACCCGAAACAAACACGTACACTCATCGCACAAATGTTTGCCCCTGCCAGGATTCGAACCCAGGTTCCCGAAAGCACAGAAGTCATATCACTGACCACTGAGCCACGGTAACCGTCAATCAGCCATAATAGATAATATACGTAAATATATAATAGATCGCCACAGGGACCGGTGGAAAGCGGCATGCATCCAGAGCCCTTTCTGCGATCTTGGTCATGTCGCCTGTCCACCTTGTGGTGGATATCCAATGCTGCACTTGCCTATTCGTGGTCTCCACTCGAGAACCTTTCGACCCCAGCGGCCATCGGTTATTAGAGATATTTGCCTGCCCGCTGCCACTTCAACTTGCTGATCCACTGGGCTATGTCGGTGACTTCAGTTCTTCTAGGGATCTCCTCATTTATGATTTGGTCTCGTAAATAAGCCCCGAGAATAAAAATACAAAATATTTTTATTGACATATATATTACATTCAGTTTCTTGAGTCCATAGAATAGCCCTCTATAGCCGATGAGCCATAAATACTTACAAAATTTCACCCAAATCCGTTTTACCCGCCTGGTGATAACAACGGTGATGATGGTGATGATAAAAATAAGCCTATGTGTTAATCCAGGGTAAAGGCTATTTGCGTTTCAAATTTCATACAAATCCGTCGTGGCGATGAATGATAACGATGATGATGATGAAAGTAGCATATGTGTCACACCCGGACCTGAAGTATCTACTTACACAATTTCACCCAAATCCGTTTTTTGGTCCGGTGATGAAAGACTATGATGATGATGATGATGATGATGATGATAAAAAGAATTGGTTGTCTGTAAAGTCGGTTTACGGACGATAGATTTACGTGATAACGTCATAATCATTTATGACTTTGACTTTGACTTTGCCTGACTTTGACTTTGACTTTGACCTTGACTTTGACTTTGACTTTGATTATTTTATGTAATACAAAACTCAGGTGGAACGTTACGCGGAACGTTACTATTTTTCATGAGTGTTGCTGGTATAATTCATCAATTTATAAAACGTTATCACGTCAATAAACCTTTTTGTGAATCCAGGGTATAAACTATCTATGTTCCAAAGTTCATCAAAATCCGTTCAGTAGTCTTTGCGTGAAAGAGGAACAAACATCCATTCATCCATACATTCATACTCACAAACTTTCGCATTTATATTAGTAGGATTTATTTACGTATATTATATATTTATTAACATACATATTCAACATATATAATATATAACTACTTTTTGCTATATATATATATATATATATATAGCAAAAAGTAATAATTGTTCAAAATAACTGCTTGAGTCCGCAAAGTAGGTAACAACTTTCGATATCTAGAAAATCGTTACATTCATCATCATGTGCATAATCTATGCGTTCATTGATAAAAACGAAACTGCAACAAACAGTTGCAGTGCTACACGCCGATAAGAAGGTATATTTAGTATAGGTACCTACGGAAGTGGGTACGGGATTGGAAGGAAACAACACTTGCAACGAAAGTGACGATTTATTCACTCGACTTACCACGTACCTACAGAGTTCGAGAGAGTTCCGTGGATCGAGGATCTCTCTTATCTAGAATTTGCTATACTCTTCCATTCGCGAATAATGTTCTTTCTGTATTCAGAACCTTCCACCGAACCCCAAAACGCTTAAAAAGTGATTCGGCGATTTTGGGGATTGAACTCGTGGCCGGCAGAATTGCAGTCCGAGCTCTCCGCGATACGCCACCGAGCTAATAACCGAGCTGTCGAATTTTTGCCCCCGTAGACAAAGTAACATTCTACAAGCGTTAAAATAGGGTGAGGAAACGAGATAGAGCGATATAAAATTACGCATACCAGAACAGGATGGGGCGAAAGACATCGTAGCGCAGCGTTCTCGATTTGCACGACACGTTTTCGCAAGGTGTACCGTTAGCCAACAGGTTTCATAGTCATTGGATTTAATCATATGAACAACGAGAACGAAATTTCATCGGCTCGAGAAAGAGCTATGTAGCAATGCGTTTGGCCCTCTGTTCAAAATTCGTAGCGCTAGTTAGACTCGCAATGGGCTGATTTTTAACCAACTTCAAAAAAAGGAGGAGGTTCGCAATTCGACCCGTATGTTTTTTTATTTTTTTTTATTTGTGTTTGTTACCGCATAACTTCCGACTGGGTGAACCGATTTTTAACCGACTTCAAAAAAAGGAGGTTCTCAAAACGACCCGTATGTTTTTTATTTTTTTTTATTTGTGTTTGTTACCGCATAACTTCCGACTGGATGAACCGATTTTTAACCGACTTCAAAAAAAGGAGCAGGATCTCAATTCAACCCGTATGTTTTTTTTTTTTGTTTTTTATTTGTGTTTGTTACCGCATAACTTCCGACTGGGTGAACGGATTTTTAACCGACTTAAAAAAAAGGAGCAGGTTCTCAATTCGACCCGTATGTTTCTTTTTTATTTATGTTTTATTTGTGTTTGTTACCGTATAACTTCCGACTGGGTGAACCGATTTTTAACCGACTTCAAAAAAAGGAGCAGGTTCTCAATTCGACCCGTATGTTTTTTTTTTTATTTGTGTTTGTTACCGCATATCTTCCGACAGGGTGAACCGATTTTTAACCGACTTCAAAAAAAAGAGGTTCTCAAAATGACCCGTATGTTTTTTATTTTATTTATTTGTGTTTGTTACCGCATAACTTCCGACTGGGTGAACCGATTTTTAACCGACTTCAAAAAAGGAGCAGGTTCTCAATTCGACCCCAATGTTTTTTTTTAAAAATTTTTTTGTGTTTGTTACCGCATAACTTCCGACAGAGTGAACCGATTAAGATCGTTTTTTTTTTATTTGAAATCTCATGCTTCCCGGTCTCATTTAAATTTCCTCAAAATCGGGTGAGTACTTTTTGAGTTACAAGTCAAAACTGAAAAATGCGAGCTTATACCTACACGATATTATAGTAGCAGGTGAAGACATTGGTGAACATACCTACAAAACTATGACAATTGATCCCATGAAAAAATTTTTTTACTAAATAATGGAACCGACTTCAACACTCAAAAGTATGAAATAATGGATATATAAATATGGACTTATTTACTGAATCTTTTGGCAAATTTAAATTAGCGATCCAACAATCCTGATTTTTTTTTTGTACCTTTAACTACTGCTTTTCAAATATTGTAATAATATAAATTTTATTCTTTTTGTATTGTAAATTGATGGCCATCCTTTTAAATGTTACTCCACATTGTGGCAGTGGCCATCAATAGTAGGCTAGATACTGCTCGCTCACTTTTCTACGCAAGCTGTCTTCCCCTATAATTATAGTGACACTTAGCATTTGTTATACTATAGCATTATTTTAGTTTCTTGTATCAGTGTACATTATGTTGGGGTTCAAATAAATAAATAAATAAATAACTTGTCGAAGTCGGTACCATGAGCACAATATTTTGATATCAGTTACTTTTGAACTATCATGGTACCGACTTCAACAAGTTATATCATACTTTTGAGTGTTGAAGTCGGTTCCATTTTTTGGTAAAAAAAATTTTATGGTTTTTTTTATTTGAAAGCTGGTGCTTCCCGTGTGGTCCCATTTAAATTTCATCAAAATCGGACAAGCACTCTTTGAGTTAGGTACACTCCAAAAACTGAAAAATGCGTGCTTATACCTAGACGATATTATAGTAGTGTGTGAAAACATCGGTGACCATACCTACACCACAATAACAATTGATCCCATGAGTAACAAAGGTCAAGAAAAAGAGTGAAAAAAATGTTTGTACCAAATAATGGAACCGACTTCAACACTCAAAAGTATGAAATAACTTGTCGAAGTCGGTACCATGAGCACAATATTTTGATATCAGTTACTTTTGAACTATCATATCGGTTCCATTTTTCGGTCTATTTTAATTATTATTTGTTCGTTTACTATTAGAAAGAAAGAAAAATACGTTTATTTATGACATGACACATTCGTATGCATGTGTATGGTATTGTTACGGAAGTGGGTACGGGATTCCACCGAACCCCAAAACGTTCAAAAATTACTTCGGAGGTATTGGGGATAGAACTCGGGGCCAGCGGTATTACAAGCAGAGCTCTGCCCGCTACGCCACGAACCTATTAGCCGAACCTTCGAATTTCTTAATTCGTTGCTTCGGACTGACTGATTATTTGACGTGACGTTTATTTGTTTTCTATGACGATGATATGGCCGTCACAATATTGAAAAGTGGGCTCTAATGACGATTACTTACGTTTTAGTTACGTATGCAGATTTATGGCTATAAACGCAGTCGGATAAAAAAACAATAAATACCTACTGTGTTTTCAATTTATTCATTGAATCAAAAATGACCAAGTGACAGAGATTTTATTTCACCAAATAAGCAGCAGTGGACGTTTATGGCTGAGATGATGATGATGATGATGAAATGAGTGAAATATTTATGTGGCCGAAAACTCAAAAGTTGCGATATTGCCGGTACGCATGGCCCCAATGATGTTTTACTATACCTCATATAAACATATAATATCATTGCATGGCCCTCATCAACTAAACGCGACTCTGCCGTTTTTACCTACGAGTTTTACATCATAGTCATAATGTCATTAATCAGGGTTACAGGTTTATTTATTATTTGTCAACGTAAGAGTCAAACAAAGTTATCGTATAAGCAACTACAAAAGTGACTGTTTGGGTGTGCGGTTGGCTGTAGTTGTATCTAGTCCAGTTGTTCGTTACGTAAGCCTAATACTATCATAATAAAATATAATTAAAGCAATACTATTTTTAATTAGCGTTCACATGTAGGTATTCAAACTCAAAAAGAGCGGTGTTTCCATGTGACAGAAAGAGGTATTTATAGGTTTCGAAATAAGCTTTGCGAATAACAATAAATTTGCTCAAAGCGGTAAGGACACCAATTCTTCCACCAGTGTTTTTATATTTACGATTTCATTTTGTTTTCTTTTTTTGTGTTCAATAAAGTGTTTTTGATTGATTAATAAATTGCATTGACGCTCGATAGTTTATAGATGCGCTTGACAACTATGTTATCTGACCCGATGGTCAGTGACGATGTGGTCTTTAGTGTAATCAAACTAGACCTAGATGCTCAATGGATATCAAGGAATGCGACCTGCACACGCTGTGTCTTTGGCGACAAGACCCGGGACAAACATCAATGCTCATCACATATAACAAACAAAAAAAAAGGAAAAGATACAGCTGAATTGAGAACTACCAGTCCCTTTTTTTAAATATTTAGAGAGAAAGTGAAAAAGAATGACGAGTAACGAGTGGGGACTAGAGAATACATGTTACTACACACTGTAGTACTAATACATTCAAATTTAAAATATCTACCACCCTCGATTATATCAACTTCAGTTGTTATTTTGTCGCAAGTTTGTGATTTATCCACGTATTTCACGCGGGTTGTCACAAAAGTTTTTAACCTTTTGATTATTCAAATGACTACTTTTCAGTACGCCAACTAAATGACAAGCCTAGCCGGTGGGAGCATCGGCTGTCAAACTGACGGACGCTGGTTTTTTTTTTATCACATTCAGACCCCCGCACTAGGATTCCCTGTATCGCGGGAGGCATGGCCACACATAATCACAGCACACAAACATCCAAGACCCGAAACAAACATCTACACTCATCGCACAAATGTTTGCCCCTGCCGGGATTCAAACCCAGGGTCCCGGAGACACAGAAGTCATGTCAAGACACTAACTACTGTGCCACGGCGACCGTCTACCTCTACGTTGAACCTCAAAAACGCGAATGGCTTTTGTGAAGGCAACACCGACATCAAATTTCCAGGATGGTGGTAGGGTACTTTCAAGTGCCTGTCTGGCTCGCTTTCACCCACAAGTTCGAAGAACTCTCAACAAACGCGTGTTCATGCAGCAGGCCTTGAGGGTCAGTAAACATTTTTGGTCTAACGTGATTATACATTCGATCACATCGTCACTGTCCAAGTGAGATAACTTTGTCAAACGCTAGATTATAAAGTATAAAAATATGGTCACCGATGAGCACTATTCACAACAGGCTAATCAATATAATAAAAAGTTGTATCATACACCTTCGTACAAAACGTAGGTAAATATTCATATATTAATTATTGTATCTATTTTATAAATGTATCATATTGTTGCTCACACAAGCAATCAGGCGCTACTCGGCTAACGATTGCTCGATTGTGTGTTCTATCAGGCGTAAGCAAGGTACATAGTAAATGTTCTCTCTATAGGGATACAACAGGAGCTATCTATACTACATGAGCGCTCTTTCTTTGGACAGATATGTTAGAGCCCCTTGTATTCAGATGTTAAAATAATAATATTAGGAGGCAGAGCGATGCAAGCACAGGTCCGACGTTGACAGTGGTCACGGGAGGAATGCGCGGGTGGAGAGCAGCGCGGATAAGCCAGCTGAGATCACGTGATCCCGCGCGGCACTAAGAATTTAACGAAATAAATTCATATAAAATCAACAGAAATGAATATTGAAAAAATAATCTTGATTGTTCCTAGATAATGCCATTATCTATCAAACAAAGTAAGCTTCATATGAATGTTGATATTATTTTGTAAGATATACGTGTTTTAATTTTTGAAAAGCATATTTTTCAAAAATTAAAACTATCGAGAAAATTTTAGTTAACCGGATTTTGAATCCTGACTGTTCCTTTATGTTGAACCAAAGATACTAAAACTGAAAAAAACAAAGCTCTGTCTTCTACACATGGCTTAAAATACATTTTTAAAAATAGCGGTTTGTCTACTCACAGCGCCTTAAGCTAATGAGACCGCGGATTTGCTCAGTCCGCGGTCTCATTAGCTTATCAACATCGTCACTGACATTACATTAAGATCATCAAAGGAGATAATAGACAACACTTTAAGAGTCATTTATTACGCACTACCTGCGCTCCGCGCAATTGTCCTACGGGAACAATAGTTTTTCCGGGATAAAAAGTAACCTATGTGATATTCCAGAGTATAAGCTCTTTCTTTCTGCAGCTATCTTTTTGCCAAATTTCATGCAAATCCACTGAGCTGTTTCAGCGTGAAGGAGTAACAAACATAAAAACAATAAACAGACAAATTTTCAACGTTATAATATTAATGTAATTAAAAAATCTACTGTTTCGTAGGTGGTTCGTTTTCAATATAAAAAGCAATCATGACATACAAAACAACCAACCAGTAAAAATGCTGAAAATATCGGTGGAGATACCTACCTATTTAAGCAAAATTAATAAAAATGGAATAATTATAACGGGATACAGTAATATAATTACATTAAGTTTATAATACAGCCTGTCGGCAAATAAGGCCTAAGAAACAGAGATCGTATACAATCTACGTTATATGAACTCCCGCACTCAAATGTTACACGGGCACTATGTCTATGTTAGAAATGACTAAATGCTGTTTACCACATGGGGTATTTACGGCGTCACCGGACTTTTGGCGAGTGCAGAGGGCACTCAGCCGATTAGGTTACACGCGCACATGCGCGCGCGTGCGCATGTTGTTACAAGCTCAAGGTCGCGCTTCCCTCCGGGCCTACGCCGCTACGCATCGGAACTCAGGTTGTGATTATGTTCGTCGAACTCAAAAAAGTTTTACAATCCAAAAAAAATATTACCAAAAAATGGAACCGACTTCAACACTCACAAACAGCTTGTCCGATTTTGATGAAATTAAAATGGACCATCTCGGAAGTGTACTCTATCAAACAAAAAACAATCATCATAATAGGTTCATAAACGATGAACTTATCCGCGAACATACATAAAAAAAAACCATTTATGCGTTCGAATTGAGTAACCTTCTTCTTTTTTTGAAGTCGGTTAAAAATGTTGTATTTTAATTTTCATACTTACTTTTGCCGTGGGGTGCCGGTTTAGAATAGTGACCGTGGAAGCCGTAAGAGTCGGCTAAGGGATCACGTACCAGAAGGTGGGCAGCAGCACCTTCTGAGGGTTCGAAAATCGCACTGCGCTCGCCAACCTTCTTGCCAACCGTGGCAAGTATTGACAATCCTCAAGGGGGAGGCTAATGCCGTGGTAGTTTCCTTTTCATTAGGCCGACCTATTGCCTGTTTGCTGCACTTTTTATTAAATAATTACAACGAGAAAGCTTACGATCATTATGATCAGTGGTTTTTTTTTCAGTGATTACGACCACGATGCCACCCAAGTGGACATCTCAGTCATAGCGAGCACTAGTGTCAGCAGTTTTTGCAGTTCAAAGGGGAGCTCTGAGTACGTACAAAGCTGCAGAGAGAATTAAGGTCCCAAGAACCAGCATATTAAATTATCTCAGTACCGGCAGTTAGAGTAAATTCATCTTCATCATAATCTCAGCCATGGGACGTCCAGTGCTGGACATAAGCCTGTAATGAGATACTAGATCGAAAAGCTGCATTAAGTGCAGAACAGGAAGATCATCTAGTGATGAAGGATTATCAGATTTTCTGAAATAGGACTGCTCGTGACACCACGCCATTCGTCATTTACACCTGTCTATTATCACAAAGCAGTTGTCGATGTTGCGGATTTAATCGGCATATCCTTATACTGTTTACCATCAAACATAACTCATGAATTTTTTGTCATTTTTTGATCAAAACCAATACAAGAAGCCTCACTAAGGCACGATTCAATATCATCCTTTCCTATGTCTGGTCAAAAATGACACACAGTAAAATGATCTGTGGCTTATGAACCACTAGACCATGCAGCTTACGTATCTCTTTAGATTATATAAAATTAACTTACTTAATATAGTTCATTGTTAATCTCAAACACCAATAAATATTGCTACTTATTTTAATTTTAAACCGTCAAGGTAATTTTAGGCCTTTTTAGTTTACCATGATAGTCTATTAAGATCTACTGCCATGGATTTTCAAATGATTTAATTTTCTTTTTGTTTATGGTAGAAGTTACGATTTTGAGTTTTTATTTTGTAGTAGTTACAATAAATAAAACTAATTACTAGACATAAAAATTGTACAAAATGACAATATTTTTCATTTTATTTAAAACTAGTAGCGCCGCGCGGGTGACTACGATTATCCCGCTACCTCAATTATCCCACGGGAACTATACCTACTTTTTCAGAAGTAAAACGTAGCCTATGTGCTATTCCAGAATATAATGTATCTCTGTGCCAAATTTCATCTAAATCCGTTCAGCCGTACTCGCGTGATTGAGTAATAAACATCCATCCATCCAAACTTTGACATTTATAATATAAGTGGGATTTTAATTTTATTTCAAATTTCTTTTAAATAGGCCTTATACCCTCCGGTACCTTAATCGTTTATCCATAATATTATCATCATATAATTTTTTTTATTTTTATTAATTTTGTGCAAATGGAAACCTCAAAAGATGTCCTTAATTAATTATACATTTCAGCTTCATATATATATATAGAAGTAAAGATAGATATACGTATAATATATACTTAGATATGGTATATAGATACCACTATCTCACTTGACGGTCAGTGACGATGTGATCGAAGATGTCATCAGTTTTATCACGCTAGAAAAATATTTTGTGTGATCAAAAGTCACAAATTATGAAATGTCTTAATTTATTATATTATGAAGGTGTTGAAAACCTCTTAGAATTGGTCAAATGCATAAGTTTTATTCTCATACTCGCACACACACGCTCTCTCTCTCTCACACACAGTCAAACACACGCTAACTACTACATAATTATTATGGTACATATGAAAAACACTATAGGTAATATTATTTTTATAACATTGTAGAGATATTTTATTTTTATTATATTGTATTAATAATTTAGATTACTTCATATTGTACTGTGCACATGGAGGAAGAGGCTATCATTTGTACTACAGTTTTTAACTACAACTAAAGTCAGTGTATGTGTATAGGTTTAAATGGACACATCTACACAATTATGATATTTGTATATGTACCTTATGAAGCCCAATAATAAGATTGATGCTTATTATTATCTGAAGTAGAAGTGGGAAACCGTTGATGTAAGCCATGTTTTTAACAGTCTCTGACTTCATTTGTTTTTCAGATATCTCGGATGTATTCTTCTGTACTACAAATATGTAGTATAAGCTGATTAAGTAGAAAATGTTGCCCGTTTTCATAATCTGAAAGAAACGATTACAATACAATTTATATACGTATAAAAGTTCATAAATAGGTATTTTAACCGACTTTAACAAAAGGAAAGAGCTTCAAAAAAGGTTTTAATCAGGGACAAAACCTCTACTCATCCCCACATTATTTAATATCAAACTCGTGCCAAACGATTCTAGATCCAACCCACGGGGATGAATTGTCATTGTGTATATTCACCTTTATTGATTTCTTCACCCTTAATTGGGAAGTCGTCCAGGTAGAGTTAACACTTTTCAGTTATAGGATGGTAACTCAAAAACAGCTTGACTGATTTTGATGAAATTGATATATACGTAATAAATGGGGCCACACGGGAAGCACCAGCTTTAAAAAAAGGATGTGGTCGAAAGTTCTGAGGTAAGAAACATTAAAAAATTACGGGTCGAATTGAGAACCTCCTCCTTTTATTCAAGTTGGTTAAAAATATAAAAAAAACGAAATCGGTTCACCCAGCCGAAAGTTCTCATGTCACAAACATAAAATAAATTATATTTAAAAAAAACCAGACGAATTGTGCAAAAAAGGGTAAAAATTAATTTACACGTTTTTCTCACAATTTGCTTTTTTGCTATTTTGTTACGGGGGCAGACTAGCTGTCCAAAATTATTATTCCTGCCTTTTATGAGCTGAGCTTCGCGGTGGACTAAATTATTTTTAATTCCGAATACTAATACAGGCTGAATATTTTTAACTTTCATTATTTAAATTAACCTATCTGGTCGATTATAACATGATTTTGGCCAATCTCACAGTCATTTATGTTATGTATCATAACTTTTTTCTAATATATGTTATGGAAAGTTTTTAATAGGTAGGTATTGCTAGATGCTGACAGTAATTCCTTAAAATTAAAAAGCTTTTATTCTATAAATTAAGTCTAAAATTCAAATTCGTATTTGCTTGCACCGCTCTAATATTAAACTAAGCGCATATTCAGCGGGTAAATGAGGGTACTTTTAGTCGGCACCAAAAAGCGAGATGACTTATTTTATCTTAAAAAAAGTGTTATCAAAAATTTTTCAGCCTTTTCAGTGACCTTTGCTACTCACGGGATCAATTTTATTGTCATTATGTATGTTCACCGATTTCTCCACCCGCGACTATAATACCATCGACGTATGCGTAGCACTTTTCAGTTATTGGAGTGTATCTCAAAAGCCGTTTGACCGATTTTAATAACATTTAAATGGGACCACACGGGATGCACCAGCTTTCAATAAAAAAGAGAACGATCTAAATCGGTTCCCCCAGTCGAAAGTGCTGCGGTAACAAACATAAAAAAAACAAACATATGGGCATATTGAGAACCTCCTCTTTTTTTTGAAGTCGGTTAAATATAAATTCATTGTGATGAATAGATCTAAATTTTTGTATTGGCATTTACAAGTATCATACTAATTTGTACTTTATCGTGACCGTGTAAATCTTATCTATCTTATTTACCACCATTTTAGTTAGTTTGCATAACAGAATCATTACCTCTAGCGCCGAATTACTTCCTTTATTTTTTAACATCTGAGGGGATGTTGTTATAGCGCCATTTACCTTTAATTGTATAAAAAATTAATTAATAGGACTGATAGACCAACATTACAGTTGATATCGTATCAAACGAAAGCACCTCTACCCTTATCTTAAGAGATTAATGGATTATTGCATTAACAACATGCTAGGCGGAACTTACGTTCAAATATTTGAAGGAAAAAATTCGGCTGCTAGTGGGACTTGAACCCACGACTACAGAATACCGTCCTGTCGCTTTGTCCAACTTAGCTATAGCAGCCCATACCACTAGCGCCGAATTTTTTCCTTCAAATATTTGAACGTAAGTTCCGCCTAGCATGTTGTTAATGCAATAAACCATAAATCTCTTATGAATCATTACCATTGACAACATTAGTTAGTGACAGTACAGTAATAACTTTAGGCCCTTTCCTAATTCATTCGGGTGCTACTACATCGCCACTCTAAAGTAATTTGACTGGCACTATTTCATACACAGGACGGTTATTGTTATCTCTACCCTCATTACTTCGGTCAAAAATAAATTTAATGACGCCTTTTTAAACAATCTCTTTTACAACAGAGTTGGCAGTCATGGAACTATTTAGATAGTATTAGGTCCTGTCGATGAGGATAATGGCCTAACTAACCGTTGGGAACATACAACTTCAGCTCATATTTAATTGCTTTTCTTATTTAATACATATTTAGTAAGATTGGATTTCTATGAAGCAGTTTTAAAAAACTTGAATAATCTCGATTACATTTGTGTAATAAAATCATACGTATTGACAAAAAAGAAACTATACGATAAGGATCTGTCCAAAATAAAATCATAAATCTTACCGCTTGCAAATATCCCATAATCAAGGCACCCACTTTTAGAGGGATGCAAAAACAGCACTTGTTAAGTAGTGCTAAAGCCATGATGGATCTGAAAGTAAAGGTATCAATATACTCGTATTTCCTTGTTAAATTTTTAAATGTGATTGCCAGGTTTTTCACTTTCACATGCAAGTCTTGTCCGCTCAAACGTAACTCTTATGGGTCAGTATTTGATGTGACAGAGCTAATAGAAATAATAAAAGATAAAACAGATACACACTTTTTTAAATTGTATACCAAAAATTATAATAATGTATATCTCTATTAAAATAAAACACTAATAACTGGATACAATACTGCAGCTACTACAATAACATATGAGCTATCCACTAGCTATTGGTAACCTATAGATAACTTAAATGCTCAAACCCGCTACCGGCTGGCAGCATGCCCAGAATGCTAGCAGCATTGCAACGTTGAATTGCAATGCTGATTCGTTAAGCCAAATATGTGCCAGCCCTCGACCCCCAAACGGTTCATATATGTAACCACTACCTAGGTGTTTTACCTATTTTCGCCGCGGCGAAAATATGATGACCTAGGTAGTGACCGTTTCAATTGCTCCGCCGAATAAGCCGCGGCTCCAGCCCTAACATGTAACTCGAGAAGATGTGACGACGCCAAAGTGTCAACGCATGTAGCGTCCTACACTAAATGCCGCCAGGGAAATAATACAGTCAGGTCTTTTACCATCGTCACGCATGTATATCTATAGTAGACCAAATTACTACAATTACTACCAACAATTTAAAAAAAGAAAAATACAATATTTTATAATTGTCTTGAAATTAATATCTATCTATAAATCCAATATTGCAATTTTTAAAATGAAGTTAAAAAAATTAGGTCAATTATTTAGCTTCTACTTCACTCACATTTTAAATTATTAATGACTTACAATTAATTACACTAAATAATGACAAAAATAACTCACTAATGTTTTGAATATGTTAACTCCGCAAAGCTTGGATTACAAATGAACCCTCTGTAGAAACCGATGAAATAAAAATGTACTCAAGTAGGTAAACTATACATATCACATTAAGCTTCGTTATGTGCGTGTTTGCATTTAATAATTGCCAGAATGTTAAAGACCAGAGCAAAGCCGTATTTATGCTTATCTTCCATAGAATCAGGTATAGTTAATAATCAATACAGTTACAGAAAGGTGGCCAAATTGTTAGAAACGGTGCTAATAATTTATGGAATGCATAACTTTTATGCAATTCATAAACAAGCAAGGTTGGTAGTAAAAAGTTTTTTATTTGATTCTTTTGGTACCATTATTATTGTGTTTGTAAAACCGAAACGTGTGTCATATGTCAAATATGTGACGTTTCTTCTCATTCAATTATTTTTCTTTCAAAAATGTGGTTTGCTGCATTAGCGTTTATATTGGTTATACCCTGTAGATATTTTTTGTAAACAATGAAATGTCATGCAACGTCATATTGTGCATAGTGCACTGACATAGTGACATGAAACATTTTTTTGTCTCTATTTCATGTTTATTGTGGTCTATCTAGTTGTATTATTCTATGCTTCTTAAAAGTTGCAACGTTACTTATTAATAAAGAAACATTCTAAAAGCAAGAAAGTGTTAGCAAACGTAAAAAAACATTAAAGTACACTTTTTATAATCTGTATAATGTCCATCTAAAGGCTGAGATTGCATTAACTCTAAGACCGCCAATTGTATAGTCATAAGCTATAATATTATGTATGATATATACTTTTCATGTTCATTTTATGATTTGCAACAAAGAGTTAATGTATCGTTAATATTATTTGTTAATTTTATAATTTGAATAGTTTATTAATCAAAAATATATTTTTAGTTATATTGTTAATATCGGCACATTTGATCTTCCACATTTACTGTGTGGCTAATGTAGTCACAACATATATCTGCGTTGTGACCTGTCTCAAACCTTCTAGCAATTGTTTTACTTCATTTATATGAAATGTCTTATTATTTCGTTCGACATACTCCTTAGCTTGAGGACATACTTAATTGGGTTGCGTTTAAAATGGTGAAGGGAGAAGTCGATAAATGGTGATACTATACTGGGCAGCGAACTCATACACCACTATTTGTTGTTGACAAGGCCCTTGGGCTCAAGGGACCCAGATGCGGCTCCATTATTGAAACAAATTTACTAAAGAAATTGAACAAACAAAAAAAACCTTTATAACAAGAATATAAACACTAACAACAATCACCAATACGAATTACAACAAAGCACAACTACAAAAACGTATATTCGAGTTCAAGAAAACAAAATAAAATGAAATGGGAAATGACGGTGACAAAAATGTGTAGAATTTATGCAGTACTACCAGTACAAATATTTTCTATCAAAAATGTTTTGGTTCATCATAACATTGCAAAGAACAGATATAACGTTAAATTAAATAGGACAAAACGATGCTTAATTTATAATTGAGAAGATTATGACTAGAAACAAGTATTTAAACAGTTTCTTTCTATCATTTTTAGCGTATTTAATACATGTAAAGCACATGCGTATACTTAGTAAAACCTTTATGATATGAAAATAAATCCGAGGCAGAAAATATAACACATAATATGGGAATAACTTCATAAGTCATTTAAGCTTCAATGTCTTTACATTGAAGCTTAAATGACTTATGAAGTTAGACAATCACAGTTTTTTTTAAAGTATTTTTCTAATTGAACCAGGCATTTGATAACGATTGATTAGTATTTTGATAAACTCATTGCTGGAAAAACATCAAAAAATGTTATAGGGTATACTAAATAATACCAAATAAAACAAACTTTACATATAAGTAATAAAAATAATCATCATTAAAAAAACTTTTTCTAACCATTGACAATTTCTTATATTTACAGAGTCCCACAAGGTAGCTCACTAGTTCCACTTTTATTTAAAATAACAATATTTCATTATGTACTAAAAAGTAATTAAACATGCGGTGTTTCGCTTTGCGAAAGTTAAAATATATGTATTATACTCAAACACTTCGAAGGAAAATACACTAAAAAAGAAAACAGTTATTATAGAAGCTTTAATAGATCTCCCGTAAAAATATATTGCAAAACTAATACCAATGTTTTAAAAATGTATTCACGAAATTTTAGATCACACTATTGCTATGGATGGATATAGAGGCAGAAGAAGACCGAAGAAGGCACGATGGACTGAGATGACTAATGATAGAAATATTGGAAAGAAAAACATGTTGTTCCGACCCCACCTAGTATAGGATACGGACAAGAAGAAGACTTGCTACAAAAATAATGAAATAGTATATATCTTAAAAGTACATTCAACACAATAATACGCTTCGGTTTCTTTTGTAGTAACACGTTTACTAAACTACTACTACCTATGTTTTGGTTTGAGCTGTATCACTATTGCAAATTTGGTGGCTTTGGAAATCATGTTACTCTAAGGTATTTTTTACCCTCCTACTCCGAACCTACACTACTTCCTACACTACCTACACCCTCCACATTTTGATCGCGACTTTTGTATGATAAAATATTTAAATAATTTAACTGTCGAACATTGACGTGAAATTTTTTGAATGAAGTGTAGTGTTACTTCGACATTTTGATAACGCATATGACTGAATAACGTTTGCTAAGTCAGCTTAGCCCTAATTCTGCTAATCACACGAACTAGCTAAAATTCACTAAAATTCCTCAATATGAATAACTCATGTTCTATTTACGCTTAAATTCAAATACATATCACAATATGTTACAAACACAAATACACTCTTTACAACGCTCTCACTAATATTAATAGTTTTATTCCATTGTTGGCGAGTTGTGGGTAGTTTTAGTAGGCACCAAATAAGTGGCGACGTAATTTAACTAAAACTACCCGCAAATTTAATAAATACATATAAATTTAGTGATGTTTGTTGATAATTCTCAAACTATTTTAGACTTTATCGTAACCATATAAGAACTTATCTAACTTTCTAATATTTTAGGTTAGTTCAGTAGAATAAGCGAATCACTACCAATAATATTTACTGTATATTATTTTTTTGTAACTAAATAGTTCATTTTCAAGTTTTTACAAGAAACATGTCTATATAGTGTGAAAAACCATAACAGAATTGTAAAAAGGATTTATAAGAGGATATTATGTATGTTAGTTATCTCAAAAGTCGCAAATGATTTGGGCAAAACTACTTAGAACTAGGCAGAATACATAATGCTCCAAGCTCGCACAACGTAGTCGGACCAGTATAGGTATTATTATTTTCGAATAATTAAAATAAATTGTTGTCTTTTGGGTACTAGCTTTTGGAAAAATAAGAACGATATGCTGAATGTTTTTAGTTTAAGATTAGACGAAGGCATATTTATCTTCGCCTTGTTTTAGCTTCACCTACGTGCCTTGCGTGCCAAAGGTATATATAATAATTTTAAGAAGAAGATTATATAAGTGAAGGGTGATGGGTCCCTAAATAAAACTTAATATTAAAAAAAATGTTTGATTATGATGTCTTGATCATTGCACGTACGCCTAGATGCAATACTATCTAAAGTTATATAATCTGGTTAAGTAAAATGCAAGCTTTCCATTGAGAATATATCTGTAACAAATTATTATTCAAACACATATTTTGCACTCGCTCATACGAGCAGTGTGCACGGCGTTATGCGGAGACCAAATAACAGTATAGTGTTCGAGAACACTGCGAATGATTATATGGTATATAAAATAAGCAGACGGAGCTGAGCTCGTAACTTAGGAAACTGCAAAGACTGTCTGTCATCACTACAATAAAGGCACTGGCATTGGGAAACTACTATTGTAGACTACATTTCACTCCCCCAGGAACTGATACCGTATTATATAACTCAGGACTAACAAAGTCAATACTAAACACTGGTAAAAAACCTGTATCATCATGGGTAGAGAAAACCAAGCAATATTATATTACTATTGTTTTGAAAACTATATCTAGACTATTCAGGTAACTAACATCATCTCTCGAAAAATTGGCTTTGACATAATTCTACATTCAGGCTTCTTGAACCGTGACGCATTATTAGTTCATCCGTAAGTACATATTATGATAGAACTGAAGCAACGGAAGAATCCAGCAGCTACATAGTCATGGCAACAATTCCGCTAGAAACTTTCATTTCATTCATTTTCTCGAAATCCTACATAGCAACGGAACTCTATTTAATTAAATAAAGAGCAGGTACAATAAACATAAATACAATTTAAATGATAGTTATAAGCCAAAATGTATCTCTAGTGACAAAATTCTGATTTGAGTCTGAAAACTATCGCGAGTTTCTTCCATAATTGTAATGTAACAAACCGACTAGGACTCACGTGGTAAACACTGGAAAATTACTCTCCGACCAGTTTCGAACTTATTTGCAGTTCTTCATCTGGGAGTTATGATCGTGCCAGGCGGCGAGCGCGAGCCTCAGCACGTAACTAATAACGTAGCAAATAAGTTCGAAACTGGTCGGAGAGTAATTTTCCAGTGTTTACCACGTGAGTCCTAGTCGGTTTGTTACATTACAAAATTCTGATTAACAGCAAATAACTCCGAATCAATTTAGCTGTTTTATTATGATTAATATCTTAATAGCATTGTGCTACACTCCGACGAGTAGTCATTTGTGCGTTCGTGATGTCAGAAATGAGTGTAGACGGAAAATTAATGCAAGTGATGACCCTAGTGTTTGCTGAGTCTAAGCTCACTTCTGACATCGGGCAACATAACATTACTTGCCATGGTATTTTGTTTTGTGTAAATTTGAATGCATTTGTGTAATGCTTTGAAGGAAATAAATTTATTTTCATTTCATTTTATTTATGTTTTACTTTGTGATATTTTTTTATGAATAAATATCACTCTATCTTATTCAAAAATAACATTATAACTACATCTTTTAATCCGTAAAGGAGCACACTGTGTTTCCACTGCCGGTAATAAAGCAATATACCTATACATACGTATGCAGGCAATAGGTACTACTAAAACAAAACGACCGTCAACATTATGTTAGTGTAAAGTGTTTAGTTGTGTTGTGCCGGACGTCTGGTATTGATTTAATTCCTGTATTTTGTTGTGGTGATGATTGTCGCCGGCTCGAAATACATTTGAAAAACTTCTGGACATGGTATCCTAACAGATCCCAGATTAATTAAGTTGGGTAGTATATATATATATATATACTATAGCCGCTGTATGTTTTAGACGTCCGAATCCAAACATTTAGTTTACATTTAAGATGTTGTATAATAAAAAGATTAATGGCAAGAACCTGAAAGATTACCCTGCTGATTACCTTGCAGAGTATAATATTTTTTTACTTATTTTGATCAATTTCCGTAACATTGCCGAAGGTGTGCCAGTTAAAACGTTCATTCGTTTGTGTCAAAATGGTGTTTCTATGGACTGAACTGTAAGTATTTTTAACATTCACTTGCAACAACACTACAATATAATTTAGATAAAAAACTGTGCAGTGAATGAACACCAGACTCTTAGCCCTACGAATCATAACCAAGCTCTATCAGTTAAAAAATATTGCTTTGAGCAACATTTTTCTTACAACAGATTGTAGCAGCGAATCGAGGGTTGTGGTGTCTACCACAACAGGTCTAATGGCGTCTTTTTTTTTTCAATGAGCGCGCATAAATTTTTGCCTTATACATTTTCAGTGATGATAATATTGAGCCACACTGACAACATCAAGTTTATTAAATCCCTCAGGTGTCTCAAGAGATCTTCCTCGCCTCGCTAGAACTGCCACATAAAATATATTAAGAAGTTCAGGTTTGAGGTCATTTAAGCCTTCGTCAGAGCTCCTCTGAAAATACGTGAAACAATCTGGAAGGTTAAGAAAATCATCACTTGATCTAGGTGGAATTAGGAGGTTTGAAAGTGCAGACGAATGCTTATCTAGCAACAATATAGCTTAAGGTTTTAACAGGTGCCGATGACATTACAGAGTCTCGCGGGTGTTCACAGGCAGAAGGGGCGAGACAAATCCTGATACGATTTGATTCAAATATATAAAAATGTACTTGTAAACGGAACTTATTTTTATTCAAGCTGGAAAATATATTATGTGTAGTACATGAAACTTTATTCATGTAAAGATGTTCTTTACATGAATAAAGTTTCATGTACTACACATAATATATTTTCCCTTTTTATCAGAACAAAAAGGTTTTAGTCACATTTTGAAGGAGTTAGAATCTTAGGCGGATTTTTGCGCTTCCTTTTAGGTGAAATCTTTTTCTTCCCTTTCTTTTTATTTGCGGATAGTTAGATGTTCATCTGATAAAACTAACATATTGCTTCCTCCTGCTTACTTTTGACGTGAAACGTCTTTAAAATACGCCAAAACTTACATATAACATGCACAGGTACCCCAATGTTCCACGCCAAGGCACGTTTAATAAACGACGCTGATATAGACGTTTCATGTTAGAACCAACAGCACAATATCTAAGAAAACGGGAGGGGCTGTGTCAATGCACACGATTGACACAGCCCCTCCCGTTTTCTTAGATATTTGGACGGATCAATTGTTTTGTCTTGAGATGTAGCAGTTTTGGTACCTAATAATATTAGCTTCCGAAGTCGGTACTTAAATCTCTTTAGTAGATTAGTAGTGATGATTTAGTAAAAATTGTTATTACTACTTGTAAAAAAACTGTAAAGGAAGGTTAAATGTAGAGCTCACGTCACCTTGTTGGGTAAGGGTAGAAAAAAAAACCCTCCGATATAGCAAATTAAGGTATCCTTAAAATCCCCATGGGGCACATTACCCGAACAAAGTTGGGACACTTTACCCATTGCTCTGTGTAATATGCACACAACCCAATGGCCAAATCATTGGTCATTTGATTGGTTTGGATCATCAGATAACTGCTTATTTGTTTTTCATCATAGATATCAAACCTTACACGAGTCACAGGATTGAAATTTCTTTTTTTTTAATGTGAGCACAGTGTATTATGGGGTCTTTTAGCTCGGAGATAATGTTCATACACGCCGTTATGAGATCTCGGTAGGTGGCAGTCTGGGTTTAAGATACCTTTAGTCCATTACTTTTTATTACTTAATGATTATAGAGTCTATTTTTTTTAATTTGAACAACGTGAGTGTATCATGGGATCTTTCGAATAATTTTTAGATAATATTCATACACCCGGTTATGAGATCTCAGTATGTGGCAGTCTGGGTTTAAAATACTGTTATTGTATTACGTTTAATTGCGTTATGATTATTGAAATCTCTTTTAAAATGTGAACGACGTGAGTGTATTATGGGATCTTTTAGCTCTAAGATAATGTTCATACACCCCGTTATGAGATCTCGGTATGTGGCAGTCTGGGTTATATATACCTATATTCTTATCAAATAAAAACTAATTAACAGTTTTTCTGGTCAGATCTGCCAGTTAAAATATTGGTAAGTTATTTAATCCTTGAGAAATGTGGTGTATAAAAAATAATATCACATTTATCGTACCTAATTTGCACAGGAAACTTAACCTACGAATATATTCGTTTAATGAGTTACTGAGGCGATAACAGACCTGATAGCACCCCATATGGCATGTACAAGATTAAGGTTGCTAGACTAACAATATAATGGGTTAATATTATTTATTTATTTAATAATAATAAGAACGCATACATTGCAATTACACTTATTATCAAAATTAAAGTAATTACTTATCTACATAAAATAAAATTGTACATAATATATATTGTTAATTACACTTTATGAGTATTGGCATTTACTTGAAAACTACTAAAAAAGTGATGAAACTAACAACATCATATTGCATGAATTTCACAAAATTGGACGAATAACTTAAAAATATCAGACCACTTATCACAATAAATGTCGCAATCAGGGTAAGTTTCAAGAAATGCGTTGAGACCACTCATGATACGACACATCGGAGTCTTGTCCCGGGATATTGTACGGGAATGGGAGATGTGGAAGAACGGAAGTGTCTACGATTGGGTCTATGGCGAATATACATATCAGGTATATAATGGTTGTGGAGAGTAGGTGAATCGATAGCACTTCTCAATATCTTGAGACCGGTTTTCATCTGGTCAAGCGATCTCCTAGTTTCTAGAGAATTATATCCTAACTGTCCAAGAAGAAAGCTAGTGGGGTATAGCTATAGATAATAGCCGTGAGTTTTTTTGTAAAGGTTTCGCAAAAATGCTTTTTGTACGTTCTCAAGACACAAAGAATATGTATTACAATGCTGATTCCAAACGCAAGCTCCAGCCTCTAGTTTACTCCGCAGTAAGGTTGTATACAGCAGTCGAAGGACTTAGGTATCGTGGAAGTCTTTCGCGTTGCGCAGTACAAAGCCAAGACGACGGAAAGACTCACTAGCAGTTATTGTGACGTGATCATTGAACGTGAGACCACGGTCAAAATTCACACCGAGATCATTGATAGCTGACACTGTCTTTATATCATTGTTATCAAGAAAATAAGTGTTTCGGATTGGGTTACGTTTACGATGAAAAGACATGACGTAGCATTTATCTGGGTTGAATAGCATATTATTTTTTACACTCCATTGAGAAATATAATCAATATCCCTTTGCAAACAGTCACAGTCAATATGTGATTTGTTGTATGTATTGCTTCCGGGCTGTTTGGCCGTGGTCTAAGTGAAACTTGTGTTCCAGACGTTTCGTCGATCACTGCGGTCAACATCTTCAGTGGTTCACGTCCGAGCGGCGACAAGAGCGTAGAACTCTCCTTCGCGGCGTCTTCTCTGTTACTGAAGTTCGGAGTTTAAGGTTATCCTTATTATCTGGAAGTGTATCTACAAGATCGAATCAAGAATAAGATGATCACGTAGAAATGAGGTACAGTCATCCTTAATGTACTTAGTGAGGTACATGTACTTAGTGAGGTACATGTACTTAGGGCTCCACCCTAAGTACATGTACCTCACCTCATTTTACCAAAATTTAAAACATCCTGTTATCAATTCCTTGTCTTGAATGTACTGTAGCACTAGGCTAATCTATCTAATACCATTTAAATGAGCAATCCTTGCATATCTACACTTATACTATTATAAAGATGAAAAATGTGTATTTTTGTGTGTAGTTAAGTACGTTAGTTTGTTTGTAATGGATAAACTCAAAAAATACTGTTCCGATTTCAAAAAATTCTTTCACCATTAGAAAGCTACTTTCACCCTAAATAACATAGGCTTTAATTATTGCTAGAAAAGATTAGGGATCCTTAACTTAAGTAACGTAACCCAAGGTGTAAAAAAGTGCCCTGAAACGTCTTTCGTCGCATGCGCTGCGAGAACTGAGGATAGAACAAAAGTAAGTACTGCAATATTATAGAACATATTAATGTCTAAAAAAAATTCGCGATAACCAAAAAATAATAATAACAGGTAAAAATCTAAATCTTATGTCCCCCCGTGCGAAGCCGGGACGGGCCGCTAGTATTTATTCGTGTTTACAGGCATGAGGCAATGAAAAACCGCAACAATATCATTAGATATGTCTCTATTAAGCTACAATTAGTATAAAATACACTTTTGATGTACATTTTATGATTTGCAATAAAGAGTTAATCTATCTATCTATCTATCTATGTCTCTTTCTAACATTTATTGGCGTGTAGTAATACACTAAACTGTTTTACAGACACAGCATTACTAAAGCTAATTGACAATAGATGGCGTTGTTAAGCCACGCAAAGCCAATGAGTGTTTGGTTTGAGGTTACACCAAGAAAATCAATTGTTTACTTATATTATTGAAAAACCGAGCAAAGCTGAATAGCTGAATGACAGCATTCTCGTATTCTGTAAGTTTTATTATGATACCTATATGGACGTGGCGCGTGCAAAATACCGCGGAACAGCAGTTTGTGAATACAACGTACCTAAGAGCATAAAGTGCAATATTGAAGTTTTGCAACCACAGATCAGAGCGATGATTCAGTTATACCACTTCCCTTACTTTTCTATACAGTTTTTTTTCTAGCGGATTAATGTTGTTTGCCTCTACCGGAATTTACAGCTTCACCGGGGTGAGCACAGACGGTGCTCAGCTTAGTATTTGTGCGGGCGCAGACAGCGCACCGCCTTGTGAGGTAAGCGCTGACGGCGCTGTGCCATTAGGAGAGGACGAGGCGACTAGCAAGGGCACCACTGAGGTTCGAACCTCGGCTTGAGCTGTCGCCAGGATTGGGATAAATCGGATCGACTTGCTCCGGTGCCAAAGTGGTCCGTAAGTGGGCCCTAAGGATCTTTGCTCTTTGACTATTTGGAGAGAATCTAACCAGGTTCATTTTGCCTCGAGCTCGCCGTCCGACTGAGGTGTAGAATCATAATACATATTTTACTACTTACTGTACCCGTGCGCAAACACATCCCCCCACCATCGTGCACAGTGTTCCTTTTTTGTGACGACAAATATCTACAGACTAGCGGAACGGCAAAAAAATCATTTCATTTTCATTGCTCTACATAATCTCCATGTAAAGATTCAGTAAATTGTCCTCTTCATTACAGAATCATATTAAAGAGTAAGAAATTATAGGATAAGCTTTAACGCAGACGTAATGGTAAATAAAACAAACCATTGTAATAATTATAAATGTACCTATATTACCTATATATTATTTATGTAATATTAAGAGATATGCCTTCCTCGTTGACCTCATTGACCTCCGCACAAGGATAATCACGTGTAACACGCACTACTCAGAGACATTTGACATTGATTTATGTTTTGGACAAGAAGATGTCTCGATGTTTCCAGGGTTTGTGGTCAAGAGGTTAAAAGGTTTTTTTAAAACAAACATTTTGCTATGATGATTTTGCTAGTGAATAAGGAAGAGGTGGTCTACGTTTCCATAATTTGTCTCAGTTCAGGATTTACTATTTATATTACGAAAGTAATCATTTATACCTGAATAATGTAGGTCACGTAATAAATACGGTTCCTTTGATATATTGAAAAGTTCATCTACTTCATAGAATGCTCAGCCAGTTCAAGGAAAGACGAAAATATAATATTGATCTTAATAGCAGACTGGATGTCGCCACACGCTGCCTAAGAATGTGGAAGACAGATGTGCTACAAAGAACTTACGTTTTCTTACCTACATAAATAACTCAAAGAAATCAAGATCAAGATATTTCTCGAAGAAAAGATCAAGCAGCAAAACTTTCTGAGGAGTTTCTTTTTTAACATAAATTTTATGATTTTGTTTTTGCCGTATAGAATGTATTGAAGTCACTAAAAAGGTACAAAACTTCAGAGTTATGCCGTAAAGACTAGCTTCTCAGCGTTGTTTTTCGACTAATTCTTAGAGACTTTATTTTGTCTACAGTGAGGGCAACAGAGAGCTGAAAAAGACAAATAATTGTTAAACGTATATTTTTTAATTTTTTTTTGTTAGACCAATTATTACACTACTAAGTATTATAAATGCGAAAGTTTGTCGTTGATTACTCCTTCGCGCTGAAACTGGTAAACGGGTTTTTATGAAATTTGGAAAGAAGATACCTTAGATTAATACGCTACCTTTTATCCCTGAAACAGTATAGCTCCCGTGGAATAATAAGGTATCAGGAAAACCGTAGTCCACGCTGGCTGGCTGGTGGTCCACGCAAACTGCGAGCGCAGCTAGTATTTTCATATTTTGGTACCTAGTTGGCTGTCTATGGATTAAAAAATGTGTTCATCAGATATGAAACAATTTGACGAAAAATGAAACAACTTGTTGCAATTTTCGTCAAGATGTTTCATTTGTTACTTAAACTGCTTGTCCATAATGCTCGGCTCACACAGGCCAATTTAGTACAATCATTGTAGTCTGCTATTTTTAATTCATTCATATTGAAGTGATCTTGACTCAATGCTGGATTCAATGATATAGCGCGAAATCGTCCATAGTCCATAGAGTTACCTAAATAACTCTACGGTCTGATATTACATAAAATATCAAATACCGTATAAATCGGCGTAGGTCGAACATAGATTCCAAATAGATTCAGGCTGCTATATGAACCTAGCAGATTACGAATTTTTGAAGTCGCTTTGTTGGCATAGGTTCGGCCTAGCACCGGACTGAATGTGAACATTAAATTAGTAGACTTGACACCAAGATCGGCCGTTAAAATGTGATATAATTTGGTAACAAACCTACAAAGCCAGAGATAGAACGTGACAGAATTACAGATGTTTTTATAATATTCGTTTGCGATAACGTAAATAATGAAGTAGATAGAGTTGTCGTACAAAACCATAATAAGCTATGATTAGCGTATGTATGTTTTTTCATACTTTATAAATCTAACGTTTGACCACTATCTCACTTGACGGTCAGTAACGATGTGGATGTAGAGGCTTGACCTATTATGTTTACTGACTCTCAAGGACTGGTGCCTGAATTTGTAATTGGTGCGTGTTGATAAGACTTTTCTAAAGTGGAAGGTTGTAGCTAGCTAGGCAGGTACTTGAAAGTACCCTACCATGCTTGCAATTTGATCACGGTGTTGGCGTCTCTTGAAAGTGAAGTCTTTGGTGGGGGTCAAATCGGCGGCGTCCGTCAGTTTGACTGCGGACGGTCCCATCGCTTGGCTGTTATCGCTTCAAAAGTGCGACAACAAGAATAATTGTATTACACAGATATACCTAATAGCCGCCATTTAATAAAGGGTGATTGCCGGTGAGCGTGACGAAATAATATATTTACGCACGAGCTACGACACCTACTTGTAATAAAATGTTAGAAATTCTGACTTTGCGACCGCAATTTTATTATTTATAGGTAATCCACATTTACAAAGTAAAAGAAGATTAGGTATATCAAAAAGCTGAAATCTATATCTATCACATGGCCCTTCTGATATTAAAATATTCTTTGGCACACCCCATGAAGATTCAGTTACGCAGCTTCCCTTGGACCAACAGTGAGTGGTGGAATTTCTTTGAAGACACAACTTATAGAAATAAATTTATTCGGTAAGTATATACAGTTTGTGCATATTTTAATGTGTATATAAGTGAGCATGTACAGTATGAAGTTGCGTAATGAGTGCTTTTTTTTAAATTGTGCCTTTCATCAATTAAGCAACAAAAAAAATTAATACTTACTTGATTCAATCACTTTCAAATTTGGGTGAGTTGTCATCGTTATCATGCGCGGAACCACCGCTGTGGGCACGATGGACTTGCCCACAGAAGCCGATAATTTGAATTTATATGGAACCGACGGTGTTTTTCATCTATATAAAGTTCTGAGCCTTTTTGGAGAAACTATACATTCTTGTTCCCTTTAAATAAGCTTATAATTATAGAGATTCTATAGACGCTTGGTTGTAGAGATATAAGTCTTTCTCGTGGTACTTTCTGGTTACAGTTTAATCCAAATCGGTACAGTAGATAAAGTAAGGTTGTAGAAAGGCGCTAATTTACTGTTGCTATTTCCATGAACAAATATATTGATAGTTTATTTATTTACTAAGTGTTAACTGTAAGGTTTAGAATTAATTGACAGTTGTCAAACGCAAACTTATACCCCCTTACTTATAAATGTTGAATAACCTCTGAATAGTTATTCAGTGTTTTGTCTTTGTCGCTTATATGACAGTTTGACGTTGAAAGAACGGAACAAAACACTGAATTACTATTCGCAGCTTATTCAACGTTTATAAGTAAGGGGGATATGTAAAAAAAAATGTCTTGGCGTCACACATTTGGAACTGTCGACCCGAAAAATTGTCTGTGTAGGAATGTATTGAGTAATGGTTCTGAGTTATTCTGTAGCCCAACTCGCACTTGAGGAACTTGAGGAAATCGAGCCCATAATCTTTTTTAAAAGTTGCATCCGGCGCGTCTTATTCCGTCATTGGTTCTGTTTACTCATACATACTAAAAGTGTGTTGAATGTATTTATTTTACAGATACAGAATGGGGCTGCCACAACTGGAGACGTGTTGTTTTATATTCGACTTGAAGACTGGAAACATTATCTTAGGATGCCTAAACGCGGTATGTCATTATTCAGCTATTGAAATGTAATACATAATCTTTATGAGGTTAGTGGAATTATGTCGAAACGAGAGGTCCATCGTTCGATTCCATGTCAGGCTATATGCTAGCGACGTTTTCTAGTTATAAACTTGATGAAATTCATATTTAACCATAAATTAAATAAAAATATAATCGCGCCTTCCAGGGAACCGGTTAATTGACGGGTGCTCTTGTAGTATTCGAATGAGTTTACCCAAAGTATGGTAGCCGGTTTATTTGATTTTTTTGTGTGACTACTACTTTTTAATTGAATTTGAAAAGGGGTGAATTAAATGAAGGGCTCAAATATATAAAATATTTTCGTTCCGTGTCCAAGTGCCGACAAGGTCCTTGATGGGGGCGAAACTCAAGGGGGATCGATTGCAAGACCAATTTTCATTGTTTTGATATTAAAATTGTCTAATATATTTTAAAATAAAGTAGCGTGCCTATTTGTAAATAATTAACACGACATAGTTGTGAACGACCTTTACTTTAAAATTTTCTCTTTATTCCATAATAATGAAACTTGTGAGACTTGTTATTGGGCACATTTTTTCAAAGTATCTGACCATCTCAGTGCACTCGATCAAGTATAGGGTTAAGATGAGACCGACGGGTCAACGTGCCCACAATTAACAGAAGCGGTCTACCTATGTACATAATTACATATATATTAAATGTATTGAAACCCAAGGTATATGAACCGAGAGTACATGACAAAACACAGTTTATCGGTCAAGATCGCATTCGTAAACTAGGCTATGAGTTCTTTAAATTTTATTGAATATAGTTTTAAGTTACATCATACTAATTGTACGACTTTTGACCCCTCCCCCCACCTTGTCACAGGTGGTCACGTTTGCATGAACCCCTGGTGTGGCGTCATACACTATGTAATTTATAATTTTGTATTATTCAATTAATATATTGATATCTTCAGATCTTCTTTTAATAAATAAGATATGCTCTTGGAAAGTTAGAGATTCTTCATGTTTTCTGTGAGACACAATAATTCTAAATTTGAATCTCTCGTATTTGTATTTATATGATATCCACAAGCCACTACTTCTCACACGATGTCATACTTCGTTGACCCCCTTCCTCCCCCGTAGGGGGTAATGTAAATTTCAGATGGGCCCTTATCCGTAAAATATGATATTGTACGTAGGAAGAGAAAAATGTTTCATAAAGTTATGGCAAATAAAGTTGATAATAGGTAGGTACATAGTCTTAACGCTTGTTTTAATATATTTCAGGTGCTATCCTTCTCCCTTGTGATTATAATGATAGTGGTAGCGTCCTCTGTGGGAGAAGAACAATCAGAAATAATGGCTATGGAGGAGAATATAGAGCTCAAAGCTGGACTGACGGGTCTTTATGCTATGTGTGTCATATTGGCGATCATGTTCACAGCCAAGTTCTGCTTTGACGTATTCTTCATTTATGGAGTTGTTGCGGTAAGTTGGTGTGATTTATTGATACATTAGAATATGTGATTGCAATTTATGCATAAAACAATTTCTAGATATTGTTGATTTTTCAAAAAGCGCTCGACCGATTTCGGTAAAATTTAAATGAGACCTGGGACCCTTTGAAATAAAAAAAAAAACCTAATCGGTTCGGTGTGGATTGATAAGACTTTGAAACGGCTGAACTCGAATGAAATTTGAAAAAGAGAATAGATATTGTCTTTGATCATCGGGAGAAATAAAACACTTATGTTAAATTGAGCTCTTGGTATACTTGGTACCTACTGTTGATCCGTGGTTGACGAAGTTGAGTTTCGCAATGCGTCTTTTAAACTTAGCCAATCACGAGGCTTACCGCCAACAACAGTACCAAATTTGGTGATGCTCGGTGCGCATCGAACTCAGGGTTGTAAAACTAGCTCTTGGAAGAAGATAAACCCACTTCCAGTTTGAAAAACTCTCACCAAACACATAGTGTGTTCAGGCAGCAGTACTTGAGAGCCAGTGAGCGTTCTAGGTCTAGCCTTGTATGATGCTGGGGGCCTAGAGTCCATACTCACAAACTTACTGTAAGTTGTATCGGTCACACGTACCATCCTTTCCTACTAATAATATTTTAGATGTGAAAGTTTGTGTATATGTTTGTTACTTCTTCACGCTCAAACGGCTACACCAATTTCGCTTATATCGATCGAGATAGTTAGCCCTAGATTAACACATAGGCTTATTTTGATCATAACCACGATTACCGTTTTTCATCACCACGCGGATAAAATCGCAAGACGCAGCTAGTATAAAATAAGGCCCATACTCATCTGGACTCAAACGTAGATAAGTTCTTTGCATCTTGTGTTTTTTTCCATCCAATGAGGCGCATAACGAATTAATGCTGTTTCAGGAGAGAGCTGGCATCATCAAATCTTATGTGATTATGTGGATAGTATTCTTCCTTCTACATATGTTCATCTTCTTTTTGAACGTACCGAAATTCTCCGCCGGAACTATAACCACTGAACTATTTTATATTGGTGAGTTTGCTAAAAACTACAATCATTCATTACAAAATAAAGTATTCCTCAGAATTTGCTACTAGGAAACACTACCATTTAAGAATTTACGTCGTTTAAAAGAGGTACCAATAGGAGTTTGTGCACAAAATACCACAAGCGGGACGTCTGTGCAAGGTTCAGGACCTCCAACTCGAAGAAGATTAAGAAGAAGTTAATATTTTAAGTTAAGAGATTAAGGCTGCTGTTCACCAAAATTTCAAACATCTGATTATCAACGACACTGTAGCGTGGGCACGCTCCTCCCACACCTCTGAGATCGCGCCACGCGCAAGTGATGCCGCGTACCTTTAGCAGTTCCTATAGATAGGCTTAGAGATAGGTCGTTCAGATAATCGATGCTCTACGTAATGCATGTTATTTTAAATTGAATAATTATTTCAATTTCCAGGTGTAAACGTGTATTCGATCCTCCTGATACGCAGCTACTACAAAATGTTGAATTGCCGGGAAGAAGTCTAATTTGCTTAATTTATTAACAATACTTTCTTAAACTTTTTAATCATTTTCACAAAATACTCAGACAAATACTGTGATTTTGTTTCTTTAACGCTCTTTTCAAACTTATAATGAAGCATTTTTTTTTGTTAATAGACTAAATTGCCAACTTAAATTCTGACGTCATATCTCGAGTTGTTATCGTAATTAACTATTATGTTTATTTATATCTGCAATGTATATTAAGTAGTTAAAAAGTATGCCGATATTATTGTCAAAAAGTTCTACATGTGTTGCCACGGGCAGCCATCGTATTTCTTACCTATGCCTGTGGTTTTATTAGCGACTGGAAGTTTATGATTTACAGCAGAGTGTAGTTATTATAAAGACGAGGGACATGATTCAACTGTCTGGTTGGTATCGTAATGGACACAGAATGTTCTAGATTCAACACTATGAGGAAGAAATTCTGACACGGACAGAGAATATGTATGAGAAATTGACGAATTTTTTACATTATTGCGAATGGAACGCATCCTGATATTAATACTATATTTTGTAATTTACTTTAATATTTTACTAGTTTTGAAGTTTGAGGAATGTAAACTTGAAAATGGAATGAAATACTTTGCTGTACCTTTATGCGCACAACTCTACTTTAACAAGAGGATAGTATTTGCCACATTACAACTCAACTAAATATTCTATACTTACCTACTTCCATTCAATCGGCTAATGCAAGTTTTTGTTAGGTCTTGAATTGCTTGCGGCAATTGTACTATAGTGAGCGCTTGACCTCATTGGAATCTTTCAAAATTTCTAAAAGCTCATTGTTCCTAGTATGATTTATTATTTTATTGATTTATTAAAACAATACATCCATCACTGAGTACGTGTTATTTCCTAATATAACCGCGTAGTTAAGTCATAACAATGATTGCTTTTGAGAAACGTACCAAACATTGATACATTTAGGTAAGTATTAGTTTTAAAGGTCATAGTTTTAATATTGATTAAGTTTTAAGTCTAGTCTTTTCTATGTTTTTCTAGTATTGTTTAATGCTGCTAGGTGTGGTAAGATCCAAAACTATTTTTAGTAAGTACATATATAGTTTTAATATTTATTTAAGTGTTTATTCTAGTATTTTATATCTAGTATTGTGTAATGGGTGCAATGGGTTGTGTGAAATTAAGTTTATGCACTAATTATTTTTAGTACCTACCTATTTAGTTTTCATATTGTTAATTATTGTTTTACATGTTTTACTAATTTTCTAGTTACTCTCTAGTAATGTTAAAGAAATGGTTTTAGCAGCTTCTAACAAGACATATTTTACTTTCCTTGTGAGCCGTTTAATATGTAATATGTTTAAATATGTAATACCTACATACTAAATTAACTGTCATTTTAAGGTGTCATGAACATCACGCTACGTAATGCCATATATTATAGTATTTACGCTATATGAGAAATGGAATACATATATCAATGAATGGAGCAATTACCATCATTATGTCAGCCGTAAGACGTCCACAGCTGGACTTATTCCTCCTCCATTGATTTCCACAAAGACCGGTTCGAAGCAGCCGCATCTAGCCCCTTCCAACGATGTTGGTGCGACTGTCCGCCTTGTAGGTGGACGTCCTACGCTGCGCTTGCCAGTCCGAGGTCTCCTCTCGAGAGCCTTTCGACCCCATCGGCCATCAGTTATTCGAGCTATGTGCTCTGCGACTTCAGCTTACTAATCCGCTGCTCTATGTATAATCTTATAAATAATTTTATATTATATTTTATACAAAGAATTTTATTCTTGCATCTTTTAGCTAGGTACCTGATAATGTATATAAACAAATTGTTAACAATGAAAAGTATATAGTAGATGATAAAATAATATATACACACTGTTACTATACGAACACATATAATATAAAAGTATTTCTTGATGTTAACGTCGAACAATTCTATTTGTGTTGCGTCATACATAAAATAATTGTTATAAATATATTCATCATGGTTACTGTAAGTGTTGCGAAAATTACAATAAACTGTAAAACAATGTTGTTTTCATCATCTAAATGACTCACTAATGAATTAAGCGGAACAATTTAGGCTTTTAGCGGGATTCGAACTCACGACTACACAAGATTACATAGTTTAGAAAGTTAAAAATACGACTTCTTGGCCTGACTGGGTCCAAAATTCGAAACGAATATGGCATAAATCACCGTGAGGCTCTCCGCACTCCTAGGCTTCTTGGCCTGATTGGGCCAAAAATTCGGGACGAATATGGCATAAATCACCGTGAGGCTCTCCGCACTCCTAGGCTTCTTGGCCTGACTGGGCCAAAAATTCGGGACGAATATGGCATAGATCACCGTGAGGCTCTCCGCACGGTCATTTTTTTTATAAGTCATATGAAATCGAGCTTCAATCTAGGGTAATACTTTATTATTTAATATATAGTTTCAAGGGCATAAAACGACATTATTATTTTAGAAAACAGAATTTCTCCATCCATGAATAGAAGTCAATTTCTAAAAGACAGATGAAAAACTTCTTATGACATTTCGTGACCGTAACCTTGTCGCCTGAAAGGGTACGCTGCGTAAAATTTGGTATCTCTGATTTTTTGCTAACTTATTAAATTGGCTAGCCCAATATTGTGACCTCGAGCGCCCGCGAAATTTTCGTCTTTATTTAAGTTCTGTCAATTTTCGTGTATTCTGAATACCTGTTATATGGAATGACATGAAGTGATAATTATTTATTCATGAAGATATGTAACAATATATCTTCATGAATAAATAATTAACTGTGTATAGGTACAATTTACAAAGATTTGAAAATTTGAATCACCGATTTAAGATACCATCTTAGAATATAGTACTCTCTGTTCCCTGCACTTTGGTCTCTGATGAGCCTGTATAGCTGGGTCACAGCGGCTCTCAGCCCTCTACGGTCACTTCATCCAAAGACAATGTAAAATATATAATGTTTACTTAAATTAATATATTTTTTTTGGGGCTATATTGTGTATGCCTGTGAAGATTTGAGGTGGTGTCTAGGTGTCTGACATTGCATAGTTCACTTGGTATCATGTCATTCAATTGTGGCCATTAATCCCTCAGTTGTAATATAATCAAGCGTTCGTAGATAGTTTGCAACTACTTGTTTGTCTGGTAACGTGCATTTTACAATTGTATTGTGTATCTTTAACGTAGTACGTTTAAAAGAAGCCTAAATTTGCTAAAACTGTCCCTGCTGACCCGATAGTTTTTGAAATATAGTATACAAAAGTTATATTCAATTTAATTACACTACATAAAAAAAACTCAATATGAATCCTGTTGCATATCACGTTTCACTTCAAGACCTAATGAGTACCTACATTTTATAAACGTATGATGGAGTCTTATGTAGATTCGAGAGGAATCTACATAAGACTGGCCGTTCGACGAGCACGTAAGTATTAGCAGCTGGATAACATTCAACAGATTTGTAGTACATCGTTGCGGGTACTTCAAGAGCAAATCCAATGCTAAGCAAATTGGACCGACAGACAGGAGATGTTAAATAAACGGGAAAACTCTCCACGGTCTGGGCGAGGACAAGAATGAATTAGCAGAAGCTATACATATATAGCGTGATAATTCACTCAGAAAAACAATATGGCATTAAATTGCTAACTTTGAAAAAACATATAAACTTTAAAAGGGTACACCTCAGAAACTCTTTTACAGAGAAAGTTCTAGTTTCCTAATTTGCAAATTTAAGCTAGTCAAAAACTTACATACATCAATATTTTAAAAAAACTAATGTGGACTTAAAATTGCCAAAAACATAAATAAAGGCGATAATTTAGGGAATCTTTTTTAATATATGACCATTTTGTGTTCAGCGTTCGAGGTCACAAACTTGGATTATATATTGGGCAAACACCATAAGCAATTTAGCAAAATATCAGAACCACGAAAGTTGCGGCAAGGTCTGAAGCTTAAGGTACTGTTTGTATAGTACCTTACACTTCAGTACATACCTAAGTAGAAAACAGTCCAATGTTAGTCACTTTTAAGGAATTACTTAAAATTTAGAATTTAGATTCATTGCGAGTGCTATTTGTTACGATAATTAACTATCGAGATATTTAGTATTTATTTTATCGATATATTTTTATTGTCTTAGTGACCATTTTAGTCTAAAAACCTACATTGTCACTTGTCGGTTACCCAATATTTGTGATATTATGGTACGAGTACATACAATATATTTATTCTATATCTGATATCTGAGCTTAATGAAATTATAGACAATTTGTTTCTATTTAGGAACATGCCAAAAAAGAAATCAGGAAACCCTTGAGCACGTCCTCACTAACAAAAATCTTCTGGATTTTTTTTTCAGTACATATTAAATACGCATCTGCGTTTATTTAGCACCAAATATGTTAGTTTCTTCAACCGTTTGGTTGAAACATTTTTTAGTCCTACCACAAAATACAAATGATCTTAGTTACGACTTTACTTTTAAATTATTATTTAAAAAGGCAAAATACATATTTATATTATTTTTACGTGAACAAAAAAAACAAGCGTAACATACAAACATACAAACATCGTACAGTGCACAAAAGAATGAATACTAAATTTATGCTTTTCAATAGATACCTCTCTAGAGGCTTTTTAAATTTAATAGATGGTTGTAAAGTAGTTTCCTCGTCATTGTAAAGCATCTTAAGCGACAATCAGCTGTTCTTCGTTAGCTTGTCGCCGCAGATATAAGTTGAATATCTTGCCACGCTGCATCTGCTCGTAAGCACTGTGCACTGCGATTAGGCAGTGGCTGTAGAGCACTGAAATTACAGAGATGCTTTGTAAGTAACATTCTAACCAGTTTGATTGACGCAGGCGCGCACAGAGAGTCCTTGTGACAGAATAGATTGGCGCCGGAACCTTAGGTCTAAAGAATGCCTTAAGGCAGGGTTGAGCCATGGGAGGCGGGTCTCAGAAAATATTAGCTATTACCTGCACCCCGCGGTTTCACTCGCGTGCACTACGTTTTTCCCCCTATCTCATTTATCCCACGGGAACAATACTTTTTCCAGGTAGATGAGCGTTGGTGTCAACACAAAATCTTGTGGAACCCATCGGAAAGCTCATACGATGGTATCTCGAATAAGAGCACTCACGCACACACGGTCGCCGTGGCGCAGTGGTCAGTGTCAGTGACATTACTTCTGTGTTTCCGGGATACTGGGTTCGAATCCCGGCAGGGGCAAACATTTGTGCGTGAATGTAGATGTTTGTCCCGGGTCTTGGGTGTTTGTGTGCTGTGATAGCGTGTGTCCATGCCTCCCGCGACACAGGGAATCCTGTGGAATTGCCGGGGTTTAAGAGAGGAAAAAAAAATATGCGGCCAGTTTAGCTTCTGATGTTGTTTTTACGATATCGATTCAATCTCATTTCGGATCGAATATGAACAAAAAATGAATTGACTTGATACAATAGTCACTTGGTTTTGAAGTCTCAAACTCAAGTATTATGGTAACACTTACACATTAGTGTGATAAAATCGATCTTCAGCTAAAGGCTGGCTCTTTTTTTTGATAAGTCTTGATAGTGGTAGCTAGCCAGGTAGGCACTGAAAGGTTACCCTGCCATCATGCTGACTAAGACCTAACTCAAGTGGCTTTGCCTTAAGAGACCTTAAGAGATCTTTCGTAAACCGCTCGGAGGATTTTGTCTGCTCCATATTTACATATGACTAGCTGCGCCCCGCGGTTGTACCCACGTGGTGATAAAAACGGTGATGATGGTGAGATGAGGCTATGTGTTAATCCAGGGTATAAGTTATCTCAATACCAAATTTCATCGAAATCGGTGTAGCCTTTTGAGCGTGAAGAGGTAACAAAGATACACACAAACTTTCGCATTTAAAATATTAGTAGGATTAGTATTGTAATGTACATACCGTACATATTCTGTGACACGCAAGTTGGACCGTACTTTTCCCGTCTAGTTTATTTACTTAGTTGATAATATACAAATGTACTTACAAGCAATGAAAAGCTCCACCACCATCATCACCCAGTGCCACTGCAGCAACACCAACAACCCACTCATGAACACCAGGATAGTCACAATGATCCCGAAGAAGAAGTAGCTCAGAACAAAGTTTGACCTATTCTGAAAAGAATAACAAAATATAATTAATAAAATGTTCAGATGTTGCTTCAGTTGCTTGTCATGTTGCTATTGTACCAAAAGGTAAAAAAGGTAATATAACTGTGTGATCATTTGAATTTATAATTTTTATGGTTAAAGGAATCTTTAGAAACGGATATCTTCCACATTTAAATTATATGAACATTCATCATCATCAGCCAAATTACGTCCACTGCAGGACATAGGCCGTCCCCATTGATTTCCATAAGGACCAGATGGAAGCGGTTCGCATCCAGGCCATAGCTGCGATCTTAGTGAGGTCGTCTGTCCACCTTGTCGTTGGCCGTCCTATATTGGACGGCCACGGAGAAGGTGGACACCACCACACCACAGACTAGCAAGCGCAGCATATGCTCCGCTTGCTAGTCTGTGGTCTCCATTCGAGAACCTTTCGCCCCCAACGGCCATCGGTTCTTCGAGTCATGTGCCCTGTCCCCTGCCACTTCATCTTGCTAATCTGCTGGGGTATAAATGCCAGTTCCTACTAAATTCGTATTGAATCATTATCTTTCGTACTCCACAGGCACTATTATGGTTCATTTTTTCCGAAAGTTTAAATTGCGTTTTTAATGTTTTGTGGAGGGATTATCTATTTTGGATATATTCTCTATATGACAGTCAGATTTTTGACAGCGCTCACACTGCTCTACCTAGTAGTCGTGAGCGTTCTAAACACAGGACATTGACGTCATGGATGACATCATATACATTTTGTGTGCAGCTGTCAGTGAATTTCAGATTGACTTTAAGCACGCTATCTGTGCTCAAAGCGCTTAAAGCGCAAAAAGAAACGCACCCTCGGTTGGCGTAAGTGGGCCTTTGATTGCTATTAAAGAAGATAATAATAAAAAATATAATAATGAGAATTGGATTCGCTGCCAAGTACTTTGGAATCCGTGGACTCAATAAGCCTATAATATCTATGATTTTGTGCAATGACTTTTTATGATTAAATTTGGCATTTGCCTTTGATTTCCTTGTTTCACTCTAAAGGTTTATGGAACCTACTTATTTCTGGTTGCTCTGGCTCTATAGCGTTTATATTATTTTTTTTACGATAACAACAAAATATGAAAGGTAACCTTGAACCGCCGCCATTTCTAGGAAACTATCTTAATTGTTAAATATTATCAACAAATGATAACGCTCATAAAAGTAATAATTATCTAAATACTTTTTAAGTTACGGCTTAATATTTTATAAGTATCATAATATATCTCAATTACCTATTACGGTTGCTGAAGCTTAGTGGTCAGTGACATGAATTCTGGGTTTTCGGACACTGGGTTCGAATCCCGGCAGGGGCAAACATTTATGCGACGAAAGTTATCGTTTATAAAGGGTCTTGGATGTTTGTGTGTTGTAAATGTATGAGTACTTTATCCGGGATAAAAAAGTACTTTATATAAGTACGTTAAATCCAGGGTATAAAATACCTTCATTCAAATTTAAATTTCGTTTGAAATTAAGATAGCCCTACATAGGCTATTTTTTATCCTGAAAATATTAACTGTTCACGTGAGATGACGGGGAAACATAAAAATCGTTAATTTCACGTACCATTTCAACGAGAGTAACACCACAGGGCGCAGCTAGTAAACTATATCTGGTTCCAACATTAAAAAACCGGCCGAGAGCTAGTTTTCAAATTAAATTGAATAAGTAATAAAATGTCCTGTTTTATAAAACAATACACAGTCAATAGTAATACTAAAAAAATAAATTATAAAAAGTGATATACTCAGACGTTACTTTGGGGAAATCAATATCAAAACAATAACGACCTCTATAATATAAACCTATATTATAAAAATAATAAAATCCTCTTTTAGGTTCAGATTGAGTAAGTTGCATTGGATGTTATTTTTATCCAATGATATATTATATGTTTATATGAGGTAGATGTCGCACAAGCGCACGGAAACTGAGGCGGCAAAATTAAGTCAATTGTAGTAATTTTCATTATGACGCGTATTTCAAGCGTAAGTTTAAACATATAGCTATCCTTTTCTATATTATTTGTACCGTATTATCTGTCGCGGTGCATGTTTATGTCGTAAAGGAACAAAATCTAAGCACCGCGCAGTATGAATATACGTCATCTTTAGTAAAACATCATTGTTTTTATCAAATAAATTTACCTTAGCAATGCCGTAGATCAGCATAACGGAGAAGAACATCCACATGATATCAACTATCGTGATAAAGGAGAAGATAATCTCCAGGAAAGAAACATTCATTTCCAGTGATATCGTTCGCTTTAAATACAGTATTCCGTCATCTGGATATAGTAGCAGTACCACTGATTGTATAACCATGCCCAAAGAGAAGACCTAGAAAATAAAATTAATAAAATTAAATATAAGTCAACAAATTAAATTGAGCATTGCACTGGGAGCAATATATCTATAATAAAGTGGTTAAAGGATATTATGGACGCTTGCATACGTGTTCGAAAAACAAGCATTTGATGTAGCTACTCGCCCCACACCCTGTAAGGGAGTGGCCGGCACCGTGGCCCTGCAGAAACGAAATACTGATTTTCATCAGCGCACGCCGTGGTGGTCGTGGTGACCATTAGATGAAATGTGTTTATAATTTATTTTAATGAAAATACTAGAAAGTACCTATCTATTTGGTAAGAGTTTTTGAAATATTAAGAATCGTATGAGCACATTAAACATAACAACACAATTTTCATTGGCCCATATGTAAATTCTCGTACGTTCAACGAGCGTTCAACGTTTTATAAAGAGGAATTCTTCAACATCGGTTTATAAGTAGTGCGTCGGTAATTGTTTTAACAACGTAATTGTCATTACTTATAGACAATTTTCTAAAGCTACCAGGCTTGGTAATACGAACAAACATTATAAGCAATCATCGACATGGATTTAGCTATAGACCGTACACCACTACATAATATGTCCCCGCCACTGATCTCTTCAAGATCTCTTCTGTATCAGATAGTCTGTACGCCTTATTGGTGGACATTTACACTGCACTTGCAGACAATGACCTTTCAATCCTGTTTATTTTATCTGACTGGCCGGTTGGCGCATTTGGTAGCACTCTGCCTTCTGAGCCGCTGGTCCCGGGTTCGATTCTCGGACAGGTCAAACATTTGTGCGTATGAACATGTCTGTTTGACCTGTGTCTGGGTGTGTATATGTATATATATCAGTCATCAGGTTACCATAATACAGGCTCTGCCTAGTTTGGGATCTGAAGACCTTGTGTGAATGTTGTAAAAAAAAAAAAAAAAAAAAAAATCCCATCAGCCATCAGTTCTGCGTAACATATAAGGAACCTGAATAATATTTGTAATTTTAAATAGAAGAATTTCAAAATAATCACCAAAAATTGCAGGAAAATCTAAAACTTGATACAAGTGCACTTTAAAACAAAACGTACCCGCAACTATAAATTATGAAGTTACATACATACAAACATAACACACTCGCACGCACCCCCAAATACAAACACACACCCACATACTTCTCCTTCCTCGCAACTCACATGCTCATACATTCTAAGTGTATACTTACACCTCTCGCTGTGTTTTTGTTTGGACGTTTCAGTAATGTTTTAATGTACTGTCATACTTTAGTACTACTATTAGTTTAGGAGTATTATAATTTATAAGTCGTATTTAGATCATGAGATTTTCAATATTGTTGTATTTTTGTAGGCATTCGAATAACCATTAATTTGAATAACCGTCGCTGATGTCAGCGAAATGGCTTCAACGGAAGATCAGCGCTGATCGTAAGATCAGCACAACGCTGAGTTGAGGCCAATTTGCTTTTTTTATATTTGCTTTGTAACGTGGTACCAAAATGACACGCCTTGTATAGTTTTATTTTATTTTATACTTACAATTTATTACTATGTTTATCTATCATATTTATAGCAAATAAACTTATATTCATTCATTCATATGCCTGGCGACAGCAAGTTGAACTTGCTGCTGAACTATATCCTTGACTATCACATTTTTAAAGATCGCCTCATTTCTAAATTGCTCTAGTAAAGAAACTCCAAGTATAAAAGCTTCGTATCTCGAACTATCGGACTTTTGAGCTCGCTTATGAAGCTTACTGCTGGAGTACTGGAAAGTACCTATGCAATATAGAAAAAGACGTGTATCACACATTTAATAATAATAAACCTATTAATAAATGAACGTTTATTTCGGAATGTATCCATTCCATAGTTTTGTTAGCAACAATTTTCTTAGAACTTATTTTATTATTATTTATTTATTCTTAATACAAAACATTTAAGTACATTGGCAGATACTGCCCAAAAACCAAAGTTAGGTTTGTCTCGACAGAGCAGTTCTCTAAAACATTAACCTATTACCTACATCAGACAACAATATTATTACCTATATTATTATTATTAATTAATTATGTTGGTTATTAACTATGTTAGTTCTAAGAAAATTGTAGTACTTTTGTGGGAGGAATACAGTTTCACTTGGTCCTACCCATGTCAATACCTATCCAGTAATTTTGGATAGGACAATCAAAGCGTGATGCAAACACTTTCAGTACACTGTTGGAGCTACTCCTTATGCGGTGGAACATTGACGCTATCTTTCTGCGCATAATAGCGTGGAATCCGTCAACTCTCGCTTCTGCAAACATGCGCTGGAACACCATGGTAGTCCCAACAGTGCCTTGAAAGTATTGTTGAGGGCGTTTTAGGCTCGTTGCGTATTCTGAAACCACAGGCTGCTCGAGTAAAAAGTCTGACAGTAAGCTTTAAAAAGCGTTATCTTAACTTCTCTCGTGCTGCGAGAAAACCTGCGAGACAGCATATTGCTTCTCACCGCCAACGCCCTCCGCTCCCTGTCAATGTCGAGATCATCCTTTAGATCTTCAACATATGTCCTAGATACCTAAACTGGTCTAGAACTTTTAAAGCAGTGCCGTCAAGTACAACTAGAAGTATGTTTGTTGGTTTTTGATTGCCGGCCTTAAAAACCAGTATTTGGCTTAGGCTTAGTAGGCTAGAGTTGTACTTGAAGCCATGCACAGCTGCGTACTTCTCACACTTACCCACAAGTATTCTAAGAGCGTTGACTGAGGGAGCAAGCAGCACCATACAGTCTTCGAAACTAAGATTATTAACACAGGTTCCATCTATGTAACATCCGACATGAGTGCTACTTAGTTCCTCAATCAATTCAATTATGTACAAATTTAACAAGCTCGCATAATGGAATGTGTTCGTAACGAAGGACCTGGACACAGATTATTTAGTGACAGTTCCATTGGTGCATGTAATGCCTACTGCCTACTTTGACCCGCATTCTGCTGATAAATCAAAAATGATATCAGAGTTATGTACGAGCTACAGATTGAATGTCACTTTGTTTCTGACTACCATACTTATTATTGTGTCTATTAGTATAATAAAATGTATTGTATTCACAGAGCATCATATTTGTATAAGCGAAAAAGCTCTTTGAATAAAGAGAAAAAAAAGACGCTTCGCGGTAAGCAGAGCAGTACCGTCAACGGTACCAACTTCGGCTTGTTCCGTGACTAGGACAGGAAGAAGTCGGAATGAGGAGAAATGAGAACCACCTACAAATATTATAAATATGGTACCCTCTGCCTATAAACAGATACAATTCGTACAGAACTGCACTTCGCCCATCATCCATACATAAAGTTGGTAAGTCTCGTGTATCTGTAATTTCACCGGAAACCATACTCTTCAAACCAGAACACAGTAATGCAAACACTACTGCCTGGTGGTAGAAATAGATTACGACGGCAGTACTTTCCCGGGCGAACTTTCACATAGAGTGCTTCTGCTTTTACTATTAAAATTGTGTACCGCTTACATTAGTTTCAACAAAGAAACCTACGAATTATGGTATTACGGTTATTGAATCAAGAGGCAACACAAGGAGTTATTTTACACCGAAGCTTGCCCTTTTACTTGAAGCCAAAAATCTTGAATACTTGTTAACAAACTGAACAAATCTAAGTATGTAATAGTCACGTTTCTAAATGCCGTTCTCACTTTATAAATAGGTCGTAGCGTAAGCACCTCAAGTTCTAAGTATCGTGCTATGGACTCTTTTAAATCTAAACAAAACATCCGGCGCGCCCTTAGCTAAGCATTATTCGACACCAGAGCGTTGTGTTCATGATATAAACCTTCGATCAGGAATTCCTAGATTTCGGGTCGGCACAAACAATGCGTCTCGATAAATAACAGCGCACTCTCGGCGTGAGCTCTTATTTTGTTTAGTTCGGTTCGAACCGAGCCAACGTTAACACGAATACACAATGCCATAATGCGTATTTCAAAGTTGTAGGAATAATGCCCGAAAAAGCATTTGTCGACCGGAGTGTCTTACTTTAGGTAAGTACATGTACAATAAGTCATATTTTATGCTTTATATCAGCCAATAATATTAATTTTTAACAAAATTACTGAATTTAAACCACACCTCTAAGAGTGTTTAACCAATACCCAACACGCGCCAATGCGAATGTTTCGCGGACATAATATACCTTTGATTTTGTATGTTACCCGATATCTAGTTGTATTCCTGATCGAAGATATAAACACTTTGAAAGTACCTAGCTACCTACATATTCCAATTTTAAATGCCTCCGTGGCCCTCAATGGATCAAAACATTGATATTTAATTCCTCATGACATAAAACTGTACATCTGATAATTGAAAGTCATTACCATATAATAAATTGCAGATGAAAAAGAGGTTCTGAAATTTTATATTAGGAAAAATATCAATTAGGATTCCATATCCAAACGTTAAAACAGAATCCTATTGCTAAGACTCCGCTGTCCGTCTGTCTGTCTGTCTGTCTGTCCGTCTGTCACCAGGCAGTATCTCAGGAATCGTAATAATTAGACAATTGAAATTTTCACAGAATATGATGTATTTCTGTTGCCGCTATAACAAATACTAAAAAAACAAAATAAAATAAATATTTAAGGGGGCTCTCACATTTACGGTTTTATAAATAATGGTACGGAACGCGCGTTGCGCTAACAGAGTACGGAAATAACGCGCTGGTCATTGAATCTAGGATTAAATCGAGATTGATTCAATATGGACGAATTAAAAATAGCGGACTACCAAAGCTGTCAAATTCGCCCATTGTGAGCCGATCATATTGCCATATTGAATAGTAGACTTAGGCCTCTGAACTACCGTCTTGCCTGATAATTATTTATTACTTTAATTCAGATTCTTTATTTAGCCTTATAACTATGACCGTTATATTAGGCAAGTCAATATACAATATAATATATTATATCTACTACTATTCTTAGATCATTTTAGTAAAATTAAACTAGTATAAGTGACACATTAAAATCAACTATTACTTAAACATAATCTCTATTAATTATTTCAAAAATTCCAAAATCTCAATGTCAAATTTACAGTACCTCTGTCATATCTTTTTTTTACTAGCAGATGCCTGTATTAAATTAAAACACTAATAACTAATTACAATACTACAGCTACTACAATAACATTTGAGCAATCCACTAGCTATTGGTAGCCTATAGATAACGCCAATGCTCTAACACGCTACCGGCTGGCAGCGTGCCCAGAATGCTAGCAGCATTGCCACGTTGAATTGCAATGCTGATTCGTTAAGTCAAATATGTACCAGCGCGGTTATATGTCATATCAATGTCAAAATCTGGCAGTGGGCAGGGCATATAGTTCGAAGAACCGATAGCCGTTGGGGCCGAAAGGTTCTCGAGTGGAGACCACGGACAAACCATGGCAAGCCCAGCATAGGACGGCCACCAACCAGGTAGACAGACGACCTGACTATCACAGGCAAGGGCTGGATGCGGGCCGCTTCCAACCGGTTCTTGTGGAAATCAATGGGGGAGGGCTATGTCCAGCAGTGGACGTCCTATGACTGAGATGATGATGATGATGATGAATGTCAAAACATATTAAATTTTATCAGATACATAAAAATACCACGAACTTAATACAAGTATACAAACCCATTAAAAATACATAATCGTCAATTCTAGTTATATAAATTATTCTCAAACAAATGTGTTGTATGTCGATGACTAAATGTGTTGGTAATTTAACTGTAATAAATTAGTCATACTTACGAGATATTTTGCCTCCCTGCTTTCAATTAAATAACCAGTACAATAAAGGTACATTTTTTTTATCACTCACAGACCCCGAGCATACCCTTCCCCATAGCTGGTTGTGCGACTCTTAGCCTGCTCAGAAGGCCCATAGTCAGAGACCACGTTTCAGTTCCGTAAGTCATCACTGGTAACATACACACACAGTCAAAATTATTTATTCTATCTAAGCCTTTGAGTATACAGCCCTGATGGCTGGCTTATTTATCTGAGATCTGAGCCATCCAGGACGCACGTATGACCATCAGAAAATTAACTAATTTTCAAGACTCAAACACTGAATTCAAAAATTAAATGAAGCCACAGAAAAAGTGGATATATGTTTTTCCTCTATGTTATATTTTACTGCAATGTAAATTGACTAAAAAATATGTGAGCACCTAAGCATTTAAAAAAAAGTAATCTACAAAAATCTTTGTTACTTAACAAAAAAATGTAAATACCTAGGTACTTATAATTACTTACGCTAATCTGTAATTTATGATAAACTTACAAATGTAAATCCTCCAAGCAACAGGCACCCAAGATCCAAAGGCAGGAAAATACAACACTTATTCAACCAACTCATTGTCACTAAATATAGTCCAACTCTGTTAAACTGATTATTGTTTACAACATTTAATTAGTAAAACGTACTCATTTAACCGCGTCGCCCGATGGAATGGACTGTATTATATTAAGTTGAGTGGCTAATCCCGAACCAACACGGACTGAAGTGGTTTGCAACCGAATTTGAAATACTTCCAATCTTAAGTAACATAATCATTTAATTTAAAAACAATAACAGTGTTTTAAACTTAAAAACACGCTTTTGTACTAGCCGACCTAAAATATATGAGCTCCGAGATCCCGGTAAGAGGTAATGAGACAAAGGTTACTGTATTGTCATCGATCCTGAGTAAAGTCGTGAACACATAGTTATTGATATTTTACTCTCAAAACTTGGAAGTCTACAACGGCATCGTCGGTCGTAAAGTAGTATCGAATCTTATATCGAAAACATTTTGGGAATTGTGCTCTGGAGTCACAGTTTTTTTTTAAATTCTTTAGACGAAGAATCACGCAGGCCAGAATGAACCCCATACTTAGTTTAGATTCCATTTTTTCATAAGAAACCCTTCGCTTACTCTTTTATAATGGCCCGTTAGAGTATGCATTGCTTGAGTCTGTGTGTCTTTTCAAGTCATACTTAATGAAATTGGTATCTTCTAGGCAGTCGTGATACGTGGTCCATCGTAGAACGCTTCATCATTTAACATCAAGTCAAACGACTGCCTATTTAAAAAAAAAAAATGTAAGTAAATGTATAAGCTAATATTGTCTGACGTTACTACTTTTTATTTCGTCTCACTAGCCGTTATGGATGTAAATAGCTGGAGAAAAATTATGTTCGTGGAAATGTCTTGATAGTGATACCTAACGACGTGAAAGCAAAGTTTCAAAGCAAAGACCTGTGCTATGGTTTTACTTGCAATTTTTTAAAATACTAGCATAGACCCGCATTTTGACAAAATATGTTGATGATGGTGATGAAAAGGTACCTAGTCTATGCGCTTCTCCAAGGTCTAAATTTCATCAAAATCCGTTCAGTGATTAGACGTCAAAGTGTAACAGACAACTTTCGCTTTCATAATATTTAAATAGGAAGTAAGTAGTTATTAGTCGTTTTTAATGTACTTACTTTCAAGCTTTTCGTACTTTCTCAAGCCCTTAGCATTTTTATATTCAGAATAACTAATGGGAGATTTACAGGTAAATTAATTTTATACTCGTACATACTCGTAATATGTGATTCTCATTACCGGCGAGTTTCTCACTATTTAAACAAATTCTAAACCGTGGATTTGTAGTTTACGCTGTTTTTGCTGATAGCACATGGAGATATAAACTTTAATACATTGAGTTTTTAATTCATATTTGTACGGCACATCGTGGTACTTGATTCTGTCCCAATGTATAAAAAAAGAGGAACATAAGTGAGGGCTCTTAACCGTTTCGTGGAAGTCCTATCAGTAAAGGGGACTACATAACACCTACCTACCTACACATTTAAATTGAAAACATTTTTTTTCGCAGCTCTATTTTAAGAACTATATATAATTAAATCGGCCACTCGCACCCATGATTTAGTCGTTATCTCTAAATAATGTATTACATCTCCAGAGTACAAATGTACTCATTTAGATATTGAAATGCGACTCAACATAAACATAAAACAGCTTTTAGGTTATATTCTCTTTGACGGTGCTTTGACTTTGACGCTCCTTGACAACAGCATCGTCAGCATCTGTACCATAAATATGTAATACCTAATATACGATCTCATAGATAAAATAGTCTATCTACTTAAGATCTGTACTAAAAAACTCTCTGGCAAATTCACATGACGCGCGACGCCATATTCCTCATCATTGAGAAAAAAAAACCTGTACTTACTGTATGTCATGGATTTGTATACTTCACTTGGTTAATATGTCAAGCAATGATATTGTATGTTTATACAAGTGCCAAATACAATGCCATCGTGGGCTCTTGGTATACAATGACAATCTAGGACTATCGTAAACACTGCCTACGAGGACGATTGATCAAATCATTCATCCAAGATTTGGATTCGCATCTCTTACACATCCGCCAGCTTAGAGTTAGTGGACACCAGAGCAAACACGGCCTAGTTAGCACACTATATTATAAGCAGTACTCTATTTAGTTTGTGATAGTAAGGGACTCGAAATGACAGGAGTTATTTTGGTCCTTGTTGCAGAATTTTATAAGCGCAACTAGTCTCACCCGCGGTTTTCCCTACACTTATGCAGGGGGGCTTTTACAGATGTCTACTTTTTAAATTTTAATATACAATAGACGGCGTTTGACCACTTTATCACCTGATGTTAATAGTGTCTATGATGATTCACCCCTGCCTAGAAGATACCTGTTCACTCGTGACTTGAAGAATGTCATTAATAAATCTGGGAGCAAGGTTATACTTAGTCCATTCTGTTCGGTGGTTTACTTAAACAGCGTGTTGATGATATATGTACATCAGTAGTCAATCACGATTTCCTGTATGTGACATTTGATAAAGTATGCTGTACAAATCAAATGTATTTAATTTTAGAAATAAATTAATAAGGTCTAATGGATTGAAGCTTCTTCGACTTTACCATGACGTCATGCAGTAGCTTTCTCGCCTTGAGATTAAGTGTTAGCTTTGGCGACAATACCAAACTACATAACGACCTCGACGTCACTCGAAATTACCCAACCATCATTCTGTGGACTTACAAAACAATATGAATATTGTAATATTCAAGCAATGATATCTCAGCGGGGGGAGCGTCGGCTGTCAAACTGATGGACACTGGTTCGATCCCCAACAGCTTGAGCTTTCGGTGAAGGTAACATCGTTATCAAATTCCCAATATGGTGGTAGGTACTTTTGAGTACCCACTGGCTAGCTAAAAGCTAAAAGAATGTACAACCTAGACCATTTTCCCGCGGGCCCCCCAACCTACAAACCAAATCTCGAGAGCAGCTGAACCGATTACGCTAATTCTTTTTTTAGAATATTCCTTGTAGTACGAGGATGGTTTTTACGGAAAATATTTTAAAAAATGCCTAAAAAGTCTAAAAACAACTCTTCTATATTCCTATACCAAAGGATTCGTAATAATACTTAAAAGTCAATTTGAACTTTAATACCATAACATAAAGTTTAAGTGTTAGTGGAGGGGTTCCGGGAATTCAAAACAATTGAATGACGATACTCATATTAAAAAGAGAAACAAGGTATTTTTTGTTTGCGTTGAATAGGCCACAAAATCACTGATCCGATTTCAAAATTCTTTCACTGTTGGGAAGCTAAACTATCCCCGGGTGATATAGGCTATATTATACTTTCAAAAAATTAGGGACCCTTACAATTATTAATTTTGATTTTTTTTCCCGTGCGAAGCGGGTACAGCGGAAGTACATAAGAATGTTACCTTCACCGGAAGTTTAAACTTAGAGTTGAGGTGGGATCGAACCAGCCACTGTCAGGTTGACACACTCACACCGATAAAATCTGGAGCAATATTAAGACCCCGGATTTAATACTGTGGAATTTCCCTTCATGTAAGTATCTTAAGATAATACTGTTTTCATAATAATTATTTATCAATCAGCACAAAACTTGATTACTACGAAACAGAATTATACTTTACCTAGGGTTGCCAGATCAGAAAATTGAAATATCTGGAAAAAAATTCAAAATGTCGGGAATTTTGGGTTTTTATCGGGATACATAAGAAGCGAATTAAGGTTTTTTTTTTACTATAGAACTAAAACTATAAACATTTACTTATTTTTTATATTGCGACATATCTATACTAGAGTTTTTATATCACAGACTACTAATTTCATTCTTGGCTGTGTGTCTAAAATGTTTCTTGGTCTGTCAATATTTTTCCTAACCTCTACTTCCTTCATAGTTAGTAAAAATATCGATCTGGCACAATTTGCAAATTGCTGTTTATTCATCTTTTTTTGCACTATTTTATCCTACGAGTATATAACTAAAAGTTTATAAAAAGTCGGGATATTTTGTTTTTTGTCGGGTGTCGGGATATCATATAAATCGTCGGGGTTATCCCGACGAATCCCGACCATCTGGCAAGCTCTCACCCCGCATGAGATAACATGCATATTATTACCAAGTGGAGTAGGTATTCATAGTCTCTCATTGCGTGTTCTGGACTGTTGATCAGCATTTGGTGGTCTTGACCTCTTATAATGCAAATAGATACTTACAGGTCTAACGGTTAGGTTAGATAGTAAAAATGTGGTGTGGTGTTAAAAATCGAATTAGGTCGTACGATGAAAGGTGGTAAAATGAAAGGTTATTTCAATATTTCTTCTCTCAGGGAAATGTTGGATGCGGTATTTATTTCAAGCTTCTCAGAAATCATGTAGATTGTCTTGATCTACTGTAGCGATTTTTTATGAAGTTCCTCGGAGATATCCTCGAAGCTGTACGATACTTTTTGTTCTACCTTTTCGTCGCACGTCTGTCGTTTGAAGCCCGTTCTGTAGTCTCAAGACTACGTAAGATTGTAAACAAATGTAGCAGCGCGGCCGACATTTTTTCAGATTATCTTGGTCGATTTCGCAAAAATCATCGGATTATATAATCAAGACACAAAGTAAATTGAATCACCAATGGGAACCCTAAACCAGATAAGAAATGTATAATTAAATATAAACATGAGGGCATAGAGATTAGAATAAAAAAATGACCCGACGACCGCTTTAATTGATAAATCTGTAAAATGCCATAACTATTTATTTGTGTGTACCTAGTTTTCATAGTAAGAATGAACAATGTTTTAATTGATTGTAACGCTTGTTAGTGGCGATCTGAAATATAGTAGACCAGGTATATTATATGTATGATATGATCGCCGTGGAGTACTGGCTTAGAATACCCGATCACTTCCCGTGGGTGCGGAGAGGAAGAGAAGAAAGAATCGGCTAAGGGATCAGGTACCAGAAGGTGGGCAGCAGCGCCTTATGAGGATTGGAAATCATACTACGCTTGCCAACCCGCCTGCCTAGCGTGGCGAATATTGGCAAACCCCCAATAGGGGAGGAATATGTCCAGCAGTGGACGTCCTATTGCTGAGGTGAGGTGATATGAGTGGGATAACATTCTCACACAAGGCTGTGGGTTGTAGTGGCAGCTGCAGACGAGGGCGTACATAATTCTTTGAGTAGGTATACAGCCTATTTATATATCTGAGACCAAATTCAACCGAGCAGAGCTCACGAATTTCGTACGAAGTTTTTCAACACATTTGAGAGGAAAAAACATATTACATATTACATTGCTTATATGCGCATATGCGCATATTATATTCTTCGTCTGACTATTAAATTGAGAATGCTCTATTTACTTGCATATAACTTGCAGCAAGATAAGAATTTAACCTAGTGAGGATAATTACGCAATCGTGTATAATGCTTACGCAGTTGTGTTTTATATGTTGAAACGATGATAGCTCAGCGGGGGGAGCGTCGCCTGTCAATCTGACGGACACTGGTTCGACCCCCAACAACAGCTTGAGCTTCCGGTGAAGGTAGCACCGTTATCAAATTCCCAGCATGGTGGTAGGGTACTTTCGAATACCCGCCTGGCTAGCTACCACCCTCAAGTTTGAAAAACCGTCACCAAACACATAGTGTGTTCAGGCAGCGGTCCTTGAGAGCCAGGGAGCATTCTAGATCTAGCGTGATAGCATCTTCCACCACATCGTCACTGACCATCAAGTGAGATAGTGGTCAAACGCTAGCTCTATACAGTATAAAAAAATTAAAAATATATTTTGGTTTGGTTTGGTCCTAAAAGCGATGTAGCAACAGCATTCGATGTAAAGGCTTACTTTATGAGGAATGGTATTGACATAAGTAGTTATAATTTGTTTTGCTTGTGGGTAAAGTTGATTTTTGGCGTGAGTGTTTGGTTTTTTTTAAAATCACACTCAGACTCCCGCACTAGGATTCCCTGTGTCGCGAGAGGCATGGACACACACAATCACAACACACAAACACCCAAGATCCGGGACAAACACCTATACTCATCGCACAAATGTTTGCCCCTGCCGGGATTCGAACCTAGAGTCGCGGAGACACAGAAGTCAAGTCACTGACACTGACCACTGCGCCACGGCGACCGTCAAGGATTGAAACCTAAGCGGAGGGTTCTAGGATTGAACGACGAGTGAAGCGAGTGGAGAAATAAAGAAGAACCCTAAGCGTAGCGAAGGTTTCAAAACACGAAACGCCTAAAACCTTTACCCATGAGTGAAACACAACATTAATAATAATAATAATATAATAATAATATCTTTATTCTACAAAAAGGTTTACAATATTTACAATATATTAGGCTTTTTTAGATGCACGCACATTATTCACTACGCTAGCATTAATAATTATCGAGACCCTTGTAAGGCGCGCGGCAGAAATGATTCTATGCTCTCTGGTTGGTTGGTAGGTTGACATTAGCGTTGTCAGGGCCGTCCTCGAATTCTAAAAACCTTTACTCATTTGTGAATAAAATTTAATTTTCCTTTAAAATATCGATGAGTAAAACTAACGAGGTGAAAAGTAGCTAGTAGGTAAAAGGTGAATTATTTATTCTAAATTTTAAATAATTAATTATGTACTGTGTTTGGTATTCAGACTGTTATGTGTATAATTAGAGAAGCGGACCTTACCCGTGCGAACCGATCATCTGGGTCAAGCCACGTACTGCTCGGTTATACTTTGAACGGGTAACCGCTAGTAGCATTTTCAACGGAGCGTTTCCGTGCTTCGTAGGGCGCGTTAAGCCGACGTCGGTCCCAGTTGTTATCTAGGATAACCGTGGTCAGGCCCTTGCGCGGTCTTAAAATCTCTGACATTTAGCTGGCCCCTTGCCTATCCGCCAATCCTCATTAGCCAGCGTGTTTGATTATGACCAATATTAATCTCTTTGAGGAATGCTCATATCCCAGCAGTGTCATTGACAGGGTATATTCCATTTTTTCGCAGATAAGGGCTGGACGCGGGCCGCTTCCACCTTCCGCAGTCCTTGTGGAATATTTTTTTTTATTTATTTTGCACCGGTTTAAAATAAATTAGTTTTAAGAGACTTACGTTCAAATATTTGAAGGAAAAAATTCGTGGTCGTGGGTTCAAATCCTGATAGCAGCCGAATTTTTTCCTTCAAGTATTTATTTATGTTCTACTCCTTTAAGATTAGCTGTAATACAATTTTATTTTATAATCGACATTTTTACACCAATATTATGAAAAGGAAAGATTTGTATGTTGATAGTTGTTGATTTTTATTTGTAACGGATAAACCCAAAAACAACTGGACGTATTTCAAACATTCTATCACCATGAGAATATTACATTATCCCTGAGTAACCTATATTTTTTTTACAAGTAATAAATAGGGATCCTTACTAAAATTTCAATCATGTAACCGTGTGAAGACGGGACGGATCGTCAGTATGGACGTAAAATAGGTAAATTTCAATTAAACAAAAACTCGTCAAGTCTTGCGTCACACTTCAGGACGTTCGCTGCGAGGGTGTAGGGACCATCTGTAATAATAATTATCAATATTAATCAGATAATTAGATTAATTAAGGAAAAAAACGCTTACATATTTTATTTATTTTACTGTATAGATCTAGCGTTTGACCACTATCTCACTTGATGGTCAGTGACGATGTGGTCGAAGATGTTATCATGCTAGACCTAGAATACTCACTGGCTCTCAAGGACTGCTGCATGAACACACTATGTGTTTGGTGACAGTTTTTCAAACGTGAGGGTGGTAGCTAGCCAGGGTGGTACTCGAAAGTACCCCACCACCATCCTATGAAACGTATACTGCGAAATCAATGTTGGAAAGTCCTCAGTGAACCTTTAACATCAATTGTGGTGTTTGTCTATACTGTTTATACTATAATTATATAAAGAGGATAATATTATGTGTTATGTACATGGCTGTAATTTGAATGTAACCTTATAATCTGGATTAACCCATAGGCAGTACAAATAATACCTAATAATATGATAATGTGAAAGTAACTCCGTCTGTCTGTGACGTTTTCACGCCGAAGCCGTTGCAGAATTATTAATTAAACTTTGGTATAAAGATATATGGGACCTTGGAGAAGGCCATAGGACCACTTTTTATCCTGGAAAAGTTATGTTTCCGTGGGAAAACAGAGGTAGGGGGAAAACGGCAACCACGTTGGTGAAATAAAATTAGGTCATTAATAGTTGGAAATAAATGTTCCGATAAGCTGTTTATCTTCCATTACTTTAAAGTTACATTAAGTTATAAGCATACTATATAAATAAAATTGGTCTAACCAATACCGCTTCTAGCAAATATAGAACGCTAGTCACATTGGTAAGCTATGATTCGACGCCAATTCTTTGAGCCACATATCAAGATATTACGTACATATTTTTGAAGGAAAAATTCGGTAGCTAGTGAGATGTGAACTTGAACCCACGAATAGGAAAAAATCCGTCCCTGTCACTTTGCCAATTAAGCTTAGCACTAATATACAAGCAGCCGAATTTATTCCTCCATTGATAACATCTTACGGGGATGAATTTTACTAGCCGACTCCTTCAAAAATTTCTAAGTTTCACCTATATAGCATGTCAATGCAATCACCTCTATATAATTCGTTGAATTAAGGATATATAGCAATACTGTAGTGCAAATAGAGTCAAACTCGCCTCGATAAGTTAGACGATCGTCAAATTCGTCATATTATTTTCACTCTACTTAATTTCACGATTTGTGCGAGTACCGAACGCAGATCTTTTGTCATTCGCATGCTATCGACTATCTTCACGATGCATTATTTTCGCTTATTGGAAGTTTTGGCTTCGCACGCGGTACGTCAAGTAAATTTTGGCTTTTTATTAATGTTATTGAGTTTCGTGATTTTAAAATCTAAATAAAATTTTATAAATTAAACGATTAAGTTTTTCGCTGCCGTGGTATATTTTAGATTATTATTTCTCAAGCAATGTGTTATGTCTTGCAGCGGATAGGTTGATATAAAATAAGAATTATATTCTCTACGTAAGAGCTGCTTAGAAAGACTCATATCAAAGGGCTCATGCAAAGCCTTCCTAACATTTAGGCAACCGAAAACGAAATATTTTTAGGAAGCATTGTGCCCAAGTGTGTCGAGAGGCACATCAGTGATGAAATATTTTATTTTGGCAACAATTTAATATATTTTTTTTATATATTTTTTTATATTATATAAAGTTTAATCCTTCACCGTTGGATACAAAATATTTCCCAGAAACCCTTGTATAAAACGTGTTGTCACGATTTGAAGTGTCAAATTTGACGATCGCGTAAATTGTGATAAGTTCCGTACTTGCACTGCTGGCCAGTGATTCTTTAAATAGTTCAGCCCGTATGAAGCAGATGGCGCTAACAAAAATAATCCGTACCTTTCAGTATACAGCCTCCGTTCCTCTATTATTTTATCTGAGCCCAGTACCCATTAGTACTCAAATTCGTTCCGTCAAAAAGTTGTATGTATTATATATTGTATGTATCACACTAATATTGTAAATGCGAATGTTTGTTTGTCATTTGTATGTTTGTTACTCTTTCACCCTGAAACGGCTGTACGGATTTGCATGAAATTTGAAATTAAGATAGCTTATACACAGACTTATTTTATCCCGAAATTCCCATATACATATTCCCATGGGTTGACGGGAAGACACAAAAACCGTTAGTACCACGTACCATATCACCGCGGTGCGCAGCTAGTACAAAATAATCCTATTAATTCATATTCACGTTTTTTTCCTAACACACTCACGCCCCCCTACCAGGATACCTTGTGTCGCGGGAGGTATGGACACACACAATCACAATACACAAACATCCAAGACCCCGACAATAAACATCGATAATAATATGCAAATCACATAGTTTTTGCCCCAGCCGGGATTCGAACCCCGGGTCACGGCCCTAAGGTCTGCTAGTGTCAGGATCACTGAGTCACGCCAACCTTTAAACTAAAATTCCGTCAGTTTATAGTCAGTCTATCCAGATGCTCCATTATAAGCACGTTTGTTACTATAATTGCTGACATTGATCTATACGGTCTAATTATTACTATTAAATAATTTAAACTTGTGTTTTTTTTTTATTACAAACATACAACCATAGACTATGCTTGCCTGTTGTAATATTAACTTTGAAATTATTCTGCATTAGTAGTCATTTCTTTCGTGGCTAATGTCACTCATGACAATACCTAGCTTTTTGTTTAATTAAATTGCTAGTACATCTATCTATTAATCTCTATGGCTTGTTGATCGACTTTGAGCTTGCTTGATGTTAATCATAAACTTACCAACACTAAACCATTTGTTCCTGGGATATCCAGTCTCTTCTCGCGATGAGACGATGGCTTCTCTCATTGCAAAAGCAATGCTTACTGCCAAGCAAGTCGGAGGTTCTGCTACCGCTGGAATAATTAAAAAAAATACATTAACTTAGCCAAAGAAATTGTAATACTAAAAAAAATACCTACATAAAATTTATACGGCAAGAAATTAAGCATCGATATTCAAAATCAAAGTTATTTATTTGCACGAACTTGGGTATAAAAAAGTTATTGACCTTAGTTATGCTCTCCACATTCCACCACAATAGTACCTATGCAAACAATTCAACGTGGCAAAGTGGCGGCATTGCATTCTGAGGACTTTTCCCTCCACTATTAAACTTAGAGTACTGAACTGATTTGGATAACATTTGGAACACAGATAGCTGCCCTGGGTAATAAACAGACTTATTTTCATATATATTGATTAACACGGGATACGCACCATGATTTTCTTTTTTTATTGAGTTCCCGATATTTCGGCGCGGTTCCACGCACCATGATCACGGAGAGACTGAAGCAAGCGGTAGATGTAAAAATATATTGTAATGTTAAGGACAGACATCTGCCTACCTTCTTTTTTAGTCTTTTGCTACGGGTACCACTGGCACTAGAACTCGATTGCAAGTTTCTACAAAACAAAGTCACTGTATCACTGCGGATATTCCTACGGTCACAATGTGAATGAAAATCATGGCGCGTATCCCGTGTTAAACAATGTAATCATGAAAAGCCATCAAAGTTTAAAACAATACTAGGCTTATTTTTACCGTCACCATCATCGCCGTTTTTCATCACCACGCGGGTAAAACAGATTCGGATTAAATTTGGTAAGTAGATATTTCAGGTTCAGGAATAATACATAGGCTATTTATCATCGTCATCATCATCATCAATCGATGGCGGTGTCCATATATTTAAGTTTTAAAAGACACTGTACAACAATAACTGTGCAATAAAATGTAATAAATCCTATCCTACTAATATTATAAATGCGAAAGTTTGTGTGTATGTTTGTTACTTCTTCACGCTCGAACGGCTTTACCGATTTCGATGAAATTTGGTATGGAGATAGTTTAAACACTGGAATAACACTAAGAGGCTACTTTTATCCCGGAAATAGTACAGTTCCCGTGGGATAATTGAGGTAGCGGGAAAACCGTAATCCACGCGGGAGAAACCGCGGGGCGCTACTAGTTTAAAAAAAATATTAAATATAAACTATAAAATTCAGTTCATTATAACCAATACTCATTATTATCCTAGTTACTAAAGGAAAAAGACACATAATCTTGTCCATAATAGAAATGAATACTGTTCCGTTGTTGTTGTAGTTGAAGCCACTGGTTGATACGGCGAACCTCTTGTCAGTATACTATGCTTACACTCACTCCCTGGCTAGCTATGCTATCACTGTTTGGGGTAATAACGCCGATGTTTGTAAGGTTCTAAAGGCACAGAAAAGAGCAATACGAATCATATTTGGGCTAAAAAGACGTGCATCGGTTAGAGAGTACTTTGAAAAATATAAAATAATGACAGTTATATCCATGTATATTTACTACAGTTTAATAGAAATACACGAAGAGCGGAAATCTCTGATGAAAAACAAAAACATACATAAGTATAATTTAAGAAATAACGAAAAACTATTTGTTCCACAAGTAAGATTGACAAAGGTTCAAAAACAAGGAATCTGCAATAAAATATTATTATTTAACAAGCTACCATTGACTATAGCCAAATTAAACACTAAGGACTTTAAAAGAATACTAAAAATATTTTTTGAAAACCACCCATTATATTCGTTAAACGAATTTGCTGAAATGCGTCTGAAAAAATATTCATTCATCTCGTAGAATTGTATAATATACTTTTTATTTTATTTTACTATTAATCCTTACGTTCTTATTTATAGCTTATTATTGTAATTTTGACTTGCCCAGTGTAACGACCATTGTTATAAGGCCAATAAAGTTTCTTATTCCTATTCTTATCCGTTGGAATCTCTCATTTTTATGGAAAACCATGACACTAAAGTGAAAGAAAAGAAAGCCCTCAGACAGAACAATAATTTCTTTCTTCTCTAAGATATTTTGTAAATTATAAAATATTGTGTTATAAATAAATAAAAAAAGATAATTTTACAGCAAATGTTGTAGCACTTTAATATTTGCTGTAAAATTACATGAAAGTACAGTGTAAATAAATGGTTTTAGGATGCCATAAGATACACGCAGGTGAAAACCCCACGCTCACATATTTCAGTTTTGTTCCTGATCGGTACCTAAGCATGCGAATCGTCGACTTAACATGTGGTAACTATTTACTAAGCGCAAGTTATTAAATATAATAATAAATTATATGTATTTAAAATACAAAAAGCACACATTTGCATTACATCGAATAACTAGTAGCGCCCCGGGGTTTCACCCACTATTTTACTATTTTCCCACTATTTCACACACTATTTCCGGGATAAAAACAGCCTGTGTGTTATACCTATCTCCTTACCAAATTTCACTGAAATCAGTACAGCTCTTTGAGCGTGAAGGACTAACAGAGGTTTTCTAATTATAAGCTTATCCCACGGGAACCGCAGTTGTTGTCGGGTTGAAAAGTAGTCTTTGTGTTAATCCAAGGTCTAAACTATATCCACACCAAATTTAATCAAAATCGGTGAAGCCGTTTGAGCGTGAAGGAGTAACAAACATACACATAAACGAACTTTCGCCTTGATGTAATATTAGTGGTATGAGAAATGTTTCAAACTTTGATCATAACGCTTAACATTTTTAGATAGAAGGTTTATGCGATATCAGCTGTCATGTAATATAAGTGCAAGTATCATATTATATGGCATATTCGTACCTTTAGCGCCCAAGGTTCCCACGGGATTATAAGAATTTCTTCTTAACTGTATTCTAAAATCTATGGGAATGTCTTTAGCGTGGGGAACTTTGTAATACCAAGTGCGGTCAGTTAGGAGTTCTCCAGTCTTCTCATCGTATATCAACTCTTCATGGGTCCAGTAGCCTGCTCCCATTATAAAGCAACCTTCAATCTGGAAGTGCGCATAAACCATAAAAAATGTATACCATGTCTTTTGTATAAATATTGATTCATACGATTTGCTACTAAGATCAGGCTTACCAAACAATAAACTGTTTTAAGAGATTTATGGTTCATTGCATTAACAACATGCTAGGCGAATTTTCGAAAGGAAAAATTTGGCTACTGGTTTGATTTGAACCCACGACTACAGAATCGCTTTGCCATCTAGGCTACATAAAAATACCCCATCACTGTCGCTTGCGCAAATTAGCTTTTGAATTACCTACTTCACAAGCAGTCCGAATTAATTTTAACATCTTACGGAGATGTTTTAACAGGGCGCAATACTACAAGAATTTATATCTCCTTGAGATATAAATTGTCAAATATTTCAAATAGAAACATAGTTTGCTAAATACAAGAACACAATTTGAGTCTTACCTTATTTTGTTGAAAGACTTATATTGTGTCATAAACTTTCAAAAATACCACTTATATGAACAGTTCATAAAAGTTAATTCTGATTGAACAAAATATGATTCCATTTGGTAATTTATTGCTAAGTAATAAAATATTTTCGAGTGACCATATTTTTGTTTTATCACAAATTCTCGCAGTAATGACAAATGCGCTTTAAATATGTCTTAAACCAGAAGAAAGGAAATTAAAGAGTGTAAAAATTTGATTAGTAATTTTTTTCATGTAGCCGTAGGTTATCTTTAAAGTAGTTTCATATAAAAAACCGTGCCTTACCTGACCTATGTCTAGCTCTGGATTCAAGCTTGTACCGACATCTTCAATAATATCCACCCTCAAAATCTCGTGTTCTCCTGTCAGAACGTCTAGTTCCACTTCAGTAACGGCAATTCCACCTGACCTATAAATCTGTTGATCGTTTGAATTCAGCCTGTAACTTGCTTGTAAATTGATACCTCTTATGAAAGCCGCTCTAATCAAAACCCTCCATGTTGGATTGTTAAGAGTTTCTCTGATAGCAGAGATACGATCTAGTATAATCTGACAGCATTTGATAGCGCCATAACAAACTGCTTGGGTAGTTCTACTCCCACCAGTTGTGAAATTATTAGGGCATGAAGCAGCATCTACAGTCTTACATCTGACCATATTCATTGGAAGGTTTAAAGTATAAGCAACGGCTTGAACCACTTTCGTATTAATGCCTTGCCCAATCTCAATGCCTCCATGAGTGATAATAACAGAGCCATCTGCCTGGTAAACACTTAATTGCACGTGGTAGTCGGTAAGTAATGACACTGGCCAGCTCATTAAAGCTAATCTTATGCCACGTTTTTTCCATCTATTCAGCTTGTTGAACATTTCTACTTCTTCTTTTCGCTTGTAAAAGTCACTGTCTCTGAGTATAGTTTGCAACATTTCTGGTATCTCTGGAGACCTTGGATCCAGATTGCTCCTGCGTACTTCTATCGGGTCGCGTTCTAACTCATAAGCTATTTGTTCCATTAAATGTTCTGTCATTGCAATGCTCTCTAAAGTTCCTGGAATCACGCAATAATTATCAAAAATATATTTTAATATATACTAAAATCAAAAACGGCAAAGTCTTAACAGTTTCAATGTTTCAATGATTTGACAGGCGCCGTGGCTCAGTTGTTAGTGATATAATTTATGGTCCTGAGGACCTTGGGTTCGAATCTGGGCAGAGGCAAAATTTTTTGTGATGAGAATGGATGTTAGTTACGGGTATTCAGATGTTGATTGTGATGTCATAGTGTGTGTCCGTGCTTCCCGCGATACATAATATAATACTTGTGTGAAGATGTAAGTGTGATAAGAAAAAAAATGTATTTATCATACCTGGAGCTCTGGCATAAGTGTTCGAAGGTGTATCAGTCAAAACATCAAATACTTTGAACTGCCACCGTCTGCTATCGTAAACATTCCGAACAGCAGATACACTGAACAGAGTTATCGGATCCGTGTAAATGTAGCCATCATCACTATAAATATGATATTCTAAGTGTTGAATTTCCCCTGAATTGTTCACTGCCACCTGAAAAGGATACAAGAAACATTTGTATAAGCAAAAAAAAAACTAAGTATATAAACACTTATAAACTTGGGCTTTTCTCTGATGAATTTGGACACTAAGTAATTTGTAAAAAATTGCCATTTGGACAATCAAATAATTGTATTTGAATTTTTAACACAGTTTCACTTACCTATGTTATTATTCTTAATGGTTTTAACATTGGACCACTTTTTCACTTCATAGTCATGCAAGTGCGTGTTAAACGGCTCTCAAGAAAAACTGAAGCTCATTTGATAACCATGTTCCCTTTACAGAAAGTTCTAGTCAATGACGACAGAATTACTGCCTGGACTGTAGCGCAAGACGGCAGATTACAACAAACGCACCGCACTCAAGGTCATGATGAAGGCTTCCGTGATGAAGCCGAAACAATTATTGTCGACCGTGATGTCGACAAAGTGTAAGTGTCACCATATATTATATACACCTTAACAGTTTCCATGGGAAAACTGGGTAAGCGAGTAAAATGTAGTGGACGCGAGTGAAACCGCGAACTACAGCTAGAAATTGGATGTAAATATAAAAAAAAATGGTGCGTAACATTATATGTCACATGGTTATTTAAAACAGCGTACAAACCTCAAAATCTCTAGTACATGGAAGTCGTTTCCCTATAGACCTCATGCTGGATTGTACACTCATTACAAACCGACACGGTCTGCTCATCAAGTGGGAAACAAGAGAGCACGCAGTTGCTACTTGGGCTGTACGAGTGATCTTCAAGCCGTAAGCTCCACCACATCGAGGAACGATAAGGTTAATCCTGTACAAATTAAATCACATTTAAAACCTTTCTTATCGCATCCACTAAATGCTTCTTGCGTTTGCTGGCATTTGTAATTTAACATTGTTGACAAATTGCAAACCATTTGCATAACAAAAGTTAAATCAAGATATCACGATAACAATACTAAAATTAGATAGTATTATTAAAATGCGGGTAGTAGTTAGAAGTAAAATAAGTCGTGATGTCATTTTGTGTTGGCTAAAACTATACCCGCAATTGAATAAAGGCATTATTATAATAGAGATAGCGTTGCAAGGATTTATACTAATTTCAATTTCAAAGTAATTATTACGACCGTTGTTTGTTTTATATGTACCTACCTATTTTGTTCCATTTTGATCACTTCAGATATCGCAACTTGAGTAGTATCTGTATATTGCGTACCAATAAACACGTCCTGGCCAGTCTCACTTGGCCTAGACAGACACGACATTGTTTCCATCGGGTAGTGGTACTGTGCGAAAATATTGTCCGATCCCTTAATAATCCGCTCAACATTTGAACCTCTATCTCGAGCTGGTATCAGTATATACAAGCTCACACGATCTGGAGCTTCCTTTCGAACGTCGTTGATGGTCAACAAGGGTTTATTTTTATTGACTTTATATTTGACTTCAACTAAAAGGGCTGCCTGATGTGCAAGTTTTTCAGTTTCTGCCACAATGACGCCAATAGGCTGGTCATAGTGTTTCACCGTCTCTGATGCAAAAACCTCTTCGGGTGTAAGCTGACCAGGCACATTTTGGGATAGAAAGCTGTTCGTGCCGGGTATATCTTTTGCTGAGAAAAAAGCTAAGACACCTGGTATTTTCTGAAATGTAATAAATAAAATAAGAATTAACATACATTATTTTATGTTTTAATTTTTGTTAAGAACTTCCGTTCTATGTTATTCCATTTTTTTGATGTATTAATCATCCAAAATTGTTTACTTAATAATGAGTACTTACAAGAGCTGGCGTTGGATCGATGTTCAAAATCTCTCCAGTGCAAATATCAGAAGTTACAAAAGCACTGTACACTTCTTGCCCTTCAGTTGGATAATCATTTACATATTTAGCTTCTCCTGCGCATTGAATCAAAGCGTCTAGTTTTGGCATTGGTTCATTCATTGGCCAGAGTATAGGGTTAGTGTCGTATACCTCTGTTCCTGTCGATAATGGTCTAGTTTTTCTGAAATCTCTCGCTCCAGATCGGTACCGAGGCTTTAGTCTGGCTTTTGGGATGAGTACCAGTAAACCCTAAATGAACAATTTGAATCAAACAGTGAAAAATAAAATGTAACACTGCTAACAATACTCATACAATGAATTTTTTTACCTTATAAAATAACCCTAGGGCACATTTTTTCCTATACTCTGATTTCATTTCCCCAGGAATATAATCCACTATCAGTTCAGCTTCCAGAACCTTCAGCGCACCTTGTAACACATCATTAGTAAATATCTTCTTATTTTTTAAATATTCTTCAGTCCTGCTGGCGTGTACGAAGTGTGGTGATAGTCCTCCTATCACAATTCTGGCAGACAACACGATTTCTGGATGATGAGGATCGAACTGGTAAAGAAATGCTGAATTCACTTGCGCATGTGCGTTTTGCGCTCGTGACATTATCTAAAAGAAAAGGAAGATATTTCTTCTTACGATAATTTCACAGTTCTATTTTAAAGAAAGCAATGGCATACGATAAACTATCCCGAAAGCGACCAAGATGCTTTTAATTCAATTAAACACATAAACACTCTGCTCGACTTGGTTTCAGTAAAAAAGAAGACACATATTTTTCAATGTTCTAATGAAACATTTTACAATTTTCTTAATAATGTATCTACTGTATATATACTTCTACATTACTAACCTTGAACGAAACGAACTGATATCGTTTAGATAGAGGCGGCAACTTGAATTGGACGAGTACTTTGCCAGTCATGTCAGCATACAAAAAGTCTGCGGGACTCATTTCAACAGTTCCATCTTTACTCACTGAAAACATATTTTGTTTTAAGACCACAAAGAAATGTCATACCTCATTTATTACATAACTAATCGAAACATAGTCTGAGATGTTATGGGTTTGATGGAGGACGGCGTTTCGCAGTACCTACAAAGTATTTAGTAATAATGTCATTAGTATTTACCGACCTCGTTACACTTACAATAGATGGGAAGCATCGAACTCCATAACACAAGTTATTCCTAGCGTGTAGTTTCGATGTGATCAAAAAATGTTATGTGCATCAACGAGGGTATTATTAGGGTAGTAGGTAGAGTAGTTAAATACTTTTGTTCATACCTTTAATTTATTTATTAATAAAGGGAGCAATCATCGATTGATGATTTTTACACATTTTCACCGAATTCAAAGGAAAGGAGAGGTACTATTGAGTACCTCTCCTCTTGTTTTATTATTTTCATGTTTGTTACCTCTGTCATTTATTTAATGATTTGATAAACTATTTTATAACTTGTTCAAAGAAGCAAGTTAGATATGCCAGAATCACAGTCTTTCTTAGTCATTCGTTTGACTGTTCCACCTGATGTTACGCGATGACGCAATTTAAGATGTAGCTCGCAACCCTAAAAGGTACCTATTCACTCATGACTTGAAGACTGCAAGATTTACTTATCAGGAAACACAGACTCGGGCAAAGAGTTCCATTACTCGGCATTACGCATTAACAAAGTGAAGGCAAAACGCTTCCTACGTATAAATGGAAAAACAAATAGTGGATGGATGATTTCAAGAAAACACGGTTTGACGGTCGCCGTGGTTCAGAGATCATTAACACGACTTCTGGGTCTCCGAGGCCCTGGGTTCGAATCCCGGCGGGGGCAAAAATGTATGCAATAAGTGTAGTTGTTCGTCCCGAATGTTTGTGTGCTATGCTTGTGCCATAGACAAATATATTATTTGTCTATGGCTTATACATCGTAATACATCGTGACACAGGAAATCCCAGCGCGGAGAAACATAAGTAATGTTTTGTTTGGAATCCCTGCAACTGGTATACAAACCAATGACCAAAATGGCTCCAACTGATTCCAGTAACAGGAAAATGTCGGAAGAAAATTCCGGTTTTTTGTGCTTGATCATCAGATTACCAGCTACCGTCCCGATCTGAAAATAATCAGTTCGTTATGTTTGTTCTATATACATTCCCACAATTTGAATTAAATAATGATAATTCCATTAAAAAATCCGTTCTTAAACAGATTCAAAACTCTGTTAAAGCTTGGTCTTCGAAACATTTACAACAAAAGTCCCAATTTAAATTTATTTGAAACTATTATTAGGCAATTCAAGTTTTTTTTCTTACAGTCTAATGTTGTTTCCCTGTACCGGTATTTACAGCTTCACCGGAGAGGGGGGGGCGAGCACTGATGGTGCTCAGCCCGGTATTTGTGCGGGCGGAGAAGGCGCACCGCCTAGTGAGGCTAGCGCTGACGGCGCTGTGCCACTAGGAGAGGACGAGGCGACAAGCTCAAGGCACCACTGAGGTTCGGACCTAGGCTTGAGCTGTCACCAGGACAGAGAGTTATCGGATCGACTTGCCCCGGTACCGAAGTGGTCCGTAAGTGGGCCCTAAGGATGTTAACTAGTGAGAAGCTACACAATCCTCGGGTGACATAGTTAATATATATACATATTTTTTAAATACCCTTATAATTTAAAAATTGTTTACCCAATAAGCTGGGGCGGAATGATAAAATTACATCAACTGTCCGTTACGGCAAAAGTACACAATTCAGTGATCGATATTAAAAAAACAAATCTGTAAAATGAATCTCGAACTACTGTGACGCACACTTTTGTAACAGGATAATAATATAATACTAAAGGATAAATTTAAAATAAATAAAATTATTTTTCGTACACAACATAGGTAAAATTGCGATGTTGCCGGTTTGCATGGCGCTCAGCGATAAAACACTAGGTTACCGTTCTTACTTAAGAGCTTACTTCAGAGTGATTTATCATTTTAGTTTCTGATTGATTGTCTTTGTCAGTCAGGCTTATGGACTTGACTCAATTCATAAGTGATCCTAAATATCAACACATGTAGCAGTGTACTCTCAAAACCAAACAAATGACTTCCTGGACAAACTCCTGGGTCACTCTCTCCCTGGGTCATTGCACTCTTTACAGCTCTGATCTAGCACCACGCGACTTCGTTTTATTACGGAAAATAACATTTTCGTCGTCGGAAAATGTACTTTCAGTATTCGAGCAAGCTGTAAACTAGTTGTGTACCGGCGGACTGGATAAAGAGTATCCAAAACTGGTTCAGACGCATGAAACTTTGTAGGTAGAACGTTGTTGGTAGACTGAAAAACAGCGTTTCGTTTGCTACATTGTAAATGAAACACAACCTGAATCTATCCCTATTGCTCTATAGTTACTCAAGTTAATGTGTTAATGGTTTAAACTAAGTAGAATATTATTTAAGTAGTATAGTGTTTATATCTCTAGGTCTACTGTAGTTCTTTATTATGCTTGAGCAATAAATAGATGTTTTATTTATTTAGGTATGTGGATGGTGGAGAGTACTTTGAAAAGATTTAATAAAAAAAAGTTTACCTAATACAACACTTTCTTCACTTTCTGAGTGTCCCATGTATTTAATCTGGCCTTTGGCATACATATTGATATGAAGCAATTACACAATATTTATTTTTCTCTTAAATTCTTTAATTAGCAGTAATTTTAAACTCAAACTGTTTATAACGATTCAATAATTGATCAAAAGATTCAATTATAATGATATGGTAGTTTACGAATTTGGGAAATAATTAAAAGGTAAATTACGTTTCTAGTAACTGTTGTATCATGGAATATAAGTAAAATAAATAATTGAGTGTGTCCATGCCTCCCGCGATACAGTGAATCGGTTGTCGGTATGAAAATATTAATTGTTTACAAAGTGTTAAACACTATTTTATCGATCAGCCAAACGTAACAGGTGTATAAATATTTCATGATTCAACTAAATTACAGCAAAACCATACAATGTATTTAAGTTTCAGCCAGTGTTTATCCTTGAGTGCCAAACAACATTTTAGGTCTAGGCTGAACTGAACCAGTTACTACTACATCGACATGTATTAATTTAAGAATAAATCCCTAGAAGTATGATTTATCCTGCGCCTCGCGGTTTCACCCGCAGTTATCTCACGGCAAACATAATTATACCGGGATAAAAGAAGAATATTAATCAAGATCACACCCATCTCTATCACTGTATCGAAATTCAGCGGTTTAGGCGTGAAAACGTAAGAGAGACAGAGTTCCTTTCACTTTGTTCGAGATAAAAAGTAGCCTAAGAGTTAATACTAGTTACCTAATTAGGCACTGTACCCCCTACATTTCAAATTTCATTCAACTCTACAACGGGCACACTTACACATATACACACATATATTCGCATCTATAATCATCATCATATCAGCCATAGGACGTCCACTGCTAAATATAAGCCTCCCCCATTGATTTCCACAAGGACCTGTTGGAAGCGGCCCGTATCCAGCCCTTGCCCGCGATCTTAGTCAAGTCGTATGTCCACCTGGTCGGTGGCCGCCCTATGCTGCGCTTGCCAGTCCGTGGTCTCCATTCTAGGACTTTTCGGCCCAAACGGCCATCAGTTCTTCGAGCGCCACTTCAACTATCCCGATATTATGATATGGTAAAATTATACTCAATACAATACATGCCTGCATTGCGAGCAATAACAAATGAACATTTTTAGTTGAACTCCCTCGATAAATGGCTCTTGTAATTCGAAGCTATGTAATGAACAAAACCAAGTCTGATAGTTTAGAATAAATAACATTCTTTAATACATATTGCATACACAACTTACGTTTCGTACTGGAATATGAGCAACCAAATCCAAATGTTCATAAAAATTTTCCAGGTATGAAAAATCTTCATGTTCTTTTGCTGTCTCTTTGAACAGAGTCATGAGATCAGTCAACGTAATTCCTGCACCAATCACTAGATTTTGATCCAAGTAGTACTTCTTCAGGTCTTCTATTGGACTTATGTCTATTAGCACTCTTGGAAACATTAGTATTGGAGCTGCACCTACAAATAAGTCAATACCACGTTATATACATATTACGAGTTTAAAGTATAAGAAAATAACTGGCTGACGGGCTGATCGATGAACGCACAGCTGAAACCGCTCGGCCCAGATGCATGAAATTTTGCACATATGTAAGTGTGCACTTAGAAGGGATTTATGATAATTTTTCCCGAGCTTAGAGCATTAATAACGCCTAAGAGGCAAAAGTGAGGTTGCAAGTTTATTTGAAACTTGATGATCAAATTTGAAATTACAAATATAAAAATATATATTACTAGCGGCTCGTCCCGGCTTCGCAAGGGTGGATATTTATTTTTTTAACAAATATTTTTTTTATGATAAAGTACTTTTATGAATATTCAATATCGGGCTCAAACCGAAAATTACCAAACACCCCCCGACCGGCGCAGCGGTGATACTTTTTAGTTATTCCATCTATCGATGAATAGCAGAAATTTTAATGACTTTTTTGAAATATCACGCTTGTCTGTCTAGTTCAGCAACTCGCCTCTAGGTGGCATTGGCTGTATTGGCGTTACTGCATAAGTAAGTAATATATTAATTGCATACGTTGATAAAAAATGCTATGCAATAGCTTTACCGCGGCAGTCCCCGAGTGCCACACGATTTTTTTTATTCTGCTAATGTCTTACCTCGGCCAGTATTTCCGTTTACCAGCATATAAGAATCAAGTCCTTCTTTATCCCAAACATCAAATACATCATTCACAACGTTGACTCTGTACCAAACACGATGGTCCTTTAAACTGATTTTTATTACATGCTTAGGTCCAGTGTCGGTTTTGTTGATGAAACACCAGGAATTGCAATCTTTCTTGCAGTTGCTTTTGTTTTTACAGATACTTAGAGAACTGAGGTCTTCTATGTCGAACACATGTTTTGTGATGGGTTTTGGAGCATCTTTCGCGAAGCTTTTGAAGGCGTCGAGTATTGGACGATACCCTGTGCAGCGACAGCTGTTGCTTCCGAAACTATTTTCTATCTCATATTGTGTTAAATCGTAGTGATTTGCTTCTAACAAACTGAAATAAATGAAAAACATTTAGTATTAAAACTATGAAGCTTTATAGATTCAGTCATTTCTTCGCAGAAATCCATATTTGACGGTCGCCGTGGCGCAGTGGTTAGTTTCATTGACATGACTACTGTGTCTCGGGGACCCTGGGTTTGAATCCCGGCAGGGGCAAACATTTGTGCGATGTTTGTCTGCTGTGATTGTGTTTGTCCATGCCTCCCGCGATACACGGAATCCTAGTGCGGGGGTCTGAGTATGATAAAAATATATATTTTTTAAAAAATCGACTATTGTGATCTTAAAGTCGCGGAATTAACACTAATTATTGTGTATTTTATATTATTTTGTATTAAAAGTAGTAAAAATAGAATATTGAATAAACAAAGTGTTACAAATAAAAAATACACTCTTTCTATTAAACTGTTAATAGATCAATTGGGGCTTGATCGCGACCAGAAGTAATTTATTTACCTCGACGTTTCGACCAAGTTGCATTGGTCGTGGTCATGAGAAGACCCAAGCCCTGATTGATTTATGAACAATGTGTTCGAATCGCGAAAGTCTAAAAATTACAAAAGATTTATAAATATCCAATCTTTTTATTACAGTTCGTACAAAATTTTAGTAAAATATTTTTTATCATCTGACGAAATGCATTAAACTTTTAATGCACAATATAATACTTCTCTATAATTGCTCTAATCCTTTTATATTTGTCTGTCAAGAGGTGTATGTTTTAGTTTAAAAAAATAGTCGCTACCGAAATACCTACTATCGCAGGCCAATTATTTGCTGAATTCAAAGAACTGATCAATATTCAAAATCCTAAAGTTCCTAATTGGAAATTCTTGTGAGTTTGATACAATTATTATTTATTTATGTTATTTGACTTTCCTCACGTTTATAGTGAAATATTTCCTTTAAAACATTCAATTGAAACTATTATATCACCTGACGTTTATAGTGACACATTTCATGTAAATCATTCATTGAAATATATTATATCACCTGTACATCGCCATGACCCATCCAGGGCTACAGTAACCGCATTGTGTGCCATTGTACTCAGCCAATGTCTTCTGTACTGGGTGGTAGCCCTTACTCCTGTTGCCGATGCCTTCGATGGTAGTTACATCCCAGTCCTGGCAAGACGTCACTGACACTAAACACTGAAAACATTTTAGTGGTACTTAAATGAATATGTATGCAAAAGAAAAGATGAACGTTCCATAAATAAACATAGTGTTTTTTTGTTAGAACAATGAAATGACAGGAAGCCAGGAATATAATCTCACAGAGCTGATGGAGAGATGATGGAACCAAATCTCTCCATAGATCAGCAAACGTAGAGTATCACGTCAATAAAGATAATCAACAGATGACCTATAAAAAATTGCAGAAAATAGCAGCAAGATCGAAGCATCTTCTACCTGTTCTTTACCTGTATAACTTAAATTATTTTTTACTTAATAAATAATTTTGAATTGACAAAAAAAACTAGCCTTATCGAGGAGATAAGAGATAAACCCTCAAGTTTGAAAAACTGTCATTAAACACATAGTGTGTTCAAGCAGCAGTCCTTGAGAGCCAGTGAGTATTCTAGGTCTAGCATGATAACATCTTCGACCACATCGTCACTGACCATCAAGTGAGATAGTGGTCAAACGCTAGATCTATACAGTATATTAAAAAAAAGATCACCGGGCGACTCTTATACCCTCAAGGAGACCTCTCACGCCTAAACAGATAATAAGTAATCATCTTCATCTTCATCATCATCATCATCATCATCTCAGCCTTAGATTATCCACTGCTCGATATAGGCATCTCCACGTATTTTTTTAGGGGAAGTATGCCAGTACTCGCCACGCTTGGCAGGCGGGTTGGCAAGCGCAGTATGTTGATTACATTATCAGAATGCGCTACCGCCTACCTTCTGGTACTTGATCCTTTGGCCGACTACTACGTACGCCACTGCAATGTTGCAAATGTTGAGTTTAGAAACTGGATATTTGCCGTGTAATTTTTATTATACTTTTGGCCTTCGATATTTCGTTACTGTTGCAAGCTCCACGCTCACGAGTGTTTTACTCGTGAGCTTAAGCTTCTTCATAAGTTTATCAAGAAACGTTCAGAATTAGAATATAATTAATTTGCGATTATAAAGTTCTTACAGAGTTGACAGCGAAGGTCCTGGACTCGTCTCCTCGAGCTGCAGTGACGGCCACCACACAGGCGCCGCACCCTCCCTCCTTGCACATGTACTTGGTCCCGCGAAGGTTGAGCACATTGCGCAGATAGTCATTTAGCGAAGTGTCAGAGTCTACTTCTGAACCCACTATAACAAAAAACTTTTTAGCAAGTGACATCATCAAATCCCACTATCTCACTAATATTATAAATGTTTCCCAATGTTTCCCGATATGTGCAATCCTGGAGTCTTCAAAGCGCGAGTGAATAGGTACCTTCTAGGTTTGCGTGCTAAATCCTAGACAGCGTCATCACTTAACATCAGGTGAGACAGTTGTAAAACGCAAACTTGTATTAATAAAAAACAAAAATAAAATGTGAAAGTTTGGATGAATGGATGGATGTATGTTTGTTACTCAATCATGCCAGAACGGCTGAATGGATTTGGATAAAATTTGGTATGGAGATAGCTTATACCCTGCACATAGGCTTATTTTCATCAGCACCTTCATCACCGTTTTTCATCATCATACGGGTAAGACCACAGGGCGCAGCTAGTTATATTATAAATGTCAAAGTTTGGATGGATGGATGTTTGTTACTCAATCACGCCAGAACTGCTGAACGGATCTGGATGAAATTGGCACAGAGATAGATTATAGTCTGGAACAGCACATCGGCTACTTTTTATCTCGGTAAAATGTGAAATAATTGATGTAGCGGTAAAATTGTAATTCACGCAAGTAAAACCGCGGGGGGCTGCTAGTCATCCATAGATCGTCAACTGTTTCCCTCCCATTGCTTATAAGCAATGGGAGGGAAACAGACTTATAATCGGACTAGATTATAATCTAGTCCGATTCAATCTCGTAATTAAAGCACGGGTACTAGTACTTTTACTTGTAATTCACTCAAAGTATATCTAATAATACCACGTACCTACTAAAACATATAGCCTTATAAAGTCAAATTAACAACCGAAAACCTTATTCTGTTTACGATAAAATACGAATACTACTTAAGTATTACTTTATAAGACCACTTATATTATACTCTATACTACTTATTATTAAATACTCGTAACAATTCAAACCTTTTTTAACCGATCCAAATAATTTGAAGGAAAAAATTCGGCTATTAGTGGGACAGAAGGACACGACTACAGAATATCGTCCTGTCGCTTTGTCCAACTAAGCTATTGTAGCACTCCACTAGCTGTCCGAATTTATCCCTTCCTTTAACATTTGAGGGGAGGTTGTTAATAGGATGGATGTTTGTTACTCAATCTCAATCAATTTTTTTTATTGCGAATAAAAAAAATAGGAATCACGCCAGAACGGCTGTATAGATTTGGATAGAATTTGGTAAGTAGGTACTTTAGGTCCCGGAATATAATCACATAGGCTACTTTTCATCATCATCATCATCAATCATGTTCAAGTTTTCACTTCTGCCGGCACTCCTGAAGTGCAAACGGTTGGTTTTTTTTTCTTATGAAATATGTGATTGAACAGCAAGAAGAATAAATCTAGACACGGCGTCCACAAGCACTTAAGTCATTTTTTGCTAAAAACTCACAGGGCTCTCTTTTTTGCATTATCTTTCCACGGGAATAAGCACCTAAGTCTAATGCTTTAAAACGCATGGAGACAGTCTTACGCACCAAACAACTTATATTTTTGAAACACTTCGAGTGCCGGCCTATGACACTTATGTCAACTTAAGAGGTTTTGTCCGTTTGACAATTTTGACTATTGTTTTTCTGTTTGGTTCATAAGATTCTCAAGCATCCTTTATTTTTTGTAGAACTTAAATGCATATTTAATTTAAAATGCTACACAAAATATGTGAAGTGTTCTATGGAAGAAGGTGTTATGTTATGAGGCACCATTCCAAATTTTACAGTTTTCCTGTGGTTGTGTAGCACAATTGTATGTGATTATTGAAATATTATAAATTGCCAGCCCATTTCATAATGGAATCAAGGGGAAAAAATGCAGAAACTTGTTCTTGATACTAGTAAGTACTACTTTTTGATTTAAATGCATGAAAATCTATCATTACACAATCACAGTACATATCTTAGTAAAATTGCTAACATTATTTCATATTATTGATAAAATTTACACAAAGAAATTAAGAATACAATACAATAAGATCTTTTCGTAAATGATTAAGTGAGCCGCATTTAATTACATATTTTAGTTTAATGACAACATTGCAGTGCACACGTTTAAATAAGTAATCTATGTACCTACGCTCAATTATGCTTTCAAGGTGTAAACTATATTGCTTTGTTTATTATTTCAGGTGATCAAGATACTACGAGTACAATGATGCAACCAAGTACATCAGAGATGCAGAAATCAATTTCTTCTGTTGAGCCACATAACGAACCTGATGATATTTATATTGACTATGGGCAGGTCCGGGAGGCAAAAGACAAAGAGGCAGACCAAAAGCTCGCTGGATAGACGACATACTGCAATTGGCAGGAAGAGACTGGATTAAAACAGCTAACGACAGAAAAAAATGGGGGCAACTGGAGGAGCCATGACATACCCACGATCTGAAATACTTACTTGCTAAACATAGTTTTCTTATATATATTGTTTATTTTTAATGAAAATTTAATGTCATGGAAATAAAAAGTCATATATATTATATATATATATTATTATTATGTGACAAATGTAAGGAAATCATCAATCAGCCCCAGTCTGATTACAGAAGAAGTCGCTGTTCATGGTAGTTTTCCAGATGACGAAACTTTGTTCATCGATCCTGGACCCAGCACATCTGTCCTACAAATTACTACGAACAAAACACCGAGTGAGTTATCAAGTGATAACTCTGTGACTGACCCAACATTTTGCATGCCTGGTGAAACAAATACCATGCCAAGTCATAATTCTCCCACAGATGATAAAGAACTGCCACCATTTTCACCACAGCCATCAGTACATAGACGAAAAAGAAAACGGGAAAATAAAGTTAAGCGTAATCTCTCATTTGTGACAACTTCAGGAAAAACTATAGAAGAACGAAAAATGCAAGATCTACCCAATTGTCGAAATAAATGGCGAGAAAAGATATGTAATCATCAACGAGCTGTAACTCACAAAGAATTTTGGAATCTTGGGTCATATGATTTAAGAACGGCCTTTGTTTCATCTCTAATCACTGTTCAGGAGAAACAGACAGAGCGCCGTTGTGTCGCGGATCAGGAATGGCAGAAGTTTAGGCAATATACCTACCAATATCATTTAGATATTAACAATAAACCAGTATCAGTATATCAAGGTTGTTTTTTAAAAACTTATCAATAACCAACAATTTTGCGAAATCAATAGGTCTGAAGAAACGAAGTACTTCCTGTAGTATTATACAACCAGACACCCGCGGGAATTAAAATACAAAGAATAAACATCCCGATCAGAAAATTACAGAAGTCATATATCACATAAACTGGGCACTAGAAATAACCTGAAAGATCAAACCCGTTGGATGTGCTTTTACTTTATAAGTTTGTCTCACTTTAATACTAAAGCGAAAATGAGACGACAAAATGAAGTTTCTTATTTTCAACACGCGCACGAGGCGCCATTTGCAAATTCACGTTATTCACGATATTTTCATTATATTAGAAATTACGCAACTTCTTCGGCAGTGAATACTATATACATACTACAATACTAACATTGGAACGATAGAGAGAAGATTAGCATATAAGATACGTCAAAGATTGTTGTAACTTTCCAACTGATAGATATAACAACGAAATAGTAGGTAACATGAGTTTATCACCTATACGTGTGACACACGTTTGTGTAATTAGATTTTACAAACTAGTGACCATGGTGACCATTCGACTTCGTCTCGGGCTTCCATTCTTCTAGGTACTCTTTGGAAAAACTGACTTACCGCACAAGTGTCATAAATACCCATTACTAATATGGTGATATTTGGGGACAAGTAAATAAATTTCTGAATGTATAAAACACGGAAATTACTCACGTACTAAGTCAGAGGGTTCCGACTATAGTTTCAACCACATTCGGTGGTCGCCTAGTAGGCAGACCGCGATCGCAGCCGCGAGAGTCCCGTATTCTCCTTGAAAAAGACCACCGAATGTGGTTGAAACTATGGTCGGTACCCTCTGACTTATTACGTGAGTAATTTCCGTGTTTTAAACATTCTCAATGCGTCAAAACCACGTCAGTTTTAATAACAAAATAAATTTCTTACCTGAACATTTATTGCCGTTCACACTAAACGTTATTCGATCCATAATTCACACTGCAACTATGTTAATAAGCTGTTCAAGTATGTGTGTTGGATCTAAGCATTATGAGGGCTGTAGTAATTTAACACAACTAGTCATTTAGACAAAAGGAGCCTTTACATATGGCTAAACACTTAGAACACAGAATTAAGCACGCTTTGTGGCAAATGCACTGTGGTGGAGCTACCAGTGTTTTATTTAACACTACTGTGATTTAACCAAAAAACTTTCTGGAGTAGAATTTCAAGCAAACCTTTCATGGAGGGCAAGGTCCGCAGAACACTGGCTGCACTATCACGCTGTTAATTAATTTATACATTGATAATGTCTCAAAACCATGTCAGTTTTAATAACAAAATTAATAACAATAATTTATAATACATTTCAATTTTATTTTTACGTAGGTAGTACCTAGTTAGGTAACTTTTTGAATACTCGTGGGCCCCCAAGCCAAGCAGAGTTTTTATTCAAAGGGTACAGACCTGTATCCTCTTATAATACAATGTATATTATTCTTATGGTAGCTCCGTCGAGACAGGCGACAAACGTCGCTTATGATACAAAAAAAGGGACATCCAACCCCCAACTGGGGCATATCGTACCTAAGCATGACTCTTGCCATGAACTGAAAACACGACATTAATAATAATCGAGGCATGGCAACATTCAGACTGGCATGTCCCTGGTGGCAAAACTTTCAGCTATTTAGCTAGTTCGCATTGGCAACTGTCAAACCACGCAAACCATCCGCGATTCGCATGCACGTGTCACAATCGGCAAACATTTTTTTTTTGGTCATGATTGTTTAAATTCACTTTACTAGACAGATGTAAAGAGGTCTTTAGTTAGAAACGGAAAAGCGTATTAGATTTACGATTTCGACGGTAAATATTACTTGTTACACGATTGTAATTAGGTATTTTTTGCTGACAGCAATTTTTTAGACGCACATCCTTCGTATGAAGAAGCAATTACGAGTACATATTGACAGGGAGAAGCGAAGGCCTCAGAAACGGCTTGTGTAAATAGTCGTGTGTATGTTTATCGATAACATTTTAATTGGTTTATCGGATCATCACTGAATTTGCCATTATGGTTGTATTTTTAACCGATTTCAAAAAAGCAGGAGGTTCTAAATTCGACCCGTATATTTTTATTTTGTTATGTTTGTGAACTCAGAACTTTTGACTGGGTGAACCGATTTTGATGATTATTTTTTTTTAATTGATAGCCGGTGCTTTCCATGTGGTCCCACTTGGTTTAATAAATTAACATTAAGAAATTATTTCATCAGAATCGGTTAAGCTGTTTTTGAGTTACACTCCAATAACTGAAAAGTGCTATGTAAACCTCGCCATTATAATTGCGGGTGAAGAAATCGGTGAACATACACAATGACAATTGATACCGTGAATAGCAAAGGACACTGAAAAGAGTTCAAAAAAAATTAAAATGGAACCGACTTCAACACTCAAAAGTATGAAATAACTTGTCGAAGCCGGTAGTTCAAAGGTGTAAAGTATATTTTTGTAATACTTCATCATCAACGACTTTCGGATTTGCCCCACCCTTTCTGTCTGTAAACGCCCACGAGCCTCTGTTATGTCATCGGCACTCTCTTAATTCGATAATATATGATAAGAATTTGGAACGATGATAGTCAAGCAGTGGGCGCGTAGGCTCTTGACGAGCGATCTGACGGACGCTGGTACAATTCCCACCAACAATTCGAACAATTGCTTCGGGTGAAGGCAAAACCGTGATCACATTCACAGCATGGTGGTACTCTCCAATACCTGCCTGGTTAGCCACTAACTACCCTCAAGCTTAAAACACTTTCACCAAACACACAGTGTCTTGAGCAGGTGGTCTTAGGAGGGCGGGTGTGGGTTTATCCATTAAGTAGTTGCTATGCCTAATGCCTATGCTTGCAGCGTTCGCGCCGCTTGTTTTGGTTAAGCCCAGGCCTTCCTTATTCATCTCGTCATAGGCAGGACCACGGTCCTGGAGGAAGCGCAGGTCGTGATGATCCCCAAGGCAGGTGTGGCGGTAACCTTCTCGTGGTGCCGCCTGTTATTGGTCTAGTTCTTTCTGAAATATAATAGACGCAACAAGACATCGTCAGGTACCGCGTGTCTAATATATACCCATGTAAGTTTATTTAAATTCATTTATTTATGTATGATTATATATTTGGGGCTTGGACTGCTCCCGACAGGGTTTCTTCGCTAAGCCAACGAGGAGCAGTCCAAAGCGGCTGGCGATTGGGCTGCTCCATGTGGCCCATCGCAGGGGACCACGAACGTCAGATGTGGGAAGTCTGGCGTTCATTGCACTGTGTGGGACCAGGGTAGTGCGACCGTGCCCTTGTGTCAGGCGCGCTCACAAGGGGCGGGTGATCCTCCCCCTGGAGGGTACCGGAATAGGACGGTTGTGGTGGGGCGCGGTGATTGCTATTGCGATCTCGCGCTCTCCCTCCGTTATAGCAGCAGGACGGACACCTTGGGTTTTTTAGTCGGTAGTGGACCCTGGCTACTGTGGTTACAGTCAGGGTTGGGGGCCAAGAGGCCCCCCAGGAAGTGTCGCGGTGATGCGATGCTTGAGCGCCTGACTTATCCCGCCTACTTTCTCCGGTAGGCAGAAGTGAGTAAATGCATTTGCACTACGAAAAAAAAAGATGGTCTTAATAGCTACTAAGCATACTTTGTCTATCGTGATTACACCTTCGGCCACATAGTCACTGACCATCAGATGAAATAGCGCTCAAACGGTAGATCTATAAACATAAAAAATGCTATTAGGTCGGCTGAACTAAACAAATCGACATGTCACCTACATGTCGATATAGTTTAGTCCTGCCGATCAAGTAGATTTTTTTTATATATATTGGTCAGGAGTAGAGTACAGGAGCTTGAAAGAAATTCTTTCAAGTACAGAAGTTATGTTAATTGTGGACAGAAATGGCATGTCTGATTTTTCCAACAGAGGATGGCGTTTTTCAGACACTGAAGTGGCTGATTTGCGTAGTTCATGGGGAAAGCTAAGGTTATCAGGTAGGTAAGTATGGCAAGCATTGATAAACGATACAGCAGGTACTATGTCACTATGGGCGGGTCTGGGTTTATCCATTAAATAGTTGCTATGCCTATGCTTGCGGCGTTCACGCTGCTTGTTTTGGTTAAGTCCAGGCCTTCTTTACTCATCCCGTGATGGGTAGGAAGGTTACGGTCTTGGGGGAAGCGCAGGTCGTGATGATCCTCAAGGCAAGTCTGGCGATTACCTTCTCGCGGTGCTGCCTGTTCTTGGTCTAATTCCTCTGAATTAGACGTAACTAGACATCGTCCGGCGCCTCGCGTGTCTCATATCTATGTAAGTTTATTTATATCCATTTATTTATGTATGTTTATTATATTCAGGCCGGGACTGCTCCCGATAGGCTTTGCTCGCCAAGCCGACGAGGAGCGGTCCACTTGACGGTAGGTTGCGGTGCTGCTGCAAGGCACTGCAACTGAGGGGGGCAGCGGCGCCGTGTTGGACGGTGCTGCAGCTGAGGAGGCGCTGCGGCGGGAGTGATTCAGTTCGTCTCCTGCTGTGGCGCCGATATGGCCGCCGTCGGAGGGTGGCGGCCGAAGCGGCTGGCGATGGGGCTGCTCCATCTGGCCCATCGCAGGGGACCACGAGCGTCGGATGTGGGAAGTCTGGCGTTCCTTGCACTGTGTGGTCCCCGGGGTGGTGCGGCCGTGCTCTTGGTCCCGGCACGGTCGCGAGGGGGAGGGTCATCCTCCCCCCTGGAGGGGTCCGGAAACGGACGGCCGTGGTGGGGGCGCGGTATGCAAATGTACCCCGCGCTCCCTCCGTTCTAGCGGCAGGATGGACACCGTGGGTTTTAGTCGGTAGTGGACCCTGGCTGCTGTGGGTGCAGTTAGGGTTGGGGGCCATGAGGCCCCCCAGGGAGCGGTGATGCTCGAGCGAGCCCGACACACCCCGCCTACTTTCCCGGTAGGCGGAAGTGCGTAAATGCATTTTCCCCACGTAAAAAAAAAAAAAAAAAAAAAAAAGGTACTATGTCACTATATTGACGTTCGGATAATATACAACGGGTATTATACATGCTTAGTCTTAATATATACTTTGTATTATACACATACATTGTAATGAGTAACATTGCATAGTTAATTAAAGTTGAAATTCTTAAAACATGTGTTATTGAATCATACATATTCATTAATTAAACAGAAACTCGTCCAATCTTGCATCACACTTCAATACGTTCGCTGCAAGGGTGTAGGGACCATCTGAAACACATGAAATTAACTATTAACAACTAAAACTAAAAAATAATCTTAACTTTATATGTATATAATAATTTGTATTATATTTAAGTAGATTAAGAAGAGTTCGTTTTTTAACTTATACACGTGTTTTAAGAAACCATATTATGAAACAGTTTCATAAACTACTATATTACGTTTAGTAGTTACTATAATTACAAAGTTTATCTGACTCGATATAAAATAAGATTAAGAAGCGGACCATGGTGCTCTCACTCACCAACACTAAACCATTTGTTCCTGGGATATCCAGTCTCTTCTCGCGATGAGACGATGGCTTCTCTCATTGCAAAAGCAATGCTTACTGCCAAGCACGTTGGAGGCTCAGCTACCGCTAGAATAATAAATCCGAGTAAAATGCTAAAAATACCATCGCAATGGAAGACGAAAAATAGTATATGTCTTATACATTTTCACTTTACATAATAATATAATCAAAATAAGCCTTTCACTGTTACTTGAAGCGATGATAGCTCAGCGGTGGGAGCGTCGCCTGTCAAACTGACGGACACTGGTTCGATCTGCAACAACAGCTTGAGCTTCCGGTGAAGATAATGATGGTGCATGCAACATGGGTGACAGCTAGTGATATTCTTACCCTCGCAAGGGTAAGAATATCACTAGCTGTCACCCATTGAGTGAGACCATAGATAGCTTAGCTAGTAAGGCTGTTTAAGAAATTACAATTTGACACGTTTCTATTTTCAAGTATAAAGTTTTGTCATTCTGTTTTCCTGTAGCGGATAATGAAAATACTCTATTCTACTCTACTAATATTACAATATCAGAAATGTAATACTGCGCATACTGTTTTGGCGCTGTTTGTCACACATCGACCACACTTTTTTAGCATGTATACATGCAAGATATTGAGTGTGTGAAAAGTGCTATAATTAATGAAATATGATGAAGCAATGACAGCTCAACGGAGCGATTATCAACTGTGATCCTGGTCAACAGGTTTGATCCCCAACTGTGGGTTAAACATGCGGGATAGGACAGCTACATCCACTTCAATCTGATTGTGCGCCCAGCAATGGGAAACAACAATTGGAAACACCATCACAGCGTTTACACGCTAGGCCTTCACGGTTGACCAGCTTGTTCTGATTCACATGTATGGCCTCGGTGAAAAGTGTACAGAGATGGTAGAAGGTCCAAGCACATATTATTATAGAGTGAGGACAGAAGATGGAGAGCTGTACCGCCGACATGCTGATCAGATATTGGCTAGATTGGTTCATACTGAGGAAAGACTCGCTGACGGTGGAGAATACAGGCTCAAGAACTTCAGATGTGTTACCAATTGAAATACCATCACCGGAAATTTGGCCAGATATTACAGGCATACCTAATTCCTCAAATTGGCGTTAACTCTTACTTTATTAAGTGTTGGTAGTTTTCCATAGATTATGAAATGGAGATATGTTATGTATTTGCAGGTTCTCTTCTAAATATTGATAATTATTTGTCAATTGTCAGTCAAAGTTAAATAAAAGATAGTTTTGGAATTATAGTCATAATGGCGTGTATCTTTTGTGGTATCGATCGTTACTCAATCCACAGCATGATGATACGAGCTCCAATATTTCAAACAAACAAGGTTTTCTTAGAGCCAGTTAACAGGTCTAGTGTGATTCCACCTTCGACCACATCTTCACTGAACATCAAATGAGATAGTAATACGACGCTTTTTCTAAAAATATAAAAATACTACTAGGGACGCCGGTTAGATTAAACATATCTCGGTCCAGTGCCAATTTTTTCTTATTGAAAGTTTCGAAAGTATTCGACGAGTGCATGCACAGACGCGGCCGAGAGCGCGTGCTCTCAATTAAAAAGTGAGTCACGTAACCTGTCGGGATAACCACTCGAGTAATGTATACGTAAGTTAAACCGTAGTCTAAGCTAAGTATTTTTTTCTGCATAAATACAGTCCCGCTGTAACAGTTATGAATAAGGGCAAACGAATTGCCTCACAATGCTCTCACAACTTGTTTTATTGACGCATTCGATCAAGTTGCCTTACCTTTTGCGCCCAATGTTCCAAAAGGATTATAAGAATTTCGCCTCAATTGTATTCTAAAGTCTATCGGAATGTCCTTTGCGTGAGGCACTTTGTAGTACCAGGTCCGGTCCGTTAGTAGTTCTCCAGTCTTCTCATCGTATATCAACTCTTCGTGGGTCCAGTAGCCTGCTCCCATCATGAAGCATCCTTCAATCTATAAGCAGTTAAATATAATATTCGTCTATAATATAGCAGACATAACGCGGGATCTTCTGATCTATCTTTTTTTTCTCTGACAGCAGTTGTGTGGCGTTCACGAACTTCATTCGAGCATTATTTTCCTTCACACAATATTTGATCAAGACCGTTCACGTCAACCTGTCAGACCTAAATATGCTAGACGAGACCATAATCTTTTTACGTCTAGATTCGATCAAATCTTGGTCGGCTGTCAAGAGTGACATATATGCAGTAGTAACTGTCACGTGATCCATTAACGATGTAAGTGACTTCTTCTTCTGTTTCTGTAACATACTATGGAGTAGTCGTTCGCGAGACATCGATCAAATATTGGTCGGTCAATATTTGTCGCGAAGGATCGCGAATTGTATATATTGTATATAGCAACATTATCTGATGATTCGTATTTCCGCCGTTTTCTATAGTAGTCTATGGTAAGCTACCCTTTTTCTATCTGTTCATTGCACAGTTAAGTTTAAATGTGGTGTGGTGAGTGAGGTGCCCGGTATCCGAGCGGTCTGAAAGCTAAGTCTGAACAAGTATTGTCTAATAACTAACTTGCATGAGAATTGTCTAAGCAGCTAATTACTGAAAGTCTTATTGTGTTTGATCATAATAATTGTGTCAAAGCTAAGTTTCTCTTCGTAACTATTGTAGAGATGCTGCTGATGAAGAAATATGGTTGGTAACAGCTTGGAAGTATGCTTCATGAAATGTAACACGTGTTGTTAGCCTGTCCATGCAGGGATGTATGGACAGAGCGTTAAATACCCTTCTACGCTACGAGACACACTACTAAGGCTGTCTTATAGGCGGGGCATCTACACTCGGTAGTTGCCCTTGAAGACTGGGCCACGTCTCATGGGGTTGCAAGGTCATGTCCGAGGGACTGACTATTCCGCTATGAGACACAATGTCAAGTAGCAACTACCTTGTAGGCTGGGGCGCACATTTCAGTTGTGCGCCTATCGAAGGTACGAGCCGTGACTTGACGTCAGGCGATGACGTAGGATCGTTGGGTTAGACCGTGTTGGGTTAGCCAACACGGCTAGGAAGCTTAGCCTTAACACTTTCAACGATAATCGATGACAATCTTGTAGTGGCTTCAACGCAGTTGAAGTCATAGTATCTAATCTTACAACAGGTGGTGAATATTATGGGGTGGCAGTACACTCATCACACCTCACGTGTTCACTGAGCTGGCGCCCGCGGCCCGAGTGACATGTGAACAGCAGAACAGTACGAACATCACAGGAGTTACCTTTAGGTGAGTTCACACAGAACACCATAACCTGGCCACCAATGTATAGACATTCATTAAGATAGTTAATAAGCATATTGCTCTAAATAGGTCATTGACTTGAATCCTGGCACTTAAGTATCTTCTGTAGCGGTAGCATAAAATAAGCGAAGCAGATAAATATTCATACTATTACCTAATTACAAACCTGGTTATCATATATATATAAACTAGATATGTATCGTCATACATATGACCCATTAATACAACGCCTCCGCCACAGAAAAAATGGTGGAGATGCTGGGATTTCTGACCACGTGATCCTAGAAAATATCTAATTAAAATAAATCATTACTTATTTCATTGGTCGGCCAATGGTTGTCATTTGGTTGTCTGTGTGACTCATAACACCTGTGAACGAGTAGGGAAACTAAAATTGTAACCTAATATGATCTTGTGATTCATAAGGCGACACCTGTGAACGAGCGGCAAAACTAAAGTTGTGGCACCCATAGGTAAATCCAAAATTAACAATGGAATCCTAGGGAATAACGTAATTTTAATAATACTATAAATTCATTTGTAATAAATGGCGCAAAGCGCAATGATTATTTATAAGTATACGACATAATTTAAGTTCAGGAGTCTGGAAATTGTTTATGTTTAAGGCCAACCGGAAACGGCAAACCGGAACGTAAATGGCGAATCATGTCTAGCAGCATACATTCTGGAGTCAAATTTATATTAGATTTATAAATGGAACTTTATTTGATAAAGTAGTTAATAAGATAAATTACTCATTATTTCATAAGAAATTATTAATTTAATCTTAAGATCAAAGTATTGTTCGACCCTTTTAAATACTCATAATGAATCGTGGCGGGAACCCACGCCATGACGTCACGGAACGCAATATGGCGCTAATTTCTTCAAGCAGTGAATATCTTAAAATTCAAAGGAGTTCTATTTTGTGAAATTTAGTGGTTTACAGGTCTCAAAGTGTTTGCAAAGTGTACATAAACAGAAGGTGAGCATGATATTATGTGAATTACATTATTGTAATGATTTCACAGCCAGAAATGTAAAATCGAAGTTGCAGCGTTACATCGAGATTTCTTGTTTTAAAATTTTATACGCATATCGACTTGCCATCGAATGTTATGAAACATCGATCATCGTCTGAGAGATCCTGATCCTATAAATTGCGAAAATTATTAAGGGCACAACCTTTCTTCATTGAATTACTTGGAACTGTGAACCGAAACGAAACATCAAGTATACCGGCTACGCTTTCAAATACCTATATTGATATTGCGATTTCAAACTCGAGCTACATATTATCTGAATTAAGAAATTGTTTGTAACTTATGTATAAATCAATAGGTACATCATCGAAGCACTTTGAACTGAAGGCAAACTACGTTTGCTAGAAAGCAGCAAGCAATTCAAATTTGTTACTAAGGAGCGCACCTACATAGAACGGTACGCGTGTGTTACACGAACAAGTGAGCGACAATAAGGTATGTGGAAATAGATACCTCTAAACAGTGATAATATTGATATTCACATTTTAAACATTGATGGAAATGTCAAATATACATAAAGTTATTGTCATAATGTTAGTTCTTTATTCTATGATTAATGTTTGTCTGAATTTTCGTTACTGTTTAAGCGTCATGCGAACGAGTAGCTATGATCGTATTTATACCGGATTGTGTGTACGCCAGAAAGATGGCGCTGATACCACATATGAAAATGTCACTTAATTTAAATTAAAATTTGATGCTTTACAGTCATTAACACATATGAATTGAATAATGTTGATGAATATGTATTTACTTAGTATGTGTTGTTTACTTGAAGCACAGAGATATAGGTTCTCATTTTTTAAATAATGAATTAAATGAATATCTGTCTATTAATACCTGCTTAGTTTTATACTCAATTAAGCTAAAGGAATTTATATAAATTTAATTAAATTTATGATTTCTTCTGATTAATTCACAAGATATATAGATGGACAATCGACTTTATTTGTGAATTTCTTTATTTATTTATTTCATTAGTTGTTCATGTATATGCATATGTACATGAGGATGTATTCATGCCTACTAGGACAGTAGGGTGGACAAGCATAATTATATACTAACTGTGTCTTGATATTATGATGAAAACCCAGCGTTCATTAGTATTCTGAATATGGATTACCAGCTTTAAACAAATTGTAATCATACTAAGTGATACAAATTTATGGGAGAATATTAGTAAATAGATTGTGTTGGTAATACATTAAATTTATTGTTGTTTATTGAACAAGCATGTTCATATTGTCACATTTCTGTTCAATTTACTCGCAGATTAATACCACTCTTCGGAATCATGGAAGAAATATTTCTGAATAGACTCTCGAAATTTGCAGATAATATTAAAAATTTATCTGACAATGCTCTTAGTTTGTGCTCATTTACTCCATGGAATGACCATCAGTTAGAACAAGCTAGAATCACCGTTTCAAAATTAACATCCATACTTAATCGATTCAATACTGAATTATACCAGTACTTCAATCAGTCTGTCTGTCCAAATGCTGACGCAGTATCTACACTCACTTCAAAACAGTTAGAAGGAGAAGAAGCATTAGCTGAACTCAACGCGCGAGTAAAAGTCAGTAAGGAACCTCAACCATCGACTTCAAACATGGATATTTCCAGAGGCAAACTACCAGAATTACATTTGCCTGTATTTAAAGGTAATGTTTTGGAATGGTACCAATTTTGGGACCAATTTACTTCCAACATAGACCAAAGAAACATTCCTGATGTTGACAAACTTTTATACCTCAAAGCTTCTCTTAAGGGTGAAGCAAAGATGGTAATCGACGGATTAGAGTCAACAAATGATAATTACAAGATTGCGGTGACCATTTTAAAGGAAAGATATGGAACAAAAACTCAAATAATTGATGCACATTATTCTACGCTCTACAAATTAAAGAGGGCTGAAAAATCTGAAGATTGTAGGAAAACATTAGATGAGATTGATAGACATCTCAGAGTACTGCAGTCACTAGGAGAAAACACAGACCTCAATCATCTTCGATTCTTAATTATGGAGAAGTTTCCTCAAGATATCATTTATGAGATGAGGATGAAGATGTGTGCAGACACTATTGAAGAAATGAGAAAGCAGCTTAATGTAATTATTTCAGCACGTGAAGATGCCAAAAGAGCATATGAAATCACAAGCAAGGAAGTCAGTTACTCCACTGAAGTATTACATACAAGAAACAATAGCTCAAAGCGATTCTTCAATGGCTCTAAATTCAACAGTAGCAGAAGGAAGGTACCTCAAAGGTACAAGCCTAGCACATCTACCTTTAATAATTCATCCATGTCAAGAAAGAGACCATATGAGTGGAAGACTGAAACAAGTCATGGTACTAATAACAAGAGAAAGAAGTTCAATTGTATATTTTGTCGTGAGGCTCACCATAACGACGAGTGTACAAAATTCAAAACTATTGATGAGAGGAAGTCCATATTGCAGTACCGATGCTTCAATTGTTTTCAGTTCGGACACACGGCAAACATATGTCAAAGAAAGGCGAACTGCATACATTGTGGCAAATATGGGCAGCATAACAGGGCACTGTGCCCGAAGAAAATTCATAATGAAGAGGAACCTACAAAAACTTTACATATCAATGGAAAGAGTTCTACAGTTTTACAGACTGCGTTAACCAAATAACAAGACTGGATGGAATCTTAAGCGGAAATTCTATCTGAAAGCGGCACTCTTCTGCTAGATTCTAAAAGTCAACGTAGCTGTGTTCAAGAAGTCAACGTAGCTGTGTTCAAGAAGTCAACGTAGCTGTGTTTAAGAAGTCAACGTAGCTGTGTTCAAGAAGTCAACGTAGCTGTGTCACTGAGAAAATTTCTGAGGATTTCAACTTAAGAATATGAAGAAATTTCCTAGTATTCAAATTTGTATCAAAGAAACCGCAGGAAATTAGTCTTCATCTTATCTTTTAATTTATTATGAAAGATTAGTAACCTTCATATCTACAAGAGAAGAAAATTATAGATTCATGATAATTTATATTTAGTAACTTCAGAATTAGGTTACATTTTCTATGGCAAGATTGAAATTAAATCCAAAAATAAATTATCAGTTTGATATATTCCTAATCATGTTGTTTAAACAAATTGTTTAAACTAGCCCTACTATTAGATAGCGGTAACTCGCTTATCTATGCTTGTGAATCTATTGGGTCAATAATTCTTATAAAATCATCTTCTAAAACTTTATTCAAGATAAAGATATTTGTAAGTTGGCCAGGGAATGGTTACCCACCAGACTTACAGAATAATTATGGATTAGCTCATGGACGTCTAGTCATTTTTTCTGAAACGATTGGATTCGAAGATTTTAGCAGCCTACAGTGAAGTATTAGCTGATCAGTTAAGTAAGGTATAATGGAACACTCAACAGTAATCTAGAAGGAAACAGACTTATGAAATTCATTTTCAGATTTCTACATCTGAGACAAATTTGCGGACTGATAAGAAATAATAATAAGCTGGTGCAAGTTAAATAACCTGATATATATAAATGGCTTTATAGCGAGAAGAGTTGAAGAAATCAATCAAAACCAAATATTCGACATAAGATATGTACCATCAGAACTTAGTCCAGCAGATGTTGGAACAAAACCTACCTCTTCAAGGGAAGACAAAATGAAGTGGCTTGATGGCCCATCATTTCTTAGTGAAAACCCAGATATCTGGCCATCTAGACTTCACGGTGAGGATGAATTTTCCTTTCCGTGGGGGAGGATCTGCCGACGTATGACCAAAACGAACTCGCAGAGACAGTGAATTTAAGTTCAACATCTCACGAGAAAGAGAACCCTCAAGAACATAACAGACCTTCAAACTACTGAACACAGAAGAGTAAACCAGGAGATGGAGAATACAACATCTAATACCAAGAATATGAATTCCAAGGTTGAGGAAATAGAAATTTGCAGTTGCAGTCATTTCTCGAGGAAGTCAAAGGAAAGAAGACAGATCTATCCAGAAACCTTGGATTATTTGTTGATGTTGATGGACTACTTAGATGCGACGGTCGCTTGACCCACTCAGATTTATCTTATGAGTCAAAACATCCAATTCTATTACCGAAAGATTGTACTTTTACAATGAATATAATAAAGGAAACTCATGAAAAACATTATCATGTTGGTGTAGCACACACTTTAAACATGGTTCGACAACAATACTGGATACCTCAAGGGAGAACACAAGTACAGAAGGTAATAAGTAAATACTCACGATGCATAAAACATGGAGGTGGACCGTATGCTTTACCCGATACTCCTGCTCTACCAGCAGAGAGAGTTAAGTATACATCATCATACTCATATGTGGGCGTGGACTACTTTGGTCCAATGTTTGTAACCTCAGAAGATAGCAGAAAGAAGAGATGGATTTGCTTATTTACCTGCCTTGTTGTACGAGCCGTTCATCTCGAAATAGTGAAGGATTTAACAGCTGATGAATGTCTGCTTGCGTTTCGACGATTCATAGCTTGCAGAGGAGCGCCAACACTAGTAGTGACAGATAATGCTCTACAATTCAAACTATTATCCGAAGTCATAGCAAGTGGAAACCTAACTACACAAGGAATAAAGTGGAAATTTATTCCGCAACTTCCGCAGCCCCATGGCATGGAGGTGTTTATGAACGATTGGTAGCTGTCATCAAACACTGTCTAAAACGTACTCTACAGAAGCATCTTCTCAACGACAGTCAACTACTGACCATAATAAAAGAAGTTGAAGCTGTAGTGAACACAAGACCACTAACTTACGGTGAAGCTGGTTTAGAATATGTAATGAAACCTGCAGACTTATTATTACCTGGAAAATGCTTAGGAATTCACATGTCAACAAATGAAGTCTTACCTTCAGCCACTACTACTAAACGACAACTTATTGAAGGATGGAAACGTGGCGATATTGTAATGAACGAATACAAGAACATGTTTATGAACCAGTACTTATCAAGCCTAAGAGATCGTTATAGACACTCACCAAAACAACCCAGAGTCAAGGCTCATGATGAACCTAGTATTGGTGACATTGTACAGATAAAGGGTGAGTCAAGAAACAGAGAAAACTGGAAAGTAGGACAAATTGTTAAACTACTTAAGGGCGCAGACGGATTATGCAGAGTTGCAAAGGTGAAGATTGGTGATACTATATTTACAAGATCCATCGGACATCTGTATCCCTTGGAACTAGAGGAAAATGAAACACCAGGAAATCTATCTTGTAATAATATAGAAACCGAGACTAAGTCTAGAATGCACGGATCGGAAACTGAAGAAAACTTACATGCTCCAGCAATTGAGATAGATGAAGTGATAGATTTGCAGCCGGAGGTAGTTGCAAATGAGATTGCTGATAATATGGATGTAACAGACATAACTGAAGAGATGGTTCAAACCATGGAGGAGACAACTGAGAGCACAGACAATACAAAGGAAAATATAGATTCGGCAAATGATCAAAATGATGTAGATAATGATTCTGTTTCGAGAGATAATACAACAGAAGGACAGTCCAAAGAAGACAAGGAAAAACGAGGTGCTGCGGTCCGAGCTATGGCCAAGATTAGAGAATGGACGCGCCACCTGATGACCACATTACTTTAGCTTGCCTCGGCGGGTGTGTCGCGAAGGATCGCGAATTGTATATATTGTATATAGCAACATTATCTGATGATTCGTATTTCCGCCGTTTTCTATAGTAGTCTATGGTAAGCTACCCTTTTTCTATCTGTTCATTGCACAGTTAAGTTTAAATGTGGTGTGGTGAGTGAGGTGCCCGGTATCCGAGCGGTCTGAAAGCTAAGTCTGAACAAGTATTGTCTAATAACTAACTTGCATGAGAATTGTCTAAGCAGCTAATTACTGAAAGTCTTATTGTGTTTGATCATAATAATTGTGTCAAAGCTAAGTTTCTCTTCGTAACTATTGTAGAGATGCTGCTGATGAAGAAATATGGTTGGTAACAGCTTGGAAGTATGCTTCATGAAATGTAACACGTGTTGTTAGCCTGTCCATGCAGGGATGTATGGACAGAGCGTTAAATACCCTTCTACGCTACGAGACACACTACTAAGGCTGTCTTATAGGCGGGGCATCTACACTCGGTAGTTGCCCTTGAAGACTGGGCCACGTCTCATGGGGTTGCAAGGTCATGTCCGAGGGACTGACTATTCCGCTATGAGACACAATGTCAAGTAGCAACTACCTTGTAGGCTGGGGCGCACATTTCAGTTGTGCGCCTATCGAAGGTACGAGCCGTGACTTGACGTCAGGCGATGACGTAGGATCGTTGGGTTAGACCGTGTTGGGTTAGCCAACACGGCTAGGAAGCTTAGCCTTAACACTTTCAACGATAATCGATGACAATCTTGTAGTGGCTTCAACGCAGTTGAAGTCATAGTATCTAATCTTACAACAGGTGGTGAATATTATGGGGTGGCAGTACACTCATCACACCTCACGTGTTCACTGAGCTGGCGCCCGCGGCCCGAGTGACATGTGAACAGCAGAACAGTACGAACATCACAGGAGTTACCTTTAGGTGAGTTCACACAGAACACCATAACCTGGCCACCAATGTATAGACATTCATTAAGATAGTTAATAAGCATATTGCTCTAAATAGGTCATTGACTTGAATCCTGGCACTTAAGTATCTTCTGTAGCGGTAGCATAAAATAAGCGAAGCAGATAAATATTCATACTATTACCTAATTACAAACCTGGTTATCATATATATATAAACTAGATATGTATCGTCATACATATGACCCATTAATACAACGCCTCCGCCACAATATTTGGCCGAAGCAACTGCCGAAATATACTCTCAAAAAAAGATGTAACTATATAAATATGTATGCATATCCTAATGCGATGAAATAAATAAATGTGAATGTTGTATGTTTAAATTTTTGTTACTCTATCATGTATTTTTTTATGTTTATTAGTCATGTAGACTTTTAACAAAATAAGCTGATTCAGAATGCTGATTTAGAATAAGAATCAAAATTATCTATTTAGTAAATGGTGTCTTAAGATCTATCTCTGTGTAAGTCGAATCGGAGGGTTCATAGACATACTATTTCAAAATAGTGTTAAAACCTTACCTGTCCTATATCTAACTCCGGATTAAGACTTGTACCAACATCTTCAATAATATCAACTCTCAAAATCTCGTGTTCTCCAGTCAGAACATCAAGTTCCACTTCAGTTATGGCAATACCAGCAGATCTATAAATCTGCTGATCATTAGAGTTAACCATATAGCTTGCTTGTAAATTGATCCCTTGAGTAAAAGCCGCTTTGATTAAAACTTTCCATGATGGATTATTAAGGGTTTCTCTGATAGCAGAGACGCGGTCTAGGATTATCTGACAGCATTTGATAGCACCATAACAAACTGATTGGGTTGTTCTACTGCCTCCAGTGGAAAAGTTATTAGGGCACGACGCAGCATCTACTGGTTTACATTTGACCATATCCATAGAAATGTTTAGAGTGTAGGCAATAGCTTGAATTACTTTAGTGTTAATACCCTGGCCAATCTCTATGCCACCGTGTGTGACTATGACAGTACCATCTCCGTGATAAACACTTAGTTGAACGTGGTAGTCATTGAGTAATGATACTGGCCAGCTCATTACAGCTATTCTTATACCGCGCTTCTTCCACCTATTCAATTTATTCAACATTTCAACTTCCTCTCTTCGCTTGTAAAACTCACTGTCTCTGAGTATAGTCTGTAACATTTCAGGTATTTCTGGAGACCTTGGATCCAGATTGTTCCTCCGCACTTCTATCGGATCACGTTCTAGTTCATATGCTATTTGTTCCATTAAGTGTTCTGTCATGCATATGCTTTCTAAAGCTCCTGAAATTATATGGAAAAATTTTATAAGCATTATTATATACTATACGGAGTTAAAATGACATAAAGCGACTCTCAATACTCGGTTAAACATGTTCATTTTCAAAACTGAGATCATCTACATATAATAAGTTGTCTTATGTTATAATATTATTATGTGTGGTTCAAATAATACCTGGAGACCTAGCATAGGTGTTGGATGGCGTATCGGTCAAAACATCAAATACTTTGAATTGCCATCTTCTACTATCGTATGCGTTTCTGATAGCGGATACACAAGCCGCACTCACTGGATCTGTGTAAATGTAGCCATCGTCACAATAGATATGATATTCCATATACTGGATTTCTCCTGAACTGCTGACTGCCACCTGTCAAGCAAACAGTTTTTATTCAAATCTAAACAGGAAATTACCCATGAATTTATCACAACAATGCAATGTAAAAGTTTATAGATTCGGGTATTACTTTACGGAAGTCCATAATGATATTAAATACAAATTCGATACTTGTCGAAGAGGAGAGGTGGAGTGAAATTGAATCTGAAATTTTACTGAGTACTTATTGGCTGCAACTTATGATGGAGGAAGGGCAGTGAACAAAGCATCCTTGCCTGTGAATAATTTTATCTCAAAGAAGTAACACTAAATATTACGTATTTTATATCAATTAATCATGCATTGCTTCAATCAAAAATATAATAATGTGATTCAATTTGTTATAGGTGAATAATTATAATGATTACAAATTAACTGTTTCATTGAATTTTTAAGAAATTTTTAATACCTCAAAATCTCTAGTACATGGAAGACGTTTACCGATGCACCTCAAACTGGCTTGAATACTCAACACAAACCGACACGGTCTATGCATCAGATGTGTGACAAGTGAGCATGCTGTAGCTACTTGAGCTATCCGTGTAATCTTCAAACCATAAGATCCACCGCATCGGGGTACAACAAGGTTTATTCTATAAAAATATCAATAAAAATACATTATTATTGTACAATATGGCCAAGTAACACATAATATCAATGATATTATATGTTTAGAAACGCGGAAACTGAGGCGGCAAAATTAAGTCAATTGTAGTAATTTTCATTACGACGCGTATTTCAAGCGCAAGTCTAAACATATAGCTATCCTTTTCTATATTATTTGTACCATATTATCTGCGCAGTAAGCATGTTTATGTCGTAAAGGAACAAAATCTGAACACCGCGCAGTATGAATATACATCATCTTTAGTAAAATATTATTGCATAATATACTATATTATTTCATTATATATGACTATATATCATTAACTACTAAGTACAAGCATACTGTATTGTTCTAAAACTCAATCATAAATCATACCTTTGCCCTATATACCCTACGCTGAGTGGGATTCCCACAGCATGTTTTTGTCTTACACTTTATTCTGTCACTAATCATCTCAGTGCTCACACCTTTCAAGAGCATAACATTCTTCACACAGTCCATGCACAGCTTTTTTTGTCTTCCTCTTTCTCTATATCCATCCACACTCATTTCAAGTACCTCTACTATAATACATCTGCATAATCCATAAGTTAAACGAAACTAATATTAAGTAGACTATTAATACCTACTTATTTTGTTCCATATTGATCGCTTCAGATATTGCAACATGAGCACAATCCGTGTACTGTGTACAAAGGAAAACATCTTGACCAGTCTCACTAGGCCTAGTCAAGCATGACATTGTTTCCATCGGGTAGTGGTACTGCGCGAAAATATTGTCGGATCCTTTTATGATTCGCTCAACATTAATTCCCCTATCTCTAGCCGGTATAGCAATATATAAAAACACACGATCTGGAGCTTTCTTTCTGACATCATCGATTGTTAGCAAAGGTTTATGTTTATCTATTTTGTAGTTGACTTCAACCAATAGAGCGGCCTGATTGGCCAGTTTTTCAGTTTCAGCAACAACTACACCAATAGGCTGGTCATAATGTTTGACTGTTTTGGAGACAAATATTTCTTCCGGAACGAGTTGACCTGGAACGTTCTGGGATAGAAAACTATTCCTTCTGGGAATGTTCTTTGCTGAAAAGAAAGCTAGCACACCTGGAAGATTCTGCAAATAGAAATAAAAATGATATAAATCTCAATTATCATGATTTAGCATCTAAGTACAAATACAATTTGAAGCAAATGATGTAGGTACAGTTGATAAAGAAAATAGTCTACCATTTATGTTAAGAGTTTGTTTAAAGGGTAACACACTAGCGCTAGTAGCGCACACTAGGTTGAACCTATCTAATGATGAAAGAGGTGCATGTGAAAAACATCATAGTTGCTTTATAATATAAGACGATTTTCATGATATACATTTGCTCGAGTGTACTATACATTTTAAAGATGATTTGTTTAAGATTTTTTAGATCTTGCATGTACTGCTTTTGTCGTATGTTTTCGTCTTCAACAAAGTAAGACCGACGAAACCAAAATAAGAGTGAGATGTCAACTGTGCGTTAATTCCTGGTAATTCTGAACAAATACTTAAAAATGTCAATTGCCGTGACTTTTATTAATATTAAATAGGTATTTTATTCATATGATTAACGTACCAGAGCTGGCGTTGGATCAATATCCAAAACCTCTCCAGTGCAAATATCAGCAGTTACAAAGGCACTGTAAACTTCTTTGCCTTCACTTGGGTAATCATTTACGTATGTAGCTTCTCCTGCACATTGAACTAGTGCGTCTATTTTAGGCATTGGTTCATTGACCGGCCAGATTATAGGATTAGTATCATATACCTCGCTTCCTTTTGATAATGGTCTAGTTTTTCTGAAATCTCTCGCTCCTGAGCGGTAGCGAGGCTTCAGCTTAGCTTTTGGGATGAGAACTAGTAAGCCCTAGAAATAGAAAATTATAATAATATAATCATTAATTGCGCTTAAAACAGAGCTTTTGTTTATTGTAAATTTCATGTACCTACCTTATAAAATAACCCTAGAGCACATTTCTTTCTATATTCGGGTTTCATTTCCCCAGCAATGTCATCAACTATCAGCTCAGCTTCCAAAACTTTCAGTGCGCCCTGAAGAACGTCATTAGTAAATATCTTCTTATGTTTTACATACTCTTCAGTTCTGGTAGCGTGCACAAAGTGTGGCGATAGCCCGCCTATTACAATTCTGGCAGACAGTACGATTTCTGGTTGATGAGGATCGAACTCGTAAAGAAATGCTGAATTCACTTGGGCATGCGCATTTTGTGCTCTTGGCATTATCTGCAAGAAAGAAAAACTTGCTTTACATATCAAATAAAAATGTTAAAAACATTTTTTTTTATAATTATTGTTAATAACTTTCGACTAGGTGAACCGGTTATGATGATTGTCTTTTTATTTGAAAGCTGGTGCTTCCCGTGTGGTCTCATTTAATTGGTCCCATTTCATCAAAATCGAACAAGCGGTTTTTACGTTACACTCCAATAACTGAAAAGGGTTACGTCTTCTTGGACGACATAATTACGGGTGAAATCGGTGAACATACACAGTGACAATTATTAATCAAGTGAGCAAATCGAGTAGCTTATAGCTTCGAGTATTTTGATAATAGTTACTTTTGAACTATCATGTTACCGACTTCGACAAGTTATTTCACACTCTTGAGTGTTGAAGTCGGTTCTATTTTTTTGTAATATTTACCAAAAAAAATTTTAGTATACTTTAATTAAACAGGAGATTCACTACCAATGGTAGTGATTCTCTTATTTAACCACGTATGTGTGGTTAAATAACATTAGGTTATATATAACATATATACATGTATATTTATTGGATACTAACCTTGAAGGAAACGAACTCATATCGCTTAGATAGAGGCGGCAATTTGAATTGGACAAGTACTTTGCCAGTCATATCAGCATACAAAAATTCTGCGGGATTCATTTCAACAGTTCCATCTTTACTCACTGAAAACAACTTTTTCTGTAATAATCATGGAACCTAACAATAATTAGAATAATCTGTAATGTTCAAAAACTATAAATTTCATTGTAAATCTAGATGCACTTATGAGATTTCAGACGATAACCAAAGTGAAATTATGTACCAACAGGCAACAATGTTTTTACCACACTGGCTGTCAATCGCTAGTTTTATTCATCGTTTTCGGTGAGAAAATAGTTATTTTAGTCACAAGTGAGTGACTAAATCAGCTCAGATCAGATTTTTAAATTCGAGCGCTTCCAAAAAGAGAATATACACAAACATTACGTTCTGAAACGTGAATTTGCGTTAGAATATCAAAATATACATACTCATGCATATATTCATAATAAATATGCATACTCATGTATGCATGTGAAAATATACAAACGGTGTGCAAAGTGTATATACCAATGACTAGAACAGCTCCAACAGATTCAAGCAACAGGAAAATGTCAGATGAAAACTCAGGTTTCCGGTGTTTGACCATCAGATTTCCAGCTACAGTCCCGATCTGAAATTAAAATTAAAAAATAATTGCCATAGATATCCCGTATCATAACTATAATACTTTTTTTTACTCTTCTAGCTCACTAGTCCATCATTGTACCAAGCCAGCATATTTTAGGGGCTAAAGCAACTTATTTTATTTTAATTTTGTGCATTGCCAACGAGCCTATACATTTTTTACCAAAAAATGGAACCGACTTCAACACTCAAAAGTATGAAATAACTTGTTGAAGTCGGTACCATGATAGTTCAATAGTAACTGATATCAAAATATTGTGCTCATGGTACCGACTTCGAAAAGTTACTTCATACTTTTGAGTGTTGACGTCGGTTCCATTTTTTGGTAAAAATTTTTTTCTTCACTCTTTTTAGTGACCTTTGTTACCCATGGGATCAATTGTCATTGTGGTGTAGGTATGTTCACCGATGGCTTCACCCGCTACTATAATATCGTGTAGTATATATATATATATATATATATATATATATATATATATAAAAGCATCTTTCAGTTTTTGACGTCAAAAAGTGCTCGTTCGATTTTGATTAAATTTAAATGCAACCACACCGTAAGCACCAGGTTTTTTTAAAAAAAAAGATCGATCAAAATCGGTTCACCCAGTCGGAAGTTATGCGGTAACAAACACATATATAAAAAAAAAAAAAAAAAAAAAAAAACATACCGGTCGAATTGAGAACCTCCTCCTTTTTTTGAAGTCGGTTAAAAATGAAAAAGTCTTTATTAGGTTTGAAGCTCTGCCATCTTGCATCACCTTAACTGACTAGATTTTCTCACCATATACAACGGACCTCATTTGTCCGTGCACAGAAAAATGGAAATTTTCACATTGGAACTATAAGCGGCCATCTCTTTGGTGGAATGCGTGCACTGTGTTGAGCTACAGAAAACCAGTCTTCTTATTTTATTTTCTCGCAGTCGTTGTGAAAATTAGTTTTAAAAATTTTATTATAACTCGGTTTCTATCTATTTTCTCTGTTCAGTGGGAAACTACCTCGTGTATAATGTGAGTTAGTTCAGCCGTTTGTATATAATAAGTACTATTATTATTTATTTAGTTAGTTACTTTTCATAAAGAGCCAAAGTAACTCCTCTCTCATCTTATGTAAATCCTAGCTTTATATCTAATTTTACATTATAATAAAAGTGAATAGTGGCAGCACTGGCGATGAGTTAATTTTTTAATAGTTTTAGTACTTTTAGCTCGCATCAATTTAAATGATTAAAAAGTAAACGATACTAAAAAGAAAGGTGGAAACTAAAAACTTTCGACCTTTCTTCTACTGAAAAAAAACGCTCTAAAAAGTATGAACGAAGAAAACATTAATATTTTAAGTCTATGTTATCAAATTGGTATGTTATGTTATAAATTATTCAATATTTTAAAAAAAATAAGGAGATCTCTACTCCAACGCGTACGAATCGATGAAAATTAAATTAGTTATGCATATCTTACGTTTCGAACTGGAATATGAGCAACCAGATCCAAATGTTCATAGAATTTTTCAAGGTAAGCAAAATCCTCATGTTTTTTTGCTATCTCTTTGAATAGAGTCATGAGATCAGTCAACGTAATTCCTGCACCAACCACTAGATTCTGATCCAAGTAGTACTTCTTCAGGTCTTCTATCGGACTTATGTCTATTAGCACTCTTGGAAACATTAGTATTGGTGAAGCACCTATAAACAAATGAATTCAGTTACAAAGGTAATTTAGCTGACCTGAATTTGCTCGCGTGACTTACAAGTATACCATATAAAATATAGTAAAATGACAGACTTGATCGTTCTTCTTCCATTTTCGCGCTTATAGATTTTTTTGAACAACTCGCACTTGCTCTAAAATGAACATCACAAAATTTAGCCCACGAAAAAGAGCAAATGTTTTCATAGAGAATTGTCTCTTTTCCGTGTGTTTTGATTCTCTTTTGCTATAATAATTTCGACACCAAACATAACCCAAATAAAACACTATGTGGTCTTAAAGTAAAAAGTTGTTTACAATTTTACGATTAATCACACAAGCGTGATTTGGTTAGGTACTAGTCAAATGCCTAACTGTCTAGAATTAAAAGACATACAATTTTAACACGAAACTCCCGCTGCTCGAAACGTAAATTTACGTAAAACAATTATTCTTTTATAGAAAATGCACAGTACTGCAAATCGCTGAATTAAGATGCGGCGAAGGCATCGTAAGAGTCAATTACTGTCAAACAGACGACGGTCGAGGATCAAAGTTCTCATCGGGCTTGAAGCGTCGTTGAGATAAAATTGTTTAACGTTATCATAGCCGTTGTGTACGGTAAACTACTTTCTTGTTGCTACGATCTGGTTACCTAGTTATAATGACACACACAGTGTGTATGCGCTTTCACTTAGATCAACGTCAGTGCTCACCAGCTGAAGTCAAACTCAATTATAGTTTGAATAGTGATTTTCGTTCCGATATTTGTCTCACCTCTGCCAGTATTTCCATTTACTAGCATATATGAATCAAGTCCTTCTTTATTCCATATATCAAAAATATCATTTACGTCGTTGACTCTATACCAAACACGATGATCTTTCAAATTAATTTTTACCACACTTTTAGGTTTAGCATCTGTTTTGTTGACAATACACCAGGAATTGCAAGCTTTCTTGCAGCTGCTCCTGGTTTTACACAAACTCAAAGAACTGAGGTCTTCAATGTCGAACACATGTTTTGTGATGGGCTTAGGAGCATCTTTAGCAAAGCTTTTGAAGGCGTCAAGTATTGGACGATAGCCCGTACATCGGCAGCAGTTGCTTCCGAAACTGTTTTCTATTTCATATTGTGTTAAGTTATAATGATTGGCTTCAAGCAAACTGTAACAAAAAAAAGAATCATCAAACCGGGAAAGTTCTGAGGTAATAATCATAAAAATCGTGCCGTGGTGGTACCGGCCTAGAATAGTACTCCCCCATCTCTTCCCGCGGGTGCCGTAAGAGTCGGCTAAGGGATAACGTACCAGGAGGTGGGCAGCAGCGCCTTCTGAGGATCGGAAATCATACTGCGCTCGCCAACCCGCCTGCCAAGCGTGGCGAGTATTGGCAAATCCCCCCCTATATGGGGGAGGCGTACGTCCAACAGTGGACGCACATAGCTGAGAGAAAAAAAAAAAGAAAAAATCATAAAAAAAACATACGCGTCGTATTGAGGACTTTCTTCTTTTTTGAAGTCGGTAAAAATCATCTGAGGGCAACGTCTGATATTTGTAGATCAAACATATTAGTATCAGTCGGGAACCATGAACTCCGGCAACGAGTTATATTCCTTGACAATACGCACTAAAAAGTGAGTCTACAATGATAGTAATGGTATATTGCCGTACATCGACCAATGATAAAATGGGGTTAGTGAAATTCAATTCTATTGCAAGTTTACAGTGTTATGTAGAAAGGTTGACGAAAAGATTAACAAAGAAAATGTCATGCATGTCATGATGCAAATATAGGGAAACACTTTTAAATACTCGTAAATGTACGTATGTACTTTGTCTCACTTGAAAATGTTCTAGAAAAAGACCAAGTCATGAGAACTTTAACATACGGCATACATATTGTGTACAAGTTCTGGTAAGATTGTGATATGCCCGTATCGTATCTCAATGATATACACATTATACAAATTAGTATGTCTGTCTACCCATCAGAAAAAAGGCGTGACGTACCTATTGCATGTGAGTAAAATACATTTTCAAGACACTTACTGCACTGCACCTGCTTGCACTTTACAGTGAGGCTTATGGGCAATAAACCGAACTACAGCACGTGCGCAATACACATTACAGACTAGAGCGAAATATAATTATTAGTTAGATTTAAGAATTTGTACATATGTGAATGATTGTACACCGTATTTAGTTGATGAAATAAATTATCTTTATCTTTATAATTAACCCGACAAAGTAAAATTAGTACTCACTGCAAGTTATATATGCAAGTACGCAGCGTATTCTCAATATAATCAATTAAAAGATATTATGTATGTTTGTTTTTCCTCGCAAATGTGTTGAAAAAGGCCTATGAAAATTGTGACACACTCAGTAGAATTACGTCCTCGCCTACGGCGCCCACTACAACCCACGGCTTCGTGTGTAATGACCAACTTAGCTCACTTGTATCATAATATTCTTTTTACACTATTACATATCACCTGTACATAGCCATGACCCATCCAGGGCTACAGTAACCGCATTGTGTGCCATTGTACTCAGCCAATGTCTTCTGTATTGGGTGGTAGCCCTTACTCCTGTTGCCGATGCCTTCGATGGTGGTCACCTCCCAATCCAGGCATGACGTCACTGACACTAAACACTACACAATGAAAACAATCAGATTACAATTTGATCGTTTCATGTTTTAACGACAACGACACAGAGCGATTTGAATAATATTTTTTTGTTGAAGGTCATCTGATCATGGATTCTGGAGAAATTGTATAGTCACACATGAATCGATTTACTTAAGTATAATAATAAATAATTAAGCCCATTTATTTCCTTGCTTTATCAAATTTACAATTTTTACTAATATTAAGTATGGTGCATGAAAATATTCCGCAAATAAGTAGTTGATATCGGTCAGTATAGTTTTGAAACTACGTCATTATTTTTTGAGCATGTCAGATATCGTACAGAGTTGACAGCGAAGGTCCTGGACTCGTCTCCTCGAGCTGCAGTGACGGCCACCACACAGGCGCCGCACCCTCCCTCCTTGCACATGTACTTGGTCCCGCGAAGGTTGAGCACATTGCGCAGGTAGTCATTTAGCGAAGTGTCAGAGTCTACTTCTGAACCCACTGAAAAACAGATAGCATGACAAGTAACAAGACAAACATTACTAAATTATTTTTAAATATATGTGATTTCATTTTGAGAGTAATTGATTTTTGTATATTAATTTATATTTTTATTTTATTTATCATTATTATATAGATGTAGCATCCGGCTTTACTCACGTTTATAGTCGAAGTTTCGACATAGGTTTCGAGCAAGTCCGATGCTCATCCTCAGGTGAGTTTACGCTGCCAGATCGCGGCGACCACTGCAACTTCTACTATAAACGTGAGTAAAGCCGGATACTACATCTATATAATAATGTGTCAAACTCTAGAGAATTTCCAATTATTTATCATTTATTATTGTGATATAACTTATTAATCGTATTTACTAGGACAATTTTCATTTTTCAGGCGAATCATGATTGTACTAAAATAATCAAATTGAGACCACTGTAAATCCGTGTTTATGTGATAAACTAGCGGCACGCTTTGGCTTCGCACGGATATTTAACAAAAAATTCAGAATTATAAATCTTAAGGATCCCAACATTTTATTGAAAATATAATATGCCTATGTCACCCGGGGATAGTGTAGCTTCCAAACAGTGAAATATTTTTTCAAATCTGTTCAGAAGTTTCGAAGCCTATTCAATGCAAATATACAAATAAACAAATCTTTCTTGTTTATAGTTTTAATATAGACTTCGACAAGTTATTTCATACTTTTGAGTGTTGAAGTCGGTCAGGATCAATTGTCATTGTGTTTGTTCTCCGATTTCACCATCACAACTATAATGTCATCGACGTGTGTCACTTTTCAGTTATTGGAGTGTAACTCAAAAACCACTTAATCGATTTTGATGGAATTTGAATGAGACCACCATGGGACGATCTATGATCTATCGAAAACAAAAAATCGGTATCATCAAAATCGGTTTATATGACGTTCAATGACGAAGTTATCCGCACTTAAATGGGACCACACTGGAAGCACCAGCTTTCAAATAAAAAAAGAACGATCAAAATCGGTTTACCCAGTCGAGAGTTCTGAGGTAACAAACGTAAAAAAAATAGTTTAAAAAACATACAGGTCGAGTTGAGAAACTCCTCCTTTTTTAAAGCCGGTCAAAATAGAATAGTCATAGACATAGACACACATTTATTTTTTGCATTGGCACACATACAGTTACGATACACTTACAAGAAGAAGAAGATACAAGGGAAATTATAATAAAAATAATACAGTTCATCGTGTGAAGATTCTAAGATGTGAAGTATATACATATACATAATATGAATTAAAAATACATAATATGAATTAAAAATGGTATGTAAAATTTTTGTGCCACAGCAACAAAAAAGATCTCGGCTCAGCATATTGCCTTACCACATCAAAATAATGTAGCTAAGCGCTGGTATTCTGCCGAGACCTACAGCCAATAGACCCTGTAAAAACATATGGTTTCTCTTCTCTTCTTCTTCTCTTCTCTCTATCTTTTTACCACCGGAATCCATATGACCGTTCCTATGCAATTAGTTAAGATTAAACAGTCACACGTTATAGGTACTTGCTTGCTATCGTTTCCAGAATGCTGTTATTAACGTTTCTCTAGTTCCATGTTAAGTCACGTCGCTTCGCACATAATCTATCTATGGTCTAAGATACGGGTTAAGAAATATATATATATCCTATCTATCCGATAAGATATCCCCGTATCTGCTATTTAATTATGAGAAGGCTTATGTTTTTTTTTCATATGCCTTTATTAAAATAAAACACTAATAACTAATTACACGGTTTATGTTAGATATATAACTAAATGTTAGATATAGTACGTAGAGGGATAAAGTGTACATGGGTTGCCGAGCTAAGCCCGGGCCTATATTGTCAAATAACCCAATAATTTAAAAAATCTCTCTGCTTCCTTGTCTCTCACATGGAGTAGCGCGCGCAACGCGTCTCTGTTAATCTCCAAACTCGTCTTCAATCTGGACTTTAAAAAAATCTAAGCATACATGAACATGACACCGTTTTGAATAGTTGGATAGGCAATAAAATAAGCTTTAATTTAAAAATAACTCCAGTTAAATAACACTGTTTAATATTAAAATTAACATTATTAAACAGTGTAGGCACGGGATTTCGCTAGGCAACCCATGTGCAATGTATCAATCTACATATTAATTAATATAATATAATCAAAATAACAAGTAAATGATGAGGGGATATATTTCTTAAGCCGTATGTCGTACTATTAAATTAAATGTTACCTGAGTATTTATTGCCGTTAACACTAAACGTTATTCGATCCATACTTCTCAAAACTTTGTTAACGCGTGGCAACTACTGAAGGGTGTTGCATGTAACTAATTATGAAGAAACCGGTGCAATACATATGTTTGTTTGTGGCGAGTGAGGCTTAGTCCATTTTTAATTACGATTGCGATAGCCTTACAAAACGCCGGGAACTCGTGTCAATTACACACACACAATGAATTCGATGTCTTTTCTTGACTTCGACAAGTTATTTCACACTTTTGAGTTTCGGTTCCATTTTTTGGTAAAAATTTTTTTTTCACTCTTTTTAGTGACCTTTATTACTCATGGGATCAATTGTCATTGTGGTGTAGGTATTTTCAGCAGTGTCTTCAACCGCTACTATAATATCGTTTAGGTATAGGTAAGCACGCACTTCTCAGTTATTGGAGTGTAACTCAAAAACCGCTTGTCCGATTTTGATGACATTTGTATGGGACCACACGGGAAGTACCAGTTTTCAAATAAAAAATAAAAACGATCAAAATCGGTTCACCCAGGCGGAAGTTATGCGGTAACAAACATAAATAAAAAAAATATAAATAAAAAACATACGGGTCGAATTGAGAACCTCCTCCTTTTTTGAAGTCGGTTAAAAAGAGCATTTAAAACGAATGTGAATGGATATAGAGTTGAAAGGCCAAAGAATGATATGCTTTTGAAAGGTATGAGTACTGATATGACTATGATAGAAGAGAATGGAAGAGAAAAACATGTGCCGACCCCAACTAGTGTGGGATAAAAAAAAGAAGAAGTAGAAGAAGAAGCCCTCTGAAATGCACTGAAGCTGGTCAACGAGGGGTTTCCAGTGAATACAAATCTCACATGACCAAGCTACATTGCAGTGGGGGATCTTTAAAATATGATCACATAAAAAAGTGGTTAATTTGGGGTAACTGAATCTATATAAACCTGTGGGCCTAGGCAAAATGCATCATTTCATAGCGATTCTCTTTCTCTAGCCGTTGAATGTTCGTTCTCGTTCTTCATGTGATATATCCAATGACTATGAAACCTCTTGACTAATGGTACACCTTCCCCTACGGCGAAAATGATAGGCGCAAATCGAGCGCGTTGATGTCTTCCGTCCCATCCTGTGCTGGTATGCGTAGTTTTATATCGCTTATTCTCATTTCCTCACCCTATTTTATCGCTCGCTCCGCAACAAGAACGAACATTCAACGGCTAAAGACAGAGAATCGCTCTGTAGCGATGCATTTCATTTTGTCTACGCGCCCAGGTTTACCAACGTTGTCTGACTTACAACTCCCTGTGACTGCTTTTGCTAAATCCGCAAGTGGTTTTTCTGTTGATACAATAAATATGCATACTTTGCATATACTATGCGTGGTATGTTTATTTATTACATATTATAAAGTATATTTATAATAATTTTTATTTAATAATTAACTTATAAGACACGAGGATCGCCTGTGGAAACTTTCAAGCTTCAAGAAGTAAGTAAGTACCTTTAGCTATTATATTTTGGGAGGCGTTGCATCTCAGTTTTTTAGTCGGTATTAAATAAATAAAATAAATAAACAAATTTATTTATTTATTTAAAAATATATTTATATATTTTTAAATAAATAAATATTTTATTAACCCTTCCCACACCTTGGTGATGATTTAACTAAATGTGTCAATCGACATGCATGTGATGACTGATATAAATATTGGAATGTATTTTTTATATATTTATATGATATATTACAGTTTCTGCATTGTAGGCAATTTTTGTCCAACTCGAAGCTGCATTTTAATTTAATTTTGTTCATTTTCGTTAGCATACTTTTGCAATAAACTTTTTTGGAAAAACTTCTGCTTTATGCCTTCCTTTTCTTTGGGTTTTCATCCATGATACAGTTTGCCAAGTAGGCCACAGCGCACGACCAGCAGGTACCTGTCATAAAATTAAATCCTTTATTGCAATAAGTACCTAATGCTCCCGTAACCGCATGCCTGGGTCGAGTATTACTACTATTCAATTAATAAAATTATCACAAATGTCGTCATATACCATACAGGCAACTTTGTCTTCACTCAAAGGATACTACTAAAGCGTACGGGCGTGAGTTTTGTTGCGCAATGTCTGGCGTTGAAATATCATTCGGCATACAAATTTCATGGCTGGTCGGGCTATCGCTCTCCGTACTCGGCCTCATTATTCAAATATTATTCTATATCCTAATACCATGCAGAAGAAAGATGGACCAGAAGCTACTAACGCAGCTGACTATAGCAAGGATCCTGAACGTCGCCTTCGAGTACATCGTAACTAACTATACTGTGAAAAATGAAGCCCTTCGCGACATCGCGTACGCGATATATCAGCAAACGGACGCCGCCCTTATATGCTGGATGTTCATCTTCACCAAGAACTTATACGATAAGGTGGTTAATGTGTTTACGGAAAAACATAGTTTCACCGTGATATCAGTGACGGTTTGGATTGTGACGTTACCAATAGGCCTTCTATGTCCCCTTCTGCTGACCTTGCAAGGAAAATACCCTAGGTATATGAAGTATTACTATACTTATTATTATAAGGCTTACGGTATCGTAAAATTTATAATTCTGGCACTAAATTTGATATTATTCTTCAAAATTTTCTTTGTAGCCATTAAAAGATCGGACAGACGCGTTGGTATTATAAGAACTTGTGTTATGTCTTTTATATTACTCAGTATAGCTAGTGTTCAAGTGTTTGTTACGGATTTGTTTTCGTACTTCTTAGGGGAGAATCCATTCGTATCTCTGGTGTTTGCAGTGATCAATTCTTATCAGGTCATACCTATAACTATCATATTTATAATTTTATTCAACGGAGCTTGCGAAGAATCATTATCGAAGACAATCTGTAGAAAATATGTAAAAGAGTCTGTATAGGTAACATTTTCAAATCTCATTACAAGTAGGTATAGGTTGATTCGGCAACTTGTGATAGTTCCATTGAAACATTTTAGTTAAAGAGATTCTACAAATTTAGTTTGCAGCAAACACAACTGTTTAAGAGCTTCAAGTTGGCTTATTTTACCTACTGCTAAGATTAAGTCAGAATTATGTTCTCTATAGACATTTTTGTTTGTTTATGACAGAATTTTCGATCTATTCTAACCATATTTCTATTTTGTATTGTACTTTGATGGTGTTCAATAGCTATAGTATCATTAATTGATTGAATAAGTAAAGGCTAATAAAGTAATTAAAATAAGATTTTCGAATTATTAAATTAACACGTGGAGACCTCGGACTGGCAAGCGCAGCATAGGACGGCCACCGACCAGGTGGACAGACGAGCTGACTAAGATCGCAGGCAAGGGCTGGATGCGGGCCGCTTCCAAGAGGTCCTTTTGGAAATCAATGGGGGCCTCCCCCAGCCCCCCTTGTCCAGCAGTGGACGTCCTATGGCTGAGATGATGATGATTCTGATGATGAAATTAACACAAAATAAATAAAAAATGTAATTCACTGCGAAGAATATTACATTTGATGAAGTGCTAAATATGTCATTCTAGTATTCTATAATTTGTATATTTACATTTATAGTAATAGTTAAGCTACTTTTAAGGAAAATGTATTGGTAATATTGTTTATTAAGAAAGCATGCGCAGATAATAAATATGTTTAATTACAGAAAAGGTTTTTTTTATATAAATACTTCATACAGTTCATACACTATGATATCAAAAAATATTTATCAATTTAGAAGAAACATATTTACATTTACATATTTAATATATATATATATATATATATATATATATGGGACAACTTTCACACAAGGTCTTCAGGTCCCAAACTGGGCAGAGCCTGTACTATGGTAACCTGATGACTGATATATACTTATATACATACATATATAGATATATATGTATAGACAGAAATATATACAGACACAGGTCAAACAGACATGTTCATACACACAAATGTTTGACCTGTCCGGGAATCGAACCCGGGACCAGCGGCTCACAAGGCAGAGTGCTACCAACTGCGCCAACCGGCCAGTCAACATATTTGAACTGTTTGGGGTCGAGACACAGAGCGAGTCGAGTCAGCATTTAAGTAGGCTTATAATAGGCAGTGCATTGCTCTAATATTTTTGTAGTAGCTGTAGTATTGTAATTAGTAATATATTATTTTAATAATGGCATCAGACCATTTAAAACAAAAAATGTTTACAGCGTGATTCCAGTAAAACATCGTAGTTAAAAGTTTCTATATTTTATTACATACTGGGATACGTTTATGCATAGCGTCGGCCAAGCCAATTTTAGATCTTTTTTTAAAGACGTCATCATCAGCTCATCAGCATCATCAGCTATATATAGCTTGCTGTCTCATCTTATGTTAAAGTGATGACGTGTACTAAAATGAATCACGCAAGCCTAAGAGGCACCTATTGTGAATCCTGGAGTCATCGTGACGTGAAGACGCCAGGATTGGTATCTATCGGGAAAAACAGAATCGGGCAATGATTTTCACTTCCCGGCAGTACGCGTTATAAAGGTGGAACCTAAATCCTACATACCTACTTAAAAGTATGTAGGGTTATATTATATTATACTAGCTGCGCCCCGCGGTTTTACCCGCGTGGTGATGAAACACTGTGATGATGCTTTTGATGAAAATAAGCCTATTTGTTAATCCAGGGTATAAGCTATTTCTATACCAAATTTCATCTATATCCGTTAAGCGTCTCGCGTGATTGAGTAACAAACATCCATCGATCAATCCATCGTAACTTTCACATTTATAATATTAGTGGAAATGCAGTAAGTCTGATTGACCGATGATAAAATGGGGATGGTGGAATTAAATTATGTAATTCTAATAAAAATTCGCTGAAATGTATTCGGTAGAAAAACGTAGGCAGCAATTAACTCTAGGCCGGTGTAAAAGGCTCTGAAGCCTACATCGTACTAGAATCTGACCGAAATATTGCCAGTCAATGAGTTCCTACTGAAAATCAGCGCTAAGTTTGCCAAACCGCAGCACAATGCTGAGTAGGGACTCATTGCTAGCATCTCGCAACACTGCAATATACCACATTATTTCTATTGTTATTTGGTTTATTGTTATTTACCATTTATATATTGTAGTGTTGTGTTTTGCTAGTAATAAATATATTTTCTTTCTTTCTTTTCAAATACGGCGTTTACATATTAGTTTTTCTACTCGCTCCTCCAAAGTTTTTGTCTTGTCCGTTTACGCTAAACTATACTTAATATAGAAGAATACTAATAACCTAAATAGTTTTATACTTAGTACAATATTATGTGTAATTCATAATTCATTTATTCATTCCAATACAAATCATTCTTAATTCAAGTCCTTAGTGTTAATTAAATTCACAAAAAAAAACGTATTATTGTTATCTTAAAAACTACAAAAGAAAACAAGAAACATCGTCAGTAGCTGTGCTAGGATTCCTTATGTTACAGCTACTAAGGATAAGAAAGTAATTACAAGTCGCGAGTGAATAGGTAGTACCTTGTAAGTTTGCGTGCTACACTTTAGATCGCGTCGTCACTTAACATCAGGTGAGACAGGAGTCAAACGTTATAACCTTTAAAAAAATTACAATGATATAAAGCTTACACGTACACATTTGTTTAAGTAAAACATTCATTTTGCAATTCAGCGTGGCAATGCTGCTAGCATTCTGGGCACGCTGCCGGCCGGTAGCGGGTTAGAACATTTGAGTTATCTATAGGCTACCAATAGCTAGTGGATTGCTCAAATGTTATTGTAGTAGCTGCAGTATTGTAAATAGTTATTAGTGTTTTATTTTAATAAAGGCATTTAGTAAGACATTGCCTTGGTGCAACAGAGTAGTATACCAAAGTAGCAGGCAGACCTTTAGGATATAGTTATTAAGACGTGTATATTCTTGAACAAGAAATATTCAAATATTCTGTATTTGTATTGTTAGATATTCGTTTTAGGTATTACGTTTAATATGGACCGAGTCAGAAATATAGCGTTTTTAAATTTTAAATTTGAATTTTAACACGCGCAACAGGAACTGTTTTTCTTAGAAAATCGGATTTATAGCATACCACGCTAATAAGTAGAAGTAGTAGAAGTAAAACATTTGTTATTATTGTGTACAAACTCCGCACAGCATTCCATTTACTTGTATTTTTTTCCCTAAGTATTTTCCCGGTAGATAATCTAGTTCAACGCAATATAAGTACGTAGAATATTTATTTAATTAATGCAATGAACAATGTTTTGTTCTTACATATCTGTCGTCTTTCTTCCTGTTGACAAATAAGTACCTAGGTATTTACGTCAATCTGAGAACTTGCGTGGACAACAGGTTTTCACGTAGCCTCAGTTATCCCACGGAGACTGTTTGAACAACAACCTATAGAACAAGCTGGTTTTAGAGCGGGGTTTTCAACTACTGATCACATACATGTCATCAAACAGCTAATAGAAAAATGTCAAGAATACGATAAAGCCTTGTACATCGCATTTGTGGACTATAGTAAGGCATTTGATTCTATAGAACACGATTCGCTTTGGAAGGCTCTGATCCAGCAGGGAGTGCCAAAAAAATACATACGCATAATGAAAAATATATACGCAAATAGCACAGCGCAAATAAAACTAGAATCTACCGGTGAAGAATTCCCAATAGCCAGAGGTATAAGGCAAGGAGACCCACTATCGCCAAAACTTTTCTCAGCAGTCTTAGAAAGCATATTCAGAGATCTTGAGTGGGACAATTTTGGCATTAATATCAACGGTAGACAACTTACCCACTTAAGATTCGCTGATGACTTAGTCCTAATAACTGACAACGCGGATACCCTTCAACATATGCTACAACAGCTAACTGAGGCAAGCAGAGTAGTTGGTCTTACTATAAATAAATCAAAAACAAAAGTAATGACAAACAGAGAAGAAATATTCATAAAAGTAGACATTGAAGATATTGAATATGTTAAAAAATATAAATACTTAGAGCAATTAATAACTTTTAGAGACCAGACAGACATAGAAATAGAAAACAGAGTGGCATGTGCTTGGAAAAGATACTGGTCCCTTAAAGAGGTATTTAAAAGCAAACACTTTCCTATTACAGCCAAGAAAAAAGTGTTTAATTCTTGCATCTTGCCATGTCTTACGTATGGGTGCCAAACATGGGCAATGATTCAAAAACATCTTTTAAAACTAAGATCGTGTCAAAGGGGAATTGAAAGGAGTATGTTGGGCATGACGCTAAAAGACCGCAAAAGAGCAGCAGACATTAGATCTACAACAAAGGTGGAAGACGTCCTAAAGAAAATAAGACGATTAAAATTGCGATGGACAGGACATATGACAAGGGAAAGCAGATGGAAATGGACTAAAATTATAAAAGAATGCAGCCACGTGATGGCAAAAGAAAAAGAGGCAGACAAGCTAAAAGATGGACAGATGATATCCAGATGATTGGAGGGACGACCTGGTCTAGAAAAGCTACCATTAGAGAAGATTGGAAGCAGCTGGAAGAGGCATATGTGTCACTGGACACGCTGACCACTGAACCGGGAAACCCGATGTATTAGATTTAAGTTAAAACAATTTACTACTGTGTGTAAAATCATTGTTTAGTATCAGCAATAAAGGCTAATAATAAAAGTACAAGTTGTCCACTTATTAATGTTCTCTTTTTCAAAGTAACAATTGTAATAAATTCCTAAAAAAATGGCACGGACACCGGTCCGTGCAATTCTCCACAGACTCACCGGAGTCTGTGGAGACTTGAAGTTTGAAGAATTGATGTTTCATTAAAAAAAAACCTTTAGACTATAATTTACATCTGTGCCGAATTCCATTTAGAACCGTTCAGCCGTACAACCTATGGTTATGGGTATGTACGGTATGTAGGTAACATACCGTACATACCCATAACCATAGGTTCGAATTTTATAAAGTAGTAATTTTTTTGTCAACCATAAGACGTCCACTGCTGAACATAGCCTCCCCCATTGGGGGAGTTTGCCAAAACTCGCCAAGCTTGGCGGGTGGGTTAGCAAGCGCAATATATTTTGTAATCCTCAAAAGGCGCTGTTGCCCACCTTCTGGTGCGTGATCCCTTAGCCGACTCTTACGGCACGCACGGGAAGAGATGGGAGTGTACAATTCTTAGCCGGTTCGACCACGGCAACATAAATACCATATGTTTAGTCTTAATTCCGCAAAATACAAACACAAACTATTACAATCTTACTTAAACTGAAAACTTTTCCATTATGTGTTTCGCTTTTGCACGAGACAGCTTTAGGAAATTGGCGAGTTGGCGTACGTCTCGAGGCGTTCGAAAGATTGGAAAAATTGATCTCGCGGAATTAACAAAAGTAGGAAGTAAAAATCGTTTTACTTTTTCATCATCATCATCATCATTATCATCGCCTCAGCCATACAACGTCCACCGCTGGACATAAGCCTCCCCCATTGATCTCCACAAGGACCGGTTGAAAGCGGCCCGCATCCAGCCCTTTCCTGCACCTTATTCAGGTCGTCTGTCTACCTTGGCAGTGGCCGTCCTGTGCTGCGCTTGCTAGTCCGTGGTCTCCATCCAAGCATCTTCAGACCCCAACGGCCATCAGTTCTTCGATCAATATGCCCTGTCCAATTCAAATTGCTAATCGCTGGGCTATGTCGGCGACTTTCGTTATTCTACGGATCTCCTCATTTCTGATTCCATCGCGTAGAGGAACCCTGAGCATAGAATTCTCCATAGCTCTTTGTGCGACTTTGAGCCAGCTCACGGCTCAAGGCCAGAGACCATGTTTTAGTACCGTATTTAATTTTAGTTGTGTATTTAATCACTACATAGTATAAAACAAAGTCGCTTTCTCTGTCCCTATATCCCTATTTATGCTTAAATCTTTAAAACTACGCAACGGATTTTGATGTAGTTTTTTTTTTAATGGATAGCGTGATTAAAGAGGAAGGTTGAAATGTATAATAACATCCATTAATGACATAGGCTATATATTTTATACCCGTGCGAAGCCGGAGCGGGCCGCTAGTATTATTATATAACAAGTACTACAAAAAAAATGAGTTTGACTATCTACAGATAAGTAATATAGTAAGGGCATAATACAAATGACAGAATCGAAATTAAATGAATTATAAAAAAAACATTCTAATTAAAAAATCATCCTATGATGTAAGACATTATTTAAAAACCAAGATTGATTGGATAACCTGGCGTAGGTTATCCAATCAATCTTGGTTATACTTACTATACTTCTGTAAAGTGATGATTGTGATATGACGGTCGCCGTGGCGCAGTGGTTAGTGTCAGTGACATTACTACTGTGTCTCCGGGACCCTGGGTTCGAATCCCGGCAAGGGCAAACATTTGTGCGATGAGAGTGACATAAAAAAAGTCACCATACCTGTTTAAGTATGGATGTATTCTATTATATTTACTATTTCGGGATGCTTGTCCCGACGCTTCACAAAACAAACAAATATAAAATCCTAATTAGTTAACGCATATTTCTATAGTCTCATAACTTGCATGCTCCACAATCCTTAATTATAGGATTTTACATGTAAGGAATGTAGCTACATATTTATGTACTTAAAAGAAATTAACAGATTTTAATTTTAAAGTAATTAATAAGTCAAAACACGCTTGTGAAAACAGCTAACAAAACATATAGGTCGAATTGAGAACCTCCTTTTTGAAGTCGGTTAAAAATCATATGATGAGACATCATTTTTACAACAACTTCCCGAATGACATTTAATATTTATTGGAGAATTTTATTTATTTAATTGAACAAGTAGCTAGTAATACAGGCACTCTATTTCTATAAGGGATTCATAGAATCAAAACAAAATATATTTATAAATATATTAGATTCCCTTAATTTATATTAAAAATATTTTTAAATATAAAATTAATAATTATTTTAAATGTAATGTAATGATTAATTACTAATAAATAATGACTATGACTAAATACAAAATAATGATTTTTGTGAGCTATTAAATACCCAATTGATTTCTAGCCTTGTGGTGCAAAACACGGCTATCTTGCATTTTCTGTATTATTTAATTTAAAAAAACATAAGTCGTAAGTCAAATAATATAAAAATGTGCAGCATTTAATTCTTTCCAAATTACAATTGTGCCGCTTTGGTGCTGTCTCTTGCTACCCCTATATGAACTTAATTCGAATCTATTATACATCATATATATATTATGAAAAGAAAAAAAAAATAACAGGTTATTATTGAAACTATCATTGTGCATACCCGTATGTAGGTATATTCATTCACATGCTGATTTTTCTAAGCTGGCATCAGATAAAAACTTGAATTGTAATTTTTAGACTTTCGCGATTCGAACACATTGTTATTAAATCAAACGGGGCTTAATCGCGAGAAAAACATTTCGTAATTTATTTACCTCGACGTTTCGACCAAGTTGCATTGGTCGTGGTCACGAGAAGCTTCTCGTGACCACGACCAATGCAACTTGGTCGGTAAATAAATTACTAAATATTTTTCTCGCGATTAAGCCCCGTTTGATTTAAAAACTTGAATGATTTGAGAACGCCTCCTTTGACGGTCTAGAAAACAGTTGAGAAAACGGTGCAACCTTTTTACGTTAATCTATGACGTGAAGCTAGTAAACGTTTTGGAGAATGTTGTACGCAGAGGTTCACCGGAAAATCCACGGACCAAATTAAAAAATATAGCCGTAACTGGTATCACCTGATAAGAATTTAAAATACAGAATATAAGCACTATAGACTCCTGCTCAAAATACGACACCAAATCCGTAAGAAACACTTGTAAGCTAGAAATATTTACTAAAACGAAAGAAACAACACAAGTTTTTATTATTCCTTCTGTATTACCGGGAGTTTTCCTCACAACAGCAGTGTAAAATACTCTGCAAAATAACAATAGGTTTATGGAAAGGATTATGAACTTCAATATTGCGTAAACTTTATAGGAAATTTGGAAGTATGTTGAACCCACGATAAAGAACGCTACGATACCCACAGGTAAAGTTATCATCCAAATATACACTGACATCCAAGTAAACGTTATTTTCTTCGTGGTGAATACTTGTATTACTTTGTCGTATAAATTCTTGGAGAATGCAAACATCCAGCATATTAAAGCCAAATCTGAATGTACGTAGAACATGAAGATAACCCTGAAGATGTTTCTTCCCGGAATCGTTACCAAGATCAAGATTTCAAAGACCACATTGATTAGTCTTGATATTGTGATCTGAGTTAGTAGTTTAAGGTCTGTCTTCCTGCAACATGGTACGAAGAGGTACAGCAATATCTGCATCAGCAAGCAAGTTGTTGATATTACGACTCCTATAGCCCAAGAAATAACCATCTCTCTGGTTAACTGCTCCTCAACCATCTTGCTTTATGTATCAAGTTACTGATAATTTCTGGATTTTATAGCTTAATTGTTTACTTTTATTAAATTCAAGATAAAAACGTAGATTCTACACAAAGTTGTGAATAAAAAAACACTATAACACTGTCTATTGGTCTAACACCAGTAATGCTCTGAACATTTACCACACCTTACAAACACTATTCATGGGTATACCACGGGCTCTTGGGACTCCTAAGTAGCACAATTATGATAGTATATTAACAATAACCCAAAGAATTACTAGTTTTAATTACTGAACCACATGCTCTCTACGTCATGTCATGACAAATAGGGCATGTAACAGAGAGGGCCATTTAAATGAGTAATATATTGTGCAATAATATACCTATATAATATATCAGTCTGAGCTCACTATAAAAAATACATCTGTTATTTTCTGTGTTAGAAAAACTACATAAGTCTAGTTTTTTTTTAAATACTTGTACTCAGATCAGCATTCGAACCCAGTCGTATTGAAGAAAAAAATACATTGTTACACTGACCATAGATTTAGAGGAAACATTCTCTATTGGTAGAATAACCGACCTCTACGCCGCCGGTAACAAATAAGTTTCCGAAAACCTATATCTAAAGAATACCAAGAGCATTATTATATCTTGGTTTTGAAGATACCGATAGCCTTCTTTGTCACACATTACTGTCGTGTTTTTTTATAACTAGAATTAGATGATAATTACGGACCAAATCATGCTTTTGTTTATTCTAATTATTTGAATAATTAAAATAATAACTCGTTCTGTTTACGCAATGAGCTCTGATTTTGATGATGGTCACTACTATTGGTCGACGATACAATATTATTTTTTCTTACGAAACCTCTCACAAACTACACGGACAACAGTGCTTGTTGTATTTGGAGATATTAGCGGGAAGTTAAGATGACGAAATATGCTCGTTTCACCATAGGTTTCATAGGTTCACTGCACACTCATTCACTCACTTCATGGCACTTCACATATCGCTGCCGGAAAAAATCTGGATACGGAAAACTGATTTGGTGACTGCAAATCACGAAGTTAGGTACACGGACGGTTCGAATTAAATAAAAACTTTAATAATAAATTGAAATTAATCAATCCAATGCTAAATCAACAGGCCAACTTGGGAAAATCAGCATTATTATCTTATATTACCATGGAAACCAATCAAAAGGGTCAATTAATAACATAAAACGGCTGGCCGTCTAGGAGTCGCCAGTACAAGGTCATGGCCAGCTGTGCGGATGTCGGAAGCACCACATGCTTGGCTAGTCACTGGCTGAACGTCGGATAACTCGCTTTGTCTGTGCGAATTAAAAAAATATAAGTTCCATTTCCAAAATTTATATATATGTGATCACAATAAAAATAAAATGGCGCTATAGTTCTCTAAATGTTTTCCACTTTTATAGTTGTAACTGTTTGAAGACGCAATAATTTATACAAAAAGGTTATTATAGTGTGAAAAATAAAACAGCTCTCGTGAAAATCGGTGGAGGACAGAACGCGTTATATTTAGAACGCTACTGCATCAATTTGTTATAATTAAAGTGTGTGAACCCAAATAGAACAGTGAACGAATGAGTGAATTGAATTTGAACGAACGTATCTATGTAAATAATGGCGTACACTTGAGTAAATTTTCTCACTTACAATTATTATCAATAATTCGAAGTTTAGATTGAATATTTAAAAACTTGTATAATATTTTAAAATAACATATTTGATGCTATTGAATATCCAATATATGCAGCTACTTATACAGGCGGTAATACTAGGTATAAGTGATGTGCAAAAATGAACTCTCAGAATTGTGTTTAATGAGTGAGTTTTTGTTTGGCTGTTTCTCAAGCTATTTTCGGTTCTCGGTCGGTTAATTTTATTTTAAATGAAGCGGTAAGTAGTTTCATGTATTTGTTATAAGGTTAAATATTCCATTTTCAAATATTACACAATATTCTTTTCCAAAAAATACATGTAATTCATTACTGGTCAGTGGCAAAAGAAATCAAACGTCTTACTTTTAAAATAAGTTTAATATTAGTACGAACAATTGCGTGCAGTTTCACTTATTGAGTTTTTTATTTGTTATCAAACTTTAAATTTGAATAAGTAAAACAATAGAACGAAAGAAGAACGGCGATGAACACATATATTTAGATGATATTTTTAGTTTCACTTTTCATATTAGGAATACATTATTCATATAGTTTGTAAACTGTCATACTACATTATTCATATTCCCCAATACCGACTTTAACAAGTTAATTCATACTTTTGAGTGTTGAAGTCGGTTCCATTTTTGGTAATTTTTTTTACCATTAAACCCTCTCCCCGTTCTCCTCCCGACTTCAGATCGTACGTAATTTATTTTTCTTTCATTTTTGTCATATTCTCTTCCATTTCCAATGGGTTTTATCTTACTACTATTTATTTTTACTTTTTACCATTTTCAAAGGCGGTTACATTTCGGCGAATGTGCACTGGAATTACACAATTTAATTCCACCTTCTCCATTCTATCATCGGTCAACCAGACGTACGACTATGCGCCACCGCTACATGGTAGATATACCACCGTTACCCACGAAGCGTTTTGCTTCCACTTTTATAATGCGTACTGCCAGAGAGTGGAACTCACTGCCTGAGTCTGTGTTTCCCGATATGTACAACCCCGGAGTCTTCAAGTCGCGAGTGAATAGGTTCCTTCTAAATTTGCGTGCTTTTTTACTTTAGATCTGGTCTAATGGTACATAAAACGTTTTTTAAAACAGTTTTGACGTCTGCAAAGATAGCACGGATTCATTATGGACACTATCTACTATGTATTCATACATTGTAGTGTTCATAATGCATCCATGTTATCTTTGATGACGTCAAAACAATGTAGTTTCTTGGTATATAATGTAATATTTGACGAAGCGGGGGCTTTATTGCACGTAAAGCATACTCCACACAATAAGGAAAATACAATTCCGTTATGTGTTAAAAACAAAACTTAATAACTACCCATTGCTGTAATTTCCTTATTATTTGACGATAGCAGTATTTTTATTTAACTACAAAATACAATAAGTATTTATAGCGATTTTAAAACTCAATACTCAATAGTTTATTGCATTCATATGGCGTTACATGCAGGTCTTAAACAATGATATATATGTTTATATGAGGTACCGCGCGGAAACTGAGGCGGCACAATTAAGTCAATTGTAGTAATTTTCATTGCGACGCGTATTTCAAGCGCAAGTCTAAACATATAGCTATCCTTTTTTATATTATTTGTATCGTATTATCTGTCGCAGTAAGCATGTTTATGTCGTAAAGGAACAAAATCTGAGCACCGTGCAGTATGAATATACGTCATCTTTAGTAAAACATCATTGGGTCTTAAATACATTTTTTTCAAGCGTACATATGACCCTGGTAGGGTATAGCAATGTGGAGCAACCGATTTATTTATTAGTTTTCAAATTTATCATAGAAAAACTCATTAGAGCTGTAATAGCATTTCGTTAAAAGCAATTGTTTTAAATGTGTGATGAATTTCGACTCATTTTGCCCTGCTTATCCAGTTCTGTTTAATTATGATAATTATATATAGACTACTAGCTGGGTTCCGCGGTGTTACCCGAGATCAATTTTTTTTTAAATCCAAATGTACATTTTTGTACATGTACATCATTCAATTACGAGAGTAATTTGGTTTTGACTAAATTTGCTAAAACGAGTACCATTAAGAATGTGTCCATTAACACCTATCATATAGTCTCTATTGAGTGGAAGACACCTTGTTCTTGTGTTCTTTAAGATAAAGAAAGAAAGAAAGAAAACACATTTATTTCTGACAAAACGCAACACTACAATACACATACATACATAGACACTTAAACCTACAGACTCCTACAAACAGACATATAAAAAATAAAAAAAGAAATAAAAACATAAAATAAGCAAAAAATTAAAAAAACGTTATAGGTATTGCAGTGATGCTCGATGCCAGAAATGAGTCCCTACTCAGCATATGCGAGGGTTTGACAACCTTCGCGCTGTTTTTCAGTAGGAACGGAAGAACGGAACTGAAGATAGCACTAACTTAGCTATTCACTGACACTTCACTACACTATCTCAAAAGGTTTTTTCCGTTTAAGTCTTCTCACTATGCCCGTGTTGTGGAGGAGCTGGATAGCCTCGAGATTTACATGATGATGAAGTCTTCGTTCATGAGCTTCTGCATACTTCTTGATTATATCGACAACGACATCCATTCTTAGGTCACGATGGAGGTAGTCGTTTCTGATGTGCAAGGGTGCATTAACGATGCCTCTAAGTACTTTATTTTGAAAACGCTGAATGATGTTCAATGCACGTTACTTTGTCGGGTACAACCCCATAGCTGGGCACCATAAGTCCATATCGGCATAAGGACTTGTCCGAGGTCAAATAATACGTGGTATTGAACATGTTTGTGTCTATCTGTCATCACACAGGAACAATCAATGTTTTCGGGATAAAAAGTAAACTATGTGTTTTTCCAGACCATAAGCTATTCCAAATTTCATGGAAGTCCGTTCAGCCGTGAAAGGGTAATAAGCTTAAAAACGACAAAGAAACTTTCACCTTTAGGATATTAGTGTGATTATTTAACTACTTTTCTACTCGTATTATCTCACTTGATGGTTAAGGCTATGTAGGTAGTCAAAATGGAATTCCGCATCTAGAATATTTTATTTGAAGTCACTGATAGATGTCAAGTATATCTGTCATTCTTCCATACAAGCGAACTAGCTAAATTTTTGTAAAATTAGAAAGATTTTATAGATATTGACCATAAAGTCCAAATTGGTGTAGCAGCTATTAATGACAATCCTAAAATTAGATTGTATATAAACTATAGTCACAAAATTAAGTCGTCATCCCACTAATATTATAAAAAATGTGAAAGTTAGGATTGATTAATGGATGTTTGTTACTCAATCACGCTCAAACGGCTGGACGGATTTGGATGAAATTTGGTATGTAGATACTACGATATACGGTCCCTGTGGTATACCGTTGTCTTCAGGACACGCTGCACAATAGACGGTTACTAAATTAGGGGAGCGGCGATTGTGATATCTCCGACACCCACCGTACTCCCCGGGCCTTGGTCCAACAGATTATCAGTTTGCCGGGCAAGTTATATCTAGGAAAAAAATCATTTCCAATGAGATTTTCGATTCTTGTATCCACAGCAAAGAAATCAATTAACTACCGATAAAATGGCCAAAAGTGCATAGATATGAATGATACATATACAATTATACATTGTAAAATAAAAACGATGTAAAAATCGTTTTACTTTTTCCATAGAAAACGCCAATTTCATATCATCATCATCATCATCCTCTCAGCCATAGGACGTCCACTGCTGGACATAGCCTTCCCCATTGATTTCCACAAGGACCTGTTTGAAGCGGCCTGCATCCAGCCCTTGCCTGCGATCTTAGTCAGCTCGTCTGTCCACCTGGTCGGTGGCCGTCCTATGCTGCGCTTGCCAGTCCGTGGTCTCCATTCTAGAACTTTTCGGCCCCAACGGCCATCAGTTCTTCGAGCTATGTGCCCTGCCCACTGCCACTTCAACTTGCTAATCCGCTGGGCTATATCGGTGACTTGCGTTCTTCTACGGATCTCCTCATTTCTGATTTCGATCACGTAGAGAAACCCCGAGCATAGCCCTCTCCATAGCTTGTTGTGCCACTCTGAGCCTGCTCAGAAGGCCCATAGTCAGAGACCACCAATTTCATATGTAAGGACTTAATATTATATTTTTAGTAGGTACATACTAGAAATACAAAGAAGTAGTACCTACTTCTTTGTGCCCTCCATTTCTGGTAAGTCTCATCGTCACCAAGTATTATTGTTGATTAAATTAATATGTTCCCATATACGTCAAGTTAAAGCGTGCCATGGAATTTCATATTAGGTAACGTGTCACGCAAATATGGCAACCCATTGGAATAGAGGAGCGTGTGACCATCCCTCTAATGCTTCTCATTTAAATTTTGACCCATATACGTTCACTATAAGCAATAATATTAAGCAGCACAATAATATCAATAGAGTTTATTGTATATTTTTTAGTTTCCTGTCCGAACAATGGGCCATGGGCAAACATGGGCTCGGGATTTCTCTACGTTTCTTCTATCCATCCAAACTTTCACATTGACTTATAATAATATATACCACAATGTATTTAATGTGCTATGTGCAAATAAATATTTATTTTTATTTGATGTCGCTTATCTAAATTACGATAGTAGTGTACTCCTTACCCACTTGATCCGAGTACAGTGACTACACCACCGCTGGACATACGCCTCCCACATAGAATTCCGCATCTATCAGTAACAAATAAACGCTTTTATTTGTTGAGGAAAAAAATACAAGCTGACAAATACTTTCGTGTAAAAACGTAAATAGATTGTAGCACGAAAGTGATATGATAAGGATTGTAGTATGATAGTGACTGTTGGTTAAACTGTGGTCGGTTGATGGCGTCTGATTGTCGACACTCCCGGACATAAATAACCAATAAATTATGGATATATTCGCAAAGTATTTTAATACACGCGACTACTCATTTAGCGTTGGAAAAAATATTCGGATAAAAGATAGATATATAAGAGGTGCTTGTTTTTTAACTTACCTATTCAAGAAGAACATTTTGATATGGTAGCATGTGGGGGAAAGAGTTTTCAAAATGAACTGATTGTTTATTTAAATTAATTGATTGATTGAGGTTTGAGTGTGATAAAAAATATTGATAATATGTAATGTGATTATATAAATATATTTTAAATATGAGGCGAGTGCGATAGATACTTACCTAATTTTAAGAGCATGTCACTAACATAAATATGGATGCGAACCAATCACACTAATATTATAAAGGCGAAAGTTAGTTTGTCGTTTGCATGTTTGTTACTCCTTTACGCTAAAACGGCTGAACGGACTTACATGAAATTTGGAATCTAGATAGCTTATACTATGGAATGACATAAATAGTGGAATAAAATAATATCCCGTCAATTTTGACTGTTCCCGTGAAATGATAGGTATAACCCTGGAGTCTTTAATTGGTCTCGCACCCGTTCGACTCTTAAATTTTGCCCCTCTTTTCAAGAGTAAATAGGTACCTTCTAGGCTTGCTTGCTCCATCTTAGACCGCTTTACACAGTGGACAAGTATATAAATAAAAAGCCAATAAACTTTTTTTTTAAATACCACTTATGAGAACAGTTTATAAAAGTTAATTCTGAGTGAACAAAATGTAAGTAAATTTGATAATTTATTGGTGAAAAAAGATTTACGAATGACCATATTTTTCCTTTATCAAAAATTCTCTCGCTATAAATGCTCTTGAACTGTGTCTTAGACTAGAAGAAAGGAAATTAAAAAGTTTAAATATATTTCGTCAACAACGTTTTTTGAGGCCGTAGGTCAAACGTACATTTTTGTAAAAATTTAACTCAACACGCATCAGGTTTAGTCCCGCCCTCTCTACTGTCACCAAACACATAGTGTGTTCAGGCAGCAGTCCTTGAGAGCCAGTGAGCATTCTATGTCTAGCGTGACAACATCTTCGACCACATTGTCTGTGACTGACCATTAAGTGAGATAGTGGTCAAACGCTACATCTTTACAATATAAAAATAAAATAAAATTTATATATATATTTATTTTATTTATTTATTACATTATAATTACAGACACCATTACAGTAAAATTACCAATATATTTATATAAATGTATGTCCCTTTCTATACGCGAGTACCAGAAACAACATGATGATATACAATTTTGTAAATGTTTCAGAAACGAGATGCCCTTGCCGTTGATCCGACGATTTGGCTGCCTGTCTCTAAAGACAGGATGCTTGGTTCTATGCATAATTTCCACTGTAAGTATTCCTAAAGTTAATATTACTAAAACTTACGCTCATTATTATTCACACTAATAAGATTTTAGTTTTTTTACTTTAAGTTTTGTAGAAACTTGCAATCGAGTTCTAGTGCCAGTGGTACCCGTAGCAAAAGACTAAAAAAGAGGGTAGACAGATATGGCATTTCAATATATTTTTACATCTACCGCTTTCTTCAGTCTCTCCGTGATCAATGTGCGTGGAACCGCGCCGAAATATCGGGAACTCAATCAAAATCTAAACGATATTTTTATTGTGAAAAGCCATGAAAGTTTAAAACAATACTAATAAGTTTTGTTATTAAAACCGACGAGGTTTTGACACATTATGAATGTACACGGGAATTACTAGGTACTAGTGTACTGAGTGGGTACTAGGCGAACCGCGACCGCGGACGCGAGCGCCCCGTATTCTCCTTGAAAAAGACCTCCGAATGTTGTAGTCAGAACCCTCTGACTTGTTATGTGAGTAACTCGTGTTTTATACATTCACAACTTACTAAAAAATATTATAAATGAGAAACTTTGTGTGGCTTAACAGATTTGAATGACATTCGGCTTGTTTCCTTTTGAATTTTATTCAAATCTGTTCCAAAAACTCCAGTAGTGTAGCTATCATATACCTATAACATATTATTAGTTTCACCATGCAATTTTGGCCCTATTCCAGCTAGCATGCGTCGCGAACATAACTGCTGGAGCATGGGACCTGCCCAATCACCGGAGAAGAGAGCCAGAAGACAACCTCATCTCCATGAGCATGGTGATGTTCTCCACATTGTCTGCTATTGCGAATATTGTAGCTCTCTTCGGAGTTTGGCTGGTGAGTACTAATGATCAGTATATTATAAATTTACGTTCAAATTATAAGGACAAAATTCGTCTGTTAGTGGGTACATGAACTCACGACTACAGAATACCATCCTGTCGCCTTGTCCATCTAAAATCTAAGCTATAGCAGCCACTCCACTAGCGTTAGAATTACTTCTTTCCTTTTCAAGCCTTCCTTTCAAACCATAAAACTATTATTAATTTATTCCAACGACCCTACAAAAACTAAAAAGTATTCAGTAGGTTTGAAACTCCTTCATCACCATACTTACCATATTTTTTAAAATGATTAAAAAGCGGCGATCTCTTTGACAGAATGCGTGCATTACGTTGCGGCTACAGAAAACAACTCTATATTGCTAATCCAATTTCTTCTTACAATCGTAATAAAAAGTAGAGTGTACACACACACGCCGCTAAAACCCATTATAACTAGGTTTCTAATTTCTTCCTCGCTAGGGCTCGGGAGTGTAACACCACCGCGAATATAATGGGTCATTTTAGCCCCTTTTATAACAATCTACAGTTACAGTCGCATATTTAGACTCAGAGAGTGTTTCTCTCAATCTGGCAACCTGATGTGAACCTTAACCGGCAGCACGTAGGTCTCTACGAACATCGTGGAGACGCTGCAGCACCGCGGGTGGTAGAACATTCTTTGGAACGCTTCATTCTACTGCACTTAGCTCTCTACCGTAAACAATCGCACCAATTCTGTTAATCATTCGAACTAGCTAAAATTCACCAAAATAAAATAGCTCGTATTAGATTTACGCTAAAATTCAAATTCTTATAACTCCATGCTATCCGTAATATTAGACTAATTCCATTCAACTGTTGGCCAATTGCGTGTAGTTTTAGTAGGCACCAAGTAAGTGGCGACTTATTTCACGTAAAACTACCCGCAATTTTAAGAAATACATCAAATTTTCGTGTTGTTATGGATAAGTGTCATGCTGATTTGGACTTTATCGTGACCACATAAGTACAATATCACTACAAATATCTGTTGACTATAAAGTACAATTACAATACTTCATGTAAAGCAGTAATTTGGCATCACGCGATCTACTGCTAAGCATATTGCCTCTGACAGCAAGAAACCGTCTTTCTCTAAGTCATGGTCGTTCACAAGATCACTGGCAAACACATGGGTACCTAAATGATGGAACGTATTTTATAGTTTTTTCCATTCAAGGACAAGGGAATTTGGCTTTGTTAATTTAATACTTCATGTTCTTATTTCAGAATCGCCCTGGCAACCTGCAGCTGTCAATAGTATCCAACTCGGTGTTCATCCTCTGTATATTCCTGGTGGCAGTGGTCACCTGCATTTTTAGACTTGACGACTTCCTCAGTAGCGCGGAGAATATCGTGCTTATAATATTTTTACTGTTAGCCGGTGCTGGTAAGATTTAACATCAATAATTCTTCTTAAATTAAACATAAAAAATCAGCCTCAAAAGCGTCTTGTACCCGCACCCTCTGGACTGCTGGCATAAATATTTTGTTATACTGTGTCGACAGTGCGTTATTGTTACTCTGAAGAAACGTGTGTTTTTAAATTAGGTTTTCGGAAAATATATTCACGCTCGTTAAATGCCCTAAACAGGAATAACGTGCGCACAGTCATCGTATCGCAATCTTATAAATAATTGAATAACGCACGTTCCGTCCGTACAAACTATAACTTTACTACGTCAGAGTTGTTCTAGATAAATAACAGTTAGTAGCGAGTTTATTTGCTTCACGCTGCGGTACGGATGCACTACAACTGCGGAAGTGATTTCTGCCCCGTCCATAGATATCAAAATATAAATAATTTTGGCTGACTAACTGAAACGTCGAGGTTGATCAAAATGATATTTCGAAATTTAAATGTGACTCTTATGGTATATTAAAAGAAACGAAAACAAACGCGAAATGAATTCACATTTCGCAAAAGTGTAAAAATATTATAAGGAATGTGTGTTCTCACTTCCAGCATACTCAATCTTCTATCTGATGGTGGTGAACAGTCTCTACAGAATGATGAAGATGGCTTACGGGGATAGTGCTATACCCATATGAAACTGGTGGCAAAATGGTGAGAGCAATACATTTATTGAACGAATCGTTTAGTCCAGGGGTTGGCAATCTGCGGCTCAGAAGCGACTATTTTGATAAAAAGTCGCGGCTTCCAAACAAGCTATAAAAATTGTAAAATATGTTTATTAGCGAGTAGCATGTCTATCTCTCAGCCCTTTCCACTCGTGCCTTACTCTCGTCTCGAAGTGTTGTCATAAAGAACCAAAAAAATATAAATTATCAGCTGGACTTAAATTCATTTTTTGGAAATTTTAGTGGCTCTTTGTACACTATACCTACTATAGTTTTGTAAATTTTAAATTCTGACTCTTCAGCCTGAAATGGTTGCCGACTTCTTGTTTAACCTGACCAGCTCAATACGACCTGGGACACGGGCCTTCTGAAAAAATTACTTTGAAAAACCCATTTGTAGTTTTTTTTACCACTGATTCGATTTAGCTGCACACTGTACCTGCAAACCAAGCTTTTTCTCTGGTAAAATCTGTTACTCTGGAATCTGGATGTATATTGTATTGTAAGTAGCTACCTACTTTGATAAAAATACTTCATTCCTATTTTTACCTTGATGGTTCAAAAATGCAGGTACATTCCTCTTCATTTGTTGACAACAATTAAATATATTATAAATATTGTAACGTGTTTCATATACCTAACATGAGAAAGGATTGGATCTCCACACAAACTTTCATCCACTATCTATTTCACACCCTTCAATTATTATTTTCGCGATGAAAGTGGCCCATATACTTCTGCAAGATAAATAAAAAAAATAAAATAAAAAAAAAAGCCTTTATTTGATCCTGCTACATCTCATCTTAATTTAGGTACTATCTATAACACTTAGTTACATTTATTAGCAAGGTCCCCAGGTTGGGTAAAGGCCTCCTCCAACGATGTCCACTTCTCTCTATCCTGAGCTGTTTGCCACTACATCGGACCAGCGACTTTTTTTATTTCATCCTCCCAGCGTGATGAGGGCCGTCCTCTCTTTCTTTTTCCTTGGGGTCCTCTCCGTATGGTGGTTTTATAGGTCCATCTTTTGTCTCTAAGCCTCGCTACGTGGCCGGCCCATTTCCACTTCAACGGTTTTCTGCAAGATAACCCAACCGTAATAATACTAGCTTGGATGTTTGAATGTGGGTTCCGTCAGGAATATCTTTCACTCTTATCAGTAAAATTATGCCACCTCCTAAAAAATGCAGAACGTGCGTTGAGTATTGTAATGCATACTTGTGATTTTCCTATACATGCATTTTTAACGAGGTAAATTTCCTAAATTGCACCTTTGACCGGGTCGATATGCTAAACTTTTTGAAGTTTTTAACACATTTTCAAATTATAGATCTGTCCTTGCGGACGGATCTAATATATAATCCTTTTCATTCTTTGATTGTAATTAATATTTCAACTAAAACCTATGTATATTTTTTTGCAGTGTACGGTCATCGTTCCTGTGAATTAATTTATTTAAAAAGATTTGAAAACGATATGTATAGATATATATGTTTAATAGATTAAGGTATATTTATTGTATATTTAACACTTTAGCATTAACGCTAAAGTGATTAATGGAATTATTATTACGATGAAACATACCCCTTATCGGCAGCATGCTTTTAAGTAACTAGAATATTATATTTGAGCATAGATGTATAGTTCAGAATATATTAATTGTCATTATACTATTAACAAAAGCGGTGTATATATCTATATTATTTACTAGCGGTCCGCCCCGGCTTCGCACGGGTAAAAAAATAGAAAAATTACAAGAATCCCTTATTTAAAAAAATATAATAATATAGTCAATGTCACGCGGGAATAGTGTAGCTTCCGTAGCAACAGTAAAAGAATTTTTCAAATTGGTTCAGTAGTTTCGGAGCCTATTCAATGCAAACAAACAAAGAAATCTTTTCTTGTTATAATATTAGTATTATTTATTAATATAAATGCTTTGATACTTTTGTGAGTAATACGCGCAAGGCTAATTAGAAATTAAATTTTATGCGGCCTTTGCTGTGGAGGTTGATGCGACATCTAGACACGCTGTACGAGGATATGCTAATATTAAGCGGACGTTCTTGTTTTGCAAAGTTTGCAAAAAAAGAACAAGTTGACGTAACGACCTATAAGATAAGAAGAAAACCGGACACACTTACGTTTTCATTAAGTCTGACGCGGCTTCGGACATGTAAGACGTCCGTTTTCATAAGCGTGGACTGACCCACTTGGAGTTCACCATACTATAAAAAACGTTAGCTTAAAAAACAAATGAATCCAGTGACTCCAATTGCAAAGTTTGCAAAAAAAGAACAAGTTGACGTAATGACCTATAAGATAAGAAGAAAACCGGACACACTTACGTTTTCATTAAGTCCGACGCGGTTTCGGACATGTAAGACTGTGTGTTTGAGTTGTGTTTCCCGATATGTACAATCCTGGAGTCTTCAAGTCGCGAGTGAATAGGTACCTTCTAGGTTTGCGTGCTAAATCCTAGACAATGTCATCACTTAACATCAGGTGAGACAGTTGTCAAACGCAAACTTATAATATGTAAAAAAAAAAAAAAAGACGTCCGTTTTCATAAGCTTGGACTGACCCACTTGGAGTTCACCATACTATAAAACACGTTAGCTTAAAAAACAATTGAATCCAGTGACTCCAATTGCAAAGTTTGCAAAAAAAGAACAACATGACGTAATGACCTATAAGATAAGAAGAAAACCGGACACACTTACGTTTTCATTAAGTCCGACGCGGTTTCGGATATGTAAGACGTCCTTTTTCATAAGCGTGGACCTACCTACTTGGAGTTCAACATACTATAAAAAACGTTGGTGTAGCCGGTTTTCTTCTTTTATTGTGTACTACTCACGAGAGCTTTCAAACTTTAAGTAGACGGTATTTTTTTCTGGCCACAGGTCACATTATTTGGAAAATGGAATGGAACTCGTTGCTCGAGTCTGTGTTTCCCGATATGTACAATCCTGGAGTCTTGAAATTCCGAGTGAATAGGTACGTTCTAGGCTTGCGCGCTAAATCCCAGGCAACGTCATCACTTAACATCAGGTGAGACAGTTGTCAAACGCAAACTTATAATATGTAAAAAAAGCTTTTATTTGATATTAATTATATTTGATTACTGATATAATAATTTGATGCGAAATATAAAAGATGCAGAAGCGGTTGCATTGCAACAGCGACAAGAAGTATCAAATATATATTAGGTGTGAAAGTGGCGCTTGTTGATTTGAATATTACTGATGAACATGACGGATGCACAATACTGCATTATATATATATATATATAATAAAACCTCATCATGTCAGCCATAAGACGTCCACTGCTGAACATATGCCTCCCCATTGGGTTTGCCAATACCCGCCACGTTTGGCAGGAGGGTTGGCGAGAGCGCAGTTTATTTTTTGACCCTCAGAAAGCACTGCTGCCCATCTTCTGGTACCTGCTCCCTTAGCGTACTCTTACGGCACCCACGGGAAGAGATGGGGGGGGGGGGACAATTCTAAACCGGTACCACCATGGCATGGCATAAAACCTCATATACATAGTATTAATTTCACAAAACCTACGTTTTATATATCTAAATAATATTAATTGATAATTGACGACTTTTATGTGTCAGACTTGTTCGCATTATATAATATTTGAATAATATAAATAGCACATGTAAATAATACACTTTGATATTAATATTATATATTTATTTGAAATATCCAAATGCGTTTAACAAAGCGTTGTACAACATTCACAAACATCAAAAATTCTATAAAATTCAATTCAAGTCACATTGTAAATAATTGTCACGACATTTAAAGCATTTATATAATTGATCAATAGTTGTGCGGAAAGATAGTTATGGCCTATTCATTATAGATTATAAAAATAATGATATATTTGTTACATTTTTATGTTTCATTACCCTACTCCTGTGGAACTAAGATTGCACAACCTATAACCTTAAATTGTACAATCTTGGTGTTGGTTAATAAACTAACTTAACTGAATTTGAGTTTCATTTCCAGTATATAAGTTTATATGTGGAGATGTACCTCGTGTTTTTTAAGATTGTGAATGATGGCTTCTATTGCTTGATAATTTGCTGATTTTATTGTTGTCAGGCCAGAGTTACAGTTCAGTGGTCGAACGTAAGGAAGCAAAGACACTTAATACAATATGAAGTGAGAATAGACTGTGGTCTAGGGTCTAGGGTGGTCTGTGACAGAACCTATAACAGATGTATACCAATGATATTATATGTTTATATGAGTTAGATGTCGCACAAGCGCGCGGAAACTGAGGCGGCAAAATTAAGTCAATTGTAGTAATTTTGATTACGACGCGGATTTCAAGCGCAATTCTAAATATATAGCTATCCTTTTCTATATTATTTGTACCGTATTATCTGTCGCAGTAAGCATGTTTATGTCGTAAAGGAACAAAATCTGAGCACCGCGCAGTATGAATATACATCATCTTTAGTAAAACATCATTGATGTATACCGTTTGATTTTCATAACAAATATTATGATTACTTATTCAACATAGGTAGTATTAGGGCTGGGTCATAAAGTAAATAGTAGTTGAATCAATGACGCCCAGTGAAAGCCTTAAAAATCTTGTTTTTGTGTGTTGAAGGTCTTTTTGCTTGTCTATGATCTTTTCAGATGTGTCAGTTCTAAGTTCTATCGTATGGAAAAATAAAAAAATTAAAAGATAAGAAATATTTGTTGTTGCCATATAGTTTATTAATACTTCCTATTTTTAAGCTGAAGTTCAGCTTTATGACACAACTAGCTGCGCCTCGCGGTTTCACCTGCATGGACTACGGATTTCCCGCCACCTCAATTATCTCACTGAAACTATACTTTTTCCCTGATAAAAAGTATTCTAAGTGTTTGCTATTCCATTCCAAATTTCATGTAAATCTGTTTAGTTGTTTCAGTAAGAAAACACACAAACGACAAATCAGTCTAACTAGTGTCATTGATAAGGTATCAGCATACCAAGTCTCATTATTTTGGCACTTCACATTCGTGTCGATCGTAACCTGTCAGTTGTATAGAATATTTCTTGACATCGCAAACATGATGCATTGTTAAATTGCCAGACAGCTAATAAAATTAAAGTTAGATAAAAATATCTAAACAAAATACTTTAAATTCTATACCGAGAAAGGACTTCCAAAATATGCTTATTATAAATTTATAATAAGTACATATGTTTTTGCCTGCGAATTCGGCGTATTTACAGTTTCGGTATAATTAGCTATAAATCTGCATGATTTTACCTGTGATAATAGTTCAATAATTGAATTAATTAATGGAATAACGTAAGCAAGAAATTGTAAATAAAATATTTTACAAAACACGCTTATTATAACCCATAAAACATTCGGGCAATCGATACTGTAATTCTTGTTTAATGTATAGAAATATTATCTAACATCTCAGAACGGTCTTAGAGAACAAAATATGAATAGGCCATTACATGTAAGTAATAGGTATAAATAACTAACATCTAACAAATAAATATCAAAATATCTAACAAACGTCTATCAATAGATTCAATTTGAATAGGTACACTTGTTACAAAGACGAAATACATCATAGAAACATTATGGTTTTAGGATAAAATATAAAAAAGACCCCCATATCGGTTACTTATTAGTAATTTGTTAATTTGATAAGGGGTTTTCTCATATTTAAACTTTAGAGAAACGGAGAATTCTCCTGATTTGGAAACAATCAGTGCAGGTAGCACGCATGATGGTTTGTTACAGAAAGTGGCATATGACTACGGTTATCCTGTAAAAATAATTTTGAATTTGTATCAAAAGCAATAAAATTTAATATTAATTACACATAGTTGTTACTAATATTTTATGCAACACAAATTCAGACGACAATGTTTTTTTTGTTTCACACTTTTTTAGAGATTTTTTAGGGACACTATAAAAAATATTGTTTAACACGGGATACGCACCCGCATTCAACGATATTTTTATTATGAAAAGCCATGAAAGTTTAAAATAATACTTGACTATGAAAAACCTTGGTGCACATGGCGCTTATAACAGTATTGACATGGTATTTATTGGTGCACATGGCGCTTATAACAGTATTGACATGGTATTTATTGGTGCACATGGCGCTTATAACAGTATTGACATGGTATTTATTGGTGCACATGGCCGTTGTAATAGTGCCGGAATGTTATTGTCGTATACGACTGGTGTTTGCAAAAATGGTGAAGTACTGAAAACTGGTAAGTAGGGTGCTTGCAACAGCGTTGAAATACTCTTACAATTGTGCCGATATATTACTGGTGAATATTTCGCTTGCAACCATGCTGATGTACAGAGAGTAAAAATATACTAAGTAATTATCGTTTAGTTTTTATGGTCTAATATTAACTCTTATACTGTGACGTCTTAAAGGCAAATTTATACTAAATATTTAACCTTGATGGAAATGTTTCTCATAAATAGTAAATTTTTGTGAAATAATATGTTGCTTATTTTGTATTTCCGTTTCTCTAAAGGGTACATATATAAAGGGACAGTTGACATTATACATAACTGTTGATCTATATTCTAATTAAAGCGAAGGACGTATTTATTGTCGATATTTTAAGTAATTTGGTACTAATACACATCGATATACAATCTCTATTTGATTACACCAACTAGGTTTTACATCACGTTCTAAAACCTATGTATAACAAAATAAAGGTAAACATAAAATGTCAAAGATTACCAGATTCTAAACAAGTTTAGGCATAATAATAAATACCTACACAATTTTGTATCATCATTATCATCAGCATCTCAGCTATAGGATATCAAATGGTAGACATAAAAACCCCCATCCTCACAAGAACCAGTTGGAAACCACCTGCATCCAACCTCTTCCAGCGATTTTAGTCGTAATCTCAGCCATCTTGTCGGTGGAAGTCCTATGCTGGATATGCCAGCCCGAATCAATTTTTGTAAACAGATCAACATAAATATTTTTATATTAATTAGGACCGATCAAAATAACACGACTAACTAAGCTGCCTAAGACTTTGCGTAAGTCATAATATAAACTTAAAGATTTCAGAAAGTGTATACAGACATGTTTGCAACGATTGTGTATCTCCAAATGTAATAATTGAATAATACAAGAAATTACTCTATGTAAATATGAATAATACGATGAATATATAAAAATAGGCGAACGTTGGTTTAAAAATGCAGATAATTTTAAAATTATAAATAAACCATTGATAAGGTACTATTATATTATAGGTATAACCATAGTACCTACAAAAAAAAATAATTGCAAAAATCTTATAGCTGCTATATGTTTAAAGATTTTAGTGATATTTGTATATAGATATAATTTTCGGAGTAGGTAATCGCTTTAAAAGTAATGAAAAATATATTGAAAAATAAATTGTATAAAAGCAAATGCAAATATTTTGAAATTATAATTAAATTGGTTGAAAACATCATGGCATAACACTTAATCTAATTATTGGAAGACAAATATCTTAAACAAATTAAATAACGTAACAATAATTATCTCTATAAAATGTATAAATGCAACATTAAATTAAGTAACATTTTATAATTCATGATAAGTATCTCACAACCCGAATAGTTATAAACAAAAGTTTATAAAAACTCGATAATTATACTCTTTGATATAAATTTATATATATTCATAAAATATATATATATTTAGAGAGAGTCTCTCATCTGTAACGTAAAGCTCCTGATGGACTATTATATTTGGATATGTTTTTTTATTGTCATTAGTAAAAACGTAGACATTGTGTAGGTTTAATTAACAGAAAAACTTCAAAGTCTCGACGTATTTAAGAATCCTATTAATTTATTGGAAATAAATATATATTTCACAGCCATGCCTTAGTGGTACTATGTGACGTGGAACGACATCGATATTTTTTAATCATCTCAGCCATAGGACGTCCACTGCTAGACTTATGCCTCCCCCATTAATTGATTTCCACAAGAACCGGTTTAAAGCGGCCCGCATTCAACCGCTAATGGGTAATATTTTAATATATGACAATAATAGAGAACGGCAGGCTGTATACAATTAAGTATGTATAAATATTTATATAAAACAATTTTATTAAATACTTATATTATAAATCATATATTCGAAGTATTGTATACAAATATCCGTTTTAACGAATTTTCTATCGAAAATCTTAGTCCTAGCTTTCATCATTTGATTCGATTTTATTTTTTTTATTCACAATAGGCAGGCGTTTGACCACTATCTCACCTGATGCTAAGTGATGATGCGGGAATATATATACATATTCCAATGTCGACCACACAACGGCAGTTGTAAATGCAACCAATTAATACAACACAAAAAGTTTTTATCAGATATAGGATAAAATCCCCCAATTAACGCCCCCACCGAACTCTTATTTACTTTCATCATGGTATTCAATTCAAAATGTTTACTATTTTATATTTTTACAGGTTTTATTCAAGATGTAAGTTATTTCTACCTCAATATATTAGGCTGCAAAAAAGTACACGAGAAATACTCGCAAAAAGTTGAAGTAAAGTTCAAATCCCACTAGCAGCCGAATTTTTTCCTTCCAATATTTCAACATAAGTCAAAGTAAACTTTTTACGAGTATTTCCCATGTACTTTTTTGCAGCCTAAATTCAGGCTAATATGAGGCAACTCACACAACTGAATTCTATTGAAAACCGAACTAAAGTTTAGGGTCTATTTACTGGCGTGAAATCACGTGTTTTAAAAAAATACTAAATTTTTTTAATAAATATTTTGTAAAATTACTGCAACTCGGTCATTAGAAAGTATTTTAACAATACTGCTTAAGTTTTTGTAAACATAAATACATAATATCGTCACTTGTAATTTCGAAAATAATACAAGTTTTTAAAAAAACTGTACTATCGTATTATTATTATCCTGGCCATAAAGTATTTGAATCAATTAATTACTTTGTCACGGATGAAAAATATACAACGACTCAATTATGGTTTTGGTCCATTCTCAATAATAAAATACGTAAACATTTTATTACACTCCAATCGCCCAATACAATCCGTGCAAGTACAATATTCCTTACAATATAATTTAAAAAATATAGATATTAAGAGCACAGATCCAAAATAATTTCTGATATGTAGTATTCTATCTACATTAGACATTTCACTATTTAGTTGAATACCACTTTATACACACATGGCTATTTATAACATCTAAAACAGTCATTCTAATTACACATTTATTAAGTAAATATAGGTTAATAATTTTACTTTTACTTACATAAAAAGTTCTTAAACCTTCTACGACACATTAATCTTAGGCCGTCTGGCACCAATCACCAAGATATCTGCCGAATCTCGGGTCGTTAAAAAAAATGGCAAAAGTATCAGATATGATCATATATCAATCCAACGTTTTTATGGTAAGCAGTGTTTCATGGCGTATTTTTATTGTATGTATTTTTAAAACTGTTTTAATCGCGTTTTTTTTTTACATAAGTAATTATATTGATCCTGACGTTTCAAACACTGTCAGTGTGCGTGGTCAGTATATATATTATTTACATTCGTTTCGCTCGTCGATCAATGAAAAGTGTTTGATTACTTCGATCCGATCATATGATCAATATTTACACACGCGGTTAAGCATGTCCAAAGTTGTTTACTAGTAAGTATATTATTGCAATCTTCACGAAAATACTCTAGAAATAATTAATAATAGGGGCTTAAATATGAAATCGCCCTTTACAAAAATAGATAGTTAAATTGCCATTAAGCCTTCATAGTGTTATATGTTTGATGTTTGGAGAGGAAATGAAGAATGAGATATGGAAGAGACCTCTCACAAACACAGAAGCCATAATTTAAAAATAAGAAGACGAAGAAGATAACCTCCCACAAAGGTTAATTGAACTTGTTGATAAAGATAGTGAAATATTTATATTAATAGAAACTAAAATTGATATTAATCCTTCATGGTGTGATAGTTTTGATTCTCGGAGAAGAAACAGGTACCTAATGTTTAACGCACAGCGGATTTTTGGATTCATTTTCTAATGTAACTTCGACTTGAATAATGAACCACGGATGCGATCTCCCAAAAAGGTGAATTAATTAATAAAGATAGTCAAAGACGATCCCAGCCAAAAACCATAAACTACCCAGATAGTAGCGGAATGATTTAACGTCACTATACTTGCTTATGATACTAATTACAATACTGCAGCTACTACAATAACATTTGATCAATCCACTAGCTATTGGCAGCCTATAGATAACTCAAATGCTCTTACCCGCTACCAGCTGGCTCATTATAAATATATATAACATAATAATATTAAGGTTTTGAAATAACCCTCCTTCTTTCGCAGTCGGGTAAAAATGGTTCCTCATGAACTTATTTATTTGTAGAAACGTGTTTTTAAATTTGTGTTTCCTTGCTGAAACAGTACGGAAATTAAATAATATTGGAGCGAATCGAGATTATGTGAGGGAAAGTGGATTCTTTAAACGCCAAAACTGCAACCCGTTTTAGCTACTAAGCTGCAGCTAGAAATCATAATCATTATTGATACTCTGTGGTCATGCGATCTCCATTTTTTTGCAATGAGGGACGGACCATTTTTGGACATAGTAAACATATTTTTCAAATAGGCAGTACAAAATGCTTTCATACAGTTTGTCAATTGTTGTGGAGGATCACATAGGTGTAAATGATATATCAGAATGGTAAATACATCCAAACAATGAGGTATAAAATTATTTTAAATCAATATGTCGCGTACAAATTAAAGCATGAACAATTTTTTCCTAAAATGGGCAATCTTATATTCAAACCCCTTATTGAAAAAGTTGCACCACACGAGCAGAGCAAATTTGCCTAAACCATAACAATTATTACCGACGATAGTTATAGTCTTCTGAGTTATTATTAAACAATATTAATTAAAAAAATATACCCTTTTTCTAATTTGACTATAAGTAAAAGAACAGAAAAGTATCCGAAAATACAGTATTGTAAATATATAGCAGCTTAATAAACGCAAACTCCTGGACTTTCTTGTAACCAAAATGATGATATTGGTATTGGCTTTTAGTATATTAGGTACTTACAGCACCCCGTCTTCATTAATAGAAATCAAATAGCTCCTGATCACGCAAATGTAGTAGAAGTTTTCAGCTGTAAGTATAAAAAACCGTGTCAAGAACGTAAGGGTTCTGTCTGGAAGAGATCCGTATCATCGTAAAAGATACAGCACATATTACTTTTTAAATTAATCAGTATGTATTTCCATAATTAAATTTGAGTAAAATTCCAAAAAAACCTGTCCTTTGATTTTCAATTTATGATTACATATTTTGGCATAATAATAATTAAATTGTACTTATATACAATGATATTATACATCATTGCTTTATACTTTTATTTATATAAATAAAAATTAAACATCGTAACAAAATATTATTTATTTTTATATTATAATTATTTATATTATAAAATATTATTTATATTATATTACAATATCATCATCTCAGCCATATGACGTCCACTGCTGGATATAGACCTCCCCCATTGATTTCCAGAAAGACCGGTTGGAAGCGGCCCGCATACAGCCCTTGCCTGCGATCTTAGTCAGGTCGTCTGTCTACCTGGTCGGTGGCCGTCCTATGCTCCGCTTGCCAGTCCGTGGTCTCCAATCGAGAACCTTTCGAACCCAACGGCCATCAGTTCTTCGAGCTATGGGCCCTGCCCATTGCCACTTCAACTTACTAATCCGCTGGGCTATATCGGTGACTTTCGTTTTTCTACGGATCTTGATCGCGTAGGGAAACCCCGAGCATAGCCCTCTCCATAGCTCGTTATGCGACTCTGAGCCTGCCCAGAAAGCCTATAAGTCAGAGACCACCTATAACTTGAAATTAAATGATTTTAAGGATTCATTCTCATTATATTTTTAAATTATTTTTGAATGAATGCTGCTAAGAATTACTCTTAACGCTTAGCAAACTTTGTAAGTGCTTTAAACACAATTATAATTACCTAAACATATCACAGACCAAAAGAGAACGTGGGGGTTATATAGTTTGAGAAAGCTGTTCCTAAGTCTATGCTTCATTGCTTAGTATCGAAGTATAGGTTAGGTCACAAACTAAATAGAGTAGGTACTGCGGGTTAGGTATACATACCCAAGAATAGTACTTGTGAGATGACATGTCCCGCATCCATATGGAACAGAGTCTTGAGGAAGCCGATGATGTGGACAACCAGGAACACAACCCAGAAGATGCAGTACTTTTTTATAATACCACGTTTCTCCTGAAAATTATATTTGGCGTAGGTACACTATTATAGGTGGCGACAACTCATATGAAAGAGCAACGTTAGGGTAATATTAAATTCTTTTGAGAAGAGAATTCTCATATTATATGATTTTCAATATTATAATCGACTCTTATGCATGATTTTTATAAGTGTACCAGCTGAACCCCGTGGTATGTCCGCGCTGACTATGGTTTTGCGGTTAACACAGTTATCCCACAGGAACCATATTTTATCAGGACAAAAAGCAGCCTATGTCCTTCTCCTAGGTCCCATCTATTTATGCCAATTCATCAGACAGAGGTAAATATTTTAATACGTTATTAGATTGTTGTTGTATCTCAGAGGAACCATCAATTTCTTCGGAATAAAAAGTAGTCTTTGTGCTAATCCATTTTATAGGGTACTACATTCTGAGTTTTATTGAAATATATCAAGTCGTCAAGAAGTGAAGTGACATGCACAACAACTTTCCCATTTTTATAATAATATGATGCCCGCGACTTCGGACGCGTGGTATTCATTATTCATTCAATTAATCCTATATTTTGACCAGGGATATAAGCTACCACCATAAAAAAATTCATTTAAATCGGACCAAACAGACAGACAAAAAGACAAATAAAAAAATCTAAAAAATTCTAAATTACTTCTATTTCACTTCTTACATTTTTCCCCGTCGGTCGAGAGAATATCTTACTAATATAAACGCAAAAATTTGTAGGAATGTTTGTTACTCAATCACGCTCAAACGGCTGGACGGATTGGGATGAAATTTTGTATGTAGTATGTGTGTGTGTATATGTATGTAGATATTTCAGGTCCCGGAATGAAACTTAGGCTACTTTTCATCATCATCATCAACCATCACCACGCGGGTAAAACCGCGGGGCGTAGCTAGTAAGTATATAGAATTATCCTACCTTGTGAACTGCCCAAACAAACAGCAAATCGAAAAAGAACTTAACGAACAGCAACACGACCAACAACGCTACGATGGTGTAGACTACTGAAGACATTGCAGCCTCGCCGTCCTCTCGTTTAGCTTGAATCTCAGCCGCACTCTTGATGTCCACAGCCAGCGTGATAAGGAGTACGCCCATGACAAACGTCAAAATCTAAAATGCAAAATGTGGTAGCCTTAAAAAAATAAAGTCCGTAAAGATTTTAAAAAAATATATTTTTATTTATTTATTTTATCACTCTCAGACTCCCGCACTAGGATTCCCTGTGTCGCGGGAGGCATGGACACACACAATCACAACACACAAACAACCAAGACCCGGGACAAACACCTACACTCATCGCACAAATGTTTGCCCCTGCCGGGATTCGAACCCAGGGTCCCGGAGACACAGAAGTCATGTCACTGACACTGACCACTACGCCACGGCGACCGTCAAATATAAAGGGTAGGAAATGCTACTGTTTATAACGACAAAAAAAGTAATTTAATTTAATTGAGCGAGTTAGAGATTGTGCAGAGTTCGGGGTGATTAAGGGTGTACAATATACCATGTCATCGTGGAATGTGTCCGGAACGAAGCCGAAGGCGAATATAGATGTAAAGAAACTCGGCATATAATAATTAACAATATTGTTAGCTGTCCTTTATCAGAAGGAGCGAGAAGGCTATACAAACTTGTTAGCATATGCTTATGACGTAGATGTTTGTTTACTTAGTGTGTGCTATAGGAGTGGCATGATCATAGATCTCACTCCTTTTAATAAATAAAGATTGAAAATAAAGAGCTAGTGGTGTAACGAGGGAAAAAGAAGGTGAAACGAGATTACGAGTACATATTACGAATTCGACAAGTTATTTCACATTTTTGAGAGGTGAGGTCGGTTCCATTTTTTGGTAAATAATTTTTTTTTAACCTTTTCAGTGACCTTTGCTACCCACGGGATTAAATGTCACTATGTATATTCTCTGATGTCTTCAACCGCAACTATAGTATTGTCGAGGTATGCGTAGCACTTTTCAGTTATTGGAGTGTAACTCAAAAACTGCTTATCCGATTTTGATGAAATTTAAATGAGACTACCATGGAAGTATACTTCAATATCGAACGAATCAAAATCGAAGCATACTCAATCAAACAAAAAAGAATCACCAAATTCGGTTGATAACGAACGAAGTTATCCACTTCGTCGAACACACATAAAATACATTTTAAAAAAAAACATATACTCGGTTGAATTGAGTAACCGTATTTTTTTTAAGTCGGTTAAAAATACAACTTTTCGGATTTTTCCCCAAGTCAGATAAAAGCCCTCTATGGGTACAGTCCATTAAATTATCCGTACCTACCCTCAAAACTCCTTCTTGGAGAAGAAACATGTCATAGTCGTAGAGCGTAGAGTTAGTCAGTCAGTCAATGATTGGCAATTTAGCTTTATACATAATAATTATATATTACTAGCGGTCCGCCTCGGGGGGCCTAAAAAAATTCTAAATTTAAATTATAAGGATCCCTAATTAAAAAAAAAATATAGCCCATTTCACCCATGGATGGCTTCACAACAGTAAAATCATTTTTCAAATCGATTCAGTAGTTTCGGAGCCTATTCAATGCAAACAAACAATGAAATCTTTCCTCTTTATAATATTAGTATAGATAAAATAATAGTATAAAGAGTTGCTACCTATAACATACAATAACATATTTTTATTATATGCTCGAAAACATTAGCATATTAAAAATATAACACAACTAGAATAATAATTCTAATGCTGACAGCATTGCCACGTTAAATATAGCAATGTTTAATCTTTAAGCAAGATAAAGACCAGCATTTAGGTCAATAGTAGCACTAAACTTGTTTACTTAGGAAATGTTCAGAATAGGCGCCAGCTGCTGAAGTCGATATTTGCCAAAAGACATTAACAAAATAGAAGCAACTGAAGAATTATGTCTTACCGCGTTTACGATTCCCATGACCATACATCCCGTTCTCAAACCGAAGATACAGCAAAACTTGTCAAACACAGGTAGTTCCATTCTAGCCTGAAATCATATTGAACACAATGTGTGTAATCTCAAAAAATATACTTATATGAGTTATATGGAATGGATTTCATGTTAACCAACACCCCTGGCTCTATGAAGAAATACATTACATATTTATTTATTTTTTTATTTTTTTTATTTATTTTATTTATTAACATTCACACAAGGTCTTCAGGTCCCAAACTAGGCAGAGCCTGTACTATGGTAACCTGATGATTGATATATATACTTAAATACATATATTTTATATAAAGTCATATCTATTATTCCCGCCATCCTTCACCCATATTTTCGGACAATTTATTTAGGTATCTCTTATTTTATTTCATGCAATATTTTTTCCGTCGGAATTATTCTATACACATAAATGTGTGTGTAGCATTATTTTAATTGACAGTTACTTTGGAACATTTTTATTAACCACAGATAAAATCTAAGAATTAATAATACAATAATTACACACTAAATTTCATATTACTATACGAGTACTTACCATAATATTATGTACAGTACAGAAATTGACAGCACTAGAAGTTTCACAAAACTAAGAAGAGAAACGGAACATTTTTTGGTTTAGAGTGATGTGACGAGTAGCACATCTCTGGCGACGAGAATCGAGTCAGCTCAGCTGTTAAGGGGACGCAAGTAAAATAATATTCACTAACAATAATTGGATTAATATGTCCGTGTTTGTATTGTGATTATATTGTTATAATTATCTAAATTATATCTTAGTTATTTATATATTTTTCGACTAACTACGTTCATTCTTATAAAGTTGTAAGATTTAAAGTAGATTGTATTGATTTCGTTTGATCGGTCGAGACTTCGACGGCTTGCTTGTGATTTGTTCAAGGACTTGACCAATCACAAGCAAGAGTATAACAGTGGGGGTAAGCGAACAGACAACGCATTTTGGAAGTATGCCGCCATTCGTTTTCCGAAATTTGTCTGAGTAACTTGTATCGTGCCGCTGTAGGCTTTGTTAAGTAAGATTGTACCTCTAAATATATATAGCAATAGCAACTAAAGCAATAAAGCTGATTTTCAAGTTCACAAAGAGTGTTTTTGATTCAAAGTCCTTGCTTCTGAGTGTTAAACCAGTACGGTTAATAATATTATATTGGAAAAAATATTTTTCTAAATTTTGACATGAAGGGTAATGCTTAGCATAAGGTCCAGAAGCAGAAGTGACATTACAAGAAGATTATGCTTTAATATTTCTTTTTGAACAAAGACTAATTAAACCTATCCTACTATTATAAATGCGAAAGTTTGTGTTCATGTGTGTATGTTTGTTACTTCTTCACGCTCAAAGGACTACACCGATTTCAATGAAATTTGTTATGGTGATAGTTTAAACCCTGGATTAATTGAGATAGCGGGAAAACCGTAATCCACGCGTGTAAACCGCGGGGCGACACAAGTTAAAAATATATATTGCCACAAATTCTGTTAATCACTTGAAATACTTCACAATGAAAAAGCTCTTATTAAATGTATGCTAAAATTCAATTTCGTATACCTTCTCTTTCCTCCATACAATAGTATCTCTAATATTGAACGAGTTTTATTCAATTGCTGGCAAATTGAGGGTAGTGTTAATGGGCACGAAATAAGTTGTGACTTATTATATTATCTAATACTAGCCGTAATTATTATGGAAATATCTAATTTTAGAGTTGTTATTGATAAGCGTCAGACTAATTTGGACTTCATCGGAACCATATAAGAACTTATCTCACTTATTTTATTTTATAGAATTTTAGTTTAGTTGAGCTAGCTTAGTTTGGGAACGGAACTCGTTGCCCGTATCTGTATTTCCCGATACGTACAATCTCAGTCTTCAAGTCACGGGTGAAGACACTTTCTAAGTATACGTGCTACACCCTCGACCACGTCATCGTTTAACATTACGCGAGACAGTAGTCAAACGCAAGTTTATAATAATTAAAAGAAAAGAAAAAAGAACATGAGAATCACTACCATTGTCCTCATGAATTTTCCTAAAATGTGAGTGAAACACTAGACTAAAAACTTAATTATATATGAATATAAAATATTAAATGATAGTTAGTTGTAATTGAACAGTAATTAAATTTTTTAGTGAAAATATATTTTCGAGTAAAAATATGGTAGGTAGGTACCATATTTTTCCTATATCAAAAATTCTCGTGGTATCGAGAAATGCTCTTGAACTGTGTCTAACAACAGAAGAAATAAAATTAAAAAGGTTAAAGTACTGTTCACCAAAATTTAAACGTCCGATTATTAATTAACCGTTTGTTAACTCTATGGTAAAACTGTATGACCGACGCGCGACGGTTAAATTGATAATAGGACGTTTTAAATGTTGGTGAACAGCAGCCTTAAAAATTAATAAGTAACTTTTTTTAATCCCGTAGGTCTTCTTTTTTTTAAAAAAAAACCATTACGTGTGCATACAAGCAAACCCAAGTAGGAGAGCACCAACTCGAGGCTTCTAGGTATGATGCCCCTTAACGGGGAGGCTGCGAAGACAACCTGCGCAGTAGCGCCGCTCCCCGATCGATAGCGATTCTTCCCGATGGCCGATCTCAACACCAACGACACGACTAACAAAAGCAATAGGTACTTCTTTTTAACCGACTTCCAAAAAAGGAGGGGGTTCGCAATAATACACGTATGATTCTTATTTTATGTTTGGTTGTATGTGTACCTGTGAACTTTCTACTGGGTGAACCGATGATGATTCTTTTTTATTTGAACGCTGGTGCTTCCCGTGTGGTCCATTTAAATTTCATCAAAATCAGTCAAGCGGTTTTTGAGTTCCACTACAATAACTGAAAAGTTTTTGGTCGTTTACTTGGACGACTTTCTAATTGTGGGTGAAGAAATCGGTGAACGTACACAATGATAATTGATCCCGTGAGTAGCAGTCACTGAAAAGAGTGAAAAAAAATTTGAGGGTCAGTGACCATGTGGTCGAAGATGTTATTACGCTAGACCGAAAATGCTCAGTGCTCTCAAGGACTGCTGCCTGAACGCACTAAGTGTTTGTTTACAGTACTTCAAACTTGGGGGTGATAGCTAGCCCGTCAGGTACTCGTAAGTAGCCTAGCTCCATGCTGCGAGTTTAATAACGGTGTTATCATCACCGGAAGCTCAAGCCGTTGTTGGGGATCAAACCAGCGTCCGTCGATTTGACAGCCGACGCTCCCAAAGCTGAGCTATCATCGCTTATAATCTTTATCTAATTGATATTACTTTCCTACTTAGTACCTAAATGGGCTTTCAAATTTTAAAATCTGTCACGACATAGTGTATTTAGGCAGCTCTTTTCTTACGTGCCAGTTGACATTCTAGGTCTGAGATAATTCTATCTTCACTACCTTCGACCAAACCTTGAACACTTCGAACACTTCGACCAAAAGCGATAATATATGTAATGAGTATATTATAAGAAGCTTGAACGTAGCACGTGTTAAAGTGAGAAAGCAAGTGAATAAGTTGAAAGGGAATTTTGGCTTAGTGTTGGGATGATGGGATCTGGACAAAAGAAAGAAAGAGGAAACGCGATTGGAACTTTCGTTTTTACCTAGAGTGAAAAATATTGCAATATTCTCAAAAAAGAACCTTATTCATGCAAAAGATGTTTGTTAATCTATTTATTCAAATTTATAAATTCTGTTCGCTTCGCCTGGTATTTATGTACATAGTTATAAATCTATGCAAACGAATTTTTAAAAGTAATTTTCACCCCTTCCAAAACGTCGGACTACTTTAAAACTTTACACACATTTCAACGATCGATGATAATGCAATAATTTAATCAGTTTTCCCCATATTTCTTGGCAGGATAACTAGTTCTTTCAGATTCAATAACATATTTATATAAGAAATATTACAATTAGCTACTTCTTTTAGCCATTTGTTGCCGCAAATATGAATAACAAATTGCCCTTAAAACATATCATATACAATTATACATTATAGTAAATAAATCAAGGATAGGTTTTTCAACACGTACACGTGTTTAGTATTAATTTATTACGGTACGGTTTTCCCGCTACCTCAATTATCCCACGAACTATACTTTTTCCGGAATAAAAGTAGCCTATGTGTTAATCCAGGGCTTAAACTATCTCCATACCAAATTTCATTGAAATCGGTGTAGCCGTTTGAGCGTTAAGAAGTAACAAACATACACACTATTCTTACGTTCACACAAACTTTCGCATTTATAATATTAGTAGGAGTAGTAAATTTCGATCGGGTCGTGTCAATGGATGTAAAATTTTCCCAATATCGTTGTATCTACGGGACATTTTATGTTCATTTTATGAGCCGTATGGTGGGAGAATAGATAACAATGTACCATTTGGAGACGCAGGTAAGAAATGTTCTTTCAAAAGCTGTAGGTAACAAAATCCATAACAGTGACTTAACTGACGACATCTGCTCTACTCACATTATTAATCTGCCGCTATAAAAACCTATGCGTATTAGTGAAATCTAATTTGTACTTTACATTTAAAAATCAGCAATATTATTGTAACTGTAAATTACACGCGTAGCATATTTGCATACTACATGGGCACCAAGAGGAGGGTGCTAAATTAGGAAAATTGTTTAATTTCATAGGCTTCTTTCAAGTGCACTCGCCTTCTGATTAGTCGCCGAATTCACATTAGGTTAGTCAACGGAGTGCTCGAATTTTAAATCTTTTATATTATGTTACTCGCTTGTGAATAACACAGAACTTTCCTGACAGAAATCGACGAGCAAGACTAGCGATTGACAGCTGCTAGTGTGGTGAAATCATCGTCTGATTTAGATAGAAATTATATACCTATTTAAATAAAAATAATATGGAAATTTTATTTAATGCAAATGTTTGAATTTTAAACATTAATAAAATTACAAAGTGATTTAAATAGACTAAATATAAACTACAATAAGTACCTACTTATACACAAACTTAAATATGTACTAAAAAATTATTAATTATCATCATGCATTAGTTTCAATCACATTTGGTGGTTGTCTCCAATGATATTATATGTTTATATGGGGTAGATGTCGCACAAGCGCGCGGAAACTGAGGCGGCAAAATTAAGTCAATTGTAGTAATTTTAATTACGACGCGTATTTCAAGCGCAAGTGTAAACATATAGCTATCCTTTTCTATATTATTTGTACCGTATTATCTGTCGCAGTAAGCATGTTTATGTCGTAAAGGAACAAAATCTGAGCACCGCGCAGTATGAATATACGTCATCTTTAGTAAAACATCATTGGTTGTCTCTTCGAAAAAAATGTGAACCGAATGTGGTTGAAACTATACTCGGAACCGTCTGACTAATTACGTGAGTAATTCCCGTGTTTTATACATTCATAATGTGTCAAAACCTCATCAGTTTTAATAACGAAAATGCATTATGATTATTCTACACAGCTAACGCTAAAGCTTCAGGCAGGGCCACCTATGCTATTCTGTACTATTTAATGTATAATAACAATAAAGAATTTGTATTTGTTATAGAACAGATACTACGGCTTAATTGTAACAATATTTCGTGAAAATCAAACGTCCTGCACAACTCCTAGCCCGATTGAGACTAAAGCAAGATAGGTGCATGAACCTAACTTTTGCGGTCCAGGCTTGAGGATCTCTCCTTCTTAGATGTCATTGTATTAAAATAAATTGTTATATTTCAGCGACGATTAACTTTAGTAACGTATGGCATTAAGTTTTTAACCGACTTTAAAAAAGAAGGTTACTCAATTCGACTAGTATATTTTTTTAATGTGTGTTCGCGTTTCCCTTTTTCGTTTATGAACCGATTTTGATAATTCTTTGATAGAGAGATTTTTTTTTGATAGAGTAAACTTCCGAGGTGGTCCTATTTAAATTACATCAAAATCGGACAAGCTGTTTTTGAGTTACACTCCAATAACTAAAAAGTGCAACTCATACCTCGACGATAAGTTGCGGTTGAAGACATCGATGCACATACACAATAACAATTGATCCCGTGAGTAGTAAAGATCACAGAAAAGGGTAAAAAAAACAATTTTTTACCAAAATATGGAACCAACTTCAACACTCAAGTGTAAAATAACTTGTCGAAGTCGGTACCATGAGCCAATATTGTGATGATAGTTACTTTTGTGAACTATCATAGTACCGACTTCAACAAGTTATTTTACACTTTTGAGTGTTGAAATTTAAATTTTTTGGTAAAATTTTTTTTCAACCCAGCATTTAAAGTTATCAGCTGTCAGGGACACTCGAAATGCTACCATTAATTTACTATAAGTCAAAGTTGAGCCAACACATCTTAGTGCTAACTCGCTAAGCTTATATGAATAGAGTAAAACACCAAATTTTTCCGAACTCAGTTTTAATTGACAGATCTATTTACAGACTATAAATAAGTGAAAATATACAACTATAAACACTACAAATTCTGAGAAAAACCAGCTGGAAAAACACTTAGGCTTGCGCCAACCAATTATCCGAGTTTTCGCCTAATTTAATTTATCTCGATTAAGTTTATCTCGGAATTAATCATCAATTTACATACTAATACTGTGATATAATCAGAGTATCTCGGACAATTTGATTGGTGAAAGTGATATACTACGTGTGTATATACTAAGATTATATTATTATTATTAAGTAGATTTATATTATACAATCACTGTTTTTTGAACTTTATACTTTTTCTCTAATCATCTTTCGGGTGATTTTCCTCGTCAGATTGTTTTCACAGCCATTGTCAACCAAAATCCAAAAAATAGCTGTAATAGCTACGGCTTGATATGAATTGATTACGCCAAACACACTCAAAACGTTACTGCTGGGATGATCTCCTAAAATATTAGGCAGCACATCGGTCATAAACACCTGCGCTTGCGCTTGCGCTCCCGATATACTTAGCAGTACAAAAAAAACAATACACGTTCTTAAAACGCTTACATGTCTCTCCTTTTTCGTTACAATCTCCTTCAATATTCTACAAAACATTATCAAATTCACGGTGAGGATAAAAAACTTCAAGGCAGCGAAGATCTTATAAAAATAGGCGCACAATGAAAAGTTTGGATCAAAATACATTAAAACGGGACACACGGCGCCTATTGGAAACGTTGCAGCCCAAATCGATACTGACACTAAAGTGAAATTGAACTCATTTGTGTCATATACATTGACCACTTTGTTATATAAGTTCTTGGTGAACACAAACATCCAGCATATAAGGGCAGCTTCCATCTGGAAATAGATCGAAAAAAGCACGCTGCAAATAACTGATTTCGAGAGCATGTTTGTCACAGCATACTCGAACATCACGTTCAGGATCCTGGCTATCGTTAACTGCATCAGGAGCTTCTGGTCCAACTTCCTACTACTTGGTATCATGATGAAGATCACTATTTGTATCATCAGGCTGAGCACAGACAGAGAAAATCCTAATATCCAAACGATTTCTATTTCCGTTAGAAGCCGTTCTCCCGTCATTTTTATTTTTGTTTATTAAGCACTTCACCAATGATTTATTGTCTTAAGTTCATAATATTGTTATTTTGTGTACAGTTTGTTCACCTATATGTTTATTTTAGTCTCAAACGATATAGGTTAATCGTTTCGTTTATGTGACAGTTTCCTTAATACTAAGGAAGGAAAAGCAAAACGTGTAGTTAAAATGCAATTAGTAAGCGTTAATACTGTTAGTACCTTTACACTTCAGTGTGCAATTTGCGTCATCATTGTGTTAGTCACATACAAAACGAAATGTGGTGAGTAATGTTATTGTCAGGAGCCCCCTGGGCTTATTTCCGCTGCACAAAATCGGATCACTATGTGTCAACTTGCGTACGTCAATTCTCCGTGAAGTTTGATCTTTTAATTTCACAGCATTTTGGTGTAGGATCATTAGCTGATTACTAACGGTCGTCGTGGCTGTGATCATCGCCACTGATTTTGAAACCGCGACCCCGGGTTCGAATCCAGTCTGGGGCAAACATTTCTATGATGAGTATAGAAGTTTGTTCTCGGATCTTGAATGGTTGCGTATTGTGATTGTGTCTCCATGCCTCCCGCGACACAGGGTATCCTAGCGCGGGCGCGTGAGTGTGAATGAGTTTGTTTGTTGAATTCATATTAACATTAAGTATATTGTTTGTCTGTGAGTAGGTCGTCTTTACAAGATGTATTTATTGCCATAAAAGTGCTAAGTACTTCTTAAGCATTTCTAAAGTATAAAAGCAATATTAAAAAAATCAGTGTACCAATTCTACTACTAAACACAACAATATTTTTAATATTTTAAATCAACATGCTCCAGGATTAATCCCGTCCTCTCCGCCTGTAAACACCCGTGAGCCTCTGTAATATCATTGGCACCTGTTATGCCCTTAAATTAATTAAGCTAAATGAATTGAAAATCATTTATTTCAAATAGCAAGGACTTCCCCGCGACACAGGGTATACTAGTGCGGGGGTATGAGTGTGTGGAAAAAAAAGGAAGAAAAAATTTTTCAATGGTTTGTAAATACACAACACGTTATTAGGGACTTGATATAATGACTTATCTTAATTTATTTTTAAACGTGAATACAATTGGGTAAAAACAAACAAATAAAGTAGGTTTTAGTAGATGATATAATCAGTCATGTAAGTAATATAACAAAGTTATGGAAATTTGTTAGCTTCGAGATGTCCAGTGTTAGTGGATGGGGGTTAGTTCCTGTAAAACAGAAATTGTACGTTACTTATAGTCAAATTGAGCTATTACAATGTGACCTATGAAACCTCATATCAGAATATATTTCTGTATTTAAAATGTAGGCATTTCAAATACAGAAATATATTCCGATAGAAAACATGGCTAAATAATCTTATATTGGAATTACACTTTTTTTTTTCTTTTCTCAGCCATGTGCGTCTACTGCTGGACGTATGCCTCCCCCATATAGGGGGGATTTGCCAATACTCGCCACGCTTGGCAGGCGGGATGGCGAGCGCAGTATGATTTCCGATCCTTAGAAGGCGCTGCTGCCCACCTCCTGTAATTACACTATATATCGTCTTATACTATGTATAACGAAATTTAGGTACTATTTTATACACCTTTACTATCTGATTCCTGCCCGAGTTCCGATAGTTACAACTCCATACTCATTGAGCGTTCTTACCTGTGTTAGGGGCATGCCCTGAGAAATTTTCACCTCTTATAAAATAACGAAGTTCTGGCCACTATTCAATGTGGATATCTAAAACGTGAATTCAGAAAAAAATACATCTCGTGCTTTACACATAAGGCCTAATCCAAACAGGAAACCAGTAACTAACGTGTTGCCAGTGTTGCCAGCAGCGTTGGCAACCCAGTTGAACCTCGGGCGCCCGTACTCTCCCCAGCGTGCCGCGTACGACACAGCGTGGTACATGTAGTGCTGCTCGTGTGTGTTGTGGAACAGGTGTGCGAATGGACCTGGGACGAAACATCTATGTAAATATATCTATTTTTTTTCTCTTTTCACACTCATACTAGATTCCTTGTGTCGCGGGAGGCATGAATGACTAGTCGGTTGGTGCAGCAGGCAGAGTGCTACCAGCACTCTGCCTTCTGAGCCGCTGGTCCCGGGTTCGATTCCCGGACAGGTCAAACATTTGTGTGTATGACATACATAACATGTCTGTTTGACCTGTGTCTGGGTGTGTATATGTATATATATATCAGTCATCAGGTTACCATAGTACAGGCTCTGCCTAGTTGGGACCAGAAGACCTTGTGTGAATGTTAAAAAAAAATAAAAAATAAAAAATGATATTGACTATAAATCTGCTTTTAGTATGCAGAATTAGCATAAGCATATTCAGCCCTAAATTTTTCCCACTGGCGGGACGCAGCCGTTCCTCCTGCCACGCTGACTAATGCGTTTTGGCAGATAGGCCAGCCCAATTGTAGTGGTAAGTGGTCATACGCTAGATCTAAACAGTACTAAAAAATGTCAAAGTTTTCAGTCTTAATTTCCTTCAACATAGCCTCTTATCCTTAAACAACTGGGACCAAAGGCTTAACGTGTCCAAAGCATGGAAGCGGTCTGTTAAAAATGTCACTAGCGATCACCCACCCAAGGTATAACCGAGGAGTACGTTACTCAACGCAATTGTCCGGTTAAGAACGCATGCGTACAGTCTACTACGAGCGCTTCCATAGACAATGATGAAATGCGGTCTCATTAGAATTAATTATTATTAGTACCTCTAGCATAGACCGCCACATCACCGCCCCCATGACTGTTCTCATCCAACCTGATGCCCGCGACCTGTTCGTATAGAAAATCGTCGATGTCCTCAGTACTGGGGTCTCGTCTCTTCACCTCTCCATCGGTATCTGCATAGTAGTGCATAGAGCCTGGCCCCCCGGTGCCGTAAGAAAGAGTTGTGTAGTTGGTTCTGTCCCAGGGTGATGCTTGAGCGATACCTGGTAGAGTTTTTAAAATTCAATGCATAATTATCAAAGGAATAAAATCTGCTCCGCAAAAAACATTTGATAGTCGTAGCCAAATCCGCAATTTTACAGTAATATTTATAATTTTACTTTCGATCCCCACTGAAGGCTGGAGCTTCCGTTAAAGGTAACACCTTTACCAAATTCCCTGCGTGGTCTTCGGGTACTTTCGAATACCAGCCCAGCTCCCTTAAGTTTGAGAAACTGTCACCAAATACACAATGTCTTCAGGCAGCAGTCCTTAAGAGCCAGTAAATATTCTAGGTCTAGCGTGTTAACATCTTTGACCACATCGTCACTGACCATGAATTGAGATAGTGGTCAAACAATAAATCTATTAAGTATGTTAAAATATCTGACCATGATCGGTTTTGCAATAGATCGATGTAAATGTACTTAGAGTACATCCATCAATCGCTCTACTGGGTTTATCATCAAAGAGCTTGACTCACCTGGTCGAACATATTAGAACCGTTCATATTCTCATCAGTAATAGAATTAGAAATTCGCACAAAAATGTCGAATGCTCGTGATGAATAATCATGCTCCTTACCGAAGATATCAGAACCTCTGTCCTGGTACCCGTTAATAGACAAGGTGTGAGTGTGGTCAGCTGTGACTACAATGAGGGTGTCTTCATCATTAGTGATGGAGGCCGCGAGACGCACAGCATCATCGAAAGCTGAAGACTCGTTGATGGCTGTTTTGGCGCGACCACGGTGATGTGCCATGTCTATATTACCGCCCTCGACCTTAAAAACAAAGAAATATTATAAAAAATAATAAACAAACAATTATCACACGAATATCACACAAAGAATCACACTAACATCACACTTTAGCATTAATAAATGCGTAAGTTTGTGTGTATGTGTGTTTGTTACCTTTACGTACCCGTCTGAAAGACTTGATGGATTTGAATGAAATTCGGAATGCATATCCTTTTATCTTGGATTAACAAATAGGCTACTTTTCATCCCGAAAAAATTTATGGTACCTCTGGGATACAACAAAATCCTAATTAATATTATAAATGTCCCCGTGGCTCAGTCGACAGTGGCATGACTTCTGGTCCTCGGGAATCCTGGGTTCGAATTTCGGAAGGGGCAAATATTTATGCGATGAGTGCAGGTGTTTGTCCCGGGTCTTGGGACGTACCCTTCATGAGAATAGTTTATGAAGGGCAATTATCATTGAACTAAATTTGATTACATTTGCTAAAAATTCTCGTGGTAACGAGAAATGACCTTGAACTGTGTCATGCACCAGAAAAAAGGAAATTAAAAAATCTACTAATGTGAGTTTGAAAACTATCGCGAGTTTCTTCCATAATTGTAATGTAACAAACCGACTAGGACTCACGTGGTAAACACTGGAAAATTACTCTCCGACCAGTTTCGAACTTATTTGCAGTTCTTCATCTGGGAGTTATGATCGTGCCAGGCGTCGGAGAGTAATTTTCCAGTGTTTACCACGTGAGTCCTAGTCGGTTTGTTACATTACAATCTACTAATGTGTTAGTATATTTTTTTGAGCCCGGAGGTCATCTGTGAAGAGCGCTCAGGATTTATCCCACCCCTTCTGCCTGTAAACACCCGCGAGCGTCTGTAATGTTATAGGCACATCTTAATACCTTAATACCTATTTATATGTTACGTACCATAAGGAAAAATCCATTGTTATTCTTCTGCAGTACTTTGATGGCAGCCTCAGTCATGTCTACTATGGACGGCATACCTTCTGGACCCTGGTCTCTCTCAAATTCGTACTTAAGATGCCCGTTGGCGAATATACCTAAAAAAATCCTTTCATTTCAAATACTTGATTGTTCATGAAATTTCTATGGGACCGATCTGAATGTATTCCTATTTCAATGCAAGAACGATATCTCAAAACGGGTTAAGAATGACGGAGTAATGAAGCGACTATTTACCCGTGTAAAGTTTTTTTTTTTGTTGTATATACAGAAATACTAAGCCAATTGTGATGCAATTTTTATGGAACCAACCTAAAAGTATTTCATATCCAATGATCAACGAACCTTTTAAAATTCTACAAATATTATAAAGGCTAAAGTTTGTATGTATGTGCGTATGTTTGTTACTCCTTCCCGCTCAAACGGCTGTACCGATTTCGATGAAATTTGCTATGAAGAGAGGTTAGGTTAGAGAATAACACATAGGTGTTATTCTAGGGTCTAACCTATCTTGATACAAGTAGCAAGTACAATAAAGTCTATACTTTATTGTACTTGCTACTTTTATCCCGGAAAAGTTTAGTTCCCGTCATTCATAAATGACAAGAGTCACGTTTTCGTCTATGTACGTAAGCTGTCATCTACATTAGGGTTTATAGCCCTACAAGCGATGTACTTAAGCTCACATTACGAGTAAGTGTGTTGAAAATATTGTTATTATATGTTACTGGTTTGTTACCTATTGATAGAGATGGTTTATATTTGATAACAATATTATTGACAGCTTAACTCCGAGATAGGGATCGATATTACGACTGTCTGACAGCCAACTTTAACTATTCCGAGACTTATCACTGCAAACCTCCTATTTTAGAAGACGATTAAGTTCAGAAACAGCAACTTACCAAACAGGTAATCCGTATCATCAACATTCATTTCACTGAGCTCCCTATTGTTGGTTACATAGCTGTATCTGAGGCCGCGGCTTTGTTTGTCCTGGATGTAGGAGTTGATGAGATCTCTACCATCCTGGCTCCTGCAAGACCAGGTGTCCAGGGGATCAGCGGGTGTTCCGGCAGAATTAGATACCAGCACCTGCCTGCCGCCTCCAAGAATCACCTGGATGTGGAGATATTGCATAGGATAAGTCAATCAGTTGTTTGCCAACATAATTGAAACATGAAAGGTTTTTTAAGCTATACCATTTTAATATATTCTATTATTATGAATGTACACCTTGTATCACTTTTTGTGACTCCTTACTAAGGTTGACTGGAAGAGATCGCTCTCAGCGATAAGTCCGCCCTTTGTACTGTATTGTTAGATTTTAGATGTATTTTTGTATTGTTTTTCCTTGTGTGTACAATAAAGTGTATTGTATTGTACTTGCGCCCCGCAGTTTTACCCATGTGGACCATAATAATTCCTTTACCTATTGCGAATATTTTATTTTTATAGATATGGATAGTGGTCAAACGCTAGAATAATCACTAATGAACTACGAACAATGCTTCACCGTCAGTGACGATGTGGTCGATGACACGCTAGCTCTAGAATATTTACTGGCCCTCAAGGACTGCTGCCTGAGCACACTATGTGTTTGGTAACCATGTTAATGCCTGATGTTTAGTAATGATGGGTTAAAAGATGGGATTAGAAAAAACGTGATAAATGCAGGAACACAAAAAAACAACAAATTCCATATGAAATTGCCACCTTCGATAACCTAACGCTCGTACTATAATTGTAAATTCGAATTATTCAAGAGATGTATAGCATACCTGAAGATCCCTTCCAGGCCAGTCCTCGATCAGCTGTCTGGCAATATCCTTGCACTGTCCACTGTCGGGTGTCGACGCCATGTTGGCTTCGCACTCCCATCTCCTGTCAGGACTGTGCGCGTACAGAGGAGCAGGTGTAGCGTGGGTCACTCGCATCGTCGTCACAAAACCTGCAAACGAGATACAACGTTTTGGATAACGAGCTGAGAGAAAAGTAAATTATATTTCCGTAATTTTGTTATTAAGCCTTTAGCAATTATAGACTAGCGGTGTAAGCATCATGTGACAACATGACGGGCGCTGGTCTGATTTCCATCTCAAATCGAGCTTTCAGTGAAGGACGAATCATTATCGAATCTACAGCATGGTGATAAGGTATTTCCTTGTATACAGGCCGATGTCGTAAATAAGCCCTATATATGATCATTTCCAAAACTCATTATGCGAGCTTGAGCTTGCTTAGGAGAATCAGTTAGTGACGACTTGGTGATTGACCATGCGGGCGTAAAAATAAATAAACCCTAAACATGGCCATTTCTATAGCTCATTATGCGAACTTGAGATTGCTTATGAAGTTCATAGAGACTACTGGGTACTTAGTGGGTGGGGCTACTGTCCGCAACTACGTCGTCTGATCGCCAATTTCGCGTGAAGTCGGGTCGTCAATTCAGTCAATCTTTTGATCCATATTGTAAACATAGCTTATCTTACGAGCAGTAGCACTCTATGTGGAATTTTTCCCGGGAAAGTACTGTCACCATATCTCTTTCTACCGCCGGACAGTAGTCTTCGCATTACTGTGTTCCGGTTTTAAGGGTGTAGCTTCCGATGATATTACAGGCACATGACACTTGCCAACTTTATGTCTTAGAGTGACGGGTGCAGTGCAGTACTTTACGAATTGTATCTGTCTATAGGCACAGGCTACCTACGACTTAACATCATGTGGGTATTTTGCTGGTTCCGTTCCCTTACCCCATAACAATAAAAAAAAGATAAGCCTTTTGATATCCGACGGAAATCTTTGAAACACATTTAGTCCATTAGTTATTTTGTGTTGCAAGTTATCACTCAAATCATTCAAATGTTTACACGTATCCATTATCTGTACCTAGTTGATGATATCTTTCAGATTACATCTGTGTACAAATTAATCTAATAAATACCGTTACAGTGATATGTAAACAATTAAATTACGCTAGATAACAAACCAGTACTAATACTTTTAAGATAATTCTAATTTAAGATTGCCGTTGAGCATCTAGCGAATTTACAAAAATACATACATTGAGAAGAGTATAAAAATATTAAAGAGGGAGACCTGTACTATACAGGTACTGTGTTTTTTTTTCACTAGCCTAACATCACGTACATGTAAAAAATAAGTAAATAATTATTATGTATTAAAGATAAAGATAAATATAAAATTATGTAAGGCAACAGGGTTATGCTCAGCATGTGCAGAATTTAGATTGGACTTAGATTGCACAGATTTAGGTGAAAATAGACTGTTTACCAGCGCTTTTTCCCGCTCTCATAGCATCAGCAGCCAAAGAGTTAAGCCTAGCCTCAGGCCTTAGTGAACCAGGACAGTCCCTGACAGAGACAGAGGCGTCCACAGCCAAAGTAGCTTCATTGGTCTTCACTCCGCAGAACAGAGCCGTGGCAGTGCATGACGAGTCGGGAACCATCTTGTCAGCAGAATAAGTCTGTAATGAAATAAGGTTGATTATCCAATAAGGTTAAGACAAAAAATATTTTTAAGTACTTCAATCCATGTAGAGGTATCGTTGAATGTGCCTAGTAGTTATTCACCTTCCTAGTGGGTACTCAAAGAGCAGTGATTAGTGAAAAACAGAGCCAATTGGGTATCTTTAAATGGAAACTTGTTAACAACATAAACAATAAAAAATAATGCTATGTAAAATAAACAATGAGACCGAAATTAATAAAATGACTTATTTTAAAACCTAAAATTTGATACTACCTTACAAAAAATGTACTGATAACTTGTGAATTATAAATTTTAAATTTTTTTGGAACATGTAATTTTTTAAAGTAACTATTATCAAAGGCTACATACAAAAGTTAACATTACTAAAGGGATATTTACCATATAAGTATTTCAATTGTTTTTGTTGCTGCTTTGCGTTTTTAACCGACTTCACAAAAGGAGGTTACTCAATTTGACCTCCTTTTTTGAAGTCGGTTAAAAAATACTTTTTTTTATTTTTGTGGGACAAATCCGAATTTTTTTTCGAGACTGTTCACAGTAGCTGTTGGTTAAAAAAGGGTAACATTTCCTACCTTCAGCATTCCCATATGTGGGAACTGCTCGTAAGACAGGCGATGACTTTCACCACCTTTGTATATCCTGGTGGCTGTGACTGTATTGGGTCCCAACCCATCTCCAATGAAGACTATGACGTTCTTAGCAGTGTTTACATTCCATTGCACCCGCAGAGCTTCTGCCAACTCGTTCTGAGCGAGACCCTTCCAGAACGCCTGATCTGAACAGAGAGAGATCGAGGGGTACACATAAAACAGGTAATCCGGGAAATCTCGAAACCAAGTTGTTTTACTTAAACTGTATAACTTTAAGTAAAAAACTTAACAATAGAATAGCATGTTTTATTTGCATATAATATTGGGACAGACCTATACTTGTATAATACAGAGCCTATAACATTTTGCTAAAATCCAGCGTAGGTACAAATATTAATTGTAACATTGTATCAAAACAGTATCATTAAAAAAAACTCATACAATTATGAATGTATCATTAAAATCGTTTATAATAACTATTAATCAATTTAATAAATCCTGAATAGAGTTCAATAATTATATTTTGAGCCACTTTCATTAAACACTCTCTTTTAAATAATGTTATATCTAAAATGTTTTTCCAGAGCATTATACACCTTAAAACACGTAGTACGCTAATGATAAATCACAGTTCTAGGCTTTATAATTAATGACCAGTCTATCCTGATACTGTTTCTTGGAAAGTAATTATTACTTTCATATAGTACTATGTGTTCGATCTCACAAAAGAAGTAAGTTCAAAATAGGTACATGCACGCAGAAGGTTTGAAAGTTTTGTATGTAGATATGTATGTATTTATTGGGCAGGGCACATAGCTCGGAGAACTAACGGCCGTTGAGGTCGAACAGTCTTCGAGTGAAGACCGCGGACAGGCAAGAGGACGTCCACAAGGTGGACAGAAGACCCTACTAAAATTGCAGGAAAGGTCTGGATGCGTGCCGCTTCCTCCCGCAACCGGCCCTTGTTGAGATCAATGGGGGAGACCTTTGTACAGCAGTGGGCGTCTTATGGCTAGCATGATGATGGCTATGTATCCAGGTACGGCTATGCGCCACCGCTACATGGTAGATATACTACCGTTACGCACGAAGCGTTTTGCTTCCACTTTTATAATTCGTACTGCCAGAGAGTGGAACTCACTGCCTGAGTCTGTGTTTCCCGATATGTACAACCCCGGAGTCTTCAAGTCGCGAGTGAAGTGAGTCCTTCTAAGTTTGCGTGCTCCACCTTAGACCGCGTCGTCGCTTAACATCAGGTGAGACAGTGGTCAAACGCAAGCTTATAATCTTTAAAAAAAAAATGTATTAGATTTTAATTTAACGACTAAATATCTTATAGCATTTGCAATAACAGCTCGGCAAAGAATTAACTGCACGTGTCATTATAGGTGTAACAAAAACAAAAATACAACAAAAGAATAACTTTGTGATTAACATATAGGTACGAGTTACTCAAATTGCCCATTAAACAATAATTCAGAATACAAATAACACGATTTAAAAACTTCACCTTTCGCCAAATCACATTGCACAAATACAAGGAGAGCACAGTACACGATCAATATGCGCGTGCGCATGGTTACCACAGAGTAGAGACATTAATCTCAATGTACTGACAATTTGCTGCTCTAGATTTGCTAGAAGCGGGAGTGAGTTTTGTTTGATGACAGATATTTATTATTTGTACGCAGATTACATAGATGACTAGTAAGTGTCATGCAAAAATAAGTGTCAGATAATCATCTGACACTTATTTTTGCATGACACGAACACCGCTAATCGTAATATCTAGATGTTTTTGTTGTAATCCGGGTAGTTTTAGGTAAAATAAGTCATTAAGTTTATTCGATGCTGACTACCCGCAATTGGCCAGCAATTGAATAAAATTAGACATAGCGTTGCAAAGAGTTATAGGCTCGAATTTGTATTATAGCGCAAACAGAGCGAAAAATAATTTTGATTAGTGTCATTATCAAATATCCGTAAATACCGATTTTCAGCCGGATTGGAACAACTTTGATTTATGGTGTGGGTTTTGTTTTTTCATTTTGCCAAGACTTCCCATCCAGTCACCTATATATAGCATTTGTTCAAACACCTTAGAGGTACCTATAATGGTTCCGGAGCTGCGACCGTTTTAATTTTGTATGGGAAAACATTTTTTGTTCGGGAGGGTAATTCTTTTTCGACTTTATAAAAGGGTCCCAGGGTTCCGAGATTCCTACACCAGTTCCATCGAGGGATCCAAAAATGCCACTTTTCGAATTTCTCTGGAGGTCACATTGAGACTTTCTATACCAACCACTACCAATTCCAACCCCAAAACACTCCTTCTGGGAGAACAATGATGTTCATGCGTCAGTCAATCAGTGGTAGATCAATAATTATACCTATATACAAAAAAAGTGTGCCAGATATAAAAGTACCTACAGTTTAATATAAAAGCTAATTATAGTATTAATTATAGTATTGCCATTATGTACATAGAGGGAGGGTTCCTTCTCTTTCTACGTAAATTCCATAATGTTGAAACATCTGAATATTTCAATAATTTTATAATCGCTAAATCGCTAATGTCCCAATGTTTATCTTTATTAGACCGATGTATAAAATTGTGTAACCTCAAAGGGAGCAGAAGACACACCGCAAAGAAAGATTTTCCTTAGTCTGGCTCTTAGTACCTAAGATTTACAAGTAGATAATCATAAACAAATTTGAACACATATTTTTGTGTGTTACTCAGGTGAATCTTGTACTTTTTGGAATACTTAATAAAACTTTTAGTAGGTAGGTATTTGTTTTCATCATCATCTCAGCCACAGCGCAGACATACGTCTCCTCCATTGATTAATTCAAGGACCGATTGGAAGCCGCCGGTATGCAGTCCTTTCCTGCGGTCTTAGCTAGGTCGGTGGCCGCTTTGTCGGTGGCCGTTCTATCCTGCGCTTGACAGACGCCAGTCCGTGGACTCCATTCGAGAACCTTTCGATCCCAGAGGACATCAGTTCTTAAAGCTATGTGGCCTTCCTACTGCCACTTCAACTCGCTGATCCGCTGGGGTATATCGCTGACTTTCGTTCTTCTACGGATCTCCACATTTCTGATTCGATCGCGTAGAGAAACCCTGATGTGTATTTAATTTTGTATTAACAGGTGTAATATAGTAGATACTTACAGATATTTTTTTCAGATCTCCCGGAAAACTGTGTATTATTGCTTCGTATACTTAGTATCTACAACTACTGGCATATAGATAGATACACTTTAATGAACACATTTTAAAATAATACAAAGAAACAGATTACATTAAATAGCGATGTGTAACAACAGGCGGTCTTATCGCTATTAGCGATCTCTTCCAGACAACCTTTGTATGGAGAGGAAAACGCAATAGGATGGCGGTGTTCATAAATGTTAAAAAATATAATTTTAAAAAAAAAATGATAAAAATAATATATATACATATTGAATCTTCATAACTATGCTATAAAAGTATATATATACACACAATACATACATACATATAAATAAAATCTACAGATGTATATTATCAATATTCACATATAATAAATATATTTATATTTATAAATATATTATATAGTGAATTTCATCACAATATACCTTCACGAATTCAAATGCTAATCATATTGGCTACCGCCACATACTCCCTTTTACATAGCCAATAGTAGGTAGTTAATAATTTTGGTTGAGGGGTCGATTTTATGTACATAAATAATTGTCGTATTTTGACGCTATCAGAAATAGATTTTAATTACCTATTTGTTGACATATGTTCAGCGCCAGAGTGACTCAACGCAGTTCGCTATTATAATAATCCATTATCAAGAATTTAAACTATTAATAACATATTACATATCAATTATTGAGATTAATTAGTCAAGTTTTTAATCATTACTAAATTACATAATATACATGTGTTTTTCTAGCGATAGCAATACATACTATATCGCTGAGCCATCTTCGCTTCAGAAGGACTTGCACTTTGACGAGTAAAATCCCGTGCCTTTTTGAGAAGTACCGCATTGCCATTAGTTTATGAATCTACATAAATTACATTAAGAAATAATCGTTGTCAATTTCAAATAACAGATGGGGGTAGGTATTTAGGTTCTATAACATAATGTTTAAGTGAAGGTGAATGGCATGACCCGCGTGCGAGATTACGTTGATTAGATAGGTAAACATTTTCGATTATTGATGTCAAGAAGCGCATAAAAATGAGAATGGTAATCGGTATAACAAAATTTTAATCTTTATTACAGCTATGCTACAATAACATTTGCGCACTAATAGTTACATTGTCAACCTTTTCAAAAGTTTTCTACTTGCCATCAATTGTCAGCGTAAGTCAAAGATAATATAACCCTGGTGTTCCATTCATGATGAAACGATGGTGATAGGTGGGCGCTAAAGGCAATACTTACCATAATACTAACTACCGTTTGAAACGCAATTACTATGTAGGCAATACTGAAATCCAGTTATTTATAATCGTAGATACATATACACATAGCACAGAACCCTACATAAGTTAGGTGTTTTAAGTACTAAATATCATTCTAAATGGATAGGTAGGTACTCACCAAATCGAAAGCGCTGAACGAGAATTAATATATCACGGCTACCAATATTAATTGTTCATGATGCCACAACATTAAAAGCACTCACGGCTGAACCGTAATACTGGAGTGCAGTTCATTATAACCGTGCAATTAACCATAGGTATGATAGGTACATAGGTACTCACCAGATCGTAGACGCTCCTTGCCCTGAACGAGAGTTAGTATCACGGCTACCAATATTAATTTGCCTTTCATGACGCCACACCATTAAAGGCACTCATACTGAACGGTAATAAGCTTCGTTATTACTAATAACGAAGTGCAGTTATTTATAATGGTGCATTTAGCAAAATAAGCTACATAAGTATGATTGGTACTCACCAGATCGTAGGCGCTCCTTGCTCTGAACGAGAGATAGAATCACGGCTACTAATATTAATTGGCAGTTCATGATGCCCCGTCACGCCACACCACAAAAGCTACGCACAACTGAATACTATAACACTGAATACCAGTTATTTATAATCATATATTTATCAACGAGCCTGCATACGGATAGCAACGATTTGCAAGTAATTAGTGTACAAAGACGGTTCCAAGTTTTGATTGCTGGGTGTTGGAACACATGTTATCAGCGCTTTACTTGATAAATAAGATTATAAATAACAGCTTTCAATATGACATGGGTAGTGGCGTTTCAACTCCCCGAAGGTTCCATCATGAGGGTACTAACAGCGTTATTTGCGATAGTGTTGGTCGTTAATGGTCAGGAACTCAGAACTGGTAAGCGTTCCTCCAAATGTGTTTATTTTATATTTCGATTTCTGATCGCGTTTATTCCAAATTCGGTTAATAAATGACTAGCGGTCCGCCCCGTCTTCGCATGGGTAAAAATTTCTAAATTAAACATAGTAAGGATCCCTAATGGGACCACCTAACGGGTGGCATAGGCTATATTTTATTTAAAAAAAATTAAAATAAAATATAGCCTATGCCACCCGGGGATAGTGTAGCTTCCCAACAGTGATATATTTTTTATAATCGGTTCAGTAGTTACGGAGCCTATTCAATGCAAACAAACAAGCAAATTTTTCCTCTTTATAATATGATGGATAGATAGATGGAGGTCCACACATCGTAAAAACAAACGAATTGAGAACCTCCTACTTCATAGAAGATAGTCAAAAAGAAAAAGTTGAAAGTCCAATAGGACTACAGCTCCTTCCCTTTTGGAAAGACAAAAAAAACAATTGAAAATTGTTTGCAGCTGATTTCTTCCTTTGCTAAGTGGACCTACTATCTTTCCGGTGTACTAAATGAATCCGACCAGAGAATCTTGCTGACCAATCGGCGATATTTGCTTTACAACTATGTTAGCGTGCAGCCAATCACTATCTAGATTATATATTTATTTAATTCATACAGAACGCTGTTATAAACGTAAAAAACTCTACTTATACTCAAAAAGACTAACTCCAAGTTCCAATATGCTTGTAAATAGTGCCACTGCCGAGAAGAAGAGGCAAAAACCCGGTGGCCCTTCTTTTCAAATTTAGCCATTTGTTTATTGTAATAAACACTGTATTACAAGACATATATGAATTAGTTTAATAGGCAACACATTAATATAGTGACTTGGCAGAAGTGGATAATTCCAAGCATCTTTGTATTATAAATAAATAAATAAATAAACGGAAAACAATCGTCTTTGATAATCAAAAACTTGTACCTCACAGTTGTTTTATCATTATTTCTGTTGTTAAAACACAACTTTTATAATGGTTAAATAAAATATTTTCAAAGTAATTATAACTAGAATCAAGGGAAACTTCATTCTGTAGGTATGACAATTAATTTTGTAGACAGGGCAGTGTTAAGTACTGAGACCCTAAAATAACAGGTGTATTCCAGAAGAATAAAATCCCTGTGTGATAACTGAGGTATCATGTTGTCGTCCACGCGAGTAAAACCACTGATCGTACCTAGTAAAAAATAACTATATAAAGTTGTACTTAGATATCAAAGTAAGTTAAACAAAAGTTTAAAGAGTATTAATTCATCTCGAGTTGGTTGAATGAGCTATTTATATGCTATCCGAGTAGAAAACTATTCACGTATACTATGTTTATTTAGATCGGGAATATTGGACCTCCCTCGTCCAAGAAGAGCTGTCCGAGGCTCTCAGAGTACATTGGAATCTAAACACAGCTAAGAATGTCATCCTTTTCATCGGGGACGGCATGGGGCCCAACACTGTGACCGCTGCCAGGATATACAAAGGCGGGGAAAGTCACCGGATGGCGTTCGAGAAATTTCCACACGTTGGCATGTTAAAGGTTAGTTCAGACATAGTATCCCCTGCGAGGATTGGTTTAATAAAAGAAAATTTGATAATTAACAATCGTAAAGATGGTATCATAGCTACGTATTTATTGGTTGTAAAACTTAACTAAAATACTATACAGGCTGATGCAAGTATTGGTTTCACGGATATACAAAGGTGTATGTAAATACAACTTTTTACATCCATGAAACTCAGAATATAGTCAGCTATATTTTTGTATGTTTGATTATAGAGCGGTTTTCACAAACTTAAGTACAGCTCGATGTAGCTCACGGAACATGACGTTTTTAAAATAAGCTGGTTTTATTATAGATAAAAAAAAATTAAAATACAGTCACGAAGGCGCAATTATATAGACAAAATGTATAATGTGATTGTGTGCTTACTTGTACGAATTTGCGTATTTGTTTTGTTATTTAAGTTGTTTTTGGAAACAGTCAAATTGTGCTCGAAACCTGGGGATGTCCCTGACAGAACATCTTAGATAGAAGATAATTTTAGACAATCATCTTACATAGAATCTCGGTTATCCATTGCTTCCTAGACTTACTCAGCCAACAAGATGGTGCCAGACTCTGCGTCTTCTGGAAGTGCCATGCTTTGCGGATCGAAGGTCAACCACAACACTGTGGGTGTAGATGCGTCAGTTAACCACGGGGACTGTGCAGCGTCGCAACAACAAGAAAAGTGGCTGAGCTCATTGGCTGCAGATGCTTTGAACGCTGGAAAGAGTGCTGGTACGCTATTATGCAATGATATTTTCTGTTTATGTTATGTCATATCCTAGGAGTCTCGAATAACATCTTAACTTATAAACCTGTCATTTTTTTTAAATAACTAGTTCGCAATTATTTTATGTTGAGATGTGACAAGACTTTAAAGTTTTTGACGTGATAACGTTTTATAAATTGATGAATGCCAAAATGAAAAATAGTAACGTTCCGTGTAGCGTTCCGTTTCCGTTTCCGTCAAAAGTCAAAAGTCAAGTCAAAAGTCAAAAGTCAAGTCAAAAGTCAAAAGTCAAGTCAAAAGTCAAAAGTCAGAAGTCAGAAGTCGAAGTCGAAATCATAAATGATTATGACGTTATCACGTAAATCTATCGTCCGTAAACCGACTTTACAGACAACAAATTTTTTTTTAAGCGAATTTGATTTTTACTTGTACAACCATGTAGACGACAATATACCATCTATACTTACTTATTTGATATTCCACCCAATGTTTTTGCTGCCACATTCACGCGTACCTATACATAGCTAAGGAATGGAATAAATTCATACTTGAGCCTGTATTTTAACATTTAAGTACTATATAAAATATATATCTGCGTCCACTACACATCTTCGACGAGGATAGATACTGAAAGATTTTACCTATGAAGAAACAATGGAGTTCGTGGTTTTTACCACGTAAAATTTCCCACCTATGGAGGTAATTAAGTCCTCTAACATTAACCTCATTGATTGACTAAGTTCCTTGACAGGTTTCGTCACGACTATGAGAGTGACCCACTCCACGCCTGGTCCTCTGTACGCGCACAGCGCCGACTGGTACTGGGAGTGCGAGGACTTCATCACTCCTGGAAACGAGCAGTGCAAAGATATCGCCAGACAACTCGTCGAGGATTGGCCTGGACGTGACCTTCAGGTAATTGACTGGCCGGCTGGCGCAGTTGGTAGCACTCTGCCTTCTGAGCCGCTGGTCCCGGGTTCGATTCCCGGACAGGTCAAACATTTGTGTGTGTGAACATGTTTGTTTGACCTGTGTCTGAGTGTATGTATGTATGTATGTAAGTATATATATTATATCAGTCATCAGGTTGCCTTAGCACAGGCTCTGCTTAGTTTGGGACCTGAAGACCTTGTGTAAATGTTAAATGTTAATGTTAATTAGGCAGGAAGCACTGAAGTATGTAGTTTGTATTGTGGGATCTATGGGGACTTTCTAAACAGAACTTGAAGCTGAAACTGCTTTGAAGAAAAATATGTGACCCCTGCATTACTAGCGCGACACGCAAAAGATTCATTCCACCAGCCGAGACTTAATGTTTAAAGAGTATGTACCTAACTTGCTCTTAAGTATATCTATATTCTTCTTTAAATAATTCCAGGTAGTTTTGGGCGGTGGAAAGCAAATGCTTGTCTCAAACTCACCGGGCACAGAAACCGACCCAATCGACACCTGGTCATGTGTTCGTCAGGACGGAAGAAATTTGACTGAGACCTACGTTCAAGATAAAGAAAACCGTGGTCTGAGGTACAGCGTCGTTTTGAACAACGCAGACCTGGCAGCTGTAAATTTTGGAGAAACTGATTATTTGTTTGGTAAGTAGGAACGCTTTTCGAATGATATTGTTACTGTAGTAGGTATCGAACGTGTTGCACTATTTTCAGTAAACACTGGGGAGATGAGTCATATAACGAAATCCACGAATTGAACCTTACAGCGTTGTGCAACACACGTTGTGGCAATAAATATTTGATCGCGCACAGGAAGCTTTCTGGGGCCTATTGTTGTATTTAAACGACAACTTAGTACTAGCAGTGGAGATCCCAAGTTGGTTCGACTCATGTAGGATTGTAACACTAAACGAAAATTAATTTAATAAGCCGCAACAACGCAATGTACGTCGCTACAGAGCCATTCGCAATAACATTGCGTGGACAATATAAGCGTAGGCGAAGTCACGTTAGCCCAGCCTATATATATAATTATATATCTACTCCGATCATAACCATATTTTATACATATTCATAAAAAACAATTCTAGGGCACATAATGAGAATGTGTTCTAGGATTTCTGTGTGGGGAGAATGTCGAATTGCATAAACGAAAATGCGTCTATTTTAAATTTAGGTAACATGTGTAATATTTTATAAAAGTCGAGTATTTCCTTTAATAATTAATAGATTTGTAGTTGATATTTATTTGGATTTTTCTTATGCCAGTCTATATGGAGGCTATGGGGTGATTGGGATTGCGGCTGTATTCTGAGCACACAATTTGTTTATCTGCATCCGAATTACTTTACCACGAAACATTGAAAAGAATCTATATCTACGTTGACTGTTATCCGATCTTTTATTAACAGGCAAGAGCCTCGCACAGTACGCCCTTTTTTCGATGACATCCTTGATCATCACCATATAAGCCATAGGACATCCACAGTTGGACAAAGGCCTTTCCTATTGATTTCCACAAGAACCAGATGGCGGCTCACATCCAGCCCACACCATTGATTTTAGTCAGGTCGTCTGTCCACCATATTTGATAACACCCTACAAGGTGGGCCCCAGTCCTAGTACTAACCGGATAATTTGAGGTTTCGCTCATATAATGGTCTGGAAATCCTTTAATAGTGGTGGTCTGAAATTCAAGACCAGTCCTACTATTCGCAATCTTTATCCGGTAAAACATCCCATATGAACCATGACTATTTTTAGGTGTTTTCTCAAATGGCCATATGCCATACGAGTTCCAAAGAGATTCTGGACCTGAGGGAAAGCCATCGTTAGCGGAAATGACCCAGGCAGCCTTAAGGATCTTACAGAAGAACGACAATGGATTCTTCCTCATGGTAAGTACCTACAAACATGATTTGAAGCTAGTCATCTTGCTGACCACAATCGTCCCTCAACACAGCCACTGTAGTACACATTTATGTGTATTATGACTTATTTAAATTTTATGGACTTACCCTCTTACTTATAAACGTTGAATAACCTCTGAATAGTTATTCAGTGTTTTGTCTTTGTCGCTTATATGACAGTTTGACGTTGAAAGAACGGAACAAAACACTGAATTACTATTCGCAGCTTATTCAACGTTTATAAGTAAGGGGGTTAGAATTCTAGAGATACGTGTATGAGAGAGCTTGTTCAAAACCGAGAGCTAGGGAATAAGTATTTACATCACCAATTCAAATATTATCTACGTTACACTATAACCGACTTCAAAAAAGGAAGAGGTTTTATGTTCCACTGCATTTTTTGTAATGTGAGTATGTTCACCGAAAACCCAACTTTAGACCTATTTTGAAAAATCTTTTATTTTTGGACGCGTACGCTTCCGAGGCGGTCACATTTAAATTTTATAAAAAATCGGTTATTTTTTATGAGGAAAATTTACAGGCGAATGAAGTCAGTTATTCCAATTTTATTTTTTTCTAAAATCGATTTACATTGATCGGTCTTAGTGTGGGCACTAAGTTTATCTTAATACTTTATTCCGGATCATCACCTGGTAAGAGTATCAGGGTAGGTGTAACGTAACAGGCGTCTTATGTAATGACTTTTCCAGGTGGAAGGTGGTAACATTGACATGGCTCACCACCGCGGACGAGCGAGGACATCCCTCGATGAGGTCATAGCTTTTGAACAAGCAATTGAACTCGCCCTATCTATGACTGATGATAGCGAAACCCTGATCGTTGTCGCTGCTGACCATGGATTCACACTGTCAATCAATGGATACCCTGAACGGGGATCCGACATTTTTGGTGAGTCTATAACACATTTTTATAACAAGAGTATTTAGATTTTTTTTATACTGTATAGATCTAGCGTTTGACCACTATCTCACTTGATGGTCAGTGACGATGTGGTCGAAGATGTTATCACGCTAGATCAAGAATGCTCACTGGCTCTCAAGTACTGCTACCTGAACACACTATGTGTTTGGTAACAGTTTTTCAAACTTGAGGGTGGTAGCTAGCCATGCGGGTATTCGAAAGTACCCAACCACCATGCAAAAATTAAGCGGTAAAGTCAATATATCAGCGGTAAATATATGGTTGATACGGGTTCTGAGAAGTTTTATACATGTAAAATCATGATGTAGAAAACATGATTATTATTATTGTCATGATTAATGCAACAAAAATGTAATTAATTAAAAATAATTGCTTGTTTAACTATGTATACCAAAACAATTTTAATCAATTCATTAGATTTGGAAAAATCATATTTGACTATCAAACAAACTGACAGACAGTGTGATAATAAAGTATATTTTAAAACGCTTATACAAAGTCAGTTTAAAGTGAACAAATCAATTCGAAGCAATGATAGTTCAGCGGTGGAAGCATCGGCTATCACACTGACGGATACCGGTTCGATCTACACTAATGGATTGAGTTTCCAGTGAAGGTAGTACCGTTATCAAATACCAGCAGGGTACTTTCGAGTACCCGCCTGGCTAGCTACTATCTCAAGTCTAGTCTATCACAGTCAAATCCCCCAAGATCTAGGGTGACAACATCTTTGACGACATTGTCATTGACTATCAAGTGAGATAGTGGTCAAACGCTAGATCTATACATTATAAAAACACATAATTGCACCATGCATTTCTATAAAAATATACGAATAATAACAACGTTTTTATAAAAATCCTTTGTCGTCAAAAATCAACATTGCTGAAGTAATCATTTGTACCGCACCAACAGTTTATTTCTCAAATTTCAAAGCAATTAGGAGTAAAGTGATTTAAACGGACGAAAGTTTTTACCTTTTTTAGGTTTAGGTATTTCAACCTCAATGGGTCGTTACTAACATTTTTTTACGAAATCCCAATATTCATTTTGAGGGACCTGTAATTCCTCTATTTGAGTTATAGTTTTACCTAAGTAACTCATAACCTTGTAATTATTTTGCAGGAATTGCTGAAGCTTCCGCGTATGATGGAACTAACTACACAACCCTGTCGTACGGAACAGGCGGTCCAGGCGCCATGCACTATTATACCGACGCCAATGGGCAGGTGCAGAGACGGGATCCCAGTACAGAAGACACACGCGACTACTATTATGAGCAGCTGGCTGCTGTGAGACAAGATGAGAACGGCCATGGAGGTGGAGACACTACAGTCTACGCTAAAGGTAATCTTAACTAAACGGCAATTATTACCTATGACATGTGCTGTAATTGGCCTCTCATACTTATAACCAATCTCAAATTCGCATGGCATTGGAGAAATAGAAGCGATATAGGTAATGGTCGCAAGCCTCTCTCGCAATGGATATCACGGACTGGCACGGAAATCGTCCACTGACATTAGAACAGACGATGCCAAAGCACAGTTTTTCAACCTAAAAAAATTTTGTGGATTCCTCTTCGGAGACATTGAGCGACTTCACTTATTTGCCAATCAGACTATCTATTATAGTAACTTATGGAAAATACTTCTGTCTCTGAGAGTGAGACGCATGCCCCAGTACCTACAGAGATCGCAATTTTTGTGGTGTTATATTCCAGGCTCACTCCATTAGATCCTTCATTCTGTAATATAATTCTTCTGGCTTCTCAGGTCCATTCGCCCACCTGTTCCATAATATCCACGAGCAACATTACGTCTACCATGCTATTTCGTATGCGGCTCGGCTTGGCGCGTACGGACGTCCTAGGAGCGATTTGCTGAGCAGATTGTCCAAATCGAAGGAAAATACAACGCCCTAACTCCTATGACCTAACTATCAATGATAATGGAACGTAGCTACATAAATATTTATAGGTATCTAGTTTTCTAATCAAAGAAAGTGATATAATAAATATTTTGTGATTTATCAAAGTGTTTCATATCAAGTCATCTCATATTAGCCTTATTCCAACTGATTGTCCTATTAAGTATTGTATGTAATTGTTATTATAAAATATTTTTTTATAATAACAATTATAAAACTCAGATTTACACATAACTTGTGACAATTAACATGAACTACTCGTGATTGCAAAATATGCCTACTTTGATACATATACTTAATTACATTATCGAAACAAAAACAATAATGGGGCCTCACTACTTAAATTCTCATTACTAAAACGCTAAGACACAACTAATGCGATTTTTCTACTTAAATACTGGGTCATGACTGTGTATATAGTAAGAAACATACCCGATAGACAACATCCATCTAAATTAACGCATAAAATGTAATAATACCACAGGAAATGTAAAAAGTAAATAAACTATCAAATTTGAGTGCCCCTCTTTCGGGAACTTTGTGGGTTGGAAATAGCACTCATATTTTAGGGATAATATAGAGTACTTATTATGCACGCATACAAGTTAATATTAACGCAGAGTCGTGTAACTGATTAAATTCGGGATGACACTTCTTGTTCTTGTCCCACGCTATGAGAGGACAGAACATGTTTTTCTCATTCACTCTGTTCTATCGCTAGTCATCTTAGTACCTATAGCTTTCATAATCATATCATTCTTCACGCAATCCATCCATGCCTTCTTCGGACTTCCTCCACCTCGATTGAGCCCAAGGACTACAGAATACCGTCCTGTCGCCTTGCCAACTATGCTATAGTAAGCACTCCATGGGTTCAAATAACTAAAAGGGCGAATTTTTCCTTTTGAAAATTTGTACGTATGCCTATATATATCTATGCCTATTTTGTATTAAAACATGTACACTAAAAGTTTTATGGTGTATTGCATTAACAACATGCTAGGCGGAATTACGTTCAAATTATTTGAAGGAAAAAATTCGACTACCAGTGGGACTTGAACCCACGACTACAGAATACTGTCCTGTAGCTTTATCTAACTAAGCTATGGTAGCAGTCCACTGGCGGTGCGAATTTATACCTTCGTTTTAACATCTGAGGGGATGTTGTTCTTAGCGCCATCTACCTTTAATTGTATGAACACTTAAAGGTAAAACAAACAGTATTCTGTAGCCGTGGGTTCAAGTCCCACGGGTAGTCGAATTTTTTCCTTCAAATAATTTTAACGTAATGTACACTAAATTAAACTAGCGACTAACACCGAAATTAATCATCATTCGGTTAGTTTCGGTATAAAAACAACACAAAACGACTATGTATTCGCTATTTATTGTCCGCCTACAACAAAATTATGATAACATTAAAAATATTTCAAAATCTGCTTACATATTATAATTTACTATGATCAGTTCATACGGAAATTTTATATAAATAACTATACATTTATAACGAGTACATGAGAATTAGTACAAAATGCGAAAAACATTTCAGTAAAAGTTATATATATCATAAAGAGTTTCAAATAAACATTTAGAAAACATACTACAACATAGTGTACAGTCGATATAAAAACTGTTTTACATAAATTTTAACATCAAAAATTACAAAATATTTTCCTAATTCTTCTATAACACATAGAAAACCATTTTAAATGATCACCTAAGCACTAAGTCTGTACCGTACAAGCCTATTTAACTGGTCCATGACATATTTCATTACATTGTGATTAATAATCAGACAGATGTATTTTGCGACAAATTTACAACTCATATAACAATATATTAAGATTTTTCTCAACATTTACACTTAATAGGTAATATCAAATTCAATCATTTTGGAATGCTAATCGAAATGCAAGTTCGTAATACGTAATTATGCTAAACGTATATATTGTACCATTATATCGAATGAGTCAATTTCCCAGACACAAAATCCACATAATAAAAATCATTATCTTTGCATCAAAAACGAATTATCCATTTTTTAAAACATCAATATTGCTATTTTTTTTTAATTATGTAACAATTGGAAAACAAGGAGACGGCCCGCCTGTAAGCGATCATCGTCGCCAATGGATATCTGTAGCATCTGTCAATTAACACTATTTTTTTTGTTTGTACATATTTGTGCTGCGTAAATTAAGTACTAAGTAATGATTTATAGATGATATATAATATATGATATATAGATATTAGAACTGGTTAAGAAAAACGGATATCGTTCTATTTAAAAAGTTAAAGAACCTGTAACACTTGTGCCTTCACTATTACATTCAGATACAAAGACGTAGTAGTATTCATAATATTTTTTAAATACAGAAATTGTGTATGACAATGATAAATCAAATTCCGTTATTATTTAATTTTGCAGTGTCCTTGTTTTTTATTTTTACAGTTTTGTTGTTAATAATATAGTTGGATAAATTACTGAAAGGCTACCTGCTCTCTTTATCCACCTTTGGCGTATTTCCTCAGCGCAAATCCGATAATTAGTGCACCGGCCAATGCAATCAGCGCCCATTTCAGCCTTGAACTGAAAATAAAAAAATAAGATAAATTAACATGGTAACTCAGTCCCATGGATACACAATTGTTAAAATATGCATCGAAATTATCATAATTTATTTAACTATACTAATACAAGAGTAAACATTATTATCGGGATAGTAAACTTTTTATTTGTTTTCATTGCCCAAGTAAACTTGTGAACATGGCGCCAGTTACTTTACCGAAAATTCGAGCAACGAAAACAAATAAAACACACAGTAATATTCCTTATAATGATGTAAATTCTTGCATTGACTATGTTTGTGTATACATTTATTTAACTACACAATTTTTTACATCTGAAATGTATTTGAACATACTTTTACACAAAAAAACTACCTATATATAAATAGCAGAGTTTTATGCTTCATTGCATTGAGGTCGCCGCGTCGTGCTACACGGAACTTAAGTTCAATATTTTTAAGGAAAAAATCAACTGTAACTGTGTATCTGTTGCTTTTGAATGCTGGAGTGGTGGTCCAGATAGAATCAAAAACAATTTGAAATATGTAAGTGTGCGGCAGTCACTCCGCTTAAAGTGGACCAACAAAATCACTACGCAAGCAAGTCGCAGCGGCCAGGTCACGGGGGCCAGTGAAATCTAGCTAGTTGCTCATAAATTATAAATACACCACGGGTCTATTTATACGAGTGACTGACTGCCTGCCAGCCAGACTGCCAACCGCCGATGTCATATTGAGAGTGGCCTGCAGCAGGAGACCGTGTCCGTCAAGTTCAGGGCATATCTTTGCATCTTTCCTGTGCAAGCGTATTATCCTTGTGCAAACGGGGTGAAGGTACATCTTTGTGGCCGCAGCGACCGGGTCGCAGCGACCAGGGCACCACGTATGTTTGAACTCTAGTTGCGATGATAATTTATAGATCATTTACACTAGTGTATTTTAAGTATGTTCAAATAATAACAATCACATAATTACAATCAAGCAACGTATTCAAAAGAAGGGTAAACGATAATAACTAAGTTTAAGTAATGCAGATAGTTACAAACTAATTACATGAAGACACAGCGGAAACATAGTATGGAATGAGTCACAAACGATATAAATACTCAAAATACCCGCTCGGCGGCGGTGGTGGTGGAGGCGATGGACATGTTAGGGGTCTTCTTCGCCTCCTTAAAAAGCAAATAAACACATTCATTTACCTTCCACCGCAAGGATAGCCACGGGGTCGTCTTAAAGAAAAGAAAAGAACGTAATGATTTAAACATATTGTAAAAGAAAACTATCTGTATCTAGATGAAATATTTTTCCTATATAAAAAAAATAGCTGTGCCCCGCGGTATTACCCGTGGTGAAATTGTCTATATTTTCGGGATAAAGAGTAGCCTATATGTTATTCCAGGTTAAAGCTATCTTCATTCCAAATTTCATGCAAACCCGTTCATCCGTTTAAGCGTGAAGGAGTATCAATCATCCATATATCTAACAAATATACATACTCGAGTAGCGCCCCGCGGTTTCAGCGGCGTGGAATACGATTTTCCCGCTACATCATTTATTTCACGGAAATCATACATTTTACCGGGATAAAAAGTAGCATTATGTGCTATTCCTGACTATAATCTATCTCTGTGCCAAATTTCATCAAGATCCATTTAGCCGTTCTGGGGTGGTTGAGTAACGAACATCCATCCATCCTCCAAACTTTTACATTTATAATATTAGTGGGATAGTAAGATAGTCGAATGATGTTAAAAAGGCAGATGCTGCACTAGCTCCGCGGGGATGGACCTCATAAATAAAGTTTACACGCCTCATTTGCTTCAGTCGCAATTGGGAGTTATGCAGCATTTATATAGGTTTTACTAAATTTTTTGATAATAAGCAGAAAGTGTTTCACAAAATGCACAAATATCTCGTGTGAAATTAGCAAATGGTGTGCCTATAAATATATAGAATCTAATTCTTAGTAACATGAGCGTACCGTATCTTCTCATTTTAAAATTACTTTACGTGGTTATTCACGCATAATTTCAAATAAATATAATTGAATATGTTTTTAGTTTCAATCCACAACAAACACACACACGCACACACGCACACACACACACACACACACACACACACACACACACACACACACACATACACACACGCGCGCGCGCCAGGATCCCGTGTCGCTGGAGTCATGCACACACACCAGTAGGTACATTACACGAAGATAGACAGGTAGATATGCTTCATCAATTCAATAGTGTACGAGATTTGCATAAATTCAAAGGACTCTCCGTAAATGAAAAATAAATATTTGACCTATTATTATTAAATTTCTATGGAACAAATCTAAAAGTATTTTGAATGAAAGAATAAATCCTTCTTTCTTCAAAAGATTAATCAAATCGGTTCAATAATGATAGAGTTATGCCCGAACATACATCTAAAATATACATTACGAATTGATAACTTCTTCTTTTCTTTAAAAAAGGTTTTGTTTAAAAAACAACTTTTTTAGGAAATCGGTTAAAAAACAAAAAACAAATAAACATCATAACTACTTTGATGAGAACATTGAAAGCAAATAGTTTGAAATTAATTTCCAAAATAACTGCAGTAATTATTGGGTAGAATAATTTGAAGCGATAATAGCTCAGCGGTGGGAGCGTCGCTCGGTCAAACTGACGAGCGCTGGTTCGATCCCTATGAACGGCTTGAGCTTTCGGTGAAGGTGAAATCGTTATTAAACTCCCAGCATGGTGTTAGGATACTTTTGCGTACCCATCTGGCTAGCTACCACCCTCAAGTTTGAAACACTCACACCAAACGCAAAGTGTGTTCAGGCAGCGGGCCTTGAGAGCCAATAAGCATTCTAAGTATAGTGTGATAACATCTTCGACCACATACATCGTCACTGACAATGTGAATCGAAAGTAAGATAGTGGTCAAAAGCCTTTATCTATACAGAATAGAAAAAAGAATGCCTTATAAGGCATTCTTACTGGCATTCCCTTATAAAGGAAAAAGGCGGGAATATACATAGCATACCAGTACATACATACATACATACATATGTATACTCACGCCTCTTTCCCGTAGGGGTAGGCAGAGACCACAGTCTTCCAAATGTTACGATATACACTTTTCCCTCCATTCACGCTCATCAGAGCTTTCATGCAAAAGCGTCGGACTAGAGTACTCTTGCCCTGGCCCTCTCTTAGAACTTCCTCAATCTGATCGGACCGTTCACCTAGGCCTTCCTCTTCCAACACTACCATTCACCCATGTATACTTGCTTAAACTGCTCAAAAATAACTTCTGTAATCATTGGGTAGAATGCCTCATAGCATTTGATCACTTTGTCACTATATGGTCAGTGACGATGTGATCGAAGCCCCAGTATGTCTAATGTCACTAACGAAAGCTTCTAACAGATTTTCAAATGTGAGGGTGGCACTAAATAGTACCTTTTGTATATGTAAAAAAATAAAATTATATGATTTGATGAATAAAAATAAAATAAACCTTTCACGGGGTACTATAATAGCTGGTACTCTTCGTTCAATGCGAGGTTCGCACGGCTCTTTGCGTTCTACTCTCGGTGCTTTCGATCTATACACAACAAGATCATTTGTATATTTACAACAAAAATATGACAATTACCATCTATCTATACATATGGTATAAAAGGAATACACCCTCTGCGTCTATCTTTTTTTTATTTTTTTACATATTATAAGTTTGCGTTTGACAACTGTCTCACCTGATGTTAAGTGATGACGTTGTCTAGGATTTAGCACGCAAACCTAGAAGGTACCTATTCACTCGCGACTTGAAGACTCCAGTATTGTACATATCGGGAAACACAGACTCGGGCAACGAGTTCCATTCCTTGGCAGTAGCGATGGCGAATTGCCGTACGTCGAGTTGACCGATGACAGAAAGTCTATGCGTCTATATTTTGAAAGATATATCTGATTCGTATAATTTAAAAAGTAGTCTACGGGGACAGAAACAGTCGTGATTATGAATATACTTATTCCGATAAGGGTTAATATTAAGGCACGAGTAACGTCCTTTTATTTCTGTCAGAGATCCTATCAAGTGCTTTAATATAAAAAAATGTTTATAGTGACCTAACTACAATAGTTGGATAAATAGTATCGGGTAGTTTTTTGTAAATATTATTTTCACGATATTTTAGAACATTTTTTTGTGATATCATCGTTAATTTTTGTTGTTTTGTTAATTGCAGCAGATATAAGAAGATATAGGAAGATATAATATATTTTAGCAATTAATACAGCCTATGTTTTTTTGCTATGGTTAAAGAATTTTAAAAATCGGTCAAGTAGTTTGACTTTATTCATTACAAACATACAAAAAATTTCGTTATAATATTAGCGTACATAGATAGATGTATAACATATAGAAAAATCCTTTTTTTTTAATTCGCTAGACTTATATTATATTATTATGTGCTGGTTGATATTTACTTACATATCTGTTTAATCATTTAGGCAACCACTACTACGAGAATCGGAGTTTTTTTAAATCCAAATAAGCCAAAAAGCGCGCTAGACGAATAAAATATTTTTTTGCTGTGAGATATGCAAACAAAAAAGATATGCAACGTGCAGTTATGAAATGTATTCCAGCTTATACGCTCTCAATTATCATGATCTTTAAAATTTGACGCTATATGAGTTAAGACAATCATGATGACATACCGAAATACCGAATATTAATTTTGTATAATTATTGCATGACATTGCATGACAACTCGATTACATTTTAACATACTTGTTATTTGTATATATGTCAAATGGTAACTAAAAAAACGAATATAAAATAAAATATGTTGTGTTTTGAAAAAAATAAAATGTATAATTATATGACCTGTCCGAGGTACCGTCAAAAGTACGCCAAGTCCTCGATGGAGTTTCGCTGAGATCACGACAACAGTTACTGTGAAAAATGTTTTTATTTTTATTTTAGCGTGTCAATAACAAGAAAATAAACAACAATAAAAAATAATATGTAACCTGTGCGCCGTCAAAACTACCACATCCTTTTTCAACTCAGTGGCGGTGTCACTAAAAAAATACAAATTTTAATATTATCTTCAGTTGTTCTACCTATATCTAAACTATATATATTTTAATATTTTTTTACGTTAGCTAATAAAGTATATATTACGTTATCTAACGTAACTTATAATATACTATAATACGTATCGTTTTCTAAAGCTCACTTTAAAACAACTATTTAACCGGGAATGAACTGAAATGAGACAAATTTACGCATTTTTGGCATTAATAACCCAGGCCAAACCAATTTTTTTTTATCCAAATGATGCCTGAAATCCATTTCATGCAAAGGATGTTGAGTTTGATGATTACATTCAATTATGGCGGGAAAACGAGTCACCATGCTGCTTGAGTCGTAGCGTCGCTCATTTATTAACAAAAGACAATCTCAGCAATGAACTATATACAAGTTGTTTTTTTATAAGATTGTGGCGGGAAATTTTGATGAAGATCTTGTTTGTTTTATAAAATTAGTGTTTATAATATAATAATGGTGCATTATTGACCGATGTGTCCTTGAAGGTGCACGAGTAATAGGTAAGTGGAAAATGACCGAAATGGTAAATTTTCGCTTCCTTATTGTCCGCGCCGAATTTAAAGATATATTAAAAAATTCCAAGTAAGGATCAGTAAGTTAACTACGTTACTGAATCACGTAAGTAAACGGAGGAACGCATCGCTGTAGCTGTATGTAGTACTAAAGTATCTTGCCACGCGCTATATGTAGCCGTTTCTCTGGAAGGCAGTATGGCGCTAGCGCAAACTATCTTTGTGCGCCTGAAGGTATTCTCTGCAATTTGTTTGGCATGTATAGAAAATCTACCGGTAGAACAGTATTTCATCGAGCGTACGCGAAATAGAAGATGCAACAAACGTAAGCGAATGAGCGAGATAGAAGTAAAATAATGAATGGCCCAGCGACATACCAAAAATTACTACGTACCTACATGCAGTCAACTACAGAGACGCAAAGTAATGTTGTGCCTACACTTTGGTGATGACATGTGCAAACGCAAAGTAAATGCTAAGTAATATACATATATGGCAATATATGAATTCGTTCTGTACGGATGAAAATAATGAAATAAAATAAAATAAATAAACTTAACGTTGCTGCATTCTTCTTGTTATTATTCGATATAGAACTGAAATCAAGAATTTTTCTTCTGTAACCTCTGAAAGACACGAAAATAATTCCCTAAATTCTTTGCAAGGTATCAAATGATGATAAGTAGGTACTATGAATAGTTATCTCATATGCACATATTTGGATTTAGGAGAAAGGATTGCTTACTACGAGCGCCATAATAAAAACATGATAACCTAAGACGACATGAGTTGTTCAGTACAATTCAGTTATTTCTCCTACTTTTACACTCCCCCTTAGAAATGATCACCCGACGCAAGAATCGAAGATGGAAGTAGCAGGAGCAGCGTATGACATCGCGTATTTCACTATGCACTCCCGGATCATTCTGGGTAAATATCCGAGGTTGTGGTTCGTACAATTTGAAGTTATTATTGAACCTTACATCACAAAGAGTGGCCAGGGAAGCAATCGCCTTACAAGTTGCTGTTCTATACCCCGAGATGGATAGAGACATTGAACTAGCCGTGTTCGTGGACCCCATTTGCCGTCAGCTTTTTTTTTTAAATCTCTTATTTTAAGATGGGGTTTTGTCAACATGCCACCCTGTAAGGACCAAAACATACAAACACGAAACATTAACAATTATCACACTCTATTTGCCATCAGGTATTAACTACACTGTGCATACAATAAAAATAATTCTATAGTTTAATTTAAAAATTATACACACTGTCTTCAAACAATAATCCTTGGTAACATTTTCAATTGCTTAAATATAATAATACACCGATTTTTATGAAATTTTACATGAAGATAATGGATGATCACAATGCAATCAAGCAAACATTAGATAACTTATTGAACTTGTGACTATATTTGACTCACTTGGCCTGTCTTAGTGGGCTTGGACGTCTCGCTTTCTCTTGCCACCTTAGCTAAAGTTTGTGTACCGTCAGCTTAAAAAACTAAAATTTGTAGATACTCACCATTGATTGGGTAAATTTTGCTGATTGGCCGGTAATGTGCCGATTTTGAACTTTTTCATCAGTTCCCTGCAATATATTCATCAAGTGTTATCACTTCGGTAAAACACGAAAGTTTTAACCAATGTATGAAGCTTGATGGCCGCGAATGAAGTGAACAACTAATATTTGGTGAGTAGGTAAGCGGAAGTGGGTGATCAGATATAATATGAGGTGAGGGTAGCCTGGATCCCTGGCCATGTGGGTATTGCTGGTAATGAAACAGCTGATTCATGTACCAAACAAGCTTCTCGCCATGGTAACAAAGATCACTACATCACCTACTCCCACGATCTTATTTCCAACTGTGAGTCATGGCTACACCAATCATGGGATATACACTGGCAGAAATCGAAAACTATAAGGGGTAAATTTTACAGTGAATTACAATGATGTGTACCTACTATACCCTGGTTTTTAAATTTAAACATATTAATATAATAAATGGTAAACATATTAATATAATAAATAACAAATGGTACCTATTAACCTCTTAAGGGCATGATTTTTTCTGACTGGTTACAAAAGTGTGTTTTATTACTAACCTGGCATCATCTGAGTGTCCAACATCTTCGAATGCTTGACTTCCATCCTGACCTGCATATTCTAAAATGGACTCTTCCCCACCAGGATGCTAAAATGTAATTAATTAATTATGTATATTTCATGATTTAAACTGAATCAGGTAAAGGTACAAATACATTTTCAAATAAGTTAAAATTTAGCATCTTTCATACTAAGCCACTTAATTATTAAGAATTTTGTTTTTTTTATGAACAGTTTATACCCTAAATACAAGATTTGTGTGCGAAAATGAACAGCCATGTCACTTTTGTTTAGGATCAGTATAGATGAGACACATTAGCATAAGCCAAAGCAAAGCGATAAGCAAAGGGCATGTTTCGAATTCTGAATAAAAGTATCAAAAAGAACTTCCTAAAATTACTACAAGATGATCTATGTCTTAACCTAATCTTTGTGTTGAAGGGCTAGTTATAGGTTATTGCGACCATAAGTGTCATCTACAAAAGGCCAGAGCTACAGATATTCTCCTATGTTGGGGATGCAAGGAGGAAAATAAGACTATGGATCACTCCCTTCTGCACTGTAAGGCCATAGAAAGTATAAGAACTACCACAAGTGCCAGCAGAGTAGCCATGCCAGCTGCTCAGGGCCATACTCTTTTACTTTCAAAAAGGTTACAAAAAGGCACGATTGCTCGGGTAGTGGCTGATGGGGGAATGCATAGAACACCCTAAACAGGACATCAGTGCAGGATTCAGCACTACCAATTGGAACAAGAAAAAGGATAAAAAGACACAATTGACTAGAAATGTATTAATTTAACTTATATTTACCATTTGGTGACTTCAATTGGATTTCAATTTTCAAGTCAATTTATCTCCTTTTTTGTAGGATACAGATATACTCTTAATTGAGTGTATGAAAAGATATTAATAAAGGCAGTTTTAACGGGCAAAACAGGTAGCAATAGGTGATTCTGTCAATGTCAGCAATCTCTTCCAAACAACCTTTGGATGGAGAAGAAAGTGTATGGGGATGGTGTCCCTACATTTTATTTGTTGAGAATTCAAATAAAATTTACATTGTATTTTTATGTGTTTTCAAAGGATACTCCCATATTTTGGCCATGTAGCTCGTAGAGACGGTAACAACCTGGAAAAGTTAATTATAACAGGTCAAGTTGAGGGCAAAAGGCCTAGAGGGCGAAGCCCAAAACGTTGGTCTGACCAGGTGAAGCAACAGCTAGAGATGCCAGTCCACGAAGCAAAAGATAGGAACAAGTGGAGGGCCGCAGTGAAATCCATCGCACTTCGTGGGAAAAGTCACAATCCTCATCAATGAGGGAACGACTGAGGAGGAGTATTTTTATGAATGGACTTTAACAGTCTTTACTGCACCACACAAAGCAATAGATTAAGGTTTACTGATAACTAGCGGTCCGCCCTGACTTTGCACTGGTAAACAACTTCGAAATTAAAATTTATAAGGATCCTTGATAATTTTTAAAAATATAATATAGCCTGTCACCCAGGGATAGTGTAGCTTCCCAGTGAAAGAATTTTTCAAATCGTTTCTGTACTTTCGGAGCCTATTCAATACAAACAAACAACCACTCAAATCTTTCCTCTTTATAATACTAGTATAGATAAACCTCAAGTTTACAATTATCCCACTTATGTTATAAAGCCGAAACTTTGTATGTGTGTATTTTTGTTACTCCCACACACGCAAACCGCTGCACCAATTTTGATAAAATTTATGGTAACAATAGAATATACTCTAAGGTATGGAGAAAGTATAGACCCTAGATTAACAAATTGGCTACTTTTGCCCATCAGACCATGCAGTTTCCTTGAGAATCAGTCAACATTCTAGCTCAAGGGTGATTCTACCTCGAACCACATAATCACTGACTCTCCATTGAGATAGATGTTAAAGGTACATTACAAAATGATTGTACCCACATACAATAAGAAATGCACAATACACAAGTGGGATGTCAGTGCAACACTTATCATCCCTACATCATACAATCTCCAAAAGGCGAGGATTCCACAACTTCTCTTACACAGGGGGGTCTACCCCCTCTACCTCCACCCACACTCCCCCACCCTCTAAAATCTATATTTTTTGTATAAACCCATCATCTAACCCAAAATCAAGGTAATAATGTTCGTAATCCTAAAATAATGTCATTGATCGCAAATTATCTTTGCACCCCGAGTTTATTCTGCAATATTTACTAACAAGATAAAATATTATTGTACAAGTAAATACCTCGTCTAAAAACTTTGTCAGATCGTACACATCATTGTGAATGATTATCCATGCACTGTCTTTGCTGGCATGACTTCGGACTTCTTCAAGATTTATCTCGCGGCTCATTTCATTAAACTAATTTTCGATTGATTTACAATCTTTTGCACAAACCATCTGCCTGTTAAAGTTGGGAAGTGCTAGTTAATTAAAAATTTTACATGATTTTACGATTTCCGTGAATAGATATGTAATGTGGTTTTGACTTTTGACGTTTGACGCATAGATCAGATAGAATACATACTAGTGTTTGACGCTTTTGACCACTGATTAGAAAGCGAAATAGATAATAATCACACGAAGAACGGACCGGTCTTTGCCGTAGCGATCACAGACACGATATTTGACAGATTTTAGTGTTGTTCTCTAGTGTATTATGCAGGAGTATCGATACCGATATTTATAGGGATGGGAAAATCTTTATTCAGGCTTTTTGCTCTAGCATAAGAAATCCTCATGGCTATAATATATATACACCTACTCAATGCCACAGTGCATGGCAATAAAAAGTCAAGTATTTCTAAAATAACTTTTAATTGTTTAAAAAAAAATGTAAACGTAGAGGTACAATTTGCTTAATATGTGTATATCTATAAGTGAGTATACATAATGCATAAACATACTAAAGTTAATGTTTTTTAAACAAATAGAAATTCATTTTTTTAAATTTGACTGCATCGAACTGGAATCTGTCTGTTACAAAACCGCAAATATTTTACCTGAAATAGAAAAATACTATAGAGGTACATCTCATTAAATACAAATATATTTGCTGAAAATAGGTAATACATACAGTGTATTGCATTTATGATACTTGTGAGGCAATTATACAATTTATCTAAGTCTTCAGATAACTGTGCTATTTCCTAATTTTTATGCCAATTCAACTCATAATATGCTCATTTTTTGGCACTTAAAATAATGACTGAAGATTATTGTCAATCTTACAATCCGAGATGCTCTAAGCCGTAAAATGCGACACTAGCCATTTTTAAACACGTAGTATTAACGATAACCTTATGCCTTATATTAAACTATTATAATTTATTAAAGGAGCATTAGGTTATCGTGTGTAGATCTCATAAATAAGTTTCATGCTCCCTTTTTGTTTTTCTCAATCGGGCCAGCAGTTGTGCAGCACATGCAAGGATCAAATATTCATATAATCAGGAAATATAATGGGACATTCAGACACGTAGAGAGATATTTGCTTTCAAAACATGGAGCTCTAGCTCTCCTTAAAACAATTGGTTGTGACATTGCCTGTGGTTGTATGTAGTCCAGTTTTTAGTTACTTCCTTAGTTTTTTTAATATCATTATGTATCTATTGATACTAATATTATAAGTAGGTAATGTTTATGAGGTTGTAGCAATGATGTTTTACTAAAGATGACCTATTTATACTGCGTGGTGCTCAGATTTTGTTCCTTTACGACATAAACATGCTTACTGCGACAGATAATATGGTACAAATAATATAGAAAAGGATAGCTATATGTTTAGACTTGCGGTTGAAATACGCATCGCAATGAAAATTACTACAACTGACTTCATTATGCCGCCTCAGTTTCCGCGCGCTTGTGCGACATCTACCTCATTTATACATATAATATCATTGGGTTGTAGGTGTTAAACTATGTATCTACCGACATCTGAACCGATACTTTAACCAATAGAAGGCAACGTAGGATCATCATCATCACCACGCGGGTGTAACCGCGGGACGCAGCTAACTTAATATATAATTAATAAATGTATTTAATTTTTGGACGTATAAATCCTGTATTACAAATTTAGGCATAGGTTAGGACTTAGATTAGTAATAGTACATTAGCTACTTACGATAAAATTAAGGTTTCAGCTGTTCAATAATATAAAATAGTATCACGAAGACGAAACAAATTTCGCTTTCTGATTAATGAAAAAAATTATTAAAATTTCTATTTTACGTGAAAGCCAAATGTCAAAGATTCCCGAGTATTTATTGGAATGAGTTTTTAATATCTGTCGTTCGTTGAATGCTTGGAGTATATAAATGTAAGATGTATGTAATGATCTGTGAAAAAACGAGCAGTAAAAAAAAAAAAAGATAAATATTTTCAAAAGCTGCACTAAGTCTTCGAACAAGAATCAGCCTTATCCCTTTAGTATACGATTTAATGATTTCGTCAATCCGTGGCGGTTAGATTCTTATCGTCCTAGGTTAAACTATAAGGACCATAGCATTTGGATGGCAGATTACCCACCCTGCTTTTGACGAATTTGACCACAATTTGACGTAGGGAATAGAGATATCTGTTATACGTCGATGCATTGAAAACATCGATGCTTACAAAGCGATACATTGAATCAGTCCGATGTTTTGAAATGCTTTCGATATACTCGATGTATCGAAGTTTTTTTTCAGTTTTTTTAGTAGAAACACATCGTTTCGGTTATCACCAATTAATTTCATAAAAACTCAAGTTAGACCAATGAAATTTCTATTTGGTAATAAAATTCTTATTTCTATTTGGTTATTTATAAAAGAAAAGTTTTTAATAAAGCAATGTTTGAACTGCCACTTTTGACCCACCTCGGAGGCTGGGTCTTTGAGAGGATTTGAGTAGATTACAATACTACATTATTCTTTGAGTATACAGCCTCCGCTTTGGTTATTTTGGCTGAGACAGAGAATTTATACTACGTAGATATAAAGCACTCAAGACACTGAAGTGAAGGCACATTAAAACATAGATCAGATAGAATAGAATATTATACTATTAGTACCACTAGTATGTATTCTATGAATTCCACGGTAGTATTACATTCTCTAGGATGAATTCTATCTATCTGATCTATGACCAATAATGACCGTTAGGTACAATACAATACATAATTCTCTTTGATATACGAAATACAGTCCGTTCGCCCTCGTTCCGCTCGCAGTATTTATTTACTTATCTATGCGGTCCGCTCACGGTCCGCTCTCTGATCAGTAATACAGATTCTAGACAGTCGTTTGAAATCCTCCAACGTATTTAATCCGAACTTTGGCGCAAGTAAACCCTGATCAGTGTCTAAACTTGTCTTGTCCTCCCTTACTCGCCGTGTCCTCTCCTTATAGCTGTAAAGTAGGCATGTGAAGGGTTTGAACTTGTGTTAAGTATTACCTGTTAATGGCTGAAAGCAAGGATTTCAATGACGTACTTAACGATATATTCCTCGGCGAAGAGAGGGAGCATAAAGAAAGTTATAAGGAAGGCTTTAAGGCTGGTAGTGAGGCCGGCAACAACGAAGGTTACCATTTAGGTTATCACAGAGGTGCTGAATTGGGTAGAGAACTTGGTAAGCTATAGTGTTTACAAGTATTACTTAGGTAATCTAGTAATTTTTGTAATATAATCTACCCTCTTATCCTAAAATAATCTCTAATATTTGACACATTAATTACAGTGTGGTTTCAGTATTGATTTAATGTCTAATTAATGTATAAGCTACAATACATGGGGGGAAGTGTTGTTACCACAATCACACACACTTATCACAATATATTCAAACCACTTAATAATTGTTCCTTTCGATATAAAAATGGATGCTATCAAGTATTCCATATCGCAGTTGACGTAGAGACAAGATAAAACTGAGGAGACAGCTGCAGTTGTTGCTAAGATACTTGCGCCGAAACTTAGACTTCATTGGTGAAAGTATAAGCCGCTGTCATAGACTAGGTAATACATCGCCTTCTTACCATATATGTTATAGTATATTGTGAAGGATCATTCTAATTCTTTCTTATGGACTATTGTCTGACCACTACCAATAAAAAAAATATAGTTGTTTTATCTAAGTGTACTTGTGTGACACTTGTGTGAATCACTGAATTCAGTCCACCATGACAGTGGCAAAAATATGCTTGGCCATCACATATTCAAGTCACCTGGCAGATTATGATATATTATCATGTGTAAAACCCAGTTCATCAATTAAAAATAACCTCTCCTACTTATGTAATCACAGAAAGCCTAAAATAACAGTAAAAATGCTGCCTGTGTTAAAAAAAAAATGAAAACATTATTTACTAATTTGCAGGACACTATTTGGGTGTTGTGACTCACCACATTAATCTTATTGAGAGTTCAGAAGCAAAACACTCTGACAAAGTTCTCAGCCAGCTAACAAAAGTAAAGGACTTGATTGGGAGCTTCCCCCATGAAAACTCAGAAGAACATGATATTCTGGGCATGGCAGAGACAATAAGAGCTCAATATAAGAAAGCATGTGCACTGTTGAAGATTTCCTCTGTAAATCCTTATGATGCAGGAGTTTCCTTCTGATGGTTCAGGTACACTAGCATCAGTATAACTTCAAAAATTATCACAATTTAGCATGTTACTTTCAAGTTGAAAATAGTGTATCCTAATGCATTTCAAGCTATGGCAACATAGAACTTATCTTCTAAAAATATAATATTAGGTTTACTTCTATACAGTCCAATAATCCGGCACCCCCTAGTTATTAATACTGCCAGTTTAGTGAGACTACTGTACATTATTATAATGATCATATATTTCTTCTAATTTTTTTTTACATTTACCATAAAATACTTTTCAATAATTTTTAAGATTTCCTTCTAGAATAGCCTTTGCTATATGAAATCTGTTGCATATGTTGGACTCTTTCATCATCATCATCATCTCAGCCATAGGACGTCCACTGCTGGACATAGGCCTCCCCCATTGACCTCCACAAGGACCTGTTGGAAGCGGCCCGCATCCAGCCCTTGCCTGCGATCTTAGTCAGATCGTCTGTCCACCTGGTCGGTGGCCGTCCTATGCTGCGCTTGCCAGTCCGTGGTCTCCACTCGAGAACCTTTCCACCCCAACGGCCATCGGTTCTTCGAGCTATGTGCCCTGCCCACTGCCACTTCAACTTGCTAATCCGCTGGGCTATGTCGGTGACTTTTGTTCTTCTACGGATCTCCTCATTTCTGATTCGATCGCGTAGAGAAACTCCGAGCATAGCCCTCTCCATAGCTCGTTGTGCGACTCTGAGCCTGTTCAGAAGGCCCATAGTCAGGGACCACGTTTCAGATCCGTAAGTCATCACTGGTAACACACACTGTTCGAAGACTCTCGTTTTCAGGCATTGTGGTATTTTTGACGAGAAGACGTCTCGTAGCTTCCCGAACGCTGCCCAGCCGAGTTGGATTCGACGATTGGCCTCTTTCTCAAAGTTGGACTTACCTAATTGGACTGTATGTCCTAGGTATACGTAGTGGTCAACAACTTTGAGAATCGAGTTCCCAACTGATATGGGGGCGGGCGCAACATGGGCATTCGACATAATTTTCGTCTTGTCCATGTTCATTTTAAGGCCCACCCTTAGGGAAACTCTGTTGAGGTCTTCGAGCATCGTGCTGAGGTCTTCCATCGATTCTGCCATGACCACAATATCGTCGACAAACCGAAGGTGAGTGATGTACTCGCCGTTGATGTTGATGCCGAATCCTTGCCATTCCAAGAGCTTGAAGGCGTCTTCCAATGCGGCAGTGAACAGTTTCGGAGAGATAACGTCTCCCTGTCTCACGCCTCGTTGCAATGGAATCGCCTTCGAAATTTGCTCTTGTACTCGGACCGACATGGTGGCGTTATTGTACAAACACTTCAACACTTCGATATACCGATGGTCAATACGGCACCGCTGGAGAGACTCAAGCACCGCCCACGTCTCGATCGAATCAAAGGCTTTCTCATAGTCCACAAACGCTAGACATAAGGGCAAGTTATACTCCTCGGTCTTCTGTATAACTTGCCGCAGCGTATGGATGTGATCTATGGTGCTGTAGCCTTTTCGGAAACCGGCTTGTTCGGGAGGCTGGAAGTCATCAAACCTGCGTTCGAGACGATTCGCGATGACTCTTGAAAACAGCTTGTAAACATGGCTCAGAAGCGAAATGGGTCTGTAGTTCTTAAGCAATGTGTTGTCACCCTTCTTAAAGAACAACACCGCTACGCTTCTGTTCCATGCTTCCGGCGTTGAACCTTCGAGGACAACGGAATTAAAGAGCTTCTGAAGGACTTTCAGTATCGGTGAGCCACCCGCTTTCAGAAGTTCTGCTGTGATTCCGTCGTCACCCGGCGCCTTGTTGTTCTTAAGCTGCTTCAGAGCCATCCTAATCTCGTACAGGCTGATGTCCGGGATGTCTTCGGTATAGTGTCGGGTTAGCTTGGCTCTTGGGTCTTTGGCCAAGCTATCAACAGGTTTAGCGACCGAAGTGTATAGCTGCCCATAGAACCTCTCCATCTCTCCAAGCACATCTGCTTTGGTCGACGCTATACTGCCATCATCTCTCTTCAGCTTAGTCATCTGGCTTTGCCCAATAGACCGGTCTCTTGCAAACACTTTGGAGCTTTTTCTCCGTTCAATCGTATCTTTAATACGATTTGTATTAAAGGTACGGATGTCGTGTCGCAAGGATTTCCATATTTGTCTATTGAGCTGCCTATATGACGCAGCGTCATCGGATGATTGCAGTTGCAACGAGCGTCGTTCAGCCATGAGGTCAAGGGTATGGCTGGAGAGTTTTTGAGGTCCATTTGTGCGGCGGGGTTTGAAGAACTTAGACCCCACTGCGTGGACAGTTTCTACAAACCTGTTGTTGGTCACGTCCACCGACGCACAGTTCTCAAGGCAAGCAAAGCGATTGAATAGCTCAAGTTGAAAGCTCTCGGGGTTTTGAATATGGACATTTTGAGGTCGGAGCGTGGATTTCATCAAACGGGACCTCTCAAGTTTAACATTAATATTCAATATGCCTCTTACTATGCGGTGATCACTACCGGTTTTCACCATGTTGGTTACAGAGACATCATTGAATATTTGTTTCTTGGTGGTCATGATGAAATCGATCTCATTTCTTGTGGAACCGTTGGGGCTCAACCAGGTCCATTTCCTTTGAGGCGGCTTCTGAAAGAAAGAGTTCATCATAAAGAGTCCCTCTTTCTCCATGAAGTCGGCCAGCCTCTGTCCCCTAGGGTTCCGTTGTCCATAACCAAATTGCCCCACTCTCAACTCTCCATCACTTCTTTCGCCCAACTTTGCGTTAAAGTCCCCCATAACAACATTGTAATGGGTCTTGGAGGTATGTATGGCCCTACTAATGTCCTCATACATTTCCTCTACCTCCTCATCGGTTCCGAGTTTCGAGGTCGGTGCATATACCTGAATGATCTTCAACGAATACCTACTTGATATTCTGAGTATTAGGTATGCCACCCTACTCGAAACGCTATCGATGGTAATAATGTTGTTAGTGAGGGACTTGCGAACGAGAAATCCGACACCACCTTGGGACTTTTGGTCGCCTTCCCGGTAGTAGAGCAAGTTACCGGATTTGAGGGTTATGGTGTCCTCACCCTCTCTACGGACTTCACATAACCCTAGGATATCCCAGTGTAACTTACTCATTTCTTCTTCCAGGTCGACGATCCTCTCGTCTGCCAACAAAGTTCTTACGTTATGTGTTACCAGGGCCAGAGGTCGTTTAATGAGAGAGTGGTAGCCGTGCGTCTGCCGGGGATTCTTCGCACCCCCTGCTCCACCGTTACACTGGCCGCTACCGGAGCCAGCTTTAGCGGAGCTGCCGGGGACTGGGGGCCTGGTCATATTTTGTTCTATCATAGGGGGGGTTTGCCAATACTCGCCACGCTTGGCAGGCGGGTTGGCGAGCGCAGTACAAAATGTGAGTCTCAGAAGGCGCTGCTGCCCATCCTTCTGGTACGTGATCCCTTAGTCGACTCTTACGACACCCACGGGAAGACATAGGGAGGTACTATTCTAAGCCGGTACCCCACGGCATGGGGTACCGGCTGGACGGGGCACGGTTGGACTCTTTAATTATATTTAATTTGTATCCTGTTAGACAGCAAATTACATTGTATGTCTCATGCGTATTTTTGATGTTCACTGCCAGTAAGTTCAGGGGTCATAAGACAACAAATTGTAATAAATTAACAAATGCCAGTCATACACAACAAAACGTGATATTGTTCCGACTGACATTTGATGGTTTACTATGATTTGTGTTTTATGAAATAGGCCCCAACACAATCTACATATTTCCTTAACATTTATAAAAAGGAAGTTTCCATTGAATAAATGATTATAATTCTTGATGCTCAAATATTTATGTACATTTCAGATACAATCAGCTCAATGTTGTCAACTGTAAAGAAACTCCAGCACCAATTAGATTCTATCACAAACTACCTAACTCCCTTGCTGCCGTTAGCCAACTGTCACATGGTAGAGTTCTTCACAGAAAACCACTGGGATAGACTAGTGCCCGAGAGATTGAGGAAAGTCCTAGACAGTTGGGACTTGAATTATGCGGTGGATAAGTTTTGGGAATGTTCCGGGAGCAGTAGTCATGGTAACTGAATCACATTTCCCCCCCCAACTACCCTAGCCATCCCAACTCCTCCACATAGCGGAGCATAGCTTTAGGTTCTTATCTCAGCTGCTCCAGTTTTGGGCGAGTAGGTGATTTTGCCTCCCTGGACTCAGTTTCTTTCGAAAGTGACTTGTATTTAACATGTTCATATAATATGGTTCTGGGTGTTATGTCCTCTGTAGCTGTGCATTGCAAAAGGACATGATCATCATTGCAGCTATTGAGGGCCACACCATGAAAAATGTCATATAAAATTGGGTCGAAAGAATGGGCAAAGCCAGCCGGGGCAGCCATATGAATGAAGTGGTCTTCTACTATTAAACCGCAATGTTGTATTATATATATTCAGTAAAAAAAAAATAGTTCACAAATATCCATCCGTCTTTTTTTATAGCAATTTTAAAATGCAACTTTTTCGTGGGCCTCCCTATATAAAATATAATATACTTTGCCATAATATAATTAATTATGTAAATACTAATAGTAAAATCCAAATTGCAGATAACACAGAGCTCAACAAGTGGATCAGCTCATCCCGGGAGCACTACCTCACACTCAACAACGAATACTGTCTCTCCAGGGAGCAGCTGCAAGATCGAATCACCTCCTGGGGAGGTGTTATCCAGCCAGAGATTAAAGTCACAGAGTTTATGACGAGCAAGAAGAGCTATGAGGTAAGATATTATTCAATTTGTCATGTGCTAAAGACGCCTCAGAGTTTTGAGCTTCAGCCTTCACTTTGATGGACGCTGGATCGATCCTGACCCAGGCTTGAGTCGATGTAGCCAACATTGTCATGATATTGGTGGTTTTATTAAATTAATAAAACGAAACATCTCTAACTACGGTCCTCATAGGCAAGCTCAGTCTCACAGCAAGCGATGAAGGGGACTATGCTCGGGTTTCCCTACGAGATTGAATCAGAAATGATGAGATCCATAGAAGAACGAAAGTCACCGACATAGCCGAGCATATTAGAAAGTAAACTGGCAAAGGGCAGGGTACATAGCCCGGTGAACTGATGGCCCTTGGGGTTGAAAGAATCTCGAATGAAGACCACATGAACAACAAAACAGGCAAGCACAGCATTGGATGGCCACTGATAAGGTGGACAGATGACCTGACTAAGATCGCAAGAAAAGGCTGGATGCAGGCCGCTGACAACTGGTCCATGTGGAGATCGATGGGAGAGCAGTGGACGTCCTGTAGCTGACATGAAGGTAATGATTAAAATATGAATTTTATTGAATGAAATTCATCTCTCTTCCACTAGTTTGTCATGTTAACCACCAGTGAGAATGTCCATAGAGTGACATTTTATTATGGGTAAAAATAAATAGCAAGGCTGATCTACACCAAATGCAAAGAGGAACTGCTAGAAATCCGACGAAAGCCGAAACACTGAGTTTGCCGAAAGATATGATAAGCATAGAAGCACTGTGTATTTTCTTATTAGTTATATCATTATGAATTTATTAGGTATGTATTAGTAGTTTATTTTTCATTATACACATATTTTTTCACAAATTACAGAATCATTATTGTTCCCTCAGACCAAACCATGTCTAGATGCGTTTTGCAACATTTTATAAGCCTTTTTTTCTTTATAGGTGGCGACAATGTCTCGCCTGGTAGCGGGTTTGTACGACGCAACGTCTGCAAGTTGCTGTGTAGAGGCGGGTGGAGGCAGGGGACACCTACTAGTGGCATTGTGCTTGGGGTATTGCATACCCAGCCTTACTGTCGACTGCGATGAGAGTAAAGTACGCGCTGCCGCTGCCAGGGTTAAGATTATTCAGGTGAGTAATGAGACTTCCTAGTTGATCTAATAGTGTTTTCATTATATTATTTATATTTATGATTTGCCTTACTAGATACAGGAATCCAATTATTTGAAATACAGCCGTTTGAGCGTGATTGAGTAACAAACATCCATCCATCCAGCCAAACCTTCACATTTATAATATTAGTGGGATTTTCCTGGTTTCTGCTTATTTGGTGTGGTCTACTCGTAATGGCCTACAAAATCATGCTACTTGACTGTAAATAATAAAATCATAACATATATTTTTTATGCTTTTATAAATCCGGCAAATTATGCTACAATCAAAATATCTAATAAGGTACAGATACATAGATAAATAAATAGTATATATTCCATAATTCCATCCAACCTTTACAATGTAAGTTTATTTATTTTAATTTATATTATGGTCATTATATTGATTCTAGAATATTTCATATTAATAACATTGTATAGGTATTATTCTAAGTAAAAATGTAAAAGTCTCGTGAAAAACATTGTCAAGTCCCTGATGCTTCAGTCCAAGTAATGACATTGATTTTATTTATTTCTCAGAAACAATGGCACTCAATAGCCAAGCGCAAAAAGAGCACAGAAGAACGAACATCTTTACAGAAACATCTGCAAATCTCAGATATAGAACACAGTTGCTCCGGCTCAAGCTTGCAGAGATGTAATTCAGCCTTGCAAACAAAAAAAACATGCTGCAATAATGTCAACCCAAGTCCTCATATCAATACAGTCCTATATGGAGAAAAATCAAGCCCAAATGAACTCAATTCAGCACCGCAAGAAGAAGAAACAAGCAAGAATAAGATCAGTACATCCTGGAGTAGACAAGAAACAAGCTCGAAAAAATTCAATGCCAGTCAAGAGAAATTCAAGATGAATCTTCATCGCTTCGCCACGGCGTTTATCACGAAAGAAACAGATCTCGCTCGCGTCGTTGCGGAGAATTTCCCTGAACACAAAGGAGACATAAAGCTTTTGTTAACAGGTTAGTTAGCAAAGTTCAATTCAAGGGTCGTTTTTTACATTTCATGACGGCTCAACGGGAAGTGTACTTAAGTTTCACTTGCAAGTGTTATATACTGATTGATACACTACCAAAAGCTTAGAAGAAGTACATGTTGGCACATGATTACCATGTAGAATATATTTTTTAGCATTAAAATTGTAATTTATTCTATATATTATATGTCTCTATATTATAATGTATAGTGTTCTCTGCTGTAAGCACCAAGCTGATATCACGCGAGTCCACCTGCCGCTGCTTCACCACCACAACACTTTAAAAAATACTCTGTAGAACTAATGTTGTTTATTTTGCAGTGTCGTATCATACTTATATATATTCATACGTATTCATAATTCTATGGGCAATCAAAACTGCGTTTATGATGCCTTGTTCTTATCCCATGCTTCCCATCTTATCAATGTAGGGTCGGGACAAAATGTTTTTCTCTTCCTTTCCTTATTCATGTCGTTTTTTAACCGACTTCAAAAAAAGAGGTTACTCAATTCGACCATATTTTTTTTTATGTGTGTTCGCGGAACTCTTTCTTCATTCTTTGTTTGATACAGACATCCGTGGTGCTCCCATTTAATTTTCATCAAAATCGGACAAAGGGTTTTTAACTTACATTCCAATAACTGAATAGTGCTATGCATACGATACTATAATTGCGGTTGAAGACATCAGAGAACATACACAAAGACAATTGATCCCGTGAGTGGCAAGTCACTGAAAAGGGTGAAAAAAAAATTCTTCCACAAGTTATTTTACACTTTTGAGTGTTGAAGTCGGTTCCATTTTTTGGTAAACATTTTTGATGTCTCAATTTAATAAATGGTTTGGAATTTGATTAACTTACCTCTCAATGTGAACACGTCCAAAAAGTTGACCCTTCATATCCCAGCGTACCCTTATCGAACAGTTCGGTAAACCATACGCTGACACTCGTCTGCAGCAAACAATGTGTTGCCCGACTCAAACAACTTCCAAAGTCGGTTATTGGTTTAATGTTTGACGTAATTGATTGACGGACTCGTTTTGAAACTTGCGCTGAAGTTTTGATAAACTTTGTTGAAGGTCGTGCAAATTACTTTTATTAACTTATAAACTTGGCTTACATAATTCTTTGCCTACTTACGACCCAACACTATATCGATATTTTGTGTTTTTATATCTGTTAAAACTTAAGTTATGGAAAAGCAGTTTTTGTCAAGAAACAGGCACTTGTATACTAATCTTATAAATCTGAAGGGTTTGTTTGGTTCACAGGACTGCTCCCCTAGTAGTGCCCCGCAGTTTCACCCGCGTGTATTACGGTTTTCCCGCTACCTAAATTATCCCACGGCAACTATACTTTTTCCGCGATAAAAGTAGCCTATGTGTAAATTTAATCAAAATCGGTGCAGCCGTTTCAGCGTGAAGGAGTAACAAACATACACATATAAATACAAACTTTCGCCTTTATAATATTAGTGGTATTGCATTACAGGTCTGCACACATGTGGTGACTTGGGTCCGGCTTCGTTACGTATATTCAAGTCAAGAATGTCTACAGCGAGCGTCTTCAACGTTCCATGCTGCTATCATCTGCTTACTGAAGACGGGAATGATGCAGGGTTTCCTATGTCACGATATCTCAAAGGTAAATTATATTTCTTGATACAATATTGGGCTTGCTTGCTTGGTATTGATATGATTGGTGGCGGTGTAATCATCAAGAAATTGAAACATTTGAAACATGCATCCGCGATATCAACAGCATCTCAGCCGTAGGACTTCCACTGCTGGACATAGAGCGCACCGTGATATGCAAACTACTGGATGCCAGCTGATGTAGCCGAGCGTAGCAAAATACAATTTGCTTCATTTATTTTCAATTTCTTATCTCATGACATTATTTGATATATGTATGATGATTTTACTTTTATACTTTATCATCATCTCAGTCATAAGACGTCCACTGCTGAACATATGCCTCCCCCATATACTTTATAATGATATGTATATCTACTGTTTGACCACTATCTCACTTGATGGTTAGTGACAATTTGTTGACAATGAAGGTATAATTATGCAAAAGTCAAAGTAGAAACTATTTATTAGCTTGGAGATGGGTGTGATTAGTTTTGAAAATATTTGAGAGATATTGTAAGATTTTTATGTATTATAACATATCATTCTTCACACAATCCACCCATACCTTCTTCGGCCTTCCTCTACCTCTATATCCATCTACATTAATTTTAAGTACTCTCTTGTACTCTTTAAGTACTCTTTGTGTTATATTTTCTTCATCCCTCATGACATGCCCATACTAAGCCAATCCATTCCCTTTCAACTTATCAGACACTGGTGATACTTTCAAGCTTCCTCTGATTACTCATTCCTTATTTTATCCATACTAGTCACACCACACATTTATCTCAACATTCACATCTCTGCCACATGCACTTTTCTTTTATCAACTTTTTTTGCTGCCCAAAATTCAGATTCAATTACGACAGGTTACTATGGTCTTATAAATTTTGCCCTTGAGTTTCATGGGCATTCGCGAATAACATATGGTCCCTGAGACCTGTCTCCATTTCATCCAACCTGAGTTTATCCTATCCCTTAGTCTCGGTCAATATTGCCGTCGTCGTTTTGGATCAATCCTAAAATCGGAGCAGCTTGGTAGAGGGTTCTACCAGTCTGCTCCGATTTTAGATACCTTGGTTCATTGATCATTTAAGCCTATATAGGAAAAATTGGAAAATGATCTACCAGGTGGCCAGGCCATCAAGCAAGCATGAATGAAATATTTTCAGATTGTTGTATATTATTATTATTTTATTCATTATCGATAGTTGAAGAGGTGACTGCCATGCTTATAGTAATATACAAATAGAAATATTTCGTTATAAAATACGCCGATACGCAAAATACGAAATAACGCTAGTACCAATGCAAGTTTGCTTTAAAGCTAAATGCATGAAATAATTATTTCAGGTTACAAGATCGGTCGTAACGGTCGGATGCTGGCAGCACAGTCCATAGACAGAGTGGTGAGCGAGCGCCAGTTTCCAGCTAAGAGCTTGCTGTACAGAGCTTTGCTTCAGGTAAATCTAATTAATTTAAATTTAATTAGGCATCAACAAAGCCGTTGGTGGCAAATCAGTTTTATTTGATTGAGGATACTTTTAGTGCGCAATGATGTGCAATAATGTTATATAAAGGTACCGTGATTAGGAAAAATCCTTTTTTAACCGATTTTAAAACATGGAGGTTACTCAATTCGACCGTATATATTGTGTTCGCGGATAACTCCATCGTTTATGAACCGATTTTGATGATATTTTTTTGTTTGATAGAGTATACTTCCGCCGTGGTCCCACTCCCCCAATTTCATCTAAATCGGGTAAGCTGTTTTTGAGTTACACTCCAAGAACTGAAAAGTTTTACTCATACGACGACATTATAATTGCGGGTGAAGACATCGGTGAACATACACAATGACAATTGATCCCGTGAGTAGTAAAGGTCACAAAAGGGGTGAAAACAAAAATTATCAAAAAATGGATCCGATTTCAACACTCAAAAGTGTGAAATGACTTGTGGAAGTCGGTACCATGAGCACAATATTGTAAACTATCATGGTACCGACTTCAACATGTGATTTCACACTTTTGAGTGTTGAAGTCGGTTCCATTTAATAGTATTTTTTTTATCTTATGAAAGGTAATGTGCTTGGTTACAGGTACTTATAAAAACGCACCTTCCTAACGAAACAATATCTGAGGGGAAACTGAAGCGGCTCTCCTCGAAATGTGATAATTTCCACGAATATTTCAAAATGGCCGACGCCATGTTGAATTTAGGCTTATTTGACACATTACCTCAGAGTTGCCTTATAGAAATACTCAAGCACATGGATTGCCAATGGAGAAAATTAGTTATATTTTATTTACTAAGGTTATGCTTGGCACAAGTGATTGAAAGTGTTATATTGTTGGATAGACTGCTGTTTTTGTTTGAAAATGACTTTGATAAAGTTTATTTGGTGAAGTTGTTTGACCCTGTGTTGTCGCCTCGATGCCATGCCATTGTGGCCGTAAGATAGTATTTAATAAGATTTAAATAAATTATATATCTCATTGTAAGAGTTGGCTTTTATTTTTATTACCTCAGAATAGGGTGTGTTAGGAAGCATACGAGAACCTTTGTCCATCCTAGATTACAGTATCCTAGCTTATAAGATCGTGTTCGTGTTTCTCACTGTTCTGCAACACAGGATTTTTTTGTAAAACCCGTAATTATATATTTGTTTATATTAATTATATAAACAAATATATTTGTTTGTTTTTTAAAAAGTACTGAAGAAATTTTGATGATATGTTTTCGTGACCTATCTGAAAGGTATATATTTATTTTCTTTTAAATTTATATGAAAATGGTTTATAAATGTTCTGCGGTACGGATTGAGGGTTCTAGTAATCCCTAAAGACACGAGGCCTTAGAATTGAAACTTGGGAGTAAAAAAAAAAATACGAACTGATTGTAGTGGAGTCAGGCAACCGTATCTGTATGAACTTACGCTGACTGATACAAAGCTAAGCAAATTTAAATTTAATAAAATTAAAATTTTAATTAATTTTTTAATGCAAATAAGGAAAATTTTTGTAACAAATATTAAAATGAACCCACAATCAAATTAACATTTTTTGTACGTGTAACCCTCTTAGTTAAGTGTGAACGTCTCTACATCCACAATTTTCCAACAGTTCCCCTGAAATATCTGCCCTGCGGACTATGGGCCTTCTGAGCAGCCTCAGTCGCACAACGAGCTATGGAGAGGACACTATGTTTAGGGTTTCTCTACGCGATCAAATCAGAATTGAGGAGATCTGTAGAAGAACGAAAGTCACCGATATAGCCCAGTGGATTAGCAAGTGGCAGTGGTCCGTGGAGACCACGGACTGGCAAGCGTGGTATAGGACGGCCACCGACCAGGACAGACGACCTGCCTAAGATTGCAGGCAAGGGCTGGATGCGAGCCGCTTCAAACCGGTCCTTGTGGAATTGAATAGGGGAGGACTATTGTCCAGCAGTGGATGTCCTATTGCTGAGATGATGATGATGATCATCATCATCTGCCCATCTGCTTCTGGATTTATCTCTCTGTTTGCTGTTAATCCTAGCCATGACGTCATTCAAGAAACAAAATTAGGTACTTCAAGTTTTTCTATGCAGACAGCCTGCAAGGTTGCCTGGTAGAGATCACTTCTAGTGATAAGGCCGCCCATTGTCACACTCTATGTAAATTTATGTTTATTGTAAATATTGTTTTATATTTAAGGTGTAACAATAAAGTATAATCTAATCTATAATAAAATTGTGTTCAAGGAATATTAATCTTCATGAACTTTTCTCATAAATGTTATTTTTAAAAGTTTATTAGACTTCCAAGAAAGGACTCAAAATTGTATATTAAACAAATGGTGAAGAATGGTGATACTTCATTCAGAGAGAAATTGTCCATATCGTCGTGGTAGGTACTGCAGCAACCAGAAATCAGAACATGGTGAAAAAATTGTAGACGTACAAACGACTCAAACTAAAGTACCTACATAATGTACATATAAAGTAAGAGCGCAGAAAAAGTTTTAATTGCCTACCTATGCGAAAACATATAAGTCCTAAACCAACTTCTTCAAAGTCAAAGTCTTGAATGTCAAGGAGCAAAAAAAACAATTCAATTTCAACATAGTTACATACTTCCGTAAGGAACACATGACTTGTACTCGAAAAACTTGGTATGTAAGAAATTATGGTGAAAATTATAAATGAAGTTTTCGGAAACCATTAAAAATCCCCTCACACAACGTGACTCTGTAGGTACCTACTATGTGCGTGTCATAATTACACGAGTGTTGCTACGTAACCATTCGTTGCTTTTAAATGTATTAAATTTGTTGGTTTTTTCCTTTTGAAGGACGGAACCCTTATAAGAACAATTTGTTGTTCCGTATTATTATATTATTCAGTACTAGGCGAATCGCGACCGCGTCCGCGAGCGCCCCGTATTCTCGTTGAAAAAGACCACCGAATGTGGTTGAAACTATAGTCGGAACCCTCTGACTTATTACGTGAGTAACTCCCATGTTTTATACATTTATAATTTGTTGTTCGTTTCTCAGTATCACGTAGAAGTTCCTATCAATTAGAATGATTATCAAATACTAAAGTATTGACAGACGCTGGTTCAATTCCCACCCAGGTTGAGCTTTCAGTGAACGTAACACCGTGATGAAATTATCAGCATGGTGGTGAGGTACCTACTTTTAAGAACCCGTCTGGCTAGTTACCACCCTCAAGTTTGAAATCTGTCACCAAACACATAGTTTGTTTAGGTAGCAGTCCATGAGAGCCAGTAAGTAGTTTCGGTCTAGCGTGATAACATCTTCGACCACATCGTCACTGACCGTCATGTGAGATAGTGGTCAAACCTATACAGTATAAAAAAGAAAACATACTTTGTGCTTGCAGTAGTCTATACACCAAGTGTACAAAAATAAAGGACACAGCAAAGTGCAAACGCCAAATTTGATACGTCTTAATATTAATACGAGAACACCCACGCACGCCTACCCTTTGGATATTGACGTGTATTTAATTTCGAACCCTTAAAATAGGAATGACTTGAAAGTTTTTTGTCGATGAAACGGTTGTATCAGTGTCCGCCCTCTAAGAGGATTAATGACTAGCTATATCACACTATCAGACTAATATTATAAAGGCGAAAGTTTGTCTGTTACTTGTTGTTTGTATGTTCTGTTTAACTGGTTTGCATACAATTTGGAATAAAGATGACTTATAGTCTGGAATAACACACAAGCTATATATAGTCCCACGAAAAGTATAGTGAACCAAGGTAGCGGCAAAGCCGTTGTCCACCCAAGTGAAATATAGTTCTAAGTAGTGTAATAATAAATAAATAAATGAATATATCATTTTGTACCTTAAAAACAAAAAAAATGGTATTGAAAGTTAAACCAAAGAGCACTCAAAGGTTTTATTCAATGGTTGCACGCACTCATACTACCGGTCCGGGATTCCCTGCGTCGTAGAAGGCGCACGATGACATTACAAAAACACCCAAGACAGGACAAAAATTTATTTTCATCACGTAAATGTTCGCCCCGGCCGGGATTCGAACGTAGGGCACCAGAATCGAAGATCAGGTCACTGAGTTAGGAACCACATCGATCACAATGATATTTTAATGTTTATATGAGGTAGATATCGCACAAGCGCGCGGAAACTGAGGCGGCAAAATTAAGTCAATTGTAGTAATTTTGATTATGACGCGTATTTCAAGCGCAAGTCTAAACATATAGCTATCCTTTTCTATATTATTTGTACCGTATTATCTGTCGCAGTAAGCATGTTTATGTCGTAAAGGAACAAAATCTGAGCACCGCGCAGTATGAATATACGGCATCTTTAGTAAAACATCATTGATCGATCATCATTTTGCTCTCCACGAGCTCTCTCCGATTGTTATGAAAATAATACATTAGTATTTCTTTATACATAATAAACTCAAAATATACTTTAAAATAATCAGATGTACAATGGATTGAGGGACAAACTTAACTTAGCCGTTCAAAGACGATTGTTCCCAATAAATCGACATATTTGGTGTTAGTGACGTATCTAATTTTTTGGTTTTCGGGTAGTTTTCCTTTTTTGTGCTACATGCCATTGCTTCTAGCCAAATTTATTGATGATTCTAGGTCAACAGAAAAACCGCAATGGCATGATGTTCTGTTGGTCATCCTTAACAACCCTGGCAGGTTTTTATTACAATATGTTCTATCTACGCACTATTTGGCCTTAACAGTTTTATAATAAGTTAAATAGTTAGTCATTAATATATACTTAGGCAAAGACTGTTCAGTTAACAACGGAGATTTATAAATCCCACTAAAAGCTACTGCATTTTTTTTCTTCACAGCGTCCTTCGTTTCGATGGAAAAATCTGCAGCCATTTGCCGTGCGACAATCTATAAATTATGGTAAAAGTGGCAAAGCAATGCAATTTCCCGATGCGAATGGTTGCGCGTTGTGAAAAAATATAATAAATAGCTATTATTACTCATAAATAAAGGTCGACGTTTTGTTCTCTTCCCGAAGGTTTGTAATGTGGGCGCTGAAACTGCGGAGACTAAGAACGTAACCGCGTACGACTAAAAAGAATTAGTTTCATATCGTTAACAACAATCCTAGAGGATTTAATTCCGTAAGACCTGGGTATCAGTTCTACTAAATAAAGCTCACAGATTGCTATTTATTTTTGACAGCTTTTCTATTCTATTATAAGTATAATTGTAATGGCTATGCTTAGATAATTTCTATCGCAATGCCATTACCTTCAATGCAGTTGAGATGCTTTTGCTATTTTAGCAGAATACCAAATTTCATTTGTTTTATGATTGCATTGTATATGAATTGATTGTTTCAATAAACACGAGAATTAATACCTGATTCACAAGATCGATTGCAGCTGCTGCAGTTCATATATTATTATATTGGTTAAACTAACGCGCCAAACCGCAAAGGCACTTAAATCTACGTAGGTACCTACGTGTATGTAGGTACCTACATACAATAATTATGTATATATCATTTAGTTCTTCATACATTTGTTCATACAAACTATTATCCGCTTCATGCGCTAGCTAGTACCATATATGGACCTGAAAATGTTTCAGTTATTGTGTTTATGGTGAGTTATTCAATTTCCGTAACGCTGCAGTCACGTAAGCGAATCACAGAGAATAGATGACAGTTTGTATGTCAGCTATAGCTTTCTGTAGTTTTACGCAAACGCGCTTGCAGCGCTTAACAGCGTGAAAAGCTCATCACCTACTGTACATTGATTAATAAAACAGTACAGTTTATTTCCTGTAAGATCAACGTTACGTTTTGCAACCCCTGAGTTGAGGGTTGTCCACCCCTTATAAAAGTGTACGCACACACCTCTCGCGGCATTTAATTCGTAACCATGGAACGCAACGCATCCCGCGCGGCTGTCACGCTCGCTCTGCTCCTGGCCGGTTAGTTTAAAAAATTTACAGTTTTCTTGTGATTTATTTTTAATCCACATAATTTACATTTAAAATCTATTGAGTTTTTTTGTTAAGATTAATTAAATTTAAAGTGTTAGCGAAAGTCAAAGGGTAAGTGATGTGAATGTTGATGTTGTGATCATTCAATGTTGTACCTCCTGTTGATTGTATTAACGCGGTCGCTCGTAAAATAACAAAACCAATGATACCCCTAAAATGTAGGTTAATGATAGGTGCACTTAAATTAGTCTAATGAATTGGCCACTTTTGTGGTGTTTATTGTGTACATATTTGACACCTTTCACGACAACTTTTTTCTTTGTATATGCGTAATCAATTTGTATTTCTACTGTAATTCTACTCGTATTGCGTATTACTTAGTTTAAAATAGTTTCTGAATTATTAAAACATAATTAAAATCACTAATAACTAACTAATTACAATACTGCAGCTACTACAATAACATTTGAGCAATCCACTAGCTATTGGTAGCCTATAGATAACTCAAATGTTCTAACCCGCTACCGGCCGGCAGCGTGCCCAGAATGCTAGCAGCATTGCATTGCTGATTCGTTGAGCCAAATATGTGCCAGAATTTTGGTCACGCGTCGCATCGATCAAACGCTCAGATAAATTTTGGAAAATCCGATGAGCTCCAGGTCCCCACGGGCCCAATGTCTCGACCCCAAACGGTTCAAATATGTAACCACTGCCTAGGTTAGCATATTTTCGCCGTTTCAATTGCTCCGCCAAATAATCCGCGGCATAACAAAATAACATAACAAACATAATAAGTTAGTGACTTTGCTGCTGTTAAAGATATTTTTGTTAGAATTCAGTGGTTGTACATTTTATTTTATAATTCATATTTTAACTTAGTAATCTGAACTTCATATGAACACGGAAAATGAGATCACTTTCGTTACAAGTCTGCAACATTTATAGTAAAATAGAAAAATGAGGGATATATAACGTTTTCAATTCCTAAATATAATGTGAACGTTGTGTATCCCTTATTTTTTCTACTCTCATATCAATCAATCAATCAATATTCTTTAGTTGGAAAAAATGGTACTATGTTGTCCTTATAGTTAGTTACATCTACATACGTAAATTTAAATTGCTTCCTTTACATACATAATATGCATTATGTATTCGTATTTGTCTGCAGCCATTGTCCAGCCACTGAGCCATCAAAAGAAAGTCCTGCTTCCGAACTAAGTTATATATGATAATGAATAAACACAGAATAGAATTAAATAAAGAAATTTTCAATTGCTGTATAGTTAAAGGTTGTTTAAAAGGTTTACCTAGTGATAAAACTCAAATTCACTGCAGGAAAGTTATTTTAATATTAGCCATTTCCATTTTTTTAAACTGACAACCAAAATCTCTTTTATTGTACTGTACTGCCGAGTGCCGTGGTGGTACCGGCCTAGAATAGTACTCCCCCATCTCTTCCCGTGGGTGCCGTAAGAGTCGGCTAAGGGATCACGTACCAGAAGGTGGGCAGCAGCGCCTTCTGAGGATTGTAAATCATACTGCGCTCGCCAACCCGCATGCTAAGCGTGGCGAGTATTGGCAAATCCCCCTATATGGGGGAGGCATATGTCCAGCAGTGGACGCACATGGCTGAGAGAAGAAGAAGTACTGTACTAAACTGTAAAAAAACAGAAACTTCTTTGTACACAAAAAATAATGTCGCTAAAAATAACCTATCTAGGTTAGAAGCTATAGTTAATCAATCGAACAAATCCATTACTTATTTTTTTTAATAACGTCTGTCTGTAACATTATAACTCATCACTTGCTGAAATGAATTAAACATTGTTTTCCTTATCAGAGTGAGATTCCCAGGTATTTCATGGCATTAGGACATTGATAAGTCGAGAAGTATCACTTAACTCAGGAACCGCTAATTATAAATTAATTACGTTATCACAGTTGGGCTGCACATCATTTTAGATAACATAATCAAAGTTTTTTTTAGACGTTAGGGAGCCGAGTAAAATACGTTATACTTACTTAGAAACATTTAATGATGTGTCCATTCACTCTCATATCTCTGATCTGTGTCAAAATCGGCACGAAACGGCATGTGATCAGGATATCATTATTTAATAAGTATCCTTATCACATAGAATTAACAACGAATTTCGACAGTCTTTTCTTGATTAATAATAATAATATACTTAGATATTCGTCTACTAGAAGTCTAGCTTTGTTTAAAAAAAGAAAAAAGTTTTTGACACCCCTAACAATACACGTAAAATATGACTTGAATAATGTAGTTTGATCAAATGGATTCTTTTGTGGTGTTTAGACATATTCAGACGATTTGATATGACCTGTTTTTTTCTATGAGCGTATATTTAATTACGTGAAACATTACTTTTACATTACAATTACGTCTAGCGAATATTTAATTACGTGAAACATTTTAGCAAAATACAGAATGTTGTTGTTGAATTTCTTAGATAGATTTAACATGTCCTTGCGGGATCAATTGATTTCTCGGAAAGACCTAAAATGTATCGTTGGCACTATTTTTGATTCAATCCACCCGAGATCACTGTCACTGAAAAGTGTTTGAAACATCGGTTAAAATAATTTAACGATTCGCATTTAAATAATTCATAATTGAAACATAGATAGATAGATAGATAGATAATGCTTTATTGTATCACAAACACATTTGTACATATTATTACAGTACTTAACAATTAATATAGTGAGACAATAGGCGGCCTTATCGCTGGATTTCTACCAGGCAACCGTGAATGAAATATATTGTAGAACTAATAATTACAGGATGTGTTCAACAAAGTAAGAATTAAAAAGAATTACTTAGCTAATTATAACAAAATTTGTATGAAATCATACATAAATAAACCTTCTCATATATAAATATATATATAATGTATATAGTATAATAAATACATAGGTATATATTTAGATTAATGTGTGTAAAATAGAGATTAACGCAGTGAGTACGATAGGGTAGGTATAATTTGTAATGTGACATATGTCATGAATTATTACATATTTATATGAGATTAAAATGTGCACACTTTAATAGGTTTTTTGGCTTAAGATCTTTGTGTAACTTTATTCAAGCAAGCTATCGATTAAATATATTTTACCTATGAATAAATTGTGTTCGTAATGCACGTTTGCGTAAGTGATTGTTAAAAGCTCCTCTTTTAGGTGTGTTTCATATTTATGACTCGTACTGATTAGGTAGAACAGCGAAAGGGAATTCCAGAATTTAATGACTAGTATATCGTATTGTTGTCTAAATTTGTATACTTACCTACTTAATGATAAATGCTGGAAAATACACCTACGCTTCATATTTCCTATTTTTTATTATTTATTTACACGTGAAACCACTCATAGTTTGGAAATACCTACCATTCTCTCATACTAACATTGGTGGTTTAAAATGAAGCGACGTGATGAAACATCATATTATAAATGGCTCTATCTAAAGCTGCGTAAAAACCCACAATCACAGTTATGATCAGTCTGCAGATCAGTCTTATTTCAGCCTGACCTGCAGGCATGCCGTCTATTTTTTTTACCCATAATGAAATGTCATTTCGCCTTCGGTCTAAGAAGATGAGAGAGATATGGGTTAGACAAACTTCTCGTTGATTTTCAGTAGGAACTCATCGCATCACACTGTACCTGGGGTTGTTTATAGGGAAGATTTCTTAGACATTCAACAGCAGACTAGCAAAGTCGCACAGATAGGAGGTTATCTGTGCAAAGTCTTTATTGTTGCAAAAGTGCATAAGCGACCAATATCCATCCATCCGGTGGCGCGCGTGCCTATCTGCTTTTTTTTTTCTATTTTTTTTTACGTGGTCGAAATGCATTTACGCACTTCCGCCTACCGGGAAAGTAGGCGGGGTGTGTCGGGCTCGCTCGAGCATCACCGCTCCCTGGGGGCCTCATGGCCCTCAACCATAACTGCACCCACAGCAGCCAGGGTCCACTACCGACTAAAACCCACGGTGTCCGTCCTGCCGCTATAACGGAGGGAGCGCAGGGTACATTTGCATACCGCGCCCCCACCACGGCCGTCCGTTTCCGGACCCCTCCAGGGGGGAGGATGACCCTCCCCCTCGCGATCGTGCCGGTACCAAGAGCACGGCCGCACCACCCCGGGGACCACACAGTGCAATGAACGCCAGACTTCCTACATCCGACGCTCGTGGTCCCCTGCGATGGGCCAGATGGAGCAGCCCCATCGCCAGCCGCTTCGGCCGCCAGCCTCCGACGGCGGCCATATCGGCGCCACAGCAGGAGACGAACTGAATCACTCCTGCCGCAGCGCCTCCTCAGCTGCAGCGCCGTCCCACAGCGCCGCTGCTCGCCTCAGTTGCAGTGCCTTGCAGCACCGCAACCTACCGTCAAGTGGACCGCTCCTCGTCGGCTTAGCGAACAAAGCCTGTCGGGAGCAGTCCCGGCTGTGCCTATCTGCCTGCTGCAAAGCAATAAAAACCAGTCAAGCGCCAGTCGGCTTCGCTCACGAGTAGATTTCAGAGCACCGTTTAAGATGTACATTTTTAATATGTTAATCATGTGTATGTGTTGCCAAAAAATAAGCGAAAAGAGATAATTCCTACACAATTAAATAAATTCTTTATTTACATCTTCAGAGCACACACTTTTTTGATTGACAATATGTACCTATACGGGATAGAGTCTATATGAAGTGTGTAATTGTGTGTGTACATGACTCTCAGATGAACCTTTTTTATTTTATTTTATTACATGTTATTGCAGCGGCAATAGAAACACACACATCTCGTCGATAGACGGAAAAAGGAGTCTTGTTATTAAGGATCTGTTGTTTACCCTTCGAATATTCTAAGGAAGCATTCGTAAACTGACTCTTATTCATACGTACTTATCAATGAATTCCCAGGAAGTAATTTCAATTCTCGATTTTTAAGCGTAATTGGGCAATTTTATTTAGCCAAGTTGCACAAATTGTTCAGTTACAAGAGAAATATTTTTATTAGCTTGTCTTCCAAATATTTCAGTATTTTTAATTTTCTATTTGAATTCAGAAGTAGAGACACAACGAAAATAATAGAAATTTTTTTATTTATATTTTTTTCTCATGAAAAGTTAACTAATGAGTTATGTCTAGAATGAAATATACTAAATATAATTTTCTACATTTGATGTATAAAAATGTCAACTTTTCGAACTCCTTCGAAAGGGTTTGCCTGATTTTTACCCCACTTAAAAAAGGAAGAGGTTCCCAATTCGATTGTATGTATGTTACGCGGTCATTAAAAATTAAGAGTCGTGTCACTTTGACGTTTCCACAATTTATATGGCAAAAGAACTTTTGCTGGTGATCACTGGGAACGAATAAAAAGCGCTAGCGGTCATAGAAAGAGAATCGCTGCATCTTGTCTAGGCCCACTGGTCCCTTCAGATACTTAAGTCAAAAGACTAGGTACCTACATAATTCAAAAAAGGGAGCCACTATAAGTTAAAACAATTTGATAATATTCCGTACTTATTTATTTCGGGAAATGAATACTCCAATTTTAACGCAAGTTCTATTTTAGGGATCGAACGAGTGTAGAAACCTTATGAATTCTTATTATCTTCCTTCTCTATGCTTTATTTAGTCTATGTCTATATTTGTTTTTCGAACTTACTTCCGAACTCCTTTAAGGAGGTCGACAAAGAGCAATTGGAAAACAGCTGTACGGGATTCCTCAATTCTCTAAACCATACAAACTTTATTATGACTTGCTTGCCGAAAGTATACGTTTATGTTATTCTAGCTATGTTATGCTAGCTAAGTTAAGTATTCTAGCTAAGTTATTCCAGCTATGTTATTCTAGTTCTCTTCGTTCACTTTTCTGATCCTATGTTTCACGTTCCTAATTATTCGCAAGTTATGTATTTTTCGCAACCAACAAGTTTTGTAGGTTTTTTTTATCATATGCAACAACTTATGGAAGAAACTCAATCAAGTTCAACGAGCTCCTGTTGAAAGAATACTTAGACAAAAGTTAAAACTGTAATTGCCACAATATGCAATATTATATATATAGCAGCGTCAGGGGTAGAAGAAAAATACCTATTTGTAATATGTGCGTATTAATTTGTATTAATTTAATATAATTATTAATAATAATTAGTTTTATTAATCATTATTTGTATTAACTAGTAGCGCTGCGCGGTTTCACCCGCGTGGATTACATTTTTTCCGCTACGTCAATTATCCTGCGAGAACTATAATTTTTCCAGGATAAAAGTAGCCTATGTGTTATTCCATAGAATCTAACCTATTTCCATAGCAAATTTTATCGAAATCGGTGATGGAGTATTAGAGGTTTTCGAATTATTCGCTTATCCCACGGGAACAGCGTTTAATTTCGGGATGAAAAGTAGCTTTATACGGTCTAAACTATATCCATACCAAATTTCATTGAAATCTGTGTAGCCGTTCGAGCGTGAAGGAGTAACAAACATACACATTTACAAACTTTTGCCTTTATAACATTAGTGGGATGATACACGTAAAGTCGTATCTACACCAAACTTTTCATAGTAACAGATGTATAGGTACGACGGTTATAATGACGTACTAAAAAGTTATATTTGTATTTAATCTTACCCGTCAAATTTTTCCCCTCTGCTAGTTACAATTCGCCTAAAATATAAAGCCAGTGAGCATTCTAGGTCTAGCGTGATAACATCTTCGACCACATCGTCACTGACCATCAAATGAGATAGTGGTCAAATGCTAGGTAAACTATACATTATAAAAAAATCGTGAAAACTTGCATATAACTGTCTCTAAGGTCGCGTCACTCCTTCTACTGAAATTCATCAAAATTGATTCGCTTATTCAGGCCTGAAAGCGTATCAGGCAAACAAACTCACTCACTTTTATAATATTAAATTCGTATTTACTGCGTTTAACGGAAATAAGTTCTAATGAAGTATGTAATAACTTGTTGAAATCGGTACCATGATTGTTCAAAAGTAAAAAAATGATACCAAAAATCAAATATTATGCGCATGGTACCGACTTCGACGGGATCAATTGTCATTGTGTATATTCACCGATTTCTTCACCCTCTATAAGGAAGTCATCCAAGTAGACGTAACACTTTTCGGTTATTTCAGTGGAACTCAATAACAGCATGACCGATTTTGATGAAATTAAATGAGACCACACGGGAAGCACCAGCTTACTTATAAAAAAGAATCATCAAAATCGGTTCACCCAGCAGTAAGTTCTGAGGTAACAAACATAAAAAAACAGACGAATTGAGAACCTCCTCCTTTTTTTGAAGTGGGTTAAAAAGTAGAAATAAAACATTACTATTAATTCGCACGAGTATACATCGACATAGGTAAGTTTCCTAGACATAGAATTGGAAAAGGATAGAATGATTTATTGGCCTTATAAGTCTATGTAATTTTATGATAACATTTCCACAAATACATTTGATTGAAATTGCATATATACCCAATGATGTTTTACTAAAGATGACGTATATTCATACTGCGCGGTGCTCAGATTTTATTCCTTTACGACATAAACATGCTTACTGCGACAGATAATACGGTACAAATTATATAGAAAAGGATAGCTAGATGTTTAGACTTACGCTTGAAATACGCGTCATAATGAAAATTACTACAATTGACTTAATTTTGCCGCCTCAGTTTCCGCGCGCTTGTGCATCATCTACCTCATATAAACATATATGATATATCATTTTTTGTACCTCTTTGTATCCATGTAGGATTTCACGAATCCCTATAGTCAATAATATTAAGAAGTATTGACAACAATAAACTATTAAATATGTAAATTCACCAATTACAAATTCAAGAGGTAATACCGATTTCTTGAGAACTGACACGGGATTATATTCTCAATAGGTAAGGATTCCAATTGGATATCGGCGTATAATATTAAAGTCTTTTAGGGTTCAAAAACAAAGCCTTATCAAAGTCAAAGTCAAAACCATTTATTTAATTCTGGCATCAAGTACGCACTGATTAATTATAATAAATAATTTGGTTTATTCAAAAACTTTAGCGTAGTGTTTTAAAATAAATCGAGCTACTCGTACTTAAGACGCAGCATGCATAATGCGCTGTTACAGTTTATTAAATATTGCTGACCTAGGGGCAATACCCCCAAACCAAACCTACAAAGCATATTGTATATACATAACCCTCTCATCGCTTCAACTTGCACCTAACTTTTTAACCGACTTCAAAAAAAGGTGGAGGTTCTCAAGTCGACCCGCATGTATTTTTTTTATTTTTGTTACCGCATAACTTCTGATTGGGTGAACCGATTTTGATCACCGTTTTTTATTTAAAAGCCGGTGTTTCCCGTGTGTCTTATTTAAATTTCATTAAAATCGGACAAACGGTTTTTGAGTTACACTCCAATAACTAAAAGTACTACACATATTATGTCGATGATATTATAGTTGCGGGTGGAGAAGTCGGTGAACATACACAATGACAATTGATCCCCAAGGTTAAAGAAGGAAAAGGGTTAAAAAAAAGTTTTGTATATTTTTTTAAATAATTACCACGATAGGAAGTTGTACACAGATCATCACAAGTAAGTCTCTGTATTAGGGGTAGATGTTCATTTATAGCAGCGAAGTGGACAGCGGGAGGTCCTTATCACGGTAATGATTGTCTTTATGGACGAATATACCGACCTAATATCTGTCAAGAAGGGAAAATAGCTATTCAATATTGACGATTCATTGGAGGTATTGATTAAATAACGCAATTGAAACTTTAATCCAATATTCGAAAAACGGTGTTCAAGAGTATTCGTTTTTGATTTGGCGACGCGATAGTAAATGTTCTTTTTTTCTATCATTTCATTTTTGTTTCTTGATTCCTCCATTCCATCTACGAACGATCAGACGGACGGTTTTTTTTTTAATATTATAAGTTTGCGTTTGACAACTGTCTCACCTGATGTTTAGTGATGACGTTGTCTAGGATTTAGCACGCAAACCTAGAAGGTACCTATTCACTCCCGACTTGAAGACTCCAGGATTGTACATATTGTAATGCAACACCCATGCTTCGTTGAGTTTCCACTTTGACGCACCGTTTTTCTTCCATATTCATAATACAGCAAGCGAGTAGGATTCGTTGCTTGAGTGCAAGCAGGCATGATATGTCGTAGACCAGACCATCGACTTAGCATCAGGTAAGATATAACGATGAAACACTTGCGTATATGCAGCATTTATTTTTAGATATTTAGCGCAGTTGCGTACCTCATTTATGCAGGCTCGCAAAAATGTAATAAATTAAGCTTTCAACGGAGTTACAACAAAATATTTACTATTGATAGCGTAGAGTAGTTTGTGACCTATTTTGGTATCCATGATTAAACCCGGAGAAAGTCTCAGGTATTTTAATCTGTTCAATATGTTGAAATCCAATTCCAGACATGTCGTTCAATGTTTCAAAAAAGACATTTGTAATATCATTTTACAAAAGTCTTTTTTACTGAAGGTATGATTTTTGGTCGGAATCTGATTGTGCTGCCGTTTGCAATATTCATACCGTAATCCTCAAAAGTAGCAAAGAATTCGATTTTACGAAAACGTTGTAGAGTAAGTATATACGCACGCGAAACCGCACTTTTTTGAGCGCAATAACAATCATACCCCTTAACTAGGATACCCTGTGTAGCGAGAGTTATGGACATACAGTATCACAATACACAAATATCCAAGACCCGAGAACAAATATTTATGCTAATCTCAGAAATGTTTGCCCCAGCCGAGATTCGAACCCGGGGTCCAAAGTGAGTCAAAGTGATCACTGAGTCACGACGCCGACATAATTTTTTTTTAAATTACACTTACTACCCCCGCACTAGGATTCCCTGTGTCGCGGGAGGCATGGACACACACAATCACAACAAACAAACATCCAAGACTCGGGACAAACATCCACACGCATCGCATAAATGTTTTGCCCTGTCGGGAATTGAACCCTGGGTCCCGGAGACACAGAAGTCATGTCACTGACACTGACCACTGCGCCATGGCGACCTTCTTGTAATTGTAATTTAACAATTAATTTAATAATTCATTAAATTCCTCTTATTTGGAGTCCATAGAAAAAAGAATAACCTGCCTCTGTGCTTCTAAGAACAGAATCTCGTTTGCCTACGAAGCCTCTCTGCAACCATGCTATAATGAATAAGTTTTAATTGACTTTTAGTGGTCCCTATTCTTTGTAAAAAAAAAACTAATTGGATATATTAAATAATTGCTGAACTCCTAGTAGCAGAGTGTTACAAAGTGATTTAAACAAAGTGATTAAATGGGTTAAACAAAGTGATTAAAGAGTTAAACAAAGTGATTAAATGGGTTAAACAAAGTGATTAAATGGGTTAAACAAAGTGATTAAAGAGTTAAACAAAGTGATCAAATGGGTTAAACAAAGTGATTAAATGGGTTAAACAAAGTGATTAAAGAGTTAAACAAAGTGATTAAATGGGTTAAACAAAGTATGCTGAAGTCATAACGTGGATGGGTGATCACATCGTCTCAATCGAGTGCTTTCAGCTGAGGGAACGTTTAGTGGTCAGTCCCGGTTGATATTTATTATATTTGATATTTAAGATGAATTTAAATTCCAAGCCTCCCACGATACAGGGAATCCTAGTGCGGGGGTTTTAGTGTAATATAAAAATATATTCAGATAGGTATACGCGATTATTATATAAAACACTAGTAGCGCCCCGCGTGGATTACGGTTTTCCCTTTACCTCAATTATCCCACGGGAACTATACTTTTTACCGAGATAAAAGCAGCCTATATGTTATTCCAGAGTCCAAACTATCTCCATACCAAAATTCATCGAAATTAGTGTAGCTGTTTGAGCGTGAAGAAATAACAAACATACACACAAACTTTCGCATTTATATTATTAGTAGGTTATGTAAAAGAAAAGCAATAAATTGAACTAAATAAAATAAGATTGTGCAAAACGTGATTCAAGAGCAGAGCACTGTATGTGCGAGTTCGCCGGCAAGTACTGCCACCATATCTACCGCCAGGCAGTAGTGTTCGCATTACTTTGTTCCATTTTGGAGGGTATGGTTTGCGGTGAAATTATCCTAAATATCAAATCGGTTAACTAGACGCACGGCAACGCGCCATCGCTACATAGCGGTACTTCGCACCCCCGGAGTCTTCAAGTCGCGAGTGATAGGAACCTTCTAAGCTTGGGCGCTACACCCCGTCCGCGTCGTCACTTAACATCAGGTGAGACATAGCAAATGCAACCTTATAATATTTAAAAACAATGTGAGTTAAATGTAAACTCTAAGGCTTTCACGGCCGGCGTTGCATGTTGTATGTATTGCATTCGGGCTGTTTGGCCGTGGTCTATGTGAAACTTGTGTTCCAGACGTTTCGTCGATCACTGCGGTCGACATCTTCAGTGGTTCAGACGAAACGTCTGGAACACAAGTTTCACATAGACCACGGCCAAACAGCCCGAAAGCAATACATACAAAATGTGAGTTAAATTAAAAATATTTGATAGTCCGTGAACATTTTAGGTCTAGCGTAAAACAGACTTCATTAATATTATTATATTAATATTATTCAGAAAATTAAAACAGCAAATTACCCTGGGTCCTTTTATCCATTATATTAATTACGTATAATTAAGGAAAAATTATGTGATTATTCCTCACTTCTTCGCATTTTGCTTGCGGCATATATTTCAATTTCAGTAAAATGAGGAAATAATTTATACGTCTAAAATTAAGGAAGAAAAAACAAATAGGGATTACAGGAATTTGTCACTTGACGATCGTGTAATCGACCTTATGGAAACGTTATCCTGACTTATTGAAGATCTCGACATAGGACGCCGAAGGCCGACGTACTTTCTGTATTTATACAGACTAAACGATCTTAGTTAAGTAAAACGATTTTAATCTATATTTGTACGCCTATTATGGGCAAAACATGACGAACTCCAAATGTTATGGACATGACAACCTATATCCTTATATATATACCTTGTGTGTGTGTATAATACTCATGTTTTATGCAAATAAATATTATCTTATTTTTATAAAAAATAAATACAATACAATACTATTAAACTATTACTCACCGGTAAGTACCCGTATAAGACATTTATTGTCTTATATTAATATGAGATGAAAAAGTCTCACACAACCAAAGTCCCACAAATCAAAGTGATGATGATGGTGATTCTAAAGGTGATCTATCTTTTTAACTGACTTCAAAAAAGGAGGAGGTTCTCAATTCAACCCGTATGTTTTTTTTTCTTCTTTTTTTTTATTTGTGTTTGTTACCGCATTACTTCCGACTGGGTAAACCGATTTATATCATTCTTTTTTTATTTGAAAGCTGGTGCTTCCCGTGTGGTCCCATTTAAATTTCATCAAAATCGAACGAGGACTTTTTGAGTTACAAGTCAAAAACTGAAAAATGCGTGCTTATACTACACGATATTATAGTAGCGGGTGAAGCCATCGGTGAACATACCTACATCACAATGACAATTGATCCCATGAGTAACAAAAGTCAATAAAAAGAGTGAAAAAAAAATTTTTTTCCAAAAAATGGAACCGACTTCAACACTCAAAAGTATGAAGTAACTTGTCGAAGTCGGTACCATGAGCACAATATTTTGATATCAGTTACTTTTGAACTATCATGGTACCGACTTCAACAAGTTATTTCATACTTTTAAGTGTTGAAGTCGGTTCCATTTTTTGGTAATTTTTTTTTTAAACTGAACTGCCAGAACACTGAGGGTTATAAAAATTTAAAATATTTATTGTATAATTATTTAAGAAAGAAACGCAATCGGGACATGTGGAAGATAGAATACATCGCATCACCCATCTATCTAATGTATATGTATATATATATAAATGTGTGTGTGTATATGTATATAAGTATGTATATCAGTCATCAGGCTACCATAGTACAGGCTCTGCCTAGTTTGGGACCTGAAGACCTTGTGTGAATGTTAATAAAAAATAAAATAAATAAATAAAATATAGCTCGAAGAACTGAAGGCCGTTGGAGTTTAAAGGTTCTCGAATGGAGAACACGGACTGGCAAGCGCAGTGTAGAACGGCCATCGACAAGGTGACATACGACCTGACTAAGATCGCAAGTAAGGGTAATATTCGGGCCGCTTCCATCCGGTCCTTGTGGAAATTAGTAGGAGAGACATACTTATGTCCAGCAGTGGATATCCTATGGCTGAGATGATAACGATGATGAGACTTTTTTTCCTATGATAATTGTCCTGTCGTAAGGTATGGATCTGAATGTTGGAAAAGTGCATGTAGCAGAGATGCGAATGTTGAGATGGATGTGTGGTGTGACTAGGATGGATAAAATAAGGAATGAGTATATCAGAGGAAGCTCAAAGTAGCACCAGTGAATGATTTGTTGAAAGCGAATAGATTGGCTTAGTATGGGCATGTCATGAGAAGGGATGAAAAACATATAACAAAAAGAGTACTTAACATGAATGTAGATGGATATAGAGGTAGAGGAAGGCCGAAGAAGGTATGGATGGACTGTGTGAAGAGTGATATGTTTATGAAAGGTGTGAGCACTGAGACGACCAATGATAGAAGAGAATGGAAAAAGAAAACATGTGTTGCCGACCCCACCAAGTGTGGGATAAGGACAAGAAGAAGAATATCGTCTCTTAGGTTGTCTACTTCGATTTTTCACGTAGGTATATACTTAATGCGGTCTCCTCTGTCTCCACAATAAGTCTTCTTGTCCCCATTCCCCATTATCATATTCCCATATCAAATACCTTGAAATGATTACATTCTTTAACCTGTCAAGTTAACAAGCTGACCCTTTTCGGGCATGATTGCCTTTACGACACGTTGAATAGGAATCATTTGACGCGTGTCGTGTTGGTACGCCGACGAAGGTGGGTGATATCAATCTTCTATTACTAGCCCTTTTAAAACTATTTTAGTGTTGGAAAATTTACGATTTTGAGGAAGAAATGTTCGCTACGCAAAGGGTTTGGGAATGTAAGATTTAAGAATTTCAAAGATTATTTATTGATATTACTTATTACGAAAATTACAAAAGGTCGCCGTGGCTCAATGGCCAGTGACATGGCTGCTGGTCCTCAGCCATAGATAAGTAACTATCTACGAGATCCTCGAGGTTCGAATCGCGTAAACATAACAATGAACTGTTCAATAACACGAAAAATTACAGAGGGAGATGGGATTAAATCCAGAGGGATTATATCCATATTGATGTCCTTAGAGAAAATGAAAAAATATTCTTCACAAATTACTTTAAACCGTCGGGAAGGTAGGTAAGCCTACGTTCTCATCGTAGAAAGAAAGAGAACCTCTCATCAACGAAGTAATTATAACAATTACTTCGTTAAAATAAATTTGATATATACATTTAAATACTAATTTGTTCATTACACTGTCAGTAACTGTAACTGTGCCTGTTGAGAATGTGCCGTGGTGGTACCGGCCTAGCATAGTACTCCCCCATCTCTTCCCGTGGGGGACGAGTCGGCTAAGGGATCATGTACCAGAAGGTGGGCAGAAAGTACACAGTTCATTTCTGTCAAAGAGTGCAAAATTAAATAAATTTTAGACAGTTATTACGAATGAAACGGGGCATATTTGTGTCAAATATTAGTCTAAGGCTATTTTGCACCAAACACAGTAGCCGAGATTCTTCGGATAATTAGGTTGGTCAAGGCATCGGTCAGTAACGGTCAGTTAGTAGTAAATGGCCATAGTTGCTATAGATATCTATAGATACAATAGATGCTATGATACTATGGGCATTATTGCAAATCGCCACATTAAATTGAACTTATTATTTTCCCATTAATACTTATAATTAGTAACTAAGTACTATTAATATTGAAGTTTCGAGTACATATTATTATATATTAAATCTTTAAATTTATTGTCGTGGTTTATTTAGAACAAAAATTTCCGATCCTATGTATTTATTGCGTCATTTTCAAAAGACGACCCAGCCCTTCTTGACTTCTACATTTGCATTAATTCGATTCATACTAGTGCCCATGGTACTTTTTGTACGAAGGAATTCTATGAAATTTATTTTTCGGGGCAGCGCAACGCAAAGGTTATTACGTAATGTTGTAGATACTTATTTCTCAGCTTGACAACTTTTACTTCTTTCCTCAGCCATGTGCGTCCACTGCTGGACGTATGCCTCCCCCATATAGGGGGGATTTGCCAATACTCGCCACGCTTAGCATGCGGGTTGGCGAGCGCAGTATGATTTACAATCCTCAGAAGGCGCTGCTGCCCACCTTCTGGTACGTGATCCCTTAGCCGACTCTTACGGCACCCACGGGAAGAGATGGGGGAGTACTATTCTAGGCCGGTACCACCACGGCACTCGGCAGTACAGTACAATAAAAGAGATTTTGGTTGTCAGTTTAAAAAAAATGGAAATGGCTAATATTAAAATAACTTTCCTGCAGTGAATTTGAGTTTTTTCACTAGGTAAACCTTTTAAACAACTTTTACTAGCAAATAACAACTAAGAAACATTACGTTAAAATGAACTTATCCTCTCCACTGCCACGAAAAAAAGAATTCGTGGAAATTCTTTATCTATTATGGATCAAACGGCACAATTTCGAATCTGTAAGTTAAACAATTTTATGTATATTAGCAGATAATGCTTTGTAATGTTATGTACTGGAGAAGTCATTATGTATTTAGGTACTGGTCAGATCAGTGGTTCCCAAAGTTGAGCTACATGACTCACTTTACAATAACATCCGAAATCGAGACTCATGTTTTCATTTCCAAGTACATATAGTTAACACAAAGAAAAAAAATGCCACAGCTGATGATAAGAATGATGGCCTACTGGCTTACTCTTGAACTCAGTTTCAATCTCAACCCATTCAGATCCAAATTCAGATAATTTTATTCTTAGACTGTATACACATTGGTCTTATATAATAAACTTGTATCAACCGCTACGTTCATAGTGAACACACAATATGTGCATTTGTTACATACATTAAAAACATAATTTAAAAATAATTATAGTTATCTAATTCTATTTATTTAAAAATGTTTCATGTTCATTCCGTTCCATTTCATATTCCATTTTAATCCGAATCAGTTCCAATCTCACTCAAAGTCATTATGGTGACTCTTGAAGAAGATCTAGTAAAAATAACACACTCGAACACAAAGTTAGTTCTCCAAAGCTGTGAAACTTCGATCCAATACACGACTCCAAAGTCGATACGTCATGCCAAAATCACGCCAAGAGTTCGAAATTAATCGAAAACGTCGATTTGAATCGTGTGCTAGTGTTGCGTTCAAAGGACCAATCTGTGCGAAGTCAATCGAAATCACAATTTACGATCGGAATCGAGTATCAAGAGTAAGCCTGCTACTCAGACAGAAAAACAAATTTTTTTACAAAAAATGCAACCGATTTAACACACACAGTCACACTCATAAGTGTGAAATAACTTGTTGAAGTCGGTACCATGATAGTTCACACAAAAGTAACTATCATCACAATATTGTGCTCATGGTACCGACTTCGACAAGTTATTTCACACTTTTGAGTGTTGAAGTCGGTTGCATTTTTTGTTAAACATTTTTTTTTACCTTTTTCAGTGACCTTTGCTACTCACGGGATCAATTAATTGTCATTGTGTGTTCTGCGATGTCTTCAACCGCGACAATAATATCATCAAGATACGCGTAGCACTTTTCAGTTATTGGAGTATAATTCAAAAACCACTTGTCCGATTTTAATGACATTTAAATGGGACCACCACAGAAGTATACTTTATCTAACAAAAAAAAATCATCAAAATCGGTTCATAAATGACGAAGTTATCCGCGAACACATATAAAATATAAAACATATATAGGGTCGAATTGAGTAACCTCCTTTTTAAAGTCGGTTAAAAATACACCCAGTTTTAATTGAAAGTCAAGTTGGATTGAACGTATCCGAATATTCGAATCGCTTTTTTATTTGACTATTGTTCAATATTATATCTGCAATAGCAGTTTTTACTCGCTAGGACTTTTTAAAAATTTATTTTTGTTTTAACAAACTAACAGCCTTAAATACCCAGCATAATTTGTCCTAATAATTTAATAACTGTCCCACTCTTTCATTTGTCGCATCTTTCTATCTTGCTTAGAGTGCTCGATAACAACCTGTTTTATAGGTAGACTTTTATGTGCGCAATTATTTACATCTTCAGGATCACATTATATAGGTTGTGCCCACTGTTCTCACGGTTCGCGACCTAAACTTTGGAAAATGCTGGGTTAGCTCATTATTTAAACATTATCAATGATAAACAATATAACATAATACAGGAAGGCAGGTATCAGCTTTTTGCAAGATCATTACACATAAATGAGATACTAATGATTCCAGTTTATTGTGCAATGTTCAACAAACTTCCAAAAATAAGGAGTTTCTCAACATAGTATTTTTTCCGTTTGTTACCTCATTTCTGAACCGATTCGAAAAATGTAATCGATATACTTTTTATCGATTAATATCTAGATTCTCTAGATATCTATAGATGATCCCATAGAAGTTTCAATAAAATCTCAAGTAGGTTTCATTATTTTCGAGTAAATGTTTAAGCGAATAAATAGTTGGCGTATGTTTTTAATAACTTCTACGTAATTGGATGTTAATTCTATTTCATGACCTTAAGGTTACCTATAGCGGACTTATGACTAGTCTAAAATACTTTACGATAAAATTTGTAACCACTTTCATTTAATTATTCTGGTTCATCATCAGTTCATCATCAGCATCTCAGCCATAGGACGTCCACTACTAGACATATGCCTCCCCCATTGATGTCCACAAGGACCGGTAGGAAGCGGCCCATTGATTCCCATGATTTCAACAAGTTATTTCACACTTTTGAGTGTTGAAGTCGGTTCCATTTTTTGGTAAACATTTTTGTTCAATATCTACCTTATAGGTAAACTAAATAAAATAAATTAAAAATATTCATTTATTGCCTCAAAGTCAAGGGTTACAAATTATAATGCATAAGACGTTACATTAAAATAATATTACAACTACAATTACAAACAAGCCGAATTTTTCCTTTAAATATTTGAACGTAAGTTCCGCCTAGCATGTTGTTATTGCAATAAACCATAAAACTCTTACTATAAGATTTGTCAATTATTAATAAAGAGCAAAATAAACTAATTATATAAAATTTTAATTAACGTTTAAAAAAGGATATTTCCATATCTTCTTCATACTACTTTATTATTATTCGATGTGCGTGCCATCGCTATCGTTCCATGCCTCTCGCGACACAGGGAATCCTAGTGCAAGGATATGAGTGTGATAAATATGATAAGGAATAAGTACTTTCATTTTACTTAAATAAAAATTTAACAAATTTTCTTTACAAAGGATTACACATTTATAATCGTAGAATCACATTTTCAATTACTATTATGGTATGTATGTATCAAATATTCAGGATTGTATACACAGTATAAATTTTAAAAATTGTCGTTGCTCTAATCGTACTCCCAAATTACTTGATTAGAGTATACAGGACTTTAGTTTTCTTAGTTCCGTTAAGATTGCATATTGCGAAAAACAATCGTTAAGCTTTGTACACGAAATTCGTTAAATTTATATTATTCCCTAATGATCCAACAACATTCGATAATGTGTGAAATCCAACCTCAAATAAAGATTTCATTAATCGCGCCAAATAATCCTAAAAGCATTTTGTCTTTTGGGAAATACGAACATTAAACTACATTATATAGTCAGTAAGGATGGTGTTGGAAGCGCTCATAGCACAGGTGATTCAAGCTAAGTTTTAAACATCGTATTTTGATGTCATAATCTAGATGACAGCTTAATAACTGACAAATTCCATGCTTTGGAAGATACGTTTTAACCTGTCGGTCCCGTTTGAAAGAACAATAGACGTTTGGCTTTGTAGAAAGCACTCAGGCGGCTTGAAAACTACAGCTTATGGCACTAACCTACCCATCATATCACAAACCATCTCAGGATGCCTTTGTTGACTCGACTAATGCCACTACATTCTCATTAACCATTCGCCTGTAAATGTTAATAGGCTATTGTCCATTAGCATTTAAACATACATTTAACCATTTCCATCTTCTCAGAAAGGACACATTATGATCCCTCTGCTGAGACACGGTTGTGTAAGCTGAGGAAACGGTATGGGCTGGTCTTCATTAGTTGGTGGCAATATAGTTGAATTCAGGTTTTATCCAGGACCTAGAATCTCAACTGACATTCAAGGACAGTTGCCTAAAATTGCAAAAATCAGAGATATATATGGATGAACTGTGTCGATACATAATATAATAATTATAAATGGTTCTAACAACCTACCTTAATTAAATATTCAATAATATTTTGTATGTATTATACATACATTACAAATTATAATTAGTACATAATAATCTAGTATAATACATAATTAGTGTCAATTTTACAATTTGCATCTGCACCGAGAATACCCATCAAAGAATTCTCTTATACTAATTATTAAATGTTTTGGAGTTTATAGGGCCCTTGGTGCCAGATTAACAATCTTGAGAGAAGCACAGATACACTAAAAGTGGTGTGGATTTCATGATGATTTCAATTTAATCGAAAGCTCAAATCTTGAGCTGACCTTGAGATGGGACTTGATCCTACGACAAATTGATAGAAAACAAATATTCGCAACATGGACAATCCGTTCCGTGGTTAGCGTCAGCTAGTCATGGTTCCTTTTTATACTTTGGTACATATGTGCTGGTGACTTAATGACAGCCGGTGACATATTTGGTAAAACAATCATTCGTAGTAAACCCATAATTGTCAAGTAGGGACAATATATCGTTTATGAAAGTACCTACATACCTACATTTCAATAAGACTGAAATTTGTTTATGAATTATTGTTTTATGAATTAGGCCCCAGAATTTATCTACGAAGAAACAGTAATAGGCATTCAACTCTTATTTTAGTAATTTACGTGATGCATATTTCTTAATTATTTCTTTTTACTTGTTTTATATTGACTCTTACTGTTAATAAGTGGCTATGTAATATGGTGTTTTATCCAGAAATTACGGCAATAGTTGTCGTGTGTCAGTTAATGGACCGTTACCAGTCCAGGTGGGCTCCAGGTTAATGAATGATGTTTGCGATACCCACATTATGTGTGGGGTGCTTCTAAATCGCCTGAACTAGAAGCAGTTGTAAGCGAAATCGTTTTTGTAAATGTCATCAATAAGTGTAAGGTTGTCCAGAGTACAGTAAAATAGAGGTCATAAATTTATTCAAATATATGTGCGGCAAACATAATACGTATTATGTCGAATTCAAAGAATTCAAGTACTTAGGTAGGTACCTACATTATGTTGTGTTTTTGGAGAAAATGGAAATAATCAAATACCAATAAAATAATCTAACATAAAAACCTTAAAAATTTAATAAAAACTAAATTAAATCTAAAACGGGCCCCAGCGGCATTGTACCCAAGATGCTGGCAGCGTTCCCTCTTTGTATTGCTAGGCTAATACGTTGAGCGAGGAAGCTGCCAGCTCTTCGCAGCTTCTCAGCGCTAGGACCCCACGGGCCAAGGGTCTCGACACCGAAAGGAACAAAATTGTATTCCGCGCCGAGACCGCTGTATTTAGCTACTTTTGCCTTTTCGGCCGATTCTGCCGCCGTTGGCCGGCCTCGTGGAGGTTAGGTGGACATGGGATGGGGCTAGTGTGTCTACACAAGTCGCATCCCATACCAGTATCCGACCCATGGTCATAAATTAATTTAAAGATGACAATGTTAATGTCTTCGATTTGGAGTAAGCGTAAGGGAAGGTATTCTTAAGGAACGCCAAAATACCTTATTGTGCTTGTTACCGGTTAAGGGCCTCAATGAACAGCGGTATTACCGGGGAATTTTACCCATTATGAAATTTCACTTGGTCTCCGTCCTCATTGGTGCTTTCATTTAACGAATCTCATTGAATAAAGTTCATCTCCATTCTCATTGGTGGTTTGTGTTTGAATCACCAATGAAGTGAAATTTCATAATGGGCAAAGATACATTACAAAAACACACATTTTTCTAAGTCACGGTTGTTAAATCGAGTTTTATTAATAGTTTATTAATTTATTTGACTATTTTGTTACATAGGTAGGTGCTTAACTTAATGCTTATAAGACAGAGGTGAAGTGATTTAAAAAATCTGAAACACAATTATGTAGGTCTTAAAATAATATTTAATATTTCATATTTAAAACGTTATTGCCAGTTGTAGTAATGTGGCGTGTGATATAATAAATATATATGTTTACGAATTGTGTTTTTATTGGCAATAAATACGTTTTTTTTTTTTTTTTTATTTATATAGCACAAAGACAGCGGTATCTAATTCCAGCTTCAGCCAACACTCCTTATTCGAGAAACATAAAAAATATTCTTTCCTTGCAAGAAACAAAGACGAGTAGACAACCCTAGACTACCTTCGTACAAATCGGGACTTAGTTATATAAGTGACTTATGCGGTCGAGATACATATCAGCAACCTTTTTTTTTTACTTATTACAAGTTTGCGTTTGACAACTATCTCACCTGATGTTAAGTGATGACGTTGTCTAGGATTTAGCACGCAAACCTAGAAAGTTTGCGCCATTCACTCGCGACTTGAAGACTCCAATTTTCATACTTAGTTTAACTCCACAGACTCCGTGTAATTTTTTCTTAGTTACTTCTTAAATCACCAACTCAAATTTAACTTATGACTAAAGCAAACTATTTTATAAGTTTCTAAGTTTTAAGTCGTCGTCTGTTTATGATCTAGGGTACCTACTTAAAAAAACAATTAGAATCTGATCTCGATCCTTGTCAACATTTTAATTCAAACGTGACTCCTCATCGACCACATCGTCACTGGCCATCTTGTGACATAATAAATCAAACGATAGACAAGAGGCTAGAGGACTGCACACATATAAATAATATAAAAACGTATTAGGGCCATTTACTAAATATATGCATACCTTAACTCTATATATTATATAGTAATCTGTGGTCGACGATGTTGGTCTCACAATCATTCTATTATTATTTAAGTTTTATTCATAAGTAACTATACTGTGAAACTGTTTGTTGATCCTTGAAAAAAAAATAGACAGTTTTGAATCTTTTCAGCTTATTTTGTTGAAAGTCCTGTATGTACTACTGTATGGTACGGTTGTATGGTAAACAATACGGTTGCTTGAAAATACTGGTAAACAGTACAACGTAACCGTACTGTTTACCAGTATACTTAGAAAAATACCACATAGAACAGTTCATGAATTCTCAGTGAACAAAATTTGAAGTAATTTGCTTATAATAGAAAAAATATTTTCAAGCAACCGTATTGTTCCTTTATCAAAAACTCTCACGATAACGACAAATGCGCTTGACCTGTGGTTTAAACCAGAAGAGAGGAAATTAAAAAGTATAAAAATGTGATAAGTATTATTTGAGCCCCACAGATAACCTTGTAAAGAACATTTTTTAAATATTTTAAATCAACATACGCATCAAGATTTATGCCACCCCTTCTGCCTGTAAATACCCGCGAGCCTATGTCACCGGCACCTCTTAAACCCTCAATTGACGCGTGTTGAACGCCATTCTAAGAACTGATAGTATACTCTTGAATTCCAACATATTTCTGTTCCAAGGTGTGATCACCACCAACGCCCAGCGGGACTACCAAGATCAAAGCCCAGACCTGATCCGCTTCCTGACCACCAAGCCTTGGGCCAGCGGGGGACGCAACCGCTGGGATGACGGTCAACAATTCGACGTGGACATAACGGACCGCTTCGGCACGGAAAATCAGTGGAGAATTAAACCGAAGATAATATACCACACGAACGATGACGACTCTATCGATTCTTTACTGAAGTAAGTTTCTATACACATGCTTTTATTAAAGAAATCCTACATAAAATCACCGAATTTCTGTCTGCGTATTCTCTAGCAAGACACAATATAGATAAAGTTGTTAAGCATAAGGTTGTGAATATACTTATTTCCACCCGATTTTTTGAACCAATATCTATAACTTGTAGATATACTAATACTGAGTACGGCAACAGCCCTAAAATCATATCATGGTTAAGTAAATTCTACCTTGAGGCATGGTGTAGTAATGTGGGACAACTCGGTAAAATCAGATAGAGCCTTCATTGACCAAAAACAATGAGTACGTGCCATTTGCGATGTTTCTCCTTCGATGTCCCTATTTAAATAGGGATCGTTATTAACTTTCTGTTATAAATCTATGAGGTGTGCTGTTTTGTCAAAACTCATCTTTCATTATTCAATCTTAACAAAGTTGTTAATAAATTTACCACAAGGTTTCCCAGCAAGTTAGTGCTACTACCAATGAAGACGCAAATATGGTAGGATTAGTAGTTTTGTAATGTGTAAGCTACTAAAATAACATTTGAGCAATCCATTAGCAAGTTTATAGATAGCTCTAACCCGCTACCAGGTTGGCAGCGTGCCCAGAATGCTAGCAGCATAGCCCCGTTGAATTGCAATTCGAATTGTATAGCATTCAAATTTGTAGCTATGGTGGTAAAATGATTGTTTATCTCACAGCAGGGACACTGGTGCTTCGAGTGACGATCTAACTGAAGTAGATGCTCCAAAAAAATGGTAAATATGCCATTTTTGACAAAACTGTTTTGTCAAAAAATTAGCCGTTCTTTGTCACCTACATCATAAAATAAATAAAATGGTTCTACTTTTTCATTCACATGAGGCAGGCATTTGACCACTATCTCACCTGATAGGGATGATGACTTAGAAATTGAAATGGTCTTCCAGTTATTTTGATATACTCTAAAATAAATCTAGTGGCTTACCACTATCTGACTTGATGGTCCATCAAGCAGTGGATACGCTAGACATAAAATGTACGCTGGGCTATCAAGGCCAGCTAACTGAACACACTGTGGTTTTGGTGACAATTTTTCAAACTTAAGAGTGACAGCTAGCCAGGATGATACTGGCAAGTAATCTACTACTATGCCGTGGATTTGAACACGGAGTTACCTACAAGAACAGTTTCTCTGTGCCTTCAAGCTCATGCTGGAGGTGGGAGTCGAACCATCAACCGTCAGGTTGACAGACGATAGTCACACCAAAGGCTATCATCGCCACAACTTGTGGCGATCGCGCGCGTAGATCACGCCTGTATAGAAGACTTGTACCCGAACCTTCCCTTGTAGGTACAAGTTTTCTATACAGGCGTGATCTACTGTGAATCTCATCTTCGCTTAACATCAGGTAAGATAGTGATCAAAATGTTAACATAGCCAATATTAAAAGGAAGACATTCCAACGTCTGTTCTTCGAGCCAGTTACCACAACGTCTTTTATGGCTATTATTTAACCGCCTTCGTCTCCAAATCCCTAATGTAAAAATTACATTAACTTTTTGTGTTTGAGATATCTAAATTCCGCACAGTCTCTTTAAAATACCTAAATCAGTAGACTGTAAAAAAAAGTGGGACACGTCTCAACCCTGGAGACCAAACTGATTAGACGTGTATGCTAACTCTCGAAAGACCGGAAAAAACTTCTTCGCTTTTGGAACGAAATTCACAAAAGCTATTGCTAAATTCGTAAAGCTTACTTCTGTAATTTTATCTATTAACTGACTTCAAAAAAAGCAGGAGGCAATTCCTTTTTGGGTTTTTTATATTTGGTACCTCATAATCCCTTGATTTATGGACCAATCTATCTAAACATATATAACTCAAAGGTGACTGACTGACTGACATAGTGATCAATCAACGCACAGCCCAAACCACTGGACGGATCGGGCTGAAATTTGGCATGCTGGTAGATGTTATGACGTAGGCATCCGCTAAGAAAGGGTTTTGATTAATTCTACCCCCAAGGGGATAAAATAGGGGATGAAAGTTTGTATGAAACTTTGTCCATTTTAAACCGATCGGGTTGAGACTTTGAATGCATAAAGCTACTATGACGTAGGCATCCCCTAAGAAAGGATTTTCAGATTTCCCCTAAGAAAGTTTGGTTCCCGTGGGATAATTGAGGTAGCGACAAAACCGTAATCCACGCGGGTGAAACCGCGGGGCACAGCAAGTATTTCATATTTAGGCCCATTCTTAAACACAGAGCTCTCATTTAAATCAACAGCTCAACGAGTCAATGAGTCAATAGCTCCTTTTGAATGTGTTATTTTGATATAGTCTAAGAGAGCCATTTTGTTTCCTACAAAATAAATCAACCTTGTTACTGAGTAGTATTTTTTGTACTGCTGCGTTTCTCGATATGTACAATCCTGGAGTCTTCAAGTCGCGAGTGAATAGGTACCTTCTGGGTTTGCGTGCTAAATCCTAGACAACGTCATAATAAGAAAAAAAAAGTTTTTGTCCTCCTGTCTCAAAAACTAGTTGGTCCAAGCTAGCGGTCAACCATTCAAGTTATGACTGCAACGTGTGTTTCCAAATTTCGCTGCGAGCGCTTCCATGAGGCTTATAATCTTACCTAAAATTCTAATAGCAAACTTTTTCCAATAGATATTGTAAGATCGTCTTTTAAAAATAAATAATGTGCTACCTTACGTACTGAATAAGTAGAGGTACTGATGTACGAACGTGCCGTGGTGGTACCGGCCTAGAATAGTACTGCCCCATCTCTTCCCGTTGTTGCCGTAAGAATCGGCTAAGGGATCATGTACCAGGAGGTGGGCAGCGCCTTCTGAGGATAGGAATCTATACTGCGCTGGCCAACCCGCCTGCCAAGCGTAGTGACTATTGGTAAATCCCCCCTATATGGGGAGGTATATGTCCAGCAGTGGACGTCCTATGGCTGCGATGAATGAATGAACGAACATACATAGAAACCTTTTTATCCAGGGCTGGGTCAACAAAGCGATCGGCGCTGGCAACTGCTTTGAACGCACGCATGCGGAGGCAACAGGAGCCGCCGGCGGCGCTCGGTAAGGCAGACTCGCCTTTAACGCCTTATGTCGGCGTTGGTAAGGCAGACTCGCCTTTAACGCCTTATGTCGGCGTTGGTAAGCAGGCCTTAGAGCCAACCACCTCCTTTACATATTTATGTTGCCTTTGTTGTCCTGTTCTTTCCGTTCTTTGTGTTGAGTCCTTTCTAACCAAACGTCTTCTATTTAGTATAAGAACTGATGGTACAATTTAGATTTTGCTCGATATTTACAACGGCTACAAGTAGACGCTTGAAATATTCACAGAATATTTAGTTGTATTATTCACTTCAAAAATAAATAATTAAATTTAGATAAAATTAATATTTCAGGGGAACTACCATACAACAAACGTGTTCTTTTTTTCGGTTTTTATAGATAACTAGCGGCCCGCTCCGGCTTCGCACGTGTATAAAATATATAGCCTATGTCATATACATATAAACCTTCCTCTTCAATCACTCAATCTATTAAAAAAAACCGCAACAAAATCCGTTGCGTAGTTTTAAATATTTAAGCATACATAGGGATATAGGGACAGAAAAAGCGACTTTGTTTTATACTATGTAGTGATTGTACGGAACTCTTCGTGTCCGAGTCCGACTCGCACTTGGCCGATTTTTTATTTATTTTTAGCTGGTTCGTTCCCGCTTTAGGAGCTTGTAAAAAAATCTGTCCATACGGTTTTTTTTCCTTCTAAAAATAAAGAAATGTTAACTTAAGGATCTACTTACTCTACCTACCTAATGTCTACTATATCAACCTTGTCAGTCGATGATTCCAAATAGTTATTAGTGTTTACTGCATTTGCATATTCATAAATAATAATTCACAATGAACGAGCACAAATGTTGCTGTCGTGCAGTTCACAAATAGAAAGTTCTAAAATGTTGAATCATGATGAAACGATTTTTTCCCCTGGAACTGGAAAATGGTGATTGCTGAGATATTTTTTGCAATAGATGGAAAAGCAAACTGCCAAGCAGGCCGCCTGTTGGTAAGCGATCATCGCCTATCGCTATATTATGTGACTGCGGGCAGAACTAAAAGATGCTGATCCCTTTATGACTCTGTCACATCTCCTTTTAAGGATTTGATTGTTGAAGCAAATACGCCCTTTATCTAACATGTTTTTCTTTAAAAGAATTTTCAGAGCGCAATAAAATACATCATTTTGATGGAAAACCCCTCATTCATTTTTCCCCCTTTTTATTTATTGTTATATTACGTAATACTAAGACAGACCGCGGAGTATTAGAAATAGGGTTCTGTTGGGGTTCCCTAAGTAAAGGGAACCCCAATTGAGGCAAGCAAACCCTAACCTATATTTTTACTCTGAGCCAATCCATATATTAGGTAATTATTTGGATGCCATCTTGGTAGACTTACAACTATTTATAAAAGATTACATTTATACCGAGCATTACCGATATATATGAGAAATTTACAGCTTCGACGAGCTCGCAAAGTGGCAATAACACATCATAGATTATCTAGCTGTTGTTTATGAATCTATTACAGTTCAACGTCTGTCAAATGATCGATAAAATTGGAGACATATTCTATGCATTCGACTTTGCCTTCTGTATAGATAATGTAAGACGGTAGGTAAGGTATATTTATGTCATCAAAATATTGCATGCATGACTGAAATGGAAGTGTTCTATATGGACAGATAGCTGAAACTAGAATCGGTATCCTGGCATATCAGATATTGATAAACGGACCATGAAAAATCATTAACAAAAAGATAATTAAATAAGGAGAAGTTATCGTAGTAAGTAGTAGGTACCTGGTGTAATTATTTTATCGATACGATTGCTTTGTAATATGTAACTTTATTTAGGTCCTCTCAGTGAATTAAATATTTTTTCTATAGTTTTGCATCTAGATATTATACAGATATATTATACCTATACACAGATATAAGCGCTCAAATTATTATCTTATATCTATATCCCGTATATGTAGAATTTATAATTGAACTTTTTTCAGAAGTGCTAACTGGTATGGGCACATTCCTGGACACTATACGCGGCAACTTGGAAAACCTGGCCACGATGTCGCCACAGGAGCGTGCTAAGCTGTTTGCAGTATCGCCAAGTGTTGTATCTTCCAGTGGTGAGTAAAGTTCAGGTGTAGATAACCAATGAAAACTATGAGCTCAGTTGCAACAAAAGTAGAATGTTTTGCAAAGACGTATTGCAGATTCTCCGAATTTAGTTCAGCCAACAGTTTAATCAATGCAGTTATAAATTAATAAGTTTAAAACTAGAAACACCACCTTACACACCTTGTGAAATATTTATAACCAATGATTTGTAACTCAAAAAGTGCTCGTCCGATTTTGATGAAATTTGACAAATTCTTGATAAATGGGACCACACGGGAAGCACTAGCTTTCAAATAAAAGAAGAACGATCTAATTCGGTTCACCCAGTCGGCAGTTATGCGGTAACAAACACAAATTAAAAAAATAAAAAAAACATACGGGTCGAGTTGAGAACCTCCTCCTTTTTTTGAAGTCGGTTAAAAAGTTAATACCTGCATAAGCTTCGATTGATTGCACAGCAATTTAGATTTAGAGATTACATTCAAAGTCTGATTTCACTTTTGATTTCACTGGCATTTGTAGAGCTAAGCGTTAGCGTGGCAGTCTTTTCAGCCTGGTCCTTTTGTCGGAAAGTCCCGATTCATTCCCGTGTGAGATTTGAAGTGCTAAACAATTGTTTAGTTTCTAATTAGTTTTACCACATCCACATCAGAAATCTCCTTGCACAAACCCGTGGGGGATATTTGATCTATTTAGTCTCTATTATCATCTCATTAAGAATGAATAATAAAACTTGATTAGGTAGAAACGGGATTGGGGGGGATTTTTTTATTAAACACCCGTGAAGAACGACCATATCCTGGAGTCGACACTCCATACTCCGCCATATATCATCGTTTCTCTTAGTTTTCCGGAGTATTATTCGGCGAAAGCTTTTGACGTTATCTAAAGTAGACTCTAACCCACATATTTTATTTTAATTTATTTGAATTGAAACCGTACAAAAAAGGTTGCAAAAAGGTTTGCTTCCTAAAACTATCCTTTGCTTTTACGTGTACATTTTTAATACAAAAGTTAAATTGCTAGATAGCAACTATTTCCAGCCATGACGCAATTTGTAGGTTGGCAATACCACTGGGAGCTCGGTGATTCATACCAGGAGTTGAGTGTTGTTGTAAAAGTGATTAAATTTTATTTTTATGAAGAACCTAAAAATAAATAAAAGGGTAAACCTGGCAACTGGCAGCCTGTTTCCCATAATTCGAATATTTGATATAAAACCCGTAAAATAATCGAATGTTGTTTATTGAGTAATCAGTCTTCAATTGCGCAAGAAAAACATAACTAACTACACAAGTCTAGCAATTTAGAAGCGTTTGTTGCAACTATGCGTTTTTTGTTCCAGTCATACGATAAACATATTTACATAAAAAAAAGAGGCATGTTATACGTTTATATTACCTATGTATGCTCTGTGTACTGTCTGATTTGTCTAAATAGAAAGCGTTCTTAGATTTTTATTTTTGATTCTGTGTACTAAGATTTTTGAATAATTTGAACGTATGATTATGATTATTTAAAATTTAAACAAATATTCAGAACACAAGCTCATTCCCAATTTGAATGAGCCACGTTTAATTGTATTGCATAATGCCGGTTACCGGTCAGTATGAACAAAGCACCAATACAACACTTGACAATATAATACATGACAATAACACATGACAATAATAACACATGACTAAATAACATACTATATAATAATATATTGAGTTCGTTCCATACGATGACCAGAGTCAAAGACATGTGACACGCGAGTATAAGAACATGCAAAGTAAGAGATATAAATTCACACTCTGCAATATATTTTCGTATTATTTATGGGTTAACCTTGAAAAAAACAATTTATATGCTGGTCACTAACTGACTTGAAAAAAAAATTGCTCGAGACACAACAAACACGACTATGTAAAATTACATGTAGTATTAGACCATTTTGAGATAACGATTTTACCTCAGTATCAGCGTCACGCAAGGTGCAAATAACAGATGCGAATCATAGAAGTGCGTATATGTATAATATAAACACTCAAATGTATAAGTATTAATTTTATAAAGAGGTAAAGTTTGTGAGTTTGTAGGGGGTAATCTCTCGATATACTTAACCGATTTTGAAAATTAATATCAATAGAAAGCCGCGTTATTTGTGAGTGACATATGCTAATCATCATCATCACCGTTTTTCATCACCACGCTGGTGAAGCCGCGTAGCTTACAGGAAAACACAAACACACAACAGAGTAATTTTTGTTTTATACATAAAGGAAAACAAAATACATTCCACGGTCAATGATGGTGTGATCTAACGTAGGTAGAATCTCACCTCGACCTAGAATATTCGCCGACACTCAACACTCTTTTTTATACTTTTTATATGCATCGTTTGACCACTATGTCACTGGAGTAACTTGCAAACTACAGGACGAATTATATTGAATATTTTAACCAACTTCCAAAATAGTAGGAGCATATCAATATGAAGCGATAATAGCTAAAGTGTGGGAGCGTTGGGTGTCAAACTGACGGACGCTGGCTCGATCCCCACCAACGGCTTGGGTAATACCGTAATCAAATTCCCAGCATGGTGGTAGGGTTCTTTCGAGTACCTACTCGCCTGGCCAGCCACCGCCCTCAACTTTGAAAAACTGTCATTAATCATTCTAGGTCTAGCGTGATAACATCTCGACCACATCGTCACTGACTATCAAGTGAGATAGTAGCCAAACGCTAAATCTATACAGTATAAAAAACTAGACAGTGTCCGATTTTGAGAAATTTGAGCTATGTTATAACTCATTAAGAGTTTCGATAAAGCATTATACTTAAGTATAAAGTTATTTCGTACACTTACTGCTTAGGTAATCAGTATAAATTAACATAATACAATTACAATCGCAAAACGAACTAATTACCATGTAATTAATCCATGATTTTGATAACATCTAAAACATCATCAGTAGTGAGAATCTAACCAAGACCAAAAAATAGCCAATTATAAAGTTTGGAGTGTAATAAATTATAGCTCAAACATATTATTATGTAACTATGTATATTCTTTTTTATATGTATTTTCAGATATCTGGTGTTATTAAAAACTAAAGGTTATCTCAACATCAATTTCATATGTTATTTCTTTTTATTCAAAGACTTAAGTAGTCCCTTCTAATATATATAAATCTCGTGTCACAATGTTTGTCCTCAATGGACTCCTAAACCACTTAACCGATTATAATAAAATTTGCACACCATGTGCAGTTCGATCCAACTTGAGAGATAGGATAGTTTAAATCTCAAATTATAGTCGCAATTTTAATTTATTGCTAATTATTTGTCTGTTATTATTTGACAGTCACAATTATCTGTTAACTCCAAATGATTCTAACAGATGTCGATACCTTTCGACTGGGTTGAGTAAGTAATCAATAGATGGCGCTGCTATGGTAAGTTGTCTGTTATTATTTGACAGTCACAATTATCTGTTATCTCCAAATGATTCTAACAGATGTCGATACCTTTCGACTGGGTTGAGTAAGTAATCAATAGATGGCGCCACATGGCCACAGCAACGCGTGGCCGGGTCAGCTAGTATGTTTATATGATTGCGGATAATATAGACACATGCAAGTATTTATTCCAAAAAAATAAACAGTCCTGAGGGATGACGTAGTCCACTCACGTATTAGCATTGTTTAAGAAAACCATAAAGGACATCTGTTAAGTTTCAAGCCCATGGGAATAGATAAAAATGGAGCATCATTAGTATCATAGACCGATTACGTACCGATTTGTAATTTGTAAATGCATAAAAACTTTTTCTTTCACTAAACTAGTTCAGAAAAACGTACTCCTTTTGTCTATGACTGCACAAGTAAACGCGCGAGTTAAGGAACCCCAATACGCCCAAATCAGCTTCATCAACAAAACAACACCACGAGATCAGCACTAACCAAGTAGGACACGAGGCACTGGTGGGGAAATGCTGAATTGCATTATATTAGTATATAAGGTTCAAAAATTGTAAATTAAATTAATTACTATTAGCGTTGTCACTCTGTTCATTTGAATAAAATTATTTTTTTTAAACAAAACCAGTTGTCGGTTTCTTAATTGGCGCTAAGGACAGGATCCTTGCAGTTATTCAGTACAGTTTCAACATTAACTGGACCAATCAACGTCCGTTTCCACGGTTAAGCAAGGATCGACGAACAAATAAATGTATTAAGGAGCAGCACTGGACAGTAACAGAGGACAAATCAAAGCCAAATAGATAATTCAAGGATATGAGAAGCGAAGCGGAATTGTGAGTAAATCTTTTCACCTTCCTTTCAACTCCTTTTCATGTCCAACCTTGTATTGATTTTATGTTGTGTGTGTATTATTTAGGATTGGAAAACGCCTAATAACACAATTTAGGATCATATTATCTTTCTATTTAAAAATTAATTGAAGGATTTTTTTTAATTACGTGTATTTTGTACGATTTTTTTTTTTCTCTTTGAACCACGTGTACTTAAATTGTACTTAAATTTCCATCCACAATGGAAGGTATCAACCGTGTCCCACAGGATATTGTTAACATAATCCCTATATTCAGTGGCGATGCTAGAGTATTACCACTATTTATTAAAAAATGTAAATATGTACTATCACAGTACAAGGGGAGCGTAGCGCAAAACGAGTATCTTTTCCATGTAGTGACAAGCAGGTTAGCCGGGGAAGCAGCTAGTTTAGTAGGTGAACGGGATACGATAGCATCCTGGGATGACTTAGAAACACTGCTGAACCAACACTTTGGCGACCCGCGCACCGAAGATTGTTTAGCAATGGAATTAGAATCCGCAAAAATTAATAAGGGCGAAAGTTATCTAGAGTTTTGCAATAGATTACAGCATAAGAGAAGTGTTTTATTTTCGAAATTAACAGAGAGCATTTCCGATGAAACCGTACGTTTAGCAAAGCAACATATTTACAACAACACCACGTTCAAAATATTTTTATATAATCTACCACAGTATTTAGTAAGATTAGTCCGTCTACGTAACGTTAGTACATTAGAAGATGCATTGAAAGTAGTATTAGAGGAACAAAATTTCCAGCTAGTATACGATTCAAGAAGCAATGACCGCCGTAATTTTAATAGGCCCCCTAGATCTAACTATTATAACAATTTCAACGGCCAAAGGTACATTACTCAGGCTACAACGAGTACACCTGCACCAAATAACACGTCGAACCAGCCATTTACTCGTACTCCAAACAGTTCGTTTCAATCGAGAAACTCGAGGCAATCTTATAATAATTACGCTAATAATATTCCGCGGCAACAAGTAAGTAGGTCACCGATACAACGGAGTCAGCAGTATGCGGCTCGCGAACCGCACGTGCCGACTTTTGCTGCGCCAGCGACTTCGGGTTCAAACACCGATGTCACCATGCGCACGGCCAGCTCGCGACGTATCAACTATACAGATCAATTTAACGATGATTTATGTAATGTGAACGATAATGTTCAAGTTTACAACAATGAGTCGGGGACGGAAAATTTTTTTATGACCGCCTCCACCCTCGTGAAAAGATAGAAATTAATTTTAATAAGAGGTTGAATTTACCTCACATTATTATACCTGAATTAAACGCAGTTTTTATGATAGATACAGGTAGTGTCAGGTCTTTTATCAGCCCGCACGTTGCAAACAAATATTATAAAAATTATATACAATTTGAACCATTTGAGGTAGTTAGCACTCACGCCTCAAGTGTTCATAGTGAAACGGCATTGATTCCGCTACCGAGATCATTTAGGTGTAACGAAATACATAAGTTTTATGTATATAGTGTAGACGAGAGGTACGATGGATTGATAGGGAGCGATTTGCTAAAACAGTTACAAGCAAAAATTAACATGGAACACCAGGTGTTACATTTAAAATCAACAAATATCCCTATTATATACTCACCACCTACGAGAGAAGTATACAATTTACCCCCTCGTAGTGAACTAAGAGTGAAATTACCAGTAAATCTATTAAATGGAGAAGCTATATTAGACTTTAAGGAATTTACGGAAGGGATTCGAATGCCCGCCGCTGTAGTATCGTGCATTAATGGTTATGCTACCACAGTTATTCAAAATTATACTGAGGAGCAAAGGAATCTAGTAGTTACTGCACCTTTCAGAGTAGAACCATATACTCAAAACATACATGTTAATGTTAACTTTACGGAAAACAGTAGGGAAATAGATAGGTTGGCGAAACAAAATTTGTCGAAACAAAGAACAAGCCATATGAACCAGGAAGAGAGTCAAGTGATCGAAGGAAATTTTAAAGAAAATGAGGATATTGTTTATCGTGAAAATATACCTTTGCCCGTCACTTATCAGGTTAAGCATAATATTAGGACAAATACCGAAGGTCCTATAAAAAATAAGCCGCATAGGTTACACCCTGTAAAAGCGGAAGTGAGCAATCAAGTTGTCCAGATGTTTAAGGATAATAATTTTACAAGCAAACCCTCACGTATGGTAGATCAGATAGGGTATTCAATTAGTGTAATGTCAGAAAGATTGTTTAAAATTGTACCTCGTAATTCTCGTAGTAAAAGAGCAATCTTCAACCCCTTAGGATCATTAGTAAAAGATATTTCTGGCAATTTAGAAGAGAAAAACATATTAGAAATCCTATTAATAGACACAGAGACATTCAATTATTACAAGGTTATTCCTATTCCTATATATAATTCCCATGATACCTTTATCATAATTCCGAAACACCCCTTTGTAATGGTGAATAGATTGAAATACATTCCTGTAGCAACACCCTGCGAAGAAATAGAAAACAACAGATTCCTGTGCGACGAAAGTAATGTGATCCAGTACCCAATGGAAAGCTGTATCGAACAAATAATGCTTCTGAAAAATGGGTATAGCCAATGCCTTAAAAACTATATTAAAATTGAGAAGACAAGAATACAGAAAGTAACGAAAAACAATTGGTTAATCTACTGTGAAGAAAACATAGTAATAACGGAAAATTGCAACAACGAAGTTCAAAAACACAACATAAAAGGAACATATATTTTAACACCGACTCAGCATTGCGAAATACAAATAGAGGAAGTCATTATAAATGCAACTACAAACACGACAGATTCCAGTCTTCAACTTCCAGTCGTCCAGATACCCGAGCTGCAGTACAACATTGAAACGAGAACTAAGAAGATGGACTTACGAAATGTGGACTTTAGTAATATAAAAGAAGTATTACAAAGTGCAAAAATCAGTTATAGTGACAGTGAAACTATAGAAAAAAGCATAGTGACATTTAAAATTAGTGTATGGACTGTTTGCCTTTATATTATTGTATCAATTGTAGGAACTATTGTATTCATGAGTAAATTTCAGCATAGGTTATATTGTCGAAATTCTCCGAAGTCGTCTCAGCCACCTTCGGATAATTTCTCTCTTGGGGAGGGAGGAGTTAAGGAACCCCAATACGCCCAAATCAGCTTCATCAACAAAACAACACCACGAGATCAGCACTAACCAAGTAGGACACGAGGCACTGGTGGGGAAATGCTGAATTGCATTATATTAGTATATAAGGTTCAAAAATTGTAAATTAAATTAATTACTATTAGCGTTGTCACTCTGTTCATTTGAATAAAATTATTTTTTTTAAACAAAACCAGTTGTCGGTTTCTTAATTCGCGCACGTGTGTGTACTCCATACACAAGTTGAGAGCGTTGTAACGACGCGAGTTGGCTTCCAATTAGCTCCGTTTAAGGATAATACTGGTTTCCTGTTCGACAGGAAGAAGGAAAATGGGACATTACCATGTCATTACAGAATCAGATGACGACGGACAGATATGTTTCATATGTTGGTTACACATGTTAAATAGATATCGTTAAGGTCGCGCAGAATTGCATGACTAACGGAAAATACGGGTACAATAGACTTGAATGATTTTAATTCACAATATCAGACATTACCTTGGTTAGAAAAGTAAATATACAGTTTCCAAATCAGTTCATGCGAGATTTATCTCGGTAACAAATGTTAAGAACTGCAATATTTTTTTTAATAATGTATAGATCTAATATATAGCGATACCACTATCTCAATTGATGGTCATAGCGATGTGGTCTAAGATTCTATCAGGCTAGACCTAGAATGCTTACTGGTTCTCAAGGCTGCTGAACTCACTATGTGTTTGGTGACAGTTTTTCAAAATTGAGGTAGGTAGGTAGCATGGGGGGAACTCGAAAGTTACCACTATCCTGGGAATTAAACTTACGGTGTTTATTTCAGCAGAAGCTAAAGCGATATGACACTCAAAAATAACGTGGCATTCTAATTGGTAAAATAATTAAAAAAATCGGTTACTTAAGTCGATCCAGAGATTACTCCTACACCCTCATAAACTCACAAACTTTACCTCTCTGCGACTGCGATGACGAAGGTGTGCTTGAGATGTTCTACCTCGTATATTGAGTTTGAGAGTGCATGCATCGTCTTGAGTAAGAAAAGATAGCTATTTTGAACTCATATCGTCGTGATACGGTATCACCAATGGCTAGGCGCCTAAATCATGTCTATTGTTGCAGGTGAGGGTGCCACGAGCACTGGCGGAGGTGGCATAGGCATGAGACGTCTTCACGCTTTGCGTCCTCTCCGACCGCCCGGCAACATCAGGTGGGCTTGTAAACTATACCTAAGAAGTGTAGGTAAGACTTTCATTGTTCAATATTCTATCAGTGTTTTGTGATTGGTGTAGTCATGTGGTTGATAAGAACACTGAGATCCCACATCCAGGAGATGTAACCGATTTATTCATGCGTAAAATCTTACTCTTACTAATATTATAAATGCGAAAGTTTGTATGTGTATGTTTGTTACTTCTTCACGCTCAAACGGCTACACCGATTTCGATGAAATTTGGTATGGAGATAGCTTATACCCGGGATAAACACATAATATAATAGCTCATTTTAATCATCACCTTCAACACCGTTTTTCATCACCACGCGGGTAAAACCGCGGGGCGCAGCTAGTCCGTCATAATATATCGACCAACAAATTCCCGACAAAAAACGCTTGAACCAGTTTTGTGGATAGTTATTATTAAATTGTATAAGTATATTTAATTATAAATGTGTCTTCTTTGCGGCTTGTGTAATAGTGTCGCATTTTGCATTATTTGCAATAATGCTTCGTAATGTTTTAATTTATTCGTTAGATTCATTCTTTTTGGAAAACAGAAAAACAATAGTAAAATGCCGGGTAACATTTGCACTTTATCTTCTTTGAAATAATTCGGTTACTAGTGGGATTTAACCTCACGACTGCAGAATTTCGTCCTGTAACGTAAATTTCGCCTAGCATGATGTTAATGCAATAAGCCATAAACTCAAAGAGATTTTATTGCAACTTTTACTTATGAAATATGCTAAGCCTTTTTCTCCGACCTATTATGTTTTTAAAGAACTATTTTGAAAACAGGGAACGTATGAAATGAAAGATTAAACAATGTGTCACGTAAGATAAAAAAAAGTATTTCTTCCAGTGCTGAATTACCCGCTATGCACATTTATTTCCTTTTAGTCTAAAATACGGCTTAAGAAATATATATAACAGATGAGGGGCATCTGTTATTTAATTATGAGAAGGTTTAATGTTAGATGAAATATAGAGGGATAAAGTGCACATAGGTTGCCGAGCTAAGCCCGGGCCTATACTGTCAAATAACCTTATAATTATTATAAAAAAATATCTGCGTCCTTGTCTCTCCCATGAAGTAGCGCGCGCAACGCTTCTCTGTCACTCTCCCTACGTGCGCTTCAATCAGAACTTTTAAAATATCTAAGCATACATGAACATGACACAGTTATATATAAGCAACCTATTACTGTTGGATAGGCTATAAAATAAGCTTTATTTTTTTTTATCCAGTCAAATAACACTGTTTAATGTAAAAGTTAATATTATTAAAAAGTGTAGGTACAGGATTTCGCTAGGCAACCCATGTGCAATGTATCAATCTGCATAATAATTAATATTTAATCAGTATTACAAGTAAATAACAGATGAGGGGATATATTTCTTAAGCCGTATCTCGTACTATTTGGAATGTTGTAAACAGGACATTTATTTACAAAAGAAGACTTAACGGAGCTTTTCCGACCTCAGACCTACATTGTAAAGCAACCGGACAATGGTCTTTTATTAACTACAGTTTAAAAAATGTGAAGAAATTTGTAACTTACCTAAGTAAAACTTTATCCTTTCATCAAAAAATAAACAGAAAACGGTGGTTGTTAGATTTTTTACTCTATTAATATCTTTCGCTCACTTTTATAGTTTTCTTTAATCGAGGAGCACTTTTTAAATGGGTCATTTGAAAATGACGTCAATTAAACATTTCCTAATTTGGATGCTAATGGCTATAGGTTGCTTGCCTGGACTTGAAGAAAGATAGGATAGATATAGGATAAGTGAAAATGCAATATCATATTTGAGTTTGAAAGACTGCCATCTAACACATTAGAGTGTTCATGAAGCTGTCCTTGAGATCCAGTAAACATTCAACATTCAATTGACTGGCCGGTTGGCGCAGTTGGTAGCACTCTGCCTTCTGAGCCGCTGGTCCCGGGTTCGATTCCCGGACAGGTCAAACATTTGTGTGCATGAACATGTCTGTTTGACCTGTGTCTGGGTGTGTATATGTATATAAGTATATATATATCAGTCATCAGGTTACCATAGCACAGGCTCTGCCTAGTTTGGGACCTGAAGACCTTGTGTGATTGTTAAATAAATAAATAAATAAAATAAATAAATAAATTTAAACAAAGCTATAATCACGGCTTAGCGTGATTATAGCTTTGATCATATTGTTAATGACCATCGAGTGAGATAGTAGTCAAATGGTTGATACATAAAGTTTTAAAATAATTTAAAAAGAAAATAAAATTAATTAAGAACATTAATATATTGTAGACTTCATTGCGTTATAAATGTATAAAACACAGGAATTACTCACGTTATAAGTCAGTGTGTTCCGACTATAGTTTCAACCACATTCGGTGGTATTTTTCAAGGAGAATATAAGACCACCGAATGTGGTTGAAACTCGGATTTATTAAGTGAGTAATTCCCGTGTCAAACAATCATTGCGTGTGTCGGCATAGACACAATTTAAGTGACAAGTTCTTTTAGCAGGTGTGATTCATTGTTGCCTATTTCGTCACTTGTTTATAATACGCTTAAACTATTTCAAATATGAATAGTTTAGAATTTAAGCTGTTGTCTTAAAGCTGTAATTATGAAGAACTATCTAAAATGTCGTTGTACCGTAGAACCTACAACCGCAGATCGTTCGAGGAGACCAATGGTGCATACCCGGGCGCCAACAACCACGACCCTGGACTGCTGTGGACGTGGCTTGGACGACGGCGTCGGTAGACAAATTGGACACCCCATCGCGCGGATTACACGACAACATACGAGCTCTCTCTCGACTCGTACCACGCCATCGATTCTCAATACCATTAAACTATTTAATTATGACGAACCATTATCATTGCCAGAAATACTTCTGGCTCTCGAACAGTATTGCCATGTCTATAATCTGAATGTTTAGATAGTTTAGTCTAATAAAATTGATGTTTGTAATGTAAGCTTTTTTCCGTGATTTTTTACGTAGACGCAAGTAGAACAACGCCGAACAAATTTCATAGATTGATCATACAATGCACAGTGACATACATACATGGATTATTTAGACAGAGATACACCGTAACTTGGCTAACTAAAAAATATAATTATCAAACACTTGAAGGGTTTACGGAGAGCTATAAATTGCAATGGTAAGTAGGTAAATACTCCAAATTAGTCACGAAACCTATGCGGCAATTGAGTAATTTTTAGAGTCCCTTGTAGAGTCTACAAAACAGGAACTATGAACCATCAGTTGCATTCAGGTCCATTGATATCAGAGGTTTTATCCTTTGAGTGAGAAGTAAATAAATGAATAACGTTTATTGTTATATGTACTTACATTGTTACACGCTTAAAACATTTTTGGTCCACAAACTAGGTCAACCTTTGTTTTGGGGACCACCTACCTATAGAGATAATTTGTTGTACCTACGGCTGCGGTTCGCCTCAAGTTCTTACCGAATAAGTAGTCGCACCACGCTAACGGCAAGCAATAGACCGTCTTTCCCGGCGCCATATTGGATTTACTGCGACTTCACATTAAAATCTTTTCTATTGTTTCAAATTATCCGCCTTATTGTTGTGACGTTCTATTCGTATATATATATTTATATTCTTCATACTTTTATAAAAAGTTTACGTCTCCTCCTTTGATGTTTTAAGTTTGCAAGAAAGGTATTCGTTCTTAAGTTAGACAACAATACAACAGCCCTTCCATTTTAAATATAGTGGTGATAGTGCGGTATTTAAAAACGATTTCAGATTTCAACCGGGCGATATCGGTATGAGTACTGACATCAACTAAACCTCAAAATGTAACGGGGTCAAAGTAGCGGATCTATTTCAGAAACTGTTAATCCAATGAAAATTGTTTTGAAACAAAAATTATTACAAATATCATGCTCATAGATATATTATATATGTATATCAATAAATGTATTATAGAAACCGAGACCTTTGTATAACTTGTGAAGGTTTTATATTTCTCATTCAAAGGTTAACCCTAGTTTTTGGGTGACTACGATATTCTTGATAACAATAAGTAATGTGCGTGATGCTGCCTCTCATGCCTAACACTTCACTTAATTAATGTGTTCTGCTGAACGAATTGCTTGCGCCTATGTATATACAGTCGGCGATTTGAATGTTTTAAAATTTAGTTCGACTTTATTTTACTGAAAGTATTGAGAATCTTTATACCTATTTGCATTGTATACCAACAGATCAGGAGCCTTATGTTTACGTCCTTCAAATCTCTGTCCGTCCTTTCAAATATCTGTACATATTGACATTTTACATTGTAGCACGGCGAAGTTCACAGAAGCTGTGCAATCCTCGCTAGTGAATAATAATAAAATGTTAAGATTTTACTGCATCACATTGGTGAATACTGATTTGATGTATTTAATTTCTTGTTAATAAATAAAAATAATTTTCTTTAAATGTACAAGTTGTTTAGAAGCTAAAATAACATAACTGAATATAATTAATCGATGGCTTATGCGATAGTTTGTAGCTTTACAGAACCTAAGCACTAAGAAATCAGTTTCTTGTGTTGGTTCTGCTTACCCTTCAATTCTATTACTGTTTGATACAGAACTGCAAATGCAAATGTTATTAAATAAAAAAAGTATTTCTGTACTAAAGCAAATTATCAACTATAATGAATATATCTTTCAAATGTTATTTCACAAACAATATGATAATTGTAGCAGTGGCCATCAATAGCTAAATACTGATCGCTCACTTTTCTACGCAAGCTGTCTTCACTTATAAGTAATTATAGTGACACTTAGTATTTGTTAAATAGCATTTTTTAGTTTCTTGTATAAGTGTACATAATGTTGGGGTTCAAATAAATAAATACTTTCCGAAACAAAAGGAAAAAACGTTAATATGTATATACACATTCTGACACAGAATATCAGTTTTAACCATGGCGGAACTTAGAATTGTTTGGCTTAGGTACTATTCGTGACGATTCGAACAGGACACATAACGTGTTGTATGTATTGCTTCCGGGCTGTTTGGCCGTGGTCTATGTGAAACTTTTGTTCCAGACGTTTCGTCGATCACTGCGGTCGACATCTTCAGTGGTTCAGGTCCGAGCGGCGACAAGAGCGTAGAACTCTCCTCCGCGGCGTCTTCTCTGATACTGATCTTCAGTGGTTCAGGTCCGAGCGGCGACAAGAGCGTAGAACTCTTCTCCGCGGCGTCTTCTCTGATACTGATTCAGCGAAGCAGAGAAGACGCCGCGGAGGAGAGTTCTACGCTCTTGTCGCTGCTCGGACCTGAACCACTGAAGATGTCGACCACAGTGATCGACGAAACGTCTGGAACAAAAGTTTCACATAGACTACGGCCAAACAGCCCGGAAGCAATACATACAACATGCAACGCCGGCCGTGAAAGCCTTAGAGTTTACAGGACACATAACCCTTGGCTAAACATACGATCCTCAATCTGAACCAATCTAATTCGAATCCAATGTACTTATTTTCCTTCAAAGATTTTAACCAAACACATGTATGGATCGAATGTATGTCTAAATTATATCTTTTTTAGTAATAAGGCTAATTTGTAATCTGTGCTATATCATTTTAAGTTGCCTTTTCGACTTCATATATTTTAGCAATTAAAAATATGTACGAATACTGAGTCGTTTTTATTTTTGAAATAAATAAATAAATATTATTGATATATATAAGTTTCTTTGTAGTTAGGTGCAATTTCTATTGAATAAATTAAATAATCAATTCGTACCGATTAAATTGTGTCTATCATTTTAATTTACCTTCAATATTTTGTGTTATACAAAAAAACAGAATTTCATTATTCTTTTTTCAACAAATTATTGAATCCTTCGGCTCTGGAAATAGCCAATGGCTTATCCCATTTACATGAAGTTATTGTCTTTTTACAAGAAGTTAGAAAACGTTGATAATAATTAAATATATATAAATAATAATAAGTAATTCGTAAAAAATAAAATGTAAACAAGTTCAAGTAAAATAAACAAAAAAAAACGTGTGGCACTCGGGGACTGCCGCGGTAAAGCTATTGCATAGCCTTTTTTATCAACTTATGCAATTAATATATTAATAACTTATGCAGTAACGCCGATACAACCAATTCCACCTAGAGGCGAGTTGCTGAACTAAACAGACAAGCGTGATACATATTTCTAAAAAGTATTACCGCTGTGCCGGTCGCAGTGGGGGATGTTAGGTTATTTTCGTTACGGAATTTCTGGATTCGGTCTCCACGCTCAATTTGTTTCGGCTTCTTCTGGAAGCCTGCATCAGGATCTTGAGGGCGATGCGATAGTCGCACCGTTCCGTCTCGCACTGGTCAACAACAATTGTCGCTCGTGATATCGACTAGGCGTAAGTGTCACGTTATACCCGTACAAACAGTTTAAAATAAAATTTGATCATTTTTATCAAAAGTGCTGATAGTTTTACGCCATTTATTTGCTGCCAACTAAAACTACCTGCAATTGGCCAGCAATTGAACAAAATATTAGATAGTAGTGCATCGAATTTTACGAAATTGAAGTTTTGCTAGATAATTTAGCGTGTATTTTAACGATGAATTTGTGTTATAGATATTTATACGGTTTGCGACATAGTGGTTTTCCCTGACACGGGCTTGATGGTATACAGTAAGATATTGATATTTGTTTATTTTATCTTTTTAGTTAAGTTTGTATAAACAGTGTAACGTTAAATCAGTTAACGTATAAACATTTTGTCTTCTTACTGTCATTAATCTCTAAATTTACATATCCATCGACTTTATTCTTAGTGGAAACATGCCTATTAAATTAAATTTTAATTTTATTTGTGTTTCATATAGTACAGACTCTTAATAAAGCAAATAAAAAGGCAGGAACGGGCAATTACACGAATACTTTATTTTACAAATTTGTCCCAGCTCACGAGGTGTTGTTCGCAGCAGTACCTGACCATTTATTTTTTTGCCAGTGCGGGACATTTGCAGAATTATATATTTTAAAAACAGTTATTAGTGTTTTACAAGATTTTTATTATAAAAGACAGAATAACACGAATTAATCAAAGCACTAAACACTAAATACCTAGTTAAATAAGCACGACTTTCTAAACCCCATTAGTGGCGTGAATTTATTTCCCCTAAAGTTGCAGTTCGTGTTGTCTCTTCGAGCGGGAAAAATACATTTTAAATAATCTTTTCAACTGTTTGCAAAAGCGGGACTATGTCGACCTCGCTGGGGACACCGGGACAGTCTGCCTGAAAGTGGGACTGTCCCGCTCAAAGCGGGACGTATGGTCACGTTAAATATAATATACATGCAGTGAAATTATATAAATATCATATTGTTATTAAAATTTCCAAAACAGACAGACATCCATGAGACAAAGATCTTGCATTAAGAAAATTATATCTTCTTAGCGTATATTAATATGTATACAAGTAATCTTCCAAATGTCTGGCCATAAATTTTATATGATGCTTCTGACGAATAAAGCACAACTACTCGAGGGAAATTCGTGTGAGATTACGGTTTGTTTATGATCCACCTTCGTCCACGCGTTACCTACTGGATCATAACTTCAGTATACGTCACGCGGTTTATGAGAGGTCGCTCTATGTTCAATATGGCTTGCTTTGGTGTGTACAGAAGTTGTCAAATCAGTATTCGTTCCGTATCTCAAATTTCTAGTAGCTGTTTGCTGCTTTCACCCGTATCTACTTACCGAAACTCGAGTCAAACAATCTGTCAAAAAATAATAGTTCATTCAGAGTTTTTAAGTGCAATAAAGTTGGAAGCGATGATAGCGTAGCGGTGAGAGCGTCGACTGGCATGGCGGACTGACGGACGATGGGTCGATCCCCAACCAGACAGACATCACAGCCGTTGAATTAGAGCTGAACAGATTTGAAAATTGAAAAAATATAACTAGGTCCTGAAAAATATTCTTACACTTCTTCTGTACACACTTTTGTGTCTGTAGCACTGAAAAATAAATGTTTAACTAAGTATGTAACATAATACACAGTGTTAGATTTCTCACCTTTTCAAGTATAGGTTTAGGTCGTCTAGATCTTTGATGCTTTATCTGATTATTTTGTTTTCATATTTCCACTGCAGGTTACAATGTAAACATTACATCACCTGTAGTGGAAGCTTATTAGATTTCCATTACAGTATATTAGTATAGAGTAAATAAAAGTAAACTAAGTAAGTCATATAAACTGATAATCAAATTTACACAGATTGGTAGTGATTTCCTTGTTCAATAAAACTAAACTCAAATTATTAAGGTAAAAAGTCTCTTATACTATTTGCGCTAAAACTCCAATTCGTATAGCTCCTTACAACGCTATGTCTAATATTAGACGAGGTTTATTCAATTACTGGCCAAATGCGGGTAGTATTATATCGGGACTCGGGACTAAATAAATGAGAACTTATTTGATTTATAAGTACCCACAATTTTAATAAAAACATCTAATTGTTATTGATAAGTGTCGTACTAATTTGACTTTTATAGTGATCATTTAAGAACTATATTATATTACACGATTTTAATTTGGTTCAAAAAAATTCTCCAATTGAGCTTGGTACACAGATCTCAGACGAATTAAGCCACGCTCAAGACAGCGGCAAGTAGAAACGGCTATGTGAGAAGATACCTATAGATAGATAGAGATATAGGATCGGTAGCATCACGAACTACAGCATTGAGCCTCTACCGACTGGAAAAGGAGGTAAGTTGCAATACGCGACAGAACTTCTTCCAAATGACGGTTGATAGTCACTGCCAATCATCGTCAATTATGCCCGCCGACGGCCGATCGGAATTGCATCATCTCATTGAGCCCCAATTTAGACTAATAGCTTTTTCAATTGTACCGTTTTACAGAACTGAGCAGATGCTGCTGTTAATTCGTTGACTCGTAGTAGTGTCCATAGTAAATGATAACAAACTAAACAAATAAATTATCTTATAGCTTAATAAACTAATAACACAATGTATAGCCATTAGACGTCAAAACCAGTTGTCAAACGCAAACTTATGATATGTAAAAAAAAAAAACTGCAAACCAATAAAAAGTGAGCGGACGGACAGTAATGAATGGTCCGATTCTCTAGCAATTCACAACTTCTGTCACACTTCTATGTCAAGCGAAGGTAAGAATGGTTGGGGTGAGCCACAGATCGGACGGTTCGAGATTTAAGTCCGTAAGCTTCGGCCATCGGTGAAGATGTTGGTAGTAATATCTTAAGTGACATTTTCTCGTATCTACTTGGGCATTGCGCCTCAAATTTAACGTGTCCTGAAACACCACAGCAACACACACAAATGTAGAATTGTAGTAAAGTAGATTTTGTTGTGACCTGTAGTTAGATATAATTCAATTCATTTTTATTTTTTGAATTTTATCCATTACTTTTTTATGGCACACAGTCTTCCTAGAATATCGTCTATTGTTTATTCTCCATCAAAAGGTTGTCTGGAAGAGATATATTTTAGCGATAATACCGCCCACTAAATTTTACTTGTTGCAAACATTTCTTTTAAATTTCTGTATTTTTGTTTCAAGTAAGTGTATTTTAATTGTATTTATTTATTTGACATAAATGTTAAGGACATATATGTATATGTTGATACCAAATTGACCCGAACTAGTTTGACTTTGTACTTACTAAGGCGGCTTGACTTCCCCCTGGAGCAAAAAAAATGTGGGTGTTGTGAGTTGAGTGGGTGTGCCTTTGTAGAATTTTAGCTTACAACCGCAGTTTCGCCCGCGAATATATATATTTTCAGGAAGTTTCATTCAAATTACAAGTTAATTTTCAAGTTCTACTTCCTAAAAAGCTTCAGCGTCAAAAACGGACGAAAAGTTAAATTGATGACGTCGAATTGTAAATGACCAGTTACGATGAAAGTAACCAGTGAGAAGCGAAGTAGGTAGGACGCTGATGGAAGAGAATGATTATCACAATGTGTGTATGTGTTACATACTTACATATCTTTGTACTTACTCATACTTTTCGGTTCTCTCTGATTAAACAAAATTTGATTTCATTTGCCAATGCCAAGTGAAAAATATTTTCAAGTGACCATATACATTTTTTGTGTTTAGTTTTTAAGTTATGGGTTTTATGACCTGAAATAAGTAAATAATAATCATATATGTCTTTGTCAAAAAATCTTGTGGTATCGACAGTTGCGCTTGAACTGTGTTGAAGAAGAAAATAAATTAAAAACTAAAAATGTTTAATAACTAAGTTAGTAGTAACTAATTAGTATCTTTTTAAGGTCGTCTGTAAATTACATTTTCATAATATTTTAAATCAACATGCGATTAGTCCCGCCCCTTTTGCCTGTAAACACCTACTGGCATCTGTACACTGATCAGAAAGCGAAACATCTGTAATGTCTTCAAGACCTTTTAATCCTTGGATGAATAATTCACACTCGTGCTAGTTTTAACCCCTTATGACTTATGACTGCGAGTCATCTATGTGTCATAGACAGGGTTTGATAAATTACCACAGATAACAAGTCATATAAAGTGGTGTTTCCTTCAAATTTATCCTATTTAGTCATTTGCAGTCTAAGTTAAAGTTTCGATAACATCTCTGCGTTTAACTAATTTTACCTTGTTAAATGCTTAAGTGTTCTTTCTTTATCTTGTTAAATGCTTAAGTGTTCTTTCCTTTCACGGATTCCGCTGTGACTTTTATTAACGTACATACACATTGTTGAGAATTTTAACCTTGTGCCTAGAGTCACAGTCAGTTATTATAGTTTTTTAAACATGTAATTATCCTGTGTAGCCACGGATAAAAAATAAATAGTAGTAACCAGACTGTCCAAAACGCTGCGGTCTCGCAACGCGCTGGATGTTCACGCATGGCTTAATATGCTAATAACTGATTATTATTTAACTTAAAAAACGGTTTGTTTCTGGCAATACAAACGTGTTTGTTGGCATGTAAATAAATTAGGATATTGACACACTATTTTGATAATATAAGCCAACTTTACTCCAAAATCGAGCGCTCGCAAATCGTGGCGCTCATAGATGCGTGAAGAGTGTCCATAGATTGATCGTAATATTACTAATTATTTAAATCTACGTAATAATCAACTTCCGCTGCTAAGTGGTGGAAAGTATTTAAAGCTTTGAGAAGTAATGAACTGAACGAAGCATTTTTAAATAGGGAATCAACAAAAAAAATACCAAAGAATGGAACCGACTTAAACACTCAAAAACATTTTTTAGCAAGAAATGGAACCGACGCAACACTCAAAAGAGTGTAATAACTTGTAGAAGTCGGTACCATAATAGTATGTAGTAGTATATTGTGCTCATGGTAACTACTTCGACAAGGTATTTCACACTTTTGAGTGTTGAAGTTGGTTACATTATTTGCTAAAAAAAATTTTTCCACCCTTTTCAGTGGCCTATGCTATTTACGGGAACAGTTTTATTGTCATTGTGTATGTTCTCCGGTATCTTCAACCGCAACTATAACATCGTCGAGGTATGCGAAGCACTTTTCAGTTAATGGTGTAACTCAAAAACCGCTTGATCGATTTGATGAAATTTAATTGATACCACCACGCAAGTATACTCTATCAAAAAAAAAAAATCATGAACGACGAAATTATCCACGAACACGCATAACAAAAACACATATATATACGGTCGAATTGAGTAATCTCCTTTTTTGAAGTCGGTTAAAAAGTGTGAAATAACTTGTCGATGTCGGTACCATGATAGTGCAAAAGAAACTATTATCAAAATATTTTGCTCAAGGTACTGGCTTTGACAAGTTTTTTCACACTTTTGAGTGTTCCATTTTTTGGCGTTTTTTTTTTCCACCCGTTTAATGACATTTGCTACTCACGGGATCAATTGACATTGTGTATGTTCACCGATGTCTTTTCTTCACCCGCAATTACGAGTATAACATCGAATTTTTTTAGTTATTGGAGTGTAACTTAAAAACCGCTTGTCTGATTTTAATGAAATTTAAATGGGACTACATGGATAGCATCAAATTTAAATGAAAAAAGAATCATCTAAATCGATTGCTCAATCGAAAGTTCTGAGGTAACAAACATAAAAGAAAAACATACGGGTTGAATTGAGAACCTCCTCTTTTTTTGAAGTCAGTTAAAAATAAGTTTCTAAATGCGCCTATCAATGACGGAGTTTCGAGGTATGAATTAGCCCCTTAATTCAGAACGATCTACAATTAACCATACCTTTATAATTTTGAAGTTTTTTAATTTGCATTTGATGTATTTCGTAAATGTAATGAAATATTCTAGTCTATACAGCTATAATCAACAAAAAACAAAACAAAAATATTAGGAAAAAGTATGCTTATTTTGTACAGTATCTCACTTGATGGTCAATGACGATGTGATCAAAATGCGATCACGCTAGACCTAGAATACTTACTGGTTCTCATCATACTGATGAGAAAAAAAATTGGTTGCCTGTAAAGTCGGTATACGGGCGAAAGTTTTACGTGACAATGACTTTGAGTGCCTTTCACTTTTTATGTCTGTCTCTCTCGCTCTTAGGCGGGCTAACCCGCCGAGTGGAAGGGACGCGTGCCTCTCACTCGCTCTCATTGTGAGCGCATAACGTGAGCGGAGCGTAACGCAGTTTCTTGAAGTGTCACCCGGCAAACCAATTTATAAGACGTTGTCACGTCAAAAAGGATAACATGAAATTATTCTCCCTCTAAATAAAATGACACACAAACAAGGTAAGAATCATACATATATTATATCAAAGGCCAACAATACAAATGTGTGTTGCTTTTCCTGAACCTGCAAACGCTCAACCGATGCCGATGCTCTTCCGGTAAACGTCACAGAGTAGCTAAAGGATACAGAGGTGCTCTACTATGTTAGCTGTACTCGGCGCCTCGTATAATGGTAGATACCTACTTTCATAAAAAACTTTTCTTCGTGGCAGGAGAAGCTGAAGCTCAATTTTAGGCGAAGTCATACAAAATGTACCAGCTGTTTTACTGTCGAGAAAATAATGTTATTTTTATTCCCGCAAGAGGCATTACCATGGTGATTGGTGTCGTAATGTCGTTGTTCGACGTTCCTAGATGGCTCCTTTAAAAGCATTATTTAGAAAGTAGGTACCTACATACCTATATTATGGCTTAATTTAAACCAACATAAAAAGAACCTTCACAAAAAAAAAAAAAATATAAATTCCTAATTAGTTAACGCATATTTCTATAGTCTCATAACTTGAATGCTCCACAGTCTTTAATTACTTTTAGTACTTACATACTTATGTAGGTACTTATAAGAAATAAACAGATTTGAATAATACTTTAATTAAATCTTAATTTAGAAAATGGCAACTAAGTATAATACAAACATCGTCACCCAACATGTTGCCGCCCAGCTAGGACATGACCTTCCTCAGAAAGGAGTCTTGGCTATAATCTACCACGATATTATGTGGATTAGCGGATAGGATAGTAGTTAGCCCAATGTCAGAAATTTCAGGACGCCCAAGGGTCTTATTCATAGTCTGACGACTGTTATCTTAAGACTGTCCACTTACAACAGCCGAAATTTTGAAATAATTAAGTCTGTCAATCATTTATGAAAAACAAAAAGTGCCTCATAAGTTGTTGGAATGAATTTTGTGACTTTTTTGTGTGTGTCGCCTGATTGAAATTGACCGCTAGTTTAGTATGTAATATATTTTTGGAATATACGTATAATTATGAGACTATTAGAATAAGTACTAGTAGTAAACACATCAAGAATGACCACAGCACGGCTAGCTGCTGGGGTTGTCCGCTAAAAGCGCTGCGTCGCCGACGAATTCTTCATCTGCTGAAAGATTATTTTGCAGCGCGGGTTTTTTGTGAGGGGATGTTGTGTGCTACTGTGCTTTTATTAACTAAAAGAACATTGTTAAGTAAGAGCTTGTTTATAATAAGCGCGTCTTTCGTATATGCGCGATTTTTTTACATGTGACTGGCATTCCGTCTTATCGTCTATCTTCATATTGTCTTATTGCCTTTTCTACAATAGCTTTATCAAAGAAACCCTAGACCCTTGTAGTTAAATATTGCCAAGACAGGAACAACCTCAGATAAATAAACCATGGAACAGGAGCGCGTAATTCAAACCAACATTTTTTCTCGATAGACAAGATTTTGACTATATTTCGTCGCCGGTAGAAAGAGGTTTGATTAGGTACATACTTCAACTGTGAAGCAAGCAAAATATTTGCAATAAAATGTTTAAGACATAGTCGATCAACATGAGTGGTAATTATATAATTAAACACCTACCTACCTACATATGCACAGGTGATATAATGGTTAAATTTACCATCTGTCTAAATTGCTTACATCCTAAGTAAATATCCCATAATATATGGCTAAGTAATAGCTACTTATACAAAATACATGATTAAATGTAGCCTTAATCGCAAAAAATATAATCATCACATTTTAAGGTTCGCAGTCGACATTTTATACAATTTTAAACATTACCTACAATATAAACATTAACCTGCCTAATAGAAGATAAGATGCTTATTAAATACGATCTTGCTTTGTAGTTGTCCATATTGAAACAAATGAGAACGTGAAAGTTTTATTGACCCCCTACTATCATTAGAGCATTGTTATTGTTTTCCATCTTTGTTATCAATGGACTACTGAACCGTATCGAATAACTTCTAAAGTGACCTCTTCGCTCTACGCTTACTCTATGACCGGCGCCCGCGCATTTTATAAAGCAAATAAAGGTTATAACACAATAGTCCATTCCATCCGCTGGGTCAGTCTGATACGAACGCGCGAGTCGAACATACGTTAGCGCGCGACGATATTTTAAACTTGGAATCATGTTTTTCATCACTTTCGCAGTGCTTCTGGCTAGTGTGAACGCCAAATTCTACACGGATTGCGGTAGGTTTTTAATTATGATTGTTAATCTTCATTCGTATTTAGCCACGCCATTATTGCATTGTAGCCTATTATGATTCTGCGATTGAGTCATTTATACTAAGTATTTGCAATACACAATATGACGAAAACAATTAAGTTTTTATAGACAACAGTATATTTTGTTTGTGCCATAGGCACTTTAGCAAATCACCCAAGTAATAATACAATATCATCCTCATAATAGTGCCAATGGCTCATTTTTAACCGACTTCAAAAAAAGGGGGAGGTTTTTAATTCGACCTCGTTTGTTTTTCTTCTTTTCTTTAATTACATTGTTGTATTAAGACGAGTTTGATTCGGTCCTGCCACCTCAACGAGGTCATCTTTCCATCTTATCCTTGGTCAACTCCCCGTTTTCAATTACTAGGATATGAACGAGACCAACGGATATTTCTGTAATAAACTTGGTCTACTTTAAACTACTTGTCTTACGTAGATCTCGCGAGGCGAACCAGCAGTGGATCGTCGACCCGATAAAATCCGACAGTAAGTGCGTTTTCAGACACGGCGTACACGGCAATCGTGCGGCCCCGCGCGTCTCTTACGCTCTATCTATTACTATGGAGATCCCCAAACCGCGCAGATGTCGCTGTGTCTGAACAAGCACTTACTGTCGAATTTTATCGAGTCGACGATCCATACTCGCACTGCAGTTCCAAAACAGTTTCCAGAGCGCGTCTAACTATATTTGTAACGACTGTTTGTTTTCTTAGTTTTCAAACCAGTCAATTTGTCGTTGATACAAGCTTGGCTACTGCTTTTTCTGAAATGGCCTGCCTATCTATTAAAATTAAATGATCAACAAAGACAGTGAAAAACCTCCTCAGAGATAAAATGTATCAGTAGATAAATAAGATGTACCAGGAGCTCCGAAGAGAATATAAGCTACTACTACGAAAGAACATCCTCAGATGAACATAGGCTTGCCATCCGTCCGGGTTTCCCCGGATTTGTCCTACTTTACAGAACGTCCGGGAAAGGTGTAATTTTTAGTTTTAGTTGTGTGGTAGGTAACTTAAAAAACTTGAGCTCAAAAATCCGGGGTTTTCAATTATCTTGTCCCGGTAGGCAGATTTTAGCAACCCTAGATGAACATGAGAGCCATGGCACTGTAGATTTTATGATGATATTATGTTCACATAAACTTGAAGCTTCGAACCAGTACCGTTTGGTGGGGACGGTTAGCTCCATTCATGACAATCTTTCATAATTAAGAATTTGCTTGTTTTATTTGTAGGATGTTTTAACTAAAATCGAGAAAAGGGTCATTCTAAGTCACTTAAAAAAATAAAATAATTTATTCGTGTTAAGCTCCTTGTGTGGACTTATTTATATGAATACTAGCTGCGTCCCGCGATTTCTCCCCCGTGGCATCTCCACAAGAACCGGATGAAAGCGGCACGCGATCTTAATCAGGTCATCAGTCCACCTTGTCGTCGGTGGACGTCCTGCACTTGCCTATCCGTGGTCTCCACTTCAGAACCTTTTGACCCCATCGGCCATCAGGCTACTTGAGTTTTTTAGAATCATTTGATGCTTGATTGATTACTTCAGGCCGCGGATTTATCAGCTGCCCGCGGCGTACCTACTTATCTTTTCCGTGATGATATAAAATAATAAAAACCAAATTCTCACGTTCGTATATGTGATCAAGCGATATAATAGCGTTGTATACACATAATACACATAACTGTATATATATGTACCTATATAATCAAGGTATATTTATATGAATTATAAATCATTAAATTTATGTGCTTACCTACGCATTCCCTTGAAGCAAACTGTCATTGAACAAAAGGTAGTTTCATAGCGAAACGTTTTGCTCTAAAGACCTGTATTTAATGCCTAACCGTAAATTACTGAATGTATATTGAAATGACAGATATTCTCAGACCGTGGGAGGAGATAGACTATCCTCAATTACATTCAGTTAGATTGTTTGTAGAGATGATATGTAGCAGCATAAAGTTATGTAAAGTATGTATGTGTGCACAATAGTTATTAATATTAATAATAATAATAATAAAAACTCTAGGTTTAGGTTTTTTATCATATCTTTATTATTATTTGTTTTTGATATTTATACTGTAAAAAAACTAAACCTAAGAAAAACATAAATAAAGATAATATTAATAATATTAAAAGTTATAGTAATAATAGTTATAACATGTGGGGAAAGTTAATTTTTGGCGTGTGTGCATGGATTGAAACCTGAGCAAGCGTAGGGCTCTAGCATTTACACTAGCGAAGCTATAGTGGTTCAAAAGAAGAACTATGAGCTTAGCGAAGATTTCAAAACACGAAACGCTAAAATTCTTTCACCAACAATAAAACACAATTTTCTACCACTTCTACCACTACTATTCCACTACCGAGGAACATCCAAAAGTTGCAACGCGCACGGCGCGGCGGGAAGGATTCTTTCAAGTGTACTCAACTCTATTTGGTCGGCAACTTGACATTAGTTAGGGACGTTCTAGAATTTTAAAATCTATTTACGTACTTGAAATGTGAATAAAATAGAATTTTCCTGTCAGAAATCGATGAGTAGCGATAGACAGCTTGAGTGGTAAATTGATGATGCCTGGGCGATTTTAATTGTAATTGTTTTTATGGTAACAAGTGAATGAGTTTTTATGATTTGTTGTATCAATGCTTGGGGTCTCCTGCGAAATAGTCTTGATACGTTCCTTGACAAAGTATGATACAAGTGCCATCTGGGGCACTTATCCCAGACCACTGATTGACCAATGATACCTTGTACACGAATTTTTCATGTTTGGAGGGATTGTTTTTTCCTGTTTTTCAATTAAAATGTTGTTTTCTTCAATAAATGTGTAGCTATTATAAGGTGAGACATTTCGGACGCCTCAATTGTGAAGCTCAAAGATTTGATCTAACACTTAAAAAATGATCTTCAATATTTACTGTTTTACAACGCTCCTAATGTCTGCAAATTGTGTGTGGTACAACTCTGTGTATTGTCGCCGTAATCTTATAAACAGTGTCCATTGACATACAAGGGATCAGTATATTTGTGTTAATGCACTGAAAACGATTTTTTATTTACACAAAAATATTTCATCCGAAGGATTTCCATTCGCGTAACTTGGATTGCACGTGTCCTGATAGTCCAGTGTTGGTTTACATTTCGATTATTTTAGATTATACTTTCGCACGAAGTCTTTATTTGCTACACTTGGAAGGAATACAGGTACAAATTAATCGTAGGTAGGTAGGTATTTATTTTGATCCAGCAATATCTGAAACAAACAATGACATCCTAAATGTTTATTACTGAACACAAAAGGAGTGGTAATTATATAGTTACTGATGTATAAATAATGAAACCCGATAACCCTACATGATAACGATGGTATGTATTTATAAATACTATAAATAGGTCTATTGATATTATATCAGTGAGAAAAACATTGCTAACTTGCTGACCAGAATGTATTTGTATATAATTTGGCATTTCTTCCGTGGATTCGGATTTTGCTTTATTGTCCTTATTAAAACTAATATATTGAATTACTCGGCTCCACAACATTTTATCAAACTAAAACTTTATGTTACAGGTACCTACATTAATCCAACTGTGCAAACGCCATCGAATTATAGAAAGCTTTCTTAGAAACCAATTTCTTTTTCGAGACGCACAGTACGGTAAAGTTTTAGTATTCAAAATATAACTGTATATATAGACTGATTGGCTTATCACAGGTAGTTTAACGACTGGTAAAGGTCTAAAATTGAAACCTTGTTAAAATCTAAACGCATGATAGGTATTTTGCTTTGCTAATAACTCATATTTAGAGTTACTTATAATATAACTTTTCTAAATTATTTGCTTCAACAAACTGGCGGAAATTTGTAAATCATTTTACATTGCTTCTAGCCGTGTGATCAAAAACCACATGTGGGTAAAAACGAACCTTATGCGCGGTAAAACATGTTTATCAGGGGTAAAAAAATGTCTTTCACTGAAGGCCATGCGAGCAATGCCGCGAGCCGTGAGCGCAACAAGTATTACAATAATAAGGATTAGGTTACGTGTTGGTATTGATACTATTAACTCTTTTGTTGTATTAGTGCGAATTGCTGATTTTCACATATAATTATTATGTAGATATAGGTATATTATATACACCTACGTATCATTACTATGTACCTACAAAATGGCATTGTGACACAGGATAGGATAATCAGAGCTTGTCGGATCATTCGATACGTCCATTGTGCTGGTTATTCACGTATTTTATCTAAGTAGGTACATTACCTACCTATGTACAATAATGTAGGTACATAGAAACGACTGGGTAGTCCATAGTCAAACAATTCAAGAAAGGTATCTAGGTAACTAACATAAGTTAAAAGTGCAATTACCTATTAATAAGCACTTGTGGAACCAAATCACTCAGAAATAGTAAACATACCTACCTATTCTAAATTCATATTCAAGTAAATATGATTCCTACAAAATACCAGAGAATCATAGAATGCTAACAAGGTGATATCAACTAGGTACCTTGTAGATACCTATACAATACAAGGTATTCTGTACAAGGTACTATTCATGTTTTATTCATTTTTTAAAAAACTTTTTAAAAAGGGAGGTTCTCAAATCGTCTTTTTTTTAAATGTACCTCAGAACTTTTGGACTGATTTTGAATGTCTTTTTTTATTTGAAAGCTGGTACTTCCCGTGTGGTCCCATTTAAATTCCAGCCCCGGAATAAATTCGGACAGCTAGTGGAGTGCTATTATAGCTTAGATGGACTAAGCGACAGGACGGTATTCTGTTGTCGTGAGTTCAAGTCCCACGACTAGCCGAATTTTTTCCTTCATTTAATTTAAGCGTAAGGTCCGCCTAACATATAAACCATAAAAAAACACCTACATAAATGATAGTAATTCAACACGAAATTTTCAGTGTAGCAATTCAACGATGGTGCATAATTTTCTCAAGGAAACATATCTAGGTCGAGAAATGCCATACAAGTAATCCCTATTAAAGTCAAATAGGTACCTACATACCTAGACAAATAATTAAATCCAAATAACGAAGTAATACAACCAATATCAATAAATTTAAAGGAATTGTAGTCTTTTTCCGTCCTACAGGTGTCTTTATTGGTACATATATCTTTTTGTAAATTCACTACACATCCTACTAATATTATAAATAGGAAAGATTGTGTGTATGTTTGTTACTTCTTCACGCTCAAACGGCTACACCGATATAGATGAAATTTGGTATGGAGTTAGCTTATACCCTGGATTAACACATAGGCGTATTTTTATCATGACCATCAAAAATGTTTTTCATCACCACGCGGGTAAAACCGCAGGGCGCCGCTAGTTAACCATATATTGGTTGAGAAGTTACCATGTTTGTTGAGCTATAGATAGCTTAACTATTTTTACAAAACTGACTTTGGCTACTAGGAACAATAGTTGTGTAGTCACTACTTTTGTGTAAAAGGTTAGCTAAGCAAAGCTAAGGTTAGGTTAGCAACTTTTAGTTATTTGTAACTCAAAACTTTTTTCAGTGTAACATAACATATAACACATAACCCTGTAACACAGTCAATACTAGTACAGGGTTCAGGGCTATCCGATAGTGAGAAGTATAGTCATTCTATGAACCTTTTATTGTTAGATTTAAGAATTTGTATATGTGAATGATTGTACACTGTATTTAGTTGAAATAAATTATTATTATTATTTAGAGAGAAAAGCAATGCTCGAAATTTCGTAGCGGTCTTGTGAATCGCCGGGCTTTGAAACGCTGTCTAACGTTCAATTTACAAATTACTTGCAGGTTCAAAGCTAGCCTCCATAGAAATGGTGGAAGTGAATGACTGCGCTGACAATGCTAAGGAATGTGTGCTGAAGAGGAATTCTAACGCTACCATCGGCATAGACTTCACTCCATGTAAGTAACTAAGTTAACGGTTATTAAAGATTTGATAAGATCCGGCAAAATAGGAATTTACTCAACGGAATCAGAATCATTGCAATGATGGCATTGTGAAGTAGATCGTTATTGTACATATAACCATTATTATAGACATGTTATTGTATTGTATCGTTATGTTATTGTGGTAGGACACTTATTAAATAAATGCAGAGGTATGTTCATATTTGTAGCCACAGTTTCTAATCATATATATAGTGTTTAGGGTATCAAATTACAAACATTGTAAAAAAAGTTAATGTAACATTAAAAAAAAAGGTATTGGATTTTTTTGACACGTTGTACATTGAAGAATAGTGCAATGTTTTATTCCTAAAGTTTTACACTTGCAGAGATATTTTAGTAATTTTTTTTTAATTTTCAGGTAAACTAACTAATAAATAATAATAGATACTAACTATACCTAGACCTAGACTTATCTGAAACATGGACAGAACATGTTCTTGTAATTTTTAGACTTTCGCAATTCGAACACATTGTTATTAAATCAAACGGGCCTTGATCGCGAGAAAAACATTTAGTAATTTATTCCCGTCTTCTCGTGACCACGACCAATGCAACTTGGTTGAAACGTCGAGGTAAATAAATTACTAAATGTTTTTCTCGCGATCAAGCCCCGTTTCATCTAATAACAAAGAACATGTTCTATCATGAGTTCATGACTAAAAAGGCTAGTTCGATTCATCAATATCAATTTACTGATTTTAACCACAATATGCCGTATGTTTCAGCGGTAGATGTCAAAACCATCGAAACGGTAGTGCACGGCGTCATCATGAACCTCCCGGTACCGTTCCCGCTGCCGCAGCCTGACGCGTGTCGAGACAACGGGATCACTTGTCCGTTGAAGGTATGTTATCATCGACACCCTGGAAGCTATGCCGGATAAAACTTAATAATAATAATAAACGCTAAAAAGAGTATAACTTAGTACCTTAATGTTTAAAAAATCAAAATAATGCAACGTTTAAGAAATTTCTTAAAAACTCTTAATACAAAAGGCATAAAGGGCATAATATAAGTATTACTCAGTTTACGATTTTTAGATGATTAAAGATTCCCCCTGATCTAACTAAACTTACTTTAAGTAATAATTTCATAGTATTTTTTTATTATCTCCTAAAATTTGTAGTAGTTTGATTATTTTAAAAATTGTAAATTGATATATATAAGTGTATTTTTGTACCTACATTGAATAAATAAATAGAACAGTCAGTTATGAATACATAATTATGGCAAGTTCCTACCGGCTCAAAAATAAATACTGCGCTACTACTTACGTTGTGCCTGCTAAACATTGTAAGTAAAATAAAAGTTTATAAACGAATTAAAATATGTATATATAAAGTATATATAAAGCTGAGATGATGTTTATTCATTCCAGTCTAATCTAATAACCTAGGTACGCCGTTTGGCAGGTATCTATTAACCAAAGGCCTGGGTTAAATACTTATACCTAATCAAAAATCTCATCACAAATTACAGCAACTGATATGAGTACTAATGACCGTCATTTAGAACCAAATGTGAACAAACAATAGGCAACAATTGTGGTATTCAAAGAGGTGGAAAACCCGAAGTAAAGTTCACTTTTTTTAACCATATGGATGTTACGCTTACATTTGATGTTGGATCAGCCAGATGGCGCTGATAAAATATCTATGTACTTATGTAATCGCGCACATGGTATCACGCACGTTGACATTGTATTTTAATATTATTGTAAGTATTATAATTGTTTGTTTGATAGCGTTTAAATCTAGGAAGATTGATCTCATCTCAGGGCTCATGAGCGACTGCGAAAGGTACTGCATTTCAATACGAAAATACGTGCCTAATAATTAAAAAAACATTATATAAAAAAGTACCTTTATTGTTCATTATAATAAATTATTTACACAAAACACTTTCGTCGGTTTCATATATCCATGACGAAAAAGTTGATAATTTATTGCAGCCGCCATCTTAGATTTACTTTTTGTTTCCCAATATTAGCTTTAAATATCACCTCCACTCAGGATTTACAAATAAATTCACGAATTCATTATGATCGACCACACGGACTTTTATTATTCTATAACGATTATAACAATATATTATTTTGACCTTTCAAAATCAGCCGGAAGATTAAAATTACTACGTCTCTCTCTCTCTCTCTCTCACACACACACACGAACACACACATACCACCATTACACACACACACACACGTTTATTACCTAATGGACACAATTTATTCATCCTCTGGGACCTTACTTTAATGAACCAATCAAGGGAATGCAGAACCTACGACACAAGAATGATTTCGTAGTGTAGATTCTGCACGTCAATATTTAAGTGGAATTTGTATACTTTTTACAGTAGTAAATGAAATTGAATTTAAAATAATTATGATCCTGTTATTATGACGCGGAGTTCAAACGGCCGTAAACAACGCAATACACTCGCTGGCACGCTGGCAATTTTGAAAAGATCGCGTAGATAAACTTATACGTAACCACTCGTCTTGACGCGGCACTCACTACTGACAGCACTGCGACAAGCGCTTGGGGGTCTCGTCGATGCGCATGTTGTGTATGCGGTTTCGAGCGTTTGTAGGTAGTTTCCGTACTGCTTCCATATTCATACTGTGGTATCGGGCGTATGGAGCCTGAGCGCCATCTATCGGACGTTTTGTGAACTTATATTGAACAGAAACAATTTTGTACATTTACTTCGTATTTAATAATGATACAGCGAAAATCATACTAATTTCAGACAAAAGTAATTGACAAGACTTGTATTCAAAGTCTTATGATTATAAGTATTGGACACTGACTATCACTGAAATCTCGAGCGAAATAGAAAGCCTGTCTAAATTCCCAAAGTAATCGCTACCCGCCTACAATATCATGTTTCACTGTAAAATAAACCATGTAGGTACCTAAACCCGTTGATTTCGTGAGTATAACACACTCACGAATTTCATGAGTATTATGTCTAAAATCTAGGTGCCTTAGATACACGAGTCACCGAATTGACAACATGGAAGCCGTATCATATCGATACACGTAATATGATTTTCGTCCATTCTTTGTAGTGGTCCAATGGTTAAACTTTGACTATTAGGCGTTGATATAAATACTCTCTGGTCACTCACACCTACCTCGAAATAACTTACACTACCTTTTTCCTATATAAACCTGACATGCAAATGATGCTTTCTCTTACAGGCTGGCACCAAAGTAAGCTACAGGACCTCGCTCCCAGTCTTGAAATCCTACCCTCAAGTGAAAGTTGACGTTAAGTGGGAGCTCAAGAACCAGGACGACGAAGACCTCATCTGTATTCTCATTCCAGCAAGGATTAAGTAGGTTTTAAGGCAGATAGCTGTGGGTGATAGGATTGTCATATTATTATTATTAAGAAAATTAGCAAGGCAAGTTCCGATTCCTGACAACAGATGTCGTCGGTATTATTTAACCCAAGAACAAAAAGTTATCATACAGAAGCTGTTGTAATTGGAATTTGTAGGTAGCATAGTATTGTTATGAACAATCTGTGTTACTGTAGATGTACTATGTTACCGATTGTTGTCTCAATTACATAAATGAATCGTTAAGATATGTAATTTAAGCCACGTACCACAATATTTTTTCTAAAGTACCCACAAACTACTGGAAACAAAAATCTTTAGAACATTAACTTTTAAGTTATTAACGTCCCTTCATTGAATGTATTGAAATAATAAAAATAGAAAGCTGTGATAAATGAGTTTATGAGTTGACAGTTTCATTTAAACTTATTAACTTGTTAGAAGGAAACAACAGCATTGATAGACTTTTTCAGACTTCTTTTTACGTTATTACTATTGTTTTTACACGTAATGATTTAAGCATTAATCCGTTTATGTGAATACTGCTTTCAGTTTGTCATAAGAACTGAATAAGTATATTTTTTGTTGTTTTCTACCAAAGTTCAATACAAAGATTCATTACAATTATTATATAATAAAATAAATAAAATAATGAATTGTCGTGTTCTTCTTCACCCAAACTCCTCATAAAAACAACCTCATCAAGCTTAAAAAATTTAATAAACATATAAAATATAATATTTTCTCGAATATATCTGTTGTTAAACTAAACATAGACGTATATTTTCTTATCAACTATTTAAATCTTACAAGAATGATAAAAATAAGAAAAATCGAAAGCTGCGTGCAAAAAGTAAAAGTTCATTTCGCGGACTAGTTCAGACAAATGTTTCTATAATTAATATTTTTCTGTCAGTTCATTTGATAGCATGTAGAAAAAATAACTTTCATAAGATTTTGATTTTTTTATCATGGTTTGTTATATACATATAATTATATGAAATAGGTAAAAATAAATTGATTTAAATAAGTATTGATTATCACAACCTGTTTTCGTAGTTTAATTACATAGACATCTTTTATAGTTAAATCAGAATTGGTCCAGTTTATGGCATAAAAATTAGACATGGGCAACTCAACTAACATCGAGCTGGAAGATCATAGAACCTTGAAGAGCTGATGTGGAGTGCGCCTGTAGCATGAATAACCTGCGTCATTAACCGTTATAATATGGACTATATAAATTCTGTACCAAAGTACTAGATAGAGGATAGTTTGCACTGAGTTCAATTATTTTGCGCTGGGATACATTGTTGTACAATCAGACTATGACAATGGAAGAAACTAGACGACTAACACAACTTTAATCATGTGATATTTTATCATCAGTGCCTAATCGAAAACTCGTTAAAAAAACCATATTGAAATCAACACATATCGACATACACACAACATATAATCACTATTAACATGAAATTGAAATGAGACAATTGAATTCAGTACATCCTATAATTTAGCCCATACAATTATGGTAACATGCTAAAGGTATATGCCATGCTATGTTATTAACAGCTTTTCTGGTCTACTAAAAGATATTTAATTTCATCCATATTGAAGGAACTTTGACTGAATTTTAGATTTAATTACACATCTTGTCATTGTTTCGTAGCCTATAAGGACACGACATGTCAAAGGTGGTTCTACTCTCTATAAAACAGAGAGAGAGGGAGGTTTAGGCAGCCAGTTTGCAAATTTAAAGTTGTCCAAGTATGTCAATAATGCCCATTGTCACTGTTTCACGGTCTGTTATTTAATGACTTAAATGGTTGAATCTAACTCACCATAGAGAATTCACCTTAACTTCAGCACACTATGAACTTCACAGACTATAACTTTTAACTTTTTAATAATTGAATGTTGGCTCGACTCAGCCTTGAAATCTGCATTTGAAAAATGCATCACTTGATACCCAAGTGAGAATATGCCATAGGTGGGGTTTTTAATTGTTTATTAAAAACAACATGCTATCAAATTGTTCATGCATTAGGCACAGCTAGTATTTATAAATTAGATATCGTAAATACATTATTAGGCACAGTATAAAACTAACTTGAATAAGTAGTGTGTTGTCAACTTAATAATACTTATAAGGCCTTCAATTTCTTAACTTCTCTGCACTATATATTGGAAATATGTTAAGTAAATAAAAAACAAGTATTGTTGTGTCAAGTAAGAGAGAGTTAAGCCAATATACTACCTTTAATTCTCTTTTCTGAAAAGGTAGGTGAGCTAATACTTTTTTGAAGTTCCAGTACAAAAGTGAAGAAGTTAAAATTGGACTTTCCTATACTTGTGCACATTTGCTGAAACTTAATAATTTGATATTAATACACATTGCTGCGTTAACAAATGTATATTCTCGGTTACTCCTTCACGCTCACACGGCTGTACCGATCTTGATGAAATTTGCTATGGGAGGAACCGCGGGGCGCTACTAGTAGTTTACAAAAATAAGTTACGATTTTCGTTTATATAACAATACTGCAATCTTGACACATTAATTCCTCCTACAATATACAGCTGTGCAGTCAGCTACTTGTGATAGAAAAGGAAGTGTTACCAGTACATGGTCACACCCATTTTAAAACAGACAAGAAGTTTTCATCTCACTATACATAATTTCTAAATGCATAGAATTAATAACCACCATTGATACTTACTGCTATTCTTATTAAAATCACTTTCTTTTAAGAGAGCCCTTACATTTACAACAGAGCTGTTCTTCTTTTTTATTTTTATTGAAATTCAAATTAAACTCTCTTTTAAATATTTTTCTGTACATTGATTCTTTTACGGGGACCACATTGTCTTTTGTACACTCACTTTGATACATATCATACATCTTTTTTATGTTTAATTTTTTTTGTAAATACTGTTTCTTTTTGGAGAACTGTTTGATAGGTTTAGAATCTATGGTGGAAAATGACATGATGTGACTCCGTACTCTATCTTTTATATCATTAGGCAATGCATGTGCGCTGGCTTCGTTATGCCCTCTTCCGTCAGGCTTAGGTAGGTTAGTTTCAGTTTTGCTCAAATGGACATTGTAAACTGGTTTCTGTGATATAGCTAAAGTACCTAAATAGAAATTTTTACATACACCATATCTCTCAGATCTTATAACAAAAAAATATTTGAAGGAATGTTTTCTTTTATGATTTTCAGTTGGCTTACTGTGCTTTATGTCATGTCTTTCTGTAGTATTGAGGAGGAAATGTTTCTTTTCATTAGCATTTAGTGAGTAAAATGCTCTAAATATAAGTTCTCTGTCAGCGTCGCTTATCCTATCTTTACATTTGTACTTGCAGTTTGTAAGGCAGTTCTTTGTAGTTTTTATTTGTCTTTCAGGGACGTATTTGCCACGCCGGCTAATGTAGGCTTCTCCACGTTGGTGTTTAAGTTTACGGACATTGCATGCCCACGCTGTGGGGTTTTGGGTTTCACTACGGGGTTTTTTCTTCTTGGGTGGAGGTTCTGTGCTTTCTGGTTGGGAGAGATTCTCTAGTTTACATCTGGAATGTAAAATATGCAAGTTATAATTAATATTATATTGTCATAACATATCTTTACTATATAAAAACATATTTTTCACATACATTAAAAATATGTATTAAGGATTACTGACTATTTTAAATACTTTTCATAGATAACACCATTTAACCGCTATCTCACTTGATGGTAAGTGACAATGTGGTTGAAGTTGTAATCATGTTAAATGTAGAATATTTACAGGCTCTCAGGAACTGTTGCCTGAACATACTGTTTGGTGAACGTTTTTGAACTTAGGATGGTAACTAGTCAGTCAGGTACTCGAAAGTACCCTACTCGATTTTGATACTGGTGTCGCCTTCTCAATCTGTCAGTTTGACAGTTCATGCTCCCACTGCTAGGCTATCAACACTCCAAAATTAAAGTATATCAATACTAATAGTATACATGCACGTTTTTAATATTGACTCATGTATTTCAAGGTAACGGTAAAAAAAAACGGTAAAGGACTACTTTGGTAAGACTATCAGGAGACTTATAATGATAATGAATAGTTTTGTTAGATGTATATAACAAAAAAAGAGTTGTAGTAAATTAAAAACAAATATAATGCATATTTCATGCTCTATGGAAATAGATTTTAAGCCTGCTAACATAAAGTAATTACCAATGTGCAATTTTAGTGCATCAACTATAGGTAACTAGACATTCTATATTTTTTGCTGTATATCCCCGAAGATATTCATATGAATGCCCATTGTAAATGTTTGACAAAGGTTATCTTAGACAATTAGACATAATGGCAGCAGAAGGGCAAGAGCTCATAACAGTGCATCATATAGTTAGGCTTGATCGTTACATGACTTTTTGTTCCTACTTGGACTTTTGTTACCTACTTTTTTGTTACCTAATATGTTTAAATAGATGTTGATTGGTTTAATTGACTGACAAGCACATACCTTACTATTCCTGGTAAGTTATTGGCTATATATTTTAATCTCTATGTGAATGGACTCTGATCTAAAAGTTAAAGGAGTTTCGATGGCTCAGACATTTGCCAGGTCAAATTCATAATACACCCCAAGCGTGAGGTCCGTGCAATTCTTACCAACCTGTCATAGAACAATATTATTGTAAACTTACTCTTCATTCTTATCTGGCATAGTCATCTGACTTTCAGGTTCAACTTTGGTCACAACACATGGATCCTTAGGGTAGTCATACTGTCCATAATATTGCTGAACTTCATTCACTAGCATATGCTGCTTGTAAACCGGCACAGGTGGCAACAGCATATGTGAAGTTATTTGGAGCTGTTGATTCAGTTCATTGTGTATAACTTGCCCTTGCATAGGCTGTGGCAGTTGCAAATGAGGCTGTGACATGACTAACTGGTTCTGTGACATCATATCATTCTGTATCGAAGATACGGGTAAGTTATGTACATCTTGTGTCATTGTTTGCTGATATGCAAGTTTTCCCTGCGATGGTGGCAGGGTTGGATGAGATATGTGAATGATCTGAGGATTCTGAAGCTTTGAGTCCGATACTGGTGGATGATGCTGGTAAACCTGCACCAGGTGCGGCATAGAAGTTGGAATGGGCTGCATTGGATCCATTGTGAACTGTAATAGAGGAAAGCAATATAATATGCCTATTACTAGAAGTAGAATATTGAAACTAATACTGATGTTTGCTTATTAGTAGCGAAATCGTAAACTATGTGAGCTATTGTTTCAATGAAAGTTTCAAATTTTAATTCCTCTGCAAGTGAAAGGTCATTCAAGACACCTTGCGACATTCTCGGCGTAAGTGTAGGTTTTTAACAAAGTACCTACTATACTATTAGCTTTCTAGTTTCCAACGTTCGGCACTTAGAAAATATAGTCTATTTACAAACATTACACTGAATATGCCACGGTTCCATCTGAAAATTTAACAAAATGGATCACACTGATCTAGAACTTTTGCAAACAAAAGGCATTTTCATGTATCCGTTCTATTTAACTCAGAAAAAGCAAGAATAGTAAACAGAAACCTTAATAATTTCTTCTTACAACCGTAAAATGAAACGTTATGTTGGACAGTTTTAGTCGTAGACAGAGAATTTTCTGTCTACAGCATTAGTGCTGCAGCTGCACAAGTCTATGACTAAAAGCGGTAAAGTACCGGTTTATAGTGAAATGAAAGCAACCACCCATCCGCACCGGTATTGCACAAAGAGCTGTGAAAATAGCTATACTGCTCTTCCATACACTTTCGTACCTTCATACATAATTCTTGTGCTTTTTTATATAAGTATGTCAAACCTAAGCAAAAAAATTAACAGCTTTTTTAAATTATTAGGAAACAAACCTAACTTTTTTACTTATACTTCTTTGCATCATTAAACAAGAATGAAATAAATTATAACATAAAAAAACTAAAAGAACATGCTTTTATAGAAAAATCAAAATAAAAAGTAAAAACGCTTTTTAAAACACAATTCTTTTTTTTGGTAATCACACTTTATGTTCATAAATTTAATAAAAAAATATTTTTACTTTTGTGTTTGATTTTATGTTAAATGTACTTTTAGTTTTTTTTAAATCAATTTTCCAATTTTTCTTTGGTTATCAACAAAATCGTGATTTATTTTAACTGTCATTTATCTTTATTTTTTACTGGTACTTATTCAAAGAACAATTGTGTTATCATTATGCGAAAACTGGCCACCAAGTTGTTTTACGAAATATTTCGTAATCTTTGAGTGAAAAATCTTCTACCTACTTTGATTGGCTTTCTAATAAAGCGTCGAGTTTCCGTATATTAGGTATAATCTATGGCGTCGAGGGGACTCTCCGTGATAGCAGTTTAACACCAACTAATTATATACGAATGATCAGAAACGATGAAGATGAGAAGAAGAAACTTTTGATCTCCAAATGGTGTGAGTTAATTTATGGATGGTATATGTTTAAGTATTTATTATAAGAACAACCTTGTGGCGTGTAGGTAGGTACTTTTGGATTTTGCATAGTTTTTAAAACTTATTTTCGATTGTGAGGCGCGAGGCCCTTTGCACCGCGAAGCCACCGCCCACGCCGCCCTTACGCCGCCTCTGCATACAAAATGCCATCTTGCAGAACCAAATTATCCGAGATTTTCGCCGGATGCTCCGAGAGCAAAACACAAATTTGTGATTTAATCCGAGATTGGGCCCAGGAATATTACGTAGTACGGTTCCGTAATACGCAAGATACCTATACATACTGATTATTCCTCAGAAGGTACCTACAACAGCGCAAGGCCGTACGACTCAAAGAGTACTATATGTACGAGTAGCCAAGGCGAGCCGCGCCAGATATTGTGTAAAATAGATACCCACACGCTCATTTCGGCCTTAATCAACGATTAAGGAAGCCCTTGGGCTACTGTTCACCAAAATTTAAAACGTCCGATTTATATTTAACTGTCGGTCAAACAGTTTTTACTATATTAATCGACGGTTAGATGATAACCGGACGTTTAAATGTTGGTGAACTCCACCCTTAATCGTTGGTAAATTATTACACATTTTTGTTAGGTACCTACACGTTATAAATAGGTATGAAGACGCTCAAAAGGTACCTACATTTTGGTCAGTGACGATCTGTAAAAATAAATTTTTTAAAAAGCATTTAAACCATTGCCTTTAGGCATTGGAGGATCTAAGATTTCTTCCCATGAACCTATTTTATGTAGGTTATTATTATTTTCAATATTGATGAAAACTCACTATAGGCAACCTAACTACTACTAATTCTCAATCTAACCGCCAACATTTTCCATATCACCCTAATTCATCATCTTCTCAGCCATAGGACGTCCACTGCTGGAGTTAGGCCTCCCCCATTGATTTCCACAAGAACCGGTTTGAAGCGGTCCGCATCCAGCCCTTGCCTGCGAAGGATCGACCGACCAGGTGGACAGATGACCTGACTAGGAAGTCAGGTCATCTGTCCACCTGGTCGGTGACCGTCCTATGCTGCGCTTGCCAGTCCGTGTTCTCCATTTGAGAACCTTTCGAACCCAACGGCCATCGTTTCTTCCAGCTATGTGCTCTGCCCACTGCTAATCACCAACCCTTGTGGTTAGCACAACTTGCTTATCCGCTGGGCTATGCCGGTGACTTTTGTTCTGCTACGGATCTCCTCATTTCTGATTCGATCGCGTAGAGAAACCCCGAGCATAGCCTTCTCCATAACTCGCTGTGCGACTTTGAGCCTGCTCACGAGGCCCATAGTCAGAGACCACGTTTTGTTTCCGTAAGTCATGACTTGTAACACACACTGATCGAAGACCTTCGGTTTCAAGCATTGCGGTATTTTGGACGAGAAAACGTCGCGGAATTTCCCGAACGCTGCCGAGCCGAGTTGGAGTCGACGATTGGCCTCTTTCTCGAAATTGAACTTGCCTAATTGGACTGTTTGTCCTAGGTACACGTAATGGTCAAGAACTTCAAGAATACAGTTCCCTAATTAGTATCAGTAACTCTTTTGTGATTCCTTTATAATGGTAGTGATTCTCCTGTTAAACTTATCTAAATTTAGAAGAAAATAAATAATATGGCACTTATCAATAACAGCACATATCTTTTTATTACATTTTCCAGTAGGTTTAAGTAAAATAAGTCGTAACTTATTTGGTGCCGACTAAAACGACCGCTATTGAATAAAACTCGTCTAATAATTATTAGAAATAGCGTTCTATGGAGTTATACGAATCCGAAGTTTAGCGTAAGTAAATATAATACGAACTATTTCATTTTGAAGAATTTTAGCTAGTTTAGTGATTAACAATATTATGGACTTATGAGAATTTAGCTTTATTTAGATTTTAGCTTGTTCGTGTTCATTACACGTGACAACACAAGAAGTTTTTCACGTTTAGAGTTGAGCCACAAACCAATGAATCCGAAAGCTACATAGTCCGCGGTTGGTAGGTTATTAACTACAAAATTTGTATTTATTTGTACAATGTACTTTATACATCATCCTTTAATATTTGCAGTAATGTCTAATTTATTGCTATTGCTTCCAAATTATAGTAAATCAACTGGATGTGGATAGATAAAGGCGCTCTCGACAATTTATAGAGGTAATTTGTTACACAATTCTGTTATCGATACAAGTGTAGATTAGAATATTCCGTTTCATTTAATAAATATGTGCGAATTATAAATATGAAAATAATATTTAACGTGATAACGTTTAGATTTGAAATAAAATGTATGGACAATATCGAATCGGATCGATTCGGTATGTTATCGATCATTCGGGATCAGGAGAGTTTGACCCAATCGCGGATACTTAGCCAAGTCGCAATGATAAAAACTTGCCATGTTGCTAGTAATGAAATACCAGTAGATACATAATTAGCTAGTACCTACTTACATGTGTATTATTAATTTCATTGACACTTAGTGTTATGTGAAACAAATTGTTGATGGAATAAATTACAGCAACTAGTGGGACAAGACCAATATAGCCTAAATACACATTGCCCAGAAACATGTATATTGACTGCAAAAGTTCACTTGTCTTAATTTTACTGTTTTTTTTAAATCGCTTAATTAGAGTTAGGTAATAAATAAAGCAACACTTATAAAACATACTCATTCTTTTATTAAATAACAAAAATAACAATTTGTTTTATTAGAATATAATTATTTATAACTCTATTGTATAGTTTCAAAATAAAATTCCAAAGGAGTAACATATTGGTCTAACGCTGACTACTTAAATGTAGTGCGGTTCACGTCACAGCAGTTCATTTCTTTGGTTGTATGATACATAAATGCTTTTCTTAATTACTAATAGCACCGATTAGTAAGCTTGTATAAGGTAATGTTTATTGTTTATTGCATATAATAAATTATTACTTATACATAAATTTGACATGGAGGCATATATGCCTACTATACATTTTTGACGTGATAACTTTTTATAAATTGATGAATGCCAAAATGGAAAATAGTAACGTTCCGCGTAACGGTGAATGGTCAATGGTCAATGTCATGGTCAATGGTCAATGTCATGGTCAATGGTCAATGTCAATGTCAAAGTCATACATGAATATGTCGTTATCACGTAAATCTATCGTCCGTAAACCGACTTTACAGACAACCAATTTTTTACATATGTAAACACTTAAGCCTTCTTAAGGTCAATTATGTATTACTTACCGCATAAGTTTAATACATACTAAGGTACATATAAAATTGATTAGTAGGTACCATCCATAGCTTTTTGATAAATAATACGAAAATATTGATTTATTTACGAAATCGGCATACATACCTAATTTATTTATTTACGATATCGGTATACATACCTACTAATATTTATTTTTTTAATTTTATAATATGAACATTGTACAATTAATAAGTAATGGCACTGTTGTAGGTATGCAAGTAATATTACATCTACATAATGCAGTAAATACTCAAATAAGTATAACTATTATGGTAAAATACTAAAATATTTTTCAATTATACCTATAGTAAAATGTGTAAAAATACTATTTTGTTATTATACCTACGCGTAATGTAGTTACACTTTCTTAGATAAAAAAGTGTCATATGCATCGTCACTTATCTTTGAATTTGTTCTCCAAAAAGTTATAAACATAATCATATACCACTAACATAATAGCTCCGCCGGGGCCCAAACGCAAAACTTTCGGCAACAGCCCCTTGTATAGTGCTCGAAATCTGAAAGAATACAGACATCTATCGATTGCGTGTTCGTCTCCAGTTTATTCGTACTTAATCAAACAGTGATTTTATAAACAAGCTAGAAACTAATTACAATCACATTTAATCAACCCACTATATAGCTGATACCAGCGCCCAGCATATATAGATAACTAAAATGTTAATAAATTATAATTACAGTTTTTAATTAAATGATATACATTTTTTATATCTATTTATCTATTCATCTTTCTATGAAAGATATCGAAGAAAATACAGTACTACTATAAGTAGCTTGTGTGTCTCTGTAACTATATTAAAACTATATGTATTGTTTTCATTTGGTTCATTTTTTTGTAACTCTTACACGACTGCAAGCAAATGGTGTTTTTTTTTTTTTTAAAGATTATAAGCTTGCGTTTGACCTCTGTCTCACCTGATGTTAAGCGACGGTATTAAGTTAATGGTATCCAAGAAAAGAATCACACAAATATTAGAAAGGTGAAAATTTGTTTGTCGTTTGTGTGTTTGTTACTTTTTCACGCTGAAACGGTTGAACGGATTTGCATGAAATTCTGAATAAAGACAGCTTATATCCTGGACATGGATGCTTTTTATCCCGGAAAATCTATAGATCCCGTGGATAATTGAGGTAGTTGGAAAACTGTACTCCACGTGGGTGAAACCGCGAGGCGCAGCTAGTTTTAAATAAATGAGTAAGTAATAATTATATATAATGTAAATATACTACGTATAAAATAAAGTAATAATTTAGTAACAAATTTCAACGTATAGCCAGTGTCCTGACTTGGTGTCACATGAGTATTGTGCTATTTTCAGTAAGTATAGTACTAGAAGTACCTAATAGAATGAAGATTAGCGTAGCGTGGTGGCTAATGTCAGCTATATTTTATGGATCATGTCAGCCATTAGAAGTCCACAGCTGGACATATGCCACAAGAATCATTGATACTCACAAGGACCGGTTAGATTAAGTGGCACGCAATCTTGTCCCGTCCCGCGATATTAGTCGGTTCGTTTATCCACCTTGTGTCCAGTGATGCACTTTCTAATATGTAGTCTCCACTCAAGAACCTTTCAACCCATCGGCCACCAGTTCTCCATACTAGACTGTGTTTTCCGAAACGTACCATCCTGGAGTCTTCAAGTCGCGAGTGAATAGGCACCTTCCAGGTTTGCGTGCTAAATCCTAGACAACGTCATCACTTAACATCAGGTGAGGCAGTTGTTAAACGCAAGCTTATAATAAGTATTAAAAAAAATGTGCACTGTCCACTGCCATTGCAATTTGCTAAGCCACTGGACTATATCGATGACTTTAGTTCTTCTACGAATCTTTTCATTTTCGATTCCATCATCACGGTTCACTCGATCGCTCGTTTTTATCATCACAGATAAATGATAAAAAGGACAGTTAAAAGAATCTCGAAAATGACTGGCAACGCATTATATCGTAATGCCCTCATAAGCAACGGTGATCGCTTTCCATCAGTGGGCTTGTATTACGTCTACTTACGTAAAAATTAAGGCACCGAAATGTTTTTTATCCATTTAGTACAGATTAGTCGTGACTATATTTATTAATGCATTATGTAGAGATCGCTACAAGTGATAAGACCGCCCATTGTAGCACCATAGTGTTTAAAATTAAGTTTTGATTACCGTTACACTTTTTCCACTGATTTACAATATAGTGTTATTATTATATTGTATGTAACGAAAACATGTTTTTATTTTTATTTTGCAGTTGTATATGTAAACTTACATGTGAGGTTAGATTGTGAATACATTATAATAGAATCTCATAAATATAACGCTTTGATAAGGTCCAGATAGTCACCTACACTGTTGCATAGAATATAAGAGGCGGGAACGCACGCGTAATGCATTTTGGTTAATATAATAAAGTTATCATTGTATCTATAACCACTCTACAGCAAGCAAGAGCAAAGTTCTGTTTACTTATGCTCATATGAGTACACAGAGTATGTTTTACAGTATGTTAATATATCTAAACAGCATAATACATACAATGACTCCTGCTTATTCTTTTGTCGGTCAATACGCGCTAATCACAAAACAATACATAAGATAACACATATACATAAAGTATCGAACTGTTTCTTTAAATCTTTTAGTAACTATAGTTTCTCTTTTAGTTCAATTATGTTTTTACTCCTTGTGAAATTGGTAACTAGTTTTAATTTCTAAACTAAGGCAAGGTCGCTGTATGTTGAATTGCAACACAGGCGATGAGCCTAGTTCGGCGACAGATACATGTTGGGTGCAAAACCGGGGCGGACGGCGTTTTGTGACTTCCGAAGTTCGAAAGCGCTATGTTCTAGCATCCGTGCATGTGTGTTTGTTACTCTTTCACGCTAAAACGGCTGGACGGGTTTGGAAGAAATTTGGTATGTAGGTAGATACTTCAGGTCCCGCAATAACACATCGACTACTTTTCATTATCAATCATCACCACGCGGGTACAACCGCAGAGCGCAGCTAGTATACAATATGTTATTATTTTATATGTTTGACCAGAAGGCGTATGCATATTGTAAGTATATGAACTGAATTCCGTAAGTCAATAATTTTATAATAGTATTTTCAAAGAATATTAAGTATTATCACAAGTTTGACAAATGATTATTATAACCACCAATCATGCAAAGACATGGGACAAAAAACCTTTGTAAATATTAATCTTGGTTTGTCAATGGACACACATGATGCAAATAAGTAGTTTTCGACTCCACAAGACCAAACAAAGAGCGTAAGTATGTACATGTAACATTTCGTAAACATAATGACACGGAACAATTTATATTATTGTTCCACTTTTACTTATGTTCTATAACAACACACAAAGAACGGAAGGAATACCTACAGTGAGGAACTTTGTAACTCCGTGTCAATGCTATTCACTTGGCATTATGCCCAAGACGATGCCTGTTGCAAAACTCGTGGGTTTACACAAAGTTGACGCTTTTATTTTTAGCAGAACGCATTTTTGAACAATCGAAAACGATATTTTTATACAAACTGATGGGAGCACTGTGAACTGGCAAACACTCAATTTTTGTGCCCGTGTCAAATACGTGACGTTGGTTTACTACTTTTTACCCGACTGCGAAAGAAGGAGGGTTATGTTTTTTGTTTTTATTCTTTATAGATCTAGCGTTTGACCACTATCTCAGTTGATGGTCAGTGACGATGTAGTCGAAAGTTTATTTGCCTTTAACCATTAAAATAAGTTTGATTGATTTGGGGAAGCCGATAAATCTACTCATCAGCCCGCCCTGTAATTTGCGCTTGTCGATCGACACACTCAAACAATTAAGAGAAACTATTGGGTAAATCAGTGCCAATAAAATTGTAATCAGTTGTGAGATTTTCGCTTATCTGTCAATAAGAACGTTAATTTAGTGATAACAATAAAGTAGTAGAAAAAACGTACTAATTAAAAAATATATATTATAAGCTTGCGTTTGACAACTGTCTCACCTGATGTTAAGTGATGAAGTGACGTTGTCTAAGATGTAGCATGCAAGCCTAGAAGGTACCTATTCACTCGTGTCTTGAAGACTCCAGGATTGTACATAATATCTGCAAACACAGACTCGGGCAACAAGCTCCATTCCTTGGCAATACGCATTAAGAAAGTGGTAGCAAAAAGCTTCGTACATATAGGTGGTATATCTATCTATATAGCTTTCTTCTATGCAAAATCAGTCCAGAAATTTCCACTGCGGGGACATGAACTATCCTTACAGAGAGGGGTGTTGGCCATAATCAACCACACTGACCAAGGCAGGTTGGCGGGTAGCCTAGTAGCTAGGCCAATATCAGTGTACAGATCCCCCGACGACCTCTGACATGGCTTAACAACTGTTGCCCTATGACAACAACTGGTTCAACAACTTGACCTCACAAGTACAGATGAAGAAGCGATGATAGCTCAGCGAGGAGAGCGTCGCCTGTCAAACTGACGGACACTGGTACGATCCCCAACAACAGCTTGAGCTTCCGGTGAAGGTAACACCGTTATCAAATTCCCAGCATGGTGTTAGGGTACTTTCGAATACCCGCCTGGCTAGCTACCACCCTCAAGTTAGAAAAACTGTCACTAATCACATAGTCTGTTCAGGCAGCAGTCCTTGAGAGCCAGTGAGCATTTTAGGTCTAGAGTGATAGCATCTTCGACCACATCGTCACTGACCATCAAGTGAGATAGTGGTCAAACGCTAGATATATACAGTATAAAAAAAGCGCTCAGTGTTACGCATCAAAGACACAACGAAGCAGTAAGTTGCTTCACCTGGATGATAGTTTAAGATTTTTTTTCCCATCACAGACACACATCAGACCCCCGCACTAGGATTCCCTGTATCGCGGGAGGCATGGACACACGCAATCACAGCACACAAACATCCAAGACCCGGGACAAACATCTACACTCATCGCACAAATGTTTGCCCCTGCCAGGATTCGATCCCAGGGTCCCGGAGACACAGAATTTATGTCGATGACACAAACCACTGCGCCACGACCGTCAGGATTGCATAAGTAAGTCCCATTACAAGCTCATCAATGATCTATGTAAGTAGGTATTTAATAACATCTCATTTTAACTCACCCTTCCTCTCTATACACTAGAACAATTGCGCCAGTTGTGGATGTGTACTTCACTACTCCAGGATTTGGTTGTGGACCTTGAATTCGACTTTTTGCGACATCAAATGGTATATTTACACATGAGCCTAGGACCCCAGATGTAAAACCGATGGCAACTTTTCGTCCGAATTCCAGTAGTGGATCCTGAAGTGAATATGCAAAAGATATGAATAAACAAAATTATTCTCCAGTGATAAGAGTGTTATCATAATATTATACAAGTATATATACATAAATAATGGTTATAACAGCAATCGTTCTACTGTCGCTACCCAAGGCAAATACAACAAAACCAACAGTATACAAAAGTACAAACACAATTATATGTTTGGTGATAACCAGTTGAATTACGTAATAAATAGTCTGTAACAGTGTAGTAAATAATGTACAGTCGGCTAAATAATATCATCTACCAATCTACATACGGTTGAAGATCATTTGACATCATTAGAGAACAAGGTTGATTTTCCCATACAGTATCATCATCATCAATATTAAGTTTTTAATGCTGACCCTACTCATTACTGTGATTACATAAAAAAACAAAGGTCTTTGGGGACTGTCGATAGAAGTGAAAACTACATGGTTTGTAAGCTAACATGGAAAGCGTGCGGTGATGATGGCACAAGGTTCACGCTTTTTGTTTACCCACAATATACACATATATATACACAGTATACATATGGATATGGAAAGTGTTCTGTGACGACGTCGCGAGTTCCATGATTTTTGCTCACCCATAAAGCGATCAACACGCCTAAAGAAGTTTTCAGTTCAAAAAATATAAAAACTGGTAGACCATTTTATTTGTTGACTGTACCACAGGTTGTCGAGCTATCGAGACTCCACCAGATTTATCAACTTTAGTGAACTTTCGTAGGTAAAGCAAGAGGAGCAGTCGTTCTAGGCGCTAAGTAGCAAGGGTCGCGTTAAACAATTTCGAAAATATTATGATGCCCTTTGAGATGACAAGCTCTCCAGTAATAATAGTAATGTAGTATAAAAATGAATCGCTATTTCCCTTGGTCACGGCATCATGCGTGAACGGCTTGACCAATTAAGATAAAATTTGGTATAAATATAGATGGGACGTAGGCCACTTTTTGTCCTGAAAGAGTATGGTTCCCGTGGGATAACTGAGTTGGCGGGAAAAACGAAGTACACAGTAGGCGCAGCTAGTAGTTTAAAAATCTAAAGTACACAAGGTTTTGTAGTTAGCCGAACTAAAAAATAGTCACTCCTGTATACCCATGTAGGGATAATAAGATAAGGTATTTTAATTATTGCACTGTCATCGATCCTTGATAAGTGTACTAAGTTTCAAAATAATTCAATCTTGAAGGCAGTGAACATTCAGAGATTCTTTTAAATAGATACAGGGTAAAAACTAATAAACGTCTTACAAAAATGAAAAACTGATTTCGAAGAAAATCAAATTATGTGGACCTGTAACACAGACTGAAATAGAACTGATGGTAACTGTGTTGACTAATGGGCACTTAAAGACATTCCCCCTTAAACTTGATAAGAGCTTTCCGGCACTGTGGGCATCTATAATATATTCATAACATATGTATTTTACTGAAGAAAATTAAATGTAAACTAGTTTTTGTACATTGCAGCTAACTGTTTAGTATAAAAAAATTCACGACATTCATTGGGAGAGAACTGAATACATTTTGTAGGTATAGACTTTATACTGATATATTCCTGACCTCATATTCTGGGACAAATCCTTTTACACTATGGTAGAATCCAAAATAAACCATATTAAACACGCCATTTCTAGCTATTGTAGCCGTTAGTCCCTTGTTAAGGCCTCTCGAGCCGAGACCATGCTCTCTGACGATCTGCCTAGTAACAGACCATGTACTTGGCAACTGGCTAGCCAAAGCTTTATTAGATTGCAAGGTCACTTTGACAACCTCGAAAGGGTTGACCAGAATCGCTTCTGTTATGCCCGCCCCTAGGCCAGCTAAGGAAAAAGTCTGAAAAAATGAAAAAGGGCTTAAATTAATAAGGCAACCCAGGATAACTAGTAACTACGTTATAAGGATACATGTAAATAAAATTGCAGCTATATGTGTATTATACATATTACAGCATCATTTATCTGGTATAATTTTTTAATAAGCAAGCAAGCAATAAGTTTTTTTTTTCCGCACTGAAACCCCGAGCCATGTTTATATTTTTTTTTATATTGTGCAGATCTAGCATTTGACCACTATCTCAATTGATGGTTAGTCACAATGAGCATGCAAATGTTGAATTAATACATAAGGTATAAGATTTATATGTTGTACATATGAAACATCATCATAAGACTGAGTTAGATATTTATAATTTATTAATAATTTAATCAAGAGAAACTTAGTAATTAGTCATAACTTTTAAAAATTAAGGTTCATATTATATATATATTTTAAGTCAATTGATATATTTTTTATTTACTAAGTACTGCTCTGTGGTAAAACACAATACCTATAATAATAACGTAAACTCTACAATGGCTTTCACGGCCGGCGTTGCATGTTGTATGTATTGCTTCCGGGCTGTTTGGCCGTGGTCTATGTGAAACTTTTGTTCCAGACGTGTCGTCGATCACTGCGGTCGACATCTTCAGTGGTTCAGGTCTGAACGGCGACAAGAGCGTAGAACTCTCCTCCGCGGCGTCTTCTCTGATACTGATCAGTATCAGTAATAATAATGACTGCATTTCTTATCTTACTACATTATTGAGAAAATAAAAACAAATACAAATGGTACAATGGAATAACATTATTTAGTAATTACATTTATTAGTAACTTATAATTTTTAAGTATAATTCACTAATACAGGGTGGCTCATCTATCAGTTGCTTTTTTACCTATCGATTATTTCAGCTTTGACAGCTCGAATTACTTAGACAATGTGTCAAATAATTAATTTAAAAGTTTTCAGTTTACAAAATGGTTAAATTTACGCTCGAAAAAAATTGAGAAATACTGAAAATTTAAAATAAAATAAAATAGTAATAAAATTTAAATTATTTCCAAAATGGTGTCTTCAACTGCAAGAAAAATGTGCATCAAATTCTGATAAATATAAAGCGCCTTTCAGGCAGATTGTGGATAAATTTGACTAGCGTTTGTGTGAAAGTGGCTCGTTAATAGACAAAGCAACTCGATCCCGTGCTCGTCCAGTGCTCTCAATTGAAAATATTGCAGGGGGCGTCATTCCATTTTTCTTTGAAAACGAAGCAGGAGCCACCGCAACCGTCAATGGTTGAGCGCTTTCGCCCCCAATTTGATTTGACCTCATTGGACTAAATGCAAACTTATATGTAAAAAAAAAAACTATTTTTTGTGGAGAACTGTCAAGGATAAGTGCTACGAAAACCACCGAGAGACGATTGACGACCTAAAGCACGAGATTGAAGTCGCCATTGCAGTCATTGAGGGCCACACCATCGAAAATGTCATGAAAAATTGGGTCGACAGAATGGGTTACTGCAAAGACAGCCGGGGCAACCATATGAATGAAGTGGTCTTCCACTATTAAACGGCAATGTTGAAGCAATTCAGTAAAAAAAAATTAGTTGAAAAATATCCACCCGTTATTTTTTATAGCAATATTAAAGTTCAACTTTTTCGTGGGCCACCCTATATAAAATACTCTTTTATATGTGTTAGGTATTGAGCTAGTACAAGAGAACTTTGTAACTGCTTGTACGTTAGATTTACTACTTACAATTGGTGTTGGCGTGTTGGAGCCAAACATAAATATTTTTTTATATTGTTCGAACGTTGCGAATTTCACTGCGCGTTTTGGAGTTTCTGCTAATATCGGAGGAACAATTCCTTTCCAAAATGATCCCAAGCCTTCGTATTTATACATTTTCTTCATGCAATCTATTATTCCACTATAGTAATGAGGGTCTTTACTAGCTATTGTGCTTCGAATATTAGATTGTATCTGAAGTCTCGTCTTCACCAGGTCTAAAGGATGCATGATGCAGACCTCTACAAATCCAGCACTTCCACCAGCTCCAACTTGCATGGCAGCTTGTTTTAATAACTTCTCAAAATCAGCCATCATAAAATAATACAGTTTCCGATTGTTTTTTTATAATTTATACCAATAACTCTACCATTATCTTCTTAAATTATAGCTTCTGTGGGTACAATTAATACTAAAAGCGCTAGGAGCCAATTTTTATACAGCGGTACACAAATAAATTCAATACAGAATTCTGTTTTTTGTCGAGCGAGCACCACTCAGCAGTACTACCAGTAATTAGAAAAATAGAGTACCTACGTACTGCGCACAGAAAGTCGATACATTCTCTAAGGGTTTTCGACCTTAAAAATGACAGAATAATCTAGATCATGACAGTTCTCGTTTTTGTAAACTTTGGTGCAATGTTCAGGCAAAAGGAGTACGGTCTAATAATCTTATAATATTTTTGGACCCCGATATAAAATGTCTTTTAGCATTTTATATGGGGTAAATGATATGTAGTAATTTTTTGAAATAATTTATTTTTGTCGGCGTCTGCTACAGGGGATCTCTTACTGAGTACTTCTACTAGTAAATAAAAATTATACATATATATAATATATTGGCTCAAAGTATACTTGATACAATAACGCGATGTAATGTAACAGCAGCAAGATCAAAGAAGTCATTATTAACAAAAGTGCGTGCTCACGGCTTTTATCACAAAGTACAATTGACTTAATTAGGTATACCAACTATGCATCATCATAGATTAAATTAAACTAGTGTTTGGGTGGAACGTGTGCTGCGAGCAACCTGCCTTAACGATGAGCAAGTGTACGTGTTTATTATGTAGCAAAAGCCGTATGCAGTTAAATAATATAGACAAAAATATTCATATACAAATAAACTCAACTAACAGTTACTTGAAGTCAAATTACTACATATTACGCAGGGTTGGAAAAAAACAGTTTTTTTTAAAATGATAAAACAAACAGCTCAAATTGTTTTAAACATGTATTATTATTTTTTTAATTTTCTTTTTAGTTTTTTATATTTAATTAAGGAGAATACCTACTAGTCCATTTAATTACTTTCTTTCGACGGCCGACATAGGGACTTGCCTAGCGGGACTTTAAACGGCTGACTTTACCTTAAAGAACTAGGTAGACTTGTGAAAAGAATGGAGGCACACTACCAGCAAAGTAACACCAACGGTTCTAACTCTGCATTCATTCATCATTGCATTTTTTCTATTTTTATAGATGTAGTATCCGGCTTTCTCACGTTTATAGTCGAAGTTTCGACCTAGGTTTCGAGCATGTCCGATGCTCATCCTCAGGTGAGTTTAAGTAATTTGTCATATTTGTTTATATAAAAAAGATTTGTTTTATATAACAATGTTTGGATTAGTGATGGTTTGCATGAAAAGAGTTTGTTGAAGTAGTATATCTAAAATGTGTCCTGTGAATCCTATTTCTTAGTATTTGTTGTTATAGCGGTAACAGAAATAGATAATCTGTAAAAATTTCAACTGTCTAAATGTAACGGTTCAAGCGATACTGCCTGTTGAGATTTTTGTAATACACACAATATGTATGACGTCACGGATGACGTCATACATATTGTGTGCAGCTGTCAGTGCATTTCGGAATGACTTTAAGCACGGTATCTGTGCTCAAAGCGCAAAATGACACGCACCCTTGATTTCAAGCTGTAACACCAGTTTAGCGAGTTGTGGCAAGATGAGATATCCATAAAATAGATGGTTTTGAATCGGTACTTCATGTGGGCACTTCACTATTATTAATTTTAAATGGCAGCAAAGATGTACACATTATACTGTATGTTAATGTCACTGTCACAGACTTCAAAGCTCGCCATAGATAAGACACGATATTATCTGTTTGTCAAACTGTCACTGTCAAGAAAAGCAAGCACAGAATTGAGAATTATTAGATCTTGTAAAATCATTTGTGCGAGCGTTAGAGCAATATATGTTTGATATTCCTTTAATTAAAAAAAGTCAAATGTGCATAATCTTAAAAAGTGATATAATGAAGTGTTTAAGTTTTTAAGAAGCGATGAATTCACAAAATAATATGAGTCTTTAAAGTTCACAATCGCTTGAACAATTGCATCCAAAATGGCAGGATTGTGAATTTGCAGTTGTTGTGAAAAATTACTTCATGAGTGTTTTATGTGGTGCGGTGTGGATGGACGGTGAACTGCGGGCTGAAATGCGGACATAACGTGTACAATGGGTTCGCAGACCTTAGAGATATTGCGGCAAGGCGTTTGGGCTTCATTAACTGGTGGATGGTTCTTTGATCCACATCAAAATTTGTTTTGCAACACAGTGCACCTGTATGTCTGGTTGTTCCTACTATGCGTACCATTTTCTGTGTATCTAGTAAGTATAATAATATTTAGTATAATTATAAAGATGATATAAACATAACATTGGATTTAAAATGAGACTTAGGTATAATGTTACAGAAATCAGGTCAAGATGCTTACACCATAGTCATGCTGTAAACTACCCGAGTTATTGCTCATAAGAGCCTTACTCATGCCATGCTGATAAATAATCAGCAAGCAGTGTATTTGTATTTCCAGAAAAATATTAGTCTAGGTAGGTAGGTATATCCTGATACCAAGTAACTGCATTTCAAAAAACAACTTACAAACTTATTTGCAATGTTCTAAAAAGTCTACAAAGTTCTAAAATGGTCTGATGGTTAAACTGAATAGTTATTTTTGAAGTGCATCTTGGGGCCAATAAAAAAAAACTATTACAATAGTGGTATCTTGGTTTTAAATACAAAATTAATTTAAAATGTTTATGTCATCCTATGGCTGAGATGATGATTATGAAAACAAAACAATGGATGTTGCTTGATTGTATTTGATTTGCACATGTGTCCATGTCAGTCTTCTTGTGCCCATAACCATTTCAACTTGGTTGAAAGATAGAGGTAAATAAATTACTAAATGTTTTTTTTGAGATCAAGCCCCGATTGATTGATTAACAATGCATCCACAATTTAGACATCAACCTACTGGAAGGGCCAAAGCGAAATAATGTAATACCTCTAAAGTGTGAACGCAGAACATAATAAGTTGGGGAAAAAGTTTCTTCGCATTTTTTAAGAAGATTCAATACATTTTTTAAATTAGTTTATTTACATTTAACTAAACTATGTACGTACCATTTTGTTCGATAACTTTTTTCCATCTTGTAGGCGGGGATGATCCCATTGCTATAGAAATTTTGGGGATTCTGATCAAAATACTGCTACAAGTGGTTTTGGCAGTCCTCTCGTCATGGTAACCTGACACTGCCTAAAGGTTTAGGCAAATTCTGAAGAGATCGAAAGAGGTGGAAATCTGAAGGTGCAAGGTCAGGACTATACTGCGGATGCATTAACACCTCCCAGCCAAACTCTCTTAATTAATACTGAGTGGCTGAAGATGTGTCAGGTCTAGCGTTATCATGATGAAAAACCACACCCCTTCTGTTGATTAATTCCGGCCCCTTTCTCTCAACTTCTTGCTTTAATCTCATCAGTTGTTTGCAGTAGAGTTCAGAATCAACAGTCCTGTCTGGTGGTAACAGCTCATAATGAATAATGCCCATCCAATCCCACCACATACACAGTATCACCTTGTTGCGAGTTAGCCCAGGTTTCGCAACGGTCTGTGAAGCCTGACCGGCCTTTCACCACAACCTTTTTCGCACGTTCCTGCAATTTTCATCACCAGTTATCAGCTTCTTCAAAAATGGTTCAGTTTTATTACGTCGTAATAAAGAATCACAAATGAGTATGGTGGTTGGTTGGTTCATCAGGTTTCTTTCAGTGTTGCTCGTGAGGTACCCAAATATCAAGGTTTTTGTGTACCCAGTTTTTTTTGAATGCGCCATAACTGTTTTGTGGTCAATTCCCAGTTCTTCAGCTACGCCGTAACTACTGATATGCTGATTTTGATCCACCTTTTAAAAAATGGCATCCATTTTATCCATAATAGGGCAACCATAGCAACTTGCATCTTTGACATCAAAATTTCATGATTGAAAATGCTTAAACTAAATTTGTGCTACTCTCACAGACACTGCACTAGGTCCATAAACATCACAAATTGTTTTCGCGGCTTGCATTGCATTTTTACCTTGTTTGTAGTAAAATTTAAATTGTTTCAAATTTTTTTCATTAGATTCACTCATCTTGACAGTACGAAAAACAAATAAAAATCACACATTTTCCTAATTTGGAATATACTTCTTTAAAATTTAAACTTTAAATGATACCAAACCTACTTAACCTACCTACACTGTTTAGTCAAAAACTGACCCTTAGTAGGGAGGTCTAATATCTGGGCATCTGGCTGGACAGCAAGCTTTTGTGGGCAAAACATTCATCCTGATGCAAAGCACCAGGGCAGTAGGCAAAGATTGGGGTCTCACAATATCATAGTACGACCAGTTCTCACTTATGGTTGTGTAGTGTGGTGACCACGTACTAATCTGGTGACTGCAATAGCCAAACTGCAGCAAACCCAAAGACTGGCTTGCTCCTTGATCAGCGGTTGAACAATAAGCACACCTTCAGCTGCTCTAGAAATAATTCTTGGACTTACGCTCTTGCATCTGCATATACAGCAAGAAGCAATGGCGTCTGCTTTACGAATTAAATCAACGCACCACTGAAAGGGATCAGGACCCATCACAAATCACTGTAAAATACTAGACAGGGCAATAAAAATCATCCCCGAAACTACTCAAGGAGCCGACAAGATAGCTAGCACCCTCCTTGACAACAAAAGGTACGAGCTAATTACTGAAAAAGGTGATTTGAACGACACATCAGCGTCAAACAGTATTTACATGGATGGCGCTAAAAGCATGATAGGTGCAGGTTGTGGCTATTACTCCACGGATCTGAAAATATCTGATTCAATAGCTCTGGATTTTTATCCATTTAGGGAATTTTTAGGGAATTGTCCTGTCGTGGTTTTCCACGACAGGACAATTCCACGAAAATCATGAAAACCTATGGTTTTTATTACGGATAGCGCGGCCGTCATCTATGCCCTCAGAAGACCAGTAACAAGATTGAGGGTTTTTACTGAATGTCATGCAGTTTTACAAGACTTGTTCAACCAAATGCAAGGTGATAATAAGGCGGACTAAAGGACATAGTTCTTGTCATGGTAATACCATGGCTGACACCCTAGCCAAAAAAGCAACAAAGAAACAAGTAAGCAAAGACAATAAGACTCTCTGCTAACCATCAGGGACGCAGGTACGAGACCTACTACTTCGCAATACTGAGAAAGAACAGCAACGCCTGTGGAATATGAAAATCGATTGCAAACAAGCAAAGGCCATGTTTCCAATTTTGAATAAAAATGTCACGAATAACTTACTAAAACTACAACGACAGGATCCTCGTCTACTGGTAGGCCTAGTCACAGCTAGGAGCTACAGACAGTCCCCTATGTCCTATATGGGATGTATGCAGGAAGACGAGACTGGAACATGTGCTACTGCACTGTGAGTTCACAGATAGTATAAGAATCACAACCGGACTGCGTAGGGCTGACTTGTCATTGTCTCACGAACAACCAAATGTACCACTGGAGCAACTTTGCCAGCGACCCAAGGCCATGCTCCGCTATATTAAGGAGCTGGGATAGCTTAGGTAATGGCTGGCGAGGGGAATGCACAATACACCCCAAGCGGGAAGTTGGTGCAGGACTCAGCACCCCCAAATCGAATAAGATGATACCAAAACCAGCCAGATACAAATAGTACAGCCAAAGAGATTTTATTACAAGTTCATACATCCTATAATGCGAAAAGACTTTTTCCCCAACCCAATATTTCCATTATGAATATTATCTTTATCATAGCAGGCGGGACGTCAGTGCAGGGCGGGACGTCAGTGCAGGACTTATCGCCCCCAGTCTGAATAAGAATAGAATAAGAATTATCTTTATCATGTTACAAGCTAATATTATAAGTATTGATACATTTTTAACTCATGAATATTCAAATGAATTGTCATACTTGACAGCTCTCGTGAATGACGTGTATGTGTCGTCCTAGCTGGGAAAGATAGTTTTTGCCACAAATGCCACATTCCCATATTGAACGCTTGTTCAGTTGTACACTGCTAAAAACGCCACTTGTCCATCTCAAACATCCCTCTGACCACTTTGCTTTTGCTATTACAGCCATTACATCGCCCACTTTTGTCTTGCTTTGTATCTACTTGTTTTGTTTACGGTGATGCTGAGTTATACTGAACATGCCGCTGTCCATTCATTTCTGAGAGACTGAATTCTGTAGCAGTTTCTTAGTGAGAGTCTCAGTTTCATAGGTGAGCACAGACATGACACACTGCTTGAAAACTTTTACCTTCAGGTGGATAGAGAGGAAGGAATTACAAAGTAACCTAGTATTGGCTTTTAGCATCTCAGGAAATATACCACCCTCCCTTTGGGCTCATTGGTTGATCGCTGACAGTATTTCCTATGGAGTTACATCAGCGATTTTGCTCAGAACCGATAGTTTGGGCAGGGATTTAGTTAATCTGTAGTTGTGTGGCCCTGATTTGGTTCCCCATCCCGTAAATATGCGGGCTTTCCGCCAACTTCAAACACAAGTAATGCCGTGGTATTTCTTTAAATAAAATATGAGATTTCTTAGAAGTTTAAGAACTTTTGTGAGAAGTACTATGTATAGGCAAATCAACCTTAGAATCTGAGGCTGCGAAATTTGATTATTGCACTTTTTGCTGTATGATTTACAAACGGCTCTTCCACTGTATTGCACGCACAAGACGATATGGATATTTTCTCTACATATATATAAAATGTGTAAGTAATGTTTTTTTAGCACCTTTTAGATGAAATTATAGAATGGACCTGTTTTACTGTATTAATAACATTAATTTGAACACCCACAAATCAATTATCACCTAAAAAAGAAGTTATACAGTAGTCTCCATATTTGACTTATTTTAGGTAATCCAGATATTAGGTGACCTATTAATTATGATACCCAGTGACTTATCACTGGGTATCATTACCAACAACACCAAATAAAAGAAGATGAAATAAAAGAGGCCCTGATTATTTCATTTCCGTTTCATTTACAATTATAGTTATATCCCTGCGCCTTACCATCCTAGAAGAAAGGAGATTACGTGGAGACCTAATAGAGACCTTTAAAATTTTGAATGGATACTACAACCTTCCAGATTTGGCTGATTGGTTTAAACGCAATAATCGTTGTGAGCATAGCAGGGGACACAACCAGAGAATCCAAAGAGATCCTGCCAACACAGATACAGGGCATTACATCCTCAGCAACAGAGTGGTTCACAACTGGAACAGGTTGCCAGAGGAAGTGGTCAGTGCTACATCGGTCAACAGCTCTAAAAACCGGCTCGACGGCTGGCTGCAGAAAAATAAAAAATCTCTTGATAACCTTTGACCAGTGCACCAGTGGAATGAAACACTGTGGACACTATGCGGACTGCCTAAATAAAATTTCGACACAGTGTGATGTAGGCACATCAGCTTAATGCTGCTCGCCTATTACTCAAATAAATAAATATTCTATGTTAAGAGTATTTTACCTTAACAATTTTATTATTGTATATGTATTGATGATTATTTAATTAAAGTGTTAAAAATATGTTATATGAAAATACCTTTGTCCCCAGTACTTCCCACCGGCAAGCCTAGGCTGGATCATCTACTGTGGCCTTGTAGCTCTGCTTTTCACCTGCTTGAAGCTCATTAATCACGGTCTGCACCACATGTATGATACAAGCGAATGTGTGGTACTCCAGCCCGCACCTGGGGATCCCCTGAATGAGAATACTGTGTAAGTGCAAGTTCTATCTAATTTAAATAAATGTTTTACTAAACTTGATGAACGCCACGATGTTCCACCAGTTCGTGGGCCACATTTTCACTAATATTCCAACAAAATATATTATAAACATGTTAATACATTGCTGTCTAATCGCCCTCACTAAGATTTCCTGTGTTGTGGGAGCCATGTACACATACACTTTTCCCAATTATGCAAGACCGAAGAATAAAAATTTATGCTCATCACAGAAATGTTTGTTCAGGCCATGGGTCGAACCCAAGGCCACAAGTTTAAGTGTGTGTCACTGATCACTGAGCCACGCCAATTGTCAATGATCAATGTCTCTGTCTTGATTAATTAAAATTTTGTTCCAGACCTGAAGAAGGCATGGAGATGCAAATACTCCGAATGAGGTCTGATGCTGTCCCTCCAAGTGACAATGAGTCCATCACCTCATTGGAATACCACAAACCAAACAATAGCACCATAGGTATTATAAATAATCAAAAAAATCTAACATGCTCGATTTGGCCTGCATACTGTGTAACGGCGTAACGTAACGTAAGCGTAAGGAGATCTGTAGAGGAACGGAAGTAACAATAGAAGTGGCAGTGGGTAGGGCACATAGCTCGAAGAACTGAAGGCTGTTGTGGTCTAAACATTCTCAAATAGAGACCATGAACTGTCAACCATAGCGTAGGATGGCCAACGATGGTGGATAGACCATGGAGCTGATACATTGCAGGCATATAGCAGATGTTGTTATTAGTTTCCTTAAAAAACAATATGTGATAATTTGTGGGCTAAGGGGTATTAAATTCAAACCACTTCTTTATTTTCCATCTACTGGTCAATAGCTGAAAAATGCTGAAAGTTGATGCCGTGGATATGTCAGATGCATCAGAACGTCTATCCAAGTAGTTAATAAACAATAAAACACAACACTTCATCCTTTTTATTTAGTAAAAATACGAACGTATACTAAGAGCTATGTTATATAGATATATGCTACATCACAGGGCGAACGCCGACAGTTCACTAACTTAAGCCACGCCTACTAATGATGACATCAGGACCTCTTTGTACCAGCTCCGTGGGACAGACAACCTGACTAAGATAACAGGAAAGGTCTGGATGTGGGCTACTTCCAAATGGAAGTAAGAGAATACCAATGAGGGAGGCATATGTCCTGATGATGATAATGACATGTTGTATAAATGAGACAAGCATAATCATATTCATATTCTATTTTAAAAGTTACATATTAATTTTATTGTGTTTGCATCATTTTAAGCCATCCAGGTTCAAACACCTCTAAAATAATTAAATTAAATCAAACAGTAAACATTCATTTTTCAAATTCTTATTTTAAATTTTATTATTATATGTGTATTGAAAACTCTAAAACTAATAAGCAATATTTTTTTCAGATTTAAAAGTGGATGTTCATCGTAAAAACAGTTCTGAATCCAGCCTAGAAGACAGTGCAATGTCTGCCAAGCAGGCTGAAGCTGCTGCCACAACTAAGTCAGACTTGTGCGTGGCACAATCAAGTGATATACCTGGCCCTTCCAAATCCCGTCCAGCTACAAGAAGCAGGTCTAAATCTGGCCATCGCAAAGATTACAGGACTTCCAAAAGGCGAACACACAATGCCAGAATTGACGAGCTTATAGTGGAAGCGGGTAGGAACTCTAGGATTGACAACAATCTACCAGTGCATATGTTGGTAGACGAAGGCCCATTTGCCAAAGTAAGCCGAAGATATCACGAGTGTTCACATCGACGAACGAGCAATAGAGATTTTTTTAAAGAATGGCTTTACCTTGATGCTAACGAAGCTGCTGGTGAGCCATATCAGTCCAAATTTGCGCGTCAACTTAGTTCAGATTCGAGGGATAACTCTGAACCGAGTATGGGACCACCTTCTCCTAAAAAAAGAATAGCGCACAGGCGTAGATATAACAACTATCCCGATGAAAGTTGCACCAAATCGGCGATGGCGCTAGCGACCGCGCAGTCTTCCAATTCCATGAGACGAAACTCCAACTCAACGATGTCGACGATACAACTGCCGCTATTAAACTCCACAGCCCAACTAGTATCTCATATGAGACGACATTCGAATAATGCGGATACAGGGTTTTTCGCTAGTGTAGAGTTAGGCGAATACATGATGGTGAAAGCAGAAGCACCCTCGGGCGACGCGGAAAAGAATAAAGGGAAAAGTCCAGGTGTGCGTAGAATAAAAAGCGCTGCTCTAGAAATAGGTTGCCCACCCCCGAGCGTATCGAATTTATCTCCTCATCCTAATAGCGCGGAAACTATAGGTGGGCAAATGCTTAAAAATCCCAAAAGTGCAGTCATCCCACCTCCTAGCAAGTGTTTAACTCGCGGCCCTCATCTGAACCTGTACCCTAAAAACGAGTCTGGCGAGGGATGTAGTTATCCTTACCTAACTTATGGCTCTGAAATAGTTTATCCTATCGCGGAAATATCTGATGAAATGCAGACATCGCAGAAAGAAACAGATTTGGACTCGAGTGCTGAAAGTTACAGTGATTATGATGATGAGAAGCAGTTTAGAGGCTTCGACTGGGATCCTGAACAGTCTGTCACCATGCGCTCTAGTGATTCGGAGTATGAAAATAACGGATCCCGTTCTCCATTACTCGATCGACCGACGGATATTCGCGTCGTGAGGTCGAAAACGCACGATTGCAAGCCGCATTGCTGCGAACGACGATCGAACGTAAAACACGCACCTGAATGCTCTCACGAAAAAAGTAAAGCAGTCAGACTTAAAAAAATATCTAAACCAGATCCGCAATATGAATCTAAACGTTCAGAACGACACAACATATCCTGTGAATGTAAAACCAATGCTAACATTTTGGCGGCCGACTATTTTGACAAGGCCAGCGCTACTTCGAAAGACTTACTCATAGAAAAATCTAGTTTAGAATCTAATGAAAATCCAGATCAAAACGACAAAAGATCGGAAGAAAAAACAGTCGTCGAGAAGAAGTTATGGGACCATGATATTTCTAACTCTAGCAGTAGTAGTGACACTCATCTAGAAAGACCTCCCGAGGAAGACAAAAAGGATGAGACTAAGCAGAACCCACCACAGGAAATAGAAGAGGGTACATTTAGCAGGAAAAGTGGTGACGAAGGCAGTGTTTACAGCTTAGACTGGTTATTCGAAGAGGCACCAGAGTCCGTGAGCTCCAAAGAAGAAACTTATGCCCTATCTGAAGACCTTTGTCAAAAACTTGCCAACGCCTTAGGCGAATCGTCAACAAATGTACCAAAAAACTTAGGAGCCATACCAAAGCAAATCAAAAACTTAGCGCGTTCGCGAGCTTCATCCCAGAAGGAGAACAAGAAGAGAGATTCTAAGAAGGGGAAAGATGAGAATCAGAATGAAGAAAGAATACTCATGGATGCGGTTGAAGCTCAGGCGGCTTTGGTACAAGGCTTAGAATGTTTGTTCGCCGCGACGAACGCGAATACCGTCGTAATGCCACCTCTGAATAGAGACGAGCGGTCTCACAGTCACCGGCAGAGCCTGCGAGGAGAGCGAGAAACTATACACAAGGCTAGAAAACGATCAATCGAAGAGGTAGCGCAAACTTCAACTATTACGTTGCTCCCGACTTCTATGCCTTTATTTGCAGCGTTTCTAAACTCCAGAGGTGATTTCGGACCTAACCCTGTACTTCCTAACCCAGGAAATACCCTTCCCAACGTAGGGAATGTGCTTCCTAATAATAGCAATGACAGCGGTTCACCGGAAGCACCGCTAACGCCGGAGGAAGGTCCTATACTCAGACCACTGATGGACAGAAATCACAGGAATCGAGTTAGAAAAATCAAGCGCTCAACGCGGCAACGCAACAACCCTTCTTCACATTCCAACAATACCAAAAAGAACGAAATTCCTAATAATGGAACTGGCACCGACTCATCCAGCGTTCATTTTGCTACATCATTTGAAGACACAACTGACGGAGCGATACATTGTTTTATGGACGAATATGGGAATTGGATGTCTTATACCTTTGATAAGAACAGTTCTGGACGGGCTCAGCCCACTCCAATAGTTCCAGTGACAGATAAAGAAGAAGGAATGAGGATAAACAGGGTGAAACCTACAGACAATATTGAAAACTCCCAAGAAACCGCTGGAGAAGGCAGCTGCGGTTCGTTAGAATCAGAGGCGGGCAACAGCGAGAGTATAGCTAAGCCAAAACGAGGAGACAGTATAGATCAAAGTTCTTCTAACCAAGGTAGCAATAACCCACTCTTGTCGAGTAACAATAACGTCTCCACAATAGTTCCTATTACGACTAACAGTACGAATAATAAAAGGTTTTACGTTTTTGATGGCGGGACCGGGTCGCATGCGGATCAGCCGCGATCTCCCGTTGCTTATGTGACTGATAGTTTATTAGAGCAAATAGAGGCTGAGCGGCAGTCGAGAATGGGACTGCCTAGTATGCATATAAACTTTCTAATGAACCAACAAAGAGCGCACCAACAAGCGCAACAGCAAGCGGAAAACACATCTGCAAACTTACCGAGTCTTATGCCTTCCATTGGTGAAGAGAGTGTAGATATCAACATAAGAAGCAAATTCTCCAAATTGATGGATGAAATAGAAAAACCCTATCAACCGAAGCCAAAGAGCTACTACAAAATGAAAATATCAAAATGTTTTGAAATTAAAGTAACGATGGACAGGTTAAAGTTAATGGCGTTGTTTGATAGGAACTTAACGTTCAAAGAGACTTTTATAACGATTATACTTGCTATAATGGTGGCAGTGTTTGGGTCTATGGTGTTAAGCCTTGGTTTCTACAGAGATATTTACGCTTTCTGGTTTTGCTTTATAATGGCGGGAAGCCAGTACTCGTTACTGAAGAGTGTGCAGCCAGATTCTGCATCTCCAGTGCATGGTTTTAACAAAATGGTAGTATTTTCTCGACCTGTATACTTTTGCCTATGCTCGGCTATATTGTGTGGCGTTCATAGTTATCTGGAACAGACTGCGCCTGTAGAAGATACCCATTCGAGAAATAAGAGGAGTTATGACGAGTCTAAACCTCTAACAATTTATGGGTTTGAAATTAACGAGCGTGATTTTTTGTTTATCGTCCAGGAGATAATCTCAAAGTTTCTCTTGTTTTTTCCTCTTGCGTTTAGTTTGGGTCTGTTCCCACAAGTAAACACTTTCTGGATGTATCTTCTTGAGCAGATTGATATGCATGTGTTTGGCGGTAATGCTACAAGCAGTTTAAGTGCAGCAATATTTTGCATACTCAGATCTATTGCTGCTGTAGGTGTATTGTATGGATTTGCTTATAGCGGACTTGTTGAAGGAAAAAAATCTCAGCATCAAAAGCACAATATTTTACTATCGATCTTCTGCGGTCTACTCGTGCCTATAGCATACCACCTGAGCCGTAGTGCCAGTGACTACACTTTGATATGGAACTTAATAAAGAAACACTTACTACCTCCCGAACTATACGCAATGCACGCTCCAGAATGCATTCCTGAAATAGAAAAAACAGAACCTACTACTAGCACTCTCACAGACGATAAAAAAAACAACTCTGAAAGTAACATATCTAAACCAAACTCCATTGGAAGTTCAGCTTCTAAAATAAACTTTAGCTCTGAGACTAATATAGCGAAGACTCAGAAACGATCACAAGCTTCAAGCGTCAGTTCTTTGAAGATGGATCCAAGGGTCGGTGACACAATGAATTCCACTTCATCTCTGAAAGCTGACTTAACTACAGAAGGTGAAGATAAAAGCCAAGACACTACAAAGGCGTCCAACAAGCCAGATACTACTGAAACGCCTGATGATGATATGGAAGATCCCTTGCCAAAAAAACTGCAGGCGACAGTCAATTCGAGGTTGAAGAATGACGTTATCGTCTGCACGTTCCTGGCTTTAACAGTGTTTGGTCTTCATTGTACAACGGTGTTTACCACGTTGCGACCTCAGTTGAATATGGTAAGTGATTTCGAATTTCCTTTAAGAAAAGTTCTCTTGAATTGTGAGATGTACAATTAGGAGTGGAAGTGAACATTATTATAACAAATGTATTTGGATTTTGATCTATTGTTAAACTACCATTATAAAGCCGGGTTCAAATTTGTATCATCAGGATTTTCATAATAGCATATACAGTTGCCTATAACAGCTCTATCAGCTATTAGTCAAACATTGTCATTGTTAGTTAAGTATATTTGAAAATAAAAATTTAGTTCGTCTTTTTAACTGAAGGTGAAAATTCTGTTCTCACCATTCCTGATTTATTTGACAGTACAAAACCTTAATTTTCCACCTTACTAGGTGTTATGGATAATAGCGGGCATCCTGGGGTGGTGCCTTCACTATGTGCTGCCACAACTTCGCAAGCAGCAACCCTGGCTGTGCCTGGCGGGCCCGGTGCTGAGAGCCCACGAACACGCTCAGTTCGAGGTCACGGAGCCGGCGCGCCTTATGATATTTGAAAAGGTAACTGTTAAATGTAAATCATGGATTTAACTGTAGGTTTTGCTAAGACTAAGTGGAGGTATGTAGCACGTGGTATTCGATTTGTGCCAATAAATGATGGCAGTATGACTAGAAGGTAATACATAAACTGTGGCAACTGTTGCTGGAGAGCAGTCTAGGCGTGGAAGCCATACCGTACCGACATGCTAGTAGTACCAGAGGTACCTTCGTTTATAGTGTTTGTGTTACTATCCAACGGGAGTCTCTATAGTCATCATACCGAGACGAAGGCTGGACGCGCAGCGGAATATTTATGAGTAGTATTTTATCTATAATATATATGATATCTTGTAACTTTTAAATCTCTCTTCTGTGCTTTAACTGGAGGAACTTAAGACACGGTAACGAGAAGAGCGGTGTTGCACCATAGAAATCGGTTTTAATCCTGTGCCTGGGTCGAAAACCCCAGGGCTTCCGAGTTCGCTCCATTAAGATAAACCAGAAGCAGATACCAGTTGTGGGACGCCACTGCTGAATCAAGGTCGGATTAGACCGTTATTGGAATAGGAAATGTTAATGCGGTTACCTTCACTGCTAGGTTAAGGCAATAATAATGGTACTACCATACCATCCTGACCCTGACCACTGCTTCGGCGTTTATCCTTCGACATATACATATTATCATTAAAAAAACGGATCGCACTCCGGGAGAGCCGGGAGAAGTAAAAACTTGAACATTAACGTTGTGAATTTTTTTAATATCACACTCGCGCAGGAATCCTGCTCCCTTTAAACGAAACAGCAGGAGCAGGCTTACATTTTCGCCGCGCGGTCGAAAGAAAGGGGGAAGTTACTCCTCTCCTACACCACACCGGCGGTCTACTCTCACTCCGTCTTACGAATTTTCGATCAGGAGCCTTACTATCAGCTTTGTAAAAACCATGCAAGTTCCGAGCAGTTTTAAAACCTGGCTTAAACATGCCAGAGACAACAATAACCGTTCACCCTTGAGAATATCAATGTTCAAACCGTTCACCTAAAGGAGCGCGATGCCGTGGTGATGGTATGATTTCACACTAAGTCATGGATGCACAGACTTATTAAGACTAGGGGCCACTCGGGCAAATTATGAACTGATGGTGGGCCACCAGAAGTATAGGTAATTAAAGACAATGAAAAATTGATAATAATGTATTCAAATTGAAAAAGAATTTATTAATTTGAAGCGTGGCACTGCATAGTGCTTACAATCTTTTTTATATTTGGCTCAAATTTACTTGTAGCAACACGTAAAACTGCTTCCAAACTTTCATTTGCAAGGCGGTTTCGATTTTTTGTTTTATTATTATTTAGGATTGAAAAGGTTTGTTCACATATATAGGTAGAACCAAATAAGCTTGCACATTTCAGAGCGTTTATGCGCAACTCTTTGTACGTATTTTTATCAATGCAGCGGTAAAAGTTCAGCAAGTCTCCTTCGTTGAATTTGTTGCGTAAATCTTGGTCGTTCTGAATGTCGATAATTTCTAACTGCATTAACTCTGGCGCATTTTCAACTGAAATCGTGAAAGGATTGCTAAATATGTCCAACAGAGGTTTCACTGTTTTAAACTCCGAAAATCTGTCTTGAAAAGATTGAATCAAAATATCTAGCTTTTTTACATAACTGAAATTAATAGCAGTTTTTTTGAATTTTTCAGCCATTTTCTTATAATTCGGAAAATGATTGTAATTTCCAGAATTCAATTGCGATCTGAAAAGTGTCAGCTTGCATTGAAAGGATGATACATGTGCGTAGAGCTGGGATATCAGTTGATTTTTGCCTTGAAGCCGTGTGTTCAAGACATTCAAATGATTTGTAATGTCAACTAAAAAAGCCAAATCACACAACCAATCAGGACTTTTAAGTTCCGGGACGTCCCTTTGCTTTTCCGCCAGAAAAATATCAATTTCTTCTATTAAATTTAAAAATCGTTCCAGTGTCAATCCACGACTTAGCCACCTTACTTCTGTATAATACAGTAAATCTCCATGTTCGCATTCAATGTCATCAAGGAATTGTTTGAATTGCCTGTGATTGAGTCCTCGTGATTTTATGAAATTCACAGTCGAAACTACCACTTTCATGACATTTTCAAATTCAATTTTTTTAGAACAGAGGGCTTCTTGGTGTATAATGCAGTGAAACTGCATGAGATCTTCAGCGTTTAAGTTTTTTTCTTGCAAATGCTTTTTCAACAAAGTAACTAGCCCAGAATTGACACCAATCATCGAAGGAGCACCGTCAGTCGAAACTCCCGATAATTTCGATAAGTCCAAATCAGTTTTTGAACACTCGTCCAAAAGTACATTGAGTATATCAACTCCTCTGGTTTGACCTTTCAATGAACACATTCCTAATAACTCTTCGAAGACTTCAAAATCTTGAGTAACACCTCGTATGAATATAAGAAGTTGAGCTGTGGAACTAATATCAGTGGATTCGTCGAGTGCTAATGAAAAAAAATCAATTATCTTAGTTTTTTCATTTAATTGTTCCGCAATATTATCTGACAAAGACATAATTCGTCTTTGGATGGTCATACGATTCAGTTGAATTTTCTCAAACTTTTTTGCTGCTTCTGGACACATTTTCTTAGCGGCAATTTCTATGCATTCTTTTACAAAATCCCCATCATTGAAGGGGCGACTCCGCTTTGCTATCATTCGAGAAATTTCATAACTAACTTCTGTAGCTGTTTCTGTATCTTGAATGGGTTTTGTAAACATAGCTTGTTGACCAATAAGCTCCCGTTTTAAAGACAAAACTTTTTGCTTTCTTAATTCGCCTGTAAACTTCGTAAAAGTAGGATGCTGCGTTTCATAGTGCCTTTTTACATTATATTCCTTTGCAATCGCAACAGAATTCTTGCAAATTAAACAAACGACTTTGTTATGCGACCATACAAAAAAGTATTTCTCAGTCCAAATTTCTTGAAACTGCCGATTTTCATCTTTAACCTTACGTTTTTTACTAGTTCCTGGCATGTCCATGTTGCGTTTTAATCCTGACTAGGATTACCACAGCACCTAAAACCAATTACTAGGCATGAGTTCGATATATCAAAACGTAACTAATAACCGATATGAGTTTCATATCGTATCATATCGATATGACGGTTGCACATAACCGATATTACAAAAACTATGATATCTATATTATCGAGACGATATCAAAACACGCGCGAGAATACCTACGTTATGAAAACTGCAAACGATATAACCAAAACGCAAAACCGTGCACACAACTGAATGGATTGATATTCGTTTCTTCTCTTTCTTACTAAAGAGCGGTGTAACGGTTTTGGTGATATAACGAAAACGCCCATGTCTACCAATTACAGTTCCTAATTAATTACCAAAAATAATTGATAAAATATGTAGATAAAATTAATAACAGTTTTACTTACGATTTCACAACACAATTATACACGGCACTTGACGGGAAATCTACGTTGAATGTGGATCAAAATATATTATAATTATGACACCGGCTAGTCGAGTTAAAATCTACACTAGAACTAACGACACTTTACTCAAATTAAAACCGAACTGTCGGTCGCTGCGGTTAGCGTGGCTTTTATACCACGCGCATAGAGTCGAAAACTGTCTGGAGAAATCTCGAAACCGACTCTGGAAGCTTCGTGTATCTACCTACGCGAGCTATCGGGAATTTGGGACTATTGCTATCTCGCTCGCTCGAATTTAACCGAGATCAGCACGAACATTACCGACCGCTGTTACCGACGCATGCACGGCGCACCGATAAGATTGATAGAGCGCGCGCGCGAGATTCAAATTACTTTTCGAACATTTGTTATTGGTTTTATTCTGGAATAGAACTCAATATTTTCGAATGTACGAGAGTATTATTTTTGCTGTCGGCGGGCCACCAGTATTCGACCGGCGGGCCGCATGCGGCCCGCGGGCCGTAGTCTGTGCATCCCTGCACTAAGTAGTTTAAGCCAGGTTTTAGAACTGCTCGGATCTTGCATGGTTTTTACCCCAGGCCACGTGTCCTGGTGCGAGTTTGACATTTTTTACACATCCAAAAGTGCACAACGCCGCTAAAGAAGTTATAACTTAAAAAAATATTGTATGTTTATAAAGTTGCCTGCTAGACCTTTCTATCTCACTTACTCTGTTTCATGCTAAACTGTATTACTGGTACATGCGCAAATATTCACAGAGCCTAACGTCAGAACCACAAACATAGGTTGCGCGTACTGTACTTTGGAACTCAGCGCTAGAGTGCTGAGAATGTGTATGTGACGTTGACGATGAGTGATTAAGAGCACGTGTTCCCGGCAGATGTTCGTGTACGTGTGCTTCGTAGAGCGCAACGTGTTGTACCCGGCGGTGGTGGTGGCGGCCACGACGCAGGACGCGCCCGTTATCGCCGCTAAGTACGGGGACGCGCTCGCCGCTCTCATACTGTGCGTCTGCGCGCTCAAATGTAAGTCCGGCTACACAACGCTTACTCACATCATTAAATACATATAAATAAACTAGTCCAATAACACGCCCCTTAAAGTTTCTAATGCACACCTTTGTTTCTGAATTCACATGACACTGCCAAAATTGTTTTCACAGTGTAGTAGACTACCTTAATTTTTAAAAGTTAATAATGTAATAATTGACAATTGTGTAAGTTCATGTCTTCATGAAACATATGATTTTTGCAAAGGTACGTGGTAGTCACTGCAGACTTGGTGCTAGCGGAACTTTATCTTCGAAACCCGAAGAAGACACGGTACATATTTGAATGTCGAAAAGTGAAATTCAGAAATTCTCTCAAAAAGCAGACGCACCACATGAATTCATAACTATATATTCTAATATTTGGACTGAGACCTTCATATTATCACACTTTCATTTTATACTGACATAGACAATCATTACAATGCGAGTATATGCCGATTTATTTCAGCGATGACCCTTAGCATGTATTACTATATTTGTCCAGGTCTTCGGCACGCGTACTCTGAACCAGAATCTCAATACCTGATCCTCGTGTTCGCGGTGCTTCTCTTCCAAAGAGATCTGGGAGCTCAGAATATATCAGAAACTTTCTTAGTAGACTACTTTATCACTGCTATCATCTTTAGCAAGGTCTACGAGTTTCTGCTCAAGGTCCGTATATTGTCAGCTACTTAATAGTCGTTTTTAATTGTGTAGCATAAAGTTCGGTTTTGAAACAAACGCGTCTAATTACGGGCGTAATATAACACTACAATATCCGGTGACTTGGCTTTACTTTGAAGCGATGATAGCTCAGCGGTGGGAGCGTCGGCTGTCAAACTGACGGCCGGTGGCTCTATCCCCGCCATCGGTTTGAGCCTCCGGTAAAGGTAACACCGATATGTAGGAAAGTCAGTTCGACAGGGTCGCTGGAAAAAGGTAGTCCGTAGGACGCGAAATATTAATTGTGACGGTTACGGAAAGGGTTCCGAATGGTTTCCGAACAGTTCCAAATAGGGATTTGGAACTGTTATTTGGTGAATCAGTGGACTAGTAGTGCATTATATGCTATATTCGTTCGAGGAACAATATTAGTGACGCGGTTGGAACATTACCTCACGGCGGCAACGCGGTATTGGAGGGAACTGGAATCCGGGAGCCGAGCAGCAAGATAGGTTATCCTTTGGTCTATCCTTGAATACTAGCATCTGGCAAGTTTTGTGTTTAGAATCATGCCTTAGGGATTCCTCACCCGCTGCAGGAATTGACTCGCCCGGTTTATGGGCGAGTCCATTATCTTGTAACTGTAATTAGAATTTAGGTGGTTAATCTCCATGACGAACGTGGAAGCGTTTGGATCTCCTCCTCGGACAGGGGGATTTCCACTACAGTCCATCTGAAGTACCGACCATCAAATTAAATAGTGGTCAACCGCCTTCATCTAAACAGTATTAAAAAATGCATCTAAATGTAATACAAAGTATTTTTTACTATATGAATACAGTGCAAGTTCTCGACAAAGTCCCTTCTAAAACGACAGTTATTTTAAAATTATTGATATAATAGTAAACATAAAAGCTAGAAGTGTATTATTTATCAACATCTATTACGTTTAATGTATTTATTACATTTTCTTAATAGACTACTTTGAGGTAAAAATTGTAATCTGCACAAGGCCTGTGAAGAATTATATTTATAATTTTATAAAAAATTGCAATTTATTATCTCGTGCTTCGAGAAATCTAAGTATCTCTCGATCTATATAACAACATGGATAGCATACTTATTACCCTAAAATATTATCTTCCAGATTCAATTTGTTGTGACATACATAGCACCGTGGCAGATCACATGGGGCAGCGCGTTCCACGCATTCGCACAACCGTTCTCAGTGCCACATTCTGCAATGCTGTTCCTGCAAGCTGCCGTTTCGGCATTGTTGTCCTCTCCGCTCTCTCCTGCGCTGGGTCAGTACGAGACATGAAACAGCTATCTCTTTCTCTTGCTCTCGGTGCGCCCTGCTGCCCTGTTTACATCTTACCATTTATACTTTTATTTTTACTTCCCTTTTTTTAAATATTGTAATATTTATTGTAAATTTATTTAATATTCGTCAGTAGGTCTGTCAAAGTGATAAAATATATTTTTTTAATGCAACTTTCAAGAATAACGGTAGATCTTAAAACGCCTGACCAGATCTTCGTAAATTGTCACGATCACCTCCGCTTTCAAACAAACAAAAAAACCGCATCATAATCGGTCCATTCGTCTAGAAGCTACGATGTCGCAAACAGACACACCGACAAACTTATAACACCCCTCTCTTTGCGGCGGGGGTAACATAACATCCTCAGAAGATGATAAAAATGTGCGCAACAGTTTGGAATGTTTCTAAGGTTTAGTTGACAAAGTGATAGGACCGTATATAAGCGTATTAATATGTTTAAATAATAATTAATTGTGTGTATGTTGTAGGTAGTGCCATATTCATGACGTCGTATGTTCGGCCAGTGAAGTTCTGGGAGCGCGACTACAACACGAAGCGAGTAGACCAGAGCAATACCAGGCTCTCGTCACAATTAGAAAGGAATTTAGGAGCCGGTAAGCTTTTCAATGGTAACCTTTTAATTCCGGGTCACTGTACTATGGGCATAGTTATATCGGATAAATAAGTAAAATATGTGCTCACATTTTCACTTGAATGATAATTGTCAGAACATGCATTGTGTGGAGGCCAATATCTTTAACAGAGCTGACAAAGTACGACCTGAGGGTAGTAAATCGGTCAGTAGTTTTGGAGCCTACTTAATACAAATAAACAAACAATCAAATCTTTCCTCTTTATAATATTAGAATCTAACATGTGGCTGAATAACTGTGTCAAAACATTGTGATGCAGTTAAGGTCCACATGGACGTTTATTATATTTTGTATTGACAGACGATAACAATCTGAATTCAATATTCTACGAGCACCTCACTCGTTCGCTGCAACACTATCTATGCGGGGACCTGATGCTGGGGCGGTGGGGTGCGGTGCAGCAGGGAGATTGTTTTGGTAAGTGCCTTCATTACGCTTTTGCTCTTATATTACGGTTGAACCCAACGACGCATTGCTGTGGCTATTTTTGATGTTCATTATTAAATAAGTACATAATCATAGTCTAATATCAATTGTCAAGCAATAAAGGGTACCATGGCAACCTTAAACTAAAAATGTACCTTAATATAAAAAAACGTAATTTGCATTCCGGTAGAAAAATTTTGGACTACAAAATATGTACAAACACTTAGGTAAAATGCAACAATCTTCTAGTTAATCCATTGACTACTTTTCTACTTTTGCAAACACAAATTGAATGCTCGTGTTATTACATATAAAGGTGTTCAACCGACCTTGTGCGAGGGAAGGTAGGTTGGGCCATGTGCGATACCATGGTGGTCTTTATAAACCTGAAGGGCCTAACAGATATTTTTCTTTTTATTATATTGTCAGTATGTGTCTACCAGCTGAAATAAAATTCTTATAGTACAACTTTGAATGCAATGTAATATCTAAAAGAGATGCAGGTCTTCATAGTTTATATAACAAATAAGTTGATTCAGTATGGTGTTGACAATAATTGTCTTGCATCAAGTGGTACGAGCTATGTCTATTCTATAGAGATAAATTAGCATTTTGCTCTCAACTAGCTGCGCCCCGCTGTTTCACTAGCGTGGTGATGAAAAACGGTGGTGGGGATGATCATGGTAAGCTTGTGACACTCACAAAAAACGTGGCTTTCAATTGGTAAAATAATTTTCATAATCGGTTCAGTAGATCCAGAGATTTCCCCTTTAATCTCACAAACTAGAGAGAAGAAGACTCTTCGTCTTTACTAAAATTATAACGTCGTAGCATAATGCGTCGACAAAGAGTCTTCTTTTATTATTTGTTCCCAGCTCTTCATAAGTAATGAAAGCCTTAAGCAACTTAACCCAAATTTCTAAATAATAAAACACTTACCTAAACATTGTTTCAACTACCTATATACACTTTAATTGGTTCATTAAGTTGTGACGAGCCAACGTATCGTCACATGTAGCATATTAAAGACTCCGAGGAATGAGGGTCATCCTATCGGGTCTTTCAGCGTCTTTCACGCATTAGACCTTTTGGTTCTAAAATCGCGGAGACAGCACTTTTAAAGTACCTACATGATATAATTATGACAAAATATCCTCATGTTTTTCAGTCCTTGCATCTGACTACCTGAACTGCTTGGTGCACATCGTGGAGATGGGGAATGGTCTGGTCTCCTTTCAGCTGCGTGGGCTGGAGTTCCGGGGAACCTACTGCCAGCAGAGGGAGGTAGAGGCTATCTCGGAAGGACCTGAAGAGAGCAACGGTACCTTGTATACCATTTGTCCAGGGCATGTTAGAGCATAGTATACGAGAGCAGTTGGATAAAGTCAGTTACTTTTTAATGAAAATAGACTTTTTGTAATACAATAATTTTATTTTCCAATGTAATCTCAATTCAGCTCGATACACTTAGCCTAAAAGTATTCCTACTACTTGAAACCTTCAAAAAATAAATGATCTAAAATTCTGAAAAATAGGCGTCAGTTTCTGCTATGATTTCCTTATTGGATGAAAATCGTTTTCCACTGAGACGTTTTTCCATGTTTGGGAATAGGAAAAAGTCACATGGTGCCAAATCTGGAGCGTGGAAGAATTTCGAAGCATTATGCTACGAAATTCTTTATTCGGCATTTGTGATGGCCAAACTGGTGGCCGTCACAACTGCCGACGAGTGTGCCGGTGCATTGTCGTGGTGAAAGAGGACCTTTTTTCACTACGTTAAAATATTTGAAGGAATAAATTCGGCCTCTAGTGGAACTTGAACCCTCTTTTTTTCAGTGATTGTGACTGTTTTTTCATCAGTTTCTATGGAATGTATCGAGTAAACCAACATAATATGCTCATGTGATTGTTGATCCCTTTCCCGGATAGTCAATCAAACTAACACATTGCAAGTCCCAGAAAATAGTGGCCATGACATTACCCCCGACGGAACTGTTTTCGCTTTCTTTGGAGCCTTTTCACCGGGAGATGTCGATTGTTTTGATTGTTCTTTTGTCTCAGGAGTATAATATTATATTCAAGTTTTGTAAAGTTACAAATCGAAAAACCTCATTAGTATCACGCTTAAACATATTAAAAGACCTTTGAGAGGTTGTTACACGATTGCAATTTTGTTCAACTGTGAGCAAACGCCGCATTTATCTTGCAGATAGTGTTTTCATGCCCAAATGGTCGCGTTAAATATTAAAAAACCCGTTCTTCACTGATGTTTACTGCCGTAACTAATTCGCGAATCTTCAGCGGTCTTCCAATGCAATATCACGGATTTTATTTAGACCACCTTGTCAGTAGTATATAGGGCATCTTGAGCGCTTAGCATCCATTTTGCTTGAGTTGCAAAACTCGGTAAACCACTTTTGAACCATTCCATGCGATGGAGCAGAGTCCCCCGAATACTTGCGTAGCTTTTCCTCAGTTCTTTAATGTTTTTCAAAAATGTTGTTTTATAAAATATAATGAGAGTTGAATATGGCAGAAGGCGTGTGCACGGGAGCGTGGTGGTGCGGGGGCCGCGTGCTGTCCCCGGGCGCGGCGTGGTCGCTGCGCTGGCTGGCGTGGCAGCTGGCGGCCGCGCGCTACGTGCTCGAGGGGTACAGCGTCACCGACAACAGCGCGCTCTCCATGCTGCAGGCCTTCGACTTCAGGAAGGTGCTGCTCACATACTATGTCAAGGTGAATGTTACATTGTTTAACCGACATACACGATTTGTTTCTAAATCCAGGCAATAAGTGTGTTACTGGTGAAGGCATATGGAAATGAAATGTGATCTCCATCCGTGGGACTCGTAATAGAACCTCGTGTAAAGTCGTGTAACAACATCAAAAGAAACTTTGAAACTGTTTGCTTTGTTATGTCTATGGGCTATGTTCTAGTTGCAGTTTCCTGAAAAACTTTGTCCGTAACGTTTCGAAGATGATGATTACATTTTTATGGCATTTCTTCTCAATTTACAAGGACGTTAGTTTTTTTTTTAGATTATAGATTTGTAACTAACGTATCAAGTATAAGTATATATATTACTTTAAGCAACAAATCCTAACGACTGAACATAGATTTGAGATATGTACTCCCGGGATAGATATAACTATTACTTAATAAGTAGTGTCAGTGAAATTTGGCTCGAAGTGCCAATTTCGAGATTGACTTTGAGACCTTTAATATTCCTTTAAAGGAGGCTACTGTGTTAAGAGCTAATTCCGTGGGTCCACGTAACTAGAAGATGTTCCCTTGTTTCACTACTGACGTGTAGACACCTAGATTGTTTTATGAGGAATTGTAAATTTGTGGATTGTATAACTCCTTAGCGTATTATGAATGTGAAAGTGAAGTGCTCCAAGCGAGAGTGTTGAATCTCGACAAAGTATGAATAGCTCATAGTTGTACTTTTTTGTATTGCCTTCCAAGCATCCTTAATATTGATAAACATTTGTTCTGCAGAGTATAATTTACTACACGATTCAGTCGAACAAGTTGGACGAATGGCTCGCGTCACCCACGATCACCGAAGCTCTGAAGCCCATGAACGAACGGGGCTTCGTCGATCTGGACCCCATATTCAACGTAAATCTTGACGAGGACTACGACTTTAGAGCTTCCGGGATTACGAGGTAAGATCTTTATATTATGGTCTAAAATTAATTGACTTTTTTCCACCTTTTTTATTCTTATAATAAAAATACAACATAGTGTCTGCTACGAATCAGTGAAGCACACAAAGTGGTCCTGATGACCTTGATTGCTTATTGTTCGCGACTATGCTTAGTTAACTAATTGTTGCGGCGTATTAACATATTGCTGAAGTTAACCATTAATTTTTAACGTTAGCTAATTGATAACAATACTGACCATTTTAAAATCTCTGTTTGTTATTTATTTGCCTGCTGTACAATAGGTACGCTCGATGTTTCTGGCTCTGCAGTTAGGCTCTGTGGACGTTTGCGCACACATATCGAAACTACGAGTAAAACAGATTTTCATTGAGCAGAGTAAACTAGTTAGGATTATGCCACAAGCATATAGTTGTCACCTAAACAGAACGCCGAGCATAGTGGGTGATCTATTGGCGAGCCGGCGAGCTCACGGTATAAATCGTTGGCTCGTTGGTTCATCGACTCGCATTAAAAATCTATTTGCGTACCAAACTGTCTCCTGTCATCGTTGGCGAAATTACGGCGTGCTCCCAAACGGAGTTACTTTTTTACTTGGGTATACTATTATAACGAGCAAATTCTCCGGTTTAGACCTTTGGCTCGCGAGTTCGTTGGCGTTCTGGCGGTTCTGCTCGCCAATGGATGCGCCGGTTAATAGTGGAGAAGATGTGTTTGTGCGTGAATGAGCGAGTTATATAGTAACAGTGTTCACATCGAGTGGAGCGTGCTTACCAGCGGTCGTATCTCCCCCCAGGAGCCGTTTCTGCGCCGTATACCACGAGTGGATAGCGGCGTGCCTGGTGCGGCGCGGGCGCGGCGGGGGAGCGGGGTCGCGGCGGCGCGGGGTCGGGGGTGGCGGCGGGGGTGGAGGCGCGCGCGAGGCGCACGTGGTGGCGCTTTGTTTCGCGCTCAGCCTGTGCGGGCGCCGCGCGCTCGCTGCCGCGCAACATCTCGCAGCATCCAGGTGATGATATGATATCAACTCTAATGTTAGTCTATCAGTCGTATTCATAGACAGCATAGAGAAATAGCAACCAGCTTTGTCCGGTTGATTTGTTAACTTGTAGGCCTATACAATACATTTTGAAATTGTTTTCAGAATTCCTTCGTAAATACTCAGATCTTCCAGTATGAAGGTGACGTAATGGTAAGAGTTGCACTTGTTTCCAGTGTGGAGTTCTTCCTGTACGGGCTGCACTCCCTGTTCAAGGGAGACTTCCGCATCACGTGCGCCCGCGACGAGTGGGTGTTCACGGACATGTCGCTGCTGCACTCGGTGCTGGCGCCGGCAGTGCGAATGGCGCTCAAGTTGCACCAGGTACGCTCCTCTCTTCTTTTCAATCTGTCTAAGTAACTTTTTGAGTTATGCGAGTGTTTTTTTTAAACGTTACGAAACAATATGTGTTTGTGAACTCTAATGGCCAGATTCACAGTCGCGACTTTACTTTCCAGCAAAGGCGTCTTCGCAAAGTAAGCTTTGAATAACCGAAGTATACTTTCAACTCTTTAAATTTCAGAAACAAATCGTACACTTTCCTTTTAGAAATGTCACGTCAAATCGACATGACGTTTCGAGCTATAACCCAACCATAATAAAATGTTTTTAGTGTTCTTTGATATTAGTTTAATATTAAGGATTACATTATTTATACGCATAGTAACGCAAACTTTACTTTGCAGGCCAAAGTCGTGATTATCCACTACTTTGACTTTACTAAGCAAAGTATAGTTTTTAGAAGTAAAGTAAGAGCTTGACAGGACTATGAAATATATTTTTGACTAAAAGTAGATCTTTCAATCAAAGTAAAGTCAAAGTGCGGTCTGTGAATCTGGCCCTAAGGCTTTCACGGCCGGCGTTGCATGTTGGAAACTTGTGCTGCAGATGTTAACTCGGATAAATAAAAAAAACACGCCATTATATAAATCTCTATGAAAATTATATTACAATTGGAATTGTGTGTACTCTTAAATATTTTACTTGCTGAGTGCTGAATATCCTTCGCTACCATTGGTAGCTTGGAACTTGCCTGTTAATAGTTTACTAATCATAATGTACCTAAGAGGTTCCGAAAATTGTCAACCACACAATAAATATAACAATTAAATAATATGGTGAATATAATTATTGGTTACTTATGGGTTATGGGGTATATAATTATTAGTTATTTTTTTAATATGTATTTTAAAACGTTATCTGTCACCCTTGTTTTATTGGAAACAATTAACGTCTCGAGAATAGCACGTCCGCTCCCCGCATAGCTGTTAACAATTGACTACTACTTCGGAGATACAAATCTCACCCCATCTGATTTACCTTTAAGTGGTATTTAATTTCCAACGTAAAAAAAAAATGTTTTGTGGACGAAAATTCAACACTGTACGCTAAGGCGTCGAAGAATTTCGTCGTTTATTTTTCCACTTCCCACAATATACTATATTTGAATAGAGTTAAAAATGGTTTTTTGAAATTTAATCCTAGATTTATTTAGAGACTTAGTCGTCTGACGTCTATGCCAGTCCCGTATTGGCCACACATGTATCTACACTGCCATAATTATAAAGGATCATTCAGTATATAATTCTACTCTCATATTCGCGTTCCGGACGCATTCCGTTAAGAGGCGGTATACGTCATCTTTAGTTCCGCATAACTCGCAATTAGGACTATCTACTAATTTCATCAAACACTTAAAGCTATCCAAAGGAACATGTCCGGAACGCAATTTATGAGAGATAACAATCATTTTACCTTTTCTCATATTCGAATTATTTTTCATTGACTATTTTTGGATCAGCCAACATACTTTAAAGACACGTGATTTTTATTTGAAATACATTCATACACATAAGATAAGGTTTTTATCTATTGTGATCGCGACATGTGACATCGTGACATAAGTCCCTTGACCCGGATTGTGTCGATTATTTACTTGATATAAGACGGTTATGAGGTGTATCAAGCGTTAATGGTCCTTCAAGCCGTTTCGTGTTGAGGTGGTGAATAGAATAAAATATTCTATTCTTTATTTGCTTAAAATGTAGGTTAAATTATAGTTCGAAATAATTATGTTTATACAGTACCATGTACATTTTGTCGCATCACAACGACGTGCAAATTTTCCATTATATATTAACTAATATGTTAAATTAATTAATTTCTATCTAATACATACCTAAATATTAACAATGTCAAGAGTTATGAATGTCGAAACAACTGTTATTGATTTTGTATAATTTCTGTAAATAAAACGATATAATGCCTTCAACAGATATGTCTTCGTTTTATATCCTGTACTGAATATAAACATTTTTCCAAGAGCCATATCTTTAATTTCCTACAAAATCTGTTCAACGGCAAGTCTCTTATTTCTTTAGGTATAGAATTATATAATAATCCACACATGGCATAGCAATTTTTAAGATACAACTGTGTTCTTGGTGCTCTTGGGAAAACTATCTTATCAGCATTTCTAGTATTTCTGGGGAATATATCGCTGGCTCTTGTAAATAGCTCCGGGTGTAGCTTGACAAACTTTGATGCTTCCAGAATATAAATACATGGAAGCGGCAAAATACGAAGTTCTTTAGTGTGTGTGTTTAGTGTTAATGGTCCTTCGAGCCGGATCGTTACTTTTAAAAAATGGGTTTACATAACATGAAAATTTATATCGTATCCTTCAGGACCACTTCATGTTTCCCGAGGAGTACTGCAGCAGCGCGGCGCTGCATGCTGCCATCACGGCGCACGCGGCGCGGCTCGTCATCTGTCACGAGGCCGCGCCCGCCTGGCGACACAACGTGCTCCGGGGCGCGCCGCATCTGCTGGCGCTCAGGTACTGTCTACTACATCTACCGTGCTGACTAGACCAACCTGTTGCATACAGGTCACCTCTATTATTCCTTTGAGCTGTGAATAATACGACGCGATCAAAAGTCGTTAAAGAACACATTTTGACGTATGGTAAGAGATTCAAGATCGATGTTCCTTTGATCTACAATTATGAAATCTGACAAGTTGCAATCTTATTAAACAACTAGCTGCGCCCCGCGGTTTCACCCGCGTGCACTACGTTTTTCCCGCTGACTCAGTTATCCCACGGGAACCATACTTCTTCCAGGACAAAAAGTAGCCTATGTCCTTCTCCAAAGTCCCATGTATCTTTATACCAAATTTTATCTAAATCGGTCAAGCCGTTTTCATGTTATGTCGTGACAACGGAAAACGGGTTTCATTTTTATATATATAGATAGGTCGATTTTGCAGGCTACATCGTATGATTTGGTTGGTTGAGTTTTTTTTTTAAGTTCTGTTGTATAGACTATGCGACGCTTCAATTCAAGTTTGAACCGCGGCCATGGCTTATATCAAAATATTTTTCTTTGATTCTAGGCACGTGATGGACGAGGGAAGCGACGACTACAAGATTATAATGCTAAACAAGCGCCATCTTGGTTTTCGCGTCATCAAACTGAATCGGGAATGTGTGCGCGGGCTGTGGGCGGGACAGCAACAAGAACTAGTCTACTTGAGAAATAGGAATCCTGAAAGGGGGTCCATACAGAACGCGAAACAGGTAAGATTTTCCCCATATGCACTAAATGTACTTTTAATTCATAGTGCAATTTGATACATTCAACAACAAAAGGTATACATTGAAATGCTATATCCTTGCCTGTATCGACCTTAGCTGTAATACTTACTAAGAATTTAGAAATTTATCCAGATATAGTTTTGGTGGATTACAGAATAGAATATTATTTTCGTATATATATATATATTATATAATAAATCGTGTGCAACAGGCGCTCCGCAATATTATAAATTCATCGTGCGACCAACCCATCGGGTACCCGATCTACGTGTCCCCCCTCACCACCTCGTACGCGGACTCCTCCCCGCAGCTCTGCTCCCTGCTCGGCGGCGCGCTCACTGCCTCGGCGCTGCGCCGACACTGCCTCGCTCTCTGGAGACGGTACGCTTCCGCCCCACCCCTCTCTTCTACACTGCGCCTCGCATCTCACCCCACTCACACTTTACACATATACCTCACAACACTCAAATTTCACACTCACAGTGCTCACAACCCGCTCTTACCCCTCGCAGCAATCACAAACCACACTTACCCTTCGCAACATTCGAACCTAACATCGTTCACAACTCACACTCTTACCGCACAATTATACATCACGACATCACACCACTATACACACACACACTTGAGAACATTCAAACAGAACACACACACACACACTTGAGAACATTCAAACTGAACACACTTACAATTTGCACTCTAGTTGTTTTCTACACGTAGCAATGAATGGGACTAAAAGAGGAAAGAGAATGTCTTCGGTTTTTTGTGGGTTTGCTTGGGTTAAGAAACGGATATCATTATTTTTTAACATTCTGATTTTGTGAGAAGCTAAGATCTGATGTAAGACGTAGCACGCAAGCTTAAAAGGCTATCCACTCGTGACTCTAAAACCAGGGTTATGCTTATGGAGAAACACAAACTCAAGCGACGATTTTCACTTAACTCAATAGCGCACTCATAGTGCGCACTATGAAAGTGGAAACAAAATGGTTTGAGCACAAAAGTGGTAAACACCTAAGCAATATCATATGCATAAAGATACAGATTTTTTTTAAGGTATATATATGGTTGTCGTATTCGCTGCAGCATCCGCCGGCGTTGCGGCGAGGGGTGCTCGAGCGGCGCGGGCGGCGCGGGAGACGCAGCGGCAGCGGAAAGCGGCACGGCGCGCGCGCACACGCCTCGGCATAACGCGCTGCACTTGTCGCGCACTTCTCTCGGTATATACTGTTATTGTCTTACTATTAGCCACTCCCACACACATCACTTTTATACAGTGTCGGGGGATGAGTTGAAACATTCGGCTCGCATGCTATAATATAGGCGTACTTACGGCTCTTACTCTCGTCCAAATGTTTTTTTTGATCACGTGAATTGTTAAATTATATTTCGATGTAAATTATTTATTCAATGAAGCTTTCGTGACCTTATGAAAGACAAAAAAACAATTATAGTACTCATAAGGTAGGAAAAAAATTGGTCAGAAATTCGGCAGTGATTATTATCGAATATCTTAACGATGTATTAATTACAGTACATGTATATTCATTTACGTAGAAAGGTAATTTTTATTAATACAGTCACTCGTTGGAAGTGGAGCATTCCGAGGTTCTTTTAAATAATTTCACAAACATATTTGTACATACGTTTCATTAATTAGAATTGTATATAGCGCTCATTGAAACTTTCTTTCTGTGAGCAGAAAGAAGCAGAAAGAATAAGAAATATAAGAAGTCTCTTATATTTACGAACATGTGGGTATAATTATGAACCATACATCCGTGTGTGGCTGAGAGCTATACGCAACAGTATTTAATTATGAAAACTTACACAGATAGATTGTAACGTCGTACGTTGTGTTGTGCAGCGGGTACGAGAGGCAGCCTCGCGAGCGCGGGCAAGCCCACGTCGTCGACCCTCGCGTCGCTCGCGGGACTGCTGCGCGACCACTCGCACGAGCGGCACGACGAGCCTGCGCCGGCGCACGTGCCCGCCCCCGCGACCGCCTCTGCTCCTGCGACGTCACTGGAGCGCGCGCCGCCGCCGCCCGCGCGCCGGGAGCGAAACGCGCGCGCCAGGACCGCCGGGAAGGAAACGCCCAGACAGGTATAGGGAACTCATTCCAAAGCATTTGCTCATAAAATGTATTTTTTTCATTGATTAAACTATACACTACAGACTCAATGGTCCGTATCTTTTTTGACTAAATTTAATTATATAATATTAATTAAATATCAAGACAAGCGTACATTAAAACACTAAATAATCTACAAACTAAGTGAGTCCTCTTTTTTTGTATGTTTTCATTTTAATACTAAGTTAATTATACTCTTACTATTATTATTACTTTATATAAGCGTTATTATTTTCAACAGCTCCCCGATCACTCGGCTGTCTCTATTTTTGATGGCCATTTGCAGATTGTGGTCCCTTATAATGTATTTACCGACATTGAGTTTTATGGTTCAATGCATTAAGATCATGCTAGACAGAACTTACATTCAAGTTTTTGAAGAAAAAAAGCAAGATCTAGCCGATCTTTTTTTTCCTTTACACATTTAAACGCTCGCTTACATACATTGTCCGAAAGTTGATCCATCGCCACTCTCTTCGTACTACTGCCTTTCTGGTACATTCGTGGAGTGGACCATCCTTAGCAGCTTTAACTTGGTCTGTCCAGCGCATGGTTGATCTGCTGCGAACTCTGGTGCCGTGCACTTTTTTCTGAACTACAAGGCGTTCCACAGACTCATTTCCCCGCAACGAAACGTGTGCAAAGAAACTGAGAATGCGATCCTGTACTATGGAAGAAAGGCGTTGTTTGATGTTAAGTTCGCTTAGTATTGAAATATTGGCTCTAAATTGAGACATAATAGTAGTATGTCCGTGATATGCTCATCATTTTTTTCCAACGCCACATTCCCAGAGAGTTTTTTTCCCTCTTTCTCCCTCTTTCTCCCTCTTTCATAACATACTGAGGACTATGATTTCTTTTAGTACTAAATTCATAATAACTTCTTCAAAATCATTTAACCAATGTAAAAAAAGAAAGGCTATCAAAATGACCGTTACTATGCACATCAGTCAGTCAGTTCAGCCATAGGAAATCCACTGCTGGACATATGCCTCCCCCATATAGGCGGAATTTGCCAATACTCGCCACGCTTGGCAGGTGGGTTGGCGAGAGCAGTATGATTTCCGATCTTCAGATGGCGCTGCTGCCCACCTCCTGGTACGTGATCCCTTAGCCGACGCTTGCGGCACCCGCGGGAAGAGATGGGGAGTACTATTCTACGCCGTTACCACCACGGCACCATACACATGATATTTTTAGAATTGCGTTATTTTCTTAACTGTTTCAATGTCATTAAATGTATGTGTGAGAAGAGTGGAAGCAGAGGGCGTTATTTTTATCTATCTAAAATCTAAAAAACCTTTCCTTGCTAAAATCGTTGTCAAGATTTGCATAATAACTTATGTTATATACATACATATAAACTTATATACATTAAAAGAACACTGGATGAGTGATGAGATGAGATGAGACTGAAGTCTGGATGAGTTTTGGAAATTTCTTTCACTGTATTTTTCACAGATTTGTCTCCCCGAATATACACCGTTACTCAAGTATTGATCCAATGTGGCCCATTTCCGGGTCAATAGTCATAGTAATTTCCCGTTTTTATTTAAAACAGTTAGTTGTAACTTGTCAGTCTAGGTAATATTCGCCAATAAATATTTAATAAGCCATCACAATATAGTATAAAATCCTATGTATCGATGTTATGACTTATGATGACTGTTAATTAACAGTAAATAAAATAACTCGATCTTGGTCTGTTATTTTCATAATTGCTTATACTTTTATTATTTAGATATTTAGTTCTCTAAAAGAATACAATTTACTTTTATGGGAAACTAGTAACGCCCCGCGGTTTCACCCGCGTGAATTACGGTTTTCCCGCTACCTCAACTATCCCACGGGAACTATACTTTTTCCGGGATAAAAGTAGCCTATGTGTTAATCCAGGGTTTAAACTATCTCCATACCAAATTTCATCGAAAACGATGTAGCCGTTTGAGCGTGCAGAAGTAACAAACAAAACACATACATACTGTCGCATATATAATATTAGTACGATAGGATAGAATAATGACTGATGAATGGTATTGACTCAATGCGAGTCTACGAAATTTGCACAACTTTACATACATTTTTAATAATGTGAATACTTGCACATGTGACATTTATGTATGCGTAGGGAGACAACAAAAGCCGCTTGCGACGAGAGCGCAACCTGCCAGCGTCGTTCCGCCTTCTCGCCGCCAGCGACGGTCCGCGGCTCGACCCCCGCCCCCGCCCCACCGCGCATTCCTCCCACCCCGGGGCCGGGGACGGCGCGCAGGTCGGTGCCCATACACCTATACATGTTCAGTTTCACGAACTCTGCCTATATCTGTGGTTGCGCAATGCGCATAATTATTTATTTATTTATTCTTAATTACATTAGTATGCTTACAGTTAGAAAAACAAAACGCCTACTATGTTACTATATGTACATTTTCCTAAAAACAAATTTACATTAAATATAATTGTCTTTAAGCTGTCATGGTAAATGTCGACCTGCTGAAACTTGTGCGTAAACTGGTTCAGCACCGTCAACGCTCTCCGCGTCGGCGAGTTACTGGCGTGCCTGGTGCCGGAGACGGGGCATGAGAATACCTGATGTCGGCGACGACCAACAGCGCGAATATAGTCATTTGGAACAAATAGACCAAGAGTACCTGACACGGTTGGATTATTAATTCTGTTACGCAGTATTTAACAATATTGAATTATGAGAAGTAGTTTACGTCTGTACTCTAATGTATCTGCTCCGATCATACCTGAGACAAATAGGGAGGGGAAATGTTAGGGATAGTATCCGTACATTCGTTTATAGACATACCTCGCAAATTTGCGCTGCAGCCTATCATTATGGCGTACTTGGCCTCCCTCGGATCCCAGACGATTGCACCAAACTCTATTACTACGCACAAATGCGTTAAAAATCATGATAGCAACGCTTATGCTTTTGCATATTGTTTAAGTCTGCCTAAGCTCAGTCTCGGCGACGACGCGATCCCACAACGTTGACACTTACACACACGAGCGCTCATCGGCACACTTCAGTACTATGGGTCTGAGCGGACTTCGTAATACACATAGAACATCTGTACGGCCTCCTGCCTTGCCGACACTCTTCTCTCATTTTTGTGATGAATATATGAGGTGGCTTATTGACGTTTTAACACACGCTTTCGTGATATCAATTATAAACTTTTTGGTGGACTCCGTAACAGTAATAAAATAATTGTAAATATTTGATTTGGATAGTGAATGCCATGTAATTATTACATGATTATACAAACCCATATTACCTATTATTTCCAGCATAAAAACAAAATAAGATTTTTCAAAATGGGTGCTCTGTTGATGTAGAAATTAATAAACATTGAGCAACAATTGAAAATTTAAACTGTTCCTTTTTAGAAGCTAGTTAACAACTCTGAACGAAGAGTCGTTATTGTTCAAAAATACATGCATAATATTGTTGTAGTCAAAAATTAATATTGATAAGTTAAAAGTCTGAGATGAGGGTACATCACACATTCCTCGCTAGCGATAAAACAAGAGAAGACGAGACAGAGCGATACGAAACTACACATTCCAGAACAGGATGGGACGAAAGATATCGAACGCATTCCTGTTTTATACTAATCATTTTTAATTTCAAAATTAATTAACTAAGTTTTTAATAATTACTGTTAGAAAATAAGCTTACCTTAACACATAACAAAGAGTAGCTAAATTGGCTGAAAAACTGATTATAATGTTAAAAATATCAAAATCTATCGACAATTTCAAAAGTTGATTAGATTTCTAGCGAATCTAAGATAAATCTATTTGTTATCAATAATTATTATGACTATAACCATGAATCGAATTTCAAAAAATGATCGACATCACATTATAAATTTATATTCCATGCCAGGGGTCGTTAAAATTAAACAAATGTATCAAATGTTAATCTATAAAGTAAAGTTCCATGCTACCGACGCCTGATAAAACCACTTTTGTCGAAATTTACTGTTAAATTTAGTCGAATCCACGAAATATGCTCGCGCTGCATCCTCGTCACTACCGCCTAAAAGGTATTTCTAAGTCTGTAAGTAAAGTGTAAGTAAATTCTGTACAGATACTTCATATTAAACCGACAATGAATCGATCGTACAATGTTAATAACTTCTTAGCTAATCTTAAAATAAAAGATGTAAACAAAAGACGTACTATGCATGTTACAAATGAAACACATAATATATAAGTGATATCATTTGATAATGGTAAACAAAATAATTTAAAATTTTTTGAAGGAAACGATTCCGCTAACTCTTGGATGTGAACCCACGACTACAGAATACCGTCCTGTCGCTTTGTCAACTAAGCTATAGTAGCAAACCATTAGCAGTTCGAATATATTCCTTCATTGCAGATACATCTGAGATAATGTTTTTCTTTTTTGTATTATTATCATCATCTCAGCCATAGGACGTCCACTGCTGGATATAGGCCTTTTTTGTATATTTTTATATAAATATTTGTACGTAAGTTCTGCCCAGCATGACGTCAATGCAATGAACCATAAAATTCTTAAAATATTGTGTTATTGTTTATAGGCTACTTGGGGAGGAGCGTGGGCGGACCAACCGCGACGAGCCGCCAGTGCTAAGGTAAGCTTCATTGTCCCCCACTGGTATGGCGGCAGATTGTAACTAATCCCAGTCATAAATTAATTCATTCATAGCAGCAATAGGTCGTCCACTGTTGGACATATGCCTCCCCATGTAGGGGGATTTGCCAATACTCGCCACGCTTGGCAGGCGGGTTGGCGAGCGCAGTATGATTTCCTATCCTCAGAAGGCGCTGCTGCCCACCTTCTGGTACATGATCCCTTAGCCGACTCTTACGGCACCCACGGGAAGAGATGGAAGAGTACTATTCTAGGCCGGTACCACCACGGCACAAATTATAAAGGGCCCTAAGTCTACTATTCAATATAGCAATATGCTCGGCTCACAAAGGCCTATCTTGACTCTTTGGTAGTCTGCTTCTTTTAATTCCTTCATATTGATTTAATTCATAATTCGTTAGCATAGCGCGTAATTTTTCATCGTCTGATAGCATCTGACTTATCAATTTTCTACAAAATCGACATACTATGACTGAGCGTAGATTCAGTATCAGAAGCAGGAATCACTATCGCACCCGTAATGCTATGTGAAACTATTGAACTCATTACCAACTGTCATTTATATAGTAAGTACAACTGTGACAGAGAAAATATATAGTTTGTACGGACGGTTCGCGCGTTGTGTAATTGTTTTCATTTTGATTCAATTGTTAATATGTAATGGTTATAAACAATTCTATCAAATTGAAAACATTCGATGGTCGCCATGGCTCAGTAGTCATTGACGTGACTTCCGTGTCTCCGGGACCCTGAGTACGAATCCCGGCAGGAGCAAACATTTATGCGTAGGTGTACTCGGGTCTTGGGTGTTTTGTGTGCTGTGATTGTGTGTCCATGCCTGCCGCGACACAGTAAATCATGGGTATAATAATGATAAATAAAAAAAAATACGCACGCATCATCGCATTTTCGCAATACTTTGCCATGCTATTACTGTGTCGAAATTTATTTCTGATTCAGGCACAGGTTGCCATGAACTTAACAGCATTTGGCATCGGCTCGGCCGCTCACCAGACTTAATCATAACATGAACTAGACTTGATACCCTGAATAGCTGAATAAGAATACAAAAAACACACGCTGCTCTGAAAAGGCTACAACAATTACTTTATTCATTGGAAAACTAACAGCATATCTACATTAAATTCAACCTATGTATAATATGATAACTAAGCTAATTACAGTTGTTTATGAAAACTCTACAATGCTAAATGGGCGATAGAACATGTGAAAAAACTAACAACGGCAACACAGGATAACTCCAAAGACTACACAATCAGATCTAATCTAAAATAGATTAGATTTTCGTAAGACACTAAAAGGAAATTGTTTGACTTGGTATGGACATGCTATGAGTAGGCATAAATCACATATTACTAGGAGAGTGATGAATATGAAGATTGATGGATGGAAAGTATTAGGTTGAGCAAATTAAAGATGAACAGATTCTATGAAAAATGGCATTAGCGAGAAGGGTGTGACTGATTTGTTGACGGTTGATAGAGGGGAGTAGAAGAAGAAGCTATCCCAAATGAACTGGGGGATCATGTCAAGAAGATACCCCATACTATTATTATAACAATTTTGTTTCCCAGGTAACATCCACCCGTACGATGGGTTCAGCCGAGTCGTCACTAGAAGACCTGACGCTGACTCCGCACGGACTAGACCTGTCCCTCCCCGACTGCAAGATCATCGCCAACAGGAACGCCAGGCAAGAGAGAGAATTCAAAAGGTAGATATAGCTCATCCTTCATTCATTGATCATCGTAGCAGACATCATTGGAATGTTTCACTCGATGAGTGTATTCTAGGTTTTATCTTTTCAGTTTTGAAATAGGTATACGTTTGTGGATCTGCCCGACTACTCTATTGACTGTTAGATCAATTCTCGCTTTGCACGTATGCTGTGTACGATAGTTAATGATTTCAGTGTCTTGTAATTGATTCTGTGTTACGTTTTAGACAAAGGATATATCGGAAGTAGTAATTCGTATTTTCATAAAAATTGCGACGCGTGCCAAAAATGATAGCACATATTGGGCTGAACTAATCAAGAATTAAACGGCGCAATGCTACCTCGGCCGCTGATTTCGTAAACTACAATGGCAGACTATTGCGTGACTAATATTTCTCCCATGTCTCGGCCACTAGATGTCTCCATGAACAATATTGCCAACGGCCTCTATATCAATATGTATTTGAGTTTGACAATGAAGAAGAACCTGTTAAAATGATGAAATTCGTAATAGTCACTATGGCAGATGTCACTTTTGACAGCCGACCTAGAATATTCTGTACGTAGAGGTTCATAGATTATGATCTCTTGGAGCATAATTCCAGCGTAAAAATTTCTGCGTCTGCGTTTCCTGCGTAAAAATAGTACTTTGGGAATTGATTACTCAGTGCATGTTTTGATATTATTCGCATGGCATACGCTCGAAATATTTCACTTCCCATTCATTACTAATTTGTTATCAACCAAACCTACTCCATTTTAATGCTAATGCTTATACGCACTAACAAAAGACCCCTGTACAGGTATTTCGTGAACGAAGGCACGTCCAAAGACCTGTCGAAAGTGAGCAAGGATATCCGTCACGAGAGGGAGAGCTACCGGGAGCTGACGGGACGGTACATAGAGAAGCCAGACTCAGTGCCGGTCAAGGATACGCATTTCTCAGACTTGTCCAATAAGGAGAACAATATTAAGAAAGAGAAGTACGGATAGCTTACAATTCCAATATCAATTAGGTCTGTTAAAGATGTAACCAGTTATAGAATGGCACTCAAACTTGCTGAAAGCTTACTATGATATAATTTTTTTATTTATTTTACAGTATCTTCAATATTATCTCTTGATTATACCAAACATATTAACGTATAATTAATTTAGTTTTGTGAGTAATTAAGATTTTAGTAGAAGTCTATTTTGATATTCAACAAGTCATGGATAATTTTGTAATTTATGGCTAACGTTACACCTTAATTACGGATACAATTTTTATGTGCCAATAAGGCTCTACTTAAAATGTTGCAGCCATTTTGGGACAGGACAGATGACCTGACTACGATCGCTGGAAAGGCTGGATGCGGACCTCATCCAACTGATCCTTATGGAGATCAATGGAGGAGGCATATGTCCAGAAGTGGATGTCCTATGCCGGAGATGATGAATATGTAGATAAATAGCTTGAGTTATAATTTAAAAATTTTATAACTGGTTTTTATCTGTCCTTAATTTAGGACGTAAGTCATAGAGATCTCCGATATTTAGCTGCTGGAAAACACTCTTAGCCTTACTGACAGATTTTTGATTTTGAACTTTAGTTTAGACGGCAATTTGAGTGTGTTTAATCTGATCAGATACATATTCACTTATACCCGAATCATTGCTTCAGAACCAGTAAAGACATAAAAATGAAGATCAAGCGGTCGGACTCAGGAAGAAGCGAAGGTGCCGCTAAGATCCTCGTCGGAGCCAAGGTGATAATCGTGGAGCCGCTCGGAGTATACGACTGCATCAACCTCGGGAGGAGAATAGACGTCCAGTGGCCCACCGAGTACCAGAGAAGCAGGGGAGGTAGGAACTTCTGGGGCAGCTGGGTTCCACTAGCTGGTATGGATGGAGTGGTACGTTTCAATTTGATTTATCTTCTTGTGTTGGTTATCATTATCGCTGTAGGTCGTGATACTCATGTTGCCATGCCACGGAGCGAAGCCATCTGTTACTGTCGCCCTTAGCTGCTTCCCCTGGACGCTGCTAGTGACCTTTTTTAATACTTTATAGATCTAGCGTTTGATCACTATCTCACTTGATGGTCAGTGACTTATGTGGTCGGATATGTAATCACACTAGACCTCGTGTGTTTCAAAACTGACTACTCATCACTGCTTAAACTATTTATGGCTAGAATATTCCAAAATCATCCGGCGACTAATTTTTGATAGTTATCTCTATTTAATTATTGGCTGTAAATAAATGTATGAATAATAAATAAATAGTTATATCTATACTAGTGGTCGCCTAGCGGTCGAAATTAAAAATTAAATTAAATATATTTTTAGTTTTAAGGTTCTGTTTATAAATACCTATATGACCTTATTTAAATAAGAGCCGTGGAGACAGTTCAAATGAAATCGGTATTCATAAGATATATTAAAAAAAAGCACTTTCCACTGTATTTATATTTCTTTCACTTTGTTAAAATGGAAAAAGGGAATCAAACAAATAAAAACCGGTCCTATATTCACTGTTATTGCAGGTGGTCCACAAGTGGACGCCCAACGCGCGCGAGCCGAAGCTGCGCTCGCACGTGGACAAGAGCATCCTGCTCGTGCAGATCGAGGACAAGTTCGTGCCCATCGCCGAGACCTGCGTCCAGGACCTGGGGGATGAAGTATGACGATTGCGGGAATGGTGAGACGACACTAATATTACTTTTTACTTTTATAATCATAATACACATGGAGATATATAGATCCAAATAATACTATCGTTTAGACATCGGCTAGTTTCGATATGACACATCATCATTTCAGCCACGTCCACTGTTGGACATATCCTCCATACCCTCCCCCATTGATATCCACAAGGACCGGTTGGAAGCGGTCCTCATCTAGCTGTTTCCTGCGATCTTAGTCAGGTCTTCTGTCAACCTTGTCGGTGGCCGTCCTATGCTGCGCTTGTCAGTCCGTGGTTTCCATTCGAGAACGTTTAGACCCCAACTGCCATCAGTTGTTGATTCTATGTGCCCTGCCCACTGCCAATTCAACATGGTTATTCACACTACACATGACTAAACAAAACAAATGTGATAGACACAACCACGCGCAGCTTAAATAAATTAAAATATCATACTAAAGGCGAAGGTTTGTATGTTTGTTACTCCTTCACGGTGAAACGACTGAAGGGTTTTTCATATTTTTTTTAATTAAGACACTTATCTAGTTTTATACTTTTCTAGTCGTATATTAGTGTATATAAATATGGGCTATTGCTAATCCGATTATATTAAAAGATCTATAAATCTAAATAGTATCGATCGGGCTGGTTTTCGATTATTGTAAATTGTAAAAAAAGCAAACCCCTAAATATATCAACAGTAGACACTAAACTCCTAAAGCCACGTTATGGTTTCATCAGCGTATAAGAGATGGCGCTAAATCGCTATCTTTTAGCTACATCACCCAGGTACTGTACTATTGCATTACTGATATATTACGAGTGTAACGAGTTATGTTTGTTTCAGGCGAATGCGGGAAAGGTACTGGTGATGAAACACTGAACCCAAGTTAGTGCTCTTCATCTCTACAGCGTCGTCTGCATCGCCGACAAAATTGAACTTTATTAAATAGTGATAGTACACAAATTACATTGGATATTTATAAACTTAGAATGCGAGCGTGGGCCTTATTACGAGGTAATACGAATGTGATTGTAGACAGGTTGTTTTATGTTCCTTTGGTATGTTTGATGCTATTCTTCCCAATGATTATGAATCTACTAATATGTAAATAAATGTAAAAAATTATATAAATTAGTTAGGAAAATTGGATACACTGTAAAATTAAATTCATCCCTTGCTTGTAAAAATAGTTACAGGGTGACATCAAATGCAGTCAGTGATAGCTCTCTTAGAACAAAGAAGTTGGTAATGATTCTGTTCTTCAATCGTACTAACTAAAATTATATACAACTATATTCTATATTACGGTTACGATAAAGTGCAAATTAGTATGATACTTGGTTGCTCGCAGACCATAATCGGCCCTTAATCGTGAATGTGTTCAATTGCGCCAAATCAATAACGAACCAATTTTAACTCAGTATCTACATGCCAGTTTGAATTCTACAGTAAGATGCTTAGAGTTAAAAATGTTCCATATTTTTTTTACTACTAAAATGATATTTTTTATGTGTACATTTGTCCTATGTAATTTATATCAACATGTAAATTGTTATTCTCCCGACGTGTTAAGGCGCAACGTTTTTCATACTAAACTGTTTTATTATTGCTGAACTTTTTACTTAGTTTCTAAACTGGACATTCATTTCCACAGTGTAATTAACATCGTTCTAATTTAGGTTTTTATAGCCACAAATCAATTTTATGTTACGTCTGGAATGTTTTTCTTAGCGCCATCTACCTTTAATTGTATTAACTATTAATAGGACTGATGGAACAAAACTGGATAAAGAGGAGGCACAGGCTTAGATGGCAAAGCGACAGGACGGTATCGTGTGGTTGGATTCAAATCCCAAAAGTTATCTAATTTTTCTTTCAATAACTTAAACATAAGTTCCGCCTAGTATGATGTTGATGCTTCATAATGAATAATAAAAAAAACTACAAAATCAATTATGTAATCAGTGTTGGAAAACATTTTTTATTTTTTATTTATCAACATTCACACAAGGTCTTCAGATCCCAAACTAGGCAGAGCCTGTACTATACTAACCTGATGACTGATATATATACTTATATACATATACACACCCAGACACAGGTCAATCAGACATGTTCATACACACAAATGTTTGACCTGTCCGGGAATCGAACCCGGGACGAGCGGCTCAGAAGGCAGAGTGCCACCAATTGCGTCAACCAGTCGTTACAGTTACATTATAATTAATAATAAAGTTTAGTATGAAGAATGTTGCACCTTAATTGTAAATTTGTAGAAATGTGAATATCTTAGTTGTCCAAATGTTGCATCGATTGTATGTAACGTAGAAAATGATACACCACAGCTTTAAATATGCGTCAATAGAATTATTATGTAAATACATTTTGTAAATATTGTATCATAAATTACCATAAACAATGTATATTCGTCTCTTTTATTGTAATTGATTCGTATGCATTAATACGTGTAAGTAGAATACTTTTTTTTATTTTTGTTATTTTTTTTTTGTCTCTTTGTTTATATTTTAAAATCGCTCCCAAATATAAAAGATAGTCTTCTTCGAGACCAAATCGTGTATGTATGAATAAATTATTTATTTAAAAAAATGTTCTGTCTATTTAAGCTGAGGACATACCTCGAGGAAGACGCAGTAAATTTCAAAACTAATGTCAAATTTAAACAATTCTAAAAATACATATATTAAACCGCATAAGTGATTTTTTCATAAGTTTTCAATGTCTCGAGTGTGCTCCTCGGTTTATTAATGTTGTTAGTTATATATACTGTGCGTTTTATGTATACTTATATGATGTTTATGAAAAAATCAGATAAAGAACTCTAAAAAGTGTTGTGTTTCACGAATTTAAAGGGGGAACAAATTCTATGAATGAAGTACAGGTTATGTGTGTTATAAATGTATGTATCTATCCACGGAATTGCGTTTCTAATGCGGTATTTGAAAAAGTATTATGATTTCTGACGCTATTATTACCATGCCCATAAAAAGCCGGTAAAAGTACATACTTCTAAACTTTATTTCGTAGTACATGCGATATCCCTAGAGAGCCCGTAAACATTCTAGGTCGAGCGTGATTACATCTTTGACCACATCGTCACTGACCATCAAGTGGTATAGTGGTCAAATAAAGTATTTAAAAAAACAGTCACTTAACACTTTTAAGTCCTAATTCCAACCGATAAATAAGATTGGGTAATTTCAAACATTTGAATCTAATATTTCATAGAAACAATAAGGTCAATGGTTTATAATAAATAAATTCTTCTTTTTTGTTTTTTATATCTCACATTCAAATCCCGCGCTCTAGGATTCCCTGTGTCGCGGGAGGCATGGACACACAATCACATCCCACAAACTACCAAGACCCGGGACAAATATCCATGCTCATCGCTTAATGTTTGCCCCTGCCGGGATTCGAACCCAGGGCCCCGGAGATTCAGAAGTCATGTCTTTGACCACTGAGCCACGGCGACAGTCTTTATTTCCAAAAAAAAGTTAATTAGCATTACAGTAACACTACTTAACCCTACAAGTAATATTTAAGTCTTTTTCAAAGTCTAAGGGTACACTTTCAAATACCGTGGTAACTGTTCATACAATATTATACTTCAAGGTTGAGTTTTTTTAATTGGCTTTAATTGTCATCGTTTACCAACCTTCTATAATTACACGCACTGTTCCCCTAGTCGTTATGTATTTACTTGTATTAAAGTTCTATGCAGTCTCCAGTAAATCGCTTACCATATCTGTTTTAATATAATATTTTTTACATCTTTACACAGTTTTGAGTTTTGGAATAATTTATCGATGGAGTTATCCCGTTCTCGGTCAAGTATGTATTAGAGTCTGAGCAGAAAGTGGACCGTCAAAATATTTGATGGCGCCAATGATGTTTTACTAAAGATGACGTATATTCATACTGCGCGGTGTTCAGATTTTGTTCCTATACGACATAAACATGCTTACTGCGACAGATAATACGGTACAAAGATATAGAAAAGGATAGCTATATGCTTACTTGCGCTTGAAATACGCGTCGTAATCAAAATTACTACAATTGACTTAATTTTGCCGCCTCAGTTTCCGCGCGCTTGTGCAACATCTACCTCATATAAACATATAATATCATTGGATGGCGCGGCTGTGTTTGATTAATGTGTTTGTTAACTTGACAACACTGATACGTCATTATTGTGAGATTGTTGCATCTTGATACTGTTAAAATTCTATTAAATATTTGTCCATTATTTCTTTTTGTGCTATAAATTTATACATAAAATTTGTATTGTTAGCTCCATTTTACGACATGACTCTTCCAAGTTCTCTTTTCGCTCAAACTCTGTTTGCGTCTTTTTCAAATATTGCATATAATTTCCTAAATTGTGCTAAAAATCTATTTCATTTTTTCTAATGTCTCCTTCGGTTACCGATTCACATAAATGATTTTTTGACATCATTTCGTATGAAGATTTTTGTTATGCAAAAGGATTGAAAATATTAAATTAAATATACAATATTGTATATTCAGATCATCTTTAGTTTTGGGTCATAGATTATTTGTATTGTGTAACTCACGACGACGCCGATTCCGGCCTCTATTTATATAAGCAGACTTGGTAAATGATTCACTACGAGACGTTTAGAACTGTGCACTATGCATGACACAACATTTGTGTCTGTACAGCCCGTCTGCGTTTTCAAAATGTTATATACTAGCAGCGCCTGCGATTTTACCCTCGTGATGATGACGAAAAGTAGCCTATGCGTCAATCCAGGGTCTAAACTATCTCCATACCATTCATCGAAATCGGTGTAGCCGTTTGAGCTTGAAGAAGTAACAAATATACACACAAACTTTCGCCTTTATAATACTAGCAGGATTCTTCATAAAATATATTCTAATTTTGGTTAAAGTGGTATATATTCTAAAGTTCATTATGCTGTTAAAGTCTTATATGTTCGCCACTAAGCGTGAAAGTCCTCGAGAAGTACTATTTACTCAAGGAGGGCGGTGAGCCACCGAACCGAATGTAAAGTTTGTGCGAAAAGAGAACGGTCGTGGCGTAAAATAGAACTAACATACATTTTATTTATACATTAACCCCCTTACTTATAAACGTTGAATAACCTCTGAATAGTTATTCAGTGTTTTGTCTTTGTCGCTTATATGACAGTTTGACGTTGAAAGAACGGAACAAAACACTTACGAATCGCAGCTTATTCAACGTTTATAAGTAAGGGGGTTAAAGCATAAAAATACGAATGGCAAAAAAAAAAAATTACTAGCATTTAAACAGTCATCAAGATGTTACAATTTCACAGTAATGCCGTGCAATGTTGTCATATGACAACACAGCAGCGCCCTCAATATTAAGACTTCTCTTTCTGCACAGACTCTATAAAGCAACGCCCGGTTGTCAAACCACATTGAAAGCACTTTGAGGCCAATCTGCATTAATAAGCGTCTGTGAGCTGTGAGGCCAAGTTCCAGCAGTTGGCACTTAATGTGATGATTACGGTTCGCAATTAAAACATTTCTTTTCGAGAAGACCTGAGGAATCCTTCACGGCGACTGCTGCAGTTGGTTGATCACGCTTGACTCTTCCGCGGCTTCCTCGCTCCGAACCCACGCTTGAAACAAAAAGAGAAGAAGATAACTCATCATTTATTTCTAGTTATAAATTTGTTTTGTCATGAAAACGCGGACGGACGGACAAAAGTTATATATTCTCAAGTTGCCTTAATATATTTTAGACTGATTTTTTATAAACGTGAGCGTGTCTAAACCGATATTATATATCATATATATAATTACTGTTATGGCATAATGCAATTGATGTTCTTGAATCTATCGTTTAATCTAAGAACAACAGTGTACTTACCATTCGAAATTGGCGGTTTACACTTTACTACAATTATTCTAGAATGATAATGTAATACATTCCTCGTTTTGTGTCCCCTAATTGTTAAATTAATTAAAATATATCTTAAACGGACGGTAAAATTAAAAAGATAATAGAAAAATATGCGCATTGCCGCTATAACGGGTCGCTGAAAGTTCATGAAATTGCAACGAAAATGGCATGACTAGAAATGAAATGATTTCAATAAATTGTATGTTAAAGGCATTTCACATTAAAATCAAGTGTTTGCCGACTTTAGTCGTACTTTTACGAGCAATGAGTAAAGGTCTTAAATAGAATGGAAAACAAAAAAGCGCGTAAACAAATTTGAAATGGTGGAATTGAGGCATTTGCGGCCAATTTTAGGTACCTACATTTGCACTTTTGCCCAAAGGCTTGAAAATAAGCTGAAAACAAATGTTAGCTTTCCACATTATTTTTAGGCAAAAATAAAACAAAATGCACGTAGGTAGGTATTTCATGAACTTTTTCCTTATACAAATTCAAAAGAGTTGCATAAAATTATAACGGGTATTTTCCAATCGTCAAGTACCTTTATATTTTCATTTTAAAAAATACTTTGCTTTTTATAGAATTTTAAATTATTTTGAAATAACAATGTGAAATTTAGAGGAAGGCACAATCCGTCCACGACCATGTGTTTCCTATACTTTTTGTAGATACTATATTATTTATAAATTAATTTGAGTAAATGTATGATGTCAAGTGTAAGCCGCCGTTGAACTGTTTGTTAAATAATGAATGTCAAAATTAACCACGATTAAAATGGTACATGGACTTTGTTTGTTTTATTTTTAGGCTTCCACAAATAAAAGGATATATAAGAATATATATGTTATAAGAATAAAATATATATTCTTATAGGAAACGAAGGAAAACAATAATTACCTAACGAAGTTGAAAAAATTCGTATTCTTTCAACTAAAGTGAACCTCAGTAATTTTTGAGTCCTAGTCCAGAAAAATTATGACCCATATAGTGCCCGTGGAGTTCGGAAGTGAATTATTTCATATTATGAATTTAATGAGAACTGACATTTCAAGAACTCGCGCCCATTCACACACACAATTCGTTCCGATTTGCTTTCGAGCGTCATCACTGTCAGTACTAAATTCATTCCGGAACAGCTAAATCCTTACGTACGATCGTATGCACTGTGAGCCTAAAATGAAAAGCACCCTAGCTGGACAGAGGAACTGACTAAGATCGCAGTAAAAGTCTGGATGCGGGCTGCTTCCATCTGGTCCTTGTGGAAATAACGGGGGAGGCATTTGTCCAGCTGTGAACTTCCTATGGCTGAGATGATGAAGAAGAATTGAAGATCAATAGATATGTAACGTTTACTCGTGATTTAATCAAGAGGTATAAGGATAAAGTAGGATATAATGGAATTAAAAATACTTATTATAGATTTGGCAACGAAAAATTTCAACTGCGTGTGAGCTTTAAGTCTGCTGAACAATGATATATGTTTATATGAGATAGATGTGGCACAAGCGGGCGGAAACTGAGGCGGCAAAATTAAGTCAATTGTAGTAATTTTCATTGCGACGCGTATTTCAAGCGCAAGTCTAATCATATAGCTATCCTTTTCTATATTGTTTGTACCGTATTATCTGTCGCAGTAAGCATGTTTATGTCGTAAAGAAACTAAATCGGCACCGCGCAGTATGAATATACGTCATCTTTAGTAAAACATCATTGCTGCTGAAAAAATGAAAAGCCATTTAAAATTACATCGAGTAGGTACCGTCGAGTCTAGGTATCTCTAGCAATTATATCAGATTGTGCCCTGAAGCCTCTGATCGCCGACATTATACGATTTATTCGTAATTTCATAATTAGATACATACATATTTGTTCCTACGATAATTCGTAATAAACGCTGGAAAAATTTTTCATGTATAATTTGCATGAAATATTTTTCCAGCTTTTATTTGGGCTTTATTGCATGTGCAATTGTGCAACTATCATTCATTTTATCGCATTAGGAAAGTTTGCATTCAACCATTTAAAATTTATTACATTATGGGTTACGAGAACTTGCCATTTGGTTACAAGAAAACCTTTTCACGCTACACAAGCTTGATGAGATTTATCGGAATAGATTTCTTCGCCATATCCGATAGCTCAATAATAAGATTATTCTTGTTTAACATATTTTTCCTACCGTTCACATGTGTACAGTTGAGTTTATTATCTAAAATAACAGCTGACAACTTTTTGGAAGGCGCTCGGATTGCGCCGGTATCTGTAATGTTCGTTTTAGGTAAGTAAAACTCACTCATCTAAACATAATTATAAAGATGAACGCCTTCAATCAGTGCGTAGTACTTAGGTATACTCTTATGATCTACGGCGCAAGGACGTGCATACTTTTACCGCGATTTAGGTGCAGTCCATTAATATTGGAACCATTAGTTAATTTGTGTTAAATGTATTTTTATCGAGCTTTTAATATTCGACTTATCTAGGAAGTGGCCTAGCAGTGTAACAGGATTACCCTAGTATGCTGCTAAGTACTAAAACGATTCGTATATGGTAATATGTTTTTTATTAATCTTATACTTCCTAAAGATAAATCGTACTATTTCTGTTACTGTCTTAAGAAATCCATTGAGACTCTGTATTCTTTTGATGTATAAATTTTTCACTCGCTTTACTTTAATAAATGAATAAAGTAAAAACTCACCCTCGGGCTGATTTCCATGTCAGTTTCATGTCGCTCAATGAGCTAAATATGATATTTAAAAGGCCTATTTTTGGAATTTCAGTAGTTCTTTTTTAAATCTATCTCATTAACGCCCTGTGGTTTCATGCCCGTGGTGATAAAAAACGGTGGTGATAATGATGATGATGATGATGAAAACTAGATCAGTTTTTGATTCCAGAGTGAAAACTACCTCCATACCAAATTTCATCCAAATTGATCCAGCAGTTTGAGCGTGAAAGCGTAAACAACTCATATCACATTTATAATATTACTAGCTGTGCCCTGAAATGGTACTTGACGATTTTGGTGTCTACCCATCATCCTGCGGGATCATTCAATACTTTCGAGATAAAAAGCCTATGTGTAGCCAGGGTAACATAATTCCAAATTTCATTTCATATGGACAGGATTTTTTAATTTGAAATTTTATATTCAACATGCAAACGACAAACAACAAACGACACACAAACCTTGGCCTTTATAAACATTCGTGTGATATAAATTAATAGCAGTAAGGATCTACGTTATTTGATGCAGTACCTACGTCTAATTTTATTCACAGATGTAATAAAGATGTCAACTGCGCTTTGGAATAAAAATGAAATTAAGAAAATGTTCATGGAGATTGGTGAGCTGTGGCCGAGAGGGCTGACCGCTGATGATGAAAAGTTGCTCATTATGAAGAGCTGGACGCGGTGGATTGGTGTTCTTCTAAATAGTGATGATATGAATTATTAAAAGCCCAAGCATTTTAATAAGAATGAATGAAATTACTCGCAACTTTCTGCTTAATTTTATGAAATTGAGGCAATATGTATCTACATCTACAATAATATTATAAAGGGGAAAGATTTGAATTTTTGTACCTATGTTTGTAACGAATAAACTGAAAAGCTTCTGTACCGATTTCAAAAATTATTTTAGAATTCTACATGATCACTTAGTAACATAGGCTAAATTATTATTATAAAAATTCATTATATTATTATACAAAATAGGGATCCGTACTTTCATGTTTTGGTATAAGTAGTATTGTTTAGATATGGTCGTAATTCTGTTAATCACACAAAATGGCTAAGATACTGAAAAATAAAATAAAGTACTGTATATATTACATTACATTATATAGTCCTAAAATTAGAATTCGTGTTAGTCCTTATCCTTACATATACTTACACGTACATATTGAACATGTAGAAACTATAATCGTGGAATGTAAGATAGTTCTTAAAAGGTTACAATAAAATCCAAATTAGTACGACACTCGACACACAAGTGATTAACAGAATTAGGGCCAATTATCTCTAATTCATTCTGATGTGTGCTCAATGAAATACGGACTATCGCAGAATGAGTCGTTTATTGTGAGCCCAACATGACATACAGATATTGACGGTGCGGTGGATGTTATTTAAACATAAATTGAGGGTACTCAAACATTACACATTCATCATTCATTCATCGCAGCCATAGGACGTTTACTGATGGACATATGCCTCCTCATATAGGGGGGATTTGCCAATACTCGACACGCTTGGCAGGCGGGTTGACGTGCGCCGTATGATTTCCTATCCTCAGAAAGCGCTGCTATCCACATTCTGGTACGTGATCCCTCAGCCGACTCTTACTGCACCCGCGGGAAGAGATGGGGAGTACTATTCTAGGCCGGTACCACCACGGTACTTGTCTCTAATATTAGAGTTTAATTCAATAGCGGGTAGTTTCAGTCGCCACCAAATAACGCGACAATTTATATTACCTACACTACCCTTACTTTAACAAAGTTATCTAAGTTCAGTATTGATATTATACGTAAGTGTCCAACTAATTTGTTTTTTACCGTAACTATATGAGGATAATCCTGGTTTTAAAGAACTTCTAAATCCAATGATATCTTATCTTTTGAATTTTAGTCCATATTTCTTTGAGTGCAGCATTGGCCGGCCCACCACCAGTCAGCAGCGAGCGTTATAGGCCTACCATACCCTCAAGTCATTCCATGTTCATTACTGAACATCAAACGAGATAATAGCCAAACGCTAGATCTATACTGTAGGTAGGTACTTATAAAAATCTATTCTTATTCTTTTTTAATAAGCCATCCCAATTCCGACTGTTTCAGTTGCTTACATCTACACGCTAGTGAATCTGACACTGTTCGAAATAACGCCTATGCTAACGACTTGCTACAACTTGTACGTTGGGGTGGAGAGCTACGAGTTCCCCTTCGCTTTGGTCAACCTTTGGGAAGTCAATTCCACTGGCGTCTTCCTCATCACTTATCTATGGGAGATATTGTCGAGTATAGATATTCTATATATTACACAGTTTCATATTACTTCAAGGCTGAGAGCGCAGAACGAATTTCTTAGTAATCTTTAGACGTCCTAATTTGTTATTCAATCGAATCTTTATGAAATTTGTCCAAAGTCTAGTTCAATCCAGTGTGATTTTAAGGTAGAGAAACGGGTAACACAGACCAGCATCTATATATAAGCAATTCTATCTAGATAAAAGAAGAAAAAAAAGACTAAAAACAATTGGAGGTTCAATTTTAACCAACGATTCGCACCAGGATTGATGGGAAGGCCAGTGAAAGAACTGCATGGAACGATTTAGGAGAGGCCTACGCCGTAAAGGCGAATAGCCTAGCATGATTGTACTTATATAATTATAATAGTTACAAGTATATAGTTTGATAGAGTAAGTAAAGGTGTCTCAAAGAGTGGACTTTTTCATTCAAAATAAAAACACAAATTTTATCAGAGTTGTGATATTTTTATTGGATTGTAAAGAAGGCATGTTTCGATTAAGTATGGAATAAAATATCCTTCAAAGGGCCCATGGCTCTGATGACAGGACGTTACTATTCTCATGACTTTTTGAATTGTCACAGAGATGTGGCTGTATCTCACCAATGACGCCTTGGATCTCGGATCTGAGCTTAGGAATTGTTTTTGGTTTATTCGCATAAACGTGAGATTTCAAAAAACCCCAAAGAAAAAATATGCACGGCGTTAAATCGCACGATCTCTGTGGCCAGTTTTCATCAGAATTTATTGGCTACAATTGGCCTAATTGTCTACATACTTACATGTGGTGATGGCTGAGATGATGATGATGATATGTATATATATTTGATCAAATGACTCCTCTTCAACCTCTTTTTCATTGCAGCCGTACCTTCTCAACTTTGCCTCTACGTACCTTATGATCTGCTAATAGTGGCCATCACCTCTGATGTTAGCATTCTATTTCGTCTTCTTCAAATAGACCTGGAAAACGCAGTTCAACCTTACGATGGAGATAGAGGACGCAGATGGAATCTAAACATCTCAGATTCTGACAGTTTTGAAAAAATAGTTCGGATTGTGGAGGATCATCAAAAATTGCTCAGGTAGTAATTCATGATTTGAACGCAAGTCTCGTTCGAGTCCTTGTTAATATATTTGTAGGCATTTTTATTTCATACTACCCTCACTTATTGACACAAATTGAATAACACGTGCTACCTATCTTCTTTTAGTTCACAAATCGAGTAGGTACTAGCAAAACTTCTTTTATGTTTGAGTGTTTCACACGCTCCGACATATTTGTCAGCAGGATTGGACATTATCTATTTATCCAACCGTTTGCACTATAACACGAGATGCGGATGTTTTAAGAAGACGTGCCTATGTCATTGCAAAGGCTCGCGGGGGTGTTTATGCAGAAGGGGCGAGAGAAATTATGATGTGGGTTGATTTCAAATATTACAAAATGTGCTTTATTGCAGGCTGTTGTGCTATATAGGCTCAAAAATATATGAGTAATCAAATATTTACTTTTTTTGTTTTTTCTGGTGAAAACAGTTCGCGCGCATTTGTCGATACCGCGAGAATTTCAGATAAAGGAAAAATATGGTAGTACGAAAATATTTTTTCACCATTATATAAGCAAGTGAAATAAAATTTATCAAAAGTGGGATTTTTTAATAGATTTTAAACAACGTAATGACTGAACTGTTTCTTATGGCCAAAGAGGATAAGAAAAAAAGAAACATTAAAGTTAGCTGAACTAAAAAATAGCTGACCTGGCGATCCTGGTATTGCATTGTCATCGGTATTTGATGACTGTTACCTACACACTTGGTTATGGTTATGTCTTTATTTATGATTTATGGGTCAAGCGTTTGATCTGATCAGTTAACTCACTTGATGGCCAGTGACGATGTGGTCGAAGATGTAGGTAATCATGCTAAACCTGGCATACTTACTGGCTCTCAAGGACTGCTGCCTGAACACACTGTGTTTGGTGACAGTGTTTCAAACTTGAAAGTGGTAGCTAACCAGGCGGGTACTCAAAAGTACCCCCTACCACCTTACTGGGAATTTGATAATGGTGTTACCTTCACCGGAAGCTCAAGCCGTTGGTAGGGCTTGAGCTTGAACCAAACCAGTTTCCCGTAGTTCGACCTCCACCGCTGAGTTATAATCGCTTCAAATCGCTTCGCGTGTTAAAAAAAAACTCACGCCTCATGTAACTAATGGATGTCTTCTATTACAATTCTGCTAGTTTAGCTGCTTGTATTAAACTATTTTAATTTTGTATTACAGAATCGCAGATCAAATGAGCAACATTTTTAGCTTAGTTATCTTCATTCACGTGGCGTTCTCAGCTGTTGTGATTTGTTTCTTTATGTTTTTGACTATGGTGAGTTTTTTTCCCTTATTTTAGAAATGTGTTACATTGATATTTTAACAAATCTGGAATAATGCCATTTTTTATTTGTATGTTATCATTTGTATTTTTTTCAAATGCTCTGACATGACAGAGCTGCATGTGCACGGGGAAGGCACCTCCTGTGCACCTTATTCATCTTTTATAACTCCATACACACGTATATAAGTATTCTTCCTACACTCTCACCATTAGATTTATCATAAACGCCCGTCTGTTAAGAGAGACCTGTTTTTTTTCAAAATGTATCTAACCTGTTTTACCTGCCTATGCTGCAAATCCCAATAACTGTTATTTGCGTAGGTACTCGCTGCATTTGATACTTATTTTTTTATCCATTATATGCCTTTTATAATTTTGTTGTGATTTAGGTATTTCTCTATTTTATTCCATAGTTTTATAAGAATCAAGTTAAAGTTAAGTAAATTGAATTGGTGTTTCATATTGGAAGAAGCTGAAACCCACAACACAGGATAATCCTAGTGTAGGAGGGAGTAGTCTAGGGATCTGCAAAGTTTTTGGGTCCACTAGCTGCGCCCCACCACGGGTTGAAATTATTCGATTTTTGTGCCTTCCCGTCATCCCACAGGAACATGAAATATTTTCGGGAAAAGGTACTATTATATTTCTATGTGTTATTCCAGTGTATAAGCTATCTTCATTCCAAATTTCATACATATCCATTCCGTGAAGGCGTAATAATATAAGTACATACATACATATACAAACCACAAACTTTTGCCTTTATGTATAATGTGATTCTTTTGTATTTAATTTCAGTTATCTATGGTTCTAGTATTTAGACTACTGTATTTATATTTAAAATCAAATCAAAATCAAATCAAATCGTTTATTTGCGAATATAGGTAGCACAATAGTTGGTAATTAAATGGTTATGATCAGCTATATTCTGCCATTTGGCGTGCAAATATTAAGGAGGTAAAATATTAAATCATCATCATCATATCAGCCATAGACCGTTTATGTAGGCTACCCCCATCGATCTCCACAAGGACTGGTTGGAAGGGGCCCGAATGAGTGTAAGTCTTTGCACCTGATCTCCAGAGTAGTTTAGTCCTTCCTTGGTTCGGGATGAGGGCTCGGTTTATTAATCCGTGATCAGGCGCGTTCTCTGTTTCTTCTAGGTAAGTATTCCCTGTTTCAGGTTTTCGGTGGATTCGTGGATACCATAGCCAACTTGCTCTCTGTGTTGAATATGGTGTTCTCCATGTTCCTGCTGACCTTGTCTGGACAACTATTGAGTGATACGGTAACGAATAAGAAAGGAGTTCAACAGACATATAGCATACGATCACAATAGATGTCATAGATAATTCGATCACCAATATATTTATTTTACAATACCTTCAGTAAAATATGGTTTTAGGCATAACTACATAGATTAGGTACAATACCATACAATACAAACTCTATATCGCAAACCATACAAAAGAAACAGGAATAAAAATTGTTACATTATACATATTATAATAATCGGCGGTCTTATCGCTAATGCAATCTCTTACAGACATAGATAGAAAAATAGAACGCTTTATTGCAACACCATAAATTCCTACAACTGACAAGACTATTCTTACAACGGGTAATTACAACAATACATAGTAATACAACGTACTTTTATAAATAAATACTTATTTAATTTTGTACAAATATTTAAGTCCTTAAATGTAAAGGAAAAAGGAGAATTGAAGGGAATGTTAGTGCCTTCCTTATCGTCTCCCTTAATAAGTCCCATAAGTATCTACCTGTAGGTACTTAGGCTGCAGTGCGAAAGGCAGCAAAGATTTGCCATTTATTGCAAATCCCGTGGTTTACCGAATCAATGAGAAAAAAGGGGAGAGAGTTTCCGAACAAGGTTTTACCTTTGCCCGCAAATTATTGAAACAACACATATGGTATTGCGCACATTTGCGAATACTTTGGCGGCTTGCCAAATAAAACCTGAAATGTAGCTATCTGTTATTTTCAAATTGAAAATAGTTAGCTAAAAATGACAAGTGAAACAGCAATATGGGTTGATATTGTGGTTGTGAGGTGGATGGCTCAATGTTCATAAATATATTATGTTTTTTTTCTTTACAATTCAATAATCTGAATGTTCTAATAATCCGGCAACCCCTAGTTTTCAATAGTGCCGGATTAGTGAGACTCTAAATTACTTATTTTCGTATTACTTGTTTTCAAATTTGCCTAAGCTCGTATTACCTTGAAACTGCTGTCGACAAAAGTTTCGGAAATATACCTACCTATACTAGTAGATAAGACATAAACCATTGCTAATATCCTTTTGTAAATGTGTACCTACCTTCTCATTGTTCGAACTACTTAGTTCAGGGTAGGTATTGAAGGTACAATGAAACAGCCCATTACATATTTCAGAGTTCTAGCGTTGCAGACGCCGCGTACCAATGTTTGTGGTATGAAAGAGACACGAAAGTAAAGAAACTTGTCCTTTTTATCATAACCAGGTAAGGTTGTACTAAAACATGAATCTTCTAAAACATAAAATTATAACTACAAATTGTCATCATATCAGCCTTTGAGAGTATGGTTCATAATCCCCACAATGACGAAGGCGGGTTTGATAGTCTAATAGTTCACTTTAAAAACCTTCATTGTTTAGAATGTGAACAGCTTAGTTAGATACTCAAGTAAAAAAGTTGCATTTTATATGATTGCAATACCTATGATAGATATTTACGATAAATATACTTGATACCAATAGAGTAGGTAAAGCAACATTATACAAAATTTAATAACTTTTTTATTGCTTAACTTAATTTATGTTTCAGGTCTCAGAAATCATCCCATTTATCCGCGTTAGGGTATTCGGACATAACTCTCAAAACATTTTCTAAGGCAAGTGTTTATTTAATGATATAGACGAATAATTATTGCTATATGTATAGTATTTATGATATCGTTAGTAACCACGCGTCTACTTCTATATAGTCATGTACCAAACCATTGTTTTATAAAACTCTCATATGCCGTTAACAAACACATGTAATAAGAAATAATGTGCCACACACATTGACTAACGAGTGTTCCGTACAACAATCGCGACAGACTAACGATGATGGTGAGTAAACATGTGGTCTAAGGTGGTAAAACACTATGTTACTTCAAAATCGGTCAACGGTCTTTGAGTTATCGGTTTTTGAGTTACACTCCAATAACTTAAGAATGTTAGGTACTTCTAACTGGATGCCTTCCTTTGAAATAACTTGTGGAAGTCGGTAGCATCATAGCATGCGCACAATATTTTGATAATATACTTTCGGATTATCATGTTACCGACTTCAACAAGTTATTTCATAATTTTGAGTGTCCATTTTTTAGTTCAAACATTTGTTTGATGTCGTTGATGAATATAATATTTTCCTTCTATAGACTGAAGTTTTAGTTATTACTTACTAGATACTTGTCTAGACTACCTAATAGTATAAGATTAAACGAAAGAAACTTCAGTGATCACCGGTTGGAGTCGAATCCCGGTCGGGGCAAAAGAACAAACACAATGTGTTCTTAGATATTTATGTGCTTGCGACACAGGGGATATAAGTGCTGAGGTGGGAGTGTGAATGCGATTTTTACTCATTTCTTTACGAAAAAAACATTCAATCTGCTATTTTTGTTTAAATGACTACTGCTGGAACACACTCACTTGGTATGGTGACATTGTTTATAAAATATAGTACTTGCTGGAAAATTACGTTTCAGTATTAAAAAATAAATAATAAAACAATTTCTTTTTACAGATTATCAGCACATCGTGGACATATTTTTCTTTGCTCATACAAATGTATGCCGAGGATCATGTTTAAAAAAGGCGCTGCAGATCTTCGGACACATAAATGTCCCATTTCACCGGTCACCAATGCTAATTTGTCTTTTTAGTGTTAGGCATCCTACCGCTTCAGTTCCATATGTGTTTGCCTAAAGTTCAGTAATGTTACGTTTTCACTAGCACTAAATATTTTTATAATTAGGCAAGAAATAGTGTCAATCATATAAATACTTGGTGTTCCGCTCAAATAGAAATTGCATCTCGATTGCATTGTAGGCAATTGCATTGCGGTGGAATATAGAACGGTGTAGTCATTACAATTATACTCCAAGTAGAATACCATAAACTAGTGAAAACTAGTTTGGAGCCAATGGGTTCATGTATTGTTAGACCTATTGTTATGTGAAATAAATATATTTGTATAACTTAAAAAACGAAAATCATTAACAATCTATGAGCACTGTGTTTAGTAGAATTGATACCCTGGGTGTGTGCGTTTGCCAGTAGTAGTTTTTAGTTATGAAGATACCGATCTTCCTTTTTTAAATAATGTCATTCAGATATGTACAACAATTTCTCGTTGAACAATAGGTACAAGGATTATCTAACAATAAAACTGCACTTTCGATAAATATAATTTATTATTTCACTATAAACACAAATCGAAATAAATTGTTACCAGAGGTTTTTCGTTTCTATAATTATTCAAATCCTTAATATTATTAGCTACTTAGTTCCATGACAATAGTTACAGTATGTTACGTTATAGTAACTCTTTATAACGATGTTCGTTATAACGAAAAAAACTTTCTATAACGTAGAAATTAGTTCAATTTGGTTGGCTACCACAAAACCCATACATAAATTCAATTTTATAAAGCAACAGCTATTCTCCATTACGAAGAAATATTTTCATATTTAGACGTTAACAACATATTTAACAGTGTAATTGTTTATATAATCAAATCAACATACAAAACTAATCTGTTGAGGTGCCGAAATTTCCAAGAATTCCCGAGGTCCCCCGAGGTCAAAAACAGCCGTCTCGCTTTTGTTATTGTTAATTGTCTTAACACGTGTGCCATTATTCTTAGAAAGTTCAGACCAAAATTTCCTACATTTTGAAACTGTCTCTGAAGAGGACCAGTAAAAGAAAAGCGTTTTGTCTTAACGCAAAATTTTGTTTGATACGTGCGATAGAAATTGCCTATTGATAGTATCAAAATTAGAAATGATTGTAATTGGTTAAGTTTGGTTTATTATTTCTCTTCCCTCCACATAACGAATCTCTTTATAACGATAAAAATGCTCGGTCTCTTGAAATTCGTTATAAAGAGTTTACACTGTATATGTAAAATATTAGGTACCATAGGTATTAGGTACTTATAGCAACATTTTGACGTAGACTTATATACATAGACTTATGTACCTAAAACACCTAGATTATTTATATCCACAATTTGTATGAAAACCGTCATATTTTATACAACTAAGTTTTTTGAGTTAGGTACCTTCTAAGTTTGCGTGCTACACCTTAGACCGCGTCGACACTTAACATTAGGTGAGACAGCGGTCAAATCTAAGCTTTTTTAACATTAAAAAGAAATTGAGTTTTAATCTATTTGATTACATCCACATGTTTAATCATTTTTGTAGTATGTACAATTAATTCTGTCGCAATGTTTTCGACAATACAACTTGTTACCGGCAAGTTTAAATGGGCACTGAAATAGGGGCTCAAAAATAAGTGTCTCTTTTGGAAAAATTTAGTAGACAACTTGTATTATCTACAATAATGCTCCTAAAGTTACGTAAAATACTTTTATAGTTGGCAGAAGTCTACTTTTTTGACGCTAAAGCATTGTCTAAATACATTAGTCATCTACAAATATAATGGACCCGATGATGGTCGAACTCTAATCTAAGCTCACAAACTACTTTGGACATTACTAGGTACTCTAGACTTAGGTACATATAGTGGTCTAAAGCCGGAAAATGATGTGAAATCCGCTGATTTCTGTTTCAGAATAAGTCAAATACGATATATAGTCGCATAATATAGCAATAAACGTATTGTATAGGTACAGCTGTGTTGAATTCTTAATTAATAATTAAAGAATTGTACCTACATGAGGCAATAGTTTTACCCATTTGGGGCGAACAAATAAAGTAACTTGAAAATTAAGTCAGTAATTTCCACAGTTAAAAGACCACCCTGTATATGAACCCTTGAACAATAAAAGAGTATACGAGGGGATGGAATATATTAAGCGGTTCAAGCTTACGCTTACACAACACAATAAGCTCGATATGCAATAGTTATTAACTAACTTTCTAAGAATAACTATTACTGCAATAGTTCTCATAACAACCTAAAATAGAACCGAACCATTCGAATTCTCGAATTGATACCGTGAATAATTTTATGAAAGTTAACACGGGAATTACTCACGTAGTGAGTCAGAGGGTTCAGACTATAGTTTTGACCACATTCTCCTTTTCAAGGAGAATACGGGCGCTCACGGAGGCGGTCGCGTTTCGCCTGATCCTGGGTCAGTAATTCCCGTGTTTTATACATTCATGTGTAAAAACCACGAAGGTTTTGTGTGTTTGTGTTTTATTCTAAGATAAGGGCGTGTGCGACCAAGAAGTGTAGTATTGTATCGGTTAATGCTTTTGTTACTGCAGAATAGTGTCAGTATGTCAACCTCTCCGCTGCTGCGAACAATTGATCATTGATCATCCTTTACAAAAAATATATCATGGGCACGCGAGTCGCTGAATTATGCGCAAATGAGACTTTGAATGAAGCCAGTATCGTTTTAAAAACAGCTTGGTAGCAATAAAAACAAATAAAATCTTTGAAATTATAACCCGATAATAATTTTCATTCGTATTATTACTTTCTAATAAATAAAAAGCGTGAAGCGTTGATAGTTCAGCGGTGGGAGCGTCGGCTGTCAAATTGAAGGACGCTGCTTCGATCCCCACCAACGGCGTGAGCTTCCGGTGAAGATAACCGTTATTAAATTTCAGCAAGGTTGTAGGCTTTTTTCGACTACCTGTCTGGCTAGCTACCACCCTCAAGTTTGAAAACCTGCCACCGCTTGGTGACAGTGGAAATGGTGTGTTCAGGCAGCAGTCCTTGAAATCCACTAAATAGGTCTAGCGTGATATAACACAATATAACGCAAAGACCGGTTTCAGCGCTGTCCAGCGGCGACAAGAGCATAGAACTCTCCTTCGCGGCGTCTTCTCTGATAATGAAGTCTCACTCAGTATCGGAGAAGACGCCGCGAAGGAGAGTTCTACGTTCTTGTCGCCGCTCGGACCTGAACCACTGAAGATGTCGACCGCAGTGATCGACGAAACGTCGGAACACAAGTTTTACATAGACCACGGCCAAACAGCCCGGAAGCAATACATACAACAACATATTTGTTGTAATGTAACAAACCGACTAGGACTCACGTGGTAAGCACTGGAAAATTACTCTCCGACCAGTTTCGAACTTATTTGCAGTTCTTCATCTGGGAGTTATGATCGTGCCAGGCGGCGAGCGCGAGCCTCAGCACGTAACTGGACAGTCCTAGTCGGTTTGTTACATTACAATTATGGAAGAAACTCGCGATATTTTTCAAGATATTTGTTATTATTTAAAACGTTTAATTGCACCAATATTGGCCAATACAATTTAATTGTTTTAAGCTACGTCTCTACATGGAATAATGGTAAACATTTTAGGTAATAATCTTCGCATTTATCTAAAGATTCGCTATTAAAGCTAGTACATAGCCCACCACACATAACGTATTTTGCAAATTATGTATAGACCATGCGTGATCTTAAACAAGATAATCTGAGGAAAAACCAGGACATACGAAAACATGGGAAGCAATTTCGTAGTTAAATAAATGTTACTGAAATTACAAAATAAATTCTTACTCAGTTTTTTGAGAACGGCTAATAGATACTTATGAATTTTACATAAAATCGAATCTGGCTAAAACTAGCTGCATTTGAACAAAATTGTCGTAATATATTAGAATTATCATTTTTATTATCGCAATATATAATTCTACAATTATAATTTACTACGATACCTAATTTAAATGATATTGAATTATCCATTACAATATTCTATATCTAAGAGCTCTACACCTGTACACTGTTATGACTGGTAGCTTTAAATCTCACGGGATTTCCTGCAATATATGAAAATACACAAAAGCACCTACACGACCGTAATCAGGGGCCTCACTATCAGCTTTGTAAAAACCATGCAAGTTCCGAGCAGTTCTAAAACCTGACTTAAACATGCCAGAGACAACAATAACCGTTCACCTTTGAGAATATCAATGTTCGAACCGTTCACCTAAAGGAGCGTAATGCCGTGGTGATGGTATGATTTCACGCTAAGCGGTTTAAGCCAGGTTTTAGAACTGCTCGGATCCTGCATGGTTTTTACAAAGCTGATAGTAAGGCCCCTGCTAGCTGTTCATAGTGTGTAGGAGTGTAACTGCCGATTTTAGTGTAGGTCTTTAGACCATTTAAAATAATTGCATTAGCTGCAATTATGAAGCGATACTACAATAAATTAAAACTTTAGAAGGATAATATTTCAGAATAGAATAATGTTCTATAGCTTTGTCAACTAGGCCATAACATACATTATAGGTATATACCTTAAATATTATACAATATGACGTACAGTCTCTAGATAAAAGCTCTTGAAAGTGTAAAATTGTTGTTATAATCAAATTGTAGCCATACAGCATCCATCTAGTTATTTGTGTTGGTCCTCTATTGGGATACTTTTGGGCATGCTTATCTTACAGCTTTCCGTATATAGGTACACATATTTGATCTGTGTATAGCGTGAACGAAATATTAGTTAGCGACCGAAAACCAACTGAACGAAAAATACTAACGCATGTTTATAACTACCGAATATTTTGAGTTGATCACATAAGAGGTTGTTGTTGTACATAGACCATTAAAATCTTTAGTATTTATGAAGATTAAGGTTTTATCAAAATAATATACTTATTTGCCTAAATAGGTAGTTACTATCACGTGCCTAAACAACGAAGTAAGGATTCAGTTAAAAAGTAAGCAAAGTCAATACCTACAACTATTATTGTACTATAGTTTTACTTTTCACGTTTTTTTTTCTAATATCCCATATATTGGTGTACGTATTGTTTTCTTTCACAAAGTAAATTCTACTCACTTAATCATACAGATGAAAAAAAAAAAAACATAATTGAAAGTTATGAAGGTAAATGTCGTATGACGTAGAAATTGATATGATGATGACGTAGAAAAAGTATCAAGACTGGTTAGGCACTCTATTTCTCATAGACACATGACACAGCTGACACTGTAGTTGGTGTTGCAAGTAAAGAAAAAATAGTTCCATTTCTACGCTTTTTAGCCAAACTATGCCAATTACCGATTAATGGGAGGTCAGCCAAAGCTGATCTCAGATAGCGGCACTATTGCTGATGATTATTTCTTAGGCTAAAGACAAATTAGGAGATAATCAATAAAACAGACCAACAATACTGTGATGATACGACCTGGCGGGATATAAATTATATGTGTAAGTTTCAAGTAAAACTTTTAATGAACATTTGGATAACCTATGAGAGAAAAAATCTACTTATAATTTATTTTTTTATTTCAGTCACCATAATCTAAAAAATATTGAAAATTTGATTAATACACAAATATACAAGGTAAGACTAGGTTTATTAAAGGTAAAGTCAAGGCAAAGGCTTAAAATGACACAACAATACTACAATTTAGCCAAATATAAAATAAAAAAACACAAATTCATTCAACAGCGTATATGTATGATAACAAACGTATGGCATTTGTATACATTTTACTAAACTATAAACAATTTATGATATTTTAACATCTACAGTGTGCTTATTTACAACGAGTGAGGTGTTGGCGTATCTCTGGCATGTGGTCTTGTCATCCCTTTCACCATTATCAATGAAAGGTTTCCAAATATTAATTTAATTAATTGCAAAATGTTTAATCAAATAAAATTATAGTCTTTTCATTTGAAATGTTTAATGGCAAGATTTATTTCACACGATTGCTTCAATCGTATTTACAAATTTAGCGATCTATTCCTACCAAATATATATTGTTGGTATTAATTATGTTATTAAATGAAATAAATTAAAAATGTATGTATATAAGAAAGTTCCTATGCAGTTACGACAAAGTCTTATTTGGTATGATTATAATGGTTATATCCAAAAACTAGTTGCTAATAAAAAATGAGGATACTTTTACATAAAATAAGCCGAAATGTGTAATTTAGTGCTCGCTAAATCTATCCTATCAAAACTGTACAAGTATTAGAAATAACAAAGTCAAGAGTTATACGATTTAGAAATTATCGTAACCAAGAAGAATTTTCTGATTTTAAAGAAATTTATTAATTATGAGTAAATAACAGAATCATCACCATTATATAATCAAAACAAGAATAATATATATACAAAAAGAATTCTTGTTTAAACATAGATTAACACATTAGTATATCGGACATTACTTCCAAGAAGCTAAACATTGGCAAAGAAAATTACATCGAAGTATACTAACTTTTATAACGGTATGATTTCCAACTTTTTAAGCTTGTCTATTACAAAACACTCGCGTATATTATCATATCAAGTTAAGGCCGACGCCGTTAAAGACATGTACGACGTCTTTTTTTCATAGGCATTATACATGCACTATAGTGCATTCACTTGGAGTTCGCGTCGCGCATTGCCGTGATAACTCCGAAGCGGGTGCGTTATCAGTTTTTAAACCGCCTAAGTGCCTCTGACATGGTTTAATGACAGTTACCGGACCGACGATGCCTTCCGAACCACAGATGCACTGGGTAGGAAATGAGACTAGCAGTCACATCCAAAGCATGACCGAGAAGTACGTTTCTAAACTGATCTGTCAAGATGGCATTTCTAAACTACCAGAGCGCTTCATTTTTGAGGCAATGATACCTCAGCCATGGAAACGTCGGCTGTCAAACTGACGAATTCTAAATTTTCTATTTCAAGCATTGTATACCATTTTCTGAATGATACGTACCTATATAGATAATCTACACAAACAATTATCGATGAACTATTCTTCATCCAAATCATTAGTTGCTTCCGAGTTACCAATTTAGTTGTATATTATACAAAAATTGCTTGTTTAATAGTAAGACTACCTGTACGTATAAGATATGTCAACACCTAACTCAAAACTATACATGTATTAGAGTAAAGTTCAAAATTACGTTTTCTTTCCCGACATACGGTCTATAAGGTCTGTGATCATGTCCCCGTCCACGAGCCCGATGAACTTGTCTATTACCAACCCATTCTTGATAGCTATCACCGCTGGCACCGCCTTCACCTGGAAACGTAATTTTTTTAATTAAATTTAAACATCAATGTAGTGAGGTACGTTTCCTGTCAGGGGGTAGGGGGCTCTATAGTAGCACGTACTAGCAGTCCAAATTTAGATCTGAGAGCACGTTGTCATTCCTGTTTCCTTTATAAAGGGAACGAATATAATGATCACCAGATAAATATTATCAGCACCAAAAAATTAACACCAAATTTAGTAACTGAGCACTAAATTTAGTAAGTGATCACCAAATACGCAGTCATGTAGTATAAGTACGACGACGAGCAATGCGAGGTGGAGTGTTAGGTTTCTTGTGACCGCACAACGCGCGAACCTAGCCCATAAAACTTGTGTAATATGCAAGATGTGAAATTTTTGGTGGCCGTTATACAATAAATTGGTGTTCTATTTTTGGTGCTCAAAAGTATTTTTTTGGTGCTATATTTTACTATATTGGGTGATCAGTTAAACATAAGCCCTTTAAAAATATGAACATAAGTTCCGCCTACCATGAAGTTAATGCAATAAAAAAAATGTAATTAATAACTTTAGTGGTTAAGGGCTTTATTGTGGGGAGCTTAATCTTACTAATAGTTTCATTTCTTAAATTTACGAATTTAGTCAATTATATAAACTGATCTAATCGTGTGTACTTTAGTTATTTTCATTCTGATGTTTGAAACATTTTTCAGTAATTGTGTTCTCGGGTAGGTAAGTTTATTTATCTGAGAGGGTAGATAGAAATATATATTTCAAAAGCCACCCAGGCAATTAAAGACGACGACTTCTGTCTACTAGGAACTACTCTAAACTACTCTACTAAGAATTGATCAGCCACCAAACCATCCGATCGCTTGGAAACAATTTAGGGTTTACATAAAAGTATTAATATATAAAATAACACATTCCATCGGCTTGCAGAGACGAAAGGGCTTTTAGATAGACGGATCAGACCGATTGTGTTTCTTCTCGGATAGACCAGAAGAATCCTCCATCAAGATATGCTTAAACACCTTGAGAAGATTTGATTGTTAAAATATGAATGAGTCCCGAATGTGGTTCTGTTCTTCATTATTTATGGTTTGATTTATGTGTGTATCCCACAAATATTATAAATGTGAAAGTTTGGATGGATGGATGTTTGTTACTCAATAACGCCAGAACGGCTGGAAGGATTTGGATGAAATTTGGTATAATACTTCAGGTCCAGGAATAACACATAGGCTACTTTTCATCATTATCAATGATCACCACACGGGTAAAACCGCAGGGCGCAGCTAGTGGGTTATAACACTATTTCAATTATATATAGTTATTCTGTACCTATTGCTTGCATGTATGGTAACGTTACAAAAGTATACCGATGTCTCACTTATTAAAGTGAATATTATATAATGTATTGGGTAAGTTGGATAGATTTAAGTACAATGTTTTTGTAACATAAATATTATTTACAAAGGATAATGCTGTCTGTCGTGGATTACGCCTGGATTCTGAAATACAAGTTTCACTTTAGTCACGCCTCCCGGCTGAATCCTCTGTTCTGAGTTAACTAAATGTTTTCATTTCTGAATATAAATATCATCCATAGGACGTCCATAGCTGGACAAATGCCTCCTCCATAGATTTCCACAAGAGCCGGAAGCGGCCCGCCCCTTTCCTGCGATCTAAGTCAGGTCGTCTGTCCACATCTCGTTATAAATATAGATTCTAATAAGTAACATTTTTCAGTATTATCTATAATACATTTTGTAAATTTATTTGATATAAATATTTTATTTATTTATTGACGCATTCGTGTCATGTCAGTTGACAAAATATGTTACCTCAAATGTGTGTACGAGGTCTGCGTTGTCCTCGACGTCGACGATGGCGAGGTCTAGCGAGTCCAGCGGTTCTATGAGCTCGCGCAGCTTTGGCGTCAAGATCTTGCACGGCTCACACCACTCCGCGTGAAAGTTCACTATCACCGGCTTCTCGTTATTCATTACCTACACAATAAAACAATATACAGTATACATATATTTTTATTGTAAAAAAGGTGAATTATTCTGTCATTCCTATCAGTAGTTCATACAATTAAAGGTAGATGGCGCTAAGAAAAACATCGCCTCGGATGTAACTGATATTAAGGAATAAATTCGACTGCTAGTGAAGTGCTAATATAGCTTATATATATATCAGTGACAGGACGGTAATCTGTAGTCGTGGGCACAAATCCCACTACTAGCCATATTTTTTCCCACGTTCCAAATATGTAGTCGTGGATAAGTCAGTTTTACATTATGTAAAACTAAGTATAGTATAAAGTTTTATGTTCAAATATTTGAGGGAAAAAATTCGGCTGCTAGTGAGACTTGAACCCACGACTGCAGAATACCATCCTGTCGCTTTGTCCAACTAAGCTATGCAGCCCATACCACTAGGGCCGAATTACTTCCTTCCTTATTAACATTTTATATATATATTTTATATTTTTATTTATTATTATTATTATATAGATATTTTTATATATATTTTATTAACATTTTTTCCTTCAAATATTTGAATATAAGTTCTACCTAGCATGTTGTTAATGCGATACACAATAAAAACTTAGTATAAGGTTGTCAACTTGCACAATAAAAAAGTCCTTGAGAGCCAGTAAGTATTGTAGTGTATTAATATTTTTGAATTGATTAAAATAAAACAAACAATAAAACTTGCCACCATAATACACATGTTTGGGACAAACAGATAAATATTTTTTTGGGTTCTATTAGGTTGAAAAAGGCCCACAATAATAGTTTTTCTCATATGTCTTCTATGTACAGACTTAGACATGTATGCAAGGAATCAGTGACATGACCTATGTACAGAAAATAAAGATTTTACCTAGGTCGTTTGGGGCTTAACCACTATCTCGCTTGATATCCAGTGCTAGTGTGGTCGAAAGTGGAAGCACGCTAGATCTAGAATGTATTAAATAGTATCGGTAGATAATTTTGAATTTAAGAAATAATAAATTTAATTTTCACAAGTTATAAGTCCCAGCAGCTGTAAAATATGTTCTCATCAGATATTTGGGCTGCGTTCCAAAACGGGTACATATCACTCGGCAAAGGGTAATCGTTACTCTGTTTTGCTCCAAAACCCAACGTTGAAAATTCACGTTCATAGCTGTGAGGTTTCAGAACCTGCACAATTTCATCTGACAATTGAATTCTATTAACTTGGAAAAATGAGGCTTAATTATTACCCTACATGACATTGACAAGTGGCCATTCCCCAACTCAAATTTACACGACACTCATTGCTCGACAAAGATTAAAGTGTTGTAGAAACTTATTACATCTATCGCGTCACGGTTGACGTAGTCATTACTCGAATATCTATCTTATCATCAGTATCTTTAGTGTCAAATGCTTTGTAGCCAGATTTTTCCGCACATGACATTGAAAAACCGAATACTAACTAACCGAACTCAGTTGTGAGCGTGTGATTAAATATTATTAACATATGATGATAGCCTAAGTACCTAGTTTATTAAGTCCCCACTGCTGGTACCCGTGCCTTCCTCCCAGGAGTGATGGGCACACACAGCATTTCACAAAGCTGGCCAATGCTAGTGTTATGCTGGCGGATATGCCAGTACCACTTTATTTTTATGTTATAACTGGCAAATAATCAGACGGCCCCCCTGATGATAAGCGATCACCGTCGCTTATGGATATCTATAATACTGGAAGCATTACGATACATTGCCAATCCTTCCTTTGTAAGACCTTGTTAACTCTCCTTTTGATGAATCCCAATAGCATATCGGCGTAGCTAGTATAATTTTCAGAGCAACCAAGGGTCTCTTATGAAGTGTAATGACTGTTATCTGGAAATAAAAATTGGGACCGACTGCTTAACTTGTCTCCGAAGCACGAATGCTCTCAGTTGAAAATGCCACAGTTGATCAGTTAATATAGCATGGGCTAACTAAGCTAGGACCGCTTAATTCTTTAAAATAGTGACATAAACGCAACCAATTATAATCTGTTGTAAAAATTACAACAGTTTGATACTGAAAACTATCGCGATTTTCTTCAATAATTGTAATCTATGAAAGTGGTCAGAGAATAATTTTCCAGTATTTACCACGTGAGTCCTAGGCGTAGTATATTTGGGGTCAATGTTTACAAAAGATGGAAAGTGTGAAAGAGATATTGAGAGGAGACGGAGCAAGTGTCCAGAAAGGCACGCTTGGCTGTGCATAGAGGAGTGTTGGTTCAAACACTTCTAACACTAATGTATGGTAGTGAAAGTTGCGTGTCGCAGAAAGGCATGAGAGCAGAACAAATGCAGGAGGAATGAGACCTCTGAGGACTAGAGTGAGAAACTGAGTGGCAGGGTAAAAAATAGTGTGATAAGGCTTTTAAACGAAGCTGTAGTGACTAAGATTGAGAAAAGTGTGTTATGATGGTTTGGTCATGAGAGAATGAATTAAAGAAAATTGATTAAGCCTTTATACATGAGTGAAGTGAATGGAAGTGATGGAAGAGGAAGGCCAATGTTCCGAAATCAGATTGGGATTGAGGAAGTTCTAAGGGCCAGATCAAGAGTAGAAGTAGAAGAAGGATGTAGTCTCTGAATTCTCCGACTTAAACGGACGACAAAACCCCGGTAAACTACTGGCTGCACGAGACTGTTTAGGGTTTCTTGGAGTGATGAATGTTTACAGACCAGCAAGGAGATAAAGATACAAAAATATTTTTTTTGTTTTTTTACACATTTACATATTGATTTTGTAATACCTATGCTCAGAGGTTTCCCCCGCAGTGAGCCGCACAGAAACAGTCTCGTTGTCCTTAGAAAAATGCGGTTCAAATTCCCTAAAAATAAAATGGTAGCCTACTGTTTTCCTTAAGACGCAATATGTAAAATCCGTGTGCATCTCCTAGACAAATTTATTTTAGTGAAGCGTTTAGTGAAAAGGTAATGAACAGAGTTAGCATTTAGTAGCATTTATATATTGGTGTGAATAACTAACAATATAATACATAGTTACTAATACAACAGAAGGACTTCATACAACCTTAGCAAATGTATTCTGACAAGCCTGAAGTTCTGGAAAAAGGCCAGGTTATGAAGGCTTATTCCCAGAGGTCCAGAATTCCATTATTTTTAAAAAAAGATGTTTTATATATTGATCGCCAACGGGTCCACGACACTTTAAAATAAATAATATTTTCTCTCCCAACGGGTCCATAAAATTGTTTGGTACAAGGGGAGGCATATGTCCACCCGAGGGCGCCCCATGTCTGAGAGAGAAAAATCATCTGAATAACGCTGTCACTTGATATATCGGTAATGAACACCTCATGACATTTAATGTCGGATCATTTTTTATTTTGTTAATATTATCCATTTTTAAAGGTTTCAACGTAATCCGTTAATTATTAGACAAAATGGCGGCAAGGCACTATGCCGCTCTCCATTAAAACACATTATTACAGCACCATAATAACACAGTGCATAGGAAATTTAGATTTTGGTGCCTGAATAATCAGCACCTAAATTTCAAGAAAACAATGGGTTCTGATTTAATTAAAATAAAACGTACTTACTTGGACCGTCAATGAAAATAAACTCTGTGGCCACGCTAGGCTCTGCGCAGGCGCCATCTTGATATTCACTCATAGTTTATAATTTGAACAACTTTGCAAGGGTGCAAGGTGAACTGATAAGAAATAATATATTTTCCGCACCCCTGCATGCTATCTATCTATCTCATTCTAACCTATTGTCTATTTCGCTCTAATAACGTGAAGAAGCACTAACTAGTGAAATACGCTCTTGTATTGTTTTCACTGACTGTACATCAGTTAAGTCTTATAGACTTATTGGGAATTCATCTAAGAAAATTTAAAATTAAATTAATATTATTCATGGACCCATTGGAAAATAAAGAACAATAGAATCATGGACCTATGGGAATAAGCCGTTATGAATATTCTGAATCGTTGCCAGGAAACATATGGGCGTATGACGTAACTGATGAGTAAGAGAAGCGAGAGATATATGTATAGCAGTGCCATATCTATTTCTTTCATATCATCTTGCCATTATCGCAACAAATGGGCTCACGGAACCCCTCCTTAGCCCTCCGGGAACGGGGGTTGTTATTACGTATGAGTGTACTAAATACTCTGTTGAAACACCATGAATGGAGATTTTACAAACAATTTAGATACGACAAAATCAATGAGCGGTCTTATCGCTCAAAACTATCTCTTCCAGGTAACCTCTTTCCGAAGGAGATAGGAGTAAAGCGAGGACGGTTTTTTAATGATTAAGAAACAACATTACACAATATTAATGCTATATAAAATTAGCTTAAGAAAACTAATTAAAAAACGAAACAAATAAATACTCATAGGTATATATAACAATAACATTTAAGTTACAATACAACTAAAAAGGAATAATTGAAAAATGACACTGAAACTATAAATCACACTAATAGGCGAAAGGTTGTCTGTATGTTTGCCATTTGTATGTTTTTTACTCCTTCACGCTGAAACGGCTGAACGGATTTGCATAAAATTTGGAATGAAGATAGCTTATACCCTGGAATAACACATACGCTACTTTTAATCCCGAAAATATTGACTGTTCCCGTGGAATGACGGAAATACACAAAAATCGTCAATGGCCCTAATTCTGTTAATCACATAAACTAGCTAAAATTCACTAAAATTCTTCAAATTGAAATAGCTCGTATTCTATTTACGCTAAAATTCGAATTCGTATAACTCCATACAACGCTCTCACTAATATTAGACGAGTTTTATTCAACTGTTGGCCAATTGCGGGTAGTTTTAGTAGGCACCAAATAAATGGCAACTTAATTTCGCTAAAACTACCCGCAAACTTAAGAAATATATTTTAATTTTAGTGATGTTTTTGATAAGTCTCATACTAATTTAGACTTTATCGTAACTGTATAAGAACTGATTTAGTTTTCCAAAATTTTAGTTTAGTTCAGTTGAATAAGCGAATCACTACCATTATCACGTACCATTCACCGCAGATAACACTGCCGAGCGCAGCAAGTAATACATAAATAAATTATAATGGACAAAATTAGACTTCGTAGAGAATAGTTGCACACAAAGCGATATAGGTAATTGTTAATAGTTTATTGTTGTAATTGTCTTTTGTATTGAAATATCAGCGGTGTGTACCGACTAAGCAGATTGAATATTACAAAATTTAATCTTTTAAAGAAAAAAAAAACTTTTATTATCCAGTAAAGTATACGATACTTTTGGGAATTAACAAACATTAAAGCCATAAATAACTCGCAACAGGCACATTCATAACAAATATCCTCCCGTGAGATTTTCGATGTATTGACTGATAAGGTAGAATCAACCGGGCGTTATGTTAACAGGAGCTCTCGATTAAATCTTTATCGTAGTCGTAGGCTCGCGGGTGCTTACAGGCAGAGAGGGCGGGCACTAACTAGTGAGGATTAGTCCAGTCACAGAGAATAGTTTCTCTGTGACTGGACTAATCCTCATGCATGTTGATTCAAAATATTACACATATGTATTTTACAAATGACTAATATTTTACAATAAATACAAGTATGAATAGACCTCCAAAAAAAGTGTGTACTTTTTGAAACTCATCTGCCACTGATATGCGATTGGGGTTAAAATATTTATTCATACTTATGCACTATATTAGTACATGGAGGACTTAACGTTAAGAACCATTATCTATCAGTCACCCAGTCACTGCAAAAAAAGTGGTCGCAGTTGCGCCAGGCAACAGTAAAATAAAATTGACGATTGGTGATACAAAAATATAGTGTATAAAACATATACTAAATAAGTATATAAATATATACAATACAAACACATGTAATATAAACATATATGTAAATCATATCTGCAGATCAATGCATAAAGCATATTGAGTCTAAAACAGCAATTTAATGTTATAGATGAAATAATGATGACTGGAAAAACGATGATTGTGGAGTGAGTAGAAAAACTAAGAACAATGATTTAAAGTGATGAATAGGCGCTGTTATGGCTTAGAAACTTTTTTATGTAATAATTAAGAATTTGTCACTTGAAAGTATCCTTCGATTTCGCGTTTACGCGAACTATTGTGGAGTCTTCAATTAGCGAGTGAATGGGTACCTTCAAAGTTTGCGTGCTTCACCTTAGACCGCGTCGTCACTTAACATCAGGTGAGACAGGTGTTAAACGTAAGCTAAAAAAACTAATATAAAGCGCTAGCGGCCAGAGAAAGATAATCGATGCATCTTGTATTAGGCCTACCTGTGTTGCGTCCGCTACGCTACGTATATAGCATTTCGCTCGCCGTACGCTGTAACTCAAGGTTTGCAAGAAGTTATAAATACGCGTGGCGTACGCTTCTCGTACAGTAAGATTCGTTTACGAAATTGTTATGTAAACATTACTATCGTACTGAGTTACCTTGTGTTACGTATTTGTTTGTATCTTATTTGTTATTAGCTAATCTATGAACAATTAATTATTACTTGCTCGTAGATGCTTAACTGTTTTATTATATGGTTGATACGAATCTTGATAGCACTAAGGTTGTCTGATGATGAGAAACTTATCGAAACGCAAGCAAACGCAGAATGAATTCGTGTTCGCAAAAAAAAAGAAACACATTATTTTATCAACGAAATATTACTAATCACGAATTGGTACCCTGAAGACATGTGTCATAGGTTTTTATAAACCTATTTCAGGCACCAATCCCTCACATAACTAAGTTTTTACATTTTGCATATCCTGAGATGTTTAATCTACCATAAGAAACCTTTTGTGAGATGAAAATAAACAATTATTTGATTGATTGAATTCGTGAAAACTTTAAATTGAACTTCGGTCTCCTCTCGTAGTTGCACACATCTATCTGCTGCGATGACTAAGAAACGATTTTTTTTAATAGAGCGTATTATGGACCGGCATTTTGATCCATAGCTAAAGATACCATTATAAAGTAGCACCAGTGAATGATAAGTTGCCAGACGGCTTCGGCTTCGTATGGGCATGTCATGAGAAGAGTCAGGACGAAAGAACTAAAACATAGTACTTATATAAAAAGTTTCCAAGCGCTGATGGCTCAGCGGTGGGAGCGTCGGCTGTCAAATAGACGGACGCCAGTTCGATCTTCCACCAAAAGCTTGGGCTTCCGGTAAAGGTAAGGTAACAAAATTTACCAAACCGTTACCAAAATCCCAGCATGTTGGTAGGATACTTTCGAGTACTCGCCTGACTAGCTACCAACCTCAAGTTTGAAAAACTGTCACCAAACCAGTGCGTTCAGGAGTACTACTAGAGCGAGTAAGCATATTCTAGGTCTAGCGTGATTACATCTTCGACCACATCATCACTGACCATCAAGTGAAATAGTGGTCGTATGCTAGATCTATAAATCATATATACAAAAAAGAACTGATGAATGTGAATGGATATAGAGGTAGAGAAAGGCCAAAGAATGTATGGATGGACTTCATGAGGAATGACATTTATATGAAAGGTGTGATCTACAGCGACTAAAAAGTACTCTAGCACCTGTCTGTGGATTTGAAAACCATATAATAAACCTACATTAAAACTGGGGCAGGCGCGACACAGGGAATCCTAGTGCGGGGGTTTGAGTGTGATATAATCGGTAGTAGTATCGGTTTTCTAACGGGTGCATTTTGGAGAATGTGCACTGGAATTACACAATCTGATTCCAACATCCCCTTTCTATCATCGGTCGACTCGACGTACGGCAATTCGCCATCGCTATATGGTAGATATACCACCTATACGTACGAAGCGTTTTGCTTCCACTTTCTTAATGCGTACTGCCAAGGAATGGAACTCGTTGCCCGAGTCTGTGTTTCCCGATATGTACAATCGTGGAGTCTTCAAGTAGCGAGTGAATAGGTACCTTCTATGTTTGTGTGCTAAATCCTAGACAACGTCATCATTTAACATCAGGTGAGACAGTTTTCAAATGCTAAGTTTTAATATGTAAAAAAACAAAAAATACGAACCCGCGACTGTCAGAGACAGACGGGACAGTTTATGTTGTGTCAACCATGCACTATTGTCACTGGAACATAGAAGATTCTAACTACCGCCTTAGAAAGTTGTTTATACTACACCTTGCTCACTCTATCTTCTCAATACCTCTCCTTCCTTAAATCCATGACACAATAAAACAATATGTTCTCTTGCGATGGGGTAAAAATATATGATCTTAACTCACCTTATTAACAAATTCATTGTTATTTTTGACTAGTATGGTTTCATTATGCACTATAGATGTGGATATAGCTCTCACTCTTCTCAAGGCGGCTAGGTTCCTTATTGGGGAACGAAGACACTGGCAGATTGCGTTGGACATGGTGGCTGAAATAAAATAAGCATTTTAAAATTAATTCATAATTATTATATCCTTTGTCATGTCAGTAAGTACAATTTTAATGTCAATATGCTTGGCTGCCTGTGCAACTTCCGTCTGCAAACTTGGATTATAGGTTGTATCTGCATCATATGAACAATTGATGCTAGTGCAATAGGTTGGCTACTGCCACCCAGCATCATAATGCAGCATAAAGTATGGGACCTTTCTATCACAAGAAGTTAGGATAGTTAGGTTTATAGAACTAAGTGTAAGACTTTACATTTCTTTAAATTGCAATTAAAAAATGGGGGGTGGGGTACGTGGCGAAAAATGCTTTAAACCTCTCAGACCTACCAAATATATACAAAATATTTCATAAATATATGTTAATCCATTTCGGAGGAGTCTGGTGACAAACACTGTGGCACATGAATTTTATACATTATTTAACATAAAATATTTCCTCCCAAGGATAATCAGACTTTTTCCATAAAAATAATTTTGACAGGAAGTAAAGAAATATTCTCACTATTTGGCACACTTTCCAAGATACTGTGATTATTCAACACATCTGCTAAAAGTCAGAGATGAATTGCAAGTGAGTAACTGAAAAACATTAAAACATAGGCAATCATAGCTTGTTATTGGCAGCAAATAACATAGTGTAATACATGAAAATTCTTAGTTTATGCACATGCATAAACTAAGAAGCAGAAAGAGCACATGTTTTTATTATCTGACTAGTGACTCATGCATTTCTAACATAATTACTTATAATATTATCTGGCTTTACACACATTTATAGTTGATTATAACTAAGAATGTGAGTAAAGCCAGATATTATAAATAATAATGTGTCTAACTCACATGAATTATTCATAAAAATTGGACGGTTTAAAGGGTCAATGTGTGTTACCAGTGCTGACTTACGGAACTTAAACTTTAAATATGGGCCTTGTAAACAGGCACAGAGTCGCACAACAAGCTATGGGGAGGGCTATACTTGGGGTTTCTCTATGCAGTCATATCAGTAATGAGGACACCTGTAGAATAACTAAAGTCACCCATATAGCCAGTGGATAGGCAAGTTGAAGTTGCCATAGCAGGGCATATAGCTCAAAGAGAAATAACTGGTGGCAGTTGGAATCAAAAGGTTCTCTCTTGTTCTGTCTTGAATAGAGATAACTAACTGGCAAGCATAGCATAGGACGGTCACTGACAAGATGTACAGACAACCTGACTAAGATTGCAGGAAAAGGCTGGATGTGGCCAGCTTCCAACTGGTCCTTATAGAGATCATTGAGGGAGGCGTATGTCTGGCTGATGATGAAAAGGGCAAGTTCAGACATTCTGTTGGTTGGTAGCAACAAAAGCTAAGTTATACATGTGTATCAAATGCTTAATGTAACTAACATATTCAATTTCATCAGTACATGGCTTTTCTCCAGGATTGCAGTAGTAAGTATTATCGTCTGTAAGCAAGTAAACACATTTTGATAAGCCAACAGCATGCAAACAACTAGAACAAGCAGAGTTATCATATCATAAGCAAAGCTCTGAAAAGATTGGATGAAAAAAAAGGTCTATCACAGTCCTCACATCAAACACATAAAAAGAATGCCAACATTCAAACATGTATATGAAAATAGAAATCTATTTGATGATACACCAAATGTATGCATCATTTGTATGAATCAAATATAGGTATCAACTTAATCACCTAATTTTGAGCTTTTAAAACTACATTACAGTAGATAATTAAAGCTGTAAAAACAGAAAAAAATACAGATTTCAGTTTTGTTTACATACAACACTCCATATATAAACAAATTAAAGAATGAGTCAGTCAGTATTCTATCAATCATGGTACTGTAACATGTCCATGTAGTAATAAATACATCTGTAACTAATCACAAGTATATTTATATTATAATAAATATGAGTACATGCATGTGTAGGTGTCATATGAAAATAAGGCAAAAGGTTACTAACCTTATGGTTAATATATATCTATCATACAATGAATACTGTAACACAGTACTGTAAAATTATCTCTTATCAAACAGAACAAACTATACATTTATAAATTATTCACCTACTCACACAATAAAAAACATGGAATGATTAAATACTTACCAGATTTTTATCTACCAAAGCTTCTAATTTTGCGGAATTCAATAGGATTACACTGGCCCACAAAGAAACTATAAGTGATTCCGGCAACAGTACTCGTAATCAACAATGCGAGAGTAAAGTATCGCACCGTGTAAAATTTATCATACAATTTCTCAGAATACGATGAATCTACGTCGAGTTTCGGCAACGATATAAGTATGAGAGAAAAAAAGACAGCTCCTAAGATAGCAAGTTTTCCGATAGAATGTCCTGTACGGATGCTGATCCAGACCAGCATAAACACCGTGAACCAGACCACGGAGATGAGATATATTCCAATACCAATGCTAGCCATTACGATGAAAATACGTAGAATTCATCGATCTATTGGACTTCATGCAGAACTATTCAGTTAATATAAGACACACATATGTTAGTGAACATCGCACTCCCACAAAGCGGTTATTCCTTGTTCAAATAAATACAATATTGATAAAAACCTCAGATATTTACATGAAATTCACAAATATCCCACTAACAATTAACCACTAACTCAGACAAGGAGCAAGTTAAAACTGTTTTTCTTTTTCAACTTCAATTCAAAGTTGTTGCCAGCAGTCGACCTAGAAAAAGTTCAAAATATAAACAAAAATTACCCTAAATTACTCGCGTGTAATTTTCTTTGAGTAGTATAATTATATAATATATTGTATTATGTATCTCACAAATCAACAATAATACTATTATTAAAGAAGAATCTTGGAACCATGCAAATCCTGACACTAATTGGGTCTTGGGTTTGTGTGCTGTGATTGTGTGTGTCCATGCCTCCCGCAATACAGGGAATCCTAGTGCGGGGGTCTGAGTGTGATAATAAAAAAATAATAATCAAACAATAATACAAAATTTCTAAGCTATTTAAAAATATATATAGCTTTCTGTAGATTTCGATATAGTTACCAGATGATTAATTATCTAAAATTAGCATGTAGCACCCTCCACTCATCATTACAGTAGAACTAGAATTTCTGCAGAAAATAGCCAAACAATGGTTTCTTAAAATTGGGTTAGTAGGAAAATTATGATTTTTATGTTTTCTCTAGCGATAACGCTTGTAAAATGTTACTTTGTCTAAGATTACTGTTGTGATTCGTGCAAAGGTGGCGACAGTCAAAAAATACCGAAGCATGCTGCAAACTTTTAACTCTAAACTATCGAAAAGGATTTTCCATGATACATTGCACATTGTACATGATATTGATAGCGTTATTTTATGTAAGTTAGTAGCTAGCACAAGATATTAGTGAACAAAACTTTGGAGCCGTTCTTCACGAGAGGGAGTCAGAGCAACATTCTCCACTCCATCGTATAAAACTAATTTAAATGGTTCTAACTCTGGCAGCCCTGGAAGACGCCAGTGGTTGCTATTTGCAGACGACGAGAAGTTAAAGATGTCAGTAATAAAATCATAAGGAGATGTACATTTTTTTCACACTCAGACTCCCGCACTAGGATTCCCTGTATCGCGGGAGGCAAACATCTACACTCATCGCACAAATGTTTGTCCCTGCCGGGTCACAGAAGTCATGTCACTGACAGTAACCACTGCGCCACCGTGACCGTTGAAAGCTTAAGAAAATCTTAGGATACCAGCTCGGAATGTGGAAAATACTTTTGATTCAGGACTCAGCCTTGCGATGTAGTAAAATTGCCCACATGAAGTAAAAAGTGCCCGAAATAAGATACAAATTGTAGAACTGGTAATACTATACCCATTATTTTAGTCGACCAAGTATTCTACGGAACCCCACAGACAAATACCAGCCCACCGATTAAAGAAACCTTAGGTAACTTTTTTATAATATAGTGTTATCTTTTATTTGGCTTCATTTTTTATTTGCATTAAATGAGTGGAAAACTTATATTTGTACATTATCCTGTAAGTTGAGGTTTACCAAACATAAACATTTCCATAGGAAGACGGGTTTTAACGCTTTCGAATCGCGAAAACATAACATATTCATAACATAAGACTTGCTGCAGATAGAATCAGGAAAATAATATATCCTTTAAAAATACTTAAATATGCTGCTAGCAATCTGTGCTAAAATCTGTTTATCTGTCTCTTTGTCAGCCTGTCTTAACTTATTGCCTGTCTATTTGGGGTGGTGCCGCAACATATAACATGCTTACACTTGAGCGAGCACAAAGATTAATGCTAAAAATGATTCACTCTAAACCCTATCGTTACCCAACAGAACTACTTTATTTAGAAACCCAAGTGCTGACGATCCGTAAACTATACATAAAAAAAGTGATAATGGCAATACATAAAAGTGTCTCAAACCTGCCAAACTTTAAAGGTCTCCAAAGCGCCAGAGTATTCAAAGTTCCCCTTCCTGACGTTAACAGCACGTTCGCCAAAAGACACCGTCATTTCTTACACCCTTTTATTTACAACAAGGTAAACAAAATTTGCAACATTCGCAATCTAAGCTTATAGGAAACAAAAACAAAACTACACACATGGCTAATGTCTCTATCATACATTGACACAGAAAATATTTAAAAAAGTGATGCTTAGCATAGTTACAGACCTATGAATTAGGCAAGGTTCTGACGTAATCATCAGAACCCGGCATTCTGGTAAACCTTTTACTCTCTATCTCTAGGATGTAGTAGGTACTTTTTACATTGTATTCATTAAACAATGTTGAAATGACTGTATTTTGTTAACAAGTTAAGGATATGGTACTAAAGAGCTACGAAATACACAAATATTATAATGTCACCCGCTACGCATTAGCGCACAGGCTCGAGCCTAGTGTGGATTGTTATTAGAAACGACCAAGGGTTTAAACTAAATTATGGTACAATGTTAAGAGGAGTTCATATTATTATTATTAATGTAGTTATAAGTTAAAATAGTAATTAGTCATGTATGTACCTAACTTTTTCATTGTTAAATAAATTAAATAAATAAATATATAAAAAAATATGCATAATAATACATAATACGCAAAAAATAATACATATTTTTTTATATATTTATTTATTGATTATATTATTGATATATATATCAGGCGTTTGACCACTATCTCACTTGATGGTCAGTGACGATGCGGTCGGAGATGTTATAACGCTAGACCTAGAATGCTCGCTGGGTCTCGAGGACTGCTGCCTGGGGTCATCAAACCCTACACACATAGGGTTTGGTGATAGTTTTTCAAACTTGAAGGTGGTAGCTAGCCAGGCGAGTACTCGAAAGTACCTTACCACCATGCTGGGACCTTGATAGCGGTGTTACCTTCACTGGAAGCTCAAAGTGTTATTGGGGATCGAACCAGTTTCTGTCAGTTTGACAGCTATCGTGCCCCCCGCTGAGCTATCATCGCTTCAAATAAAGTTGTTTAGTTTCATGAGCCTATTGACCTTGAGCCGTGGCAGATATTTTGGTAGCACCTATATAATATTTAGTTCTTTTTATATTTTTATTCCGTTTTATTCATTGAATTTCACCCGCTGCTCTTGGACATCCGCCAGAAAATAGATAAGTACACTTACATTACACGTAATTGTAGGAACCAACTTACTTCCATATCAACTAAATAATAGGTACAATTATGTAGGTAAGTACATAAAAATGATCTTCACAGCAATGTCTTGTAGTCCGGGCAGAGGGTACCTAGAGTTTTATCATCTCCTTTTGAAAAAAAAACATTTTTTTAAGAAGTTTTGGGTCTTTTGGTACGTTGAAAAATAGTTTTTGTGCCGTTTTATAAGAAGTTTTTGTGAATTTCGGTACTATACAATAACTATTCATAGTTAATAAGGTTGAATTAGACACAAATTGGACACTTAATTTGCTTCAAAGTATCAAAATACATTGCGCTCCGTACCGCTGCCAACGGTTAAGTGTCGCATACCGACACCGTGACGTTGCGGCTCCCGCGACCTCTACTGAGACAATTTCGATAGTAATTTGGTCATAACTTTATCAAGGTTTATCGTAGAACAAAAATGTTTGCTCTGTATGTTAAGGATTTCTTAGCTCTATATATCTACATTCTCAGCTTAAAACGTTACGGATCCTCGTTGTCCCTGCATGTCCAACCTTAACAGTGCCTATGAGCAAGAAATGCGGAGCCAAAATAAAAAAAAGTGCACCTGGAAAGCTGTCTATTAAAATAAATTGTCAAATGATGTCTGTTGTCAAGTCAAGGTGGCAGCATTGATGCATTGATTAAATCTGAAATTTGTGCTGTGTTGGTGTCAATTTATTTAGAAAGGTAAGTTATTTTTTCTTAAATTTGAATTTTAGTTATAAGTTTTTAGATGCAGAAGTCATACCTTGTTTCAAATGTTAATTTTAATGTTTTTTGTGAAATGTTAACCCAGAAAACATCGTTTATCCATGATTTTTTATCGCCATTTTCCGCTTGGTTAACCGATTCAAAATGTTTTTTTTACAATGTTTCTGCGCTGTGTTTCAGATATTTGAGTATTTATTTCTAGAAAACACTATCAAATTGATTGTAATGGTAGGAGGTTGTAAAAGGTTGGCATGTATGAATTTGCTATAGGGTAAAATTATTTTGTATCGCGTGTATCTTCCATTCATTTATGATGACTAATACATTCTAACAAGGTCTACTTCATAAGTATTATGCTCCGCATTTACACATAATTGTTTTTATATACTGATCAAAACCTTGAAATAATGAAAAATTAAATAAATTAAGATTGCTTTGACATATAAACCTGACAAAAATGGAAGCATTGTGTAGATAAAACAGTGTTCTACAAAATAAGTGCAGTTTAATGTACAAACAAACCAGGAATACACATGGAGAAAGAGCACCAAAAAACGTGGGGCAACAGTTAGAGAACAACATATTTTGTCTGTAAAAAAAAGTACTACTTGGGATAATGAAACAAGACCTTTGTCTTATGATCTGTTTATTCCTGTAACTTGAGGTATGATGTGATTGCCCATTGTGCTGAGTACATATATGGTGAGGTGAAACTGTGCTGCATGTGCTTTTACAGTTCTATCTCTTTTCTTCTCTCTAAATCTGAATAAAAAATAAGTACCCATAGACTCATCATGATTTCTAAACTTTAAATAGTAATTGTGAGAATGAAATTTATCACATGTCTTCTTTTTTTAATGGAGAAAATTGTTTGTCCACCATCTCACCTGATGTTAAGTGATGATGTGGTCTGAGATGGAACATGCTTGCCTAGAAGACACCTATTAACTTGTGATTTTCTGTGAATTTAGAACATTCTAATATAAAATTGAACCAGCCATCAAGCTACACCTATACTTTAAGGACTTTATACCCTGGGGTGGTTGGTAGAAGTGTTCAATTGTAGGTCATACTGCTCCTACCTAGAATAAGGTTGTATAACTGTGTAAATTCTGCTTATAATAAATTTAAAATTAACAGGGATAAAGAAAAGTTTGGTACATTTCTAGGATTTGTTTTAAATAAATATGTCAATTGACACTCAATATAAACAAGTTACCTTTTAATAAATTCAATCTTGTATGACTTGGTCTTTGCCAGAATATATTAGCACCTAATGCCTTGACCTAGTATGTTTAAACACTCAATGTCCCTAAGCCCTGACAACATATTCATTAATTTTTACTAATTCCTACTACTAATTAACAAAAAATATTACATTAACATCAATTACACCAATTGCAAGGAGATTATACCAAGATCAATCACAAAAATTTTAATAGCTTATTCAATTTTAGCATCAAGGATGCAGTTATGAATTTGAACCTAATATTTAAAATAACTAACACCACATTAAAAAATGTGCCTTTCTTGTCTATCTTAATCTAGACTATGCCATTACCTACCCAACAATCTAATAAATAGTCTTATTGTTTTGGAAGATATATAACCATGTTTTAAATCCTAAACATGCCTTTATACTGAAACAAAGTTAGAGAAAAAATCGAACCTTTTACCCATGCATTAGGTTTTTTAAAAGTATTGCAACACCACAATCAAATGTGTAAATAATTAAGTATGTATATCAATTTGTTTTTAATAATCTAAAATCATATATTACTGGGAAAAAACATTTTTTTCATATGCAGATAGTTATCTGCAATGATATTTTGTGAGTAGTCATTCAACTTCTGACAAAACATCATCTTAAAAAACTGGTTTATGTTCGCCTTACATAAGCTTTCTAATGATAAATTATATATTTTGGGACAAAAAAGATGACAGGTACAAAATATAATTAACTAACTTTGTGAGGGTGCTGGGGCCTGAAATAGGTTAAAAAAAACCTGTGACACAGGTCACCAGGCCTTTTCCCGCAGATAGGATATTTATAATGATACTTCCATAGATATAGAAATGGACAAACAGTATTAAAGTGTAATATATTGTTATACATTGGCAGTATTCAATTAACATCAAAGGCATTGAGAATAAAGTTCATGCTAGGTTAATTGTGTTCGGCCTTTTTGGGTGCAAGCCAGATTAACATAAATTTTACATAGAAAGTTCAGAACATTTTTTAAAAAGTAAATTTTCATTATATACGATTTATTTATCAAAACGTTGTGATGGTGATGGTTTATGTCTTACTTTTTAAGGCATGGTCATTAGCAAAATAGACAATTTTGAAATCTAGTTTTTTCAACTTATTTTGTTATAGGTCCTACATGTCTATTAAAATTTTAAAAAATACTGATTATGACAACAAGTTCTTAATAGTTCATTCTGAATGAACAAAACTTGATTTTATTTTCTCATTTCTTAGTGAAAATATATTTTTGTTCAAACATATTTTTCCAATATCTAAATTCTCGTGGTTTGTGCTTGAACTGTGTCTAACACCAGAAAAAAAATGTAAAATGTCTAAAAATTTGAATAGAATTAGTATTGTTTTTGAGTTCATCTGTAAAGTACATATTTGTAATTTTTTTTTTAAAACAACACCCAACATGATTTGTCCCACCCTTTCTGCCTGTCACCTGCGAGCCACTGTTATGTCATCAGCACCTGGCAGACTTTAATATGCTTGTGTTGTCAAACAACAGTGGGACCATTCATTTTGCTCACAGTAGCTGCGACTGGAACGGAATATGTGTGAAAAATAATGACACTTTTGAATAGAACCCACCATTACTCTATGGTAAGATGTGGTTTTAATCTTACCATGTCAATTGTAATGGCGACGTAATATGATTATTTTTAGTATATTATGTGTTGGTGATGTCACATGGGGTTATGTTATTATGTTTATATATACATGATGTCCTTAGTGATAATTTTTTTGCCTATGCATGTATCCATCTGTTCATCATCATCATCATCTCAACCATAGGACGTCCACTGCTGGACATATGCCTCTCCCCATTGATTTCTACAAGGACCTGTTGGAAGTGTACCGCATCCAGCCTTTGTCTATGATCTTAGTCAGCCCATTTGTTAAACTTACTTAATTTAGACAGAAATAGAAAAATGCGGCCTCAGACAAGTCTCGAATCCATATTATCTGAATCCAATTGCTTTGCCAATACTATTGAGACTATTTGTCTGAGCATAGAATTTGTCGGTCTAAATATATTTATATAATTGGTTTGCAGTGACAGAGTTGTAGTACATTTATCAACACTGTACATCAGTGTAAATATAGACATGTACACATATGTATACTTTTTTATGTCTATAGATCTTTAGGAAGGGTGTAAAAGAAAATATTTCGTTCTAAGTTTGAGGATTATACCTAAAGAAAGTTTATTCCAGATTTGATTTGAATGTTGCAAGAAGACTGCTAAGTTATATTTGTTTGTACCAGTCTTTATGTAATTCGTGACAGGGGCCCTGTTACTGCAGGAAATGTTTTCGTAACTTATAGCGACATTGTTCTGTAGCGTCAGTCAGCTTGTCACTTGACTGCTTGCTTGACCGTGAACCCGGCCACAGAGACAGCTTCGCGCTTGATTCTTGGTGGTTGTCTCACAGATTATATAGTAGTTAAACTTGGCAACGAGCAGTAAGACATACTATTAAGATACTATGGATTTATAGTCCATTAAGTTTTTTTGGTATAGTATCTTAAATCTTGTACACCGCACAAATTGTGTATAAAATATCCATTATTTTGTGGTTAAATCTCGATTATGTCGGCATAGTTAAAAAACAGAAAAAGTATGTTAGTATTAATTCGGCGACTAGTAGTAAGGCTACTAGCCCTTTGTACATTTTAGATAAATAATTTCTACGTAATATTTTGTATGCGTCAGCGGCGAAAGCTTCTTTCGAACATACGAGTTTATTTCTTTATTATATGCTTGTCCATTTTATATATGTCTATTCGTATTTCTGTGTGTAAGCACATGGTCTCGTCTGAGCTTCAAATAAAGTGCCTCCGTAATGTGATTTCAAGTAAAAAGCAATTAACGCCGGTATGTTCGTTTTAGCTTTACCCTTTTAAGTACAAAAACAAATGGCACTGAAACAATGGGAAGAAATATTTCTTGAAATTTTACGCTATTATAAAATGCCTCTTTAAAAAGCTTTGCAATAAAATTAGATGAGATGAAATTGGAATTGCCACTTTAATGTTTCGTTCTTTGAGAATAAACATTCCCAACTTTCGGGTGGGGTGTACTTTACGGGACGCTAAGGAAAAAAAAAGTTTCATTGAAATAGGTCATAAGGCAGATCGCTAGGTTTTTTTTATAGGATTAGGTGGCATAACAAGCAAAAGACCCACAGGTTAGGTCGAAACTGCGACAACACAGGCTCGCGCTATGAAGCGATGCATTTTGTCTTGGCCCACAGGTTCACCAACACCTCTACACGATTCATCAATCAGAGTAATAATTAGTGACAGTCAAAAATGAGGTTCCTTGTATTTTACAATATTTTTTTTCTTTTTTCCCGTAAAGTAGGTACACACTGATCAAAACTTCTCTTTGTAAAGACGGTTGTAAAGATATTACCTTGCTCGGGTAAGTAAGAGACTAAAAGCGGTCGCTCCTGAACTTTGTATTAAAAAAAACAAGATTTCCAAGCAGTGAACGCTTTATCAATCGTTAGACCTCTGTTCATCCTCCTAACATTATAAATGCGAAAGTTTGTGTGTATGTGTGAATGTTTGTTACCTCTTCACGCTCAAAGATAAAGAAGGACAAGACAAAGAAGACTAATAGATTCTGACTCCTACAACTCATGCGGTGAAATTTTCACTTCGTTACCATTTCTGTTGTCAAGACCGACCTTCACAATGGAGTTCGGTATTCAGCGCTCAGAACAAAAACAAATCCTACAATAGACACTCTACAGCTGGATAAACATAGTTTATCTTTTCATTAAAAAAGCTAATTTATTCACAGGGCTTCTAGCCAAATTTGCTTAGCTATCACAATTGGATACCGTTTTTCAAGTTATATGTTACTGCGTCTATGCGTATGTTGTACGCGTATATATGAAATATATACGCGCATATATATCTATGCGTATGTATGAAAAGCTATCATAGCTCAGCGGTGGGAGCGTCCGATGCTGGTTTCATCCCCACCAATGGCTTGAGCTTGCGGTGAAGGCTAATCCGGTATCAAATTCCCAGCACGGTGGTAGGGTACTTCCGAGTACCCGAGTACTGGCCTACCACTCTCAACTTCGAGAAACTGTCACCAGACATGTTGTCGAAGTGTGTTCAGGCAGCAGTTTTAGTGAGCCAGTAAGCATTCTAGGTCTAGCGTGATAATATGTTCGACCACGCCGTCACTGACCATCATGTGCGATAGTGGTCAAACACTAGATCTGTGCAGTATACAAATATATTTTTGAAGCAGCATGTGACCAATTTTCTCGCAATCCACTCGTTCGTATTAAAATAAATTTTTGATACAAGCAAGCAAATGTAGAAACCTCGGATTTTGAAAAAATAAAAGATCTAAGTTGTGCTCTGTTTTTTCACCTCGGGTAAGAGTAATCCAATATATTATGTTAAACCGCTACCAAGCATCCGATGTATTGCATTGCCACATCTATAAAGACAGATAAACGAATCTCTTTTTTTAATAGTACCTACTGTTAATTCATTGTACCTATTATGCCTCCGAAAGCCCTTTATCATTTATATGCGAGATCGGAAAAAAATGCCGCACAGACGAGACGGGATGTACCGATTCTGGGCTATTTGCAACCAATGGTATGGAATGGATCGAGTCATTTCTTATTAAAATATCAGCTGTTATTAGTTCAGGCTATTATTTCAACTGTGTGTAAAACATTGGCTATATGGGTGCTTCTATCGGCTTCAAAGATCTACAAACCAAGCAGAGGATTATTAAATGGCCGGGGCATGCGAGTCCGAAAATTCCCGTCGAGTGGAAAGTGTTGCGTACGCAGTCATCGGATAGACACTTCTTGTATGTAATAAACTTATAGCGCACGTTACTAACCGAACAACATAGGTGTAATTTATTTGTTTCTATCAACTTCTGATTTCACGCGTAACATAATAATACTATTACAAGAGAAGCAATGTCTGAATTCAGAAATTACTTTATCGACTATGCTCCTTATTTGAGGCTTAGATTTGATTTTAAGCTATATAATTATACAATTGTGATTATATATTTGACAAGTCTTAAAAGTAGCCCGCCAAAAATATCTGAAACGTCCATTTGGCCCGAATGATGTATAGGTTGAGCATCGTTCCTCGTTCGCAATCAGGACATAAATGTCGGTGCTATTAAACATTATCGATCTGCGGGAAAGACGTGTAGGTGCTCTATTTATGTTATTGATGTTTTCCCAACCCTACGCCATGACAGTAATTGTAGTTAATCAGGTATATGTGAAGCATTTCTTTCAAGATTGCCTGCATACAAATTGTGACCTCGTCATAAATTCCATCCATTCACTGGTTCAACGCCCTATACCACTTTCCATGACAGTAATTTCCTTCGTTAATAATTCAAGGACATTCGGAGACCTTTTAAATATCGCCTGTCGTTATCATACCATATGTGTTGTTCTCGGCATACCGCGTGTTTTGTCGCATGCAGCATACCAAGCGGGCTATTTTCGGTTACTGTCCGTCCTCGACAGAGGAATAGCGTTCCTTAATCTAGATGTAATATTTCACACGATGCAGCTTGCTGTCCTGTTTTTATAAAGCGGTTTATAAATATTCTTGCCTGAAAGCCTTTAGCGATTAATAATAAAATTTAAAATATGTGCGGCTTAAGAAGAATCGGTACAATGACCGCTATTATTTATTATGAACAAAGACATGTTATATATTTTGGATAAATAATTTGAAAATTGTGTTGTGTTACTTATGCTAAGATTTAGTTAATTTTAAGACATTGAAAAGTGTAAGTTTGTTAGCCTTTTTTAATTTTTGTTCTTCCGTGTGCTCGACACATTTGTGCTGGTGATTATGTTCTAGAGTACCTAAGTACTTTTTGTCCCGTAATATGTTGCGACAGTATGCGGGAGAGCTATTTTCACGGCTACAAGTGTGGTTGTAGCTACTAAGGTATTTAGTACGGTCTATTTGAGAGGTTTCACAAGGGTCTCTATTGTCACCGCTACTACTAATCATATTGACATAGATTTTTATCTTGTCAAAATGTAATTAACTAATTTCCCTTATCGCTAATCGAATCGCAAAACAATTAATCTAAGACTATGTTTGTCAGATACCGGAATAAAGAAACAAAGAATGTATAAAGATGATATTAAAAGGGAAAGTGATTGCCATTCGTGAAATAGAAAGGTAGTTTTGTGCTCCTCGGCACAATTTTTCTACGGGCTACTAACTCAATTAATACACTTATTCAGAATGATTGAACTTCTATTGTCTGACAATCAATATTTCGTAAAAGAGAAATGTGAGTTTTTGACTTCAAGAGTTTTGGACTGAACCCTCTCCTATAGGCCTTGTGTATCGGCTGTCACCTTAATTTATATCTCGCCGTACATACCCTATATATCGAGTTTACCTCTAGATCTTTGACCTAGGAAAAATAAACAAGTGCTTTTATCCTTTGGTCATGTGGCCTTTCCTTGAGGTACACTCCGCGCAATCCAATATAAAAATAACTTTTTTGGTCTTTTTATTGATTCAATGAGGTTTAATTAAATTTACATAGTCTAAGTTGGAATGGGTTACCCGATTGGTTTTGATAGTTTTTGTTCCAATTAAATAGTGACACGGAGCGGTAGTGGCTTACAATCGCCTCTCAGAATGTACACAGAAATGATATTAGCCTTGCAAGGAAGAAGCCAACCCTGTATAAAACGGTGTGATAGTTGAAAGAAGCTTATTATATCATTCAATTAAAGTCGATATATTATTAGACAGTTTTACAGGTTTTTAACCATTTATATCAAGTATAATGAATACTATTTAGCGTATAGCAGCATCTGAAAGTATTGCAATTGCGTAAAATAATTGTATTAAAAACTTATAGAAACGTTATAAAAAGCTCGTAGGTGTGTATAGGCGTGATGAGATCGTCCATTTGATTGGGCCAAGACGTTAACTGGAAAGTGAATTCTAATTTAATTATAGTCATAAATCAAATGAAATTGCTTTTATAAGTTCCATTCATAGCTCTATTATCATTAATATACGTATTATTTTTCTTATTTCATCTGTCATTATCTTTAATAAAGTTATTATATCCAAAGAATACCTTAATAATTTGGACGACGGTTTCGTATAAGACGGATTGTTCTTCTGCAGTGATCACAATTAAAGTTTCTATTAGACGCGGTGTTATTACGAGTATCTACGTGATAGTTCATTTCGTTCAATGCTTTCTCCGTGATTATAATAATAGAATATGAACGCGAAGCGCTCATAGCGGTGATTAAATATGCGATTTTAACCGATCAACTGGATTCAGCAAGATGACTTAAAAAAATTAATAATTATTTAATAAAATTGTGCATTTACAATATACATTGTAAGAGTTTTGCACATGTTGAGTATCTGGCGCCGCCCTTGGCTCATTGCCCGTGTTTCAACATACAGCGCCCTCCCCTTAGTTTAAAAATTAAAATTAGCCTCGATTTTTGAAGTGAATACTTCTTTAGCGGCGTTGTGCTCTTTTGTATGGGGTAAAAATGTTAAACTCACGTCAGAAGAAGAGTAGACCGCCGTTGAAATTTATACTTAAATGTGTTACGAATAAGGAACATTTGCGTTTGTTGGTAGTTTTATTTGATAAAGTCGTTTCGTTAAAAGTATTATTGAGTTCGGTTATCAAAACGACGATATTATAGAGAGGAAAGATTTCATTGTTTCAAAAAAAAACAAACGTCATCATGTTAATTCTGTGTGTCCCAATAAGATTATAAATCTGAAAGTTTGGATGGATGGATGTTTGTTTCTCAATCACGCCAGAACGGCTGAACGGATTTGGATGAAATTTGATATGTCCCTATATAGATACTTTAGGTCCCGCAATAACACATAGGCTACTTTTCATCATCATCCTCATCAATCATGTTCAAGTTTTCACTTCTGCCAGCACGCCCGGAGTGCAACCGGTTGTTTTTTTTCACTTATGAAGCTACAAGGAATTAAAACAATTGAACAAGAACAGAAACTACTAAAAGATTGAAAGACAACAGTATCATACTTTCGATAAAACGTACCTATGCTACTAAGCTAGTGATATTTTAAACTGAACTATTTCAATTCATCACAGTTTCTTGAAAACTTACCCTTGAAACCCTTGAAAACTTACTCTTCGGCCGTATTCAACATATTTTCGAGATTCGCACAAAAAAAAAACAATATTTTAAATTCTCTCGAAAACTGCTGCACAAAATCTGTTCAAATAACTAAATCGAATAATTTAAAATAATATAAATATAATAATCTGTATAGTAACACACTGAAACTATAGTCATATTTGTCCTGTCCTTCCGTAGGGCCGGTATGACGCTAAGGAAAACTCAATTCTTTCAGAACCTACCGCTGACGCTCACTCCCCGTGCAGATCAATAAGTTTCAAAGCCTGAGTCAATGCCCTATCGTTTATTTTTAATTTTAGGTCGTCTGTGTTTGCTTTCATGCGCTTGAATTATTAATCTATGGCGAGTCTGAATTAATGATCTATTTTTCGTTCATACTTACATACAATCACGCCTTTTCCCTTTTGGAATGTGGAAAGATAGAACCTATGCCTACCACAGGCATAGGTTCTATCTTTCTACTTTCAATGATCCTAACAAACTTTTTTTTTCACACACTCATACCCCCGCACTAGGATACCCTGTGTCGCGGGAGGCATAGACACACACAATCACAATACACAAACATCCAAGACCCGAGAACAAACATCTTTGCTAATCACAGAAATGTTTGCCCCTTTACTTCCTATACTTTCATAGCGTTTGCGTACATGTTCGGTGGATACGTGACTTGACCTTTCTGTAAAACGTAATCGATCAGCTGCCCTAAACAAAGTAACATTCTGCAAGCGTTAACGCTGAGTTTTTTTTTATGAAATGGTCACCTCAAAGCGATATATCACGTGATCAACGAGAACAAATATAAAGCGCTAGCGGTCAGAGAAAGAGAATCGATGCATCTTGTGTAGGCCCACTGGTCCTGATAAATTCGCCACAGTCGAAATTTATCGACGACGTTCAAGCGCGGACCTAGCTTTCAAAATAGACTCGACAAATTCACTCGAAGTGCCATTTGGACTACATCATTCTTGCTCAGAGCCATTGTCGTGGCATTCCACAAAGAAGACATTAAGAACATATATCACGTCACATCCAAGCCATTCTACACACATTAAAAGACTACGCAAAAAGGCAGGATAGAAAACTTATTAAATAAATTACTCTTTAAATATATTGTATAATTAATAGTAATTCACACAAATTACATAAGTAAATTTTACCGATTTTGATTACTAATCAGTATAATATAATTTCATACTTATACATCAGTATTTATCTTCTATCTTATGTTAGCATACAGTGCCGTGGTGGTACCGGCCTAGAATAGTACTCCCCCATCTCTTCCCGTGGGTGCCGTAAAAGTCGGCTAAGGGATTCGTCCTTTCCAAATCGTTGAGCCCTTTCCGATAACTTTGTCTTTGCATTTAGATACGAATTTCTCGTGGAAGGCTTGAATTATTGCTAAATAGATATAGATAAAAATAGATTTTTCAGTCTTATTATTTTATTTTGTTGAAAATCTTACAATGTCTCTTAAACTTTAAAAAATACCACATATGAGAATAGTTGGGGATTAATTCTGATTGAACAAAATTTGATTTCGTTTGCTAATTTGTTAGTGAAAAAATATTTTCTGCCGACCATATTTTTCCTTTATTAATAATTCTCACGGTAACGGCAAATGCGCTTGGCACAGAAGAAAGCAAAAAAAATGTCTCAAAAATTTGATTTGTAATTTTTTTAGAGCCCGCGACCTACGGGTATCTACAAAGTACATATTCGTAATATTTTTAGTCAACTAGCCTCAAGATTTGTCCTCTCTATCTGTAGACACCCGCAAGCCTTTGTAATGTCATCGGCACCTGTTTAGCCATTAATAGTATAATATACAAAAATTCTTTTGGTACTACCTATATATTCATTTTGTATGTTATACTTCAAGGGAAGGAAGGGCTGAAATTCCATATCACAATTTTTCCTTGTTTACACTCATATTCATCCCAATTGCAGTTCTAAAGTAGTTCATAAAAGCTAGAGCTAGCGGAGAAAAGTGAAATAAACCTACTTACGTCCATTATCTTCGTTCATTGACTCACCGTTTGCAGCATTGTAGAAACTAAATACTATATATTATGCACGTTATGACTCAGGTTGGCTATAACGCCGCGGCGCCGTCGCCGCATCGCCGCGTCGCCGAGGCGTCTGGTGCATAACTGTTTGTATAAATATATAAAGTTGATAATCGGAATCCTCGAAGACAATGACCATGACTGCTTCAAGGTGCGTGAGTCACCGCAGTTGCAGCCTCAGCCTCGACTTCCACGATCAATACTTCTTACCGACTTGTACAGTTCTAGTAGGGGTGTGAGTCGAATCTGAGCTGCATCTGTACCGATTTTCTTCACCCATTATGAAAAGCCATTTGATGTCGGTTCTCATGGGTGGTTCAAACATGAACTTCATTATAGACATGAACTTCATTCAATGAGATTCGTTACATAGATACATTATATACCTAAGTTTACACATTGTATGGTGGCGCGCGTGTGTGAACGATGTGCAAATGTTATTTTTTAACTAAACTGGAATACAGTTGTAGCTGTAGTAGTATGAAATAGGAGCAACGTTATTATATAAGTTAACTAAACTTATAGTTACTTGAAATCGAGAGCGAATAGGTTCCTTCTAAGTTTGCGTGCCCCACCTTAGACCACGCGGTCGCTTAACATCAATTGTCATTGTGTGTTCTCCGATGTCCTCAACCGCGACAATAATATAGACGAGATATGCGTAGCACTTTTCAGTTATTTGAGTATAACTCAAAAACCGCTTGACCGATTTTGATGAAATTTGAATGGGACCACCACGGAAGTATACTTTATCCAACAAAAAAATCATCAAAATCGGTTTATAAACGAAGTTACCCGCGAACACATAAAAATAAAACATATATACGGTCGAATTGAGTTACCTCCTTTTTTGAAGTCGGTTAAAATTTGTCATCATCTGCGATTTTGATGCATCATTGAGGCCAAACGGAATAGAGGATTTATTATTTTAAATATAACAATGAACAAGTGTTCCAATCGCGGAACATAGTCATGGCGATGATCCGCGAAATGATAAGCAATTTGCATGAAATTGGCTTGATATATTTAGTCGTTTTTTCAGTTAGCATTTCTGTATGCACAATTAAATAACCTCTTTCTTGGACGTCTTGGTCTCAGGATGGTATATTTTTTCTTCTATTATGAATAGCATCAACATGAAATACTGTAGACCATGGATGCACAGACTTATTAAGACTAGGGGCCACTCGGGCAAATTATGAACTGATGGTGGGCCACCAGAAGTATAGGTAATTAAAGACAATGAAAAATTGATAATAATGTATTCAAATTGAAAAAGAATTTATTAATTTGAAGCGTGGCACTGCATAGTGCTTACAATCTTTTTTATATTTGGCTCAAATTTACTTGTAGCAACACGTAAAACTGCTTCCAAACTTTCATTTGCAAGGCGGTTTCGATTTTTTGTTTTATTATTATTTAGGATTGAAAAGGTTTGTTCACATATATAGGTAGAACCAAATAAGCTTGCACATTTCAGAGCGTTTATGCGCAACTCTTTGTACGTATTTTTATCAATGCAGCGGTAAAAGTTCAGCAAGTCTCCTTCGTTGAATTTGTTGCGTAAATCTTGGTCGTTCTGAATGTCGATAATTTCTAACTGCATTAACTCTGGCGCATTTTCAACTGAAATCGTGAAAGGATTGCTAAATATGTCCAACAGAGGTTTCACTGTTTTAAACTCCGAAAATCTGTCTTGAAAAGATTGAATCAAAATATCTAGCTTTTTTACATAACTGAAATTAATAGCAGTTTTTTTGAATTTTTCAGCCATTTTCTTATAATTCGGAAAATGATTGTAATTTCCAGAATTCAATTGCGATCTGAAAAGTGTCAGCTTGCATTGAAAGGATGATACATGTGCGTAGAGCTGGGATATCAGTTGATTTTTGCCTTGAAGCCGTGTGTTCAAGACATTCAAATGATTTGTAATGTCAACTAAAAAAGCCAAATCACACAACCAATCAGGACTTTTAAGTTCCGGGACGTCCCTTTGCTTTTCCGCCAGAAAAATATCAATTTCTTCTATTAAATTTAAAAATCGTTCCAGTGTCAATCCACGACTTAGCCACCTTACTTCTGTATAATACAGTAAATCTCCATGTTCGCATTCAATGTCATCAAGGAATTGTTTGAATTGCCTGTGATTGAGTCCTCGTGATTTTATGAAATTCACAGTCGAAACTACCACTTTCATGACATTTTCAAATTCAATTTTTTTAGAACAGAGGGCTTCTTGGTGTATAATGCAGTGAAACTGCATGAGATCTTCAGCGTTTAAGTTTTTTTCTTGCAAATGCTTTTTCAACAAAGTAACTAGCCCAGAATTGACACCAATCATCGAAGGAGCACCGTCAGTCGAAACTCCCGATAATTTCGATAAGTCCAAATCAGTTTTTGAACACTCGTCCAAAAGTACATTGAGTATATCAACTCCTCTGGTTTGACCTTTCAATGAACACATTCCTAATAACTCTTCGAAGACTTCAAAATCTTGAGTAACACCTCGTATGAATATAAGAAGTTGAGCTGTGGAACTAATATCAGTGGATTCGTCGAGTGCTAATGAAAAAAAATCAATTATCTTAGTTTTTTCATTTAATTGTTCCGCAATATTATCTGACAAAGACATAATTCGTCTTTGGATGGTCATACGATTCAGTTGAATTTTCTCAAACTTTTTTGCTGCTTCTGGACACATTTTCTTAGCGGCAATTTCTATGCATTCTTTTACAAAATCCCCATCATTGAAGGGGCGACTCCGCTTTGCTATCATTCGAGAAATTTCATAACTAACTTCTGTAGCTGTTTCTGTATCTTGAATGGGTTTTGTAAACATAGCTTGTTGACCAATAAGCTCCCGTTTTAAAGACAAAACTTTTTGCTTTCGTAATTCGCCTGTAAACTTCGTAAAAGTAGGATGCTGCGTTTCATAGTGCCTTTTTACATTATATTCCTTTGCAATCGCAACAGAATTCTTGCAAATTAAACAAACGACTTTGTTATGCGACCATACAAAAAAGTATTTCTCAGTCCAAATTTCTTGAAACTGCCGATTTTCATCTTTAACCTTACGTTTTTTACTAGTTCCTGGCATGTCCATGTTGCGTTTTAATCCTGACTAGGATTACCACAGCACCTAAAACCAATTACTAGGCATGAGTTCGATATATCAAAACGTAACTAATAACCGATATGAGTTTCATATCGTATCATATCGATATGACGGTTGCACATAACCGATATTACCGAATACCTACGTTATGAAAACTGCAAACGATATAACCAAAACGCAAAACCGTGCACACAACTGAATGGATTGATATTCGTTTCTTCTCTTTCTTACTAAAGAGCGGTGTAACGGTTTTGGTGATATAACGAAAACGCCCATGTCTACCAATTACAGTTCCTAATTAATTACCAAAAATAATTGATAAAATATGTAGATAAAATTAATAACAGTTTTACTTACGATTTCACAACACAATTATACACGGCACTTGACGGGAAATCTACGTTGAATGTGGATCAAAATATATTATAATTATGACACCGGCTAGTCGAGTTAAAATCTACACTAGAACTAACGACACTTTACTCAAATTAAAACCGAACTGTCGGTCGCTGCGGTTAGCGTGGCTTTTATACCACGCGCATAGAGTCGAAAACTGTCTGGAGAAATCTCGAAACCGACTCTGGAAGCTTCGTGTATCTACCTACGCGAGCTATCGGGAATTTGGGACTATTGCTATCTCGCTCGCTCGAATTTAACCGAGATCAGCACGAACATTACCGACCGCTGTTACCGACGCATGCACGGCGCACCGATAAGATTGATAGAGCGCGCGCGCGAGATTCAAATTACTTTTCGAACATTTGTTATTGGTTTTATTCTGGAATAGAACTCAATATTTTCGAATGTACGAGAGTATTATTTTTGCTGTCGGCGGGCCACCAGTATTCGACCGGCGGGCCGCATGCGGCCCGCGGGCCGTAGTCTGTGCATCCCTGCTGTAGACACTAAATCTATTTACTCTGCTTGGAACCTCGAGTCAGTTTTAGTTCATTCACCTCGTCACTGAATAGGTTCTTTTTGACATCATCAATCTATTGTACCTTTTGACAAAAAGTTCTATTAAAAATCTGGCTGAGCGCGAGTCTGACTCACTCTGGAAGGGTTCCGTGCCATCGTACAAGATGCATACTATGTATGTTTTAAAGAGCTAAAGGCGTATCTTGGATGGAGACCTCTTTGTTTTTTTTTGCATTATTTGTGTTTTGAGGCAAATAGTATAGTCAAAATGTCAGCCATGAGTCAGCATTGCCCCCCGATTCAGAGCTCTTGGATAAGTAACCGCATCCAGTCGGTTGCTCATAAACCCCGCATTGTAGTCGGCGTATTCCTGTTGAGCAATTCGAAGTCCTCAGTTTGCGGTGTCATATATATAAATTTTTATTTTTATTTTATAGATCTAGCGTTTGACTATTATCTGACTTGGTGGCCATTGACGATGAGCTCGAAGATGTCACGCTAGACCTAGAATGTTTACCGTTACTCGTTTTAAAAAATCTCCAAACGTTCGTTACTGGAGTTTATATTATACGTGTCCGGAATGTTGCAAGTCAATAAAAAGAGTGTAATTTAGGGTCCTCTGTACATAAACGTGTAGTTTATCAGTATTATTAAACTGATTATTTTTTTCCCCTTAAGTACACGACACTCAATTCCAGCTCTAGGCATCGGTGGTAGAGATAATTATTTACCACTTACTGTTTCAATGTATAAAATTATTTGTTATCTATGGAAATGTGGCCAGTTATGGTACATATTACGTGAATCCAAAAACATATCGCTATGCGCTTCCAAATATCTAAATGTTAAATTTAAATAGTAAGAATGTATGAGAGTTAAATATCGGAGGAGGTGCTCTTGGAGATCGGTAGGGGGATGTATCCAGTCGTGGACTTCATTTACTCGAAATGATTATACGAAAACTTCCGGTTTATACAACTTTCCTCTTTCTAAAAGGCTGGCTAGAATTCATGCAGATCTATTGTTAGTCCAGTGATACTTGGTTCTGGATATAATATTTTTTTTATCACAGTCAGACTCCCGCACTAGGATTCCCTGTGTCGCGGGAGGCATGGACACACACAATCACAACACACAAACACCCAAGACTCGGGACAAACACCTATACTCATCGCACAAATATTTGCCCCTGCCGGGATTCGAACCCAGGGTCCCGGAGACACAGAAGTCAAGTCACTGACACTGAATAATACGGCGACTGAATAATAATAAAGCCCTTTATTCAGACCAACTTAGTATCTATTTAAATGTATTAGGAACTAAAAACTATGGGTATATATATGTTTATTTTTGTATGTCTGTTTGCCAATCGGCAAAGGCCTGCTCCAACCTTTTCCATTCCTGTCTATCTTGGGCCACTCTATTCCACGTTACTCCTGCTACTTGCCTAATGTCGTCATCCCACCTTTTCTGTGGTCTGCTCCTTTTCTTTTTCCCTTCTCTAGGGTACCATCCTGTCACAATTTTGCTCCATTTCTCTTGGCCTCTTATCATGTGCCCTGCCCATTGCCATTTGAGTCTTCTTATTTTGGAGGTTATGTCTATGACCTTCGTCTTTTTCTGATGACATGGATTCTAATTCCAAAACCCCGAATCGAAAGAAACCCAGAACTAAATCCAGAACCAATGATGATTCTGGATACGAAATAAAAATGTTTCTTGTACACGAAACTTTCTTCCACTTGTTTTCTTTCAATAAATATAACGTCCGATTTCATTGTTCCTAAGTTACGCAAGATTGTTTTTGATGCCCAGCCGCTGTTCGGGATCGATAGATGAATAGTGAAAGTTGGTCTACATTGTGTTCACGTGGGAACTAATCATATGGTTTCTATAGCTTTTGTTAAATAATTATTAGCGAAATGAACAGAACCAACTATTAAAATCATTATAGTAGATTATCTAATACATGTTAATTGAATTATAGAGTTGGAAATTATCGCTCAATAAAAAGAATTAATCCTCTGCCAATAGGAACAAACATGGAAATTGTCGGAAAATTTAGTCTTAAAAAGTGATTATGATGGAATGTGTCCCAGCAGACTATGGTAATATATAATATAAAACGCAATGGACTGGTAATTCTGCTATAGATAAGGTGTTATTTCTCGAAAATTCTGTTTTTCTTAATATACAATTTTCTTTCTGAACACTACTTAATATGTAAATGATATTACCCGAATCTGTAAACTACCATCTGTCTCCGTCCGCGTAATCAGCTTTGTGCTGACCAAAGAGCCAATTTATTAACCACCGCTTCCGCAGATAAAGGATCTTGTGAAAATCCTGTTTCTAAAATGTGAAATAGGCGCTATTGCGAGTCGCCGACTTAAGCCAAGAGGTCAATGCTATTCGATACCATTTCCCTTTTGGCAGACAATTTACGTAACCTTTTTTGTTAATCTTTCGAATTATCTGCTCGCATAAGTAAAGCCCTAAAAGTAACAAAGATTCTATGAGCTTTGAAATTTGCCACCGATTTTGTAATAGACCTTCTTTTGACTATATGTAAATACTTGTACTTGACATAATGAAAATAATGCGATTGCATACATATACTTATTCGAAGCAATTGGTCTGATTAATGAACAAAAGTTCATTGCCTTAATATTCAGAAGATCGGTATCGATCGCGTTTTCCATTTTAACATGGCACCGCATCTTACGTAATGTCGATTTTATCTTCGCCCCTGGAACTACGAACAGTTTTCATGAGCTCCCAATTTTAGTACCTACCTACTTTACGGGAAACTGCTCTGAAATGAGATAAAGGAGAAATGGTGCAGTTTTATGTACTTTCCATGTTGTTGGCAGTTAATGAGTAGCGTTTATTGCCTTGTGTGTATATGCATAATATATAAACATATTTTTATATCGTACTTTATATAGATCTCGCTTGATCACTATCTCACTTGATGGTATGTGCGGATTTAGTCGATACACGCTAGAATATGTATTACGTAGAAAAACCCATGCTACGTTACTAATGTACTAAATTCATTTGTACTAAATGTACAAATGAAGATGTAATATTAAATAAAATAATGCTTCAAAGATATAGGGGTTTTATTTATTTTGCGATGCCTATATATGATGCTGGATTTATCATAATAGTAATTACACCATAAATATTAGCGTGCAATGTAAATACAATAGCTTTCTTGGAAATGCATTACTTAAGATATCCATGGGAACTGGATACGAATCGCTAAATTAATTACAAGTTATTCCTTAACGTCGCTAGCGGACACAGTTACTACAAAAACCATTCCCGGACAAGTACGATCGGTACTCATATGAATTGTCGAATCATAGAAAAAAACGTATCTTTATACAATCGAATCAGTGGCCTTAGCACGAATCACTTTTGAAATTCCGATCGTATATTAGTTACATCTACATCTCAGAATTAATCAAATGCAAATGCAATCGAGAGCAAATAAGTACCTACTTATTTGCTCTCGCGATTGGTCCAATATTACAAAAATACGAAGAAAAGTGCTGCAGCGCAATTTAAAATTGTTTACTTTCGACAGACCTTTTGGCGTCTGTTCTGTGTGGCGTATCGATTCCTTTGACCTTGTCCCTGGCTTTACGTAACCTTTTCAGCTGGAGAAATTGTCTCACCCGCGTCATTATCTCGCTTATCAGGCTTTTTTGGTTCTTGGCCCGCAATCAAGTTTTATTATTGTATCTTATGCTTCTGCGCGCCGCGAACTTTCAGTTATGTATAAATCATTTGTCTTTGATGTGCGTTGGGCACTAGTGCGAGTTGCTGAATTAACGTACAAGTTCTATAAAGCTGAGGTAGCCTGCACGTTATGAGTGTCATCCACATAATTCCATACAAGTCAGGCAGGTGGTTGTTTGCTTGTTTTTTCTGACGTATATAGATAAAGTAAGTGGCTTATAAATATAATCGTGGCTTCTATCTAAAATGTTAACTATTATGAATCCTTTGAATATCATTTTATAAGGAGGATGTTTAATAATGTAATATTTATTACCATATATTGTAAAAAATATAGAACAAAATTCACAGCCCACCGAATGAATTCAATAATGTTACTTATTCTACCTATGTGAAAGATTTTTTTTAAATCGGTTAAGTAAGTTTGAGTTTATAAACAAATAATTTTACAAACTAGTAAACAATTAAATCTTTCCTCTTATAATATTAGTGTAGATTCTATGTAATATTTAGCCGATAATTTCAATGGAATTGGAAAAAAGTTGTGGTTCAAGTGCTTTGACTACTAATAAGCGGTTCTAAATGTACCTTCTTAATATTGCAGAAATCTTTTTGGTTCGATATTAATAGAATACAATACTAATGAGGATGAAGGGGAGGTTGGACGGGACCTAATCTAATTTCCCAGACTATTATAACCTCTATCGTTATTGGGTTACAATCCAATTACCGAGTTTCAATAGAAGAATTTGATAAAGGATCTTTAAACTTATATATAATCGTGAGTTGGGAAGTGATTAATGCCATGTTTTTATAGTTATATATATTTTAGACTAACTGTTCGCTGCAGTTTCACTCTCGTGGACGACCGGTTTCCCGCTAGTTCAGTTTTGGTGTTTTTCCTATTTTACCTCGCAATTTCAACGTTTTTTTTCTCCATGATAACCTTCCTTTTGCCTTTACGAAAATGAAAAAAATATGCGCATTGGTGCCGTTCATTGAGCCGTTTTTTGCCGTTTAATATTATGTAGATTAAACAAAGACAGCCTTAAAGTGTGAGCTTCGTCGTCGAAGGTAACATCGTTATGAAGTCTACGGCATGATGGTAATATACTTTCCAGTACCCGCCTGGCTAGCTATCACTCTCATGATCGAAGAACACTCAGTGTGCTGAGGCGGCAGTCCTTGAGCGCCAATTCACATTCGAAATCTAACGTAATAACACCTTCGATCGAATTGTTACTAACCATTAAGTAGTTAAACGTAAATCTATAGGGTATTAAAAATATTTAGATATACTATAAATTTTTACCTGTAATAAATAAATGGTATTTTTCTCTTTCAAATGTATTTAATACGTACTCCTCTACCTACAAGATTTATTTCTAGTATCTCGTTTATTACTTGTTCCCCATCCTTGTGATGAACGCGAAACATTTTGTGATGTCTGTTGTAATAAAAAATCAATGACTCCTAGTTATACCCTAACTAAACTTTTTTTATCAATTTACTCATCGTGATGCATGGTCACCCCTCTCCGTTGCGGATGTGTGTGTGTGCGCTAAGTTGCACAAGTTGCGCGTGTGTGCGCTAAGTTGCACAAGTTGCGCGTGTGTGCGCGTTCAGGGGTTGGGGTAGTGTGGAACGGTAACGCGATTGGAAAACTAGGGCGGTGAAACGATGTTAGTGACAGTTATTAGATTATATTTTTATACCATATATTTTATGATTAGAATATGAGAAAATTATATTTTCAAATTAATGTCAAATGAAACTTTTTTGGAAGGTTTTGAAATACTTTTCTAGAATGTCTCTGATGCGATCGGAATATGTTCCCCCGATGCATTTCTTCTCCTGTGAATTTACTCTATTCATACACTTATTTTGTTAATTTTCTTTTGTCTATTTTTTCAACTCGTTTAAACAATATATGAATCCTATGAACAATTTGGTGAGAATGAAGGAAGCAAGTCAAGCAAGAGATGTGCAAATAATTGCGGTTCAGGTATTTTCATTTAATTGTTTTTTTAATGCAAAATAAATGTGGCTATTATAATGTCGGAAGCGTAAGAAATTTGTTCGGCGAATGGAGTTTCCATGTGTGTATATTTTTATTATTAAAATTAAGCTCAATTTTGTGACTAACTATATAGAGATCAACAAGTAACCATGTTGATCTCTATATTTTCACTTGATTGTACAGCTAACTCTACAAGTCATGTCTGATAATTTTATATAATTGTTCATTTCATGTGATCCGTATGAAGGCTCCGTTTTAAACTTCAAATATGATTAAATATTTACCAATAGGAAAACGAGGATGGCAGAACCGGCATTGCTCCTGAAAAACGAAATGACAACCCGTTCACGTATCCTTTATATATGAAAATTTAGAATATATTTTTGTGGATTCCGTGAATAATTTGCAGTATTTATAATGTTGGGAATCAAAAGTTATTTTATTTAATTGAAAATATGGTAATGTAATAATGTGGTGTTTATTTTTCGAACGCACGCAAGCTTTCATATGTTTGTTGCGTTCGAATACTTACGCTTTGAAATTAATTGTTAATGTTACTCAATAATCTGTAGTCAGCTGTTCTGTAGATCGAGACTGCGTTCATAAACACAGCCATGCCTAGTTTATTCCAGAATATAATATGTGATCTGTATCTGTAGCACGATCCATGTTATATTGCTTGTCTCCGATGTCTACGATGCTATACATAGATGGCGATACATTGAATGTTTCGCATATGGACGTGTAGTTAGCATACTGATACAGATGATTTTCCGTGATAACTTTTTACTCCCAACTTGTAGGAAAATGATTGAATATACAATGTATTTAATGCTCTATTGATTCGTATAAGTTTCATTCATGAACGCGGCTTCTTTCTTCTAGGCTGCAAATATATGGGAGTCTGCCATCCTTCTTTGACTAATAAATAGTCACTCTTAAAGAAACCGTTTATATGTCGCGTTTATATAAATTTCTTCTATCGCTATCAACTCGATAATGCTAATCGAATGACTGCGTGCGCCTCACTAGCCGGTACGTACGTACAGCCGATTCATTTCACTTCAGTACGCATCGGGAGTCCAGCGCGAGCGGATCTCACTCCGCTCCACCCGCGCACCGGGAATTATCAACAATTTCCAAAACGTTCGCGTCCTTCACCGTCCCGTGTTTCTATGCTCAGACTTTAAGTGATAGTGTTTATACTCACTCGACTTTGTTTTCTTTGATACCTTGGAAGACGGTTACTACTGGAATTCGATTAACTTTCATCGAATGGTTCACTTCATGATTCTTCGGTATTGTTGATTCCATATTTAATGTTGCTTATCGGTCAGTGTTTATTCGTTTACACATTTTGGACGTAATCGCGTGCTCACAAACGAGGTCTTGTATATTTTATCGATTTTGTGCCAGCTATGTTACGTTTCCAACGCCAAGATACTGATAGCTGCAGTTTTTATTCCATATTGACATTTTAAACACTCCATTTCGCTATTCGTACCAGTGCCAACGGTATACTTTAGATAATTCAAACTTTTGTTTCCTACAGCAGCGGTTGAGTCACCGACCTCAAGACTAAAGTCTTGCTAAACGAAAATAGTCATATTATTAATCACCGCGTCGCGAAGAATTTGAATATAATAAAATTGGCTGTCATTACTTTATGATTTTTTATTCGGCCAATCAAAATTACTGTCATCGTGTCCATTGTCTTAATTGTATGATTTAATAATTATCTAAATGGTATTGGCAGCAGCAGTTTTCTTTCACCTGTCACTTATCGTTCTTTATCGTAAGCTGCCATCGACTGGTCATAATGTGATGTGACGTTATCGTTAATCGTGTTGTAAAATTGTCATGAGTCTGTATAATCAAAAGAACAGTTTGAATAGGTTTTTAAAGTACTTTATGTAATTACTTCGAATTACATTATAGCCCTTCCTTCGACGGTCAGCCTTTTAATGCACTCCTTTAGTTTTAATTGATTATGTTTTCGAAATTTAATTTAAGCTTTATACCTTCAGTATAAAACCGAATTTCCTTTGTGAGAGCATCAGGTGGATAAAAGGCATTAGAGCCCCTGCACGGTTATATTCCTTTCAATGCCGTCTTCAGGTCGAAAGAAATGATTTTTATGTTTCCTGCAGAGACATGACTTATGTTTTTATTACATTTTTATTACAAGTACTATCGTAATGGTAAAGTTTATTATTATATTAATTTATTATAAATTAAATGCATCGAAAATATTAAGGCGTCCACGTCTATATTATATCCTCCGTGTATAAAAACTATATCGTCTTAGTCTGTGGGAGCCGCTAGTTGCGAATGGTTGAGTAAAGAAAACCTTGCTTCGATCAATACCTATAGGTAATTGGATGAAACAAGGCTAGACCTAGTTATGTATGGTTCACGTTTTGGGGCCTTCAGTTCCGGCTAACTTAACAGTTGATAAGATATGCCTTAACAGCTGTTAACTTAGCCCCTTTGGATAGTCTGAAGACTGAGATTCATCATCATATCATTTAGTATATTTATGTATTTTAGTATTTCTTATTTTACGTTCCATGCTAGTTTCTCACTATCTGAAATGTTGGTTTATTCTTTTTTTAAGCTAAGTGACTCCCCTGTCCTTTGCATACAAAAGTTGTCTGGTAGAGATCACATTTAGTTATAAAGCCGATCATTGTCACGCTCTTTCTGTAAATGATTATTTTATTTTTATTTAAAGTGTAACAAAAATAATTTTCTATTCTAATTTTATCGTAATTCCAATCGTGCTCATTAACGAAAACTACCCACTCGTACTCTCCCACTAGTAATGTAGACACAAACGTGGAATACAAATTGCTCATATCAGCTGGTAAACGTAGTAGTCGGTATGCAGTCATCATCATCATCATCATCTCAGCCATAGGACGTCCACTGCTGGACAAAGGCCTTCCCCATTGATTTCCACAAGGACCGGTTGTAAGCGGCCCGCATCCAGCCCTTGCCTGCGATCTTAGTCAGGTCGTCTGTCCACCTTGTTGGTGGCCGTCCTACGCTGCGCTTGCCAGTCCGTGGTCTCCATTCTAGAACTTTTCGGCCCCAAAGGCCATCAGTTCTTCGAGCTATGTGCCCTGCCCACTGCCACTACTACGGTATGCAGAAGGCTGTCCTTAGTGAAGGTAGAGATAATTTCCAGCATTAAAACTTTGTAAATAAAGAAATAATATTTAAATCTTATTTTAAAGAATATTGTCTTATCGTAGAGTACTATTATATTAACATAAATGTGGTCGGATATAGAGGTAAAGGAAGGTCGAAGAAGGCATGTATGGACTGTGTGAAGAATATGTTTATAAAAGGTGTCAGCTCTGAGATGAGTACCTACCTAATGAATAATGATGAAAGAGAAAAACATGTTGGGCCGACCTCAAGTAGTGTGGGATGAGGACAAAAAGAAGAAGATTGTCTTATAGTAGAGTACTCTCTATTTCCGTCAATCACTTATCAATGGAAATAGGGAGTGAAGACCTCGAACAAATGAACAAATTTTATATATATACAGCGAGGACAAAGGCAAAATATTTAATTTGTTGTAATAAATATCTACAGGCGCTCTAAATTATGACGCAATGCCATGATACACTTTTTCTGTACTTGTTCCCAGTCTACTGAGTTTCCCCGTATAATTAAACCATAACTTACAGAAATGACTCATAGCGATGGTAGTGTATTGTAGATATGAAGATGACTTTTTAATGAACGCGACTAAGAAAGACTCAATTAAATTCTGAAAGGTCCAGGTCAAACGTACTCTAAATTGACGGTCTTGTATGAAAGATCTGATGAGCGTGCTCCATTATTATTTTTTTATTTTTTCATATTTCATTAACACTTAATATTATTACACAATAAAATCCTAAAAACGCGTAATAATGTCTTCATATACTTACGAATTTGATCGATTTTAACCTCTGTGCTAATAAGGCAAAGCTACTGCAGGTCAAGCCTTACACACATTGGATGTCTCTATATATTTTGTCTTGTATTAATTTATTTTTATTGATTCATTTCAACTAATAGTTACATTTACAGCAACGCCAAGGCATGCAACTAGTCAACTATATGAATTAATTATGATACAGTAATGTCAGTTTTAGTAAATTTACAACAATAATAAAACAAAAAACAAATATCATTAAAAGCACATATAACACAAAAATGTCAAAGTACAAATTACAGGTATTGAAATTATTTGGTCATAAAATTAATCTTAAACTATTACTTTAAGATTAATTTTATGACCAAATAATTTCCACTTTGACACGCGCCACGCGATTCCTGCACCTGATGATTCCTTCACCAACGCGATTCCTCTGCTTAACGCTTTGGTAGCCCAGCAACCAGATCTTGACATTTTTAATGTGAAATTATGTATATTAAACACATACATATAAATAATCATAATTTCATACACTCAAACTTTCACATTTATAATATTTGTAGAATAGTTCTGTATGCTAATAATATGTCACGGGATTGACATGACCATGGGACTTTCTATCTTACGCCTTTGCCGAGTGATGAAAACCTGCGTGGGCCATTGATTTGACTCCTATAGTGACACGGGTGATATTTTTGTCATGATGAGTTGAAATTAATTTATTTTAATTTATTCGAAATTGGTATAAAGAAAGATATGAAGTACATACGTTGTTTAATATTCTGAATGTGTATCTAATTATAATTTATTTATTTGTGCTAGTTCCGTATTTTTGTTCCCATTTTAACGCTTTAACAACAGTAAATAAAATAATTCTAAGCTAACCTTTACTTGAGTATGTCGATCGACATAAGTCGCAATTACCTAGATTTCCTAGTCCTTATTGACAGGTTATAAATAATTATACTATAATCATCGTTAACGTTAATCACAAGATACATAAAATTAAAGAATAGAGATAAATTTGTGCTTGTATTACGAATATTCAATCATCCTTATGAAATATGATTTTTAATTACTTAATCAGTTTTGATCATTTAATCAATGTTGAACATTATTCGTTATTAAATTAATTATTTCCCTTCGAAATACCGTTATTAGTTTTCGGAATGTCTAGCACACGTAGGTACCGTCGTGCCATGGAATTGGCTCGTTAAGAGACGCAATTAACGCTGCGCTGATGGCTCGGGCGGTCATGCACTGTCAGACACAAGTTCTTCATTACTCTCAGTGTGATCAACACCATTTGGTACTTTCAATGCTTGCAGATTTGTACTGTACTGAAACATATACCATTCTTATCTCGAATTAGTTTAAACTATTTCACTAATAATAACCACCTTGTGTTGCGTAATTTATTACGAATTTAGTATCAATAAATAATGGATCGAGAGGGTGTGTATAGTTTTAATCAGACTTCAGGTTTAATTGTGTCCTTAAAGTGTTAAATTTGTTGCTGTTTGTAACTACTTATTATATATAACTAAATTTGACATTTAGGCCCGTATTCCAGAACCATCACGATTTACGAGTACATTAAGGCACAGATTTTATAGGAATCTATGCATAAATCTGCTCTTAAATCATGATTCCAAACTGAGAGTTCTCTTGGAATATGAGCCTTATTAATAGAACTTAGAATTAACCCATTAATAGCTCTGGCGTCGTTATTAACTAAGTATGTATCGTAACCCAATGTTCCAAAACATACGATATAGATTATTACATAATTATGATAACCATTCCCCAGAAGCTAATCGATTAGAACACTTCACATGCTATATATATGTATACTGAATCACTTGTGTTGATAACATAACAAAAACAAACAATAGCATCGGCGAATGAGCTAAAGAGATCAACGACACAGGCGCTTCAACCAACGCGATGCGTAGGACTTGATCTATTTTAATCACCTCAGTTTATACATCTATCCTGTTCGCACTCGAGACATTCCTATAAATCCCTCTCGCTGAGCTCGTAAATTGAGCAACAATTGGCAAGATTTTATTTTCCGTTTGCATCTGTGCCAAAACACACGTGGATGACCCGTGTATGAGCTAGATAAATTATCGTTTCTGCATCAATATTATTTAAAGATTTTAACGTTACGTTTTTTTTTTTTGATCTGGCTTCAAAGGATGGCTGGAGGTTCTCCATATTTATGCTTCGAACTCCATCGTTTATAGTTAATAGAAAATTCATTGGCTAGCTTGATTGGTCGCATAGAAATTTCATGAAAATAAGTATATCGGATTTATATATGTAGTATATTCTTAATATTGTACCAGTTTTATTCAGTTGCCTCTGAGTTTACTTTGTCGTGACGTCCGAATTGAAGTTCGTAAAATTTAAGGGCTTCACAGGTGCCGATGATATTAGAGGCTCGCGGGTGTTTACAGGCGGGGAGGACGAAACAAATTCTGATGCGTGTTGAATGAAAATATTACAAAATATATTATGTGCCTTATGATGTTTTACTAAAGATGACGTATATTCATACTGCGCGGTGCTCAGATTTTGTTCCCTTACGACATAAACATGCTTACTGCGACAGATAATACGGTACAAATAATATAGAAAAGGATAGCTATATGTTTAGACTTGCGCTTGAAATACGCGTCACAATGAAAATTACTACAATTGACTTACTTTTGCCGCCTCAGTTTCCGCGCGCATGTGCGACATCTACCTCATAAAAAACATATAATATCATCATCATCATCATCATCATCATCTCAGCCATAGGACGTCCACTGCTGGACAAAGGCCTCCCCCATTGATTTCCACAAGGACCGGTTGGAAGCGGCCCGCATCCAGCCCTTGCCTGCGATCTTAGTCAGGTCATCTATCCACCTAGTCGGTGGCCGTCCTATGCTGCGCTTGCCAGTCCGTGGTCTCCATTCGAGAACCTTTCGGCCCCAACGGCCATCGGTTCTTCGAACTATATGCCCTGCCCACTGCCACTTCAACTTGCTAATCCGCTGGGCTATGTCGGTGACTTTCGTTCTTCTACGGATCTCCTCATTTCTGATTCGATCACTTAGAGAAACCCCGAGCATAGCCCTCTCCATAGCTCGTTGTGCGACTCTGAGCCTGTTCAGAAGGCCTATAGTCAGAGACCACGTTTCAGTACACTGGCCGCTACCGGAGCCAGCATTAGCGGAGCTGCCGGGGACTGGGGGCCTGGTCACTTTTTGTTGTATCATACTGGGGGGGGTTTGCCAATACTCGCCACGCTTGGCATGCGGGTTGGCGAGCGCAGTATATAAAATACGACCCTCAGAAGGCGCTGCTGCCCATCCTTCTGGTACGTGATCCCTTAGTCGACTCTTACGACACCCACGGGAAGACATGGGGGGTTACTATTCTAAGCCGGTACCCCACGGCGGATATAATATCATTGTAGATGATCTATAATACGAGCTACCAAAAAAAAATCCTAAACACTTTTTTAATTTCCTTTCTTTTGGTGCTCCTTAAAATTGTCTATTTAGCAAATGGATTTTATTTTGATCTATATAAAGACTTTTTTCTTGTTGGTCAATTTTACTCGTTGTGATAGAACGACAAAATTACTCAGAATAACCTGCAAATCTTTCCAAGGTCGCTAAGAAATCGATGTCGTGACAAACACCAGTTTAAACATTTCCAGTGGACAGTATATACTTAGTGGCTCAGTGTATTTCTATTATATTTTTTATTAACTCAGTGCAAGTGCTTGTCGCTGTAATTATTGTTATTCTGACGGCCATTACGTCACGCTAGTGCAGTGAAATGGATTGTGTATGCTAGTGGACCACAAATCGTATAATGTCGAAGACCCTGAACGCCTACAGAATGTGAGTATATCTTTTACGTTTTCTAAAGTCCGGCCTCCGAGAAAATGCTTTTGACAGTTCAGGTATTGTCTTTATAGCTTTTAGTTGGAGTGAAATATGACTCCTTCTTGAACCATTTAACGGGAGGTCGGTGATCATAAGGATAATTTTAACTGAAGGATCTGGTACTCAACCCAAACTAGATTCTAAGATTTTTAGCCTGGAGGTTCGTCTGTGGCCAGTTGGTATATGGCCTTGTATTTTTGGATTTACCTTATATGATGAGTTCTAAGAGGTTTTATTAGCCGTTCCGCAAGAACTAGAAATAAAAAAAGAACAATATAATAATAAGAAAAAATACTCTTTACCTAAACTTTGCTTATAATTATATTTTACGCAAAGTTTTAAAAAACAAATACCGTTAACGTTAACTTCATGTTTTCTTTAGCCGCGGCTATATAACCCTTAGGTCGCCGCATACAATTTCCCACCAGGAAATCTTTACGTAACATACGTAAAAAAATCCTTTGATCGTCGTGTGAATCGCTGAATTGAGATTGTGCAACGTTAAATATTTTAAAACTCTATTTGGAAACTCTTTGTTTGCGGCAGAGAAGTGGTTAAGTGCTTTTCATACTAAAACTCATCATGTCCATTATCACGTTCACTACCGTTGAATACCGTCATATTTATAAACGCTTGTTTTCATTATTTCGAAATTATTATATCGTTAAGCTGCGGTAACTACATATATGAGGCTGCTGCGAGAATGCGTTTCATATTATGTTTTATCATATATTTCTGTCCGGGTCCAACTCACATTAGGTATGAATTTTTATTACATATATAATAAACTCGTTTTTGGACTTGTCATGTATATGTTATGGACCAAATGATAAATTGAGCATTATACCAATCGCCACAAAATTGTACATAGGTACACAAAAAACTGCGTTCTTTGGAAACCATTAAAACTGAGTTCTAAATTTAGTATGTTTGACTGGAATATTTTCAAAATTCATTTTAAAAGCATAGGATATATACTAATTGTACTTGCATCTGGATGGTCTTGGGAACTTGGTTGCAGTGGTTTCCCCTTGCCTTCTGCACCAGACATTTTTAGGATTATTTCGTTCCCAAGGCCGCTGTAGCCTCTTTCGGTCTGTTACCCGGCCGTGTAGTGATGGTTATACCGCCAATGACCAGTCGCCATAGCCTCGTATGTTATCTAGCAGGTGGATCACGGTACACGTGTACACCAAGAGTGGAAAGATAGAGAGGAAGTATATCTTCGATCTTGAACCTATTGTGATAAAATGTTCGTTCGACCAATCTAAAAGCTTTTCAAAATAAAAAGGATATATTCCAATTATGAATGTATAAAACACGGGAGTTACTCACGTAATAAGTCAGAGGGTTCCGACTATAGTTTCAACCACATTCGGTGGTCTTTTTCAAGAAGAATACGGGGCGCTCGCGGACGCAGTTGCGGTTCGCCTAATACTGATACGCTCAGTACTAGGCGAACCGAGACCGCGTCCGCATTCATAATATGTCAAAACGACGTCAGTTTTAATATTAAGATATATTCCAAAATTGGTTCATAAATTACGTCGTCTTAAAATAACAAACAAATAATAAATCTTTAATCGAATTGATAACCTCCTGTTTCAAAAGTCATTAAAAGTCGATCTTTGTCAACTTCTCTCACAACATCGAACAACGCAAAGTTTCAGTTGTCTCGGTAAACAACTGATTTAGTAGAAATACTCTCTATTATTCCACGTGGTACGACGGGCATTACTAGTCCTCAGTATGATCGTATGATATACCTGTACGGTATATTGTTTCCGTCGTCCAACAACCGCCGGAATAATGAACGATAAAGCATCTTTATTGCTTACTATTATATGTGCAGCAGGTTCTTGCTTTGTTCAACTAAATGCTGCGAACACCATATATATGTTTGGCCCTGTTAACTTTATTTAAACTGTCTCAACATTCATTAGTGTAGAGGCTTTATTTTGAGGGCATATCTTTTGTCCTTGCGCAAAGGTCCCGTCCTTGAACTTCTCAAAAGGGCTTTCACTGGGAGCCGTCATAATGAGGCTTTAATGTTATTTTTTTTTTTTTTTTTACATATTATAAGTTTGCGTTTGACAACTGTCTCACCTGATGTTAAGTGATGACATTGTTATTATAATTTCTAAAGATAGATAGAATGATAGAAGAACGATAGAAATTGACCTGTTCCGATTCTAAAATTCACATGGTGGAATTGTAGTATGTTACTTGTGATTAATTCTAGTTAAATATAGTAATTCATTCATCAAACTAATCACATCTTATAAAGGCGAAAGTTTGTCCTTTTTTCATATGTTTGTTATTCCTTCACGCTAAAACGGCTGAATGGATTTGCATGAAGTTTGGAATGAAGATAGATTATACCCTGAAATAATACATGCACATAATAATGGCTATTTTTTCCCGGAAGTAATGACTTTCCGTGGGATGTCGGGAAAAAAATCGTTAACACCATTTCATTGCAGCGCGGGTAACACCGCGGGGCGCATTTAGTATTTATTTATTAAGATACAAAAATAGTTAACAAACTTCAACTTGTATAAGAAAAATAATAAAACGATTACATGGTAAATTTCCTAACTCAAACATTGTACACAGTGTATAATAATAATCTCAAATTGTAGTGGAATTATGTTTTGTTTCTCTCCATTATTATATTTAAGATAACGAACGATATATTATTGAATCTAAGATGGGAGCATTGGGTAATTGTCAAGCCTATCCAATGGTATATTAATAAAGAAAGGTAGATAATGTAACTACAAAGCGGCATCCCAGGAGAGTTATCGTTCCCGCCTCCGTTGTTGCAAATAATTACTTTGAGCTTTGTTGTTGAAGATTAATTCGTGCAGATTTGAAATAATTACGTAAGAATGGAAAATTTACGTTTGTGATTAAATTTTCGTTGTAAGTCGGCCAGTTTGGTTACAGAATTGGAATATATATGTATTTCTGTGTCATACTCATAATGTATCGCTACTCAGTGAATAATGTTCTAAATTACACATGTGGGTACGAATATTTTTTTCATTTTTTTAATATTGTGTGTTTGCCTGTTTCTAGCACAATTAACTTGTTCCAAAATATGCGTTTCGCCATCTTATACAAACATTTAAATAAAAGAATGGCGCACGCCGAAATTAATCTGTGAAGTGCTTTAATTTTAAAAAAGTATATTTAAAAACTATTCATGAACATACTTGATGCGCCCCGCGGTGTTACCCGCGATGAAGTGGCACGTGAAACTGACGGTTTTTGTGTCTTTCCGTCATTTCACGGGAACAGTCATTATTTTCCGGATAAAAAGTAGCATATATGTTATTCCAGAGTGTGATCTGTTTACATTCCTACTTTCATGCAGTCAGCGTGAAGGACTTACAAAGTGACATACACGACACGACAAACAACAGACAAAACTTTTGCTTTTATAATATTAGTGTGATTGCGGCATTTACATAGCACAAAATGATAGATTTAGTCAATGATGTTGTACTAAACATGACGTATATTCATACTGCGCGGTGCTCAGATTTTGTTCCTTTACGACATAAACATGCTTACTGCGACAGATAATACGGTACAAATAATATAGATAAGGATAGTTATATGTTTAGACTTGCGCTTGAAATACGCTTCGTAATCAAAATTACTACAATTGACTTAATTTTGCCGCCGGAAGGGGGATGTCAGACTCCCATATATCTGTAGCCTAGAAGAAAGAAGCCGCGTTAATTAATGAAACGTATACGTATCGATAGAGCAATAAATACATTGTATGTTGTATATTTAATCATTTTCCTACAAGTTGGGAGTAAAAAGTTATCACGGAAAATCATTTGTATCAGTATGCTAACTACACGTCCATATGCGAGCCATTTAATGTATCGCCATCTATGTAGCATCTTAGACAGAGAAAGCAATATAGCATGGATCGCAATACAGAAATTTTAAATTTTCAAATATAAAGGATACATGAACGGGTTGTTATTTCGTTTTTCGGGAGCAAGGCTAGTTCTGCCATCCTTCTCTAAAGGCTACCTTATTTTCAACGCACACCTAAAATATTTAGTTATTTTTAATGTAAACATTTCAGCAGACCCCCACTAACCGTGCCCACTGTGCGTCTAGACGCATCGATTGGCCTAGGCTTTGTCCTTTGAACGTATATGTGTAATCACATTAAGGACACAAGTCCCTTTGTTTTCTGATTCATTTATCGGCCTAATGGAGTGCGCATGCCTTGCTCATGATTCAGGAGGGGAACCTTCTTTGTTGTGTTTATTTACGTAACCTTTTTAAATTACGGTAGTTTATTGTTTCTTTTTTTGAATGTGACAGCAGATAAATTATGTATTTCAGATGCTAATAAATTTGTGACTATGGTACTTTCTTGACATAAATCTATTACTAAAATTTATTGTATTAACCTGCGGCATAGATAAATGGATAGCAAATCTTAATTTGGACACTATTTCCAAAACATACAATTAAAAAAACAAGTACTTATAAATAAATGATTCTAAGGGCGGCCTTATCGCTTAACGCGATTTCTTCCAGGCAAACGAACGACATTATTTTTCATAAATTTTAGAAGGCGGCTATACGCCGTATCTACACAATTTCTACACTTGGTCACAGGTCTATGTAAGACCTACATACAATACATTTTTAAATATTATTATAATATTGTTCTATACCTACTACATAATATATAACTACTGAATATCAATTTACCTTTTTACTTTTGTATATATATATGTAAAAAAATATCTACTAATTAGGGATACTTATTTAGTAAACTTGAATGGCATCATAACATATTAAATGATTATATTCTTAGTGTATATTTTATTATTTTTACGCGACTGTAGTATATGGTGGTACCGGCCTAGAATAGTACTCATCTCTTCCCGCGGGTGCCGTAAGAGTCGACTAAGGGACCACGTACCAGAAGGTGGGCTGCAGCGCCTTCTGAGGATTGAAAATCATACGGCGCTCGCCAACCCGCCTGCCGAGCGTAGCGAGTAGTCATGGCAAATCCCCCCCTATATGGGGGAGGCATATGTCCAGCAGTGGACGCCCCATGGCTGAGAGAGAGTAGTATGTATATTGTGTATGTCTATTTCTTTGTCACGCTCTGCGCCAGCAGTCTCGTCGTTCAATTGAAATCAGTAGAGGTAGGTACTCCATAATAGGTATATTTGGACCTAAAATCAGTAGACTAAATAAAAACAATATGTAATCAAATATATTGCATAAATATTAAATCAAATATGGACTAACTATCAAAGAAACATAATAATATATATAAATTTAGTTTGGTAACGCTGATCTATATAGTAAATAAACTTGGTTTTCACTACTATATCTCCAACTATATAAGCGATAGTAATAGTAATAATGCTGATATAAAATGTAGCACGCGAGCTTAAAAGGGTTTCTTTTTATATGTATTCTGTTCGTTCCGAACAAAAACCTCGAAGCCAAAACACAGCGTTACTCATTAAGGAACACAGATTACTAACTGTCTAACATTTATTTATAATTTTAGGTAGTGATGGCACCTTAGTGTAAACAGTGTCAGAAGTGTCATGATAAAGTCAAGGCGTTTTTCGAGATGTAACCAAGGCAAGCAAATGTTAGGTATCAAAGCAGTGGCCGTCAACTTAACAGCCGACCCTTCAACCACTAGAGTATTATCGCTTCAAGCGATAGCGGTTTCAACTGTAGCTGCAACTATGCGCTACCTTTTAACTGTAGAAAAGTTTTAATAAAAAGAAAACTTTATAACAAATTTATAGTTGAGGAGTTTTTAATAAGTGAAATACCATACGCCGTATGAGAGAAGCGTTATTTGTAGATTTTACGAAAACTACGAAAAACGTCAAATTGTGAATAACGCATACAGACTTCCATTTATTTGGAATGCGCGCACTACAAAAGAGTATTTTATCGTCCTTAGAAAGGACGCACATTCGGAAGATGTACATTCATGTAATTTATATAATATTGGGATGAACAGCTACTGGAGCAGCTATACAGAGTATCAATTCTACTAACACATTGCTTATAGATTGTCAATGAATCGTCGTTTTTTCTAGTTTTGCTATTCTACTTGGAGTATAATTGTAATGGCTACACAGATTTAATGTCTACCGCAATTCAAATGTCTACAATGCAATCGAATGCAATTGTTATTTTAGCGGAGTATCAAGTTTATTTTTTATGATAACATTTGAACGACATTGTTTATGAATGGATTGTCTTAATAAATAAGAGAATTGGCACCCAGTTATACTAGCTGCGGTTTTAGTTCAATAAATGGAAACAGCCGATACATTAAAGCTGATTGCTTTGCTCAATGAACTGTACCCGACTGTATCTAATTTAGTCACTTGGACAGGTGAAAAGGGTCTCGTCTAACAGGAGGTAAAGTTAGGACGAGGAGCATGAAAAAATCTTTCATTAACCTCTCATTGCCTGTCTCGGTCGCTCCTGCGTAAATGCGTATATTTCAACACACTCGCACAGATGCAATGTAATGCAATGGTGGTAAAATATTAGAAAGTTGCATCGTATCGATAATATAATTATAGCGGGTAATAACCCGCTTTTAACTTAAACTACAGTGTTAAATAGTGTTTATAATTTTTAGATTTTCGCTATTCGAACGCATTGTTGATGAATCAATCGGGGCTTGGTTCCGAGAAAAACATTTAGTAATTTATTAAATAGTAAAACAAAATATTGCGTAGGTATTAGATACTTCATTGAATTAACATCATGCTAGACGGGAATTCACTTCATTTGTTTAAACGAATTTCGACAGTACAGTGAAATTCGATTCGAAATTCGATATACTCCTTGTGTGAACATATTTAGATTAGCTATTTTTAGCGAATTGCAATTATGCATTTCATAAAGTTTGATAAAATTAACAATATTTTGTATACTATACTGGCCACGTGAGCGAGACTGCGATGGGGTTAGCTAGTATCAGATAAGTGATAACATTTGGTAGTGTAGTAAGGGCATATGGATAAATAGAGCATTTCAAATGTAAGCGCTGCTCTTCAGCTGCTAGTGCAAATGGTGGTGATCCCAAGACTATACACATAGTGTAGCTTGTTCGTGCAGAAGGGAATAACTGTCTGAAGACACATTAGCATATCCTTTGATATATCTTCTTGTAAAACTTTATGATTTTTCTCAAAGGCAGACGGAGATATCGATAAAACTTAGAACTTAGAATTTGAAAGCTAAAAATTAACAATCTCAAATAGGCTGTATTCCTTTTGGCGGACGTCCAAAGCTATTTTTTTAGGTTTAAGTTTTCTAACCACCCCTGTTATTTTAAACCCTCGCTGGTTTCGTTCCGTTTTATTGCACCCTAGCAGAATTTATGGCGTCTCGTACAATTTTAAAACTAAAAGGATCTGCTGCTGTTTCCGTAGCTTTACGGTCTTGCAGGAATATTGTGTGAATTTTCTACTAGTTGCAGTGTTTTACATTAATGTTGTAGCAGCTAGGATAATGTTCAAAGCATGTGGTTTTCAGTTCGTACATAAACTTAACTTTTTAAATGTTGGAAGATGAAGCAAAAATGATGCCTTGAAATGTTACAATAGGCACCATTTAGTCATTATCTTCCCAATTTTAGCCGAATACGGTCGGATATGGTTATCATGATATGTATGTATATTTTTTTTATATTGTTATTCAATTCAATTTATTTATTTAACTTATAGTAAATACTTAATTTACGGCCCTAGCCACTAAACTGGTGTGCGAACACCCGTATATCTTAGCAGTTGGTAACATACAATGTGTATGTTATGCATATACTTGTTATCAATCTTTAAAGTTTGTATTTTTAAGCACTGATCTCTCACTTGACTAAATCTTTTCAACAGTTATACAGTGCCTTAACCAAATTCGAAACTATCTGCCAACTCGCAATAGCCAGCGTGGTGGATTATATCCAAAAGTCGTCTCCAAGACCGAAATGTTCGTGTCCAGCAGTGCATTGTAACGGTTGAATAATGCTCAACCAAATTTCATCTATTTGCTTATGTATATTGTAATATAGAAAACCTAACACACATAACTGACCAAGATCACAGGAAGGTCCTGGATGCTTGCTGCTTCTAACCGGTCTTTGTAGAGATCAATGGGGAAGGCATATGTCCAGTAGTGGAAGTTTTATGGCTGACATTATTAAGTCATTAATAAGATGTCATATATACGCGATTATAGACTTGTAAAATTGTATGTATGATTGTAAAATTGATTGTAAACCAGAATAATACGTCATACGCAAGAAAACAAAAATTGTCTGCACACTCAAAACAATTATAAACCTGTAAGAGTAAAAGAGTACCCCCAAATAAATATGGGTAGGCACAAACTGACATTAAAAAAATAATAACTATAATTCTTGTTAGAGAGACGTGTGCTGCTAAAATTAGTTTCTTCCTCTCACATTTTGTACAACCCTCACCAGACGTTAGGTCAGATACATAGGTATACCATACTGTACTAGCGTAGTTCTTTTTCCTTTAGAAGCGGTGATTTTAAGAAAAATATATTGTTTGATCAGAGATTCTCTTCATGTATCGTACGTATATCATGGAATCGGCATTACTACCTTCTCAACCCACATCCTTGCCTCCTGTACGATTTGCAGTAAGAACACGCCCACTAGATAAAGCTGGGTATTGAAATATCTCCCCGAAATCCTCAGCTTGGCCATGTGTCTATAAAATTCTAATTTTCTGTCTCAACACAACGTGACTGCGGAGCGGAGGGTTGACGCCCTTGGTTTCTATAGCAACGGGGATTTTATGTAGCTCACGTGCCCGACCCCCCACACCCCTAGAGGCGGCTGAATTTCGGCAAGGTTACACCCCCTCTAAGGTCTGCTATGAAAGGAATTAGAGGACGCTGTAGGTTACACGTGGATTGTGTTTTACAAGTACAGAATTTTGTTACTATTCAAACTTCTAAAAGCTTTTATGGTGATTTTGTTACCACCACGGACAATGTACACATATTTCATAGAACCTATTTCGAGCAAGGCTTAGTGACGTAATCCGTTTAGTGATACCCTCTTTTTTGTATATTTATATTTTATTTACTTTATTTTTTCTGGTATATTTTCTTTCATCATCTCAACTGATGGTCAGAAATGTTATGTTCGAAAGGTATTTGCTTCTTCTTTGCTTTTCTGTGCAGAGGAGAGTAGCAGTCTTCAAATTATCTATATAAATAAAATTTAAATAATATGTATATAACAATAATTAAGCTAACATGATTATTTGACAAATAAGGATATCGTTTAACATTTAGTTATTCATTGATGTTCATGGTAGATTTTACATTGTTTTCTAAAAAAGTTCCAATAACCCTTCAATCGCCGCGAACAATCGATTTTTCAGTGGTACAGTTTGTACCATTGACAATCACGAGTGACTTAATTTATTACATTTTTTCTATCGGTATAAGTTGTTTGCGTTCTATCTATAACATAGTACTCATATGTTCTAGAAACATTAAGGAATAACATTGCCTGCACCACCACCTGCCACCTGCATATATAAAATATGCAGGTTTAACCTAGACATAGCTGGCTCAAACAGATACGTATGTACCTCTCTGTGTATATTTTTACGCAACGCTAAACAAGCTGACCGACTTGAATGCGCAGCAAGGCCGAAATGGGTACGTACCTAGACTGTATGCTAGATAAAGCATTGCGGGTGCAACGTTAAATTTTACGCCTTACACGCAATGCATAAACATGTTTAATAAAGTATGTGTATTTCTTTTCTTATGAACACCAATTTGGTGGACTTCAGGTTACGCGACATCTATAGGTTTGTATACATTTGAGATTCGTCGCGTACCACAAATAAGGAAAATGTAATTGTATTGTATTGTAGATGATGTTTATCAAAGCATGATCGCATAAAACAATACAATTGGCCATAATGGTCGAGATTCAAGAGCTTGCTGGATTCCGCGTCCTTTTCCCCATTGTCTGGCTTCCCTTCCATCGGGTGTTGGATTTCACCGCACTGCGATATCGTTTGCATTTACATGGTTCCTATTTGCGCAATTGATGACCAGCCGGTGGTTACTTTTGTTTGCTTTTCCATTTTCCTTATTGCCATGATTGATCTGTTTTAAGAAGCATGTATGTTGTCTTTTACTATTAAATGAGTAATTTTTGTTTGTAATTCCTAGCTATCATGGTGGAGGTGTAACGATTCGTCGAGATAATTTTCTGGGGAAACTTCTCTGAGAGTCAAACAATATTCAAAGCACAAAAAAATGCATTAGGCCATTCTGTCACTTATTCTTGTCCGATTCTTGTAATACAATTGCATTAAACTTCAAATATATTTATATTTTGCGTACCATAGAGCTGGAATGTAGAGAGCATGTTTAATATCAACAAATTTTTTTCACCCTTCATGCAAATAAATGACTGACATTGATTTAAATGAAAGGTTGTACATTTATGAGGGTATGCCTCACAAATTTATTAATATAGGTGACATGCATGGTGTGGATGCTCAGTCGCATAACTGCTTGATATTATTTGCCATATTATATTATGTAGTATTTGTTATATCGTCGATAAACGATCAACTGCGCTCAGCGACGTAATCCTCTACCATAGGTAGGTACCTACTCTGATATGTGACCAGTAGTAACATTTTGAAATTAGCGTTTCAGTGCTTCGATCCCGCGCGACATGGCTCAGCAATGAACGATCATATGAACCAACATAGACGATCAGTATGACCTGAATTAGTCCACCTCATCACATACATTTTATGTAATGGTTGTAGTCATCAGGTTGTGACTGGGCGGAAGCATTTGTACATATTATATACATTCCATTTTATATAACACTAGCGCCCCGCCCCGGCTTTGCCCGGTTACATTATTGATATTTTAGTAGGGATCTCTAATTATTTCTAGTAACAAACTAGCTTATATTAGTCGAGGATAATGTATCATTCTAAAGGTGTATTTTTTTGAAATTTTTAGCAATTTGGACCTGTAGGTTCTCGTCCCGAAGACATGATTTAGGGATATATGTACATACCAATTTTCTAATATGAACTGTTTTATACCAAATTTACACAAATACAATATTGTTTGTTTTATTTCATTAATTAATTCGAATTTTCGCTATAAAAATCCAGATACCGTAGAAGTCGAACCATGTCAACTAAACAAGCCTATTTTACCAAATGGCAAAAGAAAATATCATAGCTTTGAGTTTGAACTGAAGTGCCAATGAACGATAATAAGCGGCTAGGTGAAAAATGTAATGCATGAGATGTCAATCAACAGATTAAATAAACACGACCTTGGCAATGTTAACCATTGTTACGTAATCTGACAAAATACGACAGCGACTGTCGCTGCATACATTATATTTGGATCATTCTAATATAAGAGACATGAATGGAGTCCATGATGCGTAAATACACATACCCATCTTAAAAATTAGGAATATATATGATCCAGGAGGATTCAATCAGTAACTTTTGTCAGATGACCTTGGAATATCTGTAGTCGCGTACACCCTCGATAAGTAGGTTTTTAGGCAAGTTCTTCGGTGCCAAACGATAAGTTATGTACAAGTTTATAGCTAACTATCTCTCACTCTGAGATTCTGGCCCTTATTTGAGTTATATTCCTGGACTATTAGTGTCTTGACAGTTAAGAATACATTGTCACATTGAAGATTATGATACAAACTAATAATTGATGGTCCCAAAACAAAATTAGTTTAAAAATGTTTAAATATACTAACATATATAACTTGCTTACGGTTGATTTCAGCTTATGCTCGATTTTTTTATGCATCTAGTGTTTGACCACTATCTCACTTGATGGTCAGTGACGATGTGGTCGAAGATGTTATCACGCTAGACCTAGAATACTCACTGGCTCTCAAGGACTGCTGCCTGAACACACTATGTGTTTGGTGACAGTTTATCAAATTTGAGGGTGGTAGCTAGCCAGCCGGGTACTCGAAAGTATCCTACCACCATTAGCATGGTGGTAGGGTATTTTCTAGTAGAAAAGCGATTTGCTCAAAAACAAGTGTCATGTTATTATGTGTAGTAAATCTATTGGCTGAAACTACAGCCTTGCTTAGTATAGTTCCGGGTGAATTCCCTTGGCACTTAGCAGTACATCTTAACATCATGGGGGGTCGAACGCCGTCGGCTAAACTAGAGGTCGCCACCCGTAAAGTGTCATAATTAACACTGCCCCAGGGCCACGTTTAACTTCCCTCGTACTTAGGACGTTATACCTAGTAATACTGTGGCAGTGACAGTAGTTGAATGTCAAAGTAAGCGGTGCCAAGCTGCCCATTCACGCATTATACCTTAGACCTCTATACCATGTATGTATAAAGCCCTTAAGTTTATTGTATGTAAATACAACTTGCTCATTTATGATTCAGTGCAATATATTTATTGACTAATGGACATCTTCTTGAAATTCCGCGTAACAAAATGTGATAAACATATCAAAGGATGTAAACTCTAAGGCTTTCACGGCCGGCGTTGCATGTTGTATGTATTGCTTCCGGGCTGTTTGGCCGTGGTCTCTCCTTTGCGGCGTCTTCTCTGTTACTGATCAGTCTAATACTGATCAGAAGACGCCGCGAAGGAGAGTTCTACGCTCTTGTCGCCGCTCGGACCTGAATCACTGAAGATGTCGACCGCAGTGATCGACGAAACGAAGTTTCACTTAGACCACGGCCATAAAGCCCGGAAGTAATACATACAACATATCAATGGATGTATGTATGTCAGTCTACAATGTTCTACTGACATATTTATGCCATTGTGGTCGTAATTTTTTTAATAATATTCAAATAACAGGAGCATGAGCAGAATGTTAATGATGACCGTTTACAATATTTCGCACCCGAGGAAGTGTCGTAAACCTACTTTTGTACGCTTGTTAACTAATCGCATTCTATTTTAAGGCACCATATTGTCACGTTCTATAATAGCGTTATGCGTTTAATTGTGTTGATGTTACGAGTATCGGAAATAAAGTTAAACTTTTAAGGCGTTCGTGCAAATTAAAATTTTCATACCGGTTTGATATGATAAACATTACAATATTTATGTCTCATAGAGATGATACCTACTGTAATATATCGAACTAAACCCGTCATCCAAAGCTTGTTACTTTCGAGAAACAAGCATAGTGATATGTACCGTGAACTATGCTTAAACTTGGTTATAATTTGCCAATAAAAACATTTTGTTACGGTAATATTATATAAATAATATGAATGATAGTGTCTAAACGGGTTTTCAAGTATAAATCTTTATTATATGTTCATAATAATTATGAATGTACGTTTTGTCGCATTTCCGGCCAAGGTACCGGTTTAACAGCCTTGCAGCGCGCCTGATATGATCATTTTGCAATTACACTTCCTTCGATATCTGCATCGGCCTGCATAAGGTTAACCTATACCTTATGCAGACCGATGAACCCATTCAGCCTATTCATTAAAAAGAATAATTATCCCTCAATTTCCCAGTAGAGTATCGGCTCCCTTCGCCCATCTGCGAATGTCTATCCGGGCTGTACTTCGAAGAGCTGTCGTCGCCGCCCTCGATTGTCGCCTTAGTCTATTTGCAGGGAAAACTGTGATGTGATTCAAGTTCAGGCGAAAATCTCGGACAATTTGTTGGGTTGCAAGTATGGGCTTTAGGATAACAGTAGCCGAAGCACGAATGTCAGTCGTAGCGTAACCGTATCGGAACATAAAACAATTGGACTCTGCACAACTGATATTTATTGATCCTGATTGATACTGATATATACCGAGATTTTGAAAGGTTATTTATTTAATTGGGCTGCTTCCAGCAGCCTCACTGGCTGGCGTGGTCGCAGATCCATCAATACTCTACAGCCGTACCACCGGCTATCTTTACCCATTATGAAATGTCACTTCATGGCGCTTCTCATAGGTGTTTCTAACACGAACCACCAATGTGAATAGAGATGATTGCATGGTAGTAGGGTACTTTATACTACCCGCCTGGCTAGCTACCACCCTCAAGTTTGAAAAACTGTCACAAACCACATGCTGTGTTCAGACAGCAGTCCTTGAGAGCCCACTGGCTCTATTTATAATAATTTTAATTATCACTGGTAGTTCTCTAGGTCTAGCCTTATAACATCTTCGACCACATCCTCACTGATCATCAAGTGAGTTAGTGGTCAAACGCTAGATCTATACAGCAAAGGTGAGCTTCATTCAATGAGATTCGTAGGATGAAAGCACCAATGAGAATGGAGACGAAGTGACATATCATAATGGTTTTTTTTTTATACTGTGTAATACACAGTATAAAAATCTTATCGACTGCTCTCTCTGTGCGAACAAGTTGCGTGCCGGGCAGTGAAAATGATTTAAAATGGGATGATTATGTAATCAAAAGAATAAGTATCTTGCTACCCAGGTACTAAGATCCTAATCGGGTTACGACTTAAATTACCTATGATCCTATTAGTTGTTTGGTTATCTGGCCTAATATTACTTAACATTCATTGAGAGTGTTACGAAATATGTACTTTACCCAATTTAGGTGGGCTTCACACGGAATCGGAATGTAAAATAAATCTTTAATCTTGTTAGTTTATGAACTTACGTAAGTAGTCTTGTTACAAAAATATATTTGTATGTTGAAACATGTAACCATGAAACGTAAAAGTTATAATTATAATTAATATATAATTCATAATTCTAAACTTAAAAATTAATTTTAGATTATAGATTTAGATTCTAACTTTTTAATTAAATATAGGGAATGAGATTTTTTTTTTTCGACCATAACACAGCGTTCCAAAACAGATTAAGCAATTACAAGAACCGGCGAGAAGCTCGGGGGCGAATTTTTTTGGAAATAGTTTAACAATATTTATTCAATATATTCGAACTCAACTAACTATTACCTTATACAATAAGCCTTCACTGTAATATTATGTCACCTTGTGTAAAAATGGAGTATCCCATCTTACATGAAAGTATATGTACTAACAGTGGCGGATTTGCAGTCTCGGCCGCCCTAGGCACCAAGCCATCAGCCGCCATCAGCTATTATTAATAGCTGCTAATTTCTAATATTTTACGAGGTTTCAGGAATAATTGCACATTGAAATAAAACATTTAAACAGTTTTAGGTTTTATTTATTTAACTACAGGTTAAGAGTATAAGATATAATAGAAGATATAATAAGTGTTATACAATGTGTTACAAAACTCGCCTGCACTTAAGTGCAGTAAAATCATTAATTAAATCTTCGCAATTCAATTTCCTTAAAAAATCAGCTTCTATGTTAAGCAAAGCAAGATCGTTTAACCTTTGGTCCGACATTGTTGTGCGTAAATAATTTTTAACTCGTCGTAAACAAGAAAACGATCGTACTAATGTTAATAGAGTGATTAAGACTATCTTTTATAAAAGTTCCAGGAGAATTGTTTAATCGTTGTGTTTTGTTCGGCACGCGTTCATACAGCTTTGTTAAAAATACGCGGCCGCGGTTTCGCACGCGTGGACTACGGTTTTTCCGCTACCTCAATTTATCCTACCGGAACTACACTTTTTCCGGGATAGAAAGTAGTCTGTGGGTATAAGCTATTTTCATTCCAAATGCATGCATTCCATGCAAATCCGTTCAGCCGTTTTGGCGTGAAGGAGTAACAAACATACTAACCACAGAAACAGACTAACTTTCGTCTGTATATTATTAGTGTGATTTCCGGGACGAGAATTCATTAAGTATATAGATTTAAAAATTTCCTCTTTTATGGAATAAATATTGTGGCAAAGTACATGTTTTCTATTAGGCTATTGTAATAAGGGCTGATGCCTAAAATAAAATACTAATAACAATACTGCAGCTACTACAATAACATTTCAGCAATCCACTAGCTATTGGCAGCCTATAGATAACTCAAATGCTCTAACCCGCTACCGGCTGGCAGCGTGTCTAGAATGCTAGCATTGCCACGTTAAATTGCAATGCTCATTCGTTGAGCCAAATATGTGCCAGCCATTTTGGTCACGTGTCGCATCGATCAAACGCTCTTTATTTAAAAACGCGAATTATATTAAGCTGACTGATAGTGCACTAGGATGTCCGACCTAACAGTCATTTCAAACAATTCCTTAATTGACTCGACCGACCAACTATGTGACCATAAAGTTCATATTTGAATATCACGACTCCAAAATCTGGTGCAGCGCTTTCTCACGGCCTTACGCCGTCCTATATCAGCGCACCCCTGCTTTCGCAACTGTCACTTCCACCAATTCAGTCAGGCTATGAAATCAGGTTGACTGTGGGTGCGGAGCTTCCTTCCGGCTATGATGCCCTAGTATTCAACGGGGGCTTGAAAATGGTTTCATTGTGATACATTTGATCTTTTGTTAAGCGTTACTACGTTAGAGCGTTTTTTGTCATTCCAAATTTCATACAAATCTGTTCTGCCGTTTCAATCCTGTGTCCAATGAATACTCGTAGTTCTTTGAAAAAATCTTACCTTTATATCGGCGTTCTTAATTATATTACCACCACTGTATATAATAAATACATATCAAATTCACAATCATAAATGCTTTCATTTTTCTGAGAACTTTGACGTACGATATGCTTAAGCTTTCATTTTGAAGCTATTATGTTGATAAAGCAATATCGGACTATGGTTTTTAAAAGGCCACATCATATCAATTTGAAGCTATGTCAATATTTCTTTTTAAACGTCCAACAACCTATTGCTTTGAAATCAATATTAATCAATAGTCATTATAGAATAACAATAAATCCCACTCTCTTAACACATAATACGTAATTATGTATTAGAAACTTATTTCTGAAAGTTATACAATCCTATTGTTTAAATTAATAGCGGGATTATGATTATGTGGAGACGATTCGACATTCCGATATTTTGACACTATTACATGTGTTATGCGATCACGGATTATCTGCTGGCGGTGATCATCATCATCTTAGCCAATGAACGTCCACTGCTGGACGTACGCTTCCCCCATGGTGTTTTAATTCTAACAATAGTTATGATGTTAGCAAATGACCGAAATGATTATACTAAATTTCTAGTGAAAGGATGACCGAGATTTAAATTTAGAATATTTTAATTGATAACTTTCAACTAGTTGATGCCTATGCAAATAAAATACTACAAAGTAATTATCATGCTACAGTACACAGGTACTATGAGAACATTAAAATTTAATCAACCACCAAGTCTTGCCAGTCTATAATTAACTTTTTTTTATACCATTGACAAGCAAAATGTATCTTTTGTATCTCACTTTAGATCGATTACGATGTGTTCATACTTTTCGGTAAGTCGTTATTAGTTCGGTGTTTCGCTTGTCGATCGACACAATTAGGTAAAGCTTTTTCATGAAGTACTTCCGTTGCGATAGTCTACCAGTGGAACACTGGAGTTTTGATTTAATTTCCTGTGCTTGTATTGCAACCCCTCTGAATCATCAATGAAATAAGATTACGTTACGTTATAGTTGTTTGGCAAATGCATTGTTTGCATGATTGTATGTATACGTATGATATCATAATCATAACGCAACCAATTGGCATTGATTGAATAAATTGTTTCCCCGTTATATCTGTCCTTAATATTTGTATAACCTCTATTGTATACTATTTGCGTCCCGCGGTGTCACCCTTGTAGGCTGCGGCTTTCCGATTACCTCAGTAATCCCACTAGCTCTGTGTATTATTTTGAGATAAAAGTAAGCTATGCCTATAAATATATACTTGATGTATTTTCTATAAAATGAAGGAGAAAAGTCAAAGATAACCCTAGCGAATTAACAAGGACCTGGATGTGGCTGACATTACTGTTCGATGTGATTCTATAGATACCACAAACTGACAAGCACTGCGTAGAACGTCAACTGACAAGGTAAACAGACGACCTGGGTGCCAATTATTCTCTTACTAGCTGCGCCCCGCGGTCTTACCCGCGTGGTGATGAAAATCGGTGATTATGGTGATGACGATAATGTGCTATGTGCTATTCCAGATTATAATTTATCTCTGTGCCAAATTTCATCCAGATCCGTTCTGCCGTTCTGGCGTATTGAGTAACAAACATCCATCCATCCATATCCATACATCCATCCAAATTTTCACATTTATAATATTAAAGTTGGATTTATTTATACAAGGAATTCATAAATAATGCAAACAAATTCAAATGACAATCATAAATAAATTTGGTATTCCGTTAAAATGACAATTGCTTCTCGATTGCATTGCTGTGGATATTAGATCTGTGTAGCCATTACAATTATACTCCAAGTAGAATTAAATAGCACTACCAGCAAAAACGACAATTCATTAATGTATGAGCATTGTGTTAAGTAGAATTGATAGCCTGGTACCGATTGTCAGAAAAAGCTGAATGCGACCCCCGTTCAAACGGTTCTTGTGGACATCGATGAGGGAAGACCTATTTCCAGCTGTAGATATTCCACGGCTAAATTATGAAAATTAGTCAAATACTTTTATTTTGGCAAATATGAAACATAAAAGTTTACTATACAATATGTACAAGTAAGTACATATGGTCAGTTTTAAGCGACAACATCTAATGTAGACCACAACATCATGGCATACCATAGCAATAAAACTTTCGTACTGACCCCAATATGCTATAAATGATTATAACCTTTTGGGCGTTTCTTAACCGCATAAAATTTAATTATGATGCGTGATGGGATTTTATGTAACTTCATCGACCTTTCTAACCGTGAAGATTAGTACTTAATTACTAGAATATAAAATCAGTACTTACCTTAACTAATTTTATATTTTCGCGTCATAGAGAGCCATTTACCACTCTATGACTCGAAAGAAACGGAAAAAGAGCGTGGAATTTCTGTGCCTAAAGCAGGATAACTAGCGTCATCGAATCGAAAAGCTATAAACAATGGTAGAACACGTACCGTCCATACAAACTATTGTTTTCTGCATCACAGTTGTACTAGATAAATGACAGTTAATAGTAGGTTCAATTGTTTCACCCTGCGATACGACGGTGCTACGAATACGATAGTGATTCGTGCTCCGGCTTCTGATTGCTCGAGACGATTTGGATATTGTATGCTCAAAGGACCGATGAGATTAAACCGGCGGTGGGAGGCCTCTTTAATTAAACGCTGGCTTTTATATCAGTCTTTTTACATCTATGATGAATTTATTCAATGGAAACTGTGTGGTTATATTTTAATTATAATATTTTCATTTCATTATTATAATGCATTAGTTTAAACCTTGCTGTTACAATCATTTTATTTCTATTTATGTAATATATGATTGCGTGCTCCATCTTAGACAGCGTCAACACTTCAGGTGAGACTGTGGTCAAACGCAAGCTTATAATGTTTTGAAATAAAAAATATATATATTATTTTGACTTGTAAACTAGTATTATTATAAAAATGAACTGAATATTTATTACGCATCTTCGAATTTGCTGCGTGATCCTGGTATATGACGAATCGACTAACACCTAGTGCACCCTTGCACTTATTCTTTCGTGAACCCTCAAATTTGTGTAGACTCCAGGATTGTACGAATCGGGTAAATAGATACAGCAACAAGTTCCCATCTGTAATCGTATCGAGATTGTTCTATTGAATCAGCACGTCTAACGAAACAATGTGTGGTTGTCAACAGAAAGAAGATCGAATCGCTCGGAAGGATGACGGCGATGACGCAGGAGGAAATGGTGGCCGGCGCGCGCACCGTCGCCGCCGGCCTCGAGGCGCTGAGAGCCGAGCACGTGCAGCTCCTGGCCGGACTGGCGGCCAACACGGAACACGACCACGAGAAGGCGGCGCTGGTCAGGAAAAGCATCGACTCTATCGAGCTTGGATTGGGAGAGGCACAGGTAACTTATTTATATACTACTAGCTGTGTCCGTCCGGTTTTACCCTCGTGGATTATTGTTTTCCCGCTTATAATTATTCCACGGGAACCATACATTTTACCAGGATAAAAAGTAGCCTATGTGCTATTCCAGACTATAATCTATCTGTATGCCAAATTTCATCTAGATCCGTTCAGCGTTCTGGCGTGATGAAGTAACAAACATCCATCCATCCAAACTTTGAAATTTATAATATTAGTGGGACTAGCCGTATCCCTCCGTTTCACATGCGCGAACTAAGACATCCAGAGCGATCAACAATTTTTATTTCTTACTAACTGTGCCCCTTAGTTTCACCCGCTTGGACTAACGGTTTCCCCGTTACCGTACATTTTCCGTACACGTACCGCGGTAAGAAGCTGTGATGACAGAGCTAAAACTGAGAACTAAAGAGGTTTATGGATTATTGCATTAACAACATGCTAGTACAGGATGTATTCTGTAGTCGTTTGTTCAAGTCCCAACGGAAGCCGAATTTTTTCCTTGAAATAATTTGAAAAGGTAAAGCTTTTTAATGTACTATTGCTGCAAGCACTTCGAATTTACTCGTACCTTATTGTTATTGACAAGTCTAGTGTTCTCATTACGTATGATCGTAAATAAACCTAAAATGATCAGGTTCTAACGCTGCGTTCCAAAACAAATAAGGCTACACCGAAAAAACGGGAAAGATACTCATTAGACATTATTTACAAATAGGCTTTACAATGTATTCATTACAATACATATTCATTTGACAGGTGACCCATAATTATGGTGACTCGGCATTGGTGCACCATTCCAAGCATTTATATCTTCTAAATATTATCCTACATCGTATGGTTTTCGAATTAAAACCCGTTCTACAGCCGATGTTAATTATCTTACTTTGGGCTCTGTCGCGGGTTTTGGGGATTTGGACAAACTAATACAACTCCCTATAGCGCTCAAAATCTGAGAAATTAGTTACATAAACAAAAGCTAGTATCAATGGCGCTGTCTTAGCTAATAACCGCGTATATCGTCTTGAAGGTATTGTATACATTTTTCCGCTAATTCAGTCATCCCACGGGAACCATACTTTTTCTAGGACAAAAAGTAGCCTATGTCCTTCTCCAAGGTCCCATCTATCTTTATACCAAATTTTATCGAAATTGGTCATGCCATTAACTCGTGATGCCGTGACCAAGGGAAATAGCAATTCATTTTTATATACAATAATAGGTAATATCCAAGCTGGTTTCGTTTAATAGGTACTATGATGTAGATTCTATCCCGCAAAGCGAAACGTGATTATTATGCGGTGGCAGTATCAAGTATCATGTTCACATGATTTGAAGCACGATCAATCTAATATATATGTATAAGTACATTACTAACTACCTGTACCTATGGACGATCTTGCGCCATTAGCCTTGAAAAGAGCTCGAGGGTCTGATGAAGAGAGCGTAGAACAATGAATGTCCCTGATATGATCCAGCAAGTTGAGATTTGAAGTTAAAGGCCCATAACACGCAGAACTAACGGCTATTAAGGTAGAAAGCTTCTGAATGGAGACAACGGACTGGCAATGGCAGGGTTAAACGTCCTCCGACGACATAGTTCTTATTCTTCTTAGGGTGCCTCTCCGACTAGTGAAGGTAGGCAGTCATATTTCAATTCGATATTTCAAGTCCCTCGCTAGGTGGAACAACTCAGCCGCGCTCTTAATCCTGGTCATGCCTGGATGTTCCGCAACCAAGAATCTTCTACGGCCAGTTTTCTGCAACTTTTTCCATCATGTTTATTGCATTAGTTGCAGTTTCAATTCAATGTAACACAATTCCATATCAAAACCACTCACCGGAACTGGATCTCCGTTCATAGGAGCAGTCTTTAACTAGACGAGGCTCATTTTGTTCTAGTTTTACAGTTTATAGAACTTTTTTGCATAAAATTTAGTACAGTAATATAGAAATGCATGCCTGTATGCATGTATGATTACAGTTGTGTATATCGAAAACAGAAATCAGCTTTTTAATATTGATTGTGGTCGTTTTGTTGCATGGACTTCTTACTTTAGTAAAAGCTAGTGAATTTTTAAACACAAAATATCTTCAGGCCGTTTAAAGCGCATCGCCGAGATAGCTTTTCTAACGCAGCCATAAGAGTTGACCTCATTTTTCAACGCCTAAGGACTCGCGCTGAAGATCATTTGGGTCACACCTTCAGAAAACTCGCTTTAAGCACATCACGTAAAGGTGAATTTGAAAGAAACTCAAAGGCTTTGAAGGTTTAATATCTTCTTTTTTATTTATATACGTAAAGTTTTGTAAGGCGTGAAGCGAAATGAGAAATTTTTGAACTAGCAATGATGGTTATTTTATGCTAGAACTAAAACCTAAAAGTAATTAAGTTTTTAAAAGATTTGGCATTGCACTCACTGTGCATTTACCTTAATATATATGTCAATAATTAATTCGGCAAATCAGTTTTTTATTTTATTTAGCTTGGCTGTGCCCAAATCATGATCAGAGTTTTTTTTATTATATTCGCGTCTTTATTGTCCACATTCTATATTAAAGTACCCGTATATATAAAACGGGGTTTATAAGTTTGTGTTAAAATATGATCCTAAGGACAAAACTGACGCTTATAGAAAATACATATTTAACGCACACGTTAAAGCACAAATATTGATTATTATAATCTATACAATGCTAGTTGTATAAATTATAATTTAAGCGACGAATATATAACATAAGCAGAGTAAATACATTATAACTGACGCGATGTTAACATAAAAATTAACATTATTTTCGGGATATAATTTTGTTTTCGCTAATATTTCAGCACATATATGCGCCATATTCACGATTTAAAATTCAAATATGCTGGAAAATGTAGTAACGAAAACAAATAAATTACATGGTAAAAATAATCCGATAGAAATGTGTCAAAAAACCACCTCTATCAATTTAAGCTTCTCCGTATTTTCCCTCACTTGTTGTTAAACTACTGTTATAATTGACGCAACACTAGCTAAATAACGAATAATAATTATATGTTGGTAATCCTCCAGATTTAAAAAAGCCAGATAATAAAAAACTCAAAATTAGTCTCGTCAATTATGTAAAAGAAAAGTAAACACAATTGCGTGACTAGATTTTCTCGCGGCGCCCCACTAAGTCCTAACCGTACAAAGAGCCACGGCGCTCCCCTCGTGGGGTTGGCGACGCTACAAAGGCTCTTCATATCCGTCGACTAAAGGTGTCTAAAGATCTACTTATACGATAAATTGCATTGACACAGCTTGTTCATACGCTACACATACATACAAGCTACATATATGTAGCTTGATTATGTAATGGGTTTATTGGCTACTTCGGACACGTCACTTCTTTGATCTTGTGAGTGTTCTGTGGTATCAGCTTTGTGTTTTCTTTAATATTATCTATATATAGAAAGAAAGAAAGAAGCCAGATTTATTCAACACACTCACAACACACATTACACAAGAGATTCATACAAGAACAATATAGAAAGAGAACATAAGAGTAATGATGTTGTGAGTGTCATGAATATGGGCCCCGACTCAGCATAAGTCTGGCTTACATTGGAATTACACTCTGCGTCTGTGTGGGTATTCGCTTACTCGTCTTAAACCACACAATAGATTTAGTTACGATTACCAACATTAGTCAAATCAATTTTCACGTATGGGTAATAATTAGTTTTTGGTATTAAAACTGACGTGGTTTTGACACATAATTATGTATGTATAAAACACGTACAAAAAACTATAGTCGGAACCCTCTGACTTGTTACGTGGTAATTCCCTTGTTTTATACATTCACAATTAAGTTTTTATAATGTGGGTTGTAAAAAAATCATGTTTTTTTGCAACCACGCTACCAAGAAATTAATTTACAAAGACAACGCGATTTTCCGGTCATGTAACCATAGTTACAAAAAATAACAAACACAGTGGTTACACTGCTTTTCAGCGCAATTACAACTCGCAATGTACACTCACACTACATTTTACTGCGATGCCAGGATGGTTGATATATACTGAAAATCTTGTAATTCTTTGAACTAATCAGAGCTTACTTTTGTTCGTATAAGCTGTCATACTATAAAAATACTTTTTGTACGTTTGTTTGGAATTAAGTTTTTGTTTATTTAACTAAATATTCATTTGTACAGAACCATGTTTGAGGTAATACTGATAAACGTGAGAATGTTGTATTCTGCGCAGAAAAACACCCCAGGCACTGTGCCCCGTTACGTTCCTACTTGGCAGAGGGAGAGGGTAGTATCGTTCGCAGTAGTGAAATACTTCTTGCTACGGGAAGGGTACTTTTGTGAAAAACAAACTATGATGTGGTCTTGTTAGGGAAACTCGTATAATTACGAGTGCGCCTGATGTTGTATGTTTCTTTTGTATACGGTTAGAGTTTGTTTGTCCTGCCTGTGGTGGTTTTTAGATCTGCTGAGATTAAGCTCTAAGTGAGTGGATATAACAATACAAAAGCTGAAGCACTTCTTGATTAGTATTTATTACTTATTATAACCTAATCATTTTCATTTGAATTTTGAAGCGAGGATAGCTCAGCGGTGGAAGCGTCGGCAGTCAAATTGACGGACGCTGGCTTTCTGGTCGATGAAACTTCCAGTGTAAGATAAAGCCGTTGTCAAGTTCACAGTATCGTGGTAGGCTACTTTCGTGTACCCGCCTGGCTAACTACCACCCTCAAGTATAAAAACTGTCACCAAACACATAGTGTGTTCAGGCAGCAGTCCTTGAGAGCCGGTAAAACAGCTTAGTTTAGCGTAATTATATTTTCCACCACATCGTCAAGTGACCATTGACCATCAAGTGAGATAGTAGTCAAACGCAGAAATTTCAATACTTCTTAATCTTGGGACCATAATTTAAATCGTAGATTAATCCACAGGTTGAAACAGTTTTCAACCAACTTACAAGTAAGGAGAACTCAATTCCGTTTTATGGTTTTTTATGTATTTTCATGATGTAAATGTTGATTTTGACAACGGAAGACCAGCGCTGGTTGTAGTAACCAGCATTTATTATGAGAAGGGGGCGGCTTGTGGCAATAAACTAGAGATAAATAGTTTTAATTTCACTTCATCTTTATTGTATTTTTTTGTTTTTTGCAACAAATAAGGTTATGTCTTGGTCTCTTTTAATATGTAGATTTTTGAAGGAAAAACCCAAGAGTTTAGTGCGTAAGTTCCGCCTCGTATTAGTCAATTTCAAATTAAAGAGAAAATATTTAATCTTAATTATTATGCATCACAGGCGTACCTACAGACTTGAGAAAGTCAAAATATTATATCCATATAGACCCATTCCGAAAAGAAGCGGCAATAAATTGAGCTCATGAGATGAGAACTATGTATAGTTTTAATAGGATACCAGTTTCAACTTTCGACTACATCATCCCCTCAGTATTAATCGCTATAAGACCTAAAGATTCGTATATGCAGCATGAACACGATGGTTTTAACAGGTTATGATGGCCCTGGCGTCGCAACTGCAGTCTGTGGAGGCGGAGAAGCAGAAGCTCCGCACGCAGGTGCGACGGCTGTGCCAAGAGAACGCGTGGCTGCGGGACGAGCTGGCGGCCGCGCAGCAGCACCTGCAGGCCTCCGAGCAGCGGGTCGCGCAGCTCGAGGAGGAGAACAAACATCTCGACTTCATGGCCTCCATTCGGTGAGATAACACATACTTATATAACTATATATCTACATATACCTCGTTGATGTTTTAAGTAGACGAGAAAGAAATTCCCCTTGAATGTCTTTCTTGACATGAAATAGTCTGTATGGTATAAACTATGTATCTTAAAAAACTACAGTTTAAAGGTTTCAGTTTCATTATATATAACAGCTTTTATTACCTGTTTCACATACAGTGCTTAAAATCTGTGAAATTTTCTTATTTATTCTGCTTTCTACAAAGTAATAGAAAACTTTTAAAAAAGATGTAGTCGTTCTAAAAGCGTGATATAGGGAATATTTTTTTATATGTGACAAAAATTTACTAGTTCACTGTATTCTTTTTTTTTAGTTACGCTGAGATAGATGATAATTTATAGCATGGAAATGTTTATATCGGCTTCATGCAAGAAGTAATTCTTGCACATCTGTTATTGGTCAGTTATTAAGCCAATTTTGTTGGCTTATGATGAGTTCCCTCGTGATGAGCCAACTCTAGATGCAGCAGACAATTGGTGCAGTATTTCCGCTATTCATCGATTCCATGAACATTTTAGCACATGTCATGAATTCGCGTGAGTGGTTGGCATAACTAATTTGTATGTATTGTAGACCACGCAAGGGAAGTCTAGGGCTCGTCGGGTACATGCTTAATAATTTTGTAGGTTTTATAACGGTTCAAACAAATGATTTCTCACCCAAAAAACAAGTCGCGTCCTTGACCTCGAGTTATATATAAACAATAACCGGATTTAGTCGTCATAAGAATCACACGGAATTACAATGTCATTTTGCGACATGCGCTGTTTGGTTATGTTGTTATTATGATTTCTCCTTATGTTATGACTCTCGAATACTTGAGTAGGTATATTTACGTATTGCAGATACGGTGCAACGTAATCTTTTGTTTTTTGTTTACTAGTAGCGCCCCGCGGTTTCACCCGCGTGGATTACGGGTTTCCGGGATAAAAATAGCCTATGTTAATCCACGGTTTAAACTATCTCCATACCAAATTTCATCGAAATCGGTGTAGCCGTTTAAGCGTGAAGAAGTAACAAACATACACACAAACTTTCGCATTTATAATATTAGTAGGAAATAAGATAGTAGTTGGTCTGTGCATTTAGGGGCGGGTTTTTTATTCATATTTGTATAAATCAACAAAACGCCCCTGAATGCAAGGGAAGAAATGTTTAGAATATGTAACATATGACTTAACAGCCAAACAACCAGTAGTACACAGTGTTCGTATACAATTATTGGTCGTAATTTTTACCTATCACGGACAAAAATGTAGATATTAATCAGAAAGTTTAAAAGCGGCCTTTTTTAACCTTAAATTTGGATCGAAAAACCGGCCCTCGTCTAATGTCAAGTGCAATTACATCAAAGTTTATAAACTACAAGCGGCAACCTGTTAGTGGTTAAACGCTGACTTATACTTCAACTCGTGTTTTTTTTATACAAAGGTGATTAATGCTATGTATTTGTGTCTTTTGCAGAAAGTACGACAGTGATATAAACGAGGATTCGGACTCCAACCGCAGCGGACAGATGGAGAAAAAGCGTGACGATCCCATGGTCGAGCTCTTTCCTGATGATGATCATGAGGATAACAGGAACAATAAGTGTGAGTTGGTTTGGGAGGGATATTTTTCTTACCGCCATCTACCTTTTATTGTTTGAACTATTAATAGGAATTATAGACCAATATTGAAATTTGTAACATATCGAGCGAAGACACCATACCGTGATTAAGAGTTTTTCTTCCTTTAAAAGTTTGAAGGTAGGTTTAACCTATGGTAATGCATTAAACCATAAACCAAACTGTACTCATAGTTTCAGTCGTATGACGTTAAATAGTTGATAGATGCTTTGTATGTTTCCAGCAATGTCTCCGACTCCCCCGCTGCACTTCGCCCAGCAAGTGAACGCGGGCTACGAGATTCCGGCGCGACTCCGCACGCTGCACAACCTCGTCATCCAGTACGCCTCCCAGGGCAGGTACGAGGTGGCCGTGCCCCTCTGCAAGCAAGCGCTCGAAGATCTGGAGAAGACTTCGGGCCACGATCATCCAGACGTCGCCACCATGTTGAACATTCTCGCTCTTGTATACAGGTGAGAGCATGACCATTCATTTGTTTTTTTATTTATTAATATTATTACGTCCACTGTCCCTATGGTAAAATGAGATACAATTATAAGTACTACACAGTATTACAAATTACAATGAATTTAACCAGTGCCTACAGACGCCTTCTGTAGGCAACGACTTTACAAACTCCTTTATAGTTAAACTAATAGTTTACTTATATCTACGGCTATTGGTATGGTCACCCCCTTTCCCATTCGTTTGTTAGTAGTATTGTAGAATGTATATAAAATACTAGCTGCGCCCCGTGGTTTCACCCGCGTGGTGATGATTGATGATGATGATGAGAAGTAGCCTATGTGCTATTCCGGGACCTGAAGTTTCTACATACTAAATTTCATCCAAATCCGTTCAGCCGTTCTGGCGTGATTGAGTAACAAACATCCATCCGTCCATCCAAACTTTCACATTTATAATATTAGTGGGATGGGATTGTACATAGTATATTTGTCATTATTATCCCAGTCGTTCGCTGCTACACATATGATTTCAACAAGGATCGGATTGGTGGACTTCAAAGGGCTTACAGCCTCCTCCTACTGTATTAAAAATAAATAAAGTTGACAGACGCCGGTCTAAAGAATACTTTAGACCGTCTAAAGAATACTTTAGACCGTCTGTCAACTTTATTAATTTTTTAATTATATATTAAAATTAACACAGTAACAGACACAACAAAAGAATTGAGTCACAATATAAAATATATCTTAAGACAATAACAAAAATGATACAAGTGATCCATTAGAAAGTTAAAAAGTTAAAAATATTACTATTACCACTTGAGTAAACAAATATTTTTAGTACTTAGCAACGTACTAGGATGATACTGTGTTTCACCGCTAGTTTGAATTTGTTGCTGTACATCGTGCTGTGCTTGGCGTTCTGTGGTTGAGAACCTTTTGTCTCTAACTGTTATGTGTGTGAACGGTTGTTTGCTTGTGGTTCGTAGAGACCAGAACAAGTACAAGGAAGCCGCGAACCTGCTGAATGACGCGCTCTCGATCCGCGAGAAGACCCTCGGCGAGAATCACCCCGCCGTCGCAGCCACGCTCAATAACCTCGCCGTGCTTTATGGGAAACGAGGTCTTTATTCACTCTATACTAAACTACACACATGTTATTTTGGAAAAGACGACGTATATAGGGTGAAATGTCGGACGAAGTCACCGAATCTTATCTCCCTTAGATTATTTTATCTAGTGGTATGTAAAAACAATAAATTGCAAAAAAAGTTAAAATATCCAAGCAGTTATTTGAAACAGTCTTTGGGAAATATTCTAATTATAATCAATAATATTGTAATGCTGAACGAAATACATCCATTGGGATATAGAATCTAGTTAGCTACATATTAGCTATTAGCTAGCCAATGTCTAGGTAGCAATAGGCAGGACCATATTCCTGGTTAATTATTCCAGAATCCAATAAAATCGCTTTAATTTATATCGGCACAGAACTTCTTTAAATACTCTTCGGTATTAGCATAGTTTCGGATTTGGCCGGTGGAAAGTTGTGAAAAATAAATGTTTTTAAGGTCACGTGATTCTTCAAAACAGACCTTTGAAAAGCTGCAGACCCGTATTGTGATCCCCGCGCCATCAGTGTTACACATATCCGTAGACGACGGCTATCGCTTATGAGGCGTCTACTCTTATACCACCTATCGCACAGGTAAAATCTTCTACATGAATAAGTACCTCTTCCAAAAAAAATAGACCAAAGGGGAATCGATTTCAATGTATTTATTAAGACTCTTATGAGCTTCGCCTGTGTCCAATGCTACAGGCATTAGCCAAGGAATCATTGAACGTGATTCTAACCCTCTTCATAACTTTGGATTCTGACGGAGATGAAGGTCCGATGACAACGGAATAATTTAATAGTTTGTCTCATTTTATTTACTTCTATTCTTCTTCTATTTTTTTAGTTCGGCAAATTACAAAAGCGTGTCTTTTAGTTTGTGGATATGGAATTGTTGTTACATAATTATGGTCCTTCGATTCAGCCCTAGGTATGGGGTATAGGTTGATATGGGTCATGTATTCCGTGAAGTTGTAAAGTGCAGTGTGACGTTTCCCGCGGTGTTGCAGGCAAGTACCGCGAGGCGGAGCCACTGTGCAAGCGCGCGCTGTGCATCCGCGAGGCCGTGCTCGGCCGTGACCATCCCGACGTCGCCAAGCAGCTCAACAACCTCGCGCTGCTCTGTCAAAACCAGGTACCTATCTACTTCACACGCCACGACCACATAAACAATCAACATCGCACTTATAGGATATCCACAGCTGGAGATACACCTCTATTGAACTCCACAAGGACTCGTCAGAAACGGCCGATCATAACAAGTCAGTGGAGAATCTCCGAGCATAGCCCTCTTCATAGCTTGTTGTGCGATGTGCTGAAAAATAAATGTATCAGTTGGACTGCGTTATTCAGTGTTGTAAGTGTTCTTTCATGCTCTAATTTTGTTTTATAATATACTGGCCTAATTAAAATTTCTTCCTATATAGTGTAATTCCTATAACAGTGGATTAAAATACAGTTTTTCTCTATGATAAAACGCAATGACCACATTTTTTTTTCATAACAATATGGTAAGCGCTATCTAGACTCAAGTATTTTTTATTATATGTGTGATCTACTTGAACTGCTGTTCTGATCGATGATCTCGATAGATATATATCTTTCCTAAAGGAAGTAAAATGTCTTCATTTCACACATCACATAATGGATTTTCATTTAAAATTTTATTTGATTTATTACAGACTTATTACTGATTATTTGATTTTAACCTTTCCGCGTGTCGTGGTTTAATGCAATAATTCAATGAAATTTATTGTAATATGTTTATCCTTCCATCAGAACAAATACGAAGAAGTGGAACAGTATTACCAACGCGCACTGGAAATCTACGAAACCAAACTGGGACCGGACGATCCGAACGTCGCCAAGACCAAGAACAACCTCGCCTCTTGCTATCTCAAACAGGTATGTTCAATATATCAAACAGAACCTGTCTAACATTGAAAGAGATGCATACAAATTGTTGTAATCATAAAAATTACTCTTAGCGCTAGTTCAGACATGGCGGGAACCGCGCGATTTCAGAATCGCATGGAAATCGCGCGAGTCTTATTTGTATGAGTTATTAAGTAAACGTTCAGACAAAACCGCGCGGTTAAACCGCGCGGTTACCGCAACCCAAGCGCCAGAAAATAGAATCGCGCTGCCCCCGCGCGTGTCTATTACTATGGAGTCTTTACTTCGCGTTCAGTTGCGTTGCGGATACCGCGCGGTTAGCACGTCACAGCTCATGACTTCGCCATGGATCGTTTCGACACTGAACTATGAAGTGGAGAAGAGACCTTTTTATTTTCTTTTTTTTGAGGAGCAACCACAGTAAACACACTTCTTCGTCGACCTCCATTTTTAAACTGACGCGTTATGCTCGCACGAAAATCGCATAATAACCGCCGGTGTCTGAATAGCATCACAATTTTGCGGTTTCAAACAACGCGATTCATGAACGCGCGGTTTCCGCATGTCTGAGCTAGCGCTTAGTAGCACCTCATTGATTATTGTACCTATGGTGCTACTATATATACAGTATACTGTTTTCTTTCATGTAGGTTATAAATACAAACTTACATACAAAACTCTTGTTCTATTGACGCCTAAATTAAAATATGTAGCCATAATGCCCACCCTAATTGAAGAACACTAATATTGTATTATATAGCGGCAGGTGACATGTGATTCGGTGTTGGTGGTTTAAACCACCAACACCGAATCACATTATAAATGTATAAAACACGGGAGTTACTCACTTAATAAGTCAGAGGGTTCCGACTATAGTTTCAACCACATTCGGTGGTCTTTTTCAAGGAGAATACGGGGCGCTCGCGGACGCGGTCGCGATTCGCCCCGTATTCTCCTTGAAAAAGACCACCGAATATGGTTGAAACTATAGTCGGAACCCTCTGACTTATTACGTGAGTAACTCCCGTGTTTTATACATTTATAATGTGTCAAAACCACGTCAGTTTTAATAACAAAACCGAATCACATGTCGCCTAATATAACATTAACATACTCTCAATTTCATATAAAATCTCTAATTATAGTATTATAATTTACTGTTTTAGTTACAATTAGTGTTTTTTCAATCGTTTCATTCTTGACATAGTGGTGGTGGTCATCATGAAGTACTTTCCGATTTAGGGGCAGATATTATTCGCCTCACAGAATCTCGCCAACGCTATCTATTAGACTATACATACATACGTACTCACGCTATATTCACGCCTCTTTCCCGTAGGGATAGGCAGAGACCACAGCCTTTCCCGACACATTTCTTTCGTTTCATTCACGCTCATCAGACCTTTCATACACGAACGTCGGTTTAGAGTGCTCTTGACCTGGCCCTTAGAACTTCCTCAATATGTTTTTGGAACGTTCGCGTATGTCTTAGACTATTATAGAGACAATTTCCGTGATTGCAGGGCAAATACAAGGAAGCTGAGACACTGTACAAGCAGGTGCTCACGCGAGCGCACGAAAGGGAATTCGGCACCATTGATGGTAAGTCGTAATTATAAATATACTTTCGCCACATACTCATAGAATTGAGTGTAAATATTTGTAAACCTCGGTACCTACTCTAAGGGTCCAGAAGCACTTGGCAACAGTTTGCGATGCGGCTGTGTCGAGGTGTAAATTTACAGCCTCATTTTAGTAGTCACTTAATAACAAGTTTTTTTATATGTTTTTAAGGATATCTAAAAGTTTTGGAGGACATCTACATTACAATATCTACATCTATAACCACGTGTTAACCACATTACTACCCTATAATAAAATACAGGGTGCCGAAGGTCATATAGCACCTAACGTAGAAACGAACTGTTTTTGTTGGTTTCTTTAGTTAGATAAGTGTTTTGTTTAACTAAGCATCTTATTTAGCTATCCTTTTTTAATTATACTCTGTAATTAACTACGAACTTTATTAATTCAAATAACAACAATAAATATGTCCCGTAACAATATGCCCGTTACCTTGTAAGTGCCTTGACGGTTGAACTATTTTAACTTTTCTCAATTAACTATAAAATATATATCATGGGATTCAAAATAAGGTAGAGCCATTTAAAAATAAAATTAGATTCAGTGTACGTATATTATGTTCATACATAGTTTTTTTTATTATCTCAATTTTTATATTGTGTTCAATGGCGGTGCCATTCGCTGGAAAGTTTTTAGCCAAACGCATAGTAGGAACGGATATAAGTCTGCGTGCGAAGCCTGAGTACCGCACATCAAAGATAGGAGTCTGCCGCAAACTGTTTGCCAAAAGGATACCATCCGTGCTCTTGAAATAACTTGAACACAAGTAAAATTACTATACACTTATTGTTGAATGTAAAACCACCGGTGAAATATAAAACCGTAGACTTTCTTTGTTCTGAGCTGTCGATATTTCAATAAAGTTTATGCGGGTCCATAGAAAGAGCTCATACCAAAGAAAAATACTATATATTTTTTTGTATCTAATGTTAACTGCATTGTTGGTAACATTAAATAATATATATTATATATAATAACTATACACTTGTTGCTAACTCGCTCATTTTTTATTATGCTTTTTATATTGTGTTAATTCCTAATTTTATCCTTTTCTTTTGTTTACCGTTTCAGAGTTTGTGGCGTCGTTAAAAACGCCTAATAAAAAATAAAGAACCGCTCCTCGCACCTCTGTGCTAGTTAAATGGTATTCTTTTATATTAGGTATTATATTTTAAAAGTACTGGTTTGTGATCAGTTCTGAAAATTAGCCTCGTTACTCGTGTTTGCAGTGGCAGAGAAAGTTGTCATCTATCATATTATGTTGCTTATATATATGCTTGTAAGGCAACTGATTGATAAGTAAAACTCTTTTCAACTTATAATAACCATATATCTTACGGGCCCAACATTGGTTATATTTATTAAAACAGAAGTGTTAAGGACCACACTGGCTTGGTTACTTTTATTGACCATTAACGCCAAAAACTAAAATACAGGAAGAAAAGACCATTTATATTTTATATACAAACCAAAAATGATGCTATTTTTAATGTAGTGATGTTTAGTGCCTTTATATTTATCGGATTTGGAAATACGCATTATTAAAAGTTATTATAAATTATTTAAAGTTTTACAACATTCCTTTATAAATCAGTTTTTGTAAAATAGCTCATATTTAAGTATACATTATTTTAAACGACTATCAAAAATGTGCGTGACTTTTATAATAATCGACTTTTAACTCTCAATGAATATATTTTATTTATCTACAAATGTACATACAATTTTAAACAAGTAGTATTAGTAAAAAGATCATATTATTTACCTAGTATGTTCATTTAATTGTGATTTCATTTTAATATCTTTTTAGTGTTATATTTATTGTTACTAACATGGCAGGACCAATATTATTTTTTTATATTTTTCTTGACCACTTATTGCTAAAACTGCTCCATGAATTTTACAGTGTTAAAATATTTTCTGGGTATTTATAAAAGTCTAGGGCATAGATTTCTCACTTTACTGTTCAAACCAATAAAAGTAGCCCTAATAGCGCAGATAGCAAATTGTACTAAGGAATCTTTATTTTATTGTAACCTTAGAGAAGCATTAAACGTTAAATCATCTTAGATGCTATTTGTTATATACAATTAGCTTCAATATTTAGGTGTTTTACTCTTCAGGGGTAGTATATCTTTGTGTACTTCGTTAGTAAATTACTTTTGAGTTAGTAAATTACTAGTTTGAAAACTTCAATTTTATGATTATTTATGATCCACGAATTTTATATATATTTTATTTTATGAACATGAATTTTCCATGGACATATCTATTATACACTAACGAAGTTCCGAATTTATTTCGTGATTGGGTCTTGAATCGAACCATTAAAATATTAGGTCTTTATACCAAATATATAGTCCAGTCAAGTTTTTAATCAGAATTTAGGCAGTAAGCCCTGCATTTTTGAAGTAATGTAGTTTTTATGATACAAAAATATTGTGTTAAGATGTTTGGATCTGCAACCACCGGCAAGGGTTAAAAGAACAATTATGAACATTTCTTTTCGCAATTACTCGAAATGGGTAAAAGTTAAAGTTGAAAAGATGATCGAAATTTCAAAATTCGATTGAACAGTTCTCTATTTAAAGTTAAGGATTATGTGCAATTAGAAAAAAATGCTTATTTTTCTATATGAGATTTTTTAAACTTTACGTTGATCCCTTAAACTTAGAAACTTTTTTAACTCGGTTAATTTTCACCGGAGGAAATAAAGTCATTTTATGTAAAATTGTACGCTTAATAGATGATTGAAAGAACTTTTTTGTCTAACTTTTACCCCTTTCAAGTAATAGACAAAAGAACATTTCATAATAATTTTTTTCGACCTTTGCCGGTGGTTACCGACTGAATAATCTTTATATATTAATTAAGAATCATTAAAAGTACATCATAAAAGCAGAGTTTGCCAAAATTTAGATTTAAAACTTTTTTTGACTGGACTAATGCATGAAACTGTTAGTGAGATTAAATGTATTGCAATTATTGTTTGAATTTAAAAAATATTCATAGTTATATGTAGTATTATTTTGTAGTTAATTTAGTTTGTATGAGACTCAATGTTACTTCTGAAACGGCAACCTTAATAGGTTATGTGGTTGAGTTTTTTTTAAATGATAGGTTGGCATCTAACTTCCATTCGGTTTCATAGACTCGATATGAGCTTTGTAGGTTTACTCTCGGTTCGGCAGTTCATTTTATCAATATATTTTCGCAATTCTGTCACGTAGAATTGCGAAAATATATTGATAATTGAAATAATGAAATAATAGGTACATGTATTTTCGGAAACTGAAATTTCATTTAAGAAAATAAATTTTAGTGATCTCTGGAACGCCAATCGATTTTTAAATATACATTATCGAGTATTCATATATTTTATATAGAGAACCTATTTTGTAATATACCAAATAACAGCAAGAAAACATGATAAGTTCTGTAGTCTGAAAATTATTTATCGAACGTTCTTTTGAATCAAATGTTCCCATAATTGTTGAAGAATGAACGTAAATTTTGGTTGAGTGAAGGCGAAAAGGGCCATTACCATTAGTAATGTATATTTTAACATTACCAAAATTTCAACGAGCGCAACTTTGGTGTCTTATTAAATGGGCTGCTAGTAGAAAGAATTTTATGAAATATATAAATTAATATTAATTTTAATCAAATTTAAAAGATTTATTCGAAATACTACCTGATATACTGTGTCAGATTTGTTGACAAAGATAAATGGCATATTTTGGTGGTTTTCGTTGCAATTTCATATATTGATGTATTTTCATTTTATTATAAGATAGATCTCTATTTTCTATTGCATTTTATTTGAGGCTCGAATGTGTTTCTGTTTTATTTACGTAGTTGTTGAGTTGATATAATTGTAGATGAGTTAATGATTGAGCTTATGCCATAGTTATGTTTATATAGCGCATGCTTTTGCTGCATGCATTATGTGTATAAAACTATTTAGGTTAGAATGATATTAATTAAATAAACGCTCACACATGCGCAAACAATATGTTATGACACTTATGACTCTGTGGTATGTAATATCCATATTACATCATATAAATAAGCTTGAACTCTACTCTAAGAGGCTAGCTTTGTTTATTATACTATATAAAAAATATTTAATGTGTACGCTTTTTATATGAAATATACTTTTTGCCTTTATCCGAATCGGCTTAGCTTGAAATCGGAAGCATTGGACTTTTTTCTATAGAAATTATAATGACGGTTAGAATAGGGAGTCAACAAGATTTTGACGTAACCTGAGGCCGAATTTATACACATATAAATATATGAAATTATATGCGGAAATAAATAAAAACACATTTCCCATATAAGTGAACGGAACAACAGTAAAATCTCGGGTATCACTTTACAGAATATGAACGTACTTTAGTGCTATGGTTAACATCCATGTCGTCTAAGTTAGACTGGAGATGAACCCATTTTACCTGTATTACCCAAGAAGAAAAAAGTCTAATGCCTTTAAACGGTAAGTGCGTTGTTTGCACGCATTGCTACATTCGTATTATATGGTAGCTCTTTCGCCGAAAAGGCTATGAACTGTTACGCTTTTTATTCTAGTTAACAAAAATTATCTACGTTAATTAAACACACACTCATATCTTGTCTCTGAATTATTTTTGATTCATTGGCTTAAGATATAGTTTTAAAATGATCACAATTATCTTTTGTGGTAAAAAGATATTTTGTATGATTATTAGCTTCAATTGTATGCCAAGGGGTTAAACCTAAGTAGTGTATAGTGGGTACAACGTAACTTTGTATCTCTGAAGTAAAGCTAGTAGTAGAAGTTCGTAGTAGCTATTTTTGAGTCGCTAGCTTAGCGCCTTGCCTTAATATAACTGACTCGCTCACACGCATACGTTTGTCGTATCTTTCTATGTCGCTTACTCTGCTCTATGACAAATACTTACACCTATAGAGTTATGAGTACTAAACCTTTTTAGTGCCCAACTTCAGAGCCACAGACACCGGTTGCCGCTACTATATTTAGCTATAAGTATAGTCTTGTATAAGAAAAGCCAAAAAGTTCCAAAAAAACACGTGAATGTATTGATTTTACTATTGATATTGAATATAAAGGCTGTTTCAAGTCAGGACAGAATCCTGAATTCCATCATAGGGTTGGTTTCCAATACCTATGCTGCCTATCCAATATGTTTGTAACAGATTATGTGTATATTTTAATATAGTGTTTTAATTGGTAGCTTTTATATGAGTTTTGTTGCTGCTTCCGAAAAATTATTCTTATAGGAGTACTTCTACTAAATAGACACCGTTTATTTGACAGTACATCATGCAAAAAAATATAAATATATCAATTTTGAAGTTTTTATGTCAACATTTTACGTGACTGATTTCTAATCAAGGAAATTTTACAATCGTTCATATTTATCGACTGGAATGCAATGAAATTGTAAAAATCTATTTTTTTAAATAAATAATTAAAATTTTCTTTTATATGTTTAATTAGGTTTAATAAATAATAATTATAAGGTCGCCTATTTAAATCAGCCACGTCTATTCATCAAAGAAAAGTCATAATTACCCATCTACAATAGATTTTAAAATTTAAAAACGATTGTACAATATTTATTACCAAATATGAGTAACACAAAAAAAATACCTGTTTTGTGTGATACTTGAATAACTGAGCCTAAGTATATTAAATTAGGTGACTAAGCAAATCAATATGTGTGCAAATTTTTAAAGATTTTTAATCTATATTTACATCAGATTCAGAATGATACAAAGAAAATTAACCCAAATATGCTTTAAATATTGATAGATCCCTCATTTATTATTATTTAACTTTAATGTCAGTGCATGTAGCATGAATAACTAGCGAGAGTGCTCGGATACATATCGTTGAAACATATGTATATTAGTGATGTAACGGTTATTCGCATTCGCGAATATCCGCGTATTTTTCAATATTCGCATTCGCAAAAATTATGCGAATATTTAGCGAATGTTTTTAATAATCAAAAAGGAAATTATTATATGCATGCATATGAAATATAAAACTAACCTCAAAACAAAACAAAACTTTTGAGAATGAACTTTCTGTGACTAAATTCCTTCAATTAACCAATATCGGCTCGGCTATGTTCAATTTAAACATGGTCGACACGAAACGTCAAACCTGTCAAACATTTTACGCGCGCTTTTTTTGTAATTTTAAAATATTCGCATTCGCATTTGCGAATGTTGAAGATAAATATTCGCAATCGCATTCGCATTCGCGAATGTGAAAAATCCAGCATTCGTTACATCACTAGTGTATATATAGTAAAAGTAACCGACGACGTCCAAACTATCATTTATCCGAGTTTTACGGTTCATTGCATCGACGACGTTATGCTAGACGAAAATTACGTTCTAATTTGTAAAGAAAATGGATTTGACTTCCAAGACTAGCGAATACCGTCCCTGTCGTTTTGCAAACTGAGATATAGTAATCACGCTGCCAGCAGTCCGAATTTGGTCCAACATTATTTATATATTGATATTACTATAAATAGTTCATCCAGATAAAGGCAGGTGGCGCTAAAACATGTCTTCGGATGTAGCTGTAATTAAGGAACAAATTCGGACTGCTTGTGGACTGCTATTATTATTTCTCTGTTCAAGGTAATGGATAAACATTAGACAGAATTCATTTGTAATGCACCAGAACATCGAATTATTTATAAATAGTGCTAATATTTGAGTACTAAATATTTTAGCACTAAATATAAATAATCATATTTAAAATATTTACTGTTGATTTTATTGGAGCGTGCTACCGTATTTGACTAATTGTGAGTCGAACCAAAACTCACATTGGTGGTGATTTTGATATTCACTCAAACCAACTAAAATTCTCTTCTCTAAACATAATCTTATTCTCTATACCTTAAATTTTAATTTCGTACAACTCTTACTAATGCTATTCCATATATTCGACCGCCTTGATAGTTTCCAGGTAGTTTCAGTCCGCATCATATTTTATTAGGAGTTATTGTACGTAAAAGTGCCAACAATTCAGTAAAAGAATCCCATTTAAGAGTTAATATAAAAATATTCCTCTCTATCTATTCATAATTGTTAAAGCAATTTGAACTTTATCTTAATTTTATTTTTTAGTTGTTATTATTAGTTTCGCCCGTATCGATGTAATGGTATATTTATTTTAACGTGATTATCACCCCCTTCAAAACGTCACGTTGATTTGACTTACACACATAAAAAGGACAATGAATTAATTAAAATGTACAAGTTTATTTTTGTACTATTACATTATTTGACTCAATTTTAGTTCGTTTGATTGAATAATAGAATAAGTTCTAATGTATAAAGTGTAGCGAATGTTTGTCTTCCGATATCTTGTGAAAAAAATGGAACTTTAGTTCTATTTTGATCAGAAATAAAAAAAATAGAAGTTCTGAAATAACAATTAACTATTTCTATAATAAATAATATTATTACTAATATTTATTTTTGATCAACTTATATGCATAATAGTGATGTGATTTTAGTAAATTATGTATACATTTTAATAAAGACAAATTTAGAAAATATTTTGTTTTTTATATTATTATATTGAGAAAGTGTGACACAGTTGGTGCGATTTGGGTGGAATGTTAAACAAAAATAAAACCTAGGTGAGTGACACAAGTTTGGATTCAAAGTGGCACAGGTAGGAAAGGCAAAATTAATTTCTTTTACTAGGGTATTTGACGGTGTTAAATATACTGTGGCTTTCGCTGTCTTAATGGCTGCATTGAGAACATGTTGCATCCAGATATGTATCGTGATGAGTGGTGACGTCAGATCTTAGTCTAAGCTACTACTCTAAATAATTTATACCACATTTTTAAATTTTCTGCAATTGGAATAAGGTAATCGTTATACTGATCGTAATATGATGTTTTTAGTACAAAGGTACATGAAATACGTCACTTCTCCTAAGTTGTCATGTAACTATATTACTATTTCACAAGGAATGGCGCCGAATTTTCTTTCCACTTCTAGACGGTAGTAATACCTAGATACTATTAAATTTAAAATTCGCCGCGACGTTTTGTCTTCAAAATTATCATTATTGTAATTTGGTTTTCTGATCGGCTGCACTGATTAGTTTGGTAACATGTCGCTTAGCTGATTTAAGCTATTATTGTACTACGTCACAGGAACACTTTCACCGTAAAGTAGCAATTAGGCCGTTTTAAAAATGTCAATATATAAATTGAAATACATTTTAATGAAAGCTTTCGTAAATGTTAGGCATGTCACTAAATTGTTTTAGCTGCCTGGTCGACAAACGTACATATACGTCAATTGAATCATAACGTATTTGTCGATCTGCAATATAGTGTACTTACAAAATCACAATCAAAAGTATACAACAAATAAGTTAAAAAAAAATACATATATTGTTTAAAGGCAACAATAGATTCTAAATAATATAGGTATATATTCAACATATCAACTAAACATATCGGGAAAGGCCTTTATTAAAATAAAACACTATGACCTAATTACAATACTGCGGCTACTACAATAACATTTGAGCAATCCACTAGCTTTTGGTAGCCTATAGATAACTCAAATGTTCTAACCCGCTACCGGCTGGCAGCGTGCCCAGAATGCTAGCAGCATTGCCACGTTGAATCGCAATGCTGATTCGTTGAGCCAAATATGTGCCAGCATTTTGGTCACGCGTCGCATCGATATAGTAAATATAACATATCGGGTAAAAGATATATTTCGATTATGGCACTGCAAAAAAGAATAAAATTAAAACCAAATATGCAATATGCCTTTATTTTAAATGATTAAACGCGTCGAAGTTGTACAATGAAAAGCAACTCAGATAATGCATTATCTGGAAGTTTATTATATACAGAAGGACCGACAACATATGTGATTTTTATATGCTTCGTTAATGAGCAAGGTTCTGCACAGAGTTTATTCTTATAGTTGATAGATATCCGGGAACTCGGTTATTTATGGAAGCGGAGGGGTTAAACAAAGAAAATATTTTTGTGTGGTGCGGTATGAAACAGTCATAGTTTTCTATCTCCAGTTAAATACCCTATTATATTATTGTCCATTTTTTGGTTGTTATTATTTTCTTTATTGATGTTTTTTTGCCATTTGTGTCACATTACACCTTCCCGACTTGTGTCACATTTTGGTGGTGGTTATGTTATTTTTCAATTGCTTTCAACATTTACTGTGTGATCAAATAATTTTGAATATGTTGTTTGCTTGTATATTTTTTTCTTCGTTTATCACAAATCTAAGACGTTCGTGTTAACCGATAAAACTGATAACCTCTATAAAATATAATCCGCGTGAGCACTTCTTAACTAGAATTGAAAAAAACATATCTTTTTTACTCTTTCAAAAGTTTTTTATACTAAACAATAACTCACATATGTAGAAAACATTATTAAATTAGAAGCTTTACTGGAAGATTACTCTAATGTAATCATAGCCCCCCCACCTGATATGAACTTAAAGAATTCACTTATTTAAATCAAACTTCCTTACTGTTATTTTTTATCAAACTGGTAAGGTAGCTCGTCCCAGAAACGACGATGCTTCCACTGCCAAAAAAAAGACTGGTTAAAAAGGATTGGACTTGATTCGGCCAAGAAGTTGAGTTTCCTTGGGACGAAAAATTAGAAATTCAATTTTTACACGTATTAAATTTATTTGATCACACTGTCAAACCTGCTATATCTTCTACCTACCCATCCCTTATCCACTTGCACCTTAATAATGTTCTGTCTCACTTCGACAGGTGATAACAAACCCATCTGGCAAGTGGCTGAAGAACGCGAGGAGAACAAACACTTGCAGAAGGAGAACGCGCCGTATGGAGAGTACGGCGGATGGCATAAGGCTGCCAAGGTAAAATGGGCTCTAATTGTTAGGCATTAGTGTGGTGGTGGTGGTCTCTGTTATCCTTCCTTTAAGTTCTGTGGGTATTTTGGTCTATCTGCGTTAGGGAGCTACTCCGTGAACCATGCACATAATGTGTATTAAACTGTCAAAGCACCGATTAGTACTACTAATATTATAAATGCGAAAGTTTGTGTGTATGTGTGCACACCTAGTAAAACCACCTAGTGTGGGATAAGGAAAAGAAGAAGTATAAAATTGTCTATACATACTAGAATTCAATGCGGTAATTGCGAATACTATCAAACGATTGCTAGATTTGTTGGGAGCACTTCGGATTGCGTCGCGCAGCAAATGTTCGGTATCCTTGTTTTTGCGACAGAAATCCTGTTATAAAGGATTTATAACAGGATCGTTATATTGTAAAGAAGGCTGTTGGTCTTCCATGTAAAAATAAATAAATATACAGACTGACTTTATTTAGTTATTTGTTGAAACTTCCTGACTGGTTAACAGCTTTTTGATGCTTAAATAAACTGCTAGTGCAGCACTCTCATTCTTATTTAAAGTACGTATTGAACCAAGATCTAAAGGTGGCTTAGTTACAATATGTCCAATATCCCGGTGTTTATTCACGCCTTATTGTAGGCATATGAAATCTGACCGGTGACCTCCCTTCATAAGATGTTATATTTAGCCACACCATTAATCTTAAGCTGCACAAGATTGCATCGCACGGTGGCTGAGTGCGGTCTTTTTGGCTATGTCTGGCCTTTGACAGTTTTAATTATAAACAATGTGTCTTTGCATAATCTCGTTTGCTTTGGTTCATTTTGGGAAAATAAATAGGATATTATATAAAACTTTATTTAGCATGACATATTATTTTGCACGTTACCTTCATCACGTTGGTATTGGGGGAATCGAGCACGCAACCTTTACTGAAACGTTTTTGGTAAACTTCCAGACCCTACCCCAAATGGACATTGTTCGTCTTTGCAAAAACATGCTCAAAAGGCTGGGCAGGGGGTGACCAAGTTTACGTCGACTTGGCAAACGGTGCTGGCATAGGGAAAGCTGATTGTCTGCTTACAGGTCTAGTTCTTCTCTTTCTTTCTACTTTTATGCAACTTGATGGATGGTATACTGAAGTTCTGCTTGGGATTTTTGTGGCTCACCATTCTCAGATTTTATCTAAAGCATCTTGAATCTACTTATGCTCTAACTAAACTTTCTCGGACTATGTAAGCAGGCAACTTGTTCACGAACTATGTATCGTACTGGTAGTACTTCTGCAGCGATTATAGTTTGTTAAAGCACTTTCTAACGCCGCGTGCTGTTTGTGTTCTAAGATGTTAGCATTCTCAAATTTTGAAATCCGTCACGAAACACTTATGGAATTTGATGTGTAATCTGATACCACTTATCACACTACCCATTGTACTTGTTTCTAAAGAATCGTAGCTGACCAAGCAAAGACTTGGTAGAATCAAGGCAAATGTTTTTATTTAGTCTTTGGGTGTCAGTGTGTGTGTAATTAGCATTTCTGTTTGTCTTTCAGGTGGACTCGCCCACGGTGACCACGACACTAAAGAACCTCGGCGCCCTCTACCGCCGTCAAGGGAAGTACGAGGCCGCTGAAACACTCGAAGATTGCGCTCTACGCAGCAGGAAGGAGGTATGACAGAGACACAACATTAATTTGTTTGCGCGCACATATTTGTAACAGATGGTATTTCGTTCTTTCTAAATATCTTGATTAGAAACAGAAACAAAGTAAAAATGAATACCTTTTTTGAGGTTCGCGTTTCGAACAATTGTTAATAAATCTATCGGGACATAATCGCGTGCAAAACATTTACCCCCTTACTTATAAACGTTGAATAAGCTGCGAATAGTAATTCAGTGTTTTGTTCCGTTCTTTCAACGTCAAACTGTCATATAAGCGACGAAGACAAAACACTGAATAACTATTCAGTTGATACAAACGTTATTCAACGTTTATAAGTAAGGGGGTTAGTAATTTATTTACCTCGCCTTATCGAAAAAGTGGCATTCGTCGTGGTCTCGAGAAGACTGGAGAATGCGGGTGACAATATGGGCGAGAGCGCGAAGTATCTCCTGGTACTACCCGCTCTTGATCTTGTTAAAATACAGGGCTGTCAAAGCCCTGTAAATAAATTACCAAATGTTTTTCACACGATTAAGTCCACCGATCAATTTATTAACAAACTAGGGCAGCGGTCATGTCGAGTTATGTGATTTCGATGTATCGAATCAACTCGAAGTCTGTGAAGTGTGTACAAAGACACAAATCATAATTCACAACCTGTGGCATACAAAACAGTAAATCCGAAGCTTTTCAAAAGTTTACGAGCATTTGGATATGCAATGTTTTCAAAAAACGTATACCCTTCATAAATGTTTTAAATTTACATTATTACATTTGTTAAACCCCTTATTTTCAATCGTTATGGCTGCGCATGTATATGCTCCCAATAAAGTTGAGGATTATGTCACCTCATATTTCGAGTATGAAAGTCAGAGCGATATAAGCTCAGGCCACGTAATGCAACGACTGTAGTGAAATCAGTAACACTTTACTGATCCTTCTATTGTCTGCAGATAAATCAAGAAGCATAAATGATTCGTTTCTTTTCCACCCATATTAATGAATATTAAAAGTTCATACTCCATTATCATTTAATGTTAACGACATTATAAAAGTCATGTTGGACAATAAAATAATTTGAACCTTTGCTTTAACCGACTCGAGGATTCTGTATCCAATTAACATATTTGGAAAGTAGAGGTTTAACTGCAAATTTAATATTTTTTTCTTATTTTGATATGCTAACTACACATGCACACACAAATCACACTGTCAATAAATATTTCGATGTATAATTTTCTCGAAAATTTACACCTCTATTATATATTCATATATGTGTAATATATGCTGATATCTAAAGCACGTACTAACATTGTCTCAATATGTATTTTGCACGCTGCCTAGCACGTACAACAAGTAAGTCACAATGATGCTATTTTGACACGATTATGAATATTATAAGTTAATTGTTTATAGGTACCTGATGTAATTGGCAATACAAAATAAATACGACGCATAAATAATAATATTAATATAATTTAAGTGACCCGGTAGTCACGTGTCGTTATTTTTCGGGTTGTAGGAAATACGTTAGTCTCTTTAGACGCGGATTTTTCATTTTAACGTATTTTAATAGTTTATTTATTAAGTAGTATATATTACAGTGTATTGTGTTATTATTTTGTTGTTAATGCAATATTTTATCTTTATATCAAATTGAATGGATCAGGCCGGATTTAGATTTTAATAAGGACCCCACCTTAGTCGCTAATTAATTAATTTCGGTAGAAATACCTTAAACCTTTATTATTTATCTTCGCGATCATTCCAATACCTACAATAAACTTAAACGCGTAACACTGAAAACATGATATTGCGAAAAGCACGCACAGAATATAAAGATTTCCTATTGGGCTATATATGTGCCCATAAAATATATCTTAAATACATCGAGCGAGTACATCACTCACCTTCGGTTTGCCGACGATATCGTGGTCATGGCAGAATCGATGGAAGACCTTAGCACGATGCTCGAAGGCCTCAACAGAGTTTCCCTAAGGGTGGGCCTTAAAATGAACATGGACAAGACGAAAATTATGTCAAATGCCCATGTTGCGCCCGCCCCCATATCAATTGGGAACTCGATTCTCAAAGTTGTTGACCATTACGTCTACCTAGGACATACAGTCCAATTAGGTAAGTCCAACTTTGAGAAAGAGGCCAATCGTCGAATTCAACTCGGCTGGGCAGCGTTCGGGAAGCTACGAGACGTCTTCTCGTCTAAAATACCCCAATGCCTGAAAACGAAGGTCTTCGAACAGTGTGTGTTACCAGTGATGACTTACGGAACCGAAACGTGGTCTCTGACTATGGGCCTTCTGAGCAGGCTCAGAGTCGCACAACGAGCTATGGAGAGGGCTATGCTCGGGGTTTCTCTACGTGATCGAATCAGAAATGAGGAGATCCGTAGAAGAACGCAAGCCACCGATATAACCCAGCGGATTAGCAAGTTGAAGTGGCAATGGGCAGGGCACATAGCTCGAAGAACTGATGGCCGTTGGGGCCGAAAAGTTCTAGAATGGAGACCACGGACTGGCAAGCGCAGCATAGGACGGCCACCGACCAGGTGGACAGACGACCTGACTAAGATCGCAGGCAAGGGCTGGATGCGGGCCGCTTCCAACCGGTCCTTGTGGAAATCAATGGGGGAGGCCTATGTCCAGCAGTGGACGTCCTATGGCTGAGATGATGATGATGATGATGATGATGATGATATCTTAAATAACTATGTATTTTCAATCGCTTCAAATTTCATCTACGATCGCTTAATATAAATGACTTGCCTGATAACGACACAGATCAAAAATTTTAGCTTTCCTGCGCTCTCTATTGGAAGTTGAGGTGAGTTTGAGAGTTTTTAAGATCGCGCCTCGGAAGCTACCTTCTAGTATACCATAGAGTGAGTAGGTAGAATTTAAAAGAAGCAAACTCCTTGTATTTTGTAATGCCAATTCAAAGTGCACACTGCACAACTCAAACTGTCTCTCCATTTTGTATTCAAACTAGTGTTATTTAAATAGTACTTCTTAGAGAGTACTTATCGATTCTGCTATTTTTATGTTATAATGGATAGCTAATAAAGTTTTGAAAAGCGGGCGGATGTGAAGAGTGTGGAGGCTTACAATGATATCCCATCCGCTAGGCGCTGGACATCGTGAAGCAGTCGCGGGCGCGTGCGGGCCGGCACGGTGCCCCCGCGGGTGGGCCCCCCGCTTCCCTCGACCCCACAGACCACACCGACGAGGTCAGCCGACATCTGCCATCTTGAATACCGCCCGCCATTTTAACCCACATTGTCGCACTAGCGGTTTTATTTTTATTTTTACTCGTTTTGCGCAGTCTTGCAATCATGTGGCATTGAAATGAATTATAAATTACATAAGATTCATTCATTAACATGTATATTTCAGCCTTCTTAAAATTAAATCTATCACAAGTAACATTCGTATTGTAATTTTTAGGGCGGCTTTACGTTCATCCGAAAAAAAATACGCTAGCTTCAGCGTTTGCGCAAGACCAACCGCTGGCGTATTTTTTTTGCGCAGCATCTGTGTGATAGATGAATTAAAAAAAAGGTTCACAGTTTTTCCGAAAGTTTTCCATAATATAATATAACCATTTCAATGCCACGTTTGTTGAGTGAATTGAAGTTTTCATACGAGTTCTCATTTTCTCGCACGTTCGTTTGTGGGTCCGCTTTTTGTGTCTTCGGTGAATGTCTCATTACGGTGGTTTGTCAGTGTTGTTGCACTTTCCATATCATTCCACGTCCGATCGTGTACCGGTTGCCTCTTTTGCTGAGAAATGATTCATAACATATTGATTTGTTATATCTGTCTCATCGAATGATATCATGCTTATGAATGTTTCTCAATAAAATGTAATTGCTAACGATAACATTGTCAGTTGTATTATTATGGCCATTTCTGTGTAAATGTAGCTTTTCGTGTTAACAACGGCAGCTTAGGTGGTCTAGGGAATGTAATAATGTTAAACACATCGTATTAAAAAAAAAACATGTCACTCATTAAAATTACATGTTAACCAGCTAACCATGCTGTGGCAGCGTCGCAATCACATTGTACGCATGGTTTATATATTATATACTAATTTTTGTTTTATATACTTCATTACATATATATTAGTATGTATTTACTATGTATTGATTTGGATATAGTAAAGCTTACATCATCTCGAACATTCATTGTACATATATATATTATTATTTTGTAAACCATGATATTCAAGCAGACATGGTAAGCAGATGCCTACGACACAAGACTATTCTTAGCTGGGCTCTCATGTGGGTTTTGTACGTCATTTTATTTTATGTCAATCAATTCCATTCCAATATTTAAAAGTTTCTAAGTATAATGATTATGTGTAAATGTGTTGCTAAAATGAAACAATTAAATCAGCGCAGATGTGCTTTTTTGATTCTGTAAAATGTACTTAGACATTTTTTATATAATAATTTATATTTGCTTGTATTTGGAATATAGATAGGGCATTTTTTCATTGATTCCATATTATTTTTTTATTCATTTGTTTTTTTTATAATTTGCCCTCTATTATTTTCTCTAAATCTACTATACCTATTCTAACACAATATGCTTCATCACATTTTTTTACTTTGCTCATATTTTTATTCGTTTCTTTTCTGTTTGTCACTTAGGGTACGAACCAAGCGAGCGAACCGCGCATGAACCTTAAATCTAAGCTGTTCAATGCCCTAGGCATCAACACTGGAACCAACGCGCCGCACCAGTAGTCAACACTAGCATTAGAATACGCCTGAGTTTCTTACAGCTTGTACACAAGAATCGAGGCAACCTCGCCGAGTGTTCGCTGGCTGAGAACTCGATCCGTGTAGAGGCTTAGTGAATAAGAACTCACTCGCTTTATTATACACGTACATGATCTTTTTGTCTTTGCGTTGGGGAACGGTGGAGTATTTTATGCCTCTGATTATTGGTTGGCTGTAGTCAGCAAGGTATTTGATGCTGTATTAAAGCATTCACTCCCAGTGAACATGAACGTAAAGAAAGGGACAAAATATACATCGCTTTCTAACAGCAAAGACTTTATCGCTCATTTGATTAAAGGATCAAATTCGTTTTACACTTAATCGACGCCATTTTGATATTTGTAACTTTATTGAAGTCTATATTAGTGCTGTTCGTGCAATGCAAAAATCAAGATGGCCGAATTTATTTTATAGCTTAGTATTATTTATTATTAGCATGCCGATAGGTTTTAATTTTAAGAAATGAATAATGAAAAATCTAAAAAAATATACAAAATGAATGTGTGATAGATAATATCGGAGCATGATTGTGAGCCGTCCTTGAGATATGTAAAGTTGAATGGAGAAGTTAGAGTGTACGCAAAAATGTATCAAATGATTATTTGTCCCGAAATATGTCTTAGGGGTCACTTGCATCAATCAGTTTTAACAACAAAACGTCACCGTTCCGAGATTACCGATATCAATAAACATTTTAAAGTTATTTATTTGAATAACTTTTTGTGTAATGCTACTTCAGGCCCATTTGCTAGAAACAAATTTGACAGTAGTATCTCCCTGTTTGGGGATAATGATGTCTACAATATGTTGGAAGCCACTTATCTGTTTTGTCCCTATATATTATTTTATTAGCTTGTCACAAGGTTCGATGCCAACATTTTTACTAACCAATTTAATATTGCGGTTAAACTATGAACAAACAAACAAATTAAAATGTATCCGTGGGATGACTAATCACTTCTTTTTTTATAATTTGTTGTTGGTACTCGAGGAAATGACGGCCTTTTCGGGAAGTTTCTTGTCAATTTATAAAATTTCGCCGTACACTCTATTTATCAAGTTCTATAGAATTAACTTTTCTGTAGAAATATGTAGACGGTGCAAGTAAGATTTTAAATCTATGACATTCGTAGTGTCGTACGAAGAATTATGTATTTTATATAAACGAGGAAACGCGTTGTTTATACAAAACCTTGTATTCTCATATGTATAAAATACATTATATAATTTGAAGATTATTATTGAATTGCATTTATTATATTGTGGATTTTCGATTACATCAATGTTATAATTATTTTATATCACGCATGATAAACAACGATTTTATTTGCTTACAATATTAAAATTTATTTGCTGATATTTTTTATTGTTTTATATCGTATTCTTTCTAGAATGCATGATAGTGATTTTATCAGGGAACTTGGAGGTTTTTTTAAATATTTTACCGATGGCTGAATTTATTTATTAAATAATTTCGGTTTTTATGCTTGTAAACTTTCATTCCAGTGTTATCGGTGTAAGCTTTACGTGAGAGTATTAGGTTATAGTGTAAAAATATTTATATAGTATTTTTATAAACATTGATTTTTTTATCTGAATGTGGGTGCTGCTTGAGTATGTGAGTTTTTTACTCTATGTACAATAGATTATATAATTAAAAGATTAACAAAATCGTCATTCAAAACCAACAGTTAACCTACTAAAGAATCTCCGAAATCACTTTCTGTCACAATGTTTTAAAAATGAATTGAATTTTTTTATTATCTCGATATCGAAGTTAGAATTGTATTAAAATTGTTAAAATAAATATTTATGTAACATTGCGATTTGTTTTATTTTGTGTCAAGTGAGTCTACGGTGTTATGCAATTTATAGTCCACGGATACGAGAAAGTATGACATTGGCATGACAGTTCAAAATTGTGAGTGAGTCGGCTTTTGCTGTTAGTCGTGTCCTAGACGCATGGTGCATTCATATTTCATATACATACACTAGCTGTTCAATATATACCATGTACACGATGTTTACTGTTCATTCGTCATCGTAGATAAAACCCGCCATTTCTCATCTTTTCCGTTGATGTATTTTATAAGAAACTAGCGGCCTTGGCCTCGCACGGGTAGGTATATAATAAATATTTAGAAATGTATGAACTTACACACACTCAGATTTTCCATGGTTAGAACACTAGATCAAGTCAGTGTTGTTTTAGGGATCTCTAAAATCCAAAAATACTTTTTCACCAATTTTGCACAAATTAAATTAAAAAATCATTTGTATATTATTAATCATATGGTGTATTGTGTGTTGAATAAAAAATATATTTGTTTGTTTGTTTGTTTTTAAATAAAACAATCTAAATTAAACGTTTGAAGCCAACCGCGCGAGTGCGACTCGCAAGACATTGTGCACCATTGTGCGTTTGTTTTTTTATTTGATATCATTTTTAAATTGATGTCTTTAGAATGAAATGTCCGATTTACATATTTTAAAGCAATCTACGGGACTGAAACAGCCTGAATATGACTACTTATCCCGATAACGATTAATATTAAGGCACGAGTAACGTCCTCTTATTTCGGTCGGGATTCCTATTTAGTGTTTTAATACAAAAAAGTAGGTATTTATAGTGACGTGGTGCATATAATTATGGTGTCGCGTAGTTTTTACCCGACTGCGAAAGAAGGAGGATTATTTGTAGATTCTTGTTCTTTCATATTGTAGGACATAACTGGTTCTATCATAATTTCAAACACATATTACAAATCTTTCCTCTTTATATCATAAAATTATAATAAACTGGCGTTATCTTAACCATTATAAAAGTGGACCCATAGAATCAGCCACACAAGTACAGCCTATGTCCTCATTTGCTTTCTTATAAACAACCTCGATAGGTAAGTAGAGCAATCACCATAATTTTTTTAAAATTATTTTTTATAGACTTTCGCGATTCAAACACATTTTTATTAACGTCGAGGTAAATAAATTACTACATGTTTTTCTCGCGATTAAGCCCCGTTTGATTTAATAACATTTGTAAAACTGTTTCTTATTAAATGTTTAGAGTTACAAATTTCAACGATCATATAAATCATGGTCACAAAGCGATGAATGACATTAATCGTGTCAGTTGTTCTATCATCTGTCACTTTTCAGAAGACGTGCTATGTGTAGGAAATATGTACAACAGCATTCTAATACCGTGAATGACAGGACACAATTGATTAGGAGGTCTTGGCACGCTCGAAATAGTTTTTTTGAACCATTCGGTAGCTACATAAAGGTATGGGACGATAGCTATATGTATATAGTTGTTTTTTTGGAATAAGGTGACGGAACAAGCAAAAGATTCACCAGGATGTTAAGTCTCTGCTATAGCCTCTGCCTATAGACAGATATAAATTGTAGAGAACTGCACTGCGCCCGTTACAATGAGATATAGAGTTGGTAAATCTCATGTGCCTGCAATTTCACCGGAAACCATACCCTGTAAACCGGAATATGCGAAATGCCTGCTGATAGAAATAGATATGGTAGCAGTACTTCCCCGGGTGAACTCTTACAGAGAGACAGAGTGACTGCTCTTAAGTCTTCCTCTTTTCCAAACAATCATTTTCCTGTCTCCTGATTCAGAATGATCGATACCTAACTGAATCGATTCGATTCGATGTAGGTACATATCTATTTAATTAATTAACGCATATTCCGTTGCTGTTACAGACTATTATAAGCTATAGGTACATTAATAGATAATTAATGATTTGTTAAATTGTCTAAATCATGGTTCAGTAGTCGTATAGAAAGGCTGTTACGCGGGATTTATCCATGGCCGCATCGGTTCGCTTGGTTATCGAAGAGTTCTGAATCGGGGAACTTTATTCCACGTTATGCGAATGTGACACTTAGATAAACCGCCATCTGTTCAATGCACAATTTCTTTAACATCGCTGGGGGAGCATATATTATTCCTTGCCAGCTGGGGAGTTTGGCTCTTCATAGATTCGGCTGCCTACCTCTTATTGGATATTTATTGACATTACGATAAGCTATTTCAAATGATCTAGAAGTTGCTGAAGTTTGGATAACTACATCTCCTTATCTGGCAATGAGGGATCAAACGGTCAACCCGAGTCAGATGGCAGATTAATTGATACTTAAGCTCATTTGATACTCGCCTACAAGGGCGACGACGGGGTTGTACCACTGCTGTAAGGTAGCTACGTATAAGAAGTTTGCATATACCTACGCTGGCAAAATTATAAACGTATAATATATGTATATCCCGCAATCTCAAAAATAGTTCGATCACATACGCAAAGAAACTAATCAAACATCAATCACTATTATCGTTTAGTCAAAGAAGCCAGGACATTATCTTATGTACCTACCCATAATTGACGCAGAAAAATGGTCACCATCAAAGTAAAACATTCGTCGTAGACGAGCAGTCATGGTAAACACAAAAATAAGAGATCGGAGTGTAAATTGCATAACACGGGGGCAGGGTTCTGGCTCGGGTGGAGCGGGCGTGGCTCGCAGTGGAAGCTTCTCGAAGCTGCGCGAGTCATTGCGGCGCTCGTCGGCGCGTCTGCTCGGCCGCTTTGCCTCCGCCAATCGCCACTCTACCCACTTGCCCGACGTAGACTACACTGACCCGGAAAGGTAACGGTGGACGTGGACATGGCGGCAATATCAATTTAAGAAGTTTTCAACGTCCTTTGACATATTTATATATATCTACGTTATTTCTAAAGTTTCTTGCATATTACAAACCCTAGTGCATTATGAGCGGATAATTCAGTTGAAAACCTCACTAAATGCATTTATGGCGATTCTAGCCCAGTTAGCTGGCGTAAAAGTAAAAGGCGCTATTACGAGGTGTTAATTCTCAGATTGAAACTAAAAACAATACGATAATGTTAATTTGATTCATATGTACTTTACCTATTAATGGTACAGGCAGACACTGCCCAAAAACCGAAGTTATATACCAAAGTATACATTCCGTAACCAAGTAGGTATACATTCACAACAAGTATACATACTACATGTTGTATGTATTGCTTCCGGGCTGTTTGGCAGTGGTCTAAGTGAAACTTGTGTTCCAGACGTTTCGTCGATCACTGCGGTCGACATCTTCAGTGGTTCAGAACACTTCAGTGATACTGATCAGTATCCGAGAAGACGCCGCGAAGGAGAGTTCTACGCTCTTGTCGCCGCCCGGACCTGAACCACTGAAGATGTCGACCGCAGTGATCGACGAAACGTCTGGAACACAAGTTTCACATAGACCACGGCCAAACAGCCCGGAAGCAATACATACAACATGCAACGCCGGCCGTGAAAGCCTTAGAGTTTACATTATATACATACTACGCTTATAATTTAAGTAGGTCAGTATGGAATAATTTATTCTCAGAAACACAATTTTTAATTACATATTATTAGTATCATTTTAATAATGACCACGGGACCCTAATGAATTTACTATACTTAATTAAAAAAAAATCTATCTATAGTATGTATCTAGGTATTAACCACCTACAATTTCGGTTTCTTGTAACATGCAAAAAAATTTAGGCACACGTCACAATCTAGGACTTTCTTCGTAACTGTATGAGTACAATTTAATTTCACCCACACAAAACTATTAAATGATTTGCAAACTGGCATGGTAAATTCGTCATACAAGGTTTTTAAATGCAGAAATAATCAATCAGTCGCCACCGTGCCCACGTCTTCAACGTAATTGCTTTGCACACCGTTCAAGTGAGCCCTAGAGTAGCTTTGTGTCGCTACAGCTTCATCGCAAGTTTTGGACAATCTGAAAATCAAGCTTTGCTCTTGGCAAAAATGCACCAAATCAGCTTCATAAATAGTTGATGATACGCTTATGTGTTACCGGTAAGTACGGGTGTTGTTTACTCGTAAAATTAAGCTGTTGAACAAGTAGGTACCAATATGAATGTTCTTCTGTCCTCAGCATGAAGCGCGCAAGCTCTCTGTCCGCGCTCAGTAACCCCGAGGGTTCAGAGGAAGGTCACCACCAGCCGCGGTAGCCGACCGCCCCCATGGCTCGAACCAAGCTATTGATCAGATACACAACTTGCACGCTGGTCAGAATACTGGCACTGCGCTCCTGACATCTAGGTAGTTTTAAAACTGGGAAACTGCAGTCTCTTCCGTAAACTGTTATGGTTGGATGTAAATCTAAATAACTAAATGTATGTTAAAGGGTCTGCTGCTCCACTAGGGTAACACTGAACTTACATACTTTACAAGTAGGTATGTAATATCATTTGTATTTAAACTTTTTGCCCAAGCTGCTGGAGGAAATTTGTCGTTCAAAGTAAAATTGGGATTCGCAAATAAATGTATACTGTTGCAGCAGAAAAGAAGACATCATTGTTTTGAAATATCGCCCAATAAAACAAACATTATAAATAGTGAGTGTCAATGGCGCAAAACGTGAAAAGTTTGCAAAAAGTATTACTATACGAATAAAATAAATATCGCATACTTATATAGTAAAGTGTAATATTTTTTAAAACTAATTATATGCTCGCACTTGAACACTATTTTACCTGATGTTAATTGATGTTGTGGTCTAAGATTAGAGGCGTAGCACGCGACGCAAGAAGGTACCTATATGTACTAGTGATTTGAAGATTCAGTGGCCGCTTAATAACCCAGGGTACTCATTGATTAAATACACGTATACATTTAACTGATACTATACTATACGATACTATACTACTTATACTATATCATTTACCGATGAATAGTCCTGCGGATTTTCATTATTCTTGTTTACCCGTTTGCCCGTAACACGAGAAGAAACGCGTTATTCTAGCTTATACAGCGCTAAGTAATATTAGTTAATTTGGCAGTTAAATCACTGTATTTGCAACAAATTACAAAAGATAGAATCCAATTAGAACGCGTATCTCTTATGAGGAAGGTCATTTGATTTTCCCATTGAAACTACGAATGACCAGATGGACAGCAATGCGTAGGTACTCCTTACTTAGTTGAACGTCTGGCTTTCACAATTAAGAAATAAAAATAATAACGTTATGTAAGTTGTATTTCCCCATCATATAATACAATATACTTACAGTCTTCAAGTCACTAGTGTATGTAGTCATAATTCTAAGTAACGCCTAGGAAGGCATGATTTATAGTGGATGTCATCAGATGAGAAAGTGATCAAATGTTGGTCTATCTTGCATAAATATCGATGATACCCATTCCGAACTCTATGAAAGATTGCCTTAAGAAAAGTTAAATATTAAAAAAACATACTAAATCATACGTGTCTAGTACAAACAAGTCTCGTCTAGGCTTATACTTACTATATATATATACTGCTGTAAAATGTATAAATAATTAAATGTCTTAGGCTGCAATAATTATTGAACATGAAAAATATAAGCAAATAAAGTTATTCTCTATCTGGCTACACACACGTAGGTATATTTTATAAAGGAGTTCTGTTACACGATACCTACACTTGAATATTACAAACTTAATACATTTGAATATTAAATAGGATAGCAAGTTTTTATCATTCTTCACCAATAGCAATGTTACATTGTTTTGCTTAGATCAATCGTTCCTACTAGTTTTATCTCTGCCTACTTGTTATCTACTGCTTTTTTATGGAAACACCAATGCTTTGGTTTGTGCATAAATTATAGAACGATAATTACCCACTGTAACTATGTGTTACAGCATTGAATACTATATAATAATAAATAATTTCAACTTCTTCAATCGCTTGGTCTATGTAAGTTAAGCTAATTAAATAGATACTTAAATTGTGCCTACTTTTCAAGAAATATGCACCTAATATTGGCACAGACTACTAAGTGATGCTACTACGTACTGGTAGGTTAGTATGTATTCTTCCAAGAAGTGGCAATACAGGGAGGACATGAGTTTTTTAATTTAAAAATTACCATGCAAATAAAACTAATACATTATATTTTAATTATTTAAAACAACATGGTGCCGCCATCTCGCCGCTTACATTCCTGAAATCTGTATGATTTACGAAAACAGTTCGATACAGAACGCTGGAAATGTCACTCATTTCTTGACGAAAATTATCCTCTCATTAGGGTATTGTTATTAGATTGAACACTTAGAATTGACCTTTAAGATAACCCTATAGAAATAAATCAGCTGGACTGCAGTCTGGGTTACGTGAAGGCCATGGAATATTTCCCCTGCGCTCTAAACTCTACTCAAATAAATAGATAGGATGTATACTCAGACCAGATATATCGTCTATCTCTACACACATGCCCCTACACCTACGGTTAACGATCATTTAAAATCAGAGAACAACAAGGTTGATTTCCTATTATGACACTTAGAAAGGTTCAACCTTATCGCTGTTGTGATTACTTACACAGAAACTTTTGTAAAAATAATAGACCATTCTTTGGCGACTGTACCTATCGTGGCAGGTAGCTAGGTGCTATCTTGCATTGATATTCCACCGTTGTAATGTAACATCAAAGCTGTGGTTGAAAATAATATCTTGTCATTTTGACATATTCTGCAGAGTTTAGGTATTAGTCACCACGTGCATTAAAGAACTGGGTACACGGGCCAGTTATGCTTTTTGAAGAAATTGTCATCTGAACTGACACTTTTGGAGAGTGAATATATTTTTGATGTTTTAATGTTCCTTAAAAAAATGCTCACACCAGTATCTGCATATTTATTTATTAACATGCTCATTTAATATAATTATAAGTGAAAATGGGCTACGTCTGGAAAGGAAACGTTATTGAAGTGGCTTAACAGCTCCATCATCCCATCGAAGTTTTTTCTTAAAATTAAATCAATATCTAAATCCTTGCACCCACTGTTCCTTTGAGGGGTGCAGTTTTAACTCCGATTTCAATAAAAAGATATTTGAATTTTATAAAAAAATATTTCCGCTGCTTTATAACAATTTAGTCATATATCTTTAATAAATAATTAAATAATTCACAAGCATTGACTATCCGCTTACAAAATAAAAATAAAATTTAAACGTCCGATTATCAATTAAGAATCGGTTAATGTATGGTAAAACTGTTTGACCGACGGTTAACTACGGTGCAGTTCGCCAAAATTTAAAACGTTTTTTGACGTGATAACGTTTTATAAATTGATGAATACCAGCAACACTCATGAAAAATAGTAACGTTCCGCGTAACGTTCCACCTGAGTTTTGTATTACATAAAATAATCAAAGTCAAAGTCAAAGTCATAAATGATTATGACGTTATCACGTAAATCTATCGTCCGTAAACCGACTTTACAGACAACCAATTTTTTTATGTTTTAAACTGATTTTCAATTTAACCGGTTAAATTGATTGCTTGATTGCTAATTACTAGGGCTTAGGTATTAATTTAACTTGAGCTATTTAAATATGTAATTCTATTTAGGGCTCGGTGTGCAATATTTAAATTCAATAAAAAGCGAATCGTGAAATGTGGCTTTTGTGATTTAAACAATAATTTTGTATCGGAATAAGTTACTTAATGTAAACTATTATTTTTGAGAGTAAATTTGTTAAGCTAAGAACGCTTGTTTTTCATTTCATAGTATGTATACAACTTCACCAGATATTTTATAATTTTTATATTACTTGACAACTAGTGATAAATAAGTAATTGTGAAGTAAGTTATATATAGTTCAGAATATGTCCGTTTATATTAGATACCCACGTTATGCGCCGCAATTACCGACTACCGTATTAGCGTGGTAACATTTTGCATTATTACTTGCATGTTTGATTAGCAAGTTGAGATGGCAGAACTGATGGCCAATTGAGTCCAATGATTCAAAGGGAAAGTCAAAATTCATTTATTCAATCAAGGATGCTTTTATAAAGGTCAAGCTAGCGCTGCTTTTAAATAAATTGAGCGCACTGCGAAAAACGCACATGAAACTCGGGATCTCTACCATATTTTGCTTGGAGACGACGGAACGGCCTGACAAGCGAACTGTAGGACTCCCACTGATCGGATATGGTAACACGACCTTAGGTACTCAACGGTCACGAGAAGAAGCTGTATGCAGGTCACTTCCAACAGATTGAAGATCATTCCATTTGAAGATCATTTATGGATGCGTAGGTATGTCTAGCAGTGAAACGGTGATTACTTCCACGTACTAAAAATTAAAATGTGTCTTAGTAGGTACCTATCATAGATTCAATATGTAACTGTGTAGGTACCTACTTATACATAAAAATGATTGTGTGGATCTTCAAAAGTGTGAAAAGACAAGAGTAATTACTTTCAGAATTTAAGAGATTATAAAATGTAAATTCATAAAAAAATTTACTACAAGTACTTAGTCCTTTTTTTCGTGAATTGTACCGTTTTACCATTATATCACTTTATTGACAATCACTTCGGTGACTGGCACCGAACTGACACCGACACTGACACTTTATCACTTTAGTGACCAAGTTATACGCCATATAAACGTATTGTTTTAGCATATTAAACTACCTATATGCTGCAAAACAAAGTTTTACGGCTCTATGTTCAATGGTTTTATCTCTAGGTTTTTCATTCAGAAACAGATACCTAGTCAATTATTCTAAAATAATCGCCATGCAATAGTTACTACATAATCAAAAATAGCCCAACTGCCGTCGCGAGATTTCGTGTCGACTCATAATGGACTGACCAACAATAAATAAAGAGGGTTATGACGACTTGACAGCGCCTGCTAAACTCATCAGATCCAGTAACAAGATTCGGTCGTAGGGTTCACAAACATTATTTCTTTTTGTATAATAAAGTGTCGGGACTAACACATCAACGGAAATGATAACTGTTATAAGTGATTTACAATAAAAGATGAATTTTACAGGATACATAATTTAATAATTGAGAGGATACCAAGGACTCTCGGCTAAGTTTGATTGAATTGGTGTATTTAAATTATGCGGCAATGGCAGCCCTATTAACATCCTTGTGATGAAATAAAACATAAATAATAACTCCTCATAATTTTATTTGGAACTTAAAAGCCATTATAATTTAGGTACATATACATGGGCTCGATATTATTATTTTGGTAATTGTTTGTCGTCAATCCATCCACATGGTACCGTAGCTTGTGTCCACCATGTTGTGAAGTTTGTTACCAAACAAACACCCAAATGGGTATCGGCAACTGTCCTTGAGTACCTACAATGGTGGAGCGAGCGGACAATCTAGCTAGCTGTAATAGGTATGATACTACTACAAGCGATGATAGCTCAGCGAGGGAGGGTGTCGGCTGTCAAACTGACGGATGCTGGTTCGATACCCACTAACGGTTTGAGTGTCCGGTTAAGGTAACCCAGTATCAAATTCTCAGCGCGGTGGTAGTACTTTCGAGTACCCGCCTGGCTAGCTACCACCCTCAAGATTAAAAAACCGTGACCAAACAAATAGTGTGTTCAGCAGCAGCCCATTCGAGCCAGTAAGCATTCTAGGTTTAGCGTGATAACATCTTCGAGCACATCGTCACTGACCAACAAGTGAGAAAGTGATTTTAAAAATATAAAAGTATTACAAAACAAATACTGGACCAACTAGGTATCTCCTAGATTGATCCAATAATTAATTTCAATTATAACATTCATAAATTTTAATATTCAGAGACCGCGTTCATAAATAAATGGAGCAAATACCGAAAATAAACTCGAAGTCATGCTAAAGATTATAATAAAATAATAAAAATAATTTATTGTGTAACAATCATGCAACAATACAGTGTAACATGGAGTCGCTATTGGTGCAATAAAGTTTATGTATTTGTCTTACGGAGTGTGAAACTGGCATCCAGAATAGGTTTCCCCGTGTTTCCCTAATTACCTAGTATCAGATTAACTTTCTAGTTCTTACATTTTAGATTTTACAATCCAGGTTTGTAGGTCCTCATAACTACAGGCGGCAATCAGCTGACTCATCTTCACTGCACAGACTGTCATCGCTGCGACGTTTTCAAAAAAGCAAATGAGCGATAAATAATCAAAACAAATACCTATAGTACATCGCTCATCTTGCAGGAGAGAACAGCTGCCCAAACAAACGGGGACAAGGGTGCGCACGCGACGACGCGACGACTTCTAAACGCAAACGTATCCTAATATTTTTTAAAGTTTGAATAAAAAGTTTACCCTCAGGCCGCTGAAAACAACATAATTCTTGAAAAAATGTTATCTAAATAGTTCAAATGGATTAAGACGTGTGTGAATCACTGTATTGATTCAATATTCTTGGTGTAAATACATAAAAATAAATTTTGGGGTGAATTAAATAAAAATGTTTTGTTTAGTTACACGACGTTTGAAATATAGGTAGCAGTACTAACATCATATACCAGATATTGATTATATAAAAAGTTATAAGTAGGTATATTGAAGAGAGCAAGGGAAATTTTTGTTTATAACTAGTTGATACTATAACAGTTAAATTAACCTCAATAGGTTAATTAGATACAAGTTAAAATTTATAATTCTGACTATTTGATCAAAAGCTGTCAATCATCTAAGTATAAGTGCCTACAGGAAAAAGATCATTTTCTTATTAGAGGACAGCTTAGTGGAGGGTAAATAAAAATAAAAAACAAAAGCTATAAAAATAAATAACGGCAAACATATTCTAGGTTTTAAAGAAGAAAGAGAGGTTACAAGGCTGATTCAAGGTACGTACTGCCACCACCACACAATACTTTTTTCTTCTTGTCTCTATGCCACACTAGGTGGCGTCGGCACCTATATAATTGTAACTTGGCCTTGTGAGCAGGCTATGCTCGGGGGTTTTTTACGCGATCGAATCAGAAATGAGGAGATCCTTAGAAGAACGAAAGTCATCAACACAGCCCAGCACATTAGCACGTTGAAGAGGCAGTGGGCAGGGCATATAGCTCGAAGAACTGATGGCCGTTGGGGTCGAAAGGTTCTCAAATGGAGACCATGGACTGGCAAGCGCACCATAGGACGGCTGACAAGGACAGACGACCGGACTGTATGGGCGAGCCGGTGTAAAGCTGTGGATGTCTTATGGCTGAGATGAAGATAATTTTATAGTTCTCTTCTAGACGCTATAAAAACATCATATAGATCGTCACATTGTAGTTTATGCAACGCGAATTTATTTTGTACTATATAGTGGATATATGAGTAGGTACCATATTGACGCCGCATATTCTAGCTGTGCTTGGACTATAATACCTTAAATAAAGTACTGTATGTGAGATTCCTTTTCATTTATTTGTAGATCGTTTAAAAAAAGTAAATTTTTAAATCACGTTCTTATCTTGGATTTATTAGCAGCCACAGTTATACCTAAATCTTTGATAGCATCGACGAGGGAATAAGTAAAATCACTATTAATTATTGTTCGTGTACACTCAATGATATTATATGTTTATATGAGGTAGATATCGCACACGCGCGCGGAAACTGAGGCGGCAAAATTAAGTCATTTGTAGTAATTTTCATTATGACGCGTATTTCAATCGCAAGTCTAAACATAGCTATTCTTTTCTATATTATTTGTACCGTATTGTCTGTCGCAGTAAGCATGTTTATGTCGTGAAGGAACAAAATCTGAGAACCGCGCAGTATGAATATACGTCATCTTTAGTAAAACATCATTGTGTACACTTACACTTTTTGAAAGTCAGTGTGAGAATCATTTGGCCCCCAATTTCATAACTGCCAACTTATTCCCCATGTCTGTGTTTAAGTACTGATTGGCACAGTCGTAGAACTTTTAACCTACGAGTGAAGAGATAAGGCTAATTATATGTTTGTCATATTTTCTGGCAAAGTAGGAGGAGTAAATAGGTATGTAAATACTTATAAGTTAAGTAATGTATAACTTTGCAAATGCAACTCTGGAATAATTCACAACATTAACAAGGAAACATTAACATAATTTAAAAATAATTTAGAATACCAATAAAATAATCTAACTTAAAATAAAAACCGTAAACATTTAATAAAAACTAAATTAAATCTAAAACGGGCCCCTGCGGCATTGTACCTAAGATGCTGGCAGCGTTTCCTCTTTGTATTGCTAGGCTAATACGTTAATTTATAAGTTTTATGTTTGATTTTCTAGAAATAAAAATTAAAATATGTACTTATATAAAGTTAAGACAACTCTGGAATGAATGTTCGTCATTTGTCTAGCGGTACCCGCACATGGCTCAATTTGATCTATCTTTCTAGTTCCATAATGTAGCTACGTAGATGGCTAGATAACTTCCTATAGTCCGAGTGCTTGTACGTTGGAAGTACAAGTGAGCCGTGTAACCAGGCGGCTGCGGATAGGGCGGCACATTACAAAGAAGTTCCTACGGACGGATGCATAATTGGATATCGATGCTATCAGCTATCTTGTACGTTTGATCGACGTACTAAGTACTTTATGTAAGTATTGCTATGTATATAGGTAAGTCGACGAAGCGATGACAGCTCAGCGGGGAGAGCATCGACTTTCGAGCTGACGGACACAGGTTCGATCCCTAACAACAGCTTCAGCTTCCGGTGAAGGTAACACCTTTATCAAATTCCCAGCGTGGTGGTAGGGTACTTTATGTTTGAAAAACTGTTACCAAACACATTATTATCACTGGCAGTATTCTAGGTCTAGCGTGATAACATCTTCGACCACATCGTCACGACCATCAAGTGAGATAGTGGTCAAACGCTAGATCTATTTAGAATATAGGTTATCATTAAAAATGGGTCATCGTTAGAAAAGATATCGTCCAAAAATGGGACCGAAACTATGGACCTTATAAGAAAACTCTAAATCAAATAATTATGGAGAGGTATATGTTCGTGGTGTTCTATATCTACACATTATAAGTAATAAATATATCCGAAATAATAGCCAGCATATGCCGAACAAGCTAGCTAACGATGCGCCCCTATTCGTAGTTTTTCAGTGCGGACTGAATAGCTCCAATAGAATAAGTGACCAATTAGAAAACCCGTAAACCTTTCAAAATCTCTATTAAATAGCCTCTAACTGAGAGGGCTGAGGGAGCGTGGGAATGTTGGGTCAGAGGGCTCCCGGGGGATTCGCCACCTCATGTCACGACAAATACTTGCCACTGACATGTTCCCATTTAAATCATTCAATTTATTGATTTATAACAATGATGTTTTACTAAAGTTGAGGTATATTCATACTGCACGGTGCTCAGATTTTGTTCCTTTACGACATAAACATGCTTACTGCGACAGATAATACGGTACTAATAATATAGAAAAGGATAGCAGTATGTTTAGACTTGCGCTTGAAATACGCGTCTTATTCAAAATTACTACAATTAACTTAATTTTTCTGCCTCAGTGTTCAGTGTTCAGCTTGTGCGACATCTACCTCATTTAAACATATAATATCATTGATTTATAACCTATTCGATCGAAAATGATCAGCAAAGCTTGCATATATTATTAACAGATTATTTCTTATGAGGCATTATACTGAAGTTTAGATCCAATAAATTGAATTCAGTGTGGCGCATGTGTGGTCTTTTACCTATTTAGATAATTAATAATAACACTGAACGGGTACTGATAAAATGTCGCACAAAGAAAAATCACAGGTTGTTTTATATCTCGAAAAATGTACGTTTACTGTTACAGTAAGTAAACCTACCTACCTAAGTGTTACCTACAGTAGGTAAACTGAAGTGAAGGGAAAACCGTAGTCCACGCGCGTAAAACCGAGGGGCGCATCTAGAAATGTATACATGCGAAAACTGCTTGTGTGTATGTTTGCTACCACTAAGCTCTAACACAGGAAAACGGTATAATATTTATGCGGTACTAAAGTTCATTAGACCTTGGCAATCTTGGAATAATGCTAGTTTCCACACGGTCAGACAGACAAACGAATTTTTGAAGGTGAAAAACGTAGAACTTATAAGCCATCCTGCATACAGTCCGGACCTGGTACCTTGTGACATTTTTATGTTCCCAAAAATTAAGAACCAATTACGCGGTCAACGATTTTCATCACCAGAAGAGGCTGTCAAAGAGTATGAAAAACACGTTTCTGAGGTCACCAGGTTCTGAGGAGTGGCACGTTTTCAAAATTGGTTTATCCGAATGAAAAAGTGCATTTACGCAAAGGGAGAATATTATGATAAACAATGAATTTATCACTAAGAGATTTTATTGTGTATCGCATTAACATCATGCTAGGCAGAACTTCAGTTAAAATATAAAGGACGGTATTCTGTAGTCGTGGGTTCAAGTCCCACTAGCAGCCGAATTTTTCCTTCAAATATTTGAACTGAAATTTATCACTAATTCTATGTGGCCTTTAATACAATTTTTTTTCTTATTCATTCCGGAAACTTTTAATGTGTTTGTAGTAGCTGTAGTATTGTAATAAGTCATTAGTATTTTTTATTTTAATAAAGGCATCGCCCTCTTTGTAATGTACATGATTTATTTTATTTATTAACATTCACACAAGTCTTCAGGTCCCAAACTAGGCAGAGCCTGTTCTATGGTAACCTGACTGATATATATTTATATACATATACACACCCAGACACAGGTCAAACAGACATGGTAATACACACAAATGTTTGACCTGTACGGGAATCGAACCCGTGACCAGCGGCTCAGAAGGCAGAGTGCTACCAACTGCGCCAACCGACCAATCAAAAAAAATGATTATATGTATATTATGTTCATTCGTTCTTAGGAAAGAATATAATAAGATATTTTTATTTTTTAATTGTAAGCATAGTATTTTAATGAAGAATAAATAACAAAAGACAGCTGAAAAGGAACTAATTCTTCGGAAGTCGCACGCACATACATTCGGTACCTATGTTCTACGTAATACACAGCTTGTAACTAGACCTGTGACGTAGAATGTTTACGTAATACGCCCGCCCAAACGAAGCCCCGCCCTATGGAACGGACAAGTGCGCCCGCGCAGCTTCGCGATTTCAGGATTTCTTACAGCATTTTACACACAGTAACTGCGTCTGTGCGGACGTGTCTAGAAAATAATAAATGAGTGAGAGTTTAAAATTGATTTTATTATTATATATTTATTGTCATAAATTATTACATAATTGACAATAGTGTGAAATTAAATAAGTGAGCGCGTAAGCATTAATTAAACAAGTTTTAACTGATTCCCAATGTTGAATATAGTATTCGGTGGAATTATAATTGAACGAGTCCTTTTGGGCACATATAAAGACCAAATAAACTTGCATCATAAAGCAGTATTTTCCTATTAAGATGAAGGCTGCAAACTTCTAAAACTATTTAGTTAATATCTAAATAAGCCATGGAGTACATCCGCTCAACATTTACTCCAACTGAAAACCACGAGCGATACTACGATTTCAACACTCAGTTTGAGCAAATCTCTGGGGGTGAGGAGTATCATCAGAGCTATTGGCCGTTTCTGTACGAGTGCCGGGAGCCTTGTCAGTGGGATTGGGGGGAGACAGGAGTTAAGGAGGAAGGAGGAGCAGGAAACTTCAGTGAGGAAGGTAACGCTTTAAGGTTTTCTTAGAATCAAATTACAATAACATTTTTTGGGTATCTAATCCACTAGTTGCTAACAGCTTATTGATAGTACAAATGTTCTAACCAGGTCCAGCTAATTTCGGGCCGATTGTTTTAATTTAATAAGTGTAGTATATTTAGTAGCAGGTTCATTACTTTACTATATGTAGTACTAGCTGCGCACCGCGGTGTTACCCGCGGAAATGCAATGCACAAAATCATCAATACGTTGTATTGACGATTTTGTGTCAATCAAAATCGTCAATACGTTGTATTGACGATTTTGTGTCTTCCCGCCATTTCACGGGAGCAGTGAATATTTTCGGAATAAAAAGTAGCCTATGGGCTGGGCTTAAGCTACCTCCATTCCAAATTCACGTGAATCGATTCAGCTGTTTCATCAAAATCGGTGAAGCGGTTTTTGAGTATCACTCCAATAACTGAAAAACGCTATGCATACTTGGATGAAATTAAAGTTGCGGTTGGAGAAATCGGTGAACATACACAATGACAATTGATCCCGTGACTAGTAAAGGCCACAGACAAGGGTGGAAAAATTTTTTTTACCTTAAAATGGAACCGACTTCAGCAAGTTATTTCCCACTTTTGAGTGTTGAAATCGGTTCCATTTTTTGGTTATATGTTTTTTGAGTTTTGAAATCGGTTCCAATTTTTGGTAAAAAAATTGTATACTAAATAATGATGAAAGATGTGTGCAAAATTACTTAATAGCAACGAGTTATCATTATGCGGTTATGCGGTTTAGAATATCCCCATTCCCATACAGACCTATTATAGGTCTGTATGGGAATGGGAACTAAATACTGTGAAATACTCGATAAAAGTATCGCTAAAAATGAAATACAAGTAATATAATAATTTAACCAAAAGTGGTTTTACAGTATCCAGATTGAGAATTCCAAGCAAAAAATCTCTTAATACACGTGCCATTTTTTCCTTGATATTAAAATTCGAATTATATGTATATATATATATAAGGTATTTATCCTATTTAATTCGTCAAATTATATAAGGTAAATATCCTTATAAATAAAACCACAATCAGAAGTTCGGCAAGCTTCGGCAAGTGTCAAATTTTAATGTCCAACTGGAAAAAAGAAAATAGTATATTATGATGACATGTCTTACATTAAGCAGGTAATATTTACATAATATATACTTTATAATAAATATTACCTACACATTTATTATTCGCGTTTATTATTAACGTTTTTTTTCATTCCATGACTTTAGATGTTCTTTTCTATGATATAATCAATCAAAGCCATCTCATAAATACTTTTTTCTAAACTCCGCGGAGATTCATGTGGGTATTATAGCTAAAAATTATCTACTACATAAGATTCAGAGCTCTGACTATTTATAATTATAATTATAGTCAGAGCTCTGAATCTTATGTAGTAGATAATTTTTAGATATAATACCTACATGAATCTCCGCAGAGTTTAGAAAAAAGTATTTATGAGATGGCTTTCTTAGGCGGGTTCCCACCGTAGCGCCGCCACGCCGCCCGATTTAAAGTAAATTAGGTGGGTGTATGAACCTAATTTATTAAAGCGAGTCACGGTGCCCCATCTCCCTTTTATTAATAATATCATTGACATTTGTTCGTAAATTGTTCCGATAATCCGATTGCTAAAGCTAAACAGACAAAGCTATAAAGTCCACCTGTGGGCTATTACAGGATACGTCACAAACATATCAACCGGAATTATAAACATTTAGGCGCCGGCGCCGGCATGGCGTTACTAGGTACCTTCACATCTGGTACCTAGATAATCTAGATTCCGCTAGATTTCATGTATCTAAGTAGGTTCTACTAGTAGGTTTCTAAGTTAGTACCTACTAGATTAGGTTCTAAGCTTAGCTTGTTGCTGGTATGATAACTTAATGACTATTCGTGAAATTCACCGTGTTTTTTCGAATACAAATGGTGTATGAATCCTAGCTAAAGTGATAATAAAAAAGCCGTCTCCATTGTTATCAGCATCGTCATGATGTGTAATGACTTTTGAGTAGGTACGCAAGCCGCGGCAAGTGTTGAAAAAAAAATTTGGATTTTTTTTTGCAATGACTCCAAAATGATAAAAAAGGTGTCAAGAAGATGTATAGAACTTCACTTTTTATCTTTTATTGTAATATCTTTTTCAATAAAAGATTAAAGTAGAAATATGTTAAATAGAATATTACTAAAGACATGTCATTATAACGTACTATTTTCTTTTCTCCAGTTTTCAGTTGGATATTTGATACTTGCCGAACTTCTCATTGTGGTTTTATTTATTAGTTTTAATTATTTATAGGATATATAATATAATTTGAGGGCAAAACTTTTTTTTCAGTTTCACTGCGTAACATATTTAATTCAAATTTGAATATGGAAATCTCAATCTGGACACTGTTAAACCACTTTTGGCTACGTTATATAATTACGTTACTTATATTTTATGTTTTGCGATACTTTTATCGAGTATTTCACACAGTATTTCGTTCCCATTCCCATATGTGTCTGGGTGTGTATATGTATATAAGTATATATATCCGTCATCAGGTTACCATAGTACAGGCTCTGCCTAGTTTGGGACCTGAAGACCTTGTGTGAATGTTAATATAAAAAAAAGAATAGGTCTGTATGGAATGGGAATATTATAAACCGCATAATCGCATAATGATAAATCGTTATTATCAAGTAATTTTTCACGTCTTCCATCATTATTTAGTATAAATATTTTTGAGTGTTGAAATCCGGTTCCATTTTTTGGTAATGTTTTGTATAATCCCACTAATATTATAAATGTGAAAGTTACGATGGATGGATGTTTGTTGCTTAAACACGCTAGAACGGCTGAACGGATCTAGATTAAATTTGGTATGGAGATAGCTTATACCCTGGATTAACACATAGGCATATTTTCATCATCACCATTATCACCGTTATTCATCAACACGCGGGTAAAACCGCGGGGCGCAGCTAGTTAGCTTATATTTATACTAATTGCGATTTTTTAAAATTTACGTTCATCTCCTACACACCTTACCTTTGAACGGAGGAAAAAAAGTCATAGAACCTTTTTAATGTAAAATTTTAAGTTCTATAAGTCTTCTTCAGAACCTTTTCTGTAACTTTTACTATTTTGGAGTAATTGTGCCGGTGGCTGAGGACCCTAAAATCTTTACATATTATTTTTGTATGATTAAAACTTATATTACATACTATCAAAAATGCAGTCTTTAGACTGAAATTTTGATTTAAAAGTTACTAGACTATTAGAACAAAATTTCAGAAGGATCTGATTAAGCACTTCGCTAAGTTGATAGCAGTGCGTTCCTACCTTTTCATAAGGTAATAAGTAACACTTACCAAATAAAAAGAAAGAATAGAAATTATTCTGAGTGACATGCTTTTCTCATTTTTCTCGTTTCTTCTTCACAGAAGTTCGTTCGCCGTCCACCAGTCGTAAAGAGCGCACAGCGTTCACAAAGTCACAAGTCAGAAGTCTTGAGGCGGAGTTCTCTCGCGCCAACTACCTCACCAGACTGAGGCGGTACGAGATTGCAGTCGCCTTGCATCTCACTGAGAGACAGGTACTAACCCCCCTTTGTTATTGTTATATAATCCAACAATAGTTATGAGTTCTTTGTGTTATATTCGACATAAGTCGAAGACTTCTCCGGGCCAACTACTTCATCAGAATTTGGCTGTGGTTTGCAGTCGCCCTTAATCCTCGCTGAGAGACAGGTACTTTTTGAAGAAAAAGTTATGTTAATGCAATTGAACCATAAAAATCTTAGGTCTTTCCGTTTTTATTGTTGCATAATCCTAGTAGCGCCGTGGTGGTACCGGCCTAGAATAGTACTCCCCCATCTCTAAGCTTCCTACGGGTGCCGTAAGAGTCTGCTAAGGGATCACGTACCAGAAGGTGGGCAGCAGCGCCTTCTGGGGATAGGCAGACGAGACTGCGCTCGCCAACTCGCCCGCCAAGCGTGGCGAGTATTGGCAAATCCCTCTATATGGGGAGGCACATGTCCAGCTGTGGACCTCCTATGGCTGCACTAAATGAGATTACAATCCTAGTAGGCACCTACTTAGTTCGAATCGAATTCTCCCCCACCAACTACCTTCCACGCCAGGCTGAGCCGATTAGAGTTTGCAGACCCGTTGCAACGCCTCGCCGAAACACAGGCACCAACACTGCTTGCTACCAAGAGTACCTACCGCCTTGACCGTTTCATAATTGGTAAACATTTGTTATTCAACTAATTCTTTCACTTTAGATATTGCAGTCGACTTTGATCGGTATGAGAGAGGTACAGTATTTTTATTCCGATAGGTGCGTAGGTGTTTGACCATCATTTGGTATATCAAGCCATATTAATAATATGATATTGAGTAACGATGCCATCTGTGACAGATCAATTTTGTCGAGATCTTTTCCCTCCTGGCTTGAAGTAAGTAATCTAAATTGTGGGTATGGGGAAACAGACTCGAAAAAAAATCCTTTCCTCTAAGTAACGACGCATCGGTTTTTACAAATATGAACATTGATTGACTAACTCCAATGGCCCTAATTCTGTTAATCACATGAACTAGCTAAAATTCACTAAAATTCTTCAAATTGAAATAGCTCGTATTCTATTTACTCTAAAATTCAAATTCGTATAAGTCCACACAACGCTCTCACTAATATTAGACGAGTTTTATTTCATTGCTGGCCAATTGCGGGTAGTCTAGTAGGCACTAAATAAGTGGCCACTTAATTGCGATTAAACTACCCGCAAATTTAATAAATACTTACACATTTAATTTTAGTGATGTTATTGATAAGTCTCATACTAATTTAGACTTAATCGTAACCTTATAAGAACTGATTTAGTTTTAAAAAATGTTACTTTAGTTCAGTTGAATAAGCTAATCAATCAATGTTGCATGGTGCCCTTAGTATGGTTTTCGGCAAAGGTAGTCAATGTAGGTACTGTTTAGATAGGTAATTTAATTGTCTTCTGTACAGGTAAAGGTGTGGTTCCAAAACAGAAGAATGAAGTGGAAGAGAACTAAAGGCGGCTCCAAACACAAGAAAAGGGACCAAACGGAAACTAACTACGGGGACAATACAAACCCTTAAAAAGGGTGCAATAATAAAGGAGGCTTTACGTTTACGTACCGAACACGCGTCTCTCATAGAACTACTCAATATAGGCAATCTACAGAAAGGAATTTGTAAATTTCATAGGTAATCAAATCTTTATTATTCATATGAGGTACGTAGGTACTACGTTAGTTACAATTTTTAAGCTATTGCATAGCTTCTATCGCGGGCCTTGAGCGTGGAGACCGAATTCAGAAATTCCGTAACGAAAATAACCTAACACCCCCCACTCCGACCGGCACAGCGGTGATACTTTTTAGTTTTGCCATCTTTCGATGAAGAGCAGAATTTTTGATTACTTTTTTGAAATATCACGCTTGTCTGTTTAGTTCAGCAACTCGCCTCTAGGTGGCATTTGTTGTATCGGCGTTACTGCATAAGTTATTAATATATTAATTGCATAAGTTGATAAAAAAATGCTATGCAATAGCTTACCGCGGCAGTCCCCGAGTGCCACACGTCTTTTTTTTATTTATATTCATTTAATATTATATATGTGAATGTTTGAATGGATGAACGTATGTTTGTAACTCCATCACGCCAGAACGGCTGGACGAATCTGGATGAAATTTGGCACAGAGATAGATAGGGGGCGGATTCACCACCCACAGGGGTGAATCCGCGGGGTGCTAGGAGTTGTGTAATAAGTTAAATACAAGCAATTATAAATATAGCAATAAATAAATGTGGTTTCTTTCTTCTTTCTATTCTTGTACGTAATATGTATATCTCGAGTCAAAATCAACTTTAACGATATGGACCAAAATTCGAATATTGATTACCTAGTTTTTAGTAGTCTCATTTAAAATTCTTCTGGTTCTGACCAGTTGTTTTCAAGCTATCCCAACATTGATGTTATTTTTTCAAGAAAACTTGGAAATTGCAGTGATTCACTTGTTCAAAGGTAATAAAATGAAAAAAAACATCAGGAGATAAGGATATGTTTATTAGACAAATTCATACCTTAGACGTGAACAAAACGCGTCCAAAATAAAAACTAAAACATAATATCGTAAATTAACACACTATCTTTGGAAGAAACTAAACCGGAGCATGAAGGCCTATAGAATGTTCAAAACCGCCAATTTTCACAAACAATATATCAAAATGTCTAAGAAAAAAATCAATAATAAACAACAATGCATGATTGAAACTTCCAAAATACTAAGTACTAGCAATATTATAACATTCGAAATGTTTCGTTAGGGCGATGTTTTCAAAAGTGGCCTTTTAAGGAATTCAAACTGGACTTTAAAAATGCATGTGTCATGTTTAAAATTTATTTGATAGCTTTTTATATCAAATTGCGTATTTAAACAAAACAAAAATTGTGCCTATTACAGTTTCACCATTATAAACACACAGTTTTTTAAGAAACTTTGAGGAAATTAAGGTCGACCGTAATGAAAATTTAACTCAAATTCCATAAACTATTTTTTTATTCAATGCTAATATAAGTAAGTATAAGATAAGTTTTGTTAAAATCCTTACTTAATATTATAAATGTGAGTTAAGCTTTCACGCTTAATATGCTGGACCAATTTTTATGAGTTTTGTTAAGAGGGTAGCTGACATACTGTAATAACCCGTGGCCTACTTGTCATCACAATGCAGCTAGTATTATATTATATAATATAATACTAGCTGCGTTGTGATCATATAATTTTATTGTCAAACTGTTTAAGTAAACGGCAAGTCTAAACATTATATTTTTGAATATTATTTTCTAAAGTTGGTTTGACAATAAAATTAGATGATTTCCTGTTAGTTTCACTTAGTTATATATAATAATAATACAAATAACGTGTAGTTCCATCGAATTGTTATTAAAAAACAAATGACTAAATTTTCTTAACATGAATGACCAACTTCACAGCAGTCATGCATACAATTACATGTAAAATTTTAGTACTAGGATTCGAGGCTGCATTTCTAAAATAATGTTGAATCAAAGCTGTATTTTCACAAAGTTGTCATTGCTCCAGTGAAATACGCATACGAGATCATTTTCCTAAGAGGCACGTCATGTCAAAAACATCGCCTAAACAAAACAAATATTTTCTATACATCATTTTAATCTTAACATTTGGACCGTATCCTATAAGTATTGGACCAAAACAATAAAATACTAACTTTTTTAACAACAGATATAATATTCGCATTAACGAACACTTCGCGTCTATAAACTTTTCTTATTGGCTTTTAATTAGGAAAATGTTTAGTAAATACATGAAACATCATTTTTCAGTTTTATAAATAGCAGGGGGAATAAGATGATCAGATTATATAATACACTAAATAAAAATTTATTGAATAAAATAAAATAAATACATATATTCTCGCTTACTCATAGGAGTAGGCAGAGACCAGAGTACTCTAGTTTTTTTTTTTTTTATTCACAATAGACAGGCGTTTGACCACTATCTCACCTGATGTTAAGTGATGATGCGGTCTACGATGATTCACGCCTGTGCAGTTGCTACGATTCCGACACACTTCCTGCGCTTCATCTACGCTAATCAACTCTTTCATACCTGGCCCTTTCTTAGAACTTCCTCAACTGGTTTGAAACGTTCGCCTAGGCCTTCCGCTTCCAACCCCACCATTAACTTCACCACATGGAAGAAGTTAACGGTAGTAACGTTAACAAAAAGATTGACTAAACAGGTATACATTACCTTTTTAGTTAATCTCCTTTCCTTCATTCGCTCTATATATATACCTCTATATATATACCAAACCATATTATCGTTATATAAAAAAAATATCACTTAATTTCATTTATTATTAATATTTATTTTTCATTTATATTTAGGTAGGGTCTGGAGCTACTGTATTGCCTTAAATAAATACCGTCTTGTCATACATACCTAATATTATTGGTATCAATTTGTAGTATTGTAATCTGGTGCGATTCAATTCAAACATATCACCCAAAGAAAAGAAAAGTTTATAAACATCGAAGCACAGTTTTCAACCATGAGCATTTACATTTATATAAAAAATTGTTAGCTTCTACCATGTGTATATGTACAGTATTAATATTGTTCATCCATTTGACAGCCATACATTGAGTCCTATATAATATATTTATATTGAATTTTGTACGAGAGCTTTTATATAATGTTTCATTTAAGTTAACATATAAAGGCCATGTTAATACGTCGCCGTCGTCGCTGATTGCAAGGACAAGACACACTCATCGCTATCATCCACAGTTTGTTGATCTACAAAGCATTAAGTGTTGGGTGTTGGTGGTGGTGTTGGGACCATGATTAGCAAGAACAGGATGTCATAACCTCTAGAATCTGCTTATAGTCAAGTGTAAATTAAGTATTGTAGCTTTTCGTATTGCAGTCTAACTACAGTATTAAAGAGCTTTTTGTACTCAGGCAGAGTATCTCAGAACTTTCATACTCTGATTTTAGATGCTCAATGAGCTTTTGTGCTCTACTTTAGAGATATATATAGAGTGTTTGGTATCCAAATCTAGCTAAAGTATTAGAGCTTATTTATGTACTCTATAATAGCGTACTTGTACTCAATTCTAGCTGTATTACAGAGCTTTTGGCACTCAAGATTATCTAGCAAATAGCACACGTAGGAGAGAAAGGTCTTTGTACTCAGGTCTAAATAGAATACTATGCAGCTTTTCTTATTCGAGCTTTACAGACTGAAGCTCAACTTTGACTCTAGAACATTTGGTAGTTAAGTCTAGGTAGGGTCTTACAGAGCTTTGAAAGGCTGTTTGTACCTAACCTAGGTAGTGTTTTGTTCAGCTACAAGTACATCCAATCATATGTTTCTTATTCTTTAAGGTGCCTGTAATGCATTTTTGGGTGTTAATTTAAAGTAATCATCAATCTATGTTATAGCTAGGCTAGACTATGTAGCGCAACTTTGTAAAAGATTGTTTATTTAATTTCACACAAATTCCGGATACAGTGGCATAATATTGTGTATACCTGTGAAGGCTCTGTTCACTGAACATGAGCTCCTGGGCTACATTTATGAGCCAGTTGTATTCTGCCTAGACATTCACACCCAAGTTACACCAAAACCCCGGAGAGCTTTTTGTACTCTATACTCTTTAAAAAAAAAAAAAAACATTGCAGGCTGTGTTTCCTCTGACATTCTATACTCTGGTTAGAGTATTATAGACCTATCATACTGTAGTCTAGCTTGAGCATAATACTTTTTGAACTTACCACTTCATTTTAATAGCTTAGTGCAGCTAGTTTCAAGGCCTACATAATTCTTTACTAATCAAGGTTTTTGTATGATCAAACTGCAGATGTAAGATGAGATTTAATTTTATTATGATTTTAATTGAAAATACCAGCTCATTGTTGGTGCTATTAAATTCTGCTATTAATGAAATGAGGACAAAACCTCCAGGGTGAAGTCAGGTCCAGGTCTTCTTAGACGCTGCTATGTTTTTTAAAAGGTGAGAAAGATGAAATTGTATCCGATATCTTGTTCTGTTCCTAAATACTAGCTCGAGTTTGTTTATCTCAAGACATGAACCGATATATGTTTTTCTAAGTGTTACATTTACATAATACATAGATAATCTGTTCTTTTTCAGTTATTGCAACTAACATTTCTATATACATTTATTTTATCATATTGGCTATTAACTTACTAGCATTGCTTATAAAAATAAGAAGCCAATCGTTCGGCGACATTTTAGTATGTTTGTCAAAAATATGTTTTTTTTAATTCATGTTTTAAACAGTGCAGGGCTTTACCATGACACCATAACTTATTGCTATAACATGTTAAATGTAATTTATTATAGAGTCTGTACACTACACCTTTTTCTAATGTGATAATTATATGTTTTTTTTTGTGTTTTAATTACATTTATAGGGACTTTTGGACCAATATATGTTTAGGTTCTTAAAATTATAGACAAGTAAAAATCTTTATTTCACACCTAACACTATTATTTTATTATTTAAGCTATATGATAGGAAGATAAATAGGGCGGGAGGCCTTAAATTTATATCTTTATATTATGAAGTATATGTAAGTGAATTAGATAAAGATTACCTATGTCTGGAGCTCAATCCAGGATACACCTATTTATGAATATGTATGGTGTAATAAGCAAACCCTTTTATATAAAATAGGTATTTTAATTCATGATTAAATTTTCGAAAACAATCACTATGTTTCATTCCATCGTACCTCTATAAAACTCTATACAATGTTTGAGTTTCACAAATAATAAAAACCTTAAATATAGTAATGGAAAAATATGCATGTGATATCCGCACTAGTAATTAAGCTATACATCTTTACATAAAAGTATACATTCAAGCAAATGATACAGGAAATCTACCGAGTTGAAATGAGGATATTCAATAAATTATAAATGCATTTAGAACCCGACTAGAGAATTTTGAATTATATTGTAACTACATATACATTTGGAGACATCAGTCAGGCATTCTATTCAATGATTAGAGGAACACTTGAAGCGGTAGTTCCACATATCATTTGCACAAATGACACAGATTATATATCTCACTCCGATTCCTATTCACAGCTCCAAGTCTCTCTACCACTAATATGTACACAGTATAATTATTAAGGCTCAACCGGTGATCTCACTTTTCCGTCATTACACAGTATCTCACTACAATAAGTTAAGTGTTTCAGTTCAGTCATAACACATCACTATTACGTCACTTTCACACTTAGTTTCACTATCTCACTATAATAATTTAAGCGTTTAGACACAACACGGACGACATTTAGTTTTGGCGTCGCGTGGCATCGGCTCGCGGTTTTACAACCACGAAAATAAAGTTTCGTTATGGACGCGACTCAGCACTTTGCAACACCTGAGGAGATGCACTAGTTAGAAGCACATTCTGTGGAAGGCTCGTCATCACAGTTTGAGGGATCACGGTCAATGATTTGGGTATCTTCGGCATTATCATTTGACTTGTCATTACAGGCATGTTTGGTGTCAGGACAGTTTCACTTGTTATTGACACGGAGGAACTTAGTTGAGGTATCTTGATCGGTGTTGATGTGACAATCAGTGACGGAGTTGAAATTATAGGCATCGAGAATGTGTTTGATGTCATTGTAGCAGTCTTTATCGGATTTGTTGAGATTGGAGCTATGGTTATATTCTTTAAGCCAACATTTTTTAATATATTGACTGCATTGACACCTATTTGAGTTGCGATTTGGTCAGAGGCTTCTGGAGGTTTATCATCATTACTGACTTGAGTAACGGTGCCTCCGTTTCCGAGCATGGTGGAGGGTTGCAATTCGGTAACAATGGAGGTATCTTCAGAGGACCGCCTTTTGTCTCCGTCTTGCAATTGTTGAAGCTTTTCTCTCCTCATGATGCACATTTTGTTGTAATCATTGAGTGTGATGTGATATCGCGTTCCGGAAGACATTACTTGCACAAGTGATGGCAGCGTGCGTCCATCTACAGCTACTTGTGTCGGCTCGCGGCTGATGCGAACCAAGTTTTCCTGGAAAAACATAATCAGGTACAAGTAAGAAATGGAACAGTTGAATGCTATTTATATTATTATAATACTAATACAGCGTACAGAATACACTACGCTGTATGATGGTCAATCGGTCCTTGTTGAGATAATTGGGATAATGACAATTCCTATGCCTGAATTGTGGAAAATAAAATAATAGCTACATTTTGATAGTGTCCCTTCAAATTTACATATTATTTTTACCTGCGAGTGTGCGGGTAAAAATAAGAAAACAATGCAGTAAAAGTGTAGAATAAGCTAAGGACTCTAACCAGCAGATATAGCTAATGAACATAATCATGAAAACTACTACCATAAATTTTCATTATTAGTTTATAACCTATTTTGTCGAATTCCTATGGGACCGGCCTTAAAGTATATCGACAAGATTATTTGATCACAAAAGACTTAGGCTGACAAGACAAAATATTAAAATGAAAAAGATTATGATAAAGTTAGGATGCTTAGTGTTGATCTGTGAATTTCACACTAGGGTAACATGTGTTGTGGTATTCACACTCTTCCTAAAACTTCATACAAAATGTGTACAAAGTATGTTTTTACATACCTCTGCTACTATAGTATAGGTTCCAAGAAATATTATAAGAACAGAACTGATGGTTTTCTTATAACTAGTAAAAGAGATTGAATATAATGTCAAATGAAAGTATGTATACCACACATAATATACACCACACATACCACACATAATATGCAAATTATTCTGATAAAATGAAAAGTTGTAGATGTAAGAGTGTCAATTTCAATCATAGAAAATTGATTAAGTTTAAATCAACTTTACTTGTACATTCAAGATTGATATTTGGATATTGATATTTATTTATTAACATTCACACAAGGTCTTCAGGTCCCAAACTAAGCAGAGCCTGTGCTATGGTAACCTGATGACTGATATATATTTTATACACACCCAGACACAGATCAAACAGACATGTTCATGCACACAAATGTTTGACCTGTCCGGGAATCGAACCCGGGACCAGCGGCTTAGAAGGCAGAGTGCTACCAACTGCGCCAACCGGCCAGTCGTTTAATTGCTTTTTAACTGACTATTGAGGTGATCCTAAGTCTACATGGAGAAAATTATTAAACAGTCAAACTTACTTGAGTAATAGGCATGAGTGTAGGCCGCCAAGGCTTACTGCTAGTTTTGCTCTTCTTTGGAGTATCAGATTTGTGAGTGTCCTTCTTTTCCTTCGCAGGCACGGAAGACGACGGTGGCGGTGGGGGATCAAACCTAAGTTGGGTTTGCGGTGGGGGTTCAAACCTCGGTTGGGATTGCTGTGGTGGGTCAAATTTCGGTGGCGGAAGCGGTGCAGCCGCCACTTCCGTAGGATCCGAAGCCGATACACCTTTGACTAATTGCTGAATATTATGTAAAACATTCTGTATGGCTTTTCTTCCCTGAGCATTAGGAGTATTTATTGCGATCAACTCCGGAGGCAATTGCTTATTCTTCACTTTGTCTTTTCCTTTACTTTTAGGTGCTACAGACGGCGGCGGCATAAACTTCTTTGTGTCTTTATCTTCGGACTGATTTGACTTAAGCAAGCTTTTGCCATTTACTGAAGGCTTCTTGCGGAATTCTATCAGACTTATGGCTGGCTCATTTCGTCTAGGAGCATCTGTTATTACATTATCATAGGCTCGCAACCGGCTTTGCACTGAATCACTGTAATTAGCCGCCGGAGGGCATGCATTCTGTGACAGCACTAAATCTCCAGAACGGAAATATTTTTCTAATAAAATTAAATGCCTCAGAAAACTGGATTGGTTTCCATATGGCCGTTGTAACTCGTTCCACAGTCGTTTTGTCTCTGTATCATATTGTATCATGGTATTACATTTCTCCCAGCCTTCTGGAGTCACACCTTTTACATTGTTGAATTCAATATTGCACTGTAAGTTCATTTCCTCTTCGCCAGGGAAAAGTTCCCGCACTGATATCGATGGATTTGTCTCTAATCGTTTCACCGGATTGGAGTATTTCACTTCATTAGTCTTACTCGTCTTAGGTTCCTTGTCTAGCTTTTTAGACAACTCACTAAGATTTCTTTTTACTTGAGTGAAACTTTCTGACATTTGCCATTTATTTTTCAAAGTGTTGATGTCAGTGGGTCTCTTATTTGGAATACTTTCGATTGTACACTCGTCATTCAGAGATATATTCTTCACGACAGGGATACCATCTTTGGATTTTTCTTCGTATATTTCCATATCATCTCTCCGTTGTATTTTTTCTTTTGTCATCATGAGTCCGAGCTTTTGTATCCTCTTTGCGTTCTTTTCGCTTATCCTCTGTATCTGTCCCGCCTTTTGAATTCCGGAAGCTGTTTGCAGTTTGAGGAAATTCTTTTGCTTCTGTGTGAGATTGGGTTGTCCGTGCATAAACTGAGCGGGATTGTTTTGCTTTTGTAATAAGTATTGCAACTCTGTCTGCTTGTCGACGGGTATAATAGAGGCATCGAAATCGAAGACTCCTTCATTCTCAGAGCCGTCGCTAGGTGTAGTTTCACTTGTTTTTGCCGCTCCTGGCACTAGGATTTTATTCGAAGAAATCAGACTTTCTATGTCCTCTTCTATCGGTTGTCTGTTATCAGATTCGCCGTCCTTTTCTTTCTTCTCTGGCGTGCTATCGTTAGTTTTGTCTGATGTTTCACTGCCGTTGCTCTCTAGTTCCGTAGATTTCCTTTGTTTGGATTTGTTACGTTGTCTTTTCTTGGGTTTGTTGAGGACGTCTTCTAGTGTCGTCGCATCTTGGGCCTCCCTCTCTTGTTCGGGTGGTACCTCGATTTTGTATGTTTGTAAAAGCCTGTAAAAGAGAAAACGTATGATAAATTGTGTTTACGTGAAGTATACTTAAGGGATAAAAAAACAATAGCCTACATTGCAAAATAATACATCTTGTCATAGTCTTCAAATCTAAAAAAATATCCATAATAGTATGACTGCTATAACTTCCCGTTTGCACTAAAAGTGGTAGTGTGTTTTATTGTGCATAAAAAATAAAAATAGTACGATATGCTCAGTGACTCAATAGCTGATAATTATGCTTATTGCCTCTTTTTTCACAAAACTATAATGTAATTAATTACATTACGACTTAAAACAGCAAAGTTTTGGAATCTTTTCTCTAGTTTAACTTTGAGAATTTTTAACCTTTTAACAATATGTTTAAGAAAAATAACATAAGGCTACAAAAGGGCCTAACAAGTATGGGGCCAATTCTGTATAAGGATAGTGATTCGAAAACTCAGGCACACAGATAATATATACACTGTGGTGCAGGGACAGTTTGACCCCTGTTTACTGAGTTAAAGTCACCAGAAGAGTTACAAAAGCAACCTCACAGAGAATGGATGAGACAGTGGATATACTGGCGAAATCTCGACGAAACACACACTTATACAGCTTTTTATATAAAAGTTATAAAAATACATAAGAACCAAATCTTCATGACTGGTAAAAACAGAGTAGGCGAATGAGCTCGATTCGGCGTTTAATTACCATCTCAAAAGACGTGATAAACCACAATTTGGTCATTTCCGTGTACGATCATGATTTTCACGACGACACAATAAACTTTTGAATACAAATGTCCATCCGAATCTTTAAATAGCCACCATGATAATAACATAACAATCGAGCGACGGTCGCCGTGGCGCAGTGGTCAGTGACATTGACTTCTGTGTCTCCGGGACTCTGGGTTCGAATCCCGGCAGGGGTGAACATTTGTGCGATGAGTGTAGATGATTATCCCGGGTTTTGGGTGTTTGTGTGTGTCCAAGCCTTTCGCGATACAGGGAATCCTAGTGCGGGGGTCTGTGTGATATATAATTAAAAAGAAATCTACATATATCTAATTATACAAGAGTTGCTACGTCCGCACTTTATGATTACAGTTCTTGTGGTGATATAATATTGCAATGGGTGAAGTACCAGGCAAGCAGAACTGATGGCCGTTGGTGTTGAAAGGTTAGCGAGTGCAGACTAAAGCTGTAGGATATCCAGCAATGTTGAGTCTTGGATAAAGACCCAAATAAGAACATCGATCCATGCAACTTTCAACTGGATTTTGTTATACAGAACGGGAATATAGAGCGCTGAGTCCAGCAGTGGACATCCTGGGGCTAAAATAAGCGTAATAGTACTTACTTCCTATGATAGTGTTGCGCGTAGGCGGGGTTGTGGTGAGGTCGCTGCAGCAGGGTGCAGTAGTACCGACAAGCTTTGCACAGCACCGGCCGCTCCAAGAACTGGACCGGCAGGCCGGCCGCGGCTAGTAGAGGGTTCAACTCGCTGTACCCCTGCGGTGCGAACACGGCGTATTATTATCAAAAATTTAATTTATTGATAAACACAAAATAATCTTACTAATATTATAAATGCGAAAGTTTGTGTGTTTGTGTATGTTTGTTTTTCACGCTCAAACGGCAACACCGATTTCGATGAAATTCGATATGGAGATAGTTTAAGCCTTGGGTTAACACATAGGCTACTTTTATGCCGGAAAAAGTATAGTTCCGGTAATACAACAAATATAGAGGTAGCGGGAAAACAGTAATCCTCGAAACCGCGGTTCCGTGGATGAAACCGCGGGGCGCTACTAGTAATATATAATTATCTGTGTTTCAACTTTGTGTATTATTGTTCATGTAAGTACACATGTAAGTGATGTAAAAAGTTTTATTGTATTAGTGTGAGTTACAATGGATTATTTATAGTATATAATGAACATGATGTTACAATGCATTGAGTAAACTGTAAGTGGAACGAAGTGTCTCATTATAGAATGATGATGCATAATTATTATTATGATATTAATAATTATTATAATCATAATAGTTAATATTAATAATAATTATTATTATATTTAGTGAATCCTTCTAATTTTACGTTCAACACCTTAGACCACGTCGTCACTTAACATCGGGTGAGACAAGCTTATAATCAGTAAAAAAATATAACAAAGTCACTAATCAAGCTAAATTTCAATTGCAACTATTTAAATCTGTCAAATTGGAAAATTTGGCTATATCGTCCATAGATATAATATCATAATAATGTCGAGTTTAATAAGACTTTCCACCCCACTTGTGAAACCCAACATTACCGAGCTTGTATAAACTTTATAAAACATTCCATACAGTGGAATGTTATACCATATATACTATAAAGTGTAAGTAGAGTTTAATGTCTTATTAAATTGTAAGTTAAGGTGGAATGTGTAAGTGGAGTGGAATGTCTTATGTGTAATTGGAGTGGAATGTCTTATGTGTAAGTGGAGTGGAATGTCTTATGTGTAAGTGGAGTGGAATGTCTTTCGTGTAAGTGGAGTGGAATGTCTTAGTAAGCTTGGTGTTAGCCTGCATTTTATCTGTAAGTGGAGTTTGGCTTAGTTGGGTTGAAACGGCAAGTTGTGTGGTGTGAGATGGAGAAATATCCGAAGCGTTCTGGTGTTAGGTGAGTCGCGGTTCAGTCGCATGTTTACAGTGGGTAGGTGGGTGGATGAGCAGGCAGGTAGGCACTCACGTGGTTGATGAAGTGCAGGTTGTGGTGCTTGGTGAGGCGGCGGCGGCACAGCACGCACGCCATGAGCGGCGCGAGCGCGCGGTGGTGCTCCGCACACAGCGGCAGCGTGTGCAGGCCCGGGTAGTCGCACTTCAGCTTCAACTGTACATACACACATTATGTACATCTCATCTCACTAATATTATAAATGTGGCAGTTTGGATGGATGGATGGATAGATGTTGGTTACTCAATCACGCCAGAACGGCCCAACGGATCTGGATGAAATTTGGCACAGAGATAGATTATAGTCTGGAATAGCACATAGGCTTTTTATCCCGGTAAAATGTATGATTCCCTTGGAATGAATGATGTAAATGGGAAAACCGTAAAGATCACATAATGAATTAAGGCGAGGTTTTCCCGACAGTTTAAGCTAATAGTGAGAGAAGTTATCTGTTAGCTTGTCAGCTTATTATAAGCTAGAAATACAGTAGCTAGAGATACAGTTGACAGTGGTCACGGTCAGAATGAGCGGGTGGAGAGAAGCCGCGGGTTAGCCAGCTGAGGTCACGTTATACCGCGCGGCACTAAGCATTTAACGAAATTATTTCGTAAATAATCAAAAATCATCGATAGCAATAAAACCTTAACGTTGCTAGCATATGCTAATGCCTACCCAACAATCTAAATGTTGTATAAATATTATTATTATTTTATGTTTTAAATCTTTTATAATCATGGGTTTGAAAAAATCGAAGCCAAAACATATCGTTAAACTGGACAACAGTTACTAAATATATAATAAAAAATCTTTTACAAATATGATTTTGAGGGTTTTTTAGATTGAAAATTGCCGTACGGCCTTAAGATAATTTTGTGTCTTTCTGTTTTTTTGTGTTTGCCTGTACTAATATAATCATTTAAGTATAACAATCAAAAGTAAAGCACCTATGAGCTTCTTCTATGACTCTCATACGCCAACTTTAGATGCAATTAATAAGAAACTGAGACTTGGTCCGTCTCTATTTATTGCAGTATAAGAATAATGTATTTACAGTAATAATATTATTTAGACCGAACAGCATAAAGCACATACCACTTTGTTGACACTGTTCCTCATTTTGATGAGCCACTTCCTTCTGATAGAGTTTTCCGCGGGGAGCATACATCCCTCGGTGTGGCAGGTGGAGACTCGGCCCGTCAGCACCGCCGGACCAGGCTCCTCCTCACTTTCATCTTCTGGTGGAAGGTCCGGTGGACTTACAGACTTATCCGTTTGGCTGGAATGAGATTAATTCTCATTAGTTACGATCTTTCTTTCTTTCTTTACATGTTACATCCTACTAGTATTATAAATGCGAGTTTGTGTATGTGTATATGTTTGTTACTTCTTCACGCTCGAACGGCTACACCGATTTCGATGAAATTTATATTATTTGGTATAGAAATAGTTTAAATCCTGGATTGACATATAGTCTACCTTTATCCCGGAAAAAAGTATAGTTCCCGTGGGATAATTGAGGTAGCGGGAAAACCGTAATCCACGCGGGTGAAACCACGGGGCGTTTTATTAGTTTTATATAAAGACTAGCGGACCCGTCAGACGTTGTCCTGCATGCCGACTGCAGCGCCATCCGCTGAGCTGATTTGTGAATCTGAACCATCCAAGGCGCCACCCAAACGCATACAAAAAAATAAATTTAAATCGGTGCAGTCGTTTAGGGAGTTCAATGACATATATACGCACAGTAGAATTATATATATAAAGATAACATCAATGTGTGAACAGATTGGTTCCAAGCTAGTTTGCACTGTGTTTTGTAGGCCGAAGACCCTCCCTTAATATAATTCACAAAATGGTGTCCAACATGAAAATTACAGAACTAAAGAGAAAAAATATTAGTTATATAATAAATTACTCTTGATATTATGTGGGATGGGTTATAAATTCATTGGTTATAGAATTATACTATTCTAATCATAATAAAAATTGCATTTAAGAGTTAGATAAATATATCTAATATTGAATGGTAATAACCATACCAATGTTATCAGAAGAAAATCTTTGACTCTAGTAGGTATAGAAATTATGTCGCTAGAAAAGTATGGGGGAGAGCTGAGCAATCATGGATAGATACAGTTGACAGTGGTCACGGTCAGAATGAGCGGGTGGAGAGCGGCCGTTGGCTAGGAAGTAATGAAAAAATATGTACTATGTAAATAAAGCCATTTCTGTACTGTGAGATGAACTCAGAGGTTTGAAATATATTTTCGATAGCTATTTGAAAGCAATATTTTTGAGTTTATGTATTAAATATATTTATGTAATTGTGTGAATTTTGGATTTTGATCAAGTCTAACAACAACGTTTAATGCCCTTTTCCATTAAAACCTTATTTTACCACAATACAGATATAGGATATCTGTAGATACAGAAGGCTATTGATTTCCACAAGGACCGGTTGGAAGCAGCCCCCATCCAGACCTTTCCTGCGATCTTAAGTCTGTCCACCTTGTCGGTGGCCGTCCTATGCTCCTTAATAAACATTCTGTGTTCACACATAGAAGAGTGTATGCATGGAAAAGGCATACATAATGGTTTGTACCTTCTAAATTCAATTTCTTTAAAGTATTAATTACATAAGTGCATACAGCTATCAGGGTGTCAAGTCTTCTAATTTCATGTACATATTCAGTCCAGTGCGAGACCGACTCGATGCCAATAAGATAACGTCAAAAATTCGTAGTCTGCTAAGCTCATAGTGGCCTGAATCTATGTTGAACCTATGTTTGGCCAACGTCGGTTTTGAACCAAATTGACAAGTTGGATGCTAACAGACTACGAAAAATTACATACTACGTCACTGAATCTAGAATTGAATCAAGATTGATTCAATATACATGAATTAAAATTAGCGGACTACCAATGCTGTCAAAATAGGGCAGTGTGAGCCGATCATATTGCCTTATTGAATAGTAGACTTAGGCCCCTGAATGCGCGTATGTTGCGTGCGCTTACTTGTGCGGTGTCGGCGGGGGTGGCGGCGGGGGCGGGGGTAGAAGCGGAGCGTCGAGTTTGGGCAGCGGCCGTTTGCGGTATGAAGGGCAGTTGGCACGCCGGTCTACGTGCCGGTAGCACGCGTCGCATAGGCAACTGTCGATCGTCAGCTTCTCCTCGTCTGCATCATAATATCGGCTTCTAAACTTGGATATTAATCTCATGTTCCTACGTAGCTTTGATGCTAAGAATGAACATAGCAAAAGTTTCCCCTGCTGGGACATAAGACTTTTTCTCAAAGAGGAGAAAACTAATCACAATCACATAGGCACAATAAGGTTGCTTATACGCCAGTGGTCAACCTAATTTCGAAGTTTTCACCCGAAATCCTCCCATTCATAAGATCCTCTAATTCATAAGATATCTGTCTTTAGAATGAAGAAACTTTATGAATGGAGACTGTAACGTGCTTAGAAATACGGAAGCGATCAGATGAAATGTGACTAGCCAGTATCCATCACCTAAGTTGAGACCGCAGAGAAAGTTGCTTAACCCAGTTAATCGGCAAAATATGAGCGTTGTGTTCATAAAAAAAATATTTGCAAAGTTTTCACTTCAGAAATTGCATCTAATATGTGAGCAAAATACCCACGACGTAAAATTAAAATTTTTGATAATAAAATTATACTCATAAACTCATAATGGTCACACACTGTTTACTTAGCTACCTTTTAGTTGGAGAATCTACCACAAAGCACCTCAGGGGACCCGGCAGCTGCCCACTATTCAAAGATCTGTGATAAGTGAACAAATCGATTCGATTTGGCATATATCCCTTATTTTAGACATTCTTTCTAGCTCTTCAAGTATCTAGCTACTCTGGTTCTTGCGTTGCGGTTATCCAAAACAAACAAGGATTTACGGTTATAACATTTTTATATACTCACTGTCTAGCACCTTCTTCTGTCGCTCACTACTCTTAATCTGTGCGATATGACACGGAGTATCAAAGAGTCCAAACTTTCCTCCACAGTAGAAACACTGATCTTGGCATAACCTCCCCGGATGGATGCTGAAGGATGAAGCCTTTTCCGGGATGACGAGATTGGGAGCCACTTTCGGATCGGTCGGTTCCGGTACCTCTTCGAGCTCTGTTGGGTGACACATAAGGTAAAAACTTGCCTCTACATTGACAAGCAAACATTAAAAATTAAACTAGAATTGTATTATTGATTAATTTAGAATCGAGAATACATTTGTACGCTGAAAACGAGTAATCTTTTTCAACGTGCATCTGAACATTTTTTTTTTTTATTGATTCTGATGTTTGTCAGCAAATATCAAATTTGACGTATAAACTATAAACTAAGTATGGAAACAAATATACTAAGAAAGTATATATATATTTGTATAGTCTTTATGTACGACCCATTCAAATGAACGTGGCTACAACAGAATTAAAAAAAGAAAGCACTTGCTCGACTGTGGCACCAGTCCTGATAAAAAATAACATTAAATTTGCCGGTGGTACTTTAAAGAAAGGGAGGATTTAATGGAGCTATACTAGAAAAGCCTTGCTCTTGCTGACAGTGCTAGTACACATAGAATCGTAATCACGGTCAATAACATTTGACCGAATAACATCAACTCAAAATGCTGTTTGCTTTTAAGATAAGTAATCAAATATTGTGTGACATAAATGATATACATTATATACATTATATATTTCGCTTCCTGCATATTTAAATCATGCGAATAGTTACGTATTCATGCAAATTTATTAGTAGACAAATGTTACAAACCACCAATACCAATGCTACATTCCATCATATGTTTGGTTAAAATAGTAATTAGGAATTAATTATTTAGTGTAGATATTTCACAGAGGCTCGAAAACGCGTACTTTACATAATATACATCTATATAAGATATATAGAATATTATAATTTAAAAAATATATAAGCCTTATGGGTTTTACGAGGAAGAAAAACACTGAGACAAACGATTGCTTTTCCCTTTGATGATAAATTTAAAAGGTGTACATCTCAGTCATGTATTGTCCAAAATAAGATCACATGTATTGGAAATTTGAGTCTCGATAATTAATCATTTTGTGTTCTGCGGGCCTGTACTGAATAAATCATTTTTAATTTATTTTTTTTACTATATTTAACATTCCGTTTATCGCCAGCCTAGTCTCAGCAAATCATTTTACGAAGACAATCACAAAAACTCATCAGAAAGCTATTATCCCGAAATGCTCTATAACTGGTAAAGACACAGGATATACAGTAATTCGGGTTATCCAAATCTTAAATCCACAATTCTTATTGTTTAACTGTAACACTAATCAATATAATCATATTGACATATAATGGAATATTATCAATAAATTTATGACTATGGCTAAAAACATTACTTCAGGATAAGGTGGATCGTTTTCCATACAAAAAGCTATCATCATGATAATACAGATTACACAAACAGTAAAAATGCCGACTTCTTTAATTTTAATTAACTACCTACTTTTTGACTACTTGATATATAGGGGAACTAATTGTAACTCTTCAGATGAATACTTTTTTGTCAGGCGTTTTTCCTTAACTATGCGCAAATAGAACATAATATTGAAATAAATCAGTATATGGCTATTTAAACTTGTCAAATACCCTCAAGAGGTGCCCTTGTCCGATTAGTCTGAAAGATTATGTTGCATAAGTGTAACAAAACACATAGTAAACACTAGACTCAAACCTTTAGGTTTTAGTATTCATTATTTTTAGGTCTATAGGTTTAATAATTATTTAAGATTTTAGTCTAATGTTTACTATGCTTTTAAAAGTTAAATTTAAATAATGATTTACTGTAAACTTAACTATTTAAAACAAATTCTAAATTTACTGAAAGCAACAATTATCACAATGATACAGTTTACAGCATATTTATTTATCAGGATTATCCAAGATTAGTCCATCTTGCCATTTACATGTATATTTAGAAATAGTCAAGAAATCTACAAGATTAAAAAAATAATTCAATTTATTGCAAGCTTTCATGATCCTGATAAGTAAATACATAGCCATGTGCAAACATCGGGGTTGAGATAGCGGTTGAGTATTATATGTATCATCAACAATCAATTTCGTTGAATATCTTACTATAAAATGTACCAAAAGCTCAGCTTATCGAATATTTGTATTATTTTATTGAAAAGAATTGTTGTACAATTTGCTGCTCTTTTTCATGCAAGCCTTCAAAACCATACATGTACTAGCTAACCTGGCAAACGTTGTTCTGCCATATAATTATCGAAATGCCAAGTGATACGACACTTAATTTAAATTACTTCCCGTCAATGATCGGTTTAACTTTTGGATATTTGTTCATACAAAAATAATAAAATTGTGACAAACATAATATAAGTGGTGGGAGGTAGGAAAGTGAAAAAGAATTTACGACCTATTCTCAGACCTACCAAATATACACAAACATTTCATTAAAATCAGGCTAGACGTTTCGGAGCAGCTCGATAACACTATGATTCGAGATTCCTATATACACGCCGTAGAGATTTCTTACTTAAATTATTATTTTTTAATTATAATAAATTTTTGATATAATTGCATAATAAAAAAACATGTTCACTGACAAAAATTAAAAAATATTTGTCAGTTTCATTTTACAATTGTTTTGTGTATTAGAACATTTAAATAAGTAAAGGAAACTAGTCCATTTTATAGATTTTGTGGACATGTTTAAAAATGATAGAAAGTTTGGTCTGTTCATCATAAAAAATGCCTTAAGGCCGATATACGAATATGTATAAGCATTGAATGCTTCATTATTAAATCAGGGGAGAATTCTCGATGAACAGTGTGGTAGCGATGTTTGCACATAGGCTATGGTTAAGGCGGTGATACTCCACACACCATGGTTAAGGCGGTTACTGTAATGAGACTTTCTTTGCCCACCGTCAGTTGCGCTCGCGCCGGACGCCTGCGGACAAAAAAACATACATGTTACAGCTGCGTTCGGAAAAGACTAACCTATGATAGCTTAGTGCGATCATAAATTTGAAACAAAAATCAAATTAATTTAACTAATTTTACTTATGTCTATATCGTCAAGCCCCTTTTCGCTAGGGTTAGGCAGAGACGACAGTTTTTACTTGCTACGATCCCGACACACTTCTTTCGCAACACCCACCAGACCTTTGATACTGAACCGTTGGATACTCTTGACCTGAACTATTTAAAATTAACTTTGTTATTTCACACTTTTGAGTGTTACTTCAACACTTTTCGTCTTTTCGTTTCAATTTTTTGGTAAATATATTTTTTAACATTTTCAGTAACTTTTGCTACTCACGGCTCCCGGGATCAATTTTATTGTCATTTACCCTCAATCATCCGGATATCATCTGGTTAGACGTAACACTTTTCAGCCATTGAATTGTAACTCAAACACATCTAGACATGTATTGATGAAATTTAAATAGGGCCACCTCGGAAGTATACTCTAACAAATAAAAAAAGAATCACAGAAACCGGTTCATAAACGACGAAGTTATCCGCGAACACACATGATATATATATATAGGGATATATATATCTATATATATATATATCTATATATATCTATCTATCTATCTATCTATCTATCTATCTATCTATCTATCTATATATATATATGTACGGTCGATTTGAAAAACCACCTTTATTTCAAGTCGATTACCTTTTTTTTGAAGTCGGTTATAAAGACACAATTGTTTAGTAATTTTCGTAACAGAAATAAAACAACGTTGCGTCAAACTGTAACAGGGAAAGCCAGTACAACTACTAATGACACGTATAATTAACGTAAATGTAAATATAACTAACGTAAATTAACGCAATAATTGTTACATTTCTTCACAACCTCGGGTCATGTATTAAAGAAGTAGCATTATGAAAACAAGATGTTTTTAACCGACTTCAAAAAAGAAGGTTACTCTTTTCGACCGTATATATGTTTTTTTTAAAATGTGTGCGTGGATAACTTCGTCGTTTATGAATCGATATTGATGATTCTTTTTTTGTTTGAAAGTGTAGGTATACTTCCCATTTAAATTTCATCAAAATCGGACAAGCGGTTTTTGAGTTACATTCCAATAACTAAAAAGTGCTTCACTTACCTCGACGATATTATAGTTGCGGTTGATGACATCGGAGAACATACACAATGACAATTGATCCCGTGAGTATGGCAAAGGCCACTGAAATGTGTAAAAAAAAATTTTCCAAAAAAATGGAACCGACTTCAACACTCAAAAGTGTGAAATAACTTGTCGAAGTCGGTACCATGAGCACAATATTGTGATGATAGTTACTTTTGTGAACTATCATGGTACCGACTTCGACAAGTTATTTCACACTTTTGAGTCGGTTCCATTTTTTTGGAAAATTTTTTTTTCATTCACCTGTATTTTTTAGGCTTTTCCTCCGATTTTTCTCAAGAACAACAATATCCAAAACATACTCTTTCAATAAAAAATAACTTCAAATTCGATCAACAGATAGCAGAGAAATAGGTAAACGAACATTAAAAAAAAATACAGTGTAACATAGAACCGCGTCCGTTCTTGAAGGCTATTTTTTCTTATTGGGGAACCTACAGTCAATTATTGTGACCTACAAGATGAAATAATATTAACCTATAGTAATTTAGAGTACCCGCCTGGCTAGCTACCACCACCCTCAAGATTGGAAACCTGTCGCATATAGTGTGTTCAGGCAGCAGTCCTTGAGATCCAGTAAGCATTCTATGTCTAGCGTGATGACATCTTTGACTACATCGACACTGACCATCAAGTGAGATAGTGGTCAAACGCTAGATCTACACAATATATAAACAAATGGAACAAAATGTATGAACGTAAACTTCATACAAATGTTTGGAAGGAAAAATTTTGGTTTCTCTTAAATTCTATGATAAAAGAGAGATGAGATAGAATTGCATCAGTTGATTTTTGAAGCTCATTCTCAGCTTTAATTGATAGAATTCCTAAAACAGTCAATCGGACCTGCTTTATAATATTCGTCAAATATATTTTTACAATCGATAATTTGCAAATTATATTTAACTAGTAGCACCCCGCGGTTTCACCCGCGTGGATTACGGTTTCCTGGCTACATCAATTAATAAATAAATTAATTACACGAGAATGATAAATTTTACCGGGATAAAAAGTATGTGCTATTCTAGACTATAATCTATCTCTGTGCCAAATTTCATCCAAATCCGTTCAGCCGTGATTGAGTAACAAACAAACGTCCATCCATCCAAACTTTCACGTTTATAATATTAGTGGGATTTAGGTATTAGTTAGAATTTAATAGAGAAAATTACGTTTCTTTGGCATGTCTTTCAAAATAACTATGCCTATTTATTATTTTAAAAGTTAAAACAAACTGTAAGCAGAACTTTAAGTTAAACTTTAGCAGTGATGATTTAACATATAAGACGTAGAACTACAAGTTTCCTTTAAAATCATGATCTAACTGGGAAAATAATGCAACTCTGATCACTAGGTATCTAATGTCCTAAATTCATCACCTTCCTACCCATATCCATTAATGTAGAGTCGGTTATAGTTTGTCCATATAATTTATACAGTTTATTGAGCGTAAGTGATATAATTAATGTAATTTCATTATTTTTGAAGTTATGTTTGCATCATCATCATCTCAGCCAAAGGACGTCCACAGCTGGACATAGTCCTCCCCCATTGATTTCCATAAGGACCTGATGAAAGTGGCCCGCATCCAGCCCTTACAATATTAGTCAGTCAGTTTTCTGTCCACTTTGTGGTGACCGTCCTATGCTGCGATTGCCAGTCTGTCGTCTCCATAAGAGAACCTTTGAACCCCAATGGCTATCAGTTCTTCGAGCTTTGTGCCATTTGTATGTTAGTGTTCTTCTCTATATAAATTAGAAGAGAAATATTTGGAATATTCCACTCCTACCACATTTATATGTAATGTGTTAAAGTGAATATTCACTTTAACACATAAATGTGTAATATTCTGTAACATCCTATAGTACCCGTTTGGGCTCACTATTTCTAGCCAGTTCTTCTCGGTTTGGCTCAATTTATTTTGGAATGTGGCTTTGGTCTGAATATTTTCACTTTTTTTTAATTTGATTTGTAAGTATTTGTTTATTTATTATTATCATTGCTTAAAGTGTTGATTTTAAAAAAGTATTGGACCAAATAAAACAGTACTAGCGGACGACAAACTCAGGGAATAGCGATCTGAATCATAGAGCCCTGGGCGATACTACAAAGAAGAGTAAAAATAGTAAATTAGTACCTATGGGATGGAGCTTCGCTCGCCGTGTACATAGGCTGGATATAATAATGTAACTAGGATATGATAATGTTGTAACAAAATAAACAGTCAAAACAGATATAAATATATATATAAATCTGTTAAGCATAACATGATTTATATTTTGATTATTTATTTATATTAAATCGTTAAGAGCCAATATGGCTGGCAGCTTTTGTATAGATGAATACTTTATTTATACATTTAACATAAGGTTTATTTTCGGCCTTCGAAAATATGACCACGTTTCTCAGTTTCGCACCAAGCTCAAGTGGCTGCCCATTCGCCTTCGCCGGAATACTCACATCCTCGCTCTCCTTTATAATACTCTATTCAATCCTTTTACTCCCAACTATTTAAAAGAGCGTTTTGAATTTATCCATTGTACCAATTATGCTCTCAGGTCATCAGAAAACCTAATGTTAAAAACACCCAGTCATGGAACTTTCTTTTATGACCGGTCATTCACAGTTGAAGCTGTTCGTTTTTGGAATGCACTTCCAGTTGCAATTAGGAAGGCTCAGTCACTATCTGCATTTAAAGGCAAAGTGAAAGAGTTTTATCTGACGCAGTGATTTGCTTCATTAAGCAGAATAATAGTTACTGTTGATAATTGGACATAATTAAATGTTTATATTTATGTATGTTCTTATTTAAGTTTATGTAGATATCTATATGTAATTTGTTTTTATTGTAAACATGTATGTATATCATTTTATATTATATTAACGTACACCCTATTCCTTTTATCACTTTGTTTGACTCCTTACCAAGGTTGACTGGAAGAGATCGCTTTCAGCGATAAGTCCGCCGTTTGTACTGTATTGTTAGATTTAAGATGTATTTTTGTATTGTTTTTTTCCTGTGTGTACAATAAAGTGTTTTATATTGTATTGTATATTATTTAATAGTTTAAATAAAAAATCACCAGTAGGTAAGTTCGAAATTATTGTATTACCAAATAGTAAGGGTAATTTACAATGAAGGACTAGGGCCTGCAGAAATCAGTCTCTAAATCCAGTTGTTGGACATGGAACTATTTCTGTGATTTCCAGGTCTGGCGTCTGGTCGGCCGCTGTGAATAACACTAGACTTAACGATGAGGATTTATACAATCCAGCATTGAATTCCAGATGATTAACACATAAAGCAAAGAAAAAAGGTAGTGATAAGAAACTCACCTCGCGCTTCTCGATTGTGTAAAAAGTATCCTCGTCGGCAGCTTCCCCCACGTCTGTGATCCCCTTGCCACTCCGGTACTTGCTCTTCTGGAAGGTCATCTTCAAAGAGCTCCTGTTGTGCTTCTTTTTCTCTCTGTCAACTCCAGTCCTATTCAGCTTTATCACAGTTTTCAGAGTCCCAGTGTAATCTCCAGAAGCCTTCGGAGCTTTCCCTTTATTACACAACATTCCGCTCCGTATTCTCTCCTTTTCGCGAAGCTTCTCAATCTTAGCCTCTTTTGCAGCCTTATGGGTAAGCAATCCCAGTGTTCTTAAAATATTCTCTTTGCGTTTTTGACTTTCTGGTGTTTCGTTGAGCCCAGTGCTTGTCCCGGCTTGACTTTCGATCGAGTTGCGCGCAGATTTCGGTGGCCGGCCAGGACATTTGGCAGGTTTTACCTCTTCTGGCTTAGGTTCTGTTGGCTTACTACTGACTTTTGAATCTGATTCTTTGATTTCACCTAGTGGCTTGTTTGTGACTTCTACATTTACCTCTTCTTCTGCTTCCTTGACATCTTCCACCATTTCCTTGACTTTTGCTTGTTCTTCAACTTGATGTGTAAGAGTTTCAAGCTTAACATGTGACCTTTCATCAACCTGCAGAATTTCTTCGAATTCCATCTTTTCAAGAACACTTTCTGGAACATCAGGAGCTTCGTGTTTCTCTTCTATACTTTTGTTACTTAGTTGCTCAATTATTGTGCTCGTATTCTTCGGAATTTGAGGGGTTTGAGGTTTCTCTTCCTCAACTATGCCAATTAATGTTTCAATCTTAGTGTTCTTACTTTTAAGAACATCAGGAGTTTTAGGTTTTGCATCTATAACATTGTCAATAAGTTTTTCTACTTTGGAGCCCTTATTTTTTGGGGCTTCCGGAGTTTTAGGTTTGTCCTCCAGAGCAAGGCTAATCAATTTTTCAACTTTGACGCTCTTATTATTCTGAGGTTCAGAAGGTAAGGGTTTCTCTTCAATAAGTTTATCAATCACTTTGTCAACTTTGGTGATCTTATTCTTTGCAACTTCAGCAGTTTTAGGTTTTTCTTCTGTAACTTCATCAACTTGTTTCTCCACTTCACTGCTTTGACTTTCCAATGCTGTAGGATCTTTGCATACGTCTACAACTTTATTGATTGGCTTTTCAACTTCAGTGCTCTCTTCAAAATTCAGTCGAAGTTTTGAGTCTGCTTTTGTTGTTTCAGAAACCATGATGGGTGTTTCATCAAGAACAGGTTTGATAGTCTCAATTGGGGGAGGCAAAGCTTCAGGCTCTATTAGCACCGCTTCTGGACTCTTGATTGCTACCGGAGCAAGGGTGATGGAAATCGCAGGTGACTGGTGAGACGGCGATTTAATCTTTTCAATAGTTGCCATTTTATCTTCCATATCATTTGTTGACTCTGATGACTTATGACTCATAGAGTTTAATGACTCTCTAGATTTACGTTTAGTTATTATTTGGACATCATTACCGCCTATCCTAGGTTCAGTCACGCGTGGAGTGATGGATATCTGTCTGGAATCCAACTTCATTCCTCCAATTTGACTAGTGCTAGTAGGATGCAGAGTGGCAAATTGCTGCAAATCTACTGAAGCAAGGGTTCCAGATTTATCCACAGACTTCCTGATTTCCGTTAAGGTTACATCTTTACCAAGTGATTTCTCGAAAATGCTGATGGCGTCTGATTCACGTGAATGGATCGAGCTTGTTGACTCTTTTCGAGCACCAACACTGTTTTTCCTTTTTATTAGCGTTACGGAGTTTGGAAGATCGACATCTACAGATTTCCGTACATGATCTCTCTTTACAATAGAAATTGCTGAATTATTTTCGAAACAGCTGAGTACATTCTCTTTTTCAAAAGGTCTTTCAGGAGAGCGCACAGACTGTATGTCTTTTAAGGGTTTTATATCGGCGCCAGATTTGGTTATCAGTACAACATCATTAGTCACCATCATAGGCTTACTATCATTCGCCTTAGACTCCGATTCCTGCCTTTGTCTTCTCTTATCAAACTCTTCAAACTCTTTGAGTCGGTCCATGAGCTTGTCTATGCTTGCTACAGTACTGCATTTGTAAGTTATTTCATGTCTGTTACCATCTCCTTTTTCAGCTGAATCCTCCTCATAGTGCAGTCTGATATTGTCAATGTCATCATTCTTTGAAGGTGTTATCTCATTAATCATGGAAGAAACAATTTCTCTTTCTTTAATAGGGGTTGCAGGAGTTGTAACAACAGTGTTGTCATCCACATTGCTCAATGGTTTGTTCAAACCATAGAACTTAGAAGCTGGTTTTGCCTCCATTTGGGCAGGTATGGTTGTGGGAACAGAAGTTTCACAGACTAGCTCATGGTCCCGGTCAATATTCTGGTCTAAGTTTTTAATAAGGTCATCAATATCTTTAGACAGAGTCTCTATCGTTTCATGTTTATCATCCAGTGTGTCAGTTGTAATTGTAGGGTTTGTAATTTTGGGAATCTCTTTGGGGGTTGGCATACGTGCCTCTGCTGCTGCCTTCTTCCCACGCCTTGCTTTTCTTATATTTTTGGCCAAAGCCTTTGAATTAAATGTCTCAGACATTTTAGTCAAAATACTACTGCGAGCTTGAAAAAGCGTATCATTTTCAGTCTTCAACAATTGCTTGTCTTCTATGGCTGGTGTGTTTAAGATTTCTAACTTTATCCTATTACTATTATTGTTGTCGGAGTCTAAGGAAGTACTTCTGGTTAAGCTCAGTTTCTTATTCTTTTCATTTATAATGGAACTGGTCTCTTCATCCAGTTTTGGTTCTGTTAATTTTGGGTCAACATTACGAGAAGGCACTTTTTCAAAAGTCGAGATCTGAATATTATTTTCAATATCTACATCTAGGTCAGTCTTAGTTTTTTCTAATTTCTTGTTGAGCTCCCTGCTATCTGAGTCATTGAGCGTTTCGCTCGTGCTCAGGTCCGATTCAGTGTTATCCGAGCATTTGGAAATTTCACTGCCATCCCGGGAGCAAGAACGTCCCCTTTTTAACTTTTTACAATCTTCACCATCCACAGTTTCTGAGTTCTTAGAATCTGAAAGCAATCGACGTCTTTTCTTTTGTTCCTTTTTGACAACCTCATTTAATAAGTTTTTGACTTTTCTAGGCTTCCCACTACGGAGATTCTTGGCTTCAAAAGGTGCTGGACTATTGCTTCTTTCTGGAAACTTTCTGAGCATTGAGTAGGGGCTGGTCCTGGGACCTAGCACTAGAGTACCTGGTGAGTCATTGAGCATTGTTTTCATCAAAGCCATATCAGAACTGACTCGCGGTCTCCTAGCAGCTGTCTTAGGACTGGAAGACCTTGAGTTAGGAGTGCTATCATCAACAGGCTCTGTCTTTATTTCAGAGATGGGTATCAGCTGGCCAGATTCCTTCTCTTGATTTCCTGGTTCAGTTTTAATCGCAGGCTTCCTGCCACGTTTGGCCCCTTGCTTTATAACATGTTTTATTTTTTCTTTTACTACAGCTGCTTTCTTACTCCTCAGAGCCTTCCTGATACCCAAAGGACGTTTCCTGACTATTGCCTTAGGTTTGTGCTGAATTTTCTTTGTATCTTTGGACGTTTTAGGTTCATCTTGGCTGGTTTTGTTTTTGTCTTCCTCATTAATATCTGAAGCCTTCTTGCGGGCTCGAGTCTTCGGTTCTATGACTGTATCCTCATCAATGCTTTTATCATGCTCTTCTTTTACCTGTTTGGTTTTCATGATGGAATGTGTGGTGAGAGATGTTTACGTTTCTTCGACATTAGGCAAAGGCTGCCAGTCAGCTTGGAAGTTTATTGAAGAGTGACTCGGGAGCCACCCCACACTGTTGGGGACTGTCTTCAGTTTCACACAACTGGGTAATAAGTAGGTACTACCTGAATCGTCTTAGTTACTGTATTATATGCTCCTTAAAGCGATACTTGGAAACACTATCTCTTTTTTATAATCAAACAAGCCAGATATTCTATCTCAATGACTGCTTGATAATTGTGCTAGGGCTACGCCATTCCATAATACGTCTCCAAAAGGGCCATTTGTTCCTGGAACGTGTGAAAAAACATTAAGAATACATACTTTAAAGTTAGCAATGTGTTTTTATGGGATATGTACCTGTTGAACAACATCAGCGAATAACGATGAAGTATATGTTAATATCTCAAAACTTGCTTGATAAATATAAAGTAAAGATACTAATCGAGTATATTAAAAGGCCAATTATCAATAATTCAACCTAATTCACACAAAAATAATGTCTACAACTAGTGGTAAACAAAAGCGAGAGCGCGGTAATCACGAAGTTCGCGCAATAATACAGCAATATTTTAGATACTGTCGCGTCATATTTCAGTTAATTTAGCGTTAGAATACGATAGTGCAAGTATATATGACCTCACTTATTTGTTTACATCGCACAGCACACAGAAAATCTCGCCGGAAAACTCATGAAAAACTCGATGTTTTGATATTATGAGGTCGCAAGTGACACCTAACGCCACCTACCAGCTGAGCGAATGCGTGTGCGTCGACGAACGAAAGCACCAAATCATTTCCCTAGCCGTGGCGCACCTCTACTATGTCCTCACAAAATACTCACCAATTATCCAAACGAAACTTCAAAAATCACAATAAACAGTTATTTAGTTACACAATGCACCATAATATGCCAAAAAGTTCAATATAAACTCGCGATTAAACTTAGAAAACGATTTTTGAAAAGCCCGTGTCTCTACAGGCGTCCGCCATAATGTTTCCTTCGAAACGAATAATATAGTTCTTATTGCTCTTGTAGCAATTCGCTCTATTCGCTATTCAAAATGGCGACGGTGCTCCGATCACAGTGCGCATTTTTGCGTGTTTTTGGTAGAAAAACTGATCAAATCCTGAACAACGCGATCGATTCGGGTACAAAACTTATTCTGGGATCACAATTGGTAATTATTTTATTATATTTTCACTCGTTTCGTGCAGTAATGTTGCTTTGACCGCGACATGTGACAATGCGATGGATGTACACCCCTTCACGCAAGTTTCTTTCAAAAAATAATTTATTTATTTGTGTAATTATTTGTATATTTCGTTTTTATTTGCGATCATATAATTATATTCCACTCTTGATATACTTAAAACCTACTTAGCATGAAATAAAGGATACGTTAATTGGATGGGTGGATACTAATTTATATCTAACTGCGGAAGCATTACATTCTTTCTTTTTTTACAACTTGAATCAACAATTAATTATCGCTTCTTCTTTTCACAGACTCTTCGGCAGTATTCCAGTTATGCGGATTCTCCATTTGTAATAAGAATTAAAGAGCAGTATGACTACGAAATAGTGAAAAATCCTCCTGAATGGAAATATGTAGAGAGATTATTACCTTTTGAAACAATACCAAAATTTACACCTAAGGCAGAATATCCTTCAGGTTGGGTGCCGCCTAAAGAAGAAGCTATAAACCATCCGTATTTTATTCAGAGAACCAAGAACTATGAGTTGCCTATATATTTGGAAATAACATTTCGCGGAATGCGTAAAATTTCTAAAATAAAAAATGTAGATGGAGACATTTGGCTCATGAATGAAGAAATCAAGGCTTATTTAAAAAAGCAAACAAATCGTTACATAGAAACCAGAGTTCATGAAGTCGCTAGAAATATAGAAGCCAAAGGAGATTACGTAAATGTTCTACGAGATTGGGCTATTTCAAAAGGATTTTAGACACTTATGTATGTCCATGTCAATAAAATTCTAAATATTTGTTAAAAGTATATTTGTTTCATTTTCCTAGTCCCTGCAAAAAATATTATATGAGTAATATTGTATTCAGATATTTAGTAACATGATGATCTAGTAATACGTCCTTAACAATTTAAGAGATAAACTTGGTGTACCATATGATATGATAGGTACATAAATTATGTGCCTATTTAGTACAGTTTTACAGGCATCGCGATCGAGAGACAAACAAGATTATTATTATCCTTGATTCATTTGTGCAGACCTGAAGCCTATTTATATTCCATCATTCATAGCCATCGTATTTTATGTAATATCATTAAATTTGTTGATTTACCTACATAATAGAGGTACATCAATACAATGTAAGCAATAAAAGGTATTATAAAATACATTAGGATAGGTTTCTTCATTATCAATGTAATTAGTATTATTAAGAGTTACTTTTACAATGATTTCTTCCAGAAAGTTGGGACAAGTAATAAATGCAAGTAATCTGAAACGTGCTGATTATAAACCAAACATCTATCTTTCATATTTTTTAATTTTTCGTTCATTTATCATTCTCACTAGGAACTTAAACCTCGTGAAGTATAGGTATGTCTCCATATTTCTTAAACGGAGACTTGGAGACATAAATATGATTATTTTTTACATAAATACAGCTTGAAGTCTGTAATTAAAGCCCTCCCAGTTTATAACGCTATATTACAAATGTAGATACATTTATGATATAGCTCCGATATTGAGAAAAATCTCGGTCAATATGGGTAATATATCAACATACGCACATACAAACACACAAATATACAAGATAAATATATATGTTAAATTGCCGATTTATGCAAATAATAACTCTTAGCTTTAATTTATTTTGATTGGATTGATTAAAAAAGTTATAAGGTGCAGTTATATCTACGTCTACAAAAAAAAAACATTTACATATTTTATATTTATTTGGCACGCGTTCGCAACTTGTGTGTCGGGGTGTACGCGGCATGAAGTTTGATTTGTTCAGCCGCCGCCAGGGGCGCTGGCGACGGCGGAAGGTTTTATCTACGTAGCTATATAACATCCGCCCGAGTTTGTTGGGCCTCTCCAAGTCTCCACGATTTATATTTTCGACCCGATAGCGCTCTGTCTTTGTTAAAAACAACTTTTCTGCCTCGTATACGCGTTTAATAAACGCCATGCCACGCTTTTCGTGGAAGAAATAGCTTGTACCCACGACATAATTGTGTTTTAGGTTATTATGAAATTCTTGTTGTAATATTGGGTAGGTATATGTAGTATGTATTACAAATGGTCATTGCATTGTTTTTACCTACGTAGTTATTAGATATATATTGGTAGTTAGGTAGGTAAAATTGCTAAAACTTTTGTAAGTTATCGCTTCAGCCCGTGTGGGCTAATCATTGATCGATGGTTTACGAATATGTTACGTAACCTCAGGTCTATGTATAGGTAGGTTGGTATGTACGAAGCATAATAAACTACATAATGATTTCCAAGGTCAGGCGCTTTCAGTTGATCGACACGTGTACATTCAAGGCATTGTATTGCACTAATCAATAATAAAACAGTGTCTAGGTATGTGGATTTTAATGTTAGGGCTGCTTTGTTCATTTTCAATTCTCGTTATTAATTTTCTCAAATTAATAACGGACTAACGTTTTTGGATTTATCCAAAAACATTAAATGAAGTTCTTTTATATTACCAGAAAGCAATAAATAGAAGATAATAAGTAGATATTTTTTATTACTAAATCAATTAATTCGGCAACCTACAGGTGTGTCCATCGACTAAGCTATTCCTATAAATTTTTTCTCAATATCCTTTTGTGTTGGGCCTAAAGATGATTAAAATCTAGGTACGACTACGTAAGTTACATCTTGAAGTTATGTAATTAGTTACGTACCTACCTTAGTAGGAAAGTAAGCTATTATTATATTATGTACTTACGTGCTCTCTCATATGCACCTACGTACCAATACCAAGCCCTACCAAAAAATAAAACATAAGTATGTTTAATACATTTTACCGACATCAAAAGAGAGGAGGCTCTTAAACGTGATATTTTTTTATATCATCCGCATAGAAGTTTGTACTAATTCCATTTTGTAGTTTATTCAAGAAAATGCTCCGCCTGTAAGAAGTAGACATTTTTTTTAATACTATGTACGTACCTGTAATTACATCTCTTTAATAAAACTAGAGGGTTGAGTCTAGTCAAGTCGTTCGAATTTGAGTGAAACTGGAAAACTGGAAATTTGGGGGAGTAGAGGGGGTTCGTACGAAGGGCCTTGGAGCAAAATTTGCTGTCGGAGGGAGATGCGTCGAAATATTTATAATCAATTTAAAAAAATAATAATACGTGAACACTTACGGAAATGCTTACGAATACCTGAAATGAAACGTCATGTTGTTTCTCTTTCAGTTGCGCGAATGTGGTTTCTCTTTATTTATTGTATATTTTGTGGAATTATAATTTGAAACATATGAGTAATGCCTTCGATGAAAGAATAAATGTAGTGGAATACGTTTACAATAAAGAGTAAATTAATACAATTTCATATTTAGCAATATGAAAATTGGGGGGGGGGGGGGGGAGGGGGGCAGTGGGGTAGACTCCCAGGATGCGAGCCGCTTCCAACCCGTCCTTGTGGATAACAATAGGGGAGGCATATGCCCAGCAGTGGTCGTTTTATGGCTGAGATGATGATGTAATCAAAAATAAATAGAGACATTATTAAGAATGAAGCGGGAAGAAACTCGGGGCTCATTCAAATCATTCAATTAGGTTTATCAGTGGGTTCATTACATTACATATTCAAATGAAATAAGGTACATTACAGGGTATGGCGAATCTTTACAAGATCGGTTAAAAAAATACTAATTAAATTTTCGTGTCACGGTGTCTGTTAGTAAACTCATCTGATACCGCATGTCTAAATTTTATGATTTTTTTGTCTGTGTTTTTTTACTCTTCTACCCCCACCACCCTATTTTTTATCGGGATTTTAGTATTTTTGTATGCAAATATATTATATCCAAATAATGTAACCGTCGATCACTGACGTGAAGTCATTTACATGTGCTGTGTAACTTTGACATTTCGGTAACTTATATGGCAGAACAACGTTTGCCAGGTCTGCTTATAAACATATAACTTAGCATTTACATTTTTTTTTAATAGCTAATGTAAATAAGATCATGAACAAGTTATTAAATTAGATATTGAGTGTCACAGTTTTGTTAGAAATAAGGATAAAAATAAGTGTTATAAATAGTTTTAGATTAACAAAGGCTAAACAGATAAATTGCAATTTTCCTTCTGTGAGCGCTGTTGTACCATTAGGATTTTAGTATTAAAAAAAACAGTTGTTACAGGTTTACCCGTAGGTATATCTTATTCTGAATTCGATTACCTAATTACAGTGGTTTCTACCCTTTTTGTTAAAAATGGGGCTCTCTAAATGTATATATATCTAACTAGAAATTATTGATTTTTTTAGCTTTTTATTAATTAACTGAGATTTAAGTACTACCCGTGTTGGTTAATGGGGTACCATTCAAAGTTTATATTTAAATTGGAACTAAAACGACACCGCGCAGGAATATCCCACCATCCCATAGGTACTTTGTAGCAAGCATGGAAAAAATAATTAAATAAATCTCATAATTTCCGGAGATTTTTTTTGGCATTTTTTTCTAACAGTCCGTTGTTGTATAAGGGTAATAATGAATGTAGAAAAAAAATATTATTTAAAAAAACAAAAAAACCCGACTGCGTATCTGCCATCTTTATTAAATAAATTGAACAACTGAAAAGATAGAAACAAGATTTTAATTTCCATATTTTAATTTGGTTTTCAATGATCTTAGTTGACAGTGTTCACAAACACAGTTGGAGGCATTAAACGCTCACAGCTCACTTCTTATCATTTTGTTGGTGATATAGGTAGAGCAACAAAATCTAGGAGTGAGCAAATAATGCCTCCGACTGCGTTTGTGAACACTGTCAACTAAGATCATTCAAAACCAATATAAAATATGGAAATTAAAATCTTGTTGCTATCTTTTCAGTTGTTCTATTCATTTAATAAAGATGGCAGACATTCACGCTGTCGGGTTTTTTGTTTTTTTAAATAATAATTTTATTTCATTCTTTTTAGGTGCTTGGTAGCCAAAGATCGAGCTTCGAACAGAGCAAAGTTTGGAAGAAAATGATTAAATTTCAATTCATTTATTCAACCTTAAAGTAGATATTATATGTAGTTAATTTGCTTTGCTCTAGCCACCAAAGTGAGCATGCAAACACCCGTATCTTGGTAGTTAGTTACTTATAATGTGTCTCTATGTTAATCATTACTACATGTAAGTTGTCATGAACTTCAAAATTCAAAGCAAAGATAGTTATAATATTTTCAACAATAAATACGTCATACAATCAAATATTCAGTCAAGAGTAGCTATAATAATAGCTACTTTTTATTTATTTATTATATTTAATTAAATACTTAAGACATAAATACATAGATTAAGGAGTCATCATAATGCACATTTCTGATTATCAATAAGATTATATCAATCATTCATTATTGCTATTCTTCACTTGTTTAAATGTATTGTGGTGTGTGTGTGTGTGTGTGTGTGTGTGTGTGTGTGTGTGTGTGTGTGTGTGTGTGTGTGTGTGTGTGTGTGTGTGTGTGTGTGTGTGTGTGTGTGTGCGTGTGTGTGTCGCTCTGCCATAGGACGTCCACTGCTGGACATAGGCCTCCTCTATTGATTTCCACAAGGACCGGTTAAAGGCGGCGGTCTGTCCACCAACCAGGCGGACAGACCAGGCGGGATGTCTTCGCTATTGTGTCCGGTTGACTTGGCTCATGGGTCTTTGGCCAAGCCGTCAACAGGTTTAGCGACCGAAGAGTATAGCTGTCTATAGAACCCCTCTATCTCTTTAAGCATATCTGCTTTAATTGACGCTATACTGCCATCATCTCTCTTCAGCTTAGTCATCTGGCTTTGCTCAGACCTATCTCTTCCAAATAACTTGGAGCTTTTTCTCCGTTCGATCGTATCTGTAATACGATTTGTATTAAAGGTACGGATGTCGTATCGCAAGTAGTTCCATATTCGTCTATTGAGCTACCTATATGACGCAGCATCATTGGATGGTTGCAGTTGCAACGAGTGTTTTTCAGCCATGAGGTCGAGGGCGGAGCTGAAGAGTTTTTCAGGTCTATTTGTACTGCAGGATTTGAAGAACTTAGACGCCACTGCGTGGACATTTTCTACAAACCTGTTGTTGGTCTCGTCCACCGATGCAAAGTTCTCAAGGCAAGCAAAGCGATTGGATAACTCAAGTTGAAAGTTCTCGAGGTTCTGAATATTGACATTCTGAGGCTGGCGTTTGGATTTCATCAAACGGGACCTCTAAAATATAACATTAATATTCTATGTGCCTCTTACCATGCGGTGATCACTACTGGTTTTTCCTTCCCGGTAGTAGTTAAGTGCCGGATTCAAGGGTTATGGTGTTCTCACCCTCTCTATGGATTTCATATAATCCTAGGATATCCCAATGTAACTTACTCATTTCTTCTCCCATTTCTAATCCGTACCCCGCGGCAATTCGGGTTTCTTTATATTTCACTATTATTAGCATTTTCTATTTCAAACTCCATTAAAACATATAAGTTCTATACATATTCGTAAACACCGTTGAAAATCCTTTATTTTGATACCACACTCGATGTATTTTGAAAAAAAATTTTTTTTTTTGTATACATTTTGGCGCCATAAATCCTTCATATTGTTTTTTTTAAATTTTGATGTACCCAGTGTCACTCTCACGACCAAGACGAATCTATTGATACCGCTCACATAAAAATACGACAAGCCGTTTAGGCTCTAGATACATACATACATACACTCGAAAAACATAACCCTCCTTCTTTCGCAGTCGGGTAAAAACCACATCAAATTCAAAATACAATAGGTAGAAGAATAATAAGAAAATCTTCTCTTTCTTTTTAAATACAATATATCCTATATTTAAACTCACTTTGAAATGCTTGAATTCTTCGAATGAATTTTGTTCAAAAAACGCCAATTTAAAGGAAAATCAAATATCATTATAATATCGGTTACTTGTTTGTTGTTGGTGTAAGTACGTCGAAATTGGGCGAGTCTGGGTTTATCCATTAAATAGTTGCTATGCCTATGCTTGCAGCGCTCGCACTGCTTGCTTTGGTTAAGCCCAGGCCTTCCTTACTCATCCCGTGATGGGTAGGGAGGCTACGGTCTTGGGGGAAGCGCAGGTCGTGATGATCCTCAAGGCAAGTCTGGCGGTTACCTTCTCGTGGTGCCTGTTATTGGTCTAGTTTCTTTTAAAATAGACGCAACAAGACATCGTCAGCTGTCTAACTAACCATTGCTTCAACTCTGAGTATATAAATATTATGCAACCGGATTGTGCTATGAAATTGTTTGGAATGGAATTATAATATTCTAGTAGTGCCCCGCATGGATTACGGTTTCCCGCTACCTCAATTATCCCACGGGGACTATACTTTTCCCGGAATAAAAGTAGCCTATGTCTTAATCCAGAGTTTAAATTATTGGGTTGGGGAAAAAGTCTTTTCGCATTATAGTATGTTTGAACTTGTAATAAAATCTTTGTATCTGGCTAGTTATGGTATCATTAAAAGTTTAAATTTTAAAGACGATAGTTTCAAATTCAAATCAGGAAAATGTGTGATTATTATTTGTTTTTAGAACTATGAGTAAATCTAATGAAGAAATTCTATACACTTTAAAATTATACTACAAAAAAATTTACGATGTTTATGGACCTAGTGCAGTGTCTTTGAGAGTAGCACAAATTTGGTTTAAGCGTTTTCAATCCGGAAATTTAAATGTCAAAGATGGTCGCTCTGGTCGCCCTATTACGGATAAAATGGATGCCATTTTTGAAAAAGTGGAGCAAGATCGGCATGTCAGTAGTAACGACGTAGCTAAAGAACTGGGAATTGACCACAAAACAGATTTGGCGCATTTAAAAAAAACTGGGTACACAAAAAGCTCGATATTTGGGAACCTCACGAGCTCACTGAAAGAAACCTAATGAACCGTGTACTCATTTGTGATTCTTTATTACGAGGTAATGAAACCGAACCATTTTTTAAAAAGCTGATAACTGGTGATGAAAAGTGGATCACGTACGACAAAAACGTGCGAAAAAGGTCGTGGTCAAAGGCTGATCAGGCTTCACAGACTGTAGCAAAACCGGGGTTAACTCGTAATAAGGTGATGCTGTGTGTGTGGTGGGATCGGAAGGGCATTATTCATTATGAGCTGTTACCACCTGGCAGGACTATCGATTTTGAACCCTACTGCGAAGAACTGATGAGATTAATGCAAGAAGTTGAGAGAAAGCGGCCGAAATTAATCAACAGAAGGGGTGTGCTTTTTCATTATGATAACGCCAGACCTCACACATCTTTAGCAACTCAGCAAAAATTAAGAAAGTTTGACTGGGAGGTGTTCATGCATCCGCCGTATAGTCCTGACCTTTCAGATTTCCACCTGTTTCGGTCTCTTGAAAATTCTTTAGGCAGTGTCAGGTACGAGAGGACTGCCAAAACCACTTGTCGCGGTATTTTGATCAGAAGCCCCAAAATTTCTATAGCAATGGGATCATGTCCCTATCTACAAGATGGCAAAAAGTTATCGAACAAAATGGTACCTACATACTTTAGTTAAATGTAAATAAATTATATGAAAAAATATTGTAAATTTTCTTAAAAAATGCGAAGAAACCTTTTCCCCAACCTATATATCCATACCAAATTTCATCGAAATCGGTGTAGCCGTTTGAGCGTGAAGAAATAACAAACATACAACCCACGATTCGCATTTATAATATTAGTAGGATATAGGAGATAGTTAAGCCCTGGATTAACACATAGGCTACTTTTATCCCGGAAAAGTATAGTTCCCGTGGTATAATTGAGGTAGCGGGAAAACCGAAAACCACGCGGGTGAAACCGCGGGGCGCTACTAGTTATACATACATACTTATTACATATTACTTATTACATTATTCAGGCCTCTTTCCCGTCGGGGTAGGCAGAGACCACAGCTTTCCAATTGCTACGACCCCGAGACACTTCTTTCGCTTCAACCACGTCATCGGACCTTTCACACAAGAGCGTCGGTTTAGTGTACTGACCTTGACCTAAGCCTCTCTTGGAACGTTCTCAACTCCAAACTGATTTCGGAACGTCGCCTAGGCTTTCCTCTTCCAACACTACCATTCACTTCACCCATGTATACCTGCTTAGTTAATCTCCTTTCGTTCATGACGCATCTCTCTCTGCATGACAATATCATCTTAACCAATGATGTTTTACTAAAGATGTATGTATATACATACTGCGCGGTGCTCAGATTTTGTTCCTTTACGACATAAACATGCTTACTGCGACAGATAATATGGTACAAATAATATAGAAAAGGATAGCTATATGTTTACACTTGCGCTTGAAATACGCGTCGCAATGAAAATTACTACAATTGACTTCATTTTGCCGCCTCAGTTTTCGCGCGCTTGCGCCACATCTACCTCATATAAACATATAATATCATTGATCTTAACATAAATATATAGGCACACACAATACACATTAATCAAAGACCCCAGAACAAACATCTATGTTCATCACAGAAATGTTTGTCCCCGCCGGGACTCCAACCTGTGGTCGCAGTCCTAAAGGCAGTGTGACTAATCACTGAGCCGTGACTGAAATTATGCCAAATATGCGTAATACATAACTAAATAGAATTATTATTGGTGTGTACAGTTTTATAGGGAATTTTTAGTTAATTTCCCTGTATTATACAGCCACGAGGCTTGTATGAGGCTATATTATACTTAAGAGGTAATATAACTAATATTATATAGACGAAAGATTTGATTGTTTGTATGTCTGCATTGAATAGGCTCCGAAACTACTGAACTGATTTGAAAAATTCTTTCTGTGTTGGAAAGCTACACTATACCCGGGTGACATAGGCTATATTATATTTCCAAAAAAATAGTGATCCTTATAATTTTTTGATCTACAAATTTTTTATCCGTGCGAAGCCGGGGCGGAGCGCTAGTTAACTATAAAATTACATTAAATTGATCACAATTTATTACCCCAGTGGGCTATGTACGTTACAGTTTTCAAAAAATGTGGTCTACCCGTTTTGACAAAAGTTTCTGTGTAATCACAATAGCGATAACAGAGCAGGAGCCCACGATCGCCAGGCCTTCGTTTTTTATACGAGCTAAAAAATTCCCAGAGCGTTATGTTTCCCCAACACAGGTAAGAACGCGCAGGAATCTGGTAGTAAAGGTGTATAAAATAGGACCTACATTTCGTTATGGTATAAGACTTATTTTTTTATATTTTCTTCGGAATAACATTAGAAATTATGTCATCCATTGCCAAACACATCACGGTTGCAGCCCCCCTAAACATTTTGGCAGTCATTCTTTCATTCTTAGTTTGAGCACTGAACATACCTACATTCGTTCTATTTCCTAGATACGTTATTTCTTCAGATGCGGAGATTGTAATGGATATGTACTCTTATATGCCTTGATAACCATATTTTATGCTTTAGATTTAAGAAACAGCATATGAAGCCTAGCATAACATTTCTTTTTTTGCAATTTATACGAGACTGTGACGCAGACTATGTAGGTCACGACACATTACGGAACAGTTCCGTGACGTCGAAGAAAATGGCCGCTTGCATTTATAATAGACCTCCTTTGACTTTTTGCCGGAGAAATTTTGTCGACATTGCAGTTTTGTGTTTAGTTCTTTAAATTAGTGTTTATTAAACATTTTTTTCACATGCGGTAGACGATATCCTAAGCCGTAGTGGATTCGATATCTTTTGAAATATTTTATTAATTAGTCACTTTGGATATTTGCAAAGTGTAATGTCATATAGGCCCGCAAGTTGGTTAATAGGTAAATATTTAAAACTATAAACTTCAACGGACTCTTACTCGGATTTTCCATGCTTAAAACACTATTAGAGCGAGCAATGACAAAAAAATGTGAAAAATATGTTTTATGTCAAAACAGTCTTGTGTTTGTTATAAAAAAGAACGTTCAACCAAGTAGGAAACTATAAGCGGAATTTAACATGTCTTTCCTCTCTTGACTCGAGACAACCATTCCAGAAACTTAATTTTATTTTTGTTTTGATTCTATTTTGATACCTCATGACATGAACTTTTGAACAGTACCTATGTCCGATTAAAATTATACAAAAATTTTAGCAAAAAATGAAACCGATTTTTACACTCAAAAGTGTGAAAACTTGTTGAAGTCGGTACCATGATAGTTCAAAATACCAATTATCAAAATATTGTAAGCATGGTACCGACTTCGGGAAGTTATTTCACACTTGTGAGTGTTGAAGTCGGTTCCATTTTTTGGTAAAAATTTTTTTCACCCTTTTCTACTTTCCTATACACCTTTGCTACTCATGGGATCAATGGTCATTCACCCTCTATAAGGAAGTCATCCAGATAGACGTAACAGTTTCAGTTATTGGAGTGTAACTTAAAAACCGGAAGCATACTCTATCCAACAAAAAAATAACCATCAAAATCGGCTCATAAAGGACGAAGTTATACGCGAACACATATAAAAAACATAACGTATAATTCCGAGTATATTTATTACAAACAATAAAACAAAAAATTAAATACTTCCTCTTTAGATGTCCGTAAAACCAAGTTAGTCACAATATTAACACAAAAAATAAAAATAAAATAATTGTAGGTACCTAAGTACCTACTTTTAAATAAGCAACGACGACTCAATCCTTAATTGTGAGTTGTATTGCTTTTTACAATAAAATCCCGAAATTCGAGCTAAAGCTCACAAAAGGAAGGTCTGTAAAATAGGCTTTAAATGAAAAAGCATAGGGTACTATGATGTAACATTAATTAGAAGTTTGGAAGACAAGATAGATGAAATATTCCACCTCTGTCAAGTCATCTAATTAATGTGTAATCTGCGGCTCTATTATCTGAATCTGTAACATTCATGAAGGTGGTTACAATCAAACGCTTGACTGCAACACAGCTTTGCACCTATCGATGATTTTCCTAATCCGGTTTCAATGGATTTCAATCGCTATAACTACAATGTGAAGTTCGTGTGAACTTTGGCAAGCCGCTGTGTTTACGAAGCTATGACATGTATAAATATTCATAGGCAAACTTGGCTTTCTCGGCCGTACTATAATGAGTTTTTATTTATTTATGTCTATGATTTCTATGAAGGAACTTGTTTTGATATTTTTCCATCTCAATCATTTGTAGTGTTTAAATTTATTAATTATTCAAATTAATGTAGCACCTCGACAAGTGTACCAGTAGCAGCTACAGGTGCCTCTAGATTTCGCGCAAAAGCACAGAAGCATTCTCAATCAGGCTGTTTCGCATAGATATGTTTACTTATGCATTTTGGTTTTACTATTCTTTACCTTAGCACTTTTATTATTTTTTATTTAATTATATAAGTGTTTCAATGACGCCCTAGCGACCTGTCAAGTTAAGCAGAGTTTAAGGCTTTTATAAAAGATGGACAGACGATTGCTCAATAACAATATTATATTAGTTGCAATGTGGTAGTTATTCGTCAGTCTAGTGTTATATTTCCCAATCACTGCCGCTTGCACTCCAAATCGGAATGTGGTTTGCAATTCTACCATTTAGTTAGAGTTTTGTTCCTAATTGTTTAATCTTGTATTGTTCGTTCTTCTTGCTATTTCCAGCTCTGTTTACGGCGTTACATTTCCGGTAGTCTTAGTAATTTAGACCGTGTCTTACTATCGAAAATGAAGGTCATTTTTCCGGCGTATGCATTCATAGCCCATATTTTAATAATGTTCACAAGAATTTACATTATAATCAAAATGTATAAACGTGCAAGTTTGTATGTTTGTTACTCCTTCACGCTCAGACTCAGATTTGCTATGGAGATAGTTTAAACCCTGGATTAACACATAGGCTACGAAAATGCTGATGCCGTGGGATAAGTAAATAATTCTAAAAAGTCTGGTACTTCTTCGTACTTAAGCGGCAGTACCGATTTCGATGACATTTGGTATGGAGATAGGTAAAACCCATAGACTACTATTATTCCGGAAAAGTATAGATCCCGTGGCATAATAGAGGTGGCGGGAAAACCATAATCCACGCGGGTGAAACCGCGGGACGTCACTAGTAAAAAATAAATCACAAGACATACACTTTTCCATGCTAACTTTCTCCGATTTACATCCATTTAAACAGGGGTTGTACTTGTTCCTATTATGATTGAAGTTAGTTCAATCAATGTGATTGAAATCGGCTTACATAATCGCAATTTCATATTAAATCAATGTATCGATTGATATTTTATATGTCAAAACGGGATTCATTTTTTTAAAATAAAAGATATTTTTAAATTCTACAATTATTTAAATAAGAAATATTGATCTGCTTAATTTAGTACTTTTCTCTATTGTCAGTTACTTATTAAAATGCGGGCTGCTTCCAACCCGTCCTTGTGGAAATCAATGGGGGAGGCATATGTCCAGCAGTGGATATCCTATGGTCAGCCATATTTACACATTCACGGTCACAATTATTTTTAATAAAACTTATTGAAAATAATTGATAAAATCTGACATTAATTTCAGCCTAATGGCCGCTGCGACTCCGCTGTAGATGTTGTATGCTGGTGGACCAATTTTGGACGACATCGGCGCATAAATAGGGCTCAATTTAACGAAGAACGCGAATTATGTTGTTCTTTAGGGCAGTAATTGACAGTGGTTTGTCTGCGTAGACTAGAGGTTTCACAAAGCCCCAGAGAATGTAATCGAGCAGTCTTAAGTCAGACAATGACTGGCCGGTTGGCGCAGTTGGTAGCACTCTGCCTTCTGAGCCGGTGGTCCCGGGTTCGATTCCCGGACAAGTTAAACATTTGTGTGTATGAACATGTCTGTTTGACCTGTATCTGGGTGTGTATATGTATATAAGTATATATATATATATATATATATATATATATATATATATATATATATATATATATCAGTCAACATGTTACCATAGTACAGGCTCTGCCTAGTTTGCGACCTGAAGACCTTGTGAATGTTTAAAATATAAATAAATAAAATCTCGGTGACCAGTTGATGTCGCCACCATGGGAGATGATAAAGCCCTCGAACTTCTCATCCAATAAATTTCATGTTTCCCGTGTGTCATGGCAAGTGGCACCGTCCTGTTGGAGTCACATGTTTGTGAGATACATACCATTTAGCCCAGAAAAAAATCCTCATCAACGTCCGATATCGTACGCCATTGACAGTGAGCGCGGCTCCCTGCGCATCTTCGAAGAAATAAGGGCCGATTATATCGACAGACCAAAATCCACACCAAACGGTTACTTTTTCGGAGTGTAGTACTGCAAAAAGTTTCTAGTGTGCACCTGATGAATCTTCCTCGGATTATCGTCGCTCTATGTCCGGAAATTTGGTTTGTTAACAAAGCCGTGAGTATCATCACCTAAGATCTAAAGCCCCATTTTTAAATTTAAAAACAATCGATTGATTTATAAATACTCGTCTTAGCCAGGACCCTTTGGCCCTGGCTACAGTAACTAACCAGAGAATAGATTATATTTAAATCTGATTCCATTGTAATATAAAAACATTCTGTATAATGGCGAATGCTGACCAACATTGGTCCTACATTGTGGTAACCTGAAATACTTTTATTAACGTGCTCCCCGATTGAGGAACTACTAAAAAACATGAGCTAGTACCTCTGGGCAGTACTACAGTACTAAACCATTTATTAGTTTATTCATAAAATTATATACAAAGCCTTTCGTCTTATACTGAGCTATTTCATCTTGTAAGACGTTAGCCTCTGTTCATAATATGCTTTTTACAATAATTACTGACGTACGACGGTTGTACTCAAACTTTTTTGAATTTGTTCCAACCTGTTCGAGTGAACAACACAGCCAGGAAGCCACACGCAGCTATTAAATTCTAAAATACTCCGAAATACTATTATGTAATGGTATTACGACGTCTGGATTCTTAAAAGATTGTATATGACTTGAGAGAAAACCAGATACTTGAGACGACTTTTTACAATATGGTCTATTTGATTGCGGAAGCTCTAGAGCTATCCAGTATGACCTAGGTCTCTTATACTATATACTTCTTCTAATTTAGTAATATTGAGCAAGTGTGATGCAAATAGGCTTTTTGGTAATTATGTAAGTAACAATTTCAACGCGTTGTTGAAGCGTGTAGCGTTTCATGGTAAAACGTCACGACTAAATATGTATTCATGCCAAATTTGGCAGCTATCGCTTTATCAAGATGGCCGCTAAGTGCTGTTGGTAAGTTCGAGCATCCCTATTGAAAAAGCCCCTACGATAATATTATAGTAGCTATTTAACATTAAAACTTAGCAGACCGTTTTATTTATAAATATGTGAGCTCCGTAGGATTTCATTTTATGCTCAGATAGCTTCATTAAAATAACGTACAACAAACTAATAACAATACTACACTATAGCTACTACAAAAATATTTAGCAGTCTATTAGCTGATGCCAGCCTATCGATAACTCCAGTTTCTTGCCGCTACCAGTTAGCAGCGCACTGAGAATGCTATAAAATTGCACCCTTCAATTACAACGCTAAATTAGTTTAGATACTTTTTATTAAACATTTTTTATTTATTTCTATGTATAATCCTGACTATTTTACACTCAGGAACAAGCTCTTAATGTACTTATTACTCATTTTCCAGGAGTGTACGGCACGTTACCCTTTGTGCAAATCTGCCTATTTCCATTCGCCGCCTAGCTAACCTGGCTAACTTGGCTGTCCTATCTGACGAGTATGTGTGTGTATACCCGGGCGATGTACGACAATCCCCGGACGCACTGCGGAGCAACAGAGACCTATAGAGTCGATATGATTATAGGTCCGTAAAGGGCGAAGTATTATTTGCCTAAGCTGGTTTACGCGTCAGTCTTAATAAACACTATTCGTTACATTCAGGTTCGAGTCAGCGATATTACTAGCATTACCTCTCTAGGTTTCTAAGAACCTTCTGTTAACTTATTTAAGCGACTTAGAAAAAAAGAGGTTACTTAATTCGACAGTATATGTGTTTTCTTTTTTTTAGTGTGTGTTCGCGGATAACTTCGTCGTTTATAAACCGATTTATATAATCCTTGTTTTTTTTGATAGTGTATACTTCCGTGGTGGTCCCGTTAAAACTTCATCAAATCGGACAAGCGGTTTTTGAGTTATACTTCAATAACTGAAAAGTGCTTCAAATACCTCGACGATATTATAGTTGCGATTGAAAACATCGATGCACATACACAATCACAGTTGATCCCGTGAGTGGCAAAGACCAAAGGTCAAAAGGGTGAAAAAAAATTTTTTTACCTAAAAATGGAACCGACTTCAACACTCAAAAGTGTGAAATAACTTGTCGAAGTCGGTACCATGTGCACAATATTGTGATGATAGTTACTTTTGTGAATTATCATGGTACCAACTTCAACAAGTTATTTCACACTTTTGAGTGTTAAAGTCGGTTCCATTTTTTGGTAAAAAGAGTTTTCACTATAATATTATTCATATATTCGTATAAGAGTAATTTCTCTATAATTAAATTGTTGAGAAAAAACTCACTTACTTACCTCCATTAGCATTGGACATTGGAATGAATGCTTGTTTGTATGTGTGGTTTGTTACTTCGTCACGCTCAAACGGCTACACCGATTTCAATGAAATTTGATATGGAGATAGCTTAAACCCTGGATTAGCATATAGGCTACCCGGAAAAGTATAGTTCTCGTGGGATAATTGAGGTAGCGGGAAAACCGTAATCCACGCGGGTGAAATCGCGGGGCGCTACTAGTTCACCATATTTCAAAGTAGCAATAATAGCAATAATGGATAAAAGTGAATTAAAAGTAGCAATAATTTTAATTTAAATTAGTCCAGTTTCTTAGGCGTTAAAATGTAACAGACAGGCAAGAGCTACTTTCACATTTACAATAAGAAGCATCATTAACATTCAAGTGAGGTTGTGGTCATATACGCTAAAGTTATAAAGTGTTAAAATAAATGTCAAAAACTTTGTTGATTTTTAATTAAATGTGGTCAAAAGAATAAGGTAATCTTGTACTAATTTTAAAACTTTTACTATAAACTTATAACGTCATTACATAATGTATATGATACTAGCTGACCCGGCCACGCGTTGCTGTGGCCAACACGTGGTAATTATGCTGTTAAAATGTAGCTTATATGACACGTTCGTAGATTTACCATAGAAGCGCCATCTATTGATTACTTACTCAACCCAGTCGAAAGGTATCGACATCTGTTAGAATCATTTGGAGTTAACAGATAATTGTGACTGTAATAAGTGTGCTAATAATTAGCAATAAATTAAAATTGCGACTATAATTTGAGATTTAAACTATCCTATCTCTCAAGTTGGATCGAACTGCACATGGTGTGCGAATTTTATTATAATCGGTTAAGTGGTTTAGGAGTCCATTGAGGACAAACATTGTGACACGAGATTTATATATATTAAGATAGCAGCTGCTCGCGTATAAGCGTACTTTTTAATAATAAAAAAAACACCTATTCAAAGTCGCTATTTCTCTTATATAAGAACTCTAATGTGGGACTCTATTTCTTGGGGTTTTAACGTTTATATAAGTAAACTTATATTTTAATAAGTACAGAAATATATAGTATTTAAATAAGTATATTTCAATACTGAACTGAAAATATATAAAATCGGACAATAAGAAAATCGAACAAAATCAAAACGAAGTCTTAAAAGGTAACTACAAATACAAAATATTTTATTTTAGAAAGTACTACTACAACATGTAATTACTTTATTTATTTATTATTTTCGAGAAACTAACAGCCTTAATTAACAAAGTAAGTATTATTAAATTAAGATTACAAGCAAGCTCATTACAAGTTTCTACTGATAGTAATATATTACATATTGTATGTATTGCTTCCGGGCTGTTTGGCCGTGGTCTATGTGAAACTTTTGTTCCAGACGTTTCGTCGTATCAGTATCAGAGATGACACCGCGAAGGAGAGTTCTACGCTCTTGTCGCCGCCCGGACCTGAACCACTGAAGATGTCGACCGCAGTGATCGACGAAACGTCTGGAACACAAGTTTCACTTAGACCACGGCCAAACAGCCCGGAAGCAATACATACAACATGCAACGCCGGCCGTGAAAGCCTTAGAGTTTACAATATATTACATATTTTTGACGCTATGTAAGATGCGTACATTTGTAGAAGAAGTTTAATAAAGTAATAACACAACAACTGTTAATTTTTATGCATCCACACTAAGCTGAACCTTATGTTTTACGTCGTTGAACCGGTGTGAACCGGTGAACCGTTCACAGTAGTCATTAATTACGTCCACAGTACTAAATTAATTCGTAACAATGTAATCGATCGTTGATAAATACATAATTATGTATATGTCTAGGCTCGTACACGATTAACTGTACCCGACCCTCTGAAATAGCTCGAAAACGATATCACAGATGATAATGATGATGATGATGATGATGCACTTCCTCGTGTAATTCCTATGAATAGATAAGGATGCAAGATCCTTTGTATCCTTTGCATCATTTATAGCTAAGTAATCCTACTAATATTATAAATGCGAAAGTTTGTGTGTATGTGTGTGTGTATATATGTATTTTTGTTACCCCTTCACGTTCAAACGGCTACACCGATTTCGATGAAATTTGGCACGGAGATAGCTGGATTAACACAAATGATTATTTTCATCATCACCACCATTATAATATATTTTTGATCACCACGCGGGTACAACTGCGGGGCGCAGCTAGTATAAAATATGTGTTGTCTTTTTGTGTCTTTTGTCTGCTAAAGTAATATTAATGAATAGTTCTACAGATGCTATGTGTCACGTCATACGTCACCACGTCATCAAAAAGGTGCTGATGCTATGTTATGCAATCGAAAACACTTTTTTTCACTCATACTCTTATATTTTTAATGGGTAGATAGATGCCTTTCTTATAAGCCTTATGATATTAATTCCGGATCTCATTAAAATGTGAAGTTTCAAAACGAGCTAGGGAGAGAACTTTTTTGGGATTTCTCTGCGAAACTAGTCGAGTTAGAAAAGTCGATTACTTATTCAGGTTGGATATAGAATGACTTCACAAAGTTAACCATGCATTTTCATCCAAATTAAACTTGTATACATAATTTCAACTCAATTGGTTGAAGCTTCAAAATAATATAGCAAGTACACAATACACACATTCCAAGTAAAAAAAATTATAAAAGCTTGTAAAAAAAGCTTTATCAAAGATGATTCTTTATTATTGCGTTCTTAATGAGTATGATTGATATGTATTGAGTATTCGATGAGCGTGACGGATGAGAGTAACTCTCTAGGCAGGCTGAACGCGGTTGTATCGTAGTATAAAACAAATAAATTCAACCCAAACTGTCACTTATGTGAGTCTGACATGGAATTGGTAGTTTTTTTAATATTGTTTTAGCTCCGCGTTCCATATGCATTATGCAAAGTTATTTTCAAGGTTTGTTGCATTAAATAGTGGGTATATATTAAAATCATAGGTCGATACTTCCTACGAAAAATTAATAAAATATAATATACTAGCGGTCCGATCCGGCTTCGCACGGGTAAAAAATTTGAAAATTAAAAATTATAAGAATCCTCATTTTTTCGAAAATATAATATAGCCTATGTTACTCAGGGTGAATGTAGCTTTCTAATGGTGAATTTTTGAAATTGGTGCAGTAGTTTTTGAGTTTATTCATTACAAATATACTTACATGCAAACCTTTCCTCTTTATAATATTAGTAGTAGACTGTAAGACATTTCATGAGAACATTATTTTGACATTTATCATACTAATATTATAAAGGCGAAAGTTTGTCCATCGTTAATATGTTTGTTAATCCTGCACGTTGAAATGGTTGAACGGATTTCACCATTTTCACATAAGTGACAGTTTGGGTTGAATTTATTTGTTTTATACACAAATAAATTCAACCCAAACTGTCACTTATGTGAGTCTGACATGGAATTGGTAGTTTTTTTAATATTGTTTTAGCTCCGCGTTCCATGTGCATTATGCAAAGTTATTTTCAAGGTTTGTTGCATTAAATAGTGGGCATATATTAAAATCATAGGTCGATACTTCCTACGAAAAATTAATAAAATATAATATACTAGCGGTCCGATCCGGCTTCGCACGGGTAAAAAAATTGAAAATTAAAAATTAAAAGAATCCTTATTTTTTCGAAAATATAATATAGCCTATGTTACTCAGGGTGAATGTAGCTTTCTAATGGTGAATTTTTGAAATTGGTGCAGTAGTTTTTGAGTTTATTCATTACAAATATACTTACATGCAAACCTTTCCTCTTTATAATATTAGTAGTAGACTGTAAGACATTTCATGAGAACATTATTTTGACATTTATCATACTAATATTATAAAGGCGAAAGTTTGTCCATCGTTAATATGTTTGTTAATCCTGCACGTTGAAATGGTTGAACGGATTTGTATGAAATATGGAATGAAGATAGTTTATACATTGATATAGGATAATAGAGGTCGCGGGAAAACCGTAGTCCACGCGGGTGATACCGCTGGGCGCAGCAAGTACAAACTCAGGATTTAATTTTAGGTGTTTGTCTATTAATATTAATATTATGCACCATGTAACTTTTGCTAATAAATACTTTAACGCCGCGCCATATAGCAGAACATACTGACAACCCTGTACATAGACATTCTAATAATAAGACACTATAACTCATGTTTCTGTCCAGGGCTATCATTGTTTTATTCATCAATCCCAATAATTTTTTGGTTCATTGTAGTCTCTCTTTGGTATTATAACTAGGCTTCAGCTGGGTTACTCTTGAACTCAGTTTCTATGTGAATCCAATTCAAATCCAAATTAGTACCAATCTCACTCAACATCATTTTGTATTTTTGTCAAATTCCATTGAACTCGACTCCAATCGTGCAAAATTTTGCGTTGAAGAGTATCAATCATCGAAAATACAATTAACGAGAATGGAATTTCAAAAGTAAGCCCGCAGATCTTTGAATATCGGCGTGGAATAGCATACCTGTTTTCTATCCGATATAATTCAAAGGATGTGCTGGAATTACCTATTTTAATTTCACCATCCCCTTTCTACCACCGATCGACTCGACGTAAGGCAATGCGCCATCGCTACATGTTAGATATACCACATATAAATACGAAGCATTTTCCTTCCACTTTCTTATGCGTATTACCAAGAAATGGAACTCGTTGCTTGAGTCTGTGTTTAACGATGCACAATCCTAATTCTTCAAGTCACGACATTCTAGACTTGCGTGCTACATCCTAGACCACGTCATCACTTAAAATCAGGTGAGACAGTTGTTAAACGCAAGCTTATAATATTTAAAAGCAACCATCATGTACAGGCGAAACTTCAATTCAAAGCCGAATATTAGCAGAAGTTTGGTTTCAATAACTTTAACTGATAAATAATCATTTCATTTTAATTCAACGTCACTATAAGCGTACCTAATGGAGCGCCTTACAATAGTCCATATTGTACATTGAATAATACACTACATTTCACTTATGTGTAGTGTCAATAGAAACTTATTAATTTAAAGTAAGCTTTTATGTTGGCTGTAATATTTCTGATAGTGACCCCACCGAAAATTCCATTTCAGTTTCGGTTTCGCCCAGTTTAAGCCTTCGTTTCGGTTTTTTCCAAAAAATGGCCGAAAATTTCGGCCGGACTGAAACTCGAATGTTCGTAAATTATCGTGGTCGTTCGGCCGAACGACTAACTTCGCGGCTGACACGTGCTCGGACGCCGCGCTGCCGCGCCGCGCCCCGCGCCGTGCCCCGCGCCGCGCCCCGCGCCTATAAAATATAATTGTTACTTAAATGATTGTCTTATTGTTTTATTTAGCACTCCACTGTCCGTATATATAAATATATATGCAAATAATTGTGTAAAAACAATACACTAGATATCAGTATACAATTTTAATATGTTGTAAGTTTGTATGTTTCAGGTTGGTTTCGGTTTTGGCCAAAACTGAGAGCCTGATCGAAAGTTTCGTTTTCGGTTCCGGCTGAAAACCCTGTTTCAATCGGACACTAATTTCTGTCCGAATTATTTCCGTTTCCAAATCGGCTGCTCCATTTTTGTCTATTTTGCTTAATCAATACATTTTTCGCCATCAATTTCTAAATTTTTACTCCTATTACTGTTTTACTTATGAGTGTAACCTTATTGGACGGGTACTCCCTTGAGGTCGTCATCGTAAATTGCTAAGGCCTCGTTCTCGAAGGGTTTTTTATATTAGATCCCTATTGAAGTATTCTGGCATGAAAGTACATAAGCGGATTCCCTTAAGGAGCGGTAATGGGCTATGAAGGGCTGTATCGCTGTCATTGGAGCATGATTGTAAGCATTGTCTTCAACTTGCCTGTGTAACTTATTCTGTGTTGCTTTAAGACCTTGTACTTGTGAACATTATGGTGTAACAAATATTTTTAATTTCCCGGGGACCAGTATACCCACATACATACATTGCGCCGCGACGACGTCGCGTCGCTGGACCGAATGCCGGCCGCGCGCGTTATTATTTTGTCGCGCGAATATTTTTATTGTCATATTGTGATATCTTCTAAGAAACTTTATCTGTATTAAATATCCGTTCTAACAGATATTTTTATTTAGATATCGATATAGCTTATTCAACCCATATGGTATTAACCATATGGGTTGAATAAGCTTCGCAAAAAAACATTGTTGTCATTAATTTTAATAGTAAAAATGTTTATTGTGAGTTATCCGTCGGAGATAGACGGATCTTATGGCCAGACTTTTTTATAGAAATTGATATTTTCTTTAATTATTCTCGTACATTGTCGGAGATAGACGGATCTTATGGCCAGACTTTTTTATAGAAATTGATATTTTCTTTAATTATTCTCGTACATTGTCGGAGATAGACGGATCTTATGGCCAGACTTTTTTTATAGAAATTGATATTTTCTTTAATTATTCTCGTACATGGTTCTGTTCTATCAATAGTTTTAGTAGCGCATGCGATGAAAGACATTTTATGACAAATTATTTTACACCTTCAGATACATTATAATGTAATAATAGTTGAATTCATTCAAATTTTAGCATCCCTAATTAATTCTATAAATAATGTTACTCGGTGAAGAGGTAGCTTTTTAACGGTGAAAGTTTTTTTTTTTTTCATATTATAAGTTTGCGTTTGACAAATGTGTGAAAAAAAAAATTTGAACAAAGTGGTTCTAACAGAAGAATTTTTAAGATCAGTCGAGTAGTTTTTGAATTAAAACGTAACAAACAAATCAAATCAAATTTTTTTATTACAGATCAAATACAAACCAAACACATTTATTACAAAAACATTAATCAACCCTATGTAGTGCCAGGAACGTAGTTTTGCTGAGGGCCCCAAACTAGGCTAAGCCTGTATCTTGGGCACCCGTTGATATTATTAAGTCGCTGTTTCCCATCGTAGCCTGTATCTGTTTATGTACCGCTTCTTAATCATGCAATATTACAATGAACATCTTTAATATAAATAAATAAAATAAAATAAAGAAATTATTATCTGACCAGCCTAACATTAAAATATTTGGTTTATCCAGTGAACCAGACAACACCATTGATATGACTTGAAGGAAAATAGCTATAATCATATATAAATATTGATATAATTTGGTTGATATATATATTGATATGATATAAATATTTCATATAATTTGGAAGACATAAGTTATGATTGATTCAAGTTGCCCTTAGGAGTGTGTGTGCCGGGACAGATGTGTGTGTTGAGGGTGTGTGGGAGTTTGTGTGAGTGTGTTAAAGCGGAGTGTATGTAGGTATGCGTAAATTACAAGGGAGGAGATTTTGTGTAATACACAGCGGAAATCTACGAATCGCAAGATATAACAAGTCTTTCCAATTCACCGTAAGTCAGAGACATGAGCCATTTTTTAATTTTTTTAAACAAACAACTCCTCTTTATAACATTAGTTTAGATGTTCACCCAGACAAAAGTTCTGAGGTAATACAAATAAAAAAAATCAGTGGAGTTTAGAACTGCCTCCTTTTTTGAAGTCGATATTTCCTAATATTACTATGGCCATACGTTACAAATTGAATTAGGTACTTATATCAACTTCTGTCATTCGATAATATTAATTCCACTACAACTAAGTCAAATGTCCTACTTCACTTATAATAACTCTCTTCTATACTTACTCGTCATAATATTAGTGCATACCAACATCTGTATCTAGTCTGCAATATTGTTTTTTTTAAGCAAAGATTTATAATGTATTCAGTAAAGATAAGTATTTTTTACCCTGAACTAACTCACGGCCCCGATTCTCCTGTAAGCAGTAATTTTTGTTGTCATTTGTTTATTTCTTTCTAGAAGGTTCATTTTCGATAGTCTTATTATTTACTGTGAGTTTGAAATTGCTACGACCATAAATAACGAAGTTTCGTATAAACTTACAACACCTATTTTGCACCTATATGAGTTGAAATTTCGAAAATCCTTTTAATGCACAGTTACTTCATGAGGCATTTATGGAAAATATCATGTTTCTAGACCCAGCCGTTTCAGCTGTGCGCTGATTGATCAGTCATTGGGTCAGTCAGTCAGTGAGTTTCTTCTTGTATACATATAGCAGATAGATAGTCCTGGGTATGACAATTCTACGAACACATCGCTCATAGATTGTAAATAAATTGTCGTTTTTGCTATTCTACTTGGAGTATAATTGAAATGGATATAAAGATCTAATTTCTACCGCAATGCAATTACTTACAATGCAAACGAGATACAATGATTATTTTAGCGGAATACAGGAATTCCGCTAAAATAATAATTTTAGCGTAATCAGAAATATCAGGAATATTTCTGATTACGTTTCTTTCACATGTAATGCAATAGTATTGCTTATGAATTGTTTGTCTGAATAAATAGGAGAATTGGCACCCTGAACTCATGCGCTCAAGATATCTCACTCACGGGACATATCACTAAGGTGCAAAAGAGTTCTACCTTAGCTAAAATTATTATTGTTACCGTACAAAGGACATATTTTGACATTGTAGTCACATATTGCTGGAATAAAAGTCACGAATTTATTGGAATCGGGGGCGTCAGCCACAGGTGCGTCGACCACTAAGCCTCGAACCCAGAATTAAAACTAAATATTGTTTATTAATATCTCTTAAGTTACATAATCTCGCGAACTTTCATACTACACAGGAAAATATCAAATGTGTGCATGAACATGTCTGTTTGACCTGTGTCTGGGTGTGTATATGTATATAAGTATATATATCTCAGTCGTCAGGTAAGCATAGCACAGGCTCTGCCTAGTTTGGGACCTGAAGACCTTGTGTGAATGTTAATAAAAAAAAAAAAAAAAGTTATAGATACGTCCTAATTTAGTCAGTCCTTTGACCTTCGCCGTAACGAGGCCGCACCCACGACCCGGTCGGCTAACCTAGATCCGCTATATACTAAATGATTATTTACTGTGGAACACACTTTCTATATACTTATCGTGTTTTTAGGTTTCTTTATCGTTTTGTATACTCTTGTAATGCTTACCGTCAGGCCTACATACATGCGTGCATAACGCCATGTCTGATTCCCGGTGGAGCAGACCGAGATCACAGATTTCCACATGCAGCGATACTGGCATCTACTCTTGCTTCCTTCACTCTCATAAGATTTATTTCACACCGGTATGTTTAGGTACGAGGACTTCATATATGGCTAATTCACCCCTTTTATATGCCTACACATAAAGTTTTAAGCCACCTCACTTCCTTTTTCGAATGAGGCATGTGTTGCCAATACTCACCACGCTTGGCAGGCCGTTTGGCATACACACTTTCCTTAAACTGCACAACTTCAGATATTATTTTAGTCATGTTTTACGGCGTTTCCCCCACGTTTTCTGATCTTGCATAATATCTCATGTATTATGTTTTATTTTATTTATTCTACAAAATAGTTAGGTAATATTACTTATAAAAAAGAATAAAGTAAACTAACGTAATATTATTTTATTATACAACAAAATAACCGAAAACACCAGGTTTGCTGTAGTCTTCGCGTTGCAGTGCGTACTTTTTCATGTTCTGATATAGTATAAAAAATCTCGTGTCACGGTGTTTACGGTCGCACTCCTCTGAAATGTCTCGACTAGGGCTGTTGATATTTTTTAAAATATTGGATTTTCGATATATCGATATTTTTAAATATATCAATATCGGAGTTCGATAATTCGAAAAAAAATATCGATATTTCGATATATGGGTTTTTATATAAAAAAAAAACTCGTAAGTCAGGCTTTAGCTCTAAAATTTGTAAAATTATACCTGGTATTTTTCAAAAATAGTTTTTTATTTCTAACTTTTGATTAATAAAAAAAAATAAAAAATTATTGAGTGTCGGCTAACTTAATTTTCATAAATAAAATACGGTGTTTTATGTTACGTGTGTGCTTATGTTTACGATGGTTTTCGAGATGAAATAAATTACGAAAAAAAAAAAAATATTTAAAAAAATATCGAACATCGATATCGACATTTCAATATCGAACTATCGATATATCGTCCAAAAAATATTAGTAATAAATATCGATATTTCGAAATAATAATATCGATATTTTATCAACAGTCCTAGTCTCGACTACCGTCTCACCGTCCTAAGGGGTGGAGACCCCACATTAAATGGCAGAACAACGTTTGCCAACCACTTTATTTTTAATATAAGTAACAAATTGTATACAACAGATATACAATATTTATCTTCGCCAGGAAGCAAGTATTCCCTATGCATACAAAACAATCAGATAACGTACCAAACTTCATAAGTCTTACGCAGTTTACTTATTCATAAAAGTCAAAAGTCACAAGCAAAAATCGCAGGCATCAGTGGCCTTTGAACGTCAATAAAACTATGAATTTATAAAGAAAAAAAAAAACGTCGTGCTCCACATTGAGAAGCAGCTGCATGAAACTCGAAGGCCATTGGTTTTCTTTTTAGTTGTGTTTACAATAATTTTATTGCTGTTATTTATTCACTGATATACATATTATACATCAATATGATGACTTGGCAGAAGTGCAACCTTCCAAGAATCTTTGTCTTCTTAATAATGTCTTACATCATAGTATGCTTTCTTAATTAAAACATTTTTGAATGAATTTTCTTTCTGTAAGGTCTGTCATAATTTCTGTGAGTTTATTGTTAAAACGAATGCAGTTCCCTAAGGAAGTGACTAGTCTTTGATAATGCAATGCTGTCTGCACCAATCAAAATTATGTGAGAATCTCGGACCAATTCACAATTTTTGCCTGCAAATTTGTGATTGAATACTAGATTTTGGTGAAAATCTCGGATAATTTGGCTGGCGCAAGTAACAACAACTAGTCTTATAGGCTCACTTCTATAAGACTAGTTGTTGTTACTTGAGAATAAAAAAAATAGTATGTAGTATGCTATTAAGTAGAGTAAGTAGTATGTCCAGCAGTGGACGTCCTATGGCTGAGATGATGATGATGATGATGATGATGATGCTAGTAAGTATGCAGTTACTTGCAATAAAACATTAGTTCCCCGGGGGTCCGTACTACGTTTTCTCGGTACCTTTGCGTATGCCGACGACAACACAGTCGTAGAGTTACTCTAGTTCTCTCTCTCTCAGCCATGTCCGTCCACTGCTGGACAGAAGCCTCCCCCATATACAGGGGATTTGCCAATACTAGCCACGCTTGGCATGCGGGTTGGCGAGCGCAGTATGATTTCCAATCCTCAGAAGGTGCTGCTGCCCACCTCCTGGTACGTGGTCCCTTAGCCGACTCTTACGGCACCCGCGGGAAGAGATGGGGGAGTACTATTCTAGGCCGGTACTACCACGGCCATTATTCTACCGCCATTATTCTATCTACTGCCGTTACTCTAGTAATTTCTCTGAATAAAGGTTACTATGTCTAAGCTGTGTTTATATTGTGTTAGTAGTTTGAAGGCATAACTAACCCTAATAAGTGGCAAACTTTTCTTAAGCGTAAAAATAATCTAGGAGTTGATATTTCGAAAAAATCAATATATAGAAATTTTAAAAAATTCGAATTATTTTCGAATTCTTAAAAAAAAAAGATTGTGAAGTAGTGGAATATAATAGGGGTATATCTAGTGCACCTACTAGATATACCCCTGTGTGCACAAACTTAGTTTTGATACACGGTACTAAAATTCTACAATAAATCTTATATCTTGAGATCTTTGTGTAAGTAAGGACCTATTTAGTAATAAAAATAATAGGTGCCTATAAGCAATTAAAACCTGTAAGCACTAAAAAAAAATTTTGCTCGTGTTCTGTACCGAAAAATGCCAATAAATGATCATTGTCTATAGACAAAATTAAAGTGTGTGAGACAGCTGATTTGTTTTGACGAATTTGAAAAATGAACAAAAGTTATTTGATATGATGTTAAAACAAGGCCATAAGAATATTTTATTTTGGTATGGGACTGTAATCGGCTGTATATACGGTCATTTTATAGGAATTATAATAAAGACGGTATGACAATGTTAGTGAAACTCTTGTTCAACTAAACTAAATTAAAATTCTGTAAGATATGAGATAAGATGGATACTTATATGGTTACGATAAAGTCTAAATCAGTATGACACTTATCCATAACAGCACTAAAATTAGATGTATTTATTAAAATTGAGGGTGGTTTTACGTAAAATAAGTCGCCACTTATTTGGTGCCCACTAAAACTACCCGCAATTGCCGGAAATTGAATAGAACTCGTCTTATATTAAGGGTAGAAGCACTATATGGAGTTATACGAAATTGAATTTTAGCGTAAATATAATACGAGCTATTTCATTATATTATAACTACCTCAATCGATCCCACATTTTAGATGTTGAATTTTTATTTATTTTATTAAAACCTGAATATAACAAAAATAGTAATTACATTTTAAAAAAAACTTTTTTATATACGCGTGGATTTTCCGTAACTCTGTTATCCCACGGGAACCATAGTTTTTCGAGATAAAAAGTAGCCTATGACCGCAGCCAGGTTCTTGAAAAAGGACAAAGGCTACTCTTTCTATGTCATAATTCATCTAAATTAGTTCAGCAGTTAAAGCGGGAAATCTTAACAGAGATACTGTACAGAGGTATCTACTTATATATTTATAATATCATTGGGTATTTTTGTATCCAAGAGGAACCATACATTTTTTCTGGATAAAAAATAGCCTAAATGTGTTATTCTAGGTTATAATATAAAGTACCTACATACCGAATTTTATTCAAATATATTGAGCGGATAAGGCGGGAAGAGGTAACAAACACACACAAACTTTCGCGAGTATTAGTGTTATTAGTATTCATAAAATATTACATTACAAACTGATAATATCCACTTTTTACCCGACTGCGAAAGAAGGAGGGTTATGTTCTTCGAGTTTATCAATGTATGTATGTATATTTCTTTGGCACGCCCTAGAGCCTAAACAGCTAATTGTATTTTTATGTGAGTGGTATCAATAGATTCGCCTTGGTCGTGAGAGTGACACTGGGTACATCAAAATTAAAAAAATAAAAACAATATGAAGGATTTATGGCGCCAGAATGTATTATCAAGAAAATTAAATGTTTTCAAAACACATCGAGTGTGGTATCAAAATAAAGGATTTTCAACGGTGTTTACGAATATATATAGAACTTATATGTTTGTATGCTAATAATAGTGAAATATAAAGTAACGCAAATTGCTGCGGGGTATCGGATTAGAAATTGTACCCTCCCTGTCTTTCCGTGAGTGACGAAGAGTCGGCTAAGGGTTCACAAACCAGAAGGATGGGCAGTCGTGGCTTATGTGGGTCACATTTTATACTGCGCTCGCCAACCCGCCTGCTAAGCGTTGCGAGTATTTGCAAACCCCACCCAATATGATTGCACAAAATTTGACCCCCAGTCTCCGACAGCACCGCTAATGCTGGCTCTGGTAGCGGCCAGTGTAATGGTGGAGCATGGGGTGCTAAGAATCCTCGGCAGATGCCCGGCTACCACTCCATCTATATCTATCTGGCCCTGGTAACACACAACATAACGTTTTTGTTGGTATACGAGAAAATTGTCATTGAAAGTTACTTTGGGATATCCAAGGGTTATGTGAAATCCATAGAGAGGGTGAGGACACCATAACCCTTAAATCCAGTACTTAACTTACTCTACTACCGGGAAGGAAAAACCGGTAGTAATCACCGCCTGGCAAGAGGCACATTGAATATTAATGTTAGATTTTAGAGGCCCCGTTTGATGAAATCCAAACGCCAGCCTCAAAATGTCAATATTCAGAACCTCGAGAACTTTCAACTTGAGTTATCCAATCGTTTTGCTTGCCTTGAATACTTTACATCGGTGGACGAGACCAACAACAGTTTGTAGAAAATGTCCACGCAGTGGGGTCTAAGTTCTTCAAACCCCGCCGTACAAATAGACCTGAAAAACTCTTCAGCTTCGAACTCGACCTCATGGCTGAAAGACGCTCGTTGCAACTGCAATCATCTAATGATGCTGCGTTATATAGGTAGCTCAATAGACGAATATAGAAGTACTTGCGATACGACATCCGTACCTTTAATACAAATCGTATTAAAGATACGATCGAACGGAGGAAAAGCTCCAAGTTATTTGGAAGAGACAGGTCTGAGCAAAGCCATATGACTAAGCTGAAGAGAGATGATGGCAGTATAGCGTCAATCAAAGCAGAGATGCTTAGAGAATAGAAGGATTCTATGGACAGCTATACTCTTCGGTCGTGAAACCTGTTGCCAGCTTGGCCAAAGATCCTAGAGCCAAGCCAACCCGACACAATACCGGAGACATCCCGGTCTGCCCACCGAGCAGGTGGATAGACCGCCGCCTTCAACGGGTCCTTGTGGAAATCAATAGAGGAGGCCTATGTCCAACAATTGAAACAAGTGAAGAATAGCAATAATTAATGATTGTTATAATCTTATTCATAATCAGATATGTGCATTAAGATAACTCTTTAATATATGTTTTTATGTCCCAAGTATTTATTTTTATTTAATTAAATATAATGAATAAATAAAAAGTAGCTATAATAAGAAAGTTTGATTCTATGACGTATTTATTGTTGAAAATATTATAACTATCTTTGCTTTGAATTTTGAAGTTCATGACAACATACATGTAGTAATGATTAACATAGAGACACATTAAAAGTAACTAACTACCAAGATAAGGGTGTTAGCACGCCCAGTTTGGTGGCTAGAGCCGCAAATTAACTATAGACCTACTTTAAGGTTGAATAAATAAATTGATATTTAATCATTTTATTCCAAATTTTGTTCTGTTCGAAGCTCGGTCTTTGGCTACCAAGCACCTTTTTGCTAAAGGTACTTGAAAACTAAAAAGAATGAAATAAAATTATTTATTTTGGTTTTGAAAGATCTTAGTTGACAGTGTTCACAAACGCAGTTGGAGGCATTACACGCTCACTACTTATCATTTTGTTGGTGGTATAGGTAGAGCAACAAAATCGAAGAGTGAGCAGATAATGCCTCCGACTGCGTTTGTGAACACTGTCAACTAGGATCTATCAAAACCAAAATAAAATATGGAAATTAAAATCTTGTTTCTATCTTTTTAGTTCTTCAATTCATTTAATAAAGATGGCAGGTATTGACGCAGTCGGGTTTTTTGGTTTTTTAAATCATATTTTTTTTGTTCTCCTTCCGGCACTGTACTTCTCTCAGAGCTCACTAATTTGCATGAATTGAAAAATCTATTGCTTGCCATTGCTATTGATTGCCAAAAAAAACCCACTAATTAACTAAGAATTCAACAAAATAAATTTTCTCATATCTATGTCATATCAGCGGTCCTTTGGAAAACACTATCGAGATTAGAATGAAAGCTCTCATCTTATTAGATTATAAATTTAAATTAGAAAGTTTGACGGAGAATAAACGTACAAGTCCAGAAGCATATAATACCCCCCTACAATTAATACTTAGGTAAATAATTGTTGAACAGTGATCACACACAAGCGAGACAGAGTTTTTTCGATTTTCGATCGTTTTTAGGCTGGCTACATCCTGGAACCCAGTGATTGGTAAATGTCGTGTCGCGGCGGTTTATACATTAACAAAAACAAAGATACTGTTAGTGTTTTGTGTCGTGGCAACCCTGTGCTTTTGTAGTGCTGTGACAGCCCTATATGTTAACAAGATCAAGAGCGGGTAGTTTAAGAAACTATGCACTCTCTCCGAAATTGTCACCCGCATTCTCCAGTTTTCTCGTCATTAATGCAACTTGGTTCAAACGTCGAGGTAAGTAAATTACTATACGTTTTTAACGCGATCAACCTCTGTTCTATTTATTAACAATTATATGTACTTATCGTTAGCTTTAGATATCGTAGATATATACATATAATAATAATTAATTATTAATGAATAGTTTAGAGTAATTTTACTAACTACTACTAACTACTAACAAACTTATGCGTTGAAATCTTTCCCTTGCAAAATCGCGACGCATTTGAAAATAATTAAAAGTATTCGTATATCCAAATCGATATTGTTATTTTTACACAACAATTAATTTCCTACGGTTTTCATTTGTCTCGATTAGCTAAGTACGTACCTAATGTAGTTAATCGATTGCATTTGTTTTTTGTTTCGCAATTCGGAATTCGAATTAATCGTCGCTTTTTCTTTTTGTTGAAGGCCAGTTGCCTTGAAAAATCGCATTGAGTTACTATTGTATATTTACTGATAACTGTTATATAATTTGTGACATAGACATATAGGTTTACATAGTAGTACACTTAGTATTTAATTTTTTTGATCTTAACGTTACCATCGACATTACCACTTTGAAGATGCGATAAAATAAATAATCTCGAACAAAACAGAAGAAACTTAATGTATAGTTGCAGACATTGACAGTTTTGAAGCCATGATAGCTCAGCGGTATGGGGGCGTCGGCTGCCATACTAACGGACGCTGGTTCGATTCCTACACACGGCTTGTGATTCTGGTGAAGGTAACACCGTTATCAAATTTCAGAGTATCGTGGTAGGGTACGCCTGGCTAACTACGACCGTCAAGTTTGAAAATCTGTCACTAAACACATAGAGTGTTCAGGCAGCAGCCCTTCAGAGCCAGTAAACATCTAGGTTTAGTGTGATTACATCTTCGAGCACATCGTCTCGTCTCGTCAAGTTAGTGATTTTTTAATCTTTATAATTCAGTATGTATGAGATAAGATAACATTATTATTGAGTAAACGGGAGCGTTTTCATCGTTCAGCACGGATACAAAACGTTGAATTGTCTGAAGTTTTTATAAGTTATTTAAAACTATACATATATGTAGTTTAAAAAAACATATAGGCCACTTTTAATACATTAAAATGTATCATTCCAGTGGGATAATTTAGGTAACGGAAAACAGTAATCCATGAGACCATGTTTTCACCCGAAACTGCAAGGCTCAGCACAGCAAATATATAATGACTGTTTTGGGGTTCTCTGCTGTTTCTGAACAATCTAGTAATTAATATATTTTACTTACAAATTTTTAGGATTTCGGGACTTTTATTTAAAATAAAATCAAGCCATATGTGATTAAAATTTTATGAGTAGTGAAAACATTTGTACATTATTACGCATGTCATAATGACATAATTATGTGAGAAAACTATTAAGCTGGACCAGACATGTTTTAGCAAGATATTACGTTGCGTTGAGACGTAGATGTTACGTTAACCGTGCATTCCACTACGAAAGAGAATCGATTAATCGACAGCCGATCCATAAAGATAATTGGCTGTGATTTTCTGGTCGATGAAAGTAGGTTCCAGAGCCTTGAACAAAGTTTGAACTAGAGTTGCTTGCCTGCCTGACAGTTTTCTATGAAATACATTTTTAAAGCGATGCTAGCTCAGCGGTAAGAGCGTCGACTGAAGAACTAACGGACGCTGGTTTGATTACCAATAACAGCTTGAGCTTCCGGTAATAGTAACACCGTTATCAAATTCCCAGCATGGTGAAAGGGTACTTTTCGAGTAGGTATCTGCCTGGCTAGCTACCAGCCTCAAATTTGAAACACATGCGTTCAGGCAGTAATCCTTGAGAACCAGTAAATATTCTAGGTCTAGCGTGATTACATCTTCGATCCCTTTGTCACTCACCATCATGTAAGATAGAGTGGTCGTACGCTAAATCTATACATTGTTTAAAAAAATACATTTCGCCAAATTTGCATTGGGATAACTTAATTCCACCATCGACATCATCGATTGACCAGACGGGAGGCAATTCTCCACCTACGTGATATATATGGGCCAAGACGTGATACGTAGATGTTAAATAAATTATTAACCTGCCGCAGTGTCCTTTTCATCTAAAAGGCACTATTTACCAACTACTATCAGTTATACCAACTGCTAAATCAATAATAATTTATTAAAACAATATATCGCTACATACTTACTACTATGCCTTGCATTTCCCTAGGCCCACTTAAATCCATTGTATAGATCCATTAAGGGATCTTTTTGCACCTTTAAGTCCACTTTATTCATTTAAACATAATATTAAGTAGAGCCACTGAATTATAGTAAACTCAGTGAGTAGAGCGGACTTTTTAAAACTAACTCTCTTCTTCTTCTTGTCCTTATCCCACACTCGGTGGGGTCGGCACATCATGTTTTCCTTTTCCATTCTCAACTAACATGTGTCTGATTTAATCATTCTTTGATCAATAGGTGGTGAAACTCACTTTGAAGATGTTATTCCCGCTTTTATAACTCTAATATCAAGAATCCTGATACTGCTTGTGCACTAACTTAAATCTGTTAAATTTCATAAAAACCCGATATTATTTCGAAAGTTTTCATTATAGAACGTAAGTTCCGCCTAAATGACGTTAATGCATTGGACCATAAAACTCTACATAAAGTTGATCGAAAGAATCTTTTGGTAGGTATTGTATTGTTTAGAAATAATTTGAATATATATTTATTCGTCTCAGCAATTAGAGATCCACTGCTGGACATATGCCTCCCCCATATAGGGGGGATTTGCCAATTCTCGCCACGCATGCAATCTAAAAAAATTACGTTAAAAAATTTGTATGCTTAACTGAAAATGATTAGTTTGAAAGATCATTTAAAGCGTTCAACTACGTGAGTCCTAGTCGGTTAGTTACATTACGATCATTTAATGTTCAAAAGTTATTAGGCATAAGGTAGCAAATGGCACCAAAGATCTGAACCCTTGCCCGTTTTGCATATTTTTCATATACCTACATCAGATATCTACCTACGCTAGGCGTCTATTAATTCATCAGGCCTAAGTATACTTTTAGACAAAGTTGTTTTACTTGTGAAAGGTTCGTAGTCGAAAAGACTAAAAAATACTCGGATAAGCGAATAAAAATGCGAACAGTTGTGTACGTCTCTGTAATCTGTTGACATAGTAACCCTCGGCCAATTTGGATACAGATTGGTACATACGACCCCTACTACAGGTGTTGGAACACATGGTACGATTTATACTTGAAATCCTATGCTTTCTTTTTCATATGTTGCAAATAGCACGTTGTACGCTGTAGTTCTCGTTGTGAATTTAGGCGCACGCCGTGCTGAGACGAATCTCAAAACAAATACGGATACGCCGAGTTTGCACAGCTGTTACGCATATTCCATCTTTTATGAGAATGTTTGTGTAGTTGAAGTTCTCGTCGTCTAGTTTTCCACATACTAGCTGTAGTTAGAGATCTGAAAGTTACACATATGTATAAACCAGCTCGTCTATTTCATTACTCTGATTCTCTACATGATGGTTTGGTCAAAGTTGAAGCGATGATAGCGGTGGGGTGGGAGCGTCGGCTGTCAAACCGTCGGACGCTGGTTCCATCCCCACCGACTTGAGCTTCGAAACACCGTTATCGAATTTCCAGCATGATGGTAGGGTAGGTACTTTCGAGTTATCGCCTGGCTAGCTACTACCCTCAAGTTTTAAAAACTGTCACCAAACACATAGTGTGTTCGTGCAGCAGTCCTTGAAGCGTTCTAGGTCTAAAGTGATAACATCTTCGATCACATCGGCACTGACCATCAAGTGAGATAGTTGTCAAACGCTAAATCCATACAGTATAATAAACAAAGCTTGAGATGCCGATTAACGTAACATCGTTACCGTATCGACTTCTCAGCATGGTGGTAGGGTACTTTCGAGTACCTACCCACCTGGCTAGCTACCACCCTCAAATTTTAAAAACCGTCACCAACCACATAGTGTGTTCAGGCAACAGTCCTTGAGAGCTAGTAAGCATTCTAGATATCATCTTCGACTACATCGTCACTGACCATCAAGTGAGAGAGTGGTCAAACGCTAGATCTATACAGTATAAAACATTTTTGACAATATCACCCCCGTAGGGCAGATTACATACCTTTACAACCCTACTGTATGGATGTATGTTTCTTACCGTTTCACGTCTAAACGGCTGAATGGATTTGGATAAAATTTGGTATGGATACCTTGGATTAACAATTATGCAAATATTTTCATCATCACACGATTCAGAATTAAACCGTATACAATTCATACACGCGTTCAAGTCAGTTTGAAATTGTTGATTTTAAATTTATAGACATCATAATCATTATCGTCTCAGCCATATGACGTGCACTGCTAGACACAGGCATTGATATCAACAACGACTGGTTGGCAGCTGCACGCTTCCACGATCTTTGTCAGGCAATCTGTTCACCTGTCGGTGGGCTTCCAATGCTGCACTTGGCTCCAGGGTCTCTACTCAAGAATCTTTCAACCACGTCGGCAATTAATTCTGCGAGCTTACTGCTATTTCAACTGGCTAATCCAGTGGGGTATGCCTGTGGCTTTCGTTCTTCTACGGAGCTCCTCATTTATGATTCTAGACAGAAACGTAGAGAAACCCCGAGCATTGCAATTAATACACACAGGCGAGCTACGGAGGTCAAGCGCACTGATTCGTTTTGCAGTGCCAGATTTGAAAAAAGGCATTGCGATGGGAGAATGGGAAGCTTGAGCAGTATTTCTTATGTATATTAATAGAGTAAATCGCAAAAATCTTTTTTTAACTTTATAGGATCGGTCGATGACATCAGGTTTTTTAAATTGTATTTTTTAAAATATATATATCTATTATATGTTATCGGTAAATAATAGCAATAGGTCAGGATATTAGTAAATATTTAAACGAAGTGTTTGTAGTTTAATTTATTTATTATATTAGAACAACATATAAGGCGACTTGCGCCAGGATTGACATTACAACATGAAGAATTATAAGTAAATTGGTGGTGATTCTGAGGTGACAACCAAATAATTCTAGTCTACTTGTTTTTTTCCCCCAAAGATTACCTTAACTATGTGCTTTGTCCATTTAACTTGTAATGCGCTACAAAATTATTAATAACAGAAGCAAATATGAAACAAGGAACATAAAAATATCCTTTGATCGTCTTAATAAGAAATAAGTCGAAAATTCGCAGTAATTTAAAGCTCAATTTTTATCATTGTCAGAAATGTCATCTAATGTCAATCTATCTAGGCTATCAATTTAAATAAAGTGTATGTATTCAGGTTAAAAATGTTCTTTAGAGTACGAAACAAGCTATAAAAAGATATTTCCCTTCGGAAGTTTATAATTTGGTACTTCAATTTTCATGTACAATATTGTAATTTAAAGTTGTGAAGTGAAAACGAACATCTATAGTTTACGACAGGTAGTTTTAAACTTTTTAAATTTCATATACTCTCATCGGGCCTATAATGCCTATAAAATAAAATAGCCTTTATTTCTACTACAAATTAAACATAGAATAAATTTAAGTTACAATATAATAGTTTTCGTATTATGGTTATACTAGTTATATGTGTAACTAATAATGTAACTTAACTTAAATTAGTATTTGTAGTAGTCGCCTCTATAGCGCAGGCCTCTCCTAAATCTTTACATACATCCCTGTTTCGCGCCTCTCGCACCCATAGGGGTCCATTTCTGATGGAAGATATCTCTCCACCTTTTATTTGGTCTCCCTTTTTTCTTTTCCCGCCTCTTGGGATCCATTCCGTTAGACGTTTTGTCCATTATTAGTCTACCTACAGACTAATAGTCATCTTACGGATGCGTCCTGCCCAGTGCCACTTGAGTAATCTTGTTCTTTTCTTTATGTCTATTGTTTTTTTTTTTCTGATATAGGTATTATTTACCTTGTCTGATAACTTAAGACCAAGCATATTTCTTTCCATTTTGCGTTGGCAGATAGCGATTTTTTCTTCATCTTCATTTCTTAGTGACCACGTCTGGCAACCATATGTCAGGCATGGCAATATCACTACTTCGTAGAGTTTTTTCTTTATATTTATACTTATATCGCTATTTTTCCTAATTTCTCGTAATTCCCAATATTCCCCATAATGCCTATGACTCGTCAATAACTGGTCACCGTATTTGGCCAGTTGCCAATAGGTACGTGACGAGTTAGCAATAGGAAAAATTGTACTAAACATTTTGAGGATGTTTACTGAATCAGAGCCCATACTTGTAACTATAGTCTGATCGTTCTGAAAAAGATATAGGTACATTGATAGTACAATTTTTTTTTATAATATAAATTTGCATTAGACAACTGTTTCACCTGATGTTAAGTGATGACGTTGTATATATATATATATATATATATTTTTTTCAAAGAAAATGAGAATCTCTTGAAATTTAAAATTACAAATTATACTGTAAGCTTATTAAATGAAAGTTCCCAACCAGGAGCTTGCGTAGTACCCTCTGAATTCTGCTTTCATTACTAAAATTCCATAGTGCATTAAATAAAGTAAGATTAGTTGAAAGTTTCCTTCAGAATCACCACAAATTTCTTACAAAGTATTTACACGTATTATCGTCTGTGATTGATAATTTAAAAAGACGTAGCTGTACAATGTTTGATATCCGAGAAACACAATATTTGTACACAATCATTCACAATAAATTAGTCCTAAACTGATTCATAACCAACCAGTAGAATTAAATACAGTTAAATTGATGTTTTAATGAATGTCTACTTATTGTACTTAATTCCACTGGATAGTTATTTTATGTAATATTTACATTTAGAACACTGATAAATCAACAGCAGTGAGCTCCTTTTTCTTTTGTATCTTTAATTTTAGTTGTTCGATCTTTCGCCTGAAGCAGGAATAATTCGTCTCACGTCATCGTATCACGATCGTATAAGCAATTAAATAACCCACGAACTGTCTGAACAAACTATCATTTTTCTGTGTCACAGTTGTACTAGATAAATGACAGTGAGTTCTGAGTTCAATTGTTTCACGTTCCGATATTCCAGCGGTAGTGGTTGCCGCTTCGGCCAGAGATGGCATGTTCACAAGGAAACTCTCGATAATAATGTAAATTTTTGTATTAGCGACCATGAATATTTTAATAACTTATAAATGTTTACGCCTATATATTTAAAAGTCCACGTTTCAGACGACAACTGTGGGCGGTAAGTAAGAGACGGGAGAAAGCGGCTTGGTTTGTACAATCTTTTACTTATTACGTATAAAATTACACAAGACATTTATAAATATATGTGTAAATATAGTGTGATGCAACAAAACAGTCTGTGATTTGTTACTTTTTAAAAATAAATTAAGCTAAATATATTTTTTGTCTAATCTAATAAAAATATTGTTTAAGTAGTTACTACACAACAATAATATTTCTCCAAATTATAATTTGAAATTTGAATTTCACATAAAATATACACGGTGTAGTTGTCACCAGCCACCAATGATCCACGCCACGTACTTATTTTAGACAAATTGGTTGAAGAACAGAATTACTACTATCATTACAATTCCTGATTTGTATACAGAGCAGTGAAAAAGTTTTTTTTAAAGTACTATTTGTAGCTACCGGATAACTCTCTCGCCCTACTGCCCGTACCACTCGGTAACATCAGAAAACGCGGCCCAAAATTAATCACTTGCTAACCCACTATTTTGGCGCTAGTCGACTATTTCTATAATGTAAAACACTGAACTAACTAGTTATCCACGCTAGAATCACCGTAATATATCGTTACACAGAACAAATAGTTTGTATGAAAACTTTGAAATGAGCTGGTTTACTCTTGAACTTAATTTCAATATCAATCCAATTCTAATCTGAATCAGTTCCGATCTCGTGCAACGTCATTTTGTATTTATGTCAAATTCCATCGAACGTGCGCTAGTGTTGCGTTCAAGAGTAACAATCTGGGCGAAGTCGATCGAAATCACAATTTAAGATTGGAATCGAGTGGCAAGAGTAGCCCGTTGTTCTGATATTTTCATAGAAACTATTTTGCACGATACGTGACCCGATAGTATTCTCAGGACTTGGGCCAAATTCGGATAACCGACAAAACTAATGCCCGTTTTCACCAACCATGCCTAAAGTATCCCCTTAGTAAGGCTTAGTGGGAGTGCCTTAGCGAAAGTCATACCCTAAATTGAGCCCTAATTTAAATTAATTTTCACCATGATATGAGTATCTGGTGGATAGATGAACTTAGATACAGAGTTGTCGTGCCAATTCTTATAGCAAATTTTCCATGTACATTAAAGATTTGATGGTTTAGTTTAAGACCTGAAAGTTGAGTTAAATAATAACTTTATTTTGGTTTCAGCATCCGAGATTGGGATTGAACTTTAAATAGTAATTTCAATGTAGGACAATACGTATATTTTGTTTGTTCAGTTGGAGGGCCTGATCCAGGGTATGCATGTATTTAGATGTTCCTTAAAATTTATATAAATAAAACCACTAACTCAAATGTGGACTGCTGGTGAAAACGGGCATAACAATAATAATAAAACTGAAACATAAACCGGTGATAATACTAGACATCCTTCGTACTTTCCTACCCCTTATTTGACACGTTGCTCCCTCCTATCTCTGTCGACCAAGGAACGCTGGGTTCCCTGGTCGCGCCGTCATTCGCCGCGCTCGAGCAGTTTCCTGACCAGCCGCCAGTCTTCCATGATGTCGGAGTCGGGCAGCATGTACACTACGTACGGGGGGGCGACCGTTACCTTAAGGGGAGAATATAAAAAGGAGATAAATGGAGTTTCTGCGGCGCTATCGTAGTTGATCGAAGCAAAAACGAGAAAATGATTAGGGTACAGTAGGTACAGCGTTCATATAAGTACTAGTCTGAATATACCTTCATAAATTGAAGGCGCAGTGGTCAGTGTCAGTGACATGACTTCTGTGTCTCCGGGGACCTTGGGTTCGAATCCCGGCCGGGGCAAACATTTGTGCGATGAGTGTGGATGTTTGTGTGTCCATGCCTCCCGCGACACGGAATCCTAGTGCGGAGGTCTAAGTGTAATAAATAAATACCTTTGTGAAGAATAAAGTTATCTATGTACAAACTTTCATCGAAATGGAGTACACCCAGAAACCTATAACGAGACCCATAAACTACATCAGATATTCTCAAAATCCAAAGAAAACAAAGTACTTGGCAAAGCAAGTACAAGTTGCTAAATCATTTATAGCTGATATGAGAAGCTATAGCTTTTTGCTGTTATCTGCATCGGTGAATAATCATCGATAACGTATAATATTCACATACATTTCAGGTTATCGGTATTGACTGACTTTCTTCTCCATTATATAGCATTTTCTTTACTATCCCGATTACACGATCTTTCATATATTGATTGATACATGTAAAGTAAGTATTACCTGTCGTTTCCGGCGTTTCTTGCCCCACTCCGGACCACAGTTCCACAAGTCAACGGTATGTCGCTCCTCTTCGAGCTTGCGCATCTTCTCCATGATTTCCTCTTTCATGTTCTCGAAGGTCAGCCATTTCTCGCTCTGTTGGCAATAGAAAACAAAATATAAATAACCTTACAAATTATATGAGATATGTAGATCATATTACCGATATAATGCCTGAATGGAATGATGTGCCTGAGTGAAATTATTCGTCTTATCACCAAATAATATACCTACGGTAAAAATATAACCAGAATATTATCAAATGTAAAAAACAATACTTTTTTCTTTATGTCTCACGTTTGATGCTTTCACGCCACTGTTTCGTGACATTGATGTCCATTTTTTTTTATTTAACCTTTGTGTGTCTATTTCTACCTATATATACTTGTTATTTATGGCAATGTTATATTTCAATCTCTGTATTTCTTTTAGAGCTCAGGAAATTGCGTAGATACGTTCAGATTACATTATTTATATAAATATATAACATAAGTGGGTCACACTCAAAGATTTTTACTGTCTAAAAACTTTCAGTGTGACCCCCGTGCTTATAAGTATAAGTACATACTTATATACATGTATATCAATACATACTTATTATTCGATTCACAGTAAGCTATTGTTCGTACAGGTAGAACTTTTGAGGGTGCAAATCACCCTTTAAGTGAAATAGGCCAAGCCACAAGGCCACAGGCTTAGACTTGTAAGATATAATACATTTTTATAAGCATTTAAATCTAGACCAATACAATACAATTAATTTATTCAATCAACTTAATCTAATTTACATTCAATTGATTTGGTACCATATTTTAAGTATGGATATACCTGTGTTAGAGGATCCCGATCTTCCGAATTATGTTATATTGATTATGACTAGTATGTATGAAAAAGATCACCTAATGTGGTTGAAATTATAGTAGAAACACTCTGACTTATTACGCGAGTAGCTCCCTATATACATTCATAATATGTCAAAACCACGTCGGTTTTAATTAAAAAAAAAAGACTAGTATGTATAGACAAAGTGAGACTAAAATACGCTTTACGAATTTAAGAAAATATTAACTAATTAGTATATACATTTTAAAGAATTTTAAGTCTCATGTTCTAATTGCAGAATTTAAGGTTACCAAATTATTTTTTTTAATTTATTTGTTACATTGGTAGTGATCATCTTGTTTAACTAAACTAAACTAAAATTTTGGAAAATAAGATTCGACAAAATTCAAATCAGTATGTCACTTCTCAATACCAAAATTTGGTGTTATTGAAATTGCGGGAAGTTTTAGGTAAAATAAGTCGCCACTTATTTGGTGCCGACTAAAAATACCCGCGATTTACTAGCAATTAAATAAAACTCATCTAATATTAGAGATACCATTGTGCTGATTTATACGAATTTGAATTTTAGCGTAAATAGAATAAGAACAATCTTGTTTTTAACCGTCTTCAAAAAATGAGGAGGTTTTATGTTCTATTGTATGTACTTTTTTTATGTATATTCACCGATTGCTCCCCCATGTGTGGACCGATTCCCGAAATTCATTTTTTTGTTTGATTATACTTCCGTGGTGGGCCCATTTCAATTTCATCAAAATAGGTGAAGCGGTTTTTGAGTTACATTACACTCCAATAACTAAAAAGTGTCACGCCTATCTTGATAACTAGAGTTTTTTTTTTAGACCCCCGCACTAGGATTCCCTGTATCGCGGGAGGCATGGACACACTCAATCACAGCACAAACATCCAAGACCTAGGACAAACATCTCCACTCATCGCACAAAGAGTTGATTGATGAGTTTACTGAAAATGGTAAAAAAAACTTTTTTTACCAAAAAATGGAACTCAGAAGTTTGATATTATCGACTAAATATATTATTACATATTTCACGACGTTGGCACCATGCGCACTAAGTTTTGGTAATAGGTACTTTTGAACTATCATGGTACTGACTTCAACAAGTTATTTCACACTTTTGAATGTTGAAGTCGTTTCCATTTTATGGTAAGAATTTTAGCTAGTTCGAGTGATTAACAGAATGTAAGGCAATGGAATGTAAATTTGAAATATTATTTATTTATTACATTACATTAAATTGGGGTGGCTATATTAGTCTACCCGTCAACCCGCGGTCACCAGCAAACTCCTACGAGAGAAAGATCCGTGGACCAGGTAGAGGTAACCTTCGGTCAATAAATACATTACGCAAGGCACGTGATAAGGGGAATTTAGAAGAAGTCTGGCTCTTGCTGACGAAAGATGTCTTTCTGTGAATATACTTAATTTTTTTAGAGCTGTAACACTCTCTGTGAAAGCTCGCCCGGAGAAGTACTGCCGCCATATCTATTTCTACCGCCAGGCAGCAGTGTTCGCGTAACTGTGTTCTGGTTTAAAGGATACGTTTTCCGGTGAACTTACAGATATGAGACATGAGACTTACTAACTTTACGTCTCAGTGTGACGGGCGCAGTGCAGTTCGTTACGAATTGTATCTGTCTATAGGAGGTTACTACTTAACATCCTGTGGGCCTTTTGATTGTTCCGTCACCTTATCCCATAAAAAAAAGCACATGATTCCCAAATTGTTCTTCTTCCTGCCTTGTGTTCTTTTATGGATTGTTGATGATTACACAGTTTTGTTGTCAATCACATCAATTATTATTCATCAAGGCGAATACGATAGAGGCGAAGGCGATAACGAAGCTTCTAAAATTCTCTAGGGAATTATTTCACTTTAGAATAGTGATGTGCTTACCTCACTTACGGTATTCGTAATTTTACTGCAATGGTGTCTGCATACAAAAAAATAATGAACATCTAGCCAGGCACTATTGAGTGAAGCACATTTCTTGCTAATACTACGGCTCTCTGTTCTCTGGTTTGATGTAGAAAAACTCATTTTCTGTTAACTAGTTATTTTATCTTCACCGATTTAACTGTCTAGTGTTTAATTCTATGCATTCGAAATTTTTCCTTCGACGCGTTACGTTGCAATGGTACATACATTTGAAAAGGGAAGAAAAAATAATACCTGAAAAAATCTGCCTATCCAGTGCCCACTTGATGGCAAAAGTTGACAAACAACAATGAAAAAGTGTACCTAGTGTAAAAAGTGTTCATAAACGCTAGATCGTAAACCGCAATCGTAGCGCGATTCAAGCAATTTTCGTTGATGCAAACCGGTCCCACGACTTGCGAGCATCTACCTGAGGCTTGTTGAACAAAACTAAACGTCTCAACTGCCTCCAGTTGACGAGTGACGTGGATTCTAAACTCTCCCATATTAGAGCAGCTTGTTGTATAAATCAGAATTACGATATATTCTGTGCTTAAAATATTTCAGTGTTTACAATGACGAGAATTTCTGCTTTAGATTCGATTTCCTCTTCATTGGTTGTACTTATTAAATAGATTAGACACCTAAGCCTCGTAAAAAATGCGTCTCATTAGATACAGTATTTAAGCGATAGAGGTTTGCTCGGCGTTTTTTCAGGCAATATTTTTATCCAAAATGTTACAGCCGTTTTCCAAACAGTTCGGAGATAAATATGTCAATAATTGCTCGTTTGATTCGATATAAAATTAATCTACCCTATCACCCGCTACTAGTTCTTGAAATTACATTATTAGTAGTATGATTCTTGTTTAATAGCACAAGTATCCAATCCTACTAATATTATAAAGGCGAAAGTTTGTGTGTATGTTTGTTACTTCTTCACGTTCAAACGGCTGCACCGATTTCGATGAAATTTGGTATGTAGATTCTTCAGGTCCCGAAATGACACACATGCTACTTTTTATCATCATAATCATCATCAATCATCACTACGCGGGTAAAACCGCAGCTAGTATAACAAATAAGTTGATTGAGTACCCGTTATATAAGCACACGTCTCGGCAAGTACTCTGGCATTCCCTGGAAGTCTTTTTTAACGGTGGTCTGAGTGAAAACTCTAAACACTGCATCTTTAATATTATATCTACCTTACAGATTCGGAGTTCCTCTGAATAACGGGTCCGTATGTTTGAATATACATTTAAATATATTTTATATAGTTACAAGATCTTATAGAACATAGTCTCACGAATATTCTAGTAGGGCACGATTTTCATACTGTATTATGTACGATCCTGAAGTCCAAAGACCTAATGATCAAAGCATAAATGTCGTCATAAAGTCAGTAACATCATAAGATATCATAAAAACGTTGATAAATCCAACATAGAGCATCTCCGTCGTCACCGTGCAATAAAAACTAATTGTATAGGACTGCATTACGCATCCTGTGAATAGGTGCGGTGCGCAGACGCAGGTAGGCCCTCAGACAAAGCAGTTAATAATAGCACTCACGACCCGCTCGGGTGTACATCTGCCTGTATTGTGTCGCTTGATAATAATAACGATACTCTACCATCATTCATTACATCTTACAATTCTCACATTTAACCTCAACGGTGCAGGTGCCACGAATAATTGACTTTTTTTCCGTGCACGATCTCTTTCAGGCTCTGTTATCTCTTTTCAAAAAGTTCCTATACAATAGCTGTTTGGAAATACATGAAGAAGGAAAATCGTTCCACTTATCGCAAGTGTATGGCAAAAACTATCGGTTGAATCGGTGAGACTCACATGTTTCCACATGTGCGTATTGTATGTACGTAGTTATCACAACCATCAGAGTCAGGCATCAGCTTGCGTAGATATATGACAAATTATAGTTTATATGACCTTAGCCTCCGTCTACTGTAAATCTCTGATCAATGCGTGTCAACCGACACGTGTATACGATCTTCCAAATGGTAAAGGCAGTTATATTTTGCTATTGGTGACATCAGTCCGTTTTACATCAATTTGGTACGGCGAAAACATGGTTATAATCCCATATCGATAATTATGCTTATCTAATCTCAAAATGAAATATAAAGATTAAAAAATCCAAAACACAACTTGAATGACGATCTTTCAGACAAGCCACCTAAATAAATTTTAAAAATTACATTATGGTACAGCTCTTCTATGGACAACCGTATCATAATTTAACCTTTTTTACCGAGGAGGTTGCAATACAGTTTTTCTACATAATCTGTGGACGCGGTGCAACACGCATGCGCGATCTGCAAATGGATTTTGGCGCTAAACGTTTACAAATAAATGCAAACATGTGCGACACATGCAACAATTTTACGTAAATTTTATTGCCTCTTTTATGAGATTAGATAAGGTTGTGTATGAAACTGCACATAAATTGGTCGTATTTTGAGCACCCTTAATTATGAAACAGTTTCATAAACTACTAATGTTGTTATTTTAATTTTTCAATGTCAAACATAGTCCATTGTTAGTAACATATAGCAATTGCAAATATCTCAAAAATTATCACAACTAAATGTTTGAAATTGAAGAGCAAACTATCAGACTTTGTCCCGTATTAACTATACTATGAACATTGAATTCGAATTGGCATAACTAATAATTAAAAATACCATAAGCATACAAACGCATTCACACGCAATGGATTTTTTTGTCTGTAAAAAATGGTTTTTAAACAATATTTATGATTAGTACGGGAAAACTAGAAGGGGCAAAACTTTTGACAAAAATGGGTCATGCAGTATGGGTACGTTCCCTTATGTGTATGTTTACGGTCGCACACATATATGTAGGTTGTCTTGAGGTCAAATTGCGTATATCTGATGTATTAGATAGATATTGAAATAAACGGAGTGCTTGAAAGTGAAATAAATGTAAAGTAAATATTCCCAGATAAATCCAGTTTCTAAACAAAGCTTACATAGTAAGATATATTCTATAATCTTTGAAAGAAGTCCCAAAGTCGGTTTTCTACGGAATAACTTTTATTTATTTTCAAACTGAGAGCAGTTTATCCTCGAGGCAAACGTATAAACAAATAAAGTATCAATACTTTCGAGTGACTCAAATGGTCAATTTGATATAGATAACATTTTTTGTGCATGAGTTAAACACATATATATTAATATGTTTAAAACAAATGAACATAAAGAAAGGCGAGGACTTGAGATTCTGATACGTCCTACGTGATATGCTATCCTACGCGACAGAAAGAAGGTAGACCGATTTGTCTGCTCTCAATAATCTGTATAATTCACCCGCAAAAGTTCACTCGTGATTATGGTGCTTGCAACAGTGCCGAAATATCGACAGCCAAAAACTTCAACAATACATACGGTAAAATATCCCATGCCAGATCTGTTTCTACTGCGCAATGCAACAGTGCATTGCGCAGTAGAAACAGATGATCTACTAAGTTTTTCTCGACACACATACCACGTACCACGTATCAAACAGCAGGCTATCAATGTCGTGCAAATGATAGTTTGTTTTGACCTGCCCCCTGATTCAGAACGATTGATAATAAGCCGATCAGTTCGATTCGATATTGTTCATACATTTTATATTTTCAAACTTTTTATATAACCGACTTAAAAAAAGGCGGGGGTTGTCAATTCGACCGGTATCTCTTTTTACGTTTGTTACCTCAGAACTATCGACTAAGTAAACCGGTTTTTATGACTTTTTTTTTAAAGCTGGTGCTTCAAAAAACCCGTTTAAAATGCCCGTGTGGTCCAAAATCGGTGAAGCGGTTTTTAAGTTACACTCCAATAACTGAAAAGTGTTATATATACGTTGACGACATTATAATTGCGGGTGAAGAAATCGGTGAACATACACAATGAAAATTGATCCCGTGAGTAGCAAAGGTTACTGAAAAAGGTAATATTATTTTATAATCATAAATGGAACCGACTCAACACTCAAAATTGTAAAATTACTAGACAAAGTCGATACCATGAGCACAATCCTACTAATATTATAAATGCGAAATTTTGTGTGTATGTTTATTACCTCTTCACGCTCAAACGGCTTCACTGATTTCCATGTAAATTGGTATGGAGATAGCTTATACCATGGATTAACACATAGCCTTATTTTCATTATCACCATCATCGGCGTTTTTATCGCCACGCGGGTACAACCGCGGGGCGCCGCTAGTATTTTGTTAATACATAGTTACATTTGAACTATAGATATTGAAAATAGTAATAAAATGGTACCGACTTCAACAAGTCAACACGCTTTTGAGTGTTGAAGTCGGTTCCATTTTATTACTAATTTTTTTTGAAATATTTCTAAAATGTAATGGAATATTCTAATCTATACGTATGTCATTCACGAAATAGTCTACAGCATTCTTAATACACTTCCATAAAAAGTCTGTTATATGGGATTTATCTATAACCTAATTGATTCGGTAAGTTTGGAATCGGTGGGATGGTCTCTAAGTCTATACTATTAGCGACATGCCCCACTGAACAAGGCTGACTTTAAGGGCTTACGAGGTGCCGATAACATTACAGAGGCTCGCGGGTGTTTACAGGCAGAGAGGGCGGGATCAACCCTGATGCGTGCTGATTTAAAATATTACATATACCTATGTACTTCTACTCGCTCAAAAATATTTTTACACATAGCAAATTAAATCAAATTTTGTTCAATCAGAATTAACCTTCATGATTATGAAGTGTTTATTTTTATTAGACATGCAGGACTTTCAATAAAATGAGCTGAAAAGTCTCAAATTTGTCTATTTACAAAATGGTCAACCTTAACAGCTGTGGTATTCCGCTAATTGTAAAACGTCCATATTCATAAATCCCACATACAATTCTTAATTTAAATCAATGTGTCATTTAGACAAAGCTCGTACTTTTCCGTTTTCTGTTATCGCATGACATGTCAAATGTTCCACTAATCCTGCTTAAACCATCAAAGGTCATTTATTTAAATAAATATACGGTACGCTCTAAGATATCGTAACTAAATATTACACTAGATACAATCATAGGGAAACTCACACGCAATTAGTTTTATAGGATATATTTGCGCAGTCGACTTTAGAAATAGGATATTTTATGCAACAAGACAGAGAATCACACTACATAATGACTCCGATGTCAGCCCATCTTAAAGATGGACTCATTTTGTAAAGGAAACTTTCAAAATTTTCCATAGATGGCGTAGTAGAAATCTGTTTGTATAGTCTTTAACTTTTTTTATACTGTATAGATCTAGCGTTTAACCACTATCTCACTTGATGGTTGATGATGTGGTCGAAGATGTTATCACGCTAGACCTTGAATGCTTACTGGGTAAAGTTTATAGATTCAGGCGTTACTTTGCGGAAAATAACACACTACCAACAACTCCATAACGGAATCCGGAAACTCTCGTCCCGGCGGTGAACGAGTCAACAGCTCCTGAGGATGCCTCGTGAAGCGAGATACACGTGTCGAAGAGTTTCCGGTTACGTAAGATTGCTGGAATAATTAATAATCGTGGAATTAAAACTTAATATTGTTTATTCATATCTCTTTGCTTACTGGCTCTCAAAGACTGCTGCGCCTATGTGTTGGTGACAGTAATTATGTAATTATCAAACATATTGATATGGTTATTTGTTTTAACCAAATAGTAAACATATGGGGTTGTTGTCATTTAATTCTGTTTTGTTACGATGCTAACCTTGTGTTTATACGCGTAATATATAGAAGATATAATGTAATTTGCTGTTTGGAATATAAAGTGACTTATCCTACTAATATAAATGAGAGAGTTTGTGTGTATGTTTGTTATTTCTTTACGCTCAAACGGCTACACCGATTTCGATGAAATTTGGTTTGGAGATAGTTTAAACTGTGGTAACACATTGGCTACTTTTATCCCGGAAAAAGTATAGCTCCCGTAGGATAATTGAGGTAGCGGGCAAACCGTAATCCACGTGGGTGAAACCGCGGGGCGCTACTAGTATGGTTAGTAAATCTAACGGGGCTTGATCGCGTGAAAAACATATAAACAACCCAAGAAATTTCTAAATGTTTTTCACGCGATCAAGCTCTGTTCAACTTTAACGATGTGTTCTTATAGTGTAAGGCTAAAATGACAATGGCATATAATATTGTATAAATCTGTCAAATTCATCAAGCGCTAAATCAAATCTGCTTGTTGCCATCAAAGAGACCTGCACACGTTTTGACCGACATACTAAAGACAAAGATTTCCAGTAAACAGGGGCTAAGGTCATATAAATTACAATTGATCGTCTATCTCCAAAAGCTGATGCCCGACTCGAATTTGGCTGGTTGTTACAACTACGCAGGTACGTATATACGTGTATGTACAGTACAGTACAGTCGACAGGCGCATATTTATCAAGTAATTGATAACAGGGTTACGTATGTGCGATCACTCCAGCAGCTCCTACGCGTCGTGAAATTAACGCGATAAGTAGCGACACCTAGTGACGGCGTGCGCAATCATCACAGCTATTCTGGATGCTTATTTTCAAAACAGGATGTGTACACGACACGGGTGTGAGTCATTCTTAACACATAACTACCTCATTCAATTATGTTTTTCCTATATAACACATCCAAATTACAAAATGTGAGAAAAAATGTTTCATTAAAATGCTATCATCAATTAATTGTAAGTACTAAAAAGAGAGATGGGGCACTAGCTTCTCGGACGTGGACCGCATAAATTCGGCAAATGTGCAGCATACATTGTTCTCACTATATATTATGTATTCCTATGCTTTCACAAAATGCACAAATAGCTATTGTAATATAAACAAATGGGGATTGCCGAATAACTATTTTAAACTAAAACTAATGCACCTTTTCTTTTTTTTTTGGTACCCGTAGGAACTACTATTTTCCCAACTATCTCAATTATCTCGAGGGAACAATTTTTCCGGGACAAAAACGTAGCAATCAGAAATCAGAAATATTTATTGAACAACTGTGTGATATTAAAATAAAGATGTTACAATTTAAAATAGTTTCAACAGCCTGCCCAGTTCGAGCATTCAATAGTGGTCTGTAAGTATTATATTTTATACACATTATGGTATATTATAAATGTTACAAATTTTACATATATTACTACTACTTAATTTTACTAATTATACTACTTAATTTTACATATTTACATACATAAAAAATTTAATACTTAATCGCAATTACATACATTACAGTTGCACCGAGAATAATCATTAAATAATTCTTTCATTTTATAGTAGGTATTGGAGACCAGCCACGATTTTAATTTACGCCGGAACAGCTCATTGTCTAATAGGTCTTTATAGTAGGTAATCTATTGTAAACATAGAGAGCCATAACATATGAACTGTTCCGAAACGTTTTATTATTAATCTGTGGTACAATTATATTATTTTTATGCTTAGATCTTAATATATCCGCACGGATTGACTTAGACTCAAAGAAATACTTTTTATTAGATTTAACAAATAAACAAAGATCATATATATAAATACAGGTGAGCTTAGGATATTATTAATTTTAAATACATCACGGAAACTGTCCATACTATCAAATTTATATATAATCCTCAAGCAACGCTTTTGTAAAATAAATGATGACTCGATTTCAACTGAGTTTCCACAAAATATTACTCCGTAGCTTAGCTGAGGATATACGTACCCATAATAAATGTTCATTGAAATTTTTTGTGATGATTTATTACTAAGTATTGATAAAATTTAGACTCAGGCTGCTATGACTTAGCAGACTACGGATTTTTGACGTTGTCTTATTGGCATCGGCTCGGCCTTGCAGCAGACTGAATATGAACTTCGAATTAGTAGACTTGACACCACGATTGGAGCTAGCATTCATTTATTTTCCATGGAAAAGTGGCTTAAACGCTGCACTTTCCACACAATTTCTTAGACATCATACAGTACCGACGCGGCGGCTTATTGTCCCAAGAAGTCTTATCGGAAACACGATTGATGAAATTCACAAATGAGGTGGTATGTTACTACCTCATATATATAAATTAATTATGCATTTTGTCTACACTTGTTTTAACGTACACAACCTTTGTGATATGTATTTCTGTACACCGCGTTGGTGTCAATTTCAATGTATAAATGAAAAGTAATAAACATCATTATACCAGCCCCACTAATCTCGACAAGAATCTTTGGGAAGCAATCAGCTTCTGCGATCTGCATCTTGCCGAGGTCTTGGCAGTCAGATGCATTGATTTTGTAGATGCTTGGTAAGACGAAGATCTATCATAGAGAGGGCTTTCTTATCTTGGGTTCTATCTCTTTCGGGGCTGCCTTGTTTCTGAAGTGTATCAAACATGTTTGCGAAGCCACGCGTCGATGGTTTCCACGCTACATTGCACAAAAGAACTGTATCGTTGCTGTACAGTGTGCGGAGCAGTCCCAAACCATACTAGAAGTAATAGCCGATAAGCTAGATTCCCCAATTATGAATGTATAAAACACGAGAATTACCCACGAAATAAGTCAGTGTTCTGACTATAGTTTCAACCACATTCGGAAGTCTTTTTAACCGACTTCAAAAAAGGAGGAAGTTCTCAATTCGACCCGTATGTTTTTTTTTTAAATTTGTGTTTGTTACCGCATAATTTCCCACTGGGTGAACCGATTTTGATCGTTCTTTTTTTATTTGAAAGCTGGTGCTTCCCGTTTGGTCCCATTTAGATTTCATCAAAATCGGACGAGCACTTTTTGAGTTACATGTCAAAAATTTGACGTTTACGAACAAACGTGTTATTTTGCCTTATGATTGATGCCTTTGATTGATTGGATCATTTAATATAGATTTATACAAAACCAATGATTTCGCTAAGCGAAGTATGTAGTAAAACAGAAATTGTTGCGAATCGATGATAACAGTATTGTGTGCCCTTTATCTTATCGGGACATTTACGAATTCCGAGAAACGACACTTATCTCCACAGGCTTTGCATGTTATCAATAAACACGTTTATTTTATTGACATATAACGTGGAATTATAATTAATATTAGGAAAAACATAGTACACGCGAGCGCTCATTTTAACAAAATATGAAGTGTGAAGGTAACTTCGCCAAAAATATACATCGAAAGTGCCATCACAGTTCTCACATGGCGCTTAAAGATAGAAGATAGAACTCATACGTTTAAATATTTGAAGGAAAAAGTTCGGCCACTAGTGGAATTTGAACCCACGACTACAAAATACTGCTCTATCGCTTTGCCGTCTAAGCTATAGTGGCAGGAGTGCCACTATGCCACTAGCCTGATGTTCCGCCTAATATTATAATTATAATGAGGAAATATTTACATTTTTGTATGTGTTTAACAAATAAACTAAAAAACTACAAAACCGATTTAAAATATTCTTTCTCCATTAAAATATCTATAATAATAATTAATAACTACGTTGACGTACGTACCCTGACCAGTAAGGCTATTTATTACTAAAATATATTAAGGGATCTCTACTAAAACTTCAACAATAGAAGTCAAGGTAAAAAACCAAGGACGAAAAATTCCGCACTTTGCATACGCTGCGAAAACTATCGATGATAGAGCAGAAAAATGTTTCACAATATTTTTTTTTTTTTTTTTTTTTTTTTTTTTTTTTAATTCCAGATAGTAATACATGATAAAATTCCCTACGGGCCCAAACTAGGCATAGCCTGTATCTTGGTGACCCAAGTAAGAATTAACGGTACAAGATTAAGTCGCGCGCAGGTACTTAACATAAAATTGAAGAATCAATTAAAAAACAAAACCTATCATTAAATATATTCCTAGACTGAAATTGGGAGTCCATGAGATTAAGATAACATTACTATTAATGATAAAACAGTGCGAGAGACAATGGAACATAAGAGGAATGGAACGATGAGGAGGGAAGAATATTGAGTTGGTCTATATAGGAAATCTAGTTGAACGCGTGTGTATGTGTTGGTGTGAGTATGTGTGTCGATGTTTGTAATGTGTGTGTGAGTGATGATGTACGTGTATAATGCAGGAGTTGCAAGATGTTCGCTTTGTCAAGCTAGGCATCATACACATTGACCAGGGCTTCGGTTTCCTCATATGGTAAAGTAAGCAGCCACGTTTTCACTTTACCTCTTGCTTTCCTGTGGCAACATTGTTTTAAGTCGCAGATTTTGGATACCGTATTGTAGGTAAATGCGTGCAAATACCTAGACTGCCGACGGGCAAACACTGTTTTGACGTAGGGGAGAGATACTCTTCTAGGTCGTGGTCTCATTTGTCGTAGCTCCGGTACCGGTAGATTGGTATGGGATTTTGTGACAGCTCGCATGATGAAAAGTTGTCTTACAGTCAGCACGCCTACATCTTTATAGAGCTCGACTGTTGAGAATCGTCGTGGCCTGCCTAGCATCACTTTTAAAATCGCTCGCTGTGCACGCTCAAGTGTTATCATACTGGTTTTGGCCGCTCCACCCCAGACTCCAATACAGTATTGAATCAGGGACTGACATAAAGCTTCATATACTAATTTTCTAACTTCGACATTAGCACATGATCGCAAGAGCTTCATAATATAAATAAGCTTGCGTATTCTTTTTGCGAGTAATGTTATATGAGGATTGAATGAGAGCTTCTGGTCAATTATTATACCAAGATATTTAGTGTAGTCTACTCTGCATATCGAGTTACACACACAATGATTTCCACTACTAATATTTCATTTTATATTAAAGAACATGTCTACAAAAAACTCCACACCATAATATTATGTCCAACCATTGCATTTATATCACTATAAAGTTAAACACCTGATAGGACTCCGACGGAAATCAGAGGACGTTACTCGTGCCTTTATATTAATCCTTATCGGAATATGTAGGGGTCATAAGTCTTACCGGGCCTGTTTCAGTACCCGTTGACTGCTTTTTAGATTATACAAATCGGACACTTCATTCAAAAGATATCATCAATGATATCAACTTCCCAGGGATTCCGATTGACTATCAATACTCATGGAAGAGTCATTTTAAAGTGTGCAATAAGTAAATAAATTTATCTATCAACTACAAAGTTGCAAAAAAACTCTTCGCCAGTTACACTTCTGGCTTACCACAGATACGTAGCCTCTGCTTTAAGATATGGCCTTATGATATGGGGTAATGGAGTTTGGGTGAATAAAGCTTTAATAGCCCAAAAGAAGTGTGTGCGGATAATGTGTGATGTTAACCCCCTGCATTCCTGTCGGGAACTGTTTTCTAAGATATATGGATTCTTACTTTGCCAAGTATGTTCAATGTTCTTTTTGTTTTCTCTCTTTCTCTTTCAATTCATGTTAAAATGAATCCTTACTTATTCACAAATTTAGCTATAGTTTTAGATTCAATTAGGTTAGTTTACAACAACACAATACCGTAACCCTTTAAAATCCTGCAATACTTATTGTATGTAAATGTATTTAATAAGCTTTCGGGAACGCTTAAAGTTTTGTCATATCCAACATTTCAAAAAATATTATTTGAATGGTAAGTATTCAAAGCTTTTTGTTCTACAGAATATTTCCTAGATATATACAGCAAATGGTAGGTATATAATCATTTAGATTGATACAATATATGTATATGTATAACTCATAAAATCTATTATAGATATTTACATAATTAGCACTTCTTGTCATTTTTCTATTGTGACAATATAATACTATACAATAGGTACCTATGTACTTATATATATATATATATATGAGACCGTACCATTATGGGCAATTCACGATATATCGATGAGTTTATCCATAAATACAGTTATTTTATATAATATTTGCACGCAGAAAAGGCAAATTACAAATAAGGACTTTACTTACTGTTAATATTGATTTATGACATCTTTGAAAAACTTGTATTTGACCTGATTTGAATTTGAATTCAAAAATTATACCAAATAGAAAAATAAACGCCTCCATGCTGTGCGATGCCTTGCAGATTGCACTCGCACGGTCGGTTTTCTTACGTTTAATTTTAAGTAATTGTTTTGTTTTGCTGGAGCTGACTTGATCCAGTGTTATTCTAAGCATGGAAAGTCTGCTAAGTGTGTGCAAGTACATAATTTTCTAAATATTCATTAAATACCTTGCATATATCTTGTTAGTTGGCATCACAAAACATTCGAAACGGGATGTCAATGCAGAATTTTCACCCGCACCTACATAATAATATATATCCTAATTCATGACAATACTATGTCTTGTGTAGATAGTTTTAACAAAGGTCAACCACGAACGTTGGCATCGCTCAAGGAGTTAGTAATTAGTGTAAGTGGTCACCCTATCGGTGCCCGGACGGAGGTGACGGAGGGCATGCGCGCGCGCAGTACGACAAGATGGCGGCCGACACAACGCGCCGCGCTCGTTCCAGTCGTCGACATTTCCCGGAAATGTATGCGAGGTCGAGGAACGCATCGAGTCGCTGCTTTGGCGCGAATGGACATACTATCCATTATAAAATATTCCGTACTGAATATTAGTGGAGCCAATTCCTATTTACTTACTTCATCTCATTTTTTAAATACAGCATAACACGCTCGTCTGTAACGTTTTTAACGTTGTAGCTATTTTTAACATTTTCTTCATCTCGTTAGAAATTGTTGTGAAAAAGAAATCTTACGTTTCACGACTGTATCACCTTATGTTAAGTGAAGATGGAGCACTCTTGACTCTTGACTTGAAAACTCCAGGGTTGTACGTATCGGGAAATAAAGACCCGGGCAACGAGTTCAATTCCTTGGCATTACGCATGAACAAGTGGAGTCGAAACGCTTCTAGCGTAGGTATAGGTGGTATGTATCAACCATATATAACGATGGCGCATTGCCGTACGTCTGACCAAAATACCTTACGTGTCGTCTTTACGAGGATGCACTGTGGAAATGTGATGTACTAATTTTCTAAAATTTGTGTATCTTGCTATTAATGTGTAATGATTTTTAGATATACGTCCAGGTGTACGGATTTATGAAAGTGTAAAAAAAATGAAATCTTTATTTCTCTCCAAAATGTTTTCTCCAAGACTATATAAAAACAGTTTACTTAACTTTCCAATTGAAAAGAATTGTTGAGAGTCGATGCATAATATGGGCAGACGGCCTGATTCATTGAAAGTGGGTGATTCGTGGAAGTGTGCACTTTATTAGGCGGCAGTGAGTCATGGGATTTCAATGGATAAACGGATGATTACGAGAGGACAGTGATTTCATTGAAAACTGTTTTATTGTTCATCGCATGACTTCATTCTTTAAATATAATTCATTCGTAAGAGATCGGAGAAATTTCGCTGGCTTGCCTTGGTCATAGAGTTATAAAGTTTTAATGAACTCAAACCAGACGTTCAGATCATAGTGTCCAATATACAAGGTTTGTGTTGATTTGATTCCGGTACGAAGCTAAGCTGATGTCAATAAGACAATATCAAGAGTTCGTAAGCTCGATTTTGAGTCTTTTCAGCTTGTTTTCTTACAAGCCATAGATTTCCCCAAGGACGGGTTGTAAGCGGCCCACATCCAGCTCTTGCCTGCGCAATCTTAGTCAGATTGTCTGTCCACCTGGTCGGTGGCCGTCCTGTGCTGCGCTTGACAGTACGCTGTCTTCATTCGAGAACTTTTCAGCCCCAACGGGCATCAGTTTTTCGAGCTATGTGCCCTGCCCAACGGCTACTTCAACTTGTTAATCCGCTGGGCTATGACGGTGACTTTCGTTCTTCTACGGATCTACAGATCCGTAGAAGAACGAAAGTCACCGTCATAGCTCGTTGTGCGACTCTGAGTCTGATCACAAGTCCCATAGTCAGAGACCATTTTTCAGTTCCGTAAGTCATCACTGGTAGCACACACCTTCGTTTTCAAGCATTGCGGTATTTTGGACGAGATGACGTTTCCCGAACGCTTCCCAGGCGAGTTGGATTCGACGAATGGCCTCTTTTTTATTTTATTTTTTTATATATTATAAGTTTGCGTTTGACAACTGTCTCAACTGATGTTAAGTGATGACGTTGTCTAGGATTTAGCACGCAAACCTAGAAGGTACCTATTCACTCGCGACTTGAAGACTCCAGGATTGTACATATCTGGAAACACAGACTCGGGCAACGAGTTCCATTCCTCTTTCTCAAGATTAGCCTTACCTAATTAGACTGTTTGTCCTAGGTAGACGTAATGGTCAACAACGTCGAGAATATAATTCCCAATTGAAACTGAGGCGGGCGCAACGGGCATTTGATATAATTTTCGTCTTGTCCATGTTCATTATAAGCCCCTTAGGAAAACTGTGTTGAGGTGTTTTCCTTGCAAGTAATTGTCAATTTCCAGAAAACTGTTTACATAAGTAAACCATAAATAGTTATTGGAAACCATATAAAGACGCACATTGGTAGATGTATTTGAAATACGTTGATAAGCATTTAGAGTACATAGATAGCTGTTTTATTTGAATCAAATCACGTGACAGTAGTTTTACAACGTGACTGATAAATACTTGCCCAGATACTGATAACTCAAATACAATTTTAATACAAATGTCGAGATTTGACATTGTGCACGTTTAATTAAGCGTGTTGTTCTTTATTTTTCAATCGGACACTGGGCGGTCTCATCACAAAATATTTTTCTTTTGCTCCGTACTATTACTATTAGTTTTAGCATCAACACGTTTCATAATATATAGACTGGCCGGTTGGCGCAGTTGGTAGCACTCTGCCTTCGGTGCCGCTGGTCCCGGGTTCGATTCCCGGGCAGGTCATACATTTGTGTGTATGAACATGTCTGTTTGACCTGTGTCTGGGTGTGTATATGTATAAAAGTATATAAGTATGTATTTAAGTATATATATATCAGTCATCAGGTTACCATAGTACAGGCTCTGCCTAGTTTGGGACTTAACTGAAGACCTTGTGTGAATGTTGTCCCATATTATATTATTATAAGCATTTTTTATAGTGTATAGTTCTAGCGTTTGACTACTGGCCAGTGATGATGTGGTCGAAGAAATTGTCACGCTAGACCTAGAGTGCTTACTAGCTCTCCAGGAATGCTACCTGAACACACTATGTGCTTGGTGTTCGTTTTTTAAACTTGAGGGTGGTAGTCGGGCGGGTACTCGAAGTACCCTACCGCCGTGCCTACTATATTAACTTAACACCTTTAACAGCATCATCGAGCTGCTTTTACCGTTCACACTTTTGCTCAGTACTCTACTTTCGTTATGATCCAGCACTTCAAAATCATGATTTAATTAGAAGGCATTATTATTAAACATATTAAGATAAATCTACACTCTGTAAATGCCGTTTGAAGAGAATGGCCCCGAGGTTTTGTCGGTTCATCAGGTGGCTATCTATTTTGGACGCGGCGGTAAAGTAATAATAATATTTTATCTTTATTGACGTCAATAACTAGGGATGAAGCGGATATTCGGTGACTATTTGGTATTCGGCCCAAACATACTGATAAGGTGACTGGAATGATGCTGATGAAAATTAGCCTGTGACACTTACAAATAACGTGACTTGATAATAAGCGCTTCAGTAGATCCAGAGATCCCCCTACAGCCTCACAAACTTTACCTCTTTATAATATTACTAGCAGCACGCCCCGGCCTTGCACGGATAACATAGGTATTTAATAAATATTTATAAAATTATGCACTTACACACAGCTGATTTTGTATGCTTAGGACATTCGATCAAGTCAGCTTTTGAAAGGAATAATTTTAATTAAACGTGCGGCATTTATTTTTTAAATTGATATCGTTTGAATTCAATTTTCGATTTCCATAATTTGAAAAGCAGTCTACTGGTACTGAAACAGCCCTAATTATGATTGTACTTATTGGAATAAGAATTAATATTAAGGTAAAGTAATTTCCTCTGATTTCAGTCAGAACTAATATCGAGTGTTATAATATAAAAGAGTATTTATACTAACCTAACTATAATAGTTAGACATATAGTGTAGTAGTTTTGAAGATATTGTCATGTTATTTGATATTGTATAACTATTGTAAGGATTTTTTACACCTTGACTACTATTATTGAAGTTTTAATAGAGAATCCTAATAAATTCGGCTAATAAATATAGCCTTTGTAACTCAGGGATGTGATAAAAATATAAATACTTGTGGTGAAAGAATTTTCAAAATAGGTCCAGTAGTGTTTGAGCTTATTCATTACATATATATATTATACCTACACTTACATTTTACACAGGAATGCTTTGTACTCTTGTATGTTTGTAATGAATAAGCTTAATAATATTATCAATAAATTATTATTAATATATAATGGTATTATGTATAAATACCAATTTCACTGCGTTATGTGGCAATAATCGGTTTCGTTTTGTATACATGAACAGCTACTGAAAAAAATTACTTTGCCTATTTACGAATTTTATCTTTCATACTTATGTAATTATTGTTCTTTTAAAAGTAGGTTTATTTCGTATACGAAAGGGCCCGAACTCACCCGAGTTCACCCGATTGTTAGTGAGGTTTGCTCTTTTATCGCCAATCGGCTTTATTTGGTCGGATATTCGGCAAACCGACATCAAGGCTGGCCGGATCATAAATCCGGCTAATCATCTATTTGTTTCATCTCTATTAATGAGTGCTTCGTTGATGCCTACATTATATAAAGATTTTTGATTTTGATTCCGATTTTGAAACGAGGTTGAATTGAAATACATCTGTGGCGTTTGGTCCACTTACATGTTTAAGTTAATAATTTTTTTTTTATATGTTGAAGCACATGCCTAAATAAATATCAACTACTAAATTGGTTTTGCGTCGTACGAATTCCTATTGAATTCGCACATGCATGACCAATTTATTTTCTTTTATATACGATGATGACTTATCGATCAAAAAATACTATTAACTTTAGGAATTCATGTTGCTTATCAATTTTTACAGAAGAGGAAAAAAATACTAAAGCTGGATGTCACTAACACATTGTGGAATAAATTTGTTCAAGGCTAGTTACTCTGTTATTAGGAACGAACGAAGATTGAATCTCTCGAAATTAACCGCCAAAATGTAACACGCTATTATTATCACAGATGTGAAATGATGGTGCTATTTTTTTATTTATCCCGATAATAAGTACGTGATGAAGATATTGATCTTAATAAATTAAAAAATAGATAGATTAACACTTTATTGAACACCATAGAAGGAAAACTTATAACATATTACAACACTCATACTTAGGTGTAACAATGATCGGTCTTATCGTTTAAAGCGATCTCTTCCAGACAACTCATTTTTATAGGACATTTGTATAGAAGAGTGGACGGTGTTTTAATTTCAAGTACATTAGAAAATAGAACGGAGAGAAAACAACACAAAACAACAACTAAAATAAAAATAAAATACAATAAATATGTAGACGGATTAAATACTTATAGCTAGGTGACTGATCATATAACCACTCCGTTTTAAGCTAGGTTTTTAAAGTGGAAAGAAAATGATAATAATAACAGTACTTATTACAAATACCTAATTTATATAAGTACTTACACGACAGATAACGAAGTAATAATGAAAAGAAATAAGATAACAGTAAAAATGAAACTATAAATAAAGGGGACAGGTTAAAACTACTTCATGCAGTGATAGATAGATGGACTTAATCATGTCTTTGAAAATATTTAACGAAGGAGCTCGTTTTATTTCCAGTGGCAGTGCATTCCAGAGTATGGCAGCTTCAACACTGAATGTTTGTGGTAGAATATGCACTATACATAGCACCATCGTTTGAACGATAGTTTCCTTTCTATTGCTTGCTTATTTCGTGTCTAGTGGGTTTTAATTTGCGATAAAGTGTTTGTAACTTCGTATCTACATCGTACTTAACCACCACCATATAATTATATATGTAGTTTTCTCCTAAAAGTATCCTTTCAACAATTATTTTTATTTATTGACTTTCTTAGGTTTACATTTTATATTGGAGACCAATTATATTGTTTATATGAGGTAGATGTCGCACAAGCGCGCGGAAACTGAGACGGCAAAATTAAGTCAATTGTTGTAATTTTCTTTGCGACGCGTATTTCAAGCGCAAGTCTAAACATATAGCTATCCTTTTCTATATTATTTGTACCGTATTATCTGTCGCAGTAAGCATGTTTATGTCGTAAAGGAACAAAATCTGAGCACCGCGCAGTATGAATATACGGCATCTTTAGTAAAACATCATTGTTGGAGACGGTAATAATATTATTTAAAAAACCTTATCCTACTTACCCGCATACGGTAAGCAAGGCCCAAACTACAGGTGATTAAGTTTGCAGAGTGAGGAACTCCAGAAACTAACCATGTATTTTCAGGAGGTTCGTCACTCTGCAGCTTTAGTCACCGTTAAGAAGTACTTACTGCCTTTTGTATCGCCCTTGACTCAGCCCTGTAGCGAAAGCCTCTTCAAATGTTGGTCAAGGCTTTTTGCTATTAGTCCATTTGCCGAAACGACTACAGGTACAACGAATTATTGTTATAAATATTATTATTTCAAAGTAGTATTTCTTTTCATTTCATTTTCTTCTTATGTCTAGTTTTTTTACAATATATAAAAAATAACATTTATTACAGATATCATAAAAAAAACTAAAACCTGAAGTGCCGTCGGCAGCGGGGCTGAGTTCAAGCTGCCGTTGGTTAAAGATGCAAAGAGAGGAACCTCCGGACAATTCGCGCCGTCTCATGGAGTACCGCCTTCTGCATCAGACTCCCAACCGTCTAGCAAGAGCCTTTTAAAATGTTGGTCGACGCGCTTCGTTATTATTATTATTATTTATGTTACCATTTTTTACTTACACATTTTCGCATCAACTCAATCATTACGGCGACAGTTGAGCAAAGCATTCTTTAATGAAGACAACATGTTTGTTCGTGAGGCGTTGAGCAGATGCCTACCTATGTATTATTATATCTATTATGTATATGTATAAAACATGACACTTACCTAACTAATCCGTATAATCAGTGAAGACTTGTAAATTACTTTTTAATTTTAAGTTTATTTAGACTTTCCTAAGAAAACTAGTTGGTCTTACTAAAATGTTATATATAAGTAAATAAATAATTATTCAAAAGAAGTTTTCCCTTCCATCCTATGCGTTTTAAACCAGCATCTTTTACTTCATGTATCCCATCTAGCTAATCAGAGATCGTCGCGGACTTAGATAGCCAGGATTTTTTAAAAGTTTATGATGAAAACTATGAATCGTTTTTGATTTAGTAAGAAGGCATTAGACAAGTATTCTTACTATATCAAAAACGATTGAGATAAATACAGCAGATATAAACGATACACGATTAAATCCGATTTAGACGCATGCTGCATTTTAGATGACGGATGTTTTAGCTTAATTTTAATGTGTCAGAGTTGTTCTGTTAGTTTGTAGGTACTCAATTGTTTCACTTAGCAGCGATACGATTAAGATGCAACTATTTATAATCGTATTCCGTGCTGAGGCCTGCTCGTTAAATTATTATTTAAATAAAAATATTCATGAATAATATTAATTTACATAATTTTCAATATACTACCTTTACATTTGAAATACCCTTGATCAGAGTAGAGTTTTAAAAAATTACATTTTGATTGCAATATAACATGCATTTAAAATTATTCACGTGTATAAGAAATAATAATACATTTGCACATTAAAAAAAAATATTTTTACACTTTCGTAGCACCAGAGCTGCTACGAAAGTGCTACGAGCTACGAAGGTCATCGATCGATTTGAAAACGAACAATAAAAGGTATCGTTACTTTTTACATTCATTGGACTTCATTATACTTAGAATGTAATTTCTCTTTAATCATTGATATGACTTTAGCTCTTACGTTTTAAGTTATAAGACTCAAAATGCTGCGTATTATTATGTAATAGCAAAGGTTTGTAGGCGTAATTTTGATTCGTGGTAATCAAATTAAAATAACTGCACATCTGAGTAGCAGTCTTAAATAAATATCTTACGTTATTTTACAAACAGTTAAATCTACACTGCCGCAAAAGAGGTATTGAATGTTTTTTTTTTATCTAATAGTGACGTGGGCGTTATAGTAGTCGCATAATTTATTTTGTGATGCGATGGTCCAATAACTCTATAGAATCTTTTGAAACATACCAAAGTTAGTTGAACGAAAACATAATTTAGGTTAGGTAAGAACTAGATGAGTGCGTGCATGATTTAAAAACAATAATTTATGGTCGTCATGGGTCAGTGACCAGAATTCTGACTTCTGATCTCGGGGCGCTAGGTTCAAATCCTAGTCGGGGCAAACATTTATACTGTGACGAGCAAATAAAGACCACCAGTCGACGTCCTATGGCTGAGATTACGATGATGATGATGATGATGATGATGACCTGAACTGTATAATTTGCATCGGCAGCGATATTACGCCATGACATAAAAATCTATCAGTGATAGTCCATCCAAAGTATGTCCAAAGCGTACGTTGCTTCACGCAGTTATATTTTTACTAAAAAAATGCTAGATATTGTTCATAATATCTATTCTAGTCACTTTATCTGTTAGATATACATATAAAACACCATGCGAGTGTCATACTTTGTTACGAAACAATGTTACATTTTTTTTTGTGTTTGACCTTTTGTTACAACAGGTAAGAAGGTCTTTACTAAATACGATGACGTAGGTGGTTTACGTTAGGTTACCCACCCGCCGGATTCGCCGTTTCCACGAAACAAAGACCTGCGCGCACTGCGCAGCACTTACCTCACTTCGTCACTCTAGGACATTACTTATTGATTTTTGTTAACGGTTTCACTTAGTAACTGCGCGTATCTACTAACAAGTACTGAGGGACTAAATATTGTAGAATTTTGTTAACTTTCACGGATAGAATTCATGGTTTGAGAAGCTTTTATTTCATTTGGATTGTTGGGACGTTGGTAGTACAATTTACATAAAGTTGTCTTCAAAATTACCAAATCATTTTTTGAAAACTTCTCGGTATCAATTGTGCAATTGTCTGGTATCACCGAGCTGATCTGATGATGGAGCAAGGAGGTGAACGATGGAACTCTTTAACTGCAACCAGCAAAAAAGGTCCGTTTCAAACGCCATCTTGCCATGATCGCTATACCTTGGGTTGACTTGCAGCGAGGGGTTCACCTCAACGGTGTAATTTTCTATAGTCGGCTAAAAGTTCCTTTTTAGTTCTTGAATCTTTTAAATAAGACATGTTTTTAAAAACACCTTTAATTTATAAACTATAATAATGGGTCTATTGGCGTAAAAATACGAAATATAATTTTGAATTTTGTTGATGACGATGATTGGTTTACGTTGGTTTTCGACATGATTATATCACGTGTCGATCAATCACTTGATTTGGGAACTCGCAATAGTTACCGGTATATCTTCACAGTAATAATTATGACAATCTAATTTCTAGGGTTTATATGTTAAGTTTTAAATAGCTGAATCCCAATTCGACCATCAAATGATATAGTGGTCCAACGCTAGATCTCAACAGTATATATAAAAACATACGATTCTTGAGTTTTCGGATGGCTTGAAGTTTCGCTTAGACCAGCGGCTTTACCGGGGAATTTTACCCATTATGGAATGTGACATAAATAACCTCTCCATGGTCATTGGTGCTTTCCAAAGAGCAACCGAGTGGAGGGAGAACCCATGCACAGGTATTCCTCTCTGTCAAAGTATAAGTCCACGCGGTCCTATGCCTAATATAAAACTCGTTGCAGCCCAATTGCTTATTATCTTCGATCCGATAACTCCCTGTCTTGGCGACAGCTCAAGCCGAGGTCCGAACCTCAGTGGTGCCCTTGAGCTAGTCGCCTTGTCCTCTCCTAGTGGCACAGCGCCGTCAGCGCTAGCCTCACTAGACGATGCGCCTTCTGCGCCCGCAGAAATACCGGGCTGAGCACCATCTGTGCTCGCCCCCTCTCTGGTGAAGCTGTAAATGCCGGTTGAGGCAAACAGCATCAGTCCGTTAGAAAAAAAAAAATTGCTTATTATACTGAATCCAGTCGTGTCATTGAATTGACGTCCTAAAAAATGACCCGATGTTCAGTGTTTTGCTACACAAAAAGAGATCTGCCACATCAACGTTTTAAAAAGGATGGTGTTACCTATCCATATGCAAGTATTTGTTGGTCAAAATACTAAAATGTATCCCTTTTTATACATAAAAATTACAATAACAATAGTGATGTTGTCTCGGATTCACTACACAACCCGCTCGCCCTCATACAATACATAGATCAGTCAAGCGACTAATCCGAACTATATTCGACTTATCGCTGTCATCGAGCAATTGTGTTGCTACTGGGGATCGTCCGCCTAAAGGTATTGCTTTGAATTATAGCTTTGAATTGAAGCTATAGCTTTCGACTTTCTTTCCGTTTTTGCGAACCTAAGAAAACTAAAAAAATTGATTAATTGTTAATAAATAATTATTCATCATTATCAATTATATAATTAGTTTATGAATAATTTATTTATTTTTGAAGCTTTCTTAGATTAACAAAGACGGAAAGAAAGTCGAAATATTCAAAGCTATATTTTAAGGCGAATGACCCCTGGTTTGTATATCAATATATCGAATGTAATAGCAAATACCAAATAGTTTGCTCATCTATATCTCTAATGCATAATTATCATGATTTATGTACGTTAATCATGTTAATATGTAATTTGAAAAATTTGTACATTTTGTAAGCTTTATTTTATTACTATCAGACTCGCTCGTGGCGTCACTCGCCTGGCCTTAGTTTTATCTCGTTTTTTACGTATCAAAAGACAAATTCCGAGAACATTTCCGTACGTACCCATTCGTTTCGGCAGTTTTGTACATATGTAAGTCAGTTAGTAAAAGCTACAAAAATTTGTATTTTTCAATAAACCTCTCACTTTAGCCTTTTCACAACGGCCTGTAATAATAGACAAAAATGTGGTAGTACTTTTCATGTGTGGCGGTTCCGTCGATGACAGGTGGTTAAAAAACATTTACAGTTTACAATTTATAGTTTACAATTTAATATACATAGATTTATTACAATTTCTTACATTTGATAATTTATAATGTGTGTATGTATATATATATATATAAATGTAAAAAATGTAGATACCTTGTGTAGATACGTTGTTACATCTTCGTTCACAACGTGACTGAGCATCAGGTGAGATAGTCGTGAAACGCTAGATCAATAAAGTATAAAAAAGACAACCAGTTGCACTCCGGGAGTGCCGGCAGAAGTGAAAACTTGAACATGATTGATGATGATGATGATAAGCCTATGTGTTATTCCGGGACCTGAAGTATCTACATACCAAATTTCATCCAAATCCGTGCAGTCGTTCTGTCGTGATTGAGTAACAAACATCCATACATCCATCCAAACTTTCAGATTTATAATATTAGTGGACACATAGAATTAGCATGATGACGTTTTTTTGAAACAATGAAATCTTTCCTCTTTATAATATCCGAATACTTTTAACAAAACGACTTTATCAAATAAAACTACCAACAAACGAAAATGTTCCTTACTCGTAACAGATTTAAGTTTATATTTCAACGCCGGTCTATTCTCCCTCCGTCTTACGAATTCGATGACGTCATGTCCTGACGTCTTGACGCGAGGTGTCCTGACGCGAGTTTAACATTTTTTCCCCATACGAAAGTGCACAACGCCGCTATAGAAGTTTTTACTTAAAAAATCTTACTGGTATAAAAGGACTTTTAATCAAGAATAACCCCTAAAAACTATATAATTTATCGATAAATGTGCATCGACAGTTAGATGACAGCACGGCTGGATACGACTTGGTAGCGTAGTCGTGACACTTCTCTAAAGTGCTGTGACATGTGAATGTGTCTACGTGTGTGTGAAATTGTTATGTCATGAATAATTTTATGACTTGAGTTTCGTAATGACGGATGATTGTTTTTGTGTGTGAGTCTGCGAAAGTATCCTCGCATACTTTCTCAAAATTCTTCTCTAAAGATTTAAAATTATTACCTAAATCTGTCAATAATTGATGGTAATGCAAACGTTAAAACAAAATACTAGGTATATTTTATAACATGACTGGTCAGAGGTAGAGAGTTGGTTTACTTAATTATTTATTTATTTATTTATTAACATTAACACAAGGTCTTCAGGTCCCAAACTAGGCAGAGCTTGTACTATGGTAACCTGATGACTGATATATATACTTATATAAATATACACACCCAGACACAGGTCAAACAGACATGTTCATGCACCCAAATGTTTGACCTGTCCGGGAATCGAACCCGGTACCAGCGGCTCAGAAGGCAGAGTGCAACCAACTGCGCCAACCGGCCAGTCAATTATCTTCACTTGAATAAAATAATTGTATTTACCTATGTAACAAATAAGTTATAAATATTGCGATAGACTCCAAATATATTATTTAATTTTGGAATAGGCTTTTGACCGTTATTGAGAAATTGGTCAAAGGCATGCCTATTTCAAATTTATACATAATCACTTGTTGAATTGATGATGTATTAATAAGGCAATATTTCATGAAAACAAGCGCTTCAGGAAAGGCAGTTCCGACAAAGATTACAAGCACATAACGCCCGAAACTCTGAAGGAGTATAACGGTTCCTGCTTGAAGCAAATTTCCTATCATCATCTCGTTAGCCTTGTGCTACTTTTTCTCTGACAACACGAGTTTTACAAACTACCTAGTAACTTGTTCTATTTGAAGATGATTTGATTGAACAAAAGCGCGTGTTACCGGAAAAAACAAGCTTAACATAACCGTTGTAAATAGTTTTTCACCACACTAGCTGTCAGTAGTTAGTTTTACTCGTCCATTTCAGACAGGAAAATTCTATTTTATTCACAAGAAAGTAATTCGCTTGCTCAGGTTTCACGCCAAAAAGGATATTTACCCACATGTAATATGAAAATAACTATTATGGCTGTCTGTATCCCTGTAACTAGGGTTCCTTGTAATCTTGAGAATGTTTTTCTATAAAGTATACTTGACTGATACTTTCTATAATTGGTTATTAGTGCCTAATGATCCAAATGAAACCGTTGATATCTATTCTTTTAATTTTGTCATACTAGGTTATGCCTTACTGTGTAAATCGACACGTGTTTATATACCTTGTTTATTAAAATTGACTAAATAAATAAGGTTTAGGTACTATTCATATAAAAATAATTTTAAGTCGTAGACCAACCAACACTCGTCTGAATCATTAATTGAACATATTCAAGACCATGGTTAAGTATCTAACTATAAGTATTCTTGTATGGATGTTGTAATAAAATAAAATACAATTTATACGAGTGACATTTATTAAAAAAATATAAAATTGCAATAAAAAATCAATCATTATCATCAGACTCGCAATTTGAATCGACTTCTTTAAACATAATATTAGCTCCATTGCTGACATTTCCATTACTATTCTTAAGTAAATCTTTTGTAAATTCAGAAGGGTTCAGACAAAGCTTTTGCTCCATCTCCAGCACTTCCAGCTTCATTTTGTAATTCTGAAGCTCCATGTATTCTACTTGTAGCGCCATTTTCCTTCTTTTCATCTTCTCTTCGTTTATGACCTTCTTCTTGTGCAGTTTCGTCTTCTTTTTGTAAACTGGAGAAGATGAGGGCGGTTCGCGAGCATCTACGTAGACAATATTTGAATCGTCATTGAAATCATCTTCCTCTTGATGTGTGCTTTCTAGAAGCATGTCGAGGGAGTCTTCATTCTCTTCTTTTGCCATCGTTTTGTCCTCTTTGGGCAAAGGAGGAACGGGCGTATCCGACTTCTTCAGAATTTCAAACACCAAGTCATCTATTGGACTGTATTTCTTCTCTCTTCCAGATTTTAGCTTCCCTTTCTTTTTTCCCAATGCTGATCTTTTCAGATTTTGCCAGAACACGTCCCTCATATATTTGTAATCTTTGTCGTAAGATAATAGTCCCAGGGATTTGCCTTTTTCCAGTATTTTATTCCATAAATCAACTTTTCTCTGCAGAGTGATATCCTCACTGAAGGGGCCGAACAGAATGTTTTTATTTTCGCATATTTCTCGCAGAATTATTATTTTGCCGAGTACTTTATCCATTTTCAATATCTCAAATTTGTAATGTTTAATATATTGTAGATATTTATGTCCAGATCTTCAAAGAATACTTTAAAACATTCAACTACAATTCAAGCCATCGTAAATCAATTTGTATGGCACAAGCGTTAGATATCGCTACAAAAGTATTCCTCTTTGGTTTGCAAATACGCAAACATTCGCTCCTTCTTTATTATAATCAAACTTTAACTTTTAAATATCGTTCCGGTTACATAAACCACTTGTAAATTAATTGATTGTGAGAACGCGCCGACGCGCTTGTGAAATTGTAGACTTGTGTTGTGCAAGATGGCGGCGCGGCCGCGGTCGTGGCGCGTGACGTCACCCGTCCGGCCAGCGTCACAGGCCTGCGCAGTGGAGAGCGCCCCCCGCTTGCCGTGCCCCGCATCCTCACCCCGCGACCGATCGATGCCGTGATCCTGTATTTGCCGTTACTAGGGGCTTTATTTATTTACTTTTAGAAAACTGCTTGATTGTAGTAAATAAACAAAGAATATATAATTATACCTATTTACTATTACGTATAGCGGTAGATATTATGCTGTTCACAATCAAATTCTGAAAAGTTAGTTATGAATACTGGTAGTTATACAAACTTACATAGGTCTAACTTACATGCCTATTTTGAGGCTGGAACCTAGTAAAATGTGCTTGCAGCCATGAAATGTACCTGTATACTAAACTAATTTAACATAGCATATTTAGATATTTACTCAATGCAGCGATCAGGTTATCAATTCTACTAACACATTGCTGATTGTTAATGAATGGTCGTTTTTGTTGCTAGCTTTGCTGTTTAACTTGAACTAGACATTGCAATCAAGATGCAATTTTAATTTTAGCGGAATACCAAGTTATTTTATTATTACATTTAAATTCCTATTGAATTGTTTATGAATTGCTTGTCTCAATAAATAAGTGAACAGGCTTCCAGCTAAGTGCAAAGCATTCAACTTTTTCCCTTTTTAAGTCCTTCAACTATTTGAGAAACACGGAAGTAATTTCTTTATTTCAGCGGATACAAAACGCTTTTTTGTTAATTTATACCCGCCTGGGTAGCTCCCACCTTCAAGTTTTGCATGGTTGGGTTATTAAAGTACCTGCCTTGCTAGCTATGAATAGGAAAAAAAAAGCCCAGTTTATCCCTTAAAAAATTTTTAAATTTTCGAAGTTATAATCCATAAAAGGTACAAGAAATTCCTATACACTTATACATATTCAATATCTATAATGAATCGAATTGCGATATTTAGCACCTACGTAATACGATCTTAGGTACTTCGCTTGATAAAGCGTAAACAGTAACACGTTTAATCCCCCTGTATGTGCAGAAATGTCGATCGACGAGGCTGGGCAAAATAAAAATATATAAGGTAAATAGTGTAATTAAGAAATAAAAAGCAAATAAAACGTAAAATAAGTTTTTTTTTACTTTGAAAATTGATTTTATTATACTGTGGATCGTGTTTGACAGGTGACGTTTATCGATCTAAAAATATATTTTTATACCGTATGGATCTAGCATGTGAACACTTGATGGACAGTGAAGATGTGGTCGAAGATCTTACACGCAAGACCTAGGATGCATACTGGTCCTCAAGAACTGCTGCCTGAATATTTATTCATTACTTTAACATTTACTCAAGCGTTTCTCTTATAATTTCATAAGCAGTAATTACACAAGTCCGCGATGAAGGCCATCAGAATAATTAGGTACCTACCCACATAAAATTTAGTTATAACAGTTATTAGCTGTCTTGTCTATAATTTGTGCGCTAAACGTGTTCTTTGTTGTTGCAGGAACAATCGAGGAAGCTGAAAGCGCAACTTATTATATGCAACACTGGAAATAGAAGCCAAAAAAATTGTTTTTCATTGAAACCGACCAACGCCTATGAAGATCATTATGAACATTTGCTAAAGGAATATTAATTTCCATCTATTTTCTCGCTTTCGTTCGGTTTCGGTTCTCGCTACCCACCTCATTAAGGCGCTTCCATCGTTTCAACGATGGGAGCGCCTTGGTGCGCAGTACTCATGCGTTGTGACGAGAATTCACCAAAAATCATTATTCCAAAATATTACTGAATTTTTGTTCACCTTATAAAAGTGAAGTTATTTTTATATATAATACTGCTATTCCCAGTATTGTGTATATTTAATTAATACACAAGGCAATGCGTGCGACTCAATATGCAAAAGTACAAATTGCAATCCGGTCTTTTGACGGTCGCCGTGGCGCAGTGGTTAGTGTCATTGACATGACTTCTGTGTCTCCGGGACCCTGGGTTCGAATCCCGGCAGGGGCAAACATTTGAGCGATGAGTGTAGATGTTTGTCCCGGGTCTTGGATGTTTGTGTGCTGTGATTGTGTATATCCATGCCTCCCGCGATACAGGGAATCCTTGTGCGGGGGTCTGAGTGTGATGAAAAAAAAATCCTTTGAGTCAATCCGCAGATCCAGCTCAAACGGTTTAGCTGTGATCTGGGGCCTAAGTCTACTATTCAATATGGAAATATGATCGGTTAACAATTGTTGAATTTGACAGCTTTGGTAGTCTGATATTTTTAATTCGTCCATATTGAATCAATTCAAGATTCAGTGACGTAGTACGTAATTTTTCGTAGTCTATTAGCATCCTGCTTGTCAATTACGTACAAAACCGACATAGGCCGAGCATAGATTTTTGACTTTTTAAATTTTTTTTCTTGAATTTTTGACTTTGTTAAAAGAGGCATGACGAGGCATCATCGAGTCAGCCTCGCATTGGACTGAATATGAACATGAAATTAGTAGAATTGACACCCAGATTAACAGTCTTATTTAAGTTCCCAAGCTTACATGCTATGCATGTACATATATAAATGAATATCATAATCTAATAAATAAGTAGGTCAGTAGATAAAGTTAACCTGTTTGTGGCGAGGATTCAGTGTAATCCTCAGTGGTCGGTAGGAATGGTCAAACTTTTGTTTCGCCGTAGTGCGGTTTTGGATAATTATGAACTATATGAACGCTAATGAAATAAAACCACATTTTTGTTATATTATAATTGTTTGAATCAGAAACACGCCGTCGAAGTAGCTTGTGTAATAAGTCAAAGTAGTGACGATAAAGTATTGCGCCACTCCTGTGTAGCAGTCACTTGTAGAGTTCTACCTGCCTATTTACGGATTCCTTCACAAGCAATAACGTGACTAGAAGTTCGACTCATAGAAGGCGCAAGGCCGGAAGGTTTACAACTGCCACAACTGACTTGAAATCACAATCGAGATACGCCCGAGATAAATTACTACAATCGAGTCCAAGATTAGCATTAATTCCACACCTCATTGGTTTGATAATTAATTATAGACGAATACACTTCCAATACTGAAACTAATTGCGTTCAAAGCTACATCCTTTGTTACCCTATTATCTAAGGCTAAGGCTATCTAAGGCTCACGTTATATTACATACTTTGTGACCTTGTGAAAAGCAATTATTCTGTACATTTTTATTCATACTGGTGTCTAACATTAGCCCAATTCAACCATGATTGACACGAATTTTAATTTTAATAACTAATAAAAAGGCTTAGTATTGATTGAGAAATGATTTAATTAATAATATTATTAAAACTCACGATCATAATTACTTTACACTGTTTCTACGGATATAACGTGGCACTTACGCTTAGTCGATTTCACGATCGACAATTGTTTCGGCTTCTTCTGGAAGCTGTCATCAGGATCTTGAGTGCGGTGCGTTCGTCGCCACGTCCCGTCTCGCACGTGTACGCGTAAGTACCACGTTATACCCGTAGAAACAGCGTAAAGTGATTTAATTAAATAATAAGATAATGGTAGTGATTCGCTTAATTAACTGAACTAAACTAAAATGTTGGAAAATTAAATCAATTCTTATAGGGTTACGATAAAGTTTAAATTATATGAGACATCAATAATATCACTAAAAATTAAATATATTTGTTAAATTTGCGGGTAGTTTTAGCGAAATTAAGTCGCCACTTATATGGTCCCTACTAAAACTACCCGCAATTAGCCAGCAATGGAATAAAACTCGTCTAATATTAGTGAGACCGTTGTAAAGAGTTATACGAATTTGAATTTTAGCGTTAATAAAATACGAGCTATTTCAATTTGAAGAATTTTAGTGAATTTTAGCTAGTTCGTGTGATTAACAGAATTAGGGCCATTAGCTCGGATCTAACCTCTATATATTTAAAGAAAGAGAAAGTTCCTAATTCACTCGCGACTCGACTTCAATCCTCTCGACTCTCATGACGTCATTATTACAATATAATATATGTATTGTAGCCTTTAAACAGTATATGTAGTGCATGTACACATATATATGAATATAAATTTTAGTAATATTCACCGTTTATAGTCAAATTATGATATTTCGGTCTGTTCAACTTCAACACTGCATGCTACCTTAGATTTTTTTTAGTGTGTGCTTAGCGATAGGGTCACCGTTTGAATTTTAATTTTAATATTGTTATATTAGCTTATATTTGTAAAATTTTAGCGCAATAAAGTGATGCCCATATAATCTATTTTGATGAAATACATTTCTAAAAAAAATGCATTATTAAAAAAAACTTGCACTCTAATGTATCCCAAAAAAACTGATAAGCTAGTTATCATTGACAGCGACTGTCATCTTCATCATCATCATCATAATGTCAGATATATTTAAAAATAAATTTAAATTATTTGATCTATCAGACAACTCAGGTCCAGAGTTTAGTTACACAAAACAAACAAAGGTGTACATAATTACAGTAGATTAAACATAAAAATGAATATTACTATTATATATATATATGAATATTATTATATTATATGAATATTATTATAATACTATTCTAAGCCGTGGTGGTACCGGCTTAGAATAGTACTCCCCTATCACTTCCCGTATGTGCCGTAAGAGTCGGCTAAGGGATCACGTACCAGAAGGTGGGCAGCAGCGCCTTCTGAGGGTCGGAAATCATACTGCGCTCGGCAACCCGCCTGCCAAGCGTGGCGAGAATTGGCAAATCCCCCCTATATGGGGGAGGCATATGTCCAGCAATGGATGTATAATTGCTGAGAAGAAGACGAAGAAGAAGAAGAAGAAGAAACATAAAAATAGACAGACAATATTTATTACGTCATGTACCTGATTGGCCTTTCTGAGGGGTGAGCATGTTCATGTCATCATTCGCATGAAATGCCTCAATACAGGCGCCTGAAGATCCACTGTGACAGTTTTCAGGATAACGTCCACGTCTGGACATAGGCCTTCCTCATCATTCTCCACAAGGACCAGTCGGAAGCGGCTCGCATCCAGCCTCTCCTTGCGATCTTGCGTCAGGGACAGTTCACAATAGTATAAAATAGTCGTCTTCTCAATGAACTCTAATAAAGGAGGTATGTTAAGATAGTTTGGTCATATAGAGAGTCTGAACGAAAGGAAATGTATATAGCTGGTATATATGGGTAAAGTGAATGGTAGTGTTGGAAGAGGAGGGCCCAGGCGAACGTTCCTAAATCAAATTTAAGAAGTTCTAAGAAAGGCGCAAGTCAAGAGTATTCAAAACCGACGCTCTTGTTTGAAAAAGGTGTGATGAGCGTGGATTTAGAGAAAGATGTGAGTCGGGATGGCTGTGAACTTTTGCTACCCCTACGGGAAAGTCGCGTGAATATCTGTATGTATTCAATGAACTCAAACTATCATACGAAGAAGAATAGGTAGCATAAGAATAGGTTTGATTATTAATTGATAATATATTATAAAATGTGCTTACTCCTTAATTTCTTTATACTAAGCATTAGGTTATTTAAGTTTTAGTTAATTAACATATCTTGGCTTTTTATTGTATTTGTTCTATGTTACTTTTAATAATATGTTTATTAAGTTAGGTATGTAATAATCAGGATGCTCGTTGCATATTATTATGTATTGCTTTGATTATAGGAAGTAGCTTAGCAGCCGTAACACAGGTGACCCTAGCACGGCTGCTAAAGGCTTTTTATATTGTATTCACATACATATGTATATATCTATAACCACGTGTTCTAGTAATGTATTGGTAGTGTTTTGTGCCAATAAATATTTGTATTATTTGTATACATAAAACACATTTAACCATTTTCTTCTTTGCCTGGTAAAAAAAAATTGGTTGCCTGTAAAGACGGTATACGGGCGAAAGTTTTACGTGACAACGACTTTGAGTGCCTTTCACTTTTTATGTCTGTCTCTCTCGCTCTTAGGCGGGCTAACCCGCCGAGTGGAAGGGACGCGTGCCTCTCACTCGCTCTCATTGTGAGCGCATAACGTGAGCGGAGCGTAACGCAGTTTCTTGAAGTGTCACCCGGCAAACCAATTTATAAGACGTTGTCACGTCAACAATATACATAATAAGTGTTTGTCATTGTTTGTTTACGTGGGCGCTTACTTTGTAGCCGGCATTTATATGCAGAGTGGGCGGTTGGCGGCGCGGTGGCATTTAAATACTCTTGGACTTGGAACAATGTAATACAATTTACTGATAATTTATACAAGATTAGTACAAAGAAATGTTGATTGGTTTCTGTGGTTATGTGTCAATGCTAGGCGGAACTTACGCTTATTTTTTGTAGGGAAAAGAACGACCAGGCCTATTACTGGTCTGTAGATCTGTAGCATGTGGTCGACAGAGGCTTAGAGAGCCGTTGATTATATATATACATATATATTGTATTAAATTGGCAACAGATTATATTGCCTACAATACAATTTAGATAGAGTCTTACCGATCAACAGTTTCCTAAAGACAGGAAGTGAGACCGAAAGATGGTAAGAAATATAGAAATAAATAACTGAGATAAAGGCCCGTGATCCTCACTAGGCTTTGCCTGTTTCGTGAAGACCTACGCAACAACCCAAACAGTTAATGACGAAACTATTTGCCCCGTACCGTGCATGGACTACGAGTTTCCAGCTACCTAAGTTATCCCACGGGAAACATACTTATTCCGGGATATGGAATCCTTCTTCCTATCTCTACACTAACATTCATCAAAATTGGTTCAGCGGGATACAACAAAAACCTAATAAGATTATATATGTTAAAGTAGGTAACTCGTCTATTAAGGTTTAAAAAGTAACTCGTCTATTAAGTTCTAATATTAATACTTAATAGACGAGTTACTTTATCATTTATAATATTAGGGATCACGTATCATATTATTAGGTTTTTAAAGTAGCTATGCGTTTAATGTTGTTATTGGTATTCCGAATTTCACTGTAATCTATCAATCCATAAAGGCGTGAAGAGGTAACAAACACAACATACACACATACAAAGTTTCGCATTAATAATATTAGTGTGATGAATAAAAAGGTTTATAACCAACCACGAAAATAGTTACAAAAAAATTAAAATATACGTGTTACCCATAAAGAAAAGCTAAATGATTAGTGTTACTCAAGAAGCGATCTTATCGCCCTGAGCGACGACACGCATAAGTACGTGCAAAACATTCTTGTCGAAATTTTTTTGCTTCCAGTGTCTTAAGGTTGATTAACCACTTAGAACATATATTAACGGCAAAATGACTAGAATGGTTAACATTAATCCTACTAATATTATAAATGCGAAAGAAAAAAAAATATGTGTGTATGTTTGTTACCTCTTCACGCTCAAACGGCTACACCGATGAAATTTGGTATGGAGATAGCTTATACCTTGGATTAACATATAGACTTATTTTTATCATCACCATCATCACCGTTTTCCATCACCACGCAGGTACAACCACGGGGCGCAGCTAGTAAATTATATATATAATATATGGTGTTTAAATTATTATAATAATATAATAATAATATTATAATATGGGACAACATTCACACAAGGTCTTCAGGTCCCAAACTAGGCAGAGCCTGTACTATGGTAACCTAATGACTGATATATATACTTAAATACATGCTTATATATATACTTATATATACACACCCAGACACAGGTCAAACAGACATGTTCATACACACAAATGTTTGACCTGTCCGGGAATCGAACCCGGGACCAGCGGCTCAGAAGGCAGAGTGCTACCAACTGCGCCAACCGGCCTGTCATTATACCCCACTAATATTATAAAGGCGAACGTTTGTGTGTATTTACTGCTTCACGCTCAAACGGCTACATCGATTTCGAAGTGTAGACCCTGGATTAACACATAGCCTACTTTTCATCTCGAAAATAATTGCTGTTCAGCTTCTGGAGGTCATTCAGCTACCAATTTATATTCGTTTAGGTATGATTTTGATTGATCTTACGTTATTCTTGCTACTACTGCTAATATTAGTTCTTTCGAAATTCAGAAGTCTATCAAAAATTTCAATTCGGTAAGTTTTTAGAGACTTGGGTTTATGTTGTAATTCTTTCTGGAATTTCGAACACGGAAGTAACGTAGCCAGGTGTTGACCCTCTTCTTTCTTGAACCTATTCACCGTCTGGTCAGGATTTGCGTCAACAAATGTTCTAGCAGCATTTACACGTTTGTTTTCAAACCAATTCAACGATTCTATTTTTTACAAACATCCTCAGCGTGAGATTCTATGTCTTATATCTTTACATTTTTGTCACTCGGTAGTTTCTTGTATGCTTAACGCAGCCTAGCCAGGATGATATAGTCTCTCCTTACAAATGAATACATTATTTATGGAATAAAATACAGGATTCAATATTTTATAGAATATATTGTTGAGTAGCTATGAAGAAAAAGATAATGCCACGTCCGATGCAATATCTAGTTTTGGGTAAATTTCTTTATAAGGAAAGGTTTACTTAATGAGTCCAGAACAGTAATGAAAAACGTATTCCTGCCAATGTCAATCTCTTGTTGTGGTGGAAAGTTGAAAATAGAAACACAATATTCAAATCCCTTAAATCGATTGCTCGCCAAGTTTCATGGTGTTCACCAGGCAGACAGAACAAATTTAAAAAAAAACTCCGACTTCGGTTCCGATAAACCTTCAACCTCCGTAACGTCCCTGGTTAGTACTAGTGCTATCAGTCTTCTTTCATCGCTTAGCTGGTCTTCTAGGCTATACTGTATGGCCTTCAATGATTTATACAAACTAACCCAACGTTAAGGAGGCCTCATTTTAACCCACAGGTGATAATAATTTTTCGTTTGATTTGATTTGATATGTGTTACAGTGTCATTATGACATAAATGGTTTTAGACCATATAAGAACCGTTTTAATTTATACTGTTTATACCTTATACTGGTAAAAAAGTAAAAAGGTTTTACCCGTAAATATACATATAACTTACACGTAATCGATATCAATATCAACAATTGTTTAAGCTTCTTCCGGAAGCCTTAAGGCTTCAATGATGCTCTCAAGCTTCAAAGCATGATAGCTTCATGTATTCCTAGTTTGGCACCTGAAGACTTTGTGTGAATGTTAATAATTAATAATAATTAAAAAAAATAATGCTGGTTGTAGGTATACCTAAAGTAAGAATGAGCGTCATTTTTAATAACGGAATCGTTTTAACTCTTAGGTAGTACTTATTTTATACTAACTGCGCCCCGCGGTTTAACCCGCGTGGACTACGTTTTTCCTGCTACCTATATTATCCCACTGGAACTATACTTTTTCTGTATAAGTGGTAGATAAAAAGTAGCCTATGTGTAATTATTCCAAGGTAAACCATTTAAGTTCCAAATTTCATGCAGATCCGTTCAGCCGTTTCAGCGTGAAGGAGTAACAAACATACAAACGACAAACTTTCGCCTTTATAATATTGTTGTGAAAGTGTGATGTGTTACACGGATTGTTATGAATGTACGTATTAGAATCTAATAGGGAGACTCGTTTCAACTCCTAAGGAGTTACTTGTTTCGAATATATTACACAGTTTGCAATGAACGGATTCAGACCTTAGGTAGGACACTATTTTAACTTCTATGTAGTACAAATCCTAATGCGTCACACTTGTTATTATTTATTTAAAAACCTTAAGGAGATCCGTTTCAAAACTTAAGGAGTTACCTACTTGTTTCGAATATGTTACACTTACACAGTTTATACAATGAACGGATCTTCGTCTACTAGTAATAGGACTAGGTACAGGTGATTGCGACCTACATTCTGCATAGGACGGGAGGTTCAGATAGTTTCCTATGTCAGGGATACACGCAGGAAAACGAGACTGTGGAACACGCGTGGCCTGTGAGGTAATAAAAAGTAGAATCACAATCAAACTATACGCCACTGACGTTGGGCCATACTCATGCCATGAGTTAGGATGGCTCGGTTCAAAAAACAAAAAAAAGGATGGCTGGCGGGGGACTACATCACAAAACACCATAACCGGGACGTCAGTGCAGGACTCACTACCTCTAGTTCGAATAAGTTCATTTTTATCCGGATTCAGACCTTAGGAAGGACCGTTTTAACACTTAGGTTAATTCCAATGTACTAAATGGTATGAAAATATTGGAATCCTAGAGAGCCCCGCTTCTTCTCTAACTTAGTTATAAATTTCCAACGCGTTACATAGATTCCTGTGAAAGAATTTGGACTGTAGAGATAATTGAAGAGATGATAGCTCAGCGGTGGGAGAGTCGGCTGTCAAACTGACGGACGCTGGCTCGATCCCCACCAACGGCTAGAGCTTTCGGTGAAGGTAACAACGGTTATCAAATTCTAAGCATGGTTGTAAGATACTTTCGAGTACCGGCCAGTAAACACTGTCTATCGTGAGAAAAGTGGTTTTTGTTTTTAATGTTATTTCGAACGCAGTAAACTAAATAAAAAAACAAACTGTATGCGTCTAACAGCATTCACATCATCACCGGGATTGTGCGGTTCATGTGTAGGTAACTGGACTTACCTTGAGCTTCGCAGCTTTCACATTAACTGTTCAACGGAATTATTACCTGTAAAGAAAAATATCATATTTTAGTTGTTGCTGAAGTTTTTCATACTATACCAAAATATTCCTTTGTGGTGTACAATAATAAAATCGTCTGTTGTTTAAAATGCAGGAGTGTACCATTAATCAGAAAAGATAGAAAAGGTAAAAACAATCCAAATTTTAGGCTGTAGTAGAAATTCGAATGCTTCTAAAGCTAACTAAAATTGTAAATATTACGGAACTAAAAATTAACTAAAATCGGAATATTTAGATTCCAGACATACTGACTTCAGTATGTCTGGAATCTAAATATTCCGATTTTAGTTAATTTTTAGTTTGGTAATATTCACATAACAAACATAATAAGTCTAATAGCTGATAGGTAGATAGCGTCTAATACGTATAATAACTAATATCTGATAAGCAATGTAGAATACTTATTACTTTATTATTAATTTTTTATATCTTTTTTTATTATTTAAGGTAAGCTCATATAGTAAAATTTAAGTTTTAATAGATAGACGACGAAGATACGGAATTTCATATCAAACTGAAACCCAAACACACATATTAAGTGTTTTTTCCGCGGGATTATTCCAGGTTGCCATGCAGTGTGCACCGCCCTCCCTCCCGCATAAATTGCATGCAGGATTTATAATAATATACACATACAATCTTACGTCTACGGAACCTCTTCGACATGTGTTTCGTCTCTGCTGATGTTGATTCGGCGAGCGTCGACGTTTAATTAAATTAAATTTTTAAAATAATTTATTAATCAAGTAACACTGACTCATAATATTATCAATATAACAGTCACATTTTAAATTCATAATAATTACACAATTAAGCACTAAACTTATGGTTAACAATGGTTCAACAGGTGCCGATGACATAACAGAGGCTCGAGGGTGTTTACAGGGAGACGGACAGGACAAATGAAGATAAATTGAAATATTATAAAACTAGCGGCCCGCTACGGTTCGCACAGGTATCACTACTTTCCCCCCTATTTAATGGATGCTACATATAAACCTTCCTCTTCAATCACTCTATTAAAGAAAACTGCATCAAAATCCGTTGCGTAGTTTTAAAAATCTAGGCATAAATAGGGATATAGGGACAGAGAAAGCGACTTTGTTTTATACTATGTAGTGATGTTCTTTACAATGACTTGAAAAAAAATGCGTGAGTAGCAACAATGCACTTGAATTGTGTGTAAGATAGAATTCAAGTGCATTTGTAGTTCCCATGAGAATTTTTGATAAAAAAAATTAGATAGCTCGATGTTTTCACGAATAAATTAGCAACTAAAATTAAATTTCGGTCAATAAGAATTAACCCTAATGAACTGTTCTCATAAGAAGTATTTATTAAAGTTAATTACACTTTACAAATTAAGCTGAAAAGATTCAAAATTGTCTATTTAGCATTGACATTTGAGATCGACCATTGTCAAGCCTTGAATATAATAGTCGTAATTGTAAACCGCCATCATTTTATACACGAAAAAAAACGTAGACATTCTGTGAATGTCTACGTTTCTTATTTAACTTATATAAACCGGCTTTGACTGGCCGGTTGGCGCAGTTGGTAGCTCTCTGCCTTCTGAGCCACCGGTTCCGGGTTCGATTCCCGGACAGGTCAAACATTTGTGTATATGAACATGTCTGTTTGACATGTGTCTGGATGTGTATATGTATATATATCAGTCAACAGGTTACCATAGTACAGGCTCTGCTTAGTTTGGGACCTGAAGACCTTGTGGGAATGATAAAAAAAAAAAAAATCTACGTCTTCTGTTACATTTATTTTGTATGTATCACAATAAGCTATAGTACTGAACTAGCTTACGGTTTATTTTTTTAAAAACCGCATTGTACCTGTTACTCGCTTACCATTTCTATTCGAGTAGGAATGCGCTGAAAACCAAACCAGTGTTTACATGTCATGCTGTGATCATCGCATTATGCTCAGCATAGTAAGCAACAAGTAGGGTAATTATGTAAATAATATTCAAGTTTTTAGTATATTTCGTAGGGCGAAAACAGTCTTATTCTAATATTTGTAATGTTCTTATACTTAAATATTTATTAAATATTATTGTTATGTAACGTCTCACGCATTACTTGTACCTACCTAATTTTGAAGCAATTAAACGAATATTTTTTCATTGTACTATTTTATTTTAGAGTGAATATATATACTAAAGGTTTTTTTATTGAGTATGCTCGAACTTTGACATCGCATAGCTGCCATATTCAGTCGTGACGTTTCACCATGTGTAACGCTAACCAGCCCAGCGACTACAGACATACAGCGCCGTATACTTATTGGGTTGAGCATTTGGCGGCTAATTTCTCGTAAAAGTGCTTTGTTAACACACAAATTCGCCGAATTCGGAGCGACTAAAAATCATGGGAGATTCATAGGGTGCCTCTACACTTCCAAAAAGTCACTGTTTGATGTGGATTTTTGTCCGGCGGTATTATTGCGGTCAATTCTACGAAGATGCGCAAGGAGCCGCACTCACTGTCAATGGCGACCCATATCGGACGTTGATAACAATTTGTGTGGCCTAGGATATATGGTATGGATGATAACGATAAGAATTATAACTTCGAGGATTCATCTCGCGTGGCGACTTCAACTGGCCACCGAGCTCGCGTGACTTACCACCGCTCGATTACTTTCTGTGGGGCTACGTTTAATCTAAAGTCTATGCAGACAAACTACACTCTATTTGCCAATTTGCCCCAAAGGCAACATAACTCGCGTTCTTCGTTAAATTGAGCCCTATTTATGCGAAGATGTCGTCAAAAATCGGTCCACCCGAATACAACATCTACAGCGGAGTCGCGGCGGCCATTAGGCTGAAATTATTTCTCATACATCAAGTCATCGAATATCCTTTAAAATATTAATAAAATTGTGGTAATATCACTCAATCCGTTTGTTTTATTTCATTTCAAAGTTCGAGCGCTCTTAATGAAAAACCCTTTATTTAAAACTTCACCGCCTTTGTCCGTCACTTTCAAAATATAATGCAAGTGCTTTAAATTTGTTTTGCCTTTAAACAATTTCACTTTTATATTTAGTTTTTAAGGGTTAAATTTGACGGTCGCCGTAGCGCAGTGGTTAGTGTCAGTTACATGACTTCCGTGTCTCCTAGCCCTGGGTTGGAATCCCGGCAGGGGCAAACATTTGTGAGATGAGTGTAGATGTTTGTCCCGGGGCTGGGGTGTTTGTGTGCTGTGATTGTGTATGTCCATGCCTCTCGCGATACAGGGAATCCTAGTGCGGGGGTCTGAGTGTGATAAAAAAAAAATACATGGCATAATTCGCATTGTGCTATTGAGAGTTTACAGCTATTTGTATGGACGGCGACAGCGTGTGCGCGTTATCATCCACGCATTTCTCATCTAGGTGTAACACGACTGCTGGTTTTGCACAGGGCGGTGTTTTATCCCCTTTACTTTTTGCAATTTTTATAAATAGTATTTCTGGATATATAATTTGATATATAGCATTAGCATAGCATTCTGGCCATGAATAATATTCTACACATGAGTGAAGTTAATGGTAAAGTTGGAAGAGGAAGGACTAGCTAGGCGAACGTTCCGAAATCAGATTAAGGAAGCGCTACGCTCTTGTATGAAAGGTCTGATGAACGTGGATGAAGCAAAAGATGTGTGTCAGGATCGTAGCATTTGGAAGGCTGTGGTCTCTTCCTACACCTACGGGAAAGAGGCGTGAATATATGTATGTATGTATGTATGTAGAAAACGAAATACACAAATAACCCAAAAAGGATTTATTATTTTATACTAAAACATATTTATTAGTAAGCAAACAGCGCCTGGCATACGTTAACTGAAGGCCTGCAAAATGACTGCGTTTAATTAAAACAGCTCTAATTTATTCACTGTTTTATTTATTCAAAGCATATTGTATATTAAAGATCCATTCAAATCAGCCTTGAAGTATGTTTAAAATTAAAAAATATACTGTAATTTCAATCAGACAAATCACCAGGAAGACAAAGATGCTTGGAATGTTGCACCTCCGCCAAAACACCAAATTGATGTGTCATCTAACTTATTCAAGTGAATAGGTAGGTATGTACTGCAATTAATGCCTCCCAAAGATTATTGCCGGTTCATCGTGGTAATGACTCTCATTATTTCGGAACGTGGCGAAGGGTTCTTTGATTATAAATGACTAACTCCGCCCCGCGGTTTTACCCGCTGGGTGATGAATAGTAGCCTATGTGTTATTCAGGACCTGAAGTATCAACGTACATACCAAATTTCATTGGAATCGGTGTAGCCGTATGAGCATGAAGAAGTAAGACACATACGCACAAACTTTCGCTTTTATAATATTCGTAGGATTTGATTGACGTTCTGTTGAAATAATTGAAGAGATTATTTTAAATGTTTGAATCGATTATCAAAATAATAACTATTTACAATATAATGTATAGTTTCAACATTTTATTGATCTAAACAATTACTAAAAAAAGAAGAAGAAAAAGCACACGCAGACTTACTTCCATAACCAACCAACACATCGTACGGGGTTATTCAATAAGAGCTTTCAAAAGTTACAACTTTGAAATGAAATAAAGCAACCTGCTTAAATGATATGATTAATAGAATAGAATATTCGATGACACTATGTAATAATAATTTTAACCAAATGGACGCTGCGACTTCAATATGTAAACATAGTATTCGGGTGGACCAATTTTGGACGACATCTTCGCATAAATAGGTCTCAATTAAATGAAGAACGCGAGGTACGTTGGCCTTTATGGCAGCAATAAAGGCAGAAATACCTTATATAGGGTTGAGGAGTAATACGTACAGTGTACTTAATAGTTACATTATGTGAGAAATACAAGCACTACCTACATTATTTATAAGAATATTTTATGGACGAGGAAGGCAGGTTGAAAATCAGCGCTGTGAAGCTAGTCTTCATAGCATTATGCTGAACCGGCTGCTTTTGTACACAATATATTTCGTTTGTGCCTTCTATAATTTAATACTTAGATTATCTATTATCAATTATTCTCCATCCAAAGGTTGTCTGGAAGAGATCGCTCTTAGCGATAGCGTATTGAACATTCTTATTGTAAATATTCTTTTTTTAATTTCTGTAATTTTGTGTCAATAAAGTGTATTTGTATTGTATTGTATTGTACTTAATATATGTATAGCTGTAATTACATCATTTCTTCAATGTATGATAATGTTGTGAATATTTTCTTTCTTTTTTTATTTCAATTGACTGTGGTTTGTCTGCATAGAGTAGAGATTTCAGGTAGCCCCACAGAAAGTAATCGGGCGGTGTTAAGTCACAAGATATTGGTGGATAGTTGATGTCAACTTCTTGTTCAGTAAATTTAATGTTTCCCGTGCTGTATGACAAGTGGCACCGCCTTGCTGAACCACCACTATCCTAGGCCACAAAAAAAAAATGTCATCGTCCGATGCGGTCGTCATTGTGAGCAGCGCATAAGGGCCGATAATACCACCGGACTAAAATCCACACTAAACAGTGACTTTTCGGAGTATAGCCTTAAAAAGTACACCACCAAAAAAAACCTGATAAATCCCCCGTGAATTTTCGTCGCTCCAAATCCGGCAAATTTGTTTGTTAACAAAGCCGCTTAACCAGAAATGATTTTTTTTTCCAAAAGCAGGATTAGCCGCCAGATGCTCTAAAGCCAAATCAGCGAAAAAATGGCGCTGCCTTGTTGGGTTTAGCTCTGGAGTTAAGTGAACATTATATGGTTGAAAACCCAAGTCTCAGCGCAAAATCCGCCATCGTGACGTCGCAGAAAGACCCAGTTCACCCGCACACTGTCCCGAACGGCAACAATATTCTCCAACGCGTTTTTAGACGTACAGGAACTGCTACATCGATTACCGACCCGGTTGTCTCAATTTTTTTTGCTAAGCGACAGGTTGTAGACTCTGCAGAACGGCCATGAACGCCATAAATTGGACGTAACGCACGGAACGTTAGGCGATTAGAGAACTGATTTTGATAATAAATTGTAACGATTTCTACGCGTTGTTGAAGCGTGTAACGTTTCATGGTGTAACTTAACGACTAAATATGTATTCATGCCAAATTTGACAGCTAAAGCTTTATGAAGATGGCTGCTATGCGTTGTCAAATTTTGAGCTTGTCTATGGAAAAATACTTTGTATTGTTAAATACCTTTCGCAGCGATGATAGCTCAAAAGTGGGAGCGTCATCTGTCAAAATGACGGTGGTTTTATACCTACTTATAGGCTTTAGCTTCCAGTGAAGGTAACACCGTTATCAAATTCCCAGCATTAGGGTACTTTCAAGTACCCGCCTTACTAGCCGCAACTTTGAAAAACTGTCACTAAACACATAGTGTGTTCAGGATGCAATCCTTGAAGAAGCCACTGAACATTCTAGGTCTAGCGTAATAACATTTTCAACCATATCGTCACTGCCCATCAAGTGAGATAGTGATCGCTTTATCTTCAAAATATAAGAAAAATTTTTTACCAAATAATGGAACCGACTTCAACACTCAAAAGTGTGAAATAACTTGTTGTCGGTACCATGATAGTTCAAAAGTAACTGATACAATATATTCAAATCAAATCAAATATTTATTTAATCAGAACTAAAAACAATACAATAAATAATGAAGAATCGATGACACCTGCAGTAGTGTAAAACTGTGTCGCAGATGTCAACGCCCCCCTCCGAAATAGGTACATGCAGTTCCAGTTATAAAATAAAATATATATATAAAAACTAGAATTATATAAGTAGCAAATAAAAACTAATTCTAATTAGCGCTACTATGCTAGGGTTAGTGCGTGTTTGTGTTTGTGTGTGTGTGTGTGTGTGTGTGTGTGTGTGTGTGTGTTTGTGTGTGTGTGTGTGTGTGTGTGTGTGTGTGTGTGTGTTTCTGTTTTATTTTTATTTGTCAACTGCAAGTAGGTCTTCCGTGTCCTTGTAGGACAGTGATTGCAACCATTCGACACATTTCAATTTACATTTATGTAATGCCAAGGGATATATGTTTAACTGTCTGTTAATTCGGTTATAGAGCATAGAACTTAGATAGCAGTATTGTCGGCCAGCAAGAGCCGTCCGACGTTGTTCAATAGCACAAACCTTGTCTGATCTTCGTTTCGTTGTTATAAATTTAGGGTTATAGTCTACTTGTGTGTGTTTTTTCAAAACTGTTTGCAGTATAAATAGTTGCCTTACCGTAAGGACTTGAGATAGAGTGTACAGCTCACTGGTGGGAAATCTGGGAGGTTTATTATATATGACTTTAAGTACACCTCTTTGTGCTCTCTCAAGACGCATCAAGTTTACCTTTGCTGAGTTACCCCAAGCAGTAACGCAGTATGATATCAGAGATTGAGCTAGAGCAAAATAAACTGTTTTTAGACATTGCAAATCAATAACTGATCTCAGATTTTTAAATACAAATATTAATTTGCGTATTCGAGGTACCATGCAGTCAATGTGATCTTTCCAACTTAGGGTGCTATCAAGTATTACGCCTAAATATTTTATGGTAAAAGTACGCTCTAAGAACAAGCAATTACAATTGGTAGGAACCCTATCTGTTTGACATACGTGTGCACATAGTTTAAAAGTTGAAGGCGGTAAAGAAGACATTTTGCCGGCAAAGGTAATAAACTTGGTTTTAGAGATGTTGAGTGTAAGTAAATTTGAGCAAAGCCATTTCATGACGTCTCTTAAAGCATACTCTGCAAAATCGTGAATATTGCGCTCATGGTACCGACATCGACAAGTTATTTCATACTTTTGAGTGTTGAAGTCGGTTCCATTTTTTGGTAATTTATATTTTCACTCTTTTGTGACCTTTGTTAGGTACTTATGGGATCAATTTGTCATTGTGGTGTAGGTTATGTTCACCGATGTCTTCACCCTATACTATAATATCGTCTAGGTATAAGCACGCATTTTTCAGTTTTTGCTGTAACTCAAAAACTGCTTGTCCGATTTTGATAAAATTGCACCACACGGGAAGCACCAGCTTTCAAATAAAAAAAGAACGATCGGTTTACCCAGTTGGAAGTTATGCGGTAACAAACATAAAACACCTTTCTTTTGGAAAATGCGATGGGAAACCACGAAACCAAAATCACTGCAGGTTTCAGCAATGGAATATTATAGGTACATACAGTTCGTATATACCGAGATTATATATATACCTACCGGCGATATCTCGCTAGAACTGGGTCAGTGGGTCGCGCTCCTGCAGCGGCCGACACGCCACTGATCAGAGTGATTTGTACACCTGTATCACGGAATTAGTTATCATTACCTAACTGTTAATAAATAAACGAAATCTAATTAACCCGTTTTGCAACGTTGCCCCTCATCGAACTTAGCAGACATAACACGTTTTGTGAGCGGAGACCTGGATATTATGGGGCTAAAATGTATGTTATATTTTGGACTTAGTAAGTTTGGTCTCCTCTAAATTTAATTTAGTATATTTCGCAAAACTAAAAGATATATTGTGAAACCAGTGGTTCTTGATATCGCAATTCTCAATAAGTAGATACATATGTTTTGAACGATGGCGTAATACTATCATTGGTTTTGAATAAACATTTCAATGTACATAGTTTACACCAATGTAAACTCTATTTAGAAATTAAAGTCTGTAAGAAAGTTTGAACGATATAAACTTCATAATATCGTTAGGTACACAACATGTTATGTTCTTTCGTTTGTTACCTTTTTGTAAATGTTTTAATGTTACCCCATAAGATTAGACTTAAGATGTTTTGAGCTTTGTAGTAATGAAAAAAAAAAAAAAAAACCTGTGAGTATTATACAAAGATGACAATGTTGTGGCAGTATAATAGCCACAGTATTAACTGTTCATTAAAAAATAAAAAAATAAAAAATATCGTTAATGTAAAAAAGATTAACAGACCAAAGCATAGACAATAACATCATTATTTTTAAAAAATAATTGATGATGTTCTGCTATTGGTTGTTACTGGATTGGTTTGCCTATATATATATAGATAGATGGTAACACACATATTTATTTAATAAGGTTACATACATTTTTTTAACTTTCTCCTCCATTTTTATAATGATTATATATGTAAGTAATTTGACTGTATACTTTTACATGTGGAAACTGCCTTAGCTTGTTTGTACTACACTATAATTATGTTCTATAGACTTATGCTGTTTTCCAATAAATAAATAATTTTACATTACATAAGCTGCGCCCCGCGATTTCACCTCAATTCTTCCACGGGAACGATACTTTCTCCGGGATAAAATAGCACACATATGCATAGTTATTTCAGGGTGTCTTCATTTCAAATTAAATGCAAATCCGTTTCAGCATAATGGAATAACAAACATACAAACGACAGACAAACTTTGTGATGTGTAATTATTATAATGAGTTTATTTTGTATATAAAATAAATGTTCTTCATTTCCTATAAAGATTCAGTGTAAATTTAGATAGTCAAGTAACTGATCTATAGGTAAGCTTACCAATAATATACTTTATACAATTTTATAAAGTAAATATCTAGTAAAACTAATTATTTTTAAATATATGTTAATATATATTAAAGAAAAAGTGTGGAAAATGTACGGTACTTCCACCGTTTTACATACATTTTGTAACAAAGTAATTGTTTTTGACGTGATAACGTTTTATAAATTGATGAATGCCAAAATGAAAAATAGTAACGTTCCGCGTAACGGTCAATGGTCAATGGTCAATGGTCAATGGTCAATGGTCAATGGTCAATGGTCAATGGTCAATGGTCAATGGTCAATGGTCAATGGTCAATGGTCAATGGTCAATGTCAATGTCAAAGTCAAAGTCATACATGTTTATGTCGTTATCACGTAAATCTATCGTCCGTAAACCGACTTTACAGACAACCAATTTTATATACTTTAAAGATCTAGCGTTTGCTCACTATCCATATTAATGCTTCTACCATATACATGGTAGATCTAGAATGCTTACTGGCTTTCAAGAACTGCTGCCTGAACACATAATTATGTAACACATGCGAAAGTAATGTCCGGGACTGACAGCGAGCACCACAAACGCTGGCTAACATTTAATCAGTAAATTGTATGTAAACAGCGTAGTTTGTCGAGCGATAACAAGGTTAAAGGCAAACTGACTTGATTTTCTCCGTGACACTATCGTTGCGTTCAACTTATAATCATGACTATCCATATTAGAATTATCTGAATCTCGGAGCGGAGTGATTGAAATTAAGTAACGTTACAGTGTTTCAACACTATCAAGTGTTTTAATTTTGTCGTTGATAAGCGATTTTTTAATGTTATAGGGGAGCAGCTCACCATGGTTCAGTCCGGCATGGAACGAGATCGAGTCGACGTTAATAAGACAACATCAAAATTCGTAGTCTGTTCATAGCGGTTTATGTCGAATCTATGCTCGGCCTATGCCTATTTAGTAGGACATTTAACATTTTATTAACCGACTTCAAAAAAGGAGGTTAGTACTCAATTCGACCGTATATATGTTTTTTTTATGTGTGTACGCGGATAACTTTGTCGTTTATGAACCGATTTTGATGATTCTTTTTTTGTTTGATAGAGTACACTTGCCGCCGTGGTCCCATTTCAAATTTCATTAAAATCGGCCAAGCGGTTTTTGAGTTACACTCCAATAACTAAAAAGTGCTACGCATACCGTTTTTCATCACCAGACCATAAAACGGATTGGGGTGAAATTTTGTACGTAGATACTTCAGTAGTATCATCTGATGTTTTCAATCCAGCCTCTCACCACACTACCACCGTACTTCGTTATGGTAAGATATGTCATCCACATCTAGATGCGTAATAATTACTAGCAACGCATTTTACAGTTTTTATTTTCGCGCAATCAGTGCAGAATTGTCTTTCACGCGAAATATAATTTTGCATGCAAGTTAGTCATTTCAAGACGCATATTAATTGGGCCTTTTTAAAGGTGTTCATAATACGAACTAACTCAATTACGATACCTAATAAAGACTAATAATAGCATGCTGAGTCAATTGTATTTTTTTAATGGTTTTTTTAAAGGTAGTAAGTAACTGTGAGTAGTAACCAATAGGTAGCCCTTACGCTGGGTTATTATAGAGATCATATTACGTTTTTCTGCTTGGAAAACAGCTTATCTTCAGAAAGAGAAGATTGATAGGCATATTCACCATACTGGCCAAAGAGGTTAGCGGACGGACTAGTGGTCACATTAATATCAGATTTTCTAAATAGCCCAAGGGAATCTGAAGTGAGCTAACGAATGTTTTATATGAAAACATGGCATTGAGACAAAAATATAGTATCGACGTATTCACGAACACAGTAACTGAAATATCTGGGTGACACTGCAACTAAAGTTGGCAGTTACAATCCATGAACAATTGAAAAGAACGGCTTTTGGGTTAATCGGCTGATTTCGGACTATAAATTCGAAACTTAAGTATTTGTTCAGTATTTGCATAGAAAAGTTCGCTATAAGCAAAGACTGAGCTAAGTCCAAGTACGATCCATAGATTTAAGCCTTAGAAAATTCCATGGAATATTTTGTATGCTATGATCCTAAAGTTAGAGATCGTTAGTGCTCGCACACTACCGCTTCTATGTATGTAATATTGTAACGAAAATTCGATCCGGTTCATGAGCCATGTTCAGATCAAATGTAACGTGTCAGTGTAGAAGTAGAAGTAGGTAACGGTATCGCTCGGCTGTTTACAGTTACATTTCCGCGTTTTGTAGGTTGCGCCGCGCCGTTCGTTGGTGCATTCTTTTGTAACATTCTAATATAAGCGTCAACCAAAGCTAATGTTGCTATTTATAACTTATTGATTATGTATGTATATAATTTTATATACGATTAAGATTACGTTTCCCAGTTTAGTCACGCGTATGGTCGCTGCCGCCACGGCATTAATTCTTTTAATTTTAGCTTCTCGAAGTCAGCAGACTAGGATGCCACTGTCAATGGCTGTAACTAAATATTAAATATTTTTTTATTTTTTAAAACCGGCATACTTAAAATCTCATAGGGGTTATGTACAGTCATGAAATCTGGGTTGATGTGATTGTTTACAACCCTACGGTCGAAGATCATTTGACATCATAAAACAGGAAGTTGATTTTCCCGTACAATAAAATTCTTTTCTGTTAGGCGTGCTCCATCGTAGACCATATCATCACTGACCATCGAGTGAGATATTGGCCAAAGTCTATATCAGAAGGTATAAAAAACAACAACAAGGGGTATCTATAAGCGTGTATAGTTAATGGAGTAAGGTTGAATTTACTTTCAATGTAATGAAATTATGTGTGTACACAGTCAAAGGAGACGTTTCTTTGTTTGTGTGAGTGATAATTTACACGACTAAAATTTAATTTAGATATGCGAGCAATCTACGATAGATCACGCATTAGTAGAAATAAATAATATTACTTTTTAATGGTTTGTTCGCATTGATGTCCATATAATAAAAGTAAAAATAACTTTATTCAACGGTAACAGCAACTTAATGTTAAAAATAATTACTATAGCAACATATCATATAAGTAATATAATAACATTAAAAACTATATATATTATAATTGATATTAGGTACTATAGTGAAAGTTAGATTCGCGTTTGCGTTTTTTAACCGAATTCAAAAAAGGAGGAGGTTCTCAATTCGACCCTTATGTTTTTTTTTATGTTTGTTACCGACTTACCGACCTAACTTACGACTGGGTGAACCGATTTTGATCATTCTTTTTTTTATTTGACAGCTGGTGCTTCCCGTGTGGTCGCATTTATTTCATCAAAATTGGACAAGCGGTTTTTGAGTTACATTCAAATAACTGAAAAGTGCGTGCTTATACCTAGACTATACTATAGTAGCGGGTGAAGACATCGGTGAACATCCCTACACCACAATGACAATTGATCCCATGAGTAGCAAAGGTCACTGAAAAGGTTGAAAAAAAAACATTTACCATTAAATGGAACCGACTTCAAAACTCAAAAGTGTGAAATAACTTGTTGTCGAAGGTACCATGATAGTTTAATATTAACTGTTATCAAAATATTGTGCTTATGGTAAAAAATACCAAAAAATGGAACCGACTTCAACACTCAAAAGTGTGAAATAATAACATATTCTAACAGCATATGCAATGGAACTTATCTTATAGGGGGGAATTTTAAGTAAGGCCTCCGATTTAATGACGGGTCCATGTTAATACCCAGAGAGACTTTTTCCTTGTCAATGTTTAGCTAAACTACATCTAGCACAACGTTAGGTCGTAGATATGGAACATAGGCAAGGAGATCTTGAAACATTTAATCATTTTGGAATTACAGACTACTATTCATAACTCTTGGAAATTGATGTTAGCACGGTATACCTTTAAAAGTTTTTCGCTTGATTGATCTTTAATTTACGATGATTGCTCTTTTAAGTGGTGCCGTGGAGGTACCGGCCTGTGCCGTGGTGGTACCGGCCTAAGGGATCACGTACCATGAGGTGGGCAGCAGTGCCCTCTGAGGATAGGAAACCATACTGCGCTCGCCAACCCGTCTACCAAGCGTGGCGAGTATTGGTAAGTGCCCCCTAAATGGAGAGGCATATGTCCAGCAGTGGACTTCCCATGGCTGAGAAGAAGTAGAAGATCTTTTATCCAAAATAAAGGCTCGTGCGCTACATTCTAAGAGGTACTCAGAATGTGTTCACTAATCATTACTCATTAATAAACAAAGTAGCAAAACCTTAGCAATAAAAAACCACTGATGTTACATGTCCGTACAACATGTTTTCTCGAACAAAGCACAGGGATATTTTGTAGATGAAGTTTGGCTGTATTTTAATGTCATGCCTGACCTCAACTCACTCTAAGAATGCTGCTGTGGCGGTAAACCCGCTATGTTTAGGTTTGTATAAGAGTTAAGATTGTAAGAAGGTGTGCTTAGAGCGAGTCATTAAAGTAAGAGGATTAGTTAAAGCCGCTCACACACTGCGGTATAATTATCAGCAATTTCTCATGTTATCTCTATTTATGTACGAACCTACTCCCTACCTATTATATGTAAATGTCATCACTTATGGTACATACGTTATGAATGACCGAGTATAAAACACGGGAACTACTCACGTAATTAGTCAGAGGATTCCGACTATAGTCACGGTATATACGTATTTCCTAATTTAGGATAGCATTATTCCATCCATTGATGAAAAAATGCAATAGTATATGTAATTCAATTATGATATATATGATTTTGTGTTAACAATATCATTGCATCATTCGCGTCATGTGGAAAAAGAACTTCATATCAATTAAATAAACATATTTCTAAAACAAAAACTCACTTTCCCGCCGTTGTTCACCAGACTGATTGCAAGAGTCTACTAGGTATAACTTTAATTTATTCTAACTCGTATCATATATACATTATTTTATGGTGACGATCGAATAAAGAAATGTTATTTTAAAAGAAGTTATGAAGTATCAGAAATAAGAAAGGTACCTAAGGTACCTATATGTTCTTCTTCTTGTCCTTATCCCACAATGGGTGGGGTTGGCACAATTATCAATGTATAAAACACGGGAGTTACTCACGTAATAAGTCAGAGGGTTCCGACTATAGTTTCAACCACATTCGGTGGTCTTTTTCAAGGAGAATACGGGGCGCTCGCGGACGCGGTCGCGATTCGCCTAGTACTGCCCTGGGTTGGCACAACATGGTTTTTCTCTTTCATTAGTCATCTCAGTGCTCCGTTCATAACAATGGTATTGATTCGCTTAATCAACTGAATTAAACTAAAATGTTGGAAAATTAGATAAGTTCTTATGCGGTTACGATCAAGTCTGAATTAGTATGAGACTTATCAATAATATTACTAAAATTAAATGTATTTATTAAGTTTGCGGGTAGTTTTAGGTAAATTAGGGCGCCACTTATTTGGTGCCGACTAAAACTACCCACAATTCGCCGACAATGGAATAAAACTCGTCTTATATTAGTGAGAGCGTTGTAAAGAGTTATACGCAATTTGAATTTAAGCGTAAATAGGATACGAGCTATTTTATTTTGAAGAATTATAGTGAATTTTCCGTAACCCACGCGGGTGAAACCACGGGGTGCTGTTAGTAGTAAAATATAATCAAGGTCTTAGTTTGTAACTACATGATTCCATGATGCGCTTATCAACAATAAAGTAACTGTATATTATTTTCCGCTATCATTGTACCAATTTAGTTATTTATATGTTTGCTGTGGTGGTACCGGCCTAGAATAGTACTCCCCCATCTCTTCCCGCGGGTGCCGTAAGAGGCGGCTAAGGGATCACGTACCAGAAGGTGGGCAGCAGCGCCTTCTGAGGATTGTAAATCATACTGCGCTCGCCAACCCGCATGCCAAGCGTGGCGAGTATTGGCAAATCCCCCCTATATGGGGGAGGCATATGTCCAGCAGTGGACGCACATGGCTGAGAGAAGAGAAGAAGTTATTTATAATCATTAGTAAAAAGGTTATTTATTACATAGTTGACTTCGGAAATCTAGCTAACTAAACAATCGATTTTGTTATGTCTGGTTACCAAATAACGTATAAAAACCTTCTGAATATTGTTACATCCCTCGCGTGCCCATGGGCACATCAAGATTTTACTGTCAGCACAATATGTTGTTTGCGGCAGAAGAAAGGTCAATGATCTTACTTGTCTAGGGTGAAATGACATCTTTCGACCTTACACTAATTATGTCTTGTATAATCACACTAACATTATATAGGCGAAAGTTTGTATGTACATGTATAAGTGTGTTACTCCTTCGCGCTCAAACGGCTGCACCGATTTCGATAAAATAAGGTACGTATATAGATAGTTAAGATAACTAGATAGATAACCTAGATTAACACATAGGCTACATTTATTCCCGAAAATGATTGCTGTTTCCGATGGATAAAAAAATATATTTATAAAATCTGTTACTACTTCACGCTCAAACGGCTGTACCGATTTCGATGAAATTTGGTATGGAGAGAGGTGAGGCCCTGGAATAAAACATAAGCTACTTTTATTCCGGAATAGAATAGTTCCCGTAGGATAATTGAGGACGCAAATGAAACCACGGCGCACTACTAGTTATACATGTTTATCTGTTATAATTACTATAATAATAGTTTGCATTCAGTTGTTTAACCAGAACCAAATTTGGTTAAAATTGTTAACTGTAGGTATTTTTAAGAAGATAAAGGGAATTTGGTGTGACTTAATGTATTTTACTGTAAGCTTACGTATTTGAAATATTTCTGTATGGAAAACCAATTGTATGGAAACGATTTGTATGGATACGTGGATAACAACGAGTCTCATAAGTAAGCTCGAATTCCTCATGGACTATATGTAGAGAGGGCTATATTTTATCGTACTGGACATGAAAACCATTGTGCTAGGGTAGGTACACCCTTATGCTGGAAAGCACCCTTAAGTTTAAAAAACTGTCGGCATAAACACTGTGCGTTCAAGCAGCTGTCCTTTAGAAGCGGTGATCTTTCTAAGTGTAGCATAATTCCATCTTATTTTAGTCCTTTATTCCATTATTTTTATTTTTTTCATATTTGACTTTACTTCAATTATTTTATGCATACAGAGTCTAACGATATATCTATACACGAGTGCGTATCGCGGAATCAAACTGTGCACACGTCACCCACGTGTAGACTATACAATGAAATTATATGTTTATATGAGGTAGATGTCGCACAAGCGCGCGGAAACTGAGGCGGCAAAATTAAGTCAATTGTAGTAATTTTCATTATGACACATATTTCAAGCGCAAGTCTAAACATATAGCTATCTTTTTCTATATTATTTGTACCGTATTATCTGTCGCATTAAGCATGTTTATGTCGTAAAGGAACAAAATCTGAGCACCGCACAGTATGAATATACGTCATCTTTAGTAAAACATCATTGAGACTATACGTAAAAACCTAGTTACATCACACAGCGTGGTATTTTCAAACTCGCAACTTTATTAACCATTAATTTTATTAACCATTAACTTTGCCTTAGACAAAAGGTTTCGCGAAAAACTATTAAGCATCTACCTATCATCATCTTTCACTTTTATAATGCGTACTGCCACGGAGTGGAACTCACAGCCTAAATCTGTGTTTCCCGATAGGTACAACCCCGGAGTCTTCAAGTCGCGAATGAATAGGTTCCTTCTAAGTTTGCGTGGTCCACCTTAGCCCGCGTCGTCGCTTAACATCAGGTGAGACAGTGGTCAAACGCTAGCTTGTTACCCTTAAAAAAAAACTAAATTGAAGGAAAGTTAGATGTCTATACGTATGAAGTTGTTAAAATGTTGTTTACCACTAAAAAAATCACTTAACTCTTCAAATCATTCTCAAAATCAAAGAACTGACGAGGTCGGTATAACGAAGCAATTACTTAGCTTTGTGTGCGTGAATCAATAAAGCTTATTAACTGTCTGGCCAGCGAAGTTGAATACCTATAGGTTCTAAATCGGCGAACCTAACGCCATCTGCCGCAAGCAATGCCACCGGGCCGCCACCCCACTTGAGATGATCAACACACACAGCGACACCCGCATATATATATTACATTAAACTCCCATGTGTTAGTATTATTACACACACATGCATATACACTAACGTGAATGTTTTCATAAAATGAAATCGGGTCGCTCTCACGCGACTAACGAAGAATGTTAATAAATGATTCTAAGTATGGCACGGGCGTTTATAAGACAGATAGGTAGGTTATGTTATGTACGAGCCTTGGATATGGAGGCAATTGGAAGGCTACATTTATTTCAGCGTCTATATTATGGCTTCCTTGTATAGTAGTCGTAAAGATTATTAGATAAAGGGTTTATCTGCGCATCCGTGTTCCGACTATAGTAATGTACGGCCACTGCCAGTCTGGTCTTTCAGCATTGTCATAAACATTTACTATTCCCGTCCAGCTAAAGTGATTAATGTATTGATGAAGATATTGTATCAATTATTTTATACACTAGCGTCCGTCCCGGCAGCACATTATTGAAGTTTTAGGGATCCCTATTTTTATCTAGTAATAAATATAGCATATGCTACTCAGGGATAATGTAACACCCTAATGGTGTAAGTATTGTCGAAATCGGTCAGGTAGTTTTTGAGTTTATTCGTTACAAACATAAAAACATACAAATCTTTCCTCTTTATAATTTAGAAGTGGAGATAAAATTCTACATTTAGACGAAAAGATAGCAAAGGAGTTTATATAGGTATGCGATCTTAATGCGATTTGAATGAACATCGTACGCTGTGGTCACTCATCAGCCATCGCCTTGGCTGGGTAACCGAAAGTAGCATTTACAATAGAGCGCTTCCTTCCGTGCAGCGTTGAACCATCGTCGCTCGGTCACAGTTGTTTTCCTGGGACATCCGTTAGGGAATGGGAAGGGGGGAAGAGGGAGGCGGGGAGGGGGTCGTAATGTGCTGATTATGTTGCCATTAGACAAACGATTAAATGTTTTTGATAGAATCAATGTTTGGAAAGTCTCTGTATGACGTAGAGCTCGCTATGTTTGGTTGATGATGACCACCACAATTAAAACAGCAATGCAAATGCAACGAAATTTCCAGATTGTATACTTAGCGTTTCTATTTGAAAATGAGTAATACTACAAAATATTTATACCTAATAATGGCACCATGACATAAATGCACCTAAATAAAAAACATATGAGACAGGATGGTCATGGATCCACGGCTTAAAGCTATACCAATTAAGTTCTTTCGCTTTACCAATTAAGCTGTGCTGTCGCACCTGAAATCAACTCGAATTTCTGCCCCCGTTGTATTTTAATCTACTGAAAAATGTTGTATCCATTTCAAAGACAATGAAAATATTTGAGTTTCTATACTGAGACTAATGCCTGTAAGCATTCTAGGTCTATCGTAATAACATCTTCGACCACATCGTCTTTTATAGTTGTCAAACGCCAGATCTATATATAAAAAATGGGTAAGTAATGAAAGCCATTATAATTTTAACCTCAGTTATAATTATTGGATCTTACGACGAGGATATAGTAGGTATATATATATTTATATCTTCGGCTCCGCCACATATTTGTTGCGCACATCAATGATATTATATGTTTATATGAGGTAGATGTCGCACAAACGCGTGGAAACTGAGGCAGCAAAATTATGTCAATTGTAGTAATTTTGATTACGACGCGTATTTCAAGCGCAAGTCTAAACATATAGCTATCCTTTTCTATATTATTTGTACCGTATTATCTGTCGCAGTAAGCATGTTTATGTCGTATAGGAACAAAATCTGAGCACCGCGCAGTGTGAATATACGTCATCTTTAGTAAAACATCATTGGCGCACATCCATGATGGAGCCGTCAGATTTAAAATATTTCACAACCTGCTTAATTAGAGCATATTTTTTTTACACTGACGTCATCGCTGTAATGGGTGTATGTATCGTATGTAACCTTCTTTTTTTGTCTGTTCATCTCTTTAAAGAAGGTCACTTTCACAAATACTGAGTTACTTGATACCTTACACGGGATAGAGTAATTGCTCAAAGCGTTCTTATTTTTTCCATTGAAATGCACACACAAGAAATAAAATGACATATAAAAAAAATTAATTGCTTTTCACTTACTTACTACATTTTTGTACTACAATATTTATTATAAAAGCTTTTATTATATTTGTTACTGTATTAGGTTCTTGGTAATACAGTAACAAATACCTAGATACACGAACATTGGCCAATTTAACCAATAACGAATTATGAAGAATATTTGTTTATCTATGTAGTGTGGCACTATTGTAAGTTGCGAAATTAAAACAATTTTATAACACTAGCTAGCGCCTTATGAGTACAAAGTCAAACTTCTTCTATTGAAAAATATATTTTTTTACAAATTTACTGAGTTATAAAATACATAGCTACTTGCAATTAAAACAATGGTAGGTATATGACGAAAATCAGCTATTACTGAGCTTCCAACATATTTATTTTGGACCATAATTTATATGTTTTTCATTTCTCTTGAAACACAGTCATTCTAGTTCAGGAGCCTATGGATTTAAAAATAGAATGTAATATTTATGTCAATAAAATATTTTGTATTTTGTATTTTTTTGTATTTTTTCAGTTTTTCACAACAGGTAAAAACCACATTAAACTCACTACCAGTCCAAGTATGGAGTTTCACTGTAAAAAAACACGCCACGCTACTTTCATAGAGCATTGGTGCATGAATTGTTAACTAAGCTACAAACCACAACCTATAAATTGTTCATATTTGGCGTTAATTCCATCAGTCACGCGCGAGTGAAGCATCTTCCCAAGGCGAGGAACAAAGCCATCGACTCGTACGTACAACGTGGCATTTGTGCTATGTGTTGTCATTTACAAGGACACTTTGAACCTTACTTCATCGGCATAGAGCACACACGTTCGTCGCTATTTCCCGGAGTACGTGCGCCAACCGCGTCGACACCGCCAAGTTAATAATAATAAACGAGAGAAAAAACCGCTCTCGACAGAGGGGCTGCGTCTTCCGCCGATAATGTAAATAGAATGATACGAACAAAAACGCGCATGTGCACCGACGCAACGCACAGTTTTAAACGACCATAACGTCACTCTGCTAACTGCAAAACCGAAATTTTTCGAAGATTTAATCAAATAGTATAATAATTTGATAGAAAATGAGGAAAAATCTGATTTTAAAAGGTTGAAATGACGTAAAAATAGACGATTTATATGTTGGAAGCACATTAGTGGTTTTGTAGGCGCATCGCTTTATGTTCGGGCTTGTTCGGGCGCTTCCGCCACGCGCTCGGCTAACGGCTCTTTTCCCCGTGTGATGGTCACTGTGCGCTGGCGCAGACTTTCGCTACAAAAATAAATGCTCCTTGGCAGAGAACCAAGGCGAGCCTTCGAATTTAAACACGCATTCGAGCATTTTTATGGGCGGCTGCCATTTTATAACCTATCTTCTGAATGTTTCGATAATAACTACTTATTTACGTTGATGTTTCAAAACAATGATTTAAAGATTAGATTAGGGTACAGTTTCCTTGAAATTTTCAAACTGTTTAGATAAATATGCCCTCATAAGTAGAAATAATGTCTGTATTGCAATATAGGTAATTGTTTCCAAAAAGAAACAGCTGCGTGATACGATTGCAATTATATTATTGAATTATATACCTAGAGTTTCGACACACAAAAGCTTAACGGCTTTCGCTTGTAAGCACATATAAATGTACCTACTTATAAATAAGTAGATATTCGATTATACCTAAGTACCTACGTCATTTTTTTTCAAAGAACTTATGCTGCAGACCACATTAATTATGTTTTTACAAAGAAGTTTGCGTATTTATTAAACAATCGATATTACTAACTTTAATTTTGAATTCACCTTCAAGCTACCTACCACCCGATTTATATAAGACAACATAGTAACAAATTGTACTTTGGAAAATATTATCAATTGTCCTTACTCATTACAAAAACATTACGTTATTTAATTATAATTTACGATATTTATACAAATGGAATTTATTATGATATTTTTTGTTTTATCTTGAATACTACAAACATTCGTAGCTCATACAATCGACGAAAAATTGAAACAATGGATCGGTGTCAAAGTTTGACCTTACAGCTCAAGGGATTAAAATGATTTGCACAACATTACTGATAATCGGTGGATAACCTATATATTTTAGTGGTTATGTTTTTGGTTTATTCTATTAAGTAGCGAGCAGCTACTGCCATCTAGCGTTTACAGGTCCATACTACGGACTACCATTGTAGATTAATGCTGTGGTTTAAAATTCAGATTATTCACTATATTTGAATTATTCACGCTACAAGTCGGTTCAAAATATGATAATGTCCGTACATGTTTGTGGTGTGACGTCATTTGTAGCATTCTTATAGCGTGAATACGATGTTCAAGAAAACGAGGTAGTGCAGCGTGTGTGCTAACGTCAAATTCAATTGGCCAATTGACATTCGCCATTTGATGAGGTGGTGTATGCAAACAAAGTTTTCAACTTTTATTGTTCAGGGAATAGATAGTTACGCAGTGTTTGCTAAGTTGCACTTAGCGACTTAAACATAAATCACGATTTCAAACTTCATCAAAATACTTATACTTAACAAAAAATTACATTTAGCTGATTTCTCTGACATGAGCAGACAAAAGCGTACAATTTGCGGTTTATTTTTGGTAGCGTGTATATAACGCTATGTCTGTGAATACAATTTTAAACCAGGCGTATTCACTGTGAGCACTGTATTCAAATACTCTAAAAAATAAACCCCACTATAAATCAATATCTGGAAGTACAACGCATTAGATGGTAGTCAAATTAGGTTTTCTCAACTTATGACAACTTCTTGTGTGCAAATTGATTTATTTTCAATACAAAGAAAGATTTATGTATTAAATGAAAGATGCTAGAATAATTTTCATTTTATGCAATAGATGGCGAACAAGCATACGAACGTAGGTACTCAAATACCATGAAGTATATAATATTGGCATATACAAGGGTGCGACGTCGGCGCTAGCATGGAGTGGTCTGTGTGAAAACCTGTTACACTTTCATGGTAGTGAAGAAGATTAGGCACGTGTATTGTTTACGGACGAGTCAAGATTTGCATTATATGTCAACGATAGAAAGCATAGGCTGTATCGACGACCTGGAGAACGTTTTGCTTAGGCATGTTTTGATGAAACGGTTTCTTAAGGCAGCGGGTCCTTTCAAGTATGGGCCGGCATTTGTTCAGAAGGACTACAGACTTGGTTTTTACTTTTGTAAAATACCTGTCAATTTGTATCTCTGTGGACTGTAGAATAAAATCCTTCTTAAAATAATATTAGATTTCTAGATTATAGATTATGTTCTTAGATTATGTTTGTTATTTCACTTTTTAATACTTATAAATATACATATATACCTATTCTTATTTTCCTTCTTTTTTACATTATATTTGCATTTTAATATCTTCTAAATGGTATTATATTGTGTTAGTTTATATTTCATCTACTGCTGTCGAATATAAAATTTGTTCTGTGTTTTACACAAACCGGCTCCAGCGGAAGACCAGCACTGGCTTCACAACCAGTAGTATGCTGAGCTGGGGCCGATTTGCGATTATTACATTACGAACGTATTATTTTCTTTTCTTACGTTAAGTATAATGTGTCCGTACATGTTAAGTAATATACTATCTTTTGTGTTATAATAGTTTGTAATAATCGTAAATAAATGTATTTCTTTCTTTCTTTCTTTCTCTTGGTTTTCATTGAAAACGGGAACCTGAACGCGGAAAGGTACGTAATGTAAATCCTGCAGGTTTTCTTTTAAAGCCTTTCCTATTAAACATAGGCGATAACTCAATACTTATGCACTATAACGCTCGCCTTCACACTGCATAATCTATAATACGATACATTATAGAAGTCTGTATCGATCTCCTGCTCTGGTCAGCGAGAAGTCCTGACATTAACACTACCGAGCATTCATGGGACGAACCTGGAAGGTTAGTCAGGAAACGAATTCCACCACCCGTGACACTTCCTGTTTTAAAACAAGCCCTTATAGCAGAATGTGAGAATTCACCGCAACACCGCTTGAGGAACTTAGTTTTTACTATGCCTCATTGCATACAAACCTTGAGAAGAACTCATGAGGGTAACACAAGGTACTAATGCATGAGATGGCCACGTCTTTTCGTATGAAACGACAAGAAGCTAATTATTTTCGTGTTTTTTTCATTTTCAAATTAATGAATGGTTGTTTTAAATCATACTGTAATTATTCTTCTTCTCAGCCATAGGAAGTCCACTGCTGGACATATGCCTCCCCCATATAGGGGGGATTTGCCAATACTCGCCACGCTTGGCAGGCGGGTTGGCGAGCGCAGTATGGTTTCTCATCCTCAGAAGGCGCTGCTGCCCACCTTCCGGTACGTGATCCCTTAGCCGACTCTTACGGCACCCGCGGGAAGAGATGGGGGAGTACTATTCTAGGCCGGTACCACCACGGCAGTGTAATTATTACTTTATGCGTAATTAAATTATACATGGGATATAAAGTTTGATTACGCTTTTTAAATTAACGAGCTAGCTTGTGTGTTCTCAAAGTTATTTTGAGTAACCTAGGTGACCCGTTATTTTTGCGGGCGAGTGTAAATAATACAATATCGTTTATTTCATATAAATCATTCATAAAAAATAGAGGTCTTAGGAGGAAAAGTGGGAGCATCGGCTGTCAAACTGACGGACGTTATTTCGGATCTATAGAGTATAAAAACTAGCCAAGTACGAGTCGGGCTCGCGCACGAAGGTTTCCGTACGATTATCTATAAAAACACGTTTATTGTATGGGAGCCCCCCTTAAATATTTATTTTATTTAAATTGAATTATTTATTTTTAAAGTAATAATAATAATAATAATTTATTCCAATAAACAATATATACAACTAATCTAATACACATTTCTTAATCACGGAAAAACAGTTTTTATATGTTGATACAGTGGTGTCCAGCGAGTTCCAAACTAAGCGAAGGCTTGTGTCTTAGAACTCTTGATGCGGCTTTTCTTTTTATAAAATTAAACTAAGCCTTTGTTGGTGCAATACAAGCTACTAGTTAAAATTGTGGACATGAATTAATTAAGTACTAGACAAAATACAATAAGAATATTGATTTGAATTGAATTAAAATGAGTTAGTTTGTTGAGTAAAAGTAAATCATGGCACTAAAATTAATCGTAATATTATATTTATTATATTATAAGTATCTGTTTAATAACAAACAATAAAAGCATAAGGATTTGTAGGGTATCCAACTTTCCATGAATATGTAGTTGAGTATACGTTTATGATTAGTCTGTGTATATGTAAGTGAGGGTATGTGTATGTGAGCGTGTGTGTAAAGTGTAAGGGTGTGAGTGTGTATGTGTTTGTGTGTGTGAGTGTGTTTGTGTGTGTGTGTGAGGTGTAAGGGTGCTCGTGTGTGTTTTTATATTAAGGGCTGATTTTATTTTATAATTTAGACTAAGTCTTCGGTTTCATTGTATGATAGTTTTAGAAGAAGATCTTTGACTGCCTTTTTGCACGATGACACTGTGCAATTCTTAATATTACATAGCTTATAAACTTTATTGTACGTATTGAAGTGAGAAAATGAAGGACCTCTTCTAGTTAGGAGGGAGGATGCTTGAGGCAGGGGGAGACGAAAAACTCGTCTTGCCATCAAATCGTCATAATCAGCTCGACTTAAAAGACTTTGATGGGCCTTTAGTGTAGCACTCAAAATATATAATTGACGCACCCGCAGCACTTTAAATTCCTCGTAAATACTATCGGTGGAATACTGAAATGGTTTTTTTAGTGTAACTTTAATAAGGGCCCTCTGTGCTCTTTCAATAGAAATAAAAGTGGTTTTCCCTGTGCAACCCCAAATTGAAACACAGTATTGTAAAATTGATTGGCATAAAGTTAAGTATACATGACGCAGCAAGTCAGGAGAGGTACAGTCTCTGAGGATCTTCATAACATAAATGAGTTTCCGCACTCGACCCGATAACTCAATTATGTGATTTTTGTACGAAAGATTTTCATCTATCGTGACGCCTAGGTATTTCGTTGCGTTTGTGCGTTGAATATGATCACAAGAACATTTATAGTTATGGCTTGAGCTAATGGCTTCGGAACAGGAGTGAATTTTAAGTTCTATATCAGAGGGAGGACGACCGATGCAAGTCTTAGAAAATGTTAGGTATTTCGTTTTCTTAACGTTTAATGTTAAAAGGTTATTTTCCAGCAGGGTTGCAACATGTGAAAGGCCTTTCTCAGCAAGGCAATACACTTGATCCCAGGTTTTTCCATGGAAAAGTAAGTGAGTAAAAGTGAACATATATCTTCTATAATTCTGTGAATATTTCAAGAATCTACCTGTTGCCGTTATCAATATCGAACAAAAAATCACGTTTGTTGTATGGGTGCCTCCTTAAATATTTATTCTATTCTGTTTTTTAGTATTTGTTTTTATAGTGGCAACAGAAATACCATCATCTGCGAAAATTTCGACTGTCTAACTATCACGGTTCATGAGATATAACCTGGCGACAGCCGGACGGACGGACAAAGGAGTCTTAGTAAAAGTTAATTAAACTTTTGGCTAAACCCTAAAAATGGTTAAGATTATATATCATAGGTGAGTTAAATCACGAGCGCTTGTTGGCGTTAATTGCGGTATAATGTGTCAAAAATGTGTGACAATGCGTTCAGCGATATAAATACATACGGCCCGTATATATATGTAGTATATATTTGTTATTACGTAAGCAGAGCGCGTCACTCGCCTACGCCACGTGTCTTATCATCTGCGGTTTGAAGAGAGTCAATACATTTTCAGACTTATACGTATTACTGGAGGTTTCCTTGGGTTTTATATGTCTCTATTATGAGAAAAGTAAATATGAGAATCAACGAGCTTATAGCGCAAGCTTTTGCATTGAAGTCATCACTCCAAATCCAGTCAGAATTTTGATATCCAAAGTAGAGACTACTTGAACAGCAGAGGAAATCCTATGGGAGCTTGGTTTGAAATTATGAAGCATATAAGTATGTCAACTTAGAGGTTTAAAGTACCTAATCTAAATTAAGTTTTGATTTATTTTAATATCGAATCGATGTTTCAAAGCGCAAATGTCTAATAAATTTTTTAGAGGACCAAAGCGGTTTTTTTTTCTTTTTTTTTTTTTTTAAGATTATAAGCTTGCGTTTGACCACTGTCTCACCTGATGTTAAGCGATGACGCGGTCTAAGGTTTACTTTTTTTTTTTAATTACAACAAAATCTCGACTTGTCACTAGTCGATATTTTGCAGTTATTAAACTTGGCTTTGGTGATGCACAAAATTGATTTGAACTTAAAATATACAATTAGAATATTTTTTATAATATACCTAGTTTATTTCGTCCAAAGCTTTATATTATACTGTATTACATTAATTAATTATCGTAATTAGTAAAATTTATGATGCTAGGCTTAAGGCTAACTTTACATTATTATTTGTGAGCCCTACCTCACAAACCAGTTCTATAAAACTGTGTTTAGTGTTCCTTAAAGCAGCTAAAGACAATTATAGAACATGGTATGGGCTATAATTGTTTTTAGCTGCCTACGAATATGTCTTGGAGAATGAATGAAATGTTATGAAATATCATGTTACAACTTCTTCGTCACTTACATACAGATTCTTATATCGTGACAAGCAATCAACTATTGGAAATACAGTAGCGCAGTAAGAATTCTGGATTTCTATGGAATCGGTCATGCAATTTTATTGTATTTAAAATGAGTATGTATAGAATCTGTGAATGTAAGTATGTGTGTATGTGAAATGAATAACTATGTACATATTGGAGGCTTGTTGTAGTACTCATAAAGAATATAAAAAATCTAACAGTAGGTACACAGAGTTTGTATAAGTAATTATGAACGAGAAAATATTATAAATAGGAACACTAGCGCCATCTCTTAGCACCTATGGCTAGTTCCTCGACCAGCCGAAACTGAAATTGTGACTGAGGTTCTTATTTATATTCAATTTTTTTTTTCAGTAAACGTCTCAAGCATGGCTCTATGGGTTCGCCAGTAAAGCTAGCCTTAAGTAACGACAATTATAGTAATTTTATTGTGTACCTACTTAAAGTAAAACGGTAAACTGTTGTGCATGAAAGATATTTTCTTAAATTATAGATTATGAATGTGTACAACACGAGAATTACTCACGTAACTTTCGCGAACTAGTAACAATTAAACGAATACATTAGTATCTCGGAAATAAGAGCGATTTTTATGAGGAGAAAAATGTGTTTTTAACCGACTTCAAAGAAAAGGAGGTTCTCAATTCGACCTTTATTTGTGTTTGTTACCGCATAACTTCCGACTGGGTTAACCGATTTTGATCGTTCTTTAATTCAAAAGCTGGTGCTTCCCGTGTGGTCCCATTTAAATTCTGTCAAAATCGGACGAGCACTTTTTGAGTTACAAATCAAAAACTGATAAATGCGTGCTTATACGACATTATAGTAGCGGGTGAAGACATCGGTGAACATACCCACACCACAATGACAATTGATCCCATGAGTAACAGAAGTCACTGAAACGAGTTTTAAAAAAATTCGCGGATAACTTCGTCGTTTATGAACCGATTTTGATGATTCCTTTTTTGTTAGATAGAGTATACTTCCGTGGTGGTACCATTTAAATTCGTCAAAATCGGACAAGCTGTTTTTGAGTTATACTTCAATAACTGAAAAGTGCTACGAGTATCTTTACTATGATATATTATTTTCGCGGTTGAAGACACCGCAGAACATACAATGACAATTAATTGATCCCGTGAGTAGCAAAGGTTACTGAAAAGGGTGAAAAAAATATTTTTAACAAAAAATGCAACCGACTTCAACACTCAAGTGTGAAATAACTTGTCGAAGTCGGCGCTATCCTTTTTGCTTGAGAATTAATAGAAAGATATTATTTTTATAGCTTCAAACAACACGTACCAAACGTAACACATAACAGACACGTTTGTTATCCTACTAATATTATAAATGCGAAAGTTCTTGTATATGTGTGTATGTATGTTTGTTTGATACCCTTTCCTACTTAAACGGCTACACCTATATCGATGAAATCTGAAGATAGCTTATACCGTAGATTAACACATAAGCCTATTTTCATCATCACCGTTATTCATTACCACGAGGGTAAAACCGCCGGGCGCGCATATGTGCATTTTGTGAAACCAAAGGGTTATTATTTATTTCTAATTATAAAAATATTTTATGAGAACTAGAGAAATTATAAGTACTTTATTTCGCGTTGTCTGTGGTATTTCGTGTGAAACCGTAACATGGACGGCAGTAGTGTCTGGGAACACGATAACAGACCAAAGTTAACATCAAGAACTACTGATATGCCGCTTACCACAAAAAGACATTTTTATTATATATAAGTATTAATATAGTATGTATTATGACAATTATGATTTTTTCTTACTTTATCCCATTAAATGAGCAATTCTTGTTTTGTATCCAGACTAGCTGCGCCCTGCGGTTGTACCGGCGAGGTGATTAAAAACAGTGATGATTAAAATTAGCCTATGTATTTATCCAGGGTATAAGCTATCTCCATACGAAGTATCATCGAAATCAGTTTAGCCGTTTGAGCGTGAAGAGATAACAAACATACACTCACAAACACTTACACACAAACTTTCGCATTTATAATATACAACCCAATACACCGCTTAAGGTGTATTGGTCATTTCCCTCGCCAACTACCCTAGCCATCCCAATTCTTTCACATTGCTGAGCATGGCCTTAGGTTTTTGGCACAGCTGTTCCCGTTTTGGGCGAATAGATGATTTTGCCTCCCTGGACTCACCTTCTTTCAAAAGTGATTTATATTTTACATCTTCGTGTAATATGGTTCCGCGTAGAGGCATATGTCTAGCAGGAAAAATATGTCTGACATAGTGATGATGACGACAACAATATCTCAAGGTTTAGTGATAAAGCACCTGGGCCGGCGCGGCAGGTCAGTAGATGTGGGCAAAAATACTGCCCGCGTCTGATATTTTGTCAAAATTTTTAAGAAGTAGTATTTTTCGTACGTATAATTGTACGTAGTTATGTTAATATTAGTGACTCCGCCGTAGTATAAGCAGACACAAATGTCCATTATCAGTTGCACAAAGAGACGGGTCTGTCAAGTCTCGATCTCAACGCAACGTTAGATCATGATAAATTAAAGGCCAAGGTCTATGTTGTGCAAATACGTAAACTAGTCTTCGCTCAATATTGACAAAATATTTATTTATTGATTACATCTTACAGCACATAACCAGAGCGCTCATTTTGTTTTATTATTCAAATATATACGCTATAGATAAATTATAATTAACAGACAAGATCAGTATATGTTAGCAATTTGAGTCTAAAAATTTACCACGTGAGTCCTAGTCGGTTTGTTACATTACAATTATCAGTATATGTGTCGGCAATTTGGACCTCATTTAAAAAATGTATGAGTATATACTACCCTCTCCTACGACAGGAATACATTATATAAAACATTGGCCCTATTAAGAGCCTCCACATCAAACTTTGTACAATTATATTGAAAAAAAATAACAACGCGGTGTTCAAAATTAAACACATTCACTTTTCCTAATATACTGACAAAAACAAAAACAAAAGAATAAGCTTCAAATTTATTATTATAGTAAATATAATTCATTCAATAATTAGACAAACTGCTTATGTGTTTTGAAAAATTATAAAATATTTGATGTATAATACTTTGTTTTATAAGCATTTCTCATCCCAAACTTGCATTTATAAGTATATCTAACTTTGTAGTATTTATTTTTAATAAACATAATGTAAGTAATCTTAGATTTAAACGTATTATCAACGTTACGTTACAGATTAGATACGCGAATTTGTGTAATTAAGTAAGCCTAGCTCAGCAGCAACAACACATCAGCTCAACAGATCACCCATGATTCAGGATAAAGCGTCTTCCCTGAAAAGAGTTTGAGTTTGAGTTATTGCTAGCAGTTTTATTAGATATACATATATTTCTTACTAACTTCATTGTGTTATTCCGAAAAACTACTTTATAATCTAAATGTAAACTCTAAGGCTTTCACGGCCGGCGTTGCATGTTGTATGTATGGCTTCCAGGCTGTTTGGCCGTAGTCTCTCCTTTGCGGCGTCTTCTCTGTTACTGTTCTCTGTTACTGAATCAGTGACAGAGAAGACGCCGCGAAGGAGAGTTCTACGCTCTTGTCGCCGCTCGGACCTGAACCACTGCAGATGTCGACCGCAGTGATCGACGAAACGTCTGGAACACAAGTTTCACTTAGACCACGGTCAAACAGCCCGGAAGCAATACGTGAAACATACTTTATAATCTTTATTACGAATATATTAATAAGATAATTATCCTACTAATATTATAAACGCGAAAGTTTGCGTGTTTGTGTGTAAATGTGTATTTTTGTTACCTCTACACGCTCAAACTGCTACACCGATTTCGATAAAATTTGGTATAGAAATACCTCATACCTTGAATTTACACATAGGTTTATTTCATCATTACCATCATCACCGTTTTTCATCACCACGCCGATACAACCGCGGGGCACAGCTAGTATATTATAAATTTATTTTAATTTTGATACAGCTAAGAAGAGGTTATTTAGAAAAAAATTAAGAGACATACTCTGGCCAAAAAAAGATTTTTAAAACATTCACAACTTATTTTACTAATATTATAAATGTGAAAGTTACGATGGATGGATGGATGGATGTTTGTTACTCAATCTCGCCAGAACGGCTGAACGATAGATAGATAGCTTATACCCTGGATAAACACATAGGCTTATTTTCATCATCACCATCATCACCGTTTTTCATCACCACGCGGGTAAAACCGCGGGGCGCAGCTAGTGTAGTATAAATCATGACACCCTCAAAATTAAAAGAAATTTAACGCCACCTCTTAAGCTAAAAGCTATCAAGCCGATTACTGCCGAGTTGAGTAATTTTAAATAACACTTGTGAGGATCTTTTTTCATCAAACATGTTTTTAGGTAATTACTTGAATATATAATTACGTTGAACGCAACATTTCAATGAAAAATGTGGCAAAGACCTGGCAAGTCAATAGATTTTCGAAAATTGCGCGCTATTACTATTCGCGGTTACCAGAATGAAAAAGTGTGTGAAACAACGCTTCAATCTTATCTAAATCAAATACATAAAATGTAATCTACAAAAGATTTTGCTATCTATCTAATTGAATTCAATGTAATCAGAAAGTTTTTGTAACCTTGAATGGCCACTAATACATTAATTTCTCAAACATGTATGTATCAAGTCAGAATATATCGACTAAAGAAATAAAATTTTCAATGTGAAACACTCACCCCATTGAAAACACAACAAACGATACATTTTTTTTCAGTATCTATATACATTGAGAAATATGTTTAAGGTTACACAACTTGACTGTAAGCTACAGTGTGTCAAAAATTTAAATAAGTAGGTACCTACGCTCGATGATAATTATCCAAAGAAAGAGTTTATTCATTTATAAAGTTTACGATAAAGTTAACATTTACATAGGTCACCCTGACAATTACAAATATTTTTTTTCCATATTATTCTTTTACCTATATTATTTGCTATGTAATTTAGTGATGTAAACCCCGTAAGTAAAGTTATATTTAATAATATCCGATACTTTATTAAGATTCGCCAAGCGTAATTCCAATTTAAGTTTTATATGAAATATAATAACGTATGTTTTTGACAATATTAATAGCACATAGTAGGTACTTGGTTTCACAACATTTTATTTTACTTGGCACTTTAGCATCGTTAAGTTGATGGAAGGTGATTTATATATAAATCGAATAAAACTCATAAAGCATATTATTATAATATAGAATAGATTTCCATTCAAATATTCGGAGCCTTTTCCGACATTTGTATAATTTTTATGACTACAAACACAAAAATTAATAATTTATATTTAGTGATTTTTTATAGGGAACGAGTATTAACGAAAAGTATCCATGAAACGAAATATTAGAACGTGATTTTCACCCCTAAAAACGTCGGATTAATTTGAAACTTTGAACACCTATCAAGGGTCGTTGACAATGCAGTAATTAAAATAGTTTGTCCCATTATCCTTACCAGGATTAGCGTTTCTACTTTTCAGTTCGGCATCTACAAAAGCGCAACTATTATTGTTATTATATAATAAAAGGGATAAACAAAATCTTTATAGTGTGGAGTCCGAGCTAAAACTATTCATTTTTTAATGGGAACCCTCATCAAGGTATCACTTAACTAATATTATTATCCTAACATCCCCTTTCCCACATCATCGGTAGCAAAAATAAAAAAGGTTCCTCCATTAAATGTGATCCTACCTCTAACGCACAAACAATAAAAAGATGCACCAGACAATACAGTAGACTCTCAATAGTTTGACAATTAAGGGATCAAAAGTTCAATTTACTAAGAGTTCAAAACAATAGAAGTTTATATAATCAAAAGGGATAGAATAAAAAATAAATAAGCGTTTCTTCAAAATTGGTAATGTAATTATTTCCAAATGTTATTTTTTCTAAAAAATCTGTAATTGACAGTTGAGTGAGCGACATGAAAAAAAAAAGGCTTCCGTCTATCATTGAATGATTGAAGTTCAATCAGTTTTCGATAGTGCTGAGACCTGAGAAGAAGTCGTAACATGGTCGGTTCTGTACATGTATGCAAACAACAATTTTGAAACGATGATAGCTCAGTGGGAGGAGCGTCGGCTGTCAAATTGACGGACACTGGTTCGATCCAATGACGTTTTACTAAAGAAGACGTATATTCATACTGCGCGGTGCTTAGATTTTGCTCCTTTACGACATAAACATGCTTACTGCGACAGATAATACGGTACAAATAATATAGAAAAGGATAGCTATATGTTTAGACTTGCGCTTGAAATACCCGTCGCTATCAAAATTACTACAATTGACTTAATTTTGCCGTCTCAGTTTCCGCGCGCTTAAACATATAATATCATTGGTTTCGATCCCCAACAACGGCTTGGCTCCCAGTGAAGGCAGCACCGGTAATAAAATCCCAGCCCTATCACCATGGTGGGGTATTTTCGAATACCTGCCTGACTAGCTACCACCTTCAAGTTTGAAAAACTCTCACCAAACACATAGTGTGTTCAGGCAGCAGTACTTGAGAGCCAGTGAGTATTCTAGGTCTAGCGTGATAATATATTCGATCACATTGTCACTTAACATCAAGTGAGATAGTGGTCAAACGAGATCTACATAGTATAAAAAAAACAACGACGAGTCCGCGTGATAAACGCTTGTAAATTATAGCGTGTAGGGAAGTACTTTTTGCATGTTGGCGGGCAAGCTGCTATTCATTCGGATTCAATTTACCACCGAGAACAATTAATATTATATTTAATATATTATTTAATTTACAAGGGTCCAGAACTTAAATTTAAATTACAGAACCATCCAAATTAAGGAATGACCAAATTTTCGCGAGTTTACGATCAATTCCATATGTCACAGTCGTGCCAGATAGACATTTAGTACTAATTTCAATTGTTTTGTGCAGCGATACTACGTCACTATATAAATATTCTATCTTACTATAAAAATATATAACTCCCACTAATATTATAAATGTCAAAGTTTGGATGGATGGATGTTTGTAACTCAATCACGCCAGAACGTATGAACGGATATTCATGAAATTAGGCACAGATATAGATTATAGTCTGAAATAGCAAATAGGCTACTTTTATCTCGGTAAAATGTATGATTCCCGTGGAATAATTGATGTAGCGAAAAAACCGTAATCCACGCGGGCGAAACCGCGGGATGCTACTAGTATAATATATATGTAAAGTATATCACTATCCATTACTATTTATAAATATACACTTGGAAACTAATGCAGGCAAAATAAGCATTGCTTCAACATCATTCTAACTACCTCCTGTCTCCTTACAAAGTTCTACCTAAGGTATGCAAAACAACAAAATTAGGACTTTGTATTAATTCAAGCCTCAATAAAACCATAACTTCAAAACCATAGAAGTTATACATCAAACATACATTGAACGATAAGTTAACAAAAGAAAACTTACATAATGCTAGCCTAGCGGTGCGTCGGTCGGATGTCAATATGACGGGAGCTGTTTCGATACTCAAGAGTTTCCCGTAAATGTCAAAAGATCAAATCCACAGGATGGTATGGTAGGGTACTTTCTAGTTGTTTTTATTACTACTACATTTTTTTATTACACTCAAACCCCCGCACTAGGATTCCCTGTGTCGCGGGAGGCATGGACACACGCAATCACAACACAGATATCCTCATCAAGATTGAAAAACTGTAACCAAACACATGGTGTGTCCAGGCAGCAGTACACCTACAGTCAGTTCACCTACCATATCGGTATTTAAAAAATGTGAAGCTCCGCCACAGATATACTCAAATATACACGAATATACGTATTTATGCCGTAGCCCGTGGTGGTACCGGCCTAGAATAGTACCCCCATCTCTTTCCGCGGGTGCCGTAAGAGTCGGCTAAGGGATCACGTACCAGAAGGTGGGCAGCAGCGCATTCTGAGGATTGGAAATCATACTGCGCTCGCCAACCCGCCTGCCAAACGTGGCGAGTATTGGCAATTCCCCTCTATATGGAGAAGGCATATGTCCAGCAGTGGACGCACATGGCTGAGAGAAGAGAATAAGAATACGTATTTATAGAAACACAATATACATTTATAAATGTTAAATACGCAGTATTAAGTACATTCGTGTAAAACTAACTACTAACTAGGTCATGGAAACTTACCAAACATACAAGTGGGAAAGCGGTAAGCGCCCGGAAAATTTTATTAGCTCGCTCTTTATTATAATTGTTTTTGTTTAAGCCTGTCAGTCAGTTCAGCCATAGGAAATCTACTGTTGGACATATGCCTCCCCCATATAGGAGGATTTGACAATACTCGCCACGCTTGGCAGGCGGGTTGGTGAGTTTTATTTCCGATCCTTAGAAGGCGCAGCTGCCAACCTTCTGGCACATGGTCCCTTAGCCTAATTAAACCTGTATATCACCAAAAATAAACATGCCCAGTATAAACTGGATAGCGATACGCATATAAAATAGGCTATATGAATTTATATTTAAATTTATATTTTAGTTAGTAAAAAAAAGACCTTCTTGTTAGTAGTATATATAGTATTTAATAATTTTGAATGCAGAGTAAAATAACGTAGGAGTTGTTAAATTACTTCACAAAAAGAACAAGTATATCATGATCAATGTATCTTCCCCTAAAATAGTGTCCGATAAACGATATCCGAAATCGAAAAAGTAAAAAAGTTTTCATGGACACGTTTTAATCAGCATCTTCATCTTAGCCACTGTACGTCTACTGCTGGACATACCCCCACTGATCTCCACAAGGACCAGTTGAAAGCAGCCCACATACAGCCCATTCCTGCGATCTTAGTGAGTCTTCTGGCCATCTTGAAGGTGGCCATCCTATGCTGCGCTTGCCAAACGTTCTTAATTATAACAACAAATTTAGCAGTTGTGGTTAGATGATGTACATAAATCAGCCCCTCTAAGGCTAAATTGCCTAAATCCACAAGGACCTGTTGGATGCGGCCCGCATCCAGCCCTTGCCTGCGATCTTAGTCAGGTCGTCTGTCCACCTGGTCGGAGGCCGTCCTATGCTGCGCTTGCCAGTCCGTGGTCTCCACTCGAGAACCTTTCGACCCCAACGGCCATCAGTTCGTCGAGCTATGTGCCCTGCCCACTGCCACTTCAACTTGCTAATCCGCTGGGCTATGTCGGTGACTTTTGTTCTTCTACGGATCTCCTCATTTCTGATTCGATCGCGTAGAGAAACTCCGAGCATAGCCCTTTCCATAGCTCGTTGTGCGACTCTGAGCCTGTTCAGAAGGCCCATAGTCAGGGACCACGTTTCAGATCCGTAAGTCATCACTGGTAACACACACTGTTCACACACATATGTGTTATTCCAGGGTCTAAACTATTTCCATACAAAATTTCATCAAAATTAGTGCAGGCGTTTGACCGTGAAGGAGTAACAAACATACACACAAACTTTAGCCTATATAATATTAGTGGGATGTCATGCGAAGAATAGTCTAAGCTACTCGGCTTGTCAAATATTATACTGCGTGTTATTTAATTATGTCAATTATTTTGTTAATTAATAATAATAACATTGATATAAAGCACAAGAGTAGGATAGTTCAAAAGTAACTATTATCAAAATATTGTGCTCATGGTACCGACTTCGACAAATAATTTCACACTGTTAACCGACTTCAATAAAAGAAAGAGGTTCTCAATTAAAATATGTTCTTTTTTATTTATTTATGTTTGTTACTTTCGACTGGGTGAACCGATTTTAATGATTGTTTTTTTTTACCTCTAGTGATTCCCCATGGTGCTGGCCTCATTTAAATAATTACCAATAAATAAAACCGAATTCAAAACTCAAAAGTGTAAAATAACTTGTCGAAGTCATAATGACCGGCTATTCTAAATTATTTTATGGGCTTTGAATTAAATTTCATAATTCTAGATCGTTCTGGAATATTAAAGAACATTCAAGATGATGAATTGGGGATAGATCAAACTCATATAATTGTAACAATTTCGAATACTAGAATGTCCTAGAGAATTTCAAAACATTATGGCAAAATTTAATTTAAAAAAAAATCCTTATGTGATAGAAAGGGTAGACATATAGATTTTAAAACTTTTGCCACCCACTAATTCCACCCGTCTGTTCAAACCCTCTTACTCACAGCACGGAGACCAAAACCCCTTCGTCTCCTGTTGTAAGAGGGTTTGGACAGACGGGGTGGAAGTGAATCTACCACTACAACGGGGAGTAGATTCCAAGTGGCAGTGATAGAGAAGTTCCTATACGTATGTTTGTCGACACACTTGCATCAAATATACATATGTACTTATAAATTGATTTGCCGTTGCAATAAATAAAATAAACATCCAGACTAGAATCCACGCATAACGTTATTTACTGAACACATATATTTATTGAAAGATTTAGTCGCTCCAAGCAATATGTGTTAAGCGATCGCCTAAGTCTTTCAGGGATACATACATATATTGACGGCTCTTTTCCGAAGGGGTAGGCAGACACCACAACCTTACAAATCGTACGATCCCGGCACAATTCTTTCGCTTCCCCCACGCTCATCCGACCTTTTATACGAGAGCTTCGGTTTAGAGTACTCTTGACCTAGAGCTTTATTAAAACTTCATCAATCTGATTTAGGAACGTTTGCCTAGGCAGGAAAAATATCGTGGATTTGTATTTATATTTAGTACCTATATGATGAAAAAACATTTGCGGCGACGTATTAATTAAAATATGTTTTAATATAGAATTCATGTAGATAACCACATTAATAATCCATTAAGACTTCATTAGTGATAAATTAGGTACTTACCAATAGGTAAGTATATATATTAGTAATTTGTTTAACAACTAATATCAATTCTATTTAAAATTTTATATCATTTGCTTATTCAATTTAGGCATCAGAGGCAATGATATTATATGTTTATATGAGGTAGATGTCGCACAAGCGCGCGGAAACTGAAGCGGCAAAATCTGGTGAAACAGCGGTCAAACGTAAGCTTCTTACCAGCAATAAAAAAAGAGTGTAATGCAACCTATTTGATTGACTAACTACCTATGAACACTTCTTTCAAAATAAGGAGTAAATCTGCATTAGCAGCTAACCAAATTGGGTACCTACCTAAATAGTTATAATTGTAATGCAATAAATATAAGCTATGTACCTACCTATTATAAACTGATAACAGATGTCCACGAATCCAAAAAGAAAATTTCCACGCACGGAGCGTTTCGCATTTTACTATAATACATACATATAAGTAGGTACTACTATTATAATGCGAACTGCTAAGCAACTGGGAAGCAGAATTATAATGACCATACTTAAATCTTGTGGTTTCCAAGTGGGTGTCACGAGTCGGTTTTCTTAATAAGCGCACACCTAAAACCTCACCATCGCTTAACTTCAGGTCAGATATTCCCTAAGTTTGTAAGTTGAACAGTTTTATAAAAGCGTTGTAGCTTTGTAAACATTACTTAGGTACCTACCTACTACATTCTTCTTTGTTTGGTAGTTCAAGGCTATAAGTACACTAAATAGTAGATTGATCATTGACGTATTTTACAAGTTGAGAAGATAATATGATATAAAGCTCCATACTAAACCAGTCGCCTCCGCGTTTGAAAATGGAACTCTGCAATTGAAAATATGAATTCCTCGGCCATGGCGGGGCGTGCGTAAACAAAATGGTGGCTTCGATAGGAGCCGCGCTCAGAGCTGGCCGCCCAATGCACTCGGTTTTATCGCGCGCCGTATCGAGATGCGACTTGGCAACGCTCGGCCGCATTCCTGCAGCCATACGGCAACGTCGCAATCGCAAGCGCCTACGAGCTCGTGTGCCTTTGTTGACAGTTATGACGCGATAAAACATTTGCAAACGGAAATCAAACAAATCTATATAGTTTAAACACGATACGACGCAGTAAAATAATCGCAAAAAATCGAATCGACGAGTCGTTCAGCTTGGCAGTCAAATTAGTGCCATGGTCTATTGACGATGATGGGGTGGAAAGTCGCTTTCACCGCGCGTTCGCTGAGAAACCAATAGGTACCTACTCTGTCGCTGTGCACACGTAACGCTGCGCAATATTCTATTTTTAATCGCGCACATTATTTTGTAAACAACGTTTCAATGATGCACTTCAATGAAGATTGAGAATAGTTAATGTGATGCTTTTATTTAAAACAGCCATGTACGTATCTACTTAGTACTTGTATGTAGTGCCACATTTAAAGATTAATCGGTCGCCACTTAATATGGTTGTCTGATTATGAACATTCATTCGGCGATAAGCACGCGTTGTAATAGAAACAGTTATAGAGACATTCATCCAGCATTACTTTTTATGTTGTGACCTAAAAGATTAGAAAGAAACCTTGATTCAGAGCAATATTTACCTGGCCCCAGTAATGCCATCAAATCATGGGATGTTGGCGCTGGCGAGAGTAGTAGGCACCTAACTAAATGATAAATAAAGGTATGATAATGAAAGTTTGTAAACACATTCGCTACATAGGTACCTATATGTCAGTTTGGCTGTTGTTACTTTTTCACTAAAGAACTGCAAACATTATTTAGATAGAGAGACATGTATTTTACTTCAATAGCAGGTAGGTCAGGAAGCTGACTAAAACCTATAGCTCAAGAAGGTTTTTTTTTATTGGGAATAGGCAGGCTATTGACCACTATCTCACATGATGTTAAGCGATGATGCGGTCTACGATGGAGCACGTCTGCCTAGAAGATACCTATTCACTATAATATATATAGGTATAAGTATAGCTCGATGGCGAAATCACATTGTATTGCACCGATTTTTTTTTCATGTAAGTAGTTAAGTAAATCTGTATTAAGTTGTATAAAAATCTGTATTGTGATCTCTCTGTGTGTGTGTCCATACCATACCTCCCTCTTGAGACACAGGGTAAGCATCCTAATACGGGGGACTGTGAAAGCGTAAAAAAAATTTTTTCGAAAAAAAAGTAAATAAAACGTAGGCAGGCATGATTTTCTCCTTGGGCAAAGCGATTTGCTCATTCAAATGGCTAAAAAATATATAAAAAATACCAAAAAATGGAACCGACTTCAACACTCAAAAGTGTGAAATAACTTGTTGAAGTCGGTACCTACCATGATAGTTCACAAAAGTAACTATCGTCATAATGTTGGGCTCATTACCGACTGCGAAAAGTTATTTCACGCCTTTGAGTGTTGAAGTCGGTTCTACTTTTGGTAAAAAAAAGTATTTCACACTTTTCAGTGACCTTTGCTACTCACGGGATCAATTGTCATTGTGTATGTTCTCCGATGTCTTCAACCGCAACTTTAATATCGTTGAGGTATGCGAAGTACTTTTCAGTTAAAATCAGGTGAGACAGTTGTCAAACGCAAACTTATATATGTAAAAAAAAGTGTAACTCAAAAACCTCTTGTCCGATTTTGATGAAATTTAAATGGAACGACCACGGAAGTATACTCTATCAACCAAAAAATAATTGTCAAAATCCGTTCATAAACGACGAAGTTCTCCGTGAACGCACATAAAAAAAACATTTCATTTTTTTGAAGTCGGTTAGTAAGTGGAAAACGAAGGAGAACGATGACGGTTTAAATTGCGCGGTTTGTTATTTTGGCACATTTCCTAAACCAGGAAGAAAAGGCGCCCTAAGATTCAAGGACTCCATCCTTGAATCTTAGGGCGCCTTTTCTTCCTGGCTAGTAGCTAGCAGCTAGTAAATAATAAAACAGGCACTGCTTCGTAAGAATATACATTCAGGTTTCGGATATAAATTTTCATCGAAATAGGTTTTTTTTTTTTTTTACATATTATAAGTTTGCGTTTGACAACTGTATCACCTGATGTTAAGTGATGACGTTGTCTAGGATTTAGCACGCAAACCTAGAAGGTACCTATTCACTCGCGACTTGAAGACTCCAGGATTGTACATATCGGGAAACACAGACTCGGGCAACGAGTTCCATTCCTTGGCAGTACGCATTAAGAAAGTGGAAGCATAACGCTTCGTGCGTATAGGTGGTATATCTACCATATAGCGATGGCGAATTGCCGTACGTCGAGTCGACCGATGATAGAAAGGGGATGGTGGAATCAGATTGTGTAATTCCAGTGCACGTTCTCCGAAATGCACCCGATAGAAAACCGATAGGCTTGCTACTCTACGCCGGTGTTCAAGGCTCTGAAGCCTTAGGTTAACTTTTAACCTTATAGGTTCGGGGTGCTTCTCTTCATTTTTAGTCAGGTAGCGCTAGACCATTTTGCAGTCATATAAGAAATTCTAATGCTGCGGATTCATCGCATTTTTGTGATTCGAATTCTTTTGTTTCACACATTATTATTTATGTTTATTACCCGGATTTACTCACGTTTATAGTCGAAGTATTTCGATATCGGTTTCGGGCATGTATCAGGCGAGTTTATGCTGCCAGATCGCGGCGATTTTTCGCATCTGAATACCTACATAGCTTATTTTGGATTTTACTTCTTTTACCTGCGTTTAAAAAAAAATCAAATATTAATGGCCTTATTTTTATACTTATTCAAACCATGTATCAAGGTAATTTGAACAACAGATAGCAGTGATCTGAAACTCGAGACACATACTTAACTCATTTGGATATTTTCTTAATGGAGTTTAAGTGACATATTAGGTACCAGATAACTATCAGTATTATGGACACAAAGTACGTATGTGTATCAGTAACTACTTCATTATCATCCAGTAAAATTTTTATCACAATTAATTACTCCGTATACTGTTCGAAAAGAATATTCTGCCGAAACAAGAATCTAGGATGACACAAAATTATAGATATATGTATATTAATTATTATAATTAATATAACTATTTATATTATGAAGTTATATTAATGTAGCTAATTATAGATTATAAAGAATTTTATTCATTACAAAAATTACATAGTAAAACATATTAGGATAATATGCTAAAAAAGCAGCCATAGCATGCTTTGCAGTTCTTTGCTACAAAGCAACTCAAACTTAGCGTTGTGCTGGCAGTGACAACCAGCGCTGGTCTCCCGTTCGGGCCGGTAAGGGACGGATGTATTGGATAGGACAAATGGTCCGGAAACTAGATAAAAAAAAGTAAAATCTTTCGAAATTTTGAATCTTGAAACCTAGCGTAACCAGACTATTACATGAAAATTTTGAAATTTTCGGGGAAGGAGGTTTTTATAGATCGAAATAAATAAATTTGATTCTCTGAACCTTGGAGAAGGACATGGGCTTCTTTTTGTCTTTGAAAAGTATGATTCTCGTGGGATATTAGGTACCGAAGAAGCGGGAAAAATAGTATTCCACGCGGATGAAACCGCGAGGCGCATTTTGTTGCAAGATTTATTTGTGTTTTTAACTTTTTACTGAGCTCAAAATGCAAAACAACGTCCCTGAGAGTACCTACAAAATTAAAGGGGTTTTGAGATTTACTAATTTCACAATTCGTTTTTATAACGAGAAGCATAGTGGTACACACACTCTCTATAAGTTTTAATTGTGTAACTACTGCGGTTTATGAGATACCTGTCGCTGGCGATGGACGGACTGCGGAGTCTCAGTAAACGGGCTCCGTTGTGTTGGTTGCCTTTCATGGTTTACGTTTTTAAAAAGACATACCCTGATATGGAAAAATGTGAAAATTCGGCGATAGTTATTAGGACCCTTCAGCGCACGTAGACAATAGTTTTCTTGTCAACTGTTTCCTTTTAAAAGCTTTTCATTGACGGCATAAGTAAGCGTCTATCTATTTCGGCATCTGCAACCCTGTGAAAGTATCAAGCGAAGCTCCATTGTGGATTTTGTATATTAAACGGTAAACAAAGCGACTTGTAATTGAACGGCTTAAATCTATAGGTGCCACCTATTTAATTCGACGAGATAAAAGGATTCCGGCAGTTAACAGGAAGTAGATGTGAGACTGAGACATGGTCAAATTACGGCAAATGTAATTAAAATATGCAAGTAAATATTGACTCCAATACTGGTTTATTTAATTAATTATTTATTAGACCTAGATGTTTTCCAATTATATTAAAAATAACTGTCATTTATAGAATAGGTGTTAATGAAAAACCAGAAAAATATGGACCAATTGCATTGATACTAATTTGACCAAAAATATTTGTAAGTCAGAGTTTGTATTTGTGTACAGAAGAATTTCTAACTTTCTCGGCAAACAATATTTTATACGCAGAACAATATAGATTTTTAAAAGGTAATAATTCACCAGTTTAGCTGGTTTTAAACTTATCAATGAAACTATAATATATGTTAACAACAAACAACCAACTACTACAACCTTTTTTGATACGAGCAAAACATTTGACTTTGTTTTACATAAACTATTGCTACTCAAATGCGCAGTATATGGAATACGGGGACGTGTACTAACTAGATTGCCCCGAAAGCTATCTTGATCAATTCTCAATATTTAGAAATTTCTTATTTAAATAGGGACTGAGAGGAAGTCTCTATGAAGTCTGAAAAGAGAGTAAGCAGAGCAGGTGTGCCCCAAGGTACAAACGATCTTTCTACAGCTACAACTCATTTCTGTACCCTCTTTGCAGACAACATATCTGTCATTATCACTAAGTCTCCTAATAAGAATTTTAATTATGATATTAATTGCGTTGTTAAGGATTTTATAGAATGGTTGCAAATGAACTATTTTAAAGTAAATGCACAAAAATGTAAATACATGAAATTTCATAAACAAGGAGCGAAGAAACAAGACTTAAATGTCTTGAAGGGGCATTGTCCGGTCGAAGTAAACGAAACAGCATTTTCGGGTCTTATGTTGGAACATACATGTAGAGAAAGTATGCTCAAAAATCAATAGATTCGTATTTGCACTTTGGAAGTTGATTTAAATTGCTAGTAAGGCAACAGCTTTACAAGCATATCATGGTTACGTAGTCCAACTTAAGGTATAATTACAATGCAACTCGGTAAAAAGGATCGAGGTTTATTTACCCAAAAATAGTGCTTCCGTGCCATTTGTGATGTTTTTCTTTGAACGTCCTGCAAACTCTATTTAAAGAACTTAAATTATTAACTTTCCCTAGCCTATAGGTATGGCTATGAGGTTTGATGCTTTGTCAAAATGCATCTTTCAAAATTGACTCTTAACAAAGCTGTGAATAAATTTAACACCAGGTTTCCGAACAAATTAGTGTTACCACCAATAAAGACTCAAATATGCGGCAACAATAGTATTGTAATGTGCATCAGGATAGATAATAAAACTCCTGAATCTTCAAAATTGTTGCCGAAACATCAATTTAAGAAAATACTACATAGCTGGTTCATTGAAAAGTGTTTGTATTCTGTAAACGACTTCTTAAATGTAAAGTATTCTAATAACCTATAATTAATTTGTAATCTTTATGTAATAAAACTGATAACACTGATGCATGCTTATGACAATTTGAATTTCAAATGTGTATATATATGTATATGTTTTCTCATATTTGCATGCCAGTTTTGGTGATGTGCTTGAAAATTTATATTTATTTATATTGTAACCACATTAAAGCAAATGCATAATCATTTCATTTCTTAGCCAATAGCTAAATTAAAATTAAAATGTTGTCATAGGTACATACTATTACTCTCAAAGTTATCTTTTTTAACCTTTACTATGGATAAAAAACCAGAACCTTATTTTACAACATATTTAACTTGCGACTTGCATGCGCCAAGCGTTGATAGCGGCCGCTGTGTGTGTGTGGTTTAGATATGTGGGAGTGTGCGTAGGTAACAAATTATCGCGCATCTCTCCGAGGCATGCGATGCGTCATCGCCGCGCAGCGTCAAGGGGCCGCCGCAAGTCCAACCGGCCCGCACCCTGGCTTCCTTTAGTGCGCAGTGCATGGCCGTGCGTCAGTGACGTGACGCGTCATATTAACGCCGCTCGCACACATTTCACGTACAAAATGGAGGGATTTTCGCCGCACGATGAAACTGTTTTAATCAACCTCGTTGCTGAGCATGCATGTATCTACGACAGCGCCGATTCTAATTACAAAAATGCAAATGTGAGGGAAAATGTTTGGCGGCAAATTGGAATGAAATTAAATAAGACTCGTGAGTACATAATTTATATTCACTTTTCTGATTTTTTCACCGATTCTTAGTTATTTTACTTAAAACGTTAATCTGCCAAGCCAAGTGTTGACATGTAAAATATATATATATCCACTATGCACATAGTACACTATGCACATAACACTATAGAATAACAGAATTATATTCTTATTTTTCTTCTCAATCGCGGTCTCGAGAAATGAAATAAAAAACAGTACAACTATTCAGTCAATTGTCTAATATAGGTGTTGGCTTAACATTATGACATATAGAAAATTTTATTTTTAAATCTAGGCACAAATCAATTGATTCATAGTATATTTTCCGTAGAATATTAAAGTATAAAGGCATGTCTTTCGTTACAAGTCCGCTACTCTCTACATTAAATTATTATATGGTCTACCTGGATGAGATCACTGTTTAGCGATAAGGTCGCCAATTGTACAATTTAAGTAAAACCTTTAATTATTTCTAATGTACCTACCTAATGTTAAAACTCATCTTGGGGGTAGTATACTGTCCTCCAAAGGTGGACTATTTCTCAGATTTGGAGACGGTATTGGAAAATCTCATGTCTGACTACACACACTTTCTAGTTATGGGTGACTCTAATACGTGTTTACTTAAATCCGATTCCCGCACCCGTAAACTTCAAGCAATAATGGCCTCAATGAATCTACATTTTTTAAATCTGCTCTCTACCCATTACACTAGTACGTCTGCCACATTACTGGATCTTATTATAACGTCTCATACAGACTTAGTTTCTACTCACGGTCAGCTTTCTGCTCCAGCTTTCTGATCCAGCTTTCCCATCATGATCTGACTTATCTGTCCTTTAAAAGAAGAGTTCCTAAAATAAAACCAATTGTTATGTATCAACGCAATTTCTCCCGTTTAGATATGGTTAAAGCTTACTAATGATGCCGAAATGGTAAATTGGGATGAAATAGAGTCTCTTGATTATTTGAATAACAAAAGCATCAAATGAAATTGCAAGATTCTTAGGCTATTCAACATTCACGCTCCTATTCGCCCCGTAAAGCTTAAGCACTTATCCGTGGTTCAACGCGACCATTCGCAAAGCGATGGCTAGAAGGGATCGTTCTTTCCGCAAGTATAAGCATGACAGATCTGACAGTAACTGGGCTGAATACAAAAGGTTACGCAACCTATGTAATAAACTGGTCCGCAACGCAAAGCGTCGTCATATCGCGGAACAGATTGAGATGTCTACCCCAGCCGGATTGTGGAAATTCTTGCAATCTCTAGGACTACTACAAACCTAAAGTAAAAAAATCCAAAATCACTTTAGACCTCAAATGCTCTTAATACTCATTTCTCTGCGACTCCTAAACTTTGCCCTACAATCAAACAGGCTACTTTATCGGAAATTGAATCTCTAAAAGTAGTAGATGTCGCCTCTTTTAACTTCTCTTCCGTAAGCATGGACCGGACTAGAAAGACCATTCGTTCCCTTAAATCCAAGGCAGTTGGATGTGACGATGTCGGTCGTATAATGGTTATGCACATCTTGAACTATATCCTTCCTGCTATTACCCATATCGTCAATTATTCTCTAACTTCTGGTCATTTTCCTGATCACTGGCGCAAGGCACATATCCTACCTGTCCCAAAAGTTCCCAATCCGACTCTTCCCAATCACTACCGACCTATATCCATCCTGCCATTCCTATCAAAGATGATTGAATCTGAAGTTCATAGACAAGTAACTGAGTTTCTTGCCAAGGAATTCTTCTTAATCCTTTTCAATACAGGTTTAGAACTGGACATAGCACTACAACTGCTCTTTTAAAAGTGACCGAAGATATCCGATATAATATGGAAGAGAGGTTAGTTACAGTGCTGGTTCTCGTCGATTTTAGTAATGCCTTTAATGCCGTAGACCACGACCTGCTATTGGCAGGTCGCTGCTCTGCGTCGCTTCAAATTTTCTCCCTCAACTGTCTTCTGGTTTTCTTCCTACCTTCAAGGGCGTCGTCAGGCAATCCGGCATGGTCAGGATATCTCTGATTGGTATGATGTTGATGCCGGTGTGCCCCAAGGTGAAATATTATAACTTCTTCTTTTTTCATTGTTCATTGATCTTCTTTCTCCTCACCTCAAATGTAACTATCATATGTATGCGGACGACTTACAACTGTACTTCCCTGCTGCCATTGAGAGCCTTGATGTTGCTTTAAGCGCTCTTAATCTCGATCTCACCCGATTGGAACTATGGTCAAAACAGTATGGTATTACAGAGAATCCTAACAAGTGCCAAGCTATCGTGATTGGTAGCCCTCAGCAACTTTCCAAACTTGATAAGACGACTGATTCGTCTTCAACATTCAATGGTTGCATTCTTCCCTTCACTCCCGCTGTCAAAAATTGGGGAATATTATTTGACTCTAACCAATGTTGGTCGCAAAATATTCAAGAAATATCACGTAAGTTCTACGCTTTTTTTCATTCGATATTAAAATTCAAAAACGAGAAAGTTTTTGAGTACTACAATTTCTCTCGTTAACTCTCTTCTACTGCCAATCATCGACTACACTGATGTCAGTTTCATAAACCTTAACGAGGATCTTCTTAATAAGTTAGATCGCCTGCTGAACACCTGCATTAGATTTATCTTTGCTCTACGGAAGTATGACCACATTTCTGCGTACCGTGCAAAACTTAAGTGGTTGCCTATTCGTAAGCGAAGATACAAGACAACTCAACTTGTTGTTTTCAGTCCTGAACGATAGAAATTCTCCCATTTACCTGAAACAATACTGCAACTACATCTCTGATAATAATAAACGGCAACTGGGAAGCGCGTATATACTATTTTTTTCCACTCCAATACACCAATCTTCATTTATACATAACTCTTTTTCTGTTGTTGTAGTCAAAATGTGGAATGCTTTGCCTGTCAAATTAAAAACCGCTAAAACTAAGGATACTTTTAAGCTACAACTTAGTCATTATTATGTGGAAAAAGTTTATCCCAAGCCTAGCCCCTAGCACCTATTCATCCAATTATCGTCAATCAAAAATGTATTTATTTATTTATTGTGTATTCATATTTATAATATAGGTATATATTTACATATTATTTAATCGCAACACGTTTGCATCACTACTTTCAATTTTCGTTTATTTTATTATTGCACCGCTACCACTTTTCTTTCACCTAGTGCTTGACTGGTAGAAAATGCTATTTAGCGTTAAGTCCTCCATGTACTAAATAGTGCTAAAGTATAAATAAATAAAAAACTGTTGAACAATAAAGTTATCTGTTAAATATCTATCTATAAAATCTAAAAACAGCTTAACATAAATATTTTACCCAAGAGCAACATTGTTATAAGTATAACACATAGTTTATTTTCTATTTTACAGCCGACACATGCAGGAGCAGATGGAGAAACATTAGAGACACATATCTACGGCAAAAAAAGAAGATCCAATTAAAAAACGGCTTCACAACATTTAAAAATCCAAGATATAAATTTAACACTTACGCCAGATTGTTGCATTTTTTAGATAACGTACAAAAAGAGACACAGCATCTGCGATACTATGACAATGTTCAAAAACTTCAAACAGACAACGGTTTTCAGGGACCCGATGGTCAGGCAAATGATAATACAAACGATGTTCAAAACAAACGCGTACTGTACTCTACTGAGACTGTGTACATGCCACCACCACAGTGTTCTACAGAAACGGAACTACTAAAGAAAACATACAAACCAAATAGCAGCAACAAGAAAAATGAGAAGACCGAGGCTTATGTTCAGAAAAGAGAGGAAGCTCGGCACCAAATACAGTCACAACATGATAAATCTTGTGTCAATAACGACTCTGACGATGACGTTGAGAATTTAGGCTCATTTGCAACGCATTTGAGAAAAGTTTTAAAGAAACTTCCTCCACTTTTGCGCATTCACGCTAAACAGGAGTTGTTTGAAGTATTGACAAAATACGAAGTGATGGCAGTAGATCCTGCGCATTCTCCGTTCAATTTTACGACAGAGTCCGTTAATATACCGCCGTCCGTAGAATTGCATTCATCTTCGAGCAATTGATACATCATACAAAATCCCTTTTATTTTGTGTATGAACAGGACCCAACTTCTAACATATTTTAAACTATGAGGGTTAAGTGGAATACAAACTTTTTTTTAGACCTCAGTATAATTTAGGATATCTTTTCTTTCTACTGTTTCCTTATATCGGAAAATTAATTGAATTGATGTGATTTTATTTATTATTAAGTTATTTTAGTTTCCCGATACATTAAACATATGTTTTACTTTCAATAATCCATTTTTGCTTCACAATAATTGATGGTCATTAATTATATTCCTATAGATCCTTTCTTCGACTATATTTTGGGTATATAGATTATAGATGGTAACAACTTTTTCAATCGAAATGGTTCTTGTACGAAGACTTTTTTAACCTCTCCGCACCGGCGCGCGGACCAACAATTTGTGGAAATTCTTTACATAAAATGTACCGAGCGCTTTTGCGAACTTGTTTTGAATGATTTCGAAATTACTAAGGTTTGCTATGCAAAAACTAAACTTCCACAAATTGAATAAAATAATTTTGGTTACGATCGGGACTCGAACCTCTGTATTGCAGGCTCCGATCCATTAAGATATACAAACACTGATCCACTTTTTTCTATAGTGTACGGCGCGTAAAAATTGACACACGTATTTGTCATACTTATGAAGGGTTGACATCGGTGTAATGAATGTCAGCTGTCAATCATATGGTAGTGAGATCGAACCCTACCTAGAGCGTTCGATGATGGTACCAATAATATATTCAGAGCTTGGTAATAGCTGGTAAAGGAAATTGCCCGACTGGCTAGCAATCATCGAAAACTTCAGTCCTGTAATTAAATATCAATCAATATTCTACGTACCTAATGCCTTAGAACGCATCGTCACTGACCATAAATGATATTGTAGTGTAACCGTAATAAACTTGAATTAGGTTTTAAGGCGCTTTACTACTAGATCGAATATACTTTATATAATGTTAAAAATAATAAAAGCTATAAAGACTTTCTACATATGATACAATTGGTACGTCACCCTGACACATCCAGTTGTTAAGTCTCAGGGTGCTTGTCATTTCACCGGAAAAAAGTAGGTAATACGATTACTACTGCCTGGCGGTAGAAATATTATAATGTATATACCGCTGGCTAGCTACCACCCACAAGTTTAAAATACTGCCACCAAATACATAGTGTGTTCAGGCGGTAGTCCTTGAGAGCCAGTAAGCGTTCTAGGTATAGCGTGATTACACCTTCGACCACATCGTCACTGATCATCATTACTTGAGATAATGGTCAATCGATAGAAACAATTAAGAAGAAGGTAGAAGGTTTTAGAAGGTATTAAATAAAAGTTAGACGAGCACTGGTCAAAATATGCAACCCTTGGTTATATTTTAGGCGATTAAAAAATTTACGTATACCTATGGCTTAGCGGTTCGAAATACCTACAGTAGAAAGACTCCTTCATTATACCTTCTTCTAGGTGTAATAAAAAAATACTCTTTTATTTAATGTACTAGATGGCAGACAAGCAGACGGGCCGCCTGATTGTAAGCGACCACCGCTGCCTATAAATATTATATAGTTACTATATAATATTATATATATTGTTAATACTTATTGTGGATCTTTTTAGTACACATTTCATAGAATAAAAAACTGTTTCTATCGCTTATAATATATCTTAACTTATCGCTTATAGTATAATAAAATATAGAAAGCAATAGTCTGTGCATTTCGCAATAACCGACAGGTTACTGCGAAATATTCTTCTTTCATCTCATCAGACCTTTCATACCACAGCGTGGGTTAAGAATAGGTACTCTTGACTTGGCCCATTCTTACGACTTCCCCAATTTGATTTGCCTTTTCTCTGGGAACACTGCCCTTCACGTGAACCATGTATACCTGCCCAGTCAACCTCCTTTCGGTCATTCTCTCTACATGACCAAACCATGTTAACATGCTGGCATGCTAGGAATAGCCAATGATACTACATCATCGTTATCACTCTAGTGTGTTGACCTAGAGTGATGCCCAGCTGTGGACGTCCTAGACTCTAGGACGTCCACAGTTGGGCATACGCCTCCCCCATTGTTTTTCACTAGGACCGGTTGGAAGCGGCCCGCATCCAGTCCTTAGTCAGGTCGTCTGTCTACCTTGTCGGTGGCCGTTTTCGATTGATTAAACCGATATTATTATGCTAACGTCTACTAACTATAAAAAATAATGGGAACCCTTCACGGCAGCGATGACTCAGCGGCCAGCGGGAGTTGAGTACCCAGTAACTATACATAAAACTAAGTAGAGAAGGAAACACGTAAGTTTTGTGGAATATCCAAACATAAACATGTATGTCACACAAACATAGATTTTAGGTTAACATATAAGTAAGCCTTTTAGGCTGCGACCAGACCTGACGAATGCGCAGCTCGCGCGCATGTGTCAAGTCTGGACACTCCCTTATATTACTTACTCGTATAGGTTAACCTAAAGTACATGTACCATGTCAAAGATGTGAGTTTAGGCGGAATTAAATAAAAGTTAATTTAATTAAAAGTTAAAATAAGAAATGGTTACATAAAAAGGCTCACCGATATATTACTGGTTACGAATACGTTTCTTCAAGAATCAACTGAAGTAATAATTATATTATTTTGTTTTGTTAATTTTAATTTCATTCAGTTTAATTTAATTTAATAATTAAATTACACAAATCACGTCAATAACAATGATTGTTAATTTTGTAACTGTAGTGTAAATAAACCAAATAAACAATTACAATGTGCACTATAATATTTATTTATGATTTATTTATTTATTTATTTCATAACAATGAGTAACATAACAGTTGGTTTACCAAAGCGTTACAAATTAGTACTAATAGAGTAGGTATTACAGTCACATAAATTGCCAAAAAACAGGCCAATATGTAAAATTTCAAGAGCAGTAGCATTCTCTATGTGAGAGTTCGCCCGGGCACGTACTGCCACCATATCAATCTATTTGTAAGCGCCAGGCAGTAGTGTTCGCATTACTGTGTCACGGTTTGAAGGGTATGGTTTCTGGGGAAATTACAGGCACATAAGTCTTACCAACTTATGTCACAGAGTGATCGGCGCAGTGCAGTTCTTGACGAATTGTACCTGTCTATAGACAGAGGTTACCACTTAACATCCTGTGGGCCTTTTGCTTGTTCCGTCACCTTATCACATACAAATGAACTCTAGTGGTATCTTTTTTAGTATACAGATAAATATAATAAACTAGCGGACCCGACAGACGTTGTCCTGCATGCAGCCGCCAGGTGTTTTTTTTTTTTTGTGAATCTCCGTAGAATTATATATATAAAGATGATAGTACTCAACAATGATGAACGGCAAATAAATTAATTAAAATAATTTATTTCTCTAGATGTGAATTATCTTGCGAATCCTTATAAGAATTAAATTATTATAACCGTATGTATAAGACTCCGAACGCCGCCGCCCGTTCCAACCAGGGGCGTCTATTCAAATGCTCGAATCACAATGGCCGATTTGACAGGTTTGGTAGTCTGCTATTTTCAATTCGTCAATATTGAATATATATTTATTTAATTCTAAATTCAGTAACATAGTAGTATTTTCTTCTTTTGTTTAAATTGATTTTCTTTTGTTTAAATTTCTATTGTTCAAATTATTATTCTTTAGTTTTAGAAACAACTATCATTGTGCATGCTGTGTTCGCACAGTGTAGGGCGTTCAGTAATCCATGTTCTCACTGTGTCTAAATATTGAAACTTTGTAAATGCTGTTTCGCTCAGTTTGCTAACCTAAAAGAAAAAAAAACAACATAGCTTGTAATTTTTCGTAACCTGTTAGCACTCATATGTCAGTTCGGTACGAAACAGACATATGCCGAGCTGTATTATTGGCATCGGCTCGACCTCGCATCGGAACATATCTGAACATGAATTAGTAGACTTGACATTCTGTTCTTTTGGAGATCAATAAGGGAAGTATGTATTTAGCAGCAAAAGTTATATGGCTGATATAATGATGATGAGGAATACGAAACCTGAACAAAAACCTCTTCTTTCAATTCCTTACTAATTTATTCTCTAATATTGTAAAATGGCAAGCGCAGCGTAGGACGGCCACCGACAAGGTGGATAGACGACCTGACTAAGATCGCAGGTCTGATTTTTATGTATACTCCGCGAATTATGCAGGGATCCATTCATCAATGATTGTTTTTTTATGGTAGGTCATGCCTCATAGGTGGTCCCATACATATATATATATATACGCCATCAATGACGGAAGGACATGCCATCCAAGTAAACGAATTAAGGCGACTAAAGTCGGCTGCCCCATTTTTTGTCATATCAGAATAATATTATTCATAATTTCACATGCCACAAGTTGGCAAAATAGAAGAACGAAAATTTTTAATTTCTTATACATAATAGGCAGATGTTTGACCACTATTTCACCTGTTGTGAAGTGATGATGGGGTCTATGATGGATTACGCCTACCTAGAAGATACCTTCAAGATTCAATCAAGACTTAAAGGCACCCAGATTGTATAGTATATGTGGAAACACAGACTTAAGCAATGACTTACACTAGTTAGCTTAACGCACTAAGAATGTGGAATCGAATTCTTCGTGCGACAAGTTGGAACGTCTACTAATGTATGGATGTCGCATCGTCATCCGTCTGATCGTCTTTTGATGGAATGGGCAGGAAGAATCAAATAATGTAGCTCCAGAGCGCACTCCCTGAAAAGTCTCTGGTAAAAATCGATTAACTAGCGGCTTTACGTAGGTGCTGCAGATTCTTATTATGAATCTTAAGTTAAAGACCTTAGTTTTATAATAATAAAAATAGTAGTTCCAACGTTGGGCTGGCCACCAACCTACCCGCATTGGCCAGCTTGGTGAGTAATGGCCCAAACTTCTCTCTCATGAAGGTCCATGTCGCAGCACTGGGCTCGTAAGAGTAATAACACATCATTGTGATCGTTTGATGATGTATACAAATGACGCAATCTGACAGTGACAGAATCATAACCCTCTTATCTAATAGGTTACGTTTGTTATTCAATACGAGACCTTGTGGTTATGTAATAAGTACACATTTTGATAATCGTAAAGTTCACGAGAATGTATGTACGTAATTGATGTATTTTTTAAGCGGATGTTATTTTTATTTATATGCTTTATAGATGTGGCGTTTGACCACTATCTTACTTGATGGTGTCGATCGAAGATGCTGTCATGCTAAACCTAGAATGCTGAGCCGACTGACTAATGCCTGAACACACTATGTGTTTGGTGATAGTTTTTCAAACTTGAGGGTGTTTGCTAGATAAGCGAGTACTCTAAAGTAGCCTATCACCATGCTGAGAATTCAATAACGGTGTTACCTTCACCAGCAGCTCAAGATGTTGGGGCGGACCGAACCAGGATACGTCAGTTTGACAGCCAACACTAAACTATCATCGCTTCAAAAGTTAGCTCTCAAAGATAGTGAAAGCGGACTGGTGAGTAGCAAGTGCAGTTAAATCCTACCCCGATCTCTACTCTGTTTCGAGAACCCTCGGGGTTGGACGAGTCATCGAGCTATTGAATCGAATGAATTGGAACGAAGATTGAATACGGATATACCCTGGTTATTCGAGTAATGTATAATAATCGTATATTTGCGTATAATGTACATGGACATGGGACACGTATATACGTAGCAAATGGAAATTAGTGAATTCTACCCAGCCGCCTGAGAAAAGCGCATGACGTAAGGTAAGTTTTTTTTATTCTATTTTCTTAGGTACCTAGTATTTATTTTTCCAAAGATCAAGTATAATATGAAAGAAAAAATTACAACTAGATTTACAAACACAACGAAACAATAGTTCCAGTTGTCTGGTGCAACATTTATAGTCTTAAATCGAGTAAAAGCGTCTGATAATTGCATTTATTCAAAACCAGCAGAGAAGTAGGTACCTAACCTTGCGTTAAAATCGAATGACTTCTGAAGTCGTCCTCGGCCCCAAACATTAACATTTTATAATACGTTTCAGTTTATCAAATAAAAACGGCTGAATCGAGAGTTCGATTAAAAAAGAGTGCGAGAACAAAAGCAAAATTCGCAAATTGGAACAACCTCGGTGCGCTGGCGCAGGCGGTGCGCATGTGTGCAAGGGTACGTCGTCACCTCGACACGAGGCCCGACAGGGTTCAGCGGCCGTCTCTCTCGCGCGCTCTCGTAGCGGCTACGAGCGAGCGGGACGGGGCATGCGCCCGCGCCGTAGACGACGCTTTCAGAAACGCTACGCGGCTCGACACCAACCGCCATTTTGTTGTTTCTTTTGCTGACACCGTTTTATTTAGGAGCCTCTTTATTTGCTTTAAGTTTTATGAAGGCACGTTAATTGTTTTACGTCCTTGAGTTACAACAAGGCTTTTAAACGGTTCCGTTCACCTTCCACTAATTTTATTCACGTCTAAAAATGATGTTGATGTATTTAGCCGTATTGAGATCAATTTAACCGATACATTGTTCGAATATCTGTCTATCAATTGATTCAGTATAAGTACTGAGTTTTCACGTGACACGTGGCAATACGCTTAAATTGGCCATGATTCATGCTAATGCCGAGTACAAGTTACAATAAAGCGTTACGTAACAGGCAGGTGTTAATGTTATGAGGAATTAGGTAGGTAATTACAGCGCTTAGAGCGTCATAAGAATTTATGAGGTAATGATGGTCTACTTTTAACATTACGTAATACATATGACAATTTCTACTCATCAACTCGGACTGTAATATATAAATGAGTACTTAGATCAATATAAATGCGCAACTCCATTTAGTATTCTTCATAAACAGCCGTAAAAACTTAAATACTTACAATAAATACGACATCGCAACCAATTGCGCATAATGAATATTGAATTTGAATACATAATAAATTATCTCCATAAAATATTATGATAAGATAACCACGTTGCACGTGAAACGTCTACATGATATTTAACCACGAACCGATACAAAAACAGTTGACAATCTTTACAAATTATGTTCATTACATATATTCTATTCATTTATATAACCAAACATGTCTGAACGTACAAATAGAATGAAAAAAAAACGAGATGATATGGAAATATCGTAGTATGTTTCAATTTCGCGACAACTAACGCCATCTATCGGGTAACTTGGGAACCCGCGGCGTCTTCGCAAGGTTATAAGCCCGCGCTAGCTGTAGCACTGAGCTGAGGTTATTTTTAAACACAAATACATGTAGGCAGGCCACCTAATTTAATTGTGTTCAGTGGTATTATTTACCGTATTTATGTTTCAATGTATGTTCGTACACTGGTATCGTGTTATGAAGTTTTGTAAGAGCGAAGGTTTGATCGTTATGTGTTGGTACAACTGTAAAATAAATGTATGCCTTTCCCTTATCTTGTGTAGATACAACTCGAAATAGTGATAACAATATTGATAACAAGGTTAGGTACTAAAATAATAATTCGATTGTTCTCTGTTTTCTCTGTACCTACAGAATATAGCTTGGCGCATAAATAGGGACAATAACTAAGACTTAATCTAATATATAGGCTATTAGCATTATACCAAGTCCATCTTTATTCTATTGGGGCCCTTGGCACATTAGGATAATGGACCCCCTACGATTATGAGAGAACACTATTTTCTTTAAATATATGATGATCTTTATCTAAATAAATATAATTGGTAAATAAATATCAGTTTTCGTTTAATAGGTAATGGCAGGAATTAGGGGGCCCTATCGACCGCGAGGCCCAGGGTGGCGTGCTCTGAGTGCCCGGTGGGAAAGGGGCCTGCCCTTTAGGATATTCATGCTTTTCCAAGTAATGTCTGAAAGCGCAGCGTAGGACGTATACTGACAGGAAAGAAAGGCTGTTAGGGGCCTGATGCAAGATCTTAAAAAGATATTTAAGAAGCTTAAAAGACTTGTGAAAATTATGAGACAGGCATCGGGTGCGAATAAAAGCAGGCAGTATACAAGCGGCAACTCATTGAAATATAGTCCTTAATTGGGTGATTTAAAACATTTTTTCACAACTGAAATATCTGAATATTAATAAGTTAAGGAATCAGGGATGCAATGTCTTTATTTATTTACATAATCCAACAGCGTCTAATACAAAATGTATATAGAAAATTTAAACTTAAGTATGGCCAAAACAGGATTACACATGTGAATTACTAAAATTATATGACAGACGTTGTGTTTACAGTGCTTGTAAGTATAAAAAAATACCGTGTGTTTTTGTGTCGGGTGTGACTGGTTGTGGTTCTGTGTGTGTGTGATTGTGTGTGTAATATTAAGTAACCGGAGCTTCTTCGACACGTGTTAGGTTTCAATTGCAATTTATGCGGGGGAGGGAGGGGGTGCTGCATGATAGCGGGAAATAAATTTAAGTCGCGGAATTAACAGTAAATTTTGGGTCTCACTCAGCTACTACCCATCTTGGTGGCTCCCCAACCGATAGGCCGCGCCATAGTCTGCGACGTCCACACACACAGACGCTACCTCGTTTAGGCGATAGCCCAAGCCGAGGTCCGAACCCCTGAGGTGCCCTTGCGCTAGTCGCACCCCCCCCTCACGCCAACCCAAAATCGGCTGAGTGCCCTCTGCACTCGCCAAAAGTCCGGTGAAGCCGTTAATACCCCATGTGGTAAACAGCATTAAGTCATTTCTAAAATAAAAAATAAAAGTAAATTTTGGGTATTTAATATCTTTTTTTACTGTGAGAGTGATATGAAGCTCTCGTAGCGGAGTTTAGCCGTGCGCCTTGACCTTGGATCGGTGACAGTTTTAACTGAACTGTTCCGTGCTTCGGAAAGGATTTACAGTCGTTAGCCCTTGGGCTGCCTAAAAACTCAGACATTGGGCTATCCGCAAAGCCCCATTGTCCTTCGTGATGGATTATGGTTCCAGCAGTAGGGCTGAGGAACCTTTATTCATAAAAGTATCAGATAAATAATTAATTCAACAACATAGTTTTTTATATTTTATGTATAGATCTAGCGTTCGATCACTATCTCAATTGATGGTCAGTGACGATGTGGTCGAGGATGTCATCACATTGTATAAAGCTTTGGAAATATCTAACTGAAAACTATTGTAGAGCCACCAGGTTATTGAATTTAATGTGTTACGTGCGTGCAGGCATGTCCAGTGCTTAATGATAGCTAAATCGAGGAATGGACAAAGCGGTAAGGTTAGCAAAGGCACCTTTGGTGGGTTTCCAATGCAATTCATTATATGTTTGCATTTTTGTTGGTTCCTGTATTACTGTATTTTTTTTTCATTACTTGCATAAGTATTTCTATATTGTACTGTTATTATACTTCAATTAATCAAGATTGGTAGTGATTCGCTTATTGATTGCATATTGATTATAACTGAACTAAACTAAAATTTAGGAAGTAATTAGCTGCTGAAAGTATCACCTGTGATTGATAAGTTGAAAAGGTTTAGATTGGCTTGGTATGGGCATAAGGAGGGATGAAGGATAAGTAACAAGAGTACATTTGGATGGATATAGAGGTAGAGGAAGGCCGAAAAAGTTATGGATATGTTTATGAAAGGTGTGAGCTCTGAAATGACTAATAGCATAGACAAATATATATTTGCAATAGCATAGACAAATATAATTTGTCTATGCTAATAGCTAACTACTTATATGGTTACGGTAAAGTCCACATCAGTAGGACACTTATCCATAACAGCACTAAAATTAGATGTATTTATTGCGGATTTATTTATATAAATTGGTAAGGGAAATTTTACGTAAAATAAGTCGTCACTTATTTGGTGCCCACTAAAACTACCCACAATTGGCCAGCAATTGAATAGAACTCGTCTAATACAAAGGATAGCTATAAATGGAGTTATACGAATTTGAATTTTAGCGTAAATGTAATAAGAGCCATTTCTTTTAGCAAGAATTTTAGTGAATTTTTGGTAGTTCGAGTGATTAAGAGAAATAGGGCCAGAATAGAGTAGAGGAGATAATCATGTTTTGGCATCCCCACCTAGCGTGGGAAAAGACAAGAAGAAGAAGAAGAATTTTCATTTTGATATTTGAGTAGTAGTTATATGCTTATATGTACTTAGTAAACGTAGCATAAATAAATGCACAATTAAATTTGATTAAATACTTAAAAGTGTTACCATCGTATTTAAACAGTTGGTTGGCGTGTACTTTACGGGACGCTAAGGAAATAAGATTTTGTTTTAATTTCATTGAAACAATTCGGACATAACGCAGATCAACAGGTTTACCATACTCCTCTATACGATCCATCCATCAGAGTAGTTAGTAACAGTAAAAGTTCGGTTTATTTTACAACAACATTTTTTTTTTTCTATTAGCGTCCCGTGAACGACTTACCCTATTTTATACAAATATATTTTGATACTAATGCTATCTAAGTTTGTTGTGATTGATAAACATTAAATAATAACCCATCTCTAAACAGTTGTAAATATCAAATTGTAAAGCGCATAAGCAAACAGCGAGACGATCCTCAGGCAGCCAATAAACCCACGACAGCGGACGTTTGAAGGAGATTCAGCAATGAATACAATTATGTACACCGACGGCGTTCAATAACAAACAAACGTGTAATAATATACACGTACTTATATAACATTTATAAACAGTATCCGCCGCGAAAACTGAGATTTTGCCTTATTTACTTGTAATGTAAATATGTGGACAGTGGACTGACTAAGATCGCAGGTAAGGGCTGGATGCGAACCGCTTCCATCCGGTCCTTGTGGAAATGAATGGGGGAGCGCTATGCCCAGCAGTGGACATCCTATAGTTGAGTTGTGTGTGTGTGTATGTAAATCCATATTTAAAGCGAGGTTTTGATCCCCTCCCTAGACTTGAACCTTTTGATTTAGTAATATCGTTATCAAAACCACAGAATGGTGGAAGGCTCAGACAAAATTAAAAATGCAGACGGGTCATTATGGACAATCTAGTGAAGTAAAAACCATGCCAAACCAGTAATTGCACGCGCTCACACACAAAATATAAAACTATGCCTTACTACCATACAACGAAGGTCCATAACACAATATGAATTCTACTAATGTATGACTAAAAAATTGTTTACATATCAGAAAATATATAAACATATATATTCACGCCTCTTTCCCGTAGGGGTAGGCAGAGGCAGAGATCACAGCCTTTCAATTGCTACGATCCCGACATAATTCTTTTGTTTCATTCCGCTCATCAGACAAGAGTGACGGTTTAGGTTACCCACTCTTGACCTGGACCTTTCTTAGAACTTCCTCAATCCGATTCCAGATCGTTCGCCTAGGCCTTCCTCTTCCAAAACTACCATTCACTTTACCCACCCTGTTTAGTCAATCTTCTTTCGTTCATTCTCTCTACATGACCGAACCATCTTAACATACTTTTCTTAATCAAGTTTGAAGAAAAGTATTTCAGATTCATCATCTCAGCCATAGGACGTCCACTGCTGGACATATGCCTCCCCCATTGATTTCGACAAGGACCGGTTGGAAGTGGCCCGCATCCATAATTTCAGATTACTCACTAATAATGTGCTGTTTTAAGAGGTTTCAAGTTTAAAGTAGGTACATGCTTAAATTGCGGCTCTAGCCACCAAACTGAGCGTGCAAACACGGCATTTAGTAATGCATAATGTGTCTTTATCTCTGTGTATGTTAAACATTACTACATGTTCTCATGAACTAAGAATTCCCTACAAAATTCAAATCGAAGCTAATTACAATATATATTATGAACAATAAATACGTCATTGGTACAAACACTTTTTCTTAATAGTATAGCTACTATTTGTATATCATCATCATCATCATCATCATCTCAGCCATAGGACGTCCACTGCTGGACATAGGGCTCCCCCATTGATTTCCACAAGGACCTGTTGGAAGCGGCCCGCATCCAGCCCTTGCCTGCGATCTTAGTCAGGTCGGTTGTCCACCTGGTCGGTGGCCGTCCTATGCTGCGCTTGCCAGTCCGTGGTCTCCACTCGAGAACCTTTCGACCCCAACGGCCATCAGTTCGTCGAGCTATGTGCCCTGCCCACTGCCACTTCAACTTGCTAATCCGCTGGGCTATGTCGGTGACTTTTGTTCTTCTACGGATCTCCTCATTTCTGATTCGATCGCGCTATTTGTATATACGTGTCCCAAAATTCAACGATAAGCCGGTACCGCTGTATGGTTAGGTCGATAACTACCTAGGAAATTATAATAAGAAAAAATCAACTATTTCTTTTTTTCAATGTTACAATAACTTTTTTTTATATATTTGTAATTTGATACCCTACAACATATGGTTAGACACTGTGACTACAAATATGAACATACCCCTGCATTTTTTTTGTATTAGCTACCTAAGTAACAAAGCTATTCACTGCAGTTCCAAATAGGACCAAAACATGCGTACTTTAAATAATAATAATATAGTATGGGACAACATTCACACAAGGTCTTCAGGTCCCTACTCAAACTAGGCAGAGCCTGTACTATGGTAACCTGATGACTGATATATACTTATATACATATACACACCCAGACACAGGTCAAACAGACATGTTCATACACACAAATGTTTGACCTGTCTGGAAATCGAACCCGGGACTCAGAAGACAGAGTGCTACCAACTGTGCCAACCGGCCAGTCAAATAAAAAAAAAGGAAAACCTGAAAAATGTAAAGCCTAATTTTTTTATTTACATTTTAGAATATTGTAACTTCCAAAATGCATGAAATAGTTCTTTTAAAAACTAAAAACTGTGTGTGCGTTCGCCTGTAGTTTTATCTAGTCCAAATATACACTAAAACAACAGTAACACTTCATTCATTTGATTCGTTCGATTAGTTATCACTAGCACTCAAGCAATTATGATGGTTGCTTATCAACCGATCATCATCATCATCATCATCACAGGCATAGGACATCTATTGTTATAAATATTCCTCCCCAATGATCTCCACAAAGATCGGTTGGAAGCAGCCCGCATCCATCCTGTTCCTGCGATCTTAGCCAGGTCATCTGACCACCATGTTGGTGGAAGTCCTACGCAGCGTTTGCCAGTCCGTGTTCTCCACTCAAGAATATTTGGGGACGAATGTTCTGCAGCCATCAGTTCTCCGAGCTATGTGCACTGCCCACCGCCACATTAACTTGACGATCCGCTGGCCTATGTCTGTGACTTTCGTTCTTTTACACATCTCCTCATTTCTGATTTGAAAGAAAGAAAGAAAAATTCATCATTTATCATGTATATAAATTATAAATTTATATATTTTGAAATCATTTATTAAGGCAAACAATAATTTGCGCGTAGAAAAACAATTATTAACCGTTACGACTTTAGTTTCTTGGAAATCTTTGGGGTAAACGCGTCTATTCACACGCGTACAAGTCGCCAAATAAAAAACCTGCTCAACATAACATGTGATCCGTTCCTGTATATATATTAAAATTCATTCATCTCAGCCATTGGGTGTCCACTGTTGGACAAATGCCTCCCCCAATTGGGGGAAATTGCCAATACTCGCCACGCTTGGCAGGCGGGTTGGCAAGCGCAGTATGATTTCCGATGCTCAGAAGGCACTGCTGCCCACCTTCTGGTACGTGGTCCCTTAGCCGAATCTTACGGCACCCGCGGGAAGAAATGGGGGAGTACTATTCTAGGCCGGTACCACCACGGCGCTTCTATATTAAAATAGTTCGCATCTATTAGTGATACCAACAGCTCCCTTAAGAAGCCCCGCTGAGAGAACTATATAATATATGTAATTCGTGCGGTTCATTTATAGACCCGCCCTACATACCGTTTGGTAGATGTCCAAAATGGCTCATTTTGCGACACGATCGGCTATAAGTCCACCTTACATTAACACTGCAATTGGTAATAGTTAACTAATACTAATATTATAAAGGCGAAAGTTTGTGTGTATGTGTCTGTGTTTGTTACTTCTTTACGCTCAAACGGCGGAATAAAATTAAGGCCTATCGACATCAACCGCAATCAAATTTTATTTACTTACCTAAGTATGAAACTGCAGGCATGTTTAATGGAAAAAGCTTTTTAACTATTTTCAAATGAAGAAGCGAATTCGTTTCCTATTTGATCAGTTTTCCATATTGATCTTTATTCACGATTTGGGCAATTTATTACATTTATTCATTTTATGAACATATTCAGATGTTCGGTTTTAACCTACGCTTGTAATTGTGTGCGTGCAATCATCCTTTTCTTTGCTTCTAGAGATGCAAACTCAGACCATATCTCATTCCCATTTGAATCGGGAAGTTTTTTTTTTTTTTTTTTTTTTTTTTATTCACAATAGGCAGGCGTTTGACCACTATCTCACCTGATGTTAAGTGATGATGCGGTCTACGATGACTCACGCCTGCCTAGAAGATACCTGTTCTGTATAAGTTCTCACGTCTTATAACCAACAGAAAAGGCAGCTGACAATTAGTACTATAATCAGTGTCAAACTATCGATGATCTTAAGAACGAAAAATATACGGATCTCTCCCAATCAACTTATTTTAGTCTTCATTTGTATGTTAGCATGGAACGCCCTATTTGCAGTGGGGTACCGGCTAAAAATAGTACTCCCCCCATCTCTATCCGTGGGTGCCGTAAGAGTTGGAAAAGGGATTGCGTACCAGAAGGTGGGCAGCAGCACCTCTGAGGATCTAAGAAAATCATACTGCTACTATTGGTATTGGCATCCCCCCCCCCCCCCCTCCCTTGTGGAAATCAAATGGGGGAGGCTATGTCCAGCAGTGGACGTCCTTTGCCTATGATGATGATGGAACGTCTTACAACTGAAATCATGATGAAAATCTCATAGTATCCTGTACCTTGTCAGTAGTAACTCTTTCTATTGGGAACGCGGCAGTAGAGTTCCTTAATTACATTAATTGGTAATTGACGTTCATTAGTGCGTGCTAGATGTTTAATTAAATAATTGACATCTATTTGCAGGTATAACACACGCAGATCTCACATTAAAGTATCGTTTTATTCAAAAATTTAAAGGAAATCATTTGGCTTAGTAAGGGACTTATGAGTAGAAATGAATCAATGATTGACTGGCCGGTTGGCGCAGTTGGTAGCACTCTGCCTTCTGAGCCGCTGGTCCCGGGTTCGATTCCCGGACATGTCAAACATTTGTGTGTATGAACATGTCTGTTTGACCTGTGTCTGGGTGTGTATATGTATATAAGTATATATATATCAGTTATAAGGTTACCATAGTACAGGCAGTGCCTAGTTTGGAACCTGAAGACCTTGTGTGAATGTTAGAAAATAATAATAATAATGTTGAATATGAAGATTGATAGACGGAAGAGGAAGACGTCGAGTAAGGAAAAGATGGATGGATGTATAAAGGACGATATGAGCGAGAAGAGTGATACTAATGTAGTGACGGCTGAAAGAGGAGATTAGTAAGGCAAATATGTGCCGACCTGGGAAGAAGAAGACAGGGGTATTCTTTTTATCGGGGTATATTTTTTTTAATCTAAAGATGGCACTCAAAGGTGTGAAATAACTTGTCGAAGTTGGTACCATAAGTACAATACTTTGATAACAGTTACTATTAAACTATCATGGTACCTTCGACAACAAGTTATTTCACACTTTTGAGTTTTGAAGTCGGTTCCATTTAATGGTAAATATTTTTTTTCAACCTTTTCAGTGACCTTTGCTACTCACGGGATCAACTGTCATTGTGTGTGTTCTCCGATTTCTCCACCCGCAAATATAATGTCATCCACGTATGCGTAGCACTTTTTAGTTATTGGAGTGTAACACAAAAACAGCTTGACCGATTTTAATGAAATTGACAAAATAATGAGATGGAATGAAATGGGAAATTTCAAATAAAAAAAATAGAAAATATCACATTATCAAAATCGGTTCACCCAGTCGAAAGTTCTGAGGTAACAAACATTTAAAAAAAACTACTACTACTCTAATTATACCCCCCCCCCCCCCCCCCATCTCTTCCCGTGGATGCCGTAAAAGGCACCGCCTGCCAAGCGTGGCGAGTATTGGCAAAAGCCCTTTTAGAGATAATAATCTAACTGAATGCAAAATAAATAGCCATTCTAGCGTGATTGCCTCACATATTGTCATAGAGATCTTGCCTCGGAACCTTATAATGTTAAGGAGATAGATTTTACAAGACACACATAAATAGGAAAGAGTTCTTGAACTTCACCTGTTCTACGTGAACTGGCAGCAAGACGGCGTTAAGAGCAATTTCGTAATAACGTCATCACTTAACATCAGGTGAGACAGTTGTCAAACGCAAACTTATAATATGTAAAAAAAAAAAAAAAAAAAAAATTTAGAATAACTCAGTAATGATCTAAGACAAACGAGATTGGAGTTGAACGAATTTTAATTGGAAAATGCTGTACTTATGGAGAGATATATCACTTACGTTCAATTTTGAGGGAAAAAATTCGGCTATTGAACCCACAATTACAGAATACCGTCCTGTATATTACTAGCTGCATAGTGAAATAGATTGCGGTTTACCCTTACGCCATATTCATTGTGTAAGCGATAGACAAAAATGCTTACGAATAAAATTGGTACATATTTATCTTAAGCAGCAGCTTTAAAGCGTAAAACGAAGATTAAATGTAAAAGTCATATAATCAAATTATAATTACACACGATTTCGTAGAGGCAGCAAAACAACGGTGTTATTGTTGTGAAACGCGTTCGGTCCAGGAAGTGACGTACTCCTTACGCTTCCATTGTTCCAATGTGGGTCGCTTTACGAATATATAACTCTGTATGTACATTACACATGTACTTACTATACACTTTAAGATTCTACACAATTATTAGAAGTTATCAATTCAGAAGGTGTCAGTTTGGTTACCTTGAACATTTTTCAGAATTTAGGGATATTGAAGAATAAATTGATTGGTTGACCATTGTTATTCAGTGTGGTGTGTGGTGTGTGTTCTTCTGTACTCAAAATGTTATATATGTAACCAATATATTGACCCAGTCCGTGGACTCTATTCGAGAACCTTTCAACCCTAACGGCAATCAGTTCTTTAGGCTATGTGCCCTGCCCACTGCCACTTTAACTTGCTAATCCACTGGGATATGTCGGTGACTTTCATTCTCTGTAGTCATACAGAAATGTTCGAGAATTTAGCGTGGTAATCATTGGCCACTCAAAGTTATAACGACTTTCGGGTAACATTAAATTGAGTTATCTATAGGACAACAACTCCTTTGTACTAATTAATTTTATTTCATTCGGGTAAAATTGAATCGTTGTTTCACTCCTTTTTTTCTTCTTGGTAACCGCGAACAGAAATGGCGCGAAATATTGGAAACTTATCGACATTCCAGCTGTTTTATGAGTTGTATGACACATGAAATTGCGGAAATTATAAACGTTCCATTTCACGTAATTATTCGTGCAAAAACGTGTTTGAAGAAGAAAAAAATCTTCTAACAAGTTCTATTCAAAGTTATACGGAAATTTAAAGTTACCCAACTTGACAATACTATTTTTTTTATACTGTATAGATCTAGCGTTTATTATTAAATTAAGTTCAGCTCCCCTTGGCCCTTGTAGCGTAGGTGTGAAGGTTAAATATCACACTATTATATTCATGTGTATGACTAGACACACGCTTCCGCCTTCGTGGAGTACTAGAACATTCGGTCAGCACCGATGCATGACAGATTAAGGTAAGGATAACATTTAATTTATTGCCATAATATGCATAACTAGCACTGACGAAAATACTTTCTACAAATAAAATTATATAAACATGACATATTTTTGTTAGGCAAAGGGGAAAAAACGCAATCCGTGGGTTTGGCTTTTTTCCTTTAAAACTTATTACACATTTGTTTTGAAGACAGTAGCGCCATCTATCGCAACGTATCATCCTAATCTTTTAATGTTCTTATAGATAAAGATTGATTTATTGACATTATTGTTATGTAGCGTCTCACCGATTACCTATAGGTATCAGGTACCTGTTAATCTAATAATGTGCGGCAACAAACTTATATTTTATTTATTTATTATTATGTGGGTGGGACCTCTAAGAACCTCCGAAGAATCAAGCACAATTGACATATTGTGAAAAATTAAAGATGGTCAATGAGTATTCAGAAAACACAAATACATCTCTTTCGCCACCTGTGATGATCTTGACATGTGACGATGTTTCTTATGATATATAACTCAATTAATAATTTTGATGATCTTCATAAATATGCCATACAATAGATCGAACTGGAGCAATTATTTTAAACTCAAAAATTGTTATTGGTAGTTTTCTATATTCCTGTTTTAATTATCAGAATAAGTAAACACAATGTACAATGGAATTCGTCCTAAAATTTCCCTAAGATAGGTATTAAGGTGGAAATTTGTAAACCTTATATCCCTTAAAGTGTTGATTAAATATTGGAAGACTGTGGAAATTGGATCAAGCGAGTGAAAGCACGCCCGTATTGAATTCGTTATGTGTTTTCCCGATTTAAGAACAAATATATTAGCGATTTATGGTTTATTGCATTAATAACATACTAGGCGGAACTTACGTTCCAATATTTGAAGGAAAAAATTCGGCTGCTAGCGGTACTTGAACCCACGACTACAGAATACCGTACTGTCGCTTTATCCAACTAAGCTATAGCAGCCCATACCCCTAGGGCCGAATTACTTCCTTCGTTTTAACATCTGAGGGGATGTTGTTATAGCGCCATCTACCTTTAATTGTATGAACAATTAATTAATAGGATTGATAGACCAACATTACAGTTGATATCGTATCAAACGAAGGCACCTACCCTTATCTTAAGAGATTTATAGATTATTGCATTGACAACATGCTAGGCGGAACTTATTCGGCCCTACTCCCTAGTAGTATGGGCTGCTATAGCTTAGTTGGATAAAGCGACAGGACGGTATTCTGTAGTCGTGGGTTCAAGTCTCATTAGCAGCCGATTTTTTTTCCTTCAAATATTTGAACAAAACATACATAAAATATATATAATACTTTATAATTCCGTTTTTCTTCATTCACTGGGACATCCCTGCGATTTAATGAAATACAAAGACTATTTTCAGGTAATTAATAATTATTTTAGCCAGTGAGTGCTCCTTATTCTGTTGATCACTCGAACTACCTAAAATTCAATAAAATTCTTCAAAAAGAAAAATAGTTCGTATTTTATTTAAGCTAAAATTCAAATCGTATCAATCCACACAACGCTACCTCTAATATTTGACGGATTTTATTCCATTGCTGGCTAATCGCGGGTAGTTTCAGTGGACACTAAATAAGTGGCAGCTTATTTTACTGAAAATTACTAAATACTAAGCGCAATTTAATTAAATAACATCTAATTTTAGTGTTTTAATGAAAACGTGTCATACTGATTTAGATTTTATTAAAAGAACTTATCTTACATTCCAGAATTTTAGTTTAGTTTAACAAGATAATCACTACCAGTAAATCATTATGTTAGTTTAACCAGAATTGCTCCCGGTGGCGTACGTGTATACTCATGTATTGTTAATAACCTACGCATTTATAAATAGAAGCCATAACAAAGCATATTCAACTCTAGAACAAACAAGTCTAATAACGAATATTACCGAAATCATTACATTGCTTACTGTTTTTCTTTCAAAAAGATGAAAGCAGGTTCCTACATTATAATCAGAACAACGGCTTTTCTAATTACGACTTTAAGCTATTATATATAAGCTATTTATAAGCACGGAATACCACGACTAAGGCCTCTAACTCCAAGACCGTTTATGAATAAGAGCTTTAAGGTTATAGCATTAACGTCAAGCTAGTTGAAACTTACGTTCAAATTTGTAAGGACAACAAAAACCTACCCTTTACATGTAACGAAAAATAAAGAAATAAGTTTGGACGGTTAGTGGAGTGAAAACTACTATAGCTGATATGGCAAAGTGACAGGGCGGTCTTCTGTAGTCGAGGGTTCAAATACCAATTGCAACCCATTTTTTTCCTCTTTATAGCTTTCCACTAGATCCTCCAATAACACCATTATCAGCAAAAAGAAAACAATACAAGGTTACTCGTACTTGCATATGCTGGACGAGGCATACTTTGTGACTAGTATATAATGCGTTTTCAACATAAAACGGGCATACATTAAAAATGATATTAAAACTTTTATCATATTGAAATTTAAAGATTAAAAATACAAAAACAGAACTTGAATGAGTCTTTATAGACAATACGAGTATATATCGAAATAAATTTAAAAAATTACATTATCACACAGCTCTTCTATGGACAACTGTATCACAATGTAACTTTTTTACTATTACGATACAACTTCAGCTGGACCAAGGAGGTTGCAATGCAGTTATTCTTCATATAATCTGTGGATGCGGGGCAACACGCATGCGCGATCAGCAAATGGATTTTGGCGCTAAACGTTTACAAATCTGTAATTTTACCTAAATTTCATTATCTATTTTATGAGATAAGATAAAGTAGTGTATGACATTCGTGTTTTAATAACCCTTATTATGATACAGTTTCACTAACTACTATTATCTTATATAGATCATTGTGTGCATTAATTCAACATTTAAAATAATGCATACAATGACGTCGTTTTAAGATATCAAGTTTGATTCAACTCGTAAACTACTCTTGAAACGAAAAAAACGAATCTTGAAACATAAAACAATAAATTCATAAATTTGTAACTCACAAACTATACATATATTTTTTAAATAACTGTTTTGCTGGCGACAGTTCATATATATTTCTACTAGCTGCGCCCCGCGTTTGTACCCGCGTGGTGATGTTGAAAATAAGCATGTGTTAATGAAGGGTATAAGCTATCTCCATACCAAGTTTCATCGAAATCGGTGTAGCCGTTTGAGCGTGAAGAGGTAACAAACATACACACAATCTTTTGCATTTATAATATTAGTAGGATTGCTCATTATCCTAAGAATTAGCGGGTCTGTGCGCGGTTCTGTTTTTCCAAGGTTATCGGGTCTAATAAGCGCCTTAAACTATCCTCCTAAGGTCTAATTAACTTAGCCCATAAACCTATCAGCATTACAACGAAACTACATCTTCATGTGCGAATGAAAGCAATCGTAGATGTCTTAAGCGGCACTACTGCAATGTGGCAATTGCTTTATGACGTAAGTGGACGACGTTTGGCGTGACTGAATTGCGTTTTAGCCTTGAAAGGCTACTTCGAAAGTTTAACTCTTCTGCGCAATAACGTAAGAGGTGTTTAGAGTATGATAGTCTACATCCTATTGTCATGCATATGATTTTCTTAATCACTGATTTTTCATTTAAAACAATATAATAATGAACTATTAAAAAAAATATTGTCCTCAACCAGCAATCGCCTACCTGCAACTGCTCCCTCGCCAACTTCAATTTAGAAATGTTCTGATACCTTACAATACAAAAATACTTTTAACTTTTCTTTACTTGTACGTAAATGGACAATTTTGCAGTTAGCAACATTTCTAAACTTTCCAAATTTGGATTCCCACCCAATGTGCCATCGATTTTTCATTTCGGCTCTAACTTTCATTACTTTTTTCTCTCCTTTTGGCATCTTTTATTCGCCTGGCTTTTGCTTCAGCAAAGTTAAATATAGGAAGCCATTTCATGGATTCATGTTTGAAAAGCGATGAACACCCAAAACCAAATCCATAAGCCAAAAGCAAAGCTGCAATCTGATGCAATGAGTCCAAAATGGCGAATAGTGCGTAAGAAATTAAATAGCACGCAACAATGTAGACTATCTTATGAAATAACTATTTACGCATTTATAATATTTAATTAATAAATTAAAGTATATGAGCTGAGGTCCTTCTTCTTCTCAGTCGTATACTTCATTACTGAAGGTCGTCTGCCTTTATAGCTTTTTGTACGATATTTTTCCATCCCGTTCGGTTTTCGGCTTCTCTTAAGGCGGTTGTGACAGTGAGACCAGTGAGGGTAGTCACTTGGTCTGACCAACGGGTAGGTGATCGGCCGCGAAGTCTTTTATCTTCAACTTTCCCCACCACTACCAGTTTGTCTAAATTATCTGGCTTACTAAGGGGTTCTGGGGTCCATCAAAGCTTAATTTTTTGTGTACCACCCTCCACAGTGACAGGTGGGACAAAATTTCAATATTCATTTATATTTATTTGTACAATAACTTATCCAACCTTTTTTTGTAAAAATATGGTTTCATATTTTTAGGCTAGGATAAAATAAACTTGATGTGGCTGATGGGACATAGCAAATATAGCATTTTATTGAATATGATATTGAATTGCACTCCTCGCTATAAACATTGTACAACAATAAATTGCCTCTGTTATAAATACAGTGAAATGTATTTTCTTTTAGAATAATTACGTCTAATAATAATAATATAATCTATAAAAATATATCTCGAATAACTACTACGAAAAGACAAAAATAGTAAAAAAAAACGATAAAAATGAATCGAATTCTGATAAATTAGTTCATTGAGTGTTTTACTGTAGTCACAAACCCAAACATGAAATACGCAATTTAACTTTTTCCTACGGTGTCGATTTCGCTGGAATGTCCCAGTGTTAAGATATTTAAGTATTCTATTGTTACTGCACTTACAAAAAAATATGTGCTTAAGTGCAAGACATTAAAAATATGTAAAAAAACACGCACCTCATATAACATTAACGCTAATATATAAATAGGCCAAGAGTGCTAACTGGCTCAGATGCCTGAATACATTGAAGACAGTTTTTTTAAACTGTCAAACTTTGGTAAAACAATCTACGGGTACTAAAACGCTAAAGGCTCAAGCTTAGGCGTGGGGATCGAAACAGCAAAATGATGGTCAATTTTACAACAGTTTAAAATGAGAGCATTGAAGTACTAAATTAAATAATAAAATATATGAAAAAGACTTCGCCTTGGGAAGTACTCTAAGTATATTTTTTTTTAAAAGGGATCACTTTTTGATACGGATCGATATGGATCGGAATCAGCTGTTATCAAAGACTATCAAAAAACATTTAAAAGTACAGTAAACTACAAAATAGCGACTGTGCATCATGGGGCAGGAAGTATAATTATCGACTTTTCTACGGTACATTCATTCCAAAATCTTGGCTAGGAGCATTAATCCCGGCAAGCATCTGTACGGTAAGGCATATGCTGAAAAACAGGGCAACATGGGTTTTTCGGTTGAATTTAAGATCTGCATACGCTGAGCATAACCCTTTTGCCTAACAAAATGTCATGTTTATTTAATTTAATTTTGTAATATTTTTGTATGTACCTACTATTTTTTTGTATGACAATAAATTAAATTGTATCTTTATCTTTAAACGTAGTTAAACGTAGTCTTGGGCCTTGACAAGGGCTGTGGATATAGCAATTAACAATCCGGTACTGTACATAGCTTATGTCTCATGACCCCCGAATGATCCGGTACTGTACATAGCTTATGTCTTCTGCTCATGACCCCCGAATGTGAGCCGCGCCATGCCCCGGAATAGGTTCAACGATCTCCGGTCATCGCACCGTCCCCGTCACCTCACTATTATTTCAGAATATCAGATACGCTTTCTTTGTGCTATAAAACGCGATATTTATAACAGGCTTTAGGTTATAATTTAGGTTTTTTGGAGGTCTCTTGTCGCTTTTGATCTGGTCGATCGAGATTAAAACGATATTAAGCGCGACAATTGTTATTTATTGCTTTTATTTACTCGTTTATATGAGACTTGCAGCATCTCTCAGTTTTAGTCCATGCTTCTAGAATGCTGACGGATATACGTAGGTAGGAGTAGTCGAGATGATGAATAAATAAAAGTGTTGTAGTCTTTGCTCATGGTATGATGAATACAAATATAATTATACCGATATACATCGGTACCATTTACTTTTTCATAGCTTAAAGTACGTGCTGCGTTTTGGTCAGCATAAATTTTTATAATATGGAACATTGCTGTTTGTTTCTTATATTTATTACATTAATGTATTATGCCGAATTGGGAAACCTCAAGTTGGAAACTAGATCTCAACCACCCAGCGCATACAGGCAGCTGCTTTTAAAAGTGCTGAACAAAATGTGGTTCAGCACTTTTTTATAGATGATACCACCTACAAAATTACTAAGGCAGCGTGACGACATGCTCTGATGATAAATTAAAACATTAATTCTCTCTAACTCAAATTGTGCCTGTCTATAGGTGAGATAACGTTCAAACGCTACATCAATAGAAAAAGTTAAGCGGATATACTACATATTTTGAAATCGATTCAAAGACTGAAGCACCTTGCATAAGAATTATTGAACTTTTTCAAAGCATACATATTGTGTGTATACGTTGTGTTAGAAACGTAGACAGGAAAGCTCTGTATTTTCACCAAATTATTTTTGTACAATATCCGATCATAAATATGCCATCTCATGACGAGTTGTAAATAAAAATGGAGTAAAGGGAATATTAAACAAACAATTGTACTTTAGAAAAAATAGACAGGTTATACTTTAATTTTGGCCACTAGGTCTGTTTGATGACAGTGATAACACAGACGAAAACTGCTCAGCTAAGAAGGATCGGTATCCACCTTTAATATCTATGTACCTATACACCGTCGCCTAAAAGTGCTAATCTGCTAACGCCTTATCAAACAGAAAATAGGTAAAAAGAATTTTGATTTATAATTATTTTTTTGTCGTGTTTTCATTTCCAGTATCTTATCACCCAAAAATAAACTATTAAATCATTTCACTTTGTCTCGTTACACATTCATTGGTAATCATTTTTCTTGGTCTAGTTATACTTACACTTATATGAATATTATATGTTTTTATCTTTTTGAAATGTAATGTCATCATTGAATGAAATTAAATGTAAATAGTAACTAAAACTATTGTACATCCTTTATGTGCCCATAAAGGATGTACAATAGTTTTAGTTACTGTAGTTTTTACAGCTTTATGTATATCGGACTTGTAAGAAATCTGCGCAACGTCGCAGCTACGGATACTATGAAAGGTGTTTATTTTGCGTTAGGCCAGTCCTTTATCTCATATTGTATCTCCTGTTGGGGCAGCGCCGCAAGGACCTTTCTTATTCTTGCTGAGAAAGCTCGACGATCAGTATTGAAAGTAATGTAAGGCAAACCATTTCGATATTCAACTCTTAAACTGTATAACGAGAGTGGAATCCTTAACGTAAAACAATGTGCTCATGTCTCAAGGATATAAATCTATGTTTATAAAAAATATATAAATATATGGAGCGTATTTCATTTGCTTGCTCCAATAGTCAAAACTTCCTTGGCCTTTGTCTTTTGTCGAACAAGGGCCAAAAGCACAAGGGCACAAAGGCAAACAATACATGTATACAATAATGTACTTAAACATTCATATTTTATCTTCATATTCATATTTATTTATTTCATAATACTGTGACATAAAGGCAAAATGAACCACTGAAGCAAAACGTATTGTACAAAAATGGTTGCTGTCGCTAAGCTACGATAATACGGAGGATATACTTAGGGTTAAGTCTTCGGACCTCGCACTATTTCCCGCAAATTACGAAGTCTAAATAAAGTTATTTATATCATCATCTCAGCTATAGGACGCCCACTGCTAGACATATGCCTCCCCCATTGATTTCCACAAGGACCGGTTGGAAGCAGCAGTTATTATTATTAGTTATTTATTTGTCCAAACATAATTACTTTAAGTATGAACTAATTATATTGATAACCTTTGTAAGATCTATTATTTGGTAATCTAGTTTTATTGTCCTACTCATCAATAACATGGCGGTGTTTAAGTGGTAATATAGGAATCGTATGTACTCGTAGGAAGTAGATATTCACGATACATGATTGCCTAGTGTGAAGATCACCATTTACTGGGAGCTTTGGTGACTAGTTCTATCAGCGTTTGAAAATGTACTATGTCATGTTAACACCTAATACATGCTATATAATATTATGTGTATGTACATTTCCTGCTAACGCAAATAACATATTTTTAATTTTCATTCCTTTTAACGTCATTGATGCTCATCCTATAAATGTTTGTCCCGGCCGGTATTCGAACCCGGGGTCGTGATTCCAAAGTCAGCGTGATGTTTACTGAGCTAAGACGACGGTCAAATGTTTCCATGTACAATTTATCAACTCTCGGCCAAGGTTTCGGCTTCTTGAGATTTGATTTAAATACCTATGTCAAATAATAAACTCGTTTTTTAAAAATGCCGTAAAATATTTAAGACCGACAACGACATTTTTTTAATACGCACATATTTCGTAAATTTAACGTAATATTCTAATCGTTCTTCTATAATTAACGAAATATTATCTTACAATAATTGTTTTAAATAGTTGGACAGAAAATGTGCAATACGGATTCATACGTTACCGATAGATTCGGTTAGTTATCGAATTACTAAATCAGGTGGCGTATGTCTACACGTAGAAGGCATTAATCCGTTTAAAAGAAAACCGTTCGATTTGTTATCACAATCTATAATTATAAGATTAAAGATTTCCTAAATTATACTTTACAATTTTGATTGACATTTTGACATCAGATTATTTAAAAATATATCATTAAAGTAAATCATTTTTTTTTGTTACTTTGACATTATAATAGTTACAAATATTTTAATGACCTAAATGATATTAATAAGTGAATAATTGTTTATTTGCCACAAATGTTCTTAAATAACATGTTAACAGTACTGAAAATATGAAGAACAATTAAAACGCATGTGATTTTAATACCATTTTACAATACAACAGTAGCAAACAGTACTGTAACACAATACAAATACCATTTTACAATACAACAGTAGCAAACAGTACTGTTACACAGTAGCAAAGTAGGTACAACAGTGGTAACAGTACCAAAGTAGGTACAACAGTGTTAACAGTAGCAAATCGGCCTCAACTCAGCGTTCAATCAAAACACAAATGTTCTTAAATAACATATTAACAGTACTGAACAAATAAAATATGAAGAACAATTAAAACGCATGTGATTTTAATACCATTTTACAATACAACAGTAGCAAACAGTACTGTTACACAGTACTGTTACACAGTAGCAAAGTAGGTTCAACAGTGTTAACAGTAGCAAATCGGCCTCAACTCAGCGTTCAATCCTGCGATCAGCGCTGATCTTCCGTTGAAGGCTCGCTGACGTCACCGATGGATCTACTATATAAACTACAAGCTACAATGCAACTATTACTCTTGATCATTTGCATTGGATACATTACATTGCATAATAAAACTTCTTCAGCTGTTATTGGGTTATTTTAAAATTCAGTTGCATTTAATTACATAAATCTATTGAAGTACATGCATATTATTACCATAGTATACGGAAGTTCTTAAAAAGTGCCAGGTCAATAAGACTACTCTAAACCGACAATCTTTTATAAAAGTCTGATGAGCGTTGATAGAGCGAAGGAAGTGTGTCGGGTTCGTAGCAATTGGAAGGCTGCGGTCTCTGCCTAACACCTACGGGAATGAGGCGTGATTATGTATATGTGTTATGTATGTTAATATTTGCACGCAAATTTTGTCTGAACTGTATATCATAGTTAACCTTGCATAAGTACCTACCAAGAACTTAAGCAAATAAATCTTTAATTTCACGTCACTTTCATTTTTTTTAAATACTCGTAGAATAACTTATCCTACGGTAGATGTGATATCAGCTTATGATTGCTATATGATGATTACTTATAAACAGATAGGAACAAAATTCGCATTTCACCTACAAGTGTTCAAACAAAGTTATTTACCTTTTATGTAATATACGACTGCTTGGCCTGACAAACTAATTCCACAAGTTGGAAACTTGAGAATCGGGCGCTCATCATAACTTAATTCTGAAAATTCGATTACAAGTTGGAGACTTTGAAATCTAGCCCAGTTAAGCGTTAGGTTTACGCTTTCGAAAACTCTTTATTATAACAATTTTAAAAAGAAGTTTCTTTATAATATATTTATTTATGTTGATACAGACCTTACAATGTTAAACGGTATTACTGAAAAGTTATAATGTGTACACACATCAACACAATCTAGTGATACGCTATTTCGAAATTAAACATGCCTTTATTGCTTAATACCTATTTAAATGCCTTAAAAAGTTTATGAGCAGAGTGAAACCTTATTAATTCTTTTTTTGAAATTTCAAAATTAAAATAAGACAAATTAAAACACACTAAGCAATCTTCTTACTACCTAGTTGCGAGAAATTGCATTAAAGTTTAGCTTTCACGTGTTACTTGAAGAAGACGAGTTAAATTGAATTTTTCTTGCATTAGAAAACGGTGATATTGAACGCGTTGTTGCTGAGGCTCTGGGCACAAGCCAAAATGTGATATCCAGGCTGTGGCAGGGTGGTCACGTTATCGCACTACTGGGGATGTGACAGAACGGCACTCACGACACTTGCGCTTTGTATAGTAAGAGCCTTTGCCTTGATGTGAAGTGCCGCTTTACTTTATTCAGTACACGAAGTTGTTTGGATGCTTTGGATGAAAAATGCTCGCGGAACGTTGCAGAGAACATATTTTCATAATACATAGTCTGAAACGTGCAAATTTCCTTATATAAATATTATACCCTTGCGGCCTAACAAAGCGGTAGGAATGCGCGCGCGCCACCGGATATGACGTCAGTCAGACGAGTTGATGAATGGCGCAATGTCGATGACACCGACGCGCATTGTAGCGCGCATGCGCTTATCATAGCGTCTGTGTCGTTAGGCCGCCATTTATGGACATAGTATGTCCAATGCTATAGGTAGGTATTATTAATGTGGTCCACGTTGAAGTAAATGCATAACCTGATAGCAGAACAATGAAATAGTTATTTGGTACATTTAGCTTTGTCTACACCAATATTACAAAAAGGAAAGATTTCTATTTTTGTACGTTTTTAACGAATAAAATCAAAAACTACTGATACAATTTTAAAAACTCTTTCACAGTCAGAATGCTACATTGTCGACTACCAGTATAGGCTTTATTTATTACAATGTAAAACATGTTAGGGATCCCTAACTTCGGAAGATACGGCTAAAAAATTCCTTACATTGCATAGGCTGCGAAAACTATCGATGATAGAACAACAAATGTCCTACAATATTAAAGAACATGTCGTTATCTATAAAAACAAACTCCGCCTTTTGTATTACAACGCTTGATAGGAATTCGACCGAAATCAGAGGACATTACTCGTTCCTTATTATTAATTCTTATATAAATAGTCATAATCAGAGATGTTTCTGTACCCGTAGATTACTTTTTATATTACATAAATCGAACACTTTATTCAAAAGATATTATAAAATAGAAAAATAAAAGCTTTGCCTTGCAAGTAGCACTTGCGCGGTCGGCTTTCTACTTGTAGCTTAGATTATTTTGTTAAAAAGCAGACTCGAGTGTTCTATGAATAAAGTCTGGTAAGTGTGCGTATTAATAAATACACACATCAATACAATTTAGGGATATTGAACATTTTATTCAGTATCAAGAAAACTATAAAAAAATTAGTGCGTGCAAATGGAAGAATTAAAGAGAATTTCACGGCTGATAATAAACATTTACAGCATGATGCTATTTTGTTTTTTTATTAATAAAAGTTTTAATTTTTTTAAGCCATAGAAAACTGCAGAGTAAACATAAACTGTTTATATTTATTCCATTTTTATGTTGATTTGTATAATTAACATAATATCCATTTCAATAGTAATCGGTATTACCTCCTATGACATTAACCACACAGCAGCAACGATTTTCCATGTTGAAAATTTGGGTGTCAATGTCTTGCTGGGGTATGCGGTTCCAAGTTTTTGTAAGCTTTACAAAACTTGTTTTTGTCAAGTTGGGCGGAAAATCCCTCAATGCTCTCCGCTGTAACTAAGAGTGTTGAATTTGGTCTAAGCAGGGGGACTGTGCAGGTCAATCTAATACCTGAACATCGAGTTCTCGGAGGGCAGCCGATACCAGCCCCGCTGTATGGGAAGGTGCATTATCATGCATGAGGTGAAATTCTTGCCCATTTTGGGCTCTCAGGAACAATAATACGTTCCATTATAATAATAATATAATATGGGACAACATTCACACAAGGTCTTCAGGTCCCAAACTAGGCAGAGCCTGTACTATGGTAACCTGATGACTGATATATATACTTAAATACATGCATACACCCAGACACAGGTCAAACAGACATGTTCATACACACAAATGTTTGACCTGTCCGGGAATCGAACCCGGGACCAGCGGCTCAGAAGGCAGAGTGCTACCAACTGCGCCAACCGGTCAGTCAAATTATCTCTGTTAATCGATATACACATAAACTTTTTAAGGCAATTAAGTAGGTTGTAAACAATAAAAGCATGTTTGATTTCGAAATAATGTATACCGAGATAGTGTAGATGTATTTACCTGCCTATATTTACCCGTACGGAGCCGGCCGCTCATTAATAATAAAATTACGAAATTAAATAAATACATACATACATATACACACACGCCTCTTACCCGTAGGGGTAAGCAAAGACCACAGCCTTCCAATTGCTACGATCCCTACACACTTTCTTAGCTTTATCCACGCTCATCAGCCCTTTCATACAAGAGCGTCGGTTTAGAGTACTAGGTATAGGTAAGTTAAAAAAAAGACGAAATGTAGGTATGATTGGAAAATAGCTCTAATTTCGTCAATTAATATTATAATGTTCAGTGATAGTGTCTTAGTGTATTGTAGTTAAAATGGATACTGATAGAGAACACATGAACAGAGTGTTACACCTTAAATAAAGACAATAAGACAAGTAATTATGGACACATTCTTAGTACAGTAAATGTAGCTAGTTAGACTTAAATTACCGATTGTTGTTGGCGTCGGTACCATGATAGTTCACAAAAGTAATTATCAACACAATATTGTGCTCATGGTATCGACTTCGACAAGGTTATTTCACACTTTTGAGTGTTGAAGTCGATTCCATTTTTTGCTAAAAAAATTGTTCACCCTTTTCTGTGAAATTTGCTACTCACGGGATAAATTATCATTGTGTATGTTTTTCGATGTCTTCAACCGCAACTATCACATCGTCGAGGTATGCGTAACACTTTTCAGTTTTTAGAGTGTAACTCAAAAACAGCTCGTCCGATTTTGATTAAATTTAAATAGGACCAACACGGAAGTATACTCTATATCAAACAAAACAATAATCATCAAAATAGGTTCATAAACGACGAAGTTATCCGCGAACGAAAAAATATATACGGTTGAATTGAGTAGCCTCCTTTTTTGAAGTCGGCTAATAAAGAATGTTTGTGCTAAGAATATGTAACAGAAAATTCCAAAAACTCAACGTATCGCATGTCGTTTATGTTCTATACGTTTTTTTTGTATCATGTACAGACATTGACATGAAATGTACCCATAGGCCCTCAAAGGAAGAATGGTGCAAGTACCTCCAACACTGACGATGGTAATAAATGGATTTCGGTATGATATAATGTGTATTCTTTAAATCTCGTTTGTGTATTAAACCATGCATATATGCATATATATGATTAAAAGTACCCATAGCACTCCAAAGGAAGAATGGTGCGAGTACCTCCAAAAATGACGATGGTAATAAGTGGATTTCGGTATGATTTCATGGGTTTAATTAAAATCTCTTTTTTGTAAATTTTCCATGAATATACATTTGATGAAATGTACCCATAGCACTCAAGGGAAAATGGTGTAAGTCCAATAATGACAATACTCATAAGTAGATTCTGGTATGATTTAATGTTGTTATAACTTATTTGAATCTCGTTTGTGTAGTGTAGCATGTATAAATATATTATGTTAAAACTTACCCGTAGTACTCCAATGAAAGTGCCGTGGTAGTACCGGCCTAGAATAGTACTCCCCCATATCTTCCCGTGGGTGCCGTAAGAGTCGGCTAAGGGATCACGTACCAAGAGGTGGGCAGCAGCGTCTTCTGAGGATAGGAAACCATACTGCGCTCGCCAACCCGCCTACCAAGCGTGGCGAGTATTGGTAAGTCCCTCCTATATGGAGAGGGATATGTCCAGCAGTGGACATCCTATGGCTGCGATGAAAAACTCCAATGGATTCTTCCATTGGTGCAGGTACATTTCTAATAATGACGATGATAATTAATTGATAGCGGTAAGATTTAATACGCATGCAACACTGTAATATATTAAAAACTTAACCAACATTTTGTCAGCGTGATTTAATATGCAAAGTAACTCTTGAGTTTGTTCACAATTTAATTTTACCTCAATTTCGCCCAAAGCTAATTTTAAGAGGGAAGTTTTGATTTAAAATTGTTTGCTTAGAATATCAGCTATTCATACAACTAAAATACAACGGCAGGGGTACCGTCTGCACTTTAGGGGGTGATCAAAACGCCCTCCGAATATTTATTGTATTCGACGTGGCTCACCCTCGCAGACAGATATATGTATATAGGGGCGGTTATGTTGGGAACAACGGCTAGACACACCGTTAGCATCGCTTGCTGAAAGTTTCGTGCATCATTTTGGTTTATTAACCGGCTTCCAAAAAGGAGGAAGTTATTTATTCCGATATTTCTATTTTTATATGTATGTCCGAACATAATACGTTAAATAAAATAGGAAAAACATTATTTCTTGAGTCAACTAAACTTACAGTTACTTCCAGTCAGACAGCAGGCGAAGCAGGGTTAGCATATGCAAGTTGTTTGTTTTTGTTATTTAAACTTTGGTCGCGAAATCGGACCAAGATTGTATACGACTTTATGTTCAAAGTTCATAATCAATAGTTTCATAATTGAAAAAAAATGCATAGATATAACCAAGCGTAGTTGTTTTACTAAGATAGATATTATAGCCCAAAGATGTATACGGCGCAACAGTATAATTATGGTGTTGAATGCTATTACTTCACTTTATACATACTATTATACTAAGCATAAAAAATACAGATATTGGTTGGTATTAGTTTCGACTTGTATTTTTTTGTCCACTTACATACTTTCATAAATATATCATTCCTCACACAGTCCATGCATACCTTCTTCTGCCTTTCTCTACGTCTATATCCATTCACATTAATGTTAAGTACCCTTTTTGTTACATGCTTTTCATCCCTCCTCATGACATGCCAAGCCAATATATTCCCTTTGTCATTGAATTAGATATTATTGTGTACAATAATAATTGTATAATAAACAAGCTGACGTTGTGCTGCTCAAAATCATTAAATAAATAACCCATTGGAAGAAAATACCGCTCAACGGGTCACATTTATTTTCTTTTTCGAAACCCGATTTCCCGGAGGCTTGTGACTCATGATACCAATCATCAATAGCATTAGTGATCTCTCGAGAAAAAGTCTTAAATATTATTCCAGTAGGGCATAACGCTTTTCTTGAAGAATAACCCTAGCACGCATCTGTTCCATGTTTTCACCATACAAATTTCGAGCGCGAGTTGCGACTCATTTGAGACCTTGAATTGGCGACTTGAAAGTGTCCATACATTCGATGGATTTGCACGAAATTAATTTAATTGTAGGTGTGACAAAAAGTTAAATGACGCTGATAACGCTTAATTTTACATGGTTTTTACAAGTGTTATATTTTTTAACTTCTTATGTTAAATTGTATAAAATGCACATATTATATAAATTCGTGGAGAATTGTATAGAAGTATATTAAAGATTCTTGCTGAGTTTATGTTTGCATAATGACTGTAAAACTTTTTGAATCAGTCTCAGAATCTGCATAAATACATAACAAACACGGTGGTATGTAAAACAATATGTTTACTGTTTTGTGGTCGCAACGAACGTGTTTGGCATAAGTCCTCTCACCCGACTGCGCTAGAAGGTGTCTTATGTTGTTAGAGGATGTGTGTATTTTTTTAAACGCTCTGTAGCCTACGGCTTGATAGATTTTAGATTGTAAGTGTGTCGTTAGAGTCCATTTAATTGTGAGGGTGACAATGGGTATATCTAAATTTTAAAGTTGCATCAAAATGTATACGATTTCTAACTTTTGCAGTCGGTAATTAAGAAGGATTAAAAACTAAGTTTATATTTAAATTAGCGGCCCGCGTCGGCCTCGCATGGGTAAATGTAGGTTTTTATAAATATTTAGAAAATTATGAACTCACACAAGCTTATCAAATCATGCTTAGATAACACCTGATCAAGTCAGCTTTTAAACATAACAATGCACATTAAGCGTAGGAAGCCGACTGCGCGAGTGCAACTTGCAAGGCATCGCGCACCAAAGCGGCGATTATTTTTCTATCTGATATCTTTTAAATTGAAGATATGTTTTGAATCAAACGATTCATATAATTTAAAAAGCAGTCTACGGGTACTGAAACAGCCCCGATTTATTCTGATAAGGATGAGTAATAAATCACGATTAATGTCCTCTGATTTCGGTCGCAATTCCTATCAAGTGTTGGACACAACTATAGTATCGCGAAGTAGTTTCGAGTAGTTTAGCGATACCCCGAACGTCGTTGCGTCGAATATTGAAGTTCGAGTTGAAAATGCATCCTTTTAAGATACAGTTGGTGCAAGAATTGTATGAAAACGACTTGATTATGAGAAAAAAATTCGTCGATACAATGAATAAACCAAATATAATGCAAATAAGCAATGCAACAATGAAAAAAAGGAAAAAATTCGACAAAAAAAAGGTAACATAGTGTGTGGAGGAGTTTTCGAAGATCCCTGGGCCAGGGAGCCAGCGCATATAATTTTAAAAAATGAAATTCCTGCGTATTTTCTTTTATTTAAATAAACATTCATTTAAATTCAATGTATAGTTTATTTCTTATAGTAATTTCAAAAGAACAAAACCTTTTCGCCAAGCAATCAAGCACCAAACAGGTAATGACTTCAGGCAGCAGTACTCGAGTTGACCATCTAGACCTACATGGTAGACCTCCTTCGACCACATCATCATTGACAAGGATAATGTTCAAAGTAATACCCGTTTATTTATTTATTTTGATCAGCAACATAATAATAAGTTATACCATTGTATAAAATACAATTAAATAACAAAAGCCTTACCATTATAATTAAAGTTAACGACTACATGCAGTTGTAACAATTACCTTAATATACTAAATTATACATAGGCTATTTATTTATATAAAAACTTATATACTAAAAATAAAAACGGCAAATAAAAATAGTTACAGCGCCAAAGCCTTCCTAAGCTTTCCCCTAACTTTCGAATATTTCGTTAATATAACCTTAGACAACATATAACCAAAATGAACATTTTGAGTTAGTTACCTAATTTAATAATAAGCAGTGTCGCTACGGTAAGTACCAAAATAAAGCTGTGTCGTTAAAAATATTTTCCCAGTATAGTTGGTGTTACCGTGAACGTTTGCGCATGTACCGAAAATTTGCCTGTAAAATAGTAAGCCATCGAGCAAGCGAGAGCGAGAAAGATGTTGAGGCAGTTATTCAATATTTAAAACGAACACCTGGCGATTGAAAAAAAAAATTATCGGCTGAGTGCCCTCTGCGCTCGCCGAAAGTCCGGTGACGCCGTAAATACCCCATGTCGTAAACAGCATTAAGTCATTTCTAACATAGACATAGAGATTGAAAAATAGCACGTTCTGCGTACTGTACCTGCCTAAGTTAGTACCAATAAAATTAAAAATGGGTCACGAGTAAATAGATAATATTTTGCGTATCGATTATGCAGCATGATCGTTTATCATTTGGGAGATAGTGAACCTCAAGCTTAGAATAAAACAACATGTCAAAGACAGAGGCAGGATGCTTACATTGATTTAATTCCTGTTTTCACAGACTCAGTTCTATCCCCATTTTTAGCCGACTTCAAAAAAGTAGGTTGCTCAATTCGACCGTATATATACTTTTTTAAATATTGTAAAATGTATGCTATAGGTAATGCCTTTAAGGGGCACGTTAACGTTTTCGTTATCGACCTCCCTCCTGCCATTTCTAAACTATACAACTTAGAAACCGAATATGTATAAAGGTTCTCTAAGTGTTTATCAAGATGACTAAATGAAAACAATAATAGGGCTGAATCCGTCCAAATAGGTAATAAATCAAATCGACTTAACTAAAAATTGCCTGCGTTGATCTTAATAGAAACATATACTCAAAATAATATTGTGATTAATACAAACCCACAAAACACTTAGCGTCCTAATATTAAGGTAGTTAAAGTTTTACTTAGATAAACATTCTATACAATTTGGCATGTCATAGGTTCGGCACCCTCTACAAAGAACTGGACAGTATCTTGGCATGTTTTGTTATAACTTGGTATTCTAAAATTTTATTTATTCGTTTTATTTTATAATAGCTGTGGTTACAGTCGCGTGGACTACGGTTTTTCGCTTCCTCGATTATCCCGCGGGAACTATACTTTGTTCGGGATAAAAAATAACCTATGTGTTATTCCACAGTCTAAGCTATCCTCATACTAAATTTTATGCAAATCCCTTCAGCTGTTTTAGCCTGAAAGTAACAGACATACAAACATAAAACGATAGACAAACTTTCACTTTTATACTTTTAGTGTGATTAGTATGAAACTTATGACTAAAACTCCACTAAAAAAATTAGCATTTAGCACGGATTTATAATTTATTTGTGTGTTCTGCTATGATCATTAACATCTTAATGCAAAGGTCATTAGTCTTAGAGTAAACATGCTCCTTAGTGTTTTATGTGTGATAGCTTCAGAATGCTATACTAAGAACGACACGACATGATCTTGGCAATTTAAGCGTTTGATATCATCATATGGACTTATGATTAAAATGTATCTTACTCTTATGGTGTAAATGTCAATACTAAATAATTACTTATTACTAAATGTCAATAAAAGAAAGTAAAACAAACTCGAATAACCTTCAAAATCAAAGAATTAATTTATACAGATAGGACTTAATTTATGCAGATGGATCACGTCACCGGCGCAATTGCATTGTAATCGTTTATGAATATCAGTTGACTGTAGAACTCCGAAGTAATTACGTTTGTTATAGCTACTTTCGGAGAAATCGTTGTTAGAAGTTCGAAGTCACCTCCGCGTTGAAGTCTGCAATGTCGCATTAGTCAAGTTATTGTAATTATTATGATCACACTAACCACACTTATATCTTAAAGCGAAAGTTTGTCACGTATTTTGTGGTCAATGCATTGACATCATGCTAGGCAGAACTTATACGTTCAAATGTCGGATCAAAGGTAGGATGGCGTTAAGAAAAACATCATCTCAGATGATAACTAAACAATGAAAGAATACATTCGGACTACTATAGCTTAGATGGCAAAGCGACAGGACGGTATTCTGTAGTCGTTGGTATGTCATTTGTATGTTTGTCACTCCTCACGCTGAAACGGCTGAACGGATTTGCACCAAACCAAACACCAAATAGTTACAGTCTACGGCAAGAACTTCTAGGTTCACGCACGAGTATAGTTAGCCAAAATTTCGAAAAGTGACGTACACAGTTTCTAATATAATATTTGAATATACATATTATTATATAATCACATACTAAAGAAGTGCCATTAAATTTATAAATAACTACATGAGAAGGCCAGTGGACGAGAGCACGAGATGGCATTCAGCCATTTCCAACAGATGAAATCGTCTTGTTTTGATCATATACCGCTTTAAAGAGTAATAAGGCATCTAAATAACTCTTCTTTTTTTCTTTATCCCACGCTAGGTGTGATCGACACAACACGTTTTCCTCTTCAACTCTGTGTGCTCACACCTTAATTAACATTTCATTCTTCTTGCAGTCCATCAATACATTCTTCGGTCTTTCCCTACCTCTATATCCATCCACACTAATCCTCAGAAATCTTTTGACGTGATAACGTTTTATAAATTGATGAATGCCAAAATGAAAAATAGTAACGTTCCGTGTAGCGTTCCGTTTCCGTTTCCGTCAAAAGTCAAAATCAAATGTCAAATGTCAAAAGTCAAATGTCAAAAGTCAAGTCAAATGTCAAATGTCAAAATCAAATGTCAAAAGTCAAATGTCAAAAGTCAAAATTCAAGTCAAAAGTCAAATGTCAATGTCAAAGTCAATGTCAATGTCAAAGTCATACATGATTAGTCGTTATCACGTAAATCTATCGTCCGTAAACCGACTTTACAGACAACCAATTTTTTTAATATATGTTGTTCATCCCTTCTCATGACTTCAAAATAAAACTACTTCAACCAAATATAAAGGTAAAGAGGGATTCACAGCAGTGGTAGGATACTTCCCTGTACGTAACTGTCTAGCCCTCAAGTTTGAAAAACTGTCACCAAACACACAGTGCGTTTTTTTAATAGGTTACAAGCATACATTTGACCCTTGACCGGCCTGATGTTAAGTATCGACGCGGCCTAAGGTGTTGCACGCAAACTTAGAAGGTACCTATTCACTCGCGACTTGAAAACTCCGGGGTTGTGACTATCAGGAAACACAGACTCAGGCAGTGAGTTCCACTCCCTGCGTTCAGACAGGTATAGCGTGATTACGTACTTGACCACATCAAATAAACAAATATACAAATATTATATTTCTCGAAGAAAATATGACGTAATACAACAGATTGAAGCCCTGCCCTCTGCTTTAGTATAAACAGTATTGCAAAAGGCAGTGCCTTGCCCAAAACATGGGTATGAAAAAAATATAAAAGCTTTTTATAATATCATTTGTCATGTCAATGTCAATTTACATCGTCACCATCAATTGAGATATTGATCAGACGTAGACATCTATAAATTCTATAAAGATTGACTGGATGTTGAAAATCGTTTGTTATTATTTTTAACTAGTTGCATCCCCTTGATTTCACATGCGCGGAGTATACTTATAGTAAATTTTACTAAGAACAGCGATATTCCTACTTTCATAATCTACGTAAAGGCGAAATAACGCACTCCTTAATTATTTTCAGGTGTTATGGCCCCGATGCTTTCTTCTCATATAACTTTTCCATTATTGTAAACGAAAGAAAATAATATCTAATGGTCTACCAGTCGTACAAAATAGTACGTTAATTTTTTGTGGATGTGAAGTTCTTCCGCATATATACATTTTTCACTAAGGATAGATTTTGAAGGATAAATAATACTCTCATTATTGTATCCTTAAAGACCTTATTGTTACGTATTGTAGTGCATATTCAAAAACAAAGATAAAGACTCGAATGATTCGCTTAACGCCGCACTGTTGCGCAGTATCAAGAATTTATTTGAGCAAATTTTGTACGCCACAATAAACATTTTCCGATAGAATATGTGGCCTCGTGTAGTGTGGATTACATCTAATGATATTTTTCAGGGCTTTCTGTGTCAAAGGACACACAATGACTTGCATGTAGAACGCAGGGTGCCCGTAAAAGATTTCAACGCACGTCGGGTATTGTGTCTCTGCATGACTATTTGATCTAGAAAAGGTTTACTAGGCCTATGTTATATGATTTTTTTCCTTCGTCTCGAAACAATGGCGAGCAAACAAAAAGTATCATTATAACTACTGACTCCTTCTCACTACTTTCAGAGGTTAAACTAATTGCACCATGTAGGTCGATCTCCATGTGAGTCGAACTATCGCCAAAATTATTTTCTTCCACGAACTCTTTTACTCTAAGTATTCCAAATCTGTTGATCTGTACTTAATGAAGCAAAACTTTTTTAAAATATTAATTTATGATGATTTAAAAATCATCATAAATTAAAATTTTAAAAAATGATATATCTTGTCCTGTGCTTTTATATGACTTAGATTAAAAATGATTAATATTTTTATATTTAAACTGTTCTGTATCATTAAGCTTCAGTGTTTGAAAACTCTGCTTGATATATTATTGTGAATGCAGATTGCTGTTTGTTTTCTAACGAAAAGAAAAAAAAAAATCTAAGATAAGAGTAACGCTCACGTGAATTATATCCTAGCCGGTTCTTAGATTTAAATTATGGACGACACTCGCGATAATTTTCACACTCAAATAACCGTATCTTGTTCGCCCCCTTAGTTTTTGTATACACTTAAATATGTGTGTGATATCGCATCAGTTACAGGCATGTCCAGCAGTGGACATCATACGACTGATATGATGATAGTAGCAACGTTTTAATAATGTAGCAGACCCCATCTTTTTTTAGATGTACTTTCAAGTTTGGCCCCTCTCACGGCAAGTCATAATTATTTGACTATAACAAAATTGCAATCGTAATACCCGGGTCTGTCTGCCACTATATTATTTTTATTTATATTTACTGCTACGTAGAGATAAATAGCACCTATCTATATATTTGAAGTATATACTTTTAATTTGTGTACTTTATAATTATAGGTAATGTAATATCGTACGTACCCACTGTTTAAGCTATAGAACCCTTTAATTGTTAAACAATGGAAGAGAGTCAATCCGAGACAGGGTATCCTAGTGGGTTGGCTATGGCACATTGATCATATCAATATTTCATGAGTATTGTAATGTGTTAATCTTTTATGTTAATATTTCATTAGTATTTTGTAATTTGTAGTTTTGTTTGTTTGACGTGTAAGGACTATTACCAATAAATTGAGTTTGAGTTTGAGTTTTTAGTATTTTGTAGTATGTTAATCTTTTACTGCATTAAATATATTTTTACTTTACTTTTTACTTATAGGTATGTAAGTATTTTGAAGCGACGATAGCTCAGCGTGGGGAGCGTCGCCTGTCAAACTGACGGACACTGGTTCGATCCCCAACAACAGCTTGAGCTTCCGGTGAAGGTCCGGTGCTTCCGGTGAACACCGTTATCAAATCCCCAGCATGGTGGTAGGGTACTTTCGAATACCCACCTGGCTAGCTACCACCCTCAACTTTGAAAAACTGTCACCAACACATAGTGTGCTCAGGCAGCAGTCCTTGAGAGCCAGTGAGTATTCTAGGTCTAGCGTGATAACATCTTCGACCACATCGTCATGACCATCAAGCGAGATAGTGGTCAAACGCTAGACCTATACAATATAAAAAAGAGTAAATGTTTTAGGTCGATTACGCGCACTGTTTTTCGTTATCTTCACTGTTCAGGGTCCCCAGCATTCATACCACATTCGCATTTAGAATATATGGACCCTAGTTTAACAAACCCTTTTAATTTTAACAAACGATTATTAAGGGTGCTATTCGCACTACCTAGCACTCTGTGAACGGGGAAACTGTATTTTTGCGGATAATAGCATAAAATCGATCAACGTCAAAACAGCAAACATGTTTAAGGCTCTACTTATGAACAGTCTCATACGTTGTTTGTATTATGTAAGCCATGTAAGCCATTATTGTACTGGATATCAAGGCCAATTTTCTTGTTATAATTTATAGACGTTTAACCACTATTTAACTCGATGGTCAGTGGCGATTCGATAAAAAAAAAAGGATCACGCTAGACCTACAAATGTTTACTGGCTTTTAAGGACAGCTGCCTGAATACACTATGTGTTCGGTAACAGTTATTTTAACTTGGGGGCGGTAGCTAGCCAGGCAGGCACTGCAAAGTACGCTACCACCATGCTGGGAATTTGATTGCATTGCCCCTATCGGAAAGCTTGAGACGTTGCTGAGGATCGAACCAGCGTCGGTCAGGTTGATAACCATCGCTCCCACTGCTAGGATATCATCGCCTCAAAACGGGCCCTACCCGTCACTAGATTATTTATAAACAAGCAAAAAAAAAATTACTGCTGCTGCGTAGAGATAAATACCGAGCGAGAATACACGACGCGTATCTACACATTTATATGTAAGTAAATGTTTTATATTTTAAAAAATACAACACTTGTACATCAAACCTCCTCTTTTTTTGAAGTCGGTTAACAATAATTAAGTACATGTTTTAGATCGATGTTTTCGTGCTTGCTATTTTGAGCATGAAACTAAAAGCGGCGATCTCTTTAGTAGAATGCATTAATTACGTTGCGGCAACTGAAACGTGGTCTCTGACTATGGGCCTTCTGAACAGGCTCAGAGTCGCACAACGAGCTATGGAGAGGGCTATGCTCGGGGTTTCTCTACGTGATCGAATCAGAAATGAGGAGATCCGTAGAAGAACGAAAGTCACCGACATAGCCCAGCGGATTAGCAAGTTGAAGTGGCAGTGGGCAGGGCATATAGTTCGAAGAACCGATGGCCGTTGGGGCCGAAAGGTTCTCGAATGGAGACCACGGACTGGCAAGCGCAGCATAGGACGGCCACCGACTAGGTGGACAGACGACCTGACTAAGATCGCAGGCAAGGGCTGGATGCGGGCCGCTTCCAACCGGTCCTTGTGGAAATCAATGGGGGAGGCCTTTGTCCAGCTGTGGACGTCCTATGGCTGAGATGATGATGATGATGATGAACAGAAAACAAAAAGTTTTGATACGAGTATTATATTGGGCTATTTTATTTCCTCGCAGTTAGCTCGGGAGTAAAACTACCTCGTTAAATTGGGAAATTGAAGCTTCTTTTATAATCATCCGCATTTTTTCAGATCCGTTAATAAATGAAGGAGTTCTCGGGTAACAAACATAAAAATAATATAACCTGTAAAAACTGTCCTTTATTTTGTTCCTTTCTTCTCGGTGTGTCTATTTATTTTGGATCGCGGCGCTAGTCTGAATATTTTAGCTTAATATATTTCATATATACCTGCACCACGCGGTTTCACTCGCGTGGCGATTAAAAACGGGGGTGATAATGATGACGAAAAGTAGACTATATTCCAGGGTGTCAGCTACCCCCATACCAAATTGCATCAAAATTGGTCCAGCAGTTTAAGAGTATAACGTAACAAACAAATTTACATATATTGGTGAGGATTTCGTAAATAATTAACCTCTACGCCTAAATTTAATAAATTATTTTGAAATAAGCAATTTTTCATTTTTATTCATCAATCAATAACAAGAAATTTTCACACTTTTGTATGAGTAATCGAATCGACTATGTCTCTCTCTGTAAATCCCCTAAAAAAGGATTTCAGCTATTCAAAACGTTCAACGGGAAATATAGTTTTTGATGATACAATTTATTAGAACCTACTGTTATACTCGTATTGTTATTAAAACTGACGTGGTTTGGACACATTATGAATGTATAAAACACAGGAATCACTCACGTAAAAAGTCAGAGGGTACCGACTATGTCCGCCTAGTACCTACTATATAGGCGAACCGCGACCGCGTCCGCGAGCGCCCCGTATTCTCCTTAAAAAGACCATCGAATGTGGTTGAAACTATAGTCGGAACCCTCTGACTTATTACGTTAGTAATTACCTACCGTATTCTATACATTTATAACCTACTGTTTTATTTACGAGCTATATACGGAATGATTTTATACACACAAAATTGAATACTTATTAAATCCGTGATATAAATTATTCCAGGCTATCATGCCGCCAACATGTCCCGAGGAATGCTTCGTGCAGAGACAAAACACGTGTTGAAGAGGTTCCGGTGACGTAAAATAGCATGTGTATATTAATATATATACTTCCTGCATGCAATTTATGCGGGAGGGAGGGCGGTGCACACTGCATGATAGATTGGTATAATTTACCACGCGGAATTAACACTAAATATTGTGTATTTAAATCATTTTGATATTGATTTCCGCAAAATAGGTAACGCCTGAATCTCCGTCCGCCAACTCGCCAAAAGAGCAAGGAGGCTCATTCACGTGATGAAACTCTTGAGACCGGCGGCTACTCTGGAAGTTAAAAAACTAGTCTATATTACTTTGTGTCAGTCAATATTTCAGTATTGTATTTGTGTATGGGGTGGCGCCGCCAAAACGCATATGATAGAACTGGAACGTGCGCAGCGGGCAGTCCTAAAAGTAATGCTTGGTAAGACAAGGAGGTACCCCACTGATAAACTCTTTGAAGAAGTGGGAATGCTCACAATACGGAAACTTTTTGTTTTGCGAGCCGTAGCAAAGGTACACCGAAATACGCCGGTCCCGCAACCCAAACGTCTACGGCCGCGTCCTAAGAGGGTACATCTTCCATTCCGTAAAACGGAATTTGCCTGTCGCCTTCCGCCGTACGTACTCGCCTACACGTACAACGAAGTATGTAAATCTTGTGACCTCAAAAAATGTCTTCACAGAAAAGCTAGGGCCAAAACTAAAGAATGGTTACTGTCACTAAGATATGAAGAAACCGAAAAATTGATCAAAAACTACATTTTTTAGGCATAGTTTAACATCAGACATACATATACACGCACTCTTACACTCACTCACACTAAACAAACTCACACACATATACCTAATATGTATAATTGCACTCATCTACTCATAAGTATATTTTATAACAAAATTCGAACGATTATTTTTCATGTATTATTATGTACGTAACTACAATTAATCAACTCTGTTGATAATCTGTTGCCGTATTTGCGCGTCACATCGTTCTGGTAAAGCGGTGGCGGATCGTGGGAGCTCACTTCAAAGTCACTTGCGGCAATTCTAATGTATAATCAGACTGTAAACTAGAAGTGAGTTACACGATGCGCTCACCTTCTTGGGCCACCAAGATACAGGCTTTGCCTAGTTTGGAGCCCGCAGGTTATATCATATATTGCATTTGGTTTACTAGATACCAGTTGGAAAATGAATCATTGTAACTAGTTTTTTACAAATTAAACTTAAATGTAACTTTGGCCTAATAAATCTGTACCTCAGAGGTATACAATATTATGTGATAAAACGAAAATTTTACAGGAGAGACAAAAATGCGCGGAATGAATCTTTGAAAGCAATTTTGACATAGTTGCTTTAGAGATATTGCAACAAACTCAACAGTATTTTTTATTATTTTTAAATCCAATTTTTATGTATTACAGTTTATTACAATAAAGTTAATACTTATCTGATTTTATGGACTTGAGACTATTTACCTTGTTACATAAATTAACTTAGGGGTTTTAAGAAAGCATTATGATATCATACTTTTGTTTATCTCTAAATTAAACATGTGGTTGTTATTGGAATTCGGTACCTAGAAACATTATGTTTCTTGTCATCATGTAGCGTTATGCAATTATTTAAGAATTTGGGAGGAGTTTACTTACAAAATGAAACAAAAGTTACTTCACGAAGATGGAAATCAAAATTCTTTTTTTTTTAAAATAATCAATACAGTTACTACTCGCATGCTTCACGTAAGTCAGGGACATCTGCACATGGATGACTCCTATAATAATCTTGGAACGTGGATGGAAACCACTGCAACGATTTTTGTAAATCGTTGTATTAGAGTCTCGAAATAGGCTTTTGAGTTTCTCGAATAGGCGTCGACGTGGGCACAGAAAATCCTCTCCGTTTATTTCGTATGAAACTAACTTCTTCAAAAGTTTCCTGATCAAAAGAGGTTTTGTAGAACATTGAATCTATTTCATTTTTTCGGAATTGCATCCATACTATAGCAGAATATGGTGCAGACTCTCCCGCAATAGATTTTTTTCCGTGCACAAAAGGAGCTGATGATCCGTTGCAAAAGCCAGAAAAATCCATAAAATTATTTGTTTACATGTTTACTACTCTAGTTGTATTTTTTAGACTTTCGCGATTCGAACACATTGTTATTAAATCAAACGGGGCTTAATCGCGAGAAAAACATTAGTAATTTATTTACCTCGACGTTTCGACCAAGTTGCATTGGTCGTGGTCACGAGAAGACTGGAGAAATGCGGGTGGCAATGTCGGCGAGAGCGCGTAGTTTCGCGAACTACCCACTTTTAATATTATTAGACTGTAAGGCTGTCACAGCCCTGCAAAAGCACAGGGTTGTCAAAAGTGGGTAGTTAGCGAAACTACGCGCTCTCGCCGGCATTGCCACCCGCTATTCTCCAGTCTTCTCGTGACCACGATCAATGCAACTTGGTCGAAACGTCGATGTAAATAAATTACTAAATGTTTTTCTCGCGATTAAGCCCCGTTTGATTTAATAACAATTTACTACTCTAATTTTTGAGTTTCACAACAGCTCTTTATAAACTGTTACCAGTCCCAAGGAGTCACAATGGGAAACTCTTGGATTTTCTTCTTTTCTCTCTCTATAATTGAGTGGACTACATCCACTTCCATGTGGGTATAATAAATATTTGTGGTTTATTACCTCCACATTTTCTTTTTTAAACAATATCCACAACTAAGCCATCATTAAATAAATATTTTTATTCTGCCCAGCACAGTTGTCACTCCATACTGTTACTTCTTTTAATTTATTAAATAAATTAAACTCCGTATTAAAAATATGTCTATAAAGCCACGCCTTCGCCATATTCTCTATTTTGGTATACCCTCTTCAGCACAGAACTCTATATACAAGGAATATAATTTGTCAATTTGCAGGTGGCTTCCAAGATACTGTCTTTTTGTTCTGTTTCGACTATAATGGCTCTCATATCTCGGTACCTTGCCAATGTGTTTTCGTACTGTTTCTTTAATTATCTCTGCTGTTTTATTAAGTGGTAGATGTCTTCCTCTTAAGACACTGAGACACAAGACTGACACTTAAAGAGAATCTACTTGTAGTTTATCCGCAGAGCGTTTTACTCCAATATTTTTTTATTAACTAATGGGAAAATACTATTTATAACAACACCCTAATATGAGTTAAAACTGATATCACAAGAATCATAGAAGTCTAATATTCACAACATTGTACACCTACTTACTAACAATTTTCGACATTGAAAAAAGTATCTTAACACCAAGAAATAGAGATCAATGGTATAAGACGTTTACAGGAGATACTTTTGTTTACCTCTCTAAGAATATTAACTCCAATGAACAACATTAACTTCGCGCAAAGCTTTGAGGTAAATAATCTTATCGTCATTTGAGGTCCTATACCCATCAGACGTTAGTGGATTTAATGTCCTATACGATTGGATATTTCTTTTCATAGATGTTATAGGACTTAATGTCGTATACCATTATGTAGAACTGGTTCTTGCGATTTTAATGGTGCAAAAAACATATTTTCGAAAAAATTGGAGTTACTATTGTATACCTCCGAGGTACAGAAATATATTATTATTATTATTATTATTAAATCTATAAAAAATATATTCGGATTATTTCGGATAAAATGTAATGATTAATAATGGTAGGTAGTGAAGAGATTAAGCTTGGTTATAATGGAATTTCTGTACCTGAAATTCATCACAGGCTTGAGCAAGTCATAAGCATTATTTTCAAGAAATTTCCTATTCTAAGTTTGAGTTTTCGAATAAAAAATATAGTGCACACTTTTTTATGGAATTTAATTTCTAAACTAAGAACGGAAAGACATGTATATAAAAACAAAGACATATATGTATAGATATATAGATACCTACGTGTCATTGTACGCCTTTCTTCCCCCTTTTTACATCTTAATGTACGGATATGAAGAAAAGCGCTACGTTAGCGATTATGTCAAACATTATTTAGATGACTAGCGTGCTAAGAATGCTCTACTTTTGCCAAATCACCTCAAATACGTACCTACCGTTATTACCAGATTGAAGAAAAATCCTAAAGAATATGGATAGGTATATATGTATACCTATGTAGATACTGAATTTACTAAAAATCTGGAATATACTAAAAATTGCTCGTTGACATCATATTGAAGAAAAAAACCAAAGAAAAAAATCGAATGTCTGGAATAACCTTCGTAATACAACCTATGTCACGTAGACAGACTACGTGGCCTTTCTTTCGTCCCTAAACATACGTAGATATGAACTTGGTGCCCGGGTAAAGAAGTATAATAATCAGCAATGTTATTAATTTAAGCGTGTAGTATTTGATGTGCCAATGAAACATAATTAATGTATCTAGGTCATAGTTTCCAAAACAGGAAAAAAAAAGTGAATTCGTATTTTGATACTGGTAGCTCCATCTAGCAAGCACGACACGAAACATTGTAAAACGGTACTTTAAATTACTGTGATTGTATTAACATAAATGAATTAACAAACTAATATATCTTACTTTAATCAATATTGGATATGAAAACAATAAAAAATAACATGATACTTTTAGCACCATCTAACGGCTCTGACAATAAACATGTTAAACGCTTCATCAAATGGCGTAAGGGAAACTTGAACCAAGTTTTCACAACCTTGATCACAGCTGATTTAGAATTTATAATAGTGACATCTAGCGGAATCGACTAGAGACTTTTGAAGACAACATACGATTGCTGCTTTTCGGAAAGCTTATTCGAAATTACTTTGAACTAGGTATATCAATAATTTAGAGTGACTTACAATATTTTATGATGTGTTATATAGCATTCTATAATATACGCAGATACACACATTCTTTGTTACACACATCATTTGCTAAATAGAGAATTTTGAGATTCTGTGGCTTAATTTGTTGAAAGTCCTACACGTTTAATAAACTTTAAAATAATGTCATCGCCACCTATTAAGCCCTTATCCTACTAATGTTACTATTTATCGATTTTCATAATATTGAATGTTCTGTTAGTCAAACTCAGTCTGACATGTCCAAGCTTTAATACAAGTGTTGTAAGTCCAGTGAATGATAGATTCACATAATCTGTTACAACCTAATTAAGATAATTTTAACAAATCAATAGATAAAAGTATCTAAAACTAATTCCCACTTACCTTAAATTTTTAGTAGACAGCTCTTCTAGATTTCGACGAAAGAAGCGATTCTAATGACAACATATAATCCTATTCAAATTTCTGAAAATGCCGCAGCTAACAAAATTCTTTACTTAACTAGATCTTATTCTCTTAGAAGCTTACTTTTGTATGCAAAGTCCCCGAAAAGATGTTACAAAATATTTGATAGAATTTAATTATTCACAGGTTCAAAGAGTTTTTATTCAGTTTATGAAAACGTAAAGTTTGCACCTTAACCCGTGAATGGTATGGTTGATCGATAATTGTGTCTGTTTCGGTCTTCATTGGGATCTTAAGTGATTTTGTGATTTGATAATGTACTGAAAATGACAGAACAAAGGACAATTGCACCGCTTAATAATTATTATCTTTTTATTTACTGTACAGATCTAGCATTTGACCACTATCCACTTGATGGTCAGTGACGATGTGGTCGAAGTTGTTATCACATTAGACCTAGAAAGCCTACTGGCTCTCAAGGACTGCTGCCTGAACACTCTATATGTTTGGTGACAGTTTTTCAAACTTGAGTGGTAGGTAGCCAGGTGGGTATTTAAAAGTACAATAAGCCCAAGTTGGGAATTCGATAACTATGTTTCCTAATAAGGTCAAGCCGTTGGTGAAGATCGAACTAGCGTTCGTCAGTTTAACAGCAGACGCTCCCACCGGTGAGCTGTCATCGCTTCAAAAACTATAAGTTTATCATTTTCAGGAGACGACGCACTTATAAGCTACCTTACCTTAAAGTTCTGATGAGCTGCCTGCTCCTCCGCCTCGTACTTATGCAGGATGTTTTCAATGCGCATCTGCTTTAGCACTCCCGCCACCTCGATTCTTTAACAAAAAATATAGAAATATGTACACCTAATGAAACAGACTGTTCAGAGGTAATAAAAAATATATATTATGTATTTTTCTTTTTAACCGACTACAAAAAAGGAGGAGGTTCTAGAAGAAGGATGGTAGGAGGAAGAAGGAAGGAGGTTGTACTTATTATGTTATCAAAGACAATCTTAAAAAATATGTATGGTTGTTCCAATTTTTGTCAAAAAATTAACTTGTAGTTTATTTCCTTTTGCTAGTTGCGAATTTTGCACTTTGTGACCAGATTCTGTGTTGGTGATAGCTATTTAAACTTAAGGATTTAGGCGAGTACTGGAAAGTAACTTTCTATCATGTGAACATACATACATTCTTCAAATGGCATGTGTGATAACATTAGGACAATATTCAATTGAAAAATCAATTGAATGCAAAGCATAGTCCGTGATGTCACAGATAATAGTTATTTCTAAGTTTATTACTATGTTATTACTTATTACTAAGTGAGGTGTCATATTTAAAATTTTGTTAACGTTATTTTTATGTTTTACTTTTATTTTGATACTTTTTTATCTGTAAGTTTATGATACTTTCAAAAAATTTTATAAATCAATTTTACTTAAAAGTGGTCATGTTCCTTTTCAGGGTCATTTTAATTTTGCTGACAGACAGTGCTGAGTGGATTTTATCAGTTCTTTTTGTATGCTATGGAAAACCATATACTAAAGAGATTTTACATATATTTTTCTTTTATGGTGTCTAAAGAAAGAACATAAAAGGTAACAGAAATATATGCACCAAATTGATAAAGCAGTGTCTTACGTCACGGGCAGCGATTCAGCTAGAAATCCATTATGGATTAAACATGGACATGGAATTAACATGGATTAAAAAAATATTATATTGTTAAATATTATTTATGTGTATTAATTTTGTAAATCATACTGTGCTCGTAGTGTTACAGATATCCATAGGCGACGGCGATCGTTACCATCAGGCGGTCTGTCTGATTGTTTGCCACCTATTACATAAAAAAATGTATATATGAATTACTACATTTGAATTACTATTGCATTGTTTATTAACTCTGCTTCTCTTAATAAATTAGAGAATTGACACCCTGGGTATGACTGTGACTCCCGCGACACTAATAAATCATATTTCACAATCGTCGCGATCAGTAGCCGAGTTGAAAGTCTTGTGGATACCACACACAAATTGTATCCAAAGAGTATTGATCAAGGGCATAACTAGTGATATTATGTGAGATAAAATCTATACATGTATAAGATACGATGCTGATCGATTTTAAGAGATGATACTACTACTACTATTTGTAACTGAACTCGCATACACGCAACTAGAAAACAAATTAAGTAAATTATTTTTTGTAAATATTAACACACCTATAATGGATCTGTGAATGTATCTATGTCATGATATATATGAACGTCACTTTCAAAAAAGGAATATAAATTAAAAATTTTGCACACTTATCAAGAACCTACAACAATAACTAAAAAATAATTCGTCCTATTATTCCCACCAGGATTAGCTATTTTTGAGTTTGGCTAACTACAAAATCATAATGTTTATACCATCAAAGGAATCACTCGAATTTAATCTTCAGAGCACTGAGATGTGGTTGGTGGGTTGTGACTAAATTGGCAACTCAATTGCGATTGGCCAAGTCATACATTTTAGATAAAGATTCCACGAAATCTAATAACCACGGCGGCAAAGAGCTTAGATTTGTTTATTACAATGTAACAATATATTTATATGATTAGTCCATTAATAAAAATTACCTTATCCTCATATTCTCCTGCAGCCTCCGCAGAGGTCCGAGATACTCCTGAGAACGTCCTCCCCGAACCTCATCAAGCTGGTGGTCTACTTGCTTCACCCGCTCAAAGTATAGCTGCTCTCGGAGCTGGGTAAACTGGCGCTCCAAGTTTGCTGAAACATTATAGTTAATACATTGTTTTACTAATGCTTCTTTTTGACCATCACAAAGCCCCTACACACTTCAAAAAATTCAGCAAACCTCAAACATGTTATATAAACACAATTAGCAAAAACATCCAAAGAAATGGAATGTAATCATGTATGTAAATGTTTTGTGTTATATTTAAAATTGGCAATTCAAATTATGTTTAGCTCAACAGTTGTACATTTTGTATATTAAGAATATAATAATATTTAAACTTCACATCTAGCTGGAGGGTTGCTTAATATTATTATATAAAGCAAAAAATCTGGTAGAACCTCAAATCCCCTTAACTTTTAAAAATATTTTCTCTTTCGTCCTAAGGTTCATCCCTCTAATTACCTCTAATTGGAAGTACAATATCTTGCATCACATTTTGACCTTTTTTTCTTATGGTACCTGTGCTAAGATTCATTTGTACAAACTAGATATAAAAGAAGGCTTTACCTTGCCTAAAAATACTGTATGTAATGCCTATCTTGGTCAAATGTCAAAATCAAGGAACTGGAGTTACTTGATGCAAAGATAAATAATGCAGATATTGGCAAAATCTAAACAAAGCATTGCTCATCACTATTTTGAATGAATGTAATAACTACAATATACACTCCACACTTATTCTGCAACTTAGTGCATTCACTTATCACCCCTGCGCTAGGATACCCTGTGCTGCAGGGGCAACACATACTATCACAATGCAGATTGTCTTATAAGCTGTGCAAATTATTCACAAATGTTTTTGATGTATTCCTTCCTTCATTCAGGTAACATATACTAATAAAGTTAAATAAATCAATTATAGTAGTAAAAAAGAATGCAAAATTAGTCATGAAAAATCTAATTTAAATTCGTAATTTTAAAAGATTTACATCAGAAATAGAAAAAATAGTTTGCAATACATCCAAGAATGTAAATGTATTAGAAGCAGCATAAAAATCTACTACAACAACATCTGCTGTGTTCAACTTATTGCAATTTCAGAAACTTCATTTTTGTCTACAGAATTAATAGAAATCACAAAGTAATTAGGTGTATTGTCAAACCGCAAGAGGGCATTGCATGATTAAGCTTGGTGCGCTTCTAGATAAACAGGTGAATCTCACATCTTACCCACCTATCCACTATCTCATTATCACTTAAGCCTATATGTGCTGCAACCTGTTGCTATTTCAAATACACATTGCTTTGGCTAAGGTTAATACCTAATTACTTTGTGATTTCTATTAACTCTGTAGACAAACATGAAGTTTCTGAAATTGCAATAAGTTATCTAAGATTGATAACATCAAAGATAAAACCTTAGCCAAAGCAATGTGTATTTGAACGAGCAACAGGTTCCAGCACATATAGGCTTAAGTGGTAATGAGATAGTGGATAGGTTGGCTGGGATGGAACATATTATTGGATACAGACAAATCATACACAAGTGTTTTAAAAGTGTAAGTGTTTTAACATGTTCAGAGAACACTTTAGTAAGAGAAGCCTAGAAAAAGGGTATGTGGTACAAAACCATACAAATCAACCTCCTAAAATAGCTTGGTGTGCTATGTATAAATTATAGAAACAGTGTGTTATAACAACACAAAGAATATGTTCTGGAATTTGGATACAGAATGAAGAATGAAACATCATCTAATTACAGGGCATGTGGAGTAGTTGATGATGTTTATTATACTATGCTCATGGAATTTATCTGAACTGCAATCATAGGCAAGCATTGATAACATCCTTAAGCTCGAATACGTTCTATGTACGAGTGTTTACTAGTACAAGAGTATTTTGGCTAAGCATCCACGAGAAAGTGTGTTGAAATTTATAATATGTACCTATGTGGGAAAAATTACAATAAAGGTATAATGAGACTGACACGTCTTAAGACAAAAGTTCTTAGATAAAGAATAGATTAAAACACTTGGTCTTTAGATCTATGGTTTTTTAGATAGAAAATATTTTTCTTTACAACTTTTTCTAGATAATTTATGTTCAAGTTAACGATTAAAAGCTTCAGAAACGTAATTAATAATATGTATGAAATTAAATCAACATGTTAATTTCTATGTGCAGATGATCAAAACGCAAATGGCTTTTAACCCATGTTTATAGCTAATTATAAAATGATTAACTTCAATCCCTAAACAAACATGATCATGAACTACACACTTTTTCCATATTATATTATTTTAAGATCTTGGCCTACTTTAATTTTCACCCAAATAATTTGAACCATATAATACATGTAATTTAAAAATAAGACAACCATATAAATGTAACGATGCAAAAACCTTCAATATTTTGTTGCTATAATACTAATGTGAACATAAAAACAAACAAACCTCTAATTGTTTTGTAAACATAACCTCAAAATTTTCCCACCAAAACTTACCTAAATTATCGAGACAGTCGTTCCTTCTCCGTTCGCACTCACTTTCATCCATCTCCGAGGAGTCATCGGAGTCGGGCTCGTCAGCCTCCTCGGCACTGGAATCACGGTCAGGGCCTCGGGAGGACCCTCCAGATCTTTCAGTGTCTCCGCCAGACATGTCCCCGTCTCCGTCGCTATCACCTTCAACTTTCATTGACGGCATTTTTAATACTGATTTCTCTTCAGATGGGCTTTAAATTACCGATTAATATGGGCAAGCGGTTTTACTAAATTATTTTCGGTTTCGCGGATTTCCGATTATCACAATTGACAACTGCTGGCATACTGGCATACGTGACGTGACAGCTGATCAGTGTCATAGAGTAAGTTCCTGCGTTCGGGAGCGGCTTCGCTTCGGCCAAGCCATATCTTGCTCTAACAGCAGATCTGCGACGTTCACAAACTTATATAGAGCAATAATTGCTTCTGCCAATATTTGATCATGACCGTACCACCGTGCCAGCCATAATCACTTAAAAGCTCATCCACATATGATTGACACATGGGATTGATATCACACACTGTGCGATTCATCCGATTGGTTTCTGCCATAGGTAGGTATACCTGCAAAATGTGGAGCGAGCTTCCTCCCTCGATATTGCCGAGTAGCTACAATATGGGATTCTTCAAAAGGAGAGTTATCAGAGCCTTAAATTGATCGGCAACGTATCGTAATGCCCCCAGTGTTACACATATCCATAGGCAACGGTGATCGCTTACCATCAAGCGGCCGTCTGCTTGTTTGCCACCTAATTTAAAAAATATATTTATATTTGAATTATGTAGTTACTACCATGCGTATATTGGAATTATGGGATGCATATTTATAGTTCATATAGTTATTTGGAGAAGCTACAATTACAACCATAGTGTTTCTGGGCTTATGTTAACAACCTATTAGATCTACGGACGGTTTTAAGCGGGTGGGTCTGGGTTTATCCATTAAATAGTTGCTATGCCTATGCTTGCAGCGTTCGGGCTGCTTGTTTTGGTTAAGCCCAGGCCTTCCTTAATCATCCCGTGATGGGTAGGGAGGTTACGGTCTTGGGGGAAGCACAGGTCGTGATGATCCTCAAGGCAAGTCTGACGATTACCTTCTCACGGTGCTGCCTGTTATTGGTCTAATTCCCTCTGAAATAGACGTAACTAGACATCGTCATTACCCGGGACTGGACGCCTGGATGAATTTTGTCTTATCACTCGCCACGCTTGGCGCGTGGGCTGGCGAGCGCAGTAAGTTTTGTGACACTCAGAAATTGCCCACCTTCTGGTACGTGATCTCTTAGGTGTCTTTTACGGCATCCACTGGAAGTTCTAGGCCGGTACACCACGGCACCAAAATAATATTGACTGGCCGGTTGGCGCAGTTGGTAGCACTCTGCTTTCTGATCCGCTGGTCCCGGGTTCGATTCCCGGACAGGTTAAACATTTGTGTGTATGAACACGTCTGTTTGACCTGTGTCTGGGTGTGTATATGTATATAAGTATATATATCAGTCATCAGGTTACCATAGCACAGGCTCTGCCTAGTTTGGGACCTGAAGACCTTGTGTGTATGTTGTCCCACATAAAAAAAAAGAAACCTATGGTTTAAGATATATATGTTAAACTATGTGGCTACCTAATTTTATGTAAGACCATTTTATCTATACTATAAGCGGCGCGCCGCACGTCCCTCTCCATATTTCATCGACGCTCTATGGCCACGCGGACAGCGATAGTATAAAAAATCTCAATGTCAGAGATCGCATATAGCACCGTAGTATTGTATAACAGTATCTCTTTCTATAACAGTAAGGTGGTTCAAGCCAAACAAGTTTAGTCCCTATAGACATATAGGGTCAATCCTATACCTCAAATTTTTAGATATTATGAGATCAAAGAATTACAGGAAATTAAGTAACAAAATTTGTAGACAAAAATGAGGCTTAGATAATAAGACAATGACGATTTTGATTACAAATAAAATTGAATAAGTACGGTGGAATTAATTTGGTAATTATGAAATTTTAAGTTCATCTGTTGAACTGCTAGAATAATAAAGTGAATTCATGTTTATTTATTTTATTAATTTTAAGTCATGATAGCCTAGTGGTGTGAGCTTACTTGACGGACGCTCATTCAATCCCCACTAATGGCTTGAACTTCCGGTGAAGCCTACATCATTTTTAAATTAAGAGCATGTTGGTAGGGTTCTTTCAAGTACTTACGAGGCAAGTTACCTCCTTGAAGTTTGAAAAACTGTCATCAAACACGAGAACCAATTTTTTAATGGGTTCTTATTAGATTTTTTGTGTATATTTGGTAGGTCTGAGAATTCGTCGTAAAGTGTTTATCAGCCTGGTACCCTCGCCCCCCATTTTTAAACTTGATTTGAATATTTTTGTTTAAACAAAATATCCAAATACTTTAACTGTCGATCATTATATTAGAAGTGTCGTGTCACATTGACATTTCGATATTTATATGACAGGAGAACGTTTGCCGGGTCAGCTAATAATGCTTATATACAATGGCTTACATTTTTCCCGGTATTGTACGGTACCTATAAACTAGTGGTCCGCTCAGGTTTCGCACGGGTATAAAATTTGAAAGTTAAAAATTATAAGGATCCCAATTATTTTTTCAAAATATAATATATGTTACTCAGGGTGAATGTAGCTTTCTAATGGTGAAAGACTTTTTGAAATCGGCGCAGTAGTTTTTGAGTTTATTCATTACAAACAAACTCACATACAAATCTTTCCTCTTTATTAGGTTAGGTTAGCATAAGTTATACATTTTAAAGGTAAATTGTGGTAATCTGGTAAGTATTCAAAAATGAGCAGTGTTATTAGCCTGAGCCTGACACATGGTGTGGGTAGATATATTTTGTACTAAGTATATTTAAATCTTATTCAGCATTTCTTCATTATATTCAAACTACGCACATCAGTGCTTTTAGCTCCATATTAATGGAGCTAAAACTTTTCAGTGTTTGGCAATGCTCGACAGTACCAGTGGCATTGCAAATGTCCGGTTTGCAGTTGACAACCGTGAACCATCAGTTGCGGGCCGAATGCTTGTTTTGCCGCTCATCACATAAATTAAAAAAATACTTGATAACCAAGAAAGTTGTCACATAGTGTGGAAATCACGACTTTAAGTAAAACTTTCAGTTAAAAGTATTGTTAGATCTGCAACTCTGAAAATACACGGCCTGTACTACCTTTATAATAAACATATATGTGGTAGATTGTCTTTTCAAATTGAGATCTGCGTAGATTCATACTACTACATTTAGCTATTCTAATGTTATTATTTCTAATTCAATAAATAAACTAGAAACAATAAGCTAGAAATAAATTTGCGATAAACCATCAATATTAAGATAACCAACCAATAGGTATTAAATAAAACCAACATTTTTATCTGATATTAAATTTAATAGGTACTCTATTATTTACACGAAATTGTTCTATTAACATGTTATTTATAATATTTTTTATCATTTATTCAGTTGTTAATAAATTATATACAGGACTATTTATAAATTAGATAATAATATCAATACTGTGAAGTAACCAATGGAGACAAATCCTGGTGCTGATAAGTATGTAAAAAATAGTACCATGCATTTACTGAAACTAATAGTTGCAAGACAAATATGAAGAAGACCAATGTGCTTGCATAAGACATTTTGGGACTTTCTGGAAGCCAACCACGGCTGTGGTTGGCTTCGACCCACTCAAGGTGTACAGAACGTTCAACAATAAATTTGATATATTTCATAGACCTATCAGCACAATAATAATTTTAAAAACAACACAGAAGACAAAAACAAGTAAATACAACTTTTTTAGCACCTCCACACGCTACGACTGATGATTATATTGAACTTACACAACTAATAAAATATTTCCGCAATCTATAAAGTTTTATGACTATGACACAATCAATACTTCAAAATCAGTACACATAACAAGTCCCATGGGCACAATAACTTCTACGTAAGAACCGGCATATGAATATTTATGATAGCAAACAAAGGAGGGCTGCGCACATAATATCTATGCGCTGTGTAAAACCACCCTTACGCATCAAACTTATGACAGATCGAGTCATAAGTTTGATGCATGAGGGCGCTTTTTGATCCATAGTCAAAACACACAAAACTGAAAAATGCGTAGTCCTTAAACATATTTTAGGTTGCATATTTTGACCACTGGTTGGACACTAGCTGTCTGACGAAGGATCAAAAACGTATTTTTCTAATATTTTTCGTCACTGTTAATTCATTGTCGCGTCAACTATGAATCAACAAATTGTCACAGTAACGAACTTGCATTAACCGTCAACGAAATGAGGCATTGGTTGGATTTGCAGTAAATTAAGATGGCGGGTACTCAATGGTGCTAAAATTCTAGCCCCAAGTACAAAAACTCACTCAAATGAGCAAAGTCACCTTATTTGTGCCCATGTAACACACGAAATCGTACCCATTTCTAACATACAACATACAAAATAACACTTCGAAAATTGTGATTACAAAAATGAATGTCAACGCCACGACTACACGTGACAACTTTATTTGGCACTATATTATTTGGAATGCACAAATCTATCTAAATCCATAATAAATACAAACAATTTATATTATCAGGGTACTTTAGAATATAGTTTTCAATTGGTATTGCATTTGAACTATATCTATCGATGTCTAACATTGGTGCCTATAATAGGACAATACTAATAAGAGCTGTGACTCCTTGTCAGTGTTGCAGCCTCTGAAACTTAAAAAAGTGCTTATTAGCTGCTAATTAGTGTTGCCCGGTTATAGCTAATTATTAAAATGGAAGTTTTATTTTGTTCTAAACCGTTAAACACCGATTTGGAGACTATTAACTATAATAATAGTATGTATAGATATACATTTAAAGTGGTAAATTTGCCAAAAATGAAAATGATTGGCCAAATACATTAACTTGAAGTAGGTAAGTATACTATAAAAACAGATATGTCATTGTACAGTATGTTGGGTAAATTGATTTAACTATACGGATATAAAATATTGCTCCTCTACGCACTACAGAAAGCAGTGTTTTATATAAATTGGTTTATTGAAACTAATAGTAGTTCTATAGATCTTATAGAGAAACTCACAAAAACTCTACGGGAGAAATTTTCCAAAAATTTCTAACATATTCCTACCGCACAAATGTTATAGAGAAATATTTTATTGTTACATCATCGCCATTTATTTACTATCTATTTATTGTTTTGCAAACTATAAATTCCGTCGCATTATTGTTTGTGTAGCATTATTATGTAAAATTCAACAATTTTAACACTATTTTAGAATTTTATTTATTACACATAATTTTATTTATTGGAACGATTTTCATAAGTGACAATACCTACGATACAAGAAGGGATTTATTAGAAGCACTCTAGGAACTTACTAACAACGCCAAAATCTCTCTATCTAGGACATGAAAGGGACAAAGTATGATATTATTTTTAAAAACAGCAAACAGTCTTTATATTTGGCAGAATTATTAGAAAGTACTAACGACATTTACAGTGTTGTAACCGTATTTAGTATCACTATACGGTGCACATTCTACGTCTGTACTTAATTCAATCTGAATGCAATTTTGTTTTATAATATTCGTATTTCACGATACTAAGTATTGTTTTTCACATTTACAAAGAGATAATTAAATTTCATGGTAAATATGACGTTTAGTTAACTTTATATACCTATTTAATCTTATCTAAGATACAAATAAAACATGATTTTACGATCGAAAACTTTATAATATCTTTTATAAACTCTTTTTAAGGCGATTACTTGCAATGTTGTGTTTACCTACATCATCGATACGAATTAATTTATTTGTATTACCTATACTTCTCTCATCAAGATTTAACCTTTATAAACATTTCATAAGTTTTTGCACCGCGCTTGATACATATACAAACATCATTTTGAAATTAACGATAAATAACTTAACTTAAGTGATGTCTTTGAATCAAACAAATAACATATATCGAAATATTCGACCAGAGTCAAATTCTTTTATAGTCACATATAAAGAAAACTTACGCAATCAATCTATTGTGTTCTGATATTTTCAAATATCTTCGTGATAATAAATTAAAAAAAGATCCTGGGAACACATATCTATTTTTTATCTATATATCTCTCTAACGTCAATGAATTCCGAATACCTGTGTCGCTACTAACTTCAAATCTATGCTTAACTATACCGTCCTCTTTTCTTTTAACCTTCGCGAATTTCTTAATGTTGCACGCTTTTAAGAAATAGAAAAGCAAATGTAAAACCATTTGCGCTATTAAATCCAACATCAACACCAATTTGAAAGTGCGGAACTGTCTGTCATCACTCGTGTTGAGAACATCGGTGGTATTCACGATACACTGTTCTCTGCTCGGTTCCGCGGCACCGCGTGTGTTCAGTGTTCGCGCCGCCATGGGGGCGGTAGCGCGGTTCGGAGATCGCTAGGTTTGTTTCAGCCAGTGCGCAGGCACCCACTGTGGCTCACGCTCCAAACTATTTATCTCGTTCAGCAGCTGCTGATAGGCACGTTGTGTGTCGTTATTTATAATTATCATGTCGAATAAATGGCCCCATCTTAGTTCCATGTCTCTCGCTGTTGCTATTATTTCTTTCAACTCCTCTTCCTGGAAAAAAAAACAATTGTTTGGTGAGTCTCGGAACAAGCTCACAGTCAAATTAATTATCAATTTGTTTCAGGCAACAACGAATTATAGAACGTACAAAAAGTTTGGCCCATACAAATACATTTAACAATACACCTTTAACAATAACAATTACTTAAGACTCAAAATTCATTTATTATATTTAGGCATCGAGAACGCACTTTTGAATGTCAGTAACGCTAAAATAGTCAGACTCTTGCACCGCGCTCGGAAAAGAATGAAAGCTTCGATGTGGCAACCAACCGGCAAAAAACTCGAGGCCATTCTTTTCACTACTTTTTAACATATAATATCATTGCCCCCGACGCAAAAACGGGTGTTATAAGTTTTTCATGTCTACGATTCTGTAGCATTGTAGCTCCTAAACAAATGGATCGATTTTGATGCAGTATTTTCGTTTGAAAGCTGACGTGATATGATTGGTTTTTGTTTTAATTTCATACATTTGATATATAGTATTCATATCAAATTTATTACGATAAGTTCAGGCATTTCAAGTGTGGGTGTTTACTCAAAATCCAGGCCGTCCAGTCAACTCCTTGCAAAGTCTTTGATTAGCTGGCATATTTCGACAATATAACCTCAGTTAATTGAAGGCTTTTAACTTGCCACCAAGTTCAGTAGAGTAAAGGTCGAAACATCTCACGTATTAGAAAAATTATTAAGCTTTCCCAGCATTAGATAATACACCAAAAAGCTGAAATAAATATTTTTTCATTTTCATTTTCATTTTTCATTTACCTTGAAAGCTTCGGCGTTCCTGATTTTCTTTTGCCTGAGCTTTTCCAAGCTAGGCGGTGCTACGAAAACGGTATATGGTTTCAAGTCAGAATTCCTGAGGATCTTTAGCGATTGAGGATGTAAATTCAGTACACAAATCTTCCCAGAGTTCACAACTTCTCGTATTGCTTCTAAAGATGTGCCTGTAAATTGAGATGAAACACGAATTAATGGATGACAATTTGAAGACAGCAAATTTTTTTTTTTAAATCATTTCTGTGAGGTATTGATGTTATATGCAATACTTTACTATTGTACAAATTATTACATTACTTATATTGGATTAAAGATAACAATACACACATCAGTACCTATAGATGGATTGGCTCTTAAAGCACTACAAATACACAAATTGCAACTTCGAAAATTATATTTAAAAATCATTACTCGCTCACATTTTTAGCTAAGCGTTCAATTTCAATAGCTAGTAGTCAAAATGCGGTTATGTATAATTGTCTAGAAGATTTGTATGTTCAAAATATGGTTTCAAAAAAAATATACTAATATCTTCCAGAGTACGAATAATACTTCTAAAAAATTTTAATTGTTGGTTAGGTACTCAAGAAACAGGATCAGAATTTACACGAACATATTTTGCAAAATTCCTCCGGTCGCCTCGTGACCTTCGCGTGACCTCAGCTGGCTAGTCCACGCCACTCCCGCCCGCTCATTCGTACTAGTATGTATTCTATCTGATCTATGATTCGGACCGTGACCACTATCAACGGCGGACCTATGCTTGATTGCGCTAAACTCTCCCATACATTCTTAGGTTATTTTACAGATAAGTCGTGTATTTGTCTAAATTATCGGCCTCGCCTTAAAGTAAGTTTGTGCCGCTGATGGTGTCTGCATATATCTGCGCAGTAGCTATTTTTAAGTCGCTATTAACTGGCCTTAACAATAATAATAATTATAAATAATAATAGAATATAGTAATATAGAAAAGGATAGCTATTATGTTTAGACTTGCGCTCGAAATACGCGTCGTAACGATAATTACTATAATTGACTTAATTTTGCCGCCTCAGTTTCCGCGCGCTTGTGCGACATCTACGTCTTATAAACATACAATATCATTGGGCCTTATTAAATTGTACAACTGGCTCGCTCATTCGCCTACGTTAGTAGCATCTTCCTATCTCGCTTACTCTGTTCGATGACTAACTGCTTTACCGGTACCTGCGCAAGCTTTCGCAGAGTCCAACTTTAAAGCCACAAAATTATTTTTCGCCTGCTATACTGTTGGGTACGTCAGCGGATACATATTATGTCCATATCACATACACAGTCACGCTTTTTTGCATCGGGGTAAGCAAACTATATCCTTCTACTTGCGTATATTGTAAGTAAAAATAATATATCTTACCATAATATGCTTTTTCGTACTCTCCGTGTTCGACGAATTTCCGATTAAGAATGTCTGACTCGAACTGCGTTCGCGATATGAAGTGATAGTCTTGTCCGGGAACTTCGTGGTCTTTTCGTGGCCGAGACGTGTCTGTAAACATTGCAGATGCCAGAATAAAGATTAAGGAACCACTTAGTAGGTGTTGGTAGTAACCAGGAAGACAAGCATATACAGCATAGTATATTTTTCTGTTGATTATGACCATTTTTCTTTATGATGAAATTGGTGTTTTAGATGTTCTGGCCATTTATTTGAAATCATGATAGATTTTTTGGGTACTTAAAACTCATATAATTAATAATAACAATATAATAATATGGGACAACATTCACACAAGGTCTTCAGGTAACCTGATGACTGATATATACTTATATATATACTTACATACATATACACACCCAGACACAGGACAAACAGACATGTTCATACACACAAATGTTTGACCTGTCCGGGAATCGAACTCGGGACCAGCGGCTCAGAAGGCAAAGTGCTACCAACTGCGCCAACTGGCCAGTCAAAAAAATTATTATGTAAATGGTCATAAACCTGAAGGAAATAGTTCTGTTACTTAACAGGATCGATATTATTTGGTAATAATTCATTAGACATTTAATGTGAACAGGCTCTAAACTAAAGAATACTGCCTGAATATACTGTGTATTTGGTGACTGGTTTTCGAACCTACAACTATATACCCGTATCCTAACTTGTAGACTAATATCTCACTTCGATAGTTAGTGATGATGGGTCGAAGTTGGAATCAACTTTAATTTGACTTTGACTTGCTTTGAAGAACAATCTAAAGATTTTGCATGCCTCAATGGAGTCTCCTCGTTGCCTTTTTTTCAGTTAATGCGATTAAGGGGCCGCATACTCGCAAATGGGCTGAATTTGAATGGAATTACAGTCTATACAGTTTACAGCAACCAAAAAATTGACATTAAACTCGATTATTTCGTTATTATATTTGTATAAAACACGGGAATGACTCACGTAATAAATCTAATAAATCTGAGTGTTCCGACTATAGTTTCAACCACGTTCGGTGGTCTTTTTCAAGGAGAACAGGGGGCGGTCGCGGTCGCGGTTCGCCTAGTATTATTACCTATTATTGAGACGAATCTGACGCAGCTTATACAAGAATTGCTCATTTGGAGCTAGGATGAAGTAGGCATGAAGAAGGGAACTCACGCGGCACCGCTGCGGCGAACCGCGAGCCGTCTTCCATGAGCCGCTGACGCAGCTCGTGCCGGCCGATGTTGGGCGGGCCAATGAGCACGATGGGCCTCTTGTGCGACGCGCGCGGGTAGTACAGCGCCACCTCTTCGTACGTCAGGATCTCCTCCTGCTCCACCTCTGCAACCACGATCGCAATGCCTACATTTCAACATTAGCGGAGCTCTCTTCGGGAATATCACATTTATTGATTATCATACAAATTTGAAAAAAAGAGCCGATTCAGTAACTGTTTTGTTTTTCGGTTTCAAAAAAGATTGCGATCAGTCTATAACTAACTATCTAAGAACCGCATTAGGCTTCCGTGATATTCTGGCACGATCATAGCTTCCAGATAAACTACAAATGAATTCTATGTTGGTCGGAGAGAAATTTCCGAAAAAAATATGACGTTAGTCCTAGCCGGTTCTTGGATAATAATGGTCTACCGCATGCATCTTAAACTGCCTTCTTGTGTCATGCTTTATCTTCACAAAAATAATCCAAATTGTGATAACTTAATATGTATATATTAATTATGTATATATACATAATTAATATATACATATATATATATTAATTTATTTTCAAAAATAATTTTATATACTTATTTCTCAAGACCTACCATTCTACTCTTCTTCTGGTTCTTATCGCACACAAGGTGAAGTCAACAAAACATGTTTCTCTCCTATATCTTTTCTTCTCTGTTCTATCATTACTGATCTCAATGCTCACACCTTTTATAATCATTATTCACGCAGTTCATCTATAACATCTTACGCCTTCTTCAACCTCCAAATCCATCTACATTGATACAATAGAACACAACAAGACACCCACTTCCTTCCCCACCACAATCCTGAATCCATTCCTGTCACGACAGGTCTCACTATCGACTTTTAAACTTTCCATGAGTATTCCGGGAAGCATTTAATATGGGTGTCTACACACACTTCACCCACTGTTAGTGCAAGTTACTTGAAAAGAGAGACACAGACGCGTGTCGAATTGACCTAGAGTGCCTAATTTAAAATCTTGATGCCGATTTTGAAAACGATGTGTGATCGGAGGCTTTTGGTATACATTTATGAATTACCACATCAACTTTTTAACTTTTCATTTTTGATTCAGGCGTTATTTTGCATAGTTCCATATTAGTCGAAAAAAAAACTTTTAATTTAATATTTTTTCCCAAACTCATTATATTTTGGAATACTGGAATACGAAACTACTGAAATTACATACACACATAGGTGGACTACTGACCGTCGCCACCCGAGGTAGAATAAAGGGGGTATCCCGCTTCGCTGGTAGCTTTCTTTCCCTTCTTTTTCCTCGGCGGCTTCTTGGCGCAGAGCAAGGTGCCACCCTTGCGCGGCTTATCCCGCGCCGCCACCTCGCCGGCCAACGTCAGTTTCATCGACTCTCGCCTAAAAGGATAGTAAAGAAGATAAAAATACATTCTACAAGATAATTCCGCACATCTTATAATAATATTTAAGTGTCTTCTATGAATTATAATGAAGATATTACGATCCGGGAAAATTAAGTGTTTTGGTAAATAAGAGAAGATTTCGCCAATCTGTTAATCAAAAATGTATAAATGTGACAGTAAAATTGTAGAATTACTATATATAATGTTTATATAACAGTAGTTCTATAAGACGTATAATCTAAATAGAAAACATGCAACTTGAAACTCACGCAACACTTTCCCCAGATAGTCTTTCGTAATATGGTCTAAATGTTGATCGACTGCCGTGATCCGGCCAAAGTTGCTAAGACGTCCGGCCTAAGTTTGGATGGATTTGGATGAAATTTGGTATGTAGATACGTAGATAGTCCCGGAATAACACATATGATACTTTTCATCATCATTAATCATTCACAGTCATGCGCGCGCATCCACCGGCGGTGAGCGTGTTTTAAACAGCGTATTGCGAAGCGAAGTTTTGCAAAAATGTCGAACGTTTTAAAATGTACACAATGTAACCTCATAGTTAATGAGTTACTCTCGTATGTGCAGAACAATGTGACCGTAAGTGACGAAGATACGTTAGTTCGTGTGTGTGTCGGCTTTCGAGGCCACTGAAATCAAAATCGCTGCTTTTTGAAGTGATTCCTACGGACAGGCGTAAAATTGTTCGTAAAAATTCGGGCAAAAAAAAACGCGACTTGAACGATATTATGAATATTTTTAAGACTATTGAGCCCAACGTAATTCCAATTTTTGTAGCAAAAGACTTAGACAAGTTACCACCGATTACGTTTGACCATCTAGATTGCACGAAGTTACTCAAAGATTAATCACCACCACGCGGGTAAAACGGCAGGGCCGCAGCTAGTTATAAATATTTACTTTTTAAAGAAGGTAACAGGAGCCTAAGGTTAACACCAATATATTAATTATATACTGATAAAAACTTCCCATTCTTTTAATGCATAATAGTGATAGATTATTTATTGGATAAACAGTTTCGCATCTGCCTAATTTTCTCCCTTTATAGTAGACGTGGGGGTCAGATGACCGGACTAAGATCGCAGGAAGAACCTGGATGCGGGCCGCTTACAACCGTTCCTTATGGAGATCAATGGGGGAGGTGTATGTCCAGCAGTAAACGTCTTATAGCTGAGATGATGTTGGCGATGACAGTAGTCGCTCACTGACTTACAACTTTCGCATCTTCCTATCTCGCTCGCTCTGGTGACAAACTGATTTACCGCCCACATGCGCGAATTTTCAATGTCAAAACCGTTTAGCGCAGAAATCATTTCAGTTCTGTACTTACTGGTGTTGGAAGGCCTGGCTAGGTATTAGACCAGCAAGCGTCTGGTCTTCTTCCCCCTCGCGGAACGCTTGCCACCAGTTCGGGTCTTCACGGCTTATCACATGCAATACATCTCCTTTTTGAAAACTAATACCTGGAAAAATGAATAACTCAAATTAGTAACACAATGCTAACTTTTTTATTATTATTTAATATTACCCACCTTAATTATGGTACTCATAAAAAGATAAGGAGTTGTAGTTGTGTCTATTAAGTATAGAGACATGGTAGGTACCTATATGTCCAGCTTTGGACGTCTTATCAATGGTAAACAGAATTAAGGAAAAATACTTCTTTAAGCCGCTTCACATTCTTACTCTATGAGGCAAAGCGCGTGTCATTAAAAGAGTTTTGATACGGTATTCTTCTGACCTAGTTCCCGGCACGGTATGTAGACGTCGTCCTCGGGATCGTAGTCAAAGTGCGCGCGCACGTGCAGCACGCGGTGGTGCGGCGTGTGCAGGTGCGGGTGCGCGCGCATTGCACGTGCGCGCGGCGCTACTACCACGCTGAGCGTGCCCGATAGCGCACCCAGCACCTGGCACACCTCGTGCACTGACTTGCCGCGCATGCCCACGCCGTTCACCTCCAACAGCTGCACACACATACATAATTATATATACTACTTTCATCTATCCCATTAAAATATTATAAACGCGAAACATTATAAGAATTGATATACATATATATGGATGTTCGTTGATGCGGTGGGGCTGATGAGGTCAAAAGCTTATAAGGTCACAAATTGGATAGAATATGACCAAGAACACGTAGGACACATATTTATTTCTTAAACCTCTAAACTAGAGTCACAGTACTACTAGATATTGATTTCAAACAGTAAAAACATAAAAAGGAGATTGTAGAACAATTGAAATGAAAGAATCAACAGTTTCAAACTTATGTAGAAAACTAGAAAACAAATTTTGTAACTTAACTTTTTTTGTTTTTCATCTCACTCATACATCCCCATACTATAGGATTCCCTGTATCGCAGGCATGGACAAACACATGTCACAGCACACAAACATCTATACTCATCGCACAAATGTTGTCGCCCCTGCCGAGATTCGAACCCAGGGCCCCGGAGACACAGAAGTCATGTCACTGAGCACTGAGACACGGGGACAGTCAGTCATTAACATTATTGGTATTTTCATACATTTTTTTATTAGGAAACAACGACGGAGCTAAACTTAAAGTCATGGATTAAACTGCAATAGGTAGGGACAAGTATGGTTAGAAGTGAATTGTATCTCACCTCGTCTCCTTCGTGTAATAACCCTGATTTCTCCGCAGCGCCTCCTCTCACTATCCTACCGATAATGACAGCTTCGCCTTCGTTTCTTACTGTAGCACCTGGAACGCAAAGAACACATTTATAAACCCTATTACTTATATCCAATTATATTTAAAAAAAAAAAAAATTTAAAAAAATGTATATGATAATATCGCAATAAATAATAGAAATATATAAAAATAAAATCTCGGTAGATTTTTTTTTCTCACACTCACACCCCCGCACTAGGATACCCTGTGTCGCGGGAGGCATAGACACACACAGTCACATTACACAAACATCCAAGACCCGAGAACAAACATCTTTTTGCTCATCACAGAAATGTTTGCCCCGGCTGGGATTCGAACGCTATTCACGCTTCCAAAGTCAGTGTCGCTAACCACTGACCCACGACGACCTTCAAAATGTATGTCTGTTATGTATCGAGAGATATCAGTGTAAATGTTACAAAGTTCTAGTTTTATATGAAGTAGGTACATAATATAGAAAATAGAAAAAAATTTGGGCTCGCTACCAATTGGTGGCGAGTCAGAGCATTTGAGCTACCTAGGTAGGCTGGCGACGGCTATTGGATTGCTCTAATATTACCCCCTTACTTATAAACGTTAAATAAGCTGCGAATAGTAATTCAGTGTTTTGTTCCGTTCTTTCAACGTCAAACTGTCATATAAGCGACAAAGACAAAACACTGAATAACTATTCAGAGGTTATTCAACGTTTATAAGTAAGGGGGTTATTGTTTTAGCTGTAGTGTTGTTATTAGTTATTAGTTTTTTACTTTAGTAAAGGCTCATGAAACAAATATATCGGCAGGATATATTATATTATAACGCGACGACTTAATTTACCTACATCTCCAGCATTTTATTAAAAGATCTTAATTTAGTATTATCATTCATATAGGTTTGTCACATATTTGTTATATGTTGTTTTCAAGTATAAAATAGTTAGTAAAAATGTCATGTAAAAAGGCAACATGGGGCTCTATTTTCTTAAATATATAAACCTATGATCTTTTTGTTCTATATCCTTTCTACTAATATTATAAATGCTAAAGTTTGTGTGTATGTATGTAAGTGTGCATGTTTGTTACCTCTTCACGCTCAAACGGCCACACCGATTTTGATGAAATTTGGTATGGAGATAGCCTATACTCTGGATTAACACATAGGCTTTAGGTACTTTTATCCCGGAAAAAGTATAGTTCCCGTGGGATAGTTGAGGTAGCGGGAAAACCATAATCCGCTACCAGTAATTCAATAATCCGAACATTCTGATAATCCGGCACCCCCGAGTCTAGGTTTAGTGAGACTCTACTGTATTTGAATCACATAACGCTAGTGACTCTATTGTTGTTTGATACAACTACATTTGATACATTTACTAAAACTTGCGTACATTATGCGCATAGAAATATGCTTTCCTTTTTCTATGTGTGGGTATTCTTTGTGGTTTTGTATAGTCAATGATGTTTTACTAAAGATGAGGTATATCCATACTGCGCGGTGCTCAGATTTTGTTCCTTTACGACATAAACATGCTTACTGCGACAGATAATACGGTACAAATAATATAGAAAGGATAGCTATATGTTTAGACTTGCGCTTGAAATACGCGTCGTAATCAAAATTACTACAATTGACTTAATTTTGCCGCCTCAGTTTCCGCGCGCTTGTGCGACATCTACCTCATATAAACATATAATATCATTGTGTATAGTAGTAAAAACTGACACGGTTAGTTCTAGACTTATTATTTATATATGCATATTATTATATATGCAATATATTATTATATTGCACGAGAATGTTAAAATTGGTTAAAAGTGGGACAGTTATCTCACCAAGTGGTTCATTAGTCTTTTCTATTTTGATGATTTTGATGTGCTCCCCGGGGTCGTCGGGCGCCGCCAGACTTTTGTCGTTATCTTTGTGATTAAGGCTGTTGCCAGTCTGGAAAGAAAAAAAAAACACCATGTTATAAATTTTAGTTTTTTATGCTTTTTAGAACTCGTAGCTTTGGACCACTAAGTTTTTAACAGATAAATAACTAAAATAGTCCAGTCTTAGTGAATAGATACTTTATAGGCGTGCGTGCTACATCTTAGACTGCATCATCACTTAACATCAGGTGAAACAGTTCTCAAAATCAAGCTTATAATATTAAACAAATAAGTCTTGCTGTGAGACAGCATGAAAATACGAATTTTGCATGATGGTAGGGGTACTTTCGAATACCCTTCTGGCCAACTATTACCCTCAAGTTTGAAAAACTGTCAGCACATAGTGTGTTCAGGCAGCAGTCCTTGAGAGCCAGTGAGCATTCTAGGTCTAGCGTGATAACATCTTCGACCACATCTTCACTGACCATCAAGTGAGATAGTGGTCAAACGCTAGATCTATACAGTATAAAAATAATCATATTTCGAGAAGATATCTTACTAGTTCTCATGGATATATGCGTGAATGTCCATTTGGAGTTATGTTTGATAGTGTGCTTACCTTATGCCTCTTCCCTCGGTTGAAACATGCAGGGTCTAACAACGCTGCCGCTTGGTCGTGGGCTTGAATGAGGCTCTCTAACTCTAACCCTCCCAGTATCGAGAGGAGTTCTGCTGCAACAGCCGAGTTCTCCCCTGCCGTCGTCGTGTGAGCGCCGAGCACGTCCATGCACTGTGTGGAAAGAAGTAGTGTTTAATTAGCATAACGTCACAACGTTTCATTTTCATCTGACAGCAGGAGACTCCAAAGCCTGCAGCACCGACGTGTAGTCGCTAGTTTATCGGTTTTTATCGGATACATTTCGAGGAGTGCGCTCTGGAGTTGCATAATTTGATTCCGCCATCCCCATTCCATCTTAGGACGACCAGACGGACGGCTATGCGACATCCATACATGGTGGAAGTTCCAGCCTGTCGCACGAAGCGTTTTAGTTCTACATTCTTAGTGCGTACAGATAACGAATGGAACTCATTGCCTAAATCTGTATTTCCGCAAAAATACGACCTGGGTATCTTCAAGTCACGAGTGAATAGGTATCTTCTAGGCAGGTGTGCTTCATCGTAGACCGCATCATCACTTAACATCAGGTGAGATAGTAGTCCAACGCCTGCCTATTCCTAATAAAAAAAGAAGAAAATAATAGAATTTGCAAATAAGTATCCGCAATAATTAGCCATTTTATGTATGTTTTTCAGCTCTCAAGTAATTTGAAACAGAGTCAAGGGACTGCTGGAAACATATCCTGATCCTCATTCATTATGAAAAATCCAAGCTATTCAGTATGAAGCTAGGTGTATATAAAGGTATATTAGGTCAGGTACTGTTGGAATACCGTACTCACGTCTTTGAGTCTGTCGGTGGCCCGCGGAGTGACGGGCGGCGCCAGGCCGGGGCGCTTGTGTCGCACGGCGGTGAGCAGCGCGGCGCGGGTGGCCAGCGCCGTGCGCAGCGCCGGGGACAGCAGCGCGCCAGCAGCACCCCCCACCCGCGCCGCCAGCGCCGTCTCCCCGCTGGCGCCCAGCGCCTTCTGGATCCGGGTCAGAGCTGCACATACCTCCTGGTAATCTGGAATTTACAGAAGAAGTTTCATGAAGTTCTAAAACTGAAATCTATAAACTTAATACTTATTATCCTGAACTTAACACTATTAATATGTTTAGTATAAAATTATTAAGGTACATTCAGTATGAAATAAGGCTGTTTGTTTTCCATGTAAATTGAAATAAAACAAAATTTGTAGCAGGGTTCAAGCAAATAATTATAGCTGTTTTATTAGTTTATTTGCTTGGTATGATTTTACTTTGTATGTTTTTGCTACGAATAAGTTTTACTCTTTTATATTCTGTTCTTCAATAATATTAATGGACAGTGTAGCCTTCTCAGTTGTCTCATGTGCCGCTGCTATCACGCGAAACGACGAGTTTCGCGCCAAACTTTCAACTTATGCTGACAACTTGACACAGAACATGAAGACATACATCACACACTGGCTAATTAAATGCATATGAAATGCGGATCCAGAAATAAGAACACAAGGTCACCGTTTCCTTCTTTTGAGGGCTTAACACTAGGACGATTGAATCATTCATCCAAGGCTTAACAGGTGCAGATGTCATTACAGACGCTCGCTGGTGTTTACAGGCCGAAGGGACGAGACAAATGTATGTATGTTTTTTTTATCACATATACAAATATGGATGCTTGTTGATTTCAAATATTACAAAAATGTACTTTACAGATGACCTTAATGAATTACGGACTCAAAAAAGGAATACAAATCACATTTTTATACTCGTTTTTTTTTTCTTCTTTTCTCTTTCTTTGTGTTCTTCCTTTCCGTAAGACACAGTTCAAGTGCATTTGTCGTTTCTTGACAAAGGAAAAATATGATCGCACGAAAATATCTATTAGCTAATTAAATCAAAATTTTGTTCAATCAGAATTAACCTTCATGAGCTGTTCTCATAATTGTTATTTTTTTAAGTTTATTAGACATGAAGGACTTTCAACAATGTAAGCTGAAAAGGCTCTAAATTATCTATTTAGAAATGGTACAGCCTTAATTTCATGTTTACAATGTACTTCCACAACTCACAAGGACTTGACAAACTCAATTCGTTTTAAAACATGGACATCGTATGTATACAAATTGCAAAATTGTGACTGTTAAATTTGCAAACAATGGGAATGTCATTCATACTTTGCTCCATGTCTCCTGATTACGAGCAGTTCAACTTTCGTAACTTTTACAATTTCTTCAGACGCAGAGTTTCAAGTACCTGGTTCGAAACGGTGGTTTTATCTAAAATAAGTTATTTCGTGCCAACTAAAACTATACCCGCCAATGAATAAAACTTGTCTGATATTAGAGATAACTTTGTGCAAAGTTATACGAATTTGAGTTTTGGCTCAATTAGAATAAGAGCTTCATATATATTTCAAAGAATTTCAGCTTGATTAGGTACTTATTAAAATATTAGTTAGTAAAATTACGACCAATTTCTACGTAGATGGCCTTTTATTAATTTATTCATTTGTCTCGTTTTAGAGGACTTGTGCAACAAATATAGATATATATATTTCTAAACGATCCTTTTAGCACTATCCCGTAATGAAGGTCGGTATCCCTGTTACTAATACTTTAATATGTCTATGTAATACCTGACAGTAGGTCGATGGGAGAGCGCTGGGAGCCGGCTGTCCTACTTTCCACCTAACATAAAAGCAGTGTATGGAACTAGTGAATCGTGAACTGTAACTAATGCGGTTACCAGCTACCACCTGCACAACGCAATTTTAATCAAACAGCTGCCCGTATCTATTTCTAGCCTCAACATAATATTGTTTCCTACTTAATACACATTTTGGAATAAAAAAAACAATTCACAAATAATGGAACCGACTTCAACACTCAAAAGTGTCAAATAACGTATGGAGGTCGGTACCATGAGCACAATATTTTTCCGCTGCTGCCTGAACACACTATGTTTTTCGTGACAGTTGTTCAAACTTGAGGGTGGTAGCTTGCCGGGCGGGTACTCGGAAGTACTTTGCTGGAAGTTTGATAAAGGTCATCGGAAGCTCAAGCCGTTTATGGGATCGACTCAGCGTCGGTCAGTTTGACAGCCGACGCTTCCACATCTGAGCTATCATCGCTTCAAACGCAAACACAGGCGAATAAAATCTGCATCGGAAACTACTCCAAGAAGACCACGGCCATTTTGTCAATACTACTCAACAAACTTTTGAGAAAAAGACCTTCATAGGTTAAAAAACATCAAATGTTATTGCCTTACCAATAACAGCGTACAGCTGGATAGATTCATCACTCGTGTCCTCTTCGTACGCGTCGTTGACAAAGGCAGTTCCGGAGGACGGTGGCGTCGTCTCCAGGGCCTGTAACTTGGCGGAGCCCCGCAGCGATGCTCTAAGGAACTCATTCTGCTGTGCGATCCGCTCTTCAGCCTCTTTCCGTTGCCGAAGTTGTTCCTGTGAAAGGAAGCCAAGGTTAGGAAAGTCGTCATCGGTTTTGGGAAACTTTTACAACCTTTTGACTTTTTTAGGGAGTTTGTTTGAACTGATATGGCTGGAACAAAGATTATTTTGTATTTGATTTAAATACTATCTTAAACAACCTAATAGAAAAAAAAAACTCTGAAGAGTTTGTAGAAGCGCGCCTAGCGAACAGTGCAAAGTGATCTTTATTGATTATTCGGTAACGTTGGTGGCCCATAAATTAAAACAACGAGCTGGCTTCTAGCCTATAAGTAAAAAAACATTGGCAACCTTGGTGGATTATGGTCAGTACAGATTTTTAAATTATAACCCCTTTATTAATAAACATTGATTAAGCTGCGAATGGTAATTCAGTGTTTGTTTCGTTCCTTCAACGTCAAACTGGCATGTAAGCGATAAAGACAAAACACTGAATAACTATTCAGAGGTTATGCAACGTTTATTAATAAGGGAGTAAGAGTAAAGCCAATACCTGAGCAGTGTGAATATAATTAATAAATAATGGAGTCATAAGATATAAAATGTATATAAGTAGTGCCTATTTGAGTCTGAAAACTATCGCGAGTTTCTTCCATAATTGTAATGTAACAAACCGACTAGGACTCACGTGGTAAACACTGGAAAATTACTCTCCGACCAGTTTCGAACCGACATTACAAGTAGTGCCTAGTTTGGGACCTGAAGACCTTGTGTGAATGTTGCCATATTATTATTATTATTAAAATAGTACTGCAGACTGACAGAGTTGGTTTTGTCTTCACGGTTAAAAGTTAAGAATTAACGACGAAGACAAAGCCAGCTCCGTTTTGCTCTATACGTTTTTATATGCCGTAGTTACAACGGTGTAACCACAGAGCAATGTGTGTATATCAAGGTTTCAACTTAAAACATTATCTCGATCTATCGCAAAGCCTTGCTAAATTCCCCAAGAATGTTTTAGCTAAAGTGAACACACCTCTACAGGACCGACAAAGGTCACCCACTACGTTCATCCTAAACTATTTGAAGCAAACCCAAGTTAATTTAACTAAGTGTTAGAACTATGCGAGTTCTTCAACTTTGTCGGGAACTGTGCTCAGTAAATAGACCGACCTCTATGTTCAGTTCACACAAACAATTTGGACCAATCTGTTCGGTTAGGGTTGGGGAAGATACAAAGATGGATGCCTACACTGTAGAATCAGTATAATTTCCATACAACTATATGAAGCCTTAGCATGTTTTTTTAATAGTCCGATGCATTTGTTAAAATAAAATACTAATAACTAATTACAATACTACAGCTACTACAAACACATTTGAGCAATCCATTAGCTATTGTCAGCCTATAGATAGATAACTCAAATGCTCTAACCAGTTGACAGCGTACCCAAAAAATATAAATGAGTTGAAAATGCATTGATGATGATATCACTAGTGACTTCTCGGCTTGAGCTATTCCGTGCATTATGGGACATGTGAAATCGTCGTTTAATTCCTTTCGATCAATGACTTATTAGCATAATGATCGACGATCTTCTGGACCAGTATGACCATCGTGGATGGAATAAGCTATAAGTACTAGAAATGGCTATAAATCATAACCTCGGATCTTACAGCTGTTTCTCTTTTTGTGTACATGGAATTTTAACATATGAAGATGATTGCCTTCACTGTGAAAGAAATACCTAAGTTTTTAGGGATTCGCTTTTGAAGGAATTTAGTGTCCGTATGAAGCTGTACTATTTATAATGAGATATATGTCACCATAAAATATAAACCATACCATAAATTATGTTGTTACCTGTACGCTAATATAACATGTGATGAATTAATTTGTCCCAGCACTCTGCATTTCACAGCTGGATACTAAAATATGCAAACATATGCAAATATACAATCTGTTCGCTTCAACGTAAATGGGAGGTAAAAGTACTTTAAGGTCAGATAACCTCAGAGTATAGAGAAAGCCTTTCACATTTTAACGGTGTCACAATGTCTAATTGTTGGAAAGATTGCATAGAAAGTCAACATATGCATTAAACATACAAAAAGGCGTAGGCAGAATTAAGATTCTTAACTCCACATCCTTAAAAAGTATATAATCAACAACACTCTGTATGACCTAGAACCACAAGCTAACTAATTATTTATCCGTTATCAGTATTTCAGGAAACCGTGTCTGACTTTCCTAATGTTGTGTATATAATTATATACTTTATTTATCTAAACAATATATGCATATGTTTTATTCTAAAGTATGATACTGTTTCTTTTACACTTTTAGTACAGTTTTATTCTGTTTTTGTTCAATTATGTTTGTACACCTTGTAGCTTTAAAAGTGAAACTGGTAAACACGGGGCTAGCATTAGTTTTATAACTAAGAGAGGGCGCTGTCTGATAAAACATAGGTTCGAAATCTAGATACCCAAAATGTACAAATTTCTAGCCCTTTAAGCTGTTAAACTCTATTTATAAGTGAAACATTTTTTCCTGAATATATTTTTTTATTTATTTATATATACACTATATTATATATACAGTACACTATATTTATATATACACAATATTTTATATTTAGAAGCGATAAAAGCTCTGAAAGGGAGCGTCGGCTGTCAAACTGACGGACACTGGTTGGATCCCCAACAACAGCTTGAGCTTCCGGTGAAGGTAAAACCGTTGTCGAATTCCAGAATGGTGGAGTACTTCGAGCATCCACCTGGCTAGCCTGGTAGCTAGCCAGGCGGATACTAGAAAGTACTCAACCATTCATTTACCCACCAATCACCACCTTCAAGTTTGAAAATCTGTCACCAAACTCGTAGTATGTTCCGGCAGCAGTCCTTGAAATCCAGTGAGCATTCTAGGTCTAGCGTCATAACATCTTCGACCACATGGTCACTGATCATCAAGTGAGATAGGGGTCAAACAGCAGACCTATGCAGTATAAAAAATATATGTACCTACCTATCAGGACAACCTTTAAAACACATCGCTGGTCCAAAAGTAAGTTTCCTACTGTCATGGGAAATGAATAGAATTATACGTACTATGTTAATAGATCGAATCAAAAAGTAATGCCTGATCTGATATCTACTGTTTTAAAATCAAAAGTTTATATGCCAGATATATCATGATATGTTAATTATTGTAGTGTTTAGCTACAGCATTAAAGCTTAAGCAGACGTGAAAATATTAAATATTTTAAAACTACAATTAAAATACTCCTTAATACTATAAAAACATTTGCTTAAGAGCCTACTTGTTATATTGTTTTATGAAGAAATATCCTTAAAAAAATAAATTACACTTGGTAACTTGTTATAATAATATTATGAATATATAAAACACGGTAATTACGCAATTAAAGACGCAGAAATCATGTCACTGACACTGACCGCTGCATCACGGCGACCGTCGTATTAAGTATGAATGTATGTAAAGTAACTTATTTTATGGTTGGTTAATTTAATTAGCTTGACGGTCGCCGTGGCTCAATCGTCAGTGACATGGTTTCTCGTTTCTGGGTTAATAGGTTCGAATTCCGGCAGGGATAAACATTTATGTGGCAAGAAATGGATGTTTGTATGATGTGCTCGTATAAGTCCATTATCCATGCCTGTCACAGTATAGGGAATCTTAGTTGTGGACTGTGAAAATAAAATAAATAATAATTTAATTAAAGTTAGAGACGGTTTTATTCTAAAGTTAAGCCTGAATAACTATGTAATTATTTGTCAAGCAAGCATATGAAGGTGTTTACTACAAGTTATTGGATCAGAAAAAGAAGAATAAGAAAAAGTTTTCATGTGTCATGTTGGCTAGCCTGGCAAGGATTCAAAATTCGAAATACGAGCATAAGTATAACATTCGTTATGGACTGAGCAACGCAATAACTTTGTAGATTGTTTAATTCTCTTTGTCTGGCTCAGAAATGGGAACAATCTTTGTATCAAATGAACAGTTCACGAAAAATTGTCACGCGTTTTATGAAGACAATACACTGCAGCGTAAGATTATGAGAATATCAAGAAGAATCGAGATATGTATGCTTTTGTTATCAACTTCAATATTGTTCCATTTATAACAAGCACTGGAATATATTTCTTGTTTATATAAATACCTAGCTGTTAGTGTACGTAAAAATCTAAATACGGCGACTTACGAAAGCATCCGACCGTTAATTATAGATAAAGGATTTCAAATAAATATTTACTTTCATCCTTGCGACATTAGAGAGGTTAAGATCTTACAGCCTACGCGACTGGATAGAGGTATAGTCAAATGAGCTGTCACTGCCTTCGTTTTAACACGCGAGTGCCAAAGACATTGACCTATCAAGAAAAAATATACATGCCACCTGTTAACCGCCATATTGGTTTAAGCAATATCATAAAACCTCTCTAGACAACAAAGTATCTAAAGTTGATTACACGCAAAACGCCAGTAATATTTGCCTAATAGCAGCACACTTGGAAATACCACTTCTCCATATATCTTAACTGGGCATAAAGGAGTAATAGCAGAGAGTAATAGCAATAGAGTAAGAGTAATAGCTGACATTACATTTGCGTTACAATGTGGACGGTGAACGTAGTCTCAGGTAAGGACTGGATGCGGGCTGCTTCCATCCGGTCGTGGAAATCAATGGGGAAGGCCTATGTCCAGCGGTGGACGTTCTATGGCTGAGATGATGATGATAATGAAACGTATGTTCATTATTTATATATTTTTCCTATTAAAAAAACTAATTTATATGTAATGGTTAGGTATGGATGTTTAAAAAACGCAGTATTGTAAAGGATTTTACCACATAAATGATACCTAGTACTTTTATACTGATAAACAAAGCAATCTGTGCGAAATTATTCCCTAACCATTCCAAAACATTCAAAAATGCACAACGTTATTGTTCAAGTTTTCACTTCTGCCGGCACTCCAGGAGTGCAACCCGTTGGTATTTTTTTCGTCTATTTCCCTTGTCGTACACTAAAAGTATATATAATATCATATACTATGTGAAAGGTTTGATACGGCGAACGTCTAAGTGACAGACCTCGAACTCTATCATCACTTCGAACATATACCTAACTATTTTAAACTGAGTTCTACCGCAAAGTATGACCAAGATCCGGTAAACCACATTCTACACATGGAATGTAACACAGGGAATCCCAGCGCACAATCGCAACCAAATACACGACACAATGAATACTGCCAAAACCTACTGTACAGTATTTACATCCAATACGCTTTATTAAAATAAAACACTAAGAACTAATTACAATACTGCAGCTACTACAATAATATTTGAGCAATCCACTAGCTATTGGTAGCCTATAGATAACTCAGATGTTGTAACCCGCTACCGGCTGGCAGCGTGCCCAGAATGCTAGCAGCATTGCCACGTTGAATTGCAATGCTGATTCGTTAAGCCAAATATGTGCCAGCATTTTGGTCAAGCGTCGCATCAATAACGCTCTGATAAATTTTGGAAAATCCGATGAGCTCCAGGTCCCCACGGGCCCAATGTCTCGACCCCAAAAGGTTCAAATATGTAACCACTACCTAGGTTAGCATATTTTCGCCGTTTCAATTGATCCGCCGAATAAGCCGCGGCGCCAGCCCTAACATGTGTCTCAGGAAGATGTGAAGGCGCCAAAGTGTCAACTATGCTAATTTTACATTAGTTTTACATACAATGCTTTTCATATTAAGAGCGACAGTACATTTTGTGGTAATAGATGAGGCGTTATCAGGGTCACCTACCGTTTTGTTTGTCATGACGCCACCACCCGTGGTCGCTCGACTGTTAACAAAGATAACAGCTACCTTTTTGATTACAAAGGCTTTCCGACTACAGTTTTTCAGACGAATTTGAGAAGTATTATAAAACAACTAGGTAGGAAATCGATAAAAATATTCAGTTGTCACCTGTGTTGCTAATGTTTTACAAATTCGTGTCATTGCAGATATTTAAAATTATTTGCTATTAAAAACTACAGTTTTACCTACAACGTAAACTAATAGAACACCTGGTCATTATCGTGTCAGCCATAGATCGTATACTGTTGGACATAGGATAATTTTTGCTGTGCAACGTGAATGGGTAATAATTATTGTCGCTAAAAGATAACGATATTCAAGACATACTCTAATAATAAGATAGAAAATAAAATTCGTGCTACATCCTAGACAACAGACTTAATTTATTGGTAACATTTTTTTGACGTGATAACGTTTTATAAATTGATGAATACCAGCAACACTCATGAAAAATAGTAACGTTCCGCGTAACGTTCCACCTGAGTTTTGTATTACATAAAATAATCAAAGTCAAAGTCAGTCAAAGTCAAAGTCATAAATGATTATGACGTTATCACGTAAATCTATCGTCCGTAAACCGACTTTACAGACAACAAATTTTTTTGTACTCCAATATCATCGAAGAATTTATTGAACAACCGATTTGTCATCTTCATAAATATATCTCAATACCATACGTTGGTTATCGTCAAACATACATCTGTATAAATGCTGACCCATGCAACCATTGAAACATTTCTGTCGGAAACTGTTAACAGACTTCGTTATATTGATATACGTTTTTCTCAGAACTAAATTAGAATAGATAGAACTAATAAATCTTGAAATAATCTTGAAAGATAACGAATTTCATGGTTGAATAGTTATTTGTATCAAAAACAGTACCTATTCAGTAAATTAAAATTAATTCATGATTCAATGTTTGGATGTGCGCCGGCCTTACTTCAGCGAGACTAATTAGCAATATCACACGGGATCGGCTTGATTAAATATTGTAAACAAACCCCTAATTATACAAAAACATTAACGCGAATTTTTAACTAATTGTTGTGTAAAATCGGTAGCTTTGCCCTTTAAATCTGAGGTACAATGGAAAACAAACACTGGAAGATCTTTTACCAGGTTATTGAGTAGCTACTCTTTAGAAACTAAAAAGATTACATTTTATTTTGTTTGAAACAGTGCTTAATTTGTGGCCAAAGTGTGAAAAACTAGGTCACGTTTTTGATGCAAATGAAATATCACCAGTTGCTCTACAGGACCTCATTTTTATATTATAATCCCTCTTTATACATTTTGTGTTGGAGATCTCATATCAGACGTAGCTTCTTGTGTATTAAAAAGATACAATATTTCATTGTAATTAAACTATCTTATAATAATTATTTTATCTTTTGTATGTTGTCGTGTTCACAAATAGTTAGCTAGCATAATAAACTCAAGGAAATAGGAAGAGATTGACTGCATATAGCCCAGAAGACATTCTCTATTTAAATGTGGTGTTCCACTTAATAAGTAAACCATAGCAGTTCTGTAACAGCAAAGTTCAATGACTCAACAACGTAACGTTCAAGTAAAAGCAAAGCTTACATCTGCTCTACGCATTACAACACTAAAGTAATTATGAATATCATATTAAATCAGTGACCTGCGCCGTTCTGCGCTACTAAACTTATGAGACCGGCTTAATTTTAAGTTACAAGTACTTTATATTTGTGTTCATGAAAGGTTGTCTACGTATGTAAGTTTTACAATGCCAATGTCAACGTAATGGTTTATGTACAGTTTGTATATAATTATAATGTTTTAAACTTTCGCAAATGGATTTCATATTTTAATTAGAGTATCTGATCCATTCGCGCACATTTATATATATTAAAATATAATTTTGACTGACCTCGACGTTGCGACCAAGTTATATTGACCCTGTTCAGGAGAAGACACAGTTTAGACATGGTTTGTGTTTTTGTATCTTGTGTACATTTTATTTTAATTCAATTTACTAAGGAAAAATCAAAGTTATGTACGTAATTACGGCATATTCACAGACTTAAAAACGACACAAAGTCCTTAACACCGTGTTCCAAAATGAATAAAGCAGCTATGTAAAAAAAGAAGAACACTATTTAGAAAAAACACAGTGAAATTGGCATATAATAACGCAGGATATGCAAAGGCACTTCAATTAAATGAATCTCCAAACTTTTCATTAAAATTAAAATATATATCCCGAAAAGCTCTGACAGGGGTGTAATTGTAAATGTGAAATATCAGCTTAGACATAATTAATCTTTTGTCAAATAAGAGAAAATGTATAATGTCCATTTTTTCACTTTACACACTTGGCTTTACCACATAAGTTCATATACACGTAACTAAAATTATACTAGAAGTTAAATTGAAAAAGAAATACTCTGAATACAATGAATTTAAAAAAAAGAAAGATGAGCGTTTCCTCACGGCAACAGTATTTGCGGGACGGATCACTGCACCGGACAATAATGAAAAAACAAAGTCGTGTATAGGGGTTTGCGATGCAGCAATTACTCTAATTACGTCATAAACAAACATTTTAATTTCTTATATTATGATACATAACAATTAACAAGTTGTCTACAAAAAGGACACGGATTATGCTTAAACACATTAAAATAAAAAAACTAAATAATGTATTGATAACACTTACGCGTATGTTACACCTATCCAAGGAGAGAAATGCGCTGATTTTCAGCTATGCCCTTATTTTGTTTTGTTTCTTATCGAATAGCCGTTAACGTGTCAACTAGGAGAGCAATGCGTCTTCGATCTATCATAATCTACGGTGTGATATGACACTGTATCTAATGGTCGGCGTCCATTGTTAGCAGTGTCTTCACTCTCACATTTGATTGATGGTCTATCTCAAGTGTCGGCACAAAGACTTGTGAGCTTCGAAAAACTGGGCCAAAGGCATTTGCTGCAAACGGTCCGAGCAGCTTTGCCACCCTCCACCCCTTAACAGTGACGTCATTCACTTCAGTGGGGTAACGAGTAATGGGGAGAACTGAGAAGTCAGGGAAATTCTATCTTGTAATGATAATAAAGATTTTTTACTTGGAACTGCATCAGCACTGAAGCTCTTCAAACTGATTGGAAAGTTAGATAATTTACTCTTAAGTAGAAAATATTTAACGCAAATTCAAATATTACTGAAAAATAAAACTTTTGACTTAAACTTATAAAACACAATACGAATCACTTCTGTCAGAAACAAAATGCTTCCCGGAAAACAGTAAACAGCACTTTATGAGAGATTGATTTGAGGGTAAGCACTAAAATAATTACGAAACACAATGAAAGAAAAAGTATACGTGCACAATTACGCTACCAAAGACCCAAATGTCAATTTTCTTGTCCAACCTAAGTCTTTGTTTATTTTTCTGATGGAAGGTCAGCCGTAAAACCGCAGATGGCTCAGCATCGGGAAAGGTCATCTATCTCCCTTCCCCAGCGGTCACTACGGCCCACTAAGGCCCAAAAACTCCCAAAATGGCCCATATCGTCTACCAATTTGGTCGGACGATGAAATACCGAAAGCGCAGTGTTTATAAATCGGGGCCAGTGGAGATCACGATGGACAATCTTGACTTAAATTTTTCAAAAACAAAGCTGATCCAATTCAGGCCTTATCAAAAATCCCAGCTAGATATACATTTTTCATATGATAATAATAAGTTAGAATGTGTTGAAGGGGCTACATTATTAGGGTTAGAAATAGATTCAAATGTAAATTGGAAAAATCATATTATTAAAATTAAAGCCAAATTATCTTCATTCGCGTACGCCCTCAGGGAATTACGTCGGGCGACAGATCCAAATACTGCCTTACTCACCTACAACGCATACGCACTGTCCTGGCTTAGCTATGGAATAATACTCTGGGGAAATAGTGTCAATTCAGGAGAACTTTTTATATCACAAAAAAAATGCATTCGTACAATAGCCAACATAAAAAATACGGAAAGTTGCAAACCATACTTCTTAAAATATAAAGCGTTGACGTTAGTATGTATATATATATTGGAAATATGTAAGTTTGTCGAAAAGTATCCAAAGTTTTTCAAAAAAGTAACAGATGAACCACGACGTTATCCGACAAGATTTCAACATAAACTTGTCTTACCGAGCTCTAAACTTAAAATGCACAGTTCTGGTCCATACTTAATGGCCATAAAAATATTCAACAAATTACCTGACAAAATTAAAGAAGAAAAAAAGTCGAAATTCATCACACATTTAAAACAATTGCTTTTAACGAAATGCTATTACAGCTTGAATGAGTTTTTCTATGATAAATTTGAAAACTAATAATAAATCGGTCGCTCCACATTGCTATACCCTACCAGGGTCATATGTACGCTTGAAAAAAAATGTATTTAAGACCTGCATGTAACGCCATATGAATGCAATAAACTATTGAGTATTGAGTATTGAGTATTGAGATATATTTGACGCCAAAAGCTTTTCGACTTTACCTATACAAACAACTATATTTATATAAATGTATAAAACACGGGAGTTCGGGAGGGAAGGAGAATACGGGGCGCTCGCGGACGCGGTCGCGATTCGCCTAGTACAGTACTAGGCGAATCGCGACCGCGTCCGCGAGCGCCCCGTATTCTCCTTGAAAAAGACCACCGAATGTGGTTGAAACTATAGTCGGAACCCTCTGACTTATTACGTAACTCCCGTGTTTTAAACATTCTCAATGTGTCAAAGCCACGTCAGTTTTAATAACAAAACTATATTTTTTTCATATAAAGTATAGGTGTTATTGTATATGTGTATTATTAAACTTTCATCTAAAGGGCGTTTTAACAAGAACTTTGTTTTTCAATATGGTCACACCGGAACTACATGACAGTTTTGACATTTTGTTTTATGTCTATCTACGTTTACAATAAATTTTAATTTTCCTCGAAAATTGCATTAAAACTAAAAATTCAATATAAAAATGGTGGATCTGTAAAAGTTACACTTAACTAATTAACTAACTTAAATAAATTCCCCGATGGCATAATTCCACGAAATTCAGCTGTTAAGTAGCCAACTCGATCATGTGATTTGAAATCGCTGGATTAATTTTTGTGCATGGAGTATGTTAAAGACAGTGTTTATACGGAGCCAATCGAATCGGTTGCAACTTTAAAACTCAAAATTGGTTAAGTGATTAACGAAATAGATCCACCATTTTGTCAATAAGTGAACAAAATTTTAGATGAAAGAATCTTGGGATATCATTTTTCATTTGGCATTTTTTTGCCAAACCTTACTTTTAAATCATTATCAATCGAAATTAATTATTTAATATTGACTTAAAAAATAAAGTTCTTAGTTTATGTCAGTTTATGAAACTAACATGAACGAACATTGGCAGAATTTTGATAAATAGCCACAGAAGCAATAATTTAGAAAAAAGAAGAAGAATAATGCAGCACTTGACGTAATTATTTGAGATATTTTTATTATCTCTCGCTATTATAATTCGTATGTTGACATTGAATTTGAATATTATTGTATGAATTGTTTGATAACTTCTCTATCTACGGATTGATATATTACTTTGAATGTCTATGTAAATTATATTATTTTATGCCCGTATGGATGAATATGGCTGATTCTTAATTGTAACACCTAAGACAATTCCATGTTCAGAATAAATGAATTTTGATTCGATTTGACTCGATTTACTCTTTGGCTATCCATGCAACCACATACCTACTCAATATGCGAGCATATTTAATATTCATGAATAAGAAAATCATTGAAATGTCTCTTTTAGAAACCGCCGGTGACATAACGTGAAAGTATGTTTACAAACAGTATACTCGGTGGTCACTGGTACTTATTTGCGCAAGATCACATAATATAACGTGACACGCGTAGTCGACATGACACGATCGACAATTGTTTCAGTGCGAGATGGGACATTACAACGAACGCACCGCACTCAAGATCCTGATGAAGGCTTCCGAAACAAGCCGAAACAATTGTCGATCGTAATATCGACTACGCGTAAGTGTTACGTAATACTCGTAGAAACTGTATAAAGTAATAATAAGCGTAAGCTTTAATAATATTATGGGTTTTTGTAATATTTAATTCACCAGCATTCCGTCATTTTAAAATTAATTTCACTCTGCCGTAAACTACGTACATACGTACTAGATACACTTGATTTTATCGAAGCAAAAATATGTCAAACTGACTGTGAAGCTCTCTGGAACATTAACATAGAAATTAAGTGCCTCATAAAAATGTAAACGCGATAAAATTGCTGAGCCATTATATACCCTCTGCCTTATGGTGCTTAAACAGACCAACTCTAAAAAAAATTACAACAGATTTTCCTCTAATCCACACTAGTAAATTATCAAAACAGATAAATAAAACAAACGAATTATCTTATAAAGTACGTGGCAGCTTTTGGGCGAGCTGTCAGTGATTGGTGACGCTGCGGTCCCAATTCTCCCCGGGGAAAAATGAGACCAAGGACGGGTAGACTTTACCATTAGCTAAATAGACAATTTTGAGTCTGTTGAGCTTATTTTGTTAAAAGTCTCTAAAAATGTCATTTATAAGTAGTTCATGAAAGTTAATTTTGAATAAACAAAATTTTATTTCATTTGCAAATTTATTAGCTAAAAAATATTTTCCATATTTATTATCCTTCACCAAAAATCCTCGCGGTGACGACTAATGCGCTTGAACTGTGTCTTATACCGGGAAAAAACGAAATTATAAAGTCTAAAAATATGACAATTATATTTTTTAGCTCGTAGGTCATCTTTGTTGTTTGGGTGATGTTGTCAAAAATATGTATTTTCAAAAGTCTTACGTGACATTATGGGTAGGGGGAGGGGGTCCAGCAAAATCTCACGACATCTCACCAAGGGGAGAGGGGGGGTTGAACAATCGCTAAAACTACCTCACGTAACTTATGGACCCCCCTTGTTGATCCGAGTGCAAGCTTTTGTTTCACTATCCGCTACTAATAATGTGGCTACATTTTTCGAAATGATTGTGCAAATATTTATCTAATATTTTAGTATAAACCTACATAACATTATTTTTGGAATCTTATATAACTTCTGCTGCTAATCATAATAATCCGCTGCTTTGGTACCGCCAAGGACTGAATAAAGCAAGACTACGTCAGGCGGGCAGAATTAAGCAAGACTACGTCACTCAAGATTCTTCACACAAAACATTGACGTCAGTACAGCCACAGTATAAATAAAGTAGTAATACAACTGGCCTTTCGTAAGTATTATGGTTTCTCTCCCTTCCCACTCATTCGACTTTCCACGTGGCCTCCATTTAAGGCTACGCAGATTACGCAATGAAATGTGTGACTATCGTACCACAGTGCATAAAAATGATGCAGAAATTAATGTTTGCTGTTTTGAAAATAGCAACTAGTCTCTTGATTATCCGAATAAAAATCTGTGTTCGATAGCACTGTAGTAAAAAACATTTCGTAGACGTTTCTGTGAACGATTGTATATTCTTTTCCTACGATCATTTTGTTTGCGGTGGTCGAATTGATGAGAGTACGATAAGGTAAGTCAGGTCAAAGTGGAAATATGGTGATGACTGCAGAATGTACGTAGGTCAATTTATTTTTCCATTACAAGTCATAGCTATAGCAGAACTACGCATAATAAAGGTGAGAATATTATGAGATTTTTACATGCTGGCACCAGTTGATGGGCTTATATGACTTTATGTAGCTTATGTTCTCAATGAAACATATTCACTTCGCCAGTTACACGGGTTTCATTCGAAACATTTCAAACATTTCTCGACAGCTGAGGTCTAAGAGTTTATAATTTAAATCTATGGGTGCATTTTAATTAGACGGAATAACAATAGGTAAACAGTAAGTAATTAAACATATTACTTTGAAGATTATTAGTAAATAGCATGGAATACTCGATGTTTGCCTACTGAATTGTAACTGTGACGATACTCACCGAGTAAGCCTTTATCCTCTCCGGATCGACATCGTGAGATCGGGCGTGCGCGCGCGGCGACGACGAGACCATGATCCGTGATCACGACCCAGCCAGCATCGATCACGACGCAGCCACCGCACTGTGCGATCTAGCTTGGATCACGTTCGGCTAACGGCCAACTCAGAGTGCCGAGAAACGCATGCGATCACCATTACGAAACCATTGCACTTTTTTGGAATAAACACATTTTTGGTCGATAATCATCTGGTTACGAAATTGGCTTTTTATGTTGTGGTTTCTAAAGATAGAAGGGAATTCGTTGGGTTGTTGTTGCATGATCGAATTAACGGAGTATGGAATGTAACTGCCGAAAAACTGAAGACAGTTTTTATATATTTTATGTATTTATATATTTTAAGATTTAAGCTGACATGGTCACTGTTACAAAAAAAACCTACTATCGGGATTAAAAATAAGCACCATTAATTTTATTAAGGCAACAAATGAGAAACAGGGTACGCCATTTTGTCTGCTTAAGAGCATCTACCAGCAGAAACTTCACTTATTTTTTTAAGAGTTGACTTCCAAAATCTGATTTTTAAAATACATCTGAGTTATTGACTCCTTTGTCGACAACAAAAGATTTCTAAAGAAATACATTATGTAAAATGTACCATGGGCATTGATAGGACATGCTAAATAAATACACAGGTTGTATCGTAAAAAGGAAGTGCCTTTGTATGTTTATTTAGTTATTTTCAGGATTAAAATCAAAACTCTTTATATTTTATATAGAACAGTTGCAAGTAGACCTATAATTGTAATATGTACAATATTGTCAACACTTATGCAATACATTTTATTTTTTCTATACCAATACTTAAATAATTCTTCAAAATTTAAAATCATTTGTTAATCGACTTCAAAAAAGAGGAAGACCTCGATTCGATTGAATTTTCAAATGTTTATTACCTCGGAAGTCCCTAATTATGAACTGATATGAAAAATTATTTCACTTTAACATTCAAAAAGGAATCCTTTCCGATTGATTTCATAGAATCTTCATTAAAATCGGTTATTCCATTTTATTGACAACAAACCGTTAAACACTTTCCATAGAATATATAAGTATTTCAATCTAATCTCTTAATTCTAAATTCAAATTTAAAATAACCTCTTTCATATTACTTTTAATGCTCTATTTTTATGACACGTTTTTCTGACTTTTCTGCTACCTCGAATACATTGATTCACACTAAATTTAGTACCTATTGCGCTACAAATCGCCGAATTAATTCATATACACACTTTTAAAAGGCTCTTGTGCCGCGTTTGAACATAACACTTTTAACATACTTGATTTATACTGGTTTTCTATCGACAACTTCATAGAATGCAAAAAGAACAGGTACACGGTAACTTGGCAGAAGCAAAGTACTCATACTAAGCGTCTTTGTCTAGTTATTATTGAACTTTCGCCATAGTTATATTTTGCTAGTACTTCTTTACCATCAACACATTTTTGTATATTATATACAACACCCTTGTGTGTTCCTAACGTGAGCTCGGTCTACAGTTTATTATAAAAACGAGCAAACTCTTTCACAAAGAACATGTTTCACCACTTCCCTGCCATAAGCAATTAAATTATGGAATGTTTTTATAAAAAATAAATAGCTGCGCCTCGTGGTTACACACAAGGACAATGATTCCCGAATATCCCAGCTGAACTTAAATATATTTTTTTAAATTGTTATTCTGAACGTCTGTGTCAGCCCTGTGTATTAAATTATCTTAAATACTGAGCGGATAACTCGTCCAGTAGTTATTCCACCTCCTTTCTCGAAGTGTGGTGTGCATTGGCCTCAGGCAACGAGGAAGCGCCCGCAATGAACCAATGAACTCCTGCAGAAACAGTCCAGCGGTAGTGTAGCACCTGAACCGGTGGCATCCTCTCAACTGCTCTTATTTAAAGCTTAACCATTTGCTAGACAACTTTTTAGCTTACTTTGTTGAAAATCATACGTCATGTCTAATAAACTTTTATAGGTAACTCGATGCCCGCGGTTTTACCCGCGTGGTGATGATTGATGATGATGATGATGAAAAGTAGTATGTGTTAATCCAAGGTCTGAGCTATCTCCATACCAAATTTCATCAAATTTGGTGTAGCCGTTTGAGCATGAAAAGGTAACAAACATACACACATCCACACATACTTTCGCATTGAGACTATTAGGATATACACCATTTATAAGATCAGTTTATAATGATAAATTCTGATGGAACATAATTTGATTTCATTTGCTAATTTATTTGTAAATGCATCACTCCTGGCCGTTCTGCTTGTAAACACTCGCGAGCCTCTGTAATGTCATTGACGCTGTTAAATCCTTAATCACAGATGCGCTTCCCACATCTCGTTATGTGGGTAACTACGACATAATAAGTGCATGCCTTGTGTGCGAAATTTTAACCCAATCCGTTCAGATGTTTGAGCGATCTGTTTATAGGTAAACAGTTAGTCGTGATTTTTTATACTATGCAGATGAATAAACATGGGAACTATTTAAAGTCGCGGAATTGAAATTATTTACAGGTATCCCACTCTTATCGTGACTGGGATTACGCTAAAACGAGTTTCCAATATTCGCAATGAAGAACACGGTAACGCTATTTATTACATCATAGTTTCATAACTATGACGTAAGAGCTACTATGTCGCGTGATACATAGCGGTATCAGGAGGTATCTAAAGAAAGAAACAGTCTTGGTGGGTAGCATCACGTTTACATTTATTTTATGATTATTATATCATTATTATACATAATTATTACGAATGTATAAAACACGGGAATTACTCACGTAATAAGTCAGAGGGTTCCGACTATAGTTTCGATCACATTCGGTGCCCTTTTTCAAGGAGAATACGGGGTGCTCGCGGACGCAGTAATTCCCGTGTTTTATACATTCATAATGTGTCAAAACCACGTCAGTCTTAATAACAAGAAAGGTTTTTTTATTTTTACATTTATTTTATTTATTATTTAATATAATTATTCTTAAGCATTATTACTATGATTCTGGGAACCGATACAAAAATAGATTTGTTTTCTTATATTGTGAATAAGCAGTAAATGAGTAAACATCGCCTTACATCAGAATTCTAGAAATAAAAGCACGTTTTAAGATTAATGAAAAAAATAATCCTTTAATAAGAAATCCTACAACAACGAACTATGGTATATTTTTATCCCTTCCAGTTTTCTAAGCATAAAATGTATTGGAGTAGTACCTACTTATATGAAAGAATTTGTGGCAGGCTTTTAAAATAGGGGAGTAAAACTTGTATGAATTTCCGTTATTTTGAAGTTTAAATATGCAAATCCCACTAATATTATAAGTGTGAAAGTTTGGTTGGATGTTTATTACTCAATCACGCCAGAACGGCTGAAGGCATATGGATGATATTTGGTATGTAGATACTTGTAATTCCGAAATAACACATACTATTTTTCATCATCATCATCAATCATTAATCATCACCACACAGATAAAACCGCGGGGCGCAGCTAGTATTGTTATAGATATTAGGTAGGTGTAAATCTAAATATACTATATGTGTAGGAGGGACTATCAAAATAAAATACCGCGCAACCGTGGTGATAAAAACGCGGGGCGCAGCTCGTATGTGATAATAGGTCTCGGTGAATGCGCAAGAGTGTACAAAAATGGAACAAAACCGCAAATATCCACTCATTAATATTTCTCTCGTATGTTCTTAACGAAAATATCAGTACAGTGACGACTAGAATACAAGCGAAACTAAGAAACATCAGTGTAAACATATAACTTATGTACAATTTATTTAACGCAATATCATTACGTGGTTTTAAAACTATAAAACACAACTTTCACAATTTATTTGTGGATCATTTTCAACTTTTGCTTGAATATAAATATAAATACTCACATGACCAGTTTTAATTAAAGGATGGAAAGTGAGAAAGTGTATATTTTCGAAGAAAAACAAATTTTCATATTCAATTTCATATATAATGGAGTTTTGAGTTAAATAAAAAAATATATTGCGTGTATCTCAGATTACTTTACAGACCTTAGAAATTGGTCTAAGGTTCCGCGCAACACCGTCGTGATGAAAAACGATGATGGTGATGATGATGATGATGCCTATGACACTAAAAATAACGTGGCTTACTATTGGTAACGTAATTATCAAAATCGGTTCAGTAGATCCAGAGATTACCGAGATCTTGAGATATTAATAAAGAGGTAAAGTTTGTGATGTTGTAGAGACAACATCACAAACTTTACCTCTTTATAATATTAGTATAGAATAGTTTAATTATAAAAGTATGATTACAGACAACACGTGCTGCATAAATGCTGCTCCGATTGTGACTAAGCCTAATTAGGTGCGTTAACCTAATCTATGTGGTCCAAGCTCGAGGCGATATTGCCTCAATAGCCTTTTTAAATAATTTCATAGACATACAGAGAGACATTATTATTTGCACTATAAGGATAAACAAGCTGTGAATGTCCATTGTAGGTAGTATTTATTCTGTGGCAACACTGAAATGAGGAAACCTAAATAGCGCCTTTTCTTTTTAAGGTTCGCTCTAGTTTTTAAGGGTACCGACCGACTTGTATTTGATTCCGAGAACTCTTTACCGTGTGAACCTTCGAGTAAAAGTGAAACGTTAACCGCCGGCATACTCGTAATGCCACCAAGGTTGATAATTATGCAACAATACGCTTGCCATTAAAAAGCGATAGTATGATTTAAACGTAGCAGAGTTTACCTATACTATACAATGTTGTCCGACCAACAGACAACAGACTAGGCTAAGAAACTTTTAAGGCTTTGCTTAATAGACAATTATCAGTATCATTTTTCGTTTCAGTTCATTTTGTCGAAAGCCTTTTAAACTTAAAAAAATATATATTTATGAGAACAGTTCATGAAGGTTTATTCTGATTTCACAAAATTTGACTTCATTTGCTAATTTATTATGGAAAAATATTTTCGAGTGACCATATTTTTCCTTTATCCATAATTCTCGCGGTAACGAAAAAAGCGTCCTGAACTGCGGATTACACCAGAAGAAAGGAAGTTAAAAACTGAAAAAATGTGATCAGTAATGTTTACAGTAATTACCTACAGGTTTGAAAACCCGTAGTTCATATATAAAGTACATACATTTTCTAATATATAGATAGTGCTATCTGACTCGATGATTAGACAATGAAACGGTTCTCAGGGGTAGCCGCCTAAGTGCACTGTGAGTTTGATGACAATATTTTAAACTTGAGGGCGGTTACTAGCCAGGCGGATACTGAGAACTACTTTACCACTAAACTGTGTGTATTATAACTAAACTACCTCATTGAAAGCTCAAGCCGGGGATAGGGTTCGAAGCGGCAACCAACAAATTGATAGCACGCTCCCACCGCTAGGCTACCCATCGCTTTAAAATTGGTAATCAATTTTGAAGCGACGATGGTTCAGCGGTATGAACGTCTACTGTCAAACAGACGGACGCTGGTGCGATCCCTAACGACGATTACAGCTTCCGGTAAAGGGATCACTGATACAAAATTCCCATGGTGGTACTTATGGCACATGCCAGGCTACCGAAGAACTCGAAAACTGTCACTAAACATGTAGTGTGTATCAGGCAACAATCCTGGAGAGCGAGTAAACATTCTAGATCTATATCACTAACACTCTAGTATCTTTAAAAATTCTAGAGCGTTACATCCTCGACCACATCGTCACAGACCATCGAGTGAGTGGTCAAATTCTAGATCTATAAAGTATTAAAAATACCACTGCTATATTTTAAAATCTAAGTTATTCTTTGACATAGAACTGACTTTGATTTATTATGTACAGAGCCTATGAATGCTTATTAATTTAAATTCAATCAGTTAGGCAATTAGCAAACAATGGTGCCAGTCAACGTAATTTACTTTACTAATGCTGTTGGAATTTCATACGAAATATCTGCATAAACATTTACACTCATTCAATCGAATAATGATTATTTGTTTATGTATAGGTATGTAAATGAACAATGCTCTATATATGTGTACTAATAATACAATAACAACAAAAGGCTAAAATATATAAGAATTTAATTTATACCGTGCCTTATATAAAATTAAATTAACATCCATACGTTTTTGGTTGTCACATTCATCAGAACAAGAGTTCATCAGAACCCTCCCTGTTGTACATAGATAGAATGAGATGGTAAAAAAAAATTATTAAAATGTAAAATTTATTTTTAGTACACAAATATGTAGGTACATTACTTACATGTAAAATCCTATAATTAAGGATTGTGGGGTATGCAAGTTATCAGACTATAGAAATATGCGTTATCTAATTAGGATTTTATACTTGTTTGTTTTGAGAAGGAAATACACTGTTATGTAGGTCTTCGGTGAGATTGGGGTCGATGACAATAATTCTGATAGTTCTATTCTACGCTGCAATCCTCCAAAGGATATTGATATTGATTTAGGTGCGCCGTTCTAAAGGTAAAAGCAGTACTCCACGTTAGGCCGGGACTTGTATTTATAAGTTCCCAGGTTAAAGGGATTTTTAGGAACTTTAAACTGGATTCTATTGTCAAAATTAATCCCCTGGATTAGGCATAACGGGAAAATAAATAACAGTCGCAAGATTAATAAATATAGCGTCAAAGTCACATTGGGATGTAAGTGTACATAACTGATGCATATTTATATATGTAGGTATGTTTATACATCGCTGATTACAATATTACGAGGCCACAATGTGTCAATATGTCTGCATTCTGTTTACTGAACAATGCGTTCTTTGCAGGTATTATTATTTAAAATACTTCCATTTACTGATATGTTTCTAATATACTTACCTATATATGTATATATCTTACGTTCAGGGACAGATTAATCTACATGTTACTATTTTTCCACAGGAAAATGTATAAAAAGACTGGAAATAACTCATTTTCGTGTCGGTTGTGCACAATTATTACACCTTAAATCGTCGTGTATTTTCCACTGTAAATACAACGGGGAGTGTTCTGAAGAACTTTAACCTTATTCCGGCATCACGGTTTTACCACCGTACTAGCCGATACCGCTTGAAAGCTCATCCACATATTATTGACTCATGGGAGTCATATACTATGCGAGTCTATACCGATCGTTTTTGCTATATATACGTGTACCTGCAAAATGTGGAACGAGCTTCCTCCCTCGGTGTTCCCAAGTAGTTACAATACGGGATTCTTCAAAAGGAGATTTAACAGTCATGCCTCTAGTGTTACAGATATTCGTAGGAGACGGTGATCGCTTACCATCGGGCGACACATCTGCTTGTTTGCGATCTATTATATATAAAAAAGAGATTTCTCAATAGTTATCATGCCAATACTTAGATACTATTTAACTCAAAAAACACTAAATGTTTGATACATGTATTTCCCTAATGTTCCAATTAGGAACCCAACTTACCGCTTGGTGGAGTTAATATTGACATTGACAGCGCAACAGTCTTCCTAGGTAGGTATAACATCAACTTGACATAACAATAAGATCCTCACATAAATGTCCTCTCTTACTATTACAGAATTTATTATACATGTTTCAATATAATATGCCGTATGGCCTGCCGCTGTGGGGTGGGATGGAGTTACTGATACATAGATTATAATGTTCATTTTATAAAAGCGGATTGTTACAGATATATACGAAACGAGATCCCGCGAATATATAAATAAAATATATCTTCCCTTACTTACCTCATGCCCCTTCTTTATATACCTACGAGTATATACAAAAAAGGGGAGGGCCATGGCACAGTAAATCTTTGTACTTGCCGTTTTTAATTTTTACAAATTCGTATCACAATCGTGTATATAAAATTGTGTATATTGAGATAATTGCTACAACTGCACTAAGTCGTTACCTTTTATTATGCTTTTTGCATGGTGGTAGGGTACTTTCGAATACCCACCTGGCTAACTACCACCCTCAAGTTTGAAAAACTGTCACCAAACATAATAGTGTGTTGTAATCCTTGAAAGCCAGTGAGCATTCTAGGTCTAGCGTGATAATATCAGTGACCACATCGTCACTGACCATCAAGTGAGATAGTGGTCAAAAGCTACATCTTTACATTTTAAAAAAATGCTTTTCCAATTTGATTATATTTTAGGCAATGTTATTGTAATAACGTACTTTCCGTTAGTAATCCAAATAAATAAGTAATGTTTTTTTTATATTTTTGTATTTTCGTAAGAACCTACATAAGTTTATGTTGGTTTGTGAATGTTTTCTTCTTTTCACGAAACAATTTGAACACTAGAAATAAGGACTAAATAATTGTACCTAGTTTTATATTAGCAGAGACGAATAAATCCTTCCTAGTGAAATGCGTTCGTTTTTGCTTTATAATTTAATAATAACTCCTATAATTAAAATTGTTTTAACTCAATTTGTAGCTTTTTGATATAATGTTAGTTGCCCGAAGATGTTTATTTATGAAAGGCTTCACGCCTTGCGGACGTTTCATCTTGCTCCAATTTCCGGGATTTCTCGGGAAGTCTGTGAAAAGCCTAATTAAAAATAGAAGAAAATTAATTTACGCTAGAGGACCCTGCTGTATTATCGCTTATATTTTTTAATAGATGCCTGAAATTGTTATTTTTTAGATGCAAGCCCACATCAGTTATTAAGATCAATACCTTTTTTAATTCGTTTCGAAAATTTGCAGGGAATGTATTTGAGAAATTATTTTATTTTTTCATTCAGTGAGTATCAGATTAAAATAAATTATTGAATCGTCTCCCCATTTATTCATCAACGCACGTTTAGCGAAGTTGAACTTTCACGACAGTGTCGTCACACGTTAGTATTATTTGAAAACGTAGGTAATCCCTTTCCATTTCATGTATCAAAAACTATGAAAATAAATAAACAGCAGCATTCCAGAATGTCACTCATTCCTACTTTAATTACAAATTCATTGTCTACCAGTAATTTTAGCGCGTTTTATGATGAAAATGTCCACTGGATAGTGGCGGGATAGGATACGAACAATAGAAGAAAAGGAAAAGTAACACTATCGCGAGTGAATAGGTTCCTTCTAGGTTTGCGTGCTAAATCCTAGACAACGTCATCACTTAACATCAGGTGAGACAGTTGTCAAACGCAAACTTATAATATGTAAAAAAAAAAAAAAAAGCTGCCACATTAGTAGTGTTTCAGTAACTGTGTGCCTCTTATCAATAATTCAACATATTTAATTAACCAAATATTTCCTCTTTATAATGTTTTTACGGATATACGTGACACTTACGCGTAGTCGATATCACGATCTACAATTGTTTCAGCTTCTTCCGGAAGCCTTCATCAGGATCTTGAGTGCGGTGCGTTCATCGTAACTTCTCGTCTCGACTACGCGTAAGTGTCACGTTATACCCGTATTAACAGTATAAAGTACTTATGAACGTGAGTTTTAATAATACTATCCTCTTTATAATATTAGTATAGTTTATAACAGTATTTAAACTTAAAAATATAATCAATTGAATAAACGTTCTTCTGCAATATACTAATAATCTTTATGTAAAACAATGTTTTATTTAAAAACATTCACATGTCATTTCGATCTTACCTATACGGGATAAGTGTAGGCATATAGTCAAACCTACATTTGTCTGAAAATCATCTGTAGGTACTGTATGAATTCCCAGAGCCCATATCACCTGTTAGCGAGAGAGCGATAAGGAACTAAACCGGATCGTCTTATCAAGTCTTTATCTTCGATATCTTTCGATTGCAAGGCACAATTGAAAAGTATTTCCTATAATCAGCAATGTTATATTGTTCGACACTTTTTAAAATACTATAAATACTATATTAAAAAAAAACCCCTCGTGGACTGTAATTATCGTTTAGTTTTTTGAAAATTATTCTATGAAGTATGCCGAGGTCTTTTTTATACGGTCTAGCGGGCGTTTCACCACTATCTAACTTGATGTTAAGTGATGAGGTGGTCTAGGATGGATCACGCCTGCCTTGAAGATACTTATCCACTCGAGACTTGAAGACTCCCGGACTATAACGACAAAATTACAATCTCGACATCTCCAACTGGCGCCATTAAAAACTTATTTCAGTTAAAATTGCATATAGATTCGATAGCAATGTTACCCCGTGGGCCATAAATTTAATTTGTTAATTAATTTCTTGCTAACCCAGGTCACAAAATTTAATAGTATGTTTCTCCGTTTTCAATATGCCAGACCCAAGAGTCTCGTAGATTCGGGCGCATAATAAAGCGAAGCTGAAAAGTGTTTTATTCATATTACCCCCTAAAGAGCGTTCATGAACGTTAATGACTCCGACGCCTTGTTCCAAATAGGTTTTACTTACCCTACTTATAGAAGATTGCAGTGAAAAAACTGAATCTTTTCGAATTTGGAACGTTCTTTGCAAATCCAGTAGCTAAACAAGTTTAAATTTTAATATTGAAGTTATATTAGAATAAGAAATATCATAAAAATGTTCAATTGTACTTCCACATACATTTGAGATAACTTTTAAAAATGTTTTTAAAGCAAAAAATAAAGAAATAGCTGGTTAGGCAAGCAATCGTAAATAAAAATACGTGATAAAATGATCAATATGATATTTTTGGTATCTTATATTATGGCATTGCAATTTAATGATAAGTAATTATGAGTATGACATTGAAATATTTTCAAGGTAATATTATGAGTCTGCATATTAAATAAATAATTCATATTAATATATTAGTTGTACCCTACGGTTTCACACGCGTGGACTACAGCCGCTTCCTCAGTTATCCCACGTTTTAGGCGTAAAAACATAACAGGCAGAGTTACTTTCAAATTTATAATATTATTAATATTTTGTTGTATCCCTCAGGATTTTTTTGGGGATAAAAAGTAGCTTGTAATATCCAGGTTAAATGATACCTACATTCCGAATAGGTGTGAAGAGGTGACAAACACACATAAACATATACAAACTTTCGCATTTATAGTATTAGTGTGATTAAGCTATTGCATTTATTTAAGTTTGTTTTATATACCGATTGCTATGGCATTATACGTGTAATTGCTAGTATCAAAAATACTATGACTATGAGATTGCTCTCAAGGTTTGGCAATTTTGTTATTCCCGAACGAATATGTGGTTATTACGTAACTCATGCATGACTTTTCCAATTTTTACTCAGGCGAATGCGTTCCGAAGTGTCATGCGAACTGTCATTGCTACTTAAAGATAAAAACAAGAACAAGAACAATATCAATGAACCATTCAACTCAATGACATACCATTGAAATTATTAAATGAAAACCGATGCCTTTGTTCTTTGTAAGTACGTGAACATTTCAATTCTGCGACATGATGTAAGTACCAGAAATCACGTTATGCTCACTCTTATGTTTACATCGAGATGTAACAAATTAAGGATAAAAAGATTGTATTTTTCTAAATATTTCTTAAATAATTTTTAATTATCGAGGCGTGATTTATTCTGAAAAACGATGTGAAATTATAAATGGTTATTAATTTTTTTTAGACGTAGCCGTTTCCGTTTGTATACTTATACATAAAATCATCGAAATCAGTAACAATCAAGCAAATCTATTGCCTCGTCTGTTTTATGCCGAAATCTAATCAAGGCGAAATAGTTTATTTCGATCGTCTTGAAATACCTATAAAATAATATTTTGGAGGAAGTTATCTTCGAGTTGAATTGTGTATTTTTAAATGAGAAACATCCTGCGGATGAACTCAGTAGATCTAAATGAAATACCGACGAGAAACATAAAAGACGTGTGGCACTCGGGGACTGCCGTGGTAAAGCGTAAAACAAAATAAAATATAAAAATAAAGCTATTGCATAGCATTTTTTATCAACTTATGCAATTAATATATTAATAACTTACGCAGTAACGCCGATACAGCCCATGCCACCTAGAGGCGAGTTGCTGAACTAAACAGACAAGCGTGATATTTCAAAAAAGTCATTAAAAGTTCTGCTATTCATCGATAGATGGCAAAACCAAATAGTATCACCGTTGTGCCGGTTGGAGTGGGGGGTGTTAAGTTATTTTCGTTACGGAATTTCTGGATTCGGTCTACACGCTCAAGGCCCGCGATATAAGGTATGCAATAGCTTAAAAAAATCTTATTACTGTTAGTTGTTACATTCAAGAAATGAAAGAGACCCAAATAGTGTTCGAGCAAAAGTTTAAATTTCATAAATACTTTCCTTCCAAAAAGTTGTAATGATACCTACTGTATGTAATCAATAGTTACACATTATTAGAATATTAAGATACTATCAATTGTGTGTTCAAGGACAGATATAATATACCTACTCATATTTATCTACCTGGCTGATATTAAAATAGGTACTTAGAACCTATTTTTGATGTTTCTTATACTAGCATGAATTAAATGCCCCAAACTTTTTCCTTACTTCAAACAACGTTCCTCAAATACGTTACGCATTCTTCAAATCTTCAGTAATTCCTAAATCCCAAACCGAATTTCTGTCGTAAACAGGATAGAGACGATGAAAACAATTTAAAGGTCATAAATAACGACTTATCGACAGTACACATACAGCCACCACAACAATACCAGCGGGATATCTCGCAAGTCACAGCCGAAATTGGAAAACATTTGCCAAATAAAACCTACCTCGTTATCCCCTTCGTCTCTACGACACAAACAAAAATGTTTCAATCTGTCAACACTCATGCAACATTTTGTCGTATCCAAAAAGTACACACTCAAAGTTTGCATGACTTTCGCCATGTTACACTTTAGTTATTTGTTTTTCTATTCGGGCAACACTCACATTTTTGAGGGATATTGTAAACCGTTTTCTTTTGTTTAAAATTGATGAAAATAGTCGTGTAATCCGTAGGAAAAGTGTGTGAATACTGGCTGTTATCAGAGGCTGGCTATCTCGAGTTCGTCACGGCAGATATTGTTACGGCCGATATGTTGTGATGACGATAAGCCGAGTATTCCGCGAGGGGCGTTCTGTAGATTGGTTTTGTTTAGAAACAAATCGATTGTTTGACAATCTAGTTAGGCTGACTTAACTAAAGTTTACAAATTTTGTTAGATATATGAATTCCATTGTTTACTATCACACTAATTTTTAGTGTGAGTACTACGCGACTAGATCACTACCTACTTTGTACTTTGTAATATAATATAAGGTAACATATAGTTAATAATGTGGTTGTATGCAGTCTAACAATTAATTAGCTATTTACAAATTATTCATAAGCTGTGAAACTGTATAATAATAAATAAATAATATTATAAAAGCGAAAGTTTGTCTGTCATTTCACATGAAGGAGCGTGAAGTATGTATAATATGTTGAGTAACGAACATGTTATTCCTTCACGCTGAAATGGCTGAAAGGATTTGCATGAAATTTGGAATGAAGATCGCTTATACCTTGGAATAGTACACACTTAGGCTCCTTTTTAACCCAGAAAAGCATATTTTAATTAATGTCCTTGAGTCTATTCCACATATTCTTATTATCACTTAATATCTACGAAGTGATAATAATATCTACGAGAACAATAATATCTATGATCGAAATCTATGACATAATTGTCTAACGCTAGGCCATAAGAAAATACTTGTCTGTTTAGATTATTTTGTCAACTGATAGGTCTAAACAACAAATAATTAAACATACTTTGTACATATTAAGTATACTTCAAAAATATCATCAAGTTCTGAAAATGTATATAATATATACATTTTCAGAACTTGATGATATTTTTGGATTATTATATCCGAAGTTTATTACAATATTAGCTGCGACCAGTGGTGAAATGGTACGTGGTATTGGCGTTTTTTTTCTCCACGGGAGCATTGAATATTTTCGAGATAACAATAAGCCTGATGTGTGTTATTTCATTCCCAATTTCACGCAAATTTGTTCAGCCATTTCAGCGTGAAGGAGTAACAAACATACAAACAACAAAAAACTTTCACATTTATAATATTAGATAAAAAGGGCTAATGTACACAAAAGAGTACTTTTTTAAAGAGAATTTGCTGTTATATAGGTCATGGTTATTTTCCAATCCAATTTGGCTTTTACATGGCTTGCCACAAAACCTTACAACGCCGACAAGTCAAGGAGATTCCATCGGGGGTTTATTGTGTATTTATCAGTTAAGAACATGGCAACATTACCGTAAATAGTACGGGACTGAGCAGGTGATACATACTCGGAGTTAGACATCTGTCGGTAATCAGTAAGCAGGTTTTAAGGCAGACCTTGCGTCTTCGGTTTATTTATGCGACATTAAGTACAGCCAGCATTGAAAGCACATTATGACACACATTTTAATCCTTATTTATCTCTCTTTTCCGTGTTTTAATCGCTTTGTTATAATAATATTTTGCACAAAAATAAGTACACTAATATGTAAAATCACGAAACGAATTATACCGACCCTGGTAAAAATATTCAGATACAAAAACCACTACCAATACGAACAGAATCTCAGCAAGTTTTTTGGTTTAAAATAGTACAATTAATGAGGTAAACAGACATTTCATTAATTTAGCAATCATTTTCCCAAATATACCTATATTTTACCAACTGACAGAAGGATACCTTTAAAAAAATATTTAATGAAAAAATATACGCACATGAATTGCCTCAAAAATATGTTTTTTATCATAGAGCATATACATTGATTTCTTATTAAATAACAAAAATCCTAACAAAATATCAAAAAACTGTAATTTTATGGTATTTTCAAAAAAAAAGAAACTGTCATATATGTTACAATATTAACCGACAGTAGGTACATTAGTGCAGAATCGTCGAATCAATTCTAACTTAAGATGTACGTATAGGGTATAAGGCAACTTGCTATCTGTAAAGGTTCAACTTGAGCGACCAATGGGAAACTGTCACAGTCGCTTTAAATAACTATAGTTACGATAAAATATTATCCGGTAAAAGTTTAAATGGAAAACTTCAGTTCTTACTTCCGTTTTTGGAAAAGGCTGTTGAAAAGAATAGAGACAATCTTAGTATCAACATAAAGATAATTATAATTATATAGGTACTGGCTTTTCTGTTTCTCACACTAAAGTAGCTAAAACTCACTAAAATTCTTCAAAATGAAATAAGCTCGTATCCCATTTAGAATAAAATTCGTATAAATCCGCATGGCACTGTCTCTAATATTAGATGAGTTTTATTCAACTGCTGGTCAATCGCTGGTATATTCAATCTGTACCTAAAAGGTGGAGACATATTTTAACTCAAACTACCCGCAATTTTAATAAAAACGCCTAAGTTCAGTGTTTAGTCTACCACTATATGACTATTCGATTATTTATTAAATTAGTAGTTAAGCATTCTTCTGTGCACAGAAGGTCAAAATGTATCTATTTAACTTTTTGCTTTATACTTCAGGAATGTGCCTTGACACAAAAGTGGCATTGACACAGACGCGTCGAATTGAGCACAGCGCAAGCGCAGATGTCTCTAGAGTTTTTATTATACAAATCTATCGTTGCAAAATAGGCAATACAAATGCATTTAATGGGATATGTTAAGGCAGCAGTCCTTGGGAGCCGTAAGCATTTTAGGTCTAGCGTGATAACGCCTTCGGTCACTGACCACCAAGTGAGATAGTGGTCTATCGCTAGATATATAGAATAAAAACAAATTTTTAAGACCTATCTACCAAAAAGCACACATATATTTTATCGGTAACGATCTTTGTGAGTACCGTTCTGTATCCCGGGGGATAAGCGAGAGAACCGAGTAGTTTATACCAATCGTAAATATCCCGGTTGCCGACCGCGGTAATCTAATATATTTTTAACGTTCCCGATACCACAGAATATCAAACCGTATATCATAAATTGTCGATAGGTATTTCATGTGAAACATTTTTGCGTTTCGTATTTTGTCATGTACATTGCTGAATAAATTTGAGCCTGAGAAATTAATATTGTATCTGATACGGAGTGTTTGTTTTGTTTCACAATATGATTTATTTTATCCATAAGAAGAGAAGATTTAATGTTTGGGTGATATAGGCGACTTTTATTTTACAATACTTTTAACCGACCTCAAACAAAGAAGGAGGTTACTCAATGTAACCGTATATACTATATATATATCGACAAGTTACTTCACACTTTTGAGTGTTGAAGTCGGTTCCATTTTTTGGCATTTTTGTATATTAAATATCTAATATTATAAAGTGGAAGAGTTTATTTGTTTGTTTGGTTGAACGCGCTAATCTCAGGAACCACTGGTTTTGAATCATCATGCATCACAATTTGACCCGCCCCTACTGCCTGTAAACACCCGCGAGCCTCTGAAATGTCGATGACATTAGTAGTGCCGATGGCACGTCTTATGCCCTTAAAGTATTTTATTGTTCTTCGTTTTGGCTCCGCATTTAGCTAAAGACATGTATAACATAAGTGCAGTAACAACAGGTAATAGGTATGTTTCATTTTCTATTCTACGTATTAGGCCTGTATCCAGTATCACCTAAGGTAGGTGAGAGGGATATCCCAGTCTAAGCATAAGCACAGAGCAAACAAAATTTTATTGGACAATAATTACTACTAAATCCTATCTAAGTGTAACGATCGCTGGAAGCGAATTGCCAAATTAAGATTCGTAGAGGTCAACAACTTGATAAATGACAACCAAACACTTGTTAATTAGCACCCGAAGGATTCACTAGCCAAAGAGTGGATAATTACAGTCCCCAAGAGCCAATATCCGCTCAGCAATTACCTACGCGACATGTGGTAAAATAGAGGGTAGACAGAAACGCTGAATGTATCTTGGGAACAAGGTCATTACGGAATCTGCACGTTCTGATAAAAGTAACTTTAAAAAAACACGAGAGCTAGTTTCGCCAAAAGCATCTAGTGGGGGGGTTAAATAGTGGCGTTTTTGTTTCTGTGTTTTGTTTAATTATTTATATATCAATTGTTGATCGGTGACAATGTGGTCGAAGGGGATTCACATTACGCCTTAAACTCTATTGCAGAATTCCAATCTCGGTGGCAGCTAGCCATTGGCCTTATGCGGGATTATTACCCATTATGAAATGTCACTTCATTCTCCATTCTCATTGGTGCTTTCATCCATCGAACCTCATTAAATTAAATTAATCTTCATTCTCATTGGCGGTTCGTGTTTGAACCACTAATGAGAACCGACATTAAGTGACATTCATAATGGGTACATTCATAAACGGTACGCTGGCTGAAGGAGAACCGAAAATCTCTCTACCCCGAAGCTATCATTATAATTTATTAATATTAATTATCTAATAGCGAAAATTGACCTGTCTAACGTTAGTGTACGTTAATAGAATATTCCTGAAAATGCGGACATACCTGACGTAGCTGCAGGTTATATTGTAAATCAATTCGTTCCACAATTCGAGCATCATCAAATCAAGGTCACACACCATAACCATTGACAACTTCAATTTTACACACCTGAGTGCGTTTCCAATGCACTATCGATCACTCTTATATCCCTTTCACTCCTGGACAAAGCCGTAAAGTCGAGAAAGAGAGGGTAAGTAAGTTTGCATGACAAAGGTGCAGTCTCCATGGCGATTGTACCATAGACAATGCGTCACGTCACGTACTTCCTCCTTCCTGTCCTTTATGAATACGCAGTCAATGGATGTATTGAATGGATAAACTTTTGCACGGGACAAGTGGAATATTTCTAATATTGATAGTCTATTTTTAGTTTAGTTTTTGTTAAACAGAATGTGGAGCCGTCGCTTTGTTATGAATAACATAGTGAAATACTATAATAAACTCCTAGATGTCTAATAAACTTCAAAAAATACAACTTCTGAGAACATTTCATGAAGGTTAATCCTGATTGAACAAAATTCGATTTGATTTGCTAACTTATTTGTGAAAAAATATGTTCAGCGACCATATTTTTCCTTCGTCCAAAATTCTCGCAGTATCGACAAATGCGCTTTTACTGTGTCATACACCAGAAGGAAATTAAAAAGTCTAAAAATGTGATCAATAAAAATTTCTTCAGCCCGTAGGTCATCTGTAAAGTAAATTTTTGTCATACTTAAAATCAACACGCATTTGTCAACATGGATTTGTCCCGCCCCTTCTGCCTGTAAACACCCGCGAGTCTCTGTAGTTGGTGTTTTACATTGTAAACTAAATCATTTTATAATTATAACTACACACTTCTGAAGAGGTACATAGATACCTACTACTGAACTACAGTATGAACTTATTACAGCATGAACTCCATGAACTTGATTGTTTTTTTATATTTCTTCAAATCACGGACGTTTCAAAACCACATTTGATATCGCAAGGTTATTTCGATGACCATGTCACCTTCAATGGCTTCTCGAATCATCAGATTCCCTTGACCCGATGCTATTTATGTATTCATATTCAATAACTTACTGTTGACAATAATTACATCATCACACAAATATATGTACAAAAAACAATGTATTCGTTTAATAAACTTAACAACGCACTAACTCGGACTTTGCAATCAAATCACGTGGTTATTATAATATAACCGCGTATTCAGACCTTGATTGGGCACACACTTGCAATAATATATTTATTAAAATATACTGGTGACTCGCCCCAAACACGCAAGGGTGTAATTTATTTTAAAAAACGAAAAGTGCTTTGTGGTCACACTGAAAAACACCGTGACAACTGTTTTTTATTTTTGGTTATGTGATAGTGACGTCGCGTCGCGTTGACTATACAAATTTATTTTTCGGCACCTCGTTGCTTTTCCGATGGAAGTGGTGCATGATGTCTTATCTTGCATTACAATATGTATATATGTATGTAGGTTTTAGGGAGGCGTTTTCCACTTTCATGCTGCATAGTGCTAAGGAGTGGAACTAGTTTAGTATTTAAGCTACGAGTGACCTTTTAAATCTAAGTGCCACGTCGCTATCACCAATTATTCAGTAATAACACGCGACGCGAGTCATAATATTTTGAACATAAAAAAGGGTAGTTATTGATCTGCTTTTGAACATTGATCACTTAATACATACTGTAATACGGCTTTCACGATATTAAGTTTCTGGTGTGAGTAACCCTTGAGCTATCAGAAACAATCGACTCTCAGAAAGAAATTATCTAAAATGGACTATGGGCACTATAATATAAGGGTCGTGCAATTAATATAATCATTTATAACTTGAAATGATCATCATACATACAAGGCATTAAGTATGACCCGTATAAGTGGGACAAGGGTAAGGTAAATACGTACAAGACGGCAAATTCATTTTATAGTGCGGTTCTTGCCGCACCTTACTCGCGATACCTACCTAGTCGCAATACAAGTTGTGAGTCCAGTCTTGACACAGAATAATCGCCAGTTGGTTCCAAAAGGCTTCACAGAACGACACAGATCCAGTAATAGTAGGTACTAACGAAGGTAAGAATGTAGAGTAGGCCGGGGAAAGATCTGGCGAACCGGTTGCTGCGCACGCGCCTGTGACACAGAATAGAAAATAGTAGATTTACTGCACAATCCGCTTAAGTATTTTGAACACAGATTATATATCAGTCTCTTTTGACCTTTGGATACTGTTATAGTACGGTGCTTATTTGATTTTGAATATGCGTTGTTTTGATGTTTGTAAGGTTAGCTAAGGCTGTAAATATCTTCGGTATAAAATACTATAATATGAAGTCTGTTGATATCGATTAAACAACGGGGAGTGTTCTGAAGAGTAGTCTATACAGTATTCGGGCATCACGGTTTTATCACCGCACAAGCCGAAATTGCTTGAAAGCTCATTTACATATTATTGACTCATGAGAGTCACAAAAGAATAAATATAATAAATCATACTGGACGAATCTACCGATATTTTTTGCCATACACCTGCAAAATATGGAAGAGCTTCTTCCATCGGTGTTCCCGAGTAGCTACAATATGGGATTAACCCCCCCAAGTAACCTCTGCTTACAGACAGATACAATTCGTAGAGAACTGCACTGCGCCCGTCACCCAGAGACATAAAGATGGTAAGTCTCGAGTGCCTGTAATTTCAGCGGAAGCCATACCCTTTACACCGGAATTCAGTAATGCGGATTCTACCTAGCACTGATCTAACATCATCATCATCATCTCAGCCATAGGACGTCCACTGCTGGACATAGGCCTCCCCCATTGATTTCCACAAGGACCGGTTGGAAGCGGCCCGCATCCAGCCCTTGCCTGCGATCTTAGTCAGGTCGTCTGTCCACCTGGTTGGTGGCCGTCCTATGCTGCGCTTGCCAGTCCGTGGTCTCCACTCCTTCTGAACAGGCTCAGAGTCGCACAACGAGCTATGGAGAGGGCTATGCTCGGAGTTTCTCTACGCGATCGATCTAACATGTAACGGGACAAATAAAAATGTCTAATAAATATTTTATCACAACAATACTTTTGTTGCGTAAACCTTTTCGGTACTATAAATAAAAACAAAATAAAGATGGAATAAACGTTCCTCGGATTCGCAAGTTGAAGTGGCAGTGGGCAGGGCATATAGTTCGAAGAACCGATGGCCGTTGGGGCCTAAAGGTTCTCGAATGGAGACCACGGACTGGCAAGCGCAGCATAGGACGGCCACCGACTAGGTGGACAGACGACCTGACTTAGATCGCAGGCAAGGGCTGGATGCGGGCCGCTTCCAACCGGTCCTTGTGGAAATCAATGGGGGAGGCCTTTGTCCAGCAGTGGACGTCCTATGGCTGAGATGATGATGATGATGAAACGTTCCTCCCTGATAAATGTAGATCGTCATGTTTTCTCTACTTGATTGAAAAAGTCCGATTGCGACGAATGCCACGAAAATATACTGAAAACTACTGCCCAGTTTGGTTACACGAAACTCCAATATATTTTTACACCATTTATACAAATTGTTCACTTTATACTAGCCCGCTTTTAGCCACCACTGTTAAAATGGGGACTGAAAAAAGGGAAATCTAAAGGTCGTTTCTGAAATTCTCCATTTACATTTCTGTTTGGTATGCACAGTAATAAATATGAGTTATCGGAAGTCCCTGGGACACATCAGTTCTTTATATAAATGACATTAGCTTGATTTAACTAGCAGGTTAATAAGATGGCCAATCTTAAATATACGAATCAAGAAAAAAATCATATCTTATGCCTAATTATAGTGAATCTATCATCATTCTGAAATATGCTTATCCAGAAATGTTAATTTTAGACTTTTTGAGAGTCTAATTATAATGCGTTTCCATCAGTATATATACACATTCAAATGCAGTCAATAAATAAATACATAAGTAGGCCAGGTCTTATCAGGTCTTTCATACAAGTGCGTCAGTTAAGTTGACCTAACCTAGCCCTTTCTTAGAACTTCCTTAAAATGATTTCAGTACGTTCGCCTAGGCCTCCCTTTTACAACACTTCTATAAATAAATACAAAGATAAAAATTTGCTGACTTTAATAAGGAATCGTACAAGTCTGTACAGAACTCAACTGGAATAACAAATACCCTGTACCTACTCAAAAATGGTGCTATGCTTAAGCTAAACTCAGATGACACGGATTCTGTTCCATGAACCCTGCACTTTGCATTTTTATTCCGCCATATTGCAATCGTTGATGTGGATCTACAGCTGGTATTGGGGTTTTAAGAGATTGAAGCTTTGTTTGCGTGTCACATTTTAGATACCTATATATATATATCTTGTATGTGTATGTACCTAATGTACCATATGGGACATTGACTCCAAATTTAGAACTGAATCGGCATGAAGTCAACTCAGAAAACTTTAAGCCAGTACGTAAATAAATATCATCAATATATTTTTCGCTGACATTAATTTGAGGTGCACATCGCTTTTCCAGAATATCCTTTTACTTTCACCTTTTTGGCCTTCACCGTAAGTCCACATTGGGATTCAATCTGGTTTGATTAGTGGCTAACTCCTATTCGCCTTGGTCTTCTCTAGACTGCTCTTTAGATATCTTTAGACAATTCATATATATTAATTTCTATTTCACAGAGACGCGTTTAGATTGCACTACTATCCCGGCAAAGCTAATTGTTCAATGGTAGTTTAATATTAACAAAGGTTTAAGTTCTAAAACGGCATGTGACACTTATTAAAATGAACATTCAAAGCTTCTGCTGTCAACCGCCGCTTTAGGAGTTTCTCTGGATTCTTATAAGGATTGCACGGTGGTGTTAGGCAGAAGAGATAGCGTTTAAAAATAACTAAACAACATATGATACAATAAGATTATCAATATAAACTAAATTAAGTATCGGCCTTTTTACGTTAAGTAATTATACCATCGAGTATCGCTAGGAGTTTTCCCAGACAAGCCATTATATCCATATGATATCTATTTATGCAGTTATCTATCTAAGAACTTCGATCCAAATCAACAACCGTAAATCCTCTTCCCGTCTCCTTCATGTGTTAATCACATAATGCAAGAAATCTGCATATTAGAAAACGATAATCGTCTCACTAATATTTAATTATAAATACAAATATGTAAATGAATAAGATAGTTCCTTCTTCAAATGAAAACAGCTCAACGGATATTAAAAAATCTTTTCCATTCAAGCTATCTGTATTTGATGTCGCTTTAAATGTGAAAGTAGTTTCCGCTACCTCTCATCCCTTGTCATGTGAAATCGAGCTCAGCTCGGATATTTCTGCGGAGGAATAAGTTACGTAACATTGGACAAAACGTGAAGCCTGCAACCTTAGAAAGAATTGTTGTGAGCTACATTCTCGTTACTTTTTAATATTGATACATTAAGGCGAGTGAGCTTTGAAGCTACATAATTTCCTTCCACCTTCCCCATTCCATTAAAGAACGACCAGACGGACGGCAATGTGACATCTATATTTGATATACGTTCCAACTTGTCGCACGCAGCGTTTTGCTTACACATTCATAGTGCATACAGCTAACTAGATTTCCGCTTAGTTACAATCTGGGTGATTTCAATTCACGAGTTAGTACGTATCTTCTTGACAGCCGTGATCTATTGTGGACCACATCACCTCTTAACATCAGATGGATAGTGATCAAACTCCTGCCTATTCTGCCGGCAAGTTTGTTGCTACAAGCTACCTTGCTGTAGGTGTTAAATATAAAGATGGCATGCTATATTATAAAACGAAAGTCCTTGCACGGTGCAAGATGTATGGTGTCTTTCAAGTCTTCAGTTGACACATTCAGATAAAAGTGTTTCTTGATATTATTTGCTCACGGGAGACTTGAGACTGTATCTTTATCGCATCGGTAAAGAAATTTTAAGTGCGTCCAAGTTGTATTCGTAAAACTATATTTAAAATACTTTGACTCAACAATCCTTTGAAATACTCTAACTAGTTTAATTACTCCGCTTTCAATTCAGTCTTTTTTTCTAGTAGTGAGAATTCAGTCTTTTAAAAGTGTAATGAGATCTGATACCATGAAAAGGCTTAGAATATTTTATATTTTAATGACGTAGATGGTTGTAATGATCCGGGATATCTTCTCTAGGCTACCAAAAAGCGTATCTACATACTATGTGATTCTACCGATCGTTTTTGTCATACACCTGTAAAACGTGGAACGAGCTTCCTCCCACGGTGTACCCGAGTACCTATGTAGCTTCAATATGAGATTCTGTAAAGGAGAGTTAATAGACTTACGTATATATCGTAATGACCCCTGTGTTACAGATATCAAATAGGCGACGGTGATCGCTGACTATCAGGCGGCCCCTCTGCTTATTTGCCACCTTTACATAAAAAGTCTACTGTAATAGCATGTTCAAGTGGCAGACATTTCTCATTTAGTCAGTCGCATTACTAAGCTGAATGAGCGTCAGTTGTTTTTCATCTTCTTAATATTAAAGATTTGTGGCAATTACATAGTTACTTAGCTATTACAAGAATTATCGTTCTGTACATATTTTAGTTAGTTACAGAATTGCTCCCATTTACATGCACAATTCTAAACTGTTACTTTTTATGAGGCCGGAAGTTTGTTGAAGAGCTTTAATTGGTGATTTTTAGAGAATGGTTTATTTATAAACCTTTTTGTTACCGGTAGCGGAGTTAAATATGGAGCAATCGTAGTCAGAAGAATTCAGTTCAAGGCAAACCACAGTTGCATTAGATGTCCTCTTACTTAGTTGATAACTTAAGTAGTAGTGCACGATATATGTATATCGATATTTCATAAAATATCAATATATTTACGCGATATATCGCATCGATCCGATATTATCGAATCATCTAGTATCGATATAAATATCGATATATTTCATCCGATATCCGACATCCGATAGAGAAATTAAAAGCACATTCAATTCTTGTTTCATTGCGATCGTCCAAGCCTTGTGGCGTCCTCATTTTAGGGGGATTTTTCATGTTATATCTTATGGAGTGAAATTACTTGTAACGGTTACAGTTAGCAAAAAGATGGGCGATCCCATAAGATTCCGTGTTTATGTGACACTCAACGCCAACGCTTTAAGTGACACGAAATATTTAAGGGCTCCATTTAACGAAAACCCATTAGAATTGTGGGTAGATTACAAAGTACAATTTCCAAAGTGATACAATGTAAAATTAAATAGCATTTAAACATTTAACTATGGTAGCAAATAATATTTCATTTACCCTTTTAGCTTGCAATCTGTTTCGCTGTTGAGTGAAAACCTAAAGGGTAAATAAAATGTTGTTTTTACAAGGTCTAACCAAAAATACTGCAATTTGTAAATCAATAAAATTGATTTGTAACCTAACCCTACCTATTTATTATTATAGATTGTTATATATTACTTACATATATCGAAATACAAATATATCGATATATTTGTACGATATAGCGCAAAGTAATGATATATTATATCGAAAAATTATCGATTTTTTTTTACATGAACATCCCTAAACTTAAGCCCATCATCGCGGTAAAAAAAATATTCACTAAATTAAAGTAAATACTCAAAAGTAACAAAAGTTTTAAAAGAAAACCGTAGAGTTAAGAGTAAAGCTTAAATAATCTCAGATAAAATGTTTTTAGTCGACTAAAAAGCCTTTATTAAAGAAACAGGCGCTTCCTTTTCTTTAATATCATCTTAGTTATAGGTACTGACAGCCTCCTGTCATGTTCCAGAATACCTAATAGTAACAGAGGTGTGCGTGAGAAATTGTTGGGAAAATTAATGGTTCTATTAATTAGAGCTAAGGGCCGATTTTTTAACCATAGTTAAAGCAATGGTTTAAAAAGGTGATTGTTAAATTACTGATAAACGCCTGCATTTTTCGTGAGTCGTGTTTAAAAATAATGACCAATGTTTGACTGACAACATTTAAAACAATATTTTATATCTCTTAACAATTTCTCGTCCCATGAATAACAAATCGGCCATCTTTAAAAAGTTAATAGTGAAAGCTTTGCGTAAGAAAAACTCCTTGGTCTTGTGATACTTTTGATGTTTTTTTTTTGGCATGTTCCTTTCTGTCTGCCTTTCGTTACCAGCTTAATGAGACTAGATAGTGGTTTCATCACTTATTTCAGTTCGAGAAGAGTTTTAATTACAATACCGACTGCGTTGGAGAGGGTCATTTAAGTTTCACTACATCTTTTAATGACCTGATTCTCTCTTCTATCTGCCTCTACTTTATAGTAAAGATGCGTGGAAGTAAAATATCCATATACATCATCTCCCTCTGAAGCGAAAAGTGGAAACTCTCTTGCCTGTTAGTCAGGATGTGAAACAAGCGAACAAAACAATTATTTGAATAACAATGGGTGGATGTTTGTTACTCAATCACGTCAGAACATCTGAACGGATTTGGATAAAATTTGTATGTAGATACTTCAGGGCCTGGAATAACACATAGGCTACATTTCATCATCACCACGCGGGTAAAACCGCGGGGCGCAGCTAGTTGTATATATATTATAATATAAAGACATCGGTCTTTTTTTAAGTTATACGTTCTAACATCAAATAAATATGTGTATAAATACATGTATAATGTAACTTATTTCTCTCTACGTAGAGGAAATTTTTAGTGAGACACACACGCCAAGTTCCTAAGAGTTATACATCCCCTATCTTCAAGAAATTGTATTATGAAAATAAAAAATGTAAATAGGATTTAATATATTTACAATTGTTTAATTTGTTTACTGAATGAGTAGAAATTGGTAAAAATCTAGGAAATCATGAACAGTGAAAATCGATCTTGGCTTGTGTGGTATTTAATTCAATAATATCTAAGAACCGGCTAGGGCTCACGTGATATTTGCTGGAAAATTACTCTCCGACCAGTTTCGGATTTAGTTGTCGTTCTTCCTCTGGGAGTTATAATCGTGCCAGGCGGCGGGCGCGAGCTTCAGCCTTACTGATATCCACGGTATTTAATTCGTTATAAATTAATTAATAAGATCTATATTTAGCTCCTGTATGAGTGAGATACGTAAAAACAAAAGTGATTTGTGAAAGAACTGATTAATAATTAATTTCTATACTACTAACTAGTGCAACAACTATTTAACTAATTATCGCCTAAGTTTTCTAATACGCTTTTTATACAGCATGTTAGAATCCTTTTAAGTAAACTTTAAGTTAACAAAAAACAAAAAAACTATAAGTTGCAATAAGTATAGATTTTTTTTTTAAATATCGTATTTTTTATTGAAGACACATATTTATTTGTTTTTGATAGCAATATAATTATCACACTTTATAGACTTTTCATCGATTTCGTTTTGTGTCCTATCTGAAACGCCAATATATTTATTATACGTACTCATAAAAACAAAATTTTGACAAAAAACAAGAATACGAAAATAGAATAGATTTGAAACCTTTGGATACGAGATCCTTAATATCACCTGATGGAAACCGCCACTTAATAAAAGAAACTTGAAATAGTATTTCCCTCAACACAAGTTTCACAAAACGTCGTCTTCAGTTGATTGATCTGTTATCTGAAAGTTTCAGCGAGGTCGGGGCCCTCGGGGTATCCCCAGGCGAGATTTTTATGTATGTACTCAAGTGGTCACATTTTCCTTTGTGAATAACGAAATCTCGACGTTTTCTTTTGCATCCCGATAGTGGGAAAGTTGAAGGTATTGACCGAGAGGAGTCCAATCCAATTGACTGGCCGGTTAGCGCAGTTGGTAGCACTCTGCCTGCTGAGCCGCTGGTCCCGGGTTTGATTCCCGAACAGGTCAAACATTTGTGTGTATATGTCTATTTGACCTGTGTCTGGGTGTATAAGAATATATATCAGTCATCAGGTTACCATAGTACGGCTCTGCCTAGTTTGGGACCTGAAGATCTGGTGTGAATGTTATTGCAAAAATAAAATACAAAAAAAAATCCGCTGTTCCGACTAAATCTTCATATCACCAACATCTGTGATGTCACATTGCTGAAAGCCGGAGTAGATGGAGAAACATCATAGAGAATGGATTTCCATGATAAGATCAGGACAGCATTGGGAATCGAGCTGGATCTACCGATAAGAGGTTTTAGCGGAGTTTGGCTACGTAAAAAAGAGGCACGAGATTAATTAAAACTAATTAGCCATTCATTGAAATACCCCACTTACATAACTAAATTGAGATAGTTTCCGAGAACTTTCTTAATTCTATCGTGAACACGGCATTCGTTGGCATTTAACATAATTATTACTTTAATTTGAGTTATTATTCATTTTATTAAGAGTTTCGGATTTGATTTGATAAAAACGAATTTGTTTTGCTAATTTATTAGAATAAACTTGTACGACAAGTAACATTTTATTTTAATTAATTTTGCAATTCGTAGAAGTGCCCGTGATATTTGCTTTTTTCTGTAGTTATTACGTAAAACGAGTGTTACTTAATCACACTATTATTATAACGGTGAGAAAATTTGCCTATCGTTTGCCGTTTGTATGTTTGTTGTTCACGCTGCAACGACTGAACGAATTTGCATGAAATTTGGAGTGAAGGTAACTAATACTCTGGAGTAACACACATACTACTTATCCCGGAAAGGTATAGTTCCCTTAGATAAATTAGGTAGTGGGAAAACACGGGCGAAACTGTTGCGCGTAGTTAGTGTTTCACCACTCTTTATCATATAAAGAGTGGTGAAATCGTTGAGTCATTAACTGGGCCCAACATAAAACCAGCTCTGGTTTAAAATCTAGCTTATGTTGAAATGGAGACTCATTAACAGCTTGCATTAATTGCAATTGCTATTTGTACTTATTGTGATAATGTACTGTATTTTTATAAGTTTGAGTTTGATTTTCTGTGTCACGGGAAGCATGGACACGCACGATCACAGCACACAAACATTCGAGACCAGGTTTTTATTTTTTCTTTTACACAAATGACGTGGATATGACGTAACAAAGTTAAAAAAATATAAAACTGAATAGAGTAAGTTCTCACTCCTACATTTTTAAAGTCGGTAAAAATTAAAATACATATGTATTAATATCAGTTTTAGGGTTATATTAAATCAAAATTCAGTGTGTGATAATTATGCCACATAAATTTATCAGACGCTCTCACGAATTAACAGTTTAAAACTATAAAGGGCGAATTAATTTCGTATGGAACTGCCCCGACTTGACCCGGTATCCTCAATTACTCCTGTATTTTTAACCGAACCGCAAAAGTGCGGAACCATTGTTCAAATAGGGTACATTGAGGAGGGTTATTTACCTCTAAATAAGGCCGCACTTTGAATAATTCAAAACAAATACTCTCGTGGACGTACTAAGGATATTACTGCGAGGGCAAGAAAATGCCGTTTAACCTCTTGAAAAACAAACATATAAATTGACATCCTTTGAAAACAATAAAAACCTGCTTGTGACCTACACATAATATTCATCAAAAATATTGTTTTCAAATTGAAGTATAATAAGTTCGATGTAAGTTTATGGACTCAGGCGTTGCTTTGCATTTACACTATTCATGGTTATATAGTTAGGAGACTTACTAAACCGATTTCAATGAAATTTATAACACAATAATCTGAACTTATTATACATTATTTCGAATAGGAAGACCATTTACCAAATGTATTTTATTTTAATAAAGGCATCGGCCCATTTACCAAATATAATAATTACACTTTTCATAAATATGCATCCAATTGGTAATCTAAGGTCACCAAAATAAGAGAGTACATCGAATTATGAACTTCCTACCATTTTAAGCAAAGAGTGAAAAACAAAGCATGGGCATGCCCAATAAGTATAATCCATTTCATGGATGGGCAAAAACTTAACATCTAATAAACTCTAAAGTTAGTCTCACAGAGAATCTAAATCTGTTGAATCGCTTGTCTATGCAACAAGAAAGTAATATAACTCGGTTTCATTGTAAACGTTACGTTCATTGTAACGTTAGAGATAATGGTTTTCTAAGAAACAATTTCTTCCGGCATCTGAGGGGTAACAATAACAAAACGGAATGTGCCAACTCATCCGGTGCAACTTCCTAAATTCTTTACGCGAGACCATTTGTTATGTTTGACGGGTAGTTTCAACCCCAAATGAGCCCCAAAATTTCTCCCTCGCTACGCCCACGCCCGCAATGTTTATTTATGATTCAGCCAAAGCTTAATTTATTAGAGAATTCAAACCGTTTATTCAGTAAATGGGGTGAGAGAATTCAGTGCGTTTGGGCGAATGGCTGCGGTTAAGTGTGGTAACTTACAGTTTATTCTTAACTAACGAGAGGAGACACACTCGAGGATTTCTTTCGGACGGTCAAGGTACTTGCCGACTAAAAAACCCCATCAGTTCCACTAGTGGGGTCTGTAGTCTCAGTTACACACTACACTAGCGACCTGTAATATAAAGAGGTCAATTACAATCTACAGCGGTGGTATATACCATCGCTGAAGATTGTAATCTCTCTCTTTTTAAAAGGCTCGTTTAAAACAAGACGTTCTCAATGCAGTTTCATATATTTTTCAAAGCTTTCAAATGAATGAAGATATTTCAAACCTGTTTGCAATATATAATGGTTTTAACGTAATTTTATATTTATAAGCTAAAATTCTTATATACCTACCTAATATTATAAATATCCATAGCGAATATAATACTCTGGAAAGATTCACATCGTACTTTATTGTAATGTGGCTATTATTGGTAAACTGTAGTTTGATGGCGATATTGTGATACCTTTTATGAAATATTCCCGGAATGCCTAATTTATTTCATCGTTCTGAGTAACCGATATGTTGTTTTAATAAGAGACAACATTGTTATATATAGAATCTATTAACTACATTATTTATACTATTATACGTACAAGTATAATATAAATCTTTGCTAGTTCTAGTCAGTCTATTGATATTTCTTTTTTTCATTTTATATTAACTTATTTATCTATATATTATTATTATCTATTACTACTACTTTATATACTTATTTATTAGTCTTATTTTTTTAGGTTCTATTAGACTTCCTTACATGAGCTCTATTACTAAGGCTTTGTACCCCTCTGTCTGTCCGGCTGTATCTCAAGTATTAGAAACCAATGCATAGAATATCACACCTATACAATACAATAACACTTTATTGTAAACCAGTGCAAAAAAATAATATTTAATCTATCTATTTATCTCATGTCTTATACTATTAAGGGAATTGTATACAAATAAAGACTATCTCAAAAATGACTATAGTAATTTTTATAAAAGTTTTAACTTGGATCAAATTATGCTTGACATGTTTACGTTGCCAAGCCAGTGGGCCTAGACAAGATGCATCGATTCTCTTTCTCTGACTAGCGCTTCATTTTAATATGTTCTCGTTGATCACGTGATGCATCGCTATGAAGTGTCAATTTCATACATTTTTTGATTTTTCTCTCGATTTAACGCTTGTAGAATGGTACTTTGTCTAGGGACCATATAATATTGGTATAATCTAGGAAACCGAGCTTCCCAGATTCTACTAATATTATATAAGCAACCGATATCATGTGCATATATTGAATAAATTTATCAAAAATAAGTACAAGATATAAATTAGTAACGATATACAAAAACGCAGTTTTATTGTATTTTTCGATCTGCCTGTGTACGTCAGTCATCAAAACGACAGCTAAATCACTTGTCTATTTTCACAAGCAGATTGAGCTCAGTTCGGAGCAACATTCAGGCTTTACTTAATTAAAATCGAACGATAATTAAACAAGGAATAATGGTCATTTAAACACAATGGCTAGCCATTGTAAATTTAGTTTACAATCTGAACATATCATAACTACTAAGTTACACAGTAATATTATATATATATATATATATATATATATATTATATTGAAGTAAATTTAATTGCTTTGGTCGAGAGCAAATATATAAGTAGAATAGGTACATACTTATACATCATACATATAAGTACTAAGTCACAAGTAGTTAAGCCTACAATACGCATTAATAAACCATTACCTTCAATACAATAAAAGGTTCAGTATGCTCAAACATTTAGGCAAATTCACTAAATTGGTCTCACTAACGTATACTACTTTGTTGGACGGCAAATATACAATTGCACATGGTATAGTTGTGTGAAGAACATACATATATAATAAATACTAAATTACGAGGCATAGTTAACTCAGTCTACAATTAACAAGCCAAGTCAATGAATGAGTAAAGTAGGTTAGAGTAGGTAGGTAACGTTAGAAACGTTAAGTAAATTTAGTAAATTCATTCATTTCGATCAAACAATTAAGTAAGTTGGTTTCACTAACCTACACTGCTTAGTTTGACAGCAAATACCCTACGCACATACGCATACTAATGCGATATTCACACGTAGGTAATGCCACAGTACATGTGGTACAGTGTGGACTGTGTAGCTGTAGATGACTAACCCCTTGTTCCGATACGCGTTCAAATCAGTTTTAGCTCGCTCAAATGCGTTCCTAATCACTGTAAACACGCTTATCGCAGAGTGTGTGACATCACGGTTGTTGTCGGTTGATTTTATTATTCTACAATATCATACATTTACATACAATTCTACAATGCGAGTCTCATGTCAAGTTTGACATTGTGCGCTGCGGGAAAAAATACAACCTCAATTTACAACGAGCCTCAATAAAAAAATTAGCATGTTACGAAAACATTCGTTTTTTATTTTTTGGTCTGTATCTCATTTTAAATTTTAATCTTTAACTTTAGTAAAATAAAAAAAAACAATCATGACCAGCTGGAGTATTTGAGGTTATCAAAATTGCCAAATCGCCATGTTACCGTTCCAGTTCATTAGACGCGCTGGCAGTACTGTGAGTGTCTTAATGGTGCTTTTAAAAACGGAACGAGCGCCTGTATGGTGCGAGCACGCTAAAATTGATTTCGGTTCAATTCGGAACAGGAATATACATAATACCCCTGTTGTGTTGTGTTCCGTACAGTGAACACGGAAACCTAATTGGGTTTCGAAACTAAACGATGATTTAAAAAATTGGTTGTCTGTAAAGTCGGTTTACGGACGATAGATTTACGTGATAACGTCATAATCATTTATGACTTTGACTTTGACTGACTTTGACTTTGACTGACTTTGACTTTGACTGACTTTGACTTTGATTTTGACTTTGACTTTGACTATTTTATGTAGTACAAAACTCAGGTGGAACGTTACGCGGAACGTTACTATTTTTCATGAGTGTTGCTGGTATTCATCAATTTATAAAACGTTATCACGTCAAAAAATTCGGCATAGGTAGGTAGGTACTTAGTTATGTTATATAAAACTCCGTTTCCATGTTACTATTCCATGTAGGATTTAACACTTACCAACCTTTTTTATTATTTAGATCTTTCACCTGGTTTTAAGCATACACTAAACACGCGGAAAAGGGTAAGGTAAGCGATTGTACTCAAACTCTAAACAAATAACACTTCGAAAGACATTGTTAATGGTACATATTTATTTTGACTCATCCATATGAAAGCATAACTTCCATGGCAGTTATGCTTTCACGCCTAAATATACTAAATTCATTATCATGATAAGCCCATTGTTTTTTGTTTGTGCTAAAGAAAAACAACGCAAGTGAAACCGCGGAGGCAGGTAGTACCATTAATATAGTAAGTTCTTAAAATGTACTAACATAATATGATTATCTTCAAGCACTACGTACTATATTATTTTATACCATGACATAAACCTAGTATGACATGATTTTGTAGAGACAAGACGAAGTCACATACCTAGGTATGTATAGGTAAGTAAGTAAAGTACATTGTGAAGTATCTTTGTAATTATACTTTTTAATAACTGAGATAAAATTACCAAATATATTAAATATTAAATTATTATTTAAGATTAAAACCACAATATGTTAAATAAAAATTACTAGATTAAAATTTTACTTATTCATCAAACCTACAACATTCCATAACCACCACAGACTCGATTGACAAACAACAACAACACATCCTAAAACAACAATCCAACGCACTCACGATTTTGCTAACAAATATTGAACTTTTCATTCAGCACTATACACTACTGGCACACATCCCGAACAAAAGCATTTGTGTAGAAAACACACTTTAAAAAGAAAACTCACGTCACTGTCAAATTAAGTACACTAAAAACGTTACCGTCACTGATGTTTTAACATACGCGTGCAAACGCGGCCAAGTTACGCGGCACACTGGCTGACAACAAGCAAGACAACCGGCCTGGCTGACCTGCAGGGCTCTACTACGATCATAAACCTCGAACTCGAAGCCTTGTTTCTCGTGTGAGCTCAATGAATGTAGCGTTGGCTCTGACGTCACTAGTTGTCGTATGAGATACAACATAAATATTGAAAGATTCTATCATCTTTCCTACAAAAATATTGTCATAGAGTCACATTAATCATCTCTGACAATAACAGTAGATCAGTAGTACAATGAGATATTATTATAGCATATAATAATATCTCATTTTAGTTATCATGAAACGGATATTGACAATTAACATTGTTCGTCTCAGTGCATTGTCTAAATTATAGAATAATGTTTATAAAACTAATAGTAAATGTATAGAAAAACGATTACGTTTTAGGTATTGTTACGTATTGTATAAGTTATCTTTCTCTTATACGTATATATATATTTGAATATACATATATATTTATTTATTACTATATCTACGCCCCGCGATTTCACCCGCGCCGTGGTGTGTCTGGGAATAGAAAAATTGATTATTTAGGTTTAAGTTTAACGAACTTTATTGTCTTAAGAAATTAAAAAATTGCACTTAGAAGACAATTGTGTTTACATCTAAATAACTTAGTTTAAGATTTGATAGTAAGCATGCGGTTCTTTATTTATTTTACGTTTTATCTCAAAACATTGCCGAATTTCGAGTCATTTAGCTTTGCAAGATATTTGTTGACTCATGTTTGTTTATTTATTTATTATTATTGTAAGACCAGTGATCAAAATCCTATTTCAGTTGATTATATATAGATAAGTAACGGGATGTTGTCTAATAATCACATATAAGCTATAATTTACACTACTGCTTTTGAACTTGATGACTGAAAATGGCTTGCCTTACGAAATTACATTTATATAAATAAATACACCAAATAGCGTGACTTTTTGGTGTACACCAAAAAGTCACGCTTTTTGGTGTATTACGCTTTGATATGGCGACGCTTGATCAGTAGCCGATCCGCTACTAGGTACTCGTAATGTCGTCGACAAATCCTAACAAGTATCTAATAGATTAAACATAACAACACGTACATAAATGCAAAAATAAAAGCACAAGGAGAGTCACATCACAAAGTTATTTAAGATGTTATTGCAATGGCATTAAGTAAACGACATATAAAACATTACATCAGGTGACTGGGAAAGTCACAAAACCTACAAAATACCCGATGGAATAAAGTAAGTAATTATATAAATAATATAAATTAGTATACAATTGAATAGTTATAAATTATAAATAACAAATAGCGTGGGTGTAAAAAAATCATCACAAAGATACTGTTGTGTTACGGAGATACGTGAATTTAAAAAAATCTTTTTCAAATTTTAGTTTTATTTTCCTTAATCGTTGTATCCCTTGGTGTTCATTACTGTAATTATTTTAAATAAAAAGTATTTCGTGTTAATTCCGCGAGATAAATTGTTCTAGGCAAGGATGATACCGCCCTCCATCGCGCATGAATTGCATACAGCACGATAATTATACACATGCAATGTTACTCAACCGGAACCTCTTCGACACGTGTTTCGCCTCTGCACGAGGCAACTTCAGGACATACTGACTTGGCAAACGTCTCAGGATGACAGTATTTTTTAATATTTACGTCTATATTATTTATGTTATAATAATGTAAAGCCTGAATTTATAAACTGTCTAATAGTGTTTTTTTTTCTGATAATTATTATAAATGAAATCCTAAAATGGCCATGCATGTCACAAACAAGTACAGGAAGTTGAAAAAAAAAATTAAGTTTTCTCTATAATCTTCACGTAATGTTGCAATAAAGTTCCCTCTACTGTACTAATTATAAGCCAAGTGAGTAGCTAATATCAACAAACAATGCACATAAAAATACTTCAATATTATTTCATTCAATACCGAGAGTGTGGAGCCGAAATTTTATTGGAAAAATAAATCCTATTCAAGTCAAATGGTAAACCGACAAATACTCACTTTGGCAATCGTTATTTATCTATTAGTCATGTAAACATAATAATAAGACTTTATTCCATGTAAAATTTCATACGGAATTATCACTAAATATTATTTATCATTTTAGTATGGATTTCCGAAAATAATGCCTCAATCTAGGAATCTTCTTGTTTTCCATCTACGACGTAGTAGCTTGGTGAAAATATATTGTAACCAATAGTAGGTACTTCTTCTAGATAGATACAATGACTAGTTGTATAATAAATAAATGATACACGTTGTTTTTTATATTTATTAACGACGCCGTAAAGGTTGAATCGTTGAAAGTGGTCAAAACTCTAGAATGGATTTAGTCTGTAGACGTATGTGTTTTTATACTTGACTAGTAGCGCCTCGCGGTTTCCCCCGCGTGGATTACGGTTTTTCCGCTACCTTAATTATCCCAAGGGAACTATACTTTTTCCGTGGAAAAAGTAACTTATGTGTTATTTCAGGGTTAAATCTATCTCTATACTAAATTTCATCGAAATTGGTACAGCCTTTTGAGCATGAAGGAGTAACAGAGGTTTTAAATTATTTGCATATCCCACGGGAACAGCAATTGTTTTTGGGATGAAAAGTAGCCTATGTATTAATCTAGCTAGAGTCAACTATCTCCATACCAAATTTCATCAAACATACACATTTTAGACACATACAAATTTTCGCCTTTATAATATTACTGGGATAGATTCAATTCGACCACTTTCTCAATTGATGGTCAGCGAAGATATGTTCGAAGATTCTAAATGAATGTTTACTAGGTCTGTAGGACTGCTGCCTGAACATACTATGTATGTTTGACACATTTTCAAACTTGAGGGTGGTAGCTAGCCCCTAACCAGGCAGGTTAGGGGCCCCTACTCCACTACCGGTGTGCAATAAAGTGTTTTGTATTGTACTGTACTCTAAAGTAACTTACAACCATTAATAACAGTGTTACCTTCACCGAAAGCTTAAGCCCTTGGTGGGGATATGCCAGCGTCCGTCAGTTTGGCAACTGAGCCACCATCGCTTCAATGTGTGGTAATTGATTGAGGTACTCGTACAATTTTGCATCACGGGAGGTTACTACCCAGTACCCAGGACCGAACGCAGCTAAAGATTTTGCGGAGGAACCTGGTTCTTATTTTTGCTCTAATCCTGTCTCTATCTAAATTACATACATTTAAAGAAGATTTTCATTATGATGTTAACATTGGGGGGGTCATGACCATCATGAGCCACCCCCTCGGGCCGCCACTGCCAGTATCGGCGTGGCTATTTACCATTCTCAAGTTTAAAAAACTGTAATCGAAATACACCATGTTTATATGTTATATATAAACACTTGGTGTATTTTACATTATTATAGGCAACCCCTTGAAAACCCATTATCATCCTTATATCGTTAATCTACAGAGCATATTTTCAAATATTGGGATAATTAGAAATGGACGGGAATGGACAAAGTATTGTTTTAAAATTTCATGGCTTTCCTTAATATAAATATTGTTTATTTTTTATTTGGAATAGGCAGGCGTTTGACCACTATCTCACCTGATGTTGAGTGATGATGCGGTCTACGATGGAGCACGCCTGCCTAGAAGATACCTATTCACTCGTGACTTGAAGATACCCAGGTCGTATTTTTTCGGATATACAGAGTTAGGCAATGAGTTCCATTCGTTAGCTGTACGCACTAAGAATGTGGAAGCAAAACGCTTCGTGCGACAAGTTGGAACGTCCACCATGTATGTTAACTGGACTTGTAGACTCTAGATAATAATAGCATACGCCTATCATACTAATCACACTTCATAGTAATATTAAAAAGGCGAAAGTTTGTTTACCACCCTCTAGTTTGAAAAACTGTCGCTAAACATAGAGTGTGTTCAGGCAGCGGTCAAGGACCTAACTCTACATCTAAATAGTATAAAAGATTCACTGTTTTAGGGATAACTGAGGTAGAGTTAAAACCGTAGTCCATTCGGGGCGCAGCTAGTAGGCACATTAAGCAAAATAAATCTACGAAAAATATTAACTAAAGCGTGCCTATGTAATAAACCTTTAAAGGATTATATATACGTTCGAATTTAAAAATGGTGAAATGCAAACATTTCATCATTTCATTGAGGAGAAAAACCTTTTCATCCAGCATTTTTTAAAATACAGCTATTATTCTGATTTTAATAAATATACATATTTTATGTACTTCACTTTTGTAAAGCCACGATTTGAACTGAGAAAACAATTCAAAAAGCTTTTGTTCGTTTAAAAAGCAGAGCAATTTAGGTATAATGACGTAGTTCATATTATATAGTATATATAGTCAGGAAGGTACCGTGGTGGTACCGGCCTAGAATAGTAATTGAGCCTTGCTTCCGTAGAACAAACTTAAAAATTGTACCAGTATTCACATTTTTTAATTTAATGATTGTATATACAACGCATCAGCCTTTTGGCCACAGAATCCTGACAGTCGTTACTTTAAGAGTGTTGAATGACACTCATCGCATAGGTGTCTACTATAATATATTTGATTGGTTAAATATGAAATGGCTGGATGCGGGCCGCCTCCAACAGGTCCTTGTGGAAATCAATGGGGGAGGCCTATGTCCAGCAGTAGACGTCCTATGGCTGATGATGATGATATGAAATATGTACCTATTGAAATAGATTTTTGGATCGATGTGCTGACACATCAGCCACCTGGCAACGCGTGCGATGTTGATTATTATTTGAATTACAATACTTTCGATATTCGTGCTTGCATGCACGAAGTGACTCGGTTAGCGTACAAATAAAGTAGAACGAAGTTATCGTGTCGTGTCAAACCGACAACGCTCTCCCGCAAGTTACAAAGCAAGTACTTCACTGTTCAGTAATCTCAACCACTAGATGTGGCAGGTACTTCATTAGCATTCCTAATACCCACATTAACATCCTGGGCACATTAATCAGCGGCTTTGGTACCAGCCCTCTTGTTATTCTAATGTATTCATTAAAGTGGACCAACCTATGCAAATATAATGGCTGATAGTTAGCTGCCTAAACCAATATCGTAATATTTATATTTTAATAACAGAATGAAATGTAGCAATATTACTACAGCCGCCCGCACATGTGTCACTTGACAGAAGGTATTGGAACCTAAGGGTTAATAACCTACGGTCACATTTCGTTGTTAATCATGGGTTTGCTTTGTGTCAACTCATTTCTAACTTAGATAATATGCTAATAGTCTGACCACTGATATATCTATTGTATTAAATTCGTGCATGCTCATCAATTATTTTCGTGCAGGCTCTTCTTTGTCTAAAATAAATTATTGACACGGATTATCTTACAATTTTAGAGAGTTAGAACTTACTGCCTTTGTATTCCAGAGTAGCTACATGGGATCCTTCAATGTAACACGGGGGGTGTTACAGATTAACGACAGTGATATTATTGTTTGCCATCAGGCGACCCTTCTGTTTATTTGTCATCTATGATATATATAAAAAAGCCGAGCTGGATTCGATGATTGACCTACCTCTTTCTCGTAGTCTGCAGTTGGGCTGTTTGTCCTAGGTAAACCACTAGGTCAAAACTTCGAGGAGAGCCACTATGCTCTTATAGATAATAGGTATTAGTAGATATAAGATAATAGATCTTCCATCGATCCTACCACTACAATATCGTCAGCTATAGAGTGTAGAAATAACAACTCGTGAGATAAAACTCCCATAAAATTAAGGTTTTAAAGCGCCGAAATAAAAAAAAATGGAAGCGTCCATAAATTACGTGAGGTAGTTTTAGCGATTTTTTGACCCCCCTCTCCCCTTGATGAGATGTCGTGAGATAATGAAAATATTATAAATATAAATTTATGTTCACAATTATGATGGGAAAAGATTTTCCCATATTTGAACCCACGTATACAGAATACCGTCCTGTCGCTTTGCCGTCTAAGCTATAGTGGCACTAACACCACTAGCAGTCCGAATATATTCCTTCATTGTTTTTAGTTAACATTTGAGGGGATTTTTATCTTCTATATTGTAGGAGTGGGTTCAAATCCCACTAGTAGCCGAATGTTTTCCTACAAAAATTTGAACATAAGTACCGCCTAGCATGATGTTAATGCAATCAACCATTAAAATAATTTAAGTAATTGTTCATATTTATATTCTTAAGTATGTAATAAATAAAGATAAAAGTGAATAAGTACAGAAATTCTACTCTTAACTCAAAGGCTTTTAAATTCAGAAATGCGGCATTTCATCTCAATTTCCGTCGATTTTTCCCAATTTTCAGTCTCATTTCCTTTCAATTTAGAATTCGTCGTCAGTGTTCATTTTTCCTGCCTAACCAAATAACCTGCATAATTCCCTGAGACCCGGGCCCTGAGGGTTTCAACATTTCTTTTTGGTACCTACTTTTGTTGTTTTGTTTTAGCCATTGCTGTTACAACTGTGAATCAAACTGTATCTTCAATGAATGAATTTTTTTGTTTAATAATATATTGATTAAGTTGTCATTTCAGGATGCTCGTTGCATATTATTATGTATTGCTTGATTATAGGAAGTAGCTTAGCAGCCGTAACACAGGTGACCCTAGCACGGCTGCTAAAGGCCTTTTATATTGTTTTCACATACATATGTATTTATCTATCTTTATCCATGTATTCTAGTAATGTATAATGTATTTGTAAGTGTTTTGTGCAAATAAATAAATAAAATAATAATAATAAAAAAAAAAAAATTGGTTGCCTGTAAAGTCGGTATACGGGCGAAAGTTTTACGTGACAACGACTTTGAGTGCCTTTCACTTTTTATGTCTGTCTCTCTCGCTCTTAGGCGGGCTAACCATGCCCGAGTGGAAGGGACGCGTGCCTCTCACTCGCTCTCATTGTGAGCGCATAACGTGAGCGGAGCGTAACGCAGTTTCTTGAAGTGTCACCCGGCAAACCAATTTATAAGACGTTGTCACGTCAAAAATGACAATTATTGAAAAATAAAGATACAGTACGAGTGTAAACCATACGTGCTCGCAGTATGTGGCCCGGTTGCAACTAAAGAAAATTAAGGGCATGAACCTAACGTATGCGTTTCATGTCCGATGCGTTAATGCAGCATCTACTCATTTAACACGCTTTTATTATCTCGTTTCAACTATGTTAGAGCATCTTTGAACGTGATTTTTCACCCCCGTTGAAAACATCGGATTAATTTTAAGCTTGCACACTTATCAATGACAGAACAGAAGCAACATTATTTTAAATAGTTAGTCCCACTATCATTACCGGATTTCAGGGTTAGCTATTTTTAGGTTCGGTTAGTTACAAAAGCATCTGTTTTCGTTTTCTAAACTATTATTTTAAAACGTCATTGGTAGACCAATAATGGGGGAGGGTTATGTCCAGCAGTGGATGAGTCCAATATTTTTTCGTGCATCGAGGTGTTTTTGTAGTTAAGGCACAGTACACAGCACGGGACCCGTCAATATAAAAAAATTCATATACTTTTTACGTTAAATAATCGTCTTATTAACCGATATGGTGTAGATAGCCTGATACATGTTTTACACAATAAACAATATTTTGTGTAGTTAATGTATTTAATGTAATAAATTTATTGCATTTCATAATTTTTTTCAATGTGACTAATGGTTTTAATAATTATTTGCTTTTATGAGTTTTTATGACTTGAAATAAATGACATAATTATTTACTTGGAATTAACGAAATAATCTGGGCCGGTGATGTCTGTGCTACTAAACCTACAATGACGTACACTCCTGGCCAACAGCGTGAGCAGATAATTGGTGTTAGATAATCGATTTTCACACTTGAGTGAAATAGCATGGGCTGGCATCGCAATTGCTTTACAACACCAAGGTTCTATATCTATTTTATGTAGAATAAGTGACTTGTAAATTATTATTTTTATCAATAAATATCTGTATTCTACTTATATAAAGCAGTTATCCCAACAGAATAATGTCAGTCACGTAGGAATAATACTTTGGCTAATGAAACTTAAATGTCACTTAAGGCACTGACTTTGGTTAGATTACTACGATTTATTATTTTATGAAATAGGCCCCAAGAGGTTTATTGTTGATGGTCGCCGTGGCTCAGTGGACATCGTGGATCCCGGCAGGAGCAAACATTTGTGCGATGAGTGTAGGTGTTTGTCCCGGAGCTTGAATGTTTGTGTGCGGTGATTGTGTGTATCCATGCCGCCCACGACACAAAGAATTTTAGTGCGGGTGTGTGTGTGTGTAAAATAAAAAATCTTACAGTATGTTTTATACACACTGAAGTTCACATTTACATCGACACGTGCATCTGTCTACACATACAGACCAAACAAACCCAGGAATCGGAGCTCAAAGGGTCAAGACGAGTTTGATCAAATATCCGACAAAGCATGCAAATTTCATCTTCATATAAAGCATGGGTCAAACATATCATGAGATGATTATCAAACAAGTATAACAGGTTCTATTCAAAAAGGTTGTACTGAGAATTATTCGTAGCTTGAAATAAGTTGCCATATTTTAAGAAGACTGGCATAAAGGCAATAAATGTCACTGGCGGCAAAGATCAAAGCGCGAATGTCAACATATCCCGTAAAGTTCCTTGAAATGAGTGACAATAAAATATGAGGAAATCAAGAATAAGGATAAAACATAAAATACTTTAATTACCAAAAAAGTTAACCCAAGGATATCCGAACCGCCTGGACGTGCGATGTATTCGCATTGTAGGTTCTCTATTAAAATCATTTATCACGATCTATTCAAGTACTCTTGAAACTCGAGAACTCGAAACCTAACACCCCTCACTCCGACCGGCACAGCGGTGATACTTTTTAGTTTTGCCATCTATCGATAAATAGCAGAACTTTTAATGACTTTTTGGAAATATCACGCTTGTCTGTTTAGTTCAGCACAACTCGCCTCTAGGTGGCATTGGTTGTATCGGCGTTACTGCATAAGTTATTAACATATTAATTGCATAAGTTGACAAAAAATGCTATGCAATAGCTTTACCGCGGCAGTCCCCGAATGCCACACCTCTTTTTTTTCTTTGCTTACAATATGATTGGTTTAGTGGCAGTTAATTTTGTGTATCCATGATTTTGCATGTATCTCATCATCATCATCTCTGAACTGGGCCAAAAACGTATAGAACTTCTAAAAGGTCCTTTTTTTCCACAAAAGATTGTCACTAATAAATACATAAAACAAACGAGTATTTAACACAATAGTAGCACTCTTGCAACCATTCTATACAAATGTGAACATTTGAACAATGAGTTACAAATTATCCTTATACATAGACAAACAATCAGACAAAGGATAACGGTCATACACATTACACATACATACGTACACACAAGCGAACATACAGAACAACTCGAATAATGTACGGTGATGTCATTCACGCCATTTTTAGGCCGTGACGGGGAGGATTATAAACTAAACTATTCAGTTTAAAATTTTAGGTACTTTGCAACTAATAGATAAGCTGTGGTGTAATATTTGTTAAGCAACCATGGAATATAATAAAAGCCTAGAATGGCCCAAGTAAGGAAAAGAAATACAATTAGTTATACAATAGAAAAATACGTTGCAGAATTGACTAATTGTAATATGGACTTATATAACAAAAACATTTTATGATTATGCATGATAAAGTATGTTTTAATTAGAACGTCTATTGTATTTCAGAATTACATTAATTACAAAGTTAATGTAGTTCTTTTCTTGCTAAGCCAAGAAAAAGTAACGTTGATTCAAGCGCTGTGAAATATGTTCAACAAATAAATAAAAATATAAAATAGTCCCAAAGTGATCAAAATACCAGCCCGCTTGCTTACTCGAATAGCTATGGAGACCAACTCTTCGAGCAAAATATAGACCTCCATTTTGAGCACGCCTGATCCCCATTGGCCCAAAGTTATACAAAATTATAGGTAAATAAGTAACATTAATCTAATAAAAGTTAAATTTCATATATTGTTTCATTGTTGTGGTAAATGAATAAATTATGAGGTGACTCGTTTTAGCAAATGAAGTCAAAAGTGACGGTTGCCGTGTAAAAGTAAATTACTCATTTAATTCAATTCAATTCACATCTTTATTGCAACCTCTAATAGTACAAGTGTCGGTGGTATTACAATAAAATACAGTTTATTAGAGATCCTGTCGGGCACAGCAAATGAAGAGAGAAGGGCTCGTCAGTTTTACCGAATATGTTATATTCGGACACTGGAGAAAATTGAAACAATATTGAAATAATAATTAATCAATAAGATAATGAAAATAAAATATTTTATTTTATTCACTTTTTTTATAGGCTCGATCGTTATTTAATGAGGTACATGAAGAAGGTAGGTGTTTGTCGGGTAGGTGTTTTTATTGTACAGTAAGTAGATGCGTATATTAAAATTATAAATGGAGTTTTCCCGCGCTGTGATACCATAAGCAAACTTTCCCTCAGTATTTCCCAACGCGCTTAAACTTTTTTCACCCAAGCTTGTTTTACATTTGTGTGGAATAAAACAAGGCCGTTTTAATTACAGAGCTGCAGGATTTCAAAGTTTTTTCGACATGTTTTTTAATGAGATTTAATCCCAAGAAACAAAGGAGCATCGACAGGGAGGATAATAGAGATGGAAATGATAATTCATTTATTTTTATTACGGTTTTAATGAAAACAATGAATATGGAATTCTTGTAAAATACTAGGCAGGTATGTAAATTCTTTTGTAAAAGACATGCTTGGCTTGAAGGGGCGGCTGCGTACTTTTGTATTTTTAGAATACGAAATTCTTTGACATCATAAAAGCTTACCAATATATGCCTGGGTTGTTAGATATTTAGTGAAATAGTCAGCAGATGGAGCCATCGCGGTCGGACCATGATTGTGATAATAATTTAACTGATTGACATCGCTTGATGATTGTCATGATGTTGGTTTCCTGTCACCAAACACACAGTGTGTTCAGGCAGCAGTCCTTGAGAGCCAGTAAGCATTCTAGGTCTAGCGTGATAACATCTTCGACCACATCGTCACTGACCATCAAGTGAGATAGTGGTCAAATGCTAGATCTATACAGTAGAAAAAAAATGTCCAATGCATATTTTTTGTGTTTACTTCACATGTAATTTTTTATTTACTATTGAGTTCGGTGTGTGTTTATATTTTTTTTGTGACATAATATATTGGGCTTCTACCAAATTTTTAGATAAATGAAACCTAAACTAGTCTCAGAAAGACCCGTGCAGGGACTTGAGGCTCCTTCACCTAGCAGCCACAATTTATAATAAAAACAATGAGTGTCTATGGTCTATCGATATTCTGGTTCTAACGTTATACCTTCGACCATATCGTCTTTGACCATCATGTAAGACACTAGCCAAGCACTCAATAACAGACATAAAACAAAATGTGGAACGAACTTCTTCTCTTGGGTAATCCTCCGAGTAGCTGCAATATGGGTTTCTTCAAAGTAAAGTTAATACAGTTTTAAAAGGATTGGCAACGTATCGTAATGCCTCTAGTGTTACAGTTATCCATAGGTGATGGTGATCGCTTTCGATCAGGCAGCCCGTCTAATAGTTTGCCAACTTCACATAAAAAAAATGGATTGGTCAAATGGATCCAATCGTAAAAGTATTGGGGATACCTAGTAGTAAGTATGTACTTATTTTTCCCAAATGCGGTTCATAAGGCTCCCACTACTTTCCACCGGTAAAGCAATTTGGTTCTTAGACTCACCCATTTATGAGCGTATTTGCTGCTATCTTTAAACTTCCCTTTACGTATATTATGTGGAACGTATACCGAGCGGTCATAAAATTACCGCCGCCGCCGATCAATCCTGATAAATTTTTAATTTCAACGGCATTAAGCTCGCCTTATTTTTATGGTGCTCTATTTTAGGAATAAGAGGAGATAAAGTGATTTTATGTACTACTTTTAATGGAGTCTATCGGTTTCAATAAAACTATTTTTATCGTTATATTTTGTACGTAGTGAAGAAGAGTTTATCAATATTACATCATACTGTGTAAGAATTTCAGTATGTAATCGAATAATATACAATAAAATGAGGGTCTTAATAAAATTGTCGCCCTCAGCTTGAACTTTTGATAACACCAACTTCAATTCTTATAGATAGTATAGTTAAGAATTATGTCACAAAGTACCTTGTATGTTCTGACCGAGCTTTGAGTAGCAGTCGACAGACTTTGTCATGACACACATCAGTACTGTGATAGTGGTAACGTGCAAAACTAAGTCGTCAAAATGAGGGTAGAACGATTTGTCTGCTGATAATAATAATTTATAACCAAGCCGGATAGACTTTACCGGTAATCATGTCGCTTGGAGCATTGCCCAAATCGTACCAAAAGCTCATAACAATATGTACGAAACATTTTTATTATTGACTCTATCATATCATTTTATCTTGGGGTTCGTGAGGTTATGTGTATGGGCACCTTGGCTTAGTGTCCTCTAAAAATCGGCGTTTTAGTTAAAAAGCAATGATAAAAGCTTTATAATCTTTTTAAGGCTAAATTAAACAGATAGCTGGCGAAAAATTGTTTTAGAGTGTGAAAGAATATTTAAACCGTTCATGATAATTTTAAATAAATGTTGTATATTAATTTAAGAATCATAAAAAGATAAAAAAATATAAATGATATATAAATGCTCACATGTTATTGTAGTAGCTTCTGTATTGTAATTCGTTATTAGTGTTTTATTTAAATAAAGGCATTTGCCCCAGTAACGCTTAGGTGCGGTTGAGAATGAAGAATGATAAATTATTTTGAACTTGACATTCATTGCACATTGCTCTTCCCGCGGGTGCAGTAAGAGTCGGCTAAGGGGCCACGTACCAGAAGGTGTGCAGCAGCGCCTTATGAGGATTAAAAATCATACTGCGCTCGCCAACCCGCCTGCCAAGCGTGGCGAGTATTGGCAAATCCCCCGCTATATGGGGGAGGCATATGCCCAGCAGTGGACGCCCCCAAGGCTGAGAGAGAGAGAGAGAGTGCACGCCTGCCTGCACGCTGAATACGTAGACCAAACAATATTTTAAGACTGTCACATGTAATGATATATAATATATTCTCGCATATAAACATTTGATTTGGTTTCATTTGATGAAGCCGAGGAACTTAATTAATCGCCAAAATCTTATAAAATAGTACACAAGCGTGTTTTTGATCTCAGTTCGTAGCTTTTATCATGTCTGAGGTTGCCATCAAAGCAAGTTTCATGTAGTCCTTACCTAATTCATGACACATGCTGTACGGAAATGACCAAGATATGCAAAAAATGGCGGACTTCATGCCACACCCGCCAAAATTGTATTGTTGGACCGCGCCCGCGCAGCAGCACAGTCGAATATCAGATCATATTTTAAGATTGGTTCCATGTTCCTTAATATGCGTGGCCTAGTCTCAAATAACAGGATATCTTAAAACATTTAAGAACACAGAAAACATCAAAATATATATCACAGCAATTCTATACAGCTGCAAAGTGCTACTAACCTGATACTTCTTGATGGAGTCCATCTGGTCCTTGGTGACGTCATGTGCGGGTGGTCGAGGAGGTGCATCCCTTGGAACCTCTCGAGGGGGTACTGCCGGTGCTGCCTTCGCTGTTCCATTCACCTACAGTAGCGGAGATCATGTTAAATAAATCAAGTCATGATGAGCGTACTTAAAAGTGAAATGTGAAATTTTGTCACAGATATAATGAGAACCATTTTTAAAATGACCAAGCGATAATAGCTCAGCGGTGGGAGCGGCGGGTGTCAAAGTGACGGATGCTGGTTCGATCTCCACCAACGGCTTGAGCTACTGCTGAAGGTAACACCATTATCAAATTACCAGCATGGTGATAGGGTACTTTCTGATCAAGTTTGAAAAACTCTCATCAAACCCATACGGTGTTCCTGTTCAGGCCGCAGTCCTTGAGAGCCAGTCAACATTTTAATTCTAGCGTAATTACATTTCTGGCCACATCTTCACTGACCATCAAGTGAGATAGTAGTCTAACGAATTTGAATGATAACTTGACGAACTTTTGTAAGGGTCTTGTAACGGTCTCAGATGCACGCTGAATCCGAGTTGCTTCCAACAGGTTCTTGTGTAGATCAATAGGAAATACATGTGTCCAGTATTGAACATCCCATGGTTGAAATTATGGCAAGCTTATATTATACCTAACTGCCATGAATTTTAAGGAGAATTAACACGGACAGTTCCGAATACTTTTGTCAAATTTTAAAACACAATATTATGTATGTACCTCCATTTTTTAATTTGCACTGTTGTATTGAATGATACGGAGCAGATATATTTTTATACTGACTCCCAAACTGTAAATATCTCGCTGCCAACAATTACCTCTCAACAACTTACACTAATGGTAAAAATGGCCACAAAAATACTTAAATCTATTATCACCCAAAAATTGTTAAGCCGCCTTAATTTTGCATAACAACATGCATTCCATTACAAAACTGATCGACTAAGTATAATTACTTAACTAATTTGTTAATCAATAAGGTAATGAGTAATTAAAAACAATATTTAAACGTTGTAATCAATAGTGTAGCCACAAAATAATTCTTGTATGCTATGCTATTTATTTTTGATCGGAAGAATTTAGCATTGTTGTGAAATAACTCAAAAGGCTGGTATTGATTACAATAACATTTCTGTAACTCAAAAACTATTAATTCCATTACATTGTAACAAGCTACAGTCACTCGTAATGAATGAAGATATTATGTACCTTACAGTCCATTAAAGAGTCCATTAAACATTACTTTGTATGGACAACTGGAGAATTATTCATCTGTCGTTGAAAAATGATAAGGTATATTTATATATTTATTGCCAAAAATCCATAATTTTGAGCGTAGTCAAATCTTTTGAATAATTGTTCAATATTAGAAATTAAAACGTTTAAAAAAACAAGTGTGAACATTTCAATTTACTCGATAAAGACATATAATTTGCATAGTGATAGGGAACTTTCGAATACCCGCCCGGCTAGCTACCACCCTCATGTTTGAAAAACTGTCACCAAACAGATATTGTGATCAGGTAGCGGGCCTTGAGAGTCAACATTCTAGGTGCTGAACATCTTTGACTTTGTAAACTCTAAGGCTTTCACGGCCGGCGTTGCATGTTGTATGTATTGCTTCCGGGCTGTTTGGCCGTGGTCTATGTGAAACTTTTGTTCCAGACGTTTCGTCGATCTTCAGTGGTTCAGGTCCGAACGGCGACAAGAGCGTAGAACTCTACGAGAGTTCTGCGCTCTTGTAGAGTTCTACGCTCTTGTCGCCGTTCGGACCTGAACCACTGAAGATGTCGACCGCATCTTTGACTTTATCGACCATCAAGTATGCTAGTGGTCAAAAGCAAGATCTCTACATTGTAAATAAAAAAAATTAGGTATTTTTAAGCTTCTATCTCTCCCGAATAGAAACGTTCTTGGATAGCGTTACATAGGTACATCTATACTGATTAACATAAAATAAATTTGATTCGATCGATTCCCGACTAAAAGATAGAATAAATATCTAAATTTCAAATAAATCCTTAATCATTTGGCAACCCTACAATCTTTTAGGTATTACTTTCACAATGCAAAAGTTTCAGCGACAGAGGAATAATTGTTGCAATTAAATCATTAATTTATTGGACTATTAATGACTTTAGGTTTAGCAAACCTGTGTTCGCTAAACCCACAGATCTGACAAACCTGTGTCTTGTTTGTCAATCTGTGGCTAAACGCCATCAATAGTTCTGTTTGCAGAATTGGTCGAACTATACTAAAAAAATATGGGTTGTCTGTAAAGTCGGTTTACGGACGATAGATTTACGTGATAACGTCATAATCATTTATGACTTTGACTGACTTTGACTTTGACTGACTTTGACTTTGACTAACTTTGACTTTGACTGACTTTGACTTTGACTGACTTTGACTTTGACTGACTTTGACTGACTTTGACTGACTTTGACTTTGACTGACTTTGACTTTGACTGACTTTGACTTTGACTTTGACTTTGATTATTTTATGTAATACAAAACTCAGGTGGAACGTTACGCGGAACGTTTCTATTTTTCATGAGTGTTGCTGGTATTCATCAATTTATAAAACGTTATCACGTCAAAAGGAAATATACCACTATATGGGAATCTTGCAAGTGCATTTCATTTTTATTTCGTTAAAGTTTTAGAAGTCATAATGTAAGATCGGCACTATAATATTATAAAACAAGAAAACCTCAATTATGTTTAATATTAATTTTTGCACCACATCAATGCAATCTTTTTTTCCCATTAGTAATTCAAAAGCTTAAAATAAAATGCAAAAATTAGAATATCATTGTTTAAATACAGTTTTTAAATTAACATTCTCATGCCCCAAAAATATACTTAAAGTAATATTAGTATATAGAATGTGTTATTTCTATCAATAATAAATCATACATTTTATAAAGAAGACGACATTTTTCTGCAACTTTTCTTATGTCCTATAACTCTTACAAATATATTCCAGGTCATGCCATACCATGCTTGATTAATATATTACTTTATAAATTATATACTTAATTAGCCATATATGGTCGTAATATATATTATATAAGTCTACATAAGTAATCATTAAACGACTCACTAGTAATTAAGCAACGAGTAAAACACATGAGTTTGAAGGCCCAAAATTTAGATTTAACATTAATATAATAAGTAGTAAATATGGTCGATTACCTGTAAGAAATATATCAATTAATAACAAATGATACAATAAATAAACATAATTTCATTTACCTACTCGGGCACATCTCCCTCGTCTCGTGTCAGAAAACATGCAGGAGCCGTATCGGCGATCTTTACTAATTTTGCTTTTTCGCACTCTATGTTATGTCGCATGTCACTTCACGTCGGTTCTCATTGGTGGTTCAAATAACAATCAATGATAATAGAGATGAGCTTCAATGAGATTCGTTGGATGAGAGCACCAATGAGAATGGAGACGAAGTATCATTTCATTATGGGTAGTATTCTACTGTAACCCGCTAGTCAAGCGCTTTAGCCGCTGGATAGTATTGAAGCTCTCTAGGAATGAACAATCGATGGAGAGACTTGTGGTACAGGGCCAAGTGGAAGGAAACAGATCGCGAGGTCGTTCACCAACACGCTGGACTGACCTGATTACAAAGGCCACACAGTCCACCTTAGTACAGTGTACCCGCGATACCACTAACCGCCAGAAATGGAAAAACATCGCTAAGCGAGCTGCTACCCTGGACAAAAACGTCAGCGAGGATCTCCCACTTGCCATCACTGTAACCACGACCACTCTGCCAAGAGTGCACAACAAAGAAGAAAAAGAAGTATTGAAGAAAACCCTTGTTGGCGTTTTTGCTCTATGCATTACCCATCTCGGGCCCTATGCCTACTAAGTTAAAATTTGTCTACTATTTTTTTTCTTTGGAAGTCCACGATTAGACAGACTTTTGTCGATAGAACAGTATGGAAGCGGCTCATAGTAACTTACTCGCGAGATAGGTTGCCTTGAGGCAGACCCTCTGGTGGCAGTTTATTTTGTTTAGTTTGTCATATGAGACGATAATAATATTTGTGTAATAAAAACACATCAATTTTACTAATATTCGCTGTATTTTGAAATTGTGAGTCAGATGTACTCGTACTTATATTAAATTCTTGTTCAATTTTTCTAGCATATTTATTGGCATTCATATTTTTTGATTTGATATTGTAATTGGTTGTAAATACAAACCTAAATATATTTATTTGACATAGCAATAGGTCTAACAATACATGAACCCATGCCTATATTTGTATTTGTATAAATAAACAAATAAATAACAAAGCCTCCGACTACATTAGAATAAAAGGAAAAAACAAGAAGGTTTATTTTTGTCGCTTAAACAGGAAAAAATACAAAAGTGCTTCGATATGATTTGATTGAAGGCTGAAGACTATTATCGGAATAAATAAAAGGAGACCCAGTTGTTTTATGGAGATCATTATGAAAATTGTAACATGGAAAACCTTTTCTGATGTAACACAATGAGTGTGATGTAACAGAATCAGTATGTTCTTATATAATCCAGAAAATATGGAGACTTCTGTTTGATGTATCGCTAAAATTCGTAATAAAAATAGCCCAATCTAAGCCTGTTACTAATACTTGTTGTCTAAACTTTCAGGTAGGAGAATCACTAAAGAATCTGATATTTAGGAAATAAAGTATAAATAGTTTTTATATTTATGTATACAAACTTCTTCCAATCACGCCTCTTGGCAGAGACTACACCTTTCTGCTTCCAACGATTCTAAAACTACTCATTCGTTCTTCTAACTTAAAAAGCATTTTCATACATGCTCGTCCGTTAAGGATAGATACTCGTGATTAGCTCTTTCTCATAAAAATCATCTCTTGAAACGTCTCCCTAGATAGCTCTTACTGTCTTCCCATTTATTTACACTTACCTTGTAAACCTGTTCTAAATTTCAAGTTAAACTTGAATTATGTAAATTATTCTTTGTAGATGAGTTAAAAATAACAAATGCTATGTAGACTAAGAGTGCAATTGTGGTATTTTTGTATCACTAGCCTTTTTTACTTTAACGATTCACTGTTTTGAAGTTAGCATAGATGAGGCTGAGCAGCCATTTTCATAATGACATTACTTAATTGTATTTTCATTCAGGGTTGAAGAGATCCTGATGACATTAAAGAGGCTCGCGCATAGAGAAACTGTAGTTTCTCTGAGGGCTCGCGGGTGTTCAAGCAGAAGGCGCGGGACTAATCCTGATGTTTGATTTAAAATATTACGAAATTATACTAGACTGTAGACCTACAAGCCCCATAAGATTTGATCACATTTTTAATTCTTTTTGATTTCTTTTCTCCTTGTGTATTGTTACCGCGAGAATTTCAAATAATACGATCGCCCCAAAATATATTTCACTAATAAATTAATAGTTTTTTGTTTTTTTTGTTTTGTTTTTAACCACCTGTCTTTGACGGAAGAGTCCTGGAACTCATATCAAGGGCTTTCACGAGCCTAGTTTGGGAACCAGGTGATTCCTTTAACATGATTTGTAAATGCCTTTACCTGAATAAAGGATTTTTTTTTATTTTTAAATGTTTAAATCAAATTTTGTTCAATCAAAAATAACCTGCATGAACTGTTCTCATAAGTGGTTATTTTCTTAAGTTTGTTACACATGTAGGACTTTCAACAAAATAAGCTGGAAAGACTCAATATTGACTGTTTTGACATTAGAGACCAATCTAGCTGGATAAGTTTACAGCGTTCAAATAGATTCATTGCACTCCAATGATGCCTGTAATACAATTTAGAGTTGTACAATAAAATAAATTGATTCTTTTTTCTGTACTACCTTTGTAACGAATCACCCAAGAATCAGCATGTTCCTCTAGACTCTAGATGCATTGCAGCGTAGAGCTATCAAAATTGTCAGCGACCCCAAACTATGTACCAAGGAAGAGTTTGAAAAATACGTGCAGATTGCATCAAACGATTATTGATTTCAAATTAGATGATATTAGACCTAAGAAATAAATAAAATATTCTACGTTATATAGTCCGGTGGAAACCCTTAATATTCTGAATCTATAATTTTAAAAAAAGAACAATACAATTTTGCAGCAAAGAATAATTCCGCGGACAGAAGAGCATTTTGTGCAGAAAGCGTGAACAATGAATATGATTAATAAGTGAAAAGGTGATAACATAATGATTAACACAATGAACATCTTGTTTATGAATGACTTAGATTTTTCATTAGGAATACTTACTGGTTAACGTAAAATAGTATCTTGAGCACGAATCACTTCGATTCACAGGTGTAATCGTATCGCAGCGAAAACTCATTACGTATTTCGTAAACTACAAAAATTACTTCTAGTAAATAGCCGTAGAATACTTTCAACATTTCCGGTTTTTTTTTATTGAGAATAGTCGAGCGTTTGACTATCTCAGCTGACTTTAAGTGATGATGCGGTCTACGTGCCTTGAAGATACCCAAATTGTGTGGAAACACGGATTTAGGCAATCAATTCCACAAATTAGCTGTACGTACTATGAATGTGAACGCAAAATGCTTCGTGCGACAAGTCGGAACGTCTACCGTTTGGTAGACGTTTGCTACAGAGAATTGATAGCTTTTTGCCAAAGATTCGTTTTACATTTCTGTACCTCGGAGGTATACAATAGTAACTCCAATTTTTTCGAAAATATGTTTTTTGCACCATTAAAATCGCAAGAACCAGTTCTACATAATGGTATACGACATTAAGTCCTATAACATCTATGAAAAGAAATATCCAATCGTATAGGACATTAAATCCACTAACGTCTGATGGGTATAGGACCTCAAATAACGATAAGATTATTTACCTCTAAGCTTTGCGCGAAGTTAATGTTGTTCATTGGAGTTAATATTCTTAGAGAGATAAACAATAGTATCTCCTGTAAACGTCTTATACCATTGATCTGTATTTCTTGGTGTTAAGATACTTTTTTCAATGTCGAAAATTGTTAGTAAGTAGGTGTGCATTGTTGTGAATATTAGACTTCTATGATTCTTGTGATATCAGTTTTTACTCATATTAGGGTGTTGTTATAAATAGTATTTTCCCATTAGCTTATAAAAAAATATTGGAGTAAAACGCTCTGCGGATAAACTACAAGTAGATTCTCTTTAAGTGTCAGTCTTGTGTCTCAGTGTCTTAAGAGGAAGACATCTACCACCTAATAAAACAGCAGAGATAATTAAAGAAACAGTACGAAAACACATTGGCAAGGTACCGAGATATGAGAGCCATTATAGTCGAAACAGAACAAAAAGACAGTATCTTGGAAGCCACCTACAAATTGACAAATTATATTCCTTGTATATAGAGTTCTGTGCTGAAGAGGGTATACGAAAAGAGAATATGGCGAAGGCGTGGCTTTATAGACATATTTTTAATACGGAGTTTAATTTATTTAATAAATTAAAAGAAGTAACAGTATGGAGTGACAACTGTGCTGGGCAGAATAAAAATATTTATTTAATGATGGCTTATTTGTGGATATTGTTTAAAAAAGAAAATGTGGAGGTAATAAACCACAAATATTTATTATACTCACATGGAAGTGGATGTAGTCCACTCAATTATAGAGAGAGAAAAGAAGAAAATCCAAGAGTTTCTCATTGTGACTCCTTGGGACTGGTAACAGTCTATAAAGAGCTGTTGTGAAACTCAAAAATTAGAGTAGTAAATTGTTATTAAATCAAACGGGGCTTAATCGCGAGAAAAACATTTAGTAATTGATTTACCTCGACGTTTCGACCAAGTTGCATTGATCGTGGTCACGAGAAGACTGGAGAATAGCGGGTGGCAATGCCGGCGAGAGCGCGTAGTTTCGCTAACTACCCACTTTTGACAACCCTGTGCTTTTGCAGGGCTGTGACAGCCCTACAGTTTAATAATATTAAAAGTGGGTAGTTAGCGAAACTACGCGCTCTCGCCGACATTGCCACCCGCATTTCTCCAGTCTTCTCGTGACCACGACCAATGCAACTTGGTCGAAACGTCGAGGTAAATAAATTACTAATGTTTTTCTCGCGATTAAGCCCCGTTTGATTTAATAACAATGTGTTCGAATCGCGAAAGTCTAAAAATTACAACTAGAGTAGTAAACATGTAAACAAATAATTTCATGGATTTTACTGGCTTCTGCAACGGATCATCAGCTCCTTTTGTGCACAGAAAAAAATCTATTGCGGGAGAGTCTGCACCATATTCTGCTATAGTATGGATGCAATTCCGAAAAAATGAAATAGGTTCAATGTTCTACAAAACCTCTTTTGATCAGGAAACTTTTGAAGAAGTTAGTTTCATACGAAATAAACGGAGAGGATTTTCTGTGCCCACGCCGACGCCTATTCGAGAAACTCAAAAGCCTATTTCGAGACTCTAATACAACGATTTACAAAAATCGTTGCAGTGGATTCCATCCACGTTCCACGATTATTATAGGAGTCTTCCATGTGCAGATGTCCCTGACTTACCTGAAGCATGCGAGTAGTAACTGTATTGATTTTTTTTTTTTTAAATAATTTTGATTTCCATCTTTGTAAAGTAACTTTTGTTTCATTTTGTAAGTAAACTCCTCCCATATTCTTAAATAATTGCATAACGCTACACGATGACAAGAAACATAATGTTTCTAGGTACCGAATTCCAATAACAACTACATGTTTAATTTAGAGGTAAACAAAAGTATGATATCATAATGCTTTCTTAAAACCCCTAAGTTAATTTATGTAACAAGGTAAATAGTCTCAAGTCCATAAAATCAGATAAGTATTAACTTTATTGTAATAAACTGTAATACATAAAAATTGGATTTAAAAATAATAAAAAATACTGTTGAGTTTGTTGCAATATCTGTAAAGCAACTATGTCAAAATTGCTTTCAAAGATTCATTCCGCGCATTTTTGTCTCTCCTGTAAAATTTTCGTTTTATCACATAATATTGTATACCTCTGAGGTACAGATTTGTTTTCCAAACGACTTCCAAAAAAGAGGAGGTTATTAATTTGGTTGTATTTTTTAATGACATCCTAAAAGCAGAGCTCTATTATTTATAGGATGTTTTTATTTTAATTCTAATCTGAGTGACTAAGCTAATTGACAACGAGAACGAATATTCAACGGTTAGAGAAAGAAAATCGCTATGAAGCAAGATGCATCACCTCTCTCAGTGCGAGACGGGACGTTGCGACGAACGTAACGCAATCAAGATACTGGATGAAGGCTTACGGAAGAAGCCGAAACTATTGTCGATCGTGATATCGGCTACGCGTAAGTACCACGTTATATACCCGTAGAAGCAGTGTAAAGTAAGATGCATCTTGTCTAGGCCCATTGTTATATATCTAGCACAACTCTGACGTAAATAATATAATGTGCAAGCTATATATATATGCAATATTCAATTGCTTATACAGTGATGATTCTAATGTCTTGTCGTACATCTACATAACATCACACTACCGCACCAATATTATACGGCGAATGTTTGTCTGTCGACTGTATGTTTGTTACTCCATCACGCTAGAACGACGGAACGGATTTGCATTATATTTAGAATGAAGATAGCTTATACCCTGGAATAACAATATGGGCTGATTTTTATCCCGGAAAATATTGACTGTTTCCGTGGGTTGACGGGAATACACAAACATCGTCAAATGCGAAAGTTTATGTGTATGTGTGTATGTTTGTTACTTCTTCACGCTCAAACGGCTACACCGATGAAATTTGGTACAGAGATAGTTTAAACCCTGGATTAATACATAGGCTACTTTTATCCCGAAAAAAGTATAGCTCCCGTGGGATAATTCAGGTAGCGGGAAAATCGTAATCCACGCGGGTGAAACCGCGGGGCGCTACTAGTTTAGCAATAAAGCACGAATTTTAACCAAAATATAGTTCTTTTCATGAGTTTAACCTTAATTTGGTTTGATAAATTACATTATTTTCAATATTTTGACCGGAATTCATTATTGGAACATTCATTTCTTTAAGTACACCGCGTAGGGCAAGGTCTTCATTAGAAGACTCGGTGATAAGCACGTAATTAACAGAAGCTATAATTTTCCGCGTTATCATTTCAACGTGATGATAAGGCGAATGCAACAATTTCAAAATAATACTTACACAATTCGCGGGCAAGTGTGCTTCTCCTCACTAACATATTTAATTTATGCGTTATACAATTCTTACATACACAGAGGGGAAAAAGGGGGGACTGCCTTCAGAGGCCCTACGCCTGCGCTTTAATTACCAAGCGGACCAATAATTGGTGTTATTAAAATAATGTAAATAAAAGGCCCGTGATTTATTTAAAAGTTCCTAATTTATTTATTCCTTTTCGAGTCAATGACGTACAACGAATTATCTTCTATTTTGTCTTGATTAGTTAATAACAATTGCAGCTTTTTACGCGCTGTAAAATATTTGCGAATCCGATTATCTGATTTTTTGTGATTGTGTCAGAAACCACATCAAACAGACTTGCATATTTATACGCCTGGTAAAAACTACTATGGCATAAAGCCGCTGTCATTGTTGCAATCTATAATCTAATAATGAATTTTAATATGAGATAAGCAAATAATTTGCTCCCTGGTTGCGGCTAGTGTATGTGAATTGTGTGTCCATGCCTCGAGCGAAACATCGTCATCATCATCATCATCAACTCGGCCATAGGACATAGCCTGCTCAGAAGGACTAGTTAGAGCAAACAGGGTATCCTAAATGTTTTTAATTGCGTCTTTGCTCGATTTTATTTGTGGCAATACGCAAAACTCTAAAAAAAAATTAAGACCAGTGTCGTACGATGGTACGAAACTCGTCGTATCCTATAGTCCGAATTGCGCTTGATCGATTTTAGGTTGTAATATAATAATTACCTCAGTATTCACCTCAGCAATAGGACGTCTACTGATCGACATATGTCTCCCCTATTGGGGGTTTACCAATTCTCGCCACGCTTAGCAGGCGGGTTGGCGAGCGCAGTATGATTTTCGATCCTGAGAAGGCGCTGCAGCCCACCTTCTGGTACCTGATCCCTTAGCCGATTCTTACGGCACCCACCGGTAGTGATGGAAAAGTACTATTCTTAGCCGGTACTCCACGACCTCAATATTAGAAACCCTTATTTTTTTATCACACTCAGACCCCCGCACTAGAATTCCCTGTATCGCGGGAGGCATGGACATACACAATCACAGCACACAAACATCCAAGACCCGGGACAAACATCTACACTCATCGCACAAATGTTTGTCCCTGCCGGGATTCGAACTCAGAGTCCCGGAGACACAGAAGTCATGTCAACGACACTAACCACTGCGCCACGGCGACCGTTGTAAATTTATATTCTTACACCTAAATTATTCTCTAGTAAAGTTGAGTACAGTATTTTACGTTTAAGTCTCGTTTTCATTTCCTACAATCGTAAATATATATTCGTTATTCCATTGAGTAAACTCGCTGTACAGGCTTATCGATTTCTCAACATCGGTAAACACTCACGTGACCATTTTGCAGTAATCCATAAAACAAGTTTTACAATACGACAGACCATAACCCGAGATTGTTAGTGGTTACAATTCTGAATATATTTACGACTCTATGATTTATGTTAATGATTATGTTGTGTTAGTACCACCGCCCTTACGTCGAGAAATGTTGAGATCGAAATAATTATAATGAGGGTAGAGTAACATTCCATCTAAGTTGAATAAATTAGTGGTTCAAAATAATTATAATGAAAATGTTTATAACATAATATGAAACCAGCTAACATTTTATTATTATGCTATCTTTTTGCCATTATATACTGAATGTTATTTGATTATTCAACATTTTTCATTCTAGTATATTTAACATGAATATAAAAAAAGTTTGCTTTCAATTATACCTTATTAATTAAGGAACTCAATATGTATATTTCAGAGAAGGGCGTTGACATCTGCGGCACAGTTTTATACTTCTGCAGCAGTCATCGATTCTCATATGTTTGTAAACCAATCATGTTCTTATTCCAAGTAAATGGAAATAAATTAAAAAAAATATTCCATATTACTTCCTTTCATTTGAATAATTTCAACCTCAACTCTCAAAATATACCCAAAATAGAAGCATCACCTTACCAACCACCACCGAATGGTCCATGCTGGCGTGCTTTACCTGCAATACACTCTTTCTGTCCACGGCTGGGGGGTACTTGGGAGTCGTTTTGACCACCTGCACGAAGGTCTCTGGCACATCAACGGCCACCTCCCTTCCAAGCAGCACAGGAGTCGTGTCAAACCCTGGTGGTAACTTATAGGAGGCGTACACAGCCTCACGGATGAGAACAGAGTCCGTTCTCGCAGAGTAGGTGACCCCTTCCCTGCAGTCAATTAAAGAATCTTCCCCGTTTGATATCAAAAGCTGGATCTTATGATCGCTCAAGTGCGTCGAAGCCACAGATTCGGACCTATCCGAATCTCCACATTTCGCCGTTTCTGAAGAACCTTTACTCTTCTTGCTGCCGAAGCTAGTTGCGGACCCGTCGGAGCTTTGGGGAAGAGAGAGAAGCTCGATGGTGCTGTTGTTTTTAAAGCTGCCAGAGCCGTCTGAACTCGGACCGGAGATGTCGATGGTGCTTTGGAGTACTGTGCTCTGTTTACTGCCGAAGCTGGTGCCTGATCCTCCGGAGGATAGCAGAGGTTCGTCGTCCCTGGAGGCACGTAGGCGTACCTGCGGGGGTCGAGGCGGGGGGTAGCGCGGTGGGGTCTTGTTCCGCGCGATGAAGCTATCCGGCACGTCCACCGCCATCTCGCGGTGGGGACCTGGAAGTTAGGAAAGCATTGATTACTTTCATGTTTTATAAGGTTGACGGCAGCCTAGGGTCAACGAACGTATTGTGTTTGTTTACCGGCACGAAGAAATGAGGATTAATGAAGCCTAGCACACGTAAGGCTTCATAGGGATTACCTTCCTACGTTATTTGTTTATAGATGGGGGTGTTTTGGACGGTGATAAATTTAGCGAATACAAAGCGTCTTATGAGCACTGTTGCGAGCTTTGAGTTAATTATACAATATTTGTTAGTATCGTTTTCATAATCTTCGCGGGTTCACACTGAAAGTATAGCGGAGACGCTATACTTTCAGTGTGAACCCGCGAAGTGCAACTAGTATAGAATAAAAAGACAACACGTTGAATTGCATACATCATGTCAACTCGTGTGAAATCGTGTTTGTTTTTATGGAATTAGCGAGGGGAGTTTCCTGGAGTAACCGGCCCGGATATAACTCCGTTATCCGGTGCTGGGTTCGGCGTGTCAATTATGTCGTCCGGTTTGTTAACCGGAATCCGTATGTCTACTTAATACAAGAGCCACCATTTTAATTTAGCAAACTGTCATGACGTTTGGAAGAACAGCTACAATTTTGCAAAAAATATTTTCTTTTATACCTTTATTAAATTCCTCTTAGATCTAAGTATACATCTAACATATGTAGTTATATGCTTGCTTTCAATAACGTATTGACATTTTATGATTGATTCTTATACTAATACAACAACTATATGTAATTATGCACAACAAGCTTTAATATGGATAAATTATAATTATAATGTGTGAACGATATGACGAAGTGTGTGCGTGTGTACGTATGAGTGTATGTTGTGTGTTTTAATTGTAACTGACTCAACCTCACCTAATACATTGTTTTCTAAACGTATCATCTTTATTCCAACTACAATAGGTACTCTTCTACTTAAATACGGCAAGCACTTGCTTTTTTGACAGTCGTTTCGCTTTTTTGTCAGTTGTTATTTCTTGTGAGTGTTTCTCGTGCATGAGCGCGTGAGTATAGGGTAGGCATCGAAAAATAATGCCTGCCGGTTTACCAATTTTTGCGAAAAGATTATGTATACATACGGCGCGTGCGACGTCACAGGATCGAAGTGACACACTGACCTAATTATCTATGATTTCTTTGAGTTAGTCAAGTGCATGGATGTGCAAAGAACGCGGAAGACAACAACTTCGATTTGTCTCTTTCGCACGTTTTCTACTGCCATGAGTGTTATGAAATAATTTTGGCAAAAACTTTTTAATGTAGTGAGCTGACAAAATGCGTAATGATGTGGTCTAAATGGTTTTTAAAACTTTCAATATGTAAAACAATGTCAATGACAACTATTAGATAAATATGGTTAACTTTTAGTAAAGGGTCTCGGAAAGTCAACGAAAATTAATTTAATTTATATTCATATTTTTTTGTCTATGTATAAATTACATCCACTAATCACTACACCACTACACTTACTCCATGCACACACTTACACCATCCGCTAAAATCATGAACATATATTTTTGCTAAGCAAAAGGTAATCTTCTAATCCAGAAAAATCTCGTGTCACGGTGTTTGTTAACGAAGTTCTCCGAAACGGCCTGCCTGGTTTTTTTTTTGTGTATTATTTGGCAGGCGTGAGAATAGATTGTGAAATATTTGTCACCATCCTACCCCCAACTTCCATTTTTATTGCAGTTTTAGTATTTTTGTATGAACAAATAATTAAACCGTCAATTATTGAAGTGTCGTGTCACTTTGACATTTCGATAATTTCTATTACAGAACAACGTTTGCCCTGTCAGCTTCCCATTTAATGAAATATGAAAGGGTTGGGACTGGCAAGCGTAAGATTTTTTTCCAAAAACTCTTCTTTCCATTAGAGAAATCTCTCAAACAATCTCATAGATGGCGCTCTGTCTCCATACGAGATATAAAAAAGACAAACACGCCGAGCAATAAGAGACGCGCCAGAAAAAGCCATCTAAAGAACTAATTTTCATCTCTAAAAGAAAGTCTCCTCGTTTTATTTTATTTCCCTTAAGCTATCGTCGCTTCAAATTCTTTCAGAGTAGATGCCAGTGCCAGCATGTACATTTATCTCAAAATAATATGTTACACGGGTCGTTTTCAAGTGATCTCATACAACTAGTGATCACAGTACTAGGCGAACCACGACCGCGTCTATGAGCGCCCCGTATTCTCCTTCAAAAACGACCACCGAATGTGGTTGAAACTATAGTAGGAACCCTCTGACTTATACGTGAGTAAGAGTTTTTATTGTGTATCGCATTAACCATATGCTAGGAAGAACTTATGTTCAAATATTTGAAGGACAAAATTCGGCTGCTAGTGGGACTTGAACCCACGACTACAGAATACCGTCCTGTCGCTCTGTCCAACTGAGCTATAGCAGCCCATACCACTAGGGCCGAATTATATTAATTTATACGTGAGTATTTCCTGTGTTTTATACATTCATAATGGGTCAAAACCACGTCAGTTTTAATACCACAACGAGTTATCTTATAACTAGTGATTAGATGTGGTTAATTAAATGAATAGGAACGCGACGCGCCGTGAACTTCCTGATGTTCGCCCATTGTTCGTTAAGGTCATCTTGATGACGGCGAGCCTCGGCGCTACGTACAAAAACCATAATAATGACTTGTTGGAATATTTGGCTTCAGATACTGATCAAGTTTTGAACACTAGACTATAAGCATCGCGAAAATTTTTACTTTCGCGGATCGTATATACGTTTTAATAACACAATCGGGTCTGTTCGCTCACACTTTAATAAAAGCAATATAATTTTTACGGACGTTTCGACCAAGTTACATTGATCGTGGTCACGGAAACATTGTGACTGTATTTTCCCGATAGGATAATTAAAACGTGAAAAGTGCTGTTAACTGTGTAAATAACCAGGTCGTGATATTTAAAACTGACGTGGTTTTTACAAATTATGAATATATAAAACACTTTCGAGTGGCTACCTATCACCCTTAAGTTTGGAAAACTGTCACCAAGAACATAGTGTGTTCAAGAAGCAGTCCTTGAGAGCCAGTAAATATTCAAGGTCTATAGTGATAACATTTTCGAGGACATCGTAACTGACTATCAAGTGGTCAAACGCTATACAGTATAAAAAAGAAGGCATTAGGACAGGTGTAGCAAATTCTATAATGAGGGTGAATTAGAGAGATATTTACCTATAGGTCACCAAGCGAGCCCCATTAGCCTCCAGTTCAATCTGATGAATTCGACATAGAGTATGAGGAAAACGAAGAAAATTTGCATGATAGCTAATACTCCTTACCGGTATCCTGTGAGATGGTGAGCATACTGAGCATATCTTTGTCGTCATCCGGAGGCGGCGCCTTCTCCTCATCGGCGCCCAGCACCACGATGCTGGACCCTGAGCGTCGCCGCGGCCTGAAATACATCATACAATCTTTATTAGATAAATAGTAGGATTCAATGCCTGAGTAGATTACGAGTAGTCAAAACATAATAATCTTGTTTAGTTAACAAGCTAGTAGAGAAAGTAGAAGTAGAAAGTAAGCTACAAACGTGCTGTTAGTTTGGTAATGATGCCACCTAGGTCCTCAACTCAACCGTTACTCCTGATTCTTCAAACACATCAGAGTTTGAAGAAGAGATTTAGACTATAAGTTTTTACGCTCTGGTAGAAAATATCCTTTTGCAAACACTGGACCCTCAGTGGTGACAATCCGCATGAGATATATGCAGACTATTTTAAGTTACGTGAAGATAAAAGAGCATTTTTGTAGCGATTACAACCTCGTTGTTTTAAGAGTCGGTTGTCGTCATTTTTTGCAGGATCAATATCACTTCATACTTAAGTGTAGGTACTACGGTGGATCATTCAATTTGTACCATAAAGCCTTAAATGGCTTATCCCCTAGCAGTTTGCTCCGATTTTAGGTACCTCCGTTCATTGATTGACGGCTATATTGACCGATACGTAAGGAACAGGATAAATGCAGGTTGAGTGAAATGGAGACAGGTCTCAGATACCATATGTCATCCACGAATGCCCTTGAAATTCAAGGGCAAAATTTATAAGACCATAGTTCTTCTTCTTCTTCTCTCAGCCATGTGCGTCCACTGCTAGACATATGCCTCCCCCCTATTGGGGGGATTTGCCAATACTCGCCACGCTTGGCAGGCGGGTTGGCGAGCGCAGTATGATAGCCGATCCTCAGAAGGCGCTGCTGCCCACCTTCTGGTACGTGGTCCCTTAGCCGACTCTTACGGCACCCACGGGAAGAGATGGGGGAGTAATATTCTAGGCCGGTACCACCACGGCCAGACCATAGTTAGACCTGCCGTAATGTATGGATCTAATATTGGGCAGCAAAAGAGGTGGATGAGAGAGAAGTGCATGTAGCAGAGATCCGAATGTTGAGAAATGTTGAGATCAAGAAATGAGTATATCAGGAGACGATTGGAAGTAGCTCCAGTAAATGATAAGTAGTAAGGGAATAGATTGGCTTGGTATGGGCATGAGGAGGTATGATAAACATATAACAAAAAGAGTACTTCATGAATGTGGATGAATATAGAGGTTGAGGAAGGCCGAAGGTATGAATGGACTGTGTGAGGAATGATGTGTTTATGGAAGGTGTGAGCGCTGACACGACGAATGATAGAAGAGAATGGAAAAGGAAAACATGTTGTGCCGACCCCACTTAGTGTGGGATAAGGACAAGAAGAAGACTAAAGTGTAGGTACTATCCGCGCTCGCGAGCTCGTTATTTTTTCTTGCAAACATTTTGTTCGTATAAGGGAAGTCAACATCATGGAAAAGGAGCATATTCTAGTCCTCATACTACCACGCGCATATTTTAAAATCTGTCACTCGCCTGAACTTTTTAAAATGACAGTCGGTGTTCTAAGTCTAAACGTGATGTTTCTTTTTAACCGACTTCAAAAAAAGAGGAGAATCTCAATTCGACCCGAATTGAGATGTTTTCTTTTTATGTTTGTTACCGCATAACTTTCGACTGGGTGAACCAATTTTGATCGTTATTTTTTTTTAACCATCAAGTTAAAACTGTTCAAATGCTGGAAATGGTTATGAAAGTGCTATGAAACAAAACCCCATGACAATATTTCAATGGTCAATGTTATTACTCAGACATTCTTTTCGACCTCGTCTGCTAATGATGGTATTGACAGTACCGAAGTTGTTATTTACGCTTCGCCAGAAGGAGTCCGGAATATCTGTGGATTTTACAGACCCGCAATGCGAACTAGTCATTACATATCAAGTTCTAGCCCAACGAGGCATGAAGAGTTGATTGGAACTAGAGAATACCATCTGGTGCCAATCTGGCTCCCATCTAGAAAAGTACATCAATAAATATATTACGTTATTGAATTTATTTATTTATTTACTGTGATAAAAGAAAGCACGAAATTTTTAATATATAAAACATTCAATAAAGAATATGATAAAGTCGAAACAATTGTAGTGTATCAAGTTGTACCTATAAAAAAACTAATACTCTCACACACACACATAGGTTTAATCATATATATTTTACACGAAAAACAAAAAAAAACCCGCACGTCACTAGTAGCTGAAGCTAAACTGGCAGCAAAACGGCTTTAGGAGCAATTTAAAAGCACTGAAGATCCAATTCAGAGGAGAGAGTAGTTTGGAAACGGCGTACTTTTAGGAAAATATATAAAAAAGAATTGAAAGAATATATATATATATATATATTACTGACAAAACATAACACTACAATATATAAATAAAACAAATAACAAAAGAAATAATGTTGTTAATAGATATAGTGTTGGGAGATTGCATGGTGGTAGGGTACTTTAGAATACTCGGCTGGCTAGCAACCACCCTCAAGTTTGAAAAACTGTCACCAAACACATAGTGTGTTCAGACCGCAGTCCTTGAGAGCCAGTGAGCATTCTAGATGTAGCGTGATAACATCTTCGACCACATCATCACTGACCATCAAGTGAGATAGTGGTCAAACGCTAGATCTATACAGTATGAAAAAAAAAAGATACCAGCAATGAGTCCCTACTCAGCATCGTGCTAGGGTTTGGCAATCTTGGCGCTGATTTTCAGTAGGAACTCATTGACTGGATTCGCGAACCTGCAAGTGATATCGATATACGAGTATATTGCTAACATTGATTTATAGATTCGGATGGGGTTTACCGGTAAGGTATATTAATATTATATTGTAATGTAGGTATTCATCGATACTCAAGGTATGTCAAATCGATTTGTATTTGTAATTTTTAAACTTTCGCGATTCGAACACATTGTTATTAAATCAAACGGGGCTTAATCGCGAGAAAAACATTTCGAAAACATCGCGAGAAATGTTTTTCTCGCGATTAAGCCCCGTTTGATTTAATAACAACGATTTGTATTTATTTACATCCACGATACTTTACAGAGTAATTACTAATTAATACCAACCTTTAACATCCACTTTTATTGGCTACATTATTCATCATATCTGAGAACTCTCGTGATATTAGTCTGGGTGGTAATGGTAACTGCTATCAGACGGACAAAAACATAAATCAATAATTCCACTGGCAAGAAAAAGGAAGCGCATCCGCTGTATCTCAGGGTAAGTATAAATTTGATAGGGCTGTCAGTTAATAGCAAATATTTGTTTAAAATAAGGAATTTTCCATCATACACATAATATTTTCAGTGCATGAATAATGGTTATTTTAAATAATCATTATTGAAAATAACAAATGACATTGTACATTTCTAGTGGTAATGTATTCAATTCTACAATCATAGAAGTACCAAAACTAAAATAAGATTACGTATTGCAAGTTGCAATGCTAATTGAAAAGTAATAAAATTGAATATATTTACTTATTTAATTAACTATTTCCACATGTAGATGTATCATCAAATCAAAATACTAACGATGAGTCTCAGACACTATAGATTCAAAAAATTTGATCAATTAGAGTTATAAAGTTTATAAAGTTGACTACAGACGCAAGTAAGAATTTTTGTAGTTTATGGGAACGTTAACAAACATACTGTTATCAAGATCATTTCGTTAACGCCAAATCACTACATTTTAAGAACATAAACCAGCTAAACGCGTTTAAAATGTTTTCACTTCAAAAATTAAATATAATATACTCTTTAATAAATACTACTACTCTATATTATATAATACTAGTAGCGCCCCACGCTTTCACCCGCGTTGATTCCGGCTTTTCCGCTACCTTAACTATCCCGCAGGAACTACTTTTTCCGGGATAAAAGTAGCCTATGTGTTAATCCAGATTTTATACTATCTCCATACCAAATTTCATCGCAATCGGTGTCGCCGTTTGAGTGTGAAGAAGTAACAAACATAGACACAAACTTTCGCATTTATAATATTAGTAGGATAAAAATACATAGATATAAAATAAAACACTAAAAATAAACAGCAGGCGGGCCAGGCAACCCTGGCCCGCCTGTCATCAGCGACGCGTCACATCACGCGCATGTAACTGACAGCACTTTACGTAACGGTTGTGTTTTTTTATATAATTTCATTACCTACTTATTATATTAACGAAAGTCTACTAAAACTGTGCGCTAACTCAATTAAAATGTAAAAATAAGCGAGATAATAAAGCATAACGCGAAATAATTGTATGAGTTTGAAAGTGAAACTTTACTGTTTCTTTATAATATACATACTATGAAAATAAAGAAACGATTATATACACATTCATTAGCTACGTGTCAGAGCATGGCCATCTTTGGATTGGAATTTGAAAAAATGGGATTAGGTGACGGAACAAGCAAAAGGCCCATAGGATGTTAAGTGGTAACCTCTGTCTATAGATTCTTCTAGAACTGCACTGCGACTGTGACTCTGAGGCATAAAATTGTTAGGTAAGTATCAGCTGCCTGTAATTTCACCGGAAACCATACCTTTCAAGCCTGAACAGTGAACACATTACTGCGAACACTGGGAAAGTACTGCTACCATACATACTTCAACCGCCAGGCAGAAGGCCTGGCGGTTGAAGTATGTATGGTATCAGGCAGAAGGCCTGGCGGTTGAAGTATGTATGGTATCAGTGCTTCCCCGGGTGAACTTTCAAATAGAGGGCTACTGCTCTTATAAATGACATGACCACTAATTTAAAAAAATAATATTCTTATCAGAATATTTTAAATGTTTTAAAAAATGAAATATATTGTAAGTATTTCTTTAACAATAGTTAATTCTTGCATTGATAACTTAGTTGGTGAGGGCACTTGAGATCGGGATACACAGGCAAGAGGAAAGAGGAAGTCCTTTACTATCTTATTTAATTTTTTATCTTAGGTTATTTCGGTACAATTTCTAAAATGTTGATTATCAATTCTAGCCTAAAAAGGGATCTAAACTTTACATATCAAAATTCTACATATAATTTAAAATGATGTAAAAAAGGGATGAATGAATTTAGTAGGCACGAGTACTACAAGTAAGGAATACACAGAAATTATTAATTTAAAGAATAGAGTGATGAGAGATATAAAAGACATATAGTATCTAACTCGTACAAGCGTTGACTGTTATGTAAAATTATTGATAGGTTGAAAAATATTGCATATATATCTGTGGCCTACTCGTCAATATTTTCCAGATTCATATTCGTTTACATAAATCATTATATATTTACACATCAATATTCTTTTACATTATACAAATCTCATATAAACATTTCCACATATTTTATGTATCATTATAATATTCTATCCTGATATACTTACCTATTTAGTTACCTACCTAGTGCAACTCTTCATATCTATGTAAGTGTGAGCGAGTGAAGAAGAATAAGCCTTTATTTTAGATAAAACAAACAACAAAAAGCAAAACGAAAAGACAAACATACCTTTCAATTACTAATTAATACTACTAAAAAATGGACTTGGCTCAGCAAAATGGGATCCAACAATAGGATGTACCTATTACAAATAAATATTAGAAACAACATACAAGCTACGTATACTTCCAAGTTGACGAATAGCGTGCAGGACGGACTAAGTGTAAAGAGCTACTTATGTTCAAATATATGAACATAAGTTCTTCCTAGCATATGGTTAATGCGATACACAATAAAAACTCTTAAAGAGCTACTGATTAAAAACCGACTACACCCGAGGCTGAATACACTTAGATTATATTCATTGTTAGCTGTGTTACAACACAGCTAATAATAATTAAAATCTGAATATGAATCTGAAACAAGAAGTTTGCCGAGAGGAATTTGAAATCAAATTCAAATTATTTATTTATTTTCTCACAGTACATGTGTGTGTGGCACTAACTATTAAACTAGGCTCACAGGCCTGTGTTTTAATAATTAGGTCCTTTCCGTTAAATAAATAAAATAAAATGTGACGATTTTAAACTCTTAAAGAGTTTAAAATCGTCACATTGTAATGTTTGAACTGAATTAAATTAAAAAATATAATATAATAATCATTCGATGAAACATTAAAAATTAAAAATTAGGAAATTAGAAGCCCTGTTAAGTTTTTATTATTATTATTATATAACAGATATGCAAAGAAAGACGATTATTTTCTCAAATAGAGATATCTATAAAGATGAACCCTGGTGGCGGATGAACCGTTTTATACCCGGCTTCCGTAGGGCGGGAGGGTGGTGATAAACGTAAGCACTCTGCCCTGGATTAGCCCAAATAATCATTCGCTTTGTTTGACAATATTGTCGAGTCTCGAGCGAGGGCGCGGGAATGCCGGGGAAAATGGGATGAAAATCCCGCCGTTGCTAGAAACTTGGTACGAGAATGGGCTTCTTTCGTAAGTTTAGATAAGGACGAATATTTATAAGGTAGTACGTTATATAGATTTTAGCCAAAATGTTTCTTTCTAAATGACATTACGAGCGGCCTAGCGCCCGCAAAATACTTTTTTCCCCACGACCTAATTTTGTAGAGAACATAAAGTCTTTTAAAAAACCCTAAATAAATTAACCATAAAACGGAAGTGTCACTGAAATTATTCAATTATAGGCAGATAAAACAATATTTTATTAGTATATGAACGTATAAAACACGGGAATAACTCACACGGTTCACCTAGTGACCCGCAACCGCGTCCACTTATTCTCCTTGAAAAAGACCACCGGATATTGTCGAACTATAGTCGGAACCCCTGACTTACTACGTGAGTAATTCCCGTATTTTATAAATTCATAATGTGTCAAAACCATGTCAGTTTTTATTAATTTATTTACTGAATAGGACACCAATATGGGATTCTTCAAAAGAAGAGTGAACAGAGCCTTATAAGAGATTGGCAACATATTGTAATGCCCCCAGTGTTAAAGATATCCATAAGCGACGCTGATCGCTCATCATTAGGCGGCCCCTCTTTTTTGTCACTATAAAAACATCATTGTGTACTTATTACTAAAGAATCTGTAATTAAAAAGAAAATATATAGTATGCATCCCTATAGTATAAATAGATCTAATCAAAATTCAATTCTGACTTCCCATATGAAGGTCTAATAACCCGGACTTTCTTCCGGATGGTAAATAACCACAGGAGGTGCCCGGGGCAACCAAGGGGTTCCATTGGCACAACTCCACCGGCATAATGGCGAGAAATTGCCTTTTTCTGATTATACGGATAATATTAGACAGCCGGTTTATGTATAGCCCAAAGGATATGGAATAAATAACAGAAGTAACGCAGAAAGTGCCAAAGCGCCGATCGCACATGGAGATTAAGGACATTAAATTGAGTAATGTAGGTCTAAATCTAATGTTCTTATTTCTTTCGCACGAAGATATGTCCCATAATTCACCGAACAAACGAAGCGTAATACATAACGACATTGTGTCGATGGAGTATGTGTTTTTAAGAATTTAAGAGGTGCCGATAATATTACAGAGCCTAGCGGGTGTTCACAGGCAGAGGGGGCGTGAGAAATCCTGATGAAAATGTACTTTAGAGATGACGTACAGGCTTTAAGAAATACTAATCACATTTTCTATCTTTAATTTCCTTTCTTCTGGTGTAAGGCACGGTTCAAGGGCATTTGTCGATACCGCGAAAATTATTGATAAAGAAAAAATATGGTTGCTTTAAAATATTATTTCAGATATAAATTAGCATCATTAATCAAATATTGTTCAATCATAAATAACCTTCATGCAGGACTTTCAACAAAATAATCTAAAAAGATACAAAATTATCTATTTCGCATATGGTAAAGCTAGGTATATGTTCGTGGGTATAACATTGAACTGTTACGGTTGGCATACAAGAAGAATATCTTGTCTATGATTATATACGTTGTCAATATATTTAGGACTAGTAGCGCCCCACGGTTTCACCCGCGTGGATTACGGTTTTCCAGCTACCTCAATTATCCCACGGGAACTTATATATACTATATATATAAAGATGAACCCTGGTGGCGGATGAACCGTTTTGTACTATATATTATACCTATACTTTTTCCGGGATAAAAGCTTATGTGTTAATTCAGGGTTTAAGCTATCTCCGTACCAAATTTCATCAAAATATCGGTGTAGCCGTTTGAGCGTGAAGAAGTAACACACAAACTTTCGCATTTATAATATTAGTACACTCATGCATAATCCGGCCTACCTAGGTATTCGTGAAAACCTACGGCCATTTACGAAAATAAACAGACACACAAGTTTGTATTCCAATTATCTACATATGTATATTATATAATATCGGTCTGGCTAGCTGCCACCATCAAGTTTGAAAAACTGTCACCAAAAACACATAGTGTGCTCAGACAGCAATCCTTGAGAGCAAGTAAGCATTCGAGGTCTGAAGTATAAAAATATTAAGTATTTAAAAAAAATGTCAGAAACTTTTTCTAATGCTCCTTGACCAGACTGATCTAGACAAAGATTCGAATAGATGAATACTCAAAAGAACACAACCGTTCGAATTAGTGTATGTAGCTCAGTTATAGTGTTATGTGGTTAAAATACTGCTCATAGAGAACACATGAACAAAGTGTCTCAAAGTGTCTAAGTGAGACAACAATAAAAAGTGGTAATGGACACATTCTTAGTACAATAAATTTAGCAAGTTAGAGTTAGAGAAGTTAGCCATAAATTACTTATTAGCTTTTTTAGGATATAAACTCTTAAGGCTTTCACGGCCGGCGTTGCATGTTGTATGTATTGCTTTCGGGCTGTTTGGCCGTGGTCTATGTGAAACTTGTGTTCCAGACGTTTCGTCGATCACTGCGGTCGACATCTTCAGTGGTTCAGGTCCGAGCGGCGACAAGAGCGTAGAACTCTCCTTCGCGGCGTCTTCTCTGATACTGAGAGTCTACGAGTCTCTACTCAGTATCAGAGAAGACGCCGCGAAGGAGAGTTCTACGCTCTTGTCGCCGCTCGGACCTGAACCACTGAAGATGTCGACCGCAGTGAGTCGACGAAACGTCTGGAACACAAGTTTTTTAGGATAGATCGTAGTATCTTTATAGGATGCATTTGTATGTATACTACTCGACGTACGGCAATTCGCCATCGCTATATGGTAGATATACCACCTATACGCACGAAGCGTTATGCTTCCACTTTCTTAATGCGTACTGCCAAGGAATGGAACTCGTTGCCCGAGTCTGTGTTTCCCGATATGTACAATCCTGGAGTCTTCAAGTCGCGAGTGAATAGGTACCTTCTAGGTTTGCGTGCTAAATCCTAGACAACGTCATCACTTAACATCAGGTGAGACAGTTGTCAAACGCAAACTTATAGTATGTAAAAAAAAAAAAAAAAAAAACTACGTTTACGGAAAAAACATTTATTGAAGTACTAATAGATCTTTATGAATGTATAACACACGGGAATTACTCACGTAATAAGTCACAGGTTTCAACCACATTCAGTGGTTTTTTCAAGTAGAATACGGGGCTCGCGGCCGCGGTCGCAGTTCGCCTAGTAATGGTCCTTGAGTTCTTGGACTTATTACGTGAGTAATTCCTGTGTTTTATACATTCATAGGGTGTCAAAACTACGTCAGTTTTAATACTAATACATTTATATGTAATTAATGAAAAATAATTCGTTTTATAGTGTCATATATAATACTAGCGGACCCGACAGACGTTGTCTTTTGGACCAAATGGATTTTTTTGGTGAATCTAAAATATCTAGGGCGCCACCTAAACGCATACATCATTCAACTCGGTCCAGCCGTTTAGGAGGAGTTCAGTGACACACACACGTACAGTAGAATTATATATATAAAGAGATATACATATATAATATGTATATGCACTGCACGCGATCACGTTACCATACCAAGCGGAGACAGAACAAGTGCCAACAACAGAACAGGTACAAAAGTAACGGATACATCGAGCGGAGTCGATGACGCATGACGGAACAATCGATTCGATCGAATAATCAAATCAAATAACATTTGTTGTCAGTATTAAAAAACCAGTTCAACCTGCTTCATTTGTACTCGCTGTATCTCCTCATATTGTACTTACTGCATACTCATTTCTTGTTGATTACATTACTGCTACATATCTGACCGACATTGCCATATTCAATATCTTTTTATTCGTTCTTTTATTTTCTGTACGCCTTAAATGTAATTGTTACAAATAAAGTTTTTCTTTCTTTCTTTCTTTGCTACTATAGTACTAACCAAAGGTAGCGAAACTCTGGAAAGCCCTATTGAAAATAATTATGATGTTTAATATAAAACTACACAAATCGTGTAAAATGTAGTCCATATCAAATAAGCATCCAAGCACCGACTTTCAAAGAAAAAAAGAAACATAAAATCGGTTAACTTGAAAAAGTTCTGAGGTAACACCTAAAAAATACATCTGGGATCTCCTCCCTTTTCTCGAAGTCGGTAGAAAATAGCGCGTATTATTAAAAAGTTAAAATAACGGTACAAAGCAAAGCGTCAGGAAGCAGATAGTGGGAGCAGGAAGGATGGCACGAGTGGGTAGTGGAGGCTGCGGACAACTGGCGACGCAAGAACCTCCATTGTTCACGACCTACTTCGCAGGGTATACTCGGACATGAGATGTACAGGGGTATTCAACAGTTATATGTTTAAATTTTTTTTTTCGCCTTTGACCACTATTGTAATTTTTAGACTTTCGCGATTCGATCACATTGTTATTAAACTGACTGACTGGTCGGTTGGCTCAGTTGGTAGCACTCTGCCTTCTGAGCCGCTGGTCCCGGGTTCGATTCCCGGACAGGTCAAACATTTGTGTGCATGAACATGTCTGTTTCACCTGTGTCTGGGTGTGTATATGTATATAAGTATATATATCAGTCATCAGGTTACCATAGTACAGGCTCTGCCTAGTTTTGGACCTGAAGACCTTGTGTGAATGTTAATGAATAAAAAAAAAATCAAACGGGGCTTGGTTGCGAGAAAAACATTTAGTAATTTATTTACCTCGACGTTTCGACCAAGTTGCATTGGTCGTGACGTCACGACCAATGCAACTTATAACGATATAATAGGTTATAACAATATAACCTCAACGTCGAGATAAATAAATTACTAAATGTTTTTCTCGCGATCAAGCCCCGTTTGATTTCACCACTATCTCTCTTAATTATTTATGTATCTTTAGGTTATAAACTTAAGTTTGACCACTGTCTCACCTGATGTTAAATGACAAGGCGGTCTAAGGTGTAGCACGCAAACTTAGAAGGAACCTATTCACTCGCGACTTGAAGACTCCGGGGTTGCAACGATCGAATCTGATCAAAGGCGCAATTACCCTAGACGTAGAATTTTAGCCGGCCCATAAGAAAGGTAGTTTCCCTTGAGGGCCAGGCAAAATACATTTGGTAAGTTTTATCAGCTCCTGACACTGGTGACGATGATTCGGGTCGGAAGGAAGGGAAAGGAAGATAGTGACATCTCTATCACAGTAATTGTACAATGGAGCCCTATGCTACTATCGCGTCGGTACAATAGAACACCTATCACCACCGCAGAGCTATAATGAAACAAGTTTCATTAGAGAGTGATACAATAATGTATCCTGTTGCCTGACGTGAATAAGGTTAGATATGAGAGTGCATTTTATTAGGCCTCATTTCTAATTTACAGGTTTTTAATGTGGGATTTGTGTTTCGCAATTAAATTATAAGCCTTCGTAATTTGTATGTTTTGTTGTATGATTACACCCCTTTAATTCAGTGACTTGTGATGATCAAAATATTTAGATAAACATCGTAGTGTGTAGTGTACTTGAAAAAAACTTGGGAAAAGGCCAGGTCGTTAAGAGTACTCTAAACCGACACTCTTGTATGAAAGGTCTGATGAGTGTGGTTGAAGCGAAGGAAGTGTGTCGGGATCGTAGCAAAGCTGCCTACCCCACCCCTACGGGAAACAAGGTGAATATATGTATGTCTAATGTACTTACAACTCTGGCTTGTGACGAAACAATTCATACTTGTAGTAAAGAAGTAATATTTTAGTATATCGCGATAGACTAGATCTAGAGAGACTAGAACAGAATAACAATTGCTACGGCCTCTCACGATAGTGTCGATCGTATACTTTAGACAGCAAATTTCTACGAAATCTTTTGTTTTCCGTAACGGTGTAGTTATATCGCAGATACTATACAGATGTTGTTGTTTCATACAGATTCAAATCTATGTCTCAAATTAGCCAAGTTAAAGTTGTAAAGAAAAATTTACTGATATGTAATTCGTCAAACCCACATTGAACTAAGAAAAAATGTACGGTTAAATGGCCATTCTACCCACTTGCTGGTATGAGTCATTGTCAATATAAAGTAGAATAATTGCGAAGATTTAGCAAACAATACATTAACATACTATAATAAATCCTCAAGTCAAAGATGATAAATACAATGCACGGCGATTTAACAAAAAAATTAAGCCATTTGTCAAAAGGTCGAAAGGAAGAATCCCTGTTATTTGGGTAATTTGTTAATTCAGCGTTTTGTAATATAATGATCATCAAAAGTTCATACCTATTACGACTTTATTATCTCGAGGAGGTGAGATTTCATGTCACAAGTTACCAAAGAGAAGCTTTCCTGGTTGGAATATAGGGATTCCTAACGATTCAAAAATCAGAAATTATATGTAAATACAATTTTATATAAAGGTGAGGTTTTTTATATAAGGTAAATCCTACCTTACACTTAAATATTATATGAAAGCATAAAAACTTCCAGGTAAACAATACAAAACTACAATATAAATATATTTACATATTTAAGAAAGTAATAAAGGTTATTTACGACAAAAATGGACCTAAAAAAATATTTATTCTCAATATTAATTAGCTATCTGTAATGTTTACAACATATAAGGATTGGAAACCTACTTGGATGTCGTGGTTTGCGATTATTTATAAGAATTTGAATATCATGGAAAAACTATCGCACTTGTGGGTAACAAAAGCGATGGTAACTTTAGTAACTATTTAAAAAATGAAATGTCAATCAGTGTTAGCTTAAGGTCGGCGACCGACCTCGACAAGTACAGACAATCGATAACAGTAAAGTAAATAGAACATACCGACCAAAGAGCGACCAAACCTATACCCGGTGGCCAACCTGCCGGGAAATCTGTAAAACTAAAAACTAATTTCCCGGCAGATGCCTCCAAACGAAAACATAATAAAACTATTATAAATGTAAAAAAATTTGATGAGCCCAATTTCAGCAGCCAGATAAAGCCATCTTTTAATCCGGGCCGAGTTGATCGACTGCTGCATTTGATTTCTATCGAGACGCGCAATATATCGATACTATTATCGGAATATTTATTATTATACCCTCCGGAGAGAAGTGTGACGTGAACTAAATACCAAAGGGTGGCTATCCTCCAACCCTGCCACACTAAAATAAGCCTTACTACAAGTAAGCGTAGGTTCATTCCAGTGGCAAAGCGAAATCAGTCGTAAAAATGATATGTATATATACGGTATCTATGAGTTTCTATTCAAAAATCAATCATATCAGACCAACTTTGGCGGGCAACTTCGTTGTGTGAAGAGATTTATCCGATCAGCTTCATCACATAGTAGATAACGTTTAGTTGGTACACCTAATCTATGAAAGCTTGGTTGTCTTGAAGAGTTTTGCTCTAAGCGATAAGACCGCTCATTTTTACACCTAGGTACATGTTTTGTAATATTTTATAAGTGTTCTTTATATGGTGTTTCAATAAAGTGTTATACATTCAATCAATAATCATAGAAAAAACTGAAGATCAACTCTTGCATCACCGGATATTTAGATATTGAATAACTAAAGTAAAGGTTGAGGACCTTTATCGTGGCATTTTGGGCGATTCTGTGTTTTATCTATGTTTGTCCATGGCTAACCACATGGCTGAAACTAATATTATCAACGCGAAAGTTTGTATTTGTTATATTATTAGTTATGTTTTTTACTCCTTCACGCTGAAACGGCTGAACGGATTTACATGAATTTGTAAAGAAGATACCTTATACCCTGGAATAACACATAAGCTAACACATAATTTATCACGCTAATATTGACTCTTCCCGTGGGATGACAGGAAGACACTCGTCAATTTCACGTACTATTTCCCCGCAGGTAACACCGCGGGGCGCAACTAGCATGTTCATATTTTTACTATTAGTAGTAGACAAGTAGTTTATGTGATAAAAAGCAGGAAGTGCGACGTATGCAATTTCATTTCATATGACTTTCCCCATGCTTCCTGGAAATGTTCCATGCCTAGTCATAGCTGTAACTCCCGAGACTATTTTTGCTTTTTACGTAGTTCTCAGTTAACTACTACATACGTACTATAATATTAGTCAACACTATACAGAATTCGCTACAGTTTAATGCCAGCTTTGTTATATGAAACTTGGAATGTAGAACGCAGGTGCTAGACGCTTTACGACCCGACAGTTTTTATATTCTTGTCGCGTAATAACGCAATTGTGATATTAAAGCGTCTGTGATTCGTATCTGCTAGTTCTGGTATCTTGAAAACTACTTAGTGTGTAATGTAAACTTTTGTTATTCAATAAAATATGCTACTAACAAAGCTGCAGCACTTAAGGCCGCAGAAATGTTATTTTAAAAAAGTGTGTTAAAACTTAAAACACAAAAATCATCCCTACTGTTTTAAAACACTTCAAGATTTATCAAAATATATGAAATCATTTTTACTATCCAGACACGAAGATATACAAGGTATATAAATTAAAAACTAAAATTATTAGTGGATATAGTAAGATGTAGTCTCAGTTATATTAGAAATTATTTAATTTCTGTTCGCATAAAAATAGCCTATTCAAAGGTGTCGTTCTAATAGTACCAAGGCACAGTGCACAATTTATGTGTTAAAGCATATCAAACTGACAAACTCACTTTTGCATTTGACATATTATATATTCATTTTGTCTCAATGTCATCCTTCGAAATTATATTAAACGAAACAAGTCTAATATGGCTAGAATAGACCTCCAGGCAGACATTTTCAAGCAATAGTGACAATTAAGGAGTGAACAACCTGCGTGGGTATCTAACACAGATAAATATATTCAATGGTGTCTAATAATAAGACATGTACGTATTGTGCCGCACAATTATCTTTTATCGATATTTCGTACTGAGCAAAAGTTTTATGGGTAGAGGATTATCTGTGACGTCGAGATCATAGGTGGATCTTCATTTAGAGTACATTGGAAGTGATTCTCTTATACAACTAAACTAAATTAGAACTCTGGAAAATATTTCAACATAAACTTGTGTTACCGAGCTCTAAGCTTAAAATGCATAGTTCTTGCATAGGTCGTGTTACGTGCTGAGGCTCGCGCTCGCCGCCTGGCACGATCATAACTCCCAGATGAAGAACTGCAAATAAGTTCGAAACTGGTCGGAGAGTAATTTTCCAGTGTTTACCACGTGAGTCCTAGTCGGTTTGTTACATTACAATTATGCATAGTTCTGGTACATACTTAATGGCCATAAAAATATTCAACAAACTACCTGACAAAATTAAAGAAGAAAAAGATTCGAAAGTCATCACACCTTTAAAACAATTGCTTTTAACGAAATGCTATTACAGCTTGAATGAGTTTTTCTATGATAAATTAGAAAACTAATAAATAAATCGGTCGCTCTACATTGCTATACCCTACCAGGGTCATATGTACGCTGGAAAAAAATGTATTTAAGACCTGCATGTAACGCCATATGAATGCAATAAACAATTGAGTATTAAGATAAGTAAGAGATGTTTTTTTATTATGATACTAGGGGAGGTCTATGACGAAGGACAACCTGACAACATAACTGGCTGCTGAAAAAGTAAAAGAAAAAAAAAACTACCTATTCTTTTACTTAGTTACAACACCAATAACTGTAAAATATTTATGTTAAAACAGTATCAGTGTAATAAAGGCTTTATCTATCTATCTAAGAGATGGTTTTTATATGGTGACGATAAAGTAAAAGACACTTATTAATAACAACACTAAAACGAGAGCTTTTTTTGTAATGTGGTTTTACGTAACATGAGTGGCCACGTACTTGGTGCTGGTTAATAAACCCGCAATTGGCCAGCAATTAAACAAAACTCGTCTAATACTAGATATTGGACTGGCTGGTTGGCGCAGCTGGTAGCACTCTGCCTTCTAAGCCGCTGGTCCCGGGTTCGATTCCCGGACAGGTCAAACATTTGTGTGCATGAACATGTCTGTTTGACCTGTGTCTGGGTGTGTATATGTATATAAGTATATATATCAATCATCAGGTTACCATAGCACAGGCTCTGCCTAGTTTGGGACCTGAAGACCTTGTGTGAATGTTAATAAATATTAATAAAAAATAAATATGGCGTTGTGTGGAATCATACGAGTTTGAATTTTAGCGTATACGTGCTATTATTTTTTTTGAAGAATTTTCGTGAATTTTAGTTAATTCAAGTGATTAACAGAATTAGGGCTTTTTTTTCACTCTCAAGCCCTCGCACTACGATTCCGTCGCGGGAGGCATGGATACACACAAACATCCAAGAGCCGGGACAAACACCTACACTCATCGTATAAATGTTTGCCCCTGCCGGGATTCGAACCCGGGATCCCCGCTGACCAGAAGAATTTCTTAACGTAATCAATTATTCTGAAGCCATACATACCCTTAAACATGCAATCGGTTAACACAAGATGGAGTTCTTAAGTTCGAAGGTACCAAACACAATAGAATAGAATAGAATTGAGAACCTCCTCTGTTTTTTAAAGTTGTTAAAAAATAGATAGCCCCATGTCAATCAGGGCCAGTGAAAGCCAAGTGTAGCAACCATGCGGGCTGTTAAAGTGGCCATCTAGCCGTGTAACTGTCGCCATGGGTGGAAAGAACATTAACATAGATACCGACGGTTTGGAAAATGGGAAAATGCCTGTGAATTTGTGAATACATTTGCCACTGCATGTGATAAGGGCGAGAAGGATTTTTCTGGCAATAATTCAATTTTAAAAAAATCACTTGCTTATATTATCTAGTATTTAGTAACTTTCTAATTGATAAAACCTTAATAGTGCGTATACTGTTTGCAATATAATATATTTTGCATTTTTTAATACTTTATAGAAAGCGTGAGATTGCGTTTGACCGCTATCTCACTTGATGGTCAGTAGCGATGTGGTCAAAGATGTTGTCTAAACCTATAATGCTTACAGGCTCTGAAGGACTGCGGCTCTGCTGCCTGAATATACTATGTGTTTGGTGACAGGATATCAAACTTGAGGGTGGTAGCTTGCCATGCGGGTACTCCAAAGTACCCGGTAATCGATAACGTTGTTACCTTCACAAGCCGTTGGTGGGGATGGAACCAGCATCCGTCAGTTTGACAGCCTACGCGGACGCTCCCACCGCTGAACTATCATCGCTCGTCATCGCTGTTTTTTTTTGTTTTTTTATCAAATAGGTGGCAAACAAGCGGACGGGCCGCCTGATGGTAAGCGATTACCGTCGCCTATAGATATCTATAAAACTAGGGGCATTTTTTTTTTTTTTTTTTTATCAACATTCACACAAGGTCTTCAGGTCCCAAACTAGGCAGAGCCTGTACTATGGTAACCTGATGACTGATATATATACTTATATACATATACACACCCAGACACAGGTCAAACAGACATGTTCATACACACAAATGTATGACCTGTCCGGGAATCGAACCCAGGACCAGCGGCTCAGAAGGCAGAGTGCTACCAACTGCGCCAACCGGCCAGTCAACGAAATTCATTACGAAAATAAAATGTACATGCAGTGAAAAGTTCCAATATAGTGGAGCGTTAGCACAACAGAGCGTAAGTTTAAAAGATTCTATCAAGTTTCAACTTCTATCTACATAATTTTCTTCACTTTGAAAGTGTTCAACGGATTTTCTCGGTACAAAATAAGTTCAATTTCTGTTTTGAATAGTCTGTTCTACCATTTTCTTACTCTCTCTTTATAGTTTTGAGATTTTATGGAGTACTTTGTTATTATACAGTTAAGGATTATCTAAATGATAAAAAACGAGAATAAGGTAGAAATGTATATTCTGACAAACATATTAATAAAATCATAATGTAGTTTTTAATTAATTAATTAATCAGCATTGCAATTCAACGTGGTAATGCTGCTAGCATTCTGGGCACGCTGCCAGCCGGTAGCGGGTTAGAACATTTGAGTTATCTATAGGCTACCAATAGCTAGTGGATCGCTGAAATCTTATTGTAGTAGCTGCAGTATTGTAATTAGTTATTAGTGTTTTATATTAATCAATTAACGTATTGTAATTATTATTACTCGTAGTTGTCCTATTGAGATATAAATAATTTATTTTTTTTGTTTAAATGTTTCAATATTACAATAAATATTTGCACGCTGGTTTCTAGCAAAATGTTGTAGATCTGTAGATTGAACAATAATTAATCCACCTGTATGTACAAACATTTTATGCAAATAAAACATATATTGTATTCTATACGCAAAGCTGCAAAAATGTATGCTAAATATAAATATTTATAATTTTTTTTTAGTGCCGTTTGGTGGTGCAGCGTCGTGGGAACCAGCATCGAATCGTATTTTCAAACAACATAAAAACTTTTCCAAGTGTCGGATGGATGATCGCATCGACCAGACACAAAGTGACAAAACGGTGGCATATAATGTATTCAATCAGACTTCAAATAATTCTAAATACAAATGTTTACAACTTAAAATTGTTGGGTACAATCCTATGATCTAAAATAGGTATAATATGATCACTAAAATTATCTCTATTTTGAGCTTATGTTCGCATACTAGTCAACACTGTATTACAGGATACTTGACTTAAGCAACACCGCGCGTTTATGACTTGAAAATACTGTGCTTCAAATTAAAATTAAATAATGTCAAATATCAAAACTATATTTTGATTACTAGTATTCCGCGAAATGAATTTTCCGCGCAAAAAATAAAATTTATAACACCTGTATTATATGTAAGTTTTATGGTTTCTTGCATTAACATAATGCTAGGCGGAACTTACATTCAAATTATTTGTAGGAATAAACTCGACTACCAGTGGGACTAGAACCCACTACTACAGACTACCGTTCAGTCGCTTTGTCCAACTAAGCTATGGTATGTGTTATGGCACTCCATTGGCGGTTCGAACCTTCATTTGAACATCTGAGGAGAAATATATATAAATTCGGACGCACGCGCCATCCTTATCTCTAAATAAGTTGGTCCCCTGACTATGACATAACTGATTGCTTTATAGACGTTCAATAAAAAGATAGCCGCTATCAGATAAGGTGTACAAAAGAGTTAAAAAGGCAACGTCGCAAGCAAACTCCGAAACAGGTATTTATGTAAATAAGCGGACAGGTAATACAGGTTCGACCGGAAACGAGCGAGTGATGCGACATCCGCGTGGGAAAGAGATGGACGATCGTTTTATCAGCTGATTGCATTTGGTTATAATGGAATTTAATGCCCCCACCACAGAATAATGTAAGCGCTAAGCGTAGTCGATTGTGTTTTATATTGTAGGATTTAAAATATACGGCTACAGAGAAGGCTATTAACACTGAGCACAATAAGCATCTTTTTATCTTGTAGCGGCCAATAAACCGAGTCATAAACGAAGAAATCCGTAAAAGAACAAAAGTCACCGATATAGCCCCGGTAATGAAAAGGAAGTGGTACCTATTCCTGTTTAGATTCCAGGGCTTTTTAATACGTCTAACGGTTTACCGTTTCTCATAATTATGATGGTCAGTGACGATACTGTTGAAGGAATCAAGGGTGTACCTAGAATACTGATTCTCAGTCTGATCACACTGTGTGTTCAGATATATAGTCTAGCGGGTAAGTACCTACTACGCAGTACCTCACCATCATTTATATTATTTTGTTGAGTTTAGACAACGGAGCATCAAGTGCAGGGTAGAAAAACGAGCGTATAGAAAGAATGTCAGTTTAAAATACCTTTCTCTATCTCAGTCTTTCTCAAAGCGGGCGATAGCGCCCCCTTGTACGGTAAGGGTCCCAGTAAACATGTCACAATATAAGTTGGAGTACTTAATTGCATTCAGACATTTAAAATGTGGTACAGTAAGAAAAAACCAGACAAGTGCGAATCGGACTCGCCCACCAAGGGTTCCGTACAAATTTGTAGGTAGGTACATATTAGCAAAAATAGTTTTTTATTTACTTAAATAATAATAATAATAATATGGGACAACATTCACACAAGGTCTTCAGGTCCCAAACTAGGCAGAGCCTGTACTATGGTAACCCGATGACTGATATATATACTTAAATACATACTTATATATATACTTTTTTTTTATACATATACACACCCAGACACAGGTCAAACAGACATGTTCATACACACAAATGTTTGACCTGTCCGGGAATCGAACCCGGGACCAGCGGCTCAGAAGGCAGAGTGCTACCAACTGCGCCAACCGGCCAGTCTTAAAAAGGTTTTTTACTCAATAAAAAGGTTTTTTTTCATTCTTAGTCATAAATCGAAAATTATATTTATGATAGATAAAAATAATTAAAAATCTGTTTAAGCTTGCGATTGAAGCCCTTTCATACGATACCCCACATGACATGGTAATTTCAATTCAAAATTTAGACCGGCCTTCCTTACACAAAGACCCTGTTTTTAAGATTGGAATACTAATGTTTAGTTTTCAGATTTTTCCCTATACCTACTTATCGTATAAGACGGTAATACTTGCCAAATTTTATAGTGTTAGGTCAACGGAAAATACCCTATTAATTTTTATTTCCTTGAGAGTGTCGAAACGTACATTTTTTGCATAAAAGATATATTTTATTTACGTTAACTTAGAATTTAAAGATTTAAAGAAAAACATTTTTTTCATAGCTTTCAGATACTGTAGATTTCGGTAATATCGTTTGAATTTTACCTAGATATAACTCCACGCGTTCCCAAGATAAAGGGTCTTGCCAGACGGAGGGACGGACAACAAAGTGATCCTTTTGAGGTACAGAACCCTAAAAATATAATCAAAATATCTAATGAATGCACACACGACTTTGAATCAGTATTTAGTACAGTCCCTATTTAGTATCCTCTTTTTGGTGACAAGGTGGTGACGTGTCACAATTTTTATGGCATTGCAGAGGACGGGTATAACAATTCAATTAGCGTGTACATAATTGGATGAAATCATGTGTGAAGCCAGACATTTTGCAATCTGATACTAAGCCGTCAGTTTTGTTGTTCACCAGGCGTTGGTGTATCTTTTTTCGCTAAATTATAGTTTGTAACAATAAAGGGGAGGTTTATTGATATATTTCATAGTTTTAGTGTTTGAGAACTATTGATGGACAGTGACGAAGTGGTCGAAGATGTAATTACGCTAGACCTAGAACGTTTACTGGCTCTCATGAACTGCTATAACTGAAAACACTATGGTCTTTGGTGACAGTTTTTTAAACTAAGCTAGGCAGGTTGTCAACGTATCCTAGCACCATGCTGGGTGTTTGATAACGGTGGTATTACCTCACCGGAAACTCGAAACTATCTGCTGGGGATAGAACCATCGTCCGTCATTTTGACAGCCGCGCTCGCATAGCTGTAGTATAGTTCATCGCTTCATAAACACTTTACTACGTATGTCAGGCTTCCAAGTCGATGCGCGTTCTACGTATTTACAATACAGTATGAGGCTCATTTAACAGTTGAGAATCTGGGCGTCCTTGCAAACGTGTAGATTAATTAACAGAATAAATAATAGTACCTTGGGTAGCAATGGTAGTCATGCTCGTAAGGAAATAAAGGCTTTGAAAATTTGACCAGGATTTCTACAACTAAGCCTTCGCCTACAATCGAGACGGTTATGGACCTCCATATTATTATCTGAAATATTTAATTCCCATAAAAATAAATTCACGCTTGTCTGTAAACACATTTTATTTGGAAACCTATAGTGATACCTACTGTGTGTAAAAATATCATTTTTAAGGCAACTTAATACATTACGTAAAATGGGTAATATTGCAAAAGTGTCCCTTCCAAAATTGTTCTTTGAAATAAAAGTTAAGTGGTTACATAAAACATATCAAACCTTTTTTCTACATCAGAGGCTGGTGGTACGAAGTAATTACAAAACAAAACTTTTTTAAACATTCACTAACACTTCACTGAACATTTGGATAAAAGACGATATTCATTATTCCATAAAACATCAGCTCAAACAATACCTACATACTTCTTAACACGTTTAAAAATAAATATAAATGATACACTAATCCATTTTCAAAAAAAAAGGTAGGGTGAAAACGATCAAAAATTAATCATTTTAATTACGTTATTACCATGTGTAATCGTTCAGTTTAAACTCTCGTTCTTTTTATTCTTCACTCGTAAATTTCAAGTTTACATTAGTAAATGGACACAAGATCTAATATCGCAGGTAAAGGCTGTATGCGGGCCGCTCCATTCGGTCCTTATGTTCGGCTATGTCCACGGCTGGACATAGCAGCCGTAGACGTCCTATAGCTGAGATGATGATGATGATGATGAGTAAGTGAGATTCCGACAACTGATTTTGTTTCCGGCAAATGAAAGGTTAACTGTATGACTATCTTCAAGTAATATAAGTATTTAAAACTAAACCTTATGCATATGGTAATAACGTCATTATAATGACAGAAGGTAAATAATTAATCTTAAGACAGCGCGAATAAAAATATACTAGATAGACTTTAAAGTCACTATGAGAGTACACATGCAAATCACCAAATCAATAAAAGGTGACGTTAAAAATTGATATCATGGTTTAAAACACTGGCCACAAACACGGTTTAAGACTTATGAAAGCCGGGATTTATGATAAAACAATACAGTTTTAACTTCCAAGCAAAAATCCCTAGAACCAAAACGTCCGTATCGAAACTTCGAAAACCACTCATTTGGAACGTGCCTGTCCCCGAGCAGGTACATCAAGTGACTAATTGGTATAGATAAAACACAGACTGATAAAACCAATGGTGACGTGTACTCGTAATGAGATTACACAGTTTACACTATGAACATAGATACTTACTTGGTACGGACATGTATAACAATGCATCGAGTATGGCGATAACTATTGGTTTCAATAAAACGTTTGGAACCAATGTGGCGCACTCAGACAACAAGTGTATAAAATGTAACTTGGTTTTTATTCATGCCGAAAACATTTGCGGTGTCTGAAATATTAAAGCACAAAAGATATATGTATAATTTAAATATTAGTATAATTGTACATCGTTATCGAACTTATGTATAATAAAAAAATATCATTGTATATACCGTGGTAAATAATACAAAGTTAATTCTTTGCGGCTGGAAATAGGTTAATGTCGTTTCGATTCTATACTCTATATATTTGATACTAACATTTGTTATATGTAATTATTTCATTATAGTCTACACACCGTTCCACCCGTTCTAATTATATGTAGTTGCTCCATTAATATTTTAAAAAACCGTGCTTATCTAATGCTTACATCATCACAACTATCTTTGAGCCAAAGTAAAAAGTAAGTAGTAGTAAAAAGTTGTCTCTTAAACACAATTTCAGCCCAATCCGTTCAGTGTGAGCTGTATTTTGATAAATCCCTCAGTCACCGTTAAGCTTATTTAAGGTTATTATCTTTTTTGCACAACGCTTTACACAAATAATGTGTAAAGCGTTCCAAAGTCGAGCAGTTTCAATAGTGGAGGAACTATTAAAAATTGGGTATGGTGTACAGGAGTCTTCAGTTATAACTTTCTTAAGGTTCTTGTTAGCCTCGAAAGAACAAATATAACTTTACATTTACATTACCAGAAATCGTTGTGGTTCAAGTCCAGCGATTACATTGTGCAAGCACTTTATACACCATATCCATAATAAATAGAATACTGTGCCTACGAGTATTTGTGTAATGTATTGATTCTGAAGCGGATCGTGTTCAGGAGGATGGTACAATACAAAATACAAACAGATTAATAAACAACTCTGTTTGCTAAATCTCGCGAACAAGGCTCAAGTCAAAGTTGGTTTCAGTAAAACCTTCGTCAAATCACAGTAAAGTTTTGAAAGTTAACGTTCTGAAAGGGGTTTACAAGATAGAACATCATCCAACCACAGATTACAAGACCCTTGATGATTTGCTAGGGCGTTCGAGACTATGTAATTAACTTAATTACATAATCCATTGACATAAACAAATTATGATCTCTATCATATCTCATATCATATCTATCTATCATATCTACGCATATCTTTAAAATGGATAAACCCAATGACCCAAGAACGCACAGCTTAAATAAAAAGTATAACAAAAAAGACTTCCTACCAACTTATCCATGGAAAAGTGAAATCAAAAGCAAAGAGAAATAACTAACTTTAATTAAATATATAGGGTAGTTCTTTAGAATATATAAATATTTTTTCAAATATCTTCGTAAATTAATAATGGACTGGTAAGTTAACAATTGACGATGACCCGTCTGTTTGTTTGCCAACTTTTTCATTAAAAAAAATCTGATAAGGACTCTTGTTAAAGCTAGTTATTCAAATGACATAGTGCTTCAACCTAAGATTATTGGAATTAATCTTTGATGACCATCACGTTGAATAGTTGACTGGCAACATGCCAATTCGTTTAATATTTTCTTTATTTCTAATTTATAAACCAACTGCAATTATTTAGTGGAACTAATTTAATTATGTAAATATTCACAGTCTCATCCAACTAATTTAAAGTATTAGGCATTATATTCAACCAAATATCACCTTTTTACGAAATCATCCCGTGTGAAAATCAAATTGTTTCTGGACTTAATGGTGCATTTTAACTAAATTAACACAGCACTTAGCACTGGAACAATACTAGCTGTGACGAGTGTTTCCGGAGAAAGTGGAAAGCTGTTGTATGTGACATTCGCTGGGCAGGCTAAGGTACCACTGGACATGACAGGAAACAAACCCAGGTTCATCTATCCATAGCTAAGACACCAATGTTTAATTTCAGGAAAAACCCACATTTTTTTATAAATCGTGGTTGGTTTCATATATTGATTACTGGGTTTTTGACTAGGCTCTAATAACGTATGTATCTAGTGATAAATGGTTCGTAAAAGGCGAACTTATGGCAACTCACCTTTATTTTATTAACAAATAACATTAAAAGTTCAAAAAAGAAGTCGTACTATAATGTAACAACATTTCTTCATATTCATTCTTATATGAGCATGTATTTTTATGATTATTTTCCCAATTTATATATATATTTATACTTTTTTTTTTTTTTTTTCTTTGTGTTGTAATGTTTCTCATTTTCAAATTATAAAATATTTATTAGTTTATAGTATATATTAAAAACATTTATGTATTAGAATTTAGAAAAACCTTGCTATCCTTATTCTATGCACTATACCTACCGTCTACTCCTTTCTCCGTTTCTGTCCATCCAAAGGTTGCCTGGAAGAAATCGCTACAAGCGATAAGGCCGCCCATTATCGTATCAAGTAATTCAATTTAAGTTTAGCTTTAAGTTTGGTATGTTATTTGGTACTGATAATAAAGAGTTATTCTATTCTATTCTATTCTATGTCAAGCCTTTTTAACCGACTTCAAAAAAGGAGGAGGTATCTCTCTTTTTATGTTAGATAACTTCGTCGTTTATGAACCGATTTTCATGATTCTTTTTTTGGTTGATAGAGTGGTCCGGGGTGGTCTAAATTATATTTCATCAAAATCAAGCGTTTTTTGAGTTACACTCCAATAACTGAAAAGTCTATCCGGATGACTTCCTTATTGAGGGTGAATGACAATAATTGATCCCGTGAGTAGCAAAGGTCACTGAAAAGGGAGAAAAAAATTTATTTTCCAAAAAAAATGGAAGCGGCTTAAAAACTCAAAAGTGTGAAATAACTTGTCGAAGTCGGTACCATGCGCATAACATTTTGATAATAATTACTTATGAACTATCAATCATGGTACCGACTTCAACAAGTTATTTTACACTTTTGAGTGAGTTGGTATTTTGTTAATACCATAAAAACTTTGTTTAAGAGCCAGTCACTGTTTTTAAAGCTATTTCTATCTACCAATTTTATTCTATTTGGTAAGTACACGGCTATACACATGTTGCTTAATTATTTTGATGTGTATTTTATGGGACGCTATTTTTTGGGACAAAATTGTTTTGGTCTGTAAACACGCAATAAAAGATTTTAATTTCAATCAATGTATAACTCGTCCTTGCCCTCAAATGTGAGAAATATTCGCAACGCCCAAACTTTGATTGGATGAATCTACAATTCCATAACATCCATTAAAAGTTCAGTCAACACCCAGAGGATTTCGAATAATCAACTCAGTTCCCAATTTCCATATAATTCATTCACCTTGGAAGACGAGATTGAATTCTACGACCACAACCATTGTATGGTAATCCGCGATTACCGTCTGTCTTCGAGCTGAAATCAATAACCTCCAGCACTCTTCACCCACTTCTCAGCAACGGTCTGTACTTTTTGCTCCGCGTCATCAACCGAGCCATTCGCGTTGGTACAGTCAACTAGAAACTGCTCATTTATGTTGTAATGCGTAAATTAATTTTGCTCTAGATAACAAAATATATATAACTAGTAGCGCCCCGCGGTATCGCCCGCGTGGATTACGGTTTTCCCACTATCTCAATTATCCCACGGGAATTATACTTTTTCCGGGATAAAAGTAGCTTATGTGTTAATCCAGGGTTTAAAATATCTTCATACCAAATTTCATCGAAATCGGTGTAGCCGTTTGAGCGTGAAAAAGTAACAGAGTAAGTAAACGGATGACGTCATATTATAGTTGTATGTAAAGTAGGTCCAATATATAAAAGAGACAAAGTATAATAACACAAAATATATTATACACCAATGATGTTTTACTAAAGATGAGGTATATTCATACTGCGCGGTGCTCAGATTTTGTTCCTTTACGGCATAAACATGCTTACTGCGACAGATAATACGCTACAAATAATAAACATATAATATCATTGTTATACACGATCAGTGGAGTTCAAAAATTACGTTCCTCAATGCATTATTATTTTTTCAGTATAAGTAATGGAGATCAAGACCTACTCTCACTTCGCTTTCTTTTATTGTAAGTATAGGAGCTAGGTCTAGCCGGGTCCAAGACACAGAGACCAACATACACGTTCTGTAATCTCACAGGTTAGATTGATTCGAGTAAAATTGTCCCAGATAGAAAATTAATATCTACAAATATTTATACGAGGCGGAGTGTACAGTATTATTGAATGTCGATCGCTTCCCACGCAAGGGGCGCGCCAGTAATCGGTCTCCATTGAACATCGAACAGAATCTCTACATACTCTACGTAGCATACAGATTCCGCGTATTGGTATTGTTAAACGTGCTGTCAGTCTGTTTGAGCTCAGAATTAACAATGGATGTTAGCTTTGATAGAAAACAAGTAGATTCCATTTGGTAGCAAGAACTAAGGTTGATATTATTATATCAATTTATGCTTTTAGAGACTGAAACTCAAAATTTCTTTCCCAAAAAGGGTCAAAGTTTTAGTTTTTCCCGATCTGGCAAACGTTGTTCTGCCATATAACTTATGGAAATGTCAAAGTGAGGTAAAACTTCATTTAAATTACTGCACGTCTTATTATTACAACTCTTTAGACGTGATTACATCTTTGTCTTTCGATGTATTAAGGTAAAAAAAAAATTGGTTGTCTGTAGTCGGTTACGGACGATAGATTTACGTGATAACGTCATAATCATTTATGACTTTGACTTTGACTTCGACTTCGACTTTGATTATTTTATGTAATACAAAACTCAGGTGGAACGTTACGCGGAACGTTACTATTTTTCATGAGTGTTGCTGGTATTCATCAATTTATAAAACGTTATCACGTCAAAAACGTCATACATAAATACGGGGAAAATACTTCACGACATATTCTCAGACCTTCCAAATATACACAAAAAAGATTTCGCAAGCCGGAATGAAGTTAGCTAATGAAGCAATTGATTTCTAGAATTAAATATTTAGCGCGAATCTAATACATGAACTGACAATTTGAGGATCTAATTATTCAACTGTTTTTATACGCTGAGAACACTGCGCAAGCTACTTATAGGTACTTATATCAAGCATTTGGCAAAAGAGAAGTGACATGATTTGTGTAAAACTCTGACTTGTGGTACGGACAGTTCTTAGGGAAGAAACATCACAGTTTGTTCGCTGGTCTCATAGTGAAGTTTCCCATCATGCTATTTCCATTAATTTATTATTTTATTTATACTTTAGCACTATTTAGTACATGGAGGACTTAAGGCTAAATAGCATTTTCTGCCAGTCAACCACAAGGTGAAAGAAAAGTGGTAGCGGTGCAATAGTAAAAATAAGGAAAATTGAAAGTAGTGATGCAAACGTGTGGCGATTAAATAATAGATAAATATATACCTATATTATAAATATGAATACACAATAAATAAATAAATACATACATATATCTATATATATTTACAAGTAATATAAACATGTAGATAAATGTATAGGTACAGCATATTGAGTCTAAAACAGTGATTTAATGATATGGATGAAATTAAGATGGATGGAAAAATGGTAACTAACGATGGTAAAAATAGTTATGGACTGAGTATAGACTAAGATTGTCGATAATTAGACGAATAGGCGCTATTGTGGGTTGGGATAAACTTTTTCCACATAATAATTACGAAGTTGTAGCTTAAAAGTATCCTTAGTTTTAGCGTTTTTTTAATTCGACAGGCAAAGCATCCCACATTTCGACACAATAAGACGGAAATTGGCCAAACCAGCGGCGGTGGCGGTGGCGTCGACCACGCGTGACGATCACACGCGATCACAGTGTAAATAATAGTTGGTATTCTGCCCCGCTGTATGTTTACTACGCGCCGCGTCGGATTATGAAACGAATGTAAACACTGACTTCGGACCGTGCTGACTCAACAGTTTCAGCCGTTTTGCTGAATGCAAAATTTGCAATGGAATTTTCTATCGGCATGTCATCATAATATTAATACGTGAAGCAAAAACTTCGTTGGTACCCCTTTTTACGAAAACTGCGCAGACGGAGTTTACTAGTAGCGCCCCGCGATTACACCCGCGTGTATTACGGTTTTCCCGCTACCTCAATTATCTCACGGGAACTATACTTTTTCATCAATCAAAGTAGCCTGTGTGTTACTCCAGGGCTTAAACTATCTCCATACCAAATTTCATCGAAATCGGTGTAGCCGTTTGAGCGTGAAGAAGTAACAAACATACACACATATGTATACACATATGTGTGTATGTTTGTAATATAATAATAATATAATATGGGACAACATTCACACAAGGTCTTCAGTTCCCAAACTAGGCAGAGTCTGTACTATGGTAACCTGATGACTGATATATACTTATATACGTACTTATATATATACTTATATACATATACACACCCAGACACAGAAATGGGATGAATAATAAAATCAGTGCGACCATTTCAAAGTATTATTATATTATACTAGCTGCACCCGCTGTGTGCTACTCGCGGTGAAATGGCACGTGGTATTAACATTTTTTGTGTTTTGCTATCATCCCACTGGAACGATCAATATTTTCGGGATAAAAAGTGTTGTTCCACTTCTATGTGTTATTCCAGGATATGAGCTTATCTTCGGTCAAAATTTCATGCAAATCCGTTCAGTCGGTTCAGCGTGGAGAAGTAACAGACGTACTAACTACAAAGGATAGATAAACCTTCGTCTTTATAATATTACCGATATTTAAAGTTTTTGGCTGGACCATAACTCAGCGATATTATTTTTTATGGATACAAATTACATTCTAATAATTTAAAAACAATTTCTAGAATGCAAAAAATAAATAACAGAGATTCTAGATACCAAAGTCCAATCAATAGTGTAAAACCGTCGAATAAAAACACGCACACTTTAGAATGTGGAGTCAGAATGTCAACCATCAGCAAAAGTAATGTGTATGTCATCACAACAGCATCATATTACTCTTGTGAATGTTTTAGTCCAATAGGACGCGACCCCGTAGACTTTAACCTTTCGAAACTGAACGATAGCAAACAATAATTAATGCAGACGAGGTGTGGTATCGGCACTAATGAAAACTTTGAAGTTTGAACGCAGCCCACATTCGACACAATCTATGCGGTCACGCTCTCTTTTCCCTTCTCTCTGAGCAAGACTTCCTTTATACAAGGTATCAATACAGACTGGCCGGTTGGCGCAGTTGGTAGCAGTCTGCCTTCTGAGCCGCTGGTCCCGGGTTCGATTCCCAGACAGGTCAAACATTTGTGTGCATAAACATGTCTGTTTGACCTGTGTCTGGGTGTGTATATGTATATAAGTATATATATATCAGTCATCAAGTTACCATAGCACAGGCTCTGCCTAGTTTGGGATCTGAAGACCTTGTGTAAATGTTAATAAATAAATAAATAAATATTTTTCTAAACACATTGCTTATACATTGTTAATGAATTGTCGTTTTTGCTAATTTTGTCAACTTGGAGTATAATTGTAATGGCTTCCTAGCTCTGATTTCTACCATAATTCAATCTACAATGCAATCGGGATCCATGTGTTAGTTTAGCTGAACACCAATTTTAATTGTGATTATATTTGAATTTACTATTGCATTATTTATGAAATGGTGGTCTTAATAAATAAGTGAATTGGCACCCTGAGCTCTTGACGGGGATAACTGAAATAAATTAATTGATTTGTATTTTGGTATTTCCTTACAACGTAAGACAGAAAGCGGACAGTTACCCTAACTAGGGCAATTACCAATCCCGAAATTCAGAGCATAAGAGCTTTTGTCATCTTAATTATGCATCGTGTTTAATTGAAAATGCCTAAATGAAAAAACCAGGTCCCTGAGTTTCTTACCGCTTTTCGCCATAAGGGCGCTATTTATTTATCAGCGCAGCGTTAGAGATTGGTTTTAGTGACTAGTTATTTATTTATTCTTAATTACTATAGTATGCTTGCAGTTGAAGAACCAAAAGCCTATCATATATATACATTTTCCTTAATAATTTAGTGACGTTGATAATTGTCTATCTATGTCATATAGGTACATATGTCTTCTAATATACCTAATAATACTATAACCTAATATACCTATATATATTATATTTGCGCCTTTGGGGGAAGCATATATCCAGCCGTGGACGTGTAATGGCTGACATGATGATGATGATGTTGATGCTCCATGAATTTTTAGCAATCTCTTGAATTTCGCTAACTATAACTTGTCACTCCACGTATGTGTGCGTGTGCCACGTGTAGGTACCATGTGGTAGGTACCACAGGTACCTACCACAGTGTACCTATACGTGCGACTTCGGGGGACGCATATTTTCCTATATGGCTGAGATTATATACTAAACTGTGGCCATATCACGAATCACAAATGTAAGTGGCAATTATTTTGACGAATAATATTAATTTGGACAATGCGTTGCTCAGTTGCTTGACGCTTTGTCAAAACTACCTACAGTGTGATTAATTTAAATATCCTAATTCATGGAAGATAAATATATACAGGATATTATAAAGTTCTGTATGTTTCCTTTGTCGGAAGATGGTCGCTGAGGCTTTGTCGTCAGTGGCGTTGACCTCTGGTCCTTGGGGACCCTGGGTTGGAACTCCGGCAGGGGCAAACATTTATGTGATAAACATGGATGTTTGTCTCGGGTCTTGGATGTTTGTTTTGATATCATTGTGTGTATTCATGCCTCCGGTGATACGGGGAATCCTAGTGCGGGGATCTGAGTATGATAAAATAAGTTTAAGAAAAGTTACTTTTCTGGCCAAGTAGATACGAGCTTCGAATAATAAGTTTACATTGTAGGCCACGCGAGTGCGAACGCGTGCGAGTCAGCTAGTGTGTACATATTTTAAGCACATTTTATTGTACATCGTTTCGTTTACCATTAGTTTATTCTACGAACCCATTCTAACCTTACGCCGGCCGTGCCATGTCACATCAAACACCGTCACAAGTAAATATTATGGATCACAATCACATTATCATAACAATTAGCGATTATAATTATAAACATTATGGGAGCGATATGAGACTATTACATATTAAATAATTATGACTGTAACTATAAACATCTAGATAGCCCCAATTAAGACAGTACTTGATTGACACAGTTTTAAACCTAATCTAATATGAGCGCTAACTGGAATTTAAATAAAAAACATTATTTAAATTCCAGTTAGCGTTTAACATTAACATTTGACGGTCCCGTGGCGCAGTGGTTTGTGTCATCGACATGAATTCTGTGTCTCTGGGACCCTGGGTTCGAATCCCGGCAGGGGCAAACATTTGTGCGAAGAGTGTAGATGTTTGTCCCGGGTCTTGGGTGTTTGTGTGCTGTGATTGTGTGTGTCCATGCCTCCCGCGATACAGGGAATCCTAGTGCGGGGGTCTGAGTGTGATAAAAAAAAAAATATTAATTATTATTATTAATAATATCTTTTATCACTAATCACCTGTATTATATTGTTTTTAAATTAGCGATACATTTATTTATTTCCATAATCAATTATATGTATTTGCAAAGTTTACCTATTCTAGTCATATCATAATTACAATCTCAACGAGATAAAATCAGGCTATAAAATGCCCACCAACCACACTTGCTGCGTTTCCACGTTGAATAGCAATGGCTATAACCTCTGCATTAGGAACGAACCAGACCGGCTTCAGTGCTTTCCGCGAGTCTACGACAAAGCCTACTTATAAATTAAATATTCTTACACATATTCAAATTAATAAATATTTGTTTATTATTATAAATATAATATTTTTATTTATATATTCAAAATAAAAATAAATTAATGAAGTAAGTATTGTAATAGTAAAAATGTTATAAATGCACAAATATGCTTCTTAATAACTCTGTGCGAAACGGCTGGTAACAATAATTTTATGATCCTGATATTACATTATTATTATTATTGCTATAACAGTAACATACTGTTTTTATTCTTATACACAGACTTGTAGGAAACCGCGGTAGGTACACTGCTATTTAAATAGTATATTTATTTTTCGTTCTTGTTCATCTCGCACTCAAACCCCCGCGCTTCCCTGTGCCGCGAGAGGCATGGACACACACAACCACATGAACATAAACATCCAAGACCCGGGACAAACGCCTAGGTACACTCATCGCATAAATGTCTGCCTCTGCCGGGATTCGAACCAAGGCTCCCCGGGGACCAAAAGTCACGGCGCTAACGACTGAGCCACGGCGGCGTCAGATCTTTGTTTGACCGACGTTTCCTGCGATCAAATGAAATTCATGACATGATCCTATGTTATCGTCCTTTTTTAATTGCTATTCGTGAAACTGGCTGAAAATCTTAAGATCAGTAAATAACTTAGTAACTATGCATATTTAGTATAAATGAAAATCCCTTACAACCAATGATGTTTTACTAAAGATGACGTATATTCATACTGCGCGGTGCTCAGATTTTGTTCCTTTACGACATAAACATGCTTACTGCGACAGATAATACGGTACAAATAATATAGAAAAGGATAGCTATATGTTTAGACTTGCGCTTGAAATACGCGTCGCAATGAAAATGACAACAATTGACTTAATTTTGCCGCCTCAGTTTCCTCGCGCTTGTGCGACATCTACCTGATATAAACATATAATATCATTGCTTACAACTGTTAATTAATCTACGTTAATATTTAAAAAAAGAATGTGAGAAACGACGTGTAAAAATTTAATTCGACCACTTTCTACTATGGTAATTCAGACATACCTCCATTGTTTCGGTTCTGAGAGGAATTAGTAATATGGTACCAGTGTAACATTTGCTCCGGCTCTCTGTTGTTACTCAATAGATATAAATGGCTTTATTCTGATGATTACATAACATAAGCATGATACTGAACATGCTGCATAATGCTTTTCCGTTTCGAGCTACACTGCGTCTTTCCAGTGAAAGCGCTCGAAGCGGGCCTAGACAACAATGATATTATATGTTTATATGAGGTAGATGTCGCACAAGCGCGCGAAAACTGAGGCGGCAATAAGTCAATTGTAGTAATTTTCATTAAAACGCGTATTTCAAGCGCAAGTCTAAACATATAGCTATCCTTTTCTATATTATTTGTACCGTATAATCTGTCGCAGTAAGCATGTTTATGTCGTAAAGGAACAAAATCTGAGTACCGCGCAGTATGAATATACGTCATCTCTAGTAAAACATCATTGCTAGACAATGTAACATTCTACAAGCGTTAACGCTGAGAGAAAACATAAAAAAGTATGAGATTGACACTTTAAAGCGGTTTACCACGTGATCAACAAGAACGATTCATCGTTAGCGGTTAAAGAGAGAGAAGCGATGCATCTTGTCTAGGCCCACTGGATTATTAGTGGTTGAACCTTTGAGTATGCAGCCTTTATTTATCTGAGGGTTGAACTGATACTGCGATCACATAGATGCGTACCTAGGTACCTACTTTAGGAGTAAATTTATCATACGAACATTTCGCCAATCGAATAGCTTAATATGTGTCTATTTTTTTTTGCGTTTGATCACTATCTTACCTGATGTTAAGTGATGATGCGGTCTACGATGGGGCATGCCTAACTAGAAGATACCCATTCACTCGTAAGCTAAAGACACGCAGATTGTATTTATGCGAAAACACAGATTTAAACAACGAGTTCCTCTCATTATTCCACTTATTATTCGAAGTTTGTGATAAACTCGTATCTACTTGACCAGAAAAGCTGTACGCACTATGAATGTGGAAGCTAAACGCTTCGTACATTAATGTTGGAGCGTCTATACCATGTATGGATGTCGGATTGCTGTCCGTCTGGTCGTTTCCAGATGATTGTAATCATCCTAATACGTTTCTACGGCCTTCCTTTCAGTGTTGGGCAGAATCTACCACGCAGGCTAACGCAGCTTGGCGGATAGGTATGTCACTAGCCAGCCCTAAAAATAAAATTATATAAATAATATTTACTGCATCTTCTTGAACCAGAATCAGAAAAAATATCGACAGTTGATAAAACTTTACAATCCTTGTTCATGGATAATTCAAATCATTCGCCAATCCACCAATGTACCAAGAAACTATTTGATAAGTTGACATCGAGACAAATAACACGGTGTGAAGATACTGCTCTCAATTTTGAAGTGTGACGCGAAACACCCACGATTTAGAGAAATTTTAATGTCCGAGAAGCATTGAATATCCACCAATTCATTGGACTATCAAGTGGGATAGTGATCAAACTGAACACGTGTGTGTTATCCGCGTGGGCTATGATTTTCCCGTTACACCCTAGGCTTGAATTTATTCTTATTTAAGGACGCCTACGTCACAATAACTATATCGCGTGCCAAATCTGTTCGGTGGATTGAAGAACTATTTTTTTTAATTTTATTTTTTATAAAAATCACACTCAGACCCCCGCACTAGGATTCCCTGTATCGCGGGAGGCATGGACACACACAATCACAGCACACAAACATCCAAGACCCGGGACAAACATCTACACTCATCGCACAAATGTTTGCCCCTGCCGGGATTCGAACCCAGGGTCGCGGTGGCACAGTAGTCATATCGATGACACAAACCACTGCGCCACGGGACCGTCATGTCACGTCACACGTCACTATTGTAGTGATAGATTTTACAGATATGGTTTCCTTTTCTCCTATATCAAAATAATATTGTAAATATGAAAATCATTTATTCACAAGAACGTAGTGAAGGTAGAAATCTTAAATTGTATATTCTATACATTCTACCATAACAATTTGTTAAAAAATAAGAATTAATGTCTCTAAAATTGGAGATAAATTCTAGCTAAGTAGTTACACAATTTAATTTAAGGGATTAACAGGTGCCTGTGACATTACAGAGGCTCGACGCTGATGCGTGTTGATCCCACTAATATTATAAATGGCAAAGTTTGGATGGATTGATGGATGTTTTTTTGGCACAGAGATAGATTATAGTCTGGAATAGCACATAGGCTACTTTTTGTCCCGATTAAATGTATGATTCCCGTGGAATAATTGATTTAGCGGGAAAACCGTAATCCACGCGAGTGAAACCGCGGGGCGACACCAGTATAAAATATAACAAAAAAAAAAATCCTACTTGACAGGTAGCATACGGGCTCAAATAAAAAAGATACTTATCATTATATTCAGACATTTTAACATCCTTTCTTCTGTTGAAGACACAGTTCAAGCGCTTTTGTCGAATATTTGATAGAGGAAAATTATGGACGATCGAAAATATTTTTCACTAACAAATTAGCAAATTAAATCAAATTTTATTCAATTAACTGTTCTCATTACCTAAGTATTATTTTTTTAGACTTTCAACAGAATAACCTGAATAAACTCAAAATTTTATATTTAGCAAATGGTAAAGCTGACTAATACTGTTTCGAATACATAATATAATCTTTGAATGTCATGTAATCATTTAGTCGGTAATAACATTTTTCTATTGATTTGTAATAGTGCAATTATCTAATATAACCTTAGTAAGTTTTATATTTAAAATGTTGTGTGACAAGCTTTTTAATTAATTTTGTAGTCTATGATAAACATTAGTCGCAGTATGAACATTTCTTTTACATATTTCTAACTTGCACTCTGATTCGAAGAGTCTGAGTTTATTCCTGAAATTACACAAATGTGATAAAGCCTGACTTACACTACACTTGGCCGATTTCTAGTTACTAGAATTGCAAATCGTATCTCCTGATCCGTTATATTTCATAAGCGCAAAACGTTGACAAAAACTGTGCAATCTATATAATTACAATCGACATATTATAATTATGTACGCACATCGTGTGAAAGTATCGTGTTGCTCATCGCGACATAAGATACCTTCACATCTTTTACTCTTATACATATATAATTACAATGTACTTATGTATTCTTAGTAGGTATCTATACGTATTATCTGTTGTGAAGAGTTCGGTAGTAGAGCTTCCTTATACGATTTTGGATCGATTTCAATGAACTTTCTATAGAAACAATCTCAAAGTACCTATGTTATATATCCAGAATCCACATGAAAATTGATTATTTTTTAAGTTCTCAAATCCTCTAAAAATGTTATATTTCAGAGATAAAAAATACAATTGATTTGACAACCTCCTCCTTTTTACGTCGGCTAAAAACCGATCAAGCGCGATTAGGTACATGAAGAGGATAGTAAAACAGTACTTTATACCTCATAATTATGTACATACTCTATTGTTGCACACGTGTGTATGCCATCATTAAAATTGAGTAAGAAAACTGAAAAATAAATACGTCGCTATGATTTTTACTCTATTAAATTTATTATATATGGAGTTGTGCGAACAATAATAATACACTTTTTATTAAGAATTCAGTTTCAGCTGTGTAACTGTTGTTGATAATGAGTTTATGAGATACAGGCCGTTACAGGTGTAGTTTTTGTGTTCCGTACCTCAAAAGCGGAGCGCAAAAAAGGGAACCCTTTTAGGATCACTTTATTGTCCGTCGGTCTGTCTGTCTGTCAAGACCCTTTAACTCAGGAACGCGTGGAGGTATCAAGCTTAAATTCATATCGAATACGCAAATCTACTGTCCTCTCTGTGAAACAATCAAACTTCTAAACTAACGCAATCAAAAGATACAGCCGTTTACGCTGCAAATTTTCTGCACTCACAAGGGAATCATAACCTAGAGGGTTCCAGATGTAACCAGATAAACAAAACAATTGTAAAATTCCGAAAGCATACATTTTTACCTATATGGCCGGATTTGTTTTTCTTAAACTCACTTTTTTTTCATATATACTCTATTTTTTTTATTACTCCTGAATAGTAATAATAATAGTTTGTTTTTCCAAAACACAAGTATACATACATGATAACAAATCCGCGGTCGAAACGTAATTTATGAGCTATTGTGTTTTGCCCTCAGGCGTACAAATTTGTCGAGCGATGGTAAGCCAAAATAATATAGGTAATGAACACTGGACAGAAGACCTGTGTAGTTTGACATAGACATAATATTTCCAGGAAACGGAGAACTTAGTGTGCAAACTAAAGAAAGTCTTTTACTTGAGGTTAGTACAAGGGCAAGACCGAAAAGAATTGCATTGATATTCTACCAGGCAATGTAGTATTCTGGGCACGGTATCAGGTTAGAACATTAGGGGTATATAGATGTAGGCTGGCAACAGCTAGTGGATTGCTCAGATATTATTGTAGTAGGTAAAAACCATCCATTTATGGGCCACGAATAATAAGCTAGTACAGTAGACATAGGGAAATAAACACTAATAAAAATATCCTACTTATATAATTTTCTACTTAGCTTATACACTGACACATTAACACAAGTAACTTTAGAGCAATAGGGATAGACTCGGCTTTTGTTTCATTTTCATTGTAGCAAACGAGTGTTTTTCAGTCTACCCCTTTTTCTCGCACTAAGTTTTTTGCCGAATTAAATATTGCAAGTCAGCTCTCTTAGAAACACACTCGCTCACGAATATCATGCGAGAAGATAGAAGTTGCCAGTTACAAAACTAAACAACAGCTTGAAAATTAAAACGAAACTTAGCATATTCCGGCGGAGTGGCGCGTGGCGTTGTAAAAACTTCACAAATAATGAAACTTTGTCCAACACAAGTGCAAACTCATAAATAAAAGCCTTCAGTCTCGTACAGTTATTAAACTCGGAGTATGTCAGCTTTGACAGGAGACAATGGCCCTAATCCTGTTAGTCACTCGAACTAGCCAAATTTCAATAGAATTCTTCAACATGAAATAGCTCGTATTATATTTATGCTTAAATTCATACTTCATACAACGCTATCTCTAATTTTAGACAGGTTTTATTTAATAGCTGGCCATTTGTGGGTAGGTTTAGTCGGTCGTCTGTGTGTGTGTGTAAGTGGCGTCTTATTTTAACTAAAACTACCCGCAATTTAAAAAAATACTAGTTTTAGTGATATTATTGATAGGTGTCATACCAATTTGAAATTTATCGTAAATATAATAATAAGTTATCTTACTTTCTAGTATATAATTTTATTGAATAAGATATTCACTACCTATATATTAATGGAGCGTGACCAAAATAAATAAATTCACTTTAACATCGCTGCCGCAAACTAAACATTTCTTGCCTTCATCGGGAATCCTTCATTTAAACTGCGTGAATTTATTTTTCATTGGGATACATAAAATAAGATTATTATGCATACGGATTTTTAGAAAACTCATATGTCATATGACTTAAGACGCCATAAAACTTAAGAAGACTTCATTAAAAAAAACAAAAATCTATTACTTACCAAAAATGGTACCAGATAACTAGCTCCAGGCTCCCATCTCATCTAACGTCACAAAATGTGCCAAAATCCATCAAAACAGTTTCAGTAATTTGGGCGTGAACGAAAGCGTAACAAATAAACAGGCAAACTCACTTTCGCATTTTTAAATTAACTATCAACTGGTATAGACAGATATTACCTACAAGCTGAATCCTATCCTACTAATATAATAAATGCGAAATACAAATAACTTTATTTTTCATAAATTTGTGGTCTATAATATATATGTAAACCCATTGACCCCGAACTAGTTTGCACTGTGTTTCGGGATACAATGGCTTCTCCTTTAAGTACGCCAAAGTATACAATAAAAGAATAAAAGTCACTTAATAAATAAAAAAAATACAAATAATATGATCAAGCGCATATTCACTGTTTGTGTGTGTGTGTGTGTGTGTATGTGTGTGTGTGTGTGTATGTGTGTATGATTGTTACTTCTTCACGCTCAAACGGCTACACCGATTTCGATGAAATTTGGTATGGAGATAGTTTAAACTCTGGATTAACACATAGGCTACTGTTATCCCGAAAATAGTATAGTTCCCGTGGGATAGTGTAGGTAGTGGGGAAACCGTAATCCACGCGAGTGAGACCGCGGAGCGCTACTAGTAATATATACGGGGTTTCACCCCGGAGGACTACGGATTTTCCGCTACCCCATACTTATTTCCACGGTCAAATATTAGCCTATATGCTATTGGAGAAAAAAAAAACTTTTACAGATTTTCGGTAGAACCGAGTTGATTTAGCTGAATACGAGTTTACCTAGATAGGTGCATAATATACAAGCATTCTCTCTGGTAACATCGGTCAGTGGTAAGTATAGCTAGACAAGAGCTACTTTCACATTTATAATATTCGTTTGGATATTAAGAAGTTATTAGTTAAATGTACCAATTGGAATCGATCACTAAACAAGACAGTGCGTGCGGTCCAAAACTAATAGCGATAAATGACAACTTTTTCAAATCAAATGACAACCAATTTGGAAAAAAAGAAATTTCTGCCCTGATGGTTCTCAGCAAATATATTGAGTGTGTCAGCACTATTGGAGTAAATCGACCATACCAATAGATCTACTCATTTAACAGATTCACAGATTTAGCTCCAGCTTGCTAGATAGATAAATACAAAGGAAAGAAATAAAAACCTACATTCATCTTCAAATTAAACCCTACCCAAGCAAAGGGGCGTGGTAAAAACTTCACAAAGAAACTTAGTCCAATAAAAGCGCGCACTCATAAATAAAGTCTTGTCACTTTCAAACTGTTATTAAACTCTGCTCCTTAAGTATTCTGGACATTCTTCAAGGATTAGGGCGCGTTCACATGCCTTAAGCCTAAAACAGACGATGAAATTGCAATTGGAGTATCTTTGACGTTTTGAACATACAAATACGCATACCTTTATTTTTAATTGTTACATGAGCGCAAATACAGTAACAATACATATTTACAAAAAGAATAAGAGAAAGTAAAATGGGGTAAAAATACAAGTAATCGTAAATATCGTACTTGTAAAAATACAAAAAACCATTAAAATATGTGGCATTAAAATAGTAGCAGTAAATGGTTTTCCGGTTACTCGTGTTTTTTATTATATATTTTACGTAGAAAATGTTACGCAAAGGGCAATGCCCACTTGTATGGGCATTTCGGCCTGGAGTGGACAGTAACTTTAGGTATAATTGTGATATAGGTTTGTTAGATTATATCAGTAGGTAACATAATATTAGGATAACTTTGTATCAAAATGTTTGGTAACACTATTTTCCTACATGTGATGTACATGATTGCCGTTGGGTTATTTAAAATAAAACTAATGCAGTTTCAATACTTTTATATTTATTCAGAATCATATGTCAATAATACATTATCCAGGAACTGGGCAGGTGGATTAATATTACTTTGGTACCTTGCCCAGCTCAAATACCATATGACAGTCATGACATCAGCGCAGCAACCAACTGTCCTTCGGCCCACAATACAATTACAATATTGTTTTACGGATTCTCTTCCCAATTCATTATTATTTTCATATAATATATATATGAAATATATCTTTCGGCTTATATGCCTACTTTGAATTTTTGCCCTTATTAACCTGTCATTTTCGGCTGAAGGATAATCTTCTAATAAGTTGCTGGCTGTATCCCTGCACACTTCAATCGTATAGGAACCGTCATTTCTAATGTGTTCAACATAATATGAGCGTGCTTGCTTTAGTTGATAAGTTCCACAAGCAATTAGTATTAAATCACTATATTGAAGCCTTGGAAATGATACACTTTCGATGTTAACATTAATGTTTAGAAACTATGAGCGTGTCCTGTTAACAGTATTTACATTTACAAAATCGGCAACATCATTATTTGTATATAATTTCCTATTAATTATTTCAAGAATTGCACCAGCATCCACCCTGTCACATATTCTTTGGTGACACTTATTTATCAACGCTGCAGCTACACGGAAATCTGTCATTACACGTTATAATCCATTGTCCAAAGAAAATACGCATTTCAACACGGTAGTATTACATTCTCTAGGATATCAACAACATGAACAGAGAAAGTAAACCAATTCACAATGCCGAAAACAAACAGCTGTGAAGTGTTATATTAATTTGACATTTGTCAATCTGTAGTGTTTTGCTGTGTTGCCATAATAAATATCCAATAATCGATAAACTAATCGATAGGATCGGTCACTCGTTACCTTAACCTGCTCAGTGTACTGGAACATTAATATGAATGATTTAAAAAACTAAAAACCTGAAGTTAGCCGAGTTTATGACATTATTTGGAATTCAATCACTTCACTAGCAAACCCTCGCATCACGAGCGTGAAATAAATGAACACCGAATGGTTAGAGCCCGATGCTTGATATGCATAAAATGAATTGACTCCAATAAAATAAAAAACGTCAAACTAAAGTAAATCTGATAACATCTATGAAGCAAAAGAAATCACTTTAAGCTACCAAGCTTACAGATAACTCAAGTGCTCAAGCCCGCTACCAGTGAGCAGCGCGCTCATGCTAGCAGCAATGCCCGGAAGCGGAATGCTAATATGTACGTTGAACAAAAGTACCAGCATTTTGATTATGCGTTGCTTCAACCAGACGCTCTAATAAGCTTTTGAAAACAATGAGCTCACCGCCCCCACGGGCCCAGAGTTTCAACACCAAACGGTTCAAATATGTAACCACTGCCCAGATTTCTATATTTTTGTCGCTTGAGGTGTTTAGCCGAAGCTGCCGCAGCCCTAGCCCCATTGTGCGATTCAGGAAGATGTGACGGAGCTAAAGTATTGACACAGGTTGCATCCAATACCAAAGGGCGTCCCATTTTCTGTGGAATCAAAGTTATTCCATCAGGTCTTTTACCATTGTCACGCATTAGATCATTCGGTTCGAGAAGAGCTGGAACGCTGGTAGGTACTGGTAAAAGCCCGGCGAATGATATCATTGAGACTAGCGTGGCGGGAAATTCGGCTAGCACTTTTGACGAGCACGACTTGCACGAACTGCAAAAGTGAGCACAGTCCATGACTCTAGACCGCATATCTAAAAGTTCTTTCATTGCTTATGCCCCCATTTTCCTCCCAATAGAAAATTGCCGACGCTTAAAAAATCTAAAAAATATCAAGCGCATTTTTCGACCGATTTTGACTAAAATGGGCAAACTGCTTGCACATTTTAGTTAAAATCGGTCGAAAAATTCGACCTGTAGGCGAGAACAGACAAACTGACGGACAAAAGCATTTTTAACAAATCTCGAAACAACCGCTTGAGTCGAAACAAACGATCTTTTTTCTCGTCATGTGATGCGCGCTACGCGCCGGCCGCGACCCTGTGTTTCCATAATTAAGTTCGTGTATCGCGTGTTCTTGGCTGCATCGTAATATCGACTTTTCGAGATTTATTTTCGAGATGAATCGATTAAATCCCTAATCATAATGGCAGCACTGCTTTGATAAAACCGAAATCGCTGGGATATAGTCAAAATAAAATTATTAAATATTATTTTTTATAGATACACCTGGATACAAAAATACATCACAGTAATTAATTTTTAAAATAAATAGATTTATTGATGAAATTGAATTTTGTTGGGCATACTGTCCATGTAAGGCCGAAAATGGACAATGCCCTTTGCGTGCCACAGCAACAAAAAGACTCAGTATTGTGTATACAATACTGTATATACAATTACGTACTTCTCAACATCCTCGGTCTTCTTTTTGATCTCATTTGTCGGAAATATAATTATTTAATGATAATGATAATGAAATATATCCTCAACACATAGTCACCTCTCAAAGATAAGTGAAATCATTATGACAAAAATTGATCGGTTCCGTCACATGCTGCTAAACTAAGTGTGTATTAAGGTTTTCACGATTTAAAGTCGAAATATTTCGACCTAGAATTCAAGTATGACCAATGCCTATCGTCGGGTGAGTTAACGCTGCCAGATAGTAGCAACCTCAGTGATCGCCACGAACTGTCAGTGTCGGCTATAATCAGAGTAAAGACATATTTTTAAACTGTGTAGATCTAGCGTTTGACTACTATCTCACTTAATGGTTTGACGGTCGCCGTGGCGCAGTGGTTAGTGTCAAAGACATGACTACTGTGTCTCCGGGACCCTGGGTTCCAATCCCAGTAGGGGCAAAAATTTGTGCGATGAGTGTAGGTGTTTGTCCCGGGTCTTGGATGTTTGTGTGCTGTGAATGTGTGTGTCCAAGCCTCCCGCGATACAGGGAATCCTAGTGCGGGGGTATAAGTGTAATAAATATACAAAAAAAAAGGTCAGTGACGATGTGGTCGAAGATGTCATCACGCTAGATCTAGAATGCTAACTGGTTCTCAAGGACTACTGCCTGAACAGACTATGTGTTTGTTGACAGTTATTCAAACTTGACGGTGGTATGTAGTCAGCCAGGCGGGTACCTGAAACTACCCTACCTGGGAATTTGAATACGGAGTTAACTCCAGAAGCTCAATTTGTTGGTGGGGATCGAACCAGCGTCCGTCAACTTTACAGCCGACGCTCCCACCGCTGAGCTATCATATCGCTTCAACATTCAAAATACACGTATAAGTAATAATGCGTCAAACTCACGAAAACTTCCGTTAGCAATTTGAGTTTTGAAGTAGATTCAAACTATACTCTAGATGGGTTTCGTTGCAGTTGTGTGTTGTCGTCGTGTGTTCTGGGCTTTATTCGTAAACAAAGCTCTTATCGGTCGTGTGACTCTGGTGTGCTTGACGTATTAGTCAGTGACGGCCATAAATAACTTTCTGTACAGAATGTGGAGATATGAGGAAAGTTTGGATGGATGACTTAACTATCCACGCTGGGAGCTTGTGTACGTTTGGATTGTGAGGACTGTCATCAACACTTTCTTGGCCAAATTGGACTATAACTCACTAATGCTACCTGGACTTTATTTTTTAGGCGGATAGCAATCTGGGCATTTTCAGGTAACGATTAATCTGTCAGATCAAAGTTCCACCTATACCCTATACCTACAAACAAATGGCTTTAAAAACATACATAATAGTGCCGTGGGGTACCGACTTACAATTGTGACCTCCCCCCCCTTTTAATTTTCCTCCTAGCGCCTTCTGTGGATAAAATCAACATACTGTACCTACTCGCCAACCCGCCTGCCAAGCTTAAAGAGTACTGGCAAACCCTTTAAAAAGACATGTGGCAGGTCTATGTCCAGTAGTGGATGCTAAGATGTGATGAAAGTTTTATTAGAGACAGAAAGCTTTGTTAAGAGTCTAATGGTTTATTGCATTAACTACATGCTGGGCGGAACTTACGTTCAAATATTTAAAGAAAAAAATTCGGCTGGTAATACAGACTACAGCTATATGCACTACAGGCTGCTACAGAATACCGTCCTGTCCGTACCGTCAGGACGGTCTTTTGTAGTCGTGGGTTCAAGACCCACTAGCAGCCAAATTTTTCCTTCAAATATTTAAAGTAAGCTATGTTTTTTTGTATTTGCGTATGCAAAGATTGGTAATCTTGCTGCGTCTTACGCCCAACTGGCTGGATGGACGCTTATAATAGAGCCTAACACAAAGTGGCTTAATTTTTTTGTCACAATTATACCCCGCACTAGAAAGATCCCTGTGTCGTAGGATGTATGGACACACACACAACCATATTGCACCCGAGAACAAACATCTATGCTCAGCAATGCAGCACAGAAATGTTTAACAAGGATTCGAACCAACAACGGTCGCGGTATCGCAAGTCAGGGTTCAGAATCAGCGAACTGACTACTGAATCACGACGACTGTCAACTATTTTGTTTTATTACATCAGAGAATGGTATATCTATTCATATATTTATTTTGGGGAGAATGAAACACGACGGAATACAACGAAGAAACGAACGAATAAAACATTCAAATACATAGGAAGTCGCTTGAAGAGGTAGGTAGGTAACGGTGGTAAAAAATTACTATATTATCTTGTATTAATAATTAAATTAAAAAGTGATGAAAAATCTATACTTTTCGCTATGTTATTTGGTCTAAAAGTCAATGTGTGTTTTATTTTAAAATCAGTTCTTTACTTTGTCCCATTCCTATTTTGCCTATCCTATCCAACCGGTCCTTGTGGAAATCAATGGGGGAGGCCTTTGTCCAGCAGTGGACGTCCTATGGCTGAGATGATGATGATGATGATTCCTATTTTATATTATTTTTAGTTTTGAGTCCGAGTCCGATCTCCGTGTCTACTTTTACATACGTCTTCTTTTTTTTTTTATTTCTTTTTTTTTACATACGTAGCTGCCTTTTTATTCCTTTCCCTCAATCTGCATTTTATATTGCTAAATCTGGATCCGAAAGCTTGTTTTACGTGTTTGAAGTCAGCTAGTTTTATATTGGTTAGAGATATAATTAACAAATACGATACCGGAAACAATTATTGGCAGTAACTTGTAAATATTTTCTAAGAATGACCTGTTACGCGCAAATTTCCCACGATACGTATTGGCGTACGAAATACGAACATTTCTAAAAAAATGAACAAAGCCCTTCTGCCATTCAGTGTTCAAATAAGGAACGAAGTCTCCGCATACCGAAGTAATCTGTTCCCAAAAAAGAAACAGGTAACCGATCGACGATGACGTAATCACAACTTGTTTTTTTTTTCCTCTTGAAGCATTAGTGGAGTCATTGTGGTATTTTTCTTAAACGCTATGTTTTGAGAAATGAATGCAATTACCAACACATTGAGAATACATTTTTTCGTAATGCGGAATGGATTTAATTACAAATTCTGAGTGTGAATAAAGTACCTAATTATGTTCTGGAAATTCCAGAAGTTGAATAGAATATAATGTAGGCGAGGTAGTTTATTCTGGTTGCTTAACTTTTTTCTACATATTACTTATGTCGCGGAAAGTTTTAAGAAACCTCATACATACAAACATACAGAATTACGCCTTTCCCGTAGAGGTAGGCAGAGACCACAGCCTTCTAATAATCCCGACATACTTATATCGCTTCATCCACGCTCATCAGACCAGGTCAAGAGTACTTTAAACCGACGCTCTTGTATGAAAATACAAGAGCGTCGGTTTAGAGTACGTCTACTCTTGACCTGACCCTTTCTCAGATTTCGGAACGTTAGCCAACGCCTTCCTTTTCCAACACTACCATTCACTGGAACCCATGTACACCTGGTTAGTCAATCTCAAAAAAAAAATTATCCTAATCTCCATTTTCTCTAATTTATAATACATAATAATTCATGAAACCTCATCCAGATTTCAATTACCAATATCTCATCCCTACTTAATTTTAATTAGTTTGCGAGTCTCTTTTGCCTCTAATTGTCTGGGATATAATTTTTAACAACCATATACAAAATAAGATAAAGTTAATCTTCTATTGATCGAGAAATTCTTATATTCGTATAAGTTTATAATAATATGTCTAACGCTATCTCCGAAACGGCCATATTAATGATTTGGTTGAACCTTAGAAAAACGCAATTTTACACGAGTACATTTTACATTTATTTAACGTTACTTTATGGCGTCATGTAGTAGATAAGACAAGCTCGGTTCCTCAGATACTATTAATTTCACATTTCATAAATCATCATCACGACAAATCAACTTCAAAAATGTCTGGCATCTCAATAATTCGGCTCGGCCTATAAAATTACAAGACTCGTACCTAATGAGCACGGGAATGTCCCGAGTCACGACGAGCACTCAGGGATGTTCACATCACGAGATGGGCATTAAAGAAATAACATAGGCTCCCATGATGACCGCCATAAAGCTTATTATAATTATAACGTCACGTACAAAAAACTGTCATGAGATCAATGGAATTATTTTAAAATAATGCACATTTCAAATAGTCATTATATGGGGAAGAAATACCAGGCAAGCCTATAAAACCAACGATTATTTTGCTTGATGATTTAGACATTCGAAATTTGAAAACAAAGTCAATACACTGGATACAAGCACAGCGGAGGATGCGGAGCCAAAATTTTAAAACGGTAATGTCAAGTGATTTATGAGAAGGTGGCAGAATTGTGAGGATAGCGATAGAAGCCATAATTTAAGAAGGAGAAGAAGAATGTCTTGTACTTAGTGAATGGGAATAATCAATCCAAAAAAATGTAATTAAACGTAGTTCTTTGTACATTTTCTTTTCCTTGATTTAGTAAATTTGTTATCCTCATAATATAGATCCTCATAATTAATTATAATAATAATAATTCTACAAAGCACTTCGAAAACTATTTTATTTCTTAGAATCATGTTCATGATAAATTTCTGTTTAACCTTCTTACTTTAAAGTTTCCATTCGTCGCTTTCAACTTTCAACTATTATTTATTAGTGGACTTTTCTATAAAAAAATTGAAGTACAATACATTTTTTTCTTTTTATCCCAATGCAATGTCACAAATACTCTCAAATGATCGTGGTCTCGGTTAATGTACACTGTTAAAAGTACATCATTACCCAATGACTTTTATCTATACCTACCCATTGTAATGAACATCATTGCATTTCTCAGCTACTCAACTATGTTAAAGTAGTAATGGTTCCCGTGAACGACACCTAATTATTCCCATTCTATACCATAAGCGTCTAATTTCCCATTACGCATTATTAATGATTTGAAAATAGAACGTCAAATTACCTTTTATCTACTATTAATGTGGTTAAAGAAAATGGGGCAAGGCAAGGATCTAAAATGAAATGAGGCAACTACCCATAGCAAATTGAAGCATAGTTTTAAACCATTTGCGCGTATCCGAGTCTCAGTCTCCATAATCCGAAACTTAATTCGAATATTAACTAAAGATCGCGGGAAACATGAACAGCCGTAGAATACAGAATACCGGCATTGTGTCTCGTTTACATACGAGAATGGAATAAGCGACACTGTACCAGCTGACATAATAGACTTTAAGATTTATCAGACAAATTTCGTTTTCACTTGCACACGTGCCGCGGCAGTGTTGAAGCGAATACGTGGAGTTATGAAAATGGGCGATTCTCCAAGCGTCGTCGTCAGTCTTAGGGTTTAAAACAATGAAGGTTTTGATACAAATTTCCTTTGTGGAAACGATTGTTATGGATGCCTTTTTACGTTGTGACAGGACGGATATTATTGTTACGGTACTGGCGGGGACATCGTTGCTAAAGTTATAAATAAAAAATTGAAATTTTAAATTTATGGTTTATTACATACCTATCAAAAAACTCATAAACTTATTTAAAAATAAATATCGACATATATTGTTTAAAAATGTATTAGTAATAAATGAATATCTATATTTCGATACATCGATGTTTTATCAACAGTCCTAACCTACCTACATTATAAAAATTTCAAGCTGTTTCATTATAAAGAATTTTTGCAAGTTCGAGTGATGAACAAAATTAGGGCCAATGGCCAACATGGTGATAAGATACATACGTATAATATAATAACAATAAATAAATCATTATTTCAGACTAGGTCCATGATAAGAAAGCTAATCCGCCTGGTTAGCTGACACCCTCCAGTTTGAAGACCTGTCATCAAACACAGAATATGATCAGGTGCTAATCGATATTCTACCATGATTCCACCGATCACATCGCTGATAACATCAAATGTGATGGCCTATCAAATGCTAGACACATAGATAATGTTTTAAAAAACCAATGTAATGAGCATGGCATCCAACAACACGCTTCTGTGTCTGTAGGTCAATAAGATAATTTTTCCGCCGACTATAGAGTGCGACGAAGCTTCTCAAGTAGGTATACCGTCCCTGTCAGTTGAGTAAATAGGTCACTTTATATTGTTTACGTGGTGACTCCTTTGTTTTTCTCCGCGAACACGTCCTGGGCCAGTCCATTTGTTAACTTTATTGTAATTGTGCCACGTTCTCTCTGAACACTTGTCGGAGGAGGCGTGGCTGCATATAAACTGTTTCATTTATAAGATAATTACGCAGTTCAGGAAATAAAAAAGCTAATTTTGCTTTTAAGTGTTCTTTAAAAAGAAAAGAAGTACAGAACCAATCTGAATGGACCCTACTCCCAAATACATTATTGTTATCGGTTTGTATATGACACATATGTTTTGTGATTGGAACCATCGAAAAACCAACAACCGTTCTGTTATTGAAATCGTTCAAACATTTATTACAATTATTTACAAAATAGAAAAAGGTCGAAAAGTTCTCGAATGGAGACCACGGACTGGCAAGCGCAGCATAGGACGGCCACCGACCAGGTGGACAGACGACCTGACTAAGATCGGGTAAAGGGCTGGATGCGGGCCGCTTCAACCGGTCCTTATAAAAATCAATGGAGCTGCCTCATCATCGTTTAATTCTTTAAGTAGTTCGTGTAATAATTATATTAAATAAGTTTCTTTGCCATATAACGTGACGACTTATTTTACCTAAATGAATGCTTATTTAGATAAAAAGGTCTCATTTTATTTTATTTTTTATTGTCATTTGCGATCAATGATATTAATTTTGTGGTCTGATGCCTTTACTCATATAGGTATAGATAAATGTCGCACTAATTTGGAATGTATCGTAACCGTATAAAAACCATATCTTATTTCACAATTTTAGTAACTTTAAACCAAAAAGAGATTTACTACGCAAGGAAAGCGACCTTTTTATATATTTTTGTTTTTTTTTCAATATAAGAGGAATACGGTACGAGTACCTACAGCTTTGGACAAAACTCACCGTTCTCACATTAATTCAGTAAAGTATTTTAATCGTATATTCACAAACGATATTTGGTGACTGTGGAAAAAAATAAAGAAATATTTTTGCTATTTCAACACGCTTTTATTAGCTCGCCTATGTTTATGTTAAGGGAATCTTTACACATAATTTTCGGCCTGTTATAAAACGCCGAATTAATTTGGAACTCTACACACGTATTCAAAGACCGATGACAATACAATAAGTTAAAATTTGTCCCAATATCCTAACGAGGATCTTCAGGATTAGCTATTTTTTAATTTGGCTAATTACAAAAGCATATTGTGTAGTCTTTAAAACTTTTTTTCACGTATCCTATCCTACATACTACAACGAATTTTGATTTTGCACATCTCATACTCCCACGATAATCTCTCACCCTATCACGTCCTCCAAAGATAGTGAGTGACATTAGAATAAGTTTTAACTACTATGGTCTTCTTCTTCTTCTCAGCAATAAGAAATCCACTGCTGGACATATGCCTCCCCCGTATAGGGGGGATTTGCCAATTCTCGCCACGCTTGGCAGGCGTGTTGGCGAGCGCAGTATGATTTCCGATCCTCAGAAGGCGCTGCTGCCCACCTTCGGGTACGTGGTCCCTTAGCCGACTCTTACGGCACCCACGGGAAGTGATGGGGAGTACTATTCTAGGCCGGTACCACCACGGCACTACCACCACTAGGGTCTATACTGGGCTATATTTGGTTATCAAATCAGTTTTATTAACGTTGTTAACTAAGACCAATTTTTTAAAGATAGATGATAATTGGGAAATTGAGAAAAAAGCATACTGCGGGTCGAATTAAAAACCTCCTCCTTTTTTGAAATCAGTTAAATAGGGCCTGCGGTACGTGGTATTTTTCGTTAGGTAGGTACAGCGTACTTTAGTATAGCCATGGTTTAAAATGAAATAAATTATCTTATCTCTCGTATGCTTTAACCAAAGATTAACGGACCCTTTACATAAGATTTTTTAGATAAGTACACAAGTGACGTTAAACTGAAAACTAAATGGATAACATTCTTCGGGGTAAGTTATAGTATCGTGACGATACTGAATTCATGTTAAGTAACGGGTTTTCAGTGACACATTTGTCATAATATTTGAAACGAAAATTCTCGTGTGTATTACATCCACGGAGAACAAATCAATTTGCATAAAACATAATAGATCAGCAATTTAAACTTACGCACGTCGCATGCTCTAACGGTCGCTCTACTTTTTCATTGCGTTTATTCATAACCATAACTCTCCTGTTTAATATATAACATACTAGTAGCGCTCTGCGATTTCACCCGAGTGGATTAAGGTTTTCCCGCCACCTCAACTATCCAACGGGAACTATACCTTTTCCGGGATAAAAGTAGCCTATCTGCTAATCCAGGGTATAAGCTATCTCCATACTAAATTTCATCGAAATCGGTCTAGCCGTTTGAGCGTGAAGAGTTAACAAACATTTTCACACTTACATACAAACTTTCGCATTTATAATATTAGTAGGATATAAACTAACAATGCTCTTTTAAACACTTCAAATATAACAAACTAATAATAATATCCAGGAAGTCGCTACCAGTTAGCGCCGTTCCCAAAATTCTGGCATGGCCCGTTAAAAAGCAATGCTTCTGAAAAGTAATGCATATCTTTTAGCAAGATAATGGCCAGTATTTTGGTCACGTATGGCTTCGTTTAATTACCCCGATAGGTATTTCTTTTAATTTGGTGGGTTCCTGGTCTGCACGGCCCAAGCATTTCTACTTCAAAATGCTCAAATAGATAACCTCTATGAAGGGTATTGTATTTACACGTTTTGTAGTTCTTCGCTGTTTTAGCCGCTTCATCATCATCATCATCTCAGCCATAGGACGTCCACTGCTGGACATAGACCTCCCCCATTGATTTCCACAAGGACCTGTTGGAAGCGGCCCGTATCCAGCCTTTGCCTGCGATCTTAGTCAGGTCGTCTGTCCACCTGGTCGGTGGCCGTCCTATGCTGCGCTTGCTAGTCCGTAGTCTCCATTCTAAAACTTTTCGGCCCCAACGGCCATCAGTTCTTCGAGCTATGTGCCCTGCCCACTTTTTAGCCGCTTATTCCAAACCAAAGGTCGTCCCATCTTTCAAGGAATAATTGTTAATCCGTCAGGTATTTTACTATCGTCACGTATGTTTCTGTTATTCTTAAATTGCGGGGGAGTTAGTCCGTAAAAGCTTCACCGACCACATCGTTACAACTGGAATAAATAAATAAATGAAAGCCGCATTTCCCTTTCTTCCACAGGGCATGTAAGCCTGAAGGTACTGACTGGCCGGTTGGCGCAGTTGGTAGCACTCTGCCTTCTGAGTCGCTGGTCCCGGGTTCGATTCCCGGACAGGTCAAACATTTGTGTGTATGAACATGTCTGTTTGGCCTGTGTCTGGGTGTGTATATGTATTTAAGTATATATATCAGTCATCAGGTTACCATAGTACAGGCTCTGCCTAGTTTGGGACCTGAAGACCTTGTGTTAAAGTTTAAAAAAGAAAAAAAAATAAGAAATTCCTACACGCTATAAAAGACCACGGGGGATATGTCCAGATGAGGATGACGGACGTCCTATGACTGAGATGATAAAGGACTAAATAACAATTACGAATTCACTTCATATTAAGAACATTACCTATCTAATAAGGAAGGAAATGAATGTGTAAATTTTGTCTCAAATTTGAATATGGGATGTTTTATGCGTGTAGGGAATGAACGCTTGACCATATCTCTTAACTGTTTCAATTTTCATGTATTACTAAAGAGACCTAGTACTAAACTTCGGTATTAATTCCTTTATGCCAGCTATAAAATAATATAACTGTCCATTATATAAACAAATAAAATCAGGTAGAAACCTACTTTGTTTAACCTTTCAATATTATCTGGTTAACGATATGGCTACAAAAAGGAACATTACCAACATTACCGAGAAGAGCATGAGAACAAAACAAAACTAAACAAAAACAAGTTAAACAACGATGAGTTAGAACCCTAGGCTTGTAGCAAGAAACCGGCTAAAGAAACCGGCCAATGCACCAAGTTCCCAGCAATTAGGTCGAGTACATACCACTACTATCGGTGATTACACCGATGCTGGCATAACTGACCGCCAATCGTATTCCCTGCAACATGGAAATCGCCCGGGGCATGTGTAGCTGCTTAAGGACAACATGAGAAGTAGAAGACTTCTCAGAGTTAGACATGGGTGAGGAGATAATACCATTTATTTACTTCTTACTGCCTACGTTCCCAACTTATACTGACACGAGAAGGATTAGAAAGTTAATACCTCGTTATATTTAGGGTTCAGTGGCACGACAAGGAACCTTTATAAGTTCCTCTGTCGTAATGATTAAGGCGCGGTTCTAGCGTAAATTTTTTTAAAAAACGTATTATTTTTAAACGTGATGGGGGGGAATGGGATGATATAATTTAAATGAAATCAAATAGAAAAAAGGTGCATTGAAAATTATTGAACTAAATCCAAATATATTCTCTTATCTTTAATTAAATGTAATTATAACATTTTAACAGCGTCAAAATACTCAGCATTTTCAGCGATAACAGCAACAGCTTAATCAGTAACTTCTACTATTATTATGTCTCTTTATTTTATGTTTTTCTATGGTCTGAATAAAGATACTATAAAAAAACTAGAATGCCACCGGGCAGGTTCCAAGTTACTAGTGATTAGGGCAGCAGAGTGAGGAACCTCCGGACAATACGCGCCGAGTAGATAGATAAGATATTTTTACCTCAGTCATTACTTCAACTCAATTAATTTTTACGTATCTTTAATTACAGTGACGGAACCATTCTCGGAGCTTGGCCTGACATAATCTTATCACATTTTGTTAGTCAGAATGTAATAAGCAATGCAATTCAACGTGGCAATGCTGCTGGCATTCTGGGCACGCTACAAACTGGTAGCGGGTCAGATCATTCGAGTTATTTATAGGCTGACAACGGCTAATGTATTGCTCAAATTAATTAGTAGAATTGTAATTAGTTATTAGTATTTTATTTTAATAAAGGAATCGGCCCGAGAAAAATAAGTATAATAATCATAAACTATATTATTAAATCTATTTGCAAGCAATTGAGTTCCTCGTCAAAGAGCATGTCTCGTCATTCCTCGTCATGGCAAATCTACCCATTAAAAAACAGTCGGTAATCGTCGTGTTTTGGTTTGTAATCTCAGAGGTTTGGTTACCTGTAAAGAAGATCATGTTCCCACTACAGGAGTCGTTTTGCGACTAGTGGCGAATGCGTGCTAAACAGTCCTTAGCTAAGTCATTATACTATTTCAAATTGATTTTCATCTCGAGGGATGTCTTGTCTTTGGTACAATCTTTTTCATTAGTTGGAATCGTCAGCCACGTATTGAGAGGCTTAATTAAGATTCTTCTAGCGGTTTCCAAGTTCATAATAAACGTTATCTGTAATCTTAACGATACAACGTTATGCTTGATATTTTCTTATTTCTTATACGAGTTGATGTTTACATAATGTACCTACTCTGAAAAATTATGTCATTGTAATTGAAATGATGAACAGCAAGCACGATTTAAATACGTACCCAAACCTTTTTAACATAATATTATAGATATATGTATTTAGAAGTATCTAAAGTAAGCTTAGGCTTTTTTCTTCATTTCAATCATTATTTCGGTTTCAATTTCATTTGTTCATTTACCCTGATTTTAGGCACAAAAGATTATAGAGAGCGAATTATAACGATAAATAAAATTCAAAATCTGCACTTACAGTGGTGCGCGCTGTGTATTTATTTCGAAGCTTTTAAGTAGGTAATATAAATTCTAATTTCTTGATGAAACCTACGTGTAATTAAAAAATAGCAATCCTTTTTTCTTTACTGTACGTCTTAATCGTGATATCTGTCTGTGAGCATCGTAAGCAAGTTTTGCACAAGGACGGGTAATACTTAAGGTTTTTATGTGAGACCTAATCAACAACATAGAACGGTTAATGAGCAGAATGAAGTGGATAAGGCATATTATGTGCCCCGCCCACAGCCACTGTTGAGTCTACTGTCCACGCAGAGCTGATGCGGTCGAAACGTGTTCAAGTGAAAATCACCAAATAGAAAGCGCGTCGTAGGTCGTATACCACACATGGTGGACATACGGCGTGATTAGAACTACAGGATAAAGCTGGAGGTCCAATGCCGCTTCCAATAATTTTTTTGGTGATCAATGAAGAAGGAGTATGTCCAGCAAAGGGGCGTTTCATAAGGTTATATTTAGAATAGTTTATTCGCAGTGAGCCATTGTAAGGGCAGCAACGGAATGTTAAGTTTGTACTGATATCACAGAGTAATTAACAGTTATGTGAGTACTCCAAAACCATGTCTATTAAGCAACAGAATGCACGCAATGTTGCATTTAAAACTGTAACAAGCACAAAGAAGTTCTCCACACAATTGAATTATAAAATACCTGTAAATACAGCCTTAGCCAGGTAGTGAACCAAGTAGTACCTACCTATGACACAAAAGTAAGATTGCCTAGAAAAGTGATGTATAAACGTCAGATCGACACAGGTACGTAATGCCGATTTAAAATGTGTTTTCTTATTTTTTCGGTGGGAACTGACTGTATCTATACTTATATTTTTATTTCAAATTTGTACGTTCTACAAACAATAATTATTATTTAAAGTAAATTAATAAATTGAATGCTTCATAGTACCTACATGGTAGTGACTATTGGAAAGTAGCAAAACACGAAATTATAATAACAATCATCGGCGTCAGAGTAATAGCAGAGCAATTATTGCAAGTGGAACAGCCGTGCCACGAGAAATTACAACGTAGTATCTTTGGCAACATTGCCACAGATTACTCTGTACGCTACAGCTCATAAAAACCAAACACAAGAAATGAGTTTAAACATAAATACAATATTTTTTAGTTTGCGCACAAAATAACTTATGTATCTGACACCTGATTAAATACAGGCGCATACGAAAACAGTACCTACATATAGGTACATCATTACGTTCATAACTTTAATTTGCGTAAACAAATTGCATGACAGATAGTTAAGACCACAACAACTCATTCATACAACGTTGACAAAAAAAATACCTACATCAGTAATGACGGAATAACGTATATTTAATACCACAAATGATTTGTTCGCACACAATGGCATATAAAACGGGAAAAATCATGCATAAGCGCCTGCATAACATACAAGTAAAAAAGAGTGGCAAACCTTTTAAAAAGCTGTTTATAATGCATCCCTCTAAACACACATCACAACACTCTCACAAATTATAAGCACAAACACAACACACAGGTAATAGCACGTCCTCACAGCAGGTAAGTTTGAATTCAACTGTCAGATGAAACGGGGAGACGCGATGCGCAGGAGTGCGCGTCAGGTGGGACGCAGGTAATTCTACCCCAACGGAATTCACGGATGACAGAGTAACTTAACTATTATTACGAAAGCTACTATTATTAATATGTTAGACAAGTGTCTCAGACGAATGCCGGAGTGGTACTACCGGCTACCTGTGCGTGAAGCCTATGATACCATCTCGTGTTCACTATTGAGTGACGGAAAGAACCGACGAAGTAACTATGTGAGTAAGCTGCGGTTTAGCTGTTTGTTCACAGGCTGTTAGTTTTTTGGAATTTCAAGTGGTATGTGGAGGCTTTAGGAACGGATTTTGCTTTTAAAACTGTTTTTTATTGTTAATTCTTGTTTGGCTTTTGGCTACAGCAAAGAATACTGTACATAGAACGTACTATGCTAGAAATACTTAGTATTACAGCGGGTACTCGGCTGCTGATGATAATGACAATATAATATGTGTATACAAACTGTTACCAAGAGTCAGTGGTGGGTCAAGGATTTTATTATTACTTTTATAGCTTGAAATTAAATCCTGTTCCGTGTTGACTAATTTGAAACATTAAAAAATATTCAGAAAAGGACTATGATGCTTTTGGGGGATTGAGCCCCTTTGCCCCCATCTGTATCCGCGAATGCTAAGAGTTACATCCTTAGGGCCCACTTACGGACCACTGGTACCGGGGCAAGTCGATCCGATAACTCCGTGTCCTGGCGACAGCTCATGCCGAGGTCCGAACCTCAGTGGTGCCCTTGAGCTAGTCGCCTCGTCCTCTTCTAGTGGCACAGCGCCGTCAGCGCTAGCCTCACTAGGCGGTGCGCCTTCTGCGCTTGCACAAATACCGGGCTGAGCACCATCGGTGCTCGCCCCCCCTCCGGTGAAGTTGTAAATGCGGGTAGAGGCAAACAGCATTAAAAAAAAATGTCTCCTATTTAGAATCAAAAAATCAAATCAAAATTATTTCATTAGTATCGCAGAACTCGAATGCGTCAAAATCGACCACCTGTTAACCCAATAATTGAAATTGATATTAACAGGGTATTTGATACCAGAGCCAGTCGGTCGTGTTACAAGCTATCTGCACCTTGGCAGTGTCGGTAGGGCTTCCTGGTTGGTACTTTCTAATGTCATTGGAACTGATGAACGGTATTTTTCATGCGATATTATTTTTAAATTCGCTTGGAGTCATTTACTCCAGTTATTTGTATTGATATTGTGCTGTTATGTTTAATCTAAATTTCAAATTCGTATAACTCTATAAGAGTGTCATTCATAATATTGGAACAGTTGTACAATTAAAGATAAAAAATGAGAAAAAGGAGATGAATAGGATTTTATTTTTTTTTATCACACTCATAATTCATTTAAAGCGGAAGAAAAAATACTGGCAATATTTTGATTGAATCCAAATACCGCAGTCATTAGATATAAAGTAGAATCTTCAATATCAGTACCTATTAGTGTTATATGAGAAGAGTCAAATATTTTTTTTATACTGTATACATAGATCTAGCGTTTGACCACTACCTCACTTGATGGTCAGTGATTTTATATCGATAGTACTCATGTGACACTTAAATTAAAAATCTACATGATGACAACCGCACCTAAGATATACATTTCCCATTCCATATTGGCAAAGAACTTGGCTTGAAGAAGTGTATATTTAAAAATAATTAAGATTCATTTTTAGTAACATATGTTGACTAAGATTTAAATCGAAAGATAGAAAATATCTGCTAATTGTATAATACTAGTAGTTTTTAAATGTTCTATCCGCCGCAGTCGTCTAATCTAGTCTATATTTATCTTACAGAGTTATTTTTATCATTTCTGTTTTATGTTATGTCAAAAAACAGTATGGAATATGCATTACGTATTATATAAATCAGTAAGGCGGAAAACTACGTCAGAAAATAGCTGGCCTTAATTCCCACGGGAGACGGTGGGACACGCAAACAAATTACTTAGATATCCCACTAATGTTATAAATGTGAAAGTTTGGATGGATGGATGTTTGTTGCTCAATCATGCTCAAATGGCTAGACGGATTTGGATGAAATTTGGTATGTAGATATATGAGGTCCCGAAATAACATATAGGCAACTTTTATAATCATCATCAATCTTCAATCATCACCACGCGGGTAGAACTGCGGGGCACAGCTAGTATGAAATATATATATGCTTTGTTACACTACCATCTCTTATTTAAGCTAGCTCAACAGCATGCGAGCATTAAAGCAAGCCCTGGTAACATTTTATAAGTTACAAAATTTGAAAAACCTTTTCTAAAAGGGCAAGTGCAATATCCCGTGTTCGATTACTATAGCCACGACAAACATTTGTGTGATAAGCATAACTATGTGTTGTACCTATGTCTATGCCTCCCCACATACAGAGAATCATGTTGACAGAGTAGGAAAGTGATAAAACATGATACAAAGTAGTTCACATACGTCGTCGAGGTGGCGAAAGTCAACATTTAGGTAGCACAGAGCAGCTGTGCAAAATATAATCAGATAATTTATATTTTCAGCTATATAACGAACCTTATATATGGAGCATATAAATTTGATAGCAGGTTCGACTCACCTGTTCTCTCCAGGTCCCAATTTATTGTTCTCGACAATTGCAGTTGCCCTGATTCTGTGATCGGGCTGTTCTCCCAATAATTTTTCAGTCCTGCCGTTATTCAAATGCTCCCTAGCCACATTGTACGCTTCACTAATAACCACACTAGTCACTTCACTTACACTTTCTTTAACACCTTCTGTAACACTATCTTTGACACTTTTCTCACTTATATCTTTCTTTTCTTCTTCTTCCTCTATCTTGCTCTCGAAACCGTTGGCAATGACTGGTGCTGGTTTCGCTTGATGAGATTTTGGAATGGACTTTGGAGACGATATAATAGGTTTACTCTCGATGGTGCCGTTTTCGTTTATGGAGGTGACATAGACATTCGAGTTCGCGATGTACCCGTTGAGTTCCTGTCTGTTCTCTGTTTGAATCTTTTTTCTTTTTATCTGAAAGCATACAAGTAAACTGTTTAAATGCAAGCGTTTTAAGTTACCGAGATAAATACTTTATTTTGGGGTTGTTTAGGTGAGGGAAAGTTTTTATTGTGAACTTTTTTTTTGCATACATTGGTCCATGGTTTGTTAATCCTAATCAAATAAAATACAAGATCCATCTGCTTATTGTATACAAAAAATCCTTAGGTACACCTTTGCTTGTAGTTTCTGACTCAAATGTGTCACATGACACTCCTGATTACCTTATTATTCTAGAATCTAGATCAAGCCAAAATGTAAGGTATCCTGACGGAATTTCTCTTATAAACACAGTAAAAACATTTTAACGTGTTGAGCTAAAGTTCGGGACAATAGCTGTGAATAGCAGACATATAAGAGGAGAATTGTAATGAACATTGACTATCTGAAAGGTTTGCACAGTGTCCGTCATTTACATAATATTGACTTTATCAAACTATTGCTCGATGCTGCTTCCAATCAGGCACAATTGTCAATTACATATCTGAAAAGCTCACCGTTTCGACGGCAGAAGAACGTGGTAGAGATATGGCAGAAATAAATTGCAAACGCCTTACTAAACGTCTTCTAGCTTAAGTCTTTAAAAGTCATCGTTTAAATGAATGTCTTTTATTAAACTTGATTACTAAATCTGTTATTACCAGTTATTCCAAGAACCTGACACGCAAAAACTCCAATCACAAATTACAAAACCTCAAAATGTCTGCATGTAATATGCGTAACACATGCATGTTCAAAGTTTTTGCGAACATTTTAATGGATTACAGAAATAATACATCACCTCGACGATAACCCCAATTAGCTCAACAAAAAAACTGTAAAAAGTGCCACTTGAAAGCAAAATGAGATTTAAATATGAAAAGAGCGCCAACAAGTGTTTAAGACCCTTGTTGATGGTTGCAACGTGGTGTGGCGCAAATATTTTTGTGGGAAAATGGCATTAGTTGTGTGCGTTTCATAATCCAGAGGAGAATGTTGGAAGTAGGTATTTGAATCAAATTTTTAAAGCAAACAGATTAGAGGCATGGGTGTTCTCATTGTCAAGCGGACGTGCTTCTACTGACCGAATGGGTGTCAATCGGTAACCGCTACAACATAAAGCTTAAAGCTAGGGTATCAATTCTTCTAAGTACATTGCTCGCAGAATGAATGGTCATTTTGGAGTCTAATTCTACTTGGAGTCTAATTGTTATAACAACACAGATCTTATTTATTGCAATAAAATTACCTACAATGCAATCGATTGGTATCTGGTAGATTGGTATTATAGCGGAATAGCAAGTTTATTTATGATTACATCAGCTTTATCAAGACAAGCAATTCAAAGCAATGCATTAGGCATTGCTTTGAATTGTTTGTCTTGATAAATAAGATAATTGGCACCCTGCAAGCATGCAATGGCAACACGCTCATTTAGAAAGAAGACACGGCTTTGAGTATTTGAACTTACTTTGCGCAACTACCGAGGTCAAAATTTAGACAATGCTCAACCATGTCATTGCGCTAGAAGTGGTGACGTGGTTATACCTTTTTTGTATATAACACATCTCATGTTCGACTAGTTTAACTTTCCCAAGCATCTTGCTTTGATACGCCAAATATAACTCTAATAAGATGAAATTATTGCCATATTTACATTTGTGTGGTACTGTAGTATATGGATGGCAAAGTATTTTTATTACATCAGATCACCGTGCCGTAAGTAACTCCTTCGAGAAACCTGGCTTGGTGGCAATAGTACTTTTATGGCTCAGAAAATAGCAGGAAGCTTTTATATAACAAATATGGACTCTAACCCCTGTCACGGAGGGTAATCTAATAAACGACAAAAGATTAAATAAATAGTCTGTTCATATTGCAACAAAGACTTGAAAACGAAGAAAGCAAAATCCTATCTCTGAACAGAGTGAAGACTCTCTGTAATGAAATATTCTGCGAGAACCAAGCACGCTCGTTGGACCAACGAATAGTCAGGCTCTCTGGCAAATAAAGCTACTGTGGTGCATGGCATAAGCTATGCAAAGTATCAATAAGTGAGTTTCTTTAGCTCTTTTGCGGACTTGTGTGTAAGGGCAGATATTTATCTATATTTTAGGTTTTTCAAAATTTGTTTAATTTCCCATAAATACGATTTGTGATCCGTAGTCAGATAATCAGTGTTTAAAATATGTCTCATTTGATACATAGTTGATGTTCAACATTTATAACAACGACTATTTAACGACAGAGAATGTAGGTTTGTACGTCAGAAATTCCACAGTTAGTTAATTAACTTAGTTAACTTTTTTAAGTCTTAATTATGTCATCATAACAACCAGCCTTAGGCCAATGAGCAATAGACATCAGTTAATTATCCCATTTTAAAAACTTCCCTTCGCACTCTTATCATAATCATCATCATCTCAGCCATAGAACGTCCACGGCTGGACATATGCCTCCTCCATTGATTTCCACAGGACCTGATGGAAACGACCTGTATCCAGCCGTTAACATAAGTTAATAATCACATTTTTTTTTAAATCTTAAAACGAAAAATGTTAAGTTTTAATCCAATCTACAAAATGCTAATTAACGCGGACAACTACTAGGACAACTGTTGTATTAGATATATTATTGTTACTACTTTTTTGTATTTTATTGTAATTTAACGGCACCTGCACATTTTAAAAAAACATGTACATACATAGCAGCTATGCAGTTTACCCAACTATCCTTCACTAATGTCGAGTAGTGATTCAAAAAGCTACATTAATCTGACTCATAACTATACAAACTCTAGGTACATTTTCTAGTACCAGTCATAAAATGCAGTGCTATTTCTACAATAATTGCAAAGTAATTGCATGGACCTAGTTCCAGTTTTCCAGTCCGCCTTTTCATAATAGTTTTTAAATAGTTATCGCTTCAACTTGTAGTTTGCACCGACAACTGGCGCCGCGTCAAGTGTGCAGAGTGGCGACAAGTGGCGTCTGCATCGACGCCCCACTGTGCTGCGCCTCGAAATTGTATTCTCTGGGTACGCTATTGTTCTACATCTGGTCTGGTTCTAGCCACTGGTTGAGGGTAAGTGGCTGGAATTAATTGTATATGGAGAGCAGTTTGTACCTTTACTCGCTATACTTGAATACCTGGATGAAATAGGCGTTACCTATAGAATGAGTGAGATTCATTGGTTTCCTTTTTTCATTTTATTTCACTGTTTGTTTGAGCTCAGTTTAGATTTCACGCGTCAATGCAAGCAATCAATGCATCCAATTATTCATATGGATAGCAATAGCGGATAGGGTTGAAGCAGTGTATGCTGCAGTGAATCTTGCTATTATGTAAGTATACGGTCGCACTTTAGCCCATCGTTTGGGTTAAATCAATGATGTTTTACTAAAGATGACTTATATTCATACTGCGTGGTGCTCAGATTTTGTTCCTTTACGACATAAACATGCTTGCTGCGACAGACAATACGGTACAAATAATATAGAAAGGGATAGCTATATGTTTAGACTTGCGCTTGAAATACGCGTCATAATGAAAATTACTACAATTGACTTAATTTTGAGGCCTCAGTTTCCGCGAGCTTGTGCGACATCTACCTCATATAAACATATAATATCATTGGGTTAAATGATATTCTCTGCAGTCATTACTTAGATGGGTGACCGCAGTTGTGTCATTTTCAACCGACTTCAACAAAGGAGGAGGTTCTCAATTGGACCTGCATGTTTTTTTCGTTCGTTACCTTAGAACTTTCGAATGGTGAACCGATTTTGATAATTCTTTTTATTTGAAAACTGGTACTACACGTGTTTTTTTTTTTTTTTCTTTCTAACGGACTAATGCTGTTTGCCTCTACCGGCATTTACAGCTTCACCGGAGGGGGGGCGAGCACAGATGGTGCTCAGCCCGGTATTTGTGCGGGCGCAGAAGGCGCACCGCCTAGTTAGGCTAGCGCTGACGGCGCTGTGCCACTAGGAGAGGACGAGGCGACTAGCTCAAGGCCACCACTGAGGTTCGTACCTCGGCTTGAGCTGTCGCCAGGACAGGGAGTTATCGGATCGACTTGCCCCGGTACCAGTGTGGTCCGTAAGTGGGCCCTAAGGATGTTTGCTCTTTGACTATTTGGAGAGAATCTAACCAGGATGTTTTTGCCTCGAGCTCGCCGTCGAGCTCTGTGTCGGACGGTAACCTGGCGTGCTAAGCGGGCTTGTTTTCCGACTTCAAAAAAGGAGGAGGTTTTTTAATTAAACCGTATATATTTTTAAAAGGTGGTTTAGCTATTTGTGAATTCCTTTGTCCGCATTGAAACTGCTGCTCTTGGACTATGCAAGCCTTTGGACGAATTATCATTGTTTCATCCAAGTTATCGCCTATTACCAAACCCAATCTAGATGCAGAGAGAGGCAGATCTATTTCTCAATAGTGGAAACATAAAGCTTATCTTATACGGTTAAATTGAAAAGATATGATAGTTTACCTCAAAAGACAGCTTGGACATGTCAACGGGCGTGATCCGCTTAAGCGCAGACAATCGCTGCAGCCGTTGGCGAGCCTGCTCCTCCACGGCGATGAGGAACGCATCTTGGACGATGTTCAACCCGATGTCGGATACTGCAACAAACAGAGACAGTTAGGAATCTAGCACATCACGCCCAGTCTCGCGCTCGGTATTCCTAGCAATTTAAGCAACAAAGAGATGCATAATAATTACATAAAACTTAATTAACAAACGCAACATAGGACGGACAAGGTGGACAGACGACCAGACTAAAATCGCAGGAATGGATGCGGGGGCCCTTCCAACCGGTCCTTATATATGAGACTAATGAGGAGGCATAATGATGTCCAGCAGTGGACGTCTTAGCTGAGATGATAATCATAATAAAACGAGTATGCGTGTGTCCCTTTACCCGGTGTTATAAGAGACATGAATGAGTGAATCCACTCGCTCCCAAATCATCATCAGGACAGATATAAAGAAATTCCTATACTATATATTTTTGAAGCGATGATAGCTCAGCGGGAGGAGCGTCGGCTGTCAAACTGACGGACACTGGTTCGATCCCCAACAACAGCTTGAGCTTCCGGTGAAGGTAACACCGTTCTCATATCCTCAGCATGGTGGTAGGGTACTTTCGAGTACCTGCCTGGCTAGCTACCACCCTCAAGTTTGAAAAACTGTCACCAAACACACGAAAAGCTACATTTGACAAAAGTTCACTGCAGACTATTTTACCACACAGGATATCATGAAGCAGCATAATACCGTACTGACTACGTCGTGGTTCTAGAATTTCTAGAGCACCCTATATCAAAGTGCTCACATATTTCAGAATATGTCTCAAAAGTCCGTTAGTCCTTGAAAATTAAAAAACTGAATTACATTAATTTTTCTCTTATTACGACCTTTTTATCGTAATTTAAAGAGACTCAAGATTGTATCAGTGGGAAAATACAAACAAAGGAAATGAGTTGCACTTTTAAGACAAAAAGCACTCAAGCAAATCTATTTGTTTAAGTATGATGCAGACACGTTTAACGCAGTGGAAAATCGAATTTATACAAAAGTGTTATTTTTCCTTTTGGTGTTCGGTTTTATTTATTTATAATAGTGTTAAATAACAGCTTTATCTGTGCTATAATAACCTATCAATTTAATACTGATTCTGATGATGCATCCATCGAACTTCATCATCACCAATTCAGCCAAAGGACATGCACATTGCAATTGCTTTACAAGGACCCTTGAAGCATTTGTTTATCTCTCTCTAACGATCTCAAGTTTATTTACACTTTATAGATATAGCGTTCGACTACTATCTGTCTTGATGGTCAGTGAGGATGTGGTCGAAGGAATCACGCTAGACCTAAAATGTAGACTGGTTCTCATAAACTGCTACCTCTCACTAAACACCCAGTTAGTGACAGCTTTTCTCACTTTATAGTGGTTATCATGATAGCTGATAGCTAGGCGGCTGGGTACTGCAAAGTACGCTACTACCAGCTGTGAATTGGATAACGATATTAGCAACACCGAAAGCCTATACAGTCTTCCAACCTCCTACCCGACATCCTACGCTGTGCCTGTCAGTTTTACCCCATCTATACACAGTTGTGAGTATGATTGCATTAAATCTGCGAAGGCGGCACTCCCAACCGAGTCACAATGGTGCCCATTGCTTAACCCGTTGACTCATCAAGTCAAGAATGTTGCCGCGCTGATTGAATACTAATTATTTATCCTTTGACGAGAATCGTAATGGTCGTGATATCTTTCCGTGTGATAAAAAAAATTTGATCGATCTGGTATATATGTCGGCAGGAGTAGGATATTTAAACTGTGAGTTGAACAGTTTAAAGGTAATTACAATATTACGGTACAATAGGTGCAGTTACGGTACAAGTACAATACTACTAATACTGCTATAATATGCTACTATACAATTTGAGCGATAGCTTAGATAAATGTATTTTATACTATATTATATCTATGTAATCACTGCGTACATATGCATATATAGTACGATATGACGTTACATTCTAAAATCTAGTAGTTTAATTGGTCTATCTTTATCTTTGGTGTTTTGGCATTGTACTTTGTATGCATTCAGCTAGAGACTATCATCAAAAACCCTTTCAAAAGCTAATTGCATCTGTCTCATTCGCTATGAAGATATCGTAAAGTATTTTGTGTAAGTTGAGTACAAGTAGATAAACAGCAGTTATAAACATTTTATGCAAAAATTTTTAAAAAAACGATTTAAAAAAATCTCGTGTCACAGTGTTTATCGTAGTCTTCCGAAATGGCTTGCTTATTTTTTATGTATATTGGCTAGATCTGAGAATATGTTGTAACGTATTTTTCACCCTCTTACTCCCATTTTTTTTAATCGTGATATTAATATCTTTGTATGAATAAATATCCAAATAATTTAATCGTCGATCATTGACGTGCAGTGAATTATGTGAAGCGTTGCGTCACTTTGACATTTTCTAAATTTGTACAACGTTTGCCGCTTCTTCTATTAGTTAATAAGATTCTTCTGACTCTATCTAAATGAAATGATATATATTCACCAAAACTAACGAAGACTTCCAGATAATTTTCGAACCTCCATTTCACTGCTAAAGACATAGAATAAAATCACAACCATTTCATAGGAAAAAATAGAAAGCATCATCGAGAAAGAGCGGATAAAATTGACTGGAAACATTTCTTAAACTTATTTTCTACATAATTTGAACGCAAACGGTAGTTTCTTAACATCAAGTTATATAATAATTCAAACGGCGGTATATGTACCGTATTTTTCATTCCTGAACAAACTTAACAGCACCCATGGGAGGCTCACTGTGTACCCACTAAGCACGATCCGATACGACTACGGAACTAGCTTTGCATGGGTGTAATTCAAATTGCGTCAACAACTCATTCTACAAAAACACATTGGTCATAGATCATTAATAAATTTTTGTATTTGCTAGTTTCGCTATTTTTTTATTTATTTTTTGACGTGATAACGTTTTATAAATTGATGAACGCCAGCAACACAAATGAAAAATAGTAACGTTCCGCGTAACGTTCCACCTGAGTTTTGTATTACATAAAATAATCAAAGTCAAAGTCAAAGTCGAAGTGGAAGTGGAAGTCGAAGTCGAAGTGGAAGTCGAAGTCGAAGTCGAAGTCGAAGTCGAAATCAAAGTCAAAGTCATAAATGATTATGACGTTATCACGTAAATCTATCGTCCGTAAACCGACTTTACAGACAACCAATTTTTTAAATATTATAAGTTTGCGTTTGACAACTGTCTCACCTGATGTTAAGTGATGACGTTGTCTAGGATTTAGCACGCAAACCTAGAAGGTACCTATTTACTCGCGACTTGAAAACTCCAGGATTGTACATATCGGGAAACACAGACTCGGGCAACGATATTCTACTTGGAGTATAGTTGTAATGGCTAGATAGATCTAATTTCTATCGCAATACAATTAAGTACATTGCAATCAAGTTGCAGTTGTTATTTTAGCGGAATACCTACTAAGTTTATTTATGATTGCATATGAATTATACTTTGTTTATGAATTGTTGGTAAATATATATAAATAAGAGAATCGGTACCATGGTTGCCTCATGGCAAGCAATCACTGTAGTCTATGGATATCTGTTACACTGCGGACATTACAATCAGTTGTCGATTCTTTTTGTACTGTGTTGCGACAAACTCTCCGAATTGTAGACTGCCTGACTGATTCACTGACTGATTGATCAATACATGTATATGTATATAAGTATATATCTCAGTCATCAGGTGACCATAGCACAGGCTCTGCCTAATTTAGGACCTGAAGACCTTGTGCGAATGTAAAGAAAAAAAAAAATACATCGTGTGTTCAGGTAGCAGTTCTTAAGAGCCTGTAAGTACTCTAGGGCTAGCGTGATCTTCAAACACATTGTCACTGACTATTGATGATTGCTCAAGCCATATGAGAACTACAGAAAAAATTACGCTAACGGAAAAACCGTAGTCCATGCGGGTGAAACCGCGGGGCTCAGCTATTAATTATATAATTCTTATAATTTTAACCCGTATTCCAGATCGGGTGAAGTGGGTTTACATGATGTAAAACTGGTTCGGTTTCACAAATGTAACGATAGTTACTGAGGCATAGTAACTTGTGCGCCTTCCAAACTTATTTCTTTTGTGCTATAAAGCGTGAAAAATGGAGCTCGCAAGCTTTTTGTTTTATTCAGTGTATTCCAGATAAAAGTAAGCATAATGGAAGGTCCTTTTGCGTCCCACCGCTGGGCATACGGTGCTTTGAAAACAATCACATTAACTCATTCCTTATTCCGTTTACAGGGAAAGGAATATTTAAGATGATTCTTACGAGATGCCTTTTAGTGGAAATGGAAAATACAAAAGTAATAAGAAATATAACATTTAATTTGCCTCAGTTTCAACTTCGTGAAAGTAAAATTTACACAAATGCTAACAGAATTTTAATGAATTGTGAAAAGACCAAATAAAGGCTGGTTTATTTTTGTTTATAATGCGACTGACATAGTCGATACCGGAATAATAGTACTTAAATAAACCTAGAATAAAGAAAAAAATACCAAAAAAATGGAACTGACTTCAACACTCAAAAGTGTGAAATAACTTATTGAAGTTGGTACCATGCTAGTTCACAAAACTAACTATCATCACAATATTGTGCTCATGGTACCGACTTCGACAAGTTATTTCACACTTTTGAGTGTTGAAGTTGGTTCCATTTTTATGTAAACATTTTTTTTTTCACCCTTTTCATCAATTGTCATTGTGTATGTTCTCCGATGTCTTCTCCCGCCACTATTATATCGTCAAGGTATGCGTAGCTTTTTTCGGTTATTGGAGTGTATCTCAAAAACCGCTTGTCCGATTTAGAGGAAATTTAAATGGGACTAGCACGGAAGTATATCCTATCGAAAAGAATCATCAAAATCGGTTCATAATCACCGACGAAGTTATCCGCGAACACACAAAAAAAACATATATACGTAGAATTAAAAAACCTCCTTTTTTAAGTCGATTAAAAACTACCCGGGATTGGCCAGCACTTTAATAAAACTCGTCTAATATTAGAGATAGTAGTGTGATTTTTATTAAAATCACATTTGGCCCTTTTTTCATCACCCTTGGCGAAAACGAAGCGGATATTATATTAATAACACAATATTTTTTATCATGCGTGATTAAATTATTTCTGTTTAGAAAACAGTGTACATGCTATAAATGTATACAAGCTGCTTTTTAGATCGGATATGCATATCTATGCTGTGTGGTTGGGAATTCCAAATTCAAATTGATGGTTTGTGTATTTTCGTTTAGAATATTGTCATTCATTTGTTTTGGCGCAATTAGATTGTTTACAATGTGGTAAACATAAAATATTACGTTATTCACAAATATACGAATTCCACGGAGGCATCAGCGCTGCAAAGCACGTTTGACCTGTGTCTGGGTGTGTATATGGATATAAGTATATATATCAGGTTACCATAGCACAGACTCTGCCTAGTTTGGGACCTGAAGACTTTGTGTGAATGTTAATAAATAAAAAAAAAGAAAGTTTCACTGCTGATGAACTGCTGACCAGACAATTCAATGGCGCATGAGTTTAAATTTGGTATTTTTTATTCTAAAATGTAAATTGTCATTTAAGACTATATGTTCTTCATAAAAAAATTTGTTTCCGACAGCAGAGAGGTTAAATAAATGTAGGTTATATGCCATTATGAACAATTAAACAACTTTTACAAACAGTGAGATATTTAATAAATAAAATATAAAAATTCCAAAATTAAAGACTTGCGTGAGGCCAGCAAAATGGTACGTTCATCCGGCACTTCCCTGGCAGCGATTTAAAACAATGTTCTAAGTAGGTTAGTTAGGTAGCTCTGCTCCCCTCCTTTTGTTCGCGGCCATCCCAACCTCCCGGCAAGTTTTCGGGGAAGGCTTCTCAAAAAGAACTCTGCGGAGTGCTTTTGTAAAGTTTTCGGAGGAATGCTTCGGTTAATTAAGTTTGTATTTTTCCTTAATGTCTAACTCGAAGGACCAACTCCTAAATAAATGATCTTTGTTGATTTAAGGTGAACACAAACGAAAATAAGTAATTTGTTATTCTTGAAGCATTTCTAATGGTTAGGCATTTATCAAAGAATACATCTAGTCCGTGAGAAGTTAAAAGATTATTACATAGTATCCAACCACCGTGGGTTGGATACTATGTAACAATACGTAATTCCGCCATATGTATCGTCTACGGTTGCGGTTCATTCGACTTCATTATTCATAACAGCACAAGGTTGATTTTCCCGTGAATCTATTTTATTTTTAGGTAAGTGTATCCTATTATTGTTAAGCAAAATGTATCTAGAATATTCCCAAACTTGTAATATGAAACGAGTTCACTTTAAAAACTAGCTCTGTCAAATTATAATTTTAATTATTTTTCATCAAGCGCATTCACACTGACACCTACCCTGTGTAGCGGAAGGTATGGCTATGACATAAAAAACACACTACATAAACATCCAAGATCCGAGAACAAACATCTATGCTCTTCACAGAAAAATTTGCCGCAGCCCGAAACCGGGGTCGCGGTTCTAAAGTCAGTGTCACTGATCACTCAACCAAGACGATCGTCGATTACACTTCTTAATAAAGAGCGTGAGTTATGCAATGACATGACATGAAAAATAAGATAAAACTGGCTAATCCTTTCATATTCCCTATCTTTAAATACTATGCGGTTATCTGGAACTTGAAAAGCCAGCAGAGACAGCATAACCACTCCGCTGGAGCCCAGAACTTGTTTCTGCAGTCTCTGGCGGAGTGGTCCATACAAATTGGAGTGACAGCGGAGCCCTATAGGGTGCCTTTAAGATCCGATTGGATAAAATGTTACAGATACAATGAGTCGCCTCTCGCACCAACCAACCCATCTCCCTCTCACGTTAGCAAGGCATAATAATAAGATTATATACTGTTCGGTTAAAGCACTTATAAAACATTAATGGTATTTTTTTTCTTTATTTACATCCTTTGACACTTAGATCACAAAAAATCTGAAATTTCCGGTTATGAATTGGTGAATAAATTATGTTTCGGTATAAAAATGTCATTGGGACAGCCCAAGGGTATCAATTTTCAGGGCTTTGAAGATTTTTTCAGGTATAGTTAGTTAAGTTAGGCACAATAACTATTGTGCCCCAAGTAGATCAACCATTACACTAACAGGAAAAAAATCTTAGATCAGAATTTATATGCTATGTGTAGTTTTCCCCCCAGGACAATGATTTTCTTGGCTCTGAAGATTCACCCATTATTATCGGAATACTTGAGTCACATACTTAGCTAGTAAAAGCTAGAAAATGTACGACCTATTTTAAAACGCATTATGATTTGAGTCTCGGCTCCCTAAGCGTATTCGCGCGTAATACGACCTCCAGTGTTTTAAACCACACGGGTCCAACACAGTATAATGTAAAGTACAGTATACCTTTAAATCATAAATTCACGTTCCTCATAAATGTTTCATTTAATCAACATCGCATCGGACTATTATTTTAATGAATTTGCCGTTTATTTCGCACTGCATTAACCAAAGTTAGTAATTATTTCTTTCTTTTTTTTTCAAGCATTTTTGGAATTGAATAAACATACAACATACAGATGTTAAGTTTGTGCATATGAAAGTTGTATTTTCAAGACAACCCGTTGTCCTGAAAATACGAGGGGTAAAACAGTTAATTCGACGAGGTTGTGTCGCTGCTTTTTCAGGCAAGAAACATCTAGAGATAAGATGTTAAGCATTTTGTGTCCATGTAAAAACTTTCCCCTAAATCGTTAGAGCAGTTACCGATTTAGCTTGTACCAATGCTTTCAACTATATATATACATTTAATGGCAGTAGAAACCATGGTCTTTGACTATAGGCCTTTTGAGCAGGCTCAAAGTCGCACAACGATCTATGTAGAGGGTTATGCTTGGGGTTTCTGTACGCGATCGAGTCAGAAATGAGATCTGTAGAAGAACGAAGGTCACCAATATACCCCAGTGGATTAGCAAGTTGAAGTGGCACTGGGCAGGGCCATAGCTCGAAGAACTGATTGCCGTTGGGGTCGAAAGGCTCTCGAATGGAGACTACAGACTGGGAAAGTGCAGCATAGGATGTCCACTGACAAGGTGCACAGACGATGTGACTAAACTCGCAGGATGAGGGCCGCTTCCAACCAGCCCTTAGGTCTTTTTTTTATTTTTTATTTTATTTTAGGATCTTCAAACAGTACATAACAAAAAATTACAATTAAATGGGAAAAATATAAGTATAGGTAGTTGATGCACCAACAGCGTAGACCACAGATTAAAGCGTAGACCACGGATTAAAGCGTAGACCACAGATTAGGTCTTGGAGATCAATGGGGGAAGCCTTTGTCCAGCAGTGGATATCCTATGGCTAGGATGATGATGATGTTAAAAACCCGATTGATTGTATATTGAAAAGATGTAAGTATACCAAAACAATTGTTGCCCATAAAAAAGTAACATAAGTAATGCTGTCCGCATTACTAGAAATTTGCTAACTGGTAGCAGCAATAAATAAGACTATTTCAAGTTCAAGTATTATACTATTAATATTCTCACTAATCGAAATTAAAATATATTAAGGTAAAATATATTACGGAAACAAAATGTTTTTGGATTTGGGTTTGGTTTTGGAATATTTAGTACTTAAATTGACTTAAAATTAAATTGACTTTTAATTGACCGCGACCAAAGTCGCGGAACACCAGCCTATAATGAGTGAATTCCAGTAAACAGACAAATAAATAGAGATCCTATCATATTCCATTAAAAGTCACATTCCATCCAATCATGTAAGCGATAATGTATATAGCCTATCTTGGTATAAGAAAGCGACGCTTGCAGTACTTCTAAAACTAACTTTGGACCTGCATTTTTAGGTTCAATTTTGATTGGGTTTGTTGTGAATGTTGGTCACTTAGTGCTCTGCTAAGTAAAGAACCAGTTTTTGTACATTCCGGTACGAAGGAACGGTAAAACATGTAGTCTAGGAGAGCAAGAGTAACATTTATATTGTCAAGGTGACACTTTTTTTGTGGAGATGACGAATGAGGCTGGACGAAAGGTGTTCTGCAAGTGGAATTGGCCAATTCTAGATGTAGCGACGGCTTTTTAACAACTACACCTTTGTGCGGCTGAACATTTGTAGCGATAATATGACTCAGCGAATCATGTTTAAACTTAGCCTCCACCGCTAACATAAGATTTTGCTGATATCATTAAGGTGGAGTATACAGCCAATTGGGCATCTTTAAAAGGATTCTACTCTTTAATAACTAAACATTTATCCTACTAACATTATGAATGCGAAAGTTTGTGGAAAAACTGATATCTTTTAAAAAGTTTTTTTAACTGTATAGATCTATATCGATCGTTTCACCACTATCTCACTTGATGGTCAGTGACGATGTGGTCGAAGATGTTATCACGCAAGACCTAGAATGCTCACTGGCTCTCAAGGACTGATCTGCCTAAACACACTATGTGTTTGGTGACAGTTTTTCAAACTTGAGGGTGGTAGGTAGCCAGGCGGGTATTCAAAGGTGTAAGCAGGGTGAATGGTTTGCCCGTAGTACAGCTATAATGCCACACATTAAAATCAGATGAGACAGTAATCTATCGCATACTTACTTATTTTAAAAAAAAAAACAAGGACACGCTTTAAGAACACTACCCTCTAGATAAATCTGGATAAAACACCTACGACCTACATCAGTACCAGTAGGTTACCTACCTATAATCAGTTACAATTATTGTATTAACTATTGAACCATTGACTGGTATAGAAATCCCATACCCTGACTGGTTAGTTGTCTAATAATCTCAAAACTAGTTTCAACAATGATTCGGTGAAGCAACAAAACTTAGTCACCGTAATAGCCACACAGTACTCAATGCTCTTAGTAATTCTTTGTAATTATTTATGTTATACATACCGTACTTTATTCGCAGTAATTTAAAACACCAGAATCTGCCAGGTGCTCTATAGAGCAAGTTTGAAATGGTATTTAATTATATATTCAAGACTGTGCTGTAATATAAATTGTATATTATAAAGTCACACAGAAATAAAATAATACTTCGATTCTTATTGAAAAGTACGTATCCAAAGAGAGGTGGCCCCACGGGGTGGCCCCACGGGGTGGCCGTAGCACATATAGCTGGTTTTACTGAAAATATTATACATATATGAATTTTTGTATATTTTACATGGTATTGTTCTCTCACATGTATGTGTTGTTTTTCCCTTGTGAATTATCTTTTTGAAGTCACATTTTTGTGAGAAATATTTTTAATGTGTGGACTGGAGCCCTGGCGACTTGTAATGCATGTATTTTTAAAGTAACTCAGACACCAGCCTCTTACAAAGCAGGATCTACGCTACGGATCTACGATACCACCATTAACTGTTATGTACTACCAAACGTACTGTCCTACTTACCAAATAAGTGAAAAAAAAATTCAAGTATTGTAAGTATGCATTGTTTGCATTAAGTATGCAAACACATGTTTTATGCAAATAAATGTTTGATTGATTGTAAAACTAAGGCTTGTAATTGTAGGGCCATACTAACTGGTAGTAGGTAATGTAATAGTTACAAAAAAATTACATATTATTAATTTATTATTATTCCATTAGATACAAGGTATTTAGAACGCTGTAAAAGTAAATACATGTCCAGTCTAACAAAAATAGTAAAGATATTTTAACGATCGTATCGCATCTACTTTCTAAACAACAATTTAGATAAACGAGCTGATGACATAACTTGGTCATGTTTGACCTCTCTAACCCATCATCGGTTACCTTTGGATTCCTTCCTTTGGAGAAATTATACTAGTCCGTTACGTGGAACTATGCAAAAAAAATTTCACGGCTATTTTTTTATTGAGTATTAATAAAAAAAATTTTACCAAAACATGGAACCGACTTCAACACTCAAAGGTATGAAATAACTTGTTGAAGTCGGTACCGTGATAGTTCAAAAGTAACTGACGTCAAAATATTGTGCTCATGGTACCGACTTCGACAAGTTATTTCATACTTTGGAGTGTTGAAGTCGGTTGTATTTTTTGGTAAAAATTTTGTTTTTCTCTCTTTTTAGTGACCTTAGTTACTCATGGGATCAATTGTTATTGTGGTGTAGGTGTATCGATGTCTTCACCCGCTACTATAATATCGTGTAGTATAAGCACGCATTTTTCAGTTTTTAACTTGTAACTCAAAAAGTGCTCCTCCAATTTTGATGAAATGCGACCACACGGGAAGCTTTTAAATAAAAAAAGAACGATCAAAATCGGTTCACCCAGTCGGAAGTCATGCGGTAACAAACACAAATAAAAAAATTAAAAAAACCTACGGTTCTAATTGAGAACCTCCTCCTTTTTTTGAAGTCGGTTAAAAACATAGCTAAAAAGGGGGACGTGTGCAAGGACGACGTATGCAGTATTTATGCGTTCTTAAACACGCTATGGTCTCATGTCCAATCAAAGTTACTAAAATGGTGTTACATAGGTAATTTTCATACGGTTACGATAAAGTCCAAATTAGAATGACACTTGTGAATACTAAAATTCGATCGTTTTATCATAATGCGGCTAGTTTTAGGTAAAATAAGTCGTCATGTTACATATACGATACCGATTAAAACTACCCGCATTTGAATAAAACTCTTCTAATTATAGAGATAGCGATTTAAAGAGTTATACGAAAGTTTATAGATTCAGGCGTTACTTTGCGGAAATCCATATCAAAACGATATTAAATACACAGTAATTAGTGTTAAGTTTGTGATATAAATTATTCCAGACTATTATACAGTGTGCACCGCCCTCCCTCCCGCATATGTAATAGAACAGAATTTCGTTCTACATAGAACAAAGCAAATAGAATAATTAAATTATTTTATACAGGCTATATGTACTGGCCGTGTAGTGCAAAAAACAATTTAAAGCGCAATATGCCTCGGTATTTGGATAATCAAAATTTGCTTTAATGACAGGACTGGCACTGGCTATTATACGAACTACTTGCCCGTCTCATCTAAAGAAAAAATGTATTGTATGACGACGGAATACAACCACCAATCATAGTGATGGGACATTACATTCCAACACGTAATCCGTAAACGCGTCCGTAACTGCTCAATCATCGAATATATCTCAGTAAATATCCCCACATTGCAAGAAATGCAGTTTCCGACGTGATGTTCGTATAATTTCCATGTAATCTTAGCGAGATTAGATGGAAATGCGCGGAACGTGCGTTGACGGAGGCTATAGTGCGCTTGGGCACGCCTGACTCATTGAGTGTGACGTAACGGTGCTGCGTTTCTAACATATGCTGTTTTGCTGTAACTTGAAACAGTTTTGGATTTTCAGTCTTGATCTTGTAGTCTCACACTCTCACACTCGGCGTTATCTTTTAGACCAGTGTGTAAGCAACCGTCCTTCAAGTTCACCTTGGGGTGTCGATCACACGTATAGGCATTTAAGCCATTTAGGTGCGGATGACATTACAGAGGCTCGCAGGTGTTCAGACAGAGAGGGCGCGACAAACCCTGACGCGTGCTGATTTAAAATATTACGAAAATGTACTTTACATATGCACTACGAGCTCAAAAAAATTACTAATCACATTTAAAGACTTTTTTGACGTGATAACGTTTAATAAATTGATGAATACCAGTAACACTCATGAAAAATAGTAACGTTCCGCGTAACGTTCCACCTGAGTTTTGTATTACATAAAATAATCAAAGTCAAAGTCAAAGTCAAAGTCAGTCAAAGTTAAAGTCAAAGTCAGTCAAAGTCAAAGTCAAAGTCAAAGTCAAAGTCAAAGTCAAAGTCAAAGTCAGTCAAAGTCAAAGTCCAAGTCAGTCAAAGTCAAAGTCATAAATGATTATCACGTTATCACGTAAATCTATCGTCCGTAAACCGACTTTACAGACAACCAATTTTTATAATTTCCTTTCTTCTGATGTAAGACACAGTTCAAGCGCATTTGTCGTAACGCCGAGAATTTTCGATAAAGAAAACATATAGTAGCTCTAAAATATTTTTTTACTAATATATTTGATCATAGAATAAAATTTTGTTCAATCTGGATTAAACTTCATGAACTATTCTCATAAAAGGTATTTTTTACTTTCAACAAAATAAGCAGAAATTAATTAACTATTGTCTATTTAGCAAATGGTAATTATCTAATTAGTAAAAACTCTTTTAGTAATATATTTGTTACATATATGCCAAAAATGGTCCTTCCAAAAATAATTAGGTGTAGTGATAAAACCTTTTTTATCGCACCTATGCTACATGAATGATTAAATTAAATATTGCTATGTCACTCAAACAAAACAATTGTCGCTTTGAAAACATTTTTGACAAACAAACGAGTTGACTTTTAATTTCACCATTTGCGCAAACATTTATACATTTAATTATTACGTATTAAGGATACAATCGAATATTTTTTTAAATATAGAATCCCGTCGTTTTTTATGAAAAGTATGTATTTTCCCGCAGTTATTCACTTGTATATATAATTATTGTTGATAGCTCCAGTGACAAACATTTTAACATAACATTTTAAGTTTAACTCCGCTGCTGAAATAAATGCATTGAGGACAAATCATTTGAACTTATTTATATTATAACTTAATATATCAGTAGCCATTCTCTTATTCAACTACACTGTTACTAAAATTGTGTATAGCGAAAAGGCTTTTATTTTATTTGCACTAAATTTCAAATTCATATGAGGTCATATCATGCTATTTTCTATTTCACGATTTTAGTTTAGTTTGAGAGAAGACAAAGATGTTTGGAAGAATGTGTTGCCTATTTAGTAAATGAAAATTATGTAAAAATGTAAACATTCTCTTCTTTTTCTTCTCTCAGCCATGTGCGTCCACTGCTGGATATATGCCTCCACGCTACACCACCACGGCCATAAGTAAACATATTTGATGAGAATGGCCCCCGAATTTCTTGCCGCTTCTTCTTGGTAGAAGCTCTATTCATTTTAAACGTGACTTTAGTGTTTTTATATATTAGTAATTTTTTGATGTTCATAATTGTGTACCTAACTATTGAAGAATTTGTCACCTAGAGCCACAAAGCTAAATGGACTTGAACTTGAACCGTGAGTTATGTTGAAATGTGAAAACTTTTTTTTTTTTTTTTACATAATATAAGTTTGCGTTTGACAACTGTCTCACCTGATTTTAAGTGATGACGTTGTCTAGGATTTAGCACGCTTGTTATCAACTTGTTACAAACACCTTGTGATTTCTGTATGCTACTGCTCAGCACTTTATAATCAAACACATTAGGGATGCTTATTGTTATTGAGCTAATACAGGGTAGGCTATGTTTTCGAAACGTTATCTCTATATTTAACACCACGACGCCTTTATTAAAATAAAATACTAATAACTAATTACAATACTACAGCTACTACAATAACATTTGAGCAATCCACTAGCTAGTGGTAGTGATTCGCTTATTCAACTGAACTAAACTAAAATGTTTTAAAACTAATCCAGTTCTTATAAGGTTACGATAAAGTCTAAATTAGTATGTGACTTATCAATAACATCACTAACATTAAATTTATTTATTAAATTTACGGGTAGTTTTAGCGAAATTAAGTCGCCACTTATTTGGTGCCTACTAAAACTACCCGCAATTGGCCAGCAATGGAATAAAACTCGTCTAATATTAGTGAGAGCGCTGTATGGAGTCATGCGAATTTGAATTTAAGCGTGAATAGAATACGAGCTACTTCAATTTGAATTTTAGTGAATTTTAGCTAGTTCGTGTGTTTAACAGAATGGCCATTGTCAGCCTATAGATAACTCAAATTTCAAACCCGCTACCGGCTGGCAGCGGGTACACCACGACTGCTTCCAACATCTTCACTGAAAAACGAGCGTCCTTGTCCATATCAGAGCCTCGTTATTACCAAGCTATCGACACTGTTATATCTAAATTTCTACAATTTCAAAACTATGATAACGGTCTTGCTTTTGTTTTGCCCATCACTTCGCATGTAAGCCATTGTGCGATTACACACATAACTGTAACTGTGAGGTGAAGCGTTGTTTTTCTTAAACAATAGACTAACTCAGGGAACGTAGAACAGTTTTACATTTCCTTCTGAATTTCACATAATAAGTAACTTGCTTAAACTTTTAATACTTTTTCACATCTCTTCATCTATTATCTTAAATAGTGAATGCTGATTAGCAGTTGTGTTACGCTATTTTTTCACGCTAGTTATTTTTTATGTAATCTCATTGTCTGATCACTGTTTTTAGTAGAAGTAAAGGAGATGCTACAAAGTTTCAGTAAAATAATAGATCTTCTTTTGAAACTGGTAGCTAGATAAGAATTATAATTTTGTCATAGAAACTTGTTTCGAAATGGTATTTTAATTGGTTATTTCCTAGTCCTAAATGTAATAGAATAAAAACTCTATATTGAAATTAATAAAAAACCATTTTGTTTACTACAAATAACAAAATTTTTTTTAATGATTAATGCAATAGATTATTTTGTTTCACAAAATCTTTAATAATTTTGCTTTTACTTTTCTTGACAGCACTAGTTAAATTTTAAGGCGTCGCGTTGATGGATGGAGGGATGGATATTTGTTGCTCTTTTACGCAAAAACTACAAAACGGATTTGGATTTCATTTGGTATGGAGACCCTGGAATAACACAAAGGCTAGTTTTAACCCGGAAAAAGTATAGAGTTCCCGTGGGATAATTGAGGTTGCGGCAAAACCGTAATCCATGCGGGTGAAACCGCGGGGCGCTACTAGTATGAATAATATGTAAATAAATAGGTAGGTATCATACCATCAACTCCACACTTTTGTAGCTATAGGAACTTCTTCATGTACAATTAAATAATAATGTATATGTATATGATTATGTATGACGCATGTATTGGAGTCTTCATACCACGCTGCGGTCCAAGGTTATCGGGTTTTTTTTAATGGCGATTGTTTTTATAAGTAACCTTTGGCGGTTCGTCTTTCATGACTTAACCCAGCTAAAGCTTTGTTTAGAAGTGCTTAAAAGGTCCAGTAAAATTTCTTTAATTTAAGTTATGTTTGTTGGGATATTAAAATTACTTTTTTTGTGTTTTACCAACTAGTTGAAGTAAATCGAGAGTATGATTGAGATTCTTATACAGAAATGAGCGCGTAGCGTAGTTGTTATGTTAAATGGTCGCTATATTGTACCTTTATATTATACGTGGTACCTACCTTTTTATACTGTACAAATCTAGCGTTAAATCAAAGTAAGAAATACCCCGACGAAGTACAGGAGCTACACCATTTAAAGGAGCCTGCTGCCTGCCACTTATCCAATATTTTGTGATATAATGCTTTAGAACAGTATTTCTCAAAGTGCGCGATAATGCCCTCTGGTGGTCGCTGGAGGCCTAGAGGGCTACGGTAATGGGCCCAGAGAATATAGCACACTATAATTAAATCATCTAAAGTAATTAATGTCATTCTGGTTTTAAAGATGTGGTAAAGTAAAAATAAATTCGGGCACGCTAATCAATAATTGATTTTCAAAGTGGGTGGTAGACGAAAATTGATTTTAAGCATAATTCACTGTAAGATATTATTTATAAAAACCAAGACGCTTGGGCTCCAATAAGTCATCAAAATAATACATTAGTTGCATATACTTAATAAGTACTACGAACCGATTCTGATGATTCTGTTTTTGTTTGATAGAGTATATTTACTTATTATTTATTATTTTTACTATTAGAGTATATTACTACCGAGGTAGTCCCATTTAAAAATCATCAAAATCGGTCATGCGGTTTTTTAGTTACAGTCCAATAACGGTAGTCACTGAAATGGGAGACATATAAAAAAAACCAAACCGATGGAACCGACTTCAACACTAAAAAGTGTGAAATAACTTGTCTAGTCGATTATTTAACACTTTTGAGTGTGGAAGTTGGTTCCATTTTTTGGTACCATTTTTTTAAGATACGGAAGCTTTGAACCAATTTGTCAATAAGAATAATCTGTTAATAACAGATTATTCTTATTGACAAATTGGTTCAAAGCTTAATAACAGATTATTCTTATTGACAAATTGGTTCAAAGCTTCCGTATCTTAAAAAAATGGTACCAAAAAATGGAACCAACTTCCACACTCAAAAGTGTTAAATAATCGACTAGACAAGTCATATCAAATGAAAAAATAATTTCATCAATCGGTTTATAGCTGAGTTTAAAGCTGAGTAGGTACTAAAATATAAAACTTGAAAAAAGAAAATTGAGTACCTCTTTCTTTAATGGAAGTCGGTTAAAAATAAAACATTTATAATGTATCAGTTAGCAACTTTCAAATTGTGGTTTAACATGTCTGTATGTCACTAACAAGTAAATTCGCTGTTTTGACATTGAGAAGGCCAAAATACAGTTATAGAATCAGAGCGCAACTATTTTATTCTCACCAAATCCCCATGGTCTGCTGCTTCCGTTCTATATAAACTATGGCGTAAATGCTTGATAGAGATTATTTCCTACCTACGAGTAACAGTTATAAACACGTTTTCATTAGTATCGCCTGTATCAAATACATAGTGTTATATACCTACTAATATTATAAATGTGAAAGTTTGTATGGATGGATGGATGTTTGTTACTCAATCACGCCAGAACGGCTGGACGGATTTGGATGAAATTTGGTATGTAAATACTTCAGGTCCCGGAAAAACACATAGGCTACTTTTCATCATCATTTTCAATCACCACCATGCGGGTAAAACCGCGGGGCGTAGCTAGTATAATATATATCCAAAAATCTATGTAAAGGAATTTGTGAACTTGTTTTTCATCCCCTTCAAAATGTCGGATTAATTTCAAACTTTGCACACTTATCCCGATGACAATGCTGATACCGACGCTGATAGTAAATAATTTGTCTCATTATCCTTAAGATCCTATTTTTAGTTCAGTTAACAACAAAAGCGTGTTTTTATCGTTTTTAAGAATTATTGTTATTTTTAGATCGGAACTTCCATAGAGGACACGAAATGTCCGAAAACCTCCACGAATGCTTGATTGAAGCGTAAAAATACCTATGTTAATAAAGTATAGTAAAGTATGAAGGTAAAGCAGTAAAACTATGCTTACAAAGTAACTAAATCTGTATTGAATCAATAACAAGAAATATTTTACAGTGCCAAAAAGGAATCTTGGCATAAAATAACAGAGTAGAAAAAAAAAGATTCTCTCTCACTCACTGCTCTCTCTCTCTCTCTCTCTCTTTCTCTCACTCTCTCTTATTCACGAGATAATGATCTAACAATATTTTGTTTTCAAATAGAATTTCTTGAGGTATATAGGTACATGTAAAACTTAGCTTGGAGCAAACTCCATTGAAGTCGCATGATAGTGAAAATGGCTATAGTCATTTGAATCGACTTAAGCACGGGCGAAGTAAGGGGCTAGATGCGTGCCGCTTCCAACCGGTCCTTATGGCGATCAATGGGGGAGGCGTATGTCCAGCAGTGGACATCTTATGGCTGACACGATGATGATGAAACACGGGCGAAGTTGCAAAAAGTTTTTTTTTTTTTTTATCACTGAGCATTGCGTTGTTACAAGCAGCACTTAACTATTTTATTGAACTTTAACATGTTAACGATCTTTCATCAGTTATTTTCCTACTATCCGCATTCGGTAACTCATTTGCCTCATCCAATCGTTATTTATATATTATTATATCATCCAATGGTTATGTGCTTGAGTAGGTTTTCACGCCGCTTTTTCCGGAATTATGACAAGCAATGGTATTAAATAATATAAACAATTTCGAACTACCTTCTTTTATGTTAGCTTAGTAACTTTGTAAGATCGTGACGTTGTTGAATATCATAAATCATAGAGTATTTTTATTACACGGCCGTGTATTATAATCACAACACAATTGTGTCAAAATACGTATGCAATTATGCATGATTCATACACTATTTTTATCGACTTTCTACAATAATTTATTTGAGGTCGGCCGCGAGACAGTAGTTCTATTTTCATGGTCATCGAATAATCCGTAAAATTATTAATATTAAAAACCGGTCAGGTCCATCACTAGCACAGGCTCCAGAGTCGATCCAGACTGTGGTAAAAGGGCAAGACCCCGTCACTCTACAAGTTCACTCACCTCTCTTGAATATAAGTTGACCAATCACTTGCTACACACTAAACTGCACTGAAACTCACTGTATCTCTCAATGAACTGTCGATATGTTGATTAAACACTGCATCCGTGGTGTGAAACAAGGCTAATTTGTTGTTAAATATTGTTAAATGAAGTGGAAAATACACTGCAACAAGTACAGTGACGGCCAGCTCGGCTGAGACTCGCGACCGAAAACCACCTCTCTCGCTCGCACTTGGTTTTGCTCAGGTTGGGTTGCCACGCGTGGGTTTTCCTTTTACTATAATTTAAATTCTAAATATCTAATAAACACGTATCATTTTTAGCACGTCTTTGTCTAATAGATTTTTTTTACTACGCGTTTATATAAACATTGAATAGTTTGGTTAATAATATTAGGTTGTTTGTGTGCTGCGATTGTGTGTGTCCATGCCTCCCGCGACACAGGGAATCCTAGTGCAGGGGCTTGAGTGTAATACATAACTATTAAAAAATAATATAGCTTAAAATCTTTATGACGATAATCCCTTTCTGTCTCCTGTAATCAAATTATATGATTACAGGAGAAAGAACGAGAAGATATAATATTTTTAAAAGAAACTTAACTACACGTCATTATGAGTTGCGGCTTTAAGGCTATAAGGCCATTTGCTAAATAGACAATTTTAAGTGGTTTCAGCTTATTCTGTTGACAGACCTTCATGTCTTATAAACTTTTAAAAAATACCACTTATGAGAAAAGTTATTTTGCTTAATTCCAATTAAACAGCGACCATATTTTTTTCTGTCAAAAATTCTCGCGGTATCGACAGATGCGCTTGAACTGTGTAATGCACCAGAAGAAAAAGAAAATAATAAGTCTAAAAATGTGATTGATAATTTTTCTTTTGAGCCATCTTGGTCATCTGTAAAGTACATATTTGTAATATTTTAAATCAACGCGCGTCAGGATTTGTCCCGCACGTAAACACCCGCGAGCCTCGGAAATGTCATCGGCAGCTGTTAAGCTTTTAAAGAAGATGCTTTAATGTTCTGATTCTTTTCGAAAACTATATATGAAAAGTAAAGAAGTTGATTTTTTTTCATTGGGCAAATGCCTTAATTTAAAAAAAACACTAATAACTAATTACAATACTGCAGCTACTACAATAACAATTGAGCAATCCACTAGCTATTGGTAGCCTATAGATAACTCAAATGTTCTAACCCGCTGGATGGCAGCGTGCTCAGAATGCTAGCAGCATTGCCACGTTGAATTGCAATGCTGATTCGTTGAGCCAAATATGTGGCAGCATTTTGGTGACGCGTCGCATCGTTCAAACGCTTATTATTAAATAACAATAATAATAGAAGTTAATTATAAAATAATATAACATATTCAATTCACGCCAAGCGCTATTTAATTAGGGATTCAGCTCATAGGTACCTCATTTGCATTTCATTTATCCGAAGAAGTGTGCAAATCAACTAACAGTCTCATCACGGGCTCGATTGTTCTTATTAATTCTCGGAATCTCACAAGACAGACATTATCTTAGTGTGGGTAGTTCGTATTTCAGATGATCATCCCGAAGGGTTTTATGAGTAGGAAAATTTCTTAGAACTCCTATAATCTCTCGGTTATTGAGGAAACGCGCTTCATTTGTTAATCTATTTTTAATTAATTTTATAACAGAAAAAAAGTATTTCTACCGAACAGTGTAAGGTAAGCTTTCATTTTGTATCACTACATTTTATTTACTGATCCTGAAGTAATCAATACTGTACAAATTCGAAGATAAACAGCCACACCGAGACAGGGAATCCTATTGAAGTAGCTGTAGGCACTTGTATTTAAGTAACTGTTATTGTGAAACATAATTCTTAGCCCAATATTTTAATGTAGTGTTGAAATTCTAGTGTTTAAAAATATATTTATGGAACTATTATGGATACTGATTCTTTTATTCAATCAAAGTAAATAAAATCGTGTTAAATAACGATGTGTTGACGAAATGTTAATTTTACACGGTCACGATAAAGGTCAAATTAGTGTGGCACTTATGAATGCCGCCAATACTTGAAATTAGGTGTTATTATTAAAATGCGAATAGTTTTAAGTAAAATCGTCACTTCTCGTCACCTTATTAAGTGCCGACTAAATTTTCCCGTATTTGAATTGTCGCGGGAGGCATGGACATACACAAACACAGCACACATCCAAGACCCGGGTCAAACACCTTCTTTCATCGCACAGATGTCCCTGCCTGGATTCGAACCCAGGATGCCGAGAACACAAAAGTCATAATGTCACTGAACCACGGCGACCGTCGATTTTGGTAATTATATCGTCGAAAAATTGAAAATACCTTATGGGTTGAGAGTATTCCACAATAAAAAAAACATGTAACAACAAACAAAACCGACAAATAACTGTTATAAATTATCCACCTAATTAGCTTCCACCCCACGGTTCAGCCGCCCTCGTTTTTTCACTACGAAGATATTATTTCATTCGCATATTTTTTTGTATAAATTCTCACAAACACCTACTTACACGGAGGAAAACGTTCAAGTATTCACTTTATATACCACATACAATATATATGTATACATACATACCTTAATATATACATTGTCAAATTGATAAATTACTTTAATTAATAGATGCATTCGACGGGGCAATGCTGCCAGTATTTTGGCGACTTACCTCCCTTTTTAGATTAAGTTTTTAGTAGTAAATGTTTTAAGGTTTTAGTATTCATATATATTTAAGTTTTCGTTCTAGTGTTATATACTATGTTCTTTATGTTAAATTGAATACATGCTATAACATTTTCTTCAATATTTCAAATGCGAATGTGAGTTTGTTTGTTTCGATTTCACGGTTTAGCTACTTAACCAACCATCATGAAATTCTTTGCAGGAGATGACGTAACTTTAAAAACAGCTAGTAAACTAAACTTCCATACCAAGCCATCATTCATCCATCCATCTCAAATTCTCTTTTTAATTCTTTCCATATTGTAATCCAAAATCTACAAAAACAAGTAACTAATGAAACATGGCAGCACAGAAATGAAAACATAACCACAAAGCCTGCGACTGAAAACGTAGCCTTCGAGCGCCTGCGAAAGGCTCGAATATGTTCTACACAACCTTCTGTAGTTGGCCAACGGAGCATCAGGCGCATTCATTCAACATTTAGTAAACCCAAAAAAAATTTTTTACCAAAATATGGAACCGACTTCAACACTCAAAAATGTGAAATAACTTGTACCATGAGCACAATATTGTGATGATAGTAACTTTTGTGAACTATCATGGTACCGATTTCAACAAGTTATTTCACATTTTTGAGTGTTGAAGTCGGTTCCATATTTTGGTAAAAAAAATTTTTGTGTTTACTAAATGTTCAATGAATGCGCCTGATCTTTACCCTATCTTGGGTAAAGGTAAATTTTTGTTTATTGAATTAGCAGAATTAGTTTATTGGCAAACGCTTTAATTAAATTTTACAATAATATTTTAATGTCTACTCACATAGCTTCGTATCTGTCCGTCGCTTCACTCGGAGTTTGATGACACACGATGAAATGCACTGCAACAAAATTGGAAAATTAACATTTAGGACCAAAAGACGAGGTAAAGGATATTAATAAGCTTTCTCTCTGTCTGATTTGAAGCTCACTTATTCACACCTATATGATAACACTGGCTGGTTGCGTAGCGTAGGATGTCCACCGTAAAGGTGGACAAATGGCCTGATAAGGGAAACGAGGATAGGCTGGGTACGAGCAGCTTCAAAGTTGCCAAATTCGTTGTCGGCTAAAAATACGAAGAGGCCAGAGAAATACATAACAAGAAGTAGCTGTAACTGTCGTTTCAAGACTGTAACTGTGGTTTTAAAACGTCTACTGTCTGAGGCAGACCGTAGGAAAAAATTTGAGTTGCAATCAGTTCACGGATGATACGGGGATCATTTTTGCTGCACTATTTTGTGTAAATTTGGTAAGCAAAAATCAAAATGGTTGTACAAATACAACGTAGTTAAATCAAAAATTATACCAATATTAAATAAACTAAAATTTTAAGGTAGTGATAAATACCCCATTTCCAAACAGCTTGCCAGAGTAAAATAAAATAGATTATGAATAAAAGAAAGTATTTTTGCCGAAAATATTGGTAAATTAGTGATCTTATAATTGTGTCTATATGTATAAGGTTGCCAGCATGTTCTGCCTCATAGCATAAAAATATGTTATAAATTTACTATTTATTTTAAATGCGCACAGAAATTACGAAACATGATTATCGACACAGACCTATAATAAATATAATTAAAATGCAAACATTGCTGAAAGAAGAGTTACATGAAAATGTGCACTACTAATTTACTATGTCTATGGTTGCTAGCTGTGTTTTCATAGAGAATTTAGTCTTTCTATATGAGAAAGACATTTTCCTACTCCAAAAACCAAACCCAGTTTTTTATGAAACCGAAATGGAATTCTGCAACTCGTTGTTAACGCTCTATCCACGTTGCTAGGGAAAATTATATTACATAATGTTCTAGGTCCCTGAAAGCTGAACCACGGAAACCACGGAAAAAGAACTATTATTTATACTACGACCGGTAAACGAAATTATTCCATTTCTCAATGTAGGTAAGTATCTAATACGTGGAAGTCCAAATGCAAATTTCCTTTTTGCACCGGCTAGGGTAAAACAATAAAGGTCTTCAACGAAACAAACAAGGGTTCAACCTAGTGTGGAGCACAGTGCCCCCCGAGTTTAGAACAAGTTAGCTTCGCCTAAACTCGATGTAATCTAGATTTAAGTTTTTCTGTGCCCAAATAAATTATTATTATTATTTGTATAACGAGTATAGTCGTATTATATGACTTTGGTCTGTATGTTTAATCTGTCAATATGAGAAGGTTCTGTGTTCGAATGTATGCTTATGTACTGTCATTTTCTTCATATGTTTCAGAAATTATACCACTATTCCACTTCCCACTAATATTATAAATGCGAAAGTTTGGATGGATGGATCTTTGTTATTCAATCACGCCAGAACGGCTGAACGGATATGGATGAAATTTGGCACAGAGATTGATTATGATCTCGAATAGCACATAGGCTACTTTTGACGGTCGCCGTGGCGCAGTGGTCAGTGTCAGTGACATGACTTCGGTGTCTCCGAGACCGTGGGTTGGAACCCGGCAGGGGCAAACATTTGTGCGATGAGTTTGTCCCGGGTCTAGGTTGTTTTTGTGTTGTGTGTGTCCATGCCTCCCGCAACACAGGGAATCCTAGTGCGGAGGTCTGAGTGTAATAAATAAAGAAAAATATAAAAAAATCCCGGAAAAACATAGTTCCAGCGGAATGATTGAGGTAGCGGGAAAACCATAATCCACGCGGGTGAAACCGCGGGGCGCCGCTAGTCCCACTAATATTATAAATGTGAAAGTTTTGATGGATAGATGGATGGATGTTTGTTACTCAATCACGCTCAAACTGCTGGACGGATATGGATGAAATTTGGTATATAGATACTTCAGGTCCCGGAATAACACATAGGCTACTTTTCATCATCATCATCATCATCATCAATCACCATCACGCGAGTTAAACCGCGGGGCGCAGTTAGTAATTATATAAATGTTTAAGTTTGGATGGATGGAAGTTTGTTACTCAATCACGCCAGAACGGCTGAACAGGTCTGGATGAAATTTGGCACAGAGATAGATTATAGTCTGAGACAGCACATAGGCATATTTTAATCATAACCATCAGCACTGTTTTTGGTCACTACGCGGGTAAAACCGCGGGGCGCAGCTAGTAAAAAATATTTTCTTTCTTTTGAAAGTTCCGTAGCAAGTTAAAATTAGATGACAGACAGTTGTAATAATAAGAAAATCGAGAAGAAATACTAAAAATTTGTCTATATTGAGTATGTTATATGCAGCAGTTTTATTATACCGTCCGTACTCGTCAGTTTAACATCGATATTAACGTCGTAACAATATTATACATATAAGTCTTCTATTCGACATAGATACGTGTACGCCGCGTTCAAAAACAATAAATTATCACGCATTAACATACCCAAAGAGGTATATACGATTTGTTTTATAGATGGATAAATAACTAACTAAAGTAGAACTTTATTGTACAGAATACATAAATAAACAATAATAAAAATAAAAAAGCCTCTTATTTCATGCACTTAAATATTCAATATTGACATTTTTTTAATTATTGAAGATGCGTGAAATTTTAATGAATTTAATTGTGTTCATAATTGTAAAATAAACTTAATAAAAATATGCATGAACCCCTAAAGTTGTGAGGGTGGAGGCCTCCTCCAGAGAACTCCAGTGATCTCGGTCATTGGCTTCTGTTTGCCAATACGTACATAATACATACAAAACAACATAAAATTTACAATAATATTTTAACCACTAAATAATTACGTACAATGGGTGCTCTTAAAACTAGGGAGAGATTTCTTCCAGACAACCTTTGTATTGAGAGAAATTATGGACATCATTTGAAAGTGATGTACTAATTCATATGTATATATAAGTACACAATATAAGCACAAACAAACATATATCATTATTAGATCGTCAGGGAACCGAATAACAGCATATCAAGATCTCATCAAATAATGTCAAGAGCGTTTTCACTGTTGTGTTGCATAGAATTTTATATTACAACTGATGTAATCTAAATTCTGACAAAACTTCATAGGCTTAGGAGAAATACAGTGTATTCGACTGAAATGAAATAGTACGAGTATAAAAAAATACAAATCCATGAAAGAAACGTTCTTCTCTTCTTCTCATTATTGGCCATGTGCGAATTTCGTATATGAATCAATAAAATTTACCAAATCCCTTTATTAGGATCAAATTAGTACAGCATAACATTATTTCATTTTTTATTTAACTTCACAACGCTTAAATACTAAATACTAACAACGAATTCTTTTTCATAACTAATTCGATGTGCTGGCCAAAAAATATACATATATATCATAATATATATATAATATACATAATAAATATATATCATACGATATTTATTCATCTTTTATCTATACATTTAACATTTAAAACAATGCTAGGTGTTTGACAATGTCAAAAATATATATGTAATAACGGTGTTGTTTTAAGACATATAACATTTGATTCAACTCCTTCACTATATTGATTTAATGCTTGAAACAAAAAAATCGTATAAACAAACTGTACCTACATGGAAAAAACTTATTTTTAAAGTCAAAATCCATTATATTCCATATATATAATAATATATGGATAGTAAGTATATTTCTATTGCTTCTTATTCTAAGAATTAGCGGGTCTGTGCACGGCTCTGCTCTTCCAAGGTAATCGCGCCTTTTTGGCAAAGTATCCTATTGCCCCCTGTGTTACAGATGTCCATGGCGACGGTGATCGCTTACCATCAGGCGGCCCTTCTGCTTGTTAGACACCTCATCATCATCATTATAATCATCTCAGCCATAGGACGTACACTGCTGGACATAAGCCTCCCCGATTGATTTCCACAAGAACCGGTTAGAAACGGCCGCATCCAGCCCTTGCCTGCGATCTTAGTCAGATCGTCTGTTCACCTGGTCGATGCAGCGAGATAAGCGAATAAGTTGAAAACCTTTGTATCTCCTTCGCGCTCAAACGGCTGTATCGATTTCGATGAAATTTCGTATAGATCTAGGTTAGAACGTGGAACAACTCATAAGCTACTTTTATCCCGGAAAAAGTAAAGTTCCCAAGGGATAATAACCTGGTCAGTGGCCGTCCTATGCTGCGCTTGCCAATCAGAGATACCTAATTCATGAAAAAATATATATATAAGCGCCTTAAAAGCCTTACCTCATGTATGTGCCCCAGCACCTCAGTCCGCGACATATCTTCCAGCTTGGTCTCGTTGACATCTATGATCTCATCGGCTACTTCAAGGTTGTCCAGGTGCCCGGCTGCTGGTGAACCTGGAATGGTATACAGCATTCATTAAGTGAGCAGAAATGAGTTACGTTAGTAGAAGCAGGAGGATTCACTGTGTGACAAAAATATAGTAAATTCTCCTTCACTCACGATTAATTAGATAATTTGAGTTATCAGTAGGATGGCAACGGCTAGTGGATTTCTTAAATGTCTTTACAGTAGCTGTAGTATTGTAATTAGTTATTCGTGTTTGCCGGTATCTAGAACTCGTACTCGTAAATAACTCGATATTTTAAGTTTTACATATTGTGAACAGAACGATGCAAAAAAATTTACATTTTTTTGCATCGTTCTGTTCACAATATGTAAACAAATGAAAAACGAAAACAAATGAATCCCTAAATTGGAGAAATAAATACACAAGTCCTAATTTGAAATAAATTTGAATTTGGAGGTACTAAATTTGAGATCAAAGTGGCCAGCTTGACAAAACGCCAATTTCATATTTCTTTATAGGGTTCTAAATTCCCTGTGCCCCGCATTTTCAATCACATTGTCTACGTTTCTCCCCATATGATTCCTCTGTTATGCCACAGGAATCATATATTTTTATTCGGAACAAGATTTGCATGTATGCTATTCCAGTCCAGACCTTATGGTCTGGACTGGAATAGGACTATCTGTAGGTATGTCAAATTACATTCAAACCCGTTCAGTTCTTCTGGCGTCATTGAGTAACAAATATCCATCAAAATTTTCACAGTATTTAGCGAGTTCATCATCATCATCATCATCATCTCAGCCATAGGACAGGACTATTGATTTCCAAAAGGACCAGTTGTAAGCGGCCCGCATCTCCTTGCCTGCTTTCTAAATCAGGTCGTCTATCGACCTGGTCGAAGGCCGCGCTTGCCAGGTCCATGGTTTCCATTCGAGAACCTTTTGACTCCAATGGTCATCTGCTGGATCCCTGGGGACCGAAATTTGGTGATTTCCAAAAGGACCGGATGGAAGCGGCTCGCGATCTTAGTCAGGTCATCTGTCTTCCTGGTCGGTGGCCGTACTATGCTGCGCTTGCCAGTCCGTGGTCGCCATTCGAGAACCTTTTGACCCAGACGGCCATCGGTTCTTCGAGCTATGTGCCCTGCCCACTGACACTTCAGATTGCTAGTCCGCTGGACTATGTCGGCGGCTTTTGTTCTTTTACGGATCTCCTCATTTCTGATTCGGTCGCGTAGAGAAAACCCGAGCATAGCCCTCTCCATAGCTCGTTGTGCGACTCTGAGCCTGCTCATAAGGCCCATAGCCTAGGGCTTTTAGCTACTTAAAACTTTTAAAATTCATATTATTTTAATATGGTTAGCCTAATATAACTAGGGTGTCTTTGTATGTATTATATGTAGAAAAAATATTGTCTACACATAGACAAAACCCCCAATAATATTATAAAGGAGAAGGTTTGTATGTACCTACGTATGTGTGTATGTTTGTTACTCCTTCACGCTCAAACGGCTACACCGATTTCGATGAAATTTATTTTTATATTTTCTTATTATCTGCCTAGTTTTCATCCCGAAAATAATTGCTGCTCCCGCGGGATAAGCGAATAAGTTGAAAACCTCTGTTACTCTTTCACGCTCAAGCGGCTCTACCTGTTTCGATGATATTTGGTATAGAGATAGGATAGACCGTGGAATAATACATAGGCTACTTTTATACGGGAAAAAGTAAAGTTCCCGTGGGATAATTAAGGCAGCGGGAAAACCGTAATCCACGCGGGTGAAACCGCGGGGCACAGTTAGTTTTTAATACTATTATTATTTAATAAGATATTCGACTTGGGACGTGTCATTGTAGTAATAACATTCACGCTCTTTACTTTGTGAACTCAAAATACTCTAAAATTAACTTGTGTAATATTGTGAAAACAGAATACGAGTATAGAGAGAGACTAACGACATAAAGTGCTTCTACGTATGTTAATAAACATAAAAAAAAAAATTAATTCTATTACAAATAAAATTTTAATATAACAACTCGAAATCTATGAACTGTATATGAAGCGTTTAAAATATTAATTTGAAAATAAAATAATTAAAATTTATATGGGTTCTGAGAGTTTTCTTTACAATGAAAATAATTATACAGTTCAGTCCACAGTTAATTATTGTATTAACAAACATTTAAAGTAATTAATTGAGAATCTCCTCCTACGTTACAAGCGGGTTGAAAATTAGTCATTTTCTATTAAAAGATTTGTCTTATTCCATCACTTACCTACTAGGTATTATCGGAACTGTAATCTAAAATTTTCTATTGGTATTAACACGAGTTGCTGAATCAATGAGTGAAATATTTGGGATGAAAATAAAACTTTTATTTGGCCAGAAAATAAAACTGACGTGGTTAGTGAATAAATTGGTACTTACTCTTACTGTATTGCTTTGACTATATTGACAGGCGTCAAAATATAAAATTAGAGGAAATTGAACAAAAGCTTGGCCTTGTTCCTAGAAGTACAGAACGGTTAAGTAAACATAAAAGGTACTTACCGTACAATTTAACTTTATTGTCTTTCGTTTGAACCACAATAATAACATATCCTTCGAGATCCACCGTTTTACATTTTACTGTAGTCATTTTGTCGATAGCATTGATCTGCGTTGTCGGGGCGTTAAATGTATTCATTTTCACTGATTGTATTTTCAACTTAAATTCTTAATGGTAAGATACTTTTATGATTGGTGAATGGGTACTATTGGTACGGCAATGTGTAGGTACTTGAATTCTGGCCAACGTTTACGCCAGCACCATTTGAGACAAAACTCACCACCGAATATGTTATTTCTACAGCACATTTTGTTAATTTTCCTCATCGCTATCAACTTAACCTGGAGATAACAAATCGGCCATCATTATATATAAATCCCACGCCAAATGATCGGTCACGGAGCGTACATTTAACTCAAATCAAATTTCTATTAAAAGCTTGTTAGAACTTATTTCTTCTGGATTTAAGCGTGATGATGAGGTAATAAAACGATCTGCTGTTCGTGTAGTTATCACTGTAAGATGTCACATTTATGATGTTTAGAGTCGAAACGACTAGTTTTTCACTCGACACATTAGCTTACACACATCTATTTGGATTATGTCATTTGGTAGTCTGGGTTTTGCGTATTTTTTGGTTTATAAGTCTTGTTTTTAAGGCGTATCAGCGTGTTTTTGAGGCTCAGAAGCGGGCCAACATCCGCGGGCTGGGTGGTCGCCGCGAATGGGTACGACTATCCCACTTTCGCGCGATCAATAATGCTCCCCTACCCAGCATCCCTTCATAACTCCCACAGATAACTAACTTTCTATTTCACTAGTTTTAAGATTTAGTTTTCTTTCAATTTGGTTCTGTTTATCGTATATTTAACAAAATAAAAAATATATAATCCAAAAATGTGGGTTATATTAAATTCAAGCAAAAATTACAGTCAGACAGGTCCCACCGAGATTTGAACTCGGATCGCTGGATTCAAAGTCCAGAGTGCTAACCATTACACCATGGGACCGCATGTCAGTCTTACCGAAATAAATGAATAAAAGTAATACAGTATAATATATTTAAAACTTAGGTTCTATACAATATTAAAATAACTAAGCATATTATTACTATGCTTTCTAGAAATACAATGATAAGTATATTCAACGTAATGATATTAATCTAAATATGTATAGAATCACGAAAATACGTAAGAACATGATGCCGGTATGATCAATACTAGATGGCGGTTTGAGACTAGTTTTGGAATACTTACCTATAACTACCAGTTTGTAATTAGCGCCATCTTCAATTTTATTATAGTACTATTATTATCATTATATCATTACTTTTAGAAAATCCGTTAGTTGGGCGATAGTAATAGTTGATTTAAATAAAATACTATGAGTCATTTACGTATTTCTAAAAATTGTTAACAATCTTAATGGAAAGTTTCTATACCACAGAAAAGAATTATTCTACCTTGCTGTTGTAGCAAATCTCAAGTGTTTTCATAGCAACACCAAATGTCAGTTTGTCACTGACTTCGCAACGGTATGGTTGTCATTTCGTCCGTCTATCAATTGCATGATAGATGAATGGGAAATAATTAACTTTATCGCAGCGAAGAATCCTCTCGCACTGTTCCGAAACATAAAGTCGTGCTTGATAATATAGTGGAGCGTTCCTAATATAGTATTCCTTTCGATACATCAGCGCCATGATCGATGTAAGAAACAAAGATGGCGGAATAATACGGTGATTCTAACCAAACGCGTTGTTTTGTCGCGGTGTGCGTTATGTGCGGTGGTGGGCGGCGGCTGCAGCAGTGTCGGGGTGCGTGAGAGAGGAGGAGCGGGGCGATGGGTGCGCGGCCGGGGTGATGCCGCCGCGGCCTGCGGCCGGCCGCGCGGCCATGGCGGCCGACGAGGAGCGCCCGCCGCTGACCCTCTCCACCGCCGTCTACGACTACATCGCGCAAGGAGAAGACGAGCTCTCGTTGCGCCGTGGAGAGATCATAGAGGTGCTGTCCAAAGACGCGAACATATCTGGAGATGATGGCTGGTGGACGGGGAAGATCGGTGACCGCGTTGGGATCTTCCCGGCTATGTACGTCACCGAAGAGGATCCGTTGGCTGTTGAGCCTCCCCGGGTCTCCTTCTCAGAACTGAAACTGGAAGAAGTGATTGGAGTTGGAGGTTTCGGGAAAGTGTACCGTGGGTATTGGGACAACGAAGTTGTAGCTGTGAAAGCGGCGCGCCAGGACGCCAACGAAGACATCGAAATGATAAAAGAAAGTGTGTTACAAGAAGCACGATTGTTCTGGGTGCTACAGCACGAAAACATAGTGTCGTTGAAAGGTGTTTGCCTCGAGGAGCCTAATCTGTGTCTGGTGATGGAGTATGCACGCGGTGGGCCCCTCAATCGTGTGCTGAGTGGCCGCAAGATCCGGCCAGATATATTGGTGGACTGGGCGATCCAAGTGGCTCAGGGAATGGCTTACTTGCACCGTGGAGCACCTATGTCTCTTATTCACAGGGACTTGAAGAGCTCAAATGGTAAGTTATTTTATTTTTTTATATAATCTAGTTACTACTACATACACACCTCACATATTTTACAGAAGTATGGCATGGGGGAGGCATATGTCTAGCAGTGAAAGTCCTAGGGCTGAGATCATGAAGCTACTAAAGTTGTCAATTGTCTAGACATATTAAGACAATCTTGCTCTATATTATATTTAGAGTTAATGGACAAGGTAATGACATGCTACAGCTGTCAATTGATTAATGTTGGTTTTCTTCAATTACATGCCAGGTCTTTACAGATACAAATAATACATTTATGTTTCTAAATGTTTTTAGCTCGCTATATTTCGGCACTGTTGCAAGATACATGATCACTCAAAAAACATCAAAAACCCACAATAAATATCCCATTCATTTATAAAGTCAATTATATTTAATTAAACATTATGATTACTTTGCACATGTATTCTCCACTGTTTTAAAATATTGTAGACTTCACTACTTGGTTTATGGCTTAAGCGGCTTGATGTCACAATTCTGTCAATATCTATACATACTAGTTTTGTAATTCTTGGGCAGTGCGTGTATCATGGAATCAGAAAAGAAGCAGAAAATATGTAATGAATTTATCTGTGTATTAAGCATAAAAAGGAAAATAATGCAACGGTAAACATTTTAAGAACATAAATACTATCGCTACATGACAAAATTTGGTCCCAAGTAGTACTGCTTATTATTATGTATTAGTACAGCAATCTAAGTCACACATCAGTCGTAACTTAATATGTCTTAGTAATAAGGGCTGGCCATTTACATTATCAAGGTACTGCACTACCAACTATGTATAGTGTTATCTTAAGGCAAGCCAAATAAAATTTAATGTCAACAAACTTGCCTTTAATTTTTATCAGAAAATCCTTGAAACACAAATGAAGACAAAGACCAAGGTCATATCCTGCCTTATCTATTCCAACACATAACATTCCAATACATGATAAGCATAGCCATACATCACTCACACAGTCATATGTACATATATTAGTCCTGATTTACAAGGCAGTAAATTCAAAAAGATACATTCTTTTTAACTTCTTTATGCAATGGAACATATTTCTTCTTTATATATACTATGGGCACTATATATAGACAATATTCAGGTATTTGATATCAGTTTCTCACCTGATGTTATGTCTTTAAATCACTTAGATGAAGACTGGCACAGTTTTGCGCTCATACAAATTTGTTGGTCTCATCCATAGAATGTCTACTGCTGGACATAAGCCCCTTTTTATGAACAACTTTCACTTGGCCAATATTCATTTTCCTTAATTATAGTTTATTTTTGTGTCAAAAAAGGAGACAACAATTTTTTGATTTAAAAACCAAAATACTACTTACATCCATTTAAAAATATAAACAAATACAAACATCCTTCTTTATAAATGTTGATTTAAAAATGGAACACACAAAATAGACAGCCACTCTGAGTGCCCGCCGAATTGTGCCCCCAATGATCGGCAGCCATTGTTGTTTACGAGTCCCCACTATACAGGTTAAATACAATTTTACTATGAAAATGGCTTACAGATTTCACTAGAATTACCTGATTTTGAGACTCAATTGGCTCTATGAAGCCATATTGATATATATTTTTTTATACTGCATAGATCTAGCGTTTGACCACTATCTCACGTGATGGTCAGTGAAGATGTGGTGGAGGATGATATGACTCAGTAATAAGGAATATTATGTGAAAACAGTATCCAATCATGTTCAGCAGTTCATAAGTTAAGGTAACAGTAGGCCTAGACAAAGTAACATTTGATGAGCGATAATGCTGAGAGAAAACTTAAAAAATGTATGAGATTGACACTTTAAAGCATTATATCACTTGATCAATTAGAACAAATATTCATCGTTAGGGGTTAGAGAAAGAGAATCGCTAAAGAGCAATACATCTTGTCTAGGCCCACAGAAGACAGACCGAAATAAACCTAAAAAAATATCTCTTGTTAATTATCCTTAGGAACCCTGATAGATTTCGTGAAAATATTTTATATTTACAGACTTACAGTTTTATTATAGCATAGATATAGGTATATATAAATAAGTAAAGCCGGTTAGAGAATGAGTTTGTTTGTTATCGGTACTGCTTTTATATAAATGCTCGAATTGAACAATTGGAAAGCTGATTCCTCTGCCCCAATGTGTGACTATAATATTAAGTTTGTTTAAAATGGACTGTATGTTGGCATTTTTCAGTCTAGTTACCTTATTTTGTTAAAAGAACATTTTGTTCTTTTTTTATCAAAATACCACATATGCAAACAGTTCATAAAGGTAAATTCTGGTATATATATACCAGAATTTACCTAATATTTATATTATATATATATATGATGTCCATATATAATATCTATGCAGCCTTTCCTATCTTCAGTAGGAACAGTACTGCAATGTACAGAACAGATGGTAAGTTATAAGTGATCTTAGGACATGAAATGGGTTTCCTCTAGTTTTTACACTAACATTTGTAAGTTATTGACTTTAAAAGGTCTCAGAATGATAAACATAAAATGGAAACAAGAGAAAACAAGTAAAAATAGAACCAAATGTTTAAAGTCCGTCTGCCAAGAGAACAGCTTTGACAGTTTCTGTTTGTATTGTTGTGGATTGAATATGAAGTGAAATATTAAATTAATAATAAATATTTGTGATATTTTTTTAGACATTTTATCCATGAAGGACAAAACATTATCTAATAAGAATTTCTATGTTACTACGAGAACTGTTACATAGTGTACTAATTGTTTAACCTAGTTGATCCCATAGGTAATTTTCACTGCAAGTGCTCCAAGTAATATTTCAATTTCACAAATCTAGGCCACCAAGGTGTGACCTGTACTTATCTTAAATTAAAGCCCTTATGCAAGCACAGAATATTGTTCCACCCACAAGTCTGTGTTGGTTATTCAGCCCACATACTTTTTTAGAGAGTGCCAATCACTATGACAAGCTTTGGTGTTATCGAAGTTGCTAATTTTCGTGTCAATCACTTAATACTACATTGTGTCTGTCATTAGTGTGTGTTACTAAGCATTTTGTATATCATGATATGGATGAAATAAGTAGTAAGGTAGGTTTTCTAGATTTATTTATTTTATCTAGTTTTCTGTGGTCCAGCAATCCACTTTATCCAGCAGACTATTGTACTTTTAAAATGTAGGATAGGCAGCATTCTAGCTTTAACCACCAACATATTCACTGTTTATCAAATGGAATACTGGTCAAAACGCAACCTAGACATAAACTTTCATTTTTGTCTGTAGATACTAGGCTAGCATAAAATATAGCAGTGTGCATTGAATATTTCTTCATTATTTGCATATGGCGCAGTAAAGTGGGTCACATGTATTGTCATAACAGGTGTTCTAGGGTCTGTGACCTCTTTTTGTTTAATTTACATGTTTCAGCAAGATATGTGCGCAGTTTATAGAACAGTAAATGTATCATTCTGCAAGTATGGTGTCATTATCAAACATATTATTTAAAAACAATTTCTTTTTTAACATCAGATATTATAGAATATAGATCTAGCCTTTGACCACTATGTCACTTGATAGTCAGTGTTCACATAAACACTGACTATCAAGTGAGATAGTGGTGAAACGCTAGATCTATAAAATATTTAAAACAGACGCCAAAAGATGTGAGCATAAGTATTGGACTATATGTCTAATTCTAATCTAGAAAAGAAATATATTTTTAAATAAATATTTACGTTATTGTTTCAATTATCTCTTATGGCGATAAATTGGCCTTCCTAGATAAAATATTTATGACACAAAAGATGGCTGGGAACGAACTAGTACACAGTACTTAAAGGTTCTTATACATATATGTACAATCAATTATAGTTACTAAGCGCTAATCTAAACTGAGCTTTTAACCCTCCTAAAATACGCGGACGTGTATTCAGGTATGAAAATGCCAATATCCTGTACCATCCCTTCATGGTAACGACAACGTACCCCTTTCTCATGCAATTCTTTAGAAATGGGGTGCCAACCAACCCTTTTACCATGGCATAACATGAACAGTGGTTCAACTTCATGGAAGCTACTCTACCTACCCGCTCGGATCCCATACAAACACTCGCGCACTCTAGTCCTGCGGATCTAGGAAACTCGACAGTCGAGGTAGCCTTCCCCTTCGTGAGAGCTCCGAATGGTAAGCTCTGCTTATTTAGCTTCTTTTAATTAGTTGACTGGCAATAGCGCTTATGATACATTTTAAATAGATTTTCATGAAATCTTTTGTTCGCGAATTGTTCTTTTGTGTGCACTTCACTAATCGATAATATCGTCAAACCATACCGGACCTATGGGGGAGGCATATGTCCAGCGGTGGACGTCCTATGGCTGATATGATGATGATACCGGACCTATGTGTGAATTAACTCGCTATGGTTCGTTGAACTTTGACGCGACAGCCTTAGGAGATATTTAAGTCTAAAAAGGATGTCATTTATAGCAACGCTTTAATTGTGTGCAGCTTTTTTTTAAAATGAAATCCGAGTCGTCCTCTCACAACAAAAACACACTTGAATTTTTGTGATACTGATAACCTATAATTCTCACGGGTTTCGATGGATTTGCATAGATAAATAGGAATAGATCCACTATTTTATATTTAGGAGTATAAACATTGGTGTGACGATTTATACGAATAGTATAATGATGTTAAATTTCCGCGATATAAAATTATTCCAGTTTAGGATGCAGAGAATGCAGGAAGCAGTGAACTTCTATTTCCACACGTGTGTGGCCTCTGCACGAGGTATCTTCACGACGTTGACTCGGCTAACGTCGCATCGGGACGTGAGTTACGCTCATCTCTCGCTTTGACGTTCGCCGGACTACTAAGTACCAAATATTACGTTTAAGGCGCTGTGAGTAGACAAAGCGCTATTTTTAAAAATGTATTTTAAGCCATGTGTAGAAGACAGAGCTTTGGTTTTTTCAGTTTTAGTATCTTTGGTTCAACATAAAGGAACAGTCAGGATTCAAAATCCGGTTAACTAAAATTTTCTCGATAGTTTTAATTTTTGAAAAATATGCTTTTCAAAAATTAAAACACGTATATCTTACAAAATAATATCAACATTCATATGAAACTTACTTTGTTTGATAGATAATGGCATTATCTAGGAACAATCAAGATTATTTTTTCAATATTCATTTCTGTTGATTTTATATGAATTTATTTCGTTAAATTCTTAGTGCCGCGCGGGATCACGTGATCTCAGCTGGCTTATCCGCGCTGCTCTCCACCCGCGCATTCCTCCCGTGACCACTGTCAACGTCGGACCTGTGCTTGCATCGCTCTGCCTCCTAATATTATTATTTTAACATCTGAATACAAGGGGCTCTAACATATCTGTCCAAAGAAAGAGCGCTCATGTAGTATAGATAGCTCCTGTTGTATCCCTACAGAGAGAACATTTACTATGTACCTTGCTTACGCCTGATAGAACACACAATCGAGCAATCGTTAGCCGAGTAGCGCCTGATTGCTTGTGTGAGCAACAATATGATACATTTATAAAATAGATACAATAAATAATATATGAATATTTACCAACGTTTTGTACGAAGGTGTATGATACAACTTTTTATTATATTTATTAGCCTGTTGTGAATAGTGCTCATCAGTGACCATATTTTTATACTTTATAATCTAGCGTTTGACAAAGTTATCTCACTTGGACAGTGACGATGTCATCGAATGTATAATCACGTTAGACCAAAAATGTTTACTGACCCTCAAGGCCTGCTGCATGAACACACTGTGCGTTTGTTGAGAGTTCTTCGAACTTGTGGGTGAAAGCGAGCCAGACAGGCACTTGAAAGTACCCTACCACCATCCTGGAAATTTGATGTCGGTGTTGCCTTCACAAAAGCCGTTCGCGTTTTTGAGGTTCAACGTAGAGGTAGACGGTCGCCGTGGCACAGTAGTTAGTGTCTTGACATGACTTCTGTGTCTCCGGGACCCTGGGTTCGAATCCCGGCAGGGGCAAACATTTGTGCGATGAGTGTAGATGTTTGTTTTGGGTCTTGGATGTTTGTGTGCTGTGATTATGTGTGGCCATGCCTCCCGCGATACAGGGAATCCTAGTGCGGGGGTCTGAGTGTGATAAAAAAAAAACCAGCGTCCGTCAGTTTGACAGCCGATGCTCCCACCGGCTAGGCTTGTCATTTAGTTGGCGTACTGAAAAGTAGTCATTTGAATAATCAAAAGGTTAAAAACTTTTGTGACATAAATTGTCACTTTTGTTGCAAGTGTTGTTTCCTTCCAATCCCGTACCCACTTCCGTAACAATACCATACACATGCATACGAATGTGTCATGTCATAAATAAACGTATTTTTCTTTCTTTCTAATCGTAAACGAACAAATAATATTTAAAATAGACCGAAAAATGGAACCAATATGATAGTTCAAAAGTAACTGATATCAAAATATTGTGCTCATGGTACCGACTTCGACAAGTTATTTCATACTTTTGAGTGTTGAAGTCGGTTCCATTATTTGGTACAAAAAATTTTTTCACTCTTTTTCTTGACCTTTGTTACTCATGGGATCAATTGTTATTGTGGTGTAGGTATGGTCACCGATGTTTTCACACACTACTATAATATCGTCTAGGTATAAGCACGCATTTTTCAGTTTTTGGAGTGTACCTAACTCAAAGAGTGCTTGTCCGATTTTGATGAAATTTAAATGGGACCACACCAGCAGTTGGGAAGCACCAGCTTTCAAATAAAAAAAATTGGTTGTCTGTAAAGTCGGTTTACGGACGATAGATTTACGTGATAACGTCATAATCATTTATGACTTCGACTTCGACTTCGACTTCTGACTTCTGACTTCTGACTTCTGACTTTTGACTTTTGACTTTTTACTTTTTACTTTTGACTTTTGACGGAAACGGAAAGGGAACGCTACACGGAACGTTACTATTTTTCATTTTGGCATTCATCAATTTATAAAACGTTATCACGTAAAAAAACCATAAAAAATGTTGACGTGATAACGTTTTATAAATTGATGAATGCCAAAATGAAAAATAGTAACGTTCCGCGTAACGGCGAATGGTCAATGGTCAATGGTCAATGGTCAATGGTCAATGGTCAATGGTCAATGGTCAATGTCGATGTCGATGTCAATGTCAATGTCAATGTCAAAGTCATACATGATTATGTCGTTATCACGTAAATCTATCGTCCGTAAACCCACTTTACAGACAACCAATTTTTATTTTTTACCAAAAAATGGAACCGACTTCAACACTCAAAAGTATGATATAACTTATTGAAGTCGGTACCATGATAGTTCAAAAGTAACTGATATCAAAATATTGTGCTCATGGTACCGACTTCGACAAGTTATTTATTTATTTGAACCCCAACATAATGTACACTGATACAAGAAACTAAAATAATGCTATAGTAAAACAAATGCTAAGTGTCACTATAATTATAGGGGAAGACAGCTTGCGTAGAAACGTGAGCGAGCAGTATCTAGCCTACTATTGATGGCCACTGCCACAATGTGGAGTAACATTTAAAAGGATGGCCATCAATTTACAATACAAAAAGAATAAAATTTATATTATTACAATATTTGAAAAGCAGTAGTTAAAGGTACAAAAAAGAAATCAGGATTGTTGGATCGCTAATTTAAATTTGCCAAAAGATTCAGTAAATAAGTCCATATTTATATATTTATATATCCATTATTTCATACTTTTGAGTGTTGAAGTCGGTTCCATTATTTAGTAAAAAAATTTTTTCATGGGATCAATTGTCATAGTTTTGTAGGTATGTTCACCAATGTCTTCACCTGCTACTATAATATCGTGTAGGTATAAGCTCGCATTTTTCAGTTTTGACTTGTAACTCAAAAAGTACTCACCCGATTTTAAGGAAATTTAAATGAGACCGGGAAGCACGAGATTTCAAATAAAAAAAAAAACGATCTAAATCGGTTCACTCTGTCGGAAGTTATGCGGTAACAAACACAAAAAAATAAAAATAAAAAAAACATACGGGTCGAATTGAGAACCTGCTCCTTTTTTTGAAGTCGGTTAAAAATCGGTTCACCTAGTCGGAAGTTATGCGGTAACAAACACAAATAAAAAAAATAAAAAACATACGGGTCGTTTTGAGAACCTCCTTTTTTTGAAGTCGGTTAAAAATCGGTTCACCCAGTCGGAAGATATACGGTAACAAACACAAATTAAAAAAAAAAAACATACGGGTCGAATTGAGAACCTGCTCCTTTTTTTGAAGTCGGTTAAAAATCGGTTCACCCAGTCGGAAGTTATGCGGTAACAAACACAAATAAAAAAAAATCATACGGGTCGAATTGAGAACCTGCTCCTTTTTTTGAAGTCGGTTAAAAATCCGTTCACCCAGTCGGAAGTTATGTGGTAACAAACACAAATAAAAAACAAAAAAAAAAACATACGGGTCGAATTGAGAACCTGCTCCTTTTTTTGAAGTCGGTTAAAAATCGGTTCACCCAGTCGGAAGTTATGCGGTAACAAACACAAATAAAAAAAAAGCATACGGGTCGAATTGAGAACCTGCTCCTTTTTTTGAAGTCGGTTAAAAATCCGTTCACCCAGTCGGAAGTTATGTGGTAACAAACACAAATAAAAAAAAATAAAAAAACATACGGGTCGTTTTGAGAACCTCCTTTTTTTGAAGTCGGTTAAAAATCGGTTCACCCAGTCGGAAGTTATGCGGTAACAAACACAAATAAAAAAAAACAAAAAAACATACGGGTCGAATTGCGAACCTCCTCCTTTTTTTGAAGTTGGTTAAAAATCAGCCCATTGCGAGTCTAACTGGCGCTACGAATTTTGAACAGAGGGCCAAATGCATTCGTACATAGCTCTTTCTCGAGCCGATGAAATTTCGTTCTCGTTGTTCATATGATTAAATCCAATGACTATGAAACCTGTTGGCTAACGGTACACCTTGCGAAAACGTGTCGTGCAAATCGAGAACGCTGCGCTACGATGTCTTTCGCCCCATCCTGTTCTGGTATGCGTAATTTTATATCGCTCTATCTCGTTTCCTCACCCTATTTTAACGCTTGTAGAATGTTACTTTGTCTACGGGGGCAAAAATTCGACGGCTCGGTTATTATCTCGGTGGCGTACCGCGGAGAGCTCGGACTGCAATTCTGCCGGCCACGAGTTCAATCCCCAATATCGCCGAATCACTTTTTAAGCGTTTTGGGGTTCGGTGGAAGGTTCTGAATACAGAAAGAACATTATTCACGAATGGAAGAGTATAGAAAATTCTAGATAAGAGAGATCCTCGATCCACGGAACTCTCTCGAACTCTGTACGTGGTAAGTCGAGTGAATAAATCGTCACTTTCGTTGCAAGTGTTGTTTCCTTCCAATCCCGTACCCACTTCCGTAGGTACCAATACTAAATATACCTTCTTATCGTTCAAAGCATATGGCGTGTAGCACTGCAACTGTTTGTTGCAGTTTCGTTTTTATCAATGAACGCATAGATTATGCACATGATGATGAATGTAACGATTTTCTAGATATCGAAAGTTGTTACCTACTTTGCGGACTCAAGCAGTTATTTTGAACAATTATTACTTTTTGCTATATATATATATATATAAATAGCGCTACGCTGCTATATATATGCTATATATATATATATATAGCAAAAAGTAGTTATATATTATATATGTATGTTAATAAATATATAATATACGTAAATAAATCCTACTAATATAAATGCGAAAGTTTCTGAGTATGAATGTATGGATGAATGGATGTTTGTTCCTCTTTCACGCAAAGACTACTGAACGGATTTTGATGAACTTTGGAACATAGATAGTTTATACCCTGGATTCACAAAAAGGTTTATTGACGTGATAACGTTTTATAAATTGATGAATTATACCAGCAACACTCATGAAAAATAGTAACGTTCCGCGTAACGTTCCACCTGAGTTTTGTATTACATAAAATAATCAAAGTCAAAGTCAAAGTCAAGGTCAAAGTCAAAGTCAAAGTCAGGCAAAGTCAAAGTCATAAATGATTATGACGTTATCACGTAAATCTATCGTCCGTAAACCGACTTTACAGACAACCAATTTTTTGACGTGATAACGTTTTATAAATTGATGAATGCCAAAATGAAAAATAGTAACGGTAACATTCCGCGTAACGTTCCACCTGAGTTTTATCTAGATCTAGATAATATAATCAAAGTCAAAGTCAAGGTCAAAGTCAAAGTCAAAGTCAAAGTCAAAGTCAAAAGTCAAAAGTCAAAAGTCAAAAGTCAAGCAAAAGTCAAAAGTCAAAAGTCAAGCAAAAGTCAAACGTCAAAAGTCAAAAGTCTAAAGTCTAAAGTCTAAAGTCTAAAGTCTAAAGTCAAAAGTCAAAAGTCAAAAGTCCAAAGTCCAAAGTCCAAAGTCCAAAGTCCAAAGTCCGTAGTCCAAAGTCAAAAGTCAAAAGTCAAAAGTCAAAAGTCAAAAGTCAAAAGTCCAAAGTCCAAAGTCCAAAGTCCAGTCCAAAGTCCAAAGTCCAAAGTCCAAAGTCCAAAGTCCAAAGTCCAAAGTCCAAAGTCCAAAGTCCAAAGTCCAAAGTCAAAAGTCAAAAGTCAAAAGTCACTGTCACTGTCACTGTCACTGTCAATGTCAATGTCAATGTCACTGTCACTGTCACTGTCAATGTCAATGTCAATGTCAATGTCAAAGTCAAAGTCAAAGTCAAAACTCAAAGTCAAAGTCAAAGTCAGTCAAAGTCATACATGATTATGTCGTTATCACGTAAATCTATCGTCCGTAAACCGACTTTACAGACAACCAATTTTTTTTATCATCATCATCATCATCATCATCATAGTCTTTCATCACCGGACCAAAAAACGGATTTTGGTGAAATTGTGTAAGTAGATACTTCAGGTCCGGGAGTGACACATATGCTACTTTCATCATCATCATCGTTATCATTCATCGCCACGACGGATTTGTATGAAATTTGAAACGAAAATAGCCTCTACCCTGGATTAACACATAGGCTTATTTTTATCATCACCATCATCACCGTTGTTATCACCAGGCGGGTAAAACGGATTTGGGTGAAATTTTGTAAGTATTTATGGCTCATCGGCTATAGAGGGCTATTCTGTGGACTCAAGAAACTGAATGTAATATATATGTCAATAAAAATATTTTGTATTTTTATTCTCGGGGCTTATTTACGAGACCAAATCATAAATGAGGAGATCCCTAGAAGAACTGAAGTCACCGACATAGCCCAGTGGATCAGCAAGTTGAAGTGGCAGTGGGCAGGCAAATATCTCTAATAACCGATGGCCGCTGGGGTCGAAAGGTTCTCGAGTGGAGACCGCGAATAGGCAAGTGCAGCATTGGATATCCACCACAAGGTGGACAGGCGACATGACCAAGATCGCAGAAAGGGGGCTGGATGCATGCCGCTTTCCACCGGTCTCTGTGGCGATCTATTATATATTTACGTATATTATCTATTATGGCTGATTGACGGTTACCGTGGCTCAGTGGTCAGTGATATGACTTCTGTGTTTTCGGGAACCTGGGTTCGAATCCTGGCAGGGGCAAACATTTGTGTGATGAGTGTACGTGTTTGTTTCGGGTCTTGAATGTTTGTGTGTCTATGCCTCCCGCGACACAGGAAATTCTAGTGCGGGGATTTGGTATGATTAGAAGAAAAAATAATTATGATGATAATGACATAAAACGAGATAGTGGTCAAACGCTAGATCTATACACCACCATGGGATTTGAACCACGGAACTGCTAGTCTAGTCTGTGACGTCTTCTCCTCAACCTATAGTAGAATATTACGTTGAAATTTAGAAAGACTTATGAAAAACAATATTTTATGGTATAGAAGATATGATTTTATTGTGTACATTGTGAACTTATTTAGGTATATTTTGGTTCGATAAACCTTACTTATGCAACACATGTACAGTACTAGTATGTATTTTAAATTAGAGTAATACAAAGTACTAGTGTTCGGAGATTTCTTTCTTCGATAATGTTCCGTTTAGACATTAACTTAGTTACAGTCAAATGGTCCTTTTGAAGAAGTAAAATCAGGATACATATTAGGCCATACAAGAAGCCACGAGGGGATCAGCTAGTCTAAACAGACTATGTTTAAAGCCACTCAGATGTTCATTAGCGCCTACCAAAATATGTGGAGCTATATTTTGACAACAGCTTGTTACCAGGCGTTAAATATTACTCTCTCTTGGAGCCGTGCGTGCGTACGGCGCGGGGCCGGCGGCGTGGGGCGCTTCGGTGCGCCGCTTCCGCTACTGTCCTGCTCTAACGCGCGTAAAATACCTAAACATTTGGTAAAAGCACGCCTTAAATAACTTTTATACCGATTTCTTCAAAGTGACGCCTGAATCTACAAACTTTTCGTTCGAGACATACTACTGTTATCTTTTTACTATGCCTCTACACTCACCTATAGCAATCTGGTAAAAGCATCCTGTCGTCTTTCTTGAAATTTCATTCGCTACGTCGTCGTTGAATATGTACAGTTAAATTGTAAAGTTTTCGCCTAGGAATCGAGGAACGAAGAATCACTCCGAGTCCGCTAAAAACCCTAAGTTATCACCAGATTACTAATGTTACTAGTAGAAGTTTGTCCCGTTCGTTTATATAAATACATATTAGGGATAAGAATGTATAAAGTCATAAAATAATGAACCAATTTACTTATGTACGTATTATCGGGAATTACTAACGTAATAAGTCAGAGGGTTCCGACTATAGTTTCAACCACATTCGGTGGTCTTTTCAAGGAGAATACGGGGCGCTCGCGGGCGCGGTCGCGGTTACGTGAGTGATTCCCGTCTTTTATACATACATAATGTGTCAAAACCACATCGGTTTTAATAACAAAATAAACCAATTAATATATGGCTCATAATATGTCATGATTTTTTTTTCTAAATTTCAAGATATTGAAAATAACCTAGCCTATGAATTAAGACTATAGCTAGTAAACTTATTTTCAGTTAGATTATTTTATATTCATAAAATAATTTTGATCAACATTTCAAATACATCAAAAGCGTCTTGATATGTAGCGGCGAAGAACACAGAAACTATCACCTTATTAGCGAGCTAACATCCGCACACTAACGCCTTCCGGATCTGACTACTTCCTGCCATAAATGGCTGTTGCTGTACGTACACACATAGTTTTGAACGGTTTCGTAAACGTAGACGCAGCAGAGACTTTGGGCACATCAAACTAATCCATAGTTTTGAACGATTTCATAATCGTAGCCAGCGGAGACTTTGGGCACATCAAACTAATCCATAGTTTTGAACGATTTCGTAATCGTAGCCAGCAGAGACTTTGGGCACATCAAAGTAATACATAGTTTTGAATGATTTCGTAATCGTAGCCAGCAGAGACTTTGGGCACATCAAATTAATACATAGTTTTGAATGATTTCGTAATCGTAGCCAGCAGAGACTTTGGGCACATCAAAGTAATACATAGTTTTGAATGATTTCGTAATCGTAACCAGCAGAGACTTTGGGCACATCAAAGTAATACATAGTTTTGAATGATTTCGTAATCGTAGCCAGCAGAGACTTTGGGCACATCAAAGTAATACATAGTTTTGAACGACTTCGTAATCGTAGCCGCAGAGACTTTGGGCACATCAAACTATCATGAATACATAGATAGATGATTTACTAGCTGCGCCCCGCGGTGCAATTACGTGGATTTCACGATTTGTCCGTGTCTTTCCGTCATCTCAAGAATAGACCATATCCGTAAAGATAGTACATCAATAGTCCTTATTTTCGGGGGAAAAGTAGCCTATGTGTTATTCCAGCTCATTCATTCAATTTTGTATAAATCCGTTCAGCCGTATTAGCGTGTAGCAGTTACAAACAAACGACAGACAAACTTTCGCTTTTTAAATAATATTAATGTGATTACTTTTAAGAGTCAATAATTTCAGTTAACCATAAATATAGAAAATGTTTATTTTATTGTAGTTTATTTAAAACTTTATTTATGTATTGATATGACTACACGATAGTCTGCCTGCATATAACTTGAATATATATATTCCATTTTCTTTATTTTTCTTCAGTTTTTATGCTTCTAACTGTCAAAGAAAACGAAAGTTTTTTTCGCCTTTTGCTGTTTTTATTAGCCTTCCGAGAGCATTATTTCAGTTTAACCTAAAGTTATGTGTATTGTAAGAGTAACAGGAGAACGTTACACTATCACTTTATCTCAATAACTGCGTTTTTTGATGTAAGAGTAAGGTAGGTGACACATAAGTCGTCATTCATACCTTAAATAATAAATATGCACGCGGTGGCCCTCGGGTATATGCAGTATAATATGCCTATTCACGTTCATACTCGAAAACAACAACTCTCAACTCAAGGTAAGACTTTAAAGCCTACAAGTACCATGTATATAGTCACAAAATTATCGGTTTTTACCGTTGGGAAGAGTGTGCTCTGGAGCTACATGATTTCATTTCTTCTACCCCATTCCATCTATGAACGACCAGACGGACGGCATGACATCCGTACTTAATATACGTTCCGACTTGTCGCACGAAGCTATTTGCTTCCACATTAATTGTGCGTCGACCTGAGTGGTAGGTATTAATTGATTAAGCTTGTGTTTCCTTATCCATAGAGACAATCTGGTGGCTAGTATCGAGTACTGAGTAAACAGACATCTTCTTGGCAGACGGTATCTATCGTTAACCGTTTTATCACTAATTAAAATAAGTTGAGATAGTTGTCTAACGCATGTCTATTTAATAACCAATTTCGATGCGTGCTCGAGCTACAGTACATACTGTCAATGTTGGCATCTTATATACGGTCATAAATAAGCTCTTTTTAACCGACTTACAAAAAGGAGGACGTTCTCAATTCGACCCGTGGTAAATTAATGTTTGTTACACTTGAACTTTCGACTGGGTGAACCGATTTTGATGGCTCTTTTTTTATTAGAAATTTTATCAAAATCGGTCGAGCAGTTTTTGCGCATACGTGGATTACATTATAGTTGCGGGTGAAGAAATCGGTGAACATACACAAAGACAATTTATCCCGTGAGTAGCAAAGGTCACTAAAGGTGTGTAATTACACATTTACCCAAAAATGGAACTGATCATATATTATCTTTATATGACGAATGCTAATTAAATTTATATGGGACCGATATAAAAGTATATCCTTTGTTGGATGTATGTATCCACATATCCTTTCGAATAGGAAATAATTCAAATCGATTCATCGATGATTGAGTTCTGAGGTATCAAACAAAACGACAACCAAAATGAGAGCCTTATCCGTTTTTGGAAGTCAGTTGGAAATGCTTGGAATACTCCACCTGTGCAGTCACCACATTAACTTTATCAGGTTATACATAAGTATGCGTAATCTGTTAAAGTTATTATGAACTGTAACGTATGTATAATAATATGTGTAGGATGGTCGTTGTTCCTCAGTGATCTATTAGTGACATCGACTTAGATCCGCGACCTTGGGGTCGAATCCCGGCTGGGGAAAAAATGTCAGTAATGTGCATAGATTTTTGCTCTCGGGTCTTGGATGTGTCCATGCCTCACGCGATACAGGGTAAACTAGTGCAGGGGTGTCTGTGTGAATTAAAAAAAGAAAATGAACACATGTTTCACAATGTGTTCATTATTTAATACTAAGAGCGCCCCGAGGTTTCACCCGCGCGATTTAGGGTTTTCTCGCTACCTAAATTATCCCACGGGAACCATACTTTTTCCGGGATGAAAAGTAGCATATGTGTTAATCCAGGGTCTAAACTATCGCCATACCAAATTTCATCGTAATCGGTGCAGCCGTTTGAGCGTGAAGGAGTAAAATACATGCACACAAACTTTCGCCTTTATTAAATAATTATTAGTAGGTAGAATGGCCCCGATTTTTCTACCGCTTTTCGGTATTGCTCTATTTATTTTGAAGCACAGTGTTCGTCTGAATATTTTAGCTTTATTGACGTTCGTAAGTGCGTAATGTAATTTTCTTTTTGTTGAGAAAACATCTGTCTTGAATTCAGATTCAATAAAAATGTTTTTTTTTTTTAAATTATCGTGATATTCCTCTATCATTGTAATCTAAGAAAAGGCTAAAACTTACCATTACTTCTTTGATCTTATTAAACCATTCCAAATTTTCAAATTATCGCGTTGCGTGAACGTAAGTCATTTGTTAAAAAATCTGTATAAAAAACAAACATGATGCGTGAAATCGAACGCGTTGTAACTTTGTCTCGTACTTAATTCACGATTGCTACGAGTTCTCGGCACCGTTGTTCCAACGGTCCATAATTATTACTCATCTTCACTTTTTGACACTAATGATTCGATACCCCTTATTGGAAACAATTATACAGCGATTTTTCCTTTTTTGGCGTTTTTTGTAAGTTGACACATTCTCAAGTTTTCTGTAGATGAAGCGTGTGTTTTGTGTTTATTTTTCAAATATTATAAGCTTGCGTTAGGGCACTGTATCACCTGATGTGAAGTGATGACGCGATCTGAGATGTAGCACGCTAGCATGGAAGTTACCTCTTCACTCGTGACTTGAGTCGTCAAGTTATGTGGAGTGATGACGTCAAGTCTTCACTTGACTTTCAGGATTGTCAAACGCAAGCTTTATAATAAGTAAAAAAAAAAAAAAAAAAATGTACGTGTATCGGGAAACACGGGCTTTGGCACCGAGTTTCATTCTTTAGCAGTAAGCACTAAGAAAGTGGAGGTTTATTGCTTACGTCCGTAGCTGCTAGTTTTCTGGATCTCCCTGTGACACACGTAACTCGACCCGTACGAGCAATTCTTGTCTATTTTAATTTATTGGTATGTTGAGAGATTTGGATAAAAGCGCTTTTTTTTTGAGAAAAGTGTATTCATTCCATGATCCAATATTGTTATCTCGTAACGTAGACTCGTATACTCGAACTGGTAACTGGTTCTTTTTAATTTCAAATTAAAATTATTATTAGATTGTTGCCCCATAAATTAAGTGTTTTTAAAATGACTCAGAAACCTATTTCATTCAAAAGGCGATTACTTCCAAATAGATTTTACGAGTACATAATTTTCATGAAAATCAGTTAAGTTTTACATTTTATTAGGTATCTATATAGGTACTAATATTATAAACAGGAAATATATGATTGTTTGTTTAGTTTGCATTGAATAGGCTCCGAAACCACTAAACCGATTTGAAAAATTATTTCACTGTTGTGAAGCTACACTATCCCCGGGCGATATAGGCTATTTATACTTTCAAAAAAAACTAAGGATCCTTATAATTTTTAATTTTTTAACACGTGTGAAGTCGGGGCCTATAGGTAGTTATATACATAATAATTAATTGTAGAAAATGTTTCAAATTTTCCACGCATACGTAACAAAAGTCGATTTGTATAATTTTTACATTTATACTTCAATACTACCTACTTAAGAGTTTTTAGATAGCTTAAAAATAGTAATTTATTCTTATCTCTATTAATAACAGTCTTATATATTATTTAGTTTGAATTTGACCACTAACATAAGACACACTAGTAACTTATCCTCCCCCTCGCGTCGTTCTCAATGCTGAGAGTCGTGACCTCGCCCATGGGTCACTTTCCTACGGACGATACTTCGTCATCCAGATCTGTCTTCAGCAGTGTGCTTGGCTCCGTGCATGTAAAGTGTTGATACTATTGACATATATATCAGGCTTTAAAATATCATGTACTTATCAAAAACAAAAAATCATGTCTTAGACATTACCTTATTATTGGGTTCGACGTCATTGAGCGTCGCATAGGTCTTAGAAACCCGCACTCTGCGGTTTCCGACAAAACAGGAAAAGTTCAGTAGGCAGTGTAGACACCTGCCTATTTTGTACATATATTACACAAATAGCATGTGTAACGAGTGACATATATGTAAAAACAAATGCCGTTTTGCGCTAATGATTCGCCTTATTAATGTATTCTCTTAGACATTTAAAAAGATCACCTGATGTGTTTGGAACTGTACTAGAATTTATCGATGGACTTGAGTATATCAATATCAGTGTTGCCTGATGATAACAAAATGTCTGTAAACCAAGTTCTCATAATAAAATATTTCATAAAAGATTGAGTGTGTGGTGGTGGGGCATTTTCTACATCCCGCAGCATCAACTATGATAGTGGTGAAAACTATCAATTATAAAAAACTTTAATGTAAAGGAAACTTCAGATTTAGCGCATAATTGGTTATATCTTCACCGATTAAATTGATTAACCGAGCGAGCTAAGACTCCATTAATTGCCTTATTTGTAAAATCTAGCGGCGCGCAGGCGTTGAAGTCGTAAGATAACTAGGTGCTGCCATTCGACTTTCGTTTTAACGTGGGAACTTCAAAGGCAGAATTGTAGAGTTTACAACAATTACGCCAATTAAATCATCGTCATCACGTTAAAGATGATGAGAAGTTGACCACTGCTAGGCATATTTGCCTCTTCCGTGGATATCCAAAAGTATTGCCCTTATATTCATTAGCCCTAGAAGACAAAGTAATATTCTACAAGCGTTAAAGCTGAGAGAAAACAAAAATGTATGAGATTGACACTTCAAGGCGATATACAGGATGGGGCAAATTTTTGGCCCCTTCAGGGTAGCTACCTTTTCTTTTGTAGTTAGAAGGTTTTTTTCTTAGGACCCTTCTATTTTATTTTGAAGAAAAATATATGTATTGCCATTTTTAGTTTTTTGAAAATAAGTTAGGTTCTCCCAAAAAATGACTGAAAGGGCCAAAAATTTGCCCCATCCTGTATATCACGTGATTAACGAGAACAAATATTCATCGTTAGCGGCTTAGAATAAGCGTTGTCATTCTAAGGTTAGCGGCTAGAGAAATGGAAACAACGCATCTTGTCTAGGCTTCACAGCTTCCATCTCTCCACCTACTTACTGCGTTGCGCAGAATAAATCATGTAAAACCGCCATATGCGCCATCCAAATGATCCGAGGATTTCGCATAAATCTAGATTTAAATCTCAAGTTTGCAGGCAAAAACTGTGATTTGATCCGAGATTCTCTGATCATTTGGTTGGTGCAAGACGGCCTAATACTGTTTCTTGTTATTAATTAGCAAATGTTTTTGTTGTAATAAAACACCAATCGAAAAAAGAAAATAAAATATATACCTACTTATGCAGATAATATGATGCTAATATGAATTTAAATTAACTACATTAAAACTTTATAAATGAAGCGTGAAGAGAATTCATGTTTTATTTTTTTAAATAGGTGTATTACAAAAATGAGACATGAATTCAAAAAGTTTAATTAGTTAAAAGTTTTATTAGGTTACATAAATACTAGATCTTATAGCCTCCGACAGCAAAGAACGTCACTGATCCCTCTGTAGCGCGGTCTGTTTCCAGTCAGTAATTTTTTCATTTTTCAAAAATCGACGTGATGCTACACGCAAGCGTTTTGGATACACAAAGCTAATAATTTCTTATAATTATTTTAAACTACAAATCTAATTGTAAGAAATTGCGATTATTATCGCAACAAAAATTAAACTTACTAATCATACCATCCGTTTAAAATAAAATTATTATTTTACTAGTAACAGAGGTAATGTAATTCCAGTTATTTGCAATAGGGTTGTATTTGGATCAGGCTGAACAACCCCACAGATTGCCTGTTAGATATCCCGTACATGCATTTAAAACACTACTGGCAGCTGTCGGTCGTTTCGAATGCCAGTCTGCATGTTTCCTGTTATCAGCTGCATTCTATCGATTGAACTCGATACACGGTTGCGCTAATCCGAAACACGAAAGTTTCCATTATTTCACTTTCACGTTGTTGAAGTTTAATCAATTCGGCTGGGTTGTAATTGAGAGCCCGCAGATCACAGAGGCGCAGCCTAGGATCCTACCTTAAGCTTTCGGTGATACCGATATGAGGATTCATAAGAACGGACTGTAGTCTGATCAAAATTATGTTTCCGTCCCTGGATGAATCATTAAAATCGGTTTATCACATTTATTTTTCATTTGCTTCCACTTTCTGCCAAGGAATGCGTACTGCCAAGGAATGGAATTCGTTGCCCGAGTCATGTGTTTCCCGATATGTACAATCCTGGAGTCTTCAAGTCGCGAGTGAATAGGTACCTTCCAGGTTTGCGTGCTAAATCCTAGACAACGTCATCACTTAACATCAGGTGAGACAGTTGTCAAACGCAAACCTATAATATTAAAAATAAATATGTTTAAAAGTTACACAAATACACATTTGATTTCAGAACCGCACCATTTTTTGTGAAGTTAGCTAAGAAAAGATGGGAGGCAAACTTTTGACTTTTTCTTTTAAAGCTTATTTCACGTGACATTGTCTAAATGCAAAATACAAAAAATATCGTATCGAATTCAAATGATGTACCTACCTACTATCAAAACTTTATTGATATGTCATGGTGTGATGAGCTCTTTCCAGCTAAGACAATGCATGATTGATCGATATTATATAATCGGGAAAGTGGGAAGGGCTCTTCGATTTCCATTTGTAGAAGAGCGATGGGGAATCGAGTGCGAGGGACTTCTATTTTGATAATGGGATAGTGAGTGTCTGCAATGCGGAGTTTCCGATCTATTAAACAAAGGTTGCGGAGTTTGAATTGGATATGGAGTATTCTAGTATTCATTAACGGTACAGACCTTAGTTTTCTTGAATGGCGCTAGATCTATAAAGTTGGCTGGCTCTCAAGGACAGCTTCCCGTGAACACAGTGTGTTTGGTGGTATATTTTGAAACTTGATTGTAGCTATGTTGATGTCCAGGTGGTTATAGGGTACATTCCAGCAGCTGGAGTGTACCCTATATAATCACCATGATGTTGATTAGATAACGTTCTTTCCTACGTCGAAAGCTCAAGCCAGTGTTGGGATAGTATATAGAGGATCAGGTTGACAGCCTACGCTCACACCGCTAAGCCATCGTGCTTCTTAATGACCCTTTCGTACCACCCACCGCAATTAAGAGTTCTTTAAGATCGTAATCAATAATGTATACCCTTAAAAACTATTTACTGTAGAACTCTATTGTCTGCAGTGACGGGTCATTCTAATAATTTGAGCAATAAACAGATAAAGAACTACCGTACATAGTTTTGGTTAGAGAGAAGACCATGAGTGGACATCCAATCAACATCCATGGAATGTTTGGTGTTACTAGAATGGATAAGATAAGGAATGAGCATATGAGTGAAAGTACCATTAGTGAATGAAAAATTTAAATCCACAGATTGGTCAAGGTCATTGTTCAAGGTATTAGGAGAAATTGAAAAATAACGAAATAAGTATTTTGCTTGAGTATGGATGGCTATAGAGATATTATGTAATAAATGACTGTGTTTAAGGTAACAAACAAAAAAATACTATCTTCTTTTTTAAAATCGGACGAAAACTCAGTTGACTTGTCAAAAAGTTTATCAAAATTAAATCGACGTTAACCGCTACAAAAACGGAGAATAACAATATCGTCGAGTGTTATTTCACCTGGCTCGCTGCCATTGAATCAGTAATGCGAGTATCAAGCAGTAGTGTCACCCGAGACGTCGTCGTTTGTCTTGCGCACGCGCCTCTCTGTTGACACACTTCGCAGGGATCGTGTTATTGTAACATCGCATTGATAATACAGATGTCCTGCCAGTACAACTACGTATAAGTAAAATTCCTTTGCCACCTGGATTTACTTTCTTATCGAGATGACAAAAGCATTTGACTCGGACTTTCATCACGTTATGTAAAAGGAAATAATACGAATTTATAACGAGAACTTGAGATATCCATTTTGCTTTATTTATTTTGCTTCCTCGAGTGTTGCTGTGTAATAATGTTTTATCAATAAATGCATATTCGTTTGTTTATTTCTCTTTACGAAGTTAAAGGTTCAGTTATCTAATGGGCAGTTTACTGAAACTTTCAGTAACACGTCGCCGCGTCGGCTCAGATCTCGCTCATTTATGAATCTCTTTGAAATATTATTTTTCAATAGAAAGGATGTACACTCAGATTGGTGCCATAATATGTACACTTTATCAATGTCACTTTAGTATTTCTCTTTCTCTTTGTCGAAGCCTGTTTCCCAGTTTGAAACCCAGTTTAAAACTACGCCATTTTTAATGTAAAAATAACGCTGAACGATCATCCTGATGCTAAAGAGTAAAAATATAGGATTACATATAAGTGCCTTCCCATTTTTGTGACCGGTAGAAAGTACAATAATTTAATTGTATTGCTCTCTGTAATGAATAGTGACCTTTTAAAACAATCAGTGGGTTTTGCCCATAATGCGCTGTTTTGCATAACGCGCAATCACATCGATATAATGTAAACATGTGGGATGTGATAACGCAAAAGTCATCTATTGACGTTATAACTACTGAAGTATTACCGAACGGACACGACTTGGAACCTTCAAAAAAGGGTATATTCCCTGTTCAAAACTTCTGGTGATGCAGATATCCATGGGCTACGGTGATCACATATCACCAGTGAGCTGTGTGATGCTTTGAATTGAAGTACAATCTGATAAAGACATAAACAATAGTTATAGGTAGTTTTGTTTTAGTTTATAGTTGATTTTTCCTACCTAAAATTGTTGTTGGTATAATTGTGCCTTATAGCCAAGAAGTAAAAAATGAAGGCATTATCATTGACAAATACCATCTCGTGGGCTCCTCAATTGACTTCTGTTAGCCGTAAAGGTGTTTGCATCTGGAGTATCTCTTAGGTTACGCATGTGCAATCTATTTTTAACCGACTTCAAAAAAGAAGGAGGTTCTCAATTCGACACGTATGTTTTTTTTAATGTTTGTCACCGCATAACTTCCGACTGGGTGAACCGATTTTGATCGTTTTTTTAATTTAAAAGCTGGTGCTTCCCGTTTCTGCGGTTTCTTAGTTACACTCCAATAACAGAAAAGTGCGTGCTTATACCTAGACGATATTATAGTAGCGGGTGAAGACATCGGTGAACATACCTACACCACAATGACAATTGATCCCATGAGTAACCAAGGTCACTAAAACATTTGACCATAAAATGGAACCGACTGCAACACTCAAAAGTGCGAAATAACTTGTTGAAGTCCGTACCATGATAGTGGTACTTAGTAGATAGTTAAAACGGCGTTGATAAACGTTGCTCCGAAATCTTTAGACGTTTGTAACACTTCAGCTGTACAACGATGTGGCAAAGCGCCAAGTCCTAGAACCGCAAGTGCCCTTTATAAGTTTGACCTCAACTTGACAAAACGTATATATTGTACCTATAGTCCATTGAAATGTTACATGAGCTTTGTATTTTTTAGAGGACGCAATTTTATTTTTGGTACATGTGTGGGGGGTCAATAGAAGCTTAACACCAGTTTGTGGGGTCGCCGCCCTTGTCCCCGGCCGCCATCGTGGAAATAGGGGTGCAAACACTTTTTTCGCGATATCTCGAAAACTATGCGTCGTATAAAAAATTCGTAGACACATAATTTGTGACAAATTGCTTTGCCTACAAATATGTTTATGGAACTTTTTGCCCTAAATTTAATATTAAAGAAGTTATAAGCAAAAAAGTGAGAAAATTTCTATAAAAATTTTCTTTTTTTTATTAGCTGGTGGTACCGCGCTAGTTCTGCGTGAGAAAGTCGATCCATCTTTGCTCACTCTTGTTGGAGAACGTTTTTTCGTAGCTTTATACGGCGGTAATAAAGACGACTCACTAGACGGCTTGCGATACAAACGATTTGCCAAGACAGTGACTAATGAAAAATGAAATGAATTTTTCATTTAATTTATCATCGCTGCCTGCAACACAAGATCAGCTCGTTTTCACAGTCTCCAAGTATATCACCAGGTCCAGTCGTGGCTCGGAAGATATAATCTTCCGAGGTTCCGAATAAAGGTTGTAAGCATATAAGCTGTCTTCATTCAAATTTCATGCAAATCGATTCAGCCGTTTCAGCGTAGTAATAAATATACAAACGAAACACAAAGTTTCACCTTTATAATATTAGTGTGATTTTACATTATCTAGACAGACAGGCGAATATAATTTCTAAGGTTAGCCTATAAGTACTTGCTACAGAACCCTAACAATACTATTAGGGTAAGCAATGAAGAATAATCTCGTTTTCCCACGGCCCCTGGTGTCAAGTGTAATTCCATAGGTAATTATTTGCAGCCTTAAACTTGCGTTAATCGTTTTCCTTATCCACAGTGGTAGATTAGAAACGTTGTGAATTCTACAACAAAAACCTATTAAGCATAAAATATAATATACAATTAGGTATGCTAAATGTTTAATCATTAATTACATCATTTGTTGTATGTATTGCTTTCGGGCTGTTTGGCCGTGGTCTATGTGAAACTTGTGCGTGACTTGTGTGTGATAATGATGCATCATCAGTATCAGAGAAGACGCCGCGAAGGAGAGTTCTACGCTCTTGTCGCCGCTCGGACCTGAACCACTGCAGATGTCGACCGCAGTGATCGACGAAACGTCTGGAACACAAGTTTCACATAGACCACGGCCAAACAGCCCGGAAGCAATACATACAACATGCAACGCCGGCTGTGAAAGCCTTAGAGTTTACATACATCATTTGTATTTTGAAGCGATGATAGATCAGCGGTCGGAGCGTCGGCTGTCAAACTGACGGACGTTCGTTCGATCCCCAGCAACGCGACGCCTTGACCTGCCGGTGAGGTAACACCACTATCAAATTCCCAGCATGATAATAGGGTACTTTCGAGTACCCGCCTGACTAACTACCACTCTCAACATTGAAAAACTGGCACCATAACGCATAACGCTTATATTTCGGGCAGCATTCCTTGTGAGCCAGTAAACATCTAGGCTAAGCGTGAATACATCTTCGACGTGGTCAAACGCTAGACCTATAAAGTATTAAAAAAATATGTAAATAATTTTCTGTAAATATTTGCATTTTTGTTTTAGAGTTTGTAGCAGTAAAGTTACTATTTATTTCATATGTACATTTTAAATAGCGAACCGCCTAGGCTTCGCACTGGTGCAATATAGATTGCAATGTTGTGTGGAGTGATTATTAATATTATCATTATTAGTTCATCTGTGATGATGGGATATTTTTAAGATATGCAATTCCTAAGTAGGTACATTATTTTGATCTTCTCGTTTAGACTTTGCAATGTAAGCGCACAAAATCATATTTATACTACATCTCGTTACAAATCTTTGAATTTTTCTTTTTTCCACGCTATAATATGTTATACAAATATACCTTCCTCTTGAATCACTCAGACTGTGACTATTGATGGAAACCCCAAATCCGTTAATCCGTTGTTTAAAAGATCAAAGCATCTGTACAGACGGCGGGAAGCTACTTTGGTAAAAGGAGACAGTCGAATACAGTTAAAGCGTTGTTTGCCTTCAGTTTCCAGCAGATTCTCATGTTAGTGATTAAATTATTTACTACAAACTTCTATACATATATTGAGCAGAAGCTCTACAGATTTTTATGATTTTTGTCATACAAATAGTATCTGTTCAAACATAAGTCAATACGTCGAAATAATTGATTTCTCTAAATAAATCAATTTTATTATTCTTTTGTTCATTATTTTGTTTTTATTATATTCTTTATTACTTGTTATTTAAACTACCAATAAAGTATTTCTGATTATGAAATAATCGAGGTCTTGCGTGACTTCTGACCTTGGACTTTGCTACAGTGCTATAGTAGTCATATCCTAGACCTATAAATTACTTTACAAAAGCCACATCATGGCAGAGGACAGGTACAATGCGTAACCATTTTTTTGTTCATGTGCGGTCCATTTCGCCTGGCTCCTTTTCATACCAACGTATTGCCCTGCAATAAACAGAAAAACAAGTGCTTAAAAATAAATAAGTACACACAATTCAACTTTTAAAGTGGAATATATACAAAACTGCCTAGGTATTATTAGTAAATAGTGTACACAGCTTCTGTCGTTTTTCATTTTTAGTTGATAAGTTGAAATTATTTTGGTTCATCTTACCACCAGAACTAAACGTGAATACCAATATATATATAGATCTGCACTGCGTGTCCAGATCTCATCTGCCAGCATTGAACTTTCGCCAAACCTATTGGGAAACGTACATTCATCTCACAACTTTTCATATGAACTGCCTGATGTTTATGTCAATTGATAAATTACATTATAATGCCCAAAGTATCTAATTCTTTAACCACTAACATAAACCATTCTTATCCGCAGCCATAATATATATTTAGATATAATAGAGTTCACATAAAAATAAATTAAATTAGGTAACTACATATATTTTTATCATAAAAGCACTTGCGTAGATGCCATAATCTTAAAAATTTACTAATTCGGCCAACTTCTCAAACAATCAAGTAAATCGCCATCCAGGTTCTTACCGTGCCAAATTGGTAAACACATTAAGCCTTAAGGTTTGGATAGCTTTCTATCGTATGCCCATAAACCGGTGCGATAAGTTAGTCGAGTTGAAACTCTTACTGGCCAACCCGTGCATGTCGGGTGTGTTTATTCCACGGGTCGGTTCACAATTAAGTCGGTTTACGGCTCCCCTGCGGTCATTCGCCAACTTTACTACGGTTTACTGAGGAGTTATGTGAACGTACTGTTGGATTGGGAGATAGTCGTGATCATCGCAATCTTCAGGGCTCCGCAACCAAAATAGTTGAAGAAAATCCAATACATATTTATTTATTTATTTAATCACAAAAGACTTAGGTTAAGCATACAGGACACAACATTATTAAGGAAAATATGGTATGTTTGGTGCTGATCCATGAATTCCACACAAGGTACACCTGTGTTGTGGATTCAATGTAATTCCATTGTCCTCACACCATTGTCGTTCGATCAGGCTTTGACCAGTCACTAGCGCTAAATGGCTGGTGTACCACCTTCTCGATCGAAGATGCAGACTCTTCCTCCAGTTTCGTATATGCGCACTGCCAATGAGTGGAATGTGTTTGCCTGAGCCTCTTGGTGTCGAAAGTGCAATACTGGAGATATCGAGGCACGGGTATTTACTAGTCTTCATGCTGTGTGAATTATAGCGCGCTAAGTTTAAAAATTCTTATACTTACTTATCTGTACTTATATTTTTTAGCTGGCTCAGCTAAATAGTTTGCCTCAAACCTCAAAGTCAAACAAATTAAATAAACATATTATTTAATTTGTACATCCAGTCGCGCTTTGAACGTAGGTACATCAATTTATTAATATTTCAAAGACGCCAACTGCGCAACCATAATGAAGTCGTTATTGAGACGATGCCGCTAAAACTCAGTAGGCAAGTAGGCAATTATTTTCAGATATGTTTAAGTGTGTGGTTATTGCAGCTACATATTGAATGAAAGAGGTTATACATTAATGTAATTATGTGACATTGCACTAATGAAGTGTTCTATGACTTGGTAAACTAAGTTGCTAATAATAATAATACAAAGTTGTTAACAATATTATATTGTGTTGGTAATGTGTATTTAGTATTAGTATGTTTTTTAAATATAAAAAGTTTTATTAATAATTAGAATTTCACTTATATTAGCTCTGTTATGCCTTAACGGATTATATTACAATAAAGAACAAAGTTCCCTAGGGAACCTCAGCTGCCCTGTTGTACGACATACTTCTACCAGTAATCAATACTTTCTTTTGCCACACATTTACTTCTATGACGTAAATCCGCTCATGGGTAAAATTTCCTTAATAGGTACTTCCTTAATACTTTAAAGCAATTAACGCCGGTCGCCCCCGGTCACATGGAAACTGACACAGGATCGTTTGCGCTGTTTACCAGAATTGTCTATCCAAGAAGGAACTATGGTCTTGAATCTGATATATCCTTAACTTATCTTATTATACCAGTCTTTATGGCCGATTTAATTTTATCTTATTATATCTGTGGTGAAACCCGTTCGGTTCGCATTGCTTGCATGTCCCATAAGACTAAGTGAATCGCAGTTAGAATGTTGGACGTTACAAATCTTTATGGAATTTGGTAGAACATTTGTACTAATTTTGTATATAATAGTACGATACGAGACCGATTCGATGACAGAGTAGATCAACTTTAAAATTCGTTGCCTGTTGTACCGTGCAGAATCCATGCTCGGACTATGCAGGTTTACTAGATCATGAGTTGACATGTTATGTGCTAACATAATGCAGACGACATGTGTCGTCAGTCAATCGAATTTCAATCTAGCTATATAGATAAATACAAATTAGCAGGCTACCAAAACCGTAAGAAATGGCCTTTGTAAGTTGAGCACGATGCCACGTTAAATAGTAGTATTAATACCATGCTCTATTTATTGTTAAAGTTTGTACGTGAGCCATACCGCAATTTTTGCTGCAATATTCTCGGAGGGGGAATATTATATATATTGCGTGTCTTATGATACAATTTGCAATAATAGGTCCGGGTAGAAAGACGAGTTCGTTGCGTAAACGACGTATTGGTCAGATCCGCTTTTAAATCCGCCACTAGAACTGAAAATCCACCTTCACGCCCGCGCCGGATGCGTTTGTGTGTTACCCGTGTGAGCTGAGCTTTATTGGGCAATCAATGTGTTTTGATATGTACACTTTTCCACTATTGCACTTATTGGTCAGCGACGGTGTGATCAAAAGTAAAATCACGTTAAACCTAGAATGTAGTTTGCAATTAAAGTTACTCATATAGTGTAACCTTAAGAGCCCGGTTGGTGCACGAATAGACCCATTTTTAATGACACATAAGTAAATGGTATATAAATCGATTTACCTTTAAATGAAAAAAAAAGATATTTTTTTTACATATTATAAGACGTTTGCGTTTGACAACTGTCTCACCTGATTTTAAGTGATGACGTTGTCTAGGATTTAGCACGCAAACCAAACAAGATTTTATTTAATATAATGTGTTTTATATACTTCTATGAATATCTCACCTGATGGTCAGAGACGATGTGGTCGAAGATTTAATCATGCAAGACCAAGATGTTAACTGGCTTTCGAGGACCGCTGCCTGCACACACCTATGTGCTTGACAGTGTGTTTGGTATTTTGAATGTAATTTTAACAAGACACCTTTTAAACTTTACAGAGATTCGAAAACAATAATTGCTTTCGAGTATTCCTCAAATAATAATTTTAATTACTTAATTATATGTTCAATTAATATAGGTTTTTTTAAACTATAAAAATCGACGTATCCTACTTAGTCGCGGGAGAGGAATGTTCTTGTTATTGAAGAGAAGCAGTGAACTGATTTTGAAAAAAAATCGATGAGATCCATACAATTATATTATTATTAAACATTCATTGGACTAATCTGGAAGTTTGCTTTTAGATAAGTTCTATAAAAAAAAATTTATACTAAGACAAGAGTTGTCCAAATCGGCGGAGAAAAACCATAAACGACGTAGTTCTGTGATCTTCATTCCAAATTTCATGTAAATCCATTAAGCCATTTCAGCGTGAAAGAGTAACAAAGACAGTCAAACTTTCGTCTTTAGAAAAATGGTGCGATGGGGTGATAAAATAATAATATATAAAAACCACTTCTATCAATTAAGTAATTTGTATGAAATTGTAATGCGGTTTCATAGTATTTTCTGATACTAGCTTCACCATTATTAATCATATCCTTGTCCGTGATATTTTATCAGCACTTTTCAATATCCTCATTCCTCCTTCATAACATCCGTTACATCAGGAAGCCCTTCGTGGGTTATCAGTTATTATTTCCTCCTTGCCAATCCTCCATTTTGTCGGAGACAGAAACATTAGCTACAATTTACCAAGTGTTGTTTATAGATTAATCTCAGTGGGCTGTATTTAGATTGCTTATAAAACGTCCGGTCATATTCAAAGCAGACAATATTTATTTTACAAAAACAACATGACACTTTTGGCGACAACTGTCTACTGCAGTGTGCGGATGTGTAGTGGACTATAAAACGTAATCGCCCAGAAGTAGTCACGGTCAATATAAAATATTGATTAGTGTTTTCTGTATGTTACTTATTTGTATCTTTTTATGCCTGGTCAAGCGCAAGTCAATCAATTCGAAAATTTACAAAAAGAATATCGCGTTCTGTTTTTAGACTGCTATGGCAACCCTATAGCGTCCACAACACACCAAGGTTACTTATACTTATGGATAAACTCCAGTCCGACTACCCTGCTCCCTAATCCCTATATGAAATGTACTATAACGATCCGAATAAACGACTCCTCCAAATGCAGAAGCGAATAAGCTCAGTTGAAAGTGCCGCTAAGTGATTTTTACCCAGCCAAATAGAGACTTGCGAATTTAGAATGCAACAAACAAAAAAATCTACCAGGCAATATTTTATCTAATTATATCAAACAACACGCTTCCGTATTTGTGCTGCGAGCAGTAAATGACGTTGCTTTACCTACTCCATCGATGAACGGATAGGCTAGCTCTTACTACAAGCGAGTCAAATTAAAACTTTATACTCAAAATAAAATGCGAAAATGTGTCTGATATGTCGTTTGTACTTCTCAACGACAAAACGTAATCCGATTACAGTGTGTGTTGTATGAATATGTATGAGCGAATTATGGGACACAACTCTGTTATTACGAAAGGGATTTAAATTAAACTACACTCCAGTATTTTTTGTATATTGACAGCGTGTGAACTGAACTGTAATAAAATAAACCGGAACGTGTCCGATATAACTTGACGGTTCTGACTTGAAGTTGATCGACAAGATACCTTATTGATAAATACATAATATACAATATAATTTATTGCACAAACTAAATTAACATTTTATTTTAAACACGTCAAAGACCGATACATCTATACTATAATATTATAAAGGGGAAAGATTTGATTGTTTGTTTGTTCGCATTGAATAGGCTCCGAAACTACTGAACGGATTTGAAAAATTCTTTCACTTTTGGTAAGCTACCCTATCTCCGGGTGACATAGGCTATATTATATTTTCAAAAAAATTAGGGATCCTTATAATTTTTTATTTAAAAAAAAATACCCGTGCGAAGCTAGGGCAGACCGCTAGTATTTAATAAAAAGCTACACCAGACGGTAAACTTGCAAAATTTTTAAAAAAAATTGTTTCCCGTTCACTTTTATGTAGAAGAAATTGATTATGTACATCTTCCACGTCTAAGTAGGGGAAATTGATTTTTTATACTTTTTAAACTGAGTAATTACATATATGAATTTGAACCTATCTGGTTCTTGGATAATAATAAGTAGGTACCAATATATTTTTATTACCGTTATATCTACTCGAGTATGGGATCTATGCACCGCTATAAATACTAATGACCCAGCTGTGGACTGACCACACGGCAATTGGTGCCGAGCTAAACTCAAGTGGTCAAAATATTCGACGAAATGGCCTATTGGCCCCGTGAGTCATGCCGAAAGCTATATTTTGCGTCTCATGTACGTGATATGAATCACTACGGAAGCTATCACTTTTGCCAGTTTTGGCTAGCTCTGGGGGCGTTACTTTGATGACGTCTGTCTAATAAGAAAGATAAATATGTCATATATATCTTTACAATGGCAGGTGCAATAGCACCTACCACTGTAAAGATCTATTATAGACTTAATAGCTGCGACCCTCGGTTCTGTCCGTATGGACTACGATCACGTTACCTCAGTTATACCACGGTAATCATATATTTTCCGCCATAAGAAGCTTCTTTGGAATATAATGTTTATCTGTGACAAATTTTATCCGGATCCGTTTAGCCGTTCTGGCGTTATTGAGACAAGTCATCGATCCAAACTTTTGTATTTATAATAGCTTAGTAAAATACCAATACACAAATACTTTTGCTATACCCGAAATGTAGTAAATAGAATGTTACAGTTAAATTTACTCTATCTGGGTTTATACTACGTGTATCAGTGGCCGAAACAGGAATCACTATCGAAATCTTAGCGCAGCCGTATCGCAGCGACAAACGATTATTTAATCTCAGCACTAACTGCCATTTATCTTGTACAACTGTGACAGAGAAATTATAGTTTGTATGGACAGTACGTGTGTTATTGGAATCTTTATAACTTTAGACCACTGCGATGCGATGATTGAGGCAAGTTATTCCTGCTTCAGGCATATGTAAGCGAACTTATGTTACATGTCATCTACTTCTGGAAACTTCTAGGGCTTCCAGCATACAGGGCTAACCTAATTTTCGGCCCACGCCTAATATGTTTTGTATTTATTTTATATATCAATAAATGATATGTATTTTTTCCAACTAACAAACTATTATAGCATTTGTAATTTTTAGACTTTCGCGATTCGAACACATTGTTCTTAAATCAAACGGGGCTTAATCGCGAGAAAAACATTTAGTAATTTATTTAATAAAGTCTTCTCGTGACCACGACCAATGCAACTTGGTCGAAACGTCGAGGTAAATAAATTACTAAATGTTTTTCTCGCGATTAAGCCCCGTTTGATTTAATAACAATATTATAGCATTATTAAGAGTTACACGACTGAAATTTAGCGTTAACAGAATAACATCTTTCGGATAGTAGTTTGAGTAAATAACACCAGTAGCAAAGTTAGCAAATTTCGTTTTTTAGTTCGCGATGTCGTAATTGCAGAAAAATAATGTTTTTCACCTTTCTTTATCTTAAAATTTTAATAATAATGAGTTTGAATTTCGGTGCACAAATTAAAAATATAACGGTAACCAAAAACCCTTAACAATAACCAAGATTCGAGTAAGATGGCTCTGGCCAATTTGGATTCTATAAAAAGGACGTCAACCTTTGAATGTAGGTATGTAAGTGACAGTCCAGACATGTGAAAGACAGCAACGTAATTAAATTATCCATAAATATGGCGATGTATAATGTATTTGTGAATGTTTTAAATTCTGAAAGCAATTTATTTGAATAGGTGGATATTTATTAGTTAATATAACACCATTTTGAAGCGATGATACCTCAGCGGTGAGAGCGTCGGCTGTTAAACTGACGGACGCAGGTTCGATCCCCACCAACGGCTTCAGCTTCCGGTGAAGGAACGCCGTTATCAAATTCCATGTTGGTGGTTGGAAATTGGTTTCGGGTACCCGCCTGGCTAGCTACCACCCTTAAGTTTGAAAAACTGTCACCAAACACATTGTGTGTTCAGGCAGCAGTCCTTGAGAGCCAGTCAACATTCTAAGTTTAGTGTGATAACATCTTCGACGACATCGTCACTGACCATCAAGTGAGATATTGGTCAAACGCTAGATCTATACAGTATAAAAGAACATTTTGTTGCTTAGATTTGTAAATTTTTCTGATTTGGCGATTGGCATGCGTATCGATCGGTGCACTTAACTAATATGGTCTAAAAGGAAAAAGTATTCCATTTGTTTCTATGTTGCAACAATAAATTTATTAACAATAGTTCATTCAATTTTTTGATAATGTGTGTGTTTGTCTTTAAAATGAATGAAACACTTGAGTATAGGTAACAATAAATAATGTACGTTTTAGAATATGTTTTTCCTTATGAATCGAGAGAAATAGTAAATAGATTTTTCAAAGTTAAAATATAGCTTTATTCTCTTATTGGGCATAGGCAGGCGTGTGACCACTATCTCACCCGATTTTAAGTGATGATGCGGTCTGCAATGGAGCACGCAGATATCTATTCACTCGTGAATTGAAGATACCTAGATTGTATTTATGCGGGAACACAGTTTTTGGCAATGAATTCCATTCATTACCTGTACGCACTATGAATGTGGAATCAAAACGCTTCGTGCGACAAGTTGGAACTTCTACCATGTATGGATGTTGCATTGCCGTCCGTCTAGTTCTTCTCAAATTGAATGAGAATGGAGGTATAAAATTATGTAACTCCAGAGCGCACTCCCCGAAATGTATCCGAGAAAAGACCGATAAACTAGCGACTTTACGTCGGTGCTGCAAGACTTTTAAGTCTGTTGTAGCTAAGAAAGTCAGTTTCACCCACGCGAAAAAAATAATAGTTATATAGTATAATAGTATATAAAAACCACAAAACAGGTAGGTTTGGGGCGGCTTAGCGATTTTTCAACCCCCCTCTCCCCTTGGTGAGATGTTGTGGGATTTTGCTGGACCCCCTGCCCCCACCCATAATCTCACGTGAGACTTATGAAAATACATATTTTTAATGTAAATAAATGACTATGTGCTTGATTTTGTTGGATTTAATCAGGATTTGTTATTTGAGATTATTAATATCGTGGTATAGTACCACACAAAAAATATTTTTACCTAATTTATCCCAGTTTTCTCGCTACATTACAAGTTCCTTGCGGGAAAAAAAATACGTTAGTATTTGTCGAACCCACCCCCTTCCCCATGTGAGTTTGGGTGAGATTGGGCTTGACCCCCTCCCCATTAATGGACGCCCCCTTAGCTTAGATAGGTCAACTAAAAAATAGGAACGCTAATCCTGGAGATCCTGTGAAGAATAATGGGATTTATTTAAATTATTGTATTACCATCGGTCTTCGGTAAGTGTGTAAAGTTTCAATCATTCCGACATATCGGGGGTGAAAATTACGTTCAACATTCAGCTACATAGATAGAGGCGACGATAATAAAAGGATGTTAAAAAAATTAAGAAATTTCTTAATAAGCTTTATGTTACTAATATTATAATGAGGAAAGATTTGATTGATTGTTTGTTTGCATTGAATAGGCTCCGGAACTACTAAACCGATTTGAAAAAATCTTTCACTGTTGGGAAGCTATTCTATCCGCAGGTGACATAGGCAATATCTTATATCCAAAAACTTAGGGATCCTTATTATATTTAATTTTGAAATTTTTTACCCGTGCGAAGCCGAGGCGAGCCGGTAGTATTCCTATAAAATCTTTTAATTAATGCGATGGTCGATCGACACGCCTGGAAATCGCGGTTTAATAATAAAAAGAAAAACACAACATGAACGCAGCCTTAATTCAAATTTTACACACGAAATGAAAAGTGAGCTATATATATATCTAGATATACAAGTGTTTACCCGAGCGCTAGACGCTAGGTGCGAAACCACCACGTCACGCTGACTACCAGATTTAGTGACACCGTTCTTGGTCATTAACCTCACATAAACTGTAGTTAGCTTTATTAGCAAACACTGTTATCAGATGCTTACATAAACACCTGTTTTACATATAATTATGTATATATGCACATTTGTTTTAAATCTCAATTGCCGCCGACGGCTATTGCAAATATTATAATTAACTGATAACATTTTAAAACTAGTTCCCAGGCACAAATCACTTGCGCAAAACTATAAAAGTCCGCTACTTATATGGATGATGAAATTATGTGCGAGGTATATTTAACTAGGTATTAATATGTTAAATTTCGTATCATAATTGCAAGGTTTTGCGTTATTGTGAAATGTTATTTTTGTATTGACAGTTGTCTGGCCTTTTTTATACTTTTCCGGCTGCGCACAGCGATTTTTCCTATGTCGACTACACCGCTATTTTCCCGCTTCGTCATCCCAAATCCAATTTTTTAAATTAATTAAAAGTAGTTTATTTATGCTATTCCAGAATCGTCTATGTGTGTACGAAATTTCATTCATATATGAATGAAATTTCGTAAGATTTCGTAATTTTGCCAAGACAGATATATATCTGTCTTGGCGTATAATTAAGTAACACATCCATCCTCGCAAACTTTTGTTTTATAATATTAATGGGATAAATCTAGCGTTTGGCCGCTATCTCATTTGATGGTCTGTAACGAAGTTTACGAAGGTAGACACTCATCAGAACAGTCTATATACACATGCACATATATCATGTACATATGTGCACATCGCCATCGCGTGCGGATAGCCGAAATGATCATAGTTTTGTTCCGCGAAAATGTCGCTTTTTATTGAAAATTTGGAAACTATCTCACCTATTGTTAAGTGATTATGGAGCACGTTTGTCTAGAAGATACCTCATTAATTTAATTTGACCCAAATTGCATCAATGTCGAGTCGCATGTGGTGTTAAGATGCATTTAGAGAATACATCGTTTTCTAAAATTCTTATGTCTACATTGGTCTAAAAGTTAATTTACAACAAAATATACGTGTCTATATATAAGTCTGATATATGTGTGACAAGGTACAGAAGTGGTCAGGAATCCAAATTGGGCTATTTTCCACACGTGTTCGCAGTAAAATGATCAGTTGAAGGCGTGCTGTAGCCATGACCTTGTTTGTTCGTACCACGCACTGCCCGGCACCACAAAACACCCCGAGCGATGATTGTGTCGTGTGAAAATGGCACAGACGAGACTCCTGTTCAGGTTTTAACAGTTACTTCTAGAAATCTTCGTCAGGTCACGATCAGGCGATGCTCGGATAGCCTTGGCATTAGTTTGTGCCACGCTCCACAAAGTTATTTAAGAAACCTTATGACCGTGTCTGACTACGGATTATAGTTGGACCGAAATTTGCGCGAAAAGAAGAGTTTGACAGCGCAGCGCTCTGAGATAAGTTTGTAAAATCTGCGTTCTCCGTGCACCAAGCCTGTAGGCCTCATACCAGGGCACAGTATAGTGGCAGCGTGGCCATTTCGTTCTAAACTATAGGTTTATATTATTCTTATATTTTGTTGCTACGCTAACCAACTACCCTGCTGCCTTTCGGTTCGTCCCATTCGCAATATTTTTGAAAAATTGTATTCATTTTGCACACATATTCTGAGTGACATTATTTAAAATTATTGCTAACCAGCTGCGCCCCGCGGTGGAATGGTACGTGATACTGACGATTTTTGTGAATTCCAGTCCTTCTGGTACCTACAGTTAATATTTTTGGAATGAAAAGTAGCTTTTTCTTTATAAGTTTGCGTTTGACCACTGTTTCACTGGGTGTTAAGTCGTGACACAATCTAAGATATAGCAAGCATGCCGAAGGTACCTATTCACTCGTGACTTAAAGTCTCCAGGATTGTACGTATTGGGAAAAATCGCCTATGTGTTATTTCAGAGTAAAAGCTATCTTCGTTCCAAATTTCATGTAAATCCATCCAGCAGTTTCAGCGTGAAAGAGTTACAAACAACAAACAAACTTTTGCTTCTATACTGTGTGATGGAACTACACACTTACTCGACAGACCTATGATGTATTATTATGAAACACCAGCTTAGACTTCGTACGATGATCTCAGTATCTTTCACGTAAATCTAGTTATCTCATAGAAAAGGTGAAGTATTTTTTATTATAAGTACCAAAGTTCATGTTAATCCGTTCAGCTGATTATCGCTACGTGACTACTTCATACACACACACACTTTCGCACTTATCACACTTAGGATTACTCGTTTTATCAGAAGAGTGGTCACTTATATATAAACATGTATAAAATCTACAGAACTTCTATCAAGTCGTATTCAAAATACCGTGTGGGGCTACATTTCATTCGCTGAGATGAACGTTTTGAATATATTAAATACTGTCATTAACAAACCGCTACCTAACAAATGATGTCACGGCGTATGATATGGTTAAGTTCACCGCGCGTTTACTTCGCTTCTTGACTTCTACTGCTCTCTTATCAGAATATTCCGCAAATTGTAAATACATAATAATTATTGGCAATATTTAAACCACTTTCTTATGTCATGTTCGTTTTGTTTCAGGTAAGATACGGCACGTCCTACAACTAGAACAATAGCGGTAGGTTTGTTACTCGAAATGGTGAAAGAAAACATGCTAAAACGTGTTTCTTATCATTAAACAATTTCAATTTTAGAATATGGAGCATAGACTATTGTGTTCCAAATAGACCGAGTGGTACGTACAAAAGCTTTTAGTCGCAACGAGCGCCTTACAGGATTGAGTCGATTGCATAATCGCAGCTGTTACTATCGAGTTGACCAATCGAACCTTGCCCTACTAATTAACAGCCAATTCTCTAAGATCCGTGGACATAACAGTTACAACCACATCATCAGGATCGACGGAATGTTTGTAATTTCGTCATACACCTCACCTCATCAGAGTAACTTAAACCTTATCAAGTTTGTTACTAAGTACGTATTAGTACGTCTGGAGGCATTTGTTTACCTCTTGACAGGTGAAACTAAGGGGACATTTAAGTGTAAGATACCATAAAGTATGTGGGAGAGACCGCGACGACGCTTCGCCCATTTGTGCATTAAGAAGTGCGTAGACACGCCTTGTTAAACGCCTCATTGACTTCTTAACCTTTCGAGAATTTTCTCCACATATTTTGGCACTAATTGTCTGTTAACCGTAGATGTTATGTAAGAAGCTCTTGGAGCCATCTTGACATTAATTATCATAATTTAACATATAGAATTTTAAATAGTATGTGCTGGCAGTGTTTTATGCTTATGATAGTATTGTTTTTAAACAATGCATGTTTAGTAAAATTGCCCGAGTAATGAAAGGCTACTTGACTAATCTGAATTTTTATGTACCTATGTTTGCCATTATTATTATTAAATTGGTTTTGAAGGTTTTTGACTATATTTTACGGACAGTGGTCTGACCACACTCCTTGTTGAATATGAAAACGTTTTTGTATAATACTTAAAAAAAACAACCGGTTGCACTCCAGGAGTGCCGGCAGAAGTGAAAACTTAAACATGATACATGTTATTCCGGGACCTGCAGTACTTACATACCAAATTTCATCCAAATCCGTTCAGTCGTTCTGGCGTGATTGAGTAACATCCATCCATCCAAACTTACAGATTTATAATATTAGTTGGACACAAAGAATTAACACGATGAGGTTTTTTTATTGAAACATTGCAATCTTTCCCTTTTATAATATCGGCGTTTTGATAACCGAACTCGATAATACTTTTAGCAAAATGACTTTATGAAATAAAATTAGCAACAAACGAAAATGTTCCTTGACCGGGACACAAGCTGATGTTTCTGTCATAATCAAGTTAAAAGTATTACCAGTGAACCGTATCTTTCGCTAATATGACAGAACACAGACAGATAGTGCGACAGTTAGAGGGTCTATCTAGAATACAAAAGTCATTTCCAAAAATTAATAACACATTTCCTTGAAGCTACGGAGACACCTGGTGGAGGCGTAAAAAAATTGTCTGTCCATGATTATATACCTTCATTTTAAGCTTATACAAAATTACTACTTAGAATAAATCTGTTTTAAGAGTCAATTTCCCTACCGAGAGGTCTGTTATTTAAATTAAATTTCATCATTTATTTTTATAATCGTCTTTTCATATCTACGAATCTAAGACTAGTAACGATATAATACATTATAGCGTTTCGAGATCGCTTCGACATAACATATTTATATGTCATTGCCTCCATTTAAAGATCATATCAGTCCTCCATCATTTACCAATTAAACCAATCGCGGTACCGTATCTGGGCTCTTGCACTTCTGGGAATTGATTTAGAGATCATGTCAGTGACCGTACCGAAGGAAAAACTGAATCGAATATTTTATTGTATCCTCCGCACAGCCGGCTAATATGGAAGCGCCTGGTTGAAAATCATTGACCGTAATCTGTGTCGTTGTCTCTTACTGTGAGCATTCTACTCATGAAAATTCTCAAAGTTCCACAACAAGCTATAGAACTATAGCGAGAGCAATGCACGGTTTTCCTGCATAATCAAATCAGCAATTAAGATATTCGTAGAAGAACTAAAGTCACTGACAGCAAACACTAGGTACTACGCAGAATTGGTGAACAATAGAGTCGACATTTTCTGAGCTTAGCGATATTATAGTATATACATCGGTAATCTTAACATGTCCACTGCCAAGGGACATTTTATGAAGACACACAATGCACGCTGCTTTCAGCCTATCTTTATATATGTACCTAGACCTATGGGGAACGCATATGTTTAAAGTTCAACGATCATAGGTTGAGTAATGAAATGTCAAAGCGAAGCAGTTTGTCAAGTGAACCGTATTCGGGGCAGTGGACAGTTTTTTAGCATCAATTAAATCTGCCACGGAATGTGCAAGCCATAATAGCAACCTCCTAATGCTTTTGCGTATTCTTCTGCTATTTTCTACTACTAAACAAGTTAGTGGAAACTTTTTGCACACCTCTGTATAATACATTCTATATGAAGTTTAAAAATATCCATCCACTAACGTTGTCGCAGAGATCATTGATCTCAGTAATACTAGTTCTCAGAAGTCTCATCACGTCGGATTATGGATGTAAACAACGACACAGGATACGTAACAGTTGATATGGTTTGTGGTTTCACGAGTGGCATTCAAGAGTTTTGCTGATGGCAACCGCTTACTTTACCTTATGATATTTTTAAATTGAAGCTCAAGATTAGTTAGTTTTGGTTTACGATTAGGCGCATGGATCAAATCGCACTTTAAGCTGGTAATGGTACAGTTGTGATAATGCCCATGGTGGTATGGTGGTAGGGCATTTTCTAGAAGGTATCATCATCATGTCAGCCATGAGACATACACTGCTGGAAAAACGCCTTCCCCATTGACCTTTTCATGAACCGTTTGTAAGCGACCCACATCAAGCCCTTTCCTGCGATCTTAGTCCTATGTCGGTGACTTAAGATACTTGTTCTAATCTCCTCATTTCTGGTTTGATCTCGTAAAGAAACCCTGAGCATAGCCCTCTCCATAGCTCGTTATGCGACTTACTAATTTGAGCTATTATTACTCCGAGAGAAAGATCTATGTTCATCAATGGGATCTAATTGTCTAATAATGCTATTAGACAATCTAATAATGCTATTAGACAATCTAATAATGCTATTAGACAATCTAATAATGCTATTAGACAATCTAATAATGCTATTAGACAGAGCTAGAAATTGTTATTTAAATTTGGGCATTGCGTGGAGATGAGCTATGTGTACTCTTACTCGACATTGTAGGTTATATCACTATACACCTAGAATGTCAATGGTAGCGGCTCGAACACTGCGTGTTGATGACAGATTTATTTCAGGATATTAGATATAGGGCGGGCTATCTAACAACGATAGATAGGTAGGTAACCACCTACTAGTAAGTACCATCGTGTATAATATGAAGCTGAAGCTCTCGAATCGTGTTGATCAAACAATTCAGACAAAGCTATTGAATATAATATTTTATTTTACCAAAAGAAAAACTTTTTATGCGAGAATATGGTGTATTTGAACCCTAATATGTAAATAAGGAGGTACATAATATGTTAAACCAAAATAAAGCAAACATGATCCAAGAATTACACCCCAACCCAAACTATTTGTTTCTTGATTATCTCCCAGAAGCGATCCAACAATCGTAACATAGGGCATAAATAACAACAATTACGCAGTTAGGGAGTAACACGCGTTAATTACGCGTAGGGGAACGCTGCAAACCGCGTCGCAACAATAACAAGGGGGTGCCGCCGCCGCGCTCCTACACGGTAACACTTATGTCGTGTTGTTCTTTACGCTTCGGTACTCCTGGCGCGGCGTCGCAGTTACTATTATTTATTCTGTGCAAGACGAGGAGGCTTCACAATTATACCGAGTATTGTCGGAGTGGGTGCTTCATACTAGACGTATGTGATACACACCCAGTTGGGGTTCGGTAATGATGACATAGTTACCGCCAAGGATGAGAAAGATAAGTTATGATAATATAGCAGAATTCTGCTTGGAGTTTCAGAAGTAGATCGGACAAATAGCTGCGTGTTGAACTTATCGATCTTAGGCATTTATATAATACTAGCTGCGCCCCGCGGTTTCACCCGCGTGCTCTACGTTTTTCCCGCTGACTCAGTTATCCCACGGGTACCATACTTCTTCCAGGACAAAAAGTAGCCTATGTCCTTCTCCCAAGTCCCATGTATCTTTATACCAAATTTTATCTAAATCGGTCAAGCCGTTTTCATGTTATGTCGTGACAACGGAAAACGGGTTTCATTTTTATATATATAGATGAGACACTGAAATCTGTAGGAAAAGGCGCGGCTCCACAACTATACATCGCTTTTTGTTTCCTGGCTTACCAAACTATCCTACCATCTTAGTGATTATAGGGACAACAAATAACGTCTTTTAAAATACTGCTCACACGCACTTAAAATTTAATTTCATATTATATGCTTATATCAAAAGCTGGCCAATAAGAAAACAACGAAGGTTTCAGTCATTTATATCGCAATTCATTTTAGCCTTGCCTTAGGTAGATCATTAATAATATAAATATTTAGATGTAAAGGCATTGGATAATTCCTCTTGTTATGTTGATATGGTATCAAGGCCAGGGTTTAAATCATGCTTATGTTATAGTCACACCTCTTTCCTTTTTGGGTAGCCATGAAGCATCAACATCTTTTCACTTCCCATGATCCCCGCACACCTCTTTCAACCTTCTTGATAGTTTTCATACATGCTTCGCCTTTCTCTAAGTTATCAATTTAAGGGTGAGATATATTATGATTTTTTATAGGGTTGAGTTTGTATTTGAGGTTATTAAAACATGAAACTCTCAGGACCTAAGAATATATTGATATTAAGGCATAACAACTTGTTAAACTAGCATAAAGTATGTTGTATGTATTGCTTCCGGATTGTTTGGCCGTGGTCTAAGTGAAACTTGTGTTCCAGACGTTTCATCGATCACTGCGGTCGACATCTTCAGTGGTTGAGGTCCGAGCGGCGACAAGAGCGTAGATCTCTCCTTTGCGGCGTCTTCTCTGATACTGATGAACGTCTGGAACACAGGTTTCACTTAGACCACGGCCAAACAGCCCGGAAGCAATACATACAACATGCAACGCCGGCCGTGAAAGCCTTAGAGTTTACATAGCATAAAGTATGTTCTTTTTAGTCGCTACGCTCTTGACAAAGTGGTCGTGGTCATCGCACGCTTGACAATCCGTCACTCGTCTCCTACCGCCGCCTTTCTGGTACATTCGTGGATTGGACCATCCACAGCAGCTTTAACTTGGCTTGTCCAGTGCATGGGTGATCTGCCCCCGGCTCTAGTGCCGTCCCCTTTTCTCTAATTTACAAGGCGTTCCCCAGACTTAATTCCCCTCAAAACATGTCCTTTTGAAGATGTTGGAATGCAGTATGTCCAGGAAATGCAGATTGAGAGCCAGTAAACATTCTAGGTCATTACATCTCTTCTTTAGAGAATCGAAGATTAATAATCTCGATTCTCTAAAGAATTCGGTAAATCTTGGCCCATTTATTTAGCCCATTTCTTTTCTGAGATTTGTTTTCTTTGTATTGACCAAAATAATAAGTTCTCACACTGAAATGTATGTAAGCAAAACAAGCCCATCGACAAGCATAAAACCAGTTAGTATGTATCTCTGTAGACTATAACATAATCAAATTACCGCAAATAATATTGGAAAACCCGAACAAACAGGAAAACATTATATTCGTAAATCGATGATAAATAGTCATTAAATATTTATTATGGCTTCTGCTTTTTAAAAGCAGAAGCCATAATAAATGGACGGACCAACGGAATACCAACAGGACGGTATTCTGTAGTCGTGGGTTCAAGTCCCACTATCAGCCGAATTTTTTCCTTCAAATATTTGAACTGAAGTTCTGCCTAGCATGATGTTAATGCGATACACAATAAAAGCCATAATAAATGTTTAAATTTATTTTTTGTGCATATTCCGTACAATACCTGCGGAAGTATGTGTTTCATCCACACTAAACATTCGTACGGTAATAATTAATGTTTTATAGATTAGCTTGATGAACCTAAAGGAATTTCAGATTCTTATCACTAATGCATCGGATTGGTGTTAAAGTTTTGAATGTAGGTTATTTTGTTTTATATAGTGACTGAAAGTGACAGACTCGGACTAGAACTAGCGAACAGATGAAACCGGGTAAAATCAACTGACACGGTTTATCGTGAACGTACAAATCGCAATACAAACAACGCTGCGTTCATTTACAATGCATTTAATAAAGACGACTATTGTTTATCGGAACACGTGATAATCCGCGGTCTGTACCGGCGCCTGAGACCACCCACACAATGAATTACATTACATACCTACACATACACTTTACTTATGGTAGCTTTACACGATCCGATATTCGCCATACAAGTATGTTATTTAAATATGGACCGATCGCCTAATTATAAGCGACCACAGTCGCCTATGGATTTCTGTAAAACTGGAGACGCTACGATGCATTACCAATCCTTAAGACTGTTAACACTACCCTTGTCCCTTATTGTAGCTACTCGGGAATACTCTAATAAGCTTATTTCAAATTTTGCAGGTGTATGACACACACACACACTCGATTGAGTGAATCGCACAGTATACGCAGGTCCGTCTTTAACCTATCGGAGGCCCTGGCCACATTACGATAATGGGAGGCTGCTATGATCTTGACATACCACTATTTTGACATAATAGGCAACGAAAATAGACGAGCTAATTTTTTTTTTATATCTATACAATCACATGAATTATTAATAACATATGTAAATTAATCCCCAAAAGTAACCAAGCTTCGCTCATGAAACCTAAATAAGCAAGTGGCTATTGTAGTTCATCGTTTGATTTTTTCATAATTACCTGAGAACAGATCCGCTGCTAGTTGTTTATATAAATATTATTAATATTTAGACAATCTGTGTTGTGAACGTGAACTTAAAACGCTCCGCGTATATTCTGATTTTACCTGCTCGACACTAAATTAATCCGAGGAAATATTTTTTTGTAATGAACGTTCGTATCGATTGAACTCAATAATTTAGATAATCATTAGCATGTATAGAATTCAATATTCTTTATTTGCTTAAAATGTAGGTCACATAATTCGGTAAATGTTAATTGCAGTACCGAATACATTCTGTCTCATCGCGTGAAATGAAAAAACTTTATTCATAGATTTCGGGTAATGCATGATGTTATAAAATAGTTCTGTTCTGCCAAAATTTGTCTTTAGAGACGTATGCATAGGTATAAACCACATACACAATAGTTTTAATAATGAGCACTGACTTTTATGAACTAAACAGTTTCGTCATATTTTATGTACAAAAAAAAATTTTATTAGGTCCAAAAATTAGCTTAAACTATAGAAACATTTCTCAGTTAATCACCGCGTCAGGTTTATCTTAAATCTATTAAATGTCAAGTTTTTGAATTCATTAGGAATTTTGTTATAAATTTACGTGAACATCACATAATAATTTTATGGTTATCGGAAAGTAGCATAGATATTTTTATTTGGAATTATGGAGAATATTCCATAATAATATGCCATTGTCCGCTCAAGTGAAACCGCAGAGCGCATTTAGTCTTTATAGTCTTATTTTAATAGGTAGGAAAATTAAAGATAACGTAATCTATATTGCACTAGACAAATTTGATATCAAACAAATTTTTGCATTATGTATAGAATTTGAGTCTGAAAACTATCGGTATGTTTTTTTTTAATACTTTTTAAAAACAACTGGCCGGAGAGTAATTTTCTAATGTTTACCACGTGAGTCCTAGTCGGTTTGTTACATTACAATTATGTATAGAAGTCTACAAATAGTACGGCGTACATTTTTGACGTGATAACGTTTTATAAATTGATGAATACCAGCAACACTCATGAAAAATAGTAACGTTCCGCGTAACGTTCCACCTGAGTTTTGTATTACATAAAATAATCAAAGTCAGTCAAAGTCGAAGTCATAAATGATTATGACGATATCACGTAAATCTATCGTCCGTAAACCGACTTTACAGACAACCAATTTTTTAACAATTCGTTCAATAAAATCGTATCGTATAAACTTGGTTTTACAGCGTGTTCGAGTCGAATGGAAATATCCATATTTGGGACTGTGACATGATCGTTATTTTAAAATGTATACTTTGAACGATTATGGTATAGGATTAACAGCTAAATTATGTACTTGAGAGTATAATTTAAAAATATTATACGACACCTAAATGTATTAAATTACAATATGCAGAGCGACTGTTTATTTATTGGGAAACTATTATTATACTCTCGAAGTGGATACATTATTTCTTATTGATAATATTGTTGTTTATTGTATCGGGAAAATCTTTAGTTTGGATTAACGTGTCTGTTACGGAGAACAATTGATTTCTGGGAAATACACGGCATTATTACGAGTAGTCTAACTAAAGAAATACCATCTATAACGAGCTGTATTATACTATTACCTGACCAGATTGAGACATCGCTCGCGTGGCCTACAGAGTATATGTATATAGTAGGAACCCGCGACTGACTTATGGATTTCTCAACACGTAGCTCAAACACCGAATGGATTGGGTGTAAATTATCCGATTAAAACGAATTTATGAAAAATAACCCTAAATGCATATGTACATATAGGGTTGAAAACTCTTACTTATAAAAGTTTAGTGTGAGCTTTATATAATAAGAAGAGCCCTTCCTACAAATTATTCGTTCGCGGCAGACAAGAGGTGAAGACATACTTACTTACATAAATAATATACATGCCATCGGGTTTAAATTTAGTAATTATCCGGCGCCATCCATGACAGACAGACAAACAAGCTTCTGTTAGCCCTGGTGAATGGGCGGCTTGTCGCCAACAATATTTATGGTCTATAGAGACTGACAAGTTCTATTTAAGGAAGAGGAAATAATTCATGAGGAATCGATAATAATAACTTTCATAACTCTGAAGGAAAACTGGTTGTGGTTAAGAGTTAAATTATTATATAGGACAAACAGTTGTTCATATACCATACTCATGATTAGTTGTAACGAATCTGTCCCTATATATACAAGTAAAACGCATTAAAGGGACGATTCGTAGGCCAGCCGATCGACACGCTGTAACATAATATTCTTTTTTTACAAGCTTTTATTTAACTTGCACGGTGCCGTGGTGGTACCGGTATAGAAGTGCCGTGGTGGTACCGGTCTAGAATAGTACTCCCCCATCTCGTTCCATGGGTGCTGTAAGAATCGGCTAAGGGATCGCCTACCAGCAGATGGGCAGCAGCGCTCTCTGATGATAGGAAACCATACTGCGCCCGCCAACAAGCCTGCCAAGCGTGGCGAGTATTGGTAAATCCTCCCTATATGGGGAGGCATATGTCCAGCGGTGGACGTCCTATTTTTGCGATGATGATGGTGATGATTTAACTTGCAATGTTCGGGTGAAATCTTGCTACTCAATTTTGAAGTAGATATCTAGAACCAGTTAATCTGAAATTTGGTACACTTATGTATCTTTGGTGACAATACAATAATATGGTACCAGCGGCGCTATACTGCTGATGGAGCCGGAAGACGACCTTAGGAACTCCTAAACTAAACAAGTTAAACTCTTCGAGTTTGGACTCATTTGTTTTGTCTTGGTCAGTTCTTCGATGCTACATAATATTTATGGTCTGATGTAGCATCGTTATCAAATTCCCGGCATAATGGTAGGGTACTTTCGAGTACCCGCCTGGATACCTACCACCCTCAAGTTTGAAAATCTGTCACTAAACAGATAGTGTGTTCAGGCAGCGGTCCTTGAGAGCCAGTAAACATCTGGGCTTAGCGTGATTACAACTTCGATCACATCATAACTGACAATCGAATACTTCGTCACAGATAGAGTTCAAACGCTGGACCTATTTCACTAAAATCGAGTTGTCTGGTAATAAATGATTTAAAAAAATAAAGGAAAACGTCCATCCACGTATTTTGTTAATTTTCGTATATCATTGAAATCATATTTTTAACCGACTTCAAAAAAGGAGGTTATTAAATTCGATCGTTTTTTTTTGTTTGATGAACTTCTGAGGTGGTCCTATTTAAATGTTATAAAAATCGGTGAAGCTATTTTAATTTTTAGACTCGCGATTCGAACACATTGTTAATAAATCAAACGGGGCTTGATCGCGAGAAAAACATTTTGTAATTTATTTACCTCTACGTTTCGACCAAGTTGCATTGGTCGTGGTCACGAGAAGTGGTCATTATGTACATACATAATGACAATTAAATTGATCCCGTGAGTAGCAAAGGTAACTGAAAAGAGTGAAAAAAATGTACTAAAAAATGGAGCCGACTCCAACACTCAAAAGTGTGAAATAACTTGTTGGAGTTGGAGGAGTGGTACCATAAGCACAATATTTTGATAATAGTTACTTTTGAACTATCATGGTCAGACTGCAACAAGTTATTTCACACTTTTGAGTATTGAAGTCGTTTCCATTTTTTGGTAAAAATTTAGTCTATTCACAATTATACTGCATTCATTTTATTCGTACCATTAAAACAATTGACGAAGGCTGGAAAACCTGCGTGTTTGCCGGTTCATCTTTGGATTATGAGTGCCCACGATAGTTTTTATAGTGTAGAGATAGATGATTTGGCTCGAATTATTGAATTATACTACATACCTACAAATGACGAATGTCACGAAACCCGGAACCGTTACGAAAATTCCACGTAGAAATGTCGTAAAATATTTTAAATGAGTCCTCGTAAATATATACAGAGGAACAAGACGAAAACCAAGAATAAGGTTGTGTGCCGAAATTGGCAACATGGCACATAGAGCGCTCATAAAAGTCCACAGCAGTAAACCCTGATATAAAAGTATAGAGGCTCGCGTATATTGGCGCCACGCTAGCATACTTCAAAACAGGAAGCTCTTATGTACATAACGCTTTCTCAAATTGAGAATAAAAGTATAAAACATTTAATATTTTTAACTGACTCAAAAAAGGAGGAGTTTCTCAATTCGACCCGACAATCGTTTTTTTTAATATTTATTACCTCAGAACTTCGAACGGGTGAGCCGATTTTGATCTTTCTTTTTCGAATTGAAAGCTGGTGCTTCCTGTGTGGTACCATTCATCAAAATCGGTCAAGCTGTTTTTGAGTTACACTCCAATAACTGAAAAGTGCTACGCGTACGTCGATGACATTATAGTTGCGGTGGAGAAATCGGTGAACATACACAATGACAATTAATCCCGTGAGTAGCAAAGGCCACTGAAAAGTTTTTAACACCCACATTGTGGATGTAATGTGCGCAAAATTAGTAATTCTCGCTATGTAAATCAGGGGACACAGCTTGGTTCTTATAGATTTGTTGTCAGACGGGTAATAAATATCCTTGCGTTAATATGAACATCATTCATTATGATTGATTTATTTGACGATTTATGATAAGACGATCTTGATAATATGTAATGTAACTGTCAAAATTAAATATGTACCATAATTATTAATGACGCAACAGACTGAAAAAATAGGTAATATTGATTGAGATATAATTATAGCTATATATTACGATAATATAACCTCCGGTTTTGCGCCTTCGTGAAATTGAAATATATTGCAATATTGAAATATACCATGGTCAATATTGCGAGTCGTCAAATATCTTTAGACCACTACAAAAAAAAGAGTTAACATCTCAGTGTAACGATAGACGATCTTTCCTTCAAGGATGTTGTACAAGAGATCGGCATCACGTGTCAGGTGCCTTATCATGTTTTCTATTGTTAGTAAGAAAGCTTATTTTATTTACATAGTCTACAGAACTTCCTCATTAGTTTTTCCCTCTTTTGTATATACGGAAGAATACTTTCTCGAAAACTGACATGTCTTCCGAGACATTGCTGTGCGATCACGTGATAGTAAACTTTATGATAAAGAAACGAGCAAGGGGCTTCACAGCCTGAGTGGAAATGAAAGTCTTAAGGGGTGAACATTGTAGGGAGCCGTTATCTCACACATTGTGTACGCAGATGAAATTTTATTAGTCGAAAGGGTGAATATGGAAATTTAGTTGTCGTTAAACACGTCTGTATATTTTGAATCAACCACTAGGTTACCGCGAGTAATATGCGTCAAGACAAACATTTATCTTAATGTTACAGATGAAACTCGTGCGAAGTTGAACGTAAATTGAAAAAACATATCTATACATACACTTCTCAGTCACAAAACAGGACAGCATAAAAGATCTACAAGCAAAAATGAATTTTATTACTCGGCTAAAAAATAAAAAAACGTATCCTTTATTTTCTAAACTTGAATATTTGACACGTAGAACCAAAACGTGGTCTCAACTATAGACTTCGTTTAGCGAGCTCGAAATAGCACAACGAGCAATGGCCAGGGCCATGCTGGAGGTCTTTACGAAATTAGGACTCAGGAGATCCAAAGAAGAGCGGAAGTCATCAACAAACCTCAGCTAATTTGCAAGCTCAATGAGGGTAGAACGTAGTAGCTCAGAGAATTAATGGCCGTTTGGTTCGAAAGGTTCTCTAATAGATACCACGGATTGGCAGGCGCAGTGTTAGAACATACAACGACAAGATAGGCAGAGTACTTGTTCACATCGATGCAAAATCGCATGAATTGTTTCGGCGCGTTACGATTTACGCAACATACAGTCATGTACGTACCCACACTGTTGCTAAAATATTACAGTTTCTCTTGGCTTGGCGGTAATATAGTAGAATATTGTATCCCCCCAATATGGATATGTGACGAAAAAGGACTATTTTTAAGGATAATAAAGTTTTGGCAGGTCTTCGCCAAGTTAGGAGTTTTCTAGGAAACTAATTCGAGGAGTTTGTACAAGGAGACGGTAATGGATTCTCCGGAGAGGTAATTTGGGGAAGATTTGTTTGCAATATTCCCAGACATGACTCCAATATTTGTGGGTACTTTCAACTTCTTAATAGATTTTAGGTGGAACTTGCTTATTGCTGAAATAGCATATAATTTTGCGAATGAAAGGAAAAGGTGCTAAGCTATTTATTTTAATATGATGTAAACATTACGTTAACAGTTATCGGAAAGCATTCGCACCTGTGTTATCGAAGTTTGTTAAAGGACTGGATTGGTTAGGCGAATCAATGGAGCTCGCAACAAAAATCTGATGCAGGTCACTTGCAATAAATATATTACAGTAAGCATTAGGATTTGGGCATTTATAAATCAGTACCTTCCGGCTCTGTCCGGCAATGAATAGAATAGAATATTGTATTATTTATTTGCTTAAAATGTAGGTTAAATTATAGTTCGATATCATTATGTTAATACAGTACCATGTACATTTTGTCGCATCACACATTTTGTGCAAATTTTCTATTATATAATTACTAATATGTTAAATTAATTAATTTCCATCTAATACAAACCTAAACATTAACAATGTCAAGATTTATGAATGTCTAAACAACTGTTATTGATTTTATATAATTTCTGTAAATAAAACGATATAATGCCCTCAACAGATATGACTTCGTTTTAAATCCTTTTCCAAGAGCCATATCTTTAATTTGCTACCAAATCTGTTCAACGGCAAGTCTCTTATTTCTTTAGGTATAGAATTATAAACAATCCACACATGGCGTAGCCATTTTTAAGGTGTGTATAATCTATTGCCTTTATCCGTTACCAGCAAACCAAACGTAAAATTATTTAAAATCACTCTCAAGAGGTGGCTAGTTGAGAAAGCCTACTATTCTGTGGACGATTTCTTGTTGGGTAAAGACTGACCAAATAGCAAGTTATATTGCGTATTGCTATCTTAATATATTATTAAGTATTTATACATTTTTAATTACAATATATGGTACTCGTTACAATATAGTAATGGAATTTTGTAACTAGATTGATAATAAATGTAATCCTTATTAGTATATTTTTAATAAATTTTATTTTATGTTTCTACTGACATATTGCTTGACTTGTAATTGAATAATTATGAATAAAAATGTTTATCTGTTTAAGGTACAACTGTGTTCTTGGAGCTCTTGGCAAAACATTTTATCACCATTTCTAGTACTTCTGGGGAATACCTATCCAGAATGAATCTATTCAGATTTGAAAACTCAACATAATACTGAGTATTTTATTGTGTTCGTTATGAATTTTAAATAGTTTTGAAGTCAATTTTATATACTAGTTTTTTCCAATATGTAACGCTAATTCTATCAAGGCTTGCTTACCTTATTCATCTTGGGATTTCTAATTATTCAAAAAACCTCAATAATTAGCATACAATATGTACATTGTACATGTTTTCCTCGAAGTATAAATATTCGACACGAGCGACCAATCACGCATCTCGTCCAACAAAGAACACAAATTAGCGAAATAAAACCCATTTGGACACATTTTCTATGGTTTTGAAGACTTCTTGGAATCCGATGCCTAGATTTAGGGTTACTACCCGGACTAAAAATATTTACAGAGTTTTATCTTGTAATACTATCTTATAAACTCTAGAATATAGCCACATTACCCTCTTCCTCCGCGAATAAAAGATTTCTCGAAATGATGTAAATTTTACCGTGGGTGCTATTGGTCAGTGACGATGTGGTCGAAGAAGTTATCACGCTAGCTAGAGCGACTGGCTCTGAAGAACTGCCTAAACACACTATGTGTTTGGTGACAGTTTTTAAACTTGAGGGTGGTAGCTAGTCTGGCGGGTACTCGAAAGTATCCTACCACCGTGCCGGTAATTCGGTAGCGGTGTTACCTTCGCTCAGTTTGACTGCTGACGCTCCCACCGCTGAGCTATCATCGCTTCAAAAATTCGCGTGTATGGGCACATTTAGACAGTACCTACGTTTTACGAATTTTATCTTAGGTACCTTTACGAAAATAATGTCAATAATATGCTTTCGTTTTTTCCATGCAATAAGTGACTGAAAAGGAGATCAGTAAACAATCACATGTCGCTTACTATTGGGGTCCACGTCGGAATCACTTGGGTGTCTTAATACTTCAAGAACCAGCTGGACACTTGCCTATCCGCCAACCCACTTGCCTAAGTATGGATAAAAGAGGAATGCAGGGTCCAAGCTAAATAGATATTATATTGTATATTATATTCAAATCAAATCAAATCAAATCAATATTTATTTCTAAAAAGTACATTGTCCAACACAAAACACTACTAATTACAAGATATATGGAGTATAACAATATGTGATTAAGTTACAAGTTACCAGGAAGTCTCAAACTAGGCGACAGCCTGTGTCTTGAGACTCTTGAGTGCGATTATACAAGAAAACATTTTCCTTTGATAGTGTAAATATTAGTGGATTCTTGTTTATAATTATGTCCCTCAAAAGAAACTTAAATATTAAGTGATATGTGTGTATAGTTGTTCGAATCAAAAGTTAAATTAACAATTTAGTTCTTAGAGTTATACTTATAATTAATATAAAATGGTTTATTAAATAAAGATATTGGTGAATTTAGAAATAAATTTGAGCAGTATGTTAGGTACAATTTCTCTCTTGTTTGGTTATGTGTGAGTTTGTGTGAGAGTGGCGTGTGCGTGCGTGTGTGTGGTTATATTGTATGTTATATTTGTATAGGGTTGCTTTTCAAATCGACATTTAATGTCTTTGAAACGTAAATTGAATGACGCGCTTTAAATTTAGTTCCAGGCATAATTACAAAAAATCTAGTAGGTAATTATAGGCAACCCTATCGTGTGTGATCGCACTTTTTGTCGTTACTCTGCTTGTGTATTCAAAACGAATGAAATGAATGTTTTGTATTCCCGGCGTTCGCTTGATACCGTGCCGGTTACCACGTGGTTGGAATATACATATACAGTGAGTTCTATTAAAAACTAGTGAATAGCCTTCATTTATAAACTTGATTTTTTATTCAGGATTTAAATCAGATAATAATACATATAGGTAGATTTTCTTCTTCTCAGCAATTGGACTTCCACTGCTGGACATAGCCTCTCCCATATAGGAGGGGGATTTGCCAATTCTCGCCACGCTTGGCAGGCGGGTTGGCGAGCGCAGTATGAATTCCGATCTTCAGAAGGCGCCGCTGCCCACCTTCTGGTACGTGGTCCCTTAGCCGACTAATACGGCACTCACGGGAAGAGATGGAAGAGTACTATTATAGGCTGGTACCACCACGGCACATATAGGTACATGTATAGGTAGGTACCTAATTTAAAAAAGTTAACTTCGCAAGGTGACATTGCTGAAAAGTGACTTTATCGTGTCTAACGCGATATACTTATTTTTCTTTATTTGGAAACCTTTTGTTAACTTTGAATAAATTTCTAATTACGAATAATTCTAAGAGCACAATAAATATTAGACTGTTTACTTACTCGTATTTTTCATAGCCGGTCAGGACGGGAACCGGATCTATATCCTGTTCTGGGGGTACTTCCTTTCGGCACGCCATTGAATAATTCATATAGCGCGCCAATTGTAGCATGTGTGCATGCAGTGTACCCATCTCAGTCAATCAGCTGATACTTGTGGGATCATTTTCTGACACTGCCTGCCGTAAGATACTTGTATTAAAGATTTATCTTACTGTATACGGCTTTAAATCATAAGATTCATTTTTCAATCCTATTGTAGATTTCATAAGGTGGTGTTAAAAAGAACAAGATTTTTTAAATTAATAAGTCTCGTGAATACATGCGAATAAGCTGCATAGTTTTGAAGAAGTAAAAGTAGTGTAGTAACAAAACTGATATTTTTGAACGAATGATTGGAACGGTCAGTGGACCGTTCGCGTGTATAGTGTAATATGCATTTCTTAGTTCGTATTTGTAATAAATGCATAAGGGCGAATATGTCTTGTCCGATGGTCTCATCATACCACAACCTGGAATTTTAAGTCTCCCTTACACAACATCGTAGTTTTCAATTCGTATTAATTGGTTGCTTACATGTTTTTTAATTGCATAATAAATGGAAACGCTTTGAAGGTGTATGACACATGTCTTAACTCGTTGATATTCACTGATTCATCTTGCATACAATGATAAAAGTTGTAAAAAAACTACAGCTTCATGTAGCAATGACTTCATTGTCTTGAACCTGAGTCAGGATGTCGGGAACTAGTCAATTGATTCAAAGAGCTGTTTCAAAAGATTTACGCACGCTGAGCTACAGTTTCAGTTCAGGAAACAAGATCGGGGTTCCCGCACGTAAAAACATTGTTTATGATGTCATTATTCAAATTGACTGATTGCTCATTTCGTCATGCTTATAGCGGCAATATCAGCTGAGGTCGAATCGATATATACGATGAAAATCAGTTTCAGAGAATGACTATGACATCGGGGGTTTAGTTTGAAATTATTAAATGTTGTTATAAAATAGGTATTTCATTTTGTAGCGTATATTTAATTTTAAAAACGTAACAGTGGTGAAGAACAAATAGTAGTTTATGAAACTGTATCATAATAAGGCTTCTTATTACACTCACAGTTTTTTTATAGCATTACACGAGTGTTTTAAGACCAATCTAATCTCATAAAATAGATAATTAAATTTACGTAAAATCATAACATATGTTTGCATTTATTTGTAAAAGTTTCGCGCCAAAATCTATTTGCAGGTCGCGCATGCGTGTTGCACCGCGTCCACAGGCTATATGTAGAAAAACGGCATTGCAACGCAACCTCCTTGTTCCAGCTGAAGTTTTATCTTAATAGTAAAAAAGTTAACATTTCGATACAATTGTCATAGAAGAGCTGTATCGAAATGTTAACTTTTAAAATTTATTTCGATATATTGTCTACAAAGTCATTCAAGTTCTGTTTTTGATATTTTTAATCTTTATATTTATATCAGTATGAGATTAAACATCTTTATAAGACACTAGCTATGCAAAACAGCATGTTGTTCTGTTCAATCCCGAATCCCACCTGTGTCCCGGGATCCAGTGTATGTTCCATTTCATTTTTAGTTACATCTGAGATGTTCAACGATGTAGTGCTACTATAGCTTAGATGGCAAAGCGACATGACGGTATTCTGTAGTCGTAGGTTCAAATACCGCTAGGTATATAATGATAAATAAATATAATAGGTAGCCGATTTTTTTCCTTCAGAATAATTTAAACGTAAGTTCCGCCTGTAAGCATGACGTTAATGCAATGGACCCTAAAACTCTTTCATTCAAGAAAACACTGTCGTTACGGCAGCTCTCTAATTACAATTCCGTAATTTAGAATCGATTCTCAAAGTTTAAGCAAATTTTATAGTTTTTAATATCACCAAATTGTATTATCAGCACAGAGCTACGTTTTTTTACTGAACATATGCAACGTTTTTGGACGATTGGGAAGTGCGTCAGTTGGTTGTGGCCAGGTCAGTCTATGGCAGATGCTAAAACCCATTTAGTTACCGTTCGATCGTCCTGAATGAAAAAGGGATATATAGGAAATATGTGTATACCTTATTTGTCAACTCGCGCAAATCACCCATCAAAATAACTCCGGCTTATCCTCATTAAATGTCAGGATTACAATCGGGCGTCGTGTCAGTCAGCAGGCTGTCCTTTGTGCAAACGTGATGGACGGCTGAATGCCTGACGGGACCCGTTTTGGACGTGTCGAATGTACGCCGATTGTGTTACCACGATCATACTGAGCATATTGTATGAGAGGAATGCAAGCTGATTGATCAGCGAAGAAAGTTGTAGTTATTGTTGTGGATAATTTGCGGGTTTTCCTGTAGGCCTTGTTTAGAATTTGATATATTATATACCGCTATCATATCGATCTTTATCCTACTAATCATCTTACTAATATTATAAATGCGAAAGTTTGTGAGTATGGACGTATGTTTGTTACTCTTTCACGCAAAAACTACTGAATGGATATTGATGAAATTTGGAACACAGATATCTTATACCCTGGATTATCACGTAGGCTTATTTTTATCATCACCATCATCACCGTTTTTCATCACCACGCGGGCAAAACAGATTTGATGAAATTTGGTGTGTAGATACTTCAGGTCCGGGAATAATACATAGGTTACATTCATCATCAATCTTCACCACGCGGGTAAAACCGCGGTAACACAGATAGTTTATACCCTGTCTTAACACATAGGCTTATTTTCATCACACCGTTTTTTTTATCACCACGCGGGTAAAACGGATTTGGTATGCAGATACTGCAGGTCTCGGAATAACACATAGGCTATTTTTATCATCAAATCATCATCATCATCAATCATTACCACGCGGGTCAAATCCGCGGGGCGCAGGTAGTCTGTATATAAAGACTTCACCAGATCAATATGTAAATGATCGATAAACAAAGCCAGGCCCTAATTATCACCCATCAATCTGCAAAGGCAGAGAGAAATCTAGTTAACTTCAAGTCTCCAACGTAGTCATTACAGCCGCATCAAGATGTGGTTTCTCGATTTTAGCCGTGATAACATCGAATTGGGGACAGTGAGAGATGTGATTCTGGCGAGAGTTTCGGTACGTCATTAAGGCTTGCAGATGAGTGAGCAATCAATAATTAAACGACGATGCAGCGAGCTTGCAGTTATGAAATGCTGTTAAAATATAATTTTCATTCGACCTATGTAGCGACTTGGAAGAGGTGTGTCGCAGTGTTCATTCTTTGTTATCGTTCTTTATGCAGCTGTAATCGCCATGTCAAGCACGATCGATCAAATTAGTCTTGATGCTCTTTCCTTCGACGACGACGCGAAGACGCCAATAAATTCTTTAAGTATCAAACCAGTGTTATATATATGCAAATATTACCCAAAGTAAACAATCATGTTATGGTTTTTATTCTGATATATTTATTGATATCTATCACGATTCGTTTTATTTGTGTGATTTCAACTGTTCGATTCGATGCCGTGTGATTTGTTTTAAAAATATTATTCGTACAAACAAATTGTAAACATTTGGCGAGTGTGGGAATTCGTAAACTGTAATCAAACATATAATATTCAGCGCATTACATTTACACTACTGGGACATAAACCTTCTTCGCAGGGAGAGAGGTATTGGCTATAGGTAATGAGAATTGGCAGATAGGCCCGTGGTCAGCCCAAAGTTGCAGTTTCCAGATTGCACATGCGCCTCCGACGGTACGCCTAGCACGGAAGCGTTTAATTGAAAATGCCAATATTACCCATCCCAGTTTGGCGCACAGAATATGTTGCTTAACTCAGTTGGTCCCTTAGGTTAACCCAGCTATGGGTGTTACCCATGTCTGTATGTACGTACCTATACTAAATACACAGTATAACGTACGATGGTTGGTATCTAACATACATGTATTTCTTCGCCCGTCGACATCCCAATTTACTAACTCTTATATTATGGATGCGGCCCCATTGACCGAGTGCTCAATTTTCAATGAACATGTATCGAGAAGGATCATAAATAAAGCTGTTTACGTGGCCAGGTCACGTCATAATGTGATGAGAAACACGCCGCGGCTGAGACGAAGGTCGACCGCATTACAGAGCCCTGACAGGGAAGGTTTTGGGGCAGGATATTAGACCTATCATCGTATGCATGATTGATTAACATGGCTAAGGTAGCCGCTTCTACAGTTACTGTCTATCTTGTATTATTACACGAACAATTCTTGTATTTTTTGGTATTTACAAAATTGCTCTGAAACTTTTGGTTAAAAAGTGTAAAGTCGGTCTAATACCGTCTGCCACCCTACCGGTTGAAGATCATTTGACATCGTAAAACAACTAAGTTGATTTTCTCGTGCACCTCTTTCATTGTTCAATATGTAGGTTCCAACCTTATCGCTATTTGTAATTACACATAAACTTTTGTTAAAACTGGTAGAGTAGACCATTTTCTTTGTTGACTGTTCATGGTTAAAGCTTGCTTGTCAAATATATTATAAACTAGATGCGCCCGGTGGTTCCACCCGCGTGGTGATGATGATGAAAAGTCTAGGACACGCACAAATAACGTTACTTTCTATTGATAAAAGAATTTTCAAAATTGGTTCAGTAGATCCAGAGATTACCCCTTACAACCTCATAAACACCTACCTATATACCTACACTATATTTCATCCCTGGTTAATTCCTACATCATGGTATAATTTATTTTGGAATTTTCCATTCGTTATATTATTATCTGTTACCTTTTGGAATGATATAATAAATATGAATTGAGCTTGGTAACATAATACAATTAAAAGAAATACCTACATATTATATTCTGTATTTTTATATTTTTCTCGAAACATATAGAGGTGGAGCAACTTATATCATTTTACCCAGATAATAAACGCCCTAATTCGGGCAACCTTTTAAAACCCCTTTTCATTTGAACTTTAAACAAGGCCCGTCTATATTTGGGTTCACTTCTCTAAAAGCTGTGCTGACCCGAATCATGAAAACCGATTTGAAACCTTTTGCAGGCAAATTAAAATTGGCTTATGTATTCGGTGATACGTATCAGTAACCTAATAGTCCCAAAGCTCGTCTTTATATTAGTCTTCAATTATTCCCACAGCTCATGTAAGAAGGTCAAGAATGTGTATAAACTTAAGCCGGTCGTAATAAATAATACAATTTATTTTGTAAACGCATAATCAATTAGGATTTTTTGATTAAAGCGATGTGACTGTCGGCCGTCCATCAGATGGTAACTAGATCGAATACCTTCTAGGGCTTGTACTTTCGGTGAAAGTAACATCAACACCGTTTTCTATTTCAGTATTACTCAGCGAGACAATACTATCTGATGACACTTTGGAGAATAAAACGCTCAAGATCACTGACTTTGGACTAGCACGAGAAGTTTACAAGACCACAAGAATGTCGGCCGCCGGAACCTACGCGTGGATGCCACCGGAAGTAAGTGTCTAAAGTCAACACACTATTTGTTACTATTGTAATCTAGCATTACTAATCTCGTTTTTAACGAATCAGCTTATAACTATAAAAGCCAAATTAAGTACATAAATGATAACACTAATTATTATTTTCTTTTTGACTGTGTCTACTTGAAGGCGATCACGTTCTTTTGTCCGCGCGCCGCGCCGTTTTCGAGCTGAGCGCGTGCTTTGTAATTTCATATGCATACCGGGACATTTTGTAGATATACTAGGACGATCGGGAAACAAGTTCCAAGTCGCTCACATGACCGGGTGTATCTTTAAAATATTTCCTAACGGCCGGCTTCTACATTATAATGAAAATCTAAGATGTTGCTCAGTTCAGTACAAAAATAAACTATTACATTTTTATTTTGTTCTTCTGTTCTGTCATACCTACGCTACTACTACACGCTAATATTCGTCATTTGTAAACTTCCTTATATAGTTTTTGTTGATCAGGCTCATATTGTGTCAATATTGCTCACATTTTGGCTTATATATCATTTTAATCGGTAGCCCTAGTGTCGGTTTTGCACGTCTATGAACGCTGAAAGAGCCGGTATTGGCCGCAGAAAGTAAACACAGCGGAAAAAGTTGTTGTTATTTAATTCGCTTATCTTTCACGCCATCCTCCGCATCGAACAGCATATCAGCTTAACTGAGTGCAAAAGAGTCCCAATAGCATCCTTCAAACCATTGCAGTTAGATTTGACTCCGCCTTGTTATAAACAGTAATTCGGGCTCATATCAGACAGCCATGATGACTGTCTGATCTTGAGCCATTGCCATTGATGTGTCTGCGATTATTTTTACTGTTTGGCTATTTCTTTTGTGCTACCACATTATTAGTTAGTAGCTACCAACTTACTAACAATGGAGTCTGATCATGAATAAATAATTAAATTATCAGACGGGTGAAATCGTGGGCTCAGGATAGTCATGAATAAAACGATAGGTCTATGTCGCGCATAAAGTATTCAGTTTTAGTGGAACTTGCAAACATCACACTGCACCGGTCGATAAGTGAAACGATACTAACGTGCCGGTAGTACCGGCCACCCTCATCTTTGATAAACTGTCACCAATCACAAAGTTTATTCAGGGAGCAGTCCTTGTGATCCAGTCAATATTTAGATTAAGCGTAGGTACGTGAGATAGTGATCAATCGCTAGATCTATAAAGCATAAAAAAGTTAACTATTATGGGTCGTTCGCGTACCACGTCTGTTTAGCAACATACATGAAAAGGCTTATTCCTTGTCTTATGTTGAGGTAACAAACTTACAAATCAACAAACAACCTTTCCCATTTTTAATTCAGTGTTTATGACCAAATTTTGTTCAAGCTCAAGTTCTCCCCCAGGTGATCAAACACTCGACGTTCTCCCACGCGTCCGACGTGTGGTCGTACGGCGTGTTGCTCTGGGAACTGCTCACCGGCGAGACACCTTACAAGGGCATCGATGCGCTGGCGGTGGCGTACGGCGTAGCGGTCAACAAGCTCACCCTCCCCATACCGAGCACTTGTCCTGAGCCTTGGAGAGTTCTCATGGAAGGTTAGTCATGCATTCTGTAGCACATACCGGTATACAAGACCTAATTAATGGCAAAAATGGCATTGGTGATTGATGTGCTTTTGTGTATGGGTTTTCAGAATATCCTCAGCGATGAATTACGGAACTGAAACGTGATCTTTAACTATAGGCCTTATAAGCAAGCTCAAACGCATAGCATAGCTCACGAGCTATGGAAAGGGCTATGCTTGAGGTTTCTATACGCGAACGAATCAGAAATGACGAGATCCGTAAAAGAATGAAAGTCACCGACATAGCCTAGCGCATTAGCAAGTTGAAGTAACAGTGGGCAGGGTACATATCTCGAAAAACTGATAATCGTTCGGGTCGAAAGGTTCTCGAATAAAGACCACAGACTGGCAAGCGCTGCATACAACGGCCAACATAAAGCTGAACAGACGACTTCGCAGAAAAATTCTAAATGCCTGGTCCACTTCCAACTGGTTCTTGTGGAGATTAATGGGGTCTATGTCCAGCTGTGGATATCCTATGGCTGAGACGATGATGATTCTCATATTTTCCAAATGTTTTTTTCCAATCTGCCAGTACATAGTACGTAAAGGCGTTATACATACCGATACATTCACTGTAACTTACAATATTATACAATAACACTCATACAAAAAAGAAACCCAACAGTGTGCATGCGGAAGTTGGAATGTCAGAAAAATCGAAGATATTCTACCAGAACATGAATATATAGAGCAGAAGCCAAAAAGGTGGCTTTGTTATCTAGAAAAAAAAATTGATCGATATTGCATTCCCTATCGCTAGAGCGACAAGAATTGTATTCGTTAGATCGTGGAATTCGTGGACCAAAAGCTACGAGATGACATAAGTATACTCAATATTTACTTAATCCTTTAAAAGTACCAATGCCGTATTCTTATCATTTATTCATTTTATGATAAGAATATCTCTAGCATAATGTATGCTAGAGATATTCTTATCATTCGTTTATTGCAATCGGTTCTAAAATGTTGTAGTAACCTTATATTGAGATATTGGTCAAATGCAAGCTCCATTCTAATTTTAAAACAATTCGCCGTAGACGTCGACATTATCATGTTGCTACTGACCTAACAAAAGCACTGACGCACGCGCATGGTTGTGACGTAAGCTGTCTGTCTATCTATGCTTGTTTCTACACAAGTTGCCGTATTAAATGTAATTGAATAACGAGTTTTGCATTGTTTTTGCCTTATTTTTGACAAGGATGTTCGTTTACCTATACTACGTTATACAATAAATCAGAATTTAAAACAATGATTAGGACAGCATTCCGCTTGTTAAGAATGAAGCCTAACGTGTCATCTCACACGCCGCCAAGCCTCGATATGTGAACTCTCACTCCTATTTTCACTTCTCTATAGATCATGACTACATCCTGCCAACTGACGTGCATCGAATGACGAAACGAAGACTAGTCATTCAGTCATGAATCCTATACACAATTCCTGAGAGATAAAGCTACATATGAAGCTAATTGTGTGAATAATAACAAAAATCTCGTAATGATGCGTACAGAAGTGCAGTATCCAAGTTTTAGATATCATTGTATAGTGGCACTGTAGCTGTTTTTTAACTCTTTCATGACACACATAGATATATTCTAAAAAACTTATTGATTTCGGTGGCCTATGAATTAAATGAGGAACCAATTAAACAGTTCGCCAGATGTGATCAGTTCTGCTAATTGCACTAGCACTGCATGGCACTGTACTGCACTATTCGTATTCACTTTGATACATAATCTCCATAAAGTCCCATTCGCTCAATAATTTCTTTCGGCACTGTATGCCCTTCAATACTTAGCAGAAATATGATTCCCTACTTCTGCAGTGAACATGGCATTTTCGATTTTCTACTATACGCGTAAAAAGTTTGAAAAGGATTGTTTAGAAGTGGCTAGGATCCACATATAAATTATATTTTTCTATAAAAGTCTTCCATTTATGTTAAGATGTATATTCCACAGCATGCTGGCATTCTAACCCTCGCGAAAGGCCTCTCTTCCCCGCGATCCTGGACCAGCTGGAGCGCATCAGGCAGTCTGAGTTCACGCGAGGACCGCACGAGTCCTTCCACACCATGCAGGACGGTTGGAGGCTGGAGATCGAGGAGGTGCTGCGGGACCTTCGGAGGAAGGAAAAGGTAAATAAATTCAACAGGAATATGCAGAATAATATAAAAGTTATTCGCTTTAGAAAACTAAAATATCTTACAGGTATAATATATTTTTGTTATTGCTAAGAAAAGAACTTTGTTATGCCCACCGCTGTCGCAATTAAACGGTTTTACAATAAATGTACCTTGTCCAAAATGTGCCAAATGGATTCATCCTCTCGATTGAATTTTTTGTTTTTTTATTTCGACCGCTTCACGTACGATTCTAGAAAAATAATGGCTGTCCGGCGGTTTATAACTTTATTCCCATCCACATTATTTCAATAATCCGTGTAATTATTACACGCAATGATGCAACACGTCGGTAAACACATAAATCTCTGTCGCGGATACTAACTAAAACTCATTAAATTCTACAACTTAATATCCTTTTAATGTGAAAATTGTAATTTTTACATATCCTACTATCTCCTTACATCTCCCAATAGTGGTATTCCAAATTAACCAAACTTACGACAACTTATATTAAGGCGTACTAGGCGAACCGCCAGCGCCCCGTATTCTCCTTCAAAAAGACTACATAATGTGGTTGAAACTATAGTCGGAACCCTCTGACTTACTACGTGTGTAATTCCCGTGTTTTATACATTCATAATGTCAAATATTACATCAAATTACCTCTAATTTAATTATAAAATATATTTGAAAGATTGACATTCACAAATTTTATACCTAATTGGATTTTACTGTAACCTGAATATGTAAGAATTTTCTTATTTTACACAATCTATGTCTGTAAAATAAGTTCAACCATCATGTATGAAGGAAATTATCTTTTTTAAGTTCTAAAACCCACAGCACAAGAGTGTTATCCTGGTTCTATAGCAAGCTAATAAACGGCACATACACACTATTTATAATTCCATAACTATTATAGCATTATGTTAACGTTTTAAAATTGTCTACAGGTGTTGGCATATTGTAGGCAACTGGTTGCCTATTTTGTACCCTGACAAAAGCGAACATTTATCACAAGTGCCGTTCGAGGCCTGTTTTCGAACTAGGAGCTCTTCCACCTAATTTTGCTAATTATCATTGTAAGGGTTTTTTTAGTAGTAATCTGACTATGATGTTGGTGTCCACACAATTGTGTCTGAAGTATTCAACAGCTTGAAAAATAAAAGGGTTCCTAAGAACAACTCTTCTCACTTCTTAATAAGCCCAATGTATCATTGCACTTGTTTAGTTAAAACTTACTAATGTGGGCATTTTCCTCTGTAACGCTTACGGATAGGAATACAAAACCATTGAAGAGGTTAGTGCCAACTATTGATGTAGTAGCTTTGTGTTGATTATGTTTTGTTCGCTGACCAATGCTTCTTCACTTGTATATTGTTTAGGTTTTTGTCTGTGTATATAACGGAATGTATGTTGACTATACATATTAAATGTGATTTAGGTTATTTAAAATCAAAATCAACAACGAAATAAGTGGTCTGTTTCATTGAAATCTGGATTTTTAAATAAGGCTGCGTTCCAAAATTATCACTTGGCAAAGGTTCATCGTTACTCTCTCGTTCCAAAACGTTTTCGGGTTTTGAAACTGGCACAATTTCATCACAGACAGTTGAATTTTATTTACATGGAAAAATGGAGCTAATTATTATACTACTTGTCAATGACAAGTAGTATAATAATTAGCTCCATTTTCTCTTTCCAGCCGAACCATAGCTCAAATTTACTCGACACTCATTGCTCAACGAAGAGAAAAACGTTTTTTAAACCTAGGTTCATCATCATCATTTCAGCCATAGGACGTCCACTGCTGGACATAGGCCTCCCCCATTGATTTCCGCAAGGACCTGTTGGAAGCGGTCCCCATCCAGCCCTTGCCTGCGATCTTAGTCAGGTCGTCTGCCCACCTGGTCGGTGCCCGTCCTATGCTGCGCTTGCCAGTCCGTGGTTTCCATTCGAGAACTTTTCGGCCCCAGCGGCCATCAGTTCGTCGAGCTATGTGCCCTGCCCACTGCCACTTTAACTTGCTAATTAACCAAAAACCTAGGTTAATTAGTTTCATTCTTATACTTACGGATTCTAAGCCGTCACCCATACAAACGTAGAGCAGTTACTCTGCATGGAGAGAATTTTTGCAAAAAATCTATGTAGCCTTATTGAACGCTGATGGGAATCTCCATTGGAAGGACTTTAAGCAGAGACTGAACACTGATTATACTCTGTATAACCGAGTCCACTTCACAATGCTACAAATTGTAATAGTGACGCACACAATCACTAATGTTTATTCTGTGCCAATACTAAGTTGATTACTTCACTAATAGGCGCATAGTCAAAAATTATTAATTCTCAGTGCATTCCTGTAGCAGTTTTTAAGTGTTACTGCTCATTCTAAATATTTACTTAAATGTATACAATTTAGTTGTTGGTGGGGGTGGTCCCGGGTGGTCTACACATATTAAGAGGCTGCCAACAGCGGAGTAGTGATGCAGGAATAAGGATTGTGCGGGGTTTTGAGGCTCTATTCTATTTGTACTGCACTAGTTCTGTAACACAATATACATTATTGTTATTAACATTACAGGAGCTCCGATGCCGTGAAGAAGAGCTGACTCGTGCTCAGCTCCAACAACGGCTAGTGGAACAGAACTTGCTACAAAAGGAACGGGAGCTGGAAATGCGAGAGTTCGACTTAGTTGCGAGGGAACTGCACATCCTCATCTTCGCTAGCAACATGTCCGCCAACCAGCCGCCGATGCCTAACAAACGGAAAGGTAAAAGAATTCAATATTAAAGTTTTGGCACTTTGGCCTTGAACATTCTCTTATTTGATAGTGGTGTCGTATCTGGTTGATATGCACTATTATCTTAACCAGCATTTAAGAACAGCTACCACCGGGAAACGCTATTTTTTAGATGATAGATTGTCACTTTTGAGAGTCATAGTAAGCCAAATTGCGCACTAAAAGTAAACTACCACCATGTTTAAGATTGAAAATCACCAATTCCCCAATGCATTCCAGTAGCAGTCTGATGTGCTAGTAGCACATCAGACTGCTACTGGAATGCATTGGGTAAACATCACAGTAAAATACTTATAAATGTAGATATAATAGGTAAAAAGGTGTATAAATTTATGAGAATGTTACTGTGAAGTATAATAAACCCTTATCTGTAAAAAGAACAATGTCAGTCTGTTCTGCAATTTGTTATAGCCTTGTATGATCCGCCTTTTACACAACTTTTTTTCGTATCCCGCCAATCATCTGTCTGGGAATTTTCACTATATTCACAGTGAATCTAAATTCTGCACATGCTGAGGATAACCCTGTTGCCTTACATGTAATGTTTCTGTCATGTCTTTGTAATTGTGTTGTAATTTGTTCTAATATTTTAGGCAATCAATCTTTATCTTAAATGAAACTGTATAGTAAAGATGAAATTATGATAATACCTCTATCCTTCGATGATTTGGTTCTTCTATATCTTGTGAAATGATTCAGCTTCCAACTACGTCGTCACTGATCATCGAATCTCTAAAGTCTAGCTGTACAGCGATGAAAAATATGGCGAATTAAGCTCTGAGTGATTAATCGAAGATTGATATCGAGTTCGATGCGATTGTTTCAGGCAAATTCAGCAAGATGAAGCTGCTGAAGAAGGACACGATATCCTCCCCGCTGGACTTCCGACACACGCTGACGGTGCGCACCTCGGAAGACGAGAGCAGCGTGAAGCAGCTCGTCGCAGTCGCCAAGGACACTCCGCCCGGCTCGCCCGCCATCATGCGGGCCATAGCGCGTATGTACACAACATTTAATAACGGTTTTTTCAACCCATCATGTTGAGGACTTCGTATTTATTGGGAAAGGTTTAAAAACCACCAAAACTATCGATACAGTTCAATTCAAAAGTTTATACAGGTTATACAGCATACAGCATACCTATATTATATAGGTTTATACAATACACTACAGTGTTTTATATACACATCCCCATCATTTTAATGCTAGCCATAGGCTTTATCTTAAATCAGTGTCGAATGTCGCGGCATCCGCCATTAATACTGAAACAAAACCTTTTTGCCTCAAATACAAAAAAACAACATTTTGTAATAATGACTTAAGATTGCCATTAATTTCTGGTTGTTGTTCCTTATTTTTGAGAAATAAATGTTTTTTTTTTAATTTCATAAAGATTGTTATAGACCCTGTATATTCAAAGATAAGAAAATGACAAATAAATTTGAGATAATATAAATTATGTTACATTATTTAAACAATAAGTCCATGGTGATCGCTTACCATCAGGCAGCCCTCCTGCTTGTTTGCCTTATACAAAAAGCTTATAAAGTTTGAAGTCAAGACTTGACATTTTTTTGGCAATCTGATTTTGTCTATGTTTATTATTTCCTGTAGTGATGGGTGACGACGTGTCCCTCAACCTTCAATTCAATTATGCAAGGCTGATAGTCTTTTCTGGGAGAGGCAATTGGCTCCTGAAACACAGTCCCACTAGTTCAGGAGTCTTTGGGTTAACTATTTGTTTGTACACGAACTATGTCAATAAAGTATTTTTGGATTTTGTTAGAGTGTCTGCTGACTATCAAGAACAGCTACCTGAAGATATGTGTATTTTTTGGCTGATATATATTGGCATCATGCTGTAGATTTAATCAAAAAATTACATATTGTATCTAAAGCTGAAGGTTGAGATTGCTCCATCATTATATATTAAATGAGATAGTTTGAAACAATGATATCCTTGCGGTGGGAGCGTCGACTGTCAAACTGAACGCGTGAGTAATTACGTGTATTGTGTACATTCCAGTGCCGGCGGACGGCGTGAAGGGCAAGACGTGGGGCCCGAGTACGGTGCACGGACGGTCGCGCACGCACCTGCCTCTCAGCGCGGCGCGCTCCCCCGCGCCCCCGCTGCTGCCCCTCCCGCTGCCCCTCCCCCGGCCCCGCGCGCATCGCTTCTGCTCCTCGGCGCCCGACCTGCCGCCCGCCTCCCGCCCAGGTAACCCGCGCCCCGCCCCGCCCCGCCCCCAACCCGGCCCCAAGCCTGACCTCGCCAGGAAGCGCAGCGGCTCCCACGACGACCTGCTTTACGAGAACACCCAGCCGCGGCGGAACCGCTTCCTCCTCTGCCCTATGTTTACCTCCACGGCTGACATTCCTCACGCGTACGATACGGTGTTCGATGTGCCCGTAGATCGGGGCCGGCGTAAGGGCAGCCACGGCGAGGTTAAGAGGAGCTTCTTGAAAAGCATCCGGTCGAATAGCCTCGCGTCCGGTCGGCTGACAAGCGATTTGTCGTCCGAGACCGCCGAGTTGCTCAGAGATGACTAGTTTGGGATGAGTTTTGTACGATTTGGTAGTTTTTTTTTAATATTAATGGTAGCCCCGAATTTTTTAGATGTTTTACGAATGCCAATGTTTTATAAAAGTTTCCAGAAAACTTTCTATAAAATATAGGGAATCAATCATTTGTTATTAAAACGTGGTTTTGAGACATTATGAATGTATAAACAGTACTAGGCAAACCGCGACCGCGTCCGTGAGCGCCCCGTATTCTTCTTGAAAAAGACCACCGAATGTGGTCGAAACTGTAGGCGTAGGCCCTCTGGCTTACTACGTGTTTTTATACATTCATAATAATTTTCTTGATTGAGCACAAAGTTCCTTTTCAAATAACTGATTGTCCGAGATGCTTACTGCCATACGTAATTTGTGGACGATGTACAAAACGTGTTGCCATATTGAATACATATCATTTTCTACTAACACATTCCTACAATAATGTGCATTTGCTTCCTACAAACTACTCATCCCAAACTATGTATACCTGCGACCCTGTTGTGGAACCCAATGATTTTAAATGTACACGATATTTATCTATGTTACAACTTTTAATAATAAGACAGAACAGACACGACAGAAGATGTTTTGGAAAACGCTTCCTATCGTTTTTTTATTACCAAAATATGTAACCAGACGAAAATATTGATCTTTATTAGTAAAATTTATTGGGTCCCACCACAATCCTGCGCAAAAAAGAGAAAAATGACAAAAAAGCGAAATCGATATGATACGATTATTTGACGACTTTTCGAGTATGTTCGAAGCGATTTCGATGAAAATCTCATGTCTATTTGTGTAAATAGGTTTATTATTTACTTATTAAACTTCCTAGGATTTGAATCTAGTTTTAAGATTTAGACTGTAATGAATTAAAAGACTTATTTTTTTGTTTAATTTTTAGATAGTATTTACTACCAGTGTGTCGGATACACTTACGTATATCGAATTCCGTAAAAAAAATGCAATTCATCTTCATATTTTTTTCTGAAGTTTTATAGGTTAAATTCTACTATAAACGTATATAGGTTTTTACTTTGGTTTACCATACAATAACGAAACGTTTATACGTTTATTTATACGTTTTTTATACCATTGCAGGTATTTTCAACATGCTACAACAATTTCCCTTATCTTTGTCTATTGTTTTGGTGCTTTTTTATCTCACATGTCAAACCAATCTGTACATTTTGAATTTGATAAATAAGCATTTAATTTAATTGAAAATGTTCGTAGGTACTATAATTTAAACTAGATAGTCTAAATAGTAAAATTCTTATAGCGTATTATAATTATTTTTAATTAAAGACTTGAAATCAATTCTTCACCGACTGACGAACCTTTAGGATCTTGCCAAATTGTATTACTTTTTCTTTGCAATAAACAAGTCACAATTGTAAAACCACAAAAAATGAAAATCTCCAAAAAAAGCGTTTTCCATTTGTGACTTGTTTCTGTGAAGAATATAGCTGAATTGTATGAGTGATCTGATTTTAAAAAAAACACTACAACGTTAGCAATTTTGTTTTTGCTGCATGAAAGGAACTTCTCAAGATAGCTTGCTGTATCCTTGTGAGTATGGTTTTGTTCATTCTAAGCCAAGAAGCGTACCAGAGCGGAGACAAATTGACACATCGTGCTATATTCTTTAACTGTACCTAAAAAATGAAGGCAGATGATGGGGTTTAGTCCAGTGTGTATTGCATCTGGTTTTTGCCAGCATTACGGAACCCACAACTACTAGGATGGCTCCTAAATAGTATCTTCACCCCGAGTGAGTTGACAAATAGTTGGGTTAAAACTTGATCCCAGAATAATGCCTTATACCTCTGAGCCTTTGTTTGTAAGGTATGTGCCCAGGCTAGCAAGTGTCCGCCGAATATTAAAGAAAAAATAATTAAAAAAGAATAAAAAGTATTACTTATATATATTATATTTACCCGTCTCCGCTTTGGATCTACTGATGTTTACCGTCCTGTTTGTAGACACGTTCTTTGTTATGCGTTGTAATTTGTGGGTTTTTTTTACAAAAGAAGACTTGAATTGGTTTCCTTTTACTGTAACATAAGCTAAGAAATATTGTTAATTGAAACATATAATTCTAACACAATATTTATAGCGTAATATTTTGTACATATCAAAAACATTTTCGTTAAGGACCAAGGAAGATTTTGCATTTGAAAACCCGCCTAATGGTTTGCTTTTTCATGACGCTCTAATCTTTCTAGTTACGACAATAAACTATTCCGGGCTCCGTTTCTGCAGCCCTGTCTAGTAAAATTCGTAATTTGGTCACAACTGACAAATTTCAAAACTGCAGTATTTTATACAATCGCCCTCAAATAATTTCCCAGTGAATATTAATATCTGACGATAAAAAGCACTCTTACACTTGCGCATAAAATCATTTTTTTTCTGCAAACATCTAAAAGAAACAATTGTTGGTCTGTGCCGTATAATTTGAAGAACGTGTCTAAAACTGATTTATGTCACAAACTACATTATTTTTTCAAATGCATTTTATTATCTGTGGCACACATGAGGGAACACTAGACATAAGTTGTAGATTTTAAATGTATGGAAACGAAATATAAATGAGAAAAAAAAAGTTTTAAAAATGTGTTGTGTGATAGTAATTAAATGTGCGTGTTTTGTAATTAGTTAGATATTTTTGTAATTCTATTTTATTCGCTGTAATTTTAGTATCCGTTTGACGTTTTGTTTTTCTTTTACTTGTCATTTTTCGTTTGTAAATTGTAAGCATTTGTTTGCTTTCAGCCAGGACGTTTTTTTTTTTTATTTAAGAGCTATGCATGCTTAGCAGTTCATAAATGCTATATACAAATCAATTAAGTCATTATTATTATTATATGTATTTGTTGTACTTACTTATTTGTTAGTTTGTATGATCTTGCTTATTTTTTTTTACACAATGTCATAATGGCACGCTTTCAAATGTTTACAATGACAGTATACCATGCTAATAACATGTTTGGAAGTCTATATGATGATATGCGAAGTGTTCTTTTTTTACCAAACGATAACAGAAAATAAATACTTTTAACTGGTATTTTTATACGTGACGTTATGGACTAATAGTGTACCTGATATCAGGTACATGACTTACATTTTTTAAAAGTGGCTTCCCAAAATTTATTTTTGTGTTTTTCAATCATTTCTGACACGTTTATATTTTTGTTCATTAGATTACATACATCCTTAAGATAAAATTCCGTATAAATATATGGTCTTAAATTAATTAAAGATATATTTTTTTAAATTCTTATTTTAGAGTCACGCTCTTGTCGGTGTTGTTGATTTAACGTTTTTGGTATTAATAATAGAAAAATAACGTTTTCAGAAATGACCATCGATCATGTATTATAATGACGTTTAACAACTATTTAGTATATTTTATTATTCTCAATAAGATTTCACCATTGATATTTATAACCGGCTGTCAACAATTTGTTGAAACAATGTCATATAGACTTTCAAATCAGGTTACTTGTAGTTAAACAGTTGTATAGTACATATACTGTAGTACCCGCTGTAAGGCCATAACAATGTTCCTGACAATGGTGGTGGACTAGAATTACAAATCGCATAGAACAGAGGCTCAGATAACGAATCTAAACTAATATTAAACAAGTAAGTGAATCAGTTGAGACTCAATAGGTTATCTAAATAGATTTTATATTATACTCTTTGACCGTTGGAAACACTTTCCTGGTTCGTATAAAAACCTCATTTCATATCAGGATATTACCTGGATGTGAACGCATCTCGGTGGCCAAGTACAAAATGGCAATTAAGTTTTAGAAAATAATCCAGACACTCTCAGTTTGTGAAAAAAGACGTAACTCTTCGGTGATCTGGTTCTTTTATAGTCATAGATCCTTTTTTATTATATCAAATAAACCTTTTCCATAAAATCGACATTGGTGTATTTTTTTAACATGGGATTACTAATCTGTTAGTTACTAACCGTTCCCTCTTAACAAATTTCAATAGAGCCATAGATAGATAGATAGTCAAGTCATAGAGTAGGTCGATAAAGGACGGTGAAGGTGGAATATGACTTTTTTTTAAACTCGCTTCCGCTTTCTCACTTCGATTAGCTAATTCGGGAAAGGCAAGAAATATGAAAGTAACATATTTTTACGATAATTAACAAATCGGCGGCAGTTTTGAGTGTTTATACTGAAGCTATATATGCACATGTAAGTATTATAGTTTACGATTATTATACTCTTTTGTCTATTGCTTTTATTTAATTTTGAATGAACTGTTTGGCATGTGTACTCGAAAATCGTGTGTGCATTTTGCATGTACTCATTTTGAACAAAAATTGGATGGTTGATAGTTTTGTTTATGTGACCTCTGATTTAGTATCATTTTTTGTTATTAAGTAATTTCATTATACACTGCACTGAGCTTAAATAATATAAATGATAAATAATGAACACATATTATTTAACTATTTAGGTAATTAGTTGTTAGTCATCAGCTATAACAAATATGCAATACTTTTGCATATGCTATTGTAATCCTTTAGCAGTGTGTAATCTTAAAAATAATATTTCATTACCTGTCTTATGTCGACAGCCTTGATATTCAATACGTTCTGTTTGATACTTGCACAGTATTGACATTGTTTAATGGATTCCAGGTGTGATAAGAAAATGTTCTTTACGGTTACTAGAAAACAAATTAATTTAATAATATAAAAGATTTATCATGTACATATGCTTTAGATACAAATCTTACAGCACAGTAATTTGGTGCCTAAAATTTGGGTAACCTGGAGAGTTTTCCGGCAGTTTTGAAAATTTGTGATTTTATAGATTTAGATATGCCATTTCCTATTTTGCCACCTCGTATCGATCGCGCCGGCGGTATTGGAAAAATGGCGTTTCAAAACAGTTTTTTGCCAATATCTCCTTTCCTACTCGTTTTACAATGAAAATAGTAAAAGAATTAGTATTAGAGATATTGTTCTACAATTTCTGTCTTTAGCCTAGTCCTGAGGCTGATTTTTTCTACAGCTTATAAGACACTTGCCTGCCGATTTGGTATATGTTTCGTGTTCATTCGTATGTTAGTTTCTGAGGTTTACCGATCAACTTGTTAGTTCGCGGTATAAGAACAATCTCTTACTGATTGCATTAAGATTTTTTAATATTGATAGATGATAGGATTCGATAGCGCTTCTATTCAGGAATACCATAAGGAAACTCATTCATTTGGAGTCTTGCAACCAAAAAGAGTTGAAATTTATATATATTCTTTACAATTTTGTAAAAGTTGAATATCTTGAAAACCTGACTTTTACTAAACATATTTTTCTGAACTGTCTTCTACCCGCAGCTATTATCCATTCATTATGCCACCCTCCGTTTACATTATATAGTATATATTATGACCGCATATTAGTAGATATAGTAGACACAGTTATCAATATATCCACCCCACAGACTAGTATCTTCTTTTTCTTGCTCTTATCCCACTCTAGTTGGTGTCGGCACGACATGTTTTCCTATTCCATTCGGCCTTATTCCTAGTCATCTCAGCGCTCACACCTTTCATCAACATATCATTATCCCACAGAATAGTATACGTATAGAATATCAAGGCCGTCACCGACAACGTCGATTATCACCCGCACGCACACATATACACTAACGCCTGTGTTTTCCATTCACATAGGTTGTTTTCTTCCTTACACAGACTTCAGTCCGGACGAGTGGGGACCGGAATTCCCGCTCAGTAACACTTCCTCAAGGTATATACCTATGCCGACGCTTTATACCACGGAAGGTGAGACCATTTTCATATATTAAGTTTATTTATTAACAGGTACATCGATTTGAGAGCGTGTGTATGTGAAAGTTTAATTCGAAATATACTTTTGGAAGATGGCAACAGATAACATATGATTTTTAGGGACCGCAAATATTTACTTATTTCAATTTTTTAAGTCTATAATATACCACTGTTGTCGATAGAAAAAGCGTAAATGTTTTCCGATTACGCCATTTTTGATATTTTATTTGCAACCGATGAAAGTTATACTTTTTTTTTATATATCGTTATGTTCCATAGTTACAGGTATTTTAAAATGTCTAGTCTGTATAAGAAAACCTATTATTAACGAATAACAAATACAAGCATAGATAGTTTATCAAAACTATTAACATCAGTATTGAAAAGGTGTGCTCTGATTTATGAGGGTAAAAATAGTATTCTCCCAAAATGGTAAGTTATTCAGATTATTCAAACATTAATCACATTCACACTCTTTTTATTGCACGGCCAGAGGAGCAGAACCTACAATAAGATTTTAAATTCTTTTATGAATTCGAAAAGCACTTAGAAGGAGGACGTTCCCTTTTAAATGTTCTCTGGAATTATATGTAGATTGAAGTAAATTAACATGTTGTAAAAGGACTCGACTGAATCAGATATTTTTCTTTGCGCATTCGATTGTCGATTAAGTAGTTCTTAACAATAATAATGCGAGTAAATATCGACAATCTGCTAATTTTACGCACGTTAAAATCGTACAAACATCGATATAAATTATACATGTTAGAAAAAACAAAACCGAGCGTTTAAATTTTCGACTCATTGAAATGTACAACTGCTTACCTCCTATATACCTCAATAAACCTCCCCTTGGCAAAGCTGACAAATAATGACATGTTATTGAATTTTAGCGCATTCGTTTTCATAAGGGAGCCGAATTAGCAGCCATCTAGTTTACTTATGTACTTCAAATACGCTGCGTTATCTATGTACATTTATTTATGATCAGTAACACAAATGGTTTCCTTAAAACTCGATAAGTTCCAAGACAATCAAAAATTCTAAAAAATAAAAGTATTATAATAATATAACAGCCTCATAGTTGTTTGGTTATTTAACATTTCTTTGAGCTGATATGCTCAAAGAAATGCTGATTGCACACGATTATAGTACGTCACATTTACCGCATGTTCTTTCCAGGCTACAAATTCAAGAAGCCAAGTATAATAGAATTGGTTTTATACAATATGGCAGCTTTGCTCGGAGGCGTCGCGGCGGGGTATGACGTCAGAGTGTCCAATGTCAGCCCGCTCCATCCTACATTGCAACCGCATAGGTGAGATACTAATACTTATTTATTTAATCATTACAAATATGAACTTACAGCATATAGTCAAAGCGTTCTCTATTACTAAAATAACTACAGATGGGATCAGTGTATATGTCGGCATTCTGGACCACGTTTAAACAACAGTTTAATAGTGCAATAGCCTTCGCTGTCGGTGCGTTGTGTGCGTGGCTAGTGCGCACGCGTTGATATAGTTCTGTGGCCCAAAGTTAAAACGACTCAACACTGAAGGGTTCTCTTGATTACGCATTAGGAGATAGTAATGAATAATTAGGTAATAAGTTCTTCTTCTTAATAAGTAAGAAGATATTCGAAGCACTGAATTACTCAATTGAAAAGCCACTATCTATCTCCGATCTGAGTAGACACCGAAAAGAATGTTCATCTTAATTCAATCAAATTCAATAGGGGAGCACCGCTTTAAATAAACTGGGACAGACAAAAGGGCTATTATATGTTTATCTTTGTTTTATAATCAGTTTTAGTAATTGATCAATATTTCACTAAACGCTGTTGCCTAATAGGGAATTATTAACACGGCCTTACACCGTGACAGATCTTAATTACAATTCGCCAATGATATCACCTACTTTATCTTTAAAAAAATGAGTTAGAAAAGGACTATTAGCGATAATACCCGCTAGCTATCGCATGGTGACTCATATCACCGTTATTACTTACCACCATCTTTAACAATGAGTGTTCATTCCTCGTCTTTGCGATGAGAAACTAGATTAAGGTACGTTCGCATCTACCGCTACGATGCGGATATCATGGGGAATTTTATATTATGTTTCGATTCCATATTTAACTGCTGAGAAACCAAACTTGTTTCCTCAGAACGGAGATAGAACCAGACCCGGTGAGTTCCTCGGTGTACGAAGGGTTTGGTGGTTTTGGCGCACATAATACCTACCATGGACCCACGCGGCATCTGCGAGCGCCACTTAACGCCATCACCGGATCTCCTGTAAGTTTTACTTCTACAAATTTGTTTTAAACTGACTTATAGATTGATAACATGCATCAAGGTAATGTCATATGAGACATGCAGTCAAAGAGACCAGATTATGTTTACCTTGTTGGCCTTGTTGGAACTGAAAAGAGGGTAAATCGTCTTTTAAGTAAAGGATAAATTGTCGTAGCGAGGTCTACCGTACCCACAAATTACTAACATGCATGACAACTTTAGAAAGTAAAAAGTAGCGAAAATTGTCAATGGAAAATAAATGAATCTCCTTTGTTGAGCTGTTTCTTGACTAGTAAATAATGATGTACCAGGTGATAAATATGAAACTTGTTTGAATATTGTAAATCGGTCCTTATTTTCATAAACCTCCATCACAAAATATGTCAAATCACATTACTTATTTGCGTATTTCCCTACTTGCAGATCACAAGTCTTCAAGCAGACGAACAGAAACCAATGCGATTCACAGACTCTCCCACCCATTACGCACACCCTTCATCATCGTCAGGATATGGACATTCCGCGCAACCTCTATCTGGCACCTCAGGGCTTGGCACCAATTATACCTCAACACAACCCACTCCATCTCCAAGACGAACGTCTTCCACGTCTGATCATCTTGCAGATCTGTATCACAATTACAGAGAAAACTTTCAACCCTCACCGTCGCAAGACAGAGAATATTTCTACAGAAACGAACCCATGCATTCGTACGATCGCACAGCTGATTACGTCGTCAAACACCCTTATTATGGATACGATGAATGTTCTTTCGAATATAGAGAACCGACACCAGACTTCAGACCTTCCCCTCAGTTTCTAACTCACAGAAGAACCCCATCTAACTCATCAGCTTCGAATTCTCATCCGGAAGAATTCTCACCATCTAGACAGTTTAGAAGTAAAGAAAAATTGGAATTTAGAACTAAGACGGAATATCCAAGAAAATCAAGTGACTACTCGTTACCTAGAGACTTTTACCGACAGGAATCTCAGGAGAAAGAATTGGAACGGCCCGCGAATTTGGGGCTAGAATTAGCTCCGACGAAACTTCGCTCAAGTCTAAAGAAGTATAACAAAAAGTCGAGCGCTTCCGGTGGCAGCTCGGGGGGTGGGACTCCGACGAATCCGACACCTCCTGATAGTTTGACAAGCGAGACTGACAGTTCTTATGTATCAGCACGAGACGCGTCAAGCTGCTCCCAGTCTAGAGTTAGATTCAGTCCAGAAACGATGGAAGGAACAATAGAAAGGAGGCCGTCAAGACATACGTAGCAAAGGCTTAAGAAGTTCAACGACTACCTCGTTTGATCGGGTGTAAATACGCTTGCGGGTAGTGCGGGGAACGGCTGCTTTTGTATCGGTTGACTGTTATTTGATATTAGTGAAGTTATGTTCTTAAGTCCAATAGCCAGATGCTAATTATGTGCGTTCGATTATTAAACCTCTGATAGTCGGAGTGTTCTGACAGGCATATTAAGAGCATGATGCTCCATTGTTTTCGGTATCTTTAGCACTATAGTTATCAGATGGTGTTATCATGTAAGCAATTAACAAGGCACTTATTGCGCGTATAAACTATCAGTTATCTCTGTCAGTTGTACTAGATAAATGATATTTTGTAATTGTTAATAGTTTTACGCACGGCAATACAATTGCATCTTTATTCATATTTAATGTAAGTTAAATTTGAACAGATTCAAAACGTTTCTCGTGTCGATACCTACAACAGGATTGTCATGAGTTTTTTTTTTCAATATCCTTAACATGCATACGTTTTAGGTTTATAAGTAAGCTAATGTAAAAATGCGATTGTGTTCATTATTTAATATATTCGTAGATCGAATTGTACATTTTGTATCATACAAAATATTACTTATTAAGTAAAGACTTATTTATTTTTGGTAACATTAGTATTTCATTTTTATTTATGTGCCTATGAAATTTTACATACTAATTAATATATATGCATATTTTATAAATGTAAATGATATGATTTATGATACTTTGATGAAGTATGAAGTATATTTTATATGAAATAAGATAGGCATTTAAAATCAATAAGAAGCCTTGTGTAAATTTGTAAATATTGTATTGAAACTTGTGTAACATCGCGTTAGGCATTTAATTTTCGTCACATTAGCGAAATAGCTTTCATTTCGTTAAATTTATAAATAGTACAAATGTATCATTAAGATGTATATCACGGATATAAGTCCGGAAAGTGAAACAAATATTTTAAATTACGTTTTAACTTGTATATTTTGCAAACTAACAATTTATCGAATATTTAACTGTACGTAATGTATATCAAAGTTAGGACATAAGTTGTATGCATTTTGTACAAAGGAGATCAAATGTTAGATATTTTTTACTTAAAATATTCATATTTATAGTTAGTGAGTAGCGTGAGCAGCTTTTATAACCCACGGTTTGTACGTAGGTGGTCTGGTAACCGAGCTCAATAATTTGTACACAGTTTTAAATCTTTAGCTATATTAGCTAGATTTGTATTCAAATAGATTATTGCAATTAGAAATGTATCAGCCATAGAACATCCACTTGTGGACATGGGCCGTATTTATAATGTATTCATTAAAGTAATAGTAATTAGAGTATAATAGACAGTTATACCAGATTGTTATATTTTAAATGAAGCTATGGTAGTTTCCAGTATCTGGCTAGAATGTGAAAAACTGTCACCAAACACACATTATTTTCAGACAGCAGCTGTCACCTTCGACCACAACGTCACTGAACATCAAGTGATATAGTGGTCAAATGCTAGGTCTATATAAGATATAACAAATGAATTTTAATTTTCACATTATTGTACATTGTAATAAGTTTTATTTGAAAAAATTATAATTTAATGCAACCTTGTTTCAAATAATTTACTTGCTTACTCTCATAGTTATTTTATGAGATCAAATGAGAAATGAAAAGAACCATAGAAGAATTAAAAGTAAGTCACTGCATAGGTCAGCTGATTAGCACTTGAAGTGATGCACACTGATAAGGTATAAAAGAGTGACTTAAAATAGACCAGACCAGACAAACATAGACAGATTTTTTTTTTCAATGTGGACAGGCATGATAAATACCACCAGAATGCTTGATACAGCCAGTCTCATGTCCATCAGTTGACACCGTTTGGCTGATCCGATGATTATTAAAGATTTTAATAGTGAGCGTAGTTACCATACCACCTTATATTAGATAATTATTATAACTACTAGTCGAAGATATGCATAAAAATCTATTTGCATATCTAGCCGAGATGATATTTTCTAATTGATATTAAGCTTCCTCACAAAACACTGGAACACGAGTGTACTGTCACTTTTTTGTGTATGTTGGCAATATACACCAAAAAGAAAGCTTGTTATCGAATGTTAGTGTTTAAATTATATCTAAGGTGTATATCGGATTAGCTTTGATATTATATTAGCCCAAACCAGTGCCTAAAATTAGCAGGAGCGGTTATTGAGATTATGCCATGAAAAGCGACAAATTGGTGTAATGCTGTCATTTTACTATTTATGTAAATTTTTGTCTTATTATCAAAGCAGTTTGATGTACGGATACTGCTGCAGTAGTTTCATCTATAATTTACTGTTTGAAATATGATAGATATTGAGCAAAAAAAACTGGAATTGAAGATAGTGCCGAATCTTTATTTTTTTTAATTAGTGGTTTTTTTATGTAGATTCAGTCGTTACTTTGCGAAAATCCATATCAAAATGATATTATTAGATACATTATATTATTCCAGGATGTAATAAATTGTCTCGCGGAATCAACACTGAATAAGGTGTTTTTAATATAATTTTGTGTAAGTTGCACATATTATACAAATTGGGCCATTTAGACGGGTCAGTATGGGCAAGTCTAAAATTACAAGACCCAAAGGTCTGTTCATAGGAAGCATGTCGTCGATTTCCGTAACAATAGTGAGCCATTTAGATGGGTAGTTTTTTCTACCCATCTAAATGGCTACAATTATACGTATGCGGCTTTACTTGCATTAAAAGTCCAGATAATATCTAGATCTGAAAAATAGTCACCGAATTTATGTAGATTAATCAATTTTGTACTTTTCCTTTTGTACCTTGATTCCTAACATGTAGGGTAAGAATTTGCAAAAATAGTCAAGTGATGTGACAGTGTATCACCATAACGGCCAGTAATGTCATTTTATTTTGTTTTCAAATTTTATTATGATTTCTCTCGTGTGCAATATGTGAAATTATTTTGCGTCCATTATTAATTTTATTTTATTTGTTCGATGTGAATTGTAACAGTATTTGTATACAGTATTCGTGGTATTGTACATTCGGAAAACATATTATTGTAATTATGTATGTACTTAGATCATAATTTATTTGACGTAGTTTCGAACCAGTGCCAATGTCGTCCAGTGTTTTAGTTTCACATTTTGTACAAACCAAAACCTTACCAAATTATTTAAGAATCTCATGTAAAAGTAGGTATATGTTTACAGCTGGGTTACTCTGTTATAGCTACTATTTGAACAGTAATAAAGTTTATTTTCTCAAAACACCCAGCAAAAGTCACAAATTTCGAGTCAACGAGTTCGACTAGAATACGATACGATGTAAATCGAAATACACGGCGCGATACTTAAAAAAACTCTAGTCTTGATTTTATTTATTTTTTATCTGTACCTGTCACGTGGTCTTTTTATTTCTTGTTTGTCAAATATTCGACTTGGGCACAGAATCAAGTGTAACTATGCTGGACATAGAGTTGATTTTGTTTTGGAATAACGAGGCGAATATTTGGACCACAGAGCATATACCTCCGAGTTGAATAAAAAAATCTGTCAAATTGCAATCGTATGTTTGATAGTTTTAGTAACCCTGTCATGAGTTAACATTACAACTAACTACACGCTACGATTACCGGCACATATTGTATACCTACATACCTCGATACACGTAGTTTGTTAAGCATGCCCAAAAGTATTTTTTTTTTAAACTAAGAGGCTGCTAGTTGCGTTACTTCAGGTTCAAACATACCGTGAGCAAGTCATACTTATAAAAAATGGCGCCATAATTATTTGTATAATTTTTTCAAATATGACAGCCTTTTTACATGGTAAGGTGCCCTGCCATCACTTTTGTTTAAGTAGTACTTCGTCTTATGTGTCATTTTCCTAGTTTGAACTCCAAAATGAGAAGTGTCATCATCATCATCTCAGCCATAGGACGTCCACTGCTGGACATAGCCTCCCCTATTGATTTCCACAAGGACCTGTTGGAAGCGGCCCGCATCCAGCCCTTGCCTGCGATCTTAGTCAGGTCGTCTGTCCCCCTGGTCGGTTGTCGTCCTATGCTGCGCTTTCCAGTCCGTAGACTCCATTCGAGAACTTTTCGGCCCCAACGGCCATCATTTCGTCGAGCTATGTGCCAGAGTGTCTTATTTTGGTGTCTTTACCTCTTCGGTACGAGTACCCATATTCGCAATTTTTAATGAATAACGAGTGCGGTATTCATTAAAAATTTGAGAATATGGGTATGCGAATACATTTTAGCCTGTGGTTACAGATGTTTGCCAGTAGTAATGAATAAGCCAGTAGTCTGAACCATGTTTGATTCGAAGCACGTTCCGCGGAATAGCTTCGAAATTTAAATAAATGGCTCAATTGTTATAATGTGACCTCACCAACATCTCTGCTGATTTTGGTGGGGCTTGAGAGATAGATGTACATATCACAATTATGTTTTACTAGTAGCTACCGGCGGTTTCACCCGTGCGGATTACGGTTTTCGTGCTACCTCAATTATCCCACGTGAACTATACTTTGTTTTTGATAAAAGGACCCGTTTACGTGATTTTCTAGTTTGGTATTATCTCGGGGGTATATACTGTGGTTTGGATGAATAGGCACCGTGAAGTGGCAGCATGGGGGCCTAGCACGAATTATTTGCGCAGTAGTACTTAAACTTTAGTCCTAAGTCTTATAGTAACTTTAGTATATACTTATCTGTGGCTTGCTTGCGTGGCTCGGCCATATTGAAATATTCGGTTCAATCATGGGATCGATATTGTTGCCATTTGACATATTATCTAACATATGTGCATATATTGTAAAAGGTACGCGCCAATAGGTTTAACGCCACTATCAAACGGGTCCCGTTCTACCTTGATAGTGAGATATTCCGGAACGCTGGTGTCTAAGTAATTGGTGTTCGATCCAAAACTTTTGTCAATTGAAAACTTGTGGGAGTTGCATCAATTCCCAGTACTTAAATTATTAGTTCTAAGTTTTTTTTTTTTTTTTAAATCACACTCAGGCCCCCCGCACTAGGATTCCCTGTATCGCGGGAGGCATGGACACACAATAACAGCACACAAACATCCAAGACCCGGGACAAACATCTACACTCATCGCACAAATGTTTGCCCCTGCCGGAATTCGAACCCAGGGTCGCGGTGACACAGAAGTCATGTCGATGACACAAACCACTGCGCCACGGGACCGTCAGTTTATAATCTATCAGTTATTTTGGCGATATTTATATTTTTTATTCACTTACATGAGAAACATTACGACAATTAAAATAACAATTTGTTGTGCTTATAAATATTTGTTATAATTCCAACCAACTGACATCGGTCTGATTGCTATGTTCAGACTATCAATCCATACAATGGTTTCTTTATATGTTTGACCACTCTATCTCACTTAATGGTCGGTGACAGTGTGGCCGAATGTATATAGGTATATCTAGAATGTCTGCTAGCACAGCTGCCTGAACAAACTTGGGTACCTACTACTAGAAACCTTGCTATCACTAAGAAGTAATTTTCATCAACAATATGCAGTATTCGAACAAAGCAACTGATCGTCAGGCGACAATGGCTACTCCGAGGTTGTTATGCTTCGTACATATATTATATAGAATACCATGAGGGTAAAGCCAGGATTATTCTTAAGTGGGAGCATCTGCATCTACATTATATTCGAATAATAAAATATACCTATATGGAACATGTATTTACTACAACTACAAAAATAAAAATCGCAATCTTTTGTTAATTACATAATTGTATTACCAAATCAAGGGGTGTAAGAGCACCCAGCTGCCGCGCCAGCGCCCATAGGAGCAACTTATATTTTATCTAATCCACCATAGACAGGTATTAAAGTTGAACCCTTCAGTCTTCAGTAGCAAACCTTTAATATGGGTACAATGCTACCTAGCTACTTCTGTCGCAAGTGATCCGTGCTAGAGCCCGCTGATTAAGTATTTCGATTGGTACGAACGACTGGCGAAATAGTACTCCAATTCATCGTAATAATGTATTGTATAATTATTTGGGCATTCCATTGTATTGTGAAACATTCCATTTGTTCAGAAGTGATATTATTTGGGAGTGAAGGTTTTGTGTGCCAATATAACAGGAGGTAGGAGAATGCCTTACGTCTATGTTAAATCGACAAATAAAGATTAGATTAAGCTTTTTATGATGTCTTATTATTCAATCCATCTCTCCCTCATCTCTTCCTCAGCCTGCGTGAAGTCCTCGGTAGCCCACAATATTCTAGCGCGGGTATTGTGAAAGTCGTAACTCACGCATGCTAAGTCGCAAGTCTTGGCGTGCTTCATCATTCATCATCTCAGCCATAAGACATCCACTGTTGTATATACGCCTCCCCTATTGATCTCCACAAGGTCCTCCAGGATGTATTTAAGTCAACGTTAATTGAACCTCTGATTGGTCGTATTAACCAGTAATTTGAAGGTATTTTTCATTATCATGGAATCATGAACTTGTACTACTGTACAAATTTGTCTTTCTAATAAGAAAGAAGTAGAAAAAACAAGTTTTAACAAAAACAAACTTAATAGTAGTGTTTCACGGAGAAACTAATTTTTCGAAGAACACCTAGGTGCTAGGTGTTTTATTGGATGTTCTAGGGTTAGTTACAGCCTTTTTTTCAGTGTTTTAACCGTACTCGTAAATACAGCTGACTCCCGTCCGCGGAGTCGCTCTCGTTGCCTACATAATACAATCTCCATTTGCGGTCTCAAGCCTGACCACCACAACTAAACAATTGTTCTGACGAAAAAGGACAAGTTGTTTCTCTGACTGCTTCGCCATGCTATAGCTTAGATGGATTTGGATTTTGCTTAACTATCCTCTGAAATAACCAATGATGTTACTAAATCTTTGTATGTAACTATATACTGCTACTCCGTCTACTGGATTAATTAGATTTAGCTTAAGTGATAGCCAGTTGTATGCAAGGTAACAGCCTTTTATGTACGAAGGCAACAGCATTCAAAAATGCTATCGAAACATATTCGGCAGTTCGCAAGAAATCAGATATTATTCAGTTCCATGACTAAACGAAGTGAAAACCCACCACCTAGTACTTACCGGAATTAACTGTCTTCGATCTGTTCAAATCGAAATCATCTCAGCCATAGGAAATCCACTGCTAGACATAGGACATCCATTCCTGGAAATAGGCTTTATCCTACGATCTTAAGCCGTCTGATTTAAGATCACAGGAATGCACAGACAATGGTCGGTAGACGTTGCAAATTAAAATAACTATTTGTAATTCCTTAAGAGGGTATAATATGTATTAATACTAGGTACTGATGGGGCTGGGGGCTACCGCTGTCCAAAAAAACTTACTGAAAGAGCGATTACTTATTTCAAAAAAAAACCGTTGATTATTAGTTACGTAGTTAGTTAAAATACCTATGCATCCGTGGTACTATAACATAAAAGAGCGGACTTTCGCCTTTATAATATTAGTAGGATAACTCAAAAACTATCGCTGAGATCTTAATCAAATTTAAATGGGACAACATGAGATGCACCACTTTTAAATAAAAAACAAAAATTGTTTCCTGTAGAAAATAGTTAAAATAATACCTAGATAAAATGCAAACCTCCTTTTTTAAATCGGTTAAACAAAACACAGCTTGTATACAATAAAACAATTTATTCAATAATGGATGTATAATATGCAGTTCAGTGCCGTGTAAAATAATCTAAACATTAATAATTGTGAACTTAAAAATCTAAATAATAATATTTACATGGCTTAAAACTTCATTTTGACGGTTGTTTAACCTATTATAGAATAACAAAATGGTTGCCACAAAACCAGTTTCTTGACTTCCACACAAAGTTTTATACGAAAAATAAGTCTTTTATTCTCACAGCGAAGAGTTATGCATAGTAATTAAGTAGAGTAAGTTTGAATGTATGTAGTCATGGTACGTCGGAGAAGTGTTTGTGGCTACCATTACGGTATGACTTGATGCTTGCCTCAGTAGGCAATGAACTTTTGACAGATTAACAAGACTATTTGTGATCGCTGCACTGCGACGCCGTACTAAGTTTATTGCCCTGCTAATTGTTTTTCTTTTAACATGGAGACTGTAGTTATTTTCGCCATTATAGCAATTGTGTAGAACTCATTATAACAATCTGGCGAAATCGCAATTTAGCTTTTAGCTAATCCTGGCAGCTAGCTAGGATCTCAGGAATATCGAATGGCTAGAATTTTTATTACATTCTATGATTTTTTAGTTTCTTTTACATTATTTTTATAACCGTTCCTTCGTTTATGTCAAACTTACATCTAGTAAAATAGAACCATGTTCAGTTACCAATTAAAAATACATCACAGGGTTCTAAATTCCTTTCACAAGAGAATCGTAAAACGGTCATATCAAAAATCACCCTATGATTACAAAATACATTTTTTTAAGGTTTTCAACCAGTGTCTACAAAGTCTGGATATCGACTGGGAACTTATCACAATAATTCTATTTTTAAATACTGTTACATCATCGAATAATTTCATGACTAGGTAGTGGAATATTTTCGTCGAATGTAGGTAGGCATTAATTAAATACCTAGCTACTCTAAGATCATTTGAATAATACACAATTTACATGATCTAGTCAGATCATATATTAATAATATATTTGAGGAGAGAATATAATAGTTGAATATTTGTCGCAATATAATATATGTTAAAAAGCTTGCAAAATAAATGGTAATTAAATAGAATAGATTCTATTAAGTATCTTCTTAGATACACATATTCAGATTACTTTATTTTTAGCGTGTATTTCAATAAATGCTAAAAATTAGAGTGTTAAAAATAGGGTATAAACTAAGAGTGAAAGGTTAGTCTTCTAGCTTATAAATAACTAAGCCTTTTTTAATTACTATATTTAAAAATGCGTAAAAATTTACAGTTTACAGCGCGTGTTTTCCGACCTATTTTAGCACGGTCTGGCTGAATAAGGGACAATGCATTTTTCCGGGAGATTGCGGGTCGTATGGACTAAATTAAATTGTTTCATCATACTTTATAAAAATAAACTTGTTAGCGGTAATTTACTAAGTATGTCCTTTATTTATATCTGTTGATCGATATTTAGGCACAGTTGCATGCGCCGTGTTTTCGTAAGCATACCGCCTCGTGCATATGACTGCAATATAAATTTCTTGCACAACAACCACGTCCGTCGGTAAAACGTATAGTTTGAAAAATCTTTAAAACAGCATAATTAAGTATCTACCATCTCGATTCGGCGAAATGCATGCGTATCGTCACATTAAAATCTACACTTTTTTGTGCTGCAAATGGTTTTCAGAGTTCTCTCATCGTTTCAATTTGTACGAATAAAATTAACTGGTTATGTAGAATACCTACTTTACTAAAAGGTGATGTCATGTCGTAAAATGTATGCATACAACTAATTTATTATTTTGTCTCCGAAATCAAGAGACATCCTTAAGATCAACAATCCCTACATGTATTTTTTTCACATAGTCTTGAAATCAATAGGCTATTTCGGCCACATTTCATTTTTCTACAGATCTCTTCGGGTTTTTCTGATTCGATATCGTTCTCTTCATTTATACAATATGTCCATAACTTGTTGTGCGCCTTTGACCTAGCTAAAGAACCCTTCATAGACAAGTGTCATCGCTTTAACAGTTGTCAAAATATGATTGTAACACGCACACTGATCGATGACTTTCGCATCGAGGTATGTACGGCAAAGACAAGACAAGAGGAAACCATACCACGAAAATCCAAATTCAACGTACTTACTTATATAGATATTTGAAGTGACTCTAGTCAGCTTCTGAACTTCTTATTAAGCTCAATAATCCATGTCTTATAAATGACTTCAGTCCTGTTCCAAAATAAAACAAATAGGTACCATACACCGTTCAATAGCAACAAACTATTTATTTTATATTAATTAAAAGAGGAAGGTCGCGGCTAACTACAACTTCAAAATGTTTTTCATGTTTCAACAAAAATGTTACGTCTACATTTTTGTAGTTGAACCCGATACAGCGGGGAATATAGTCCAGCTGTTAATCCCGTAAACGTGATCATACATATGTTTTCGGCAAAGATAATAAATAACACCGTGGCCTTTGAACGAGGCACGCTACTTTCAGTTCGTCGTTATAAGTAATCATCTTTAATAATAGTTCACGCGAGCGTGTGAAATCTGCTAATTCTACATACAAATGCTACCAACAGCTCTAAATAATGCATATTGAACCAGAATATCAACTTTTGATGAAACTTAGCCATACACTGTTACAGCTGAAACGAGTTGATACATATTTTATCTAGCTACATCGGTATGTAGCTAGATAAAATATTTATTTCTAAAGTACTTAGACTGCTGTAATAGCAATATAATATGTATTATAAAATATACATTAGAAAGGAAAGGTAATACTAAGTGAATATGTATGTACCTATTTTTACACATTGTAAAACATATTTAAAAGATTGGCCCCGAGTTTCTTGCCGATTTTTCTAGGTATATTTATTGTGGAACACGTCAGTCTTTGAATATTCATTCATAAATGCATCACGCCATGCCTAAGTAAAACTAATATTTTTTTTTACTTTGATACTAATTTCTTGGCAACTGTGAATCGACCAACTTTACTTTTTATTTGGATACTGCCTGGCAAATGTTCTGTCATATATTAACGAAATGTAACACGTCGCTTAATTTAAATTACTTCACTTCTATGATCGCTTGGATTTGATTCGTTCGAAATTATTTAAATATTGGTTCATACAAAAATACTAATATCCCGATAAAAAATACTTTACGACCTGATCTCAGACCTACCAAGTACCAAATATACAAAAAAATGTCATGCGTATCACCCTAGCCGTTTCGAAGGAGTTTGATAACAAATCCTGTGACACGAAATTTTTATACATAGATTAGAAGATTATTAGCAATAGGATAATTATCGATACGATGGCGTTATGCCAATTAATATTATGTCATTGGCCATTTGGCAGATCATCAAAGCGGAAAACTTTTAATCGGTTTCCTGGAAGACTCAGAAAATGGCACATACTACTGAATCGTTGCTTTGTAGACACACCTAGTAGTGATTCGCGGCTAAATTCGATTTTAGTACATTTTGGCTCTGTGTTTTATTAAAAACCAGTAGCGCCCCGCGGTTTCACCCGCGTGGATGACAGTTTTCCCGCAACCTCAACTATCCCACGGGAACCATACTTTTTCCGAGATAAAAGTAGCCAATGTGTTATTACAGAGTCTAAGCTATCTCGATATCGAATTCCATCGAAATCGATACAGGCGTTTGAGCGTAAGGAGGTAACAAACATACACACATACACACAACTTTCGCATTTATATTAGTAGGATACGAATACCATTAAATGTCAAATATTGCAACCATGCGACTACAACGTTCTCGAGTGGAGACCATGGACTGGCAAGCGCAGTTCAGGACGTCCACCGGTGGACAAGGTGGACAGACGACCTAAGATCGCTGGAAAGTGCTGGCTGCGTGCCGCTTCCTACCGGATCTTGCCGTTCAGTCTCGTCATATAACTGAAATTATGATGTTATTATAGAACATATTAAATAATCTAAATCAAAAGCGTTGGAAATAACTTATTTAATAATAAGTTCAGCTTCGATAATAAAAAGACATATTTTGCGGTAGGCGTACCTAATGTGAAAATGTAGGCGGCTTATGTTTATTTTTTCAGCGAAGGTTTTCCGAACACCTTTTATTTACTGCAGCGACAGGGTGTTAACACAATGAGACGCAGAATTTTCGCTGTTGACTACTCTCCTAGTTGTAAGTAGCTTGTAGGAAGACTAACTTTTACTTTCTGCTATATACGCAGAAAGTCCAAGTTAGTCTTACCATGAAAATGTAATGTGTGTATATTTTATTTTTTGGGTAGGTCTACCTTGTGTAGAATCACGTTCAAATTGGCCTTTAAAATAACCTAAATTTGCCACCATCAACTTTTTACCTTTGGTGATTTGCATGCGTGTGTACCGACACATTTAGATAATCATTTTTGAAATCTTTTTATGCAAGTCATGTCACTGTCATGAATCAAAAGACACGTTTAAGTGAAGTAAAGTTTAAAAATTACAAGACATCTTACGTGATAATTTTATCTACAATTCGCAAATAGTACACCGCACCCGCTTCTAAACTAACTATTATCATCCTTCGTCTTACCGATCACATGTAAAGTGGGACTCGATGTCTTTACTACATTATGTTCCACACATATTCAACCTACGACGTCAAATTCAACGTTTCAACACTAAAATCTTAGAATAAGGTTCCTTATTTAAACTAAAACATAAGAAATGAACACTATACATCCAATAAAAAATATTCAAAGATCTTTATAAAAGCAAGTGAAGGATAGCAACTGGCCAAAGTATGAATAATAAGTAACTAACCGCAGACAAAACAAACACCGTACCTACGCAACTTTGGTTACCTACGTTACACGTTTCAGTTTCAGAATATCAATGAGATAATTTTATTTTTAACGTTCTGCTCCGTACATTACAGCGCTCTGAAGATTCATTGTTCCTCATGTGCATGAGGACACTAGAATCGCTGCCACTAGTTCCGATTCATTCAATACTTAATTCTGTATCACTTACTGTTTGGAAGAGATCGCTTTAAGTGAAAAGGCCGCCAACTGTACTTTGGTTATGATTTTTTTTCATTATTATTTTTTCTATCAAACAAAAAAATAGTCATCAAAATTGGTTCATAATCGACGAAGTTATCCGCGAAATCACACAAAGAAAAAAATATATAAATACGGTCGAATTGAGTAACTTCCTACTTTCGCTGAAGTCGCTTAAAAATATGCATATGTGTTTTAGAAGTCTTCTTGTATGAACGTCATATTAATCAAGAATGTATTAATATGACGTTAGCAATTCGACACTAGGAAACTATCAAGATATTCTGGAATGCTCGTTATTAAATCAGAAATTTATTTCATCTTCTAATTGCCCAGCCTCGTCATTTATATAATAACACATTGCACGGGCTTAAGTGGCACAATGTGAAATAACACATCTTGTACAATAATCCATCTAATGCAATGTCTTGAACTGGAAACCATCAAGTAGTTTATTTATAAATTGTCTCAATAGGTTCAAAACTGATTAGCACCTATTTCATTATATTTATTCTAAATGAGTATTCAATGTCACTGTTTAATCTTTCATTGGCGTTTCGTACGCTTTCGAGGTAATGACCTTGGCCTTTGAATGTATCAAACTGTTTACCATCTGCGAGCCGTTTCTTTTATCGCGTCATTTTTTAGCTGATTACTTTATCTAAAATGAATAAACATATTAATATAATGACATGTCTCACAATTCTCAAGTTCGATTAACTGGCCTACGACTGCGTTCGCGTAAAAATCGGTGGTAGCGAAAATCGCATTTTTGCTTTGATTTTTTCACATTTAGTAACTTTGATTTAGTATAAAGGAATTCTAGCAATAATGTATTTTTTTCAAAAACTTGTTTTTAATCAATTAAAAACATACCGTAGAATGACCTATTTTTAAGATTTGAGGTTTCATCATCATCATCTCAGCCATAGGACGTCCACTGCTGAACATATGCCTCCCCCATTGATTTATATTGTCTTATCATTAAGGGGCGGGGGGAGGGGTTAGCCAATATTCGCCACGCTTGGCAGGCGGGTGGGCGAGCGCTGTACAAAATGTGAGTCTCAGAAGGCGCTGCTGCCCATCCTTCTGGTACGTGATCCCGTAGTCGACTCTTACGACACCCACGGGAAGACATGGGGGGGTACTATTCTAAGCCGGTACTCCAACGGCCTCGAGGATTTGGGGCTTAAGGTAATGAAATTAAAATTTGTCCCGCATAGCCCATTCTACAGTAGGTATATATTTCTAAATAATAATATTCGTACAAAACTTCCATTGTTGGCTAGGTTATTGGCATAGTCTAGAGACGTTTAAGATTTTTATTGCTTTATTCTTGATGTTTGATTATATTATATGAATTAATTTCGTTATATTCCTAGTGCCTGCCTAGTTCACGCCGCTCCATACCCGCTCATTTTGACCGTGACCACTGTCGACGTCGGACCTATCGATCGCTCTGCTCTCTTCCATACATTCCTAGCTTATTTTAAACAGATAAGAGGCTATGTACCTAAACTATAGGGAAAACTTCGCCTTTAATGACGATTTAGGAAAATATTACTAAATTTATACTCATTATCCTCTCAACCGGCTCTAAATGTAAAATAATAAAAGAAATATGAACATTACATACACTTTATCACAAGTCGCCGAATCCTGTTATAAAAGCAACAAAATACGTTTCTAATACCAAAAACTGACCGAAACGAACAACGAATTTTATTTACGTTCAGTCACTCAATTTTTGAGTAGATCTAGTATAGATTAAGTACTACTCAATCTATACTAACATAAAAAGTTAAAGTTTGTAAGTTTTTTGTAGAGACACGGAAAGTACCTATTGAAGCGATTTTAATAATTCTGACATCATTAGAATGCTACATTATTCCAAGTGACATAGAACATACTTATGTTTTTTTAATCCGAGAAAAACAGGCTAATGCTTTGATTTATCGGCGTATGCATCAAAATAAAACTCTGCTAAATATGATTAAAAAGAGAGCACAATCGCACTAATATTATAAATGTCAAAGTTTGGATGGATGGATGTTTGTTACTCAATCACGTCAATACGGCTGAACAGATCTAGATGAAACTTGGCACAGAGATAGATTATAGTCTGGAATAGCACATAGGCTACTTTTTATCCCGGTGAAATGTATGTTTCCTATGGAATAATTGATGTAGCGGGAAAACCGTAATCCACGCCGGTGAAACCGCGGGGCGCTACAAGTTATCCAATATAAATAATAATAATAATAAAGAATGCAAATGCTATGAAATCCCCAGTATTTTCAATTGATTAGTGATTAGAGTAATAGAGGGCTAGGCGCGCGCGTCACGAGATTTATATTACTCTGGAGGCCGGCCGAGCAAAGCCGTGAGCGTGAGCTACAATTTAATACTTCTAGTCTCTTAGTAGTTACTCTTAGTCTGACACACGGTTTTTATTGCTTTATTATATGTAACTACATTGCGCTTTGATTTATAAGTATTGGCTTTCTTAATCGTTCGGCGAATCGCTCTTATATCAACTGATACATTTTGATAATAGTTTTCCAAGAATCATTCGAGATAAGAGGCTGAAATTTTGCCTAACGTAGTATCGATCATTGGCCTTTAAAAAAAAAATGGAGCCGCCTTATATTTTAAGGTTTTTTGTATTCTCTTTTTTATTTACAATAAATTATTTTCTATTCTTATTTCATTTAATTTGGTATCAGTTTAAAATTAACCAGCTTATGTAAATAGCTAACGTGGTGATTGTCCAAGGCCATCGTTATTTAAAATTGTATTCAATTTTGTGATTACACAAAATAATTAAGTAGTTAGCAACCTACTTCGTACATCTGCTTGTTTCATTGTTCAGTAAAGTCTTGTAGGTATAATTATTAAGTACCTATAAAGCTGTTTTGATTAGAAATAGAAACCTGATCGCGTCCTTTTAAAACTTCTTATTAGTTCAATCGCACCAAAAAAATAGGTGCGCCGTGGTTTTACTTGAGTGGATTAGGGCTTGCCGTTCCCTCAACTATCCCACAGAACCGTACTATTTGGGATAATTCGGTAACAAACATTCAATTCATCCAAAATTTGTATTTAAAACAAAAATAAGATTACTTTCAAAACTGATACGAAAAAAATCTCACCAAAGGAGGCTCTATAAACTGCAATGTTTATAGAGCCGAAATTTAAACTTAAATAAAGATACTTACTACACTTGTATAATCAACTTATTTCATGTTAATATGGCGCATTATTAAAACCCCCATATTACAATTTAGGTAAAGAATTACCTCCAAAGATATGTTTCGTTCGCCACTACTGTCAAGGTGGATAGACGATATCACCAAGATCGCAGGAAGTGGCCGTTTCCAATCGGACCTTGAGAAGATCATTGATGGAGCTATATCCAGCTGTGGAGGCTCTATGGCTGTGTGAAATGTTTCGTTTGTGGAGTTATGAATACTGATTTGTAACTGGTAGAACGCATAGAATTTAGTCAGCAATTCTAAAAGATAGTGTAGCTTAGGTATAGGTTGTGACCGCTGTTGTTATTCAGGTATGTATTTATTTATGTATAAACAATTGAACAATCTGTGGTGTATATATGCTGCAAAGGTTTTAATTACACGCGCGAGTAATTTGAGAAATTAATAGTACTGTTGTAAATTGTGTTTAATTAAAACTGCATATATTACACAACAGTTGAGTAGGCTCTGGAGCGCATATATTTTTTGAATTGAACTGTTTTATATAGCTCGAAGGACAAACTGAGTGGAAATCCGATCTTTGAGAGAAAGCATGATAATTTGATTAGTACTATTAGGAGTACCTACAGAGCAAATTCAACTCACTAATACTAACAAATTAATAATATAAGAAATTGCAATAATCATTTCAAAATACTTGAATTTTGATGGTTTCTTTCAAACTAAGCGTATACATAACTTCACGCCTCTTTCCCGTAGGGTTTGGCAGGGACCACAGCCTTCCAAATTCTTCTTCGCTTCATCCACACTCATCAGACCTTTCATACAAAAGGGTCGGTATAGAGTGCTTACGACCCAGCCCTTTTTTGTAACGTCCTCAATCTGATTTCGGAACGTTCGCCTCGGCTTGCATCTTCCAACACTATCATTAATTTAACCCATGTAGGCATACCTGCTTAATCAATCTCCTTTCGTTGATTCTCTCTACATGACCAATCCATCTTTACAAAATTTTCTCAATCTTCTCAAGTCAAATCTCAAGTCACTACATCTTCGTTTACACCACAAAATTCCCATATCACACTGTTCTTTACCCTGTCAGTCAGTTTCACTCCAATCATAATACTTCTCAGACCTCTCATTTATTCAAGCTAAGCGTGCTGAGATTAAATTCTTTCCTTTCTAGCTATATACTAATTTCGTATTTTGAGGGAATTTGACGGTAACATTGGGATTGTGCTTGTCAAACCATCATGTCTCTAGTTGAATTGGCGGTTAGTCCATATCAAAAATAACTCCTAAAGGTTAGACTAAGCCATGTGTCCGTACATGAAAACCGGATTGCCGGCGTTGTACCACTTGCTATAGAATAAAACTATGGCCCAGTGGTTTAAATATTGTGTCTGAGAAAACACAGAACAAGCATGGGATCTCACTACTATGCATGTGGAATAATAACGCTCCGTGCGAGAATGTGGAATCTCAATTAACGGATGCCACATTGCTGCCCCTCTGAACTTCGAAAATGGAATGGGGGAAAAGATAACTAAATAACGTAACAGCAGGGCACATTTCCTGAATAGTATCCGGTAAAAGTATAACGTGATGGACTTGATGGATGCGATCTTAAACGTTACCGTAACTGGGTTAAGCAACCGGCACGTACACTGCGCTCACAACTGGCATGGTTAACCGCTACAGACGGTTTCAACTGAGCGTTTAAGTTTGAACAGGCACAATTCTGCAGCCGTTCCGGCCCATTATGAAATGACACTTCATGTCGGTTCTCATTGGTAATTGAAATACGAACCACCAATGAGAATAGAGATGAACTTTATCCAATGAGATTTGATGGATGAAAGCACCAATGAAAATGAAGACGAAGTAATATTTCATAATGGGTAATGTTCTTCGGTAAGGCAAGGTAAGGTAAGGCTGGCTGTTCTAAAAACAACATTCATTACGGAAAGTCGGGGCCTTCGGACGGTCCGAAGTATTCTATACAGGGCTGGTAGGGTAGATAATGGCTAATAATTCCTCTCTATGAAGTCTCTTGTCCCACTTAATTATGGAACTTATGTAATTATCATGGTTAATGGCTGATTATTCTATCCGTCAAAAGCCGATCAAACATTACATTTTAACTCTTACAAATAATATTGTTAATGGAATACTGACATAATCTTTGAACGTCTAAAACAGTTCAACATCTTTAACAGTGACCCTACTTAGTACCTATAATACATACTGCGCATTTGCTGCGATACGGATGAAAGAGGCATTAATCTCTGATCTGGTGAGTGAAATGGTTTCCATGAGCACTATTGCAAATCGCTGCATTAACACGATAAAAATAAGTTTTGGATGAACTAGCGTAAAAACAAAGTAATGTGTTAGATTTTAGAACAAAATCTCAACAAAAATCACGTAATTTAAATATTTTTTATTTCAAAAAAAGTACCTGACTTCCAACAGCAATGTTACCACAAAATATTTTAAAATATGTGACATAATTTACAACGTTTTATTTAATGAAATAACGAAGACATTTTAAAAAACTAATTAAACGTTTTTCAGAGTTTTTTATCGGTTCATTTGAGCGCGGTGTTATTAATTATGTAGTCTCAAAAATTCCAGACTAGTCTTTATTGACATTCATATGACCGTCCTTGGCGCCTAAATTAATGTTTTGAATAGACTTATTAAAAGCCAAGAGAATGTTGATATGTACCTATAGTTTCACTGGAAATAATTTTTGGGCTTCGAAAATACCCCCAAATAACCCCCTTTCCGAAACTCGCTTAAATTCGAGACTTCTATACGCCTTCGCCGGAATACGCATATTTTTAACTTTTATACAATATCGGATTCGAATCCCAGCAGGGGCAAACATTTGTGCGATGGGAGTATATGTTTTGCCGGGTCTTGGGTGTTTGTGTGCAGTGAATGTGTGTCCATACCTCCCGCGACACAGGGAATCCTAGTGCGTGGGTCTGAGTGTCATAAAAAAAATATCTTGTACAACCCCTTTTCCCCAAGATACTTGAAGAAAGATTTCAATTTCATTTTACACAGAAATTTGTAATATTAGATTACAATGACATTGTTTAGAAACTATAAATAAAAAGCGGCTATTTAGACGAAGAACATTTGGAATATTTTCTTGAAAAAGAATTTACTTCAATCGATTGTGACTAAAATCTAAAGGTATATATTATAGTATAATATATCTTTATCATATTATAGTATAAATTTAAAAAATAAACATTGCAGTAAATCCATTTATTAGAACGGATACTTGAGGCAAGAAATCTCCCGTTTTTACTGTTTATAAACAAATAGGGTTCCGCGTAAAAACACTTCTTTCACCCAGTTGAATTCGCACCACCAGTGAGGAATATTATTATTGACCTAACGAATTCCATAAGATCGACCTTGACGCCTAAATTTGACCAAATGCTTATTTTGTAACATTTCTAAATACGCATACTGTAAATTGTAAAATAACATCCGATAGAATTATAAGTAGATCGCTGACGGAAATTTAGACATTGTTATAAATACGTGTCTCGGTTGGTAAGGCCTACGATGCCTACATGCGGTTCTTACAGACATGGTTAAATTAAAATTTGACGCTTAATACGATAAGATCAGAATGTTCAAATAAAAAAATAGATATTTTGTTCCGTTTAGTTTGTCGACTCGTACACCTATCTTTAGATAACAGTTTTCCAAGAATTATTTTGTTGTCTGCAGCCTAAATGTAAAAGTACATTACATGTAGTTAAAAATATTAAATAGCTAAGAGTTTTTCACAAAAGGACGTATGATACATAATATTGCATAGTGAAGTGATTTTAAGTACTTAATTAATTTAATGATTTTTATTTCATACAAGTACATACACACACATTTCATAATAATAACGTGAGCATGTGATCTATGCTGTGTGCATGGTTGTTTCAGAAAGAGAGAAATCTTACAAATTTTAATTGCCATTCCATTCAGTCCCTCTAAAAACCCCAAACCATTTCATTACCTAAGACTGTAGGTAAGTATAACGTGAATTTTGTATAATTAACAATGAGAATTTTGAAGCCTCACAAGCAACGGCATGTCATTATTTTTAGAACACCGAGTAAATCAGAAGGGGAGCCGATAGCCCGTCGTCGGGACAGGTAGACGACCCGCTACCTACGTAGTCTGTTTAGGTAGCCGTATTTATAAGGGATCCCAGTCGATATCTCAAATTCCATTAAATCATACCTATGCATTGAAAGTCGCTAGTAACTAGACAGACATGAGACGGGATGGAAAGGTCGTTGAATCCAAAGTTGCCTATACGTATTTACACGAACGTGCCCTTGAGAAGGACACAGTGTCCTAAAGCGTTCGTTCGACCGGCTATTTGTTGGCTCGGCACATTCTGTGCGTCATATTTTTTCTATGGTTTCGGATAAAATGTTTCGAAGTCGCCCTTGTGTTGTAAACGCGAGTATGTTTGTTTGTTCAATGCCTGCATTTATTTAGCTCGAAGGGACAACCAATAAAAAGATATCTGTTAAATAAGGACACGAGATGTGGTACCTATTAAAACTATAGATATATTATTGCTATCTTCGGCGATTAATAGTGAAAACTACATGGTGATAGGTAACTTGTTGCCATTTTTGTCAGTCCTAAGTACGTACATATCATGAAGGATATATACATTTTCTATTGCTGATAGTTGGTTGGGCTAAATATTAATGGAAGTATATATATTCATATCGGTAGGTATCTACTTATTTTAAATTGCCAGGTTTTAAATCTAGCTCTACACTATTAACTTGGTTAATACTTAATTTATCAGACCATTGGACCACGATATCGGCTACCTACACCATTGTTACGTTACGTATTACTCATGTTTGATGCGGTACTACATAATATATATATTTGGATAAGTATTAATACCTACTGCAGCAGTTTGAACGGGATTTCACTTACGATAGGCGTAAATCGAATGAGTTAAGTTTATGGCTTTTAGTGATGTTTCGCGACACTAGACTGATAACACGACCCGCCTTAATATTCTTCAAACATAAAGCAGTTTGTAACGTGGCACATGATTACAAGCACTGACTAGAATTACGATGAATGTTAATCATACGTTATGGTACTGGGAATTACGCATTATTATACGAAAAACTCATTTACTCACCATCTAGATGTCACAATTACTTTCTACTTTCACTTCACTAAAACTGTACTTTGGAATAATTGTCCAAGATGCACCTACACTTGGTACTTTACTATACTTGTGGCAGTCAGTAAGCTGTCATTTGGACCACATTGCAGTCGCTGCGCCCTTATTATCTTATCGGCTTCCTATGGACGCGATAGATAAAAATTCACCCATAACAATTACATCACATACTCACAATGCTGGGTAATGTCTAGTTATTCTAATGGACATTAAACCTTAACCGTGTACGAGATAAAAGCATATAGCTTGTCTATGACAGCATCGACAAATAGTTTTTTTTGATTCATTAAATTATAAGGTCTGACTGGTGCCAAAAATAATAAAGAACTTATGACGGGAAGAAACAATATCTAGAGCCATAAAGATTAGACCTTGAGGTAACATAAACAAATTGTTATTTTTGCCTTCACTACGCAACATGCAATATAAGCGTTTTACACAGCTGACCTGTCGCTCACACAATACACACATACATTTTACAAACATCTACAGCCACAAATAATAATTATATGTACGTATATTATGTAAGTAAATAAGGATAACGACAGGGTGGGGGATAATGTATATAGAAAAAATAGAGAAATATACAATAAATTCTATTTAAACATGAAGTTTATTAAATATAAAACATACAGTATTTTTTACACAAAAATAAAATATCTGGAGGGCTTGAGCAGAGAAGGACTGCAGGCATGTTCCTCCTCTGCTGTAAATACATAGTGCGACAGGTCCATACATAGTCCAATAATATAATACCATAAGATAAAAAATCGGTATACATATATGATACTGCCAAGCGAACTAAAACTCACATAATATAGTCATGACGCTCTCTCGCCAATATAAAACTATGTTAAATCTTACAAAAATACTTATGTGACTAATTTGAAAATGCACATACGAGTAGGAACTCCTCCTCGACTACAAAAATATTGAGATTGGAATGGAAATCTTTATAAGCTTTCGGCCCGGAACAATCACAAAAGTCGGCGTTTTTAACGTCCGTAACATCAAACGTTTCTTTTCTGAGTCTTAAAGCTAACTGATAGAACCTGTCCATTGAGCGTATACCCATTGAGGGCCTGGATGGCCATAGCGGCCTCATCGTACTCACGCATGTTGACAAAAGCAAAACCTTTGTTTTTCTTTGTCTCTGGATCCTTGATCACTTTAATAGAGTCGATTGCACCATAAGGACCAAAGAGTTGCCACAGTGCCAGCTCTTCTGTCTCCTCACCAACGTTGTATACATACACTGTGGTTTGATGCGAAGATGGAGCACCCAGCATTGGCACCGGACTGGCAGGAGTGCCCAGCAATGGGATCGGGGAGTGGTTTGATGCTGCCATTGGATTGAATCTTTGTTGACCTTTGTTGATGAATGGTAATGCCTTTCCAGGCGAAGGCAAAAGTGGCGGCGGTGAAGCCTGCGGGAAGCCGGGGGCAAACGCCGCGGGTCTCGCACCAAATGCTGCCGTCAGACTACCGTTGAAAGGTGACGCCGCTGCGCCGTTAAACATAGCTGTGGCTGTGCCATTGTAAGCCAGCGGCGCAGCAGCCACGCTGAGCCGCGCAGACGGCCGTGGTGCATTCTTGTTCATATTAGGTTTGTTAGCGAACTTCACGACGATCGGGCCAGCTCCCGGTATCGGAGTCTGACCGTTCATGTGCTTAATGGCCTCCTCGGCTTGATGGCGCAACTCGTAGCACACGAAGCCGATGCCCTGCGAGACGCGACTATTAGTGATGCTGCCGAACTGGCCGAACAGAACGTTGAGACGCTCAAGCGTCATGTCTGGCGGCAAATTGCTGATATACAGATTGGACTCTGTATCGGGCTTGTGGCTCACCTTATTCTCTGGGTTCAGCAGCGCGAATGACACTTTCAGAGTTTTACCCTGCATGAGCAGTCCGTTGAACGCAGTGCGAGCCTTCTCCGCGTCCTCGTGCTTCTCGTACTCCACAAATCCATAGCCACGATTCGCAATAAGCTTACAGCTCTCGATCTTACCCATAGCTGAGAAAAGCGCGTACATCATGTCGCGCGTCATCAACTCCGGTATATAATTGACCATGAGTTTAGTCGGTGACACATTGGTAGTGTTAGCGTCGCCGCCGCCATTCTCCATCATTTCGTTTTTTATCATAGTCCTTTAGAAGAAAATTACACTACGCCTACCGAAATTCCTAATAAAACTGACACTATTGGCTGTTCGCTACTTCATTAGCGGCACAAAGTAAGAACAAAGAACAAACACAAAAGTCCGACACACAAAACGCCACAACGACGCCGGTTTACAAGTTCATCATTACTTGGAATTTCGACAGGTTTGTTTTTGGCTTGGAATGTTACCAGGATTCGTCCTTTTGTTTGGCAGCAACGAGGCGGGGTTATTTAGCGGGTTATTAGAGTTCAGTTCACTAGTTTCCGTTTTTATTCACACTTTTACGACTTAAAAAGAAAATTCAGCACGTGTTTCTCGGTTGCTGTCAAATTGAATTATTTATTTTTGCATTTTTGTTCGCGTGGCATTTTTGTTGCTGTCTATGGCATGGTAAATGGCAAACATTTTTAGCTGTCTGACCTTATGTAGATCTGTGAAAAATAACAAAAATATTTATAATCGCTTTTACTCAAGAGTGCGTTTCCGTAACACAATAAAATCAAAAATTCTGGTCATTCTAGTTTTTGTCATTTCCTCGAATTGCGTATATGCCTAATAAACTAGTCCAATTATTTTTTTGAGAAAATCCATTCCTTTTAAATAACATGGACTTAGTGCATAATGTAATTAACGTCCAATAAACACCTATTAATCTTAGAATTAAACAGCAAAGAAGATGTTATCGCACGATCATAATATAGTTCACGAAGTAAATCCATGGTTATTCGTTATTAACAATGAGCGTCATCTTTCATAAACAACCAGAGAATACTAGTGGCCTAAATTACGTCAATGGGGACGATTCTCGTATGCCAACTTAAAATAAATAGCTTTCTCTGTCTACGAAATTACTCTGTCTCAGTTTACGAAAAACCTTCTATCTTAGATTTATATACTTCGTAAGTACATGTTCGTACTAATATTATACTTAGAAATGTATAACTAGACTTGGTATTCTGGCTCAACCAATAAATAATTTCAAAACTACAGCTACTATGTAGGTGCTGTCAGCCTAATAATAATAATTTAAATATTGATGTCTTATTTATTCAATTAAGTAGTTTAAGTGACCATTTGCTATTCTGGACGACCTTATATTTTAAATATTTTGTGCATTTGATAAACGTCATTCTAATTTTTATGCAGATCGCGAAAGGTTCGGTAGGATCACCTATTAAAATTATTAACTTGGAGAAAGAGATGGCGCGCTACAGAATCCTGCAAAACGAAGAGAGAAGGTGGATTGGTGGCAGGTATTCTGTAGTTGGCTACTTTTTACAAGTTTAATGGCTCATGCGAAATTGCGCGAGAATAAAACATTAACATATAATTATTTTAAAATTTAACAAAACTGTCATGGAATATGCTTTATCAGACCATACGGCCCAGGTCTTGAAGTGTCCAGTTAAGAAGAGCAACTTTTTGATACATTTTCTCGATGGGAACGCGATTACAGGTGTGAAAAAATAAGGAAGTTTATTAAATGATTTAGCAATTTATCTTTCCATGACGTGTACAATGCTGAAATAGCCTATAACGAGCTCTTTGAAACATTTTTCGCTATTCTATAAGCTATGTTTTCACTCGAGTAAAGGTGAAAATCTTCCTCAATAAACGTTTTAAATGGCTGAGCAGAGGCATAAAGATCTACACAAAATAAAAACGTTCCAGACTTAAAAGAGTGGTAGAACCTTCGATCAGAAATACCTAGATATCGGGTTAACGCAAACAATGCGTCTCGATAAATAACAGCGCCTTGCGGCGTGAGCTCTTATTTTGTTTAGTTCAGTTCGAACCAAGCCGTATGCGTATTTAAAAGTTATAGGAATAATGCTCAAAAAAGTAATTTGTCGGCTGGAGTGTCTAAATTTCGGTAAGTACATGTACAATAAGTTATACCTTATTCTTTATATCACACAATGATATTAAATTTTAACAAAATTACTGAACTTAAACCACACCGCTAAAAATGTTTAACCAATACCCAACATGCGCCAATACGAATGTTTGGCCAACATTAAAAAAAAGAAGTTTAATCAGTATTCTTAAACATTGTTTAATATGTTACGAAAGGTAGCTAATGATCAAGCTCTTCTACAAGCCTACCATGCATATGTAGGGTCTTAGCAAAAATATGGCATACCTGTTTGGAGAAATTCTACTGGAAAAGAAACAGAATTCAAGTCTCAGAAAAAATGCATTCGGGGAAAATGTTGGCTAAAACAAACAGATACATGTAAGCCATATTTCCAAAAACTGAATCTGGTAAACGATTCAAAAAGTTGTAAAGTTTGTTGTGATATAATTATAATGACTATAACAACTTTTTGAATCGTTATATCTCAGAAACATTGTTCGTAAGAAAAAAAGTATTGACACATTTTTTATAAACAATTTTTTGATCTACAACTTTTGTATAAATAACTTTTATGATAAAACTTACCGTTTTCTTGAAAATTGCGATAAACTTTGACTTCGAGTAAATTTTTTCCATACACGGGAATGATGGGGTACTCAAAAGTTCTATTTATAATTATGTTTTGAACAATTTTACTGATATTCAGTTTGTTTTGATTTTATGCACCTTCGAATGTCTCGATTGACCTGACTATACTGCATATGTGACTTCTAACAGCTGAGCAAGATTTAATCGATTCAGGAGGTAGAAAGATTATGGTCTCATATATGCTTGCTTGCATGCTATGCTTGCATAATTTACGGTCATGGTAATATAGCAGACGCTTACAAAAATTTATTATTTCATAAAATCACTACATATCATATACCCATATAAAATACTTAGACATTTTATATCGGGATCAAAAAGTATTATAGACTTAGACCGTACTCCTTTTGGCTAAACATTTTACCGAAATTGATAAAAACGCGAACTGACAGTCATATTCTAGATTGCTCGGTGGTTTTTATGGTCGAAAACAATGTTCTAGACATGTCCATCTGTGCGCAGTACGCTATTTAGTTTGTGACCTGGTGTCAGGACAGTATTGTTAGTCCAACGTTATACCCTATTTAATAATACCGTTGTTAAAAGATGGTTACAACTTCGTTACTCTGGAAGTAACTAGTCCAAGCGTTACGTTGAATTAGGGGTGTATTACACCATTTTTATTAAGGCCGTGTGAGCATATTCACTGTGAGCTCGAATACTCCAAAATTAAACCACACTAGTACTGGGCTGCGTTCAGGAGCGGCTTCGGCCAGATATTGAACGACCAATATTTGATCGATGTCTCACGAACGGCTACACCATAGCATGTCACAGAAGAAGTCACTTACATTGATCATAGATCACGTGATAGTTACCACTGAATATGTCACTTTTGACAGCTGATCAAGATTTGATCGATTCTGGAGGTAGAAAGCTTGGTCTAGTCGACCATAATTTGGTCTGACAAGTTGACGTGAACGGTCATGATTAAATATTGGGTGGAGCAAATAATGCTCTAATTGAGCTCGTGAACGCCGCATATCCGCTGTCAGAGCAAGATATGACTTGGCCGAAGCCGCTCCTGAACGCAGCCCTAGCACCACACAAGTGTCATAGTAATCTGTGAAGTTTTTGTCGACATCATCTCAACTAATACAGTACTTCTCTATGACATCATCATACTTACTTCGTCCACCCCGGTCCAGGCCGCTTTCTGATCGGTGGTCCAGGCACTGAAACCGGGGAAACCGGGTATTATCTGATATTTTGGTTGTGTATATTAATTTTTATAAATTTAATTATTAGAATCATTACTTCCCTTAAGGCTTAGAAATGTTTATAACAAATACATTATTGAAAAAGGCTAAAAGCAAGTGAGTTTACATTACACTGATTAATGCTCTACGTAAATATTATGTATATGTTTATTAATTTTGTTTTTATTTTAGACAAATAATGGTCCTGATGGAGAGTGTTGTGTCCGGTCATCAAGTCACGAGGATCCGAGAACGTTTGGGGGACAAATTGGAGTTAAAATTATTCGATCCATATAGTAAGTAGTCTATATAACCTCCAAGGCGATCTTCACGTAATACCAATATTATAATCACTTGTCGTATCGCCGAAATACGATGGTTATTTGGAGGGCGATAATTATAATTATATAATACAATTGATATACGCAAATGTTTATCTTATGGTAATTTATCATTGCCTATATCATGGTAATCAGAAATTGGGTTCCTTCTACTGCTGGTTTACTGTTAGTAATCTGTAATTTAAATCTAAATGCTGCTGAAAATTTTTGTCAGGGTCTATTGTCAAAACTGTTCCTCTTAACTAATTTACTAAACTAAAAACTTTAGTTCGAAATCATCGATTTTAAGGGGAGAAGGGGTGAGGGAGGAGGAAGAGTAGACCCCTCTGTGAGGTAGAAGTTTCGGAACCCCCTCTTTATGAAATATGATTTAAAAAAAATTTCTAACCTCACTTCTTTCAAACATTGATTTTGGGAATGGGAAAACTGTGAGAGGAGGAGGCAAGGCGCTACAGAAAGTCCAGCTCCTCTGCCCTTGCGTAATAAAGCACAGGCTTTATTACGCAAGGGCAGAGGAGCTGGACTTTCTGCAGCAATTACATCAATGTTCGCCTCAGCTGCTATGGCTCACTTGATGTCTGCACTTTCTTACTGCCGGCAGGGGCAGCTCTCCCTCTGCGCCTCCGGCTATACACTCTAGGGGTAGGGCAGACAAGTAGCAGGTAGAGTCAGGGTTGGCAGATTTAGTTTTGATGTATATCATCATAAACGAAATAGAGTAATGAATATCATATTTACCTGGATTAAATTAATTGTAGATATAAATTAAACCGTATTTTGTAAACAACCATACACAAAAGTCAGCAATTATGTTTCGTTTTGTGCAATTGACGTATTTTCATATTTCAAACAATCTGACTAACAATTATACCAATTACAGGTTTTCAATAAAGTTTTAATGTGAAAAAAAGTATGTATATTATTATTTTCGTATCAAAGTTGAAAACACGACTTTGTGAATTTTCGTCTGAGCTAGGTTCATTGAAGTCAATGAACTTGATAGTGCCTAAATACATAGAGGTAAGAACCCAAAAAAAAAGTGAGCGCTAGGGTGATACCAAGTAAAACGGAACGTTCCATAGCAGACAGTGGTAAACAGTTCAATTATTTCTAGAAAAGTATTTGTTTCTGCATGTTAATATTTTACGTGGAGGCTTACCTTATTATGACCTACTCATAAACAAAAATGTATCACCAACTCGTTTTATAATCTGAAGTGGAGCTGCTGTTTTTGTGGGGACTTATTTGATGAATAGGTACAGGTCCCGACACAGCTAAAATTTTAGGTGGTGCCATGTGATTCTTCTTCTTCTTGTTCTTATCCCATCACAAAGTTATACAATTCGAGAGGTGTATCAAGAGATAACTTTTGGGGGGTGGGGAGCATGAATAGGTACTAGCTACTATACTAGCTAAACTCTATGCGGCTTTTAAATGGATGAATGTAGGAATAGTGATTTGATTCTTGATTCAGGAGACTATAATACAACAATAAATAAAACATATTATACCTAAAGACCTTGCCAACCTCTACAAAAATTAAATCATATGTGTCTAACAGCTAAAAGTCATTGGAAATTATTTTACATTTTATACACCATGTACTAGCTATGAGTTTTCTGGTTTATTGCATTAGGAACATGCTAGGCAGAACTTACATTCAAATTATTTCAAAGAAATTCCGCTACTGTTGGGACTTGAACCGTCAGAACACAGTCCTGTTGCTTTGTCCATCTGAGCTATAGTAGCACTCCACTAGCTGTCCGAATTTATTTCTTCCTTTAACATCTGAGGGGATATTGTTCTTAGCGCCATCTACCTTAAATTGTAAGAAGTATTTATAGGAATGATCGGCCAACATTTCATATTATTGCAAGTGAATGCACCATACCCTTATTTTGAGTTTTATGGCTTATTGCATTAACAACATGCTAGTCAGAACTTACTACTTACAGGATGGTATTCTGTAGTTGTGGGTCCTACTGGTAGTGGAAATTTTCCCTTCAAATAATTTTAATGTATGCTATGTTGGCTATCACCACAATGTAAGTGACCATAATGACCATTCATGATTATCAATCTTAAAATGACAGTTGCCATCGCCATCAGTCATCAGTGGCATAATTTCTGGTACCTGGAGATGCCATGCAAACCCAGGGTAGGTTTGCATCCCAGCAGGGGGAAACATTTGTGATGAGCATGGATGTTTGATGTGATGTCATTGTCTATGTCCATGCCTCCTACAACAGGAAATCCTAGTGCAGGGGTGTGAATGTGATTAGAAAAATAATAAAAACAGCCCCTTACTTTCCCATTGCTGGGTTTGTGGGTCTTTATCTTAACAGTGAGCAGTATTGGCTATGGTTTTCAATGTTGGCCAGTGTGAGTTAGTAGGCTATCCTTATGTTCAACTTTTCAATCCCACATATTTCTGTGTTATGTAATAGGTGGCAAACCAGCAGACAGGCCACCTGATGGTAAGCGATCACCAGATATATAATCAAATACCTGCTGTCTGTGATAATAAACTGGATGAATTTACTGACTGTAGCTTGGAAATGTCCAGTTTAAAATGCTTGTGTACTGAATTCCGAGATAACAATATAATTATGTATAAAAATTTGTTGCTTGATAGTTTTACTTAATTTTTGAGCATTTTTTTTATTTCAGTTCAATATGAAAGCTTATACAAGGAAAGAAAGAAGATCCGAAGTATGAAGTCTAAGTAGGTAACAGGTATTCAAATTAACAAATGAAATTGAAAACAGTTGTAGTGTATAAATAATAATGAAACTAGTACCAAAAATATCAAGGTAATTTTTGCTCTGGTAAGGTTCACTACAGAGCAGGGATGTTGCGGATGCTGATTTTTTCACATCATTTGAAGGCTCATATCTGCGGATGCTGATGTTTAAGATCTTACATAAATATAGTGTATGACTGAAGAATTAAAACAATTATAAAGAAATTACTAACTTTTTTATGAAAATGCAAATTAGTATAATGCTCCTATTTTTTTTAACTTCACCTACTAGTTTTTATATTAGTAAGTGAAGGTAATGTGATCATTGTCACATGCGAATGGCACGCGCCATTCGCCGGCCCCGCCCAATTTCTTGTCGCATCCTTGTAGGTATTACATTTGCATCCGCATTGATTATTGCGGATGCGGATGATGATGTCGAAATCTATGCGGAATATCTTCATTTGCGGATGCGAATATTCGCAACATCCCTGCTGCAGTGCTTATTATGCTGCGAGCTAAGTGTATGATGTGTAAGAGATTTATTTTATAAAGTTAGAATTAACAAATCTGTTGGCGTATGTTGTTTTATTTTATATTATTATTATAACTAAAACTATATATTGCTCGTTGATACCGCTGTAGAACGTCCACTGCTGCCCTTGTCGCCCCTTCATTGATCTCTACACGGGGACTAGTAGGAATCACCCTCATCTAGCTTCAGTCACCCTTGCTTACCAGTATGTGGTCCTTCTAGAATAATTCGACATATGTGCTATTCCTGTTGCCATTTCAAATTGCTAATTTTATGTGCAATACCAGTGACTGGTAGTTTATGGGTCTCCTCATTTCTAATTAGATCTATAGAGTATGAACCTCCATAGCTTGGGTCGACATTGACCTTAAGCGGTTCATATTTAAAAGTATATATTCTTGTTCATATATTATATAGTATTTATTCATAGTTTACGGCCTTTTACCAGATTTCACTACTTGAAATTGATTTTATGGTCTTAGTTACAGTTTGTTCCCATATTATACATATATTTCCATTGCAAGTACAAATGATTGTGTGGATGGAAATATGATACCGAAAAATTCTCTAACACATTTAAACGAACATGCAAAAAATGCATAATCATAATATACAATATTATTTGCAGTCATACGTATCGACAAATACTTTCGTTTTCTGATCAGTGATACTTACTTAATTAGTACCATAAGAACTTTCTCCACAGCTCCAAAACAAAACACTCGCACCTTGTCCACAACGCTCACTCTATAGATTATACCAAATATATCGGAACTGGCAATCGAAACGCAAGTATGATGATGGAAAAGGATACAACATCAACTGTATTTTGCGACTAGGAGTGTCAGTTTCCCAGAAATGGCAGTATTTAATTTTAGGATACTTTTCCAAATTTGGTTCTATCCACTTCAATAAAGCGAATGTGTGTCGTAACGTTATGATCATTATCTCAGCCGTAGAGCTTCCACTGCTGGTTAAAGGCCTCATGTCTTTTCAGGGGGTTATGACATCCCCCCTAGAAAAAGTAACATTCTGCAAGCGTTAACGCGAGCGAAAACCGAAGAATGTTCGTTCTCGTTGCGAAGCGAGCGATCAAATAGGGCTAGGAAACGAGATAGAGCGATATAAAACTAAGCATACCAGAACGGAGTGGGACGAAAGTTCTTCACCAATGAGTGGTGCGACGCGCTCGATTTGCGCCACACATTTACGCCCAAGGGTACCGTTAGTCTACAGGTCTCATAGTCAATGGATATATCACATGAACAATGAGAACGAACATTCAACGGCTAGAGAAAGAGAATCGCTATGTAGCGATGCATTTTGTCTAGACCCTCTGTACTCACCACGCTTGGTTGGGTGGGCCAGCGCAGTGTATGTTGATTATATCAGTAGAAGGCGCTGCTGCCTATTCTCCGGTACGTGCTCACTTAGCAGACTCTAGCGGCACCCACGGGGAGACCGCTACACCGATTTCGATGAAATTTGGTAGGTACATATGTAGGTATTATATGCGATAAACCATTTCATTTCTTTTTTTGTTTAAATTGGGAAATTTAAATGATCTTATAACAGATGTCTCTTTGACAAGAAGGTCCGTGTCTCAGCAATACGGCTGACGCACCGACATACATGGCCAACGTAATGGCTTGGTCATGCTTGAGGTAGCGTGCTGTGAATGGTGCCTTTCCGATAAAGCGTTGGTTGCCATCAACAGCATTTACGTTTCATATAGGTATAGGTTAATGGTCTCAGCAGAGGCCATGAACATGTTAAGACTTTGACCATTGTCCTTTATTTAATTAAGTACAGGTTATTACAAATTGCTACACAAATTTCAATTAAATATAAAGAGCAATGTGACTAAATTATGTTCAAATACAATGAGTTTAGAATATATGCTTTACATTTTCGTATTCTTATACTAAAGTCCGATAAATCTGTATGCGAATTTAAAATTCAAACATATTCGTATATATCGCCAACAAGTGCCATATCCATTCTGAAATAAGGTGCTAAAAGTGCTTTATAGAAATAAGTTTTGACAGTTTTATTCAACTCAAGAATTAAAAATATACGTTCAAACTTTTTAAGGAGGTTAGTGAAATTTGAACCCGCGACTACATAAATATACCAATACAGAATACCATCCTGTCGCTTTGCCATCTAAGCAATAGTAGCACTTCACTAGCCGTCCGAATTTATTACTGATCGTGAAATAATTTTCCGTTAAAATTTGAACGTACGTTCCGCCTAGCATGATGTTTATGCAATGAACCATAAAACTCTTAATGGAAAATATATTAGTAAAATACAATAATTTTCAAAAGTGACCGTCTACATAGGCCAATATTCAAAGAACGGTCATCTAAAACTTTATCACATTTTAGAAATCTAAAATAACTATAATTTCGTTAATTTTTTAAGACATATATATTAAATAAATTTTACATGAAAATACATAGAATAATTTCATTATTCTACTTAATAAAGTGCAACACTAATATAATAAATTGATTAAATTCTAATATCTTGAAATAATAGTGTTCTTTTTTATTATGAAACACTTATTTTTTATTCTCACTATGGGTTCAATTGATACAACATATCTATATATTCAAGTAAGGATAAGTCTTATAATATACAGTTTGAAATTCGAATACAATTCATTGAAATATAATAGCTGTTTGAATATAATGAATACATATAAAATGGACTGTTATATAAACAAACTAAAATATTTAATATTTTGCGATAAATCGAGGTATTCGCGTATAGGTATTTATAGTGTTCGTTTTATGATCGACGTAAAATAATACATAAATATGAATATAGTTAAATCTTAGCAATCATAATAACAAACACAAATATGCCTGTCATTTTTTAATACCCAATAAATTTTGAATATGAATTATCGAAAACCGGCTTTTGACAAAATTTTATGTCACTCATATATTTGTTGTTACGTGTAGTCCTAGTACCGTGCAGAGGGTTTTTCGCATACTTAAATACGTATTTAGACCAAAAGTAGGTAATTGTAAAAAAAGGTGCACGGTACTCACGTGTTCCAATAATAAGAACCAAATGGATAAATGAAGGTAGTCATCCCTTACAATCCCTTACATGCTAAAATAAGATCATTATATATTTAATTCTTAATATGTAGTACATATCTACCGGAAAGAATAACGTTAAAAATATAATTTGTATTAAATTGACTAGAATGCAACGAAGTACTTAGGCACCTAAATTAATTACTGACTTATGCATCTACGATGATCTACGTCATGTCACATGTGTTATCTACCTACCTATATACAATAAATAATATTACCTAAATATCCAAAAGAATGTGTAGTTACACTCACACAGTCATATACCAAAAATATCTTCTTACACTAAATTGGAACATAATTCTTTATTAACATTATGTATGATCAGAATATTGTTTTTATATTTTATTTGATTTCATTGACTTCTATTTCGGCACAGTTGCATACCCATGCCCATAAACACGTAGATAAATATCAATACCAATAAAATATATGGTGAATATCTTGATAATAATTATAATTCTTGCATTAGTGACCATATCAGTTAAGAAACCTATATTAATATTTTTCATGACATTATTTATTTAACATTATCAATATTGAAACATTTAATATTAAAATTAACATAACTTTGCACTTTCCAGTGCTCTCCATGTTATTAATTAATAGTGTTGAGAATATTATAATAGAGGTGTATACAAAAGTCAGGATTGGTCCTTTGCAAAACATAAAATAAATATGTCATACTAAATCAATAGAAGTCTTGCATCATGGAATTTCAACAATATGGAAAGTACATAAGTTCTAGCATCTGCAGGTCTACAAATGTCACACTGAGTTTGATACTGAGTACACGCTTCATATATTCCCGATACTACACATAGGCCTCATTGTAATATTTTATCTAAATGTACGTTCTTATGGTGTTGTTTTGGTCACAATTTTTCATTATCAAGTTCGTTTGGAATTAATCGACAAACCTTATACTTCCGTATCCAACGTAAGAAAATAGAAAAACGTTGATGCTACAGAATAATCATATAAGCTTGCTACACTAAAACTTTTATGACACGGATATTTAACTTTATGTTAATGAATACAGAAAAAGTCACTGATTACACAAGTTTTGGCTAAAAGACTTGTAACCAAAGCCGTAATGTCATTTAAAAAAAAATGACACGGATAACAAAATGGCCACTGGATTAAATCTAGCACAGGCCATTCGAAGCATAGATAAGTAACTATATTCGAAGCCTAAGAAAGTAAACTAAAGATATTGATTTCACCAGTTTTGTCTACTGGACAATGGCAGTAAACTCGCAATAAATAATATAAATTTATATTTCCATTCTGTTACAGTGACGAATTCGAATTCTAAAATATGCGGATGAAGATTGTTGTTGATTTCAGTTATACACAATTGAAATATGTCACAATTTCAATTTTCAATTTATTTAAAAATTGTATCTATAGTGGAGGCTTGTACATCGTTTCGCTATTTTTCTACTGTTACTTTATTTTTTAATACTGTATAGATTTCTAACGTTTAACCACTATCTCAGTTGATGGTCAGTGACGATGGGGTAGAATATGTCATCACGCTAGAGCTAGAATGCCTACTGGCTCTCAAGGGCTGCTGTCTGAACACACTATATGTAAGTTTTTCAAACTTGAAGGTGGAAGCTAGTCAGCGGGTACTCGAAAGTACCCTATCATGCCGGGAATTTGATAACAGCGTTACCTTCACCCGAAGCTCGAGCCGTTGGTGGGGATCGAACCAGGCAGCGTCTGTCAGTATTTCAGCCGACGCTCCCACCGCTGAGCTATATATAGTTTTCGATAGCTTACCTTGAAAACGAATAAACACTAAATAAAATTCAAAAACAATCCAAGCAACATTGGTGAATAAGTTGTAGCCCTGCAAATACTGTAGACTTGAAAACGATTGAGAGTTTCATAGCTAAAAGTTGTAAAAGATACATAATATATTGTGTTTCACCGACGAGAAAAATATAACGATAAATAAATATGCGATACAAAAACTTGGACCTTCTTCTTCTTCTCAGCAATTAGAAATCCACTGCTGGACATATGCCTCCCCCATATAGGGGGATTTGCCACTTGGACCTAATGTAGGTAAATACATACAATAACGTAACTATTTAAAACAAATCAATTTTGTCTCAGAACAACAAAGGGGTTGCAATAAAAATGTTACGTAAGCATGTAAAAAGTACATGTTTAAAAGTAATAAAAATTATATTGATTAATGCAGCTTTTTTGTCTTAATGATTACAATTACTTGTGAAATTGTTAGTAAAATAAGTGCGTAATACAGTAATTATATATTGCACCTACTACCTACTTCATCAACACACATTAAAAAATGTTGATACGAGTAGTTTGATCCCACTGCCTAGACGTTATTTTTGTATGCACATATTTTATTCTAAGAGTTATTATTTAATTATAATTATTACCTAATCAAGGAGGTAACTACTACCTAGTTAATTTAGAGGAGGCCTATGACGAGAGACAAGCTGTTTCCTAAACATACCGGACGTCGATACTTAAAATATATAATCAAATTCTAGCAAAAAAATAATATATATATATATATATAATATTTAAGTGTAAATTTATTTTTTATTTAAAAAAAAAAAAAATTAATATAAGTATTGTAAATTTTTAACAGCAATAAAGGCTAATTTTTATATTATTACCTAGTTATGATAGTTATCATGTATTAAGTTATATCGAAATAACTTTTTACATTCCTTGATTAAATTTATAATTAGTTTTACAAACAACAGTTGAAAAAAGTCGGAAAATTAAGTACGTCTTATTGTCTTTACGTCATAAAATAACTCTTTTTGTAGAAAATATTGAAGAGAAGGTCTATGCCTACATTAATATGTATAAATACCTTATTATATATATTATATACCTTTAATAATTAACGCCTATCTAATTATTCTAAATTTATAAAATAGTTATGTTTTATTGAGTAGGAATCTATTTAGGTAAATATAACTTTCAAATAAGACACGAGAGTGTATGCGAACAACTTGACTACAGATTTTATATTACCTACACATTTTAAAATAGGTAAGTATTTACCAACAAACAGTTATCATAATTTTTTGAAATATTTTTTATTATCATGAATATTTTTTATAATTATATATAAGATATATGATATTAATAATTATGGTAAGATTTTAAACCATTTAATTATGATAATAATTACTCATGATGGACTTACTAAGTATATCTTAAAAGTATGACTCATGTGTCAATGTGCCCTTAGCCCTATTTGCATCCACTATTACTACAGTTAATAACATTTAAAAATATGGTATATATTTATTTATATAATATTTTAAAGGAACGATATTAATAATAATGGTAAGAATTTTTATACATGATTTAGGGTGGAGTTCACCAAAATTTAAACGTCCGATTATCAATAAACCGTCGGTGAACTGTATGACCGACGGTAAAATTGATAATCGGACGATTAAATTTTGGTTAACTCCACCCTAAGGCTGCTGCTTTTCAACTTATTATATGGGTACCGCAATATATTCAATTTATTACATTCTTCAATATATACTATATCACGCACTTATTTACTGTAATGGCTAAAGACCTTAAATAATTCAATTATCATTTAGTCGTTGCCAATCTACTATATTGAAATTCCCTGCTATCATCCTATAAACGTTTTTGATAATTATAAGCTACTCTAGAATAACATAGGAAAATGTACGATACGTACATGTAGATTATATTTGCAAGTATTGTTACATATTATTATCTAAACCATATAGAGCGCCATGTATATATGACGTCACACCACACAAGAGGAAGGGAGGCGAAAGGAGGGGAAACAAATTATGATATTGTGTCACGTGGGGTGCGAGAGTGATGTCACATGTCAGGATATTAAGATTTTTCATACTGTATAGCTAGATCTATACGTTTGACCACAGTGTCTCACTTGATGATTGAAGATGTTATCTCGCTAGACCTAGAATGATTATTTGCTCTCAAGGACTGCTATATCGACTGCTGCCTGAACACACTATGACGTATTTGGTGACAGTTTTTGAAATTTGAGGGTAGTAGCTAGCCAGGCGGGTACTCGAAAGTATCCTACCACCATGCTGGGAATTTGATACGACGAGAACTTCACCGAAAGCTCTAGGCGTTGGTGGGGATCGAACCAGCTTCCATCTGTTTGATAGCTGAGGCTCGCTTCGCTGAGCTGTCGCTTCTAAGTATTGTAATACATATTTTCAAAAATTAACCCTAACCCCCAAAACACCTCGTCCTCAAAACCACGTACATATATACACCAAAACTTGAAATAATAACTTGATCATTTTCTGTGTGCAAAATAAGTAAAATTTTGCATAACACCAGGGGGTAAGACGTCACACAAAAGTGACCCCTTGTGACATTCGCGGGAACGGAAGGATCAACAAACTATATAATTTGTGTGACATAATCTTTGAATAGCTCCTAAACACACTATATATAAATAATTACTAGTAAAACCTCCGCTATAACATACTGAATTTACTTTCTTTCTATTTCTTAATTATTTTGAAAAGCAAAAGTGACTCCTATGGATTTAGTTATTTTATATAAAAAGGGAAATATTACATAAAAGCATTCGAGCTCACCAAGAAACATACAGTTAGTATTGAAGATATTAAAAAATACATTAATAAACTCCTTCAATTTTAAAATATCTAATTTTAAAATTATTATATATATTTCATCAGAGTTTAATATAATAATTAATAGAATATATTCAATCAGTAAATTTTCATTATAATAATATAGTTTTGGCCCGACATCCCACATTTGGTAGATAATAATAACATATAAATTACGTCCTACAACTATTACTAAAATATCATTTCTTATATCTACCTAAGCCATGGTATCCTATTCTAGCCCTTCGACTTTTTTCATAGAGATTAGACATCTAAGGTTAAAAATTACAATTAATTTAAAGTCTATTTTATTTTAGACAATTCTAGTAACGAACATGTGACTCAGAAAGTCACGAAACCGGTTGAGATACTTACTCGACCAATTACGTTAAAGCGTAATTCAAAACAAAAAAATGTGTAATGGTATGAAACTTTGAACTAGCTTAAAATTACAATTTTAGCTTGACGTTATCTCTATTCATACCTATGGAAAAAGTTAATTTTAATGGCACAAATTGTACGCTACGTAAGCGGTAACGCCCTCGTCTTTCCAGACCAAAGCCCGTCCAATCGCCTAGGTACCGCTAACCCCGGAGCCTAGATCTAACGTATCACATCTTTGCATTACGCGTACAAATTGCGTGCAAAGAGCTATGTTCAAAAAGCCCTTTTTAAAACTCACTTTATAATTTAATAAGCATAGATAATAATATCCATATATTAAAATTTTCTCTTCTCAAAATAATTACATAAATAAAAGCCTTTCAAATAATAGTTATAGGCAGAATGCGGGCAGTATTAAAATAAACTGTCTGTAGCGCCCATCAGGTACATGTTATTAGCCAGTATTATTAAATGTAAAACATAATAATATGTAAATTACATACATAAGTATATATTTTAGAATAAAAAAATGAAATGAATAAAACTTATTACATGGTGGTACATAGATTTCTAAAATTAAAATTAATGAAAAGGACAATTTACATGTATGTAAAACAGATTTCATCTGTACAAGCTATCTAATATTATTTTAATGTGTATGCGTATAATTAAATATTTTTATAATATTCTAATAATGTTTAAGAATGTTTTGATAATAGGAATAATGGTATACCAATATAATTGTATATGTTATAATAACTTAGTTATATACTTGTAAATAGGTATAACTTGTTGTACAGTCGCAATTATATCAATCAAACCAAGTGAAGTTAAAACGTTCACTTTACAATAAAGTTCACATATGTATCATTGACTTTAAAATTAATTTATAGTAGATCCCGTTAAAACAAATGGTTTTTACCCGATCTTCCGTTAGTGTTATTGAATAATAATTACCTTTACAATTCGTTTATCCATTGTGTTGTAAAGATTTATTTTAACAATGATATCATAAAGATAATTATAATTCGTGATATTAATAACGGACTTTACTAAAACTACACAACATTATACATTACTCAAAGACTCCGAAACTTACATGTATCACTTTAGTATTTAGTCCATTAAACGTAGTTATACGTATCACTTAAATAGTCCGTTACACTTATACGCATCACTTAAATAGTCCGTTAAACTTATACGCATCACTTAAATAGTCCGTTAAACATATACGTATCACTTGAATAGTATATTAAACTTATACTTAATACTATTTCGTTAAAAATATAAGTACTTATAACGTTTACGATTCCTTAGACTAAAGAGATCACTAATCACTCACTTGTGAAGTCATTCGCTCCAGTAGTGGAGCTATGTCAGGGTACTTTCATGCAAAAAACTCCGTTTTACTTGTCATGTCGAATTCGGACTCTTCCATCTTGTACATTTCAATAAGCTGCAATTATGAAATAAAGTATTATAAATTACATTATTATTACAAGCGCAAAAGTTTGTGATAATGGAGATAACGATGTTGTTATTCAATCACGCCAGAACAGCTGAGTTATATTATAGTTTGGAATAGCACATAGGCTACTTTTTATCCCCGAATAATACAGTTCTTGTGAGATAAATCATCACCATCATCATCATCTTAGCCACAGGATGTCCACTGCTGGACACCGGATGGAAGCGGCTCTTGTCAGGATCTTAGTCAGGTCATCTGTCCACCTTGTCGGTGGCCGTACTATACTGCGCTTGCCAGTCCGTGGTCTCCGTTCGAGAATCTTTCGACCCAACGGCCATCGCTTCTTCGAGCTATGTGCCGTGCCTACTGCCACTTCAACATGCTTACCCGCTGCACTATGTCGGTGATTTTCGTTCTTCTACGGATCTCCTCATTTCTGATTCGATCGCGTAGAGAAACCCGAACATAGCCCTCTCCATAGTTCTTTGTGCGACTCTGAGCCTGTTCACAAGACCCATGATGGATAAATTGGGTAGTAGGTAAAACAGTAATCCTCGTGGGTCAAACAGCGGGGCGCATAATAATATAGTAAATTAATAAATGTTATTGCAGTTAAACAAACTTAAACTGATTTATAATAATTAATAATTTAATTCGTTATTTATTATTTTATTTATTATTAATTGCATTTAAAATTGTTTTATTTCAATGTATAGAATAAAATGTGGTTCATCTTTTACAAAACTACAAGAAATTGGGTGAACCACAATAACGAGTGAGAGAGCGCAATTGGTAGAAAGTGAGTGAAGATCGAATCAATACAGTTCCGCCTGTTGTAAAGGGTACATATAAACATACAGAATAAACTTACATTATCAATATCTTTCGACAGCTCTTCCATTTGTTTGTCATGTGTCACCTTCAGCTTCTCCTTCTCGCGGTTCTGCTTGATGGTTTGTGTCTAAAAAAATATAATCATAATTTTCTTAACTACTTTTACTATATTATGTGATAGAAATATGTTTTTGACGTGATAACGTTTTATAAATTGATGAATACCAGCAACACTCATGAAAAATAGTAACGTTCCGCGTAACGTTCCACCTGAGTTTTGTATTACATAAAATAATCAAAGTCAAAGTCAAAGTCAGTCAAAGTCAAACTCAAACTCAAAGTCGAAGTCATAAATGATAATGACTTTATCACGTAAATCTATCGTCCGTAAACCGACTTTACAGACAACCAATTTTTTTAGTTATCGTGAAGTGTCCATGAATATGGCAACCCTATTTCATCCCGTGCTTATAGTAATAGACAACTAAATAAGTATGTCTAATAATAAATAGGGGTAGACAGGGTGAGATAAACGATAGCAATGTTAACGTAATAATATCAATTGCACTAAGTGAGAATTACTAAAGCTATTAGACGGCAAGACTTTTAACGTTCACCCAGCAATCAACCCTCAACAGTGGCGGGCGGGCATAGATTAGACAGTAGTGGTGGGGGAACAAAAAAAGCGAAGGAGGTCAATAGGAAGTGATTTAATTATAGCGTTCAGACCACAAGCCCACGAGGTGGAAGCTGATCCTTGCGGCACTTCTCCCTGAAGGAAATGTAAATATTTCGCCCGATATCGTAACGGTTGGTAAACAAAACGCTTGCGTGCCTTAACGCTAATCAGCGCCATCTATGATTTTATTTACGTTTATCAAAGAAAACTAAACTTGCATCGATGGCTTGGATTATGGTTTCTTGGAGTATGGTTCTAAAACCATAAAAACCGCCAACCACTCCGCGGGACATTTTCAACAATTTCGCGAAATTAAAGAGATTTAATCGATTCAAATGAAGGAGTTCTGATTAACAAAGAAATATAACCGAATTAAAAACCTCATGTCTTCTTGATGTCAGTAAAGATATTATAGAGGCCGAGACGATCACTCATTTAGCAAACAAACCTTTGCGAAGATACGCGTTTAGCCATCAAAGCAAAACCAAATATTTCGCTAATAACAATTCATCTCACCTTGCGCTCATCCATGAACTTCTTGGTATTGTTTTGCTTCTTCTCCCTCAGCCTGCGATCTTTCTCCTGCTTGGTCTTGAGAGTCTTGTCATTGGCTACTTCTTTGCTCGTCTCCATGCTGATCTTGGCCTGGCGACCGTTCATTTCTTTCAACTCCCTGTAATAATTAACGTAAAAACGGTATTTCGATGGTGGCTAAAATGCCTTTTACAGTTTGCTGAAGTAATTCTGACACGCGAGCCTGACATATCCCGCCTACTTTCCCGGTAGGCGGAAGTGCGTAAATGCATTTACCCCATGTAAAAAAAAGGGTTATGTGAAGTGTGTAGAGAGGATGAGAACACCGTAACCCTCTTGCTCTACTAACGGGACGGCAACCAAAAGCCTAATAACATCATTACCATTGACAGAGTTTCGAGCAGGGTGGCATACCTAATACTCAGATTATGAAGCTGGTATTAATTGAAGGTCATTCGGGTATACGCACCGACCTCCAAACTGGGAATCGATGAGGATGAGGCGTTAAAATGAGCATGGACAAGACAAAACTTATGTCAAATGCTCATGTTGCGCCTACCCCAGGTTAAATCGGAACTTGATTCTCGAAGTTGTTGACCATTATGTCTACCTAGGACGAGCAGTTCAATTAGGTTCCATTAGGTACCTACTCAGGGAGTATAAATAAAAATACAAATGAAATGCATGTCAAGCTCAAACCTATTATTAGCTCATGCTTAAAATAATGAAGAAAGCATTTTGTAAGTATTTTTCGTTTAAAAAATTCGGCAACTCAAGTGGGACCTGAAGCAACGACTACAGAATACCGCCTTGTTACTATAGCTATCGGTGCGGTGCTACTATAGCGTTGAGTGAGCTTTGAGTTACCTACAAAAAGCCGAATTTTCTTTCAAACATTTGAAGTGAAGTTCCACTTGGCACGATGCTATGGTAATTAACCATAAAACTCTAATAATGTTGTTTACGTCGGGACTATAATCATTCGAGTTATGTATTACCTATCCATATTGAAACAAACAAAGAGCAGAAATGGGTAAACCAGCGCTACCTCTCGTGCTTGGCCTCGAGCTGTTTGAGCTGCGCGAGTTGCGTGGCTTCCATCATCTTCTTGAGCAGGTCGCGTTGCTCGTGCAGCCGAGTGCGCGCGCCGCCCCACTCCTCACGGCGGTGGCGTGCCACGAGCTCGCTCCACGCAGTCGACTGCTCGCTCACCAGCTTGCGAAACGCCGCGTCACCACTCAGCTGCTCCTTGCTGTACAAACACATACCGTTTTGCTTATCCTTTATCGTGATCACCCAGTACAGTCTTTCTTAAAGTGACCGATGATGCCTTCTTCTAGGCGTAGGGGTCGTAATGGCGACGTTAAGGGTCCCAGAAAATACAGCACACTATAATTAAATTAATGAATATCATAAGGGATTTTAAGATGTTGTGTGGGGACGAAGCGCGAAATGCTTTGTAAGGGATATACTATTTCCCCGCGCCGCCTCGACCGGCTTTTGACTGTCCTCTCTTCATATCCGTCAATGTAACACATAATTGTACCATACTGTAATAATAGAGTAAAGTGAACGAATAGAATTGTACAGTAAACGTGATTTTATTTACCGCCTTAGATATTGCCCTGCTATTGACGATTAGACAATCTCTATAACGAAGTACCTTTTGATACCAACAAGTCCCAACATGTGGTAAAGAAGAAAAATCGAGGAGTAAAAATAATTGTTTTTCAAAGTGAGCGGTGAATGAAATAAGTTTTATAACTCCTGAGCTATAGTGGACCCGGAGGGATATGATAAGAGACTCGGGACTGAATATTATATTTATTTCGAGTTTCAATATTAATGCTTTATTGACGTTCATAAGTCATCATCATCATCATCATCATCTCAGCCATAGGACGTCCACTGATGTACATAGGCCTCCCCCATTGATTTCCACAAGGACCTGTTGGAAGCGGCCCGCATCCAGCCCTTTTTTACATATTATAAGTTTGCGTTTGACAACTGTCTCACCTGATGTTAAGTGATGACGTTGTCTAGGATTTAGCACGCAAACCTAGAAGGTACTTATTCACTCGCGACTTGAAGACTCCAGGATTGTACATATCGGGTAACACAGACTCGGGCAACTGATTTTGACCTGCCTTTTGAGCTGACCTAGAAGTCGAAATTTTATAGTACTTTAGGTCTAGCATGATTTCATTTCCAATCAAGTTACTGGCCACTGAAAAAGATTATGGTCAAACCTTACCTTTACCTACCATGAAAAAAAAATAGCATTTAATTTTCTGTCCAGTAAACATATTATTACTAAATCTTACTTTTTCCCCTTGATCATTTTCTCGAGCGCCGTACACTGGGACTTTTGCAATGCCATTTTCTCCTTGGCGTGGCGCTTGCGCATAACGTCCAACTCTTTCTGTTGTTTCTTGCTGGTCTTTGCGAAGCCCTTCTCTTGCCGTAGGGACTCCACCGTGATGGGATCGAACACCAGAGGCTCTGAAAAGAGTATCGTAAACAGCATTAGCTAAAGCGATGATAATCCAGGAATAATGAAGGTCGGATGATGGCTAGATCGTAGCCGCCGGGAACTTGAGATTCCTATGAAAGAATATCGTTAAGACCTGCGCGATTAGCATAACTACGATCATTAAGTTGAAAACATGTCGCAAATTATCGGTAGCCGTCTGATATTTTAAGGGTCCACTATTGACCATAACGTCATTGCAATAAATTAGAGTGGTCAATTACATTGAAAATCCACATTCACGAGGGTTTCCGGTGTCAAATGTCATCCATGAGGCATGGACTCACATATGCATATTAAACAAACAGACAAGGCCCAGTAAAAACACATATGCCCATCACATGAATATTGGCCCCAACCGGTATTCAAACAGGGGGTCGCGTATCTGAGTTTAGTGTTCACTGGAGCCACGAATTCTGAACGTATAAATCAGCACCTAACTATAAAAAATGTGATGGATATAAATTCACTCCAATACTTTTGAATACCATTAAAGAAAAAATTTTTACCCAAGCATATCCAAACTGAAGGTTTCGATTCCATCTAAACTAATTTTAAACTGAGCACCGAGAATCCACGTCTCCTTACCAAGTCCGACGCAATACTGGACTCTTCTCAATTCAGTAATGGAGCTAGATTAGTGCTCGCTGGAGCATCTCAATTTGTGCCTTGCGATCATTATGAAGAGAATTAGTATGGAGAATGTGTGGTACAAGTTACGAACATGAGCGATGAATATTTATTTGACAATTATGCACCTATTCAATTTGTGTGAGTAGCTTGTTTCAAGTATAAAACCCAGCCGTTTGTCGGTATCATAAATACGTTGAATACTCCATTTTTTATTGTAGTTTTTAATATAAATTCAAAATTATATGTAGGTATATAATATTATTAATATCCAATTGACCTCAAAACTAATCTTAGAAAAGCTTCATCTCATTGCGTCTATGCGAATGCAGTTCAGTTCAGCAGGCTGAGGTTTTTTTTCAACTTTCCTAGTGCATACTGCCAAGGAGGTAAGCTCGTTGCCTGAGTCTGTGTTTCCCGATAGGTACAACTATAAAGTCTTCAAGTCAGGGCTGATTTTTCCGTGAACCTAGGCATGCGTGTTCAAAAATGGATTTTATAACTCAATAACTAAATACAATTGGCGTGCCGTGGTGGTACCGGCCTAGAATAGTACTCCCCCATCTCTTCCCGTGGGTGCCGTAGGAGGCTAAGGGATCACGTACCAGAAGGTGGGCAGCAGCACCTTCTGAGGATAGGAAATCATACTGCGCTCGCCCACCCGCCTGCCAAGCGTGGCGAGAATTGGCAATTCCCCCCTATATATGAGGGAGGCATGTGTCCGATTGCTGAGAAGAAGAAGAAGAATTGGCGTGTCATAACCATCACGTCATCGTTAAGAGGTTGTACGATATAAGCCTTATTACAAAATGTTTAAATTAATTTTAAATTCTTCTTTTTTATTGGTCTGTGTTTGATAGAAACTGTTTAGAAACGAGTAGCATGCCAGCTCTATGATTATCGTAGACCTTATATTTTTTCGTGCAATGATCTTTTTTCTTAGACCACATCACAGGATACCAAAAATACCACTCACGCCGGAACAGACAGACCGACGTACAGTAAACACGCAGATTTACTGCCGTTCTATTTACAGAGGTGGGCTGGCACCCGGACGAAGTTATTAATTTACATGTTATTATGTAAACACATTAGAAAGCTGAGAAGCACATGAGTCTGAGTGAGAAGAGCGAAGTCTCAGTCAGAAGAAATGAAGTGAGAGCAGTGGGCACCTACAATTAATAATTCTGACCTTGAGGCAACCTCGGGGGTTGTGAGGGAACAGGAGGATTTGCGACCTATTCTCACTCACCAAATATACCCAACAAATTCTTAAAAATCAGGCAAGCCATTTTGGAGGAATTCGATAACAAATACAATATAAAAATGTCAATGTCAAAAACGTCCGACAACGAGATTTTTATATAGTGTGATTTTTTTGTTTTTTTTATCCTGTATAGATTTAGTTTGACCACTAGACACGTTAAAACACGTTTGACCACTATCTCACTTGATGGTCAGTGACGATGTGGTCGAAGATGTTATCACTTATTAATAATTGATAATGAATGATCTTCAAACAAATTCAAAATAACGGTTCTCGAATTTCTAGTCGCATCTTAGGTACTAGTAATGGATCTATTTATGCGAGAACACAGCATTAGTTTTTGAAATATTATTTCTTTTACACTCACAAGTGCGTCCTTGAGTCTATTGAATGAATGATTTTGTGTTAAAGTTATATGAGCGATTGTCTCGAAAGCAAAGAAATAGTATACTAGCTGCGTCGCGCGGTTTCACCCATGTGGTGATGAAAAACAGTGGTGATGTAGCTGATATGCCTATAGAGACACTCACAAACGACGTGGCTTTCTATGGGTAAAGTAATTTTAATTATCGGTTCTGTACATCCAGAGATTACCCCCTACCACCTCACAAACTTTGCCTCTTCATAATATTAATAGTACCTATTAGTACTAGTATAGATTAGGGGGTCGATCGACTTGAGATATGTTGGAAAGTGTAGTCAGCCTCGTGAGTTTGTGCTGATAACTGGTGATGTTTAGCTAATATTTTAATGTATGTGTATTGTTGAAGCTTTCTTAGCCTAGTGGTCAAAGCATCGACTGTCAACTGGACGGACGCTAGTTCGCTCCTTGACAACAGATTGAGATTCCAGCGACGACAAGCCGTTATCAAATTCAGTTCCTGCCAGTTTTACAGTACCTGCTTGGCTAGCAACAAACACACACTGTGTTCCAGCCTAACCCCAGTGTGATTATACTTTCGACTACATCGTCACTTACCATCAAGTGAGGTAGTGGTCAAATGTTGGATCTATAAAGTATTTAAAAAAATATGCATACCTATGTCAAAAAATGAAAAAATGAAAATGAAAAATATATTTATTACTGCAAAAGATATAAAAGCTATTACTTATATAGAACTTAAATTACATACATGATTATGACACTATTTGACATGCTTCGAAAAATACACAATAAACTATATATATATATATATATATATATATATCTTGTCAATAGATAGATAGATAGATAGAAAACTCTTTATTTGCACACTATTTCAAAACTACACACATAAAGAAAACAATCAAACAAAAATAGATACAGTGGTACAAAAGGCGGCCTTATCGCTTAAAGCGATTTCTTCCAGGCAACCAGTCAATGATATATTTACAATCTCAACGTTATCTCTTAGCGACAATATCTTTTGGTTTTCTCACTAGGCAAGCCTGTATTGAGAAAAAAAGTTTTTTTTAGTTACGTACCTATTTTCTTCTCCTCAATCTGCACCTTCTTCTCCGGGCCACTTTCCTCTATTCCCATCTCGTTCATCTTGTCCGTGCGCTCTTTGGCAGCGCCCATGAACGCGCGCGGGTCCGACAGGGCGGCCATGAAATCTTTAGAAAAAAATACTCAGTTCCTTTTTTTATGAAAACGTTTTTAAAAAAAATACTTTATTCATTTCTTCATGATATCTACCTATCATAACTTCAGTACACTTCAAGCACATTGGAAATAGATTAATCAACCTGATATTTCTAAAGTGGCAACATTTGAAAGATTTACTTGTTGGTCACACTAATATTATAAAGGCGTAAGTTTGATTGTCGTTTGTATGTTTGTTACTCCTTCACGCTGAAACGGCTGAACGGTATTGCATGAAATTTGGAATGAAGATAGCTTATAGCTAACAATATAAAAAGAAGACGGACCGCCTGATGGTAAGCGATCACCGTCGCCTATGGATCCCTCACTTACTTTAGGGAAGGTCCTGTATCCTGTAATACAGTCTCGACTAGTACGGGAACAGGAGGTCACCACCTTTAGTGATAATATATTTTAGATCATAACATTGTACCACATAAAGATGTGAATCATTGTACCCAAAGTTTTGATTAAATATTTTGAATTTGAATCCTTTTAAGACTTTGTTAACTCTCCTTTTGTAGAATCCTATATTGTAGCTACTCAGGAATACTGAGGGAGGAAGCTCGTTTACTTTAAGTAGAGTTTAATAAATTACGACCTTCTGACCTTCAAATCCATCGGGCACATAGATCTTAAGTTCGATGTTACAGAAGAGCATGGGCAGCGACATGGGGAAGTTGGCTTCAGTTCTGAGGGAAATATGCCGATACCCAGCCTGCAGTCCGTCCAGCGGCAGGATGCGTTGGCCGAGCAACTTGCCGTTCTCGTCGTAAACTCCTAAACGGAGGACGGCCAGGTCTGGGAGTACCACCTGATGGAGCAAATAATGAAGATTGATTTTTTGTTGAATTAATTTCTTTGGGGTTGTTCTTGTGGCTTGTTTGGATCTTGTCCTTATTGTCCACTTGTGTCTTATTATGACCAATTGACTATGTCTATAAACAATGAGCTGCTATATGCATTGCATACAAAGCACTTGATAAAACGTATTTTTTTTAATAGGTCAATTGGCCTATAAAACAACAAGACGTTAACAAGAAGACGTTCGCTGTGGTTCAGTGGTCAGTAACATGACTTCTGGTTCCCAAGGTCCTGGGATTAAATCTCCTCAGGGGTAAATGTTTCTGTGATGAAAATACATGTAGTCTCAGGTTTTAGATGTTTGTGATATGTAATTCTGTGTTATCAGGCATCCGGCGACACAGGGAAATACAAGTGCGAGGGTGTCAGTTTGAAAAATAAATTCTTTACAAGTCTATTCATTTTTCTTACCAGTCATACCATACAGCGTAAGAAGGTTCCTTATATTATTACTCGTAAGTATGAGCCAGATTATTAAATTAATCAAAAAGTATGTATATCACCATAATATGAAATTATAATATCGTAAAAAAATGGTACAAATCGCCTCATTTGTAACATAACTTATAAGAATAATAATAAACATATTTTTTAAAACCACTAGGGTCATTTAGACTTTTCCTGGTCTATGTAACCGTAGTATTCTGTTTTTCATAACAATCGTAGACAAGGTATTCAATTCAACAGTACTACCATAAGTAAGTATTTTTTTATGATCGGCCTCTGACCTGACACCAATTGTAATACTGAGCATAGTATTGCCCAATATTACAGTTGGTATCAGGCATTAATTAATATTACCATCGGGATATTTACCAGGTTATTTATTTTATGTATTTAATCGATATTTCGATACAGTTGCATGCGCCATTTTCACGAGTAAACTAAAGTTTTTGCGGGTAGGTGTTCTTTAAATGCAGACAAATCTGACAATCTGTCTACCTTCTTTCTTTTCGATTGTTGCGTGGATGGTGGTCACTCAAAAGTCGATTATGATCACGTCCCACATTATCCGTATGCGTATTTATATTTTAGAACTTTACGGGTGTTGTATAGATGAACTACTGGATTTTCGCCAGTTGGCACCTTTCCTATCATTTTTTTAAGTAAACACATCGAACAAATACACCAAATAAAATACATGGTAAATATCACGACTTAATTCTTGTGTCAGTTTGAAAACTTGCTACATTTGTTACTGGAGATTCTCGGTAGATCACTAAACGAAGTACTATGGTATACGCAGGGTCTCCTAAGGCGCTCGCATTAATCTTCGCATTTCACGACACGGAAGAATGGAAATGCAGAAACGCTTTTAGGAAGAGAAGCTCACCTTTCTGAACAAGAACGGCTCCTCATTGTAGACCGGATTAAGTCCATTGGCGGGCACCATCCTCGTCCGGAACTCTTTGCGGATGGTGTCTGATGGAAGGCCATACATGTCCACCTCCACGTATGTGCCGATCTTCTTGTCTGATAAGAACTGGCCCGCTATCACCTGGTGATTAGTAAATCGGATAAAGAGCGGAGATTTTACTAACACTGTAACTTCTAATTAGAAAAGGTACTAAATTCTAAAACTTACACATTGTATGATTTGTAAAACTTGTACAAAGTTTGTTAGTTCCAACTTTAGTTTTAACCGCTTCACGTGGTCTTATTGAAAGAGCGAGACGCACCAATTACGTTCCATTGATGGGCATGGGAAACAAGACGGTACATTGATCGATAAAAAGTTTCATCTGTTTCTAATTTCTTGGAAAAGTCGCGACATAGACATAGTATCTCAGTTGTATAAACAATAGCATGTACCGTCTAATCAAACTATCAAGTATCTGTCACAGTTGAACTAGATAAATTACAGCACTGAGTTCAATTATTTCACTCTGCTATACGGCTGTGAAAGAGACTCGTGCTGCAACTACAGATATTAATATGGTAGACAGGAATCTTCAACAGACTCGACGACAGTCTTGCCGGTTTAGGGCGCCTATTCTTACTCTAAGACATTAATTTTTTATTGACATGTCGTAATTGTTGTGAGTAAGATGTTTCATGTTATGCATACCTGCACAGAACATTGCGCAGCAATCACGCCATCTACGGGCGCATCGGCGAAAGGGTCGAAACTCCTGTCTGCGCGTCGCATGAAATCTGGTTTTAGAAGGTACCCGCAGTTCCCGTTGTATTCGAACTTGCCCTGGTTCAGCTGCATCGGCAGGTCCGACGTTTGGAAGTTGAGCGATACCATCTGACATCCAGCGTTCCAGAACACCTGAGAATAATACAAAGGAGAAGTGGAAGTGGTAGTGATTCGTCATCATCATGAATCGAACCCACCCGTGCTACCCATTAGCAACAAACATTATTCTTTCAGCCACGTACATGTGCTAAATACATGTCCCCTATTGATTTTCCGAAGGATCGGTTGGAAGCGGCCTGTGTACCTAGTTTGAGTTATTTCATGCCCGTAATAGATAAGTTTATATTACAACTTCAAACAGGTTTTAAAACTTGCATACAAACTACTCTGATTCATAAAAATTTTTGGATTATTTATTTTTATATGCATTACTTTCTTTCTTACATAACATTCTGTGGCATTACGCAAACGTGCTTAATAAGTGTATAATAAACATGTAGGCCTACTGCCTCTAGCTTTCTCCTGCGTACTTTATCAGAAGTGACAGATACTCTCAGTGAAAATGCTTTTAGTGCACGTGGCAATAATTTGACTGATGCAGTGCGACCGACCGAACTTCAGTTTGCCTGTCACGATTATAACTCCCAGATAAAGAACTAGAAATCAGCTCGAAACTGGATGGTTATTAATTTTCCAGACAAAATCACGCGAGTTCTTGCCGATTCTTAGATAATAATTAATTTTATCGAGCCCTCCGATCACAAACATAGTTTGGGGACGTTTTACCCTACGCCCACAAGCATTATGTCATTTCTACACGAGAAGTATTCTACCCTTCGGCAGTTCTACATGATATGTGCCCATTAGCATTTGAACTTACTATATACTGACTTTCGTCCTTTTAAAAATCACCTCATTTATGATTCGATCTAGAAGAAAAACCCCTACTAATTTATCTCTTTTGCTATTTGTGCTACCGTGAGCATGTTTTGATACCATGAGCACAGATAAACTAAATTCTCTGTGCTTTTGAGGCCCATAGATAACGTTTCATTTGAGCGTAGAAAGAGAAGGAACCATTTGAGTACGTCTTCACGCTAGTGGAAAATATAGATCTCCGATCAAGTTTGGCACATTACTCGGTAGGTCTCCATCTTGAGGCTTTTTGGCCGAGAAGACGTCGCAGATGTTTACCTGTGGCATGTAGTTAGAGGAATCAGCCCTAGTGCCTTTGGGATATATCCGGGACATTTGCCGCTTATTGTAGTTGACGAAGTCTATGGCTTGCTGCTTCAGGTAGTTCATGCCGGTTGTCTCCGCGAACGAAGACATGTTGTGGTAGATGTTCTTCTCTGAAAATGCACTTTTTTTAATAAGAAACTTCCCAGGAAGCACAGATGGGACATCGGCTAGACAGCAGGGACGCAAATAGCCATGAAGCACAAGGGCAAAGTTTATAAAAAAATAATCAATGAATCTGTCGTGAGTCATGTATGTGGCTAAGATGCGAATGTTAAGATGGATGTGTTGTGTGACTAGAATGGAGAGGATAAGTTATGAATATATTAGAGAAGGCTTGAAAGTGACACCGGTGAATAAAAGTGGAAAGGGAATAGATTGACTTGGTGTGGGCATGTCATGAAAAGGGATGAAAAACATATAACGAAAAGAGATCTGAATACGAGTATTGAACTAATTGCTACGAATTTTACGATAGACTGCGTGAAGAATTATATGTTTATGAAAGGTGATCACTGAGACGACTAGAATGGTGTGAAAAAGAAAACCTGTTGTGTCAGCTGTGAGCGAGGTAAGGAAAAGAATAGGAAAATCTGGTGATAATTCTTTATTAAAGATTATGATAGGACAACTGAAAGGTTTATCGATTGTACTTATAATTCAAAGTTTTATCGAAGAATTTGTCAACAGGTAAAGGATTGGATTTGAATGTTTCCTTATTCTAGCTCATTTTATGGTATAGTGTATTCTATATACGTAAGTGATGGACCAGCGCACTTACTGTCAGCCTCCTCGAACCCTTGGAACTTGATGGGTTGCGCGTAATTGACCATGGAGGACAGCCAAGGGTGCACGTTGGTAGTGGAGCCGGTGTACGCGACGGGAGGGGGGGCGTCGTCGCTCGCTGATGTTGCTTCGGCTACTATTTCTTCCGGCTGCAAACAATTTTAGAAAACGATTTTACTTCTTATTTTGGTCCTCCCAGACGTAGATGTTTCATCTAACGTTGATCTTCAAATATATGATGTGTAACCTGTATTCGGTGTAAACTGTAGGGAAATGTGAACACCCGGGGGTGTTACGTGTCTCAGTGGGGTTTGGTGATCACTTACCATCAGGTGAGCTTATCCATCAAGCAGAATCAATGGATACAGGATATTTATTCTACCTGGACCTCAAAATATAGGCCAGTAGGTAACAGTGTCCTTCTGTTACTTCCTGACATGCCAACTCGTCCACGTAGATACGCTTTAGTGGATCCATCTGGGTTCCTTCCTATCAATCAGAAGAATAAGGGTGCGTTTCTTCTTGCGCTCACAGTGCATATGTTTGTACGTAAGCATTTACCTGTTTCAAGATGAATTGAGTACTGAAAGTGCTGACGCTTGTAAGCAATCGGAACAGATTGTGTGTGTAAAAGCGCACGAATGCTATAAATGCCAGTTTCCCATAAATTCATATTAAATCATAACATTGCTGTACCTCGTAGTCGTGAGCGTTCTAAGCAATGGACGATGACTTTATGGATGACGTCATTTTGTGTGCCGTTTTCAGTGCATTTAGGAATGACTTTCAGCACGCTATCTGTACTCAAAGCGCAAAAAGAATCGCACCCTAAGGCTAACGCTAACTAGACTGCTAACAAACGGCAGTCTCTGGATGATGAGCAATGGGTAATTATCGCGGGCAGGGGTGACCCTCATCATCATGAATGACTCGCTTGTCTCGCCAGTGCTAAAATAAAACAAATTTTCACCTTCTTATCCGGAATAGCGACGGCAGACGCATCTTCTTTTTCCTCGTCTTCGATCACGAACTGCCCCTGTCTGAACAATTCCAACTCTTGCTTTTCAACCTCAGGTTTCAACCGCTTGTTCTTGATAAGAATCTTTCTCTTTAGCGCTGATGGTGGTGGAAGAGGCACCCCTGGTTCCAGCTGAAAAAAATATTTAGGCACAATTAATTATTATTTATTAAAAGTGTACTTACAAATAAAGATTATCAATTTTTAAAATCTTAATTCCTCTTTCTAGTCGCATACGTCATCACTGATGGCCGTGGCCCTAAAAGGGCTTTAGCTGTAATATTTTTCCATTCCATTCGGATTCCGGTTTCTGTTAAGAAAAGGGCTGTGACAGAAAAGCCAGTGAGGGCAGTCACTAGTTCTGAACAACGGGTACCTACCCGTTGTTCAGAACTAGTGACTGCCCTGAGGTAGGACCGGCCGCGAAGATTTTTTTCCGACTTTACCCACCACAACCAGCTTGTCCAAATAATCTAGCTGACTACGGGTATAATCTCCATTCTAATCTTAACTGATATCAACTAGTTTAGTACTTATTCAAGTTTCCAAATTCAGTTTAGATTATTATAATAATGCCATGTGACCGCTTATTGTTATATTTTAAAGATTGCATGATGAGACTGGTTTTCGAGCCGCTTCTAACAGGTCCTTGTGTATTTCGAAGGGGAGGCGTAGCAGTGGTAGTCTTATGATTGAGAAGATGATCATATTAATTCGGCGATTTGTTTTAAGCGCATGGTAAATTTTAGGTAAATTTATACAAAAAGTTTTGGCAATTGCTCAAATTATTTCTCTCCAGCAGGTGATGGGTTGGACAGAATAAAAAACTTACAGGTGTAATCGCTTATGACCAATTTTTAGAATACTTACAGGATGCTCCGGCAAGGGTTCCTTTAGCAGCAAATCTCCCAAGATCTCATCACAGTACTTGGCCAGCTTGTACTGCTGGGCCTTGCAGCAGTGGTTCTCGAACGACAGGATGATGGGATAGTCAGACGTCACGAAGGCCGTGTCTCGAAGCGCGTATATGACGTCCTTGAACAGAATATCTGTGCACATCGCCATGCCGTGGGTTATGATCGGCTCTTCGTCTTCCCCCTTGCCGTCCCAGCAGTCGAGTTCTACACATCTGGAATAAGAGTATTGATAGTAAATACGGGGTTATTTTTGTCGTCACGTGAATACTGAGCGATAGAGAAGTCTATATGATTACGCACGGGTACAGTCGCGTCCTAAAGTACCAGCCTCTTTAATGTACTCTGGTACTAGACTTTTGTTTTATTGTAGAATCATAATAGAGAAGTACATTACTAGATATAGTTCCTGTGCGCAAAAAATCCTCCCCACTAGGGGGGGATATGTTCTCGCTCATCGTTCTTTTTACGCGACGACAGTTTAAGTACTAAGCCAATCGTTCATTCTCTATGGTCCGTAAACGTTGAAAACGTTCTACGGATGAGTAGAGTAGAAGTGATAGTAGGTTTTTTAACTATGTAATTAAATTTAATCGATTAATAAGAATATCTCTAATGATGAGGTATCTTGTAATGGAAGGTTATAACTACAGTAATAATGTTGATATTGCGAATTAAATTGACTTTTGTGCATTTGTTTATATTAAAATTACAAAAAGTTTTTGTTCGATAAAACGTTAGGAAACTGAGTAATTTAGTGTATTCTTAATTCATTATGACAATAGAAGAACATCCGAAACCATGGAAGAGAAGAGGCCACTGTCTACGGAAACAATTTCTTTTTGTATAGATTACCATTGACGGTCGGCTTGGCTCAGTCGAAAGTTACACGACTTCTTCGCCGGTGCCGTGGGTTCGACTCCGGGCAGGGGCAAACATTTATGTGATAAGTATGGATGTTCGTACCCGAGTGACACACACAATGACATCGCAACAAACATCCGATGTTTGTTGTGATGTCATTGCGAGTGGGTCCATGCCTTCCACGACACAGGGATTCCTGTTGCACTCCTCGGGGGTGTAAGTGTGATAAGGAATTATGGCAATGATGTGTTACCTTGGTGAAACATTCTTCTACATAATTACGCTCTGTAGTCTACTTACCTGCACCCTGCCAACAAAACTTGTCTGTACATTTCCACCGAGCTCTTCCCTCCGAACTGCCTCCCAGACAAGTATGTATTATGTGAAGAGTTGATGTAGTAGTGCGCAAGGGGCTGGTCCATATCCATGTAGAATTCCAGTCGGTCCAGAAATACAGGAGCGTTCTCGTCTGACATCAGGTAGCGTATCAAACCGTCCTTGGTGAGGCACTCTGGAACGCAAAATCAATGGGATTCAGAAAGGGTGCTAGTCCCATACGAAGGTCCTGATGGCTGTCAATCAGATGTTAGCCGGATTGAGCCCACTTTAGATTTGAGCTTACGGTGAAGGTAACATCGCTATCAAATGCAGCAGATTATGGAAGGAAAAATTGGGATTCTAGTAGAATTTAAAACCTAAAATAACCCTAAAATGATTACAGAATACCCTCCTGTCGCTGGTCGCTACCGGGGATGTCAGAATAGAAAACATAATTTACATTTAAAAAGTCGCAAGAGATTTCGTCTGAAAGTAAAAATTCTTCTAAACGGACGGCATCCGGACTATAGCTGTAAAAATTTAACGAGAATGTCAAAATCAAAACAAAGAATGAAACCTACGAAATTCGAATAATTCGCGAATACGAAAATTGCAGGCAAGGGCTGAATGCGGGCCAATCCAACCAGTCCTTATGGAAATCAATGGGGGATGTCTATGTCCAGCAGTGGATGTCCTATGGCTGAGATGATGATGATGAGTACATGAATACTATTACTTACTATCATTCTTCGCCTCCTCGCTGAGCTCATAAGTAGTGATAATCTCCAAAGCTCGCTTTTCGTCGTACAGTGGATACAGGATCTCGTTAAGCCGAGGGTCTCGCTGCTTCTCATTGAGGAAGTTCACGAACTGTTCCAGGTTGATTCTGTCTGATTTGCCTTGTGTACTGGAAATGACAAGTTTGTTGTTATAGAAAAATAATACGTATTGAGATTTTGAATTGTACGAATGACTCAATGTTAAAAGTCTATAGTCTGTATTTCCTAATCTGTTATATTAGGTACTTTAAACCATTTTAGAAAAAGTTATATTCCAAATTTCAAATCAATCGTTTGATATATATATCAAAGTAGTATATATATCAGTCATCAGGTTACCATAGTACAGGCTCTGCCTAGTTTGGGACCTGAAGACCTTGTGTGAATGTTGTCCCATATTATTATTATTATATTGTGATCTTGACGATTCTTTTTTATTTGAAAGCTGGTGCTTCCCGTGTGGGCGCCTATTTAAATTTCATCAAAATCGGTCAAGCGGTTTTTGAGTTACACTTCAATAGCTGATAAGTGTAACGTCTCCTTGGACGACCTCCTAGGGGGTAAAGAAGGAATTGAGCGTTGAAGTCAGTTCCATTTTTTAGTAAAAAATTTTTTCAAGCCCCTGGTCGTTTCTACCTTGTCAGTGGATGTCATACCTTGGGCATGCCTACTCGAAAAACCCCACCCTATCGGCCACTACGAACAAACATTATTAATTGTTCGTAATGGAAGTGCTCATTTTTGAATAAATTGAAATTCACATAAACTAACATGGACCGGAACAGTTCCTCAATATCATTCCTCGGGCAGATCTTATGGTATAACGCGTAGAACTTTTCAAACGTGAATGCTTCCTTCTCCATGGCTTCATTCTTCCCCGCGGGCAAGCCCAATTCAGACAGGCATTGGTAGACCAGCTTCTCCGTCTTGCCTGATGCAAACGTACGGGCTACCACCTTCACGGGGACCTTGCCGCGAGGGTCCGTGAGGAAGCAGAGACGCATCCAACTGGAAAGATGGGGGGTGATTAATAGGTTGTATTTATGACCTGTGAAGAGGTTCACATTAATTTTGTTAGCTATGCTAAGTTGTCAGTATAGATAAAAGTAGATAAGTATATTATGAACACAAGCGCACAAAACAGATACGTACAGAAGTAAATCACATGCATGCACTTAACTTTTTATACCTTCGCTCCGCTGTAGTGGCACTCGAATCTAGTTGTTTGATTTATTATTGACAATGAAACACAGAAGAACGGAAATATAAACCAATAATAACTAAAATATAGCGCTCGCACTGATTTGAAATGATTTGAGATATCGTGTCCGTGAGAGGTGTCTATGTGTGCGTTGCTCGAGCGCACTTTGTATGTAGATTGACTTCTGTACCTATATGTTTTGTGACAAGCGTTATGCCACTTCTTGGGTGCTGAAGCCGGAAAGGGTTGGTGCGGGGAGAAAGAGCATGAGCGAGCGCAGCCTACACAGAATATTTAACTGTCACACCAACACAGATTATATTAAACTTACAACGGCCTCGTGCTTAAAGCGCAGCATAGCGGTTGCCGATATTGAAGTTACCTACGTAACCTTTTTCGATTAACATGAAGTTTGATATGAAAATGTTGAATAGACTTGCACCTTGGAAATTTATTGCCTGTCTGTTAGCATTCTATCAGTGGAGATTTGTAAATAACTCTTTAATTTTTTTCTTATTTTAGCCTAAGCAAAATAGTTGATAGCCTTTTTACCCTGGATTAACACATAGGCTAATTTACATCATCACCATCATCACGTTTTTTCATCAACACGCGGGTAAAACCGTGGGCGCAGCTAGTTTCAAATAAACGCTAAAAATAATTATATAACTGTAGTGTAGCGGTACACATTATACTCAATTTAATCTGTGGCAAAGCAAGGCGAGTAGATTGAACCATAAATCAAGATAACTAACTCGAGTTATTAATGTCGCGTCAGTTAAGTGAGCATCAAGTCGGCTTCAAGCAACAATAACTTATTCTGTATGAGGTTGGAGTAAACTTAATTTGCTTAATGGACGACAAAGTAAAGCTACAGACAGGCTAGTCATTGTAATAGTTATGATTCAAGAGGCAAAGAAAAAATTTCAATTCAATTTCAAAATTTTGCACTTATCTTAAACAGCTCCTTTCAAAATATGACCAAGAGGAAGTTGGTACTTTTAAATCAACTGTTGATGAATCGGATAAATAAATAAATAATAAAATGTATTTCGAAAAAACGAATGGCTGAGATGATGATGATGATGAATCTGAAAGTATATTCAAAAGAGCAAATCATTATTTCATAGGTGTAATTGAAAAATGCTCGGTTCCGAGCAAATGCAATAAAACAAATGCAATCGAATAGATCCTGCTCTTTTTTTGAAGTAGGATAATAATGAAATAAGAGTAGAATGGAAATAGTGTTATAAATAGATTTAAGGAGAGGCTCGTTTCCATGTCTACACCCACCTACCAACAAGCTTGACTAATCTCCTCCCTCGAGTTCTGTAGCCCGAGGGTGGATGAAACAGCCGAGATGTCTCCCTAATTATATTCCCATTTCGTCGGATATCCATGTTATTTAATAATTCAGTGAAGTGCGCTTCATTCACAAGATGTCGTTAAACATGCTTCAAGTTTATTACATTTTTCGTAAATACATTTTGTTTAGTTCAAATACTCTCATTATTTAGGTTTTGCTAGGTTACAAACTCTGCTTGGCTTCGTCCGGGCATAAAACGAAACGGCTTTTGATACCATGGTTTTAAAACTGGTTTTCTTACAAATAGATAGTAAGAATGGTAGGGATGTGAAAATGTGGCATGTTAAGTTATGTTTTAGGTACACATTAAAGACAATATTTAAAACCGAAAATATCATTTTAGAACATAATTATTCGTATTATATGAAATTTATTTAAATTGCGCTATTTATTACCCAATACCACGTGACTGCGAACACCATTCCGACCGTGTCGACGTCACAGACCGGGACACCAGCTGATTTATCTATGAGAATAACCAAGTTAAAAGTATTATAGTCATAATCACGTGATAGTTGGGAGTGTTTTAGCGAGAATTTTAAAATATAATATTATTTTCATAAGTTCTTGTTGTAATTGGTCATATTTTTACAAAAAAATATTTTTCGTGTTTAGGTATATAAGGTTTATCTATAAAATAAAAGCAATTCGAAAATTTTGTCAACATCCATATCGGCTTGTTTAAAAGTAATACACTATTTCGTATACGTAGCTTTCCAGATTTTGGCTGACACCTGTATACAGGTCACGTAACACAAACAAAGGCATTGTCGTTAAATGGGAACTCTGCAGCTGGGCAATAAACCTGGAAGTCAGGGCTGCCAATTTTTTGGGACTACTTCTTAAGCTTCGCATAATTCATTGCTGAAATAATGTCATTAGGTGTGTGTGTGTCATTGTGTCCTGCTGTAATATGAACAAGACAGCCCAGAATGCTTTGGTAGCCGATTATGGAAAGTTTCGTTGTTATTTGGAGTTGTTCAAGGATAGAATTGCTAGTTCTCATCGTGATGTGCATGGCTGTAGGAAAGTGGAACAACAAACAAAATTTTTATTCGAGTTTCGCAAGAATACTTAAAATCATTGTTCACGTGAGTAAAGCTGTGGGGCGCTGTTAGTTAATTATTTTACACCTTCTAAATTAGGAGGAGGTTAGGCACCCTGATGTTAGATAAACACTTTTTTTTTTAACATATAATAAGTTTGCGTTTGACAACTGCCTCACCTGATGTTAAGTGATGACGTTGTCTAGGATTTAGCATGCAAACCTAGAAGGTTCCTATTCACTCGCGACTTGAAGACTCCAGGATTGTACATATCGGGAAACACAGACTCGGGCAACGAGTTCCATTCCTTGGCAGTACGCATTAAGAAAGTGGAAGCAAAACTTAAGAACTGTTAAAAAATATACTGCCACCCACTGCCAGTAGTCGTTTGGTTACTGTACTTTTTACACTAAGGGTGGAGTTCACGACAATTTAAACGTCCGATTATCAATTAACCGTCGATTAACTGTATGATAAAAATCGTTTGAACGACGGTTAAGTTAGGACGTTTTCAATTTTGGTGAAAAGCAATATAAGTAATTATATGGTGTCAATACGAGCATTTTATTGCAAGCTTTTCATGCGTTTATGAACAACTAGGTGTGCCCCGCGGGTATACCGCGTGGTGATGAAAACCGTTGATGATGGTGATGATGAAAATAAGCCTGTTTCAATCCAGGGTATAAGCTATATACCAAATTTCATCGAAATCGTTGAAGCCGTTTGAGCGTGAAGAGGTAACAAACATACACACATACACAAACACACAAACTTTCGCATTTATATTATAAGTAGGAGGATTCTTAATCGTGGTTATATAATGGTTATACTACAGTAGAGAGTTTAAATGCCATCGGCATCCATATTTCCTTCACAAATATTTTCCATGAGCTGCCAACCCTATACATAGTGTTCTAGTTCTAATACCAAGTGAACAAGGAGTAATAAACAAAGAGTAATAAACAAACAGCCCACGTGACACCCAGTACAAAGCTACAGCTTCACTGCGTAGGGTAGATAAAGCCGAGTAATGGAGCTTGTTTATTGAAACTGATAATATGAAAAGCTTGAAAACCTGTAGCGTTATTTTTCTCACTTTCATATTTTATTAGTTTTTATTGGTGTAGATGCTGGTGTGATCCCCACCAAGGGTCTGAGCTTGAAGAAGGTGAAGGTGACATATAAGGTGACATACTTATCTCCGGCATTGCTGCGATAGACATATCGCAATACCAGTGCCGGAGAGAAGATACTAACTTAAATCGACATTTACTTTTTATTTTTTAAAATTTTCATTTTGACCTACTTATTTTTATTTTTGACTATTTTAAATTTGACACAAGTAACGCATAATTTTTTTTTTTTTTCTAACCGACATTTTATTGTATTTCATTGTTTTTAATTTGTATTTTATCTTTGACTATTGTGAATTTGACATATAATTTTGAGCTGACATTTTATTGTATTTCATGGATTGTTATGTGAAAAAAAAAATGGGTGTAATTAGCCTGAAATTAATAATTTTGATTTGATTTGACACCGTAATGGAATTCCCAGAACGGTGCTAGGATACTTTCGAATTCATGCCTACCTAGCTACCACCCTCTGAATTGAGAAACTGTCACCAAACACATGCAATGTTCAGACAACATTCCTTCATAGCTAGTAAAACATTCTAGGTCTAGCGTGATTTAATCTTTACCACATCGTCACTGACCATGAAGTAAGTGAGACCACTATGGTCAAGTGCTAGGTAATTAACCAACTATGGCGAGACTACACGCAAGCCACTTCAGAGACAGTCCAGCTAATGTATGACGTGACCTCAGCTGGAGAGTCCGCACCGCTTTCCAGCTGCTCATTCTAATTGTGACCACTGTCAACAGACCTATGCTTGACCGCTCTGCTCTCTCCCATACATAACCAGCATATTTTAAACATATAAGTTCGCGCGCTGCCAACCTAAACTGACAGGAAAACCTCGCCTTAAGTTATATAATCGGTGTGCTAGTGCACTTGTACCTCAAATCTTCTTCTTCACATTGGAAACCGCGCACACAATAACTGCTTATTACTTATAGCACTCTCCACCTAATAAAAAAATATATTTGATAACAAATAAAGCCTGTTGGCTCCAAGCCAAACGAGGCGATGCCGCGATGCACGGCTGTCGAAAACGACTTACGTCGTCGACAGATATTAAACAAGTTTTAGCTTCAATATAGTAGCTTCAAGTAACTTTAATATCAGGGAGTTTCTCCGGAATGTTACGTGCAGGAATTTTCGTTATGAAATCTTCTGGTATTGCCAAAGTTTTATTTGCACAAATAAATTCGTGCATGAGTAATTGCGTATACATTAACCGCAATTATGTTGCAATTGAAGCAATTTGGTTAGGAATTTCGGATAGCAGATTGAGTGTGAATTTTAGAGTCAAAGTTAATTGATATAATTAATGAAATATTATCCTGGAATAATTACGTAGAATGCAAAAAACAAACGAAGAATCATCCAAGTTCGCTCACCTAGAATAAAGTACGAGAGGTAACTCCTATAAAAATATACAGATGAATTGAGAAACTACTTCCTTGTTTTGGAGTCGGTTAAAATTATCTTTGAACTGTATAAATCTTATTATTAAAGATATTAACAAGGTTTAGCAATCGTATTACACTTAGAAACTTGACCAGCAATAAAGAAGATACTGATACTGATTTTCAAACTTGTGTGTGATGGCTATTCAATTAGCATGAAAATGTTTGATTACCATATATACAGCCAGAGGCTGGAATTGATCTTACGTGATTGATTGACAGCTGGCATACCCACCCTCAACTCTGATATTCTTATCAGAACTTCTGTGTCTGGGTGTATATATGTATATGTATATATCATATATATACTTATACACATATACACACCCAGACACAGGTCAAACAGACATGTTCATACACACAAATGTTTGTCCTGTCCGGGAATTGAACCCGGAACCAGCGGCTCAGAAGGCAGAGTGCTACCAACGGCCCCAACCGGCCAGTCAGTTCTAGTGACATACCTACCTACACAGTACACACGTACGGATGGATCTTTTCATAAAAAATAATCCTGACTAATTCATCAACATGTGTTTCAAACCACTGGTGGGATCGGCCTAAAATTAGGCCCAGAGATAGTTTTTATGCCATCCCCAAAACAAAATGTTTCGCCGCCACGAACGAAGCTTTCGTGAATTTATTTTCCTGAAATGTAACATAAGCACAATAACGAAGCCAGTAAAAACGAGCCCGTCGCTTCTATCCGGTCCTTGTGGAGATTAATGCGTTTCTTTTTCTTACAGTACCTATAGTAGGAAAAACTGAATTTCGTGAATCTACCGACAGACCACAAGTAGAAGTTTGTTATAGCATGTTGAGCAGAGTAAGGGAGATGGGCAGATGCGATAAACTTATATGAGTGAGCGTGTCAGTTATACAAAGATATGTGCCGTTAGGTCAGTTTCAAATAGCCAAATGAAACCGCTATTCGTTTCCAAATAACGTTATAACAACTACATATCTTTATTAACAAGTATCTATTTTTCAACAACGTCTTAAACGAAACATCGACCTGAACGTAATAAGCTAATAAGAGCATTAGACCGCATACAATAAGTGTTATAGTTGCCTATCGCCAACGACGCCACTTCACAGATACGTGAGACAACTTCAGACAATTGTCTCTGTCTCTCTAATACAAACGACCTATATCCATCTCGAATCGTCCGCGACATTGTCCGCGCTCACCGTTGTCAAAAATGGATCGCTTTTTTCGCTTGATAACGAGCGATCGTTGTACAAACAAGTAAATAGAATTATTATTCTATATAGTTGTTACTATCTATGTTATCTAGCACTCACGTCTATTACACAATATTTATACAAATCTATATTCTACAATAATTAAGCCGTAACGACTTAAGGCGCAACGACACGCATGCAATTTCAGACACAAGCTTACGTTGTACCTTCCGGCGTGCGTTCGGAAGCTCCGTCAGCCAAGCTATATCTTGCTCTATATGCGAATATGCGGCATTTACGAACACTATTTGAGCATTATTGCTCCGCCCAATATTAGATCATGACCGTTCACGTCAATCTGTGAGACCAAATTATGCCCAGACCATAATCTTTATATTTCTAGATTTGATCAAATCTTGGTCGGCTGTCAAATGTGACATATAACAATAGTAACTATAACATGATCCATTATCAAAGTGACTTCATCTTTTTCTTTAAAAAACTTAAATATGGATGGAGGAGCCGTTCGTGAGACATCGATCAAATATTTGGTCTAACAATATTTGGCCATAGGAAGTTGCCGAACGCACCCCTATACTTGTTCGGAAGTTCTAAGTACAAAGAATAAGTACACATACACATGCATAAGATACGTACTGTTTCATAAGATTCGTGGTCACACACACATTGCTGCTCTTGTTGCTGTGTGTGATCTCGCGCAAGCCCTCCTTCCACACCTTCGGCAAAAAGCACACAAACAAACTCAACCGCATGCACTAACGAGTATAGATACACGTGCGTGACCTGTGACCTTGTTATATAGAACCAATATAATTAGGAGAGTTGTGAAAAGTTTTTAAAATGTCGTGAACAAAAATATTTTATACGCGATCAAAACTGTTGAAATTTGTTTAATTTAACGAAATAAAATATCCCGAAAATTACAGATATTATTTTAACTACTTTGTTATAAAATATAAAAACCTGCTTCCACTACTTATCCGTTAAACGTTGTGAACATTTTATTGAAAATAAAGGGAAAAATATGATCAATTTCAATGAAATTTCTAAAGGACTAATCTGAAAGTTCTATATCCATTCGATAAAAATACAAAAAAGGTTATAATGGATAGGGTTCTCAAGTGACAAACATAAAATAATAAATACAACCCATTTGAAAACGTTTATTTTTGAAAATACATTGAAATTGGTAAAAGTAAAGAGATTTCTTTATTTTCAAGTAAATATTAAATATATTCCACGGTTAGTCTGTGTCTGAGTTAGTCTACGTTTAGATGGCAATTTTTATATTTAAAAATATGGTACTTATTTTGATTGCACTAATTTTAACAATTATCCCAGGTCAGTCAGTAATCTACGAAATATATAATTAATCATTTTTAAATTCTTAATATTGACTAATTAAACTTTTCGTTCGCACATCTGACTAATGAGGTCACAAGTCGATAACTGAAACATAAAATTAAAATAAAATGACGAGACGAAAGCATAGCATAAAAAGATCATTCGTTTGATGGATCATAACATTTATTATTTAATGAACATTCTCGGTGTTTGAATGGTTACACTATACTATCTAATGGGATGAAACGATACATTTATATCTGAATAAATAGGTGGTATTAATTTAAAAAATCAATATTACAGAATTGAAAGAATGATTTTAGATATGCCATGCCATAAAGAACTTGAAATATCTGCAAAGCACATAAAACGAAAATATTAGACATTCAAATACATAGATTTAAAAACGTTTGACACCAAAGCCCACCCCTCCACCGTGCATGCGTGCGCGCATGCCATAAACATAGACTTACTGCTTCTTCAGACATGTCATTGGGCACACGTTGTTTGCTTTCACGTTGTGCGTGATCTGGCGCAGCCCTTGCAACCATACCTTAGTTTAAAAACGAAGCTGTTAGTTTAAATATAATACACCAGCCTGTATTATTTTTTATATCTAATTGGTAGAAAATAAAAAGACGGGCTGCATGATAGTAAGAGATCGCCGTCACCTGTGGATACCTGTAACACTTGGGGGTAAATACTATACCAACCATTTTAAGACCGTCACCCCTCCTATCAAGAATCCTATTTCCTACACTAGTTATTTACTTTGGTAAATTTGGACAACTAAATATTATATTCTGGGTGGGATATCTATGCTATTCTTAAGTCCTGCTCAAATGAGTCATAGATAAAAAATACTATTACAAACAATACGATCAATGTGCTACGATTGCTACAAGTGCTACGGCGTAGGACTGCTACGTGGATGACGCAAGATTGAAAGCGTTGTACGAATGATTTGCGAAAAAGTGGTCTGTGTTATTCGTGGCAGGGTTGCCGTTAATTGTTTTTTAATATATTGGGAATAGGCATGCGTTCGACCACTATCTCACCTGATGTTAAGCGATGATGCGGTCTACGATGGAGCACGCCTGCCTAGAAGATACCTATTCACTCGTGACTTGAAGATACCCAGGTTGTATTTTTGCGGAAATACAGATTTAGGCAATGAGTTCCATTCGTTAGCTGTACGCACTATGAATGTGGAAGCAAAGCGCAAATTAGTTTTCAAATTGTCCGTGATTGAATCAGTTTTATAGATTACAAAATTGTTTCAATCCGGCATAAGGATGCATTTGAGAGTCCATAAACGTAAATTAAACATTCAGACTCTAGCCCCGCGTTCTAAAATCAATAGTCACACCGAGAAGAACCAGCAGGAAGCTTACGCAGGGGGCAGTCTTTACATTAAGGTTTCACAATATGTTCATTACAGTTAATTTTCACTTTAACAAGTTACACATAAGTATAGTGATTCGGCAGAGGAGGAGAATTTCAAATATTTTTGAGCTCATCTCTGGCTAAGTCTCGTAAAAATCATTTGGTAAAGTGTATGTACCTCGACTTCTCTAAAAATTGCATTCGCCGTAGTCTTTGCGGACGTTCGAATGGCACAAGTTCATAAATATACAATTCAACAATTTTACATGCAGTGGATTCCATACAGGTTGAATTTTAGCTATTCTTAAGACGTCTTTTAAGAAAATCAGTTCGGTGATAGTCTGATATTTAACTATTTATATTATTATTATTTTTAATTATAATTCGTAACATTTATGAACACCGCCGTCCTATTGCGTTTTCCTCTCCATCCAAAGGTTGTCTGGAAGAGATCGCTAATAGCGATAAGACCGCCTGTTGTTACACATTGCTATTTAATGTAATCTGTTTCATTGTATTATTTTAAAGTGTTCAATAAAGTGTATCTATCTATCTATCTATTTATTCGAAGCTGATTAACGCCCTTGTTCCAGCGCAATTAAACTTTGATACTAACTAAGGCGAACTACCTGTTGGAAACTTAGTTTAGGTGGTGAGACATACATTAGGTCTAGGTAATATGGCCGAAGCGAGAGCTCGATTTAATATTAACGTCGGTTCCGAGCTCAAGTTCAACACTAGAATATTCAACGTTACTTGGAGTTTCACTTACATACTATTTACTGACCTGAATGTTAGCTGGCTTTCATTCAAAAATGCATGACTTTTTTTTATATCACACTCAGATCCGCGTGCTAGGATTCCCTATGTCGCCGAAGGCATGGACACACACAATCACAGCACACAAACATCTACACTCATCGCACAAATGTTTGCCCTTGCCGGGATTAGAATCCAGGGTCCCGAAGACACAGAAGTCATGTCACTAACACTTACCACTGCGCCACCGCGACCGTCGAATATTTATTGTGAGTTGACAAATACAATATTGAAGTACTAAGACCGGTCTTTTGCATCATATATAGTCAAGACAACTAGTGGTTGAAAATATTTATTATTTTATGTTAAATTTTAGCCGATTTCGAAAACAGGAGGAGATCCTCACCTGGATACATTCCATCCCTTTCACACTTATAGGAAAAAGCAAGACACACTGACCTTCGCGGTAGCAGCATCAGGGCACACCACATGCTGGTAGTTGATGTTGATGTAATCAGTTCCACTGCAGATGGTGAGAGACTTGTCTTCGAGGTTCTCGCCATGCTTGTTCATCAGGTTTGTGCTTAGCTTTGAATCCTGCGGGACAATAATAACTTATTGAAATATAAATCATTTTCATCCAGGGGGTCCTAAAAATCCTCCATCTCTCCATCCTCCATCTCCATCCTCCATCCACCTAAAAATATTGCTTTTAATATTGCTATAGTTTTCGACTTTCTTTCCGTCTTATCGAATCTAACTTGTGAAAATGTAAAAAAGCTACAACATTTAATTAATTGTTAACACATCAATTATATAATTAATGAATTATAGAAGCTTTATTACATTTGAAAAGACGGAAAGAAAGTCGTAAACTATAGCAATAGTCATAGCAATATTTTTAGGCGGATGACCCCCTGGTAAAATGTATAGTTCCCGTCGGATATCTAACTGACGTAGCGAAAAAGCGTAGTCCACGCGGGTAAAATCGCGGGCCGCTGTTAGTAATACATAAGTGATTCCTCTGTAAAGCGCTCACTAGCGCTTCAAATTTATATCATCATTAGAATTATTTCTGTTCATTGCAAAAAATGCTAACAATCGTATATAATTCGTTGATTAAGAATTAAAACATGTACTTATTAGATTGACTATATACATTACAATATATCATCTTCAATTAATTTAATAAATTATATTTATGTAGTATATGCTATAAGATAATTTATATGTATGGCAAGATATGGTAATAACGAATATAAACCTACCCTCAGATCTCTAGACAATTAAGTTACGGTTCATGTAACTTTTACGCTAAATTACACAACCTAATTGTCATATCTCAGACGTCATACGACTTCTCTTCAAAGTCGCCTTCTATCTACATATTATATTCCACTTACGAGTAGGTGTATACATTTTCGTAACGCTACCCGCACTGTTGTTTTTTTGAGATTTGTTTTGCTTGTATCCTTTGTACATATGTACATTCACCTACTTTGTACACCTTTCACCTTTATGCATAAACATAATTAAAAGTGACAATTAAGTTCAAAGCTAAATTTTCGCCTACATTATGTTTTTTTCTCCAACGCCAATATAATCTTTTAAATTAATACACATAATTAAAACACATTTTATTCGTTTTAAACGACTACCAGATAAGGACGACGTTCTCAATTTTACAGGTTGTACTTTTAATTATTTCGAACCGTTTTAAAAATATCTTTTTATATTTAATAAAAAGTACCTACTTTCACATTTGTTCCAAAAAAATAATTACAATGGTTTGGTGTGTTTTTATTATACGGGTTTTTTTTTGGAAATTCTCCGCATAATTCATCATCATCATCTCAGTCATAGGACGTCCACAGCTGGACATATGCCTCCCCCATTTATTTCCATAAGGACTGGTTGGAAGCGGCCCACATCCAGCCCCTGCCTGCGATCTTAGTCAGGTCGTCTGTCCACCTGGTCGGTGGACATCCTATGCTGCGCTTGCCAGTCCATGGTCTCCATTCGAGAACCGTTCGGGCCCCACCGGCCATAATTATTGTAAGTCAATTAGTTTTCAAACTTATTACTACCCCTTCTACCCTTTATTACATCCAATACTTGATTCAAGCAAAAACTGCACTTTTCCTTTAGTTAATGAGTCTGGGACAGTTTTCTCGTAACTAAGTCAAGCAGGCGATGAATTTTGTCAACTCTACGTCTACTGACGTCTTAGAACGTGAGCCCGCTCCAAAATTGCCTACGTCATATGACATCACGATAAAGTGCATGGCACACGGTCGGAAAAGTTTTGCTGAGCGAGGATCAGAACATTATAGCACCTAAAATTTGGCTACCAGCGGAACTTGAACACAAGAATGCAGAATCTTTTCCCTTAAATAATTTGAACGTAAGTTCCGCCTGGCATGATGAAGTTAATGCAATAAACCATAAAACTCTTAGCTCACTTGAATCATAATATACTAATAATACTTTATTCTATTTAATATAATAACATATACATTATGTATATAATATATGTTATCACATATAATAACATAGATATTGTTTTAAGTTACCTTTGGCACACCTCCCGACCGTACATCACTGACTTGGCATAGTTCTATTACGTCACCATCCTGTAACAAGAGAAAAAACACTAATAAGTAAGTAGGAACTGGAAATTTTTGATAGTATTACGAGATTTTTTTGATATATGCAAAAATAAAATATTATGCATACATCAATAATTAATTCCTCAATAATAATTAAAATAGGAACTGCCTCGTTCCACTTTTGATTTTCCAATATTGTTAAAGGTTCATCGTGATTTAATAACTTTATTTTAATGACATAACAAAAGTTACCCCTGTAACTTCATTGTCTTATTATTTTAATAAAAAAATATTATATTTTAGAATTATATATAATTTTATAAATAAACGCTAGTATTTGTTTAGTTGTATATTCTTGACATCTCAACAACAGGTTTTGGTGAAGATGTTGTCAACAGACTCTTTGGCCTTTTAGTTTTATTATAGTATACATCGATAACCTATGTTATTTAGTTAGACTAGGAAGGGGTTGTACCCTTCCTAGTCTAACTAAATTATTTATATACTACACACACTACAAATTTCCGCCAAATACGTTCAGCATACAGTTTTGAGCTATGTATAAAAGTTCTCGAATGAAGACCACGGACTGGCAAGCGCAGTATAGGACGCGGCCACCGACCAGGTGGACAGACAACCTGACTAAGATCGCAGGCAAGGGCTGGATGCGGGCCGCTTGCAACCGTTCTTTGTGGAAATCAATGAGGGAGGCCTTTATCCAGTAGTGAACGTCCTATGGCTGAGATGATAATGATGATAAAAGATCATTCGTAGCACGTATACTACTGGACATAGGCCTTCCCATTGGTCTCCATTTGGACCAGTTCGAATCGGCTCCAAACTCTTCCTGCGATCTTGGTCAGGTCAACCTTATCGGTGGACGATGCTTTCATAAATACAATCTATATCTATGTTCGCGTGCCGATAATGTCAAGCTGAAAGCAGTGCATCCTGTGCGAGGGAGGAAAACTCATTTCCTACAGTCGAGAACTTCCTTCGTAAGGTATTGGCGCAGCATACATACCTACCTTATACTGATCACATACACTCATAATATACCTATAGTTATAGTACACAGAGTCTGGTGACTGAAAGCGGTCTCGGAAGAATATCAGTGCCTCGCTACCAATTGTGGTGGGGAGGCCTAACTCCGGAGACGAGCTTTTTTTGCTGCTGTGGCACACAACACATTTTACTTCTGTGTCAATATTTGTGGTGTATTTGCGAGTGAGTGTGTGTGTGTGTGTGAGGATGTGTGTAGATAGATATTGTTATCCGTTTGTTAATTCACTTGTTAATTACTTAAATAAAATTGTTATTATTGTTGTGTAGTAGAGCAGAGCAAGTAACAAATACAAATACAAAAGTTTAATGTATCAAAATAAAAAAAGGTTCATCTTGTAAGCATACACAAGAAATAATGTTCAAATTTGCTTATGGTTACTTGTAGTATACTATAACAAATGACATTCAAGAACCTTTCACCCCAACGGCAATCAGTTCTTCGAGCTTTATGCTGTGTGTACAGATCTCCTTATTTCTCCTAATCGATCGCGTAGAGAAACCCCGAGTATAGTCCTATCCATAGTTCGTTATGCGACTTTGAGCTTGCTTACGCGTTTACATATAACAGATTTCAAATTATTTTTGTCAGAATCAAAAGCGAGTATGTTGAGACGATTCATTTTTCGATATTTCAGCACCGTGACAAGCAACATGAATACGGTTGAACTTGTGAGAAATTGCGGGTAGGTATTATTATATATTTTATGCTATGAGCAGACAAATCTAACGATCCCTCTTTCTTTTTATTTAGCTGAATTTGTAGTATTTTTATCGGTACTAACATTAGTACGGTCACTATCACACATATCGTATAAAGTCAAATCATAATCCTGCCTTTATTTTGAGAACAGTACTGGAACCCAAGAAAAGTTTAAATAGTACAATGCCTACTGGGAATAACCATCTGCGTCCACAGTTACCTTTGACCCAGCTTTATGTGTCTCGCTTGCATTTTACCACACAAACTGAAGAGTCAAAAGAGTACATAGCGCTCATGACTAATATTAGCCCTAGGGTCGAACGGCTTAAGTCCACCATAAAGTCAACTTTAAGTCGGTTAAGGTAAAATGCCAATATTCCATCATCTAATCTTCATGGAACCTCAATTTTAGCCAAAAAGTGTAAATTCTGCCGATACATAGGCCGGACACAGGATACTGTTATAGTTATCATAAGTGTTTAAGTATAGATTTCTGAAAGTCTCTGTTTTTCTACTTGCTATAACTCTTTGTTGCCTGAAAATAAATGAGTAATTGTAATGCAATTATGCATATAATTATATATATATATATGACCTGACTAAGATCGCAGGCAAGGGCTGGATGCGGGCCGCTTCCAACAGGTCCTTGTGGAAATCAATGGGGGAGGCCTATGTCCAGCAGTGGACGTCCTATGGCTGAGATGATGATGATGATGATGAATTATGCATAATTCAGCTTTCGATAGGATTTGAACCCAATTTTTTATATAAATTATAAAACCACATTTTCCCAGAGCTACAATCTGCAGGTCAATATGCTCTTCGAACTAGCTGCAACGAATTTACCCGCTAAAATTTAGCAGCTAAATTATCATTATCTAACCGTCTTATGAAGGCGGAGTGTACATTCGCTATATAGATATAACTAGATAGGCGTAACCTGCCAAAAGAATGGATTATTTATCCCTTTAACTGCCGATGGCAGTAACAACCCTTCTATTTTTGAAAATCTGGATGTCTATTGTCATTAAACCTACTTAATTCAATTAATATTTTAATAGTAACCATACGTGCAGTACTCTAGTACTCTACGGATAAGTAGTGGAAGTCGTCTAGTCAGTTAGTATAATTAGTCAACTACGTAATTATAATTTATATGTTCGTATAGCTCGCAGACTGTACATTGTTTGGTGTAGTAAATGCAAAACACTCAGATGAAATAATTTACATTGTTGCGGGAAATTTTAATGTTCAGATCAACAATGTGCTTTATTTTCGTAAATGAGTCAATCTCTGTGTAATTGTGGTGTATCGTTAACAAGTTAGTTTTAAATTATTCTTGGAACCGCTAGAGTGTAGCAAATTGAAACAAAACAGCTTCTATGGCATATTTTGCTGCTTCAGGTGGCTCTACAATTTGCAAATGAAGGTTTACTTCATTATTCAATATTTTAATAAATCAATCACTTTTATTTGTGCCTATCACCGCATCAAAACATTATTAATTTTTAAACATGTACCTTGCGGAGCCAAATTTAATAAAAAATAACTTCAATGAAAAAACTAAATGCAACCAGTAGGTATACTAAGAAAAGCATACAAGAGTTTTCAATTAAGTTCGAAAGGTTCGGTGAAAAGAAGTAACGTTCCAGAATTTCTCGGTGTTTTGAGACCAATCGGTTTAATGTAAAATCCTTTTGTAGCATAATGTTGAGTTGGGAGAAAAAGGTTACTGCGAAATCAACTCGCTACGAATCACATACCTTCAGAAGCGTGTTGCCAATTTACCTTTTGTTATAAGGTAAATAAGTACCTACAAGAAAAGTACGTAACGACATTTGTAACTCCATACATCGCCCAATTGTTCTGTTGATTGTTTGGGGCCATCCATAAATTACGTCACACGAATTTCATGACTCTTTGACCCCTTCCCCCCTTGTCACATTTGTGAGGCCCCTCCTAACCGTGGTGTACACACTATGAAATTTTGATGTTACAATTATCCATTTTTTTTAGACATCTACAGATGTCTTTTAACAAAGAAGAAACTCTTGATAAATTACATATTCTTATTCTTTTCTCAGATACAATAACTTTAAGTTAGACATTTTTCGTCTCCTATCACATCGTCGCTTACCGACGCACACAAAATACGGACTTTGATATGTGACGTCACAGAACTTAAGACTCCTCCCCACCCCTTGTCACACGATGTCACACTTCGTTGACTCCCTCCTTCGTAATTTATGGATGGTCCCTTTACAAAATTAACTAGTCGTATACAGCCATGACCAATTCTGTGAGATAAAATAATTGCTGGCGATTTGTCACTTAATGCTGCCCAAAGTACGATCTGAGCAGGATGGACTGCCAGTTTAGGATGGGCTTCCAAATATAGACAGAAAAAAAATTGTTAACATTCTCAGGGGCCATCCATAAATTACGTCAAACCTTAAGGGGATCATCGAAGTGTGACAATGGGTGAAGGGAGTAAGCTTTGTGACGTCAAAAGATCGCGTTTAGCTTCGTCTGTGAGCGACGATGTGATCGAAGACGAAAAACTCAAACTTAGAATTATTGTATCTCAGAAAATCAGGATCTGCCAAGAGTGTCTTTTCCGTTTAAATGTTGGTAATTAGATCTGAACATGCCAAAATATTAATGAGTTATAGGAAATGCAGAAAGTGTGACGTCACACCAGTGGGGAGGGCGTGTCACAAATGTGACCGCCTCTCGTGAAGATATCATGAAATCCGTGTGACGTAATTTATAGATGACCCCTCATCGATGTCGACGCCCGCACTCTTTAGCTTGCGTAAACAGGGTAATTAAAATAAATTAAAAAACATTGACAAAAGTCTCCACAGTTTATGTAAGTGTCACACGAATTTATCTGTGTAGAGAGAGAGAGAGAGCGAGAGGAATCCTTACAAATCAACACTAATTATTGATATTGCAACGAAAATTTTGACCGTTTCTTGATTATGCTATTTCCTACCCTACAAACTAAGCTATGTAAGAAAATGTAGTTATGTACAAATGTATGTAGTATAGAAATAGATGAAACCTTGAGGAAAAACATGGGCTACTTTTGTTTTAGAAAAAGTATAGTTCCCGTTGGATAGCTGAGGTACCGGTAAAACCGTAGTACATATATGTGTACGTGGGTGGAAACGCGAGGCACAGCTAATATATAACTTATAATATAATTATGTAAGAAGAATTATTCATAAGCTGTGAAACTATGGATGGTAAATTTATATGATGGTACATTACGTGTTTGCTACGCAAACAAAGACTACATTCTTTGCTATGCAAAGAAAGACTCTTTGCATAGCATCACAATTGTTTCAATTTTCAATACTATTCCATCTATCGATACCAGAGATAGCTGACGACAGAAGCTATTCAGTTCGCCTCAATAGCTCCGCTGTACAGTCTGTAGCTCTGATGACCTAGATATGACAGACGTCCCGGGGAGATGCTGTCAACGTCAGTTACAGCCGCTTGCTGCCTCGATAACTCATTACTGCGTGGGTAGGCGCAGTAGGCATCGTAAGCATGCGGCTGGCTGGACGTCATGAAACGTGGTAGGTATGTGAGAAGTTTTGTTATAATATAATAGTGGGAGATAGGGCTTAAGAAATGTATACCCTCATTTGTTATTTAGTTATTACAACGATTACATGTCAAGTCATGTAGACTGATACATCTTGCGCTTGGCTAGCTTTTGTCAATAAAGGCGTTGTTATTGAAAATGCTACAATTTTAATGTATCATCGTGTGTTCAGGCAGCAGTCCTTGAGAGCCAGTGAGCATTCTAGCGTGATAACATCTTCGACCACTGTCCATCAAGAGAGATAGTGGTCAAACTGTTTAAAAAAATACAGTACAAAAAAACAACACGTTTACCAAATTATTAAACATCTTTTAAAATATGTATGTGCATAAATATTTGAATAAGTTGAAATTAATTAGATGAGTTTGTTAACTGTCGCGAAATTCATTTTTACGTGCTGAAGCTCGCGCCCGCCTCCTGGCTAAACTTCAAACTTTTGATTCTCATTTTATAATAAAACCATTTAAATTAGTATATCCACGACGACGCATTCAAAATGTATCAAATTTAATCTTATAATCAAATATTCTATAGATACACCGCCTCTATGAAAATCGAACCTCAAAAGTGTCCCAGTGTTTAATTATACAGGTACCTCTCCAGCTTATATAAAATTAGTCCATAAGCGAATAATTGTTTCATTTTGATAATGAACCTTGTGAGAGTTTTTAAACTATTACTTTTTAGATTCCCACTTCGGCATCGCAACACGTCACACGATTGGCGCGGTCACACGCAACTGAAAGCAAAACAAGGCATATGCCTTGTTTTGACGGTGGCATTTTCGAGCGGGTGATCGGGTATCTACCCTATTTTATATCTCTGCGCCCAAGGCTCTGGTTTGTGTTATGAAATCAACTCACTTCAAATTATGTACCTTGAGAAAAAGTGCTGCTTATTCGTCTTTAGAAATGATATTCCGATCGTGATACACGCTTCACCCACCAATACCCCTATAAGGGCGTTCAGTTGTTTCCGATTTATCCAACTCCATCAAAAACATAAACGTGAAATGAGAGCCAAGTTTAAAATTATGATATACTGATAGCGCCTAAAATAACTACTTAGTATTAAGTTCACTATCGCCTTTAAGTACTCTATCTCTCTCCCTATGTCATAAGTTGTTTTTATTAATAAGTTCCAGATATAATAGTTTTTTGTTATGAGAAGTGGTATCTTCTACCTTCGTTCTTATTTGTTATTATTGCTTACACTTGTAATTTATACGGTCTTTTAATATGAGGGGTTAGTAGATTAAATTACAGAAATAGTAGACTTATTATGATTACCTAGTAATAAAATTATTAAATATCTTAGTCTACTTAGTAATATAATTATTAATTAATTGTATCGAATTATTGTGGAACTAAACAAAGCTATTATTATTAATATGATCTAGGAAAATATGCATGTAATTTTAACAATTTAACGATGGCAGACTACCTGTTGAAGGCCAACCATCTACCACCCCCGTCTGGCAGATAGGGCACACAATAGGACGCGAGCGGAAGGGTCGGGAGCGGAAAAGCGATGAGAGCGATCGCAAGCGGAGCGAAGCGAGCGGAACCACCATTGTCGGTGGCATCTTTGTCGCTTTATGTGCGTTTGAATGATGTGCTCGTTAGTTTGTATCAGTGCTTAACTATCAGGCGTCACGTTATGTCGTCGATAGAAAAGTATGTTTTTATTACTCTAATTGGTTTGCGCTTCTAAAAACTGTTGGTTTTTTTAAAAGGTATATTTTACAATTGTTTTATTAAAAACTCATAAACGCATGTTTATTTTGATTTGGTCGGTTTTTTTCTTAACGGATTGATTAAACAAACTGTTTGAAATAAGTAAGTGAATATAATGCCCAACAAAAATATGTTTTTTAGTAATTACACACAAAGTATAATTCTTAAAAATAATCTAATCTAAGTTCTAAAATAAATCTAATTCTTAAAATTAACAATGTTTGATGCCCAGCAAAGTGGGCACGACACGAATCAGCTATATATACTTTTAGATAAAAAGATTCTACGTATTAATTTGTTCCGACCAGTATAGGTGTTAAAGCATTCATCAGTGTTATTTGGTATTCAGTAAAGATGAGGTTCCCCTACATCTGAGCGACACAGAATCTGTACGCTTCACACATTCCAAGCGCCCATGACCTTTTTGGTGTGTTTGTTTTAGGACAGTGTGTTTTACAGATTTGTAGCAAAATAATTAAATGAATTTCAATGCATACCTATGTCTTATAGACGATGAGCTACGAAGAGGGCTACGCTCGGGATTTCTCTACGCGATCGAATCACAAATACGAAAATCCGTAGAAGAACGAAAGTCACCGATATACCCCAGCGGATTAGCAAGTTGAAGTGGCATTGGACAGGGCACGTATCTTACCCGCGATGGCCGTTGGGGTCAAAGGTTTTCGAATGGAGGCCACGGACTGGCAAGCGGAGCATAGGACGGCCACCGACAAGGTGAACAGACGACCTGACTAAGATCTCAGGTGTAGGCTGGATGGGATGATGGCCGGTCCTTATGGAGATCGATGGGAAAGGTTATGTCCGTCTGTGGACGTCCTATGGCTGAGATGATACGTTTTATGTGAAAGAATGCTTAATTACCTTAATAGAAATTTTTCATACAAATCTTACGTTTAAATTAAGTTACAAAACATAGTCCATAGTCATTCCAAGTCCTGAATTTAATTCCTAATATTATATAAGTATATATATCAGTCATCAGGTTACCATAGCACAGGCTCTGCCTAGTTTGGGACCTGAAGACCGTGTGTGAATGTTAATAAATAAAATAAAAAAAAATAAAAAAAAAAAATGTCACACCGTATGATATACTAGTAGCGCTTCGCGGTTTCACCCGCGTGGATTACGCTACCTCAATTATCCCACGGCACGAGGAACTATACTTTTTCCGGGATAAAAGTAGTCTATGTAATCCAGGGTTTAAACTATCTCCATGCCAAATTTCATCGAAATCGGTGTAGCCATTTGAGCGTGAAGAAGTCACAAACATACACATCAATTTTCGCATTTATGCATAGTTACTTAGTTACACATACTAGCTGCACCCCGCGGTTTTACTCGTGTGATGATAATTGATGATGATGATGATGATGAAAAGTAGCTTATGTGTTATTCCAGGATCTGAAGTATCTACATACCAATTTTCATCCAAACCCATTCAGCCGTTCTGGCGTGATTGAGTAACAAAAATCCATCCATCCATCCAAACTTTCACATTTATAATATTATAGTGGGATAGTAGGAAGGATATATTATATAAATATAGATAGGTATATTTTTATTGCGCTGAAGTACACTACTTTGTATTTTATAAAAGACAGCCTATGGTCTACAATTGCGTGATACACTCGACCAAAAAGCTCGTTCAAGCCACTCGCCCTTACAAACACTCACAATCTCTCGACCTAGTGACTAATGAGTCTCCACTTGGAACTGAGGCTTGTGACCTTCGCACAAAGTGCTCTCTGCCCTCAGGGGCTCAAGGTTTGTGTGGAGGGACATCAGAGAGTGTCAATTTGCATATTTTGTGACGCTGTGCGGTTCGGTGGTACGAAGTTGAATTACAAGTGTTCTTACATTGTTTATGAGGGTGTGTCAAAAGAAACAGAATCAATGTAAACCTACCCGCATGTGTTTATGATATTTATGTTTTCACTAGTTACGGTTTTCCGCTACCTCAATTATTCCGCGGGAACTAGCGGTCTTTGTGTTATTCCAAGATTAACCGATCTCCATACCAAATTTCATCGAAATCGGTATAACCGTTTTTGCGTGAAAGAGCGACAAACATCCATCCATCCATCCCCAACTTTCACATTTATAATACTTGTTAGAAAAAGTTGTTTTACAAAATATATTATTTATACTAGCCGCGCCCCGCAGGTTTACCCGCGTGGTGATGACTGATGATCATAATGAAATGTAGTCTATGTGTTATTTCGTGACCTAAAGTATCTACATACCAAATTTCAAATTTTATCCAAATCCATCCAGCCGTTTGAGAGTGATTTTATTGAGTAACCAACATCCACCATCCATCCAAACTTTCACATTTACAATATAATATTAAACTTGGATTAGTGCACAGCAACTCTAACTTTTAACAAACTCTAGGAAAAGGCGGAATAATCAGAGTAATATTATAAACTCGAAAGTTTGTTTATCGTTTGTATGTTTGTGATTCTTTCACACTGAAACGGCTACGGCTTAACGGGTTTGCATTAAATTTTTATACCCTGGAAACATGGGTTACCTATTATCCCGGAAAAAGTATTGTTCCTGTGGGATAATTGATATAGTGGGAAAACCGTATCCACGCTCAAGGAAGCTCAAGCCGTTTGTGGGGATTAAACAGCGTCCGTCAGTTTGACAGTCGACGCTCCCACCACTGAGCTATCAGCGCTTCATAGTCGTCGAATTAAGAGCAGTTACTATAATATGGAGTTTAGATATTTTTTACCTCTTAGCCTTCATAATGACTTGCCGAGATCCACAAACAGCCTTTGGTCACATTTAGATCTTTTTCATGTTTTTTTTAATACCCTATAGATCTACCGTTTGACCACTATCTCACTTGATGGTCAGTGATGATGTGGTCCAAGATGTTATCACGCTAGATCTAAAATGCGCATGTGTTTTGAGCCCATTCCCATAATATTTTTTTGACGTGATAACGTTTTATAAATTGATGAATACCAGCAACACTCATGAAAAATAGAAACGTTCCGCGTAACGTTCCACCTGAGTTTTATATTACATAAAATAATCAAAGTCAAAGTCTAACGTTTTATAAATTGATGAATACCAGCAACACTCATGAAAAATAGTAACGTTCCGCGTAACGTTCCACCTGAGTTTTGTATTACATAAAATAATCAAAGTCAAAGTCAAAGTCATAAATGATTATGACGTTATCACGTAAATCTATCGTCCGTAAACCGACTTTACAGACAACCAATTTTTTTTCATGTTTTATTTTGGCTAGCGGCAGCGTACATGTTTAGCAAATATAATATATTAGTAAATAAAGAAATGTCGCAATTTCGTGTGCATATATTCTTTATAAAAACCCAAATTCATTTCTAATATCAGAACAGTAACGTTATGTGCGCAAGAATAAGTTTTTATTAAACTTCAGGGAGGAAGAACATGAGGCGGGAGAATTTTTATGGAATGTGTTCCATAAAAGTGTTATATTGGTTTTTCAAGGAAGCCACAAACACAAAGCGTCGACCCAAATTTATAACCACATCTTATTCGTCTGTTAACATCGCCCTATGGTACATTTCTCAAATTACGTAACAATTTTCTCAGGGAAAAGATTGGTTTCCAAAGGGATTCCCAAGATTTGGACATTAAAATACGCGACCACAGAGAACCGTTTTGTCGCTTTGCCATCTAAGCTATAGTAACACACCACGAGCCGTCCGAACTGTTACCTAATCGTCACCGTTAAATCTTACGGCTATTTAAAAAAAAACTATGTAAGTCGTCATTATCAACATCTCAGCCATAGCAAGTCTACTGCTGGACATAGGCCTTACCCATTGATTTCCACAAGGACCGGTTGGAAGCGGCTCGCATCCAGCCCTTGCCTGCGATCGTAGTCAGGTCGTCTGTCCCGTGTTTTATACATTCATAATAAAAATTGACCACTTCTCTAGAAGCAGGTAGATTATATTGACATTAAATCTGCATTTATAGATTTAAAAGAACCTTTTACCAGTTTTGGAATTGAACCCGTTCTTATTGAAAAAAGAATATGCAATATTTCTATTTCCATGTCATGTTCTATAAATTAAAAACTATGAATAGATAAGTAAAATCTCGTTTGTTTTTATTACACTCATAGGATTCCCTGTGTCTCTCACACACACACACACACACACACACACACACACACACACACACACACACACACACACACACACACACACACACACACACACACACACACACACACACACACACACACACACACACACACACACACACACACACACACACACACACAGCACATCACATAAACATCCAAGACCCGGGACAAACATCTACACTCATCGCACAAATGTGAGATCGGAGAGACAGTAGTCTACAACAAAATATACTCAATAGTTTATTGCATTCATATGGCGTTACATGCAGGTCTTAAATACATTTTTTTTCAAGCGTACATTATGACCCTGGTAGGGTATAGCAATGTGGAGCGACCGATTTATTTATTAGTTTTCAAATTTATCATAGAAAAACTCATTCAAGCTGTAATAAATAGCATTTCGTTAAAAGCAATTGTTTTAAATGTGTGATGAATTTCTTCAACTCTTTTTCTCTAATATATTGGTATGTCTTCTAGACTTGCCAATATTGAACCATCTAAGTGAACCATCCTGTGTATGAATATTAAAAGTGTCCTAGCAACGTGACGGATGAATACATAAGCACCCTATTAAACGTCCCTTTTTGCTTTACAAAATCTGTATTTTCGTATATATTCTCGTGTTATTCTGCTAGGTTGATACACGAGGTGAATATGTTTGTTAAGGTTAGATAACACGCCAACCCTTCGTCCCTTACGGTTCCTTACACTCGGGTAACAACGACATCACGTTCCTAAACAGAATAAAAGTCCACACATGCTTGGTTCTCACAAGACTTCAGAGAATATCATTACTGTTTCGGGCATTACCTGATTTGCGAAGGTTTGTACTGTTTTATAAACTTAACTGTATACAAATCATCGTAGACCGCATCATCACTTAACATCAGGTGAGATAGTGGTCAAACGTCTATCTATTGTGAATAAAAAAATTGTTTGTCTGTAAAGTCGGTTTACGGACGATAGATTTACGTGATAACGTCATAATCATTTATGACTTTGACTTCGACTTTGACTTTGATTATTTTATGTAATACAAAACTCAGGTGGAACGTTACGCGGAACGTTACTATTTTTCATGAGTGTTGCTGGTATTCATCTATTTATAAAACGTTATCACGTCAAAAAATTACAATAAATGATTATTATTTACTAAAAAATTGGAATATTCGTATTGAATGTGGCTGGTAAACGCTTATGTTTTAAATGCTCCTGTTTTACGGGCGATTAAATATGTTCGATGTGATTATGGCGGCAGATTTATCTCATCTAATCACAATACAATGTGAAGATAAATTTATATTTATATTTTCCAAAATCCACAGCATAAGCTGAGATTTAATCAAGCAAAAGTCTGTTTGACGACGCTCGCCACCCCGAGACGAAAAAACCCGAGTTTAACTATATTTCGTGTTTATTTGGAAAAAAAAACGTGTCATATCATATTGTATAAAGTTAGGAAGCGAAAGTGGAGCCATTGCCGGTTCCATTGCGGGGGCCGCAGGCCTATGTCCAGCAGTGGACGTCCTATGGCTGAGATGATGATGATGATGAGGAAGCGAAAGTTAAAGTATCAGGGTAAGTCGGAATTCGTTCCTTCTATTCCTTCCTTTCCAGCGTGAAGAAGTAACAAACATACACAGATACACACAAACTTTCTCATATATAATATTAGTAGGATTAACACTTAAGGACTGTTGAAACAGCGGGGCATAGCCCCTATAATTATATAAGTTTACAATTTTACATTGTGGTTCGCCAACCTAACTATTGCACACTTGATTTTGAAAAACAGTCACCAATTACAGTTTTTCATTCTGACCTTCAAAGCCAGATTAAATTCCAGATCTATGTTCCTAAGAATCAAGTGAGATAGTGATCAAACACTAGATTTGAAAAGTATTAAAATGTAGGCAGCTATAATTATTGAGGTTACAAACGCCTGGCCCTGCCCCGCCTGTATATATACCAATCTCGCACACATCTATAATTATGTATATGTATTCTTGGGTGACGATCAAGTGCATTAAGTGCCCTCTCCCCATCCCAAGAACACTAAATATAATATATCTTGATAATCACGACAGTTTAGTGCTTTTTCCCCCACCATAAAAGGGCCTATCGTGCCTATAGCACTTTTTTATATCAATAATTTATAAGAAAACATCGCGTTACAAAGTCTCAAGTTTTTACTGCGGAGATTGGTGACCATCAAAAATCGAGTTCCAAAGTAAATTGAATCGTAAAATCGACAATGGGCTATCAAATCGCAGGTGCTCGCAAATTGCCAAGTACTCATAAAATGCTAATAGGACGGTAAACGCTGATTTTATTGTTATCAGTGAATTTTGACTCTTCCGTACTGTAAGGAATAATGTTGAAGACGTTTTGTGCGGCGGCACCAAAAAACGAGGCAATTCTAGCGCCTAAAACGCTTGCCTATCAATAGCAGTATTATTACCGTCTACATGTTTTAAGTCGGCTGTCTAACAATAGTTTCTCTGATCTCCAGACTGGCTTGAGCTTACTGAGCAGGTAACATCGTTATCAAATTCACAGCACGGTGGTCGGGTACTTTCCACTACATACCCACCTAGCTAGCCCCTGGGTGGTAACCTCCCACCCTAAAGTTTGAAAATCTGTTACCATTGTGTTTAGGCAGTTGTCCTAGAGAACCAGTCAATATTCTAGATCCAGCTTCGACCACATCGTCACTGACCATTATATAAGATGGCGTACAACCTATTTGTTATTAACAATAAATTCTGTACGACACTGCATTTTCCATCCACAGGAAATAATAGATTTTTTTGGAATTAGTGTTCATACTTATGTTCGAGCCCGCCGCTAGGCATTATCGTGACTTCGAAACCAGTTCGGAACTGCTCTCAAATTTCCAGAAGATATCAGGATGCTGACTGCTGATCTATTGGCCGTTAATGCTGGGGTTTCTCGGGGGTTCGGCACTTTTTGCAAATCTTTATTGCTGAATATTAACGACCTGCTAAAACCCGGAGCTGTACAGGCTATCTTTAACCATTCTGAAATGTGATTCCATGTCAATTCTCATTGGTAGTTAACTTAATTCGATGCTCCCCGGTAAGCCCACCGGTCTAGGTATAAGCAGATGAAAGCACAGTTGTAGAGAGTTCTACATCCACGGCTCCCACGCAATAAAATATTTTGTACAATATTTAAACTACGTACTTAATAATAAATAAAAATATATTTAATGCAAAAAGCATGTGCTTTTTAACCGACTATAAAAAAAGAAGGAGGTTCCCAATACGACCCGTAGGTTTTTTTAAATTTTGTTTTATTTATTTGTGTTTGTTACCGCATAACTTCCGACTGGGTGAACCGATTTTGATCGTTTTTTTTTTATTTGAAAGCTGTTGCTTCCTGTGTGGTCCCGTTTAAATTACATCATAATCGATCGACAAACTTTTGGAGTTACAAGTCAAAAACTGAAACGCTTGCTTATATTAAACGATATTATAGTAGCGGGTGAAGACATCGGTGAACATACCTACACCACAATGACAATTGGTCCCATGTGTAACAAATGTCACTAAAAAGAGTGAAAAAAAATTTTTTACAATAAATGGAACCGACTTCAACACTCAAAAGTATGAAATAACTTGTCGAAGTCGCTACCATGAGCACAATATTTTGATATCAGTTACTATTGAACTATCATGGTACCGACTTCAACAAGTTATTTCATACTTTTGAGTGTTAAAGTCGGTTCCATTTTTTGGTAAAAAAATTTTTATACAAAAAAAAAACAAATGAAAAGTTTACTTTGTCCTACCCTCAGAGTGGCTGTAGGATACTATTACGGGCAGGGTATTTCCCAGAGGAAATCTGTGCGCTTTATAACGGATAATGACGATAACGACGGCCAGGCAGACGTTATGACGATATGAAGTCCCTCTCATAGCGTGGGATTTTAATGAAAACTGGTGTCAGAGGTCCGGTAGAAAACTGTACGTACAGAGTAGGGGGAGTCAGTTTTTGAATACGATATTATTCTTTGTGTGAGGATCGAACTAGCGACTATAAGGTTGCCAGGCCACGCTTATACCGCGACGCTGTGATTGCTTCAGATATATCTATCTCACATAAATACCCTGATAATAACTAACTGAAAGTATTGACACAAAATATTGTTTTTTTTTTTAATTGTGAATAGGCAGGCGTTTGACCACTATCTCACCTGATGTTAAGTGATGATGCGGTCTATGATGGAGCACGCCTGCCTAGAAGATACCTATTCACTCGTGACTTGAAGATACCCAGGTCGCATTTTTCGGTCATTCGTTAGCTGTACGCACCAAGAATGTGGAAGCAAAGTGCGACAAGTTGGAACGTTAAAGTCATATTTATATTTTTATGTTAAGGTACACCGTTATCAAATTCCCAGAATGGTGGTAGGGTACTTTTGAGTACCCCGGCGAGCTGCCTGGCTACCACCCTCAAGTTCAAACACATAGTGTGTTCAGACAGCAGTCCTTGAAAGCCAGTAAGCATTCTAGGTCTAACGTGATAACATCTTCGACCACATCGTCATTGACCATCAAGTAAAATAGTGATCAAATGCTAGATCTATACAGTTTAGAAAATAGCTTTTGACAGCTATATCATATCGGAGTTAGTATTCATTTACGTGAGTTTTAATCTAGATGTATGTTAGAACTGTGATGTATTCTATGGCGACAGCACGTGTGGGTTAATATGAATAATGTATTTTGAATCAGCTGTTGCATTAGAAATAAGATTAAGGTTGTCGAGGAAACGCGAAGGATGAGATATTATGATGGAAAAAAAGCTATGTTTCGTATTATCCTGTTTCCTTCTGCAGATAAGGACGTTCTCGTAGGTACTCATTGAATTAAAAAGAAAATTGCCGCATATTTCAATTTCATAATATTATTTAAAAATCTTGCGACAAACGTTTACGTTGTTAACGACGTTGTTTACGTGACTTGATCCAGAAGTCACCAAGGGAGGACTGGAATAAGGGGTATCTGCATTTTTACTAAACACCTATTTCCACTTAATCACACCCGGCACAAAATGCTAACAGTATCAGCTCTGACGTGCAAGGATATTCCTGGATTTATTCCGTGACTAGCTGATGCCCGCGACTTCGTCCGAGTGGTATTTATTATTCATCAAATGAACATTTTATAGATCGTACACATTGTTTAACGGGCAACAAAAGGAATAGGCAGACCAAATGTTACTAAATTAATTAAGTCCATAAGTTGTTGTATACAAAGCTGTTTATATATTACACTTTTTTGACTATCCCATGGGAATTCTTTAAAGTACCGGGATTCAAAGTATGCGATATCTTGACCAGGGGTATAAGCTACTACCATACAAAATTTCATTAAAATCGGTCCAGTCGTTTTGGAGATTAGCCCGTACAGACAAACAGAGAAACAAAAAACTTGAAAAACATCTATATTATTTCTATTTCGCTTCTTACATCTCCCCGACTCGGTTTTTAGCATTTTTTTCTCATTGCACAGATATTTGACCTCTACAATTTATTATATATGTATAAATACGAGTAAGTAATGAATCCAATAAAAATATATTTTCTACGTTACAATAACGGGAAGGTACAATTACAGTTCATACTAGTACGGGGATCTCTTTATATAGGTAACTACACACTTCATGTAGACTTTATCCTGTAACCTTATTGGTCTAAGATCTATCCGGCTTAAAAATATATCCCCTCATATGTTGTTTAATTATGAGAAAGCTTAAATGTTAGATAATATGTAGAAGGATAAAGTGCACATGGGTTGCCGAGCTAAGCCCGGGCCTATACTGTCAAATAACCCAATAATTATAAAAAATATCTCTGCTTCCTTGTCTCTCACGCGGAGTAGCCCGCGCAACGCTTCTCTGTCACTCTCCGTACTCGCGCTTCAATGATATATTATATTATCTGTTTCCCGATATGTACAATCCTGGAGTCTTCAAGTCGCGAGTGAATAGGTAAGGTACCTATTCACTCGGGCGGGTCTGGGTTTATCCATTAAATAGTTGCTATGCCTATGCTTGCAGCGTTTACGTTGCTTGTTTTGGATAAGTCCAGGCCTTCTTTACTCATCCCGTGATGGGTAGGGAGGTTACGGTCTTGGGGGAAGCGCAGGTCGTGATGATCCTCAAGGCAAGTCTGGCGATTACCTTCTCGCGGTGCTGCCTGTTCTTGGTCTAATTCCTTTGAATTAGACGTAACTAGACATCGTCCGGCGCCTCGCGTGTCTCATATCTATGTAAGTTTATTTATATCCATGTATTTATGTATGTTTATAGTATTTTGGCCGGGACTGCTCCCGATAGGCTTTGCTCGCCAAGCCGACGAGGAGCGGTCCACTTGACGGTAGGTTGCGGTGCTGCTGCAAGGCACTGCAACTGAGGGGGGCAGCGGCGCCGTGTTGGACGGTGCTGCAGCTGAGGAGGCGTTGCGGCGGGAGTGATTCAGTTATTTATTTTTTTTATTTATTTTATTTTATTTATTTATTCTTGATACAAATCATTTAAGTACATTGGCAGACACTGCCCAAAAACCAAAGTTAGGTTTGTCTGGACAGAGCAGTTCTCTAAAACATTAATCCACAATAATATTTGTAATTAGTACTGTATCGTTATAGATAAGTGCTGTCGCTATGTAACATAATCACCTGCAAAATAATCAAAACTACCTCGCAGTTTCACAGCGCCACACACACACATACATGGAAGCATGCCTATACACATATTATAAAAATGAGACCGTCAATCCGGTCAGCTGCGCTTGCCCACTTGACAACATCGCACAGCGGACCGCGCGTTTGCGTCGCAACATCGCGCGTGTGTGCGTGCGCTGCATACAGGATGCTCCCGTTTATGAGTTGTACTCTAAGAAATGCTTTTTTAGTATAAATTTGATATTTTTAATTGTAATAAGGTGTTTTATTTCCATTGGCAGTTTGTTAATTAAATCTGGCAAAATATATTGTGACGTTCGTTTACCATAAAAGTTAGAAAATTTTGGTTTTATTAGTGTGCTATTAGATATACTTCTAGTTAATATGCTATGATTTTTTTTATTGAGGATATCAGTTCGGAAGTATTGTTCTAACAATAGAGTAAAGTTGACTTTTTTATGGATAGGGACTACATCACAAAACTTGAAAAGGCAAAATGGGTCATCTGCAAATTGATGTTTGATTTTATATGGAACAATAAGTTTTAATATTTTGTACTGAATATTGTAAATTCTATCGAGGTATGTTTTAAAAGTACGTCCGTAGCTACTCAAACCATAAGATATGATGCTCTCAGCCAGCGCCTTGTACAACGCTAGCATCACTTTAAATGGTATCCTGTTTTTTATAATATAAAATTGAGCTAAGACCGATCTAAGTCTAGCACAAACTTTATTTATATGCTCAGCCCAGTTGAAGCGATTATCTATTACTAAGCCAAGGTACGTGTGTTTTGTGACCTGTTCTATATATAAACAGCCTGTTCCACACTGGCTTTTCTGGGAGTGTAAGCAATCGTGACTGTGGGCTACTAGTTTTATACTTTCTGTGGGAGGATTATAACTGGAGTGCACGTGTACGACTTTGGTCTTATCAGCATTAATTACAAGCCCTGCATCGTGTGACCATTTACATATAGCTGTAAAATCATCTTGAATGTAGCTTTGCGCCGTGGTAATATTTCTATCTGCGGCTACCAAACAAGTGTCGTCGGCAAACTGGTATACAGAGCAGTTTTTGATTATGTTGTTCAGATCATTCACATACGTTAAGTAGTGGAGCGGTCCGAGTACTGATCCTTGAGCCGTTCCCTCAGTTACATGAATGTTGACGCTATGTGCGTCACCCACCTTAACATTATAGCTTCGGTCTAAAAGGTAATCTTTACACCAGTTCAACAATTTACCTCTGATGCCACTGTTGTTCAACTTTTGAATTAACAGGTCATGTCTGAGCGTGTCAAATGCCTTGCTGTAGTCTATAAAGACTAAAATTACGTGTTTTTTTGCATTTAGACTGGCATTTATATCATCTGTGAAGCGAGATAAAAGGAGAGTGGTGCTTTTCTGTGGTTGAAATCCATATTGCTGGTCTGATAGGATATTGTTGGACGAGTAAAAGTTACGAATTATGCCACACACATACTTTTCTATTACTTTATCTAATACTGGGAGTATCGTGATGGGACGATACTTCTCGTAGTCTTGTGTACTTCCGCCTTTATGTACAGGCCTTACAATACCAGTTTTAAGGCATTTGGGATAAATTCCTGTAGATATACTGGTGTTTATTAATCGTGTGATAGAGTCTACAATTTTATTGGATAATCGCTTGATATCGACAGCGCGAATGCCATCAATTCCTGGGGCTTTATTGGGGTTGATATTCTTAATTATTTTGAGCACCGTGGAACTTGTAGCTGTAGGAAAGTAGGCTGATTTGTTTACAGTTGTGAGGTAATCATTTTCGTCCAAAAGCTTTCTCGAACATTTGGGTATTATAGAATCAACGTTTTTTTTAAATTGGCGAGCAAAGTTATTCGCGATATTACTATTATCATCGTATGGAAATGCTTTCATTATAATTTTGTCTATGGAATTAGTTATCTTTCCTGATATACTGTTTATTATTTGCCATAATTTTCTTGTATCTGATCTATGTTTATGTATTTCTTGCACATAAAAATTATTCCTATTTTTGGTAATTAATTTGTTTGTTTTATTTCGTATTTTATTATACTTGGCTCTTAGTTCTTTGTTATTTGTATCTTTTATCCATTCTGAAAATAATTTATCTCTCATATTACATAAGGTTATTACATTTTTATTAATCCATTCGTATTTATTTCGCTTCGAGTCACACACTTTTTTTATGCATCTAGATTGACTGTAGCAACTATTTAAATTTTGATTAATAAAACTGTATATTTCATTTGGACAATTCATTTGTTTGGTGGTGTCCCAATTTATTTCATCTAATAGACTATTTAATTGAAGGTTATCAATGCGGTTGACATAAATAGGAGCAGCCTGTATACGGGAACTACAAACTAAAGTGACGGCAGTCATTCTGTGATCCGCCAGTACGGTACAGAGTGCAGCGGTGCACACATCTCTCATGCGGGATCGGACGAATATGTGATCTATACAGCTTTTAGTCACTTTTGCTTTCAATGTTTCGATTCTCGTATATTCCGTGATACCGCATGATAGACCGTGACCGCTCATGACATTTAAGTATGTTCTTGTAGTGAGATTTTCCCGTTTCAGATCGATATTTATATCGCCGAGAAATATCATATCGTTATTCGCATGTTTATCAAGCATCTTGTCAATCTCACGGATAAATAGATTGGATGTTTTAGGTATAGGTGGCCTATAAATTGCACATAAAGTTACGGTGTAAGTGGGTGTGATTAATTTGCCAAGTAAACATTCATAGTGCAGCGTAGTGATTAAACTCGGAATAAATTTATGTTTATTTCTAACATATACGATTATTCCACCTCCTTTTTTATTTTTTCGTAATTTACTGTGCATTGTATAGCCATTTAGATAATACAGTGATTGGATACTATCAGATATGTTCGCTTCAGTAATTATAAGAATATCAATGGTTTGTCGGGATACCGTTATTAAGTGTTCTAGCTTAGGAAAGTTTTTAATCATTGATCTTATATTTACGTGAATGCATGATAAATTATGAATATTGTGCGGTACTAGTCCTATAAAATCAGAATAATTTAAACAGTCGTGAAATTCTTTAGTGTTATCTAAATCAGACATTTTTAAAGTACAGCTAGGTTATTCGATATTAATTATACAATAGAAAAAGTGTACCGTTACCGATCTGAGATAATTAATTGTTCAGTGAGGTACTGTTGCCGAGTGATAAGAGAGTCTGAATGTCATTCTTCGATCTCAGCTTGTACACTTTTGCACCCTCGTGCTTGCGCACTAGTATCTTTCCCTCTTTGAACCATATGAATTTAAATGCATTTTTGAGATCCTGTTTCGCCTGCCAAAGTAGATTCTTGTGATACGCAGACATCGCTTCTCTAATGTAGATTTTTTCTGTCGCGGGTAGGCCAACCAGGTTAGGCAATAGATCTCTCGCCATGATATGGGCTTCGCGAGCGGAGGAGACCAATCGTTGACGAGTTGCTTCTTGACGCACCCGTACCATCACTCCTCCAGGTCCGGTTCGCCGGGTAGGTAGCCGTTTAACTAATAGGATATCTTCCTTAAGCGCACCTAGTTTCACCACCACTTTTTCTACCATATTTTCTAAGTCTAGGTCATTTGAATCCGGTATACCTGATATCTCGATATGGTCGGACAACAGCTGCTGTTCCATCTCGTTGAAGCGTTGCTCCATGGAGTCCACTTTAAGTTGCAGGTGTTTATTTTGATTTTCTAGATAGGTCTGCTTTTTTTCCATGACTTTAATTTTCGCTGTCAGCGCGTCCATAGATTCAGCAAATTCATCAACTTTTTCGCTGCAGTATTGCACTGACGTAGAAACAGATCTCATTTCTTGCATCACAATGTTGCTTACCTCTTTTCTTAGGTCCTGCAGTAGTTTTTTAATGTCGACATCGCCTTCTGTCACCTTGATTTCATCGTCCTCCTCTTCCTCATCGTCGACAGCCGAGACAAAAGACTTGCGGGAGGCATTTTGATTACAATCATTGCACTTCCACTCAAGGCTATCGGCAGCTTTGAGAGCAGCTAATTGCTTTGCACTTAATCCCATACATGTCGCTGTAGCATGCACCACTTTTTGGCAGCGCGAGCATTCAAAGGCTGGGCCTTTTTTATTCACTATTTTATTACAGTTCAAGCACTTTCCCATATTGAGGGTAGTTTGAAAATTTTTTACTTATTTCTGACGAGGTGTTCGCTCTTTGAAGGTTGAACGAGAACTCCAGTTCGTCTCCTGCTGTGGCGCCGATATGGCCGCCGTCGGAGGGTGGCGGCCGAAGCGGCTGGCGATGGGGCTGCTCCATCTGGCCCATCGCAGGGGACCACGAGCGTCGGATGTGGGAAGGCTGGCGTTCCTTGCACTGTGTGGTCCCCGGGGTGGTGTGGCCGTGCTCTTGGTCCCGGCACGGTCGCGAGGGGGAGGGTCATCCTCCCCCCCTGGAGGGGTCCGGAAACGGACGGCCGTGGTGGGGGCGCGGTATGCAAATGTACCCCGCGCTCCCTCCGTTCTAGCGGCAGGATGGACACCGTGGGTTTTAGTCGGTAGTGGACCCTGGCTGCTGTGGGTGTAGTTAGGGTTGGGGGCCATGAGGCCCCCCAGGGAGCGGTGATGCTCGAGCGAGCCCGACAGACTCCGCCTACTTTCCCGGTAGGCGGAAGAGCGTAAATGCATTTTCCCCACGTAAAAAAAAAGAAAAAAAAAAAAAAAGGTACCTATTCACTCGCGACTTGAAGACTCCAGGATTAGAGTTTGCGTGCTAAATCCTAGACAACGTCATCACTTAACATCAGGTGAGACAATTGTCAAACGCAAACTTATAATATGTAAAAAAATAAAATAACAAAAATACACTGATTCAGTTTTGTGGTTCATTGCATAGACGCCATGATGCTATTAATAGTTCATACAATTAAGGGTAGATAGCGACGAAAAAAAGTGTTGTACATCCACCGATTTACAACCACCAGAACACCAGTTCTACTACAAGCGGTCTTTGCGGAAAGCTATTTCAAGCAGTAGATGCCCTACGGTTAACCCGACGACGAAATAAAAAAATGTTTCAAATATATCCTTTTTGGTTGGCGCAGTTGGTAGCACTCTGCCTTCTGAGCCGCTGGTCCCGGGTTCGATTCCCGGACAGGTCAAACATTTGTGTGTATGAACATGTCTGTTTGACCCGTGTCTGGGTGTGTATATGTATATAAGTATGTATATCAGTCATCAGATTACCATAGTACAGGCTCTACCTAGTTTGGGACCTGAAGACCTTGTGTGAATGTTGATAAATAAAAATAAAATAAATAAAATATATTCAGAAAAACAAGGCGTTACCCCCCGCTAGCGTAACGAGATGTTCAGGAATTCGTGTAGGCGCATGTAAGCCTTAAGGGGTAATTTAAAGCCCCAAGCGGTTAGAGTTCAAAGGTTGAGTTGACCCATATCGTAACGTTAACAGGGCTTGTAAAGGTTCCACGTCACAACTACTGAATTTCAGCCAAAGATGTACTTAGACAAGATTTTGTAGAGGGTGTGCTACGCGACTGTGGGGTCACAGATTCATGTATCGTCGCGTCGGTTTATTCTGCTAATTAAGATCAAAGATATTTAACCGACTTCTTTATGTATGAATCATTGTTTTCCGCGCCATATTTGTATGTAGTGGCCACTGAATATTAAAAAAATACCGAATGTATAATCGGTGTTTCATTCTACATTCAATTAATTATTATGTAGCGAGAAATAGTTCATAAGGTAATAGTAGAAACTATTTTTATAGTTTTAATTAAAACCTTGTTGAAAATGATTTCTACTATTAGGGACAATCAATCAACTTTCACCAAGATTTTTTTGAAAATTGAACCGATATCGATAACAATGATATAAGGTAAATGTGAGAGTATAACGCGCTTCTTATTGAATGATTTTATTGGTTTAATAAATCATTCCGTCGTGGGAGTACGATTGAAGTTTGTATTGTTTCGACATCTTATTTTTAAATTGTATCTTCTGTAGCTTTTTGTCATAATTCTTACTTACCAATTGTCACTTACCAGGTTAACTTTGTCATAGAGAATTAATAGAATATGCGTACAGTAGAAATTTAATTCAATTTTTGGCGGTATTTGACGGTCGCCGTTATCGTTTGGTCAGTGACAGCTTCTGGTAACTGAGCCCCTTGTTCTAACCCCGCTAGGGGTAAACGTTAATGTGATAGACTAGGATTTTTATCCGTGGTGTTGGATGTTTGCGTGATGTGATTGTGTGTGTACATGCCTCCCGCGACACAGGGTATCCTGTGTGCGGGAGTTATCAATAATTATCATCATCGGAGTGTTAACAAAAAAATGTTCCAACGATAGCGATACTGGTCAATAGAAAGCGACCAAGTGCGATTTGGACTCGCGCACCAAGGGTTCCGTACGAACCTGTAGGTATAAGCTTAAAATGACTAAATATATATTTATTATTATGATGTAACAAAAAAGTTATGCTTATCGCAATTTTTCCTTTATCTGTGTTATAAGACGTTGCTTCGTACCAAATATCAAGATTCTGAGTTCACGGGAAGTACCCTGTAGGTTTTGATTCCTTAGCGAGTATTGAAAATTTGCAACATAAACTACTGTATCTGTTGATTGAGTTGGGTTACACGTTTGTTTTTTTCACAGCTCCCAGGGACAGTATACCTTAGTATTTAATATGTATGTATAATATATAATTTCAACTTAATACCTCCACCCGCTCCTGAGAAAAAGGGTCTTGGCAGACAGACAGACAGAGCAAAGTGATTCTAAATGGGTTCCATCTTTTGAGGTACGGAACCTTAAAAATGATGAAGTTGACGTTCAAAGTTCGTTGTTGTCAATTCATTAAACGTGACCAAGACGCCTGTATCTCAGATAACTGGTATCTGAGATACAGGCGTCTTGGTCACGTTTAATGAATTGACAACAACACGCGATGACTCTTAGAGTTATTTATTTACCTTGCCATCACTTTTCCAGTATATGAAGAACCCGTACTCGTCCACTTTGAAGAGGCAGTTCTGTTCAAACTCCGTGTTGTCCTTCTCTTCCGTCCATCTGTCGAACACAGCCCCCTGAGAACAACAATTAACAACATTATTTATATTCCCTGTGGAAGTCAATTTGTTTGTAAGAAGTTGCAGCCCGCGGTCAGGGGGCGTCCATAAATTACCTTAGGTACTTTTAGTAATTTTACGACCTCCCCTCACCCTTTGGTGAGATGTCGTGAGATTTTGCTGGGCCCCCTCCCTCCACCAATAATTTCACGTGAGACTTTTGAAAAATATTTCATTATTTACATTAGAAATATATATTTCTATGTAAATAAATGAATACGTGCAAGAATAATCAGGACTTGTATTTATGATTATTAAGAACGTAGTATAGAACCACACAAAAAATATTTTTGCCTACTGTACTGAATAATTAAAATTACCCATAGAAATAAAAAAGTAGGGCCGAATATGGACCTGAAAAGTAGGACGAAATAAAATTTATTAAGTTAAAATATATTACGGGTCGACTATGGCATACAATGCGGGACGAAAGCAGATTTTTTTATGTGGGTCGAACTTCCCCGGGACGAATATGCCATTAATCGTTTTGACCACGTTTTTACGTTGCCCAGCAAAACTATGATAAATCATGCATCATATAAGTGATGTTATTTTTAATCCTCGGAGTACTATATACCGTCATAATATATCCGAAATATCCCAGGTATATAACGACAAAATCATCACAGTGATACTTTACCTATTTGACTTTAGTACTACAAAAATAAAACCGAGTTTTCTATTAAAATAATATTTTTAATTTTAATGAGGTTTTTTGACGTGATAACGTTTTATAAATTGATGAATACCAGCAACACTCATGAAAAATAGTAACGTTCCGCATAATGTTCCACCTGAGTTTTGTATTACATAAAATAATCAAAGTCAAAGTCAGTCAAAGTCAAAGTCATAAATGATTATGACGTTATCACGTAAATCTATCGTCCGTAAACCGACTTTACAGACAACCAATTTTTTTTATTAAAGTATTATTTTTGGATTGATTCCTTTCTTATGCAAACACATTATGGTCCCTGCTAACAAGGTAGCTACGGAACGATGGGGCCGTGATTTCTGCTTTCCCTCCGCGTTGTATTATACATAACGGCATGAACAAAATATAACTATTGAAACGGTTACTAATAACCTATCATTATGTTGGCTTCTCTTAATTAAATTCTCCGATGTAGCACAAAGCTCTGGGGGAAAAACAAATTTGCCCCGAGGACGCTTGCAAACATTAATTAGACAATCATGTTTTCACACACGTGTTTAAATTAATTATAATTAACTACCAGGTTTTGTGTATGAAATCGGTAATGATTGTTTTTATTTATACCGACTTCAAAAAAGGAGGTTAAAAAAAGGTTACTTACTCAATTCTACAGTATGCATACATATTTTTTTTGTGTGTTCGCGAATAACTTTGTCGTTTATGAACCGATTTTCGGGTTATTTCACACTTTTGAGTGTTGAAGTCGGTTCCATTTTTTGGTAAAAATTTTTTTTTCAGCTTTGCTACTCACAGGATTAATTGTTATTGTGTATGTGCATCGATGTCTTCAACCGCAACTATAATATCGTCGAGGTATGCGTAGCACTTTTCAGTTATTGGAGCGTAACTCAAAAATAGCTTGTCTGATTTTGATGAAATTTAAATGGGACCACCACGGAAGTATACTCTATAAAACAAAAACGAACATCAAAATCGGTTTATAAACGACGAAGTTATTCGCGAACAACATAAAAAAAAGAAAAAAGCATATATGCGGTCGAATTGAGTAACCTCATTTTTTTGAACGTTTGAAGTCGGTTATAAATGGAACTGACTTCAACACTCAAAAGTGTGAAAAGACTTGTCGAAGTCGGTACCATACGCACAATATTGTGATGATAGTTACTTTTGTAAACTTAATTGGTACAGGCTTCAACAAGTTATTAACCTTTATAAATGTATGCGATGTTATGCGTTTTAAAATTTTCCCATTGTCATCAGTAACGATGTGGTCGAAGATGTAATCACGCTAGACCTAGAATGTTTACTGGCTCTCAAGGACTACTGCCTACACACTATGAGTTGGTGACAGTTTTTCAAACTTGCGGGTGGTAGCTAGCCAGGCGGGTACTAGAAGTACCCAACCACAATGCTGGGAATTTGATAACGGTGTGACATTCACCGGAAGCTCGAGGCATTGCTGTGGATCGAACCAGCGTCCGTTAGTTTGAGAGCCGACGCTCCCACCGCTGCGCGCTGGACCATCATTGCTTCAACATATATATATGTTATTATCATTAAATTGCCACTCCAGTAATATCGCTTCGTAAATGGCTCATTATCTATAATGAGGCATCGCTGACATGGAAATGCAATCAGATAGCGGATAGCTTTGTGCACGTGTGTAGTGTTAATTACCATAATCAATAAATCACTACACAGTATAAACAAAGTCGCTTTCTCTGTCCCTATATCCCTATGTATGCTTAAATCTTTAAAACTACGCAACGGATTTTGATGAGGTTTTTTTTAATAGATAGAGTGATGGAAGAGGAAGGTTTATATGTATAATAACATCAATTAATTACATAGGCTATATATTTTATACCCGTGCGAAGCCGGAGCGGGCCGCTAGTAATATTATAAAGACGCAAAGTTTGTGAGGTTGTATAGGATAATCTGTGGATCTACTGAACCGATTTTGAAAATTCTTTTACTAATAGAAAGCCACGTTATTTGTGTCATAGGCTACTTTTCAATATCATCATCATCATCATCATAAAAACGAGCGATGCCGCTAGTATAATGAAAAAAAAGGACAATGTGTGTGTCACTAGAAGTTAGAAATGAGTCGCGTTACGATTGAGAGAGTTATATGATGTGGGAACCCTAAATCTCCCGTCAATGAAGAAGGTTACCGTTTTTACATGAAGCGTGTGTTTTTGAAGAGAATAATCTAAATATTTCTCTAGAAAATTCCATGTAATATTCGGGAAGATCCCAGACCATTTTGGAATATTCCAGTATAGTCTCGAATATTGTAGAATATTTTGGTCCCGGTAGATCCCGTGGGATAAATGAGGCAGCGGGCCGTAGTTCACGCGAGTGAAAGCGCGGGATGCAGCTAGTATGTGATATACTGCAATTAACGTATAGTATTGTTTATGAGATGATGATTGTTAATAAGTCTTTTTTACGTACAATAGTTTGTACCTAAGTTAAGTTATATCTCGATAGTCTTCCTAATAACAAATAAATAAGAATAATTAGTAAAACTTATGGCCGTGGTGGTACCGGCCTAGAATAGTACTCCCCCATCTCTTCCCGCGGGTGCCGCGCATAAGAGTCGGCTAAGGGACCACGTACCAGAAGGTGGGCGGCAGCGCCTTCTGATGATTGAAATCATACTGCGCTCGCCAGCCCACCTGCCAAGCGTGGCGAGTATTGGCAAATCCCCCCTATATGGGTGAGGCATATGTCCAGCAGTGGACGTCCTATGGCTGAGATGATGATGAAGCATTGAAACAGTGCCGCAATAACCGGCAGACACCGTTGAGTCTTTTTAAGTAAACAGTACCGGTTGTTCTTAATTTTTGGCTCTTTCAGATTTAATCAGTCTATCGATCAAGAGTTCGGGAGGTGACACTCCTCCCACCTATCCCCTAATACCGAGAACTTCCCGAAAAAAACAACTGTTTCCAAGACAAGTGAACGACGAGGTACCGTTTCTACGAATTACCTAGTGACCCATGTTTACTCAATCTATCATAGGCTTAATTCAATCATGAAAGACATATTAACGAGCAATTCGTTTTCTTCACTGGCGGCTGCCCAACTATAGTTGCGTGGGTCACGAAAAAACCGCTAGAAGCGATTTTATTTCTAGCAAACCAGAAGTCACGTCGTCGCTAGGTTTTATACGTATAGAGTAAGAAATTAAGTAGTAAGTAGAAAAGACGGAAAGAAAGTCGTAAGCTATAGCAATAGTTAAAGCAATATTTTTAGGCGGATGAGTCCCTGGTAAATGTTGATCTGCCATATAAATTGTTGAAATGTCAAAGTGACTCGACCCTTCATTTGAATTGCTTAACGTCAAAGAATAATTTTAAGTTTAAACTAAAATACTAAAATCGTGATACAATCATGGGGGGTAGGAGGGTAAAAATACTTTACGGCCTAATGCTCGAATCGTATATACTCAAAAAGTTTCATAAGAATCAGTCAAGCAATTTCGGAGGAGGTCGGTTACAAACACTGTGACACGAGAGTTTGATATATTAGATTAAATAACATGAATGATACGAAATTACCATTAACCAGAAATCTTCAATTCTCGTGACTTGTTAGCAAACGCTTGGTTTGGCATACCTAGATGTTATAATAATCGAACCAATATCACACCGTGTGCGGTGAACAGACGATGATCAGCAAGTCAAGCGAGGCGGGCGGGGCGGGACTGAAAGCGATACTAGATTATAATAAAACTAGTAGCGCCCCGCGGTAACACCCGCGTGGATTACGGTTTTCCCGTTACCTTAATTATCCCAAGGGAACTATACTTTTGTTATTACTATGTGTTTATCCAGGGTTTAAGCTATCTCCACACCAAATTTCATCGACATTTTTGTAGGCGTTTTAGCGTGAAGAAGTAACAACAAACACATACATGCACACAAACTTTCGCATTTATAATATTAGTAGGATATCCACACCGATCCAATATTAATTGAAATATAGTAGAATCTCACTAATCCGGCACTTCCAGAGCGCCCAATAATCCGGCACCTTTCTCTCCACTCGTCCTCTACTCTCGTTCCGCGCCCGCGCACCAGCATCAGTGCCATCAGTATATAACCTCAAAAATTGACACAATAGCACGTACGTACATATCGATTACCTCTTTCAAAAATTTCAAGTAAAACCAATGATATTATATGTATATATGAGGTAGATGTCGCACAAGCGCGCGGAAACTGAGGCGGCAAAATTAAGTCAATTGTAGTAATTTTCATTATGACGCGTATTTCAAGCGCAAGTCTAAACATATAGCTATCCTTTTCTATATTATTTGTACCGTATTATCTGTCGCAGTAAGCATGTTTATGTCGTAAAGGAACAAAATCTGAGCACCGCGCAGTATGAATAAACGTCATCTTTAGTAAAACATCATTGAGTAAAACGGCAACATAGGACGCTATATTCTTTAGATATAAACCTATGATATTTTCTGTACAATCCAATCATCCGACACACCGTAGTTTGTAATAGTGCCAGATTGTGAGACTCCACTGTATTGCGAAGAGCGAGGAGAAACTTAGCGGAGAGTTTTTTTTTGAGCTTCACAATACTTTTTTGGAATGGAATTTGGAATCATGGTGCTTGATATATCGCAAAAATATTGATAGCTCGTAATAAAACGTACATATCTTAAATATACTGTTGCTAATGCTAACTGCTGTGCGACAGGTTTAAAAACATATGCTCGGTTTATTTCCTCTAGATCTTTTTTACCTAGATACAAACATATTTTAATTAATCATTATCAACACGTACACGTAGAATTGCAGAGTTCCCATGTGAAAGTATTACAAGATAAAAAAGTTCCATCATTAATTACCTCGGCGTAATTCTTAACTTTTATTCTATTATGTGTAGATCATGCAGATTAGTTACATAAAGAAGACAAGTTTATTGCGCATTTATCCACAGCTTATTGGAGTAAGCCTCCCAGACGTGTGAACACAATACAAATCTCCGTTGGAATGTACAGAATTCAAAGATAATTTATTAAGTATCTGCTTTCGATTTAACACAAGATATGAAACAATATAATCTTTCATTTCATTTATTTTCCAAAAATTTCATTTCTATCATAAATAATTTCTGAAGATTGCATGCATGATCGGCCTTTTATTTAAAGGTGAGGTCATCAGGTGAGATAGTGGTGAGATCAAACGCTTGCCTATTCCCAATATAAATAAATAAAAAAATCTTACAGAAATCGAGTTTATATTTTAAAGTTTACAGCTGCGCCCCGCAGTTTTACACTCCCTGTGGTTTGTATAGGAAAAGAAAGTATTTTTTTTTACTATATTGTTCTTTAAGTATGTACTGTTAATCTATCCATGAGAACCTTACGTCTGCAGTGACAAATAAAATAAAATAAAATTAAGTGTGTTCTCAATTTTTGCGCATAGCATGAATTTGGGGATTCATTTCAATTTATATAATAATATATAGATTTTGATAAAATGTTGATTTCACATGAGCTCGGCCCAGCGATACCGCGTTATCAACGGACACGGTTTACATAAAAGCGAGTTCATCGCTAGGTCGCGTGACGTGTTTGTATACAAAACATTTTGATAATGCCTGCTGTGAGTTCTCGTATGTTAATATATGAGTTTTGATAACGTGTCTCGAGATATCTAGTCGGTTTCTATTTCTTTGTTTATTTATATTGTTACGTTCGGAGTACGTAAAAGGTGTTTGCCCTTAGCACATGCTCGCTATGTTTGAAGTATAACATTATTAGTCATCAGTGAAATACCACAGATAAGAACGTTATTCGTAGTAGCATTTATTACAATGTAATATATCATATTTTTATTTTTCGTTATTAAATTTCACGTGTCATAACTTGCAGGTACGTGACGTTTGTAAGATTTTTGTAATACTTTAGATGTAGCGTTTGATTACTATATTACGTGATGGTTAGTAACGATGTGGTCTTAGGTGTAATCATGCTAAGCCTAGCTCACTGTGTCTTAAGGTTTGGTGCCTGAATACACTATATTATGTTGTGTTGTAGCTAGCCAGGTGGGTACTCAAAAGTACTCTACCACTATAATGGGAATTTATTAACAGTTTGTTACCTTCATCGGAAGCTCCCACCGTTAGGCTAATATACCATACCCTGTTCATATGTTTGTTTAGAAATGATAAACTCGAGATTAAACAGAATGTTACAGAATGCTATTAATTAAGGATTAACGTACGCAATATGTAATAAACAGCTTGTAAAAATGGCTCTTCCCCATTTATTTTACTTTTATTTTATAATTATAGCTGTAAGGTTATATTAAGCTTAAGCTAAATCCCTTAAGCTCCCTAAAGGCTCCTTAAGCTAAATTAAGCTTAAGGCTATATATAAGCTATAGCTTTTATTTTATAATTGTAGCTGTTAGGGTGGCCCCTAATAAAATAAAATAACTTATTTTTGAAACAAAACTACAACTGTAGTTTAAAAATTATAAATAATAGACTTAAACGTAGAACATTTACAATTATACAAATTAACTAGAATAGAAATTCGTATGAAAAATATTTTTTCAAATCTTTTACATACAACATAAAACGAAGTTATGCCGAACTTATACAAACCGAATTGATAACCTCCTCCTTTTTTATGAAAGTCAATTAAACAATATTGATTCAGAAAACAGCTCAAATTATGTAACCCAATGCGTAATCAGAAATAAAAGTTTATTGTGCCGTTTGAAGTAACAATAATAAAATCACAGCCTGTGAGAAACGCTTCCCGCTGACAGCGGAGCCGCACCCCACCCCGACTGCGCGACGAGAAATCCGCTTGGATAAGCACGTTGCCTTGCGACATGTCAAAGATGATTACACTTGCGTATGAAGTGTTATTTGACGTAAGACTTCCATTAAGTATTTATTGAGAAACGACATCCAACTGAAAGCTTTCGAAAGCTTTCATTATAACGAAAGAATGAATAATCGTTCATTTGCCACAAATATTCTTAAGTAATATGGTAACAATAGTGGGCATAAGATTAACAATTACAACGAGTGTTGGTATAGGGATCGATGGGACCTTGGAGAAGGACTTTGGCAACTTTTTATCCCGTAAAAAGTATCGTTCGGCGAACCGCGTCGCGCAGCTAGTCAGAAATTAAACTTTACTTTGTTTTGGAGGATCTAGGAACAATGGTAAAATGATTGTCTGTGAAAAATTTCCCGCTGACAGAGAAGCCGCACCCCAACCCGACAGCGGGGCGACAAATCCGCTTGGATAAGCACGTTACCTTTACCTTCAACTTGCGACATGTCAAAGACGATTACACTTGCGTATGAAACGTGTTATTTGACGTGAGATTTCCATTATTTCTTGAGATAGGACAACCAAGTGAAAGCTTTCGGAAGGTATGAATATATAATCGTAGGCAGCTAAGTTTACTCCAGGCTATTTTATCTACATTATTATAATAAAGAGGAAAGAATTGTATTCTTGTGTGTTTGTTACGAAGAAACTCAGAAACTACTACACCGGTTTTAAAAACTCTTTCACCATTGGACGCCACATTATCCCTGCCTAGTACAGTATAACAAAAAAGGAAAGTAAATACTTTGAAAACCACTTTGTATATTTTTAATTAAACAGACACGTAGAGCTTCAGCTTAACTTGTAGTACAGACGAGAATGACCCAACAAATAAGCTCCTGAGGTATTAAAGCTTTCTCCCCCACCCAGTCTCGGAGCGGGCAGATGCTCATCGCGTGATGTCAGGCGACTGTGACGACACAGCCAATCAGCAACTACTGGTCTGTCATTAATCCAGTGCGTGGTGGTGCTAACTTTTAAATGGACTGGATCGGCGATGGCAGGCTGAGCGCGGTTGGCATGGCTGACACGGCCGGCACGGCAGGTACGGCTGGCATAGCTGGCTTGGCTGGCATGGCATGGCTTGGCTTTGGCATGGCTAGATGGCAGTCAGATTGTTACAATAGGCTATATATTATACTAAAATTTGCAATGGAACTCTACTAAAACTTCAATAATATAATTCAAGGTGTAAAAAAGCCAAAAAATCCTAACATAGTATACGCCACGAAAACTATCGATGATAGAACAAAAAGATGTTTTTTTTAACGAACATGTCAATATCTACAAAAAATACTCCGCGGCACCATAATTGGTAAAGTTAACTTTTTGTGGACGTTGATCATCTAAAAAATAAATAAATACGATGTACATTATATACTAAGTCTGGTATTCTAACGATTCTACGTGTAGATAATAATCCTAATATTCAACATTTTAAAGTTTGTATGCTTAGATGTTTGGTGGTCAATCATGAAATTTGGCACAGAGATAGATTCTATACAGAAATAGCACATTTAAAAAAAAATACCGTTCCCATAGGATTGCTGAGGTAACTGAAAAAGCGTACGTAATCAGCGCGAGTAAAACTGAAGGGTGCCCGCTAGTGTTTTATTTTACTAATATTATAAAGACGAAAGTTTGTGTATTTGTGTATGTTGGTTACTTCTTCTGCACGCTCGAAGGGCTGGACGGAATTAAACATAGGGTACTTTTCATCATCATCACCATCGTCATCAATCATCACCACGCGGGTAAAACCGTGGGCCGGAGCTAGTAAGGCATTATATGTAATACATTATTCAGTACTAGGCGAACCGCGACCGCGTCCGCGAGCACCCCGTATTCTCCTTGAAAAAGACCACCGAATGTAGTTCAAACTGTAGTCGGAACCCTCTGACTTATGACGTGAGTAATTCCCGTGTTTTATACATTCATAATATATTATTAACAGGTATTTTCTAGGCAGGCGTGCTACATCGTAGACCGCATCATCACTTAACGTCAGGTGAGATAGTGGTCAAACGCTTGCCTATTCCCAAAAAGAAAAAAGAAAATAGTTACCTGCAGCAGTGCCTCTGGGACAGGAATCTGCCAATCGAACTCGTAACGTTTTGTCATGTTGTTTGCTTTCTAAACACCTCCCGTCAAGTCACTGGTCTGTTCAGGCGGACATCCTGTGGATCCTGTGGACAAAGAAAAAATGTGATAAATTGTATATGTAATAAGGGACATTTATTGCGTTGTCCGCTGCGCTGCGGACCGGCCACTGAGAGGCGGGGCGAGCATGGCATGATCTATTTGACCACTATCTCACTTGATGGTCAGTGACGATGTGGTCGAAGATGTCATCACGCTAGACCCAGAATGCTCTTAAGGACTGCTGCCTGAACAAACTATGTGTTTGCGGAGAGTTTTTCTAACTTGAGGGTGGTGGAGCCAGGCGGGTACTCGAAAGTACCCTACTACTATGCTGGGAATTTGATAACTTCATCGGAAGCTCAAGCTGTCGTTGGGGATCGAACCAGCGTCTGTCAGTTTGACAGCTGACGCTCCCTCCGCTGAGATATCATCGCTTCAAGATCATATTTCCCTGCATATCATATATATTTATGGACAACCGTTACCACTCCTGGGACATTAGACTTCCTCTCCGAAAGACAAGTATTGAACATAATCCAGTAAGTCCACGCATATGATGGCCCCCACCGTCTACAACAAGCTACCTGAGCAAACCGCGGCGCGCCGTCCTTAAGTAGCTTTAAGTTGCGACTCAAGCGCTGGCTTATCGGGCAATCGTTCTACAGTTATAAAGAATTTAGTGACTCTGCTATTAACTCACATAATTATGTTATGTTATGCAACTATGCAAGTGATAGTAGTAATTTGTTTATACATTAAGTATATTATATACTAATTATAGCATATCTCAATGATATTATTTGACGTGTAATGACTATTACCAATAAATTAGGTTTGAGTTTGAGTTAATCCGTTATTTGCCAAAGCGAGTTGGACGATACTGGGTGGCCAGCCCAATGTTCAAGTTTTCAGACTGTCCGATACTTTTGACATTGCTTTACTACCCCGAGCGTTCTCTATGAAGCGCGAAAGCCAGTGGGCCGAGACAAACTGCATCGCTTCATAGCGATTCACTTCCTCTCGCCGTTGTATGTTCGTTCTCGTTGTTCATGTGATATATCCAATTACTATCAAACCTGTTGACTAAAGGTACACCTTCCCCTACGGCGAAAATGATTGGCGCAAATCGAGCGCTTTGATGTCTTTCGTCCCATCCTGTTCTGGTATCGGTAGTTTTATATCACTCTACCTCGTTTCCTTACCCTATTTTATCGCTCGCTTCGCAACGTAAACGAACATTCAACGGCTAGAGACAGAGAATCGCTATGTAGCGATGCATTTTGTCTAGACGCCCAGTTAAGTACTTACTGTGTTTACTAACATATATAATTTATTTATTATTATTTACTTAACAAATTGGTTATTTTGCCTAAATACATAAATTTTCATTTCATTAGATTTGAAAGCGTCCAGTGGAAAATGCCACTCACGGTTACCCCTCCAAAGCGTGACCCCAGCGAATGGCCATCGTCACTCTTATCATCATATATGAACAAACACAATAAAGCGTTCTTGTATGTATACATTCATAAACAAACCATCAAATCGTGTAGGATTAGGGTCTGCCTAAGGGATATTAAAAGGCAAATTGCTCGTAAAGCCCACTTCAATCAGAGGTTTATTAAATTTCCTTCAAAGAAAAATGATTCTTATATACCTTAGAGCTGACGGAAAAAAATGCTTCTTTGTTTTTATTTTTTACTTGCTAGTAGAATATACCTTGATCAGGGGGTCAATTCTTCTATTTTACAAAAGTAAACGTTCAGTTCCGTTTTAGCTACAGTTCGATCGAAGTTGTAATTCGATCATAACCCAAAAAGCCATTCTCTTATTTCTTTAAACAAACCTAAACTTAATAGAAACTGAAACGTAGTCGAACCATAGTTGAAGCGCAGCGTGTTTGAAATGCGTGTTACCCTACAAAAACTAATTTCTACCAGTGCTGCCACACAATATCATGGCGAAAAGTACAGTTTTAAACAAATGTGATTTCGTTCAATTAAACGGTATAAATATCTATATCTATCTAATACTTATCACAAAAACTTAGTTTTTCTGTATTTTTAACTAAAACCACCGAAAATAAGGTGGTTAGATGCAATATTAGTAAAATGCGAAAGAATTAGACAATTAAGCGGCTGATTTAAAAAAAAAAAAAAAGTGAGTTGCATGTCAATGATGTCATATCAGTATAATGTAAACTTAACGCGGGAAGTTTCAAAGTACTAGTGAACTTTGAATATTATTTGCTCAATATAAATTGAGTGAAACGTAGTGCGGACACACTGGGCGCTTGTGGGATCAAGTGTCAGAGTTGCTTAATGCTGAAGGCGCATATAGATCATCTATAGAATGGTCAAAGCTAATGTTGATAATGTAAACAAAACGATACGTTAGGAATAATTTGCTTATATTTCAATTTTGGGTCATTGGTTACATTTTTGAACATTGTTACATCAAAACATAATCGAGTCATGCTACGTAGGTACATATTTGATAGAGAATAATGTTCACTTATAAGTTCAAGTATACAATATACAATGAATAGTTAATAATAACTTTATATACCTATAAAATAAGTAGACAACTATTATTTAATAGTAATTAGCTTAATAGGTAGTTATAAATGTAGTGCGAAACAAAACCCTAGAAATGCAAAAACAATTGAGGAGCACAGGGGGTGGAGCTAGCCATACATTGCAATTAACACCACTTGAAGACAGAGTAACTTCACTATTAGGAAGGGATATAGGGAATTATATGGTCTGATGGTTATTAGTAAAATGTGTCAAAACTAAGTAGTAAGTGGAAATAAACATTTTCTATTAATTTTCTCTTCTTTCTATCCACAAACGTTGCACTAGTCTTTATTGGTAATCCCGACCTTGTTGTAATGGTTTATTACAATGCTGCCCTCTTCGATTCACTCAGGCTAAGCGGGCAGCATCAATGCGGGCATCTCCGACTCTTTCTTCTCGTTCTCTCTCTAGTAATGCAAGCTCGTCTTCACTGCAATCTGCAATCAAAACACCTGGCATTACAAACTTTCTGTAGAATCTGCAAATCACATTTAAGCTTATGACTCAACATCATGCTAGGTAATAGGAAATATTATGTAATAAACTGATATATGATATGTACTCATTATCTATAGATATTACAAACCGTCTTTTAACATCATCACGTTCTTCTTGGCAGCTGGGAAACCTCACATTTTTTTCTTTTCTCAGCTATGTGCGTCCACTGTTGGACGTATGCCTCCCCCATATAGGGGGGATTTGCCAATACTCGCCACGCTTGGCAGGCGGGTTGGCGAGCGCAGTATGATTTCCGATCCTCAGAAGGCGCTGCTGCCCACCTCCTGGTACGTGATCCCTTAGCCGACTCTTACGGCACCCGCGGGAAGAGATGGGGGAGTACTATTCTAGGCCGGTACCACCACGGCACATACTTAACCTCACATACTTTCCGAAAATATTCGGAAGGTTTAAAACGTCAGTGACTTGCTTGATGGCCCGAGACACAGAAAGTTGTGATACAGCATGGCACCTTGACTGTCCAACTAGTGTCTGGTATGAGCCACTTGCATAAAAAGCCAGTGCCACCAAAATCTAAAAATATTGAATTAATTTACCATTAATATATTAGGTTATGGTTAGAGGTCACTTTACAAAAATACGATTCGATAAAGTGGTGCTTACCTTTGTCTCTGTATTAATACCATCCGAACGAAGAGACATGGGCATAAATGGGCTAATCTCTTCAATAAAAGACATTGCTTGGCTTTTAGAAAGTCTGTAGGTTTTCTGATACTCCGCTCAGTCAATTCAAACGCACAATTGTTGAGTCTTGACGACAAATTCCTCGCTCTCACTCTACCGACATCAACTGCATGAGCTATTTCGAGAAAATCCATGTAGAACATCATTTTATATGAAAAATATTACTAACAATTGCGCTTCGATCGTAAAAAAGTAACAAACTCACAACTATTGTTCAGACGCTAATTTTGACAGATATAACGCTTGGGTTGAGTTTCGTTTCGATTCAGTTTAGGTCGAACTTTTAGTGGAATAGAGATACCGTCGCGTTGAACTTCGATCACAAATAGCAGAATGTAAATATTAGAAGTCTGAGTCGATCGTTAACTTAAACCAAAACGAAACGTAAGTTGGATCGTTATCAATTAGTAGAATAGAAAAACAGCTAAACGTTGTGGTTTAGCTTCGATTCGATTGTGGTTAGCTCATTTATTTGTTAAGAGAATTGCCCCACAGGTCTTCGGTAGACAATTGAAAAGGACTTAAATTAACTTTAAGCAAGCATTTCCTTAATAAGCATTCGTGGAATATGATTATTTAAATGTGTTCAAATGCACGTACAAGAATTATGATTTTTTTTTCAGAATTTTCTTTGTTTGCGATAGGTGGACAGTTACAAATGTATTAGGTGCTAATGATAAAATACATTTATAAAGGCATATTTATTTCTGTATATAAAGTGACAATTGTGTATTTTAGATTTTTGCTTGTGCTTTAATTAAATAAATAAAATATTATTCAAAATTATTCCTATTTATTTGTTAAATTAAGGGAAAATTCCACTACGAGCGCATAATAATTGTTCGTGACGGCCAAATTATAATATAATAATAAATATAATAAAATAATATAGTGAAATAGTAATAAAGTAAAAGTGGTAAAAAATAATAAACAAACATGATTTATCACCAGTAATATTAATAAATGCTTTAGCACACCGCAAAGTGTCAGAAATATAGGAATTATTGTTAGGGTCACAACCCTCAATGATCGGATTATTCGTTACCACTTATCCCACGACAAACATACTTTTATTGTGATAAAAAGTAGCATGGTACCATCTATGGCTATACCAAAATTCATCGAAATTGGTTAAGCGAGTTAGGCATGAACCGACAAACAGATTTGCTTTGACATTTATAATATTAGTTTGGAAGTGTGGATAATGCAGCTACCATCATCACGCGTCATCAACTTAGGTCAAAAATCTAACAAAATAGCAATCTCAAAAAAATTATGAGACGCCCATAAAGCCGCGGGTAAAGTGTTGTGGTAGCTATAGGCAATGTAGCCAACACCACAGCGTCATAAAACAGGTATAATGAAAAGAACCGTTATTACAATAGCAAAAGATTCACTAGCGCAACCGCACTAGCGTGGGTGGGCCTTTATAGCATGAAACGAGAAACATATAATTCGGCGATTTGGATGCGTGTCCATGGACACATTTAGATCACACTTATCCAAGAATTTATTTATTCATGTCGGCGCGGAGTTATAGAACTTTAGAATGTTCGCAAATAGAATTTATGGAGTCTATTCTCGCTTCCACATAATTTCATTGTATACTGCCCATAATTTTGTTACCTATAGAAGTATAGACTAACAAGTATTGTTAAAATTATTACGCACTAGCTGCGCCCCGCGGTTTTACGCGCGGTGAAATAGTAAGTGGTATTGACGACTTTTGTGTTTTCCCGTCATCCCACAGGAACAGGCAATACTTTCAGGATAAAAGCCTATATGTTATTCCAGGGTATAAGCAATCTTCATTCCAAATCTCATGCGAATCTGTTAAGCCATTTCAACGTGAAAGAGTAACAAATATACAAACAACAAACAAACTTTTTGTGGTTTTAGTATGAATGTCGAGTCTCAGTTCAGAGGTCACAGAACGGATCACTATCGATAATGTAGTGCTGTCGTATCTCAGCGTAAAACCATGGAACGCAGCTCAGCAACTCAGCTTTAAGTGGGCAGTTCAAAAAAATACATAGTAAAATGAAAAAGACGTGTGGCACTTGGGGACTCCGCGGTAAAGCTATTGCATAGCATTTTTTATCAACTTTTCCATTTAATATATTACTTATACAGTAACGCCGATACAACCACTGCCACCTAGAGGCGAGTTGCTGAACTAAACAGACAAGCGTGATATTTCAAAAGTCATTAAAAGTTCGGCTTTTCATCGATAGATGGCAAAACTAAAAAGTATCACCGCTGTGCCGGTCGGAGTGGGGGGTGTTAGGTTATTTTCGTTACGGAATTTCTGGATTCGGTCTTCACGCTCAAGTTTATATAAAACTTTTTAAAAAAATTACCCGTTAAACTTCTGCCTTCAGCATTCGGGCAAAGCAGAAGCTTTCAAACATTTGTCTTGCGGAAGGTCGAAAAATGATTGTATTAGAAATCCCCCTCTCTGTGGAGATCCATACACTTCTTCACTCCTTTCACTAATTTACCCGATAGAATCTTTTATTTTATATTAGGTTTTATATTTTTTATTAGAACAGTCGCCGTGGCGCAGTGGTACGTGTTAGTGACATGACTTCTATGTCTCCGGGACCCTGGGTTCGATTCCCGGCAGGGGCAAACATTTGTGCGCCGAATGTAAATTTTATAGATTGTAGGTTATCGTATCTTAACTCATCCCTATAGATTAAATATTATCAAAAACCCCCACGTTTCAATGTCTTGCTATGTGTATAAGAGGCCAATTAGTGAAGATTTACTCACAGACCTATCGTAAATGGATCCCCTTATCTACAGGTCAATGGCCCGAGGTCGTTCAGCTTGTAGGGTGACTAAGGAATAGTATTTAAACTTTGTGAAGTGGAAAAAAGCGACTAGACCGTGAAGGGATAATGGCTAAAGTTTGAAAATAATTCTTCCGGTTGCCAGTTCTCGAGTTTTACTTTTTTAGAAAAAGTTTACTAATTTTATAATAATAAATAAATAATAAATTTATTGGTGCTTAAAATGATTTAAATAATGGAATTGTTTCCAAGTGCAAATAGCCACACCAATAGGATTCCCTGTCTCGGTATGACTATTTTCTCTTCCCATTTGCCTACTTCGTGCTAACTAATAAAATCAATGATATGAAACGATAATAAATTATTGTATATATGTAATTCTGGACGTACAATGAAATTTTCATAGTCCGCTCGTGTGAAATCGGGTGTTGAACTAGTCACGTTTACATTTCTGGGCGTTCATTCAAGTTACTCAATACGTTGGATATTCGATTTCATTCGACGTATTTTGACAATTGGAATTTTCTGTTACATTTACGAAACATTCGTTAAATATAAACTAACATTTATTAAATATCCACGTATAAAAAGTCTTTAACACCAAAATATTACTGGTCACACTATCACTAGTCAGACCTATTACCGTCCCGACCCTGGAATTGTTTTCCAATTACTTAACAAACCAAACCCCTCTCTTGAACTCACGTACAATATTGAGCAATATTGGTTTAACCAAATTCTATTAATTTTATTGATATTAACGTTTCTCTATTAGTTTAGGATATTGTATTGCCATCCTAAACGTAGTATAGGTACTTTTACTTAATCTATCATTGATATAGAACTCTGTAGTTTTCATAGTTCTAAAAAGCTCGTAGTGTTTTTATTAGAATGCTGACAAAGTAATGATATGATGAGATTTTGCCACCAATTTGTGACAGCTTATGTGATGGTTTCCACTGGAAATCTCATCTAGGTTAAATTTAGTTACAGAGATAGATGGAACATTGGAGAAAGACATTCTACTTTTTGCGCTGGAAAATTTATGGTTATGTGGTATAACCGAGATAACGGGTAAAATGCAGTCAACGCGGGTAAAACTGCGGGGCGCAGCTAGTCAATAATAATCTAAAAAGGATACTTAAAATCTTTCACACATTGTCATAGATCCCATAAACCGATAATCCATCTTAGCAAACTTACTCAATAAGAGGCAGAGGCTGTGGAGTTTAATGCATAGTTTTTGGCAGCCGTGTGATTACGACGGGAAAGCTTATTCGTAGCGGGTGATGGGTCGGCGTCGGGTCAATGACCTTCGCGGCGATGTTCGATTGGATTATTTATTGGTTAACCCTTGTACTGCAAAATTGGAGTACTTACCTATTAAAGATATGATTTTAAATCCGAAAGTGAGTTTTGTACGTGTGATGTTGATTGTTGGTTTTGTCTGGCTTTGCTACAGACCTAAATAGGTGTCTGTAAAACCTAAACCCTTAAGACTGTTTTATACCTATTACTTCTTAGAGCAATTAGTAAAACTTCTGATGCTAGGCTAATTTAACATTTTTATTTGTGGACCCTCACAAACTTTTTGATAAAACTGTATTTATTGAGACAGTGTTCCTTAAGTCAGCTAAAGACAATTTAGCAACCTAACAATTAGTACAATTCCAAGGAGTTTGGTTTCACCAATTGTCAATTGGTCATTATGGAGAGAAATAAAGAAGCGATGATATATATCTATTGATATATATATATTTATAATTTATATATATTATTAATGCCGTGGTGGTACCGGCCTAGAATAGTACTCCCCCATCACTTCCCGTGGGTGCCGTAAGAATCGGCTAAGGGACCACGTACCAGAAGGTGGGCAGCAGCGCCTTCTGAGGATTGGAAATCATACTGCGCTCGCCAACTCGCCTGCCAAGCGTGGCGAGAATTGGCAAATCCCTCCTATATGGTGGAGGCATATGTCCAGCAGTGGATGTCTAATTGCTGCGAAGAAGAAGAAGAAGATATATTTATATATACCCATTTTACATTATTTCACACCTTCCATTACACACCAAAACCGGAAGCAACACTCATTTTGAAATATAAGAGAAAATGTAACTCTTCTCTATGAAAATTCCACGTTAGAATCTATCCTATTCTTAATCAACTTCAAAAAAGTAGGTTTGGAAGAAGACTGGTTCATTTATTTCATTTGAAAACTTTTATTTTTGAGAAAAGGCAAGCGATTCACCACTATTTCATCTGATGTTAAGTGATTATGCGGTCTACGATGTAGCACACCTGCCTAGAAGATACCTATTTACTCATGACTTCAAGACACCCAGACTGTATTCATGCGGAAACACTGATTTAGGCAATGAATTCCACTCGTTAGCTATACGCACTATGAATGTAGAAGCAAAACACTTCGCGCGACAAGTTGGAACGTCGTCGACGATGTATGGATGTCGCGTTGCGGTCCGTCTAGTCGTTCTTAGATGGTGCTGCTTCTCATGTGGACCCATTTTCATATGATCAAGAACTGACCAGTAGTTTTTTAGTTATTCTTAAACGATAATGTTCTCATTATTTCAAAAAATTATTAAAAATGGTCCACGGATGAGTAGTCACTTTGTATAGTTCTTTTAACATAATACATGAATGCGAGAGTTAAGCAAGGACTTATTGTAATCAGTAGCACGTGCGAGTTCGAAGTACTTCGAGATTGCACAGTAATTTGAGTATATTCTGTAACTTTGAATCACTACCAGTTCTAGGGTTAACTGTAGGTCAGCTCTGACAAAACAAGAAGCTTTTATGTAATAAACGGTTTTTTGTTTTATTTTGGCTCCGGATTTCATGCGCATTTAGCTAGGGTCAAGTATTTTAATATTCAAGTTTAGTAGGATCAAGTTATGGGCATGAGTTCAAAGGTTAGACCGAAACTCACTCGCCGCGCTTTCCCAACGTTTCAGTAAAGTAGTGTGGATGTGTGGAATCTTTACTTGGATGATACAGGCCTATATTTTATAACTAATCAGCATTGCAATTTAACTAGGCAATGATGTTAGCATTCTGGGCACGCTGCCGGCCGATAGCGTGTTAACCTTTGAGTTATCTATAGATAGGCAATAGCTAGTTGCTTAAATGGTATTGTAACATTTGTAGCATTGTAATTAGGTATTAGTATTTTATTTAAATAAAGGCACAGGCTCATCCTACTCCTACTAATATTATAAATGCGAAAGTTTGTGTATGTGTGTGTATATTTGCTACGCTCAAACGGCTACACTGGTTTCGATGAAATTTGGTACAGAAATAGCTTTTGCTGGATTAACACATAGGCTTATTTTTATCATCACCGTTTTCCATTACCACAACCGCGGGGCACACTTAGTCTAAAATCAACTTAATATCACTTATCTCTCTCAATCGTCAGTTCATTTCGATTTCAGAGCCTCACCGCAAGCACTTTATACTTTTCCAACTCGACACGTGGTCGGAAACTTAATCCCACAAGAAGTTTTAAGTTCCCCAATGTTGGTAATGGATTGTTGCCAGTACTGGGAGAGTTATTGGACGACACATATTGAGCAAGGAGTGTGCTAGATTTGTTATATAACAAATAAAAAAACGAAATACATTTTTTTTTCACTCTTCAGTGACCTTTGCTTCTCACGGGGTCAATTAAATTGTCATTCACCCTCAATAAGGAAGTCATCTAGATATACGTTACACTTTTCAGTTATTGGACTGTAAGTCAAAAACCGCTTGACCGATTTTGATAAAATTTAAATGGTACTGCCTCGAAAGTATACTCTATCAAACAAAAAAGAATTATCATAATCGGTACGTAAATGATGAAGTTATCAGCCAGCACACATAAAAAATATTTATACGGTCGAATAGACAAACCTCCTCCTTTTTTTAAGTCAGTTAAAAATCAAGGAGCTTCTGATAAGGATAATAGGACAGTTTAAATTATTGCGTTCTCAACGGTCCTTGATAAATGTGCAATGTTTCTAAGTAATCCAATGTTTTGAAGGATGAAAATCACTTTTTTAAGATTCCGTTACATAGATACACGCGACACTAAAGTAAGTGTAAAAAAATATAAATGATGTATATTTTTGGCATATCAATGTTGTCATGTAAAAGATCAATGACAGAATTGATATATTTCACCTAATTATCTGCACTTTTTGATACCTCTCGAAAAAAACGTAGTTATCCCAGAGGGCTCGTTTATATTTTGGGTATCTAAGTATACTATGTGTTGTAGAGACTAAAGAATCTCTGGACGAAATTTCACTCGAACCGTTAAGCTATTGTACTGTATTGTGATGAGTGGTCACAACCATAATAAAATAAACGAACTCTTGTATTTATAACATGAACGGTAGGCCGTAGTCGGGTGGAGCGCGGGCCGCTTATATGAACCGTAGGCCGTAGTCGGATGGAGTGGAGCGCGGGCCGCTTATATGAACGGTAGGCCGTAGTCGGGTGGAGCGCGGGCCGCTTATATGAACCGTAGGCCGTAGTCGGATGGAGTGGAGCGCGGGCCGCTTATATGAACGGTAGGTCGTAGTCGGATGGAGTGGAGCGCGGGCCGTTTATATGAACCGTAGGCCGTAGTCGGATGGAGTGGAGCGCGGGCCGCTTATATGAACGGTAGGCCGTAGTCGGGTGGAGCGCGGGCCGCTTATATGAACCGTAGGCCGTAGTCGGATGGAGTGGAGCGCGGGCCGCTTATATGAACGGTAGGTCGTAGTCGGATGGAGTGGAGCGCGGGCCGCTTATATGAACGGTAGGCCGTAGTCGGGTGGAGCGCGGGCCGCTTATATGAACGGTAGGTCGTAGTCGGATGGAGTGGAGCGCGGGCCGCTTATATGAACGGTAGGCCGTAGTCGGGTGGAGCGCGGGCCGCTTATATGAACCGTAGGCCGTAGTCGGATGGAGTGGAGCGCGGGCCGCTTATATGAACGAGGCCGTAGTCGGGTGGAGCGCGGGCCGCTTATATGAACCGTAGGCCGTAGTCGGATGGAGTGGAGCGCGGGCCGCTTATATGAACGGTAGGCCGTAGTCGGGTGGAGCGCGGGCCGCTTATATGAATGGTAGTCCGTAGTCGGCTGGAGCGCGGGCCGTAAGCGGTTGATTATTGGATTCCATTGCATGTTAAAATTGGTTATCTCCTACCTCTACTTTGCTAAAGTAAGAAGAAAGTAAATGTCTAAAAAAAAAGTCTTAATTAAATAAATCTTAAAAGTTCCAAGATTTGAAATTGCATATTTACAAGTTACATAACTGTAAAAAAGAACATGATATACATAGAAGTATATATCCAATCACAGTTTTAATGGGTCCGCGTGAGAAGCCACAGAACACAAAGGCGCCAATCACGCGCCGCGTCACGCTGTCGACAACGTGCTTAAAACTTTTCCGTGCATAATGTGTACTTGTGGTAATTTTTATTTACTTTGATTTGCGTAAAGCACGTGTTAAAACACTCATTTTGAAATCAGAATCCGATGAGCTCGTTTTATGTACATTTTAAATAAAATGTAAATGTAAATTCCACTCGACAAAACAAGTGAAGATATCCTTTTTTACATCGCCTTTTTATGTTTCTCTTTCTGCGGCCAGCATTTTTTATCATTGATGATGGAAACTATTTAGTTCAAGTCTACGCTAATTAGTAATAACGAACAACATTTAATGAAGACGAGAGGGCAGAATAATTTACATAAAAGTTTATACTATGACTACTAACACTTTACTAATTTGAAATTAAAAACGTTTAGTCAACAACAGATAACCGAATACCAATAATGGCATCAAGGGGTTGTATATTTTGATTTGTTAACTTCATAACTATGTTTTTTTTGTTTTATTCAACTAAAATACTAATAAATAATTACAATACTACAACTACTACAAAAACATTTGAGCAATCCTTAAAGCTATTGTCAGCCTATAGATAACTCAAGTGCTCTAACGCGCAACCAGTTGGCAGCCAGAATGTGCCAGTGCCCAGAATGCAAGCAGCATTGCCACGTTGAATTGCAATGCTGATCCTTTGAGCCAAATATGTGCCAGCGTTTTGGCTTTTAAGATTTTTTTCATTGATTCTTGATTTTTGTATGATATATGTGATTATGATGTCCTAACAAGATCGGTCCAGTACTACCTACCGATCTGAAGTGATGCATTTAAAATTAAAGAAAGTTTCTTCTTATCGGTTTATAAATGACGGAGAGCTATGATAGGAAACATTAAATGATACAACCAAGATCAGAATTAGTAAAAAGTCGGAAAAAAATGTGAAGATCATTAATAGAAAAAAAAAAAAAAATTGGTTGTCTGTAAAGTCGGTTTACGGACGATAGATTTACGTGATAACGTCATAATCATTTATGACTTTGACTTTGACTGACTTTGACTTTGATTATTTTATGTAATACAAAACTCAGGTGGAACGTTACGCGGAACGTTACTATTTTTCATGAGTGTTGCTGGTATTCATCAATTTATAAAACGTTATCACGTCAAAAAATTGGTTGTCTGTAAAGTCGGTTTACGGACGATAGATTTACGTGATAACCTCATAATCATTTATGACTTTGACTTCGACTTCGACTTTGACTTTGATTATTTTATGTAATACAAAACTCAGGTGAAACGTTACGCGGAACGTTACTATTTTTCATGAGTGTTGCTGGTATTCATCAATTTATAAAACGTTATCACGTCAAAAACGCGTACAAACATTTTTAGTTATTATCTGTCTGCTTACATGTACACATGCACATTACATGTAACACTAATATAATATAGATAATTAATTAACGTACAAATGTTTGATGTTTCTTACGCAATCATACGCTAGAATTTGGGTGAAATTTGGCACAGAGCTTATAGTATGGACAAGGCTAGTTCAATTACGAAAAACGTAAGTACGTTTGTCGTGAGAAAAATGAGTGAACGGGAAAGCCGCAGTCGACGTGGGTAAAACCACGGGGCGTAGCTAGTAAAATAATGTACGTTTTATTGAGTTTTTGACCAGTAGATTAAGCTTAGGCGTATAAGCTTAGTCTTCTGCCAAAGTTCAATCTATTTTGTTTGTTAATTGTTTTGTTGAACAAGATGCTAGTTATGATCGGTTATATTTATTCTCAGGCGGAATAAATCGCGGGCTCAAGATATTTTAAACGTTCTTCAAATCAATATTATCAAAGAACAAGCTAGAACTCACGTGATGTTTCCTGGTATATTACTCTTACTTTTTACTCTTGTACTCAGTTTGAATGTCAATCAATGATGTTTAACTAAAGATGACGTATATTCATACTGCGCGGTACTCAGATTTTGTTCCTTTACGACATAAACATGCATACTGCGACAGATAATACGGTACAAATAATATAGAAAAGGATAGCTATATGTTTATACTTGCGCTTGAAATACGCGTAGTAATCAAAATTACTACAATTGACTTAATTTTGCCGCCTCAGTTTCCGCCCGCTTGTGCGACATCTACCTCATATAAACATATAATATCATTGATGTCAATCCAATTCTAATCCGAATCAGTTCCGATATCATTCAACGTCATTGTGTTTTTATGTCAAATTCCATCGAACTAGATTCCAATCGAAAAAAAAAAAAAAAAAAAAAAAAAAAAAAAATCCAATCAATGGGGGAGGCCTTTGTCCAGCAGTGGACGTCCTATGGCTGAGATGATGATGAGATTCCAATCGTGCGCTAGTGTTACGTTTAGGAGGATCAATCGATCGAAATTACATTTCACGATCAGAATCGAGTGTCAAGAGTAAGCCCGCAATTTCGAACTGATATGGAGTTTTTCATCAGTTAGTTAAGGAGTTATAATCAGGCCAGGGGCGCTAGCCTTAGCACGTAACTGAGTGAGTCCTAGCCGGTTCTTAGATTATAATAATAGACGAAATTCGCGATAGTTTTCAGACTCAAATTCTTCATTTCTCACTAAAAAGTATTCAAATTTAATAAGGCAACTTATCTTCTATCTGGGGAGGAATGTCCTAGCCTAGCGTATTGATTTGATTAGATGTCACAAAGTTGCCACCGTTCAACCGTTCAACTGTGCCACATAATGTAGGTGAAAAAAATTTATTACGAAATCTTTAATTCACTCCAGCGGAAAGGTTAAACAACGTGACTCTCTAAAGCACCTTAAAATCTAATTTCCACAATGGCATTAGAAGCCTGGGTTAACAAGATTACGATACGCGGGGCCGGCGCTCGTCACAGATTAAACGGCAGTTACTACGCACACCAAAGGCTTTACGTAATGAGATTTATTCACGGCAACTAATGTCCCTTGTTTCAATGAAAAATGAATCAGCGAATGGAATTGTAGAAAAAAGCTAATTTATTGCGTTTTATTTACTGTCTTATTGCTGATATAGGTTTATATGTTGTTTTTTTTAAAGTGAAAACATCTAGAGCGGCGTTGTGCACTTTTGTATGAGGCAAAAAATGTTAAACTCGCGTCAGATCTTCAGATCGTAAGACGGAGGAAGACATCAGGTGAGACAGTTGTCAAACGCAAACTTATAATAGTAAAAAAAAAAAAACAGAGTAGACCGCCGTTGAAATTTAAACTTAAATATCTTACGAATAAGGAATGTTTTCGTTTGTTGGTGGTTTTATTTGAGAAAGTCATTTTGTTAAAAGTATTGTTGAGTTCGGTTATCAAAACACCAATATTATAAAGAGGAAAGATTTCGTTGTTTCAAAAAATACGCCATCATGTTAATTTCATGAGTCCCACTAATATTATAAATTTGAAAGTTTGGATGGATGGATGGATGTTTGTTACCTAATCTCGCCAGAACGGCTGAACAGATTTGGATGAAATTTGGTATGTAGATAGTTCAGGTCCCGGAATAACACATAGGCTACTTTTCATCATCATCATAAATCATTTTCAAGTTTTTACTTCTGCCGGCACTCCCGGAGTGCAACCGGTTGGTTTTTTTTTTCGATTACATTACACTCCACATACTCCAAGTTCGGTGCCATTTTTACAACATCGAACTTTTCACATAAGAAATGTATATACTTACAACAAAAATCACAAACTTAGGGACGTATATATAAGTTATTTTGTTTTATTATTATGTTAAGGTTTGTATGTTTTTTTTATATCAGCATTGGAATTCAACTGAGCAATGCTGCTAGCATGTTGAGCACGTTACCAACTGGTAGCGGACTAGACTATTTGGCCTACTATAGGCTGGCAACAGCTAGTGGATTGCTCAAATGTTATTGTAGTAGCTGTAAGTATTAGTTATTAAAATACATGTTTGTATGTTCATTAATAAATGACGAGCCAAGTAGTAGTGAAATGTTTTGAAGTGATGGTCTCGACATAGTGAGTGCCGGCTGTAATCAGATGGTCGCTGGGACGACTCCTATCTTAACCTTGAGTTGTAGATTTTAATACATCAAAATATTTGGTTCAACATTTTGGCCATGTTACAAAAAATAACCATACACATTGTAAGTCGTTTACAATGAGGAAGATTTATATTTATTTGATTTATTTGAATATTTTCAATTAATTAAATCCTATAAATCATAATTGATTTATTCAATAATATACAAGGTAAATTGACATCACCATTTTAACAATACTATTAAACCTATAATTAATTTCAAGAACTTTCGCTTGGCGCTCAGTAAAACCCGCCCTTTCTACCAATAAAGAAAATAATATTCAGGAAAACTTATTTAAAAGTATAAAGTTTATACGACTTTTCAGTGCACAGAGCACCTCCCATTGAATCGTTCAAAGCAAAAGTTGCACAAGCCCCGAGACGTATTGAAACGAGGAAATAGGTCAAGTACCGACGCAGTACAAAAGTCGGTATCGATGTATTTTGAGCTTCTACAATCAGTCAATCTTCTACATTTGCAAAACTCTAACTGAGCAATTCATATATATGTAATTTTCATACAGATTCATATACATAGTAATTTTATTTATCTATTTACAAGCTGCGCCGCCCTTTCACCCGCGGTGAAATAGTACGTGGTATTGGCAATATCTGTATTTTCGCGTTATGCTGCGGGAACAGACAATATTTTCGGGATTCCTATCTACAGGGTATAAGCTATCTTTATTCCAAATTTGATACAAATCCGTTCAGCCGTTTCAGCGTGATAGAGTAACAAACATACAAACGAAAAAGCGACAGACAAAGTTTTTCCTTTATCTAAAGTGTGATAACTTGACTTCGATAGTAGATAGCGTGTGTTAGCAGTAATTATATATGGAACTAAAACGTGGTATATAACTATAATATATGTCTATAATCTATAAACACATATATCTATAAACAGTTGCACAACGAGAAGTGGACAAGTCAGAAATAAGTAGGTCTGGAGTGGAACGAATTAGTTCAATTAAATTAACAATTTCATTCCATCATCTCCATTCTATTTTCGGTCAGCCAGAGGTACGACTATGCGCCACCGCTACATGGTAGATATACCACCGTTACGCACGAAGCGTTTTGGTTATACATTATAAGGGAGCCAGGAAGTGGAACTCACTGCCTGAATCTGTGTTTCCCGATAGGTACAACCCCGGAGTCTTGGTAGCACTCTGCCTTCTGAGCCGCTGTTCCCGGGTTCTATTCTCGGACAGGTCAATCATTTGTGTGTATGTGTATGTCTGTTTGACCCGTGTGTGGGGGTGTGTATGTATATAAGTATGTATATCAGTCATCAGGTTACCATAGTACAGGATCTGCCTAGTTTGGGACCTGAAGACCTTGTGTGAATGTTGATAAATAAAATAAAAAAGTTTGCTTGGTACACCTTAGACCGCGGCCGTTGAGGCAGCGGTCAAACGTAAAAAAAACGAATGTTACTGACATAGCCCAGCGGATCAGTAAGTGGCAAGCAAGTAAAATGGCAGTGAGCAGGGCACATATTGTCTCGTCTGTGGAGACGACGGTCAGTCAGTGGAGCATCAGGGATACCTACAACTCTCAGATAAATGATACTCAAAGCTACAACCGATGACTGTTGGACAGGCCTGACCGATATCGCATCAGGAAGAGGTTGGCTGCGAAGTGCTATTGCCTATGTCGAGCTGAAGAAATAACATAAAACACTTTTGAAAATTATTAAAAAATAGATGACCTATTACAGGTGGAATGAGTGTTTTAATGATAAATTTGATAGGTATTAAATGAATCGGTCGCTCCACATTGCTTTACCGTATCAGGGTCATTTGTACACTGAAAACAAATGTATTCAAGACCTGCATGTAAATTCATATGATTGCAATAAACTATTAATGAGTATTCACATACTGCGCCTTAAACGAACGAACGATTCGTTTCTTTTTTTTTAATGGTAAAAATCAAACCAAAAACGTTAGCTTATAAAATAATATAAGCTTACGTTGCAATTTCTAACCGCTTACACAACACAGTAAGTATGTGAAAATGTAAGTGCGGCTAATGCTCCACCCTTTTGCCTCCACCCATTTGCCTCCACGAGAGAGTGTGACATTTAAATAATTAAAACAGTTTTTCTTCCTTTTATATACTTTTTCATATTTGTCCTGAGATTTATGTGTACATTGTAATGAGTGACAATATGCCTATTTTGAAATTTTATTTAAAATAATCCAAATAAAAAGTTGTGCATAGGTAAAACTCTCTCAATGTATCATCGACGAAAAAAGCTATATGTACTGTCGACAAAGAAAATGGTGTACCAGCATAATTATTTTTATGGTACCAGTTTTGACAAAAGTTTTCCAACATTCACAATAGCGATTCAACCTGAATGAAAGAGATGCAAGGGAAAATGAATTTGTTTATTCTGATCTCAAATGATCTTCAACTGTAGCGTGGTAGACGATATAATTATGTAATGGGCCGTTTGTACGTACACGTATTACAGTTTAATTACTAACACAGGTAAAAAATCTCCACTATTATTTTTTTTGTTTAGTTTTAATGTGTAAGCAACTAGATAAGAAACAATTGCCTAATCATCTGTATCAATAAATGATATTTGATTTGAATAAAATTATTAAGATTTTATTAGTTTTATAATTTACCCTTCAGTTTTAATTAATGGTTGATAATTAGTTTCTTATTTAGTTAGAAAAAGAACATTTTTTTTATTTTTTTATTTTATAAAACTAACTTCTGACCTCGTTCAGCTAAAATATAAACAAAAAGAAAATAATTCACGTAAGAAATAAAGAAACCAAATAAACTAAATAGCTTTGTTTGAACAGCCGCTGTAACGTAAACCAGGCACGACAGATGTATAAAAGAAATTATATATGAATAAAACTTGCCAAGAGCATGTCATTTATTCTTAATTCGGTTCCGTAGGTATCATCGAGGCGTATACTTATAAGGTAACCAATTTTAGATAGATTAACTCTTTATTGCAAATCAAAAAATGTACATTATAAGTGTTTTTTATACTAATTGTAGCTTATGGTTATACAATCGGCGGTCTTATCGCTAAAACAATCTCTTACAGACAACCTTTGGATGGACAGGATAGATTGAACATTGTGGATGTGATGTGCAACAAGATCTTAAGTTTATATAATAAACGTATGGTGAATATTATACAATTAAATAAATATGACATTAATAATACCTAAAATACTAAACAATATATAAATACTATATTAATATAAATAAATATATAATAAATAAAACAATTTTAATGGTTTTTAAAGTTTAAACAATTCTTTTTCCTATTATTGCAAATATTAGAATCGGAAATTACGCTCTTATGGTATTGAAGAGTTTATTAACTCTGCCTTGTATGTTTTTATGTGTTTTTTTCTTCTCAAACATGCTTAGCTCTGTGTTTTGTTTCATTCATAGCTAGACAGGAGTTTGGCCGCTATCTCATCTAATAATAAATATTGATGCGGGCTACGATGGATCACGTCTGCCTAAAAGATACCTATCCACACGGGATTGGAAGACACCAAGATTGTACGTGCAATGATTTCCACTTACTATTAACGGATGTAATACGAATTAACAGAACAAATTTATACACTACAAAACCTACATATCCTTTTAGGTTTGTACTTGTAAGATTAAGGAACCCTAAAATGGCATGACAGACATTGTCTATCTGTTTTTTATCACATAGACTACAATCTACTTAAAACTTATAAAATAAATAATATGGGACAACATTCACACAAGGTCTTCAGGTCCCAAACTAGGCAGAGCCTGTACTATGGTAACCTGATGACTGATATATATACTTAAATACATATACACACCCAGACACAGGTCAAACAGACATGTTCATACACACAAATGTTTGACCTGTCCGGGAATCGAACCCGGGACCAGCGGCTCAGAAGTCAGAGTGCTACCAACTGCGCCAACCGACCAGTCAATAAATAACTGTCTTAGCGTAAACTTCAGTGTCGTGTCCTAGTGACCGTTACGAAGTTCATTTTGCAGGGATCAAATCCTACACATTATTTTACGTGCAAGAAAATCTAACAGATCATTTGTCTTTTCTACTACATTTTGTTATCTTGGTGTCCAAAACAAGGCATCGTCTGTTATCTGAAATTAACAAATTGAAATTGGTATTCTGGGTCTAGCAATAGCTTTTGAGTTGAATATTTTTTAGAGAAAGTGTAGTGTCATAATTAGTTAGCAGTAAGATTTTTATTTGAATTAAGGCATAGTTATTTTTAGGAAACGCACTGTCTTATATCTGCGAGATAACTTGATTTTGTTCTTTATAAGTAGTCCTCAGTTATAATAACGATAAATAAAAATATTATTTTAAAAAAACAAAAACCCAACTGCGTCAATATCATGCCATCTTTATTAAATGAATGGAAGAACTGAAACGATAGAAACAAGATTTTAATTTAAATATTTTATTTTGGTTTACAATGAACGCAGTCGGAGGCATTATCTGCTCACTCTTAGATTTTGTTGTTCTACCTATACCACCAACAAAATTACCTTTATACCCTCCTTCTTTCGCAGTCGGGTAAAAATTCAAGTTTTTGTAGAGAATAATAATTCCTTCGGGCAAGGTTCGGAGCGTCAGTGGAGTATAGTATCTATACTAATATTATAAAGAGGAGAGAATTGATTGTTTGTTGGCATTGAATAGGCTCCGAAACTACTGAACCAATTTGAAAAACCCTTTCACTCTTGAGAAGCTACACTATTCCCGGGAACCATAGACAATATTATATTTTTTTTTAAATTAGGAAACCTAATAATTTTCAATGTAGAAATTTTTTACTTGTGCGAAGCCGGGACGAAGGCTAGTCTCTCTATAAAATTATGAAGAATACGAAAGAAATATCAGATATTTCTTTTAACCTAAGCTCCAACTAGCTTTGCTTGTTTCCACATTAATCTTTATTTTGATTACTATCTCTCTAAACAGAATACTTCAATACATACAACAACTTCTTTATCAGAGAGGACATAGTCAGAAGCTTATTTAACTGCCCAACAGTTTTTTTTTTTCTAACGGACTAATGCTGTTTGCCTCTACCGGCATTTACAGCTTCACCGGAGGGCCCAGACAGAGTTACAATGATGTTTCTTTTTACTGCCCCTATACATATACACGCGTGACTCGCACCCCCTCCACACCAAAACACACACAACAAAGTTACAACAGCAAAATTTGCTACTGTGGCATAAGATACACTTTGAAACTGTATAAAGAGTGTATTTACCATTTAAACCTCCACGCCATAAAGTGGATAGCGAACCACTGTAATTGAGCCGGGAACTCATTCAGTCACGAGCACCTGTGGTTCATCATACTTATCATCATCTCAGCCATAGGACGTCCACACCTGGGCATAAGTATCCCTCATTGATTACAGGACAAGACCTTTGACAACAAGGAACGGATAGAAGCGGCACGCATCCAGCCCTTACCTGCGATTTTAGTCAGGTCGTCTGTCCACCTCTGAGTGACTAAACACAATTCATTCATTCAGCATGGCGCATGGACCCAAAATGAGTCTTGGCCTCCGATAATAATATGTGACACTTTGTTCGATCTTGAGCCATCTCTTGCCAGTTATCGGCTTGGAGCTCGCGAAGATCCTTCCCAACTTCATCGCTCCAGCGATAGCTGGGACGGCCGACGGGTCGTCGACCTGTAGGCCGTCCCAAGTATGCTCGTTTAACAGCATGGGTATCCTTCATTCTTTCTAGATGACCGAGCCAGCGAAGTCTGTGGGCTTTAGTTTCACCTATGATATTATGAGTAAACACAAAGCCTCCTAATTTAAATGCGTTGAATGAGAAAATTTTCAAATTCAGGATGACATCTAGTCAAAAACTTCATGGTTATAGCTCCTCTTTGTGGGCGACACATTAGGATGAAACAGAAGAATAGCCCGGACCGATCTCTAATGATTAAATGAAAGACCATTTAGTATAACAAAAACAGCTATATAAATAAACGTCAATTTTTTTGTGACAAGCTTTTTTACTATGAGACATTTTTGTAGAGTATGTCTCTGTTCCGTTATCATGTCATTGCCATGACTACGGGAAGTAATTATCGTAATTAGTAAAACAAGATCAATTAGCGTTTGAGGCACTGACTGTCTCAGTGATGAAGTGATTGGGTTACTCGAGAGGTTAACGAGTTCGACAGGAAGCGCAAGTATATAAAGCTTTTATATACTTTTACATAGCCGTAATTTCAATTTAATTTCAATTATACCTAAATAGCTAACATAGAATGAGGGAAGATTGGGGTTCCTACAATCACAAATCAATTTTTTGAGTAACATAAATCACACAACATTAAAGCGTTCGGAGTGTCGGATGGCAAAATGACGGACGCTGGTTCGATCTCCAGCAAAGGCTTGGTAACACCGATATTAAATTCACAGCATAGTGGCAGGGTACTTTCAAGTACCCACATGTCTACCTACCAGCTTCGAGTTTGAAAAACTGTCACCAAACATATAATATTGTGTACACAATATATTGTGTTCACAATATTATATGTAAATATTGCTGTGCTCATAGATTCCATATAATATTTCAAGTTCAAGTCCCATTAGCAGCCGAATTTTTTCCTTCAAATATTTGAACGTAAGTTCCGCCTAGCATATAGTTAATGCAATAAACCAGAAATCTCCATATAATATGTCTGCGTCAAATGAAACGGGTCCACCGTGAGTTTCGTGAGACCCGTGGATATCATCTCATTCTCATACTGACTCAAAACTAATAAGCCCATTATTGGATGATCGTGATCATCGTTCTGCGAAATTGGCGCCACCATGGCCAATCAACAACGACTCTCTGGTCGAGAGGAGACTCCAAAGCCTGCAGCACCGACGTAAAGTCGCTAGTTTATCGGTTTTATATCGGATACATTTCGGGGAGTGCGCTCTGGAGTTGCATAATTTGTTTCCACCATCCCCATTCCATCTTAGGACGACCAGACGGACGGCGATGCGACATCCATACATCGTAGACGTACCAACTTGTCGCACGAAGCGTTTTGCTTCCACATTCATAGTGCGTACAGCTAACGAATGGAACTCATTGCCTAAATCTGTATTTCCGCAAAAATACAACCTGGGTATCTTCAAGTCACGAGTGAATAGGTATCTTCTAGGCAGGCGTGTTCCAGCGTAGACCGCATCATCGCTTAACATCAAGTGGGATAGTGGTTAAACGCCTGTCTATTCCCAATTAAAAAAAAATAAAAAAAATCAGGCACAAGATCCAGTAGATATCGATTCTGAACATAACTGTTCATCCATAAATATTTTTCTCATTGTATATATATTTTTTTATTTTAATTTTTGAACTTCTAATAAACAGACATTTCATGTAATGATTGTGTTGGCTGGCAGGTAACCTTGACAGCCAACAAAATACCAACCCGAGCTTAAACTTAGCTTGTTGATTTTTGTCACAAAACAGATAGGTACTGGTGTCCTCAGACACTGTAATCCAAAGTTCGGAACGGCTCTGTTAAAAATGTCATCAGCTGACACGTACCAAGTGGCAATAAACAGAACATATCAACTTTTTTGATCGCATATAATGGCATCCAAGCTAGAAGGTTGTCAGTATTTCTACGCAGGTACCTACCTACTTAATTATAATAGACTAGCGGAGCCCCGCGGTCGTACCCGCGTGGTGAAGAAAAACGGTGATGATGGTGATAACGAAAAGCCTATGTGTTAATGCAGGGTATAAGCTATCTCCATACCAAATTTCATGGAAATCGGTGTAGCCGTTTGAGCGTGAACAGGTAACAAACATAAACACATACACACAAACTTTCGCATTTATAATATTAGTAGAAGGCTAGTGATGTAACATATACATGTGAAAATATGCCATAGCTCTAAGGTTGTCGATAGAAAATTAATAGACGGTAAACAGTCTCCATACATTTTAAATAAGTTATTTATAACCGATGTCTGCTTTAAACAAATTTATGTATACACATTATGACGTCACTGCGCCGATTTACCTACACAGTACAGGGCTGCGTTTGCTCAATCCATCGGCCAAGCCACATTTCGCTCTTTTGAGCATAATTTCCTGTGATTGTTGACGTACAGGAAAAAGTTTTGTCGGAGCAAACGTCGCATGTTTGAAAGTTAGAGAAAAATATGTTTTTCTTCGTGGAGTGAGCAGGCGCAGCCCTGTAAAGGGATTACCTATTACATAATCTGTGGTACAACGTCAATACCCGACAGTAACGTCAGTAACGATAGTAGAGGTAGGTATTGGAGTTTTCCTGTGCCGATATTAAGAGACATGTGACAAAGTCATCGATGTACCTACTCCATCGAAATAATAAGTAATTACGTACGTTGTACGTAAGTACTTACGTCAAAGCCAAAGTCACAATAATCATATCAACTAAGAAAGCCATGACGCACTTTTTAATATTGTAAAAGCACTGACGCTGCGTTCCTGAATGAGTAGTGTCGTATCGAGAAGACGCCGCAACAAAATTGAGGGCCATTCCAGAAATTCGGACGCCATTCCTTTCAAATGAATTGAACAATGTGTTTATGTCGTTACTTACATAAATTGATCAAACTAATTGCCCGCACCAGTAACATGTATATATTATAACGTACATAATGTATGAATCACTTAGCGAACGGGATAGTTTATGTTTACATTTAGAATTGAAAGCGAAAGATTAAAGCTGGTTCGGTGTGAGGTCGGCTTAATTATATCCGTGGGAAAACAAAAAGGCGTAGGTACTTTAGTAGTATATTTTTGTACTCTAGTCCAATGTTAAAAAGAGGGAGAGGAAAGCCAAGTATATAATGTGAGCGAGTGTAGGAAATGGGACAAAAACTCTTTTTTATTTGAAATCTGGCGCTTCCCGTTTGGTCCCATTTAAATTTCATTAAAATCGGTCAAGCTGTTTTTGGTTTACTCAAACAACTGAATAGTGCATACGTCGATGATATTATAGTTGCGGGTGAAGACATCACTGAAAAGAATGAAAAAAAAATAGTACCAAAAAATGGAAACGACTTCAACTTTTGACTTTTGAGTGTTCTATTTTTTGATAAAAATTTTATGCTGTATAGATAAAACGTTTGACCACTATCTGACTTGATAGACAGAGAGGCTGTTATCACGCTAGACCTAGAATGCCTACTGGCTCTCAAGGACTGCTACCTGAACGCACTATGTGTTTGATGACAGTTTTTCAAACTTGAGGCCGGACTAGACAGGCGGGTACTCGAAGGCACCATACCACCATGCTGGGAGTTTGATAACGATGTTACCTTCACCGATAGCTCACGCCGTTGGTGGGGATCAAACCAGCTTCCGTCCATTTGACAGCCGATGCTCCCGCTGCTCAGCTATGATCGCTTCAAAAGTTAGTTATCGAAGAAGTTCGTAACTAACGAATCGGAGGACAAAAACCTTTTGAAAACTGACGTAGTCGCCAACCAGTATCAGCTGGAGCGTGGAGTCATCCAACACGGAGGCCACACCGCTAGGTTATCATCACTTCGCGTTTATCAGAAATGGAACAATTAGTTTCCTCTTTAACCATCATCGGTTGCCTTAAGCTATGGTTTAAAAAATCAGTCCATCGGTTTTACCATAGTTAAACATTGGTTACGGACGACACAAAAACCTTGAATATACATGATACAATGGCATAACGAAAACACGATTTGCGTTCACAATAACTTGGACGATAGACCAAAAGCCAAACTCATTCAGAATTATATCAAAATGGCAGTTCTTTTGTTAATAGAATTTGACACAGATGCCGTTCCAAATTGAACAAATCAATTCACAAGTAGTACATCTCTATTCCACGTCATGCGTCTAGAGCGGTCATAACTAATTGAAAGAGTATAGAAACGAATATGTTCGCTTTTATTTTGAAACTAGCTGCGCCCCGCGGATTTACTCGCGTGGTGATGCATATTGAGGCATGCGTCAGGCATGCTCCATCGTAGACCGCATTATCACTTAACATCAGGTAAGATGGTAGTCAAACGTTTGCCTATTCTCAGTAAAAAAAGAGTCACCACTCTATAATCTAAAAGGTTCAATTTATTCTTGTGCTGATATTGTGAATGAATAAGATTCTTGTTAATGAGGCGGAACAGCCAGCCCATCACAGACTCTGTGTACATATATCAGGTTTCATAGTCAATGCAGCCCATAGAGCGTCTTGTCGTCCAGGGCAAGGTAGAAGACTAGACTACGTGGGCGATCACCCATGCGATGGGCCGATCAAATTAAACCAGCAGTAGGCTGTCCCTTACACGAGTGCACAAAAATGACTGCAAATAGAAGATGTAGAATGAAGATGAAGAAAGATGAAGTATGACTTCTGACCCTCAAAAGGCGCTGCTGCCCACCATTCCTTAGCCAACTTTTACGGTACCCACGGAAAGAGATGAGGGAGTACCATTCTAGGTCATTACCACCATAAGATTTCTATATGCCATTAATTACTATTTCTATTTTATATGATTTTTCGCTTACACCTGTAGTCTCCAGGCGTCTCTATTTACATCATGAAAATTTATAACTATTTTAATGTTAAATTCAACTGGCCTTGGTATCGCGGAAGCTTATGTTTAATAGATGAAGCACAAGAATTAATGCGTTAGATATTTGTATACACACTTAAATAAAATTATTTTATCTTGAGGAAAGTTTAATGAAGCAAGGGATTTCGATCCGTAGTCAAATAACTAGTGGTGAAAACATGATATAGTATATATAGTTTTTACATATTTAATACTATTTAATGTGATATTTTTTTTAAGGAATAACCAAGGTTACTTTTGGCATTTGAACCCACGACTACTTAGAGTAAACCGCCCTGTCATATTTTTATTTAACATCTCAGGGGATGTTTATCTTGGCGCCATCTATCTTTAATTGTATGAATAATTAATAGAACTGAACTACGTATCGTATCACTATTATTATTATAATAATTTTTTTAAGCTTACGATTGACCGCTGTCTAAGAGTTGAACATAAGTTCCGCCGTTATTCTAGCATAATGTTATAAAAATGAATCATAAGACTCATTATTTTTGATAATTTATGTACAGTTTTTATTGAATAGAATCTTTTTAAAGAAACCCAATTGGCTCCGTTCTTCACCATAATCAAAAAACTCGGCCCTGCAACAAAAAACACGCCAAGTGCGAGCCGGACTCGTGTTGACGCTGATGTCGAACTCTGTTTAGAATCAATTAATGCAATATTGAGTGGAAAGTGTTTTGGTAAGTTGACAGCCCGTTATGTAACACTAATTGGACATAATCAACCAATCAATCTAGAATTGTCGTGAGTATTGTATAATTATTTCTGTGATTAGCTCTCGATTAGATCGTCATGTTTAGATAAAGCTTTTCCTAGTTTTCTTCTTTCATCATCATCTCATCTCAGCCATAGGACGGCCACAGCTGGACATACGCCTCCCTCCTCTTTTACGCCACAAGGGATGAATGTATCCGAAAATTCTTTGGCACAGAGATAGATTATACTCTGGAACACATAGGCTAATTTCTATTTCAAAAAATATTACGGTACTGTAGGCCAACTGAGATAAGGGAAAACGTAGTTCACAACGGTGAAGTGGCGGGGCCAGCTAGTGATGAATGGTCTGATATACCCTGAGGTCATACCCACCAATGAGAACTCTTGTTAGCTTTTGCTCTTGAACCTAAATTATAGTCTAACCGAACGCTCAACAATGCTCAATTTAAACTATATTTATTGTCTCACAACTACAGTATTGCCACATAAATAAATACACAAAAACACAGAAATAAAAGAAAACAATACAATAATGGAGAACAAAAGGCGTACACTCAACATTTGCCGTGCTCACATATAAAGTGTGCGCGGCGCTGGTTTTCAGTGTACTCCGCAGCTCGTAGTTTTAGCATTACTGAGCTACCGCGTGGCTTATGGCAGGCGTGGTCCGTGGTCACATTATGCTAATCGAATTAAATGAAGCCACGTTAATACAATTTGTGAAACAACCTGCATTATCCGCGTCCGCCCGTGATGGCCAATTTAGTGGCGTCGTCGTAAATGTACTCTAGTCACGACATGATCGCGTATATTATGTCAGCGGATCGCGTTAACGGTATTTACGCGCAATATTTTCTTCTAACTTGCTTCTTCCACTCTTACCTAATTATTTATATACAAGCTCGAGTATAGGTTTACTTCGCCTTTCTCTAAAACGTCTCCCATCTATGGGCCTAGATAAGATGAATCGCTTAATAGCGATTCTCTTTCTCTAACCGTTGAATGTTTGTTCTCCTTGTTCATATGAATAATATTGATACGATAAATGAAAGGTGAGATTAGGAACATTATTCACAATTTGAATGACTAATAAATACGCTGCCCGCTGACTAACGCAAAATAAATGCAAAAAACTGTTTTCCAATTAATTGAAAAAAATGTATTTCGTTTTTTGGCTTTCACAGAAATTACGTCACTTTTGAGTGGATTTAAAATGTTTTTAATGTGCTGCTAAATATGAGGTGACCTCATAAACCTTAATTTCTTTTTCTGTCACTTCCTATTCTCTATTTGGGTTCTACTGTTTGCATTGTGTTTGTAGTGCCTAGTGAAATAAGTCCCTACACAGCATATGCGAGGGTTTGACAACGTTCCCACTATTTTTCAGTAGAAACTCCTCGACTGGCATCACCAATGCACAAGTGACATAAGATGAGAAACTAAGCTTGGCGGTTGTATTGCGCGAACGCACAAAAAAAAAACTATTCCGTGACAAAACGCAGACATGATGTTCTATGCACCACTATCACTGCGTCAAAGAGTATGTAAAGAGTAAACCGTAAGACACCGCACGCACCATATGGTAAGTGTATTTTGAAGCACCATGAGGTTCTGATGATGACTAATATAGAACATTAAAGAGAGATCTGCGACCTGACGCATGAATTTCAATACAAAGGTTAAAAGTGCAGGTTCAACTCTCAGTTCTCAATCATTGAGGAATTGTAATCAGCAGTGTCACTAATTATTTAAACGTCATTACATTGTTTATGTCGATTTACTTAGGTCACCCATACTATAACAACTGATTGCTATTTGTGTGTTTTTCTCGTCACCCGAGAGGCTAAGCACATTGGAAATTAACATAAGCAAGTTAGCTAGTAGCCCTGAAACAGTATAACTGCCTTTGTATAATCAAAAGTAAACAAAATTCTCAGAAGTTACAAATTTTAAACAAACCTCATTGCAAGGCCCTCTCCATTCTAAGATGCCCCTTATTACAATTTCAATGGGTACCTAGTAAAATATTCTCTGGTCCAGTTTACTACAATCTGTTGTCAAATGTTTGAGTTTTGCTTGTTTGCATTGCGTATTTGAGAATGAGCTTGAGCTGGGACGTAATCAGACGCAGTAAAGGGCACGACAATCAGGCTCCTTTTTCCCACTGTGCCCTCTTGGCATGTGCCTAGGGCCCCGCGATTAATAGTGTCCTCCTAGTCGCTGACAGATCTCTAACAATACCCGATATTTATTCCCAAAAAATATTGATTTTGAATATACCAAAAGATAATGATTGACTACTATACTAACTCACTTATTAGCTTTTGTAGGCGCTAAGCTCGCTTGCTTCTGCGGATTAAATCATATAATATATTTATTTAATGTGGTTGTAAAGAAATAAAAATACGTCTTTCTTTGTGTATTATAACAAAATAGTTCTCTGTCAAGGTCACAGAAGCCATGTCTCTTTGACTGTTTCATCTATGCACTCTACGTTGACAAGACGACCTGATTAAGATCGCAGGCAAGGGCTGGATGCGGGCCGCTTCCAACTGGTCCTCGTGGAAATCAATGGGGGAGGCATATGTCTAGCAGTGGACATCCTATATGGCTGTGATGGTGATGATGATGAGGCTGTACCAACATTTTATGCAAATAAAACATTATAATACACTTGAGACCGCAAACCTCTCTTATCGACTTTACATCAGTTGAGACAGTGGTCAAACGCAAGCTTATAATGTAAAAAAAAAGTATATAAAAATAGACATTCTACTCCTGAATTTATTTTCGTCGCAAATGAGAAACATACTTTTATTACCTATAAGTCTTTTCCCAGCACCAGCTCCGGCATTCTCTTCTATTAAAGTAATACCCCCCTACCTACCCTGCGTAGGGCACTGTGTTCGTGTGTACACAAGCATGATTCCACGTGTTCTGCACATAACGGCTATTTACTTAGAATTGTGTGTGGTCGGCTTATGCTTGCCCATTACTGAATATTTAAACCAGTCCTCGAGAATTATAGTCTTGTTTACATCTCGTGATGCATTAATAATTACCTAGACTAATAATATTGTTATTTTACTCTATTGTCCGCAAAACAAACGTTATTACTTTGAGTCTAACTAAGCAATCGTAGCCCGCTCAACTGGGACTTGGATAACAGCTTGTCACATTTTCAGATGAGCAGTTCTGAGTTGGAGAGTACATTGCCATGGGGTACCGGCCTAAAATTGTACCCCCTCCATTTCTACGCGTGGGTGCCGCAAAATCTAAGGAATCACGTATCAGAAGAGCAGTAGCCTTCTGTGGGTAAAATCGAAGTAGCACTGCCCTCGTCGTCAATCCGCCTGCCAAACGTAAACGAGTACTGGCAATCTCACCCGTAAAAAAATATTTATAAATAAACATGGGAGAGGTCTAGCAGTAGAGGTTCTATGGCTGGATGATGGTGATGATGATGGATGATGACTACGAAACATATTCTAATATATAATTATTATATTTTAGAAGGAGAATTCCAATTCCAATTCTTTTAGATTATGATGTCAACAGTTTAGAAAAACACAACGTATCTTCAATGAAAAAAAATGTGAGAAGAAATCGTATTCTGAGCAAGTGAAACTGCTGGGCGTAGTTTGTCCCCAATAAATAAACCAACACAAAGGGTACGTTTATTTAATTAGCCGCATTTTACCCCTACTGTTGGTAATCAGTGGCTATTAGGGCGTAAGTATACGGTACATTAGTGTCCCACGTGGATCACTGACCACTTTGCCGTCGGTCCTACGCACTTACAGGTCACTGATCATGTACACTGTTTCTATAGTTCATATACGAACAAAAATACATATTTCTAACGCCCCGAATAAAAATCTTTATTTTATTTTATTTTCTTCGGTCACAGTGTTATATAACTAATGTGATAAAATATAAGTTTCTATACACCATTAAAAAGTTTTCGCATACAAAACCTATAATAAGCTTGTTTGCTTGACAACGTATCACTTGCGAATCTAACATAAACAAAAAACAGATATTGTACAGCATAAAATCCATTATAACAAACAAGACAGTTAGGGAACAGCACCAAAGCAGTTTTGGGTAAAACTTTGGAAACCATGATAGCCGTACAGACTGAGATAATCCATTGTGAGACCTGTCATGAAGACCTGAACGTTGGCCAGCAAAATGGTATCGACAAATTGAAAAAAAAAGAAACAAAATATGGAGATGAAAGAAACATGCACGTGGCTTACATGGGTATGTTAAGATGGATGTGTGTTGTGACTAGATCAGGCAAAATCAAGCAAGCCGTTTCGTAGGAGTTCGATAACAAACCGCTATATCTAATCGCTTCCAAATTAATTAGTCTTTTTTTAAATACTGTATAGATTTACTACTATCTCACTTGATGGTCAGTGATGATGTCGTTTAAGATGTTATCACGGTAGACCTAGAATGCTTACTGGCTTTTAAGGGCTGCTGCCTGAAAACACTATGTGTTGGTGACAGTTATTCAAACTTGAAGGTGGTAGCTAGCTAGGCGTGTACTCGAAAGTACCCTACCATCATGCTGGGAATTCGATAACGGTGTTACCTTCACCGGAAGCTCAAGTCGCCGACGGGGATCGAACCAGCGTCCGTTAGTTTGACAGCCGACGATCCCACCGCTGAGCTATCATCGCTTCAGAAAACAGGTACGTATACGGTAAGCCTACTGTTGTCTACTATGTTTAGTGTTATACTAATACTTAACATCAAGTGCGACAGTGATCAAACGAAAGCTTTATAATGTTTATGAAAATATCTCATTCTTTTCATTTCAAATACAGAACTTTTTTTTCAATGCATCTTTTTGGTCTCTTTTCTTACAAAGCTGTTCAACTCTCAATTTCCGCACGAAATAACTAACCGACTCATAATTAAATTACAAAGGTCAAATCGAATAAAATCCGTGAAAGGAATACAATTAAAACAATTTAACGAGGTACTGGCAACTTAGTAAGTTCGTTATTAAGTTTCAGGAAAAAGATCCAAATTTAAAGTAAGGTTTTGAGTCCCCTGACTGCCGTTTAAAAATATTTTAATCAAAGGTGAAGAGTGGGTACCCATAAATTTGTTTTTTTATCACACTTAGACCCACGCACTAGGATTCGAACCCAGGGTCCCGGAGACACAGTAGTCATGTCACTGACACTAAGCACTGTGCCACGGCGACCGTCAGTTTAATGCTAATCACTGGATTATTGCAATTTCTATTTAATAGTATACAATTCACGTAGTACAATGTTACAATACATTATTAGAGACCCTTTTCGCCACAGGTATATGAAACCAGAGTTATTGTACTATATTATATATGTTCATCATCATCATCATCTCAGCCATAGGACGTCCACTGCTGGACATAGACCTTCCCCATTGATTTTCACATGGACCGGTTGGAAGCGGCCCGCATCCAGCCCTTGCCTGCGATCTTGTGGCCGTTGTATACTGCGCTTGCCAGTCCGTGGTCTCCATTCGAGAACCTTTCAACCCGAACGGCCATTGGTTCTTCGAGCCATGTGCCCTGCCCACTGCCACTTCAACTTGCTAATCCCCTGGGCTATGTCGGAGATTTTTGTTCTTCTACGGATGTCCTCATTTCTGATTCGATCGCGTAGAGAAACCCCGAGCATAGCCCATTCTACTATATGTTGGTGGTTAACAATTTTCGGAACATATCGTGTATGGAAATTAGATGAGAGAATTTGAATATCCCTATTATTATTATACGACAATCAACATAACTTCGGCTAACGACGTCACTAACGGCTCTTAAACTTAAACCAAAATTCATCAATTTAGTTACATGTAGGTATGTATTGTATTTAAGAGGCTCTTTTTTATCACACTCAAACTCCTGCACTAGTATTCCCTGTGTCGCGGGACGCACGGACACACAAACATCCAAGACCCGGGACAAACACCTACACTCATCGCACAAATGTTTGCCCTGCCGGGATTCGAACCTAGGGCTCCGAGAACACAGAAGTCAAGTCACTGAGACCACTGAGCCACGGCGACCGTCGTTTGGATTCCCTTGTATATAATAAAGTGTTTTTATTGTTTTAACGGATTTGAACAGGAGTCGAACCAGCATCGTACAAACCGAATTATTTTCAGACTCACGACCAAACCAATTTTGAACTATGACCGACAATTATCCTCAGTCACACACACTAACTAAACATCCGCGACCGACCAAAACCGGTTCAGCGCAACATGATAGCTGGCTGTGATATTCTACATCTGTATGATAGTCGGTTTCATTTAAAGCTATCTGTCACCCATTACACAACCACCGGTCGCGATCGCTACGAAAACAAATTCACAGTGATTTTGAAAGCAACGCCCTAGGAAAAATCTGTATAAGGTATACATCGACGCACAAATTAGACAATGGCTCTCCCGGATTAATATAAAAGATATAGTTAAACTTAACATGTGCATAGTGAAGAAAGCCAAAGAGTTTTATAGCGGGATTTTGATATGCCAATATTGTTTCAGTTGTAGTTCCCAAAGTAATGACCTTCTATACACAAGCTCATTGTCCCAAAGTTAGTATTTTTTGTGTCTTATACTTTACCTTATAAGAGCAAGAAACTGCTACAATACTCCAGTGATATTTTAAAAACAGCTCCAGAGAAATTAATTATAATTTATACATTCACAGGTAGTCACAGTCAATGTGTAGATGACTTTTTTGAAAAATTTAATTTTACAGTACCCCTCACTTTGTACGATCATGGGAATGTGGAAATAAACTTTACTGATTCTAAATTAAAGACACTCGGACTGGAGTAAGCTTCATCACTTTAGCCATGGGATGTTCACTGATGACATGATGATGCTTCTTGATGATGGACTTGTTGAAAGCGGCCAGTATTCCTGCGATCTTGGTCAGCGCATCTGTCCACCTTGTAGGTAGACGTGTTTCGCTGCACTTACCAGTCGCATTTTAGTTTGGGCGCATCAGCCATGGTTCTACGTTCAATGTGCCTCACCTTCTATCCTTAACCCACCTTATTCCTTACTCGTAAACATGGCGCATGTAACTGTGCCGAAATATCGACCAAAGGAAAGAAATAACTATGCAGGTAATTATCCTATGATAATATATGATAATTAAGTTAATTTTCACATTACTGATCTAAAAACTGATTGGTATAATACTTCTTTAGAATTTGATTGATTTGTATAAAATCATTTTAGTACAGTGACATTAATGCTGAGGCAAAAACATTTTTGCCTTAAAATGAACAACTCAACATATAATAATATTTTTTTAGGTAATTTTATTTAACTTAAAAACATAGTAAACACTATAATTACAAAGTTAATAAAATATTAAAGCTAAAACCTAAAAAGAATTTAATCTAAAAGATCATGGAATTCAACCATGGAAGAAAATTTCCCCAGAATGCAGGCAGCATTGCCACGTTGCATTGCTAAACTAAAAATATAACAATTTTAGTTTGCCATTAAGCTCTAGTTGTTTAGTTTTGCAAGTAAACAAACTCACCTATTTTTATCTTACTGTTATTATTTCACTTACCCGGATCAAATTACTAAACTATATTATTACTCTAACAAAGCATTAGTGTAACTATACTTATTGTCTGACGTGACAAACTGTCAAACAACTGGACTGACAGAGCACTAGCTTTCCCCCATTATCTATTAGGACTATAGATAGTTAGTAGTTCCTTTGTCTTTCCACATATATACATTGCTTTATGTTTCTCAATGAAAAGATGGCCCAAAATAACTCTGCTAAGAATTTTATTAATGAATAGGTCATTCTTCGACATCAATTCAAATATCAATCTGCGTGGGTAGATGCTTCATAATAGATATATTAATGGCTTGGTATACACATTTATTAATATGAGAAACGGTAATAAATGACGTAAAGAAATTGTTTAGTTGCGACAATAGTTTTAACCACATTGTCACTGACCGTCAAGTGAGAAAGTGGTCAAACGAACTCTCTCTAGATCTATAAAGTATTAAAAAGTGTTTCCCGTTTTCAATATATGAAGAAATAAAATTAGACTAAGAAGTAAACTTCCATTCTACAGTAAGTGGTAAACCCGTAATGCCGGAAAAGGTTAAAGAGCTCCTCAGTGCACTCCTCGTTGTATACTAAAGTTCAACTTATCTATGTATTTCACGTATCTATGTTTGTATGTGAGTACAATGCGCATGTCTTTTTTTGTAAATATACATACGTATAACTTAGTATGAAACGTACGCATTGTCATTGTACGTATGGTAAGATACGGCTTAAGAAATATTATATCATCTGTTATTTAATTATGAGAAGGGATAAAGTGCAAATGGGTTGCCGAGATAAGCCCGGGCCTAAACTGTCAAATGACCCAATAATTTTGAAGCTATGATAGCTCAACGGGGGGAGCGTCGCCTGTCAAACTGACAGACACTGGTTCAATCCCCAACAACAGCTTGAGCTTGAAGGTAACACCCAATGATGTTTTACTATCATATAAACATATAATATCATTTGTAACACCGTTATCAAATAGCATGGTGGTACGGTACATCCGAATACCCGCCTGGCCGAATACCCTCCAGTTTTTTAGATTTATAGTCTGGATTAGCATATAGGGTATTTTAATTTATTTCGAAAAAATGTACGGATCATGTGGGATCTCTGACGTAACAGTAAAACCGTAGTCCACAGTGTGAAACCGCGCGGCGCAAGTAGTAATAAATATGTGACATTTCTTAAACCTCTCTTACGATCGTCTTTATTTATTATCGTTATAATACCTATCTACTTATACCTATGCGTGTCAACCAACAGACTGAGACCAACCTATTAAAAGCAATGGCAGTCTAAAATAGTAGCAAGCTAAAATATCGGTGAGCTTTGCCTCATCCCTCTGCCTCATTTATCTGAGCTCTGACCTGAAACACTTCTCTAGAACTTTGAAGTTCTGTGGCTTCGCTTGATATAAACTCAAGTTGTCATGAAACTGAAGTTCCCGATCACAGAACAGATAAGCCAAACTTCACAAAGGCATTCTTGGATTGTGCTACGTACGGATACGGTAGCGGTTTGCGTAGTTTTCTGTGCTTGAAAGTTGACGCTGTTTTAGAACTGTCTACTTCATTTCTAAAACAGTGTCAACTTTCAAGCACATGCGGTATACCTACCTTTATCTATTTTAATTTCATTTCAAAGGTTGTTATCGAAAAGCCTGCACGATCTCAGTTCCTGGCCTGGGGCCTTACTATTAGCTTTGTAAAATCCATTCAAGTTCCGAGCAGTTCCTAAACGTGTAAAGTCATATCATCACCACGGCATTACGCTCCTTTATGTGAACGGTTCGAACATTGATATTCTCAAAAGTGGACGGTTATTGTTGTCTCTGGCATGTTTAAGCCAGGTTTTAGAATTACTCGGAACTTTAATGGATTTTACAAGGCTGATAGTAGGGCCCCTGTTCCCTTTGTATTAAAACTGGCCCCCGCGGTTTCACCCTCATGGACTAGGGTTTTCCAGCTACCTCAGTTATCCCACGGGAGCCATACTTTCCAGGATAAAAAGTAACCTATGTCCTTCTTTGAGGGCCCGTCTAACTGTACACCATAAATACCAAAATTGGTGCAGTCGTTTTTGCGTGAAAACGTAACAGAGATACTTTCACATTTACAATATTATTTAGAGTTTTGTTGTGTGCCAGAGAAACCATCAATCTTTTTTACATTTTGTTCGGAACAACAAGTAGTCTATGTTTTCATCCACGCCATCGATCCATAATACGGTCTGTGTTCAGAAGGTAAAGTCAAGTTTACGTAAAGCACTGAGTTTTATATCTCTCGACTTGATCAGCATTCCAATCCTAATTTAATCTTAATCCATTTTCACTCCAGGTACTCTTAAAATAAATTTAATCCGTCTTTCAATAAGTCTTGAAATGTCTTTTGTCCGTGTTTGATAAGAATTCAACTCGGGTTCGAGCTCTAACATAATTCCATCCCCTGGGATTCAGTTACGTCACCACCCAGGTGGCCAATTCTTTTATTCCTTAAGACAACCAATTCAGAAACAATTCAACAGTAAAATGTAATAATATATAAATGATAATAAAAACATCAATATACTTTATATTCTGCTAGAATGACAATTACATCTGGATTGCATTGCGGTAAAAATTAGATCTCTGTAGCCATTACAATTGTACTCAAACTAGAGTAACAAAACTAGCAAAAACGACAATCTATGAGCAATGTTTTGAGTAGAATTGACACCCTGATACTTGTAAGTTAGCGAAGCTTTTAGTGGCCATTATCCAAATAAATAGGTACGTACAATGTTTAGAAGACATTTACATTGTTTCAGATGAGTCTTAAAGCAGTATTTAAGGCCGTAATTAAAGGGTGTGCGAAGGTATAAAGTTGATAAAAGTACTTTGTTGAAACTTTTATGGTTGCAGGGGTAATTTGAAGGGGTATAAAGTGCCTAATTGCTAGGATAGTGATATAAGACCCCTTAAAAGGAACGTCCTGCTTCAGTGTTCAGTGGCTGAAGCAGGAATAACTTGCGTAACAGTCATTGTATACCTATCAAACCAATGCCAATTGAATAACGCACGTACCGTCCCTACAAACTATATTTTTCACCACACTAGCTGTCAATAACTAGTTTTAGTCATCGATTTCGGCGAGGAAACTGGTATTTTATTCACAAGTGAGTAAAAAGGGTTTTAAATTTAGAAAACGCCCCGACCTATGGGACTGTTGGGACTCAAACAGGTCCATTTCCTTTGAGGCGGCTTCTGAAAAAAAGTGTTGATCATAAAGAGTACCTCTTTCTCCATGGAGTCAGCCAGCCTCTGTCCCCTGTGATTCCGTTGTCCATTTTATTTATTATTTTTTGTTGTATCATTTACTCTTGTCAAACTAAAATGTTTGTTCTTTATATTGATATACAAAGTTTACATAGTGCACACGAATCAATACTGAAATCGATACGCGTCATCAATCTCAGTGTAAATAATTGAACTCAGTACAAACTGTCACGTTATCTGATACAACTGTGACAAAGAGAATCCCACTAATATATCATAAAATTATTTTTATTCTTAATATTAAAAACGTGAAAGTTTGGATGGATCGATGGATGGATGTTTGTTTCCCAATCACGCCAGAACGGCTGAACGGATTTGCATGAAATTTGGTATGTAGATACTTCAGGTTCCGGAATAACACATAGGCTACTTTTCATTATCAATCATCATCACGCGGGTAAAGCCGCGAGGCGCAGTTTGTAATATTATAAATGTGAAAGTTTGTATGGATACCGTCCGCGCGCCGTACGCACGCCGTTCGCGCGCATTTGTTGTTCCGGGCGCCCGAGCAACAAATGCGTGCGAACGGCGCGCAAACGGCGCATTTGGCAGGTCTGGACACTGCCATAAATTAAGGTGACTACGCTATTGTTTTGGGATGAACCCAATGATATTATATGTTTATATGAGGTAGATGTCGCACAAGCGCGCGGAAACTGAGGCGGCAAAATTAAGTCAATTGTAGCAATTTTCATTACGACGCGTATTTCAAGCGCAAGTCTAAACATATAGCTATCTTTTTCTATACTATTTGTACCGTATTATCTGTCGCAGTGAACATGTTTATGTCGTAAAGGAACAAAATTTTAGCACCGCGCAGTATACGTCATCTTTAGTAAAACATCATTGGATGAACCTGTAATAATAGTTGTAATGTGAATAAGTACATAAATAAAATGTTTGTTACTCCTAAACGGCTAGATGGATTTGGATGAAATATGGTATGAAGATAGATATCCAGGATTAACGCATAGGCTTATTTTCATCATCACCATTTTTCCTCAGCTTTTGACGCAGCTAGTTGATAAATAACACGCGCAAAGTAAAGCGTGTTAGGGACTGACGTGAAAAAGGACATTCGACACGCGCGATTTACCTACATAGGCAAGTGATGCTACACCGTGGGAATATTTGGTAGGTTTTCCTATTTGTGTCGGGTGACGCGATAGAACGATAATACAAATAAATATGCCATCATGCTAGATCGACTGTCTAGGTCATACCTGAAGTCATAGAATCAAGTTGAGGAAGTGCTGTGACATGGTTTTAGAGCGGTCTGCTCTACCCCTTGCTTAGTAAGCGAGCTTAGAAGAAAATCCTATAAAGAGAGAGGCTGGATACTCAAAGCCGGGATGTCTTCGGTATAGTGTGAAAATAGGTACCTATGAACGTAGTCTATATAGGTACATGTACATTTTTGCGACATCTACATAATTCTGATATACAATATACCTACATATCCACGAGGAAAATATCACGTTTTATTTGTACAATACAAATATAAATAGGTGGAAGAATAATAAATATGTAAATATTGATTAATTGTTATTCTTTGTCACAATACAATTCAGCTTATCTCTAAGTGATGTGATCATCACTTTATCTATTTCTTTACAAATATTATAATAAGTAGGTATGTGAGGTTGTCGAGGCTAATCTCTAGATAAACTGAACCGATTTAGAAAATTCTTTTACCAATAGAAAGCCACGATATTTGTGTCATAGATTTATTATCATCACCGTTTTTCGTCACCCCGCGGGTAAAGCCGCAGGGTTCAGCTGAGTTACTCACTGACTGGTTGAGCTACCCACCCCTGGAACATATTCAGGGTTTTCTTAAAATTGAAAACATCATCAATGCACATTTTTTATTCTTCGTAAATTATTTTAATTTTAACAGTCTTCAAAAAAAGGAGAGGGTTCCCAAAACAACCTGTATGCTTTTTTACTTTTTAAGTTTGTTACCTCAGAACTTTCGATTGATGATTCTTTTCTTTCAGCTGTCAAATAAATAAAATACATCAAAATCGGTTCACCTAAAAATGAATTATAAATGAGATCCTCCTCCTTTTTTTAAAGCGGTTAAAAAGCAAAACGACTAGTATCAGAAGAAGCTTTTTAACAGTGAATATAATTCGGTACGAAGTTTAATATGTATAAAAATCGTCTTTTCGCTCGCGTAGAACATTTTCTTAAAAATAAATAGAAATATTGCACTGATTTCAATGAAAATGCTATCGAAGCAATTTGGAACTATTTGTCTTTTGAATAAATATAGTTTTCTGTTTGTAGTATCGCGATTTTAGTATATTTGCATGAACAAATATCCAAATAATTTAACCGTCGTCAAAAGGTCTTCGAACAGTGTGTGTTACCAGTGATGACTTACGGAACTGAAAGGTGGTCTCTGATTGTGGGCTTTCTGAGCAGGCTAAGAGTCGCACAACGAGTCATGGAGAGGGCTTGCTCGGGGTTTCTCTACTCTACGAATCAGAAATGAGGAGATTCGTAAAAGGACGAAAGTCACCGATATAGTCCAGCGGATTAGCAAGTAGAAGTGGCAGTGGGCAGAGCATATAGCTCGAAGAATTGATGGCCCGACTCCGACGTCGAAAGGAGACCACTAGCAAGCGCAGCATAGGATGCCCACCGAGTCTGTCCAGGTGGACAAACGACCTGACTAGGGTCACAGGCAAGGGCTAGATGCGACCACCAGCAGTGGACGTCCTATGGCTGTGATGATGATGACGACGATGTCAATTTTTGAACATAAATCTCTAAAGTGATCGTTTGGCATCCCGCATCCAGATTTCTTTCTACGATTTACCTATGTCATGATCGTCACTCCTTTGATATTAATAAGTGCCATGGTAAACCCGTATAGAATAAAGCAAATTAGTCTTTCGTTATCAGTGGACGGCATATTAATATATTTGGGTAGATTTGGCTTAACAAAGATATCAAGATTCAGAACTAAATCTAGCTTAGTACGAAGTCTACGAAGTGTAGGGACGGTAATATTGTATTCTGTGGTACCTAGGTACCTAGTCATAGATTTTTTTCGCATCTTCATAGCTTTGCACTATTGGTGCATCTAGCCAGTGTCGGGTCAGTCTCTCATCAGCTATTCCTATCACAGAAGATTTAGTATTAATTCATAGATGTAGGTAACGTCTTAGCTTGGGTGTTATTATGTCTATCAATCCCGCCGCATTTACCTAGGTAGGTACCTACCTACCGAATGAAATATTTCCAGATTTCAGCGCTACCTTTCAAACATCAATTTTATATTTATAATAACGATCGATTTACATTTAACAGGTGGAGCAATATAAATTGTTGAGTTATTTTTAAAACTGGCAAGGAAGAATGATTCTTAAACAGAATTCTTTTAGAAGGTAGGTATTATCAGTCTTATTAGAGGTGCTAGACAATTAGTCATTTTAAAACATTATAAGTACCTACCTACCTACTTAGTGAGACTTTTAGTTAGGTTTTTTATAAATCTAGGAGGAGGGCGCTGTAAGCAGAAACACAGGCGATTGAGCCTTTTTCAGCGACAGATAACCCATAATTTTTTTGTGTAAACCTCTAGCCACATAATATAAAAAATATGTATAAATGTGCACTTATCTGAAAAAACTGAATTTGAACTGAATACTTAGTGAGACTTTTAGTTAGGTAGGTACCTACGTACATGTATTGTAGGTAACAAATTAATCTTTATGGTATTTTAGTATAATTACCTATAGGCGTATCAAAATATCAAGTACAGGGCGCGCCTATTTACTATAGGTATTGAAGTAAATAACGAGTAAATACGTTTACAAAGAGATGCTTCAGTTTCAGTGATGTGCATATTCTTCGAAGAATCATAAAAGAGAATCAGATACTACTTACACAGAAATAAAATTAACGATCGCTAGGTACTACAAAGACAAACAGACATCCAAACAAACCCTGTATGGGTTCAAACTATTAACAGCATATTGAATTGTCGAAACGTGACGGCTATAGAGATTATTTGCCATTAATACCGACCTTAGAGCTGGCGAGACGATCTGCGACGAGGGTGAGATGCTAGACAAAAAGAAACTGCAGTAACACGGGATATGCACAGTCTCGAGTGAGATTTATTTGATGAACGATTGATTTTTGATGATTTTTGTACGCGCGAACGTGCGTCTCTAACGATCACGTAGCCGCCGCGGCGTCTCGTCGCGGACTGAAGGAAGAGCTTGGTGCGGCTTTGGACGCATGCGCCCCACTACAAACTGTTCACATAACATGTCCCTCTGTGACTGCAAACAAAAATGTACTCTATATACGTATAGTAAGCGTCAGGAGGTGGTACGACAAAACGCAAAGTTATAGCAAACGTTTTGTACAAGCAAGGTCATGCGCGCGCCGCTCGACCCGGCCACGCCGATGTTGTGTGTGTACACAGCACTGACTGTTTACACCAGTGTGGCCGCACCACTAATTCCAGTACGGTTGCGTCACATTGTGTGAACTATGCCCTACGTTATCCTGAACGTTCATTAATGAAGATCTGAAAATGATGGATGTCCAGTGGAAGAGTTTGGGTAAGCCATACCTGTAAACTACCATTACTAATAAATAATTAAAGGTAGTTTACACTTACAGACTTGGCATACCTACTAGCATCGACCTACCCTACTAGTGTGGTTTCTTTTCTAGCACCCTAACTAGCTCATAAATTATTAATAGCGTGGATACCTATTATCCCGATACATCTAGTGAAAACCTAGGAATCCCAGAAATAAAAGGCACGATTTGGTATTTTGGAATGGAATCGCGCCAGCTGCATTGCTAGCTCTAGGAATGTGATTGTAGACTCAAAGACAACCAGTGTGTACGCACTGTTATTTCGTGTTGATGACCAAGTATTTTGAACTTGGAGGATGTATCTAGGCTTGTGGGCGCTAGAAATCTTCATGCTGTAGATATGATATTGCCGCTCAAGCTTGAGGATGATTTCTATCCAAGAACCGTCCGGTTGAGAGCCGACATTACTTTGCCGAGGCAGTAAACTGAAATCCAGAATATTACAAGTCATGCCTCCTCTTAGTACCTATGTAGGTACTTTACATAATTATATTCAAGGATTTGTATGCTTAAATTTTTATCTGAGCTTGTAGCAGCGGAACCTACATGGGTAATGTATTTCCACAAAAATCGTTCCTGGCAGCGGAGGTGTAATACGAAAAAAAAAATTGATAAAAGGAAAGATATGGTCGGTCGAAAATATTTATTCTTCAATAAATTAGCAAATAAAATCAAATTTATAGAATCAGAAACCTTCGTGAACTGTAACATATGTTTATTTAACTTTATAAGATATGTAGTAGCTCCTTTTTTGGAAGTCGATTAAAAATATCTAGCATACGTACCGTAGTAAAAATTATAGCAATGCCTTCATTGGTTGGACTGAAGGTTCCCGGATTTTTTTGAGGTTTCCGGAATTAATCCGGAAATATCCTGTTAAAGCGGAATTTGATTGCGCGTAGGTTATCCCCTGAGCGGTGCCAGGAGCCAATGCAAAGAATTGGCGTGAAAAGGTCCGAAAAGCCAAACTGAGAAGTTTGAAAGTATATAATCGCATCTATGCTAGCTAGCTAATGTCTAGAACTTAAGTGCCAAACTCGTAAGAACCGACCTAAACCCTCCACAATTACACAAACTATATAGGATGCTATCACATTAGGTACAGTTACAATAACGCGGGTGAGCTGTACATACTGTGACCGTAGGTATACTTACTTAAGATGAAGTTCAGATTCGCTAGCCACATCCGAATGCACGCCAGATGTCGACCATGGTCGCCATTGACAGTCACGACGTGGATCATCATCATATTGGGAACTGCTATACATTGCGGCAGTCAAACTGACGGACGATGGTTCAATCCCCACCGACAGCTTAAACTTCCGGTGAAGGTAATCAACCGCGTTATCAAACTCCTAGGTAGGGAGTCCATGGTGGTAGGGTACTTTCGAGTAGGTACCCGCCTGCCATCCTTATGTTTGAAAAGGTGTACAGCCAACAATCTAGGGCTGGCGTTAATATATCTTCGGCCACCCGTCACTGACGCATCAAGTGACATAGAGTTCAAACGGCAATTCTATTTAAAAAAAATTTTTTCGAAAAATGGAACCGATTTCACACTCAAAAGTGTGCAATAACATGTCGAAGTCTGGATAAATAGAAAATTATTATTATTTAATATATGTGGGCCGTGGTGGTACCGGGCTAGAACAGTACTGCCCCATCTCTCCCCGTGGGTGCCATAAGAGTCGCCTAAGGGATCACGTACCAGAAGGATGGGCAGCAAGCAGCGCCTTCTAAGGGTCACAAAATATAGTGCGTATATATATTATATGATTACATAAGTAATAATGATATATGAATTAATACATAATCATTATTAGGTACGATACTATAATTAATAACATAAGGAAATTCAAATTTCAATAAAACAAACTTACATAATGATTGTTTTATCAAAAACAACCACAAAAGTTACAAAAAATTTATTAAAAAATATAATACACGTAGGGGAACTTAATTAATGATGATTTTTGAAAAATCCATAGAATTTAAAAGTAAAAATTTAGTAAGTATAATTTTATGAAGATATATGCATAATATTATGCATCTTGTGAGTTCAAAAATCATTCGAATCTCGAAAATGCGCCAGATTTTCCCAGAGAACATTGACTACGTGATGATACGAATACGGATGGTACGTATAGTATGGGTAAGTTCTCTAGTGCGTATAAACAGCGTTAGCATTTACGTGTACAGTAACAGAAATATAAAAAAAATGCTTAAATCATTAACATAGTCTGTTCATCCTTACTTGACAATAAAGGTATTCGACTGGCCGGTTGGCGCAGTTGGTAGCACTCTGCCTTCTGAGCCGCTGGTCCCGGGTTCGATTTCCGGACAGGTCAAACATTTGTGTGTATGAACATGTCTGTTTGACCTGTGTCTGGGTGTGTATATGTATATAAGTATATATATCAGTCATCAGGTTACCATAGGACAGGCTCTGCCTAGTTTGGGACCTGAAGACCTTGTGTGAATTTTAATAAATAAATAAATAAAAACAAACCACTGCCATCCACAAAAATTACGAATCTTCACAGAAAAACACAATTTAGACACACACAATAGTCCCTGGATACAATATAAACATAAACGCTACTATTTACGCACAGATATCAACAAAATTCATCCTGATTACAATAATTTTCAGTTAAATAAAAAACTACTATTAACGTCACTCCATGTTGAAGTTGACTTTTCCATACTTTATAAAATTTAGTGATGGGAATGGTAGTTCAAGAATGAACGGATTATACTAGTATGAGCTTTGGGAATTAACGTCATTGATATGTTTAATCAACTTAATAGAAAATCAGTTTTTATATTATCTAGTACGAAGCATAAGTTTGTAATGAACAGGTACATCTTAAACGAAGACATTTAGAAAATATTTTCAATTTACGCGACTTATACAAATATTTACCTGCAACACAACACAATTAGGATAGCCATCGAATTTTAGGCGGCAAAGTGAGAAGCTGAATTTGTATCTTGTATGTATTGCTTCCGGGCTGTTTGGCCGTGGTCTAAGTGAAACTTGTGTTCTAGACGTTTCGTCGATCACTGCGGTCGACATCTTCAGTGGTTCAGGTTCGAGCGGCGACAAGAGCGTAGAACTCTCCTTCGCGGCGTCTTCTCTGATATTGAAATGAAATTTGAAAATTTGGCCGTGGTCTAAGTTTCACTTAGACCACGGCCAAACAGCCCGGAAGCAATACATACAAGATGCAACGCCGGCCGTGAAAGCCTTATAGTTTAAATTGAATTTGTATTTTTTCAATACTAATGTTCCTTTGAGCTGTGATATGTAATTATGGTGGATAATTAACTAGTGGACCGAGCATCGCTCGCTGTTTCGTAGGTAGGTACTGAACCAAATATCTAACTTTTATAAAAAAACATTTTGTGTGAAGTCGCGTTTTAACAGACAAACAAAAAACATTTTGAAAAGCCCATCTCTATCTATATAAAAAGATCATCTCCCGATTTTGAGACAGTTCGTTTTACAGAGGTTTGTCTGACACAGCTTTGACTTGATCACATTCTTGCTTTATTTACTTTTTATTTTTTTATATTTGAAACTTGGCACTGGCTAAATACACAGATGTGTGGAGCCATGCACATATAGAAAAGAAAAGAAGGTTAACCATCGCTTTGGGTCATTGGTTAAAATGAATGATTTACATGTTCATTATCTTTCTACACTTATCGTTCATTCGAAGGTACCGTCATCGCTAAATGTTGTCTATGGTTGTGTTTGTTTACATTTTTTGTCAGGTAAGGATGAACAAACTTTACACACATTATGCACATATTAACATAATTCTGTACTTTGAAACTTGCCGACTTTCCCTACTTATGGGCGTAAAATAACGATTTCTTAAAACTAAGAGTTATAATAACCAATTTAGATTATATTTTTATATGACTGAAAAAAAAGCATGTCGGATACAAAAAAAAAAGGTATCTAAATCAGTGTGTGAATATTGGCGTTCTGAGCTAACAAACTACTTATCCGTGTAAAATTTTCGAAAGTCTCTTCAATTTCACCTAAACTTTCAACGTTTTCGTGTTATTGCAACTATTGTGGTTTAAAAGAAATTCGAACTTATCTGAAGTTGCCATATGATCAATACTCAAAAATAAAAGAGTTCTGAGATTCTGAAGAGTTTCTTCAATTCAGTTTTTCGAGGTAGGTAAAAAACAGCACACATAGGTAGGGAGTGTGTGATCAGCGTGGACATACATTATGTATGTATTAATAAACAAAATACGTAAGGTGAGTAAATAATATAGGTACTAAGATAAAAACATAGCTTACTATAATAAAAAATAAAGTACAGTCAAGTTGGGTAACTTTGAACACTTTTCTGGATACTGACAAATGAATGTACGTATTGGTTGGACTATGTGTTTCATCGTGTTGAGTGTACTTTCACACTCAACATTTTATTTTCAATTTTTTATATACTGTCATAGTAGGTATTTTTTTTAGTGGCTATTCAAATTTACCAGAACTTTCGGGTAACATTGAATTAAATTTAGTTACTGAACAAAATGCTTTATAGTTTACTACTTATTCGATTTGGATAACATACACCGTTGTATCACACTTATATCACATAACTTTTTCTTTTTGCTAACCGCGAACAGAAAAGGCGCGAAATATGAAATGTATCGACATAATAGCTGTTTTGTGACATATTTAACATCGCGAACATAGACGCAATTATACATGTTAATTACAATAAACCTATATGGAGTAATATGAAAATGAATCTTAAGTTTTAGTCAAAGTGACCCAACTTGACGGTATGTTCACACAATATAAGGTACATACTGTGAGTAATCAGCGTTAACATACATTATGCATATGTTAACAAAATATTACGCATAGTGCGTGAAAACACCGTAGACTTACACAATATATCATTAGTATTAACATGTATTGTTTTTTATTTGTTGCCATATGTCAACAAAAAAACACATAGTGCGACGTGGAAACAGCACCATTTTATTGTAGAATACACTTAAAGAATAATACACAGTTTGTGTAACCAGCGTAGACATGCACTGTGTGCATGTTAATAACTAATACACATTTAATGTGTGTAATTAGAGGTAACATATAGTATGTCTATGTTAAAAAAAGAAAACAAGTGTGTGTAAACAGCGTTTTCTAAATCTTGTATGTGTATGTCCAACAAAACGTCCAAACGTCCAACATGTGTGTAAACAGCGTTGACACACATGTATAATGAACAGTGAGCGTTTGATTATACGTGTGTATAACGTTTTGGTATATTGACTGGAACAGAAGTCTACCGGTTCCGGTAAATCTTTATGCTGTTTTATTTTGATTTTCCACAACATTATAACGCGTAAAGTGACAATTGGTTTTTTGGATAGTTTCGTTCGTTTAGTGGCAGATAATTCGAGCTAGAAGCCCAGACGACTAGTTGGTTACGTTCGCCAAACTGTATATGACATGAATGTGGTTAACGCTCACCAGGTTTAAGCTAAATTCTGAGATTCCAATTACCATATGTATATAATCTATTTGGTGACAAACTTGTTTAATAAAGTAATGATGAGATATGTTAACGTGATAAAGAAACTACATTCATATGGAATATATACTCGTATATAAATATATCTAACAACAAAAATCAGCCTATACAGTTATTAAAGATAATTTCTACCCTTCGGAGAATACTTTCATGTGATAAACAGGGTTTATATATGTCATCTTTATCCACATGTATACTTTATGTCATCGTACGTCAACACGTGACACTTGGCTGCCATTGCTTTAAACACTATATAGAATGGTGTGTAGTAGTTTCCATAGAACCGGTTAATTCACTTACTACAAACATAATCTAATACTTAAACAAATAGGCAACCAAAGTTTTATACATTCGAAAACCGTTTTGACACTATTCAAGGAAAGTACTTTCACCTTAGGGAGTATCCAGACCTGACGAATGCGCCGCACGCAAACGGCGCGCAACCTACGCATTCGTCAAGTCTGGAGACTCCCTAATAATCATCGATCACTGTTTACACACACAAATTTGATTAATATAACATAAAAACAATAAAATATATATATATCAAAACACATAACTAATAAACCATGTAAAAGTTAAAAGGAATAATTACTTTAATGCTAATGAAATATTAGTTGATTATTCGATTATATAAAAATTAAGTAAATACTGCATATCTTAATGACAGGTCATAAAAAGAACAGTATCTGAGATCTAAATGTTTACAAAATATAGTACCATATTTATGTATAAGGTAAGACGTTAGGGTTTAATCTTTTAACATTTGTCACAATTTATTGTCAAATGGGTTTACTAGATGGCGTTTTACTCAATGTACTGGTACTATAGTCAATATAAATATGGCATTTGTAATTATGTTATAAGGTCTACTTGTCACTGATTTAGTTGTGCAAAAAAGTTATATAATAATTAAATGAACGTTACTTTATCTTTTCTGTTATATATAAAATTAATCATAGTAAAAAATACGTAAGACAAAAATAAATTATTATTTCATTGTTGGCTTGCAAGTCAACTGTCAACTGTCAAGTCACTTGATGACATTAATCAGTACCAAACAGAAACTTTCGGCTGGTGGGAAGTTCTGGAAATGTTTTACGTTTTAACTATTATCGTACAAACGCTTATTGGAATACGAGCCATAACCTGCCTCATTCTCTCATAAAATAACTCTTCAAATCAGAGGCAGATATAAAATACTAAACAATTTAAAACTATCATAAACTCTTATATCATAATTAAACAAGTTAGTATTATCTATTTTAAAGTATGAACATATAAACAACGGTGGGAAATTACATTTATTTCATAACTAATAAGGTACCGTAGAAACGTTGAATGTTAAATTATTTTATTACTCTAGAGGCACAAAAATACAACAGGATATAAAAAAACTTGTTTAAATTATTTTTTTCTGACTAATTATCATGATTTAAAATTTTGCCTTACCAAAAATTTAACATGGCATTTAATATTTTAATATTTATATATTAGGCTTATATATATATTTATTATTTGCCTCAACTAAAAACCTTTCGACGAAGGTAAATAAATTATCATAATCAGATCTTTAGTTTCATTTTCAGTCTTATTTATATTGTATTTTTTTTATCACTTATTCATTACAACTAAATAGGTCCAAATATGTAAAATATATCATTTTAAATATTTTTTGAAAAAATTTGATGATTTATATTTAGCCCAGGCGTCATACTTGTAATGGGCGACAAAGCCCTATTTAAATGAACAAAAATTAAAACTATGGTTGATATTTTCTCTAATTGTAGCATGTTTGATCTTAACACTTGAAGCAAAATTAAAAAGTGTAAGGGATACTCATACTGTTTAGATAAAATTATAATACGTTTTGCGGAATTTTTAAAACTTAAGAAAATATAGCCAATGTAAAAAACTGGTATCCTTTGGTTTTGCCATCAATTAATATGACTTTGCTATTTGAACAAGAGTTTTAACAACTAACGTTGCATAAAATACAATAGATTTCATACGAATATGTACATAATAAAATATTTTGTAATCACAGCAATTTTCTTGATAAAAAATAGATAACCTTAGAAAACTGGTATTAATAAACTTCATAATCTTTGATATTCGAACAAATGTAACTTTATAAATTTTGTGTGTAATGTATAAATGTTTCTTTGCTATTACAGCAAACTTCTTTTTTATTATAAAAACACCAGGTAACAAAAATTACAAAACTGGTATGCTGATTTAACAATTAATAAAAACTTTCATACTTAAACAAAACAAATTAAACAACTAACAAGTAATCAACCCATAAAAAAACAAAAACAATAGTAAATTCTTACAAAACTTGTAAAAATCTGTAAGAGAGATCACCCTGAGATCATTTTTAGACATGTTGGAATATAAAAGCTAATACGATGGAGAAAGGATCAACATTTCAGAAATATTGCATCAATAATACCTGAAAGAGGTTTTATTGCATCAATAAAACCTCTTTCTCTTTTTGTACTTATTTCTCTCGCACCTGATGATAATACCATGGTCATGAATACAGTGCTTCTTCAATTCCGAATATTTGCGGAACTTTGCTTCACACTCCATGCAATCCATAATAGATTTTCTGATGTTGTGCACCACCCACTCATGGTCCCATTTGTCTTTCAAAGTCTTTAAGACATCATCGCAAAATTTGCAATTATATTTTGCCGGTTTATTGTGAGCGCTTTTCATGTGTTTGTTCAAACAAGATTTGAAGTGGAAATTCTTCTTGCAATCGCGACAATTTAAAGGTTTGTTTTTGTTATGATACTCCATGTGCTGTATGATCATTTTCTTCGAATGAAACTTGCGCTGGCACAAATCGCAGTGATAGAACGATAAGCCGTGGGTTTTCTTGTGTTTGGAAAAGTTGGAAGAGTCGCTAAAGGACTTGTCGCAGAATGTGCATTGGTAAAGGGTTAGATTGGCGTGCTCGCGTAGATGATTTTTGTATTTGTCTACCTTGGTGAAGGTCTCCACATTACAGATCTGGAAAATGTAGTTCATTCACATTTTAGATAAGATTTTAATTTATTTATTTAAAGATCACCAACACGGTGTACACCAATACATTTCAAAGGGAACAAGCATTCTTAAGTAAGTTCAGTGTCACAGCAATTATAGGTGAAGACAGCGTGTGAAAATTTGAGATAAAATCACAAATTATCGTGAGCAAGTAACATATAGAAAATATTGAAGGTGGCTTTATATATAAAATGTTATGTATATTAAAAGAAAAATAATAATAATAATAATAGTTTGGACGAACTGGAAACTTAAATTACTTTAGCTACATGTAATATTGGTATACTTAACTTAAAAGAATTTAAAATAATTACTATAAGATTGCAGATAGTATCAGGATGTCAGGGACTTTTTAAATTCGAGGATATTGTTGGTAAATAGATCTACTTGCTTGGTTCTTGTAGCGACATGATACTGCCGAGCAAGTCTTTTCAAAGGAGCATTTTGGCCAAGGTTAGACCTCGATGCAGGTATATGAAATAGGTCACAATGTCGCGTAGCTCTAGGCAATCTCGAAGGCACAGAAATACGAAGCTCCGATAATAATTTTGGCGAATCGATGATACCATGTATTATTTTATACAGAAACAGTGTATCAAGTAACTGCCTGCGTTGATAAAGTGGTACCATTTTAAAATGTTTCAATCTGGAATCATAACTCTGAAGTTCTTTTCCAAGGTAACAAGAGTAGGTCAAGTGTCTTAAAAAACGCTTTTGAACACTCTCCAACCTTTTGCTATGTATTTCGTATAGAGGATTCCAGGCCACGCTACAATATTCTAATCCACTGCGAATCAGAGAATTAAACAATAAAATTTTAGTACTAGGTAACTTAAAGTCTTTGCAATTTCGCAACACGAAACCTAAGTTTTTGAAACCCTTCAAAGAAATGATATTAATATGATCATTCAATCGCCGCTTTCTATCCAGAACTACTCCCAAGTCACGTATCTCATCAACGTTAGATAAATTGTTGTCATTAATTTTAAAAATATCACGATTAAAATGCTTTTTTCTAGTAAACTGTATACTAAAGCACTTTGATACATTAAGTTTCATGCAGTTAAGATCGCACCAAGAAACTAATCTATTAATGTCCTCCTGAAGTTTTAAGGCATCATCATTAGTATCTAAAATTCTGAAGAATTTCATATCATCGGCAAAAAGATAAAAATTACTTTGCTTGAAACATTCTCCAACATCGTTAATAAAAATGTTGAAGAATAGAGGACCCAAATGAGATCATTAAGGCTCAACAAAAAACATACTGTTCCCAGATCTCTTTCAACTGTTCCTCGTGGAGAATGGGAGCGTGTTTTAGCGACTAGGTGTGCTAAATGAGATCAAAAATGTGTTCTTTTACTATGCGGGCTTACTCTTGACACTCGATTCCGATTGATTGATACTTTTGAACGCAACACTACCGCACAATTGGAATCGAGTTCGATGGAATTTGATAAAAATACAAAATGACGTTTTTACTATTGGGCCTTGTAAACAAGCTCAGGGTTGATCAACGAGCTATGGAGAGGGCTATGCTCGGGGTTTCTTTAAGAGGTCAAATCAGAAATGAGGAGATCCGTGGAAGAACTAAAGTCACTGACATAGCCCAGCGGATTAGCAAGTTGAAGTGTCAGTGGGTAGGGCACATATCTCGCAGAACCGATGACCGTTGGGGTCGAAATGTTTTCGAGTAGAGACCACGGAAAGGCAAGCGCAGCATTAGACGTCCACCGAGAAGGTGGACAGACGACCTGACTAAGATCGCAAGAAGGGGCTGGATGCGTGCTGCTTCCAACTGGTTCTTGTAGCGATCAATGGGGGAGACATATATCCAGCAGTGGACGTCTTATGGTTGATATGATGATGACAAAATGACATGAGATTGGAACTTATAAAGATTGGAATTAAATTGAAATTGAAACTGAGTTCAAGAGTAAGCCAGATGAGGTATCAATTATTATCTCAACCCTCAAAATTATCAGACACTTGTATTTCTGCACAGTCCATCCAAATCTTAGACCTTTCTCTGCGTCTACAACTACATCCATCCACATTTATACTGAAAACTCTAATAGCTATATGGTTTCCTACGCACCTCATACGTCCCAATCATGCCCAAAAATCGATCTACTTGAGATCATAATCCTTTTCTAAAGTTTGCTAAAAAGTAATTACCTCACAGAGAATATGTAGCATTCCGTTTTTTGAGACAGGTGACTTTGTAAGTGTGGAGCGAATCACGTGTTCAATCAGATGACGCTTCAGGTCGCTGATGCGGGTGAACGATTTGTAGCAAACGTCACATGTCTGGAAAGTAACAAAAATATATTTTACGCATTACATATTATTACTTACATATTTTTAGCAGAGGCAGCTTGGTATACGCGAGAACACTCGCATTCCAAAGTTTGAAGGAAAAATAAAAGGGGATTGAGTGTAAATAAAAGAAATAAAGTATCTGTGGAATATCTTCCGAGAAAGTAATGCAAGATGGTTTGGGAAACTTACCAACGATAAAATCAGAAAGTCACGACACACAAGCTACTGCACTGTAAGGCTACAGACAGTATAAGAATCACAACCGGACTGCGAAAGGCTTTGGTTGGATCTATGGTACTGGATACTGGAGGAGCTATGCCAGCGATCCAGGGCCATGCTCCGTTATATTAAGGGGTTAGGATGACTCGGGTAATAGCGCGGGGGGGGGGGGGATGCACAAACACCACAAGCGGGACGTCAGTGCAAGGCTCAGCACCCCTCAAAATAAAATAAGAATAAGAATCAGGTAAGATAGAAGTCGCATAGCTGATAAAAAAAGTTGACGAACAAATCTTGAATATACACACTGCATTCAAATGCCTGAGTCTGCCTAAGTATATGTAGAATATCTTTGGAGCATGTAATGCAGTCTTTAGTAATTCATCTGAAACTAAAACTAGCTAAGATATTTATCGAAAACTAAGATAGTCCCATACAAGCAGATACTAAACCAACGTAGAAAATTAAAAATCTCGTCATATTTTTATTTTGTTATCATTATAATAGGGCTTTGGCGCCATTACAAGTATGACGCCTGGGTTGTAATAAACAAAGCAAAATCATTGGATGGAAAACCTTATTATGATTGGCGTAGCGCATTATGATGCATAACGGATTTCAGTACGCGCTACGGAGAAACGGGAGAAAGCTCGAAAAACATACGTATCTATACCCAAGAGCCAAGCTAACCCGACACGAGATATCTCGGCCATCAACCTGTAGCAAGACAAGCATGGCTCTAAAAGAGCTGGGTAACGAAATATAAATGATAGGTTTCAGCTAAAAAATCAGGTCGCAAGAATTCATGGCTTGCTAGGTTTTGAAAATTACAGCATAAGGAAATGGTGCCATTTTGCAGTTAATCATCATCATTTCAGCCATAGGACACCTACTACTGGACATACGCCTCCCCATTGATCTCCACAAAAATCGGCTGGAAGAGGCCCGCATCCAGTCCTTACCTGCGATCTTAGTCAGGGCGTCTATCCTTGTCAGTGGCCGTCTATGCTACACCTGCCAGTCGATGGTCTCCATTCGAGAACCTTTCGACTCCAACGACCATCAGTTCTTTGAGCTATTTGCCCTGCCCACTGCCACTTTAACTTGCTAATCCGCTGGGCTATGTCGGTGACTTTCATTCTTCTACGGGTCTCCTTATTTCTGATTCGATCGCGTAGAGAAGACCCGAGATCAATAATTTATGGTATGCGTGGACGTGCTTAAGTTTAAAAAACACGTGTCAATGGACACACCATGACATGAAATGGAGCATGCATTTTATAGTTTATGTTAGTGACGTTTTAGGCATACACTTTGATATGACAAAAACAAACTTATGAATGTTTAAAATTTTAACCCTATTTAATTTCGAGTAGGGATGTGAGGAGGTTTGGATATTTCACTATGAAACTAAATTTAACAATCACCATTATTAAATGATCAATTTGGTATCATTAAAACTTTACAAATATTGCGAACTCAATATATTAATAAATTGGTCTGCAGTACTCACCTTATAACCTTTAAAGACCTTCTTAGCACTCTTAGAGTTTAAGAGGAACATCTTATTGGACATGACCTTAGCTATCACCGAGTTAGCCTTTTCAACCTGGCTTCCCTCATCACCGTTTATTGCCAATTCATTTGACTGCCATTTCCAATCGTCGTCTAAACCAATCGAATCATTAGGCTGAATGTCACCATCGCTAACATCTTCATAATAAATGTTGCTAAAATCGATATCATTAGTTATATCTCTATGACTTTTTAGTGTTTCAATCATTTTAGGACTTTCAAGTTTCTCCATATTTTTGTGACTTTGTAGTGGCTCCCTATTTCTATGACTTTTTAGTATCTCCATATTACTATGGCTTTGTAGTGACTCCTTGTCTGTATGACTATTAAGTGTAGAAATATGACTTTTGAGATGTTCTACCAAATCTGGTGAATTATTGGTCACAAACAAGCATTGCTCATATTTACAAGTCTTTAGAATATGGACTTTCCTAATGTGGGTCTTTAGTTCTTCCGCAGTGGCATATGTTCTTATGCAATAGCCGCAGGGGAACTTCCGATCATGAATTTTCAAGTGGACTTTTAAACTGCCTTTTGAAGAGTAAACTTTGAAGCACTTAGGGCATTCAAGGTCTGGATTTCCGTGTCCAATGCAGTGCATTTCGAATTTCTCATGGCTTTTAAATTTCTTCCCACATTTAGAGCACATCAAGTTGGCAGGTCCAATGGCTCGACCTTCAGGGTTATTATGATTAATCATATGCTTGTGAAATTCTGACAGATGCGGAAATGTATGCTTGCATTTGTCGCATTGATATAATTTTTTAGACGATTTTGTTGATTTTGAAATGTTGTCTGAAATTGTTAAGGATGGTTACAGATTTACCAGCATATGTCATTGTAGCTATTTGGGAGATTCATTGGGGAGTATTAGTGCAATACACTAATATATAGTAATGAGAAATGTGTATGATAGAAGAATAAAATAGAATATATAGGAAACAACAAAAAAAAGAGTTATTGTGTGCAGTACTTTTAAGAGTTTTAATAGAACTCCAATATGTACTGTAATTTTAGATAAAAAAAAGTACCTAACTAAAATATTGTGTGTGAGTTTTGCAAATCAGATAACTTTTATTGTGGAGACTTGTTATGTGACTACCTAATAATAAATAAATATGGCGCAGTGGTCAATGTCAGTGACATGATTTCTGTGTCTCCGGGACCCTCGGTTCGAATCCCGGCCAGGGCAAACATTTGTGCAATGGGTGTAGATGTTTGTCCCGGGTCTTGGGTGTTTGTGTGCTGGGATTGTGTGTGTGTCTATGCCTCCCGCGACATAGGGAATCCTAGTGCGTAGTCTGAGTGTGATAAATAAAAAAATAAAAAATCATCACAAATCAATATAATTGTTTTAGAACTAAACTGTTACATAGCATCTAATTTCAATCAGCTATACAACTTTATTTTTATATCTAACTAACTGACCTGACAGACGTTGTCCGGTCCAAATGATACCGTACTATGTTTAGTTTGTGAACTAATATACCATATTGTCAAACACCTGACAGATATGCCAAACACTATTGTTACATTAAAAAAGTGTATATTGCCAAAAGGACTAAGGAGGTTGAATTAGAAAATTAAATCTAGACTAATTTTTCTTAAATTTTCTGATTTTCCGCCCAACTTATTTTTTGACGTGATAACGTTTTATAAATTGATGAATACCAGCAACACTCATGAAAAATAGTAACGTTCCGCGTAACGTTCCACCTGAGTTTTATATTACATAAAATAATCAAAGTCAAAGTCAAACTCAAGGTCAAGGTCAAGGTCAAAGTCAAAGTCAGAGTCATAAATGATTATGACGTTATCACGTAAATCTATCGTCCGTAAACCGACTTTACAGACAACAAATTTTTTCTATCATAAGATCTTTATCCTAACCATAACGAACACAAAAAAAAGAACTGATGTAAGAAAAGATGTCGTGATCAGGTCATGGTTAGGGATCTATTTTAATATTTACAGATTGGAGAAGAATTTAATTTAATTTATTTTCTTATTACACTCAAATATAAAAGAACTTAACATGAATGTGGATGGATATAGAGGTAGAGGAGGGCCGAAGAAGGTAAGGATGGACTGTTTAAGGAATGATATCTTTATGAAAGGTGTGTGCCTTGAGCCAACTAATAATAGAAGAGAATGGAAGAGGAAAACATGTTGTGCCGACCCCACCTAGTGTGGGATAAGGACAAGAAGAAAAAGATTACACTTAAATATATTTAGAATCTACTAAAATTATCTGCCTATCATCCACTCTCAAGTTTGAAAAGCTGTCACCAAACATGCAAGGTTGAGGCTGCAATCCTCGAGAACTGATAAACATTTTAGATCATCATGATTATACCTTCAACCAAATCAATTATTGTCAGTGATTATCAAGGAAGATTGTGGTCAAGTGCTAGATCTAAGATCTATAAAGTATCATAAAATTGAATCAACTTGATAAAACTAGCCATCCAAATACCCAAAATTATTATTACACCTATATAGCCAAATATATTTACCCCTAAAAGAATTATCATTTACTTAAGACAGTTCTGTAACCAACATGTTGTAAGAACAAAGCTTATACTATACAGGATGTACTGTACAGTAAAACATCAGAGAAACTTACCAACAACAACTTCATGATCTACTTCCAATCCTGAACACTTGACAAGTGGATCACTGTAGGATATGTTTTGAATAGTATGGCCTGATTCAGAGTCATTTCCTGAAAACAGTATAACCTTCTGTTGTTTTGAGATAGGCTGTATATCTTCTGACATTAGTTGCTTTAAAGCATTGTTCTCAACGTTTGGTCTTATTAAGCTATGATCTTCTCGTGTTCTATTGTGCTCTTCATTCAAAGTTTCTTCAGCTAAGATTGACATATATGTTTCACAATTAAAGTCATCATCTTCATAACAATTCATATTTGAATTGCAACGAGCTGTGATATTTTCTGGCACACTCTCATATATGTTTTGATCAGAATCATCAATCAATTGTTGTTGTTCTTTATTAGTTAATATATCAGCCTCATTATAGTTGTAGACATTTTGAGTTATGTATGTATTGTGTTTATTTACAGTTATTTGGCCTTTAGACTGTCTTATGAAACATTCCTCCTGTGATGGTGATTCACAACGATTGTAAACGAAAGGGCTTCGGCATGGATCTATCCAGACTTCAGACTGGTTGTATGTCGAGAATGCAGGTGGGCTGGTTTCAGAAAAGATGATAGGTAGTTGGTCTACATCAATATTATTCATAGACAAACTAGATATATCATTTTGGGGTGATTTGATGCAGTTCTGATTTTCCTCCGTCTCAAAAAGTTTTATCTTGCATAAACCAGCATAAATACATGTTAAGTTTCCTGCGGTGTCTGGTGTTGTGATCTTCACTTCAATATAAACATCATTAGACTTGTCAAAGTCTGTATCCAGTGTTGTGCATGATTTCGGCATAAGAAGGATGGGATATACCAGATTGGAATACAGAACATCTTCGAGATCCATTATGATAGCTTACACCTGGAAATCGAATGAAGAGCATTGTTTTATGTATCCATCTTTTAATTAGTTGGGAATGTTCTTTTTTAGTAATAAAATCGCACAAGAATTGACAACGTAGGTATTAAAAAAGAAGACAACTTATGTACTTACCACGTGCCTTGAAGGTGTCCAGAACAGAAAGAGTAACATGAAGGTATGAATCGTAAAAAATAGTAAAAAGTATTTCGAATACCCTCACAACACATTTTTTTTCGTCTGCCTCCATTATGAAGAGCACAAATCAAAATGTTGGGTACGCAAGCACACTAATAAATGCAAAATGCAAGGTTCCGAAGCAAAAATGAATAATCCTGAGAAATTAGAATAACCACTTTTCTGTTTCACACATTTCTCAACTTTCTTCACATCACAACTGAAGAAACTGAATTGGTTTGTTTGTTTTGATTGAAAATAAATAAAAAATACCGTGAATTTGAGCTCTAATGCATTGTAATAATATTTGAATTCTCGAAGAACTTCCTATCCTATCCTACCCAGGGTTGCCAACTCGGATTTAAAAAAATATACGTAGAATTGTAATATTTGCATGTAAAAAGTACGTAGATCTACGTACTTTTTTTAGTGAAATGCTGTGTTGTTTATTTATTTCTTCGTTAAAATATTTCTTAGCACCCTGCTCAATTTACTTGAATTCATATATTATAAACCATTTTCCCCAGAAAGGAATAGCCTAACGGAAAGTAAATAGTGTAAGTTGAATGAAGGAAATGCAAAAATATAAAAATTATTTTAATGAAATTTCTAAGTTTAAGAATCTTTATAGGTAACACACAAATATAACTATTTTCTATCTTCCTCATTTACCTGAACTTGGGACCGACTGACTATCATATAATGCAGGGTGCATGCGTCAACGAGATTGAGAAAGCACTACGAAGACGTAGATTTGCCATTCAGGCTCATTTGTTGCATTTCCTAACCTTGGGCGCTTTGATGGTCACTCTTCGGTAAACATACAACACCTGAACACCCGAAGGAACACTCATTTTGGAAATTAACAAAACGCAAAGGGCATTGTCCATTTTCGGCCTTACATGGACAGTATGCCCAACAAAATTCAATTTCATCAATAAATCTATTTATTTTTAAAATTAATTAGTGTGCGGTATTTTTGTATCCAGGTGTATCTATCAAAAATAATATTTAATAATTTTATTTTGACTATTTCCCAGCGATTTCGGTTTTATCAAAGCAGTGTTGCCATTATGATTAGGGATTTAATCGATTCATCTCGAAAAAAAGTCGATATTACGATGTAGCCAAGAACACGCAATACACGAACTTAATTATGGAAAGAGAGGGTTGCGGCCGGCGCGTCGCGCGCATCACATGACGTGAAAAGAGATCGTTTTATTTGACTGAAGCGGTTGTTTTGAGATTTGTTGAAAATGCTTTTGTCCGTCAGTTTGTCTGTTCTCGCCTACAGGTCGAATTTTCCGACCGATTTTGACTTAAATATGCAAGCACCTTGCCCATTTTAGTCAAAATCGGTCGAAAAATGCGCTTGGTACTTTTTAGATTTTTTAAGCGTCGGCGATTTTTTTTTTGGAGGAAAATGGGGGCGTAAACAATGAAACATATTTTAGATACGCGGTCTAGAGTCATGGACTGTGCTCACTTCTTGCAGTTCGTGCAAGTCGTGCTCGTCAAAAGTGCTAGCCGAATTTCCCGCCACGCTAGTCTCAATGATATCATTCGCCGGGCTTTTACCAGTACCAGCGTTCCAGCTATTCTCGAACCGAATGATCTAATGCGTGACAACGGTAAAAGACCTGATGGAATAACTTTGATTCCACAGAAAATGGGACGCCCTTTGGTATTGGATGCCCTGAACCTGTGTCAATACTTTAGCTCCGTCACATTTTCCTCAATCACACAACGGGGCTAACGCTGCGGCAGTTTCGGCTGAACACCGCAAGCGACAAAAATATAGAAATCTGGGCAGTGGTTACATATTTGAACCGTTTGGTGTTGAAACTCTGGGCCCGTGAGCTTATTCTGTTTTCAAAAGCTTATTAGAGCGTCTGGTTGAGGCAACGCATAATCAAAATGCTGGTACTTTTGTTCAACGTACATAATTTTAGCATTCCGCTTCCGGGCTTTGCTGCTAGCATGAGCACGCCGCACTTGAGTTTTCTGTAAGCTTGGTAGCTTAAAGTGATCTCTTTTGCTTCATAGATGTTATTAGATTTACATTAGTTTAATGTTTTTTATTTTATTGGAGTCAATTCATTTTATGCATATCAAGCAACGGGCTCTAACCATTCGGTGTTCATTTATTTCACGCTCGTGATGCGAAGGTTTGCTAGTGAAGTGATTGAATTCCAAGTAATGTCACAAACTCGGCTAACCTCAGGTTTTTAGTTTTTTAAATCATTCATATTAATGTTCCAGTACACTGAGCAGGTTAAGTAACGAGTGACCGATCCTATCGATTAGTTTATCGATTATTGGATGTTAAATATGGCAGCACAGCAAACATTGACAAATGTCAAATTGTGAATAAATATATCGTATCTTCACAGTTATCTGTTTGTTTTCGGCATTGTGAATTGGTTTACCTTGTCTGTTCATGTTGTTGAAATGCGTACTTTCTTTGGACAATGGATTATAACGTGCAATGACAGATTTCCGTGGAGCTGCAGCGTTGATACATAAGTTTCACCAAAGAATAAGTGACAGGGAGGATGCTGGTGGAATTCTTGAAATAATTAATAGGAAATTATATACAAATAATGATCTTGCCGATTTTGTAAATATATATAATGTTAACAGGAGACGCTCATAGTTTCCAAACATTAATGTTAACATCAAAAGTGTATCATTTCCAAGGCTTCAATATAGTGATTTAATACTAATTGCTTGTGGAACTTATCAACTAAAGCAAGCAAGCTCATATTATGGTGAACACATTAGAAATGACGGTTCCTATACGATTGAAGTGTGCAGGGATACAGCCAGCAACCTATTAGAAGATTTTCCTTCAGCCGAAAATGACAGGTTAATAAGGGCAAAAATTCAAAGTAGGCATATAAGCCGAAAGATATATTTCATATATATATTATATGAAAATAAAAATGAATTGGGAAGGGAGTCCATAAAACAATATTGTTGTAATTGTATTGTGGGCCGAAGGACAGTTGGTTGCTGCGCACATGTCATGACTGTCTTATGGTATTTGAGCTGGGCAAGGTACCAAAGTAATATTAATCCACCTGCCCAGTTCCTGGATAATGTATTATTGACATATGATTATGAATAAGTATAAAAAGTATTGAAACTGCATTAGTTTTATTTAAATAACCCAACGGCAATCATGTACATCACATGTAGGAAAATAGTGTTACCAAACATTTTGATACAAAATTATCCTAATATTATGTTACCTACTGATATAATCTAACAAACCTATATCACAATTACTCCTAAAGTTACTGTCCACTCCAGGCCGAAATGCCCATACAAGTGGGCATTGCCCTTTCTCTGAAAACATTCCTTTTAGGTAGGTACCTACTAATTAACACCGTAACGAGACGTTTCGTTTTACAAACTCACATGAGTCACAGCTCCATGGTGGTAAATGTAATAATTGCCTCATTATAATGTTGTAAATAGCAAAATTGTAAAAAATGATTAAAAATAAGTAGATTCTGGGACTGAAAGTACGTAGGTTTGCAGGAATGACCTAAGATACGTAGATCTACGTAAAAAGACGTAGAATTGGTAACGTTGATTAACTATGGTATGGTATTGTAGGGTAGGACATAATATAAAGGCGGCTAGTCTTGGGTTATACCAGGCAAAATCTAATATGTGTGATAAAATGATAAGTACAATACTAGGCGCATCTCACTCTGACACGAGCGGAGGCTGTATACTCAAAGCTCTCTCACCATGCAAGTATTTGCGAGAACTTTTGCGCTGCGATCACAGTCACACCTGCGAAGAAATAGTCACAGGCTTTAATTAGCTTCTGTCAGTGTGAAAGTCTGCGAATTTCTGTATTGTCCTGGGTCCTTAATAAATGTTGAAAATTACGTTAAAATATTCCGTTACATAGACACAGGCGAAGCTAATAAAAACTTGTTTATTTAAAAAAAAATAATAACTAATTGAGGCTAGACAACTGTATCTGCAGGGATCAAGGACTCTTCATCATGATAATAATATTCGCCCAAGACAGACAAAATGAAGTTTTTGGCTCCATGTACGCTGCAATGGACGTCAGGACCTCCGACGGCGCACGGGAAGCCCCAGTTCACGACACCGACTTGTACCATGGTTTCCGGTAGGACCACGGCGCTCCCGGAGTCTCCCTAAACACATGAGGTTTAATTGGATTAAGACATAAAAGACTGGCTCTTTTGCTTTAAGGCCGACGACGTTTCGAACATGTTTTATGACGTTCTTCATGCTTCATTCGTCTGCTCATGGTTGGAACTGTAGAAAGAGATCCACCATCACAAATAGTCACAGAAGCCCACAGATTACTTAGGGAAACCTACGGTTTCAGAAGTCATAATTTCAAGAAGAAGAAATCCTCTTTCAAGACTTTGAACGCATACATGGTATAACGTCCAGGAGTGAGCATATAGTAAATGTACATTCAAGATAATCCAAATCGAATTCGAATTGGTATTTGAAAATTCTAATACCGAATGTATTACATACGATGACAATGTTGCCAGTCCCTTATTCCGTTAGGTGCTTGTTCAGACACGGCGTTATCCGCGCGGTGCGATGGGAGTGGGAAGAGATGGGGGAGTACTGTTCTAGGCCGGTACCACCACGGCACCGAAAGATTATCTTACGAAAAAGTTGTGTATAAATGCAAAAAGAGTAAAAGCGATATACTAACGTGACACATGCCGTATCCACCACCACCGTAGCGATGTAAGGTGCAAATTTCCAAAAAGGGGTCAATTTCGTACATCAATCCACCCCATAAGGCGCCTATTTCTTTTGCTAAAGCCTTGCACTTCTCGTATGCCAGGATGTGAACAAATAGGATCTGGAGATTGTCTGGAACGGCACCCAATAGCTAGACAGAAGGACAAATACGTACAATAAAAAAAATACCAAAAAATGAAACCGACTTCAACACTCAAAAGTGTGAAATTACCCTTGTAACCTTAACTTGTTGAAGTCGGTACCATGTTCAAAAGTAGGTAACTATGATCAAAATATTTTGCTCATCGTTAGGACCCCTCCTTTTTTGGCGTCGCTGAAAACACTGATCAGCGTATTGCAATTCATCTATGAGAGTATTGCTCTTTTGTTTTAGTCAGGCATTATGGCGCATTAGACGTATATGTCCTTCTTGCCTTCCGAAGCTGTTCGTATCTTATCGTTGAATGTGATGTCAGCACAATGGTAGAAATAGTAATCGCAACTAGCTGATAGTTAAATGTGGTGGTCATCAAATTCGCATTGGAAGTATTTACGCTATAAAAAATTATTATTAAAAATAGCAACATGCATACTCTGTCAGTTCCCCATCCAGTTACAAAACTTTTCTCTCCCCCATCCAATTTCTTTATGCTCAATTTGATAGGAGCCACATCCTTGCTCATCTGTATGTTATTATCGGCTATCAAGAATGCGATGTCATTCTTAATACGCGGTTGGTCGTACTCAGGATGGTTTATGTATCCCTTTAACTCGACTACTATTCCTTTATGCCAGACGTTGCTTCCGACTCTGGCGTGAAATGACCTGGAACGGATTTTAATTTAATTTAATAAGTTTCAAGTAGTTCAGTATAATTATGCAAGTCATGTCGTAAAGATGAAGTTGTAATAATAATAATAATGGCATGGTAGGGTACTTTCGAATACCCGCCTGACTAGCTACCATCCTCATGTTTGAAAAACTGTCACCAAACACATAGTGTGTTCCGGCAGCTGTCCGTGAGAGCCATTGAGGATTCTAGATCTAGCGTGATAATATCTTCAACCATCATATTGTGAGATAGTGGTCAAACGCTAGATCTATACAGCATAAAAATAAAGACTTGCGGCACTCGGCGACTGCCACGGTAAAGCTATTGCATAGCATTTTTTATCAACTTATGCAATTAATATATTAATAACTTATGCAGTAACGCCGATACAACCAATGCCACCTAGAGGCGAGTTGCTGAACTGATAGACAAGCGTGATATTTCAAAAAAGTCATTAAAAGTTCTACTATTCATCGATAGATGGCCGAACTAAAAAGTATCACCGCTGTGCCGGTCGGAGTAGAGGTTTTAGATTATTTTCGTTACGGAATTTCTGGATTCGGTCTCCACGCTCAAGGCCCGCGATAGAAGCTATGCAATAGCTTAAAAAACACAGTACTTAGAAGGCAATTAGCAGACCACTGATGCCCGATGGGGTCGATAGGTTCCTGAGTGGAGACCATTGACAGGCAAGCGCAGCATAGGGCTTCGGTGGACGCCTTAAAAGACATGACCAAGGTCCCAGGAAGAAGCTGGGTACGTGCCGTTTCAAAACGGTCCTTGGGGAGATTAATGCGGGAGGCTATGTCCGGCCGTGGGTATGCTACGGTTGATATAATGATGATGATGACGTTCATTGTGACTGTACGTCATAGCTAAATAGTCGGCGCAGATATAAAAAAGTTTATGCTGCATAATTTCTTTGTTATATAATCCTGTTTAAGTAAAAATTTTCGTTTTACGTAAAACCTGTTTCGGACAACATATCATTGTGTGAAAAACTGTTTCAATTCAAATCCTGAACAATTCCAAGAAAAAACTACGACTTTAAAAGGATAAACAGGCTTAGATTTTTGGAAGATTTTAGATAGAATGCCTAATGTAACAAATTGCTTTGTTTAATACAAATTTGCTCACTCTATCAATTCGCCATTCCAATTAATCAATCCAGTAACACAATGAGCTGCTGATAGCATATATTTATGCGTGATGATAGATCCTCCACACACAAAGGACTTCGAAGTGTGGCCCACTACAAGTGCAACCATGTGTGGTGCGCTTCCTTTTGGTGCTTCTGCCCCTCCCACTATTCTACTGCCGAAGAACTGTGCGAAGTGTGACGATGATTCCTCGAGTGGTACTCCTGAAACCAATAGTTTCTTGCAATTACTAATAGAGAATAGAAATAAAAGCCAATTTTTGTTTCTGTTGTCGGTCAATTTTTGTTCTGTATGTTTGTTATTCCTTCACTCTGAAACGGAAAGCAGGTAGTTTTTAAAATATGTTGCACTGTATACACGTTTAACCACTATCTCACTTGATGGTCAGTGACTATGTGGTCAAAGATGATATCACGCTAAACCTAACATGCTTACTGGTTCTCACGTTTTTCAGTTATTCAAACTAGCTGTAGATAGCAAGACGGGTACTCGACAGTGTGTGACTCACACCATGCTGTGAATTTGATAACGGTGTTACTTTTACCGGAAGCTCAACCCGTTGCTGGGCATCGAACCTGCGGCCGTCAGTTTGTCAGCCGAAGCTTCAACCACTAAGCTATCATCGCTTTAAAATATATAATAACAGTTAGTAGCTATACCATTGGACAACTGTCCCAGGATTCCAATAATAAAAGCCGCTGTTATAAACATGTTTAACATATTTTCACACTGTAAATGAAATGTAACTGATACTATTCATATTTTACCAAGCAGTATTTATATGATACGAACAACAATGCTATCAATTAGCAAAAGATAACAGATGTCATGACATTTCTGTGATTTACAATTATTATAGATTTGATAGTTGAATGTAGATGTGATTGTCAAAATAAGATAATAGGACAATCACTTTATTGTTTCAAACAACATGTGATGACAAATATAGCCGCCGAATTGATTAAAAGCCTAATAGGTACTTTGCGTGTTAGGTCGTAATAAGTATATTTTAGGTTCGCCTTCCCATATTAGATACTTCTCAGTTAGGTACGTCACTACAGCGTCCACTATGGGTAGAACTATGGGTTATCGATAGCTTAGTTGCGGGAACAATAGGTAGGTACATTTTTCAGGTTGAAACGCATCCTTTTAAGCTTTAGGGAGGCGAGCCAAAAAAATCATTAGTAGCAAATTCTCTGATCGAACATAGGCTTTTTTAAAGCCTTGAATATCGGCGAACAGTTGCTTGTCTATCGGCTTTCTATCGGTAATATTTAGGCAAAGGAGGATGGCAGGACCAGCCTTGTTCCCGAAAAACGAAATGACAACCCGTTCATGTATCCTTTATATATGAACATTTAGATTATATGGATTCCGTGAATAATTTGCATTATTTATAAAGTTGGGAATCAAAAGTTTTAAATTTTATTTTATTTTATTGAAAGTATTAGATGTAGTGTTTGTATTTTTCGAACGCATTCTTTCTTCTAGGCTACAAATGTTTGAGAGTCTGCCATCCTCCTTAGCATTGGAATTACAAAATTTAATTCCACCATCTCCATTCTATCATCGGTCAAACAATGTTTCGACACTCTCAAGGGAATCAAAATTTATAGGGTATATTCCGTTCACCTTGAACTATGAAATTTGGGAAGTAACACCATCTTATACTACAAGTATAGGGAAAAATCAGAAAACTAATACATTTGTAAATAAATCATAAGAAAACGGGGTCCTTATGCAAGGAACGGCGGTCAAAATTTTGGATTGAGTTAACCATGTCATGGGGGTATCGTATGAAAGAGCTTCATTGGCTTAAACAGTTTTTTAAATTGTTTTTACGTTGTATAGTTTTCGATTTAACACGAAGAATGAAAAAAGAAATATTTAAGTAAACAAACTATTATTTGTTCATCCTCGGTGGGCGAGTCCGTCTCACGCTCGTCTGGTTTTTTGTAGTATATGTCTATTCATTTTAGCTTCAAAAACATGAATATATACAAACGCCAAAAACGAACACGCTTGGCGTTCGTCTTGGCATAGGTGGCGTTGTGAACTATTTTCGTTCACAGTTGGAGATGCATGAAAACTGTTAAAAACGCCACCGTGAACAGTCACTTTTGACCCACCTCCGAGGCAGGGTCTTTTGTCTTTATTTGACAGTTCAGACAATGTGAGACCTATTGAATAAACATTGAAAAATAATAATGTGTGAGAGCAAGGTCCGGAGAGTACGGCGGATCTCGGAGACATTATAAGAATAAGAAGAATAAGAATAACTTTATTTCCACGGTGACAAAGGTAATAACAATATAATAATATATAATATAATAACAATCTTAAAGTAAGTGCTAATCTAGTTGGTAACACTAAGTAGTGGTTTGGATTCTGATCTCCACACTAGGATTCCCTGTGTTGTGGAGAACAGTTTCACACAAACATAGATAATAGCCAAGAGCGTTACAAGCGGTGTGTTGACTCATTACAAAATAGCTTGAGACAGACTGTGTTAAACGGAGTACACAGTGTATTATGTAGCAGTAGTGTAGCTTACAATTATTATTAACATAGTACATCGTTGTGATAAAAAAGAAAAAAAAAAGAAAAATAATTGACCAGTCTTGGTTGTTTAACGGCTAGCTTTTCCATCATGGCTTACAATTGTTGACACTATAGATCTACCACAATTGTCTGGCCAGATCGTAGGAAGCTGTAGTGTATGACAACGGCATCGGACACGTATTTTTTCCTGATTAAACTTTCGCTTGGGGCAGGATATGGCCGGTTATCCTGGGTTCAACCATTGTGATGAGCGTTTCCGATTATCATACAGGATCCATTTTACATCACAAAAAACGATACGATTTAAAATCCTCTCGTTATTATGACGATTTAGTATTGCAACGCAGCACTCGACTCGTGTTTATTTGTTTGCTTCATTTGATTCATGCGGTACCTATTTATCAAGAATTTTCACTTTTACGAATTTTTTCAAGTACATTAAAATTGTTTCATCAGTCACCGAAGCCTGCCATGACAAATTTCATGCAAATCTGTCATCGAAAGAAAGAAAGAAATCAATTATTCAGACAAGCAAGAATTACAGCTACAATACATCCGCGTATAGTATATACCTGGTGTGGTTCCCAACCAGTGGTCCGCGGAACACTAGTGGTCCACACTATAGCTATGGGCATCGCCAAATTTATAGCCGGACCTGATAAATTAATAATCTACGGACCTATCAAAGTCGAACTTCCACCGAAAAGATCGTAGGAGTCATTCAACGTGGAAAGTGATGCGGCGTATGTCCAACAGTACATCAATTGCCAAATTAATTAAGTTAACAACCATTAAAGACCAAATGATATGTTGAATTGTTTTGTTACAAGTCATAAACATCATGACTCTTATCAATTTGATATAATTAAATCAGACATAGGTGTGTTATCGTGTCATGAATTACTTTCTAATTAACCTCTGCTAGCGCGGTGATTAATTTTCTGGAAAAGATTTATGTAAATTGTAAAATGAGCACTATTATGAGTTGCCGAACTATTGAGGTCAACGCATGTTGTATGTAGTAGGTACCTAGAGCATCGAACTGCATTCACAACATGCAACTTATGCCCTTCAACAATAATTTAACATACAAACAAGGACCTGATTACTCTTCTGATTAAATTATCAGATTTGTTTATGAATATAAATGACACATTTTTATAATTGAAGCAGTTTTTGACAGTTTTTACATTACATTTACTTAAACTTGTTTTATGATGATTCTTTTTTTTTTAGTATTTGTAGTTTTCAACAAATTGATCTCGGGTATGTTGAAACGCCTGAGGAGTTTGTCTTTTTTTATTGAAGTCATTTAATATATGACAGTTCATGTAAAAGCTTTGCTCGCAAAAGAGTTCACACAAACATATTCTTGACTATTCTACTCGTATTAGTATCTATGTGACCGTATAAGTAGAAATTGGCGATAGAGTTTGGAATAATAACGTGTTTGGAACAATGATGTTTTACTAAAGATGACGTACTGCGCGGTGCTTAGATTTTGTTCCTTTACGACATAAACATGCTTACTGCGACAGATAATACGGTACAAATAATATAGAGAAGGATAGCTATATGTTTAGACTTGCGCTTGAAATATGCGTCGTAATCAAAGTTACTACAATTGACTTAATTTTGCCGCCTCAGTTTCCGCGCGCTTGTGTGACATCTACCTCATATAAACATATAACATCATTGGTTACGAATAACATCCATGCAACTTTAATGTGTATCGCTATGACCGTAATATATAAAAAAATCATCTACGTTATTATGTCATTGTTATTTACCCATTCTGAAACTGCGGCGTTTGCCTTATCATCATCATCTCAGCCCTATGGCTGAGATGATGATGATAAGGCAAACGCCGCTGTTCCATTGTGGATGTCCAGCAGTCCTATGACTGCTGGACATCCACAGCTGGACATATGCCTACCCCATTGATTATCCCAAAACATTCAAAGTATGCCGTTTACGATTGCGACTAAAGCCAATTGCCTACATGAACTTAATTTCACCGCCGGAGACTAGCGCAGCCGCCTCTGTTCACATACACATCTGTGCAAGTACACACATTTATATAAAAAGTATAAAAAAGAGTTCACACAAACATATTCTTTACTATTCTATTCGTATTAGTGTCTATGTGACTGTAGTGGAAATTGACGATAGAAGTTAGGAATAACGTGTTACGAAACAGGATCTTAAAAATGCAAATCCACATGGTTCAAAAAGTGAAAACTACCAGTACGCAAGCATGAGAGTGCAAAAGTGTACAAGCTGAGATCAAAGAATGAAATACAGTCTCTATTATAGAAACCCGGAGCATAGCCCTCTCCATAGCTGGTTGTGCGACTCTGAGCCTGCTCAGAAGGCCCATGCTAGATGCCAGGCTAAATGTGTACAGTATAAGAAATATTTTCCCTAGTTATGTATAACTATTTAGTATTTAGTAGTAGTATATGCATAAGGCCCATAATTATTTTTATTACCTGCCTGTAATATTGTAGGTGTTACTTGGGTCACTAGAATACAGCTGTATCTTAGTGATCTATTCCACACCACAAAAATACCAAGGTATGCCTAATCTGGGTCTATATGGGTGACATTAAAAATGAATTACCTTACAAAAAATACAATAGGATTATTCATAAATAAACTATATTTACAATGCATTAGTATTAGTGTTTTGATTTATCTTTATTTATACATTCATTCATACAATTGTTGGAGTTTTTACAATGAATTTATGTCAGTGAATTTATGTAACAATAAATTCATTCGTTGCGTTGGCAATAGCTGTCATTTTGCCGATTCCGTGGAGTTGGTAGTGTTGTTAGTAGTTTAAACGGTATTTTGCGTGATAAAGCTCCTAAATGCGGAGGTTCTGACGAACATGTCCGGAGCTCCGAGAGCGCAGGGGAAGCCCCACGAAACGACACCAATTTGCTGCCTCCGATCACTGCGAAGCAGAGCACTGCCCGAGTCACCCTAGATGAACAAAGAACAATATTAGTTCTACATAATATCAATATTAGGTACATACTGAGTATAGAATATACGCACATTTGTGTTTGTTTATTACAAGTTTCGTATATACAAAGGTTACATGATACATTCATTTATTTAGTCTATGGTATCTCACTTCTTGTGTCACGTTTAGTTAATAATAACGAGCCCATCTCAAGTTGGGCTGTGATTCTGAGAATCATCGATGTAATCCGAGCGAACCATATGCGCCCGGCCGGTTGTGCGCGCAGTCGCCGCGGGGCGCCTGCCATTTTTCTTGCCCAATACACGGTAGCGCGCGTCTTTCGCGGCTCCCGGTTGAGGGTACAAGAAAACTTTTTATTTCATGCATTATCGTACGGTTTCCTCTCTCAATGTGTGATTACAACACAAGTTTACGATTTAGGTTGTGATTACAATACGACACAAATGAACCAGCGGTCACTGATTCATTTGTTTTGCTCAGAAGACTCAGACGGAATTTGTAAAGAGTCGAGCTGTGGCATAAGTACAAAAGAGAAACTAAAAAAGCATTTTGATTATCACAATCTGTTTTTTTCTCATCATATCTCCTACACAAAATGTCATAACAAACGGTTTCTTACTGTTTGCTAGTCGAAATCTAAATTATAGATTTGACGGCAGTTATCTTTTGATTACCTTTAAAAGTACGTCTTTCTTAAATTTAAAAATCCATAATAGTTGTATAATTTAAATTTAAATTCTTGGGATGAACAAAATCTTGCAACTCTAGAATAAAAAGTATTTTTTCTTTTTATATTAATTAGCTCCATTTATGTTAGGTATACATTCAAATGTTACTAACCAAGCATAGTGCAAATACGAATATGTCAGCCATAGCTAAGACTAAAACTTACATTGCAGTTTCCGCGCCCGGCTGAGTGGAATGTGCAGATTTCAATTGCTGGATCTACAGGAGGAGCTCGTATATTCAGCGTAACAGACGCTTGGGCTGCATCTCGGACGCATCGCTGCCCGTCGATAGTGTTGGTGAAAATCTCCAAGAGGGTTGCTGAGAGGGCGCCGCCAGCCTATAAGGAAAAATGAAATTAAGAAATTATCTTTTACTTTTAAATTTGTGTTAAAACACCGCCTTGCTTAGTAGTCAATGTAGACATGATCATAAGTGGTGTTCTAAAAAAGTTCTAAAAAACATTGTAACTCAAATATAGACTGTACAAATTGGTGGCAGGTTGTGTCAGCCTAAAAACTGCCACAATCATAGATATGATTTTAATCACATTGTTATATTCAATGGTATTTACTACTGACACTGGTTTGCGGCTAATATTCCTTATCCTTGTGTTATCATCATTTAAAAATCTATTAGTCACCATAATCAGAGAGCCTGGCATATTGTATGACTGGGAATTGAGGCAATGGTTGTATAGCAGTATATAAAATATAAGATGCTGTTTTGCCACAAATAGCGGGAAAAATAGACTGTTTTAATCTTCAAGAGTTTTAGTAAGTTTAAAAAGCCAGTGCTATGCCTTTTTAAACTTATACTGGTTATGTCTACTCTTCCATGGCTGTCAAAGCGATGAATGGTGATACCATCTTTGATAACATATTCAGCGAGAATCAAATGAGTTGAGAGTCAAATGCTGTATACCCGTATTCAATAATAATAATGCCGAATTGGGGGCCCTGGTAAATGGCCCGTTTAGTGGGTGGCAAGTCATCACCTGCAGCAGTCTCCTTTCATAGCCCTTTACCAAAACAATATCAATAATATATGGAATAAGCCTCATAAGCTTACGTCCATATGTCTTTTTTTATATCTTTGTATTAGACTAAACAGTTATCAAGTGTTGACTTAGGGTCCAATTAAGCTCTTATAAATATCGGTCTTGTCCGAGATTCAAGAAATAAATAAAGATCATAATTATAGTGATTGGTATTCAGAAGAAAATAAAATTAACTTACCCTAATTCTGCCCCACCCAGCAACGATGGAAGGTACGCCACCTCCGACGTAATCGTAAGACACGGGGACGGGTTGAATGAGACTTGTTGTAACGATGTTGCCGGTGGTAATCAGCATGCCGATATCATTTTTGAGGGTCGCGGGTATGTAGTTCGGGTGGTTAATGCCGCGAGCAATGGCATATGTTTGCCCACCGGAGTTCCAACGGTTGGTTCCGACGGTGACCCTGAGAGAGCTGGTAAAGAATAATAGATGTAAGTAGATACATTAGTAGTAAGTAATATCTTATTAACAGCAATATTTAGAAACTTACGAGAACACGGTAGAAATACTATATGATATTTGTTCATAGCAAAAACCTAAAAAAGTAAAACGATATCAAGCTAACGAATTAATAAAACATCTAGAACGCTTTGCAGTTCTTGGCATACATAGTTATTGTATTATTACAATTGGGACAAGTTCAGTTGAGGTTGTATCGAGTACAAGCTCGGTCACAGAATTAATGTTCTCATTTTTGCAATAGTGAAATTATACACAAATTGAATACTATGGCGGGAATTCAGACACAATATAAACAAAGCGATGCAAGACTTCAAATCCGGATAAGTACATTTGTTACAACATAGCATTCCCCGATTATGAGTCTTTCTTTCAGAGCCTACAAAAGAGCAAATATATGCCAGTTACCTGACTACAGATCCTCCACTGGACGCACCGACAATGCAATGCGCAGCCGTGAGAACAGTCCTTCTGGCGATGACTGAGCCTCCGCAGAGGAAGCTCCTGGTCCAGGTTCCGGTAGTCATGGCTACCATATGAGGGTGGCTGCCGGCCATAGCTTCGGAACCGCCCACGAGACGAGCTGAACTGTCTGCATGCTCGAAGAAGATGGAAAGGTCGTCCTGTTCGGGTGTTGGGATAGCTGTAAAAAACAATATATCAACAGCAGTTTAAATCTGAACTAAACACCTCATAAAAATGGTAATGTATCTGTTTCCAATTTTAAAAATGATTTTTACTACGGCCAGGGGTAAAAGGTCTAATAGTCTACGGCTACTAATTGCGTATCACATAGGAATATGACACTTCGACATCAAAATCCGAGCTATTCCACATTTTATTTACCTATTTACTGTTTCCATTATCCTTCTGCAGAGTTCTAAATAAACGATCGTTGTTTTTAAAAGAAGTAAACTTCTAGTCAGTCCCAATTAATTAGAGACACCAAAAAGACGTAACTTACACATTTCCGAGCATAATATATAGTTATCTTTTTCAAGTAGGAACCTAATCGCACATTAATTTATAGCGCATCAGGGATGTTCGCCGATGCGCGTGTTAGATTAAAACACACTCCGACACGCGCACTGATGACTTTTTCGTCATCATGCGGAAAAGAAAAAGTTGATGATCCGCATGCATGGGAACCAGTCTTCTGACTGTTGTGACTGAGAACATACATATACTCACAATATGTATGAGGCATCGGATGGCAGTCGTCAAGCCGATCTCATTTATAAATGTGTGTGTAATGTGTTTAATTGTATTGTATTGTATTATTGTATTTTGTGTTTTCATTATTTGTGTTTAATGTACATCTTCTGTCTGGTCTGAAATAAAACACCAATATTTTTTTGTTATTGAAAAAACAACCAATTTTTGTTCCTTAAAATTGGCGGTAACAAATCATGAAAATTGCTAAAAGAGGGCTATTGTGATTAGCCAATACTGCGTTTAGATCATAAAATATCAGAACGGCTCGTCTAAGACTCAAAAGCCACGCTAGTCATGCTGCGTGAGGATTCCCTATTCTTAATAAATAAAAGTAAATTTTGTATCTTACCTGTGCATCCCACAACAAGAGCAACTAAGATCAGACAACTTTTGAATTCCATTTTGCCAACTCGCCGAACAGGATGGGACTTGCTGAAGAGTCTTTTGCTTATATACTAAAATTATTAATTATCTCTCAGATTATCCAATTGATGATATACTAAAATTATGCATTATCTCTCAGATTATTCAATTGATGATATGCCTATCTATGATGACGACTAGTCACTACTTAATAACAAATTTGCTCTTTGCTCGACTAAATGGTATCTTCTACAAGTTAAAAAATAGTAATAATAAAATGACTGGCCGGTTGGCGCAGTTGGTAGCACTCTGCCTTCTGAGCAGCTGGTCCCGGGTTCGATTCCCGGACAGGTCAAACATTTGTGTGCATGAACATGTCTGTTTGACCTGTGTCTGGGTGTGTATATGTATATAAGTATATATATCAGTGATCAGGTTACCATAGCACAGGCTCTGCCTAGTTTGGGACCTGAAGACCTTGTGTGAATGTTAATAAATAAAATAAAAGTTATTACGCATATCTTGACCTGCGTTTATCAATTTTAAACAAATAAAAATTGCATTGATGCGAACTTATGTTCACTTAAAATTTATTGTTTCTTTTATTTTACACTAGTGGCGCCCCGCGGTTTCGCCCGCGTGGATTAAGGTTTTCCCGCTACCTCAACTATGCCACGGGAACTATACTTTAACCTTTTTCTCCATAATAAATTTCTTCGAAATCGGTGTAGCTGTTTGAGCGTGAAGAGGTAACAAACATACACACATACATACAAACATTCGCATTTATAATATTAGTAGGATTGAATGTCATCTAAACTAATATAATTTAAAAAGCATGAATTCTCACAATAAATGGAATGTAGGTAAGTATTGTTAAAATTAAAAGTGGGATTACTACCATAGTTATATAATTTTTAAATGAGATTCTAAAATTTCGTTTCGTTGAAGATTGAACTGATGAGGTTTAATGCGGGTAGATGTTTTATATATTATGTTATGCGCAGACAAATGAATCTACCCTCTGTTATCTTTAGCTTCGTATGTGTTGATTTAAGTAGCTGTAGCATCTCGCTTTGTATATAAAGAAATAATCTTAAGCAAGCTCTGTCCAGCATACTGACTCCTTCCGTGATGGTCGTCTTAAATCAAATTCTTACATAAATTATAATTGGTGTAAACCCAGCAACCCCGATCTAGTGGCTCCAGTCGCCATTCTTCAGTCTCTCCTACAACTTCTGGCTCCAGGGTGTATTTGTTTCAGCATTCGGCGAGCTGTTATACTTGCGGTGGTCTTCGCCCATCATTTTGGAATACCGGGGATACTTCATCCGTATCGGCTTCCTGCGGGAGCTGAGCGCAGGGGAGCTGCAGCTCCGCCCTACGAGGATCCACTCTCCAGGCGCACGCCCATCCCACCGGATTGCTGGATTGAGCTACAGCTGAGTCCCCAGCCGGAACGAACTAGACTGTATTAATTACGTGGCATCGCTGAAATACACAATATTATAGATAGGTATTCTAAAGGTTATTCAACAAAATCTTTGTTTTGTAAATCAAAATAAGATTTGGGACGCCGTCGTCCCGGGCTGTACGGAAGAGAAGGAATTCGCGCTGCCGGCGGCGGTAGCGGTGGCGGCGGCGGCGACGGCGGTTGGTGCGACGCGACTTTGGCGGGAAGTGGACCCCGTGAACTCAGCGCAGTTCGGCAGGTTTCTTTCGATGGTGCTTTCTTGGATACTTGACATCTGGACATTTGTTCTGTGTTTAGGATTGTATCCTAGCGATGCTTTGCCCCTGCTGGTCGCGACGCATATTGGGGTAAGTGAAATATACTTAAGCCACGACGTACTGGTAGTGTGGAGACTCCTACAGGACGGGATTATCCCCCACACTCACGACATGAAATCTTTTATGCTATCCTACTTCTTACTAATATCATAAATGCGAAAGTTGTGCATGTGTGTATGTTTGTTACTTCGTCACGCTTAAACGGCTAAACCAATTTCGGTGATATTTATTATGGAGATAGTTTAAGCAATGGATTAACACATAGGCTACTTTAATCCCGAAAAAAGTATAGCTCCCGTGGGATAGTTGAGGTAGCGGGAAAACTGTATACCACGCGAGTGAAACCGCGGGGCGCTACTAGTGAAAAATAAACTCATTATCTGAACCAACTTTGTGATTATTCTGTACTAAACAAACTAAATTTAATTCCCTTCAAATGTTCTGTCGTTGCATACATACGGAACAGTATAGAAAACGTTCGGTATGTAGATATATTTACTTTTTAATATACGTATTAATGTATTCTGATATAGTATAGGTAGCGTCATAGAGGGCGTCTGGGTTTTAGGATAATCTCAATCTAATCTAATTATGATACCGAGTGTTGATTGAACGGGATAGAGATAAGTATAATTACTATTACAATGATATTTTTTAATAAAAATGAATTAGTAATTGAAAAATGGACGACAATGTATGGGAGCTCTGTAGGCGATTTTGAGATTCACACTGAAGATCTTAAATTAAGTAACAGTTGTTGGGATAAGTGACCGCTAATAGCATACCAACTTCCAAAAAGAGGAGGTTCTAAAATCGGTTATTTTCTTAATGTTTGTCACATACGTGTATACACATGTACATTTGTGAACCCAAAAAAATCCCTTTATTTTACATAATATACTTGTAAATTGGTCCCATTAAAATTTAATCATAGTTAAGTATTTGTTTAGTAAGTAGATTACGTGGGCGAAACCATGAGGAGCAACAGTTTTTTAATAATGAACCGTCAGAACATTACTTACCTGTCCCTCCCCTTATTTTTACCCGACTGCGAAAGAAGGAGGGTTATTCTCTATCTGTCCCTCCAACTAAACTGTTGCTAAGTTTGTAATAAATATTTTCATATTTTTTTTTTACATGTATAAAAATAAAATATTTGATGTTCCATTTGACCTATAAGGGACTAGCGGTCTGCGTCGGCTTTGCACGATTATTTAACATAAATTTCAAAATTAAAATATAATAAAGATCTCTAATTATTTCGAAAATATAATATAGTCCCATCACCCAGGGATAGTGTAGTTTCCCAACAGTGAAAGATTTTGTTAAACTCGCTCATTACTTTCGGAGCATATTCAATGCAAACAAACAAACAATCAAATCTTTCCTCTTTATAATACGAGTATGTATTACTATAGATGTAGATAGTATAGTTAAACGTAAAAAACACTGAACTTTTTTTTATTCCACCAGCAGTTTGCTAAGTTGCGGTGTTAACAGAACATAATTTGGGCCCTTTGATCAGTATGGACCACTCATTATTTATATAATAGGAATCCCTACTTAAACTCCAATACCTGAAGTGTAATTTTGGCTATAAAAGGCAAAACTAACTGACCTTTGAATACACAACTCAAATCAGTAAACGGATAGGTATTTGACTACATATATTAATTAGTTTTTAAAAATATTACCCCTTAAGGGGAGAATATTTTTATATTACCCCTTAAGGGGTGAATATTTTTAGGTTATTAATATATATTTTGAAGTTATGATAGCTTAGCGGTGGGAATATCGGCTGTCAAACTGACGGACGCTTGTTCGATTTTCATCAAATCTTGTAGTGAAGGTAACATTGTTATCAAATTCCCAGCATGGTGGTACGGTACTATCGAGTGATTGAGGGTGGTACCTTGCCCGCCTGGCAAACTATCACACTCAAATTTGAAAATCTGTCAGCAAAAACATAGTGTGTTCAGACAGCAGCCTACAGTATAAAAAATATGTTCCCTAGTTATGTATAAAATATAGTAGTATAAGTATAAGATAAAAGATCGATATTCGTAAATAAAATATATTTACAATGCACTAGTAACAGTATTATGATTTAACTTCATTTATTCATTCATAGAATAGATTTGTTGGTGTTTATACAATCAATATTATGTAACAATAATTTCATTCGTTGCGTTGCAATCACCTTCTATGAAGATCATTGGTTCCGTTGGCAATATCTGACACTTTGCCGATTCCGTGGAGTTGGTAGGGTTGTTAGTAGTTTAAACGGTATTTTCTGTGATAAAGCTCTCAAAAGCGGAGGTTCTGACGTACATGTCCGGAGCTCCGAGAGCGCAGGGGAAGCCCCACGACACGATACCAATAAGCTGCCGCAGGTCACTGCGAAGCAGAGCACTGCCCGAGTCACCCTAGAGGAACAAGGAACAATATTAGTTCTACATATATCAATATTACATAGTGACTATAGCATACACACACATGTGTGTTTGTTTATTGCAGGTTATATACAAGATACAGTTATTTATATAGTCAATAGTATTTCATTATATTTTGTTTCCTTTGCTATTCTTATCTTCTTGTCACGTTTAGTTAAAAACAGTAAATGAAATGTTAATGGCAATGAGAAGACGTTTTTGTTTTATATCCTCTTATTTTTAGGGTTCCGTACCTTAAAAGGAAAAGACGGAACCCTTATAGGATCACCTAGTGTTGTCCGTCTGTCTGTGTGTCAAGAACCTTTTTCTCAGTAACGCGTGGAGGTATCAAGCTGAAATTCATATCAAATACTTAGGTCGACCGTCCCTTAGAGCTGTGAAAAAATCAAACTTCTAAGCCAACGCAATCAAAAGATATACAGCTGTTTATGCTGCAAATTTTAATTTTCATGTATAAAATAAATAAATGTGTGTGTGTGTGTGAAGAGTTTGTTTTTTTTTAAAAACAATTCAATAGGGCCACTCAACAGTTCGATTACCTAATATTTTCATACTTACGGCTGTGTCTAAAAAATATGGTTGTCTTTAAAAAGAAAACTTTTTATTTCATGCATTATCGAACGGTTTCCTCTCGCTATGGTTGATTACAACACAAGTTTAGAATTTACTGTGATTACAATTCGACACAAATGCCCCAGCGCGCATAGATACATTTGTTTTGCTCAGAAGACTCCGGCGGAATTGTTAAAGTGTCGAGCTGTGGTATAAGTGAAAAAGAGAAGCTATAGAAACTAAGTGTAAGAGCATTTTGATCATCACAATCTGGCGTTTTCTCATTATATTTCCGACACAAATGTTATAACAAACGGTTGCTCACTGGTTGGTCCAAATCCAAATTATAAATTTGACGGCAGTTATCTTTTGATTACCTTTAAAAGTATGTTTTTGTCCAGTTAGTTTAAGTCCATGCTAGTTGATTAAATTCTTAGGCTGAACAAAATTTTCCAACTCAAGAATGAAAAGTAACTAATTTCATAAATAAAAACCTTTTGAAGATCTTCGGACATGATCAAATAGCAATTACCATATTTTTTCTATTCATATCGAATAGCTCCATTTTTGTTCTACATTCAAATATTACTTACTAAGCATCCATAGGGCAAATACGAATAAGTTTTCCCATAGCTAAGACTAAAACTTACATTGCAGTTTCCGCGTCCAGGTGCGTGGAATGTGCAGATTTCGACTTCTGGATCTACTGGAGGTGCTCGCATATTCAGCGTAACAGATGCTTGGGCTGCATCTTGGACGCATTGCTGCCCGTCGATGGTGGTGGTGGAGATCTCCAAGAGAGCTGCTGAGATAGGGCCACCAGCCTATAATGAAAAATGTAACTAAGAAATATTTTACTTTACAATTTGTGTTCGACCACCGTCTCGCATAATTAATGTAGGCATGATCATAAGTGGTGTCACAATAGTTCTAAAATAACTCCATAGCTCAAATATAGACTGTATAATGTGGTGGCAGATTGTGGCAGGCTAAAAACTGCCACAATCATGGCCATGATTTTTATCACATTGTTATAAATAGTAATTACTAATGACATTGGCTTGCTGCTAATATTCCCTAACCTTGTCTTATCATCATCATTTAGAAAAGTATTAGCCACCATAATCAGAGAACATGGCATATTGTATGACTGGGCATTGAGGTAATGGTGGTTTTATAACACTATAATATAAGACACCAATTTTGTTGCAAATAGCGGAAAAATAGACTGTTATAATATTCAAGAGGTCAGTAAGTTTTAAAAGTCAGTGCTATGGCTTTTTAAGCTTTTACTGGTTATGTGTACTCTTCCATGACTGTCAAAGTGACGAATGGTATCATCTTTGATAATATACTCAGCGAGAATCAAATGAGGTGGTGGTCAAATGCTCTACCGGTATACAATAAAAATAATGCCGAATGTGGGGCCCTTGTAGTTGGCCCGTTTAGTGGGTGGCAAGTCATCCCTTGCCATCCCTCCATCACCTGCCGCAGTCTCCTTTGATAGCCCTTATGACCAAGGAAACAACAATAATATTAAGTAATAGGCCTTATATGCAGGTCTAGGCTTATCTTTATATCTCTTTATATCTTTGTGTTGGACTAAACAGTTCTTTTAGCGTTGACTTAGGGTCCATTTACGCTTTTATAATGATCGGCCTTGTCAGAGATTATTAAGAATAAGAAATAAATAAAAATAATAATTATAGTATTAAAACTCACGTTCATAATTAGTTTACACTGTTTTTTACGGGTATAACGTGGTACTTACGCGTTGTCGATATCACGATGGACAATTGTTTCGGCTTCTTCCGGAAGCCTGATGAAGGGATCTTGAGTGCGGTGCGTTAGTCGTATCGTCCCGTCTCGCACTGAGACTCAGTGCGAGACGAGACGTTTATTATACCCGTAAAAAACAGTGTAACATAATTATAGTGATTGGTATTCAGAACAAAATGCAATTAACCTACCCTAATTCTGCCCCACCCAGCAACTGTGGAAGGTACGCCACCTCCGGTGTTAGCGTAAGACACGGGAACGGGTTGAACAAGGCTTGATGTAATGATGTTAACGGTAGTAATTAGGATTCCAATGTCATTTTTGATGGTCGCGGATATGTAGTTCGGGTGGTTAATGCCGCGAGCGATGGCATATATTTGCCCACCGGAGTTCCAACGGTTGGTTCCGACGGTGACCCTGAGAGAGCTGAAAATAATAATAAATAGATTTAAGTAGCAGTAGTAGTATCATTCGTATTGTTTTAAAAAACACCAAAAATTAAGAAAGGTATAAAATCACGAATAAAATACTATATGATATAACTTTATTTACTCATAGCAAAACAATATCAAGCTAATGAATTTATAAAACATCGCTTGGCAGTTCTTGGCATAAAATAGTTATTGTATTATTACAATTGGGACAAGATCAGTTGAGGTTGTATCGAGTACAAGCCCGGTCACAGAATTGATGTTCTCATTTGTGGAAAAGTGAAGTCATATGTATACAAACTGAAAACTTTGGAGGGCACCCAGACACAATATAAAAAAGCGAGGCAAGACTTCTAAACTTAAACATTGGCGACGCAAACTGGGATAAGTACATCTAGAACTCCATAGAATTCTCCAATTATGTAGTGACAAAATTGCAGTCTTTCTTTTCGAGCCTACGTAAGAAAAAATATGTGCTAGTTACTTCACTAGAGACCCTCCACTGGACGCACCGGCAATGCAATGCGCAGCCGTGAGAACAGTCCTGCTGGCGATGACTGAGCCTCCGCAGAGGAAGCTCCTAGCCCAGGTTCCGGTAGTCATGGCTACCATATGAGGGTGGCTGCCGGCCATAGCTTCGGAACCGCCCACGATACGAGCTGAACTGTCTGCATGCTCGAAAAAGATGGAAAGGTCGTCCTGTTCGGGTGTTGGGATGGCTGTAAAGAAATACAATATATCAACAATAGTTTAAATCTGAACTAAAAACTAAATAAAAAATGACAATTTATCTGTTCCCAATTTTTTTTAAAAACTGAGTGTATTCTCATCAAGTCACTAGTGAATAGGCGCGGTCCATCGTAAACCGCATCATCACTAAACACCAGGTGAGACAGTGGCGGTGCTTGCCTATTCTCAATAAAAAAAAGTAAATTTTGTATCTTACCAGTGCATCCCAAAACAAGAGCAACTAAGATCAGACCACTTTTGAATTCCATTTTGCCAACTCACCGAACAGGATGGAACTTGATGAAAAATCTTTTGCTTATATACTACAATTACTCATATCTCTCAGATAATCCAATCTACAGATTAAAACATAGTTATGACGCATATATCTTCACCCTCCCTTCACATCATCGTTTTGTAAAAACTACAATTTAGTGATATCCATATCATTAAAAAAAAGGCCAAAATTGAGTCATCAATCAATATCTTTCGATAGGGTAATACATTCACCGTAGTCGAATTTCCAGCCAAGTTTTCGAAAAAAAAAAACGGCCCGGTACAACAATGGAAAAAGGCGCGCTGTGCTATGAAATCTAGGACTACCAAAGCTGTCATAATCGGACATTGTTAGGGTGGGTTGCACCATCCAACGTTAATGTTAAAGTAACCGTCAAATCGATAGTTACGCAAAAATTGGGTTGCACCATCAAACTATTGTTAAAATGACGTCACAGTTTAACGATAATCATAACCGCTCATTTTTGGCTGGTTATTGTTAACGTTAGTGTCAAGTCTTTGTGTTTGACATTTCATTGTCAAGCAAATTGTATTTGCAAACAGTTTTTACATTGAAATCTATGCATATTAGGTAACACACACATTTATATATGTATTATTGTTTTAATGCCACCTAGCGCCAAATGCCGTAACGAACACGATAGAATCACTTGTGTTTCCTAAATGTATTTAGTTATTTTGTTATATATGTAAATAAAGCTGTTTCTTTATGTTGTTATTGTTTTATTTGAAAAAATAGTTTTTTCTTCCTTCTCTAAAGCCAAATGGAGATACGAACTTTGAAAATTAAGCCAGCGAAGCTATACAATTATGTCACTATTACAAGATATCTTGTGGGAAACTAATAGTTCATCTGACGAAGATGAAGCTAACAATCTGTTTGTGGATAATACTAGTCGCAGGAAAAAGTAAGTACCTATAATTATCAAGAATGTCCAAATAAAGTTTATCCCAAAAAACACCACGCACAGAAATCACAAAACAAAACATCAAAACTTCTCGCCTCCCTCCGTACAGTGACGGATTTATCAGCAGGCTGAGTAGGCATCTGCCCCGGGCGGAAGATTTTTGAAGCGGCAAATTTAGGGTCCGATTTTTTTTTTGCTACCTACCTCAAAATACATAAAGATTTCTGCACGACGGTTTTCTGTTTTCTGATGTTTTACAAATAGAAGTCTGCAACAAATGTTCCTGAATGCATGTAACTTATTCTAGAGTAAACAGCTAGTTCGCCGTCCCCCAAGCAGTAATCGGCCTCTGTGCCCTCTGCCCACACTTCGAATGTGTGAAAAGAGCGAAATTATAGAAAACGTATTTCTCTCTTCCCACTATCAACCCATACTAGCCAGTCCTACTACTGGTTGGAGGCTGCGAACTGGATGGTTTGGATATAATTTTGTGATTTTAATATAAATACAATATATGAATAACACACATATGAATACACAAAATACATATTGAATAATTTTAAAGATCCATTTCTTGGATAGTAACTTACTTAACTAGAACAACTTAGAACTAAGGTGTGTATAAGAAAAATAGTATCATAACGTTAGTGTGACGATACATCGGACGAATCTTCTGCGAAATCATGGTTCATACAAGATGCCTGAATACAGGAGCATGCGGGTCATCCGCTATCACTTTCAGGATGCTATAGTCAGGATGATATAGTCACTCCACCGAAGCCTTCTCACCAGAGACGCCACCTTTTTTGTGATGATTGCATATAAGCCATCAGTGTGGTTCTCGGCAAACATACCGGAGGCGCTGCAAAATCGGGGGAGTTTCAACATCATCCTGAAAACATTATTATGTTGGACGCGCAGAGTGTCAAGTGACTTCTGGGAACAGTTGAACCACAGACTACCCGTGTTTACTACAACTGCAGCATCGCTCATGACAAAAACCACGAGTTTTACGCTTACTTAAAACACTGCGTCGTGATCCGAGACGCTCTCTGCTCTATATTGTGTGGAGTCAGTAAATGCAAACCCAAATTTACGAAACATTGTCTAGGGCATGACAATTGTAGATGCAAGGGCGGCAAAAACTTTATAGCCTATACTTTGAAAATTTGTAAGTCCGCCACTGTCCGTGATTACAATTGACGAAATTGAAGACAACAAATAAAAAGTGTTGCAATTGAAAATATATTTTCCCTGATTAACTTTAGGGACACAATGGCCCTAATTCTGTTAATCACATAAACTAGCTAAAATTCACTAAAATTCTTCAAATTGAAATAGCTCGTATTGTATTTACGCTAAAATTCAAATTCGTATAACTCCATACAACGCTCTCACTAATATTAGACGAGTTTTATTCAACTGTTGGCCAATTGCGGGTAGTTTTAGTAGGCACCAAATAAATAGCAACTTAATTTCGCTAAAACTACCCGCAAATTTAATAAATATATTTTAATTTTAGTGATGTTATTGATAAGTCTCATACTAATTTAGACTTTATCGTAACCGTATAAGAACTGATTTAGTTTTCCAAAATTTTAGTTTAGTTCAGTTGAATAAGCGAATCACTACCAATGCCTCATTTGGCTGGCAGCACTTATAACTTTAACGTTAGCAAATTTTTTGACGGTGCAACTCCCGTGCGTGAATGTAACTATAATCAGCGTTCGTCAATGTTGTCAACCCATCCTTAGTCGAGCATATTGTTATTGTTAGTCCCATATTGACTTAGACCCTGAATTTCTGCAAAATTGCAATTGCAAATCGCAATTTGTAATTCGATAATTGTACTCAAAGCAGAAAAATAGTTGCACAGTTAATAATCTTCAGATTTAAAATAATCCTCTCATATCAGATTTGGATATCGATATTGTCCAAATTAATCGCAACTTGAGAATTACGTCGATACTGAGTACTAATCTAATCTTTATTGAATTAGAATATAAGCAAAAGCACGAGTCTTATCAAGAACTATACATGAATAGTTAAAATATATAGTAAACAACAATTTTATTTATTTTAGTAGTCTACTTATACAAGTAAATCATCGTAAAAAAGACAATGTAAAACCTTCATGGTTTATTTAATTTCATTGTAATACTACCATGAAGCGGATTGTTAGCTTAGACATTTTATAAAATGATAGAAGTATTATTAATATTTTTTAAGCTTGTTTTTAAGCTCTTAGTACAATAAAAAAGTATTTAAAAATTTTACCGATTCAAAATTATTATGTGTATATATTACGGTAACCTTATCTTGTGATGTGGACTTACAGGATTAAGCTTAATTAATTTCTTAGAAATACACCAAAAATCTAGCCTCCTGGCGGCAAATGCGTAAATCCGCCACTGACAATGACAATTAATCCCGTGAGTAGCAAAGATAAGAAGAGGATGAAAAAAAAAATTTACCAAAAAAATGGAAATGACACTCAAAAGTGTGAAATAACTTGTCGAAGTCGGTACCATGAGCACAATATTTTGATAATAGTTACTTTTGCATTATCATGGTACATTCATCTTACACAAAAGGCTACAACAAAAATTTGTAGAAAATTTTCTGTAGTAAAAACCAGTACTAAGTACTCTCTATTCTACTGCTACTAGTACTACTCATTTTTTTTTGTGTTACCGGAAACGATGCGAGGATGAAATTTGGAAATAGCATATCGAAATCTATAAAGTTACCAATTTTCGTAACTCTCGGAAAACTTTCCAGATAACCCTCATTTTAAGTAAATATGACTGTAGGTACTAGATTGCTTGATAAAAGTTATGTTACTCATATCATCCCTGATAGGATTATATAAAGATAAAATAATTATGCACTTACAGACTTTTTGGGCATCACAGTTTTTTAGTAATATTTTGAAAAGATTATTGCATCATTTTTGCTTTATTTATATATTTCTAGTAGCGCCCTACGGTTTCACCCGCGTGGATTACGGTTTTCCCGCTACCTCTATTAACCCACGGGAACTATACTTTTTCCGGGATAAAAGCCTATGTGTTAATCCAGGGCTTAAACTATCTCCATACCAAATTTCAACGAAATTGGTGTAGCCGTTTAAACGTGAAGAAGTAACAAACATATACACATACACAAACTTTCGCATTTATAATATTAGTAGAAAGGATTTTCATGGAAATACAGCATAGGTATATATATATTTTATGTGAAACAATTACAAGCTTCACTAACCCAGCATTGCGACGTATGCGTACTGCGAACCTTATGATACTATTACGGTTACTCTGAAATATAATCATAATCTATAACTATGGCCAATGCCATAAATAAATAAATAATAAAATATCTTTATTTCAGGCAACGCACACCCATAATTGTCTATTAACTACACACAAACATTAACTAAATTTAAAAATATGTATGTAACACACTCTCACTGGCACCGCAACATGTCTATTACAGCAGTGCCGAATGAAAGGGCAATCCAATCGCCCCGCAATCATCACCAGGGCGGTGTTGGAGCTGTCCCGAACTCTGCGCACCAATGACGCCATAGCCATTAACCCGGCAGTCAACTGGACTGATAAGTTAGCGTCACTATTGGATCACAGCGGTAAAATTTTGACACTTCAAATTGCCCCGTTTCCAATATTTGCTGATGATTGCCCGGTTATTATCCGTATCTATTTCCATCACTTCGTGTCGGTATCGTCGGAACTCAAACGGAAATTAATACCTACTAGTACACCACTACTAGTACAATAGTACATCGTTGTGAGCTACCTCGAAACAACCGATGTTCAGTGCCCTTTCGATGTCCGGCCTCTACCCCGACCTTAGGCGCAACAGGCGTCGGCAGCACCAGGACTCGCCACGCTGGTCAGGCTTCAACACAGCGAGCGCTGTTATTAAGAATTTTATTTATAAATGAGTTTCAGCGTGAAGATTTGTTTGACTATTCAATGAGAAATATTGTAACTTACTAATTAAATAGTTTTGACGTGATAACGTTTTATAAATTGATGAATACCAGCAACACTCATGAAAAATAGTAACGTTCCGCGTAACGTTCCACCTGAGTTTTGTATTACATAAAATAATCAAAGTCATAAATGATTATGACGTTATCACGTAAATCTATCGTCCGTAAACCGACTTTATAACCAATTTTTTTTAAACCATTGTTAATAAATGGATCAGGACTTGAACGCGAGTAAAAAATTTAGTAATTTACTTACCTACTACACGAGAAGACTGTCTTCTTCAGTCTTCTCGTGACCACCAATGCAACTTAGTCGAAACGTCGCATCGAGGTAAATCTAATACTATAAGAATCTGTGTCCTGACTGACTGATCTACAAACAACGAACAGCCCAAACGGCTGGTCCTAGGGCTTCGATCAGGAATCAAAGTCCTAGGGATATGAAATTTGGAGGATGTATCTGTTTTAGTACGTAAACATGTACTAAGAACGGATTTTTGGAAATCCATCCCTATGGGGTATAAAAGTTTGTATGAAACTTCTTTGTTTTTGATCTTCCAGAAAGGGAATTTGGTAACGTGAAGTTGATACAAATAGAAAAACAAAATATTAAAAAAAAAAACGGGATTCATTAAGGGTCTGCAATGGGGGTTGAAATTTTATATGGAAAGTTCTTTGTTTATGAAGTTTGAAAGGTATTGTATTAGTAGTTCATTAAATGGTTAAAACAAAATTATGAAAACTTTTGCCAGGGGTGCATTAAAGGGGATGTCATTGGGGTTAATATTTATACTGAAAAGGCAACGCACAACCCAAACGGCTGGTCTAAGAGACATAAAATTTGGAGGGTACATTCGTTTTAGTACGTAAACGTCGGATTTTTGTGAATTCCATCCCTAAGGGGGTAAAATGTAAAACAAGTAACTATTATGACCAGCGTTCTTGTTTCCATAAATGTTAGATACAATTAATAACATAAGAGTTATTACTAATGTAATAACTCTTATGTTATTACATTAGTAATAACTTATTATAATAAAAAAACGGCCTTTAATAGTAAATAACCGATGATACAGTATCACAAAGAGTGTGGTAAGATTTTGTAATAAGTTTAGAATACGAATACTTTTAACATATTTATTTTAATATTACATTCAACAATCATATTCTAATTGAATATATCTGTTTCACCTTCAGTTATATATTTCGTGGGTCTTTAATTCACTTTTGGTACAGGTACAGTCTACACGGCGTTGACGAGCACTGGAGATCGGAGCTGAAGATTTTAGACAACGTGCTGCGTGAACCAGGTCGCGTATGCGGAGATCCTGGCGAACATGTCTGGAGCTCCGAGAGCGCAGGGGAAGCCCCACGACACGACACCAATCTGCTCCCCACTGTCCGTACGAGCCAGAGCACCTCCTGAATCACCCTGAAACAAAACAGAGGAAAGTTAATAAGCTGCAGCTTACAGTATTATGCGATTCATGTAAAGTTTACATACAGCATCGACTACTGGTCCTATGCCTCCGCCATGTCTTTTTTTGGAAGCGCGTGGTCAGCACTCGCCACGCTCGGCAGGAGGGTTAGCGAGTACGCCATTACGCAGTATTTTGATTGTATTCGCACAAGGCGCTGCTATCCACCTTCAGGTACGTGATGAAAATTTTAGGCCAATACTCTACGGCAAGTCTTTTAATGGGGTAGCGTATAATATTTACATTCATCAATACATGTTCCCCTTGTAGCGTTTAATGGAAATATTTGTCAATAAATACCTACTTTAGTTTTACAATACCTAGAAAAAAACCCTCATCGTATTATATATATATTTTTTCCTAAAAGCAATAATTTTGTCACCCTATAAGAAAGGGACATACAGCGACTGATATAGGTACATATCTTATTCTAGTTGCTTTTACGATAAGCGTACTAAGTCCTGCTATTTATATTATGTATGTCAATGGTCAATGTTGACACTGTTAGTGTTGGCGACCTCAATCGACAAAACACTTGGTTTTCATACTTTTAAATTAGATGATTAAATTAGTGGTGTATGTAGGAATATGTCAAAATACTGCAATTTTTGCAGTTTATTGACATACACACACGCTTAGCTACATTATTTTGATGTGGTTAGGCAATATGCTGAGCCGAGATCCTTTTAGTTGCTGTGGCACACAAATATACCGTTTTTCATTCATATTATGTATATGTATACTTCACATCTTAGACTCTTCACATGATGAACATATAATATTATTTTAATTTTAATTTCCATTGTATGTTTTTCTTATTGTTAGTGTATTGTAATTGTATATGTGCCAATGCAACAAATAAATGTGTGTCTATGTCTATGTCTACATATTCCATTTCTGAACAGTGCGTTATTTTGGAATTTACTCTTAAGGGCTTAACAGGTGTGGATGACATAACAGAGGCCCGCGGGTGTTTACAGGCAGAGAGGGCTCGGGCGGGACAAATCCTGACGCGTCTTGATTTAATATTTTACCTTATAGACTAAAAAAAAATGATACAAATCACATAATTTAGATTTTTCCATTTCGATTTCTACTGGTGTAAAAGGGTAAGAATTCGAGTAGTGCAATTTGTCGTTACTGCGAGAATTTTTGGTAAAAGAAAAATTTAATCGCTCGAAAACATTTTTTCACTCAGAAATTAGACAAAATTATTTTGTTTAGTCTGAATTAAGTTACATGAACGATTCTCAGAAGTGGTATATTTTGAAACATATATAGGTAACATACGTTTAGTCACGAGGGCTTTCAACAAAATAAGCTGAGAAGACTAAAACTTGTCTATTTAGCGAATGGTTAAGCCTTAATGGTTAGAATAAGTAATTAATAATAATACAATAAATATAATACATAATAATAATTAATAATAGAGATTTACGCAACTTCTAATGAAGCTAAGGTTGATTGCTTTAGCCTGAGAGATCGTAGGGTTATAGATTACCTATAAATCTAAAACGGCGATGGTCGTCATGGTTCAGTGGCAGTCACATGACTTCTGGTCCCCGGGGCCTGGGTTCGAATCCGGTAGAGGTAAACGTCTATGTGATGAGCATGAATTATGCCTCACGCGATACAAGGAATTCTAGTGCGAGTATCTGAGTAAATAAGAAGATAAAGCCTATATTGCTTCTGTAACTTACCCTGCAGGTACCACGTCCTGCCGAATGGAAAGTGCAAATTTCGATATGTGGCTCGACTGGGGGAGCTCGAATGTTCAGCTCCACAGAGGCGGTGGCTGCGTCTCGCACGCATTGCTGCCCATCGATGATGGTAAGGTCCAGTTCCAAGAGAGCTGCTGAGAGGGCACCGTTGGACTAAAACATAAAAATACCATGCATTTTAATTCTAGGTTACTCCGTTTACTTTCAGTCAGTCAGAGACACAGCTAATTATAATCAGTTCGTGACTATAGATGTTTGTTATTCAACTACGCCACGGCTGAATGGATATGTGTGAAATTTGGCACAGGTATAGGTTATGGTCTAAAATAGGAATCATGCTTCTACTTCTCGGCTTAAAGCTCAGATAAAAATACGGTTCCCATGGGATAACCGAGGTAATGCGATATCCGTATTCCATGCGGGTGAAACCGCTGGATGCAGCTAGTTTTGTAATGAACATTATGTTTACGATATAACGCATAGATAGATAGGTTTTTCACCTACCATAATAACACCTAGCATAATCGGCCTAACACATTCCCACCGTGTTGGGCCTAGAGGAATGCCTGTGTAGGCCAGTGTAGACCTTTGTCACAAAGAAGAGTTTTGGATGTGCCCCACCACGCTAGCTATTACAGGTCAGCGTAAGTATATATTTATAGACTAGTGGCCAGCCCGCCGTCGCAGTTTTCAGGCCGCCCTTACATGCCATCTGTGAACCACACAACTAGTTCTGCCTTACTCTACATCTATATCATCCACACTCATCTTATATACTCTTTTCGTTCAATTTTTTTCATCCCTTCTCATGACAAGCCAATTTATTCCCTTTCAACTTATCATTCATTGGTGCTACTTTCAAGCCTCCTCCGATATAGCTAGGTACTAATTCCTTATCTTGTTCATTTTAGTCACACCACACATCCATCTTAACATTCGCATATCTGCCATATGCACTTTTTATCTACCTCTTTTGCTGCCCTACACTCAGATCCATAAGATACGATAGGACTTACTATGGACATATATAATTTTAAACATAGTTAGTTTTAATAAAGTAGTAGTAGTCAAATATAGTTCTATAAAGACTTCTAAAATCCAGAATATGTACCTACCTAATTGATATCCTAGTTCTGTTAATCACACAAACTAAGATTTGTTAAAATCAAAAGACACTTATTCTATTTGTGCAAAAAATTCAAATTTGTAATTTCATTACTCTTTACAACGCTACATCTACTGATAGAGGAGTTGTATTCTTTTTTAAGTTCTGTATACATCTAGCGTTAGACCGCTATCTCACTTGATGGTCGGTGAATGTGTGGTCGAAGATGTTATCACGCTAGATCTGGAATGCTCCATTGCTGGCTAATTGCGAGTTTTAGGGGCACCAAATAAGTAACGACTTATTTTACCTAAATCTACCCGTCGTTGTTATAAAACGATTTTATTTTGGTGTTGTTATTGATAAGTGTAATACTAATTATGACTATATCGTGAACACATAAGAACTAAGAATTTTAAATCAGTTGATCAACAAGAGAATCACTTCCATTCTGAGTAAAAGATAGAAGTAGATATTTACCCGAATTCTCCCCCACCCAGCAACTCTGGCGGGCACGCCGGCTTCAACAAAATCAAAAGAAAGCGGAATTTGTTGAACGAGAGGTGACATATTAATTGCAGAGCTAGTAATCAACAGGCCGACATCATTCTTAATGGTGCTTGCGACGTAGTTCGGATGGGTAACGTTGCGAGCGAGGCGGAAGGTCAGACCTCCAGAGTTCCAGCGGTTGGTGCCAACGGTGACCCGAAGTGAGCTGAAAATAACAATCGTAACATATGAGTATAAACATAAAACATAAAATAACGCCTGTTACCACTAACTCATTCACTCACTTTCTCACTATCTCACTGCCTCATTCGTCACTTTCTCACTATCTCAGTACCTCATTCACTCACTTTCTCACTATCTCACTACCTCATTTACTCACTATCTCACTACCTCATTTACTCACTATCTCACTACCTCATTTACTCACTTTCTCACTATCTCATCAGCTCGTTATTTTTAACGCCTGTTTTCCCGCCAGATAACAGGCCTTAACTTACCTTACGTCCCGTTTTCGCCAGATATCATGATATCTGGCGAAAACAGGACGTAAGGTAAGTTAAGGCCTGACAAGGATTTAGTTGTAAAAAACTTACAAAATCATGGAGTTAGATTGTCTTGATTTAAAGAAGTGATATATACATATTATTATTTATTTATTACATACATTGCTTATTGCACTTACAGTATTTCATTACATTACTTTTATTTCATTTCATTTAATTCAATTACATTATATATGTTTCATTTATGTACCTACAGTTCTTGCGAACACCTGTTTACAGTTTCGATTACTACGAGAAATCGTTTACTTTTCAGGGTAAAAATTCTATCAAACACATTGCTCATAGATAGTTAATTACTTATCGGTTTTGCTAGTTTCACTTTTTTACTTGGAATATAAATTGTAATGGCTACACAGTCTCATTTCTGCCTAAAAAAACCTACATTTAAAAAAAAATTATTAACACTCATACCCCCGCACTAGGATTCCCTGTGTCACACTGTGGACACACACAATCACAGCACACACACATCCAAGAACCGGGACAAACATCTACACTCATCGCACAAATGTTTGCCCCTGCCGAGATTCGAACCCAGGGTCCCGGAGACACAGTAGTCATGTCTCTGACACTAACCACTGCGCCACGGCGACCAAATGTCAAATGCAATCGATATGTAACCGTTCTTTAGCAGAATAAACCAAGTTTATATATGATTACAGTGCTTGTCTTAATAAATAAGACAATTGGCACCCTGGCTGTGGAATGGCCCTCTAATGATGGTATTTTAGTATTATCATTTTTGTTATTAAAACTGATGTGGTCTTGACACATTATGAATGTATAAACGAGGGAAATTACTTACATAATATAAGTCAGAGGAGTCCGACTACCGTTAACAATCACATTCGGTGGTCTTATTCAAGGAAAATACGGGGCGCTGGCGGACGCGGTCGCGATTCGCCTTAACGACGCGAGTGATTTCTGTCTTTTATACATCCATAAATCATTATCATTTTTTGTCTCTTACATAATTCTGAAGTTAATTTTAGTTTTTTTAAATATAATATATACCTGTAATAGTACATATGGGTAATAATGTACTAATTGGTATTTATGATATAGGTATTAAAATTTTATCAAGACTCAAAGTTATTCCAATCATATTGCATCACTATCTACTTCTACTCTTCACGATACTGTCCATCTAAAGGTTGCCTGGAAAAAATCGCTATGAATGATAAGACCACCCAGTAATACCTTAGTCTATAGTATAAAGTGTAATAAAGACTAATAGTATTGTATTTGTATATGTATTATACATATACAAATACAATACTATTAGTCTTTATTAGATATGTATTTTTATAGGTATATTAATGAAACATGAAAACATCGCGATAAACGCTACTATAATGTACTTACCTAGAAAGAGATCCCCAACTGAAGACAGCTTCGATGCAATGTGCAGCCGTCAGAACAGTTCTACTGGAAATGAGGGAGCCACCGCAGAGTAAACTGTAAACCCAGGTTCCGGTAGTTATGGCCACCATGTGAGGGTGGCTGCCGGTCTGTGCTTCTACACCACCCACGATACGAGCTGAAGAGTCTACGGACTCGAAGAAAATGGATTGGTCATCCTGTTCGGGGTTTGGGAAAGCTGTAGAAGAAAAAAATACAGTGTATTGTTATTGGTTATGTTTATTAGATTTCTGATTGGGGAAAACTGAACTTGGTTCAGTATAACCCTTCCAAGATACAGGGTTGCGCGTTTACCGCAAAAAAAAACATTTGTTGCATCCCGCGTCCGCGAGCGCCCCGTATTCTCCTTGAAAAAGATCACCGAATGTGGTTGAAACTATAGTCAGAACCCTCTGACTTATTACGTTAGTAACTCCCGTGTTTTATACATTCATAAAGTTAATTACAATATTGTTTTTTCTATAATAATAAAATATATAACCTAGATTCGCCAATGAATAGTATTTTGTTGGGGTGTTGGCCAGATAAGCAGTTCTACTTTGTTTTAAAAAAAATAAATAAGTTTACTTACAAATGCCTGAGTCAACAAAATTTTGATTTTATGACATTAGGTTACTGCACCTTACTGATATGATTTAGGTACATACTCTGTTAAAATGTCCATAGGTATATAATTTAATACATTTAGGTTTAACGTTTATTATTATTATTTTAGGAAGGTACTAGCGGACCCGATAGACGTTGTCCTGCATGATATTTCAATTACCGACTGCAGCGCCATCTGCCGGGCTGTTTTGTGAATCGAAACCATCCAGGGCGCCACCCGCATACAAAAAAATCATTCAAATCGGTCAAGCTGTTTAGGAGTTCAGTGACATACACACGTACAGTAGAATTATACATATAAAGATAATCAAACGACCGTAGTTCTGATAGTCTGAAAGGTCAATACCTATATAAAATGAGCATAGTAGGTACGTAATCTGTGATCTAATCGGTTCAATCACAGAATTTGAAATTTAAGGTCTAAGTAGATATTATTGGTAACTTCTGAGTACCGATAAATATCCAAATTCAACGGTTTTCCCACCTACTTTACTAATCCGTAATTAATGCTATAAATATAATCAGAGTAACGACTTAAACTATCTTTATAATAATAATCTCGAATATAAGCTCATAATCCTTCATTCAATAATCTTTTCATATCAAAGTTGGTATGTATTTTACGAGCAGGTAAATACTTGAATACTACATTGCGTTGAAGATATAAATATACACAAAATCCTCTTGTATAGACAAAACAAAAAAAATATAATATAATACCCAGGATGTCTTAAGTACTATACATGTGTACAAATATTTTACCAGAAATGTCCTTGATCCTTTATAATCTGAGTATTAAGTATACCACATACCACCTTATTATACTCGAAACGCTACCCGTGGTAGGAATATTTCGACTTGTGGCAAAGAAATCCGACACCACCTTGAGACTTCAAATCAAATCAAATCATTTATTTGCTAAAATACCGACATATACAAAGATTTTAATATTATTTTTGTGGTATTGTATTCGGTCTGCAAGCATACGTGCAAATGTTTTATATCAAATCTTACTCTACTTTGTAATATAATATACCATATTTATTGTTTCGTCGCCCTACCGATAGTAGTTCTTGTAAACACTTGTAATATTTAGATGGCCTCTCTTTTTCCATTTAAAACTCCAAGCTTCTTATTTTCACAACATTTCTCGCAATGTCTCGGAGAGTGCACCTAAGTATATAGTAGTGCGACCATATTATTATTAGCATTTTTATATATTATTTTTATTTATTATTTTATATACCGCATCATCACTTAACATAAGGTGAGATAGTGGTCAAACTCCTGCCTATTCCCAATAAATAAAATAATAATAAAAATAAATTTTATAGCTGTTCTGGCAAACGTTGTTCTGTCATATAGATTACCGAAATGTCAGTGACACGACACTGTATTTATGATAATTCATGTTAATGATCGAGGTTCACATTATATGGATATGTTCATTAAAATAATGCGATAAAAATAGGGGTGTAAAAATACTTTACAACTTATTCTCAGACCTATTAAATAAACACAAAAAAATCATAAAATCAGGCTGCTCGACTGTTTCCGAGGAGTTTGGTAACAAACACAGGGACACGATATTTTTAAATGACTGATTTTATTTTTAACTCCGGTTTACTTACCTACCTGTATATATATTATGTCGTGTAGGAATCTCGACCGGTTTCATGATATTCCGAGTCGCTTTTCCATAGAGACATACATATATCACTTTTTCATATAAGTAGCATGCAAACCTAAGCACTCATTAAAAAACTTGGTTTACTTTGCAAGACGTTCTACGTCAAGGCATATGCTTCTGTTGTTGCAGGTGAGGCCTAAAGTGGAGTACTTCTTTCAAGTTTGCCGGAACACTAAGCATCAGGTTACCTGCTAGAAGCATTGCAGAATAGAGCTATCAAAATTGTCGGTGAGCCCAAACTCACCTGACTTAAAACCACTCATGCGCAGGTATTTTAGAATATGTATAAATAAAGGTAGGTACTTAAAAATAGAATGACCGACGATAAACCGGTAATTAATCGAATGTTTGGATGAAGGATATGCAGGGAATGGAGGGTTTTTGTTTTTTTCATGTCGTTCTGTTTCTCAAGAATCAGTATCTGAATATGTTTTTTTATACTGTATAGGTGTAGCGTTTGACCACTATCTCACTTGATGGTCAGGGATGATGTGGTCGAAGATGTTATCACTCTAGACCTAGAAAATGCTCACTGGCTCTCAAGGACTGCTGCCTGAACACACTATGTGTTTGGTGACAGTTTTTCAAACTTGAGAGTGGTAGCTAGCCAGGCGGGTATTTCGAAAGTACCCTACCACCATGCTGGGTATTTGAGAACGGTGTTACCTCCACCGGAAGCTCAAGCTGTTGTTGGGGATTGAACCAGTGTCCGTCAGTTTGATAGGCGACGCTCCCCCCGCTGAGCTATCATCGCTTCTGACTGATGTTTTGGAATCATAATATATGTAGGTACCTAATCATTAAATGATCCTTACGTTGAAGTTTGTTTTTATAGCTGTTCTACTGTGTACCTACTTTTGATATGGTGGCCAATAAATTTACAGGACTAGGTAGGTAACTTCTTTTTTGTCTAATTTTCGTCCAAGTCTATTCCAATATATTTTTACGTTCTCACTCAATGATATTGTATGTTTATATGAGGTAGATGTCGCACAAGCGCGCGGAAACTGAGGCGGCAAAATTAAGTCAATTGTAGTAATTTTCATTACAACGCGAATTTCAAGCGCAAGTCTTAACATATTATGTTAAGACTTGACTTGTAAGGATAGCTATATAGCTATCCTTTTCTATATTATTTGTACCGTATTATCTGTCGCAGTAAGCATGTTTATGTCGTAAAGGAACAAAATCTGAGCACCACGCAGTATGAATATACGTCATCTTTAGTAAAACATCATTGACTATACATGTGTAGTGTAAGACGAGAGACGAAGCGGTGCTACTGACCGAGTGCAAGAAATAACCGTCAAACATGAATATCATTATAAAATAGTAATAAAATGTTTCTTACCTGTGCACCCAATAATAAAGGCCACGAGGATCAGTCCTCTTTTGAAATTCATTTTGATTATTTACCCCAAAAGGACAGCATTAATTATTGAATACTCATCTGCTTATATACTACAGTTAATCATATCTAAACGGTAGATAATTAGAGATAATTATATAAATATCTACATACCTAACGACTGTCAATGCTATCATCTGTGGGGCGTATAATGACGCACGCGACAAAACGTTGCTGCTCGCGGGTGTGTGTGACGATGTGGCTTATGGTATAATCTCGCTAGACCCAGAACGTTTATTGGCTGTTATGGAAAGAGCTGCCTAAACACACTATGTGTTTGGTGACAGTTTTTCTAACTTGAAGGTGGTAACAGCCAGGAGAATACTGGAAATTACTTTTCCACTATGCTGTGGTTTTGATTACAATGTTGCCTTCACTGAAAGTTCAAGTTGGGGATTGAGATGAAACTAGTGACTGTCAGTTTGACAGCCGAGTGCTGACGCTCACACCGCGAGGGTAGGTACTATCATCGCTTCGAATAGGTTTCTTGATTCGTGACTTTCACGAGGCACTACTTTGCAGAGCAAGTAGGTACTCTCGGCCGCGCTCATAGTAATTTTACTTACTACATCGTCAGTCACCATTACGTGAGATAGTGGTCAAACGCTTAATCAATACAGCATAAACAAAAACAGTGAGGGTACCTATCATTAAAGTTATCACACACAATGCTTTCCACGTATCATAGGAAGATGGGGCACTAGCTCATCGGACGTGGAGCGCATAAATTAGGTTCATGCACCCAATTTTGTAATTTGCTTTAATCGCAATCGGCCGGACAGTGGTCTGCCGCACGTATGGTTCTCAATAAATATTATAATTAGGCAGAAATAATGCTTTCCCATACTTTCACAAAATGCACAAATACCCACCTCGTGTAATACTATTATTATTTATTTATTATTTATTTACATAGTGGTTTCAGAACATTTTTTAGTAAAGTACCTATGTTATCTTAGACCTTGCACTAATATCATTGAAAAAATTGCTTAGTTTTTTTATATTTTTGGTGGCATACCTCGTACGCATTCAATATAGAAAAAAACCGCTTTGCATATGTGTATGGAGGCCTTCACTAAATTATTGTGTTATCAAACCTCTCTAAGTACCTGGTTACGTAGATAATGACTTGCGAATATGTTATGGCTTATTATTGAGTAGCAATAGATTTATCAATATATATTATCTGTTATACGCATACCTCGGAACCAAAACTCTTTTTTGTGATGAAATTGAAGAGGAAATATATCTATATATTGTATATAAAAAATACTTAAAATATTTTTATATATAAATTATTTTTTATCGGACAAACGCACCTACGCTTCGTCTGTAAGTTCCATATGACATTATTTATCAATAAGGTAAGTAACTACAAATCTCTTCAATTCGAAATCTTGGTTCACATTAATATTTTTTTAATGAATGAAATTCCAACATAGTGGTTAGCAGTGCTTTACCATACTCAAGCTTTTTCCCATTAGTAGTTTGTGAACTAGGATATTTAAGTGTCAATTATTCGATTACAACCGACGATTTTGTGAAGATTAAACCAGATATAGTTTTATGGTGCATTACTGAGCTAAGAAAAGCAAAGTATGTACCTACTATAATATATATAAGGTAGAGTAAGGTTGCCTTCAAACATGTTACACAGTAAATAACTCTGCCAATATAATATAATATAGTCATAACTTACAAACACAATGTAATAGTGTAGGTAGAATTAAATATGAAAATATTGTTATGGTATCATATAGTGCAAACTCACTTAGTTTGTAACTTCACTTAGTTGTTTATTTAGTTCATCTAGATTAATTTCACACCTGTTGTGTAGTACGCATAATAGTAACAAATCAAATGTAATTAAAAAAGGTACGGACCGTTGAGTCTGCAGTTTGTAATTTACTCCATAAAAAAATTTAAAAATACTCTGCCACTAATAAATAAGTCAGAATACACTTGTTTGTAAAGTGTGCCTTTATTTAGTGTGTTCTTTAGAAACTTTACTGAATATAAATTATTTTATGTTAGCTGTGGCGGCTGCGAAAAGCAGACAAGTTATAAGATCACACATGATATTCAGTGCCGACGGTGGAATCTAGCAAGATTTTTTTATGTAGCATATAACAGCTAATCGAACAGTGTATGGTGATAGCTTCTCTCAAACCTTAGTGGTATAGCCATCCAGGCGGATATTGGATTATATATCACAAACCTATGGATTTGATAACGATGTTACTTTCACCGGAACCTCAAGCCTGGAGATCGAATCAGCCAGGCCCCTGATTCAAAACGATGGATATCATTCAGCTATTTTATAATTATGAACCCTTTTAATTCTCGCTCATATTTTGTAAATGTAATATAATATTTTAATGTGTAATTCAAATAGTTTCATACTCTCCTGTGGGGGTACCGGCTTAGAATTGCACCCCCAACATCTCTATTCTCCTATAGACATGGGGGAAGCATATATCCAGCAGTGGCTGTTCTATGGCTGAGACGACGATAGAAAGTCTGTAATACGGGATTTATTCATCACCGAATCGATTCCGTTGTTTATCGAAAAGTTCTGAATCAGGGGGTTCGTGAGGGTGGGAGCCGATGCTCTCTCGGGTAACTCTGATTGGTTCAAACAATCGACAGTTTTGCTTAGACAAAACCTTTTGACATCGCAACTAATGTTCGGGTTGTAAGTTATTGGTACTAGTGATTTGCATAATTGGATGTCGACCTATTTTCCTTTTTTCCATTGGGTATTTATGCTGAGTGATTCATAATATAAGTAGGTCAGTCAATAAAACAACGCAATGTCTTACTTAAATATTTACATATTGTACAACACATAGACTAATACACATGTATACTCCAGAATGTAAAAGAAACGCCAAGATTGCAATTTTCTTATTGATTACAAATGTTTATAAAGGCCCAAATCAATAGATGATTCTCGCTCTGATTTCCGCGTTAAATTTCATCGTAGCTTTTACAACTATTTGGTAACTTTACAAAACATTTAGAGACCACTTTACTACATTCAGATCACAAGAAAGTCTGATGAATTACATACTTTGTCGATTAAATACATTCCTCGAATTATTAGTCAAGTTGGGTAACTTGGAACACTTCTCAGATTTTTAGGACATTGATAAATAATGTAATGGTTAGTATCTCTTTAGGGACTACTTTATTACATTCAGATCACAAGAAAGGCTGATGAATCACATACTTTGTCGATTAAATACATTCCTCGTATTATTAGTCAAGTTGGGTAACTTTGAACACTTTTCTGATTTTTAGGTCATTGATAAATAAATGTATTGGTTAGACTATGTTATTTAGTGTGGTGGGTGATCTTCATACTCAAGATTTTATTTATTTAACCAATATAATGTCTTAACCGCAATCAGAAATGTTTGAGAAATTAGCGTTTGATGGATAATTCAAAGATACGACTTTTGGGTGGCGTTGAATTAAAAAATGGAACATGAAAATCCATTTTTTATCAAATTGATAGACTAGGATATACCACGCCTAGATGGTACATATTCACTCGTGAATTGTTGACGCCAGGATTGTAGATATCGGCAAACAGACTCGGGCAGAGTTCCGTTCTTTTCACATTATGAAAGTGGAGGCAAAACGCTCAATACGTATAGGTAGTGTCTACCATATAGCGATGGCGCATTGCCGAACGTTGCTAGTCGTATGTAGTTTACAACTTATTTGATTAGGGTATCACACACTTTTCTTCTTTTTGTTGACCGTAACAGAAAAGGCAATTTTTTTTTTTTTAAACTTATGACAGCTACCGTTTTGACACTTTTGACATTGCGAACATAATAAACGTTCCATTTCACGTAATTATTTATGTAATTACAATAAACGCGTTTGGAGAAAAACAAAATATCTTCAAACAAGGTTTATACATATATTATGTATATTTTTGAGTTATAAGGAAATTCCAAGTTACCCAACTTGACGAAACCATAAACACCAAATTATGTTTACACTGAGTACACAAACAATCCGGTTACATGAATTTACGAAGCTATAATAGAAATAAATTACAGAACTCTCGCGACATTCAATATATTATATACAATCGTAATTCTTGAATTTTGCATGGAATTTCAAAATCTATTAATTAAGACCAAATTAAACTGACTCAGCTAAATATAAGGTTAAAGTATGTAACTAGCAAAATGGAACCGGAGTTTGAAACAAAACCGTATGGACTAGCCGGGTTTTGAAAGTTATGGCATGACTCATGGACATGACGCCATCTTGAACTTCATATTTTACCTGACATGGAACTTCATGCCACGAACATCGTTCAATGTTCGTCATGAGTTTGAAAAATCAAAGTTCGAATTTGAGTTTGAAAAACACTTTACATTGGGGACATGACAATAACATCGAATTTTACTGTTATTTTCGTACTGTTTTAAGGAGGTTGGTTTTTAATACAAAAAGCAATCATAATATTATACAGATCAACCAAACAGGAAAAAGTTCGAAAACTACTATATCTCATGAGGTTTCTATGGATACATCAAAATTAATAAAATGAACCATTTCTAAACGGCGTAAAATTTAATTAAATTAATCCTTTGATATTATATTATTTCGTTGAAAAATATTTATTTTATTCATTTTGTGAAAATTGAACCTGCAAAAGATATATTAGTTTCTTTTTTTCACACATTCATACCCCGGCACTAGGATACCCTCAACCCTGTGTCGCGGAGGGAGGCATAGACACAATCACAATACACAAACATCCAAGACCCGAGAACAAACATCTTTGTTCATCACAGAAATGTTTGCACCGGCCGGGATTTTAACCCGGGATCTTAATTATGCACTTTGGGATTTTAAACTTGCCGGGTTTAAATATATAATGATTGTGCATGCGCCTTATTCGTAAGCTAGTATAAATAAATAAAAAACTCAATTTTTATACTTATACTATTTTACACGAGTTCTGTAATTCGTAGATAAATAGACACAAATATTACAAGTAATATTGTTTGCACTGCACTAAAATGTTCACTTTCGTTGCAATCCTTCGTAGAAATCATTCGATTAACTCAACACTGTATTCTTTGGCTTCACTGTATAGTAACCACACAATTACGAGAACAAACACTGTCTTATATATTACTTACTAGAGCTGTTTCATAACGATTAATTATCACCCGAGAAATGTAAATTATTACTCTCATCAAAACCTAACATTGAATATTCAAGTCAACAGTTGTTAGGTTTTGGAATCTGCACAATTATATCTGTCATTTGAATTCTACTACTCCAGAAAATCCAGGGACTTGACATTGAAAAGTTGCAATTACAAAACTCATATTTACTCGATGAAACTCATTACTACAATTATTCTAGGACCAATTCATTGAATTGCAGCTTCAGATATATTTTTTTTTTAAAAAACAACCATATAGAATTACAAAAAAACGAATTAAGTCTTATTTGGACCTTAAAATTGTAGCTCTAAATACTGTCGTGTCTGCTTTACGGGAGTAACGTAATAAATACACAACAAAATAAACTACAAATTCTTCGTTCAAAAAAAAACGTTCCATTTATTAGAGCAAATAAGGAATGATAGCTGGTGCGATGTTACCAGTTTAAAACGTACAAGTGAATGCAACCGGTCTATACTAGTATTTTATGATCTGTCTACTACGAGTCGGCTAGCGATAGTTGTGACGTGGAACAGCTTTTCTACCTTGCTTTCTTTCTATACTTAGTTCATAGAAACGCGTGTTTTCTTTAACAAATTTGCGTCGCAATAAGTAAGTACAGTGTCCATTCTCAGTTTGTGTGCGTGAGTGTATATGTGAGTTCAGCACCAGTCGTGCACGCAGTCCTTCCCCACACACCTGGACCTGGTCACATAGCCGCAGGCCAAAGACCGAGATCATCTAACCAGGCTCTCCACCTGTCGACATATATTTGTTAATATAAAAACAAATCTATACTCTATACTTATAAAAGAATCGCTATTTCCATTGGTCACGGCATCACGCGTGAACGGCTTGACCAATTTAGATAAAATTTGGTATAAATATAGATGGGACTTGATGATGGATTGGGAAAAGGACATAGGTTACTTTGTCCTGGAAAAAGTATGGTTCCCGTGGGATAACCGAGTTAGTGGGAAAAAGCGAGTTAGTGTAGTTGTGTAGTACTACAGCCATGCAATGCTATGTGCATTTTCTGTCTCTCCTGATATTAACTTGAAATCGATGATAGAACATTTTTATTATTGGTTTGGTCAAAGTTAAAACAGCAGTACACCATTTTGATTGGCTCTCATAGACAGCTCCCTGAAGACATTGTGTGTTTTGTGCCAGTTTGTAATTGACGGTAGCCAGCCAGTATTTTATTTGGTAGTGGCTACCCAATAGTAGGTAGTAGGCTAATAGGTACTGAAAAATACCGTACAATCATGCTGTAGAATTGATAAGGATGTTTCTCACACCAAAGCTCATGCCAGAACTCTAAACGCTCACACTCTTAAATTTCGCTTACTAGAGAGAATTGCTATCATGTAACAAAATAGCAACAATGACGTTACCTTACTGAGAGCTTCACTAGTCAAAGATTCCTTGTTCAAGAGCACCGACAGCTCATCTTCGTGTATGCACTCCTTCAGTACATTCCTCTGCAGATCGTGATATACTATGTATGCACTCAGGAACCTCTTCAAACTATCATCGCAGTTGTTTAATTTCCTGAAACATAAGAAAATAATGGCAAATGTTAGATGTTTATTTTTTATCTTAATGTAAAAATGGTTTATTTCTCTTATTTTTGTCTGATTTATGAATCGTTTCTCAAAATGACGGCTTTTAGAGCTGTACACAACGTTTGGCAGAGTTAGTCTAAGGCGTTGGAGTTGGGGCAAAACCAGCAGCGCTGATGTTCAGATTTAATTTCTATATAGATAAATATTTACTAGTCACGATAACTCGGGCTAACTGTATAATGAGGCAATTATGTTAATTATTTTCAGACAAATTTCAAAGATATAATTTGCCTGATGTTCAGATTTAATTTCAATATAGATAAATATTTTCTAGTGACGATAACTCGGTCTAACTGAATAATGAGGCAATTATGATAATTATTTTCAGACAAATTTCAAAGATATAATTTGCCTGATGTTCAGATTTAATTTCAATATAGATAAATATTTACTAGTCACGATAACTCGGGCTAACTGTATAATGAGGCAATTATGTTAATTATTTTCAGACAAATTTCAAAGATATAATTTGCCTGATGTTCAGATTTAATTTCAATATAGATAAATATTTACTAGTGACGATAACTCGGTCTAACTGTATAATGAGGCAATTATGATAATTATTTTCAGACAAATTTCAAAAATATAATTTGCCTGATGTTCAGATTTAATTTCAATATAGATAAATATTTACTAGTGACAATAACTCGGTCTAACTGTATAATGAGGCAATTATGATAATTATTTTCATACAAATTTCAAAGATATAATTTGCGTCTCCCGAATATTTAACAAGTATATTGGATAGATCAAAACCCAAAATCTGCTCAATATATCTTTGTCAATCAACACAATTCGCACCAATAGGGACGAAACATTTCACAAGGGTTTGAATAGAGTTTAGTGTGAAATCACCGGTAAATTAAGTCAAAATAATTTATGAAATTTAGACAACCAACGCATTTCAACGAAATTATTGAAATGTAAAGACTAACGCCGCATTTCACAATAAACAGTGTGTGTACTCCCGGTACAGTATTCCTTTTCTAATTCGTTAGTTCGGCATTGTATTACGTTAATTAAGGTAATTAGGGAATATAGTACAAATCTTTTTGTTCACAGGATATGAGGAAGAAACTTCAGTTTACCCGCTACTTGGAAGTCCAAGATATTTCCTCAAAAACGGTGACAGTTTAAGTTCCCATCCGTCAAAGTTCTGACAGACTTTTTGTTTGATGGCGAGCGTGAACTCGGTGGATATGAGAGGTTCAGTCTGGTCCTGATCGTCGACCGTCATCTCAGCGAGGGAGCGCTTGTTGTGGTTCTCTATTTGGGACAGGAGCAGCTTTATTTGCCACATGTGGTACGAAGTTGGTTCAGTCTTCATTGTTTTTATTATCTGTAAAAAACAGGATTATATATCTGTGTCATCAATAGATATACCCAATAATAACCATATTCAAAACATACAAGCCCTTATAAAATAAAAATGTTATTATAGTAAAAAATTACATGGAAATGTCTTAAAATAAATATTTTTCACGCGGTCAAGTTCCGGCCGTTTTATTTGGTCATAATCTTATCCACCTTATCTATTAATAATTACTCGTATATATTTTATTACTAAAAATGTATAACTTCTTTAGCAACATAATATAATGCTACCTCAAACCTTTGGTCGATTTGCAGTCATAATTTTTATTTTGTTTACTTAAGTGCTGGTCATACTATGTTCAAATATTTTTATGTAGGCTTAATCTTAAAGGAGCGTTGTTGTCTGTGACTCAGTCTTTCACTACTGCAGGTAGCAACATTCCAATTAGTTACAGAAGTCAATATGCAAACTATCTATGATTAGCAATGTCTGTTAAAATAAGTAATAAGTAAGTCAATAAAAAGATTATTTATTTATTTAATCGAACTCGACGAAACCCGATAGAATCGAGTTCGAATCGCAAGTCTAAAAATTACTAACCGAAAGTGTGTTGCTTGTATGCTTGGCTTAACGGATCTAAATGAAATTTGGCACAGAGTCACTTTTTGTCCGGAACGGTGTAAGGTAACGAGAAAACCGTAGTCAACGCGAGTGAAACCGCTGGGCGCAGCTGGTACAGGATTAAATGCTTACGACTTGACATGGGCGGGTCGTTTACGTGGTATTACGTATACGCTCCTTAGCGTCTAGACGTGAAAGTCACTAGGCCTACTACAGGTCGTCTGCCCTTCTTGTCGGTGGACGACTTACGCTACGCCTGCCAGTTTACGATCTCCGTCCGAGAAACTTTCGACTTCAAATATTTGTGGTCGAGAGGTTAAGCACACATTTTTTAGTCATTATGTTATATTGAACATCATCAAATCCATGCTCAAGCTTATAAAATTAATTTAGATAAAAGAGATTTACAATGTCATAGAAAAACTTAAAGTTATGGAGTGTTATAATATTGGAACAATGTGTGTGTGTACCTTTAATAATGCGGTCCATATGGGCAGCGCGAAGAGCATGTCCCTGAAGACACACTCGTAGGTGAGCATGGTCAGCGTTTGCGTCTGCGTCTGCTCCTCCAGCGAAGGGCGGCGACACCGGCACCCCCCTACCCCTGCGCCCGCGGCCCCACCAGCCCCCGCGGGGCCCGGCGTCGGCGGCCCCCCGGGGTAGGGTTCGCCCCGCGAGCCCTTGCGCTTCTTGCTGACCACGAGACAGTCCGCGCATAGCCCCGTCCGAGCCGCACCTTCCTATAATACACAACACAACATAAAAACTATCAATAATATTTTATATTTAATAATGAATGACTGCTTAAAGAAAGAAACTCACCTTGTTCAAATAATGTTTTACGAAGTTCTTGATTTTCTCATCATTGGTGAATAATTCAATGTTCTCCGGCTTGACTGACCAGATGTTGGCTTTGTCCAGAGTGAGAGTCTGTGCCAGGATGGTTAGGAAGCCCTGAGGGTCATCGGCGTATGAGAGACAACCGGCGCGCTGTTTCACGTCGATGGCCCATGTGTATTTGAGGAATGCTCTGGGAGAGACAGAGAGATAAAAGATATTACTCAGCACTTCAGTGTACCTAGTGAGTTATTTAACGTCTCTAAAGGCTAAAAATCAGTATAATTTAACAGATTATATGACAAGTAAAAAATAGTCATCACTATTATACCTTCTGTGGCAGTACGCAATGCACCTGTGGCGTTTCGAGGGTGAAAAACGAAGTCTACACATATACTTTAACTAGATTAGATTTATAACGTCAGATCATGCATATGTGCCTACTCCTAAGGTCCAGCCTCCTGCCGCGTTCTTGGTCAGCTCTTCTATCCATTTTGTCGGTGAACGTCCACGCTGCGCTTGCCGGCACGTGATACTCGACACTCGAGAAGCATGCCGAAGGTGTGAAGGGGTCGACCCCTTCACACCTTCGGCAGTACTATGTGATATGTACCCTGCCCATTGCCATTTTAACTTGCTAATATGCTGGGCTATGTCGGTCACACGTTGCAATTTTTTCAGAGAAAATATCATTTACTGCTGGGACTTGCCGAATACCATCCTGTCGCTTTGCCAGATAAGCTATTAATTATAGACAATTGCACTTGTAGTATTGGTAAAAGTTTGAAATATTTGAAGAGCGATTGACGAATATTGCAACTATAATTGTGTATAAAAGCTCAGTTGGCAAAGCGATAGGTTCGTATTCTATAATCACGGGTTCAAATACCGACAGTAGCTGATTTTCCTTCAAATATTAGAACGTAAGTCTAGCGTATCAAGGCAAATCGCCTATAAAATCCTTTGACGGTCATCTTCGTTCTTTTACGGATCTCCTCATTTCCGATTCGATCACTTAGAATGAATCCTTCATTGTGATGAAGGTGTTCATTGCTCGTAGTTGCTTACAAGGGCTATTGTAACTATTATAAGTGTATTTACTTGAGTTGTTCCCAGTTCCGGTCTCGTTGGAAGGAGATGGGCCAGTACCGCGGATCGTTCACCTTCACCTCGAGCACAGAGCTCAGCTCGGGGAGGATGCACGGCGCCTTCATCTCCTTCACGCTGCCTGAGATGTCTACTACCTATATGCATAATGTTTTATTTATCAAAATGTGGTTCAGATACATAATTGAATGAAAAAAATAGCATAACACGGGGCTGTTACATTTTTAACCTAATTGCCTGAAAAAAGTTGATTTACTAATAAATAACAAAAAATGAAAAATAAATATAAATCACTATTAACTTAGTGATTTAGCACTTATAAAAACTTTTTTATACTTATTATAAGCTTGCGTTTGACAACTGTAATTATTACAGTTGTTAAATTATTAATAAACATTTCACAACCTAAATTAAAACTATGTAATTCACGACCAATTCCAAACCTCAGTAGAAAGCTCGAGAATAACAGAACAGTTGAGTATGTATATAAAAATAATAATATAAAGGTACATCTGAAGGCAACATTAGTTAAACAATTTGGCAAGATATCAGGCGATCGAAAAATTCACCTGTAAGTGCACATAGCAAAGGCGATCGAAAAATTCACCTGGAAGTGCACATAGCAAAGGCGATCGAAAAATTCACCTGGAAGTGCACATAGCAAAGGCGATCGAAAAATTCACCTGGAAGTGCACATAGCAAAGGCGATCGAAAAATTCACCTGGAAGTGCACATAGCAAAGGCGATCGAAAAATTCACCTGGAAGTGCACATAGCAAAGGCGATCGAAAAATTCACCTGGAAGTGCACATAGCAAAGGCGATCGAAAAATTCACCTGGAAGTGCACATAGCAAAGGCGATCGAAAAATTCACGTGGAAGTGCACATAGCAAAGGCGATCGAAAAATTCACCTGTAAGTGCACATAGCAAAGGCGATCGAAAAATTCACCTGGAAGTGCACATAGCAAAGGCGATCGAAAAATTCACCTGGAAGTGCACATAGCAAAGGCGATCGAAAAATTCACCTGTAAGTGCACATAGCAAAGGCGATCGAAAAATTCACCTGGAAGTGCACATAGCAAAGGCGATCGAAAAATTCACCTGTAAGTGCACATAGCAAAGGCGATCGAAAAATTCACCTGTAAGTGCACATAGCAAAGGCGATCGAAAAATTCACCTGTAAGTGCACATAGCAAAGGCGATCGAAAAATTCACCTGGAAGTGCACATAGCAAAGGCGATCGAAAAATTCACCTGTAAGTGCACATAGCAAAGGCGATCGAAAAATTCACGTGGAAGTGCACATAGCAAAGGCGATCGAAAAATTCACCTGTAAGTGCACATAGCAAAGTTTCCCAGTATCGAGATCCCGAGGCAGAAACAATCTCGGTTCCACCGCAAGCACGTACAAATGGCGGAAAGCTTGCAAATGGTATCTGTAACAAACAGTTTTAAAATACATTCAATCATTTCCTCACAAAGGAACAGAAACACACATTGCATAGCAATCATCAATTCTACATCAATTACATTGAAACCCCTACTAGGATTCTCTGTGTGGTGTAGGAAAAAAAATTGAACCTTCACTCATGGGGTATTTTTTTAATGTTATGAGCGCTAAACAAGCTTACCATCCACTTGATGGTGAGCGATTATAGTCACCTAAGGAGATCTGTGTACCTAGTGTAAGACCTTTTTTTTCGGCCTTCGGCATAAGTCGTCCACTGCTGAACATATGCCTCCCCCATTTGGGGGGGGTTTTGCCAATAATCGCCACGCTTGGCAGGCGGGTTGGCGAGCGCAATATATATTACCCTCAAGTACTAGTTTACTAGTCAAATAGTAGTTCAATATCATCTGCATCGAGAGCATGGTATTTATTCTGTGTAGTCATGGTTTGAAATTACATTAGTGGTCGAATTCTTACCTTGAAAAATGTTAACTTAAATTCCACCTAGCCCTATGTTAATGTAATGAACAATAAAACATTTTACTGTTTCAAACAGAAATTGTGGTAGAAATAGTTTGTATTCAATGTAGCACAGGCACTGCCGCGAATATCCTTACTAAAGTTATGACCGAACCAGAGAATGTGCGGCATCGGTGCATAGCCATTGACTACTTTGACATTCGGGAGATGGATGGTAATTTAAATCTTGTATAATTTATTTCATTACATTCTGATAAACAGTGTTTCTGTTAAGGTTGAGATGTTTTAAATACAGTTCGCATAATACCATACATTTTAAAATCTATGTCTATCAGTGAAAACCAATCATTGGCGTTTTATATGCTAATTGTTATGGATGTCTGTATAGCTGTTGGAATCCAATAAAATAAATGTATGTGAGACCTGTTGTCATCAGTGTGCGTGGGGAATTTGGGAAAGAAGGCTACGAGCAGCGCGGCCACGTGCGCGCGCGACGTGCCCAGCGTAGCGCGCCCGCCGCCCAGGAACGTCAGCCCCAGCGCGCAGTGCACGCACATCTACATACACACGCACCTCTATACTACACATCTCACATGTTTTATTATCACACTAATACTATAAAGGCAAAAGTTTGTCTGGCGTTTGTCTATTATGTTTGTGACGCCTTCACACAGAAACGGCTGAACGGATTTGCATGAAATTTGGAGTGAAGATAGAGAAACTCTTCCACCGCTAAGCTATCATGGCTTCAAAAATACTTTGCTCTTCATCATCAGCTCAGCCATTACAATATGTCCGCTGGCGGATATGTACCTCCCTACTTTATTTCCACATGAACAGTTCGAAGGCCACCCCGCACCTGAGCGATCTTAGAGATGTCTGCTGTCAAATTCACGAACGCTTGTTCGATTCCCACCAATAGCTTGAGCTTCCGGTGAAGGAGACACATTCCTACCTAGCTAGCTAAGTAACTACCACCATCACACATCATGAACCAATATACTACAAGAAGACTGACAATCGCCTAAAGACAATCGTACACCGGAAAAAACTCATGGTTTCAGGCTAAATCTAGATGGCGCTACAGGTTTGGAATATTTTGTAGTCACAGAACAAGTACCTACTAATTTTACTAAATATCGGTTTATATTATGTAATCGAAAGTTGATTTGATGTTGATTTAATCTGTAAGTTGATTATAAAATCTATATTCTGTCGATTTCATTTTACGTATGCGCCATCTAGTGGACCATCGATGCGTTATTTTATAGACATGAAATTAGTAATGTACCTACTAATATAATGTTTTCATGTTAACTTTGAATGGACATGCCACTGACCTGCGCCGCGTGCGTGAGCGGCGAGAGGCCGCGGGGGTGCGCGGGGTGCGGCGCGACGCGCGCTGCACTGGGCACGCGCACGCGCAATCGCCGGCACATGCGCATCACCTCCAGGTCGCCGCGACCCGCCATTATCTGCGCGCACACGTACACGTATATCAACTGTGCTCTTCGATACGGTCGTCTCAAAACAACGGTACAGTTTTACATATTGGTGTTTATATATCGATAGTAGAACGGGTTTTCGGGTTTCTCTACGTGATCGAATCAGATATGAGGAGATCCGTAAAAGAACGCAAGTCACCGATATAGCCCAGCGGATTAGCAAGTTGAAGTGGCAGTGGGCAGGGCACATAGCTCGACGAACTGATAGCCGTTGGGACCGAAAAGTTCTCGAATGGAGACCACGGACTGGCAAGCGCAGCATAGGACGGCCACCGACCAGGTGGACAGACGACCTGAATAAGATCGCAGACTAGGGCTCGATGCGGGCCGCTTCCAACAGGTCCTAGTGAAAATCAATGGGGGAGGCCATAGGACGTCCACTGCTGGACGTAGGTCCAGCAGTGGACGTCCTATGGCTGAGATGATGATGATGATAGTAGAACCTTTGGCGATTGCTACCATGAATCCGATTTCACTCGAAAATCGTATTAAAATAAAAATCCACTATGTAAACAGTGGAGCTGTAAAGATTTTCTTTAAATTGTCATAATTTTCAGTGAACACGAGTCACCGTGAGCCGAGAACGGAGCTCGACGAGGGACATCCCTCGGGCTTGAGGAACGTCGCAGTACTCACCATGGCGGCGGCCAGCAGACACACGCAGAGACAGGCCTCGAGCGTATTCCGGCCGGCGAGCTCGCCGACGGACTTCCCCCCAAACGTGAGGAACAGCCGCGCGTAGTGCAGCGCCGCGTCGCGCGCGTCCTCGTCCCCCGAGCCCGCGAAACGTATCCCGAGGGCGAAGCACGCGCCGGCTATTATATTGCAGTACGCGTGACTGGAACAAAGCGTTCAATTCAGAAGATCATTGGTACAGATGATCCAAACCAAATCCTTTACAGTGTCTCGCCTTTGAGAGGCGTTATTCTTTAAACCATGGATGCCGAGAAGACAGTGCAAGGCTTGGACCGTGCTCGAATTAGCTCCTCCCTATCGGGAAACGATTTTCAATTATTCTATTACGAATAAGATGCGATACACAAAAAAAATAGAAGTACCTATCTATAACAAATTTTTGCTCGTGAATCAAAATATAAATCAGAAGGACCTACGTATAAAAGTATATACACAAATTTAAAATTTATATAAAATATAAATATACGATTTTCTTCAACTTCCTTGTGATATGATATGGAATGAAGCGATGATAGCTCAGCGGGGGGAGCGTCGCCTGTCAAACTGACGGACACTGGTTCGATCCCCTACAACAGCTTGAGCTTCCGGTAAAGGTAACACCTTTATCAAATTCCCAGCATGGTGGTATGGTACTTTCGAATACCCGTCTGGCTAGCTACAACATACAATATTGAATAAATCTCCTCGTAAACCTCCTTTTACACCTTTTCATATTAAGTATACTGTCCTTCTGCTATGGCTGAGCAAGCCGAACACGGAAACGTAAGCCTGTATTCGCACCGGCAGGCTCATTTTGCATGAATGTTAAAGTTATTTTAAAATTGTATGTTTTACTATGGATCTAAACAGATCTCCTTGTCTTAACAAAGACCTCTTTATAGGAAATAGAATATGCCAGATCTTACTAGATTCTCGTATCGTAGTTATTTATAATATAGCTAGACACTTTGCATAGCTCACACTGCACTTCGATCTTGATATACTATCTTTTTTCTTCCCTTCTAATTTTATGAGATTTTCTTGCATGTTCAGCAGTTGCTGGTAATTTTGAGCTGGCCAGGTCACATGAATATTGTTAAGCAGGACAGCAATGATATTTCTAGTATTAGTCCAGCTAATTTAATATTTTCCAATAATTATTACATCAGGGAATAACCCTCGGAAGCTAAATAAAAATATTTGGTAACAAAAAATGTATACGCTTGCATCTTCATCAGGGGCCTAAGTCTACTAGAATTAGGCCCCTGATGAAGATGCAAACGATTCAATATGGCAATATGCTCGGCCCACAATGAGCAATTATGACAGCTTTGGTAGTCCGCTATTCTTAATTCGTCAATATTGAATCAATCTTGATTTAATTCTAGATTCAGTGACGTAGTATGTAACTTTTCGTAGTCTGTTAGCACCCAACTTGTCAATTACGTACAAAACCGACATAGGCCGAGCATAGATTTTTGACTTTGTTAAGAGGCATGACGAGGCATCATCGAGTCGGCCTCGCATTGGACTGAATATGAACATGAAATTAGTCTTTACACCCTGCTTGGTCTATAAACCATAACCGGAATATAAAACAAATGAATATAGATTTGAAAATCGCAAATGTTAATCATTACTAACCCAATAGCCAATTGATAAACAACTTACTTACTTTATAATGTGCGTACAGTTTATGTTGATGAGTGCTGAGGACAGGGTAAGTTAATGTAATGATAATAATATAATAATAATAATAAAATGTTTTGACCTGTCCAGAAATCGAACCCTGGACCAGCGGCTCAGAAGGCAGATACCAACTGAGCCAACCGGCCAGATAATCGTTCAAACACTGATTTATTGTAAAATAATTATTATTTTATATGTATGTAAAACTGTTGTATAATCATATGCACGGAATACCCATATGAGCGTACATAACGTTAGATACTAGAATTAGCGAGTTATTGACACTGCTTACTGTGCGGTAACCCGTACTTACTTCATAGCCTCATAGTCCATGTTATCCTCGGTGGGTTTGACGAACACATACGGCTTTATTGTCTCTGGTACTTGATTTTCTATCCACTCCTCACTAGCTTCTATGTCATCCCATAGCACCAGGCCTGTGTACATACAAATCAATGTATAGATCACTTACAAAAAAGTGTGTAGTTACCAAATAATGAGTTATCTTCAGCTAGTGTTCATTATAGTCTACTGATTCAACCCTCATGTATGATCAATTTCCTATGTTTATATCCTGTTCGGATCAGATAAAAAGTTATCAGCTAACATCCGGAAGTGGGTGATGTATATCGCGGATATACACTTGGGAAATAGTGTAAATTTAACAGAATTCTTTATTTCACAAGACATGCATTCGTATGAAAGCCAATAGAAAACTTTTTAAAGTTTATAATGGTAAATGAGGCTTAGCAGGTAAAAACGCTACCTACAGGTAACTTCGGTCAGAGACATAGAGTGTGTTGATGAGCGTTTTTGATACAGAATAGGCATGCGTTTGTCCGCTCGATGATAATCGATGTTGCGGTCTTTTTTTTAAGATTATAAGCTTACGTTTGACCACTGTCTCACCTGATGTTAAGCGACGACGCGGTCTAAGGTGGAGCACGCTAACTTAGAAGGAACCTATTCACTCGCGACTTGAAGACGCCGGGGTTGTACCTATCGCGAAACACAGACTCAGGCAGTGAGTTCCACTCGTAAGCTATACGTAATTTGCTTGGTGCGAAAAGTTGGAATGTGAGGCATGTATGGATATAGCATTGCCGTAGGTGCGGTACCTCTCGCAATGACGCGCAGCATGAGCAGGTCGGGACGCACAGTGTCCAGGTGGTAGGGCGTGCACGGGGGGGCGAGCCACTGCGCCGCGGGGGAGGAGGCGCCGCCGCGCAGGTGCACCAACCCCAGCGCCAGTGTCGCGCCCGGGGACGTCACGTCCAGGTTCACGGTCGGGCCCTCGCGGATCGCAAACGAGCCCTGCTTGTACTTCTCCTTCTGGTTGCCTGCGCATAACCACACCCACCTATTCTACTCTCCCGATACCGACACGACCACGTAAACATTTCAATTTACATATTATAACTAGCTGCGCCCCGCGGTTTCACCCGCGTGCACTACGTTTTTCCCGCTGACTCAGTTATCCCACGGGAACCATACTTCTTCCAGGACAAAAAGTAGCCTATGTCCTTCTCCAAAGTCCCATGTATCTTTATACCAAATTTTATCTAAATCGGTCAAACCGTTTTCATGTTATGTCGTGACAACGGAAAACGGGTTTCATTTTTATATATATAGATAGATGTTTAAGACAGTATATACTGTCGCGTTTAAAGCGCACCACTTCAGATATAATACACCTCCGCTAACGAAACACCCACCCAATCGTCAATCATTTTTAATGTTTTAGATGCATTGCATCATAGAGCTAACAGAGTTATCGACGACCCCAAACTCACTGAAAACGTAGAGGCGCTCATTATGCGGAGACACTTTGAATCTCTGTGTATATAAATAAGATCAACTAAACGTTGACTTAATTTAGGCATCGCGGTTTTACCACAGGACTAGCCAATAAAAGCTCGAAAGCTCATCCATATATATTGATGACTCAAACATAATAGACTCATACTATGCTATTCTACCGCTCGATATTGTCATACAGCAAAATGTGGAACTCGCTTCCTCCCTTGGCGTTCCCGAGTAGCTACAATATAGAATTATTCAAAAGGAAAGTTAACAAGGTACTAAAAAAATTGGCAGCGTATCGTGATGCCCTCATTCCATAACCAATAGTGATCGCTTTCCATTAAACGGCACGTCAGCTTGTTTGCCGTCAATTTAAATATTTTTAAATACTCCTTGACTTCGAATTGAGTAGTGCCCGCCAAAAAAATTAAGGAGGTGTATTCGATACTGCTTGAGCTGATTCTACTATTAAATATGGCAACATGCTCTGATCACAAAGGCAGCTTTCAACAGCTACAGTATCCCGCCAATATTTTTTAGTTCCTATTGTTGCAATTCTTGATAGCCAGTTACATAGTTGCTGCATAGATTCAACATGATTACTGGCCGCTTTATTCTTAACAGAATACTTTCACTTTTTGTTTGACTTTGTCTTATTGCCATCAACTCAACCTCATACAGGACGGACTCTATCTAAACATGAAATTAGTAGACTTGACACTGACCTATATTTTATGTTATTTAAGAAATTGAACATATTTTTTGCATATTTTATCACAATAATATTATAAAGTCGAATGTTTCTCATTTCTATGTTACTCCTTCTCGCTGAAACGGCTGAACGGTTTTGCATGAAATTTGAGATCACATTGAATACTTTTATGCCGAAAATATTGACTGTTCCCGTGGGGGGAAGACATCTTCTTCTCTCAGCCATGTGCGTCCACTGCTGGACATATGCCTCCCCCATATAGGGGGATTTGCCAATACTCGCTACAATTGGAAGGCGGGTAGCGAGCGCAGTATGATTTCCAATCCTCAGAAGGCGCTGCTCCCTTAGCCGACTCTTACGGCACCCGCGAGAAGAGATGGGGGAGTATTATTCTAGGCCAGTACCACCACGGCCGGTACCACGGGGGAAGACATAAAAGTCGTTAATACCGTACCATTTACCGCGGGTAACACCGCGGGGCGCAGCTATTATCTATATCTAGTTAAGCTTATATTGACTCACCAGTAAGGGGATGCTTGTCACCTCCCAGCATGTAAGTGCGCAATGTATGTGCGATGTTGTTAGGAGCTCTGGTGCCTTCCCCGGCCAATACCATGCCTAACGCCAAGCCGGCAGCCAAAGCATAACCTTCACGTTCGACGCAGTTCTCCATCTCAGGACCGGGAGGTTTGCCTGGTATTTATAAAAAAAGTAACAAATCAAATCATTTTGTTTAAATATATCATCAAACAAATATATACATATAGAGAACAGTAGGTAGGTTATGGTAAGCAATGCGAGATGGTGGGAGCATTGACAAGGAGAAGGAAGAGCTTGGCACCATCTATTAGATTTCACATTCAGTTCAAATATCAGGTTTTTTTTCATAATCTTTTTTGAGCATTTCAGTGCTTTTTTAATATGCTAGTAAATTTTATTTAGCTCTTCATTTTCATTTATTCCACAAGGGCCGCTTTGAACCGGTCCTTGTCGAAATCAATGGATGAGGCCTATGTCCAGCAGTGGACGTCTTATGGCTGAGATGATAATGATGATGATGAAATTGTATTAAATTCCAAAGACTTGGAACTCTTTTTTCGTCCCTGTCCTTATTACTAGTTTTTGTTGTAATTTTTTTTTTTTTTTTAGTTATTGTTCTATTACTAATCGTCTTAGTACTATCCAAACCTTCATCTGCCTTACTCTATAACTATCCCTACCGTCCTCTATACTCACAGAGAACTTTGTAGTTCATCTGTGTCTATAACCATTCACACACATGCACGCATAACTATCCCTCTTATCTTATTCAAGATATGACCTATTGTCATTTTTATGTACATATATGCAATAAGATTTCATTTATAACTCACCAATTTCATTCAACAACACTTGCGAGTAATGATTGTGTGCCGTTCCCTGATAGATCAGTCCGACGCCCAGCAGCGCCGCGACTAGAATGTTCTGTTGTATATCCAATTCTATGGACGTCGGCGGCAGTAGGGGCTCCAGGTGTATGGACATCAGTTTCGTTGCTTGAATGTCCATAGTTCCTGAGAAACAAAAGAAAGCAAATTATATAGATAAACCCTTCATTGAAACATCACAAAATATTTACATAAGATATATCTAGGTGCAACAATGAGCGGTCTTATCGATCAGAGCGATCTCTTTCAGACAACCCATTTCTAAAGGAGATTTCAGTGAAGCAAGGACGGTGTCTTAAAAGCTAAGAAACATAATTAAATTAGATACTAAATATATAAACATGTTGATTAATTACATAAAATACTTATAGTTAGGTTTATATGACAATAAAATAATAATAACTAATTACAATACTGCAGCTACTACAATAACATTTGAGCAATCCACTAGCTATTGGTAGACTATAGATAACTCAAATGTTCTAACCCGCTACCGCCTGGCAGCGTGCCCAGAATGCTAGCAGCGCATTGCTTATTATGACAATATAATATATAAGACTATGTTATCAACATATTATTGACAGTCTAAACTATATGACTATATATATATATATAATATCAAATATCATTTATTGACACAGATTTGACATTTTTTCTTTTGGAAGTCTATCTTATTTTGTGTCGCTTTGCGCCTTATATTTGAATGGTGATTTGGTGTCAATCTTTTCTATATTTCTTTATAGGTTTTACGTTTGGGCACTATCTCACTTGCGGTTCAGTGACGGTCGAAAGCGGCATGTCGCAAGACTTAGAATGTTAAGTGGCTCTCGAGAACAGCTGCCTAGATACACCATGGTGACAAACTTAAGGGTGGTAGGTAGAAGGCGGGTACTGCGAAGTATCCTACCACCATGATAAAGATTTTATCTACATCAAAATCCAACCAGTGACTGTGAGATTAATAGCCAAACTCACAACCCAGTATCATCGCTTCTGTATCATCTATTTATGTAAAACTAGCTGCGCCTTGCGGTTGTACCCGCGTGGTGATGATGAAAATAAGCATATGTGTTAATCCAGGGTATAAGGTATCTCCGTACCAAATTTCATCGAGATCGGTGTAGCCGCTTGAACGTGAAGAGGTAACAAACATCCACACATACACATAAACTTTCGCATTTATAATATTAGTAGGATCATTCAACCAAAACAAAATAACTCAAATCAAAATACCTCTGTAGGTAGCAGCGAGTCCCAGTAGCAGACCAACGCTGACCATCTCGTTGCTTTTGACGAGATATTCGTACATATTCACAAAGGGCATGTCTCGGAGGTGACCGTTCAAACCCAGCGCCATAAGGAACCCGGCGTGCTCCGGGGACATTTCAGTCGTGCCCTGGGAAACGAAACTGTCAGTCAGATATCAGGTGTTCGTATTTAACTATCCGTCTTTCAACACAAGAAGGCTGTTAAAACCAGACGTAGCAATTATTGACAGAAAAGTAAATAATATATATGAATAAAATATTTTTGTAAATTTATTTGATGTCAATATGCGACATTGATTTCCGCGTAAATTTTACTTTAAGATAAATTGAAATATACCAAATTTAAGATACTCTCACTACAAAATATTTCTAAATAAAATGCGCATGAGGTCAAATAGTTTTGTAATATCATTGAAAACTGACAGCATTTCAAATTTATAATCGATGAGATCTGTGGAAGTTGTTTATATATATTTTTAACAACTTGCACTGAGGTGATCATCTTCAAACGGCTGAGCAGAGTTTGTTTACACAACTAAGGAAACGCAACATCATCATATTTCAAACTTAATTAAAAACAGTTCACTGGTTCGGGAGCAATACTGACAAAGACAGATACACACATACACACCATAAAAACGAATAACACTCCTTTTTCTTTGAGGGTTAACCATACTTATTCCGAGATAAAAAATATCTTATACAATATTCCAACCAAGGTCCCACCTATATTTAATCTGTTTCGCCATTCATAAAAATTGGTTCAGCGGTTCAAGCGTGAAACCGTAACAGATATATAGAGAGCTACTTTCACGTTCAAAATATTATTCAGTTTTTATTGTATCCTAGAGGAACTATTACTTTTTTCGGGTTAAGAAGAATTTCGTTCAAATATATCGAGCCGTTCAAGCGTAATGAGGTAACAGAATGCAGTGAGAGTGCGGGTGCGTGAGTGACCTTGGGCCTGTTGTACAGGAGGCCGGCGGCATGAGGGTCAGCGTGTGTGGGGCGCAGCGCGAGCCCCGCGGCCGCGCCCGAGTGGAAGGCGGGCCACGCGAGCGCGTGCGGCGGCAGCTCAGCGTGCGCGGGCGCCACGCTGCCCGCGCGCGCGCCGCTCCGCCCCCACACGCACACGCGCGGCACTGTGCACCGCTCCACCACCGACCACGGGACTGTACCCAGCGTCACCATCCCTCTGCGCAAATAACCAACACCACTTTAATACGCACAATTACAGCACTCACACATCCAAAACATAGGACACATCACATAAATGTTTGTCCCTGTCGGGATTCGATTCCTGGAGCCCCAGAAGTCATGTGTACGAGTGAGGCACTCAACAGTTCATTGTTTAAAGTGAAAGTAATTCATTGTACCATGCACACCAAAAACTAAACGAAAGCTCAGTCAGTATTGTTTCGTTTAATTTGAAAGTGCATCCGTCAAATTGAATCGCTCGCCATGTATATAATCGATAAAGAAAATTCCAATGATGACACTACTCATAAGACAGAAGATTTAGGGAGTGTCCAGACCTGACGAATGCGCAGCTCGCGCGCTCCTCGCGGCGATATATGGCAAATACTGACTTATTTGTATTTAAAGAAAAACCACTCCGGACCTTGCGTAGAGCTTAAAACTTTATATTATGAGTAAAATTATGAACATGTTCATTTATATCATCGTGTCACAAGAGTGCAGTTTTATGGGTTATTATTATTGATCCGTGACGTTACTAAACAAGACACTAACTACAAAAAAGCTAACTCCAGAAGAAAGGCTAGCTATTTGTTTGAGGTAAATAAAACAATATTCATGTATCATCACGGATTCTTCAATTCCTCCACTATTTTTTTCTACACATCTATTGTATGTAGGTTGTGATAGTCTTTTAACTTCGTGTTCCACAGAATAGGATATGAATGAATAAATTGCTCTATATTCTAGGTACAGAATGAACGATTTCGGAGAGATTCCTGTGACCGCAAACGCTTCTAGAAGGAATATGTTGAATCAATTCACGCAGGATAAAAACGTCTATAAACATAAATAGAATACAAACAAATATATACTTTGTGAAAATCGACAATTAATATTATTATTGGTTTAGAGCCAGTAAACAACAGAGATTAAATCAGCGACCATATCGACACCGACCATCTAGTGAGATAATAGTCAAATGCTACATCTAATATAAAAAACCCATATAATAGACTATATTGTCTAATATATGGATTATATGGGTGGATTGATGATATCTCTGTTTGATGTGTGATATTATAGTTACTCGGGCTCGGGAATGCCGAGGGAGGAAGCTCAATCAAGCGTATGGCAAAAACGATCGATAGAATCTCACAGTTTGTGACGACATGAGTCAATTATGTGTTAATCAGCTTTCGAGCGATGACAGCTAGTTTCAATAGTTATAATCAAAAAATATAAAACCAATAACTAGTAGATTGGACAGGAGTATTGCTCCTAATATAAGACATCTATTGCAAGAAAGTTCATGAAAACTTACCTAGCAACCGGGAGTGCCATCGTCCTAGTACTCAAAGCGTATAGGAATTTCTCTTGTTCTTCTATAAAATCGTGATCAGACACCTCTGGCCGTTGCGTCAGATTGATGAGCACAGGCTGGGACGATTGTAGCAAATTTATCACTTCCGTCATTCTATAACAGATATGATAACATACTTATTGACTTTATAATATTTATGAGGAACGATGAACTTTAATACTATGCAATACTGTATTACTAATTTATTCACGTTTAACAAGGGTGAGTTGCAACAGACGGCAATTCGGATATTCGTTGTGTTTTCACATAGATTCAATCTTCTTCTTCTTATCTCAGCCATGTGCGTCCACTGCTGGACAAATGCCTCCCCATATAGGTGGGGGGTTTTCAAATCACGAGTGAATAGGTATCTTTCTAGGCAGGCGTGCTTCATCGCAGATCGCATCGAGTAAGATAGTGGTCATATGCTTGCTCAATAATAAAAGAGTTGGTACAGAAGCACAGCAAGAAATAACATGTAGGTAGGTATCACATTTATATCTTATACATGCTATAGCTTATCAACTTGTCATACTCCTGAGTAGCTCTGTACCTAGCTCTAAGTCACAATAATAAACAAAATATGCTGTGATATACGCACTAGGTCTAAAATCTAGGAGGAAATATGTAACCGTGAGATATTTATTTGTTATAATTAAGTTATAACGTATTTCCAGTTATGTTATGGTCTCGAATAAAGATTTTAAAAAGTATTGTTCTGATGATGAAACTTTCGTGAATAGAATTCGTTTTTTAATCGGACTATAAGGGTCTATTTGCGGACATTTAGATATCAACGTATAATTTTGGCCTTATCGACAGTCACATGAATTGTGGACATGATACTATGACTATGTATTTTTGGTTATATTTTATTAGTTTGACGTTTCAGCAATATTGCACTTGATGATTAGTGACAATGAGATCAAAGGAATCACACTAGAATATCTCCTGATATTTAAGGAAAAGCCCGAATTGCCCGAAAAGTCTGTGTCTACGAGAAAGTACATTATTTGAAATTATATAACCGTGACTGAATTTAAAACTCTAGGGTGTTAATTATCACGACGCCAAATTATTCACGAAGCCATTCAGATAAAAATACACTTAATCGGGAACCATGATATTAACAAATAGGCATTCACTTTACTGATATACATCGAGCGAAATGTCGGCGCTCTGTATCGTCTACTGGTTTGAGCTCCACGCTCCTGAGTAAGTTGATATTTATAAAAATTCAGTTTATCTGCATAAATAATCTTAAAACTTATAGGTCATCAGAAGGGAAACATGAATAAATAAAAAAGTGCCTAAAATTTAATCATTGCACAACAAAACGGCGTGACGGTCGCCGTGTCTCAGGTCAGTGATACGATTTCTAGCCACCGGGGCCTTGGGTTCGAATCTGAACAAAGGCAAACGTTTGTGTGATGACCATGGATACTTATTGGTTATCCCACACAACACATAGAGTCCTAGGGCGGAGGTGTGAATGTGATAAATAAAAAAATCAACTTTGAAAGTTGCCTTTATAACTCACCGATGATCTCTTGGAAATAGTAAAGAAAGCAGTTTTGTATTGAGATGCTCCATGCCGGTGGTAGAGTCGTTCTCTTCCGATTGAGTTTGCGGTTCTTCCATTGGTTTGCTGAGGACTGTATATGCTGTCTCTTTCTCCAGTACTTGTAGAGCAGACGCTGTGAGTGGGAAACAAGATTTTAACGATATGGTTTTAGACGAAAGATGTTACAATGGAATCAAAAAGTTTCACGTGAAGAGGTGAACATCAGTTTACATTTATATTGGTCCACGAAAAAGCAGGCCTACCCGAAACAATTAAAATAATTATAATTTTGTTCTACCATAAATAATTTCCGCAGCGCACGCGATGTTAAGAATATGAATGTGTTTTTTTTATTGGAGTTGAATTTGAAATTTGTTTTGAAAATAAACTATAGCATAAATAAGTCACATCGTGTTATCACGACATTTTACTAACGAAATAAATTTAAAATAATGTAGTAATTTAGAATTAATACATTACAAACAAATATGCGATGACTTTTTAATACTATTGAACACAAATAATATGAAAGAATGTCATCAATTACAATTATAAAAACAGGTAAACGTTCCACGAGATTCTTTACCAGAAATAAAAACATATTTCAGTATGCAGGCTGAATGTTAATACAATTTCGCAATGTTTCATCACATAGTTTAAAACTTGTATCACCAAATAAGATATGCTTGTATGGACAAAAAATAACACACTTTTATGTATTTGTGACTTATTTAATTGTCTAGTGAGCGAGCATCACTTGATCATACATTAAATGAAAAGATTCTAACATCTTTTTCTTCATATACAGCAGCGCATGTACTTTTATTTTCTATTTATTGGTTATGCTTATGGCGTACACTCACAAAGAATAATATTGACTAGAATATCTCTGGATATAAGGTATTCTACAGAAAATTGTGTTTTTGAAGCATAAAATACAACAGAACCTTTGCTCTAGTTGGAGGATGAAAGTCATTGAAGTTGCTCACATGTGGCTGAGCTGTAACTATTGTTGAGTTGCTGTGTATTTCATAAAACAATAAATCATACAAAACTAGCAAATGTAAATCATACACAGTGAAATTGACCTTTCATAAACGAAATATTGTTTCACCTGACATTTATTGCTTTACTACGAATAATTATTTTATGAAATAGGCTATGCTTTAATTATACAATAACTTATTAGTCACTCGCTTCAATGTTCCATATTTACCCGTCTCGATTGTACTACTTGTTGACTAACCGTTTAACAGGTTAGACTTTCTACACACGTGTTAATGTACGCTAACTTTAGGGCCACAAAAGTAAGTACCGCTATACTATACTCACATTCGATATACTCCGTGGTGGAGTGCAGCGATTCCGCTATCTGCTCCTGCAGCGCTAGTTCCTCGCGCATGACTAAGGCATAAGCGGCGGCGGGGTCGGGCCAGGCGCACGCCACTCCCTTGCACCGCGCGCAGACCCACGCCACGAACAGCCCAAGGGCCGGCGGCAGGCGGTCCAGCGCGCGCACAGTTACTCCTGCGCGACACGGAACCACTCACGATTATGCATGCCACGTGACCAGATGTATGGGGGTGTTTAGGGGCACCATTCCCTACCCTTAGCCTGCGTATAGCTGTTCCAAGTTTTTATAATGTAAAAATATTTGATTACCTAAGTTAAATGTAGGCACCATTCCCTACCCTTAGCCTGTGTATAGCTGTTCAAGTTATTATAATGTAAAAATATTTGATTACCTAAGTTAAATGTCCATAAATAAATCAATCGGGACTTGATCGCGTGAAAATCATATTGAACATTTTGAACTAGTCATTGGACATTATTTTTGAATACTGAGCTGATGGTTCCGCAACGAGCAATGAAGATGCACTCTGGGTTTCTTTGAGAGATCAAATCAAAGATAAAGAGATTAGTCCATCGTATTAAGATGAAGTGGGCATGACACATTACATGCATAACTAATGGCTAATATGGGTCGAAAGATTATCGAATGGAATCTTTGGACTTGATAGGACCTCCGCCGAAAAGTTGTATGGAAGACCCAATAAGTATTTAGTGGGCTCTTCCTCCTTGATGCGAGCTCCTTCTAACTGTCCCTTGTGGAGATAATTGAGGGAGACCTAAGTGGGTGTAAACCATATAAAGTGCTTGTTCAATCGTGTTAATACAATACAGACAGATCTTGGAACTACCAGGAGTGCTCACTTGTATATATTGTATAAAATTATATTAGCAATGAAGAGGTCACTAAAATATGTACTAGATAATCAAAGCTACAATATCAAATGGAGCAATGACTGGGATTGCACCAGGCTCGCAGATTGCTTGTTGGCCCTTCTTGTGTGCACAGATTGCTTGGGTTTCAGTTATTCTTGACTAGTTATGGCTTGTATTCAATATTCCATTCTGACCTCTATCACACAGGGCTATGACCGCCTGGCAGTAGGCGGAGACGGGGCCGGACGAGGGGTTACTGTCCCGGCGGCCCCGCGGCGTGCTGGCGGTCAGCGTGTCCCGGCTGGTTATGGTCTGAACGCCTGCAGACCGGCCACACCCTACTATTGCAAACACCTGGATGGATCAAAATGTATTTTTACTTATCAGTAATCCTATATGGATTAGCATTTAATTATATATTTTTTAAATGAATATAAAGATTAGTATGTATATACTAATCTTTATTTTCATTTAAAAAAAATAATTAAATTAATAATATATTAATATTATTCATTTAATTATTTTTTTAAAATTAAAGCTTACCTCAATCATATCCCTAGACATGTTATTGACTTCAGCCAAATATGGATAGTATCCAACATCTGCATCCTTCAACATAGCGTTCAAATACGCAAACACATTCGGGGGCTCCTTACTAAAGTATGACGGCTCGCTCAATTTACTCAACACCTCTTCAGGTATCTGCGACTCTGCTTTCACATCTATCAAGAAATCTGATGGAAAATCTAACCAGTAATAGTTGATATAGCAATCTAGTCTCAAATCCTTTGACAATTGGTATAAGAAGGTTGATAGTGGCTTCAAATCGCTCCCGAGTAAAGTATCCAGCTTTATCTCTTCATATACTAAATGGAATGCATACAACACTTGAAAAATATATGGCAATAACAATGAGTTGGGGTTGAACTGAAACGGTTTATCATCATATTCAATTGTGATATGTTTGTGTTTGCTTTTCGATGACAGTGGAGCCAATTTGAGCATTATGAATAAGTTATTTCCAATACATTTGTGCAGTTTTGAGTTGAGAAAATACTCCCAGTCTTCTTGTGAGCCATCGCTGGAAGTTCTTTGTTTCTTGGAGGCTGTTTCAGTGTGTTCTTGTTCGTCATTATATTTAGAGTTAAGACGTTCTGTGTCGTAGCCGATGAGCGATAGAAGCAGTTTGGAAAACATGGACCATTCCTGTTCAGGTGTGAGGTCCTGTGTACCAGGCGCGTTACGAACTCCGTACCATTTTATCATCACCTGTGCAAAGAAAAAAATGTGATTGACGTGTTATTGTGAATATTGTACGTGTTTGTGTGTCATGTGTACATACTGTAGTATATTAATACAAGAGAGAACACCTACCCCCATTCGGTAGTAATTAGTTTCGATCGTATCACAAATGAAACAATTGTATGAAATATTGAAAAAATAAAAATTATGCATGTATATGTATTTTAGGGGTAGCCCTAATAGGCTTTGTAATATACTTTCGTTTCACCCTTTTGGAGTATTCCTGAAAAACTTTATTTTTACAAAACCATTCATTGCAATACGAGGGATAAGTTCTTTCAATGAAAATCTTTTATTCCAACGTAATCTTAATTTAGTTTGATACAGTTAACCTGACGATATTTCAACTTGTTAACCTTTGCAGAAGTTTTTTCATGCCTAAATGTTGGTGTAAAATATTTTAAACACGTTTCTCTGAGCTGTTAACCATATTAACACTATCTCGAGAATTTTCATTCCGTTGTCTTCCAATGCAATATCAGGCATATCATGTTATTGACCATCTCGTCAGTAGTCATCTAAACAGAGCGTCTTTTGTGCTCGATATACCAATGATTATGATTACAGATCCAGATCCGTGACATAGATTAGAAGAACTGTATGTCTCATTCGCTCACTTAAGATGACATACAAGATTATGAATTATCTACAATGATTTAACTGATATACTATCCTCTGGTGAAAGGTATATAAAGTCAAGCTATATAAATTAAGTAGTGCATAAAAGTGAAATCAGTTACGTCCGGCCTTTTTGTCAGGACATTTCCAACATTTAACTGGCAACCATATGGTGACCAATAGGGTTACATCATTTTTGAATGACAAACGCAAAGCATAGTAGTAAGTAGTAGTAGTAGTAAAAACCTGCATAGTAATGTCCTTGGGCAAGATGGCGGTAAGCGCTTGGCAGCACTTGGTGAGCAGCGCGGAGCAGGCCAGACTCGGCAGCGAGATGCGATACATGGCGCCCGTCTCGAACTTCAGCGTGAGGCGCGACCCGGCCGCGTCGCAGAGCCCGCTTAAACCTGATATATTCTATTTGTTTAATTAAACGTACAGATAACATAAATAGCCGGAATGTAATGCAGCAATAAGCATTATTACCAGAATATTACTAAAATTATTTAATGTATAAATACTCTTATATTGTTTACAATAAAATTCAATTTTATTCAACAGTAATATTCCTAATATTTTCAGTTTTATTCGATTCCAGGACGATTTATTACAGGTAAATGTACCCGCAATGTCATGAAAATAATAAGGATAGCTATTTATACATGTTTTCGTCTAGCTGCACCCTGCGGTGAAATGAGACGTGACGATTTTAGTTTAGTCCCGTCATCCCACGGGAACAGTCAATAGTTTCGGGATAAAAAGTAACCCATGTGTTATATTTAGGGTATCAACTATCTTCATTCAATTTCCAAAAAACCGTTTTAGCGTAACAGACATACAAACGACGAACAAACTTTCGCCTTTATAATATTAGTGTGAATTTGTTATCAGCAGTTATTATACGACGTTCCCTAATTGATATGACTTTCCCATTGATATCCACAAGGACCAGTTGGAAAGGTCCTGCATCCAGCATCTTCCTGTGACCTTCGTTAGTTTGTCTTGATTTTCATTCTTCTATGAATCTCATTAAGCTATTTAATGTCATAGGAAAACCCCAAGCATAGCTATTTTCTTAGCATGTTGTGCGACCTTGAGCTTGTGACGACGTTGACAGTATTACACTTATTATAATACTTGCGGTCCGCCCCGGTTCCGCACAGGTAAAAAATTTCAAAGTTTTAAATAATAAGGATCCCTAATATTTTTAAAGTAGAATATAGCCTTTGTCACCCGGGGATAGTGTAGCTTACGAACAGTGAAAGATTTTTTTTAAAATTATCAGTAGTTTCGGAGTTCATTCAATGCAAACAAACAAACATTCAAATCTTTCCTCTTTATAATATTAGTATAGATAAGTAAAACACCCATACTACTGAACCACAAAAAAATATCTTTTATATTTTCTCCAACACATTATTGCTTAAAATAACCAAAAAGTCAGAAATCATTTAGACGTCAATAAATCTCCAACTTTAATTCAACTTACCTAAGCTCTCTTTGGGTTCCAACCTCGAAGTTGACGTATGAGGCACTGGCGATAGTAAATGTAGCGCGGAATCGTCAAACGTTGTGGTCTCGTCACGTCGACTCGGCAGTAGGCTGCTCCTACGTGGGAAGGGCGATTGGAATGTTGGCCGTTTGGTATATGGAGAGTCTATTAGCCGGGCTAGAACTCCTCCGACATGGACCTGAAATAATTTATGTCATTTATTAATTTTTATTAAGGTATTGTTGAAGCGGTGATAGCTCAGCGATTGGAGCGACTGTCAAACTCACGGACGCTGGTTTAATTCCTACCAATGACTTGAGCTTCCAGTGAAGGTAACACGTTTATCAAATTTCCAGCATGTTGGTAGGATATGTCGAGTACCCGCCTGGATAGCTTCCACCCTCAAGTCTGAAAAACTGTCACCAAACACACAGTGTGTTTACATTTATTAGAAGATATTTAGCGGATTTTATCTTATTTTTATTTTATTTAGTGGATAATGTGTTGATGAGTCAACAACCTTTCTGAGAAACAATTTAAATATATTACAGACAGTAAACAGTTGAATTGCTAAATAACGGTGTACAATTAACAACTGTGTTATACTGGAACCTCACAAACTATTTGATTCAAAATTTTATCAGATACTAGAATATTTACTAACAGTTCCACAAAAATAAAAGGTCTAAACGCATCCTCCACACTTCCACATGCAGAAAATATATGCAGGTAGTGTACAGAACAGTATGTATAATGCATAATACATGAATCAATTAAATATTCAAGTTTCAAGTGAAGCTCCTGCGGGTAAGGCTTCTTAAAATTAAGACAAACACAATAGCCTTGGAATCTCTAAGCAGAAGCACATCTATGAAGAAGGGGGTGTTCATGTCGTTCAGCCTTATACCGATACGACATGGCCATAAGTATAGCTGGTTTCTGTAACAATGTGTGATACTCAGGATTTTTTATTAAATTCGCTACATGTAATGAAAACCTTAACCATATTATGTAGATTTTTATAATACACACCTTTCCAACAATACTGTTTCCTGATTGTAGAATAATATTACCCGCATCATCTATCAACGCAATCATTTTCAAATGTGGCAACACCACCGCATCTTTAGCCAACACTGTAGAAACTGTTCCAACAATTAAATTTGTCTTCGACGATTGCCCATGCAAGTGAGATTTCTGCAATCTCAGTATTTGCAGCTTACTTACAGAGTTCACTTTTACAATGAAACACAAATATTCATGTCCAACTAAGTCCGTATGAAGGAATGTTGTTGTGTTACACGGGCTCTCAATAGTGTCTCGTTTGATCCTCATGTCTGTCCAGACATGATCTATGCAGATGTCAGGATACAAAGGCAACGACGGCAGCTGCTGATTCATAGTATTGGCCATCATAGACATACTTGATGCTTGTCCAATAGACGCATGCGGAGACATCCCTTGCTGATGAAACATATTGGCCATTGTACTGTTAAGCTTCGAGAGAGGAGTATTTGGAAGCTTCTTAGATTGTTGCGGACTGCCCAAACCTGTAGCCCAGCTCGTAGCATTTCTATTGCTCTGCATGGGACTGCCAATGTAGTCGCAGGATTGACTAAACATAGCTGTAGTGGTAGAATTCATGTTGGGACAAATTAGCAAACATTCATCTCTGGTCGCTCTCCGTATTTTCCACATAGAGTGTGTGGCAAGTTTCCAATCATAAAGCAGAATAATGCTCGGGTTTTTGCTGACAAAGATAATCCGCAGATCTCCATCATTATAGTACTGCAAGCCTTGAGAAGGTGATTTCATTAATATTGGAGTAACTTCGTCTAATGGATGAGTCAATGAGAAACATGTAGGTAATGGAACATCATGATCGAATGTTGACATTGAATCATGACGGGCCTTGCTGCTCAGGTTAAATGGGCTATTTCTTGATGTGTTAAAACTATTGTTTGTTTCATTTAATCTTACAAATGAGCTCGGCAGAACAGGGTTGTGTTGCACAGGTGTTGCATCCTTTTCTAATAACACACCATATTTCATAACCCAAACTTTCTTAACTTGAAATGGTACACTGGTAATATATTCCCTCCCATCAGTGGCGTACACTCTCATACATTTATTATCTAGTAATACTATAGAGGGCATGATTTCAGTTTTAATATGTTCCGTAGTATCTTCTATTTTAATGTTTTTCTTAACATCTCCAATTTGCGAGTTGAGCGCATCAATGAGCATGGTGTTTTTTATGTCAATGTGAAAGTTAGCGAACACTGCATGTTTAATTGTATTTTCAATGGTATAGCATGCAATAGTTTCTCTATGTTCGGCTTCGGACAGCTTTGTTGCTGGAGTTGATATCAGACCTGAAAATTAGAAATATTTATTAGGGACTGCGTTTTAGAGTAACGTGAGTATAAGATAATGTAAGAACAGCCATTTTAACTGAAGGCGCTGCTTTCAGTAACCTTGGTACCAGATCTATGTCATAGTAAAAATACAAGTAAATTTTACTTCTACGAGTAACTATTATATTAAGGGTCACAATTTCAATCAAACTTTAATCTATGACAAATAATGTATAGTATTTTATACCATGACGAAAAAATCGATCAGTAACATTAGTAAAACCTAATATCGCCTAAATATCTCACACATTAAACTGCGAACCATGAGGTCGCAATCGTAGTTTAAGCCTTACACCTTGCATTTAGCGATAACACTGCCGACTTTATACTATTTTAAGTAATATTTTTTATTCTTGTGTCTTTTTAGGTATGCAATAAAGAGAATTTGTATTGTATTGTTGCGCGACTTTGAGCTTGTTCACAGCCCAGGGCCTATAGTTATAGGCCGTACTACTGTATAAGGTGGTTCGATTTCCATACAAACATATATTTTCATTTATGTGAAAAGAGAGTATAAAGGAGGATGGCAGACTCCCATACATTAGCAGCCTAGAAGAAAAAAACCGCGTTCATGAATGAAACTTAAACGAAACGTAAATGAAACGTATCGATAGAGCAAAAAATACATTGTATATTGTATGTATATTAAATCATTTTCCTAGAAGTTGGGAGTAACAAGTTATCATAGAAAATCATCTGTAATCAGTATGCTAACTACACGTCCTTAAGCGAACCATTCAATGGATCGCTATCCATCTATAGCATCGTAGACAGAGAAAGCAATATTGCATGGATCGCGCTACAGATACAGATTACTTATTATATTCTGGAATAAACTAGGCATGGGTGTGTTTATGAACGCAGTCCGGGTCTACAGAGCTGCTGACTACAGATTATAGAGTAACAATACACAGTTATTGTCAGAGCGTAAGTATTCGAACGCAACAAACATAATGAGAAGTATAGGGTGCGTTCGAAAACTACAAACACCACATAAATAAATAAAATAAAAGTACTTCTGATTCCCAACTTTATAAATAATGCAAATTATTCACGGAATCCACAAAAATAGAATCTAACTTTTCATATATAAAGAAAACATGAACGGGTTGTCATTTCGTTTTTCGGGAGCAAGGCTGGTTCTGCCATCCTCCTTTCATTTGTTTTTGGTCACGCTCAAAAGCGTAAAATAACTTTTTGAAGTCGGTACCATGATACTTCAAAAGTAACTATTATCAAAATATTGTGATCATGGTACATGGTACTTCGGCAAGTTATTTCAGTTATTTCAAACTTTTGAGTGTTGAAATTGGTTCCATTTCTTGATAAATTTTATTCACCCCTTCAGTGACCTTTGCTACTTACGGGATCAGTTATTTGTCATTGTGCGATTTCTTCACCCGTAATTATAATGTCATCCACGTTTATGCAGCACTTTTCAGTTATTGGAGTGTAACTCAAAAACCGCTTGCAGCACTAGCTTTCAGATAAACAAGAATGATCAAAATCGGTTCACCCAGTAAAAGTTCTGAGGTAATAACCTGGCTTGACTGGCAGGTTGGCGCAGTTGGTAGCACTCTGCCTTCTGAGCCGCTGGCCCCGGGTTCGATTCCCGGCCAGGTCAAACATTTGTGTGCATGAACATGTCTGTTTGACCTGTGTCTGGGTGTGTATATGTATATAAGTATATATATATATACTTATATACATATACACATATATGTATATAAGTATATATATATATACTTATATACATATACACACCCTGACACAGGAGGATATATATATCAATCATCAGGTTACCATAGTACAGGCTCTGCCAAGTTTGGGACCTGAAGACCTTGTGTGAATGTTAATAAAAAATAAAAAAACAAAAAAATATTTTTAAAGCACACGGGTAGAATAGAGAATCACCTTTTTTTAAAAAATCTGTTGAATATGTCCACATGTGCGATGCCGGGACGGGCCGCTAGTATTCTATATATAGGTACTGCCAAGTGTCAATATATTACATACCTTTAGACCAAACAGCTGTACATCCTTTTACATACAACTCCTCCTCATAAAAGCAGTCAGTCTTAGGGTTCAGAGGTTTCATTTTATTTCCTTTACCAACACCAGAATTCAAGTTGAACTTTTTAGACAAATTGCTTGAACTGTTTGCACTGCCTCCTCTAGATGGGCCAGCAGAGTTTGCATCATCCACTCTCTTACTGAGGAGCTCAGACTTTATGGAGACATTGAAGTCTGGGCGGAGACGGCTAGGTGGACGAAATGACTCAGAGTTATAGTCAGTTTTGCTTTCTTTTGATGGCACCGGCTCATCCTCTATGTCTGGAATTAGCAAAAGTTTATTTTAGATGCAGTCAACAGTCCAGGGTGATTGACAAACAACAATAGAAACAAAAAATCTGTTAAATGGATCAAAAGCTAAATTTAGACATCCATACATTTTATCAAAGTTGTGAAGTCTTGCATTTGAATTTAAGGGGGAGGTAGGGGATCAAGCCGAACCTCACCCAATTTAACATGGAGAGAGGGTGTTCTTTACAAATTTCACGTAACTTTTTTAGCAGCAAGCAACTAGCATAAATTTAGCAGAAGCTCACCAACAAATACTTCATCATCACGTTAACATTGAGGCAGTTATGCTCCTTGACCAGACCGATCTAATGAGAAGACTCAAAATAACAAAACCGTTCAAGTTAGTGTAGTGTTCAGTGATAGTGTGTTAGTGTAATGTGGTTGAAATACTACTCATAGAGAACACATGAAAAAAGTGTCTCCCCCTTAAATAGAGACAATAGGAAAAGTGTTAATGGACACATTCTTAGTACAGTAAATTTATCAAGTTAATGTGAGAGTAAACTAATTATTAGCTTTGTAGGCTTGATCGTAATATATTTTTAGATGCAATTATAAAAATAAACTATGTTTAGAAAAAAAACAAGCAACATGGCAATGTTGCTGTTGAACTGGATTAAATTAAGTAGAAATATTTTTTATGTAATTCTATACCACATTCTTAATAAATGGTCTGGCCATGAATTTTTTTCTTACTTTCAACTAGTTATTTTAAATTTGGTACTTGATTATTATTTTATTAATTTCTTTCGTTTTCGCGCCATTATACATATTTTTTTGTGTTAATTAACAAATTACATTATGAAAGAAAATAGGATTGCAGTGATCGCCTTGCACAAAGTGGGTATGGAGCCGTCTGTCATATTCCAGACACTTCAAAAGCTAGGTAAAAATTACCTCAAATAATTTATGGATCCTCTTGATCTATGTATGTTTTAATTCAATCGCGGATTAACAGCTCAACTCTCAATGATCTTAATAATTGAATGGACACTGAACTGAGTTATAAAGATTTAGCTAACAATAATAACAAAAAATGACAAATTATGAGAAATTTGTAAAGAATTTCCTGGTGTTTCTTTTCTTGCAGAATCGTCAACTTTATGTACAGGCGAATTTGCATTGACATATAATTCTACAGTTGCCCTAATTCTGTCAATGGTAGTGATTCGCTTATTCAGCTGAACTAAACTAAAATGTTTTAAAACTAATCCAGTTCTTAAAGGGTTACGATAAAGTCTAAATTAGTATGTGACTTATCATTAACATCACTAAAATTAAATTTATTTATTAAATTTGCGGGTAGTTTTAGCGAAATTAAGTCACCATTTATTTGGTGCCTACTAAAACTACCCGCAAATGGCCAGCAATGGAATAAAACTCGTCTAATATTAGTGAGAGCGCTGTATGGAGTTATGCGAATTTGTATTTTAGCGTAAATAGAATACGAGCTACTTCAATTTGAAGAATTTTAGTGAATTTTAGCTAGTTCGTGTGATTAACAGAATTAGGGCCAATACCTAGCTAAAATTCACTAAAACTCTTCACAATGAAATAGCTCTTATTCTCTTTACGCTAAAATTCAAATTCAGGTAACTCCATTTAATATTATCCTTAATATTGAAGTTTTATTCAATTGCTGACCAATTGCGGGTAGTTTTAGTTGGCACCAAATAAGTGACAACTTATTTTACATTTATTCTTATTATTTCTCAGAATTTTAGTTTGGTTGAACAAGAGAATCTACCACCACTATGGGACTAGTTTTTTGGTTTTTGTAAATTGTACAAGAGACAAATCCTAGTTCAGGCTTAGTTTAATAAAGATCAATTTTAGGGGGGTAGGAGGTTGCGGAGCCGCTCTATTGGGCCTACCCTCCTGCTTTCTTGCACCCTCTGCCCCTCCGCTCTGCCCCCACTAAATCAATGTCTGACAATAGTAAGGCTATAAATATATAAATAATCATATCTTGGAAAGGAGAGGGCTCCACAACTTCCCCTTCACATTTGTACCCCTCCACCCTTTACCCAGCACCCACCGTCACCCCTAAAAACGTCCAAACGGCCACATCTACCGAAATCCCTAGTAGCTTAAAAGCTACTTGCAGGCAACTTTAGAGACCCAAAATTATGTTGTGCCATGAATATATTCCTATGAACATTTTGATAGTTGTAATGCATACATAACATGAAATGAAAAAGCAAAAAGGTGTGAGACGTTATATTATTACCTTCATTATCCCTGTAGTAGACTTCTCTAATACTCCACCATTCTTGATTATCCTCCTTGTTGAGTAGTAGGCTTTCATCCTTGATGGCTAAATTTGTCCACTTGTAGAGCAGAGAATTCTCAGGGACTGATATGTTGTGTTTGCCGTATATCTGACCAGGATGCTTCGCTAGCACGGTTCTACCGTGCGGCACAAACTCCTGAGATATAAAAATTAAAAGTTGTGCATATGAGTATTTTTAGGTAGGGTTGATTGTAAATGAATTAAAAAATGTGTGTTGTTTTTAATTATGTTTTATTACATTATTCCTTATAATCCAAATCATAAATTAAATCTTCTGCCCCACATAAACTCTTAATTGCTTGAAGAACTTGATGTTTAGCTGTCAGAATTTCCTAGTGATATTAAGTGAGTTAGTGAAATTATCTACTTCTGGTTCTAGTTGAACATATTTAATTAAAAACATTGTACACTATTTCACTACATTGTCCTCGTAATAATTTTCTGGAACCAATTCTTTCACCAGACATTTTATTCCAATCTCGAAATAGGGCAACAATCTCAATAATGCATAATTATTGACATGTGACTTTGGACATATGCAAAAAGATCACTCTATATTAGCAGTATATATGCAGTAGCAAAAGCAAAACAATAACAGTCTCCTTCATACTCATAAGTTTGATTGTGCGTGATTGAGATAGACAGACTATTCTTAATTTCCATGCAGTACAAAATCACACCTCATGCTTATTCATAGACATTACACAAGCACTTCATGTATATGTGTTTTACGTGCCAGCTTTAGTTAACTCACCAATACTTATAATTATTTAATTTTAAAACATAATGTTTTAATAAACACTTACATAACCACTTCTACAGCAAAAATTGGGTTTTGTGGAAATTATTTATCTTATATTATGTGTCCTACATGAAAACTTATTAAATAGATATATCAAACAGCTGAGGCACACATGATATTTACTAGAAATGTTTATAGCCAGATTCAAACTTTTTTGCAGTATCATAACAATATACATACACACATAGCATATCCCATAGCACAACATTTCTAGCATGTTTCACTGTGTCCTAAATATTTAATGCAGGATTACAAAAAGAACACTACATGTTAAAAAACAATAGGCAAAGTTTTATCAACAGATCACAACAAACAGATCAAATGCCTACCGCAACTACATTGTATGGGAATTGATATTAATTATAACTTGCATTTTACTTAAATAAAATAAAAAATACCAATAAATAGAACCAACTTTAACACTCAAGAGTGTGAAATAATTTGTTGTAGTCAGTACCATGATAGTTCATAAAAGTAACTATCATCACAATATTGTGTTCATGGTACCGACTCTGACAAGTTATTTCACACTTTTGAGTGTTGAAGTCAGTTCTATTTTTTGGTAATTTGTTTTTTTTTTCACCCATTTCAGTGACCTTTTCTACTCACTGGATCATATGTCATTGTGTATATTCTGCGATGTCTTCAACCTCAACTATAATATCGTCGAGGTATGCGTAGCACTTTTCAGTTAATGGAATGTAACTCAAAAACCGCTTGTCAAATTTTGATGAAATTTAAATGGGACCTACCACGGAAGTATACTCTATTAAACAAAAAAAGAATCATGAATTTTGGTTCCGCGAAGTTATCCGCGAATACACATAAAAATATGGATATACGGTCCAATTGAGTAGCCTCTTTTTTTTAAGTCAGTCAAGAAACAAGTATTTACTTTTATTCTAATATTAATATTAGGATTGATTGTATAGATAGGTCCACTCCACGAGACATCCATCATAGGTAATTAAGAGGAAGGCTTAAATTTTAACATTCCAGTAAAAATCAATTCAAACGAAACAAGTCGAAACTTCGACTTTAAACGTGAGTAAAGCCGGATATTACATCTATATAACAATTAAAACTAGTTCCGTCAGGGTTCTCGTTCTAGGTTCTAGCAATGTGGATCTTAGGTACGATAGGAAATAATGCATTTTACACAAAAGCCGGCAATAACACATACCAAAGGTTCAGAAGCGGCAATCATTGTTTCTTCATCCAGATTTGAAAGAATATGTAAAACAACGGATACACATTAAGATAACCTTTTTGTGCTTTCGTAAGACACAACAACTTCAACTTCTAATTTCTGATGACAATACACCACAACAAACCTTTCGATTTATTGTAAATCCGTTAAATTGCACGCGAAAATCACCAAAACCACTGCGAAAACAACAAGAAAAAATAACAAGTACTAGTACTCCTGCTCTATAGAATATATCTTGTCTATAGTTTTGTGTCTATCGAACGCTGAGCTGCGTTCAGGGGCTTCGTCGGCCAAATATTGATCGACCAATATTTGATCTATGTGTCACGAACGGCTACTTCATAGCATGTTGCAGAAGAAGGAGAAGTCACTTACATTGTTCATGGATCACATGATAGTTACTACTGCATATGCCACTTTTGACAGCCGACCAAGATTTGATCGACTCTAGAGGTAAAAGATTATGGTCTCGTCGAGCTTAATTTGCTGTGACAGATTGACGTGAACGGTCATGATCAAATATTGGGTGGAGCAAATAATGCTCTAGGCTGCGTTTCAATTTGGGCGCACAGTGCACACGTTCGTACGTAAGGATTTGGCAGTTCCGAGATGAATTTAGTACTGACAGTGCTGACGTTCGTAAGCAAATCGGAACGGCTTTTTTGTGTGAATGCGCGAGTTCTTTAAATATCAGATCCCATTAAATTCATATTAAATCATTCTCTTCCGTACTTCATGGGCACTAAATGGATCATTTTTTTGTGATATATAAAATTACGTTTTAAATTTTTTGTGGACGAACTACCAATTTTTCGACAGATTCTCATAATGAGTCATGTTTGAATCTCAGTGCATAGTTATTTATCTATGTGTTTGACAGCGCTTACACTGCTCTACGTCGTACTCGTGAGCGTTCTAAGCACAGGATGATGACGTCATGGATGACGTCATATACATTTTGTGTGCAGCTGTCAGTGCATTTCGGAATTACTAAGCACGCTCTCTGTGCTCAAAGCTTAATTTGAAACACACCCTTAGATGAGTTCGTAAACGCCGCACATCCGCTGTCAGAGCAAGATATGGCTTGGCCGATGGAGCTGCTGAACGCACACATGTATATACGCTCGGTATGTTGCATTGAGGAAGTTAGTGGATACTGAATGGGGGAGACTATGTCCAGCTGTGGACGTCATATGGCAGTTATGAAGATGATGATGAAAGGTGTGTTCGACATGGAGAAGTGGAGTTTTTAGCAGTGTACAACTGAACAAGCGTTCGATTTGGGAATGTGGCATTGGCGGCAAAACTATCCATCCCAACTCGAACGACGCACACACGTCAAATACACGGGAGCTGTCAAGTACGACGATTCATTTGAATATTCATGACATAAAAATGTTTCAATACCTTTAATATTAACTTGAATCATAAGCAGAATTACATTTTCGTACTGGAAATAGAAATAATACATTACACTGGCTCAGTATTCAAATTTGTTTATCTACTCAAATCAGCTGTAGCTGTCAATCTCTCAGTTGTCAAAAAACGCTCACGAAAGACCCAGCCTCGGAGGTGGGGCAAAAGTGGCAGTTCACGGTAGCGTTTTTAACACTTTTCATGCATCTCGAACGGTGAACGAAAACAGTTAAAAACTCCACCCGTGCCAAAACGAACGCGAAACGAGAGCGTTTTATGCGTTTGTATCTGTTCCCGAGGCCATCTCGAACGCACGGGAAGATGTACCTTTTTATTTACTAAATTCATTAATAGTACTGTTTAAAAGTGTCATAATATATTTTTCTCTTAAGTGGGCTGAAAAGTAAAGTGTATCACATGGTCGCAAAAATGTTTTTTTCCTCGGGTGAAGTAGGTACTCCTGCGCTGAGTATTCTACTAAAAAATCCTTCGCTCCGCTCTGGATTCAAAATAGCGCCCTCGCCGTAAAAATACTATTTTGCTCCCTTGTGATACTATGATACAATCTATGATTGCAAGTTGTAGCTCCGTATTCTAGCAACGACGGATTTCTTTAGATAACACTCGTTCGATTTAATATTTAAAAAGTTTTAATACACTGTGGTTTGTCTTTGATGTAGCCCATCCTTAGTAGATAAGTACTGTATTAATTTGAGACAAAGTGCCTCACAACACAAACTATATAAGTTGATTAGGTGCCTGTAGGTGTGGGTAGGTAGATGTAGTTTTCGTACTTAGCTTTAAAAAACGCCGTTGACAAGTTATTGATATTGAATTATTTTATTTATAACCAGCTGCGGCCTGCGGTGTTACCCGTGCCCGAGGGGAAATGGTATGCGGTAATGACAATTTACTAACAATTTACTCACGTCAATGTCGTCCCACGAGAACACACATTTTTTTTAAAACTTACAGCTATCATTAAAGGTATTTCACCTAATGCGATAGTACAATAATTGACGACTTATGATAATTATTATAAGTGGTATCCGGCTTTACTCACGTTTGTAGTCGAAGTTTCGACCTAGGTTTCGAGCACCACGAAAGGTTCAGGTTCACGCGGCGACCACGCGTGGTCGCCGCGATCTGGCAGCGTAAACTCGCCTGAGGATGAGCATCGGACATGCTCGAAACCTAGGTCGAAAATTCGACTATAAACGTGAGTAAAGCCGGATAGCACATATATATAATAATGTGTCAAACTCACGAGAATTTCGAATTTTACACATCATTGGTGTGTAACGAATTCTGTTTTATAATAACCTTAAATCATTAATCACCATCTTAGATTCTTCTGTATTCCATTAATTAAAATTAACTAACTAGATTCTTCTGCTGCACGGTGTGTTCAAGAACTTAAACATATAATTTAATTCTTTTTAGTGTGGATAATTCTGTGACCTCAATTGTGTCGGTAGACCACAACTTTTCATTCTTTGTAATAGTTTAATAACCCATGTTTGTAAATCTCAGCCCTTCTGGCAACATCTTTTGAACTCTGTAAATTCAGCTGCCGTCAACCTTCCAGCGGGCCTTAGTAGGTTCATACCGCCGGCGAGAAATTGTCGGCAGGCGAGCTAGTGGAAACCGTACCTTCACACGGGTCTTGGGCCAGGTACCCATCTCGGACCCGACAAACCTACTGGACTTGGGTCCACTGCACGTGACGAACCGACCCGCTCTCTTGAGTCGTGACCACTTTCCGTGCGAGAAACACCTCCTACACAAGAACCGCCTTACCGGGAGACTCGGAACTCCAGCCTGGAACTGCAGCCGCCTCTTCCGCGAGCGCAACCATCACCTGGACCTGAGTTAAGTCCCCGCGGCCAGTCGACACACCTTACCACCAACGCAATTGCAACTTACCTACGACCCTGCAGTAGGTACTACTAAATAAATTTCTGTCGCTTCTCACGCATCTTTTCTTTCTTCCTTACTTTAAGTTAGTGTAATCAACTTCCTGAGGGCTTCTCCCGAGGGGAATGCGACAACTGTTCATTTTAAAAGAAGAAGAAATGGGCTCACGCACCGTCAGGTCCAAAAGTTTTTGGAAGATCTGAAAGCTGATCATGGTGACGTGGTTTACTACTACGAAGTGAGGTGGCTCAGTCGAGGTGCCGTTATGGAACGGTTTTTTGATTTGAGGAAAGAAATTGGCAACATCATTGAGATGAATGGAAAGCCAGTGGAAGAGCTTACTAACAGTGGATTATCGTTCTTGGTTTTTTTCCTGATTTGACTATGGGACTGAATCAGCTCAACGCTTGCCACGCGTATATATATATACATAAAAACCATTTTTAGATTTTATTTTTAGAATTTAGAAGCTAGAGATAATTTTGAGTGGCAAAATATTACAACGAGAAACCTGATAACACAACAACAAACTGAGTTTGTAAATCGATTCGGCGACCTTAAAAAGATATCCCTTAACATGGAAAAAAATCCCATGATTGTATATGCGTTTTGTTTCAAATATTAAAAATACATGTCCGAATATATAATAATAAGTGCGGCCCGCACTTATACTCTGGCAACATATATGGCCCTGGTATAGAAAACGTTGCCAAACCCTGCTTTAATCAGTAATGTAATATTATAATAAATGAAGATCATTTAAAAGTTCAAAACCGTACATGTTGCTTAGACTTTTTTGATGTGTGTTGTTTAATGTGTAGATGCAGATGCACCTCCCTGAAAGTATTCCTAGCGGCGCACATGCTTAAAAATATGTTACTTCCGAAATTCGTTTTTTAATTTCGGCATATAATATAATAATATGGGACAACATTCACACAAGGTCTTCAGGTCCCAAACTAGGCAGAGCCTGTACTATGGTAATCTGATGACTGATATATATACTTATATACATATACACACCAAGACACAGGCCAAACAGACATGTTCATGCACACAAATGTTTAACCTGTCCGGGAATCGAACCCGGGACTAGCGGCTCAGTAGGCAGAGTGCTCCCAACGGCACCAACCGACCAGTCATTCAGCACCCTCTCGCTTTATCTAGGGTTAAAACCGTCACTTATTAGACATTGTAATTTTTAGACTTTCGCGATTCGAACACATTGTTACTAAATCAAACGGGGCTTAATCCCGAGAAAACCATTTAGTAATTTATTTACCTCGGCGTTTCGACCAAGTTGCATTGGTCGTGGTCACGAGAAGACTGTTGTGAGTCTTCTCGTGACCACGACCAATGCAACTTGGTCGAAACGTCGAGGTAAATAAATTACTAAATGTTTTTCTCGCGATTAAGTCCCGTTTGATTTAATAACAACTTATTAGACATTATGTAACGGCTCTAAGATTCTTATCCTCAATTGCGGTCTACAGACAATATTTTCGGGAAATTGGCGAACTACGATGAAAAATAAAAAGAATTAGGAAAAAAGGGTTTGTATAATAAGTCCCGCCGTTGTTAATATGAATAAACTTTATTTCTACAATAAAAGGATATAGATTAAACCGCGCTCACATAATATAACAAAACATTCAACAATATACTTTGGAACCAAACAGGTAAACACTTTGGGTGCCGACTTTATTATGCCCTAACTTACATAACTGTTTGCCAAAGATCAGTGTTTCTCAAACGGTTTTAAATCTACTGTACAAATAAATGTCGCAATCAAATTGTGCATTTTGAATATATAATATGTACTGTAACCATAACAAAAACTTTGTTATAATAATAATGAAGCACAATATGATCGCGACGACGACCTCCTTAATATTAATGATTACTTTATTATCTACACTGACTACTAGCTCATTGCCACAAACAGGTAAAGGTGGCAATTTGCATGGATTCTTAACATAATTTAATACAGATCTTCCAGCACCAATATCCAATCAAGTCCTTAGATTCCTCAAGATTTTATTTTCCGACAGTTACTTGCTCTAAGGCCCATTTATATTTATACAATGATCACTAAAGTGTGATGATTATCGTGAAATCGCACATACTGGCCCCATCTCGTTTACCTTATACCTAGTACTAGTTTCAAAAATAAGGCTTTTTTGATTATTGACAAGGCAAATCATTATTCATAAGGACCGGTTTGTTACGTGATTTCATCTGTACTGTAAAGCCACTCGAAGCTCTTCAATAAAATCTCATTTTAGGAACCTTCGACGACTTTCCACTTTTCATGTAAACTTAACAATCAATAAAACTTTACATAAAAATCAACAGTCAATACCTATGGTTTGAAGAAATAATATTTCAAACAAAATGCAAAATAACAGTGTCTAACTAGATTAATTTTCTTTTGATATTTTGGAATGTCAGAAATATTGACATGTGTTTAAAATATTTCTCATAAATATCATTATGTAAGTATACATATTATTTTATATAATACTTATACATATAACTACATATTCTACAACATCTACAGTTTAGCTTCTATATTCTAAAATATTTGGTCTTTGGATGAGCATGTCACATTATGGCTTGTGTCATCATATATTATTGTAACTTGTAAAAAATATAAGTGCACTTTTATAATTCCGTACTTGACGATTTCATTATGAAACCTACCCTAGACTAGATCTGCAAAGATAGCTCGACCAGCGATCCCGAAGTAGGAGATAAACAAAATTACAGAAAACATTTTAAGCTCAATCATAAACATAAACAAGAGACAATTTGAGAAACACTGCTCGCATTCTTATAACAAAATATATATATATATATAATCGAATCGAATAATTAAAAATGAATGATATTCTATTAATTTTTCGATTCAACTCAGGTACCTAATACGGACACTATTATGTCTAATCAATGAATATTCCTTTATATAAACTTTTCTATAGTAATTTATAACACGCGAATCGTTTAAATTGCATCATATATATATATATATGTTATATATGCTATATATATATTTAACTAAAACTAGTTAATTTATCACAAATAAATGATTGCGAGTCTCACTCACTTCAAAAGTGTTTATATAAAATATTGGCCGCTTCATAGAGCCGTTACAGTACCAATTGAAACAACACAATAAAATTATGACTCGAATTAATCGATATACTTTTAAAATTGCGCTTCCCCGCACTATTATTGTATAATTTTTCGCTTTTAGTCGAACACTTCGGCTCAAAGTGTAGTGATAAATTCGCATAATTCATAATATATAAAAACGTGTGACATTTGCCACTTTATATATAAAAATACTATCGAAATATGCAATGTTAAAAACAAAACAAAAATCACCTTCGAAATGCAATGCAGTCTATGCACGTGGTGTTAATTAACTCATTCACATTTTACGATGAAGGCGTTACATAATCTAACTTTAACACTTAATGAGGTTTACCATTAAAACTAATATGATATAGGTTTGGCATGAGTTATTGTGATGATAACCGTTATGTAATATATTCCATTTGTTAGTTTTAGTATACGAGTGACTCAATAATGATAAGTGTGGAACATTTAATGACATTAGGGATTTAAATTGTAAATCATTTCCATCTTATTCACGTAAAATACATTATGCCTTTTTTATTCGTGTGATTTTATCTACGTTATTTATCTCACCATTATGTATCTAGTCCTAAAAAGCAATATTATGTAGCAGCCTACAAACACGACAATGTATTCCGACTAAAATAGTTTCTCTATCTCAATATAAATAAATCTATAGCTATTTTATATAAAAAACTACAATTAAAAGTGTACAATATTATTAATCTTTTTGCGTATATTGTAAAAGTAGATCTATGTATAAATATTATTTGATTTTTACAAAGTAAATAATATTTGGAATATCGTTTTTAAGGCTAGTTGCATAGGTATTCTATACCTTGGAAGCGTTCACATCGCTCGCTTTGGCGGTCTTATCAACGATAGAATAATCTTCAAGTTTAGAAGTATTAGCTGCGACCTCAGCCAACGTCGCCAGTGCAAACAAGTCGACATTACCGTGAGACGCCTGCTTGCAGATTTCCATGTTTTGTACGGCGGTGCAAGGAGCTTCCGTCGCTATTTTTATTTCAGGGCTAATTTTATGCACGTCGTTGAAATTCATGCTTGAAACCATGCTATTGATCTCGAGTCTTGTGATGCTTATCTTCCTCGGCTTCCGTTTTTGGCTACCGATGACGGTATCGCGCCAGTTTTCCACCATCTGCCGCCTTTCGTCCATCATAGGACGTGGAACCGTGTTAATTATGTGCGACGACTCGTCAACTTTAGGCTTCAAATTAATGGTTTTCTTCTTTCGTTTGTTTTCACGTTTCTTTTGCTGAAACTTCTCTAAGCTAAGTGAGGGGAGGGCTTTTATTTTAGCGTCTAAGTCAAAGTCGGCAGCCTTGAATGTTTTGTTAGAATTATTGTCCGGTTCGGATGTATCGATCGGTTCGATCTTGTGTTCGGTGTCAGCCGACATTTCATTCAACGTAGAGCTTGGTCTATATTCGTCGGTGATAGTTGAGTTCGACTCCTCGCTGCGGGAGCTGCCAGGATCCCAGTTACAGTTCATGCTGTAGCCGTCGTCTGGCATTGAGTAATCTCTTTTCTGTCTCTTGTTAGCGATCAGCCCACCTACAGCCATAAACTCTTGGTAACGTTTCCCCTTGCATGTCCTTCCAGATCTGGTAGTTTTCTCGTCATCGGACCAGTTCCTCTGATAATCTTCATCCTTAGAATATCTCTTATTAACTATTTGGTCTATCACATCTTGATTTGTAAATAGATCGTTTTGCGCAGCATAACGATCTTCCGGCACATTGGCATACCGATATATCCTGCCTGTCTCGTCAAAGTCTTCTTCGAATACCCTGGTCGTTTCGGAGAGAGCATTCTGCAACTCACGTATACTATCGTCTCTGGAAACGCTTTTCGCTAAGTTATGAGATCCGTAATCGTTAGGGGTTGAGATCGCGTTAAATTTGAACGACGGAGGTGAGTAGTATGGATTTAGTGTTTTAGTTTCAGTCTTTGTAGCTAGAAGGCTGCTGAGGCCTCCCATTTGGGCTTCGTCGGCCAACTTGCCGGGAGTGAACATGGATAAAGTTTTGGGTTCATTCTCAAACATTTGCTTTTTGTTGAAGTCTACTTTAGTAGAGTTATTGTTTGTTCTTTCAAGTTCTGTATCATGAAGTTCATTGCTGGGGGACTCGACGTGCTTTTCATTTATTTCTCTAGGCCGGGAAGAAAGAGTGCGAAGTGGAGGGGCAGGCAATTTGTACCACTTGAAGTCGGGATGAGCATTGAAGAACGCGTCTTTGTACTGGAATTTAAAAAAATATAAATTAAACTTTTGAATTTCTAAATTTTTCAGAGTAGACAGTAATGAATAGAAGTATTACCTGTTTAGCAAGACCAGTGTAGCAAGCTTTCTCTTCTTTGTCCAAGTTGGCCCACCACTCCCCAAGAATCTTCGTTATAGATCTGCGCATATATAAAACAAAATATTAATGAGATTTGCATATTGATATTGATTGGTATATTTGAGTGCGTATGAAATATTCATAAATTTTAAATATTATATCTTATTTACCACTTTCGTCATAAGGGATCAAGCATTATATCAGATTGTTTTGTACTAGTGATGACTTATAGAACCTGTTTATGGTATCTTACTATGAGCCTCTTAAACTAGGTAAATGTAGAAAAACTACAGGGAAATTGATATCAGTGAAAAAGAAAGATCAACAACATAGTCCGGCGGCGGCGGTTTGAAATAGGTTAAAATCAGAATAAATAACTTGGCAAGTTAAAGTGCCAATGTGTGGGGGCACATAGGTCACTCAAGCAGAAGTGATTGTCGACGGAGGTCAAGATGTACCAGTTTTTTAGTCCCTTCTACGCACGGACTAACACCGATAAGGTGCACTGACGGTCTGCTAAGGCAAGAAAAAGCCCGGTGAGAGCCGCTTCCAAGCAACTCTTGTGTATTACAATGGACTCCCTGCGTCCAGCAGTAATCGCCCTAAGTTTGAAATGTTTAAGGATACACACCTGTTTTCTAAATTTGGGTATTTGTCGCGAACAACGCTCCTGTGACGTTTGCAGAATATAAGAAATGCGTTCATAGGTCGTCGCGCGTGATGCGCGGGCTCACTATCACCGTCCTGCTCCTGCATTGTTGACTATCTGCAACGAGGAAATAATCTCTGTACATTTACCCAATTAACACACGCGCGAGATGTGATAAGCATATCGTATGTTATCCGTCTCTTTCACTCGCTGTTATTGAATTTGATCTTAAGAATGTTCGTCGTTCGATTTTGAACTATGATGCGTCATTGTTTCGCGTAAGTTTTATAAGCCAGCGTTTGCTTCATATACTAAATGCAACTATATTTTTATGTGTACAGATACGGAAAAAGTGTAGAGAATTATGGTGTTATCTAAAGAAACGCCGTGATAGCATAAAATGTCATAATAACACGCATTAGGATTTGTCCCTCCTTCAAAGCTAAGTAGTGGAATTTATAATATAATGGCATATATTACATTTTTTATACATTACACATAGTTTTAAGACTTCGTAATCAACAACTTCGGAAGTCGTTAAGGTTCATTAATGACGGAGTTATGAGGTAGCAAATATTAAGAACAATGGAAACAGATTGAGAACCTCATTCATTTTTAAAATTAGTTGAAAATAAATAGAAATGTATTTTTATTTTATTTATTTAAGCTTGATTTTGCTATAATATTGTACTATCTGTTGAACATGATAACGACCTTTCTTTGCCAAGTGCAGCACAATATCCCTCGTGATAAGAGCTGATAAGAAGGGTCGATGATCGCTACCATAACATGTTGGTTTAAAAGATTTATTGAGTTTGGACTCCGAACCCCAACTTCTTTTGAAATTGTGTTTGAACAAAGTTGACCAATGCACCTCCGTTGTACGCTAAACAAACCATTTTTTTTTCATACTCTCACCAATCAAACCTCATTGAACATTTTGTGAAACCTCACAAAATCAAGCTAAAATTATACATGCGAAAGTGTATATATATGTGTGTGTGAATGTGTTGTGTGTATATGAGTGTTTGTTATTTCTTCACGCCTCAACGACTTGATAGATTTTAATGAAATTTGGAATGTTACCTACCCTGGATACATAGGCTACTTTTGACCCCGAAAAATTTTATGGTTCCTCTGTCTACTATTTTTCAGGCCTTAGAATGGAGTTCACCAAAATTTAAAACGTCCGATTATCAATTAAACAGCATACTGTTCACAAAAATTTAAACGTCCCATTATTATTAATATTATTTATTTATCAATTAACCGTCTGTTAAATTGTACGGTAAAAACTGTTTGACCAAGACGGTTAAATTGATAATCGGACGTTTTAAATGTTGGTGAACAGTAGCCTAAGCCTATGAACCATTTATGATGAATTTTGGTATAGATATAGATGAGATGAAATAAAAGTATGGATCCCATGGGATAGCGTATACAATAAAGCGGGTATAACGTAGTCCACTCGTGGCGGGGCACAGCTAGTTAGTAAATAAGAGCTATAAAAAGTTATTAAAACTCAATTTCATAATTGTAGTCGTCAAGTTGTTTTATGTAAAAAGTATTTATATACAGTTCATGACAATTTCAATTCACTTAGTATTAAATTTAATCCTGAAAATTTAAATTTCCTATTAAAATGCAAGAACTTGCTGATATGTAAATAAGTTGCAATTTTTGTAGGTTTATATTTAACTACTTCTACTTTATATTTAACTACGAAAATATTCATTTTAAAAACTCATGATATAAAAGGTACATCTTTAATCTAGCCGCTGACAAAGGTGTGCTAGAAATACTTATACATATAACGAAATGAAACGTTTATTCCATTTCTGTGTCAATATGTATTGTCTGTGCCTTATATATCAATATCTTCAGTGTTTATTAATATATTGCATTATCCGTTCTTTTATTTATCATTGTTACGTAGGTGAAGTGTATTTTATTTCAATAGGATATCAGGACGCCGTTCTACCTCTAGAACAACTGAATATACTGCAACTTTTTTACAGTAGTGGTGTTCATATAATGTTCGATATCAGTTTCAGTTACATTATATTATATGAAACTCTGCCAATAAATCACATTTAATGTAAACCTACCTTAAGGTGTCTCCAGACCTGACGAATGCGCAGCCGCGCGCCGTTCGCGCGCATTTTATGTTCCGGGCGCCCGAACAGCAAATGCGCGCGAACGGCGCGCGGCTGCGCATTCGTCAGGTCTGGACACAGCCTTACGTTTTATTTCGAAATCTATCCCATCACACAGTCATACTAATATTGGTTTGTAACCACTCTTCACCTCCCCTTCCTATAAATTGGGTTAATGCGTTAATGATTCATAAAGACCAATGACTAAACGATAACAAGCCAAGAATGTGTGTTAATTATGTCCGAACGACCAGCTTATATTCAGTATACGAGTTATGGGAGTACTAAGTGATAAGTAGTAACGGATGTCTATAGCATTGCGTAAAAATGTTAATGACTATGTTATAACATAACAATTTCCTCTGCCGCGAACAAAAGCCAACATTAATATCATAATCTGCCCGTGGGCCCTTAAATTCCACAAATTGAAATATTAACGCGTTAACAGACATAAAACCGTAATAAAATCAGACTAGATACGGCATAATTTAGATGAAGACTAAATTTAGTTTGACGTCTCTAACCACAGCAGAATAGCAAAACACTAAATTGAGTAACTAAAACTACTTTAGTGATGTCTAATTAAAATTTAGTTTATTCTGTCTTTGTTAGAATAGGTAAGTGGTTTAGGCGCACTAAAACTAAATTTTAGTTTAGTTAGTTTTGCATTAACAGAATCGGTACCACTGTCAATAATTGGGCGCAAGCTCACTAAATAGTCCCCTATTAATCAACATCATCATGTCAGCCATAAGACGTCCACTGCCATGGGCATATAAGCTTCCCCAGATTCCTATCGGGTCCAATGATACTTAAACGGTACAAAAAGGTACTAATATTGTAAAAACTTCAACTTAGATTAGAAACAGAGTAGTAAGGTACTTAAAACAAATATATAGTATAGTTGCTCACTCAGTTATAGAACGCAGCGTGCATTCCATAAAAGAAATGGTTATTTAACGTCAAACTAGCCTTTAAGGTTACAAAAGAAGAAATTCTTTAACATTACAAAAGATTTGATGAAATAGTACTTATGACGAGTTCTTTGCCACTGGCCATAACGAGTATATGACACGTAGATAGATAGATAGATAGATTATTATTTATTGTAACACAAAGACAATTACACAATATTTATTATTTACATACGGTGAACCCGATTATACCCGATACTTATTAGTTGAAGGTAGAATACTAAAAACTTTAGGGTTACGACGAGTCACGTCACGATCAATGAGGTTAGTTATATTCATCAAGCATTTCATGATGAGAAGTATTACGCCTGTATACCTGCCTAATAGTAAGACTAGAAAACGTCAAATGTAGTAAGCGACGGTCTTCAAATTCAGGAAGTCTTTTTATTTTCTCCTTATTTAATATTTAGGATATCTTACACCTCGGTACATAATATGCAGCTAAAATTATATATTATATATGTTCATATACAATTGAGCCAATTATAAGTATTCCTCAAATAAATAATAATAAAATTATAAAGGAATAGACCGAATAACCACGAAGAATTTAAAAAAAAAATCTAAGTAATGTACATTTTTGTTCATGTACATCATTCAATTACGATCTAGACTAAAGGCTAATGAGTAATTTGGTTTTGAGTTAATTTGCTAAAAGGAGTAGACTTAAGAATGTGAGTTTGAAAACTATCGCGAGTTTCTTCCATAATTGCACGTGAGTCCTAGTCGGTTTGTTACATTACAATTAAGAATGTGTCCATTAACACTTATCTTATTGTCTCTATTAAGGGGAAGAAACCTTGTTCTTGTGTTATTTAAGAAAAAAATAAATGATAAAAGGATTTTATATTACACATACATAGGTACCTACACTCGTGTAAAATATTGTGTGCAAATTTAACAACAAAGATCTTACTTGTAATAAGCAGATGTAACTGCAATTGTGCGTAGCCCAATATAATAACATAATTATTATGTTACATGTTTTCTAATTTTCGATGACGTAGACAGATATTCTAGTTGCAGATCGCAACTTTGAGGCAGTCTTGTGCCACATGACGCATTAAGATTGAGTCTGTCCGAATCAGAAGTCGCTATCAAGGAAATCTTTGTCAAGCCCAAAATGTGAAGGTCATATTTAAGTTACATATCACTAAGCCCCATCTCCCGACCTTGACCTACAGCCGAAGTGTGCCGAGTCTGCGCGAGGGGCAACGGCCCTTGAAAGTGAAAACTCGCGCGCACCGGGACCACGAACGATTTGTAACTGTGCGGGTCGCACCGCCGCACGCGCAACGGGCTTTCCAAGGAATGTCGAATATTTGGGTTTCGTCACTTGCACGATGCGCGCAGGAATTTGTCTCAAAGTTGTGGGTACCTAACATAAAAGAAGTTATTTTTAAAAGGATCTTGTGTTAATTAATGTAATGGAAACCTAAGTGCCTAACTATGCGTAGCTAGGCATACAATACAACTGTCTAATACAAGATATAAGATGATCTGTACAAATGAGTAAAAAATGAGGAAAATTTTATTTCACCCAAAAGGTTGATACACAAAAGATCTTTTCCTGTATCAAGCGAGTGGGATAACCTAAAAAGTAGGTAATCCCACTCAATAGGTAATCAGCCACAATCAGTTTGAAGCTGAATTTGCATCAATATTGGTACCTACGTAGTGCCGATTCCGACACAAGAACGAACAATTTTTCTTATCCTTTCTGGCAACAATATTCTTTTATATGCAATGATATTTACTAAGCACTTGTACTTTTTTCGTTTTAGAGCTATTTGAGCAGTTACAGGCGTTATTTTATAAAACTATTGTTATTTTACACCTACACGTGCACAACGGCCGGGCCGATTACCACGGAAGCAAATTGTGTGCATGAACGTAATTATGCGGTCCACATCCTAGGCAATACTGCCCTATCTATTTAATAACACCCTCATGGTTTTTATGACTTTGATTTTATCTGAAGTAGAACATAATTATTTTACTCCATTCTAATTTGTTATTAGTTATTTAGTAATATGTTCGCAGTTTTACACGTTTGCACTCTAAGAACGTAAGTTAACATCCGATTTGTGTCATTTTTCAAAGGCCTGTAACGATACTGTAGCAATAAGAAATGCAGTAGCTAGAGGACTAGGCTGTATAGTTTAATACCGTCCAGCGAAAACGCATGGCATCTTGTATGTCCACAGTTAACAGTGTTACACCCGTGAACCGCAGAACAAGGCGGCATCCACAGCAAAGCCACAGCAATAGTCAAAGCAATATTTTTAGGCGGATGACCCCCTGGACTTAGTTTGGCAACCCATGTGCACTTTATCCCTCTACATATTATCTAACATTTAAGCCTTCTCATTAAATAACAGATGCGGGGATATTTTTCGTAAAGATGGCGTACCTAGGCCGTATCTTCGACCAACTTGCTTGTCGATAGACGTAGAAGTGTGGTCTGTGGGTAGATTCTTAAACAATATTCGAAAAAATATATTAACTTCCTTATCACAGTGAAGCAAAAATCACAAGACAATTGAGAATATGACTATAGGCGTTTATTACAATCAAGGTTATGTTGTTATTGCGGAATCTGTTTTACACGGCACAGCAGCCGCGTCGAGGCTCACGGTCACTGTTGTCAAAATGCACGACGCCGCACCGAGGTCAAGGCCCGCCACATCTCTTAAAGGTTTGCAGTCGAGAAGGCCGCCATATTTTTGTCACATTCATTTTAGCAAATCTATTTAAAACAGTAGTCGCCAACGCAAAACTGAACTAATTTTATTGTGGGTTGATATGTGAAAGCGTTCTATTTTTAGCTATTAGTTGGGTACATGTTGCATTGATTCGGTGATAAGATGTCAGACATGCTCGCGATGGACAAACTTAAAAACATATTTTTATAACGCAATGAAAAACATACACAGAATAGAGCATGAGTTTGGAAGAATGAATAACTTAACTACAGAGCATTTTTGAGGATTTTGAACATGAACATTAAAAAAAAAAAAAATAAAATTACAACAAGCAACAACAACAACAACAAGTTATTTCACACTTTTGAGTGTTTAAGTCGGTTCCATTTTTTTTTTAATTTTTTTTTCATCCTTTTCAGCAACCTTTGCTACTCACGGGATCAATTGTCATTGTGTGTTCTCCGTTATTGGAGTAGGTATAACTCAAAAACCGCTTGTCCGATTTCGATGAAATTTGAATGGGACCACCACGGAAGTATACTCTATCTAACAAAAAAGAATCATCAAAATCGGTTCATTCGCAACGAAGTTATACGCGAACACAAATTTAAAAAAAATCATATATACGGTCGAATTGAGTAACCTCCTTTTTTGAAGTCGGTTAAACTTTGGCAAACGATGTTTTTTACGGTATTTTCCTTTCATCATCGATTATACGATGATTGAATTCTACAACTAAAGAAAGATTGTCTATTAGGTGTAATAAGTATTTAATGAATTTTAAATTTAGGTATAAGTATATATTCATTGACTAGGTATCATGAATTTAATGCACTCGATTTTAGTTTTGTGAAGGTTTATTACCTTTTATATAATAAGGATTTAAAAAACGAGAAACAGATATGAATAATTAATTTTATACGGATTTTTATACGGAGTTTATACGGATACTTAGGTAGATAAGTAGGATGTAAGTATCTACTCATTTAATTATAAGTGTGTTAATTTTATTTAAAAAACAATTAAGGACGTATGTAAGTATCTACTGTACTTGCCACTTGAATACCACGGTAATAAGCATTGAAATGAATTTTGAAACTCGGAGGTCCATAATATTATCACCACCAATAGTACCAAGTACCAAACTAATGTTTGTTTAGGTATAGAATTAGCGAGAGTCATCAACCATAATAATATTCAGATACTTAGTTACACTAGATATCTAGATACATATACTTTAATACATAAACTTTAAAAAGCTTACATTAATATACTGACTTACAAAAACCATTAGCATACCATATACGCTGTAGTATTCCTAAGAGAATAATAAAATATAATATATAATAATAATAAAAATTTAAATAAAATAATCTTTGTATTAGTTGTCTTCATCGCCTTACTCGCTTCGATGGAATTTAACGCGCCGAACATGACCGATCACAGCGCGAGAACTCCCGAATACAGTTTCGGTTTCGGTCGTAAACCGAAACTATTCCGTAACCGAAACTATACCGAATCTCGACCGAAACCGAACTTTCGGTCGGACACTAATTTAATGTTATTTGTCGACCGTCGTGTGTATACATATTATGTAAAACTATAATGACAACCAAATTGAGAACCTAGGTTCACCACACAAAATGTCTGTTGAAAAATGGAGATGTGTCGCTTCTACTTCAAATAGACAAAACCGTTGCGATAATGTGTTTTAAATGTACTTTTTCCATTTGTTCCAATTAAAACACAACGATAGGGTCAGTAATCAGTATGCTGTGCGATACCAAACGAGTTTCCTGCATGATAAGGCTAAACTAGCAACCGGCGCGACGGAAGGAAAGTGTCAATTCAATACACATCATGGGTACTTTGACAACGACGGTGTTAATTACTACACGACTATTATGAAAGGCTGTTTTTGTTAAATAGTTAAAAAAAACAAAAAAAAAAACCTTTTTAGTAGTAAGCGGAATTAATCAATATAGATCATATAATCATGGAGATCCTGGTAAGGATAATGGGACAAATTATTTAATTATTTCTTTGCACCCTCGCTCTATGATACCTTGTGTCGCGGGGGCATGGACATACACAATAACATTATACAAACTTCTTCTTGGATGTTTTTATCGAGAATAAACATCTTTGCTTATCACAGAAATGTGTCCCCAGCCGGGATACGAACCCGAGGGCGCGGTTCTAAGGTGAGTGTCACTGATCATTGAGTCACGGTGACCGTCATGTAACTCTTGTAATTGTTTTAATGCGGACGCCAATAATGTCCTTAATATGTCGCAATAACGGTCTGTATTCACAGTGACTGCTCGCTCACATCGGTCTTCATAGAAAAAAGGACCACTAATGCCTCTACCAGACAATGCAGCCAAAACGATGACATTTGAACTATGGAGTAGCCGTTTATGTTTTGTTTTAGGATTTTCCTCGGACAATAGCGACACCTTAGCACGATGCTCGAAGGCCTGAACAGAGTTTCCCTAAGGGTGGGCCTTAAAATGAACATGGACAAGACGAAAATTATGTCAAATGCCCATGTTGCGCCCGCCCCCATATCAATTGGGAACTCGACTCTCAAAGTTGTTGACCATTACATCTACCTAGGACATACAGTCCAATTAGGTAAGTCCAACTTTGAGAAAGAGGCCAATCGTCGAATCCAACTCGGCTGGGCAGCGTTCGGAAAGCTCCGAGACGTCTTCTCGTCCAAAATACCGCAATGCCTGAAAACGAGGGTCTTCGAACAATGTGTGTTACCAGTGATGACTTACGGAACTGAAACGTGGTCTCTGACTATAGGCCTTCTGAACAGGCTCAGAGTCGCACAACGAGCTATGGAGAGGGCTATGCTCGGGGTTTCTCTACGTGATCGAATCAGAAATGAGGAGATCCGTAGAAGAACGAAAGTCACCGACATAGCCCAGCGGATTAGCAAGTTGAAGTGGCAGTGGGCAGGGCATATAGTTCGAAGAACCGATGGCCGTTGGGGCCGAAAGGTTCTCGAATGGAGACCACGGACTGGCAAGCGCAGCATAGGACGGCCACCGACTAGGTGGACAGACGACCTGACTAAGATCGCAGGCAAGGGCTGGATGCGGGCCGCTTCCAACCGGTCCTTGTGGAAATCAATGGGGGAGGCCTTTGTCCAGCAGTGGACGTCCTATGGCTGAGATGATGATGATGATAGCGACAATTCTGCTGATTAACATGACCATTGAGATGGAAATTGGCCTCGTCCTAAACAGAATGCTATCACACCTATTGAATCACTCCAGCATCAGAGAAGCAAAACTGAATAACTGGATTTTATAGGCTAAGAGATGCAAATCTTTCCTTAAAATTACCTGTAGCGAAGACTTTTGATGTTTAATTATTGCCTTTGTTTGCGGATTGACAACGACGGATTTTCACATACTGATACTCTCACTTCTTCGATAGTTTCTGGATCTTTAACACTTCGCGAGCGACCTGTGCTTTGAATGCCCCAATGATATTATATGTTTATATGAGATAGATGTCGCACAAGCGCGCGGAAACTGAGGCGGCAAAATTAAGTCAATTGTAGTAATTTTCATTATGACGCGTATTTCAAGCGCAAGTCTAAACACATAGCTATCCTTTTCTATATTATTTGTACCGTATTATCTGTCGCAGTAAGCATGTTTATGTCGTAAAGGAACAAAATCTGAGCACCGCGCAGTATGAATATCGTCATCTTTAGTAAAACATCATTGGTCGACCCAGTATTCTAGAACATTTTGATTCATTTTCTTATTTCGTCGTCGCTAGGCGTTGTAGGTACGTGTGCGATATAAGCCCTGTACAGCCAATAGAATCGCTTCTCGTGACCACGACCAATGCAACTTGGTCGAAACGTCGAGGTAAATAAATTACTAAATGTTTTTCTCGCGATTAAGCCCCGTTTGATTTAATAACAAATAGAATCGCTATTACGATAATACGCTTACTCACAAAAAGCTCGGTGCGTCCCTGAATACGTTTCCATGGCAACTGAAATTCCACGAAACGGCGCGTGGGATGTCCTCCCCGCGTCCTTGCTTAGACTCGTGTACCCGTAAACAAACCCCCGCTACTCTTACTGGACACCTGGTATTATAAATGCGGAAGTTTGTGAGCATGGATGTATGAATGTTTGTTACTTTTCATGCATAATCGGCTGGATTGATTTGGATGAAATTTCGTATGGAGATAGCTTATACCCTGGAATAACACATAGGCTTTTTTTCATCATCACCACGCGGGTAAAGCGGATTTGATGAAATTTGGTATGTTAGATACTTCAGGTCCCGGAACACATAGGCTACTTTTCATCATTATCACTACGCGGGTAAAAACGCGGGGCGCAGCTAGCAGTATAAAATACAATGTAATATTAAAGGCCCGATAATATTTCATAATAAATTAATTGTGCTGCCTATCGTGTGCTATCGTGCAGCGCGCACCGTTCGGAATGGAAGAGCGACATCAAGTGTCAAGTACAATAAGAAAGAGAGAAAGAAAGAAAGAAACCACATTTATTCAAGACACTCACAACACACATTACAAGTAAGTAATAAGTATTATTATTACCTAGTAAGTACAATAGTATTGTACTTACTAGTTACATACATTTAGAAATTAAGTCTATGGAGTAACTTTAAATTATCGAAACATACATACTTTACATTAGTTATATTTATTATAATTATTTATGTTTAATTATTGATTGAAAACGTACCGTTAGAATCCCTGGGTAGGTATGTTATCAACATTTTCAAAAACATAGTTTTCGCAAAGCATTGTTTGATTCTATCCCATGATATTTTGTATAAAATCATTATTTCTGTCCTTTTTATCGATACGTATAAAATGGAGGTATGGAAAGTGTTAATCCAATACCTATATATAACAGCTAAATTGGCGCGGGGCGGCGTTATTTACGGAACGGGCGAGTACTGTAAAAGTTGTTAAAGTTAAAAAAAAACGATTACACACAGGCTATAAATAACAATAGGTAGGTACTAAATATATACTCTTATAATTCGTTAAATAAATGAAGGTTTGAGAACCGCTTTTGATGCATCTCCATCCCAATGTTCGGTACAGAAAACGTTATTAAACTCGGCTTCTTTATTAGCATTTGAACCAACGACTACAGAATACCGTCCTGTCGTTTTGCCATTTAAGCTATAGTAACACTCCACTAGTCACCAAGGGGTGATGTTTTCCTTAGCCCCATCAACCATGGAACGAAAAGCAAGTTCCGCTTAGCATGACCTGAATGAGCATTCTAGGTCTAGCGTGATAACATCTTCGACCACAGCGTCACTGACCATCAAGTGAGATAGTGGTCAAACGCTAGATGAAAAAAATGAACCATAAAACTTTTTAATATTTAGTTGTTCCTGTGATTCTATAAAGATTTAAAACACGTCGATTTTGGCTTAAAAGTACGAGAAAATGTTCATACATAAGTTCGAAACTGGTCGGAGAGTAATTTTCCAGTGTTTACCACGTGAGTCCTAGTCGGTTTGTTACATTACAAATGTTCATACGCTACATAGATACTGCATTTTAAGCAATTTAAAACATGCAGTTTGTCAGATCTGTGTGAAGTAGAATTAATTTGAATAATTTGATATTGTTCTTGAGCGTTTATCGTTTAATATGATTCAGGACTCAACGCAACACCTGTCAGCACAATTATGGTAATACGGAGTTCCTGTTGATTGAACCAAATTCATTATGTACGTATGAATAAACAATAAGGCGCCCTTTATTTTATGATGAAGAGCAAATGAGCGGATTATCATTTATACGTATTTTGATAATTACGTTAAACTAGTTGTGCCCTGCAGTTGTACCCGCGTAGTGATGATGATGAAGGTAGCCTATGTGTTATTCCGGGACCTGTAGTATCTAGGCGAATCGCGACCGCGTCCGCGAGCGCCCCGTATTCTCCTTGAAAAAGACCACCGAATGTGGTTGAAACTATAGTCGGAACCCTCTGACTTATTACGTGAGTAACTCTCGTGTTTTATACATTCATAATCTGTAGTATCTACATACCAAATTTCATTCAAATCCGTCCAGCCGTTCTGTCAAAAATCCATCCAGCCAAACTTTCACATTTATAATTCTAGTAGCGCCGCCCGGTTTTAACCATCAATCATCACCGCGTGGTGATGATTGATGGTGATTATTGATGATGATGATGAAAAGTAGCCTAATCCAGGATCTAAACTATCTCCATACCAAATTTCATCGAAATTGGAGTAGCTGTTTGAGCGTGAAAAGGTTACAAACATACACACATTCTTTCGCATTTATAATATTAGTAGGACTAGAATGTAAGACTAGTCCTGGTCCATCTACTAGTAGTCCATCACTACTAATACAGGCTACGAATACTTACATTACTTATTCTAGAGTTTTGTGTCAATTTTTTTAGTGGCGTTCTGAGAAGTTTAAAGATAAGTGGTGGATTTATTATATTTAACCAACACATGGATGAGAACACAAAATAATTTGAAAACAGGTACCACTGATCTGAAACTCGACACATAAATAAATCACTTGGATATTTTTTTTTTATCAATTTTATCTTGATTGTTTCAAAAACAACAAACAATTTAGGTAGGTGCCAGACACGTGTCAGATAAATATCAGTATTCCCATGAATAGAGACGCTTCATTGTCATCTAGTTAGCAGAATTTTTACTTTATTATTTTTCTTCCGTTACTGGTCTTTTTTATGGGATAAGGTGACGGAACGAGCAGAGGGCCTACACGATGTTAAACCTCTGCCTATAGACAGATACAATTCGTAAACTGCACTACACTCGTCACCTTGGGACATAAACTTTTTTTTTTTTTTTTTACATTTTATAAGTTTGCGTTTGACAACTGTCTCACCTGATGTTAAGCGACGACGCTATCTAGGATTTAGCACGCAAACCTAGAAGGTACCTATTCACTCGCGACTTGAAGACTCCAGGATTGTACATATCGGGAAACACAGACTCGGGCAACGAGTTCCATTCCTTGGCAGTACGCATTAAGAAAGTGGAAGCATAACGCTTCGTGCGTATAGGTGGTATATCTACCATATAGCGATGGCGAATTGCCGTACGTCGAGTCGACCGATGATAGAAAGGGGATGGTAGACTTGTTGAGTCTCATGTGCCTGTAATTTCACCGGAAACTATACCCTTCAAACCGGAACACTGTAATGCGAACACTACTGCCTGGTGGTAGAAATAGGTATAGTGGATGACACATAAGTATGTATTAGATAGATTAAAAAACTTAACTACCTACACATTAAACACTATAGTGAGGGCGATAGAGCATACAATAGAATGAAGTCAAATTCAACATGTTAACCTGGCGAGCGAATTGAGCGCGGTCTGCGTCAAAAAGCTCGTATTATTCGTAGTAGTCGGCCAACCAACAAACGAAAATGTTCCTTATTCGTAACACATTTCAACTATAGTCCATTGAAATGTTACATTTTTTAAGCCTTACCTTGCGTTTTTTAGAGGACGCAATTTTATTTTTTTAATGTGTAGGGGGGGTCAGCGTAAAGCTAAAATCCAGTTTGTGGGGTCGCCACCCTTGTCCCACGGCCGCCATCTTGAAAATAGGGGTTGAAACGGTCATTACGATATATCTCTTAAACTATTTATCTGATAATAAAAAATTGATAACATTTTTTGTTGAAAATTAAATTTTCTATAACATTGGTCAAGTAACTTTTTGTCGTAGAATTATAAATAAAAAAGTTATAAGTGAAAATGTTCAGAAATTCGAGAAAAAAAATATATTTTTCGGTATAACTTTTTGTTTTATCATTTTACGAAAAAATGATATCAGACCATTTTTGTAAATTGTTTTTTAAGGAACAACTTTTATAAGCAACATTTTTTGATTAAGTCTACTATACTATTACTACTACTAACTACTACTCTCCCTCCGTCCTACGAATTTTTGACGTTACGCACCTCAATAATTTTGTGATCAGTGTCACGTGTCCTGGCGCGAAATGTCATGACGCGAGTTTAACATTTTTTCCCCATACAAAAGTGCCCAACGATGTTAAAGAAGTTTTCACTTTTAAAAAAACGAGTTTCTTTAACTACAAAATCTAGCACTACAGGACAATAAAACCTTGCTTCGGTCGCGATTTTACGCGAGAAGATGAAGAAAATAGTCATGGTTTATTGGTATTAGCGCTGAGCTGAGCTATCATCGTAACGATGATAGCTGAGCGGGGGGAGCGTCGCCTATCAAACCGACGATCTGGTTCGATCGCCAACAAGCTTGAGCTTCCGGTGAAGGTAACTTCTTCTTTTTCTTCTTGTGCCATCCCCTAACGGAGGTCGGCGATCATTAGGGCAATTTTAACCTTGGAGACTGCCGCCCGGAATAGGGATCTGGTACTCAACCCAAACCAGTCTCTCAGATTTTTCAGCCAGGAGGTGCGTCTGCGGCCAGGTGGTCTATGGCCTTGTATTGTGAAGGTAACACCGTTATCAAATTCCCAGCATGGTGGTAGGGTACTTTCGAATACCCGCCTGGCTAGCGACCACCCTCAAGTTTGAAAATATGTCACCAAACACATAGTGTGTTCAGGCAGCAGTCCTTGAGAGCCAGTAAGAATACTAGATCTAGCATGATAACATCTTCAACCACATCGTTACTGATCATCAAGTGAGATAGTGGTGTGTAGTGATAATCTATACAGTATATTTTTTTATTATTAAAATACACGTCACATAAATTAAAGAAGCCTACAAGCGTAGGGACTCATTAAAATAACATAGTATAATGTAGCGCAAATGCCCATTACACCTCATATCATCATCATCATCATCATCTCAGCCATAGGACGTCCACTGCTGGACATATGCCTCCCCCATTGACCTCCACAAGGACCTGTTGGAAGCGGCCCGCATCCAGCCCTTGCCTGCGATCTTAGTCAGGTCGTCTGTCCACCTGGTCGGTGGCCGTCCTATGCTGCGCTTGCCAGTCCGTGGTCTCCACTCGAGAACCTTTCCACCCCAACGGCCATCGGTTCTTCGAGCTATGTGCCCTGTCCACTGCCACTTCAACTTGCTAATCCGCTGGGCTATGTCGGTGACTTTTGTTCTTCTACGGATCTCCTCATTTCTGATTCGATCGCGTAGAGAAACTCCGAGCATAGCCCTCTCCATAGCTCGTTGTGCGACTCTGAGCCTGTTCAGAAGGCCCATAGTCAGGGACCACGTTTCAGATCCGTAAGTCATCACTGGTAACACACACTGTTCGAAGACTCTCGTTTTCAGGCATTGTGGTATTTTTGACGAGAAGACGTCTCGTAGCTTCCCGAACGCTGCCCAGCCGAGTTGGATTCTACGATTGGCCTCTTTCTCAAAGTTGGACTTACCTAATTGGACTGTATGTCCTAGGTATACGTAGTGGTCAACAACTTTGAGAATCGAGTTCCCAACTGATATGGGGGCGGGCGCAACATGGGCATTCGACATAATTTTCGTCTTGTCCATGTTCATTTTAAGGCCCACCCTTAGGGAAACTCTGTTGAGGTCTTCGAGCATCGTGCTGAGGTCTTCCATCGATTCTGCCATGACCACAATATCGTCGGCAAACCGAAGGTGAGTGATGTACTCGCCGTTGACGTTGATGCCGAATCCTTGCCATTCCAAGAGCTTGAAGGCGTCTTCCAATGCGGCAGTGAACAGTTTCGGAGAGATAACGTCTCCCTGTCTCACGCCTCGTTGCAATGGAATCGCCTTCGAAATTTGCTCTTGTACTCGGACCGACATGGTGGCGTTATTGTACAAACACTTCAACACTTCGATATACCGATGGTCAATACGGCACCGCTGGAGAGACTCAAGCACCGCCCACGTCTCGATCGAATCAAAGGCTTTCTCATAGTCCACAAACGCTAGACATAAGGGCAAGTTATACTCCTCGGTCTTCTGTATAACTTGCCGCAGCGTATGGATGTGATCTATGGTGCTGTAGCCTTTTCGGAAACCGGCTTGTTCGGGAGGCTGGAAGTCATCAAACCTGCGTTCGAGACGATTCGCGATGACTCTTGAAAACAGCTTGTAAACATGGCTCAGAAGCGAAATGGGTCTGTAGTTCTTAAGCAATGTGTTGTCACCCTTCTTAAAGAACAACACCGCTACGCTTCTGTTCCATGCTTCCGGCGTTGAACCTTCGAGGACAACGGAATTAAAGAGCTTCTGAAGGACTTTCAGTATCGGTGAGCCACCCGCTTTCAGAAGTTCTGCTGTGATTCCGTCGTCACCCGGCGCCTTGTTGTTCTTAAGCTGCTTCAGAGCCATCCTAATCTCGTACAGGCTGATGTCCGGGATGTCTTCGGTATAGTGTCGGGTTAGCTTGGCTCTTGGGTCTTTGGCCAAGCTATCAACAGGTTTAGCGACCGAAGTGTATAGCTGCCCATAGAACCTCTCAATCTCTCCAAGCACCTCTGCTTTGGTCGACGCTATACTGCCATCATCTCTCTTCAGCTTAGTCATCTGGCTTTGCCCAATAGACCGGTCTCTTGCAAACACTTTGGAGCCTTTTCTCCGTTCGATCGTATCTTTAATACGATTTGTATTAAAGGTACGGATGTCGTGTCGCAAGGATTTCCATATTTGTCTGTTGAGCTGCTTATATGACGCAGCGTCATCGGATGATTGCAGTTGCAACGAGCGTCGTTCAGCCATGAGGTCAAGGGTATGGCTGGAGAGTTTTTGAGGTCCATTTGTGCGGCGGGGTTTGAAGAACTTAGACCCCACCTACACCTCATAATTAGTTTGTAATCTAATAATAAAATATATATAAATACATTTATGATTAAATACTATAAAATGTTAAACATTATGTTATATAAATACATGTCAAAATTTAAAATAAAGAATACTAATAAAAAATGTATACAAATAACTAGTTCATTAAATGTCATGTTATAATCTGAAATAAATTCATTTCATTTCCGCAATGTCTTTAAAGCTATAAAAGGTTTGGTTAATAAGCTAGTGCTTAAGCTTGAAACATTTTAAGGTAGATGAGATATAGTTTTGAATATCCAACGAATAGGTATTACAAACAATATAAATATTTACTAAATATTATTTAAAGAATTTACTAATTTTTCATCAAAATAGCTTTAAAAGCTTAAAGCTTTTTAAGCTATTTTGATGAAAAATTAGATTAAATTAAGATTAAATTTAACTTGAAACATTTTAAGGTAGATGAGATATATATTAACCCCCTTACTTATAAACGTTGAATAACCTCTGAATAGTTATTCAGTGTTTTGTCTTTGTCGCTTATATGACAGTTTGACGTTGAAAGAACGGAACAAAACACTGAATTACTATTCGCAGCTTATTCAACGTTTATAAGTAAGGGGGATAGTTTTGAATATCGAACAAGACGCTTCTTATTAGAATAAGTTCCTTCGCAAATATCTGTTCACACTTCATCAGATCAGTCTGACACCGTTTGATCAAATAGTGAATAACTTACAGAAATGGCGAAGGCGTTGTGACGCACGCACGACGTGTCATATAATGACAGGGTGTAATGAAGTGTGCCTCCTACTGTTCGCTTCGTTCTGGCATAATCAAAAAGCAACCGACTGGATAATATATTAAGGTGGTTAGATGTCTACACAAACGTATTTTTCATTTATGTGAAAAGAGAGTATTTATAATTTTACACTTTTTAACTGTGGTTGTAGACCAGGGTAGAAGCATTTAAAAATAATAAAAAGTAAAAGAAAATAATAGTAGGATGAAACCCATTAGAAAGGGAGGAGAATATTATAAAAATGACAGGAAATATAATTTACGGGCGATCTGAGGTCGGGAAGGGGATGGGGGTGAGTTTTTAAGGGTAAAAAACGGTTTTTCTCGATTTCCGGCAAAACTAAAAGTTCTATGGAAAAAAGTCAGATGGCAAAGTTGTAGGTAATAAAAAGATCTACAACTTTTGTAAATACACTTTTTTCACATAACCTCAAAAATTATGTGCAAAATTCAAAAAACCAAGTTTTTAGTTTTTTATTTTTATCTTTATTAAAAATATTTTTTTTTACAAAATTTGGTGAAAACTTACCTTTTTAAGTCCCAAATACGCTGTAATTTATTTGATTAAAAATATTTATTTTTTCACCTTATTTTGAATTAATATCGAAAAAGCACCCTAATTTTCAATCGAAAATTCACCCGTCAAAATATCAGCTTTTTTCAAAAAGTTGGTATGTTTTCTGTTCGTTGAAATCTCTACTTTCCGATGGTGAAAAAAAAAAATATGTTACCATAGTAAATCTTCTCAGAAAATGCAAATAAACTTTTGGAATCTATATAGCAAGGTACATACTAACTATATTTTAATCTGTATCAATCAGGTCTAAATTTGAAATAATAGTGTTTTCTGTTATATTTTTAAGGTTATATTACGTATTTATAACACGTTATCACGTCAAAAAACGATCGAGGCGATTCGGAGGAGTACGAGCACAAACGTGACACAAGATTTTTATATATTAGATTAGAAAATGAATCTTCCAATGAAAACTTTCCAAGGGGATCTTCGAATCTCCAAGACGAGAGGGTTTTTGATAATGTTCTGGCTAACATGAAACAACATGTCAGGTTAGTGTTGTATTCGTGGTGTAATCCTAATGTAATACAAATCTGTCGTCATTAGAGTTAGGTACATAATGTAATATTGATAAGCGTGGATGTTGTATTATATGAATCATCGTGATGTTTACACATTGCAAATATACCAGTTTCACCATTTGGCGAGCCGAAAACCTTAGATATGTTAGGTAGATATGTTTGTCATTCAACGAGTGGAAGCGATACACGTGTGTCATGTCAATTGCTGTTGGCGTTGAATTGAGTAACAGGCTAGTAAATGTATAAAACATATAGGTATAGCATCTGATCCACAGAATATCTGCAAGTATAAAACACTGGTTCATAGGAAATAAGTGTAAGAAATGAGTGGAAAAAGTTTACAATGGACCTAATTCTGCTAAAACATTAGCACTAGCTAAAACTCTCCAAAATCAAATAGCTCCTACTATATTTAAGCTAAAAATCGAATTGGTATATTGGTATAACTGTATACAAAGCTATCTCTAATATTAGACGAGTTTTATTCAATTGCTGATCAATTACGGGTAGTTTTAGTGGGCAACAAATATGTGTCCACTTATTTTACCTAAAACTACCCTTAATTTTAATAAAATGATTTTTATTGACTCTTGTCTTAGTGACGTTACTGATAAGTGTCATCCTAAGTTGGACTTTATCGTGACCGTAACAACTGATCTTACATCTTATTTTTCTGAATTTTACATTAGTTGAACAAGGGAATCCAAATACATTCTAATGGGGTAAACAAGTTTTTATGAAACTACTTTGTGTTTGAACGTCTAGCAATAAAATTTGGTATAATATGTAATTTAGTATAATAAGCCAGGGGTGCATTAAGGATGTGCAATGGGGGGTTGAAAGTTTAAATGTAAAGTTCTTTATTTATGAAGTTAAAGTCTTGAAAGTTATTAGCAGTTTATTAAATGGTTTAAATAATATTATGAAAACTTTTGCCAGGAGTACTTGGGGTAGGAAGTTTATACTGAAAGTTTTGTGTTTATGGAATTAAATACTTAAGAATTGGTATTTAAATAGGTCACTTAGTGGTAAAAATATGTTTTTTTGCCGGGGGTGCATTGGGGGTAAAAAATTAATATTGAATGTTCTTTATAAAACTAGGTATGTGAAAATTTAAACTTGGAACTGGTTGTTCTATTTTTATTTATTTATGGTACTATCGTTAAGATTTTAGAAATATTTATTCTTTACGGATTATAATTTCTAACTAATATTGAATATATCTGAGCTATATAGCTGAGTTTGTTTGTTTGGTTGAACTAGCAAATCTCAGGAAGTAGATGAAATTTAAACATTTTTTTGCGTTTGACAGTCCATTTATCGAGGAAGGTTTGAGGGTAAAATAATAGCATATACTACAAACGGATATTATTTATCTAATATAATGTATAAGGCCATCAAAGCCTTATTACAGGGTTTTGGTTAGGAGTAGACTGGAATGCAGTGCGACGATCTGGAGTCCACATGCATTAAAATATAAAAATTATGATAGAGATGATACAAAATAAATTTACTCGGTTTTCCTTTCTTCCTCTTGATATACCAAAACTCTTTGTAATAAGAATGGTGAGATACCATAAGTTGGGAGTCAGCAGGGATGCTTTTATTGTAGTATGTAAAAATTCTTCCTTCCCCATTCCATCATAAAACGACCAGACGGACTGCAATGCGACATCCATACATGGTAGACGTTCCACCTTGTCGCACCAAGCGTTTTGCTTCCACATTCATAGTGCGTACAGCTAACGAGTGGAACTCATTGCCTAAGTCTGTGTTTCCACATGAATACAATCTGGGCATCTTCAAGTCACGAGTGAACAGGTATCTTCTAGGCAGGCGTGAATCATCGTAGACCACATCATCACTTAACATCAGGTGAGATAGTGGTCAAACGCCTGCCTATTGTGAATAAAAAAAAAAAAAAAGTATATATTAATAGCTTTTAGTGCTGCTGTGCTTAAATTTATATGTTCCGAACAGCCATATTCGCGCGCATCGTCATAAGCGTATTTATATATATATTCGTAGTGCCAATAACTAGAACCAACGTAGGTAACGCAACGTAATAAAATTTACGCTGAGTACAGTGACTTGGACATTTTTACACGTTCTTCAAAAATTCGAAAATCTTCGAAATTCACAGATACGGCGTTTATCGTTAGTTATTAAGTTCACTTACATTGTCTAATTGGTGAATAACTGTAATTACTCTGTAAATTTAATAAAAATAAATAAATAAAAACAATAATTAATTGTAACTTGTATTACATTATCTAAATTTTACAGCTAATGCAATTTTCATTTAGCCTTTTTTTCATTAGGATTCCAGTGAAATAGTAGATTAGAATACACAAGTTCCTTACATTTTATCAGCTTTCCAACCTGGCAATACAATTCATTAATTCATTTTAAAAAACGTATTAATGCATGAGTTAATAAATATTAATAAAATATTCTAACATCAGACGCAGATTATTTGGCCCACTAGGTACATGGGAACACAACAAAGCACTGGACTCCTAAAAAGTAGTTTTTAAACGAGTACAAATTATATATTTGCGAACAGTTTCAAGCGAAAAAACATGAAACAACAACGTGCTATGCTCAGATAAAGAGTATGGTGACGTTTGAAACGTTACAAAAGCGACAAAGAAGTTGTATATTTACGTATAATTGGCCGATTAGAGCTCACAAAAGAACTCGAACTGCGAGGAATTGCGCAGACAAACAAGCAAATTGAAGACTGGTTGCGATCGCAGCGCGAACTTATTCAGTTTCCAAGATAACGTAAAGAATTTTTAACCGACTTCATAAAAAGGAGGAGGTTCTCAATTCGACCCGTATGTTTATTTTATTTTATTTGTGTTTGTTACCGCATAACTTCCGACTGGGTGAACCGATATTGATCGTTCTTTTTTATTTGAAAGCTGGTGCTTCCCGTGTGGTCCCATTTAAATTTCATCACAATCGGACGAGTACTTTTTGAGTTACAAGTCAAAAACTGAAAAATGCGTGCTTATACCACACGATATTATAGTACCGGGTGAAGACATCGGTGAACATACCTACACCACAATAACAATTGATCCCATGAGTAACAAAGGTCACTAAAATAAGTGAAAAAAATTTTTTTTACCAAAAAATGGAACCTACTTCAACACTACAAAGTATGAAATAACTTGTCGAAGTCGGTACCATTTGAACAATATTTTGATATCAGTTAATTTTGAACTATCATGGTACCAACTTCAACAAGTTATTTCATACTTTTGAGTGTTTCCATTTTTTGGTAAAAAAAATTTTTTGAAGTGAAAACTTATTTAGCGGCGTTGTGCACTTTTGTATAGGGGGAAAACGTTTAGCTCGCGTCAGATCGTAAGATCGTCAGGACCGCCGTTGAAATTTAAACTTTAATATGTTACGAATTACGAATAAGTTACATTTTCGTTTGTTGGTAGTTTAATTTGATAAAGTCGTTTTGTTAAAAGTATTTGAGTGCGGTTATCTAACGCCGATAGTAAAAAAGAGGAAAGATTTCATTGATCCAAGAAAGTCATTATTTTAATCCTATGCGTCCCACTAATAGTATAAATCTTGAAAGTTTGAGTGGATGGATGTTTGTTACTCAATCACGCCAGAACGGCTGAACGGAATTTGATGAAATTGGTATGTAGATACTTAAGGTCCCGCAATAACACATAAGCTACTTATCATCATCATCATCAATTATGTTCATGTTTTCACTTCTGCCGGCACTCCCTGAGTGCAGCTGGTTGTTTTTTATTAGGAAGTGTCCAAAATAGGTCAATTTCTAAAGACGGGTCTTACATCTGTCTGCGTTAGTATTTATCGTATATGAAACTGGAACGTGGTCTCTAACTATGGGCTTCATAATCAAACTCAAATTCACACAACGATCTATGGAGATCGCTATGTTCAGGGTTTCTCTACGAGCTCGAATCAGGAATGAAAAAATCCGCAATAGAACGAAGGTCACGTATACAGCACAGCGGATTAAAAAGTTGAAACAGCAGTGGGCAGGGCACAAGCGAGTATCGAACAGAAGTGATAGTCGATTGGATCGAATAGATCCCGACTTCCGAGATCGACCTGAGAAGTGTAAGGCTGGAAGCGATCTATCTGCTTCCAACTGGTCCTGCAGTTTTTAATGGGCTATTGGGATACTATACCTGTAATATACCTGTAAATGCATATATATATATCGTAGGATAATAGAAGCTTCTACAGTTAAGATGGATCAATCAAAATATTAAACATTTGATTCCCTGTCCGTTTCATTGTTTTGCAAAGAATATGTTTGCAAAAATAACTATTTTTTAAAATATTGCGAATTAAACGCACCATAAAAAAATATTAATGTCGGTACTAAAATCAAATAAGATGAAACAAAAGCTCCTAGTCACGTTTCCACTGTATACAAGGGTATCGTCTTTAAGACAACTCCAAACAACAATCATCCAATTTCCCAAAAAAAATATGACCTCGACACCGCTTAAGTGTTCTCTTGATAAACAACGATGATACAATTGATAATATTAGTATCAATGCACAAGATTAACCGCTATTGTGATGTAAGTTCAAATCAAAGTTGCTAACTGCTAACAGTTGTTACCTGGCGAACGTGGGCGACATGTGTACAGACTAGAATCGAATAAGTTGAACATTTATTTTAGGCGCTACAAGACTGGGATAAATAAATGAACGTCGGGAAACCACTAGACGTAGTCCTCGACCTCGCACCACGTATGAGTGGTATTTCCCGTGGGAATTTGAAGTCATAATGATACTTCAACATACCAACGCCTAAGAACGGGTAACGAGTTTCTCTAATTTGTACATTTTGCTTGGGAAACATTTATTGCTTCCTAACCTCGTCGAGGACGCTGATTTTGTATAAATTAATAAAGCTTCGATTACCATGTTGATACAGTTCGGCTAAGATGGTAGGTGCAGAGCGCCTTCATTAATATAATAGTATAGTTAGATGACAACATACGGAAATACGATATTAGGGTCAGTGTATATTTTACAAGATGCTGAGGGAAAAAAGGAAAGAACCATTCATTTGCATACAATTGAACTAATTAGAATGCCAAGTATGGATATTGAGGCAAAAGCAATAAACATTAGAAACTGTCTTGTAAATGTATGTACGGGATTTATTATTTGCGAAACGCCCACGTGTTCCTTTTGGAGCAAGTATTCCGGCGAAATTTACCTTAATTACGAGTACATGTACAAATTAAATGAATCCCTTTATTTTAGACAAAATTATTTTACAATTTACCTATAGATATCTTAAAAATAAAACCACTCTTATATTCCCCCACTTCAAAGAATAGTCTTAGGCGCACTCATATATATTGTATAATTTATGTATTCGTATGTGTAAGATAATGATTGGGAAACAAACCAAGACACAGTGGCAAAGCTTCGTAGTCTTCTGATAACTCAAGTGTACATAACACCTTTATACTACATGAAAAAAATTGTTGTTAATTAGGTATCAAGTCTTGTTTTTATCATTGTGTCAAATTGTTGTAGGTAAATAGAATACATTTTTTTTAATGTACATAGGTCTCTGTATGTTTTTGATTCAAAATAATTGTTTATCAGCGAAGTTACTCTCATTTAAAGTTTATGTATAGGTCGTGTAGTAGGTACATATATAAGAAAAGTATGTTTCTATATTCGCAAACGCTCGCTATTGATTCAAACTATTAATTTTTTAAACATTATTGAGTCGAATGTTTCGTTGTAAATTCCTAGACGAAGGATTGGGCGAAACTGCAGGTTTCTCCCAATTCAACACGGTTATATGAGCTTTTTCTGTATCTATTGTAGCGGGATCTTCGAACATGACTTTCACTCCCTTCAAAACACAAGCGTTTTTTAAACTATTATTACTCACTGGCCACCCAGAGGAAAGCAGTAATTCTTAATTGATATATCCATTGCATAAACAAACATTTTCTGACGCTACAGTATGCAGCTTCTTGGGCTGTCAACGTTTGGCATCTTTCCATTTTGAGGCGCGATATGTGGTGACTCCAGCCAGTGCACGATATTCAAGAGCAACGTCATGGCCTAGTGGCCATTGAATATCATTTAATTTCAATATTACTATATTCAATATTTTCAATTCATTATTCTTTCTTCTGGTACGCGCGCCGTTCGCGCGCATTTGCTGTTCCCGGGCGGGGGCGCCCCGAACAACAAATGCGCGCGAACGGCGCCCGAATGGCGCGCGTACACGCATCTGTCAGGTCTGGGGGTCATCCGCCTAAAAATATTGCTTTTACTATTGCTATAGCTTTCGACTTTTTTCCTTGTTTACGAACCTTAAAGAAGGAAGCTTAAAAAAGTAATTATTTATTAATAAACTAATTCTAAAATTGATTTATAAATAATTATTCAATTGATGAAGCTTTCTTAGATTCGAAAAGACGGAATGAAAGTCGAAAGCTATAGCAATAGGTAAAGCAACATTTTTATGCGGATGACTCCCAGAATTGACGATGAACATGAACGCGCGTTCATGTTCATGTTTATGTGCTGGGCGCCCCGAACAACAAATGCGCGCGTACCAGAAGAAAGAATATTGAACAGTCAAGAAATGTAAGTACCTAGGTATTTTTTTAAGCCCGGATTGAGTAGGTCACTTGTAACATATTTGTAATATTTTAAATCAACATGCATCATGATTTGTCCTGCCCTCTCTCCCTAGGCTGTAAACACCCGCGAGCCTCTGTAAGGTCATCGGCACCTGTTAAGCCCTTAACTATCGCCTCAATTTGCAGAAGCTCAAATGGGATACAATGTAGCGATGCAATGTGTCACCGGCGAATGTAGGTACCTACTACAATCTGGACCAGAGTCTAAATTGATTGACTCACGAGGGTGCTAGCCTTTGGCTTTTGTAATAGATAACCTCAGTTTCTAATACTTGCAAGAACAACAAATACGATAGTAAGTATTTGTTGCCATTTTTCCGTGATTCTTGTTATTTCAGAAAAATATATCAATAACAATTTTTCATATAAGTATTCACTTTTCTCCAACTTTACAAATTTTTCTTTATTATTATAACTTAAAATTGTTTATAAATATTATACCAGCCAGTTGAACGTCTATTCATTGCGATATTTTAAAAATATTTTTTAACACAGTTGCTCAAAAAGTGGCGTATTGCAGGGACGTATAGCATTCAGGATGTGGGCTATTACATACTCGAGCTTTTTCTTTACCTTTTCCGAACACGTGCGTTCTCTTTCCCAACTGTCAAAATAATGTCTATTAAAAAGAAAAAAAGGGTGAAACCACGGGGCGCAGCTAGTATTGAATGTTTTGGGGATGGTGTGTAGTGTGTAAACCTTTTTTTTTTTCACGCTTAATCCCCCGCACTAGGATTCCCTGTATCGCGGGAGGTTTGGACACACACATTCACAGCACACAAACATCCAAGACCCGGGACAAACACCTACACTCATCGCACTAATGTTTGCCCTGGGTTTGAATCCCTGCCGGGATTCGAACCCAGGGTCCCGGAGACACAGTAGTCATGTTCACACATACACAGTTATACACATAACAAACTTTCGCATTTATGATATTACTAGTAGCGCCCCGCGGTTTCACCCGCGCGGATTAAGATTTTCCTGCTACCTCAATTATCCCACGGGAACTATACCTTTTCCGGGATAAAAGTAGCATGTGTTATTCCAGTGTTTAAACTATCTCCATACCAAATTTCATCGACATCGACGTTTAGCTAATTAAGCTAGCGGGAAACGGTAGAGTAAAATGGTAGTCCACGCGGGTAAAACACGGGGCACAGCTAGTAGTTAACTTTAATATATTATATAAAGTGATTTTTGCCGTGGTGGTACCGGTCTAGAATAGTACTCCCCCATTTCTTCCCGCGGGTGCCGTAAGAGTCGACTAAGGGATCATGTACCAGAAGGTGGGCAGCAGCGCTTTCTGAGGATAGGAAATCATACTGCGCTCGCCAACCCGCCTGCCAAGGGTGGCGAGTATTGGCAAATCCCCCTACATAGGGAGGCATATGTCCAGCAGTGGACGACCTATTGCTGTTATGAATGAATGAATAAAGTGATTGCTGCAGCTTTTCTTTTAAGAAAACAATCGGTAATAAAACAAATCTTCTGAATCTTTTCATTTAGACTTATTCACTTAGGTTTCTACTTAATTTTTAGTTTGAATTGAACTAATAATAAGGTAGGTACTAAAATACCATTAATGTTCTTTTAAGTACTACAATCTTTAATTAAATACCTATACAGATATGCAGTCCATTTACAAAGTAACAGCGATGCTATACTAGCCAACACTGCGACATAAACAGCAATCTAGATTTGTGCTGCCATTGCTTACGTAGCCTGTATTTTAATAATAGGCAATGTTATCAGTGCACATTTGCACAAGTTGATGCCGTATTAATCAGCAGGACAGGAAGGGTCAGTTAATTCGGCCAAATTAGGTAGGTATTTGTTTTGTGCGTCTCAGTAATAACTCATTACCTAATCGAGATACCTATCTCCCAAAAGAACGCCGCTTATTCACACCAACTAAGCTTTGCGACTTGTTATTTCATTAAATTTATGTTTTTATTGAATTTATTTATGAAACCTTTTTTTATTTTATTATTTACGAAACAATACAAGCTATTTTCAACACATTATCAAGTTTTTTTGTTACCTCGGAATAACGTATGTATGTAATGTCATGTATGTATGTCTGTATGTGGTCTAGATACAGTCCGTACAAAATATTGTTTTACGTTGGGATTGTGAGTAAACAGACATTATATTACAAGTAGAACTCGGTAATTACGCAGTCCATCAATAAGTAATTACTGTAACAAACAACGAACGAATAAATATAGAACTAAGGCCAAGTAAGTAAATAAATGAACATTTTATCAACCGACTTCAAAAAAAGGAGCAGGTTCTCATGTCGACCTGTATGTTTTTTTCTTATCCACTACGACTACGATCTCGGAAGTGTGTTTCACAAATTGATTTATTGTTTTAAAAATCCGATTATAGGTCTGATTTTCGTACTTAGACCACAGAGGTACTATTACTACGTAGGTAGTAATTTAATAGAAGTAGAACCTCAGTGACTTAGACCGTGAGAATTGATCGAACGCGGTAGCTAGGTAAGCGAGTTCGAAGAGATACCTAACTACCTGGTCACATTTGTGAGATCCCATCACCCCTGGCTGGTATGACGTCACACATTGTGCAAGTTTTTATCTCGAAATTATTTAATTATTATATTTTAACATTCTTCAGATCTACTTTTAACGAAGAAGAAACTTTGGTAAATTAGGTATAGGTAGATTCTCCTTGTTTTATGAAATACAATCACATCACATCGTCTTTTAACGTCGGGCGTTAAAAAGTTAATGCGGACATTTAAAAAATAAGAATTTGACATGACGTCACAAAGCTTGACTCCATCCCTTGTCACACTTCGGTGACACCTTCTCTCTCCAATAAGTTGGGATGCAATTTTATGGATGAATTTTATAATTAATTAATTATTATTAATAATATCAAGTAGGTACAAAAAGACGATCGTCCCCCCTCACAGCGTAAGATAAGACAGGCTAGGATGTAAGGGGTGCGATGTCAAGCCACCTCCTCGAGGTGCACTCTGGGCAACAGTGGACAGTGGGTCGTTGGCGAAGAGCTTGACGAGGGGGAGGTCTCTCCACTTCTGCCCTATAGCGCTGAAAGGTTGAAGTGGATGAGGCAAAATGGCGCGGTTGGTGAGGAGCGCCATTGGGGGGGTGGACCTTTCCTCTTCGGCTGGTAGGTAGGTACCCCCTTGTATCGGCCGACGACGAGAGGTCAAGTAGGTGTCGGAAGTGCTCTCTTCCGTCCCCTCTTTGATCGGAGGGGAGGACGGGGGCGGGAGGGTCCCTTTATAGGTTGGACCCCGGAGGAGGAGGATGGCCTGGCCCCTCTCTTCCATTCCAATTGAGCAGAAATGCCCACGTCATCCGGCTGCAGAGAAGCAGCAAGGTGGGAGGCCGGGGGAGACAGTTTGGGGTGGAATGCATAGGTGGCGCATCCCATCCAACTTGTTCTCCGTTCTCTGAACCGGGCACCGCGTGAATACGCGCCACTCGTCTGCTGGGAACTAGTCGCAGCGGGTGGCGGCCGCTTACTGCCTTGGATTACAAAACGTATGATTTTTCAGGAAGTATTGAGACTGTCAGCGTGTAACTTAGCCGGTCCTTGTGGAAATCAAGGGGGGAGGCATATGTCCAGCAGTGGACGTCCTATGGCTGAGATGTTGATGATGACGATGGATGTATAAGGCCCTTAATACCTCTTCGGTCGTCTTGCATGACGGCCGACGACGAGAGGTGCTGGAGGAGTCGTGGTGTCTTCCTTCCGGATGGGGGGACAGCCCACGAGACACAAGCTGCAGAGAAGCAGCGGGAGAATCGGGTCGAGGAAGTGGGATATAATGCTCCTTCTCGCGCCTCAGACAGAGTGGACACCGGGTCCGGGCTCTATCTTCGGATGGAGCCCGCACCCCGTCTCCGCTGAGTGCCAGGGGTGTTGGGTGCTGGGGGATCAGACACCTTCACTGAAAAAGCACTCCAAGGCTTCGATGTGTTCCGGAGTGTGTAGTGTAGTAAGCGGAACCGTGCCCCCTGTCACTAGCCGATGTAGGTGGAACACCCCGGGTTTTTAGTGGGTATGCCGCCCATCTGGCGGAGACTGCCACATGACACCGTGCCCCCCAGGCCGGTGGTATCTATAAAGGATTCTCCCGGGTCAAAAAAGAGGCTTGGATGTATAAGAAGGGCCGCTTCCAATCGGTACTTGTGGAAATCAAGGGGGGAGGCATATGTCCAGCAGTGGACGTCCTATGGCTGAGATGATGATGACGTCCTGGAGTCTTCAAGACGCGAGTGAATAGGTAGGTACCTTCTAGGTTTGCGTGCTAAATCCTAGACAACGTCATCACTTAACATCAGGTGAGACAGTTGTCAAACGCAAACTTATAATAATAATACAAAAAATAATGATGACGGTGGATGTATAAGGCCCTTAATACCTACATCCATACACACAAGTGACAACCATAACAAAGAATTCATTTATTTTGGAAAATATGGCAAAATGTATATTTTTTAACTATTAATACCTACAGCACAGCACAGGTTTCGAAACTAGGCTCTAGATGTGGCATAGGTTTTAGTTGCCAGGTCTGTAACCTAACGCAGAACTGCGCGGGTGGCGCAGCATGAAGCGGGGAGCGTCACCGATTGTAGTTTTTCATAGATATTAAAAAATAAGAAGATATTTAGGTCATTTCTTGAAAAGCAATGTCGGGTCTAGTTTATGTTAGTAACTACCTCTAATGGTATTTACTAAATGGTATTTAATTGCCTTAAGAGGTGACCTAGGTAAGATACCTAATTAAGTATTCGAGTTCGGGGAATCACCGTCCGTTCAGGATAGATCGACGGGGAAAAGGGCGTAAATATATGGGCATATGGTAGATAGCACAGCAGAAAACAAAGGAATGAAATACGTAAACAAGTACGTAGGTAGGTAGGTACTTACGTACCTGGATAGTGGATACATAGGTACCTAAATGGATCTAGGTACCTAAACAGATCTATCTACTTAAGTAAACAACGTTTACTTAAGTAGATAAGTAAGTATAAATGTATCTAGGTATACTCATGACGTTTTTATAACATTTTAATGATTTGTGTCCATGCAAACAAGTGACAAACCTAACAAAGAATTCATATATTTTGGAAAATAAGTAAGTACCTACCTACTTATAGCAAAATGTACATTTTTTAATAGATACAGCTCAGCACAGGTTTCGAAACTAGGCTCGCGAGTCTTGAGCTGTAGCATAGGTTTCAGTTGCCAGGTCTGTAACCTAACGCAGAACTGCGCGGGTGGCGCAGCATGAAGCGGGGAGCGTCACTGATTGTTTTTTCTTCCTTGATAGTCATTAGTCATTTATTGAACAGCAATCCAGGGTCTAGTTTATGTAAGTACCTCTAATGGTATTTAACTTCCTTATGAGGTGACCTAGGTACGATACCTATCAAGTATTCGAGTTCGGGGAATCACCGTCCGTTCGTGATAGATCGACGGGGATAACGGGGTAAAAATATGGGTAAAGAAGTTAGAAATAATCCAAGAGGCATAGGTAGCACAGCAGAAAACAAAGGAATGTAAAAATGTACGTAGGTAGGTAGGTACTTACGTACTTGGATACATAGACATAGGTATTTTAGTGGATCTAGGTACTTATCAAAGTAAGTAAACAACGTTTAAGTACCTAGGTAAGTACTAAATATAGCTAAGTAACTAATGGCGTTTATAACATTTTAACAAAATGGTTTGTGTTCATTAACAGAACGTACACCAAATAAGCACATATATAGGTAGGTAGCGATTAAAATCGTATGTATTTGTGCCGAGCGGCCGATGATCGCATGCCAGCCACGGCGAACTCGAAAGTGTAGCGAAAAAACTTGTTAATTTATCAATAGGACGGCCATTTTCATACAGATAGGTAAAAAATCGCCAAGTCTGCGGCACTTTCGATGTAGGTAAGTATTATGAACAATACTTTCTATGATATGTAGGTATGAATCGGTCGAGAGCATTCCATTTTTAGCTGTGTAGTTCGTAGCGCGTAGAATTTTGTTGCTATGCAAAATGAAACTACAATTCGTGGCTACCGGAGCCCTAACAATAAAGAGTGGAAATGCAAGCAAAGATAAAGATCAGGCGAAACTGACACCATCAACTTAAGGAAGACGTGATTTTTGCTGCATAATTTTCAAGGGCATTGAATCGAAATCATACTTGCAGACGCGAGACGCGCTACCCGACCGCAGGCCCCACGGTTGCCACAAACAAATTATGAATGAAACCAATACCGCTCAGCCACGGAAATGTACTCATTACATGCGTAGATTTCATTAAAATAACACAAAAATAAAAGAAAATACTTACAAACTCCTCAGTCTCGATACGTGTATAATCACACACATGACGTCATTTGACGCAATACAAAGCCGAAATATTGAGCAAAATGTATAGTTATGGCTCCGAAAATAACACCAGAATGAAATATACACTGTACTTTATCAAATACAAGTTGAATGTTAAGTCATTGCAAGCGAATTAGGACATTTTACAATATTTATTTGTTGTCACAAACTCAGAGTTTTGACAAGATGGTCGCGCACCGACAGTTTTGCTTTGGTTGTCAGCTGATACGAAGCGAAGCACTGTTCTACTTCAAACGAAACAAAAAGATATCTTTTCTTTCTGTCGCACGACACTCGTACGCAGGCGCGCAAGTGAGATATATATACGGCATGACTCGCTGAACTTCACTTTTATGCAAACGTCATTTTCTTGTTGCATTAATTATTGCAAAGAAAAACTCATAAATACAAGTATTTATTCATAGTTATGAATTGAAAACATATGGCAAATGGATAAAACCACGATTCTATTTCACAATTACATGCAATCGTCTTCGAATACTTTATATTTGGGCGTGACTTACTTTTTGTTATTGTGTTAATACCGCCATCTAGAAGCGAATAGAGGAACTGAATCATTAAATTCCACCCAGACAGGATGAGAAATATTTTGCACAATACAATAACATTGGAAATAATTATAATATGCAGCTTAGTAGTGCTTACCAAAAACTTTACTACACTTTTATTAAGTTGCCGAAATGCAAGTTATCAGAGTGTATAAGCTCAAATACATCATAAAAACTGAGATTATGATTTACTGTTGTCAACATAAAAATGTCCCTACTCCATCCAAGATGGCGCTACACAAAAACTTATTTTTCTTTAGAATATTATTTTATTTCTATTTGGATGTACCGTACGTAATTCGCTAAGTAAGCTAATATGATAGGTAGGTACCAATGATATTAACATCATTACATGGATACCTGTTCAATTTAATTAACATCGCCCAGAGTTAAATAACGTCGCTGCTCAACGTGCCATGATGCGTGTATTTTGGGAACTTTGCCAGTGTTTATTAGATTATTTTCTTATTCTAAATATTTTGTTTATGGTTATGTTATTATTATGTTTGAAGGAATTGTATTTCAGAATGATAATAGTAATTTATGAAGTGTATCATAATAAGGGTTCTTAAAACTCGAGTGTAAGTTAAAAAAACGAGCCGCAGTCGAGTTTTTTTTATGGTGTTATACGAGTATTTTAAGATCAAATTATGTGCAGTTTCATACATTACTTTATCTAATCTCATAAAATAGATAATGTTTACGTAAAATCACAGCACATGTTTGCATGTATTTGCAAACGTTTAGCGCCAAAATCCATTTGCTGGTCGCGCATGCGTGTTGCGCGGCGTCCACAGACTATTGTGTCGAAAAACTGCATTGCAACCTCCTTGATCCAGCTGAAACTGTATCTTAATCAATGATATTATATGTTTATATAAGGTAGATGTCGCACAAGCGCGCGGAAACTGACGCGGCAAAATTAAGTCAATTGTAGTAATTTTTATTGCGACGCGTATTTCAAGCGCAAGTCTAAACATATAGCTATCCTTTTCTATATTATTTGCACCGTATTATCTGTCGCAGTAAGCATGTTTATGTCGTAAAGAAACAAAATCTGAGCACCGTGCAGTATGAATATACGAAAACATCATTGGATGACATCATATACATTTTGTGTGCTGCACTGTTTGTCAGTAAAATATTTTAGCGTTTCGTGTTTTGAAACCTTCGCTACACTAAGCTAAGTTTGCTGGGTTCGCTTGCTCAGGTTTCAAAACACGAAACGCCAAAAAACTTGACCGATGAGTAACACAAAATAATTTTCACTACACTAATAAGTCAGGAATTTAGATCTTGAAAAATATTGACTAATAACCACAGTGTTAGCGCAAAAATTAACGGGTTGTGATGCTTGTAACTTTTATGTGCGCAGTACTCTATTTAGTTTGTGCTTTTACAAAAAACTGAAAACAAAAAGACGTATAACCCAAGGCTAATTTCAGACATAGAAAAAGATTTTTCTTTTTGTATAGACAAGTACCTACTACGTGGTAATATAAACCTCTTCACCTTCATAGGTTGCATACGCCTATACATAATTGATTTCACGTAGATTCAGGCCGCCATAAACTTGGCAGACTAAATTTTGTCGCTTTCTTACTGACATCGGCTCGGCCTTGTAGTTACCCATCGAAATAATAAGTACTTTCGTTGTACGTAAGTACTTATTATTTCGATGTATGTAATAAGTACTTACGTTGTACCTGACTTGAATTTTAGCATAAATAGAATACGAGCTGAATTAATTAGAAGAATTTTAGTGAAATTTGGCTAATTCGCGTGTCCGTTTCCGCGCGCTTGTGCGACATCTACCTCATATAAACATATAATATCATTGTTTGTTGTTGGTATTTAGGTAAAGTGGTTTCACGTTCAAGGAGTATTGGTGTTAAAGTCAAAGTTGAGCGAAATTACTACCCTAAAGATTTCAATCTTGGATTTCGTAATTCATAATGATTTTACGTATTTATCTATACTAAATAAGTATTAAAACCTTTTCAAGTAATCTGCCATTGAAACTGGTTTTGATGTCGCAATTCCTATCGTTTTAATCTTCACGTTACAGCGAATTTCACCACATACGACAGAGCTAGATTATATCGGCTGTCCCTTTCTTCTTATTTCTATCCCTACACGGTAGGGTAGACAGAGTTTATTTTCTACTTATTGCCACTGGGAAAGATGTATGGATACTGGTATTTTACTTACTTTATTAAACATCCCTACTGTGATAAAGTACACGCAGAAACAAAATAAATCAAGTGTATCTTTAAATGTAAATTACCATCTCCAAACTGTCTATATTGGAAATAATAGGTACTCTTCCAATTTTTTTCAGAAATAGGACTTTAGTGTAACCACTGTCAAAGTGACAGTCCAAAACGTGTTTTTCCGATTTGATTTAGGCCAGTGTGCACCTGAACATGACCGTGAAATAGGGCTTGAAAAGATTGCACGAAACATAAACTGTGGAGCATGTCCTCCTGCAGAGCGAGGCCACATAATTAATGAAGCAAACTACTTATTATCCTGAATTCTATTCGCAGAGGGACGAAATTCCGCGGAAACAGGATCATGTATGGAACTAATAGAGAGATTGTGCTTCGAGTGAAAATCATCTCCTACTAATATTATTATAAATGCGAAGAGCGTGAGTATGGATTTATGTTTCTTACTCTATTACGTCTAATGGCTGAATGCAGGATTTGAATGAAATTTAGTATAGCTTAGCTACCTATACCCTGCATTAACACATAGACTTATTTTCATCATCACTATCACCATAATCACCCTTTTTCATCACCACGCGGGTTAAACGCAATTGGATAAAATTTTGGTATGATACTGCAGGTCCAGGAATAACACATAATAGGCTACGTTCGTTTCATCGTGATCAATCAACACTACGCGGGTAAAACTGCGAGGCGCAGCTAGTATTCCAATATTGGAATACTAGCTGAGAGATTGGAAGAATCGTGCCAGGCGGCGAGCGCGAGCCTCAGCACGTAACTGGCGTTGATCGATCATAACTCCCAGATGAAGAACTGCAAATAAGTTCGAAACTGGTCGGAGAGTAATTTTCCAGTGTTTACCACGTGGGTCCTAGTCGGTTTGTTACATTACAATTATACCAGATGTGTTGGGGGAGATTAGTAAAACATTCTAAACCATTTGTGGAACATCAATATTAGCATTTTATTTACACAGTCCTTTACAGCTTTATTTACATTCGTTATTTACAAATAATGAAACGTAAATTCATACGTCACAATCGTCATACAAAAGAAATGATAAATAGTATAATAGTACAACTACATTTATGGAAGTCAAAATTAGAATGGCATAAAAAGACCTTATAGATCTTTAACAAAGACCAGACACAAAGCCCTGGAGACTCAACAATGGATAAGGAAGATACATGTAACCCTATTGAGAAAGATTAAGTAAATTAGTTAAAGCATTGGATGCTTTACTATTCTTTAGGCTTCCTTTTTTCTCCCCCGTTTGGTCTCGTACAAAAGCCGTGATGTAAGTAGGTATAGGTACACACATACTCGTAGATAAGACATAAATAACAGAGAAGAATATAATATTACAAATAGACACTAAAATTATGGATATTATTAAAACATTTTAATTGTATTGTAGTGATGCGCGATGCCAGAAATGACCCCTTACTCAGCATATGCGAGGGTTTGACAACTTTCGCGCTGTTTTTCAGTAGGGTTTGCCAAAAATGCTTCTTTAAGCTCAATTAACCCGATGCAGGAGGATGGAGGTGGGCAGCAGCGCCTTCTGAGGATCGGAAATCATACTGCGCTCGCCAACCCGCCTGCCAAGCGTGGCGAGTATTGGCAAATCCCCCCTATATGGGGGAGGCATACGTCCAACAGTGGACGCACATAGCTGAGAAAAAAAAAAAAAACCCGATGCATCTTAATATTATTTGTGTTTTTCTACACGTGGTGAATATTGCTTTTTAATTAACTTCTAAAAATATTAGCTCACAACCTCAGGAAACTTGAAAAAATATATTTGATTGATAAACATTATTACATATAAAAAGTTTGAGCGCTTAGAAATGAACAGTTTTTGTTAAATATTATTTAGAGTGGTTTATAGCGATTTTTTACAATGGTAATTAACAGTCTATATCTACTTACATACATATTATATTATAGAATTATGTGAATAATTCTTATGTATTCAATTTTTATTAAAATTTATTATTACATACGCGTATGTATATGAGACTATTGTAACTCTGTAATCATTTCACATCGGTTTATTTCTTATTCATATATTAATTACACATATATAATTCATATAATTGAAAAATACCGTTATTTTATTTATCTCAATTATTATTTCGCAGTCATCATCAAATTATTATTTAAGAAGTAATAATAATTATGTATATTAATTATATATTTGCATACTGTGTATGTGATACAACTCGAATCAAACATACGATATCATGTAATATTTTTTATTATTACTTAATAGTTAAGAATTTGACAAAAATAATAATTATTGTTCTATAGCACAAAAATTCAACAATATGGTAACGTATCAAATAATACAGAGAGTAAAATAATGGTAAAATATTTATTGATAAATATTATTCTATTACAAACTAGGATATTATTAGAACTAACATTCTGCTCGCTGAGTATCTAGATTTGGTAGTACTAGTTAATATTGTCATTGCGTTATAAAGAGAAGAAGAAAAGCTTTTTACATAAATAAATGACTAAGCCTATATAAAATCTCTTATACTTTGAACTTGGGACAGTATATTTATAAAAAAACTTCAAAAACACACCTTATCAACGGCTGCACTACATTAATTATTATTTCACTAGGTACTATCCAAACACATTCAATTCACTGAAAAACAATTCAATAAAGGTATATTTAGTATCTTTTATACAACAATAGATACGTAAGTATAATTCGATTTTGATCATATAAGGTATTTAAGGATTACAACCGAGAGTAGATTAAGAGTAAAATAATTATCCAAAATGCATTTTCCGTTTGTTTTGGACAATTTTAGACATTACATTACGTGGAAAACGTACACTTAAAAATAGGGGCCATTAAGATAAGTGGAATGTTAAAAAAATAGTTCGAATCGACCTAGACTTTATTTAGGTTTCATACTTACTTAGACGGTCGCCGTGGCGCAGTGGTCAGTGACATTGATTTCTGTGTCGTCGGGACCCTGGGTTCGAATCCCGGCAGGGGCAAACATTTGTGCGATGAGTGTAGATATTTGTCCCGGGTCTTGGGTGTTTGTGTGCTGTGATTGTGTTCATACCTCCCGCGATACAGGGAATCCTAGTGCGGGGGTCTGAATGTGAAATAAAAAAAAATGTCTATCTGTTCGTTTTCACGCCTTAACCACTGAACCAATTAGGTACTCACGTTTTTAGATTGAAAACTAGAGGTAAAGTGAGGTCTGTATATTATCGACGTTCAGGAAATAAATGTAGCTAGTGAAATTAAAAGTCGCTTTTGTTCTCTTTTCAGGACAAATCGAAGTGTGCCGTAAAGCAGTCGTTTCGTGCAACCGTTTGTAACACAGAAACACGATAGTTTGTACGGACAGTACGTGCTGTTGTGTGGTCCTGTTGAGTTGTTTAAAAATTGTGCTAATTTGTACCTTTAGCTGTAAGCCACCCTAAGAAAATAAAATAAAATAAATAAAAAATAACTACTTTTCACACATTGTGGTGTTTGCACAGCACAATTAGTTTTACCAATTTTAATTTTATTGTAAATATAATAAGAACTTTTGAATTTTGCAGTATTTAAATATATATGATAAAAAAACTTAATGACAATTATTTGGCGTTCCGAAGCGGTATTCTGTTCGCTTGATGCTGATAGCTGCTTTAGACTTTTTTATTCAAAGGAAACATAAGTAATACTTATAACATCAAAACCTGCAATGTTTTGGTTTATCTTAGAACATTTACTGAAGTTTACACATCTACTCTTCACTAATTAGTCACATATCACTATAGAGAAAACTAGAAGAGTCCACTAGGTTCAGTCAAGGAAGCCTGGGTTCAGTCATACACTATATAAAAGTCCGCGGGCTAAGTGCTGCAATTGAGTATCTTCCTGAACGCCTTTCTGAACTCAGGGTTGAAGATGGTATATATCACAGGGTTGAGGAACGAGTTGATATACCCCAGCCAGGTGGTCAGGATGAAGACCGTTACTCCCGGGGAATAAGAGAGATTGAACTTGGAGCAGAGAGCGTCCAGGACGGAACACGTGAAGAATGGCGCCCAGCAGAAGAGGAACACACCTGTAAACATTAAAAAAGTAACATTTGTTTAATAACATTTGTTTGCATGTGTTATGTGGGATTACTTGGTAATAAATATTATACGTGGTGCGTATGTGTAAAAGAACGAAAGTAGCAACAACAACAACCTTCTATTGTTTTAACCGACTTTAAAAAAAAAGGATGCGTTTCTCAATTCGACCCGTACGTTTTTTTTTCGTATTGTCTTTCATATTCATATTTCATTCTTTTTTATTCAAAAGCTGGTGCTTCCCGTGTGATACCATTTCAATTTCATTACAATCGGTCAAGCTGTTTTAGAGTTACACTGCAAAATCTGAAAAGTGCACGTATACACACATCTGAAAATACGCATGTATACGTCGATGATAATATTATAGTTGCGGGTGGAGAAATCGGTGAACATACACAATGACAATTGTTCCCGTGAGTAGCAAAGGTCACTGAAAAGGGTAGAAAAAAAAATATCCCAAAAAATGGAACCTACTTCAAAAGTCAAATGTATGAAATAACTTCTAGAAGTCGGTACCATGCTCACAATATTTTGATAATAGTAATTACTTTTGAACTATCATGGTACCGACTTCAACAAGTTATTTCATACTTTTGAGTGTTGAAGTCGTTTCCATTTCTCGGGATTTTTTTTAAAATATGTAAAATGGAAGAAGAAAATTAGACCTACATATTGTCTCATTTTGTCATTAGTATTAAATTTAGACAATCAAATTGAGCAATAGCCCTTTTATTAGGCCTTTTATAGCATTCGAGGCGCATCGATTGCCTATAGCATTTTGGAATTTCTCCGCAGACTAGCAGAGGATAACAAAAGTGTTAAAATACAGTGGGTTCCTTCTCACACTGGTTTACCAGGAAACGAAGAGGCCGATCGCCTTGCTAAACAAACTACTACCGATGGAATACCGTTCACTTGTTTGCCATTATTCACTGAGCGCCTGCACTTGGTCAGAGAGAAATGTGCAAAGATGTGGCAGGAGTACTTTGATGTAAGGTCCCTGTCCAAGGGCATTTGGTACTATACTATACAACCTAATCTGAATCGATCGCCGTGGTTTGTTGGTTCGGACTTGTCTCGGACTGATATTGTGACTGCCCTGAGCCTTCGCTCCGGGCACATTCCACTCAACAGTTACGCTTTTCTGATGGGTAAGTCGAGTACACCAAACTGTGACGAGTGTGGCATGTTGGACGATGTGTGCCATGTTGAAGTGGAGTGTGTGCGGAACAAAGCGGAAAGCATGACAATTAGGATTTAAACTAATATTAATTTGTACGAAACTGGTAAATGTAACAGCATTCTGGCGCATCCTCTGTCAGAGGAAGCCAGAATGTTATATAAACTAGTAAAATAAGCACTAAGTCGTAGGTTATAATTACATTAAGAATTTGCCTATGAGGATGGCATGATCACGTCTGATCAAATCCTCTATAATCTAATAAATATTTAAAAAAAATAAAAAATAGCCCTTTTAAGGAGGTTCTATCGTTCAGCTTTTTTAATTATCGTAATATGGATCTCTTTGGTGGAATTCTATACGCATAGTACGCATGGCGCTATACATTGGAGTATGTGGTAAAACTAGGTAAGAGAGTACTTCACCGCACATGTGCATAATTTTCAACTTTCGAACAATGTATAGGTACCTACAGGCATATTGAAAAAACGTTATACAAATTTTTGTTACCCACCCGTTCCTTTTTTTCCCTTACAATGCATACTCACTCGATGTCCCCAACAGACCCCCTGTATCTAATGCTTTATAATATTGAAAACCTTTTTACAGTAAGCTAATAATACTACTTCATAATAAATAAGATGACACCAAAACTGCTGTTTAATTTCAATTTAAACTTGCAAGTGGCATGAAATAATATATCCCGAGCATGATAAAAGATTCAAACTTGCCAAGACAAATATGTTTTTATCCCTGAGGAGAGTACTTTTGACATCTTAATCTGCAGGACCATAAATATAAAGAATCTAGAGGGAATGTTGTTTTTATTTTAATTTAATCGAAAAACATTACACTCCTCCACAGACTCCAGGGACCAGGTCAGACATTTACATAAAAGACATTCTTACATACATAGAGAAGAGTAATGTAATTTTTTAAAAGCCCTATTTGTGTTTTCATACAGAGAAGACCGCGTAAAACAGCACCCATTCACGGGTTGACACGCGTGCCAGCCAACGCCTTCCTTCTCCGTATTAGTGGGAAGATGGCGATCCTACACACGATGTCAACGTCTGCCAACACCTTTTTGTAAGCTCGACCGATCCATTGGCTCCCACCAATCACAATCTTTAATATATATGTACATGTACATTGTACATAAATAGAACACACACTATATACTTTCCACGTATGAGAAGGTAAAAAGGTTTTGACTCCCGATGACGCAAAAAGATGGGTATTATAAGTTATAAGACGTGTATTCGTGCCTGTGTTACTGTCTATTTATTTATTTATAGCTAGTACACACGTATACGTGCCGTGGTGGTACCGGCCCAGAATAGTACTCCCCCATCTCTTCCCGCGGGTGCCGTAAGAGTCGGCTAAGGGATCACGTACCAGAAGGTGGACAGCAGCACCTTCTGAGGATAGGAAATCATACTGCGCTCGCCAACCCGCCTGCCAAGCGTGGCGAGTATTGGCAAAACCCCCCAATATGGGGAGGCATATGTCCAGCAGTGGACGTCCTATGGCTGCCATGAATGAATGGATGACACACGTATAATATAACATAAGTACAAGTAGTACAGTATGAGACGCATTATTAATATAATTCCTTTTGGATTATGGCATAGCAACTCTTTTTGTTTGCCCCAGTAGGGATCTTCGGTACGTATAAGCGTGTCAAGGGATACTCAAAACTTTAAAATGTAACTTTTTTATTTTATTTTTTATATTATTGTCATTTTACGTTACCTAAAACAATGGCCAAAGTCTGGGTGGCTTTTTTCTCTTTCTTTGCAAAAGATTTCGCTCTGAGCTTTCCTGCTCTGTTAGCTCTGAAGATGGTGAACCTCGCCGCTGATGCTGCACTCCTGAACCTTCGTCTAGGAGTTGAGATGAGGGAGTTGCTGGTTAGCCGACTGATTTTTTTCCTGTAACGTGAAATGAATAAAAGGGAGTTAATATTGAATTAAGTGAAGGTTTATTGGAACGGAATTTCTCAGTTCTTGTTGCGGTAGAGTAACCATGACAAAGAGTTACGTGTACTGATTATGGATTAGGTAATAGTTATTATTACATCTATTTTATATCTGTGTTAGTCGAATGAAAAAAGTATCAAGATTTTGGCCTTTCCAGCAAGTCTTGGATCGATCATATTGGCGGTAAGAGAAATTTATTTCTTTCTCCAACCAATATTATAAACTTGAAAGTTTTTACGGATGTAAGGGTGTTTGTTACTCTTTCACGCTCAAACGGCCGGACGGATTTGGGTGAAATTTGGTATTTTTTTACACTTTAGATTCCAGAATAACACATCATCATCAATCATCACCACGCGGGTAAAACCGCGGAGCGCAGCTAGTATTATTTATAAATCTATGGACAACTTGATGGTCAGTGACGATGCGGTCTAAGGCAAAAGCAGGTTAGACCTCAATGTTAAGTGGCTCTCAAGGAGAGCTGCCTGAGCACACTGTATGTTTGGTGACAGGTGTTCAATCTTGAGGTCGGTAGCTAGCCAGGTGGGTATTGGAAAGTACCCAACCACCTTTCTGTTGATGCATTTACTTTTCACTACAATGGTTGTCAATTGCTAGTTTTAATCATCGATTTCTCACAGAATAAAGTGGTAAAACGTTATAAAAATTCTAAAACAAGTTGTTTTATGATAAACTTAATTTAATTATGACACACTGGATTTTTCATTTTGAAAGTTCCTCACGTTATAGTTTCGGTGAATGTGCGCCGGAATTACACAATTTAATGCCACCATCTCCATTCTATCATTGGTCAACTGACATGCTATTGCTATACGTCACCGCTACATGGTAGACATACCACCATTACGCACGAAACCTTTACTTCCTCTTTTATAATGCGTACTGCCAGGGAGTGGAACTCACTGCTTGAGTCTGTGTTTTCTGATAGGTACAACCCCGGACCTGAGACACCTTAAAAAAAAAGAAGTTCCGATCTGTTGAACGAAACGTTTTACTTTCGCATTCATACTGCGTATGCAAATAAACAATCTGGGTGTCTTTAAATCACGAGTGAATATCGTAGATCGCATAATCACTTAATATCACGTTAGATACTGGTCAAACGCTTTCGTAAGTACCTACTCTGCTTAAAATAAAGTGTAGTCATACTCTGGTAGCACTTGCACTTTGTGGCCTTTGTTATGAGCATGGTTTCGTTCGTTCTTGTGTGGTTGAGTGTGATTAGGTACTTCTTGGGCATGGTTTTTACGACTTCACTAGATTGTCTGTAATAAGCCGTCTATATCTTTTTCAAGCATTTACAGGTTGTGAAATGCGTTCGCAATATACGGGTTGCTCTACCTGAGACGCTTTATAAGTCCAGAAGCTTAACCGAATTTATAGCAATATTTCGAACGTAAGGAAGATAATCTCTATTTGACATGCCCTACAGTTAATCATGGATAATCTCCAAAAAGAGCTGAGTTGAAACTTTGATAAGTCGCGGATTACTGGTGTTACACAAAATTTTTCATAGAAATCTTTGGCGTTAAAATATAGTAAGCTGCGACACCTCATAATTTTACCCGCGAGGGCTACGGATTTGTCGTTTTTTTTATTATACAGTATACATAAAACGAGTATTTAATTTTAGATTTAAGTATCATAAGTTATTTGTTTTTGGTACTGATACTAAAGAGTTTTTGTATTGTATTCTAAGTGTTTGGTCACAATTTTTCATACTTGATGGTATTAGTACCTAACCAAGTAGGTACTCCAAAGTACTGCAAAATGCTGGGAATTTTAATAACGGTGTTACCTTCACCGGAAGATCAAGCCGTTGTTGGCGGGGTTGGCGGACGATTCAGCGTCCGTCAGTTTGACAGCCGCCGCTCCCACCGCTGAGCTATCATCGCTTCAAGTATCTTAATTTATCCCACAGCAAATGTACTTTTTTCCGGGATGTAGAGCCGCTATTTACTATTTCATGTACTTTTGATTGCCAATACTCGCCATGCTTTGCAGGCGGGTTGGCGAGCGCAGTGTGATTTGCGACCCTTAGAAGGCGGTCTTACCCACCTTCTGGTACGTGATCCCTTAGCCGATTCTTAGGGCACCCGCGGTTAGAGATGAGGAAATACTATTCTAGGCCGGTACCCCACGGTCATGAAAAAAACCCAACTAAATTCGTAACCGCTATTTATTATATAGTTTAAAAATAATAAATAGTGATACATATTTATATATCACACTAGTAGCGCCTAGTACTAGTAGCGCGGTTTCATGGTTTTCTTACGGTTTTCCCGCTACCTCAATTATCCCACGGGAACAATACTTTTTCCGGGTAAAAGTAGACTATGTGTTTACCCAGGGCTTAAACTATATCCATATCAATTTTCATCGAAATCGGTGTAGCCGTTTGGGCGCGAAGAAATAACAAACATACACACATATCACACAAACCTTGGCATTTATAATATTAGTAGGATTTAAGAGATTAACACATCGCGTATTTGATTAATTAACAGGAATAGTGCACTAAATGTGGTGATCGAAACGCCTACAGAATGCCGATGATGTACAATTAATCGACGATCGATACACACCTAAAATCTAGGAAACTGATTAACTAATGTAACGAATACTTGGCTATGTTCTTGCTCGATGAATATATTAGTAACTTAAGCTGCCTACCAAAGACTGTTTAATTTACGTTAAACCGACATAGGTCGAGCCCAAAACATGGATAATTTGCATTTATATTCAGTCTGGGATGTATTTACCATATTAACAAGGTGTCTCACAAACCCCCTAATGTTTGTTTACTACTCGTGTAAAGTCGGACAGCTGAATTGTTAATAATTAATACGGTAATAAATCCTACTACATATAATATTATAAAGGCGAAAGTTTGTGTTTGTGTGTATGTGTGTATGTTTGTTACTTCTTCACACTCAAACGGCTGGACGGATTTGGGTGAAATTTGGTATGTAGATACTTCAGGTCTCGAAATAACACATCATCATCATCATCTTAGCCATAGGACGTCCACTGCTGGACATAGGCCTCCCCCATTGATTTCCACAAGGACCTGTTGGAAGCGGTAAATAACACATAGGCTACTTTTTATCATCATAATCATTATTCATCAGCACGCGGATAAAACCGCAGGGCGCAACTAGTATATTATAAAGGTAACCTTTCATAGGTTACTGTTTAAACTGGTTGTTGCTTTTTTTTATGTCACCAATATTATCATAATTTTTTGTAACTATTTTATTAATTATAAAATCTTTTCCGTAAAATTGTGTATCTTAAACATATTATGTAGGTTGTTAATAATGATATATCATCTGACCAGTTTTTCTGATCTGTGCCTCTGACGTTAGAGTCTCGAGCACGGGTTCAGAACCTAGTTTAGTTTTCAGGTGTTCCAAATCGTCACACATTTTTTTTCACTTACCTATGAACAATAAAGATTTAAGTTATTTAATTGAAATTATTTATTTTTAGCACAAGTTATAGAGGAGTCGAAATCACAAGAGTCACTCAATGCTTTCAGCGATATTGAATCGTTCTCAATATGGTCCCAATAAATGCAAGGAGACGATAACATTCTTATTTTTACCTCAGCTCAATCAAGTCAAAGGAATAACTGGCTCAAAGTAAACTGCTTCAACACGGGAGGCGTGCGACCCCTTCCCGTCACTCAGCCCTTTCAACATAGTTGGCTTCTCGAAGCGCAACAAAGGCATGACGGCTCAAAGGCGGCAACGCGATAGAAAACGGTGCGAGTTGCATTACTGGAATTGAATGTACGTACCTTCTTTTCGTTCTATTCTAGGTTCCGATAGCAAAAATCTATATACATATTAAATGGAAACTTGACTGAGTGACTGAGTCATCACATAGCTCAAATAACTGAAGAAATATTAATGTTCGTTTTTGTATTAATGATCATGTCTGTTTCAAATCAGTTTAGTGTGTAGATGTTCAAATTTTTTAGAAATTAATGGTGTACTTACTGTGACTTTCGGTGAGATAACAGAAAAATCGCTTGTATAGTACAACTATGTTTCTAACAAATTTCCCATGAATAGTATCTAGGCTAGTAGGGGAGAGATATTAAATAAATGGTAATTGCTCAGTTCAGCCTGTTCAGCATGTATGTCTATGGACATAGTTAGGTAAATGATTTTTTGGAAGAATTTAGTTGGCGTTGATCTGATAGTTTAAAAAAAGTCTATTTGCTACCAGCTGGTTACTCAGCCCTTGGTCGACTCACACGCAGGTCTTAGACACAAGCATAATACAAAGATTATTTTAAAGGTAAGTCTAAGATGCTTCTCAAATTGAATAATTGACATAATACTCACCGGAACACACGGCAGCTTTAAAGACACATATCGAGCTACTGACGCGTGGTGATGATTGATGATGATGACGATGATGAAAAGTAGCCTGTGTTATTTCATTGAAATCAGTGTGGCCGTTTGAGCGTGAAGAAGTAACAGACATACATACATACACACAAACTTTCGCCTATATAATATTAGTGTGATTAACATATATTCATTTTTCATTACACTTTATAGATCTGGCATTTGACCACTAACTCACTTGATGGTCAGTGACGATGTGTTTGGGATGTTACCACGCTGGACCTAGATGCATACTGGCTCTCAAGTACTGCTGCCTGAATATTCTTATATGTTTAGTGACCGTTTTTTAAACTTGAGGGTAGTAGCTAGACAGGCGGGTAGGTACTCTAAAGTACCCTACCGTCATATGGGAACTCGATAAAAATGTTGCCTTCTCCGGAAGCTCAACCGGTTGGTAAGGTTTGAACCACAGTCCGCCAGTTTCACAGCCTACGCTCCCACCGCTGCGCTGTCATCGATTCAAAATAAATCATTTTCCTTATTAGAGGAATGTGAGGCACCGTATAGGGCAGCGGATTCCAAAGCTGAATTATGAAGAAGTGAGCAGGGCACACGTGTATGTATTTATCATAAAAAGTTATGGCAGATGGCGCCAAAAGGTTCTTGACTATGGACTAGCAAATGCAGAGTAAGATAAGTAAACAATAACGACGATCTGATAAAGGTGGCAGATCAGAGCTGCATGTATGCCTCTACCAACCGGTAATTGTGGAGATCTATATATCCTCATAGTTTTTGACGAGCAGGAGACATCCTGTGTTTTAAGTAGTTATGATAAAAACTTACTTTAATTCGGGCTTCTTCGGCGCTTCAAATCTCTCTTCTGTAGATTCTTCCTTTCTCTCTTCATTACTCTCTTCCTTGACTGGGGAGGGTGGAGGAGAGTGCTCCTTGGTCTCCATGTCGATGTTGGAAGGTGCGTACCCCGAGTCATTATTAGTGTTGGGGTCCATCATAGGTATCGGAGACGCAAGGTTCGCCATTATTCTGGGGAAACATTAATAAATTATAATAAATAAGTTTTACTGTTATATGTATGTGTACTCCTAGATTCACAAAACGACACAATAAGTTTTTACTTTATGTATATGAATGTACCGTTATAACTATAATTAATAATAATATTAATATACTTTTTATTATAGTATAATCTTCTAAGTATCAATGATGGAACCACGTCAAACCGGGGAATCATGTTGACTGGTTAAGGGACAGAATTTGTTTTTGTGCTGAACTTTGTGTGACATTGCGCTACACGGTTTATCTTTTACTTTAAAGTTATAGCCATCTACGAGTTGAATCGCAAGGACGGTCGCCGTGGCGCAGTGGTCAGTGTCAGTGACATGACATCTGTGTCTCCGGGACCCTGGGTTCGAATCCCGGCAAGGCCAAACATTTGTGCGATGAGTGTAGATGTTTGCTCCGGGTCTTGAGTGGTTGTGTGTTCTGTTAAAATTATTTTCATTTAAATTTATTGTTTTATTTTGATTTCCAAAACAAAGTTCTTAAAAACCCTCTACCAGATATGCCAAGACAAGCGTGCTTATCTATCCTATCTTTCCAAATTGGACAGTGCGGTGGAGTTCGACCATGAGAAAAAGGCTGTTCTAGTAGAGGGAAGTTGAGAGTCATAATTATAGAAATACATTAGTATCTAAAACCGATGCTTGTTCAATCACGTGGTCAAGTCCATCTTCTAATGCCCTCATCCCATTTATCATTAACAATTTATTAAAAAGCATTTCATTTATGCTACAATGTATACTGATGTCAAAATTAATTGAAAGCCAAATCCTTCGATCCACCGTTGCTCAGCTAAAATCGGTTATTGTTGCGATGATTGATCGCTCTGACTTATGACCTTTTGATGATTTAACGAAACTAATGAGCAGCAAACTGCCAAATAATGTATGATCATTAATAACCTTGGGTTTTTTTAATATTTATTTTTTTATTTTATTTATTCAACACAAAACATGTAATATTAAGTCACAAAATACTGCCAAACTGCGTAGCAGTTTGTAGGCAGACGATAGCTCTCATAAAATTTACAATATTACATATGTATGTACGAGAAGATAACAATAATTAAATATGATTAAACATAGAAAATATGGAAAAAAGTAAGTAACTGATGTAAAATATTTCTGTATTTTACACCAGTCCCACTAGTAGTTTAGAAAAACGTTTGCAATCGATAATAACCTGTAAGTGTCAGTCTTTAGTGGTCGTAAGATCAATCTCAACCATGAGATTGAACTTCCAGTGATGGTAACATCGTGCTAAAACACAATGCTGCGGTATGGCATCTTACAGGCCTTATCACCTTTTAACTGGTATTACAAGGTACGAGATATATCTATTATTTATAAAAATATCTAGGTTCACACCATTCCTCATATATGGACTACTAGCTGCGCGCCGCGGCTTCACCCGCGTGGTGATGATTGATGATGATGATCAAAGTACCCTATATGCTATTCCGGGACCTGAAGTATCTACATACCAAATTTCATCCAAATCCATTCAGCCGTTCTGGCGTGATTGCGTAACAAACATCCATCCATCCATCCAAACTTTTACATTTATAATATGGACTATTTCATATTATTATGTAACACGAATCACTTTATAGATTGAATCCCATTTTAATTTACATTTTATGTATAAACAAGCTGACCTGCTTGTGTAGTAGCCTTAAAGCATAGAATACAACGCTTCTTTCCTGGATTTTTTATGTTTTAGGGTTACTGGGCTCGTAGCCCAGCGTTGAGTTATAAGTGTAAAACTGAATTTAATTTCCGGGATAAAAGTAAATTTAGGTTTTATTACAAGGTCTAACCTACGTCCATACCAAATTCAGAAATCGGTACAACCGTTTGGGCATGAAGGAGTAACAGAGGTTTTTGAATTATTTGCTTATTATACGGGTACAGCTACTATTTCCGGGATAAAAAGCCTATGTGCGATTCCAGACCATTATCTATCTCTGTGCCAAATTTCATCCAAATCCATTCAGTAGTTTTTGCGTGAAAGAGTAACAAACATCCATCCATCCAAACTTTCTCATTTATAATATTACTAGCGGCGATTATAACCGCGGGCTATACCCGCGTGGTGATAAAAAATGGTGATGATGGTGATGATTAAAATAAGCCTATGTGTTAATCCAGGGCTTAAACTATCTCTTTACCAAATTTCATCGAAATCGGTGTAGCCATTTCAGCGTGAAGAGGTACCAAACACACACACATAATTTCGCATTTATAATATTAGTAGGAGTAGGGTAGTGTGATTATATGCTCATACAGATATTAAATTATGTAATGCCACAAAAGTTCATGTTCTTCATGTTTTAATGTTAAAATATAATAACTTCGGGCTTGTAAGTAGTCGGTCGTCTGGCTACCTGTCACCCTTAAGTTTGGAAAACTGTCACCAAAAACACAGTGTGTTCAGCTGTCGTTCAGATCTAGTCAACACTGACAATCAGGGGTCATAGTGGTCTCATACACACGGCTATAAACTATGACAGTATTATCATATTAATATTAGTGCAGACTTGGGATCAATAGTTATGTAATTTTTGATTGGAATTTCTCGTGAGTTTGACACATTATTATATATATGTTTTATCCGGCTTTACTCACGTTTATAGTCGAAGTTTCAACCTAGGTTTCGAGCATGTCCGATGCTCATCCTCAGGTGAGTTTACGCTGCCAGATCGCGGCGACCAACTTCGAGTATAAACGCGAGTAAAGCCGGACACCACATATATATAAAAATAATTATGTAGTTCGAATCAATTAAGATGATAATTAAAAATGAGGAACTGAAGAAGAAACAAACTAAGGGACATGAAAAAGAAGATAAGTCGTATACTTACAATCCCGTTTCTTCGACAACAGCTGCAAGCATAAACCTCGCTGATCTCGTGGTGGTGAGGTCTTCTGCATATACCCCCATTTCTGTTCTTCCAAAACTGCAAAACAATACTATTCTGTAGTATACAGAGTAAGCAGCGCTCATAGCGGCGCTTGTCCGAGCGTTGTTACTGGGAATAGTTATAATTGGTTCTAATTCTGTTAATCACTCGAACTAGCTAAAATTCACTAAAATTCTTCAAAATGAAATAGCTCGTATGCTACTAAGGCTAAAATTTAAATGAGCACAATTACATACAACGCTATCTCTAATATAAGATCAGTTTTATTCAATTGCTGGTCCATTGCGGGTAGTTTTAGTCGGCATCAAATAAGTGGCGACTTATTAAGTACTTAAAACCGGCAATTTTAATAAAAAAATCATTAATTAATTAATGTCATAAAATACGAATAACTAATTACAATACTGCAGCTACTACAATAACATTTGAGCAATCACTAGCTATTGGTAGCCTATAGATAACTCAAATGTTCTAACCTGCTACCGGCCGGCAGCGTGCCCAGAATGCTAGGAGCATTGCCACGCTGAATTGCAATGCTGATTCGTTGAGCCAAATATGTGCCAGCATTTTGGTCACGCGTCATTACATAATGTCGTACATTTGGACATTATATTTTTCAGTGGAGACTTGTAAATGACTTTTTAAATCTAAGTTTTTTTTCCTAGTCTAAGCAAAGTAGTTGATAGTCTTCCTAAAATGTCATAAGAAAATAAAATAAAAATTATCGTTACCATATAAGTATGTATCTTAGGTATCTTATATTCCAGAATTTAACTGAATCACTACCATTGCTAGACTTAATTGTTTTGAAAATTTACTTTCTAAATTTAAAATAAAAAAAATAGTAAATTGTTATTTAAGGGTCTAAAATGACCCATTGTATATGAATAAATACGAGGTAGTTTTTGAAGTATCAGTTTGGCTATGGTTGATGCAAGATGGCTAAGTTTCAAACCTTTGTTCAAACATAATAAAAAGTATTTCGTTTCTGGTCACAAGTTGGATGAGAGACTACTAGTAGCATTATTAACTGAGCGATTATGCACCTAAAAACGGCCGGTTGGCTCAGTTGGTAGCACTCTGCCTTTCGAGCCGCTGGTCCCGGGTTCGATTCCCAAACAGGTCAAACATTTGTGCGTATGAACATGTCTGTTTGACCTGTGTCTGGGTGTGTGTATATGTATATAAGTAGATATATAAGTATCTATATAAGTAGATATCAGTCATCAGGTTACCACAGGCTCTGCCTAGTTTGGGACCTGAAGATCTTGTGTGAATGTTAAAAAAAAAGATAGGCGTGAAACGTCAAGTGTTGGTGTTGATCAAGTTACTGTTTTATTACAACAGAAGTTGGAAGCCTTCTGAGGGTTTGATAACTCCGAGATTGGGCAGTTCAATGCGCCAACCGTAATTGGTCAGAGTTGTCAATTATGTCTATCACTCTTCTTTGTGACAGGAAGGCTTATTTTCCAGCAGTGATACCTTGGTAGGCTATAATTATCATGATGTTACCACAAAACATCTGTTTTTTTGTTGTATGTATTGCTTCCGGGCTGTTTGGCCGTGGTCTATGTGAAACTTTTGTTCCAGACGTTTCGTCGATCACTGCGGTCGACATCTTCAGTGGTTCAGGTCCGAGCGGCGACAAGAGCGTAGAACTCTCCTCCGCGGCGTCTTCTCTGATACTGATCACTGGTGATCAGTATTAGACAAGACGCATGCAACGCATGCAACGCCGGCCGTGAAAGCCTTAAGAGTTTACAATCTGTTTTTTTGTTTTTACGTATTACGACATACGTCACAGATAACTGCATAAATAATTAAAATTTTAAATAGTACAGATTAAGGTTAGTAGTTAATATTCATTATACTAACAAAACAAAATTTATGATTTAAAAAATCTTATATAATTAGTTTGACCCATAACGAAAAATCCTAACACCTTCTTTTCTCAGCCATGTGCGTCCACTGCTGAACATATGCCTCCCTCATATCGGGGGAATTTGCCAATATTCGCCACGCTTGGCAGGCGGGTTGGCGAGCGCAGTATGATTTCATTTTTTCACTTTCGTAGTTTTAATGTACCGCTATTGATTACTCATATCTGCCTTAGGACGTCCACTATTGGAAATATGCCTCCCCCATAGATTTCCACAAGGACCGGTTGAAAGGGGAGGGGAGGCCCGCATCTGTTTAATTACATAGTTGCGTTTATTAATTTACTAATAAGGAAAATAAACGTTCTATAAAATTAACCTTAATATTTGTCGGCTCGTTGGTCTAGGGGTATGATTCTCGCTTCGGGTGCGAGAGGTCCCGGGTTCAAATCCCGGACGAGCCCTCTGCGTATTTTTGCATACACACAGTTTTGTTTATGATGAGATGGCAAAATACACTAGTTTTTAACATAGTGGAAAAAGAGTTTAAAAAAATTTCATGGATACCTTTTTATAAGTCGTATTTTTTTCCAGTTATTTAGGTATATCACTTTAAAGTAAAGTTACAAGTATGACTACCAGTAAATTTTTGCGTTGACACAGTGGTTATTTAACGATAATACTTTTACAAAAACTTTTTTGAAAAAACTAAAATGTACTTACCTATAAGTCTAAATACATCATACTCAAGCGATTGACAATAATAACTATTTTTTATAAATCTCACGAGCACCAACTATCTGTATCGGTTGCATAGAACATTGCATAGAAAGCTGAGATAGCAATACGTATGCTTAATACAACGCGAAAACAGTGTTTGGTATAGAATTCTCTTAACAACATAAAACATTTTTTTTTTAACAAAGCGGCCGTCCACCGTTTTGTCAAATGGTAAAAAATGGCGGGAATATTATAAAACTGCTGATGTTGGTTCTCTTTACCCGTAGTATGCAAAAACACAGTGAAATGCCTTTGAGAACGACAAAGAAATACGCTGGATCCCACTCACATAATTCTTTTTTCTAACTGCCTGAGGCTGTCAAGTTAGTATAATTATGCATTTATCCCTCAAAAATCTTTACAAAACGTGCCTTCTAAAGTACGGAAGCGCTCAGATGAAAATGCCACTAGCGGTCAGCAATCCAAGTTATGACCGAGGAGTACGTTGCTTCACACAGAAAATACCTAACGATCACGCCGTTTGACCACTATCTCGCTTAATGGTCAGTAACGATTTTCTAGAAAACGTAATCAAGTTAGACCTAGAAAGTTTAAGACTCAAGGATCGCCAGCTGAACATACTATGTATTTAGGTTTTTAAACTTGTGGGCGGTAGCTAGACAGGCAGGTACTGAACAATAACTCTATCACGATGATTCAAATGAATTTGAAAACGGTGTTGCCTTCACCAGAATCTCAAGCCATTGGTGTGGATCGAACCAGCGTCCATCAATTTCACAGCCGACATTCCGATTTTTTTTATTAAGTTATGTGTTTTGATCAGCAAAGTGAACTAGGCAGTTCATTATCTGAACCTCGAAAAAAAATCACCATTCGGACCCGCTACAGTAGCCTCACTATTAATGCTTACTTTTCATCGTCTTCTTCTTCGTTGCTCCCGGAACCGGTGTTGGTAACCTGGTCCTGCATGCTGCCGTCTACAAGTCGATGCGAGTGAGCGACGTTCTCTATGACGACAGCTGCTGTTCCACTGGATACGCAGGAACCAAGGGCGGTGGCTGTCTTCTTGGCTGAACGCTGCTTTTTCGCTCTTTGACGGATTGCCTGCATGTGAAAAAGGTTATTACCGCCTGTGAGACACGATAGTGGTGAAGATATTACTGGTCTAACTACTGGTAAACTGGATTTTTTATTTTTGACGAATTCTTACGTTATAAATAAGCTTACGAGCGCCCATACTGAGGCATTATATGCGGGTGATAACCCACTAGGAATGGTGATATCCGGCCGGACGTGGCGCCTCATTGTAGTGTGAATTTTATCATATATAAGTATTAACTGTATTATTATTAGTTATTTTATTAATACGTATGGATCATTTGTAGTCTGCATAAATAAATGAATTGAATTGATTAAGGTCTTTATGAAAATTAGCAAAAGGTTGATTCGTTCCGAAAGTTCGTTATAAGAAGCTTATAATAGAAGCACGAAGGGATGAGGTGGACTAGCTGTTGTTGAGGCTTATTTAAAATATGTGATATTAAATAAAAAGGCTTTTCCTGTATGCTTCGATTAGAAAATTGCTAAGTACATTTAAAATATGACGAAATCGGATATTCGCAGCAACATTATGGCGGTTAGAGACAAAAGAGTTAGGTTAGATAAATAATTATTTATGTGCACAAGCTGAAGGGACGCCAGATGGCAATCGAACATCATTGCCTATAGATATTTGTGCTACAGGGAGCATTAACATACGTAGTCGGTCTTTTTATAACTCTCTGACACTCATTTTAAAGACTTCAAGGCATATACATACCTACAATGATATTATATGTTTATATGAGGTAGATGTCGCACAAGCGCGCGGAAACTGAGGCGGCAAAATTAAGTCAATTGTAGTAATTTTCATTACGACGCGTATTTCAAGCGCAAGTCTAAACATATAGCTATCCTTTTCTATATTATTTGTACCCTATTATCTGTCGCAGTAAGCATGTTTATGTCGTAAAGGAACAAAATCTGAGCACCGCGCAGTATGAATATACGTCATCTTTTGACATACCTAATATTAAACTGACAGTAACTGACATAGCCCAGCCGATGAAGAAATTGAAGTGACAGGGGTACATCTTTCGATAACTTGACCATGGGGTCGGAATCTGTCAAGCGGAGGCCACGGAGCGGCAACCACGGTGTACATAGACGTCCACTCAACAAGGTGGATTGATGAATAGGATGAGGCAGGCAAAAATCGTGCCGTGCCGTGGTGGTACCGGCCTAGAATAGTACTCCCCCATCTCTTCCCGCGGGTGCCGTAAGAGTCGGCTAAGGGATAACGTACCAGGAGGTGGGCAGCAGCGCCTTCTGAGGATCGGAATTCATACTGCGCTCGCCAACCCGCCTGCCAAGCGTGGCGAGTATTGGCAAATCCCCCCTATATGGGGGAGGCATACGTCCAACAGTGGACGCACATAGCTGAGAAAAGAAAAAAAAAAAAGGCAAAAATCCCTATGTGGGCTTAGGGCTTAAATAACAATGGTGATCATCATCTCAGCCATAGGACTGAGATGGTTGGACATATGCCTCCCCCATTGATTTGCACAAGGACCGGTTGGAAACCGCCTGCATCCAGCCCTTTCCAGCGATCTTATTCAGGTCGTCCACCTGGTCGGTGGCCGTCCTATACTACGCTTGCCAGTTCGTGGCCTCCATTCGAGAACTTTTCGACCCCAACGGCCATCAGTTCTTCAAGCTTTCTGCCCGGCCCACTGCCACTTCAACTATAATGATGATAACTTACCTTAAATATATTATAATACAGGAACATCATTATAATGCAGGGTATATAAAATGAGCCTAGTGATGAATATATCACATAGTCTGTATTGTTGAATAGGCACTGGTCTGGTCTTCTGTCCGGGGTGTTGTTCAGTCCAAGGACGACGGGAGACCCTATGGCCCCGGAGACGAGCCACGCCACTCCAATCATGGACCACACTCGGCCGTTGCTTTTGTGCTTGGCGTACTTTATAGGCTGAGTTACTGCTATGTACCTGTAAATAATATAACGATTATTATACTATATAATATATGTGTATATATTTATTGTTCAAATATTTACACTCCCCAGTTTCACACTATGGGCTATATTTTTTCTATCCTATATATTATATATTATTTAATTCATCTCCATAGGAGATTAATTAATATGGATTTTATGTGTAGCAGTTACGTACTACGTATGCGTAGCAGTTATTGGAATGCAACTCAAAAATCGCTTTCTCGATTTTGATGAAATTACAATGGGATCACACCGGGAAGCACCAGCTTTCATTTAAAAAAAGAATCGTCGAAATCGGTTCACCCAGTCGAAAGTTCTAAGGTAACAAACATAAAAAAACATACTGGGCCAAATGAGAACCTCCTCCTTTTTTGAAGTCAGTTAAAAATAAATAGTTTTGAAAAGCACCACAGTTTTCTCATGATAAAGGTCAATGAATGGATCCAAAGGTTTCCCGATCAATCGAAAAATATACCAGTGAAATATACTTAATTTTCATGTTCATAATGTGTGTGAATGTCCCATTGACATATAACACATAAAAAAGTTTAAAAGTAAATTGTATTTATCTCAAAAAAATAATTATTTAATTATAAGTATCTCTTTTAATACCCTATTTGTTCCGTTTGTTTACATCGTATATTTTAATATACCTACATACAATATTTATCAATTGAGGTATATAACTGAGGCATATTTGAAGCGTTAAGGTACATTACCTATGTATTGCATGTTATTTAATTTCTGTACATAGATAGATAACTATTTCAACGGAATGAGCAATATTTCGTTTCAATCGGTATCACGATTGATATCTATATAAATGATTGATATCGAAAATTATATTCAATGTATTTGTCATTATTGATGCGGGTAGGTCATTAGGACGTTCAAAATTAGCGTGTAATAATATTCAAACTTTTTTATTGGGTTTTAGCAAGCGTTTGACCACTATCTCATCATCACCTGATGTTAAGTGATGATGCGGTCTACAATGGAGCGATACTGCGCACGCTTGTCTAGAAGATACCGAGATTGTATTTTTAAAATACAAATGGAAACACAGATTAGCCAACGATTTTAATTCGTTAGCTGCACTAGGAATGTGAAAGCATAACGATATATTACGTTATTATATTATATATATTACGGTATTTATCTCTTCCTAGTTTCATCACATCACTCTATTATTACGCCATATTTGTTTCTTTTATAACTACGCAACGCCATTGACAATGACATTTGGGTGGTAAAAATTGGCATCTGCCTTTATTTTAGTTCCACCATATCAAACTAGATGGCGCGACTAAAAAGACGTTACGAGGCTGAATCGCGGTGACAAGATTCGCAGTGTAGCATTGGCCTTGCTTCGTAAGTTGTCGTACAGTCACTCTGGTTTCCCTTCAACACGAATAAATCTTTCGCCTTTTACTAAAGATTTCCGTGGAGGGGAACACTCAAATGAGTCTAATACCAGTTTTTGTATGCCCACTTCGGTAGGGCTAATAAAAGATATGTATATACAAAGATAACATCATCAATAGTAACTGCAAGATATTCTGTATCGGTGATAAGCTGTTAGCTGATAACCTGATCTTTGCCCTGGCTAGCAGGGAGACGTATGGTTTCTTTCGATGTACAATGTGCATATTTTTATGATCGTCTTAGTGTAAAATCGTACGAACTTACGAATACGAAGTAATTCAAGTATTAGAAATGATATTAGGAGAATGCAGTCAACAAAAATGTTGAAGATGGGTACATTACATAACACATAATTATTGCCAGAAAATTAACTTTTAAAATTTATTTTATTCATTTTGTTGTATATTTAATCATTATTACAGTAGCAGAAGTTCACGGTTTTTAAAAACTAAAATAATACCTACAGAATTTTACCAGTATTTATTGGACAGTGTAACTTTTAATTCGTTTTACCTCACTGACTTGAAAAACTGCTAAGAGCACAGTAGAGAGATTATAATTCACAGGAAATTAATAAACGTATGATTTCAAAAATAAAATGCCATAGGCCGTCTTACACCAACCGAGTTATCCGAGATTTCCGCTTGATTTCGGATCAAATAATTGCCTGCAAACTTGTGATTTAATCCCCAAACTAGGCGAAAATCTCGAATAATTTGATTAGTGCAAGATGGTGTCATAACCGTGGACGTTTGTGAGAATGAATGTATAGTCTTTCATGGCCAGAACGGCTGAACTGATCTGGATAAAATTTAGCACAGAAATAGACTATGGTCTAGAATAGCACATATTATGCTACATTTTAACTCGAAAATGCGTAGTGTGTATCATGAGTAGTTTCTGTACCTGAGGTCATGGGAAAACCGTGGTTTACTTGCGTGAAAACGCGTGACGTAGCTAGTTATTACTAGTATTATATTAGAGGCCAAGAATTCTTGAACGGATCCGACATTATAAATGCGAAATTGTGTGTATGTGTGTATCTTTGTTACTTCTTCACACCCAAATGGCTACACCGATTTCGGTGAAATTTAGTATGGAGATAGTTTAAGCCCTGGATTAACACATAGGCCTTTTTTATCCCGGAAAAAGTATAGTTCCCTTGGGATAATTGAGGTAGCGGGAAAACCGTAATCCACGCGGGTGAAACCGCGGGGCGCTACTAGTAATGTATACTTTTATTGTACTTGTCTACATATATTGCGTGCGATATATTTTTCTGCACCGAGACCATTTTTGGTCATAGTCGGCACTAATCTGGAGTCTGTTGTGACACCTGGTTATTTTAGGAATCCAGAACATCAGTAGTTCCTCAAACACAGCAGCTATACTTTGGGCGCCCCATGGGGTCATTAACAATCTTGCTTGTACTAATTGATGTGCCGTTAAAACAATTAGGTTTTCTACTTTTACTACATTTTATTTGTTTATTTTGTGGAGTCCCAAGTTCTCAACATACCTCCAGGTCTCCAAGTCGAGATAATACACTTTGTGAATCAAAATGCAAAGATATTGATCGCAATACAAAAGAAATTTTTCGTATTGTGGTTTGCGGTCTCGAGATTCCTGTCCAGATAAAGTTTAGGATATAATATTTTTTGGGATTTAGTATTCAGAGCTAGCTTGAATTTTGATGAGAGAATCTTTATAAATGTTGATGATTTGAAATCTTTATCAATGTTGGAATGAAGTAAAAAAATTAAGATTTAGAATTTGTAAAAGTTTCTGCATGATATACGAGTAGCTTATTATACCTATAATAGCATAGTATTGAGACATGACAAGCATATTAAGGAAAATATTTTGTATTTATGACATAATTATACAATTACATAATAAAGGAATTAACATTATTATCGGGATATTTACATTTTTTTTATTTGTTTCATTTGCTCGATATGTCGGTACAGTTGCATGCGCCATGTTTACGAGTAAACAGAAGTTTCTGCGGGTACGTGTTATTTTAGGGCGACAAATCTGTCTACCTCTTTGTTTCATGTTTGTTGCAAAAATAAAATGCATGGTAAATATCCCGATGATAATGACGTATTAGTGACCTTGTATAAAATACTTACCGTTATTATTAAGAAGGTATTTCAATGTGGTTTCTCTTATTTGTGTCAATTCTTTGACAATGCCGTGTTTTGTATTGTGTTGTATTTTTGTACTTAAACGCACTGAAATTTGCACACCTTCATGGATTGAAGCGATGATAGATCAGCAGTGGGAGCGTCGGCTGTCAGACTGATGGACGCTGGTTCGTTCCCCACAAACGACTTGAGCTTCCGGTCAAGATGATTCCGTTATCAAATTTCAACATGATGGTAGGGTATCGAGTACACAAGTACACAACCTACCGCTACCACCCTCACGTTTAAAAAATACGTGTGGCACTCGGGGACTGCCACGGTAAAGCTATTGCATAGCAATTTTTATCAACTTATGCAATTAATATATTAATAACTTATTCAGTAACCCGACACACCCAATGCCACCTAGAGGCGAGGTGGTGAACCAAACAGACAAGCGTGATATTTGAAAAAAAGTTTATAAAAGTTCTGCTATTCATCGATAGATGGCAAAACTAAAAAGTAGCTTTCGGTCGGAGTGGGGGGTGTTAGGTTATTTTCGTTACGGAACTTCTGGATTCGGTGTCCACGCTTAAGGCCCGCCATAGAAGCTATACAATAGCTTAAAACTGTCAACAAGCACATATCAGGCAGCATGGTCCTTGAGAGCCAGTACCTAAGCATTCTAAGTCTAGCGTGATTACATCTTTGACCGCATCGTCACTGGCCATCAAGTAGAGATAGTGATATACATATCTATACAGTATATTATATAAAAATACTATGGATACCTACTCAGTTTTTTGTAGCAAAGGTGCTATAATAATTTGATTGTAACGTTACATGTTTTTACAGATACAAATGTACTTACATAATGTATTGTATGTAATATGTATGTTATATGTTATATCCACTTACCTGTCTACAGATATTGCTACTAAGTTGAATATGCTGGATGTTGAGCAGGTGACGTCCATTGCGATGTAGCAGTCACACACTACAGCTGGAAGGCCCCAAACTCCATTAAACTGTTAAAATAATTACGATATAATTAGTTTTTATTTTAAATTCTCGTGAGTATGACACATATATATGATATCTCTCTCTCTCTTTCTCTTTCTATCTCTCAGCCATGGGGCGTCCACTGCTGGACATATGCCTCCCACATATAGGGGGAATTTGCCAATACTCGCCACGCTTGGCAGGCGGGTGGGTGAGTGCAGTTTGATTTGCAACTCTCAGAAGATGCTGCTGCCCACCGTCTGGTACGTAATCCCTTAGCCGATTCTTACGGCTTCCACGGGTAGAAATGGGGAACTACTTTTCTAAGCCGGTACCCCACGGCATTTATTTCAAAACTATTTCTACTATAACGTTTACTATAAATATTTTGTATGTATACTTTCAAACCTATATTTTCAATCGTATGTTGTGTGGGGGGCGTGGGAGGAGTGGGGCAATTTGGCTATGGACAACGGAACCACAGGGGAGAGAGGCTGACTAACTTCTTGGAGAAAGAGCTAGTAGGTACTTTTTATGAACTTTTTCTGTCAGAATCCGCCTCACAGGAAATGGATCTGGTTGAGTCCTAACGGGCCCACGAGAAATGAGATTGATTTCATCATTACCACCAAGAAACAATTATTCAATGATGTGTCTGCGGTCAACAGAGTGAAAATCGGTTGTGATCTCCGCATGGTACGAGGCACATTGAATTGATTCGATCGAGACATGAGCGGTGCTAGAGTCTCTCCAGCGGTGCCGTATTAACCATTGGATCATCTCAGCCATATGATATCAACATCTGGACATAGCTTTCGCCACTGATTTTCACAAGGACCGGTTGGAAGCGGCCCGCATACTTCTCTGCCTCCATTATAGATATATTTCATCGTAAATTCCACTCAGGTACATTACGGATAGAGAAGCTATCCTAAGCTAATTTCATGCTCCATTTTGGTAACAGTTTGAAATAAAGTCCGCTGCAGCGCTTGTAGACAATACTTAGTCGTCCAACTAGACGGTACAAACACAAAGCGCTAGAATGCTTTTAATTGTTAAATGTAACACAAATCAGCCGCAGCGCTAAGACAATAATTAGTCGCCTAACTAGACAGTACCAGCACGCAGCGCTAGGACGCTTTCTGTTCAACGACTACTTGACCAAATTTTTGTAGGTAGGTTCCTACTTAGCAAACACTATTAAAATTTAAATTTTGTTGCATAACTTATTATAAGTTCTATAAATTAAATATTAATTAAAGGATTTCTAATTTTTCATCTATTCTACACAACAATAAAATGACATATATTATTGACTAGTAGTGCCCCGCGGTTTCACCTGCGTGGATTACGGTTTTCCTGCTACCTAAATTATCCCACGGGAACTATACTTTTTCCGGGATAAAAGTAGCCTTTATGTTAGTAAACACGACTCGTCGCGACGGGCGTTGGATAGTTGCGGTACGCTGTACCGCAACTCGTGGCGCCAAACTAAGATATACGTTGTCACGTCTATTCATAGTAATTGTACCTCAGTGGGAAATTCACGATTTGACAAAATCATGGCGGCGCCATCGGAAAACACTTTGCATCCGATATATGAACGCGACGTGATCAGGGTTACCACTTTGGCACAATATTAGTTAGATATTCCCGCGTTACAATAACTTTCCGCTTTTTATGTCGCTTGTGCGATTTGTATGGTTCTATTCGATTCTCTTACGACAGGTAATTTTGTTTCAATGTTATATTTATCTTTTTTTTTGGTGTTGCAGTATTATTTAAGTTTTTTAATACCATGTAGGTATTCTGTACAAAATGAGAAAAGGGTGGGAATTCCGAGCAGAGTTAAGTAATTCCCACTCTTTTTGATACGGGTGATACGATACATACATTTTTTTTACTGACTCATGCCTACCGCTGAAAGAACTTGATTTCTTGTGTCATTATCTAAACATTATGACGTTTAGTATATAGGCAGCCAAATAAGTGTACAAGCGCGACGCCATTTTCCCGCAGAAAGGGGAAAAAAGTCTATAAGCTGTGCTGAGTCAAAATAAATAAAAAAAACAATTTTGTGAATACAATGATAACGAAATGGGAAACAAACACACATGGGAACCCTAAGTGGGACACATTTTAATATAAACAATCAAAGTGGAGTGCGGTGCTTCTGTTGTGATTAAATTTTGGACGGGTATAAATACCTACATTATTTCTGACAGAATCATGGGGGTAGTTGGAAAAGTCGATAAATTCTACGTTTGAAAGAGAAACGTACAATTGGTCGACTTTTTAAAGTAAGGTAACATTATAGTCGGTATCATGATAGTTCAAAAGTAACTGATATAAAAATCTTGTGCTCATGGTACCGACTTCGATAAGTTATTTCACACTTTTGAGTGTTGAAGACGGTTCCATTTTTTGGTAATTATTTTTTTTAATTCTTTTTGGGACCTTTGTTACTGATAGGATGAATTGTCATTGTGGTGTAGGTATGTTCATCGATGTCTTCACCCGCTACTATAATATCGTCTAGGTATAAGCACGCATTGTTCAGTTTTCAGTTTTCTTCAAGTTCACGAAATATCGTGACAACTTTATCTATAGCTAACCGCCTTGTTATAAAATGATCGAATAATATTGTTATTAATAAATGTTAATTTGTACTTTATCATAGCGGTATAAAAACAATCTCATTAATTAAAATTAATAAAGTTTGATTGAAGTATGGCAACACTACTATTTCTAACCGACTTCAAAAAAAGGAGATGGTTCTAAATTCGACCCGTACGTTTTATTTATTTTTATGTTTGTTACCTCATAACTTTCGTCTGGGTGAACCGATTTTGATCGTTTTTTTTTATTTGAAAGCTGGTGCTTTCCGTATGGTCCCATATTAATTTAATTAAAATCGATCTAGTGGTTTTTGACTTTAACAAGTTATTTCACACTTTTGAGTGTTGCAGTCGGTTCCATTTTTTGGTAAAATAAATTACTGTAGTCTGTATTACACGTGTTTGCAATAAATGACATTTGACTTAATATTTTAGTACACCTGTATCTGTAGTTATTCTTCCTATGTAATTCAATATGTATACAAGATGTTGGTCACAATAAATAATTGCCAATCCATGGTTCCAACTACTTGAAACCATGCATTTGGTATCAAGTCATAGGTTTGATAATCTCCTAAAAACATTTTTAGGATGTTTCAAAAAACTAGTTTAGCAGTCTATTCGCTCCTTTAATAAGTAAAAAATATCCAAAAGTAAGAAGGCACAAGAAAACTATGATTTATGTAAAAGAAGCTCTGTATTTTTATTTCTCCTTCACGCTTCGTTTGTGCTGTATAAACTGTTGCCCGACTGAGTGCCGGCTTTAGTTGTGTTCAGCAAGGCCTTTCGATCCCTTATTTTGCATAATAGAGTACGTCAATATTGTGGGCCCTCTTATCCAGTTTAAAGATACCGGATAAATATGTTTGCATACTGATTTATTGAAAGACAGACAATACATTTACTTCATGCATGGGAAGGATGAACATTACATACACATAAAGAATTACAAATTATAAAACAAAGATATAAAAGAAAAATTGTTATCCGTTCCTATTTCTTCCTCTGTGAACATATTTACATATAATAATTTTTAACATATTATTATAAGCTACTTGAGAGGAGAACAACCTAATGCCGACGATAGCACCTAGTTAGTTTGAGTAAATGATACTTTTTTGTTACCTCCATTAAACTTTTATTATGTTTTATTAAGTTAAAATTAACAGCAAAAAAGGCTTATTTTTTTATAAGCTATTTGTTGAAGTTAGTAATGCAGCTAGCTTTTTGCGTCTTTCTTATTTTGCGTATTTCTTTTCTAGAAAATGTTGAAGATTTTTTTTGTAACATTTTCAAAATTTCTTGAAAATAAAGAGAAATACTACTAGCCGATTATTGTGATTTTATTATGGGATTAATCTGAAAGTACATTAAAACCACAATAGATGCCTACAATCGAGTTTGGAACCTTTTTACTTTTGGAAGTCAGTTGAAAAGATATAGCGTTCACTCTGAAACTTATAATTATTTAAAGACGATTTTGCTAATTAGGTAGCATGTGCCATCTGCCAGGGCTCTTGGGTATGTGTTAAGAAGGTAACTAGTTTTAGAACGCTTTAATAGGTTAGCTAAAGAAACGTTTTAATAGGTTAAGACAGCTCGAAGAACTGGGAAGTTCGACGAGCTGTCGATTTTCAAAATCAAAAGCCAATCGCTATGCTTGTATTCGTCTCGTATTGGCCGTGCATTTAATGCCTTTGCCCATTGTACTGCGTGCCTATCTTTGCAAACGTCAAATATTTCTAATAAAGAAATAAGTCATATAGGTACTACAGTAGCTAGTGGATTGCTCAAATGTTTTTGTAGTAGTTTATTAGTAGCATTGTAATTATTAGTATTTTATTTAGATAAAGTCATCGGCCGGTTTTAAAAAAAAGGTACAATCTCGAAATCCTTCCTGCATAATGCATGGGATGCCTGATTTCAATGTTTGGACGGGGTTTGTATATGAGCTAGCACTCGGGCTAAAGCACTTGCATTCATAATTATAGAAGAGGCTAAAAAATAAATAATAGATATTTCGTAAACTCTAAGGCTTTCACGGCCGGCGTTGCATGTTGTATGAATTGCTTTCGGGCTGTTTGGCCGTGGTCTAAGTGAAACTTGTGTTCCAGACGTTTTGTCGATCACTGCGGTCGACATCTTCAGTGGTTCAAGTCCGAGCGACGACAAGAGTGTAGAACTCTCCTTCGCGGCGTCTTCTCTGATACTGAATATCTGATCTGATACAGCCCGGAAGCAATACAGACAACACAAATAGATATTTCATTAAACATCACATATTCACCATTCATACTCCATGACACGACTGCCACTGGAAGCACAAGTCAAAGAATATTACATCAAAACAAACATGGCTGTTGGTAAAATAAAAAGGGCAGAAAATTTTCACTCTGTTACTCAACTGTGTCAAAATGTAACACCCTGTAGGATACATTTAAACGCTGTTAAATGGATAGAGACATCGATTGATGGAGATAGTTCTTAGTTATTACGACAGGGTTGTGCGGTTAGGCATACGAAGCGTATTTTAATGAGGGTTTTACTAATAAACACCGCGTGTTCCCAGCTCTTTGTGGGGGGTTAACGAAATTAGTTTGGAGTAGGGTAGGGTATATGTTTGGGTAATAAGCATTTCAAACCATTATAATTGCAACCAATAATGTATTGGTGCTTATTTATTTGTAACTATAGGTACCCTATACTAATATTATAAAGCTTAATATTTTGTTTGTTTGGTTGACCGCACTAACCTCAGTAACTACTGGCTGGAATTGAAAAAAATATTTTCTTGATGAATAGTTCATCTAACCCTGCAATACAGAATATTTTGTATCCCGAAGAAAACTATTGTTCCCATGGGATAAATGAGGTACCGGGAAACCGTAGTCCACGCGGGTAAAGCCGTAAACCACTCGGGGATTTACAACAATGTTGTGAAGAAACAATCATTTTCACAAAAAAGTGTCAACAAACGGAACGAAGGTCTACAGTAGGAACCAAAGCACGAAAACGCTTGGTATATAATGGACACCCCGTCAGACATCCAAGTTGTGATCGCAGAGTACGTTGCTTAGCCCAGTTAAAGCGTTAAGACCGTACAGGCAAGTACCGCCACTTTAGCGCTTCAAGTGAAAAAAAAAACATACCACGGCTTAGTACTTTCACTAATAAATAAATCTATAAATTTATCTCTCTCCACTTGGTACGAGCCATTTCCAAGTCAAGGGTTGAACTTGTCGGAAGCTGCCGGAAAGATAGCAGATAAGGTCTCCGTGACTAAACTGTAGATACTTGAAGGGATGTGACAGTCACGATATTCAGTCGCTATAGAAGTTCTGAATGAATACTAATTTCATATTTTATGTTTAGGTATAATGGTTAAAACTTCTTCTCCTCTCTCAGCCATGGGGCGTCACATATAATGTTATAATATGTTATTATATATGTTATAATACCACATATATATATAACTGGCCGGTTGGCTCTGTTGGTAGCACTGTGCCTTCTGAGCCGCTGGTCCCGGGTTCGATTCCCGGACAGGTCAAACATTTGTGAGTATGAACATGTCTGTTTGACCTGTGTCTGGGTTTTTATATGTACAAAAGTAGTTTATGCCTGTACTCTAATATTAATGATCCTTACGATGTTACTCTAATTTTACAATACGAAATTTAGTACGAAATTTATTAACTTCAAAAACGTACTTAGTGTTTTATCGTGTTGTATGTGTTTTGCTTTCAGTAGTTTTAGTTCTGCTAGTCAGCTACTACTGAAGTCTCAACTAGCTGAAGTCTCAACGCAATTTCAGCAGGCAGGTTTACCTACAAAGGCTAACATAGATAATCTGAGCGCAAACAGCACCAAAATGCCTAGGGTCTGGAATGTGAGCACGTTTCCCTATTCTGTGTTACTGGTAAGTCGCAGCCGGATTTATGTCAGAAACGACTGGAATTTGGCACTGACCTTTGAGGTACATTTTAGTAAAAGAGAATTTTCTCAGTTCGGAAAAACAAGCTTTTACGACAAACAGGCGGCTAGTTGTGGTCGTAATCCAGCGTCACACTACGAGACTAACTATGTCGGAAGCCTTTGACGCATCAATCTGATACCGCGGCGACCGAAGTCACACAGAAACCAGATACTTATTTTGTGTTCTAGTCTAGAGTATAACACGTATCAATGATGATATTAAAACTGACGTGGTTTTGACACATTATGAATTTTTAAAACACGGGAATTACGCACGTCAGAGGGTTCCGACTATAATTTCAACCACATTCTAACAATGATAAATACGTTTTTTAACTACTTATTTGAATCATGTGACAGAACTTTGAAAATTAGTCCAGTCCAAATTTCAAACATTCATACAACTACATACCTACTACTCATACTTTTCAATGTTTCTGTTTTTTCGTAACGTTAATTTGGCTCTTTGTGCTCAAATCAACAATACTTTTCTGCCTATGACACTGCCTAAATGCAAAGACCAAACGTGACTTCGTTTGTGTCTGTAAGCTGTAATACTTTTTTTAAATAACATTATACACCACAGACTCCAGGGTCCATGCGATTTTGTAACATAGAGGTTATCTCATTATTCGGAAATTAATATAAAACAATAAAATATACACAAAGGGACACATATAGGATGGGCGAAGCAGAAGAGACTGCATGGGCAAGTCTGAAACTATAAGACATACCAACCCACGCCTAGCATACAACATGCTATAATGCAATAAAACATAATGATACGATATCAACCTTAATATTTGTCTATCAGTCCTATTAATAGTTCATGCAATTAAAAGTAGATGGCGCTAAGCACAACATCCCCTCAGCTGATGTTAAAGGAAGGAAGAAAATCGGACACTAGTGGAGTGGCTGCTATAGCTTAGATGGACAAAGCGACAGGACGGAAAAAATTCGGCTGCTAGTGGGATTTGACCCACGATTTGAACCCACGCCGGGTGCAAATCCCACTAGCAGCCGAATTTTTTCCTTCAAATAATTTGAACGTAAGTTCCGCCTAGCATGTTAGTAATGCAATAAAACTTAATACTCATATCAAGATCCTTTTTAGAAAGCATCGATTTTCTATTACAATGAAAAAAATGCATTGTATTTCTGTACCCATTAAAAATTGTTCCTATAATTGCTTGTAGTCGTACAAATATGTAAATTTCTCTTAGGTATCCTGTAATGTCGACATTATGATTTCATTGGGATTTAGTTTCACAACTGGTTCCACCCCCAAGTTGTCAAACTAAATCCCAATGGCATATGGTGGTATGTGCAGATTACAACAACAACAATCTTCTCTATTATGATTAATGATTTTAATTAATTTTATCAATATCAATGAAATTAAACTTTACTTGAACTGACTAGATAAGGGGCTAGTTTGCCAGTCTGAATATAATAATATTTTGTGAGATTGCACAGGTGAAGCCAAATTACTACAACTGTTATGTGTGTAGGATTAATATGTCAGGCAGAAACCCTTGCGACATTAACGATATTACAATCGTGTCCACAAAGGTCTAACTTGCAAGGGTTATATTATAACATTACGCATATAAATATGAACTGAAAATTAGTAGGTATATTTATGTAGCATATGATATTTATATAATCCTATCCTATTAAGATTATAAATGCGACAGTTTGTGTGTATGTGTGTGTGTTTGTTACTTCTTCACGCTCAAACGGCTTCACCGATTTCGATGAAATTTGCTATGGAGATAGTTTAATCCCTAGATTAACACATAGGCTACTTTTATCCCGGAAAAAATATAGTTAAAAAAAAGTCATAAAACAGATATTCACAAGAACATTATGAATATATAACACGGAAATTATTCAGGTAGTAAGTCAGAGGCTTTCGACTATAGTTTCGACCAATATCGGTGGAATTTTTCAAGGAGAGTATGGAGTTCCGGTCGCGGTTCGCCCAGTACTAGTGATAAAAAAATTAGTGTTTGAAGTTAGCAAGCAAAACTAATTTAATACTTTATAAAAACTCACGCCTTTATTTCTCACATCCCGTTGTAATTTCTGTAATTTTATTATCTCTTATGTTTTATGCACAGTCAAGTGTATAAAATAAAAAAAACAATAAATTAAATATAATTTTTAGTTAAAGATCGTCACTCAGTCAAATAGATCTCCTTACACCGTCAAAAGTCGATTACCAAAAGTGCCCATTATGACTTTATATGTACCACATTTATTTATATCGGTAGGTATAGCGTGACGCGCGTAGTCCATGGCACGATCGGCAATTGTTTCGGTCTGATTAGCCAGCAATTTATCAAAATTGGAACACTCGACAACTTTGTCAACAAACTTTCAATAATCTAACTATTCTATACTGTAATAAACCTAGAAAATAGTTGTCAAACGGGATCTTTACCATGTATTGTTGATGTATGTTTAACGTGACCATTATTTTTTTTGCCAGTGCGGGACATTTGCAGAATTATATATTTAAAAAAAAGTTATTAGTGTTTTACAAGATTTTTATTATAAAAGACAGAATAACACAAATTAATCAAAGGACTAAACACAAAATACCTAGTTAAATAAGCACGACTTTCTAAACCCCATTAGTGGCGTGAATTTATTTCCCCCAAAGTTGCAGTTCGTGTTCTCTCTTCGAGCGGGAAAAATACATTTTAAATAATCTTTTGAACTGTTTGCAAAAGCGGGACTATGTCGACCTCGCTGGGGACACCGGGACAGTCTGCCAGAAAGCGGGACTGTCCCGCTCAAAGTGGGACGTATGGTCACTTTATGTATGTTCCGTGTATTGTTGATGTATAGGTATGTGATAGGTGATGTATTGTTGTGTGAAATACCTAGAGATAAAAAGATCAACAATATACACGGTTAATATCCCATTTCTACAGTCAACGCTTATGTTAGTCACTTGGACAGTTTAAAAACATATAGCTAAAAAACCTGTAAAGGCTAAATAGGCTGTACGGTAAGTAAGTATTGAGGTAATACATCTTTATGGGATGTGAAACCAAATAAAATATAGGGTATGCCAGCGAATCTGCCAACATCTGATTGGTAATAAATGCCTAGGAGACACTTGCCTACGAACTACGGTCCTGAACCAGTGGCAACAAAGTCAATAAAAATACATAACCACTATCTAGTATAATCCTAGCAATTGAACGTGGCAATGCTGCCGGCATTCTGGGCAGTTTTTCTTACACGGTTGGTCTTTTAAATTAAGTTTAAGTATTAATTATTTTTAGGTTTTGGTTTTATTATTTATTTAAGTTATTAGTCTAGTGTTAACTATGTTTATTAAATAATTGCCGTGGTGGTACCGGCTTAGAATAGTACTCCCCCATCTCTTCCCGCGGGTGCCGTAAGAGTCGGCTAAGGGATCACGTACCAGAAGGTGGGCAGCAGCGCCTTCTGAGGATCAGAAATCATACTGCGCTCGCCAACCCGCCTGCCAAGCGTGGCGAGTAATGGCAAATCCCCCCTATATGGGGGAGGCACATGTCCAGCAGTGGACGTCCTATGGCTGAACAGATTAAATAATCCATAAAAATAATAATTTAGTACACAGTTATATATTTTTCTACAAAATACGCATTTTGTTTAAAATAGATTGAACTATGTTAAACTCAAAGAATTGGGACTGCTAGGGGAGAAGTGGGAAACATTGTTTCGGAATTATTCCCTCACATGACTAACTTCTGCCATATTTGGGAATTTAACAAGTTACTGGTTGATTGGGTAAGGCCGGTGGTCACTAGAGGTCTGTCAGAATAAATTAACGGAGATGTTGACATAACATAGTCTGGTAACATCTGGTAACATGAAATTCAATTATATTTTGTTCATGCTACATATATTTTGTAAATTAAAGTAGAGTTTTGTGTTCGACATTGTACTTTTTAGAAATAAATATTAATTGATTTATTGATAGAAGTTGATTCAGCCGTTCATCATTCAAATTAAGAGCAAGATGCTAGGGTGTTTTTTAGAACCTCCATGGCCGGCTACCACCCTCAAGTTTTATATACTATTTACAAACACGCATTGTGTTCAGGCAGCAATTTTAAGAGCTATATATTCAAGGCTTAGCGTGATTCACTTTCGATCACATCGTCACTGTCCATTAAATAATATAAATAATAAATAAAACGTTTACTAACTTTAAAGTTTTACAGGTGTACATTATATTTGACCGCTACGTCAGATAGTGGTCAAAACGATATGAAGTACAAAATAGAAACTAAAAAATATCATAACAATATTATATATATAATAACATAAAAACATATAAATAATTTAAAAATCATCTTTTCTGTAAGATTTTAAGTTAATTCTGTGATCTGCCTGCAGCATTTTGTAAAGCGACTTCCAGTGGAGCTTAAAAACTTGGATCCTAGCCATACGCTGACCGGCAAGTTCAGAATTATGCAGTTACATAAGCTGATAGCTGTACTTAGTAAGTAATCTCAAGCGCTATTAGTTCCTCAAGTATGTTCCATACGAGATACGGGTATTCAGCTAGAACTTAATCCTGACTCGAGGATGCTCAACTTATCGACAATATTAATGTACACAGTAGTTTGCAACTAGCAGGCGGAGATTGAGATGTCGTAGAGATATTTGTGTTTGTATTTCCCGCTCAAGCTGGGACTTTTTTTAAAACGGACTTTTTTATTTCTTATTATTTTGTGTACACCATTATAGCGTTATGATATGTGATGGATGTGCAGGGTAAGTAGAATGGAGAAGATAAGGAATGAGCATATCAGAGGAAGCTTGAAAGTGGCCCCAGTGAAAGAAAAGTGGAAAGGCAATAGACTGGTTTAGTATGAGTATGTCATGAGGAGGGATGATAAACATATTACAAAAAGAGTAACGAGCATAAATGTGGATGGATATAGAGGTAGAGGAAGGCCGAAGAAACTATGGGTGGTCTGCGTGAAGAATGATACTTATGAAAAGTGTAAGCACTTCGATGATGGTGTGCCGACCCTGCCTGGATAAAGAAATATAAAGAGCAAAAAGAAGATTTCTCTTTTTCACACGCTAGCTAAATATTGTGATGTTTATATCTTCGTTTATTCGTAAAGAACTTCAAATGGCAAGTCTATCGATAGAAACACCTGTGAATCGTCAAATAAAATGAAATAGGACCTATCTATAGTTAAATTAACCATTTATATCGCAGCAATAATTTGAGTGTGAAAAAATATGTTGATTCTGGAACTACTCACCATTTTTTTTAAAATCGATAACAGGCAAGCGTTCGCCCACGATCTCACTTGATGGAATAATGCGGTCAACGATGGAACACGCCCGCCCAGAAGATATCTATTCACTCGTGACTTGCAGACACCCAGATTGTATCTATGTACATTGTCAGATTTAAAACTTATACTGAAGTTAAAAATAAAATGTTAGTCATATTCAACTTACCAAATAATAAACTCCAAATGGCATCACCACCACCGCCACCAATAGGTCAGCAACAGCCAAACTAACTATAAAATAATTCGTAGCTGTCTGCAAACTTCGTTCCCTCGCCACACTCATTATAACCAGCACGTTACCGAATAACGTTAATAACGGAAACACTAATAACGATAGCGCCCAGAAGTTATAACTATTCACATCACTACACGTTCCGTTCTCCACTGAACAGTTTGAAAACGTTCCAAATATGAACGAATCATTGAAGTCTAACAGTTTAAAGTTGGTACCGTTCAATCGTTCTTCTAGTTCGAATGTCGAATTTTGATCGGGTGGTCTTAATGGGAAAGCAGTTATTTTAGTCACGTTCTGGCATCCATTGTTTGGGCAAAGGTTTTGTTTGGGCGTATCCATGTTATACCCTATTTTTGTCAGATTCCCATCGCGACTCATTGTTTTCTGTGCATCCGTTTGTTTGCATAATCAGTTTAATTACGGTACGCGTTGATTGGAACGTCGACCCCTTCTAATCTTTCTCTCGTTGGTTCATTTTATTTCATTCATGTGTACCTGAAACAAATAAATTTATTTTAATAGTATCCGTCTTTAGTGATAGAATATACATTATTGAAATACAGTATTGAAATATACATTTATTTAAATTGATTTTTTGATATTTTGAAGCATCTACAAATTTATGTTTATATTATTCTGTAAATTTGCAAACGCGTTTCAATTCATAAAAAAGAAGAAATACCAAGATGTATTATTTAACACATTGCTTTACCTAGTGATGTCGAAAGACACACGGGCAACTCATTCGAACAACGTTTAGTACAACTAAGTTTGCGTGCTACACCTTAGCCCACGTCGTCACTTAATATCAGGTGAGACAGCGATCAAACACAAGCTTATAAACCTCTAAAAAAGTATCATTCTTGATTAGTCGATTGTAATCGGTCCAGGGGCATATTGAAATAATAGTTTTCTAAGAATTTATTTGTTAGCCATGGCCATATGGTCAGAATCGTTATTCTTTGTTTATTTTTAAAATTAAAAACATACTTCAACTACATAGCTCAGAAATAATTTCAATATTTTATCAAAATAAAATGAAGTACTCAATATTGGAAAGACCAATGGGAAAGTATATACATAAATAACTTATCGATTATTTAACAAATTGAGAAGGAACTTAACAAAAATACAAAATTATAAAAAAAAAGTGCCGTGGTGGTACCGGCCTAGAATAATACTCCCCCATCTCTTCCCACGGGTAAGAAAAGAGAGAAGCCTGCAAAAAAATATTTTTGCATGCCACTTTCATAAAAATAACTTACTCGGAACCAACGATCTTAGTTCGTTGCACGGAACTCAATAAGTAAAATTGAAACTGAGAAAATCCTCCCCTTTTTGAAAGTAAGTAGAACATAATGGTAACATTTTTTTCGAAGTCAAATAATGTAATAAGTCACCTTAAATTGTTTATCCAATTTAAGAGTTCATTTTGTAAAAGTGACAGATGTCACCTGTCATTCTCAGAGATGAAACCGCTTCCAACATTTTCTCGGAAACAAATTATTTCGCGTAACGAGAAGCGTGCGTATCCATATTCAGTATTTTATAAGAACGTTATTTTTTAAATCAATCGAGACCTTGAAAACAAAAAAAAAAGAAATGTTTAGTTCATTATATTAACAAAATATTAATGAGCGGTTTATCTTATCTTTCATAGGATTATAATACTAACTATTCATTACATTAATTAGTGTTTATTACTTTTCAGTTAATTTATGAACTATCTTCAAAATTTTAAATTTATCTACGATTTTTCTTATAGTCTGAGTTTTTTTTATTACTTCATTAGACATATGATTCTTCTATTATGTGTTTATATCTTTTGGCATTCTCTATACCCTTAGACTGATCTTGATAATCTTTTGTGTGTTATTTAGTTGAACGTGGTTTAGATTCACCATTGAACCCCGTGGAATAACTTCTGCTACTACCTCTATTTTAATATTTTTTTATATATTTTATATTATTTTCTTCTTCTTCTTCTAATAGGATATTACTCAAAACTAATTTCAGATGGCGTCGCTGTGTCTTTTTTTACCTAAAGTAAAAAATATATACATTTTTTTAGCTTAGGTAATAGCAATACATTCTTGTTTACCTTTAATAGCCATGTTTGTGATATAATATTTTTTTTCAATTTGGCTGGAGTTATTCAAACGTACGTTTACTTTGCATTTCGCATACGCCCTAAAAGCGTATAATGTAAGAAATAAATGAAAGACATTCATTTCTTGTGCCGGCAATCTGCTTTCGTATAATACACACATATTATTTCATGGGAATATGTCCGGTAAATCGCTGCCAGCAATTTCTTTATGGGGCTTTTGAAATAATATTCTTAAGAGTAACCATGACTCGTAATTTTTTTATTATACCAAAGTGGAATGTCACTTTGCTGATTTAGTGGCTTAGTGGTGGTTCAGAAGGTGCTACTGAGCACCTTTTATAGTAAAAAAAATATATCTAGCTGTGGCTAGTGTAATGTGGTTAAAATACTGCTCATAGAGAAGACATGAACAAAGTGTCTCCCCCTTAAATAAAGACAAAAAGAAAAGTTTTAATGGACACATTCTTAGTACAATACATTTAGCAAGTAAAGTTAGACTTAAATTACTTAATCGCTTTTTTAGGCTACATTGTAATATATTTATAGGATGCATTTGTATGCGTACTATACTAGAAAAAAAAATCCTTTGCAGTATATAACTGACTAACTATCAAGTAACTAAACTGAAATAAACAAAAATATACTAAGTATACAAATTTGCATAATAAATAAAAATAAAAATGCCTGTATTTCGTGCAGAATTTTAGAGTTAGAAATTTTATTTTTATTTTTATTGGGAATAGGCAAGCGTTTGACCACTATCTCTTCTGATGTTAAGTGATGATGCGGTCTACGGTATTAAATAGGTATTTTGATGATTTTATAGGCAGTTAAATTAAGATTAGTAAAATAAACAATGGTAAAATATTCTGTACAAAAGCTCTCATTCAGGTAAAGGTCTCCTTCAAAGTAGAAGTCTTCTCGGGAATTCGTTAATTTTATCAAATTTGATCCCGCTACCTTTGTCTTTTATTTCATCTTCCCATCTTCTGCGGGATCACCATTTCCTTCTTTTATCTTTTATAATTTTACATATATCTTATACATATTAGTCTGACAATCCGCTACAATTGAGAACATATAGGTGCAAAATGGCTATTATCTTGCGCAAATCGGGGACTTTGCCTACTGATAGCGGATTATCCTACTAATATCATAAACGCGAAAGTTTGTATGGATTTATGGATGTTTGTTACTCTTTCACGCTCAAATGGCTGGACGGGTTCGGATGAAATTTGGTATGTAGACTGTTACTAATTGTTACTTCATGTCCCGGAACACTTAGACTACTTTTCATTATCATCATGCGGGCAAATCCGCGAGGAGCAGCTAGTAATAAACTATTTTTTTACGCTATTAGTCTACATTACATTTAAAGAAAAAAATCTTTAAATTTGCGGTATTTTTACATAAAAAAATCATAACTGAGCTATGCTAATGCAAAAAAGTTAATTATGTCCATTTTACCCGATGTTAAGGACGGGGTGAGGTCCGAAGCCTTTATGGACAACAAACCAAAATTGGAGCCATGTGTAAGCAATTTCATGCAAGCGAGTAAGTGACCCGTTTAATTTATTGCTTTTTACTTTTTCTACTTTTATGATAATATACAACATGTATCATATTATTTTTACATTTGTATATTTTATGCCTATATATTTATTATATCAAGATGTTGTACGCCAGAGAAAAACTTTGTATTTGTTGTGGCACATAATATTACTAGTTTCAGACTCAGATTCTGCTATGATAGCTCAGCGGTGGGCCGTGCGAGCGTCGGCTGTCAAACTGACGGACGGTGAAGGTAACACCGTTATCAAATTACTAGCATGGCGGTAGGGCACTTTCGAGTACCCGCCTGGCCAGCTACTACCCTCCAGTTGGAAATACTGTCACACATCATAATGTGTTCAGGCAGCAACTCTTGAGAGCCAGTAAGCATTCTAGGCCTAACCAGATAACATGTTATTTTAGGTTTTATCAAAAATTACCCGCAATGTTAATAAAAACAGCCAATTTTAACATTTTTATTGATAAGTGTTGTTCTAATTTGGACTTTGTCCTAACCATTCAAGAACTATATTATATCCTACGATTTTAGTTTAGTTAAGTTGAATAAAATAATCACTACCATTGAGTAAGAATGGTGACGTAGTTTAAAGTACCAATTTTCAGTAATTAGGGGAAGGGTAGTTTCAGTATTTTCTTGATGATTATGGTAAGTAAGTACTGCTTTGATATCTATAATATAATTATGGCATCAATATTATTGGTGAGCTTATTTAAATAAAAAAAATAAGTTTAACGATCCGTTACATAAATGATGAAGTTCTGAAGTTACACACATCAAAATTTAAAAAAAAAACAATTGACAGCCGACCTTTATTTGGTAGTTGGTTAAAAAGGGAATCCGAAATTCCTATGGAATCTAAGAATAAATGTACAAGTATCTACCGAAACTAATTTAAAAATACTCTGGATACGAAATTCAAATCGGAACTCTCGATAAGATCAACGTCTTGAATTTACTTCAAAGCAAAATTTCTCAAATCCCGATAGGTGCTTATATTAAGATTGGTTGTGAATTGCAAAATGTTGGATTTGCTGATTGAAGCTATAATACGCATCCCAGCATATTTACGTAAGCCTACATTTGCTAGCTGATTTAAATCCTGATATTGATGATGAAACGTGGTTTCTATATTTATGGTCGCATGATTAAACTCAAAAAGCTATGGAGTTTTTATCTCAAATAATCCAAGACTTTTTCATGCACAAGCAAAATGTTTGATCTAAATTTGTCTAAATTACCATTTGTGTTTAATTTCTTACGTTTATTAATAATAAATGTATCATATTGTGGCGACATAAATATAAAAGCTCCCTAAGAGCTAGTGAGCATTCTAGGTCTAGCATGATAACATCTTCGACCACATCTTCACTGACCATCGAGTGAGATAGTGGTCAGTCTATTCAGTATTCAGTATTAAAAAAAATCTGTTTCATGGCTGTAAACATATTTAACTAATTTGTGTATCTTTCTATTGTTCCCTATTTTAAAAACCTAAGGCGATGATACATGTTACTAAATCTGTAAGTGCACCGCGAACCGAAAAAGTTTGGGAGCCACTCTTTGCTTTCCGAGAAGAAGGATATAGAATCGGTATATATGGAAATTGTAAGAATAAGCTGTAGAAATATCGCAAGTAATTAGTGCTTTAACGACACAGAGAAGGCATTTTAATTGGGTCAAATTGTAACAACATAACCAATTAGCTGCTGTAACATATTCACATAATAGAGTTAAAACATTTCGAAGAGCGCAAATACAATTTCAGGTAGATTTAGCGACGCGTAAGAGTGCCGAAAGTACATTTTAGATCAAGGATTTCCTTGATATATTTTATTTATAATAGTGAGATTAAATAAGAGAATTTCCAGAGAAGGTCGGAACAATCTTAATCTCAAATATGTACATAATCTGATTGTTCATGTAATTACACAAATGGAGAAAGTAGACGTTTAGGAAAGTTGTAAATTTTAATGAGGGTAGACTGGCATATAGACGTGTATAACGTTAAATAATTTGTAATTGGTTGATTTCGTAATTCATAACAGTGCCAGAGGTATAATTATAATGATACATAATATAAATATAGATCAAAAATATATATAAGATTTCCACGTAATCTTTTGTTGTTTAACACATTATAAGCGAATAGCATACAAGTTTTTTTTCTGGGATTTTTGTAATTGTGATTGCTCAGGGTAGCTCCCTAGAAATAGTTCACCTTGTACTTGTTTTTTTGTGACTTCGTGTCCGTATGATTAGCACCATTCAATATCCATTAACCATAGAATCAAATGTAATTATAATAATTTATAGTCTTGAAAAAAAAAAACTTAAATTATTTCTAAGATTTTTGCAATAATCATACATTGATATTAACTGTTAGTCTCGTTTAGCTGTTTTATTCATAATAAAAAGAATCATAATAATATACACGGACAGGATTTTTATTGCAATATTCATAATAATTGTTGATTTGATATTTTGTAAAATTTCTACTGCCGCCGCCCAGTGACGTGATCTCAGCTGGCTATTCCGCACCACTCTCCACCCGCTCATTCAGACCGTGACCACTTCAACGTGGGATCAACTTAATGACGTTAACACCTAGTCAATGATTGGGACAAAAATCTTATGAATAAATGTGATTTGATTTTGACAACAGACTTGAGGTACATATTTAATCTTTTTTCGACTTTTTAATACTTAATAAATATATATAATATATTATATATATAATAATACTAACCTAACCTAACTACTTAACTTTTTGAAAACTCTTCTCTTTTCAACTGTATCTTCAATTGTTTAAGTATAGACAAATAAATTCGAGCATAGCGGCACTAATGGGTAGGTATTTTTCAAGTATGGGATAGCGGGACTAGTCCATAGCGGCACTAACCCAATGTATAGGTAGCTCATTTTAAAAAGATAGGTAAGTTCGACTGCTATTTACCTAAACCGTCGGAAAAACTTGTAAAGACAAAATACTCCGGTAAACGACTAACTTAATGCTTATTTTCCGTTTCAAACGATAAATTATGATTGTTAATACTTAACTCCGTATTTTCGATCGCAGAAAACGTGATGAGTGCAAAATAAAGAATTATATTAAAAGATGATCCATCGATAATAGGATAAATAAATAAAACATAAAATCACTTTACCTAAACTGTCGGAAAAACTCGTAGCGACTGTATACGCCAGTAAATAACAAACTAAATGCTTCTTTTCTGTTTTAAATAATAATTTATGATTGTTACTACTTAAATCCGTATTTTCGATCGCAGAAAACGTGACGAGTGCAAAATAAAGAATTATATTAAAAGACGATCCATCGATAATATGATAAATGAATAAAACATAAAATCACTTTACCTAAACTGTCGGAAAAACTCGTAGAGACTGTATACGCCAGTAAATAACAAACTAAATGCTTCTTTTCTGTTTTAAATAATAATTTATGATTGTTACTACTTAAATCCGTATTTTCGATCGCAGAAAACGTGACGAGTGCAAAATAAAGAATTATATTAAAAGACGATCCATCGATAATATGATAAATGAATAAAACATAAAATCACTTTACCTAAACTGTCGGAAAAACTCGTAGCGACTACATAAGCCAGTAAACAACAAACTAAATGCTTCTTTTCTGTTTTAAACAATAATTTATGATTGTTACTACTTGAATCCGTATTTTCGATCGCAGAAAACGTGACGAGTGCAAAATAAAGAATTATATTAAATGATAATCCATCGCTACATATTTTAAATGAATAAAACATAAAACCACAATCGGCTATATTTCAGATCGACGTCTGTCTCGAACAGCGGGCTGAGACAGGCACGTACTTGATTCTCGGACGGTCAATACGAATTGTTGCAATTTCACCAAATACCTTAAGAACCCTTTTCTCTTAAATAAACTAAAAATAACTGGTGAAAATATTAAACGAAAATATTATAAAGATACATTTTTACACAAACATGCTTGTGATAAAAATGTATCTTTTGACGATTGAACGATGATGACGATACACACCGTGTACACATACATATACATACATATACATACATATATTGCTAAAAATATATTATTAATAATTTTAAAGAAGTATATAATGTGTCGCATACATACTATAAATTTGATACAAGATTATGTTAAAATCAAAATACAAAACGCCTCATTTATCAGCAATAAAAATGTCATGGAAATAGAGTTTACATACAACAGTTAAGAAAATTTGGATATTTTTGTCAGATATAATTATTAAATCCGACAAAATGAAATTATTTTTTCGTCTTAAACTCACACACAATAAAAGTTTAGATTAATTTCATAAACAGGGTTTTTTTGTAATGAATCGTTCTTTAATGATAAATTAATTGAAATAAAAATTATAACCTAACCTAATATTTTGAAATACCTCCCTGGGATTAAGTAGACTTGGGACTCATCGATTTGTCTGCCACTGTCAGCACAGTGGACCGGAACATCTCATTTATTTAGACTAGTTATGTTACGCAGCGAGTTCCTCAGTTAGTCCTTCATTTTGTATGGCAAGTGGATTGGTGTTTTATTCCATGGCTTAGGTACTTACCTAAGCCATGGAACATGCCATACCTACTTAGGTATGGCATGTTTTGGAATTCAAAAAAATAAAAGAAAACATGGATGGATTGTATTAAAGATGATGCGAGAGAAGGGTGTGTATAATTTGTTAAAGGCTGATAAAGGGGAATGGAAGAAGGACGTATTTCGCCGACCTTAAATGAAATGGTACTAGGGCAAGAAGAGGAGAAGTGTAGACTTGTAAGCCGTCATTGTACCACATAACATTTTTAGATTGTTCCACAACGAATATTGCTGATCTAAGGGCAAATCCCAATCAAATCAGTCGCCGTGACTCAGTGACACATGACTTCTGTGTTCGGGAACCGGGATGCCGGGATCCTTGGGTTCGGATCCCGGCAGGAGCAAACATTAGTGTGATGAGTGTTGGTGTTTGTCCCGGGTGTTGGATGTTTGTGTGCTGTGTTTGTGTGTGTCCATGCCACAAGCGACGCAGGGTATCGTAGTGCGAGGTTTGGTATGATATAAAAAAATGCTATAAATACCACGGTTTCCAAATTACTCTTACTCTTTCGTCTCGTATCTTCAGTGCGTTCTCAATTGTTGTTGTGTTATTGTGTGCCAATAACCTCCGTCTTGCTGTAAGTTAGAAAAAAGTAAAGTTCAGGAATTATTTTTTTTGTCATATAAATCTACTCTAATTAAAAAGCAGAAAGGTTTGCAAGTTTCCGAGTTCGTTAATAGGAAGTAATCTCTGGTACTACTGAATTGATTTTGATGAGATTGTGATTGATTTTGCTTCATTATTACTAAGCGACATAGGCTATATTATTTGATTGTGATTAATAACTCTTCAAAAATTTCCATCTCCTTATTCGATAAAAACCTCAAAAACTTTTTAAAGAATGTCATCTTTAGTGCAGTGATATTGAGGTTTTCACCTCGGAATAATAGATAAAAGTGTAAAGCTTTATTGTCTCAGAAACTTCACAAAATACTCCCATTATCTACATCTGTATTCCTATAAAACTGCTCAAGTAGTTTTAGCAAAAAAGGGAAAGTTTTGGAGAAAAACAACATGTAAACGACACTAATATATCACCAACTTGATGCTCTGAACAACAAGGTAATTCAATTTAGCTGCCCGGGGACATATCACTATTCTAGAAGAAGAAATAATGTATTTCTGATGTTCACAGCACTACAATAGACAAAGCATAAAACATAAACATATATATAAATGCAAAAATAGAACGTAAGCAGTAACAATATATACATTACACAAGAAAAAAAAACAGAATAATAAATATTTGAAGTTTTTTTTTTATTGGGAATAAGCAGGCGTTTGACCACTATCTCACCTGATGTTAAGTGATGATGCGGTCTACGATGGAGCACGCCTGCCTAGAAGCTACCTATTCACTCGTGACTTAAAGATACCCAGGTCGTATTTTTTCGGAAATACAGAGTTAGGCAATGAGTTCCATTCGTTAGCTGTACGCAATAAGAATGTGGAAGCAAAATGCTTCGTGCGACAAGTTGGAACGTCCACCATGTATGGATGTCGCATTGCCGTCCGTCTGGTCGTCCTAAGATGAAATGGGGATGGCGGAATCAAATTATGCAACTCCAGAGCGCACTCCCCGAAATGTATCCGATAAAAAACCGATAAACTAGCGACGATAAACTAGCGAAGTGTTTATATATTAACTTTTTATACTAATATCATTCATTAAAACCATCGAAAAGACGTAACATTTTATAGCTATCTAAAAGACATATTATGTAACAAAACCTACTACAATATCAAAGAGTTTTTCAATGACATAATTAAAGAAAATAATATATGAAATGAATCGGCCCATTTGCATTAATATTGCGACACCCTACCAGGGTCATATGTTGTTCCTACCTTTTTTGTACACATATGATGCAATAAAGTATTGAGTCGAAAAAAGTACAGTAACGAGAAAACCGTAGGCCACGCGGGAGAAACTGCGGGGCGCAGCTAGCTTTATTTTAAAACAAACATGTTTGTACACGTGTGAATCATTGGATTACAAGCATTGGAGCGTTTTAAAAGAAATGAGGTAAGTTGAGAATATTCCTAACAATCCACTCATGACTTACTTAATACTCTCTAGTTTATGATCAGTATTTCGTGAATGAATAATTGTGTTGAATCTGTTTATCTAAAATGGCACTATGTTTGTTTGTTTACAAAATTGTGTTTAATTTGTGTAGAAAAAAAAAAAACTTTCCTAGCATAGGAAAGTTTTTTTTTTTTTTTTTTTTAATATGGGACAACGTAGAAGTACGAAAGTCCCCGACATAGCCCAGCCGATTAGCAAGTTGAAGTGGCAGTGGGCAGGGTACATAGCTCGGAGAACTGATGGCCATTCGGGTTGAAAGATTCTCGAATGGACCACGGACTGGCAAGCGCAGCATAGGATGGCCGCCGACAAGATGGACAGACGATCTGACTAAGATCGCAGGTAAGGGCTGGATGAGGGATGCTTCCATCCAGTCCTTGTAGAAACAATGGGGGTGGCCTATGTCCAGCTATTGACGTCGTATGGCTGAGATGACGATGAACAGTAATAAATTATTTATTTACGCAACTTAGTTCACAAGATAATATATAATTAAACAAAACAAATTAATATCAACTATGCCATTATTTTACAGTCAAGAGTTCAAGTCGAGAATTTAAATGAAAACATAAATTTGGAAAATGATTTATCCAAGGCCGTCGATGGGTGGTGGATGGTTGAAACCGGGAACTAAATTGTGTAATTCCATGCACCCACGATGAAATGTTGCCGATAGATAGGCCAATGGGCAATAATACCTTTCCGGAAGGGATGTCAGGATTCGGCTTTGAGATTGTTTCTATAGATAGAGTTAACTAAAATCGGGGGTTGCAAACCCAGATGCCTCAGGCAGACCGTGCTGGTGTGCGCTTTTGAGATTACACATTGATTATGATAATTGTTTAAACCTTGCAATTACTTTTTAAATATATTTTGTAGTGTAGGTTTTTTTAATAGCATGTGAGGCAGCAGAGCTCTAATAATTAGTTTTATTTATTGAGATCAAATCGATTTGTCCCACTTACATTTTATACATTAATATAAAGCAAAACAAAGTCCGTTTGCACTTGTGTTACTTCGTCCGAGGTTTGCACATAATTTATATGTATTACTTATAAATTATCTGTGTACGTTTGTATAATATTGCGAAAACCTACCAGGGTTCAACTGAATAATGATTTTGAATTAAGAGTGTACACACACATTTGTAGTTAAGTCCAAATATCAGGCGTAATAAAAAAAATTACATTTGTTGTGTACAAAGAAATATTGTACAAAGAAAAGAAAATATACGTGAATGAAGGGAATGCTTTTTGACTCCAGTTTTGGCGGATGTTATCCGTTTGACACTTTTTACCTTTGTTGGGCTTGTTTGATCTTAGAGATCTCAGAAGAATACGGGGCGCTCGCGGACGCTTTCAGTCCTAGGCGAATCGCGATCGCGTCCGCGAACGCCCCGTATTCTCCTTGAAAAAGACCACCGAATGTGGTTGAAACTAAAGTCGGAACCATCTGACTTATTACGTGAGTAACTTCCGTGTTTTATACATATATAATGTACAATAATAAGTTGAAAATCATCGACTTAAACATAGTTATTAGTATTTGTTGTATATACTGATAACTCTATGACAAATCTTCTTACGATTTCACATTCAGAGTAAAAAAACACTGTATACATATTTAATCTTCTATCATCACTACCACTTTACCACCAATAACATAGGTCAATCTTAACTAAAAACTTATACAAGGTATAGGCACATAGCATACAGAATGAATGTCTTTGCTTGCAGCAGCAGAAGGGTTAAAGTTAAAGTCTGTATAAAGTAGTTCAAAACCTAACCTACTTTTGAACCGTACATCGCACGTGCAGTCGTTTTTTCTTCAGTTACTTGCAAATAAAACAAAATAGCCCGAACCGACACGAGCGCCTCTCGCGGTACAAGAGCAAACTAAATGTTCTGTTCAATGCGAAGAGCAACGGGAGTAACTAGGAGAGCTGTGACCAGCGGAATCAAATTAGGCATAGCACTGTCACGTAATAGAACTAGGAAAACGGTACCGTTGGCAAAACATGTTTTAATTCTCTTTTTTGTGTTATGTAACTCATGTGACATGGGTAGAGAACATTTTAAAATAGGCCTACTCTCTTTTGTTTTAATTTTTTTAATTTTCTCTCTGGCGCAAATAAACATTCATAGAAAACGATTAAACTTCTTGCAAACGGATGGGGTTATATTTTTTATGCCTACAGATATAGCAAAAAATCCATAAAGAAGGGGATCAAACATAGAAATCATATTCATAATCAGGCTATTACAATTAATTCAATAGGTCGATGATTTCTCAATCAATTGTTGGAAATAAAGATGTTTTATCATAAAAATGTGTTGATCTATACCTAGTTATTTACGGAAATTTGTGGCAAATCAAATTTGTCAGAAATTGCAAGGTGCAATGGAGTCATTAGACTTTGAAGATTTGCAACAAATGTATCACCTGATTGTATCAACACGCGCGCTAATCGTCTTAATAAATTACTATGTGATATTTTTTAAATGTCCCTTTTTATAATAGCGTTAAGTCTCTATTATGGAATAGATTTTGACATAATATAATGCTAAAAAGTGTTGATTGGCGTCTCTGAGTACAATATACTCGTAGTTAATTATTTTACAAACTTTTAATACATTTCGGTATAACTGTTAAGTCACAATTCATTTATTAATTTCAATACTAAAACTCTTATTGTTAAGTTCATAGTGATAATCACAATAACACTTAAGGTGGAGATACAAATAACATTTCACAAAAAATATATCAAATAATCACTGAAGGCATCGTAAGTAACTATAATAAGATTCCCTGTGTTACACCTATGGATTCCAAACCACTGGACTTTAATATTCACAATTCAAAATCAAAATAATAAATACAATATAAAATCATAAAAACCTATGTAGACAAGCATACATAATAATAACATGATACTAAGTAACTACATTGAATTAAATATTAGATATAAATTATCTATAAGCACTCATTAAACTTTAGTCATATCGGCCTCAGTCTACGTACAATCATTTAACAAATTGAGAATCACTAAAAAAAAGTAACGCTCTGAGAATAAAAGCCGCCACTTCAGCCCCTAATTTGATAGCCAGGTATAAATGTCTTTCGTAACTTTGTTCTGTGAGACGCGACAAATTAAATTATCCGTTAATTGCGCCAAGTTTGCTTCTCTACGCGTACCAGAGAATTTTTAGTTTTATTCTTAGCACCATTTTATTCCTAACGAGGATGGTATGAAAATATAATTAAAGAGTTACAATTAGCTACTAATAATATGTGGGCGAATGGAGACAGTGAGATTGCAAATTAGGAAAGATACATAACCAACAACCGGGTTGATACGAAAATTACAATTGCAACTTCAAAGATTGATAGAACATTAAATTTGGTATTATAGGCATTAGTCGTTATTGTGTCAATCACTTAAATGAGATAAATTTCTCTAATATTATTATATTATTTATCTTTAGATTCAAATTCTTATATTTCCTTACAACGATATTAATAATATAATATTACACGAGCTTAATTCAACTACCGGTAGTTTTAGTAGCAAACTTATGTGACTTTGAACTACCCGCTTTTTAATAAAAAAAAGATTTTATTGTATTATAAGTGCTAAATTTATTTGAACTTAGTCGTAACCGCTAAGAGACTATCCGATGTAAAACCATTTTAGTTACTTTGAATAGAAAACAAAATCAGTCAAAGCAAGGCAGGCTTAGAGGATTTATAAATGCTTTTAGAAGGCAGGCCTTGAGTCAAACAATACAAGCGACATGTTAATATTTGTTATTTTATTTTTGTGGGTGATCGGCGGTTTTCTTTATCCTTACTCTAATTCAATTCTCACCTAGACTATAAAATACAATTATGAACCCTACCACCACTTGAGTGTTTTTCTTCAAACCGTACATTCTGGGCACGTCTTGGTTGTGAATGGTTGTAGTTTGTCTTGGAATTGAATGTAGTCTGCGGTGCGGGAAATTATGTTTGGTCTCAATGCTTCGCTCCTTGTAGATTAGATATAAAACGGATATGACGCCGGTTGGTAAGGACACTTGTACAAATATAGGTATTCTGTATCATTGTTATTAAGCAGTCATCCAGCATATTAAGCAGGTTTCACCCAAGTGGACTACGGTTTTCCTGCTACCTCAATTATTGCACGGGAACCACACTTTTCCGGAATAAAATGTACCCTATGTCGTTCTCCAAGGTATACCAATATTTGCCAAAAAATAACCTATGTTTTAATCTATGGTCTAAACTATGTCCTTACCACATTTCATCGAAATCGGTGCAGCCGTTTGAGCGTGAAGGAGTAACAAGCATACAGACATACACACATACATACAAACATTCGCCTTTATAATATAAGTGGGATAAAACAAAGTGAACTGTTGGGAATTATTACTTCCACTAACATAAGTTATTATGCAGAAATCAATATCAAAACCATATTCATTACGCAATATTTGCAACGTCAAATCATTCAGGTGAGAGAGGCCTTTCATGTTTAAAGCCTTAGCCGTTTTGTGCATAGAGCCTTAACTAATGAGCAAGATTTTAGACGACGATATAAGTATTAAGGATTTTGCGGTTGTAAAATCACCCAAAATGGTAATGTATAACATTCATGGCTCAATGGATTTCATTATCATCATCAAGCGAGTTGCGAACAGATTATTTATAAGGGATATTATTCGTACTATTTTTAAGATGAAGGTGCAATAAAAGTATTTAACAAGGTTTAAAGAAATGTAGGTAAATGATTTTATATTGTGAAACTTGTCTGAAAGCATACTTTACCTTACCTTATAAATAGTACATGATTAAGCTTTTCTTAGCTCAGAAATAAACCCAAAATCTATTTCTGGGGCCTATTTCACAAAACGACGATTTGTAATAAAGCAACATTATGAATCGCGTAGAAACAATATTTCCTTCATGAAATGTTAATTTCACTGTGAATTACTGACATTTGTTAGTTTACTATGAATTGTCGTTTTATAAAATAGGCTTCAGATGTAATCCTCATTAAATCGTAGGGAGTGAAAATAATCTAGAAGTTGACATTTAAATCCCCTAGTTATAACCAACAATAAGAAAATAAGAAAAGACGGCAGTCTACTAATAACAAACCCGGATTTCTTTTGATATAATGTAATTGGGAACTAGAACCTCTGATCGCAGAGGTTAGTTGGTAGGGTCGGCAAATTTTAATAGGCTCCCGGTATCAGATATGTAAATCCGCCACTGGGCTCTCATCAAATATAAATTACTAAAAACAATCATACCACTCTTCTACATTAGTGGTACAGAGCATTGAACTAACAATAAGGTCGCTCGTTCATTGTCAAAAGGGATCGCAACTTATTTTTGGGGAATAACTATTTTTATTATAAAAATATAGGGTGATTATATAAAAAATATTTAAAATATTATTTTTATTTATTATATGATGATATAGTCGGACGTATAATCACCCTCGACTTTATATGTTGACCGGCATTCCCGTGTGCCATAACTCTGGAATTCGTTATACCGACTTAATCTACAATATCTATATCTCTCTTCTATCTGTCTTTTGTTTATTTTTTCCGTCTTGCCCTTCTGTGTCTACGTAAGTAAATACATACAATGCTATTTGACGTAATCAATAACCGGAATGCTAGATTAACATATTTTAGGTCGTCACTGGTCAGTGTCAATGTCGACGTAGAGCTGGTAAAACACATAAGGTGCTTTATTTTTTCCGTCTTGCCCTTCTGTGTCTACGTAAGTAAATACATACTTCAATGCTATTTGACGTAATCAATGACCGGAATGCTAGATTAACATATTTTAGGTCGTCACTAGTCAGTGTCAATGTCGACGTATAGCTGGTAAAACACATAATTGCTTTAAGACGTTTTCGAGTTTAGGACTCTAAATTGTTGAGGAACTGGAAAGTTAAGAATCAAATTAATCAAATTAAGAAAGTTGAAAATAAATATGAAAAGACCTATTGTCTTTTCATATTTATTGCAAAATGTAATCTGGGTTGTGATCTGAAGCCGCCACCATCCAAACGGCCGTCTGTGCTTCTAATTAAATGTCATATAAGTGTAAGATCAGCTATTTTTAACCGACTTAAAAAAGGAGGAGGTTATATGTTCGACTATATGTATTTTTCAGTTGCTTGTTTTTGTATTTATCAAACACTAACATGCTCACTTCAATGATTAAAAAACACTTCTGATGATGATGCGAAATTTCCTTGTGAAGATTGGAGTTTTGTTTTATTTGAGCAAATTTTAGTGTTTATAGGTGTTATGGTGCATAATTATGCACCATTTATAATATTGTCTTTGAAAGTTTTTGACTGTAGGAAAGGGGAACAAAAAGACAAGTTTTTGCTCACATAATGTCTCTTCATTATCTCTAACCAAAGTTTTAGTTTTAGTGCCCGGGGATATAATTCCTTTGCTCGTGTCACTTAGGTACTTTTGATGTTATAAAACTGGAACATTAATTTGACTGCCACTGGCAACATTTCCTGTACATTTCGTGGAGACTAAATATTCTAAAACATCAAAGCTTAAATATGACACGATTTAGTACATAATGTATGTTTAGTATATAATTTCGGCGTTAGGTAAGTTAAGATCGTCTGTCGTTAGAACGATATGTTCATATAGTTGTCTTTGAGTTTTAGCAAACATTGTAATGATTGATGTGGCATGAAATCTTGCATGATATCATATCACTGACATGTCACTGATCATAAATATAGGAAAATCGAACAAACGCCAACATCTATAAGAATCTTTGTCTTGACTGACTGATCTATAGACAACGCACAGGTAGCCCAAACGGCTGGTCCTAGGGATATGAAATTTGGAGGGTATATTTACTGGAGGGTTCATATGTAGACGTGTACTAAAAATGTATGTTTGGAAACTCCATCCCAAAGGGGGTAAAATGGGGGTAAAAAAGTATGTATGAAACTTCTTGTTTTTTAATTTCTAGCAAAAAGCTAGCTTTTTTCTGAAATTTTGTATGTGTAGAAAATTGAAAATCAAAAAATCGGTTTTCATAAAAATATTTCAGGTGCACTCTTGGCATATTGTTTGAAAAACCGTTTTTCACAATTAATGTAATTTTTAATGAAGGGTGTGCAATGGGAGTTGAAATTTTAAATGGAAAGTTCTTTATTAATGAAGTTAATAAACACTTGAAGGTATTTATCAGTATTTCATTAAATGTTTGAAATAAAACGATATGAAAACTTTTGGGGTGCATTAAGGGGAATTCCATTGGGGTTGAAAGTTTATGCTGAAACGCACAGCCCAAAGGGCTGGTCTTTAGGATATGGAATTGGTTGCATGTGGTTTGACGTATTCAAAAATATGCCAGACGTAAGAACTATTTATATTTTTTACTGTAATATGAATAGTTGCACCTTATCAAGCAATATTTTGTATATTTGTATACCTACAGATTACTTGAGGCTAGCTACATATTGTTGGAAGCCAAAAGATTGAAGACCACATCGTCACTGACCATGAAATACGATAGTGGTCTAGTCACACGCTAGATCTAAGTATAAAACAAATAAATTAAACACTTGTTGTCCTTTGCATGAAATAAAAACTTTTGTCCCTAGAAATATTATTACTACACAACTAATCACGATATGCATACTTTCATGCTATTTTATCACAAAATTTCCGCTCTATATAAAATTTGCTATCAGAGTTTGCTACTAGAAACTGCTCTATCTACCAGCTCGTAGATTATCCGATTGTAAAATATGGAAAGTTAATATTAAAATTCTTCAAGAATTGATTTTTCAACGGAACGTCCCGCTACGCTGGCTTAGGGACCACTGAATCTGATTTATCGATGGAGAAATTTTATTGGAGAATGGTATGAATATTAATGTATAACGTGGCTTAGTAAAGCCGTGATCACACTTGGTGGTACACTACAAGACATCAAAAACAAGCACAAATAACTATTATTTTATGATAATGCTCATCACTTTGTAAACCTTTTGCCACATTCAACACAGTTACATAACCACAAACGTAGGGTTTGTTATTAAGCTGTATTGTTTATATTGTTTATAAATCCTTTATAAAAATTACCTAAACTAGAAATACTTTAATTCATGTCTCGTTCAAAAACCAAGGAGAAAATCCAGGTCATAAAGAGTATTAAACAGTAAGAAAAACGTTGTACTCTAAGGGCTGAGCGAGTAGGTAGGTAATGAAAAGTATTCTAACACGATTCAGAGAAGAATAAGAATTTGTTTATATGAACACACATCGCAGGGTTGGAAGTAAGTACAAATATAACCTGGCTTGCGAAAAACCGCATTTACAACTTCATGTTTTTACATGAGGCTGGAGAGCGGTTCGATGAAATGGATCAAGCCGCTCAATCCCATAGGGGTCCCTTTTACACGGAGCACAAAAAAATACTTTCTTTTTCTTTTTTCTTTTCTCAGCTATGTGCGTCCACTGTTGGACGTATGCCTCCCACATATAGGGGGGATTTGCCAATACTCGCCACGCTTGGCAGGCGGGTTGGCGAGCGCAGTATGATTTCCGATCCTCAGAAGGCGCTGCTGCCCACCTCCTGGTACGTTATCCCTTAGCCGACTCTGCCGGCACCCGCGGGAAGAGATGGGGGAGTACTATTCTAGGCCGGTACCACCACGGCACAAAAAAATACTGCGTTCAGGATTATTGTACGTACCTTAAATATGTAAACTTCTATATTTTAGGATAACATTTAATTCATACTCGCTACGCCCCGTGGTTTCACCCTCGGTTTGATGATGACGATGAAGTGAAGTGGCTTTCTGTTAATACAAGAATTTTCAAAATCGGTTCAGTAGATCCAGAGATTACCCCCTTCAATCTTACAAACACACCAACTTTACCTCTTTACAATATTATAGTATAGGTGAACAGATTAGAAAGTATGGAGGATCGTTAGGGTTCTCTTAGCATTATCCCAAATGCTGGCTTTCATTTGTTTGAAAATGTACCTACATAAAATATTGCCATAATATAAAAAATGGGGAGGCATTTGTCCAACAGTGATCGGCTTATGGCTGACATGATGATGATGATTATTAATACTTATAATAGTGTAGCCGGAGGGCATTTTTATATGAAGTTGAGGTTTCGTTTCCTATTAGTAGCCGGATTATTTTCTCTTCAAAAGTTTGAACCGTTCCCATTACTAACTACAATCAAAATCTGTTATAACGACATCGAAGTGACTACTTATATATAGTCGTAAAAAGCTATAGTTTTAACAACTGGTGCTGTTTGCGAGGTACATTTTTTTTTTATCAAGTGGTATTATTGAATGTACATATCAACCCTTAGGTTGATATGTACATTCAATACAGGTAATTTAGTGTATAATAGAATCTGATAGGATTATATTTATACTATCTATTAATAGGATATAATTTCATGTATATTGCATTCATCATATTATGTAATGTTATTTTAGTAGCTGCAGTATTGTAATTAGTTATTAGTATTTTATTTTAATACATTCATCATATTTCATGTACAATGTTGTCGAAGATGTAATCACGCCAGACCTATATGTTTACTGGATCTTAAAAACTGCTGCCTGAATATAGTACGTATTTCGAAATTTATTTTACAGGTTTTTATACTTAATTGTAGTAGCTAGTTGTGTGCTCGAAAGCACCCTACCACTCAGCTGGAAATAATGGTGTTGTCCTACTGGAAGCCAAGCCGCTAGTTCGGATCGAACCAGAGTCCGTCAATTATACAGCTGACGCTACTACCGCTGAGCTATGATCACTTCAAACGATGTACACAAAACGCATCCAAAAGATCATTACGTGTAGTGTGGCTTTACTCATGATACTAGAGTCTAAGATTATAAGCAGATAATCCAAAGTTATGATTTATAAAACAGTAATTGAATCAATCCTTACCTATGGATGCAAAGCCTGGACACACATATAAATTTTTTTAACAAAAAATGGAACAACCTTCTACACTCAAAAGTGTGAAATAACTTGTTGAAGTCGGTACCATGATAGTTCAAAAAAGTAACTATCATCACAATATTGTGCTTATGATGAGCTTATCGTTTATGAACCAATTTTGGTAATTCTTTTTTTGTTAGACATCTATCTAACAAAAAAAGAATTATCAAACTTGGTTCATAAACGACGAAGTTATCCGCGAACACACATTAAAAAACAAAAAACATATATACAGTCGAATTGAGTAACCTCCTTTTTTGAAGTCGGTTAAAAAGAGATGGATGCAAAGCCTGAAAATTGATACAAAAGATGAGGAGATAAGATAAGGGTAAAAGAGATAAGGTGGAGGATGCACGATGCCCGAGCAAGCGTACCTACCCGTTAGTGCGTACATGCATTTCGCTAAAAAAAGAAAAAAATATAGGCTCAGCTTTGTTATATTAAAACTAAAAAGACCGTGAAACTTCTGTAAGTTACATGTCCTGTATGAATAAATAAATAAATAAAATAAACAAACAAAAGTCCAATCTACTTACCGCGGGGCATTCGTAGCAACCCGTACAAACTGGACGTTTTAGACCCTAAGGTCTCTGCGGGCAATAAACGTTCCCAGAAATTATCATTATAAAACCAATATACGCCACCTTCTTCGGTCTTATCGCATGTAGCAATTTCTTCCAGAAAGCCAATTTGTGTATTTAATAAAAGTACCATTATATTTTATTTCTTTTCCTAATATTATAAGAACAGTAGTATTTCGTACAAAAATATGACAAGTGTGTCAACCACCGAGGGACGCCACCGTGGAACGTAATTATCCTTCAAAGAACAAGTCCTTTTATCTTTATTCGTGAAAGGTGACGACGATAAAAAAACAATTAGGTTCACGTAATGGAACGATCGACGACTAAAGATAAAAAATCCTTTAGAATCGGTCAGGAATAAAATACCTTTATTGGATATTTAGCTTTCTACTCGACTTTAATTTGAGCGCGTTAGTTAAAGGCTGTGATTATTCTCATCTTTTAAGGCCGCCGGAAACAACAGTTTTCTCAACAACGCACAACCTAAAATATACCAAGAGCAGTGATATGAAGCACTTAATAAAACTAACATGTTTTCAATACCCTACGCAAAAGGAGGGGTGTTGTAAATTAAAGTTTATCTGTGGCATCGCAGCTCTTAAACGAATGGTCCGATTTTGATGCGGCTTTTTGTTTGAAAGCTGACGTGATTGAGATGGTTCTAAGGTATTTTTCTTATCTATAAGAGTTTTTTTGTGTCGGGGCTTACTTAAAATTATAAATTTTATTTTTTATATATATTTCATACATACGGCGTTAGAGTGTAAATATATAAGCTTTATTGACGACCATCATGCTAAAAAACTAATTTTCGCCTTGCTAAGTATACTTAAACCTCATCGAAAAGCATTATCTAAATTAGCAAGGAGTTACAGAAAAAAGGACAATCGCAAAAACTCTTAACAAACGATGTTATTTGTATTAGATATGGGCTATCAAGTCAAAAAACCATTGTGTGATAGGTGAATGCACAAAGTGTTTATTAACACTTTGTGCGTTCACCTATTTATGGTTTGAAACGGACAGAATAGATAATAGTATAGGCTTGATGCAGCGGTAATCAGATGAACTGGTTTAAAAAGGACTTCGGTGTTAATAGAAACTTGAATGGTATCTTGACTGGTCGGTTGGCGAAGTTGGTAGCACTCTGCCTTCTGAGCCGCTGGTCCCGGGTTCGATTCCCGGACAGGTCAAACATTTGTGTGTATGAACATGTCTGTTTGATCTGTGTCTGGGTGTGTATATGTATATAAGTATATATATATATATAAGTATGTATTAGTATATAAGTATTATATCAGTCATCAGGTTACTATAGTACAGGCTTGTCCTAGTTTGGGGCCTGAAGACCTTGTGTGAAAAAAAATAAATCTAAACTTAATGGGGACAAACTCTTAGGAGATATGGGAGACTTAAAAATTCGGTGATAGCTCGGTCGGCTAATGGACGCTGGTTCGATCCCCACTAACGGCTTGAACTTACGGTGAAAACAACACCGTTATCACAAAATTTGCCGAGCTACCTACCATTCTCAAGTTTGAAAAACTGTCAGCAAACACATACTGTGTCCAGGCAGCAGCTCTTGAGAGCCAGTAAACATTTTACGTTTAGCGTGATTTCACCTTCGACCACATCGTCAATGACCACCAAACCAAATCTTGAGACAAATATGTTTAAATAACTGAGATTGACAGGAATGTTTATTTTGTCTCAAATGTTCTTAGTGGTTCAAATTTTTCAATAAAATGATGTAGAATTGATGTATTCAAATTAGATTTTTCCTGATAATTATTTTTCGTAAGGCAAATTTATCATCATAAAAATTTTCCGTGATATTTTTACTGTTGCAGCGAACAGGAGCATTAGAGCATGGCAAAGGAAAATATCCTAGAAAAGGTGTGATTGTGCATATAAGACTGTGTACGAATAACTGATTTAATTATTTTTCAATACATCAGATAAACTAAAACAAACCTCACATAAAATATTCAATGGTCTTTAAAGTAAAATTCTATTACGTTGAACACAAAACAAACAACTCACAACGACTGTACAATTAAACTTTTATGGTGAAACTATAAAAGTGAAGAGTAATTGCATTTACCCGACCAAAGAGATTCATGAAAGTTATTGAAAAAATAAAAGTTAAACAAACGTCTTCAAATTAGGCAGACCTCAACCTCAAATGGAACACAAACCTGTAGCCTTTGGCAAAGTAGCATTCTACAAGCGTTAACGCTGAGAGAACACATAAATAATGTTTGAGATTGACACTTCAAAGCGATATATCTCGTGATATATCTCGTGATCGATTAAAACGAATAGAAAATTGGTAGATAATGGACAATACGCGGAGCGAAACACTTTATTTCAACCTTTTTATTCTCTCAAGTGCATTTATCTCTCGAACGAAGAGAATGAGTGATAGCTAAAAACGCGTGACGTCTACCAATCTCCAAGCGCTAACGGGGAACGCTAGCGGTTAGCGAAAGAGAAACGCTTTGAAGCTCACTTACCTCACAATATACTCTGACATCTCAAGCTATGTCTCTGTTCAATGCCCTGCATGCTCAAGAATCTGAAATAGATGTATTATCTAGTAAACCTTAAGAATTTTGTAATCATTGCGCATAATTATTAAATTGATAGTTGTTATATTATATTCTAATTTTGATTGTTGTTGGCAGGCTGCACGCGTTGGTGAATACTGTAAGTGCACAAAAGAATTAATTTAATAAATAAACAAATACATACCCTTTTGGGAACCTGATTGATAAGCAAGTCATATGTGGAAACAGGGCTGCGTTCGGCAGTTTCATCGGCCAAATATTGATCGATGTCTCACGAACGGCTACTCCGTATGTTGAAGAAGAAGAAGGCATGATCAAATATTGGGCGGAGCTTATAATGATCGAATGAAATTCGTAAACGCCACATATCCGCTGTTAGAGCAAGATATGGCTTGGCTGATAAAGCTGCCAAATTCACACCGGTATTCAAACAAACAGACATACAGAAATAAAAAATTTGCTTGATTCCTGTTCGGATCGTTATTGGATAACACGTTTGATAGGTTTTAGTGAATATGTTATCCTCGTGCCGGAGTTTGTTCCTTCACTATATATGGATAAACAGATATTGTTATTCAGCAACGCAATGATCATATTTTGTTTTTGTGCCAAACGTTTCATACTATGACAAACATTCGCAAAAACATGAGAGAATTCCATGAGAGGAAATCCGGTATCGATTGTCAGTGACCTCACTTCTGTAGATAAATGTTCTTTGTCTGCCTTTATCCCATCTTTATTCCGGCATAGTTTAGGGATATGACCTTGTTAGTCAAGGTTAACATTAGTGTAAATGTAACGTAAGATATTTGTGATATACTAAAGCAAATGCAAAACTGTTACAATATAATAAATAATAGTATAAGTAATAATATATTAATAAGGTGATTCGAACGTGAGTCAGATAGATACTGAAAGTGAGATAGAGATAAAAGGTTACGAAAAATTCAAATATTTTTGTTTTAATTTTTTTTATCTGAATATTTCTGTTCTGTTTACAACCTATTTCTCTTCTATTAATTATAAAACAGGCGTTGGGATAGGAAATTGTTCGGCTTTACTTACATTCATTAATTGACTTCTCGGCCTGTGTTTTGGACATTTTCTGTTCTTGCACAATTAACTCACTCAATGATAAGTTTGGAGTGTACTCGAAAACTGAATGAATAAAAGTTTTGTTTACCATTACTTTCTTTCTAATAACACGTGTTAGTTTTATCGTTCACTCACTTCACATAACCTTAAAATGATTAACAACAATCTTAAAATAATATAGGTAGTCTAAATCAATATACCAAAAGGTATAGCTGTTCTTATGAGTATTCTCTGAAACCCCACACCAGGTTACCTTCTGTTGTAAGATTTAGAGTCTCTTCTTCCTTATTCCTAGATGGTGTCGGCACAACCTGTTTTTCTCTTCCATTCTCTCCTACCTTTAGTCATCTCAGTACTGACACCTTTCATAGACATATCATTCTTCACACAGTCCATACATGCCTTTTCGGTATTCCTCTACCTTTATATCCATGCACATACAAGTTAAGTACTCTTTTTGTTATATTTTCTTCCTTCTCATAACATGCCCATACTAAGCCAATCTATTCCCTTTCAACTTATCAGTCACTGACACTACTTTCAAGCTTCCTCGGATATTCTCATTCCTTAATTTTTAGTCATTCTAGTCACACCGCACATCCATCTCAAAATAGGACGCCTGAGTATAAAACAACTGTTATAAAATAGCTATATTACTATATTATATACTTAATACCTAGACAAGTAACATAAATGACGTCATTACACATTTTGAATAGAGAAAAGACAAATTATCGTTATGATCGTGTTTTAATGTATTCATCAACAAAGCAAAAACCGGAATTGATCCAAAACAAATACCTACGCGTGCTCACAATTAATAATTCACAGTTAATCGTGATCAAAATCAAGTTTTAAGTGACTTTTGTGATAATCATATCAGCAACATCGCCAAAAACGTAAAAGAAACTGGGTAGACAGATTTGTCTACTCTTAAAAATGCCTACCCGCAGAGATTTGGGTTTACCCGTGGACATGGTGCATACAACTGTGCCAAAATATACAAAACAAAAACAAATAAATTTTAAATATTCGATAATAACATCATGTTACCCATGTCAGTTTATAGACCACAATCAATAAAAGCAACTACTAACTTTAGTAATTCTGCATAATAAGTACTCGTATACATAAAGGCAGAGACTCCCGCTCTGTGAAGATGATAATGCTGATGGAGGCAAAGAGCATTAGTCTTTTAGAAAAAATAAAGGCAGCGACTACATCTTTTGACTTGCTAAAAGTCATGAATCATACATTCGCAGCATTTTGTAAACGTTCTGCATCACTGAGGACAAGAACAAGGTAAACATGGATAACCATCAATTCAAATAGCTCACACACTCGTACTTGGCAGCGTATAAAATACGATTGAATCATACAAGTTTACAAAAGAAATAAAGGAGCTATCAGGAAGTACTTAAGGCATTTTACTACCTCGTAGTTTTGGTTCATAAATCTATCCAAACAACAACCTTATACCGTCAAAGTTTCGCAGCTTACTGCTGTACGTTGCGATATATTTGTTTGTTAAAAACCTTTCGTAGCTAGAACCTAGGTTGTAACTACGAAAGGTTTTATATTAAAAAAACACTTTCCATAATTACTTTGATAGATCGAAAAACATATGATTGATATTAAAAAGGAAGATAGGGTACGAATTTAGATCACGTTACTTAAAATGCACTTGATTCAGTTACAAAACAGCCAGTAATTGTTTGACAAGAGCAATTTGTGCATAGTGTAAAACCATAGGAAGATATTTTGCCGAACTAGAAAACTATTAAGTATAGGAACCATACGTGCTGCACAACTGCCGATGCACTTGTGACTAAAGCAAATTAAGTGCACCTAACTCACACAGTCCACGCCCGAAGAGCTAGTACCCCATCTACCTTTGTTTACTAATATTATTGTGCATTGCCTAAAAAAGAATTAAACTAAACTATGAATGGTAATTGATTTTACCATGCATCTTGTTTTGGCGAGTCACATGTCTATTTATGGACAGATTTCGGTAATGCTTGTCCCGAAAATGTTTTGTCTGCGGAAGGAAAACTATCTCTACTATCTACTCAAAGAGTTACTTATCGCATAGTTTTTTTACATGTGTTTGTTTTCTACATGCGTCTATGTTAATAGAATCTGATTTTGTCCAAAACTACTACAATTTCCTTCAGCACCGGGAAAAATATAGTCAAATATCTGTTTGAGAAATGGGTATAGATTCGAACAAGAAAGTTGATACATAAGTCATACCTAAATGGGATTAAACATTTTTCCACATTATGTAACATTCGATGTTATTGGAAAATTGTAGATATAAATATCATTTCTTATTTATCGAACTCGGCAAATTAATGTTTCGATTCAATTTAATTTATTTGAACAATAACAGCATTGGTTTCAAAATTTGAGAATCGATTGCAGTACATACTTTATCCAATCTCATACGGAAATAAAAAGATTAAAAAATCAAAAACAGAACTTAAATGACTTTCTTTATAGAGAATATATCGAGATGAATTTAAAAAGTCATATGCTCTCCTATGACAACTGTATCGAAACGTTATTTTCTTACCTTACCATTAAACATCGAAATAATATGTACGTAGTAAGCCATTAAGATACAACTTCACCTGGACCAAGGAGGATACAGTTTTTCTAGATAATAATATAGTCTGTGGGCGCGGCGAAACGTAAATTTTACGTAAATTTCATTATCTATTTTATGAGATTAGATAAAGTAGTGTATGAAACTGCACATAATTTGATCTTAAAACACTCGTGTAGTGTCATTAAAAAACTCGCCTGCGGCTCGATTTTTAACTTACACGTGCTTTCAGAACCCATATTACGATACAGTTTCACAAACTACTATTCTCGATCCCCCATTCGTAGTACAAACTACTAATGTTCATGTGAAGATATAGTTAGTACAACTTCACTATGACCACGTAAACTACATCCCCATGCCCAACAGCTATAACTCGCAGTAGCTGGTAGGTCAAGTGATTTTTCATGGTTAATTGCGTGTAGCCATGAATAAGGTGCGCTATTACTCACAATTAATAATTCTCCACTCATGACATTGAACGCGTGAAATGTAATTTATATAACAGGGTATAATTGTATACTATATATACAGGTATAACGCGAAACTTCGCCTATATCTATCAATTTGTGGAACGGAATCTTGGAACGTGGTTTTCACCCTATTCAAAACGTCGGATTAATTTGAAACTTTGCACACTTATCAAGGACACATGACAGCGCGATGATCTATACGATATATCATTATATAAAATATATTTATCTATATAAATAAAAACGAATCACCGAAATGTTTGTATGCACATAACTTCCAAACGACTGCAGTAAAGTGGATTAATATTTTTTTATGTGTTCGTTATTGCCAGGAGAAGGTTTGTATGAACCAGAAAAAAAAATTGTATGTCTGTAATAAATAATCATTCCTTGAACATTTCGCATGGTAGTAGGGTACTTTCGAGAATACCCGCCTGGCTAGCTACCACCCTCAAGTTAGAAAAACTGACACCAAAAACATAGTGTGTTCCGGCAGCAGTCCTTGAGAGCCAGGGAGCATTCTAGGTCTAGCGTGATAACATCTTCGACTACATCATCACTGACCATCAAGTAAGATAGTGGTCAAACGCTAGATTTATACAGTATAAAAAAAAACAAAAATAAATAAAAATACAGCCAATTCTCTTAGCACAATACCAGATATAGAAAAATGTCTATTATTATCCACTCTATATTTTATTTATATATATTACTCTATGATTAATTTAATTCAATTTAACCTTTTCACGGGTACCATTTAACTTTCACCTGGCATATGAATGCTACTTAACCTCCATGTACTAGGTTAAGAAAATAAATACATTTGTATTAAAATACAGCAATAAAGGTTTTTTATTCTAAGCTCAAAAACATCTAAAACCATTTGGAAGACTTCTTTCACCAGAAGAATGCTCAGAGTTGGTACTCTGATAGGCTATATATCTTTTTAAAGAGGGATCTTTTCGAAAACTTATGTAATATAACCTAAAGAGCCATTGGAAACAAAAGTTTAACGCGAGTTTTGGATATTTTACATAAAATTTGTAGCTTGTGTGGGTAGCACCGCAGGTCGTAACGTATGTACATGATAAAATCAACAGCATACCTCAATTCTTTATGTAACAGGCGGCAAACGAGTAAACGGGCCGCCTGATGGTAAGCGATCTCCGTCGCCTATGGATATCTGTGATACTGGGGGCATAACGATACGTTGCTAATCCTTTTTAAGACTCAATGAACTCTCCTTTGTAGAATCCCATATTGTAGTTACTTGGAACCGACAATCGTTCTATATTTTGTAGGTTTGTGGCAAAAACAATTGGTAGTATCGCACAGGATGTGGCGGAGCGGTGAAAGCTCAGCGGTGGGAGCGTCCCCACCACAGACTTAAACTTCCGGTGAAGGTAACACCATTATCGAATTCCCAGCATAGTGATAAGGTAAGGTTTACTTATATATATCTACTTTGGAGTGCCTGCCTGGATAGCTACCACCCTCAAGCTTGAAAACTGTCACCAAATACATAGAGTGTTCAGGCAGCCGTCTTTGAGATCCAGTAAGGATTTGGGTCTATTCTAGGTCTACCGTGATAACATCTTAGATCAGATCGTCACTGACCATCGGGTAAGATAGTCAAACGCTGGATCTATACAGAATAAAAAAGCAAGAGTCAATAATAATGTGGATAAGCCTTCAAGCGGTGTCGGCTAGTGATGTGATAAAACGTCTATATACATACATTATGTAGATGATAATAAATAATGGGCAGCGTTCGGAAAGCTCCGAGACGTCTTCTCGTCCAAAATACCGCAATGCTTGAAAACGAGGGTCTTCGAACAATGTTTGTTACCAGTAATGACTTACGGAACTGAAACGTGGTCTCTGACTATGGGCCTTCTGAACAGGCTCAGAGTCGTACAACGAGCTATGGAGAGGGCTATGCTCGGGGTTTCTCTACGTGATCGAATCAGAAATGAGGAGATCCGTAGAAGAACGAAAGTCACCGACATAGCCCAGCGGATTAGCAAGTTGAAGTGGCAGTGGGCAGGGCATATAGTTCGAAGAACCGATGGCCGTTGGGGCTGAAAGGTTCTCGAATGGAGACCACGGACTGGCAAGCGCAGCATAGGACGGCCACCGACTAGGTGGACAGATGACCTGACTAAGATCGCAGGCAAGGGCTGGATGCGGGCCGCTTCCAACCGTTCCTTGTGGAAATCAATGGGGGAGGCCTTTGTCCAGCAGTGGACGTCCTATGGCTGAGATGATGATGATGATGAATAAATAATGACATTAAAAATGTTACCAGTTTCATTATTACAAAATACCCTGATAAAATATCTTTGATACATGAGCCAGTATCCATTACTCCATATCTGACAAATTTGCAATGATGTTTTACTAAAGATGACGTATATTCATACTGCGCGGTGTTCAGATTTTGTTCCTTTACGACATAAACATGCTTCCTGCGACAGATAATATAGAAAAGGATAGCTATATGTTTAGATTTGCGATGGAAATACACGTCGCAATGAAAATTACTACAATTGACTTAATTTTGCCGTCTCAGTTTCCGCGCGCTTGTGCCACATCTACCTCATATAAACATATAATATCATTGCAAATTTGACTATTTCCTTATTTGTAAGTTGCCGCAAGCCAAGGACCTTTTTATCCCTCACTAAGCTTTAATATGAAGGTCAGATTGAGGTTAAGTAATCGCAGCAATAAATCTGCCTTGAATTTAATGGTCATTGGTCAGGTGTAAAAGCGTGGTATGGAATGAATTTAATAATTCAACAGTTCACACGCATGCCGGTGCACACATTGAGACGAAGTATTATGTTCTAAAAATTTAAATAACTATCTAAAGATAATTTATTTTGTTTTGTAAAAAGTTGTGTTTGATCTAAGTAAATGACGGTCGTCGTGGCTCAGTATTCGCAGACTCTGACCACTGAGACTAACTGCGACCCCGGGTTCGAACCCGGCTGGGGCAAACATTTATGTGATGAGCAAATGTGTTTTGCTCTCAGGTCTTGGATGATTGTGTATTCTGTCTTGATAAGAAAGACTGCAGTAATCGTCATTTTCGGGATTTTCACTTTTTCTAGTTCTGATTTCTGGGGCAGTATTGATATAACATATTATGCTATTAAACAGTTAGTTTTTGCGCATATGCCTTTGTGTGGAAAATCAAAATGTGGAACGAGCTTTCTCCCTCGTTTTTCCGAGGTACAGAATCAGAATGGTTTATGACTTTTTAACAATGGACACCTAATAATAATATACAATATGGGATTCCTCAAAAGGAAAGTTATGTCTTTAAAAAGAATTGGCCACATATCTTAATGCCCACATTGTTACAGATATCCATAGGTGACGGTTATGGTATCATCAGGCGGCTCCGTCTGCGTGTTTGTCACCTATTACATACTAGTAGCGCCCCGCCGTTTCACCTGCGTAGATTACGGTTTTCCCGCTACCTCCGCTAGGATGCCCTGTATCGCGGGAGGCATGAACACACAAAATCACTGCACATAAACACCCAAGGACCGAGCCAAACACCTACACTCATCGCTCAAATGTTTGCTCCCGCCGGGATTCGAACCCAGGGTCCCGGAGACACAGAAGTCATATCACTGGACACTGCGCCGACCGTTTCATTGAAAGCTTGTACATGAATAATAATATGCCTAATACCTACACGTAATGCCTCTAAATAGGAAAGCTATATATTTATAGGCATATATTATTAGCTGTACTATTGTTGTATCACATACATTATTTATATAGGCAACTAGAACTCTTTTAGTCGCGGTGGCTTGAGGGTTGAAATTGCTCACAAATTTTTTTGTACCTATAACTTAAAAACACATATATACCTAATTAAATATTCGTAATCAATCTGCGTCTTGGCCGCCTGAAACGCAATTATGTCACAAAAGTTCTTTGTATTTCTTTTTAATAAAAGACGACGAGAATAAAAAGCAATTAAGTGAAAGTAATAGGGTGGCCGATGGCAAATTATAGAAATTATTTTGAAGATTCATTAAACAAAATAATATTTTGTAGTTCGGTAGCTACTTATGTTACTCTGAATCTGAATGGTTAGTAGAACCACATATGCAATCATAGTTGTTGAATAACATTTTTGTTAAATTTGCCCATGGTAAAATTTAGATAATGTATTTCCATGAGATCTATTATTCATAGCAGCTACAAAGTTATAATTTATATAATTTAATGACGTCCGTGTTACTAGCAATAATATATGGCTTACCTATATAATGATATATTATACATTTGAAAAATTTAAGAATATTCCGAATTTCATTTTAATAATTATGCCCCTACCCGTTTCAATACGATGTAAGTAAAACTTTCTGATTTCAGCTTTACATGCGTTAAGAGAGGGTGTCTTAACGCATTTAAAGCTGAAATCAGAAAGTTTTACTTAAATAAATTGAAGCTCACAGGATAACTAGGTAGTTATTATATATTTGAAGCCCTTGGGGCCGTGGGAACCGGGAGGTCATCGGATTTTCCAAAACTTATCAATGACCGTGTGACCAAAACGCTGGCACATTTTTGGCTCAACGAATCAGCATTGCAATTCAACTCGGCAATGCCGCTAGCATTCTTGGCACGCTGCCAACTGGTAGCAGGCTAGAGCATTTGAGTAATCTCTAGGCTGACAATAGCTAGTGGATTGCTCAAATATTAATATAGTATTGTCATTAGTTATTAACATTATTGTAAGGATTATTTAAATTAAGATTCGTAAATTTTACTCAAGTTATTCAGTTTTTAAATTAAGTTACTTCCCCGTTATTTATAAAAGGCATGTGATCTTATATACCTACTTTTTAACATCTTAAATTTAAAAATGTTAATAGTTATTACGAGAAATACATTTCTACAAAACAAACAATGAATTACCACAACAAAAGTATCCGTATATGATAAAAGCTTAAGTACCAAATCTAGCGCATACTAAACTATTTTTAATCCATCCTTGTACTTAATTGAAGGGTTGTAAAGCTCTCGTTATGGGGGTGTGATTAGTGGGTTAAAAGGATGGCGAGCTGCGATTTAATAAAGGTTTATAGCTTTTTAACTGTCGGGTCTGACCTTCCGATTTGAGCACGTTATTGCTTAGAATTTAACCATGGAACAACGGGGTTCGTAAAGCTCATTGAGCTTCACGATAACACTTGCTGTACAGTTCCATTTAAAAATTTTTTTAACACAAACTTGGAACTGATATCAACACTCAAAAATGTGAAATAACTTGTTGAAGTCGGTACCATGATAGTTTAAAGGAAACTAGTATCAAAATATTGGTTCATGGTACCGACTTCGACAAGTTAATTCACACTTTTGAGCGTTGAAATCGGTTCAATTTTTTGGTATTTTTTTCTTTCTCTCTATTTAGTGACCTTTGTTACTCATGGGAATCTTTAATTGTACACTCACACGAACACATTTAAACTCTTTAATTTGATTTGATCTTTCTTATATTTTAATTTTTGGGTTACACCACACCGACGTAATATTGTAACATTTTCTGATGAATTAAACAGTAGGTTCTTTGAGTGGTCAGGAGTCGCCAAGTTCTTGTTGGTTTTGGAATTATTAATTGCGGTCCCCTTGTGTCGGGACCTCTTTGGCGGATGAATTTTAAACTGGTGTATGTTCCTAAATGAAGGTCGGGTTTGTACGTGAATATTTATGTAGTAATTATTCTACAAAGCCGAGAGAAAGATATTGTTTTACACAGGTGTGGCTTTGAGGTTTCAGTAGCTTATGTAACTTACGAATTCACAGGTACTAGCAATCTAAGTTACTAAAACGCTTCTGGAAGCTTGTTTGTCGAGTAACGAGTTCCGTTTGGGATTTGCATTAATATTTGTAATTGATTGAGATATGTCTCTAATAAATACACAATAGATTATTATCTATTTTATGCATCATTAATTTGACTTTTTTTCACGATAGATAGTTAATACATATATCTTGAAGCTTATCAGACTTAGGTAAGATGCAACTAAATAATAACATAATTATTTAATTAATAACATTCCTTACGACCGACCGACCGACTTCAACACTCAAAAGTGTGGAATAACTTCTCGAAGTCGGTACCATGCGCACAATATTTAGTTACTTTTGAACTATGATGGTACCGGCTTCACCATGTTATTTCACAGTTATGAGTGTTGAAGTCGGTTTAATTTATTCATATATTGCAGATATATCAGAGATGCAATTAGACTTCGATTAGATTAGATTAGCTCCATAGAAAGGTGATTAAATTGGTTAAATGGACGGTCCCGTGGCGCAGTGGTTTGTGTCATCGACATGACTTCTGTGTCACCGCAACCCTGGGTTCGAATCCCGGCAGGGGCAAACATTTGTGCGATGAGTGTAGATGTTTGTCCCGGGTCTTGGATGTTTGTGTGCTGTTATTGTGTGTGTCCATGCCTCCCGCGATACAGGGAATCCTAGTGCGGGGGTCTGAGTGTGATTAAAAAAATAATAATAAATAAATAAATATATATATCTCTCTTTGTAAAATATATAGAGATAAAATCTTATAGTAGTTCATAAATAAATAATTTTTTTAAAAATAATTTATAAATCTAGCTCAATTGATGAGTTGCGTTTCTATAATGTTGACAAATGCTTTGTAGGTGGTTTCTTTCTCAAAATACTGCCCTAGGTTAATAACACATTACATGTTATATGTGTCCTTTACCAATACTAACGAAATTTCCGAACACAAACGCTTCCCTCTACTATTAAATACGACCGTTTCCAACACAAAAGTCCATTATATCGGTAAGCGTTCCTTTTGTGATTTTGCACACAAAGGATTTTAAAACCTAGAATTGCATTGTGCACGCGTCCGATAACAGATAGACAAAGAATTAGTTAACGGTCACGTGGGTACAGTAGTCGCAACGTAAGTTGTGCTCTCTGAAGTTGGCTGCGTGGAGCTAATTATTATATAAATGTCTCGCTCACTCCCTTACGTTTTTCGCATCTTCTTATTTCGCTTACTTTGGTCGGTGACAAAGTGTTTTACCAACACATGCCCAAATGTTCACAGTGCCTAACGTCCCTCACAACTCGATTTCAAACCGCGACCTAGCCAGTGCCTTCGGGCTCGCTGGCTTCAACATGTTTTACCATAATACACAATAAAAAGAAATTCTCAGAGACCAAGAACAATCACAAAATTTTCGCTATCATGAAAACTGTCATAAACATTTGATCTTTAAACGTTCATCAGGTAAAAGCTCAGAAAATGTAAATCTATTTTCTTCAGAATTCGTAAGGTTTCGTTTATTTTATTTTTAATATTTTGTACGTCATTTCTGGAGACGGTCTCTAAGGTCGTGAGCTTTGAGCGATGACTTGCATTTTAGTCTTGAAATGGTTTTGTAGTGTCTTATATGAACCGATTTGGGCACAAATCTCAAGATTTGTGGTCTTGATTTAGCACTGTGACAGCATTGTAACATGCTACTATTGTCTTACGAACGCACTGATTTACTCTTCCGATCTTCAACAGTGCCAAATTATGACAATAGTGATACCAATGGTCATTTGTCACATGGAAATTACGAATTAAGGAAATTTGTCGATTACTATATAAACATGAAGTGTCGCATCACTTTGACATTTTTATAATTTATTTGGCAGAACAACGCTTGCCAGGTCTGCTTGTTTAATTATGAGGTACAGGTACAGGCATAAACATAGTATGGATGGTTTCATACACGCTGTAAAAAATCTTGTAAATCTCCAGATAAAAAAAATACCAACCGTATGGTCAGCACAAAAAGTTGATTAATTTGTTTCAGAAAAGCCGCGTTATATTGCTTTTTTTTAATTTTCTGTATCCCTTGCCAAATTAACAAAGTTTTAACTAGGCTTTTGTAAAACTTTTATATGAACAGATCAGATTAAAGTAAATAAGTTTAGTGATTAAAATAACTGTTTGTGGTTTGAACTTTGAAGCTTACAAAGTTTCAAATTATGTATTTTATACAATATACATAAAATGTAATATTCCAAAATCATATGGAGAGACTTGGATTTTTTTTACGAAGCGATAATTGTGGATTACAGAAGAAAATCGCAATAAGCACATTATTACATAGAATTGGTGGCCAATGAATTTGAAAGTTTCTAAAATTGCTCGTGAAACGGATCGCAGCACAGATTTTGCAAACAGTCTAGTCAGTCAAACTTATGTTCCTATTCCTAGTAAAAAAACCTAAGCAAAATAAACTACTAAAAATACTAATAATTTGCTATAGTTAGCGAAAAAAGACTTAAATCTCATGATTCGTATATCACTAACTTAAAGTTTTAAGAGGTGCCGGTGGCCTTGTAGAGCCTCGATTACGGGCTCAAAAAAATACTTATCACATTATTAGATTTTTTCTTCTGATGTAAGACACAGTACAAGCGCATTGTCAAGTTAAAATATGGTCGCTTCAAATTTTTTTTACACTATGAAGCGGGTGAATCGGTGCGGGAGCGTCTTTTAGGTGTTGGTCGAGGCAAGCCGCCTGCGCGTTATTCATCCATATTTTAGTTGCGTGATTAGGAACGCGTCGCGCAGTGGGATTGCGCCGACCAATCACAGGCAGACTACAGAGAGTAGCAGACGCTGTACTCTATTTAGTTTGTGGTCGCAAAGAGTATTATGAGAAATGGCGGCGAGTGTTATGTTATGGTTTTGTGTGTATAGAAATATAAAGTTTTCAACCGTATCGAAGACTCTATTTAATTAGCTGACCCACCCCGACTATAACTAATAAATTAGCAAATTAAATCAAATTTGGTTCAATCAGAATTGATCTAAATGAACCGTTGTCTTAAGTGTTGTTTTTTATTAATTTTATTAGACGTGTAGGGTTTTCAAAAATAAGCTGTATAGACTCGCAATTGTCTAGGTATTTAGCAAATGGTCGAGCCGTACGCTGTCATTTATACAATACTAATACTACAGAGAGTCCACTGTGCAGAGGTATGCTAGAGGAGAAAACTGTGGAGCATGTACTTTTGCAGTGCAGTGTAGATGAAAAGACGAAAAATAATACGATACAATTACAGTTTTTTTTTTATTACTAACATTCACACATGGTCTTCAGGTCCCGAACTAGGCAGAGCCTGTACTATGATAACCTGTTGACTGATATATATACTTATATACACACCCAGGCACAGGTCAAACAGACATGTTCATACACACAAATGTTTGACCTGTCCGGGAATCGAACCCGGGACCAGCGGCTCAGAAGGCAGAGTGCTACCAACTGCGCGAACCGGCTTTGACAAATTGTAACAAGTTGTAACAACAAGTTATTGTAACCCAGTGCAAAAAGGAAAAGAGTATATAAAACTCAAGTAAACATTGTTCATTCTAGACAAACAAAGTAATATGGTTCGGTTAAAATAAAGCTTTGTATTATTTTAAATGTTTATGTACACTGGATAAACTGTCAATGTAATAAAAGTAATTATATTCATTCAGAACATAAATTCAGATATTTATATAACTATGTTGTTTTCTCAGCAATCTCGCAAATCTATTAAAAATATTTGTTTTATGGTTTATTGCATTAACAACATGCTAGGCGGATGGCTAACGTTCAAATTATTTTGGAGAAAAAAATCGATGTAGTTGTGCGTTCAAGTCCCACTTATAGTCGATAGGTAGTCGAATTTTTTCCTTCAAATAACTTGAACGAAAAAATTTGTTGTTTTAGTTCCAAGGTGTTTTAGTCCGAAAGTGGTTTAGGTCTAAAGCATTTTAGTCACAAAGTGTTTTAGACCGAAAGCATTTTAGTCACAAAGCGTTTTAGGCCGAAAACGTTTTAGTCACGAGCGCTTTAGTTCTAGAGCGTTGTAGACCGATGGCGATGTAGGCGAATACATTTTAGTCAAAAGGCGACATAGACTTATAATGTTTCAGGCATACAAGAGAACAAAGAATAGTAGTAGGTTTTTTTTTTTACATATTATAAGTTTGCGTTTGACAACTGTCTCACCTGATGTTAAGTGATGACGTTGTCTAGGATTTAGCACGCAAACCTAGAAGGTACCTATTCACTCGCGACTTGAAGACTCCAGGATTGTACTTATCGGGAAACACAGACTAAGGATCGTAAAAGGAAGCTATTTCTAATGTAATGCTAGAAAAACTATCGCTCAGCTGATGTTTTGTGTATGTGCTGCGTTCACTTCATTGAATCCACCTTTGCAAGTTAAAATGTTTCTTACATACCACAGAGGAATACCGAAAAAAGCCGGATAAATTTAACATATTGAGGAAATCCTTTTGAGATATGATATCGAAAGTGGAAGGCTCAAGAGTGAGTAGAAATATGATTACAATAGATCTATCATTAATCACCGTTACGGGATGATCTTCGTTTCAATTATTGGCATAGGCAATAATTTGTGCCGTGGATATATATGATACAGGTTAAAGAATTTGTAATCTAAGAATCGACTGAACTCCCAGATGAAGAATTGTAAATTAGTTCGAAACTGGTCGGAGAGTAATTTAAAAAAAAAATCTCTGTGAAACCTTGTCCCCTGTAATGGGGTACATTACAGGGGACAAGGTTTCACAGAGATTTTTTTTTGAACCCTGAATATAGAGACGTTCGTTGAGGACAGCCGATCCGATAAGTGAAAAAATAGTTCCTTAGAAAAAATACGTTGTTTACATGCAGAAACGAGTACATTTCAATATCTGACGATTAGAGCGTGACATAAGAAAATGGGAGTCACAAAGTTGCAAGACAAATCGATTCGAAATATTCAAGCGTGTTTTTATTTTTATTTTGATGAAAATACATTTTAGATTATGGTAATAATAAAATCTGCCGATGTTCACTAGGCGATGAAGCTAAAAGCAACAATAAAGCCTTGGATTAAAGCGTTGAGCGTACAGCTGCTGAGAACTTCCAACCGATAGGACGCGCCTTAGTCCGCGACGTCCACTTACACAGACGATACCTCGTTTAGGCGATAGCCCAAGCCGAGGTCCGAACCCTTGAGGTGGCGGGTTGTTTTATGATCAGCACCAAATAGATGACGACATATTCTACCTCAAAACTACCCGCAAGTTTCATAAAAAGATGTAATTTTAGTGTTGTTTTTAATAAGTGTCATACTAATTTGGACTTTATCGTAATAATATAAGAACTTACCTTACTTATCTGATTTTACAGAATTTTATTTGGTTTATAAATTGACTACTAACTACTGTCAAGCAAGAATCCAAGCAGCTTAGAGATATAAATTCGTTGTAACCTCTGTTAGTTACACGATTTAAACTGTGAAGTCGCATTTGCTTCTACTTTCCCTTAAGGTGTGTCTTGTTTTTCATCATCTCCGAAAAAGCAAATATTGTGTACGCACAAATAATCCTAGGCTAAATGAAAACAAAGAAGATTGACGTCAGAAATAATTATAAGCAAACATTAAAATATTATAGTAAGTACCTATACGCCCTAAAAATACTAAAGTGCCCGAATAATAATTTAGAAACGTTTTATAACACCTTGATAAAAAAGCCAGAAAGCTTTTTGACGTTAAGTACAATTACTAGAGTCGTAGGCTTAAAATATATGAAAAAGTGGATTGGGAATTTCGCACACTGGCAACTTTTGCATTGCGCTTGCGTTAATATTTACATTTTAATGTGACGTCATCGTGTAAGTTACATATGTATGGATTAGGAAAACAACACATTTATAGTGTCTGAGATTTTAATTACGTTGAACTATTGTGCACCGATTAAAACCGAATCAACAATCTATTAATTTAATTCAGACTTCAAACCGACAAGTGTATGAACATAGTGCAGCAAATCAATAATTTGTAGCAAAACATGCAATGACAGCTACTATTGAGTACCTATTTTAAATTTTAATAGCTTCATAATATGTTTGGCCATTATTAATGGAAGCGTATTCTGTTTAAATAAATATGCCAAATGCAAATTTGGCATGTTTGGGTATCAAAAGCTTTATTTTTATTATTTGGTATTTCGCAGATTGCATAATACAGTGTCTATGACTCTTTAAAGTATACAATTTTTTTGTTTGAGTGGAGTACGAGGACTAAAGAGTATATAGAGGTATAGCTTCTGTGACATTTACAAACATTTAACCAGCCAGTATTTACCTTCGCTTACACAATAATATCACTGACTATCAACTGGTCAAATTCTATACATATTAGAATCCAAAAAACCAGCCAAGTACGTGTCGGACTCGCGCACTGAGGGTTCCGTACAAAAGCAAGGTGTAGTAAGTTTAACATTATTAAAAATATGGGATGAGATAATGAGACCGAAACATGAAATAATCAATAAAGTTACCCTTTCATAGAAGAAATACATTGAAGTAAGCTTCTTTATTAACATTAAAAAACAACATTGTAAAAGTCTCATTGAAAACGTAAACCATTCTTTTTTATTTCATTTCAAAAGCTCATTAAGGAGCACTATCTACATTTGCGAAGGTATACGAGTGCGATATACGCTCGTGAGCTACCATAAAAAAAAACAAACGAACATTAATGTGCTGTCATTTTTACGATTTACAGACACATTAAAATAATGAAATACATTAGCATTCAAAGCATGTAGTCTGGTTTAGCTAAACTGTCATAAAACGGTGCTTTGGGTTGAGGTAGAATATGTTTCTTTGATATATACTTTACATAATACAAACGGATAATTTAAAGAGTCACATCTGGGTCTATATAATTTACTTTTACGACACATATATATAGCCAGTGAGCATTCTAGGTCTAGACCTAGAATGCTCACTGGCTATATATTATCACGCTAGCGTGATAACATCTTCGACCACAACTTTTTTTTTTTTTTTTTTTTTTTTTTTTTTATATATTATAAGTTTGCGTTTGACAACTGTCTCACCTGATGTTAATTGATGACGTTGTCTAGGATTTAGCACGCAAGCCTAGAAGGTACCTATTCACTCGCGACTTGAAGATAATTTGAAATCATAACCCACAAAGAGTTTTATGGTTGAATTCATTAACGTCATTCTAGGTGGAAGTTACGTACAAATATTTTAATGAATAAAATCGTACTGGAGTGCTACCATATCTCAGTTGGCAAAACGATAGGGCGGTATTCTATAGTCGTGGGTTCCGATCCCACTAGCCAAATTTTTTCCTTGCTAACTGCATAATTATTTTTTTTTATACTTTATAGATTCATTCACTGAACATCAAGTGAGATAGTGACGTAGACGTCTAGCGTTTGATTAAATTAATGTAATCAATCATAAAACTCTTTGTGGGTTATGATTTCAAATTATCTTCAATCGTAGGGCATTTTAATTACATTTAGTAGTGAGCAATCACAACAGATACATTTGCATATTGCTAGATTCAAGAACACATTGTAGTATCTTTGGTAAAGTAAAAGGTTCTTTAAATGCTTTAAGTTAGTAATTGCATTGCGCTTTAAGCTCATCCCAAAATATCACTAAATTTATTCAATTATAGAGGAGACAGTAAAAAAAGATGCGTAGATTTGCTGCTTGAAAACACTTTCCTACCTTCATGTTCATACGGTTGGATAATCCACTATTAATATTTATTAACACTGAAAGAATTACCAATCAAAAAATAAAACAAAATTACCTATATTCTTGACGTTTCAAACTATTCTTAGCAAATATGGCGGGGCTAAAATAGCATATTTAGCTCTTAAAGAAGACTTAAAGTACTTCTTTAAATTTGTGTGTGTTACCGACGAGCATAAAACAAATAAAAAGTCTTTATTAGGTTTGAAACTCTGTCGACTTGATCCGGTCCGTGGTCCTTGGTCTCTCCGGTGCAGCTATAAATGCCGGAGAGCCAAACAGCATTAGTCCGTTAGAAAAAAAACTGTCGTCTTACATCACCATAGACAACGTGTTTTTCTGTGCATACGTATTTGAAAATGGAACTAAAACCGTTGATCTGGTATATATGGTAGAACGTGAGCATTTTGTTGCGGCTACATAAAACAAGAATGTTAAATTGAATATAATATAATTAAATATCTGCAAATAAATTGAATACAGTCCGATTTAAAATTCAGCTTGGGAGTAAAACTACCTCTTATATAATGGGTTGTTTTAGCCCTTGTACAATGTACTATTTAATAAATAATAAAGAGATCGTGAAAAACGATTCAGAAAATTTTTCCTCCCGATGATCTTACCGCGTCTTCTCAGTAGTGGATCTATTTATTTTGAAGAATAACGTAAGTCATATTTTTTAAATATTAACTTCGTAACGTATTTGATCATCATCATCATCATCACTATCATAATTAGAGCCATAGGACGTCTTTGATATCTCTTCAAATTGATTAATTGCATGATTCATTTTTATATGAAACTAGCTGCGCCCCGCGGTTTCACCCGCGTGCACTACGTTTTTCCCGCTGACTCAGTTATCCCACGGGAACCATACTTCTTCCAGGACAAAAAGTAGCCTATGTCCTTCTCCAAAGTCCCATGTATCTTTATACCAAATTTTATCTAAATCGGTCAAGCCGTTTTCATGTTATGTCGTGACAACGGAAAACGGGTTTCATTTTTATATATATAGATAGATAAGATCCATACCACGATAAAAACATAATAAAATGTTGTCGCTTTTAGTAACATAATCTATGTTAAACAAACAAGGAACCTTTTACCCAATTCTCCCAATAGTAACCCGAAGCCTGCCCAAACCCATTTTATCCGATTTCCATACATAAGTTACCTGATTTCCCATTTTATCCATTTTCAGGTCCCACCATGCTCGCGCACTCTATTTGATAACAGATTATCCTGTTATGTGTTGGCATATATTGCATTTATAGGACTTCATTTTTATTCAATTGTTACACATATTTTAAAAATTAAAAAGAACAATGAAACGGAATGGTTTTTTTTTTAGTCTTTTATCTACATAATTATAAATTTAAAATAATGCTATCTATCTAAAAATTGTTGGTGTCGATTTAAGACATAACATAAGGTTCATAGTTTAAGCTATATCGATTTTAGACTTGTATTTTCAAGAAAAAGATGTAATTTACAAACTGTATACGTATTTTTTAAAAGTTACTATTTTTCAGGCGACAGCTAATGGGATGGGGATGATGATTAATTATGATATAGTTAGTAAAAAGTCAATTATAAAAAAAAACATGCAACAGTGTAATTATATTGTACGTCCGTAATATATAAAGTATCAAGCCTGTAGCTTTTTAATATCTTTATCGCCACAGTTAATACACAGTACTTTTTTCTTATTTCAAAAGCAAGTTCTATCAGAAGTTACTTGTAGTGTTAGTTGTAATGATAATATAAATGATAATTCGAATAAAAACTGTATTATTCCCTAAATTACAAAGCAGTTTACAAAGTTTTACAAAAAGTCACAATATAGATATTTTTTTTAATTTCCAAAAAAATATATATGATTTTTCCATAAATATTATACCATTTGAAAAATACATAACATCTATATAAAAAAATCAACGATGCAAGTTTTATAATTTTTAAATAACTAGGACAGAAACAAATTACAATTTATACAAGTTGTATTTAACCAAGAAACTATTTTTGTCTTCTAAAACTTTTTTTTACGGGAAACGATGAATATGATCCAGGCCGCACTGGCCTGGATCATATGGTTTCCATCAGAAGAAGTATAGATTATTGGCATAAAATCTTAATCGAATTATATGTTCCTCTTTTTTGGTATAGGACTTTTTGTTATTTTATAATAACACTTTTACTGGTGAATCAAATCAAAACTTCGGAAGCTAATTCTTTTAAGACAAAGAAAACTGCATTAGCGAAGTTGATTTTTGAAATGCCACGCCACAGAAACCTTCAAAATCTCAAGAACATAAAAATCCTTGCAGAAATCGTGGTTTAAAATATAGTAAGTTTGAGCAGCAGACGAATGCCACAGGGTTCCGCAGGTGAAATAAATACTTAGAGCCAATAAAATTAATTAATTTATTGATTGATGCGTGTCGATAAATTTATAAACATACCATACACGGTCCACATTCAACTTGTCGCACTAAGCCTTTTGCTTCATTCATAGCGTGTAAAGATACCAAGAGGAATTCATTGTCTAAATCTGTATTTCTGTTTACATAGTAAAATCTGGGTGTCTTCAAATCAAGAGAAAATGGTGAGGTGAGAAGCGATCAAAAGTCTGCATAATTATGATGAAGAAAAAAGCCTTCGTTTGATCTTTTTTTTATTTCGTATGTTTTTTTAAAAATAAAAAGCATTATCTATCTATCCCGGCAAACATCTGTCTGGATGGGGGTATACTAAAAAACAGCGCAGTCTGCAATCTTCTGTTGCATGTAAGGTCTGCATACGCTCAGCATAGCCCCTTTGCTTAACATAAATATGTCATTTTTAATTTGTTATATTTTTGCATGTACTATTTATTTATATATACATACATATATTTACGCCTCTTTCTCGTAGAGGTAGGCAGAGACCACAGTCTTCCAACTGCTACAATCCCGAGACACTTCTTTCGCTTCATCCACGCACATCAGACCTTTCATATAAGACCGTATTTATTTATAACGCAATAAATTAAATTGTATCTTATCTTTTTGTAGCATACGTTAATTATATTATATTTTTTTTTACTAAAAATAGAACCATGATAGTTCAGAAGTAACTATTATCAAAATATTGTGAGCATGATACCGACTTGGACAAGTTATTTCACACTTTCGAGTGTTGAAGTCAGTTCCCTTTATGGTAATTGACTTTGACTTTGACTTTGATTATTTTATGTAATACAAAACTCAGGTGGAACGTTACGCGGAACGTTACTATTTTTCATGAGTGTTGCTGGTATTCATCAATTTATAAAACGTTATCACGTCAAAAACTATAATGACATCGACGTATGCATAGCACTTTACAGTTATTGGAGTGTGACTCAAAATTTTTAATATCTTAAGGTGCTCGTTCAATAAAGGTAATTAGCCTGAGTGCAACCAATCCATTTATTTCAAATCAAATATCATTTCTTATAAACACAGGTAATATATGTAAACTCTAAGGCTTTTACGGCCGGCGTTGCATGTTGTATGTATTGCTTCCGGGCTGTTTGGCTGTGGTCTAAATAAAACTTGTGTTCCAGACGTTTCGTCGATCACTGAAGATGTCGACCGCAGTGATCGACGAAACGTCTGGAACACAAGTTTTATTTAGACCACGGCTAAAAAGCCCGGAAGGAATACATACAACACAGGTAATATAGATTACAAGATAAGTCGTGATATTGATGAAATGTATTACCTAAAAACTCTCGGGTAGAAAAGTACCTACACTACCTACCTGGTTGCTAGAAACGTGAACATTTTTGATAATAAACCAATATCTTCTATTTTGAAAATATTTTGCGCCATATCGTTTTAAATTAAAGGACTCATCTAACCAGCTCAAAGAGGTCCTCCTTTTCGGCCTTTTGCTTTCAACCTTTCCAGTGAGAATGTGTTTTTGAAGGTTGTCAGCTGACTTGCGAGCTATGTGACCAAAGAATTTGAAGATCCTTACGGAGGCATACGTTGGATATATAATTATTGAACTCACTTTTATTTTATACTAATTAATATTTTTAGAAAATACGGCTATTAAGCTAACTTAAATTAATTCTAACGCGCAAGAAGGTCACCGGACCAGCTAGTAATAATTAAACAAATAACACAACATAATTAAGCAGTTTTTCTGGAACTGTATTAACGAACAAGGTCTGAGGGTTAATAAGAGTTTTCTTCTTAGCATTTACCTAAGGAACCCAAAATGTACAAAATCCAATTCTATCTACGTCAGTGTAACGTGGAAAATGTTATCGGCTGATGGCAACATTGGAAAGCTTTTCAATTGAAATGGAAAAATAAAAATTTGCTTCGAGTTTGCAGAAAATATTTTATTTACATTTTCATCTTGAGATGTACGATTATCGATGCATAGATTTTTGACTGTTCAAACTATATTATTAATTTAAAACAGATATGTATGTATACGCAGAATCAGCCCACGAGGCTTCCCAGGTGATTATTATTAATAGTAAATATGTTATTATTTGCATAGCTAAACTTAATTAATAGTTAACTGTATCATAACTTGACTATGAGATAGCCATTCAACGCTCAAAATATATGATAGATCGAACATTTTCAAAGGCACAGTCAATTTTTTGCTGCCTTATCATGATTTAGATCCGCAACTCCAAAATGTCATATAATTCATGTTGAATATAATATAATTAGTAATTATATAGATACCGGCTCTACTCACGTTTATAGTCACAGTTTCAACCTAGGTTTCGGGCATGTCCTATGCCCATGCTCGGGTGAGTTTAAGCCGCCAGATCGCGGCGACTACTGTGTGATCTGGTAGCGTAAACTCACCCGAGGATGGGTATTGGACATGCCCGAAACCTAGATCGAAACTTCGACTAGAAACGTGGGTAAAGCCGGATAATATATCCATATAATAATGTGTTACTCACAAGAATTCCCAATCAAAAATATATAATTATCATAGAATAACTTCTATGATAATTAATTATATTTACCCACCGTGCAAAGCGCGCTTAAGCCGCTTCCAGATACGCATCGATCGATGTAAGTAACTCACTTATGTCTGTGTGAGTGCTAGACCAGTAGTGAGTTTCACATACCTAGAATATATAACTTCCTGCTTTGTAAGTTTGTAAGGCATCGAAAATACTAATTAAAGTTATGTTCAAATCTTTACGTAAGTGCAATAACTTATAAAATATAAAGTTATATTGAACTTAAAATTATTAATTCAATGTAGACATCCAGGATGCACTTGTACGTTAAAAAATGTACTAATATTTAATAAAACCCTTCCATGTTGAACAGAGCCAAGCCGAGAATAAAATGCAAGAAACTTTGTGTGATACAGTACATACTCAATTGCATACTAATAAATAAATTAGATAAAACATTAATAAGGTGTAATCTACAAACCGACTAGGACTCACGTGGTAAATACTGGAAAGTTACTCTCCGACCAGTTTCGAACTTATTTGCAGTTCTTCATCTGGGAGTTATGATCGTGCCAGGCGGCGGGCGCGAGCCTCAACACGTAACAGTTACGGTCGGAGAGTAATTTTCCAGTATTTACCACGTGAGTCATAGTCGGTTTGTAGGTTACAATTATGGAAGAAACTCGCAATAGTTTTCAGACTCTAATAATATGGTGATTTGGAGAAGTGGAGCATTCCACTTCACTTCCATTCCAATGAATTTTATTTTCAAAACAAACAGTATCCATGGAAAAATAGGAATTGAGGATATATGACAATATCTTACTGCATATTCCCCTAAGACTACATGCTCTACCGCACAGTGACATTCAACAGGCGGGTGAAAATACGCGCCTGGCGATAATTGGGTGATAATGAGACATCTACTTGACATGCGTTCTGCATTAGTTCGTGCGACAGATAATACTTCAAGTAATTAGGAATTCATAGGTGATGATACTGTTGCTAAGCTGTCTCTTACTAGCTACGTTTTGAACTTAGACTTTACTTTTTAGATATTCACTGTCCAAATTTCAAAAGCCCCTCTGATACATCTTAAATAAAGGTTATTATAATAATTTGTAGGTAATAATATAACGTTAGTTTATTCTCCGAAATCACACTATAACCTCTGTCTACAGACAGATACAATTTGTACAGAACTGCACTGCGTCAGTCACCCTAAGATTTAAAGTTGGTACATCTCATGTGCCTTTAAAACTTCAAACTGGAACACAGTAATGCAAACACTATTGCACTTTGAGTTTCCTTGGTTCATTTATCTGAGCTACTGCATGACATGACGGTAGAAATAGATTTGGTGGCAGTACTTCCCCGGGCAAACTCTCACGTAAATAGTGCTCTCTGCTACTAAAGTGAATCTTGTACTTGGGAACAATAAAAAGTTTGTTATTAAAACTGACGTGGTTTTGAGACATTATCAATGTATAAAACACGGGAGTTACTCACGTAATAAGTCAGAGGGTTCCGACTATAGTTTCAACCACATTCGGTGGTCTTTTTCAAGGAGAATACGGGGCGAATCGCGACCGCGTCCGCGAGCGCCCCGTATTCTCCTTGAAAAAGACCACCGAATGTGGTTGAAACTATAGTCGGAACCCTCTGACTTATTACGTGAGTAACTCCCGTGTTTTATACATTGATAAAAAGTTTGTATTTTATAAAAAAAACAGTTAAGGCTAATTTATTTTCAAATTATCTCAGTCCTGATATATACAGTAGATACTACTCGAATGTATTAAAAAAAATATGGGAAAGTACATATATGCATAGAAAGCAATAAATTTGTAGGGTTCCGTACATCTAAACGTAAAAAACGGAACACTTATATGATCACTTTTTTCTCCGTCTGTCTGTCTGTCTCTAAGACCCTTTTTCTCAGGAACGCGTGGAGGTATCAAGCTGAAATTTATATCGATTACTCAGGTGTACTGTCCCTTAGCTGAAAAACACCAACTTCTAAGCCAACGCAATCAAAAGATACAACCGTTTATGCTGCCACTTTCCGCCACTCGCAAGGGAATCAAAACCTACAGGGTGCTTCCCCATAAATTAAATAAATACTCCGATACAGATTTTCAAGACTATAACTCTATATAAAGAACATTCCATAATAATTTTCTACACCCAATGCACTGGCAATAATGCAGCGCAATAATGGCAATAGTTTTAACAATTTGTTAACTTTCATAAAAAAAAATGCAGCACTGGCATATGTTTTTTATTTGGAATTTGCTACACATAATACCAAATTTCATTGCTAGAAGTTCAAAAACAAAGAAGTTTCATACAAATATTTTTAACCCATTTTACCCCCTTAGGGGATTAGTCAGTAATAAGTTAGAACATAGATTCTTTTAGTATTACATTGACGTGAGCTAGCGAATAGAATACATACGTCTGCCCCTAATGCAGTGATAATGACATATACATGAATTTTGCATTAGATTATACAATAGATGGGACTAAGGGGTGTTGGAAATATCTGTCAAGAAAAACCCTTTCACTGTGGCTATAGTTTAATAAAAAAATATATATGGAAACGCTAATTCATGACCAAACTTCTGCAAAATAGACATGAAAAATCGGCCTCAATTAGTCTATTAAGATACTTGTGATAATGATTGATAACAGTCCTTTTAAAGGTGGAATCCTACACGACATTGCCCGTGCTGCCGATAATTTGCCAATTTTTTTTAAAACATCAACTTAGCCAATGAATTAAATTAAAAAAATATATTACATAAATATATAATATATCACAAGTTTTTTAATATTACTCCATTTTACTACTGTTGAGGAGTCTCGTGAAAGATTGTATCGATAAAAAGAGAGTTTACGTCACAACTTAAATTTTAAACGTTTGCGAAGGCCTATTGTCTGTGTTTGAATTCAGTTTATGGGCTTCAGTTGGGTATTTAAAGAAAGAAAGAGCGGGACAAATCCTGATACCTACGTGTTGATTGAGCAGGAACTGCTAAGAGCATTTTTAAATTATGTAGAAGCCGCAAAAGTGTTAAAAAAGCATGTGTGACAGTGGACACAGTAAGCCATGAGGCTCCGGGAAAAAAGGGGGTAGACCAATTTTTCACTTTTAATAATAATTAGTTACTGTTTCATCCACCCGCAAAAAATTATCAGTTTATACGTGATCATGGCGCTTGCAACAAAAATATCGTAAGACAAAAATATGAACTGGTGATTTAATATCCCTTTTCTAAAGTCAAATCTTATATGTTAGTGACTGTGACAGCTTAAAAACATTCATGTCACATTTTCAGACACTTTAATTTCTTTTCTCCTGGTGTAAGACATAGTATAAACGCTTTTGTCAGGACCACGAGAATTTTTGATAAAAGAAAAATATGGGTTGCTTGAAAATATTTTTTCTTAATTAAGTAGCGAATGAAATCCAATTTTGTTCAATAATAATTAACCTTCATGAACTGTTATCTAAATTGTATTTTTATGAAGTTTGTTAGACAGTTAGGCCTTTTAACAAAGTAAACTAAAAAGGCTAAACATTTTATAATTATAAAATGGTAACGCCTTAAAGTACGTTAGCGCAAGTCATCGGCGCGCTATAATAATCCGTCTGCTTAACATAGACTAAACTCGCCATAGGGTAGAAGATTGCCCTTTTTTAACATTATGAGAAATCGAGCTATACAGCTAATGGAAGACAACCATTCAACCCATAAAAGACAGCCCGCAGAGGATAGCGAGCCATAAAAAGGGGAAAAATATTCTTAATTTTTGACCTAACTGTGCCAGAAAGAGAGTCGTGCTTTTAGTTGTTTTTATTAAATTGGGATCTTGATCGCGTGAAAAACATTTAGTATTTTATTTCACCCAACGTTTTTACCAAGTCACATTGGCCGTGGTCACAAAAAGACTGATTAAACCGTGGAAATCAAGTCCCGACATATTTACCGTTACCCGATATTTTAACAATGTGATTGATTCGGGAAATCTCAAATTAAAAATTTGTTTCTTAGGCACGCTCTGTACCGTAAACGATTTGATAGATTTACGTTTGAGCGGTGTCGTAGGTTATATTAAAATTATAAAAACTAAAATGGCGGATTTTTGCGCCAAATGTATATTTTTTTCTTCAAAACATATTGAGAGGGTTATCCTGCTGTAAAGAATTTGAATTATGAGATTTAATTTGAACTCAATATAATTTAGTTTTAAAATATTAAATATAACGTATAGTTATTGAGAAACTCTCCAATAATCAATCTTAAAAGGAGACAAATGGTTATAATATATATATGTTATTTACAAATTTATATAGTTGCATCTCTCTCCACCCGTCTCTCCCAGGGGAGAGAGTCTCTCAAGTTATAAAAGTGTCACCAAACACACTGTCTTTTCAGGCAGTCCTCCTTGAGAGGTTTACATTCTCATTCTCGCGTGATTATAAAACACCCAGTAGGTTTTTAAAATCTTCACTTGAGTTGCAACACTCACTTTTGTTGCTCAAAGTTGCTCACTTTGCTGTTGCTTTTTTAAATAAAAATGTACAGCAACAGCAAAGTGAGCAACTTAATAGTTGTCAACAGCCTATATTCTTTCAGATACAAAGCAGCATCGATCTATCCACTTCCCATTCACCATGACATATTCAAGTGAGAGCTTCTAAATTTATTTACCTACTTATTCATTCCTGCCCCGTATGTACGGCAGCATGTCAGACCTCACTCACTTCTCCACTAAGTGTAACGGAGGATTCACTCGAGGCGAGGATAATTCTTCGTGTTGCAACCTTTATCATTGTCGGCGCCATGCGTGGATACATACGTCAAGGCAGAGAAGCTGTCAAATGATTACCTGGCCACTGCATATACTACATAGCATATATTAATATTTTAAGCGCAAATAAAGATTTCTTAGAAAAGGATTACCTACCTTAATAAACATTTATGATATCTTATAAATGTATAAAACACGGGAGTTACTCACGTAATAAGTCAGAGGGTTCCGACTATAGTTTCAACCACATTCGGTGGTCTTTTTCAAGGAGAATACGGGGCGCTCGCGGACGCGGTCGCGATTCGCCTATTTATGATATCATTTTATTGATATCATTGCTTGTTATTGAATCTCGCAACTTCTGCGGATTTTTTAAAATAATACTTTTACTTCTTTGATATAAAATAAATCTAATGCAGTACCCTATATTAATTTATGTTTCATAAATATATGTACGTGATTGGCTAACCAATCTGTTTTAATTTTTATTTTATTCACACCATCCTGTGCTTGTTACTTTTACTAGAGTTAATTCCATGTTGCCTAGTAGAAATCGCTTTTAGCGAAAAAACTGCCTATTGTCTCAAGCTATTAATATACAGTTAGATGCACGTTAATGTTATATAAATGTATTTGTAAGAGTTTCATGGATTATTGCAATAACAACATCCTAGGCGGAACTTACGTTCAAATATTTGAAGGGAAAAATTCGCCTACTAGTGGGACTCGAACCCACGACTACAGAATACCGTCCTGTCGCCTGGTCCAACTAAGCAATAGCTGCCCATACCACTAGGGCCGAATGACTTCCTTCTTTTTAACATCTGAGGGGATGTTGTTATTAGCGCCATCTACCTTTAATTGTATGAAAAATTAATTAATAGGACTGACAGACCAACATTACAGTTGATATCGTATCAAACGAAGGCACCTACCCTTATCTCAAGAATTGTATGGTTTATTGCATTAACAACATGCTAGGCCGAACTTACGTTCAAATGTTTGAACGTAGTTCCGCCAAAAAATCCGGAAAAAATCAGCTGCTAGTAGGACTTGAACCCACGGCACTGATTTATAGGTACCTGAAAGCGTGTCACTTTATTACATGCAATTGGATGTATTAAAATGGCACGCTTTTAAAATTAGGCATACCTAGGTTATTAATTAAAATTAATAAATAATCATTGTTAGAAAATATTTATAAAAGTAGTCAAACGTATACAAAAAAAGTATTTTATTTTTTAATAATAATGAATAAATATTTTTTCGAGAAAGAGGATCTGGATCTCACTCCATGGATTTTTACCATTCTAGTTTGTAAAGCAGGAGATTAACTGTGCCAAGTTATTGATACAGGCTTTACCTAAATAAAATGCTTTAGTAATAAGTTTTTTCTTGTTATATTTACACTAGCTGCGCCCCGTGCTTTTATCCGTGTTGTGATGATTGATTATGATGATGAAAAGTATGTGTTATTCCGGGACCTAAAGTCGATGTAGCCGTTTGAGCGTCAAGAAGTAAGAAACATACACACAAACTTTCGCCTTTGTAATATTATTAGGATAGGATTTTGAATGATATTTTAAGCTCACTTGTAGTTTTTTTATAGACTGGGAGCTGGGTTAGAATCCTAAGGCACCATTCTGATTGTGGCCCTTCTAATATCGACCACGTCAGACCGTGCCCACTTCTCCGCTTGGATCGGCTTGGATTAAAGTACGGCTCATGCGATTTTTCATAACAAGACCCGTGTCATAGTCGGCAGCAACGGGTGTTACCATGTGTCGGATTCACAAGGTTCATTGTTTATGTAGATTTACGTTTTACAGCTAGCTTTTTGCCACAACCTTAACGAAGGTAACATAACTCCAAATGTCAGCAATGACGGTTAAACGTACATACATATAATGTCAAATTTATTATTCAAGTACATCTCACTAAACAGATTGTGTGTTTGGTGATAGATTTACTAACTTGGGCTTGGTAAAAGAGCTAAATCCTCACAAAACGCATATGCCGAAACGTGTCGCGTATATGTTTCGGAATACGTGTTTTGTCAACGAAATTACTGTATTATGTCGGTACTTTCAAGGCCTTTCAGGTACTTACTCCTTTACGATGAAGTTGACTAGTTGGTGGACCGGTACTAGTTGGTGGGAAGCTTCCCAATCTACTGTTGGTTCTATCCACCTTGTGAGTATCAGAATATCTTCTGAAGATACATTATTGAAATTTTAGTAGGGATCCCTAATTTTTTCTTGTTTTAAACATAGCATATTTTACTCACAGATAATTTAAAATTCTAATGGTGAAAGAACTATTGAAATCGTTCCTGTAGTTTTTGAGTGTATCCGTTACAAACGTACAAATCTTTCCTCTTTATAATATAAGTGTAGATAAATTTCATATAAATATAGCAATATACACCAAATATTTTCTATCACTAATAACAATTTTAATATTGAATTCCCAAATTACAAATTAATTCTTAAAATTTGTATTAATTTTCACACACGTTGAAGATGTGATAGTTTTTATTTTGTGGTAGCTATCAAGGCGACAATACATCACACATGAACTTATAGCTAATATTATTATAACTCTAGAAATTTAATCCAAGATAAATGTTAGACATTTTAGGTGCCATTGAAAACCTGGTGATAATTACTCAGACCAGACTAATTACTTATCCGATCCGAGAGAATAGATAAGAAAATTGCAAAATGAAACTTATGTTATTACTGAGGAGGGTTTAGGTTCTCAAAGTATTAAGAAGCTTTTGCAGAGTTGTTTAATGTAAGGGATATAATTAATTACTAAGTATTAGCTTATAACTCATCACCACGACAAAAGCATGGTTAAATTTTGAAGCCTCTTTGCTATGCATAATTTTTTTCAAAAACTTTTTTCATTTGAAGGGTCAGTTCCATAAAATTATCATCAAAATCGGTTCAGGAGAACTTACTTTACTTTTACTACTTACTTTTACTTTTATTACTTACTTTTACTACGGCTTTATAGTGAAACTCATTTTTATTTTTTTATGTAACGTACTTTTGCCTATTTACTATTTGCAAAGCGAGTAAGATTATTCCTAATGTCTTATTAGGCTTGTACAGATTTACACGTCGAAATGAATGCGCATTAAGTAGTTTATACGATTCAAAACAAATTCTATGATCACAACTTGAGTGGGTAACAGCTAATTATTATTTTTCTTGTTTGAGATATCATGTTGAGCCAAGGATACTTTATTTAACGTAATTGCCTTTATATAATAGTCATTAGAGAAAGCTGGAGGCCATTATGTGGTCAGCAAAAAACATTACTCGTCATTGGTACTTCCACTCTTATTGGACAGCGTTGGGGATTATGGCCACTGTGTCCCAACAGTGGGACTATTCATATGTTGTTGCGTTTTGATTTAATAGTTAATATTAATAGAGAGATAGATATTAGACTTTATTGAAACACCACATAAAGAAAACTTATAAAATATTACAATATGATATACTTAGGTGTAACACTGGGCGGCCTTATCGCTTAAAGCGATCTATTCCAGACAACCCTTTTCCATAGGAGATTGGCGAAACAGACTGGACGGTGTTTACATTGCAATAACAGTAAAGGGCAGGACAAAAACCTGTCCTTTACTGTTACGGGACAAAAACAGGATTTAATATTTATGGCTTGTTTTATGCATTGGAAAGTGAATAAAAATTACAGTATTATTTTAGATCTTATAATTTAAATACCGAAACTATATATTTACATGAGAGGTAACAAGTAACAATCACAAAGAACAATAACAATGAGACTATTAAGGATAGAGACATTTTTTATTATTATTACACTCAAACCTCGCACTAGGATTCCCTGTGTCGCGGGAGGCATGGACACACACAATCACAGCATACAAACACCCAAGACCCGGGACAAACATCTACACTCATCGCCCAAATGTTTGCCCCTTAGAAGTCGAACTTCTACGTCTTAATTCTAACGACTCAATGCTCAACGCTGTGATAGATAAAATGACTTAATCAGGTCTTCGAAAATATTTAACGAAGGAGCACGTTTTGTTTCCAGCGGTAAGACATACCAAATTCGGACAGCTTCGACACGGAATGATTTGTGGTAGATTGATTCACATTTTCTAAGCGATTCGTAAAGAATTTATAGGCAATCTTCTTGGAGATCTGTATAATCGTCCTCAAGAGCCTTTTATACACGCGAACGTGATCGTAAACGTATCCACTCCAGCTACACAAATAATGACTAAGTGATTGCGTTATATCGATAAATGTTAACACACATGTTACTATTACCGTAAGGTACGCGATGGTATTTTTTGTGTCATAAAACTACGGTCAGCCTAACGTTAACGGTTCACCGTCGGAAACGAATATATATATATATATATTTTAAATTGGGAATAGCCAGGCGTTTGACCACTATCTCACCTGATGTTAAGTGATGATGCGGTCTACGATGGAGCACGCCTGCCTAGAAGATACCTATTCACTCGTGACTTGACGATACCCACGTCGTAGTTTACGAATATACAGTAGAGTCGCACTAATCCAGCACTGTTTAAAACTATTGGATGCCGCAGTATTAATTTGATATGGATATAGCTTATACCCTAGATTAACACATAGGCTTATTTTCATAATCACCATCATCACCGTTTTTCATCACCACGCGGGTACAATCGCGGGGCGCTACTAGTTACTTAGTCTAAAAATAACGATCTAAATGAGGCAGTATCAAAGACGAAGCAGCAATAAACTTTGGGCTAATTATATCTAAATACTTTCTGTAATGTAAAAAAAAAATGGGTTGCGCTCCGGGAGTGCCGGCAGAAGTTAAAACTTTTTTGTGTGCATTTTTGTGGTAAAATACAATATTCATTTATTGAGCTATCGTACACAAACATGACAATAAGCATTTTAGTTTATTGATTGTATGTACCTACACATTAAACACTATAGTGAAGGCGATAGAATAAATTCAAAATCAACATGCTTAAAGGGCGAGCGACGTGAGCGCGGTCTGCTTCAAGAACGTCGTACTATATCTACCAACAAACGAAAATATTCCTTATTCGTTATATATATATATATATATTAATTATTAAAATTATTTATTATTTATTTATTTTATTTATATTTATTTTATATAAATAATATATTATATTATAATTTTTTCTACGCTCCCTCTGTTTTACGAATTCGATGAAGTCACGCGACTGACGCGAGGTGTCCTGACGTTTAACATTTTTTCCCCATACAATTGTGCACAACGCCGCTAAAGAAGTTTTCACTAAAAAAAAAGGAATAATGACAGCGTCATTAATTATTATTTACGTGGGTCTGTGGTTAGAGACACGACATCTGTCCACGGGGCCCTGGGTTCGAATGCCGACAGAGGCAAACATTGGTATGATAAACATGGATGTTTGTCTCGTGTCTTAGATATTAGTGTGATGTATTTGTGAGTATCCATGCTTCCCACGATACAAGGAATCCTAGTGCGAAGGTGCAAGCGTAAATAAAAGTTGTGTGACTTGGCAGAAGTTAAACATAACTAGTCCTTTGTCTTCTAAATAATATTAATATCATTGGATACTTTTGTTGACGTGATAACGTTTTATAAATTGATGAATACCAGCAACACTCATGAAAAATAGTAACGTTCCGCGTAACGTTCCACCTGAGTTTTGTATTACATAAAATAATCAAAGTCAAAGTCAAAGTCAATGATTATGACATTATAAATGATTATGACGTTATCACGTAAATCTATCGTCCGTAAACCGACTTTACAGACAACCAATTTTTTTTACTATATGTTTGTCACTTAAAGCATTAAAAACGAAATACCTATAAAAGTAATAAAAAGCATCAACCTAGCATCAAGTCGGTCTAGTTTTGTTATCAACATTTCGTTTATTACAGAGCTTACCACGCTTCTATCTAAACCGACATCAAAGAAGTAAATTACTCTGTGCTACAAAATTGTTAAGTTAGTTTAAAGTACTTTGTCACCAGCTCAAGCGTAGCGTTATTCTTGCAAAGGTAGAGGTAATTTCTAACTTACTAGCTTCGATGTACGGTTGCGTCATGAGGACAACGATTTCCCTAAATATTTTTTAACTATAAGTAAATTTTGTGTGACAAAATTTTGTTCTAATCCTTCAAGGTTTGACGATGTGCTAAGTATGTCTACTTATCCCGTTATTCCAGGGTCTAATCTATCTTCATACAAAAATTTAATCAAAATCAGTTTAGTCATTTGAGCGTGAAGGAATAATAGAGGTTTATGAATTATTTGCTTATCTCACGGGAACAGCATAATTTTCGGGATCAAAATAGCCTTTGTGTAAATCTAGGGTCTAAGCCATCTCCGCACCAAATTTTGTCGAAATCGTTGCAGCTGTTTGAGCAGTTGAGTGGACAAACATACAAACGACAAACAAATCTTTTCCTTTTTATTATAAATGTGATTAATACGCCTAAATGAGAATTTCTGGAATAAGCCAATAACTATTTAGAAGTGAAAAATGTTTCCTTGGATAAACACCCAATGATTTCGACACTCGATATTTTTTATGCTGCTGAGTATAAAATAAAAATAATTTAAGAATCTTTCATAGCCCACCTTTTTTGTTGACTGTAGGCCTTAACAACAAGAAGTCGACTCTCTCAGAAACTTGGTTGTTGTTATACTTGGCGCTTTGTTGAGGGTTAAGCGAGCCGTTATAACTTTCTACAACTTTTTCAGGTTGAGTAGCATGAAAGTAGAAAGTTGCTAGCCAAAACTATCAGACAATGGCCCTTATTCCCATTAATCAAACAAACTAGCTTAATATCTCTAAAATTCGTTAAAACTTTATGCTTTAACCGACATAAAAAAGCAGGAGGTTATATGTTCAAACATTTTCCCCCCATTTGTGCACCGATTCTCTAAATTCTTTAAAGAGTATACGAGGTGATCCCATTTTAATTTCATCAACATCGGTCAATCAGTTTTTGAGTTACACTCCAATAACTGAAAAGTGTGACGCCTATCTGGACGCATTCCTCATTAACAGTGAATGCCAATCAATCCTGTGAGAAGCACATGTCACTGAAAATAATGAAAAATTGTTTAAGCTGTATAGATATAGTGTTTGACCACTCTCTCACTAAATGGTAAGTGTCGATGTGGTCGAAGACATTATCAGGCTAGACCTAGAATGTTTACTGGATCTTAAGGACTGCTGCCTGAACACACTACGTATTTTGTAACAGTTTTTTAAACTTAAGGGTGGTAGCTAGCCAGGCAGGTATTCAAAAGTAACCCTACAGCCGACGCTTCCGCCGCTGAGCTATTGTCGCACGCGAAGCCGTAGGTTGCTGAGTCAGTTGAGGTTTTCGGACAGCTGTCATCAAGTTAAGGCTTTCAACTGGGACTCTTGCAATGTGTCTTAAATAATCCCACACAAAACGATCATACAAATATGATAGTAATATTATTGGAAAGATTACGCAATCAACGCAGCCCAATACTGCCGATTCATCAGATAGATCCTCTGTTGTTGGCAAATGTAATTAATTGTACCGATTAATTGAATCTTATCGGAACTTGTCGATTTATTGGTTACTATTCAGTGGTGGCTAATGAAATATACAGTGGATCAAAGCCTTTGTAAACAGCGCTCGCTGGTTATATACAGACTCCATTTACGAAATCCTAATTCGTAGTTATGAATCATGATTTCGTAAATTTAATCTGAATTGCTACTGAGTAGCGCTATCCGAAGAAGGCCTTGATTTCTGACCACCACTGGTCCTGTCTATGTGCTACTTTCGGTTATTAGCCTTAAGTTTGACAGACTGAGAACATTAAAAATTAAATTAGATAAATAATAAAAAAAACAATAAGAAAGTTCTTATACACTTACAATCAAGTATAATATATAGGTGTCACAATCCTAAATTATAATCTATTAACATTATGAAAAATCTAAAACATTATTAACACTAGTACACACACAGTTGTTAATAGTACACTAGTACTATTAACAATAATATAATCTAACAATATAAAACCTTAAAAATTTAATAAAAACTAAATTAAATCTAAAAAGGGCCCCTGCGGCATTGTGCCCAAGACGCTGGCAGCGTTCCCTCTTTGTATCGCTAGGCTAATACGTTGAGCGAGGAAGCTGCCAGCTCTTCGGTCTCCTGAGGCGTCAACCAGCCTCATGGAAATTTCCTTGAAGATGCTGAGCGCGCTAGGACCCCACGGGCCAAGGGTCTCAACGCCGAAAGGAACACAATTGTATTCCGCGCCGAGACCGCGACTTTTGCGACGCGACGCGTTTAGCGACTTTTGCCTTATCGGCCGCTTCTGCCGCCGTTCCTGGTCTCGTGGAGGTTTGGTGGACATGGGAAGGGGCTAGTGTGTCTACACAAGTCGCATCCCATACAGTATCCGTTCCATGGCCCATGGTATGAGAGACATACCGTCCGGTCTCTATTTTAATTACCCAATATTTATCTCACTTGATAGTCAGTGACGATATGGCCGAAGGTGTAATCGCGGCTTGTGTCTATGTTTACTGGATTTTAAAGACTGCTGCCTGAACCCACTTCCGTTTCGTGACAGTTTTTTAAACAAACCAGCGTCCGTCAGTTTGTCAGCCGACACTCGCACCGCTGAGCTATCATTACCAAATACATTTGGATAATTAATTGCAAATACAAATGCGAATCTATAAAAATCGAGAATATTTGTGACCGCTAACGCGAATATTTATTACAACACAAAGCCAATTTGAACCACTGTTAATGTATCGTATATAAAATCTAAATGAAAATAAGAACGAGCACATAGACTACGCTAAGTTATCCTCGAGTTATCTTGAATGCTCAAACTGGGCAGGCTGTTGAAACTATTTTAAATTGTAACATCTTTATTTTTATATCACACAGTTGTTCAATAAATATTTCTTATTTCTGATTTCTGATTTCTCGAAACTTCATTGGAATCGTCGTAAATTTGAGCGTAGATGAACAGTTATCTCGTAGTAAGTATATTACAATTACCATCGTTATTTTGTTTGTCTTTCGAATGTTTGGTTTCAGAAATAGATTTATAGTAAACTAGGTGCACCCCGCGGTTTTACCCGCGTGGTGATGAAAAACGGTGATGATGTAAATAAGTCTATATGTTAAACTAGGGCGAAGCTATCTCTATACCAAATTTTCTATTTTCATCGAAATCGGTGAAGCCCTTTGTAACAAAGAGGTAACAAACATACACACATTCACTCATACACATACATGGCCGTTACTGCTGACTTTAAAATTAAATTAACTTTTTAATTAAATGTATGCGGGGGCCTAGATAAGATGCATCAATTCTCTTCCTCTAACCCCCCTAAATCACTTGAGCTCTGGTCAGCATAGAAAATCTACAGCTGGACATACGCCTCCCATGTCCTTTCAGAGGGGATTTTCCAGTACTCGCAGTATGTTTTTTTTTTTTTATTTATTTATTTATTTAAGGATCTTCAAACAGTACATAACAAAAAATTACAATTGAATGCGAAAAATATAAGTATAGGTAGTTGATGTACCAACAGCGAAGACCACAGATTAATAACATAAATAATTACATAAAGTCTAACAGAACAAACCAGAATTTGTTTACGCTTTAGTTTACCTATGTCTATGTATGTTAATTACTGTAAATAAATACAATATGTCCTTAAAGTAGGTTAGAAAGGAAGCTTAATCACTTTGACTACTAATGTTAATAGATTTTATCAAAAGTAGCGAATAGGTACTACAAGAAAATAATTAAATTGCTGCTCAAGAGACATTGGACGGCGATGAAGCAAGCATTATATTATATATTGAAATTTTATCCCCGTTTTATCCCCAGAAGGCGCTACTGCCCAACTTCTGGTACGTAATCCCTTAGCTGACTCTTACGGTACCCATGAGTAGAGATGGGGGGGTACTATTCTATGCCGGTACACCGCGGCACTGCAGCGCATTCACGTTTTCGTTGATCACGTGACATATATACACTTTTTATTATTTCTCTCGGCGTAACGCTTGTAGAATGCTACTTTGCCTAGGGTTACTGGTGTTTTATCGAAACTTCTGTTCGATACAAACAAAATATTAAAACAATTGACAGCATTGAAAAATCGCAAGCGTGTTCAAGTTTAATCTGAATATTTCTCAACCATCGCACCGAACTTCCATTGTAGTTTGTGTTAGACACAACTCAAATCCAACCCTAACAACTCTAGTGAGAAACCCGAGCGTTAGCATTTTGTTCTGACAGGAGGCGAGCTCACGTACAAAATCGATGCTAGTTATTGGGAACTTGCTCTGTGTTTTACAGTAGTTCAACCTTAGGATACATTGTTAGTAAATCATTTGTTCAAGTAAAATAAGTTCTTATTATGGTTAATGTAAAGTTTAAATTCATATGAAACTTATTCGTAACAACACTAAAATTTGATATTTATATTAAAACTGCCGGTAGTTTTAAGTGAAATAAGTCGCCACTTATTTGTTGTCGACGAAAATCACCCGCAATTGAATAAAACTAATAATTTTATTTTAATATAAGCAGTAGAGATAGCGTTGTATGGAGTTATAAGATTTTGAATTTTAGCGTAAATCTATTACGAGCTATTTCATTTTAAAGAAGTTTAGTGAGTTTTAGTTAGTTCAAGTGATTATCAAAATTAGGACTAATGTCACAAGTATTTACAATTCTGTTCCAAATTCCTAATATTATTTATATTAAGTAAATTTTAATTTTAGAATAAATGTATTTGTAATATGATGAATATTGTGATACGATATCACAATATTTTATGACATTATTTGATGTACTTTACATGTACTTAATTTGATAATTTGTATGTATCATTTGTAGTAATAATCTGTGATCGACTATAATTGTTAGACAATAAATAAATTTGAATTTACTGTAACTTACCTGTTTTTCTGAACTTTAGAAAGGGATATGCTGGAAGTTGCCGTGGTGGTACCGGCTTAGAATAGTACCTCCCCCATCACTTCCCGTGGGTGCCATAACGGCTAAGGGATCACGTACCAGAAGGTGGGCAGCAGCGCCTTCTGAGGGTCGGAAATCATACTGCGCTCGCCAACCCGCCTGCCAAGCGTGGCGAGAATTGGCAAATCCCCCCTATATGGGGGAAGCATATGTCCAGCAGTGGATGTCTAATTGCTGAGAAGAAGAAGAAGATGCTGGAAGTTTAAGTTTTCTTCTTCTTGTCCTTATCCCACACTAGGTGGGTTCGGCACAACATGTCTTCCCCTTCCATTCTCTTCTATCATTGGTCTTCTCCGTTCTATTATTATTTATCTCAAGAGATAATTTACACAATTAGATTAGATAATCCAAAGAAATATTTTGCTTTTGTAAGTCGAAGGGTTAACAATGAGTTTGTAGCGCTAATTAATGGCTAAAGTTTTAGTTCAACTTTTTGAGCAGGAAAGTTATTGTCTATTGTTAAAGTTGTGAAGTCATTGTTCTCATATCTCGGCTGTGAAAGACAAAGTTGTATGACAGATGAGTCAGGAAAAGAGGAAATAAGTTTCTTAGGTCCTGGTGATAATTATAGACTGAAATAAGTAACTCTTTCTTATTCGCCCGCAGCAAACAAAGCAATTATTGAATATGTATGAGCCAGTATACATTTAAATTCGCGTAATTACACCTTTGACTACATCGTCACTGACCATCAAGGGTCGAACCCTAAATCTATATTGTATCACTAAAAAATATGTTTGTCAACATTAGTACTAAATTCGCGTTGGTTGAATTTGGTTTGGTAAAATCGAGATTCGTAACTCAACGAAATGTTAGTATTTTTTGCAAAAAATAAGTTCCTGAATATACAAAATTAACTTGCCAACTATTACTACAAACTATATCTTTAACCCTCTTGTTACGTTAATATTACAAAATATTTTTCATTCAATAAATTATATGACAACTCTTGTGCCTTCTACTAAATAAAATGGTTTTGTAAAGAAATAACTTTTTTGGTTTAGTAGATTTTGTGTGTTAGTCCCTATTTAACCTTCGAGTTAAGTGAAAATTATGAGGACTTTGGTAAATTCAATTCAAGTTTTTGTCAGTTTACGAAATATTTTTTTTATTAATATGTTTAAGTCGAAGATTTTGGCATTATGACTTTTGATGGTCAGTTACTATGCAGTCGAAGAAATCGCACTACACCTAGAATGTTAACTGGCTTCGACGGACACTGTGTGATTGATAACAGATTTTCAGAGGAGTAGCTAGCCAGAAAAAAATTGACAAAAACGTCACATTAAAAACTTGCCAATTTCGACGGCCTTACCCAAATATGTTTGCCTAATCTCATACTGAAATATAAAGATTAAAAATTCATAAACAGAATTCAATGACAGTTTTTATAGACAATGTATCGAAATAATTTTAAAAAGTTAACATTTCGACACAGCTCTTCTAGGACAACTGTATCGAAATGTTAACTTTTTTTCCAGATTCAGCCGAACCAAGGAGGTGGCAATACAGTTTTTCTACATACTATAATAGTCTGTGGACGCGGCGCAACTCGCCTGCGCGACCATCGAATGGATTTTGCCGCTAAACTTTTACAAATAAATGTAAAGATATGCTGTGATTTTACGTGAATTTCATTATCTGTTTTATGAGATTCGATAAAGTAGAGTATGAAACTGCACACAAATTGGTTTTATAACACTCGTGTAATGTTATAAAAAAACTCGTGTTTTAAGACCCCTTATTACGATATAATTTGCATGGTGGTACTTTCGAGGAGCCGCCTGCAACCCTCAAGATGGAAAAACTGTCACCAAAAACACAGTGTGTTCAGGCAACAGTACTTGAGAGCCAGTAAGCATTCTAGGTCTAGCGTGATAACATCTTCGACCACACCATCGCTGACCATCATGTGAGATAGTGGTCAAACGTACATAAAGTGGTGTACGTATCTGTACAGTATAAAAAAGTAAATATAGTTTCATAAACTACTATTAATTATTTCAGATTAATCTACTGCATAAATTATTAATAATTATCCGTATTATTAATTAATAATTATCTGTCGCCGCAGGTTGATCAACTGGTACTGTATTAGGTGCCGTATCATTATTAATTGATAGATATTTTTACTGAATTGAAAAAAAAGGTTGAGGTCTTTTTCTAAATCAGTTTTTTTACCGCAGCCCTCCATAGCTTATGAACAGATAAAACAAAAACAATCATTTTTATGCTACTTTAATATTTTTACAGAAAATTATCAAAATTGATTAGGGTACCTCACTATTCATATTTAAGAAAATGTTGAAATGTTTTTGTTTACTAGTGGAAGTCTGCGTGTATAGTTAACTACATTACTAATTGCAATAGTGGAATGCGCTTATAGTTTTATAAATCTTTGTTGCATTCTCGGTTTGCACAAAATATGAGTTAGAAATGTTTCGATTCCATATGTCATTAGTGGTAACACACTAATCCAAGACATAGAACTTGAGGTATTTCGTTCTTTGTAAAAGTTGACAGTTCCTTATAGATTTCGAAACGATAAAAAATCGGAAACGGTTCACCGTATGAAAAAATTTTTAAACAAAATTTGTAAAGAATTTTGTATTCTACAATATTGATAATACATACAAATAGCAAAAAACCCATAGGAGATGAGATATTTACAAAAAAAACGATTTTTGTGACCTTTGACCTTGAAATTTAATAGTTGCATACACCCTACCATAATGTAGGTTTTGAGACAACTTTAAGGATGTCAATATACAAGTATTTACAGATTTACAGTTGGGTATCTCGAATTCCGAGGTGAACTTACTACAATGACTGGACTAAACTATCAACCTGACGGACGCTGGTTCAATCCCCATAACCGGCTTGAGCTTACGGAATATAACATCAGTATCACATGTAAAGCAGGTGATAGAACACTTTTCTCTACCAGTCTGGCTAGCTACCGATCTCAAGTTTGAAAAACTATCACTAATAACAGTGTTTACAGGTAACTGTCGTTGATAGCCAGTTAACTTTCTGGATTTTTTCCACATTTGACTACTACCTCGCCATTGACCACATATGGTTAAGAAGGGTAGATGTACAAAGTACAAAAAAAATGTTCCCCTGGTTATTATAGAGTCCTCGTGGAAAATACAGTTTGAAACTGGAGTGAAAGAGTTAAGTTTGCGATAATTAGTAGAAGCTTCGTTGAAACGAAGACCTTCCCGTTTCGGAGACTTAATTAGCCATTTGATTTAAGTACGATCGGATTTTGAAGTCGTACAACTTTGTAAAGGAGTTGTACAACTTTTTAAGTGATATACTTTAACTCTGCAATTCTTCAGAGCTTGTGCCACATTTTAGAGAACAGTTTTTCGTGAACGAGAGAATCTAGTTCGTCATAGACGTGATAACTTTTTAGATGTCTAAGTAATGCCGAATGTGAACGATGATTTGTTTTATTGTCATGTGTAAAATTCATTTCATCTCTAAATATACTTGTTGCTAGAAAACGTCGTAAAAATATATAAATTTAAATGTAATTATATTGAAAAGTTACTAAAATAGATAATTCACCAAGTGAATAGTGTGGTGGAGTGCTTTCCAGAACTTCTGTACCTTTTAACACAAATGCTTTGTGGAAAACAACAGTTATTCTTAACTACTATTCACTATCATCACAAAACTAAGCGTAATAATCACAACATCGTAAATCACACAACCAAATACCAAATCATAAAACTTCCTCCACATAACTTATCAAAAGGGAAATTTCATAAACTCTGCTTTCGAGTTGTAAAGTTGCTCTGGCCTAGTTTCCTTTTTGATATCTTAAAAACTCATTTCGGGAACGCTTCCTCTTATTTCCTTTTGTCGGCTTTGGTTATGGTGGACGAAAAGAGAGCGAATAAATATGAGTACATTTTTAGGCAATAGTCATCTCATCTCAGCCATAGGACTTCCACAGCTGGACATAGACTTCCCCCATTGATTTTCACAAGGACCGGTTGGAAACGGCCCGCATCCAGCCCTTGCCTGCGCTTTTAATCAGGTGGTCTGTCCACTTGGTCCGTGGCCATCCTATGCTGCGCTTGGCAGTCCGTGGTCTCCATTCGAGAACCCTTAGGCCCCAACAGCCATCAGTTCTTCGAGCTATATGCCCTGCCCATTGCTACTTCCACTTGCTAATCCGATGGGCTATATCGGTGACTTGCGTACTTCTACGGATCTCCTCATTTCTGATTCGATCACGTGAGAAACACCGAGCATAGCCCTCTCCATAGCTCGTTGTGCGACTCCGAGCCTGCTCAGAAAGCCCATAGTCAGATTTTTAAGCAATAAACGTTGCTAATAGCCAACCAAAGCTCACATATCACACTAATCGTATACAGGTGAAAGTTTGTGTTCGTCTATCGTTTGTCGGTTGTCAGTTATCGATTGTCGGATGTTGGTTGTCGGTTGTCGGTTGTCGGATGTTGGTTGTCGGTTGTCGGTTGTTGGTTGTCGGTTGTTGGTTGTCATTTGTCGTTTGTCATATATGTCCATTATCACTGCTGCGTTTGTCGTTTGTGGACATATGGATTTGCATGAAATTTGGAATGAAGACAGGTTATGGTATATAGCACTGGAATAACACATAGGCAATTTTTTATCCAAGAAAAAATATAGATGAAATTTGAATAATTAGTCTTATTTGAAACCATATAATATGATGCTTATCTTATGCTTATGATATTTTATCTCCATTTACTTTATTGCATCATTGCAAATTATGTGTTGTATTAATTCAATAGTTTTTTTTAGTATGGTGTATAAGTATATAAATTGTTCTCGAAAACTCATTGCATTGGTTAGCTACGCAGCAACTGATAAAAATAGTATGAAATAATTTTGTAAATAACAAAAGACTATCGTTGCAGAGCGTCATACTCCACGATGTGAATAAATTCCTCTCTCATTCCATATTTAAATAACTCGTTCCTGACACAGTTGCCTAATAAAGGTCTGCATTACAAGTACGTTCAAATTGCAATCTCCTTCTCGAAATAGAAACTTGGTCTTTTTATGGTGAATCCCAGGACGATCGTCAATTTTCGAGAACGTTCAGTATGATTATTTTGATAACTTATGTTCCATTCGAAAACGAAACGAAATTTCATTTATTTTAAATTTTACGGCACCATGTTGGGATGGTGGCATTCGATGTCCAACTCTTTAATACGCTTGACAGTTCATTTCGCTCACAGTTGTTGCGATTGGAAGGGAATATATATTATTATATTTATGCAAAAATAATAACAATTATTGTGATGGGTACGCACCGTATGTAAATAAGCGACCGTAAGCGATGATAGCTCAGCGGGGGGAGCGTCGCCTGTCAAACTGACGGACGCTGGTTCGATCCCCAACAACAGACAACACCGTTCTCTAATACCCAGCATGGTGGTAGGGTACTTTCGAAATACCCGCCTGGCTAGCTACCATTCTCAAGTTTAAAAAACTGTCACCAAACACATAGTGTGTTCAGGCAGAGCAGTCCTTGGAAGCCAGTGAGCATTCTAGGTCTAGCGTGATAACATTTTCGACCATATCGTCACTGACCATCAAGTGAGATAGTGATCAAAAGGTAGTAAACAGTATAAAAAACGTAAAGATATTTTTTAGTAATGTTAAATGTACTAACATAGGCAATGTGATAAGCCTTTGAGTGAAATTGCTTTATCTTGTTAATATGCATGGCCCATCGTAGATCTAACAGCAGGTAAGATGTCAGCAGAAGTGGAGAAACGCTTGCGTATTATGAATAAAAAATATTTATAAGTAAAGGTTTTCCTTTCATTTTATGTACCATGTTTGTAAGTAAGATTTGATCCTTTGATCCCTATCGATTTATGCCATAAAAGTACAGAATGTTATTATTTCGTATTTCAGCCAGTTTGATTATAGACTATGGCAAGAAAGTTTTCGAAATATCTTTGAATTTAGAATTGTTAATTAAAAAAATATACGAATGAATTCTTTGAGTAAAATTCGCTCTCTACAGTATTTTTATAGAACTTCACTCCGAGTGCGGTAAAACAATTCTGACCTTTTGTTATTCGGCATAATAATTCACGTTGATTCTCGAATTTCGCGGCATTTTATTGATCGTTTATGCCATACACCTGCAATGTTTTTTATATTTATTTTTATACTGTATAGATATAGCGCTTGACCACTATTTCACTTGAGGGTCAGTGACGATGAGGTCGGAGATGTTATCTCGGTAGACTTAGAATGCTCACTGGCTCTCAAGGACTGCTTCCTGAACACACTATATGTTTGGTGACAATTATTAAAATTTGAGGGTGGTAGCTAGCCAGGCGGGTATTCGAAAGTACCCTACCACCATGCTGGGAATTTAATAACGGTGTTACCTTCACCGCAAGCTCAAGCTATTGTTGGGGATAGTACCAGCGTCCGTCAGTTTGACAGGCGACGCTCTCCCCGCTAAGCTATCATCGCTTCAAGAAGTGGTACGCTTTCGACCTCGGTGTTCTCTAGTAGCTATTATATGGTATTATTAAAAAGAATTGGCAAACTATCGTAATGTCCCCAGTATTACAGATATCCATGCGATGGTGACCGCACGTGGTCCGTCTGCTTGATTGTTTTATAAAAAGTATAAGGATAAAGATTTAAATGTGCATTTATTAAACAAGTAATATCTTCATCGCGGAAAAAAACTTCTTAAGTACCACATTAAAAATTACCTTATCACCATGCAGCGTACTTAAGTACGTGAAAGGAGACAGATGAAACGCGCAGTATTTTCTGATCAAATAAATAATAATTTAAAATATGTAATATTTAAACCGCTATCTCTTTCTAACAACCACACAATCTAATGTAGTTACGAGGAAAAATCTTTTACTCCACTTAGTTATTATGAGTTACGACTGTTTCAAGATGTTTAACTTTATCCTCATTTGTCAAACAGATATTTGAGCCTGTTTTGTGTGACAATAAAATGATGTCACACGCTGGAATAGTATACTGTACAAAACACAATTTTTGAAAAAAGGAGGCTTTTTTATAAATAAAGCCCCCAAGAGATTAACGAAGGAGTTGAGTTTATTTTTACGTCATCAACAATCATTTAGCTTTAGAGTTTTTTTTATCGTACTCTTGTTTTTACGGACTTATTTGAACAAAAAGGTTAGCGTTGTAGACTATCATCATATATCACAAACCGCATGTGGCTTTTTTTAAGGCCAATTGCACTTACATATTGCTAACATATATACATATATTTGATGTCTTTATTAAAATAAAAAACTATTAACTAATTACAATACTGCAGCTACTACAATAACATTTGAGCAATCCACTAGCTATTGGTAGCCTATAGATAACTCAAATGTTCTAACCCGCTACCGGCTGGCAGCGTGCCCAGAATGCTAGCAGCATTGCCTCGTTGAATTGCAATGCTGATTCGTTGAGCCAAATATGTGCCAGCATTTTGGCTTCAGCACCTGTCACTGTCAGCCCTTAATTATCTATATTTAAAAATACATACCCCAAGTACGACGATGATGATTATACATGCAGAACCACGTTGCCGCAGTGAGAGCCACAGTCAACGTGTAACCTGTAAACAATGAAATGTATATAATTATACTTACTATATTTATACAAAACTTTGAATTTACGTAGTTTTGGTTTCAGTAATAATGCAACACAAAAAAATTGTTATCAACGTCTGATATCGGTCGCCATCGATAGTGAGCGCTCCTTGCGCATCTTCAAAGGAATAAGGGCCGATAATACCGCCGGACCGAAATCCACACCCAACAGTAACCTTTCGGAGTGTAGAGGCACCATGTGTCGTTCTGAATCCAGCAATTTTGTTTGTTAACAAAGCCAGAAATGAGTCTCATCTGAAGATGTTCTTTTTCCAAAAGCAGGATCAGCCACGAATTGCTCAAAAGCCCAATCAGTGAATACACGGTGCTATTTGTGGTCTTTAGGTTTTAGCTCTTGAGTTAATTGAACTCTATATGAATGTAAACCCAAGTCTCGGCGCAAAATCCGCCATGTTGACCTCGCACAAAACCGAGTGCTTGTTCACGACGCGAAATATATAAACATATTAAAGATCTACTCACAAACAATCGTCATTATTTTACGAGCACCGGCTGTAAAAACACCTCTTCAATTGAATCTTAGCAGACAGAACAGAAATTGTGTAAAAATGACACAAAAGAAAATAGCAGAACAATTCTTACGAACCAATTACATTGTGACCTTTTGTTCAATAAAAACACTCAAAAGGCTTCGGATCAATAATAATTTTGATTTGAACAATGAAGTAACAATATTAAAATGGTTAAAAAGCGTTTTTAACGATATAACGATGTGGTCCTGTAGGTTGCGTTGAATTATCAGTTGGAATAATTTTTTTGTCATAATTTGCAAACGAAATATGGTTACCACACCTGATTCTAGGTATGTTGCACATAGATAAACTAGCCACAAATAGGCGTATTATGCTTTTAACAGTGTTAATATAAAAAAATACGTTAACATTGTTGAATCAGTAATGGATTTTATCTAATACTAGTGTTCCGCCCCAGCTTCGCACAAGTGAAAAATTTCTAAAATAAAAATTCTATGAAGCTATATTTAAAAAAAAAATATAATGTAGCCTATGTCACCCGGAGATTAGTGTAGCTTCCCAACAGTGAAAAATTTTCCGTATCAGTTTAGTTGTTTTGGAGCCTATTCAATGCAAACAAACAATCAAAGCTTTCTTCTTTATAATATTAGCATAGATGTAAAAGATATCTTGTTGTGTGTAATGTACTAAACCGAAATTGCCATCACCTCAAGTGTAACATCAATTCAAAGTTCGATAGAATGAAAACATTATATTTTTACTTTATAAATATAAATAAAAGGGAGCCTGGATAACATCTTTTTCTTTCTACTATCGCGAATATCTTCCATCATTATTATCTAAATACCGGTTACAAAATAGGTCATATTTCCTGTTAGATTACTCTCCGACAGTTTCGAACTGATTTGCGGTTCTTTGTCTGGGAGTTGTGATCGTGCCAGTTGGCGGGCGCGAGCCTCAGCACGTAACTGATGTTCTTTAATATTTTAGAATAATTTTTCCCTCGATAATTTTCGTGGCGTATGCGTTGTAAGGAGTTTTTGGCCTTCATTTTTATTGAATTTTATTAATATAAATTTAGTAGAAATTAAGAATATATTTTAGTAATAAAAATAACTTTTACTGTTGAAAGTTAATGTAACACTCTAATGGTGAAATAATTATGAAAGACGGTTCAGTAGGTTTATAGTTTATACGTTACAAGCATGCTGAAATACAAATCTTTCCTCCTTATAATATTAGAATATATTTTAATATTGCGAAACAACCGCAATATAGTTTGGAAAAATCAGACTAGCTACCGGTTTTCTTTACAACTTTGCACGCTCGTAGAATGTGACTACGAAATTGCTACGCAAATTTCGTAGCTACTTTCGATTCGATTCAATTCAAGGTAGTGTATTAATTTCGTAGGCGCTACGCTGTACGCTGTACAAACGCATTGTAATCTACAAGGACCTGAATAAAGTGGGTTTTTAGCTTTCAACGACTTACCTTGAACGATGAATTTTGCTTCCACACACTTTAATACACATATATATTATGAATGTATAATACACGGGAGTTACTCACGTAATAAGTCAGAGGGTTCCGACTATAGTTCAGACTATAGTAGAGAGGCGACCGCGTCCGCGAGCGCCCCGTATTCTCCTTGAAAAAGATCACCGAACATGGTTGAAACTATAGTCGGAACCCTCTGACTTATTACGTGAGTAACTCCCGTGTTTTATACATTCATAATATATATGTGTATTATCCGAATTTACTCACGTTTATAGTTGATATATTTCTACCTACGTTAAATGGGTTATGATGGGCATCGGACATGCCCGAAGCCTAGGTCGAAATACTTCAAGTATAAACGTGAGTAAAGGCGGATAATACATGTATATATTGTGATAATAATATGAAATATGTATATGTAATAATGTGACAAACTCACGAGAATTTCTAATCATAAAGTCTATTTATTCTTTATCGGCCGACGTAGCACCGTAAATATGCGGTACTGTGAAACTTTTCCGTAAAGTATTCGTGTCACATACAATATTGCTGTTTCCAATTCCTGCACTACCTTGTAGCAATAAGGCCGCGAACAATGCGTACATACTGTGAATAGTTGATATGGGACTGGCTTTTGAAACTGGGAACATAAGACGTTTTCTATGTACGGTTACTTTTTATTTCTATTTTTATTTTAAACAATAAATGTCACAAATATAATATCTATAATATTTCCCGAAGGGGTAGGCAGAGACCCCAGCTTTCCAAATACTACGATCCCAACACACTTCTTTCGCTTAACCCACGCTCATCAGACCATTCATACAAGAGCGTTGGTTTAGAGTATATACTACTGGACGTTCTTAGAACTTCCTCAATCTGATTGTTCGCCTAGGCCTTCTTCTTTCAACACTGGTAGTGTTGGAAGAGGAAGGCCTAGGCGAACTTCACTTCACCCATGTGAAGTGAAGTTCGTAAGTTCATAAGACCAAAATACCCACAAATCATTAAGTTTATCATAATCATCATCATGTCACCCATAAGACGTCCACTTCTGGACAGCCTCCCCCATTGATCGCCACAATAATTAATCACTGTGTAATCCTTTCCTTCCTTTGTAATTCCGAGATTTTTTACTTGCTGTGTGTGCAATAAAAACCTATAAGCATGTTTTTAGCGTAAATAGAATAGGAGCTATTTTAATTTGAAGAATTTGTGTAAATTTCAGCTAGTTCTTGTGACTAACAGAATTAGGGCCATTTTCTTAAAAATAGACCCTGTAACTTTTGTAAATAAATGGAATTCTTATAATGACGTAAATGTTATGTCTTTTCGAAATAATAATGAATCCTTTATTAATTTCATAAATGGTTGAGTTTTGATAAAACTAATATTATTAGTGTGATAAGTAGGTACTAAAGATCGGTTTTATACTTTTTACACTAAGCAACTTCCGTACGTTAGAATTCATTTCATTGCTTCTTTTTAATAATTTGTTACTCTTGCTAAATTTTCATATCTAGCTGCGCCTCGCGGTTTCACCCGCGTGGACTATAGTTTTCCTGGTACTTTAATTATCCCACGGAAACTCAACATTTTCCGGGATAAAAGTAGTCTATGTGTCATTCCAGAGCATAAGCTATCTTCATTTCAAATTTCATCCGATAAGACGTTTCAGCGTGAATGAGACATACAAACGACAAACAGACAAACAAACTTTTGCCTTTATAATATAAGTGTGATGCCAAGGTTTCTATGTATATGTGCTTGTTACCTCTTGATAGATTTAATGTAAGTCTTTATACCCTGGATTAACACATAGGCTACATTTTACCCGAAAAAAAGTGGGTCCTCTAGGACACAATCAATCCTAACAATATTACAATGTGAAAGTCATTCCGTCTGTCTGTATCGTCTTCACGCCTAAACTGCTGTGCCAATTTTGATAACTTATTTTTTAACGATGTCGATAAGACTTTGGAGAAGGACATTTCTAGTTTTGGAAAAAGTATGGTTCCTGGGGGGTAACTGAGCTTTAGTCTACGCGGTTGAAATTTCTGAGCACAGTATAAGCTCGAATGGGACAAAGTGGGCATTTCGAATTTTATCCAAATCCATCCAGCCGTTTAAGCGTGAAAGATTAACACGTTTGACCACTATCTCACTCGATAGTCAGTGACTTTGTGGTCAAAGATAGTATCATGCTAGACCGAAAGTTATTACTGCTCTCAAGGACTGCTGAGCCATGAGTTGGTGTCATTTTTTTAAACTTCAATCAACACCGAAAGCAGCGTCGTAAGTTTGACAGCCGAAGCTCTCACCGCTGAGCTGTCATAGCGTCCAAAATTTTAGTTACCATTCAAATAGTTGTATTATTTTTAAAAGACAATCTCAAAAGCTATAAAGAGATTCAAAAGAGGCAAACTCAAATTGTCTATCAAAAGTTATAGAAGAAGCGGACTATAATGTAAAACAACATTTGGAAGGCAAAGCTGTTTAGGATTCTTTACGTTAAATACATGGAATACTATACATTTATAGCACCCTAGTATAAAGACTTTAATCTTAAAAATAACGTGGCTGTGAAAGTTTTAAGTACCTATCTGATTATGCATTTTTAGATAGAAATTTAGCAACGCTATAATAAAATTCTTTTTGAGTTTTCAAAACTTTCTATAAGTTATAAGGACTTTTCTGTATATTAATCATTATTTTAATGGGGTAAAAGGACCAACGAGCAGGTAGTCCTTTTGTGGTAAGTGATCTTCGTCACCCACGGATACCTTCGACGCCTAATATACAGGACGGTATTCTGTAGTCGTCGGGTTTGAATCCCACTAGTAGCCGAAATTTTTATTAAAAATTTGAACGTAAGTTCCGTCTAGCTAGCATGATGGTAATGCAATAAGCCGTAGTCTGTTAATATACATATTTACGAGACTAGGTTTATACGTAGCCTACTAATATTATAAATGCGAAAGTTTGTGTGTATATGTGTAAGCATGTATGTGTGTAGGTTTGTTACCTTCAACAAAAAACAGCTTCACCGATTTCGATAAAATTTGGTATGAAGATAGCTTATACCTTGTATTAACACATATACTCATTTTCATCATCACCATCATCACCGTTTTTCATCACCACGCGGGTACAACTGCGGTGCGCCGCTAGTAAACTATAAAACGCGCTGAAGTAAACTAAAAATCAATCGTCAACCAATGAAATATAGTTTTTTTTAAAATCATGCTCCAACTAACGTTAAACGATAACAAAATATCTTCACTACTATATTATAATAAGAATCACTAAGGACTAGTAGTTTGGTTACTTTTCGTTTGGTTATATTTTATATATAATATGATCAAGCTACATAATAAATACGCATATTACGACTATTTCAGTCAAGAAAACGTAAGTTTAAGTGAAGCACAAAAATAAACAAATGAGCATCATTTATTCAGACGGCCATTTTATCCGGGTTCATTTTGATTGATGCCCGGTCCAAAATTGGTTATTGTCTGTTTGATAAATTGCTTCAATTTGTTTTAATAGTCAAGATAGTAATTGGATACGTCAGGACGTCTCAATGTCAATAATACTTATACAAATTAAAATGTTTATTTTATTCGGCAACTTAATACTATTCTTGGTACAATTTAAGGATTATTATGAGGTTTCTCCGCTACCTCAATTATCCCACGGGTACTATACTTTTTCTGGAATAAAAGCCTATGTGTTAATCCAGGGCTTAAACTATCTCCATATTAAGTTTCATCGAAATCGGTGTAGCCGTTTGAGCGTGAATAAGAAACAAACATACACACAAACTTTCGCATTTTTAATATTAATGGGATTTACATTCACAAAATTAATTCGTGTACGTCAGCAATCATTGTTGTAATCCCATAATTTATAAAAGAAACATTTTTAGTGTTTTATTAATATATGCTGTTCTGCCGTGTGAAATCCGGAGTATAAGCTTTTCCACCAGAAACGTGCTATGCAGCTATGTTCCGAGAATGTGCAAGCTAAGCTACAAAATTATGTGACCGTTTTCACTAATGCTAAGCTATGTAGCGGGGAAGTAGCGGGGCGAGTAAGACTTGTTATGAGGATGCGCAGCCACAAGGTACGAGGAAGATGCCTCGAGCTTTGCGATGCATCGACTGCAGAGAAGGCACGGAGACAAGAAACAGGAAAACACCAACTATGTAATAGTTTGTACGGATAGTACGTGCTGTTATTTTCATACCCTAGAGGTAATAATGGATAGAGGCACCCTAAAGTTCCCTAATCAGCATTTTGCAATAATAGAGTAGATAGTTATTCCCACGGTTTCTCTGTTTGTTTATATTATTATGTTTGTGATTCGATGTTACGATGTCGCGAGTAACATTCTTACTTCAGGCACTATTGTCACAATATTTACTAAAGAAAAATACAACTTCTAAGAAAGAAGTTATGCGATTTTTGCTCGATTTAAAAAGTGAATAGTTTTATATCTCGAACGAAGGATTCCGTACAACATGATTCACCATCGAATGATTATATATTTACATAAATTTTGTGTGATACTTGAATATAATTTTTGCTTAACATGCAGTTTTACCTTATTTAGAAATTATTTTCAAAACGTCTATAATTTTAAATTATAAAAGTCTTACAAGTCTTTTTGGTGTTCATTTAGTACCTACTTACCTTCCTCTAATGATATATTAAACTAATGCTTAACTCAACAAGGGTTTCTAAGAAGCCCTTGACCAGTAAGTAGCTTACTAAAGTTAATGATCTCTTCAGGAATAAGTGGCCACCTGAGCTGTGGGTACAATTACCGTCTGCTGGAGGTACAGCGGTCGGTCGTTCATTTTTATTTACCTCTCTGTACGTTCGTTAATCTTAGATATAATTTTGTATTGTTTTGCGGAATATTTTTTTATACTATATTTTAAAAAAAAATTATTTATCTACATTTACACAAGGTCTTCAGGTCCCAAACTAGGCAGAAAATAATAAAAATAAAAATATAAAAAATACAAAAAATATAAAACTAGAGTTTGAGTACTGTCTCACATGGTCAGTGGCAATGTGGTCGAAGAAGTTATCACGCTAGATCTTGAATGCTTCCTAGCTCTCAAGGACTGCTGCCTGAACATACTACAGTCAAACCTGGATAAGCGAGAGTTCAAGGGAGCACAATCTCATTCTCGCTTATAGAGGTTTCTCACTAACCCGAGTTTCTCGCGAATGCAGGTACATGGGTAGCGTTTTTCTCTTATAGAGGTACGCAGCAATAACAAGTCACAGCAAGTATAAATGTAGTAAATATGTATAATGATAAAATTATGTGCTTAATATGCACAACATGTATTATGTACATATATATTTTTATTAGTGTATAAATATTTCCACGTCCATCAGACCACTCAGACTATAGAGTCTTTTTATTTTATAATAGGTGGATTCTGGTTAATTAAGCTCCCTCTGAATTTCATTTTGCGATTTTCCGGATTCAAACGAATTCACTATTTTATGTTTATCACTTAATGACAGTACTTTAATTTTCCGTTTTGACATGATGCAGAACAGAACTTTTCTTCGCAATTGATTATCTATAAACTGAGTAAGTCCGACAAACAAGACGGTACACAGACACACGTGTCCATTCGACGTGTAGTTCCACGAAATAGAATATTGACGAGACAACAATACCAAAACAATGGTAGGAAGTTCCACGAAAGTTAAAAATGAGTCATAAAATAGCAGATGTTAAATTTGTAATTTGTTTTGTCATTTGTTACTGTATGTGTATCTTTTATGTATGTATGTATTTTGCTCGACTTATATCCTCGACTGTCGCTTATAGAGGTATAGATAAGTAGCAGTCTCACTTACGGAGGTCCATGAGGGAAAAACGACTCTTTCTTACAGAGGTTTCTGTTTCTCGCTAATAGAGGTTTTGGGAGCATAAAATGACGGGTCCTGGCTATTACTCTCGTCTCTCACTTATAGAGTTTTCTCACTTATCCAGTTCTCACTTACCCAGGTTTGACTGTATATGTGTTTGGTGACAGTTATTCAAACTTAAAGGGTGGTTGCTAGCCAGGCGGGTATTCAAAAGTACCCTACTACCATGCTAAGAATTTGATAACGGTGAGATATGCGAGTTTAATGAGTTTAATACGCTCTCCAGATTTCATTTTTACAAACGAAATCGTTGTTCACACACGCTCAAACGCATTTCCAAGTAATTTGACGTTCCTACATCTCAACGAAACATCCTATTACCCGGTTCAGTTATCACATGGCTTAACCTTTACATATACATATAGAAATACATATGTACATATATTCCATTTCCCCTTTATGTGAAGCGATGGGACACCCAGGAATACTCTGAAACACTAATGTAGTTATTGGACAGAATGACCCATTTAGGAGACAAAGCAACACACCAAGGGACTCAAGAAAATATATTCTAGTGAAAGCTTGCATAGAGTTAAAGCATTATCTTATATTATATATAATATATAATAGTTTATTTCTTTCCTGACTTAATAACATACGAGTAATACATTGCCATGTATTACCCAGGAATACTCTGAAACACTAATGTAGTTATTGGACAGAATGACCCATTTAGGAGACAAAGCAACACACCAAGGGACTCAAGAAAATATATTCTAATGAAAGCTTGTATAGAGTTAAAGCATTATCTTATATTATATATAATATATAATAGTTTATTTCTTTCCTGACTTAATAACATACGAGTAATACATTGCCATGTGCTCTGAATTCCACACTAGGATAAATCCCGTGTTGTGGGACTCAGTCTCATCCGTTCCTCACAATACATCATGTAGAATGGCCGCAATAATATGTATATTATAAATGAAAAAAGAAAGAAGTTATAAAAGAAAATAAATAAATTAATCATATCGAGTAGGTATGCTTACAATACAGACGATACATAAGTTTACGTTTTCTTGACATCATAATAATTTTAAAGTATTCAAAGTATAGGTGGAGACAGGCAATAAATGTAGATTTGAGTACCTAACTGTGTAGTCTCCTTGTTACGACAAAGACTAAGACATTATATGCGAGTACAGATGTTACAATAAAAGACAAAAACAAGCAAGACAATGGCATGGAATAAAAGACATATTGGCAGCATTCTTACCTGTATTATCTTAATGCTAATGGTAATATTGCACGCTGACAGTACCATTTGAAATATTTCGAAGTCAAACTGCCGAGACTCGACTCCATTGTAGACGGATAGAAATAAGTAACACCATTGTAAAAAGTTAAATCCTTCAAAACTAAAAAGATCACGCGTTCTATTCTGAGATAAAGATATGATCTTTCAAAGCCATTTAACTGCATTGTCACATTTTTATAATAAATGGTTAACAGTTCTTATTAATGTATGATCTCCAGTGTGTGAATTTGTAAATGTAAGTTTTTTACATAATTTTTAACCATTTCTATTTCTACCCTTTAATTTTTTATACAATAATATACTAGTAGTTATATCTGTATAATTAAGGGCTACATTTATTTTTTTATTTACACTTTCATGGTGCGTAACACTGTTGTCAGAATTAAAAACGGCATTATTATTCACACAGGTAACAATAAACTCAGCAAAAGAGAAAGAAGGAGGGTAGTTTGATTCATGTCTATCGTGCCGATCGAAAAGCGAAAAATAGGTGAAAAATAAGTCTACAAAATAAGTGAAATACATTACTGTTATAAAAGTATCTAATTTTTCCTAAACAAGATAAAATACCTTTTAAATCATATCAAGAATTTATTAACTTTATTTCGCATAGTTTATTTCTTTTATTTACCACCTCGATTTGACAACGTATTTTAACCTCTTTTCATCATCATCATCTCAGCCATAGGATGTCCATGCCCTCCCTCATATTTGCCAATACTTGCCACGCTTGGCGGGCGGGTTGACGAGCGCAGTATGATTTCCGATCCTCAGAAAGCGCTACTGCCCACCTTCTGGTACGTGATCCCTTAGCCGACTCCTACGGGCACCCGCGGGAAGAGATAAGGGAGTACTATTCTAGGCCGGTACCACCACGGCACTGATAACCTCTTTTAATATAACTATAACTTTGCTATTACTTACTAATGAAGAGTGATTTAAATATTGTATAGTTCCTGCACCACACCACAATACTTACATGCTGTCGTATTTCCTGCAATGTTCACAATGGGAAAAGCGGAAACGTACGTAAAGACATGTCCTCGTTGCAAGAAAAATGTCCGACTGGTGGCGCGCTGGACACGATTTTTGTTAGGCTATTTTTTTAATGCTTTATTAGTTTAACGTGGTGACAGTTTTTTTATGCTGTATAGATATAGCGTTTGACCACTGTCTCACTTGATGGTCAGGGACGATGTGGTTGAAGATGTTATCACGCTAAACCTAGAATACTCACTGGCTCTCAAGGATTGCTGCCTGAACACACTATGTGTTTGGAGACAGTTTTTCAAACTTGAGGGTGGTAGCTAGCCAGGCGGGTATTCGAACGTACCCGTCCATCATGCTGGGAATTTGATAACGGTTCGAACCTTCACCGGAAGCCCAAGCAGTTGTTTGGGTTCGAACCAGTGTCCGTCAGTTTGACAGGCGACGCTCCCTCCGCTGAGCTATCATCGCTTTGAAATTTCCTAAACCTAACTTATTATTTGTAGAGCGTACCTTAGAGCGATTGCAGCGTAGAGCTATCAGAATTGTCAACGACCCCAAGCTCACCGGAGATCTAGAGTCACTCAGTATGCGTAGAGATACTGGGTCTCTGTGTATTTTCTACCTTACATACAACGGCGAGCATTCACGCTTGTCGTGTTTGCCACCTATTTTTAAAAAAATAACCCAACGTTAATTCAAATTTGAAATATAGTTTTAGAGAATTACTAAAAAATACCTACTGTTCTTTCTTGCACTTTATTTAAAAAAATTCAAAGATCTCTACCAATACCTAACTATATGCAAATTCCCGACAAGGACATTACGTACACTTACTAGTACATACCTCAATTTATTTCACTTATTACTTCACACATACAATGTGTAACTATACAACTTTTCACGACACGAAAGTTATTCACTACATAAGTGTTTCTCACTCGTAAGCATTACACAGTTGGGCGGACGGACGCGGCGCCCTAGCGAGCGGAGGGCGGCCCCAACACCGACTGAGGGCGGACAGTGTAAGGTGAATACGGTAATGTCACGCACACGCGCAGATAAGTTTAGTACCTATTTCTGTACCTTCATAATTGCAAAAAAAAATTGTAAATGTCCTTAACTTTTTGAGATCTTATGTGGCTGTGGCTAAAAGTTAAAAAGTTAAAGTTTGCTTGCTAAATCCTAGACAACGTCATCACTTAAGATCAGGTGAGACAGTGGTCAAACGCAAACTTTTATTAAGTTAACAAAACAAAGATTTGGTTATCTATAGCCGAGCTAGGCTCATTCCCTGTCTGGAAGAGATCGCTATGAGCGATAAGACCGCCAATTGTTGCATGATAAGGTGTTATTATTATTACTGATACAATATTATTTTTGTATTGTGTTGTGACAATAAAGTGTTCATCTATCTATCCCCTTTGTTTTTGCTTACATTCTGCTTATGTTTAATACTTATTCATTATCTGTCAAACTGTTAGCACCTCCCACAATGGAGTTTTAATATATAAGGACTTTTGAACAACGTGATAATGCTAGTTATTAAAAAAAAACTAATATTGGGTGTATGCTAATTACAATATTCATCTTGTCAAATCCATTAACTGAATCTAAAAGAACATTGTATAAACAAATAAAGCACCTTTATAATCTAAAAGAGACAAAAAAGTATGAAGAACGATCACAATCTAATATTATAAAAGCGAAAGTTTGTCTGTCGTTTGCATTTTTATTACTCCTTCATGCTGAAACAGATAAACGGATTTGCAAGAAATTTTAATGCACCCTGTAATAGCACAATAGACAACTTTTTACCCCGTAATAAGTATAGTTCCCGTGGGATAATTAAGGCAATGGGAAGACCTAATCCACGCTGGTGAGACGACGGTACGCAGCTAGTGTTATATAAATTAATGTTTAGCTCACTCAAGATATTATATCTTTCAGCCTGATTCCAATCACATTCTACCAGTACATGATACACATCTTCAGGCTTATCACAAAGTTTCCAGTTCGGTGAAGCTACTTTTTCCATCAGATGTGCAAACTATTTTGTTATTAAAACTGACGTGGTTTTGACACATAATGAATGTATAAAAGACGGGAATCAGTCACGCAATAAGAGTGTTCCGACTATAGTTTCAACCACATTCGCTGATCTTTTTCAAGGAGAATACGGAGCGCTCGCGGTCTCGTTTCGCCTAGTACTTACTAAACTATAGTCGGATCACTCTGCCTTATCACGTAAGTAATTACCGTGTTTTATACATTCATAATGTGCAAACTAGTTAAGTGGAATGTGTCCAGAACGCAATCTATGTGCAATTTCCGCTTGCTTTTTCTACTGACATTACCCATAAACTAAGGCGAACGAGGACGTTGACTCTGAATTATTTTATGCCGTAACCTTTTAGTTGTAACAGTCGTGACATTTACTACAACGTTTTGTGACTTGTTAACAGACCATAAAGTGCTGAATGACTTGCATTGCTTTCAAACAGCTTTGTGGATATTGTGATAGCCAGATATGCATCTTGAACATCCTGATGGTGATAAGGATAATTTTCTCTTGGTTTTCTCGTCCAAAATCACTGTATTGTTTGCCAAAATACTCAGATATAGGATAAATTGTTTCACTAAATGAAAGTGATATAAAATAGTAGGCAGGTAGTAAATTCAACCTTTCGGCCATAATCAACATAGAGGTTCTTTAAAAAGAATAAACAAAATATACCTGTGGTCAAATCACCAAATTACACTTTACGCTGCTTCTAACAAAAAAGGTTTCATGTGATTAGGGAAAGTTTGTATGGATAGGTACTCCTTACTCATTCACGCAAAAATGGTTCAATGGGTCTAGGTGAAAGCTTTAACAGAGATGAATTTGCTGTAATAGTTTAATGGGCTACTTATTATCTTGGAAGATGTACAGTTCTTGGAGAGTTACTGAGGTAAGTTGAAACCCGTAAGCCTCGCAGGCGAAATCGCTGGTGCGGTTAGTGCATACACAGATTTTAATAAATTTATAATGATTGTGTGCACTATGTTTGAATAATTAAATGTACATTTGAAATTATATTATAGTGAATGTTTCCTGTGAGGGCAAGCTTCTCGCTTTAAAGTATTTTAAATACATACCTAGTTCTTAGAATTAATGTATTTGGAACATACATACATTTTATTTGTATATTAAACACTGTATAAAATAATTATATTGCAATTAGCAAAAAAAACCTTCATAATTAATAATAAACGTACAATTTTATGAAACGCCTGTGCAACCGTCAGATGTTATCAAAAAGTTTCCTTGAAATATACCGCAAGATGTAATTAAGGTGTTTGCCAAACGCACGCGGTTAGAAAAAAAAAGTTTTCATTAAAAAAGTTTCGAAAAGAGAGACTTGTCTGAGGAGATATTTTTGATCGTAGACCTTTACTCTTCAAATGTTATGAAGAACTTTGGTATGCATTATTGCAAATAATTCTTTTTTTTATTCAAGGTAATGATGCAATCTATCATGGATCACGTCAGCCAAGAAGCTGCCTCTTACGTATGACTTGAAGACAACATGTTATACGAATGGAAACACACATACAATTCTGAGAAAAGGAAAAAAAAACTTTTCTTTTTTAATTGCATCAAGTTTCCCCTCTAGTTGTTCCCGCTACAATATGGGATTCTTCAAAAGGAGAGTTAACACGGTCTTTAAAAGGATAGGCAACGTATCGTAATACCCCTAGTAAATTAACAAATTGAATAATTTATTTGACACAAATAAGTAATAATACAAGCATGGACTTAAGACTAATTAGAATGTAAATATCAGTATTTTAAAATTATTGCCTTGCAAATATTATGGCGAAGAAATGGCGAAGAAAAATGTACAGCAAAGCCTACACTAGTATTACAGATATCAAAAAACAATAACATAATAAAATTAACATCATTATTATTCTGTTCTGTATTGTTTTTGTATGTATCTCTTGTGTAATGTGTGTTGTGTCTTGAATAAATGTGGTTTCTTTCTTTTCTTTCTTTTCTTTCTTTTCTTTCTTTTCTTTCTTTTCTTTCTTTTCTTTCTTTTCTTTCTTTTCTTTCTTTTCTTTCTTTTCTTTCTTTTCTTTCTTTTCTTTCTTTTCTTTCTTTTCTTTCTTTTCTTTCTTTTCTTTCTTTTCTTTCTTTTCTTTCTTTTCTTTCTTTTCTTTCTTTTCTTTCTTTTCTTTCTTTTCTTTCTTTTCTTTCTTTTCTTTCTTTTCTTTCTTTTCTTTCTTTTCTTTCTTTTCTTTCTTTTCTTTCTTTTCTTTCTTTTCTTTCTTTTCTTTCTTTTCTTTCTTTTCTTTCTTTTCTTTCTTTTCTTTCTTTTCTTTCTTTTCTTTCTTTTCTTTCTTTTATATCCATGGATGATGGTGATCGCTTACTATAAAACAGATCGTCTGTTGGCATATCTGTGGCAAATGTGCCACCTATTACTTAAAAAAGAAATTAAATCACGATTACAAATAATGTCGATTAACCTCCATATTCTTAGTAATTTTGTGTGATTCGAATCTACCTCAATATGAGAAGAATTCGAGTGGAGGAGTTTCCAAAAACTTTTCCACTCGAATTCTCCTTAACAGATATTCTCATTCGAGGAAACTAAACAATATGTCAACTCGAATCTCGCGATCTACCTTGAAAGTTCCTCGAAGCTCATTTGGGACATATTCGTCAGAAGGCTGTTGCGAATAATTTTGAAGAGTTTATAAATTTAATTTACAAAATGATCATGTTAATGTTTGGATGGATGGATGGACGTTTGTTACTCAATCACGCCAGAAGGGCTGAACGGATCTGGATGAAATTATAGGCACAGATATAGATTATATTAATATTGCCAGCGTAGAAGAGCTATTTCGCATGGCACAAGACCGGAAAAAATTCATTGAGTTGACGGCCAACCTCCAGTAGTGGAGAGGCACGATAAGAAGAAGATATAGATTATAGTATGGAATAGTACATAGACAACTTTTTATCCCGGTTAAATGTATGGTTCCCGTGGAATAATTGTTGTATCGACAAAACTGTAACCCACGCGGGTGAAGCCGCGGGGCGCTACTAGTCATCATCATCATCATTATCTCAGCCATAGGACGTCCACTGCTGGACATAGGCCTCCCCCATTGATTTCAACAAGGACCGGTTGGAAGCGGCACGTATCCATCTAGCGCTACTAGTCAGAATATAAAATTAAAAACAAATCAAAATCTGAAATTCAAAAATAGACGAGGAGTCGGTGTTTCTTTCCCAAAACTCTCTTGTTATAAACGACGCCCACTAAAACTAAACCACACTACACCAAAATATTTAAAATATACCTGTAGTTAAATTACAGGGATATATCATAATAAATACAACACCCTGTGATTTAACACGATGTTGTGCTTTCTGAAATGAGTACAAGTTTTTTTAAACTATGAATGTAGTTAGTTTTTCTTGTCACAAAAATCGAGGTCCCGCTTTCTAAGCACAGATCTTCGCATTTGTTATAGTTTCAGACTTATCCATACGGATCCATTTAAATGGCCCATACTGTATATTATTACATATATTCATATGAAAATTGAATGAAAATTAAAATAATTTTATTTTTAAATGTGAACCACAATGGATTATGAAAGCAGGTTAACCTAACATTTCCTTATGAATTAATGGCGGCCACACACTATAGGCTCAAGGCCCTTGTCGTGGAGAATATATGTACATCTATTTTGTCCCATAAGCATTACATCCCATTATCACATAGTAAACTTCCATCACGTAAGGTTGGGTATAGGGTTACCCGAAAACATGTTGTTTATTTTATAGCCATGCGTTGAGGTCGTTGGCACGTAGTTCACCGTTTATTTATGATCAGAATACTTTGTATGTTGAGGAAAACTTGTTTATTGCAATCTTAATAAGATACTATTACGATAGTATGTAACCTATGTTTAGCCCCGAGCCTGGCATACAAATAATTTCTACAATTAACTTCATTAATTTCACGACTTTTCCCGTACGATTTATGGGTAAACTGATGGTAGTGAAAGTTGCGTGTGGTAGAAAAAGCATGAAAGCAGAATTAATGCAGTTGAAATGCGAGCTCTGAGAAGTATGAATGAAGTGAAACTGGGTGACATACATAAAGAGTTGTATATTGTGGTCAAACGCAAGCTTCTAATATTAAAAAAAAGAGGTGAAGATAGTATGTTAAAGGGATATAGTGACTAAGGTTGAGAAACGTATGTTAGGATGATTTGGCCATGTAGAGAGAATGAATGAAAGGAGATTGACTAGTAACACTGTAGTGTTGAAAAAAGAATGCCTAGGTGAACGTTCCGAAATCAGAAGAGCACTCTAAGCCGACGCTCTTGTATGAAAGGTCTGATGAGCGTGGATGAAGCGAAAGAAGTGTGTCGGGATCGTAGTGGAATGCTGTGGTCTCTGCCTACCCCTACGGGAAAGAGGCTTGAATATATGTATGTATAGATTGCCATAACCAGATAGAACCACACGTGACCGGTTTTAAGGTCACGGAAAAGCTCCTGAACTCGACTCGGATGGTTATTAACGGACCTCCAGCTTTCAAGAAACCTTCATGCTAATGTTCAATGAGTCTGCATTTCTGCATTTATTGCCAATGAGCTATTTATTAAATGACAGTCTTCCGAAACAATACCTGCCATACGTCAAGGTTTATATATTATAGATTTCTTTTGTCGTGGATTTAGGTCACTGGCCGCAGATGCTTTACGCCAGTCACGAAGTAGACCCGGAATTCGACGCGGCCGGATATCCGGTATTCTCATTAAAGTACTTCCATGATCAAAGAATCTGTATTTTTCTGATCATGAATCATAATAATTATCGAGATTTAACAACGTAAAATATACAATGTTTTTGAGGTTTAATGTTGATGTATCAAAGGCATTGAAGTTTTCTTAGAACAACACCCAAGCCCTGATTACAAACGGGTGTATCCGTTGGCATGGCAGGCATTTTTTATCAATAATTAAATGTAACATGTATATATAATTGTATATTTAATAGTATCATTTTAACTATATGGGCTAATATTTATCCATACAAAAAAAAAATGGCTAAACATTAAGGGAATGATTTATAAAAAGTATACTAACAAAATAATAGCTATAACAATTTTTTATAGTTGAATAGGTTCATAATAATATTTTTGTTATATCATTTAAAGTTTTATAAAATAATTAAAGGATTTAAATAAATAAAGAAATTAATGACAATCTTGTTCATTAACCAGTGGGCAAAATAAACCTAAATATCTAACTACTAACTCTAACTACATCTAACTCTAAATATTCCAACTTATTATTTCCCGTTTTTCGTACAATTAAAATGACATTAGAGGTTCTTAGGGCTATACGTGTCTTTATTTACTTAATGTGTTTCCGGTGGACAAAGGTGAAGGACACTATATTGTTTTATTACTAACTGATAACATGACCGCAACTAAAAGCCACCTTAAAATCTTTTTGATCCAATTCAATTATTAATGTCACCGCGCTGCCGGTCGTGTTGTGTAAACTGTGAAGCAATAGTTTATTCAGTAAGTCGCGTTTATCTCATCATTTCTGACATTTTCTTTTCTAAAATTATAATACCTTGCCAAGTTTTATTATTCTAAAAGTATTTTTTTTATACTGTATAGATAGTAGTATACTAGCGTTTGACCACTATCTCACTTGATGGTCAATGACGATCTGGTCGAAGATGTTATCACGTTAGACCTGTAATTAATTGAATGTTGCTTTCCATACAATTCTCTACAATATCAAGTACCTAGTCAAAACACTGTCGTTATTTCTAATAAAACTTAGTCTCCTAAACGCAGCAGTTCAGGATTAAAAGACATAATTAAAGAAGGTCATTTCCCTAATAAACCGTTCCGGTTCTTGTGAAATGGATGAAAGTCACATTTTTATTTAAGTGAATTAGTCTTGGAACACTGTTTCTTCTGTTGAATGGTATTTCAAGGATTTGCAAATACATTCCATAAATATAACTAAAAGAGCTCCATAACTTTCAAAAATCTATTGATATTTGACATTAACAAAGATAGGAGAATGGAGGCTGAATGCGGACTGCCTCTATTCAGTTCTTGTCGAGATCAATGGGGGAGGCATATGTCCAGCAGTGGACATCCTATAGCTGAAATGACGATCGTTTATTTAACAGCTTCAGCACACAGAAATAATTACGTAAGTTATATATAGCACATTGAGTTAAATATATCGCCTCGGAAATTCAATGTTTAATGTAGAAACTACCGGGAGATCGGTATTACATGTCACTGAATTCTCGAGGAACATCAATTAAATATTGGGCCAGTGGGGACCTGGAGCTCATCAGATTTTTCAAAATTTATCAGAGCGTTTTATCGATGCGACGCGTGACCAAAATGCTGGCACATATTTGGCTCAACGAATCAGCATTGCAATTCAACGTGGCAATGCAGCTAGCATTGTGGGCACGCTGCCAGCCGGTAGCGGGTTAGAACATTTGAGTAATATAGAGGCTACCAATAGCTAGTGGATTGCTCAAATGTTATTGTAGTAGCTGCAGTATTGTAATTAGTTATTAGTGTTTTATTTCAATATACGATATTAAATATTGGCGACACTTTTATGCATAGAACTGTTGGACATAATTAAAAGAAATCCACAAAACTCATATTTTAGAGTATATTTTGTTAATCAACATCCTAAATTAGCGCTCGAATCCAGGGTAGATGAGCAGTAACTCTGATAAAGCCATCAGGTTCACCTGCTTCACATCTCCCTCCGCCGAAAGATGCTACTCCGATCTAAAAATAAAAAGCAAAACATGGAATCAATTCGCACCTTTAGTCGCACTATCCTTAACTAAACACGAAACCTCATTTATTAATGTTAGCTTGCACTGAAACTTAATAGGGTTCAGGGGAAGAAGCAGGAGCCAAGCTAGATAGATCCTATGCAGTGGTACTTCCGGACTCTCCCTCGGACCTGTTGTGTATGCCAGAGTGTAGGAGCTCTATAAAAAGTGCAGGGATCGTGCAGAGACACAGTTCTAACTGTAGGCGACCCTGCAACTTCCCTGGAAGGGAAGGTCGCCAGGGAGACCCGTTATCTACGTCGCTGCTTAATATGGCGGTGGATGTAGTTCTTGTAAAACTGCCTAAGGACATTGGCTACAGGCTGGAAACAGAGCAAAACTCAGCCTACGCTAATGACCTAACCCTGATCGCAGAATCGAAGATGGATATTCAGGTCTCGATCGACACCGCGCGTGGACAAATACGGACAGATAATGGGCCTGAAACTCAATCACACGTAATGACCCATACGCTCGATGGTGCCAGACGGGAAACGCCAGAAAATGCATTTTTCGAACCTTTCGACTCGAACGCTTAAGATCGGGAAGAGGTGGTTGAGGCAAGTCTCTTGTGTTTAACGATGGCGCTACGAGTAGGTTTTCAGTCTTCAGGGTCTGCGTAATCGAGCAAGATATTGCCAACGCACTCAACAGCATCAAGGGAGCTTTTTTTAATACTGTATAGATTTGACCACTATCTCACTTGATGGTCAGTGACGATGTGGTCGAAGATCAAGATAAATAATTTCTAATCTAGTTTGGTGATAGTATTTCAAACTTGAGGGTGGTAGCTAGGGTATTCGAAAATACCCTACCACCATGAAATATACAATATACACAAAATGTAAACGAGAGCTCCTTTATAACCGCAACAGTGGGTCGAGTTTTTAAGGAATCAACTTGTTCCGCGATTTCGACATGGCCTAGTGCTGGGAGACATCACGGATAACAAGTTAAAATGACTTAATGTGCAGATCAAGACGGCTGTGCGTGCATGGCTAAGGCTCCCATAAGATGTGCCGACGGCCTATTTCCACGCAGCGGTCAAGGACGGCGGCTTGGCAATCTCATGCCTTAGGTCAGGTCGATCCAGTTCGCGTTTTGCGTAGGTTCGGTCGCTTGGACTCATCGGCGTGATCTGCTGCCTGAGCTGCCGCCAGATCCGAAAGAATTTAAAAACAGTTACGTTAGGTCGAAAAACTTTTTGTAACCTTTCCCGAGAAGAGCCGCAGACTGGACTGAGTACTTCCGACTTGTATAAGCGTGTGTGCTTGCACATCTCTGACGACGGATTCGAGTTGCGCGAATTCACAAAATGCTCGAACGAGGTGGATAAGGCAGCTCACAGACCGTGACTATGTACAGTTCACTAACGGATATAAACGCGTTACCATCCAGAGTACGCAATACGAGGAGGCATAGAATGGGTGAGCTGGAGTTGAAGTCAAGGAGACAACCGCGCATACCATTAAACAATGTGTGCGATCACATGGTAGGCGCATTCTCCGCAATAACAAAGGCGGTAAAGTACTAAAGTCCGCTATGATCGAACAGAGTCGGAACGTGGAAGTGGAGCCGAGTATTATCACAGAACTTTGTTTAAGGAAACTCGACATTATCACGAGTAGTGACGGTGCGGGAGTTATCGTGGATGCTCTCACACTCATCGCTAATTACTATATTTCCAATTTTTTACCAGCACTCTTCGACCATTATTAACAATCGACAGCGGTCCACCGGAGTCACTGCTGCAAATTCCAACAGGTCCAAAAGGACCCACACCGCTTGTGCAAAGAATTTTATCACTAATGAACCCAGGGAATCTCCTGCTGCAGACTTCGTTTGTGATGACTTGGACTGTCACGCTGCTTTGCACTTGGTTTGGCTGAATAGCAATACCTGAAAGATTTCAAATAACACAATTATTAATTATTTCCTACGTAATGTTATTAATATTGATTTTAATTATATTTCAAGTAAATTACTCAAAAATGTACATAGCAGAAAATTCGCATACAGTGAATTATTTTGGTATGACAGTTATAAATAAACAGTCCTTGAATAATATTGTTTTAAATTTCGGTACTTAAAGGTCGTCGTAATTTGGTGCTAATTAAAAAAAATAACATAAAATGGAACCGACTTCAACACTCAAAAGTGTGAAAAAACTTGTTGAAGTCGGTACCATGATAGTTCACAAAAGTAACTATCATCACAATATTGCGCTCATAGTACCGACTTCGACAAGTTATTTCACACTTTTGAGTCTAGAAGAAAAGTTCTATTTTTTGTTAAAAAAAAATTTTCACCTTTTCAGTGACCTTTGTACTCACGACATTAATTGTCATTGTTTATGCTCACCGATTTTTTCACTCTAAGTTAGGAAGTCGTCCAAGTAACAAATTTAAGTTTAAGTTTCAGCGGCGGTCCTGGCGATCTGACGATCTTACGACATGAGGCGAGATTAACATTTTTTCCCCATACGTTTTCACTTGAAAAAAACATACGAGTCGAATTGAGGATAAGTGCTACTCATACCTGGACGACATTATAGCTGTGGGTGAAGACATCGGTGAAAATACACAACGACAATTATTGATCCCGAGAGTAGCAAAAGTCACTGAAAAGAGTGAAAAAATAAGTTTTACTATAAAATCGAACCAACTTCAACACTTAAAAGTGTGAAATAACTTGTTAGTAGTAAGTAATAGTTATTTTTGTGCTATGATGGTACCGACTTCAACAAGTTATTCCACACTTTTGAGTGTTGAAGTCGGTTCCATTTTATGTTTTTTTTAAATTCTGTTTAGAAAAAAAACTTATAAAACATACTGACCATCACCGATTACACCGTACCCTGATGTTTGTGCCCAAACTCCGACAAAGTCATAAAACTCCAGTGCACCAGTGGGCAAAGAAATTGGTTGTATATTATCTAAAATGAAACAAAAAATTTAATTGTTAAATATTATGTATGATTAACAATAGCAAAAAATTTATCAAGTTATGATAAAGGACGATAAGAAGTTTTACAACTTACTAGTATAAGGTACATGTCTGAATCGTATTATTGCAACGTCATCTTGTATGGTGCTTACAGCACCATTCCACCCAGGGTTCATGACAATATCCGTTGTGTCCACTCTGACTCCTCCGAAGAAGATATACTCGGAACCAAAGACTAATGTAAACAGGTCTGCTTGTCCCCAAATATCAAACCAGCAGTGGGCAGCTGTGATGGCTCGTGTGTTGGTGAGCATCGAGGACCCGCAGACGGAATTACGGTTAGAAACGGTGATGACTACTCCAACCTGATGAGATAAGGTTTAAATGTTAAAACGGGTGGTTAAAACTTAAGTTACCGCTTAAGTTGAACATTATATTCCAGTTTTTTATGTATGCATGTTGATCAATTAGATCATCTCAGCCATAGGACGTCCACTGCTGAACATAGGACTCCACTATTGTTTTCCTTAAGGACGTTAGAAGGAGGTTACAAGCGGCCCGCATGCCCGTGCCGGCTATCTTAGACAGGTCGTCTGTCCACCTTGTAGGTTACCAATGTAATCTGTGCTAGCCAGTCGGTAATCTCCATTCGAAAAACTTTCGACCCTAATGGCAATCTATTTTTCGAGTTATGTACCGTACCCACTGCCACATCGACTTGCTAATCTGCTGGGCTATGTCAGCGTATTTATACGGATCTCCTCATGTCTGGCTCGATCAGGTAAAGAAACTCCGAGCATAGCCCTCTACATAGCTGGTTCTGCGACTCTGAGCCTGCTCAGAAGGCCCATAGTCAGACACCACGTCTCAGTTCTGTAAGACATCACTGGTAACACACATTGTTCGAGGACCTTCGTTTTCAGGCATTGCGGTATTTTGGACGAGAAAACGTCTCGTATTCCCGAACGCTGCCGAGTTCGATCCGAGTTGGATTCGACGATTGGCCTTCTTCTCAAAGTTGGAATGACCTAATTTGACTGTTTGTTGTATGTAGACGGTCAACGACTTCGAGAATAGAGTTCCCAATTGATAGTGGGGCGGACGCAACATGGGTTATTGACAAAATTTTTGTCTTGTCCATGTTCATTTTAATCCAAACAAAAACATTATAACCAAAAAATGGAACTGACTTCAGCACTCAAGCGTGAAATAACTTGTCAAAGTCGGTTCCATTTTTTGGTATTTTTTATCCTTTTTCACTGACCTTTACTACTCACGGGATCAATTGTCATTGTGTATGTTCACCGATTTCTTCACTCTAAGTTAAGAAGTCGTTCAAGTAGACGTAACACTTTTCAGTTATTGGAGTGTAACTCAAAAACCGCTTTACCGATTTGATTAATGAAATTTAAATGGGACCACACGAGAAGCACCAGCTTTCAAATAAAAAAATTGAATCCTCAAAATCGGTTCACCCAGTCGAAAGTTCTGAGGTAACAAACGTAAGAATATAAACAAAAACAAACGGGGCGAACCTCCTTCTGTTTTTTAAGTCGGTTAAAAAAAGGTCAAAAACGGAATGTTGCACATCTTCAAAAGAATAATAGATACTATACTCAAATAAAAGACTAAACACGAATTACAATACTACAGATACCACAAAAACATTTGAGCAATAAATAGTTAGGTATCATGTGAAAAAAGTTTCATTCGAAAATCTCAAACCATGAAGGTTTCATGCCAATTCAAAGTATATTTTTTTATTCTTTTTTGTTTTTATTTATTTATTACACTCAAATTATTTTTATATGTATATACAATAAATACAATATATACGCATACAACGACAATTTCATACTTTAGCCCCTATTATATTATACTAGCTGCGCCCCGCGTTTTTACCCGCGTAGTGATGATTGATTATGATGATGATGATGATGAAAAGTAGCCTATGTGTTATTCCGGGACCTAAAGTAAGACATACCAAATTTCATCCAAATCCGTCCAGCCGTTTGAACGTGATTGAGTAACGAATATCCATCCATCCAAACTTTTATTTTATTTCACTTTCAAATAATAGTGGGACGGGATGGGATAATCGAGGTTAAAGTATGAAATTGCCATATAAGAGGTAAAACAAGAGAAACATCGAGGATCGCAGCATGTAAAAATCTTTGAATTTTGGATGTTTTTTTTATATGAGTTATGCGCGTTTTTTTAAATTCTAATAGGTACTAGTATAATAAATACTCATGTAATTAGTTTTATGCGTTCACTTTTACCAAATACGGATGGGCTCCTAATAGCGATGGCTGGCCGCCAATAATCCTTGTACCACTTTGAATAGCAGCTGTTTCTGCTTCTTGAATATGAGCCGCCAACGGAATACCAATGCTTTCATGGTATCCAACCAATTTATTTCCCCCTACAGTCGTTGCTACAGCCACGCACAAAACTAAAAACAACCTCATATTTAAAATTACTGCTTTAAAATACTGGTATGATATGCCTGAGCTCCGTTTTAAATACCATGTTCGATATCACCCATTCTTGATAAAATAGTGAGATAAGTTCACATGTGTAAGTCTTTGTATGATTGTAGTATCTTTATATGTGTGCATTTTATTCCATTCATCATTTTTTACAATACACAGTCGCCGCAGCTCCATTTCCAAAGAACATTCATCTGGTGCGTTGGAAGCCAAAAAGATCTCGAAATAAACGGATACGTTTAATTTGGGATCTTTTAGTAGTTGTGCGTATGAGGCCTTATCAATCTCCTAAAACGACAGTTTTGAAAATCCTACTAATATTATAAATGCGAAAGTTTGTGTGTATGTGTGTATGGTTGTTGTGATTGTGATTTCGATGAAATTAGGTATATAGGTAACTTATAATCTGGATTAATAAATAGGCTACTTTTATCCCGGAAAAAGTATAGTTCCCGCAGAGTAATTGAGGTAGCGGAAAAACCGTCATCCACGCGGGTGACACCGCGGGGCGCTACTAGTAATTTATATTTTCCACTTCCAATAAAGTTATTGAAAAATTGAGATGGGGCAGTTCCCAAGCCTTGATCACATAAATTAGGTTCATTCGCCTTATTTGCTTAGATCTTAATCGGGCTAGCAATTGTGCAGCACATAATGGTTCTCACAAAATATTTTTATAATTCTGTTATTAAGTTAATACTGTTAATATATATGGTGCCTTCCTGTGCTTTCACATAATGCATAGCCTGTTGCTATGCATTATGTGAAAGCACAGGAAGGCTCGTGTAAAACTTATAACAGCATGTGTGATTGTCTGTAGTTGTATCTGGTCCAGTTTTTATTTCTTTAAATTGGTACTGTATCTTCGTTTTTTCCTAGTATCATTGTTCCTATAAAAATTGAATTATGTAATTAAATTCGTTCAGAAAATTGAATATTTGCCGTGGTATGTCGATTGCCTAATCCGACCAATATTATAAAGGCGAAAGTTCGTATATGTGTACGTTTGTTACTCCTTGACGCTCAAACGGCTGCAGTGATTTTCATGATATATGGCATGGAGATAAGTTAGACTTTGGAATAACACATGCTACTTTTATTCCGGAATAAGTACAGCTTCCGAGTGAAAATTGAGGTAGCGGAAAAATCGTAATCTACGCGGTTGTAACCGCGGGCCGCTACTAGTGTTGGATAATCGATACACCAATCGAATCAGAACTGTATTCAAGAAAGTTGTAAATATTATAACCAAAGGTTTTGTCAAAATAGTTCCCATGAACCTTCACATATTTATTTAAATCATTAAAAAAAAATTACAAGTTACATTTCCCCATTTTATCATGATGGATAATGCATATCATTGACGCATGGGTTAAGTGGGTGGTAAGATAAACAAATTATTGATGTGTTTAATCGCATAAATCAGGTAATTAAAACAGTTTTCCTCCTGATATTTTTTTAATGATTGTACAATAGGTACACCTTATAAATCCTACTTTTCTAATCACTTTATCAGCGCACTTTGTGCCTATATAAGGATTGACAATTGAAAATCAAATAAACTATGATGTGTTGCTCTGTAAACAAAGTTTTTATTTCATTAGTTCAGTTACATATCAAACTACACTTATTACGCAATTAACCGAAACTCCTACCTGTAAATAAAGAAACGACATTTATAGGTTATTCTTTACTATGTCAATTCCTTAAGACGCTTGTTTTTACTTTCAATCCAAATTTTAAATCACACCCCAAAACGAAAACTCCATATTGTTTTTCTAACCATCACGGCCTAACCTATACTGCTTTAATCACAATCTTGCACCACTTTACCGAACGACGGTGTGGAGCCTATACTGCTTTATCTACAATCTTACACCAACGGTGTGGAGCGCGGCAAAATTTAAACTGACCATTTAAGAAATACATTTTCTTTACATCTCCCCCCGTGGGAAAGAAAATTTTCAGCTAAATTTTCTCTCAACTACACCTGAACTCCGTTATTATAATGTAGGGATTGGAATAAGTTTTGTGATATGAAAAATGTTTGATTCTGTTTTCTTGTGACCCGTATCAATTCTGTATATTGAGTTTGAAATTTTTTCAACAATCTCATAATGTCGAATTTTTAGTTCATACAATTTCTTCCTGTTAAGCTTGTTTCCATTTTCCACGTACACCATATCTCCTACATTAAATTCACAGTATTTTAGATTTTTGTCGAATACTGTTTTGTTGTAGTAATGTGACTTTATTGTGTTTCCAAGTGCTGTTTTCCTGTCTCTGATCCAATCACTGTGGGATTTTCCTTTTTTTAATTCGTTCGGTAAGATAGTAACATTTGTACCATATAAAAGATAACTTGGTGTGAAGCCAGTGACTGAGTGATTAGTATTGTTATACTTATTTACACATTCTTGAGCTATGGTTGTCCATGCTCTCTTTTTCTCTGTTTCATTTATTTTACATCTGATTTTGTTGACTAATGTCTGATTCAGCCTTTCATTCAAGCCATTCTCAAATGGCGCATTTACTGCTGTGAAGATCATTGGTATCCGCTTGTCATTTAAGAATGTCTTGAATTCTTTCAAGATTGGTCGGTGAGGAGCATACCAATATTCTCAGTTTCCGCTATATTCATAACTAGTTTTACAAAATCATTTGCACTCTGAGTTTTTGAGGTGAGAATAAATGCATATCTTGTAAAATGGTCTACTAAGAGATGTAGATATTTTTTTGTTGATCTTGAACCTCCAAAACCTCCAATTGTGTCTATAGATATTATTTCAAAAGGCTTTGTAGGCGGGCCTAGATGAGACATAAATCCAAATTTTTTATGTCCTCTTGATTTATTTTTAAAACAAATTTCACAATTTTTACAAATTTGTTTGATGTTATTCGTTAAATTTTTGGCAGTATAATGTGGACTAATCGCCTTCTGCATTTGTCCAATTCCAATATGGCATAGATATTCATGTATGTTTTTTAAGAATTCAATGCTAAATTGTTCTGATAGAATTATTTTTTCTTCTCTCTTGACTCTTTTTAAGTATACACTGTGTCTTTCAATCAATTTGTTTTTTTTTGTTTTGTATTTCTTCATTGTTATTCTGATTTGTTAAAATATCTTCCAGTTTAATCAAGTTCACAACTTTTAATTGTTCATCTGTATTTTCATCCGATTCTAATACAATTATGATGGATTCCTGCTTAGACAGTCTGCTTCCAAATTCTGTTTTCCCGGAGCATATTTTATTTTAAATTCATACATTTTCAGAAATAGATAATACATTTCTTTGTATTTTGTTCAAATATTTGAAGAAAAAAATTCGGCTGCTAGTGAGACTTGAACCCACGACTACAGAATACCGTCCTGTCGCTTTGTCCAACTAAACTATGGCAGCCCATACCACTAGGGCCGAATTACTTCCTTCGTTTTAACATCTGAGGGGATGTTGTTATAGCGCCATCTACCTTTAATTGTATGAACAATTAATTAATAGGATTGATAGACCAACATTACAGTTTATATCGTATCAAACGAAGGCACTACCCTTATCTTAAGAGATGTATGGTTTATTGCAATTACAACATGCTCGGCCGAACGTACGTTCAAATATTTGAAGGGAAAAATTCGGCTGCTAGTGGGACTTGAACCCACGACTACAGAATACCGTCCTGCAGCTAAATTTTGTCCTTCAAATATTTGAACGTACGTTCCGCCAATCATGTTGTTAATGCAATGAACCATAAATGTATTTGTATTTTGTGTTGCATACATTCTATTTCATAAAGACAAAGAGTATCCGATTCTGTCATAAATATTTTTATTTTACTTTCGTAAAATATTTATTTAAGTAAATTTGTGTTTTATGTAATGTTTGAACATTACTTTTAATTAAACTTTTTAGTGGTCTCTCTGGAGTCATAATGCAAACTCTGAGAAGAACACCTTTAATAGGTACTCTTTGTTTTACAAATTTGTCACTATACTAGCTGCGACGCGTAGTTCTATCCGCGTGAACTACGGTTTTTGCGCTATATCCCACGGGTAACATTTCCCGCACTAAAAGAGGTCAAATTTTGATTTTTTTCTTACTCAAACCCATGCACTAGGATTTCCTGTGTTGCGGAAGGCACACACACAATTACAGCACACAAACATCGAAGACCCGGGAAAAACACCTACACTCAACGCATAAATGTTTGATCCTGCCGGGATTCCAAACCAGGGTCCCGCAGGTCAGCCACAGCGACCGTTAACAAGGCGTCTATGTATATCTACTACGTCCTATTTATCTTTATACCGCGGCTAAGGTATGAAAACGTCACACATATAAAGCTACTTTTGTCGTACGCTTTTACTATTACTGGCTGCGTCCCCTGGTTTCACATGAATGGTGATCAAAAACGGTAGTGATAATCAAGAAGAAGAAAAGTAGTCTGTGTGTTATTCCAAGGTGTAAGCTACCTCCATACCAAATTTCATGAAAATTGGTCTAGCATTTTTAGTGTGAAAGCGTAACAAATAAACAATACTCACATTAACACATAATATTAAATAAGGAGTTGGCTTTATTGTATCCCAGAGGAACCATCACTTTTTATGGAATAAAAAGCAGCCTATGTGTTAATCTAGGCTATATAATAGTATTTTTACCGAATGCTTACCTACTTTTCAAATTTCATCCAAATTTATTCAGCTGTTAAGGCGTGGAGCGTTAACCAACTCACATGCACACACACATTCCCATTTAGATAATATTATCTATATAGCGTTAACTTGGTTCTATACAATTTTATTGAAGTAGTCTATATTAATATTTGGTTTAAAAAAAAATAATCAAGTTAAGTGCCTCCGTAATGTTAAACCGAATAAAACAAACCACAACTAAAATGTTCAACGCTCTTCAGGGAAACAATATTCCATTAGCGTAATGGCAAAACAAACAACTCACCAAGAACGGCTGTACACTTAAACTTTAACTGTGAAACTATAAAAAATGGAGAGTAATTGCATTTAACCGCAGAAGAAAAAAGTGACCTTCGTTATAATTATTACCTCGGGCAGACATCGTCAAGTTTTTAAGACTTCGTCGCGAGAATAAACTTCAGATTGTTAATTTACAAGAATAGTAGATATGAAAACCAAATATCTTAATCATTAAAGCCTTAATATATAAACTAAAGCTACGTGTCATAATAAATAAAACCGCATCGCTAATAACTAGCTAGAAATATCAGGCCATTATTTTTAAAATAAGTTTCTGACTTTTCACATTACAGTTGTCACCATAACAAGTTATACATAATTATAATATCTTATATATATTATCTAGTATATTATTAATTATTATATTCTATATTTATTAGTATATCTTTCGCTCAATGCGACGCGTGACCAAAATGCTGGCATATTTTTGGCTCAACGAATCAGCATTGCAATTCAACGTGATAATTAATGCTCCTAGCATTCAATGCACGTTCCCCCCTTTGTAGCGGGTTAAAGCAGTTATCTATAGGCTGACTTAGGAGAGGTAACGGGAAAAACGTTAACAAGTGAAGCCGCGGGGCGCTACTTGTTACTAATAAATCATTACTTGGGACGGCGGCGGTTCTGCTTTACGAAGTGTATATAAATTTTCATGTTTTGCATGACAATACTCGAATATTTATAAGTTTTAATGCAAGTCCCAGGTGTTGAACACTTTCCAGCGTGTTGAATTACGAGCGATATGCAAACTTCTTGTGACATTCGGTTCGCTAAGCTGGCAAAATGTTTCATGAGTGTTAGAAACAGAATGTTGACACGTGTTGTGGCGTTGGTACAAGTTAAGAATGTCATTGTTCTTATCGATGCATTATTATTGTATCATAATATATATGTATACCTATAATTTAAGCTACATAACGTACATACATTAAAACTAATAATAGATAAGTAGAATAATAAAGTTGAGGTACCTTAATTAACTAATAAGATAGAAAAGAAGATGAACTAGTAAGCACCGAAGTGATGATAGCACAGCGGGGAGAGCGTCGGCTGTCAAACTAACGCACGCTGGTTCAAACCCCATCAATGGCTTGGGATTCTTGTGAAGGTGTCAGCGTTATCAAATTTCCAGCATGGTGGTAGAGTACCTTCGAGTACCTATCCGGCTGGCTACCTACCACCCTCAAGTTTGAAAAACTGTCATCAAAAACATTGTGTGTTCAGGCAGCAGTTCTTGAGAGCCAGTAAGTATTCTAGATCTAGCGTGATAACATCTTCGACCACATCGTCACTGACCATTAATTGGGATAGTGGTTAAACGCTAGTTCTAGAAATATTACGCTTACTCTAACTCGACGCGTCAACCTCTTTTTTACCATACCATACCAAGGGCCGAGTCTTTGTTATTTGTGGTAGCGACACTAAAAGGTAAGAGCAAAGAATAGAAGTCAAAAGCGACAGACGTACCGCTAGCAAGTGTACAGACACTTTCAAGCTTTTGGATTATTCAAACGGTATTATAGTAGCTGGATTATTATGATTAGAAAGAAAGGAAGAAAAAAGAGAAAGAAAATATTTATTTCTGACAACAACACTATATTTAAAACAAAAGAAAGGCACATTTAGGTAATACATCAATCAATCAATCAATCAATATTCTTTATTGTGAAAAAATGGTAACAATGTTGTCCTCATTGATAGTTACATGTACATACGTAAATTTACATTGCTTCCGTTACAACATACACACATAGATATAATTTACACGTATAAAACACTTAGGGGCACTTGTAGACTACAAGTCGCTTGTGTATTTATAGGGGCACTTGTAGACTACAAGTGCCCCTATAAATACACAAGCGACTCAAGACTCCACATCAGTATCAGAGAAGACGCCGCGGAGGAGAGTTCTACGCTCTTGTCGCCGCTCGGACCTGAACCACTGAAGATGTCGACCGCAGTGATCGACGAAACGTCTGGAACAAAAGTTTCACATAGACCACGGCCAAACAGCCCGGAAGCAATACATACAACATATAGTCAGATTATTGACTCACTCACTCAGCTTATCACACCCGCATATGTACATACCCACACACTACCACCTACACCACACGCTTCCTCACACACAAACTCACGCAGCGCGCACACACACTCTACTGTGGCATTGTGAATATTTCTATTGTAAACTTAGTCAAAGTTAAAGAGATTAGAATATATACGTACTTAAATCTTTGAATAACGTGAACCAAATACATAGTACTACAATAAATAAATGTATCATATAGGAAGGAGGTCCCCACAATACAGGTTGACCTAGTTTGGGGGCCGAAGAATGCTTAAGTTTGTAACAATGTGATATATCAATAAACGTTATTATTATAATATTATAAACAGCAAATTCTACACCAGGTCGGTGGTAACGGAATGCACATGATTTGAATTTCACAGCAGGCATCAGAGCATAACCAAAAGCATGGATTATCCACGTTATAAAGTAGTATTCTCCGCTAATATCACGGTGTGGAGTGTTTCCGGAGAGATAAATCTGTCTTTTCACAGAAACTGATTTATGGGAGCATGATGTGGGGAAATACAAATATTTCCGTTGCAAATATTTTCTCGTAATAATACGAAAACCTTTGCAAATGTTTTATTTATTTGCCAAATAAATGCCGTGGTGGTACCGGCTCAGAATAGTACTCCCCCATCTCTTCCCGCGGGTGCGTAAAAGTCGTCTAAGGGATCACGTAGGGTAGACCCGCCTGCCAAGCGTGGCGAGAATTGGCAAATCCCCCTATATGGGGGAGGCATATGTCCAGCAGTGGATGTCCTATTGCTGAGAAGAAGAAGAAGAAGATTTGCCAAATTGTATTTACCATTACAATGCAAGAGTTGCATATACTCTATTCTCTTCTAGTTTTTTAATCTCTCGGAAATCATCAGCTTTAAGATGTTTTCAGCTTTAGAAATGTGTGTGTGAGCATTCTAGATCTAGCGTGATAACATCTTCGACCACATCGTCACTGACCATCAAGTGAGATAGTTTTTTGGAAATGCGGGAAAAGCTACAAAACAAAAAAAAACCGTGGTAGTAAATATTATATTACTTGAGATCGCTTGTTTTTTGGAAATAAATGAATGATAATAAACTTCTAAGCCGATTACATTTTTAAAGTTTCATTGAAATGGGTCGCAGCGATCGTAGCAGCAGGCGATGGGGCTGCTGCATCCGACCCATCGCAGTAGGCAATGGACGCCGGAAACGGCTGCCGTTGGACTGTGTGGTCCTCGTGGTGGAACGTCCGCGTCTTTTGTCAGGCGCGTTTGAGAGGGGAAAGTATTTTTCCCTCTGGAGGGGGCGATGGGGCTGCTGCATCCGACCCATCGCAAGAGGTAATGGACGCCGGAAACGGCGGCCGTTGGACTGTGTGGTCCTCGTGGTGGAACGTCCGCGTCTTTTGTCAGGCGCGTTTGAGAGGGGAAATTATTTTTCCCCCTGGAGGGCTACAGATGACCGCGGTGGGCACGCGGTCTATGCATATTATATGATCCCGCAGCCGAGCATCTCGATCACCATAATACTCGAACTACCCCGACATACCCCGCCTACCTCCCAGGGTAAGCGAAGTACCTAAATGCTTTTCCCCACAAAAGAAAAATAAAGAATAGGTTGAAACTGCGACATCAAAACGCGCGAGCCGAGCGAGCCAAGCGAGCGAAGCGTGCATGCAATGGGTATACTATATTGATTTCGCTTTTGATCACTATCACACTTTATTGTCAGTGACGACGTGGTTAAAGGTTTAATCAGGTAACACCGATCACTTTAACTGACTCCCAAGGACAGCTGTCCTCACACCTGAAAACATTGTGTGATTGGTGAAAGTTTTTCTTGATTGTACCTACATTAGCGAGCCAGGCGGGTTTTGGAAAGTACCCTACGACAAGGCTACGTTGGCTTTTGAATGATTAAGTATGATTGTACCATCAAATCACATGTTAGTAAGCGACGATGATGAAGCACGCAAACTTAGACGTTACATATAATTCAAATTATTTGAGGGAAAAACGTGAATATGCAATTTGAAAATAAGTATACATTATACTACTCAAATCAAAGCTGCGAAACCAATATAGGCAAATGTAGAAACCATACCTCAAAAGCCTTTTATAGAGATTTTACCCCTAAAATGCGGAATCCCGAAAGTTCCGGTACCTCGATTTAAAAGCATTTTAATACGGTACCCCAATTTAAGGCTGTGTCTTCCTTTCACATAATATTACCCAGAGCGTCAATTGAGAGCATTGAAAAAGAATAAATAAAGTTATGAAGAAGAAAAAGAGGGAATTAATGTCAGATTGTAATTTGTGCAAGGATTGTTATTATTGTCAGATCAACCAAAATAAAGATTTCGAATCAAGGGGATAAATTCTTATAAGACAATTTATATACGTATTAAAGTAAACATCAGGGAACGAAGGAACTACAATTCTACTTCGGGACTTCTGTGTGTGTTTATGTATTTAAGTAAGTCCCGTGACTTACATAAATACATAAAAACTAATTATTACAGCATTTAGCTAAAACATTGAGTTATATGTATACATATTCCCATATTTGGTTATCAACATTCCTATGGATTGCATATTATTGTTTGACAGGTTGATGACTCCAGCAGTTTCCATTATTTAATTAACATACAGTCATAAAGATTGTAATGATTTTATTTCAAAATAGCGGTCTGCCGTGGCTTCACAGGGGTAAAAAATTGCAAGATCAGAAGTTATAAGAGTCCCTAACTTTTTGAAAATATAATTTAGCCTTTGTCACCCGGGGATAGTGTAGCTTTCCAACAGTGAAAGAATTTTTCACATAGGTTCAGTAGTTTCGGAACCTATTGAATGAAAACAAACAATCAATAATAAAATCTTTCCTCTTTATAATAGTAGTATACTCGTAGATATATCGAAAAAATAATAAGAATTAAATTTTGGTAATATAATATTTGGTAATTGGTATTTGGTAAATTTGACAGATAATTTTTAACAAGTGAGCTAATTTCCTCATTAATGAAATGAAATGAAAAATCATTTATTCAAAACAGAACCGCACACAACAATATAAAATACGAACAAGATGGTTACGGACTGCTGTCATATGCAGTACTACCAGAAAAGGTCAGAGCTCAGCATTATGCCGTGAGTTAGCCCACGGCGCTGGTTTTCAGCACTGACCCACATTACACACAAGGCTGTGGGTTGCAGTGGGAGCCGATGACGATGGGGTAAATCAGCTAAGTCTGTATCTGTAATGGGCACAGCAGACAAATTTCATACGATATTTTTAACACTTTTGCGAGAAAGAAACATGATCGCTTATATCGTTTCATGATTAAATTGAGAATGCTCTGTTTCCTCGCATATAACATGAAGTAAGGTACTGATGGAACTTTGTTGGGATAATTTTATTAACATTAATGTGTAATGTGCACACGCATGTGTGAGTTATAGCTCGGTTTATGACCCTGAAAGCGATGTAATAAGGCTCACTTTACGAGCAAATGTGTTGAAAAAAACCTTTCGTCACGTACCCATAAAAACGTAATTAATTACACCTATAAATAATTTCTTATGCCTGTTTTATCTCACTACCTGGCTTTTGGAGGCTAACGTGTTTTACTTTCCTGTTCGTTTTATTATATAAATGAAAGGAGTGAGTTAACTCGTTTCAGTGTAATTCAGTTTCAGTAAAATAAACAAAAATTTTGGAAAATAAGATTTTATTGCACGATAAGTTCAAATCAGTATGACACTTATCAAACGGCAGCACTACATTTATATATTATTAATAAAATTGCGGGTATTAAAATAAGCCGCCATATATTTGGTGCCGAATAAAACTACCTACGATTTACCAGGAATTAAAGCAAAATCGTCTAATATAATAAGAGAGAGCGTTATGTGGATTTATAATTTGAATTATGACAAATTATATAGCTATTTTATTTAGAAGAATGTTAGTGAATTTTTAGCTAGTTCGAGTGATTAACAGAATTTTGAAGATTCGATTTTAATTAGATGATTTGTGTTATAGGTAAACCGCTTGAATGAACCCTCGCCCTCGGGGTACAGGGGCGGGAGGGTATGACGACAACGAGCAGCGAGAGAGATGCGGCCGGAGGGCGCGCGTAGCAAATTGAGATTTGACAAGAATGAGCCCGCGCGCCGCCCGCACCTTACCTGTACCCCGCAGGTGACGACTCATTAAAGCAGTCGGTCTATTAGCTCGGAACATTTCAGCTTTAAAACCATCCATAATAAAAAGCGTATTATCATATTATTAGAAATACACATTCATATTGGAGCAAGGTTTTACTCAATGAAATGTCATTATGAAATAAATTTATGTGCCGTTAATAAATTCGTCCTGGATGCCTGAATTTAATTTGTAACATAATAATTCTGGTTTTCAATCTAGGCATATATGCTATTGTTTCTCTCTTTCTCCACCAATTTGTAACGTATATGTGAGAAAAAAGTTACTCTGTCCCGTTCAAACGTGCTCTTCGACGTGTTCCGGGGATGAATGCATAAATTCTATTTTAAAATCCCGCAGCCCTGATATATGTCGACCTAAATCACTCGGTTCTCGTCGGTAAATAACTGAACACCAACGTCGTAGTGAAGCGAGTATAAAAACTTGTTTATAAATCGCTTAGAACAAATCGAGTATAGATCGAAATAATAAAAAAAATATTTTTGAGAGTCCTCGCGGGGTCAATTAGTTTCGAAAAATAATCGACTCGTTTATGTCGACTACTAATACCGAACATTTACATTAAACTAAGACTTAGGGTAAGATAAGGATTTTTATTAGGTTTATTAATCTTAGTTTTAATTAATTACACAGTCTTACAACCCATTATAATAAGTAATCAAAATTAATATAATTACTGATAATAACATAAGTACAAGACAAACGTTTATGTTTAAGACTTGAGATTGTATATCTCACGTCTTAAACACTAAATATTGTTTAAAATGAAAAAGAGAAAATGTTTTTTATTTGATGATTTAATAAAACAAAACTTCCAGAAAACTATTTACATATCCGTATTAAATTCTTCCATCCATCCGCAAACAATCAGAACTAATATTGGGCTCAAGCAGAGCATTAAGGTTAGCGAGAGTCCGGGGTAAGCGCTTTGCGCATAGACCCTAGTTTTTTTAAAGGTGTTTTCCAATTTACCGTGTCATATCTAGACATTTTATTGGATATTTCGTGGGCAATCCTACAAATATTATAAATGCGAAGGTTTGTGTATATGTGTGTATGTTTGTAACTACTTAAAGCTTTCCGGTCACACCGATTTCGATGAAATTTGGTGTGGAGATAGCTTGTACCCTGGATTAACACAGGCTTATTTTAATCATCACCATCGTCACCGTTTTTTCATCTCCACGCGGGTATAGCTGCGGGGCGCAACTAGTAAGTTATATATTGATTTTTCAACGAATAGTTTGTCTTGTTTTTTTTTTTACATATTATAAGTTTTCGTTTGACAACTGTCTCACTGTTTCTTTATACGGCAGCTAAAAGGTAAAGATGCTTTAACTTTAGGCTGCCGAAAACAATTGTAAGTTATCTCTATCTGTATCTTTTGCCGTACAAGCACAATTTAAAAAATAAACAATAAGTTTTCATCATGTACAGTTCTTTTCTCAGCCATGTGCGTCGTCGCGACGTATGCCTCCCCCATATAGGGGGGATTTGCCAAAACTCGCCACGCTTGGCAGGCGGGTTGGCGAGCGCAGTATGATTTCCGATCCTCAGAAGGCGCTGCTGCCCACCTCCTGGTACGTTATCCCTTAGCGACTCTTACGGCACCCACGGGAAGAGATGGGGGAGTACTATTCTAGGCCGGTACCACCACGGCCGTACAGTTGCGAGTCACTTAATCAGCCCTACAGCAGACTTGTTAATCGACACGAAAATATAAATATTACCTAAAAAGGAAGTAAGAGATACAATTGAATTGATATTATCTACTAAAATGTTCTTATTACTTCGCAGCAACTCTTGAATATCAGAAGATTTTTCCTTATTTTGCTTACTTTAACTATGCTTTCGTACGAATCACCGTAATAATAAGTCACCAGGCAAATAATAAATATATGGTCGTTTCTAACGGTTAGTTATACAATCTTACCAAATTGAAATAGCCTCAGGCTTCAGCAAAATTCAAAAGGCATTGAGGCTGGCTCTGTTCCAAAATCTGTGACAAGTAAATTGGTCATACATAATTATGAATCAGCAATAATCTAGCAACGCGCGACCATAAGCGATAGCAATCACTTGCTCTTAATAAGTTTAATTCATCTGAATATCTAACAAAACTCTTTTTAAAAAAAAATACCGAAAAATGCAACCGACTTCAACACTCAAGAGTATGGAATAACTTGTTGAAGTTGGTACCATGCTCACGTCATGTCGGCGGTCGTTACGAAATCAGATTGAGGAAGTTATAAGAAAGGGCTGGGTCTAAAGTACTATAAATCGACACTCTTATATAAAAAATCTGATGAGCGTGGATGAAGCGAAGAAAGTGTGAGGGCTGTAGCAATTGGGAAGATGTGGTCTCAGCTTCCCCACAGCGGAAAGAGGTGTAAACTATGTATGTATGCATATCAATACCTAAATATAATAATATAAGCATATAAGCACGATGCATGATGACGACGCATATAGAGCAGCACTCGTAAGCGGTTTAATAAAATTCACCTCCACACAAAGTGCTATTTGTATAACGGAAAATTAAAGGGACTGTATGTTCTAAATTTAAATTTATGACATGAGTATAGCCCGCCTTCCTTTTTAATAAAGATTTAAAGCACTGCTTTATTCAACGCAGTTTTCTTTGTACTCCGAGTGCACGCTGCTGCAAATGATAATGGATTTTTGAGACTAAAGGGAACGTGGCCTTTGCTAATGGAATTGCGGAGAGGTATAATACATGAATATGGAGCATGTAATGGAAGATGGGAGATATCAAAGAGAATTTAACATTCTAAAATTGTTTGATCTCTAATCTCTAGATGTGCACTTTGCATCTACAAATAGGACTTAAATATATTATGAGGGAAAATATAACACACAATCGCTAAAAATGAGATGCTAATTTGTCTTATCATAAGACTATAGCGGCTCATCCCGGCCTCGCACGGGGAACTATATCTAGTTACGTAGTCAATAAATATTTAGAAACTTATGAACTTACACACAGTTGACTTTTCATGATTTGACGACTCGATCAAGTCAGCTTTTAAACAAAACAAACTCTAACTAGCAACTCGCAAGGCATCGCGCACAATTGGGACGTTTATTTTTAATTTCATATCATTTTTAAATTGATGATAGTATCTTTTGAATGAACTGTCCGATTTGTATAATTTAAAAAGCAGTCTTCGAGTACTGAAACGTCTCTGATTATGACTATACTAATTCCGATGAAGATTAATATGAACGCACGAGTAACATTCTCTGATTTCGGTCGAAGTTCGAAGTGTTTTAATATAAAAAAGTGTTAGTAGTGACCTTACTACAATAATTGGACAACTGGTGTCGAAAAGTTCTTTAGTAGATATTGATATTTTCTTAGATATCATACGGTATCCTTTTTTTCTTTCTACTGTATAGATCTAGCGTTTGACCATCTCACATTGGCATCTCACTTGGTGGGCAGTGCCGATGAAGTTGAAGATGTTATCACACTAGACATAGAATGCTAATAAATCTTTTATTCTATTAACGATAGTTTTCGCAGCTTATGCGATGTAAGGATTTTTTGGCTTCTTTTTTCTACCTTGATTTCAATTATCGAAGTTTTAGTGGCGATCCCTATATATTTTAGAAATAAAAATCTACACCGGTGAGGGACAATGTAGCATTCTAATAGTGAAAGATTTTTTTTAATTAGTCTAGTAGTTATTGATTACTAGAAACTGTACGTTAACGATAAACTGTTATATGCTAGATGTAGCGTTTAACACATTCGACCAAATCGTTACTATCAAGTAGATCGTCGGTGTACAAATACTAGATCTGTAAAATATATAAAAAAGGACTGTAAGAACAGAAAGTTCGTAAATGAAAAAAAACCTTTAAAAGTAAAGTAGGTCTGTTTTCGAATACGAACAAACCCAACAAATCGTATGTATGTAACAAGTTGAACAGCTATACTGATACGAAAAATACTTATGTATTTTGAAAGACATTATTCTACAAAAATATTTCTTGTAATTAAAAGTAGATTAATTACAATAACGGTTAATAATGGACTAAATATATTATAGGACTAAAAACCCAATCCTATGGGCAAAAATAATCTTTCATTTAGATATTAAATCTTAGCTTCCCCCAAAGGAATGTTATTCAGCTTCGCTTCTAGGAATTATCATTTTAATTAGCAGTTAATTAGACTTAAGATGAGGAAGTACGATGGCTTGCGAAAAAGCAGGTTTCATATTAAATTTCATTGTTTTAGCCCGTGATTTTTTTATCTTCATTTTCAAACAAAAGCTTTTGGTAGGTAAAGTTCACATACCTATTTTCCATAACATTTAATTTGGGTTTATTTGTATTCGCTGTCATTTCAATGTTAAGAAACACTTATACTACAAGACATTTTTGATATTTATATATCTAATTTACTGTCGTATAACATACAGAATACAAGTATATAGATATAGAATATTATATGTATAGAGAAAATCAACAGGCAAGCTGAATATAACGCGACGCTTAGATGTCATACGTTCCGCATTAGATATTGGAAATGTAAGCGAAGGCGCACACTAATCGACACACGACAGCGAGAGCTCGGCACCTAGGGTGTGTTTCTTATTGAGCTTTGAGCGCTTTGAGCACAGAGAGCGTGCTTAAAGTCATTCCAAAATGCACTGACAGCTGCACACAAAATTTATATGACGACATCCATGACGTCATCATCCTGTGCTTAGAACGCTCAGTACGCTCAGCTCGAGTACGAAGAAGAACGGTGTGAGAAACCGTTCGAGTGAGAGACGGTGTGTCAAACACATAGATAAGTAACTATGCACTGAGAGTCAAACATCTGACTCATTAAGAGAATCTGTCGAAAAGTTGGTAGTCCGTCCACAAAAAATTAAAAACGTAATTTTATATATCAGAAAAAAATAACCCCTTTAGTGCCCATGAAGTACGGAAGTGAATGATTTAATATGAGTTTAATGGGAACTGACATTTAAAGAATTCACGCGCATTCACACACAAAAAGCCGTTCCGATTTGCTTACGAGCGTTAGCACTGTCAGTACTAAATTAATCTCGGAACAGCTCCTTACTTACGAACGTGTGCACTGTGAGCCCGAACTGAAACGCAGCCCTAGACGCGACGACAGGCTGCGGCCGATAGTTTATATATTATATTTTGTACAAAGCTCGGCACACTTGGCGGCAATTCTTGCCACTTCTCGCTGCATTCGGTCGCGCCGTGTACGCGCACACACGACGATAGTCGCTAACGCCAGCGATAGCTACGCATCTAGTCGTGGAGAAAAGTCGCCAGATGCAAACGACAACGCCGCGTCTAGTCGCGGAGAAAAGTCGCCCAGTTTGCGATGGCCCTTATTACTTGTAACTACAAATTAGTATACAATTGAAAAACTTCCTATATGTTTTCTTCTTTGTTTTGCTAAGATTTACGTTATGTGTTGAATTTGAAGCAACCTTTGCGGATTAAATTTGGTACGTACCGAGAAAATCAATACGAGTATAAATTTATAAAGTGGTATCACTTTGCAATGCAAAAGGAATAAAAGTCTTTCTATCTTTTACCACTCCGGAGATGCATCCTATTTCAAGAACAAAAGCTTTCCCTGAGTGTACCCAGAGTAGGTCATGCGTGAGTGCTCCATTATATATGTATTTACTTATTTACGAAGGCATACCATGCACATACAAGGAAATCTTGTGATCATTTCAGTGAGCTTCTTGTTTCAGTAATGCATTCCTTTTACGACGATTTTAAAAGGGATGTTTTTGAGGACACTGTTTTATACTGTAACGATATTTCTAATATGGTTTGACCACTATCTCACTTTATAAGGTCAGTGACCATGCCGACGACGAAGTTGTCATCACGTCATACCTAGATTGCTTACTGGCTCTTAAGGATTGAGCATGAACACACCACGTTTTTTAAACTTGAGGGTGATAGCTAGCCAGGCGAGTACTCGAAAGCACCCTATCACTATGCTGGGAATTTGATATAGGTGTTACCTTTACCAGAAGCTCAAGCCGTTGGTGGGGATCGAACCAGCACCCGTCAGTGTGCTGACAGACTTTGTTTATATATACAACACATACAAGTTAATAGATTAATTCCAGGATTGTATGCAGGATTATGAGTTTAGACTGTGACATTGCTTAGCATATATATATTAAAATCTAAGCTTAAAAATACAATAACACAATAATGTATTATACCGCATGGATTCACCCGTGTGGAGTAATATTTTTACGTTACCTAACCTCATGAAAGCAGTTGCTTTGATACCCACCGGCAGGGTATCGATCCACATGAACGAAACCAACATACAAATTTATCTATTTATTACCAGATTAATTAATTTTGTTCACAATAATAATGTTTGTATGATTATTTATAATCAATTTGTTCAAAATATTAAGGCTAGACCATTTACCAAATTGAGGGCCAGAGGGCGCGCGGTAGATCGCCAATGCGCTGGACCGGCCAAATCAAAACTGCACTTAATGGTCCACGAATGCACGAGGCAAACAACAATACGAGAAGAATGGCGAGGAATTGTGAAGCTCGCCACCACCCTTGTCATGACGACCACGACCACTCTGCCAAGAGTATAACGACAGAGAAGAAGAGAAAAAGAATTTACAAAATTGATAATTTTAAATGTTTTCAGCTTATTTTTTTGAAAGTAGGTACTACAAATTATTACTTAAAAACACTTATGAGAACAGTTCATGAAAGTTAATTCATGATTAATTAATGATTGAACAAAACTTGCTTTCATTTTCAAATTTATTTAGAAATAAATATTTTTGAGCACCCACTCACATATTTTCCCTTTCCTAAAAATTCTGGCGGTAACGACAGATCCACTTTAACCGTGTCTTACACTACAAAAAAGGACGTTAAAAAGTATAAAAATGTAATTTTACTAATCACATTTTTTATTTTTGAGGTCGTAGGTCATCTTTAAAGTATACATTTGTAAGATTTTAAATCAACATGCATCAGAATTTGTCCCGCTCTTTCTGCCTGTAAGCACCCGCGAGCCTCTGTAATGTCATCGGCACCAGTTAAGCTCATAAACAAATTTTATTATACCTCAAATAATTTTGACAGCCACTTAAGAAATCCACAATAACTCATAGGAAAGCAATTCATTATCCACCCGTGAAAATGGACAGCAAAATTACAAAATTTAGCTTTAATTATTTAATGAGGAAAGTTTAAAGTTTGCAAAGTATCCAGCTTTTTCAAAGTTGTTTGAACCGAGAGAAAGTAATCAATTGCTGGGCATGGACGAAATACAAGTAATATAATAACAGTATGGGAACAAAAGGTTTAAACTACTAATAATTACATGTTATCAATACATGTATATTTTTGCTGCAATAGCAATGTAAAGGACAAAGCCTTAATATTGCTCTAAGCTGTGCATAAAGAATGTGAACTTAAATAATTTAACTTAAAATTAAATAACTTTAAATGGTTGTAATATCGTATGTTTTTTAAGTGATTAAGGTTTTGGGTAGACTAGTAACAAAATCATTTTTCCATTACCGCCAACATGTCAAGAAATATTTTTCTATGCGCCATCTACCATTCATTGTATGAGCTATTAGCGGGACCAATAGACCAATAGATTGTAAGTTCCGCCTACCATGACATCAAAGCTATAAACCAAAAATCCTTTTTTTGTAATTAGCGTATAGTAGCATCGGTCGATATATTATTTATTTTATTTTACATGGAAAACAAACAGTCTTATTTCACTAACAATTATAGGTTCAAGAAAATAAACTTACATTATTTTTCGCTATTAGAACTAGAATAAAGAAACGACCCTAATATAATATAACATAATAATATAATATAAGAGCCGCCGCTCATTACGAGCGGGAGTGCTAATCCCCTACTGAATATTTATACATAAATATTTTTGCAATGGCAATATTAGTCTATCGGTCTATCTATACATTATCGTCCTTATTAATAAACATAGATTAGCAAATGACTAACTTTACTCCAAGTAATAAGGATGTATTAACCAAATTCTGTATTAATAAACAAGGAGTAAAGCTAATCCTACTTTAGTTTTGGGATAAAAGTTAAGCTTTGGGGCTACCTAGCTTAACGATAGATTAAACGAAGAGAAGTAACTAGTCCAAGCGTAACGTCGAATTAGGGATGTATTACACCATTTTTATTAATAAGACCGATATATGTAGTAACGTATACAAAATCTTTGAATACCTTTAAGAGATTTTATTGTGTATCGCATTAATACTATGCTAGGCAGAACTTCAGTTCAAATATTTGAAGGAAAAATTTTTTCCTTCAAATATTTGAACTGAAGTTCTGCCTAGCATAGCATTAATGCGATATACAATAAAACCTCTTAAAATAAGGGTAGGGTGCCTTCGTTTGATACGATATCAACTGTAATGTTGGTCTATCAGTCCTATTAATTAATTGTTCATACAATTAAAGGTAGATGGCGCTAATAACAACATCCCCTCAGATGTTAAAAAGAAGGAAGTAATTCGGCCCTAGTGGTATGGGCTGCTATAGCTTAGTTGCACAAAGCGACAGGACGGTATTCTGTAGTCGTGGGTTCAAGTCCCACTAGCAGCCGAATTTTTTCCTTCAAATCTTTGAATACCCTTACTGTTTTTGATTTAAATACCAAAATAGTTTCATTTTCTGTTATAAAACTAATCCAACCATAGATTAGTACACGTCGTCCTCTGATTGAAGAGTGTCGATGAGGTTTTTTATTGCTGATTTGGCTAGGTTTCAGTATTTATAGCCAATGTCTTAAATTAGGTAGATCCAGAATAGTCTTAAAGACTTTTTTTATATTGGAACATGATGATAAACTTAGAACAAAAATGCTTAAGATTTTACTATCACAATAAATGCCTCCAAAAAAAATATTGCTAAAGTTATAGTCAATAGATGTGCATTTTTAAAGAAATCTTAAATTGTATACCGATAAATACAATTTAAGTGGACAAGCAGTAGTCAATATATCGTATTTGTATGGGCTTATCAATAAACTTCTATTGTTTAATCTATTGTATGTATTCTACCTTACTTGTGGTATGTATTTGCAATACATATTATTTATAAAATTACAGTAAATATATCACACTAACCTTATAACAAGAGTTTGTTTGTCGTTTGTTGTTTGTATGTTTGTTTCTCTTTCACGCTGAAACGGTTTAACGGATTAGCATGCCATTTAAAATCAAGATAGCTTATATCCGGTAATAATTTATAGGCTTCTTTATATTTCGTAAAAAGCATAATTCCCGTGAGATAATTAAAGTAGCGGGAAAACCGTAGTACACGCGGTTGGAACCGCCGGTCGCTGCTAGTTCGTTATATATTTATATTCACTTCATGCGTTAAGAAAAAAATAAAAATTGTAAAAAAATTACCTAAACCTTAGGGTTTAGGTAATTTTTTTACAATTGAGTTTACTGTACTGTTAATTTTATAAAACGAAAGGTTGGCTGCACGAATTCGCTATAAGCGATAAGTCCGCCTTTTGTTTCTCTAGAATATAATAAATATATTAAGTTACTTTTGTTACTTATATAAACTTTTTTTAAAATACATTTTTCCACCCGTACAAAACAAAGCAGGGTCGCTAGTGTTTTATAATAACCTACTCCAGGGAATGGAACTCACTGCCTGAGTCTGCCGATAGGTACAACCCCGGAGTCTCCAAGTCGCGAGTGAATAGGTAACTTCTACGTTTGCGTGCTGCGCCTTCGGCAGCGTCGTCACTTAACATCAAGTGAGACAGCGGTCAAAAGTTAGCTTCTTGGCTGAAAAAAAATACTGAGTGTTTATTTAACGATTCTTAACAATGTCCATGGGTTCGTATTGGTACCACCCTTTTGCTAAAAGTGATGTACCGATGTAAAAAAGTCTATCGATGTCCAATCAAGCCGGTCTAGTTTCGTTATCTCCTTTATCACGGAGTTTACCGCGCTTGTAGTGAATTCAAGTCGAACAAGTAAATTTCCTTGAGCTACAATTTTGTACAGTTGGTTAAAGTTACTTAAGTACAGCCACAGTGTAGAAAAATGAAACATTTAAAACATTATAATAATTAAAATTGGATTTGGCATACCAAATAAAAATAAGCTAAAAGTATAATATACATATAATAATATATAATCTTAAAATAATAAATCATTTTACATAATAAAATTTTTATACAGTTGCAAGTTTGTATTTATCTGTCCAACTTTACCTTACCTTTTGTATTTTGTATAGATTAAGAATAGGAAAGCGTTTGACCACTATCCCACGTGATGGTAAGTAATAATGCAGCCCACGATGGAGAACGTCTTCCTAGAAGATACATATTGATATTCATGACTTGAAGACACGCAGATTGTATTTATGCACAAACACAGATTTAGGCAATTAATTCCACCCTTTAGCTGTACGCAATATGAATGTGGAAGCAAGACGCCTCGTGCGACAAGTTGGTACGTCTACCATGGTGTCGTATTGCCGCCCGTCTGGTCGATATTAGATGCAATGAGAAATCGAATGTTCATTTATATAAAGTAAACAAGTTTTCTTTGTTCTAGAGGTTTTTTTCTTTTGAATTATTATATTTTAGTAGAAAGCGTTATAAATAAAAATATCTAAATGTAAAAAATAGTGTGAGATTTTTTTTGCAATTAACATATTCAAAACTCCTCGACGGATTTTAATATTTTATTCCAATAGAACGCTATTTTATAATTAACATGCATACATTTTATTTTATTTAAATAAGACTAAAGAATTTCCACGACAACTCTTGTGTCGTGGAAGTGAGAAGATAAGTGTCGAAGTGTGAAAAATACCTTACCTGTTCATTGCGTGCGCATCGAAAACCTTTGACGAATAAATAAAATAAATTACTAAAGTTTCTGGAGACATAGTAATTCTACAAAAAAAAAACGATCTAATAGGAACAGATAATTAGTACTGTTGAATGTGCAAGCCAAGATTCATGCTACTCCTACTAATATTATAAATGCGAAAGTTTGTGTATGTGTGTATGTTTGTTACTTCTTCACGCACGTACGGATGCGCCGATTGGTATGGGATAGTTTAAGCTCTGGATGAACACATAGGCTACTTTTATCCCGGAAAAAGTGTAGTTATCGTGGGATTATTGAGGTAGCGGGAAAACCGTAATCCACGCGGGTGAAACCGCGGGGTGCTACTAGTATATAATATAAATAAAAAAATCTAACATATGCTGACCCGTTCTCTGTCGTAAGCAAAAAAATCAAACATACAGCACTTATGAAGTTCATCGTAAAGTAATAAAACTTCATTGACATAAGTGTTTTACAAAAAAAATTGTGAACCCAAAGAATCCAAACTATTTAGACTGTGTTTCAGGAGCCAATGCCCTCTCCCAGAATTTACTTAACTTACGTTGCTTATTAATATGTTAAGATATTAACTGTCTGGCCGGTTGGCGCAGTTGGTAGCCTTCTGAGGCGCTGGTCCCGGGTTCGATTCCCGGACAGGTCAAACATTTGTGTGCATGAACATGTTTGTTTGACCTGTGTCTGGGTGTATTATGTATATAAGTATATATATCAGTCATCAGGTTACCATAGCACAGGCTCTGCCTAGTTTGGGACCTGAAGACCTTGTGTGAATGTTAATAAGTAAATAACTAATAAATATTTGGCACTAGGTTAGTGACCGTATTTAATGCTAATCGAAGCACAAACAATTCGTGACTTGACTTTCTGAAAGCATCTACTGTGGATCACAATTTTGTGAGCTGAGCCTTAACCAACTCAACTGATTGGTTGTTAACTTGACGAATAACCGGTGAGAAATACGCCGTTTTACAGCGGCTGTAGAGCCCTCTACTGAACGCGTAATAAAGTTAAATATAAGGTAAATAATACAAGGTAAACTGTAGGCTACAACAATGTTGATTTTACAGTAGACTTATTCCTAATTAATTGTAATTACAAGTTGTTGGCATCGAATGACATTAACAATAATAATTGATAATTATCATCATCATCTCAGACATAGGACGTTCACTGCTGGACATAGGCCTCCCCCATTAATTTCCACAAGGCCCGGTTGGAAGCGGCCCGCATCCAGACCTTGCCTGCGATCTTAGGTCGTCTGTCCACCTTGTCGGTGACCGTCCTATGCTACGCTTGCATGGTCTCCATTCGAGAACCTTTCGGCTCCAACGTGCGATAGTATGTATTTTTAGATTTGTTTTTAGAATAGGCTTGTTAAGGCTGTGTTGGTACAAACGCATTGCGAAAGAGTCTGCTTACAAGCAAAGTCTGAAAGCTTATCGATATAAAAACTCAATAATATGAATATAAATACATCGAGATAGTTACATACATTAGCAAAACAAAAATGAGAATCAACCTGCGACCTGAAGCGCTATTTATTTCCAAGTAATTAATCACTTATTAATAATCATAAAGTTGTGAAATTCATATTTTGTTATTCATACATACACAAACATATTATTTGTTTAACCTCATGCTTGTCGAGAACAATCAATTTGGTTAAATCCCTTTATCTGAAATATGCTATGAGCAATATTACGCATTCATTCAAAAACATTTATGTATAGGTACGAAAGCTATTTGGACGTAAATGAAGTATTTAATTTGATATAAATTAGTTCGTGGGTAAAGCAAAGGCTGAAATGTGATTAATGTTCCTACGATAAGGTCGCATTAGTGACAAAAAGCTCCCATTGAAGGTCATAACAACTAAAGGTTTTACCGGAAACGTAACCTCCCTACGACCGCTATAAGGCTTCCAACAAAACACTACATCAATCATTCTACTTATTTTGCGGATGAACTATATTCAAAAGGTAACTACAATGTAAACCTATAACACTGAAATTCTCTTCACGGATGCATAAATATATTTAAAACTTTTATTACTCTTCTTAACAACAGTGATAATTACACGAAAAAACTACTGATTTGTACAAAAAAGAAATATATTTATATATATTAAATTACTAGCTTAGTGGGCAAACGTTGGTCTGCCATATAAATTACCAAAATTACTTCACGTCAATGATCGACGTTACAATTATTTGGAATTTGTTCACCTTTGATCGTCAGTTACCGTACAATTATGAAATCTTTGTATAAAAATATCCGGCGCCCTGTTACCTTATTTATTTATTTATTGTTTTGCGTAAACAAAATAAATTGTCTTAAATACATTTAAGTGCGCTATCACCGCAAGAGAACCACCTATTAAATTAAATATTAGTTAAGAAAAGTATTATGTATACAATACTATGTCAGTTCCTTTTTATTTTTTCTGAAAATACGGGACAGACAGACAGCAAAGTGATTTTAAAGGATTTTCCTATTGTGAATCAGAACTCTAAATATAGTTTATATTGTTAAGGGGAGGTCCCGACGACATTACGGAGACTCGAGGGTGCTTAAAATTACTAATCACATTATTAGACTATTAAATTTAATTTCCTTATTTTTCTGGTCTGCAACTAGTTCAAGCGAGTTTGTCTTTATTACGAGAATTTTTCAATAATGAAAAATACTGTCGCTGGAAATATAATTTGCAATCAAAATTCACTTTCATGAACTGTTCTTATGACTAGGACTAGGACTAGAAGTAGGACTTTAAAAAAATAAGCTGAATTAGCTCAATATTGTCTATTTAGGCAAATAGTCAATCCTCAAAAGTCACCTAATAACAGACATAAAGCTTTGTGAACTTAATAATAGCGTGCAATTTTCATGTACACTAAAATATAGCGATAATAAGACGATCTTTGGCTAAAGGCGGTGGATCGTAAACTAAGCCACTCTCAGAAATATGGCCGCGAGCAAATCACCGGATAAAGGTCCTTCAAGATGAAATCAAGGGACATGTCAGCCCTTTTAGGAGAGACATTCTAGAGGAATAAGTATCTTATTTTTTATTTATTGAAAGGCTCTTGCCTTCTATCTAGCTTGATGCTCAGATCTATCTAATGATATGGTTGACAGTAGTATATGAGACCTGTAATGTCGATTGACACTTTACTGCTCCTGGAAATCTGAATAGAGCAGGTTCTAATTTTTAACTGACTTTAAAAAAAGGAGGTACCTGAATATATATTATGTGGGTTCGCGGATAATTTCGTCGTTCATAAACCGATTTTTTTTCGTTTGATAAAGAATACTTCCGAGGTGGTCCCATTTAAATTTCATCAAAATCGGTCAAGTGGTTTTTTGAGTTACACTCCAATAACTGAAAACTTTTACGTCTATTTGGACTTCCTTATAGGGTGAAAAAAAATTTTTACCAAAAAATGGAACCGAATTTTAATACTCAAAAGTGTGAAATAACTTATCGAAGTCGGTACCATGAGCATAATATTTTGATATTAGTTACTTTGCCACTATCATGGTACCGACTTCAACAAGTTATTTCACACTTTGGAGTGTTGAAGGCAGTTCCATTTTTTGGTAAAAATTTTCTTAATTTTAGTGTCATAATTGGCGTATGTACATGGTTTTATGAGCTGAAGCTTTGATTTCCGTGAAGATCTCGAAAGTGAATCTTTTTGTGTTTTTTGAATGTGTTAATCAAGTAACTAACCTCGTCACTTGATGAACATGGAAAAACCATACTACAACTACGACCTGGAGAAAACTATAGCAAGGGACCGTCTTCGAAAAATCCAAAGCAGGGCCAGAGCTTCTGCTTCTATAAAAGAGTGGGCGAAGATTTTTGCATAGTCGATGTTTGATTTGTTTTAAATCTCGGGCCTATTACATAAAACTACAAATCGTCTTAAACGAACAGATGTCAGTCACGTACGAACAATATTTAGATTATGAAACGTAAATTTCACTGTGTGTGAAATTTTGTTAGTTTTCTACAATCGTTGTTTTATGAAATAGGCCTCAGGGCAGTCTTTTATAAAATAAAGGCAATTAAGGTAAACATTATAGGGATGGTTGTCGTATGACTAGTTCTAGCTCAACCATAAATATGAAGTCTTAAAACTGATGTGGAGTGTTAATATTTAACTGGTACTGTTTACTGTTAGAGTTTCACTATTTTAGAATCTAAGAACAGTACATAAAAACTTATAATGCATATATTCACGCCTCTTTCTCAGGCGGAGGCAGATACTACAGCCTTCCAAATACTACGATCATGACACACTTCTTTCGCTTAGTCCGCGCTCATCATACCTTTCATACAAAAGCGTAGCTTTAGTTTAGAGTACCTACTCATGATCTGGCCCTTTCTTAGAACTTCCTCAATCTTTATCTTCTCTATCTTTATCTTATCTTATCTTTTTCCTCAATTTTAATGAACTGCTACGGGCAGAAACAGATGACGTCATATCGTGAAAGACTGTCGTCTAGAGAGGATCACGACCTTCAATAATGAAGATAAACGATAGAGCAGGATATTAAACTGAGCAAGATAAATATATTTTACTATTTTACACCTATATTAACTAAGTAATATAATAACTTATATCAGGTACAACCTTAGAAATGAAGGGCAAATACAAAATGTTCGATATACAAAACATAGTCATGCAATGGATTCATTAGTATGCCAAGGTTACAGAAAAACCTAGCTTCGTGGAATATTAAATTGGTACTTAAAAAAGACGAAGATTATGTAGGTATTATTGTTTTTAGTTCATATGATTTGACCTGGTCGAGTCGTCCAAAGGTTACCGACTTCTATCCCAATTTTACCTTGTATACACAGCGGTTACCATTTGCTTAAACAACTCTTGTAGATTGATGATATAATTATGTATTTAAAATAAATGAATGACTAAATGAAGAAAATATATAACAAATTCAGACTCATTTTAGAGACGAATATAATTGGTAATATTATAGGCATATATTTAACAATAATTTGGTTACGTAGAATCCGGTGACATTCGAATTAGTAATTTATTTGTTGTATGTATTGCTTCCGGGCTGTTTGGCCGTGGTCTAAGTGAAATACTGAGCTCAGTATCAGAGAAGACGCCGCGGAGGAGAGTTCTACGCTCTTGTCGCCGCTCGGACCTGAACCACTGAAGATGTCGACCGCAGTGATCGACGAAACGTCTGGAACAAAGGTTTCACATAGACCACGGCCAAACAGCCCGGAAGCAATACATACAACATGCAACGCCGGCCGTGAAAGCCTTAGAGTTTACAGTATTTATTTTTATTTATCACACTTAAATAATGTAATAAAACTGTATTTAAGATGCCAAAGCTCTCCGATGTTGTGGAAACTTTGGAGAGTAGGTAGGAATATAAATACTTTTCAAAAACCTCGGAAGTATGAAACAAAAAAGAAGTTTTTCCAAATCGGTTCAGGCATCTTCGAATCAACGGTGAACATACCTACCTAAAGAAAAGATTCCGACTATTGAGAACCTCCTTCTATTTTCAAGTCGGTTAATAAAAAAACTTGTAGAAAATAAAGTACCTACTGTAAATGCTTTCTTTCCTACTGTATTTCGTATATAATCTCGATAAAATAAAATACATGTGTGTGTGTGTGTGTTAGTTGTATTTTTATTAAAGCAACTGTTCTGGACAGCTAAAAATATGGCGCATTTACCAATAGTCCACCAGTAAAACAGGTTCACTGCGAACATATTAAGTGAGATAGAAATAGCGATTAGGTGAGCGAGTGAGCAAGATAGATTGCACATAATATCAACTGCGTCAAGCAAAGTATCTCTCATTCCTACCTTGGATGCGTGACCGCTAATGGCAGTTTCAACACAGAAACTCCGTGCCAACTCCAAAAGACAAGTTCTGGTGTCTCAGGATATAGATGAAAATTCTGACACTAGGCTGGCCACTCCACATTCCGACAACCCGCATTGGTTAATTATCACCAACAAACCTCTCTGTGATAAACGCCCATTTCTCAGTAGAATGCCTATATTGGGATTATGTATAACCAAAAAAATAGCTCTGACCCATTTTTGAAGTGAAAACTTCTTTAGCGGTGCTGTGCACTTTTGTATGGGGAAAACTGTTAAACTGGCGTCAGATCGTTAGATCGTCAGGACCGTCGTTTAAATTTAAACTTAAATGTATTACAAATAAGGAACATTTTCGTTTGTTAGTAGCTTTATTTGGTAAAGTCGTTTTGTTAAAAGTATTATTGAGTTCGGTTATCAAAACGCCGATATTATAAGAGACAATTCCAAAAAAAACGTCAGCATGTTAACTCTATGTATCCCACTAATATTATAAATCTCAATTTTTGGATGGATGGATGGATGTATGTTTGTTCTTCAATCTGCTAGAACGGCTGAACGGATTTGGATGAAATTTGGTATGTAGATACTTCAAGTCCCGGAACAACACATAAGCTACTTTTCATCATCATCATCAATCATGTTCAAGTTTTCACTTCTGTTGGCACTCTCGGAGTGCAACTGGTTGTTTTTTTAAATTTAATGAGCTACTGGGAAAGGATCATTGATGCCTTTGGATATCTGTAACTGTGGGAGTATTACCATACGTTTTCAATCCTTCAAGGCCCTGTTAAATCTCCTTAAGAATCCAATATTGTAGTTACTCGGGAATACCTTCGTAGTATAAAATAGATATATTGTAATACATAAGAAAATCTAGTAAAATTGTCTGCCTCAGATATTGTAGCTGAGAGCTAAAGCTCTCAGCTATAGCGATAGCTCTTATAAATAAGAGTTGAAGTAAATACGTGCTTTGACTACTGAATAAGAAACCTTATTATTTACTCTGCAGTACGTAACTCCTTATAACATCTGTTCTGTATCTTTCCTTCAGATATCTTTTTGAACATAAACCAGTTTTTATTTCTTTTAGATGAATACATTACATGAAAAATTGACAGCGTCTGTAACATTATTTATTTTCCATTATGATTGGTCTCAAAAATCAATTTACATTTTACCATGATAAACATTTATTCAATTTTTATTTATTATTAATAGCACGGTTATAAAAACAATTATACTAAGTAATTTAGAGTTCTAGTTATAGTTCCCTTTTTTGTCCATATAGTTAGTTATTTTTGTAGATTGTTATTTTAGTTAACATTGATTTTACGCATTCACACTTTCACCCCCGCACTAGGATGGACACACTATCACTCTCACTATCACTAAGCTACGAAGACCTCAAATATATTGAATCAATTATGTCATACGTGATTTCAATAGCTCAATCATAAGGGTAAGAAGCGGTCCAGTTATCAGTATCACACTAATATTATAAAGGCGAAAGTTTGTCGTTTGTATGTGTGTTACTCCTTCGTCTGAAACGGCTAAAGGATTTACATTAAATTTGGAATAAAGATAGCTTATATCATAGAATAACACATACGCTACTTTTTATTCCGATAATATTTACCGTTAATACCACGTACTATTTCACTGCGAGTTCCATCGCGGGGCGTTAATTTCCTTAGCAACTCTTTTCGATACGCATATTAGTTATATGGACTCAAATTGAGTGACCTGTCACTCAGTCCAATCATACCTCACAGTCCTCTTATTTCCACTGCATTTATTCTTTTTTCATGCTTTTTCTGCCACACTCAACTTTCACGTACATTTGGAACCAACTACAGTACTCCACACAGTTTACTATTACTACTACTACGAGTACTACTGCAGTAGGAACCAATACTCCTCTATGCACAACTAATCATGCCTTTATAAACAATTTATAAAAGATGTCAATAAAGGAATTTAACACTTCAATCACCATATTTCCCGCATTCATTCTCTTCTCAAAATCACTTTCACACTTTTCATCTTTTGTATAAATTGACCCTAAATATGCGTCTTAATACAGAAAAACCCTGTCACTTGTTCTACTCGTTTACCTTCCATCCCAAAATTGCAGACTGTCATTTCGTCATCACCTCAAACACATTATTTTTCGTCTCGCCCACATTTATTTTCATTTGGGATAAAATTTTGTGTAAATACACGCTCTTAAAAATTGCTCCATCTGTTTAAATGAAAGTTTGACATTTTCGTTAGACTATTCATATTTTACACTGTGACAATATGTTCTATATAATCCCATGCAAGCTTAAGAATAAAAATCACCTAATATAAAAACAGGCACAATTTGTCCAAAAGTCAAAAAAGTCAAAAGAAACATTACAACACAGAACAACTTCCCAATAACTTGTATCAAAAGTTTGTTACGTGAGCTCCACAGGGAAAACAAAATGCTAGCGCATTGTTTCCAACAAGGTTGGTACATATCGAGTTGCGTATAAGTCACAACGTATTGGCGAAAAGGGATAATTAAAAATGTGGTTTGTTCGCTATGTATAGGTAAATATGTATATATTTGAGTCTGAAAACTATCGCGAGTTTCTTCCGTAATTTTAATGTAACAAACCGACTAGGATTCACGTGGTAAACACTGGAAAATTACTCTCCGACTAATTTTCCAGTGTTTACCACGTGAGTCCTAGTCGGTTTGTTACATTACAATTATGTATATATTTATCGTAAAAGGTTTGATATTATTCTTATAGTTTTAGCAATATGACGTCCACTGGTTCATTAACGTCTTTTATTGTCGCGTTGAGAACATTTTATTCGAGCAGATGTCGCGGAATTCTTTGAAGGTTGCACATTCAAATAACTGATGACCGACTTCAAACTAGAGGTTACTTCTGCTTAGTAGCTATGCTCCACAACCTTGGAGGAGCCCGAAGACCACCGAATGTGGATGAAACTATAGTCGGAACCATCTAACGATTTCGTGAGTAGTTCCCGTATTTTATACATTCATACTTGTTCTATATTTGTTAGTGTCATCGTCGAGGGTCGAATCGCTTGTTCGATCCACACCAATGGCTTGAGCTTCCGGTAAAGTCCACACCGTTCACAGCATGGTGGTAGGGTACTTTAAACTACCTGTCTAGGTAGCATAAAACTATCCCCAAACACGTAGTGTTTTCAGGCAGGAGTCGTTGAAAGCCAGTAAGTATAGTAGCCATCGTCACTGACCAGAGGACTTGAGATAGTAGTCAAACGTTGTATAAAGTATTTAAACGTACTATATTTATTATTTTACCAGAAATGGAACCGACTTCAACACCCAAAAGTGAGAATTAACTTGTTGAAGTCGTTACCATGACAGTTGTGATGTACCATCATCACAATATTGTGCTCATGGTAACGACTTTGACAAGTTATTTCTCACATTTGAGAGTTGAAGTCCGTTCCATTTTCAGGTAAACATTTTTTTTCACCCTTTTGTAACTCTGAAACCGCTTGACCGATTTTGATAAAATTTGAATGGGACAAAAGTTACTATGAAACAAAAAATAATGATTAAAATCGGTTCATAAACGGCGAAGTTATCCGCGAACACACATAAAAAACCAACAAAAAAAATATATACGGTCGAATTGCGTAGCCTCCTTTTTTGAAGTCGGTTAAAAATCAATCGTATTTTTCTCACTTATATACACAAAAATGTTAGCTTATTTCTCTTCAATATACCGTCAATTTGGTTGGAAACACTCCAATGGCGCCGAGTCTCAATGAGGCCTTCTCGTAACACACAAACGCTTTGAATAACTTACAGAAATAAAGTGTTCGATTCCTCAAATACTTTCTTGACAGCTCTCTTGAAAAGAGAAACTACAAAACTTCGCCTAGTTTCAGTTGTGACTTTATTTCTTTTTTCCAACTCTTGTGCGATGACAACTAAAAACGAGGTTATTCATTTTATTCGAGATTGTTTTATGGCGTTACAGGAAATGTTAAGTGCTAATAACACCAAAGTACGGTAGGCAACTGTACTTTGGCAGTAGTATTATATTTATTTATTGCAGGCGTTTCAACACTTTCAACATAAACAACTTGACTTTTGACGGTCGCCGTGGCGCAGTGGTTAGTGTCAGTGACATGACTACTGTGTCTCCGGGACCCTGGGTTCGAATCCCGGCAGGGGCAAACATTTTTGCGATGAGTGTGGATGTTTGTCCCGGGTCTTGGTTGTTTGTGTGCTGTGATTGTGTGTGTCCATGCCACCCACGATACAGGGACTGGACCTGGTGCGGGGGTCTGAAGGTTATAAAAAAAACTACGCTATATTGACATAAACATTACACTGCTATAAGTGTATAGTATTTATTACACATAAAATATGACACTGCAAAGCTTAATGTTTATGTATCTGAAGTTGTTTGTATAGGTAACAGACAGACATACTTTAACATGTATAATATTACTAGCTGCACACTGCGGTTTTACCCGCGTAGTGATGAAAAACGGTAATTATGATGAAAAATAGCCTTTTTTTTTAAAAAAAAGATTATAAGCTTGCGTTTGACCACTGTCTCACCTGATGTTAAGCGACGACGCGGTCTAAGGTGGAGCACGCAAACTTAGAAGGAACCTATTCACTCGCCTATGTGTTATTCCAGGTTGTCAGCTACCTCCATACCGAATTTCATAAAAAAATGTTTGGGATAAAATTATACTTAACACCATTATCTATATGTACGCATCTTACCTGGGAAAATGCCAACAGAAGCTCAGCCACAGATATTATGAGTACTGAAGTGACAATAAAAGCAGTGCAATTCGCGCATTCGATTTTGAAAATCTAATTGCGCAATGACGTCATTCATTTAGCTCTTCACAGTGCCGTTTCTTTTAAACACCGCAAATCGCGTTTCTTTTTAACGAACTTCAAAAAAAGGAGAAGGTTATCAATTCCACCTGTATGTTTTTTTATGTTTCTGACCTCAGATCTTTCGACTGGGTGAATCAATTTTTATTTGAAAGCCGGTGCTTCCCTATATGGGGTATATGTACGTATGGTAACATTTAAATTTCGTCAAAATAAGACCAGCAGTTTTTGACTTACACTCCAATAACAGAAAAATGCGTACGTATACGTGGACGACATTTTAATAGCGGGCGACTTCAACACTCAAAAGTGAAATAACTTGTCGCAGCCGGTACCAAGTGCTCAATATTTTGATAATAGTTACTTTTGAACTATCATGGTACCGACTTAAACAAGTTATTTCACACTTTTGAGTTTTGAAGTCGGTTCCATTTTTTGGTAAAATTTGTTTTACGTAAATAATGTCTTAGGGTATGAATAAACGATTTCATAAACAGTTAAGAGTCTTATAAAGAATCCTAAAGTTGCGAAAGTTGTGAAATTGTCACTATCTGAACTCTACTGTACACGAAGTTTCCTGATGACATAGCTATAAAAACTTTTTGCTTTATGTCTTTCATTCACATTGTCACTTTGGGATATTGTTCACGATCGGACGAGATGATTGAGGAGATACGAATAAAGATTTGGATAAGATCTGGAACTAGCTGTTATAAACTAGATTCGTTAAAGGCCTGTTAGATACATGAAAACTGTTAAAAATGTGTGATTCTGAGCTTGCCTGAGGGTCCATAGAGACCACGTTTCGAATCCATGTCATTACTTTTTCGAAGAACTTCGTTTGGTGAATGTTTTGTTTCATATCGGTTAGTAAATGATTGAATCCAGAGGTAACGAAATTAAAAAAAAATGCAACTGAATAGAGAATCGCCTCCTTTCCCAATATCGATTAAAACTTTGACTAAACACCTGAAGAAATTCATTCTGGCGTTTTGAAACAAAAAATCCCTGGACATATATTGTGAGCAAGGCCTCTTAAAGCATGTGCATTTTTTTTATCTAATACGCGATTACTACATCAATATCACTACATCACTATCATCACTACATAGTATAAAACAAAGTCGCTTTCTCTGTCCCTATATCTCTATGTATGCTTGAATCTTTAAAACTACGCAACGGATTTTGATGTGTTTTTTAATAGATAGAGTGATTAAAGAGGAAGGTTTATATGTATAATAACATCCATTAATGACACAGGCTATATATTTTATACCCGTGCGAAGCCGGAGCGGGCCGCTAGTAATATTATAGAGATTTGATTGTTTTTTTTGTTTGTTTGCATTGAATAGACTCCAGAACTACTGAACCGATTGGATCCTTAGGTATAATTTTTAAATCTTAACTTTTTACCTATGTGAAGCCGGATCGGACAGCTATTCTGCAATATTGGGGGCATTACGATACGTTGCCAATCTTTTTAAGGTCCTGCTAACTCTTCTTTTAAACTGGGCTTAAAGAATCTTATAATATATATAGCTATTCCGAAACGTATGTTTTGAAGAATTTTTGGTATACCAAATAATATACCTACTTTAACGTATCCAAACGTACTAACGCTACAAAAACCTTCATAACGATCATTTTGATAAGTACTTTCAAGTTCTCGGAAGCTACATACGGATTCACCATGTATTTATTCCTAGTCTCTTCTATTCTAATGTTAATGTACGCTTTAAACACTATACAAGTGTGTGGAGTCTAAAGTTATGCTTATCCATTATATTGGTATTGATTCTTTAATTCAACTCAACTAAACTAAAACTGTGGAAATTAATAAATAAGTTCTTATATGGTTATGATAAAGTACACATTGGTATGACACTTATCTATAACTACACTAAAATTAAATCATTTAAATAAAATTGTGGGTATTTTTAGTTAAAAAAAGTAGCCATTTATTTGGTGCCGACTAAAAACTACCCGCGATTGATGTGTAAAATTCATCGTAATTTGTCTGGAGCTATACGAATTTGAATATTATATAAATTAAATAAGTATTTTTGTCAGAGTATTGTAACACTGTGTTTTGCTGTTATAAAAGCCACATCGTTATCAAATCTACAACATGGTGGTAGGGTACTTTGCTGTTGCTATCTTACTAGCTACCACCCGTATGTAAAACTGTTATCAAACAAACAGTGGGTTCGGGCAAATGTCACTTACGGCCAATCTCTCTGCAACTACGCTACTTTTTATGGTGACATAAGTTAGGCTCTCTTGGGCTAGCTTATAGGAGAAACCGCAGTCCACGCAAAACGCAGGGCCGCTATCTCATTTGATGGTTAGTGAAGATGTGGTCGAAGATGTTATCACGTTGATATTTGATTATAAACTATAATGATAAAACTTACAGTTAATGGCCTGAGTCTTTTATGGGCACTTATCAGAAAAAAGTAACTACCTACATAACTAATAATAGCCAACAAACACCACTAGACATGACGTCATATCTATTTTATACACCTCCGTTGTCATTAATATTTTACTAGCATAATAAACACGATATTTACTTTCTTTCGTAAATATCGTATAAATATTTCGTATGATCAAATCATACATCAACCAAATCCTTATTCTTAAGCTATATAGCCACCGGATGCAAATGACTTCGTGAAAATCCTTTCTCTTGTAGGTATTATATATATCTAATTTTGCAATAAAATATAACTTTTATACAAATTGTGTGTAGTTACGACCCCCACAGCCATAATTGGAAAGGCTATTCTCTTCCTAACTACCTAATTTTAAATTTAAATTCTATGTATCTCCTCTTTAAACTGAAGAAAACTTCAGTAAATAGAGTAAGTTCCGTAAAGTAAACTTCTCAAATTGCCAACATCAACATAACTAAGATATTTGCAAACTTTGAGGTAAACAACTGCATGATAAATGAGACAGTGTCCTATTTCTTATGACACAAAGTACTTTTGTACACTCGAGTACGGAAAATAATAATACAATAATATAATATAATATGGGACAACATTCACACAAGGTCTTCAGGTCCCAAACTAGGCAGTGCCTGTACTATGGTAACCTGATGACTGATATATACTTATATACATACTTATACATATACACAGCCAGACACAGGTCAAACAGACATGTTCATACACACAAAATGTTTGACCTGTCCGGGAATCGAACCCGGGACCAGCGGCTCAGAAGGCAAAGTGCTACCAACGGCGCCAACCGACCAGTCATACACATATTTGTATAGTACTAAATCTTATATAATTCGACTTTTGTCGACTACATCCATCGGAATTTAATAAGGGGGTGAAAAATACTTGACGACCTATTTTTGGAACTCCCAAATATACACAAAGAATCATAAAATCAGGGAATTCGTTCGGAGGAGATACTACTTGATAAAATATACTGTGACACAATCCTACCAATATTATAAAAGCGAAAATGTGTATGTACGTGTGTATTTTTGTTACTCCTTCACGCTCAAACGGCTACACCGCTTTCGATGATATGTGGTATGGAGATACTTTAGAGCCTGGACTACTATATAGGCTACTTTTCATCCCGACAATAATTGCTGTTCACACGCAAATAATTCAAAAACCTCTGTAAACTACACTGAAACGGCTATACCGATTTCTATGAAATTCGGTATGTTACACCCTGGAATAACACACAGGCTACTTTTATCCTGGAAAAGTATAGTTCCCGCGGGATGATTGGGGTAGCGGGAAAATCATAACTCACGCAGATGAAACCGCGTTAGCTGCTAGTATTATTATATATTGGGTTCATTTTTGTTTTAGCAGATCATAGCACAAATGTACCTGCCTAATATGTCTTAATTCGATTATTAATTCTGTGTCAATTTTTCATTACGAACATGATGTTTTGGTGAAGGCAATATCAAGATCAAACTAACATCATGGCGCCATGGCACTTATGAAGGTTGGACGGGTAGATGAATCTTAGGTACGTATACACTTGAATTTATTTTACTTTTTATTTTACAGATATATACCCTTTTACTAAGAAATCGTTTTCAAATTTACGTTAGAATCGTCGCGTTGGACATCATATAATTTTACATAATGTAATATTTATGTACCTGACTGTACAGAACTTTGTCACGTATAAACATGCGACAACCCTCATCATTTCTAAAGCATTAAACTTTAGAAACATTACGAAAAGACGAGTCAAGACGACTTTCATTATTTCCTACTTAAGATTTCCTTATTTGACACTGCAATAAAATAAAATACATTTTTGATCTCTTTTGGGATCGTTTGGTTTTAAATTTTAAATTCAAGACTTACATCTTCAAGCCTTCAATACCACAAACGACTGATTTTGTGTCCGCCACAAATTTACATAGTTTTACATAGTTCGGAAAATATTTTATTTGGAATGTATCATAGGAACTGTGTATAATATTTCAATGGGCATGATGTCTTCAATTGTTTTAATTTGAGATTATTACCAAACGGTTTATCATTTCAGTGACTTTAACACATTTAGATGAAGTTAGGTAAAAAAAAATAACCGAGAATACGGAGGTATAAATACAAATACAAAATAGGTATATTTGCCAAGGTTACAAAGTTCAATAAAATTAAGTATACTTTATAATAAATTTTAAAATAAATAATAAAATTAATTATACAGTATTCACATATCACCCTTCGCTCGCTTTAATAAGAATACTTCAGGAAATATCTTAGTTTGTGAATTTCTTAGTTCAAAACTATATTTCGGTTGTATGACTCATCGCTGGTCACTCACACATTGTTATGTGTGTAAGTTATGGCGTGGGGTAATTTGGACAACGTCAAATGAATAGTTTTCTGAGCGATGACCACCTCATGTCAACAGGTTCGTGGAAAAATCCAAGTTGGTTGTGCGTCCTTAAACCGTTTTTCCTAGAAATTCGTTTGGTCAAAAACATCCAGAACTATTACTGGAACGGACACAACATGAACATACGACATTCTTTGTGTGTTTCATTTATGTACCAAATTAAGGAACAATGCAGATATTTGTATTTAGTTTTGTTTAATTAACCCATCCTACGAAATTTAGAAAGAGGCTTCGAGCATTTTTCTGAAGTGGTTAAGAAGTGGGAGCGTTGGCTGTTAAACTGACTAACACTAGTTTGATCCCCACCAACGGTTTGAGCTTCCGTTGAAGGTTACAGCATTATCGAATTCCCACCATAGTGGCAGGGTACTTTCGAGTACCTACCAAATATATAGTACTTCCACCGTCAATATTGTAAAACTTTCACCAAACAAATAGTGTCAGGCAGCAGTTCTTGATAGCCAATAAGGATGTTATTAAAACTGACGTGGTTTTGACACATTATGAATGTATAAAACACGAGAATTACTCACGTCATAAGTCAGAGGGTTCAAAGTATAGTTTCAACCGTATGCGGTGGTCTTTTTCAAGGAAGGGGAATACGGGGCGCTCGCGACCGCGTCCGCGAACGCCCCGTATTCTCCTTGAAACAGAATTAGTTTCATGCATTCATAATGAGCCAATAAGGATTTAGGTCTAGCTTGATAACATATTTGTTCATATCGTCACTGATTAAGAGATAGTGATCAACCGCTAGATATAGACAAAATTAAAATAAATCTGGCTCTTGAAATGTTAAAAAAATCCAGAAAGAAAAACATATAAGGTGCTTCTAGGCATCAACACACGCACCACGCAAAATTCTATTTAAAAATAGAAGAGAACTTTAATGGTAGATCGATTTTTTCTTCCTATTATTCTTACCCCACGTAAACACAGGTGAGATGGACACAATGAGATTTACTCTTCCATTACGTTTCATGGTTAGTTGTCTTAGTGCTCGGGTGAGCGCTAAGAATGATATGTGTATGAAAGGGTTTTCATACGCGGTTTTACCGCAGTTCGTACATTTTTTGACATATTCCTCAACTTTTATATTCCATCAACACTCTTACTCAGTATTAATTATTAAATAACATACATTTTCATCTCTTCTCATCACGTGTACCCTTCACATTATTGACTTAATCCATTTTCTTGCGTTTCAATTTATTGCTCACTACTGCCATGGGCGCCGGCAGCAGGCTGCTAGGGGGTACATTTGCACCCCCGTCAGAAAAGAAAACACAATATTTTTGGTATATAATAAGTTACTGTTTGAATTAAATCTGAATCTAGGCTGCCGTCAAAATTTATTCATAGCCTTGTTGAAACGAATGTTGTAGGGAAATGATTAAAAAGTTCAAAACCGTACATGTTTCTTAGGCTTTTTTTGATGTGTGTAGTATAATGTGTAGGTGGAAGACACAGGCACCTCTCTAAAAGTAATCCTGGTGGCGCCCATGACTACTGCTTCTTGCAAGCTTCAGAGGAAGCTATATATTATTATAATTTCCTTATTATAATATATAGTATGCACAATGCGTCTTGACGCTCACATCTCTTTTCAATATACTCTTGAAATCTTCCAGAATAGTCTGAAAAAAAGAACGGTGCTCAAAAAACTGTTAATAAAAACATTCATAATCGAATTTACAGAATCTACAATTCTCAAATCGAAATCAAACTTGTACCAAGACTTAATTTTTCCAAAAATGTCGCATTCTGGAGTGTTTATCGGAATTTATATTAAGCCTATGAATTGAGAAGATCAAAGCCTTAATTGTTGACCCTTTAAAGTAATAAGTCAATAAAGCCCAAATTGTCTGTTTCTGATGAATAAATCCGTTAAAGTTAAGATGGGGATTCACTTAATTGAAATGAGAATTTCTTCATTAACTTTGTGCAAATTGTATAGATAATTTTATAGATTTTAGAGGTCTTATGCTTCGTTGAAATCTTACATGATTAATTGATTGATTAAAATTTAATTGAAACATGTTTGGCTTAACAATTCAGCATTGCAATTCAACATGGCAATACTGGTAGCATTGTAGGCACGCTGAGAACTGGTAGCGGGTTAGTTATCTAGAAGCTGACAACAGCTAGTGGCTAAAATTAGTAGTTGCTAAAATGTTATTGTAGTAGCTGCACAATTATAATAATAATAAGTTCTTTATTATCCACATACATTCCTTAACTATTACCACTAAATAACCTCTATGTAAAGTTTGCATGCCTGTTAAGGTTCTGTGAAAAGAACAGTAGCCCAAACTAGGTAGACCCTGTGCAATGGCACTCCTGGCCCTTCCTTCGGACTTGTCAGCGTATTCATTTATAGATGTATATTATAGTAAAGTAAAAAAACTAATTTAATTTTAAATTTATTTAAAATATAATAAGTTATTAGTATTTTATATTATTAAAGGTCATAAAAAGAAAACGTATAAAATAATACAAAACATATACGATATATACCTACGTGTAACGATGAGACAAGACGTTCAGAATACCCATTTTATGGACAAAAAAAAATTACCAAAAAATGGAACCGACTTCAACACTCAAAATATAAAATAACTTGCGTAACTTACACCACATAAGCTGATGCTTTCCGTGTCGCCCCATTTCAATTTCATCAAAACCGGACAAGTGGTTTTTGAGTTACACTCCAATAACTGAATAGTGCTACTCATACCTCGACGACATTATAGTTACGGGTAAAGACATTGGTGGACATACACAATGACAATTGATCCCGAGAGTAGCAGAGGTATCTGAAAAGGAAAAAAAAATACCAAAAAATGGAATTGACTTCAACTCAAGAGTGTGAAATAACTTTTCGAAGTCGGTACCATGAGCACAATATTTTGATATTAGTTACTTTTGCACTATCATGGTACCGACTTCAACAAGTTATTTCACACTTTGTGGTGTTGAAGTCGGTTCCATTTTTTCGCTAGTTTTTTTCACATAAAGTTCAACGATCTTCCACTTCATCATATTTCTCATATTATTTTATTACATCTAAATATTGCTCATATATTGCTTACTAATATCGGTTACCCAAATCAAACCATGCCATGTCATAAACCAAAATGATAAAGTGTATCCCTTTAATACATTTTAACGTAGACACAACTAGTATCTATGAGCTTTACTTCAAATAATAATGTGTTCAAAAACTATGCTAACTGGCTTCAACTACTTTGACAAAGAAAATTTTTAACTTTTTTGTTCTTGAAAATCAAATCGGTAATGCTTATCGAAAGGTTCTCTAACGGAGACTAGAAACCGGCAAGCGCAGCATAGGACGGCCACCAACAAGGTGGACAGACGGCCTGACTAAGACCGCAAGAAAAGATTAGATGCGGCCCGCTTCCAACAGGTCCTTGTAGAAATCAATGGTGGAGGACAGCAGTGGGCGTCCTATAGCAGCGATGATGATAATGCTTATTTTTTATTTTACCATTCAATTGATTATGTACCTGTGTATAATCTTAGTTTCAAATGTTTTTCTAGTTACTCACCGTTGGGAAGTACTTCTTTTACACTCCGCCGTATTACTCTACCTTTTAGTACATTATCGTTATACAGGCATATATTAACCGTACTGGTTGAACACTCAGAAGCAAGGACTTTGAATCAAAAACACTCTTTGTGAACTTGAAAATCAGCTTTATTGCTTTAGTTGCTATTGCTATATATATTTAGAGGTACAATCTTACTTAACAAAGCCTACAGCGACACGATACAAGTTACTCAGACAAATTTCGGAAAACGAATGGCGGCATACTTCCAAAATGCGTTGCCTGTTCGCTTACCCCCCACTGTTATACTCTTGCTTGTGATTGGTCAAGTCCTCTTGAACAAATCACAAGCAAGCTGTCGAAGTCTCGACCGATCACACGAAATCAATACAATCTACTTTAAATCTTACAACTTTATAAAAATGAACGTAGTTAGTCGAAAAATATATAAATAACTAAGATATAATTTAGATAATTATAACAGCTCGGCCATCCGATTTTCAACGAGTCCCTCGTTGTTAAGTATAATTACAAAAATATTACATTACTCTTTTCCACCACATAAACTATAAATGTATCGTATATTGAACATAATTATATTTTACCACATTAGTGCTTAATTACTCATCTTGACTATACAAACTTAAGTTCATAGTTCAAAGTTATTTATTGGTATAGGTATACAGGTCAAATTAGCATTGAAATAAATAATAATAATAAATAACATTTGAAAATTAACAATATTATATATAGACATCAGTACGTAGTACTAGTTACAATTAGTTATACAATAAATTTCAGTCATATTATGTCACAAAATAAGAATAACAACGTACAATAAAATAACAAATAATATAAAATAATATTTTATCAAATTTCAATATGTCACATATTCGTTCATTCAATCTTTTAAATTCCTCGTAACTATAAAACCTTTGGTTAATAAGCCAATGCTTCAATCTTAGTTTTAATAATGCATTTGTTTAAATAAGTCATCAAAGTAGCACATTTCAGTATTTAAGTCTCGAATGCAATTGTATTAATAATATATTTACATGACCTATGATTGAAACTGTATGTTTTAACAAAACAGAAGTACTGCTACTACCTACTTTTTAAATTTATAGTTATATGAATTTAAATGACCATATAAATATGTATTATCTTTGAGGAGATATCGGTTGCCTGATATCCCCAACTTAACAAACTTAAAGTACTTTGTTATCAGATTAACAGTAAGACATTTATTTATTTACAAAATAAATTAATTAACATTACAGTGGTGCATTGCATTTAGTATCTAAACAACGCTAACTTTAGTAACTTTACAATAGATAGAACTCGTCAATGTACCTACTTATTATACCATAACCTTAGTTAACAAAAAATGCTTATAACTTAACCTCATAATGTGTCGGTCAAAAACCTTGACCAGCACACCTATACCGATGTACAAATTGTTAACATGAGAGGCATCCGTTACCTGATACCCCACACTGACCCATCGATACTTACCCTAACCGATGGATCAGTATTTACAGGTCCATGACGTTGACCAGCAAATATTCCAGCAAGTAGTACACGGGATATTTTAGATGATACATGACATTAATCATCCAAACTTAAAACCACATAACCTTTGCATTTACTATGCACATTTATATTCTAATATTACTTAAAGTGGACCTTGTAAATTCATTACCTGCTTGTTTAACTCTGTGTACAATATTTATCTTCATAACTTTATTAATAGTAAACATTATCTTCACTATCCATACATCTCTTACCAACTCTCATATTCAGATCCGCAATCATTATTCTCGGGTCTACAACACGTCACCTTCTTTAAAGCAAGTTCTACTTTCTTTTTCGTCTATATCTATTATACCGTTGCTTATCCTTGTCCTGTTGCCTGCTCTTTATTCATTACACATTCAAGGCCCTCTACCAGAAATTCACTCCAAGCTTAGTATACCTATTCTAAACCCGTGACGACCATTCAAACACAACTTGCGACTGCATCAGACACTTTTCAGACCAATTCAAAAGTATTGCTAAATGTAGTCAAGCCCTACACGAGTAAATAGTTCAAGTAATCCGTACGTTCTAAGAACTAGACTTCATGCTCGATCTAATAACGATACTTCCCGCTCGTTTGACAACGACAGTTCATGGGGCGGAACCCGCCACGCGCCATAAATTAGTATTCACATCGGTTGAAACCATGTTTTGAACATTAAACCACAACAACTGTCTTTCTAGGACATGGCTGCACCTGACCCTGAACTTTAAATCTCCCGATTAAGCTACTTCAGCCGGAAGTAATATGAACATGATGAAGTAATGTTTCGTAGTAAGAACAATGAGATTAAGTATAAGAAACTATTTAGTTCACGCTTCATCCGATTTGATACAAGTAAAGCTACCCCTTTTCTGTTTATAGCGCGTCCGACCTTATCGCACAGGTGCCCTTTCAATTTAAGAATGCATATCAAATAAATACACTTGCGCATATTTATGTCCAACGCAATAGTTCTAACAACATGAGTGAGTAGTCTTTATTCCCTGTCTTCGTATTCTCCATTATACATTATATATAGAATGTATAATTATATACATATATGTATATTATGTATGAATGTACATATACACAATATGTATAGAATTTTTTCAGTTAAGACGTTACAAAGCTGAATAAGTTTTGACATTTTGAAGTTGATATTCATCTACCGCGTAGATAGATGATTTATCCCTGATCCACCGGTTCATTAGTTCGTAACTTTCTGTCATTGTGACATTATCTTTTTTTAAAAATGACACGACACTAATAATATCTACTTTAAATAATACTGAGACGATATAACCCTGTCCTTTTATTTAATAATGATAACACATTGAATGCTTCGAAGAGGGATTTCAAAATACCAAAACGGTGTGTAAGAGCCATAAGCAAGGCATGGTATCTGGGCGGTTGCGAGCAGTTATTTGGTCAATGTAATAGTCTCTCACTTCCATGTATGTGCATTAGGGATTTATGCATATTTGTAAAAACTCATCTTAAGTTCTTTCAAGAACGAAATGAAATTATTCCAAGACAGAGACGAACATCAAGTTTACAAACCTATGTTATACCAATCTCCTTGTCATAAAAGTATTTACATTACTATGCATACGCATTGCGACATTTAAGGTAAATCCCGATTAATCTTAATGGACACATCGCGCGCGCAGCCTTTGCATGAGCCACGGGAAGCAATGGTTCTAAATACGAAATACTTGATAACTCATATTAGATTCCTTCTTATTATTTAATTTAATGTAGGATCGTATTCATTTTATGGATTCGGGAGTTCTTAAGTAGACTTATTACAAACTGGGACTCAACGTCGTAGGACATCTGAATTTCGAATTTCTAATCAAATCTAAAAAAACCTCAATACACACAATATATCACACATATCGAGATTCGACAAATTGCTATCCAGCACGCACAATAACAAACATAACGCCTTAACTCTGTACTGTCACAAGCACACACATCGCTTCATACCTACTTATTATCAGAACTCGCTAATCACTATAGCTACCTAAAGTATACCAACGTGTAATGACTTGTAAGACCCAAGAATAAGTACACTTCACTAATAAAAATTTCAACGATACCTCTACCCTTGACTTTAACACAACGTAAACTAATCACGGCTCTTTATCTGTACAGTATAATCACCGAACTCAAACGTTACAATCTTTTCCTTCATACCAAATCGCAATATTTTAAGTCGGCTTATAGTAAGCACAACACATAGTTACACTATTCATTAGAGACAAACGTTTAGCGACTGAATCAATTAAAAAAAACATTGCTGATGAATAGATTTTGTATAGATACGACTTATCGCTAGCTTGACTTCGCCTATTGCGCCCCACCATGCTATTCATTACATATCTGTTTTAGAGTAGTTCATACGCATTGACTAAAGCACACTCATAGGACAATGGTCGTTAACCAACTGTCACGACGCTTCTTCATTTCTTTACTAGAACAACCTATCCCTTGGTAGACAATAATAAAAGTGTCCGAATATTATTTTTACAGTCTATGTAACTCATGAATGCGTCGATTACAACCAACACCTACATTGTACAAATTTTGACATTTGTTTAATATATCTTGTATAGTCGCGACTGTTACGTGCTATTCGAAAGAAACACACACACACTTGTACACGTTAAAAGTTTCTCGGAAAACAATTTACCCAAAATGAACTGTTAATAGTTTTCTAATTTCGGCAATCGTTCAATTACTTCAACAGAAACAGCGAAGCCTACGCAAACTCAGAGTTAAAAAAAACCCCATTGAAGTAGATAAATAAAACTTTTACTACGCTTAGACACAATCGTCTTTGACAACTTTTATATTATGGTTAGATATCGATGTCGAGCATAACAATATCAGACGTATTTTAGTCACTTTGAACTGTAGGTATCCGTATGCCCATATAAGCAAACACTGGCAAGGGGACACATTTGAGGTTCGGTTTTCATAAAGACTGTATATATCCATGGTTTCTTTACGGTTCTATTCATTTATTTCTCATAAGGATACACAAGAAAGTACACTTACAGAGAAATGCATTATTTTAAATGGCTTATTCGTCGTCAAGCGTAGCCGAGTACTTTAATATGTATGCTAAATGCATATTTATACAAATAAAAATATATAACTACTCGAGTTCATTGCAATATCTACATGAATTACACCTACATATAAACATTTAAAACAAAATACCGACATGAGGATATTCTGACAATGCGACTACAAAAACAAGATGAGTTGACACCATGAACCTTTTCTAGGTTCGTGGTTGACACATACACGACTAATTGTAAGCAGTTACTCTATAAGTTATTCATTAAGGCCAATTAGTCCTTGATCATAAGAATAAGATGTATTTCGTTACGTAGGTAAGTGTTTGATTAATGAGAGTTTTTGGTGCACATAAAGAAGATCAACACTTAAGTTTAATGAGGGGAAAATCTTTTAAAACATGGGTTTTTTGATAACTTTTTGAAAGTATTCAGCGAACTAGTCTCTTTTATATCCTATGGCAGTCCATTTGGTTGAATATGAGAACATTATTATTATTATACCTATCAAATGTTACATTTACCTGGAATAAGCGACTTGAAAATTATTATTTTTACCAATAAATATCTGTTTCTCTATTTGTTTCTAAGCAATTACCTTCAATCGTAAGTAAATAAATCTTCATGCGATCAGCGCACATCATTTCAAGAAGAATACAGTGTCATCGACTTATACACACATAGTTTAAATAGTTAATAAATGGTTTGCGAAATCATGCGCCTTCTTAATACCTATGGTCCAGCCAAGGACATTAGACTTAGTAAATTGGATTAATCTCACTTGGTTAGCAAGCCGCTTAGCCACATGGGTGTTGAAGCTGCATAGTTTGTGTAGCCGACAGTCCGGCCCCCAAGGCGCCCGCTGCGCCGTCAGCTCCAACGCGTGCCTATGATGAGCAGGCACCCGGCGCCATTTCACCGCGCCAAAACAGCATGCGTTCAGCGGCCGGTTGCTCGTGTACCAGGTGAACCCGCCTTCAGCTTCAACACGTGCCGATGAGAAGCGGGCACCCGGCACCCATTCGCCGCGAGCTTGTCCTTCTTGAAAAGCGTGACCGGGGACGAGACCGACTAATCGTCAGTCGCGATTGTCTTCTTCTCGAACGCCTGGACCGCGACCGACGATGACGGCTGCCACGGCTGCCGTGACCGCGTACGCCTTCCACCACTGCGTCGGCCTCATGAATTGCGTCATGACATTTTAGCGACGGAGTCAGCGTCACGCGAGAGGTTCGCCTTGGTTCGTCACGTCCTTATAAAGAGCTAAACCTTTGCTCATCCATGCCTCGCGATTTCAACATGTGAAAAAAAAAAGAAACACCCGAGTTAATAAACCGCGCTATATTAGACAAGACTTTACAAGATTTTTATTGACCTGCACATACTTTGTTATAGACCATCTAACATGTCAATCTCCAGGGGGTACCCTGGCAAGATTAACATGCCTGACTAACCATATAAACCTCCGGACTGTCTCCGTAACGGTAAATATAGTTCGGTCGTGAACTTTTTCAAATAGGACAATCGAATCATTTAAAGAGGGTAAACGTATAGAATGCACATCGAAAAGAAAAATTCAATTAATTGAGCAAAGTACACTTACGTTTCTTTTTCGATCCTTGTGTGGGCACTAAGTTGCTTTCCCACTTCTGAGATATTAACCGTACTGGTTGAACACTCAGAAGCAAGGACTTTGAATCAAAAACACTCTTTGTGAACTTGAAAATCAGCTTTATTGCTTTAGTTGCTATTGCTATATATATTTAGAGGTACAATCTTACTTAACAAAGCCTACAGCGACACGATACAAGTTACTCAGACAAATTTCGGAAAACGAATGGCGGCATACTTCCAAAATGCGTTGCCTGTTCGCTTACCCCCCACTGTTATACTCTTGCTTGTGATTGGTCAAGTCCTCTTGAACAAATCACAAGCAAGCTGTCGAAGTCTCGACCGATCACACGAAATCAATACAATCTACTTTAAATCTTACAACTTTATAAAAATGAACGTAGTTAGTCGAAAAATATATAAATAACTAAGATATAATTTAGATAATTATAACACATATTTTATGCATTATACAAACTTTTTTTCGTTTAATTACCTATTTTATGGGGCCAATCAGAAAGCATACGGTTTGAAATTATAATTAAAAAGGTAGTAATACTTTAAATTTGATAATCTGTCTCTGTAAAGAAATAAATGTATTTCTTTCTTTCTTTCTTTCTGTTCTCTCAGCCATGTGCGTCCACTGCTGGACAGAAGCCTCCCCCATATAGGGGGGATTTGCCAATACTCGCCACGCTTGGCAGGCGGGTTGGCGAGCGCAGTATGATTTCCAATCCTCAGAAGGTGCTGCTGCCCACCTCCTGGTGCGTGGTCCCTTAGCCGACTCTTACGGCACCCGCGGGAAGAGATGGGGGAGTACTATTCTAGGCCGGTACTACCACGAATGAATTTGATAATATAATCTAGGAATTAGGAGGTAACAAATATTATATAAAAGGTAAATACAACGTTAATGGAAACCTCCTGTTTTGAAGTTATTGTACCTAACGCTATGTTAGCGATTACTTCCCCTCTCAAGTTCGCGTATCTATCAAACTTGTTATATAAGTTATTGGCAAATTGTGTTTTTGTTACTAAAGTATTTATTGATATGAAATTAGCAGCGATGCTCATGTGTCACTTGAACTTCGTTCATTTAGTCTCGCAATAAATTCTGTCGCTTAATCGTTTGTTTCCTTCACAAAATCAAGTACAAGCTAACGTTATTCTTATCACTACAACCAATGATGTTTTACTAGAGATGACGTATATTCATACTGCGCGGTGCTCAGAATTTGTTCCTTTACGAAATAAACATGCTTACTGCGACAGATAATACGGTACAAATAATATAGAAAAGGATAGCTATATCTTTAGACTTGCGCTTGAAATACGCGTCGTAATAAAAATTACTACAATTGACTTAATTTTGGCGCCTCAGTTTCCACGCGCTTGTGCGATATCTAACTCATATAAACATATAATATCATTGACTACAACAGATTTTTTTTATAATTCGTTCTTGTGATGAATTGGACGGGGCTATATAATTCAATGCCATTACAAAACTTTATTCTTTCACAATCAGAAATCAGAAATGTTTATTTAACAACTGTGTGATATAAAAATAAAGATGTTAGATTGGTTGTTGTTGGTATGTATTGTATGGAGAAGGTGAATTTGTAGCATACACGGATAACTATTTTTAGGTTTTTGCAATATTCACTTATTAATATTTTTCACGAACACTGACACTTGATAATAAGGCTTAAAGTTGTTGGTCACATTCACAATCAATGCTAAAATGGAACTTAGAACATTTTAAAACAATTTTTTTAGTGGCGAACAATGTTTACGTGACGCTAGCGCCACCTACTCTTCAAGACTTGTTTAATGTATTAAAATTAAAGTGAGTACCAGTATGTCAACAATAATACAGGTAATATGGCAATGTCCAAAGGGAATTACTTTCCAGGAGCGAGTAACTAAACAATCATTGGATACTTTTTTTTCAAAACAATCGAATAGCGTTGTGTATTTCTACTGTGCGTTTGGACGACTAATGCTTGTTTCAGCGCTGCAGCGAAACTTACTTTAAAATCATATCATCTTACTTTTGCCAAAAGTGATCACTACAGTTGTACTTTATCAATCACAAATATTACTGCGATCTTGTAGTCAATACATTATCGAAGCAAAAATAAATAGAAATTGATAGCCAAATTTATCCAGACAAGATTGAAAAATAAAATGAATTGTAAATAGAGACGCCTTCTCTCCTAATGTATACATCAAAAAGATATAGAATCGGTTTATGAGATAAAGAGGCATTCAAAATGGTGACGTACTGCGAAGTGAAATTATATTTTCTGTTCATCAGTTCGGGCACGTATTAACTTTAGTCTATATAATACATTAACCTACATTTTATGAGACGCATCTAATTTTTTTTTAATAATAACCTCACGGTATAGTGAAGTGATGAAATTTAATCTCAGCCACTTTTACTGTTTTAAATGTGTCTATGACTTATCAGGCTCACGGGTGTTTTTAAGCAGAAGGGGCGGGACAATCCTTGATGCTGAAATCTTACCATAATAAAATATTACAAAATATGACGTACGGGCTCAAATAAAAAATACTAATCACATTTTTGGGCTCATTCGTTTCTTTACCTCTGTTTTAATATGAATAATGCGCTAATGACAAATGCGCTTGAGCATTTGTCATTAGCGCGGGATTATTTGATAAAGAAAAATTTAATGGTGATTGGAAAATATTTTTTTATTTGTAAATAAACAAATGAAATCAAATTTTGCAAGATCTGAATTAGCCTTCATGTACTGTTCTTAGTAGTGGTATTTTTTAAAGTATATTAAGACATGCAGGATTTTAACAAAATAAGCTGAAAAGATTCAACATGGTCTATTTAGTGAAAGGTAAAGAATTAACAAAGTCACTAATGGTACCGCAATCCTCACACTAACTATACGAGATACAGCTTAAGAAATATGTACCCTAATCTGTTATTTACTTATAACACTGATCATTATATGTTAGTTTTTATGTAGATTGTTGGCAATAGGCAACAGGCAACCCAATTTATCCATCTATGTACATATTACCTAGTATGTAATCCTTATCATAATTAAATAACAGATGAGAGTATATACTTCTGAAGCTGTATCTTAGATCATGAGACATAATAATGTCACTTAAACATGAGAAAGATATAATCCAACACTTGACAAAGAATAATTTGAAAATAGAATGTGTCAAATCTTTTGTTAGAAATGTTCTGAGAGTTATTTTTTTTATACTGCATAGATATAGCGTTTGACCTGCGTTTGACCTATCTAACTTGATGGTCAGTCAGATGTGGTCGAATAGGTTATCACGCTAGCCCTAGAATGCTCGCTGGCTCTCAAGGACTGCTTCATGAATACAATATGTGTTTGGTGCCAGTTTTTCAAACTTGAGGGTGGTAGCTACCCAGGCGGGTACTCGAAAGTACCCTAACACCATGCTGGGAATTTGATAACGGTGTTCACGGAAGCTAAAGCTGTTGTTAAGGATCAGTGTCCGTCAGCTTCAGTTTGACAGCCGACGCTCCCCCGCTGAGTTATCATCGCTTCATTGATTGTTGGAAGTTGATCATTAACTTCCAACTTCAAGTAATGTCCACTTCAAATTTATTTCATGACAATTCTACCATACCTATACATAATTATAGTTTCATGGCAATTTACACGTCTTATAATATACCTACCTACTAATGAAACAAAAGAGATGCATAAAAATAAAAATACAATAAAGAAATGAATGTTCCAATTATTGAAGGTTACGCTGTTTTTTTTTTTTTTTCATTCTATTATAAGTTTGCGTTTGACAACTGTCTCACCTGCTGTTAAGTGATGACGTTGTCTAGGATTTAGCACGCAAACCTAGAAGGTACCTATTCACTCGCGACTTGAAGACTCCAGGATTGTACATATCGGGAAACACAGACTCGGGCAACGAGTTCCATTCCATGGCAGTGAAGCAAAACGCTTCGTGCGTATAGGTGGTATATATACCATATAGCGATGGCGAATTGCCGAACGTTGAGTCGACCGATGAAAGAATGCCCGACATAGCTTCGTTACTAACGAGGATTATTTAATGGTCTTGTTGTGGAGGATAGCCTAGCGTGATTTGTGCGTTTGTTTACTTCTTTCCTTGCACGAATTTTATACATTGAATATCAAAAGAAAATATTAGGAAGACTTTCATGAGACATGCAGACATGAATTAGATATATACCGAGAAATAGTAAAATCTTTTTTGATTATAATAGCCTATTTTGTTTAACGCATCTATTAGCTTGCTTATATTTATGTATCCATGAAACGGAGTCTTTGAACGATATTTTCATCTCCTTCGAAACGCAAAAGAGAAAAACAGAAAGAGAGATAGAGCGGTCAAACGTAGAGCGGTAAAACCTTGAATGAATGATCGTCCTAGCTTATAACGTTTAAAAAAAGTGTTGAAAAATCTAAGACGTCGCTACAATTGCATGACAAGAATGACAGATTATTTATAAACGAGTAGTTACTTGTTGTTTTTGATAAGATTTGTATCGATGACAATAAAGTCCAACTTTGCTATATTAGCAGAAAAAATATGATGTAGTAATAATATACCAATTGAAGCAGCGGCTCATAAACTCAGATGCCCGCAGAAGAAGGCTTCTGGCAAATTACTGGATAAAGGTTTTTTGAACAGGGATTAAGGGACATTCCGATCTTTTTAAGGGACATTTTTTTGGATGAGAAATATTAAGCTTAATATAACTTTTCTGATTTTAACTAAAATACGCAAATTAGTGGACGTTGTAATCAATACCTAGGTCTTGAGAATAGGACCAAAATCTATTCTAACGTTGCTGAGGTATTCATTCGAATATGCATTAATATTTTTTTTATGAATACTTCTTTAGCGGCGTTGTGCATTTTTGTATAGGGAAAAATGTTAACCTGGCGTCAGGCGCGTCGTCATCCAATTCGTAAGACGGAGGGAGCGTAGAGAAATTTAAACTTAAAATTGTTACAAATAAGGAACATTCTCGTTTGTTTGTACAATTGCAAAGCGACAGGGCGGTATTCTATAGTGGTGGGTTCAAGTCGCACTAGTTACCGAGTTTTTTCCTTAAAATAATTTGAACATCACTTTATTACATTTACATCAGTTAATTCAATTACATGGGATTGTTGATACGCAGTATCACTAATGCCACAGGGTTTCCCAGCGTTTCGAGTGGAAATCCCGTCGTGAATTACGCAAATTGTATATAAAAATTGCATAAAAAGAAATAACAGGAGTTAGCAACTGAAATAAAAAAATAACTCGCGAAATTAATTCAATTAATTATCAATTCCTTAAATAACTTCAACTAATAACTCAAAGACACTGCAAACAGAACACGTCTTTGATTTATAATGATAGAACAAAGGTATATGATGTAAACTTTATTCATATATTATGTCTCGATCGACACGCGAACGAATCGCTAATTTTAGAAGAAATATAAAGAGTTAACGTCACAAGAACGTTACGACTCGATGCCAACACTTTGTACTTGCAATTATGAGTAACTGTACCGTAAAATCAACATTGTTTTAACCTAGAATTCACCTCGACTGATTAACCTTAACTTTATTACACGCTTAGTAGCGGGCTTAACAACGGCTGTAAAACAGCGTATTTCTCACCGGTTATTCGTCAAGTTAACAAGCAATCAGTTGCGTTGATTAAGGCTTAGCTCACAAAATTATGACACAGCGAAATAATACAGAAGGGTAAGTACAATAAGTTAACTTTTAAAAAAACTTTAACTAAATGTAAATTATATACTTTACAAATTTTCAACCTGTATTATGAAATATTAATTTTAAAAAATTATATATTTGCGCTTATATCGTGTTTAATATTCGAACTCGTGTCGGAACGAACTATTCGATAGTTATACAATCAATTTTCTTAATCAATCTATAATCAAACTACATTACATAACCGAAAAAGCTTTAATCAATTAATAACAAAGAAATCTATAATAATAATGAAAATAATAATCTAGCCACTCGACAGCTGCTATAAAGGGAAATCGGGTAAAACATTAATTAAATCCTGAAAACCAGAAAATAGTAATGGTATTCGTTAATATTATATGCGATACTGTGAGAAATTTCAATATGCATTGGGGACGTTGCTGATGCTATAATTATTCAGTCTATCAACACAATCACTATAAACGTTTGAAATGAAGTCGCGTCGGTATCCGCCTAATGAATCATCATTCACCATCATTTAATCTTCAGCCATAAGTGCTGGACATTATGCCTCCCCCATTGATCTTATATTAAAAGAAAGAAAGAAAATACGTTTATTTATGACATGACACACAGGTAAAAAAAACACAATAAGAAAAATAACAAAAAGGAAGATATAGTGTATGTCATAAATTGGTCCCCAAGTCAGAATATGCTAGGTTTTAAACCAGCGCTGGTCTTCCTTTGGGTCCCAGTTAAATGACGTCAAGGCACGATCCAACAAGGAACAATAGTATAATAGTAATGACAGTAGTAGGTAAAATAGCAGGATTCGTGAAACTTTAGGAAAATATGATAAAACTGTAATATCCAATCCAAATTCATTTAGTTTGGGATACCGATAGCAACAATATACGTCAAATAAGCGACGTTGACCGTACTATGTGCAATAATATGGCAGATTGGTGACGCTGAGAGCACATTTAATATCAGGAAACCCTACACTAAGCAGTAGATTTTGGTGTAAAACGACGTAATAAACAGAGGGAAATTGTATAATAAATATAATAACATTACATCAAATGTAAATAAGGAAAGATTAAATTAAAAATATCGGGGGGCTAGTGGCAAAGCAAAAGGACGGTATTCTGTAATTGCGGATTCAAATCTGAATAGAAGCCGAATATTTTACTTCCAAAATTTGAATGATAGTTCCGCCTAGCATGATGCAATGAAACATAAAAACCGTTATATAATTCACTCCACTCCCGCAAAAAAATGTATATGGCGGGTGTACAAAACTTTAAATCTAAATTGTATAAGACAATTACACGTCCATTAATACACCATGTAGATTAAACATTCCAAAATCAGATGTGTGACGACCTATTTATTTTGGAGAATCCGTATTGACAAAATTTGGATAAGGTTTACTGTTATTTTTTACACTGTGACTGTAATACAAAGTAATTTAAACTAACTTAACAGAATTGTAGCACAATGTAATTTACTGTTCGATGTGAATTCAGTGCAAGCGAGGTAAGCTCCGTAATAAAGGAGATGTTGGTAACGAAACTAGACCGGCTTGATTGGAGCGCGATGCATTTTGCTACATTGGTAGGTTACTGGCGCTATTTATAGGGTAGTAAAGAAAAAAGCCTTCATATTGGAGTTTTCGTCTGTAGTCTTCCCAGTCAACTGGATTATGCTAAATTTGTATTATTATATATATGTGGTATCCGGCTTTACTCACGTTTATAGTCGAAGTTTCGACCTAGGTTTCGAGCATGTCCGATGCTCATCCTCAGGTGAGTTTACGCTGCCAGTGGTCGCCGCGATCTGGCAGCGTAAATACCAGCGCGCCGGATACCACATATATATAATAATGTGTCAAACTCACGTAAATTTGTATTGTCATAAGTTTGATAGGGAACATTATATTTTGAAGTATGCGTTTCATTATTTTAAAATCCCCCCCGTGTGAGTTTTCGAAACAGCCGCAGCAGTGTAAAAGATGTTTGGTGAATAAGACTAATTATGCTTTAAAAAAAATGTTTATTTTTTCGTGGATGCTCTGTATGTTAAATATATATATGTAATATATATATATATATGCTAAATATATATGTTTCCTTCCAAAATGTTCTATTTTTGTGTTTGACCATACTGGCTTAGTCTTACCCGATGTAAAGTGGTGTCATAATCTAGAATGTACAACAAATTACAAATATATCTATAATATATTATACTAGTACTAATATAATATCATATACTCGTATACTATAATAAACTGTACATTGTAGAAAAAGGTTTTGATGAATTCAAATATTTGTGGAAGCAGAGATTGAGTAAAAGCTCAGAATACATTTACTATCACGTTCTTACATAAAATGCTTTAAGAGCTGTTTTAGATATCATTAAGAATATTGGCTGTAAACATAAACCTGACATAAACATGTCATAAAAATATCTTATCTAAAGTCTTCCGAGTATTTATAAAGCGAGAGCTGTATTCAGCTACGGTTACTATCATAAACATCAAAAAAAATTTAATCTACTGTTGAAGTGATGACAGCTCAGAGCGGTAGGAGCGTCGGCTGTCAAACTGATGCATGCTGATTCCATCTCCACCCACTTCTGGTGAAGGTAGCAGCGTTATCAAATTCCCAGCATAGCATAAGGTACTTTTGAGTACCCACCTAGGTACCTAACAAAATCAAGTTTGAAAAACTGTCACCAAACACATAGTGTGCTTAGGCAGCAGTCGTTTAGGAATGCTTACAGGCTGTAAGCCTCGTGAACACACTCCTTTAATTTTTATAAGTAGGCTTCCTAACACTGAAAGAATTTTTCAAATCGGTTCAGTAGTTTCGGAGCGTATTCAATGCAAACAAACAAATCTGTCCTCTTTATAACATTAGGATAAGTTATGTATTGCGTTACGCTGACGCCACACATATTTGAGTTAAGCACTATTGCGTCTTTTGTCCATATAACAATAATGGCCAAAAAATTGTCTAAGAACCGACTAGAACTGGACTTTTAGCAGTCTCTTCTGAACAGTTTTGAACTGATTTGAAGTTATTCATCCGGAAGTTATGGTCGTGCCAGATCCCATAAAAGTGACAGGGCACACTGAAATAAATTGATAGATGCAGTGCTGTCATCTGAACGATACATAGCGCCGCCCACCTTGTACGATCATGTCTACAGAACGCACAAAAATTGACTTTTCACACTAATATTATAGACGAATAAAGGCAAAAGTTTGGTTGTCTGTTCATCGATTGTATGTGCGTTCTCCTTCACGCTGAAACGGCTAAATGGATCTGCATAAAATTTGGAATGAAGATTTTTTTTTATCACACTCAGACCCCCGCACTAGGATTCCCTGTGTCGCGGGAGGCATGGACATTTACAATCACAACACACAAACACCCAAGACCAAGATAGCTTATACCCTGAAATAACACATAGACTACTTTTTATCCGGGAAAAGTATAGTTCCCGTGGGATAATTGAAGCAGCGGGCAAACCGTAGGTTAAACCGTAGGGCGCAGCTGGTACGTTAGTAATAATGTGTCAACCTTACAAAGATTTTAAATTATTATTGAGAGTTGAGTGCGTTTCCATCAATTTATTACTTGTTTCAAACAACTTGTTAGACAAGCCGAATTCTTTATAAATCCGCAAACTTTAAACTCTGCTCATTAATAAATTAACGCTTGACTTTGTAATTTTCTTGTCCATTATAACAGGTGAATAAATGGAATGCTTTGATTCTGAAATTCTGGCAAGTATATGTATACAGTTAAGGAGTTACAATTTCCATCATCAGCTCAGCAACATGAGCTGATGAGTACCAGACGCAAATACTTGAATACTTGAATAGTTTAAATTTTATTTACATTACACAATTTACATTTTAGAGATGCTTTAGATGTTTTTAGTACTTATTAATAATTATATCTTGCTTTCAAATAGTTGAATAGTTTGAATTTTATGTACATTACACAATTTACATTTCAAGGATGTATAAGATTTTTTTAGAATCCTATTAATATATCCTGTAATGGTGCCAATGGGACAACCTAGGAAGTATACGCTTTTAAATAAAAAATATACTTACGAATTGCTCTAATCTTGTATCTAATAATCGTGAAACATACGCTATAAAAAGTTTCCAATGAATTGAGGACCCCTACTTTTTTGGATTCGTTTCAAAAAGATTAAAAATCGCCAGCCAATAAAGATACCCCATTTTTCGCACATACCACATACAAGCTTTTTAATTTCTTATGTCAAAAAAGTTGCTAACTATGATGATAATTCCAAAACTGGAAAACGAACATTAATTTGGGAAGGCAGGGCGGTGCAAATTGCATCCTTGCCTGGAACAATTTTATCTCGGAAATCAACAGTGAAAATTTGTATATATAATTTTGATATGGTTTTCTGAAAAGTAACGCTTCAATCTGCCTATCGGCTCATCATAAACTGTACAAAATTACTTCTTCACCGGTTTCTTTGTTACTTAAATCTCTATCCAATAATATTTGATTTCATAAGTTTTTATTATTATTAATCAGTGTATTCACTTCGACTAGTGTACTATTCTGCTAGTTCTGATTCCTTAGACAGTGACAACGGTGAATAAACTTGAAACTTGAAATACATAACCAGTGAACAAAAGAGTACGTGGCTATATTATTTAGACTAGTCTAGAAACAATCACCTTCAAATTTGAATTCAGCCATTCAGTAACCAATAAAGACGGGCCGGTTGGCGCAGTTGGTAGCACTCTGCCTTCTGAGCCGCTGGTCCCGGGTTCGATTCCCGGACAGATCAAACAGTTGTGTGTATGAACATATCTGTTTGACCTATGTCTGGGTGTGTATATGTATATAAGTATGTATATCAGTCATCAGGTTACCAGTCATAGTACAGGCTCTGCCTAATTTGGGACCAGAAGACCTTGTGTGAATGGAAAATATAAAAAAATATATAAATAAAAATGAAGGCATATTTATTATTTAATGATTAAACATCTGGTTACTAAAGAAGTCTCGAAGCCTAGTATAAGAATAACCTCTGAAATAGAAACTGCAGTGTACACAAACTCATTTACAGAAACTGCCACAAAAAAACATCATAGTTATTATACAATTGGTGAAATTAGCAGCCGCACACTGGTAATAATTTATCCCTCCATAAATAGTAATATCCAGATACTAAGCCTACGTAAGAAAGAAAGTCGTATAAAGGTTTTTCTTTCTTTCCATGACGCTGTCGTACTCACAAAGACGATCGTTTCAAAGTATTTACTGTAAAATATTTACTAGAACTACCTTTCACTGAAACACAACTATGACGGTATTCCCATAAACTGAAAATGTTTGAACATTACCATTAATTAATTAATACTCGTATCATGGATTACATGCAACCAATTACAGGGATCATGGATTATTACAGATAAGATAATTACGCTACTCTGCAAGTCATATACTTATTAAGTATTTAATCTACCTGATATATGTAGGGATAAACACAGTTGAATAATCAAATAAACGAAAATGCTTTTCACAAGATAGTTGTTATGCAGTTACGATAAAGTCCAAATTTGTGTGGACACTAATGGACATGGATACTTAAATTATTATTCAAATTTGCTACAAAAAATTCTTATTTATATTGTTAACATTGTGATTATCACTAAATAACTTGAACAATTCAGGTTTTTACGTGCATACATCACATTCGAGAAAAATACCATGATCATCTTATGATAATAATATATGAGAAAATTACATATAATTCTCAAAAGATTCCAAACACTTCAAAGAACATACGTATTATATACAAACCTATGAATTTATTTAAAATAAAATTAAAATTTATTGTTCATAATTATTTTCAATATTAAAGCAATATTTTTAAGCTCGTAATACCCTCGTTATTTACATTTCTTTTAGATCCTCTGCATGCAAATGTTGCCTGTTAGAAATCACTTTTAGTGATAAGGTCGTTCATTGTCACACTCGTTCTGTAAATGTATGTAAAAATATATTGTAAATATTGTTTTATATTTAAGGTCTAACAATAAATAATTAAACATAACAAAATAAATATTTTTTTAATTACCGAATCTAAAAATAATCTACCATACAATTAATAAAGCTAGTTCTATACTTGTAAAGAAATCATCTAGCCATCTTACCTACGGAATGGGTACCTCAAGTTAATGATCTCTTTAGCTATAAGTAGTCAGCTGAGCTGTAGCAACAATTACCGTCTACTAAAGGTATAGAGTTAAGACGGTCGGTCGTTTATTTTTATGTAATTACTTCTATGTACGTTCGTTAATCTTAGACGTCATCTCTGATACGTTTATATTATCGCAAACCTGCAACCCTACTTCGTGTTATAATTGCGAAAGTTTGTGAGTGGGGATGTATGTTTGTTACTCTATCACGCAAAAGCTATTGAACGGATTTTGATCAAATTTGGAACACAGCGAAATAGGCGTGACGTGTGAATTGTATATGTTATATTACGCCCCGCGGTTTTACCCGCGCAGATCATGGTTTTCCCGCTACCTTGATTATCCCACGGGAACTATACTTTTTTCCGGATTTAAAGTAGCCTATATACTGGGTTCTAAGCTATCTTTATTCAAAATTTCATGCAAATCCGTTTAGCTGTTTCAGCGTGAAGGAGTTACAAACATACGAACAAATTTTCGCATTTATAATATCAGTGTGATAATATAAATTTAATATAAAATTGACATTGACTTGTCATTATCAATTACCAATAAACATCGAACTAATATATACTACGTTGTACGAAGTACGCGCCATTTTCTGTCTCTATTGTAATTGTCTATCTCTATCTGTGTTCCAAAAATCAAAATGCAACAGCTCAGTGAAGCTATTAACTCTCCTTGGGTCAATTAGACCCGTTATAAAATTGATTCAAGCTTTTGTAGCACTGTAATGAAACTACTTAATATATATTTTTTTAAAAACGACTAGTATACCTACCACCTAGAGATAAACATTCAATGGCTTAAGCTGGCTTACGAACCTTATTAAGCGCCTGAAATGTTGGTAGACTACGATCGTGTTGTAAAAAGCACGTTAACCGATGTCTGTCACGAACAAAAGTCACATGCCTGGGTGTGACCTCAACTGGATTGCTGATACACACACGAAAATGTACGTACGAACGGCCAGTATATTACTTATAAAGGACATGGAAGCCTGTACTAATATAAACCAAGTTATGAATTTAAAAAGAAAATTGATAAAAGAAACAAAACCGTCTGAGTAGTGTTTTTTACATAATGAATGTAAGTATTAACAATATAAATATGCTATAATTGATTTTACGAAAACGGTTTAGCGCTTTGGCGTTTACAACTTTGAACCGTGAGTAAAGTAGTTTAAAAGTTTTTCAAAGTATTTATTTGTATTGTAAATTCTAGGTAATTTAACCTTTTTAGCGTTAGCTGTTAACAGCAGACTATTTTTGTTTAAAATAATAAAAGGTTATTTTAATTGTTGTCCTACTAACATTACTAAAGTTTGTTTATGTTTCTTGCTGATCCAAATAAAATTGATCATTGTCTGGAACATCATAAGGGTTATACGCTATTTTGTCCAAAAATTAACGAGTAAATCGTCGTCTACGTGTGTGAAACCGCGGGGTCCAAGTAATATTAATTAATAAGGAGCAATAATAGACTTAAAACATTTGATCGAAGCTTGGTGTCACTGTTCTTTGTCGTTTTTTGGTGTCAATTTGACATTTTTAATTTTTAGTTACAGGAAAATACCAATTTTTTCGTTTGCTTAAATTTAGCAACAATTTTAATTTCAAAATATAAGGTTCACCTTACTTGGTAATTCAATCCAAGAAAGGATGAAAAATTAAATGATGTTCACATAACGGTTTAATGTCGAATAGACTTAGTGATATACGTAGTACATTTTCATTAACTACAAGTTCATATCCATTAGTAGGATATCGTTGTACCTTATAATACATTTTACTTAGTAAAAGGTTACCTTATCAACAGGTGGTTGGTTGCATATACCTTCAACCAGGCCTTGATTAAATTAAATTTTCCTCAGATGAAATAAGGGTAATCCCGGTCATTATTTAGTAAAATTACTGTCAAGAAAATATATGGCAGACATAGGTAAATTTTATTAAATTCTTGCATATTAGTTGAAAATTGAAAATATTAGAATGGATTATGAAGCAATGACTATATAAACCTAGTGTCGTAAGCATTTTCTGTTAACCTGATGGTCGCTTGAGAGTAATAAATATTAAAACACTTTTTCTGCTGATGTTACTTTTACGCTAGATTGACTTCTAATACATTTTATTAATACAAATCAGGGCCCACAGACACTAACCCGGTCGCGTGAGGGTGGAAATACTTGAACCCCCAAAGACATACAGAATATTTAGTGTTCATTCCGCGGCTTATTAAATATAAAAATTAAATATATACTAAATTATACCATGCAGTGTGCTCCGCTCTCCCACATACCCGACGCGGACGGTCAATGAGTCAACAGCTCCTGAGGATGTCTCGTGCAGAGCCGAAACGCGTGTCGAAGACGTTCCGGTTACGTAAGAATGCATGTGTAGGTATATCTTATACTTCTTGCATGCAATTTGATAATGACAGCCAGGAATAATATAAAGTCGCAGAATTATATAGATTTCCGCAAAGTAACCCCTTAATCTATAAACTATGATAACTAATACTTATTATAATAAATTTTATTAGTAATAAGGAATTCATTATAACTGATTGTGATTATGTTATATAAATATCGGCCCATTCGCTTAAGAGTTACTATGCCATAGACAGTCACATAGACGACATATTAACACTCCTCTTTTTGCGTCGGGGCTCACAAGTACAAATACACAGTTGGTAGCACTCTGCCTTCTGAGCCGCTGGTCCCGGGTTCGATTCCCGGACAGGTCAAACATTTGTGTGCATGAACATGTTTGTTTGACCTGTGTCTGGGTGTGTATATGTATATAAGTATATATGTCAGTCATCAGGTTACCATAGCACAGGCTCTGCCTAGTTTGGGACCTGAAGACCGTGTGTGAATGTTAATAAATAAATAAAATAAATAAATAAATAAAATAATAATAACCACCAACCTGAAATATCACCAATATAACAAGTCATCAATTTCGTTTATGACACGGTTACATTTATAGTTCTCAAGTACCTACATACGGCAGTTTTTTATAAGCAAAAGCAAAACAGTTGTATAAAACAACTACACGGTATATCCATAACTTTCTCATCAAACAATGAAAACTTCGAACGGGTTCTACTATAAAAACACAGCAACGCCGAGTATGATATTTCATCAATGACATATTTATTTGTAAGGAAAGATGTTCTGATACTGTGAAAACGGTAATAAAGTTTGATACTAATTGACATATTTTGGAAATCATCTAATTGTTACGGTAGGGTTTCGAAGTTATTATCCTTAGACCTCCGTTTCTTTGAAATTCATTATCTGAGTGTGTTGACCTATAAAAAGCTGAATTGCTAATAACAATAAAGACACCTGTTAACACACACGTGATATTCATTATCGTTGAAAAATAAATACCATCTGATGTGTGAAAACTATAGTTATAACTAGCCAACTTAAAAAAAAGCCTACATATAATAATATTATGTGAGTGTCTCCCGTTTTACATTTTAAAAATACAATGCTTATTGAATTTGACCCCACAGATGTAAGTCATGTATGTCTGTCTTTTACTAGATATAACCGAGAGACATCAGGAATCAATATTACGTATTTACCTCCGTACAACCTGAATAAGATGTGCACAGTAAGCTTCGATTGTAAACTTTCATTCAAAGTTCAACATTTTCTTACAAATATCCGGACTGATTCCATTCGTACCCTTCTTCATATTTCCTTTTTCAAAGCCTTTCACATTTTATACGGTTATAGTGACCATATCCAGGCAAGAAAAACAACCAGTTGCTGAAATTTTCGAGAACAATAACAGGCGAGTAGAATATAAAATCTGCTGAGAACAGTGGGTACTTTGATGTGTATTTTTCAATCTATAATATTAAAAGCATTTTATACAGTTGTGGGTGGTTTTAGTCGGCATCAAATAACGCGACAATTTACCGACTTTACCACGACTTTAGGTCTAACTACCAATATTTAAATCAAAATACCTTTTTTAGTATTGTCATAATCATTTGGACGTTTTTTAGACTTCTTAATTTATACAATTTTAATCTTAAATTATGGTATTTGACTTAAATGTCATATTGGTTTTATCGTTTAGTCAACATTTGTTTGGCAGTTGACACGGTACACAGGATGTAATAGTAATTTTATTTTATTTAAGCTTAATAAGCTAAAAATGTTTGTATATTTGTACTTGTATATCTTAAGTTCCAAACTCGTACATGACACAATTACATACATCAGTACTCCGTTAATGGGTCCAAAGCTTTGCTTCCAATTACATTGAAAGCTCTTCCATCACACGAGTAGTATACGTTTTGACGAGAAAAATATTTTTATTCGCTGCATATTCTTTTACTCGGAAAATTCTCGCAGTGGGTTCTTTGTGTCAAGCATCATCTACATACTTTCGCGTCTTAGCAATTTGTTATACATAATTGAAGTATTTCGATTGAAATATAGTTACAGAGTTGGAAAACATTTTAAAGTTGCATGACACTGCGTCGGAGGCAAGATTTGCTATATAATCTCCCATAGTTATCATCATCATCATCATCATCTCAGCCATAGGACGTCCACTGCTGGACATAAGCCTCCCCCATTGATTTCCACAAGGACCTGTTGGAAGCGGCCCGCATCCAGCCCTTGCCTGCGATCTTAGTCAGGTCGTCTGTCCACCTGGTCGGTGGCCGTCCTATGCTGCGCTTGCCAGTCCGTGGTCTCTCCCATAGTTAGTTAATACAATATTATGTTTACATCTCATCTATTCGAAAAACAATGATTGTTTTATCCACAAGTGGGAGCAAAGTAGGTATTTCTCTTAGAGAGTTTTATAGAGGGCAAAAATAGTCGATGTTAATATATTTCACCCGAGGAAATTATAATTCTGCGATCGTGTCTATCGCACTTTCACTCTCACTTTACTTGTCATCGCTCAAGTTCCGCATAGCAATCATGATGTTAATGCAATGAACCATATACAACTCTTAGTGAAACCTTTTTCATTATAGTAGATAGGAAGACATTTGACCGCTAACTCACCTGATATTAAGTGACAGTGCATGCACGGCAAGACACCCAGATATACAATCAATAGCATTAGAGCTGTTCGGAAATCTGATATTTTTCCATTTAATTTTATTTTTAAACACACTCAGACTCCCGCATTAGGATTCCCTGTGTCGCGGGAGGCATGGACACGTATAACCACAACACACAAACATCCAAGACCCGGGGCAACATCCACACTCATCAATAATATACCGCAGGTACTCATTGTTTCTTGGTAATTATTACTAACAAGTAAATGTTTGCCAATAAGTGCCGTGGTGGTAACGGCCTAGAATAGGACTCGCCCATCTCTTGCCGCGGGTGCCATAAGAGTCGGCTAAGGGACCACGTACCAGAAGGTCGGCAGCAGCGCCTTCTGAGGATCGGAAAACATACTGCGCTCGCCAAGCCGCCTGCCAAGCGTAGCGAGTATTGGCAAATCCCCCCTATATGTAGGAGGCGTATGTCCAGTAATGGACCTCCTATGGCTGAGATGAAGACGATGAAGTCAATGCTTTATAATAATATATTTTCTTTATTAAATATGAATTTTGAATGTCAAATAATGTACAAATATTATATTAAATAAATTAAAATTGGGTATCTAACCTTCTTGACCTAAAGAGTGATAAATGCCTTCTTTTTATTTATTTATTTTTATTCTAAGAATTCCGTAGGAATAGATTGCATAATTTTTAAGCCACCTTTACAATTAAATCTTGATGGCTGAGATATTGGACGCTGTGACCATGTCATTCGATAACTTATTGTAGACTCAGGTCTACACTTTAAGGCCTACAAAACGACTTAATCTGAGTGTGTTTAAAAAAAATCAAATATTTTTTTTAAAAAAACAGAATAACTACAATCGAGATGCTGAGTCAGCAAGAACTTATTGTTAAAAAATTGCTGACAACACACGCAAGAAGAAGAGTGTAAAGACACTTTTCTTGTACATCTCCCACACGAGTGTACTTATTTGACTCATAGAATAGCATTTGTAAATAAGAGTAACCACTAAAAGACATTCCAGCTATTGTAATCATGCTTTATATGAGTTTTTTCTCTTAAAAAAGTGTAAGCGAAATTGCCTTCAGATTGATATTGTTCTTATTCACGATAATTACTTTATGAGTCTACAGTTTCATAGATACATCTTACTTCAGTAAGGCCCGGTTCAGACATGTACATTATTTGTGACCATACGATAACTTAAAAATACATTAATTTGAAAAATATTTTTTTGTTCACAATACATTATAGCTGTTTATTATCAAAGTTTCGTACGTAATAATATTTTTATAATTCAAAGAGGTTATACATGAAAAACGCATGAGCTCATTGACTTCAAACTAGTTTTTATTGTGTGTTCGGAAGCAAAATGCTACTACTTTAAATAATTACTAATTTTTACTATTTTTTATCCCACACATTATTAATTTTATGGATTTCTCACGATTTTTTGAGGGGCCGGAGTACGCTGGCACTACTTTTTGCTATTAGCTGGGTAGTTTTCAAAATAACTAAAGTTGTTTCAGTATTTAAATAGTAATGGTAAGATGGTCTACCCTTCTTGTGTTATTGGATTTTTGACGGGTTTTTACATTATCAATATAATGTGTTTGACGGTCGTCATGGCTCAGTGATCAGCGACACTGACTGTGGAACCGCGACCCCGGGTTCGAATCCCGGCCGGGGAAAACATTTCTGTGATGAACAAAGATGATTGTTCTCGGGTCTTGGATGTTTGTGTATTGTGATTTTTTGTGTCTATGCCTCTCGCGACACAGGGTATCTTAGCGCAGGGGTTTGAGTGTGTGAAAAAAAAAATTCCTTGACGCAGCGACCAAGTACGTAATCCTCTGACCGCCCGCGATGTTATCCATCGTACACAACCATCCTTTAGAACCAAGAAAAGATATGATAAAACTTTAATAAATGCATCAATGTTTAATTAATTATCCTTAAATATTATAAGCAGCGGCAAATACTGCTTATGTCTGAACATGCTTTCAATACTATGGGTAAGATAGAGCCCTTGGGAGTTTTGAAGGTAGGGAGTTTATTTTGTCCAATGATGTAATATATTGTAGAATTGTTTATGTGCAGGTTGGGACAAATAATATGAAATTAATATCCTACAGTAAGAATTCGTATTTACGTTCCCTCTTATCATATTTTTTCCCCCGGACTGGAATTCCCTGTATTGCGGGAAGCATGTACATTGTACAACAAACATCTAAGGCCAAGAACAGTGCCTGAATAACATACTAGGTACTATACACATGTAACTCGTAAAAGGTTAATTCAAAATCTGTTAGTCATAAAACATATACGGCCTTTTGATTCTTAAAACTAATTTAAGTTGTTGGCTAATTTCAACACAAATCTCCTAAGTGAAAATCATGGGCCACTTATAGGTAATTGTAATGTAACAAACCGACTAGGACTCACGTGGTAAACACTGGAAAATTACTCTCCGACCAGTTTCGAACTTATTTGCAGTTCTTCATCTGGGAGTTATGATCGTCTCCGAAACTGGTCGGAGAGTAATTTATCCTAGTCGGTTTGTTACATTACAATTATGGAAGAAACTCGCGATAGTTTTCACACTTATGGGTAGTTATTTTTTGAATATTTTAAAACATTATCTGTTACTCCTCCTTCATTAGCATCAATTGAGGACTCGCGGTAAGCGCGCCTGCTTACACGCAGCTGCTAGAACCATAGACGATTTGACAATTTTGGGTGTACTTACCCTTGAGAGGAGTGTAATGAAAACGAGGAGTTTTTTTTTGAAAGAAAGAAAATATATTTATTGTACACAACTAACAGCATTATATATTAAAAGAATTACGTAATTACAGCTTTACAGATTTATTAAGCATTACATTATAGAAGGCATAAACAAAATATTATGTTGTGTATAAAAGAGCAGGTTAGGCATAATGCTACGAAGACTAGCTTCATAGCGCTGGTTTTCAACCTGCCTTCCTCATACTTAAAATATTTATATATATAATGTAGGTAGTGCTTGTATTTCTCACATTAAATAACTATTAGGCACACTGTACCTATGTACATAATATAACTCCTCAACCTTAAGTTAAGTATGATTTTAATTAACCATTAACCGCTACATAAATAGTTGATTTGTTGTTAAACATATAAGTACATAATACTCTCAAGCTGATTTGTAGACGAGGTGTTTGCTCAGAAGCAGATTGTCAAGATAATAAAATCTAAACAGGCCTATTACTAAACGTTAATTTAAACATATGAGTAATAAATTATATTGGTTGAAAATAAATATAGTTTATAAGTTTACTATATAAAATTAAATTTGTTTTTGTAATTTCTTACATTTATTTAATGATATTACTAAATACACTTCAAATATTTAGGTACAAAGTTTTACATACAAGTTGTATTATATTCATATTTACATAATCTTTCAAAAGAATATACATTCTTGTTCTATCTATGTAACTAAAAATATTTTTTATGGTATAAACTGATGGCATAAGAAAATTCATCAAAATGGCTTTAGTTTTCCTTTTTTATTTAAAGAAGGTAAATACGTTCCAAAGTTCGTGATGCATCGTTATCGATCGCTACCGGATGACAATTAGCTAATCTAATCTAAACCTATACCTCAAGGTCGCTCTGATAACGATGCATTTTTTTAGCATTTGAGCTTCTACAATTCGCTTGTATATTTCTAAATTCTTACACAGCTGTCATTCGCCGCTTATATATTTTTTATTTGATAGGACTTTTCAATTTGTAGCTAGCCAGACAGGTACTCCAAAAGTATCCGACCACCATATTGTGAATTTAGATAACGGAAGCTCAAGTGATTGGGGATCGAACTAGTGTCCGTCAGTTTGACAGCTGACGCTCCCATCGCTAGGCTATCAATGCTTTAAAAATATTATTATGTTCTTTATTATTATTTACTCTTCAAGTCACGAGTGAATAGGTACCTTCTAGGCTTGTGTGCTACATCCTAGACAACGGTATCACTTAACATCAGGTGAGACATATATAAAAAAAAATTTTACAAAAAATGCAACCGACTTTAACACTCAAAAGTGTGAAATAACTTGTTGAAGTCGGTACCATGATAGTTCACAAAAGTTACTATCATCACAATATTGTGGTCATGGTACCGACTTCGACAAGTTATTTCACACTTTTGCGTGTTAAAGTCGGTTGCATTTTTCGTTAAACATTTTTTTTCACCATTTTCAGTGACCTTTGCTATTCACGGGATCAATTAATTATCATTGTGTGTTCTGCGATGTCTTCAACCGCGACAATAATATCATCAAAATACGCCTAGCACTTTTCAATTATTGAAGTACAACTCAAAAACCGCTTGTCCGATTTTGATGAAATTTGAATGGGACCACCACGGAAGTATACTCTATCTAACAAAAACACAATCATCAAAATCGGTTCATACACGAAGAAGTTATCCGCGAACACACATAAAAAAAACATATATACGGTCGAATTGAGTAACATCCTTTTTTGAAGTCGCTTAAAAATGAAACCAACACATCCATCACACACTTTTATTACGTGTCCAAAGAATGTGATCGCTATATCCTACAAAATCACATTACTCGGTTCAGTGATCACAGACACAATCTTGACCTTTACATGCATAGTCATATATACATATAGAACCCATTTTTCTTTCATATGAAACCCCGGGACACTTTGGAACACTCATCCGGTAATTTATAGGGTAGAATGACCCTCTTATAACATATAACCTCTCGACGAAGGACCCAAGAACTCAAAGCTAGTGAGGCATAAATGGCATATGAGCTGGATTAAGTTTATTGTAACCTAGTTTTATACGTACTCGTAATCGCGTTGAGAAGGTCTGAGTCACATTTGTTACCGTTATCGCGATTAAGGGCTTAACAGGTGCTGATGACAATACAGTCTCGCGGGTGTTTACAGGCAGAGGGGGCGGGCGAGACAAATCCTGATGCGTGTTGATTTAAAATATTACAAATATGTACTTTTCAGATAACGAGTTTAAATTACTAATAACATTTTTATACATTTTAATTTCTTTCTTCTGGTACACCAGACGCAGTTCATTTCAACGCATTTGTCGATTAATATACAACTTTTGATAATGGAAAAATACGCTGTATAGAAAATTTATTTTCCACTTATAATATTATCAAATAAAATCTATGTGCAATCAGAATTAACCTTCGTGAACTGTTCTCTATATAAGAAGTATTTTTAAAGTTTATTATGCATATATTACTATGAACAATATAAGCTGAAAAGACACAAAACTGTCTATGACCACTATCTCAGTTGATGGTTAGTGTAACCATGCAAGTTAGACCTAGAATGTGTATTGTCTTTCAAGGATTGCTGGGTAAACACACTATGTGATTTGTGACAGTTTTACAAACTTAGGGTGGTAGCTAGCCAAGTCAAAAGTATCTTACTACGATGCAAAAGCATTGTATGTAGATTCTTCGCTACATACAATCATATTTAGCAAATGGCCAAGACTAAAGCATATTCAACTTTACTATGTCTCGTGGCTGACGGATGATTTTGAAGAGTATTAAAAATTGTGATTTATTTTGCTTTGGTAAATGATCATATTCCATTATGAGATGACGAAAATATTTATTTTGATTTGTGTTGTTCATGAATTAATTTATTGACATATAATGTACCGGAAAATGTATAGTTCCCGTGGGAAAACAGAGGTAGCGAGAAAACCGTAGTTCACGCGAATGAAATCGCGGGGCGCACCTAGTTATTTGATTTTTTTTATCGTCATATCCGTAACATGCTAGTGCAATAAACCATTTCTTTAGTTTTAGACCGCAAGTGCCAAGACGTGCACTAGTTTTGAGGTTTTAGCCAGGCGACTTAGTTGCGTGCTGAGGCTCGCGCCCGCCGCCTGGCACGATCATAACTCCCAGATGAAGAACTGCAAATAAGTTCGAAACTGGTCGGAGAGTAATTTTCCAGTGTTTACCAAGTGAGTCCTAGTGGTTTGTTACATTATAATTATGGAAGAAACTCGCGATAGTTTTAAGACTCAGACTTAGTACGACTTCAAGGAACTGGTTTGTGTAACTTGTGTTAAACCTGCGTGCTTTTACCAAATGTTTAGGTATTTTACGCGCGTTAGAGCAGGACAGTAGCGGAAGCGGCGCACCGAAGCGCCCCGGGCCGCCGGCCCCGCGCCGTACGCACGCACGGCTCCAAGAGAGAGTAATATTTAACGCCTGGTAACAAGCTGTTGGCAAAATATAGCTCCACATATTTTGGTAGGCGCTAATGAACATCTGAGTGGCTTTAAACATAGTCTGTTTAGACTAGCTGATCCCCTCGTGGCTTCTTGTATGGCCTAATATGTATCCCGATTTTACTTCTTCAAAAGGACCATTTGACTGTAACTAAGTTAATGTCTAAACGGAACATTATCGAAGAAAGAAAGAACACTAGTACTTTGTATTACTCTAATTTAAAATACATACTAGTACTGTAGATGTGTTGCGTAAGTAAGGTTTATCGAACCAAAATATACCTAAATAAGTTCACAATGTACACAATAAAATCATATCTTCTATACCATAAAATATTGTTTTTCATAAGTCTTTCTAAATTTCAACGTAATATTCTACTATAGGTTGAGGAGAAGACGTCACAGACTAGACTAGCAGTTCCGTGGTTCAAATCACATGGTGGTATATAGATCTAGCGTTTAAACACTATCTCGTTTTATGTCATTATCATCATAATTATTTTTTCTTCTAATCATACTCAAATCCCCGCACTAGAATTTCCTGTGTCGCGGGAGGCATAGACACACAAACATTCAAGACCCGAAACAAACACGTACACTCATCACACAAATGTTTGCCCCTGCCAGGATTCGAACCCAGGTTCCCGAAAGCACAGAAGTCATATCACTGACCACTGAGCCACGGTAACCGTCAATCAGCCATAATAGATAATATACGTAAATATATAATAGATCGCCACAGGGACCGGTGGAAAGCGGCATGCATCCAGAGCCCTTTCTGCGATCTTGGTCATGTCGCCTGTCCACCTTGTGGTGGATATCCAATGCTGCACTTGCCTATTCGTGGTCTCCACTCGAGAACCTTTCGACCCCAGCGGCCATCGGTTATTAGAGATATTTGCCTGCCCACTGCCACTTCAACTTGCTGATCCACTGGGCTATGTCGGTGACTTCAGTTCTTCTAGGGATCTCCTCATTTATGATTTGGTCTCGTAAATAAGCCCCGAGAATAAAAATACAAAATATTTTTATTGACATATATATTACATTCAGTTTCTTGAGCCCATAGAATAGCCCTCTATAGCCGATGAGCCATAAATACTTACAAAATTTCACCCAAATCCGTTTTACCCGCCTGGTGATAACAACGGTGATGATGGTGATGATAAAAATAAGCCTAGGTGTTAATCCAGGGTAAAGGCTATTTGCGTTTCAAATTTCATACAAATCCGTCGTGGCGATGAATGATATCGATGATGATGATGAAAGTAGCATATGTGTCACACCCGGACCTGAAGTATCTACTTACACAATTTCACCCAAATCCGTTTTTTGGTCCGGTGATGAAAGACTATGATGATGATGATGATGATGATGATAAAAAGAATTGGTTGTCTGTAAAGTCGGTTTACGGACGATAGATTTACGTGATAACGTCATAATCATTTATGACTTTGACTTTGACTTTCTTTGACTTTGCCTGACTTTGACTTTGACTTTGACCTTGACTTTGACTTTGACTTTGACTTTGACTTTGATTATTTTATGTAATACAAAACTCAGGTGGAACGTTACGCGGAACGTTACTATTTTTCATGAGTGTTGCTGGTATAATTCATCAATGTATAAAACGTTATCACGTCAATAAACCTTTTTGTGAATCCAGGGTATAAACTATCTATGTTCCAAAGTTCATCAAAATCCGTTCAGTAGTCTTTGCGTGAAAGAGGAACAAACATCCATTCATCCATACATTCATACTCACAAACTTTCGCATTTATATTAGTAGGATTTATTTACGTATATTATATATTTATTAACATACATATTCAACATATATAATATATAACTACTTTTTGATATATATATATATATATATATATATATATATATATATATATATATATATATAGCAAAAAGTAATAATTGTTCAAAATAACTGCTTGAGTCCGCAAAGTAGGTAACAACTTTCGATATCTAGAAAATCGTTACATTCATCATCATGTGCATAATGTATGCGTTCATTGATAAAAACGAAACTGCAACAAACAGTTGCAGTGCTACACGCCATATGCTTTGAACGATAAGAAGGTATATTTAGTATTGGTACCTACGGAAGTGGGTACGGGATTGGAAGGAAACAACACTTGCAACGAAAGTGACGATTTATTCACTCGACTTACCACGTACCTACAGAGTTCGAGAGAGTTCCGTGGATCGAGGATCTCTCTTATCTAGAATTTGCTATACTCTTCCATTCGCGAATAATGTTCTTTCTGTATTCAGAACCTTCCACCGAACCCCAAAACGCTTAAAAAGTGATTCGGCGATATTGGGGATTGAACTCGTGGCCGGCAGAATTGCAGTCCGCGCTCTCCGCGATACGCCACCGAGCTAATAACCGAGCCGTCGAATTTTTGCCCCCGTAGACAAAGTAACATTCTACAAGCGTTAAAATAGGGTGAGGAAACGAGATAGAGCGATATAAAATTACGCATACCAGAACAGGATGGGGCGAAAGACATCGTAGCGCAGCGTTCTCGATTTGCACGACACGTTTTCGCAAGGTGTAGCGTTAGCCAACAGGTTTCATAGTCATTGGATTTAATCATATGAACAACGAGAACGAAATTTCATCGGCTCGAGAAAGAGCTATGTAGCAATGCGTTTGGCCCTCTGTTCAAAATTCGTAGCGCTAGTTAGACTCGCAATGGGCTGATTTTTAACCAACTTCAAAAAAAGGAGGAGGTTCGCAATTCGACCCGTATGTTTTTTTATTTTTTTTTATTTGTGTTTGTTACCGCATAACTTCCGACTGGCTGAACCGATTTTTAACCGACTTAAAAAAAAGGAGGTTCTCAAAACGACCCGTATGTTTTTTATTTTTTTTATTTGTGTTTGTTACCGCATAACTTCCGACTGGATGAACGGATTTTTAACCGACTTCAAAAAAACGAGCAGGTTCTCAATTCGACCCGTATTTTTTTTTTTATTTGTGTTTGTTACCGCATAACTTCCGACTGGGTGAACGGATTTTTAACCGACTTAAAAAAAAGGAGCAGGTTCTCAATTCGACCCGTATGTTTCTTTTTTATTTATTTTTTATTTGTGTTTGTTACCGCATAACTTCCGACTGGGTGAACCGATTTTTAACCGACTTCAAAAAAAGGAGCAGGTTCTCAATTCGAGCCGTATGTTTTTTTTTTTTTATTTGTGTTTGTTACCGCATATCTTCCGACAGGGTGAACCGATTTTTAACCGACTTCAAAAAAAAGAGGTTCTCAAAACGACCCGTATGTTTTTTATTTTATTTATTTGTGTTTGTTACCGCATAACTTCCGACTGGGTGAACCGATTTTTAACCGACTTCAAAAAAAGGAGCAGGTTCTCAATTCGACCCCAATGTTTTTTTTTTTAAAAATTTTTTTGTGTTTGTTACCGCATAACTTCCGACAGAGTGAACCGATTTAGATCGTTTTTTTTTTATTTGAAATCTCATGCTTCCCGGTCTCATTTAAATTTCCTCAAAATCGGGTGAGTACTTTTTGAGTTACAAGTCAAAACTAAAAAATGCGAGCTTATACCTACACGATATTATAGTAGCAGGTGAAGACATTGGTGAACATACCTACAAAACTATGACAATTGATCCCATGAAAAAATTTTTTTACTAAATAATGGAACCGACTTCAACACTCAAAAGTATGAAATAATGGAATATATAAATATGGACTTATTTACTGAATCTTTTGGCAAATTTAAATTAGCGATCCAACAATCCTGATTTTTTTTTTGTACCTTTAACTACTGCTTTTCAAATATTGTAATAATATAAATTTAATTCTTTTTGTATTGTAAATTGATGGCCATCCTTTTAAATGTTACTCCACATTGTGGCAGTGGCCATCAATAGCAGGCTAGATACTGCTCGCTCACTTTTCTACGCAAGCTGTCTTCCCCTATAATTATAGTGACACTTAGCATTTGTTTTACTATAGCATTATTTTAGTTTCTTGTATCAGTGTACATTACGTTGGGGTTCAAATAAATAAATAACTTGTCGAAGTCGGTACCATGAGCACAATATTTTGATATCAGTTACTTTTGAACTATCATGGTACCGACTTCAACAAGTTATATCATACTTTTGAGTGTTGAAGTCGGTTCCATTTTTTGGTAAAAAAAATTTTATGGTTTTTTTTATTTGAAAGCTGGTGCTTCCCGTGTGGTCCCATTTAAATTTCATCAAAATCGGACAAGCACTCTTTGAGTTAGGTACACTCCAAAAACTGAAAAATGCGTGCTTATACCTAGACGATATTATAGTAGTGTGTGAAAACATCGGTGACCATACCTACACCACAATAACAATTGATCCCATGAGTAACAAAGGTCAAGAAAAAGAGTGAAAAAAATGTTTGTACCAAATAATGGAACCGACTTCAACACTCAAAAGTATGAAATAACTTGTCGAAGTCGGTACCATGAGCACAATATTTTGATATCAGTTACTTTTGAACTATCATATCGGTTCCATTTTTCGGTCTATTTTAATTATTATTTGTTCGTTTACTATTAGAAAGAAAGAAAAATACGTTTATTTATGACATGACACATTCGTATGCATGTGTATGGTATTGTTACGGAAGTGGGTACGGGATTCCACCGAACCCCAAAACGTTCAAAAAGTACTTCGGAGGTATTGGGGATAGAACTCGGGGCCAGCGGTATTACAAGCAGAGCTCTGCCCGCTACGCCACGAACCTATTAGCCGAACCTTCGAATTTCTTAATTCGTTGCTTCGGACTGACTGATTATTTGACGTGACGTTTATTTGTTTTCTATGACGATGATATGGCCGTCACAATATTGAAAAGTGGGCTCTAATGACGATTACTTACGTTTTAGTTACGTATGCAGATTTATGGCTATAAACGCAGTCGGATAAAAAAACAATAAATACCTACTGTGTTTTCAATTTATTCATCGAATCAAAAATGACCAAGTGACAGAGATTTTATTTCACCAAATAAGCAGCAGTGGACGTTTATGGCTGAGATGATGATGATGATGATGATGAAATGAGTGAAATATTTATGTGGCCGAAAACTCAAAAGTTGCGATATTGCCGGTACGCATGGCCCCAATGATGTTTTACTATATCTCATATAAACATATAATATCATTGCATGGCCCTCATCAACTAAACGCGACTCTGCCGTTTTTACCTACGAGTTTTACATCATAGTCATAATGTCATTAATCAGGGTTACAGGTTTATTTATTATTTGTCAACGTAAGAGTCAAACAAAGTTATCGTATAAGCAACTACAAAAGTGACTGTTTGGGTGTGCGGTTGGCTGTAGTTGTATCTAGTCCAGTTGTTCGTTACGTAAGCCTAATACTATCATAATAAAATATAATTAAAGCAATACTATTTTTAATTAGCGTTCACATGTAGGTATTCAAACTCAAAAAGAGCGGTGTTTCCATGTGACAGAAAGAGGTATTTATAGGTTTCGAAATAAGCTTTGCGAATAACAATAAATTTGCTCAAAGCGGTAAGGACACCAATTCTTCCACCAGTGTTTTTATATTTACGATTTCATTTTGTTTTCTTTTTTTGTGTTCAATAAAGTGTTTTTGATTGATTAATAAATTGCATTGACGCTCGATAGTTTATAGATGCGCTTGACAACTATGTTATCTGACCCGATGGTCAGTGACGATGTGGTCTTTAGTGTAATCAAACTAGACCTAGATGCTCAATGGATATCAAGGAATGCGACCTGCACACACTGTGTCTTTGGCGACAAGACCCGGGACAAACATCAATGCTCATCACATATAACAAACAAAAAAAAAGGAAAAGATACAGCTGAATTGAGAACTACCAGTCCCTTTTTTTAAATATTTAGAGAGACAGTGAAAAAGAATGACGAGTAACGAGTGGGGACTAGAGAATACATGTTACTACACACTGCAGTACTAATACATTCAAATTTAAAATATCTACCACCCTCGATTATATCAACTTCAGTTGTTATTTTGTCGCAAGTTTGTGATTTATCCACGTATTTCACGCGGGTTATCACAAAAGTTTTTAACCTTTTGATTATTCAAATGACTACTTTTCAGTACGCCAACTAAATGACAAGCCTAGCCGGTGGGAGCATCGGCTGTCAAACTGACGGACGCTGGTTTTTTTTTTATCACATTCAGACCCCCGCACTAGGATTCCCTGTATCGCGGGAGGCATGGCCACACATAATCACAGCACACAAACATCCAAGACCCGAAACAAACATCTACACTCATCGCACAAATGTTTGCCCCTGCCGGGATTCGAACCCAGGGTCCCGGAGACACAGAAGTCATGTCAAGACACTAACTACTGTGCCACGGCGACCGTCTACCTCTACGTTGAACCTCAAAAACGCGAATGGCTTTTGTGAAGGCAACACCGACATCAAATTTCCAGGATGGTGGTAGGGTACTTTCAAGTGCCTCTCTGGCTCGCTTTCACCCTCAAGTTCGAAGAACTCTCAACAAACGCACAGTGTGTTCATGCAGCAGGCCTTGAGGGTCAGTAAACATTTTTGGTCTAACGTGATTATACATTCGATCACATCGTCACTGTCCAAGTGAGATAACTTTGTCAAACGCTAGATTATAAAGTATAAAAATATGGTCACCGATGAGCACTATTCACAACAGGCTAATCAATATAATAAAAAGTTGTATCATACACCTTCGTACAAAACGTAGGTAAATATTCATATATTAATTATTGTATCTATTTTATAAATGTATCATATTGTTGCTCACACAAGCAATCAGGCGCTACTCGGCTAACGATTGCTCGATTGTGTGTTCTATCAGGCGTAAGCAAGGTACATAGTAAATGTTCTCTCTATAGGGATACAACAGGAGCTATCTATACTACATGAGCGCTCTTTCTTTGGACAGATATGTTAGAGCCCCTTGTATTCAGATGTTAAAATAATAATATTAGGAGGCAGAGCGATGCAAGCACAGGTCCGACGTTGACAGTGGTCACAGGAGGAATGCGCGGGTGGAGAGCAGCGCGGATAAGCCAGCTGAGATCACGTGATCCCGCGCGGCACTAAGAATTTAACGAAATAAATTCATATAAAATCAACAGAAATGAATATTGAAAAAATAATCTTGATTGTTCCTAGATAATGCCATTATCTATCAAACAAAGTAAGCTTCATATGAATGTTGATATTATTTTGTAAGATATACGTGTTTTAATTTTTGAAAAGCATATTTTTCAAAAATTAAAACTATCGAGAAAATTTTAGTTAACCGGATTTTGAATCCTGACTGTTCCTTTATGTTGAACCAAAGATACTAAAACTGAAAAAACCAAAGCTCTGTCTTCTACACATGGCTTAAAATACATTTTTAAAAATAGCGGTTTGTCTACTCACAGCGCCTTAAATAACTATTAGGCACACTGTACCTATGTACATAATATAACTCCTCAACCTTAAGTTAAGTATGATTTTAATTAACCATTAACCGCTACATAAATAGTTGATTTGTTGTTAAACATATAAGTACATAATACTCTCAAGCTGATTTGTAGACGAGGTGTTTGCTCAGAAGCAGATTGTCAAGATAATAAAATCTAAACAGGCCTATTACTAAACGTTAATTTAAACATATGAGTAATAAATTATATTGGTTGAAAATAAATATAGTTTATAAGTTTACTATATAAAATTAAATTTGTTTTTGTAATTTCTTACATTTATTTAATGATATTACTAAATACACTTCAAATATTTAGGTACAAAGTTTTACATACAAGTTGTATTATATTCATATTTACATAATCTTTCAAAAGAATATACATTCTTGTTCTATCTATGTAACTAAAAATATTTTTTATGGTATAAACTGATGGCATAAGAAAATTCATCAAAATGGCTTTAGTTTTCCTTTTTTATTTAAAGAAGGTAAATACGTTCCAAAGTTCGTGATGCATCGTTATCGATCGCTACCGGATGACAATTAGCTAATCTAATCTAAACCTATACCTCAAGGTCGCTCTGATAACGATGCATTTTTTTAGCATTTGAGCTTCTACAATTCGCTTGTATATTTCTAAATTCTTACACAGCTGTCATTCGCCGTTTATATATTTTTTATTTGATAGGACTTTTCAATTTGTAGCTAGCCAGACAGGTACTCCAAAAGTATCCGACCACCATATTGTGAATTTAGATAACGGAAGCTCAAGTGATTGGGGATCGAACTAGTGTCCGTCAGTTTGACAGCTGACGCTCCCATCGCTAGGCTATCAATGCTTTAAAAATATTATTATGTTCTTTATTATTATTTACTCTTCAAGTCACGAGTGAATAGGTACCTTCTAGGCTTGTGTGCTACATCCTAGACAACGGTATCACTTAACATCAGGTGAGACATATATAAAAAAAATTTTTACAAAAAATGCAACCGACTTTAACACTCAAAAGTGTGAAATAACTTGTTGAAGTCGGTACCATGATAGTTCACAAAAGTTACTATCATCACAATATTGTGGTCATGGTACCGACTTCGACAAGTTATTTCACACTTTTGCGTGTTAAAGTCGGTTGCATTTTTCGTTAAACATTTTTTTTCACCATTTTCAGTGACCTTTGCTATTCACGGGATCAATTAATTATCATTGTGTGTTCTGCGATGTCTTCAACCGCGACAATAATATCATCAAAATACGCCTAGCACTTTTCAATTATTGAAGTACAACTCAAAAACCGCTTGTCCGATTTTGATGAAATTTGAATGGGACCACCACGGAAGTATACTCTATCTAACAAAAACACAATCATCAAAATCGGTTCATACACGAAGAAGTTATCCGCGAACACACATAAAAAAAACATATATACGGTCGAATTGAGTAACATCCTTTTTTGAAGTCGCTTAAAAATGAAACCAACACATCCATCACACACTTTTATTACGTGTCCAAAGAATGTGATCGCTATATCCTACAAAATCACATTACTCGGTTCAGTGATCACAGACACAATCTTGACCTTTACATGCATAGTCATATATACATATAGAACCCATTTTTCTTTCATATGAAACCCCGGGACATTTTGGAACACTCATCCGGTAATTTATAGGGTAGAATGACCCTCTTATAACATATAACCTCTCGACGAAGGACCCAAGAACTCAAAGCTAGTGAGGCATAAATGGCATATGAGCTGGATTAAGTTTATTGTAACCTAGTTTTATACGTACTCGTAATCGCGTTGAGAAGGTCTGAGTCACATTTGTTACCGTTATCGCGATTAAGGGCTTAACAGGTGCTGATGACAATACAGTCTCGCGGGTGTTTACAGGCAGAGGGGGCGGGCGAGACAAATCCTGATGCGTGTTGATTTAAAATATTACAAATATGTACTTTTCAGATAACGAGTTTAAATTACTAATAACATTTTTATACATTTTAATTTCTTTCTTCTGGTACACCAGACGCAGTTCATTTCAACGCATTTGTCGATTAATATACAACTTTTGATAATGGAAAAATACGCTGTATAGAAAATTTATTTTCCACTTATAATATTATCAAATAAAATCTATGTGCAATCAGAATTAACCTTCGTGAACTGTTCTCTATATAAGAAGTATTTTTAAAGTTTATTATGCATATATTACTATGAACAATATAAGCTGAAAAGACACAAAACTGTCTATGACCACTATCTCAGTTGATGGTTAGTGTAACCATGCAAGTTAGACCTAGAATGTGTATTGTCTTTCAAGGATTGCTGGGTAAACACACTATGTGATTTGTGACAGTTTTACAAACTTAGGGTGGTAGCTAGCCAAGTCAAAAGTATCTTACTACGATGCAAAAGCATTGTATGTAGATTCTTCGCTACATACAATCATATTTAGCAAATGGCCAAGACTAAAGCATATTCAACTTTACTATGTCTCGTGGCTGACGGATGATTTTGAAGAGTATTAAAAATTGTGATTTATTTTGCTTTGGTAAATGATCATATTCCATTATGAGATGACGAAAATATTTATTTTGATTTGTGTTGTTCATGAATTAATTTATTGACATATAATGTACCGGAAAATGTATAGTTCCCGTGGGAAAACAGAGGTAGCGAGAAAACCGTAGTTCACGCGAATGAAATCGCGGGGCGCACCTAGTTATTTGATTTTTTTTATCGTCATATCCGTAACATGCTAGTGCAATAAACCATTTCTTTAGTTTTAGACCGCAAGTGCCAAGACGTGCACTAGTTTTGAGGTTTTAGCCAGGCGACTTAGTTGCGTGCTGAGGCTCGCGCCCGCCGCCTGGCACGATCATAACTCCCAGATGAAGAACTGCAAATAAGTTCGAAACTGGTCGGAGAGTAATTTTCCAGTGTTTACCAAGTGAGTCCTAGTGGTTTGTTACATTATAATTATGGAAGAAACTCGCGATAGTTTTAAGACTCAGACTTAGTACGACTTCAAGGAACTGGTTTGTGTAACTTGTGTTAAACCTGTGACCGTTGCCAGGCATTGTGTACTCATATAAGTGCTCCCTAGTCTGGAAAATAATCGAGGACGGGACGATGAGTATTCACATAGCCGGAAATAAATACTCCACAGGAGTCAGTCTTCTTTGACATCCGCATCTATACCTCGTACTATATTTTTTTCATCCGGCACTGTAGATGTCCATACGCAAATCATAACTGTCTGTGATTAGGTGGCTGTATGTTCTTTTCCCACTCATCACGCATAGTATATAATTGACGGTCGGCGTGGCGCAGTGGTTAGTGTCAGTGACATGACTTCTGTGTCTCGGGGACCCTGGGTTCGAATCCCGACAGGGGCAAACACTTGTGCGATGAGTGTATGTCTTTGCCTCCCGCGACACAGAGAATCCTAGGGGATCTGATAGTGATGCAAAAAAAATTCAAAGACTGTAAATCGTAATACATGTAAGTAAAATAGAAATTACATATTTTTATAAGTATTTAAGTGCAACGATTTATATTATTGTATTACATCTGACGACAATAAAAACTAACACTTACCTCTGTTGATATTATAACATATTTACACTTTAACACTACAAAAAGTTGATTACTTCACGAATGTTTGCAATCGTAAGTAATTCACAGTTGGGCGGACGGACGCGGCGCCCTAGCGAGCGGAGGGCGGCATCAACACTGACTGAGGGCGGACAGTGTCAGGTGAGCTGAAATACGGTAATATATGTTACGCACATGCACAGAAAAATGAAATTACCTAAAATTTTTGAACCTATTTCAAAACAAGGAGTTTTATCCTCGAATTGAAATTCGGGGATTTGCAGGCATGTCAATAGAAACTCAATTAATTAATGCATTAATTGTTTACAATTGAGTTTTTTTCATCTATAATATCTATCTCTGTCATTTTTAATTTTAAATGCTTGGGTTTCATCACTATATCTCTTGATTTTAAGTGATGACGTGGTCTTAGATGTAGCACCATAGATTACAAACCTAGGTAGAGGTCTGTGTGTAACGCACAAGCTTAAAAGATAACCTATTTACTAGTGACATAAAGACGGTGATGGACTTAAATCTTTGCGGAACTTTATGATTATGAAATAATTCATAATCACCTACAGGGGAAGCTCATGCCGTTTGTGGGGATCGAACCAGCGTCCGTCAGTTTGACAGCCGACGCTCCTCCCGCTGAGCCTTCAAAAGCTTCAAAAGTTATTGAAATGTTATCTATGTTGTGGAATAGAAAGTAATATACCTAATCTTTTAAAAGTCGTAAACCAATTTTATTATATATTTATGTCCTTGAGAGCCAGTGACTATTCTAGGTCTAGCGTGATAACATTTTCGACCACATTGTCACTGACCATCAAGTGAGATAGTGGTCAAACGTGGATCTACATAGTATAAAAAAACATTCCATAGCTATAAAGTTATGCAATCTACAAATACAAATACAAATTTTTATTTATGCAATATTTTAAGGTTACAAAATATGGTGTACCCTGCCTTTTGTTTTAATTAAAAATAATTGTGTTACAAAAGGCAGTGTCTATTAAAATGTATGTATATATATATATATATCTACAGTATGGGTAGCATACTTTCTAGTACCCTGATGGCTACCACCACCATCAATGATATTATGAAAAATGAAGACTTGTACGTTCTTAGATCACGTAAATAAAAACTGATGCAGTGTTTGCCGATACGTACAATCCTGGAGTCTTCAAGTCACGAGTGAATAGGTACCTTCTAGGCTTACATGCTACATCCTAAACAACGTCATCACTTAACATCGAGTGAGACAGTTGTTCAAATGCAAGCTTATAAAAAGTTTTCAAAAAATACCACTGCAGGCAACACAGAGTGGTAAACTTTACAAGAGATATTTGTGCATTTTGTGAAAGCACAGTAATATTTCTACCTAAATACAAAAATCTGTAATATAATTCTAAATCTATAAATGATCTAAAGAAGCTACGTCTATTTTTAAACTGTATGTTTTCCAATATATTACGTAGAAATAGATTTGCTTTGTGGTGTTTTTGGGTCACCAAACATCTGTTATGCTGGTCACGGAGAGGAGAGAGAATGGTGTGCGGCCGGATACACGGTACTCTCGTAAAAGTGTGTGCATTTTCACAGGGTCTGCATTTATAGACAATGAATAATAATATAATGAGTATTGTGTATGATATCACCTTACGTAGAAAATTTACGCGTATTATATAAAAAGGTAAGGACGATACAATGCAGTCTTATCTCTCTCTTGCGTAAATGGAGTGGTAGGAGGCGTGTACGTGCCCCGTTGAAGATATGGGTCGTAATTGGTTTTTAAACTAGCGAAACCAAACCGTTATGCGTTTGAACAACTATAAATTTTTCAACAACTTTTTAAACTTAACATCGTGCAAGCTAATAAGAGCATAAGGCCGCATTCAATACGATTATTGTCGCCTATCGCCAACGTCACAGCCACGCAACCCAACGCAATCGTCTCTGTCTCTCTACAAACGAGCTATATTCATCTCAGGTTTTTCACGGCGGTAATGGCGGGTATGGTATTGTTGAACACTGTGAAAAGCAGATAGTATTTTATCGCTTGAAAACAAGCGATCGGTCTGAAAATTCACGTCTTGCAACGCATTGCTGTCGTAATTTTCGTAATTGCCATTAAGTATTAATTTTTTAATGTAAGAATGTAAAATTTGTACAATTTATAATATACCTAAGTATGAAATATAATTCTTACAGACCACTATTGAATGCTCAAACTGGGCAGGCTGTTGAAACCATTTTAAATTTTAACATGAATGTTATATTATCACACAGTTGTTCAATGAATTCTGATTTCTGATTATAATTAAAAAAATCAAGCTGGAACGACGTGTGTTTTCTTCAGACATCATAGTAAGCTTTTTATTTTCAATTAGATAAGATTTACTAATCACGGAAACCTTCCCATGGATTCTTGATCAGTTCATCTAAATTCAGCGGGGTCCCTCCCTAAATAAAACAAACATATAAATAACGTACACTGAATTACTTGATTTAATACGGTTATTTCAGTAATAAAGTCGCGGCGCTTAAACTAATGCAGACGCATAAACAAAACAATTTCAAGGTTTACATAGAAAGTGTTTGTGAATTCCTAACTATTTCCTCAAGGAAGCCTTGCCGCTGCAATATTGTTTAGTAACACGCAACTTCTTTAAGTGTTCCCATTTGCTACCGAACTGTACTTTTAATAAACAATTTTATTAAGCCTGAAGGTTTAACTGTCGGAATGTGTTTAAATAAATTATAAAGAGGCTATTTATAAGCAGATATTATATAAATATAACTTAATAACTAATAATCAATGCAAAAAAACAGACAAAAATATAATTATAAATAAAAGTCGCCATTTGAATTACTTATCTTAATTATTAATAATGCTATCCTATTTGTTAATATTATATTTTTTAATATTTATAACAAGTAAATGCATGTATGTCTGTACGTGATCTTACCAAATGCCTCAAACGAAAAACCAGCGTTTGTAACAGGCGACATAATATTGAGGTGTGACAAATTTGTGACAGTTTCTATTAATCCTTTTTTTATAACTATAATAATGAATCATATCACAAATAAGCAAATTCTATTTCTATGTTGGTTTGAGCGATATATCACTTTATATACAAAGGTATTGTTCACTCTTTGTTGTCTCTTCCAGATTATGTAGAATTAAAAGCAGCCAATATTATTAAAGCCGCTTCCAACCAGTGCTTTTGGAAATCAATGAGGGAGGCATATGTCCAGCAGTGGACGTCCTATGGCTGAGATGATGATGGTGATGAATATGATTAATAAACTATTAGCGCCCCGTGGTTTCACTCGCGTGGATTACGGTTTACCCGCTACCTCAATTATGGGAACTATACTTTTTCCTGGATAAAAGTAACGTATGTGTTATTTCAGGGTCTAACCTATCTCCTTTCAAAATTTCATCGATATTGGTACAACCATTTAAGCTTCAAAGAGTAACACAAATTTTTGAATTATTTGCTTAACCCATGGGACCAGCAATTATTTTTGGGATGAAAAGTAGCCTATGTTATTCTAGAGTCGAAACTATCTCCATGTAGGTATCATAGGTATCAAATTTCATCGAAATCAGTGCAGCTGTTTGAGCGTAAAGGAGAAACAAACATACACACTTACAATGCACTTATAATATTAGTGGGATTAGTCTATAAGATTCAGCGAGTACTAAATATTATTATCAGTTTGAATGATAAAGATTTTTAATTTATATCTAATGAGCGTACACTTATATTTTAAATGTGATATTTGCTAAATTTGATATGAACACGATGTTTTAAAGCCATTATAAAAAAAATAAAGTTTGAATTATTCATACGTTGCTATGAGACCCTCTGGATTTAGAAGAAAAGTTGTAAGGAGTTGGCGCAATATAAACGAATTAGAAAAAATAACACCTAATTGTGTTGAATCAGAATTAGAATAACAATATACTTAATGAACTTGATAGAAAAAAAAAACTTGATATACAAAGTTGTTTCCATGTGTTTTTAGGGTTCCGTAACTCAAAATGAAAAAAAAAGTTTAATACTAAGTTTTACTTTAACTTAACTAGATAAGAACTAATTTATTTCATCCATTTTAAGCTAGTTTGAATAATACGAGTAAAATTACTGTCGTTATAATGTATGCTTTTAGTAAACAACGTTTGCACTGAACACGGCTGGCTGTGGGATAAAGGTAGTGCCCCAATATAAATGTCTATGAAAATTCTATGAGAAATGTAAAGTGTATGTGTTACTTCGGTATTGTGTCCGTGGGTTATACTGTCGCAGTAAAGGGGAAGAGTCGCCGAGCTGAAGCACGTTTTACGTTGCTACAAAGTAAGGAGTGAGCTTATTTGTTCTTCATAGAGCTGGAGTGATGTTATTTTAGAGATGGAAAATATCGAACGTCTTGAATCATCTATATGTACAATATTTTTAATATAGTACATAAAGTAAAAAGTAAAAGTAAAATAAAAAGAAATAAAAAAAATATTACCCTGTTTATGAAACACGAGCTACGCCCCGCGGTGCTACTCGCGGTTTAATGGTACGTGGTGTTGACGATTTTTGTGTCTTGCTATCATCCCACGAGAACAATCTTGGCAACCACCCATAGTCCTACCAACCCCTCGGTTATAAGGACCGAAACTGAGGACACTATGGCGCCCTTCATATTTTCTGAATTAAATTTGCCTATGTGTTTTTCCAGGTTATAATCGATCTTCATTCCAAATTTCGTTCAAATCCGTTCATCCGTTTCAGCAAGCGCTTATTTTATTTATTTTCATCTGCTGCTTACTTAAAAACTGCTGACGTTTAAAGTCTATTGTGATTATATCTATTATCACATCGTCACAGACAATCAAGTGATATAGTAGTCAAACGCTAAATGTATGTGTAAAGTATATATAATTCACGATTTTTTTCTTTATATTTTTTATTAAGTAGACAGGGGTATATGTAATTTCGATAGGACGCTAGGTGCCTAATAATACGGTCTAACTCAAACACTACTAAGGATATTATGGCAACGTTTACAAAGCTGTGAAGCATAATATATAGGATGCAAAAAAATAATTCTGACTAGAGCTGAATTATATGCTATAATTCATTGAAGTACAGCGATGTGAGCCTGGGAGGTTAGAAAGCAAATTTTCAGAACTTTGAATAAAAACCTTCCGTAATTAAATGATTAATTGTAATAAAAATACTACAATTTTTCATGCAATAGTTTATCATCATCATCATCTGAGCCATGTGACGTCCGCTGCTAGACATAAGCCTCCCCCATTGATTTGCACAAGGACCGGTTGGAAGCGGCCCGCATCGAGCTCTTTCCTGCGATCTTAGTCAGGTCGTCTGTCCACGCCATGCCATAGTTAGTACGTTATAAAATAAAATAAACTCTAAGATAAGACAAGTCCAATTTTCAGTCTTGCCCCGTCTCAACCCTACCGAGCAGTGTTATTAAACCCCTAAGGTTGTTATCCAACATTGTAAGATTTCGAGGCAAGTTCTCTGCAATTGTCTGTTGTTACCTGTTTCTACAAATTCCGAGGTCAAATTCTCAAATATTACGTTATGATCTTTAAACTTGTGCTATTATTTATAAACCAAATTGATTAAATTGAAAAAAACACTCAATTGTTCGCGATTCGAGTTGGAATCGAGTAATAGGTATTGATTTTTGTTAACTACAAGAAAAATTGAATTGAAGCAATAGAAGCGGCGAAAATAAACTAACCTTGGTAGTGGTTACATATTTGAACTGTTTGGGGGCGAGACATTGGGCCCGTGGGGTCCGGGAGCTCATCGGATTTCCCAAAACTTATCAGAGCGTTTGATCGATGCGACGCGAGACCAAAATGCTGGCACATATTTGGCTCAACGGGTCAGCATCGCAAATGAACGTGGGCTAGTGCATTTAAGTCGCTATTATTATCATCAGGTGAGATAGTAGTCAAACGCTTGCCTATTCCCAATAAAAAAAGAAACAGTAATCATGGCCGCTCTCAAATGTGAAACTTCGGAAGTCCTAATCGGAAGACCCTATAAATTCACCGAATGAGGTCATGGATACTCATCTATCTTTGAATTAAGTTACTTTATTTAGAATAGTGAACATACGATTGAAAAATTACTGAAAAAGGTGTAATTAAACAGAGCTCTTGAAAGATTATTATCGTGTCGAAAACCACGCCATGATTTAGCTGTCTGGAGCGGTTAAGTTACTAATACGATTAATTTGAGGCAATAAATTCAACTTGTCTTACACCAAGTATAGTGCTATGGAACAAACTCCTTTCGAAATTTAAACATAGCTATGTATATAATCCTGTAATCAATAAAGACTGTGATATTTAAATCAACTTGTGTTTTGTCTTGGAACTAGTGTATTCTAAATCTAATCTCTAAATAATCTCACAGTAGGTGGGGTCACACTGTTTTTCTCTTCCACTCTATTATATCGTTAATCATTTCAGTGCTTACACCTTTCATAAACATATGTATCATTCTTCACGCAGTCCATCCATACCTTCTTCGTCTTTTGACGTGACAACGTCTTATAAATTGGTTTGCCGGGTGACACTTCAAGAAACTGCGTTACGCTCCGCTCACGTTATGCGCTCACAATGAGAGCGAGTGAGAGGCACGCGTCCCTTCCACTCGGGCATGGTTAGCCCGCCTAAGAGCGAGAGAGACAGACATAAAAAGTGAAAGGCACTCAAAGTCGTTGTCACGTAAAACTTTCGCCCGTATACCGACTTTACAGGCAACCAATTTTTTTTCTCTACCTATATAACCATCCACATTCATGTGAAGTTCTCTTTTCGTTAATACTCCCGCGTGACATGCCCATTCCAAGCCAATTTATTCCCTCTCAACTTATCATTCACTGGTGCTACTTTCAAGCTTCCTCTGAAATTATGAAGTAAATTATTACTAGACTTCTTAATTTATTTGTATTGTATAATAAACAACTTCAAATCCTAAACTTTAGAGTCTAAAGTAATGTGAGCGAATTTAACTTTAGTACTAAAAACTTTTATTTCATTGCAAAATACAGTTTATATTGAATCACTTTACTTATTTGTAAATCTTTAGAAGTGCCATTTCGTCCTAAACTCATTTACAAAGTAAATTAGAAAGCGATGCTAAAATGTTTGCAAATGCAAATCGTTACGGTGTCGCTGTAAATTGCGACGTGCCTTTCAAAAGACTTGAGTGATATCATAGATCATTATACCCTGAGCGATAGCTACATTTAACTTTATATAGCTACTAGCTGCGCCCCGCGCAGTGCTACCCGCTGTTTTAAGGACTAGCATATGCACATTTGTGCTCGTAGCCATTAATACGAGGGTCTAAATAGAAAAAAAAAAACCGGACAAGTGCGAGTCGGACTCGCCCACCGAGGGTTCCGAACAAATATGTTCATGTTACCAAAGTACATTATTATTATCAAACGAATGATTTTTATTTACTTATATATAAAGGTATTTTGTAAAATTTTATTGTCATAAATCAAAAACTATGTATTATAAAAATCTGTTTAAGCTTTTCATACAATGTGACCCACACGACACGGTTAACTATATTCAAAATTGACCGCCGTTCCATGCATGAAGATCCTGTTTTTTTATGATTTAATTACAAAGGCATAGTTTTCAGATTTTTCCATAAAGTGGTAATATAGATTTTGATTTCTTTGAGAGTGTCGAAATATACGTTTTTTTTATGCTAAGGCATAAACGGTCGTATATTTTTTTTTTTACTTAGTAGTTTGATTTTTTCACAGCTTCAAGAGACTGTGGACTCATGTATATTCTTTTAATTTTAAAACTCGATACCACCACGTGTTCCCGTGATAAAGGTCTTGACAGACAGAAAGACGAACGGACGGACTACAAAGTGATTGATCCTATTAGGGTTCCTCTTGAGATACGGAACCCTAAAAATCTGCAATATCAGAGTACCTACCTATATTTAAAACTGTCATCGACCACTAAACTTATCTTTCGCAGCTACCAAAGTAAACTGCTTGCCGCTGTTGAGTGCCAAATACAATTTTCGATAGTTTTTTAATCGTGTGTACCCACCTTTTTACCTAATGTCATTGTGTGTATCACTATTCTAAATATAGCGAACTAATTCAAAGATTGATGCGTATCCACGACCTCATTCAATGAATGTAAAGGGTCTTCCATTAAGGACTTCCAAACTTTCACGATTGATAGCAGCCATTTTGTTGAAGGTATGTTCTCAAATTGGCTTTCATTGGTTTAGTCCGTTTGAAATGTCTCCAAAATACATATGGCTATAGCTATAGATTTGTACATGCAAATGATAAAATTGTTAGATTATTAGAACGACGTTGGCCGCTGCATGCCATCAAAGAATGCTCATCAATATTGAAAAATAGAAACCTGTCATTAACAACTTTTTACCTAAAGTCACACATGCATGCACTGACGGTAGCCGATTTCGATGAAATTTGGTATGGAGATAGTTTATAGATCCCGGATTAACGCATAGGCTACTTTTCAACCAGCAAAAAATTCAAACATTTCTGTTACTCCTTCATGCTCAAACGGCTGCACCGATTTCGATGAAATTTAGTATGGAGATAGTTTAGACCCTAGATTAAGATATAGGCTACTTTTCATCTCGAAAATAATTGCTGTTCCCGCGGGATAAGCAAAGAATTCAAAAACCTCTGTTGCTCTTTCATGCTCGAACGGCTGTACCAATTTCGATGAAATTTGGAAAAAAGAAAAAAAGGGGTGCTACATATTGCTAAACAAATAATCCACGCGAGTTGCTCGTTGTCACGTAGTGAATTCGAATCAATCTCCGCTCTCGGATCCCATTAGAGGCAATGGGGCTTTGACCGCATCAATTAATAGCTAATGAATATAATTTAATACATGTGTATAATCAACATAGCAAGGTTTTATTGGTTGTATCTATTACAACATACCAAACATAATTGCAACGTTCAAAAATGTAATAGTTTTTAACCGAATAACAAAAAGGAGCTATTTTTTTTAAATGTTATTTGTTGATTAAGATTCCATGGTCTGTGCAAATTGCTCTTGGCTAGTTACCCTCATTTCTGTATTCGGAGCTGTAGGTTTCATATCCAAAACCTGGAAAAATATACGTTGAGAGGTTATGTCGGATACATAGGATCCTACAATTTTAAAATAACTTTTGTTAGTTTAGTCTTATTTTTACTACTCCTGTCATGAGTTAAAAAAAAAAACGGAATATGAAAATTCGAACTAAGCTACAGATTTACAAGAATCAATTCACACTGGTAGTATATATTCTCCTGTGTCTATAAACAAATTTATATAATTATACAATCCCCGTTATTTGACGAATAAATTAAATTAGAAATTAATAATTACACATGATTTATATACGATTTATGTGGAAAATCAAAACACACAATGGTAACATTATTCTCAAATAGCATTCAGGCTTACAAGCGGTTAACCGCGTGCAGCCAACCGTTGCTAACAGAAACCACTATGTCTAAAGCATTCAAAATCAAATAGCGGGATGTCAAGATGTGATTGCAATTTGATTTTCTCATTTGAAATTAGAGACAATTCATACATCGTTCATTGTTCATACATTATATTACAGCTCTTCTATGACAGCAGGCTCGAAATGTTACTTTTTTTATTACTATATAACTTTAGCTGGACCAAGGAGGTTGCAATGCAGTTTTTCTAAATATAGTCTGTGGACGCGGCGCAACACGCATGCTCGACCAGAAAATGGATTTTGGCGCTAAACGGTTACAAATAAATGCAAACATATGCTGTAAAATTACGTAAAATTAATTTTCTATTTTATGAGATTAGATAAAATAGTGTATGAAACTGCACATAATTTACTACTTAATGATACAGTTTCATAAACTACTATTCCGATGCACACAGTGTCCACTATCGATAGAATAATCATTAAAAATATTATAGTACGGCCCCTATAATATTTTTAAACACGAAGTACGAAAAGTTTTGTACAATTGTCACAACGAACAATGAAAACGTGGTTGTGAAATTATTTTCTCATCGCACGCTGTGGATAGCGTGAAATTGAAATTTCAACGAAATTTATAACACCATTTATAGAGACTGACATTGAGCGAAAAAATTCCAGAAACGTACTTCACTAAATTATATGTGTAAGATTATAACTTTAAGACGCCGCAAGCATGTTTTTGTAGTAGAACTATATGTATAGGCTACCAATAGATAGTGGATTGCTCAAATGTTATTGTAGTAGCTGCAGTATTGTAATTAGTTATTAGTGTTTTATTTTAATAAAGTAGAACTAATATTGATATAATGTTACTTATAACGTGAGTGGATCGATGAACTGTATATGAAAAAAAAACAGTTCTTACTAAATTTAAATTTAAAAAATATTTTCTGTCATGCCTCAGGTCACCAAGGAGATTGCATGGCATAGTTCATTTTCGACTTCGGGATCCCATATAAAAACAAGAAAAGCGAATATATTGAAACGCTGTTAAAATTAAACTTTAATTCGTCTAACATTGGCTGCTGATTTCCCTAGGCTGAATTCTAAACCCGTGAATTGCGCAGTAGATTGTTAAAGTCCCCCGGGAGCATCGCATCAGCTTTATGTTTTAGAAATAATTTGATGTATTTGTAATTTTATGTTATTCTCCAATGATATTATATGTTTATATGAGGTAGATGTCGCACAAGCGCGCGGAAACTGAGGCGCAAAAATTAAGTCAATTGTAGTAATTTTCATTATGAAGCGTATTTCAAGCGCAAGTCTAAACATATAGCTATCCCTTTCTATATTACTTGTAACGTATTATCTGTCGCAGCAAGCATGTTTATGTCGTAAAGGAACAAAATCTGAGCACCGCGCAGTATGAATATATGTCATCTTTAGTAAAACATCATTGTTATTATCACTATCGAGGACCTAAACCTCTGAATCATGCATTATTAATACAAACCATCCTTTTTTCTTCAAAATGTATATATTTCTGACACTGAAATGACACAAATAAACAAGAAAACATCAAAAACATTTAAATATAGAAAATAATAGCTAGCTTAAGAGCAAAACATAAAAAATAATATAAAAAAAATTGAATCGACTTCAACACTCAAAAGTGTGAAATAACTGTCGATGTCGGTTCCATGATAGTTCAAAAGCAACTATACGAAGTCGGTACCATGAGCACAATATGTTATACATATTGTGATCATGGTACCAACTTCGACTAGTTATTTCACATTTTTTGGGTATTTTTTTACATTCTTTTTTTAGCGAGTTGCTACTCACGGGATCAATTGTCATTGTGTGTTCTCCGATGTCTTCAACCGCGGCAATTATATCGTCGAGATACGCGCAGCACTTTTCTGTTATTAGAGTATAACTCATAAACCGCTTGTCCGATTTTGATGAAATTTAAATGGGACCACCACGAAAGTATGCTCTATCTAACAAAAAAGAATAATAAAAATCGGTTCATAAACGACGAAGTTATCTGCGAACACACATAAAAAAAAAGTATGTACGGTTGAATGGAGTAACCTCCTTTTTTTAAGTCGGTTAAAAATACATTTTATTGTTACGGCTCGCAGGCACATTTCACTAAACAAATTTAAACACATAAGATTAATATGCTCTCCTAATTGTGACACCTGCGGCATCAATGAAGATGCCCATCACCTTTTGGTGGAATGTGCTCGAAGCTTGCCGGTGAGAATACAAATGCTGAAACAGTATAATGTAATAAATATAGATGCTGTGGGGTCTCTACAGAACGTATTAGCTGACTGATCGAGTGGGGTGGCTAAGACTCTCTGTAGATTGATTAATAAATTCACTATAAGTTACTGTGACATAAATGTGGCCTTTTACGGGACTGGCAAAGTGGCAAAGCGACTCAAAGTCTGTAAAAAAAATAGATTTAAAAAAACACCACAGTTGTACGTTAGTATTAGTACTAACTTTGGTAGTGATCTGTTGCTCTAACACAAGTTGTGCTAAAAATATAGTTTTTCTACAGTTAAGACAAGGTTCAATTTGTATGACACGAATTACAACAATCAGATCATATAATTGAATAAATAGAAAAACCCAAATAATATTTATTCATCTCAGTGATTTTTTTATAAGATTTATTGTGCCATAACATAATATATATGAAGCACTTGACATATTTCTTTGCCTTTCGTAATTTGAGGATACGCTTTTTGTGCACATAGCATGATACGGCAGCACTCACGAAAGTTCATTTGTCATTTGGCATAAGTAAACCTCGCTTTAGTACGCCGACGTCGCACCTTCACTGAAACTCATACAGACACATGACTTGTTTGATCCGATTTAGTGGAATGATCCAGTTACATTATTTTTTAAATTATTATATATTAACATTCACACAAGGTCTTCTGGTCCCAAATTAGGCAGAGCCTGTGCTATGGTAACCTGATGATTGATATATATACTTATATACATATACACACCCAGACGCAGGTCTACCAGACATGTTAGGGTTAGGAAGTACTTGCCAAGTGATAGCTAAAATCAACATCACAAAATTTCCATTATTTTTTAGATAAAACTATATGAAAACGGATGTTCCAGCAGCTTGCCACTAGCTCAATGCAAATACACCTGCTCAAACCACTCCTATTCATTACAAGCGTGCGTGCGTGCGCATAATTTAGCTAACAATATGTGGAACCTTGTTGAAAAAGAGCCGCAAAGGGCTGTTGATATTACATTCAGCTACAAGATACAACGATGTCTCATAAGTCATTTTACGCAAATAGTTTAGTGTCAATTCGCAACGTCACTGACTTTCATGTGGCATAGTCATAAAAATCTGAGCCTACAAGTAAGTGATAAAAAAACCAGATAATATAGTCACAATACAACAAGGGGTTTTCTGAGGAGCTTAACCTTATTCCGGCATCACGGTGTTACCACCGCACTAGCCGACACCGTTTGAAAGCTCATCCACACATAATTGATTCATGGGAGTCACATATTGTGCGATTCTACCGATAGTTTTTAACATATACCTCCAAAATGTGAGACGAGCTTCCTCCCTCGGTGTTAGTAGCTACAATGTGGGATTTTTTAAGAGAAAATTTAACAGAGTCTTGAAATTTTTTTCAAGTCTTGAAATTTTTTTCAAGACTCTGTTAAATTTCCTTTTCAAACAATTTCTTTTTCTCAGTAATGCCCCCAGTATTACAGATCCATAGGCGCCGGTGATCGCTTAACATCAGGAGGCCCGTCTGCTTGTTAGCCACCTATTACAAAAACAAAATGGAAACACAAACAAAACGAATGTCAATTTTAAGATAGCAAAGAACCAACTGTGTGTTATCGTAAACATAACAAAGAGTCCTGATCTCACTCAAGGCTTTAAGTACTCTTGTTTAGTAGAAAGAAAGAAAGAAAGAATTACATACTTTTTTACGATTATTATAAAAAATTAGTACACAAAAGATAATATATTACTATCCTTATACGGACACATTTTACTTGACATAAGAAAAGAAAGTAGGTACAATGTAATAATCGCAAATCGGCCCCAGCTCAGCATGCTACTGGTTGTGAAGCCAGTGCTGGTCTTCCGCTGGAGCCGGTTTGTGTAAAACACAGAACAAATTTTAATTTCGACAGCAGTAGCTTACAATATAAACAAAAACAATATTATAATACCATTTAGAGCATAATGATACTAATATGCAATATAATGTAAAATAAAAAAGGAAAAATAAGTGTAGGTAGGTATATATATTTAAAAAAAAAAAAATTTCACGGATCGACAAACAGTTTCACAATATACTTATAAATAAAATTTAATTAATAATAGGACAATTGTGGGACGAACATCGTCGACCACAGGTGACTATATAGTATATGGAGTTAAGGTGATATATGACAAAGTAAGTTTAAGCTAATACAAGTTAACATTAATTGTTACAAGTTACGATAGACAAGACAAGCTATACAAAGAAAAATACAAATATCAGAACCAAACATAAGACAAGTACATACGTTGCAAAAAAAAGGAATAGGAAATTTAAAAAAGGGATACAGAGGAGAGAGAGAGAGAGAAATTTGATTGATTATATATCAATCAAATATTGATAGGAATTTGATTTTTATATGAAATCTAATATTGTTATAAGAAGGATTTAATTTTAACTCTACTCTTATTCTACATTTCACAGAGATACAAATTGACAATTATTTTACGAAAACAAGTAGGCACTAATTACGTACGTCGGCCCAGAGGGATGCTTTTAAAAAACTTTTTTTTAATTTACATACGTTTAATTAAAGAAAAATTACAATTATAATTTAAAACGTGAGACTTGTTCGAAGTAGGAAGCAAGAATGTCTTTAAAACTAAAATATTCCATCCACGCGGTGTCCGATTGACGTCAATCGTCAAGTGCTGACACTGCGCCTCGTGCCCGCTGGGTCGGGTATCGAGGTCGATGCATGCGCAGCAGTTTACTTGCATTTGCCTTGCGTAACACACTTATTAACAGAAATTAAACAAAATAAAAGAAAGGCGAGGCAATGTGCATCCATAATACAACATTTCCCATATATAGCGCCAGAAGCGTATGTCATGCTTCTGGTGTTCCTGTTGTTTTTGGTGAAAGTATTTTTTTTTTTATATTAGCTCGAAAAATGGTAATATTTTGAGCATTCCTTATTAGAGGTGGAATGTTATTCCAACATTTGGACGAGGCGTAGCGGAAACTACCCCTAGTGGCACAGAGTAGATAAAAACTAACGTTGTAAGTTGTTTTACTGTGCTAAACTACGAAATTGTTGTTATTTCACGTATAATCTGTGATAGTGGGTTTGAAGAGATGTGTTGATTTTTGTTATGTAAATAAGGTTTATTTCAATAAAAGAAGCCATTTTGCTGTTTAATGAGAAAATAATTGCGGAATCCAAACTGATTTTCAAACATTAATAATCATCGTAAATTATATTGTTTTGTGAACGGGATATATATGGAATTTGACGATACTCACAATTGAATATAAAAAACAATGATTGCGGATAATGAAACATTTTATTAATTACGAATTATTAACGAGAAGACTGCTGTGACAGTCTTCTGAAAACGTCGAAACGTCGAGGTAAATAAATTGCTAAATGTTTTTCTCGCGATCAAGCCCTGATCAATTTACTAACTATGTGTTCGAATCGCGAGTCTTAAAATTACAATTCCCAAATGTATACCCATGAGTGCCGTAAGAATCGGCTAAGGGATCACGTACACGGGTGGGCAAACAACAAAGCCGCCTGAAAAGCGTGGCTTGTATTGGCAATCCCCCCTATGACAATACAAAATAAGACCAGGCCCCGAGTCCCCGGCAGCTCCGCTAATGCTGGCTCCGGTAGCGGCCAGTGGGGCTGGATGCGGGCTGCTTCCATCCGGTCCTTGTAGAAATCAATAGGGGAGGCTTATGTTCAGCGGTGGACGTCTTATGGCTGAAATGATGATGAGACTCAGTGTTCATATGAAATTAAGTTATGAAGAGAAAAAAATACTCTCATGCGGATTTGAAGCCCGCGTCGCGCCATTATATATGTATCAAAATGTCACTTACTTAAATCGCTTGGCTTTTTCCCGTGCACATTGTTTTTCATATCCCTCGCAGATGATACTTTTTAAGTTACTAGATAACCTACGTGATTTGATATACACTCAGTGAAGTGAATGCTACATTTTCTGATCAACAGATGTATAGATTTTTTTTGTTTTCCCTACCTTCAAGGCATGATGGCGTCGCGCTTCTTGCGCATCTGCCAGTATCCAGTTGTATAGTAACGTCGTGAAAGCATACGAAACTAACTGACACTTACTTTACCTGTGTTTTTCCTAACACGTTCAGTACATCAACACTTATTCCAGATTTTGCCTGGCATGTTGCTGTAATACTAGTACAACAGAAAAATTGGCCCATTGCCACAATATGAAGTCGATACACTAATCATTTTAGTCAGAAGAAATGTCCCACTTCCTTTCTTTATACTTAAACGCCCTCTAAGCCAAAAATAATGGCATTCTTACTAAGCACATAACTCGAGCCATATGTAGCACTTTACGACTATACTAGAGCAGCTCTACATTACAGTTCTACTCTACTCTACAATATTCAAATCACTGCTCTCAGGAGTCTCTACAGTTCTGAAATTATGAAGCAGGATTTCTACCCGGATTTCTTGGCTCGTATTTTCTTGCCCCATATAGAACGTTTGGTATTCTACATACACCAAAAGAAGTTTAGAGTGATACACTTTTATACCAACCTTATTGCTATGCCTTACAGATTTCGTTAATTGTCTATGGGCAAAAAAGCTTAAATTTCGAAACGGGGCATTCGATTGTGAAATATACGGCCGTGGTGGTACCGGCCTAGAATAGTACTCCCCCATCTCTTCCCGTGGGTGCCGTAAGAGTCGGCTAAGGGATAACTTACCAGGAGGTGGGCAGCAGCGCCTTCTGAGGATCGGAAATCATACTGCGCTCGCCAACCCGCGTGCCAAGCGTGGCGAGTATTGGCAAATCCCCCCTATATGGGGGAGGCATACGTCCAGCAGTGGACGCACATGGCTGAGAAAAGAAAAAGAAAAAAGAATACAAATCTATAATAATAATATTTTAAATAATCGACAGTCATTATCAAAGAGTTTTTGGTTCATCGCATTGATGTCATGGAAGATGCCAGTGGAGTGCTAGTATGGCGTAGTTGGCAATGCGACAAGGACGCTAATCTGTAGTCTGGGATTCAGTTCCCACAAGTAGCCGAATTTCTTACTGCACTGTGTGGAATAACGAAAACCGGCATTCTCGCTGGTTTCTATTCAATATAACTCACGAATCAATCATGGTAGCGCGGTGATTCGTGGATTTATAGAGTTTATTTAGACCAGTCGATTTAAACAATAATAAATGTAATGTAGCAAACCGACTAGGACTCACGGGGTAAACGCTGGAAAATTACTCTCCGACCAGTTTCGAACTTATTTGCAGTTCTTCATCTGGGAGTTATGATCGTGCCAGGCGGCGCGAGCCTCAGCACGAAAGTTTTTTTTTTTTTCACGTTTTCAGACTCAAATAATAAATGTGTCGTGGATGATGTTTGTTTTTAAAAATCACCAATAAGTGTAAGAAATTAAATAAAAAAAACAATATGTCTGCCTCAGCCCGTGCAAGGGCCAGCCAGAAATTTAAAACACGGCTATCCTCGGAAAGATGTTATGAGCACGCACAGGTACCCCAATATCCCAATGTCAATGAGTTTCGGGAGCGTCTCAAAGCTGTAGAGGCACGGTCAGTAAACGAAGGCGCTTTTTTTTCATCAATGAATTAGTAAATAAAATTTAATTTCGTTTAACCAGAATTAACTTTCACTAACTGTTTTCAGAAGTAGTATTTTTGAAATTTATTACTGAAGACTTTTAACAAAATAAGCTGGTAAGACTTGAAATTCTATTTAGGAAATGATTAGGCCTCTTTCAAAGCGTTTTTTACACTCACTTGACTGCACTAAACTACACAATGCAAGATAACATCTAAGACACAAATGTGGTGTCTATGATCGTTACAAAATGTTTGCTTGTCCCGTGTTGACTGGAATACAGAGCTTGTGATAATAAGTCAGTTCGATAATTGGTGAGGCGTGACTAGCGTCGGATCCAAATTCAATTTTGTAAACAAAACCCCGATCATAACGCCCGTTATATGTCGTTGTGCGACCTTGAGCTTGTTCACGAAGTTTAGTTAGGTCATGATCACAGTGATTAACGACCTCGTTGTGGCACAAAGTTATTGCAATTTGTGACGTTTTTTAAATACAGTTTGTATTTTGTATTCTGTTCTCAGATAAATGAACCGGATACTCAAAGATTCTGTTACATTTTTGAAATCTGTTTTGTGTTCTGCTTTTTGTATTTAAAAGACACATTATTCTCATGTAATTGAAACGATTGTCAAAATTGATTTTATTTTCATCGAAAAATTAAAAACAGAACTTAAATGACAATCTTTATAGACAATATATCGAAATAAATTTAAAAAGTTAACAACATTTCGATACAACTCTTTTATAACAACTGTATCGAAATGTTAACTTTTTTACCAAAGATACAACTTCAGCTAGACCAAGGAGGTTGCAATGCAGTTTTTCTACGCATAGTATGTGGACGCCGCGCAACACGCATGCGCGACTAGCAAATGGATTTTGGTGCTAAATGTTTGCAAATACATGCAAACATATGCTGTGATTTTTCATAAATTTCATTTTAATGAGACTAGATATAGTAGTGTATGAAACTGCACATAACTTAGTCTTAAAACACGAGTGTAAGTTATCGAGTTAAAAACGAGCCACGGGCGAGTTTTTTTATACCATTACACGAGTTATGTCTCCCATTTTTTATAATCAAAATGTTTGAACATCTAATATTTTGAATTTCCGTTTTTCTTGCTACAACAGTTATTTTTTTTTATTTTTCCTGTTTGTTCAGATTGGTGGCCTCGTTTGGCCCTGCTGTAATTTGCGAGCTTGGCTTGTCTTCCGGTTACGTCCGAATTACAGAACACATGCCTTTTGGGGTAGGAGAGTGAAAAGTGATATTTTTTAATTTAAAATGATGTCGTTTTAAGCCTAAATTTGGTTCTTGTACTTTTAAAGTATGTTAATTTTAAACTCAAAACTATAAACAAAATTTAATTAACATGTAACTCACATGTAATTTTTCAACGTAACTATTTTCTTGGCGACTGATAATATCATATCTATTGTAGTAAAAATAACCCTGTCGCTGCTGTTTTACTCTTCCGTTCCGGCAAACTTAATTATGGAATGTCTCAGTAGGAAATGCCATTAGCGGCCGTCCGTCAAACGTGAGATTTCTAATAACGCTGTTTGATTAGTTGTTCGGTTATCATCCCATATGACATCTTAACGAAAACTAAAAATACTCTTCGTCAACTAAAATACACAAAATTTTCGTCACGCAACACCTACATGAGGTCACCTAGATTTTTATGCTCTCCGTTTATTAATTTTGATTATTTCCTTATCATTATAAAAAGGTCAAACATTTGTGTGTATGAACATGTCTGTTTGACCTGTGTCTGGGTGTGTATATAAGTATATAATATCAGTCATCAGGTTACCATAGTACAGGCTCTGCCTAGTTTGGAACCTGAAGACCTTGTGTGAATGTTAATAAATAAAAAAAATAAAAAAATATATATTCTTTTAATATTCGATAAACTGAGCGGTTCAAAACATAAAACAGAACAAACCACGATAAATCTAATAGAAGTCGTATTCGTGGATAATGGCCCGTGTTATTCAATAATGTTTCGCGTTATACAATTTTCGTGAACGGAAAAAGGAAATAATGTTTACAAATGGCGGTATTCTTGGAATTGAAATGAATGCAAGATTACGGTTAGGATAAAGGCTTAGAACTTGTATGTTGTATCTACTTTAAAAAAAAATAATTAAAATCGGGTGTCTCTCCCTTCACTTGTGGGAAAAAAACATGATGTTCAAGTCAATTGATTGCCGTCAATTGTCAATTGGATGGAAACCGCAAATCAAATGAAGCGACCACATGCTCAAGCTTTCGGTGACGGTCAAAGTTGTGATGAAAAACACAATAGTTGACTCCCTTGTATATCTTCTTCTTCTTCTCTCAGCCATAAGACGTCCACTGCTGGACATATGCCTCCCCATATTACATACAATTCCCTTGTATATAGTATCAGCCTAACTACCAATCAAAAGGCCCAAATCTATAGCTTTATCTAATGTGTATTATATGAAAATGAAATTCATTTATTCTGAACAGAACTGCGCACAATAACATAAAAAATGAATAAGATGGTTAATGTAATTGAATATTGACTTACAAGGTATACTTAAATATATCAGTAGCACAATAACAATCGTGTGTCGGACTGCTGTCATATGCAGTACTGTCAGAAAAGATCAGAGCTCAGAATTATGCCGTTAATTAGTCCACGGCGCTGGTCAGCACTGACCCTTGGTGACACACGGACACGAAAAACAATTATACAAACAATATAACAAATTCTAGAGATACAGTTATACATGACAGTTACTATCTACTTATCCGACATAACATAACAACAGGGCTGCGTTCAGGAGCTGCTTCGGCCAAGCCATATCTTGCTCTGACAGCGGATATGCGGCGTTCACGAGCTCAATTAAAGCATTATTTGCTCCACCCAATATTTGATGACGACCGTTCACGTCAACCTGTCAGACCAAATTATGGTCGACTAGACCATAATCTTTCTACCTCTAGAATCGATCAAATCTTGATCGGCTGTCAAAAGTGACATATGCAGTAGTAACTATCACGTGATCTATGATCAATGTAAGTGACTTCTTCTTCTTCTGTCACATGCTATGGTGTAGCCGTTCGAGAGATATCAATCAAATATTGGTCGATCAGTATTTGGCCGAAGCCGCTCCTGAACGCAGCCCTGCTATACTAAGGGAATAATTAGGACCACGGCTTATTATATATCTAAGCACAAAAGCGCTTTGTTGAAAACGTGCTATAGTTTTACTTTAGTAGATTAACAAGTCCTAATCATAAGCCACTTCTGTCCGTTCTGCAATTTGATATAGCATTGTACGATCCGTGTTTTTCACAATTTTTCGTATCCCTGTAAAGAACTGTCCGGGAAGGGATACGCCGAAACGAAAAAAAAACAGCGCGACTTGTTTTCATTCGGTGAATCTACGATCTGCATACGCCAACTTTGAGTATCCAGCCTATCTACATACGCCAAGCATAACCCTTTCGACTTAAGTGTTATGTCCCGTAAGTTTTATTCATATTTGAAGATCTTGGCTCTGTCAGATAACACAATGTTGGTATACACAAAATAGTATAAACCAAACATTTATTCCTAAAATTTATTTTGTTTGTTCATTCCATACTAAAATAGATTAATCTCGTAGCGTTTATAAAAGTTGCCTTTCAGATTAGCTTATTTCTCTAAAACTTTTAAGTACCAAAGCGGTATAAGAGCTTTTAAAAATCATTTATTATTCTGCGGCAATTTAGATAACCCCACAACAGTTTTAAGTAAGTTTATTTTTAAATTCTGCTGTGAATTAATTGGATAAAATAAAAGTAAATCCTAACTATTTTATAAGCTAACAATTAAGCATATATATTTTTAACTAGCTGCGCCCCGCGGTTTTACCCGCGTTGTGATGAAAAACGGTGATGAACTATCATCACCGTTTTTCATCACAACACATGGATTAACACATAGGCTTAATTTCCTCATCAGTGCCGTCAATTGTCAATTGGATGGAAACCGCAAATCAAATGAAGCGACCACATGCTCAAGCTTTCGGTGACGGTCAAAGTTGTGATGAGGAAGATGAGGAAATTAAGCCTATGTGTTGTATCCAGGGTATAAGCTATCTCCATATCGAATTTAATCCAAATCCATCAAGCCGCTTAGGCGAGAAAGAGTAACAAACAGACATCCATACATACATATGGACTACCATCCTACACACAAACTTTCGCATTTATAATAATAGTAGGATAAAAAAAACGACTGTTTATTTTTTTGCCATTTGTCTCCTTAGATGAAACTTATCACTTTTCCTGTGTGATTCACAAGAGGAATTTTCGCGGCCTTTATAACCAATAATCATTGAGGCTATGAAAAATTAATAATATTATTTAAGTTCATAAGTCGAGTATTAAAATGCAAGACATCGAATGTCAAAGTTTTAGTAAGAGTATGAATCTATCAAAACAATTTTAAACAAAATTAGACTTAAGTATTTGATACTAATATTAAATGGAAATTTCTAATAGTTCCTTACAAATATAAAAGGTACTATTGTATTAAATATATAGATAAAAGAGCGATCATATAAACGTTCCTTTTATTCCTCTGAAGTGCAGAAGCTTAAAAAAGGCGCCGGGCGTCATAGCTTCTTTGTGCTACCTCAGAATATACCCTTCTTTTAATTAAACTTTCATTTACAAACCCGCTGTCTTAGACTAACAGCGGTTTTACCTCTAAAAATTGAACCCTAAAGTTAAACCTTACTTCTTGGGAATAAACATTCTTGTTGACAGAGAGCAAGCCAACATGAATGTTAGCTAGAGTCCGTAACTGGAGTCTAATAACTCCAGTTTACAAATAATTTCTCCTGGGATTAAAGAGGAAACTGAGGAAATTGGGCCTTGGACCCGTAATTCTGAAACATCTTATGTTTTCTGCTTTCTTTAACCAAAGATTTCGAGGAAAAGATGCTCCCATATGCGCTCATACATGCATACATTCACGCCTCTTTCTCGAAGGGGTAGGCAGAGACCACAGCCTTCCAAATGCTACGATCCCTACACACTTCTTTCGCTTCATCCACGCTCAACACCTTTCATTCAAGAGCGTCGGTTTAGAATGATCTTGCCCTAGCCCTTTCTTGTAACTTCCTAAAAAAGGAAGGACCAGGTAAAAAAATAATTAAATTTTAAATAAAACGAAATAATAATGAAAAAACTGCCGGCGGCAATCTAGGTTTAGGATTTTTATAATATCTTTATTAAATTTCATTTAAAAAACTAGACCTGAGAAAGAAAAAATAATGACACATTTTATTAAATTACTTACAACTAATTACAATACTACAGCTACAAAAACATTTGAGTAATCCACTAGCTATTGTCAGCCTATAGATAACTCAAATGCTCTAACCTGCTACCAGTTGGCAGCGTGCCCAGAATGCTAGCAGCATTGCCTCGTTGAATTGCAGTGCAGGGGGCCTACCACCAACTCTTATAGCAGTATTATTGTAATCTTACTTTGAATTTTCGTACCACAATGCCACATAAGCAATGTTACTTTAATGTTGTTTAGACTAAGCAGTTTTGTGACGTAAACCTCTATTTCGTTCACTCAAAGCGTACCATGAGCCAGCGCCAACGAAAGCGACAACGCTATATGAAAATATAATGTTGTCTCGCTTGCTCTTACAGAAGGAATGTTTCTTCGTTCATTCTACACGTCACTGAGCGATAATAAAACAATAATGTTTTAAGACGTTCATGGTACGAATCTGAGCATTATTACTTTAAGCTTGAAGTATGACGTTCTTGAAACATGATGGTTTTGTAAAAGTTGATGGTACGGCCCCTGATCCGTTGAGCCAAATATGTCCGGCATTTTGGTCGATCAAACGCTCTGATAAGTGTTGGAAAATCTGATTAGTTTCCGGTTATTCATATTATTAATTACATTATAACATTATCTAACATGTTAGATATAACCTTGTTTACCAGAAGTTTCTTCATAAAAATATATCCTGTGTCTCTAATACAATTCCAACATTCTTTCCATCCTTATTGCGTAATATCAAGGTCAAAATAAAACCTTTGAGGTTCAAGGGCATCTCAAATTGTTTTGAGACTGTAACAATGTAGGCATAAAAAATAACAAGCGCCTCCATTACGACATAAGAGAATTGGTATATGAAAGTACAATTTTATTAATTAGGTAAACTGCGAAAAGGCTGTAAGATTTGGCTTTTGTTTCTTCTGCGATTTTTCCAGTGTTCCGTATCGTAATAAGGTTAGTGCATATCCTGCACCTCCAATCTGAAGCACCCCCAATTAAGCACATTTCCCATACGCTTAATTAAATATTTTCTGGATTTATAAAAGAAAAATTTCTCTTATTAAAGACATCATTACATTTTTGGGTAATTGGTCATAATCAGTAATATTGGAAATTAACTGAACTTTTCCTGTTTTGAACCCGTAGCACTTTCGGTTCGGTTATAAATGTTCGCAGTAAACAAACTTTTTTATATTGATCGAATTAATAGTTTACACGTTTTTAATAACGCGTAAAGAAGACGAACTTAGTTTTTTGATTTAATTACATACATATGGTACATTAGGGGGTACACCCCCCAATGTACCTTATGTAAGTAGGTATGTAGGAATATGTGCTTAATATTATTTATCTGAGCTATTTACTAGACTAAATAATAAATCCTTGTATATAAGGATGTCGATTGACACGCATAAGTCTTTTCGGACAAAAGAAAGTGATATTAGAATATAATTAAAACTAGTAGGTCTTTATCTATTACAAATCAAAGCATCAGTCCGTTGAATTAAATGTAATATTAATCACTATGTGTAACTCACTAGCCTAAATCTACTGGTGAAAGAATGTTCAAAATCGGTTCAGCCTCCTGCTTGATCGATAATTAATCGATTCGATTCAAATTTGTTCGTAAATCTTCATCACCATCACCATTTCGGCCATAACACGTCCACAGCAGGACATAATTATGCCTCTCCCATGGATCAGCACAAGGACCGGTCGGAAGCGGCGGGCATCCAGCCCCTTCCTGCGATCCTAGTCAGGTCGTCTGTCGACCTTGTCGGTGGACGTCCAATGCTGCGCTTACCTGTCCGTGGTCTCTACTCGAGAACGTTTCGAATCCAACGGCCATCGGTTCTCTGATATAATAATAGGTGCTCTGCCCACTGCCACCTCAACTTGATATTTCGCTGAGCTGTCATTAACTTTAGTTCTTCTACGGATCTCCTCATTTATGATTTGATCTCATAAAGAAACCTCGTTCATAGATACCTCTCCATATTCTCATTGTGCGAGCCTGAGCTTGTTTATAAGAGTGATCGAAGTCTTTAGGCTGTGGGATAATTTGGACGAGAGGATGTCACGTAGTTTCACGAATGCAGGGTACATCTTTTATACAGAACATTTTTATTTGCTCACATTTCGGAAATGCGATGGAATAATCTAAACTTTATTATACCTACCTACTCCTGTCATGAACAAAATTGAGTAACGAACGTTTCAAATAGCTCTTTATAAAGTCTGTAATACGGAAGTTATCTATAATGGAGTATAGTTATCGAAGTTTATAGTTTTATTTGCAAACTACATCTTTATTATGTCGTGCCGATGCCAGTAGTTTCTGTTATAGTATATTCATGCTCTGCGGCGCCATCTATTAAATGCGATTAGTACTGCTGCATAAGTAAACAGAAAGCAGTGTAGTTTTGCTACTCGCCGGTAGAGGCTACTTAGTGCTAATATTTTTATCCATAATAACTATATTATTAGATATGATATTATAAATTGTAATGTATTAATTGTTTATTTCAACGTAATTCGTTGTTTATATGATAATGGCCCTAATTCTGTTAATCACATAAACTAGCTAAAATTCACTAAAATTCTTCAAATTGAAATAGCTCATATTCTATTTACTCTAAAATTCAAATTTGTATAACTCCATGCAACGCTCTCACTAATATTAGACGAGTTTTATTCAACTGTAGGCCAATTGCGGGTAGTTTTAGTAGGCACCAAATAAATGGCAACTTAATTTCGCTAAAACTACCCACAAATTTAATAAATATATTTTAATTTTAGTGATGTTATTGGTAAGTCTCATACTAATTTAGACTTTATCGTAACCATATAAGAACTGATTTAGTTTTCCAAAATTTTAGTTTAGTTCAGTTGAATAAGCGAATCACTACCATTTTTATATTTTTTATATGCTGATGTCAATTCATACAGACATGATGTACATACGAGAATAAGTTAATTATCGAATGAAATCATTAAAAATTCCGTTTCATATTAATGATATTGTAATCTTCTTCTTCTTGTCAACAATTGGACATCCACTGCAGGACATATGCCTCCCCCATATACCAATACCTACACGCCACGCTTGGCAGGCGGGTTAGCGAGCGCAGTATGATTTCCGATCCTCCGAATGCGCTGCTGCCCACCTTCTAGTACGTGATCCCTTAGCCGACTCTTGTGGTACCCGCGGGAAGAGATAGAGGAGTAGAGTACCTACTATTTTAAGCCGGTACAACCACGGCACGATATTGTACCTAAATAGGTAACCTAATTACGAATACTTGTAGTATGACAGGCGTGGTAACTTATATGACTTGGTTTGATTTTTCTTAATTACAATTACCTACATTATAAATGTGATTAGGAACTCAAGTAGGTACTTCAGGCTGACATAAAAAAAATTACGTTAAAATATCTTTATTAAAAAATGTAGATCGCGTCGAATCATAAAATAATATCATAAGAAAATGCATTGACATCAATCAAAAAAACGTTGCCCAGTTGAATTATTGCTATGCTGACTCAGAAGAATTACTAGAAAATTATGAGGTAGAACGAAATTTGCCGGGCGAGTTAATCTGCAAAAAAAACGAAGATTTCACGATTTACGCCATCTAGCGACCACACGCTAAACTCACTCAAGCTATGGCAGGCTGGTTATATTTATTTTGTGCACCTTGTTGAGATTATTTCGTTATATTATTATTTTGAACGTCTCGCAGATGGCTCTGAAATAGAGTACTATTTTGCAAGCACTAGACCACAGTAATAAATATATTCTTTCTTTTACTGTGACTAGACAGAATGTAGATTATGGCGGGAAATGCTGGTGGAAAAGATTTACCTTTCTTTTTAATGATTAACCGATTAAAATTACTTTTTAATCGGTTGCTGATTTGTGCCGTTTAGTGTGTAAAAAAGTGTAACTGAAACAAAATTGTCTAAATGGCAAATTTTCACCTTTTTTTTTTTCCCGTAATCTCTGTGTAAAGTTTTAGGAAAGTGCTCACCGCTTATTTAACCAAAAAAGGGCAGAGAAGATCTTTTGGGCTCAGCTCAAGCAATATTTGAAGAATAATTTTAAAAAAATTAGGTTCACTGTCTTGCACAAGATGCGGAGCCGACAAGAAAAATGTGCATGTGTGCAAAATTACGATTACGCGACTATGATTTTTATAAATATTAGTATAGAAATGGAATACATCGCATCTTAGAGTGAGTAACAGCGGCTGGCAGTCCTCACTCGATAATTTCTTATAAGTATTAGTTACCTACTCCACAAAAGATTTGCAGGAAATGCCTTGTCTCTAAGGGTATCAGTAGGCACGCTTACAAATGCCGAATTATTAAACCTTTATTTTTTCTTTTGCAAGTAGGTATGTGATTTGAATTGTGTAAAGAGTAATGCACCCAGTGAGAAAATTTATTAGGTAGGTAGATGAGGGTGACTTCAGCGAGAACCGAAATTATATGAAATGTAGTCAAATATTTATTTACTTACTTCTTTGCTCTTACAATAAACTTTACTTTAGTTTTTGAACTATAATTTTATGTTAAATAAAGTATTATTGTTTTTGCAAGTAGATCCGTCACATCTTGTTTTATGGCCGAGATGATGATGATGATGATGATGATGATGACTAGAAAAGCTCTTACACTATAAAGAATTTTAGAGAATTTTCGCTAGTTTGGTTGATTAACACAATTAAGGGCATATACGTTTTAAACTGATATGTACCTATACAAGAATAAAAATCGGGAGATTTACCATGTCTGTTATTTAGTGTTGTTCTCGTTGCAACATATTTTGGCACAGTTGCGCCGTGTACACATGCCAAAAGAAAAAAAACATACCATAGTAAGCTCATGTATAATATAAGCCCATCTGAATTATTCATCGTTATACTCTCAATCAACGGATCATCTCAAAATCCCTCCAAAAACCGGAAGACAATCAAACTTTTCCAATTAAGGCTACAAAAGAATAAAAGATTTGCGCTTACTTTGAAAATTTTGATTTCTACCTCACTTTGGAATAACTCGAGTACCTACTATGGTAATTTTTTTGATAAAGGGATTCGACAAAACCAAAATAAAAATCAAAACTTAGCATTCTCAGGTGCCCCATGGAAAATAATCAGGTGCCTATGTTTATCATTGATAAACATAAACGCTAAGAAAATTAATGTCACATTATATACTGGAAAATTACTCTCCGACCAGTTTCGAACTTATTTGCAGTTCTTTATCTGGGAGTTATGATCGTGCCAGGCGGCACGATCATAACTTTTGTTACATATATTATTACTTGTACTTTTTTTTGTTACATTACAATTATGGAAGAAACTCGCGATAGTTTTCAGACTCAAGTCACATTATATATTTATTAACAAACTAGCTTGCCTTGAAATTTATTTTTGTTCTTAAAGATTATAAGCTTACGTTTGATATATTTTATACTAGCTGCGCTCCGCGGTTTTACCCGCGTGTTGATGATCGATGATCTCGATGATGATTAAAAGTAGCGTAGTATGTGTTATTTCGGGGTCTGACGTATCTACATACCGAATTTCATCCAAATCCGTCAAGCCGTTCTGGCGTGATTGAGTAACAAACATCCATCCATCCATCCAACCAAACTTCACATTTATAATATTATAGTGGGATAACCCTGTTATCATAAAATAGGCCTACATAAGTAGATCTTAATTAGAATAAGCCATTTATTACATCAGGTGAGACAGTGGTAAAAAAAAACATTATTATAATTTTAGACATAGGACGTCTACTGATGAATATATTCATGACCATGACTGGTTTTGTTATTCACCGTTTTGTGTCTGTAAAATAGGTTCAATTAATTGAAATATATTTACCAAAGATCAAGAGAATCAAGTGCGCGAAGTTTTATGTGTTGCAATAAATTTTATTTTTTAAATCAGTTTATTAACAATTTGTCATGTAACGTTATTGCTTTATTAACGACCTGCGTAGTTCTATTTTACTCGCTTGCATGCGATACGAGATTTCTATGTCCTACGCCCTAGCATTTGAGTTATCTATAAGCCTGGCAATAGGAAATCATCTTCTCAGACAGAAAATGTCCACGGCTGGACATATTAAATATGTCAACAAAGATTTGATAAAAACAAGTAAGCGATCACTAAATTAAAATGATTTTCAAGGTTACTGAAATAAAATTCTTATCCATATAGAAATAGAAGTTAAAGTAAAGTAAGAGTATAAAGTCTAGACAGTGTTTTCCATATTTTATTTACACAGAAATATCAAACAGATCTCTACTCTTAATAGTTAAATCTTTTTGCAAAAATATTCAAGTTAAAAATGTTAAAAGAAGTAATTATTAACAAAGTCTATACTCACTGTGGTGCTCACTCGATTGTATAGGTACTATAAATATTATAGTAACGCAATTAGAAACTGTTTGTTTGTACACGGAAAATCCTTTTTTTATTGAGAAGCTGCGCCACGTGGTTTTACCCGCGTGGGGATGATTGATGATGAAAAGAAGCCTATTCCTTATTCCGGGATCTGAAGTATCTGCATACCAAAATTTCATCCAAATCCGTCCAGCCATTTGAGCGTAAAGAGTAACAAGCATCTATACATGCATACAAACTTTCGCGTTTAGTAATAACTAGTAAGATAATTAAGCGTTTGACCACTAACTCACATGATTATAAGGGATGATGCGGTCTACGATGGAACACGCCTCCCCAGAAGATTCACTCGTGACTTGAAGACATCCAGATTGTATTAATGCGGAAACACTGATTTTAGCAAGTAATTCCACTCGTTAGCTGTACGCACTATGAAAGTGGAAGCAAAACGCTTCGTGCGACAAGTTGGGACTTCTACCTTGTATGAATATCGTAATGCACTGGTTGTATTAGATAGGTAGGGTTCATAATTAAAAAAACTATACAAACGGACTCGTACGATATTTTTTGGTAAAAATTTTGACACAATGATTTTCACATAAAGCCATTTGTGTTGCCACGCGGCCTTGACTACTAAAAGTCGCTTTGTATAGTTTTTTTAATTATATACGAAATTATTTTGCATACACTATTACTCATTACCAAATATAAAAATATTTTTTCTTAGTGAATTAAAACCTTTATTTCTGGTTCCAAATGACAGCTGGCTCGGATTATCACGCTACGAGTGACGGCTTGGCGAGACGTTGAGAATATGCAGCGGAGATAAAAGGAATTCTCTAAATCCTTAGCATAAAGGATCTTATCCGAGCTTTGCATGAACTATTTTGAAGATTTACACAATGCTAGCATACTGCAAGCTTATTCGGCGATTTGATAGCGTTTTAATACACATTTCATAGTTCTAAATCGCGATGGTAATACCAGCCTGGCTAGCTACCACCGTCAATGACTCCGAAAAATACCGCCATCCCTCAAAACGAAGGTCTTCTCACAGTGCGTCTTACCAGTGATGACTTACGGAATTAAAACGTGGTCTCTGACTATGAGCCTTCTAAACAGGCTCAGAGTCGCACAACGAGCTATGGAGACCGCTATGCTCGGGGTTTCTCTACGCGATGAAATCAGAAATATGATCCGTAGGAGAACATAAGTCACCGATATAGCCTAACGGGTTAGCAAGTTGAAGTGGCAGTAGGCACATAGCTCGAAGAACTGATGGCCATTAGGGTCGAAAGGTTCTCGACCGGGAGACCACGGACTAGCAAGCGCAGCATAAGGCGGGCACCGACAAGGTGGGTAGTCAACCTGACTAAGATCGCATGAAAGTGCTGGATGCGAGCCTATTCTAACCGGTCCTTGTGGAAATGAATAGGGGAAGCATACTATGTCCAGCGGTGGACGTCCTGCGTGAGGTGATGATGAAAAGATTTCGGTTTAATTCCATACCCCTAAGTTAGAACTGGTAACACATACGGTTCCAAACAATGATGTTTTACTAAAGATAACGTATATTCATACTGCTCGGTGCTTTGATTTTGTTCCTTTACGACATAAACATGCTTACTGCAACAGATAATACGGTACAAATAATATAGAAAAGGATAGCTATATGTTTAGACTTGTGCTTGAAATACGCGTCGTAATGAAAATTACTATAATTGACTTAATTTTGCCGCCTCAGTTTCCGCACGCTTGTGCGACATCTATCTCATATAAACATATAATATCATTGGTTCCAAATAAATAATCTCTACCCGTGTGGACAGTTGGCAAAGTTTACCCATATACTTACAAGCTAATTTATAATTTAGTGCATTCTTACCAAGATAGTACCGTCGCGTTCCAGAAATAAAATTCAATATTTTAATGTTCATATTCTATACGAGTATCAGGCCTAGATCTTTATTATAGCCTGTTTTTGTATTCTGGTGGCTTTCGAGAATTGGGCACGAACTTTTAATAATATTTTTGTTTGGTACCGATCTCGTCTCAATAATGGAATATTAATGTATTTGCTGCATGTTCCATACTAAATTCAGTGCGACAAACTGGTTTGATTTTATTTAAAACTAGTAGTGCCCGGGGGTTTCACCCACGTGGATTACAGTTTTCCCGTTACCTCAATTATCCCACGGGAACTATACTGTTTCTGGGATAAAAGTAGCTTATATTTTAATCCAGGGTTTGAACTATCTCCATACCATATTTCATCCAAATCGGTGTAGCCGTTTGAGCGTGAAGAAGTAATAAGCATACACACATATTCGATTTTCGGGGCACCTCCGCCATTGGATTCGCCGCCATCTTGATTTGAAGTTCAATATTTTCGTTTAACTGAAATAACTTGTTAATTTGCAATTTTACAACAAAAATGTTAGTGACCAAAGTTATTGGAAATTTAATTTCCCATAAGTTCTGTCATTATCATTTTTACGCTAGGATCAATATTTCCAGTTACAAAATAAATAAAATTGGGTGAGGAAATGAAATAGTATAAAGAAACTATTAGTATCCTGTACTATAGTACCTAATACCTATAGTATTTGCTAGTTCAGGAGGCTCTTAAAATCAGATTGTTTTACTGATCACATATCATACTTCCTCATAAATCATAAGATAGTGCCACTTATAATTTACGTATGCAATATTGAACCCAAGGGTTAATAAAATAGAATTATGTTTCTATTAGTAGAATATTAACCCACACGGCGGAGGGAGCAAAGTTCAAATTATAAAAGTACCGAAATAAGTCGGCTTTATAGGGATTACAACTATATTTATTTTCGTTTTAAATTTTAAATTCCAAAAGCACTATTATAACAAATCCTGCAGAGCCTCAAGCTTATTTACACAGCTATAATTATTTTATGAGGGTTCAAAGTTTTCAGTTAGGGTATAGTAAATAATTGATATAAATATATTTTCGCTTAGGTATATATGGTTTTAGAAAACATTATTTGAGGACGATGAATTAAAATAATTATTATTCATAACCTGGTGTCTAGTTTAGTTTCTAGTCAAACAAACTATGGTAGTAACTGTGGTACCGTAGTACGCACGACAAGTACTGGAATATAATTAGTATAGTAAACCTGCAGGCAATGCAAAAACTCCATGTAACCACATGGTTTTGTCAAGATTATAAAAGTCAGAAATCACCCGCTTCCAATAATATTAAGATTCATAGAGTAAATAACAAATTAGTAGTAGTTCACATTTTTTGTAAATAGAATGTAATTTTTTAACCGACTTCAAAAAAAGGAGGAGGTTCTCAATTCGACCCGTATGTTTTTTTTTCTACTTTTTTTATTTGTGTTTGTTACCGCATAACTTCCGACTGGCTTCCCGTGTGGTCCCATTTAAATTTCATCAAAATCGGACGAGCACTTTTTGAGTTACAAGTCACAAACTGAAAAATGCGTGCTTATACTACACGAGATTATAGTAGCGGGTGAAGACATCGGTGAACATACCTACACCACAATACCAATTGATCCCATGAGTAACAAATGAGTCACTAAAAAAAGTGAAAAAAAAAATTACCAAAAAATAGAACCGACTTCACTTAAAAGTATGAAATAACTTTTCGAAGTCGGTACCATGAGCACAATATTTTGAAATCAGTTACTTTTGAACTATCATGGTACCGACTTCAACAAGTTATTTCATACTTTTGAGTGTTGAAGTCGGTTCCATTATTTGGTAAAAAAAATGTTACAGTTCCAGCAGCGAAAAAGCGTAGTTGTTTTTTTAAAAGAACCCTAGGTAATGAATCCATACTGTAGTACGAATCATGCGTTCAACTGTTTTTAATAAGGTAGATACAAATATATCATCTGTCTGATCTCATAATATGATATCATGGTTCATCTAAATGATGCATAGAGCTTTCTTTTTGATTCCGTAATTCTTGATTGACTAGATATTGTATAAGATTTTACGAATGAGACATGTGATACAAAGTACGCGTTGTCGATGTCACGATCGGCAATTGTTTCGGCTTCTTCGGGAAGCCTTCATCAGGATCTTGAGTGCGGTGCGTTCGTTCCGTCACGCACTGCAGGGTGCCGCCGGTTTTGCACGAGATGACGTACGTCATAGTTGGTAGTGGTGGGTGACTCGTTGACCAATACGTCAACGAATTAGCCGGTAGAGATTTATATTCTTCGCTGCTGCTTTCTTTGGAGTGGATCCTTGTATACAGGCATATCTAACTATGTCTCTACTCTCCTCCGTCACCTTATTCGCAGTACAATGAAGACGCATTTTCCAGCTGTCATATTGCAGTGCCCACTCACTATCCCTATTATAGTTCGGACGATGACTAATTTCTATAGCCTCAAGGATTTTGCGCGACACATAAAGCTTTTGCCAAAATCCGAGCTTTGTCAAATCGTATGTAATCCAACGTGCCATGCTCCGATATGTGAATGAGTTGGGATAGCTAGGGTAGTTGGCGGGGGAAATGCACAATACACCCCAAGTGGGACGTCAGTGCAGGACTTATCGCCCCCAGTCCGAATAAGAATAAGTGCAAAGTACCAGAGGTCAAATCATGATCTACCACAGCCGTTACTACCAGCCAGCCACAGCCACAGCAATTACTACTGTCTGCATTCTTCATGGCACGTTTGTAAAGCCATTTAATACAATCATTTACTATAAAATAAGAAAATTTATAAAAGGTATATGAAAGAAGACCACTTAGGTATTTTTATATAAACTGTTACTTTTTTATAATTTTAAAAGGAATTCAAATTTAATGTTCAAAGCTAAAACATGACATGGTAACGAATAAAGAATGAAAAATCTTTGATGTCTGTTTACACTTCCCTTAGCTTTACTCCGAACCAAAAAGGCCTCCGTAATCCTGTTATCTTCTTTAAGCTTGGAGATGTTTAAAATGGGGGTTCCATTACAGCTACCTAATAAGGATGGTAAACTATTCAATATGCCATTCAGTCATTTTGGCCGGAACATTAATGGATGTCTTATCGGTCTGCGTTAAATTGTCGCAACGTATCTTTGTCCCTCCTAAGTTACATTCAGAAAATGTTTTCGTATGTACCAGCGATATAAAATAAGGTAGATACCCGATCGCCCGCTTAAAAACGGCACTGCCAAAACAAGGCATATTAAGCCTTGTTCTATTCTCAGTTACGTGTGACCGCGCCAATCGTATGACATCTTACGATGCCGAAGTGAGAATCCAAATAGGTCACTAAAGATAAAAAATCTCACAATGCTATTGCTAGGTGTTAAGGTTCATGATTAAAATGAAACATTATGCGCTTGTCGACTAATTATATATTATATCTGGAGAGGTATATACCGTGTTAATAAATCAATCGGGTCTTGATCGCGAGAAAAACATTTAGTAATTTATTTACCTCGACGTTTCGATCTCGAGGTATATACCTGTATAAGTAAACAAACACTGATGGGGGGACACTTTTAAGGTTTGCTTTTCATTCGTATATTATGTCACTTACATAATACAAGTAAAGATATAATAATACAATTAATTTAAAAAAAAAAGAAAAAAAAAATACAACCACGCCAAAGCTTCGTGCAGCTAACTTCATCGTTTTTCTTCTACAGTTATTATAACCTGGTATAACCTATGTCATTAGAAAACTGAGTTTACCATCGAAAAATAGGGAGTTATCAAATTCTTAAACCAATACTTTTTGTAAATGTAACAATTTCTCAATTTAATCATTTTCTTAAAATCTGTATTATGAGTTTATGATTTCACTCCTGTTATTTAATTCATATGTTACCTTATACTATACATACATTTTTAGGAGCTCTAAAAACATTTTTTTAACAAACTATTATTATATTACTTTAAATTTAAATTGTAAGTAATGTTATTTAAATGATGTAATTGTAACTAAGTCATGTTTTATTTTTTTGCAATGTGAAACATAAAATTTTAATAAAATTATTTTTATTATTTCAATAGTTTAAGTGTTTCCTTGTCACTATAGTAGTTTAACCTTATTAAGTGGAATCGAAATCCATGATGGCAACCGCCTCTTTTGTTCCGCCCTAAACAGTAAAATATTACCGAACGCTACAACTCTACTTAATGTTTCAAGTCTAATGCGTCACGTTTTAGAACGAATAGCTTTGGTCCCTTTTGAGCGTCAAATAAAAGTAAAGTATGCTTTACTCTTGGTGCAAAGGTAAGTTAATAGTACATTATTGCAAAGGCCGGGAAATAGGCAATTGCAGGTCGAGTATGAGTTTAAGAGAGAAGTATACGAGACAGGCAATTGCCATTTCCACCAAGGCATATATAGTGCTTTTCTTAAAGGAGTGCAGGGAAATAAAACATACTTTTATATTATCATTTCATTTAATTTAGCTTAATTTTTCAAGTTAATGCCGTTTTTAACATGAACTGTACATTTCAGCATGGAATAAATTGCCCATAATGTAGATGGCTTTTCATTTTTAGCAATCTCATTAAAATGCCCCAAAACACTGTTTTGGAGAAAATGTTCACTTTATTTCATTTTGAACATGTGTGACGAAGTGATCTAAGTACCTAAGATAGCGAAGTTAATGTTTGTGTAAACGAGGGATAGTTTTTTTCTTTTATGTAGATATGAATTCTGTGTACTCATCAAACGACATCGGGTGAGATAATAGTATTCAATGTAAAAAAAATTGCCAAAAAAAACATGTTGACCCTGTTTGACCCGGCCTTTCTCTCACGGTAAAAAGTATGTAGGCTCCAACACACCAGCAATCGCTAGTTTTCCGATGGTTTGTTCCAGTTGAACTTTGCGGTTTAACGAGCACACAGACCCAAGACATACAAGAGTGACGTCATAATATGCGCTTATAAGCGCTCATTTATGAATGACACTGGTGGTCAACAACTTGTGACCGCATAAGATAAGCTCATGCCGCGCTGGCTGCTATAAAACCCAGTTGTTGAGGTTCCGAACGTAACATGTCTAGAATATTGTAGTCTGTAATAAATGTCAATGTCAGACGCTCTTTGAAAACTGACCAATACGAATACACTGTGTTTAATTTCCTCAATATCTGATTTATTTATATTAATAGTAATCTCCCCCATCGAACCAAAATAAAGGCACCGCAGCCACGGACGCAGGGCGTCCTTGAGCTTGTGCAACATCTAGTCCTGTCAAGGTCGCCAGATGTTGCGGTTACCAGTCACTCCCGAATATATTCAATCTATGCTTAGATTGTCATAAGCTACCTGAATGTGCGGTTCGACGATGGTCTATGATATCATAAACACTTTATTTTCTCTAAATTTTGCCGCCGAGTGCTCTAAGCTCGAATTTAGATAGTAGGTACTTTTTCAAAACCTTGAACGCTACTTATACTTGATCAGAAAGGAAAAATATTGCGTATTTTATTTCTTTTTATCATCATGTGAACATACTGGTTTCAAAATATGTAAAATTTGTAATAAAATAAACTAATTGTTTATTCCGAAACAATCTCCACTAACAATGTTTTACATCTTGAATGGGTAGAGTTTTGCACTTGTAATATGTTGGATATGCTACAAATGGACGGAAAGAAACATTATAACAGCTTAGAAAAAGATTGCGATATGTACAGTGCATAGAACACTATTTTTTTAAATAAAATTACAAGCTGACTTGGCAAACGTTGTTTTCTGACATATAAATTATCAAAACGTCAAAGTGACACCACACTTCATGTGTTAACGTCAATGATGGACGGTTAAATTATAAGGATATTTACTGATATAAATATACTGTTAAAAAAATGGAGAGAGTAAGAGGGTAAAAAATACTTCATTCTCAGACCTATTAAAAATACACAAAAATATTAAAAAATCAGACAAGGAGTTCCGGAGGGGTTCGATAACAATCACTGTGACACCAGATTGTTATAATCTACATTTAACCTACTGTGAAAGTTTCTCTTTGTATGTTATATATGTATATGTTGTATGTTAAGTGCGTGTGTGAGTATTGTGTATCTTACCAATAAATAATTATCGTCATCATCTCAGCCATATAATGTCCACAGCTAGACATATGCCTCTCCCGTTGATTTCCATAAGGACCCGATAGGAGCGGCCCGCATCCAGCCTTTACTTGCGATCTTAGTCAGGTCGTCTGTCCAATAAATAATAAAAAGTAATAGATAGATAGATAGAAAACTCTTTATTTGTACACTATTTAAAAACTACACACATCAAGAAAACAAACAAATATAGATACAGTGATACAAAGGGCGGCCTTATTGCTTAAAGCAATTTCTTCCAGGCAACCAAAATTGTAATAATTGTATATCTTACGCTAAACTATGGATCTATAAAATTATGTTCAATAGCTTCTATGTTTTATCTTAGCTGAGTAACTCCAGCCAAGTTAGCCATGACATTCGTTCCCAAATGATCGCTTAAGGTAAACTCCACTAAGTGTGTTTAGAATATTTGAAGCAAATTGTAAACATAAGCAAGGCGTAACGTCGAACCCACTAATCCTAATAGTTATAATGTACGATGAAGTATGCCACAATCTAATGTGTGGGTATATATGTATAGGTGCGTATGTGTGAAAGCTCTTTACCCAAAGCCACAACTAAATACCTTAATGCTTGTGGCTGCCCTCGGTGTTCACAACAGATATTTCAGTTATTCCATCCTGTATATTGAAATGACATGGTACAGGATGCTCTAATTACGCACCTCGGTACAGTTAGGTACGGCTTTACTGTTTATCATATAGAATTTTGAAAATATATGTATACTGCATGTTGATTTCTAAAAATCTGGTAATTATTGTACAATTGTACATATACAGACATTCAGTCCAGTATTCGAAAGGCAAGGCAAAGCTCGCATGATTCCAGGTGTTGCGAACGATTAAAATAAGCATGTAGTGATTAAAATTAAATGCTTCTAGTTCTCACCCAAACGCACCAGTATATCGCTAGAAGAATACGTCGAATTGAAGCGATGATAACTCATCGGTGGGAGCATCGGCTATCAAACTGTGGGACGCTGGTTCGATCACTAACAATAGCTTGAGATTCCGGTTAAGATAACACCGTTATCGAATTCCCAGCATGGTGGTAAGGTGCCTTAGAGTACCCCCCTGGGTATCTACTACCCTCAAGTATCAAATACAGGCAGCATACCTTTAAGGATTTAAGAGGTGCCGATGACATTGCAGAGGCTCCCGGGTGTTTACAGGCAGGGGGAACAAACGCTGATGCGTGTTGAATTCAAATATAACAAAATGTACTTCTCAAATGAACTAGGGCTCAAAAAATATTATATATAACATTCTTAGACACTTAATTTTTTATGTTCTGGTGTAAGAAATAGTTCAAGCGCATTAGTCGTTACCGCGTGAATTTTAGATAATATGTTCGCACGAAAATATATTTTTACTAATTTTTTTTGGAAACGGAACTTAATATGTGTTTTTATTTGAAGGTTTTAACGTAACATAGTGATGTTTTTGTGTACGATTTTCTATTCTAAAATGTCAACCACAGCTATGCCATACTGAACTTTTTAAATGTAAAAATCATGTAAGCATAGGTACCTAACCTATGCTGACACCCTCTCACACTCACACATGCACTTACATTATTACACACAGAGAGGAACTTTCACACTAACTCTTAAAAAGCTGTTAATATTATATTAAAGTTATAAATCCAATACTAAGATATTTTAACATTATGTATTATCAGTTGTCAATAAACTAAGGCTAGATTATTTTTTGTAAATCTGGGAGGAGGGCGCTGTAAGCAGAAACACAGGCGATGAGCCTAGTTCAGCGACAGATAAGTCATAAAATTTGTGTCAAGTTCTAGCCACATAACATAAAATGTATAGATGTGCATTTATTTGAATAAATTGAAATTTAATTGAATTTTGTTCAATCTAAATTAACCTGCAGGAACTGTTCTCAAAGTGTGTAATTTTGGTACGTTTTTGCACTTAAAAAGGATAAGCTGAACATACTCAAAAGTGTCTATTTAACTAATGGTAGCCTTAACATTATCCTTATATATCTCAAAGTCGTCAGTTACCGACACTGAGGTTAAATATTCGTACCCCAGCTCAAAGTTAGGTAACCTATTTCTTGTTTAATTACGAAATGCACTTATCTGTACACTATGTATATGTGGACTAAAATTTAAGACACTAAAATTTTCACGACACCCTTACATTAGCGACCAGTTTTAAGCTGTCGTTAAAACGAAACCTCTTTGGTCAAGAGTTACTGTGTACCTACGTCACTGTCATAAGGACTAACAATCAACAAAAGTAATAATAAGGTTTATACAATTTTAAATTTAAACTTGCTTGGAATAAAGACAAATTTGGGTTGTATAAGTTAGAACTGTGTATTTTCTTGTTTGCTTATGGTACACGAAGCAGTATGGGCGTAGAAAACCTATTTAGTGGCAAAGATAGAATACGGACTCGTGCCCACTTCTCTCGGCGTCAAACAATGTTAATTTTAAAAGATAGTTATTATAGTACCGTGAGAATTCTCGAGAATCTCGAGTACTACGGCCACATAGCCAGAAAAGATGGTGACAATCTAGAGAGGCTGATGATCACTGGCATAACAGAGGGAAAAAGAAATCTAGGAGTCGCAGTCCAATGCGTAAGTCTAACCACTATAATAGTGGTGGTAATATTTTAGCCATCTGTCAAATATTACATACCACCCAGGACCTTTGACAAAACCTAACGAATATTATCTCCAAAGTAAGCACTAAGTAAAAAAAATATATAAATATAATAAAATAAAGTCCATGAAGTTAACTGTTGATAGTTCTACTAGCGGTCACCCGTTGAAGGTGTGATGGAGAAATACGTTGCTAAACCCCGTTGATTGATCAATATCGTATAGGTAAACTTCAGTTTGAGCGCTACATGCGTCAGCTGATCGAACGATTGCTCGTGAGGTGAGTTATAGAAAAATATATGGTGGACGTTGTCGGTTTGTGATTTATTTATTTATCTATTTATTCATAACAATAAGTAAAATAACACTTGTGTGAACCAAAGCGTTACTAATTGGTACTAACTATAACATATTAATCTGACAACATTATTAGTGATCAGTGGCACTAATATTAAAACGTGATCCCGGGGTCGGATTCCGGCCGGGGCAAACATTTCTCCTAAGAGCATACGTTTGTACCCAGTACTCGGATGTTGCTGCTTTGTGATTGTGTGTATCCTCGCCTCCCGCGACACGAGGTATCCTAGTGCTAGGATGTATGTGTGAATGCGTTTGTGTAAAAAACTGTTTTAATTATCATTAGTCGCTAGTCTAACACAGAAGTAAAATAACTTCACCTACTTTGTTCGGAGTTGTTTTACTGTTATTCTCCCAGGCTTTAATGACAGCTGTAATTTAAAACAGCAATGCACTTTTGTATAGAGCTATAAACGCGAAGGAAAATGGGATTCTGTCTGGTATATGGTTATTGCAAAGTAGGTATATGTTTTATGGTGACAACAATAAAAAACATCCTATTCCTAATCGTCCTTTTGACACTTAGGACGCGTTGCGTTCGTAATAATTTTCTAAAATGTCGTTAAATTTTCAAACATATTCCGTATCCGTTTCATCGTTCTGAACGGAATGTGCTCAAATTTAACGAAATTTTTGATTGCGATACCTTTGTAATGAAAGACACATACTTATATCTAGGGCTCGTAGTTGTGCTTAAGAATTTTTTTTTCATCCAGCCAGTAATCATGTCAGCCATAAGTCGTCCACCGCTGGACATATTATGCCTCTCCGATTGATCTCCACAAAGACCTGTTGGAAGATGACAATATCTGGCTGTGGAAAATTCTATTTCATTCCATTCTAATCATAATTATTATTCATTGTATTTTTGAATATGTAATATAGTAAAAATATTCAGTTAACTGAATATTTCAGTTAAATCAAAATGTTTTTTTGATTAATGGTTAAGGCAATACATATTTCAAAGTGGCAACAAATTGCAAATTTTTTGATAAATACCTGCATTTTTTTATCGAAGTCAGATAGCCGGTGACCAAAATATGCAACCAGCATCATTTTCCACCATGACTGATGTATGAAAGTAGGTATTTAGATATTAATTGGCGACCCATTCACTTGGACAGACTTCTTAACTAAGCGGGCAAGGGCTGGATGCGGGCTGCTTCCAACCGGTCGTTGTGGAAATCAATGGGGGAGGCATATGTCCAGCAGTGGACGTCCTATGGCTGAGTTGATGATGATGATGATGATCATGGCGACCCATGCGAAATAATTGTGTAACATAAAAATTTTGTGAATGTTACGGAAAAGGAAGACAGTATTTTTTTTACAAAAAAAATACTGTCTACCCTTTCCGTCAGTAATGGTTACAGAAATGGATCCATGGTTGCATATCACGTCCACTGTTTTTATAATGATGGATAAACGTTTTCATCAGACACTTTACAATTAAAACCTATTTTTGAAAAGTACCCTGTTATGATTCGTTAAAAAAAACTGCCCCGAGAGGGCAGGGTAATTAACTCGCGAAAAGTTTCGATTATGTTAGCAAGGGTCCATTTTGTTTTAAAGCTGCTTCATTAAGCAGCTTTAAAACAAAATAAATCCTCGAAAATTTCTTAAGTTAATAAACTAGTTTGCCGTTTGACTTTCAGATATGCAATATTTAAATATGCTCTATACCTTCTAACACTTTATCTCCCAAAAGCGCTGGAAATTTGGATAATTTAACCAAAGTAAAGTAAAATATGGACAAACAACACTTTGTCATTCATGTGATGCGGCATATTTCCTTCTAAGTGCTTGTTTTACATTTCCTATGAAATGCCACAGAGCTATGAAGGGTACAGAACTGAAAGTCAGCTGTCACAGTGAATCTTGGAGCTGATAAAAAATTAGTGGTGGAGCCAATATGCTTCAATGAGAGGTAGACCGACGTCGTTTCGCAGCCGTGGAATCGTATTGTCTGATTGTGCTAAAGGCCACCCGCACATAACAAGGTGTATAACAAATTTTTAAATTTCTGCCTATTCAGCGTTACTTATTTTTGTCAGTCTGGTTAAAAATGAAACCTATGGTTGCATATTGGGACTATTTATTTGTAGAACAACAATTATAGATCGAAAAAAGGGATTATCCGTAAGTATCCAAGTTATAACCATTGATAGAAAACCGGCCCACACTATGCACCGTTGTTCAACTGTTTTAAACATAGGTACTTTGGCACCGATGTGCTTTTCGTCGTTGTCTTATCTCGTTTTATGTAATTGGCTCCAGCGACTTTCAAGTCGATACTTTGCTGAGCCATCCAAAATCTGATATCAGTACTTCTTTACACGAAGTTTCTAGTAACTGCATATAGTCACGCTGAAGGTGGTATAAAGTTTTGTGATGGGTTATTGGCTAGAAACGTGGGTACGTAAGTGGTCGTATAATTAATTATTATTAGTATGTCTATGTACAAGATTTACAACGTACGAATATTTTTGTTGGAAATTAAAAATTTGTATTGAAATAACCACGTCAATCTTAGAAAATTATTAAAATTACAGATGTATTCATATATCAGAAATAATTCCAATTTACACAATCAAATTCTTTGTTTAAGAAATGTCAAAATATTCATATTAAATAGTTCTAATTAATTTGTCAAACCGACGACAAAAATGTAATGTGCGAAAATAAAATATTACTATGAGCACAATATTGTGATGATAGTTAATTTTGTGAACTATCATGGCTGACTTCGACAAGTTATTTCACACTTTTGAGTGTTGAAGTCGGTTCAATTTTTTAGTAAAAAATCTTTTTCACCCTTTTCAGTGACCTTTGCTACTCACGTGATCAATTTGTATTGTCTGATGTCTTAATGTCTTCAAACGCAACTATAATATCGTCGAGGTAGCACTACGGTAGGTAGTAACACTTTTCAGTTATTGGAGTGTAACTCAAAAACCGCTTGTTTGATTTTGATGAAATTTAAATGGGACTATTTTGGAAGTGTACACTATCAAATAAAAAAGAACCATCAAAATCGGTTCATAAACGACGAAGTTATCCGCGATTACACATAAAAAACATATATACGGTCGAATTTAGTAACCTCCTTCTTTTATTGAAGTCGGTTAAAAACAAGATTTTTTATCTAGCATAAAAAAAAAATCATAAGTAAATTAATATTACGAAGGGCTCGTTGTTTTATGAAAAGGCAAACAAGCAGACGGGCTGCCTGATGGTAAGCGATCACCGTCGCGTCGTCTATGGATATCTGTAATACTGAGGGCATTACGATACGTTGCCAATACTTTTTAAATCGCTGTTAACTATACTATAAATATATAATTAATTACTATATGACTGGCCGGTTGGTGCACTTGGTAGCACTCTGCCTTCTGAGCCGTTGGACCCGGGTTCGATTCCCGGACAGGTCAAACATTTGTGTGTATGAACATGTCTGTTTGACCTGTGTCTGGGTGTGTATATGTATATAAGTACATAATTATATCAGTCAACAGGTTACCATAGTACAGGCTCTGCCTAGTTTGGGACCTGAAGACCTTGTGTGAATGTTAATAAATAAATAAAATAAAAACTATCTTATTAATTTAGGAATACTGTTAGATTCTCATAGATAATAAAAAAAAGATAAACTAGGTGTTCAGATCTGAATCTTTCTTCGCTCTCCGTCGTCTGTGAGTGTCGGTCACTCCAGGTGCGACCTGAAGACCCCGTCCTACTTTCTGAATATTCATTTCATAACAGATTTGAACATAAGTAACGTCAGCCAAGCTTCGTTGGACAGACGATGTAGCGTTGTGGTTTTATTACTATCTAAAGTTTCAATTATTATCTTACATGATCAACTCACGGGGTGGTTATCCCGTGAGTGATCAAAATGCATAGGATCCCATTTTCTTGATGAATCACGTCATGGTCACGGAGAATTTATTTTTATATTCATAGGTTCACCATCATCAGCTCCCGGGAATAGAAGCAAGTGCGAATAGGGAACATTGGAACACCGGCGCGTTCCATGAGCGATCCGGAGCCCTCAGAAATAGCACTGAGGCAGGCCACCGAGGGGTTTTTAGTGAGTGGAAATCATCTCATAACCCGGCTACATCCCCATTGTAGTCGGGAATCATTTGAAGATTTTCCCCTCGAAAAAAAAAAAGGTTCACCATTATATTTCGTATATTATCAGTATATTTATATACTAAGTATATTTAATACTAGCGGCGATGGGTCGAATAACGTTGTAAACGTTGTCTGATGGATTTCAATGACTGCTGCCGGTTTGTTGTATTGGGTTACAAACATAGAATAAAAGATCCTTCTGAGACTCACATTTTGTACTGCGCTCGCCAACCCGCCTGCCAAGCGTGGCGAGTATTGGCAAACCCCCCCTTAATGATAAGACAATATAAATCAATGGGGGAGGCCTATGTTCAGCAGTGGACGTCCTATGGCTGAGAGGTTAGAATAAAATACATTTCTTTTCTTAAACTTTCCTAAAAAATAAAACAGCTCTATCCAGTTGTATTTATTAATTGTTATGCTTGGGAATGGAGAAAGGTAGGTATAGTTAAAACTCATCCTTATTTGAACCTAAATTTTAAATATTTATAACGGGTTTAAAGTGAAAGCGTACGCGTTGTTCATATTGCATTCATGAATTTTTACGTTAAACCCATTTTAAATATTATAAAGGAAAGAAGTATGGATTCAGATCGCCCTCATAGAAAATAATTTGAAAACAAACTAACACTTCTCATAGATTTTTTTACATATAAATGTACTCTCCTAAGAAGTGGAAATCTGCATTCTTAATTATTTTTTACTACACTATAATAATTATTTTTACAATAACTGACATTTCTCGAGATATATAACAATAGATTAGGTAAGGGAACATACCTATACTACGTGACCCATTTTTTACAATATTTTATGCCCCTCCCTCCCATCGGTGACCACTCGTAGTATATTCCAGGATGCCAGCCCCTCCTCTCGTTCAAGTAGTAATCATAAATATGGTTTTAAATTATTTTTTGCAGACAAAAAGTAAACAAAAATCATTTGTTTCATATTTATTTTTAGTAATATAACGCATAAGAAATAAAATTAATATTTATTATATTTATGCTGCATCCATAAACTGCGTGCAGTATCCATATAAATACTACACCGTATACTATACTGTATAATTATATTAGCACACATGCAAACTAACTTTTTTTTTTTTTTTTCACACAAGGTCTTCAGGTCCCAAACTAGGCAGAGCCTGTACTATGGTAACCTGATGACTGATATACATACTTATATACACATACACTCCCAGACACAGGTCGAACAGACATGTTCATACACACAAATGTTTGACCTGTCCGGGAATCGAACCCGGGACCAGCGGCTCAGAAGGCAGAGTGCTACCAACTGCGCCAACCGGCCAGTCAGACTAAACCGAAACCTCTTAGAAACGTGTTTCGACCAGCAAAAAAAAAGGATAATTTAGTAGGGATAATTATGGTGTGCCTAGATGTCGACTTCACTGACAAACGACATGAGATCTATCATCTAACTAAATGAATGCCAAGTTCTGTAGACAATCCCGTTATTTATTTCTTACATTCTGAAATAAATTTAAAACACTATATTCTTCTTCTTCCGCTACATAAATATTTGCTATTGTCAAATTTGAGTGTATCAATCAACATGAACAATTTTAGGAAAAACTCAACGCTATCAGCAAAGTTTAAAATACAGCTGCTTTAAAATGTCTATGATTTTTATATAGATCTGTTTACATTTCATTAAAGCCTTACAGTCTTGCTTATTTTGCAAATAAAAATATGCACAGCTCCGTTTCTAAGAGAATAAGCAAGTTTGTTTTACTAGATACATAATTAGACTGGTTTTAATGAGGAAGAGTTTTATATCATTCTAATAAAAAGTGTACAAAATAGAGGTTATACATACGTATGAATTTCCGGCAAGCTTTCGGAAACTTACAAATATTACACTTACATAAATTATTCTGCAATAAGTACATACTTAGATGATTTTGATACTTTTTCTTAAACTCAAATACCACAACTATTGAAATACTTTTTTTTCGTTTTGTAATATTAAATTATGTATTCCAAATACTGTTGCAGAAGTAAACTAACAATCTAGTCAAATAACCCGATATTAAACATTCCTGGTGCAAAGACATGTAACAGTGGCCGCATTACCACGCTGGATAGCAATCGCCATCTTATTTTTTATCCTATCTCAGTTATCAAAGCTTTTGCTGCTTCTAGGAGTTCTTGAACGGTACCTGTTCAGTAGGCCAACCTCACCAGCGTCTGAAGCAGTTGCTAGTCTTGCTCTTCATGATTGCAAAGCAGGATGGGCATATGTATAATCTGTACTGTACTGTTTGAACAAGTTGAGGTCGGATGGGTGTGGATAGATATAGGAATGTCCGCTCGAAGCGCTTTCATCGTATCAAATCAAATAAATAGTACTTCCCTCTGAGCCAGATGTCTTTGACCCAGGGACAGCTGTCTGTCAGTTCAAGTTCGGAACGTTTATACATCATGATTGTCTTCGTGTGCAATTTTGTTTACGCGATTTAATTGTATGATTGAGATCAGCGCCCTCTATTAGTTTTGTCTTGTAGCTGTACAGTGTTATTCATATTTCTGAGTAGGTACCTATGCGGCGGCGTGTCGTTGAAAGCTTCATGCAGACGAAGTCGCTACAAACACGCCAAAAGAAATCAAGCTAATTATTAATAAGGATGTAAAGGCTTTAATCGCAGCCAACTAGCTTAATAAGCCGTTCAATTAACAGCCTAGCCTTTTTAATAAGCAATGCTGTTCAACTAGCGGCCTGAACGATATCCAACCGTAGCGTTGATACATGTCTAAATATGTCTGCATGATCTCAGTCATAGAATGAATCAATATGTACTATACTAAATAGTTTACCTAGTTTGATCAACGATTAAATAAGCCGACAAATTAAGTAGGATATATTGAATAAAAATCCAATCTTTGTACTGGAAATAACCTCTAATCAACCAACGAACTAATCACTAAATCAAAATATAAACATCAGTGAGTTCGCTAATAAATACCAGTTGCTCAAGCAGACGAGGATATTATAGTAAATTTTAATTCCGAAAAAAACCTTCGTATAAGCAGACTAGAAGAGCAATGCTTTATACTAAATAGTTCTATTGGCTACCATGTACATATATATACACAACATTGACACGTGAAGAAGTACCTGCTAGTTGGCTAATAACACTTATTTGCTTTACTGCCAACATAACGTCATAGGAACTATTTGATTATAAATGCACTCTAGTAAACAGCGTCCGGCAATCCGGCGAATTATTTATCTTATTAGGTACATGTCTAATTTAAATGTACGGCTTTAATGTTGGTTGTAAAAGAAAACTGTTAGGTTTAACGAGCACTCGGCTACCTGACGCTCGCGGCAAGGATGCTGTATGTGCTTTAACATTAATGGTAGTGAGATACTGAAGAATGACTCGCAAACACCTTACCTTAGCAAAGATATTAAAATGTCCTGACCATTACCGACGAAAAATTAAAAAATATTTGAAAATATGTAAGGTTTTCAAGAGATTTATAAGATTATTTTATTATCTCATCAGTTCTTTATTTTTTTACTTATTTTATTTTCCTTGAGCTACATCAGATACTTTGATTAATGTTATCAAATTTGTCATCATTGGATATTTTGAATCGCTGTTGTTCCTTGATGGGTGTGAACTTTAGTGATATACTAGACCTATGTCAAAGAAAATAAATGATACCCCAAAATTAGAAGGCGTAGTCATCTCGCGGGCTGGGCCTCTGTGCCCGGACAAGACCGATTTTTTTTATCCCACTCAGACCCCCGCACTAGGATTCCCTGTGTCGCGGAAGGCATGGACATACGCAATCACAACACACAAACACCCAAGACCCGGGACAAACACCTATACTCATCGCACAAATGTTTGCCCCTGCCGGGATTCGAACCCAGGGTCCCGGAGACACAGAAGTCAAGTCACTGACACTGACCACTGCGCCACGGCGACCGTTAAATGTCTGTCAAGTTACCTTTGCTCTAATACGTGTGTGGTGTATATTGAGAAGCCAGATGTCTAATCATCATGATGGGTTTTGCATACACATTGTTTGGAAGCGGTAAACATAACATACCTGACTTTTTTCATTTAAAAGAGTTGCTTTGAACAGCGTTATGTGTTTTCACTAGAAGTAAAGAATGATATTTAGACCGTTCATCTTGTCTACAGAAAATGATTATTTTTTGACGTGATAAAATTAAGTGTAATATTGTAATTTACTCGTAATATATCGTGTACTAGTAACGTGTCTACGTAACTTGCAGGAATTAACATAATTCATATCGGGGTGGCATACGTCCAGCAGTGGACGCACATGGCTGAGAAAAAAAAATATCGGGGTGTTTATAAATAAATGTTTTTTAGTTGTTTTATTTGCTCGATATTTCGGTACAGTTGCATGGGCCATGTTCACGAGTAATTTAATGTTTCCGAGGGTTGGTGTTCTTTAGGAGCAAACAGTTGCATTTATGGTGTTACCACTAGTCACTATCACAAAAGTCACTCAACACTCGATTTTGTTCGCAACTTTTTTATCGGTTCACGGAGTACGCGCGCGTATTCATTTTGAAACTTTTACTGTTTTTGAGTAAATGAACGAATCTCTTATCAATCTAGATATACATAATAGTGGGGTTCTGCCAGATCTGAGGGTTATGTAACCCAATCCAATGGTGTGTATGTGATTTCAAAATATGGTGAGCAATGGCCGATTTTTGAACATCGTTGTTTTCCAAGGTCCATATAAATGCTCCTTTATCCGACAAGCAATATGAGCATAATGCTCGGCTTAATAGCATAATGGTCCGTTTGATCTGCTCAAGATACGACACGCCAGAGCATAAATCTACCGTTGTTTTTTTTTAAAAAGAAAGTTCTTATGAACTTAGCATCTAAGCAATCTTTTTGAATGATTGCAATAATAATTGTCGAGCAAATAAAATCCAATATTTCGTTATAACGACATACAATCATTAGTAAAATTCTGCTTATCAATATTGGTAACAAATGTAGAACGTAATTATTATTAACGTTACCAATACTGCGAACTGTAAACCCAAAATTTGGAAAAATAAACTTATCAATCAATGATTGATGTATTGAGCCACGCTACGTAATGCATCGGGAGACTATTAGTAATTTTGCCAACTAATACGATCATCAGTAAACATTTTCGGGGAGTAGCAAAAAGTTCATAGAGCAGATTTCATCCAGAACAAAGTACTATATAAATTAAAAGCCGCGTGGGAAAAACGGCGCGGAGCACTTAGTTTTTTATACCTTTTCCTTATTTCATTATCTCCGTTGTTATTTAAGGTACTTCTTAAAATAACGTCGCTATATATTTACGAGTTGTTCTCAGATAAATTGCAGTTCAAATGCGATTGAAATGCATTAAGACCGAGATTAATCTAGTGTTATCTTTCAGTATAAGACAATGGTACGTATAATAACAAAATAGGATTTACTATGCGTCGCTAAGCGCCTACTCGGTGCGATATTTTGTAGTTTTTGTAAGTTTTTGCAGATTATAGGATAATTATTTTAAAATGTGTTTTTGAAATTTTTGGCTTTCGATATTTACCAGTTTACTCGCGATCAAGGAATCACCGAAATATCGAGAGCTAAAATATGATTACCACTCTGTAAATATCACGTTAAAATTAATACTTATGTTACTATTTCAATAACAGTAATGTTGGCTTTAAAACAGGAACCAAGGATGTAGGATGATGGAGGAGGAGGATGAGGGATATACTTTGTGGTGAAGATTAACGATCACTCTTCAACATTATACTGCATCTTGGCAAATAAATATTAATAGTCAGTGCATAAGGTATGTCCGTATGCATCTACAGTGGCCGATATAATGTTCATCCTACTAATAATATAGGCGAAAGTCTGTGTGTATGTTTGCTACTTCTTCATGCTCAAACGGCTACACTGGTTTGGATGATATTTGGTATGATGGTATTTGGTAGATACTTCAGGTCCCTGAATAACACATAGGCTACTTTTCATTCACCACGCGGGTAAAAACGCGGCGTGCAGCTTTTCGATCATAAATAATAGTTATAATTCCTTAGAATTCTTCTAAATGTAAAAACTCTTATTCAATTCGGTAAGTAAGAGAGAGCGTTTTCATGTGACTAGTTTGAAAGTTTGATCTATCGAATGAAAAAATATTATTTAAATTCACAATTTATGGAATACTAAGGTAACAAACATAAAGAAAAAAATAAACTCCTCTTTATTCCTATATCCTATTAAGTTATTAACAGTATGTGTTCACACAAAACAATTACCTATCTTTATAATTATAGTATCTACCTGTCATCCTACAGATACGAGTGAACATAACCGCGCCTCACCACGCAAGCTGATTTCACTTCAGCCAGACACTGAGCAGAAACTACTCATATCATAAGATTATTATGTTATTTTTATAATTTACATTAATTAAAGAATATCTGCAACCAATATCCGTCGTATGTTCAATCCTCAACGCGAGCAATCCTCAACAGTATGTTTTATTTATTAATTTTACTGCACAAAACAAACATGATAATTACGAGTAAATATTATGATAATGGGTACATGGAAAAATATAAAAAAGAATGTGTGATTAAATTAATTATCATGCATTTTACCCGTCGTTTTGGTGGAAATAATTTATCGAAAGTCCATAACAAGGAAAATACACCGAAAGTACACTTGTTAATTTAACAATTCCTTTGTTTTCCAATTCCATAATTTCCAAAACAACTATTATCTAACATCTTCAAATGTACAATGGCATGTCAAGTCAAGGGCACGTGGTACAGTATTTACCATTAAATCTTAATTGCCTAACCCAGCCAGTGTACCTACCCTTGTCCTGAAATTACGATCCAGTCCTGTACGATTGTAATGTCTGTGGAGATTTAGCTCATATTATAAGTAATGTATTACACTTCAGAGGTTTGATTGCATTTTCTTTTACATAAAATACCTCCAATGAATAGCGATATAACAAGTGCACAAACAAAATGTCGAGGCGTCATTACCAAAACAAACTTTAAAGAGATACCATTACCGAAGAGTATTTATACAATAAGTCGACTAGCAGTAATGGCGTGGCGCCAGGCTATCAGTTTTGCCGGCAATACATTACACATTTTACCGGGCATAGGCTAATAGGTCATACCTATTAGCCTATGCCATAATGTATTATACTGGTAGTAGCAATGCTGCGTTTGAGCAAGCCCCAGACAGAGGAAGCAAGCCCTTACCCAGCTTGCCATTTAATTAATTGTTTTATGCTTGTAATTAAAAATAAGAGATATATTGCTTTGTACTAGACTAGACTAGCAACTTAAATAAATACAAATTCTAAAAAACTAAAACAATTTTGTAGGTTGGTACTTACTTGACACTTAATCTTAATTTATATTTGCATTTTAACTTAAGCAAATTGAAACAGATATTGATGCTTATACAGTAGGTAAATGTTTTATAAACTATTAGTTTCTTGTACGTTCGGGATGCCAGTCTAAGTTCCTTGATACTATTACTATTTCTAATTATTCATTCTTTTCCTCTAATACCACGGATTACTCTGCCCACTATTACTACAATATCAAAATGAGTTTATGACATGTATAGTATAATTATAATATGAAATGGGTCTTTTAGATGTTTTATATAATTTTTGCGTTTTAAAATTATATTAAGTTATTAAATATATTTTTTAATATAATAATTAATAAAATTGATAAATATAATAAACTCATTTAACGAATTAAAAAAAAAACATATTTCCCGCTAGTTCTACAAACACGCGAAGTAGTACCTACGAGTATAATGGATATCTTTACGTGACGTCATACAAATGTCATCTTAATCATAGCTAACAGCTGCACAGATTGTCATTTCATTTGCTTAGTATTTAGTGAATCAAAGCATGGTGACTCATTTTCGCGCGCCAATTGAAAACGTGTATTGTACCAATTATGGTATTTTTTACGACTTATATAAAAAGTCTACTTAACCTTACATCAGTCACTTAATTGTTTCTGAAACAAGACTTTATTTAATTCCATAATCCATTGTGAGTATTTAATTAAAAACTATTAAATTGATGTTATTTTTCTGGTAGTTTTATAGCTATGTTTTGTTATTGGCTGCTACGAGGATATTATGTTACTTTTTTTAAAATTTATTACAATCAGACCCCCGCACTTGGATTCCCTGTGTCGCGGGAGGCATGGACACACACAATCACAACACACCAACCACCAAGACCCTGGACAAACATCTACACTCATCGAACAGGGTCCCGGAGGCACAGAAGTCATGTCACTGACACTGACCACTGCGCCACGGCGACCGTCGATGTTATGATAGCTATATTTACTAAATTTGTTTGGCTTGTTTTAAACACTTTTAGCTACCCGCGGTATCTTGCGTTAGTGACATCAGAATTAGATAATTACAGCAATTTTGTAAAAAGGTTAAAAAATATTCTAAAAAAATATCAATTCCAATTTCTACAGGCTAAAATAAAATGTTCGCTCTCAGTCGTGAGCTTGCGCGTTTTGAGGTTCTACAATGAAGGTAATAATAGTACTTAATAACGCCGTACCATAATAATAAAGTACTATAATGAAGCAATTATATCTATATTTCAAGTACACCACAACGATCTGCCATTCTTATTCTTTTCACTGCCGACAACCTTTAGAAAAACCTGATCTTATCAATTCGTAGCCAACGGAGCAGAGAACAAAGCTTAGCTCATTTCAAGCATAAAAACGAAACAAAGGCTGATAATCTGATAAAAGCGATGTATCTGCTGTATAAACTGTGGTTAAACAGACAATTAGCGTTTAAAAATGACAGTTGCAGCACAAACTGATCTGTTATGCAGATTGTGTTCTGCATTTTTGAAGCGAGGGGAATGGTGACGACTGTAAAGAAGGTAACGTACTCGGCTCCATTCAGTTCTCTTCAATTTTTGAATGAACAGAATAGCATTATTGCATTGGTTCTCAATCGACCCGTATTTGTTAGTTTTTTTTATGTTTGTTACCTCAGACTTTTCGACTGGGTGAACCGATTTTGACTGTTCTTTTTTATTTGAAAGCTGGTGCTCCCCGTGTGATCCCATTTAAATTTCATTTAAATCGTGACATTATAGTTGGGGGTGGAGAAATCAGTGAACATACACAATGACAATTGATCCCGTGAGCAGCAAAGGTGTGGAATAAAAATTGTTAACAAATAATGGAACCGACTTCAGCACTCAAAAGAGTGAAATAACTTGTCGAAGTCGGTACCATGCTCACAATTTTTTGATAATAGTTACTTTTCAACTATCATGGTAGCGACTTCATCAAGTTATTTCACACTTTTGAGTGTTGATGTCGGATCCATTTTTTGGTATTTTTGGTTTTTGTTACAGTATCTTTAAGAACTTTAAAGGCTGCAGTTGGCGTAAAATTATTATAATACAGTAATGTAAGTACAGTACAGTAATATAAGTGCTTTGTCTATGTAGCTATAAGTTTACTTTATATAAAATTGAATATATAAAATAAATAAACACTGCGATGAAAACCAAGTAAAAATATGAAAAACATATTTCTTTCAAATATTATTTATATAATAACTACAATAATCTTTTTTCAATTGACTTACGATAGAGTTAAATGGAAGTATTGTTTGCAATATCTGGCATCTGGCCTTTAAATCAATGAAATTTCACTTCTTTTTTCCGAAATTCAGGTCAGGTGTAAGTCTAAAGAAGACATGTTGGCATTTTTACCAAATAGATGACTTCATTATGTGGGGCCTACTATGGGCCTTCTGAACAGGCTCAGAGTCGCACAACGAGCTATGGAGAGGGCTATGCTCGGGGTTTCTCTACGTGATCGAATCAGAAATGAGGAGATCCGTAGAAGAACGAAAGTCACCGACATAGCCCAGCGGATTAGCAAGTTGAAGTGGCAGTGGGCAGGGCATATAGTTCGAAGAACCGATGGCCGTTGGGGCCGAAAGGTTCTCGAATGGAGACCACGGACTGGCAAGCGCAGCATAGGACGGCCACCGACTAGGTGGACAGACGACCTGACTAAGATCGCAGGCAAGGGCTGGATGCGGGCCGCTTCCAACCGGTCCTTGTGGAAATCAATGGGGGAGGCCTTTGTCCAGCAGTGGACGTCCTATGGCTGAGATGATGATGATGATTATGTGGGGACTCTAGTCGTTTAATATTGGTATCGTTCATAGGTCAGATTATTAAGTAGACAAGCCTTCGTTCTTTGGTGTTTGATCAACGCTGGACATGAGTATTTACATTATCTGAGCTCTTGAATATGCGTGGCCGGCCTAGAATGCGCTTAGTGCATACTCCCTCTTATTCGAGTACATTGTACACCACGTCTACATATGTGCTATAAAAGGCCGTATGTCGTGTGCACAAAGGCGAATTTGCATAGTTTATATGTCCGTTTGCAACGTTTCTGCCGTCGTGAAATCTTTATTTTGTGCCTACATGGCACATTTTAAAATTCTACATGCTTCTCAGGTCTTTAATCAGTATACTAATTATGTTTCTGAGCGACATAAAAGAACGAGGAGGTTCAATTAGTTGTATTTTTAACCGACTTTTAAAAAATAAGGTTCTCAATTTGACCCATATGTTTTCTTAAAATTACTTTTATTACGTAAACTCTAAGGCTCTCACGGCCGCCGTTGCATGTTGTATGTATTGCCTCCGGGCTTTTTGGCCGTGTCTAAGTGAAACTTGTGTTCCAGACGTTTCGTCGATCAACATACTTTTATTATGTTTTTTAGCTCAGAATTTTCGACTAGTTGAATCCATTTTGATGTTTTTTATTATTTTAAGCTGGTGCTACCCGTCTGAAAGTTAACTTATTTAAATTTCATCAAATTTATCAATTTATTGTTTTCATCAACAAAATCAGTCAAGTAGTTTTTGAGTTACACTCCAATAACTGAAAACTGTTACGGCTAAGTGTGCGGCATTATTTAAATTGCGGGTGAAGAGATCGGTGAACATATCAATCATAAGTAATACCATGACAGTTCAAAAGTACTTCAAAACTTCGACAAGTTATTTCACACTTTTTAGTGTTGAAGTTGGTTCCATTTGTTGGTATTTTTTATTTAACAGGCTTTTATTAAAAATCGGACATTCCAGTTCAAATTATGACTGCGGAACACATTTATTCATGAAGTTAATCGATTAGAGTTGATTAACTACCACTAAATACCTACGGTACATATTTGATGTAAAATATAACATCTATGCGAAAGATAACATCCCTCAAATTTCTAAATTGCGAACAGAGACGAGATACAGTACAATTTTATAACGAATACTTGATACTTGCTCTCGAATTCCGATATAGCAACCTCATTAAAACTCAATAGATACCAGAAATTAAATGAACTAAAGAACGAAGAGTTCTAGAGAATGAATCAACTATACAATGAAACTGCAGAGTGAAAAGAGCAGGGTATTCTTATTCACGATCGCTTGGTTCAAATCAAGCGTTTTTACGGAGCACGCCTCTTCCTTTCACCGCCTTCTTTGTTAAACAAAGAATTGCGCTTTGTCGAAGAAAATAATAGACGTTTTAAAAGTAAATTAAATTGCCTATAGCACTGATTCCTCTATGAGTGTAAATAAAAAAATAAACATACATATTATGTGCAGCAATATAGTACTTCATGAAACTCTAGTTTAAGTAATAATAAGTCAATAAGGGATCGTAGATCACGAGTGTAAGTTAACAATTTTACAAGACATTAGAAGAGTGTCATAAGGCCAAATTATGTGCAGTTACATAAACAACTTTACCTAATCTCATAAAATAGATAATGATAAAAATAGATAAAAAAAAATAATAATAAAAAAATGAAATTTACGTAAAATTACAGCATTTATGTTTGCATTTATTTGTAAACGATTACTTTATTTATAATGTCTATTAAAGTCGTAATGAATGTGGAACAATAAACAATGAATAAAATCAAACAATAATTAACTTATTAATTGTGTAGCTTTGGCTAAATCTGTGATTATAGAGGTCTTTTTTAATAGAACCTCACAAACATTCAATCCTTAAATTTATATGAATTATCATAGAATTGTTACACTACAATATATATTTCATACAAATACATTTAATTTAAACCTTGATTATTTTAATCAATATATTTATACTAGTGAAATATATAAATATATTGATAAAAATAAAGCTAATAAAATAAAATAATAAAAAACTAATAAAGTCATCATTAAAGGCATTACAATACATTATCCAATTGTTTTATAATAAATACTTAAATAACGAAAATAACGGAGGTTAATTTTTGATATCGATAACATCACATTAATAATTGTATTTACTTACATTGAGAATATGGACTATGGATAAAATTACAAATAATGCACAGCAGTCCCAACTGCTGTATCCTCAATTAAATAAATTTAGGCTGTATACTCAAAGGTTGTATTTTGCTTATAATTGCTTTATTTCATCCAACGCAGACAGTAACCGAGCGAACATACGGAAAGTAAAAAAAATGTGGTAGATATGCTATTTAAGGTTTGATGGGTGCTGATGACATTAAATAATAATAAATTTCAAGTCACGCTTATGCTTTTTGTAAAGTTATTGCTGGGAATAGATAAAAAAATATGGCTAAAAAGAGGCACGCGGGTGTTTACAGGCAGAAGGAGCGGGATAAATGCATATGTAAATTGATTTCAATTAATACAGATGATCTACGGGCTCAAAAAATTACTTATACATTTGACCTTAATAATGTTCTTTTTTCTGGTGTGAGGCACAGTTCAAGCTCATTTTCCGTAGCCGCGAGAATTATTGATGAACGAAAATATAGTCGCTCTAAAATATTTGTTTACTTATAAATTTGTCTATGAAATCAAATTGTGTTTCTGAATCAGAATAAAATTAAGCTGCATGAGCTGTTCCCATAAGTGGTATTTATGAAAAGTTTATTTACATATGAAGGACTTTCAAAAAAATACGCTGCAAAAATTCAAAATTGTCTATTCGAAAAATGGTAAAGCCTTAAAAAGCCAAAGGTAAAAAAAGACTAAAGTAATTTGTTATACCTACCTACTTGACATTGAACTCGAAAAAATATGTTTTTTGTGGTTTATTGGTGTGCATATCTGCTTCATTCATCTTTGGACCCGATTCTTGGCCGATTCAACTCACGGTTTACTCTACGGACCTCCGTACCACTGAATAATAAATTGAACTTCTCAATTTAATCCACGACCGTATCGCAACGCAACAACCACCGCTGGCTTTGAGTTGTAATTATCTCTTCATTTATGAGTGTAATGCGCATTGGTTATTAAGGCAAACTGTTTTGTCCAGTTCTAAAGAAAGAATGGGTAAGAATACAGTCGCCAAGCATTGTGCATTTTAAATTGCAGTCCTCATTGAAAAGTGGATTTTAAGCGCTACAAAGGAAAGGCTTTCGAAGTGAAATTTGTGGAAAGATAAGGAGTTTACCCTGTGATACTTTTGTTTCACTGTGTCTCGAAATGAAAATTTAAAATATTAATTGGTTTGTTTATGAATTATTTAAATGCAAGAGTGTATTTTTCACCAACTCTAAAGAGAAGTTTATCACTCGGTTGTTTATAGGTGGGTATATATTTTTAGACAATGGCCTAACATTTTATAGGTATATAAAATATATTTAAATGCAAGAGTGTAATTTTCACCAACTCTAAAAAGGCGGAGGTTATCCATCGGTTGTATAAACATATTTTTAGACAAACGTCAAAAATTTAGTAAATGAAAAATATGTGCTTTGTAAATAAAACCAGACCTAATTTGTTGCGGCTTTTATTGAGATATAACATCTCACGATTAGAGGTTTATTTTAAAAAAACAACAATTTGAAAATGTAAGTAAAATGAATTTATGAATGCTAAAATATGTGATTTAACTTTTATAATGGGTTAAGAAAAGAGAGTTATGAGTATGACATAGTTTAACGACATTGTAATAATGATTAAAAAAAAAAAACTTTTAATTTCCGGCCCGGACCGACGGTCATTGTTAAGGACGATAGAGAAGGCCTATGTCCAGGTGTCTTATGGCTGACATGATGGAAATGTTCATGTACTTCATTTGTAATAATGGACTTCTGTTCTATCGAAACAAATCCTAAAATCAATATCTTGTCAGATTTCCAATACATTTGTCGTAAAAGTGGGCACATTTAGCCGTGGTCCTTTCTGCGGGACAATACGTCGCGAATTGACTTGGGGATTCGAGACAACTTGTCGATTATATCCCGAGACTGTAGTAGTTTCAACCATAAGCGATGGCGATTGAGAACATTTGGAATGAATAACAAGAAATATACACAACTTAAAACAAACCAAATCATAAATCATCATCATCATCATCTTACCCATAGAAAGTCCACTGCTTGGTCTTAACAATTGATCTCCATGAGGACCAGTTGTAAGCGGCCCGCATCCATATGACAAACACATGATTATAAATACATTGTAAAAATACTAATTAACAACTAAACGTAAACAATTTAAAAAACATACTTAATAATCTTTTGCGTATTAGTTATTTTGGTACATTTTTAAAAAATCCGCTCTTTTTAATTGCCAACCACGTATTTACTGTTTGCAGTGTTTGAAAAAAAAAAAACACCATTCAGGCATATTTGAATGATTTTTTATATACAAAACTTAGTCATAGTCATAGTCACTTTTTTTAAGAACATTTCATATGTAACAAGTCCAATTAAAATACAATATCCATCAAGGAACAATACAATATACAATTATTCTTAATTAAATAGTAATTAAGAATATATAGCACAGGCTCTGCCTAGTTTGGGACCTGAAGACCTTGTGTGAATGTTAATAATAAATAAAATAAAATAAAATAAATTCTTAAAATTCAAAATAAATTAAAAACAATACAATTCTATAAGTCAATTAATTATTTGTATAAGAATCATAGCAAATGTAACTACTTATTTAAGTGACAGCACTTATTATCGTAAATAGGTCATTAAATTTATAGAATGTTTGGTCTATAAGCCATTTTTTTAAATTTTCTTTTGAAGGAGTTTCTTGAGGGTGAGTTACGCACATCCTCCGGCAGTTTGTTAAAACACTTATGTATTTAAACTAGAAAAGAAGGGTATGCATAATTCAACCGAAACCTTGTATTAATCCACAAGTTTCAAAAAAATATGTCGCATGTCTATGACGAGCTAAAGCGTCCATGACTTGAACCGAATCTTACAGAAAAGTGTGATCGCTCCTTACAGACGCCGCTTTGTGGTGCCGACAATGCCGCGCGTGCTGTATTAGCTTCTGAATGTGCCTTATATCGCGTTCCAGATATTGTTGAAATGGGAATTCTCTTTACAATGGAGTAGCTATTGATTTATTATTGCTGAAACTTACAGTGGCTGTAGAAACTAGTATATCGCGCCTTTTACTCGTAACACATTCGGTCGCCGTGGCGCAGTGGTCAGTGACATTGACTTCTTTGTCGTCGGGACCCTGGGTACGAATCCCGGCAGGGGCAAACATTCGTGCGATGTTTGTCCCGGGTCTTGGGTGTTTGTGTGCTGTTATTGTATGTGTCCATGCCTCCCGCGATACAGGGAATCCTAGGGGGGGGGTCTGAGTAGGAAACAAATAAAATTAAAATAAAATAACATTCATGGACAGACGAACTGACTAAAATCGCAGGCACGGCTACATGCAGGCCGCTTCCAATCAGCCCTTATAGAAATCAATGGGGGAGGCATATGCCCAGCTGTGGACATCCTATGACTGAGATAATGAATTGGCATTAAATAAAAAACTGACTCAATAGTTGTACCGTTAGTACTAAATCAATTAAAAATATATTATGAAGTTATCTATACAGGTTCGAATTGTATGTAAAACTCTGGCTTTAAATTTTCATTAAAATGTACAAAGAGTCTGAAAGCCATCGTAAACGAAAATGAAGTATTCTTTTTGGAAATAAATTTAATGCATTCAATTATTTACAATGTTGACAAACACAACATTTGCGGATTGTTTTATGCAGTGGATTTCTAGTACATTTATTTTATTATTGTTATAATATTATATATATTTATTATATCTGCATCTTGTGCCATATAATATATATCCTTAAATTTAAAATATTGTAATGTTCACAGTTCGAGTAAAGTATTTTCAAGAATCCCTCTCATTTTTGGGGGCATTTGGGAGATTTTCGCATGAATATCTTTGTCGTATAATATAACAAACGCCAACCATAAGCCCACATACATTATCAGCGAACTGAATATCACACGCTTTATCATCGACTTGGCGTAGAAATATCGATGTTGGAATACGCTCACAGATTTGCCTTGTAATACAGATAAATGTGTGGTTTGAGCTAATTTATTGCGTACAGCTCGTAAGGTTTGCACTGTTTTTACTTTTTAAGTGACTACGGGTCAATATCTGACGTATTTATGTATATTTACATCTTAGTGCGGAGGTTTAAGCGTGAACTAGGATTACCTGTGTTGCGGAAGGCATGGACAGAGACAAACGCTACACATAAACATCCAATACCGGGACAAATATCTACACTACAAGCAGGTAGTGCACAGAAAATAATTAAAAATATGTACCACCATGAGTTTTAAATGTATGAAATAAGAGAGTTAGGTAGGGTCTGCATTCACAACAAGCAGTTCACAGGGAAGCAAGCTTCCTTAATAGGTATACAAAATAATTTGTTTAAGAGACTTTGAGATCAAAGTGTCAGTAATTAGGTATAAAAAAGGTTAATGTAAGTTTGGTTGATTGTTTGGTAATTTTCTTGATATTTCATTCATAAGTCAAAGATGAAGTACCAATGTTTGACCACGCTATAAAATCAGACACCAAATGCTCTTCGACACCTTACTCTGATTTATTTTCTATGAAATCCTTAGAAAGGTCCAAGGTCAATGCAGCGTACCTATTAGACAAAAAGTCAATTTATCTGAACAGATCGGCAATTTGTCTTGTCTGGTCAGTATTAGATGGAGTAACTAGTACCTACAGGGAGATTTAGTGTTCTAATAGCATGTAGTCTAGGCACGCCAGGCTTCCAGGCTGGAAATCTCGAGCGAATATAGGTATTATATTGTACCTATCATTTGCTATCAGCCAGAACACGAATCAATCCTATATAAAATTATAAATGCGAAAGTTTGTGAGTATGGATGTATGTTTCTTACTTTTACGCAAAAACTACTGAACGGATTTGAATGAAATTTGTGACACATATAGGCTATGCCTACCCTGGCTTAGCCCATAGGCTTTTTTTCATTATCACCACCATTTTTCATCAACAAGTGGGTAAAACGGATTTTGAAGAAATTTGATATATAAATATTTTATGTCCCGGAATAACACATATTTTCATCATAATCAATCATCACCACGCGGGTGAAACTGCAGGGCGCAGCTAATATCGTTATATAGAATTACAGCGTCAAATAAGACTGTAATTTGAGCGAAATCTCGTCGTATTGTAACGATGTGAAACCTTTGCACCTTATGAAAAATGAAATCAATCAAAACGCAGGCGAATCACTTTTTCAATAATTCATTCATTCATTCATCTCAGCCATTAGGTGTCCACTGTTGGACAAATGCCTCCCCCAATTGGGGGGAATTGCCAATACTCGCCACGCTTGGCAGGCGGGTTGGCGAGCGCAGTATGATTTCCGATGCTCTGAAGGCGCTGCTGCCCACCTTCTGGTACGTGGTCCCTTAGCCGACTCTTACGGCACCCGCGGGAAGAAATGGGGGAGTACTATTCTAGGCCGGTACCACCACGGCGCTTTTCAATAATATCCTACAGTTATTATTCAGTCCGATCACCTGTGATATAAATATTCCTAGATAAGCGTATTTGATTATCTCGAAGTAACTATGTAATGACTGTCGTGCGTAATGGGCTAATTTTAGAATGGGATCGAAAGTTTTTGGTACGCGAGCGGAATAACAAAGTTAGGATTCTAATTAAGCGATGGAAACTTCACCCTAGTTATTCGTCAGTACGATTTTAACCTATTCATATGGCTGTAGTTCGTCTCGCTATAGGTCTCGTCTAACTAACTTTTCAAAATGTTATCTATAAATTGTATATTTACTTTTAGTATACGTAGGTATCAACATGTAGCCATCACTGGTTTTATTAGATTCAGATGTATTTTATTGTTAACAGAGTGTATGTATAAAAAGTTCACAAAAATACCCAATAATTGTTTCAATAGTTACGTCCAAAATGACGTACAATATTTGATTATTAATTGTTTAACAATGTCAGCTTAGATAAAATTTATCTTAATGTATAATGTATAATATAAACTATTTTGATTTGCTTTTATATGTATATAAAAGCAAATCAAAATAGTTTATATTATTATTTCTTATTAATTGCACCAAATATCTTACGTTATGTTAGGTATAAATTTATCATTAAAAAAACTCAGCTAAGCGTTGATTTAAGCATTTATTATGTATATCATTTTGTGTTATGATCTTACAGGGCGGTGTGGTCGCTCAGCGACAAAGCCCGTTAAATAAATTAAAAAAAAAAAAACAAAAAAAAAAACTCTTACTTTGTAATAATTTTTTACCACTAGTTTAACCATTTTTTCTTGAAAATAGTCACACTTTCCCATTCCAGTATCGTTTGTGGTAAATGTTTGTAAATTTTCGGACACATGCAACAAACGCCCTTCATAAAACATACACTTCTTTGAACAGGTGTTTTTAATATATTTTTATTTTAGATGACATGTCATGTAACGACGGTCACCGTGATCAGTGGTCAGATACTTTTGTTTTTGGATGTTTGTTGTCATCTTACTGTGTGTGCCCATGCTTCCTACGACACAGGGAATCCTAGTGTGGAACAGTAAATGTGATAAGTAAGAAAAAAAGACTTACTAAAAAATGGAACTGACTTGAACATTCAAAAGTGCGAAATAACTTGTGGAAGTCGGTACCTACCTACCACGATAGTTCCAAAGTAACTATATTATCTAAATATTGTACGCATGGCACCATTTCGACAATTTATTTCAGTCTTTTGAGTGTAGAAGTCGGTTCCACTTTTTGGTAACATTTTTTTTACATTGTTCAGTGACAACAATGACAACAACAACGACAATTGATCCCGTGAGTAGCAAACTCACGGGATCAATTGTCATTGTTGTTGAAGTCTCCACCCTCATTAAGGGAGCCATTCAGATAGACGTTACACCTTTCAATTATTGGAGTGTAACTCAAGAACCGCTTGACTGATATTGATGAAATTTAAATAGGACCACACGGGAAGCACCACCTATCAGATAAATAAATAATCATCAAAATCAGTTCTCCCAGTCGAAAGTTCTAAAGATACTCGTATATTTTACACATAAAAAAAAAGAAAAAATAAAGACGAATCGGGAACAGAAGGTTCTCAATTCGTCTGTATATTTTCTTTTTTTTAAGTCGGTTTGAAAAAATAAATTAAGGGATAGATGAAGAAAGTGGCATCAGCTATACCGTCAAGAGTAGAATCTTTTGTAGCGAGAAAGAGAGATATTAGAAATAGGTAAATAAAACAATTTGTATCAAAACAGAATTTTAATTCATCACCTTTGCATAGAAAGTTGTAACACTACCTTATATTAATAACATAGCATACTCACACAAGTGTTATATATTTTACAGTTAGCAACATAACATTAAAACATAACATTAAATTTATAATCAATGTTAAAACATCATTAAGACCTACACATAATATTAGTTGATGGCGTAATATAGCTATGAGAACTAACTTTTTAAATATTTCCTTTATAACTATTTTTTCTTGATGTTAGCTTTATCTAATGAGGCGAAATTTTTAGCTCATTACAGATATTAAAATGATTAAATCGTCCGGGATAACGCTAAACAAAAGAAACTTCAAAAAATAGTACACAAATAAGTTTGGGTAGGTACAATACAGTTTTGTATCTTCACAAACTTATTTTAGTATTCAAATATCGTGAGTCACTTTTTATGCTTTTATTTTTGTAATACTTTTTAGTATGGCAACATATATAATATTAAAATCACCGAGACAAATTAGATTAATAAACATTAATACTGAGCTAATACGTTGCCAATTCATTATCAATAATGTCGCCAGTTTAATAATAAATATAGATAGTCCAATTATATCATTTTGTAATCTTAATTTAGTATTGATTGGTTTAAGTTATATATTAAACTTGATGATATAATTTATAGATTATATTTCACAAATAAACATTAATCATAACGGGGCAACGTCGGTAACATTCTGGGTACGATGCATACTGAGGCCTATTTCATAAAACGAACCACCCTCAAGTTGGATAAACTGTCACCACACACATGGTTACAGCAGTTCTTGAGAAACAGTAAGCATTCTCAGTCTAGCATGATAACATCTTCAACCACGTCCTCTCTGACCATGAACCTAGAAATCGCGGACCATCAAGTAAATTAGTAGTCAAACGCTACAGTACACAAAAATGGCAAATCGAAGTAAAGTAACTAATACCAGGTATTGTTTTAAACTTTCATGGCCTTTCATCAATGATATTATATGTTTATATGAGGTAGATGTCGACAAGCGCGCGGAAACTGAGGCGGCAAAATTAAGTCAATTGTAGTAATTTTCATTATGACGCGTGTTTCAAGCGCAAGTCAAAGCATATATCTATCGTTTTCTATATTATTTGTACCGTATTATCTGTCGCAGTAAGCATGTTTATGTCGTAAAGGAACAAAATCTGAGCACCGCGCAGTATGAATATACGTTATCTTTAGTGAAACATCATTGGCTTTTCATAATATAAATATTGTATAACACGGGACACGCAGCATGATTTTGATATCCCAAGTTAAACAATATTTAACAGCGGGTTAGAACATTTAAGTTATCTATAGGCTACCATTAGCTAGTGGATTGCTCAAATGTTATTGTAGTAGCTGCAGTATTGTAATTAGTTATTAGTGTTTTATTTTATTTACTTATTTATTTTATAAAAGGCATTTGCCCAATGAAAACGAAAAACGATTTGTATATAACAAATATCAGTTATATGCAGTGGAATGTACGTTTCACAAACTAAAATGAAAATTAAATAACTTTATTTCTAATTGTTAATTACCTACAGTGGATTATGAAGGCAAATTAACCTAACATTTCCATATGAAGTAATGGCGGCCCCACACTAGACTCTAGGCCTGTGACGTGGAGGCTTGGTTGAGTCTATATACAATGATACATGCGGAGTAATCCTAAATCTAATTACATATTCAACTTACTAGCTAGTTTGTATACACACATCGGTGTGGAGAGTGGTTGAGAGAATGTGTGAACTAAATATTTTTCCTACCTCGTTTTATGTAAGAGGCCCATGGCTGCGAGCTTGATTGTTCAAGCTATTTATAATATGGCAACAGCTTGAACAAATAGCTGCTCAAATATTTTAGCAGCTATTATAATATATAGTAATTATTTTGTGGTATTTAATAAAAATGCATCTCCCTGACAAAACTAATATAACATTTAAACTTTTAGTTATTTTTTTAAATAAATAAACGATAATGTTTATGGATACAAACTAGTTGGCAGGTATATATATATGCTTAAATTTTCATTTTCTAAACTAAAAGTACCTACCTACTCTTTTCATTTCTTGTGAGTAAATTCTAAAGAGCTTATTAGTTATATTTTATTATGAACGAACAATATCTTTAATTTAACAGATTTTATTTTTATTATCCTTATGTACAATGTACAATTATTTATAAATTTGGATTCCTGATTGAAATCCTGTTATATTACAAGTGAATTTAAAAAAATGTATTATAGGTAAAGTTTTCTTTCTATTTATGAAGATGATGTACGTTATTATATACAAGTTTAGAATATAATTACTCCACTTTCCTAAAATTCTTATATTCCTAATAGGATCTATTTATTAACGCCGTACGTTATTTATTTTTACAACGCTAAGGTCTAGTATATGAATTGTAGTAAAATGCGCACGGTTGATTTATAAACAACTAACGTAAGGGTTAAACTAATGTAAGCCAAATTAAGGATTAAACTAATTAATTTTTGTTTGTCTTTACGAAACAATTTATAAGAGTGTTGTAAACTTAGGCTACTGTTCACCAACAATTAAAACGTCCGATTATCAATTTAACCGTCGTTAGTCAAATATTTTTTAACATACAGTTAACCGACGGTTAATTCAGAATCGGACGTTTTAGTTTTGTTGAACAGTAGCCTTAGTCATTGATTAAACTACAATTTACCATTACAGTTTTAAATTTAATAATGGAATACCTAGTATCTAATGGTTTTCTGACAGATACCTCAAACGAATTTTGAAAATCATTATCGTTCAGAAAATTCGTTAAGACCTAAATATACCATATTAAAATACACTTTATGTTCAAATTATTGAGCTTTTTACTTACATAATATCGAATTTGAGCAAAGTGGGAAAAAATATCACAAACTATATTATTTGTGCATTTAAATACTATTAACTAATTTAATATAATTTTAAAATTACATTAAATTAGCTAAAAGTACATTTTTAATTGATCCTAAGATGATAAATTATAGATAATCTCCAAAAAATAACTGTTTGTAATGGAATTGTGTTGATTATAATTAAAACAATATAAGGGAAAATACCAAATGTGAAACAGTTATATGCATTCGTGGAAGATTTTGCATTGACTGCATTTTATTACATTGTTTAAATTACACAACTAATTTATTACATAACTTATTCTTAAGATATAGTTTTTATTGACTAGTATATATATTTTGATATGAATAATAAATTTTATTTTGGCAATAATCACATTCTATGTTATCAAATCGCGCTGTGCAAATGGCATTTTATCTTACAGATATTATTTCGATTTTTTTATTCATTATTTCACTAATTTAATATCATTAAGGAAAAAGCTTGTATAAATATTCATAATTAGGAGAATAAATGTACTTTAGTTTCGTCGCGTAAGATGAACGCTGAGCGATAGGAAAGTAGATATGCTTACGCACAGGTACAGTCGCGTCCTAAAGTACTAGCTTCTTTTCATGTACCTACTATGGTACTAAGCTATTTTTATAAGTACAATTGTTTTCTTGTAGAGTCATAATAAGTACTTTACTAGCTACTGTACTCGTGCGCAAGCATATCCTCTCCTCAGCGTTCTTATTTCATGACGACAACTATACAAGACTTTACGTCTTTTATACGGCAAACATTAAATATGAATATCATGGGAAATATTTAAGATAACGAATTAATAACGTAGTAATTAATTGTACTAGGGCTTGGTTAAGTATTTTCAAGGTTTAGAAAAAACAAAATATATTCTGATTCTTAAAATTTTCGACATATGTATTTATGAGTATAGTGTGCCGATGGTACATGAGTCTTTTAATAAATAAAATACTTAAACTGATCACAACCTCAAAAACAAATGAGTCTTTTAGAATATAAAATGTTTTTATTGCTTATATTATTTGGCATTGCTTTGGTTATATTTAATATTTTAATACTGATATTTAGACTTACATACATATCATATTATGAGATCAGTTACTAAAGCTTAAATTATTATATCTACAGTTGAATATTTCGTGCGTAATAATCTACATAAATATATTATCGATATTGATATGCTATTTTCTACTGCTAACATCAACTTTTTTATATATCACATTATTATAGTTTTGTTCACAACTGTACTTATTTGGTCGTCCGGTATTTCTCAATAATAATGGGTCTTTAATGGAAAACATTGAGTATTTCGTTGATTTAGAGCAGAATTAATTGCTATGTCTGTTTCTATTTCCGTTTTATGCATATATACATGTGGTAGATTAAAATTTGGTATCCACTAGCAAATAAAAAATATTCGTAATTAAAACTTAACATACAATATGATAAACAGATACTGTAACGATAAGAGAAACCTTTCCTGGCGTCCTCTGCATATACTGTTTTATAAATGCATATAATGATGAATGAAATAAGAACGTATGGTAAGTTTCTAATTCTGTGGTAGATGATAATAGTATATAGTCAATGCCGATATTTTTTCCGAACCCACTATTTTTGAGATCTACTGAGTGAAAACGACCAAATAATCCGCGGGCTAGGTGCCGCAATGGAGTATCTTCCTGAACGCCTTTCTGAACTCAGGGTTGAAGATGGTATATATCACAGGGTTGAGGAACGAGTTGATGTACCCCAGCCAAGTGGTCAGGATGAAGGTGGTGACCCCTGGAGAGAACGGTAGGTTGAATTTGTCGCAGATGGCACCTAAGACGCTGCAGGTGAAGAAAGGTGCCCAGCAGAACAGGAACACACCTGTGAATGATAAGAAGTAATTTGTTAATGATCAAATTACAGTATTCATCATTATCATCATCATCTAAGACATATGGCAACCAAAGTTGGAAATTTGTAAGTATAATGCGCTTTAGGTCTCCTCGATTGATTTGATGACTTTTCCGTGTCACGGTTTTTTTTTGGACGGTCACCGTGGCGTAGTGGTCAGTGACATTGACTTCTGTGTCGTCGGGACCCTGGGTTCGAATCCCTGCAGGGGCAAACATTCGTGCGATGTTTGTCCTTGGTCTTGGGTGTTTGTGTGCTGTAATTGTATGTGTCCATGCCTCCCGCGATACAGGGAATCCTAGTGCGGGGGTCTGAGTGTAAAACAAATAAAAATAAATAAAAAGGTGAGTAGTGAGCCAGTCACTAGACTGCCCCGAGTGGAGGCAAGGGTAAGAAAGAGTCTTTATCCAAGAAGAGATCGCAACCAGGCTCTCATGATCATGATAGTTATGAACTTGGCAACGTGTTATACAAATAATGATTAGTTTGTGTGCCACATGCGTAATCTGTTTTACTTTACTAACGTTATATCTCTGTAACTATCACTGTTCTATTCAGAGCAGTCTTTGATGTCTTGTTAAAGTTCTAACGGGAAAATAAGATATCAAAGGATAATAGATAACAATTCACTTTAGTGTTTGAAAATATACGCTATGAAGCAGACTACGGTATTAAGCCGAGTTAATTTGTGAGTATCGCATAGGTGAACTTCGGTTTTATATTCAGAAGTCTACGCAAAGTGTCATTTAAAAGTATGGGCCAATTGTTTTACTTTATATAACAGTTGGAAATAAAGTTCCCATACTGTTAACAATTTCTACTTATTCCAACCTTTTCTTAAAACTTCCAACTATTCTTTTGAAAAAGGTCCAAATCTCTAAACTACATTTGAACTTGGGGCCGCCATCCATCGAACAAGTTCCACGGACAAAATCGCACAACTTTTAACAACACCCTGTATCTTTCTTATTTCCGAACCTTTGCGAGCAAGTGTTAATATATCGTAAATAGTTTACAACTTACCTAAAACTATGGCTAAAGTTTTTGTGGCTTTCCTTTCTTTCTTCGCTGAAGATTTTTCCCGTTTCTTTTTGCTCGCTTTGTTTGCCTTGTAGATTGTGAACCTGGCTGTAGCGGCGCTGGCTTTGCGTTCTTTTTTGCACGAAGATCCTTCACGAAGGTCCAAAGTGCTGGCTTCGAGATCATCTTCAGAACGGAGAGCGAGTGAAACGGTTCTGGAAGTAATGATACAAATGTGATTAATGGTGAGTATGAATTGGCTTATATTAATTATACAGTTTGAGCTTTCGGTGAAGGCAAAACTGTTATCAAACTTCCAGTATGGTAGTAGGGTACTTTAGAATACCTGCCTAGCTAGCTACCATCCTCACATATAAAAACTCACACTAAACACAGTCATGATGTTTTCAGGCACCAGTCCTTGATAGCCAGTAAATATTTAAGGTTTAGCGTGATTACACCTTCAACCACATCGCCATTGACCATGAAGTTGGATAGTGGTCAAACGGTAGCTCTATAAGGTATAAAAGGAGGAATTATATTTCTGGGGATACCTACACGCAAATTGCGGGGGTAAACTTTTGAATCAAAATCTTTTTTATTTTTTATTTATTGAGAATAGGCAAGCTAAAGATAGTTTGACCACTATCTCACCTGATGTTAAGTCTGATGCGGTCTATGATGGAGCACGCCTGCCTAGAAGATCATTCTATGGGTTGATTCTAATTTCAATCGCTTAAATCCTACTAGGATACACATAAATACCTTGAAATCAAATTCGACAAAACGGTAAACTGCATCGAATTTGCTGCCCCTGCTTTTACTTTAACTTAGATATATACTGTTACTGTTACCCTGTAACACAGTGCATACTAGTACGAGGTACAGGGATCTCTTCACATAACTACACACATCATAATATTATAGACTTTATTTTTATCATACTTATTGTCAAAAGATGTAGCATGTGTGTACTTAAGATGTAAAGAAAGAATTTATTATTATTATTATACAAATATCAAGGATGATCACAAAAAAGTGATAGATAAAAAATAACAGTCGTTTTTTTCAAAATTTTGAACAAATGTGGTATTTCTAAAAATGCACTCACAACTATTTTGACAGTAAATTTACGCGCAAAACTGCCATTTTGTTAACTGTGTCTCGGTGGAATACAGCACACTTTAAGCCTTAAAATTTATTCGCAATAGTGCCATATTTTAGAATGCACTTGTATTGTCTTATGTAACTTTAAATATAAAGTGACATCTTAAGTAACTTAACTTAGTAATACTAGTATAACTTAGCATTAAAAAAAGTTTATAAACTTTAAAAACGGACTTATTTTTTTTTTTACTTTATCTATGGAATATTAATAAATGGTTAAAATAAAGAGCAGAACCGAATATAATAATTTTTTTATTAAGCCTATAATGAGAACATGCCTCCGATTAAAAACAAATCACCTGCTTAAATCGATCAAAAAATGACTGATTCATTACAAATACCCATAAATAACTTAGAAATTGAATTTTATTGGATCCAAATTAATATAATGTGTTTGTTTATAATCATAAAAGTAGCGTATGTCGGCTTTTATTTAAATTTAAGTAATCACAGTAGAGTACTAACTTTATAATTTTATTTATGATTTTATTGATTATAATTATGTATTTATTATTTTAATGATACCAGTTAAGAAACTATAAAAATGAAATTGCGGTGCACATTGTAACTGCTCGCATCACACAGATTTTTTTTGTTTAAAAAAAAGTAACGTTTCATGCATTTTATCATTCATTTATTGCAGCCATAGGACGTCTACTGCTGGACATATGCCTCCCCATATAGAGAGGACTTACCAATACTCGCTACGCTTGGCAGGCGGGTTGGTGAGCGCAGTATGGTTTCCTATCCTCAGACAGACGCGGCTTCCCAACTCTTGTAAATATCTATTAATTTTTTACAAAAAAAAACGTAGCTTACCTCGACTCTGGCATAGATTTGCTCTTCCCGTTTTTCTTCCATTTCTCACAGCCCATGTTCCTGAGGACAGTAGCATCTTTCAAGCCTGGTGACCCTGGAGGAGACGTGTGTTCTCTGATGGTATCCTCGAGGTTGGACGGAGCGTAACCTGAGTCGTTGTTCCCGTTGGGGTCCGGTGGTGCCTTACTGTTCCTTTTCGGGGTACTGCTGGAGATGGTAAATTATACATTTTTAAACGAGTAGGTACTTTTATTTAATCAATTCAAAGACGAAAGATAAGTGCATGTGGCAGAGATGCTAATGTTAAGATGGATGTATGGTGTGTCTAGAATGGACAAGATAAGAAATGAGTTGATCAAAGGAAGCTTGAAAGTAGCACCAGTGTATGATACGTTGAAATGAAATAGATTGGCATGGGCAATGGGCATGGGCATGCTATGAGGAGAAATGAGAAACATATAACGCTATTTAAAAGCGACCAGGAGCTGGTCGCTCCCTAGTGTACTTAACATAGATCGAAAACCGATAATAAAAGTACTGTTCAACCGATATTCCCCTATACCCAAACAACTGCATCAATATTATATCTACGCCCGTCAAATTGCTATATTTATTGGCAAGACCACTTCCACTTGCCAACCTTACGGTCTATGAGATACTTAGTATTTTGACGGTAGTCAGTGATGTTTTGTAAAAGCATGAGCGCGTCTAGGACTACTTTCAGGAAGTCTGCATCTATACAATTTAGGTACTACTAACTACACACATCAAAAAAGTCTCGGGAACTTTTGTCGGTTTTGATCTACTAAAAAATTGATTAAAAAGATATGAAAATGCGATGCGGCAAAGGCTTTATTTAAGGTATTTAAGAAATAATTAAGTTTTTATTCGTGTATAAGTTTAGGGTACGATGGGGCTGGCATACCATGTTGGGAAAAGCCCCAAAATAAATAGAGATTAAAAAAAAAACGATATGAAATATGAAAAAATCCTACAAAACTGAGTTTTAATCACATCTATAATGGCTAGTAGTTATGTATTACATTAAAGCCCATAAAAATGTACCTTTCGCAAGTAGAAACGTCAGTTGACCTGTTAAGATCACTGCACAAGCAGTGATGACTACTACCACGCGGAGTAATCTGCATTGCCAAATTGTAAACCCAAGAACTGTTGTGTATTCTGTGGCTGCTGCTTTAGCATGCGACGTTTATCCCTTCCCTCACCTTCTTTACCACTTCCTCGCCCTTCCCTAAGTGATCTGTGAGCATTGTTATTGTTTATCGTGTTGCTGTGCAGTATTAGCGTCAGTTAATTTCCGCACATTTTTAGCCGCATAATCAATAATATCGTGAGCTCTTTATGGTTATTATTTATCGTGTTGCTATGTAAAGTTTGCGTTTATTAATTTCCGCTCATCACAAGATGTATCGTAAGTGTTGCGTGCCCAATTGTGTTAGCCGACGACAGGACGTTAAATCATTTCGAATAATCGACATAAATAAGAGGACCATCTGAAACCGTAGGTTTCTCTATGTAATCTATGACTACTACTGGCATTTTCAGCAGTGTATTTTCGTACATCAGACGGCATACCTCATTATAATCTGCAAACTACTTCAATTTACTTGACGATCTCAGCATTACAACATGGATCATCAGGTCATCACATATGCGAATTACTTACTTGCAAGTCTCCTCAGCAACTGTTGCCAAAATGAACTCCGTGGACTTGTCATTTGGTATAACATGGCAGTCATCAGCATCCACTTCCAATTCTGCTGATCTTTTGTCGAAACTAAAGAAACAGAATTTAAGATCAGAAAAGAAAGAAAGAAAGAAAAATATTTATTAAGCACAAACTTTTCGTAAAATAAGATATTAAAAGTAAAAAAATACATGACATAATCAGATCCGAGCGTTTCTCTGATCCAAACGAGTACTTTTCCTCAATACCCTCGAATTGCACTTGAAACAATAAAAAAGGCAGTGGTTCTGAAGTACTAGCCTACATTCCAGGTCTAGCGTAATTCAAGTCCTTCAGACCTTCAAGTCTTTAAATCACATCGTCACTAACCATCAGTAAGATAGTGATGAAATACGTAAATAGATATTATAACAGTCTAAAATAGCTGAACCTTGGCTGCTGAGTCTTTCTACTTACTTTCTTACTTCACAGCCTCAAATATGTTTTATGCTAAAACTCTTATTAAGGGCTATTCGCCATGTAAATATTGAGTATTTCTTGTTTTGGTGCAGTTGAAATGGTTTAATCACATTTTTTATTCTAACAATCCCGACAGACATTTGCAATGTAGGCTTCTGCAGCCTATAGTAAGGTTTTCTTATGTTAAGAATTACCTGTCGTCATGATCATCCTCATTGCTCCCAGACCCTGTATTGGTAGGTCTATCGTCATGAAGCGCGGTTTCTGCTAGTTTTCTAGTCAAACTTCTTGTAAAATAAGATATTAAAAGTATAAAAATACATGACATAATCAGATCAGAGCGTTTCTCTGATCCAAACAAGTACTTTTCCTCAATATCCTCGAATTGCACTTGAAACAATAAAAAAGGCAGTGGTTCTGAAGTACTAGCCTACATTCCAGGTCTAGCGTGATTCAAGTCCTTCAGACCTTCAAGTCTTTAAATCACATCGTCACTAACCATCAGTAAGATAGTGATGAAATACGTAAATAAATATTATAACAGTCTAAAATAGCTGAACCTCGGGCTGCTGAGTCTTTCTACTTACTTTCTTACTTCACAGCCTCAAATATGTTTTATACTAAAACTCTTATTAAGGGCTATTCGCCATGTAAATATTGAGTATTGCTTGTTTTGGTGCAGTTGAAATGGTTTAATCACATTTTTTATTCTAACAATCCCGACAGACATTTGCAATGTAGGCTTCTGCAGCCTATAGTAAGGTTTTCTAATTTTAAGAATTACCTGTCGTCATGATCATCCTCATTGCTCCCAGACCCTGTATTGGTAGGTCTATCGTCATGAAGCGCGGTTTCTGCTAGTTTTCTAGTCTGCGCCACGTTTTCAATAACCACGGCTGTGTGTGTTCCGGTACCAGAGTCAGGTACAGGTGGCTTTTTGGCAGCTCGTTGCTTTTTTGCTCTATTTCTTAACGCCTGTTAAATATATTTAAAATATACATGAATAAAAATAAAATCGTTTAAATTATATAGGTAGATGATTGGTTATGCTTCCGTACACTCCTACCTAATACTCTAATACTCATTCTGTAAACTCATAACTTATCCGCTCTCGGTTTATAACTTTTAATCTGAATAAAAAAGAATGGCAAGTGGTATCTGCACGCGAACATTAGTATGTACATAGAATATAATAGACAGGCCAATAAACTGATACAATTGGCAAAATATGCGATGCAGTCTACTGGTCTTACGAAACAAATTATGTTCAACGACGATAGCCTGATGATAGTAATAATTTGTAATATATGAGGGATCACCAAACAGCTACAAAAATTGATCAAATTCGCCTTAGTTAGTTCATCCAATGGTCAAAGTGGTTTCTGAGATACACTGTCCACTACAGCTACTAGAATCCCTTGGCAAGAAGTGTTGTATCTTACCAACCGATGACTTATGCTATGGATAACATATTTAGAATTCAACATTAAGGCAAGTTAATATAACATATAAACACAATATAATAACTAATGAATACAGATGAGATATCAATCAAACTTCTGCAGAAAAGTAATCAATGATGTAGAAATACAGATACAAATATACCTGGAAATGTCAAATATTGGAATCCTTGTGATCGTGAAGTCATACTAAAAGATAAAAAAAAAATACCATAATAATGGAACCAACTTGTTGTTTCACACTTTTTAGTGTTGAAGTCGGTTCTATTTTTGGTAAGTATATTTTGTTTTACACCCTTTTTAGTGAACTTAGCTACTCAAGGGATCAATTGTCATTGTATATCTATGCTCACCGATTTCTTCACCCTCAATATGGTAGTCATCCAGATAGACGTAACACTTTTCAGATATCGAAGTGTAACTCAAAAACAGCTTGATCGATTTTGACGAAATTTAAAATAATCAAAGAATCATCAAAATCGGTTCATCCACTCGAAATTTCGTACGTAACAATCATAAAAAATACAGTCAAATTGAGAAGCCTTTCTAATATATAATTAAATGTATTAAAAACCGTGCAACTCCATGGATTTCTTATTTTTCTATTACTCATTAAAAAAGAACTACCACCGACCTTAAAAATACTATAGTATAGAAACATCATCATGATGCAGGGTATGTAGAAGGAGCCTAATGACGAGTAGATGACGTAATTCTGGCTGTTGAAGAGGCACTCGTCGAAGTTTCGGTCAGGGGTATCGTTCAGTCCCAGCACTATGGGCGCTCCGATGGCGGCCGATATCAGCCACACGAGCACTATGGTGAACCACACCCGGCGATTGTTTTTGTGCTTCGCGTATTTTATTGGTTGTGTTACTGCAATGTACCTGTGAACAATGAGTTACTTTTAACTGTCAAAATAAGTAAGTACTCTATATGCTGTAAGAATTGCTAGTTCTATAGTTTGAGCTTTCAAATTAGACCGCGGCGTTACGTAATTTAAAAAAAATATATAATTTAGTTCATAATTTGGAATATACACTTATGTTAATAAACCAATACTTAATAAGTGGATTTTATGTAATTCCTGACACTAGTGAACACAGCATGCATTGTAAATTGTTTTTTTTAGACAGACGAGTAGTATGCCTAATTTAGAAAGAAATTTTCAAAGAAGAAGAATCTCATGCTTTTATGAAATATAATAATTCTAATTTTGAACTTTTTTGTTTCCTATCACATCGTCGCTTACCAACACCACGCAGAATCCGGACTTTTAAGTGTTAAAAGAAGATTTTGATATGTGACGTCAACAAATCATAAGACTCCCACCAGCCCTTGTCACACGATATCACACTTCGTTGATCCCCTCCCTCCTCCTTAAGGTGTGACATAATTTATGGATGGTCCTTTTCTCGTTGGTCACGTGATGTATTGCTTTGAAGTTGTCAATGTTAACGCTGACATAAATTATAAAAATGTATGAACTTTTTTTAATGTTCTCTCAGCGTTAACGCTTGTAGAATATTATTTTGTCTATGGCTACAGGTAAAAATTAGCTTTCTTCCAACTAGCTCCCTCTTTATTGTTTTTTTCTATAAGCCTTACATGACGTATTAATATATTCACTAATTACAGTCACACTGCGTCTGATGCCACTTACAGTTCAACAGTGCCCGTTTCGCCTCGTCTTTTCAAGGATAACATGAAAAATTCCAAGAAGAACACCAGATCAATTCCAAACTGTTTAAAGTTTAATTTTCCAGCAAATACCACGTGAGGCCTAGCCGGTTCTTAGATATTAATCAAAGGCTGGAAAAAAATGTATTCTAAATAAGAGATAATTCGCTAGCCTTTTTGTCAGGTTGTTTTTAGAACAACCTAATAAAGAAAAAAAAAAAAGCTAAGAATGTTATAAAATCTATATTTATACATACATGAGTTATTTATTAGGTCAAGTACTTTCAACCCTTATTGTTACTACTAGTACATAGTTACATGTAATAAAATATTAGTATTTAAACATAATAATTCAGTTAAATGATTTGTCTTGTATAAAAAATGAATTTACGAGTATAGAATATTGCAGTGGAGAAAAAAAAACATGATTAACCATCTATCTACTGACGAAGACTTTCTTTACTGCGTTAGCTTTCCCAAAATGTATCAGAGCAAAATGCTGGCATATATTTGGCTCAACGAATCAACAGTGCGAGTATGGATCGTCGAATCGATAAAATTCGACAGTAAGTGCTAGCATTTCAGCATTGCAATTCAACGCGGCAATACTTCTAGCATTAGAGCACGCTGCGCAGTTATAGCGGGTTAAAGCATTTGAGTTATCTATAGCCTGGCAACGGCTAATGGATTGCTCAAATGGTATTATAGTAGCTGTAATATTGTGATCAGTTAATAATATTTTATTTTAATAAAGGCGTTGGCCCATTAAAAAAATCATCACTATGTTCCACTCACCTATCAACAGATATAGCGACTAAGTTAAATATACTGGAGGTGGACGAGGTGACATCCATAGCTATGTAGACGTCGCAGATCAGCGCCGGCAGGCCCCAGGAACCGTTCACCTGTGGACAAGGAAACGGGATATTACTTCCACATCTTCACCGTAAGATATAATTTGATTAAATATTAATATCAATTAAATATACTCTAAAAGGAGTAGGTGGCACTTCTGTTTTTTTTCTCTTTCTAATTCCTCAGCTAGATGCTTTACTGTTTAGCTATTGATTCTCGGCTTTAAACGCTAAATTTCGTTCTCTATTAATTATTTTTCATAGCGTCAAGGTGAATGTTTTAACAGTCTTCCAAAAAAGTTTTGTATTAAGTTCTTCGTTACCTCAGAACTCCTTAATTTATGAACCATATGTATCATTGTAAATTCATTCGATATAACCTTAGAACGGTATTGAGATGACCCCATAGAAGTTTCATGCAAATCAGCATAGTTACTAAAATAATGTTTCTAAAGGAACATTTTGAACAATATTGAAGTATTATAATAAAAGCCGGTTTTTATAGATTTTAAACGACGTAATCATTTCAAAGTAGTTTTATAGACGCAACCTCTTTAATGCGTATATAAACTCTATTGCCTGTAAAATTTTAAGGCTTCATTATTTCGTACTATTTCATATTTTCTGTGAGAAATAAATTATTTGTATATATTATATTAGTTCAGAAGAAGAATTTTTATACAATTATAAAAACAAAAACAGGCGTTTATCCTTTAAAATTATTGATTTAGCTGCTCTTAAGCCATCTGGAAGAAACGACATTTACGGGACTTTGAGGAAAATGAACTTACGCCTTATTCAATCGTTCTTGGCTAGATAGCTGAAAAATATTGATATTTTTAAAATATGGTCCTTCGGGCGTACCGTGTAGTAGTGCATCAATTAATAATGTAAAATGACGATGTCACGATATAACACGACAAAAGTAAAAAAAATGTTAAGGCCCATATAAGACCCGATAACCTCTGTAGAGCATAACCGCGCATGGACTCGCTAAATGTTAGTACCCACCTTGGTAGAAATATAAATATATTAACTGTCACCTATATATAATAGGGAAATAGTTACTAAAAAATACTTGTACAGTTTATACGTTAAATCTTTAAAAAATATTTAAAGTGTAGTTTACTATCAATATACGTTGCATAAGAGCTAACTCAAATTTTATGTCTTAAAACGACATTTTTTATTATAACAAGTCTTATTTCAAATGTTTAGTATATACATACATAGATAAAATATTAATAAATAACATATAGTTTTATTCATTGCTTACCTATGGTTAGTTTTTAATGAGTAGAATCCTTAGATAATATTTATTCTTATTTTCTTATCACCTTAACTAATTATACGTAGTAATCACTCAATAGACTCGAACCCTACAACAGTATAAACAAAAACAAGGTGTGTTGTTGCTTATACTGTTGTTACTAAGGTAACATATTTATTTCCATCCAAACAAAATATGTGGATTGTTTGTCAGAGGCGGATTTAGGCTCGTTGTGGGGGACTCCAGACCTACCGACCGACCCTTTGATGTGACGTCCTAAGTAAATAGGTTTGTTTACAATAACTTACCATTAAATATTGTCGTAAAGCGTCATTATAAGAAAATTGCGTGTTTTTGCTTACAAATTTGGGTAAATAACGTCATTATTGCCATAGTATTCTCGTTAATATAAGTTGGCTAGACTATGATAAGAAAAATCAGAATTTTATGAAGATACATTTTGAAGTTATATTTAATGTAGAAGTAAATAGAATGTTTATTTTTATATGCTTTTGTCTTTTCTTATTTATTATTTTATACAAATTTACCTTTATGTACCAGGTTTCATTTTATTTATTTATATAAATTTAAACAGACATCATAGTTAATCACCGATTCGACAATGTAAGCATACATAAGAAATAGCATCCATAAACGCTACATCCGCAAATTTCACCCAAGAATATGTAAAAAACCCCAAATCACTATACTCAGGGCACAGCTTATAGGCTCTGCTCAGGGTCAATTTTGTTTAGATTTTTAAAAGCTCTATTTTCCTTACTAGCTTGACGGAGTACGTTGGTACTGTTAATTGGCACTACGTACAGCTCATCATGACGCGCGCATAAATATTTGTATATTTATATTTGAAAACATGATTGTTGGCTGTGGATTGAGTATCAGTTTTTCCTTTTTATATATTTATAAAACAATACAACGGTACAATCCCGGAGTCTTCAAGTCGCGAGTGAATAAGTTCTTTCTAAGTTTGCGTGCTCCACCTTAGACCGCGTCGTTGCTTAACATCAGGTGAGACAGTGGTCAAACGCAAGCTTATAAATCTTTATATATATATATATATATCTTATATATGATCTTGTATATTAATTATGATGATTAATTATACATTAGCAGATAGTATGTATTTAGTATTAACTGATACGGCGGATTACTTATTTGTGTAAGTGGATGCTAACGTTTTCAGGCAAGTTAAATTATTTGGCTTGTTGATTTCTTTTACATAAGTTGAACTTGCATGAACGCGCTTGTTATTTTTCTAGCTAAGTATAGATTGAATTAGTTGAAGCTCATTAATTGCTGCCAGTTTTAAGCATCTCTTTATACTCTACTAAATCAAAGTCTGAGAAATTGTTTGCCTATTTGATACCGATGTTCATTATTTGCACTCCATCTTTATACAGAAAATTGAGTTTTGTAATTTCTTATAGACAATGGCCCCTATTGGATAAAAATATAAATCCAACCCCTCTCCTTAGTCCTCTTAAGAAGGCCAAATATGAAACGTAACATACGGCTTCTAATATATTCCTATTTTTCCGATTCCCATACCAGTAGAGCTCGGTATCTAGGTTTGAAATGCCCTGGGGATATTGGGTTCGATTCCCACAGCGGCCATATTTGAATATTCATGATATTGCGAATATGAGTCTGCGTTCAACTTGAGTGCAGATATTTTAAGAATAAGATATGAGTGGTGGGCGATATTGATGAGGAGGGTAAGCTTTGGTATTTGAAGAAGTTCGTGAATGATTGCAATGCCTAAAATATAAAAAGAAGACGCTATCACAAGCTACCATGTCTTTCAAAATATTTTTTTAAACATAATTAATAACGTAACATAAGTGCAATAATAATTATTGAACAAATTATTCAGTATCTGTTATTCTAGTTATTCATGTACGAGTGAAATATTTTTAGCTTTTTTTTATTTTAGGTGCAATTTGCGATATGTGAGACTGAACGTATGTAAATATATAGGTACCTACCACTTTCCTTGGGGAAATAATATATAACACTCAACAGACCATATTTCGTACTTTTGTCATATGGTACTCCAAACACAACGATACTAAACAATGGCAGAATCGTTAAAGATATAAGTAGATGTTCAAAACCCATAGATTTACCCATAGGTGGTACCCATAGGTACATGAAATACATTCAGTTCATTTCAGATAATGAGTTTAATTTTACTCTACAATGTTATTGAAATTTTCGATTAACAAAATACAAGTGCATAGATTATACGCCGATTAATCCCTGTCCCTGGGGTACTAGAATCGAATCCTGGCAGAATATTGGATAAATATCAATGTTTACCAACCGTGATCCACTAAGATGCAAGACCCAGGATAAATATCCCTAATCTTGGATGTTTGTGTCATGTGATTGTGTGTGTCCATGCCTCCCGCGACATATGAAAAGCAGTGCGAGGGTGTGCGTGATGAAAAAAATTAATTTTAAATTTTATGAAATATGGTGTTCCTGAATAGAAGTATCTTCACATCAATATTTCATAATATACCTCGTACTTTGTTAAAAACCTGCCCCGTATCGATGCTACCCTGACGTATATTTTAGCGCGGGGATTCATCATGACGTAACATCCGCATCCGGTATCGGGTACGGGTACTTCCGGCGGGTACGTGCGGCCATTGTCCTCTTTGTCGAGACCTCCGTTTTATTAGTTTGTTCCATCAGAGGTTGCCAACCTTGTTAAGATGTTAAGATACGATAATAAATACATACATACAATTTCCATAAGTGTATCAACACTTATGAAAATTAACTGTTTGTCCGCCGAATACAATTTTCAAGTCACCGAATTTATTATCCAAGCCAAATCACCGCTAAACACCAAAAGGTCGCACAATGACAAGTTATTTCACACTTTTGAGTGTTGAAGTCGGTTCCATTTTGTGATGACATTTTTTTTCACCCATTTAAGTAAACATTGCTATTCACGGGATCAATGGTCCATTGTGTATGTTCACCGATTTCATTACCCTCAATTATGAAGTCATCCAAGTATACTTTACAATGTTCAATTATTGGAGTGAAACACAAGAACCGCTCGACTAATTTTGAAAATTAAATGGGGCTACACGGGAAGCACCAGAATATAACAAATAATACAACCTGAAATAACACACAATGGTTTTTTTTAAATTAAATTCAAAATTTAGCGAAAATTTTGAAAGGATTCCACTGACATGCCGTAGATCTAACCACAAGATTTAAGCTCTAAGAGAATTTGTAAGAGAAGCAATAGTGTAATAAGCAACCAAAATTCATAACCTCATAGATTCATAGTAAAAAAGTAGTATAAAATATCTCCACAAAAATCGTACCGTGTAAAAACAAAAGAAAATAAAAGCCCAGCCCGAAACGTGGCAATAATAAACTACAACCGTGATCCGGATTCCAGAAACAGGATTATGTTTTATGTGCCACATTAGACGGCAATATGTCCGTATTCGGTGAATAAGATCCGCAATAACACAATCACTTATCCGGCAATATGTCATATTGGCGCAGACGATTTTTGGGAACAGATTACTAGCATGTATTCTATCTGATCTATGGAACAGATCACGTAGAATACGTACGTTTGTCACAGATCAGTTTATGTTATTGTTTTGATGTGTTTTATCTATGGTTACTGATTGTTTATCGAATACAATGGTGCTGACGTATTGCTCATTTACCATCACTACTTCTTCCTGACCGTATTTTTATATCTTTTTATATTATGGGTTTTGTCACATTTGTCATAATTCTGCAAATTTTCGTTCATGCTACTTAGATTTTATAAACTAATGTGGAAGTTGAGTAAGACAATGATAATCATGCAGCTCATTGTACATAGTTAGGGTTACACATTTTGCATAATTGGTAGTAGGTACATAATGAACAATTCTTCGTTGTCCAATGGTAAGATGAAGTAGCAGGCACATAGCTCGAAGAATCGATGGCCATTGGGGATGAAAGGTTCTCGAATGGAGACCACGAACTGGCAAGCGCAGCATAGGACGGCCACCGACCAGGTGGACAGACGACTTGACTAAGATGGCAGGCAAGGGATGGATGCGGTCCGCTTCCAACTGGTCCATGTGGAAACCAATGGGGGAGCCCTATGTCCAGCAGTGGACATCCTATGGCTGAGATGATGATGATGATGAATCCTATTTTAGGCACTGTATCTACAGGTGTCTAAAAATGTTTACAAAGAGATTCTTCGTTTTATTTATCAAGATTACACACCCAATGATGCTGATAGATGCAGAGCCCCCGAGGAAGACATTTATGCGCTCATAATGATCGCTATCATTGATAAACACTCTATTGTGTGCGAGAATGCCGACCAGTGCCGGGGCAAATAGCCTTGTTTACAGTTTTGGGATGATGAAAAGGGGAAAAACATTCTTATAAGTAATCTTGGGATGATATTGAAGTAAAATTGTTTTAAAGAGAAACTGAGTTATTATTTAATGGTCCTTATGGCAAGTAGTCATTATACTCTTCACGTCGGTCGTCCACATTATTTGGTAATCCTCCCATATTTATATCTTCTAGCCATCCATGCTCAATGGTGATACAACTGTCTCACCTGATGTTTTAGTTCCTATTGAAATAAAATTGAACCTTATGTTTTCTTCACCTTAAACAGATTTATCATGCAAAAAATGGTCTACTGGTTTAGTCAAAAGTTTCTGTGTAGTCACAATACCGATAATTTTTAACTTATGTGCCAGAATATCACGGGAAAATCAACACTATGCTGGTAGACAACATACACGTATTTGACCGACTGTAGGTACGTGGTTTTTACCATTTGTGTTAGGTCGTTACAGGCGTTTTGTCAAACTGGCAACTTTGATGTCCTTTGATTAGGAATTCCAAATTAAAATGTGTTTCATATTTAGTGATTCCTTTGTTTTCGCGCATTTGATTTTTCTTTGACCTTGTATATTGTTGACGTTCCAATAATAAAAACTTAATATATCGGGTCATTGAAGTATACAGGTTCTACCTTGTGTAAGCATTATAAACAGGTTTAAAACTTGAATCAATGACCTGCAAGAGGTGCGAACGCCAGCTGTCACTCAGTGGTTCGAACCTACGACAAGATAGTTATCAAATCCTCAGCATGGTCATACCTTTTAGTGCGCCTTGCTACGTACCACCCTCAAGTTTGTAAAAATGTACGAAAAAAACAGTGTGTTCTAAGCAGGTGTTCTTGAAAACCAGTTAACATTTTAGTTCTAGCCTGATTTCACCTTCGTGAACACAACTATAAAAATATGATATACCTAGTAGTTAAATTCTAGATTTGTAATGTACATAAATAAAAACTGGTTGGTAGATACTGAAAATCATAGCTATCTGCAAAATGTATGTAGATTATGTGAGTATTACTTTAAAAGGGTTCAACTTATATCGCAATCAAACCAAGCACTGAATAAATATTTGAATCCATAAGGTGTGAACCACAAAGAAAATGATATGTAAAATAGGGTCAGAAGCTCTAAAAGGCGTAGTCAATCATTTATTCGTCCAAGATAAACCGCAAAGAGATGTATCTCCCTTCAAAGGAATACCCTCAAACAAAGTTCTCTTTCGACCCGAGGAATAAAGAAAAGTCATTGAATCGGCCTGAAGGGTATATCACTTAAAATTCCCGTATTCAACACTGGTAACGGACAAGCGTATTGCTTTTCTTACGCTGTTTAGAGATACGTTAAGCGAAAGCAAACCTTTTGTAAAGGAAATAGGGTGGACTTAGGTAAGGAGTTTAATTATTGGAGATTGTGGCGTGAACACCGAACGTGCTAGCATTTATTGATGTGACGTTCAAATAGTCCGTTTCGGTGTTTTCTATGCACACCGAAAACTATTATATACTTTTTTTTTTTTTTTTTTTTATTACACTCATACCCCCGCACTAGGATTCCCTGTATCGCGGGTGGCTGGACACACACAATCACATCACACAAACATCCATGACCCGGGACAAACACCTACACTCATCACACAAATGTTTGCCCCTGCCGGGATTCGAACCCAGGGTCCCAGAGACGCAGAAGTCATGTCACTGACACTAACCACTGCGCCACGGCGACCGTCAATATTAATTAATTACTTACTATATTAAAATATATATGTATGTATATAACATATTATATTTTTGTTATATATATAATTCTACTGTACGTGTACTGGGTACGTGTAAGAGCAGCATAGGACAGACAGGTGGACAGACGACCTGGCTAAGATCGCAGGCACGGGATGGATGCGGGCCGCTTCCAACAGGTCCTTGTGGAAATCAATGGGGGTGGCCTATGTCCAGCAGTGGACGTCCTATGGCTGAGATGATATTGATAAATAAATATAAATATAAAATAATTTTAAGTATTTTCATTTTATTGAAAGTCTTAAATGTCCAATGAATTTCAAAAATACTCATGGCATCAATTCATGAAGGTTATTTCATATTAAGAAAAAAAAATTTTTTTGTGCTTAATATAATTACTGATAAAATACATTTTCTAGCGACCATACTCTTCGTTTATCATAAACTATCGCGGTTACGACAAATGCGCTTGAACTATTTCTTAGAAATAAAGAAAGGAAAAAGTCTAAAATTGTGATTATTTAGTAAATTTTTTTGAGCCGCTAGCAAGCTTTCAGGACAGCATAACTAAATTCACTGGGATAGTGATACTGATACCAAACTTGAGTTATTATTATTTATCAACCCATCACTGTATTGGAAATAACCCTCCTATCACGATGTGTTTTTTTCATATATAAGCAGGCATTTGACCACTATCTTACCTGATGTTAGGTGATGGTGCTGTCTACGTTAGAGCATGCCTGCTTATATAACTACTCACTTGTGACCTGAAGGCACCCAGATTTTATCTATACAGAAAAACAGCTTTAGATTTGATAACTACCTTACCTACACCGAAAGTTCAAGCTGGGAGTCAGAATTGAACCAGGGTCATATTGACGACCAACTCTCATAGCTCCACTATAGAAATGTCAACCTTATTACCGGTATTATAAAGTTGTCGCTAGAATAATTTACGAACCGACGTAACCACGCTACAAGTACATCGTATACTTTATTGTTCAGTAGTAATATTGAGTGTTATGACGTCACTTTGCTTTATAGAGGAAATATACGTTTATTACGTTTACCTTTAACAAATAAAGTTCAACATTTCGTCTAGGACTATGACTGCGTCATAGACTGATAAAATAATTAAGTGTCGCGTTCTGTCAAATATCGGGAAATACAACAGTTCACCAGTAACACTTCTAACTTGGTTATGACAGAAAAATCAGCATGTGTTTGTTGTCAGTGACGTAACGTAACGTAACGACAGTAACGCTCTCAGATTGTTCTTCGCTGTCACGTGGTACCTACCTACTGGGTGAAATTTAAATTATTTAATTTAATAATATATAAAATATATAATATAAAAATTTAATTATTATTTAATTTAAGACGAATAATTAGGTTCCAAAATTATAATTTAACTTTTTTTTAAAATTTTCTTTAATGTTCGAAACAAAACTACATACATACATTTTTAACTATTGTGTCAACATTTGTGTCAACGTTCCTTTATCCATTATTTTCTGTTGATTGGTATTACACAAAATTAGACTTTATCGTAACGTGAAATAGTTCGCTTATTTTACATTATTGGTTGGGAGCAACCTAGTTTCTTTGTTAAACATATAACTGGCATAAATTTCACCAAACCCAGGGTTATTCAGAGAGTGAGATATTGTAGTGGTATCTGAGCAGTTGAAGTTATAGCTCAAGTTATTTACGAGTTTCGGAATGACGTCGTACTGTATCCGCAAATGTGGAATTGTAAAGTTGAAAATTATATCAGTCATTTTGGAGAAAGTCTTATCCTACTAGAATTATTATAAATGTGAAACTTTGTGAGTATGGATGTATGTTTGTTACTCTTTCACGCAAAAACTACTGAACGGATTTGGATGAAATTCGGAACACAGATAGCATATACCCTGGATTAGCACAAAGGCTTATTTTCGTCATCACCGTTTATCATCACCACGCGGGTAAAACGCGGGGCACAGCTAGTAATTATAAAACCTTCGAAAAATTACAGTGTTATTGCTTGTGGTCTAGTTTTCAAAAGGGTATAGTAGGATGCAGCAACTCACCATCCTTTAGCACTGTTCAGAACGGGCAGAGAGAGACCCCAACCAATTTTTTTGCAATTTAGTTGCAATAAAACAAAAAAGTCATGGACTACTGTAAACAATAGATTTCGTAGAAATGGTTAGAGAGAGACACAAGAACATGCAATCACACACCCTGTTGTCAGCTGGCAGGAGCATTTGGCAAATCAAAAGCGGAAAACCCGGGCCTCTCTCAGAAAACATAATGTTTTCCTTAAGGTAATAAATAGTCTGTAAATAGCACAGTTATTTTGGAACATTTTGTGAGTTGTCTAGATACACTTTCCTTGTTTATACGGTGAAATGTGGTGCTAATGTCGGCGAGCTGACCAACACTGATATTATATTTATAAGTGTACATAATATAGTTGCGATCCGCGGTTTCACATGCGTGGACAGATGAAACGATGAGAAGCATTGTTTTTCTGGAATAAAAGTTATTTATATGTTATTCCAAATAATCTATGTGTACGTCAAATTTCATGCAAATCCGTTCCGCCGTTTCAGCGTGAAAGAACAAGCATGCAAACGACAAACGAACTTTCGCTTCTCTAATATTAGTGTGAAAGTCTGATCTCTATAATTAAATCTAGAATAACTGCTTCCTCAACAAACTCTTCTCTGTATCGGCCTATATCCGTTCTTATCCGGACACGTTTTTGCCAAACATCACTAGGTAACCCGAACATTGAAGAAAGCAATATGCAACTTGGCAAACTTATTTTTAAAACCCGGCTGGCGTTACCAAGTCTATAATGTTTCCAAAAATGGAACTGGCAAGCGCAGCTTTGGAAGGACATCCACCGACAAAATGGATAGATGACCTAACAAAGATCATAGGAAGAGGCTTAGTTCGGACTGCCCCAATCAGACCTTATGGAGATTAACGGGGGTTGCCTATGTCTTGCAGTAGACGTCCTATGGCTGAGATATGATGATAATGAAATGGTTGATCAGAAATGGATCAGCAGCCAAGCATGCGACCAAAATACCGAATCTGCCCCAGTGAATATCCATATCTATCATCATCCTGTCAGCCATAAGACGTCCACCGCTGGACTTATGCCTCCCCCATTGATCACCACAAGGGGCGGTTGGAAGTGCTACGCATCCAGCCCCTTCTTGTGATCTTTGTCAGGTCATCCCTACCAATAAAGTCTTATAATTCAACTAAAATGGAGCTTACTATTGGGGTGTGGCAATAAGCCCAATTGCGCTATTGGTGACATACTCACGTGTAGTGGTTTGACCATTGGGACACATTATGGTATTAATGGTGCTTACATCATTTCAAAAAAGTTTTATCTCCTAGACTTAATTTTACGTCTCTTAGCGACACATACGATATTATCTAATCGAACTGAGTAGTTTGGAACGTTTACAAGTTACTTCAGCAATTCATGTTTATATTTCCAAAATATCCAAAAGTGGCTCTAAGAATTGGGATGAAAAAATGTTCACATGCTTAATTAACCATTTAAAAAGTGGGAAAACGCTGAGTAACTCGGTCTTCCAGATATATTACGTGAACATAAGCACAAACCAGTCAAAACCTCTCTGACGTACCTACGTACTCTGCTGAGTAACACCAAAGAGTTTGAAACAATACTTTGCGTTTTGTACACGATAGGTATTTTTAGCAATGGGAGTAGGCCAGGTTAGTAGGGCGAAGGTATATAGATGGAGGATCTGGTAAAATTACCAATAAAAAGCCGGGTATAATCAGTACCCCTATCAAGGTTGATGTCTTTAGAATAACACATAATAATTTAATAGTTATATATAAGTTAAACAAAGTACCAATTTAAATCAAATATTTAATGATAGGCAGATATTTACAAATTAGCATAAGTAGTATTCTATTCAACTTAGTAACACATACATACATCGGTTATAAACGCCTTCTTTTTCTTATTTTCGATTCTTATAAAACGATCCAGGTCTGGCGTGATGACATCTTCGATCAAATTGTCACTGACTATCAAGTGAGATAGTGATCTAACGCTGATATATACAGTGTAACGTTATAATTAATTTAAAAAAAAATCTGAATCTGATTAAAATATTACTGTAAATTACTAGTGCACTTAAAAATAATTATTATAATTTTATTATGTAAAACACTTATTTTCAGTAAATGATAATTATATATACTTAAAAAAGCCACTCAGAAAACAGTACTTAATATAAATTATTTAATTAGTTCCTTTACGATAAACGTCAGTGCTTAAATCATGCTTTTCAAAAAACACCAAATATTAATCTTCAATGCTTAAATCATGCTTCTCAAAAAACATTAATCTATACTTCAAAGATATAATGTAAATACCCTAATACAACAAATTTTAAAATATATTTAATATACGCTAAAGATAATTAATATAATATTTATATCACTATTAAGTACTTATTTTAAAATATGAAATACTAATATTATAATATAATTAATGATTAAACGACCTATATTTAATTAATTTAATGATCCTATGATGATAATGAATTCTTATCTCCGGTGGCAAACTGACCGTATTGTATAGTAAATGTTAATTAAGTCGCTGAAGCACTAATCACTGTCAAAATCGTCTTACAGTCATATCGTAGCCTAAAACAATTGAACTCAGTGCTAACTTTTATTTAACTAGTATAACGCTGAAACAGACAATTCATAGTATCAACGTACAATAGCTACGATGTTCAATTGTTTATTCAAGGGCTATACGAATATTTTGATACAATTTTTTCGAGCTACATACACAGGGCTTGTTGCAGAATAGATAGTGCATCGTCCAAATATTAACAAATGATTTACGTATTTTTATAGTGGGAAGGCACACTGACGTGTAAGCTCTTTGATTAAATGTAGAACATGATTTCAGCTCTAAAATACGCTATTCAGTAAGGCCGTTTTCAAAATTAAGGAATGCAAGTAGACAATATCAATTGTGAACCCTACATGATTCACTTATTGTACCATTTCTCCTTTTTCAGCACCAGCGATGGTAGCCTCATCTCAGAGCAGCTGTGCATGTGACTCCTCATTACTGTCATGTCATAGATGTTCGTCTAATAAAGTTATAGCTTATTCTGGATGAAATTGTTTTAAGTTTTTATAATCGTACCATGTTTTTGATTGAAATTCAATTGTTTAGAGTTAAACGATTGAATTTAATGCATATTAACACTTACTCAATACGAGAACAATGCGTACCAGTTGCGAAAAGATATTCTTATGGATAAAGATTGAACTATTGTGTAATTCGCCTCACTAGCAGTAGAAACATCTACTACGCTATGATATAGAAATGCTTTTCTGTAATGTAGCTGACCTGACAAACGTTATTCTGCTATGTAAATTATCTAAATATCTAAGTGATACGACACTTAATATAAACTACTGTAGGTCAATGATCGATGGTTAAATTATTTGGATGCTTATTCATATTTTTATTGGAATTTTATTATGAAAATAATGAAAAATGAATGAATATTATAGGCAAGCTTTTTCGGAGGAGTTCGGTAACAAACACTGCAACACGAAATTTTATATTTTCATATTTGAATATACACTATATATATATATATATATATATATATATATATATATATATATATATATATATATATATATATATATATATATATATAATATAGAAAAGCACCTTATAGTATATTGGGAAGCATGTAATTAATACTAATACGACTCAAAAATATAGTTTGTACTTACAGGAGGTGAGTTATTTAAATGTTAAGTGACGGCCACTAATACTTTTTACAAAATCGTGCCACAACCACTGCATACATATTTTTATCTATATCACTGTTAGTTCTTATTTATAAGCTCTGTGTAAACTGTGTAGACAGTACGAAAAGATTCTCGAATATCATTCGTGCTGCATAAACCTTTTCATTAACTGCAAAGTCCTAAAATCAAATATCTGCGAAAGGGCTTACTGCCAATCTATTTATACAAAGTTTTAGAAGCTTAAATTTAAAGGATCTTCCTGAATCTGCTCCATCAAGCTTTGCTGTTCTGCTGACTGAGAAGTCCTCAAGGCACTCACTGCGCAAAGGTTGGTCTTTCTCAAAGGTGGTCTTCCTCTGATCCTGCCTTCGTACTTATGCCTCTTGTGATTGAGTGGACTAATCTCAGAGTCGGAGATATCTTCGAACTTCCGCTTGGATGTGGAAGATCCTGTAGAATTGATGGAATCGATAGAGCGGTGAGGAGTTGCTGCAGCTGGAAATAATAAACACAGATGGATAAAAATAACGGTTTAAATAATAAATTTAGTAAGTACTAAAGTAAAGACACTAGTAAATAGTAATTAGCTTAAATTAATCATTGTTTTGTATTGTGTAGCCTGTATTATAAAGCTCTGGATTCTGACTTTTTTAATGTTAGCTATTTTAAATGGTAAAATTTGGATTGGTGGATGTTTGTGTGATTATAGTTTGGAATGTGCCTTAGAACACTCATATCCCAAAAAAACGTACGGCTTCCGTGGCATAACAGGCAAACTGTGGCGCACGCAGGCGAAACCGCAGGGCACAGCTACTAGTAAAGAAAATGGATCTGACATTAAAAATGTATAAGACTCACCGACCTTCTAATACCCTCGCAAGGTTAATACTCGTTAAGTCTAACATTATAAATGATAATAATAGCGAAAAAAGTAAAAACTATTCTACATGATTACAAAACAAAAGCTAACAGAAACCAAGCGATATCAATACAACAGGCACGTAGTTTCAAAGCTCCAACATTCTAAAAACAAAAACGGCTAAAAATCTAGCAGCAACGAGCTAAAATGAATTCAACGAGCGTTTAATGAATTCATAAAATGCAATATTGTTCGTCACTCGACTCGGAAAGAATTACGCTTCTGAAGATTTTGCAAATTTAAACCTGTGGTTCTGGGTTTAAAGTGTCAGACAACCGCTTGCCAAGGAGTTTTAAGTTATGTATTATCTACGCTATTGACACGCAAAAACGATGAGCTAAAATATGTGTATAACTATTCAGGTGAAAAATGTTTAATTTAGTCTATAGTGTGACGTCACACTGTAGATTTGCACCTCCCAGCAGGACACAATGTTTGCATGAAATTTAAAATCAAATATAATATCTGGTATTTAAATGAAGCGTTATTTACATTTTTTAACAATTTTATCATAATCAATTTTATTATAAAATTCGTGATATAAAAAAGAAGCAGAGTACCAACCTGTTTAGGTTTTAGAAAAATGTTTATATATAATTACGTAACTTCATGAAAGTTCAAGTATATAATAAATTAATTAAACTCAAAAGTCGAGTCCCCGTAGTAACGTTAAATGAAACTTACTTCTTAAAATTAACTAATTCTCAACTCTGACATAGCGAAACTCAAAAAACAAGTTAGGATCAAACTCATTACTTAATGACTTTTACTTTTTATTTTTTAAATACATTTTTCTTAAAAACTTCGACGATTTGTATTGCATTTAACATGTATATATTGTACCAACTAGACAAGCGTTTTTTTTTCCGGCAGCAGTCATACCTACATTGAAACTTAATGCAACATGGCAATATTAATTACCCATAGCATAAGCAAAGCCCATTATGTTCCCATTGAAAGGACCACGTCCCTTGTCGATTGGTCTGTTGAATGTCGAGGGCTGTTGGCCGTAATTCGGAATGCCTTTTGAAGCGATGATAGTTTCAGCGGTGGAAGCTTCGGCTGTCAAACTGACAGTCGCCGCTGGTTTCGTCCCTCCCAAAGGCTTGAGGTGAAGGTAATCCCGTTATCTCATTTCCAGCATGGTATGGTAATTTTTGTTTATTGAATAGCACGTTTATTATTTCAATTCGACACGATAAATAGTTAATTTTTGCTATGTCAAATCCTAATACGACTTGGTTAAACCCGAAATAAGTTGTCATGCGGTCAACGATTGATAACGCAAGCCTGAAAGAAAGTTAAACACTAGTGATTTGAAAACAATATGCAAGACACGAAGAAAGGAATTTTATAAATTTGTGTTATCAAAGCACTGTCCGCGGCCACTGTCACTGACCGTGGTGGTACCGGCCTAGAATAGTACTCCCCCATCTCATCCCGTGGGTGCCGTAAGAGTCGGCTAAGGGATAACGTACCAGGAGGTGGGCAGCAGCGCCTTCTGAGGATCGAAAATCATACTGCGCTCGCCAACCCGCCTGCCAAGCGTGGCGAGTATTGGCAAATCCCCCCTATATTTTTTATTGGGAATAGGCAAGCGTTTGACCACTATCTCACCTGATGTTAAGTGATGATGCGGTCTACGGTGGAGCACCCCTGCCTAGAAGATACCTATTCACTCGTGACTTGAAGATACCCAGGTTGTATGTTTGCGGAAACACAAATTTAGGCAATAAATTCCATTCGTTAGCTGTACGCACTAGGAATGTGGTAGCAAAACGCTTCGTGCGACAAGGATATGGAGTATATATATATATATGGAGGAGGCATAGCGTCCAGCAGTGGACGCACATGGCTGAGAGAAGAAAGCACTGTCAAAAATCTAGTACTCACGTAATATTTACGGGTAATTTATCTCCGAACAGTTTTGAAATTATGTGCAGTCTTTTTTCTGGGAGCATAAAATATATGATCGTGGCAGGCGACCGGCGAGAGCACGGAACTGTTTTTTATTAATTTTATTTCGTTCGCATGTTTGCGTAATGTAAGCCCTTTGTATCACAAAGTATTTTTCCAACAATTGAAAGTTGTTATTGCCGCATGTTTGGTCATCTGGAGATAAACTGGGGATGGAAATAAAACTGATCCAAAGAACGCTACTCAAAATTACTACGTTTCCTAAAACACATTACATGTATACTTATTAGATGAAGACGAGCCGATACAAAGATATAGTGGCTACAAAGCAGTTCAATCTAATAAAATCCACACAGAACGATCAAAGTAATACCGATTGAACAATTTCCCAGAGTTTAACGGACCCAAACAAAACCGCGGGCAGATTGCAAGCTTATATCCGCTTTGAAGCCGGCGTTCTCAATTGTTTTTCTTTATTATCCCCGATGTTTTTGTAGGAAATTGATGGAATGTACTCGAAATAAAATGCGAGTTCGAGTATGTGATGTGTTTTTTCGACGTTTTCGTTACGTTTTTAGAACCACCCGCTGTGTTTCCGTCTCGTAAATAAGTGAGTTTGTTTGTCTACTTAGGGATATTTCTTTAGATAATGTAAGCTCCTGACTACTTTTGTAGTGAAGCGCAAAAATAGGATTGAAAATATTTCTGTAAATGTGAGGTTATGTCATCGCAGTATAATATAAGGGATTTTATTTAAGTTTTGGGATAATAATGTAATTTTAGAGATTGTCCACAATTAAAAAAATATTTTTTTTGAATGTAGTGATCTATGTCCTCTGTCTATATAGCGATATAAGCGATTCGGGATTGTGTCGGGCGGTCGATTGGTGACGGTCACTGGTTCAATCCCTGAGCCCGGCATAAACTTTTGGTATAGGTAACATTGTTATGAAATCCACATGAAGGTGGTAAGCAATATTCCAATGGATGAGGTTCTCGAGTACCCGCCAGCTAGCTACCACTATTTATGTAAAAATGTCGCTAATCAAAAAGTGTGATCACTATTCATGCACGTGTCCTTCACAGTCAGTCAAAATTCTAGGCCTATCGTGATTTAAACCTTCGACCACACCGTCACTGATCATCACGTGCCCTTTAACAGGTGACCGCGGAAAATGTGGAGTATACTAATTTTGTATTTAATTACTTATTTATTTCTTTTTCTTTTACACTCATACCCCCTCACTAAAATATCCTGTGTCGCGGGAAGCATGGACGACACTCGTAGTATTGTATTGCTTCTTTTAGTTTAACTCTGTGTTTGTTTACTTATTGCTGTGTAAATATTATGGTTGTGTCACAGTAAATATACTGTTGATTGATAAATTATACAAAAAAGTATTACGTTTCACATTACAAACCAAAGGACGTGGGCGAGGTAATCAAACCAAAAACTGTCAGGTTGACAGGAGACGTGCGCACCGCGAGGGTATCCCGTTTCAAAACAAATATCTATTAGTCGACCACCCACTCAATCAGGTATTAACAATAGTCGCGAATTATTTTACATTATATATTAATAGTGTAAGTATTAAAATTTGCATCACTTTACTATTAACGGCTCTGAAATTAATAGTTCAAATTTATACTGAATACGATGGAGCTTATTCACAATTGAATAAGCGCGCCGCATTCTCAGCCGCTAAACCGCTTCACAGTACTAACGAAAGTTCCCGTGGGTACCTGGCTTACCGCACCCACCATTGCGACGGTCAATCAAAAATGCAAGATAGCGCAATTTAAATTATGAGATGATGTCAATGTTTTAAACACCTTTGGTATATTGTATAATATGAACTATTTCTGTGTGATACGTCTATGCTGATACACGTTTCTTAGGAATACTGTCTCAACTCAAATAAGGCTTTAACAATATAATTTATCAAGGAATATTATTGATTATTCTATCGTAAACCTAATGATGTAAATGCCGATAGTTTTGTACATACATATATGCGTGTGTTAATGTAGTTGTAACATGTCTGAGCAAAAATACACGCAATTCTTCCTGAAGATTCATTATAAACCTACAAAGAATACAAAGCTTTTATATTCAAAAGCTAAATATTCATTGCGACATAACTGCAGGTTTCAGGTAGAGGCTATGAAAAGCCTGTGATACTGAGGGTGCAGCTAATAATTAAAAAAACTAAACTGATCAATGAGATAATAAAAGAGCTTACCATTATCGGTCTTTTGATTACCCCAGAAAGCATTTTTGACGGCTCTCGCGACACTAGACCAAATATTTTCTGTGTTTGATTCAATATTTTTTTCCATATCAGTTGCATTTTCAGTCAATCCTTCGCCATCTGAAGCAATTCTTTTTGAACTAAATTTCTTTTTCGTGATTACAAATTTGAACTGTATTTCAGTATTCTCTTCAGTCGTTTGTAAAGCAGTCTGTAAGCAAGTTTGGAGCGAACCAGCAATGTTTTTAGTTAAGGCAGTTATAGCATTGTTTACGTCTGGAGAATCAATGCATGTTTTATACAAATCATTAGATTCCTTTGAATACTGTTCAATTTCTACTACAGGGCTTTCTTCTTTGAAGTTTATAGCTCTTGCTGCTATATTGGATGGTTCACCTACAGGAGGTGTGCTTTCTTGAGCTGTCTCTCTATTGTACACGGGAGTTCTAGCCATTGTATTACATCTGTTTACTTGGGTTTCAAAGCGATTAATCAAAGCTTGAAATCGTGGATTATTGCAAAATCTGGGTTTCTGTGGACCAGGCGTTAGCATGCGCTTTGGCTTACGATACACTGAAAAAGAATAAAATATATTTTAGTATTTATATGTAGTTAGTTATTAAAACAAGTGTAACGTTATTTGAGGTATAATAATAAATTTGGGTGAGCTCAACGGTTGTAGGGCCTTTTTTTGGCCGTATGACCAAATATAAAAAAAACTGTGGATCTTTATACATCACTTTCATAAGATAACGGAATTTTTAACAATACCTCGTTTGATTTTTGGCTCCTGTTCAAACACAGTATCTTCTGAAAATGTCACTCTTTTCTTCATAGAACCATCGTTGTTAGAATCTTGGAAAGCCACATTTTTTTCCGAACTATCTTGACTTCCTAGCCGTATGCGGCTGCCGTTTACGATGATGCTCTTTAACTTTGGAGCTACTGAATCTGATTCTGATTTTGATGCCTGAAATAGAGACATATAATGTGCTGTTTGTTTCAGACTAATAAAAAAATCCTTTATTAAATAGTTAGTTTAGTAGAGTTACACCCGCATCTCTTGGAAGCAATAAATAACAATAATTTGGTGGTGATCCAGATTTAGAATTTAAAACTGTGAGACTACCACTAAATATTGCAGATTAACACCTACATCTAAATTTGATCTTTATATCGTCGTAATAAGTATTAACCGTAGTTATTAAATCTCTGTCTAAAGTTTTATAAGCATTTAGTGCTATACAATGAGAATTGTATACTCTCGCTTTTATTAACACTGGAAATTTACAGTTAGAATAATTTTATTGTTAAATAAAATATTTTTTGAATAGAATTGAAAAATTGATCTCGAATTTATTTATTTAAATAAATAAATAAGAATATTTTATTTTGCCATCCAAAAGTTTAAGTTAAATAGTGAGTGTCACAGTTAAGTAGAAATATGAATGAAATATACAGCATATTTCCATATTTCCTTGTATTATATTACCTTGTTTTAGATTAGCAAAGACGAATATGTCCATCCTAAGGGAACTGTTTTTGTTTTTACAGTATTATCCAAAGAGGTATAACCGAGCTCACATAAAGAAAATTTATATCGGCTATAAAAACAATCCTACTTTAAAAGGTACTATGGTGTAAGATATTATTTAAATGACAGAGTTGTTTGGAATGCTCCAGTTCTGTAATATCCTTAAATTAATCTGTACTGTTTTATTTATGTAACTGAAAATGATCAACTGGAATAAGCAGATTGTAAGCGTGCCCTGTTGAAAAGAACAAGCCCCGAGTTTTTTCACGCTTTTTTTTCGTTATTAACTCTATTTATATTGGAACGCGTTGTTACTGTATATTTAATTATTTTAGTTTTTTAAATTAACAAGTGCGTCCTGAATACCTAAATGGAGAAACCCATGTTTCTGTCATCACTAAGTTCCTAGATATTATCCCTTTCAAATTATTGTTTTTTAAGCGCAATTGCAATTGTGATACATTTGTAGAAACATGAGTAGAGGGCAATACACGTTGAAATATTTTCGACACTAAAATCATTGTACCCGGTAGGTGCAGTACAGACGTTTCGTTTGCATATACTCCTAATTCTTACTTTCCATAAGACAATTGGCAACTCACCACCCAAACATGGAGAGAGAGAAATAGCGACAGTAAAAAAGGCTTGAATATTTGCTAATTAAACTTTCAAAATACTTTTATTACGAATGTTTGCCATAGTTTTGCTTACAATATACTATTTAATGGGTTTTTTTTATATCTCATTGGGCTGCGGACCATCGCCTATCTCTTAGAAAGGTTTCGGAATATCTATAAGTATTTACCTCATTATTTGTGTTCTGAATAGGACTCTCCGCATTTTCGATTTCTGAGAGTGGCGAATCAGCACTTTGTTCTGGAAATAGTGACCAGCCTCCGATCGCAGAGTGAGTAGGGGTACTAGTGGTAGCCATCTGTGCGATCTTCAGTAAATTGGAAATCTGTGATGTTGGCGTCGTCATCTCCTTTGAAGCATCTGGAACTTTACATATAGGAAATTTTCTTTAGTGATCATCAGAAATCATAATCATTCAAACCCATGATGATAAGGTCATTGTCGAAGTGATACTGCTTATAACATTTATCAGACTAATATTTATCATACTAGTAGTCAAACATTGTTTTAATCTTATTATGTAATTATTTTTTTTTAATTATTTTTTTACATGTAGTTTGCGTTTGACAACTGTCTCACCTGATGTTAAGTGATGACGTTATCTAGGATTTAGCACGCAAACCTAGAAGGTACCTATTCACTCGCGACTTGAAGACTTGTATTATATCACCAGCTTTTAGTAGGAGTCATTCATACTGATGCATATAATATCGGTATTATTTATATTATTTATATGAATTTAATAATCCAGAAAAGGGAAACAATTCAAAACAGTTAGAGTTCTCAAAATGTATGGTTGAATATTTTTTATAATATTTTTAATTAAAAAATAAATAAATAAAAAACAAGAATTTTATAATATATTTATTTAATATTTATTATTCTTCATAACTTTTGCGAATCAAATCTGACTTATGTTGATTTACCAGGTTTACCTTTATATGCTAGTATTGTTTTTGTCGCTATTGTGCCTCGAGACTGAGAATAGATTTGAAAGCTAAATTGGAAAAGGCAAAATATCCCCGCTACCTTGGTCAATATAAACTATATTATATTTTTTATCTCAAATATTCCAAAATATACCTAATATAACATTATACTTTTGCTAGACCCTATTAGTATCTAACTGATACCGTATATGCTATAGTTTTTTTTAGTAAATATATGCCAGTGTCTTTTAATGTTATAAATATAAATTTAGATTATCGTTCGAATTTTCCAAAACAAACTTCTATTGAGACCACTACAAAACGTAATAGTACTAAAATATATTTTTCAAATTAAGCCATTTCTATTCATAAGTGCAATTTTTATTCAAAAACGAAGATAAAAGACATCCTAAGGAATAAAATTCAAATAAGCAATCGGAAATTGTAAAATTATGCAGTGAATTCAGATATTTTCTAAACTAGGTCATGGATGTGTTCTTGTAGAGATGTAAGTAATATAATATATATAATGCTCAATCCTACAATGACACTGAATAAAATATTAGTTTCTCTAACCACAAAGATATACAGCGTCAAAAAGAATGATTACATGAATCGTATTTAAAGAATCATCTGAATTTTAACAATTAGTGCGCTCTGCAAAACATACAATATAAGTTATTAATGTTTTATATCCGTAGTTTCTTAAACAATTGTATTCTGGTAAAAGTTTCCACGCTGAAAATTTTACAAAGGGCTTAGATGCAATTTAGTCTTTATTGTACTAATTGTACTGCTTGAATTATCTATACTATGATATTGTAACCTATAATAATTTTAAAGAACTAAGGAAGACCGAGTCCTGCAATTAATTATTTATCATAGCGCGGGATATAGGGCACATGACGACGATACTATTACGACGGACGAAGTAAAGACCATAAAAATTTAAAAAAACTTAAGCTCTACAACCCAGGAGATAGTATAAACTTGCATACCGTGTATTCAATAAATCTAGGCAACAAAGTTTTTTAGATAACATTTGTCTTTGCGGTATAATCTTATAATTATAAGAAGATTCAAATTCAAGAGTCCCAGGTTAATTAGGTGAATACTTTTTTTTTATTAAACTTATTCTCCCTTAGGACTTCCATTGCTGCGGGAGTCACAGATATACAAACGACCCGGTACAATCATCCATGATCATCACATAAATGTTTGTCCCTGCCGTGATTTGGAACAGGAACAGGAGTCATGACACTGAGCCACGGCGACCGTCCGTGGCTTGACAGTTGTTAAACAAAATATATTACAGGTTAGTAAATATTATTACGTTACAAATTGACTTACCAGGTAGGTTTTCGTTCCCGGGTGTAATATTTATCGGTGAACCAACATCATTTTCTTCATCGATGGTTTCATCATACTCTTCTACAGCTTTTTGTCTCATCAATGTTATAAATTTCTTGACGTGTGGTGTAGCAGATCTTTGTCTGGTTTGTTTCCCTTTGGGGGTTTTACCAAATGATGGAGGATGTGGGTTTTTTAATATATCAGGTAGATCCTCCTCTTCAGTATCACTGTTTTCATAATCTACCAAATATTTTTTTCTTACCACAGGTGTAACTATAGCTGTCTTATTGATATTTATAGGCTCGATAGGTACACTTTCATAGTTTTCTCCTTCATTATTATTATCAACTTTTGCAAACAGAGAATCAAACTTATCTTCAATATTCGTTGTGTTGTCAGTTAGCTCAGAAATAGAGATACATTTGTCGATATTTATCAAATCCTCCATTGTTTCAAAGATATTGTTGCACTTTCTACACTGTAGGGGAAGATGTTCTTTTGTAAGGTGATTTATAAAGTCTAGGTTAAGTTCTTCAGGTTTGCAGAGAAACCTGGATCCTCGGCAGATAGGGCAGTCGTATTGGAGTCCGTGTGCAGTTTTCTCATGTTTCCAGCGACAACCACCACAACAAAATAAGAGATGGCAGACGATGCAACGAGCCTAAAATGTTGTACAAATAACTTGTTACAAATAGTTAAATAACATATAAATGAATGAAAGTTGTACATAATTTACACCCACCATTCCATTTAAACACGTATTTAGAAATATGAAATGAACAAGTACTTTATATATAATATAAAATTACGTAGTTTAAAAACTATACAAACCTACAACTATACAACCTGTCTAGCTACCTACCCTCAAGTTACATACAATTCTATTGCTAACAAAAACTGCTTTAATAGAAATTGAAACATATATACAATTATTATATTACATCATTATTTTAAGGCATAATAGATTATTTTGACAAAGCGTCATACAACAATAGCGGACTATGTTTCCGAACTTCCGTATCTCATCACAGAGGGTCTATAGAACTACAACGTTAAAGGGTCGTCCTAGTTGTTGAACAGTTTGTATAATTAGTGGAAATACCTCGTAGTTGTAATTAATTTATGGTATGTAGTTTATTTCGTCATCATTACTGTCATTTTCCGGGATAAAAGTAGCCTATGTGTTATTCCAGGGTGTATACTATCTCCGTACCAAATTTCATCAAAACCAGTGTGGCCGTTTGAGCGTGACGAAGTAAGAAATATACAGACATACACAAAAACTTTCGCATTTATAATATTAGTAGGATAGGATTCCCTCTCTGAATCGTATCTACCTGGTGCAAAAACTGGCCATAGTGGTTAATCCAGAGTGGAAACGCCGCTGGCCAACCGGAAACTGGACGGGTTATTTACATAAGGTTGTTTTATAAATGTATTAAGTGGAAAATGTTTATTTATTATTCAATATTAAATAATGTCACAACTGTCAAACTACAAATAAATTATTTAGAATACAAAAATAAATGTATTAAGTAAGTATATTTATTTTTGTAGTTTTGGCCAATAAAGAGTTTATTATCTCAATCTTGGGATATCCACAAACCTCACTCATTGGTTTCCACAAACACCAATTTTGACAAGAATATACGGCAGTGAATGGAATTAGTGAAGTATTTTCTTGAGAAGTTAAGTATGATGTGTAATCTATGGACAAATATTAAGTCGTAGTACGTGATATATGGAATGGTTGTTAATATTCTCGTAGATTATCTTAATAAGTGACGTCATTTAAGATGTCAGTTAATAGCGTTTCGAGGAAATTTAAAATAATGTTTCATTAATAGATACTCAGGAACAAAATAAACTAGTTGTCGACATTTAGACAACTATAAGTCTACACAAAATAAATATTAAAGAAAAATTCAAAAGCACCTTAAACAGTATTCACAAATTAATATAAATCAAAGTTGTAAACATTATTGCTTTGATGAAGAATATCTGGCAGACACTAATTTATCGCAGTAATACCCTCGTAAATAAGGATTTATTTCCAGAACTAAGAACTATACAAAATTATCAACTCAGTAAACCTCTCACGACAAGGGTATTGGTCAAAGGTCCAACTCCGTTACTCTCGACCGACGGCGTTCGTGACGTTTTCCCAAAGTAACCGTCTTAGTGAAGAGCGAAAACGTGTAGCCGCCAACCGCATTACCTGTTCCGTGTGATGCAGTGGTGGCCAAAATAAGGATACAACATTGGCTTAACATGAATTTGTTTTGTATTCATATTATGATCTATGAATCCTAAGAGTTTTATGATTCATTACCTGCGCCCCGCGGTTGTACCCGCGTGGTGATGAAAAACGATGATGATGGTGATGATAAAAATAAGCCTATGTGTTATTCTAGGGTATAAGCTCTCCATACCAAATTTCATCGAAATCGGTGTAGCCGTTTGAGCTTGAAGAAGTAACGAACATACACACATACATACCAACTGTTGAATTTATAATATTAGTAAGATTAGGAATACATTAACGTTATGCAAGGCGGAATTTACATTCAAATTTTTGAAAAGAGTAATAGTCTCCATCCTCCTCAGAGGGGGAATTCCAACAACTGTTGCCTTTTTTGATCAGAAACATTTTTGAATTTATCGAATTCATATTTTAATGTGGGTATGCATAAATTGACCGTAGATAATGCCTATACAGCAATTCATTACATTTTAGATAAAATAATATCAGCATTTTCTTTCATATGTTCAAAGTTGTTTTTTGCGTTTTACTAGTCGATATTGCCCCGCTACACCTTACATACATAATTCATTTATTAGGAACTTTAATTTTTATACTTATATTAGACTGGTGGAGAGGCTGAATAATGAGATTTTTTTATAGAATCGGACATATAAAAATACCCTAGATTTTTTGTTACAAGCCGATCCTTCCTCAGCATATAATAGTGGTTATTTAGTATTAGTTATTTAGTAAAACCCAGGATTTATATAAGTTATTTTATGTTTTATTTTGTCACATCTTTTTTGTTTTTTATAGGCTGAACGACTTTATATAGTCCTAATTAATATCAAAGTTTTAATTTAATTGTACACATAATTATAATATGAACACTTGTAATTTAAGAAATTATTCAACAATGCCAAGGTTAATTTCGAGCCGATTATCCATTTCGATTTCAACCAACCGCAAAAAATTTACTAATTGTTGGACTCCTCTTCAATGAGCAGGAACCACTTTGATCATGACAAAAAGGTTTGATCACTGCAATCGTGAAAATAAAATTAAATAATGGTTGTTTATTTTAACCATCTGACTATGCACGAACGCATGAGTACACTTTTTTGTCTTGCACTGTATTGGCGGAGTTCAATACTCAGCCGGTCCGTAAGCCACGAATACTTTAACGATTTGACTCCACATGTCCGAGGGTTGGTATATTTTATACATTTACATTCTATTGGTGTTAACAGAAAACTGTTTTAATAATTGTTTGCATATATTACAGATTTTTTTCGTTTATTGTCGATTCGACGATACACATGCATGTCGGCTAAGGGATAACGTACCAGAAGGTGGGCAGCAGCGCATTTAGAAATTTTGGAAATCATACTGTGCTCGCCAACCGTGCCGCCAAGATTGGCGAGTATTGGCAAATCCCCCCTATATGGGGGAGGCATATGTCCAGCAGTGGACGCACATGGCTGAGAGAAGAAGAAGAAGACGAAGTCAAGCAGCTTCAACGTCACGTGTGACGCGAACTCAACCTTATTCTAAGGTGAGGTGAGGTGATGGATAGTGATGTCATAGTTAGAAGATGTTTCATTAGTTTTAAAAGATGGTCCTAGCCTAGTTATTGTTATTTGTAACTTAGTTTATACCAGTGAGATGTACAATAAAAAATGAGCTTTTATTAATAAAGAACTTGAAAAGTCAATCAAAGGATGTCAACTGGCACTAGGAAAGCTGAATTGTGTTAACTTGCGCGTAGGAGCTAAAAAGTCGAGTACTATACTACACCATGCGTTGGATTTCATAAAGATGTTACCTTCGCCGGAAGCTTTAAGCCATGAGTAGGGATCGAACCAGTAACTATAAGTTTTACAGCCAACACTCACACTGCTAAGCTATCATTTCTACATGAAAATGCAGAACGCAAGAAACATACGATATGACTTAAACAAGTGAAAGTCCATGAACACTGCCTTCTACTCCGGGATACAGGCGTAACGCTATATTATACAAGAAAAATGGAAAAAATATGACTAAACGTATTTCTACTTCTTCTTAGCGGACGACATAACTATTGTAGGTTATGTCTTTCTTGATATAAGTAATTCATAATTCTATGTGTTCTTACAGACCCACACCCGAACACACTCTCACATACACACTAACATACCCCCTTACCCAACTACACATTCCCGCCTATCTTAATTCATCGTAATCAAATATAATTACTGGCCGTGGTGGTACCGGCCTAGAATAGTACTCCCCCATCTCTTCCCGCGGGTGCCGTAAGAGTCGGCTAAGGGACCACGTACCAGGAGGTGGGCAGCAGCACCTTCTGAGGATTGGAAATCATACTGCGCTCGCCAACCCGCCTGCCAAACGTGGCGAGTATTGGCAAATCCCCCCTATATGGGGGAGGCTCCTGTCCAGCAGTGGACGCACATGGCTGAGAGAGAGAGAGAGAATCAAATATAAATGTATATAAAAATATGTAAACTTTAAATTTAAACGTGTACGTAAGCGTAAACCTTTTTGATTGTGCATGTACCTTTCGGAGGAGGTCGTTGACATCTGCGACACAGTTTTATACTTCTGCAGCTGTCATCAATCCTCATAATATGTTTGAAAACCAACCGTGTTCCAAATATAAAAAATATATGTTTATAAGTATATATATATCAGTCATCAGGTTACCATAGTACAGGCTCTGTACTACTTACTCTTAGTTTGGGACCTGAAGACCTTGTGTGAATGTTAATAAAAAAAAAAAATAAAGGAAATAAAAAAAATCTCTTGGTAAACGACAATTCATACCTCCATATAACATACCAAGCCGAAAAACTATGCTTCGAAATTAATAAAATGAAGAATAAGTTATCAAAATTCAATTCTCCTAACTTCCAAACTAATAAAAAACAATCTGAAAGTAACTGTTACGTTCTCACGCCTAAACCGCTGAACTAATTTTAGTAAGCAGGCATTTTTTTGGTCATAATTAAACTCCTGCACTAGGATTCCCTGTGTCGAGGCGGGCATGGACACACACAAACATTCAAGACCCGGGACAAACACCTACACTCATAGCAAAAGTACTCATAAACATATTCTGTTTTTGTAAGTGGTATTTTCCTATATAATAAATAGTGCATTAAACAAACATGTTACCTAGATATAAATATGATACATTGTAATGTAACAGTTCTTGTAAAATCAAATGAATAAAATAAAATAAATAAATGTTTGCCTCAGTCGGGCTAAGATCCCAGAGCCCCGGAGACCTAGAAGTCATGACACTAACTACTGAGCCACAGCGACCGTCCAAATTAAATGTAATTTATGTAAAAAGACAGTACCTTAAAGGACATAGGGTTCATTTTTACTGGTGTTAAGTATGGGTTTCGTGGTATAACTAAGGTAGCCGAAAAACCGTATTCCACGCGTACGAAACCACAGGACGGGCCTAAGAGTACTTCATGATCTGGTTATTTCCAGAACATCTCCTATCTGGTCAGAAGAACGTTCATCGTCTTCCTCTTATATCTCCAACATTCACTCTCGCTCGTCGCATTACGCTTTATCACGTTTTCTATCGCCCACACTTTTTATCGTCTATCCTTTCTACAAGAACAAACTATAATAAGACATAACCTTAAAGTACTTTCATTTGTAATAAACACTTACCTCAACAGAAGATAACATTTTTATTTTATAATCATCTCACAATATTAATCCACTTTCACATTCATTATCATAAAATAATATCCACAAAATGGTTTTTAGCGAACGGAGATCATTTACGTAATTTATTTTGCGAGAGAATGGAGCGAGACAATTTCGACGATGATTTGGCGAAGTGAATTTTTCAACTACCCTCAAAAGTGCTCGAAAAATAATGAGACTGGCTCGAATACCGTCAACGTGTTTATATAAATTTGACGACTGGTAATGGTACTTTTGGCACATCTAGGTATTTAGCAACTGATGGGTTAATATTATGTTAGCTTACTTCGTTCAGCGATTCATACACATATTAAATTGAGATATTGGTTACAACGTTAGTGGCACATTTAGAAGAGGCTTTATCAACTGATCTGCTGCTGGAACAAAGAGATTATCGAAAAATAATAGTTTTTTTGTGCCCATAACCTTTCCATATTTACCTTTTAATAAATGGAAAAAAAACCGCTCATGAAAAAACATTATTCAAATCTGTCGGTCTAATACGATTTACGCGCATGAGTCGCCATAATAAACTTGTTTAATCTACACTTTTATTAATTACTAGCTGTGCCCCGCGGTTTCACCCGCGTGAATTACGAGTTTCCTGCTACCTCAATTATTCCAAGGGAACCATACTTTATCCGAGATAAAAGCAGCCCATGTGTTATTCCAGAGTCTAACCTATCTCCATACCAAATTGCATTAAAATTTGTACAGCCATTTGAGCGTGAAGAAGTAAAAAACATACACACATACACATAAACTTACCTTTATAATATTAGTGTGATAAGAAATAAATATTTGTATTTATGTACGTATGTTTGTAATGAATAAACTAAAAACTACCAAAGTGTTTTCTAAAATTCTTTCACCATTACATTGCTACATTATCGCTGAGTGACATAGGCATTTAATACTAGACAAATATTAGGGATAGCTAAAACTTTGTTTGTGAGGTGTGATTGTGTGTGTCCACATCTCCCGCGACACATGGAATAATAGTGCGGGTGTATATGTGATAAAAAGTGCTGGTTCATAGGGCAACCCCATATTACCTACATTTCTGAGAAATCTTTCCAATGCGATGTTTCAGGTTGCACTTTCTGTATACTCTGATAAATTATAAGGTGGGTTAAAACATTATATTTACATAAGAATTCAAACATAAGAAAAAGTTGCCATACCATCATACCCTTTCGTTACAATAAAGGTTAATTAATTAATAAATTTATAAGTTGTTGTTGATTTCGACGAGAATGTAGGAAATGTGGAACAGTATTTATATTTTTTATAGTTATTTTAGATTTGAATCAATTAGGTAATTTTTTTCTTCTTTATTTTATCTTTATTTATATTTGTGAAAATAAACCACTTATAAAAATTGTCGTCCGAAATGGGCAAACTGTTGAAAGTTATATTATAACCTTGACCATCTTATGTACACAGTTATATGCAATAAATATATTCTGTATTCTGTTTATATGAATGTAAGCGTGCAGAAATAATTAAACAATTGTTTAGCCACATAATCTATTTTATTCTTGGTATTGCCAACGATGACTAAGATTATTGAAAGATATCGCTCACTAACACTATTTCGACACAATCTGCATTCATACAGATGAATAAACATCAGGCTTTCGAAAAAAAATCACATTTCATCGCGGCCACAACACTGCCAGGAAAAAAACAACTTCTCCCTAAAATATTGCCATGCGCTCGGTATATATTCAGGGCAACACCAGTCCCGACGTTCTGCGAGCCAGCACGGAGTACAAATTTCCCATAGGATCGTATGAGCGATTTTATGTGATCTCATGGCAAGGAATGTTGGATATTGGCAACTAGTACTTACCTCGTAAATATGGATGAACTAGCTGTTATCTGCGCCTTGGCTCGTGATAATATATTTTTGAATTGTAAGCTTACGTACACTACGCGCAGCCCAGGTTTCTGGTTCTGACGTTGGGCTCTGTGGACATTTACGCATGTGTCGGTAAAACAGCTGTTAGTCATAGAGGAGTGAGCGAGATAGAACCATCACGTAACATGAGACGAGACAGAGTCTAATCAGACGCAACCTCACAATACTTAAAAAATACAAAACATGATATACACCGTACACAACTTGACTTGAATCACATAGGTACTGCTAACAATAAAATATTACAGAATAAAATGCATTACTACTGAATTCATGGATGAGCCCCCATAATGCCTATGGCATTTTATATTGTATTTACATACATCTGTATATATCTTTAACCATGTGTTCTAGTAATCCTACTAATATTATAAATGCGGAAGTTTGTGTGGATGTCTGTATGTTTGTTACTTCTTCACGCTCAACGAATACGCCGAAATAGATGTTTTTGGCCTCCGCTGATGAAATTTGATATTTTTAAATATATTTTTGAAACCCTGGATTAACACTGAGGCTACTTTTATCTCGGAAAATGTATAGTTCCAGTGGGATAATTAATTGAGGTAGGGGGGAAACTGTAATCCACGCGGGTGAGACCGCGGGGCGCTACTAGTGTATAATGTATTGAAAGTATTTTGTGCAAACAAATATATTTGAATTTGAATAATAGTCCTCGCGGCGTTTTCCTCAATGCGGAGGGTCCTGACCCCCTCCAATAATCACTTTTCTACAGACACAGTCTTCGGCAGTGTACATGGCTTCGTGCAAATACTATTGTATATTAATAGAATCTACACATAATATAATATGGTTTATATTATTAATGCTTAACTAGTTTGTGCTACAGGCAGAGGAGATCTATTCTCGTTGCATCTAAAATCCGTGTAGTATGCATAATGCAGCTTAAACGTATTTGAGTTAACACAGTACAGCCGTTTACGGTATGCAGACGTGAAGATTTCCCTGTGGTCGAGCTGCATGTTGATAGCATCAATTCCAATTGTGTGTAGAATGCTTTATGAGTTCACACGAGTATGCATTGGTATGATTAGACAAGGTAATAGTAATACGTACAATAAGTATGTATTCAAAACTCAATTAACATCAGTTAACCCAAATATAGAAGTTGGTGTCCGTCAGATTCTGTTATCAAATTGTGATTTTGTACCGAATTTAAACCGACCAATCAGAGGTTCAAATGATGATGCGCTCACAGCAGTATTGTCCAATGAGAGCACGTTATGTTTAATTTCGACCAGTCAGAGCGCATGAAAATTGAGTGAATTTATAATAGTACAATATAATCGATGCAATATAACAGTGTAGGTAGATGGTGGAACCATGCGTGACCTAGAATGTTGAGTAGATAGATGCGCGCCTATACCAAACACTCATTGTTTGGTGACAGGTTTTCAAGCTTGAGGGTGGTAGAAACGCGGACTGATAATAATATTATAATTATATTGTAATATTATTAATCGCCTCTTTTACGATGTCCTTTCCGCCCAGTACCTACCTAATCAATGTAGGTAGGTATAGGTCGGATGGCATTGTAGGTGTACCTACAATGCCATCCGACAATCCAACAGCACCTTGAGAAGCTATTTTCAAAAAAGGCCAGCGTGAGCAATAGAAAAATAAAAGAATATAAATATCATTGGTAGGTACTAGTTGCCGAATTCTAAAGTCTAAATTTGCATTTACTGTTATTCTTACTAGATAGATATTAGGTAGACTTAGGTACCTTATCAACCATGAAGTACTACTATCCAACGGGAGTCTCTAGTCGCCGTACCTACTAGGAGGAGTAGCTGAATAATTGTGAGTAATTATTGTGTGCCGTGGTGGTACCGGCTTAGAATAGTACTCCCCCATCACTTTCCGTGGGTGCCGTAAGAGTCGGCTAAGGGATCACGTACCAGAAGGTGGGCAGCAGCGCCTTCTGAGGGTCGGAAGTCATACTGCGCTCGCCAACCCGCCTGCCAAGCGTGGCGAGAATTGGCAAATCCCCCCTATATGGGGGAGGCATATGTCCAGCAGTGGATGTCTAATTGCTGAGAAGAAGAAGAAGAAGATTGTGTCACATTATAAAATAACCTACAATCTTGTGTAGGTAGCGGAGCGGTACTCTTATCCGTGCTGGGCAATGATGTTTTACTAAAGATGACGTATATTCATACTGCGCGGTGCTCAAATTTTGTTCCTTTACGACATAAACATGCTTAATGCGACAGATAATACGGTACAAATAATATAGAAATGGATAGCTATATGTTTAGACTTGCGCTTGAAATACGCGTCATAATGAAAATTACTACAATTGACTTAATTTTGCCGCCTCGGTTTCCGCGCACCTCATATAAACATATAATATCATTGATGCTGGGTTTGACTGGGAAGTGAGGAGAATGTTGCAATGTAAAAGCTGGTTCATTGGTTTGCTAGCCCTAGGGCCTCCGGGTTCATTCCCCTAGGATATTTGTATATCTTTATAGCTGAATGTAGGATACCTCTAAAGTATTTAATAAATAATAAAATTAAGTAGCACACTAGTAGGCACTGGTATTTCTTTACCATAATCTCAAAGAATGTTGATGAATGATGTCATGGTTCTTGTATACCTAATGCACAAGATCATAATATTCAGTGTCTCCTACTTTCTTTTTCTTTTTCTTTTCTCAGCCATGTGCGTCCACTGCTGGACGTATGCCTCCCCCATATAGGGGGGATTTGCCAATACTCGCCACGCTTGGCAGGCGGGTTGGCGAGCGCAGTATGATTTCCGATCCTCAGAAGGCGCTGCTGCCCACCTCCTGGTACGTGATCCCTTAGCCGACTCTTACGGCACCCACGGGAAGAGATGGGGGAGTACTATTCTAGGCCGGTACCACCACGGCCTACTATAGTTATCTATTCCAGCTATTTTTAACCGACTTTCAAAAAGGAGAAGGTTATATTATGTTTCACTGTATGTTTGTTTCTTTTTTTATGTATTTTCACCGATTTCTCCCCCATTTTTGAACCGATTGTCAAAATTCTTTTTTTTTATAGAATGTATTTCGGAGGTAGTCCCGTTTAAAATTCATCAAAATCGGACAAGCGGTTTTTGAGTTACACTCCAATAACTGAACAGTGCTACGCATACCTCGACCCCATTATAGTTGCGGGTAAAGACATCGGTGAGCATACACAATGACAATTGACCCCCAGAGTAGCAGGGGTCTCTGAACAGTGTGAAAAAAAAAACCAAAAAATGGAACCGACTTCAACACTCAAGAGTGTGAAATAACTTGTGGAAGTCGGTACTATGCGCTCAATATTGTGATGATAGTTACTTTGGTGAACTATCATGGTGCCGACTTCAACAAGTTATGTCACACTTTTGAGTGTTGAAGTCGGTTCTTTTTGTTGGTAAAAAAATTTTTGTAACGACCAGTTTTTTTTTTTTTTTTAAATTTATTTAAGGATCTTCAGACAGTACATAACAAAAATTTACAATCCAATGCGAAAAATACAAGTATAGGTAGTTGATGTACCAACAGCGAAGACCACAGATTAAAGTAACACAGTTTGTGAACATAATGTAAAAAATTAATATATTTTAGTCCCTATCACCGTGTATCCGTGTTTTCTTCAGTTTCGCTCAGAGCTATCCAAGGACAAGTCGTGTTAAGACTTAAAGATACCTAAATATAAATCTTATTCGTCTGAAAATATGCGGAAATCATAACATTGAGAAAAGCTTTCTGGATTAACAATTGAGACGAAAATCGTGTACACTCCTCTCGAATATTCTGCGCTATTCCCAACACCCACTTGTTGGTGGTGTCAGCGCAATTTCCTGCGGGTTTTAGCGTCGACGGAAACGGCGCGGCGGCCGATGGTGGCCGGGAAGCGGCGGCGGCGCTTTGTGTGAACGCTGCTTTATTTGGTGATGGAAATACGTGGTAGCGGGTAAAATGATAGTTGATAATATTATAGTTGGTAACATAGCAGAATATACTACAACTGAATGTAATGTTTTAGAATGTGTGTGTTGTACAATGTAATGTTTTAAAAGTTTTAAATATTTTTTTTAAACATTAAGTAAGTACACAATATGACTTGAATGACACAATGTGACTTGAAACACATTTAACACGATTAAAAAACTTCTTTTTGCGCGGTGGGCGATTAATTTACGTTTGGGCTAGGAAAAAGTATACTTCCCGTGTGATAACTAAGGTAGCAGGAAAACTGTAATCCACGCGGATGAAACTGCGGGGTGCTACTATTAAGGTAACAATTTGTATTGAGCATTTCCGATGCCCAAGGAGTGTTAACGAAATGGTAACCAGATCAGAGAAATGAAAGAGGTTTGGGGAGGCATAAGTCCAGCTATGAACGTTTTCTACTAATATGATCTGGTTCAGATCAGATTTGGCTGTGTGAAATATGACTATTATAACTTTCATACCGTAAAATGCAGGAAAAGGAAAAGACCATTTCTAAAATTCATTGAAACACGAAGCATTGTCACAGGGGTAGTAAGGATGCAAAAACCCTTCATATTGTAGTATTAGTAGGTTTTCCGGTTGCGTGATGAATGAAAGGGCAAGGGACCGGACATCGCGCATGGTTACTTGAAAGCGTGAATAAATATTTCTTAGGACGTGTAAGTACCTAACCTCCTTACTTATAAACATTGAAGAAGCTGCGAATAGTAATTCAGTGTTTTGTTCCGCTCTTTCAACGTCAAACTGTCATATAAGCGACAAAGACAAAACACTGAATAACTATTCAGAGGTTATGCAACGTTTATTAGTAAGGGAGTAAGTGTATACCACAGATCTAATATAATGTAGCCCTAGACAAAGTAAGATTCTACAAGCTTAATGCTTGTAGAATCTATCGCTGAGAGAAAACATAAAAAATGTACGAGACTGACAATTCAACGTGATATATCACGTGATCAACGAGAACGAATATTCATAGTTAACGGTTAGAGAAAGAGAATCGCTATGAAGCGATGCATCTTGTAGTTTCAACCAAGTTGCATGGTCATAGTTAAGAGAAAAACAACTGCATGTATTCATGCCGTGTATTTAGTTTTTAAAACATGAAGGCGGTAGCTTTCTTTATCACCTAACCGCCATGTTGTTTATTTATAAAATGTTATTTAGTAAGAATCAAACCAGCAACTGTCAGCTTGACAGCTGACACTAATACCGATAGGCTATCATTGTCACAATATATTTTTAAAAGAATTACATTTAGCAATCGAAGTTATAAAGGTGTATGTATGGTACATTCGAAGCCGCTGTATAGCTAAATTTATGTCAGCTTACTAAGGCTCTATCATGATGGCATAATTATGATAATTTCAAAGTAATTTAGCCACCCCAACAGAGAATATTGTCAGGTAAAAAATTAGGAGCACCAAGATAAGATGGACCAATAAAATTATGCTGGAACTTTTCAAGTCTCCCTAATTCTCTTCCTTAAATTTGGGTATAATTAAAATGATACCCTATATAATTAATACTGGCGCCCCGACCTAATTAAAATTGGCTCATTTCGGAGAATGTAACGAATAAAACGTTCGGTAAACTACCTGCAAAGTTAAATGAATGTGTTGGTAAATGTTTTTTTCGTTGGTATATACCCTTAATTTCAACCGTAGGAAGGAACTCCACTGCACCCCACATTTATCCACAGGACTGGTTCGAAGCAGATTTCATAATATAGCCTCTTTTTTAGACACTTATCAGGTCATGTGTCCTGCGCGTCAGTGGACGCCCAGGCGCATCAGGCTACGCTTGCAAAAACCTTATCATTCTATCGGTCATTCGTTCTACGTGAAATGTGCGGGCAGGGCACTGTCATTTAAACTTGGTGATCCATTGAGCTATATCGGCGATTATCATTTTTTTACGAATCATCTCATCCTCAATTCAATCTCATAGAGAAACTCCAAGCGTAGCCTTTTCATATAGCAAGTTTTGCGACCCTTGAATTTGGTCGCAAGGATCTCAGTTTGAGATCACATTTTGGTACCATTTGTCATCCCTGGCATTGAGGACTCTTGTCTTGAGCTATTGGCGTCGATGCATAAAAATCCCTTGATTCAGATAGAGATCCTCTTGTTCAAGCACAACTGCATAAGAAGCTGATTGTTTAGTGATATATTTGCAACGTGGAACTTTAAATTATTGGTAGCTATCTTTACAAGCAATAAAGATATTTTTCCGTATTGTCGTGATCAAGAAATAAAATTCAAGCCAAGGTAAGACGTGTAATTGACTTACAAAATAAATTAAATACTACCTTTCCTTACTCCTATTATCTTTTCATATAACATGTGTACATGTGTATGATAATACACTTTACATCATGCCTACATTGCAGATGGCCTGCGGTTTGGCTGCCCGTGCCCTAAGAAGGGACGCTAAATCAATTACGGTCCTAATTCTCAACCAAGTGGTGTTGTAATGACAAGCGGTAGCGGCAGCGTGTGCGGGACGTGTTAGATTGATAATTGTGTTATAATAGAGACATATTGGTGGGTTTGCGTGACCTGAGGCTTTGATAGTTTAATTTAAAATCTGAGGATTTTATTTTGTAACCCATACGCTCTTTACTTTACAATGGCAAAGCCAAAATAGCTATGATAATTATTATCATATCTTTGCCTGCTATTATAGCAGTCTATATTTATTTACATTTGAATGGAATACCGACGGCTTTATATACATAATTATAACAACATAATATTTAACAATAGGTCAATTTTGGAATCTCGCGGGTAAATACAGTAAGTATTTACCCGCGTATTTAATTTGCATTTGCTTGCGAATTCGTCCACGTAGAATAGTTACTATGAGAAGCATTTTTATTTTTCTTAAAATACTTATATGGAAATTAATATGAGCATAGCGTCATAGTTACCTGCACTAGCTTTGCTCGAGAGCAATTTAATTTTGTTAAAGGGGAGTATTTCCATCTTACATGATTTTTGCGTAACTTTAACCTTTTAAGCTGCGTCATCATCATCATCAATACCATCTCAGCCATAAGACGTTCACCGCTGGACACAGAATAGTCATTGCTGCTGGAAATAAGCCTACCTCATGGATTTCCACAAGGACCGGGTGGAAGCGGTCTGCATTCAGCTCTTTCCTGCGGTTTAGTCACCTCGTCTGTTCACCTAATCGGTGGCCATCCTATGCTGCGCTTGCCAGTCAATAGTATTTATACTTTATGAAATCCTTTGACCACTATTTCACTTGATGGTCAATGACTATGTGTCTTTTTATATTTTCTCTGCTTGCAAGTCATTATATTAGGTGACCAAAAGTCTAGATCATATTATCATGTAATTTATACATAATTAGATCGATGCGACGCGTGACCAAAATGCTGGCACATATTTAGCTCAACGGATCAGAATTGCAATTCAACGTGGCAATTGTGCTAGCATTCTGGGCACGCTGCCAACTGGTAGCGGGCATTTGAGTGATCTATAAGCTGACAATAGCTAGTGGAAAGCTCAAATGTTTTTGTAGTAACTGTAGTATTTTAATTAGTATTTTATTTTAATAAAAGCATCGCCCCTTCTATTACATAATACATAAATACATACATAAATTCATATGTGTTTAGCTTTACGAAGCCATCATAGTACACAGACTTTTCTTTACTCTGGCAACCTTACATGCACACCAACGCAAGTAATTTAACACTTGTAAGGAGCTTTATTGCACCCACATACATAACTAAGGGCCACACAGTCTCGTTCGCGCGGGTCCCTTACTAAATCTGCACGCACCTTTGTAATGAGTACCCTTATATTCTTTTTACCGGTTAGGATTCGTTCAATTTGACATGCTAATTTGGCTTGCGGTTTGCTCCTGATACATTTTTAATGCAGTCTTGTTGAAACCACACGAGTTGTGGCTGAGCCCGCAATCACACACGCGACTGTGGTTAACACTTAAAAAAATATTAAATTGGACTTGTACTTTGAACATACACAAGACAAGATACCATGATAGCTCAGCGGGGGGAGGGTCGGCTTTTAAACTGACTGATACTGATTCAATCCAACTCTCCAACAACAGCTTGAGCTTCCGGTGAAGGTAACACCGTTATCGAATTTCCAGCATGGTGGTAGGACCCGCCTAGTTAGCTACCACCCTTAAGTTTGAAAAACTGTCACCAAACACATAGTTAGTTCCACAATCATGTGAGAGGTAGTTGTCAAACGCTAGATGTATACAGTATAAAAAAAACGCACATATACAATCTGGGTGTCTTTCAGTCACGAGTGAATAGATTTTCTAGGATGGCGTGCTCTATCGTAGACCGCATCATCACTTAACATCAGGTGAGATAGTAGTCACACACTTGCCTATTCATAATAAAAAAAAAATCTTACAGAGCGATTTTATGAATAGATCATTATGACCGCGGTTCGATACACCGACTCATTGATTCAAGGCTCATTTTGAGATGAAGAAGGTTTTGAGAATCGAATCACAATCGATGGTCTAAGAGATAATGACAGTGATTATAATAAGAAGTTTGGTGACACATGTAAGACTTCGAGGTTTTATTCGAAAACCTTGTGGAGCGCAAGCGGAGCCAGGTTTAGATCTCATTCAATATGAATCTAATTTTCTTAAAGTAGGCCGTAGGAAAAATGCGGATCTGTTTGTTAGTATTAAGTTTATGAAGTAGAAAATACGAATCTATAATAAAAGATCTTTTATTTTTATTTATTTTATTTATTTACTTATAAAACTTACATAACAATCGTATTTATTCGATAAAGTTTCTTAGAAACAAACGTATTTAACTAATAATAATTAAGTAGGTAATGCACGTGCAAAAGATGGCGACTAATAGTTCCTATTTTTTTTTCTATGTAATAAATAAAGCCAATTATCTTTAGCATTCTACTTGTAATTGGTAAGTTGTTGTAGTTAGCTATAAAACCATAGTGTTAATATTTTTTCTAAAATAATTCACATCGATGGATATAAGATCAATTTTAGATAGTGATCTTTATGGTAGTAATTTGTTATTCTACCTGCTAATATTATGAATGCGAAAGTTTGTTACTTCTTCATGCTTAAACGGCTACACCAATTTCGAAGAAATTTGGTATGGAGATAGCTTATACCCTGGATTAACACAAAGGCTTATTTTAATCACCACCATAATCACCGTTTTTCATCAACACGCGGATAAAACAGCGGGGCGCAGCTAGTTGTTCAAATAAAATCGAAACCTTATAACTATAAAAACATAACAGGGTGCAACTTGGGTCTTAAAAATACATTTATAAGGTGAGTTGACGAATTCCGGAGTTTTAAATTAACAATCAAATAGAGAATCTTTCGTTAGAGAATTTTTTGTTAGTTAAAAATAGCTGAGTTCGTAGTAAATAAACCAACTCACTAAGTTTCAGTTAGTATCTACTAAAACCAAGGATTAATATTTAGAAGATCTCAGGTTTCGGATGAGTGTCCGAATATCCTTTCAACGAAAGTGGCCGGGTTCACCTTCCCACTGCCCGTCCCAGGACCAGGTCACGTTCAATTCGACGTTCTAATTACTCTCGGTTGTTTTTGATGAATTTTCAATGTGGGTCTCCCGAAACCACTCCAGTTGCGGTTAAGACCGCAATTTCGCACGTTTGATGTTTTAGTTTCAGCTTGAGTTATAGTTCAGTTTGTCTGCTATTTAGGGTGTTATTGCAAATAAGTTCCCATGTTATAACGATTGCTGACTTAGAGACAAATCCCAACCGAATAAACAAAAGACGGCCAGGGATATGTTTAACAATAAATAGTACACCTTCATATAAACTTTCTCGCTTTTGTTTCTTTTAAAGCCTTGAAGCGATGATAGTTCAGCAAAGGGAGCGTTACCTGTCAAACTGACGGACAATGGTTCGATCCCCAACAACAGCTTGAACTTCCGGTGAAGGTAACACCGTTATGAATTTCCCAGCATGATAATAGGGTACATTCGAATACCCGCCTGGTAATAATAATAATAATAAATAATAATCCTCCCCCTACCACCCTCAAGGTTGAAAAACTGTCACCAAACACATAGTGTGTTCAGGTAGCAGTCCTTGAGAGCCAGTGAGCATTCTAGATCTAGCGTGATAACATATTCGACCACATCGTCACTGACCATCAAGTGAGATAGTGGTCAAGCGCTAGATCTAGATGATACTATACAACATGACCACGAAAGATAATAATATTTTATTGCGGTACTACTTTTATTAAATAATATGTACTTTATTGTAGGTACAATTGAATTTAAAAATTGTACCCTTCATTTCGACTTCCACATTGTGGTCGTGTCAAGATGCCTTCTGGCACGACCACTCGTGGTTTAACATATTGAGATATAATATTATGACAAGTAAAACTATTGATAAATATATTGTATAATTGTACTCAAAACGTACCATATTTTAAAGGTGATTTGAGCAGTCTATTGCAATGTTTTATTTCTAATCATTTTTTTCTTCTAAAACCTGATACGTTTTCTATACTAAATGGTTGTTCATATCGTATTGCTCTAAATATTTTACCAGGCGTTGACTTCTCGCCAATACCTATTGAGATAATTAGCAGTGTTAAAAAAATACCAAAAACTGGAACGGACTTCAACAAAAGCGTGAAATAACTTGTCGAAGTCACTACCATGTTGCTATTATACAATGGTAATCATGGATGCTTGGATGGGGTTCTCATCTAAAAGGTCGCATCTAGTGGTGATTCACCGGTAATGGGGAAAGCCCTTACCTATCAGGGAATTTCTTGAATGATAAACAGCAGATAACCGTGTCCAATCCATTTTTGAACTGTCATGAGTAAATTATAACAATTTACAAGATCACTTATCTATTGACACTAAAACAATCAAAACATTAAACTTTCCTGATATAACTCAACCCACATCATTGTGAGATGGGTCCTCGATGTCTCGACATTGTCTGTCGGCTGTCCAGTCTAGCGTTTGCCATCCGATATGTCGCGTTCATTTGTTTTGATAATGTGACGTTTTCCACAAAATGGTAATGAATACAATTCTTTTCAAATTCGGAACCCTCTGACTTATTACGTGAGTAATTCCCGTGTTTTATACATTCATAATGTGTCAAAACCAAGTCACTTTTAATAACAGAGTACAATTGTGTAAATTAAATAATTGATAAAAGAAAAATGTATGCATTTTTGCACAAATATGCATAATAATATACGAGCCTGTATACATTGTTCGATAGTTAAAAATGCGGTGAAGTGATTAACCTGTATGGCGATGCGCGTATCCTCTATGGTTTTATAATATATATAAGAATTATAAAGAATAAAAAAGATTTAATCTCTTTGAAAGCACTTTTACTAAATACGTTTGTCTCACTTTAATACTAAAGGGAAAATGAGACGGAAGATTTAGTTCTAATTTTCACCACGCGCTTGAGGCATCTGCAAATACGACATGCGCGCCATTTTCATATACTATATTATAAAAACAAAATAGTAATATTATATATTTATCTATTGTACAGATTTTTATATAAATTCGTTCAGCCGTTTCGGCGTAAAGGAGTAACACACATACAATAGCATGCTGCATATGATATCTAAGAACCTTGTTTTTTCAATGAAGAGACTTTTTGTTGAAGTGCTAATGAAATAAGATAATAATTTATTCTCATTTGGTTTGCTCAGAAGCCCACCAACAATGATATTATATGTATATATGAGGTCGATGTCGCACAAGCGCGCGGAAACTGAGGCGGCAAAATTAAGACAATTGTAGTAATTTTCATTGCAACGCGTATTTCAAGCGCAAGTTTAAACATATAGCTATCCTTTTCTATATTATTTGTACCCTATTATCTGTCGCAGTAAGCATGTTTCTGTCGTAAAGGAACAAAATCTGACACCGCGCAGTATGAATATACGTCATCTTTAGTAAAATATCATTGCCCACCAACCTAATATCTACATAAATTTTAAAAAACCTGATGAGGGCTTTTCGTCGGATTAAATTTAGGTTCAATAGTAATCAACAGTATTATGAGTACTACTAACATTAGTCTTAAGATATCTAATAAATATTTACAAATCCTTGGATTACAGATGCAATACACAGATAAAGAAAATATATTATTATTATTAAATGATTACAAGTACTGTCTATATAAATACAGACACCCTTCTGGGTAAAATGAGGTTCTATTGGCATAACTTTGATCGTTCGTAGATTGAACTTAATTATTATTTTATCTAATTCCGTATTATCTTAATGAGAATCACAGTCATGGCTTAATTTATCAAAGATGACATTAACTATATCCTTGTTACTATGTACTATGTATCCAATTGTATCTGAAGGATATAATAATATCTGGTAATTATCTTCTCAGATCTGACATGATATGTCAATCAAGACTGTTTGTTACTTGTACATGTTTGTAACTGTTACATTATCTCTCTGTGTGGTTTCGAATCAAGGCCGCCAGAATATATGTATGAGCCAGAGCTATATTGAAATACCACTATTATGTATATAAATAAACTAATAACTATAAATTATAGTGAAATATTTATAAATGATGATTCATTAAGTGTCCCCATGAATGTAAAATATATTCATTTAGTGCCATTTATCTTCCAAACCTTACAAGTGTTATTAAAAAATCCGTGTAATTTATTTTTATTTTATACCCTTTTAATTATACATAGATATAGGGTCTGATGCCTGCAATACATGACTTATTTATTTTTATTTATATATACAATAAATAAGCTGTACTTACAACTATAGATAATTATTGCAGCATTTATTTATTATGCTTTAATAATAAGAAAATTAATTATGAAATGGTCCAAAAGCAATCTGAATTTCATTGCAACGAGCAGAAATTACTTACGTCGCAATCATTCTCTCTTTTGATTAGCCGGTTGGCGCAGTTGGTTGCACTCTGCCTTCTGAGCCGCTGGTCCCGGGTTCGATTCCCGGACAGGTCAAACATTTGAGTACATGTCTGTTTGACCTGCGTCTGGGTGTGTATATGTATATAAGTCCATATATCAGTCATCATATTCAGTTTGGGAACTGAAAAACTTGTGTGAATGTTGTACATAAAAATAAACAAAAATCTGTGGAAATGTTTTAAACAAATGAATAACGCACGTACCGTCCTTACATACTATAATTAGTACTCTGTGATGTAGATAAACTGAGTTCAAATGATTCACGTAGGTTTCATACGGCTGCGCCATGACTGCGATCCTCGATCAACAATATTCTTGATCAAAGACTGCGATAGTAATTCTCGCTTCAGTCACAGATGAGACAATTTCGTTGTGTCAATATGCATAGAATTAATTATATAAATATATACAAAGCAAAAACCAGTATTAAAATAAAACACTAATAACTAATTACAATACTGCAGCTACTACAATAGCATTTGAGCAATCCACTAGCTATTGGTAGCCTATAGGTAACTCAAATAAAAAACCAGTTAGTTATCACATCCCTTTTTAACCGACTTCAAAAAAGGAAGTTACTCAATTCGTCCGTATATATCATACCATATTTTTATGTGTGTTCGCGGATAACTTCGTCGTTTATAAACCGATTTTGATTATTCTTTTTTAGTTTGATAGAGTATACATCCGTGGTATGTAGTCCCATTTAAAATTCATTAAGATGGGTCTAGCAGCTTTTTAATTTACATTCCAATAGCTGAAAAGTGCTACGCATACCTCGACGATATTATTATAGTTGCGGTTGAAGACATCGGAGAACATACACATTGACCATTAATCCCGTGAGTAGCAAAGGACACTAAGAAGGGTGAAAATTTTTTTTTACATTAAATCGAATCGACTTCAACACTCAAAAGTGTGAAATAGCCTTGTCGAAGTCGGTACCATGAGCACAATATTGTGATGATAGTTACTTTTGTGAACTATCATGGTAACGACTTCAACAAGGTTACTTCACACTTTTGAGTGTTGAAGTCGGTTACATTTTTTGATAAGAATGTTCTATCATTCTTTGTTTAAATCTTAAATGCATCCATCCATTTAGCCCAAATTACTTTTCACATCTTTTCAGTAAATGTGCGCGCCCAAAGCAGAAGCGGGTCTCTTGTATACATGCAATTAACGCATTTTTTTAAATTCCAGCGTAAGCCCTAAACCGCTCTGTATCTGTTTTGAAATTAAAATCAGTAAATTATAATAACTTTGTTATCATGAATTCCCAGGTGGGCTAAGGTCTCTAATTGAACGGTATTTCATCCCGTGACGCTAAAGGTCCGTAGGAGCGTCTTGCATTTTTAACCGACTTCGAATAAGGATTCAATATGATGAACATTGAAACAACTTCACTGTCGACATTGGTTTTGTTGCTGGCTCATTTTTATCAATCGAAATTCGTCCCCAGCCAACTAAACAATTTAGTATCTATATTTAATTTATTTTACCTAAAAATGAAACCGACTAAAGTGTGAAATAATTTGTTGAAGTCGGTACTATGATAGTTCAAAAGTAACTATTATCATAATATTGTGCTCATTGGTCATACCTTGGACGTGTGACCGCTAGTGGGAATTTCATTTGAGCCCTCCCGTGCTTTACAGGGCATTTTAATCTATCGTTAACCCACAAACATGGGTTATGTTTTCATGATATTTTATTGTCTTCTTCAGAGTATCATTTAAAATGTGAGCCTAAAATGGAAAAAAAACAATAACGAAACTTTTTTAGTACCTAAATATTTAATTTTAAATTAAATTACATCTTTAGATATTTAATATCACTTCAAAAATGATCCGGACTCCAAAGTCTACGTTTAACACAAAAGGAATCCTTAAAAAGTAACTAATTTAAGTTTTACAATTTCTACAGTTGTAGGTGGTATTTTATTTATCATAGACAAAAAAATGCCATGCTACCTATATAATTTATTATACTTACATTATTACTAACATAAAGTAGATAAGATCTTCTAAAAATTCACGAGTGAAAAGCATAAACATTGTGTGTTTTCACCCTGACACGGTTACGACACAATTAGAAGTAAGTTATGACATCCGAGAAGATCATTACGGACAGTATTTCATACACTTACCGCCTTAAGCGACGGTTTTTTTTCCATTCAAAATTAAAGCCCTTAAGTGAGAGGTGAGAGTAAGTGAAAAGGGTTCCGTCTAAATATAATTACGCATTTTCAAAACTGATTTCCACTACACATAGAGGTGGAATATTTGAACATTTTCTAGTAAATGAAGAAAAGAACACCGAATTCGATGAAATTTCTATTAGAAGAATTTTTTAACATGCTTCTTATAGCATGTAGTTAGATATCATAAAAATACGATTAAATGAAACGAGCCTTAGCTCCCTCTTTTTATGAATTGTGAATTTTCAGAATTAACGTTGGTGCTACTATGCAAAGGTTTTGGTTTTTTCACCATGTGGTGAAACCTAAAAACAGCCTCTAGATACAATTGCGTAATCAGAATTCTCTGTTTCTTTTGCCTACTCTTTCGAAAAACACAGTGTGGCAAATTGTATGATGTGTATATACAAGGCTGCATCTAAAGGTATTAATTAACTTCTATGCAATTGCATCTTATACAATAGCTTTTTATTTATTGTATTTAGTTTATCATCATTGGATATTTATTTAAAAATATCATTGTTCATGTTTCATTACATAGTGGTCCAATCAACATACAAAAATAAATAGATAAACTATTGAAATAATATATGCGGTATGGGCTGCTATAGCTTCGTTGGACAAAGCGACAGGACAATATTCTGTAGTCGTGGGTTCAAATCCCACTAGCAGCCGAATTTATTTCTTCAAATATTTGAACGTAAGTTCCGCCTAGCATGTTGTTAATGCAATACACCATATAAACTCTTGAGATAAGGGTACGGTGCCTTCGTTTGATATGATATCAACTGTAATGTTGGTCTATCAGTCCTATTAATTAATTGTTCATACAATTAAAGGTAGATGGCGCTAGTAATAACATCCCCTCAGATGTTAAAAGGAAGGAAGTAATTCGCCCCTAGTGGTATGGGCTGCTATAGCTTAGTTGGACAAAGGGACAGGACGATATTCTGTAGTCGTGGGTTCAAATCCCAGTAGCAGCCGCTTTGTTTCCCTCAAATATTTGAACGTAAGTTCCGCCTAGCACGTTGTTAATGCAATACACCATATAAACTCTTAAGGACATAGATTTCAGAATTTGATGTATAATTTGAAAAAAAAATCAGTTAATATCAATATACATTTTTATTCTACTATGATCTAAATTAATAGTACCTTATACCTACATCAGACATTACAAGTAGTTAAGTAAATAAATCTCACTAATATTATAAACGCGAAAGTTTATATAGATGTACCGGTTACCCAATCACACTCAAACAGCTGAACAGATTTGAATAAAATTGGGTATGTAGATACTTCAGGTCCTTGAGTAACACAGGCTACTTTTCATCATTATCATCACCACGCGGGTAAAACGGCAGGGCGCTATTACCTGCTTTTGATTTATTTTTAAACTAGCTGTTTAAACGCTTGTGGTTTCCTAAATAATTCTTCTTCTTCCATTGCTGGACATATGCCTCCTCTATATAGTAGGGGATTTGCTAATTCTCGCCACGCTTGGCAGGCGGGTTAGCGAGCGCAGTATGATTTCCGATCCTCAGAAGACGCTGCCCACCGTCTAGTATATGATCCCTTAGTCGACTCTTACGACACCCACGAAAAGAGATGGGGGAGTACCATTCTAGACCGGTACCAGCAAGGCACATAAATAAAAAATAAATAGGCCGAAGTCACTTAGTATGAAATATTTAAATAGATGTCTGCCATTGTAACAACAAGTACAATGAATTAATTCAAAAAAAAAGTATTAGGAACGGAAAGGTATGGATTCATTTTCATCTTTAGCTGTGGAACCTTAGCCACCGAAAGGAAATCCTTCGACCCCTGAGGGGATTTAGAAATTAATGCCATTTTTTGCGAAATTCCAAAGAAAAAAAAAGGTAATTTTTTACCGATTGCCACTGAATTGACTACAGATTAACGTTTTGTATTAATTTACTATCATTTGAATAGATAGATAGATAGATAGATTAACTCTTTATTGCAACACCTTCACATAAAAACTTATTTCTAGACAATTTTAAATACAATGTGAAACAATGAGCGGTTTTATCGCTCACAGCGATCTCTTCCAAACAACCCTTTGTGCATAGGAGAATAGATAATAGTATACTCTGGCGTTGTTTAATTACATTACATAAACGAATATATGAATAACTTATTTAATCAGTGAGTGTATTTGAGATTTGTTTCTTCTACGTGTATTGTGTACTTTGGAAAACTGTATCTGACTAAATATTTAAAATTTATTATACTAATTAAAATAAGTAATTATTTAAAATTATTACTGCATTTATCAATTGCTTGTTCTGCAATTAGTTTCATCGATTCTTAACAGATGGGACCAAAAGAATAGTCAGTTTGCGCAAGCATTTTATTCGTAATTATGAACCACCATAATAATTATAGTAGTAAGTGCTTTTGATTGTGATAAAATCACTCGCAATATAATGATTAATGAAGATAATTTTGTTAATATTAAACTATCTACATGATGAAAAAACCTTCCCAAAATCCGTTGCCTGGTTTAGAAGTAAGCGCTCAAAGTATAAGCAAACAGAGGATGAGAGCTTCCTATGAAACATCCCACCCTTGGATAAATGATCACAAATCGCCCTAAATCCCACCATTTCGTTATAGATGTGTCAACAATATTTTCAAAACGCAAAACCTTTTTACAACAACAACTGCGAATCAACTACCAAAGGTCTTTTCAATAATCACTATCATCATCACTACATAGTATAAAACAAAGTCGCTTTCTCTGTCCCTATATCCCTATGTATGCTTAAATCTTTAAAACTACGCAACGGATTTTGATGAGGTTTTTTTAAATAGATAGAGTGATTGAAGAGGAATGTTTATATGCATAATGACATCCATTAATGACATAGGCTATATATTTTATACCCGTGCGAAGCCGGAGCGGGCCGCTAGTCAGAAATAAATCACTTAGAATTGTCAAATAACTAGTATTTTTGTTTTCTATTTATCGATATAACAAGGAACTCGAAATTTACGTAAATTTAAAGGTTTTGGCATCTCCAGTTTTCTTTACCGCGCTGGCTCAGCAGTGACAAGGGTAAATCTAATTATTACACTTGACAGCAAAATTAACATGTCTCCCGGCACGACTTCAGCTTAATAATTCATAACGTCACTCGCCTGTTGATTTTGTATGATTGAATTCGTTTAGAAATTAAGTTCAGTTATTTTTTGTCTAAGCATCTACATAGAAAGTTGATTTTCAAGAATGCTAGTTTACACCTAATGACAGAAACAGTTCTAAGCATGTGATGTATTTGGACGTGAGACCGATTTAAAAATGTATAGAATTACTAATGATATTTATTACGGAAAAAGGAAGATTGGCCACTGGGTCCACGAGTGTGGACCGAGAAAATTAGGTGCATGCACCTAATTTGCTTTATGCGCGTGCGCGTGCAGCATGTATGACTCCCGTTAAATATTGTAATAATTAGGCATAAATAATGTTTTCATGTGCTTTAGAGAAATGCACAAATAGCTCTTGTAAAACTGACAGTTGTGCGTTTGCCTACGCCTATTTTATCTAGTCTAGGTTATAGTTATATGATCTTAGACCGTACTCTAACTTCCTTTTTCAATAATAGGTACATTACAATTACTTTTATATTACAATGACATTCATATAAAATACCTATCCATACAACGAGCTTGTTACACTTGCATGCGGCAATATAGAAGTTTTCGCAATATTCTTATTTAAGGACGGTGAAGTATTCAGAGCATATTTGTCTTCCCTGAAAGACTAATTTATAAACATTATGTGGACTTCAGTTAATATCTGTAAGGCATTATTTTGTAAAACTCCCAAAAACAATTAATTTTGTGGAAGTATTTTATCTAAGTACAATAGGCACTTCAAAGTCGCCTTATTCATAGTAGATTGCGCGTTTTTACAATAAAATTATGTTTTAACTAAAATGAATTTATTTTTCAAGGGCCCTGTTATTTCAAGAGGTATATGTCAAAAATAATTTAACATTTATGTATTTTAGTTAGTTATGCTAGTACCATTTATTATGTTATCAAAGTCATCATCAATGTCTATAGCAAATCATCGTTTGCTAAAAGACAATTTTCAGTTTATTTTGTTGAAAGTCCTACATGTCCTATAATACCTGAAAAATTATAATTTATGAGAATATTATATGAAGGTTAATTCTGATTTTACAAAATTTGATTCTATTTGCTAATTTTTTGGTAAAAAAAATTTTCCAGCTCCCATATTTTCCTTCATCAAAAATTCTTGTGAAACCAAAAAATGCGCTTGAACTGTGTCTTACACTAGATAAAAGGAAACTTAAGCGTGTAAAAATATAATGAGTTATTTTTCTATCCGATATCTCCCCTGTCCTGGCGACATCTCAAGCCGAGGTCCGAACCTCAGTGGTGCCTTTGAGCTAGTCGCCTCGTGTTCTCCTAGTAGCACAGTGCCGTCAGCGCTAGCCTTAGCCACACAGCCGCCTATTATTTTTAAATATTATTATTGATTTTTTCTTACTTTATTGACATGTATCTTATTTGTTCTGAATAAACGACTATGACTATGACTGATATCTGTGCTCGCCCCCCTCCGGTGAAGCTGTAAATGGCGCTAGAGGCAAACAGCATTAGTCCGTAAGAAAAAAAAAAATCTCTTAGCTCACCTGTAAAGTACATATTATATGCAACACGCATCAGAATTTGTCCCGCCCTTTCTGCCTGTAAACACCCGCGAGCCTCTGTAAAGTCATCAGCACCTGTTAAGTCCTTAATACATCACAACTTGTATTAGACTAACAAACTATTATACGCAGAGATATCGCAATACAATACGTTGTCATAAACATCAATGAAACCCTTTGGTTTACCCTTCGAAACTAAAGCAGTTCATTTTAAACAATAGCAAGACCAGGCTATGTACTCGTATATCAATAGAACACATATAATGTTATCTTGGAACAATTAATTCAGGTTAGAACCAAACCTTATACTATTTATTAAATTATTAAGATTTACTTTATTCGATTTCTAAACTGTGATACTTTACTCGGTTCCCTGACGTTCTATTGAATGAAACATGCCTGCCAGGGAATGTTATTAATATAGTTAAGAAAACAGAATCCAGGCAGTTTTCGCCATTTTTAAGTAATTATGAAACGCCAAATAGATAGCAAGATTATTGTACTATTGCTTACTCTTAGCATCCCTGACAGCTTTTTGTGTTTTTATGTACATATATGTACAGGTTTATGGCGTTAAAAGTTATATTCTACTCTACAGAAAATATACATAATTTAGAATAGATATTCAACTCTCAATGTGGTATATAAGAGGAGAACCATTAATCAGATTCAGAACAAGTATCATGGGAATGACAGTAGGTGATGTGGGTATCACTTTTTGTTCAATTTCAGAACGTATTGTAATGTATCACAGTTGTATTGCATTTGACTGAAACCAAGACTAACTATATTTGTGTCATTAGGTAGTAAAGTTTACCTTGAATTGGTGATGTGAGCCATTCCGTCCTACTAAGGGCCTATCTCGGCCTCTCTTGGTCCCAACTGTTCTCTTAGTATGTGGAAAGTCTTGTTTTTATATGTATTTGTGTGTTTAAACGTGAAGGGTAATTAATTAGTGTAATACATAGTGGTGATACAAAACATGTTATACAGTTTTATTATAATTAAATTTATACCAATAGGTAAACTATTAGTTGTTTTCGCTAAATAAAAATCACTATAATAACTTCAATACTCAAAAATATGTGGGCTCGTCCGGGATTTGAACCCGGGACCTCTCGCACCCTAAGCGAAAATCATACCCCTAGACCAACGAGCCGTGTAATTTTACAACTAAAATAATATGTAGATTTATTTATAATTTCAACTGTTATTAGCTATGAACAAGTTGGTTATCCGACCAGTAATAAATCACCATAAGCCATGTACGTTGTGAAGGCTTAACTTTTATCAGAATGCAATAAAGTTAAAGTTTTTAATCACGATAAGCAAACATAACTAAATACAAAACTAATAACATTGAGATTACAGGTTAGCCTCTTCGATAAATTAATCATTGCTGGATATGAGTCACGCATTGTACTGAAGATGTTTTGGGGTTTTTTACAAAAAATAAACACTTATACGGATAAACTTATGATGCAAAACTTTATCAAAGTTCAATCTTTCATCCAATATTATCCAATTCCTATCATTTCTATAATTTCAGAACAAATAGGCCACAATATTTAAAAAATTTAATAGAGTCATATCGGCCACTGCTTTATTATGTAGATTGAAGCGATGATAGCTCAGCGGTGGGAGCGTCGGCTGTCAAATCTGATGTTTAGTTGGATCCCCACCAACGGCTTAGGCTTCTGGTGAAGGTAACCTCGTTATGGAATTCTCAAAATGTGGTAGGGCATTTGCGAGTACTTGGCTGGCTAGCAACCACCCTCAAGTTGAAAAACTGTCACCACATAATTTGTTTAGGCAGTCGCCCTGCCAATCAACTTTCTAGTTCGAGCTTGATATCAACCACGCCGTCACTGACCGCCAAGTGTGGCTCTAACTTACTTGATGGTCGAACGCTAGATCTAAATTAGATAATAAAGCAGATCTATGGATAGAAGAGAAAAGAAGAGGAAAAACTTCTTGTGCCGACCCCGCCTAGTGTGTGATAAGGACAATAAGAAGAAGAAATAAAGCAGATCTAAGTTTTTTTCCAGCTAAGATTCGAATCTCTATTTTCAATGTGTTTTTAACATAGATAACACCAAGGATGATGGAACCGCCTGAAATAGCCCTAATCGTGACTCATAAAGTAGAATTGTGGCAGTGGCAGTAGAATTGTCCCCAATATCATTGGGCATACAATATTTATGTAGCTCACGTATATTTTCAATTCTATTATTCAAGAATCCTTCTGTTTGCGGTCACGTATTGATTTGGAGATTTGTGTGGGATTGAATGTTGATTTTACGCTTACATAACTTAATTAACTTGAAAGCTAATTTTAAATAGTTTTTTTTATATTACGTTTTTTTTTCTGGATAAATAACAATACGAAATACAAATTCACAGCGTTTTAAACTTCTAAAATGACTGTAATTTGGGCTAGATTCATGTTGAAAATTAATTATTCCAAGTTTTTTATGAACTTTAAGATTTATCAAAGCTTAAAAATTTTCTGTTAAATTTGACGGTCGTCGTGGCTCAGTGATCAGTGACACTGACTTTAGAAGTGCGACCCCAGTTTCGGTTCCGAGCTGGGGAAAACTTGTCGGCAATGAGCATTGATTTTTGTTCTCGGGTCTTGGATGCGCGTATGCGTTTATTAATAAAGAACCTGAAGTCGGTGTATATATAAAATATACGAAATCCACTAGAAAACCAGATATATTTTCTTTTTCTGTCAAAATATGGTGGACCATTATTATTATCTAGCGTTTTTTATAGACCACTTTGTTATAGACTAAGACATAGTTCAAAGAGGTATCTCTAAATGTAAAGTAATTAATGTAAAGTTTGTTCATCCATGAACGGCAGAAACTCCTGAATTCGAATCACGTGTAAAGTTTATGGACTTCGAAAGTCAGGTAATTAATTGTAGCTTGTGTTAAGAGTTAAGCCCTAATTAATATGGCGAAAGTTAAAATAGAATGGAAAGTTAGTTAATGATATTTATACAACCGGTCAATGCAGGTTTATCGTTTTAAGATACACCAAGTCACAATCGTTCAGATGAAATAAGAATCATGCAAATCGGTCAATTAATCACGGCTCTCTGAGGAATCAAACAAAACATATTACACAAACGAATTAATAAATACAAATATGGTTTTTGTTACTTAATTTGGTATACATAATTAAAAAAACACAAAGAATTGACATTGGTACAACTAGAATAATTATATTAATATGTACAATAGTCGCCCACGTTAATAATTAATATATATTAATTAATTATATTAATAATATTAATATTAATATATTCTGCGTTGTGCGTGGACCCTTTTTTGAACTCAGATAAAAATAACAAATTAATTCCATTATGTAATCACAGAAAGAATAAGTACCGGTACTACAAGTCATGTTCTCTTACTAGATGAAAATTTTCTGAAAAGTTTTCTTAGCCTAACCTTCTAACCTACTCTACCTCTTTCTAACCTACACAAAGGCTAAAGTCACAATCTTATACTTAAACAGAAAAAACTATTATAAGCATGTATTAAAATAAATTACATATGAACTTATTAATCTTACCAATATTGTAAACTCGAGTTTGTATAGACGTATGGATGTTTGTTACTCAATCACGCTAAAACGGCTGGACGGATTTGGATGAAACTTGATATTCAGATACTTGAGGTCCCGGAATAACACATATTTTTCATCATCAATCATCACGCAGGTAAAGGCGCGGGGTGCAGCTATATTATCAATGCTGATTATTACTGTGCGCATAGTGTGTAATATTTTAATTAATGTTTTATGATACAAGGTGTAACGCGGTCACGTACCTATCTGTGACGACGTCAACGACAGTAAAGTGCAGTAGTGAAAGTAGATAAGAGTGTATCATGTTATTTTGGCTAAAGTTCCAATCGGCTCGTTGGTCTAGGGGTATGATTTTCGCTTAGGGTGCGAGAGGTCCCGGGTTCAAATCCCGGACGAGCCCAATGTCTTTTTTAAAGATTGTAAATTCCATGTCTACCATAATAATACTTGGACAATTAATTATTAATGAACGTAAAAAACAAAAATGTTTCATCACGAGATTTTAGCGTCGGGACGGTTTTGAATGTTAGATGTTTCTCGTGAATATAGTTTCTATTTAAAAACTTTTTATTCAACATAATTATATATTGTATTATTGTAGTAGTCTAGTATTGTAAGCTTCCGATTAGTTATAATGATGTGATTCCATTTATGTATTATTACAGCTTGTTTTTATATAATAATAATATTAATAAATCTGAGAACACATTACATTTATGGTCAAAACATATGTAAGCAATATGTATTTTAATCATTTTACATATTGTATATGTCTCTCTTTTTATCATTATATTTTTCGTTATTAAAATTGACGTGGTTTTGACACATTATGATGTATATAAAAAATACAGAAGAATTGTGAATCCCCTCCTTTTTTAAAATCAGTTAAAGGCGAACGCGAAACACGGGACTTACTACGTCAGTGGTTCCCGTGTTTTATACATACATAACCTATCTTCTTTATAATCGTATATTTCATTACTGAAGGTCGTGTCCCTAAAGGTCTTCTTAGCTCTACACTATGTACAGTATTTATCTATCCCGTTTGGTTTTCGGCTTCTCATAAGGCGGTTGTGAGAGAGAGGCCAGTGAGTTCCAGTGAGAAGCCAGTGAGTTGTTCTGATCAACGGGTAGCTGACCTCAAAGAGTTATATAGGTTGGACCATTTAGATGGGCAAGTCTGAAACTAAGCCTTCGAAGGGCTTGATCTTATCCTGACCCTGTAGATTTGGTTGGGTTACGTACTTCAAAAGGTACCTGTATAAGATCACTTTATTGCCCGTCCGCCTGTCTGTAAAGACCCTATATCTCGGGAACGCGTGGAGGTATCAAGTTGAAATTTAATACATTTTTTGAATCTGTGAAAAAATCAAACTTCGAAGTTAACGTAAAAAAAATAAAACATAAAGGAATCAAAATTTATAGAGTACTAGTAGCGCCCAGCGGTTTCATCCGCGTGGACTTCGGCTTTCCCGCTACCTCAATTGTCCTACAGGAACTATATTTTTCAAGGATAAAAGTAGTTTATGTGTTATTCCATTTCATTCTTATCTCCATATCAAATTTCATCGAAATTGGTGTAGCCGTTTGAGCGTGAAGAAGTAACAAACCACATAAGTGGGATTTCCCATTGACCTAGAAGTATGAAATTTGGCAATATCGTCTACAAGTATAGGGAAATTTTAAAATTAACTCAGCGTTAATAATATCTATATCACTTTAAGCACATGGTATGTAATGTTCAATCAGCTAGCCTAGACAGCCAGTCAATATTCTATGTTTAACTACTAGATTCCACATTCGACTACATCGTAAGTGGCCATCAAGTGATGTTCATTCATTTATTTATTTATTTATTACTGGTAGCGCCCCGCGGTTTCACCCGCGTGGATTACGGTTTTCCCGCTACCTCAACTATCCCACGGTAACTATACTTTTTCCTGGATAGTAGCTTATGTGTAAATCCAGAGTTAAATTATCTCCATACCAAATTTCATCGAAATCGGTGTAGCCGTTTGAGCGTGAAGCAGTAACAAACGTTCACACATACAAACATACGCACAAACTTTCGCTTTTATAATATTAGTTGTTAGCTTAGGTACAAAAATGTATGTATAAAAAGAGTCATTAACAAGTCTTCAGGAAGAGAAGTTACTTGATTTCCAAATTCACACACAATATTTTAGCTAGGCACTTAAACATAATTAATCTAGGATTTACAGTATAAGAGTTCTATTAAAACTCTTAAACTAATGATTGTCAATATATTAGATACTGCATACTATTACATGCGAATAACACATTTTTTCTTTAATCATTTCCCATCTTCACCTGCGTTGAGCCAAAGAAGGTTTGGCTAAGTTGGGTTTTAATAGAAGATAGGCTAGATTTAAAAATATCTATATCTAAGTTAATCTGCTTACTGTAGTCGTTAAAGATATTGTACGCTCAGTATATGTATATGTGTGTATGTGTGATAGGATATATATGTAGGTCATATGTTTCTATTGAACACGTGCATATCACCCAAACTAATATCGAGACGTACCTATATGCTTTTATGATGCTATAAAAACTTGGGAAACTATTCTCTTCTGTTTCCAAACTTGTGGTCGTAAAAGCGAATGTAAAATAGTTATTGAACACGTGTAGATTTAATAAAAAAATAAAAAACGATGTTCAAGGCATTCTGCCTGTTTATGAGTCACTTTAGAACATGGGGGTTTTGATATTTTTTTTGTTTCTAGAAGACATTTGCCCTCTACCTTACTTGATGGTCAGGGACGTAACCAGCCAGGCGGGTAAGTACCCTACCACCAATAGCTGACTTAGATTTTATGTCAAAAATAATGGGAAATAATTGAAATTAAATACGCTGGTTTGTTTAATGATTGAAAATTTAATGTCTCAAACGGAGTGATATGTAGGTAATCACTCCGTTTTAGACATTAGCTCAGTGATAATGTCAAAATAATATCAATAATGTACCTTCAAAAACAATATTTAAAAAGTAATAAAAAAGAAAATAGTAAATCATAAAGTATAAATTATACAACAAAAGAGGTGCGTTCGGCACAGCCATGCTATCAAATTGATAATAATGTAAAATTGATTGAAAACACTAGTAGCGGACGAAGATCGGACCAGCGATCTGAAATACGAAAACTGAGAACTTGTCAGTCGCCCCTCGTATGAACTGAAGTATCGAGTTGTTTAAAAAAAAATCGACTAAACATATTACTACATAAAAGATGCAACCATTAATTTTTTAATATGTATTTTTTTACAAAAACATCTTGCACTTCCCTTGTAACTAAAGCTAAACTGGCATCAGAACGGCTTTAGGCCCAAATAAAACATTTACATTTTACATTTACACATTGACATTTAAGCACAAATTATGATGATCCAAGACAGAAGAGGCCGAGTAGTTTGTAAACCGCGGCATTTATATACAAATTTATCGCTGACATTGCTTTATTTATGGAAGATTTGTATAGACACCCTATTAAAGACCTCCAAAGAGATTATCCATTCAAACGTGAACTGAGAGATTTATTAATTAACAAGGCATATCATTCAATAGATCAATTTATTAAGGAGAGACATAAGTTTGGAAATTTGATAGCAATAGGAAAATATTGAAAAAATAATTATTAGTACGACATCTTACATTATTTATAAGAGAAAAATAATATTGAATAATATTTTCAGGAATATGTTTTTGTTGAATTATTCATAATATAAAATGTACGCATTTTTCTGTTATTTATAAGAATAAGAATTTTCGCACACCAATAGGTTAAAATAATATTACGCATAAACATTACGATATGTGTAATATTTACTTATATTTTGCAGAATAAATGATTTTCTGATTTTATTTGGTTTCATCTACAGAATAATTATTCCTTGATCAGAATAATTATTGTGTAACAGATCAACAGGTCCATAGCCGATATGCTATGGATGCTAGGGTGTCCTAGCTAAAATATATATTGATAATCAGATATGGATTTTAAAAAAATCGTTCATCAAAAAGTGTGTCGATAGACGGTCTTGTAACTGGTTAAATAAAGATATGTTATATACGGAAAATATAAAGAGACAGACAAATTCGACCTTTAGAGCAAATGTAATCTTAGCTTAATGGCAAAGCGCTTGGATTAGTATTCAAGGGAATGTGAGTTCAATATCCGTCAGCGGCTGAACTTTCTAATTTGAGTGTTTTTTTTTTTGTGATTCATAGGCTTACTTGTTTCAGAGTTTGACTTGTATTTCACTTTATGATCAGTGTTGATGTAGTTGAAGGTGGAATCATGCTAAGCCAAGAGAGTTAGCTAGCTGTTATAGACTAGCATGATCCCACACTCGATCACATTTGTTTTGACAGTAAAAAATGCATAATATGTATACACGGTAAATACACATATTTATTCTCGTACTCGTAACTCGTATTCAAAAACTACTTTGAAGACTCTTTTTTTTTTACATATTATAAGTTTGCGTTTGACAACTGTCTCACCTGATGTTAAGTGATGACGTTGTCTAGGATTTAGCACGTAAACCTAGAAGGTACCTATTCACTCGCGACTTGAAGACTCCAGGATTGTACATATCGGGAAACACAGACTCGGCCAACGAGTTCCATTCCTTGGCAGTACGCATTAAGAAAGTGGAAGCATAACGCTTCGTACGTATAGGTGGTGCAATGTCATCTTTATGAACAAAAATAACAATGGAAAAACGACAACTGAAAGTTGCTAATTTTATGAACGTTATAGCTATCATTTTGAGAAGTTTCAATTAAAAATCTGAGATCATAAAGGCCGAATGTCAATTTAAAGTATATAATAATTTGTATAAAACGGCACCTCCATACATAAACTACCTTTTCTTAGCGTCACTTTAAACCGCCTTAGGTGTCCGCGAGACACCTACAAAAACTAGCACGCCTTGGGCATTTGTAGTTTTAAACACAATATAGATAGTTAATTTGCCCGCGCCGGTCGTAATTCGCGCCAAAATTAATCAATCCTCACAAAACGAGGTGTTTGTACCATTCCATTGTCTAGAAATTGATTGAAGCATCCATTATCAGTTTAATTTGGGGCGCGAATACCCTGATTGTGGCTCTTGGGGGCTGTTTGAATCCCTACTGTTTAATAGATACGTCTGTCTTTGAGAGGTTGTTGTGGAAATTGGATCTACTGTAATTTAAGATTAAATGAACCTATACAGTAACAAGGAGAAAAATTAGTAACGATTCACTTCCGACTCTAAAATGTAAGACCTGGTTGCAAGGTACTAAATGGCAGTCAAAACGTCCGCTCCTTTGCAGTACGCATTATGAAAGTTGAAGCCAAACTCTTTGTGTCTGAAGGTGGTACATCTTTATTGCTTACCACTCGACTGTAAAATAGCTAACTGAAATACATTTTGAAATACTACTACAATGATAAAATATCTTAAATACTGAAAGAGCTTATAGAAAACTTATAATTTTTTTTTAAACTTAACAGTCCCTGAGGGAAAACTAGATTTTTATTTTGGGAAAGTCGTAGTCCACGCGTGCGACACTGCGGGATGCTACTAGTCTACTACGTAGCGACAGCACAATGGTGTCTTGTCGATCGACCATAGAATGGGAATGAATTAAATAATATAAATTGATTGAATACATTGATTGAATACAATACAAAATCGCCAGAGTGAATCCGATTGAAACAAGTACTAGAGGCGTTGATGTCACCACCGATGATATTTTTTCCGTTCCAAGCTGTATCATATACAACAATCCACTTATTCCGGCTTCGATGTTCATACGTTAGTCTAAGTATATGCTAACTATCCCTTTTTTTAACTGACTTCAAAAAAAATAAGGAGGATTAAATTTCATCAAAATCGGTCAAGCGGAGTTGCACTTCAAGTGTTACGCATACGTGGATGACATTATAGTTGAGGCTGGAACAATAGGTGAACAAACACAATTGATCCCGTAAGTAGCAGAGGTCACTGGAAAGGTAACAGAGAATAAAAACCATGCGCACAATATTGTGATGATAGTTACTTTTGTGAACTATCATGGTACCGACTTCAACAAGTCGCCTCCATTTTTTGGTATTTTTTTTCTGTAGACTATTTTCAATAAACATACTACGTACCGACTATGCTTGCCACCAGCTAAAACCTTGATCACAACATTTATGCCAAGTTGTTTTATATTATGCCAAGAAATAATCAAAGCTGTAGAACATGTAAGCTGCATCTTTCATGCAGTTTACATGTAATAATCGATTTCAAGCTTCTGGTAAGCCGAAACTTCAAGCATGCGAGCTTGCATGCGATGTTCATTGCCGAATAAGTTATTTCAATGAAATCGCATTGTAAATCAAAAAGCAAGTAAAATTCAGTCAAAAAACGATTGCATGAAATAATTTAAAACGGTTCTTTCCAAACGGATGAGCGAGTTGATTGGTCAATTCTTTAGGGTTGCTACCTTTTTCTGTACTCGCAGTAACAAAAAAATAAAATATTTTATAAATAATTGTAGACTTCTAACGCACATTATTCGCGAAAGTATCATCAATATTTACAATGTACATTTTTCTTGTTAATACTTCTGTTCTCAGTTATATTAGCTCAAATTTTTATCTAAATTTTTAACTTCCTCCTGTTTTACATGATTAATTTATACGAAAAATAACCAAATAATATCTTTCTTTTCTTTTCTCAGCCATGTGCGTCCACTGCTGGACGTATGCCTCCCCCATATAGGGGGGATTTGCCAATACTCGCCACGCTTGGCAGGCGGGTTGGCGAGCGCAGTATGATTTCCGATCCTCAGAAGGCGCTGCTGCCCACCTCCTGGTACGTTATCCCTTAGCCGACTCTTACGGCACCCACGGGAAGAGATGGGGGAGTACTATTCTAGGCCGGTACCACCACGGCCGTAATAACCAAATAATATATTGAAATGTAATCGCTTAATTTATTACTTTATTAAATTGAAGGTTTATTTTCACTCGATTTTAAAAAAAGCGGGACGTGTTCAATTGTTTTCATGTTTGTTACTTCAGAACTCTGTACCTACATACTAATTTCTTTTTTTCCAATTTTCTATAAATTAGATGAGTCCCATATTTGTTTAATAAAATTAAATGGCTCTCTTATTTTTAAGAAAATGTTAAAAGTGTGTCATCGAGTAGTAGTCTGAAGTTAGTTTTATGGTTTGCAGATTGACACAAGATGAAAACTTATAAGTGACACCCCTACCGTTCAATAAAGTTCAGCGGTGTTCACCGATCAACTCCGGTCATTCGAGAGCCTTTTTACAATGCCTTTTCAGTTATTGAAAGAATCTTTATCTTTCACCTCTATCTTTTTCCGTCTGTACGTGATATGGGGGCCAAGTGGACTGAGACCTTTATATTCAATTTATTTCCTTTATTTGAAATCTATTACATTTTATTGGATTTTTGCCGCGTGCTCCGCGATTTCACCCGCATAAAGTACTGTTTTCCTGTAACTTATTTTTTCTTACGGATAGAAAGTATCCAAATTGAAATTCCAGACTTTAAACTATCTCCCTGGTGCGTGATAATACAAATATTCGCAAGTTGCATTTTTTAGACATACACTTATCAGCTGGCCTGGCAAACGTTGTTCTGCCATATAAATTACCAAAATGTCAAAGTGACACGACGCCGCTTAAATTGTTTGGATATCTAATCATACAAAATACTAAAATTGCGATAAACAAGTGGGAGGGTGAAAAATACTTTACGACCTATTCTCAGATTTACCAAGCGTACACAAAAAAGAATCACAAAATTCAGTCAAGCTGTTTCGGAGAACTTTGGCTACTAACACTGTGACACGAGAATTTTATATAATAGAAGATATAGTAGAATCAGGATTTATTAAATAAAAAGTTTCAGTTACTACTGAACTATTGATTTACTAATGTTAAAAAGTTATAAAAACCATCGAACACTGAAATAAAATGGAAATTGTAAACTCCACCCTTTTTATTGTAGATATTATAGAGGTAACTCAATTTGTATCAATATTCCGTGGTGAAAATATCGTTGTGGTTGTACCACCATGCTGTTGATTTGATAAAACAGTGTGTACAAACAGCTGTCCTCTTTTGACCTTATCGCTGCTGGACAACAAAAAAGATTGTGGTCAAACGTAAAATCTATTAATTATAACAAATTTGTAGTAGTCTGATTACTTATTTAATTTGTAGGCCAGTATGTGAAGTTGATTAAATGTCAAGGTCAATTTTTAACTATGAAAAACCCAATTATTTTCTTCACAAGTCTAAACACTTAACCAATGTGAAATTGAATTTTACATAAAAATAAAAGATGCTTTGTAAGAGGCTTAATTTGAAATGATTAACTTTTGCTTGAAAAAGGTCCTAGACCTAATTGAATGTTGTTTTAGACATTTACTAAAAGAACCCTGTTTTCGGCCTTGTTTTAGGAATTCGAAAACTTTGTAAATTAATGAAACAAGAAGATAAAAACTAAGTAATTAAGGGAATGGATGGACTGAGAAATATACAGAGCAGTCCTTGCTAAGCTTAATCTGTTGTGTCTTAAGGTAATTGATTTAGAAAAGGTCAAGAAGGAGATTTAAGGTCTAATCCATTTGTCCAAGCCTTTATTTTTATATTAAACGTTATTTTTACATTTATACGATTATTAGCACGATACTAGGATAAGATAAAGAGGGAAGAATTTGAATGGCTCTAAATAAGTCAGTTGATTCATGAGATTCAGATCTAGACATTGTTTTTTTTAATCCATAGAAATGATCGGGTAATTAATTTCCTGAATATAACACTGACTGTAGGTTTTTATAGTTTACATTGACGGTCACCGTGGCTCAGTGCTCAGTGACCTGACTTCTGGTCTCCGGGTACCTGGGGTCCTGTGATGAAATCCCAGCAGGGGCTAATATTTTAAAATGTAAAAATAATATTATAAATATGTGGAGCTATATTTTGACAACAGCTTGTTACCAGGCGTTAAATATTACTCTCTCTTGGAGCCGTGCGTGCGTACGGCGCGAGGCCGGCGGCGCGGGGCGCTGCGGTGCGCCGCTTCCGCTACTGTCCTGCTCTAACGCGCGTAATATACCTAAACATTTGCTATAAGAGAGCCTTAAAGATGTGTGCTTCCGTATATCTTAGCTGGACGCTTCTACCACAGTATATAGGCCCTAAGGATGTTTGCTGTTTGATTGTTTGATGGGGATGCGTATGTCCAATTGTGAACGTCCTATGGCAGAGATAAGAATGGTGTCGTTTAAAATATACACCTTAATCTAAGACCCTCTTTACACACTGTGGTGGACGCCATATATTGATGTGATAAGCACGAATGCCCCACGATACAGGGAATCCAAGTGCGGGGTTCTAAATATCACAAAAATAAGCATTAACTATAATTTAGAAACTACAAAAATTGTCAAATGGGCTTTTAAATAGCGCGCGCAGGAAACTAGCAATAAAATCAGATTTAAAGTGTAGCAATAAATGAAATCATAACAAATTAAAAAGACATATATTTTATTAGCAGTATTATTTAATAATAGTATTATTATTTTATTATTTAATACCCACTATTATAAATTACTGAATAGAAAGTACATAAAACAATGCGAATTTACAAACACAAAAGAAATTACATTGGCCTTGGAAAATTCGTGATGAATTTGACTACTTTTAGCAGCGCACATGGTAAATTTCAGATAAATAAACTTATTTAGGAATGAGTACTTTAGGGTGGTAGAGTTGCTATCATTTGTATACAGATTTTTTTACTTAAGTAGGTACATCGTTACTGCTAACATTTAATTTAGTCTATTTAATTTACTTAGTCTAAATTAAATTTAATAATTACTCAGTTTAAAATATAAAAACCGACTGAGTTGAAAGCCAATTTCGATGAAATATGTATAAGATAATGCAAGCAATCCGAAAGCGCAACCGCAGTTTGATGTATAAGCGCAACCGCAGTTTGATGTATATTTTTTGTGGTATTTATTGAACGAAGGTCTGTGAAAAAATAAAACAATAAAACATACGGGTCGAATTGAGAACCTCCTCATTTTGACGTGATAACGTTTTATAAATTGATGAACGCCAAAATGAAAAATAGTAACGGTAACATTCCTGTAACGTTCCACCTGAGTTTTATCTAGATCTAGATAATATAATCAAAGTCAAAGTCAAGGTCAAAGTCAAAGTCAAAGTCAAAGTCAAGGTCAAGGTCAAAGTAAAAGTCAAAGTCAAACTTCAAAGTCAAAGTCAAAGTCAAAGTCAAAGTCAAAGTCAAAGTCAAAGTCAAAGTCAAAGTCAAAGTCAAAGTCAAAGTCAAAGTCAAAGTCAAAGTCAAAGTCAAAGTCAAAGTCAAAGTCAAAGTCAAAGTCAAAGTCAAAGTCAAAGTCAAAGTCAAAGTCAAAGTCAAAGTCAAAGTCAAAGTCAAAGTCAAAGTCAAAGTCAAAGTCAAAGTCAAAGTCAAAGTCAAAGTCAAAGTCAAAGTCAAAGTCAAAGTCAAAGTCAAAGTCAAAGTCAAAGTCAAAGTCAAAGTCAAAGTCAAAGTCAAAGTCAAAGTCAAAGTCAAAGTCAAAGTCAAAGTCAAAGTCAGTCAAAGTCAAAGTCAGTCAGTCAAAGTCAAAGTCAAAGTCAAAGTCAAAGTCAAAGTCAAAGTCAAAGTCAAAGTCAAAGTCAAAGTCAAAGTCAAAGTCAAAGTCAAAGTCAAAGTCAAAGTCAAAGTCAAAGTCAAAGTCAAAGTCAAAGTCAAAGTCAAAGTCAAAGTCAAAGTCAAAGTCAAAGTCAAAGTCAAAGTCAAAGTCAAAGTCAAAGTCAAAGTCAAAGTCAAAGTCAAAGTCAAAGTCAAAGTCAAAGTCAAAGTCAAAGTCAAAGTCAAAGTCAAAGTCAAAGTCAAAGTCAAAGTCAAAGTCAAAGTCAAAGTCAAAGTCAAAGTCAAAGTCAAAGTCAAAGTCAAAGTCAAAGTCAAAGTCAAAGTCAAAGTCAAAGTCAAAGTCAAAGTCAAAGTCAAAGTCAAAGTCAAAGTCAAAGTCAAAGTCAAAGTCAAAGTCAAAGTCAAAGTCAAAGTCAAAGTCAAAGTCAAAGTCAAAGTCAAAGTCAAAGTCAAAGTCAAAGTCAAAGTCAAAGTCAAAGTCAAAGTCAAAGTCAAAGTCAAAGTCAAAGTCAAAGTCAAAGTCAAAGTCAAAGTCAAAGTCAAATGTCAAATGTCAAATGTCAAATGTCAAATGTCAAATGTCAAATGTCAAATGTCAAATGTCAAATGTCAAATGTCAAATGTCAAATGTCAAATGTCAAATGTCAAATGTCAAATGTCAAATGTCAAATGTCAAAAATGTCAAATGTCAAATGTCAAATGTCAAATGTCAAATGTCAAATGTCAAATGTCAAATGTCAAATGTCAAATGTCAAATGTCAAATGTCAAATGTCAAATGTCAAATGTCAAATGTCAAATGTCAAATGTCAAATGTCAAATGTCAAATGTCAAATGTCAAATGTCAAATGTCAAATGTCAAATGTCAAATGTCAAATGTCAAATGTCAAATGTCAAATGTCAAATGTCAAATGTCAAATGTCAAATGTCAAATGTCAAATGTCAAATGTCAAATGTCAAATGTCAATTGTCAAATGTCAATTGTCAAATGTCAAATGTCAAATGTCAAATGTCAAATGTCAAATGTCAAATGTCAAATGTCAAATGTCAAATGTCAAATGTCAAATGTCAAATGTCAAATGTCAAATGTCATATGTCATATGTCGAATGTCGAATGTCGAATGTCGAATGTCGAATGTCGAATGTCGAATGTCGAATGTCGAATGTCGAATGTCGAATGTCGAATGTCGAATGTCGAATGTCGAATGTCGAATGTCGAATGTCGAATGTCGAATGTCGAATGTCGAATGTCGAATGTCGAATGTCGAATGTCGAATGTCGAATGTCGAATGTCGAATGTCGAATGTCGAATGTCGAATGTCGAATGTCGAATGTCGAATGTCGAATGTCGAATGTCGAATGTCAAATGTCAAATGTCAAATGTCAAATGTCAAAGTCAAAGTCAAAGTCAAAGTCAGTCAAAGTCATACATGATTATGTCGTTATCACGTAAATCTATCGTCCGTAAACCGACTTTACAGACAACCAATTTTTTTTAAGTCGGTTAAAAATACAATCGATTTGTTTACCTACTACTGTTGAGAAATTCGGTTTAAACGATCTTAGCTTTTCTACGTAACCCTTCACAGGCGTACATGATATTTCCTCGAATAATACAACCATTTCTAGAAAAGAAGATGTTAAGAAGCAATATCTAGGCTCAACACGTCATAGCAACATATCATATTATACCGTACATATACAGTATTTATAAGATGATATAATATTATACTGAATTCACAACTAAAACTGGATATATCCAGGTTAGGTTGCGTATTCAATGCATGCTTTTCGCTTTATTGTTTCATGCTTAGTTACATAACATTTTCATGAATAACTGTTTTTTTATTTATTGAGAATAGGCAGGCGTTTGACCACTACCTCACCTAATGTTGAGTGATAATACGGTGTACGATGGAGGACGCCTGCCTTATTTGAAGTCGGTTAACTGTCAGGTTGATAGGCGACGCTCACACCGCTATGTGCAATTGTTGCGTTACATTCAACATTCATGCTTTTTTAAAGCGATTTGAGTCTGAAAACTATAGTGAGTTTCTTCCATAATTATAATGTAACAAAGCGACTAGTACTCACTTGGTAAACACTGGAAAATTACTCTCCGACCAGTTTCGAACTTATTTGCAGTTCTTCATCTGGGAGTTATGATCGTGCCAGGCGGCGGGCGCGACCCTGACTTACTACTTAAGAAGCTAACTTAGTAAGGGAACTAACTTTTATAACCGACTTGAAACAAAAGGAGAAGGTTTCTCTATTCGACCACACATCTTAAGTGTGTTGACGAATATTTTCGTTGTTTATAAACCAATTTAGATGATTATTTTTTTGTTTGATAGAGTAGACTTCAGAGTTGGTCCCATTTAAATTTTATAAGAATAGCTTTAGCGGTTTTTGAGTTACTACAATAACTAAAAAGTATTACGTCTTTCTGAATAACTTCCTTATTGAGCGTGAAGAAATCAGTGAACATACAAAATGATAATTGACCCCGCAAGTAGCAAAGGTTACTGAAAAGGGTGAAAACATATATTTTACCAAAAAATGGAACCAACTTTATCGCTCAAAAGTGTGAAATAACTTGTCGAAGTCGGTACTATGCGCACAGTATTTTTGATAATAGTTACTTTTGAACTACCAACTTTAACAAGTCTCCTCTCCACTCAATACTTTTAAGTGTTGAAGTCGGTTCCATTTAGTGGTAAAAGTTTACGTAGAACTTACTGAACCGATATCGCTAATGTTTCTATGGAACCAATCTAAACGTACACATACTCGTACATATCGTTCAAAAATGAGTTCATAAATCGGTTTGTAAATTACAAAGATCTGCGAGGCAATAAAACTAAAAAATTATCTTCTTTATATAAATTGAAATTAAGCTTTAGCGTAAACAGAATAAGACATTTTGCAATTTATAGCTTGTATACTTTCTCAGTTTATGTGATATTATGACCACCGATAAGACATCTCACTAATATTATAAAAGACAAAGTTTGGATGGATGGATGGACGGTTGGATGGATGTTTGTTACTCAATCACGCCAGAACCGCTGAACAGATCTAGATTAAACTTGGTACAAAGATAGATTATAGTTTGAAATAGCACATAGCTTACTTTTTATCCCGGTAAAATGAATGATTCCTGTGGAATTATTTATGTAGTGGGAAAACCGTAATCCACGCGGGTATAACCGCGGGGCGCTACTAAATATATAATACGCGTACTTCAACGTTGCAAAAAAATCTAGTTTATCATGACGTCGCGCATGGTAGGTAATTGTCGAATCAATTGATTTGGAAATGCTTGCTAAGGGTACAATATTAATAATTTACTTAGCCTTTTATTTGCAGTAGTATAAAAGGAAATACGTACATTAAGTTTGCCCATCTGTAATATAAAATGGAGATTTATTACCTACCCAAGGCATAGGTCATCCGCAGTATGGAATCTTAAAACACATTCACTTGGGACTTTGATCTCGTCGTAAAGTCGAAGATATAGGTACTTAAGATTTCTAGAAAACTCCAGAGTTCTGGATATCGATCCAATTTCCCAAGGGCAAAGTAAAGTCTGCCATCTCGTACTCTCAGAGGGAGGACCTGATATTTTAGCAATCTTGAGGATATAATTTATTGAACATTTCCAAAGTATTGAGATGTTCCATTAATACCAATTTAACGTCAAATTGTAACCTTCGTTTTCTGTTCTATATCAATTCTATTGATATTATAATTGCAAAAGTTAGTGAGTATAGATGTATGTTTGTTACTCTTTCACGGAAAAAACTACTGAAGAGATTTGGACGAAATTTGGAACACTGATAACTTAAACCCTGGATCAATACATAGGTTTATTTTTATCATCACCACCTTTCAACACCACGAGGGTAACACGAATTTGGATGAAATTTGGTATGTACATACTTCAGGTCCCGAAATAGCACATAGGCTACTTTCCATCAGCATCGTCATCATAATCAATTATCACCACGCGGGTAAAGCTGCGGAGCGCAGCTAGTTAATCAAATAAATGTATTTATTAGAATTTATCAAGCTTTATCAAATTATTAAATTTATTTTTAATAAAAAATATGTTTGCTACAATTTCTTGCCTCACCATCGCAAACTTACCATGCTATGCCATCCAAATACAGTTCAGGAATCAATTTCCTAATATATACATAAAGATATCGCAATAAGCGTTCCACCAAAAAACTAGACAGAGGACTTGACCAAGATCGCAGGAAGACGCTGATTGGTGAACGCTTACAACCAGCCCTTGTGGAAATCAGCGGGGGAGGCTTATTTCCTGCTGTGGACATCCTATGGCTGAGATGTTGATGATAAATAACAGTTTAGCAACTTGGTAGTTATTACAAGTATATCGCTTAAATAATCGAAGTTGTAACCTGCTGGCAGCATACCTTAAATGGTAGCAACATTCATCATCATTATCATCCCAGCCATAGGACGTCCACCTGCTGGACATAGGCCTACCCCATCGATTGCCACAAGGACCGGTTAGAAGCGGCCCGCATTAGCACATTACATGCACATTAGCGTAGCAACATTACCAAGTCAAATTTTAGGTAATGGTATTTAGTTTTATGTGGCTAAATATACGAGAAGTGCTTGAAACTAGGCTTGTCTATCCCATCTTAACCATTCAACTAGGATAAGCAACGTACTTTGCTGTTGTACCTTAAGTGGCAGATTGCTAGCAGCAATTTAAATTGGGAGCTTAAGTGCTTCGGAGGACATGTTAATCTGCCGGTACCAGTCGTTATTTTAAAATAAGAAATAAACGTGAACATGACCTTTATTTAGTATATATTGAAATTAAACAAAATGTTATTTTTACCAAGATTCAGCAACCTCTTGAATTGGCAGAATGTGTAAGATCTGGTTTAAAATGTCGCTATTAGGTTTATGTAATTCCATTTTTTTTCATATAAATGGTTAATTTATTTAATTTGATTCTGTCGTTACGTCTTGTGGAAGCACTTAGACGCTCTAAGAATTACGATATTGGGCTAAAATGTGACCTAAACCCTGTCACTCGCATGGACCAAAGTAGTAGAAAATGGGCACTACTCGTCAAAAGAAAAGTCTCTTAATAAAGCCCGACAACCCCGAGTAAAAGGTTGATTATGGTATAACATAATCGACCTGTTACGCGAAAGAATTAATTTCGCAGAATACTTATATAGCGTGTACAATGAACACCGTCTCGAGTCACAGAAAAACGAAAAGGTGAAGAAACCCTGCATTTTCAAAGCATTCTTTACGAGGCGAAATTGCTTTTGACCGACATTTTTAGTTCAAAGGTTTGTGACCAAGCCACGTCAAAGGTTTACTAAGCAATGACTGTTTGAATTAATTCAACACCCAGGGTTGCGTAAGTAACACTTACAACACAACTCGTGTAAATTTCCGCCTTTGCATGTGAGTTACCGTTGACAAAAAAAGAAACATGTCAATTGTTTATGTTTTGTAATTTCTACACGTTTATTTTACAAGGGTTTCCCAAAAAAATATCATTCCATAAGAAAAACGACCCGTTTGTATTCCATTATCCTCTATTAACAATAGGTCAACATCTGTACCAATTTATTAGAAACTGGGCTCTGTTGGAGAAATCGCGTGTTCAGACCACGTATTGGAAAAACAAGAAATACGCCATTGACCTACTGGGTATCCACTTATACAAATAAATTAGAGTTTTCTCTGTGAAGTGACAGTCGCTAGGCGGGCACACTCTTTGAATGCTGAACACTTCACTGTAGGGTGTCCATGCTGCATGCTTATATATATTACTGTGTTTTTGTTATTCGTCGATCTTCACAAAATATTGATATCACTTCTTTAGTATAGCTGTAGAATGTTTTCCCTAGTAGAATTACCATCAAGTTTGATAATTGGATTGAAAATAAACGATTCCTAAACTTAAGAAAAGCCGCTCTCGTTTCGGAATCTATCAACGTTTATTTATACATGAAGAATCATTATTATAGAAATATAAGATTTATAAATACTATAGTGACTCGTAAGTACGAAAAAATAAAATAAAAAAAATCCAAAGTAATTCCTGTTGATATTAATGTTATATTTAATGCATTTTTCAAAAAGGCTTGATCAGAATTCGAGCACGTTGCATTATCGTTATCTTATTTTGTATGATTATTCTTAAATTTATATAACATATACATAAATGATAATGATGTTTCATCTGAATATATTCACTCAGTTTTTCTTTTTCTGGATGACTCATTGTCTGATATTAATATGAAAGACAAGCCCCAAACTGGACGCGGCTGTGGATTGGTTTGCGTTGTCAGTGCGTAGACATTCAATAGAAAAGAAGAGCCCATAAAAAAAATGAGTAAGAGAGCGGAAACATAAATAGAAAATACTTACTTAAATGTTGTCACACAATGTTTTTCTGGCTGCGTAATGTTTTTATACCTATTGCTGACACAATGCTTCAAAATAATTATGAATGTTCAATTTAAAATTAATTTCTTAAAATAAAATACTGTAAAATAATTACAGTACCACAGCCACAACAATATCAATCCACTTGTTGCCAGCCTATAGATAACTCAAAATTTTGAACCCACTACCAGTTAACAGTGAACCCACATATTATTATTTAGAATGTTAGCTTGTATCATCATCATCATCTAAGCCATAGGACGTCCACAGCTGGACTTTGATTTCCACACGGACCGGTTGAAAGCAGCCCGCATCCATCAGTTAGCTAGCATATATGCTTTATAATCTGTACTTCTATACTAATATTGTAAAGAGGAAAGATTTGTATGTAAGTATGTTTGTAACGAATTGGCTCAAAAAGTACGAGACCGATTTCAAAAATTCTTTCACCATTGGAAAGCTACATTTACCCTGAGTAACATAGGATATATTGTATTTTCAAAAAAATTAAGCATACCTATAATTTTTAATTTTCAAATTTTTTACCCGTGCGTAGCCGAAACGGACCGCTAGTTGATGTATAAATAACTTAAATACCTTTTTAAAAAAATGGCGGACATTGAGGTTTATATATTTATTCTTAGCGCAGTCACTTCTTGTAGTGCTTTAGACAATTTATTGATATTCGGTTTATATAAAGTAAACTTTTAAGTGTCGAAATAGACACTTAAAATATTTAGACATTATGAAACAGTGTGCTCATACTAACAATAACTCAGGCTCTCAGCCCGAGGCGACAAGTGCTTCTAGACGAAAGTGAGCGAATTATTCGGCCCTGTTCAGACATTCAGATGAAACGCCTATTTAAGCGTAATATTTACTTCTCAGACTGCGTCAACTTTTAATTTAGAAATGTAAATGTGAAGATTTATTATTATATAAATATTGTTTTGTTCTTACATAGAAGCACACGCATAAAAACTACTAACGGTTAAAATTGGTTTCCTGATACTTTTAACCGACTGCAAGTAGGAAGAAGGTTCTAAATTCGACCGTATGTTTATATATTTTTTTAGGCGTGTCGCGAATAACTTCGTTGTTAATGAATTGATTTGGATGATTCTTTTTTGTTTGATAGAGTATACTTCCGAGGTAGGTTAAGTATCCTCCGAACCTTGAAACCCATTTAAATTTCATCAAAATAGGACAAGCGGTTTTTAGTTACACTACAATAACTGAAAAGTGCTACTCATACGTGGATGACATTATAGTTGCGAGTGGAACAATCGGTGAACATAGACAATGACAATTGATCCCGTGAGTAGCAAAAGTCACTGAAAAGAGTGAAAAAAAGGTTACCAAAATATGGAACCGACTTCGACAAAAAAGTGTAAATTAACTTCTCTAAGTCAATACCATTGCGCAAAATATTTTGAAAATAGTTACTTTTGAACTGTCTTGGTACCTACTTCAACAAGTTATTTCACACTTATTGAATGAAGAAGTCGGTTCCACGTTTTTGTAAAAAAAATCACATATAATGTACATACGTCATACGCACATTCCACAGTATAAAAAGGAGGTATTGCTATTCCAGACTATACATTATATCTGTGCCAAATTTAATTAGATTTATTGTACCTTGTGTGGGTTTTTAGCGTTCGTAAACTCTATAAATGCGTAAACGTATCTCAGAGAATACATAATAACTTCTATGGTCGTCTTTATTTATTATCGTCTTATTATATTTTTGTCATTTTTGGCTCCGCATTCATGAGTACGGCTATGTACTCATGAAATGCGGAGCCAAAAATAACAAACGTGTACAAAGTAACAAGTATGTATTTTGATCTTCATGTTCTTTTGAATCCAGATTTAGGTATAAACATAGAATCTTATCCTGATATTCATTCTGGTATCCTCTTTGCTTCAGTAAAGTAGTGGTCAGTTTACTGAAATGGTATTTTGAGATTGGGAAGAGAAATGAAAGAGCAAAGATTTGCCATTCAGGGCATTATGTTCCGCTTATCTACCCAAATGCACTTTCACAGATACTTGGCGATTGGTAATCCACCATTAAAACACATTAATAACATCCAAAGTTACACTCATATTGGAAAATGACATAAAATGTCCATCTAATTTCTCGCCACAAAACCGTCTTTCCCTTTTTATCTAGAAACGACCTTATAACATTTGTATAGTGAATAGATGGTCGACATCAAATTCATCAAACCTTTTTGCACGAACCGTTTTGCTAATAACTGGCGCGTCAGCTAAAGATTGGATGTTGAGAGTAAGTATTTTATCTTTATTTATAGAACTAATGCATAGAAACTACCTATTCGATTTTTTTTCATTCGACATTTTCATATTTTTTTTAAGATCGGTCACATAATATGATATGTAATTAAAATCGATAAAGTCACTACGGTATCGATTTTAATTACTTCTTTTATCTTAAATGTTAAGAAAAGTTTGAGAGTTTTCCACGAGACTTTGTTACCTCAGCACTCGATCATTTATAGACCAATCAAGGTATTCTCAGAATGGCGTGCTTTCAATTAAGTCCCATAAACATTTCATTGAAATTGGTTTTATAAGAATATATTAGTATGATTTTTGTTTCAGACTACAAAAAGTCCATAATACAAGAGTAATACAAGTTTTGTATTTCTCAACATTTTCTAGAAAATGCTTTGCCTGTAAGTAATGGAAATTTTTTACAGTTTTTGAACCACGTAATCACATTATTTTTAAGTTTATTATCTTATTATATGGTCAATGATGATGTAGTTGGAGGGTACCTTCTACTAGTGATATTGAAGGGTATGGGAGAGAACACACTATAACTAAAACTAAAACATTAAACTGTACTAAGCTTATTCGGAAAGTGATATTCGAACCGTTGACCGTATAATTCGCAGCACATTTTCACAGCTTTTTAGCTATAATCACAATAAAGAGCTAAACAAGTTCTTATCCAAACTCACACAGACAAACCATATACATATTTGAATAGCAAATACAAAACGTAAATAACACCACAAAAAAGCCTCACGCAATTTAACCGCAATAAATAATAAATATCTTTACAAAATAAATTCACTCTTTCACAAATAAACGAACAAACATTAACAAAAAAATTGTATCGAACGTGCGTAAATCTTTTCTATAGAAACAGAAACATGTATTTTTACACATGAAAACGTGACTTATGTGAGGGTTAAACTGTAACCGGTCCAAAATAAGGACGCTATTCGCGCGGAGCTAATTAAAAAGCCGTATTGGAAACGTTTGTAAGGTATTTCAAAATATTTTCGTATCTCCAGAGCTCTACAAGCGGGATCCAATTCAATGGATTTGACTGAATTTAAGCACTTCAGGGAGGCAATTATAAACTAAGCGATATCCCTGCTGTAAATCGTTAAACACCTAAAAAATGAGTGCAATAAATTAGGTGATTTGAGTGACTTTTGTTTAATGCTTATCCAAAATTTTATTATAATTGCACTTTGCATATTGAATTGCAAAACAGAACGTACTATCATCACCCGAGACTACGATTGCGTTGATATTGATTCCTATTAAGTTTCATATAAATCCTTATCAGATGTGCCTCCTTATCAGTGCCAAGTTCTAGCGTGGTGATAAAAACTTGATGGAAATTAGGGTCGCCTTTAGCACAAAACAGGAATAGAAAGAACCTTTAGTGTGGGCAGCGACACGCCGTGAGAGGCTGTCTACGTCACTTCTTTCCGAGACAGTTTAATCATAAAACAATCCTTTTTTGTATATGTCTCAATCGTAACATGTAATAGAGATTATATCGGTTAAGCTAGAATCACTCCCTTAAGTTGGCCTTTCAGGCTATATTCAAAAGGACCCAACACTCGGATTTCGAGTTTCGACGCGACAGTAAACATTTTAAGGAATTGTGATTGTTGTATTCCGAACATTCAATTGTGCGATTCGGATACTTAATAAGTTGCAATGAATAGATTATTATGATTTGTTTGTAAGGTAATGATTACATTAGTAATTATTGGCAATTAAAAATTAGGCCATGTCTAACTTAGTTACATTGTATTAGATTATACTGAAAGTCTACATATACTATGGATCATAAAATTCAACTTTTAAGATTTGAGCTAAGTTTCTAGTATCTGTCTTAAGAGTTTAATGTTAAGAAGTCTTATCAATGGTTGTAGCGCCCAGTGATCACATACTTCAAATCCACGGCCATCGGTTCGAATCCCGGCTGGCACAAACATTTATATATTTCATTGGAAATACTGATGCAATAGGGTTGTTTCGACATATGATGTATAACCGCAAATTGGTTTTGTGGGATCTTAATATGCACGGTACCATGACAGTTAAAAAATAACTATTATCAAAATATTGTGCTCATGGTGCCGACTACGACGAGTTATTTCACACTTATGAGAGTTAAAATCATTTCCATTTATTAGTAATCTTTTTTTTACCTTTTTTGCTACTTACGGGATCAATTATTGTCATTGTGTATGTTCACCGATTTCTTCACCCGCAATTAGGCAGTTGTCCAAGTAGACTTATCACTCTTCAGTTATTGGAGTGTAACTCAAAAACCGCTTGTCCGATTATGATGACTTTTAAAAAATGAGACCACCTCAGAGCGGAACTTCTTAAACTTCGTAAAACCTCCTTCTTTTTCAAAAAAAGAGGAGGAGGTTATATGTTCGACTGAATGTTTTTTTTATATACGTTCACCGAAATCTACTCCATTTTTGGACTGATTCTCAACATTCTTTTTTTGTTTGATAGAAGGTAGCTCCACACAAGTGTTTTATTTTAACTGACTTCAGAGTTACACTCCAATAACTGAAGAGTGATAAGTCTACTTGGACAACTGCCTAATTGCGGGTGAAGAAATCGGTGAACATACACAATGACAATAATTGATCCCGTAAGTAGCAAAAAAGGTAAAAAAAAGATTACTAATAAATTGAAATGATTTTAACTCTCATAAGTGTGAAATAACTCGTCGTAGTCGGCACCATGAGCACAATATTTTGATAATAGTTATTTTTTAACTGTCATGGTACCGTGCATATTAAGATCCCACAAAACCAATTTGCGGTTATACATCATATGTCGAAACAACCCTATTGCATCAGTATTTCCAATGAAATATATAAATGTTTGTGCCAGCCGGGATTCGAACCGATGGCCGTGGATTTGAAGTATGTGATCACTGGGCGCTACAACCATTGATAAGACTTCTTAACATTAAACTCTTAAGACAGATACTAGAAACTTAGCTCAAATCTTAAAAGTTGAATTTTATGATCCATAGTATATGTAGACTTTCAGTATAATCTAATACAATGTAACTAAGTTAGACATAGCCTAATTTTTAATTGCCAATAATTACTAATGTAATCATTACCTTACAAACAAATCATAATAATCTATTCATTGCAACTTATTAAGTATCCGAATCGCACAATTGAATGTTCGGAATACAACAATCACAATTCCTTAAAATGTTTACTGTCGCGTCGAAACTCGAAATCCGAGTGTTGGGTCCTTTTGAATATAGCCTGAAAGGCCAACTTAAGGGAGTGATTCTAGCTTAACCGATATAATCTCTATTACATGTTACGATTGAGACATATACAAAAAAGGATTGTTTTATGATTAAACTGTCTCGGAAAGAAGTGACGTAGACAGCCTCTCACGGCGTGTCGCTGCCCACACTAAAGGTTCTTTCTATTCCTGTTTTGTGCTAAAGGCGACCCTAATTTCCATCAAGTTTTTATCACCACGCTAGAACTTGGCACTTATAAGGAGGCACATCTGATAAGGATTTATATGAAACTTAATAGGAATCAATATCAACGCAATCGTAGTCTCGGGTGATGATAGTACGTTCTGTTTTGCAATTCAATATGCAAAGTGCAATTATAATAAAATTTTGGATAAGCATTAAACAAAAGTCACTCAAATCACCTAATTTATTGCACTCATTTTTTAGGTGTTTAACGATTTACAGCAGGGATATCGCTTAGTTTAGAATTGCCTCCCTGAAGTGCTTAAATTCAGTCAAATCCATTGAATTGGATCCCGCTTGTAGAGCTCTGGAGATACGAAAATATTTTGAAATACCTTACAAACGTTTCCAATACGGCTTTTTAATTAGCTCCGCGCGAATAGCGTCCTTATTTTGGACCGGTTACAGTTTAACCCTCACATAAGTCACGTTTTCATGTGTAAAAATACATGTTTCTGTTTCTATAGAAAAGATTTACGCACGTTCGATACAATTTTTTTGTTAATGTTTGTTCGTTTATTTGTGAAAGAGTGAATTTATTTTGTAAAGATATTTATTATTTATTGCGGTTAAATTGCGTGAGGCTTTTTTGTGGTGTTATTTACGTTTTGTATTTGCTATTCAAATATGTATATGGTTTGTCTGTGTGAGTTTGGATAAGAACTTGTTTAGCTCTTTATTGTGATTATAGCTAAAAAGCTGTGAAAATGTGCTGCGAATTATACGGTCAACGGTTCGAATATCACTTTCCGAATAAGCTTAGTACAGTTTAATGTTTTAGTTTTAGTTATAGTGTGTTCTCTCCCATACCCTTCAATATCACTAGTAGAAGGTACCCTCCAACTACATCATCATTGACCATATAATAAGATAATAAACTTAAAAATAATGTGATTACGTGGTTCAAAAACTGTAAAAAATTTCCATTACTTACAGGCAAAGCATTTTCTAGAAAATGTTGAGAAATACAAAACTTGTATTACTCTTGTATTATGGACTTTTTGTAGTCTGAAACAAAAATCATACTAATATATTCTTATAAAACCAATTTCAATGAAATGTTTATGGGACTTAATTGAAAGCACGCCATTCTGAGAATACCTTGATTGGTCTATAAATGATCGAGTGCTGAGGTAACAAAGTCTCGTGGAAAACTCTCAAACTTTTCTTAACATTTAAGATAAAAGAAGTAATTAAAATCGATACCGTAGTGACTTTATCGATTTTAATTACATATCATATTATGTGACCGATCTTAAAAAAAATATGAAAATGTCGAATGAAAAAAAATCGAATAGGTAGTTTCTATGCATTAGTTCTATAAATAAAGATAAAATACTTACTCTCAACATCCAATCTTTAGCTGACGCGCCAGTTATTAGCAAAACGGTTCGTGCAAAAAGGTTTGATGAATTTGATGTCGACCATCTATTCACTATACAAATGTTATAAGGTCGTTTCTAGATAAAAAGGGAAAGACGGTTTTGTGGCGAGAAATTAGATGGACATTTTATGTCATTTTCCAATATGAGTGTAACTTTGGATGTTATTAATGTGTTTTAATGGTGGATTACCAATCGCCAAGTATCTGTGAAAGTGCATTTGGGTAGATAAGCGGAACATAATGCCCTGAATGGCAAATCTTTGCTCTTTCATTTCTCTTCCCAATCTCAAAATACCATTTCAGTAAACTGACCACTACTTTACTGAAGCAAAGAGGATACCAATTATTGTCATTGTGTATGTTCACCGATTTCTTCACCCGCAATTAGGCAGTTGTCCAAGTAGACTTATCACTCTTCAGTTATTGGAGTGTAACTCAAAAACCGCTTGTCCGATTATGATGACTTTTAAAAAATGAGACCACCTCAGAGCGGAACTTCTTAAACTTCGGAAACCTCCTTCTTTTTCAAAAAAAGAGGAGGAGGTTATATGTTCGACTGAATGTTTTTTTTATATACGTTCACCGAAATCTACTCCATTTTTGGACTGATTCTCAACATTCTTTTTTTGTTTGATAGAAGGTAGCTCCACACAAGTGTTTTATTTTAACTGACTTCAAAGTCAGTTAAAATAAAACATTTGTGGAAAAATTTATGACTACTTTAAGTTCATAGTGCTTTTGACAATATAAAGTTTTTTAATGTAACAACAATGTAAGTGTTTGACATAACTTTCAGTTCTGTGTTCAGTTTGAAATACAGCAATTCTAATTATTAGTTAAAACAGAACAACGTTGGGTTAGCTAGTGTCAAATATTTTCTGTTTTATACTTCTTTATTTGACTATCTTCCATCATAGTCAGTAAAGATTTCAAATGTGGCATCGTGACTTTAATGTAATTTGAAGAACATAATATAAACAATATTAAATAAATATTGCAATTTATTTCTACACGCAAATAAAATAGCTTTACTTACTATCTACTTGACGTTGACTATTACTCTAATGTCTATCATTTGTGTATCAGATTTTAAAATAATGTATTTTTTCTTCGCAAAGCCACAGTGTGACAGACACAGTAAGCAGTTTATGGTTTTATTTTCATTAAGACGTGTTTTAGGTATAAAATGCTTAAAATATACACATTAAAGGGATTTAGGGATGACTGGCCGGTTGGCGCAGTTGGTAGCACTCTGCCTTCTGAGCCGCTGGTCCCGGGTTCGATTCCCGAACAGGTCAAACATTTGTGGGTATAAAACATGTCTGTTTGACCTGTGTCTGGGTGTGTATATAAGTATATATATCAGTCATCAGGTTACCATAGTACAGGCTCCAGTTTGGGACCTGAAGACCTTGTGTGAATGTTAAAAAAACAAAAACAAAAAATTTGAACTTGTAAATTAGATGGCTTATGGCTAGAGAGCTAAAACATAATTTAAAAGTCACACTTATGTTGAGAATCGACTGTAAACGTATGATGAAAACAACTGCTAGTGCTCTGGGCTGTGGGGCTTTTAACGGGTTTTGATACTGCCCAAGTTACTTCAGCTCAACATTCTGCTACCCTGTTTACATTATGATGTCAAAAAATGTCCGTTAATCTTTTAGTACAATAACATGTGGAATTACAATTATAAATCGCGGTTTTACCGCGAACTCTTTTGCGAGACTGTTGTCATTACATTGACTGGCTGTCTCATCACTACTTCAATAAATGTTTTCCAAATATTTAATCTACTTTTTGTATACTGTGGCTTCACAGAGCTATTTTAGGCATAATTTAGGGGTATGATTGCGCGGTCTCCCCTCGAGGCTCTACTTTATCTTTAGTCCTATTTACATTTGTAGCTCGATGTAAGTTCATTCTTGATAAATTGAAGTCAAAACAGTCATATTTCATTTAGTTAACCAAAGCTTAAGCCCTAGGCTTGAAGTTTGGGTAAAGGTAACATGATGATATTTATAGTCATAGTAGATAGGCGTGGTGGTATGGCACATTTTAGAGCCCTTTTAGCTAGCTAACATGGTCAACGTTATAAATGCACTCATACTGATTCGAGCGTGCTAAAAGAGATTATAGTGTGATTTGGATTGCGTTATAATTATTACTATAGCTAATTTTTTTTTCAGTGTTTATCTACTTAGCCCATGATATTCAAAGTTATATATTTATGTTTTCCTATACGTGTTTTAAGTTTTGAAATAATATCCGCACTATTTTTATATTATTCTTTACATACATATAATATAAAATTGTTATCACTGACCTGGAATTTACAAGTACATAACACAAAATGCACGTGTAGAAGGTGTTCTGCAGCAAGGAGAGCAGTTGGCGACTTGCAGATGGACACCTGTGGTACTTTGTCGGCGCCCTGAGTTCTTCGCTAGGATAGGGATAAATCCGAGCGAGCTAATGAAGATACATGTGTTTTTAGGTATATGTTTAAGTCATGATAGCCTTTAGCGGTGTGAACATCGGCTTTCAAACTAAAAGTCACTGGTTCGTTCCCTAGCCCCTGCTCCAACTTCCGGTAAAGTGAACGTCGTTAACAAATTCATAGAAAGGTGGTTCGGTACTTTCTAGTAGACATCTAGCTACCAACCCCAATATTGACCTGTAACCAAGCACACAGGGTATTTAAGTAATTGCCTTTAAGTGCCGGTAGAGCTGCCACCTTTAACCATATCGTCACAGTAAATGTCCATATATATGACGGATCTAATCTGTTCAAGTCCATTCCAACGGTTCTCAATTCCCTCTTACTTCTAACTTTACCTGAAATGGCCTATTTATCGAGAGCGAATAATAATAAATCCCCACAAATCCCAGCAATCGTCATCAAATTTAAATTTGATCGCCTTCTCGCCTTGCCGCGTGAATTTACTGCCATGTCAAAGGATATAAGCACAACACTAAACACACAGTATAACATCGTCACAGTAACTTAGCTTTCACTTTTACGGTGAAATCTACATGACTCGGGAATCGGTGCTCCCTCTAACTTTAGCATTTTTTTTTAACTCTTTTCCTGAATTTTTTTATGTATCTAAAGCATTGGCTAACTATAGCATAGCAGCTATTTCATAAGATAATTATTCGTAGTATACCAACAAACGTCAGTAAAGTAGAAACAATATTACGTTTATGAAACGTAAGTTTCACTGTGTATGTTTGACATTTAATTTTATTACTTTACTACGATATAGATATTATATTTATACTTTATTTACGTTGGGGTCGACAGGTTCTCGAGTGGAGACCACGGACTGGCAAGCGCAGCATAGGACGGCCACCGACCAGGTGGACAGACGACCTGACTAAGATCGCAGGCAAGGGTTGGATGCGGGCCGCTTCCAACCGGTCCTTGTGGAAATCAAGGGGGGAGGCAGTTTGTCCAGCAGCGGACGTCCTATGGCTGAGATGATGATGATGACTACGATATGTCGTTATATGAAATAGGCTTCAGAATACTTATATCTTATGGAATCCTGTTACATAATATTTTTATATACAATAATTTATACCCAAATTAAGCTATAATGTCGATAGTCTTCCCAATAAATAGTTGACAAATAAATATATAACGCCTTTGTTATCCGATTGAATAATAAGAACTTTAACTCTTATCTTATTATCAATGACGTCGTCGTCTAAAATAGTGTTACTCTAAGAGCAAGTATCATAATTAAAGTAATTCATTGTTAAAAGAAGTAACTATTAAAACGATTCTGACAAATTCGTTTTTTCATACGTAGTCCGACAAAGTTCGCCAAAATACAACAGATATAAATATAAAAAATATTTTTTGAACTACGACTCCCGAAATAAGGTCAGTATTTTGTAGAAATTATATTTATTATAATTAGTTAAATTTCTTAACCTATTAATAACACAAAAATACCGACACTAAGCCTATATTGGCTAACACTACACTTCAGAAAAATTGGTGGAAAAAAAAAATCACGTACTGTCCTACATGTGTTACTGTTATCTGCAGCTTATTTAGTCAGATATATATTCGTACCTACTGTCGATATTCGATACACATATATCACGATCGAAGAGGGTACTTTTGAGTGTTTTACATTTTATTTGGTTTCAAAGTAACTGAGTATTTTATGGAGTTATCTCGATAAAATTATTATAATTTATTTACTGAATTCGTGCGATCTACAGATAACATTAGGAAACTGGGATAACTTTCTTATGCCATCATCATTATCATCATTAAACTTTCTTATGTAATCTTTAATAAATCATCTTTTCAACTTGTCGGTGGGCGTTCTACACCACAAAAAATGGTACGTTTTGTGGATCTGACAACATTAATTGCCCATTCACCACCACTGCCACTTCCACTTACTAATCTATCACTGGTATATGCACCAACATAGACAGGCGAAATCCTAATTCTATGAATATTATCAGTATCGTTTTAACTTCGTACAAAAACCTAAGAACAGAAAGAAGAGAAGAATGAGAACAGAGAGAAAACAGAAGAAGAGAAAGAACAGAAAACCTAGAAAACCTAACGTCTCCATAGTTTGTAGTTCCACTCTGAATTTAGCAATGAGGCTACGGTTTAAGCCACATGTCATTAATAATTAATTCAAAGTTTTAAATGTGCTTAGTAAAAAAACGAATGTTGCTCACGGCTCGCTCACACATGCACTCAGATTAAAAAATAATATGTAATAAGAAAAGACTGTTTCACTTACAAAACCTTATTTAACACTTTGAAAGGAAACATAAATATCTAAGATTGAATCACATTACCGAGTTCCAGCGAGCATCCGAAACCTCGAGTCAAGGCGGAATTAGACGATACCATCTTGGCCCTGGTTTTCACATAATGAAATGTTGCTGGTTGGAAGAATTGGTAATTGAACCTTTTTTTTTGCATTTAGATAAACTGGCTTGCACGGCTTTTGCTCGTATAGAGTACAATGTATAAAAAAATTCTTTATTGCACAGAGTTTTCTAACATACGGAACATACAAAAATATATTTAAAGGTAGACATACAACTTTTACCTTTTTGATTCTAAATCAAGTCAAACTAAATAGAATAAAAATAGAAGAGTTGCTAATTTATAAGCAACGGTGTTCTTTTAGAAATGAGGCTTTAAATCTTATAAATCAAATCCATCTTTTAAGAACAAGGTTCTTCCATAAAACAAAACATGTGTTCCTCAAAATAAAACAAAGTTAAAATATCATGTTCTTACAAAGCTTTCCCTATTCGTTACAACAAAATCAATCAACCCATTACTCGACCAAAACCCGTTCTCGACTGACCCAATCGAATAGTTTACTCGATTATCCGAATTCAGAGAAAATCGTTATCATCAGTCGCTACCTTATCAGACTTCCATATGTGTTCCATAACTTAATAACTGTAGCTAAAACGGTATTTCTTGCAGATTTATGATTGCTGTTCTATGAACTTTAGTGTTTTAGTAACAGGGTTGAAATTTACGATGTAGTGATACATCAATTTGGTCAGAGTTATGGTACACATTATCGAATTTGTGGAACGCGTCGCGAAGGCCGGTATTTGATTCGAGGTTTCTGTCGTGTAGACCAGCATTAAATATTTTCGTGATATATTTCTGGACTTATAAAGGGTATGAAATAGACGTCATTTGGGCGGCTCACTTAGTTTCATCTCCGGTAATCTTTAATATAAAAAAAACTTACATTGATTGTTCATGAAGTATTTGTTGAAAACTTGAAGATCTTGTAATCCACTTACCTGAAACAATACGAAAATATAATTATAATAATGATATGAATTAAGAAAAATCAGTTTGTATTAGATATAATACTTTTTCAAGGCCTGGTAAAAGATAAAACATTAAATATAACCTACAAAAATACAATAAATTGTACGTTATTATATTGTAAGTTCTTGGTGTTATATTATATTAAGTAAAAGTTAATACATTAAGTTTTCTGTTAAAAAAATTCGGACCTGGAGGATGTGTCTCTAGGAAGTGTAAGAATTTTAATAAAAAAACCTATGAATTAGAAGACGTTTAACTGCCTAATTGTCTAAAACCTTATTTGTATTCATATTGAGTGTTGATATTCAAAATAATACAGAAAAAAGCCCCGGACATATACATATCTTAAACAACATCCTCAAATATCTCGGATCAAAAAGCCTTTGCAGACTAAAAAATCAATTTCATTAGCAGATAGCAAATAAAACACGAAGTTTTTAATCTTAGTTACTCGGACAGAAATGGAGTCAAATGAAGTAAATAAAAGGTGAATCCTGGATTAGTCGCAAGTACAGTCGATGCCATCAGTCTTTTTGTCACAGCTGCTTTTTTTGTGTTACGTGCACTAGTCTTCTTTTCTATTTAAGCACACCGGAAAGTATTTGATGACAGATTTTTTTAAGATTATAATCTTACGTTCGACCACTGTCTCACCTGATGTTAAGCAACGACGTGGTCTAAGGTGGAGCACGAAGACACTATAGTGTAACCACACATTAATTCTAAAACTTCAGTTCAAATTATGTGTATCACTTCTACGTTCGCCGAAAAAAAAAGTTTATGTTCAAATACTGCTATTTAATTGTTTTAACAATACCTTTTACACTAAAATCCGGGCCACGGCCAGACCAGATTAACAGTACCTACCTACTCTATACCGACGGTCTTGTATGAATGGTCTGATGAGCGTGGATGGAGCGAAGGAAGTGTCTCGGGATTGTAGCAATTGGAAGGCCGTGGTTTCTGCCTACCAAAAGAGGCGTGAATATATGAATGAATGAAGAATAAATAAATGAATGAATGAAGAATGACCAAATGAAATAATTTTATTTGTAATTTGTTTTAAAGCATACCAAAATAATACAAATAATACAGCATATAGGTTACCTACCATACAATGCTAAATGTTTGAAAATCGGTCCCAACTGAGCAATACTGGTTATAAACCAGTGCGGTCTTCCATTCCTTAAAAACGGAAGCATATTTTAAAACAGCTTATTCTATACTAAAAGGAATTTTATGACGACCGTAATTACATATAATAGGTACATGACATTGTTAAGTAACACTTGTATCATTCACATCGAAATTAATCATCATGTAAGTAGAAATGAAACTATATCCTTGAAAAAAAAGCCGAAGTATATATCAGCACAAAGAAACAAAACATTAAAAGCATTGGAAATGGCTATGTTAGTCAGATATAATAAACAGTAATATAACCGATATTAATAAATGAAAATGATATATGAACAAACAGCGATCCCTAAAAATACAGTATGTAACTATGTACAACAACATGAGAACCTACCACTACTACAGAACTAAAGTACAATATGTAAAATATATTATGCATGTATGAATCATCTGAAATCTGCCATGGTCACTAATACGAGTTAGAAAACTAATGTTTTTTTCTACTTTACACTTTTCTATACTACTGTACCTGTTGCGGATAAATTTAATGTTAACCATGACTTCGCATCTCATATAATTGATGACTTGGCTTCGTTGAGCTTCGGCTGACGTTTGAAATATTCAACGATGAATGAATATTGACGTCTGAAATTTCAAAATTGATTTTAACAACGATTTTTAGCTGCTGCGGGCCTTGGTTGTTAAAAATAATGGTAAGTGTATTTAATAAATATTTATGTTTAAATAATAATAATTAAAGTCTAGTCTAGTTTTAAAAAATTGAAAAAGCAAATTTACCACGTTTGGTAGTATTGAAAGAAGAAGACCTAGGAATTTTGGAACGTTCCAAAATCAGATTGAGCAAGTTCTAAGAAAGGGCCAGTTCAAGAGTAGGTACTCTAAACCGACTCTCTTTTATGAAAGGTCTGATGAGTTTGGATGAAGCGGAGAAAGTGTGTAGGGATCGTAGCAGTTGGAATGCTATGGTCTCTGCCTGCTCCTACCCATGCGGGAAAAAGAGGAGAATATATACAAATATGTTATATATGTTCACATTTCACAAACCTTCTATAGAAAATAGATAGTGTTGCAAGTTGTTAGAACACGAAAATATGCCGCGGGGATTTCGCATTCGCATCGTCTTAAGTTATTAGTGTTTCTACTGAGACTTTACTTGCCATTATTATTGTTTTAGTCAAACATAGCTGCTCGAGCATTTTGCCAGATGACGCCATTTTATACATTAATAAAAAAACTTGGCCCTCGTGCCCACCCTAGCTCTCGTGCTTAGTTCATATATTTTATCATACTGTAGTTTTTTGTACTAGCGTTTGACCACTATATCACTTGATAGTCAGTGACGATGTGGTCGAAGATGTTGTTACGCTAGACTTAGAATACTTACTGGCTCTCAAGGACTGCTGCTTCAATACACTATAAGTTTGGTAGCAGTTTTTCAAACTTGAGGGTGGTAGCTAGAGTAGGGTACCCGAGGGTACTTAACAAAATTGTCTAACAAATGTTTGTAATAGTTCTAGACAATGTTACAGACATTGTCTATTTTGTATGTGTATGTCATGACCTGTATGACATTGTCATTGTCATACAGGATTATTCATTACCATATCGGCTTGGTTAGCCAACTATGAGCTCTGAATCGGAGGGCTGGCTAAGACTGGCTAGACGCGACCTTCATAAGTGCGGATACCGAAGAGAATAAAAAGAAGATTATGGCAGATATTGTTTTCACCACACGAGCTGTCAATCCCTAGTTTTACTCATCGATTTATGACAGGAAATATCTATTTAATTCACAAGAAAGTAAAAAAAATACGAACGTATTCTTAAAATATGTTGTGTAGTTGCTTTTCATCAAAATAGACTATTTCATCAACGTCAGTATTAAAGCCTCAAGTCTGTGTTTGCATCCAAGATTTGGTTTATTAGGTCATTGTAGTAAAATTTTGACAGCTGTGATCAAGAGAGACGTAAAAGCGGAGTTCTAAAATCGCAGTTACTATTACAGTCTGGCAGGTAGTTTACAGACGCATAACAAATACTGTACAGTAATGAAATATAAGCACCGCTAGCAGAATTTTAAACTTGTCGGTAGTAGCTGGGCAGGCGAGCAATATAAAGTGCCTACCACCAATACAATGGTGAGAGATTATAATTAGGCTGGCCTGTCTGGCAAAGGCGCGGCTGCGGAACCATGGAAAGGAAGCCTTATCGTCAACCGATAAGCATACCAACGCCAATGTTAATATAATACCTTGTCTTAATATTTTACCTTGTCTAATAAGATAAAGAATATAATCACGAGAAGGAGTGACTCAAGAGACAATTTATACAAAAGCGCCATCTTACGGGGTGAAAAAACTCCAAATTAAAAACAACAAAAATAATAAATCTCAACCGAAGAATACAACTGAAATATCATCTGGGATACGAGGCCGTACAAAAGAGAAATCCTTCTCGAAGTTAAGGCAATTCGTTCTTGGATTTGCTTTGCTTTTTGTTTCGCCCACGCTGACACAAATTTGCGGACGATATATATAAAACATTGAGTTATAAAAATAACAAATATTGAGTTCCATGTTTATAATAATCTTGAATTATGATGGAAAAATTAAATGTGCTAAACTAAATTTTAAAATCATTATTTTAATGCGTGGAAAGCAAGTTGACTATTGTATCGTATATATTCGAAAATATTGATTATAAACTATGAGTCACATTTTTCACAATCACAAGCTTTTTTGGAAAATCAACAACAAACGGGCTGTATAGAAAAAATTGTGTATGATGCGTTTACAATATGTTGATACTTTGAACTTGCCTTGCTAGCTATAACCATCAAGATCGATATGTCATGAATTAACTATGACACGGGCACTTCCCTTGAAAACCATGCTAACTCCTTTGATCACATCATTACTATGAATATAACAGAGGTCGCATCTTAGTTAACCGCTAACCGAAATAGTTTCAAGATAACAATGAAGGTTTGTAGGTATACGGATAATATTCATTTTCAATATCTTTAATATAATATAATAAAAATAATATGGGACAACATTCACACAAGGTCTTCAGGTCCCAAACTAGGCAGAGTATGTACTATGGTAACCTGATGACTGATATATACTTATATACATATACACGCCCAGACACAGATCAAACAGACATGTTCATACATACAAATGTTTGACCAGTCCGGGAATCGAACCCGGGACCAGCGGCTCGGAAGGCAGAGTGCTACCAAGTGCGCTAACCGACCAGTCAATCAATTATTGAAATATCAAGCAATTATTACCAAAATGTCAAGCGAAGCTCAGTCGCTTAGGACTTTCTCATAATAAAATAAGTCACAACACTACAATATTTCTACGCCTTACTTTGTTGCTATAATTTGGTTTGCCATGTGAATCCAGCGTCAAATTGACAAAACAAAACACTTGGTTAACAACGTGACCGAGCTTTCAGTTTCCTAAAAAAACAAACAATAAATTACATGCTCGTACAAATCTAAAACTCACAAAATACAATAAAAAGAGTGCCAGCTTTATCTTTGTTTACAATACTTTTCCAACTATGCGGAGTGTATAAATAAAAAAAGTTTTCCAAAGATGGAGGAATAGGCTCGGGATGGGAGTTAAATTATTCATAAACGACTTGAAAAGTTTACGAGGTGTTGGCGTTACGTACTTCTTGGCTTCGCTGTTTTTGCATAGAGAAGTGTTTTTGATTGAAACTTATCTTGGAACTTCTTTAGTGAAGGATGGTGAAAAGTCTGGTACAACTTCGAAAACCGCTGGAAGGGTTTCAACACTAGTTTTATTTCACTGTTTCTCTAAATAATTATTACTGTACGACTGAGGTTAAAGACTTAGCCCTCAACGTGTCAATTATTTCAAACTGCTTTGTTTCAAATTATTGTGATATATTAATTGTTTAAGGATTACCACAAGGCTCTCTACTACTTGCCTCAAGCGCATCCTTGAATACTTCGGACACATTGCCAGGAAAGATGGAGACAACCTAGAAAAGCTAGTAGTCACTGGCAAAGTGGAAGTAAAGCGATCGCGTGGCCGGAGCCCGATGCGTTGGTCGGATCAAGTCCGGACCACGTTAGATACTTCTCTCTACCATGCTATCCATGTAGCCAGAAACAGGGGAAGATGGCGTACATTTGTAAGAGAAAAGATCATGCATGGGGGTGGTCACGACCCTCAGACATGAGGAATGCGACTCGAGAAGGGATTAATTGTAAAAAAGATGAAATAAAAAAAACATAAAGGGGCAATATGCTATCATTTAGGGTACGCCAATTGGTAGCGGGTAGGGCTTTTGACCTGTCTATAGGCTTGCAACGAATTGCTGAAATGTTATTGTAGTTATCGTAAATATGGTATTGTAGCTGATTTTTGCTGATTTTAGTGTTGTAATTATTATAATTATTAGTATAAACTAGATAATTTATATTATTTTAAACAACACGGCTAGCAAGATAATATCATCAATAGCTACAGAACTCATTTTATTTTTGTGAGTTTTAACTCCATTTTTTAATATATTATCTATTATTTTAAAGGATATCTAAAAGCTTAATATACTTTTAGGGATTTTAAGTGAAGTAACATAATATATTACTTCACGGTAACTATAAATTCGAATTGTGAGATCATTTTAAAATTGGTCCAGTACTTTTTGAGTTTATTCAATACCATAGATGAATTAAATATATTCGGGTATGTTCATTACAAACAAACTTTCAATAAACCACATCTTTCAACTGACAACTTTCAACTTTCAACAACAATAAGATGAGTTGTTATATCGTTACGATGTATAATATATCATAAAATAATATTATACACTAGATTAAAAACTTAAATAACTAATAAAAACCATAAATAACTAAAAAATATTTATACTAGGTCTGTGCTCCCATGCGGGTTACGCGTTGCTGAGTGACTTAAATATTTTCTAAACTTTTGACCACATCATCAAAAATCTTCCTACAACTTTAAATGGCTAAGATTCTCATCTTCAATCAGTAATCAAGTATTAAGGTATTTTTTACATGTCAATAATAATACATTAATAATTAAAGTCAATGTTTAATAGTGATATGCGTAACTTTGCACAATGTACCATATTAACGTCAAAAAAATTGGAAGTTGAAGCGAAAAATGCGATTACACCCGCATAACGTGACGTGACAGACACTGGAAGAGATTACATTGACAGTTGAAATGCTATATAATACGCATACACAAGCAGACGTAACCAACTGTACTCGTCAGAAAGGTAAATACTTATAAGGTAATATCTGATACATTCCTTTGTGATAGCCAAATCATTCAAATTAAAATAAACAAATAAATTCTTTTTATACATCTTTAGGACACGTAAGAAAGTATAGTGCTCCCGTGTGATAATTGAGGTAGCGAGAAAACCGTAATCCACGCGGATGAAACCGCGGGGCGCTACTAGTAATATTATAAATGTCAAAATAACTTTGTTTATCTGTTATGTTTTAAAGTCTAAGCCGCTGATCCAATTTTGGTGAAACACTGAATAGAAGTAAATGGGGTCTTGGAAAAGGACATAGCTTACTTTTTGTCCTGTAATAAGTATGATTTCCGTGGGCTAACTGAGGTACATAACCGTAGTCCATGCGAGTGAAACTGCGGTACGCAGCTAGTATGCAATATGTTCACCGAGTGGATATTGGTTGATAAGTCCTAATATGACCAACTCCGTTTCCTCCAAAATTATAGTAATATTAAATTTAATTATACTAAATTATAAATACATATTGAGTTATTATCATTATTATTTTATGCATGATTAATATTTGTTTGTGTACTATAGTATTAAAGCACTTATAAATAAGTTATTTAAAATATTTGTATGCCAAATATGGCAAGGACATGTCTTGCACTGGCTAAATATAAATACCACATTGTATACTTTTTGTTCATGTATACATACCATGTTCATACAAATAATGTATTCTATTCTTATTCTATTCTATTCCGACTCTTTTTAACTAATATAACTCATCCATAAGATAACTATATTTTACCCAACAAACATTATTGCATGATTAAGATAAGATCAACTCGTGTGAATTCGGCTGAGTATATACGAGTATAAGGAAATATTTAAATAAACAAACATATATATACGTATATTATGTTGATACAGTTAAGTTCAAACAAGTTTTCATAAATGTAAACAAAACACTGCCAAATAAATAGGCAACATTTTATCGTAGGATTTTATTACTCGTAATTGTAAATAGTTTTGCATTGACAGTTCGACGAGAATTCCTAGAGTTATACTCGTAGTTATAGTCTGTGTTGAAACAAGGAACACAAAAGAGTTTTGTTAAAAATGTTGTGTCAATACTATTTATGTTTATATAAATAATAAATTAATTAATAATAATATTTTATGTCTTAACTTAACGATTCAAAAAATAAATTCTTAGAAACAAACGTGATAGATAAGATTAGATCTGAGTGTTTCTATTTTTTTATGCAGTTTAGCTACTGCTGGCTTTGGATACTGGCGTGAATATCAAATTTCAGAGGTGTTTTATCGGTTCCTACGGAAAACTAATTTACTAAAAAAAAATACACGACTTGGCTATACGTGTATTTTTTTTATTATATATATATATCTATTTTTTATATTAGCCAACTGTCTGACTGAATAATGATGTGAAATACTACTAACAGCTGTTCTTAACAAGGAATCCGAACTAGGCATAGAGTGCAGCCCTCATGATTTTATGGTTTACAATTTTCTTGCAAGTTTTCATCAAATAAATGTGCCTCCGCATTTTCCCGCTCAATCCTTATTTTTTAGAAACAATACTTTATGGACAACAAACTCTGTGTCTTTTTTATGTACTCCTAATAATTTATATGCTCAATTTGATGAGAGATTGATAAGTAAAAACGTGACTGCGTAACAAACAAACAAACATAATAGCTTTTACAACAGTCAGTGAAGATGAATAAAAAACAAGATCTGTAGTGTTAGTGTAATTTAATAGGCAAAAATATTTTGACGCAAATATAAAATAGTCTCCCAAATCTTTTGCGACTTCACCAAATTTATCACAAACGAGTCCCTCAACCCTTAGGCCATTTTGGCACCAGAGGTATTCCCTCAGGGAGACCTAGTTGACAAGTTGTTTACGTCGAAACTCGATAAATGTACGAAATTTATAGCGGAAGTTGAATTTTCCGAATATTTGAGTCGGAAATTCTTTCGCGCCATCTTGTCGTGTTGCGCTGTTCAGTTGTTGGGTTCGAGAAATAGAAAAAATAAAATAAACTAATATTTCATATAAAACGATCTTTATTTGTATTGGTTTATATTTTCTTATAAGGTCAGATGAATTTATATAAAAACAAATTGATATCAGGTGATATGGTAATAAATAGTTTATTATATCACTAAAAATATAATTATAAGTTAAGGACGCTAGTTAGCAGATTACGAAAGGTTTATGTTCAGAAGTAGGCATATTATGGCTAACATGATGATGATGATGATGAATTTATTTATTTAAAATTTACATTGAATGCTTGTTGACAATCGATTGTTTTTTACTCATATCATATAGCCTCGCAGTGAGAGCATTGGCTCTCAAAGTGAAGGTCCTGATTCGATCCCTACATCCAGTTTTGAGAGTTTCGGCATCATTGACGTGAGCCAACACTCACAAGTTTGTAAACATTCGCCAAAACACAGAGTTTTCAGGCAATTAAAGGTACTTGATTTAGTAGCATTCTAGGTCTAGCGTGATAACATCTTTGACCATAAATTACATTTAACATCAAGCAACATAGTGGTCAATTAAAAGAATTATAGAGTAATAACGAAATCGTGTGTTGCCAAAATAGTAATGTACTTTTTACATAGTTCACCGTGATTAATGTTGCATATTTTACTTAACTCAGTTTGCTTTACCTAACTGTTGATTATATTTTATATCGTGCTGTAAACAAAGTTACGACAAGAGCTTACGTGAGTACTAACTCTTTATATAATATGAGTTGCAGAGGTGCAAAACATTAAAATAATATCTTAACTTAACGATTCAAAAAATGAATTTTTAGAAAGAAACGAAGAAAAAATAGTAAAACTCAGATCTAATGTTATCTATCAAGATAAGATTAGATCTGAGTTTTACTATTTTTTATGCTGTTTAGATTTAGCGTTTGACCATTATCTCACTTGATGGTCATTGAAGATGTGGTCGAAGATGTTTTATCATGCTAGACCTAGAATGCTCACCGGCTCTCAAGGACTACTGCCTCAACACGTAGTATGGTAGCTAGCCAGGCCAATACTCGAAAATACCCTACCACCATGCTGAGAATTTAATAACAGTGTTACCTTCACCGGAAGCTCAATCTTCTTGTACATAGAAAAATGCTTGATAAACAGGATAATATTTTATAATATATTACGCAACTGACAGGTAGGATCCATTATATACTTTAATTTATTTGATATATTTACAAGTTTTTATTAACATGTCGTATAAACGTGGTCTCTGACTATGGGCATTCCAGTGGGCAGGGCACATAGCTCGAAGAACTAATAGCTGTTAGAGTCGAAAGCTTCTTGAATGGAGACCACGGACTGGTCAGCATAAAACAGCCACCGACAAGATGAACAGACGACCTGACTATGATCGCAGGTTAGAGCTGGATGCGGTCCGTTGATAAGTGATCGCTCCGAGTCAGAGCTGTGAAGAAGTGTAATAGAAAACTGCTAAGAGTTTATGTCGAACATATCCATATCATCGATATTACCAAGACAACTTGAATAGATGATTGCTAAACTCGAATTACAAGAAATTAAACGGGCTACTATGAAACTTATCTGCAACTTGTTATTTACCACCATAGAGTACACGGTAGTGGCAGTTTTATTTCCTCTTTCAAAATGTGTATCATCATGTTTGTTTGTTGATTAAATTAACAGTATTAAGCCACGTCAAGCGTTTCTAGGCTCCACGGCGCAATGCTCAAGATTAACCTGTGGCAGCCTTAGCTTATCTCAAGTAAACAGCTGGCTCAGTTCCAGGACTTTCATGAAACTACTGTTCTGTGTGCAATTACAGACTTTTTATATGTTTTTACATTACTTTATATTGCCATTTGCATAGTATTAGTAAGATTAATTTGCTGTCTGGAAGTTAGATTTATTAGAAAATATTTTACATTTAACTTAATTACTTCTTTGACCACAGACAATCAAGTGATACCATGGTCAAATGCTCTAGATGTATACAGTATGAATCACCCTAAGCATCTTATCTTAAAGTGCAATAGATAACCTCAGTCAACGGTAGCCATTTGCTTATTAGTAAACAGTCGCCTCTTAACACTTTAGTTATTTATCCTGTTGCAGGCATTAATATCCGATATCGTACCCTATGTTGTCATGGTCAATAAGCTTAAATCGCTTTGTATTATAAAAGTTTCACGATTCTACACTCCATGAAGCTAGAAGCTCGTGCAATATAAATCATCTCAAGCGGCTCAAGCGCTTTAAAGCGCAATGCTCACGCTCACCCCGTGGCAGCCGTGGCTTATCTCAAGTAAACAGTTGGCTCGACGCCAATTCCTTTGTGAGATGGCTTTTTGATTTGATATTGAGATGCTAATTTTATTTGAATTGTAAGCATATACAAAACTCTTTGTTAAATAATAGTATTTATTAGTCTTTTTTAAGCTTAATTTTACCTAAGTATATAATTTTCTGAAATGTTGGTTGTTCATAGTAAAACTATGAAATAAATTTGATTATTTTTACTTTTAAGACTGGATTCTGGATTAATGGCAATCATTAGCATTCATATAATTTGAACGTCTTCATATTCAATACAGACAAGCATTCGGTCACTGTTACTTCGATTCATATTAAGTTCAATATTTAGTATAAATTGGTGTGACTGTGGTAATAAATATTAATTATATTATAATAACAATATACACGGTTTTTTTCATATTGATTTGGTCATGAATATACGCTTAGAATATACTCATTCACTCCTGACTTGAAGATGCCTCAGATTTCATTGATTAAAAATCAATTGTATCCAACTGTTGTCATAAGAAAGCATCTAAGTCCATATATTGCGTCATCCATAGTACTTTCTAATAGCACTACACAGACCTCTGAAGTGTCCGCAATATTTATATCAAAACTTGTTTTAGTAAGTTTAGATCAACTTGGTCAAACCCCCCATTTATTTATTTTTTCCCTGGGAAATCCTTTATGGATACCACCGGCCGGGGGAGGCACGGTGGTTACGTGGGAGTCCCCACCAGAGTGGCGGGTGTACCCACTAAAACCCCGGGGTGTTCCTCCGTCGTCAATTAGTAGTAGTATTTTTCTTTTGGTTTCAACTACTTATATGAATGTTGTTCAACGTGTACTCGTAAGAAAAGTAACCAGTCTGCACGCAACTAAAACGTCTCGGTCAATACTCTATTTATGTCTATTTATGTTCGTAATCAGTGCGGCATCCGACATTTTTCTAGTAGCAGTCGGGTTAGTGCATCTCTGATTAGTCGGTTTTGTTTCGATTGACAACTCTATTTCGGTGTTCGGAATGTTATGTCCATTTTATTGAACATTCTGAACAATTTTAATAAGTAGTAAACTTGAGAATGTTCCCGTATTATAGTTGGTAGTTTTAGAACGAATCTACAACTTTATTAATATAATAAAGAGGCTTTAACCGTCCATTTGTTTTTTTTCTTCGGGATAGTTAATCTGTGGAACGAAATATCAAAAAGTTTATAAAAACATTCTCACTGGCTAGTTCCTTGCGAGTTCCATGAAAACCAAAGAACCAAAGATACTAAGGAATTATTTTATTTATTTGTAGGTAGATTAGTAGAGTTGTAGAAGCACTTTAGGAAATTAATTAAAGGATATGACGACGGTGTTGATAAGGCGGCTATAAAGCGTTAATACTTAGCCTAAACATTGTGTGAAACCTTCACGGCAAGCTCAAGCCCTAGGTAACGTTTGATCAGGTACCAAATTAAACAGTGATCATAGAACCCTTGGCACGTCAAGAACCTTTCCTATGCTTACGTAATGGACTTGGCAAAACATAGGAGAATGCAGAAACTGACGTGTAGTGAGCAATCTTTCAGAGATTGAAAGTGTAAAAACTGCGAATGATTTCTGTTCTACACAAATACCGGTACCGGCTTAGAATTGTAAATAGCTTATGCCTTGGAATAACACATATCCTATACTTTTTATCCCGGAAAAAGTATCGTTCCGGTAGTAGCGAGAAAACCATACTCAACGCAGGTGCAGGTGAAACAGCGGGACGCAGCTACTGTATAATATTTATCTTGCGGATCCATGATAGTGTAATGTGAATTTTATTGCAACCGTCTCGTTGTAGTTGTTAAGCGTTTTGCTGTTTAAGCCTTGACGACTACTGACACATTCCTCGATGACCTAGGTATGTTGATGAAATAGAGGTGCTTAGAAAACATAAAGATACGTTATGAGTAAGAAAATATTCCGGGCTCGTAGGTATAATAATTACAAAAGGGAAAATCACCGCGGGTGAAATCACAGGGCCTCTAAAGGACTCATTCATAATTTGATTCGCTCCTTTTTATAATATTATTTCCGTATAAAACATTAAATAAAAAAAAAAAAAAAAATATAAAATATAATTAGTGACGGGAGGCACGGTTCCGCTTTCGCACTATCCGCAGCCCCCTTCGACGCCGCTGCCCGCCTTGCAACGGATCCACCTCAGGGAGGGAGCCATCGTCCTCCCTCACCCCTCGTGCACGATGCCCTCGGGAACACATCGAGGGCATCGCGACCTCGGAGTGCCTTTTTAGTGAAGGTGAGCGGAGACGGGGTGCGGGCTCCACCCAAAGATAGAGCCCGGACCCGGTGTCCGCTCTCGCGGAACGCTGATAAACCACTCCACCAGGGACTGTAGGAGTGAGTCCTGTGCCCGGGCGGAGCAGCCGAGGTTCGCCTGGAGGTAGGTTAGGACCCTGTTAAACCACCTCCATTTGAGACGCCGTCCCTTTGTCGGGGGGAGGCAGCCGCTGCCTGGCCCTAGGCTCAGCCGCAGCCTTTCTCATTCTCTTTGACTTGGCCGGGGGCTTGGCGCGGCCTTGCCCCCGGAGAGGTGGTCCGCCGACTTCCCAGCTGCTTCGTAGATGGTGCAGTGGGGAGTGGTGGAGCAGTCTCGGGCCTGGTCAAACCCCCCTTGCCCAAGCTTTACCTGGTATTCTACTAATATTATAAAGGCGAAAGTTTGTATGTGTGTATGTTTGTTACTCCTTCAAGATCAAACGGCTGCATAGATTTAGATGAAAGTTGGTGTGGAGATAATTTAGAACCCTAGATGAACACATATACATATGGCTACTTTCCATCCCGAAAATAACTGCTGTTCCCGTGGAATGAGCAAATAATTGAAAAACCTCTGTTACTCTTTCACGTTTAAACGGCTGTAACTCTTTCGAGGAAATTTGGTTTGGAGATAGACCCTGGAATAACACATAGGTTACTTTAATCCCGGAAAAAGTATAGTTCCCGTGGGATTATTGAGGTAGTGGGAAAACTGTTAATCACGCGGGTGTATCGGCGGCGAGGCGCTACTAGTAAACAATAAATATGTTTCCCAATCAATACAATACGACCTTTTTATATGAACATAGCTTTCCAATAAATGATCTGTGTTTCCAATTCTATAATATATTTAAAGGGAAAAGGTATTTGAATATTAAAAACCTTATTGGGTCGGTAATGATACGCTATTTTTACTTGACCTTTCGTATTTCTTTTGTAATCCATTATTTTACCAATTTCCGGGTGAATTGACATTTTACATTTGTATAAGCGATTACCCAGATTGATATTTCGATGTTAGATATTTGTTTATTTAGGTGTAATTTTCGTTCAAATTATATTTTATAACATATTTGACTTTTTGCTCCGAAATAAGTCTCCAGGTCCTGATCAGATCACAGCGGAGGTTTTGAAAGGCCTAGACCCCAACGGAATAACCTAAATAACATAACCTAACCTAAACTAAATACATCTGTAATTCAATATGGCAAAATGGACAATGGCCGTCCGACTGGGTGCATTCCTCTATCCTCCCTTTACATAAAAAGGTCTCGCTACGCAACTGTAACAACTACAGAACTCTAATATCACATGCTAGTAAAATCCTTTTACACATCATCAATGCGAGGTTAAGATCTTACCTGGATTGGAAAATACCTCAAGAACAAGCTGGTTTTGTTAAGAGAAGAAGTACTAGAGAGCAAATATTAAATCTTCGGCTCATAGTGGAAAAATGCTATGAATACAACACCCCAACTTTCATATGTTTTGTGCATTACCAAAAGGCTTCATAGTAGGCTTATCACTTTATAGTCACGACTTCGCTTCGGAATCGACATTTATCAGCAGTTGTGATCCAACATCATCTTCTACACGCCAGGGTAGATTACATTAGTGATGATACAGTAAGAAGACTCGTTGTAGAAACTAACCTGAAACCATACAGACCAGTCCAGGGCCCAAAATTCGAACGTCATCTTAGAATTTCAAGATTGCGTTTTCCGACGGAACACGTTGCTTGAGGCGAAATAAACTAGGCACAGGCTTTGTTTACGGACGAGTCAGATTTGCACCATAATATGTAGACGATAGTAGGGACCAGGTTTATCGACGACCCAGAGAACTTTTTGCTCAGGCAGGGTTTCTTTTGGCGGCGGGTCCCTCCACGTACGGGCCGCCATTTGTTCAGAAAGAGAGAAGAACAGACCCTGTTTTCAATGAAAATGGGAACTTAAATCCGGAAACGTACAAAATGGAGATCTTTATTGAACACGTAGGTCACAATCTCATGGTCAGGCCAGCGAAGAGTCCTAAGTAACTTTTTATCTACAAATATGTACTTACCATACTTTAGCAAGTTGCCAAATTTAGCTATTTAACAATATATAAAAGAACGGATATCCTTGGAATAAATTATGTTTGAATACTGGTTTAATCTTCTGTTTCCGCATTCTACATAATTGGAAGCCAATAAAAGTCAACATGTGTAGCATATAATGTTGAATAGACGTGAAGGAATTGACTGTCTGTGAAAAAGGCGCAAAAACTTCCTGCGTTGATATTTCCTTGATACTTATTAACTTGACATTGAGTGACAGAAGAGCTCGCTGAAATTCTATTTCAATAAAAGAACCAAAACAGATATGTATCAAAGTGTTTATATACACGATGGAATACTTACATATATAATACATAAACATTTAAAATATGGAGTAGGAAATATGTGCATACATTTAATTGAGGATGAATTTATTATTGATTATATTTGTTTTTTTATTTTATTTTGTGCTGTAGGTATAAATGAAGCGTTTGACCATTATGTCACTTGATGGTCAGTCAATCAATATCAATTGCTATCTTTATTGTTATATATTGAAAACAACAAATAAGCCTCTTTATGAAGTTGTTTGAAAAACAAATCGCTAATTATGATGTTTTTATAGATCTATAAATGCCCCAGTTCTGAAATTGCGCCATATTAAGACGTCTGCTGCCATTTTTTGCAATTTAATTTATATCAATGTCCACTGACACTGTTATAAAGTTACCGTAAAGTCACGGGTTGAAAGATTAATGTAATATTTATGCAATTATGTAATTACTTACTGTTTGTAAAATCTATTTGACAAGATTGGGCCCCAAATAGCTCTTTCATGCCAATGTAACGTTTAAGGGTCTGTTTAATCCTGATGCGTGTTGACATAAAATATTAAAAAAATGTACTTTACAAACGACGTACGGCCTTAAAAAAAGATTAAATTACATTATTTTTCGTTCCTTCTAGTTTAAGACACAGTGCAAGCGCATTGACTCATACAAATTCAATTGTATTTTTACATTTGTATTTTTATTGTATTGTCTAAAGGCTGAAATAAATATTCTTTCATTTTCATTTTCATTTGTTGTTACCGCAATAAAGGAAAAGGTCAATCGAACATATTTTTTCATATTTGATTAGCAATTAAAATCAAATTTTGTCCAGTCAAAATTGAACTAAATGAACCGTTCTCAAAATTCGTATTTTTTTAAGTTTTTTAAGACACTAGCACCCGTCCCTACTTCATTGAGCGGTAAACATTTTTACTTGTGATGAAAAAGATTTCTCATTTTTCCGGTTAATATTTTATAATTTTATAATTGCCTATGACATTCACACGTGGCTTCCTGTTTGGTGAAAGAATTTTTAAAATAATTTCATTAGATCTAGAGGTTAACCTCTAAAACCTCACAAATTTTACATCTTTATAATATTAGTAAAGGACTTTTCACAAAATAAGCTGAAAGGACTTAAAATTATCTATTAGTCAAATGATAAAGCCTCAATTTGAAACGGTTTCACATGATTAGTTAAATGATAAGAAAAGGTTTACAATAAAATAAAAAAACATATAATAAAGGGCAGGCTTAAAATATATCAAGAGCGTTCAAATATCAAAAGAAAAATAATTTGTCTGCTATTGAGATTTATAAAGGTTTTGTATAGAGCTTCATAGTCGAAATTCTTAAGTGATAATCTGTTTCGACCAATATTTATTGCCATCCTCAAACACATTAATCTCAGTAGTGGTTTTAATTTAATTTACTTGAATTTTCGTAAATTTTGTATTCAATCTGAGACTGTAAATCACTGAATATCGCATTATCTGGATTGAAAAATATATTCAAAGGCCGATGGTATCCCACTTTGTATCAAGGAAAGTGCTTTGAATGTCATTTACGACACTAATAATTTATTATTCATTCATTTTATTTTCACCTATTTCATATTTAAGTTTTGATCTTCGGTCTGGAAATTTTCTCAATACTCAATAGTTTATTGCATTCAAAGCAATTGTTTTCAATGTGTGATGACTTGAATGAAAAAAATAGCCAGTTATACAGAAAATAGGTGACTACGAGCCATGTAAGCAGGCTCAAAGTTACACACCGAGCTACGGAGAGGCTATTCTAGAGTAATGCTATGTATAAAGATAGCGTAGAGCAATCTTCTTTCCAAATTTCATGCAAATCCGTTAAGCCGTTTCAACGTGAAGGAGCAACAAACATATCAACGACAACAAACTTTAACCTTTATAATATTAGTGCTATTGAATGAACATAACCATTATTATTGTCTCCAATGGTATTTTACACATTCTGACGCCCATAATTACAATCGCTATCATCCACATCTACAATCGAATCGCACACTAACGACCGATCCAATTGCACCTGAAGTCACGAACCGACCTGATTACTGTCGTAAACAATTGGCAAACCGTATTTGAATTGGTAATTGAGGCTGTCGCTGAATAATTCATACACAGCTTAAGAATAATCTTACGTATTACATAAAATAAAATAATAAATAAAAAGTAATCTGGACACACATGTTGCAAATTAAAGTAAATTCCAATTAACCACTTCCGTTGCTAACAAAAAGAACGTATGATCTTGAAACGCCTGAACAGATCTTCATAAATTGTAGCTAAGGACTAGTGATGTTCCGGATCGTTAAAAAAGTACGGACCCTTACGGATACGGTCAAGATCTGCGGATACGGATACGGATCTGTATTTTCTTACCTAATCGATGTGAATATTGTATATTAAGTGCTATAATTTTCTATAGTATTGATCTCATTATAAAGATAGGATAGGTAGTTGATTAAGTACCTTTGAGTTATGTACTATAATTATTGGTATGGTAACTCACTACGATAATTTTTTGCAATATAATTGAGCCAACTATTTATTTTTAAGATATAAAAAAGTCTTAGAAATGAATTTAAATTTTTAGTTTGTTTTTAGTTCGTTCTTTTTCATTCTACCTAATCACCTAGGTATGCATTTCAACATATCAATTGTAAATTAATGGGGTAAAAGATCCGCATTAGAAGTAACGGATTTGGATACGGATCTTTCTTCTCCCTCGTATTTTCGTGGATACGGATACGGATTCGGTCAACAATTAAAAAGCTTACGAATTAAAAGATTTATTCTGTACGAATACCTATTTTAAAAACATGGTCCACAGTCAAAAAAGCAAATGCAGTAATTAGAGCCTATTTCTGTCCGCTCTTATAAGTAAGTAAACACTTTCATGTATCTACCAACATATTGTACTGTCGCAGGTACCTATGTATACATATGTATATATGAAATACATATATGTCCGTCCAATGTAGAGTTCAGACTACCTGACCGAATTTAATTTCGCGTCACATGTAATGTCCTAAAAATCAGGAGCGAGACAACACAAGATCACATAGTACTAGCAGTCACCCATCTGAGGTGAAGTGCAGCGTACGTTACTCGGGTTGAGTAACGTACGCTGCACTTCACCTCAGATGCAGTTAATCGACGAAGATTACAAAAAAAACCCGATACGATTTCCTAGTACAGGTTATGAATAAAAATGTATTCAATAAATTCATTTTGATAAAAATAGAATTGAACAATATAGATCTCTCTTCATTCCACTTACAAATAAAAAAACGTAATAAGAACCGAACGAAGATATGATAAATTTTCTGGAATTTAGAATTTGTTCGCAGTTCCCGAGTTTTAATAAAACCTTTTTATCACATTTTTCATGCTCGTAATTTCGAGATACTTCGACTTAACCTTTTCATTATTTAAGAAATGTGACCGGTTTCAGAAAAGCAAATTTTAATATCGATATCTTTTAAGCTTCTTTACTAGGTTGCGTATGTTTTATTTCGTTTTTTATATGTACTTTGTATATGTAGCGTTTGACCTTATTTTAAAAAATCAAACAAAAGTGGATATGGGAAAGAGAATTTATGCGTGTATGTAATGTGTATGAGTTCGTTAACTCTACACAACTTCTTATTCTTCTCGACCTTATCCCACTCTAGGTGGGGTTGGCACAACATTTTATTCTCTTCCATTCTCTTGTATCATTAGTCACCTCGGTGCTCACACCTTTCATAATCATATAATTGTTCACACAGTCCATCTATGCCTTTTTCGGCATTCTTCTACCTCTATATCCATCCACATTCATGTTAAGTACTCTGTTCGTTTATTCCTCCTCATGACATGCACATAACAAGCCAATCTATTCCCTTTCAACTTATCATTCAACGGTTCTACTTTCAAGCTTCCTCTGATGTACTTATTTCTTATATTATCCATTCTTGTCAAACTACACATCCATCTCAATGAAAATTCATCTCTTTCCCATCTCCGCCACGTGCAAAGTGCACTCTTTCATCTTCCTCTTTTCCTCCCCAACATTCAGATCTATACATTAAGACAGGTCTCACTATAACAAATACAAATTTCTTTATTCACGGAAAAATTAAAACAAAATACACATTGAAAACCCTGCCTGCTGCTTTAGTATACACTGTGTTGCAGCAGACAGTGTCTTCCCCAAAATAGGCATAGTACATGAATCATTTTAAAATAATAATACTACAGTACGTACCTACATTAAAACAATTTAATACAATCTTAACCTATATGAATACAATGATCTAAATACCAAGAAAACGAAAGAGAAAAAAAAAGTCAAATTCAATTTAGATGTACCTAAATAACGAGTGTTGTGTTAAATGTGTTCAAACTAATTGGTTGTGTATATTATTATGTCTATGGATGTATATTAAAATTTGGAATGAGTGTGAAGAATGATAATGGAATGTTCAGTAAGCTACCAAGTGAAGTAAAGACAAGTAAAAGTATATACATATTATGCACTCAAGAACAAACTTAAATTACACATCGCAACTATATGCATAGATAGGGCCGGTTGGCGCAGTTGGCAGCACTCTGCCCTCTGAGCCGCTGGTCCCGGGTTCGCTTCCCGGACAGGTCAAACATTTGTGTGTATGAACATGTCTGTTTGACCTGTGTCTGGGTGTGTATATGTATATAAGTATATATATAAGTATGTATTTAAGTATTTATACCAGTCATCAGGTTACCATAGTACAGGCTCTGCCTAGTTTGGGACCTGAAGACCTTGTGTGAATGTTGTCCCATAATATTATTATTTATTATTTAACTAGCGCCAAAGACCAATAAATTGTGCTAATTTTGTAAATGGTGTATGGTATGGCTACAAAAGCTTCCGCAGCCTACATTTTTAAAATGTGGCTAGTAAATATACTCGAAATAATTTTAATGGTCAATGCCAACATTCATATTACCCACCGGAAAGGGACGATATATTAAACTTAATGTAGCATGCGGCGATATTCAAATTAATATTAAATAGCATTGATAACTGAAGTGGAACATTTGAAGCATCTTTGTCATCTAAATAATGATCTACTTAGTACTAAGCCGAGGGCAGACAAATCCGTTTGAAGCAGTCTAATGGGGCTTTGAAGGATATTTTAACTTAATTAATAAGGTGCTATAAAACTCAACGGCAGTGCTTTAAAATACCATTAGGCCTAATTGGAATAAATTATTGGGAGGTAAGTAATGGGATCATTAAAATCTCACGCGTTTTGAGGATTATAATTTTAATTAAATAATCCACCTCAGAGGATCTATGTATATAGTAACTATGACCAGTTATGTGTTCATATCATATAATGTGATCGTGAAAAGTGACCTTACAATTGACATCTTATTTGATTTTACTTTTTTCTTTCCGCCTCCAAAGCTCTTTTAAAAAAAATCTTACATTTAATGTTTTTATTTATATTTAGATGCTCGCATTATTGCGTGAGTTTTTTTCGAAGTTTTAACAATAATGGCCCTCTTTACCGAGTATTGAGTGTTTTACTGTTAGACTTATATAGGAGAGACCTATCAGTAACACAGAGCTATCCTAGTAAGCTGCTAAGGGCAGAATTCACCAAAATTTAAAACGTCCGATTATCAATTATTAACCGTTGGTTAACTGTATGGTAAAAACTGTTTGACCTTCGCTTAAATTCATAATCGGACGTTTTAAATTTTGGTGAATACCGGCCTAAGTGCTAAAATATTTTGTTTTATCATGTGGTAATAGTTATAATGTGTCGGTTGTTTAAATCTTTTACATATAATTGCTACCATTTCTGTTACGGTCTTAAAATTCTATTGAAACTCTGTACTCTTTTGAGATTTATTATAAACTTAGTTTTGTTAAAAAACAAATAAATTAATATCGTCTGCCCTGTTGATGACATAATAGAATGTGTATGATCAGCCCAATATATCCCCACTGCTGAAACGAGCCTTGTTCACAAAAATGACTGCCGGTCCACCACGCTGGCCAATGTGGGTTGGCGGGTAGGCTGGTGGCCAGGCCAATGTTAAAGTTTCCAGGTTACCCAAGACACCTGACAATGTCTAATGACTGTTATCCTAAGACAACATCTGGGACCGACAGCTTAACGTGCCCCCTGAGCACGGAAGCGCCCCATTAAAATGCTACTAGTGGTTACCCATCCAAGGTATGACAGAGCAGTACTATCCTGAATCCGGTTAATCGGATAAGATCGTACGGCTAAATTTCGCTGCGATCGCTTTATATGATGCCATAATAATAGCTTTACATAATTATGTGTATATTTTGACATTCAGCAATTATAAGCAATCACAATAGCTCAATATGAGCGGTGGCTCTTATATTATCTTATTGTGTTTTCTATAAATGGGTCACTTGTTTATTTTATTTCTAAACGCGACGATTTAAGGCTTACTTTAATATGTTGAACCTAAAATGAATTGTAAAATGATGCTGTTTTCAGTGAATCAGTCAATTTATATTATACAAATAGGAATTTTAAATTACATAGTGATCATTGTGAAATTCGTTTGTAATGGAGGTTTCTGGTGCAACCTAAATAGATCAATAAAACAACGTTACCTGCAGGCAATTTAAATGGGTGAGCGATTATTGCCCTTGCGACTGAGCAGTTCCATACCACTTGAATGCATTGAACCCTTCGCTTGCTCTGGTTTCAATCCAAGCACTCACGCCAAAAATTAACTGTACGTACACATAAAGCAACTAAGTATTGTTGACTGTACATCGAGTTTTTTATTTTTTAATATTCCACACAAGGTCTTCAGGTCCCAAACTAGGCAGAGCCTGTACTATGGTAACCTGATGACTTGATTTGCTATAATTTTTGATGAGCTTATAAACAAATATGTATCTATTTAACTTCTCCAAATCCAACATAATTACCTTAAGGTCTCAGTTATTCGTTGTAAAATGAATATTATAAAAAAGTTATAAAAGTTTTGGGCTCGTCCGGGATTTGAACCCGGGACCTCTCGCACCCTAAGCGAAAATCATACCCCTAGACCAACGAGCCGATTGAATGTACGTTCATTTTTGTATATCTGCTTGACTTTATTACCTTTCACTAAAGACTGGTATTAATGTCTTCATACTCGTCGTATAAGACTTACGTAAAATTGCCTACGTCATATGACATCATGATAAAATGCATGACTTCCGTTCGGGATTGTAATGCAGAGCGATAATAAAAAAACTATAGCACCTAAAATTGACCGGAAGTCTGAGAAAATCCTTCACATCCGGTCAATAATCTGTTACTGTAACATTACAAGCATCATCATCATCTAAGTCATAGGATGTCCACAACTGGAAATATGCCTTCCCCATCGATTTCCAGAAGGAACGGATGGAAGATGCCTGTATCCAGCCCTTACCTGCGATAGTCAGGTCCTATGTCCAGAAGCATATTATTATGATAATAAAATTAATGTTGTTCATATTTACACGATATTCATTCATTTTCATGCAGATTACGTGTGATATTTTGCAATTGTTACACGTGGTTATAAGCCTCATATTATATTATACATGTATACATTTTATCAATAATTATCTAACTATCAGTGTATTTTATAGCATCTTAAGTACTCTTCTTATCATCTTAAAACTTTATCAATTTATCTATTAACGATACTTAGATACAAGATCAGTACGCAGCGGTTTTATTTAGCTAAATATTAAATACTCAGAACCCTGAGATAATAAAGAACTTATTCAAAAAACTCTGGAGCAAAATCATGCCAGCTCAATAGGGTATAGCGTTATCGTTGCCGATCTACTGAATATTTTTTATTGCCTACTCCTTCAGCAATCAAACAAGCCAAAGACTTATATATACCTTATATATATCTTATATATATTTTTGGACGTATCACCCCCGTAGACTACGGTTTTCCCGCTACCTGAACTATTCCACAGAAAGCATACCTTTTTCTATGTGTTCTATGTCTTTTATCCAAATTTCATCCAATTCCGTTGAGCCGTGTCAGCGTGAAGAAGTAACAAACATACAAACGACAGACAAACTTTCATTATAATATTAGTGTGAAGTGTGATTTAACGTTTGACCGCTTGATGGACAGTGATGATGTGGTGGAAGGTGAAATTAAGCTAAACCTAAAATACAAACTACCTGAATACGTCTTATATATATTATGGTGACAGTATTTTAAGCTAGCTAGGCTGGAAGTGCCCTACCACAATGCAAAAATCACATGATGGAAAGTGGTAACCGCTGCCATAAATCTGTAAATGCCTCCCGCGACGAAGGGAATCCTAGTGCGGGGGTATGAGTGTGACAAAAGACCGGTCTACGATGGCACACATATTCCAACCTAGTTGCAGTTGGCACAGCGTACCCAGAATAATAGTAGTATTGTCGATTACAATGCGTTCAACAACAAAAAAACAGTAATAAGGTCATGGCTCGCATCGACTAGACGATCTTGATAACTTTGATAAAATCGATAATCAATAAATAAATAATAAATAAGAGAGTATACAAAAACATTTTTTAATTAATTAAAACTGTATCAAAATAAATGTTTGCATACTTTTAATGAGGGCGAGCGACTTGTGTTGTACCAGATGAAGCATTAAATTGCTTTTGTTTTGTATAAAAACAAAAAGATTTGGGCTCGTCCGGGATTTGAACCCGGGACCTCTCGCACCCTAAGCGAAAATCATACCCCTAGACCAACGAGCCGGCGCTTATATTGATAATAATCTGAGTAAGTTACTTCAAATGCGTTGGTGAAATCTGACCTAGATTCTTTATGCGCAATATCTGACATTCGAAACTCGTTTCGCGAAACATCCGAGTCAGAAGTAGCCACGCGTTTGTAGTTGATGGTATGTGATTGACCGTAAAATCACCGCCAGCAAAATATTTTTAGGAATGAAATGATTTTTAAAAATCAAACAAGCGTATAAATCGTCGTGAAGTAAAACAACGATATTATATTTATTATTAGTTAACCTACAAATATAGAATATGCAGAAAATAGACAAAATTATTCAGGTTGACAGTTCGAAGTTACGATTAATTACATTTTGAATATAAGTAATGTTATCAAAGAACAAACCTTCATCTAATTTGTTATAGCAGTTTCCCAGATACCATGATTTAAAAAAATATCGAATTATTGTTATATTATTTTAAAATGTAATAAATGAAAATACTTATTTAAGTAATAGTTTTAGATATCACTATTGTACTCACACTTTACATAAAAGTAATCGAAAAATTAAGAGATTAATTCTAGAGCATCTAATGTTGCTTTGATATCGAATATATCGATTAATTTGATATCGACACTAGAACAAAAATAAAAAATGGCATCATTCGGCATATTTATTGATATTTAAACGGATGAGGTGTAACAATTAACCGATATTTATTTATTGCATAACAGGTGAAACTTTCGGCATTATTACGTAGGTTGAAATAACTTCATCTATATAATTTACTAAAACAACTTAATGGACCAGTATACTTTTTGGCAATATCCAAAATCATAATTTGCAAGATAACAGAGAGGTAACACAGTCTTAAAAAAAGAGTAGCAAAGTATGTCTCCATAAGTATAACAGATATTCATAGACGACGGTGATGTCTTACCATCAGGCGGCCCGCCTGCTTCTTTGTCCACAGCACAGAATGCGCTGTGGACATTATTTTGCATGTTCAACTTCCTTTGGCGTCTGCACTATAATAACGCGAGTTAAAAAAGCTGGGCAGAAAATTACTTACTATTGACAGAGACACAAGCAGAGATACCGTCGAAGCTACCCATGACGAAAATTTATGAAACAACATATGGATCTTGTTTTGTTAACAACTAATCACACGGCTCGTTGGTCTAGGGGTATGATTTTCGCTTAGGGTGCGAGAGGTCCCGGGTTCAAATCCCGGACGAGCCCAGACTTTTTACACATTTTTTAACAAGCAAAAGGCTTTTGAAGGTGTGTAAAGCTTAATTGGATGACGCTCGTCCTCGCTTCCACCCTGTTGAAAGCTAATAGAACCATCGTTTTATGATTGTTTCCATTCGTTGAGCTTGTTTCGTATTTGGAGTTTTATTTCTGCGAGATAACAAACTCTGTTGACCTGGAAAAATGTCGGTGAGTTTGATTCAGTTATTTGTGTTTAGGGTACAAATATAAAGATTAAATATAACTTATTGTAAAAGCCAATGTTTCACGATGATATCAGCCATATTACTGGTCATAAATCTTGCCATTCTTCTGGACAAAGACCGGTTGGAAGCAGACTGCATGTAAATTTGTCCTAAAACCTTCTTCCCGTCGTCTATCTTCGATAGACGTCTTGAGCTGCACTTGCCAGAATTTCATCAGTTGTGACATATTATAATCCTAGTCAACGGTTTCAATGTATAGATAATATACTAGATTGACAAAATTATTATCAACCTATGGGTATGGGTACACCATGCGTATCAATTCTTCTAAACACATTGCTTAAAGGTTGTTAACGAATCGTCGTTTTTAACCGACTTAAAAAAATGAGGTTACTCAATTCGACCGTATATGTTTTTATTTTTATTTTATTATGTGTGTTCGCGGATAACTTCGTTGTTTAGAAACCGATTTTGATGATTTGATAGTGTATACTTTCGTGGTGGTCCATTTAAATTTCATCAAAATCGAATAAGCGTTTTTTAAGTTACACTCCAATAATTAAAAAGTGCTTCACCTACCTCGACGATATTATAGTTGCGGTTGAATACATCGGAGAACATACACAATGACAATTGATCCCGTGAGTATAGCAAAAATCACTGAAAAGGGTGAAAAAAAATTTTTACCAAAAAATGGAACCGACTTCAACACTACACTCATAAGTGTGAAATAACTTGTCGAACTTGTCGAACTATCATGGTACCGACTTCAACAAGTTATTGCTAGTTCTGCTATTCTACGTAGAGTACCTATATAATATAATAATGACTACACCGATCTAATTGCTCCCGTAATCCCGTAATTACCTTCAAATCAATCGAGATGCAATTTCAATTTCTTTCTTTCTTTCTTTCAATTGTTATTTTAGCGGAATGTCAAGTTTATTGAATTTTACATTTATGAAATGTTTGTTAATAAATAACAGAAATGGCACCCTGGAGTTCTGTGTGTTACACGTAATTCGACTGGTCTGCTCTGTAAGTGTAGTGTAGTGTCTGTGTAAGTGTATTACCTTATATTTATTTATATGAGTTCAACGACCAAGCCATTTAGTGATATAACTGAGCTTATTTATAAGAAAGGAATTATATAACTATAACTATAACTGACGTAACAAATAATATAAATGTGCCCCGCCCACTGCCATTTCTACTTGCTAATACGCTGGTCTATGTCAGTGACTTTCGTTTTTCTGTGGACTTCATCATTTCTGATTCAACCTCAGAAAGCAACCCTGATCCTAGCTGTTCCCATAAGTCATCGTACGACTTTCAGCCTGCTGTTATTAGAGCCATAGAACGAGTTTTTGTTTTTTTGGGATAAGATGACGGAAGAAGCAAAAGACCTACAGGATGTTAAGCGGTAACGTCTGCTTATAGACAGATACAATTCGCAAAGTACTGCAAGCGCCCGTCACCCTGAGACATATGTTAGTAAGTCTGGTGTGCCTGTAATTTCATCTAGAAACCTTACGCTTTAAACCGGAACTCAGTAATATTAGCAAAGCCTAATTGATTTCCTTAATTTTCGTCCTTGTGAGAAAGCATTAGCACAGACGCGAGACAGAAACACTGCGAGTTGATTAATGCTCGAACACTATCTGATTGCTGTACATCATAGTTAACAAACATTTACCGTAAAATAACACGCACATTCTGAAATATTAATGTCTAACTTGGAATTGAAAACCAACATTTTGTAAATAAACAACCAAATATACCAAAACGGTACGTATAAGTACTCGCTACCTCGCACGCTCGTTACCGCAAACACACAAATTAAAACTATAAATAAAAGCAGAAACACAAACTAGAGCAAGGTTTACTTAGATTTATTGTTTTTACATTATAAACTAGCTGCAAGCTGCGGTTTTACTCGTAGAGAAAGATATTCCAATCACTTAAAAATTTTGTACACAGGTATTCTCAAACAATCACACAGGAACTGTGAGTTTTTGAAATACTCATACATTCAATCCCAAATGTTTTCGCCTGACTCGATTTTACCTAGGGCCCCAATGATCATAAGCAATAACACTGACCAAGGGGAGCCACGGTAACCGACATAATTAATACACTTTATGTGTTTTTCTGAAACGTGATCTCTGACTATGGGCCTTCTGAACAGGCTCAGAGTCGCACAACGAGCTATGGAGAGGGCTATGCTCGGGGTTTCTCTACGTGATCGAATCAGAAATGAGGAGATCCGTAGAAGAACGAAAGTCACTATATAGCCCAGCGGATTAGCAAGTTGAAGTGGCAGTGGGCAGGGCATATAGTTCGAAGAACCGATGGCTGTTGGGGCCGAAAGGTTCTCGAATGGAGACCACGGACTGGCAAGTGCAGCATAGGACGGCCACCGACCAGGTGGACAGACGACCTGACTAAGATCGCAGGCAAGGGCTGGATGCGGGCCACTTCCAACCGGTCCTTGTGGAAATCAATGGGGGAGGTCTATGTCCAGCAGTGGACGTCCTATGGCTGAGATGATGATGATGATGATGTATTTTTCTAGCGTATCAGAAATCTTAGTGCAAAATGTTATCCAAATCCATTTAGTCGTTTTAGCACTGAGTGGTCACACATGTACTAAAACACACCTTCAATCGTTGCTATTACAGATTTATTAGATTATTACTTTTAGCTACTAAATGCTGCTGTGCCTTGCGATTTCACCCGCGAGAGCTTTACCGTTCTCTGAGCAATCCTACAGGAGCCATATATTTTACGGAATTAAAATATCCATTTACACATGTGAATTCCGGGCTATATTTTTATCTCTGTGCTAAATTAAATTTAGATCCATTCATCCATTCTAGCGTAATACAGTTAAATTATTTAGATATACCACATCGCGTTAAAAATGGGCGGTGGGGTAGGAGGATGGCAAGCCTTAAAATTATTTTTCGATAAGCAACTGACATATTATGCAAGCTCGTATAATAGAAAAACAAAAAAACTTTTTAATATTAGCACTTTGTTTCGCAACTACGGTGACTAAATTTTATGTCACATTGTAAAGTTTATTTTAGGGGCCATTTTTCACTATTTTAGTGGGTTTTCGTGTAGCCTAGAGTGATAAATGAATACCAGCATTTTATAGACACTGAAAAATTTTGCTTTTTTAGTTTGAAATCGTGTTGAGGCTTAAAAAAATACAAAACAAACATGCTTATAATATTAGCTATCCGTAAATAATGATCAATATCATTATAATCATCATCAGTGATGTTTTGTCAGTTATTGTGCTTATGTTTTGGTCAAAAAGTGGTTAAATATTGAAAAAAAATCAAACGTATTTTCTCAATTGCTGCCCTATAATAATAGTGGTAGCGACATGACAGCGATGTTGAAACTTTAGTCTAAAATTGCAATTAGAGTGACCTCTTGACTTGGCACATCTGACACTGACACATAGTCCAGTAGAAGAGGTCATAAAATTGTAACATATTTAATCGCTATAAGCAATAGATATTCATATACACAAAGTGGCAAACATGACTAATAACTTTGTCTATATTAATGTACTCTTTCTTCTTTCTTTTTTCTGCTAGCTTATTGGAAAACTACAGTAACATATTTTATGCGTTATTAAAACTGACGTGGTTTTGACACATTATAAATGTATAAAACACGGGAGTTACTCACGTAATAAGTCAAAGGGTTCCGACTATAGTTTCAACCACATTCGGTGGTCTTTTTCAAGGAGAATACGGGGCGCTCGCGGACGCGGTCGCGATACGCCCCGTATTCTCCTTGAAAAAGACCACCGAATGTGGTTGAAACTATAGTCGGAACCCTCTGACTTATTACGTGAGTGACTCCCGTGTTTTATTCATTTATAATATTTTATGCGGTTATTGTTCATGTATTTTTTGTCCATGAGGTTCATTTAAATGTAGATATATAATATCCTACTAAAAAGTTATTACGGCTAGTACGTTACATACGATTCTGAGTAGTTTCAATTGTGCGAAACTGGACAGAACGCTATTATACTTTCACTATACATTATATGAGCTAGAATAATAAACAAACGGTCGAACCAAGTTCACTTTCTCCCAATCGGAGACCTGTTATTGGGTTTTTAGAAATAAAGTTTAAAGTATTAGCTCTTTAAAATCTCGCAATTTAGAACTTTATGGGTAAGGTATGTGCTAAAACTACTAACGTACCTTACGAGGTTACGTTTCGTACAGCTTGATAATGTGTCTACCTCAAGCTGTACGAAGGGTAGCCTCCTCGCCTTTAACTCAGTATTCTACAAGAGTACAAAACTGCAATAGCTAGCGGAACGTTGGTATCACGCGCGTGCTGCCGTGTGCACCTGGCTACTTGTTATCGAACGTGTTAGCAATTTTGTTAACACGTCGTTTTCGTTACAGTGTAGCACTCGCTGTGAAGTCGTACCACCTATTCCTAATTATTTGTTAGAAACTGCTGCACTAAAAACTGTAATCTTTTATTCATATCCAAACTGCCCAAATAATTATATGATATAATGATTATAGGGTTTACCAAAACGGTTGAATTTTCATCATTCACCTTTTTGATAAGTATTGTTATAAAAGCTCAATGTTATATTTTTTGCGATTGAATTAATGTTTTAATTACCTAGTCTACTCGCGCGCATTTAGATATCGACGATTTATTTTGACTAACTTCGATGTTTCGACCATACTGCATGGTTCATGGTCATGAAACGGCTAGAATATAGGATGTTTTAATCTTCAAAGTGATTACAAGATACCCACAATATCCTATTTTTCAATATTTTTTCTACCGCCAGACAGTAGTCTGCCTGTGCCAGTACTTCATCGGGCGAACTCTTACATAGAATGCTACTGCTCTTCTTATGTAAGTGACGTTGTTTTATAATGATAATAAAGCCTTAAACCTAAACCAATCTTTCTGTATATACGTACTGCTTATAACATACTTCGCATTTTGGTTGTGAGGAGTCTCTTACTTTAACATTTATCGCCTTTGCTTATAAAAAAATATCTACCAATGTATCGTGTGATTTCATGTTTTTTCTTCAATTTGCTTGATGTTGACATTTTGTAGAGGTATTATTACAGATGCAATGGGAGAGAAACATATATAAAATTATTTCAATCAAATATATATATTCATTATTGACTCTGATTATTATTCTATAAACTAACGATAAGTGTAAATGGTGACTGCTGTACTTATTGTAATAAATAAATAAACTATTTCAGCCGCAAAAATACCTAAGAGTCATTTCTGCGTATGCCATATGTCACGTTTCACGTATTTGCTTACTTAAGTAAAAACATGGAAGCGCTGACAGATGAAAAGCCAAATGAAGACAAATCACATTTTGCCTACTCGGTGTTCTACATTTTGTGTACATACTTTGTAAATTAAAACACATTATGTTTGTTTGTTAACACATTAATGTACACTATAATTAATTATATATATAATATGTAATTTAATTAGTATGTTTTTCGCAAGTTATTATCCTTACCTTAACCTACATATTTTAAATATTGTTTCACCAGAAAGCTACATTATTCCTGAGCAACATTACTTGTAAATCATTCGTTTTTTTTGATTCCGAGAAAAACGGTCTTATGGAAAACGGTCTTATGCGGCGATTTATTGGCTTACGCTGACTGAAAGGTTTGCTATGGGTAATGTATTTTCCTTCAGTAGTTCTTTATAAAAGTAATATTATACTAATAAGAGTTGACTCATTAGTATTATAAAATGGATATTTACCGTGTTTAATGTTTTCAACCGACTTCAAAACAAGAAGGAGGCTCTCAATGCGACCCGTATGTTTTTTTTAATGTTTGTCATCGCAGAACTTTTGACTGGGTGTGACGATTTTGATAATTCTTTTTTTATTTGAAAGATGGTGCTTCCCGTGTGGTTCTATTTATATGATATTATATAATATATATATTTATATAATATATATTATGATGATGATACCTATGGTTATAATTATACGTATTTATAAGTCCCATTTCATCAAAATGCTGCGGTCAAGCTGTTTTTGAGTTACACTCCAATAACTGAAAAGTGTTACATCTTCATTGATGACATTATAATAGCGGGTAAAGAAATCGGTGAACATACACAATGACAATTGATCCCGTGAGTACCAAAGATCACTGAGAAGGAGGAATAAGATTTTTTGACGTGATAACGTTTTATAAATTGATGGATACCAGCAACACTCATGAAAAATAGTAAAGTTCCGCGTAACGTTCCACCTGAGTTTTGTATTACATAAAATAATCAAAGTCAAAGTCAAAGTCGAAGTCGAAGTCGAAGTCAAAGTCATAAATGATTATGACGTTATCACGTAAATCTATCGTCCGTAAACCGACTTTACAGACAACCAATTTTTTTTTTACTAATAAATGGAACCGACTTCAACACTCAAAAGTGTGAAATAACTTGTCGAATTCAGTACCATAAGCACAATATTTTGATAATAGTTACTGTTCAACTATCATGGTAACGCCTTCGACAAATTGTTTCACACTTTTGAGTGTTGAAGTTAGTTCCATTTTTTGTTTAAAGTTTTTTTTTATCTTTTGGATCATGACACAATGATCATGAGTAAACTCAAGTAAACTAAAGAGTAGTTTACTGGTGACCATGGCAACAGGAAATATCGAAAGCCAGTAGCATCAACGATACACGGTACATATAATATACCGTTTCCAAATCTTACCTTAGTTACCGTGGCAGTAATTAAAACGGCCGGTATAAGAAATTACCAAGATCAAATACTTATTCAATATTTGTAGATATGCCTGTTAGTAGTTAGGCTATAATTCAAGAATAGCTGAATATACACAGTTGGATATGTTTCCACACATGTTTTTCATATCATAAAGATTTCCAGGCAGGCTATATTTTATTTCAAAAGAATAAGAATAAGAATAATGCTTTACAGATCCAGTGTTTTACCACTTGGTGGTATGATAAAGATATGGTCGAAGATATATTATGTGGTGGTAACGGTCCTGGCTCTCAAGGACCGTTGCCTGAATATACTAGGTATGTGTTTAAGGACCGTTGTTCAAATTTCAGGATGCTAGTTAGTCAGGTAGGTACTCGAAAGTACCATACCACCATTCTGGGAATTCGACAGCGGTGTTATCATTATTTTTCATCTCAAGGTGTAGGTGGGGATTGAACCACTACAGTCAGTTTGGCAGCCGACGCTCTAACCGCTAGGCCGGTCTTAATAAGCCAATATAATGTACAATAATATATATAGTTATATAGTGGTCACGCGTGTGAAGCCACGGGCGAATCAACTATAGTTGACAATATAGGCAATACAAATTATCTTTATTTAACCAACAAATGATAAATAGCTATGATAATATTATTTAATTATTATGCCATGATAACTCAGAAAGTATAAAAAGCAGCGAAATAATATTGAAGTACCCACTTTAAATGCAAAGTGCGAAAAGCAATTTGATTTTTTTATTTGCACACTTCCACTCTGTTTAATTTGCCATCGATGCGAGCGTTCTATCGCTGTTCGCAGAGCAGTGAGAGATAGAGAAAACATTTATTATAAAAAAATTACAAATGTATGTTTTTTTGTATATGTTTTGCCGACTTCGAAGTAATTATGTAGTCAAAAAACTATATAACAAACCTTCACTACTTACAAGTGCAATTTGAACTGAAGGAGAGTTTAGTTCCTAAGTTTATGATGTCACGTTGGTTGAAATGATTATCAATTCAATTGAAACGTTTATTGCGATTCAATTTTAGAGTATTTGTATGTTTACTACGTAGAAGATTTGATCCTTAGACTATATTTGTTTATGGAAATTAGCTCTTTCGTGATAGATTCTAATGGGAATGGAGAAATTAAAAAAAATTGGAGAATATTCCCCCAAAACTTTTGTTATCTAGAATGACAATTTATCGTTATTATTTTGAAGCTCAGGAGAGCATATTATACACATGAATAAAGTTAATGATATGACCCACAGGTATCTATTGCTTAACATAATTTGAAAACTCTATTACTAGCTTCACTTACTACTTAATTGGTTAAATAGCTAAAGTTTAAGGTAAAATGGATAACACAATTGAATAGGCGATATAATATTAATTTATTTTCCATTCGATATCACCCATTTAAATGAACTTAAAAAGAAAAATATAACAAAGTGAAAAGCAGAGACATCAGTTAAAGTACTACCCAACCTTTCATAAAATAATTATGCTGGGTTGAAGATGATTCATCGCGCAACATTGAAAATGTTTTTATAATGTACGGTTGCATTACTGTTTTATACCTTGTTTTATATAATTTTGTCAATTTATTCCTATGACGATTATTGTTAAGAAACATCGTTAGATACTATTTCTTCTATTTTAATTAAAATACATATTGTACATGCGACAGTTTGTTTCGTTGATTTACACTACTCTACAGTGATATTTTACTAAACCACACAGCAGGTGGCGCAGCGATCGTAAATCTAAACTTACAGATAATCTAATACGGGACTAAAATATGCAACCTTCGACGAACACTATTTCGCAACGTTTTTACTGTTCGATATTTTGCTCGGCTAAGTTAAGACTTCTCAATTTAGGTATATCGAACGTGGGTGACTTTTAAATGAGACATAGATGCCTTATACGTACACTTGATGGTCAATGACGATGTGACTGAAATTCTCGCATTCGTTGGACTCTTGAAACTACAGTTTAATAGTAGTCCCTGTAGACTGTTATTAAAGGTGACAAATGACAAAAGGACGGTTTTCTAGTACCACGTTTTTCCTCATCTTTGTAGATATTTGCTAAATGGACAATTTTGAGTCTTTTCTTTGTTAAAAGTCCTACATCTCTAATAAACCTAATAAAAATACCAGTTATGAGTGAAGTTTAATTCTGATTGAACAAAATTTGAATTTATTGGCTTACTAGTAGCGCCCTGCGATTTCACCCGCGTGGATTACGGTTTTCCCGCTACCTCAATTATCCCCCGAGAACGAATTGTTTTCCGGGATAAAAGTAGCCTATGTTAATCCAGGGTTTAAACTTACTCCGTATCAAATTTCATCGAAATCGGTGAAGCTGTTTGAGCGTGAAGAAGTAACAAACATACACACATACAACCTTGCACACAAACAGTCGCATTTATAATATTAGTAGGATTCATTAGTGAAAAAAATATTTTCAGGTGACCATGTTTTTCAGTTATCTAAAATTCTCGTGGTAACGACAACAAATACGCCGCGCTTGAACTGTGTCTGACACTAAAATATAGCTTAGTAAAAAGTCTAAGAATGAGCTAAGTTTTTTATTTTAAACTCTGGTCATCTGTAACGTACATATTTGTAACATTTTTAATCAACACGCATCAACATCGCAGCCTCTATAGGCTCCCGGGTACTTACAGGCAGAGAGATGTTTATTAATTGTAATATAATGTCAATATTTAGTAATATAATGTTATATCTTAAACCTTGACTGGCATAGTAACAGACTGAATGACAATAGACCACAACTTTAAAATAAAATGAAACTCGACTGGTCTGCCCGTCAGCAATCGTTACTATTCAAGTACAAATTGTTGGATACATGATACTGGTTACAGCTGAAAGACATCCTCAGACCGACTCAATTTTCACGCATTTCTTTCCTACAAATTGCAACAACAACCAACAAGTAAGCGGCACAACTTCTCCATTCCTCAACTTGCCGAACTATTATGGCTACGAAAGTTCCTAACTTCCCCCACAAGTGTTCCTATTAAGCCTTCCATGAGATGACATATGCTTGAGACAAAATTGATTTTGTACTTACGTGAAACTTGAAATATGTTGGGCTTTGTTCACATCAACGACTATTTTGACAGAACAAAAATCCCACTCCCATTAAAATTATATATGTGAAAGTTTGCATTGATGGATGGATGAATGTTTGTTACTCAATCACGCTCAAACGGCAGTACGGATTTGGATGAAATTTGGTAAAGAGATACATTATAGTGTGACAGCACATAGGTTACTTTTTATCCCGGTAAAATGTATGTATAAAACTTAATTCCCGTGGAATAATTGATATAGCCGGAAAACCGTAATACACGCGGGTAAAACCGCGGGGTGCTACTAGCAAAATAAAAGTAATTAGCACTAAAAGTGGTTTTGATAGTCTGACTTCTTGCTTGTTTGACCTCAAGTAAAATTTACGTAGTTTGATTCTTGTCCTATGTAGACATGAACAACTTCAGGAATCATGTTATCAAGTTATATGGAGGCGGGCTCATTAGTAGGGAAACTCGATTAAGACCTTCGAGCCTCTTGCACCTATGTATGTTATATGACTTCGCCATCAGCAGGAAAGAGACAGATAGATATACTTGGAATATAAACATAGTTACCTAAAAAAAAATATGTGAGTTACCGGTTACTTTTTTATATATTTGGTTTTAAAATTCGAACGAAACACAGATGCTCGAAAATTTTGTTTCGATCAAGTGACCATACTGATACCACCATATTTAAGACACCAATTGTCACTTATAATTATCAAATATCATTTTCTGTAATTACATTTGGAAACCTTTTAATAAAGAGGTGTCAAAGTTTCTTCTCGATTTTGTTTACATTTGAATACCTCTATGACAATACACTTTTGAAGTAAAGTTCAAGTTAAGTCTTAAATATTTTTATCAATTTATAATACTGTCAATACCTAAACTGAATATTTTTGAATAATTTATTATAACTTTCTACAAGTTTCAAATTTAAGTGTCAAAGTTCAAATATAATAGAATACATTACATTTTACTTCATAAAATGAGACATTATGCCAACTTACGGGCTACCTAGTTTAGTTACTGTGGATCTTCCATGTTTTTTTTTGTTTCATGCAAATGATTGACATTACCGTAGAATCTAAGCGTAAGTCTTAAGTATTACTAATAATTCATACCTATGTTTACTTTTAATAAACGTACCAATTAAAGAATAAACCATAATTACCAATATTTTTACAAACCAATTTTTACGATTGTAACCCAATTCATGTGAATTCAGCTTTGTCAGTTAAACGCTAGCAGTGACACCCGTTTACACGACACGCGGATTGACGCCGCGCCGCGCCGCTTCGCGCGTAAATTCGCTTCGGATTGGATCTGCATAGTTCGACTGAGTTAGAATGTTTAATCTATTTTTAGGCTCCTATATATCATCGGTCTAATCAGAATTAGTAGGTAACTATAAAATAAGCACAATTTTTTACAAGAGAAACAAAGACCTACTATCTACACTTTGAACATGTACTTATATCAAACTAGCGGAGCCGACAGACGTTGTCCTGCATGCAGTGCCAGGTGGAATTTATATAATATATATATTTTTAATATAAGCCATCCAGGGTGCCACCCAAACGCATACAAAAAATCAGTTAAATCTGTCCATCCGTTTAGGAGGAGTTCAGTGACATACACATGTACACGTACGTTTTTGTAAAGTTTTCTATATTTTAAACTACATAATTTATTTAACATATTATTTTGAATATACGTTACATCGATATACCCTTTCCAGTTCTAGGTTTACCCTCTCCAGCAATTTAGAACAAAGATCAACTATTCAGACTTGGATGGAAGTGGCCCAGACATAGCGTACCTGTGATTATCCCTAACATTAACAATGCTCCCCCTCTATTAGGGCAAACAGGCAACTTCACTCGTTAAACACTATGTAAGGGTACAATACGTTACTTGTTTTAGGGCTTTATACAGCACCAGAGGCTATTTACACGTGTACTCGTAAGTTTATATGATAAACTATAAACACACCCAACTTCTTGGTTAAAGACACTTCAGTTGTGATAATCCTGGGTTAAACTTGGGCTGTTCAACATCCTTCTGTAAGTAGGAAGTAGTAAGTACTCTGTACTCTAGGGTGATTATGCAGTCTAGAATGTTCTAATTTTGGTCGAATTAGTGTAGGCGATCCTTCCTTGCTAACATTTATAGTTTTTTGTGTGAACTAAACTAATGTTTTATGTTCTCAAAGATGTGGCACAGGTGTTCCTCTGAAAAAATAGTCTTCATCATCCAGCCCATCAAATCGGTCCAGCCGCTAGGAGGAGTTCAGTGACATACACAAGTAATTATATAATTATGAAGATTAAATACTATTCTAAACCCGAAAGTAGAACACGACTCAATCATGACAAAACTGCTAAGGAGATCTGGATGAAATTTGGTGCAATGGTAAAGTGATAACAGTGCTTGAAGAGAGAATAATTTGCTTCACAGTCATCAAATTGCGTTTATTTAAACAATGGAACAATGCTCGTACTGTCTGTACAAACTATTATTTCTCTATGTCACAGTTGTACTAGATATCAGACAAGACTGAGTTCAATTGTTTCACGATGATGCGATACGGCTGCAAACAACTGCGATTATGACTTCACGATTGAAAAAAGATAATCATAACCCACACGGGTGAAACCGTAAATAATAACACTAAATATTACATAAAAAGATTGGGCTCGTCCGGGATTTGAACCCGGGACCTCTCGCACCCTAAGCGAAAATCATACCCCTAGACCAACGAGCCGGCTGATATATGATCCAAATTTATCGAATATGTCTGAGATGTAGTATAGCGCCTTTCACTTGAAGCAACTCTCGTCACGTAATAATAATACTGTGCGTAATGGTTACCAACCATTGCATAAGTATTCGGCCTCCAAGTAAACCGGTTGACGCGGATTTTTTTAAGTGACAATCTGTCAATTTCTTTTTAAATACAATAAAATAATGCTATTCCTAGAAATTATCTTAATAAACTATGTTAATCCGTAATTTGTATTTAGCACAGCACACAATTATGGTTTTTTAGAGTCTTTGTCTTTCTTTGAGAGACTAAATTGTACCTATTTTAAATGCATTTCGAACTTTCAACAAGATATTTTTGCAAATTTATTAATGAACTTCTTAATATGATAACACTGTAATTGAAAAACAGTTTAAGACCACAACGAGTTGAAGAACTAAAACGAAAAAATTACCGTATGTACCAAATGTAACTTTTAAAGCAATGATAGCAAGCCCCGCTAGCGAGAGCGCGAGTTCATTGAAACCACAGCATGGTGGTAGACTACTTTCTAGTATCCGCCCGGCTAGCTGTCACCCTAGAGAAAAAAAAGCCGTCACGAAACACATGATGTATCCTGTTAACATTTGAGCTTCAATGCTAGTTGTCTAAAGCACGTATTTTTCTGAATATCAAGTGAGATAATAGTCGTGAAACTAGATCGTTAAAGTATGAAAAACTCGTACAATGGGAGTTTTGCACCTTAGATTTTTTAATTATTTTTGTCCCCGCCGGGGTTCGAATCCGGGGAACAGAAGTCACTGAGACTACTGATCCACGCCTACCGTCTCGAGATCTGGATCATAAGTGACGTTTTCTTCAAATTAAAGAGACATATTGACACCGTAATGTACTAATCTAGAAGTGTATCTATAAAATGATAAAAGCATTTTTTTAAAACGAGCATTTTATTAATGCTTACGGCCAAGACAGCAGGCCATCCATTTCCACTCACGTGCTATTCAGAACTATAGTGCAGAAATACTGCAATTGCAGCAGAAATACAGAAACTCACAATTACGTAAAAATATGGTTTTAAGGTGGGTTGGTCTCATAACGCTGTTAAATAAACGAAGTCTATGTATAACTCATAGAAATTTTATATAAGTTTGCCAGAAATCATTATTTTCAAGAAAATAATAATAATAATAATAATATGGGACAACATTCACCACAAGGTCTTCAGGTCCCAAACTAGGCAGAGCCTGTACTATGGTAACCTGATGACTGATATTATATACTTAAACACATACTTATATATATACTTATTATTTATACATAATAAATGGAGCAAATTATCCGTGTATATGTATACGTGTAGGGAAACTTTAAAACTAGATGCGTTATTATTTTTGTTGTCCTTAAGTGGTCGGCTTTGGATATTTACAGCAAAATCTTTGTTACAGCTTCGTTAATTTATTTCCAACAACACAGCAGCTCTCATAAACAGTTGATCTTGGGCAAATTTTTCGAACTTTTGTCAAGGACGAAGCGATGATAGCTACCGAGCTATCATCGCTCCCACCACCGGGTGGGAGCTTCGGTTGTCAAACTGACGAACACTGGTTTGAGCTTTCGGTGAAGGTAAAACCGTTATCAAATTCCGAGCATCGTAGTAGGGTACTTTTGAGTACCCGCCTGGCTAGCTACCACCATTAAGTTGGGAAAACTGTTCCCAAAAACATAGTGTGTTCAGGCAGCAGTCCTTGAGAGCAAGTAATAAGCATACCTAGGACTAACGTGATAACATCTTTGACCACATGGTCACTGACCATCAAGTCACATAGTGGTCAAACGATAGATTAATAACAATATAAAAAATACCATGTCCTAGATTTGTAACATTGTTGACGATAAATACATAAACTTAAATTGGCATTTACTTACATTCATAATAAAAAGTAAAGAGTGCGTTTTCCTAGGGGATATTGGCACAATTGCGAATTAGCATAAGACGAATTTGTAAGTCTCTAAAACTAAGTTTGTCACCTACTGCATGCTTCACCAGCAATACAAAAAGTAAATGATCGTATAAAACATTAAAAATTTGGGCTCGTCCGGGATTTGAACCCGGGACCTCTCGCACCCTAAGCGAAAATCATACCCCTAGACCAACGAGCCGCTTGTATGGTCGATGTAATATATAAACCACGTTTGTTTTACTGCCATATTGCGATGAATGCATACGTAGTATGCATGATATAAAAATGTCAACTTAATCAATACTGTAATAATAATAAATCAATAGATTCATTTTGAAGGCCGGTACCACGCTGCGCTGATAGTGAGTTAGCACCTAGTAGTTACATACTTATATAAGATAAAATTATTTATTGAACGAAATTCTTGGCACATGGTTGACATAAATCCCATTATGAATTACTAGTAGCGCACCGTGGTTTTACCCGCGAGGATTACGGTTTTCCCGCTACAACAATTATCACACGGCATCTATTTTTTTAGAGATTAAAGTAGTCTATCTGTTATTCCAGGGTCTGGCTTATTTCCATACCAAACTTCATTGAAATCGGTACAACCGATATCATTGAGCATAAGACAGCAACGGAGGTTTTTGAATTATTTGTTTATCCCACGGGAACAGGAATTATTTTCGGGATGAAATAGCCTATATGTTAATCTAGGGACTAAACTATCTTCATACTAAATTTCATCGAAATCGGATCAGTCGTTTCAGTGCCAAGAAGTAACAAACATACAAACTTATAAACTTTGGCCTTTATAATATTAGTAGGATTAAACCTACTATTATAATTAACATGAAAGTTTGTCTCTTAAATGCAAAAACTACTATGTGGATTTTGATGAAACTTTCTGTCCTAGATCATACTTTAATTGACACATTGGTTATTTTTGAAGCTGTTATGATAATTGGTCTAACTAAATAACTATTTGTTTTAAGTAAGTCGGATAATCAATTAATATTTATTGTATTACAAACACATTTACATACTATAACGGCACTGACAAACTTTAAATGAATAAATTAAGACAATAGGCGGCCTTATCGCTTAAAGCGATTTTTACCAGGCAACATGTGAATGAATTCTATAGTAGATCTAAATAGCACGGGATGTTGTGTTAAATAAAATAAGAATTAAAAACTTATGCTAATAATGTCAAATAAACAGTTGAAATACAGATATATATAATAGAATCCTTATTACATAACCTTGGTACATATGTATACATATAAACATAATATACTAAATATAATAATAAATATATGTAATTATATATAAATATAACGATGGTGGAGTTGTTTCTCTAAAAACGTTCTACAAAAAAGTTTTGGAGAGAATAGTGAAACATAGTAATACAAAATAATTCGATACCTTATTGCCCATACACAAACTGATTTAAATCATAATAAATAGTTTTGTTACTTTCTGATAATCTTTCTAATAGGCAGAGAAACTTGCAATTTGGTAAAATATTTTAAACGTAATGTCATTACAAAATTCTGCAAATCGGCGCGCGGAGGGCGGTTGGGCGGTGAGACCGCGGGACGCAACTAGTATTATTATAAACGTGAGCGCTTGTGAGGGTGGATGTATGATCGTATTTTACTTCATCAATTCAGAACTACTTAATGGTGCTAAATTAAATTGGGATATAAGTTAGAAGTCTGGTGCAGCATATGGCTACATTTATCCCAAAAAAATAAATAGTCTCGAGGAATATGATAACCGAGTCAGAGGAAAAACCGTAGTCAAAGCAGTTTAAACCGCGGTACCAAATAATATTTAATGATTATTTCTTTCAAAAACAATAAAAATAGTTGGGTTTTATAGGTTCTTATAATTATTATAATCAGTGGAATATTTTCAACATAAGGTAAATAACATAACAAATAACACTTGCTCTGTAAAGCTCGCAACTCCATTGAAATTTAGGGAAAGTGTAATAAGCGTATCTAGCCTATTTTTCTATAATTACTTGCAGCGAATATGTCTCAACATATTTCATTCAAATATTACATTAAAAGAAGATCACTAGATCAAATCACTAGATTCATTATAAAACTAGGACGACATCATACAGTGACGGAAGGAACTTTTAGGCTCCATGGTATTTTGTTGAAAGTATGGCAATTTGACGTAAGGTACAAAACCTGTCATCATACTTTCTAACATTATATAAAATGGGTAAAATACACGAAGTACCCCTTTGTTTGATAATTATGTCATCAAACTTCTGTAGCGAACAAGTCTAAAAACAGTAAAACAAACAAAACAACGTTACAGCTGCAAAGTTGCCACAATTTCGCAAATATTATCCCGGAAAACGTTCAGAAAGTTGTCAAAAGTAGTTACATGAGTAAGTTAATAGTTAGGCAAGTATAGTCGTAAATAACGAGTTGGTGGGAGGTAACGATTCTAGAGTCGGGTAGTTTTCTGGTAGGTAGTTTGATGTTTGAGTTAAGGTGGGACATACTGGGCTTTGGATATTTTTTTATTGAATTTCCATCAGAGAGAAAGGGTTAGAGATATTATATGTGCTTATATATATTCATTTTTACGCCTCTGTAGAGGTAAGTAGAGACGGCAACCTTCCAATTGCTATGATCCTGACACTATTCCTTCGCTTCATTCATACTCATCGGACCTTTCATACAGCGTTGATTTAGAGTTTGGCCCCCTTTTAGTCATTCCTCAATTTGATTTCGGAACGTTCATCTAGGCCTTCTCCTAGTAGATAAAAGACTAACGAAATTGTAAACTTGCTGTCAAGGACAGCTGTCTGTAAACACTATGGATGTGTTTGGTTATAGTTACTGTTTTTCTAACTTGAGATAGCCAGGCGGGAAGTATAAAAAGGTTACCATCTTGCTATGGATTCTATAATGACGTTACCTTCAGTGGAAGCTTAAGCCGTTGATGTAGATACACGCAGCAAATGTCAAGAAATCGTTAAAATGTTTACGCATTTAGTTATCCTCGTACAAAAAAGAACGTAACATAAATGTTAATATACTTATGACCCAAAACAAAGTTTATAAAGTCAAACGTTTCTCAATGGAAATTTCCCAAATAGGAAATTCCTCAGTACATCCCAACACAAATTCGTGCCGTAAACAGAAAAATTCGAAGTAGGTCAATCTTTACAAGTTACTCAATAAAGTTCATACGCGTTTCCTTTGTCGTTCCTACTACGAACTGTTGACGATTACAATTGCTTATATTTTTTAGATACATTCTGTTATCAAGCATGTCGATGATGATCACCAACTCAGTTAACGTTGTGGTCTAAGATTAAACTAGATCTAGTATATTCACTAGCTCCCGAGAACTGTTGCATGAACACCTGAACTTTGTTTTCGGTGACACTTTTACAAGATTGAGGGTCTAGCCAGGCTGGTACTCGAAAGTACCCTATCACCAATCTAGAAATAATAATAGTGTAGTTTTCACTGGAAGTTCAAGCCATTGGTGGAAATCAAACCATCCTCTGTCAGATTGACAGCTGACGCTCTCACCACTATTAGGCTATCATCGCTTCGAAGTATAGGTTTCTTGATTAACTGTACGTATTTCAAAAAGGGAAGTCGCCTTTGGTTTTGATCCGTTTTATAAATAATATCATGCCATGTGTGCAGAACTTGCGCTGCAACTGGGATCATCGCACCTGGGTTGCAGACCGGCCACGGCAATATACTTAGTACCTGACACAAACAGTAAACTCACCTCGCCTAGCTTCTTCTTCTTGTCCTTATTTCACACTAGTTGGGGTCGAAACAACATATTTTCCTTTTCCATTCTCGTCTATCATTAGTCGTATCAGTGCTCACACCTTTCATAAACATATCATTCTTCATCCATGTCTTCTTCGGATTTCCTCTACCTCTATAATCCTGCACTAAGCGCTTTAGGTCTATACGCAGCATTTTGCTAAGCCAAGTGCATTTTTGAACTAGACATAACATGTCAATACCAAGCTAATCAATTCCTTTTCATATCAGGATAATAGGACGATCCACCGAAATCACAAAACAAATGTTTGGTTTTACTTCTACTGATCTTTAATCCGGCGTTCTCCAATTTTTTCCGCCATTTTCCCAGTCTGTACTGGACCTCGACTACATCTTCTCCAACAAGGACAAATACTTACCTCGCTATCATCAGAAACAAATACGAGAGTGTCAAGGATATTTTTTTTTATAAAGAGTTAATGCTATTTCCCACTACCAGCATTTAGAGCTTGGGCAGGACAAAGTTTACAACCTCATTCGCCGACGCCAAAAAAGCTGACAGGCCCATATCATATTGTGCGAAAAGTAATCTAAGACCCCAAAAACCAGATTGGAAGAGCTGCTTGACTATAATAAAGCTTTTTAGGAAGACATAGAGGACATAGACTTCTACTACCGATTCTAAAGTAATCAAATCAGGAAATATCCTCTTGACAAAGCCATGTCGGGGTTATTTGTACTAAAAGTATGTTATTTTCAGAAGGTCTAAAATATTCGACGATAGCGACATGTGCGGAGAGGTCTTTAAAACGTTCTTGAGTGGTTAAGGCAAGTTGTGTTGTAAAAGTAATGGCACCAAAACTGCAGTATGAAAAATTGAAAAGCTCAAAAAGTTTGAATTAGAAGTAGAAAGTTCTTACAACCAGATAAAAGAGTGCACAAGTAAAGTATGTCCGAGCCTCAACACTGCGGCGAAATAATGAGAGGTACTAATATTGATTAAATAATAATGACATTTTGAAAGCATGCTTATTATTATTACCTATATTTACTAAACATAATATGTTTATAATGCGCGTTTAATCATGAAGAGATTGTAATATTTATTTATTTTTATCAATAAAGCGAAACGTTTTTATCAAAATTTATTGCATTTTGTTACAATATTCATAACCCACTACATAATTTATTGTACGTTTAAGTAAATTTTTTATTATTACAGTGACTATTCAGATTACAAATAAATAATTATGCATACTTATTAAGATAGCCTTATATTATTTTAACGACTAATTTATATGGCTCGTTGGTCTAGGGGTATGATTTTCGCTTAGGGTGCGAGAGGTCCCGGGTTCAAATCCCGGACGAGCCCAAATTTTTTTTTATATAATATGAGTAAACATGAGCATACACCATCATTTTCTGCCATTGAAACTGCGTAGAGAAGTGGCAGACCTTGTGTTTCTCCACAGTATAGTTCTCGGTAGGGTGGATTGCTGTGGATTCATGTGGAATTATGTCCGACAAATATCGACAAAATTCTTACGTTATTAGAGTCTATTATTTTCAATTCTAAATACACTGATCATGTTGATTTGCTTAATGCAAGGTATAACTTTTTCAAAGTCAATGGTTTCACCACATTTTTTAACTAATTGATAATTATTTGCACCTGATTTTGACTGGATTGATTTGCCTATAAACATATAGATAGATGGAGACACACATATTTACTTAATTAATAAATAAATATAAATAATAATATAAACATTTTATAATATTTTTTTAAATTTCTCCTCAATTTTTTTGTACTGTACAGTTTTACATGTGGAAACTGTCTTAGGTTGTTCGTACTACAACATTATGTTCTATAGACTTATTCATTAAGCTGTTTGTTTTTAATTTTATAAATAAGTAAATAAAATGTTAAAAGTACATGAATATAAAAAAGCTAAGGGCAATCTTTGGGGACTGCCGATAGTCCGATAGAAGTGAAAACTACGTGGTTTCATGTAATGTAACATGAAAAGCGTGCGGTGACGATGACGCGAGTTTCTTCACCCACAAAATACACATATATACACACTATCCATATAGCTCATGGGAAGCGTTTGGTGACGATGACGCGAGTTCCATGATTTATTGTTCACCCAAAAAGTGCTCCACGCCCCTAAAGAAGTTTTCGCTTCTAACATTAAAAATTAAATTCGAAAATAAGGCTACACACTACACTTCACTCTACTACACACCTTGTAAAGCTATTTTCACTCGAAAACACTGAAAGAAAGACTGATTCGATTAAGCATGATTGAAAACTTCAAAAAACATTTCATAGGACTTCTCGACGCCCCATGCATGCAACATAATTGTTTTTGTATATTTGTAAACCAGGACCAATAAGTCTTCAGGCTTATAGATCGGGGCACCATCAAAGCGAATCATATTGAAATATGGTTGATAATAAGAAACATAATATGACAGACTTTATTAGGTACTGGAACTTGGATTTTAAAAGTTCCTTCACTAATTCTTATTCTCTTATTGGTGAATGCATTATTTCATATGTCTATATCCTTCATTTTATATTATTTAACTTTTGCATTTTTAAGATCATTGTCATTGAAATATAAATACGTAAAATAAAACGAAATTGTCATTTAGCCAGGGGTGCAAGCAAACACGTAAATTATTTTTATTGTTAAAAATAGGTGATACATTTGATAAACTTACTAACATCTTTGGCGTACTTTGTACTACTAAGTACTTTGACATAATTTAATATATAAAGTTACCAACTATAAATTGAAATAAATAAACAAATGGCGGACAAACATCAAGCCATTTAAAACTTTGTCTATGGGCGACTAGCGCAGTGTTATGCAGATCCTAAAACCTGAGAGCTATGTATGTGTAACACTGCAACTGCTGTGAACTTGTTTCGCTTTAACTGCGGGGAACTTCGTCACCTTATAAATTATGAAAAGGCGCGTTGTTATCCATTATTACCATCTCGATACGTAGTTTGATTACGTTTCAATTTGTATTAGTGAAAGGCTTTTAAAAGAGAATTTATATTTTGTCTCTACGCTCACACGGCTCGTTGGTCTAGGGGTATGATTTTCGCTTAGGGTGCGAGAGGTCCCGGGTTCAAATCCCGGACGAGCCCAAATTTTTAGCCGTAATAAAAACAATTCCATGTGTCCCATGCAGGATAGATACACAAGATGGAGAAGTTAACATACAAGTATTAGCTGTTTAATAAATTGGAATTTTTTTGAGTGTACTAACGCAACTAATATAATATTTAGATAGTACCTAGAAGTAAAGTAACTTCTTAAATATGAAATAAAATGTTTTTGCGACTATCTTCGATAAGTTTTGTTTCTTTGTCCAAAATTAGTGTTTCTTCGGATTTTGATCTGTTGAAATTGTTCTTGGAACTAATATTGAAAACTTTCGATTATTAACCGTTCAGTGTCCACAAAAATGCACGAGTGTAGAAAAGTGAAACAAAATGACCTAAAGGCTTCATGTTATTACTTTCTTTCGTCGCTTAACATCAGGTGAGACAGCGATCAAACATAACCTTGAGAAAAAAGAAAAACTGTCTCCGTAATCTTCAAGTCTCAGAATAGGGTAGGTAAACAAGGAGGGTCCTTCCAACAGGTTAAGTACTTAACTTATGCCAAGAACTTGTTGAAACAAAACGTGACCATTAATAAACATGTCTGAATAACTGCGCATAAATTGTGACGCCAAATCTAAGATATAAAAAAAATCAGTGTCTTGGTATGTTCAATGTCCATACATATGCTGTTTGCCCACAGTAGCCCACATATTAAGGAGAAAAATTAATCATTGTAAAGTGATTTTTATGTAGTGTTTGCTTATTATTTTTATAGTCATCAACGGCTTGAAAATCTATTTTATAAAAAAATCTCCTTTTTTAAAAGTAGGTTAAAAATATGTAGCATCAGTGCGAGACGGGACGGTGCGAAGAACGCACCGCACTCAAGATCCTGATGAAGGCTTCCGGACGAAACCGAAATAATTGTCGATCGTGATGTCGAATACGCGTAAGTGCCACGCTTTACTCGTAGAAAAAGTGTATAGTATGTATAAGCATGTAGCCCCGACACACTTCTTTCGCTTAATCTCTATAGAGAAATGTTTATTATACATTTTATTACTGTTGATTAAAGATAAGCATTTGTAGATATAACTTATTGCTATGATAACATAGTCATAAAGTTGTTGATCAAATATTAATATTTTATTTGTTAAGCAACACGGCTCGTTGGTCTAGGGGTATGATTTTCGCTTAGGGTGCGAGAGGTCCCGGGTTCAAATCCCGGACGAGCCCAATCATTTTTGAAGTATATTAATTAATGTTATTATATAAAATATTAATGTTTTTTTTTTTTTTTCACACGTAATGGAATGTGTGTGTTAACAGTTATAGAATATAGGGATAAACAAGGTACATAGTCATATCATTCGATCACATCGATCCACACAAGTATGCGTAGGAGGTGGCACGCATATATCCCATCCCACTAATATTCTTGTTCAGCTGTAACAGACAGCTTGTGGGAGTATGTGAGTGTTAGGGCACACCAGGATGGTGTGCCCTAACACAGCTGTTAATGATTAATATATTATGCACATTTTATGAAAACCTTTTAATTTAACTTTTAAATTATATAATATACCTAGGTCAGGATCTTCAAAAAGGTCTTATGTTAAATTAGTACGTGTACCTATTTTGAATTGCTAGTGCAGTATTGTAAAACAGTGTGTCCAATACAATAATTTACCTAGATTCCTATTTCATGACAGCCCGTGACCATTCAGTAGTATAGAATGATACTACTCTATAGTGTACTCTTGTAGTACTCTATACATAACGTAACGTATAGAGCGGGCGTCAAAACTCTTTTACGGACGCATCTACAGTCGCTCTATACTTCACAGCGGGAGTAAAACTGGTTTTACGTCTGCTTTAAAACTATCTAAAAGAAAAGATCTACTTACTGGCCGGTTGGCGCAGTTGCCTTCTGAGCCGCTGGTCCCGGGTTCGATTCCCGGACAGGTCAAACATTTGTGTGTATGAACATGTCTGATTGACCCGTGTCTGGGTGTGTATATGTATATAAGTATATATATAAGTATGTATTTAAGTATATATATCAGTCATCAGGTTACCATAGTACAGACTCTGCCTAGTTTGGGACCTGAAGACCTTGCGTGAATGTTGTCCCATATTATTATATTATTACTTTGCTTGCATTTATAGACGAACCAATCATTGTTTTTCGAATAGAAGGGATGAAAAATTATATAGTATTCATTGTGTCATTAGATTTTCTTGAATCCAATAGAATAGAATAAATAAATAATAAATCAAATAGAATCTAATAGCAAAGGAAATCCTAGTACAGCTATTAACTTCTTTAGTGATACGTCACATTTTTGAACCCTTCAAAAAATATGAGGTTATTCCAAGATTTTTATGAATAAAAGTAATAAAAAATTGAATAAAGTTGTAAGTAATACAAACTAAATGTTGAGCACAATATTTTGATATCAGTTACTTTTGAACTATCATTGTACCGACTTCAACAAGTTATTTCATACTTTTGAGTGTTGAAGTCGATTCCATTATTTGGTAAAATTTTTTTTTGAAATAGGCAGATGCCTTATTAAAATAAAATACCTACTTATAAGTAATGACAGCACTATACACTAGCTTTTGTCATCCTATAGATAACTCAATTTCTTTAGCCCGCACCAGTTGGTAGCATGCCTAGAATCCATACAGCATTGCCACTTTGAGTTGCTATGTTGCTTCATTGAGCCAAAGCCAGCATTTTGTTCACTCGCCGCATTGATCAAACGCTTTTATAAGTGTTTTATGGTTTATTATAAATAACATGCTAGGCGGAACTAACGTTTCATTAAAATCATTTGAAAGAAAATATTCGGCTACTAGTGGGAGTTGAACCCACAACTGCAGAATACCGTCCTTTTGCTTTGTCCATCTAAGTTATAGTAGCCTACTCCGCAAGTGTCCGAATTTCTTCCTTCCTTTTAACATCGGAGGGGATGTCGTTCTTAGCGCCATCTACCTATAATTGTATGAATTTTTCCCTTCAAATAATTTGAACGCTTTTATAAGTTATGGAAAATCCGAAGAGCTCCCGGTTAAATTATTTTATATATTATAAATTTGGTGTAATACTGTTCAAATTTGGTAACTTACCTACTCCTTAATTTCTTACCTACTCGATAATAGTTGTACTCTGTCTAAAATAGATTCAGAGCTAAAGCGAGGATCACTATCTTTCTACGGATACAGATGCCCGTTTGTCGGCAGAACAATATTTATGTACCCGATATTCTAACTTGAGGCAGTCAGTAAATTTGTTACATTTGCATGTGAAAGGAACGCCGCCGTTTCGTGTGGGTTCTAGACATATTATTATGGACCTGCCTCAAAGTGCTGTTAGACTGTCTAAGGAGGACAGTTACTCATAGTCGGTGTTTAGAGTAAAAGTTTTGTAAGATAGACATGCGTAAAATATGTGCCTTGTCATAATTTTGCTTAAATTACGGTTTAACTTACGTATTAAAATTGAGTGGGTATCGCCACCAGTTTCGTGACCTTCTTAATCACTTTTTCATAGAGAGCACGCGCTCTCGGCCGCGTCCGTGCATGCGCTGACTACTTATTTACTTAAGTTGGTTCAACTAGGTCCAGGAATTTTCCAGCACAATTCAGAAATAATTTTATAATTGACTTTTATAGAAAGAAGGAGGCTCTGATTTCAGATGTATCAGCAGCGTGACTTCGGTATTTAAGAACGAATTGGAATTATTTTATTTTTATTGAATAGGACCTATTTTTGTTTCGGTATACAAGTTTGATTAAATTCTTTCAATTAAACCAAATATAGTTTCACAGATAACTTTGTTTACTCATAACTTCGTCATTCAAGAAATGATTTAAAAAATCCTTTGTTTTTATTCAATTAATTAATGTTTTCAGATTGATCTTGTAGATACTTAATAACAATTAAATACTCCTGTATTTTTCGCTATTTTGAAGACAATGTTGAGACAGAGCAAATCTTTAAGAATTATGTACCTACCTAATTAAAAAACTATTGAAACCGTCTTCCGTCCGTGGAACATTTTCTTAGATTGTGTATACGTAAACACGGAAATAACTCATGTGGGTAGTAAGTAAAAGGGTTCCGACTATAATTTTCTGTCTTTTATTAGAAATACAAGGCGAACCGTGACTGTGTCCGCGAGCGCTCCGTACTCTCCTTGAAAGATACCACCCAATGCGGTCATAAGTATAGTCGAACCCTCTGTTACTACGTGAATGATTCCCTTGTTGTCGATATATTTATAATGAGTCAAAACCACTTTAGTTGACAATATTTTCAACGAGTTATAACTTAAAATAGTTATATTATCATTTTATCAATTATTCTCCTAAGCACACTGCTCATATTTTTTTAATGAGACGTATAATTTTTGCTAGTTTCGCTATCCTACAAGGAGTATAAATTTAATAATGGGATCATAAATCTAATTTCTACCACAATGCGATCGAGATTCAATTGTTATTTTAGTGAAATACCAAGTTTGCTTATGATTATATTTGAATTATTATTGCATTGCTTATGAATTGCTGGTCTTTTTAAATAAGGGCATTGGGTCCCAGTTTGTTTTTTAAACATTTTTTTAAGGGTTTACTCATATATGAAGCTTTTTTAAATACAGTATAGATCTAGCATTTGATTGCTAACTCACTTACCACAGCTCTATGCACAGAATACATATTTTATACTAGGAGCGTCCCGCGGTTTCACCCGCGTGGATTACGATTTTCACGCCACCTCAATTATCCCACGGGACTTATACATTTTCCGGGATAAGAATCGGATGCAATAACACATAGGCTACTGAAGAGTAGCCTATGTGTTATTGTAGGATCTAACCTAATCTCCCTACCAATTTTCATCGAAATCAGTACAGCCGTTTAAGTGTGAAAGAGTAACAGAGGTTTTTGAATTATTTGCGTTATCCCACGAGAACAGCAATTATTTTCGGAAAGAATAGTAGCCTATGTGTCAAACTAAGATTTGAACTATCTGCAAACCAACTTTCATATTCGATCGGTAAAGCCATTTGAATGTATATTATATAAGTATAGTAACAAACATACCACTAATATTATAAAGGCGAAAGTTTATATACACAACTTTACGCCTTCTTATTGGGTGGGATAGTGGGATGGGATGCGATACCAACAGTAGAAATGTAAATAGCGCAGTTGCTTCAAAGAGATACTTCGATCTGGAGCACATAACAGCTGCTATCTATTACTCAACTGTGTCGAAATGGGCACTCTAAACCAGCTACACAATTTGTAAAATTTGCATGCAAAAGGCAAACCTGACGCTCTTGACGTACAGATCTAAGCTACCTCGATAACAGTTACGAAGACTGCATTAGAAATTGTGAGTAATATTTCTTTCATATTTAGATTCATATTGGAAACAACAACTTTCGATTGAGGCTTTAATTTCACTGATATATCTGTATAATTATACAATACAATACATTTAATACAATTTAATTTTATTATTCTCCAATTTGATGATTATTATGTGAATAATTTTTAAAATGGTTAAATATTTAATCGTGCAAAATATAGTAAGATTTCATTTGAAAAAAAAAATGTTTTTTAGTTTATTCGTTAATTTAGACTATACCTTTAAAAATCTTAATTTAATTATAACATGTATAATAAAAACTCGATAAATGACACTTGTTAGTGATAAGAGCGGAATGCCGGCGTTATCAAAGAGCGCTAAATAATTATTTAGCGCTAAGCTAATCTACAGCGCTTGGCTACATCAAAATTAAACACAAAATAAAATAATAAGAAAATGTACTCATAAAATATGTGTCCACTCTAGACAACTGACTGTCTGATTTAGTCTCGTTATAATTGCCTACGACTTTTAAGACTATCAAAACAAATTTCCACTCAGTTTAGTGGAGTAAAATTTTCTATAATCTCAAACCAATATTCATAAACTTTCTATAAAAACAGTCTTAAATTATATCATATGGAATTAAAAGGAATGTAAAAAAAGCTTTTGTTGTTAAGATCTAAAGTAAGAAACGTAAAATTGTCATTTCTGCAAAATGAATTGAAATTACATCAATCTCTTCCTAAAGTGGTGTAAAGGGAAATCGTAGCATAAACGTAAACTTAAGTACTAAATAAAATACGAAAATATATTTCAAACATCAGTTATAATTATGTGATAATAATAACGATAGGGCAGCCATTATAATAATATGCTATTGCGCTCAAATGTACCCAGTGACGTAAAACTAAACAAACAAGATTAGCTTCCTCAATCGGGTTCCTAACGGCGCCAAACAGTCTACTGTTTACCAGACGCTCAGACGGCCGCAGAGAGTCGCGCCGCACCGCGCCGCGGCGGCTCGTCGTGGCAACACGTGGTTCATACAACAGTAAGGATACTTGAGCTATCAGGTAATCTCATAAGAAACTTTAAATTATTTGAGCGTAATGAGACAGTTCTAGATTTAAATTTCCCCGATTTGTTTAGTGTGAATAGTAAAGAAATTAAAATCAACTTGGTACGTCTATCACAGACACACACACACACACACAAAAAGTATTTTAAATATACCTATATGCCGAAATTCAATTTATTGTAACAATAATTGGATTGCTATAGAGGCTATTGTCACATTATTAGTAAAACCTGTTTGACGGTGCTAGATGCGGCCTTTACATAATTATAAACTGAATTAATTTGTACCTATGTACAGCAGGATTACCGTATATATCTTTTTATAACGAAAATACACTTTACAACCATTCTCTTTGGTGGTTCCATAATAAAACATTGGATAGACCCTACCAATAATAATAGAGATTAATATAATTCAATAAAATTTATTGGATTTGTTGAATCAATGAGAACAAGACAATACTCATTTCATGATGGGCACGTATATACTGACAGTAAGATTGCAGGTTACTGTACATATACACAATATTTTTGCAATTGACTTTATATACATTTTTAAGCCTATTCTCATTTTTTACCATTATCAATAAAAATAAACATGTAACTCTGCTATGTAAATTGTTGATTTTTCTATAATTTTATCTATAAATTCCATCTCATAAACCTGATGACCAAAGTATCCATACCGTGAAGAAAAGTATAGGTACTGTTTTAAATGTGTGACGATGTACCTTTCACTCTTGTTGGTTAGTATTAATATTATAAAAGGCATTTTCGTACCATTACGCACTCGGCTCGTTGGTCTAGGGGTATGATTTTCGCTTAGGGTGCGAGAGGTCCCGGGTCCCGGGAGAAATCCCGGACGAGCCCAACCTTTTTGCAATATATGGTAGATGTCTATTCGTCATCATAACGTCAGATCATGACGTCTTTATGATTATATTATCATCAAAGAAAAACGTAAATGATAAAAATATCACAGAATAAATCTCTTCAAATAATAAACAGGAAAAAAAGACATTTGCTCGTATATTATACGAGAACAAAATAACCGCAAATAAATCAATTTTATGTGAAAAGGTAGGCGTTAATACACCGCCCGGCTTTAAATGATGGAGCGAGTTCTTCTGAGGCGGTTCGTTCTTTAACGTGTTTTTTGATAATATAATTAAAACTCAAGCCCATTATTATATTATACTTTTTATACGTGTATAAAGTGACACTTATAGTCCAGCCAAATAAAGTTTTTTCAAATGGGTTTTTGAACCCGTCAAGGGTTGGAACAAAACATTTCAATTTCTTTTTTCTCAATTTCTCTAAGACGTTATAGACAAATAAAATTATGAGATAAATGTATAGAACTTAAAATTTTGCACAAAATAGATTCTATGACATTTTTTCTCCGGTCAAAATTAACTGAGTTAGAAAGGTTTCTAAGTTTAGGGATAAACATAAATTTAAAAAAATCTTAGTAGAAAATAAAACGAATTTTAAGTTTTTTGTGTTAAATTGCGTAAACAAATGTAATATTCAATTAGGGCGGTACAGATTTTTTCATTGTTTAAAAAATATGGCAATAAGAAATTTTTAAATCGAAATTGGAATACTTAAAAGTTGATAAATTAATTATTTTTTGGCATGTTCGTTATTTAAGTTTTGTAAATTGTACGTTTGAAAATTTTATACCTTGTATATTTTGTAGGTGTTGAGGGTGCAAATCCTATGCCGTTGTATTGAGTCCCGAGTTAGAAAGAGAGAACTATTTCTTAATCTCTTATTTGTATTTTCTGTTCATTACGTTTTCTTTGTATATTTGCAAATATAGATGGCGGAATATTAAAGAGTGGATTAAAGCTTAATGTGAAAACACGGGTGATTACATTGAATTTTACACTAGCATTATTTCCTTACACTTAGTAATGTAACAAAAAAGCTGACCAAAACTTGTAGAAAATTCAACTTGCTTTCAACCTTGTCGGTATTTACTTTCTTGAATTCTCGCTTCTCACATATTTACTTGAGTGCCAATTTAAAGTGAAAGGCAGCCGTGATCCCAAGTCTTTCAATTTTATCGTCTACCGCAATCCCATTCCCTTTTAAGGTCAAATGATACAAAATTGGTTCAGCTAATATACTCAAAGAGCCGGAAATCAATTGAATAATAAATGGTTAAATTATTATCGAATGTAACCAGCTTTTAGATCTATGCGACCAAGATGTTAAATGTCAATCGCAAGTTTCCGTCGGATGTAACGAAGTATTTTATAGGCCCAGTTTTACAATGGATACATTTTAAGAGTGTGCCAAGGAGTTACAAAGATTTGTTTTTTTTCTCCCCCTTTCCCTTTGTAAATAGTATATAGTTACAAACGGAACATTTAGCCTTAGGATGTCCACTTTACGAACGACGAACTGGGCTTTTGTTTCTGGCAGCTCAGAATTTGAACTTAAAGTACATTTTACCAGAAGATTTCCCAGACACTCAGAACATATTTTTAAAGCGTATACTAACAGTGTTATTTACTTTATAACGAATGACTATTGTGATTTCTTATATTATCTCGTCAAATAAGTGGCGAAACTCAGTCTGTGTACCTTTTAAACGAAATACTTTAAAATGGAACCGACTTCAACAAGTTCAAAAGTGTAAAATAACTTGTCGAAGTCGGTACCATGCGCACATATTTCGCATATTTTGGTAATAGGTAACTTTTAAACCGAACTCAACAAGTTGTTTCACACTTTTGAGTGTTGAAGTCGGTTCCATGTTTTGGTAGATTTTTTTTACCATTTTCAGTGATTTCGCTACTCACGGGATCACGGGTTCACTGATTTCTGCATCCAGATAGACCTATTAATACTTTTCAGTTATTGGCGTATAACTCAAAAACCGCTTGACCAATTTTGATGAAATTTAAATAGGACCACCTCAGAAGTATACTTTATCAAACACAAAAGAATCATCATAATCGGTTTAACGATAAACGACGAAGTTATCCGCGAACACACATAAAAACAATATATATATATATATATATATATATATATGTACCTGCCGGTAAAGCTATTGCATAGCATTTTTTATCAACTTATGCAATTAATATATTAATAACTTATGCAGTAACGCTGATACGACCAATGCCACAAGTGACTTGAATTAAGTAAACTCCTCCTTTTTTAAAGTCGGTTATAAGGAGCCTAGAATAGGTACTCTAAAGTCTAAAGATCTAACTGCTGATATAGCAAATTATAGGTACTACCTACTGTTTTAACCATTTTTCTATTGGAAACCCTCTTGAGTTAGACACATTATTATTTAGATGTATTATCTGGCTTTACTAACACAACACAAATATTAAAAAAATTTTAAAAAAAAATTGTTACTATATTCACGATATTCCTATTAAAATACCAAAATGTATGTGTAAGTGTATGTGTATATGTATGTTTGTGTGCAAGCAATATAAAGGTTAAAATATATATTGCTGAAAAAATATAATATATTAATTATTTCCTAACTAAGTATTACAGTACATTCAAGGATTTCTGACACTTTAATTAAGATAATTTAAGATAATTTATTTATTTCAATAATAGCATTACATTACAATTTAAATAACGTTACAGTAATTCCAGATAGTAATACATGATAAAATTCCCTACGGGCCCAAACTAGGCATAGCCTGTATCTTGGTGACCCAAGTAAGAATTAACGGTACAAGATTAAGTCGCGCGCAGGTACTTAACATAAAATTGAAGAATCAATTAAAAAACAAAACCTATCATTAAATATATTCCTAGACTGAAATTGGGAGTCCATGAGATTAAGATAACATTACTATTAATGATAAAACAGTGCGAGAGACAATGGAACATAAGAGGAAAGGAACGATGAGGAGGGAAGAATATTGAGTTGGTCTATATAGGAAATCTAGTTGAACGCGTGTTTATGTGTTGGTGTGAGTATGTGTGTCGATGTTTGTAATGTGTGTGTGAGTGATGATGTACGTGTATAATGCAGGAGTTGCAAGATGTTCGCTTTGTCAAGCTAGGCATCATACACATTGACCAGGGCTTCGGTTTCCTCATATGGTAAAGTAAGCAGCCACGTTTTCACTTTACCTCTTTTGTATGTAATTGTAGGTAAAATGTTGGTAAGAGTATTCTTTTTTGTTCCTTAAATGCTTACAAACAGCTGAAGAAGATGATGTCAAGCTAAACAGAGCCTTGCATACCTAGTAAGGAGAGCCTTACACTGGGGTCGCATGGTCGAAGGTGAAGCAGCAACCTAACGGTAGGTTCACTTCTAGCCATAAAGCCATCTGCATCGGCAACCACTGTCGAAAAGTCATTGCTTGTTGCGAAATAATATTATTACGTTACAGGGTTAGCAGCTAAGCAATCCAATACGAACTTACTATAAATACGAGTGGTCATTTCTATTTGTCGGAAACTAGGTTATGTAGTAGGTTGAGGTATAGCACTGGTTGTAGGAGGAAGCGATTTGATGTCACCAAACACATAGAGTATTCAGGCCTCAGTCCTTGAGAGCCAGTGAGCATTCTAGGTCTAGCGTGATAGCATCGACCACATCGTCACTAACCATCAAATGAGATAATGGTCAAACGCTAAATCTAAACAACATAACAAAATAGTTAAAATCAGATCTAATCTTATCTATCACGTTTGTTTCTAAAAATTAGTTTCTAGAATTTATTTTTTGGATCGTTAAGTTAAGACATTATTTTAATGTTTTGCACCTCTGCAACTCATATTATATAAAGAGTTAGTACTCACGTAAGCTCTTGTCTCCACTATCTAGTGGTCAAACGCTAGATTTATATAGTATAAAAAATAGTATTATTTGGTGGCCTGATAAAACGTAAGATAAGTTTCATCAAGAGTTTTTCACAGATTTTGTTCCACATATAGTTTTTATAAATTATTAATTCTAATCTGTATTTGACCACTGTGTCGTGTATCAATGTAGCACGCAAGCCTAAAAGGTGCCTTTTCATTCGTGACTTGACGACACCAGGGTTATATCTTTCAAACAACACCTGTTCTGGTAATGAGTTTCACTGGCAATATGCATTATAAAAATGAAAGCAAAGCGCATTTTACGAAATGTGTCTAATGAAACTTGAGGGTGGTAGCTCGTAGGCGGGTACTCGAAAATAACTTACCACCATGCTGGAAATGTGATAACGGTGTTACCTTCACCGGAAGCTCAAACTGTTGTTGGAGATCGAACTATTGTCCGTCATTTAGTGCTGACATATATAAAACGTTATAATAGGAAGGGTAAGGAGAAAAGAGAGGAAGAAACTTAGGTTTAATAGCGCGCTCTCGCTTTTGACTTGACCTACGTTTAACCGCATCCGTCTCTATACGAGTTGGACGTGGAAATAGGACATCTTAGTTTTACCGCACTCAAGAGCTATAATTGAGTCTGTGGTTTACTATGCCATATACATACAGACAGTGGCCAAATGAAAACAAATCCTTTTTAAAGCAAGCATTACATTTCAATTAAACACTAATTCAATCAAAAAATAAACAGATGGCACATTGATCTTATCAAGATCAAAAGGAAGACTTCGAATCCTAGAGCACAAATTTGCTAGTTTATTGTTTTTGTGTTGACGACAACTTTTCGAATAAATGAATGATTCATGTGAATTGGAGCCATATAACATAATTCCAATCCCATACGAACTTACCAATGTGCCATACATACTATGGTGTTGGAACTCCACATCGGCGCGCTAAGTTCATAATGCATTAAAAAGACAGGAAACCGATGCCTGAACCAACAATGTACTACCGCATACATATAATGTGAGTGTGAATATATAGACAAGCTTCAATAGTAAACCCAAACTTCATGATAATATCAAAAATATCGAAAAAAGAACCGTTCCTGTGATAAATTTGGCATGCAAGGTACGGTATAAACACTGTTAGGCAAACATGTAATGTCTTGTCAAAATGTCAAGTCTTTTAGAACTGTTCGAATTTTGTGACCAGAAAAATACGGGTTCTGAACATAATAGGTATATACGTAAAGACAAAGGATATGAAGTCATCACAAAAATGTTTAATATATCATCAAAAATGCTTAAAAACTGCAGTGGTATGAAAACCAACTACAACAAAACCGCAACAGCACTCGAGGTGCTCATTAAAAGTAAGTTTGTCGTTATTTTTCATAGTTGACGTTACAAATTAAATCTGGGCTCAAAAACTGTGAAGTGTTTAATTAGCATTACAACATGAATATAAATATCTACTTTGAATTTTTTTTCAATTCATGGTTGGATTGTTTGTGTTTGTTTGTGTGTTTGAACACTTAAACGTGTTGCATGCAGAGAAAGAAATAAAACACTAATAACTAATTACAATACTGCAGCTACTACAATAACATTTGAGCATTCCACTAGCTATTGGTAGCCTATAGATAACTCAAATGTTCTAACCCGCTACCGGCTGGTAGCGTGCCCAGAATGCTAGCAGCATTGCCACGTTGAACTGCAATGCTGATTCGTTGAGCCAAATATGTGCAAGCATTTTGGTCACGCGTCGCATCGATAAAACGCTCTGATAAATTTTGGAAAATCCGATGAGCTTCAGGTCCCCACGGGCAGAAAGAAAACAAGGGCTACATTTTGTCACATTTTCTTCAAAACCATCAAATTATTGATGTTACAATAATACTAAAGGTCAAACTAATTTACACAAATTTCATGGCTAAATTAACAAGCAGAGAGAGCGGACACAAATCCGTGTTTTTTTAAAATTCTACAAATATGTACTTTACTGTAATTGACCTACGGGCTCAAAGAAAGCTAATTATATTTCTAGACTTTTTATTTATCTTTCCTCTGATGTGTAAGACACAGTTCAATAGCATTTGTCATTACCGCGCGAATTTTCTACAAAGAAAAAATATGTACGCACAAAAATATTTTTCACTTATTAGCCAAACTTTATTTCCAATCATATTCGACCTCCATGAACTGTTTTCATAAATGTAATTTTTAGGGTTCCGTACCTCAAGAGGAACCCTTCTGAGATCACTTTGTTCTCCATCCGTCCGTCCGTCCGTCTGTCTGTCAAGACCATTTATTTATCGCGGGAACGGAGTTGAAATTAAATATTGTACGCATGGTACCGACTTCAACAATTTATTTCACACTTTTGAGTGTTGAAGTCGGTTCCATTTTTTGGTAAACAATTTTTCTTTCAAATAGTTTAAACAATGTGTTTAATACAGTACATATTATTCACTGTTGCAGGTAACACATATTATTATGTAAGTATGCTGACTCAACAGAGTTAAAACATTCCAAATATATTTGCCTTTCAAATAATGTCTTACATATTTGCAATGTATATAAAATAATTGTATATTTTTCCAATTAAACTGATTATGGTAATAAAAGATAAAAGTGCAGATAAACATATATTTATAGTGTCAACAATACACTTAAGATTAACGGTGCTCATGTCTGTAGCAGCGGAAGGTTAAATAAAATGATTTAGAGAGAATTCAAAATAAAATTATATATACGGACAAGAGTTAAACGCCGCTATAGATAAAAACTTGTAGTTTGACAAAGTGTTTTGAGTTGCTCATAGCGCCATATTAGTATTTTAAAAAATACACCAGCAGACTTCGATCACCCAAAGTTTTAGATAATAGTAGGTACGAACAATTTTTAGTAACGATCGTCGGTGTCGAAAACATAATATCTTAAATCAATTTCTAAACAGAAATAAATCAAGAAGCTAGGATCTCCTTTCATACCATAAACCAATTTGACCTGAATATATAAAACATAATTGGTCCTACGGCGGCGCCTACAGTAACACCTAATAAGTCAATAATAGCGTTTGGAATCTCGAAATTCCAAAGAAGCTTTCCATTACCGTACCCTGATTAAATTATCTAGTGAGCGAATCAGCGTTGGGCATTTAATGGTTGTCCTGTAGATATGTATATATATATGATGTAGGGTAGAATTATATTTCTTTAAGAGGCAGTTCTAGAGTTGAGGATTTTTGGAATGTTCAATTGCATTGGCTAGGGAGTTCATCACTTAAACTGAAAAATAAATTGTCAGTCGAAAAGTAATTTTAAAAGTGTCAGACTAATCCACAACATACTCATGATATAGATGCAAAAAACAGAACATCAGTAAACAAAACACCAAAACAAAAAAAACGCTCTCAGACTCAACCCTCGTACTAGGATCCTCTGTCGCGAGAGGCATGCAGATACTGTTACATAACACACAAACATCTATAACCCGAGAACACGGTGTACCTATCTGAGCTCATCACATAAATGTTTATCCTGGAAAAGGTTCAAACCCTGTTTAGATAATCATAGTCCTGGGATCAGAGTGCAACAAGTATATTCAATAAATAATTATATTCTGTATTCAGAATTCAGGGCTGGACGATGGTAAAAGAAGTAAATAAATATTTTTAAAATTGTAAGAAGCCCCCGACTCGAAATTAAACTTGGTACTATCAGGTCCAGCTAATGTGAGAACTGGAGGTGCCATTTTCAAAGTAATAACATTTTTTCAAGTTACATCATTTTTAATGCTCTACTGTTGAAGCTGGATATTATTCGCCTGATTATCTATTTTAATGAGCCAAATACTCACCGAATATTAAACTTGCACTCATTAGTTCTGATTTTAAATGAAGTTGTAATTTCACATATTATAACATAAATGACGACATACGTGGTGTTATTTAATAAAGCACTATTTTCAGTTATAACTAAAATAAGGAAAGATTTTAAAGTAAAGCTGTAAAACATACCCATTTTGTGACCTGCACCTGAAGGCGCCTTTTAACAAGTTATTATGACAAAGCCCACCTTTTTTCCATAAATTCTAAGCTTTAGGCGGTTAAAACATCGAGTTATTTTAGGAGCGGGACCAAAGCAAAATGAAAAGGTTCGAGGTGCTTGTATAAACAAAATGGAGCTAAAAATATCTTGCTTCATTACCAGAGGTCTAAAGGTCCAATTCTGATGACGGGTTAATTCATTAGAGCTTCAACAACGTAATTACATATCAACAAAACGGATTCCGCGGTTGACCTATGACACCGGTCTGCCATACCATTCTACCAAATATTACCATCCCGACTAAAGCATTCAAATTTCTGTCTTATATTAAAACTATACGTCACATTATTCCTCGTCTGAGGTACGATTTCGAAATTCATTACTTTAATTGAGAAGCTGTTTGTTCGATTTACAACTCTGTATTTTAGTCTCTAGAGTTGACTTTGTTCTTGACTTAGTGGTAATTGGTTAGATTTAGCTAATTAGGTGTTTGAAAGTGCAAACAGTGCTTCGTTAGTTTTTATTGGTACGGTCAGCTATTTGCTAATAGATTTGGCAATAGTTTAGAACTAGTGAAGCCTCCAACGTTTTCTTGTAATACCTGAAATAATTTTCAGGTCTTTATTTAATAAAACAAAATACTTGTGAATAATCCACGTTTTGAGTATTAACCAGTATAAACTGCTTAAAACGTCTAAACTTCAGAGGAGGTCCGTAGAAGAACAAAAGTCACCGATATAGCCCTGCGGATTAGTATGTTGAAGTGGCAATGGGCAGGGCACATAGCTCGAAGAACCGATGGCCGTTGGGGTCAAAAGGTTCTCGAATGGAGACCACGGTCATACAAGCGCAGCGTAGGATGGCCACCGACAAGGTGAACAGACGAGCTTTCTAAGTTCGCAGGAAAGAGCTGGATGCAGACCACTTCTACCCGGTCCTTGTGGAAATCAATTGGGAAAGCTTATGTCCAGCAGTGGGCGTCCTATGGCTGAGATGATGATACCTGTAACAGGTCTACCTGCGACCTACACTTGGCTGCGAAAAATTTGCGACCGAGCTCTGAACGCAACCATTTCTTTTCAAGTTTTGTTGTTGTATTAATGTCAACTGGAATAAAGTTTATTTTAAAAGCAGGTACACGAATACGAATACATATTTTTGAGAAAGTATAATAATATTAGTTTAATTAAAAATAATAGCGAAGACATTTTGATAAAACTATTTTTTTCGTTACTTATACATTAAGATTAGATTTTGATTACATACTCGATTCATGTAGCAATCCTACAGCTGGATCTTGTACACGTAGACATTTTTTCTTATCAGCTGATAAAATGTAACGCAGAGCTCATACAAAGAAGGATGAAACGAGTTCTGTAAAGTGTAGTGCCAGTAAAAAAAACAATTAAGCATACGATTTGACACCCATACAAACCATACAGGCGTCTATATAATTGAAACAAATAAAACACCTTGTAACAATAGAAATGCTCTAATAGAGCAAATGTTTCTTCAATAGCTAAAAAAAAGCAACCTAAAAACACGCTATAAAACAAATTCGATCCGAATTCTATCTCTCAACGCAATAAAACTTGCTAAATTAAGATACAAACCAATCCAAAAAAATCGTTGCGTCCGGTGCCTCAATTTTCGGCAAATATAACTTTACTACACATATTTTATAGCCCAAATTCATGTGCACCCTAAAATTTTTATTAGTTTCAGTCCGCCGTGTATCGATGAGATTTTTCACGTAAAACGCATGAAGCGTAAGATGCCAGTAAAATTGTCGGGCTTTTATTGTTAATGGTTTTATCAGTGGAGGTATCAACGTTACTTTACGGTGTAAAAGTACGTCAGTATCATCCGACACAGGAAAGTTGGAGTTTGGAACAAATGGCACAGGATATTTATGTAATAAAATAAGTTGTTGTTTAAATCATATTTGTTTGTGGTTTGTCAACTATCGTACATGAAAAAATAATGCTGACTGAGATCCTTGAAAGGAATCAGAAACGAGGAGACCTGGAGAAGAACGAAAGTCACCGACATATCCCAGCGGATTACCTATCATGTTCAAGTGGCAGTGGGCAGAAAATATACCTTGAAAAAACTTATCGCTGTTGGGGTCGAAAGGTTTTCGAATGGAGAGCATGGACTGGCAAGCGCAGCATATTATACAACGGCCACAGATCAGGTGAGTATACAACCTGACTAAGATAGCAGAAAAAGGCTAGATGCGGGCCGCTTCGGTGTTAGCATGCGTTCTGTGCATCGCAGGTCGTAAGAGCTATCCTAAGTAGCTGTAGGGAGTAACAACACTGTGACCAACGACCTTACCACACTTTGTGAAGTAACACACCTTATAATGTAAACTAAAATCCAAAACCCGCGAAATTGACGCCGCGAGAATTTTTATTTTTTGTAATAAGCCTTTACATAGAACGCACGCTGCTCACCGGTAAAACCATCTCAATTTCCAAGAAATAGTGATCAAACATCTTTACAGTATAAAAAAAAGAACCAAGCTACTCCTACTTATCCCTACTACCCGCGCCCCGCTGCCGCGTGCCTCTCACGAACAATATGTTTTGAAATTCGTACTCTTCTCTGGACCACACTGCATTTATTACTTGTATTTATATGTCTGCTATTTGTATCTCTAGGAGGCCTGTGAAGGAAATTAATATTTTTTCTCAAATCGTACAAAGTTTAACATTTATAAAAAAATAAAACCTTTTAATTTTGAAAAGAGCCAGACATATTTAACGAATCAAGATAAAGAACGTGTAATAAAAGTATCCAATATCAAATACTATGTTCCAATGTGAAAAATATGAAATGTGTAAAGATTTGTTCATTGGAAACGAGATGTATAAAATATTTACAAGATGGAGTTAAATTAATGGGTTTAATTAGTTAATATAGGGCTGGCATAGTTTCAATGCAGTCGCATTAAAAAATAGTTAGTTTAAAAACAACAACTCCAAGCCAAGCAACAATAACAAAACCAATGATTTTCTACGCATCGCTATTAGACAACAAACGCTAGTATATAAAGTGAATATCATATTTATAAAGAAAAAGAATTGCCGTTGTGCCACACCCAGAACCAAGAATACAAAAACGTTACTAATTAGTTTACGTCTAAATGCTACCACCCACTGTGTTTCCAAGGAACTGTACCGTATTGGTCAAACACAATATGTGATCGTGGTTGTCATGTTCAGTCAGTAGGAGAACAGATGCACGCCCCTCATGATTTCAAATGGATCCTCTTAGATTTCTGATTACTGATTTCAAAAATGTTATTTTTTTTTCGCACATGGTTTATTGATGATCTCGTTTATACGTGTGCAAGGTTACAATCTCATCACAATACTGTGTATATATCACAAACACAATACAAACAAAATAATCAACGAATTGGCATCCAATTGTAGCTCAGGAAACTGCTGACGTTTATACAAGGTAAGCTTAGTCAGAGCTTACTCAGAGCGAGTTACACCGCACCGTACCAGTCTAGACCGACAGGCTGAAAGTTTTCGTGGTAGAATGGTAGTGAGGTATAGTAAGCGAAGTAGTGCTCCAAATTTGTATATAGCATTGGAACTGGTTAGAAGTTTAGTTTCCTATTCTAAAAGGGCATTTTTATTTTTGCTTATAGGCAGATAGTTAGCTTAAGGTTTTAAGTATTTTCAAGTAGTTTTTGGTTATGAAGTAAAGTCGTAAAACGTAAACGTAACTCTTTGGAGCACTAAATTCAAATATTTGAAGGAAAAAAAATAAATAAAAATAATTGACCAAATCGGCCCATAAATGACTGATGTTTGTGCAAGCAGACGTAGTTAAATAATTATACAATAAGGTTCTCTTATGTAAATCGGTTAAATACTACTTAATTTAATTATTAATTACTAATAATTAATACTTGAACTGAAAGCTTAATCGCAAGGTGGTATTTATCCAACTGCCTCATTAGCGGTCGTTATACGATGCACTGGGGGTATCATAGCTTTATTCGTCTTGTTAGAGAAAAAGGTTTAATTATTATAAAATAAAATCTTTGTTTTATTATTAAGAAGACTGGGTAGTCTTCGTAATAATAATAATTAAAAGATTTATTTACTCATACTTTGTGCTTGCTAACATTAGGTAAGCAGGATATGTATGGTAATAATATTGCAATTCCTCAATCATAATTCCACCATAACTTTAAATCTCAAATATACTTATTTGCAAGACTGTGGGGAAGTAAGTAAGTTTGATAACAAATATTTAATTAGTATTATAGTCTACTAATGCACACCTTAAGGTATATAGATATAATATAATTAAGAAGAATAACATCATATGATTTTCAGTTGCATATGTATAGAAAACTAAACTTTTCTACTTTGAGATACTGGTTTTGGGAAACTACTAAGGTTCTCTCACTTTATTACAGCTAGCAGTTACGTAAATACCGACCCCGCAATTTTTTCATTTTTTTATATATCTAGCGTTTGATCACAACTACACTTGGTGGTCGGTGAGGATGCGGTCAAAGATAGAATAGAATAAAATTATATTTATTCATAACAAAAAAATTACAAAGTTAATACAAGATGATACTAAGATAATAAAACAGCTATAAGTTTTGCAGTTCTTTGCTACAAATCAGCCCAAACTACGATAATGTTACGCTAGGCCTAGAATGATTACTTACCCAGGATAAATGTAACAATTTTAATTGAACATTGGTAGTAAATTTCCTCTTCACATTATAAACTTCTTGAGCTGTCCAAAGAGTAACTGAAACTTTGACATAGATTAAAACAGGAAGCGGAAGTGAGCTTTTGCAAAGTTCTAATTCTTAACATTAAGATCCCTCGCCGCCTCTTTGGTGCTGATAAACAGCCGGACAGTAACGAGTTTAACGAACCGACAGAAAACGAGCTCCAAACAATAAATACCAGGTTGAGTTTACGGATGACAAACGCAGTGTTGTATTCGAAAGATTAAACTTGTTTGCAAGTTTCTTTGGATTATTGTTAAATGATAATGAACTAGCGATCCGCCAAGGCTGTGCGGGGGTGTAATTGAGGAAAAACGCTGAAAAATGTAAAGTTATAATTCACGAATCAAAAAGCGTTTTGTGCAGTTGCGCCCAAAAACAACGTTACATCTATTTCCTTCGTTAGCCATGGTTACGTGACAAGCAAATTGCGTTGACTGCTTTCTATGTAAATTTATTTTTCTGTGACTTGGTTGTAAAAGCAGCCAAAAAACTACAGACCGCCCAAGGACCTCCATCTAATAAAACGATATTGTTGTCTTAAGATAACCATCCTAAGACAACAAGAAGGACTGGTGACTCAGTGTGCACTTACACGAAAGTCACTAAGTAGAATATTCCACTATAGGTCATCAATCCAAGTTATAACTGAGTAGTACGTTGCTTAGCCCAGTTGATTGGCGTACATTGTATATGCAAACTCCGTTAATAGCACTAAGTTATAGTATATCAATAGCCTGTATTCAATACAATGTCTAATGGCATCCTTACCATACGACTTTCCAAATATGATATTGAAATTTTATTTACCAGAATGCAAGATTCAGTTTGATAGAATGGCAAAGTTTTTAACCAAAAATGGCGTTTCAGGGATTTTAACGCTCATAATCATTATACTAAAGTCACGGTATTAAAGGAATCCGGTTACCATTATCACTGGGTCATAAAATTGGACGTATGGGACAGCAATTTTATTTACTAACAAACTGGATAACTAATTATTAAGCAATTTTGTGAATACAATATCGAATATGAGGTTTTATTATTGCCACAACGAGCTAGGGAGAGGGCTATGCTCGGGGTTTCTCTACGCGATCGATTCAGAAATGAGAAGATCCGTAGAAGTACGATGGTCACCGATATAGCCCAGCGGATTAGTGAGTAGAAGTGGCAATGAGCAGGGAACATAGCTCACAAAACTGATGGCCGTTGTTTCTCGAATGAAGAATACTGCCAAGAGCGGCATAGAACGGCCCGTATCCAGCCCTTCTCTGCAATCTTAGTCAGGTCGTCTGTCTATCCGTGCTCGGTGGCCATCTTATGCTGCGCTTGATAGTCCGTGATCTATTCGAAAGCCTTTCGACCCCAGCGACCAGAAATAGATTTATTGAAGTATAACGATATAATATAGCTTAAAAGCTCTCAATGCAAGTTCGAGTGTGTGCACATCAATAATAAAGCACGTTTTACCGAAACCGTTGTCTAAAACGTCGATGGCATCAAACCGATACGATAAAAATCGTGATTGTTTCCGGTATTCTTCTAATACTGTTACGACTTATTTCAAGATTACTTGGAAGACTTTTTGCTGCGTTGTTAGATAATCAGACGAAGTCATCATTTATTCATAGCTCTTATTTACGTATTTGATCTATTCGTTGAGTACATGGTAGGGATAAATCACTTCAATTAGCACAACAAGAAAAATACTACACTGCACATTTCACAAAAATACATTCAATATATACCATGTATTTTTAAAATCTACCACTTACCAAATAATAAACTCCAAATGGCATCACCACCACTGCTACCAGTAGATCAGCCACCGCCAAACTCACTATGAAGTAATTCGTTACAGTCTGCAGCGCCCTTTCTCTCACAACACTCATTATCACTAACACGTTCCCAAATAACGTAAAAAAGGGAAATATTAGCAACAACAACGCCCAAAAGTTATACTCTGGCTCTTCAATTGTACTAAAACATGAAACATTGAACGTACCGTTCGAGGTACAATTAGAAAGATCGTACACATCACTCAACAAATCTGTTGACACGTTAGTAGGGAATTCGCTGCTAGTGTTGCCATAGAAATAGTCACTGAAATCTTCTACCAGTCTTAAAAAATCAACCGTATCATTTTTTGTGGCATTTTTAATATATATATTTCTTGATTCAAGTACATTGTCATCATCAGGAGGCTTTTTCGTTGGATATAAATGTGTTGTTGATGTTAATACTTTTTTGTTAGAGTACGGTACAGGTGTGCTCATAATTCTAGTTGGGGTTCTTGTCATTTTCGATATACTTTGGCGTCCATATTTGGTTACAATCTTCTTTTTCTTGTCTTCATTTTAATTTCATTTGACCTGTAACATAAGAAATACTCTGTTTAGTTTGAGCAGTATAAATGCTTACGAAATCTTCTAATAAACATTACTTGGAGATACTTTTGCAGCTTGTTTGCTGCTGTATATATAATTTAATTATGTATATTATATATAATAGTAGTAATAAGTAGTAAGTAATAAGTATAATAGTATAATAATGGTGATATTTTTTTAGCCTATTTTAATTTTAATAAATGTAGCCTATGTAAAGCAAAAATAACAACAAAGTTACCAAGAAGGTCAGATTCATTTGGAAAATTACTTTGAACAATTTATGTCACCTTTTCTGCAAAGCTATGAGATAAAAGGTTTGAATTAGTACGTTTTACGTACGTGTACGTTTGGCCTGAAAACTTAAGATTGCTTGGCAAAACATTGAAATAGAAATTCTTGAATCTGAAAAGAGAAACAAGATTTTGGAAAAGGTATGCACAGTTGCTTACATTCTCCAAAAACTTGTTTATGGAATGACCCGCACAATTGGGCAGCTGAAACTGTAACCCAAAACTGCCAACAGAGGAACCACTTTTCGGATTGTAGACAACAAGTCGGCATACATAATGTAGGATGACTTCGTTCAATAAAATATTTACATCGAGCAGCGGACAAAAATGTGAACTGGTTATTAAGATTGTGATAATGATAACTGCGTTGCAATACTATCTATAATATTAGTATAACAAATAGACTGATATTTCTAACTGTTACCTACTGTTTAACCTTTTGCGGCAACACGATTTTGTCACTGCAGGATATCTTGTATGTTCGATACATTCAATTGTTCTTTTTTAATTTGATTTTGCAATATAGTGTAATAGGTAAAATAAACTACTCAGTATAATAGATATTCCTTAATATATTAATTGACCTTTTCAATTTAGAAAAATTGAAGAATTCAATTGGTGACCGATAGTTGAAGAGATATTCTATAAACCTTGCAAAAGTAAATCAAGTATTATATCTAAATATTTAGAAAAAAAAAACTTAGTGTGTGTGCAATTTATTGAAGAACACAGTCCCACTCGTGGGAGTCATAAGTTTTCAAGTGTTTTCTATATACTTGTAATTAGATTACATAAACACGATATTTTGGGAATTGATGTAAAGTCTCGAACTAAAATCAACACACAAAACTGTAATTCTCTAAGGACCAGGGAATGTTTTACGAGCTTCGATAACTTTATCTTCGTAATATTTACCTCCAGTATTAGCATTACAAATAACATCTAAATAAGCGGGTAAAGTCTCATTGTTGTAGTTAGTAATAAAAAGAATATGTTTACGTATATGTATTGAAAAATGTATAACTTCCGTCTCGAAATACGTCTCTAAATTGAATAGCAATGCTTCTTTGAACAAGATACGGCCAGCATTTTGGTCATGTGAGACTTCATCTTAGTCGTCCAGAAAGGTTTTTAAAAAATTGGTGTGCCTATGGTTCCCGCGGTGCCCTGGCTCAAAAATCTCAAATATTTTTGTTTATACACTATTTGAGATTTTTTGCTGTTTCATCTCTTGCTCCAGTCCTATTTATATGTTGCTGGAAGACGAGACGGCGCACGGGTATGACTAGAGTTTCATCATCATCATCTCAGCCATAGGACTTCCACTGCTGGACATAGGCCTCCCCCATTGATTTCCACAAGGACCAGTTGGAAGGGGCCCGCATACATCCATTGTCTGCGATCTTAGGTCGTCTTTCCACCTAGTCGGTAGCCGTCCTTTGCTGCGATTGCTACTCCGTGGTCTCCATTCCAGAACTTTTCGACCCCAACGGCAATCAGTTTTTCAAGCTAAATGCTCTGCACACTGCCACTTCAACTTGCTAATCCACTGGGATAGATCGGTGACTTTCGGAGTTGGCCCAGGACAGAACTAAGTGGGTGGGTTTGGGTTTATCCATTAAATGATTGCTATGCCTATGCTTGCTTAAAGAAAAAAAGAAAAACATTTTACGAAGTAATGATATTGCCATGCCTGATATATGGTTGCCAGACGTGGTCATGACGTGGACAAGAAATGACAAGGAAGAAAAAATCGCTATCTGCAAACACAAAATGGAAAGAAGTATGCTTGGTCTTAAGTTATCAGATAAGGTAAATAGTGCCAATATCAGAAAAAAAATAAAAAAATAATAGACATAAAGAAAAGACAAGATTACCCAAGTGGCACTGGGCAGGACACATCTGTAGGATGATTAATAATAGATGAACAAAACGTCTTACGGAATGGATCCCAAGAGACGGGAAAAGAAAAAAGGGAGACCAAATAAAAGGTGGAGAGAGATATCTTCCATCAGAAATGTGGACCCCTATGGGTGCGAGAGGCGCGAAACAGGGATGTATGTAAAGATTTAGGAGAGGCCTACGCTATAGAGGCGACTACTACTAATACTAACTTAAGCTATGTTATATTAGTAGTTTCACATAAAACTTTTACATACAATCATAATACTTAAACTATTATTTTATAACTTACATTAATTCTATGTTTAATTTGTAGTAGAAATATAGGCTATTATTTTTTTATTTTATTCCTATGCTTGCAGCGTTCGCGCAGCTTGTTTTGGTTAAGCCCAGGCCTCCCTCACTCATAGGTCTCACGGTCTTAAGGGAAGCGCAGGTTGTGAGATGATCCTCAAAGCAAGTCTGGCGGTTACCTTCTCGCGGTGCTGCCTGTTATTGATCTAACTCCTTCTGAAATAGACGCAACGAGACATCTTCAGGCGTCGCGTGTCTTATATTTATGTAAGTTTATTATATCCATTATTTATTTATGATTATTATATCCATTATTTATTTATGTTTATTGTATTTTGGCCGGGACTGCTACCGACAGGCTTTGCTCGCCAAGCCGAGGAGGAGTGGTCCATCAGACGATACGTTGCGGTGCTACAAGGCACTGCAACTGAGGGGGGCAGCGGTGCCGTGTTAGACGGTGCTGCAGCTAAGGAGACGCTGCAGCGGGAGTGATTCAGTTCATCACTTGCTGTGGCGCCGCCGTCGGTGGATGGCCGTCGAAGCGGCTGGAGATGGGGCTGCTCCATCTGGCTCTTTGCAGAGGACCACAAGCGTCGGATGTGGGAAGTCTGGCGGATCGCGGTGATGCGATGCGCCAGCATCGTCGATGCATGCTCGAGCGAGCCCGACACACCCCGCCTACATTCCCGGTAGGCGGGTGTGCGTAAATGCATATTCACAACGTAAAAAAAAATGGACAGACCTAAGTGGCGGCTCTTATTTACCGGATGCCAAGACTCATTTTGGGTCGCTGCGCCATTGTAGTAAGAAGTAATAACATAGAAAATAATCGTTTTACAGATATTTGTTTTTACGGTTTTTGCATTATTATATATTATTCACATATACGAAACTCGATTACAACTTCAAGTGTCATTATGAAGCGTCATTTTTGCAAGATATCATCTAAATCGTAATGGGATATCCGATTTATTTCCAATCAGACTCGATCCGATCAATCAAAGGTTACAATTGACATGACAGAAAAGCCATTTTGATCACAGTATTTGGATTATGTTAGCGAAATTTTTTTAAGATATAATGTAATTTGCCACAGGTCAAATTATTGTAATTGTCATTTTCATAAGTATTTTTAAATTTTGTTGCCTGAATTTTTATATCTCAATTATGAATGACAATATTTAATCATTGATAATGAGTAATGTTAAAATAACTTATATAGACGTCACGGCGCAATGGTGCTAGCTGTAATGCTGCGTACGAATATTTCGTAAACCCACCAATAATATGAAGGCAAAAGTGTAGATGTGTGTTTTTGAATGTTTGTTTGTTGTGTTGTTGTGTGTAGAATGTTTGTTACTCCTTCACGCTAAAACGGCTGCACCGATTTCGATGAGATTTGGTATAGAGATAGGTTACATGCTGGAATAATACATCGGTTACTGTTCTCCCGGAAAAAGTATGGTTCCCGTGGGATAATTCAGAGTCCGGGGAAATACTGCCACCATATCTATTTTTACCACCAGGCAGTATAGTGTTTGCATTACAGTGTTCCGGTTTGAAGAATATCATTTCCGGTGAAATAACAGGCACAAGAGGCACTTAACAATTTTATGTCTCAGGATGCAATGCAGTTCTTTAGGAATTGTATCTGTCTTGTTTCGTCATCTTATCCAATGAAAAAAAAATGTATTGATGAACTGTGGGAAAAATGATACCATGTTTATAAAAGATGTGAGCACTGAGATGCTACTGATCGAATGAAGGGGAAGAGAAAATAATGTTGTGCTGACCTAACCTTTTCACTCTGTGCTGTGTAAAGAACGAGAGACCAGATTGAGTAAAGTAAGTCGTAATTTGTTAATCCCCTAAGATGTCCGAAGTGTGTTTCTACGAGTTTCGAAAATTCATTAACGTAAAAGTCTCATATTCTATTTTGCTAAATTCAAATTAATATAGATCCTATAAACACACTTTTATTTTGCCTAAAATAACATACTAATAACTAATTACAATACTACACCTAGGTACTACATAATTATTTAAGCAATCCACTAGCTATTGTCAGCCTATAGATAACTCAAATGCTCTAACCTGCTACCAGTTGGCAACGTGCCCAGAATTCTAGCAGCATTGCCGCGTTGAATTGCAATGCTGATCCATTGAGACAAATATGTGCCAGCATTTTGGTCACGCGTCGCATCGATCAAACGCTCTGATAATTTTTGGAAAATCCGATGAGCTCCCGGTCTCCACGGGCCCAATGTCTCGACCCCAAACGGTTCAAATATGTAACCACTACCGAGATTAGCATATTTTCGCCGCTTCAATTGCTCCGCGCCGAATAAGCACACACTTGTTTATATGTATACATTTAAAAGAAAAACAATTCTATTACGTTTTTTTTGTTATATCTCAAACTGCTTGTCGCATCATTTTAGATGAAAGCTTCCAGACAGCTGGATTATTCCCGATATCCTGATAACAATAATCATTGTCATATTTTAACCAATTTACACAATTTAGGAACGAATTTTAAACGAACATCTTATTTAGAAATCACTCTATTGATATATAAAATTTACACGAAAATCAGTTCTATCGTTTTTGAGATAATTCCGAACGCGGGGGCTCTTACTTCAAAATATGTAGTGATAAAGCCTCTTATGCGTATGGCGCGTTTAAGATAAATCTGGAACAAGTTTTGTTACGCATAATTTATTTCTATAAGTTTTTACATTATTTTTTCCTAAATATCTCGAGTTACTTATATAATGTATTCATAGTATATTCCAACTTTTGACACAGTTTTTTCAATGAATCCACTTATCCACGAGGCGTGAAATAAATCGTTGAACTTTTTTAATGGGACCGTTTTAGCTTCTTTGTACCAAACTTTTATCGTCTTAGTACTTTTTATCTTGTTACGTGATCGATCACATTTTTTTATGGTACGAAATCGAATCAGATATGAGGAGATCCAGGATCCACAAGTAGCAGATCTTTAAATTTAAATGGCAGTGAACAAGGCACAGATCACATAGAACTGATGACCAATGGGGTCGAAGGTTCTCGAGAGGACTGACAAGTACAGCGTAGGACTGATAAGATTAATAAAACTAAAGAAACTGGATGTAGGCGGTATGCAACCGGTAATAAAGTAAATAAAAATTTCAATTATTAAATTGAATTATTGTAATTATGATTAATTTAATTATACATAAATAATCATGTGCTTAGATGATTGCTTTTTTAATGATACTGTTCTAATAAAATGTTACATTTAATATGTTGAAGGCTCTGTATGCAACAATTAATCCACCTGTACCTATGTACCAATGTATTTTATGCAAATAAAACATAATATTCTATTATTTACAATGGAATCATTATAGCAATCGTAACTTAAAAATAGTTCTAATTGGGTGATACTGATAATACTAATAGTTAAGCTTAGTTTCTGGTTTTCACACTTTCCCTACCATTATCATACAATTATTGTAACAAAAACTTACTAAGATTATTTCTCACATAATCGATCGGCAATCAGCGAACCGCTTTAATATTAGATTATCTTAATTCATCTTTTAATTACAGAGCCTGTATCTTGATTACTACGTTAATTATAAGCACGAAATTAAGATATATTTTTAGCGAAGCCATTTATGGCCTTCATAACGTAGGGCTGGCTAGGATCTTCGGTTTTATTTTCGGCCTGGATATATTACGTCAAAAAAACGGGCAAGCATTTATGTTTTTAAATTATTTCATATTAACATTTTACTGCCTCGCTTAGTTATATGGTTTATGGCATAATTATTTGACATAATGCTAAATATAAAAGGTGTGAATAATTTACATATAGATTGATTGGAAGCGGCGTCCTTTTCGGATTAAAGGAATTGGCTGGCTTAGAAAATGCAGAATAATACTCAGTATGTTAAAATGTATATATTATATAACTTACATATGTATATTTTACAGTAACTCTTCTCGATTTTAGATTCTGTAAAAATATGCACTTTTCATAAAAAAGCGACAAAGTTGCCGACATCAGAATATTGTCAGTAACGCAAATCCCAAAGGACAAAATTTAATTCACCATCAACGACCATTTGAAAACCCATCAAACACTCATAAATACCAAATTGTACAGACCATTAATCACCAATTGAAAATCAAACGGGAATTCACAAGAAATCAATATAGAAAGTATGGATCGCATTATGCAAATCAAGTTGCGCATCACTTTTGGGGGGCTGAGGGAATTATGTTAATATGGACGTCCTACATAACGTACAGTGTAACTCAGTTACTAAGATGCTTTGCGTTTGTGTCAGGACATCAAAACTATTTAATGGACTAAGAAGCCATGTTAGCCTCGACTCAGTCAGTCCTTCTGAGTATTATGATGAGTTTGATACTGTGCTTGGGCTCGAAGGACACTGTAGGAAAATAAATGACTGTGTGAATGGAGTAGGGTCATGTCTGGAAGTATCAAGCGCAGTGCAATATTAATAGACACGTTTTCAAAATTTGAAAACGTTTAATATAAATAATATTGTTTTTTTTCGTTAAAGTAGACTTTTGAAGCGAGCGTCTATAGCGTCAGTGGCGCCGCGTTTGTGACGCCGCGTCTGAGCAACATATAGATGTTCTATACAAATGTATGAAGTTCTGGGGAACATCATTCGAGCACAGTGATACTAACGCAGCGTCAGTGCCGCCGTGACCGCGTTGTTAGACGTTAAACTAATAATATTTATTTATTAATTATATATAACTTTATTGTTAATTAATCCTTTAGTAAGGTAATACTTTAATACCTATGACATATTTTTTATTAAGCAATCACAGATGACTGGATTTTTGTTGAATGTACAAACTGGATTGGCTAAATAAATCTATATCAAATTTGAAACATGCATAGATAGATTATATATTGGAGTATATTATGTTGGCTGCTTTTTAACCAACCCTAAATTCTACACAAAGCTTGGCTAAAAAAAGCTTTTTTTAAATATGGCTGGTAAAAACCCGAAGAATGTCAAAATGATCGCACGAAGAACTACAATTCGACAAAAAAACTGTGGCTTGACCACCATTATGTTTATCAACAAAATTTCTAACGGTATCAGAGAATTGCCTCTAAATATGTTGAAGATTTAGGTGCTGAAATGGTTTATTTTTTATAATTTATATGATATAGAATAGTTTATTGATTTTAAGCAAATATGCTATAAATTAACTGACACGAAACTTATGATCTTTATTTATAGTATGTGTGTGTTTTTTAAAGACAAACTAAATATTACACGGTTTAAACCTATTTTTATTAAGCTTTCAAATAATAGTTATTTATGCTGTAAGCACTTGAGCTTACGAACTGCCCAGTTTACTCCATACTATGTTCAAGTTTGACGGAATCCCTGAAGCCAAATATCGAAGCGTCAGCTTACGACTCTGTGTTATTGTTGTTGTCGACTCATGTCGACTTTGAAATTTTGGCAAACTTTGGCTCCAGATGGTAGCTGTGTTGCTCTTAACGACAGCAATGAACAAATTGATTTTAATTTGTTAAAATTCCAAGTAGTCATCATCGACTACAGAGACGCAGAAATAGTCTCTGTGTTTTTTTACCGTATACAACAAGGAGTACTCTGAAGAACTTATCAACCTTGTTCCAGCATCAAAGGCTCATCACCATCTAGTTGTCGCTTCTATCGCTAATCACTTAAAAGCTCGTCCACAAATAATTGACTCATGGGATTCACACACTGTGCAATTCAAACGATAGTTTTTGCCATACACCTGCAAAATGTGGAATGAGCTTCCTCTCTTGGTATTCATTAGTAGCTACAATACGGGATTCTACAAAAAAAGAGTTAACATCAGAGTAATAAAAGTCTTCGTAATTACAGACATCCCTATCAGAACGTAATCGCGTACCATACGGGGGACGGCCCCGCTTGCTTATTTCCCACAAAAGGCCTGAGTCATGAAACGCATAACTACGGGGTGGATGTTCCTTCGTTTAGGACTTTCATTGCAAAGCAGAAGCAGAGCTTTGCAATGAGGGTCCTGACTTGAAAATACGCCGCTCGATCCATACTTGACATGCGGAAACTCTTTCAGCGGGTTACGGTGCTCGCTCAGTGTCCAGAAGTTTGACACGAGCCACGCGACACGCCATAATAGCACCGCAATACAGGATTGAGTCAACTAAATCTTCGCTAGTTCGTAGATACGGAGCTAGCAAAGCGTTCAGGGCTCACACTAGCGCCAGATTGCGACTATCGCTGCGACTAAGGTCTTGCTTCGATGAAGTATTATTATGTCGCTTAATTTTCTTTCTTACTTAGGCCTAGTTTTTTACAATATCCATATCAAAAACAAAAAATAATAAAAATATACCTAACCCAAGAGTGCCGCCTTCTGTTCTGTCCCTTTCTGTCTGCTCTGACCCTTGATCCAACCGTAATATTATTAGTTGATAATTATTATTATTAGATTATAAATGATTATTATTATCAGCGTCTCGTAGTTTCACCCGGGTGGTGATGAAAAACGGTGGTGATGATGATGAGCCTATGACACTCACAAATAACGTGACGTTTATATTGGTAGGTCCAGAGATTTCCCCCTACAAACTCTCTCACAAAAATATTATTTAAATAAGATTTGAATGCGCAAACATTGCAGTTAAATAAAATTCGTAGTTATTCAATTGTTTATCATTTTTCGCAATTTATATATATATATTTTTATAACTGATTGAAGTTTATTTATTTCTTCGATTCACTAAATCGTAGGGAATAAAATGACAGACGTTAGTATAGGTATTGGGGAAATGTAAGTAGCCTTCTGGTTGCAAATGTAAGTCCACCACTGCGCCTCAATTACTGAGCGAAATATGTCTAGTAATAAGTATTTCTTCTCCAATTACTAAAAGCAGGATGCATGATATAAAAATGTCAATATTATAATTTGATTGATGTTACTCGATTAGGATTTTCCTCAATTCGTCCAAACAGACCGTGATCACATTATTGGGGCTCATTAAGTGGACAGGAGACTGTTGAGTGCCACTTTACTGTAAGTAAGTAGGTACTATTGAAGAAATTCTTCTCTCGTCATTTATATGACAGTATCTATTAAGTGCGTTTTTTTTGTGTTTAATATATTTTAGAAAATACTAGTGAGCTGTAATATAAGTATCAGTTAATCAATCGATGATCGAATGAAACCCAAAAACTTCATCTTCATTTGTTTCTTAATTGAAAAAAACGCTATTAAGTACCTAATAAATTAAGATAATCAATATTATCGAATACTACGATTGATATTACAGCTCTAAAAAATACTTGATTGAAACTAAAGCCAAATGACAATTGTTAAATCGTGAATTATTAATCGTGAATAGCTTAACACCATTTTCTGATAACAAATAATTGGCGTTATAAAAGTTTACATATAGATTCTAGGCTTAAACTACTCTTGTTTCTAGAATTCCTAGAACAGATGTACAAAGAGAAATGATAGAATAGTCTTTATCACTCAAAGAGTAACTATTACATTAATTCTTTTCAACATTTAACACAATAGCAGGAGTTTCCTATATAGTATAGTTTTGGTGTCTCTTTAGATATTAATAAAATTATCTTCCGTTACATGTTATATACATACATATAAAATATTTAAATCCCTTGACGGTGAATTAGACTTTGCCTTCGTTTCATATAATTTTTGATGACTGGACCACCAAGCCTGGAATAAGAATCAATTTTTATTCCGGGCTTGGTGGACCAGTCCGCCAGATCTCTTGCTTTTGAATTGTAACTATATTCTCATCTTTTCATTTTATGTGTAATATGGAAAATGAGCTATTATTTGTTTGTTTTTTGTTCATATATCTACAATATACCCTAAATATTAAGTTTTGCTGAGACTAAAAATCTTAACAACAGGTATAATTTAAAGTCCCTTACCCAGACCTTATAAAGCTAGTTTTTTTAATATCAGTGAATTTTAAATACTGATAATGAATGTGAAAGGGTTTGTGGGATGCGGTGAAGCGGTGATAGCATGATGCGGGAGCGTTGGCTGTTTAACTGACGGACGCTGGTTTGATCTCTACCAACGGCTTGAGTTTCCGATGAAGGTATAGCAGACTTTGAGAGCCAGTAAGAATTTTAGTTCTAGCGTGATAAAATCTTTGAACACATCGTCAGTGCCCATCAAGTGAGATAGTTGTCAAACGCTTGATCAATACAGCATTATCAAAATTGTACTGTATGTAATATAATTTGGATTTACTGTATTTTTTTTTATCATACTCAGACCCCCGCACTAGTATCCCCTGTGTCGCGGGAGGCATGGACACACACAATCTCAACACACAAACAACCAAGACCCGGGACAAACATCTATACTCATCGCACAAATGTTTGCCCCTCCCGGGATTCTACTCCCGGAGACACAGAAGTCATGTCACTAACACTGACCACTGCGCCACGGGGTCCGTCATTTGAACAGAAGTACAGAATCCGAGTTAATAATAATTATCATCCTAATAATATTATCAAAGGTCAACAAGCGTCTTACAATGTCCAACAGTAACCATAAACTTGTTAATAAGTAACTACCATGTAACCTATACTGTAGTTAAAGAGTTAAGGGAAAGTTACAGACTATCGGCAGATTGGCGAAATAAATGAGTTAACGCTTCTGGCCTGCTTCGTTTCGCTGAGCTTAATGATACGGTGATCGATCATCTAATAGTGACTGGTTTAATTTGGCGACCCGCAACAGTGCTGATAGTACATTTTTGATGAATAATTCCTACGAAATTTCTTGTTCATGGCAGGGGAGAGGTTAAGAGCTCGTTAAGGGACGTTGCCAATTAAGTAGAGAGTTTAGTTGAAGATTAAAGTGTATATACTGAGACACTGTTAACTGTGAGTTAAATGTAAGATGTGGATAGACTTTTGTTTATGGGCATTGACTTCATTGGGAAAAAATATAATAAAATTGTAATCATCAGTAACAGAGAAGACGCCGCGAAGGAGAGTTCTACGCTCTTGTCGCCGCTCGGACCTGAACCACTGAAGATGTCGACCGCAGTGATCGACGAAACGTCTGGAACACAAGTTTCACTTAAACCACGGCCAAACAGCCGGAAGTAATACATACAACATATAATAAAATTGACCCTGACCCTCATACCTCCGATTTGGGGAAAATATTCTATAAACGTGTGGACCCGCTTTTACACTACCTTGCCTCAAATTTCTGTAAGAGTGCGAACGGAATCTCTTTATCCATATATCCCTTTTTGTACTGACAGATTATACTCGTACCAATCGACTGAAAACCGGCACTTATGTACACAAAGCACCAAGAGCACATTTATCAAATAAACATGACAACCAACAATAATAAATCATAGGTATTCATATAAGACAGTACAATCAACGTCTGACAAACATGAAAGAAGTTTTCTAAAGTAGTTGACTTATTAAAAAGTGGTTGGTGATCGTTACAGATCGGTAATGTTTTAAAATGTTTGTTATTGAAATTAAAAAGGTCCCTGCAGTATAACAAAGGCTTATAGTTTGTTAATTAACTTAGAGAGACGTTTAAATACGTTAAAATTACATCATTATACAGACAATCACTCAGACCGGGTGTAACAATAAATTAAAAGCAATATAGTCTAGAACATTCCCGATGGTTCGGTTCGAAAACCGTCTGAAATAGACAAGCTTTTGTATCGAACTGAATCTGGCTAGTTCTGTAGTTGTGCTTATAAAGTGCTTACAAATTAATGTAAAAAATATCATGTGATATAAAATATGAAAAAAAAGGTACGTAGCAGACGTCAAAAGCTTACACATGTGTGTGCAGCGAAACAAGGATGCGAGCAATGATGTTTTACTAAAGATGACGTATATTCATACTGCGCGGTGCTCAGATTTTGTTCTTTTACGACATAAACATGCTTACTGCGACAGATAATACGGTAAAAATAATATAGAAAAGGATAGCTATATGTTTAGACTTGCGCTTGAAATACGCGTCGCAGTGAAAATTACTACAATTGTCTTAATTTTGCCGCCTCAGTTTCCGCGCGCTTGTGCGACATATACCTCAATATAAACATACAATATCATTGGGTGCGAGCAATACGAAGCGCAAAGTGCAATACATTTCCAACTCGCAGTGATCGTTCGTTCTATTTTCAAAAATGTACCAATTCTGTAAATTTTAACAGCTTGCTATTGAACCACGGAAGAGAGATAGGTTGATATTGATATTGAACCGACGCGACGACGACGTCGCAAGCTGTAAAAGCTGCGGCGAGAGTTAGAGATTTGCTGCAATCGCTAACATTATTTACTATCTCGACAGATGAGACTTCGAGCGTCATTTTTACTGTCAACGACAGAACAGTAAGTAAAGACACAAAAACAATAAGATTTATGAAACAGCTCAGGTTTCCTCGAATGTACGGGGGCACTTAGATGTAACCCCATATTTCAAGGTGCCATGACAGCTGTCCTCTCTACACTTCTTATCTTCACTCACATTTACTGGTGTCACATTAGGTTTATGCCTTATATGTAAGTAAATATAATTATGCTAAGATATTTCAGTACAGAGTGAGCTGTGTTTAGTATTATTATTTGGTGTGTCATTTATTAATCGGCATGTGTATTGATTTATAAGGTGAAGTTATCAAGTCAAATTATTATATGAATTAATAAATAATAATACTAAATTCTTTATTTACATCTTAAGGACACACATGTTACACATGTTTTGAAAATAAGAATAATAAGGATAAAGTCTATATTATGATGTGTGTAGTTATGGAAAGAGATTTCTGTATAATCATTATATGAATTATAAATCGACTTTATTTTTCCTAACTCGGAAAACTGACAATAATTGTGTCAAAACCTTTGTGCTTGAACGTTTCGTCATCACCTAGACATCATTACCAATAATTAAAATTGTTTTAGAATAATATAATTATTAAATTAAATGTTTACAATTTAAACTAACTGATACAGCATTAAATTTTAATTCAATTCGGTAATTTTTTATTTTATTTTGTATAGATGTAGCGTTACTACTACTACTACCTATCTCACTTGATGGTCAGTGACTACGTGGTCGAAGAGGTTTTTTACGCTAGACCTACAACGCTCAATGGCTCTCAAAGACTGCTGCCTGAACACACTATGTGTTTGGTGACAGATTTTCAAACTTGAGGGTGGTAGCTAGCCAGGCGGGTACTCGAAAGTACCCTACCACCATGCTGGGAATTTGATAACGGTGTTAACCTTACGGGAAACTCAAGCTGATGTTGGGGATCGAACCAGTGTTCGTCAGTTTGACATCCAACGCTCCCCCCAACCCCCCGATAGGCTATGATCGCTTCACATCCAAAAAACCATAAAGGGTTTTCTTAGCTTCTTTACATTGGCTTCTGGGCCAAAACCATCGAACAGTGTTTCCTAGTACTGCCCTCCCGTTCGGACGCTTGAACGACTGTACATGTTTGTGTATCGCTCCGTCTAAATAAATTCAAATCCAGGCAAAAAGTGTGTTAATCGTGTTGAAAGTTATACTACCTCAAATGCGGGACTCCAAGTAATAAGGTACGCTAAGCCATCGCATCTAAATTATTTGGATATAACAGAAATCATCGTTAAATAAAGCTACGATATTGCAAGTTTTAAACAGCTGTTATTGACACGTAACCTGTGAGCGAAAGGGTAGCCGACCAACTTGCGTTGCATATTTGCGCTGCGACGATACATACGTTTGTCCTGCTCACTCCCGTGCGGACGAGACGTATCACGCTACGATACTCTCCACTACTGGCTGCTTATTATTTATCGTTACCACTTACTGCGATTATTCTTTGTTACACTCGTGGAGCAAGGCAATATTGACAATACTTTAGCATGGATACTAAATGCGCGGCCTGCCAACAGGCAATCACTTCGTCACGGCTGCTTAAATGTACTTATTGTAAGGTGCCCTTCCACCCTATATGTGTTAATGCGGCTACTACGGATCCTAGCAAATTAATCAACTGGCAGTGCCCGTCATGTAAAGCTAAGGAACCGAAAAATAGCAATTTGAACTCGCCAGTTCAACATTCCGACCGGACTGACGTTTCGAATGCTAAGGCAATGACGCGTGCGCAAAAACGAATGGCTCTAAGTTCTCCGACTCAAACTAAAGAAGACATCGCTGAACAGGAGCATGACCCTGTCGCTTCTGAACTGCGTTTGCTGAGACTGGAAATGGCAGAGATAACATCGTGTTTTAAGCTACTAACAGAATCTTTAGCCAAATGTAACCTCCGACTTGATAAGCTTGAACCTAGAATGAAAACACTGGAGGAAAAGGATCAAATTATAGCATCGCTAGTAGATAGTGTTCAACAAATGCAAGACCAGATAAACCTACAGTCGCAAGCGGCGCTTAAAAATGAAATTGAGATAATAGGGATAAATGAAACAACTAATGAAAACCTTGAACATATTGTTCTTGTCACAGCGACAAAATTTGGAGTAAATCTATCGGAGAGCGAAATTGACTGGGTGGTGCGTGCTGGGCCCAAACATATGAAAAATGGTAATAAAGAGTCAAGCTTACCGCGCCCAATTATAGTTCGACTGTCAAAAAAAGCCAAGCGAGATGAAATATTAAAAGCTGCCAAAGTAAGGCGCCACTCCGTCATAACCTCTGCTGACTTGGACTTGCAAGGCCCGCCCCGCAACATATACCTCAACGAACACCTGACTAAAGCTAATAGGTTATTATTTCGTGATGCCAGATCTCGCGCTAAAGAACATGGCTTTAGGTACTGCTGGGTCTCAAACGGCAAAATTCACGTGCGACGAGATGAAGGGAAACCAGCGATACCTATCAAATCTTCTGCTGCTCTTGACCGTGTTCTTCCAGTGGGGCTTCATGGAGCGTCTACCCCTATACCATCGCGTGTGTAAAAGCATTTCTATAAATTGTCTTTTTCAACTTATGTACTTAATTTTCAGGCCCACTTTATTGTTCTCATTGTATATAAAAGGAAGGTTTTACTCATTGTCTGCAATTGTAATCAGCTATCCTACTCCAAACACACTTCAACTATTTCAGTACGCATTCTTCACGCATGTAAACACACAAGACCGATTTCTAGGTATGGGAATGGTTATGAGTATAAATCATTATTTAAATAAGTATAAAATTAATTTACTCAGATGGATAATATTCCTTGGACATGTGCTTTTCGGTGGGATAACATATTTCTACATCAGAATTATTAAATTTTATCTACAATACAGGATTTGGAATATGTTGTTAGTTTTCCTCAGAATAATAACACACTGGCGACACTTTTTACAATCAGAGCTCATTGACGGAAAACAATTATTTAATTTAAATAATGGGTAGTTTAGACATTTTCAATGAAATAGACGAAACCCTTAAAATAAAGTGCCGCACTATCGATAAGCCTGAATTTTGCAAAGCGTTCATGACTTCATATGATTTCAAAGTCCTCTCATTCAATATTAGAAGTATTCAAGCAAATTTTCTGGGTCTTCTTACAATACTAAAGCGTTGCGATATAGACTTTGACATTTTAGTTTTAACAGAATGTTGGTTAAATGAATCATCCCTTATTCCCCAGTTACATGGATACAATGTCTTTTGTACTAATAAAATTATAAATAAATGTGGTGGGGTCACTGTATACATAAGAAACTCCTGGTCTGTTAGCACCGAAGAACCAGCGTTTATTGATGGTAATTGTCTCATTGTCACCTTACAGAATTCTTTTAAAATTATAGCTATCTACAGGTCTCCTGCAGTACACAAATTAGAAAAATTTCTTCGTTCTCTAGAAGCAATCTTGGAAACCATAAAAGATCACACATCAGTGTTAGTTACAGGTGACATGAATATTAACTTACTTGAGGAGGAACCTTCTGATGATAACACCTTATATCAATGCCTTATGGCAGAAGAAGGGTTTCTCCCAGCTATCACCAAACCGACCAGAAAAAAGGCATGCCTGGACCATGCATACGTTAAAACTAAAGACATGGCTCTTGGAATTATCTGCAATACCTCTGTAACAGATCATGCGGTCTTAATCCTGGGTATGTGTCTAAAAGAGGAGAAAAGCAAAAGTAAATCTAGAGTGACGACTGCGACAAATTATCACAGCGTAGCTAAAGATCTCAGAACTGTAGATTGGTACTCAGTCCTCAACAAAGATAATGTCAATGAGGCAGTCGAAGAGTTTAACAAAATATTGACGAACAGTATAAAAGCAAATACTATCACACGGAAAGTAAGCCGTTCTAAACATAATCTCAAGCCTTGGATCTCGCCTGGTTTGATAAGGTGTATGAACCATCGCGACAGTCTCCACCTCAAACTTAGAAAAGATCCTAAAAATGAAATGCTTAAAATCACTTATACTCGCTACACGAACTTCTGTAATAATCTCCTACACAAACTTAAGTCTGAATACGATAACGCTCAGTTGATGAAAAACCGGGGCAACCCAAAAGAGTTATGGAAAACCATAAAAAATATTTGTCATATTGCTCGGCCTACTTCAGACATTAATGAACTTCTTAACATGTCTCAAAACCCCCAGCAATCGGTTGATGAATGTAATGAATACTTTGTGACAGTAGGATCCAAGCTGGCTTTGAAAATCCTGAACAAAACTAGTACCACACATGAATCAGTCTGCAATCATCATACACTCGAAAGCCTGTCTGCCAACTCATTCTTCCTTGCACCGACTGACCCACAAGAAATATCAAATATTATACAAGATATTAAATCTTACAGTGCACCTGGTAGAGATGGCATTACACCACTTTTACTCAAGTATGACAAGGACGCAATAACGGAACCTTTAGCTTACATATGTAACATTAGCATGGAATCTGGCATCTTTCCAGACTACTGGCAAACTGCTGTAGTTGTACCAATACATAAAGGTGGACCTAAATGTGTTCCAGATAACTACAGACCAATCTCTCTACTCAGTGTATTGTCAAAAGTTTTGGAAAAACTAGTCAATAAGAGACTGGTTGACTTTCTACAAAAATTTAAACTCTTATCAGACCGCCAATTTGGTTTTCAACGCGGTAAGTCAACAGAAGACGCGATTCAACTACTAACAGAAATAGTGTCTAGTCATCTGGATGGTGGACGGAGATGCATTGGAGTGTTCCTCGACCTCGCCAAAGCTTTCGACACAGTGTCAGTCCCAATTTTGCTCAAGAAGCTCGAATGCTTAGGCGTCAGAGGTAGCGCCCTTTCTTGGTTCAGAAGTTACCTGTCGAACAGACACCAGCTTGTCAGAGTGGGGGATCTTACTAGCAACGAGATGCACACTGCTTTCGGAGTCCCGCAGGGCAGCATTCTTGGACCTACTCTGTTCACCGTGTACATGAACGACATTTTTAGGCTAAGCTCGCCTAACTCTGATCACATATGTTACGCTGATGATACAGTGGTCATTTTTCACGGAAGTGACTGGACATCCACCGTAAAAGCCGCTGAGGAAGGTTTGTTGGCTCTCACCCGATGGTTTGATTCAAACATACTTACTTTGAATATTAATAAAAGTAACTTTATTGCCTTTCACATCACACGTGCTACTACGCCTGATTTGCATAGAATCAAAATTCACGACATAAATTGCTCGCATCATAATAAAGATACCGAACATCAGGCTATCTGCTCTTGTGCCCATATACAACGAGTTCAATGCACAAAATACTTGGGACTTATTATTGACGAAAATATTACTTTTAAAAACCATATAACATTTATCTCCAAAAAAGTACGTAAATTAATATATTTGATGAAAATCCTAAGGCCTGCTGCCAATATAGATACGAGAAAGCTTGTATACTTCTCACTTTGTCAGTCTCTTATCCAATACTGCATTGGTGTTTGGGGAGGGTCTGCAAAAACGTCTATGTTGCAGCTGGAACGAGCCCAGAGAGCGGTTTTGAAAGTAATGCTTGGTAAGCCACGCCGTCATTCTACCAATGAACTTTACAATGAAGCATCGCTCTTAACAGTGCGGCAACTTTTCATACAGCGTGCAATAGAAAACCGACATACTTATTTCTCTTCCAGTGAACTACCTAAAAGGCGTAAGCGTCCTATTAGACAGCAGCTACCTAAAATAAGGACAGTGTTTGCATCTCGTCTTCCCAAGTATGTTCATATATTTACATACAACGCTATCTGTAGAATGGTGGATATTAAGAATCTACATGTGGTTGACGCAAATAAAAAAGTCAAGAAATGGTTGCTGACTCTGTCGTATACAGAAACAGAGAGACTTGTGATGTCAAATGATTCGTAGACTCGCTACACGATTTATCCATATAGATCATGTGGTGAATCTATGAATCATCAGAGATTTCAAAGGCACCTTGATGCAGTCCTCAGTTGCACCCCCGTGCATACTAAGTTCGCTCGGATGCACGAGTTTGAAGTTATTTTTGTTTATTTAATTTATGACTATGTTAAAGTTCTAATAGCTATCAGAATTTCATATTTTATCCCAATCAGTCTCAGTAGTTTACAAGTGTTTAATGGTTCAGTCAGTCACGATTCCCCTTTTCTTTATGCAATTAAAATTAGTACTGTGTCCCTGGTAATTATTATACCAAAAATTTCCAGCAAATGAATTGAATTTAAATACCTATGACCTATACTAGTTTCTGGGCTAATCAACGTACACGTACCTCGTCACACTCCCCAACTCACATGACAAATACACAATATTTACACTAATTATATACAAAGTACCACAGATACCACAGCTGGTAGGAATTTCAATTAAAATCGAACCTGTCACTGTAAATAAATAATAATACACGATTTTCGATGTCTGTAGATGAAATGTTATTGTATCGATTTGGAGTAGCGATTAGTGAATATGTACAGTGTCACGCAACAAATTATAAGTAAAGCTGTAGGTTTGGGCGCCCAAGATACAGGCTATGCCTAGTTTGGGGCCCGTTGCATAATAATTAAATTTATTAGGTTACTTTAATTTTATAGAATATGTTTCTGTTATTTGTATATTTTCTGTTTCTGGGAATAAATGATTACTTACTTACTTACTGATGAAATATTGAAACGAAGCATGGTTTCTAACTAAATAATTATACCTTTTACATACTCACACCTCTGCACTAGGACACCCCGTGTCGCAGGCGGCATTGACATATACAGTAACACATTACAAACATCTAAGACCCTAGATCAAACTTTATGTCCACGGCACAAAGTTTGGCCCAGCTGAGAATCGAACTCGGCACCAGTTGCTTTTCAGGCATGATCACTATCAATTTAGCCATGGAGCCATCAAATATGTATTCTATCTGTATACAGCCTCGTAAGCAAGCTCAAAGTCGCACAACAAGCTATATTGGAGACAATTCTCGTCGTTGTTTTTTCTACGATACATAATCAGAAATGTGGACATCCATGTAGGAGAACATAAGCCCAACCCAGCGTAGCATCCTTGAATGGCGATGAGCAGGGCTATGGATGCGGGCCGTTTCCTACCGGTCCTGGTGGAAATCAATGGGGGCTATGTCGAGCAGTAGATGTCCTATGGCTGAGATGATGATGATGATGATGAGGCCTATGGGGTCAAAAGGTTCTCGAATGGAGACCACGGGCTGGCAAGTGCAGTGTAGAATATCCACCGATAATATGCACAGACGATCTAAAAAGGATCGTAAGAAGAGGCTGCAGGCGTTCTGCTTTCAACCACCTCTTGTGGAATCTAAGGGGGCTATGTCCAACAGTGGAATTCCTGCAGCTGAAACAAGAACGAGTTTTTGTACTGTTTGTAGATCCTAAAATAAAAAAATAAACAAGAGAATAAAAGACACAGTTTAATTACATCATATCTCACTTCATGGGTTGCCAGTATAAAATGTAAAAAAACACAGCCATTTGCGGAATTGATAATACCATTTTGTTGTTTGTCGACACTTGCTAGTATTCAAACTTTACATTCTGATTATAATAAAATTTTATTTGCTTATTGCTGTTCAAAACAATGACACTGTTCTGCCAATTTTTGAGAGCATGCCATAACACTTTTAGATTAAGTTTACAATGCCAAGAAGTTGTTTCCAAAGAATTCATTTTATTCTCTGGCCGTGAGCCAAACCCCTTTTTTCATTCGATGCTTATCAGTGCCCTCAGTATATTGTAGGTAATGTTTTTCTGATTAATCTCTTGTTCCCAGCATATAAAGGTCTTCCCAATAAAGAAGCCTAATACTTATATAAAATGACGAAAACTAGTTTTTAAGTTTTTATTTTAGAATAGAACTCATTACCTGAGTCTGTGTTTCCCGATATGTACATTCCTGTGGGCTCTCTATCCGCTAACGATTTCACTGTTCTAATTAGTTCTTGTTAATCACGTGATATATCGTTTTGAAGTGTCAGTCCCATACATTTTAAGTTTTCTCTCAGCGTTAATACTTGCAGAATGTTGCTTTGTCTAGACCTACTGGAGTCTTTGAATAAATGGGGTTTCTTTCTTTATTTGCGTCACGAGTACATAGGTACCTTCTAATCTTGCGCGCTCCATCTTAGATCACGTCCTCACTTATCATCAAATGAGAAAGTGATCAAACGCAAACTTATGTTTAAAAAAGCCAAGTGACAGGTCGTTGCTTTTTTCGAATATGTATAAAATCGCAGAGTATCGGTAAAGATCAAAATTAGCTACGAATGGTTTGTAGAAAGATACGTATAAGGTACTCAAATTTGTGGTTCTTTATATTATGTTTAAGAGGACATTTATAAACGAGTATGAAAGTTTTATTTTTAATCTTTATTTTTATACAGGGTTTTCTCTTAGAGAATATGACACAACGGGTATGAAAGTTAAATTTATTCAAAATGATATAATGTACCTACATACTTGTGTCCCAAAAAACTCATTGAAATCATCTAAAATAAAATGGAAAATGGATGTTTGCTTTTATAGTTTTTAAAGTACTTACATAATATATTTGTCTATAAACAATAAATGAAGTAGTGTAAACAAGTTTTAATTGAGTAATGCCTGCAAAGTAATATTTACTTTATATAATTATAAAAATAAATAAAATAAACCTTTGTTGGCACATAATTTACAATTCAGGATTATATTTCTGCTCTCCTTTCCAATTATAATACAATTAGTTCCATAATAATAATGAACATCAGATACCTACGCCGGGCGTTAACACGTAATAAAGGCATCACTTTAAGCTATTAAATGAACAGAATTAAATCAGAATGAAAATAAGTAGCAATATGTTTAACTCAAATCCCCACCAATCCAAGTGAGTATTAGTCTCTCCACGTTTCATACAAAAGCAGATTTTGTTACACAGACCGCGTGAATAAGCGCGATAGCCCTAATACCGGGAAAATTCAAATTTTAACAAAATAACGCGTGGGAATACCGCCTGTATACAAATTTCCGTCACGTAGGGTTGCCTCTAATTTTGCGCGACATATTGCTGCTGTCGTCGGGGAGGTTGTCACTTTATTCTTTTTTGGCAGGAATACTTGTTGTGTCGGTAGGCAGATATGACGTAACGATGACTGCGCTCGAATATACACGACGATGGTTTTGCATATATAAGTAGACGATTGTGAACTGCACCAGGTGATTTTTGAAACTTATGTGAATATTTTTGTCCTTGAACGATGCGTATTTGTTTGTTATGGATGCACACTAATTTCTCATTTAACCAAAGCAACGCATGATCAAATGACACCAAAAGGTGATCAATTAACTGTTTTTATTTAATTTGTGTGTTTCTCAGACCATTTTTTCTAGGTGAACCGATTATGATGATGTTTTTTGTTTGATAGCTGGTGCTTCTCGTGTCGTCCCATTTAAATCTGATCAAGACATTCGTTTTATAATTTTTCTTCTTGCTTATTTAATTCGCTTAAAATCGCCCTTGTGTGACTTTTTTCACAGTTTAACCCTTTGTGTCAATGCATTGAAAGCGAGGTAAACTTTCAAACTTAATCCGTTTTTTTTGTATGTACCTATAGATACTTATTACCATGTTCTGACAAATAAAGGTTTATCATATCTTATCTTTCTATCTACCATTTCTGCCCGTTGCATGTGATATGTAATTTTATGTTTGCGCTCGTTTGTTTTAAATATTGCACTTTATTTTAGCATATTTAGAATCAGGACACACACAGTCATACATATAGATACATAGATTCTCGATTTCATTTTTGCTTTTATATTTATATTTCAATATAAGTAAAAATGTTTTGCTTACTACCGCTAAAATAAAAATAAATTGTGTAGCCCTGACACTTAACTGCAAATTAGTTTGCAACATCCGTGTAGCTCGCCACGAAATGTTCTACTAAAAGTTTAATTGCTACACATGGCAACTTGCAACAACTCGCAAGTTGCATTGTAGGTAACTTCGCTAAAACCATGATACCGTAAATTTTCAATCCCAAGGATAGTATTAAGTTGGCTAGATAGCACAACTGAAAATAGTCGAGGAGTAAGGGGTCGAAAAATCTCCTGTTGTCATCGTATACACCATGTGTTCAGGCCGGTTTCCTTGATAGCCACTTAGCATTCTAGTGTGACTTGATAGACGTTCTCCTGCCTTTTTTTAAAAATTTCGCGTGGGGAAAATACGTTTACGCATTTCTGTCTACTGGGGAAAGGGTAAGTCGGGCTCGCTCGAGCAACGCATCACCGCGACACTCCCTGGGAGGGCCTCTCGGCCCCCAACCTTGATTACACCTACAGCAGCCAGTGTCCACTACCGACTAAAGCCCACGGTGTCCTTCCTGCCGCTATAACGGAAGGAGCGCAGGGTCGCGGTAGCAATAACCGCGCCCCGTTAGCATTCGACCGTCGGTCTCCGGATTCTTACAGAGGGAGGATGACCCTCTCCTCGTGATCGCGCCTGGCACAAGGGCACGGCCGCACCGACCCGGGGACCGCAAAGTGAAATGAACGCCAGGCTACCCACATCTGACTCTCGTGGTCCCCTATAAAGGGCCAGATGTAGCAGCCCCATCGTCGCACTAGCTCAGGCTAATCAACGCCTTGAATATTTCTCCCCAACATATAGCGTGTGTAGAATCTTGCTAGAATGCGTGGTAGCTTTCAAGTAATAGTGGCCTGAACTTGAAAGCTAGCTAGCGTTCAAGATCTACTGGGATTTTATCGTTGATTACATCGTCATCAACCATCAAGTGAGATAAAAGTTAAGTTATTAAAAATGGAACGTATTAATAAGGAAAGAATAAATTATTTTTTCGTAATCTAGGGTGTGACGTGAGCTTACCTACAAATTGTCGATATTTTTACAGTCGGTAATATATATAACATAATATGTTATTTTAATTCGGAAGCCTACATGATTGTGGGACTTGACCAACTTCTACAATCTAACTTATTTGACCTTCTAGGTTTGCGTGCAACATCCTAGACAATGTCAAACGCAAGCGCATAAGTAAAAAAAATATGCGGCTTTGCCCGCAATAAGTAAGATTTTGTTAATCAATTCGATAGCAATATATTTCTATCAAAATAAAATTGGATGTATGTTACCATTTTTTCTCACTTACCCCAGACAACGTATATGCAATATTACTTGACGAACGGTAAAGTAGCGGTAATATTATGTGAAATTATACAGAATTATGAAACGAGCTCACATCTGCTAATTAGGTTGCAACAGTTTTACTATAATGCGTTCTTTGCATACAATTTCTATGATCTTTAAAAATAAAATAAAATAATGTAAATCACTTCAAGTTTTCAAGTGATCAGCTCTTATCACACACATTGAAAGTTGGTTCACTCAGTGTCAAAAGACTTCACTGAAGACAGTCGTCGAAGAAAAACACGTGTATTGGAACTGCACGGGGCACTGCTCACACGGTTAAAGTTGGACAGAAATGGTTACAGTCTCTTTGGGAATTGTAACGATAAATATTGTAGCTATCTCTAACACAGCATATTTGTTCCAAAAACAACTTCTATATTAACCTTTTAGCTTCTAGAAAAAATGGTTTTTTGCAGAAAAATAAGGTTATCACAAAATAAAAGGCCTTAACTGACAAACAGTTTATGCCCTTGAAGTTCTCTCATTTTTTACCGATCGAAAAGTTCTGAAGGTTATTATATAAGGTTACATTTTTCATTGATGGGTATCATCCACTCAGCCAAGTGGTTAACGTTATGGTGGCATAATGATCTTTTCATGTTATCCACAGACTAATAATTCCGTTAAGGAAAAAATAAATCGATCACGATTTTTTTTTGCCAACTCGCACTTGGCCTGTTTTATTTATTTTAATACTATTATTTAGACCAACTTATTTAAACTATATTAATTAATTAGAAATAATATAAAGACTAATGACAATACAATTCAAAAACATTCTAATGCTTTATAGACACTAATCCTAGGCAGGGCCAAAGAAAAAAAAATTCATAAAAAAATATAATAATAAATTATATTTTTTTTTAAAAAAAAGACGTGTGGCACTCGGGGACTGCCGTGGTAAAGCTATTGCATAGCATTTTTTATCAACTTATGCAACTAATATATTAATGACTTATGCAGTAACGCCGATACAACAAATGCCACCTAGAGGCGAGTTGCTGAACTAAACAGACAAGCATGATATTTCAAAAAAGTCATTACAAGTTCTGCTATTCATCGATAGATGGCAAAACTAAAAAGTATCACCGCTGTACCGGTCGGAGAGGGGGATGTTAGGTTATTTTCGTTACGGAATTTCTGGATTCGGTCTCCACGCTCAAGGCCCGCGATAAAAGCTATGCAATAGCTTAAAATAAAAAACAGCGAGCACATCACTCACCTTGGGTTTACATAGACATGGATTATGTATGGCGAACAATATTGTTAATGTAACATGTGTTGTAATAAATTATTTATGTCAGTGTGTCAGTAATATTGAGACTAGTAGATTATTAAGTTGTATTCAAGACTCATCAGGAGGCCTAATAGCTGTTCAGTTTCAAAGATTCTCAAGCTATCGAATACTCGAGGTATTTTCCTTCGGATGAAGCGATGACGGTGATGCTGTACAAACTAAATATCTATAACAATGTCGGTAGGTCGTAAAAATATCATTTATGCATAAATACACGTATTAGGTTACGCTTATAACTGTAAATGTAGTGAAAAGAAAAATAGCTGCTTTTAAAACTAGAGAACTGCAGACAAACGAACACCTGTTGGTTGGATAGTGGTTTTCCTGTCCATTACACTATTCTGTTTTGCATGCAACCTTGTGGGACATTACCTTCGAAATGGTTCACGCCAGCTGCACCGCTGTTTCAAAGTATTTTCTCACTTTCAATGGAAAACATATCGCAAAACTCTTTTAAGATATTTTCTTGTATAAGTGAAAGCGAAAGTGCACATCATTCTGTATAATAATATTATTTTATTGATCTGATTTCCTTTGATTGACAAATTATAAAGGCTTTAATTTTTAATGATATTTGGATCACCTACTATTATTACTAGTATTAAATTCGTTAATAAACAAAGCAATAAATTTTATTAATATGAACTAGTTTCAGATTAATTGTGATAAATGGTGACAATGATGCTAATTATCAAAATTATAAACTTAACTTTATGCTAAACAAAGGACATTTTTCTTAGGAATCATGTCACCGGTATTTACGACCAAACTGCATTCATAGAATAAAAAAATTAACTTTTACTCAATAATCCAATCCAGTCCTATTTAAGAAAAAAAACTATATATTAATTTTATTTCGATCGTCGATCGTGTAGGTCATAAGTAGTACATAAGTGTCACTATGGAACAAAATATGTAAAATGAATAAAATGCGTTGAGAATTTAGGAACTAACCGTCCCTAGCCTAGCTAGCCTAGCCTTCCATGAATACATCCAAGAACTAAACAAACTGTAAAATTATTACAAAAAAATGTGTCAAAAACGGCGGCGCAAAATAAAAGATATCGACAGTGCAATTTAATGCATCATTACGAAGAGTCCATTAATGTCTTCAAGTACCTTTAAGGTAATAAAATAACATATTTTCTCTCTGAAAAGACAAATAATAACAGCAATCATACTCGCTCACCTTGTAACTTATCGGCTCTTATTTGTTGCAACTACAGCTTGTTACATCAAAAAATTATGTATCTAAGCCATTGATTGGTGGTAGCTACGCACATTTCTATATGTTTTGATGATGCACAGATAATGTTGAAAGTTTTAAAAAATAACTCGTTCAGATTACTGCATATCTAGGTCAATATCTTTACTCCCCAAAACCACAGTCACATTGTCCCTAAAATTCTCACTAATGCATTTATCCGGGTTTGCCAATTGTCACTCATCAGTCATCGCGACGTGTTGTCAGCGAACTAGCAATCCATCACAGCGTTGCAGCCCTGACACGGAATTAAAATAGTATCCAGCAAAAATACCATGATGGATGACTGGCTATGCCGTCTGGACATTCCTGATGAGATCACTGTGTGAACTGAGCAAGTGAGTGAGTGTGAGTAAGACAAATATTCTAGAAACGTATTTGTTGATCCACTTCTCACGGGCAATTAGTCACTATCTGAAATACTCGTAAATGTTTTCTGTATCCACTTATAGGCACAATATTGGTCATGCATGGAGTACTGTTCTCATTTCTGGGATCAGCTAAAGACCAACAAGGAGGGCTTTGAGTTAATCGAGAGACAAGCTAAAAAGCTTATCTAAAATTACTCTTTCTTGTGACTTAGATAAATACTATTTTTGTTTCCGAAAGGCACGAGGGAATATGTGTTTTCTAAGCAAGCCTGAATCATCGTCACCAGCGTCATTACTTAACGTCAGGAGAGATAGCTCTTAAAAATACGCGGAGTTATTAATTATTGGTTACCCGTTTTTTTTCATTGTGGTCACCATCCCAGATTTTTTTTTCTGGGGCTCCAATAATTTATACAAACGAAGTTACAAAATCAGCGATTCTGTTTTAAATCAACTTGAAAAAATATATATAATATACATTCTCAATTCGGATAGATTAACGTACTTTCTCATTCGAAATGACCAAATTTCAAATTTAAAAAACTATGTCTCTATATAGTTAAATAACATAATTATTTTTATTTTTTTTAAAAATACTCCAAATTTATTTCGTTGAAGTCAGGTCTCATAGTTATTAAAATACGTTATAATTGTTTTTATTACGTTTTAATCATGTGGAAAACATCGGAAATCGAAAATTTTGCATCATCCCTAAGGGCGTCAGTTCGCAATAATGTAAACGAAACAAAACTACCGCGGCACTATATAGTGACCAAATAGAGATTTAAAGACCTATAAAGTATTTTAATATAATAAATTAACTTATTATGAAAACAAATCCTAGTGTGCTATTTTAAATTTATATTTTCTAATTCCGGTGTCTTTATTTCAATAAAATACTAAAAATTTACAACACTACAGGTAATAGAATAACATTTGAGCAATCCACTAGCTGTTGCCAGCCTGTAGATAACTCAAAAGCTTTATACCGCTACCAGTTGCCAGCGTGCCAGGAATGCTAGGAGCATTGCCACGTTGCATTGCAATGCTGATTCGTTAACCCAAAAATGTGCTAGCAATTTGGTCACGCGTCGCGTCGATCAAACGCTCTGATAAGTTTCGGAAAATCCAATAAGCTAAGTCCCCACGGGCCCAATGTCCCAAACCTAAACGGTTCATTTTTATTTTCGTAAGTTTGACATACATTTGATAATGGTATCATTATCAAATATAAACCGGATTTTTTACTTACTTTCATAGTCTAGTATCTCGACCTAGGTTTTGGGAATTATTAATGCCCATCATCAGGTGATTTAGATATGGTATTTCGATAACATTCAAATGGGCCCACATCGGATGTGTACTCTTTCAACCAAAATAGAATGTTCAAAATCGGTCAGGAGTTGACGGAAAAATCAATGAATAATCATAATTAAACAAATACTTTAATTGAAGTTGTTCAAAAATAAAACCTATGCCTCTTTATATAGACTACTGAATATTAAAATACAGCCATTGTGTACCCCGTTGTAGTTGTTTAATCGCGTACGTTGCCTCCTCGGTAAAATGAAGTGTGTAAAGTGAGGAAATGTGGTCCATCGATTAGCGAGTTAGTGCAGGTTCAGTGCCTCGCGGTAAAGCCTTTGAACCTCCCTACCCGCCGTTGTGTCGATGTATTTTTACATCGTGGATTATTTATGTAGGGTTATGAGGTTCAGCAAAATCTATCATCGGATCAAGAATGTGTTGAGCGATGGAGTATTCACGTAGTGTATTGTATATTGGAACGGAACAGAAAAATCACGACATTAAGAAGCTGTTTTATGTATGAGCGTTGTATATTATGATACTCCAACAATTGAGACAAAAAAGGTTGTAGTTCTTAAACAGAGCGAAGACTGCTACGGCATGTTCCAAAAAATACATGACCAAGCACTTTAAACGGGCTGCCGACATCATAGTACAATTTTATAAAATAGTTTTTTTTGTGTAGATCTCGCGTTTGACTACTATCTCATTTTAGGGGCAGTGACGATATGGTCGTAGAAGTTATTACGCTACTGGATCTAGAATGCTTAATGGCTCTCTAGGGCTCCTGCCTGAACATACTATGTGTTTTAAGACAATTTTTCAAACTTGAGGGTGATACTACCCAGGCGGGTACTCTAAAGTACCGTACCATTGTGCTGTGAATTTGATAACGGTGTTACTTTCACCGGAAGCTCAAGCCGTTGGAGGGGATCAAACCAGCGTTCGTCAGTTTTAGAGACAATGCTTCCACCACTGAGTTATCTTTGCTTCAATAACTCAAGATAGTACAAAAATAATAAATTATTCGTTAAAATGTATGATGACTTACGGAACTGAAACGTGGTCTCTGACTATGGGCCTTCTGAGCAGGCTCAGAGTCGCACAACGAGCTATGGCGAGGGCTATGCATACAAAACCAGCGATAGATAATGATGTTTGCCAGACACTGACTGATCCACTCATTCCGCAAGAACCATCCATATACCATCCGCACCAAAATTACCTACCTACACTTTGCCTAGAGAACATTTAGGTACATTAAAAAACTGAATGTCATTATAACTAGTGATGATAAAAATAATATCTGTAGAATAGATTATCATAGTATATAAAATAATATTATATCTATATGTATCTTCTGTTCTTCTTTCTTACAATGATAATTATACCTCTAATACATAAAAACATCGTGTTATGTATGCTATGGAACTCTTCGAAACAGCTTGCCTGATCTTAATGATTGTTTTGTCTTGTTATTAATTTTGTTATTAAAAATGACGTGGTTTTGACCCATTATGAATGTATAAAACACGGGAAATACTCACGTAATAAGTCAGAGGGTTCCGACTATAGTTTCAACCACATTCGGTGGTCTTTTTCAAGGAGAATACGGGGCGCTCGCGGACGTGGTCGTGGTTCGATTGTTTTGTCTATGGTTAAGGTTTCAGAATAGGTCGTAAAGTATTTTTCAGTTTTCTGCCCTGTGTTTCAGTAGATGTACACTCCCAACGGTAAGTTGGTAACCGAAATAATTGTACTCCTTTTGTCCTCAATTATTGTAATGTTTCCACAAAAAATTCTGACATTCAGACTGGTGTCTTTTGGCCACTGGTTGGTTGGGGTGAAGGTGTTGAAGTGAATAAATATTTTCATGTAATTTTAATAACTACTGTTTTCCCTTGGAAACTTATGAAATGAAATAAATTTCTACTATAATATAAAAAAAATTAAAACATTTAAAAAAAAAGATCTTTGTAATATTAAATCTCTGAAAATTCAGCAGCCCATTTAACAATCTGTTTTAAGAATATCTATTCAGTTGATAGCCATTTAGCTGAAGCTCACTTTTGTAATCATTCAGCGCACCGATCTAAGTATCTTTACTCGTAAGCATCGAACCCGCACTAATGTTCAGAGCAAGGTGAACCAATGAACCACGCTTCCGATGAGGGTACTCTCACAACCGTTACTTCTTTTAGATATGGGGTGGAAAATTAAATATTTATTACAATAACGCTCAATTTTTATTACGTGCCGAATTGAATGTTGTAATATTGAGCCAAAAGCTTCCTTGAAGGGGTCGGGATCAATGGAGATGTGGACTATCTGTGAAGTTTTGCTGGGAAATTACAGGGAACCGTGAACTTTGGAAAAAATACCGCAATGCCTGAAAACGAAGGTCTTCGAACAGTATGTGTTACCAGAGATGACTTACGGAACCGAAACGTGGTTTCTAACTATGGGCCTTCTGAGCAGGCTTAGAGTCGAACGAACTATGGAGAGAGCTATGCTCGGGGTTTTTTACGTGATCGAATCAGAAATGAGGAGATCCGTAGAAGAACGCAAGTCACCGATATAGCAGGTAGGGCATATAGCTCGAAGAACCGATGACCGTTGAGATTGAAAAGTTCTCAAATGGAGACCACGGACTGGCAAGCGCAGCATAGGACGGCCACCGACCAGGTGGACACACGACCAGACTAAGATCGCAGGCAAGGAGTGGATGCGGGCCGCTTCCAACAGGTCCTGGTGGAAATCATTGGGGGAGGTCTATGTCCAGCAGTGGACGTCCTATGGCTGAGATGATGATGATGATGATGAACTAGGGAAAGTATATCATTAAAAATAAAATTATAACATAAACTAATCAAGACCGTAGCCCTCAACGATGGTCAGATCAAATCTCCGAAAAGTAAAGATCTCCATAAGCGCCGCACTCTACTAGGCGACGGAGCGGAACCGATGGAGATAGCTCGTTGACCGACTGAATACGACCGAGTCACGATCCAAAGCAGTGAGGGAACGACTAAGAAGAAGAATCAATAATTATGTCGATACCGCTTTTAACCATTGTTTGATGCAACTTTGGATCATTCATCACGCAATGAATCCTGACCTATACTATATCCTTACCTATACGTTCTTAGGCTTCATCTCATTTATATACATATTAGCTGTGCCCCGCGGTTTTACCCGCGTGGTGATGAAACCCGGTGATGATGAAAATAAGCCTATGTGTTTATCCAGGGTATAAGCAATCTCCATACTAAGTGTGAAGAGGTAACAATATACACATATACACACTCACACAGGTACACACTTACACACATACTTTCGTATTTATAATATTAGTAGGAAGGATACCTTTCCACATAAACATATATATGTAGAATAAGTTATATTTGTAATGATTCTGGTGTTAATAAATAAAATAAAAACACATTTATACTCCACCACAGTTTCAAATTTTTTACAAGAACAAATTTGAAATTAAGTTTTGACGAGCATCTGCGTTATCAATAATACTTACTATATACAAAGAAATATACATACCTTATTGTCTACGGTAAAAGTTAGTCTATGCAATGTTCTTTGGATCGCAAAACAAAGCAAACGCTAAAATGGAACCTATAGGTACAAATAGGTAGATGTAGAGAAACATTTTGCCGCCGCAGGGAGAAATACTTCCCGTAATTTCTCTAAACGTTTTCCTCGTTTGGCAGTGACACGTTTCAATTAACATTTTGTATTGTATATAAAGTGAATAAAAGTCCTTTTGTGCAATATTTTAGGTTAAGTAATAGGATGAGATGGACAGACGCTTTGTAATAATTATTAGTTTTTGGGAAATGTTTGGTAGACAAATAAATGCGTGGAAATATCTGTTAAGAATGTGGATTTAGCGTTTAACATAATGGCCACTGACGATGTGGTTTAAAGTGGAACCACGTTAGATCTAGATGATGAATGTTAACAGAGTCTCAAGAACAACCGTCCGAACACACTGTGTGTTTTAGTGACAGTTTATCAAACTTGAGGGTGGTAGCTAGCTAGTCAAATGCTGGACCCTACCACCATACTGTGTACGTGATAACGGTGTTGCTTTCACCGAAATCTCGAGACATTGGTAGGGATCAAACCAGCGTTGTCCAGGTCAACAGTCGCCGCTCCTATCGTCATGTTATCGTCGCTTCAATGTACAAATGTACACAAATTTCATCACCAACCTATATAATGTGTCCAAACCATTTATCAAAATGTACTCATAGAAACCTTATAACTGACTTGGGCCTTATAGTTGCTTGGACGGACAAAAAAAAACCATACATATTAAGTTCAGGGGAAAAATGGTGACGAGGTACTTTCAATGCATACCAACGTCCACCGACCATAACAAAGAAATGGTATATAAAAAAAAGACAAAGACCATACCAACCAGAAGTAGGTATAATTATTATTTTAATAGTCCATACCACAGAAAGAAGCTATATGCAGTACGCCTCTAAACAGTATTTATCATGTCCTATCTAAAGAGACATAGAGTTATCTATAGGCTAACAATAGCTAGTGGATTACTCAAATGTTTTTGTAGTAGCTGTAGTATTGTAATTAGTTAATAGTATAATTTGTTTTTTAACCGACTTCAAAAAAAGAAGAAGGTTCTCAATTCGACCCGTATGTTTTTTTTTTCTTTTTCTTTTTTAATTTGTGTTTGTTACCGCATAACTTCCGACTGGGTGAACCGATTTTGATAGGTCTTTTTTTATTTGAAAGCTGGTGCTTTCCGTGTAATTCCATTTAAATTTCATCGAAATCGAACGAGCACTTTTTGAGTTACAAGTGAAAAACTGAAAAATGCGTGCTTATACTACACGATATTATAGTAGCGGTTGAAGACATCGGTGAACATACCTACACCACAATAACAATTGATCCCATGGGTAACAAAAGTCACTAAAAAGAGTGAAAAAAAATTTTTTACCAAACAATGGAACCGACTTCAACACTCAGAAGTATGAAATAACTTGTCGAAGTCGGTACCATGAGCACAATATATCAGTTACTTTGAACTATCATGGTACCGACTTCAACAAGTTATTTCATACTTTTGAGTGTTGAAGTCGGTTACATTTTTTGGTAAAATTTTTTTTTAAAGTCAGCTTACGTCCTCCAATAAATGGTATACAGTTAAAATTGCGATGATGAACAATGATATAAGCTATACAAATGGTTCATGCGTTCTACTTAACCATCATATAAATTGTGCTGAACAAAATATATAGTACCGATAAAAAAAAACATAAACCATTGATAAACCGATTGCCGTGAACCGATTCCCGTGTGCAATAAAATATTCAACAGTACCTATACAAACGATTAGGGGGATAGTTTATAGCGAACGACATACGAGTTTGAAACGTATCCTGGGCGACTGACAAACGAACTTGCAGTGGTTCCGCAAATCTTTTCAGAGTCTTAGAGACTACAATCGTGTTTTCTATGTTTGCTGGAAGGAGCAAAAAATATACTGTACGTATAAAAACTACTCTTGCCGTGATCACTATTTGAATGAGTAACCAGGTACGGATTTATTAGCAATTTTCAAATTCCTTCAGCATCTTGTTTCACTATCACAGTCCTTCTATAATGCCAGAAGATTATCTGTGGTATGCTAAGGTAAGTAATATCCACAGCTTGTAATACGATTTAAAATTTTCTTTGTACTTATTGTACAGTGTACTTATTGTACTTAGAGACCAAGTTTTAATTCTATATGCCGTTACTGGTTACACACACTGAGATTTTTGTTTGGCTGCATTCATTTATTTGTGAAAAGACGGTGTTTTGAGCGACGGTGCCCAATTGAGCTGAATAAATTGATGAACGTTTTAACCGACTTGAAAAAAGAAGGATGTTACTTAATGCGACAGTATATATATTTTTCTTTAAAAGTTGTATCAAGGAATTATTATCATAAATTGATAAAATTCTTAAGAACACAAAGCGATGTTGCAATACAAAATTATAGAATATTCAAGCACATTGCATCTTTTCAAATAAGTGAAAGAATTGTGTTTATTACATTATATCATATTAAATTAATTAGGTGTCACATTAATATGGTGACTTGGCTAAAGTGTAGCGTTCTAAGTTTCTTTTTTTTATTTCTCTCAAACCCACACAAACAGCATTGCCTGTGTTCCGGGATGCATGGACACAGAATCACAGCACACGTCGTGGATGCTCCACGACCCGGGACAAACACCTACACTCATCGCACCAATGTTTGACCCTGCTGGGATTAGAACCCACGGCCCGGAGAAACAGATATCATAATCACTGACCACTGAGCCACGGCGACCGTCTAAAAGTTGTATATTTATATGCGATTTGAGTTTGGTTTTCGTGAGCTCTGTTTAGTCAATTAAGTTTAACTCTTTTTAAAGCCAGAAATTACAAGAAATACTCTCAATATTATTTTAATTCTCAATATAAAATATATATATATATATATATATATATATATAGCAATTTCATATGACTGAACTTATAATGAAGGTGATGCTATTTTCGTAACAGCTCTCGGAATATTTCGTAGTATGGCTTGTGCGGCATATTTTTATTGTTTGTAATTTTTATTATTATTACATTATTTTTACATCAAGTGCAATGAACATCTAATAGAAATCAGACGATACTGGAAACGATAAATTACATAAATAAATGCAAAAATTTTTGACGCTTAACTGGCTGAATGGATTTGAATAAAGTTTGGTAAGGAGCTAATACCCTGGATTAACACAAGCTTATTTTCATTATCACCATAACTCACCGTTTTTCATCACCACTCGGGTAAAACAGCTGGGCGCAGCTGGTAATAAAATAAAAACAATGTAATTTTGTGCCACATCCAGGAGATATTTTTTTCCCTATAGTTATACAATACAGCAATTTTCTTATACCCACTCTTACGTGATTCCACTTCCAATGAACCGTCTCGAATAGATACGACTACGTATCCCATCCTTTTATTGTAGCGTCGTGATACGTAACAAGGATACGGCTCTTGTATATTAAATGTAGCGCTTTTTATTTGGCACCATTTAATCAAATTTGGAGCTAAGATTTGAACACAAGAAAGAGTTTCAGGCGTTATATAGCGGAAATCCATAAACCATGTTACCGCCGGAACGAAAGGGTCCGGCTTTCGTTCCGGCGGTCAACGAGTCAACACTTAGCGTTTTGACCATACTGTTAGTTTACTATCTTATTTAATTAATAAATAAACAGCTTCTGAGGATGCCTCGTGCAGAGGCGAAACACGTCTCGAAGAGGTTCCAGTTACGGACGATTGCATGTGCATACCGTACTGTAAATTCCCTGTATGCAATTCATGCGGGAAGGAGGGCGGTGCACATTACATGATAACCTGGAATAATTTAAAGTCGCGGGATTAACACTTAATATTGTTTACTAATATCTATTTGAATATAAAATTTTTAGAAACCATTTCAGAATACAGTGATTTACTAAACAGGTAGACTATTGAAATATTTATAAATGATTTTGATTTTATGATATCACACTAATATTATAACAGCGACAGTTTGTGTGTATGTTTGTTACTTCTTCACACTCAAACGGCTAAACTGATTTCGATGAAATTTGGTATGGAGATAGGATGACTATGTGTCAATCCTAGGGATTGACACATAGTCAGTATTTGCATCATCATCATAATCACCGTTTTTCATCACCACGTGGGTAAAACCGTGGGGCGCAGCTAGTATAAAATACTTACGATTCAGTATTTTATAATTGTATTTATATTTGTAACACTGGTAGTGATTCGCTTATTCAACTGAACTAAACTAAAATTTGGGCAAACTAAATCAGTTCTTATACGATTACGATAAAGTCTAAATTAGTATGAGACTTATCAATAACATCACTAAAATTAAGATATATTTATTAAATTTGCGGGTAGTTTTAGCAAAATTAAGTTGTCATTTATTTGGTGCCTACTAAAACTACCCGCAATTGGCCAACAGTTGAATAAAACTCGTCAAATGTTAGTCAGAGCGTTGTATGGAGTTATACGAATTTGAATTTTAGCGTAGATAGAATACGAGCTATTTCAATTTGAAGAATTTTAGTGAATTTTAGCTAGTTTAGGTGATTAACAGAATTAGGGTCGACAATTTTGGTTGGATAAATAAAATTATAAAGATGAAATAAATAAATAAATAATATACATTTTCAAAGTAGTCTAACAATTAAACCACCGGGCAAGGCATGTCTAAAATCTTAAGTAGTTATATAACAATATAATATTCCGTGTTAAGTAGATGATTATAAATTTCTATTAGAATTAACATTAAGTACCGTGTTTCGTTTTTTTTCTCGATAGTCACAGATGGTATTGTGAAAGGTACCAATTAGAGTAGATCTAGAATGATGACTGGTATTAAGGTATTTGAAAATAAGCACTTAATGTTTCGAAGCCTGATATCCCATGATGTCGATTTTGCTCTCAACATTAAATATTACTGTTAGGGTCTAGCTTAACAAAATATTAACATTTGAACTATATTTGTATGTATTATGTGAAACGTACTTACTTCGAATTAACATATTTCTCTTCGCTGGCGTATCAGGACCGATTTTTAATCATTGTTTCTCTAAAGAGGTTTCTTTGCAGTGGCTTAAAGATTAAGATTAATGTCATATTAGCATGAGCGAAAATAAGCTCTTTAAAAAACAAAGCTGATTAAAAAAAATGCTCTGATTGCTTGGGAAACCAACCTAGATATATTTTGTACAACATTTCCAAAATTTGTTGATTTATGTATATGTTTTTTAAGCTATAATTTTTAATTTAGTCTAGTTTACTGTGTGTGTTGGCTGAAAGCTGTAAGCGCAGTAAGCATTTGTGTTTAAATAAATAAATAAAGAAAATAAAAAATAAATATGAATTATATATGTCAAAGTTAAAAAAAATAACATCATGACACAACAAATGATTAGGTTCTAAATACTTTGTTAAGTTTAAGAAAGTTCTAACATCCTCATCCATATATTATAACATATGAATGTATCCCCGATTGTTCTAACATAAAACAACTTTGAATTCAGGAAAAAAGCGAGAAAAAGATAAGAGTTATCATCGAATTCCCCCTAAACGCGGTTTTATGGGGGGAAATGCGTTAAGGAGGGAAATCTATGAGACATATAAATGAGTTCGTTTGTGATGGGGATTGCTTTGGATTGCATTTGGAGTTTATTAAGGGAAATTGAGTTTGTTTACTAAAAAAATCTTATAAATGAAGAAAAAAAGAGATGTTAGACTACTAGACTTTATTTGTTAAGATATTTTAGTTCTGAATTTTGTAGGAATGGCGATCCCTATTTTTCTAAAATAGCTTTATAAGAGTGCCTTTGATTTCTGCAGCAGAAATATTCTCATTTTAATTTATACATAGTTAAATTACTCTTGATAAGTTTCAGGCATATCCATCATAAGGTAACTACTACATGCCAAATCAAAGCAATTTTTCCTTCAATACATAGAAATAGTAACCTTATTACATACCTACACGTTTCTAAATATTACAGCATGCTGTTGAATACATAATAAGCAACGCTCACTTTTTACGCGCAAAGGATTTATTATTATTATTATTTATTACGTATTCATTACACTCTATATAACTTTTTCCGGGTGGTTTATATGTATAAACTCTTTAATAAGGATTTTAAATAAGTAGAGAAAAATTCAAATCAGCTATAGGAATAGTCTTAATTAAAATGAGATTGAGCCACATCGACACTGATCATCATCACCAAGTTAGTAAGTGATCAAACGCTAAATCTAAAAAGTTAAACAAAAATACATATTAAAAGCTACCCTTTAAAAATAACGTCTCCTTATCTCAGTTCTTATCGGTTGTGTCTACATTGACTTTGACGTTTTAGTGATTGTTCATTACAGGGATTATACACACAAAAATAGAACTGAGTGAGTAAACTATTTCATTAATGGTTTACTGCAATGATATTATATGTTTATATGAGGTAGATGTCCCACAAGCGCGCGGAAACTGAGCCGGAAAATTAAGCCAATTGTAGTAATTTTAATTGCGACGCGTATTTCAAGCGCAAGTCTAAACATATAGCTATCCTTTTCTATATTATTTGTACCGTATTATCTGTCGCAGTAAGCATGTTTATGTCGTAAAGGAACAAAATCTGAGCACCGCGCAGTATGAATATACGTTATCTTTAGTAAAACATCATTGGTTTACTGACATTTATCGTACATAGAAATGAGTACTGCCAATTTTGAAACAACAGTTTTATCTACGGCTACGTCTGTGAGTTCATTAAGTTCTTACGTATTGTCAGTAGATTCGCAAGAGGGTGTGTCTAGTAACAATGCTGGTGGAAACTTGTAACAAGTACACGGAGAATGCTCTATAAATAAAGCGTTAGAGTGGCGTGTCGCGAATGAGCAGCCAACTTTCTAGGGCTGTCTGATAAACTTTGCGACTTGGTAACCAAAAGTTACAAAACGTTTCGTTTTTGTCCCCTAAATGCGTGAAACGCTAAAAGTTAATTTATGCAAGTTGAACAAAACTTGAAACATTCATCACGCTTAATTTTTCATATACAAAACGCTTAAAACCCAGATCTTAATGCAAAGAATATGTTCATATTTTTTGAGGCGTTTAATAGAAAAATTATCTGCATAAATGTAATAAACGAATCTGTTCTGTGATTGAGTGGGTCAATTTTAGTACAGAGAATGCGGTTTTTTTTCTTCTTCTTGTCAACTCCGCTGTAAATACATTTAGCTAATTTTTTATTCTTTTTATTTTTCACTTTTGACCACTCTCCCAATAGATGCCTCGGTAGGATCAATCTACGATAGATCACGTCAAGCTAGAAGATACTGACTTGTGACTTGTACAAACCCTGACTGTATTTATGAAGCCATTCAATGCCATGAATATGAAGCGAACTCCACCTAGGTGCGTAGGTGACTATGAATTAGTAAAGAAAAATGCTTATTGCGAGATGGTAGAATCTGCAATTGAAAATGGCCTAGCTATTTATATTAACTGTACGTAGGCGGAGTGAGTAAAGTTTATGATTTAATGATTTTTATCTTTTCTTTAAAATTGTAAGCCAACCATCTCAAAGCAAACGTAATTGACGATTCATCAAACATATTGCCATTCCATTTAATATTCTAAGAAAACGAACCGAAAATATTACAAAGCGAGCCAAGACCACGCAAAGTTCAAAGGCAACGAATTCTAAGAAAAGTACCCCCCTTCTCTCGTGACACCCCTAAAAATCATCCGACGATAAAAGCGAAGCGAGAAGAACCGTTTAAGTCCCCATTTATTACTACACAGCTTCCCTGTAATTTGTATGTTCTTTTACTGAATTAAACTTTACAAGTCGAGCGGTTTAATGCATAAACACACGGTGGCTGTTTGGCTTCGTAATTGAAAACGTGGCGGAAGCCTATTTTACACGTTTCAGGGAAAAGTCAATGACCTTATTGACGGATATAAACACAGGTGTTATTTCGTCGAATCGATAGGTCTATCGATTAAATTGTCGGAATCGGTTACTTTGACGTTGGTAGAAGTAAGGAACTATCTATTTCAACGTTCGAAGTTTATATATGTTACAAGCCATTGGAAAGCTATTAAACTTGGTTAACCAGATAACACTGAGAACACTTAATTATAAATTTGTGACGTGTCAGATACTTTAGATATCATGTTTTTGTTTGTTGTTCTATGTTTGAAAATCTGTCATCAAAAAGTGTATTCCTTGAGTGCTAGTCAACGTTCTAGTCTGCTTATTACACATCTAGATTAGCAGTAACAGATAATATTTTGTAGGTGTTTGGAAATTGCGACAGAAAAAACCTATTTAAGAATTACTACAGTAGGAAAAGGTGTATTTTATAACTTTAGAAATCTTGGTAACATCAGTATAAACATTTAATATTTGAAAAACGCACGCTAAATATTTTCGAAAGCCTCTATGATTTTTTTTTAAGCCAGTATTTTATTTTGTGGTGACGAAATTTAAGCTCGGAAAATAGATCAGCGTGTGAAAGTTTACAAGCGACTGTATTGAGTCTGAATATTATTTCTAGTGTTCTAGTAAATACGTGGTAAGTGTAAAAACGAGCTAGTTGCAAAAAGCAACCGACTGAACGGTTGCTTGGGTTGCTTTTTGGCTAGTCGTGAACTAAGGTGGACGCTCCGGAACTCTTAGTTCAAGTGAGCGCTTACATGTTTCGGAAGGCGCATTGATATGTTGGTCTCGGTTGTTGGTTCAGCACAAGCGTCATTAGAACATGTGAAACGTTCTGGAAAGCCGATACACCAAGACACTTGCGGTGACCGTTAGCCGATCCTAGCAGAGCTAGCGTAGGGGATTATGCTTCAAGCAATCTACAAGTATTATCGTGACGTGGTTTTGACACATTACTAATGTACAAAACACGGGAATTACTTACGTAATAAGTCGGAGTGTTCCGACTATAGTTTCAACCACATGCGGTGGTCTTTTTCAAGGATAATACGCGGACGCGGTCGCGATTCGCTACTGTGTCCGCGTCCGCGAGCGAAACTATAGTCAGAACACTCTGACTTATTACGTGAGTAATTCCCGTGTTTTATACATTCATAAAATATTGTCCTGTTCTGTAAAACAAGTTATTTTCTTAGAAAGATTTTTACAATGGAACATGATATAATATGATGACCTGAAGCCGAAGTAAAAAGTTGTAATGGTTTTAAACGCCTATACTTATTCATCATTTAAGTTTAGTTAACATTTAAGTGGCCAATCAGTTCATGTTCATGTATCAGTTCAATACAATGTTTTTTTATTGCATATAACATTACAAGAAAAGTATACATTATTTTACAAGTACTAAAGCTATCTACAATCAGCGGTCTTATACTTAATGCAATTTCTTACACACAACCTTTCTATGGTCAGGATAGAGTAAAGTTGATATGATGTGTAAAGAAATCTATACTCGGTACAATAAATTTATACAACAATGTAAGTCATAGTATTTATTAATAAATTATCACAATAGTAATAATAGCGGAGTATATAATAGCAAGATGTCATTCATTCATGCATCGTAGCCATAGAATTTCCACTGCTGGACATATGCCTCCCCATATAGGGGGTATTTCCCGATACTCGCCTCGCTTGGCAGGCGGGTTGGCGAGCGCAGTATGGTTTTGCTATCCTCAAAAGACCCTCCTGCCCACCTCCAGGTACATGATCCCGGAGCTGACTCTTACGGCACTCACGGGAAGAGATGGGGGAGTGCAATAATTCTAGGCCGGTATCACCACGGCACCTAGCAAAATGTATAGAGGTCCAAATGATTGTATTTTTCATCCGATTTGTATGTCTTTTCTTACATTTTACGCACTATTTCACAACCCATTCTTATACAAAAGTACAATCTTCGTGGTTTCATTAATCCCCGAATCTAAATAGTTTAGTTGGCACGCTCTGGCGTGAAAAGGATTTAAAGAAAAAAAATTAAAGTGACTTTAGTATTTAATATTAATAATTAGGAATAAAAATAATTTAATCAATTGCAAGCACCAGTGATATCATCTTGAGCAATTCCTAAATTAATTGAAAATTGTAATGTTGCTTAAAGGAACTTTCGTCAGTTTTATTCTGGAAAATGTTTCAACGTTTTCAAATTAATCTTAGCATCTCCTTTGGAAGTTTTCCCTAGATTAATTTATACTCTGTCAAATATATGGTTCTCTTTCAAAGAGGGCTAGGGTGATGATGAAAATAAGCCTGTGTTAATCCAGAGTGTAAGCTATCTCCATACAAAATTTCACCGAAATCGGTGTTGCCGTTTGAGCGTCAAGGGGTAACAAACATACACAGATACACACTTACACACATATACAAACTTTCGCATTTTTAATATTAGTAGAAAAAGACAGAAAATATAAATGGAGAAACTATGTTCCTTTTGTTCTACTCTTATTTTATTATTTTATCGATTGAGAAATAAAATATCGAATAACTCCGATATCTGAGTTAAAAAATTAGCTTAAGTCTGATATTTACAAAAAACAAGTCACATGTTTGTAAGAAGTGTTGAATATGTATATGTATTATTAAATTAGTGATTAAAATTTTATATAAAACCTGTTTACTGATATTTTCAATTTAAAGAAACTAATGCTTTATTTATCTGATTCGTAATAATTCTAACAACGAAAACGGAAGATATCTCAAGAAACCTATTTAAAATCAAATCACCTTTCATTAATTTAATATTATATTAAATTTAAATTAATTTGAACCAGCTTTTATTTGTACCTATATACGAGGCTCCAAAAGACAGCATCGCTCAAAGGATTATTAGATAAATTTTATTGCTCCTGACAGGCCATGTTTCAATGACCTCCCCGCTCCACAATTTTCGTATCCGCCAGGGATTCAACCCTTAGATACCCACCCTCGTAATTGCTAAGGATTTCGCCCATAAAAACCGTACTTAGACGGGGCGAGTCCATAAGAATTTCATCTCGTCAAAACACTTGCATCGTGTAAAGAGATCCTTAGATATTGAATGGTAGTAAAACGCTGAGTAAGTGCGGATGAGAAGGTTTTTGTTACATGCTCTGGAAGCGGGTTCTGTTTAGGATTATCTTTAAAGCTATAGAGTCGTAAATTCGCGGATAAAACAGGGACCTTGTTAGCTATTTGTCAATTTAAACTACTTGATAGCTTGACAACGTTATAAAATATTATGGTATATTCAATAAATAATATAGCAAACTGGCCCTGTTGACTTTTGGTACATAGATATAACCACCTAGGTTAGCATATTTTCGCCGCTTCTATTGCTCAGCCGAATAAGCCGCGGCGCCATCCCTAACACGTATCTCGGGAAGATATTTTTTACTACAAAGCTTATCTTTAATGTTAGACGAATTTTATACAGTTTCGATTAGGTTAAGTCAGCACGCCTTGTTTCACCTAAACCTACCCGGATTTTGAAAAATTGCTCTTATTTTAGCGTCATTCATAAAAAATTTGCTTCGGTGTAGTCATGAAGTCATGCCATTTGTAAATGTACAAATATAAAAAATGTGTTCTGTACCTACATAAAACTTATTTTATTTTTATTCTTCTTCTATATCAATTGACTTTCGTTTTTATCAGATTTCCTCAAAGGCCTGATATGATTAATACGTACCTATACCTACCTATGAATATGATAGGTTTTTTCTTAATAAGCAAGCCTGATAAATGTTCAGTTTGTTAAAGGGAAACACAGCATAAGTAATCAAACTTTTATTTTTTCATTTTATTATTCAATCACATCAAAATAATAAAGAATGAAAATAAAATATGTAATCACAGATAAAAATTAACCGTTTTCAACGCTCAGAGTCGTTCCTGTCACTTGGCGTTAATTCTCACAGCGCCAATTCAAACTCTGACAATAACAAATTCCTTTGCGAAATTGGACTCTGCCCCTATTTGTCAACGTAGGATTATGAAATTAGGTTATCGATGACACTTCACAGGTATCAGTATTAACAAGTATAAGCTTGAATAGTAGATTTCATTTCTCGACGCTATTGGGATTTTTCTCTTAAATATCAAATTGTATAACAGCTCATTTTTAGATATACAGTAGAACCTTGATAACTCAAACCTCGGTAACTTAAAAACCTCTATAACTTAAAAAAATAATATGTTCCCTTTCCATCAGAGCCCAAAACCTCTATAACTTAAAATACGCAACCTCTATAACTTGTATTGTACTCTCTGTATTGGCCCTCAGTAACTTAATTTAATGTTTCCACAACCTCTATAACATAAAATTGTTTGTCAATGAGGCATTTTGAAAGAGTGTGCAAAACAAAAGGTTTCGGTATTTATTGCTTGCACGTGTTCACTAGTTACATTATTAACGTAAACAGTACATATGTCACCCATTACATGCTTCTTCGAAATCATTTAAAGTTTTGCGGAGGTTAGCCTTAAAACAAAAGAAAATCAAATACTTTTTTAAGTAGACTAAACCTTTAACTGTTGTTTTATTTTTATGTAACGTGTGCAATGTGAATAAATAAATATGATTATTTAAATTTCTGTATTTTCCTGAACCAATCCTTCTGACGCATTCGAGTAAAAATATGAACAAGGGTACATACATACATATGTACTATCCTACCTCTATATTAACCTATCCCTAACATAGACCCTTGATAACTTAAAACCTCTATATCTTAAAATATTTTTTGTTTCCCTTGGACTTTGACTTATCGAGGTTCTACTGTAATAGATTTTTTATTTTTTATTGTAATAATAGCTTATTTTATACTTTTACGGCCTTATTAATAAACATAGACTAGAAAATGAGTTACTTTACTCCGAGTATTAAGGATGTATTAATCAAATTAAGTATTAATAAATAAAGAGTAAGGTTAGAGTAAGCTAATCCTACTTTAGTCTCGGCGTAAAAGTTAAACCTCCCGGCTACCTAGTTTAACGATAGATTAGACGTAGAGTTGTGCGTACTCATGCTGGGAATAATACATTGTCTCTACAAATGTACAGCCTACACAAAGGGCACCATAAAAAAGGGACAGACCTGAGGTCTGTCTAATTATTTGCTATTAATTTTAATATTTTGCTTATTTGTATTAAGAGTTTTTGTTCATATTGTCTATGATATGAGTGTATTGTTTCAAGATACTGCGAAATAATTTCTGATATAATAAGTGCGTTAATTCAATATAGTTTATAATATATTATAGATTATTAATTAAATGCGTTCATAATCCACAATATTTAATTATCACGTTTTCATAACGTAGTATACAATTTTCAAACAAAAATAAGTGATCTAACCAAATTATTATTTAGTATTTGTCTAACAAAATTTGTCTAATAAAATTAGTATTGGTCTAACCAAACTGCAGTACTCTTTTTAGTTTGAGAACCAAACAATTCTTCTTAAATTATGGCTTCTGCAAGAAAAAACTTGCGAAACAAATATTCATACTTAAAATACTTTAAATATTCGTCCCGACTTTTATTTTGAGTATAAGTACTGAGACACCCCCCCTTTTTTACGACCCCGACCTATCTACCTGACCTTACGTTGTGTATGTTTTTTTTTTACTAATAATAATATTTATATTGCCTTTCATAATAATCTATAAAAGGTATTTATAATTATATGCGTGATGAGACCCTATTTATTTATTGACCCAAATAGTTTATAATAATATATAACGAACTTCTCAGATCTTGTATCTAATGTAACACCTAAAATATCGCGAAGTCTAACCTAACAATTTACGCGTTCTTTAATCAATTCTGAAACCTAATTAAATAATCAAACTAACTATCGAAGTTCTAAGATGAATAGAGTTATTTATAATTACGTAGTAGAAATTATAGTATTGCTGTGATCGTCGATTACAATGATTCATTATGTTTTCCTATATCAATTATTTAATATTACGTTTGACGTGCTGAAATAAAAGTCACATATGCATTTACATAAGAAAAATAACTAATGAAATGACCCTAAAATAATAAGACATAAATACAATAATGTTCAAATTTAGAGTGGCAAAATAAGTGAGCAGATCCTAGGCTGGAACATGTAAGCTGGCAAAACATGCATCTAACCTGAAATCTTCAAGAAAGCACTGCCTCGAAGTATACAGCCCTCCCGGCTGGTTGTTGAAGGGTCCTGTAGGTTGAATTGAAAATTGCAAAACTAATCCTCGATTTTCCTATCGCTAGATAAATTATAAGAACTAACAATGAAATATATATAAATTATGTCAGTTTCTGAAGTCGTTAATTTTCATTTAAAGAAGTAGATTATTATAGTTTCAATAATCTTAGAATAAAGCTATATGCTGTTATATAGTCTATTATTGTCAATTGCTTGATCTATTATTAGTAAGTTTATAGTAAATAACCATTGATATAATAATCCTGAAACAGAGTTGTATGTCATGTCGTCGAATATTGTCCGCGTTACTATAAACAACTGCTAAATGTTAATATTATGTTATGTAAAATCGGTATGTTTGGTTTCATAGAATCTTATATTTTCCAGACTTACTTATTACTAAGTTTTGGTTATCTTATGCTAATAAGCGGCACCTTACATAAGTTTATCAAACATGGTCAAACTATCATGCAGTCAATGTAGCACTCAGTTAAGAGCGTACAAGGTAGTAGTTATGTGTGTTTTTGTGAAGAAATGGGTTTGGCGTTAAATAAACACATGGTGATTCTAACAAAGTCAGCATTATTGCGATGTGAAGATCCTTTGGTTAAACAACCGTATATCAAACCCGGATGGGTGATTTTCCCTCGTTGCGCATCAATTTGCGAGTAAAGATTGGCCTTAAAGGTCTTACGAATCTTTAAAATTGTGTGTGGTATGAATAAAGTGACTTTGCATCGTCGAATACCGATTTATAAAAGGCCAAGATGTGCCCTACTTGATAAAGCAAGTGGTGTCGGAATAGATAATATCTTCATGTATCTAAAGATATACTTTAGAATACAAAGCTCTTTAAATATCATTTCGAGCTATAGCCAAATTATGAATATAATGTTGTGGCTGAATAATCGTCTTATTCTCTTGAGAAGGTCATATTTGTTAGGTCAGCTCTTTCTTTTGTTAATTTTTTTTTTTAGAGCTAGATCAAATTAATTGATCTTACCAATCGCGTCATTATATCATTTGATATTACAGGAAAAGGAACATGTTCTGAACCATTCATCAGTACTATCATTTGATATCTCGTACATATAATACTTAATAAATTCATTTGAAATTGATATAAACGTGAAAAAGCCCGATTTCGCACTCACGAGCAGATTCATGAGCGACCTAAGACGACTTTTAGTCACTTCATAAAAATCCAAATGAGAATACATATATAAATAGTGAGTAATCCATCGTGTTATGTTAATGACCTCTCCATCATGTGTTATTTACAAAGATTGTCTCTCTTGATCAGAGGTAGTGTTTTACCTAGTCTCTTATGTAAGGTTTGATTGACAAAAGCATTATTCTGCGGGTTGTACATGCTTAAATTCCAGAAAACAGAAGCTTCCTATGAAACCATCAACTCATACGTTAGTAAACGTTGGATTAGAACATTCATTTAGATTCATCAAAACTTCTTGCCAAATAGTAACGCATAAAGCCAATATTCAGTAAAGAGTTCGAGTCAATGAGTATTGTATTATGTCAGTAATATAATCGTTATCATATATAACAATCTTCCTATGTATTGTATCATATCAGTAACTAAATCATCAATATACATAATAATCCTCCTATGTATTGTATTATGTCGCTAGTTAAAACATCATATATCCTCCTATGTATTGTATTATATCAATAACTAAATCATCAATATACATAATAAGTCCTCCTATGTATCGTATTATGTCGGTAGTTAAAACATCATATATTCTCCTATGTATTGTATTACATCAATAACTAAATCATCAATATATATAATAATCCTCCTATGTATTGTATTATGTCGCTAGTTAAAACATCATATATTCTCCTATGTATTGTATTATATCAATAACTAAATCATCAATATATATAATAATCCTCCTATGTATTGTATTATGTCGCTAGTTAAAACATCATATATTCTCCTATGTATTGTATTATATCAATAACTAAATCATCAATATATATAATAAGTCCTGCTATGTATCGTATTATGTCGGTAGTTAAAACATCATATATTCTCCTATGTATTGTATTATATCAATAACTAAATCATCAATATATATAATAATCCTCCTATGTATTGTATTATGTCGCTAGTTAAAACATCATATATTCTCCTATGTATTGGCCAATACAGTATCAACATAATCTCGGTGATAATTAACCTGCTACATAAATTATCATAACACATGAACACATTTAAATTTAAAAGGAGTCAGAAGAAGGTAAGAGAAATAAAATTTAAAGCATTCTTCCATAAAATTTTCCTTTATATAGATTTTAAAATTGATTACTTAGTATTGTATATTTAATACGGCATTTTACCTCCTTCTATTTGAAATTGAGAACTGTTTAATGATTTTAATAAAACTTATCGGCTCCGTAGTACTATTCAATCGGTGTAAAGTAAAATCTAGATGAAATTTAGCATTAAGATTTAATCAATTAAGATTTAACTAAGGCTTTATCTAATAAAATATCATTTAAACATGATTACTAGATTGATTTTAAAAGAAAGATTTACAGAAAATTAGCAAACTCAGAGTAATATTTACAATTAACATATTATTATTAAATTGATTTTATAGAAAACTCGTAAGAAAGATATTATTTGCCGTTTTGATTATTATTTGCTAGGTTTTAGAAAAGGAAAATCCATAGGAAGAGTTAAGCACTAAGAATACTTAGCTTTAATATCAGCAACCCCCTTCTCGTAGACTTAACACTGAATTTACATTTACTCAACACTAATTAAGCTAAAGAATTAAATCAAATTTATTAGAATTTAACACTAAACAAACTACAGAACTTACACTGATACAAGACTAACGAATCTATACTCACAACCAAAAGAATTACCCTATACTTGTTAAAGAAAATAAACTTCAAACAAAACAAAATCAAACACTCGTTCAGACTAGGCTATGCGTGTGCGCATTGGGCTGTCCTCACTCCCGAGTTCCGGATTTAACTAAGTAAGCCGCGCTAAGCGAGCGGAGCCGGAAAGCATCCCCCCGTTCTTTGAATTCTAAGCCCCGCCTTCTTTCTTCTCTTGAGTTTGGTTGATTGGTTACTATGTTAACAAAGATCACACCCCACTCCCAACATGTGCTAAACCGTCCTTGGGTTTTCCCTTGGGGATTTTAGACAATTCATGGAAAGTCATTAGCCGGACCCTTTCTATTTTTTTCCAAGCGGTCGCCTTTCGCAGTACTAAGAAAGGTTCAATTGTTTCTATCTTCCCACAGTTTTGCTAAGAACAAAAAATATTTTTTTGGTTTCCTGTCAGTTTAAAATATCTAATTTCTAAAGGTCCCATAAATATCGACGTTTATGTCTTGCACGTGATATTTTACCTAATTTTTATATAGGCGTGGGATAGCATACGTTACATCCACCTCCCTGGATGTGTACGAGATTGTGACTAAACAATGTTGGACACATACATTGCTCCTTTTCTAGGTACTTAATAATGATGATATATGTATATAAATAAAACCAATCACACTTAATGTTCTTAATTTTATTTTCATTATAACTATTTTATTACAAAAAATCAATTTGGCAACTAGTAAGTTAGCTATGTTCATACATGGAAATAATCTTATCTTTGATTAAACTTATACTATCAAATTAAACTAATCTGCCTCCTATACGTAAAATTGTAGCCTAGTTCTTATACTAGTTATAGCCTTACTATATTACCTAAATGACTGATTATCAAATCTAGAACTATTTAGATTTATCACTTCACTAATTCCTTACTTTTAGCACTATATCCTACTCCCTTTTCTCTTTTGTTATTTTCGAGTTTTTTTATATTTTTTTTTGGTTTTTCTCTTTTATATATATAACCTACTCCCTACAGGAACCCTCGTTAATACTACAACATATATGTACTGACTTACACTCCTTGTTAAACTAACTTTGATATCTCAATGTTCCCATTTCATTTCTAATTTTCACTTATTGATTTACTTATATAATAGCGTGCTAAATGTACAGCGTTATAATTTCCAATAATTCTACCAGTTTCAGGACATATTAATGTGTATACGTTATGATAAGGTACTGCACCTACTTTATATGGTCCATGAAATAACAAAGAGAACTTTTTAGTTATCTTTTGTTTCGCGTCTGACTTATTTAACGCTTTCAACTTGACCCATTCCCCTATTTCATAAGATCTAGTATGATGTGATTTATCAAAAGCTAGAGCTCTTTTCCTCGCTGCCTCTTTCAAATGCTCCCTAACCCTTTCACGAATTTGATGTACCTTTTCTATGTTTTGTGATATTATTTTATCCCTTCCTAATGCCTTATCTATGCTCAATAAAGACTCATTACCGAAGACTATTTGGTTTGGTGAAAATTTAGTACTTTCATGATTACTTTTATTGTAGCAATCCTCTATGTCTCCTACAATACTGTACCAATTTTTGTGGTTATTTGAATAATACGTTCAAAAAAATCTGCTAAGTTTCCTATTTGTCCTCTCTACTAGATTAGCTCTTGGGTTCATAATTGCTTCCAAAAGGTTTAAACCTAACTCACCTCCCTGATTATACTTATTTGATTTCAATCTTGATAAATTTAAACTCAATCCACCTCCCTGACTATTGTCACTCCCGTCATTATGTGAATTACTGCCTGATTGATTGCCCTCATCTAAAGAATTTAATCCCATCTTTATTTGAATTAACTTATCAAGATACTCAAAACGTAGCAATCTCTCCCCAGAACAAACTATTTGTGCTTTTACTCGATCTAGAAAATCTATACTTAGAATTAAAGACCTAGTTAATTTCTTTATAACTAAACATGGTACAGACAGCTCGAATCCATTGATCTTTAAGTTGATTAAACACATTTTATTTACCTTCTCGCTTTTACGACCTACTGCCCCCTGGATCTGTATGGCAGGAATAGGTATTTCACTCAGTTTACCTAAGTCTTTTAATAACTCTATATACAAACTATCTGAAATACATGTTATTTGACTTCCTGTATCTATTAATCCTTTAGTTAAGATGTTTCCAATTTGTACATTTATTTCTGGCAATTCAATCAATGGGTTATCTAATTCCTTCTCAAAACTTTCAGTTACATCGCTAAACAAAGTGGCTATCTCCCTATATTTCGTAGTTAAAGTGCAACCTTGACATTCCTTAATGATCCCTGGACAAACAAATTTTCTTTTCCCCTGGTAACCCTCTATTTTATACATTAAATCTCTAACGTCGCTTTTAAAGTTATTATCACGTTCCGTTTCAAACACTAACTTCATGCTTGACTTTATTGGGTATAGCTGACCATTATTTCTAATACCTAAACTCTGTCCTGGTTCCCAACCCATATTACACATTTGTTTATAAGCTACCTGAGTTACCCTTGCTTCACTCGCTTCTAGGTTCATACTTCTATCTATCAGCCCCTTTATAATATTAACACTCAATGAGTCTATCAAGTTCCTATTATTGTTATATGCTTCGTTTGTTGACTGTAAGGAACCGCTACAATCAACTAGATCTAGTTTCCCTGGCTAGTAGATGCGCTATTATTATTATCTACGTTATTAGAAGTAGACTTTGTCGTGCAGACCGGTAAGTTGCTTTCTTTGTCTAGGTTTATAATCCCCCCTTTAACCCATTTAGTATTATTTTCAAAATTATATGGCGTTCTCGAATGTCCTCTATTATGTCGTGTGTTACCTCTGAAATTCCTTTTACCACGCCCCCTAGAGTTGTAAGTTACTGCGTTGGTTTGTACTACCGGCGCGACTGCCCTATATTGTCCATTATTAAAAGGTTGTCTATCCCTCCTGTAATTGTGACGTACATGGCGATTATCTACACTAGTTTTGAGCGAATCGACCTGTCCCTTATGACACATAACATTTTTCTCTATGTCTCTTAAAAACTTCACAGCCTGTAGTGCGGTTGACATTTCACCTCGCGTAAACCAAAGTCGTTGTATATCCTCTGGAAAATGATGCATGATACTCTTCACTAAATCACTCTCTGTTAATGGAATGGTTAATTGTTTTACGTTATCCATTTGCTGCGCAAAGTGCTCTTCCATAGTAGTTCCTTTGTTAGGTATCCACGTCGTGTTCATTAACTTTATTTTAGCATTTTCCTGCTCCCGCGAACTCCAATACACACTTAAGAAGTCATTTACAAAATCTTCAAAGCTACTCCATTTTTCTTTATGTAACTCCATAACCTTCTGAGGTATTCCTTGTAAACATTCTAATGCAATTTCTAAAGATTTATCCCCTGCATTGACATATTTAATGTATCTTCTTAATTTCTCTATAAAACGAACTGGATTCAAGGCGCCTACTCCATCGAATTTCGGTTGTTCTAGAACTGGCTTCATAACAAAAACGTTGGTTGTCCTCACTAACTCGGTATCCAATCTCTCATTACATCTAAACTCTGTGTTCTCAGGTATCGGTTGACTTTCTGAAGTGGAAGCATTCGATATACTAGAATTAGCCTCTATTCTTTCTATTCGCGTTGTAATCTCATTAAATTTTTGTTCCATAAAAGATAAGATCTCCGCCCCAACATTATTATCCATTAAAGTAGTTTCTAATCTGGGCTTCTTTTTACTGGAATTTGTAGACATCGGATCATTCCTCTTTCGCGTATTCATTTTTATTTAGTATAAATGCACTTGTAGTATAAACTGAATTATTTAGTTTTGTTCCGGCCTATCAAACAAGAAAATTGTTGAGACACAAAGAATAAAAGGTTCATTTATCCATTGTTAAAAGTAGTGTTTTCTTTCCGATCTCAAGATGCACATGTATCACCAGACCATGTCCCAAACCCAAACATCTGTCACAATATAATGCCACCCTAACATTTCTATAATTTCTAAGATAGCATAACTTCAAAGATTTTTATGAGTTCCTTGTTATCTTAGTAACAAAGGTTTACAAGCTAACAAATTAAGATCTTAAACCGTTGTTACCCTCGAGACCCTTTTTTCTTTTTACCCAACACGTGTTTTACGACTAGTCCCGACAAAGAATGAAGAATGTTTCTTGCAAGCCCGACTAATTGTTTAATCCCTATTTAACAAACACGTGGTTAATGACTATCCCCCAACAATGAGCTTATTGTAAACTGTCGGAACTTTTGTTGAAAGCTGGAATCCCGAAATGAACTTATGCATCTGTTCTTTTGTCTAATAATTGAGTTTGTGAAATCCCTATCCTTTAGAAATCGCCGACCAAAGACTGCGTTGTATTATTTTTATCTTTCTTTGTTTCTTATTTCCGCCAAAATATGTAAGACACGCCAAACGTAATATTTCCTATATACTTATACCGTTATGCATATATACCGAACTTATTTGAACTAAACTTTACGCAATAACCTCAACTCAAAGATTAATTCAATTTCTAAGGTTACGATAAACGCATACATTTTAGTATGATATGAAATGTGAAATCCTAAAAGTTTTAATAACTAAAATTATAGTGTGATACCTAATGAATGTAATTTTACTTGAAAAGATCAAAAATATTTAAGTTCGTTAAGATGAAGTCTAATAATATACTCTAATGATCAAATAAATCTCCTTTATTCTAACAAATGAAATTTATATTCTACCTATATTCGAACAAATCAGATATGCAATTCTTTTATATATGCATGTTATTTTTATACGTTTATAATGCAAAGTAAATCGATTAAAAGAAGTGTTACGCGAGTCGTTATATAATTATTACAAACTAATTTTACGTTGTGTATGTAGTAATCAAGTTCTTTTGATTTCGTTGCAATAAAATTAATTATTACATTGTTAATGACGAATATCCCTTGGTAACGGCAACAGATGAGACACCCCCCTTTTTTTACGACCCCGACCTATCTACCTGACCTTACGTTGTGTATGTTTTTTTTTTACTAATAATAATATTTATATTGCCTTTCATAATAATCTATAAAAGGTATTTATAATTATATGCGTGATGAGACCCTATTTATTTATTGACCCAAATAGTTTATAATAATATATAACGAACTTCTCAGATCTTGTATCTAATGTAACACCTAAAATATCGCGAAGTCTAACCTAACAATTTACGCGTTCTTTAATCAATTCTGAAACCTAATTAAATAATCAAACTAACTATCGAAGTTCTAAGATGAATAGAGTTATTTATAATTACGTAGTAGAAATTATAGTATTGCTGTGATCGTCGATTACAATGATTCATTATGTTTTCCTATATCAATTATTTAATATTACGTTTGACGTGCTGAAATAAAAGTCACATATGCATTTACATAAGAAAAATAACTAATGAAATGACCCTAAAATAATAAGACATAAATACAATAATGTTCAAATTTAGAGTGGCAAAATAAGTGAGCAGATCCTAGGCTGGAACATGTAAGCTGGCAAAACATGCATCTAACCTGAAATCTTCAAGAAAGCACTGCCTCGAAGTATACAGCCCTCCCGGCTGGTTGTTGAAGGGTCCTGTAGGTTGAATTGAAAATTGCAAAACTAATCCTCGATTTTCCTATCGCTAGATAAATTATAAGAACTAACAATGAAATATATATAAATTATGTCAGTTTCTGAAGTCGTTAATTTTCATTTAAAGAAGTAGATTATTATAGTTTCAATAATCTTAGAATAAAGCTATATGCTGTTATATAGTCTATTATTGTCAATTGCTTGATCTATTATTAGTAAGTTTATAGTAAATAACCATTGATATAATAATCCTGAAACAGAGTTGTATGTCATGTCGTCGAATATTGTCCGCGTTACTATAAACAACTGCTAAATGTTAATATTATGTTATGTAAAATCGGTATGTTTGGTTTCATAGAATCTTATATTTTCCAGACTTACTTATTACTAAGTTTTGGTTATCTTATGCTAATAAGCGGCACCTTACATAAGTTTATCAAACATGGTCAAACTATCATGCAGTCAATGTAGCACTCAGTTAAGAGCGTACAAGGTAGTAGTTATGTGTGTTTTTGTGAAGAAATGGGTTTGGCGTTAAATAAACACATGGTGATTCTAACAAAGTCAGCATTATTGCGATGTGAAGATCCTTTGGTTAAACAACCGTATATCAAACCCGGATGGGTGATTTTCCCTCGTTGCGCATCAATTTGCGAGTAAAGATTGGCCTTAAAGGTCTTACGAATCTTTAAAATTGTGTGTGGTATGAATAAAGTGACTTTGCATCGTCGAATACCGATTTATAAAAGGCCAAGATGTGCCCTACTTGATAAAGCAAGTGGTGTCGGAATAGATAATATCTTCATGTATCTAAAGATATACTTTAGAATACAAAGCTCTTTAAATATCATTTCGAGCTATAGCCAAATTATGAATATAATGTTGTGGCTGAATAATCGTCTTATTCTCTTGAGAAGGTCATATTTGTTAGGTCAGCTCTTTCTTTTGTTAATTTTTTTTTTTAGAGCTAGATCAAATTAATTGATCTTACCAATCGCGTCATTATATCATTTGATATTACAGGAAAAGGAACATGTTCTGAACCATTCATCAGTACTATCATTTGATATCTCGTACATATAATACTTAATAAATTCATTTGAAATTGATATAAACGTGAAAAAGCCCGATTTCGCACTCACGAGCAGATTCATGAGCGACCTAAGACGACTTTTAGTCACTTCATAAAAATCCAAATGAGAATACATATATAAATAGTGAGTAATCCATCGTGTTATGTTAATGACCTCTCCATCATGTGTTATTTACAAAGATTGTCTCTCTTGATCAGAGGTAGTGTTTTACCTAGTCTCTTATGTAAGGTTTGATTGACAAAAGCATTATTCTGCGGGTTGTACATGCTTAAATTCCAGAAAACAGAAGCTTCCTATGAAACCATCAACTCATACGTTAGTAAACGTTGGATTAGAACATTCATTTAGATTCATCAAAACTTCTTGCCAAATAGTAACGCATAAAGCCAATATTCAGTAAAGAGTTCGAGTCAATGAGTATTGTATTATGTCAGTAATATAATCGTTATCATATATAACAATCTTCCTATGTATTGTATCATATCAGTAACTAAATCATCAATATACATAATAATCCTCCTATGTATTGTATTATGTCGCTAGTTAAAACATCATATATCCTCCTATGTATTGTATTATATCAATAACTAAATCATCAATATACATAATAAGTCCTCCTATGTATCGTATTATGTCGGTAGTTAAAACATCATATATTCTCCTATGTATTGTATTACATCAATAACTAAATCATCAATATATATAATAATCCTCCTATGTATTGTATTATGTCGCTAGTTAAAACATCATATATTCTCCTATGTATTGTATTATATCAATAACTAAATCATCAATATATATAATAATCCTCCTATGTATTGTATTATGTCGCTAGTTAAAACATCATATATTCTCCTATGTATTGTATTATATCAATAACTAAATCATCAATATATATAATAAGTCCTGCTATGTATCGTATTATGTCGGTAGTTAAAACATCATATATTCTCCTATGTATTGTATTATATCAATAACTAAATCATCAATATATATAATAATCCTCCTATGTATTGTATTATGTCGCTAGTTAAAACATCATATATTCTCCTATGTATTGGCCAATACAGTATCAACATAATCTCGGTGATAATTAACCTGCTACATAAATTATCATAACACATGAACACATTTAAATTTAAAAGGAGTCAGAAGAAGGTAAGAGAAATAAAATTTAAAGCATTCTTCCATAAAATTTTCCTTTATATAGATTTTAAAATTGATTACTTAGTATTGTATATTTAATACGGCATTTTACCTCCTTCTATTTGAAATTGAGAACTGTTTAATGATTTTAATAAAACTTATCGGCTCCGTAGTACTATTCAATCGGTGTAAAGTAAAATCTAGATGAAATTTAGCATTAAGATTTAATCAATTAAGATTTAACTAAGGCTTTATCTAATAAAATATCATTTAAACATGATTACTAGATTGATTTTAAAAGAAAGATTTACAGAAAATTAGCAAACTCAGAGTAATATTTACAATTAACATATTATTATTAAATTGATTTTATAGAAAACTCGTAAGAAAGATATTATTTGCCGTTTTGATTATTATTTGCTAGGTTTTAGAAAAGGAAAATCCATAGGAAGAGTTAAGCACTAAGAATACTTAGCTTTAATATCAGCAACCCCCTTCTCGTAGACTTAACACTGAATTTACATTTACTCAACACTAATTAAGCTAAAGAATTAAATCAAATTTATTAGAATTTAACACTAAACAAACTACAGAACTTACACTGATACAAGACTAACGAATCTATACTCACAACCAAAAGAATTACCCTATACTTGTTAAAGAAAATAAACTTCAAACAAAACAAAATCAAACACTCGTTCAGACTAGGCTATGCGTGTGCGCATTGGGCTGTCCTCACTCCCGAGTTCCGGATTTAACTAAGTAAGCCGCGCTAAGCGAGCGGAGCCGGAAAGCATCCCCCCGTTCTTTGAATTCTAAGCCCGCCTTCTTTCTTCTCTTGAGTTTGGTTGATTGGTTACTATGTTAACAAAGATCACACCCCACTCCCAACATGTGCTAAACCGTCCTTGGGTTTTCCCTTGGGGATTTTAGACAATTCATGGAAAGTCATTAGCCGGACCCTTTCTATTTTTTTCCAAGCGGTCGCCTTTCGCAGTACTAAGAAAGGTTCAATTGTTTCTATCTTCCCACAGTTTTGCTAAGAACAAAAAATATTTTTTTGGTTTCCTGTCAGTTTAAAATATCTAATTTCTAAAGGTCCCATAAATATCGACGTTTATGTCTTGCACGTGATATTTTACCTAATTTTTATATAGGCGTGGGATAGCATACGTTACAGTACTCAGTCAATAGATCCCCTGCAGCAGACGCCTACAAAAATATATTATTTCATAAAATCACTACATATCACTTACCCCATATAAAATACTATAAGACATTTTATATCGAGACCCAAAAATATTATAGACTTAGACCGTACGTACGTACTCCTTTTGGCTGAACATTTCACCAAAACTTATAAAAACGAGAACTGTCATATTCTAGATTGAACGGTGTTTTTTATGGTCGAAAACAATGTTTTAGAGATGTTCGTTTGTGAGCAGTACTCTATTTAGTTTGTGACCTGGTGTAAGGATAGTATTGTTAGTCCAACGTTACTCCCTATTTATTAATACCGTTGTTAAGAGATGATTACAACTTCGTTACTTTGAAAGTAACTAGTCCAAGCATAGCGTCGACTTAGGGGTGTACTGCACCATTTTTATAAATAAGACCGTTAGAGTTTTAGCACTATCCACTATCCACAACCACTTGATGGTCAGTGGTAATGTTACGGAAATCTCTCTAGAACTAGATGTTGACTAGCTCTCAAAGACTTGAACATAATATTATTTGGTGCCACTTTTTCTAAGTTGAGTTTTCTAAGGTGGCAGCTTTCTAGAAGGTGCAAAAAAAATATTTTCACTACACTAGGTCTCAATCGCTACGACTTATCGATTTCTGAGAGGAAAAATCTATTACCGTCACAAAGATGTTTTAAAATTCGAGAACGCACCTAAAGAAGCTAATGTCAACTTGCCGACCAATCAAAATGGGAGTGCATTTGAAAGAAGCCACAATGTGGGAATTTTCAACAGACAGTCATAAAAGATTGGCAGCGTGTCGTAATGCCTCCAGTATTACAAATATCAATAGGCTACGGGGATCGCTTATCACCAGGCGGCCCCTCTGCTTGTTTGTCAATTATTTCATAATATGACATTGAAATGACAATTACTTTTGGGTCAAAAAACTTGCAATATGGCTGAAAATACCATTAATTCTCAAAAGATATGAAATTACAGGCATCTAGACAGGTGGGCAGTGTTCCGGAAACCAAATTATAAAAGATATTAAACGACTAAAATGTCGGCCATAAAATGGCCCATAATGAAAGACTTTCGCGATTCAGTGACTTGACGGGATTAGCATTTTTTAATCTTCTCTCTAAGTGATACTGTAGCATCTTTTTTTGAGGTTTAAGTAACACACGTCTAGGATTACTTATATATTCATGGTAATCAATAGGGCTTTTCATGTATAGGTATGTGTAATAAATCAATCGGGGCTTGATCGCGAGAAAAACATTTAGTAATTTATTTACCTCGACGTTACGAACAAGTTGCATTTGTCGTGGTCACGAGAAGACTGAGCCAAGCCTGAATTAAGCCCCGATTGATTTATTAACAATGTGTCGAATCGTGAAAGTTTAATAATTACAGGTATGTCTACTTACACATGCCTGCACAGAAGTCTGCACTTGCTGACTTTTGCACAGGCACAATGCCACATAACGCGCTCTAGAGAAAGCTATTCTTGGGGTTTCTCTACGCGATCGAATCAGAAATGAGGAGATCCGTAGAGGAACGAAAGTCACTAACATAGCGCAGTGCATTAGCAAATTGAAGTGGCAGTGGGCAGGGCACATAGCTCGAAGAAGTAATGGCCGTTGGGGACAAAAGGTTCTTGAATGGAAAATACGGACTGGCAAGCGCAACATAGGACCGCCACCAACCATATGGATAGACAACCTGACTAAGATCACAGGCAAGAGCTGGATTCGACCCCGCTTCCTAGTGGTCCTTGTGGAAATAAATCGAGGTGCTCGCCAGTCCTTGGTCTCCAATTGAGAATCTTTCGACCCCAACGGCCATCGGTTCTTCGGGCTTACATAAATACAATATCAAAAAATATATATTATAAAATATAAATAGATTTTCCTATGGCTGTGACGATGATAATTTATGTATTATATTTATATATATCGTACACTTTGAAATCCATACGTTTGTTTCAGCTTGCTCGTACTCTGCCAAAATATGAAAGTTGCATAAATTAATTAATGCAATACAAAACACTTTAAAACACTCCGGTCAAAAAAACAAACAATAATTAAAATAAAACATATACCTAACCAAAGTACAATGGGGTAACCTTATCGCTTAAGGCGATCTCTTCCAGATTAATTTGTTGATTTAATAAATAATTTAATAGGCCGTTGAACATTATTGAAAAATATAAAATAAGTTATTTTTCTGCTGTAAGAGAAAATAATTTCGTATATTTTTAATGTACGGGCAATAATGGGCAATAGTCTAAAAATATTGTAAGGTTTTTCAATGAGTTTTTTTAAATAGATCTTTTCAATTACTTGATTCTTGAAAGAATACTTAATCACAAAGCAAGTACTTTTCAACAACGAATAAGTGAATTCTATCTACACCTTAAAATAAAATAAATTCTAATTTTGAATTCTGTAGCGCTTTACTTTATCTTCAAAGCCAATAACGTAAAACAAAAACCTTTTATATATGACTTGTTTCAACATACGAATGCTTTAGTTCTCTACACATTGAGAGCTTTACAAACTTCCATCTCCTTTTGTAGAGAACACTCGTTCAAATTCATGCTATCCTCTTGATTATGAAGACCTGTCGATAGCGAACCGTTGACCTATTTTATTTAGGTCATATGGGGCTGGTGTTCTGTTAGAGATTAGGAGTTGCCTTTGTATTTTAGTTTCATATATACCACCGAATAAGACCTCTTTTGCATTCTTTTGAAAACTCTTTAAGTAAAAGATAAAAGACATGTATAAATATTGAAGTTTAAGCGAAATTTATGCATGTTATAAAGATAACAGGTTAAATAGAATTTTATTTTATAAAACTTATTATTATGACATTTTACAACCTATTTCAGGCACAAGTGCTTCATAGAGTTGGGTTTTTTATTATCATATTCAAACATTCAAAATAATCGAAAAACTTATTTTGTGAAAGGCAATTTACTCAGATAGTAAGGAGCTCCTGGTTCCTAAACTAAGCTCAGAAAGGCCCGTGTGATACCAGGGTACCAGGACAGATAGATATGTGACCAATGTGTGAGTTTGTGATTAATTTGTGTGTTCTGTGTGTGTCATAGACGATAATATAATTATCGTCGTTATAATATATTCGTCTATGATGTGTGTATAGAATCTTCTCCTATAAGGATGCATGGGCATCTATATGCTAAGTGTCTACTTTTATGTAGCACAAGTAGATATAATTATTATGACTATTATATTTTATTCATAATTGTAAAATAAGTCTACAACAACCTTTTAAATTAATTATTTTGATTAACGTTTAAAAAGCTTACTTACATCTTCAAATGTATATAAAGTGAATAAGCACTCGAATTACACAATTCAATTCCACCATCTCCATTCTATCATCGGTCAACCAGACGTACGGCTATGCGCCACCGCTACATGGTAGATATACCACCGTTACGCACGACGCGTTTTGCTTCCACGTTTATAATGCGTACTGCCAGGGAGTGGAACTCACTGCCGGAGTTTGTGTTCCCCGATAGGTACAACCCCGGAGTCTTAAGGTCGCGAGTGAATAGGTTCCATCTAAGTTTACGCGCAACACCTTAGACCACGTTGTCACTTAAAATCAGGTGAGACAGTGGTCAAACGTAAACATATAATAATTTTCTTTTTTTTTTTAATCACTATTTATTTTGGGGCTTTTCCCCATACGGTATGCCAGCCCCATCGTACCCTAAACTTATACACGAATAAAAACTTAATTATTTCTTATAATTAATACAAAAACCTACGTCTAATCTATTTATCTTAAAACTATTTAGCAAATTTTCTCTTTCTCGGGCATGTTCACATTCCACGAGAATATGGTAAACATCCTCAAGAGTGCCACACAATTCACAATTTGGTGTATTGGATTTTTTCATTCAAAAAGAAAACTTGTTACACGGGTAATGACCAGCCCTTAGCCTATGCGCAAGAACAACATCGTTTCTCGGCAACTCGCTTCTTACAAACCATGGTATACGAGGAGGCTGAGATTGTATTGTTTTATACCAAATACCTTTTTCTCTGCTTCTTTCATCGAAATATTCTTCAAATGTATCGTAACAAATATCTTTACATCTAAACAAAAGCTCGGTGTAGTTAGGTTTAATCGTGTAATGAATCCCTTCTGTAGCCGTGAATGACAAACTTATAACGGAGTTTTTAAATCCAGTGTGATATTTCTGTAATGTATGAATTATTAATTATTTGCATTAAATAGGCAATTAATATTATAAGAATAAGAACGGCTACTCTTACGTTTTTATCGTATCGGCTAAAGCGGACGTATAAGACGTCCTTTATCATAGGGGTGACCTTTGAAACCGGACGTATAAGACGTCCTTTTTCATAGGCGTGCCCTATGAACGGGTCCTTTACCCATGTGGAGTTGGCGTCAGCTCTGCGCGCCTCTGCCCTCAGCTGGCGCCGATTGCGGCTCGGTAAGTCCCGGCCTTTCAGTAATATAGAATTACTATTTTCCGGCATATATTTAATAATGACTTAATTATAAACCAGAGTAAGTATACCAACATGTAATAGCCAGTATGTAAGCAAAATTATGTAATAAAAAGCTCATTTTGCTGAGTCGCGCCCCCGAGTCAAAATGTCGGAGGCGTGATAATGGGGAATTAGAGGGTAGGCAAGATATTCATACTAATGAAGTCAATTATGTAGGCCTTTGTAACTGATAGTAATTATGATACTGGAGACATTTTGTGAAGAAAATTATATTAGTGAGGACAGGAATGATATAGGAATAATATAATTATTGGACGGCATACTTAAAAGAAATTTAGGGTATAGCGATAATTTCTTTCTTTTTTCATTCTAAAAGCTTTCAATGTAATCATAAGGCAAATTGGTTCCCCAACCGAGCCACTTTATTCAGACGAGTATAAATATCAAAGGAAATGTAATTGAAATAACGATCAAATTTGCATGCGCTGCTATGTGGCTGTTACGTTCTATACTTCGGAAATGAATTCAATATATAAATCAAATTTTACGGTTGACAGTCAGCTCAGTGATTTGAATATCAACCCGATCCTGGAGTCTTGGGATCGAATCTCAGCCGAAGCAAGCATTTATGTGATGAACATAGATGTTTATCCCCTTTGTTAGATATATGTGTGTGTGTATATACCTCTTGTAACAAGGAAAGTAGGAGAGGAACTGTAAAAGGGGTGTGACTGTGAAAAGGCTTATCCATACTAATATTATAATGAGGAAGGGTTTGATTTTTTCCTTCAAATAAATTGAACGTAAGTTCCGCCGAGCATGTTGTTAATAATAAACCATAAAACTCTTGTTTGTTTGTATTGAATAGGATCCGAAGATACTGATCCAATTAGAAAAAATATTTCACCGTTGGGAAGCTACACTATCCCCAGGTCACATAGACTATACACCTATTTGTATTTTCGAAAATATTAGGGATCCTTACAATTTTTAATTTAGAATTTTTTTATCTATCCGAAGCCGGGGCGGACCGTTAGTTTTTTATAGTAAGCTGACCTAGCTTTTATTTAGTTTTAACTTTCTCGGGTGATGTATTCCGGTAACAGTGACATACGTATTTATGTTTGTTAGTTGAATATTTCTGAGTTGTGATTGTGTGTCCATGCCTCCCGCGCCACAGGGCACCCCAGTGGGGAGGCGTAGGTGTAAATGTGTTTGTTGGTTCATAATTGATGGACTCGCCGAATCAAAAAATACTTTAATATAAAATAACTATGTCTTCACTTTACTTTGTATCAGTTTTCCACGAAATCATTTGTTTGCATCATTGAAAAAATTTAAGTAGTAGCCAAATTAGTCATGAGCAAAAAATTTCTAAGAATTGTCATATATAACTGTGAGCAGTTCTTTGTTCAATTATATATTTATAATATATTGCATTATGCCATATACATGCCATACCATAATACATTCATCATTGCAGCCATAGGATGTTCACTGCTGGACATATGCCTCCCCATATAGGGGGGGTTTACCAATACGCGCCACGCTTGGCAGGCGGGTTGTCGAGCACAGTATGGTTTTGCTATCCTCAGAAGGCGCTGTTGCCCACAAGAGATGGGGGAGTACTATTCTAGGCCGGTACCACCACGGCACTATTTTTTATAAGCCAATACACCACAATACATTATGAGATCCTAATTGCTTATCCCACAACCTCGATGATCATGATTATGATGATTTAACACCAGTGGGCTACCCAGCAATATAGATTTTTCGTAAAGACATATTGTAAAATATTCCATGGCTTCAATAGCTAGTCCATAATAATTTTAACTTGTTGAAGTCGGTACCATGATAGTTCACACAAAAGTAACTATCATCACAATATTGTGCTCATGGTACCGACTTCGACAAGTTATTTCACACTTTTGAGTGTTAAAGTCAGTTCCATTTTTTGTTAAAAAACTTTTTTTTCACCCTTTTCAGTGACCTGTGCTACTCACGGGATGTCGATGTCTTCAACCGCGACAATAATATCATCAAAATACGCGTAGCACTTTTCAGTTATTGGAGTATAACCCAAAAACCGCGTGTCCGATTTTGATGAAAACTACTCTATCTAACAAAAAAAGAATCATCAAAATCGGTTCATAAACGACGAAGTTATCTGCTAATACACATAAAAAAAAAACATATACGGTCGAATTGAGTAACCTCCTTCTTTTTGAAGTCGTTTCAAAAGGGAAATTGTTATTTTTCCTTAAAACCATCACAAACGATGCGGACGTAGATTTAGTATTTACCATAATCCATCTTGTATAAAGAGGTATAAAACGGGAATGAACATCAAGGACCAAACATCTGTATATTCGAGAACAAACTACGTCATACATCAATGATATCACTCGAGATAAAGACGGTTAAGTACAAGGAAAAAAGGAAATAATAATCCGTATAACATGGTAAAAAGGGGGAAAGACAAGCGCAAAAATAGATATTGACAGTATGACAGATATACTGAATGAATAAAATGTACTTCAAGTGTCAATCACTATTTGGAATCGTTGGTAAGAGCCTCACTTTGTAGGAATTAAGGTTTATATTTCCATATCCTGTTGTTTGGCTCAAAATTAAAATTATATAAGCAACTAGCAACGCACCGCGGTTTTACCCGCGTGGATTACAGTTTTCCCGCTATTTTAACTATCCCAAGGGACTATAATTTTTCCGGAATAAAAGTAGCCTACCCTCAGACCCAGAGTTTAAACTGATTTTGATGAAATTTGGTATGGGGATACCATACCAATTTTCATCGAAATCGGTATAGCGGTACCGACTTTAACAAGTTATTTCACACTATTGAGTGTTGAAGTCGGTTCCATTTTTTGTTAAAAGTTTGTTTTTACACCCTTTTCAGTGACCTTTGCTACTCACGGGATCAATTGTCATTGTGTGTTCTCCGATGTCTTCAACCGCGAGAATAATATCGTCGAGATATGCGTAGCACTTTCCAGTTATTGGAGTATAACGGTTGGAGTATAAAGTCGGTTCCATTTTTTGTTAAATTTGTATTTTTATTTTAATATATAAAACACGGACATTACTCACGTAGTAGTAGAGGGTTCCAACTATTCGTTTCGACCACATTATGTGGTCAATACTAGGCGGACCGCTAGCGCCCCATATTCTCCTTGAAAAAGACCACCGAATGTGGTCAAAACTACCGTCCGAATTACTACGTGAGTAATTCCCGTATTTTATTTATTCATAATGTTTATTATGTTATTTAAGGCTGTTAGTTTTTCAAACATATTAAATAAATAAATTAACATAATAATGTAATTTTCTTGTAAACTTCTGTTTAGTATAAATTTATTTAAACTTGAACATGAACTATGATGAGCTATCTATGATGAACTATGAACTATTTACTTACCAACTTGTTCATGACTGCATCAGAAAGCCCTCTATATCCACTGGCACTCCGTTCAGCTGTCACTCAAAAGACTTTAATGCGGATGCATGGTTTTGAATCGAACACTGCATGCCCATCAGTACCTAACGCTTGATTTTACAGTGCTTTTAGATCGTACACAAATATAACTTTATTGGTATAACCACGTGTACATATTCCTTAAACATCCCTTCTAGACGAACGTCTAGGTACGCTTACCATGTTAAACGATATCATGGAGGGTGCCTATTTCGTTCTAAAGTAGCAAACAAAAAACAAAGTAAGTATAAAACCTCCTTCTTTATTGAAGCCGATTAAATGAATAATATTTATTTTACAATTTTGTAAAAACTTTGCAGAATCTTACAACTTCAAAACTGAAAAAAAGCAATCCTATCAATCCACACAATATAGAACTGTCAACGCAAACGGAACATATTTTTAAAACTTTAGCTCGTAATTTTACTAAAGTTTTCAACTTTGCATCGTTGTTATAGAAATTTTGCACCTGGGACGTATTTATCTCGTATCCAAACGATAAAAACAAATGAAAACAGCCCCGAACTATCGCCATAGATTCCCGGCTAAAGGTGCAAGTTCTATAGTAAATCAACCGGCAAGATTTATATGTTGTAGCCCGCGGCTTCGTCCGCCTATACTTTACCTCTGAGAATAATTTTGGCAAGCAAATTTAAGGAAATGAAAATGTTTTGGATAATTACTCCAATAGCTCTTTGACTATCTCAAATCTAGTTAGATGATTTCAAATAATATATAATCATATACTTTTTTATGTGACTATAATCACACTAACAATAGACAGGCGAAAGTTTGTCTGTCGTCTGTTGTATGTTTTTTACTCCCTCATGCTGAAATAGATTTGCATAAAATGTGGAACGAATATAGCTTATGGGTAAAAGTTTTATTCGTTCTACATTTATGCAAATCCATGGGAATAACGCATAGGTTACTTTTAATCCCGGAAAAAGTTTAGTTCTCGTGGAATAATTGAGGTAGCAGGAAAATAGTAGTCAACGTGGACGGAACCGCGGGGCGCAGCTACTATTATATAAATAATAAGTGTTTTCTTTAACATTAAGAAAATTTTACTCATTTTGGGTATCATCTCTTATTGAATAACCATTTATATAGCTTGCTGATTCAAAAAGAAAAAATAGTTGTAAGAACTAGTTTTTCTTTTTCAATCGAATAGAGGTGAAAATCGAATTGCGTCATCGCAATATCGTTGAGACACGATGCTGACTATCCACTTTTATATGTAATTATTTCAAAACTGCGCAATGCCAAAGTGTGTTGTATACATTGTCAAAGCGCTACTCACGCATTACATACGTGCATTAGATCATACTATTGCTTTCCAACCTATCTGCCGAAATTGAGTCATAATTAAAATCATAGGACATCCACTTCTGGATATATGCTACCCCCATTGATTTCCACAAGGACCTGTCGGAACCAGTCTTCATCCAGCCCTTTCTTGCGACCTTAGTCATGTATCCATTTACCGTGTCGGTGACTTTCCTATGCTGCACTTGCCAGTCCGTGGCCTCCATTCGAGAACCTTTCGACCCCAACGGCCGTCAGTTCTTCGAGCTATGCTCCCTCGCCACTGGCACTTCAACTTGATAATCCGCTTCGCTATGCTAGTGACTTTTGTTCCTCTACGGATCTCCTCATTTCTGATTCGATCGCATAGAGAAACCCCGAGAATACGTTTCTCCAGAGCTATGGAGAAGTGCTATGTGACTTTGAGTATATGATTATGAATATACCTAATAGTAATCATAAACGTGTGTTACACCTCAAAAAGATGCTGCGGTATCACTTAGATAGAAGATTAAAAAAAGCGAATCCCGTCAAGTCACTGAATCGCGAAAGTCTTTCATTATGGGCTATATCAGTAACTTTCGTTCTATGAATCTTCTCATTTCTTATTCGATCGCGTACAGTAAACCTGTTATGAAATCAAAAACATCATTTAAAAATAATAATGTTTAACATAGTTTTTTGTGCTAAACAATAACTAGTCTAGATCCAACTGTTTGGACAAAACACAGTCGACCCCTCGCGTTTGAAGCTTTCATTACTTCACAAGCAGCGTAGGCTTGTTAAGTGTATATATATTTTACTACGAGATAATTCTACACTTCTCAACTGTATTAAATGTAATTATGATGTATACCACACGCAACAAATCAAATGAGAAGATAGCAAAGCAAAGACTTCGGACTACAAGCTCCACAAGTTCTACTGTAAATCAACGCGGAAGATAAATGAATACCTATTTCATTCCATGGTTCCGACTGTACGCATTTTTCCTGAATACAGTTATTGTATTTAAAGGAAGCGATTTCTGATATATCTAGTAAAATATTTGCGGATATTAAATAAATATTAAATAAAAGAAAAAATATGCAGTTGGCGTATTTTTTTACTTATGTATGTTCATGTAACTCAAAATACGCTTTCAATATCCACCAGTTTCGAAATGATTTGCATGTTCTTCATTTCAGCTAGGTGGTGAGGTTCGCGGTGACCGCCTGTCACGATCATAGCTCCTAGATAAATAATTGCAAATTTGCTAGCTTACTCTTGAACTCAGTTTCAATGTCAATCCCAATCTAATCCCAAATCCAATCATATTAAACGTCATTTTGTATTTATGTCAAATTCGTGTCAAATTCCATTGAACTAGATTCCAATCGTGCGCTAGTTTTCGTTGAAGAGTATCAATCTGCACCAAGTCGATAGAAATCACTATTTACGATCGCAATCGAGTGTCAAGAGTAAGCCCGCATTTCGAAACATGTTACTTGTCCTAGCCGGTTCTGAGATAATAATGATGGATGAAACTTGCGATAATTTTCAAACAAAGATTATCTAATATCCAAACTTTGTAACCACACTGACATGTAAGCTGCCCCAGAAAAGTTAATCTTTCATTAAAAAATGTGACTAGAATTCAATCATTTCAGTTATGGTATGAGGGTGTTTTTTTACCTATAGCTGATCGGCAAAGATAAAAGCGAAAAGCGTCCGCTATGGAGCGCTTCAAAAATACTATTCCAAATAATTAAATTAATATATACTTGTAATGTATGTAGTATATGTAGATGACCCTGGGCTTGCCGGTCCGTGGTCTCCATTCGATATTCGTCGACAGCATCAGCAATCAGTACACGACATTAGTCCTACACGCTGTCCTTACGAAACATCGTCTTTAGTTTGTTTATTTGCTCATTTTCGATTCGATCTCGCAAAAAAGTCCGATCAATGCTGTCTCCGTATCTCGATGTGCGACCGTGAGCTTGTCTACATTGCCCATAGAAGAACACACGAAATCACTATGAAACAATCATTGAGTTAAGTACCGAATCCAGAACATTTACGTTCAGACTTACAAACTCATATTTATGTGTATAACACGGAGAAAATCTTTGTAACACCTGTTGTTCGTGGAAACTAAAATAAATGTTTATGTTCTCAGTTGTGCTTGTACGAGTAAAACTTTAAGCGCAAACGATAACATGTTTCGAAATTTGAATATACGTTTTAACAAAGCGCTCTCAGAGATGCTTACAAAGTTATCGGTGGCAATTCTGTTATTCATTTGAACTACAGAGTTTAGACCACTATCTAACTTGAAGGTCACTGACGGTGTGATCGAAGGTGTAATAACGCGAGACCTAGAATATTTACTGGCTCTCAAGGGCTGCTGCCTAAACACACTGTGTTTGTTGTTAATTTTTCTAACTTGAGGGTGGTATAGCTTTAGTCAGGCAGGTACTACAAAATACCTTTCCACCACGATGTAAATTTGGTAACAGTGTTAACTTCAGTTGAAAGCCGATGCCTCAACCGCTGGATTATTATAAAAGTAAAAAAGTAAATAAAAGTGACAAATGAAAAGTATTTTATTTTATCTCATACCGAAATATAAAGATTAAAAAATCAGGCAGTCTTTATAGACAATATATTGAAATAAATTTAAAAACTATATTATGGTACAGCTCTTCTATGGACGACTGTATCAAAATGTAACTTTTTTACGATTGAGATACAACTTTAACTGGACCAAGGAGGTTTTATGGGAATAGGATTTAGGATTATATAATCTATCTTATTTAATACCATAACTTTGCTTTTTCTTTTCGGCATCGGGACACGTTAGCATATATAATTGTGTCCGCATAATTAAACTTTAAAAAATATATAATTTCGCTAAGAACATAATAAGCTTTTTTTGCCCAAAATGGTATTGTCAGATGTTGAAACTATATTATATTGAACCAATGTTACCAACATTGAGCGTTCGTTACTGCCTGTCTGTCTGTATGCTGTTGAACTAAATATTGTTCTCACAATTAAATATGTAAAACGGCCTATTTTTAGGACAGATTTTATGAATTTATTCTTATAATTTGAGCAATCGTTGTAAAACGCGGCACAAGAAAACGTCAACCAACTTATAGGCCACCGTATATACCAAATAATTTTTAAAGTTTTTATTTTAGCTAAGTATAGGTTTTTGTCATATCACACTCACACCCTCGCACTAGGATTCCCATCCAATTCCAATGCCATCACAACAAACATCCCTGGACTAACATCTATACTCATCACAAAAATGTTTGTGCCTGTCGGAACTCGAACCTAGAGTCTCTGTGGACCACAAGTCTACCACTAACTGGGCCACGGCTACCGCCAAATTAATACAAATGCACACGTTATTTACTTATAGCTTAACTTCGTATCTCAGGTAAAATTCAAACTCCAATCCTGCAAACTAGTAAAGCCCACATAACTCAGTGTCCATAAGCTAAGCTTTGGTTATCAATGAGTTCGCTCCAGCATACTCGCTTCCATAAAACTATCACTCCTAAATTTAAGACCAAAGCTTCAGAATATTTAATAGTGCAATTACCGATGCCGATACGGTAGTAAGTTGGTATGGTTTGATTTGTATTACTTAATATAGGACAGAGAAAGTGCTTTTAGTTGAGAACAGTTGAAGAACGTAGTTGTGGATTCAAAAAATATATATTTTCATAGTTTACACACAAATAATGCATTCGACATAAATAATACGATTTACTCTTTAAAATAATATATTAAGTATTTTAAGTCTAACATAACGTACTAAATTTACTGTACTAAGAATATCAGCATAAACACTTTTCCGATTGTCTCTGTGTTAAGGGGAAACACTTTGTTCATGTGTTTTCTATGAGCAGTATTTTTACCACATTGAACTAAGATACTATCACTGAACACTACACTAGCCATTGCCACATTATAAATAGCTCAAATGCAACTTGTGACTTGACCCACTACCAGTTAGCAGTGTGCCCAGAATTCTAGCAGCATTGCGCAAGTGAAATGCAACGCTGATTTATTGAACCAAATGTTTCAGTATTTTGATCCAGCGTCGTATCGATCAAATGCTTATCAGATGTTGCTTGCTTACCTGAAACAATACATACAAATGTGTGACAAAATTCTAAAATAAACCAACAAAATGGCTGGCCGGTTGGCGCAGTTGGTAACACTCTGCCTTCTGAGCCGCTGGTCCCGGGTTCGATTCCCGGACAGGTCAAACATTTGTGTGTATGAACATGTCTGTTTGACCTGTGTCTGGGTGTGTATATGTATATAAGTATATATATAAGTATGTATTTAAGTATACATATCAGTCATCAGGTTACCATAGTACAGGCTCTGCCTAGTTTGGGACCTAAAGACCTCTTGTAAATGTTGTTCCATATTATTATTGAAATTCTTAAATGTCAAAAACCTGCGATATATCTACCAACAGTGCTGATAATTTTTTTATGTCAAGATGTGTTCATTATCATCATCATCATCTCAGCCATAGGACATCCACTGCTGGGCATAGGCCTTCCCCATTGATTTGCACAAGGACCGATTGAAAATGACCCGCATCCAGCCCTTGCCTTCGTTCGCATAAAGTTGGATGTCCGCTTGGTCTGTGGGCGTCTTATGCTGCGCTTGCCGGTCCGTAGTCTGCATTCAAGAATCGTTGCGGGTGCATTGACATAAATTAAGTCCATGTATAATTTGGTGTTCGCAAAAATTACCCGCAAACTGATGTAATAGAAATAGCATTTTAAAACATACACACATTTTAATTTTAAGTGTAAATAAAATTAAAGCGATCGAATTTTAGTAAATTTTAGACAGTATATCTAAAAAACTACACCACCACCGTGGAATATCGGTAAAAGTCATGATTATATTATGATAATCTGGTATTTAGATATGTCATTAAATAACTTTAATTAGTATTTTTATTCAATTATAAACCTCTTAAACAAAACGTTAACTATGTGGTAGGACAAATCGCAGGTTTATTGACATTTAGTAACTTTTGTTCAGTAATAAGGCAGCTTAAGTTTAGTTATCTCTATAGTTTATTTATTTTTAAAAACATGCTTTTATAAAATTATAAAACCTTAATCTTATAAATTAAATTTTTAGGTAGGTATTTGGCGTACTCTAGAAACTTTTAGGAATTATATTACTATTTTTTTTATACAGTATTTATAGATCTATTTTTTTGTTGTCGTTTGATCACTATCTTACTTGATGGTAAGTGACGCTGTGGTCGAAGATGTTATCACGCTAGACCTACAATGCTCACTGGCTCTCAAGGACTGCTCAGCTGCCTCGTCCGCAACCGCTCTCCAATCGCTCATACTGACCGTGAACACAGTCTACGTCGGACCCATGCTCTGCTATCTTCTATACATTCTTAGCTAACTTTAAACAGTATTATTACGCGCTATTCACCTAAACTGTCCGGATAAACTCGCGTTAAAAGCACTTTCAGTAGCCGAATTCTTTTCTTTTTACTTTCTCAGCCATGTGCGTCCACTGCTGGACATATGCTTCCGCATGTAGGGGGATTTGCCAATACTCGCCACGCTTGGCAGGCGGGTTGGCGAGCGCAGTATGATTTCCTATCCTCAGAAGGCGCTGCTGCCCACCTTCTGGTACATGATCCCTTGGCCGACTCTTACGGCACCGACGGGAAGAAATGGGGGAGTACTATTCTAGACCGGTACCACCACGGCAACTATTAAATAGTATTATTACGCGCTATTTACCTAAACTGTCGGGATAAACTCGCGTTAATAGCACTCTTTCAGTAGCCGGATTATACCTACATAATTCCGTAGAATATCGACACAATTTAAATCCTCCAAAGGGGTAAAGTATTAAAAGATTAAAATACGAGCGCGTGAAAACAGGAAGATAACGTCAAAATACGAATAAATACGATTACGGAAATATGACGACTTCCCAAATTATTCGCGAACATTCACACCGTTGTTATCTCTGAACTTTCACAGAAGTAACTCGTTAGATAAAGTGGCGAAGACGGTCCGAATCGTCTTGCCTGTCTCATCGTCAAAATGTGTGTAAGGAATGCGTGTAACAATTTTTACCATGCGTAATGACAGTTTTTTCTCGACTGCGGCCGGACTGACGACAAAAATTTGGCTCCTATAGTAGGATTTGAACCCACTACTACAGAATCTCTACCGTCCTGTCATCAGACAGAATGTCGTCCTGGTATTCTGAGTCGTGGGTTCAAATACGAATAGTGTACATTTTTTTGACGTGATAACGTTTTATAAATTGATGAATACCAGCAACACTCATGAAAAATAGTAACGTTCCGCGTAACGTTCCACCTGAGTTTTGTATTACATAAAATAATCAAAGTCAAAGTCAAAGTCATAAATGATTATGACGTTATCACGTAAATCTATCGTCCGTAAACCTACTTTACAGACAACCAATTTTTTCCTACAAAATTTTAAATTAAAATCTGCCTAGCATGATTCTAATGTAATCCTACTAATATTATAAATGTGAAAGTTTGTGGATGTATGTATGTTTGTTACTCTTTCACGCTCAATAGGCTAGATAGATTTGAATTAAATTTGGTATGCATATAGCTTATATAGCATAGCTTAATAATAATAACGTAATAAATTAGGTATGGAGATAGCTTATATAGATAAGATAGCATAGCTTAAAAATATTAACCTAACATATTTGGTATGGAGATAGCTTATATAGATAGATAGCATAGCATAATAACATAATCACCCTGGATAGCACATAGGCTTATTTTCATCACCACGCGGGTAACACCGCGGCGCGCAGCTAGTGACCCATAAACCATTATTTATATTATTTTTTTCAGAAATATGACGTAAATTAACAGCTAGCTAATAAAACACAATAAGCAAACATGCACTGACGGGCCAATTTCAAGAAATGGCCACTTTAGTTAACAAAAACAAAATCTAATTTACGACATCAAGACATAATGTAGTAAAAAGATAGTAAATTAAAAAATGAAAATGAGGTAATTAGTCTATAGATAACGATAAATTTAGTTACAACTTACATATTATCTATATGATCATGTTTACTAGATAAATTTATGATGATCAATATGTTTTATGGAAAAAATAATATGCTATAGAGCAGACTCTGCTTTGTGTATAGTTTCGTGGATAGGATTGAACATATAACTGTAAGTAATATTGTTTGTCAATGTATATTAATAATACCGTGAGTGCCCACGGCAGTTTTTTTCACAATTTATTGAAAAAGGAACCTATAATAAAAAAAAACGTTAAACATAATTGATTTAGAATTATTCCTTATTTTCAGGACAATGTTGAAATGTCTCACGGCTTAAACAGTTGAAGTATTTTTTTGCATTTTATTATCTAAGCACATAATAATATGTTGTTTCTGAAAATTAATAAGGTTTGTGAGTTTTATTCGTAAGTAAAATAGCAAATGACTCACGAACTACAAAGGGTCAAATGTCCGTCAGGGTTGGCACTAAAATATAATCGAATAACCGTCACCACCCCCACATTTCGCCTTTACAGATATTCTGCCGTTTCACCCCTTACTTGTCATTTAAACTTTCATCTCTTAGGCCGGGAATCCACCAGCTCTGTGCGAATAAGATAACCCAGAAAGGTAAGGAACTGCACAAGAATCAATTCTATATCTTAATTCAATGGAGTAAAGGCGATTGTTCAACTTTGCGAGTTTTAATCTTTGACTACAAGGTTATCAGGGTTTTTTTTTTAATTCGAAACATTACACTCCACAGACTCCAGGGTCCGTGCCATTTTTTAACATATAACTTAATCGATAGATTAACAATTTTGTAGACATTTTACGCACATTAAGGAACACAATTTATAAACAATATAAACTAAGCTAGAATAATATAATTAAACTAAAACAAAATTAATATTAAACAAAAGTAGCTGTTATTTAAGTCCGATTTGCGTATGCATGCAGAGCAGACCGGTGTCCGCAAATCGCACCCGTTCACGAGACGGGTGACCCGCGTGCCAGCCATCGCCTTCTTCAACCGTATTTGTGGGAAGATGGCGATCCTACACACGATGCCACCGTTTGACAACACCTTTTCGTGAGCATGACTGGTCTGTTTCCATACACAAATCTGACATTCTTAAATATGCGTCATTAGAAAAACAAGATAAAATTACATTAACCACTGCTTTTTTTTTTTCTTACTTTCTTTTTATATTTAATCAGGGTTTAATTTTTTTAAATTTATAAATGCTACCTGACATACACTGCAATTTTTCTCGAACCACTTGTAAACGTCTAATTATCTCATAAGTGGCAATAATAATGTGTAGCACCAAGATGTGGTTCATTTTTCTGTCAAATTTTAGTAATGTTCGGTTACTACTTAGCAGGTAAAAAAATTATTAAGGCGCCTGTTACACGTAAAGTATTTACTGTCATTCGTCAGTTCAGTACAGGAATAAACAAGTGTTTTGTGTGTAAAAGTTGATCAAGAGCTTTACTACTGTGTCACTTGACGGCCACTGATGATGTGGTCAAAGGTGAGCCAGTAAGCATTCTAGGTCTAGCGTGCTTACATCGTCGACCACATTGTCACTGACCATCAAGTGAGATGGTGGTCAAACGCTAGATATTGTCATCATCTTTTCATTTATTTTAGTTACAACTTATTCACCCACTTTTAATTAGACAGTATTGAACACACATGCATTTTCATGTAATTTAAAAAAAGTAATTCTACTTAATATTTAGAGCTTTTATGTAACGAAAACTGGAAAACTTTTAATAGCAACTCTCGAAAAACTTGTTACATGAACTTTCAAAGTGTTTTTGGCGAATTTCCGTACAAAATTACTACCTTCTTAACTTGTCCCCTTACGGGACGAATTTTCATAAATCTTGTTTTTAATACCCACCCACATTATGTAAGGAGCTCATGTGGAAAATTCGATATGCTTCTAGACACACCGGCGGCTTTGCTTCTCTGCGTAGTTGTTGAGGTCTTTTTTTATAATTTAATGAAAAATTTTAGTAAGTATGAACTCCTTTTGTAAATCATCTTATTAATTTAATAGTATGCGCTGTCCGGAAGGCCATGTATGCGCTACTGGGTATATTGATATCTGGGATGTTTATATATAGTTTAACTAGGTATGCGAACACATTTTTTCAATAATAGTCATATTGTTTTGTTTTTGAATAGGTTTATTTATTTTAACCACCCACGTTCATTTGTTTATTGTATATTACGTTTGTTTGTATTTTTTTTTATTTAAATTTTAATTCTTACTTTTATAATGGACTCTGTACTGACAATTAAGTTACCTGTACTCTACTTGTATCCGCCTTTACTATACACCCAAACAGATAAAAATGGTGGAATTAGTTTAATAAAATATATATGGTAGTAGGTATATACTACCTATACGTACGAAGCGTTTTGCTTCCACTTTCTTAATGTGTACTGCCAAGGAATGGAACTCGTTGCCCGAGTCTGTGTTTCCCGATATGTACAATCCTGGAGTCTTCAAGTCGCGAGTGAATAGGTACCATCAGGTGAGACAGTTGTCAAACGCAAACTTAAAATATGTAAAAAAAAAAAAAAAAACACCTTCTAGGCTTGCGTGCTAAATCCTAGACAACGTCATCACTTAACATCAGGTGAGATAGTTGTCAAACGCAAACTTATAATATGTAAAAAAAAAGTCTAACATATCGAATTCCCACCATAAAATATTTTGATAAGTAGGTACTTACTTATTATAATGTGGACAAACATTTAAAATACGCATAGATAATTACATCATCTATCTACGATACTCATACACTGGATAACATAAATTTGCATACTGCAGGTTCGTGACAATAATGCGGTTATTTTTTGTTTTCGTTCGAATTGAAATAATTTTATTATGTAATAACCTTTAAAATCCGTCATACGAACACTACTGTTATAGACTCCTGTCCATATAGAGTAAAAGAATAGGTATATTCTTTTACTTTCTCGAAGAGAGTTCTCTCTAGTATTTTAGCAATGTCAATATTTGTGCAAAAATGTCATCCCTCTCATGTTTATTGGATTATATAGGTATGTTTGTAAGATAGAATCACAAGCTTTGAAGGCATTCCTACGACGAAGTTATCCGATGTTGCGAGCTCGCGTTAGTAACACCCTGTTTCATCTCATCTAATACGCTCCGAGTTGGAATAGACTACAGTCCGTATTGAACTCCTTTGTCTTTATTAGTTATTTATATTTTTATAATATTACAAATGAATAAAATAGTAGTGTTTGTTTGTCATTTTAAAATAACAGTTAACCGACTTAAAAAAGAAGGAGGTTACTCAATTCGACAGTGTATTATTTTTATGTGTGTTCGCGGATAACTTCGTTGTTTATGAACCGATTTCGATTATTCTAATTTTGTTTGATAGAGTACACTTCCGAGCTCAAGGTCGAATCAAATCAAAATAATTTATTTGTTTACCTAGCCGGATACTACATCTATATAATAATTATACTAAGAAGGGCCGTTGAAAAAGTATTACTGACAGTTTTATCTCCAACAGCAAAACGTGAAGTAGACAACCAGCTTTACCATTCCACTGTCCCGGTCGATCCGAATGTCATCCCTTACCGTTATTTAGTTGATGATGTGTCGGTAGCTGTCAGTGTGAAATATCAGCGATATTTCAGCAGAATAACAAATATTTGGGACCTGGTCTGGCAGAAAATGGACAACTTGAATCATACAGATTTCGGGATCAGTAATTTTAGTAGTATCTGTGTCGTATTATTTATGAGGGAAATATATTTTGCTATATGTATGTTCCAAATAATGACGGTTGTTTGACAAATTTAACATACAAATAAGACATAATTTATTTTACAAGTCTCTCTAATATTATATATGCGAAAGTTTATTGTAGCATTATTGTATGTAAAAGTGTAAGGATAGGTGCATTCAAAGCATATTGAAATTTAAAAAAAAACATTTTTAAATTTAATGAAGTCATTTCTTCAGGGCATTTGCAATCAAGAAATTATACAAGTAATATAACAAATCATATTATAATGATTCAATGGTGACGAATTACAAAAACAACGCAACATGTCTTATTCCTAATTATAGGCATTTCTGACGGTTCTCTTGGCATTTCCTGTCATAAGACGTAATACGTCATCCGTCATGACAATCACTGGCAGCAACCCGTTTTTTTATATTAGCGAATGATCTGTTACCTATATAGTGGCTGCTATATAGAGATAATACTATTAAATTACACTCAAAAATAAACACTCCTATAAACTGGGTATTTAAATGTATCTGGAATTATAACATTCCGAAAAATGTTTCTTCAATATGAACAATTCACTTCCGTATATCATACTCAGCAGTCATACTTAGCGTGTAATTATTTATATGATTAATTAAAATACCGCAATGTCTGAAAATGAAGGTATTCGAATAGTGTGTGTTACCAGTGATGACTTACGGAACTGTAACGTGCTCTCTGACTATGGGCTTTGTGAGCCGGCTCAGAGTCGCACTACGAGCTATGGAGAGGGCTATGCTCTGGGTTTCTCTACGCGACCGAATCAGAAATGAGGAGATCTGTAGAAAATAGAAAAGCCGTGAACGTCCTATGGCTTAGTTGATAATGATGATATACATATATATTATACGCTAGTTTCTAATTATTACCAGACATTCTCCTCCAAAGTTCAAAAAAAGAATGCTGATAAATATGAATAAATGCAATGATAGAACGAACTTTAAAATTGAATCTATGCCCTCTGTATCCAGTTGTGATTTAAGTATTATAGTTGGTGAGCAGATGAAATAAGATGCAATTATCCCATATAATCAATAAAGAAATCTACTTTTATTAAAAAAATTATATGATGTGCCGTGTCATTTTAAGCAACCTCGGTTGTTTTTTTCGTGTCGTATTGCGGCATACCCGCAGCGTTTGCCGTAAAAGTGTTCTGCCCTCATTCTGATTCCACCCACGCCACGGCCTGCCTCTGCCGCAATTATCATTTGCGGAGAGCTGAGCGTTGTTGTTGATTAATTGATTTTCAGACAATTGTACCGTTCATTCAAATTGAATAAGTAAAGATATGAGGCGCGAGCTGATTTTGCCGTGAAATGTAGTCATATCACAGGAAAGGTGGTACTGTGCCATTCATATACCATTTTTATACCGGTTTTGTATCATAATGGACTTGTAATAATGCTTTTTTTAAATTAGAGTTTTCTCCATGAACTTTGTATAACTTAAACCAATTTATCAATAGACAATTTTAATCAAAATTATTTGTTAAAAGGTTAGGTTGAAGTGGTATTTTTGCCTCTGTATAAGTGAGAGACGCCCCGCATTATTGTCGATTTCTTTTACTTTTTCAAATTAAGCGTTGTAATTGGTTTTCTGTATCATTATTTTCCGGAGATTCATAATGAACAAACAGTAGGCGTGGCCACACGTTGAAGTTACCTGGCATGGCACCCCTCTTCATGCATCTGCCCCAACATTCTCATTTCTGCTGCAGGTTATTTTCACTCGTCTAGGTTTTATGCTCAGCATTCCTTTTCATGCATAAGTGTCATGTCCTGTCACAATTTCATTTATTCCTGGTTGATCTGATGCAATATACGCTACTATAATTTTAGTCTCATTTATTATGATACCATCGTGGATACAATTGCCGATCTCATTTCGATACCAAACTAGAAAAACGATAAGACCCGCTTACTTCCTCATGTTTACCATCTACCAATAAATGCTGTTACCCAATAACGCGGTAAAGTTGTAACAGTTCGCAAGAAAGTTGTCTACGGTTGCCCAAAGTTGCCGTATTTTGCTATAATTACCTAAAAGTTGCCAATTCTGCTTCGACACGTTTAGGTTCACGTCCCCCTAACACGTACGAATGTGCTTCTTGATAATTTATGGGGTTCAAGATATGATTAGAGTATCTATTTAGTTAATTGTAATTCGAATTACAAATAACTATATAACATACGGTATATTTCGGTATTGATATACATATTAATTTCTGTGATTTCCGCAATAATTATACTTTTAAATGCATTCAATTGTTTAAAGCTATTTATTTGTTTCGCGAAGATTCGTTCACTTTTCAGAAATCTGGTCTTGGGTAGACTAAATAACATTTATCGAAGAAGAAATGAAAAATATGTTTAAATATGAGTTGTCCAGCTGACATGGTCACTAATACAATAATTAACATCGTTATTGGTATATTTAAACTTCCACACAACAGACGTGAAAAAAGTGAGTAGACCGATATAAAAAAAACACCTACCCGCACTAACTTCGAATTTATGCGACTGGGCCGTGAACGGTGCGGTAATGCAAACTATTTCTCAACTAATAATGTTTTAATATTGTTGTTAGAAAGTTACCAGTTATCAGTATCATCAGTTATTAATACATATATAGCGGTTATATATTTAGTATAAATGCGTTTGAAAACTATGAGCAACGGCACACAGGTGTTTATTTTTAAGTTATTCTATATAATATCAGTAAGTAATTGTTATTCTTATAAAATAATATATATTCTAGAAGTGTTTCGTGTTTCAAGTTAATAATTAATTTTTTTTTCGACATAATATCCACTAATGCTCTACAAAATTGACGTAGTTCTCATAGACGTTCATGCTAATAACCCAATTTAATGAATAGGATTTTTTATGGCCCTCCTTTGGTCTGGTTAAATTAATTCAAAATCGTGACAAATCTAATAAATTTCTCAGCTGATGCGTATTAAGACGTAAGCTTTGATTACGAGGATCCTCTTTGTTCGTCTCAAATCAATTTAGATCGGTTAAATTTTGTGCCTTGAGATCCGTGAGTTCAAATTCCTTTGGTCTACAAATTGTCTATAATATGTGAACTTCGGGAATGGATATCAGTAAACACAATTAGTCCAGCATGATCCTACTATTGAGGGCACTGGAGAGAAGCCCGCAAGCTTAATTTTCTTAATTAGCTCAAAGTGTTAATTTTCATCGGATTGTAAAATTTTTGGCAACAACTGCCAGCAACGGTTTAATTAATGTCTGCTCAGTTATCATTTACAGATCAGTGCAACTTGGGCGAATCGTCGAGGTAAATAAATGACTAAATGCTTTTCACGCGATCAAGCCCCATTTGATTTATTCACAATGTGTTCGAATCGGGAAAACCTAAAAATTACAACTAGTAATTTAGTCTATTATTCATTTTTAAATTAAATTTATTTATTGTTATTTTAATAGATTTTTGTAAATGAAAGATAGATTTAAAAAAATCGTTTAACAACTATCACCCTCGTTCGTCTGAGATAACATGATCTAAAATTTAATCGACTCGACTCGATTAAATTCGATAGGAACTGCTTGTTCAGACGACGATATCCGCCCGGTTTGGAGATCTCCATAGTAATAGAACCGCGCGGATGCCGCACGATTCGCGTAAACGCCATGTCTGAACAAGCACTTATTGTCAAAAGTTTTGCAAGAATTAGTGAGTTTTTTCGTGTATTCAAAAATACCCACAGTCTCTTTAGCACGGTTTATCGAATAGTTTTTATTTGGTATTTTTTATACACTCAGACCTTCGAAACAGGGAATCCTAGTGCGGGGGTCTGAGTATATAAAAAAAAATTATCGATTCGACGATCCATGCTCGCACTGCTGAAGAGACTGCGTGTATTTTTTAATACATTAAAAAACGCACTAAAACCAACACGATATATAACTTTCGCACATATGGTATTATTTGTATTGACCCCAAACAAATACTTATCTTGAAAATCTACACGAAATGTCGTCACAACTACAACATCCGTCACTCCCTTCTTACTTGCATCTTTTTGTCTCTATTTGATCATTGTACACATCATAATGACTGTATTTCGTTACACAGCGTATATATGACACAATTCGCTCTCATTTGTGAGACAGTAGGGAAAGACATTGGTAATAACGATCTCCCCTTACAATAATGTTTTTCCTCAATTGTACGTAACGTTACTGGAGCTTCCTGGTCGCTATATGCAATTACGTAAAAGATAACACCACTTAATAAGATAAAGTAAAGATTTTCATTCTGAATACCTTTATTTTAACTTTATATAATGAAACATCCCTTTTTAACAATTTCTACAATCCAGTACATTCAGAGGTTGAAATATCTTATTTGGCTTTTAGCAACATGGCCGCCCATTGTCGGATTATAGGCATACATGTTGTAAAGTTTATAGATTTGTATCAGAATAGTTATATCTATACGTGTCGTTTTACGATAAATTTGGAAATCTAACTTGCTTACTACTATAGTTAGCGTTATATCCATCTATAAACTTTCTAATTTTTTTTATTTGCCATGGTAAAAATGTCACTAAGTACTAATTTCCCAATGAATGTTCCAAACGAAGGCTTTACTTAAAAAACAAATATATTGACCACTTGAAAACATTGTTTCATTTGTAAAAATAAATAAAATTAATTATTTGTGAACGTATAATTATAGCAATGTAAAGCTATAATTTGGGGTGTATTTGTGACCTCTAAAATTCATTAGAATTTGTGATCGGTGCTGATTGAGCGCGGTGTTCGATTCTGAGCACGCAGCCAATGAACAATAGTGCATTACAATAAAGTCTTTACGTGTAATGTTTTAAAGTTTTTAAGTATGTTATAAACATTAAACAATACAATACAATACAATACAATACAAAACACTTTATTGTACACACAGGGAAAAACAATACAAAAATACATCTTAAATCGAACAATACAGTACAAAGGGCGGACTTATCGCTGAAAGCGATCTCTTCCAGTCAACCTTGGTAAGGAGTCAAACAAAGTGATAAAAGGAATAGGGTGTACGTTAATATTAATGGAATGCATTCAAATTATATATATATATATATATATATATAATATAAAATGATATACATACATGTATACAATAAAAACAAAATACATATAGATATCTATATAAACTTAAATAAGAACATACATAAGAATAATCATTTAATTATGTCCAATTATCAACAGTAACTATTCTGGTTAATGAAGCAAATCACTGCGTAAGATAAAACTCTTTCACTTTGCTTTTAAATGCAGATAGTGACTGAGCCTTCCTAATTGCAACTGGAAGTGCATTCCAAAGACGAACAGCTTCAACTGTGAATGACCGGTCATAAAAGGAAGTTCCATGACTGGGTGTTTTTAACATTAGGTTTTCTGATGACCTGAGAGAAAAATTGGTACAATGGATAAATTCAAAACGCTCTTTTAAATAGTTGGGAGTGCAAGGGTTGAATAGAGTATTATAAAGAAGAGCGAGGATGTGAGTATTCCGGCGAAGGCGAATAGGCAGCCACTTGAGCTTGGTGCGAAACTGAGAAACGTGGTCATATTTTCGAAGGCCGAAAATAAACCTTATGCAGTAATTTTGAAGGCGCTCAAGTTTATTTAATTGATCTTCCCTAAGATCTAGGTAGCACACATCAGCATAGTCAAGGATCGGGAGTAGGAGAGATTGTGCCAGCATAACTTTAGTTGCCGTAGGAAGAAAGTTACGTAATCGCTTAAGAGAAGCTCCTGAAGCAAACACTTTCCGACTCACAGATGCTATTTGAGGACCCCATGAAAGGCAGTTATCAAATATGACGCCTAAATTTTTAACTTCCAGGCTAAATGGAATTACAACCCCATCAAAGACTACTTTAGGAATCGAGGTGTAATTGATTCTGGCAGTCATTCGCGAACTTCCTAAGATAATGACCTGGGTTTTCTCTGGGTTGATTTTCAAGCCATAACTATTGCTCCATTCCATGATACGGCACAGGTCAGCGTTAATTGCAGAAATAGCTGTACTCAAATTATCAAGAGAAGCCTGTGAGTAAATTTGAAGATCATCTGCATAGAGGTGGTAGGATGAAGTAAGCGAATGAGATATAGAGTTAATAAATATAGCGAACAAGAGAGGAGATAAGACTCCGCCTTGAGGAACGCCAGCAGACGTATTACACCAAGAGGAGAAAGTATCCTCAATGCGGATACGCTGCCGACGTCCAAACATGTAGCTGTGAAACCAGTCAGTTGCCGAAGGAGATATGTTAATAGAGCTAAGCGTTGCTAAAAGAATGTCAAAATCTACGGTATTAAAGGCGTTGCTGAAGTCAAGAAGAGTAAGGACAGTAAGCAAGCCATTTTCCATTCCCAGTCGAACGTCATCTGTGATTTTGACAAGGGTAGTCACAGTGCTATGACTAGGGCGAAAACCTGACTGCAAAGGATTGAAGAGGCTATTTCGGGAAAGGAAAGAACTCATTTGATTATGGACCAGACGCTCAAGGACTTTGGAGAGGAATGGTAAGATAGAAATAGGACGGTACTCGGAGAAGGAAATAGGTTTAGGTTTTTTAGGCAACGGAATGATATGTGACTCTTTCCATGTTGAAGGAAAATCACCATTAGAGATGGAGTGGTTAAAAATGTGACAAATTATTGGAATGAGTTCATCTGCAATGGTAGTAATCATTTTCCGGCTGATATTATCAACACCCATGGCATTTGATTGTATTGATAGTATACTCTTTTTAACATCACTTGCGGCAAACTGACTAAAGAAAAATGGAGAGTAATCAGGAGTTCCGATGCAAGAAAGATAATTTATTGTATTGGTTTTGACTTCCGGATCCAGGTTAGAAGAACCCGAGGAAAAATGTCGGTTTAAAGTATCGACATCCAAATCTTTTGGAACTGCATCTTGGCGTGTTTTACCAACTCCCAACGATTTTAAAAAGTTCCAAACTTTTGCAGAATCTACGTCTTCTACAGATTTGTGGATATAGCGGCGGAATGCATCCCTACACACCCTATTGCAGCGATTTCTAGTTTGTATATATTTGTCTTTATTTAGGTCAGTAGGACGATGCCTGAGCTTGGCCTTGGCAACGATTTTTTTGTGCATGAGCGTTTTAATCTCCTTAGTTAGCCAAGGAGCCGGAAGGTGTTTCATCTTTACTGGCCGTATAGGTGCATGCTTGTCGTAAAGTTGTGTTAACAGCGAGTTAAAAATTGCAACTTTGTCATCAAGTGACTCGGCATTATAAACTTGCACCCAATCAATGTTACGCGCATCGTCACGAAGTCTATCTATGTCCATGGAACTAAAGTTACGCTGCAGAATAATTTTTGGCTTAGGTTTTGGAGGTCGAATTTTGTAAGAGAGATAGATGAGGTTATGGTAGGAGAATGCATCAGCAAGGCATTGGCCATGCTTAGCAACATGATGGGTAGAAGAAATTATAATTAGATCGAGGAGTGAAGGGGTACAGTTAGGGAAATTATGCGTGGCATTGAGTGGCAGTATATGCATGTTGCCAGCCTTGACAATTGACTGTAAGAGAGAGGAGCGGGAGTCATTTTTGAGAAGGCAAGTATTGAAGTCACCCATAATAATGGAATGAATATACGTGGTAGCAAAATTTTCTAAAAGGTTTTCGAAAGTTGAAAAATAGTTTATATGTAAAGAAGGGCAGTAGAAAACTCCAAGCAGTATCTTCGTGCTGCAGAGTTCAATTTCAATGAATAGATGTTCGCCGGCATTAGCTGGTGGAGGCTGTGTAGACATACTAAGAATCGAAAAGGGAATATGTGAGCGCAAATATATGGCGACACCACCTCCAACAGCTCCTGTGCGGTCATTACGTATCATATTGAACCCTGGAAGAGAGTATAAAGCGGATGGAAGACAAGGCTTTAGCCAAGTCTCGGAGACAAGAATTGCATGGATATTATTTACACACAGAGATGCTTGTATATCATTGAAATGGGCCGGAATACTCTGAGCATTGATATGAAGAGCATTAAAATTCTTAGGCACATCAGAAAAATAACCGGCTAGTGAGTCGCATAGGGGGGGTATGCTATGAAAGCTCTCAGTACTAGTGCAAGAGTCATCAGAGCACGCAGAGAAATATACTTCGTCATTGGCACTTAAGTTAACATCAGACATAGTATAAAATATTATAACAATAATATATAAACATACATATACTGAATACAGTATAAAATACAATTAAAGAAAGAAAAAAAAAAAAAAAAAACCCTTAATCTAGCGTATACAAAATGTCGTATGCTTCACCTGCCCTATTGTACCTATGTTATTTTGAACAATTTCAAGGCCAACACATTACTATGGGGTTTCACATTACTAATCCGTGGGGTACCGGCTTAGAATAGTACCCCCCCCATGTCTTCCCGTGGGTGTCGTAAGAGTCGACTAAGGGATCACGTACCAGAAGGATGGGCAGCAGCGCCTTCTGAGGGTCGTATTTTATATACTGCGCTCGCCAACGCGCACGCCAAGCGTGGCGAGTATTGGCAAACCCCCCCCCCTATGACAGTACAAAATAAAACCAGGCCCCCAGTCCCCGGCAGCTCCGCTAATGCTGGCTCCGGTAGCGGCCAGTGTAACGGTGGAGCAGGGGGTGCTAAGAATCTCCGGCAGATTCCCGGCTACCACTCCCTGAAAAAACGACCTCTGGCCCTGGTAACACACAATATAAGATCTTTGTTGGCAGACGAGAAGATCGTCGAACTGGAAGAAGAAATGAGTAAGTTACACTGGGATATCTTAGGGTTATGTGAAGTCCGTAGAGAGGGTGAGGACACCATAACTCTCAAATCCGGTAACTTGCTCTACTACCGGGAAGGCGACCAAAAGTCCCAAGGTGGTGTCGGATTTCTCGTTCGCAAGTCCCTCGCTAACAACATCATCACCATCGACAGCGTTTCGAGCAGGGTGGCATACCTAATACTCAGAATATCAAGCAGATATTCGTTGAAGGTCATTCAGGTATATGCACCGACCTCGAAACTCGGAACCGATGAGGAGGTAGAGGCTATGTATGAGGACATTAGTAGGGCCATACATACCTCCAAGACCCATTACAATGTTGTTATGGGGGACTTTAACGCAAAGTTGGGCGAAAGAAGTGATGGAGAGTTGAGAGTGGGGCAATTTGGTTATGGACAACGGAACCCTAGGGGACAGAGGCTGGCCGACTTCATGGAGAAAGAGGGACTCTTTATGATGAACTCTTTCTTTCAGAAGCCGCCTCAAAGGAAATGGACCTGGTTGAGCCCCAACGGTTCCACAAGAAATGAGATCGATTTCATCATGACCACCAAGAAACAAATATTCAATGATGTCTCTGTGATCAACATGGTCAAAACCGGTAGTGATCACCGCATGGTAAGAGGCACATTGAATATTAATGTTAAACTTGAGAGGTCCCGTTTGATGAAATCCACGCTCCGACCTCAAAATGTCCATATCCAAAACCCCGAGAGCTTTCAACTTGAGTTATCCAATCGCTTTGCTTGCCTTGAGAACTTTGCGTCGGTGGACGAGACCAACAACAGGTTTGTAGAAACTGTCCACGAAGTAGGGTCTAAGTTCTTTAAGCCCCGCCGTACAAATAGACCTCAAAAACTCTCCAGCCATACCCTCGACCTCATGGCTGAACGACGCTCGTTGCAACTGCAATCATCCGATGATGCTGCGTCATATAGGCAGCTCAATAGACGAATATGGAAATCCTTGCGACACGACATCCGTACCTTTAGTACAAATCGTATTAAAGATACGATCGAACGGAGAAAAGGCTCCAAAGTGTTTGCAAGAGACAGGTCTATTGGGCAAAGCCAGATGACTAAGCTGAAGAGAGATGATGGCAGTATAGCGTCGACCAAAGCAGAGGTGCTTGGAGAGATCGAGAGGTTCTATGGACAGCTATACACTTCGGTCGCTAAACCTGTTGACAGCTTGGCCAAAGACCCAAGAGCCAAGCTGACCCGGCACTATACCGAAGACATCCCGGACATCAGCCTATACGAGATTAGGATGGCTCTGAAGCAGCTTAAAAACAACAAGGCACCGGGTGACGACGGAATCACATCAGAGCTTCTGAAAGCGGGTGGATCACCGATACTGAAAGTCCTTCAGAAGCTCTTTAATTCCGTTGTCCTCGAAGGGTCAACGCCGGAAGCATGGAACAGAAGCGTAGTGGTGTTGTTCTTTAAGAAGGGTGACAACACATTGCTTAAGAACTACAGACCCATTTCGCTTCTGAGCCATGTTTAGAAGCTGTTTTCAAGAGTCATCGCGAATCGTCTCGAACGTAGGCTTGATGACTTCCAGCCTCCCGAACAAGCCGGTTTCCGAAAAGGCTACAGCACCATAGACCACATCCATACGCTGCGGCAAGTTATACAGAAGACCGAAGAGTATAACTTGCCCTTATGTTTAGCGTTTGTGGACTATGAGAAAGCCTTTGATTCGATCGAGACGTGGGCGGTGCTTGAGTCTCTCCAGCGGTGCCGTATTGACCATCGGTATATCGAAGTGCTGAAGTGTTTGTACAATAACGCCACCATGTCGGTCCGAGTACAAGAGCAAATTTCGAGGGCGATTCCATTGCAACGAGGCGTGAGACAGGGAGACGTTATTTCTCCGAAACTGTTCACTGCCGCATTGGAAGACGCCTTCAAGCTCTTGGAATGGCAAGGATTCGGCATCAACATCAACGGCGAGTACATCACTCACCTTCGGTTTGTCGACGATATTGTGGTCATGGCAGAATCCATGGAAGACCTCAGCACGATGCTCGAAGGCCTCAACAGAGTTTCCCTAAGGGTGGGCCTTAAAATGAACATGGACAAGACGAAAATTATGTCAAATGCCCATGTTGCGCCCGCCCCCATATCAATTGGGAACTCGACTCTCAAAGTTGTTGACCATTACATCTACCTAGGACATACAGTCCAATTAGGTAAGTCCAACTTTGAGAAAGAGGCCAATCGTCGAATCCAACTCGGCTGGGCAGCGTTCGGAAAGCTCCGAGACGTCTTCTCGTCCAAAATACCGCAATGCCTGAAAACGAGGGTCTTCGAACAATGTGTGTTACCAGTGATGACTTACGGAACTGAAACGTGGTCTCTGACTATAGGCCTTCTGAACAGGCTCAGAGTCGCACAACGAGCTATGGAGAGGGCTATGCTCGGGGTTTCTCTACGTGATCGAATCAGAAATGAGGAGATCCGTAGAAGAACGAAAGTCACCGACATAGCCCAGCGGATTAGCAAGTTGAAGTGGCAGTGGGCAGGGCATATAGTTTGAAGAACCGATGGCCGTTGGGGCCGAAAGGTTCTCGAATGGAGACCACGGACTGGCAAGCGCAGCATAGGACGGCCACCGACTAGGTGGACAGACGACCTGACTAAGATCGCAGACAAGGGCTGGATGCGGGCCGCTTCCAACCGGTCCTTGTGGAAATCAATGGGGGAGGCCTTTGTCCAGCAGTGGACGTCCTATGGCTGAGATGATGATGATGATGATGACATTACTATGACACAAATACATTATAGATAACTATTCATTCATATAAAAATAGTAGATATAAATCTAGAAACATGTGAATCAGTCGTTTATGACAATGCTGACTAACCAAAATGACAATATATTTAAATGTAAAATCTGCCTTTAAGTGGTGTAACAAAAATCGGGATCCAATTGAGGAAAAACAAACAGTCTGTCAAACACTTTCAATTGAATGTCATGTCGAGTGATGAATGCCAAACTAAATAATATCTGCACCTACCTCCATCTAATTTAAAAAAAAAAAAAAACAATTGAGATATTCGAATAATTTTAGAAAAAAGAGAAGTGAGTGGGTAGCATTGATAAACAGAATGTTAACCAATGTTGGTGCAAAAAATAGAAAAATAGTTGGCTTAGTGGCAGTAAATAGCATAGAAACACGTATGAACATAAACAGATGAGATGATGTTACTTTCTAGTAGTTCCGTGAGCGGTGCGTCGGGTCCTTGAAGGCGCTCTTTTCTTGACTATGCCAGTTGGAGGTGCTTCCGCCAGCTTTGTGGTTTCGGTAGCCTGCGGGGTAATCTTCTCCAGATCAAGCAGGCTGCAGACGCGATGGCGCGAACCGTCAGGACCCAAGATATGAATATATCCATCCCGTGTCCAGCATTTATTCACACCGAAGATTTGTCGCGCCGACATAAATGTTTCGTGTCTCGGTTTTGTCAGAAATTCAGAGATAGTAATGCCAGTTCCTTTTAAATTAGTTTTCGCAAACCAAACCTTATTCCGTGTAGTGAGATCGCAGAATTTTACCAGCAGAGGCCGAGTTTTGTCCTGTCCGGCACGACCCATCCTATGGCACCGGCTAATGCATTCCACATTTATATCAGCGAGCTTCAAGTGACCAGTGATAGTTTTAATGACTGTAGCTGCACTGTTTTCTTGCTTATCGAGCTGTGGCACTCCATGTAATAGCAGTATTTTTCGGCGTGCGCGCATTTCTTGTGTATCGACGTCATGTGCTAGAATACTAAGCTGTTGTTGAAAAGTACGCAACACTTGCATAGTGAATTCTTTGAAGACACTGAAGTCGGCTGCAAGGCTATCATTACTGCTAGTTTGAGTAGTCTTCTTTAGATTGTCTTCAAATTGGCCCATTCTTTTATTAAGTGCTTCCATAAGCTCAAACATAGACTGGTTTGTTGTGGCCATGTTTAGTATGATGAACACAGAAGGATATGGTACTCAGCAGGTGAAGTATATCCCTTATTTAGTACAAAAACACATTAATTTTCTATCTTTTAGGGTTTTAATGAATTTTTTGGATAAAAATAATGAAGAGCAAATTTTACTAATGTTCGCACACCTACCCTCCAAAGAGGAAAAAAGAAAGATTAAACATGTATGTGCATTCTAAAACTATGTTCATATTATGTTCAAACTGAAATATTTTTTTCGCATTATTTCGTTTGGTCAGTTATATATGGGAATTAAACTCAATAGAGTTTAATTCCCATAAATAACTGACCAAACGAACCTTCATACATGTTAAAACATTACTAAACTCTGAATTCATTTAGCAAGCAACAATTTAAACTTTATGTATTTAAAATACGGCTTCTAACTTGCTCGTTGATTGAGTTAAGCTACTCACAGAAACAAACCTATTATCACTTGGCGTTTGCACAGCGTACATTTTCCAGGGCAGTGGCTTGGACAACGCAATTCGTTTGATCTTATTACGTGTGTACATGACTTTCCGAGTGTCTGGAGTAACATGCCACGGTAAGGGTTCAAGTTAGGGTTCTGTCTAAACAATCTCGCACGTAGACTGTTTGAGGAACTTAATCTGTTGATATGTGCAGTGTTCTAGAAGCGACCTTGCCAATGGTATGATTGAAAGCCCAAAATAATTAGTGTTGGCGATCAGATTGCATGATTGAATCCATATCATTGAGGTTTCGTGAAAATAGCATTGTGGGAAAGGGTACAGCCGCAATATTAGGTCACTTGCTTAATACTAGGTAACTAACATCCAAATATTGTGCTTTTCCCAATATATTTCCCTAATATTCTTCTCTTCCGGTGACGGTAACAATGTTCTCAAATTCCCAGCATGGTGGTAGGGTGTTTTAGAGTTCCCGCCCTCAAGTTTGAAATGCTGTCACCAAACACATAGTACACATAGTCAAATCGAACACCTGTTTTGCGACTTCGGTGTGCCATCCAATTTTACACATATAGCCTTAAATGATGTATCCCTTCCAGTCTGCTCCGATTTTAGGTACCTCGGTTCATTGATCCAAAATGACGGCAATATTGACCGAGACGTAAGGAACAGGATAAATGCAGGTTGGATGAAATGGAGACAGGTCTCAGACACCATATGCGATCCGCGAATTTCCTTTAAACTCAAGGGCATTTTTAAGACCATAGTTAGACCTGTCGTAATGTATGGATCTGAATGTTGGGCAGTAAAAGAGGTGGATGAAAGAAAAGTGCATGTGGCTTAGATGCAAATGTTGAGATGGATGTGTGGTGTGACTAGGATGGATAAATAAGGAATGAGTATATCAGAGGAAGCTTGAAAGTGGCACCAAAGAATGATAAGTTGAAAGCGAATAGATTAGCTTGGTATGGGCATGTCATGAGGAGGGATGAAAAAAATATAACAAAAAGAGTACTTAACATGAATGTGGATGGATATAGAGGTAGAGGAAGGCCGAAGAAGGTATGGATGGACTGTGTGAAAAATGATATGTTTATGAAAGGTGTAAGCACTGAGACGACCAATAATAGAAGATAATGGAAGAGGAAAACATACTGTGCCGACCTCACCTAGTGTGGGATAAGGACAAGAAGAAAAAGAACATAGTACGCATACAAACGCATCCTAGAAAGATATTACTATCGTTAATTCAGGGTATAAAGCTATCTCCATACCAAATTTCATCGAAATCGGTGTAGCCGTTTCAGCGTGAAGAGTTAACAAACATACTTACACACATACACATTTACACACAAACTTTCGCATTTATAATATTAGTAGGATGAGGTATGATCGCTTCTAAAGTGTTATGTGTAAGAAATGGGAAACTAACTACAAATAGGTTAAGTTTTTGAATCAAAATATCTCGATTATCACCATAAAGTTGTAACGATTGTAGCGCCAGATTTAACCAGCTGCATACTATTAGGCGTTAATAAAAATTAAATTTAAGTAACGTTCTGCGAAACTGTTACTAACTCGCATCGCGTCGTTATAACGTTGTTGCCGCAATAACGGTTATTCCGCTTCGTTATATTAAAATTGGGCAAGTGGGAAAACGGTGTTCTAATGAAAAGTTATAGTCTCGTTAGGGATGTAGTAATCTCAAGTATCCTGCACATCCTAGTTTCTGCTTGGTTCAGCTTTTGTTGCAAAACTGATTTCAACTGTTTTAAAACAAGTTTTAATTTGATATACATGGTAGGGGAGAAGTTGAAATAATATGGTCAATAAGGTTGGGAAGTTAAGGGCTTAACATGTGCAATGCCGATAAAATTGCAGAGACTAGTGGTGGTGGCTGGTGAGACAAATCCTAATGCGTGTTGTTGATTTAAAATATTATTAATATATACATTACAGTAACATAAGGGCTAAAAAAGTCACACTTAAAGTTTTTTTTTTAGATAAAGAATGTTCTTTCTAGACAGTTCAAACATTTGTCATTGTCGCGTAATTTTTTTCATAAAGGAAAAATATGGTCGTTCGAAAAAATGTTGTCAATAATAAATAAGCAAATTAATTAAATTTTTTTTAATCCGAAATAACCATGAACTGCTCTCATTAAGTGGTATTTTTAAGTTTATTGTTATAGGACTTCCAACAAAATAAGCTAAAATGTTTCAAAAATGTTTATTTAGCAAATGGTAAAGCCTTAGTGACATCATATCTAATAATTAATCACTATTATATAACAGTCACAGCACAGCCGTATCGTGAAACAATTTATTTCGATCACTGACTGTCATTTATCTAGTACAACTGTGACGCAGAAATGATAGTTTGTACGGACGGTACGTTCGTTATTCAATTGTATAAACGAATGCGATACAATAACTGTGAAGCAAATTATTCTTGATGCAGGCGTAGTATTCAGATGTAGACCGGGATTTTAATGATCATAGTAGTAGTGTTTTACTTATAAAATTTGGCTTCGGATTCATTTTTCACGTAAATGTTTTCCCAAATATTTTGTGATTTTTCAACGCAGTCTATTTAAAATCCGTGTTTTTATCTACACGCCATAATATTTAATACCTCATATTATTATTCAATTATTCCGCTTAGCTGAACGATCAACGATAAAAATCTCCATCTCAAAGAGCGGACGATATCTAGTCCTCAACAAACAAAGGGCTTGTTTACATTAACACGGTGCCCATTATAATACTGTCTAATCCGGTAAGGACCCGACCGTACCGGGAGAAATAAATATTGTTTTACACGCTTTGTGTAAAAGCGCTTTAAGTTTGTAAAGAAAAGAGACTTTGTACTTAACACACACACGTATAACTCGTATAGGTACCCCTGAAAATGATTACGTGGTTTAAAACCTACTTAAACCGACATCCATTCTTTGTCTTATCCCTGGAACACTGACCGGTCACAAAATCAGCCAACTATTTTTGAGGAATAATACAGCAATTATTTGACCGATTTTCAGGAAATTTCAAGACCTATCGGGAAGTATAATATATAGTATAATAGTACCTATATATTCAAAAGATGAACTTCGAATGAAATAATAGTTATTGTTAACCATAACATTTTTAACATTTCTATAAAATTAAAAAGAAATTATTGATCTGATTTTTATGGGACTTATATGTAGAGATATTATGCTATCTAATGAGAAAATATTTATTTTTATTGATTGGCAAGTTATAAAGTTTTGAAGTTACAAACAAAAAAACAATAGCACAATCGATTTAGAAACTCCCTTCTTCGTTTGAAATTGGGATAAAAATCATAGTAATTTAAAAGTCTTAATAATAGTGTATGTTTTTCTATGATACATACAAGGTGGTTTTTTGAGAAGGTGATGGCAAAGTCTGAAACCACGAGTGTAAGGGAACATTCGTGAAAGGAGTCATGTCCTCGATTTATAAGAAAACTATAACTGCATTGTTTTCCAAAATCTTGTACTTTTGACGGAATGGCCCCTTATGATTTTTCAAAAAACACAGCCTTTATTAAACCGCAATGGATTCTGTTGCTGTTAAGGATCACTATTTGCAAATAAATGTGTTACTAAAATTAATGGAAAAAGCAAATATTCACTGTTTTATTTTACACGAAATAAAACTCAATTCATCACTAATTAGCGGGATACTGTGGTCATACCATAAAATAAAAAAGAATTCCATTCATGTTTTTTCGAATAATTGTTTTGTTTTGAATTGAGTTGTTTGGTTTTTGTAATTTGTCTGATGTTTGTGCTGGTTTATAACAGTAAAACATCTTTCTAAAGATTTATCAAATAGTAAACGATTTGATTTGATGGAGGCCTATTTTTTAAATAGTAGAAGCATAGTTCGGCACGTAGCTGGTATCGCGTTCTATAAGCGAGTGACAATATTGAAAAAAACGCACAGTTTCTCTAGCCTTCACGAATACGTTGGTTAATGTAATTAAAGTTATTCTTATTCTTAATTGATAGGAAAGATCACTTACGTAAACCCCACACTCAGTGCTTCTTCCTAGAAAGTACCATACCACCGTGATGTAATTTTGATACGATGTCACCTACACTGAAAGCTCAAGCTTGAGGTACGAATACAAGCAGCAGCCTCACGTTAAGTTTGAGCTAGAACTGAAAGCTTTTCCCTGAGTAATGGATAAGATTTAAGTTCACGCAGGGGTAGCGGCGTCAAGAGGGTAGAGCACAAACAATACGTTTCGATTCGCTTATTGCCTCCCTTCAACTCGGGTTCTGTGTTGCATGCAATCTCATTTGTTTAGTAATTTGCCTGTTTAACTTAACAAGAGCGAAGCTTTTGAAGCAACCGTATCAGAGTTACGACCTTTTCTTTCTTTTAACCGTTCTTGATTGATTCAGCTAAGTCAACAAATGATTCAAAGAAATATCAAATATTGTGAAATGATAAATACGCTCATTGACTTGTTGTCGGCTGTGGTTAAAATACGTGCTAATTGATCAATATTTTGTCGATACAACTGAGGTAGAAAACAAAGAAACTCTTTAGGCCGCACTATATAGGATTCACGGTATCGAATCAGGCATGGACGCATAGTCACATCATACAAACATCCAAGATCTGGGACACATTCTTTGCTCATCACATTTACATTTGCCCTGAAGAACAAGTTAAGTGAAAGTCACTTAACACTGAGTAACGACAGCCAAAAATAGTAAGTAGGAAATTATTTTAGGAAAAAATGGACTTTACTGATTAACTGGTAGTTAGCCAATCTTCTCTACAATATATATTTATTTATTTATTTAACTTATTTTTATAAATCTTTACATGACAAAAGTTTCTCAAAAGATACTCTATCTAATATCTCAATCCACGGGGAGAACATAAGTTTTGAATGTAGACAGTCAAAACCTATGTTCCCACTAAGACTTACATCTCATAATTGATATCATCACTGGTCACTGTAACCTCAACTATCATAGTGCAGAATATTCTCCAGTATTCTGCACTATGATAGTTGAGGTTACAGGTCACAGACAGCCGGTTGTGCAGGGATTGAATGCGGGAAGAGAAAAATGTGGAGAATGTACTTTAACATTGTTGTGCTACAGGAGAAATAAGACAAAAAATCATTGTGTGTGTTCATCAGAACGGGTTCCCTTGGATCTAATTTAAGACTGGAGCAGCTGTGCCATCAACCGAAAGCTATACTCCGATATCCTAAAGAAGCTAGGATGGCTGGGGTAGTTAGCGGGGGAAATGCAAAATAGACCCCAATTGGAAGATCAGTGCAGGCTGTATCGCCCCCACGTAGAATGAGAATGGCTCGATCGACACGAAGACAAATTGTCGAATTAAATTATTTGTAAATTTTTGAAAGTAGTTAATTTTTTTTTTCTATTCACAGACTTAAGGGTCCGTGCCATTTTTAACAATCATCATCATCATCTCAGCCATAGGACGTCCACTGCTGGACATATGCCTCCCCTATATAGGGGGGATTTGTCAATACTCGCCACGCTTGGCAGACGGGTTGGCGAGCGGCATATTATTTCCGATCCTCAGAAAGCGCTGCTGTCCACCTTCTGGTACGTAATCCCTGACTCTTACAGCACCCATGGGAAGAGATGGGGAGTACTATTCTAGGCCGGTACCACCACGGCCCTTTTTTTTATAACAATAAACTTAATTATTTATTTACATATTTATATAATTATTTAAAACAAAAATATTAGTAAGCTAAAGGAATACAATAATATTATTACATTTTTTTCTCTGTATTTAAGTCTGATTTGCGTATGCAACCAGAGCGCACAGATGTCTGTTGTACCCGTTCACGAGTTGACCCGCGTGCCAGCCATCGCCTTCCTCAACCGTATTTATGGGAAGATGGCGACCTGTCACACGATGCCACCGTTTGACAACACCTTTTCGTGAGCATGACTGGTCTGTTTGCACACACAAATCTGAAATTCTCAAATAATTATACAACAATACAAAACACAAAATAGAACATCACTATATTAATTATTCTTTAACAAAAGAAGTAACTATAATGTTTATTGACGGATGATATAAAACCTGCTTATCTTATATTGTGGTTTCTTGTGAAGCATAAACATAATATAATATTTAGTAATATTTGGTATAACTGTTATAAATTATTAGTATCATTATTTACAAAGCTTATTCCTTCCCCACACGACCTAGTTCACAACTCTCTACCTATATTGTTAATATCAAAAATTAATAACCGAAATTCTCCACAATTCTCATACCTTCTCTCATATTTCATACCCTTAGAGGGACTTATTTATCATAATCAGGGGAGTGTTCGCATCCCATAGTATTATCATTAAGGCTTGACGTACAATTTTCTTGAAGAATACCCTTTTGTGAACCCTCAGCGAAAAGGGTAGGAAGTATTGATATTCTATCGAAAGATATGGCTATGGAACAATCAATTTTATTCGGTTGACATTTCTAACATACAATCTTATTCTAATCGTAGATATATTTGCTTTTTAACGCGCTTTCTAGCTTTATCTGAAACATTTCAATAGCACAATAATTTGTTGACAGTTAATTTAAAGATATCCCTTAAACAGCTGATTAATACGATATATTCCAATCCACGATAATACCCTTTGAACATTTTAAAGTTAAAATTCTATTTATTACATTTTGACTATGGCAGCCAATAGGTCAACTAATCAACTAATCTATAATAAAGATCATCAACTAATATATAATAAAGACTTGCTGAAAAAACTTGTACAATCTTATTATAAAATATAATATTTATACATAACAGAAAAAGATTGAAAAGTTCGATGACCATGCTTGCATTCAATGGCGTAGGCTCATGGGTCATACAAATTGACTATAAAGTTAGTACCTATGTATTGGTTTTATGAATAACTAGCTGCGCCCCGTGGTCTTACCCGCGTGGTGATGAAAAATGGCAATGATGGTGATGATTAAAATAAGCCTGTGTTAATCCCGGGTATAAGCTGTCTCCATACCAAATTTCAACGAAATCGCTGTAGCCGTTCGAGCGTGAAAAAGTAACAAACATACACACATATACAAACTTTCGGATTTATATGTTAGTAGGATATTATTGTATTTGTGTTCTAAGTTATTTGAAAAATTATTATAACATTTAAAACCACTTGAAGTATGCGTGACATTGAACTTTCATTGATTGTTTTTTTATCTCTAGAGATTATATGTAAACCATGGAGGAGTTGAATTAGCTACATCACTACGCTAAAGACTTTTACTTTTATATATACACACTTTTGGCTTGAGCTTCCGGTGAAGGTAACACTGTTATCAAATTCCCAGCATGGTGGTGGTACTTTCGAGTACTCGCCTGGCTAGCTACCACCATCAAGTTTAAAAAACTGACACCAAAAACACAGTGTGTTCCGGCCTTGAGAGCCAGTAAGCATTCTAGGTCTAACGCGATAACATCATCGACCACATCGTTACTGACCATCAAGTGCGATAGTGGTCAATCGCTAGGTTATCAATAAATTGTAAAAAAGTATTATAAAGAATAAAAACAAATTTATTAGTATTTATTTACATAACTTTAAAAAATATTCATGAAATAATTCCTATGAAAAAGAAAAAACATACCAACAAACAAAAAAATAATTCTGAAGTTTAACCTGTCTTCTGTGATTCTCGAAAATACATTACAATACCCATGGGCACTAGCGCATCTCACCGTAATCAGCTTACTTAAAAATTAAATGAATATAATTTAATGTTACTCACCATGTCCTTATAAAATAATACTAGAACCTATTGAAGCCCTGAAGAAGCCGGTATAATGAAGGCGAAAAGTGCGTAAATTAAATTTTATTATACACTCTACAGATTGTCGTTAAAACTTTCTTACCAAGAGTATTATTTTTGCGGCTGAAAGACCCATTGACATATTAAAGTAAAATCATTTTTTAGAATAATAAGAGTGGGAACAATTATATCTATTTAATTATTTTAATTCTATATAAATCAATTATGTTCTAATGTGTTAATGTTAATAAATCTTTTCAGATTTAATTTTATAGATTTTACCATTTTACGTGAATAATTTAATTTAAACAGAGAAGAGTTTACTAACTGCGGTTTCATATTTTCTATTCAAAACTTACTGCATTTAAACATATTGATTATATGAATGCATATTGTACAATAGACGGCCCCATCATTGTCCTATGGCAAGCGCAGCATAGGACGGCCATCGACAAGGTAGACAGACGACCTGACAAGATCGCAGATATCCAGCATCCAGTCCTTGTGGATATAGTCAGTTGTGTATAAATAAATAACGATGACTATTTTAAAGTTTTATTTCTTGTGAAAATATACAGCAAAAATTATCACACGTAAAAGATGCAATGAATGACGTGCGCTCCGCGTATTATGTCGCTGTGCACTGCGGCAGGCGAACGAGCGATGTCGCCGGGCCGGCCGGCGGCCGCTTGACGTTTTGCATTGTTCTCGTGCGCCGCGCCGCGTTCACATTGCGTCTGCGCAGGTGCCTGTCCATATTAGTAATATATGTGGTTCCACCACATGGAAATCGATGGTGGAGGCCCTTGTCCAGCAATGGATGTCTTATGGCTGAGATGATGATGATGGTGAAAGTAGACATTGAAGGAGATATTTTGTCTAACCCATCCTGTTGCAGAATCAGATGATGCCCGCCATAAACACACATTGCCACCAAATCTAAGCAATGTGTAAAATTACAACTTCGAAGGAATAATTCGTGGCCCTAATTCAGCTTGTAAAGTTTGACCAAGATGTCGAACAATTGCGCATACTTTGCAAGCTCATAAATTTTGTGAAAGATTTTGTACAAAATCGTTGAATTGTTGGCTATCTATTACATTGAAATGGGTTTGGTTTTTAAACTTTTTGTTAGACGATAGTATCTTTTCTAAGACGACAATTTGCACGCAGATTTAGATTAAAAAAATACAATTTGCAAAAGCAATGGTGATTGAGGGTTAAGAGAAAAACTGCTATATCGAAGCATAGGTTAGTAATAATCATTGCAAACACATACAAAAATGAAAGTGTAATAATTAATTAAACGAGTAACGAAGTCCCCGATATATCAGAAAACGTTAATTAAGATATACCGCCATAGGGTGTGGGTGCACGGTAAGCGTTTATTTTTCTCTCTGTGTAACACAGTTCGTTAGTATAACTTTTAGTTGCTTTTTTTCTTATGTATTTTGCGTCTGGCTATTATCACAGTCGAAGGATAGTTTCTTTTTTGTATTAATATTCACACAAGGTCTTCAGGTCCCAAACTAGGCAGAGCCTGTTCTATGGTAACCTGATGACTGATATACATACTTATATACATATACACACCCAGACACAGGTCAAACAGACATGTTCATACACACAAATGTTTGACCTATCCGGGAATCGAACCCGGGACCAGCGGCTCAGAAGGCAGAGTGTTACTAACTGCGCCAACCGGCCAGCTGGTATGGTATATGGCTGGTATATTTTGGTAAGTATTGATGTAGTTGAAGGTGGAATCTCGCTATACATACATAATTGACTCAAGAGCATTGGCATGAATACATTGTATATTTGGTGACATTATTTCAATCCTGAAACAAGCCATGCTGCGCGGTGCGGCCGGCGCTTGAAACTACCTTACCTCATAAATATACCTCCATGCTGTGAATTTGATATCGATGGTCCCTACAGCAATACAGACATACATATAATTATTCAATTCTTAAACTATACTGATGTTAAACTTTAAACAAAAAAATCGTATCGATATAACTTACAAACTGTAAACGTAATATTTATAGAAAGTATTTTCTCGGTGAAAAAATAATAAATATATAGATAACTAGTAGCGCCCCGCGGTTTCACACGCGTGGATTACGGTTTTCCCACTACCTCCATTATCCCACGGGAACTATACTTTTTCCGGGATAAAAGTAGCCTATGTGTTAATGCAGGGCTAAACTTTATACCAAATTTAATCGAAATCGGTGTAGCCGTTCGAGCGTGAAGAAGTAACAAACATACACACATACACACATGAACACAAACTTTCGAATTTATAATATTAGTAGGAGTAGTACAAAAGTAATAAAATATATTTTTATTTGGCAGTGTCATGTATCGTTAGACAAATAAAAAAGTTCTCCTGGATATGTTTTTATGTTATCGAGTTTTTTTTTTTTTTACTATTATAAGTTTGACAACTGTCTCACCTGATGTTAAGTGATGACGTTGTCTAGGATTTAGCACGCAAACCTAGAAGGTACCTATTCACTTGCGACTTGAAAACTCCAGGATTGTACATATCGGGAAACACAGACTCGGGCAACGAGTTCCATTCCTTTGCAGTACGCATTAAGAAAGTGGAAGCAAAACGCTTCGTGCGTATAGGTGGTATATCTACTATACAGATAATTCAAAGATGACGATATCGAGATCTTATTTTCATAATAATATTGAGGTCACCTTAAGGTAAAACTAAAAGTCGTGAGTTATTGAGCTATTTCGATGATAACATTCTTTCAAATGTATCATTTATCGCTCTCAATGAGACCACACCTCATGGCAAACATTGTAAGCCACCTTTTACATAAGAGAATATTTTCTCTCAATTTATACATACACATACATGTATACCATATCGACACTAATATGATTAGCTCTGCCATGTTGGTTCATTATGAGCTTGACAAATACAAAAGGGAGAAAATTACGAGTTTTTAAATTATTCATAATGTTTATTTACATTCTTTTCAGGGAATCGTTGTGATATCTTACAAAAAGCTTTATAGCATATTTTTTTACTCTTTTACATTATGAATACTTATTTGAGTACCAACCAGCTTATTGTGTTGTAATAACAAATTATGGTTCACAACGGATTTTAACGAACTGGCAATAATCGTCTTCTGACACGTAGTTAGTCATAGTTATGTATAGTAGTCAATGGAATCATTGACAATCATCATCTCAGGCATAGAACATCCACTGCTGGCCATAGAACGCCCCCATGTCCTTTTAGGGGGAGGTTTGCACGTACTCGCCACGACTGGCAGGCGGGTTGGCGAGCGCAGAATGTTGATTTCATCCGCTAAAGGCGTGGCTGGTCGACGACACCACAGAGCAAATACAAAGTTTGCAGATAGAATTGATTTGTTGTTGTCTTGGCTGATAGGAATTGGAATACAATTTGGGTTATACTAATAATGTAATTAGTACGTACATAGTTAATTTCGGTGCTTGCGCTGAAAATCTGTTAGGTAGACTTCTGTAAACGATTCCATGTATGTATGAAACACACAAAACATACAACAATTATATCTTCATATAATATCATCATCATCATCACCATCATCTCAGCCATAGAACGTTCACATAAGCCTCCCCCATTGATTTCCACAAGGACCGGTTGGAAGCGGCTTGCATCCAGCTCTTGCCAGCGATCTTAGTCCGGCCGTCTGTCCACCTGGTCGGTGGCCATGGTCTCTATTCTAGAACTTTTCGACGCCAACGGCCAACAGTTCATCGAGCTATTTGTCCTGCCCACTGCCACTTCACCTTGCTAATCCGTTGGGCTATATCGGTGACTTTCATTCTTCTACGGATCTCCTCATTTCTAATTCGATCGCGAGAGGCTATGCCCTCTCCAGCTCGTTGTGCGACTCAAAGCCTGCTCAGAAGCCCCATAGTCAGATAGCACGTTTCAGTTCTGCATGCGATATAGTATAATATACTTATGTGTATATAATCTACTACGTATATATATAGACACGTAGTAGATTATATCAAAATTATTTGGAGTTCAGCTAATATCCGTTTTATACTCTTAATTAACGTCTCGTTGTAAAGAACAGTCAGAACACAACATTTAATTATTACAGGCAAATTAACGTTCCCAATTTCAACACGACAGGGGTATAATACAGATGGTTGATGATTATTATGCTTAAGTATTTCTGTTGAGATAATTATTATATATATTATATATCAAAAAGTACATTTACTGATAACATTAACTTTATTGGAAGACTAGCTGCGCCCCGCGATTTCACCCGCATATACTACGGGTTTTTCCAATATCTAAGGAATCGCAATGAAACCTATATGTTCGGGATCAAAAGTATCGCAGAGACGCTATACAAAATTATAAGTTATTAAAAAGTAAGCGTATCGGTGATCATCACGATCCTGTTGTTCAACGAAACTAGCTTAAAAATTGAAATAAGAAAATTCTTATGCAGTTATGATAAAGTACAAATTGGTATTCAGCTTGCGAATAACCATCCAACATTATAAATGTTTTTATTAAATTGTCAGAACTTATTTTACTACTACGAGTAGAAGTACGTAGTCGCAATTAAATTTAATGTTGTCTAAAACTACGCGCAATGCCATAAAACTATTTTATCATACAGCGCTTATAGCGCGAAGTTTGTGTGCTGTGATTGTGTGTCTCGATGTCTCCCGCGACACAGGGAATCCTAGTGCGGGGGTTAAGTATAAGAAAAACGAAAAAAAAAAACAAAAAACATCCATGCTCATTACACAAATGTTTGCTTCTGTCGGGTTTCAAACCCAGGGCCCCGGGAACCAGAAATCATGTCACTATCCCTTGAGCCATGGGGACTGTCGTAATTAATCGTTTGATGTAAGTATATAATTGTGTGTCTGAAAAAAAAAAATATAATAAATAATGTACTAACATCAAATGATTACACACAATTTACATTTAACGCTAAAATAGTTTGGTGGAATGTCGTTAAAATTGTTCTTCAACTAAGAGTTTTGGGCGTTTTGGGTCTCCGTTATTTCTTCTGTGAAATTTCAGTTATTATTTAAGTTTCAGCTGTTCCAGTTGAAACGGGTCGGAGGACAAAGACTGAACTTATGTTTTCGACAAAAAGGTTTGTGTTCGTCAGGTATTTAAGTTGGAAATGAAACTTTTTAGCCATATAAATGGTACCTAGATATTATATTTTATCTGTTGATTGATTAAAGTCGTTTTTTGGTAAGATAATTTATTTTTATTTATTTACCATATTGTTATCAATCTGTTTTATATCCTTAAAGGCATTTTATCTCGACTGACATTGCGAAAAATAGGTGCCTCATGATTTGACTGATCTGCATCAGAAAAAAATGCGTGTTGAAATTTGTGTTGCCTTGTTGAATCGGTACAGAAGTGAAAGAATATTGAATTGAATTGTGACAGGTGACAAGAAGTGGATCCTTTACAACAACCGTAAGCGAACAATGAAATGGCTGACCCCAGGTCAAACGCCGCAATAGTGTCCTAAAGCAAAGCAAAGCTTTCCAATAAAAAGGTAATGATGTTCACTATAGCTTTCTTAGTTCTGATCAAGCAATAACAGCAGATGTTTACTGTTACGAACTTTAAACAATGACAGTGAAACAGCCCAAACTCTTGCATGACCATTATCGCTCCATGATATCGCAAGACCTCACACAGCACGAGAATCCGTTGTAAACTCTACGGGAGTTGCAGTTAGAAACCATACCTCATCATCCTCCGTACCCACCATACCTTGCTCCAACGGACTACCATTGGTTTCGGGATTTGGCCAACTATCTACGTATAAAAAATGTTCTTCCCAGGAAGCAGTACAAAATGCACACACAGTTTGTCGAATCTAGATCCCCAGAGTTACATCATCAGAAAAAACGAACTTTAGATTAGATGGCGGCAATGTAGGTATAGATAATGAGGGTAAATATTTTGATTAAATAAATATGTTGTTAAGAAACAATAATTAAGTATATCTATAAAACAACGAGATACAATAATTCAGTACAAATCTGCAATTTCACACTTTAATCTCACTCATATTTTATATGGTTTCGTTGCTTGATATTAACGAAAACTACTAATTTAATGTACATATACCATTATAATGTAAATTCTTATTTTAGTGAAAACGTGTTCAGGTACCTGTATGTTCTGTGAGAGACAAATATCCACATTCTCTGGTCTATCCTGATCCTACCTTCAACCACATGGTCACTGCACATTAGGGGAGATAGGTCAACCGCTAGTAAAATAAATTAGTTTTAAAATAACGATAGATACTCGCTTCAACTTCGAAGGCTGTTGAAATAAACATCTCAATTGCAGCTCATAAAGCGCTTTATTAACTTAAATCGTTTAATTACAGCTATAAAGCGTGTTACGCGTACAGTAATTATTGCTGTACATTTATTAACGTAGGTAATTATTATGAAGTCGTGTTAAAGTAACAGATGTTCGTGTTTGTAGATGAAAATTGGAGAAGTTTAGGTATATTGTAGAAAGTTGAAATAAATATTTGGAGCTTCAGGTAACGATAGGGGCAGATTTGATTATTATTTTAATTAATTTACGAAGATAATTTTTAGGTGCGTGTATTCAATATTACATACAATAATTATATTTTTATTTTATTTTATTTATCAACATTCGCACAAGGTCCTCAGGCCCCAAACTAGGCAGAGCCTGTACTATGGTAACCTGATGACTGATATACGTACTTATATACATATACACACCCAGACACAGGTTAAACAGACATGTTCATACACACAAATGTTTGGCTTGTCGGGGAATCGAACCCGGGACCAGCGGCTCAGAAGAAAGAGTGCTACCAACTGCGCCAACCGTCCAGTTAATAATGTCTTACTAGTTAAGGACTGATTACCGTCAGACAATAAACAACTAATTCATTTGAACCATACATGCGGGCGCATGTATAATGTATAATTTACGTGCGTAAACATTTTAACATGTTATGTAATATAATAATATATACTTAATATATAATCGAGTTTGAAAACTGTCGCGAGTTTTGACCATCACTATTATCTGAGGACTTGCCGCCGGGCACGATCATAACTCCTAGTCGGAGAACTGGTCGGAGAGTAATTTTCCGGCAAATACCACTTGCGTCCTTGCTGGTTCTTAGATAATATTGACAGTGATTTCCTTTTCAACTTAACTAAACCTAAATTGTGTAAACTTAAAAAGCTCTTATTTTTTCACACTAAAATTCAAATTATTATAAGTCCTTACAACGTCCTTAAACTCTTTAGTATTAGGCGGGTTTTATTCAATTGCTGGCTAAATGCGGTAACAAATATTATAAGTGACAACTTATTCGTCTAATTTTAGTATCGTTGCTTAATAAGTGTCGTACTAATTTGGACTTTATCGTAACCATACAAAATCTATCGTATATTCCACGATTTTAGTTTAGTTTAGTTATACTTATTCTATGTGTCAATAGTGTGCCGAAAGGTTCATATGAGTGGCCGTTGTGACAGTCGTAAATAAAATTGAATAAATGGAAAAAAATAACTACGTGAATATTTATATATTTACCGTTCAATATTAAATCAAGTAAAAACCAAAACACACGGTATAAAAACTAAAATTATGTATTAAAAAATGCATTTTATCTTACCTTAAAACATAATGTATTATATAGATATTATAATGTTTTTTTTTCTTAGGGCAAATGCCTTTATTAAAATAAATCACTAATAACTAATTACAATACTGCAGCTACTACAATAACATTTGAGCAATCCACTAGCTATTGGTAGCCTATAGATAACTCAAATGAAAAAAAACACGCTACCGGCTGGCAGCGGACTCAGAATGCTAGCAGCATTGCCACGTTGAATTGCAATGCTGATTCGCTGATCCAAATATGTGCCAGCATTTTGGTCACGCGTCGCATCGATCAAACGCTCTGATAAATTTTGTAAAATAAATAATATAATGTATTTGAACACGAAAATGTTCCAGTAGAAACAACACTAAATCTAAATTCTCTATTTTATTTTCTAAACGTTCCGTAAAGTCCAAGTTTCGGATAGGCGCGGCAGATGGCGCTCACAGCCCGGGGCGTACAGATGGATAATCACGCCCTTTGATTTTCCGCTCGGTGCGCGCTCGGAATAGACCAGACGGCAGACGTAGCATATCCGATAATATGTAAAATGTGCATAGCTTTTTAAAGCCGCTGTTTTAAATACTCTATGCGTTTAATTTAGTATTCTCAACTATATTTTACAACTAACGACAGTGCAGTCTGTTGTCAAAATTTTGCGTCTGTATGTCGATCGCTAGGGGACACAACCTTTTTGTTAATTGAAACGTTTGGATGGTAAATAGGTCGCTTTCCATTTTTTCCTCTCCCTTTACGATACTTGCAAAATAAGATGCGACAAGCCTACTTTTGACCGTTAAATACATCTACGCCACGAGCAAAATTATACAACAAACATAAACAAATTCCAAGAAAATGACGAAATTTGTGTCGTATTCCTATGCCGAGATACGAACACAATAGGTATTGAATTCTGTGCCTTTTCCGGGCCAACAATAGAGCAAACAAAACATCCTGTTTTGTGGACTTTCTCAACCTGGACAACAAGGTGGGGCCGTAAGTATTAAAAAACTGTTGATTTTTTTTAGATCTGACGTTTCAGAACTATTTCACTCGATGGGCAGTGACGGTGTGGTCGAATATCGAGTTACGGTAGACTCAAAAGCTCAATCCTGTAAGCTCAAAGTCATTGCTGGAATAGAACCAGCGTCCGCAACTTTGACAGTCAGCGCTCCCACCGCTGAACTATCATCATTTCGAATATAGATAAATAGTATTGCAAAAAAAAAATTTACCAAAAATCAGAACCGACTTCAAACACTCAAAAGTGTGAAATAACTTGTTGTAGTCGGTACCATGATAGCTCACAAAAGTAACTATCATCAGAATATTGTGCTCATGGTACCGGCTTCAACAATTTATTTCACACGTTTGAGTGTTCTATTTTTTGGTAAAAAAAATTTACGATTTTCAGTGACCTTTTCTACTCACGGGAACAATTGTCATTGTGTATGTTCTCCGATGTCTTCACCCGCAACTATAATATTGTCGAGGTATGCGAAGTATGATGATGACGATGATGATGCGAAGCACTTTTCAGTTATTGGAGTGTCACTCAAAATCCGATTGTCCTATTTTGGAGTTTTTTTTTAAACCTGTATAGATCTAGCGTTTAACCACTATCTCACTTGATGGTCAGTGACGATGTGGTCAAAGATGCTATCACGCTAGCGTGATAGCATTTTTGACCACATATACAGTGAGTGTGACCAGTATACAGTGAGTATTCTAGGTCTAGACCTAGAATACTCACTGGCTCTCAAGGACTGCTTAAAACTATTAATTGCTGCCTGAACACACTATCTGCTTGGTGACAGTTTTTTCAAACTTGAGGATGGTAACTAGCCTGGGAGGTACTCGAAAGCATTCTATCACCATGCTGGGGATTTGATAACGGTGTTACTTTCACCGGAAGCTCAAGCTGTTGTTTGGGGATCAAACCAGTGTCCGGCAGTTTGACAGCCGACGCTCCTCCCGCTGAGCTATCATCGCTTCAAGCTTACATTTACATGGGACCACCACAGAAGTATACTCTATCAAACAAAAAGAATCATCAAAATCGGTTCATAAACGACGAAGGTATCCGCGAATACATATAAAAACAGACATGAGAATGTACGGTCGAATTGAGTAACCTACTTTTTTGAAGTCGGTTAAAAATAATGCAAAACTGCAGGTAAATTATTATTTCTGTATAAACTCAATAGTACACGTTATTTGTAAAAGCACCAATATTTATAATTATAACACATATTAATACATAATTTATATTTTATTAAGTCCTGTTCATTATAATTTTATTATATTAATAATTAACTGTTTTTCTTAAATCTATTTTAAAATTTTTTATATTTATGTTCATTACACCTTATGGCTACAGAATACATATATCTTATTCATTTAATACACTTAGGTATGTATGAAATACAAATCATGAATAATAATTTATCTCACATTTGAATTTTATTTTGCAAAATTGTTGGAGACACTCAATGGAAATGTGCGACAAAGAAAATTGGCCCACTACCGATAAAAAAAAATTCTCAGCTTACAGTCCCGCTGCAACTTTACTTTATGAATAGGTAGCTGTAGATAAGAGATATGGGTTACCCTTAATGCCCTGGGTATCTAAACAATGCCTTCTCGGGGATCAGGGTAAGCACTTGTAAATAGCGTGACAGTTATATCTCACAAATACCGAGAGTCATTTCTCTTTTACGGTAAGAATTGAGTGGTGAGCGAAGACAACTTCAAAGTTGTTAGTATTGGCTGTCAATCTGTCCGAGGTTCGATTTCCGCACTTCTGTTTTGAGCACCATGTTACTGCTATGCTATATGCTATGTGCACGGTGGTGGTGTGCTTTCCAGTGTGTATATACTATGTAAATACTAGTTCCAAATTCTTATTTGGCTAGCTTCCACCTTCAAGTTTGAAAAACTTTCACCAAAATGAGTGTCTTTGCTGTTATGTTTTTGTATGTATATCTTTACTACGCTTTTCAAGAGGATCTAGCATGATTCCACCTTCAACAGTATCGTCACAGATGTATATTTTATACTTTTACTTATACCCAGCATTTGACCACGAGCTCGCATTATAGTCAGTGACGATGTGGTCGAAGGTCGTCGGTGCAAATCAGTCGATATGTTTCAATAGCATTTATTTAATAGAAAAATCAATGTGTTAAAAATTACTCGGTAATCGTTTGTAAATAGCGAAGAGGTTAGTTATTAAGTACTCCCAAACACAATAATTTACAAGTGATATCTAAGTGTTTGAAGTTTGGTGATTCAAAACTATAATACATATTTCCTGTAAGCGTATCTGCGGTCTAAGCGTTAATAAGGTATATTTTATAAGAACAAAAGGACTTCGAAATCGTGTACAAAGACACTTCAATTAGCCATTATTTTCAAAATATTGCTAACAATTCAGCGCGAAACGCCTCTTATTTAGAAAGGGTAAAATGGGACCCGGAATTACCCCGTAATTTACGCAAATAAAGGGTCGGAGGGGTAAACAAACAGTTATAATAAAGCCTTCGACTTTAGAAATTTATTATTATGTACGTATTTTTTTTTTACTTGAGGACGCTACGTGAATTTAAAATTATTTTGCCGAAGCAATATTATGTATGCTGGAATACAAGATTGCCAATAAATATATATATTATTACTAGCTGCGCCTCGCAGTTACACCCGCGTGGTTCATGCTTTTCTCCGATCGCAAACATTTAGTTATTCAACAGGATACGTTCAGTTTTTCATAATTTACCCAATACGTCACCACTATTAGGACATGAACCTTGTACACAGAGAGAAGTGCTGACCATAATCCACCGAGCGATTTGACTGTAGGCTAGTTAGTGGCTAGCGTAACCACCTACCACCACCAACATGGTCTAACAACTGTTATATTAAGACGCAAGAGCAAACGAAATGACTGTTAAAAATGCCGCTATAGCGATCACCCATCCAAGGCATGGCCGAGCGGTACGTTTTGGTCAACCCGTTTGATCAGTTAGGGTCGCACGAAGAAACTCCGTTACTAGCAATAGAGTAGAAATGTTATTCCAAGGTCTAAGGAATCTTCTGACATAGTTCACATACAAATTCGTTCTGACGAAATTGATATTCCAATTTTAAACGTTTAAACTACTATATTATTCTTGTCTGTTCTAGTCTCTAAGATTGACAATTTTATATCGTAAATAATATATGTTTTTACTTTACAGATCTAGCTTTTTATTCCTCACACACAAACCCCCGTTTGTGCGTTTGATTGCTATCTCACATGATAATCTGTGGCCAAGTGCTTGAAGAATAATTAGAATAGAGTTCGCTCGATTATCACTTGGTTTAAACTAAATAACATCTATATTACGTTTGGGAAACTCCGCAACGTCTTTTCATAGTTCAAGCGCAGCATAAGCATTAAAAATAAATTAAAGTGGTGCCAAAGCAATGAAGATCAAATTAAAATGAATATCATCGCCGAGCATCGAGCTACGAACAATTTCAAAGAGTTTTGGCGAGCAACTAATAAAACTAATATCAAGCCAGCTCTCCCTGTGACCGTCGACGGTGTGAGTGGTAGTGATAAAATCGCAAATTTGTTTATGAAGCACTTCAGAGTATCATCACCTTTAGGTTCATCCAAGTCAGTGCTACTTTCGGAAGGTTATGCGACTGGTGATCTATTTCGGGTCTCCGCTAAACAAATATCCTATATAATTAGCAAAATGAAGAGCGGCAGATCACCCACCCGGTCACGATGGCCTGAGCATCGAACACTTGAAGTATGCGGGAGTGCATTTGCCGCGTGTGCTGGCGACCTTTTATACGCTATGTATAAGTCACTCTTATTTGCCTCAGGATCTCATTAAAATTATCGTTGTTCCTATTGTTAAAAACAAAACGGGGGATTTGTCGGATAAGAGTAATTACAGACCAATATCTCTCGCGACTGTTATAGCGAAGGTCTTCGATAGTATATTGGGCTCGGAACTCGATAAACATGTTACTCTTCATGACGCTCAATTCGGGTTTAGATCTGGACTATCGACAGGGAGTGCAATTTTGAGTTTGAAGCACACTGTACAATATTATACTGGGAGGCGTACGCCTGTGTATGCATGCTTCCTTGACTTGAGCAAAGCTTTTGACTTGGTATCATATGATATATTGTGGACGAAGCTGGCTAGGACAGGCATGCCTAAACAGGTGATACAGATCTTTCAATACTGGTATGCTAACCAGAAAAATTGTGTAAGATGGGCAGACGGCTACTCGGAAGCATACAGGTTGGAATGCGGGGTGAGACAGGGGGGGTTAACCTCTCCCAAGCTTTTCAATTTGTATGTGAACGACCTGATCGTTGGGCTAGGCCGGCGCCATATCGGATGCCATATTAACAATGTTTCTATGAATAATATTACCTATGCGGATGATATGGTGCTGCTGTGCCCAACGGTCAGGGCCCTTCGTGTGCTTTTAAACATGTGTGAAACCTATGCCAGTAAACATGGACTTGTATATAACAGTAGGAAAAGTGAATACATTGTATTTAGGACGGCAGGTAAAGCACCCCAAATAGTTCCTAAGATTGAGCTTAACGGTATCGATCTTAGGCGTGTTTATCAGTATAAGTATTTAGGACACTTCGTCACTGAAGATCTTGATGATCAAGTTGATATGGAAAGAGAACGCAGGGCGCTGGCAGTTCGATGTAACATGCTGGCCCGTAGGTTTGCTAGGTGTAGTGATCAAGTAAAAATTACACTTTTTAAAGCCTATTGTCAGACTTTCTACACCTGCAGCCTGTGGACCAGATACACGCGAAGAGCTTTCAGTGCCCTGCGTATTCAGTATAACAACGGGCTTCGTATGCTGATGGGGCTGCCCCGCTTCTGCAGTGCATCGAACATGTTCGCGGAGGCGCGCGTCGATGGTTTCCACGCTATATTACGCAAAAGAACCGCATCGCTGCTGCAAAGAGTGCGTGGCAGCCCCAACACCATACTACAAGTAATAGCCGGTAAGCTAGATTCGCCAATAAATAGACATTTAGTTGGGGTGTTGGCCAGATAAAAAGTACCTTTAAATAAGTATTTACTAACATATATATAAGTTTACTAACAAATGGGTCTTATTGCCTGAATAAACAAATTAAAATAGATAAATAAATAAATAAGACTGCCACCGACCAGGTTGACAGACAGCCTGACTAAGATCGCAGGCAAGGGCTGGATGCGAGTCGCTTCCAACCGGTCCTTGTGAAAATCAATGGGGGAGGCTTATTTCCAGCAGTGGACGTCCTATGGCTGAGATGATGATGATGGTAACAAGATTAGCAAGCATTTACGTTTCCACTGCTGTAATACGAATTTTTATTTTAGCAAAAGTACAAAATAATACAACTTAATAAATAATACAATATCGCGCCGGTCCAGTGCGATAATGGTGTATCTCCTTCCAAACATTATATTTTCCCGAGTATTTCCATAAGTATGTATCAGGCATAGGAAACAGATTAGAGCGGGCCTTTGCGATAATGAAACTTCTTAGTCTCATTTTCGCAAACGCCGTAATAGTAAGTTTAGTGTAATATAGCATATTAAACATAATTAATCTAACAATATCACTTTTAAAAGTAAATTTTCCTTTGGTTAATACGAAATAATTTTTCGGTATTTATGAAAACATTTATGCATAATATAATGATTGTTTGAATAGTAAAGAAGTGTGAAGGCAAAACCAAAAAACGACACAAATCGCATGCTTTTATAAGTATGTTAGACTTTTATGAAAGTTCCATAAAATTTACATAAGTTCTACTCCTTCAAGTTTTATTTTCGTAAGAAACCGTCTCCAGTGCGTTCAGGCAGTTATCCTAAAGAGCATTGTAATCTGGTGTTATTTACCCACTGTCATTGACAATGAAATAAGATTGAGGTAAATCTTTACATAGGCAGAGACAATTATAAAAAACCCACATCATCTATAACAGGCTTCCAAAGGAGTCTTCAGTATTAAACGGTAAGAAATTTAAGAAATATTTAAGTGACTGGCCCTTGCAATATTGCTTTTCATAAGATTAATGATTTTTTTAAATACTAGCGGCACGTCCCGGCTCCGCCCAGGTGAATAGTTATTTTTAAAAATATATTTTTCGCAATGAATAATGTCAGAATATTCAATGTCAGAATCAAATGCGCGACTAACTATTTCATATGGGTCTCATTAGGTTCTCACTCCTCAGTTTGTATTGTTTACGCACTGCGTCTTATCTTGCCTTTGGTCTTACCGACTTACTATATATTTTTAATTATAGTTTGATTTTAAGTTCAATTTAATATTCATATACAAATATACGTTAAGTAATAAAGTATTTTAAATAAAAATGTAACTTTCACATCTGTAACTTACTATTGCACCAATACCACTAGTAGTAAATATAGTCCATACTGGTAAAAGATAACATAACATTCTAATGGTGAAAAAATGATTAAAGTTGGCTCAGTAGTTTGTTCGATACAAACATACATAAACACAAATCTATCCTCTTTATAATATTAGTGTATATAGTGTAGAAGTGTAAGTATTAGTGGATACGACAAAAATGTGCATGCAGGCTGACAAACATGACGTTTCAAAACTGTTATATAAATCATTTGTTTAGTTTAAAATTCTAATTCTTAATAAAAAAGTCTATCTTGTTAATAAAAAACAATCAAACTAGCTCTGCTATAAAGGCAAAAAAACACACCATACAAACTTATATTCACATGCATAATATGGTTAATATGACGACATAATATTAAGCCATGTAATTAACGTTCTTTAGTTATTCAAATACAGTCCTAAGTTCAATTTTCTCCCGTAAGTAAATATAGAAAATACCTAGAGTAATCGTGTTTTAGCTCCATAGACTATGCAAATAAATCCTTATTTGAGATCCTAGTTCCAATATTTGCGAAAGCTACTCAATCTGTCGAGTGCTGACTCTAAGCTATCAAGAATTTATTTTGGTGTATTCATATTTAGATGCCTAGAGCTTATCAAGTTGTAATTAAATTCTGGGAAGTTTTGTTCATTAAGTATAGAAATATCATTTGTAAATTTTAAACATACGTACAAAATGTTATTAATTAAAAGTGATAACAGAAATGGGTCGAGTTAGCTTTTTATAAATTTAATTTAATTAACTACACGTTATGATGCTTCATTTTGTAGCCCCGACTGGCTCTTAGACTGGCCCTTTTCGGTGTGCCCCAGGTCCCCACGGTCCAAGCGTTTCAACTCCAAAATGGTCTATTAAAAACCGCATCAATAGCGCTGTGCAATACCTCCAAAGGCACAAAGCCTTTGGAGGTATTCTGCTGTTTAAGCCACTGCTTCAGCCCCATTCTTTTTCTCAAAATACTGTATAGATTTAGCGTTTGATCACTATCTCACTTGATGGTAAGTGATGATGTGGTCAAAGATATTGTCACGCTAGGCCTAGAATGCTCACTGGCTTTCAAGGACTGCTGCCTAAACACACTTTGTGTTTGATGACATGTTTGTAAAGCATGTTTTTAAAACTTGAGGGTGGTAGCTAGCCAGTCGGGTACTCGAAAACACCCTACCACCATGCCAGCAATTTGATAACGGTGTTACCTTCACCGGAAGCTCAAGCTGCTATATCATACATATACACGCACTCTTACACTCACTCACACTAAACAAACTCACACACATATACCTTAAATGCATAATTGCACTCATCCACTCATAGTGTCACCAAACACATAGTGTGTTCAGGCAGCAGTCCTTGAGAGCCAGTGAGCATTCTAGATCTAGCGTGTTAACATCTTCGACCACATCGTCATTGACCATCAAGTGAGATAGTGGTCAAACGCTAAATGTATACAGTATGAACAGAAACAAAAAAGGTATATTTTATAACAAAATTCGAACGATTATTTTTCCTATATTATTATGTAGGTACGTAGCTGCAGTTAATCAACTTTGTTGATAATCTGTTGCCGTATTTGCGCGTCACATCGTTCTGGTAAAGCGGTGGCGGATCGTAGGAGTTCACTTCAAAGTTACTTGCGCCAATTCTAATGTATAATCAGACTGTAAACTAGAAGTGAGTTACACGATGCGCTCACCTTCTTGGGCCACCAAGATACAGGCATTGCCTAGTTTGGAGCCCACAGTTTATATCATATATTGTATTTGGTTTACTAGATACTTGAAGAATAAATCATAAGTAACTAGTTTTACTTTTGTTACTAGTTTTTAATTGAACTTAAATGTATCTTTTGCCTTATAAATATTATTATTATTTTCTCTTTATTTTCTTTTTTTCTTAGGTTTAGTTTTTTTTACAGTATAAATATCAAAGACAAAAATTAATAAAGATATTATAAAAAACCTAAGCCTAGAGTTCCGCCAGCAGCGGGGCAGTTATTATTATTATTATTATTATTGGGGATCGAACCAGTGTCCGTCAGTTTGACAGCCGAGGCTCCTTCCGCTGAGCTATCATCGCTGGAAGATGAGAAGGCGAAAAGAAAGTAAAGAAACAAATCAGATTATACTTTGGTTTTACTCGCGTGGAATACAAATTTTCTGTTACCTCTTAGTTATCGCACAGGAACTATGGAGTAAAAAGAGTGTGATATTCTTAGGTCTGAGGAATCTTCGTACGAAAATTAGTATATCCGTTCAGCCAACATACTTGCACATGCTGAAACTTTTTCATAATACTAATTATCATATTGTGGCTTTGCCCGTGATAAGCCAAATACAAGAAGATTCCTATAAAAATAGTTGTAAATTTTTACGTGGGTTTCATACTAATTTGGACTTTATTGTAACCGAATACAAACTATGTTAGATAACACCAATTTACTTAATTTCATTAATTAATAGAATGACTACTAATAACTAAGTTGACAGTTTATTTAAATAACGTAAGACAATTCAGCAATTACCTGGATATTTTGAACTTTATTCCCTAACTACTGATCAAAAACAGTGAAATTTAAATTGCTCTATAAATTAGCAAAAGCAATGCAATTAGCCGAAGAGTTCCATTACCCGATGCCATCGCTACTCCACTTAATCACTACAATGCAACGCACAGCACTTTACTGTAACGGGTTCTAATTCAATATTCATTAGTAATACATTATTCTATCATTGATATGCGAGTTCAAAGGAGAAGGGCAATTCAATTGTGATTCAACGGGGCAATGCTGACAGCATTTTGGGCACGATGCCAACTGGTAGCAGGCTTTTGAAATAACTATAGACAACAGCTAGTGGATTGCTCAAATGTTATTGTAGCGGTTGCAGTGTTCTAATTCTCACTATTTTATTTTAATTAAGTCATTTAATGAAATCATTGAAAAGATTTTGTGTATAGGGATGCTTTGACCAAACGTAAATAAAAGACTATAAGAAAAATGTAATTGTGTCGATTGACACAATTCCGAATCGTCTAATTAATTACTTTTGTCTTTTTAGAATTTTAAAAATTGGTCCTATATTTTATGAGTTCATTCTTTACAAACATACAAAAATACAAAGCTTCCGTTTTCATAATATAAGTTTAGCTGTAAAAAATTCTTCGTCGTTATTTTACAGACTTGAAAACATGTCCCCAACCACTGATACAATTCAAGGCTGTGGCTACATTTATAATGTACTAACCTTTTGTTCTGACTGTACCTCATCGCCTCTCCAGGGATGAAAGAGAGGCCGACGATGCAGTCACTAATGCAAAAGTCGCACTATGCTATTTCAACCAAAGATAGGAACAGTTTTGAACTTGTTGAATGAATTATTCGAGAACTTTGTTTCATTGCAGTCTTTGTTCTGTTTAATTATTTGTTCTGTGGATTTCTTTATGTATAAGCTCCTACAGGTACTGTATTACTAGTAAATAAAAGACAATAAAAATAGCACCCGTCTGCTGCTGGAGCGTGGGATTTCATTATTTTTTTTAGACAGAATGGGCGGGTGGTTGAAATTATTACAAAAAAAATATACCTTGCAGATAACTTCAATTTAAGCTCAAAAAAATTTATTACTGACCAAATTTTTACAATTTTTAAGTATGAGACACAGGTCAAGTGCATTTGTCATTACCGCGAGAATTTTGATGAAGGAAAATATAGTCGCTAGAAAATAATTTCTTTCATCAATAAATTAGCAAATGCTCAAATCAAAATTCAAAAATCAAAAAAATCAAAAATCATATTTTAAACAATCGGTATTAACTTGCATGCAATGTTCTCATAAGTGGTATTTTTTTAAAATTTATAAGGTACAGATAGGACTCTTAACAAAATAAGCTGTTAAGACTCAAAATTGTCTATTTAGCAAGTAGTATAAAGCCTTTACATAATAATTAGAAGAAAAAATAAATGTGCTAATTATGTTAAGATAATTGCGCAATGATAAATGTTCAAGCTATAGACAAGCATGTATTGAAAAATGATTTAGCATCACGCTGTGCTTGTCAGCAAGATCGACCGATAGGTCGTAGGATTCCATTTGGCGACATAATATCACACTAATATCTACGAACCGACTAGGACTCACATGGTAAATACTGGAAAATTAGTCTCCAACCAGTTTGGAACTTATTTGCAGTTCTTCATCTGGGAGTTATGATCGTGCCAGACGGAGGGTGCGAGCCTCAGCACTCACATATACAATTATGGAAGAAACTCGCGATAGTTTTCAGACTCAAATTAATATTTTAAATGCGAAAGTTTGTATGGGTGTATGTTTGTTACTCTTTCACGCTGAAACGACTGCACCGATTTCTATGAAATTTTGTATGGAGACAGGTTAGACCCTGCTTAATATAAACATAACATAACCTGCTTAACTATACTATACTATAAAATACTTAATTATGCTTTTATTCCGGATACAATATAATTCCTGTGGGATAATTGAGGTAGGGGGAAAACTGTGATTCACGCGTGTGAATCCGCGGGTCACAACTAGTAAACCATAAAAAACCTTCAGCATTACGGCGCGTGAACACAAAGATAATAAAATATATGTACTGTAACAGAAAGAATCTTAGATCAAATCCTATCTTGCCAAAACTTCCCTATCCAATATGTTAAGACTAACATTCTTAGAACAATTTGTGTCCAAAGCGACTTGAAATGGCGACCAACCGTTTCCGAAACCTTTTTCTCCTATAACGAAATCCTTCATGCATCACCACAAACTACCAATATGTCTCCCAAAATGATCGAAGTTCCTTGAAGCCAGTGAGGCGGCACATTAGATCCGTTTTTTAGGGTTCCGCAAGATCTAGAGAAGAATAATAATTAATGGGCGTTAACGACGGACGTGATCTTGGGGGAGGGTGTTAATTTGCCAAAGATTTCAAGATAAAAAGCTATAAAGATTTAACTTAGGTGAATATTATAAACTAGTTTCAAATCTTTATGGTTTTACATTACTTACGGGATTTTATGTACCTATTTGCGTGTTGCATGTTTCATTGTAGATTCATCGAGGTTCTTGATTATCATGTAATTAAGTTACTAATTTATCATGTGTCGATTAAATTGCAGCTTTTGTTATGGGAGAGGCATATGTCCAATTATGGACGTCTTATCGCTTACATGATCATGATGACAGTTCTGAAGGAACAAAAACATACGGGTCGAATTATTCTCCTTTTTTAATGAAAAATAATGTCACTACAGGACTTTGTTCTATTTATGATGTCGGGTAGAATCACCCTTTTTGCGTTCTCGTCGTAATTTCTTTACAAATATATTTAATGTGAAAACAAATAGTCTTCACTTCATTAATATTGATATAGGTAAAAACGGAACCCTATCCATAACGAAGTACTCTGTTTTTCCCGTTAGTGAGGAATACAGTTTTCGTTTTATAGTTGTAACATATACGTGGGGATCTCAACCAAAACTAATAAAAGTTGCCAATTGGAAAACCCCCAATGATACTATTACAAATACTTTTAAAACTACCTTAAATTGTATTATTCTGTTGTTGGGGATCGGACCAGTGTCCGTCAGTTTGAAACCCACGACGCCTCCCGCTGAGCTATCATTGCTTCAAATATTATGAATCTGAAACTTGGTCTTATACTATTAGGGTGCATAAGCAAACTTAAAGTTGCAAAACGAGCTATGGAAATAGTTATGCTCGAGATTTATTTACGAGATCAGATCAGAAACGAGGAGTGTAAAAATCGAATGTCGACTATATAAACCAGCGGATGAACAAATCGAAGCTACAGAAGAGAAAGTACGTATTTATGGTTAGATAGAATTACCCGATAGCAAATGATACACAGAGTAAAAGCAAAGTTTAGTTAGGGAGAGTTTTTATTTTGCAAAAGATTTGCTGGAGAAAACATCCTGCAGATATTATGTTGATTGGAAATTCTCGTGAGTTTGACACATTATTATATAGATGTCTTCTTCTTCTTTCTTCCGTCCGTCTGTCCGATGCTCATCCTCAGGTGAGTTTACACTGCAGATCTGGCAACGTACTAGCGTACTAGCTGGATACTACTTCTATATGATAAGATATTATGTTTACCATGACCATAATTAATTTAAGGTTTGAATGTTTTATTGACAAATGTCATGTCGTATGAAGTTGTTATGGCAGACTACAAATAGGTAATGTTAATATTTTGTAAGCAAAAAAAAATGAAGTTTCTTAACTTGAACAATAACGTAGAACTGATGATCAATAGACCATCTATACGTGCAAAGAGTTTTGGCTTCACTTTCTTAAACCGTACTGCCAAGGAATTATTGAACTTCTTGCCCAAATCTGTGTTTCCCGATACGTACAGTCCAGGTTTCTTCACGTCACTAGTGAATAGGAATAACCATCTAGACCACGTCACTAATTGTCATCAGGTGAGAAAGTTATCAAATGCAAGGTTATAATGTTAAAAAAATAAGTTTCTAGGGTGGAAACCACAGACAGGAATGGATAGCGTAGAACGTCCATCGCCAAGACAGACGATGTCATAAAGTTTTAAGACAATGAATGAGATGACAGTAACATTCATTTAGTTTTAACGTGCGAGCATGCATATCACCGCACTAGTGATTGGTAACTAACTGGAAATCACTAAATCTAGCTGATAAAGCGTTAAAAATTCAAACCCGTTGTCTGTCTCTAACAGTTATCTCTTAAGCTTTGAGTATACAGCGTACTAGGCTGGTTTATTAATCTGAGCTCTTCATGCATCGTAATTTCTACCTTGGAAGCAGATATTCATTCCTAATCCCGTCCCGTCTCAATTTCCAATTTCAAAGTGCAAGAAACTACTTTCCGCACAACACCCTCCCCCCCTCTCTGCACTTTCCCAAACTTCGGTGCCGTTAAATGGATTGCAACTTCGATTTTGTAAATTGCTCGTGTGTTTGTGTATAGTTTTCCTAGCTGCGGACATTTCCCGGTATCTAAATATTTCAATTTAATGCGTTCTCTTTACGAGGTTTTTTTAAAATAGTTTTCCTATAATCTTTTTTAAGAGTTGCTGTTGCCTATCTATTTCTCGATATCGCCACTCTAATATGCTACTAACGTACCTCAAATACATTAGTTGGACGTAACAGCCACCTAGCAGTCCATGCGATTTTGATCGTTATTTCTATTGCGCTTCTTTTGATGTAAGCGTATATATGAACAAGTTGTTCGTACTTCCAAAGATTGGTCTTAAACCTAATTGTCAATTGTCTCTAATATAAGCAAAGTTTGAAAACATTTTCCCGTAATTTGAGTCTGAAAACTATCGCGAGTTTCTTCCATAATTGTAATGTAACAAACCGACTAGGACTATTACATTACAATTTTCCCGTAATTTTAGGTTTTTACTTTTTACTTTAGTTGTTATGCAAAAAGTATAGTAACAAAATTTTAAACGTTTTTATTTCTCAAGCGTTATGAGTACATTGTCAAAAGCATTTATATAATTAAACAAACCTAATGTACCATTATTTTTACTTTTTTATACCAACCATAAGTGAAGCGTATTAATTAACACTTTGGTCTATTAAATGTTAGACTTTTTTAGAGAACGCCATTGAAGCTATTTTTTAATCTCCTTTCCATAATCATAGCTGTGAATTTATTTCTCCCTTGATAAAGATAAGAGTGTATTGTTGCTATGGAATTAAAATTTGTGCTGAGTTCGATGCCAAACACTCACGCCGCTTCACTCACAGTTCACTAACAGTAAGGATGTTTACCAAAGAACGAATTAATGACTGTATAAACTGATAACAAACACGGTTGCCGTGGCTCACTGAGCCAGTCAGTGACATGAACTTGGGTCTCCGGAACTCTGGTTCGAATCCCGGCAGTGACAAACATTTATGCGAACGGTGTTTGTTCCGGCTCTTCGATGTTTGTGTGCTGTAATATTGTGTGTATCTATGCCTCCCGTGACATAAGGAATTTAAGTGAGAGCATTTGAGTGTTAAAAAAAGTTGAATGATTGATTGTAAAAGAAACAGAAGAGAAATGCCCCAATAAGTTAAGTGTGGTACAACTCGCCTTCCAAGTGCGGTGAGTATTGGAATTCCCCCCCCCCCCCCCATGATAATTCTAACACCAACGAGCCCCCCAGTCCCCGTCAGATCCGCTAATACTGGCTAAAAGTGGAGCAGGGGGTGCTAACAATCCCCGGCAGATACCCGGCTGCCACTCCCACTAAACGACCTCTGGCCCTGGTAACACAAAACGTAACGACTTTGTTGGCAGACGAGAAGATCGCCAAAGTGGAAGAAAAAATGAGTAAGTTACATTGGGATATCTTATGGCTATGTAAAGTCCGTAGAGAAGGTGAGGACCGGCATTACATGTTCTTCAATTCGTTTATTTGTTTCAAAAAGTAAGCAAAATCTACAGAGGGTGTACAACGATTTTTATTTATGGAGTATTTGTAATTATTCCGACACGAAATGGAAAATTCAAAACAAATACTTTTTAATAATCGTAAATAGAAGGCAGGCTAAGTCAATTTGAATACGTTTTTTGTAATTTTTAACGGGGTTTTTGGCGCAACTTCGATAATATAAACATGAAAAAAGGTTATCAAAGCTATTCGGGTTGATTAAAAATTAATGTTTATCGTTCTGGTGTATGAATATTATGCAATACAAACATTGTTTGCGGTTCACATGTAAACTTTAGTTTGTGGTCATTTTATTTGATAGAAAATAATTAATGTTTATCCTATTATGGGCTAAATACACCTTTTCATTAGAGAGGACACTATGAACATTTCGAAGATATAAATGCTTGAAATGTTCTACACTGGCAAGCTAGTTGAAGTGGCAGTGGGCAGGAAAAATAGCATAAAGAACGAATGGCAGTTGCGATCGAAAGGTTCTATAATGGAAACCACGGAGTTCCAAGCGCAGCATTGGACAGCCACTGACAATGTGGACGGATGGAACTGACTAAGCTCGCATGTTAGGGCTGGATGCAAGCCGCTTCCGTCATGATAGAAATCGATTAGGAAGGCGTATGTTCAGCAGTGGACGTCCTATGGCTGAGAAGATGATGATGATGATGATGATAATGACACTGTCAAGTACCTTGCAGTCTGATCTTCTCGCTTTATCTCCACGGTTGTGCCTCAATTATTTTGAACACAGCGTTTAAGCTTTAAAATATGAATAGTTTATAATGTTCATAAGTGAGCCCTTGACAAATTAATTTAATAAATTATTAGTTAAAGTTACATTTTAATTAAAATTAAATAACCCAAAAACTTTAGGGGTGATTTGTTGAATAAGTCGTGTAAAATTCCGAGGGTTTCAAAAACTGTAGTGAGCAGGGTTCCTCATGGCCTGCTATCATTTAAAACCTACGAAATATTGTTCTACATAGTCTATGTAAAAATATATTTTCCCCGTTTCATCTGAAATCGATTTTCTTTACTCCGGATAACTTAAATTATACCTTCCTATCTTCGCAAGGGTCAAAATTAGATCAATTAAGAAAATTAGTTCCCAATGCCGAAGCGCGTTAACTTTTCCGCATCGCGAAGTTCAAGCCTTAATTAAATTTGCAAGGAATTTGGGAGAAGACACACTGCCAATACATACTTTACTTTCTAGTTGTTTTGATTACGGATTATATATCTGCTCACTTCTTCCTGTTCTTTACTTCCTATAGTTTCTTAAAACGGTACACATAATACAATACAACGGCCGAAGGGTACCAGTCTATTTATTATTGTTTTATATATTATATTATTATACCCCCAAATCTCTCCCGGTGGGTGCACTAAGAGCTGGCTAGCTAGAGGATCACGTACCAAAAGGTGGGCAGCAGCGTCTTCTGCGGGTAAAATCAACACACTGCACTATGCAAATACGTCTGCCCGTAGTTTATTTGATTCTGTAAAGTACATAATATTTGTATTATTGTATATCAACCCGCATGAGGATTTGTCCCGCCCTCTCTGCCTGTAAACACCCGCGAGCCTCTGTAAAGTCATCGGCCCCTTTTAATGCCTTGAAGATTTTAAAGCTTAACAAGGCTCGTGTCAGTCACATTGCGTAAGTTCGACGTCACAGCCAAGGCTAAAGTTTCGTTTTATTAGAAAATATTGCTCGTACGAACTTTCCCGAACTTCCCGGAGAACAGAAGAAAGGCGTGTCTCGACGCGTGTTTACGATTATTATGCTGTGTTAGCTCGAATGATGTGGTTTAACGCTTTGTTTGGCAAGATAAGGAGTAATGGGGTTCTGAGTGATTGTAATGAATATATATACGATTCTAAAAGAAGCAAATTAACATTTATTGTATCTTGATGAGCCCTGCGGTTACATCCGCGTGGACGGCAGCCTTTTTGTTACCGTACATTTTCCCGGCCAAAAGTGACAATTATGTTAAGTTTGAGTAGCTGTTGGTCAGCAATATAAGTAAATAAATTTATAAATATGGGCTAAATTTCATTCGGATCCGTTAAGCCACACTGGCGTGTTTGAGCAATTAATTAATTAATTAAATTAGTTAATTAATCGTAAAATACTTTCATTGTTATAATATTAGCAAAATTGATCGATTACGTAAGGAAGGTATTAGAAGATAGATATTAGAAGATGTGAAACAATTGTATAAGATACATATTTGCTCATTTTTGTCGCTACAATTTCGGCATTTTTATATATTATCTACTACAAAATATTTCTAAAAATGGAGAAAAGCGAATGAACATACGGGTCGAATTGAGAACCTTCTCCTTTTTTGAAGTCGGTTAGAAATAGAGAATGACAAACAAACAAATAAACGCGGTCACACATACCCCCGCATTTCTTTAATACCCTGTGCCGCGGGAATCATGGACACACACACTCACATTACACACACATCCAAGACTCAAGAACAATCATGCATACGCTCATCATGTGAATCAGTCGGGATTCGATCCCGGGGACATCATTAAACCAATACAAACTGGCATCTATTTAGTACCACTATCACTTTGGTATTATTGTTCCAACAGCTGGTTAATAGATATAATAGATATATTCATTTTTATCATATTATAATACTAATATATTAATACTAACTGCACCCCGCGGTTTTACCCGCGTGGTAATAAAAAATGGCGATGATAGTGACGATGAAAATAAGCCTATGTGTTAATCCAGGGTATAAGCTATCTCCATATCAAATTTCATCCAGATCCGTTCAGCCCTTTTGCTGTGACTGAGTAACAAACACCCATCCATCCATCCATCCATCCAAACTTTCACATTTATAATATTAGTAGGATATGATTTAATTTCTTAGTCAATATTAGACAAGACGTGCCAATAGGTGCGTTACTTAACTGTTTCACGGCGACGCTACGAACACTTAAAAGTACTACATACTGATGACGGTGGTGATTGTGTTTACACAATCAGTTCTATAACAGCAGCAGCTGTCAAAGTTCTCTTCACTAAGCTCGAGTAATTTCTCCGAACAGAGGCATAATTGTAAACAGGCGTCGTTTCACCAAACTTTGGAACTTCCTCAGTAATATTTCATACTAAAGCGAGAATTTAAAACCACAGCCTGCCTCTGTTTAATTATTAGGAACGTCTTAGTGAAATCGTTTGTGCGGTCCGTTTTACCCTTTACTATTTATTAGGTTGTTTGGCTCCGACTTACTATTTGAGAGTTGATTCCATTCTTAAACGAGTGTCTGTGGAGTTTATTTCCTTATTTCAAGTGAGAGTTTGGAATTCAAGTTGAAATTGCCATTTCAAGTTGGCAATTAATATTCAAAGTTTAATTTTCCTTCAATAATTGAAGGAGATTAAAACAATGTCTTTGTTTATGTAATTTAACGACAAAGGTTTCTAGATAGTGTGTTACTTTAAAAAACAGTTACTCTTTTTTTAAAGATTACATTACATGTTTATTCACATTTACCTTAAGGGTGGTTTCACTAAAATTTAAAAGTCCGATTATCATTTACCCATCGGTTAACTGTGTGGTAAAAACTCTTTGACCGACGGTTAAATCGATAATCGGACGTTTTAACTTTTGGTGAACAGCATCCTAAGTATAATGTCATAATTAGTATAACATACCATTAGGCACGATATATTATTATTTACAGTTTCTTTCTTATCCTTATCCCACACTAGGTGGGGTCCGTCACTACATGATTTTCTCTTTCATTCTCTTCTATCATTAGTCATCTCAGTGCTCACACCCTTCATAAACATAATATCATTCTTCACACAGTTCATCCATGCGTTCTTCGGCCTTCTTCTACCTTTATATCCATACACATTCATGTTAGTTACTCTTTCCGTTCATTCCTCCTCATGGCATGCACATAACAAGCCCATCTATTTTCTTTCTACTTATCATTCACTGGTGCTACTTTCAAGCTTCCTCTGTCTATTCTATTTTATTACATAAATCCAGGCCATCAAATTACTAAGACCTTACAGTTTGAAAACTTCTACTGAAAAGCATGTAACATAAACGCTACTCCACCTCATCCTCAAAGGTTTCATTTAATACACATTTAGAAGGTTTTATTGAGAGGGTCTGTACTAAGTAGGCTTTCATCTACTGAATTGTATATTCATATGAAAGTTTCCTATTAAATATATACATATTATAATAAATAAAAATGAGAAATACACTTTTAAAAAGCTAGAGATATACTATACACGGATACGGCTACATGTAAAAATATTACGTAGAACGTTAGCAAAGCGTACAGTGAATAATAATTGTTACAGAACTGTAACTACCAGAGTTGTGACGGTGGAGCCTCGAGTACAATTTAATTCCTTGCTGTGTTTTTTCCATCTAATAACTCGATAGTGTAACAGCTAGACATCTTAACAATACCAGTCCATGGTGGCCTTGGAATAATATTCTTTTTATTAAATAAAAGGCGTGTCCGAAAAGAGACTGGTGTATTCAGCATAATGACATCAATGTTTTTTTGCACATTGAAAAATAAAAGTGCCGTGTATTGTTTTTCAATTTTCATTAAAACATGTTATGTGTTCAGGCAGCAGTCCTTGAGACCCAGCATTCTAGGTCTAGCGTGATAACATCTTCGACCACATCGTCACTGACCATCAAGTGAGATAGTGGTCAAACGCTAGATCTATACAGTATATAAATAAATTAAAATATATTTATTATTACACTGTTTTTGTAATGTTACTCAATCCAATATCCTTAGTAATTTAACGTGGTACTTATTCGTAGTTATTATAAAATATTCCTAGAGCACGTCCTTTCAGAGTAACATACTGTTGCCCATGGCGTTAAGTAATCTCAGAGATTGCTCCTTTATGTCAAATGTTTGAAAGCTTCTTTTCACGATTTTTAAGGTTGTCTTTTGGATATTGTGATGAACGATATGTTTACTCCGTAAGTAATTACGGTTTTCGTCCTATTATACTGCTGGTTCATCAAATTAGTGAGTAATACTGTAAGTAACCCAAAGAAGTCAAGCGTACACCGAGTACTTGGTTTACCGAGTCTTTTGTTTACTGACGTGTACTATAATGTTGTATTTCCACTTCAAAATACATTTTTAACCGACATCAGAAGAGGAGGAGGTTATATGTTGACTGTATGTTTTTTTTTATGTAAGTTTTTATCAATGTGTATTCGCATATTAATTCTTATTTATTACTTATAAAAAAGACACCTGGTTAAATGAAATTTAGTCTGTTTAATACCGTTAGAGTTTTACGACATGTTCCTATATTGATGTTTACTTAGTATAGTATTTCGTGGTTAGTGGAAAAAACAGAACCATCAAAGTTCTGTTTTTTCATTGTATAATATGTATACCTGAATACTGCTACGCAAATAGGGTTCAAACTTGCAGACTTTAAAGTTTCTTATCATTTGGCTGCCGATTATTTATTTTCCAGTAATCCCAGTCGTCTTAAATCGCTTTTCGAAACATTTCCCGTACTACCCTCCCAAATTATCCATTCCCCCACTACTCCGTGTCACGACCCTACACCTCACTACCCCATTACTATTTATCTTAATTCATTACGCAGTATATAAAGCAGCGTGCACACTTCATAATACCGGGTTGTATTAAACCGGTATAAGCCGAGGCTTACACTTTATGCGGGAGAAGTAAAAACGGATCAGTCAGATACCCGGATAAGAGGTGGTATTAAATAGATTAATTAAAAATATATAGAACAGGTGAGAAATCACATTTGTGGTGTTAAGTTACGATACTTTAAGATAGTTTTAAGACTTTTTTAAGAACAATAAATACCAACATGGTGTCAGTCTGCTTGTGTATATAAATGGTTGACAGTAGCCATTCTAGTACTATAATTATAACTTTACCACATTATGAAGAATTATTGTATGATTTTCGTTCAATATACCACAATGCCTGAAGACATGTGATTGATCAGTATGTGTCATCAGCGATGGCATAAGGAATCGAAACGTGATCTCCAACTATGGGCCTTATGTGCAAGCTGAAATTGGGGATAATCTATATCTGTTTATCATACTGGAATGATCATTGTCTTGATCACCTTGCGATCTACATCACGAGGTGATTGTCTCGGTGTCTGAGACTGCTTCTTGGATCGGTAGTTACGTGGAGGTTTGGATTTATGTCTATTTTATTCTCTCTTAAAACGTAGTAACATCAAGCAAAGTTTTGTCTAATTCAATCCTTTAATCTTATTTTTAATTTAGAAGCAAGAAGGTAATTAGGAAGGTTTCAGGCTAAGGTTATTGATAAAAAAAACTCACATTTAAATTAAAGAATTATCCAAGAGCCAGGACAAACATCCAGGTGCCTCTCGTTTACTGAAGGTTAGCCGTCAGCTCGGCAAACTTTTCACTATCTTGTTCCAAGGAAAAAAGGTCTCCAACGCTGGCAATACTACTCCATTCTTGGATGCTGCGTAGCCACAATTTAATCCATACTCATCACATAAAAGGTTGCTTCAGTCTTGGCACCGGGATCAGACGCCAGTCCACTGATCCACGGTCTGACATCAATATAATCACAACCATTGCATGTCCTTAAAAACGTGTTTTATTTATACATATCGTCAGTTGGTAAAGTATTTTTTTATGAGGCTTGTGATTATTTTACCATTCTCAGTTTTTTTTTGCCTGAAAATTAAATATAATAGATGTTTTTGTTTTCAACTGTAGTGGTCTTAATTTTCAATGTTATTTATGTAACATTTTCACCACTTTTATTTAAGTAATTGTACTACTGAAAATCTGATATGCTGAACAATTAATAAAAGGATAGAAAGTAAATAAGAGAAAGAAAGGATTTGAAAGATGGTGACACCATCGACCTTATTCTTAATACAGTCACTCTACCCTTTTACAACACTAATTTTAATATAGTGAAATACCTGATTGAATTAAACTGAGACCCATTCAAGCAACTGCCCTTCATTTAGAAGCGTATACGTGGTAGTTGTTTCAACAGGTCATATCCGGTTTCGAGCGGCGGGGTTTCGACGGAACCTGGCTTCGACCTTCGGATTTAAAGCCTTAGATTAATATTACATAAATCAGAAACAGCCTATAAATAAAGCTTTCCGCTTGAAGGCTCTAATATTTACACGGATTTCTACGGGAAACATTTGAAATATTACTCAGAAGAAGAAAGATATATGATTGGTGTAATAACACCCGCAAAGGGGGTCGTAAATAAGAATGTGTTTAAGGTTATAGTTTCTTTTTACCCAGGGAACTCATTGGCGATGCAACCGGCCTTGGATAGGCAATGTGATTATGTATAAATATCAGGCGGCATACCTGCTGAAGCCCAGGGTGTTTTACCATCGGAGACAAGTGACAGGGGCCGCGGAGCCGCTCGCGCATTCTCCATAGTCGCCATAGGGCCGTTCGCGTCGTATTGTCGTTATTTTGTGTTGGTTATGTTCTAATGATTCTACTGTGTCAGCTAATAATTTCTAACAGAAAATAATCGCTGGTTTACTATTTGATATAATTGTGTGATGTGTGATATAATTATTGTGCTTTAGATATATAAAAAAGGATGTTAGTTATTACTTACTAACATCCTTTTTTATATATTTAAAGCTAAAGTAGTAAGTTATGTAACTTTTTTTTTTCTTCCTCATAATTACCATTTACTTGGAATCTTTTGCTATCAGAGCTTAAATTCCACGGCCGCTGTGGCTCAATAGTAAAGACTTATAATCCTAGGGCATCAGAATCGACCCAGTCGAATCCCGGCAGGGGCAAATGTTTTTGTGATGAGCATGGCATTGACACATAATATGTACCATTAATAGAAGGTTCTCACCCATATCTGTCTGGATAAATCTAACTTAAATTTTAAGGCAGTATTTAAGTATTAATTATGTAAATGTGTTATTATGATAATAAAAAAATAAAAATGGATGTTGTGGTTTTTGATTTTTGTTGTGATGTCACTCTGTGTGTCCATGCCTCCCGTGACACAAAGAAACCTAGCACAGTGGTGTGAGTGTGCGATGAGAAAAATAAACATTGTTTTAATGCGGCGAATTGAATATTTGCCTACCCGCATTTAGATACACTAGCTAAGAAGAAGGCCTGTGTCTCAATAGTGGGAGTCTAATAAACTTTCTATGTACATAAAGCAAAAAATAAAACTTATTACGAACTGTCATAAATTGATCTTGTTAACTGATAGTTTATTCGTGAAATCAAGTGAACATCTAAGAAATAAATTCACTAATCAAGAACAGACTTTAAAACTTTCTAATCAAAGTTATATCTCAATATTTCGGACAATGCCGTGTTTCCGCATGGTTGCCCCATGTTCTTAAGTCAAAAAAAAAAAAAAAAAAAAAAAAAAAAAAAAAAAAAAAAAAAAATTTATTCGTGCTTTTTTGCGGTTATTTTTGTGTTGTAGTGTGTAGGGAGTGTCCGCCTATCAGGTGGCACTGTTTTTGAGAGGGTTGCCCCAAGGGTACCCCCGTGGGGGGTGTTGGGATGTTTTGTTTGTTTGTCTTGTTCATTTCGTCGTTCGTTTAAAAATTTTTAAGTCGTTTTGTTTGTTTTGTTCGTTGTTTGTGTGTCTTAATCATGCCAAAGCCGTTGAGGGATGCTTCGGGGAAGTTCCTCAAAGCCCCTTCTAAGAGCAACTGCCCGGAGGCCTCTCCCATCGACTCTGTTGATGGGGAGAATGTTGTGTTTTCGGACGTAGATTCCGATGTAGGGATCGCGGCTATGCTGACTCAACGCAAGCGGCCGTCCTCCTCGTTCGTCGTGCCTGGTCATTCAGAATCAGACACGGAGACCGAGGCGACGGCTGGCGCGAAGGTCAGTACTGCCAGGAGGGGCAGAGGAAGGAACGCGAAAGCGGGGCCTTCAAGGGAAGATTTTCTCAAGCCTTCCCCCGTGTGCTCGGATAACGAGCTGGAGAAAGTCCTGATGAGCAGGGCATTTAAGAAAGGGATGTCTGCTAAGACCGTCGACTCTGTGACCGACACCGGAAGTGATTCCGAAGTCGCTTTCAGAGCCGACGACCTAAACGTGCTTAATGCACAAGAGTTGAGGGCGCAAGCGGGCGGGCAGCTCGCTTGTATTTTAGAGGTTGCCAGGAAGTCTGGCAACCTAAAAGGTGAATATGTCGGCCGTCTGAAGAGGTCAGCGTCTCTCTTGAGGGATGTCGTAGACCTCCTCGCGGGTAGGAGCGAGGCCGAAGAAACGCGGCGCCTCAGAGGAGACAACTCCCGACTGCGCCTCGAGATTGAGGCGGCAAAGGCGGAGATTAAAGCGCTCCGTCGCGGCTTCTCGGAAGCCAAGGCGGACGCCGCCGCCGCTGCCGCTACTGCTGCCGCTGCTTCCAGCACAGCGAGAGAGGTGGCCCCTGCCACTGTGGTGGGAGTTGAGCTGGTCGAGGAGCTCAAGCGCTCCCTGGTGTGTACAGTTGGGGAAATTATAAGTGCGCGTTTGGCGGGTATCGAGGACCGCTTGTTGCCTGCCCCGACTGTACGCCCGCCTCTTAGGGCGGATTTGAAAAAGAGGGTGGCCGCTGCGCCGCCTAAAGCGACGCCCGCGCCGCCTAAAGCGACGCCCGCGCCGGCTGCTACTGCCGCTGCTGCGCCTGCGCCGCCCAAAAAAGCAGCGAGGAAAGCACCGAAACAGTCGGCCTCGGTAGCTTCGCGTGCTACCCCATCTACGTCGTCGGCAGTGCTGAATGCACCCACGGTAGCTGCCCCCTCCGCTGCTGTCCCTCAGGCTGATACCTGGGCGACGGTAGTGAGTAGGGGCAAGGGAAAGGGCAAGGGGAAGAAGTCCCCTCCCGCCCCGGCGCCTGTACCAGCAGCGCGTGCCCCCGCTACTACGCCGCAAAAGAAGAAGAAGAGCTCGGCGCTGACGACACCCAAATCGGCGGTGGTCGTCCTCTCCCTGCAGCCTGAGGCGGTGGGCAGGGGAGTGACTTTCAGCGCCGTCATTGAGGCGGCTCAGGAGAAGGTCGATATCCACGAGTTGGGTATCGACCAGCTCCGCTTTAGGCAGACGGCCACAGGAGCCAGGAAGCTTGAGATTCCTGGCTCCGGCAGCGCCGAGAAGGCCGACAGGCTCGCGGAGAAGCTCCGCGAGGCCCTGTCGGAGGTGGCGACCGTCTCCAGGCCCCACAAGTCCGCCGACTTAGACGTCACGGGCCTGGATGACGCGGCCACGAAGGAGAAGGTGGCGGCGGCGATCGCAAAGGCGGGAGGCTGCGACGTCGGCCAAGTTAAGGCCGGCGACATACGTCGTGGCCCTGGCGGCGTCGGCGCCTCTTTGGTGTCCTGCCCTGTAGCAGCCGCGAAGGCGGTGCTACAGAAGGGCAGGCTCCTTATAGGTTGGAGTTCGGTGCGCGTGAAGGCACTTGAAGCGCGCCCGTTGCGCTGCTTCAAGTGCCTCGGGCTCGGACACACACGTCCTCAGTGCCCGGCGTCCGCAGACAGGGGCGACCTGTGCTTCCGCTGTGGAGGCACAGGTCACAAGGCAGCCGCGTGCGCGAAAAATATTCCGCGCTGCGCCATATGCGCAGAGTCGGGGCGGCCGTCAGCGCACGTAATGGGGGGACGCAGCTGCGCCCCCCCTAAGACGAAGGGGAGCTTCAGGACCAATAGCTCCCCGGCCGCGGCACCTAGTACCGCCGCCCCTGCCGTGATTCGCCCAGCGGAGGTGATACAGGAGGTTGTGATGTCCGAATAAATGGATCAAGTCGGACAACACAACCTCCTACAGACGAATTTGAACCACTGCGCCAGGGCCCAGGATCTGCTCATGCAGACCCTGGCGCAGTGGCAGATAGATGTGGCGGTCGCAGCGGAGCCATACTATGTCCCCTCCCATCCATATTGGGCTGGGGACCTAGACGACTCCGTCGCTGTCATAGCGAAGGTGGGTGGTGCCCCCCTCACAGTTGAGGAGAGGGGGGCGGGCTACGTTGTCGTGAAGTGGGGAGAGTATGCGATCGTCGGCGCGTACTTCTCCCCAAACAAGACCGTTGCGGCCCTGGAGGCATACCTGGACCTCCTCGCCGCAGCGGTCGGTCGTCAAGCGCCCCGGCAGGTCCTCCTCATGGGGGACCTCAATGCCAAGGCCCGAGACTGGGGCAACCCACGAACTGACGCTCGTGGTGAGTTAGTCAGGGAGTGGGCTGTCGCCAGCGGACTGACCCTGCTCAACATAGGGTCGGTCCACACGTGCGTGCGGCATAACGGAGGGTCCGTGGTGGACCTCTCGTTCGCCACACCGTATGTCGCAGCACGTGTCCGGGCCTGGAGGGTGGAGTCGGAGGTGGAGACACTCTCGGACCACAAATATATACGGTTCGAGGTGTCCAACTCCAACGGGTTGGATGGAGGGCGTCGGCGCGTCGCACGCGCCGACTTGCCACGCTGGGCGCTCAGCCGCCTCGACCCGCAATTAGCGGAGGAGGCGGCGATAGTCCAAGCGTGGCTCGCAGGGCCCGCGCCCCCGGAAGTTGACGTCGCAGCGAGTCACTTCCGGGATGCGTTAACGGCCGTGTGTGACACGGCCATGCCGCGGGCCCGCTGCCGCACCGCTCGCCGCGCCGTGTACTGGTGGAGCTCCGAGATCGCGGAGCTCCGGGTGCAGTGCACACGCGCGCGGCGGCCCTACCTGCGCAGTAGGAGGCGGCGGCACGGCCGAACGGATGACCAGCTGCCACCGGAATGGTTGGCAGCTGAGCGCCAGCTCTATGACGCCTACCGTGTAGCGACGGAGGCGTTGGAGCTGGCGATAGGCCGTGCCAAGGAAGAGGCGCGGGCAGAGGTCCTGGCGGGCCTCGACAGGGACCCGTGGGGGCGTCCGTACCGGGCTGCGCGCAAAAAGCTCGGCGGCCCGACGCCCCCCGTAGCCGAGTCCCTGGAGCCGGAGGTGCTCGAGCGCGTGCTGGTGGGTTTATTTCCCGACGCGGACCCCCAGCACGCGCCTCCGACGATGGCGCCAGCAGTTGTCGAGGAGCTGGCGCCAGCCTCCATCCCGCCTGTCACAGAGGCGGAGATGGAGGTAGCGGTGAGCCGTCTTCGCAAAAGGACGGCTCCCGGCCCGGACGGAATACCGGGCCGGGTCTTGGCCATTAGCTGCGTCGCTTTGGGTGGAAGGCTTCGGGAGCTGTTCGACGCATGCCTCACGTCCGGACGGTTCCCGAAGCCGTGGAAGGTTGGGAGGGTGTGCCTGTTGCGGAAGGAGGGTCGAGATGCAGACTCTCCTTCCGCATACAGGCCGATTGTGCTGCTGGATGACACGGGAAAGCTGTTGGAGAGGGTGGTTGCTTCCCGTGTCATCCGGCACCTGAGGGGGACTGGGCCCGACTTGTCCGAGGCCCAGTACGGGTTTAGGGCGGGGCGTTCAACGGTGGACGCCCTGCTCTGGCTCAAGGGGTGGACGCAGGAGGCGGTCGCAGAGGGGAACAGGGCGTTGGCAGTGTCTCTCGACATTGCCAACGCCTTTAACAGCCTCCCGCATGGGACCATACAGGAGGCGCTCCGCTATCACGGAGTGCCCCTGTATTTGCGGAAGCTGTTGGCCGACTACCTCCGGGACCGCGAGGTCCTGGTGGTAGGACGCGACGGAGTGAGGCACCGTCGCGTCTCCTGCGGGGTTCCACAGGGGTCCGTCTTAGGACCAATCCTGTGGAACATTGGCTACGACTGGGTGTTGCGTGGCACGCTTCCCGCCAGTGTGCGGGTGGCGTGCTACGCGGACGATACCCTGGTCGTGGCCAAGGGGAGGGACCTCAGGGAGACGGTGCGCTTGGCCACGGTGGGAACATCCCTCGTGGTCGACCGCATCCGTGCCCTGGGGTTACGCGTCGCTCTCCCCAAGACCGAGGCCCTGTTGTTCCACGGGCCTCGGGGGCGACCCCCGCCAGGAACACATGTGGTCCTGGAGGGGGTCGTTGTCCGGGTCGGGACCCAGATGAAATATCTGGGTCTCGTCCTGGACGGGAGGTGGGGTTTCGGGGCCCACTTCGCCAGTCTGGCCCCGAAAGTCGTGGGAGCCGCAGCCGCCCTGGGGCGACTACTGCCGAACGTGGGCGGCCCTAGCGCAACTTGTCGTCGGCTGTACTCCGGAGTAATCCGGAGTATGGCCCTGTACGGGGCACCTGTCTGGGCGGACGCCCTCGGTCGCGACAATAAGGCCCTGCTGCGACGTCCGCAGCGGGTCATCGCGACGAGGGCGATACGCGGTTACCGGACGGTGTCCTGGACAGCCGCATGCGTGCTGGCCGGAGACCCGCCCTGGGAGCTCCAAGCCGAAATCCTCGCCGAGATCTACAATTTTGTAGCGGCGAGGAAGTCGCGCGGGGAGCCCCCAGGGTGGGAGGAGGTGGCGCGCATGCGACGGCAGGCGCAGGCCGCCCTGTTGAGGCGGTGGTCGGAGGACCTGGCACCACCCGTCCCCGGCCAGGGGACGGTGGACGCCATCCGCCCGGTCCTCGGGAGGTGGGTAGGGCGGCGACACGGGTCGCTTTCCTTCAGATTGGTGCAGGTGCTTTCCGGACACGGATGCTTCGGAAGGTACCTGCATCGAATCGCAAGGAGGGAAGCGACCCCGGCTTGCCACGAGTGTGGAGCGCCGGAGGATACGGCGCTTCACACGCTGGAAGCGTGCACCGCGTGGGTCCCACAGCGGTGCACGCTTTCAGCGGTAGTGGGCCAGGATCTCTCGTTGCCGAGCGTGGTACGGGCCATGCTCGAGAGCGACAGATCCTGGCAGGCGGTGGCCTCTTTCTGCGAAATCGTGATTTCGCAGAAGGAGGCCGCGGAGAGGATCAGAGAGGTCGACGCCCTCGCTGATCCTCTCCGACGTCGGCGCACGGGAGGGAGGAGAAGGCGATTTGCAGATCGCCTCCTCGCCCCACCCGTGTAGTAGGGTCATCGGTTGGGTTTATGGGCCCCAACCGACTCAATGGCCCTACGTGCCGGGGAGCGGCTGAAGGTCTGAGCTAAGCCGCTCCGTCTGCCGTTGGTCCGGTTGATGGCACCGGACCTTAAGCCGGGGCGGGATGGAAAGTACTTCCCCATCTCTCCCCGACAGGCTGCGTCTGCTCGCCGGGGTGGTTTAGTCGGTAGGGGCCCGGCTATATTCTATAGTCGGGTTGGTGTGAGACCATTAAACAGACTCCGACAGAAGCCGTCTGTGTCCCATATGACAGGCGGAAGTCCGTAAAGGGATTAACCTCGTTAAAAAAAAAAAAAAAAAAAAAAAGGGGGAGGTAGAGGGGTCAGTTAACTATTGTATATACTGTGGCCAGGGTGTATTTTGCGTTTTAATTTGAACAGGAGGAGTTTATTTAGGCCGTCCGTCGTTTCGCTACAGACGTTTCATTAGGGGTTGTTCACTAAAAGTTTTAGATTTAGATGTATATTTGATATATTTTAGAATGGATTGCAGAAACTATTATATTCTTACGTTACGTTTAGGTGCAAAATGCTATGAAACCCATCACTGCCAGTGTGGTACTGCAGTTGATCAACTCGGTCACCACGGGCTTTCTTGTTCCAGAAGTGCAGGTCGAATTTCCCGCCACGCTAGCATTAACGATATCATCCGTCGGGCTTTTACCAGCGCCAATGTTGCAGCCATTCTTGAACCGAATGGTCTCGTGCGTGACGATGGTAAAAGACCTGACGGCATGAAACTTATTCCTTGGACTTTAGGGCGGCCTTTAGTGTGGGACGCTACATGCGTTGACACTTTGGCGCCGTCACATCTTCCTGAGACACATGTTAGGGCTGGCGCCGCGGTTTATTCGGCGGAGCAATTCAAACGGCGAAAATATTCTAACCTAGGTAGTGGTTACATATTTGAACCGTTTGGGGTCGAGACATTGGGCCCGTGGGGACCTGGAGCTCATCGGATTTTCCAAAATTTATCTGAGCGTTTGATCAATGCGACGCGTGACCAAAATGCTGACACATATTTGGCTCAACGAATCAGCATTGCAATTCAACGTGGCAATGCTGCTAGCAATCTGGGCACGCTGCCAGCCGGTAGCAGGTTAGAACATTTGAGTTATCTATAGGCTACTAATAGCTAGTGGATTGCTCAAATGTTATTGTAGTAGTTGCAGTATTGTAATTAGTTATTAGTGTTTTAATAAATATATATATATAGGGCAAATGCCTTTATTAAAATAAAACACTAATAACTAATTACAATACTGCAACTACTATATATTGCCAGCCATATTGTTAAAAAAACTTGAATAGTCTACAACACATCAACAATCTGTTCACATTTCACAAAAAGTTATTTTAGTTAGGTGATAACAACAGATGGAGATATCGTGTACAGATGTGAACAAAAGTTATATTAAAGTTTTTATACCATTTGGCCCTCACATTAACCCTCAGACAATGATAGTATTATCAATGCCCTCAGACCACCAATTTCATAAATATATATAAATATACGTACATTTCTAATACGTATAGTTGTAATGGAAAGGAATTCATTAAATTATCAAATCAAAGCGATCATTCTTGCCTGCAAATTATGAAATGAGCTTTTCCCTCGTTATTTACGAGTAATTAAAATATGGGATTTTTCAAAAGGAGAGTTAAAAAAGCCTTTTAAATGATTGATAACCTATTTAATTGTAATGCCGCACGTGTTACAGATATCTATAGATGACGGTGATTGCTTACCATCAGGGGGCCCGTCTGCTTGTTCGCCACCTATTATATAAGAAACAGGCCGCTTGTGATTGTTCCTTGTGAAAATTTATGAAGAAACTACAAATGTGGTCCTGCGCAAGTACGTCGAGTGCTGTAAGTTAAGTGCTTAAATCATCCATCGTAGATCGCACCATCACTTAACATTCGATGAGATAGTGGTCAAACGCCTGCTTATTAACGCAGTAGGGGCGCAGCTTATACTCTTATAAATGAAAAATTTGAATGCTTGTTACTCAATCAAATCAGAACGGCTAAACGGATCTAGATAAAACTTGTTACTAAGATAAGTTGTATTGTAAAAGGGGGAGATAGATAGCAGATACATTGTTTTAAAAAAGCTTGTACTTATGGCTCATGAATGTGTTCAAATATCTGAAAATGTAAACGAAGCAAAACACTTTGTAATTAATATATTTACTTTTAGTCTTAGTTAGTCTACGAAATATACACTATTAGTCTTAACTAAATAATCTGTCCCGCATCGTACCTCGAGAAAATGACCCGGCGACACTAGCGGTGTTTCCTCTTTGAATTGCTATGGCCAGTCTTTTCACCAGGTACGACCCAGAACGGGAGTCAAATCTTCTTTATCGTAATCGGTGACCAATCCTCCGCTCGGCTATGTGGGGTGACTTTCGTTCTTCTACAGATCTCCTCATTTCCGATTCGATCGCGTAGAGGAACAAGGCTCATAGTTGATCACGAAAATAGTGAGACCACGTTACACTTCCATAATTCAGTTTCTGAGATCGAATGACCAGAGAGAAAATGGTAGAAATAAGAAATTCTCATTTAAAAGTACAACATAAGATAAAATGAGTGTAGAGAAATAACTATAGTAACACTAACTTTACGCAACAAGACATAAAAGCAAATACACTGCTGTTACCTCAACAAAAATGTCTATACATACCCGCAAAAATCGTCGAAAATGCCTCATACACAGCCCAACATACTGTTATTTCCCCAACGAACCCCAGTATATCCTATTCACGTAATAATATTACCCTGTACCAAGGGCCATAACATCAGCCCACGCCGATACCTACAAATATCAGGGGCTTAACCACCAATATAAATACAAAATACTCTCCGGGCCCTTAAAAGGGTCCAAATATTGAGGTTTTGTACTTACTTTTACTTATTCTGTGAAAAATCTATATTTTTAGTACCAAAGTTTCTGCCTCTCGATTCCAATTTCTTCGACAACGATTTTTTTTTCTTTTTAATAGTTAAGGTGTCGGAACAAGCAAAAGGCTTACAGGATATTAAGTAAGCGGTAACCTCTGCCTATACATATACAATTCGTATAAAAAACGCACTGCACCTGTTACCCTGAGATATGAAGTTGGTAAGTCTCATGTGCCTGTAATATAACCGGAAACAATACCCTGCAAACAGGAACACAGTAATGCGAACACTAATGCGGACGGTAGAAATAGATATGGTGGCAGTACCTACTTCCCCGGGAGAACTCTCATATTGAGTGCTACTACTCTTAAACTGAAACGTTTTGGTAATTAATAATGGGTAAATTAACAAATTAAGAAAAAATTGATAAGTCCCGAATTTTACTTACCGTGTTCCGCTACGTATTAGATAATATATTTAATTAATATATTTGAACTTTTCCTAGAAAATGAAGAGAAGTATTTATATGTTCTGTTTATCCAGAGATTACCCCTACTACCTCACAAAATCTACTCTTTATAATATTAGTATTAATATTTAAACAACGCCCAATCATTAACATTTTACTTCTCCTCCACAAGGGGTTGTTTGGAAGAGATCGCTCTGAACGATAAGACCGCCAATTGTGACATAGTTATATAAATATTATCATATAGTGTTTAAGTTTGTAATTTCGAAATAAGAATAATTATGGTGTTGCAATAAAGAGTTATAGCTATCTATCTATCTAGCCGCCGCCATTGCTTAAAAGGAAGTGACATACTGTGCGATTCCACCGATAATTTTTGCCAAACACTTGCAAAATATGGAACGAGTTTCCTCTCTAGAGTAGTTAAATCTGGAATTCTTCAAAAGGAGGGGTAAAATAACCTGAAAACTGGGGACATCTCAATTCGTTGCTTGTAAGATATAATATTGTCTGTCTTGAGACAATTTACTTCCAGTCCAATGATCCAGTCTAAAAGATGAAAAGAATATTCTAGCTCGTTCCAGGACAAATAGGTATTATGTCATTACAGTATGACACATCTTTGTCGTACGATGTTGAAGAAATTGTACAAATGTATCTTGATATTATGTGGAAATGTTCTCGTTAACTATATGGATAGTGGTTGGGCACACAAAAACCTGACGCCCAACTTATTTTTCATCTCACTGGCTGTCAATCGCTAGTTTTAATCATCGATTTCTGACAGGAAAATTTTATTGTATTCATAAGTGAGTAAAAATATTTTAAAATTAGAGAACACACCTGACATAGCTAATCTCAACTCGCCGACCAATCCAAGAAAAGTAAGCGTGAAATAATCCTTCCCGCCCGCGGAAGTTCCTTGTTAGTTAGGAGTGGTGAACTAGTGTAATGAAAATTATTGTGTTTTACTCATGGGTAAAGTTTCTTAGCATTTTGTGCTTTCATTTTACCCACATGTAAAACAAATATCTAGTTAACTAGTTGTGCCATGCTATTACACCCTTGATTTCCAGTGTTGTCTGACTATTTTTGTGTTTAGACGTATGTATGAGTGGCAGACAATGAGTATAGTATGTACTTTGCTACTTAAATGATTGAGATTCTACAGCAGACTTAAAACTTTTATTAAGCATCTCAAGTGTTTCGCGCTTAAAGTTTAAAAATCCGTTTAAAATTTCGATCTCGACATCTCAAACTCCCAAATAGATTTAACCCAGCCAAATTGTACTTTGTGGGCAACTGGCTTGGCAAACTTTTTGGTGAGACTATCAAATTTAGTAGTAAACAAAAGCTCGGTTGCCAACTTTTATCAGCAATCTAGCAATATACACTATTGACCAAGAATATGAACTGTTAAGTAACAAAAACTTGTTTTATTGTCTTCACCTGTATCTACGAGCATGTAACGGAAACTTAAACGTGATCACCCCTTCAAACTTTTCACACTTGTCAAGGACGAATACAATGCAATATTATTATTATTATTTTTATATATTACCAGCTGGCCTGGCAAACGTCGTTCTACCGGCAAACGGTGTTTGAATCTTGAAAGTGGTAGTAATTTCAAAATACTCATATTTGATTTATTATAGCCCACACTATCTATGTTCCAACATACAGTACTGACAGTATCAGTGATAATACTAATAATAGACTGAATCCATCCTCCCGATTGAAATGTTAGTATGTTTTGATTTCAATCGGTACGCGGACAATTCTAGGATAGAAATGTTGTAGCGTGGAGAGTATTTTGGGCTCGTGAAATTCGATCCGTTGATTGGTTCCTGATCCAAGCAAGTGTTTACCTATCGCAGATTTCTCGTCACAACGGTCGCCGAGTAAACATCTCCTGAGGATAGCTCGTGCAGAGGCGAAACATGTGTCAAAGAGGTGCCGATTATGTAACATTGCATGTGTATTACTGTATACTTGATGCGGGGAGGAGGGCGGTGCACACTGCGTGATAGCCTTAAATAATTATTAAGCTCGCGAAGTTAACACAAAATATTTAACATTTAATAATAAATTGCAGATTTGGTTATCTTAATGATCTTCAAATGTTAAAAGTCGAAGTAGTTCAATATTATAATATATATTATTACTAATTGACCTGGCAAACGTTGTTCTGCCGTATACATTATCGAAATGTCAAATTGACACGATACTTCAGTGAACTATTCGATTATATGCACATATAAAATTATTAAAATCGCGTAAAAAATGGGGGGTGGGTAGGAGGGAAAAAAATACTTTACGACCTATTTTGCAACCTGCCAAATGTACACAAAACATTTCATAAAAATCGGTCAAGCCGTTTCGGAGGAGTTCGGTTACAAACACTGTGACATAATACTGTGACATGTGATAATTTTATATTACTATTTTATGGTACTAGTAGCAACCCGCGGTTTCTACCGCGTGGATTACGGTTTTCCCGCTACCTCAAATATCCCACGGGAACTATACTTTTTCCGGGATGAAAGTAGCCTATGTCTTGATCCAGGGTTTAAACTATCTCCATACCAAATTTCATCGATATCGGTGAAGCCGTTTGAGCGTGAATAAGTAACAAACATACACACATACACGCATACTCATAAACTTTCGCATTTATAATATTAGTATGATGAGATCTTAGAATATAAATGGCGATAGTCTAATTAAGACATAGATTATATTTTGTTTATGAGGAATAAAAACAAAACGATTGCCTCAGATATTAAATGAACATTGTTCCCAACACACATAGTAATCATTCACAGTATCCAGAGATCTCTTAGTTTTATGTGACTCTTGGGATTTCATTAATGTGATAATAGAATCTTAAGTAAGTGGTACTTAACGACCTTCTTCTTTCTTGAAATAAGTGTGTTTTTAATTATTCTAATAGCTTTTTTTACGTATCTCTGAGTAATTAGCATAGAGAATATCTTTGTCAATTTTGACAGAATTCTAAACAATAACTTTCACACTTGTCCTTTAGCTTCATTCATTAAGTTAAAATAGCTTTAAAAATGTTAATACTTCTGGAACATTCTATAACGCTCTGACATCAATTCTTAAAATATAACATTAATTATAATTTACACACACATTTTTCCTCCAATCCTATCCTACTAATATTATAAATGCGAAAGTTTGTGTGTATGTTTGTTACTTCTTCACGCTCAAACGGCTACACCGATTTCGATGAAATTTGGTATGAAAATAGTTTTAGCCCTGGATTGACACATAGGATACTTTTTAAATAATTTTCTCAGAAAAAGTATAGTTCCTAATGTCAATGTTGTGTTTCGTGACAACCCTGTGATTTTGCAGGGCTGTGACACCCCTAAATCTTAACAAGATCAAGAGCGGATAGTTGGAGAAACTTCGCACTCTCACCGATATTGTCACCCGCATTCGTCTTCTCGTGACCATGAGCAACGCAACTTGGTCAAAACTTAATCAACTTATCAACAATAAATTTAATCGAGGTAAATACATTTTCGAATATTTTTCATGCATGATTGAGTCCCAGTCGATTGACTAACAATGTTATTATGCGGTTCAAGAACTAGATTAAACGACCTTAACTTCTTATACTCGAAACATTTTCACAAGGATATATAAATACTTAAGCGTTTTTATTAAAAAATATTAAAATTTATTAAAAAAATATTAAAGATGCATCACCATCAATCCCAGAATGGTCTCATAGAAATTTCATGAATTTCTATGAGACCATTCTGGGATTGATGGTGATGCATCTTTAATATTTTTTTCAAATCGGTTCATATTATGACGAAGTTATAACCTAACCTATCAGAGTAACGTTCTCAACACCTACTTACTTCAAACTGATAAGAAATAATGGCAATGCTGACGTCACTTTTCCCACTGGTAGTGATTTAATAGATTAGTTTAATGTTGTTATTTGAGTTGTAGTTGTGTTTTTTTTTTAATTTTACTAAAGTCCATCAATAAGAAAAACTCACTATTATTTTGTTGATTATTTTCCGAGACTATTATGAAATAATGTGTAAAACCCGATTCTCTGTTTATTGAATTATGTGGTATATACATAAAAATATGACTACAAAAGGAGAACCCCCTCTAAAAAAAATGATTTAAATTAGCATACTAACTCCGATTTCTTAAAATATCCTTAGTTTAAGAAATCCTTATCTTCGCCTAAACTCGATGTAACCTAGAATTAACTCTGTCATAATGTGCTCTAATAAATTATTTATTTCTTTATTTATCCTTCTTAATATTATAAATGCGTAAGTTTGTGACTATGGGTGTGTGGATGTATGTTTGTTACTCTTTCCGGCCTAAACGGCTTGATGGATTTGGATGAAATGTAGTATGGAGATAGGCTTATACCCTGGATTCACACATAGGCTTATTTTCATCATCACCCTTATTTATCACCACGCGGGTAAAACGGATTTGCATGAAATTTGGTATGTAGATACTTCAGGTCCGGAAAAACACATAACACTCTAATCCCACCTCCTTTTTTAAGTCGGTTAAAAAGTGTGAAATAACTTGTCGAAGTTGGTACTATCAAAATATTGTATTTTGATAATAGTTAATTTTAAACTATCGTGATACCGACTTCAACAAGTTATTTCACACTTTTGAGTGTTGAAGTCGGTTTAATTTTTCGGTATTTTTTTTAATCATCACCATCATCATCGTCACGCGGGTGAAACCGCGGGGCGTAGCTAGTTTATAATAAGAGATCTCATTCCTTTGATCACAAAGGCGTTATATATAATAAAAAATGTATACCTACTACCAAAACTTCACGGATATTAAATTGTATAAGGATGACCTTATTCATTTTAAAAACTGTGTAATTTCATAATTTCTTATCCGGAGCGTCACAGCACCGGTTCAGTTATATTTTTAAACCGAGTATACCCGGACTGCGGATCGATTGTGCCCGGGTCCGGGCATGTTTTAATTGTCATTACGTCGCCTTCCCCGGATTTCAAAGGAAACATGATTAAAAATCCTCATTTACACTGCTGAACCCGGTTGTACTTAGTCATTGCAATTAAATGTGCTTAACAAAAAATAATGATTTAATAACTTTGTTCGAAAACTACAAACCGACTAGACAAATAGATTTATAAAATGTAGAGTAACCTATTTAAACTGTTTGAATAAATTATTTTCAAGACAAGCCTAAAAAGTTACTATTTCGATTAAAAAAATTACCAGCGTCCGTTAGTCAGTCTAGTGTTACATCGCTTCAAAATGTTAATTGATTTATTATTAGTTAGCGGTTCTATTTAATACGGTGTTGATAAAAAGTCAGTTGTGGATTTACTGTGAGGCTGAGTAGATTGAGGCCTAGGGCGACAGATTTATGGGAATTTGACCGAAATTTTAAATGACTTCAAAAAAGGAGTTTGATAATAGTTACTTTCGAACTATCATGGTACAGACTTCAACAAGTTATTTTACACTTTTGAGTGTTGAAGTCGGTTCTAATTTTCGACAAATTTTTATTTGTCGTACTAACATAAATAATTACGTACGCAGATGTAGTTTATATTCAAGGTTCATTTGCAAAATTAAATCAACGTGTATTATGTGTCACTATTTAAATATATTTGTACTACATACATATTTGCATAATTGTGTTTGGATTGCGGCGTTGGAATGAATGACACATTATCGTCTGAGTTGACAGCAGGGGCGCGGCGGGAAGCAAAGCAGAAATCTGTGTATCCATAGCGTATCCCCATGTGAAAGCATTGAGTATAAGAGCCAGGAGCCAGCAGAAATAGATACAGAGCGGTAATAAAAATAAGCCCGTCTCAAGTTCAAAAACAAAAGAAGACTGGCCTCGGATAATTGTGTTCTGCAGTTTTTAATACGTTACCTATTTATATCTCGCGAATATGGATCTAAAGCTATTAAAATTAGACATGAGAAGAAGTTTCAAATTAAGTTACCAAAATCAGTCCACCCAGAAAAAAGATCTTACACAGAATAATTATAACAGCTTTACTTTGTTCATTTAATTTAATTTTAGTTTTTTAAATTATAATAAATAAAAATACGCAAGATTTTATTCATAATACATCTCGTATATCTTTCACCAATTTTTTTGTAATACCTTTCACCTTTCCTAAATATACAATATGTATATTGTGTAGCAAGGTTCATCGGTTGTTTAATTTGTATGCTATTTAATATAACACATATTCAGAACAGTGTTGTCTCACAGCGAGGTAATATGGCAATAATGTACCTATTGTTAATTAAATTTTGATAAATCACAGTTTAATCAAGTTTAAATATTTGATCTGATTACGGGTGTCAGTGGAATGGTTTGGATTTAATTAAACTCTGTTTTGGATTGGATCCACTGCTTTGGTTTGCTCAATATTGTTCATTGTTTGTGTTGTGCAGGGTACCAAGTAAGGCCGGATTGATTTAATTGAATATTTTAGAACATGACTTTAGAAGGAAAGATACATATTTACCAATGGAAGTGGGATTAAAACATTCATTATTATAAATTATAATTTCTTTTTGAACTATTAATTAATTCTAAAAGAATTTACAATATTTTGATTTCATACTTAACATTTTCCTATAATAGGGTAATTACTTCAACTTAAGAATATGAATATTAATTTAGAAGCCATGATTTATGTGAAACTGATGGACGCTGGTTTGATCCCCACCAACTGCCTGAGTTTCCGGTGAAGGTAACATCATTGTCAAGTTCCCAGCATGGTGGTAGGGTATTTTCGAGTTTGGCTATCTACCACCTTCAAATTTAAAAAACTCTCACCAAAGCACGTTGTGTGATCAGGCAGCAGTCCTTAATAGCCAGTAAGCATATACTGGCGTGATAACATTTTCGACCACATCGTCACTGAACGTCAAGTGCGATATTGGTCAAACGATATATCTTAACAGTAAAAAAAATATCTTATTATTATGGATAAGCGTATATTAGAAGTTTCAAACGTATCAAATAACGCTTCTTGATGCAAATCAGCGCTGTTGTCTGAGGTCTATAGCACATTCATATGTGCTGGTACACGCCCAAGGGCCCGTGGGCCTTACTCTCTGAGGCCAGTGGCTACACTCACCATGTGCGCTGAAGCACAGAAGCACTCTTCTAAAAATACCACAGAAATTGCCCACCCGAGGTATGATCGAGGAGTTAGATACTTAAAGCAGTTGACAAGTTAAGATGGAACTCAATATACTAATTTTCAGTCACTTGTATACAATCAGCTTTAAGACGTTTAATTTCTAAATTTAACGTGTTCCCTCATGTAAAACCAATTAATCAAAATGGGGTGGAACCCTTCAACATGCAAATTCAAATTATGGGTATATAGGCTTCTCCGAGGTCTCCAACTTATGTATAGAACTAGCTATATAGATGTACAAAGGGTAAGTTGCAGCTATCTATGCCTTGCTGCTTGTTAGTGATTGTTTTATCATACACTAGAAACACTTTTAATACTACAGGTATTTATTGATAGATAGTTGAATAGATTACAAAATTTCATCAAAATCGGTCAAGCGGTTTTTGAGTTACACTCCAATACTCTCCACTCCAAACTGATAAGTGTTACGTCTATCTGGATGACATTCTTAGTTAGTTAGTTAATTTTAATTAATGGCAAAAGCTAAAGAACATCATTGCCAGTGTCACGTCAAGAGGCAAAATAGATTATACTGAAGGAGGTAATTTTGAATTTGGGTAGTCTGAAACAAAGAAAAATATCTCACCTACAATAATGATGGACCAACTTACACTAAATAAAATATGGAGAACATACTTAATTTATTATGTGTATATATAACATTCTTAGTTCCTTAGTCTGGTCAGTGATCCATAGCAACACACGACGTTATTTTGACTGCCCTAAATAAAAAAAATCAATTATTTCAAAATGTGCATTCTCATAAGTTTAAAAGAAAATGTTACCTAAATATTGAATAATACATCCTTAAAGATATAAAAAAAGCTGTTTATAGTAAAGCTAGACTTAGTTATTGATTTAGAGAAGACAAAGAAGTCTTTTCTATGACAATAAAGTAGAGGCCTATGTCCAGCAGAGGACGTCCTATGGCTGAGATGATGATGATGATGACAATAAATCTCTGACATGGTTCTAAGTTCGGAACCTGTGGTAGAAAATATTAATACAATAATGATGACAATAAATCTCTGACATGGTTCTAGGCTCGGAACCCGTGGTAGAAATATAATCTATGGTAAACATAGATTTCAGGATTCTGTATGTGAGTACGTTCATTTTTATACAAACTTTCAGTATAGATAACGTGAAATTTATAATTAATATAATCTTAATTCATCATAATTCGTAATCACATTCATATTTCATATTAAAATGTACATTTAAAAGAAGGTTCGTGTGTGTGTGTGTGTGTCAGTATCAGTCCAGCAGTGGTCATCCTACGATGGAGATGATGATGATGATTCTTTATTATATCACACACACTTAAATTAGAGAATGAGACAATGGTTGGCCTTATCGCTGAAAGCTATTTCTACTAGGCCATGCATAATTTATATGAAAAGGGGAAAGGATACATTGTAGGAAATAGAGGTTTTCGGGTCTAGTGTTTCTCATGAAATAAATGTTATATACATTAGTCATTTCAGTGTTCATGATTCAGTATTAGATACCCGAATGACCGAACTTTGCGCTAATTTATCCCAGTTAAGAAATCTTCATAGATAAACTTGACAAGCAAGCAATTTTATACAAGTACAAACTCCATACGAATCTTTAAAGGGATTTCCGAGATACTTTCCAGTTAAATATATAAAGCTTTTGCATAATAGAAAATGTCTCATTTATGTTTTAAGATTCACGTTCTATTAAGAATGCGTAACATATGTGTAAACTTATGAATAATATGTTAATCCCATGTTATTTATCTTTATGGATTTTAAAATTAGGAATTTATAGATTTTGTATTAATCATCTTTTTCCATTATGTAGTAAAATCATTAATTGTTGGAAATACCTTAAAAATGATGATAGGATTCAACTAGAATATCCAAACACTGACAGATAACATGAAGTTCCTAATACTTACTTATTCGTATTTTATTAAGGTTTAGACGCTTGATTGATTAAATGGGTGAACCGATTTTGATGAATTCAAAGAAGAGTAACACACATAGAATTCAAAGAAAGTAGAAAATTGCATATTACAATTATTTTATAACTAAAATTCTACTTTCTTTTTATTATGGTGATATATAAATAAACCTAGATAAGTTATAAAAAATCATAGTTTTTTTTTGTTTTCAAACGTGTGATATAATATTATATTTCATTCAAATTAATTGTTACCTTTTAGGGTCCATTTCGCAATCATTTTCAAAAATATCCTTAATTTTACACAGAAATCATAATACGAACAGGGAATATGTGTGTATAGTTCACTAAATTTTAGAAAATTGTTGAGACTGGATCACCCTAAGCATACCATTGGCTAAATGAATGATACGTGCAAAACCTGACAAATGTGAACTAGCAATTTTTTTTCTGCTAGAGAAATAATTTTGAATAAAAAATTAATTATTTTTTAAAAAATATTCCCTTAAGTATTTTATAGTATAAAAACATCTTAAAAATGTTTCAAATAAATATTTATTATTTTACATCACGATTTGTAATTATGTGACTTAAATGAATTAGGAATTTTATTGAAATTCAAAAAGAAGTAGAAATAGAGGTAGAGGTTTGAATGAGATGACCTACTGATGCGCTACTATCCATTTAAAAACACAAAACAAAATAATCGTATAATTTAATTTAATATACACATATTAACTCACCTGTATTCATACACATCACACACAACACATATGTACATAAAATCAATCACATTTCGTTCATAACTCACACTACTACAATGTTAGGACCGACCTGTGTACGCGCGCTTTTCCCGAAACCGGTGAACCGGTATATTCCGGTATAGATATGCGGCTTCCACGCCTATCGGATGGTGACTGAGTATCTCGTATCTTGGACGCTACGGTATTCAGACTAAGTCTTTGCGCATGCGTGCTGATTACACCGTCAGGTGTTGGAACTACTTGGTCCTTGAAAGTCCTTGCTGTTATCAATATGAGGAAAACTTTTTGTATATGTTTTTATGCTAATGCTCTATGCTCTAACATATAGTTATATGATAGAGTAGACTTTCGGGTCTCTTGGCACACATTTTAAGTATCAGTATTTTGAATAACGTTGACTACGTTTATTTATCCGATAAGACCGATTAAGTCGAAGTATAGCTAAGATAAAATATGTTACATAAAGAGAACGTTACGGAGCCATCACTTTATTATGATCAATATGCTAAGCAAGAATGTGATCACTATATCACCTAATGTGGTCTATGATAGATCACTCAGCCGACAAAAAATTAAATTACGTGTGACTTGAAGACACCCAAAGGAGTTTATGGGACAGTTCTGGGCAATGAATTTCGTTTTCACTAGCATATATCTAAGTAACACGTAATGAAGCGATTAGCTTATTTAATTTACAGCTAAACGCTTTATTTTATAATGCACCATTTCCATATTACCCAAGGTAGTGGATTATTTACCTTAATATTATTTATATAAAAAAGGTAACGTTGTGGGTTTGTGACTTTGTGTGGACAACTACACTAGGTACTGTACTGTAAACCTTTGCATGTACTGAACCGATTTTGTTTTTTTTTTACCAATAGAAGACCACGTTATTTGTGAGTGTTATCCGCTCATCATCATCATCACCACCGTTTTTTATCGCCGAGACGGTAAAACAGTTAGGCGCAGCTAGTGTTCAATACTCCTCTCTCTGAGAGGAAGGTCCCCGTCCCACCAGTGGGAACGTTGGCCGTTTATGCTCGAGTGTTGTCACGCTAAGCCCCGACAACGATTGGAATAACAACACGGCGCACGCAACCCCATGTATGTCCTTATTGTTTGGGCACTCACGATCGAACATATCCGCAAAATGATTTATCGGTGACCATTGATTTCATACTCCCGTCTTATCAATTCTCTGTCGTTATTGGAGAGAGTAGGCCGACGACCACTTCTTCTGTGAATTAACAAACTTCCTTCCTCTCTTTCACGATGAATCAAAACCGGACACTACGTCTCGATATATTTAAATTCCTCGATATCGCACTAATACTGCATCCCTCTTTGGGCAATTATTTGATTATTGACCCTTTCAGAAACTGTCACCTGGCTAATGCTCGTAGTTCCTCTACAAACTTACACGTACCGTTTGTGGGCGACATAATCTTTACCAATTTTCAGTTTTAAGTATTAAGTCCAAAATGTCTCAAAACAACATCACTCTTATATTTTATTTCACATTGTGTTTTTATCTCACAGTATACCATTATTTAATAATATATAAAATAAACATTTAATTGTTTTATTGTATAAGTTTAGATGTTAATGAGTAAAATCCTTTTGTAGATGCCTCATTGGCTATTTTCTTCATCTTAAACGTTTATAGAGATAGATTCAGGCTTTAATTAGCCGCAATATGAAGACGATACAAATTACAATATTTTATTTAGGTTTAAATCATTGTAATCCACGTGCCATCCATCTAATATATGCCAAGGGTGCTCTGTCTCTCGCGCAAAGCGCATTTAGAAAGTATACAGGATATTATAATACAATCATGCAGCTTACTCAATCGGAACCTTTCCAATGCGAGTTTTTAACCGACTTCAAAAAGGAGGTTACTCAATTCGACCGTATATATGTTTTTTTATTTTTTTTATGTGTGTTCGCGGATAACTTCGTCGTTTATGAACCGATTTTAATGATTCTTTTTTTGTTAGATAGAATATACTTCCGTGGTGGTCCCGCGGTTTTTAAGTTATACTTCAATAACTGAAAAGTGCTACGCGTATCTTGATGATATTATTGTCGCGGTTGAAGACATCGCAGAACACACAATGACAATAAATTGATCCCGTGAGTAGAAAAGGTCACTGAAAAGAGTGAAAAAAAATTTTTTTTTTTTAAATGCAACCGACTTCAACACTCAAAAGTGTGAAATAACTTGTCGAAGTCGGTACCATGAGCACAATATTGTGATGATAGTTACTTTTGTGTGAACTATCACGGTACCGACTTCGACAAGTTATTTCACACTTTTGAGTGTTGAAGTCGGTTGCATATTTTTAAAAAAAATTTTGCATTTTGCCTCTGTACGAGCCATCTTGATGTTGACTCGGCGGACGTCAGAATGACAGTGAGAGTGTTTTACACTTATACACGGTGAGTTGAGTATTCATTCAGTTTTCATTCCTCTATGAGTGCGCAGTCGATGTCTTGTATCGTTGCCAGCGCCAATTTGCTAAATCAGTTTGCAACTTTTTGGTTCGTTTCGTAGCTACGTGATCCGCGTTTTAAGACTTGAATAGGACCGAATCAACACTATTGATCTAAAGTTTTGTTCGCTTGATTAAAATTATTATTAACTAGTTGATACTCGGCGCATTGTTCTCGAAAAAGAAATTTAAAGCAAACATTTAATGTTTTGGAAGAAGGAAAAGAATTGCTGCTTGTGAGACGTGTACGAGTGAGTTACAGTAACTCAAAAAAGAAAGAAGTTATTCGTGTTACAGGCACGAGTAAGCTATTCCATGACGCCAAGACAACTATTGAGTTCGTTGCGCAAGGAGACCAGCGAAGCTCCTCGAATCTGATTTGTACTCATTTGTAGACAAATTTATGAATTATTGGACGAAGATGAGTTTGTTTTTAGAGTCCGTAAGGCCCATATCTAGGTGTCACTGTAATTCTTAATAATAACTATCATTATACTCTGATAGTTTTGCAGAAAAGTTAACCTCCAAAAACACTTTCCACTAAATCCAATACGAAAACGCTGTAAAAATTTGACGACCCAATGAAAACAACTATCACTTTATTACCGTCAATGGGGTGGAGTGGAAATAAAGAAATCACCGCATTTCAAAATAAATGGAGAACTCGTAAAACTTTCTTATCGTAACGTTTTGAGGAAATGTTCAGTGATACTTCGAAATTGGTAGTAATAGTTGGCTCCAATTTAGAACCAAAAAGATTTAGAGGTACTATTTATTAAGCCTAAGCATTCATCATCATTATCTTCTCGGCCATAGGTAGTCCACTGCTGGACATATACCTCCCCCATTGATTTCCACAAAGACCGGATAGAAGCGGCCTGCGTCCAGCATTTACCTGGCATCTTAGTCCAGTCGTCTGTCCACCTTGTACGTCTTATCGTATAAATGTTTTCAATTAAACAGGTAGCAAATAAGCAGTGGATACGTCTGATGGTAAGTGATCACCGTCGCCTATTGATATCTGTAATGTCTATTAATATATATTCATAAATAATACATTTATTGACATTTAAAGCTACTGCACGTTGTTTAACCCTGTTGAGTCTTTGTTGTGTATGTTGAATAAGTTTACATAATTAAATTAAGACTGTGCTAAGTACGTAAATGTTCCTACAACCCCATCCATAGATGAAATATCATGGCGGCAGCACCGTGTAATAGCATTGTTTTTTTTCCTTTCCCGGAAATTGAACCAACGACTTTTACTTATTCTGTGTGACAACCCCTGGTGCAAAGCGACTCAATTTATCTGTTTGGTGTTAAATAGTTACAGTTACATTCAATAATATCAAAAAAGAGTAATAGCTGCTCGATCGCGGACTGCATAAATTAGGTCCATGCACCTAATTCGCTTTCATCACAATCGGGCTGGCAGAGTTATGTAGGACGTATAGTTCTCAGTAATTATTTTTAAAATTAGGCAGAAATAATGCCTTCTTGTACTTTCACAAAACGCACACCATAACTCGTGTAAAACTGATTACTGGGAGTGCGTTTGCCTTTACTTATCTCTAAACCGGTTTTTAGTTACGTGGTAGAGCGTTTCTTAATTAATCATATGATTGGCTACGTCGCACCAATATTTTTATTACATACATCAAATTAACGTGAAATTACTATGAACGTTTAGCGCCAAAATCCATTTGCTGATCGCGCATGCGTGTTGCGACGCGTCCACAGATTATAATATAGAAAAACAGCATTGCAACCTCCTTGGTCCAGCTGAAGCTGTATCTTAATGGTATAAAAGTTACACTATGATACAGTTGTCCGTAGAGAACTTTTAAATTTTTTTTTCAATATATTGTCTATAAAGACAGTCATTTTAATTTTGTTTTTGATTTATAATCTTTATGTATCAGTATGAGATCAGATAAAAAACTTTACCCGTGATTGAATCACAACAATTTTCACCATTGTAGCACTAACGAGAAACTTGCAAGGCGCGTCGCAGGAAGGATACTTTCACAGAATTCTTTCTTACTTTCCACCAGCTTCTTTTAAGAAGAAAGAAAGAACGAAGTAGTAGTACTCTGATTTGATTGTTCGGGGAGTTAAATTTAGGTTTGTTAGGTGCGTTCTCGAAATTGAAATCTCGTTCTTGAAATCTTTTAAACTTGTTAATAAAATGGAGCTTTCCTGTCAGAAAATGGATGAGTCAAGCTAGGGATTGACAGCTAGTGTGGTGAAAACATGTTGTAGATTTAGCAATATGTTTAATTTTTCTCTATTTTATTGTCATCCACACATTTTTAGTCACGACCTCAGGGTGTTGACTGAAAATCAGCGCTGTAGGTCTCGAACAGTATTCTGCTGAGTACACGACAGCAAAGTTACTTATAATTAATTACATTTTTGTACAACATTTTGATTTGTTTGTATTCATTAGTAATATAAGTATATATGCCGTGGTGGTACCGGCCTAGAATAGTACTCCCCTATCTCTTCCCGTGGGTGCCGTCAGAGTCGGCTAAGGGATCGCGTACCAGAAGGTGGGCAACAGCGCCTTCTGAGGATAGGAAATAACACTGGGCTCGCCAACCTGCCTGCCAAGCGTGGTGAGTATTGGCAAATCCTCCCTATATGGGGAGGCATATCAGCAGTGGACGTCCTATGGCTGCGATGTGATAAGTAAATATTAGTTTTTCTTTTTGCTTGTTGTTATGTAATCCGAATAATGTTTTATAATTTTTTTTTATTCTACATCTTTTTTCTTAACGTGGAGTGAATAAAAAGCCAAAATTAATTATAGCGTAACATTCTTTTGACCAATTTCGTAAAAAAAGAGAAATAATAACGTGTTAACGTCGTTAATAATATATTTACTACTTTAATTTTACATACGGCGGTGTAAAGATTAACATGGTAAACAAACATTTAGAATCCAATGATAAAACTTTAGACTTGGTGCTCCTCGCGCTTGGTTGAAATGTGAAGAGCTCATTCACCTCATGCATAAAAAGATGCAATCCGACAACGGTCGGAGTCGTGTGCGGTGATATATGCAGTTTGCTTTTAATTTGGTTGCTGATTTTTCTAATTGAATTAGGCATGTATTGTGTTATTCATTTTTATTTGAGGTTTTCATTTATGAATATAGTGACTAAACTTATGGGCGAAATAAAACGGCTAATTTGGCATTTGAACCACGACTGCAAATACCGTTCTGTCTCTTTGCCATCTAAGCTATAGTAGCAACTAGTGTTTTGTGTAGCAACCAACCACTTTTCTACTTGGTTACCACAGCTAAGTTGTGTGATAGCATCCACAAAGATCCCGTAACGTATATTACAGTACTAATAATACTTAAAGAATATTTCCTTGGAGTATATTTCTTTTAAAAATACACATCAGCACCATATTGTGTTCTACAAAAACCTACTTAACTCAACACGGCATAACGGCGTATAACGAAAAATCGCATTTGTACCACATAATAACGCCGTTGCGGCGCGCGTTGGCAACCGTTGGGAATTACAGGTGTTTGAGAAGGAAAAACAGCACTGTTTGCAGAAAATCTTTTGTGTCTGTATTTTGATAAAATAATATTTTTGTCAATAATAACTGGCTTTAAACCGCGGCTTTCCCTGCGTGGATATTCAAGCGAAGCGAAGGTGTCAGTGGTAGATTGTGTAAATCGGTTTTTCTGTGTATGTGAGTTTCATTGTAGATTTATTTACTTGTTTTTTACATATCTATAAAATTACTTTACTTTATAAATGACCCTATTGATAGATCTTAGTCAAATACGGCAAAATGTGTTATCGATAGCTAACAGTAATTTGAAGTTAGGATGTGTTGCTTATCTGCTTGGGGAATCGCGATCGAATCAGAAACGAGGAGATCGCTAGAAGAACGTCACCGTCATCGCCTAGCAAGCACCCCGATTGGCATGTTGAACTGGCAGTGGGCAGGACACATAGCTCGCAGAACTGATTGCCATCGGGGTCGAAGGTTTTTGGATAGAGACCACGGACTGGCACGTGCAGTATAGGACGGCCACCGATAAGGTGGACAAAGACCTGACTAAGATCGGAAACACTTCAACACTTCGACTTAGATCTGCCACTAAGATCTAAGGCAAAGGCTGGATAGGGTCCGGTCAATGTGGAAATCAATTGGGGACGCCTATGTCCTGCAGTGGACGTCCTAAGGATTAGTATGTTTGAAACTAAAACCCCTAAGTGGGGATTAAAATTTCTAAAGTGGCATGACTATCAAAAGATGAATTGTATCAAAGGGATGACATATTTTTATTTTATATATAAATTTATTTTATTATTTATCTGAAACGTGTGAAAATCAGTACGTTTCATAAAAAGGTAAGAGCTCTGCCAGAAAGAGACGGATACTGGACATATTATAGTTCGTGTAATGGTTGAATATAACGTCACAAGCTACTTTAAATAACAGTGCATAAGAAATTTAAAAAAATATTGTATACCAACAAATATATATATTTTTTGATGGATTTTTGCTGTAAAAATTATAATGATCAACAGATAAATATAATGTACACCAAAAAAATAAACGCCAAAACTTGTGTAAAGTGCAAGATGAGTAATTTTTGCTGGCCGTTATACAATAAATTGTTGTTCTAATTTTGGTACTCGCTTACTGTTTTTGGTGCTCAAAAGTATTTTTTTGGTGCTATATTTTACAATATATTTGATGATCAATTAAACATAAACCATTTTTCAGTCAGATTATTTTTATCGCAATATAAGAAACCACCGTAATCAGAGAGGCTGATGATATACTGTTTATAACAGACCTATAGTGGCACACTTTCTACGCTTATTTTTGGCCATTTAATTTATTCAGTTCATACACGAATACCAATATAATAGTGAATATAATCTATGTACCTAATAGATATGCTGAATTATAGGTAGGCTTGCGTGAGACCGTGTCAATTGTTTCACTTACTAGAAACGCAAGCCTATATTTGTTTTACATTTGTAGTTCTAAGGCTCACCTCTCGAAAGATAGTTTCAAAGATTCACTTCTTATCGATACCCGGTAACAAGTCCGAGTGTAGGTAGTACATCTTCTCCATCGCAGTTATCTCTATCGTCAAAGACTTTAAAAGGAACGAATGAAGCTGACTGTGTCACACTCAAGTCTACCTTTGACTCTGTGACTTAAATTGAATAGAATAGAATATAGGTAATGCTTTTTTGCTTTAAATGTAGGTCACATTATATTTCGATACATTTTAACATACTACTTACAATGTATATTTCGTAGCATTACGATGTAAAAATTTTACGTTACAGCCATAATAATAATGCATGTGGCAGAACCAATTAATTTTCATTTAAAACATTAAATTAATTTAACAATAATAAAATTAACAATGTAAATATTTATGAACGTCAAACATACAAACGTTTCTTTTTGATATTAGGTATATAATTTAAACGTAAATACAATGACATAAAGCTTCCCACAGAAACGATTTTGTTTTATATCCTGTACTGAATAAACATTTTCCCAAGAGCCATATCTACCTTTAATTTCCTGCAGAATCTAGTCAACGGCAAGTCTCGTATTCCTTTAGGTATGGAACAATACAGCAATCCGCACATGGCGTGGCAAATTTTTAGGTAAATGTATTCTTGGAGCACTTGGCAAAACTTGTATCTATAGCTTTGGTAGTTCTAGTGAATAATACATCTCGGGCTATTGTTAATATTCTTGATGTAACTTAAAAAACTTGAATGCTTCAGAATAATGCGCAACATGGCAGCGTCAATACATAAAATTCTTTGAAAAATGACTTGCAATATTTCAAGATATTCGAAATATGAGAGTCGACGTCCAGGCTGGAGGTAAATTCATGATCCATCATCCATTCATGATCTCTGCGTTACAATTCGCATGTCGAATTAGATAACACTACCCGCACCACAACGGTGGGGGTCTGCAGTGCTTGCCGCGATCTGGCATCATGGAATTACATAATGATGGGCATATGAAATGCCCGAAACCGATCAACTATTAACGCGAATAAAACCGGACTAAGTATATATTACTTTATCTAATCTCATACTGATATATAGAGATCAAAAATAAAAAACAGAACTTTTAATGACAGTACTTATAGACAATACAGGGTGATTTGAAAAACATCCTGTATATCCAGCTCATCTATGACAACTGTATTGAAATGTTACTTTTTTACCATTATGATACAGCTTCAGCTGGACCAAAGAGGTTGCAATGCAGTATACAGTTGCATAATTTGATTCCACCATCCCCATTCCATCTTAGGACGACCAGACGGACGACAATGCGACATCCATACATGGTGGACGTTCCAACTTGTCGCACGAAGCGTTTTGCTTCCACATTCTTAGTGCGTACAGCTAACGAATGGAACTCATTGCCTAACTCTGTATTTCCGAAAAAATACGACCTGGGTATCTTCAAGTCACGAGTGAATAGGTATCTTCTAGGCAGGCGTGCTCCATCGTAGACCGCATCATCACTTAACATCAGGTGAGATAGTGGTCAAACGCCTGCCTATTCCCAATAAAAAAAAAAAAAAAACTATCTTATAATATCTATTTTATGAGATTAGATAATGTGTGCATGAAAATGCTCATAAGTTGGTCTTAAAATACTCGTGTAATGCTATAAATAAACTCGGCTACGGCTCGTTTTCTTTAACTTACACTCGTGTTTTAAGAACCCTTATTAAGATACATTTTCATAAACTACCTACTTAAATTAAACTATAAGCAAAAGTGATTTCCTTCCTATTTCAAATCTATTGAGAGTATCCGCCGTGCACCAAGAGGAAGAAAAACTGATACGATTCTGAAGTTGGTAAATATTGGCACCTGATCAATAATAACTCCACAGACAAGTTCTACATGCGGGTATTGTACACAGGTCTCCAAATTGTCTGACGGTTTGTTTGTCCGTTTTCATTTGAACTAGTGTTCGATTCTACGTAGCGCTGTAGGCTGTAAGTTTGCTTTACATTCTGTGGGTATTTGCTGAAAATGTATTGACCTGTACATTTTCGCAAATCTTATGATAGGATTTTATCTGACTATTTTTTAACTTTTATTTTTTTCTTTTTTAACAAAGTATATGCATTTTTGTATGTTTTTCTATGACGAAACAGGTATCTAAATCGCTAATCGCAAATCTTATAAGTAATTTTACTTAGCTTTCCTTATCGTCTTCAGTTTAGGTCTATAAGCAATAAACATACTACTGTTTGGATTCAGAAGGTCTGGCATGGCGATGGTACACATTATGACGGTTATAGCGCTTCTAAAAGAATATTACCTCGGTGGTGGTCTCAATAGTACTAATTGGTCTATCGTAATCTGATTTGGTTCACTAGATCAAGGTAGAATTCAATCAGATTTAACCAAATTGAGTATCTACTAGTTTCAGTTAGATTAGACAAGAGCATCATACCTTCATATCTACCACAGAAATCCGTTTAAGATCAAGTAAATTGATATACTGATATGACATAATTCCGTAGACAAATACTACGTAATCAGATAATAAACTTAAAAATATTTAAATTTATAGGAGCAGGTGTAATCTTTTCAGAATGTCCTAATTGAATAAATGGTAGTGAAGCTCTTTAAGTGAGAATTTACAAAAAAGGACACTAATTTACTGACTTAATAACATACATTCTTCTAGGTGACTATTGTAACTATCAGTTATTGATACACTTAACGATCAATTATACCATCAAACATTATTTTTACCACAAAATGGAAACGGCTTCAACACTCAACATAACTTGTCGAAGTCAGTGGGCAGGGCACATAGCTTGAAGAATCGATGGCCGTTGGAGTCGAAAGGCTCTTGAATGGCAAGCGCGATTCAGGACGGCCAACGCCAAGGTGGACAGACGACCTCACTAAGATCGCAGGTAAGGGCTAGATGCGGGCCGTTTCTATCCGTTCCTTGTGTAAATCAATGGGGGAGGCATATGTCCTATGGCTGAGATGATGATGATGAGCTGCTGCAACGATACGTTCTCTTTCACTTTGCACTTTGAAATGAAGATAAATCTAAAAATCTACACCGACCGACACGCACCATCACGGACCGTAGGCAGTACGTCTGCGGTGCCTTTCCGTCCGCGGCCATCAGCTGTGCGTGATAGATCCGCAGAATTACGCACCGTGGGATGCCGCTTTTACATAATTTCTTATGATTATCGACATATATAATGGTTTAATTATAAGTTAAACCAATAATAACTTGTCAACAATTATATATCAAGCAGAGAATATACGAGCTAACTGTCAAATATTGACAAACAAATAGTTCCAATTCCAACCACGCTTCAAAATATCTTTGTCGCACTGTATTCTTAAAATGTCTTCGTGTTTGGTTATCAATGTGTCACATCCATAATTGCGACTTTCTCACTATCATAACATATATGGTTAATGTACATACGAATTAATGTAGATAAATTGAAGCGGCGAAAATACGCTAACCTTGTTAGTGGTTATTTGAACCGTTTGGTTCAAATATGTATATGGGCCCGTTTGGGCCCATAGGGACCAAGAGCCCAAAATGTATCAGAGCGTTTGATCGATGCAACGCGTGAGCAAAATGCTGGCACATATTTGGCTCAACGAATCAGCATTTCAATTCAACGTGACAATGCTGCTAGCATTCTGGGTGCGCTGCCAGCTGGTAGCGGGTTAGAGCATTTGAGTGATCTATAGGCAGACAATCGCTAGTGGATTGCTCAAATGTTTTTATAGTAGCTGTTAGTGATTAGTATTTTATTTTAATAAAGGCATCGGCCCATTTAATGACATTTATGTATGTGCATTAAAAATCTATGTAGTAATAATGAGTAAGTGGTTATCCTGGATGTGACACATTGGTAACCAAACACAAAGGATAAGACATGTAATTCAGCATAACCAAGCCTCCTACCAGAAAAAATAGTAGTATATTTCATACTTAGCACCTTCAAAAACCTTTATGTATAATCCACAGTACTTTGCCAGTTATTATCTATCAGGCTTAATTATGTCAGCGAATGACATCCAAGGGTTTAATCCTCCCAGTGTTGGACATTTTGTGGCCAATAACCATTAGAGAGTTGTGGTCTTGATACTTGGGTGAAGTTTGAGCCTAAATAAACAAAACCTTTCAGTGGCCGTGATCGCTTTGGGGTTTATGAACTTGTGAAATATATTCACTAGCTGCGCCCTGCGGTTTTACCCACGTGATGATGGTTGACGATGATGATGTTGAAAAGTAGCATATGACCGGAAGGATTTAAATATCAAATTTCATCGAAATCGCTGCAGCCGTTTGAGCGTGAAAAAGTAACAAACACACACACATGCTTTCGCCTGTATAATATTAGTAGGATATATAGATAACTAGCTGTGCCCCGCGGTTGTACCCGCGTGGTGATGGATACTATGATGCTAGTGCGGAGGTTTGAGTGTAATAAATAAAAAATAAAAAATATTCTATTTATATGTTTCTCCCAGAAAACGATATATAACTGTATCAGTCAAGACCTTATGTGATTTGGTAACGCAGACTTTCTCTTGGCTAGTTTTTTAATTATCGCTGACCTGCCAACGTGGCCAATACTCCTCGCTTAGAAGAAGGTCCATGTCTCTACAAAAAAAACCTTAGGGCATGAATATGCTTATTATATTGACAATTTTTCATTGCCTCTAAAATAACAACCATGTTAGTTTTCAACAGACAAAATATTACGATTATTAATAACTGTACCTAACATTTACGCGCTCGTAAGGAGTTTATCGTGGACTAAAGGTGCCACAATAAATAAATATTTGAGTAGTACTCGCCACGCATCGATGCCGCATTTAATCGACTTAATGAGTAAAAATGTGTTATTTTGATCTTTTCATGGCGCAACTATTAATTGCTAAATATGTAGCGATATTTTAAGCACAAAATGAGAGGTTTTTCAACATACAAAGTACTTGCATGTATAAAATTTCTCCTTCGTGCTAAAACAGCTAAACGGATTTTCATGTAAATTAGAATTAGGATTTATTATGCCCTGGAATAACACATAGGCTACTTTTTCTCGGTAAAAAGTGTAGTTCCCGTAGTGTAATTGAGGAGCTTGGAAAACCGTAGTCCATGCGTGTGAAACAGCGGGGCGCAGCTAGTGATGCATATAGAAGCCAAAAACACTACATTGATTATTTATTGATTTGATTATAGTCCTACTAAATCCATATTTGTTGTCTTGAAAAACTGCTACACCAATTAGGATATGATTTGTGTGGAACTAATCTGAAAGTAGGTTTCAAATAAATAAAAAGCAATCGTTTATAAATAGAAGGGTTCTTAGGTAAAATAATAAAATGAATCCAATAACTTTATAGGGATCGGTCACAAATCCCACTATCCCACTATAATATTATAAATTTAAAAATTTGGATGGATGGATGTTTGTTATTCAATCACGGCAGAATGGCTAAACGGATTTGGATGAAATTTAGTATGTAGATACTTCAGATCCCGGATTGTTAATCCGGTTAAACATTTGGATGGATAGGTGGGTGGATGTTTGTTACCCAATCACGCCAGAACTGCTTAACGGATTTGAATGAAATCTGGCACAGAGATAGATTATAGTCTGGATAGCACATAGGTTACTTTACTTTGCTTTATCCCGGTAAAATGTATGATTCCCGTGGAATAATTGATGTAGCGGGTAAACCGCATTTCCTGCGGGTGAAACCGCGGGGCGCTACTAGTATTATATATACGAAAGTTTGTGTGTATGTTTGTTACTTCTTCACGCTCAAATGGCTACACTGATTTCGATAAAATTTGGTATGGAGATAGCTTATTCCTTGGATTGACATACGCTTATTTTAATCATCACCATCATCACTATGTTTCATCACCACGCGGGTAAGACCAAGGGCGCAGCTAGTAGTCATATTTTTTAACAAACGAAGCGACGTATTATTGCGTAGTTAAAGGGTAAGGCTTCATTTTTATCAGCACTCGTTGAAAGGAAAGTGGCGTCATGCATGTCTCGTTACGCCTCTTTTAAACTGTAATCAGATCAGTCTTTGAGGTGAGCTCCGTGTGACCACATGGATCGTATAAAGTTTAAGGTTAACGGTGAACAACATTCGGGTGAGTCACTTTTGTAAGCTAGATTAAGGTGTGAACTGATAAAAAAAGATATTTAATACAAAATATTATTATTTAATTCTGCGAGATAAATTAAAAACGTAAAATTCGTGTTACTGTGTATATAACCGAACTTCTCCGAAACGGCTAAACCGATTTTTAAGAAATTTTTGTTGTGTAAATTTGGTAGGTCTGAGAATAGGTCGTAAAGTATTTTTTACCCTTCTACCCCCTCCCCCAGTTTTTATCGTGATTATATAATAATAATACAATGGGACAACATTCACACAAGGTCTTCAGGTCCCAAACTAGGCAGAGCCTGTGCTATGGTAACCTGATCACTGATATATATATACTTAAATACATACTTATATATATATACTTATATACATATACACACCCAGACACAGGTCAAACAGACATGTTCATACACATAAATGTTTGACCTGTCCGGGAATCGAACCCGGGACCAGCGGCTCAGAAGGCAGAGTGCTACCAACTGCGCCAACCTGCCACTCAAACTCATTAATTAAACAATAATTATTAATTACATAATTTATAATTTTTTATTATTTTATTTATTATTTTTAATAGACCGTTTATCATTGACGTGAAGTAATTTAAATGAATTGTCATGTCACTTGGTGTCTTGACAATATTATATGGATTATATAATTTATATAATAAAATAGTCATATATAATATTGTTATATATATTTTTATAACAATATTATTGATTATATTTATATGGCGAATCTATAAAATTTTATTTAACTTCATTATGTTTTTTATATGTCTGCTTCGCATATTTGAGCGCGTGTTCATGTTTTTAAAGAGTTTTATTTATATAAATGAAAATATTATTTTTGAAATAATAATTGATAATTATTTTTGTAAATAAATTTTAACAATAACGCCATCATCTAAATTGTTTTTATTGATAGAATTTTAGATATTATTATGTTAACACAAGACAGTATAGCATCAATTTATTTTATTGAATAAATCGGAACGCTAAAAAAATAAACATGACGTAAATTTTGAGAGGTTGTAGAAAACCGTATGTGAAACCGCAGAGTGCATCTAGTATACCATCATCATCATCTATGCTTCTGCAACTCATGTACAAGTTAACAATATTATGTTGCTTTATAGTAGTACTAAAATTTTAAAAAAATACCAAAAAATGGAACCGACTTCGTTACTCAAAAGTGTGAAATAACTTGTTGAGGTCGGTACCGTGATAGTTAAAAAAAATACCAAAAAATGGAACCGACTTCAAAACTCAACAGTGCGAAATAACTAGTCGAAGTTTTTTTTTCACCCCTTTCACTGACTTTTGCTACTCACGGGATCAAATGTTATTCTGTATGTTCACCGATGTCTTCACCCGCAACCATAAAATTATCGACCGACTGCATACCGTAGCATTTTTCAGTTATTGGAGCGTTACTCAAAAACAGCTTTACTGATTTTAATGAAATTAGGGACTTTTGGGTAATTGGGGCCACAGGGGAAGCACCAGCTTACAAATAAAAAAAGAATAAGCTAAATCGGTTCACCCAGTCGAAAGTTCTGAGGTTACAAACATAAAAATAAAAAACATACGGATCGAATTGAGAACCTCCTCCTTTTTTCAACGTCGGTTCAAAAAGCTTTATTTCATAATTATTTACAAAATAATACCTACTCCATTCGTTATGAATTTTTTCCATTACTCTCTGTCTACCTACATTAACCAGCTATGTAAATAATATTCGTCGATGTTTTAGGGTTCCGTTCCTCAAAATAAACCTATAAAGCATCACTTTCTTGTCCGTCCGTCCGTCTGTCAAGACCCTTTATCTTGGGAACGTGTGGAGGCAGTCTCTTGAAGCTGTGAAAAATCAAACTTATATGTAAATAAAAAAAAGATAAAACGAGAAAGGTCTGAAAACTGTATAAATCATTAAAAACAAGGTCTTTATGCGAGGAACTGCGGTCAAATTTTGAATTGAGTTTATCGTGTCATGTGAGCTATCGTCTCGGGCTTCATTGACACAAGCTTAAACAGATTTATTTAATTTTCTGTTGTATAGTTTATAATATTATGAGACGAACAAAGAAAAAACCTATTTTTATTAAAGTAGTATTATAAAGTAGTATATAATAAAATATTTTTCGTAATATGTACCTACAAATTTGTACGGAACTCTCGGTGGGCGAGTCCGACTCGCACTGCCCAGTTTTTTAATGAGAGAGATTACTTACTACCACCACCTTGCCTTGCCACGCGTGTTGGTCGATTATTGATAGACAAAAACTGGAATTGTTTTCTTTGCTGTGGCGTAAAAGTTGATAACCGTAGTTTTTTGACGAGACAAGCATATTAGATATAAATTTTTTTTTCGTCATATTGATAACTAATCCAAAATAAAATTGAAACTGAATAAGAAATATGTTAACAATTGCTCACAGTTTTCCATGCTTGCTGGCAGTAGCAATCAAGGCGGTTGTTGGTAAGTACTCGGCCACAATGCTGTGAATTTCATGTTGATGCCACTTACACTAGGATGATAATCAAACCAGCATCTCTCAAAGTGACTGCCATAACTTAATTAGCTTACTTAGCAACTGCATTATTAGATATTGCAAACATACGAGGATACACATAGATTGTAGATAAATAAAATAATTTTACAGCACAGCGACTCAGATTAAGTCCATTAGTGTGAGAGCTATTGTTAATTTATTGTGTATTTCAAATGCATTTTTATCGAGTGTTGTACTATTAAATTTACCTAGCAGTGTAACACATGGTTACGTAGAACCATCTGGTTTAAAATGTATGGCATGTTGTAAACAAGGTTTAATTACAAATGCATACATAGGTCACCTCCAAGAAGAGTACAAAGGTCTAAAAGTGCAAAAAACGTTACACGAGGATATTCCAGAACCGAATACGAAATCCGAATGAAAAATAACCATTTCACAGACTAGTAATAGAAAACATTTGACATTGGTATGCCAAATGGCTAGACAGTGACAGAATAATTTTGAACTACGTCATAAATTGGGTACTCTTATTACCTTCGAGTTTCGCTTTTTTTATTACGCTTCATTATCGCTATATCTTAGTCTATTAACACGTCAAAAGCACAGCATAACTACGAGTAGTGCAGATAAATTATACAAAACTACAGACCATGTCCGTGCTTAGAAACGTAGACACAATAACTGGTTTTATTTTTTGACGTCATGCCACGGTGCACTCTAGTTTTTAAATGTTGCTTTTGCCATGAATTAGAAAGGTACCTACTTAATGCTCTTGCTTCCACATTCATAATGCGTGCTTAGAGATAAACTATCGGCTTGTCTTGCTCGTCCTACATTAACAGAATATGCACTTTCATCTCCGGCTAAGAACTCAAAGTAAAATAAAACATCTAATCTCAAACGTTATTGATCTACTTTCATTTCGACTATCATCGATATCTATGAACAACTCGCAATTAGCATAAATACCAAATATATGAATGCCAAAATTTAACCCACAAAAAAAAAGTTTCAAACTCCCATTTTTTTCTTTCATGGATGTGGATTTTCAATTATTGTCTCAAATAAAGATATATCACGCTACGTTCTCTAGCGCCCTAATGTTTAACGTTTAACAGTTTTCTAACTTTGCTGTTCACAATTATATAAAACCCAACTGTAAAAACGACATTATGCCATAATTAACAGTTTCTCTTTAGTTTTAAATTATTGATCGGCTCCCTAATATCTTAAAATTAAATTAAATATAGCTACGACATTAAAGGAAATACAACTGTAGTTAATTATTTGAAGAATACTGTTCGTACAAACAGTATGCATGCCTAGCAGTGAAAATCCTGAAGGTGGCTGAGATGATATTAATGACAATTTTTGGAGGCTTCAACGTATTATTATTTAGATAGAACACAATATGTTATTTGTTGTTTGAAATGACAACACTTCACTAACTAATGACTTTTCAAAGCATACCTATCCTGTACATATAAATTAAATGGAACTAAGCATTATAAACATTTTTCTGTAAACATAAGAACATTATCAATGCAGTCGAAGTACTAAATAAACTAACTAAACTACTGGTCAGATCTTGATAAAACTTAAATGGAGCCACATGAGATGCACCAGCTTTCAAATAAAATATGAATAATCAAAATCAGTTCCCCTAGAAAAAAAGGTCTGATGTACAAAGTACAGGCAAAATGAAGACCTCTTTCGTTTTTTAAGTTAATTTAAAATATTTTATTTGAGGTAGTGAGTTTCGTAATTTTATACAATGACCTATGGCAAGTTGCACATTTACCGGTTCTTGATGAAATTCGACATAATTTTCGATGCGCAGATGGTCTAAATGTCACATGTCAAAATCTCTCCACGTGATAAAGCATTCTTCACAATTATTGCAGTTGTTGTGGACATATTTGGAAAATATAAAAGTTAGTAATTGCTACGTCACTACTTTTGTCATTTCAATATTGAAACTGATTTAAACATAATTTGAAAGTCATCTTTGTCATATAGAATGTCATGTTTTTTTTAATTCAAGTTTAATTTAGCTGCATATTATGCATAAATTTTATACTTACATTATATATAATTATATATTTATAATATGTTTACCTACTATGGGCACATGACATATTGAATATTGTTGATTACTATCAACAAACACGATTTATTGGGGTTTTTTAACAAAATATGTAGCAAAAAAGCTGATTTGGTTCTTCTTTATATATAGTACGGATTTATTTGTATTTTGAGTTTTTTTAAAATATTCTACACAATTTTGTTTACTTATGACAAATAAAACAATAACAGGCCGCAGTTACTTTACACTGTTTTTACGGGCATAACCTGATACTTATGCGTAGTCGATATCACGATCGACAATTGTTTCGGCTTCTTCCGGAGGCCTTCATCAGGATCTTGAGTGCGGTGCGTTTGTCGCAGCGTCCCGTCTCGCACTGGTCGCAGTTGTTTTCATATCCTTTTTACACCAAGATTACTAAACGTGAACTGAACCTCATTATTCACACGTTCAAAATAGTAAATTAAACATAAAGCTGTCAATTAGGAAAAAGTCTTTGCATGGATAAAATCTTCATGATTCGCTCTTTTATAAAAATGCATTCGATTAAAAAATCGATAATGTAGTGATAACATACCTTTAAAATTATCATAAACTATTTGAAAGTAGGTACTTCCACTCAATGTGGCATTGTTACTCACATTATCTTTATGTCATTATTCAGTGGGATGCGAAGTAGACTCCAATGTGACCCTGGTGGACTACCTCCGGAACCACCTCGAGTATCGCGGTACCAAGTATATGTGCCGGGCGGCTGGCTGTGGCGCCTGTATTGTAGCCGCTGTCAAATGCCCTGGAGGTCCCACACTGTCAGTTAATGCTGTAAGTGTTTCTTATATCGTAATAGTAATTAGTTTACTTAGTATCAATATTTATCTAAACATTTTTCTTCAATTTCAGTGCATGATCTCTATAACATCATGCCAGGGCTGGGAGATCACCACTATCGAGGGTTTGGGGAACAGAAAGAATGGATATCATCCCTTGCAAAAGACGTTGGCTGACTACAACGGTACACAGTGTGGGTACTGCACTCCAGCATGGGTGATGAATATGCACAGGTACCTACGAATGTAATTTGCCTTCGTTGCTGTTCATAAAACGAACTTTTTAAGGTTTTTATTTTTATATTCCATTAAAAAACCAATCGTGAGACATCAACCAAAGAGTAAAAATGCCGAATAGTTTCTTTTCAGGTTATTTATGCAAAGTCATTTTAAAAATTTACATCTTCTAACGGTAACATACAACCAAAGGAATAATTTTATAAAACTGTACATACACGTATCTTAATTTAACGAATCGGGACCAAAATCTATCAAAATAAAATATTACCTAGCTAAATTTGTCTTACATTAGACGTAAATCATGCAAATATAATGCGTTGTGAAATATTGACGTTGAACTTTCCAATTCTCACCAATCAATTCAAGTAAACATATGTTTAATTTTAGTTATTAAGCCTAAACCTAATTTCAGCTTTCTCGAAAAAACACGCCAAACTACCGGAGACAAACCAACAATGCTCGAAATAGAACAAGCCTTTGGTGGAAATGTATGCAGATGTACTGGATACAGACCTATCTTAGATGCATTTAAAACTTTTGCCAAAGATGCTCCGAAATCAGACAACATTTTGGACATAGAAGATTTGACCATTTGCAAAAAAACTGGAGTTGCTTGTCACAAAACAAACTATGATGACGATGATGACTGGTGCATTATAGATGATGAAGACGAGAGATACATAGAAATAAAACTAAAAGACAACAAATTTTGGTATAAGGTGTATAATTTGAGTTCTATATTTCTCATTCTGTTCAAGAAAGGATACAATTCTTATATGTTGGTGTCTGGAAATACTGCAAAAGGTACTAGATGTTTTTTTTGGTTGAATTATCTCTGCTTATCGTATTTCAATGGTTTTAGTAGATATTGTATTTTTCGACAGGGGAGGTACAGCTACCTATAGAAATAGTTGAGGTGATGAGGATGCTGATTATGATCGTATTTTAAAGTGAAATACTTAGTATTGCAAAAATATAGCATTGAGATTATTACAATTTGCCATTACAATTGTTAAAATTACTTGTTAGATGGAAATAAAACACACATTAAATTTATAAAGAATATTCTCAAAACTTGCAACTACAAATGATAAAATCTAACAACAAGATGACTTATTACTTTTAATGTACCTACTCTCATGTTCTTAGGTTAGTTTTTCGACTTAGGTTTTGAGAATGTTCAATCCCAATTATCAGGTAAATTTACACTGCTAAATTGCCGTGACTGTAAAGTTTTTGTTTGTTGAAATTGTGACGGGGTTTTAAGTAACATATATATACATTTTGTAACAAAATTTCAGTAATAATATAAACTCTTCCATTAGTAAGCATGCTACTATAAAAAAAGTTACAGGATCACCTATAATCAACGTAAATCGGAAGAACGAAAACTGTTCTTGTATATGCTAAAAATCAAATCAAAACATTAATAATAGCCTGCTTGTATATTCGTTTTAGGTGCATATCCAATCGAGGAATACCCGAACATTCTAATAGATATATCAACAGTACCGGAGCTCAAGGTCACAAAAGTAGACCAGAATTTGATTATAGGAGCTGGTCTAACCCTCACAGAACTTCTAGATGTATTCAAAACGATAGCACAAGAAGAATACTTCGAATATTTGGAAACATTTTATGAACATATTAAATTAGTTGCCCATGATTCGGTCAGAAATGTAAGTGAATGCATTTATAATATTCTACAAAATCGTGTTTCGTGGAAGACAGAAGAAGAAAAAACCAAATTAGGAAGCCCCCTCGTCACATGTCTAAAGACATATTGCTGTTAATTCTACTAATCTCAACTCTCACTAATCACGTCAACTTACTAAATGTCTTTGAAGTGAAAAGGCTTTTATTCTATCTTCGCTAAAACTTAAATTCGTATAGTTCCTTAAAAAGGCTATCTCTATCACTAAACGAGTTTCATTCAATTGCTAGCCAATTGCGCGTAGTTAGTTAGTTTAGTCGGCACCAAATAAGTGACCCACAAACTATTACTTACTAACAAACTAACAACTAACTGTACCCAAAACTTTGCGCAATTTTAATAAAAATATCTAATGTAGTATCTACAGTACTGTCATTGATAAGTGTCGTACTAATTTGGATTTTATCGTAACCATATAAGAACTTTATTATTTTTTCACAATTTAAGTTTGTTTTGGTCGAATAAAAGAATTACTACCATTAAAATATCTTTATCGTTTTTCTCACACAATGTGAAGTATTTACTACTGTTTGATTAAAAACCACTTAGAATTGTATATTTTATATTCATTTTCTAAACATACTTAGTCCCGGACAATAAAATCACAAATGCCTGTGAGGCGAATGATAAGCTTGTGGCTAGTCTCTTTTTTGACCAAGCAAATATCTCCCAACAATAATTCTAAGACAGACAAAATATGTGTTTATACCGTACAAACAAAAAGAATGCTTAGTTGTAAATGCCACAGGTCCGTGTTTACAAAGTATGGCTTGCAACGAGGTTTATTGATATGACGTATAGTTATTTTTATTAATCCGTACAAAACATTTTTCAATAAATAATCATCAATAGTATTTTTTTTTTTACAGGTTGGATCAGTCGGTGGAAACTTGATGATTAAATACGAGCACAATGAGTTCGCATCTGATATATTTCTTTTGTTAGAAACAGCTGGCGCATATTTAACTTTGGGTAAGTTATTATTTTTAAAATATATAAATATACAGGTATTAAAGTGTGTGCTTTATTACCATACATTTTTCGCCGTGGCTCTCGTGACTGTTGGTCTCCGTGGCCCAGGGTTCGAATCCCGGCAGGGGCAAACATCTATGCGGTGAGCGTAGATGTTTGTCCTGGATCTTGAATTTTCGTATGGCGTGATTCAATGATAAAAAGTAAAATGTATATCTGAGAAATATATAGGAAAACATATTTTTTTCTCAGATATACATTTTCCTTTTCTTCTTATTTAACTCAAAACTTTAACAATCTCAATTTCAGTGAATTTCAGAGGACAAACCAAAACAGTGTCAATGCAACAGTTTTTGAAAGAAGACATGAGAGGAATAGTTATCCTTAATGCATTGTTGCCGCCTCTCAGTAACGAATACAAAGTGTATACATACAAGGCAAGTTAACTGTCAATTATTATTATAATTATTAATTTATTAAATTATTAGTTGACTTAGTTACTAATAAAATATTTATTAATTAATTGAACTTATATTCAATAACTCGTTTTCTAAAAAAATAAAATTATCATTGATGCCTCTTTCCCATAGCGGTAGGAAGAGACCTCTCATAAATACCCTACCATCATGCTGGGAATTCTATATCGGTGCTGCCTTCACTGGAATCTCAATTCATTGATGGAGATCGAACCAGCGTCCATCAATTTGACAGCTGACGCGTACGCTCCCACCGCTGAGATATCACCGCTTCAAAAAAACAAACAAAAGTGTTTTTCAGTAAACCCGTGATACTAAATTATACATGTATAAGCACCACTTACGTTTGAAGGGCCACTATGGTTAAAGCGCATTTTTTATAAAGCCTTTGATTTTTAAATGAAGCCATGACGTCCGCTGAGCGAAGTTTAATAAACATTATGAATGTAGAAAACACGTTAATTACACAAGTAGTAAGTTAGAGGGCGCTTCCTACTCCTCTTGAGAAACACCGTTAAATATGGTAGAAACTTTAATCTGACTTATTAGGTTTTTTTATTGGGAATAGGCAGGCGTTTCACTACTATCTCACCTGATGTTAAGCGATGATGCGGCCTACGATGGAGCACGCCTGCCTAGAAGATACCTATTCACTCGTGGCTTGAAGATACTCAGGTTGTATTTTGCGGAAATACAGATTTAGGCAATGAGTTCCATTCGTTAGCTGTACGCACTATGAATTACGTGAGTAATCCCAGTATTGTATATACGTTTTAAATAAACATTTCTTATTGTTCACTTTTCAATTTCCAGGTGATGCCACGATCTCAAAATGCTCACGCCATAGTCAACGCAGGGTTTTTGTATAAGCTCTCACCCAACAATAGAGTTCTAGAAGCTAGGATTGTGTATGGAGGGCTATCGCCTTTCTTCAGCAGAGCCTTTAATACTGAAAGGTATTAAAATAGTGTACATTATATTAAAACTATCTGCCGCGGTGAAATGATATGTTATTGACGGTTTTCGTGTTTTCGCGTCATCCCAAGGGAACAGTCAATATTTTCGGGATAAAAAGCAGCCTATGTATTGTTCCAGGATACAAGCTCTCTTCATATCAGTTTTTTTTTTTTCGCACTAGGATACCCTGTGTCGCGGGCATAGGCACTCACAATCACAATACACAAACATCCAAGACCCGAGATCAAACATCTTTGTTCATCACATAAATGTTTGCCCCGGCCGGGATTCGAACTCGGGGTCGCGGTTCCAAAGTCAGTGTCGCTGATCACTGAGCCACGACGAACGTCGAAATTGCATGCAAATTCTTTGAACAGCGTGAAAGAGTAACAAACATACTAATGACAGACAGACAAACGACAAACAAAGTTTCGCGTTTAAAATATTAGTGTGATTAGTGTATATAATGATACAAGTGAGCTAAGTTGCTCATTACACACGAGGCTTTGGTTTGCAGTCCGAGCCAAAGACGACGGCGTTATTGTATAATGGGTACAATTCTAGACTGGTACCCCATGGTAAAAACCACCCTCAACTGTCCCAAACATATGGTGTGATCAGTCAAACGTTTTAAGCCGGCGTGCCTAGGCCTAGCGTGATTACACCTTCGACCTCATCATGGCTGACTATTAAGTGAGATAGTGGTCAAACGTTGGATCTATAAGGTATTAAAAAATTAACATATTTATTTCAAGACTTTTTCGGTTAAGCGTCGTTTTCTCCAGACTCTGCATGATTTATGACTTCTCATAAAGAAATATTAAAAATAACATTTTCAGCCTTTTTAATTTTCATTCTTTGGTGTGAAAATATTAACGAGCGATTGGGCTGTATTCAAAATGAACCACCATCAAGGTGGTATTTGGAATAAAATATAATTTTATTATTGAAAAAATATATATCCTGTTAATACTCAATACTCAATACTCATTTATTGGCAACTTTAGTTACACGTCATTTAAATATAATAATAACTTACACACGAGTACTAGAAATTCGACATTTAAGTTAAACAATACAAAAAAAAATCATGTAAAGCACATTTCGAATGCAAAATAAAAAACCTAATTATAAAAAATAGCACATCTATTTAAACTTTAAAAATTCGTCAAAAGTGTAAAAAGATTGCTCGATAAGCCAACGTTTAAGCTTGAAATCTTGAATATTCTAAACGCGAGTTTGTATGAATGTTTGTTACTCTTTCACGCTCAAACTGCTGGACGAATTTAGATTAAATTGGATATGTAAATATTACAGGTGCTGGAATAACACATAGGCTACTTTACATCATCATCATCACCAATCAGTACGCGAGTAAAATCGTAGGTCGCAGCTAGTACCCAATAATATCACATAGTCAAAAAGGGAAAGTCAACAGTATGACAGTTTCGAAAAGTGACAAATAAAGGAGGATGGCAGAACCAGCCTTGCTCCCAAAAAACGAAATGACAACCCGTTCATGTATTCTTCATATTATATGAAAATTTAGATTATATTTTTGTGGATTCCGTGCATAATTTGCATTATTTATAAAGTTGGGAATCAGAAGTACTATTATTTTATTTATTTATGTGGTGTTTGTAGTTTTCGAACGCACCCTATATTTCTCATTATGCTTGTTGCGTTCGAATACTTACGCTCTGAAATTAATTGTTATTGTTACTCTATATTCTGTAGTCAGCTGCTCTGTATACCCGGACTGCGTTCATAAACACACCCATGTCTAGTTTATTCCAGAATATAATATGTGATCTGTATCTGTAGCGCGATCCATGCTATATTGCTTTCTCTGTCTATGCTATACATGGATGGCGATCGTGTGCGACGTGTAGTTAGCATACTGATACAGATGATTTTCCGTGATAACTTTTTACTCCCAACTTCTAGGAAAATGGTTAAATATACAATAAACAATGTATTTATTGCTCTATCGATAGGTATAAGTTTCATTCATGAACGCGGTTTCTTTCTTCTAGGCTGCAATTGTATGGGAGTCTGCCATCCTCCTTTAAAAAGAGGATTTATTCCATCTTTCAGCCAGTCCTCTGCATTACACAGTTCAAGCGCATTTATCGTTACCGTATTATCGACGAAGGAAAAATAATTTCTAAAATCGGTTCAAAAATGGGGAAGAAATCGGTAAATATACATAAAAAGAAAATTTAAAATAAATACATGCAGTTGAACATAATATAACCTTCTCCTTTTTGAAGTCGGTTAAAAATATATTATAGTCGTTCGAAATTTTTTCTTATGAATGATTTAGCAAATGAAATCAGATTTCGTTTAGTCAAAATTAACCTTTCTGAACTGTTCACATGTGAGTATCATTTATTATTATTATTTAGGACTTTCAACAAAAGAAGTTGAATAGACTCAAAATTGACAACGTAGCAAACGGCCAAGCTATAATCCGGAGGCTCCTAGTAATATCTTTGTCTCTTTAACTCATCTATTATATTAGACACCATATTACTCAATAATTATGTTTTTTCAGATGTTTGGTTGGAAAGCAGCTATTCTCAAACACAACCCTACAGGCTTCACTAAAAGTGTTAAACAGTGAAGTAGTGGTGATAGAGAACCCACCAGATTTTTCAGTAGAATACAGGAAACACTTAGTTTTATCTCTGTTTTACAAGGTGAGATCATTTCTATATTATTTTTATTTGTGTCTGAAAACTATCGCAAGTTTCTTCCATAATTGTAATCTTGAGTAATTTTCCAGTAATCTACGAACCGCCTACCATGACAATTATTTTTATTGTTGTTAATGATAGCATGAAATAGTAGATTATGAAACTGTATCATAGTAAGACATTACACTCGTGTAATGCTTTAAAAATACTCGCCTACGGCTCTTTTGTTAAACTTACACTCGTGTTTTAAGACCGAATTATGTGCAGTTTCATACACTTCTCTATGAAATCTCTTTAAATACATAATGCAATTTACGTAAAATCACAGCCACTATGTTTGTATTTATTTGTAAACGTTTAGCGCCAAAATTCATTTGCTGGTTGCACGGATGCGTGTCGCTACGTCCACAGACTATATGCAGAAAAACTGCATTGCAACCTCCTTGGTTTAGCTGAAGTTGTATCTTAATGGAAAACTAGTGAACATTTCGATAGTCAGTTGTCATAGAAGAGCCGTATCGAAAAATCAACTAATTAAATTTATTTCGATACATTGTCTTTAAAGACTGTCATTCAAATTCTGTTTTTGATATTTTAATCTTTAAATTTCAGTATGAGATTAGATACATTATTTTATAGTAATTACTTTGTAAAAAGTATCAAAATTGCAAAGCTAAAATAATATTACAATTTGTGACAAAAATATATGTTACAACTAGATATAAATTAATAAGTATCTTTGAGGTAGATAGATAGATGTAGATAGATAAAGGCCAGCATTTTGGTCACGTGTTGCTTCATATCGCCCCAACAGTAAAAAATATTCTTTACAGAGTTATTTTGTAAATTATTTTTTAAAATTAAATTATTATCTTTGCAATAGAAGAAGCAAGCTTTTAATATTAAAAAAAAGCTTAGTAAAGAATCGATGATCTGAACGATTTTTTTTTCTTAGAAGTCTTTGCTCTTCTTTGTACTCATTTGGTTTATTATGGTATAAAATGTTCAACATCTATAAATTAAATTTATATTCATTTTTCAGAGCGTGTTAACTTTATGCCCAAAAGACATATTAAACAAGAAATATCGAAGTGAGGCTACCAAAATACGGGATGCAAGGCCAGTGTCTGAAGGTCGACAGATTTTTGACACGAATCCGACCCTGTGGCCATTGAATCAACCTATAACAAAAGTTGAAGCGTTGGTAAGCATATTTAAATTGAAATTTCCTATAATTATAAAATGGTCTAACTTGACTTGTTTTGACTTGAACCCACGATTACAACATACCATCCCTGTGACTTTTGCTAGCTAAGCTAAATGGTAATCCACTAGCAATCCAAATGTGTTCTTCACTACAGCTACATCTGACGGGATGTTTCAAGGGATTGGTTCAAGTCTTAATAGAAGCCAAATTTTTCATTCAATAATTTGAACTTGTATATGTAGAAGCGAACTAGCTTAATCAGCCGTTCAATTAACAGCCAAGCCTTTTTACTTAACATCACCGTTCAACTAGCGGCCTGAATGATATCCAGCCGTAGCGTTTGTTACGAAGCGTTATATAAACAATTTCTCCTGTCAGATGCTACATAGTTAAGCTAGTTGGCTGCGACTTATACTATAATTTATTTGTTATAAAAAATGTTTTCATACCCAAGCAAAATAGACAGGAAATAGCCCCTAATGTGACGGACAGAGGCTCAAATCTCGAAATGTTGATCGTATAAGTCTCATTAGAAACTACCATACATTTGTATATTTTTAGTACCTGTAGTGATTTATACCGTAACATAGTATAAATAACTATTAATTAATTAAATAACGCTTAATAATTATTTATTAAGCTGCACTACTATTTGCTGTGTGTAATATGTATCTAGGGAAAGAAATGGTTTTTATATCTGGGCCTACCCTGGTACCCTTCAAACACAATATTTTTTGTAAAACAAATATAATAATTGAGCTCTTTGCATTTTCATTTCATCAAAATGTAATATCGATAAAAGAATATGAATTCAATTCACCTGTAACGTCTATTCTATGTATATATTAATTAAAATTTATTTGTAAGAAAAAGGGTAACATATCACGTTTCTAGCTTTTATAAGATCAATGTATTAAAAATAAGTGGCACCTTCAAGTAACCTAGGTGTGTCTTGAATACAGGCGTACAAATATAGTTTTAATTTATGTCAATTACAGATTCAATGTGCTGGAGAAACAAAATATACCGATGATATACCAACATCACCTCACGAAGTCTATGCAGCATTTACGCTAACCACTGTGGCTCTAGGGGAAATCGTCAAGATTGACGCCTCCAGAGCCTTGGTAAGTTACCTAAGGTCTATACTATAAATTATTGTGTAAACGTTAATCTATTTTTGTTCTTAAATAGCTATTTAAGCATTTTTCCGCCTTTATCTGGAAATATATTGATATTGAGCTCAGTATCAGTCGCTCAGAATTCAGGATAGATTTCCAGATAAAGGAGGTTTTCCAGCAGAACAATAAATATTAAAGTTAACCATTTACAAATTATGTATACGCTACAATGATAGTTATATAAATTCAGGCGTTATTTTGTAAACTAATATCATAATAGCATTGAATAATGAGTTGAGCAGGTAGTAGTATTGTGGCTGCGACCTATCAAAAGCCTTTGATGTTGCGGACCTCACCATCCTGTCAATAAAAATGTGTCATTACATTAAACAAAAAGCTCTCTCAGTACTGAAGGATCTCCTACGTGATCAATCCTAAATTGCGGTAGGCGACGACGGTCGAGTGCGATCAGATCCACTCACTACATATATGGGTGTCGCACAAGGTTCGACGGTGTCTAATATCTTATTTTCACTGCTATTAAACGACCTACCAAAAGTGATCACAACCGCAGAAGTTTTTATGTACGCCGACGACGTCGCTACTGTAGTTGCGGCGTCAAATCTGGAACAATTAATCTGGAATTAATGACACCGACGAACAACTGCTCAATTGGTTTAGAAAACGGATTAGTGCTGAATATCATAAAAACTCACTTCATGCATGTCAACCTATCTGGTCGGTATGTCCGCCAACTGAATGTGTTCGCAAATGGTATCAGAATAGAGCAATTGGCCCGCACCACCTTCCTAGGCCTGGAATTTGACGCCGGCCTCACCTGGGAGCCCCACATCAATAAGTACCTAGTGTGGGAGGTTAGAAGGTGCGTGCTTTGCACTCGGCCGACTATCTCGTCTCCTCTCCGCTGAGGCGGTGCGGTCCTGTTACTTCGACACTGTCCACTCTCTATTGCAATACGGTGTGGAACTCTGGGCGCGAGGAGCGGACTGGGAGAGAGCTTTTCGTCTCCAGAAACGCGTTGTGCGAGCAATTGTCAGAATCTTGTATAACACTTCAGTGAGACTGCACTTTAAGGAGTTGGGTATCTTAACACTGCCATTTATAGTCATTTTCCGGGTGGCAGTGTTTGCGAGGGAATCTCTCCAAAGCTTTAGCAGAATAAGCGATAGTCACAGGTATAACACCCGAAACAGAGGATTGTTAGCCGCCATACCTCACTCAGTGGCGAAGTCTGATAGGTTGACGTACGTTATGGGTCCGACAGTCTATAATAAATTGCCAGAGGACATCAAGACCTCATCGACCTTAAAATGTTTTAGGTAAAAGCTAAAGCGCTGGCTTATTCACCATACCTTTTATAGCTTTATGGACTTTGCGGAAATGAAATGAATTAATTTCAGGTTACATGACATTTAACGAACTAGTCATTTGTATGCGTTTTTTTTAAATATTATTAATCTTCATTATAAATTTTGACATATTTATATAACAAGATGTTTGACATTTTATTGTATTCAATCATAAATGTATTAAAAGATACTTTGTTATTAGATTACAAACTAATTATGAGGTGTAATAGGCACTTGCTACATATACTATATATTTTAATAAGTACCTACGCCTGTAGGCTTTTATTTTAAATGTGACGTGTATTTTAATACAAATAAACTATGAGTATAAAGTTAGTCTTAATTTTGCTAGATGAAGTTATTCCAGGCTACGATGCAGTGTGCACCGCCCGCCCTCCGCATAAATATCATTTAGGAATTACACATAATAGAGTAAAACTAAATAGAGTACTATACTGGATTGGGCAAATGGAATAACGAATATTTTTAAAAAAAACCTTTTTTCGGCTGCAAATAGCCTTTTTTGTCAAATTCTTGGAGGTTTTTTATAAAATTTCGGAGCTAGTATAAATATAACCACCCTGTAATTCCAGAATATTTATAAAAACACATAACAAATACTTACATTTTTTTAGAAACAACCAGGCGTAATAGCTTTTTACAAAGCAGCAGACATTCCTGGCGTAAACACATTTACCCCAGCTGGTACCCCGTTTTATGTTGCCAATGAAGAAGTTCTCTGCAGTGGCAAGGTTCAATACTTCAACCAACCGTTTGGCATAATTGTAGCTGAGACACAGCACATAGCCGATGTTGCTGCTAAAATGGTCACAGCAACTTATAAGAATATAAAAGCCCCTGAAATAGATATCAAAATTACTAAAAATGATACGGCAAGAATAGTGCTGAACACGTCGAAAGATTCCACTGAAAGAGGAACAGATGTAGCAAAAGTAATAAAAGGAAATAACACTATATATGGACAGTATCATTTCATGCTGGAGAATATAGCTTGCTTGACGTTACCAACGGAGGAAGGGCTAGAAGTATTTTGTACTACTCAGTGGATGGATGGGGTCCAGACAATGATTGCACAGGCTTTGAAAATCGATAACAACCGGTAAGAATTTTATTGCATTAGTATAAAATATACTCATTTTAAAAGGCAATAATTTTAAATCAAATCCTTATAAGTCACTCTATTGACCATATCTGTCGTTCATGTTCAGCTACTTAATTGATGTAAGCTCTCTTGATAATGGTATGGTACGATTGAGTCAGTATAGGTTAATGTCGTCAGTAACTCAAAGTGAAAATAAAGGTATATGTTAAATTTTTCGTTCTCAGGATAGACGTACACATTCGTCGACTTGGTGGAGCCTTTGGAATGAAGATATCGCGACCCACACAAGTAGCAGTCGCATGTAGTCTCGTAACGCAGAAACTAAATCGACCTTGCCGGTTTGTGGTACCTCTAACTACCGCTACCAGCTATAGGAAAGAGACTACCTTGTTACACAGACTTTGTGGTAATAATTAATTATCTTTGTTCTGTGTATTAAATAAATAATATACTATATGACTGGTTGAACACTTTACACACTCAAGGACATGATGATCCATAGTCACATAAAACGTTTAAACAAATAAAATTAAAGAAATAACAACGGGGTTAATGACCCTTTAAAGGTAGGTACGTCAAATCAAGAAGGTTACGTACGTAAACGATCCATTTTTCCTTCACAGCTTAACTGGCTTATGATAGGCAAAAATACCATAGTTCCAAGGTATTATACGATGTTATTTATTTATCATTAGTTTGTAAATTTTGTGGGAAGTAAAAACACAAGGGCTTCACATAAAGATACATACTTAATTTTGCCTCCGGATTGTTGTGGAAATACTCCAGAACTTTTTCATGTAGCCCGACCAGATATGGGTCTGCCCCTCGGCCTTGAGCAGGCAAGCTTGCGGTGGCATGGTAAATTTGCCAAAGTTCCGCAAACCATGCACTCAATATTCTTCATTTGTAAATGGCATTATTTGAAGTCAATAAATGCCCTGGTAAGCACTATCACGAGACGAAATGATCAACGCGGCGCGCGGCGACGCCAGACTAAGAGAAGTGACGCGAGTGCAGAGGCGCTGAGGTGCGGCACCCGTGCCGGCCGCACAAAGCGCGCCGAGTTCAAACGGTACCACGACCGCGCCGATACAAATTCTGTTTCTATCGCATACGACGTTAGTGACCATGGTTTTTGTTTTGAGTAGATAAGCAAAGATTTTTTAAGCTATTTAAAAGCTTTATTAAAAAGCTATTTTTATTAATTAATTAGAACGAGAATTGAGAACTGAACACTCTTTATCAATATCTAAAATTTTCAACCAGTCACTGTGTATATTTATTATGTGAATTAAAAAAAAAATGTTTATAATCTAGTTGGTGTCCAAACTTATTTACCAAAATAGCTCCTTTAGGTTTTGTAGTATTTTTATAAGTAGATATAGAACTATGTGTGAACAATGTTATTGCTTAACTAGCCATTAGTCAAATTTAAAAATATAAAGCATAAATAAATAACATATTACAATTTTGACCCTTATATTTTTTTTGCATTTTGTCAGATATTACAGTATTGTTATATTAAATATAGATTTAGATTCATTTGTCACAATTATCTTATACCCGTAGTGTGAAGTCAACAAAACAGGAGTTATACAACACGTTGATTACAACTTATATGAAGACAATGGCTACAAACTAAACGAAATTCTTACATTTTTTGGAACTGATGTCTTCAATAACTGCTATAAAGATGCTACCTGGAAGTATAACTGCTTTGATGCCACTACAGACAACGCTAAAAACACCTGGTGCAGATCTCCGGGTAAATTATATTTTACAAACTCTCTTGAGTAAGGAAAGAACTTCAAAAATATAATTTTTACCATTTAAAAACAAACTGATTGATATTTACGTTCCAGGAACTTTGGAGAGCATATCGATGGCAGAAAAACTTCTGGAAAGAATATCTTACGAGTTAGATCTCGATCCTTTCGACGTCCGTTTAGCTAATCTAGACACTAATAAATATAACGACTTATTAGAAATGGCAGAGAATATAAAAACATCCGCATCTTATTCTGAAAGAAAGGCTAGTGTAAAAAAATTCAATTCAAAAAACAGGTGGAGAAAACGAGGCCTGAGGTGTGCTTTCCTACGCTGGCGCCCTATAGGGGCCCCGGTTTTAGAAGTCAATATTTCAGTTTTCCATACAGACGGGACAGTTATCATAACCCATGGTGGTATTGAAATGGGACAAGGTATAAATACGAAAGCAGTACAAATTTGTGCTTATTTGCTAAAGATTCCAATCTCAAAAATTCAAGTAAAGGCAAACAGTACCATAATAGCACCAAATTGTTTTATAACTGGTGGAAGTGTCGGTTCACAGAGTGTTGGTTTGGGAGTAGGAAGAGCCTGCAAACAATTATTGAAAAATTTGGAGCCAATTAAAATCAAGAACCCTAATGACACATGGGAACAGCTGATACTAAAAGCCTATCAAGCTAATGTGGATCTACAAGCACATGGTTTTGTTAATTTTGCAGATGCGTTTATGTTTGATATATTCGGAGTAGCGATAGCTGAAGTAGAAGTAGATATCCTAACTGGGGAATCACAATGTCTTAGGGTAGATTTACTGCAGGATGTTGGACAAAGTGTAAGCCCGGAAATTGACGTTGGTCAAGTAAGTATCCTAATATTCCTAATTTTACTTGCTACTAGCTTGAGCCTGGGTTAAAAGAGCTTGTGATCATAATGCACACATTTTTGCTGATCAAAGAATATCGATAGACGTTCAACGAGAGACTTGCTGTTAACATTGATTTTTGGTTTTATCTATTTTATCCTACTTATATTGTGAACTCGAAAGTTTATATCGATGTATGGATATTTGTCACTTTTTTACGCTCCAACGGGTAAACTTGACTAACTAACTAAAACAACGGATTTGGATGGAATTTGGTATCTTGATATTTCAAGTCACAAGAAGTCCAAGAAGCCAATGAAATTATTTACAATAATCTTATATATTAATATTTTTTAAAGTAAAAATTATTTAGGTACTTAGATTTGTAATAATATTTCACTCTTATTTCAGGTAGAAGGTGCCTTCATAATGGGCTTAGGTTATTGGACGTGCGAGAATCTAGTATACGACCAAAAGACGGGTGAACTATTAACGGACCGTACCTGGAATTACTATGTTCCTCTTGCTAGAGATATACCACAAGATTTTAGGGTGTACTTTAGAAAGAAATCATATACATTTGATCCCATATTTGGAGCTAAAGGTAAGGTACACTTTTAGTTGTGATACAAAATATGTGTCGTGCATTTTTATAATTATTATATAATGTAAGATTTAAGATACCAGAGTAATGCTTTTTTAGGAACTGGAGAACCACCAATGTGCTTGTCTATAGTAATAACATTTGCAATGAGGGAAGCAATCGCAGAAGCAAGGCAAGAATCGGGAATATCAAAGAGAAATTGGTTTCAAATTGGTATGATGTATATTTTGTATATATTGACTATTAGTTACATATGTTTTGTCAACTATCATAATCTTATTATAGTAATATCATTATCTATCTTGGTGAACCTTGTGTATTGTAACCTGCGTTAAAAAGCTATGTTTTTTGTGTCCAACTACTTTCTACCTTATTTTGTGCCTTTAGGCTTAGAAATATGTCACCTTCTTCTCCATCTTCTGCCTTCTCGGCCATCTCTGCCCATCTTAACAGAGATATGTCATAATCAGGAGCAATTTTAACTTTAGAGACTGCCATCGGAATAGGGACCCGGTACTCATCCTAAACTAGGTTTGAGCGAGGAGGTGCGTCAGCAGCCAGGTTATATTATGTATATTATGTTACCAAGCACGTCATGAATTCAGACCAACGCTACCGGGTTTGATAGCGGTGTTACCTTCACCAAAAGTTCAAGCTGTTGTTGGAAATATAGTCCAGAAATAGTGTCCGTCAGTTTGACAGCCGACGCTCCCCCCGCTGAGCTATCATCGCTTCAAAGTCATTCTTAATAATACTTAGATACATCCTTCGACTTATACAGAAGTAATAGTCCATTTGTATAGTTTTAAACTACTATAAAGTATTACCTGATAGAGCGCAGACTAGCAAGTATCAGTAACTATTAATTTTTGACTGTCATCGCGGCTCAGTAGTTATTGACCTGATATATATGATCCCGGGACGAATCTCGGTCGAGGGAACCATATATCGCACCGACCGGGATTCAACCCATAACATAAATAATTGTCTTTTTTCTAGGATTAATTATGTTACAATGTATGTCCATATCTCCCGCACTACTGGGAATCTTATTGCTGCGGGGGGAGTGTGAAGCCATTTGTTTATTTTTATTTCGAAATACACTCATGTTTTGTTTGCCCACTATATATTATTTGACGGTCAGTAACGATGTGGCCGATGCCGGGCAAATAGCCACCCAGCATGTCCACTTGCATTTAAGGCAGAGTCAATGCAATGCTGTCGCATGTTGCAATGTGTTTGTATGTTTGCAATAAAATTAATTTCCAATAAAAGTGGCATGTTTTATTCACAGATGGACCTTACACCGTCGAACGGCTGGCGCTAGCGGCGGCTACTAAATATGAAGATTTTAAATTGACAGATTAAAACGTTGACGATATATTACTTCTAAATTCTCCTTTTAGCCGTAGGGCTCTGTCAAATTTTCTTCGAAGCGTTAGCAGCATTACGCTCGCAGTTTATTTTATGAAATCTGTACCAAGCTCGGCTGTCGGTTTACGACCACAGTCGCAAGTTGACGGGTAGTTTAATTGTAGATAATTAAATAAATTTATTTCCAATAAACGAGTTGCATATTATGTTTATAAGCACCAACCTATATGTATTATTATAAAGATTAACATCAACAAATCCTTCCCAGGAAAATTACATCTAGAATGTGTATACATATGGGTAGTATATTATAAAACCTGATGTTATAAAAACAAGTTATTTCACACTTTTGAGTGTTGATATCGGGTTAATTTATTGGGATTTTTTTTCACCCTTTTGAGTGACCTTTGTTACTCACGGGATCAATTGTCATTGTGTATGTTCACCGATATTTTCCCCCGGAATTATAATGTCGTCCACGTATACGTAGCACTTTTCAGTTATTGGAGTGTAACACAAAAACAGCTTGACCGATATTAATGAAATATAAATGGGACCACATGAAAAACACCAGCTTTCAAACAGAATAAGAATCATCAAAATGATCAGTGCAGCACACTTAGTCGAAAGTTGAAAATAGACCCATACGGGTCGAACTCAGAACCTGCTCCTTTTTTGAAGTCGGTTAAAAATCGACATAATAATCTCACACCAAAAGTTCAAAGAATAACTAACGAAAGACTCATCTTTGCTCTCCGTTTGCACATATAGTAGGTACATAAAGGCCGGTCATCAGCCTGTTTGATTTTAGAACTGACCTGAAACTGCCCAAGTAAATGAGCTGAGAGAGACGGAATCACCTCAGACAAACTGAAAATTTACCGACACTGAAATTCTATCAGAAGATTAGAATTCAACCACGTTGTCCTCGAAAATCCAACGCCTTGAAAGCCTGGTAGAAAAACATGGTTGTGATACGTTGCTAAACGAATAAAAACTATACCTTAGGTTTGAGGACTTTTTGCCTCCCGAACAAGCTGGTTCCTGGTGAGTATCACTTGAGATAAGGATGATGACATTAACAATACTGCTGCTCACCTTTTTGTAATCTCTTAGTCATATCTTACTGTACCTACTGGAGGAAATAAAGGGCTAGTACAGCACAACTTTTACCTGATACCTAATCTCTTCAGTTTTTCAATACATTTAAAATAAAACCAATTCTAGTTGCTTAAATAAGATCCAGTGATTATTTTAGAATGGTGACTGGGTTGGGCTAAAACGAAACTTGGTTTAAGTCTACTTTCAACCACATCGTAATTGGCCATGTAGGGCAATTAAAGTAAAACGCAACCCATATTGTAGTGAAAATATAGGTTACTTTTTTTACCATTTCTAAGCCTTATTCTTTTCAGAATTTTTAGTTGTCATAATATATGTTACACCAAATTTGAATAACATCTGTTACTCACTAACGTTTGACCACTATATTCTGTATAGCTATAGCTTATAACGTTATCGTTATTAAAAGCTATGTTTAAATACAGATTACAGATTATTTGTCACTTAGCGCCTGAAGAGTTTTATTATAGCAATTTAAAAGAAAGCACTTGCAGTAAGTTTTATTTACTAGCATATCTGTTCGACGTTTGGAGCTCTATTCATTGATTTGCAAATGAATCGGTTTATTCCTGTCCCGTTCTCTCACTGCAGGCAACTACCGCTTTCATCCGGTCCTTGGGGAAATCAATCGGGAAGGTATTATGCCCAGCAGTGGACGTCCTACGATTGAGATGATGATGATGATGATCCACCACTACCACTATCAAATAAATACCAAATAAAAGATTCTGTTTTAAGAATGTTGTTAGTTTCCTTCAATGTACGGTGTATAAAAGAGACGTTTTATCAAATTATGTAACAAAAATAGTATTTTAATATAGATATAATGTCAAGTTGAAAATAGAATTTCGTTTGAGGTGCGTATAAGTCAGTAATGCGATGTAAAAAGAACATAGTGAGAACGTTGAACGTTTTAGTCAGATATGCAACACTGTGGGGACTTAGGAGAGGGTCACGCTTACTGCACGCGGAGTGGGCACCACCTCCAAACTGATACACGTAATGGCACCAAATAGCCGTTTAAAAAAAGACGTGTTTGAATCAAGTTCCAGAAATCTTTTAAAGCTAAAAATAAAGCAATCGCTGATTGAAAAGCATTTTATAAGAAATAGGAATATATAGAATAGAAAGAAGATTTTTTAAACTTAAAAATGTCCTGTCCCATTTTTAAGTAATGATTTATACGCATTTTATAATATCTTTCGAGCTTCTAAAAGCGGGTGGTACACCGATACTTAAAGTCTTTCAGAACCTCTTTAACTCCGTTGTGCTTGAAGGGTCAACCCCGGAAACGTGAAATAGAGGCTTGGTGATATTATTCTTTAAGAAATGTGACAGGACCCTACTGAAGAACTATAGACCCATCTCCCTTCTGAGTCTTGTTTACAAGTTGTTCTCAAGAGTCATCACGAATCGTTTTAAACGCAGGTTTGGTGATTTCCAGCCTCCCGAACAAGCCGTTTTCCTAAAAGGCTACATCACCATAAACCACATCCATATGCTATGGCAAGTAATATAGAAGATCGACGAGTATAACTTGCCATTACGATTAGCGTTTGTAGACTATGAGAAAGCCTTTGATTCGATCGAACCTGGGCGGTGCTAGAGTCTCTCAGGTGGTGTCGTATTCACCTTCGGTATTTCAAAGTGCTGATGTGCTTGTACAACACACCACCATGTCGATCCTAGTACATGAGCAACTTTCGAAGGCGAGTCCTCTGCAAAGGGGCGCGCAAAAGACAGGGAGAGTCCTCCCTCCGAAACTGTTCACTGCCGCATCAGCAAGTTGAAGTGGCAGTGGACAGGCAAGCGCAGCGTTGAACGTCCACCGAGAAGATGAACACACAACCTGACCAAGATCGCAGAAAGGGCCTGGATGAAAGTTTCAACTGTGACATATACAATTTATTTTAGCTCCGTTTTCCAATACGACAATAAGATAATAATAGACCAATTGCTTTCGGAAGTTATGTATTACTTTGGAATTGGAAACCTGTTTTAGTCAAGCATGAATTTTCAAGCAGCAGTATAAGGTTGCTTATCAGTTGTATTTCTTGTTTTTTTGTTGGAGGTGGTTAATTATAAAAGAGGCGTTTATTTTCGATTAGTATTTTATAATAGTAGTGGTTTGTAGGTGTTCCACCTAAAAACAAGAACGAATAGTAAAATTGTTAATTGTGAATGTACAAAGCAACCTAGAAGATGGATAGAATAAAGTTTAAAGTCAACGGTGTTCAATACTCGGGTAAGATTAACTATTGCAAGCAAACAAAATCTACGAAAACTATTACTAATTGTGTCTACAGACCCTCATGAAACCTTTTGTTCGAGATGATTCATGACATTACCTTCGCAGATCTTTCGCGGCAGCAAAAGGTTTGTATATTGTTAGAACAGGACTGACGGATGTAAACAACGACAAGAGTAGAAAAGCAGACGAAAGCGCGCCGGCCGGGCCTCGATCCGATAACTCCCTGTCCTGGCGACAGCTCAAACCGAGGTCCAAACCTCAGTGGTGCCCTTGAGCTAGTCGCCTCGTCCTCTCCTAGTGGCACAGCGCCGTCAGCGCTAGCCTCACTAGGCGGTGCGCCTTCTGCGCCCGCACAAATACCGGGCTGACCACCATCAGTGTTCGCCCCCCTCCCCCTCCGGTGAAGCTGTAAATACCGGTAGAGGCAAGCAGCATTAGTCCGTTAGAAAAAAAAAGGCAGCTGGGCATTGTGAACCGAGACTTCGTGCGGAACGGAACTCTAGTCGAATTACCTGCGGTATCAATTTCATTTAAATCAGTTTTGAGTCTTTGATTGTTATTCTGTCTGTGATTTGTATTTCAAAATTATATTCGTGTAGAGTATACCCGCGTGTATTTTTTTAAAGTAAATCAGCTTCTGATAGCTTAGATATATCAGAAGTGGGATTGATCTCACTTGCCCACCGATGACATTATCTTACGTACCCACCGATCAGATTATCTTACTTACCATAGAGGATATTATCTTACTTACCCACCAGTGGGATATAGACCTAGAATATGCTTTAATAATTAATAATAAAATAAATTTAATAATTATGCTTTGCTTTTTTTTTAAATTAATTAATGCCTAAGAATTATGAACACAAGATATTGTTGTTGTTCTTAGTGGGATGTGAGGTAGACTCCAGTGTAACTTTGGTGGACTATCTCCGGAACTACCTGGAGTACAGCGGTACCAAGTACATGTGCCGGGAGGGGGGCTGTGGTGCCTGTATTGTAGCCGCTGTCAAGTATCCTGGAGGACCCACTTATTCTGTTAACGCTGTAAGTGTTGAATAGTTTTTAAATATTAAACAATCAATTGATAATGTCAGCGAATGCTTGAAACTACAAGACAGATAAATAGATGAACACGTTACACCACAATACAAAAATAATACTACATCAGCAACAGTATAATCACCTTATAATGTAACATTGGGCGATCGCAATGCTCAGAGCGATCTCTTTCAGACAACCTTGAACGGGGAGGAATACCTTTATTACGAAGTCCTAGATATCCTCTCTCGAGATTGCAAAACTCCGACATGCGTTCAAGACCACTTTCCGCATGGGACTACGTGTGTGTGAGAAGACATAACTCACTTGAGTAGGAGCAGGCGATGTTAGAACGTTACATATCTCCCCTTTGTCACACTATCAATGACCTAATGAATAACAAGGATTCGGCATCAACATCAACGGCGAGATCACTCATCACTCACTTTCGGTTTGTCGACGATATAGTGGTCATCTCTACGCGATCGAATGAAGAGATCCGTAGAAGAAAAAAATTCACCGACATAGCCCAGCAGATTAGCAAGTTGAAGTGGCAGTGGGCAGGGTACATAGCTCGAAGAACCGATGGCCGTTGGGGTCGAAAGGTTCTCGAGAGGAGACCACGGACTGGCAAGCGCAGCATAGGACGGCCACCGACCAGGTGGAGGGACGACCTGGCTAAGATCGCAGGCAAGGGCTGGATGCGCTTCTAACGGGTCCTTGTGGAAATCAATGGGGAAGGCCTATGTCCAGCGGTGGACGTCATATGGCTGAGATGATGATGATGATGATAGTGGTCATGGCAGAATCGATGGAAGACCTCAGCACGATGCTCGAAGACCTCAACAGTGATTCCCAAAGAGTGGGCCTAAAAATTAACATAGACAAGACAAATATTATGTCAAATTCCCATTATGCACCCGCCCCAGTATCAAGTGACTCGATTCTCAAAGCTGTTAAGACCATTACCATTTGGTTGCCTGGAAGAAATCGTTTTAAGCGATAAGGCCGCCCTTTGTGTCACTGTATTTATATTTGTTTGTTTTCTTTATGTGTGTGGTTTTGAAATAGTGTGCAAATAAAGAGTTTTCTACCTATCTATCTTTCTACCATTGACATCTACCTAGGACAAACAGTCCAATTAGGTAAGTCGAACTTTGAGAAAGAGGCTAATTGTCGAGTCCAACTCGGCTTCCAGAACGCTGCCTGCGTTCTGGAAGCTTCGCTTCGTGTTCTCATCCAAAATGCCATGCCTGAAAACGAAGGTCTTCGAACAGTGTGTGTTACCAAATGTGTGTTACCACGTTACAACTGTAACGAGGTCTCTGAATATGAGCCTTCTGAGCAAGCTCAGATTCGCACAACGAGCTATGGAGAGGGCTATGCTCGGGTTTTCCTTTCTCGATCGAATCATAAATGAGGAGATCCGTAGAAGAACGAAAGTCACCGATATAGCCCAGCGGATTAGCAAGGTGAAGTGAGCAGTGCACATAACTCGAAGAACTGATGGCGGTTGGGGTCAGAAAGTTCTCGAATGGACACCACGGACTGGCAAGCGCAGCATAGGACGGCCTCCGCGACCAGGTGGACAGACGACCTGACTAAGATCGCAGGCAAGGGCTAGATGCGGGCCGCTTCCAACTGGTTCTTGTGGAAATCAATGGGGGAGGCATATGTCCAGTAGTGGACGTCCTATGGCTGAGATGATGATGATGATGATGAATGAGCTAAACTTGCATTTTTTAACCACACTACAGATCAAGTCTGCAACACGTTTTATTCCAATACACATTTTTCTAAAGATGATGCGCAGATTAAGATCCATTGATGGATAAAATATTTTGAATATTTTATTTTTTTCCAGTGCATGATCTCGATAACGTCATGCCAGGGCTGGGAAATCACTACTATCGAGGGTTTGGGGAATAGAATGAAAGGATATCATCCCCTGCAAAAGACGTTGGCTGACTACAACGGTACTCAGTGTGGGTACTGCACTCCTGCATGGGTGATGAACATGCATAGGTATGCTTAATCTAAAACTGTAAGTAAAGAAGAATAGCAACCATAACACGTAGGCATGGCAATGATAGCTACTTTCAATCCAGCTAAATTTAATTAAATATTTACATTTGTCATATGATTTCAGCTGTGATTTTTCTTATACACGAATTTCTCACTTTTGATTATTTGCTACAATCATGAAATATGGCAAATTACACTATATGAAATGTTATAGAATTTAAAATTTAGTATGTACACGAATACGTGCTGTGAAGTTTAGTGTAAACCTATTTACGAACGTATTAAATTTATGTTCGTATGATTTTCTTAAACTCCCTATGATGCATGCCATTGTTATAAAATTTTCTTTCTATCGGATATAGATTTTGGAGATTCGATTAAAAATATATTTTAAGAATGAAACTGTTTCAAAGAGAAGTAGATTGCCACATATTTTTTTTTTAGTATTACACTCACCATTATATGATTTTAACGTCCACTGCTGGACATATGTCTCGCCCATTGGTCTCCGCAAGGACAGGTTGGAAGCGCCTTGAATCCAGCCCTTACCTGCGATCTTCGGTCGTCTGTCCACCTCGTGGCTGGTAGCTGTGGTCGGTGTCCGTGGTTTTCATTGGAGAACCTTTTGAACCCAACGCCCAAACGATTGAAAATATCTGTAGAGGTAAATTCTTTCATTCAACCGACTTCATCAAGCTATTTCAAAATTTTGAGCTTTGAAGTCGGTTCCATTTTGTGGTAAACTTTTTTGACCCCTTTCAATGAGTGTGAAATAACTTGTTAAAGTCGGTAGAATAATAGCTTAAAAGTAACTACTGCTAATAATGGTACCGACTTTAACAAGTTATTTCTCACTTTTGAGTGTTGAAGTCAGTTTTATTTTTCGGCAAAGTTTTGTTTTAGATTCAATACTTGTCGATCAATACAGCGCGCTACCAAAATGTTGACATTTCTCATGCTCATAGATACCAGCATTTTGGTAACTTGGACTTTGACCACTGGTCATATATTTTATACACTAGCCAGCTAGTTCACCAAATGAAATAACGAGTCAAAATTCATACTGACACCACCATAGATTCAGTATGCTATTATAATTTGTTAGATTTTGCGTTATCAGGATATATGACTAAGTTTTTTTAACGGGCCAATGCCTTTTTAAATACTTATACCTAATTACAATACTACAATAACATTTCAGCGATTCACTAGGTGTTGTCAACTTATTGATAACTCAAATGCCCTAACCTGTTACCAGTTGGCAGCGTACCTGGAATACTAGCAGCATTGTCACGTTGAATTGCAATGCTGATTTGTTGACCCAAATTATATGTTCTAGCATCTTCTCAAATCATTTGAATTCATCATTTCAAATCGGCCGTGGCGCCAGCCCTAACATGTGTCTCGGGAAGATGTATGGAGGATCGTCCTAACTTTCAGAATTCTAGTGTCATATGACTAAATTGTGATAACTAATCTGATGCAAAACCACTTTTTTAGCTTTCTCGAAAAAACACGTCAAACTACCGGAGATAAACCAACAATGCTCCAAATAGAACAAGCCTTTGGTGGAAATGTCTGCAGATGTACTGGATATAGACCTATATTAGATGCATTTAAAACTTTTGCCAAAGATGCTCCGAAATCAGACAACATCTTGGACATAGAAGACTTGACCATTTGCAAAAAAACTGGAATTGCTTGTCAGAAGACAAAATGTGATGAAGATGATGACTGGTGCATTATAGATGATGAAGATGATAGATACATAGAAATAAAACTAAAAGACAACAAATATTGGTTTAAAGTATATGATTTGAGTTCTGTATTTCAAATTCTGAAAAAGAAAGGTTACAATTCTTATATGCTTGTGTCTGGAAATACTGCAAAAGGTACTATTAAACTTTTATACATTACATACAATAAATAATTTATTTTTCTCATTATCTTCGAAATATTACACATTGTTCGCATTCATTCTGATTTTTACGAAGAAATCTTACACTATTAATTGAAGAATTTTGTTGTATATTTCTATAAACTGTATTGAAAACGGATCTAACGTAAGTAGTATTACTCGGTTAACTTTATGCTTCAAAGCTTATCTATTTACGTGTCTTAAATGGGAAAATGCCGAGGTCTGATGGTCGATAAGATGCTTATTAGCTCTGATTGCAATCGAGATTCAAGCCGAGAAGATCATAGACAGCGATTTCCACATAAAAATTAGACTTCAGAGTCTTGAACAACGGAGTAGTGTTGCTTGCCTGTCGGTTTTCCATCGGATACATTTCGTAGAATTTGCGTTGGAATTACATAATTAAATTCTATCTGCCTCGATCTATCATCGGCTACCAGACGTAAGACAATAAATACACCATAGCTATCATACACCACCTATACCCACAAAGCATTTTGCTGCCACTTCCAAGAACGAAACGTTTCTCGAGTCTGCGTTTCCCGGTAAGTACAATCCTTATGTCTGCAAGTACCTTCTCGGCTTGCGTGCTACTACACCGTACACGTCGTGATTTAACATCAGGTGAGACAGTGATCAAACGCAACTTATTATGCTGAAAAAGAGGCTAATAACACTGCTTGTGCTGTGTGCAGCATATTCTTTTTCAAAAATGTTTAATAGCGACGTTGTAATCTATGCAAATTAATTGCGTATTGCAAAATAGTCGTCTTCACTGATTCGTAATTTAATTGTGTGTGAATAAACATAATATAATTCGACGTACGCCCTATCTGCATAAATTATAGTATTGATTATTTTACTCTATACATTATACATATAATTAATATATTATTGACAATCAGAAGCGTATTATTTAAAGAAAATATAAAGCGGCCTTTCAACATTGTTCATTGAAGTTAAATTGTATCGCCAATGTTTTTTCGTATCAATTTTAGGTGCATATCCAATCGAGGAATACCCGAACATTCTAATAGATATATCAACATTACCAGAGCTCAAAGTCACTAAAGTGGACCAAAATCTGATCATCGGAGCTGGTCTTACTCTCACTGAACTTCTAGATGTGTTTAAAACGATAGCACGGCAGGAATATTTTGAATATTTGGACAAACTGTGTGAGCATATTGGAATGGTGGCCCATATTCCAGTCAGAAATGTAAGTCGATGGTGATAATACGCCAGGTGACTCATAATATATCTCGTCTACTAATTTCAGGTTCAAATTCAGTACGAGACCGAGCTGATGACAATAAGAAAACGTCATTAATACGCAGTCTGCTAAGTTATTAGTGACCTGAATTTGTGTATGTTCAATCTATGCTCGGCCTATGTCGGTTTTGTACGAAATTGACAAGTTGGATGCTAACAGACGATGGTAAAAGACCTGACGGTATGACACTTATTACCTGGAAATTATAGCGGCCTTTAGAGTGGAACCCTACACGCGTTGACACTTTGGCGCCATCACATCTTCTCGAGACACAATGTTAGGCCTGTCGCCGCGGCTTATTCGGCGGAGTAATTGAAGCGGCGAAAATATGCTAACCTGCTTTGAACTTACGTTCAAATTAGTTAAGGGAAAATATTCGACTACCAGTAGGACTTGCATCCCCTCAGATGTTAAAAGGAAGGTATAAATTCGAAAAGCCATAGTTTAGTTGAATAAAGCGACAGGACGGTATTCTGCAGTCATGGGGTCCCACTGATAGTCGAATTTTAAAAAACTTAATGTAAAACTGAAAAAAAAAATGTTGGATTTTTAAAGTAAAAACTACTTTTCTTTTTTTTTTTTCTTTTTTATTTGACATAATATAAGTTTGCGTTTGACAACTGTCACACCAGATGTTAAGTGATAACGTTGTCTAGGGTTTAGCACGCAAACCTAGAAGGTACCACTCGCGGCTTGAAGACTCTAGGATTGTACATATCGTTTTTTTATATGGGGAAAAAATGTTCAACTCGCGTCAGATCGTAAGATCGTTGGATCGTCAGATCATGACGTCATCAAATTCGTTAGACGTTTGTTGGTAGTTATGTTTGACTTTTTTATTTATTCTTTCTTTGATTGTATATTGTGTCGCACTAACATTAAAAAGCTAAAAGTTTGGATGGATGGATGAATGGAATGGATGGATGTTTGTTACTTAATCACGCCAGAACGGCTGAACAGATTTAGATGAAATTTGGTATGTAGATACTTCAGGTCTCGGAATAACACATAGGTTACTTTTCATCATCATCATCCTTCATGTTTAAGTTTTCACTTCGCCGGCACTGCCGGAGTGCAACCGATTGTTTTTTTATATTATTTTTCCTTAGGTAGTTATGGACCTGGCCATACACCGGTACCGGCTTATCGTTAATTCTGCGACACGTATATTTAAATAATGTTTAAAACTCAAAATTCGTGAAGTGATTAACGTAATAGACCCACCATTTTGTAAAAATGTGATAAAACATTTTCATGAGAGAATTATCATCAATTATCATTTTTCATTCACACTTCCCAAGCCTTCCATTTTTATCATAAAATACAAAATGTTAATCATTATCATCTAAAATTATTGATTAATTTTGATTTGGAAAACAAAGATTTTATTGAAAAACGCTGTACTAAGAATTAGCGGCTCCGTGGGCGGTTTTGCTGTTCCAATGTTATCGGGTCATATAAGCGCCTTAATGTGGTACCGTTCAATTTCTTGCAGGTTGGATCTTTGGGTGGAAACTTGATGATTAAACATCAGCATAATGATTTTCCTTCAGATATATATCTGCTGCTAGAAACAGTAAACGCATATTTAACCTTGGGTAAGATAAACGCCAATTTCATTAAACTATTACAATCGATTTTGAGCCTTTCAATTATCTTTTATGTTCACGAATACTTTAGGTTTTTTAGAAACTTGATAGAAGATCAAAGCCGACGGTCAATATTACCCATGCTATGACTGTACAGTCAACAAAGTCTAAGTCTAATTAATCGCCTGTGAGGTTCTTTATTAGAAACTGTCGCACGGGAAAATCCACCTTGTCATTTTATGATAACGAATGATCTTCAACCAGAGGCTTGAAATTCCAATGTTGAAAATGTACTTGAAAGTATCATAATTTTTTTAATTTTTTTATCCTTCACACAAGGTCTTCAGATCCCAAACTAGGCAGAGCCTGTACTATGGTAACCTGATGACTGATATATATATACTTATATACATATACACACCCAGACACAGGTCAAACAGACATGTTCATACACACAATTGTTTGAACTGTCCGGGAATCGAACCCGGGACTAGCGGCTCAGAAGGCAGAGTGCTACCAACTGCGCCAAACGGCCAGTATTAAATATTTACTTAAAGATTGTCTATTTAGGTAGAAGCCAGCCACGTGGTGTGGTATCTTTCTCGATCGGAATATGTTAATTTATGTCTTGTTGTTATTGTGGTCATTTTTCTAAAATGTGGTCATATGCGTCTTTTTTATTAGGGTCAGTTCACACCGAGACGCGACGCGGCGCGACGATGCGCGCACATTTTAATGGAGCGACTCAAAACATACTTTATTTACTACACGAAAAGATACACATTTCATTGTGAGAATTCAGAATAATTATGTTGCACGACGCAGTGCTGCGCCTCGAGATGCCTCGCGGCGTAGCGCGACGTATCGCGACGCAGCAGTACACGCGGCGTGCAAGAGCGGTGCTGCGTCTCGCTGCGGCGTCGTGCTTCTACGATTTTACGATGCGCCTCGCGACGTTGCGATGCTTCTCGCAGCGGCACGCAGCGCAGCGCGAAATCATTGGCCTCTTCGAGTGTCGTCGCGTCGCGTCTCGGTGTGAACTGACCCTTACACTCAAGCCCCCGCACTATTCGCGGGGGGCATGGACATACACAATCATATCAGACAAACACCCAAGATCCAGGAGAAACACTTATCGCACAAATGTTAGGTCCTGCCGAGATTCGAACCCAGGGTCGCGGAAACACAGAAGTCATGACTACTGAGCCACGGCGACCGTCACGTCAACAAACCCCTTATAATAATATGTTTACACACTCACATAAAACAAATTTATATTCTATAAAGTGGGAATCATTTTAATGTAAATGATGAATAAATACCGCAATGCCTGAAAACGAAGGTCTTCGATCAGTGTGTGCTACCAGTGATGACTTACAGAATCGAAGCGTGGTCTCTGACTATGGGCCTTCTGAGCAGGCTCAGAGTCATACCACGAGCTATGGAGAGGGCTATGCTCGGGGTTTCTTTCTCTACGTGATCGAATCAGAAATGAGGAGATCCGTAGAAGAACGCAAGTCACCGATATAGCCCAGCGAATTAGCAAGTTAAAGTGGCAGAGGGCAGGGCACATAGCTCGAAGAACTGATGGCCGTTGGGGCTGAAAAGTACTCGAAACCCAGCGGACTGGCAAGCGCAGCATAGGATGGCCACCGACCAGGTGGACAAACGACCTGACTAAGATTGCAGGCAAAGGCTGGATACGGGCCGCTTCCAACAGGACTTTCTGGAAATCAATGGGAGAGGCCTATGTCAAGCAGTGGACGTCTTATGGCTGAGATGATGATGATGATGATGATGAATAAATATGTAATTTATACTTTTTTTTTCTTCTGTCCTCTCTTCTCTCTAAATCTTTACCTTCAGTCATTCAATCAATGAATTAATTAAGGAGGACTTTTGTGTACAGGGCAGGCCAGCAACTACATAACTTTGAGATATATCAAAGCATGATCATGAATCTTTGTTCCAGTGGATTGTAGTGGGCAATCTAAAACAATATCGATGGCACGGTTCTTGAAAGAAGACATGAAAGGCAAAATAATTCTGAACGCGCTACTACCACCTCTCAGTAATGAATACAAACTGTTTACATACAAGGCAAGTCATTAAAGATAGAGTAAGCCTAACGACTAACGTTTGCTGAGTGAATCGTTAACTTCATATTTTTTTAACAAATAAATAATGTCCATATATGGCAGGATAACCCTACAGCAGCCTCGGAATCAGCGTGTATGATGCCTCCACCTACATGTTCATACAATATTTTAAAATTCCTAGAAAGAAAATTCGTTCCAAAGAGCGAAAGTCCCACTTGAGGAGTTTGTTTTCTATTTCTAAAATTATCATCTAATTATTTCCAATACTTCCTAAGAGGAGTAAAATCTCCACGTCTTTTATTTTATTCTATGCAGGCGTTTGCCCGATATTTTATCTTGACTAAAGGGGGCTAGGTGATTTGGTTAGCCTGTTTCCCTTTTCAGAGAAATTGTTGCTCAATAATTATAAGAATAAGAATAACTTTATTTCAGCGGTCACAAAGGTATTAATATAAAAACAATCTTAAAGTAAGTACTAATCTAGTTGGTAACACTAGTGGCTTAGATTGTGGTCTCCACACTAGGATTCCCTGTGTTGTGGAGAACAGTTCCACACAAACAGAAATAATAGCAAGGTAGATTTATAGGTTTATACATGGTGTCATTTAAAAAAAAAAATATTTAAATCTTTCAGAAGTAACTATTACATAGATATGGATTGTCACGAAACCGTTCGGGATACCTTTGTGACTTTAAAAAAGATGATGTGATCTAGACTAGCTAAACCAGAGTTTAAACGAATACAAAAAAAATAATATGTCACCTGCATCGTTTACTTGTTTACAGGTCATGCCAAGATCTCAAAATGCTCACGCCATTGTTAACGCTGGTTTTTTGTATAAACTCTCACCCAACAACAGAGTGCTGGAAGCCAGAATAGCTTATGGAGGACTTTCGCCTTGTTTCAGCAGAGCTTTAAATACTGAAAGGTTAACTTTAGTTCCTTTGTATACAAATACCAGAAACGGATTGTTAAAGTTATTTCACATATTATAAAATTGCTGCGCCCCATTGGTGCACCCGCTTTGTTTACAAGTTCCCCGTTACTTCAGCTATCTTCTACAGATACCGTTTTTTCCATCAAATCAATATTATGTGGAAATAAATGGCGGAGGTATATATTCAAAGGACGTCCTATGGCTGAAATGATGATGATGAAGATGAGTTATTCCAGACAAATTATCCTCGTTCTAAGTTTCAGCCAGATCTGTCCAGGAATTCTGTCGCTACTGGATAATAAACATCCGTCACAAATTGCGCATTTCTAATAGCATCAAGAAGTAATTAGATGTCAATTGTAAAATAAAACTACAAATATTTGAGCACATCGATCAAGTGCTCTATTTATGGAAAATCAAATGAGCTGCTGGTCCTCAATTTCTCGATTCTAAAAAATTCAAATATCTTACCACTACTTAGGTTTATATTATTATAAATTCGCCACTTCAATTGTTCAGCCGCTACGTAACTTGTGCATCGGAAGACGCAATCGCATTAGAGTGTCAACACCTGTACCAACCATCATCATCATCATCATCTCAGCCATAGGACGTACACTGCTGGACATAGGCCTCCCCCATTGATTTCCACAAGGACCGGTTGGAAGCGGTGTATTGTATTGTACCAACCATAATCACAGGTTATTGCAACCTGCAACTATCATTTACACAAGATGCTATACGGAAACAAATTATACTGTAGAGCATGTTCTTCTACAGTGCGAAGCCATAGAAGTAATTAGGCGATCAACTCTAATGCTTGAAAAAAAATCGCAATATAAGGTACAGATTTCCATGGAATCAGTACCACCTACGGAACCAAAGACCTCAGTAAATAAAGTATGGATGCACCTAGAACGCGTAATATCACCAAAAATAACAAGTCAAATTGAAACATAAAACGTATCGTTCAAGGTCGGTGGGTGTAGGTATGTCGGTTGATACTCATTTGCCACCATTGCGCACTGTTCTTGTTGCACTTGGTATTTGGGTATATTTCTGAAAGAAATCTTTCTTGAAAGAAAGGAGTAAAAACAAAATGGAGGTTGACTAGAATGAAGTCAAGTAAAATGAATTACATTTTGTTAACATAGAGTGATATATATGTACTTACGTATGGAATGTGATTCCTAAAGTCTTATTTTGTTTTTTCCAAGTATTATTGCATCTAGGGAATGCAAAGGAGAGCATATTTTTGCGATTAATTGAGTCGAGTATTCTTTCTGTACGTATGTACCGCTCTTCTGATGGACAGACCCTTACTGACGCGAACGTATGCGAAGTGTGTTCCGCGACCACACTTTAGAGGTATTAAAAATTGTTGGCTTTGGCCTGTCTAGTAGGTCGATGTATGGTAGGTCGACGACTAAAAGCACAGTTGTGCCAGCGACCTAAAGTGATACGTGATACCTACGTGAAGGACTTGGGATAGCTGGCGAAGGAAATGCACAATACACTTCAAGCGGGACGTCAGTGCAGATTTTATCGCTCCCAACAAGAATAAGAATAAGAAGTGTCATACCGTCAGGTCTTTTACCATCGTCACTTTAATAAACTCATTTTAATTTTTTTTATTCACTGATTATTTGATAATATTGAGATTTCAGCATTTTGATCGGCAAACAGCTCTTCTCAAATATGACTCTACAGTCTGCACTTAAAGTGTTAGACAATGAAGTAGTGGTGACGGAGAACCCTCCAGAACCTTCAGTAGCGTACAGAAAACATTTAGCTCTGGCTCTGTTATACAAGGTAAGAATAAATTCAAATTTCATCTGGCTTTCAAAAAGGTGGAACCACCACTACGGATTTCCAACACTCGTCGCCGCTGTCTGCCGTAACAAACGACGATGAGGTCGAATTTGTAGAAATTACTTACGCTATAAAATATGTTGACGTTAGTGCACGCTAAATGCGTGTAGTGTAAATTTCTTTTATAGTGCATATGTGTGAATGAGGGTGTCATCTAAGAAAACGTGTTAATAAAACGTTTTCAATTAGTAATATACGGTTTTGTGTTGTTTGTATGATCAGTCTTAATTGGCGAGTTTGTACCTTGACTGGCCGGTTGGCGCAGTTGGTAGCACTCTGCCTTCTGAGCCACTGGTCCCGGGTTCGATTCCCGGACAGGTCAAACATTTGTGTGTATGAACATGTCTGTTTGACCTGTGTCTGGGTGTGTATATGTATATAAGTATAAATATAAGTATGTATTTAAGTAGGGGAAGGGAGGGCAAGATGGAAGGCTTAACTTCATGATGTTTAAAAAAATAAAACAACCTAATATAAAATTATTATTTTAATCAATCTTGAAAGAGATCTTATACAGTTAAAAAATTAAGCCTTTAAAAAATATTAATTATAAGTAGATTTGTTATTGTGAGTAATTTAAAAATAACGTCATGAATTCCATCTTGCCCTTACCCAGAGGGCAGAATGGAAAGCTCGTTTGGGCAAGATAGAATGTACAGGAAATCTGTAAATATATTTTACACATAAAGGTACTATCTTCTTTATCAGTACACAATTCATGTGCCCAGTTATTACATACTGGACATTGTACCCAGTCCTCTGTGGGAGTTTCCACATCAGGTTCTCCACATAATACACAGAACACATCATTTAGTGAAGACTTTACTAAATTGTCTACTTTTTTTTTTTCTGTGCTTTTTCGATTTCCTTTTTTCCCGCTGGTTCTTATTTCCTTGTTTTTAATTTTCTTGCCTTTAATGGTCCGATTGAACTTTGGTTTCACTTTCATCTCATTTTTCATTTCAATAGCATTTTTGAATGGAGAACTGGTTATGATTTCTGACTTTTCACATCTCTCTCCGTTTTTTATGGGAGGAGTAATTTTTGGTACCGGAAGAATTTTTATTGGAGAAATATAATACGAAGTAGATGGTTGATCCCAGCTCTTATCAACAACACCGGAACGAGTTTCGAGCATACTATCTTTCGTTCATCGCCATCTGCATCGTTTTTTCAGTACAAGTACCTCTATTGCCTTTTCTTGTATACTTGTTCACCATCTAAAAACAATAATCAAACAACATTAGTTCTAGCAACTCAAAACAGAAATCAAAATAAGTGCGCGGGTAAAATGGAAAGTCTTCCAACTTGCCCTAAAGTGCAATTTTCCATCTTGCCCATTCGCCCCTATGTACTAATAATATCTATACCTTAAAAATGCTTTATTCATTCTCTTACTTAAATATCAATTTACACAACCGATTCCTTATACATCCTTTATATAATTGCATAATAGTAATATTACTCACCTTGTTGAAATAATCGCATCACAAAAATCCAATATTTGCGTAATATTTTTCTGCGAAAACAAGAAGTACATGTACACTCCGTTATGTGGCGCGAGCTGGACTGAGCTGTCGTTCGTGGCCACCTGATGACCACTTGCCTCTGTGTGGGTGTGGATTCGGGCGCTTCGTTGCACGGTTCGGGTTTGGTAGGTAGTTTCCATCTTGCCTACTCCTTCCATCTTGCCCTCCCTTCCCCTATATGTATCAGTCATCAGGTTACCATAGTACAGGCTCTGCCTAGTTTGGGACCTGAAGACCTTGTGTGAATGTTGTCCCATATTATTATTATATTATTACCATAATACAGTATAATACAGCAATATTAAATTTATTATTCTATTAAAATTTTATTTTTATTATTTATTTATTTATTAACATTCACACAAGGTCTTCAGGTCCCAAACTAGGCAGAGCCTGTGCTATGGTAACCTGATGACTGATATATATACTTATATGCACACCCAGACACGACGCAGTAACGAAAATACAATGATCAAAATATAAAGATTTAAATAATCGATTTTGATGATTTTTATGGGATCTATCTATGTCTTATCTTAATGTTTTTCTAAATGCGTCTACAAATGACGAAGTTCTGAAGTAACAAATATGACTTCTATATCTTTATTCTGTGTCGTACAGGTAAAAGTTAAAAAGAAGTGTGTAATATAATTATGTATACTGGACTATTTCAGAGCTTCATAACTTTATGTCCAATAGACATATTGAACAAGAGATACCGAAATGAGGCCACTAAAATACGAAATACAAGACCAGTGTCTAAAGGTCGTCAGATGTTTGACACAAACCCGACACTTTGGCCCTTAAACCAACCCATACCAAAAGTAGAGGCATTGGTAAGCATAGTTTTATTTTTATTTTGGAATTTATATATTATTTATACATTTTACTAATAATACTCGGGAACTCGATACGGTTGTAACTTGATTCCAGGAGAAAGCTACGGAATAAAAGTGGCGTATTGATAAAAAAAATACGATATATTGTACACAATATTAATAATTTCGTACTCAATTATAAAGTGCGTCCGTACAGGCCGGGTTGCTATTAATTAGTATGTTTTTACACGATTTATAAATAATTCATGCGTATTATAATTATGTTCATAATCACTTTACATTCGAATACATGATTTAATTGAATCATGTTAAAAATATGAAGTACTTTGATTTCGATTATACTGTTTTTTGGTCTGTATATTATCTTATTTACAGATTCAATGTGCTGGAGAAACCAAATATTCCGATGATCTTCCGAAACAGCCACACGAAGTTTATGCAGCGTTTACACTTACGACTGTCGCATTAGGAGAGATTGACAAAATTGATGCTAGCAGAGCTTTGGTAAGGCGCAATAATAACTATTGCTGGGCAGAAATGGCAAGCAAGAAATACACGTTTTTCTTTGAAGTTACCATAATCGAAATAAATTCGCAAAGGATAGAGAGAGAGAGAGTCGACGAGTAGAGAATATTAGTTGTAACATTCTTTTATAAAATGTATTTATCTCCTAAGAAGAAAATTATATATTTTGTACCATTGTAAGCCATGGAAGTGAAATATTTACCATATCATTTAGTAATTAGTTTTTTAAACACATTTTTGAAGCGATGATAACTCAGGGGGGAAGCGTCGGCTGTCAAACTGACGGACACTGGTTGGATCCCTAATATCAGCTTGAGCTTGCGATAAAGGTTAACAACGTTATCAAATTCTCAGTATGGTAGTAGGGTACTTCCTAGTATTCGCCTGGTCACCCTCAAGTTTGAAAAATTGTCACTAAACATAGTGTGTTCAGGCAGCAGTCCTTGAGAGCCAGTGAGCACTCTAGGTCTAGCGTGATAACATCTTCGACCACATCGTTACTGAGCATCATGTGAGATAGTGGTCAAACGCTAGATCAAAATTGAATTTAAAAAAATCACTTACACCCCGCATAAGGATTCCTTTTGTCGCGGGACGCATGAACACACACACAACCAAGACGGGACAATAAACATCTCACGGTTGCAACGTTAACACCGTTGCAAAATGAGAAGTTCAATAATTTTAACGTGTGAACCTTTATGTTTGTTGTATTATATCTCCCACACCGATCAACCAATTATAAAATTACAATATATTTTGTACAAGTTAAAGAATTTCTTTTAATTGAAAAATAAAAACCTTAAACATTTAATAAAAACTAAATTAAATCTAAAACGGGCCCCTGCGGCATTGTACCCAAGATGCTGGCAGCGTTTCCTCTTTGTATTGCTAGGCTAATACGTTGAGCGAGGAAGCTGCCAGCTCTTCGGTCTCCTGAGACGTCAACCAGTCTGTTGGAGATTTCCTTGAAGAAGTTGAGCGCGCTAGGACCCCACGGGCCAAGGGTCTCGACACCGAAAGGAACAAAATTGTATTCCGCATATTATAAAATATACTTAAAACTTATTTTGTTCGTTTTAAGCGTCGTCGAAAATTTTCTTTGATGTACAATAAAATCTGTTCGGAGTTTTAATGTTTTCATATTTTTGATAACAGTGTATTTCAGTATCTTATAAAATCTTTACATTTTCTAGAAACAACGAGGAGTGTTAGCTTTTTATAAAGCAACAGACATTCCTGGCGAAAACTCTTTTACTCCAGCTGGCACCCCTTTTTATACTGCCAATGAGGAAATACTGTGCAGTGGCCAGGTTGTATACTTCAACCAACCATTTGGCATCATTGTGGCTGAGACACAGCACATAGCCGATATTGCTGCTAAAATGGTCACAGCAACTTATAAGAATACTAGAGACCCTGTGATAGATATCAAAGTTACTAAAAATGATCCAGCAAGAGTAGTGCTAAACACGTCAAAAGATTCTACAGAAAAAGGAACAGATGTGGTAAAAGTGATTGTAGGAGAGAACACTATATATGGGCAGTATCATTTTATGATGGAGAATATAACTTGTGTGACGCTGCCTACTGAGGAAGGTCTGGAAGTGTTTTGTACCACACAGTGGATGGACGGGGTTCAGGTTATGATTGGTAAAGCTTTGAATATTGATGAAAACCGGTAAGAATGTGTTTGTGGAACAAATGCATTATTTTTAACAAATTATTCTGTATTGCACTTCTAAAAAATAGAGATAAAAAACATTTCATATTTTAAAATAAAATAGTGGTTAGGTATAATATAGGAAATATTTGAGATATTTTATATAACAACCTATGATATTACCTACTTATGTATATATATTGAAATATTAGCTATAATTGTATTGTTGTAATATTTTAAGTCACGCCTTCTATACACTGTATATTTTCGCTCCGACTCGACTCGGCTGTCTGTCTATCCGTCTGCCACCAGGATGTATGTAGCTCATGAACCGTGATAGTTAGACAGTTGCAATTTTCACAGATGATGTATTTCTGTTGCCGCTATAACAACAAATACTTACTAAAAAAAACAAAATAAAAGGGACTCCTGTGGAACAAACGTGATTTTCTTGCTCGATATTGATAACGGCAGCAGGTAGACGCTTGAAATATTCACGGAATATTTAGTTATATATTTACTTAAAAAAAGTTTCGAGTTTTCAATTTATTCGTAATTGTGTTTGCACTATGCCAAAATGTTGGCATTCGAAACAAATGATTTAAATAGAAAATATTTTTGCCAACCCATGGTTTATTCGTGGAATTTTTTCTAAAACATACTTTTACACTTTCGTGTTCTACATACTTGTAAATTGATAATCAATACATTTTAAAATTACAGGATAGACGTGCATGTTCGACGTCTGGGTGGAGCTTTTGGCATGAAAATATCACGACCTTCACAAGTAGCGATAGCCTGTAGCCTTGTCACGCAGAAGCTTAACCGTCCGTGCCGGTTCGTCGTACCTTTGACCACCGCCACGAGGGCTATAGGGAAGAGACTTTCTTGTCACACTGATTTTGTAGTAAGCTTTTTTAATAATAATAAAAATTGGTATCTCTAGTCGAGTCAATACTTCAAACCTCACAGCACCAATGTAAAGTCACTAGTTTATCGGTCTTTTACTGGATATATTTTGAGGGAGTGCGGTCGGAGTAGATACACAATTTAATCACTTCTGCCTCATTCTATCTAAGAATGTCCAGAAGGACAGCCATGTGACATCAATACCCGGTAGACGTTCCAACTGGTTGCACGAAACGTGCATGGGCCTTATGGGCCTTCACGCTCAGACTCGCACAACGAGGTATGGAGATAGCTATGCTCGGGGTTTCTCTACGCGGTTGAATCAGAAATGAGGAGATCCGTAGAAGAACGAAAGTCTCCGATATAGCTCAGTGGATTAGCAAGTTGAAGTGGCAGTGGGTAGGGCACATGGCTCGAAGAACTGATGACCGTTGGGGTCAAAAGATTCCCGTATGGAGACCACGGACTGGCAGCGTAGCATAGGGCGGCCACCGACCATGTAGACAGACGTCCTGACACAGACGTCCTGGTCTTGTGGAAATCAATGGGAAAGCCAGCATCATAGATCATCAGACATCCTATGGCTGAAATGATGATGATGCACGCAGCGTTTTAACTCCACATCCATTGTACATACAGCAAACGAGTAGAATTCTTTCTAAGTATATGATTCCACAGCAGCTGTGCCAAAAACTTAAAGCCATGTTCCGCTATGTGAAGGAGTTGGGAAGGCTATGGTAGTTGGCGGGGGAAATGCACAATACACTCCAAGCGGGATGTCAAGGTAGCACTTTTTTTTTTTTTTTTTTTAAAGATTATAAATCTTGCGTTAATAAAGCTTGCGTTTGACCACTGTCTCACCTGATGTTAAGCGACGACGCGGTCTAAGGTGGAGCACGCAAACTTAGAAGGAACCTATTCACTCGCGACTTGAAGACCCCGGGGTTGTACATATCGGGAAACACAGACTCAGGCAGTGAGTTCCACTCTCTGGCAGTACGCATTATAAAACTGGAAGCAAAACGCTTCGTGCGTAATGGTGGTATATCTACCATGTAGCGGTGGCGCATAGTCGTACGTCTGGTTGACCGATGATAGAATGGAGAAGGTGGAATTAAATTATGTAATTCCAGTGCACATTCGCCGAAATGTAACCGATAGAAAACCGATAGGCAAGCAACTTATCACCCCCACGTTTTACACGAAAAAGTATAAGAACTTTATCATTGATACTGAGCCAGTGGCGATGTGGTGGAATATGTTGTCTTATCACACTTGACCTAGAATGCACACTGGCTCTTAAAGACTGCTGTCTGACACACTATGGGCTTGGTGTCAGTTTTTTAAACTTGAGGGTGCTAGCAAGCCAGGCAAGTACTCTGAAGTACACTACCAGCATCCTGGGAATTCATTAGTTTATTGAGTTAAAGTGAATATTAGAATTAATATTATAATATCATTGTGTTCCAGTGTGAAGTAAACAGCGCAGGCGTTATTCAGCAGATAGATTACAACTTATACGAAGATAATGGCTACAAAGTAAACGAAACCCTCACTATGCTTGGAACTGATGTTTTCAATAACTGTTATAAAGACACCACCTGGAAATACAATTGCTATGACGCCACTACAGACAACGCAAAAAATACTTGGTGCAGATCTCCAGGTACGAAATTATATAATATTATATGCACTCCGCGGTTTCAACCACGTGGACTGTGGTTTTCCCGCTACCTCAATTATCCCGAAAACACTACACTTTCTTATTCCAAGGTATGAGCTATCTTCGTTCGAAATTTCATGCGCATTTGTTCAGCCGTTTCAGCGTAAAAAAGTAACAAGTATACGGATGACAAACGACAGACAGGACTTTCGCCTTTATCATCATCATGTCAGCCATAAGACGTCCTCTGCTAAATATAGGGCTCCCCCATGGGGGGGAGGTGCTAATACTCGCCAGAGCACACGCAAAATCACGTTACCCAACGTCTTCTCCGTAGCGTATTCTTGTGTGTATCTCTAATGTAATATTTTTTTTTTTTTGGGCGTCTTGAATAAATATGTTTTGTTTTTTGTATTCTTCCAATTTATTGATAACAGAGTCCGTGAGCATGGCGCATGCAACATTGCCGAATAATGGCGATTTGTATGAATACTGTACTGAATACATAGTATATAGCTTAGCTGTACATTTTATTTCCGTAATACTAATAATTTGCATGCCATTAATTCAATTATATACGTGTATATTATCGAATTGCTATATGTTAAGTGCCAAATAAATTAAAATTGACAATTGAAAAAAAACCATGATCAAAACCACGTTTTTAAATTTAATTTATATAAAAATAAACTAAATAGTGCTTGTGGCTATGAAAGTTTAAATATTGTATTAAAATTTTGATTACTGCGGAAATAAAACAGTTAATGCAATTTTTTAGTACGGCCTAACGAGTTATTCCAAGACAAAAATACTTAGATTCAAATTTAAATTTCAAAGATCACCATTATCAAAAAGCAAGACAAAATTAATTTTGTATAAATATAATATATTACTTTTGCCACTTTTTTATTTGCCGACGGTGAAGGAATCATGCAATATGCAATGTTGAAAGGTTCTCAGAGACATTATGTCTCGTGACATATTTTTAGACCCGAGGGTACTCTAATTGCCAGCAGAAACTCCAGGAGATACCCCAAAACCACAGAGTATGTACATACAATGTGCTCAGTTTATCATCACTTCACTAAAAAATCGATACAGTATAATAGATACAATATTTCAGGCATATATATATTTTATAATTTGTTTCAGGCTCATTGGAGAGCATATCAATGGCAGAGAAACTTCTAGAAAGAATATCTTATGAACTTGAACTTGATCCGTATGACGTTCGTATTGCAAATCTTGATACTACTAAATATAACGATATAAAGGAAATGGCTGAAAATTTAAGAGCCACTGCATCATACAACGAAAGAAAAGCCAACGTGACAAAATTTAATACAAAAAATAGATGGAGAAAACGAGGATTGAGATTCTCTTTTCTACGATGGACTCCAATAGGGGGCCCAGTTTTTGAAGTAAACATTAGCGTTTTTCATGCAGATGGTACCGTCATCATAACCCATGGTGGTATAGAAATGGGACAAGGCATAAATACGAAAGCTATACAAATTTGTGCGTACTTATTGAAAATTCCTATCAATAAAATACAAGTAAAAGCAAACAGCACTATTATAGCACCAAATTGTTTCATAACTGGTGGGAGCCTTGGTTCTCAAAACGTTGGTTTGGGAGTAAGAAGATGTTGCGAAAGTTTACTTAATAAGTTGGAACCGATAAAAACCGAGAATCCTAATGACACGTGGGAACAGCTGATAGTTAAAGCTTACAACGCTAGCATAGATTTACAAGCACATGGTTTTGTTAATTTTGCTGATGTTTCTATGTACGACATTTTTGGAGTAGCGTTAGCTGAAGTAGAAGTTGATATTCTAACTGGAGAATGGGAATGTCTGAGAGTAGATTTATTGCAAGATGTTGGACAAAGCGTCAGCCCTGAAGTTGATGTTGGTCAAGTAAGCAAATTTTTTATCATGGTGGTATCAAAGCTTTGACACCTTACGTATAATACTACCACCACGCACACTTGCATTGCAACAGTATCATACTGATAAAGGGACTTTAAGGAGGTATTAAAACGGTAAAGTATTGTAAATAAAAGTGAATCTCATGTAGTGACAGAGACATTGATCTCAATTTCCTGCACCTTGTGTTTATTATATTTATTTCTCCCGGATATTCTTTCTGTCAGTCATTTTTATTTGGTAAAAATAAGAGCGAACTGATAGTACATTCACACACAGATTAAATATTTAACCCAAATGTTGGATTTTGGACGCTCAAGTCACATAATACGTGGTGTATTTATGTTCTATTGACCTTTCAAACGATATTACTTACAATGAAAGTAACATTTTATATGTTTTTAGGTTGAAGGTGCTTTCATCATGGGCGTAGGTTACTGGACGTGCGAAAATCTTTTATATGACAACAAAACTGGTCAAATATTAACAGACCGTACCTGGAATTACTATGTCCCTCTTGCTAGAGATATACCACAAGATTTTAGGGTGTATTTTAGAAAGAATTCGTACAGTGTCGAACCTATATTTGGCGCTAAAGGTAAACTAGAAACTGTTTTCAACTGTTGTACAAAACAGGAACACGCAATTTCAATTTTATTAAATTATGTAAAGGATTTTAGATTATCGTGTTATATTGTGCGCATAAACATAATTCTTTCCCAAATGCTTGGACAGCAGAGAAATACATAATTCACCACGCTGGCTAGCAGCCTGGTAGAATAGGGTACTCACTATCCCAATGTCGGAGTTAACAAATCACTTCAGAGCCTCCGACGTGGCCTTGTGACTTTTTTTTTCAGCATCACCCATAACGAAATTAACGTGCCCACTTAAGCGTCGAAGTGCTCAGTTAAAAATGCCACTGGCGGTCACCCATTTTAGGTTTTGCAGCAGTATCCAATTAATGTTATAAATATTTTTATGTTAGTTATTAATTAATTATATATTTTTTTATATTTTTAAAAGCAGTATCCATGTTGGTCAGTCAAGATGTCACATCAACAAAAGCGCAAAATTACGTGAAAATTGGTAATTATTTATACTAAACATACAAAATTTAAATGATTCTGTTTTTAGGAACTGGAGAACCACCAATGTGCTTATCGATAGTAATTACATTTGCAATGAGGGAAGCAATTGCAGACGCAAGGCAAGAGTCGGGATTGTCAAAACGAAAATGGTTCCAAATCGGTTTGTTTTAGTTACTTTGTATTATTTATTTCTCGTTAATGTTTGGACAGACTTCAAGGAGCCGTGCTATTATTAACCGCACGTAAAATTGAGTTGCGATGCCTTATTTATCTTTACAACACGACTCTTAACGTATACCTATATAATACAGCACGCGAAATGAATAATACTCATTAAAAATGTTTTTAATTAGAATTCTCTGACGTTAGATATATTTTATATCTGACGTCAGAGACGATAATGATGCAAATAAGACAATTTATGTTATTGTTGTTGCTGTAGTATTATAATTAGTTATTGTTATTTTACTTCAAAAAAAGCATCGGGCCTTTAAAAAAATCTGTCTTAAATAAGCTTAAATTACATCACTCTTGCCACATTTGTAAAATTTATAAATATATTATTATAATTATATACATGTACTCTAATAAACTTATTCGTCTACTTATTCGTTACTATTCGTTTATTTTACTATTGCACCGCTACCACTTTTCGTTCACCTGGTGGTTGACTGGTAGAAAATGATATTAAGCGTTAAGTCCTCCATGTACTAAATAGTGCTAAAGTGTAAATAAATATATGAAAAAAATATGCTAGCTATTCAAAAAATATGTGTTATATACACATTTCAGTGCATCGTTATTCTTGGTCGATTCGTCTACTGGTGGACAAGCAACATTGATCTCCACAAGAAACGAACGGAACCAAAACGCATACAACCATTTCCTGTGACCCTTATCAGAGTACCAATTCTCTTCTTATTTAAGACACGCAATTCATAAACATTCCAATAGTAATTCAAATGTTATCATAAATACTCTTTGTATTCTACTAAAATAACAATTGTATTTCGATTGTATGGTAGATAAATGCATTCCGGTCGAAATAAGATCTGTATAGCCGTTACAATGATACTCCAAGTAGAAAAGCAGAACTAGCAAAAACGACAACTCATTATGATTCGTGATGACTGTTGTCTATTTCTGACGTAGGTATGCAGTGGCCAAAGCACGAATAACTATCTCAGGCGTAGCGCAGCAGTATCTCAGCGTGAAACAATTGATTTCAGTACTAACTGTCATTTATCTAGTACAGTATCTAGTACATACACAGAAATGATAATTATGAAGTTTGTACAGACGGGACGTGCGTAATTCTAATGTTTATACGAATGCGATACGATCACTGTGATACAAGTTATTTTTCCTTCAAGAACCTACTATCAAGTGGCAACGCGTCTCGAAGACCTACGGGAACATCCTTTATTTTACGGTTTAATTACAATTACTCCCCTTCTCTTGGGTGTATTCTTAATGTTTTATCCTAAAAAGTTATTAAAAGTGACTCGAGAAGTCACGATAACTTACAACGTAACTTGTTGAGTCAATTTTAATAATTTTTAGTATTAACCATTAACGCGTGTCACTTATGGAGGATTTATGAAATTGAAATAATTTTGAGTAATGTATTATTATATAACACATTAAAATATGTTATACATTTTTTTCAGATGGACCATACACAGTCGAACGGTTGGCACTTGCAGCGGCAACCAAATATGAAGATTTCAAATTGACATAAAATAACTAATTACTGAAGAAATATAAAACTTCAGCCATTTTTACACCGCTTAAAAAAAGTAGGGATGTTATCGGTGATATTTATGTGGAAGTTATTTATCAGTGCACAGGCTTTGCCTAGTTTGGGACCTGAAGACCTTGTGTGATGTTAATAAATATAAATAAATATATAAATCAAATTATAATTTTGAAACTATTAAATTTATTACGAAAATTAGCCCATTTTTTATTTATGTTAAGCTTTGTGCCAAAATAAGATGTACCTACGCGTACGCGCGATATGCTATGATTTCGTAGATACTAAAAATTCTGCTGCCCTTTCTGCTGCTTTTGATTGCCTATAAGAAATCAATAAAGCGATAACGCTTATTGATTGAAGACTGCCGTGATTGTCATTTAGTTTCTTATTTTGAAAGTTTACGTGTCACTTTTTACACTATTATTTTCTTTTCTATTCCTTTTGAAAAATACTTTTGGTAGATACATTTTTAACATTACATTTTCAACCACCAAACAAACTAGCGCGTTTTTTAATATCCAATTATTTATAACCTAATATCTAGTTCAGCTATAATTATACAATATACTTTAGAATATGGTCTATATGGTCTATTATAATCGTCCATTTCGCCAGTGTCAACATCATCGCAAGATTATTTCTTTCTGAGATATATTTCTAACTAACAATTTCATAAAAATTAACATATTTGTGTTATTATTGATTTATATTTCCGTAGGCACTTCCTGTTTAATTCTCAACAATAAATCAAACACACTAAATCAGAAACTAGATACAAGTGCCACTACTACGATAGTTTTTGTGTATAAGCCAAACTTGACAACCTTAGCGAGACCGCCGAGCGTAAGTATACAAAAATGTTTACCAAAAAATGGAACCAACTTCAACACTGAAAAGTGAAAAGTGATAGGTCAAAACTAACTAATATCAAAATATTGTGCTCATAGTACCGACTTCGACAAGTTTAAGCTTTAAAATCTCATAATAATACATTAAAAATACTTATTTTGTCAAATGTATTTATTTTTTTAAATTAATAAATAATTTTTTAAGACATACCCTATTTTCTTTGGCAAAATAACTGAACCGAACGCTATAAAAATAGGCTTAAACATAACTTATTTGTTCTTCCAGATTGTAATTTTGAATTGCTCTGTTCTGGTTCTATGTAACATTATAGCGGTTATGTAATATTTTTATCAAGATCCCAGAAAACAATTTCGTATAAAAATAATACACGTTACACAAATAATACGTCAAACATAATAAAAAAGCCAAATAGAATAATATATTGACATAATACCCGCTTATAACTTAGTTTGCATATTAAGTATGTGCCGAAATATTTTAATGCATTCATAACACTAGAATATGAATAAATTTCAAGGATTTGTATACCTAGCATATATTTATATACCTTAAATACCTAGAAAAGTAAATAGATGAAATCACCATATTAAATCTTAGTCACTTACTTAACACAGTGCTTACATTATTTGTTTACAATTAAATATTTTAATATTAATTTTAAGCAGTTCGTCACTGATTAAACCTGCCATGGAATAAATTTTATTCATCTACTATTAAATTAATCAATTTGTTACAACCGATTGAGATGTTTTTAACGAATTTATCTAATGGTGTCTATCAACACGCGTGCGTATTGTCTTATTTAGGATTGCTTTTGACACGACCAAATTTACATAATATTTCTAATTTTAAAAAAAGCAATATTAAAAAAAAACTGTATTTCCGTGAGCCCGTGAACGCCAGAACGCATGCTCCTCACAGGTAGGAACGAAGTGCTGCAATGAAGTTGTGGTTGTTTGTGGCTTTAACATACATTAATAAAAATCAGGAACAAAAGGTATATACTTACGTTCAAATTATTTGAAGCGAAAACTCTAGCCGAGTTTTCTATAGTGGTACTTGAACCCACGACAACTGAATACCGTCCTGTCGCTTTGCCACCTAAGCCTAACCTAACCTATAGTAGGACAACTGTAGTACAACTGATATACCAACATTACAGTTGATATCTAAAAGATGTCTAAAACATTTACATTATTCAAATTACTCAGAATTGTATCGTTTTTAGTGTAACACGATTATAAAGATTAAATTTTCAGGGGTCAAACGTAAGCCTAAGCTTATAATATAAGTAGGTAAGCATTAAAAAAAGTTGAGAACTAAATATAATCAGCTTAAACACAACGCACATTTTAAAACTACCTCAGATCCAAGATATTTATATTTTTCATCACTAAAGGGCTCTCGCAAATAATAATTAAACTTAAAATAAAGAATATAGTCTTTTTAATATGCTTCGACAAGGATGTTTTATGTTTTAACCAATTAATTTTGTTTGTTAAGAAGTAATGACCCTGATGAGTCACGTATGTTGAATTTTCACTAACACAACTAAGGTACTAGGTAGGTACTTATATAACCCTCGAGGTGGAGCCTCCTAAGTTTAGTTTCACGCAGCACTTGAGTCGCACAGCAATTGTCACAAGCAAGATAGACTCTTATTATCAGAAGACAAGCATGTTCGACGCTCTGAGGCTTATGCTATTTGGATACTGTTTATACTACGCCTCTAGATCTAGCATCGTACTTAGTACTCTTTACTACTAGAATATTTTAATATACTGACGCATTTATTAGGTATTTAAAGAGCACGAACTACTAACGTAACAAATACGTGCTAACCGAAGTTTTATAGTTCTTTAGGAAGTAATTACAGCTGGAAACAGCTCAGTTGATAGTGTTCAGTTGTGTATGTTTGATACAAAATGGATCGTATATGTTTTAAAATTAACGGTGTTGAATATTCTGGTAAGTTAATTTATATTTTAATTCCCTTGCCTTAAAAACTGTAATCTCATCTAAATAACATACCTAATTTATCATTATGTAATATAATATGTTTGAGTATAATAATAATTATATTATTTGTGTATCGCTATCACTACATAGTATTAAACAAAGTCGTTTTCTCTGTCCCTATATCCCTATGTATGCTTAAATCTTTAAAACTACGCAACGGATTTTGATGCGGTTTTTTTAATAGATAGAGTGATTGAAGAGGAAGGTTTATTTGTATAATAACATTCATAAATGAAATAGGCTATATATATTTAATACCCGTGCGAAGCCGGAGCGGGCCGCTAGTTAAATTAGTTTTGTGTTAACACTGCACACAACCTAATTATGAAAATGCATGTGTATCTATCTATCCTACGGTTATCTGAAAGGGATCGCAATAAGATCAACGACTTTACAATTTAAGCAAATGTTTTTTTTTAAAATGTCATAATAATAGGTTTTCAATTTAAAATTTTATTAATTTTAAATTTAATTTATTATGCAATAAAGTGTTATCTATACACAAATATAAGTATTCCTTAATGTATACAGATTGAACTCCTTTATTAAAATATAATACCCAACTTCACGTCTCTTTCCCGTAGTGTTGGGTGAGACCACAGCCTTCCACTAATTTTAAATTTTCGCGAATATAACCGATAGTCTAAAAAAACATGGAATCTACTCGCGAATGTTTAAAACATTACATAATAATAATGATTGTTCAACATAAGTTGAGGATGTGTTCTGATGTATTATCGAGGGCAATTTTAGTATAAAATGTAAAAAAGTTACAATGCTGAAGCTACTACAACGAATTTGAGCAACCCCTTGCAGCTCTGCCTTAGCTCTAGCACAAATGTGCCAACCGACTCGCTCTAGCGTCTTCAAGCAACCAGCTAGTTGGCAGCATAATTAAAACGTCATAAATAATAATATAATACAAAATATCATTGCTCCGTTGAATTGCAAAAACAAAAGATATGAACAAGTTTATGGATCATCAAACATTGGTAAAAACTTATGATTATTATCTTCAGTTGGGTCAGAGATAACATCAGATGTGATGCTCCTAGACTATTTGAGGAATGTGCTTGAGCTTCGCGGTACGAAGTATATGTGTCGTCAGGCGGGATGCGGTGCCTGCATTGTCGCCGCGAGGCAACCGAAGGGTATGCCGAAGGCTGTTAACTCGGTGAGGAATTTAATTAATTACCTTTTTCTTTGTTAATATTGATATGCATGTATCATTTGTAGTGACAGGGCCGGAGTAGGTATATCTGGTGCTCAACTAAGCTACGCCAATTAGCTCAATATTGTGGCTGTTCTCTTTTCTATGGCTATATTGTATTGATCAGAATTCGATAACACGTGAATAGATTTATAATAAAACCAAAGCGGTGCAATCCTATCGAATCCTCGATAGAATTCTATCGAGTGAAGAGATACCTAGCCCTTTGCCGAACTGTACTCGCAGAACTTGTAATCGCAGAATTGCCGAAATGGCAAGGCTCGGCAATAAAAAATAAAATGACGAATTGTAAAACTCTCGAATGCGTAACGTAGCGAGTTTTGTAGTTTTAAATTAATTCCTCGTTATCTTTATCACCATCGGTCTATCAAACGTGTAAAAATTAGCCTTTGCTCTGACACAAATTTCTTTATGACAAGAATTGCATTTTAACACTAATTTCTCTCAACTTACTTATTACAATTGCAACGCCTGATCGGTTACTATTGAAACATCTGATAATCCCTTTTCTTTATTTTGATACCTGCTCCGCCCCACGGTTTCACCCGCATGGAGATGGAAACGGTGGCGATGAGCCTTTTACTGTCAATCGATAGGTGTTCTCTTCGATCACTCAAAGAAAAATTATATTTATTCACAAGTGAGTTATACAAATTTTTTTGAAATTTGAGAACGCACTTGACAAAGCTAATGTCAACTCGCCGACTAAAAACCGAGTAAAATTTTTTAGCGTTTTGTGTTTAAACTCTTCGTTGCTCAGGTTTCAATCCAGGCAACAAAATCACCACAAAAATTAACCTTACCTACATGCAAAACAAATAACTATTTTTATATCTGCCCTTTTGTAGGCTTAGCGCAACGTTTTACTGGATAACTATTTTTCTCCTAACAACCTTTTGGAGTCTAATTATATATACCTATGACGGCAATGAATTCATGTTACCCACTTTAAAATGATTACAATTCATTAACAACGAATAAATTTAAAGACTAAAAATAATTTTAAACCTTTTATTACGTAAACGTACGATGTTTCGTGCGCTAACGTTATCGCCAGTCTTTAACGTCACATTACTTCTACATTAATAAATAATGATAGAAATACTAATTTGCGAATGTTATTAATATTTTATATTAATTACAGTGCATGGTGCCAATCACATCATGCCAAGACTGGGAAATCCAGACGATTGAAGATTTAGGAAATAGGAATAAAGGATACCATCCCATACAAAAGACATTGGCAGACCACAATGGATCTCAATGCGGATATTGCTCCCCAGGATGGGTCATGTCAATGTACTGGTAAGTGTTGAATATTTATAACTATGCATTACTTATAAGAGCGGGCCGCTAGTTACTTATATAGTATCATTCAAATTCTCAAAGTCAAGAAATACTCGTTATTTTTACCCGACTGCGAAAGAAGGAGGGTTATCTTTTTCGAGTGTATGTATCTATGTATGTATATTTCTTTGGCACGCCCTAGAGCCTAAACGGCTAGTCGTATTTTTATGTAAGTGGTGTCAATAGATTTGTCTTGGTCGTGAGAGTGACACTGGGTGCATCAAAATTTTAAAAAAAACAATATGAAGGATTTATGGCGCCAAAATGTATTCTCATAAAAAATTAAATGTTTTCAAAATACATCGAGTGTGGTATAAAAATAAAGGATTTTCAACGGTATTTACGAATATATATTAAGAACTTATATGTTTTATTGTAGTTTGGAATAGGTAATGCTAATAATAGGCAAATATAAAGTAACCTAAATTGCCGCGGGGTATCGGATTAGAAATTGTTGCCTTTCCGTGAGTGCCGTAAGAGTCGGCTAAGGGATCACATACAAGGATGGGAAGCAGTGCCTTCTGAGGGTCACATTTTATACTGCGTTCGCCAACCTGCCTGCCAAGCGTTGCATGTATTTGCAAACCCCACCCAATGTTATTGCACAAAATTTGACCAGGCCCCCAGTCTCCGGCAGCACCGCTAATGCTGGCTCTGGTAGCGGTCAGTGTAATGGTGGAGCATGGGGTGCTAAGAATCCTCGGCAGATGCCCGGCTACCACTCCATCTAAGTATAAACGACATCTGGCCCTAGTAACACACAAAGAAGAAATGAGTAAGTTACATAGGGATATCCTAGGATTATGTGAAATCTATAGAGAGGGTGAGGACACCTAAAACCCTTAAATCCGGTACTTAACCTACCTACTCTACTACCGGGAAGGAAAAATCGGTGGTGATCACCACATGGTAAGAGGCACATTGAATATTAATGCTAGATTTTAGGGGTCCCGTTTCATGAATTCCAAACGGCAGCCTCAAAATATCAATATTCAGAACCTCGAGAACTTTCAACTTGAGCTATCGAATCGCTTTGCTCGCCGTGAGAACTTTGCATCGGTGGACGAGACCAACCACAGGTTTGTAGAAAATGTTCACGCAATGGGGTGTAAGTTCTTCAAACCCCACCGTACAAATAGACTTGAAAAACTCTTCAGCTCCGACTTCGACCTTATGGCTGAATGACGCTCGTTGCAACTGCAATCATCCAATGATGCTGCGTCATATAGGCAGCTCAATAGACGAATATGGAAGTACTTGCTATACGACATCCGTACCTTTAATACAAATCGTATTAAAGATACGATCGGACGGAGAAAAAGCACCAAGTTATTTGGAAGAGACATGTCTGAGCAAAGCCAGATGACTAAGCTGAAGAGAGATGATGGCAGTATAGCGTCAATCAAAGCAGAGATGCTTAGAGAGATAGAGCGGTTCCATGGACAGCTATACTCTTCGGTCGCTAAACCTGTTGACAGCTTGGCCAAAGACCCAAGACCCAAGAGTCACGTCAACCCGACACAATACCGAAGACATCCCGGTTTTCGGTCTTGAGAAGAGCGCCGCCTTCAACCGGTCCTTGTGGAAATCAATACAGGAGGCATATACCCAGCAGTTGACGTCCTATGGCTGAGATGACACACACGCGCACACACACACGCGCACACACACACACACGCGCGCGCGCGCGCGCGCGCACACACACACACACACACACACACACACACACACACACACACACACACACACACACACACACACACACACACACACAACAATTAAAGAAGTGAAGAATAGCAATAATGAATGATTGATACAATCTTTTTGATAATCAGATATGTGCATTAAGATAACTCCTTAATCTAGGTATTTATGTGGTAAGTATTTAAGTAATTAAATATAATAAATAAATAAAAAGTAGCTATAATTATGAAAATTTGATTGTATGACGTATTTATTGTTGAAAACATTATAACTATCTTTGCTTTGAATTTTGAAGTTCATGACAACATACATGTAGTAATGATTAACATAAAAACACATTATAAGTAACTAACTACCAAGATACGGGTGTTTGCACGCTCAGTTTGGTGGCTAGAGCCGCAAATTAACTATATAACTATTTTAAGGTTGAATAAATAAATTGAAATTTAATCATTTGTGTCATTTGTGAACACTGTCAACTAAGATCATTGAAAACCAAAATAAAACATGGAAATTAAAATCTTATTTTTATCTTTTCAGTTGCTCAATTCATTTAATAAAGATGGCAGATATTGACGGAGTCGGGTTTTTTGTTTTTTTAAATAATATTTTTTTTCTAAAAATATTATTTTTGGAAAAATCTTTCGGGTTTTCTGAAAAACCAACGCAACACTTTTTAAATTATTTTCATCACATAAAATATACATACTGAAAAGAGCAATAGATTTGATGAAAGTAAGAATTTAAATGAAGTCATTTAAAGTTTCAAAGACAACCATCAAGGAAATTAATATTGAGCATCACATGTTTTATTTATCACTAGGTCATTCAATAAATTCCATTTTGTCAAATAATGGCTCATTTGTGTTTATCTTTGCAGTCTACTCTATGAGAAGAAAAATCTGACTACGATTGAAATAGAGAAGTCTTTTGCCAGCAACATCTGTAGATGTACAGGATATCGTCCAATTTTAGAAGCATTCAAGACATTTGCCAAAGATTCTATTGTAAAAACTGATATTCCCGATATCGAAGAATTAAGCATTTGTAAGAAAACTGGCAATCTTTGTATTAAGAATTGTAGCGATGAGGATGACAACAAACTTTGTAATAAAGCTTGTCATGATGATGAAGAGTGGCACGTTGTGACACATAGTGACTATGTTGGTGGACCAATAAAATGTGTACAGTTAAAAGATGGCCGAAAATGGTATCGTCCTACAAATATAAGAGATATTAATCAGGTTTTTAAAACAGATGGAGTAGACTCTTATATGTTAGTATCCGGAAATACTGCCAAAGGTAAGTAAATATTATCCTACTTTGATATTTGTACTTATTATACTAGAGGCTTTCCATTTTTAAAATGCGTAACTGGTGTAATTAGGTGAAATAGCTCGTTTGGTTATTTTTAAAAAGTTTACCCAATTTTGACATGGCAATGCTTACAATAAAGTTGACTATAGAAACGGGATATTTAACGTGTATTGTTGATATTTTTAGCTCTTGACATATCTATGCGTCAACATACAAGTAAAGAGAGAAAGAGAAAAGAACTTTAGAGAAAACTTAATGTTTGATAATATCTCTAAGTTAATGCAAATAATAAAATTGTTTAGGTTATTTTATAGTTGTACATAGGTATTAATATTTCAATATGAAAATTTTGGACCTGAGATATTATCTAGAAATATATAATATATTAATGTATACCACAAGTAATTTAACACTAGACATACATAAAACAGATCGTCTAAGAAGTTTGAAGACATGTTTTCATCTGATCACTTAAGCCAACTTGACATAGGTATATTATTTTTTCAAACTGACTTGCCTAGTTTGTTGAAAATTTTTGCTCGTATTATTGCTGAAAAAAATATTGATTCTAGCTCTGTGAAACATTTTAATACATTAAAAATTACATTTCAGGCGTATATCCAATAATAGAATATCCTCGAGTGCTTATAGATATTAGTGGAGTAATCGAACTGAAAACCTTTGTTGTGGACCAAAACCTCGTCATAGGGGCAGGGGTCACTTTAACTGAGCTGTTGAATCTGTACAGCGACGCATCAAAATTGGAAAATTTTGGGTATTTAAAGGAATTCTACGATCACTTGCAGTTGGTTGCTCATACTGCTGTGAGAAATATAGGAACCATAGGAGGGAACTTGATGATAAAATATCAACACAATGAGTTTCAGTCAGATTTGTTCCTTATGTTTCAAACTGTTGGAGCTGGATTGACAATAAGTAAGTAATACCATAGTTATATCCTATAAGATATATTATCGCCACTATGCACAAGGTGGCGCGCAAAATTCCAATTTGAATTTTTTTTTGCAATGTGCAAATCAAAGCAATATCAGCTTCGGTACAGTGAGTGCCCTTACGGGGTCAGGCGGTCATTAGATCGTTATCATATCCACAACTTGGTGAAACAGTATCTCCTAGGTCCAGCACTCTAAATATTTGTATTTGCTTGATATTTCGACACATTTGCATCTCGTACCATGTTCACTAGTAAACCTCTTACGAGTACGATTCTACGGGTTCCTTACGAGTGGAAAAATCTGTTTACCGTATTTCTTTCACCTTTGTTGGGTTAAATTGATTAAACGGGTTGGTTAACTGAGAAATGTTTCTATAGTTTAAACTTTTAATATTTGAATTTTTGGACCATAAAATATGACTAAACTGTTTACTAAGCTAATATTTATTATAAGTCTGTGCTCATTATTAACTATTTTATATTATTAACGATATAATATGGGGTATTCTACTATCCTATTCATACGAATGTAAAGACAAATTTTGGTTGGACACAACTATTTTATAACACCATGTATTACCCGAAATCTATGAATAAAGTTATTTAATTACAAAATGTTATGTCATAATGGTTTTACCACTGTCACTATCAAATCACTCAAAATTCGATTTTGATTTCGACACACATAACTCATGGTATCCACATAATATTCATTTTAGTCAGAGAACTACCCGCAGTTACTTCAGTTTACTCGTGAACATAGCGCAACTGTACCGAAACATCAAGCAAATATACAAAATAAATATCCCGAGAACATTGATAACTCTTGTGCCTGTTTAAAAAGATTTATAAAAGTTTTATAAACATTTTTTTTTACTTTAGTCAATAGACTATGCCAACAAAAGTACGTAACGATGGAGCAGTTTCTAAAAACGGATATGAGAGGGGCCATTATATATAATGTGAAGTTACCACCACTTGGTGATAATGCAACAGTGAAAACTTTTAAGGTAAAAAACAACATTTTCTTTAGGAAAATATAATATTATTGCATTACATAATTATTGGTATAAGGCTAACAAGTTATTTTCTCGTTCTATAAACTTATAAGTCTACTAACTAATCTAATTTAGCTTATTAATATGTAGTTAGTGTCGTCACACAATGCAAGTGTGCGAAAGCGTTTACAGCTGAAAGTGGGTATTTAAGCCATGACACCAGTCATAAAAGTAACCCTAAAAATATTATTGTTACTTATTAAAATCAGGACGCTGTTTTTTTTATCACTTAACCCCTGCACGGTTACTTGTGTCGTGGTAGGTATAGGCATACGCATAATCACAGCTCACTAACATTTAAGATCCGGGAAAAACATCTATACTCATTGCATAAATATTTGCCCCAACCGGGATTCGATCCCAGGGCACCAACGACCGAGAAGTCATGTCACTGACCACTGAGCCATGGCGACCGTCTTATACGTAGTGTATTATAATGAATGTATTTTATGTCCAATGTTCAACATTGTAGCATCGGTTATTTTTCTTTTTTTTTTCTTTCGAACATATTTGTCGCTTTGCACGATTTTTTATTACTAAACATTAACTTCATAATAATTTTGATAAATAGTTTAGGTTACATTGTTTCTAGTACCTACACTTTTTTCAGGTAATGCCAAGATCTCAGAATGCACATGCGATAGTCAATTTTGGAGGACTATACAAATTTTCAAAAGTCAATGCATGTCTTGCTCAATGCAATCTTGCGTTTGGAGGGCTTTCAGCAGGATACACTAAAGCCAGAGAAACTGAAAAGTATCTTGTGGGAAAACCACTATTCCAAAATGAAACTTTACAAGGAGCTGTCAGGTTGTTGGAGAAAGAATTAGTTGTAGTCGAAATGCCGCCAGAACCTTCAGCAGCTTACAGAAAGAAATTAGCCATTGGTCTATTTTATCAGGTGAGTTATTGTTTTCCTTTTCAGTTACTTCCAACAAAACACTTCCGGAAATCATGACTATTTTATTGTGATGGTATGCAAGTGAAGTGTCGGGCCAAAATATTTCATATCATAAATATAAAATATAAATATTTCATATTTTAGGTGTGTTGTATACTTTATGAGCAATCCGTATTCTATTAATGTATACATAATATATACGCGTTGTCTACAGTTTGAGCCCCGCAGCAAAGAAAAAATAATTCAGGAGTAACAAAACTTGTATTTGTCCACATCCAAGTCTACTGTAACATGACACTGATTACTGATTACAGACAACAGTTTGTTTGTCGTTTGTATGTTTGTTACTCCTTCACGCTGAAACGGCTGAACGAATTTGCACAAAATTTGGAATGACGCTATAAGCTGTCAACATTCCAAAATTTATTGGGAGGAACCTATATGGAGTAACATATAGGTTCCTTTTTATACCGAAAATATACACTGTTCCCGTAGGATGATGAAAGGCACAAAAATCGTCAATACCACATACCATTTCACCGCGGGTAACACACCGGGGCGTAGCTAGTATTATAAATGTGAATGTGAGTTTGATTGTTTCTTACGTTTTCACGCTCAAACTGCTAGACCAATTTTGATGTAAGTTGGTATGTAAGTATCTCACACACTTGAATACAGGCTACTTACCTTACTCGTTATCACTACCGTTTTTATCCCCACGTGGGTGAAACCGCGGGGCGCAGCTAGTACATAATATACTAAAAAATAAAATTAGAAATAATATATTAACCAGTATGGTATCTGTATCTATCAGGACCTGTAAACCTTTCTGGAAATAAATATATTTATATTTGTTTCTACTGTCGATCAAAATAATGTAGTAAAATGAATGAATTAATAACAAGATCTCAATAAAATATAGTTTCTTTCTCTGAGCAAGGAATCTTTTATAACGTAACATTATCTTTTTTAAATATACTCACTACTACTATATTACTTAGTAAATATCCCTTAAGTTCTATGGATTACTATGTTTCATGATACAAAAACCTTATATCTTTTAGAGCCTCCTATCTCTTTGCCCGGAAAATATTTTAAATAAACGATATAAATCTGGAAGAATCAAACTACATGAAACAAGGCCAGTTTCTGAAGCAAAACGTACATATGATACAAAACCAGCCATATGGCCCCTGACAAAGCCGATGCCTAAAATAGAGAGTTTAGTAAGTATTTACATATCTCTCAACTAAAATATACGTTTTCTATCCATCAACGTTTACTCTTGTTATATATATTTTTAGATTCAATGTGCAGGTGAAGCCTTTTATACTGAAGATATGCCTTCTTTTCCTCGTGAAGTTTTTGGAGATCTCGTCTTAAGCACCGTGGGTAAAGGAACTTTAGATTCCATCGACATCACAAAAGCTATGGTAAATGCTATTTAATTTAATTACTCTCATCATTTGTACCTTCTAGGTTTGCGTGCTAAATCCTAGACAACGTCATCACTTAACATCAGGTGTGACAGTTGACAACTGTCACACCTGAAGTTATTATGACGCAAACTTATAATATGTAAAAAAAATTAAAAAATATTATTTTGTAAAAGCTGTATTGTACAACACTTAAACTAGTGTTTTATAAAAATCGGTTTATTTATTTCCAGAAATACCCTGGAGTTCTAGCAGTTTATACAGCAAATGATATACCTGGATTAAACTCATTTACACCAGCAGACGATGTTCAATACTCTAAAAATGAAGAAGTTCTTTGCAGTTCTGAAATTAAATACTACAATCAACCGGTAGCTATTGTAGTGGCTGAAAGCAGGCATATTGCTGAATTAGCCACAAAATTGGTTATTATAAAATACAGGAATGTTACCAAACCAGTCATAGATATTAAAGAAACAAAAAAAGATGCTAACAGATTAACTCTTGTAAAAAGCATAGATGCAACTAACAAAGGTACGGATATTATAAAAGTTGTAAAAGGAAGTAATAATGTATATGGACAGTATCATTTTACTATAGAAACTTTAGCATGTGTTGTACGTCCAACGGAAGAAGGGATTGAAGCTTATATTACCACCCAGTGGACGGACGCAGTTCAAACAATGATTTCAAGGGCCTTGAGTATGGACGGAAGCAAGTAAGTTCTTCATAAAGCCGAAACAAACATTTTATAACTAATAAATAAATCAATAAAAGAGATCCTTTAAATGAATACTATCATAATAAAACTATACTGACAAATAATTCGTTCATTTTAGAATTGATGTCCACGTGCGCCGCATAGGGGGTGGTTATGGCATAAAAATCTCTCGTAGCATTCTGATCGCTGTAGCTGCTAGTCTAGTAGTGACCAAATTGAATCGGCCATGCCGGTTCATCCAATCCATGGAGACCGTTACACGAGCTTTTGGAAAAAGGTTTCCTTGTTCAAGTGACTACGAGGTAAATACTCAAACGCTGTAAGTCTAAGTCCGTATCAGACTGAATTTAAATTGAATAAAAAAACTTCGAGCCAGTTTATATTACAAAATGTTTTATTTTCATGAAGACGAGTAACCATGATTGTTTTAAAGCGGAGTTTCTTTTTTATTTGTTGTATTATAGTAATAGAATACCGTAAATGAAATATCCATCGTGGCCCCGGTGGATATTTCATTATTTTAATATTTTGTTATAGTTTTCAGTAAATAAGTCAGGTGTTATTCAAAACACGAATTACACAATATTTGAAGATAATGGGTACACAATCAACGAAAAGTTAGCAGAGTTTGGCCTTAATGTTTATTTCAACTGCTATGATAAGTCAAAAATGAGCTTTAAAATGTTTGATGCTACGACAGATACTGCCAAAAATACGTGGTTTAGAGGACCTGGTAAGAAAATTAAAGGCGAATTAATTTTATTTATAATAACAATCATCAAGTTAAACTTCCAGTTGCCTACCCCTCCTAAACTCGTAATTTTTTATCAATGAAATTAAAAAATCATGACGATATATTTTTATAAAAAAATCTTTTAAATAATGAATTCTTTATAAAAATACATCAAGGTTCTTTGACTTCTTTATCGTTTGCTTATATTTTAATCGGTATTCAAGTAATTTTAATATACCTACTTGTTGAATTATAGTTAGTGATAAAACAGATACATAACATTAAACATCGTTAACTTAAATGAGAAACATTTTGTGTTAGGTTAATGTGTTAGATCGAATGTTCATAGAGAGAGTATATTATACCATACCTACGCCAGTCATCTAGTTACAGTTTATTTCAAAAAAATACCACACCATATTATATACTATATAGTTGCAAGTAAAAACTTTCAAGTAAGCGGGAAAACTCACGCTGTGAGCATAACAGTTAGTAAGCAAACTAATCATGTATATGCAGATTTTATTGCTGAATATGGAAATAATTTGTCGTATGTTATAAATATAATTATATCTAAGAACTATGTAATCGTTTTATAATTTATTAGTGTCACGTATAGAAATCAATGAATCACCCATTGCATTAAATATACTGTGGTTATTTATGTACTGCTTATTATAAATCTAAGAGTGTCAAATCGCTTGTATAAACACTGCTATTACAGGTACATTAGAAAGTTTAGCAATGATAGAAATGATAATGGAACATATATCGTACGAACTATCAATAGATCCTGTGCAATTGCGGCTTGCAAATTTAGACCCAGAAGACAACAACGTAAAGGAAATGTTAATTTTATTAATGACTGAATGTCAATATAAGAAAAGGAGAGAAGAGATTCAAAAATTCAACACAGAAAATAGATGGAAAAAGCGTGGTCTTAGGTGTATGCCAATGAAATGGACTCACAATGAGCCAAGGTATTTTGACGTGAATCTTTCTGTGTATCACGTTGATGGATCTGTTTCTATTGTACACGGTGGAGTAGAAATTGGTCAAGGTATTAATACAAGAGCTGCTCAGATAGCTTCCTATTTTCTGAATATACCTATAGAGAAAATACAAATCAAAGCCAATAGTACAATAATAAGTCCTAACGGTTCTGTAACAGGCGGAAGTATCACATCCACCAATATTGGAATAGGAGTAAAAAAATGTTGTTTAGAGCTTGCAGCAAGACTTGAACCTATAAAAAGTAAAATGGATAATCCTTCGTGGGAGGAATTAATAGCATCCGCTTTCAAAGAAGGTATTGACTTACAAGTTCACGGGTTTGTTGGTCCAAAAGATATTCAATATTACCATGTTTATGGTGTAGCATTTGCTGAAGTTGAGATAGATGTGTTAACCGGAGAACTGGAAATCCTAAAAGTTGATGTCATGGAGGATGCTGGTCAGAGTATAACTCCTGAAATTGATATTGGACAAGTAATTAATTATTTTTTACTGTTATCATTATACTTTTAAGTATTTTATTCGCTTCTATCTGTTCACCAAATCATCCAGACTCTATGCGGAAAGAGAACCGTCATAAACTTGAGAACACTTATGTGTTTAATAACTGTATTTGTTATTTTGACAACATTTTTACCTCATTGTAGAGGTGGAATATTACTATTGAATAAATATTTATTTATATTAACATTTACTTATACTATATATAATATATAGTATATATACTATATATAAGTTCGTTAATAATAATTAAAATGTGGCATTTCGCGCCACTGTGGTTCTTTTATCGGAATAAGTTGAAATATGTCACTAATATATCATGAAAATCTTGCATTCAGATTTCTTCCTTTGTAAGTCATAGTCATTTTATTAATAACATTGTAGTTACAAATCCAACCAAAATAATATTGAACCGATGATAGCTCAGCGGTGGAGGCGTCGGCTGTCAAACTGATGGACGCTAGATCGCTCCTCACCAATAGCTTGAGCTTCCGGTGAAGCTAATACCATCCTGGCAAGCTAACACATTTAAGTTTGAAAACACTGTCATCTAACGCATAGTGTGTTCAAAAGTATCATGTGAAATAGTGAGAATTATGAGATCTATAGATACAACATAATAAAAAGAAATGAATTAAGATCATAATTTTTGATAAAATTTTTATTTTCCTACATCTTAGCTTTATTGCGTTTTAAGCCTGATCAAAGAATAAGTAATAGATAAAACTATAATAATAAAAAGAACAGGATAGAAGCAGAATTGGCAAGCATTGTGTTAAAATAAGTAGTATTAAACACTTCACCATGTTCAACCATATAAAAATGGTCCCATAATTGCAGGTAGAAGGTGGCTTCATAATGGGTTTAGGTTATTGGACAATGGAGCAGCTAGTCTACAACCAAAACACTGGAGAATTGTTAACAGATCGACCTTGGAATTATTATGTGCCTCAAGCAAGGGACATCCCTCAAGACTTCAGGGTTCACTTAAGGAAAAACTCCTACAGCACTCCTGCAATATTAGGATCAAAAGGTTTTTGTTAACGTTTTTCGTCCATTATCGCTTCCATGACTTTAGATTTTTTTTGGATCCTTGGACCGAAAACTTTTTGGTCCTAAATGTTTATTATAGCATATAGCATATTAATATTTTATTATGATGTTTAGCTGTTGGCGAGCCTCCAATGTGCATGGCGGTTGTCGTACTGTTCGCTATCAGAGAAGCTATTACAGCGGCGAGGCAAGACTCGGGCATTCCAACAACAAGCTGGTTTCCTTTTGGTAAGTTGCATACTCACATGCTTCAAAAGAAGTTACATTAACATAGCCTCGTGATGGACTGTAATGATACGACTACCACCATTCTGGGAAATTGATAACGGTGTTACTTTCACCGGAAGCTCAAGCTGTTGTTGGGGATCGAACCGACGTCCGGAAGCTTGACAGCCGACTCAGAGCCTGAAAACGAAGGTTTTCAAACAGTGTGTGTACCAGTGATAACTTACAGATCTGAAATATGTTCTCTTTTATTAAATAATTGTGTAAAAATGTGTCAATTGTTATTTAAATGTTTTCAGATGGACCCTCTACTACAGAAAGCATTTGTATGTCAACAAATACAAGAATTGAGGAATATAAGTTTTATTGAAAATTATACTTGGATAAACATAAATTGTTGAATTATACTTTTTTTACACCTGAATTTGATTACACAAACTGTTCTTTTATTGTATTAGCAATAAACAATAAAATGAGATCACACCTTTTATAATTATACCATAGGATATTGTAATTCTTTATATTATTTTTTTCAAAGACCTTTCACGTTACGGCTGCTGCCAGAACGTGTTTTTTTTTCGTTCGTTACGGTTCGTTTTGTTATTTTTTATCCAGTTTAAATTAGCACAAACTTTAACGGTCTGATTGCACAGGTATTAATTGGCCACTCTTGTTAATAAATTGTTTGTAATAATTATGAGTAATATTTGTTTCAGTATATTATACCCAATTGAAGCACTATTTGATATTTGATCATCGCTTCAAAATATTCATTTGAAACGGTGATAGCTCAGTGGTCATCGCGTTCTGTAAAAAAAATAAAAGAACAAAAATGTCAGCAACATATAATGTGCCTTTTTTAACTCTGAATCGTCCCGATGCCAGCGCGGTGTAAATCATCCAAGAAAATGATAAATCCAGTAACTTGTCTGGCTGCATTCGCTGCAATTCCCACCTTCCATTTTGTGATATGTCATCCCCAGTGGAGCAGTTGTTGGGATTCACGTCTTACCAGCTTAGATTTAGATCTATGACATAGACATGTTCTTTTGTTAAAATAATGTTTATACAAAATTATTTTATACAAATTCGACTAGTTTGAGTTTTTTTATGACTATGAGTTTCTGAGATAAAAAGCATTTTTTTTTCTGTAGAGTGGAAGAGCTAGTGAATCGCTCAAATGATTCCATTGGAACAATCCACTAGCTATTGCCAGCTTGCCAGCTCTCTGCTCACCAGCTGTAATAAATTAGTTATTATTATTTCATTTTTATTGAGTCTCTGATATTTCATATCAGATTATGGTTTGATACTACAATGCTAATGTTACGAGCAATAAAAATATATCTATTAGCAGTGGATTCCGAGGAATAAAGGCTACCAATCCATCATCTTTATGCTTAGTTTAAGACTTATTTTTTTAATCAAAATCATCACGATTGGGTTGGCTAATAAACTCCTGGCCAGACTGTGATTAGTGGAAAATAGAAAATTTTAAATTTAATGTTGCACACATAAGTGTAACGAATAAATTACCGATCGAAAGTATGAAGCTTATATAATATGCAAACATTCGGCTGTCTTCGGATTTTTAACCAAATCCTCTTTCTTTCTCGTTTGTTGCATTTATGCTTGTATCAATGTTTTAAGTGTAACTATCCTACCCTTTTAAACACTTCTAATCCAGATCTTGATTTAAACTAACGTGGTGGAGGACCCTAATTCTGTTATTCACCCCGTAAGCTAATATTTACTAATATTCTTCAAAATGAAATAGCTCATATTCTATTCAAGACAAAATTCATATTCATATAGCAGCTCCATAAAACGCTATCTCTAATTTTGTTACTTCGTTGACCTGTCTGGATGGATGGCTGCTCTTTGAGGTCCGAACCAAGACTTTTGTTGGATACCATAAATCTCCATGTCCATTGAAGATCTTGTTCAATTAAAAATATTTTATTCGGTGCCGACATCATAGATTTTTTTCCAGTAAATAGATACCTACATATTACTTAACACATGTGTGTAACTTGCGATTTTTTCACATGAACCATGATCGTGTTAAGCTTATTTTTCATGGAATCAACAATAGTATATAAAATGTTTTATTTCTGAGAGAAAATTCTTTAAAAACTTGAAATAAAATTGATCATGAACAATTTCCTTGGAGCAGAAAATTCTCCTTACAAATATCTAGTGAGGTGCTACTCAAATGAGGCGAGAAGAACCCGGGGCGTCCATATAGTACAGCACCTAGCGAACAATTTGTTTACTAATGCAATAATGAGGAGGGCCTTCTATTTACGATTTAATATTGCAATATGCTCGACTCACACCCTGTTTGCATGGCTTGCTATGCAAAAGAAGTATTTTGTCTTACTGCTCATTGACAATTAGGCTCCAATTCATAAACAAGAGTTATGTCAATAAATATAGTACCTAGTATTATAACAGTACAGCTGTCGCAGTCATAATTGAACTTGTACATCAGTCACATGGAAAAATGTCGGGAAAGGTAGTTTCTAATAAATGCCTCGCTGTTTTAAATCTGATGCTGGTAGTGCATGAGCTTGATTTAATAAAAATAGGTTATGATTTTATATAGTGAGTTCAAATTCTAATTATTGTGTTTGTGATACACAGTTTATATAGATGTCAAACTAATAAATTATTCTCAGTGCAAACTGTGACCAGTCTAAATGGCATACAAATAGCAATGGTTTTCAAATAAAGCAATACAATTAATTAGAACTATTATTAAAACTTATAGATTAAAATATGTCATTTGCTGCAGAAGAAACTAAACTATTTAAAATAGTACGAAAACCAGTCAAAAACCAGTCAAATAGGTGGGGTGAAACAATACTAGAGTTGAATTGTCAATTATTTAGTTAATTAGTTGTCAATTAAAAATTATGGTTTTTTAAAAAGTTGACGTTTATGTGTCAACTCGATTATCTCGGTAATTGGCTTTGGAATATTTTTATAAAATGTAGGTGCCGTAACGAACACGCTATTTCCATATAAACTGGTTTTGTGGTTGATAAGAGTTTAAGTTACCGAATACTGTTCGGTCACTACGTGAGATTGAGATGGTTTCAAATAGGTTCGGATTTTTTATGATGCTGCAAGCTCCGGGAACGCATAAGGGCTTATGATTTTTACAACAATCTATCAGTGTTTCTATGTATAACTGTACAAACTATAAATTCTCTACGTCATAGACCCAGACGGCCGAGATATTAGTTTTCTGCAGAGTTTTACGCCAGGCCACGCATAACCAGCTGTCAAGCAACTAGACGAGGCTTTCAATCACAGTTACTATAATGGCTGACTCTTTGAGTATACAGCCTCCGCTCCTCTATCATTTTATCTGAGGGCTGACTAGCGGCCACCGTGACCACTTTTGGCGATATTCTGTACATTCCGACGTCAAAGAAGCTGGCCGGCTGCCGTGTGACTGCAAAATCTAACAAGCACTGACTCTTTACTGACTTACTTGACTAGTTTACGACAGTACAAAACATGCTCTGTCCCTATGAATGTGGTCACCAGCAGTGGCCCAGTGTGTGACTGGGGAGCGTTGCAATATGCTTTGACTTCTACAGAGATTAGTACTTTGTCTGAACTCTGAGGTGAATCACTTAGGTAGGCGTTTTATAAGAGTTCCACGGTGAAGTAAAAGGCGAACCGCGACCGCAAACGCGAGCGCCCCGTATTCTCCTTCAATAAGACCACCGAATGTGGTTGAAACTATAGTCGAAGCCTCTGACTTATTACGTGAGTAATTCCCGTGTTTTATAACGTCATGATGTGAAGTACCGATTTGAATGTATTTAGATTAGGTTGTATGTACTTATTTTATGAGACTTCGTCTGGGTGGCAATCTTTCGTAACAAAAATAAATGGTGTCACTCAAACTACAAGAACAGAGTGATATAGTGACGTCATATGTTATTGTTACGCCGAGATTGTAAGGCGTTTCTCATTTTTGTCGAGACGAATTGTATATTTTTTCCTGTAACCCTACATCTTATATGAAAAATTATTTGACAGTTTCTATAAAGCTACGAGCAAGGCAGAATGTAGCTTATGATGGAGTTGAAAAAGATTTAAAATTACAATTAAAGTATGAATGTGTATCTATCCTACTACCAAATTATATTTACAATCAAGTTTTTGCTATCTAAATTTTTTTATAATTGCGATTAAAAGTTTCTATACATCACATACATTAGTACTAATTTGAAGACTGAGTATCAGCTAGTATCAATAATATAGTGAATCTACGTGCTGCGTGGAATGGGTACTTCATAATTGATTTGGCTCTTCACCTGGCAAAAACATAAATTACTTCTTAAAAGCCATTATGGAATATCTAGTCACAACATCTAGTTATGTTGATCGACACGCATAGAAATTTCTTCATTTAATAGATCACTGCAAAACTGATCCTAAACGGGTAAGCGAAATTACGTTAACATATTAACTCTTTATTCTTATACCTTCTATGGACAATACCATCTTTTCCATATATCCCTACTGGTCTAGCCCTACTAGTAGGGATCAAAGAAATTATTTTCCGTTTATCGCTACTGGGGGAGATGTATGAACAATTTAATTCCATGCATCTCTACAGCCGTGATGTGTTTTACAGTTTTTCATTTGCGCTTTGATTCGCACTGATTAATAAAATAATTTATTCTTTATTTTTTTCTTAGTTTTTTGTATTATGTAAGCTTGGAGTTTTTAAAAGCGAGCTCACCAAAATATCTCCAATTCTTTTTACAACTTTATTAATCTAGCGTTTCACCTAGCGGTCACTCTATGGTCAGTGTGGTCGAAGGTGTAATTACGCTAGACCTAAAATTGTACTGGCTTTCAACGAGTGCCGCCTGAATTCACTATATGTTTGGTGGCCGTTTTTCTCACTTGAAGGATACAACAAACCTAGCCAGGCAGTTATTCTAAAGTATCCTACCACCATGCTGAGATTTCGATAACGGTGCTACCTTCATCTGAAGATCAAGCCGTTGGTGGTAGTCTAACCTATGTCCGTCAGTATGACAGCTGACGCCACCGTTGATCTATCATCGCTTCAACGATAGGTATAATGTAAAGTAAGCGTTAAAATATTACCAACCAGAATAAAAACTTCATCAAATTGTTTATTAGCTCAACTGAAACATATATTACCTTTAGAAATTGTTCAATTCTAAAATAGAAATAAAGATACTTAACAAAACTATGTCTACATCATCATTTGTTGTCCGTATTCAGAGGGAACTGCATAAAAGGCGGTGCAGACACGTGGACATTATCAATTTTTCTTTCCACTTCTTCCAATTCTTTCAGTCTTCGCTCCCTTTCTGCTTCTTCCTTTACATCTCTTTTTTGTCTAATAATATTTTGATTTTCACCACCTTCTAAGTTATCTTCTAGAGTGTCAGGTTTATCTAAAATAGTTGATTTTGCCCTCATGGTGGTCGTATCCATATGATGGGCTAATTTTGTTCCATGTTTAACTTTTTTAGTAGTTTTCTTTCGTAAACTGAATAATAGTTCTCTTATACATTTAGGACATAGTTGCTCGTATGCTCTTTTACTTACTTTGGCATGTCCAACTTCCCTTTTGTCACTACCAATGTTATATTTGTTACCATCATCGTTTTTGATATCACTACTATCATCAAACTGATCAGCGGTCGTGGAACTAGTCTTATGACAGTTGAAGCAAAATAATTTCCGTTTCTTCTGCCGCTTGGCTTTTTTCGTAGGTTTATTACAAGAAAAAAACGGCATCTTCATATTTTTGAATGAACTGTAATACAAAAACACTGTAAATAACGTTCTGACGAACTTATACGATCTTATAGAAGTTTTTAAGAAATGGGCATAATAATAAAAAGTATATAAAATAAAAATAATAGTCAAACCCACTTTGTATTTTTTTGACAATCATTATACTATTTAACAAACTTATACGACACGCACATGGGCCCATATATATAGCCTATCGGACGGGAGTTTCAGAAACCGCAGGACTTTCAGGAAGAAGATATATGAGGAAATGTATGACTGGATTTGAATGTATTAACTCAAGACTACTCTAGCTCGGGTTGAAAGTCATTCTTATTCGCATCTTCAAATGGCTTGGATCCGCTTTTCAAAATAGTTCATGCTTCACAACATGCGCAATCAGAGCAGACCCCTAAAGCTCAATCGAAGAGACATGAGTCAAATGAGATAATTATACCAAGTAATGTTAATGATTGGGTAGAAGTAAGTGTGATAGGTATGAATGTATTCTGATAAAACGTAACGATGTCTAAAACAACATTTCATACATGTTATTTACGACTACAATATCTGTGTTTTTTATTCGATGTAAAGTTCATGTCATCAACATAAAATATTATGCTAACCATTTCTTTTCAGGATCATTACTTAGGTCCTTTTCGCCAATAAACTTGTCAGGTGAAACCATCATTGGTTTATCGTGGCTGTGCATTTGCTGTGTCTTGTCATTTTTATCATCAAAAGCTAACGAGTGAAAATTGAAATGTCTTGCATTTACTTCTTTAGACGGTATTAGTTTGTTATTTACGTCATTGTCATCTAAGTTGGAAAAACCAGCTTGGGCGTTTATATCTTTATTATTTTCATTAGATTCAATGAACGAACCGTAATCTCCATAGTTCGTTGGTACTCGTCTGTAAATAAATTTGATAGAATAAATAAACGTATTTCATTGTATGTAGTTATGTTGTATACTTCGTAAATTTGGAAAGCCAAGATCAAACAATTTCAAAACACATTTAGGAACTTTTTCGCATATAAGTATTGTACTTTTGAGGACCTCGCCTGACCAACCTCCCTCAAGCTTAAAAAACTGTCACCAAACACAGTGTGTTCAGGCAGCAGTCAGACAACATCTTCGAATACATAGTCACTGACCATCAAATGCGATAGTGGTTAAACCCTAGATCTAGACAGTAAAAAAAGCAAAGGGGCAGTTGTTGGAGATTGCCGATAGAAGTGAAAACAATATGGTTTCTAAGCTAACATAGAAAGCATGCGGTGACGATGACGCGAGGTTCACGCTTTTTGTTCACCCAAAAAGTACACTTAAACATAGCTCATACTAAAAGTTTCCGGAACTGGCCACTTACGTAAACAATATTTAAAAAGTACATATGAAAATTGAACTCTTTGGCTGTAGAATGCAGTTAGTTTCATCTGACTGTCAAGTGATTTTACATTGTGGCGCCATTTTAAAAATTGCGTGTTATTAAAATGTATTTAACTCGGAAAAACTTTCGTAGTATGATTTTCTACGATTTTAAGTGTAATATAAATAGTAGCATAAAAGTTTTCAAAATTGGTTTAATCGAATAAAAAAGTGCATTTACGCAAAGGGAGAAACAATAAATTCATTTTTGAATTTTAAAAATATTTTTTTCTTCTTCATTCCAGAAACTTTTAGTGCGCCCCACGTATACACAGTATATATACAGCTCATGGAAAGCGTTCGGTGACGATGACGCGAGATCCATGATTTTTGTCCACCCAAAACGTTCTCAACACGCCAAAAGAAGTTTTTACTTCACTTGTCTTATGAAAAAGTGGATGATACGAACGGCACTTTATATGAAATGTCATAACTCATGACATTTCATCTCAGCTACCTAAATCACGAGAGGTAGCGGGAAGTTGGAGTCCACGCTGGTGAAACGCTCGGCGCCGCTAGTGTTATATAATAGAAGCAATACTATAAGGGTTTATTACTCTTACAGTAACTACAATCATACTTTAGAGCCATAAGTGCAAATAAATTGATCCGGTTTCAAAATATATTCCAAGAGATACCCTGGAATGACATATCTATATAATTTAAACATCAATGTTTATCGCTAATGACTGTTATTTATTGTCAAGGTTTATTCTTGAAGGGCAAAAGAAGGCTGAATATTTTCAGTTTTATTATAAGTAAGTAATAATTTAAGTGAGTAGATAAATAAAACGATTAAAGAGGCAATAAAACACGGACTTTTAAGTTGAAAAACATTTTTTTTTACGGTTCGGTACCTTTAATTTGGAATAATCATTGAGATAGTTCATTTTAGTTTTCACAAATAGTTTTATGGGACTATTGCCCCCATATCGTTTTGTAACGGTGGGCGTTTGGTGGGTTGTTTTAAGGATATGTATGTCCATAAAACAACCCACCGCATGCAGGTATGCTATATGATATGACTTGTAAATTTATAAGATTCATCACCGTGTCGTTTGTTTCTGATACAGGATTTTTGTTAATATAAAACTTGTAGCCAAATTATTTAATAAAATTGTAATTTAGACGAATTTTTTTTTTCATTAGCTAGTTACACGTTTATTTATTTTATTAGCCATCATATAGATTAATATACCTATTTCATTTTAAAGATTGTATAGGTCTATGTCACTTGATGGTCAGTGACGATGTGGTCAAAGATGCCCACCCAGACCTAGAATGTTTTCTGGCTCTGAAAGACTACTGCACTGAACACACAGGCGACAAATAAGAATTAAAACATATATTAAGTCACAAACGATTATGAGGACTTATACTTTAAGTTTTGGTTGTCTAACTTATCTTGGATTTTTTTTTTCTGTTTTTTCGTTGTGAATGTGTGAATGTTGTTTAATAATATATTTATTAAGTTGTCATTTCAGGATGCTCGTTGCATATTATTATGTATTGCTTGATCATAGGAAGTAGCTTAGCAGCCGTAACACAGGTGACCCTAGCACGGCTGCTAAAGGCCTTTTATATTGTTTTCACATACACATGTATTTATCTATCTTTATCCATGTATTCTAGTAATGTATAATGTATTTGTAAGTATTTTGTGCAAACAAATAAATCCAAATCCATCCATACTTATTATAAGAATAACGATATGGAAAACGAGTTAATTTATGTTTAAGTGTCTTAGAAATTTTACCCGTTCTTTCTATATTACAACCGCTTGGAGCTATTTCAACCTTTTAAACCATGTGCCAAACAAGAGATCTTATGTTTATATTTTTTGTAAACGGGGCATAACTTCGTAATTTTTGAGTCAATTTGAACGTTTATTTTTTGTTTTTCTAAATCCGAATAGTTAGAACTTACCTGGTAAACACTGGAAAATTACTCTCCGACCAGTTTCGAACTTATTTGCAGTTCTTCATTTGGGAGTTATGATCGTGCCAGGCGGCTTCCGCGAGCCTCACTTACCACGTGAGTTTTAGTCGGTTCGTAGATTATAAATATGGAAGAAACTCGCGATAGTTTTAAGATTCAAGTTCCTGATTGGTCAAAAATTTATGGACATATATCGAGAATTTCTTGTAATTTAAAAATAAATAATATATTCTTCAATAAGTAAGTAGTGATATTCGGTTATGTAATATCAATATGTTATATTTTTAGTGCTCTCCCTGCGTGGGTTTGGATCCCATCCTCATCGCCAACTTGTCCTGTCTTTGCGTCACAGCCATAGAGAGAAGAGCGCAACCACAGATAAACTTACGCAACTTGGGCTGCGTTCACAGGTTATTCGTGCAGACTCACCACACATACAAAGGAAGGGATCCCATTTTACTCATAATTATTATTATTATTTTAATAACTATACGGTCTTATACACAACCCTAATTTAAGTGTTGTGCTTGAATTTGTTCTCGAATATTCCGACAAACTACGTATGTACGCGTCGTTATAAACTTTTCTTAGTACCAACGAGTAGAACCAACGTACTCAGTCAGGACTCTCTTACCTTAGCTCTATTAGGTTCAAAAAAATAATAATAATAATGCATAACAAAGTAGAACAGAATGACTTAAGACATTTCTAGATATTTTTTGTGTAATCATTGGATCGTGCGTGCTAGATCCTCAGTTCAGTCACATATTAGAATTGGTGAACAAACTGTGATCACATCAGTAATTAAAGTAGATAAATAAATAAATAAATTATGTCTCCAGGCGACGTTTTCTCGTACAAAATGTATGGCATCTGTAAGGTAATTATTTTTAATGATTTAAGGGAATATGTTTTTGAGTAATAATTGCAGGTACCCATTTTCTCGTACTGTATCCGTATATGCTTGAGATGTATCACCGACTGCATCCTCGTCAGGTCTTCCCATGAAGTTTTCGACATCGAACTGAACCACTCGACTTTTTTTCGGACTCCTTGTATGTTTCCTGCGTAATGTATCTTTACTTCTAAGTCTTCTCTCTAGGTTTCCGTCTTCCGTATTATCAATATATTGAGTACAAAAACACAATTGGATACAAACTAATATGTAAAAATAACGTAACATTTCGTGACATTACTGAAAATAATCTAAATTGTTCGACAATAGCAAATGACAGCAATAAGAAAGAAGATTTCACCTCCTTTCTTAGACAAGATTTGTTCACCAAAGAGTTCTTTCTGATTTCTAAGGACTTAATACGTGTCGTAGTTGCTGATTGTTCCAACAGTAAAGGGTTCTTATTATTATACTACTAGTAGCATCCAGTAGTAAGAAAAAACATATTATGTAATACATATTATATATTATACTTGTAGCGCACCCGCGGTTTCACACGCATGGATTACGGTTTTCCCGCTACCTCAATTATCCTACAGGAACTATACTTTTTCCGGGATAAAAGTAGCCTATGTGTTAATCCAGGGCTGAAACAATCTCCATACCAAATTCTGAGAAATGAAATTTTGACTTAATTTAAGAATAAAGTTATGTTTTAAAAGTTCTTACCTTTTCAATTTCTATTGTTGTACCTAAGTGTTTCGAATTCTGTTTATTTTTTTCCACATCGGCAGTTATACCACAATTAAAATTTTGAATCAAGCGCTGTAGCGCTGAGTTTCTGGCATCTATAATTCTATAGTCTTATAAATTAACTTTCCAAAGAAGTTTTTACTTCGTACAGTTCAAGCGATTATAACTTGAACTATAGAATACTGGATGAGCCCTGGGGTTTTACCCGAGTGGTGATGAAAAACGGTGACGATGGTGATTATGAAATAAGCCTATATGTTAATCCAGGGTATACAACAGTACCTGGTATATTTTAGACAACTGATTTCAAGTTCTTTATTATAGGCAGTCGAGAAGAATTCATTCTCGACTGCCTATAATAACTGAGGGTCGTTTACATAAACGACCCTCAGTTATTAGTTGGGCGTGGCCCAATTAACCCACGGAGTCCACGCGGAACGAGCAAAGCGAAACTGCAATGTTTCGGATAATTATGTAGCAGATGTGGTGTTACAAGCCCGTTAACCACTATTTACAAACATTTACGACACATCGCTCGTAAAATGGGCCTCATTGTCGCTATAGTCTAGCCGCCAAGAGAATGCAGTTGCTCGTAAAGTAGCTATATCGCCCTTGCCAAGAAAAGGCAATGAACTGTTCTAATATTACGAGATTGATGCACAACATGTGCGATGCGAAAACTCAAAAGAAATTACATTATACGGTAAATTTGCGAAGTCACAACCGAATCTCTAACATTATTATCTTTATATATCTATTGATATACGTATATATGACCAATCTAATGACCGTTCATCCGAGAGGTTTACTTTGAAATGGGTAAGTAAATAAAAAGAGATTATGGGAGAGGAAGGGGGTCGGAACAGGAAATACGAAACCCGAGATTATGCGACGACGAATTTATTGGATAAAAAAAAAGATGTATTCGAGTATTTATATAATAAATATGAGATCTTATCCGAAGCTGAAGGAGATTGATATTGTATCAATTTAATTTAAGCATCTTTTATACGACATATTATTATGTATAGGTATAACTCAGCTTTGGACGGTTCATACACATACATACACTGAGAATTGAGCTGTTGACCTCTTACCCAAGTAGGTACAAAACACACGACTTAGAATTATTTCGAAACTAGCTGCGCCCCGCGGTTTAACTCACGTGGTGATGAGAAGTGATGATGAAAATAAGCATATGTGTTAATCCAGGGTATAAGCTATCTGTATACCAAATTTCATCCAAATCCATCTAGCCGTTTAGACGTGAAAGTGTAACAAACAAACATCCATAGATCTACACTCACAAACTCTCGCATTTATAATATTAGTGGGATGGCATCTGAACCTATTCATGTTAATTTCGATAGCCTGTTTGACCACGAAAGTTCTAACGGGATATTCACGTCAAGTAGGCGGCGCCCATGCAACGTCAGTGACTCTTTGTTGGCTTTCTGTGCTTCCTCCAGCAATAAAATGATTCCAAAACCCATTATTTATAACAAGTTGTGCGATACTTAATTTTATGAGCATTAGGTTAAAAATTTTTTCTTCAAAACAGGACGGTATTCTGTAGTCGTGGGTTCAAAAACCATCAAAAACTACAGAATATCGTCTTGTCGCTTTGCCATCTAAGCTATAGTAGTACTCCACTAGCCGTCCGAATCAAATCCTTCCTTTTACATATGAAGGAATGCTTTCTTTAGCGCCATCTATCGTTAATTTTATGAACTATTCCTTCAAAAATTTGAACGGAAGTTCTGAACCATAAAACTCTTTATCGACTTTGTCTTCAAAGTCGTGAAGTTGATACGTCTAATTCGCAAAGCAATTAATGTACCTCTCCGTCTTACCTTGGATGGGATATCTAATGTCAAGTAAAAGGTAATTTTAAACGTAAATTTTATATCGTCATATATATAAAGGGCCATACGATGAAAGCTCAGCCGGAATTTCCTATCCTATTACCCCAGTCAGTAAGTTAGAGGTCCTTACTAAATTATGGTAATAAGTTTCAATACTAATGCACTAAATTATAAAAGTATAGTAAATTCAAGTGTCTGTTAATATATTATATTATAATTCTTGGGGATTCTAAAGAAAAAATAAAGAAGAGTTACTGGTAACTGATTTTGTCCCACTTTCCTACCGTGAATACCTTTTGCCAGTATTGGCCACGCTTGGCAGGCGGGTTGACGAGCGCAGTATGTTTATTTTATCCGACGAAGGCGCTGTTGCCCACTTTCTGGTACGCAATCCCTTAGCCGACTCTTACGGCACCAACGGGTAAAGATGGGAGGGGTACGATTCCTAGCTGGTACCTACCCCACGGCTAGTTTACAATGATTACACATGAACACGGTAATATTAATAATATTACAGTGACACAAACACCGAAAGAAAATATAATTTTAGGAAATATTACAAATATTTAAGTTTTCACATCAATATTTTGCACCACAACTCTCTTATTCAATCGTTTTATTTAACTTAGTCAGTCTAATACAAACCAAAACTTAGAAGGAAAAAACTCTGCAATGACACAAAAGACCAACAACTTAAAATGCCATACTCCAAACCCGAATAAATAAAGAAGTCCCATACTTTCCCAAAAGTGTTCCAACCCAACTCGGTAACATTTAAAATATGCGCATCTTGAGAGTCTTTAGAGAAAGCGATAAAACTTGAGAGACGTGAATTGTTATATTTAATTTGGAAGGGTTTTCATGTCAAACTCCTGTGCGCTTAGAGCAGGTGGTAGAACTCAAATAGCAACCAGAAACAGTCGGTGTAGGTACGACAACAAAGTTTTTATCAGGCGTTTTAGAATATTTTTTGAGAAATATTTTAGGCAAAGATTAGCGTCATTTTAACACTTCTTCCAACTGGTCATTTGATCTACTCTTAGGGCAACCCAAAGAAAGCCCAGAGCTTCTGGCCGCTTCTTCTCGGTGTATATATTTTGGAACGAGGCGTTAGGGCCCATCCATAAGTCACGTCACACCTTTGAGGGGACATAGGAGGGCAGCGACTTGTTACATAGTGTGATAACATAGGGTAGAGAGTCTTAACCTTAAACCACGTTTAGCGCCCTTCGGTACGCGACGCGGAAGGAGTCAAGTAGACATGAATTTCGTGTGACATAGTTTATGGATAGCCCCTTAGATTCTGTGTAATAATTGTTTTATGGCCGATCATAGATGCATCATTAATGTCAAAATTGAAACAGTTTTCCTTTGACTTTTAATCTAATAATTAACATCATATGTACAAAACTCTCCACCTCAATCTGTTAACTACAGCTGCCAGAAACAATAGACTCCTCGAAAAGACTAACCAAAGTATACCATGAGCACAAAATTAAATTTTATATAAATAGTGCTCAAAACGCCTTGTAACAAAATGGTATACTAAATACGACATACGAATAATTAAGACGGAAAGATTCAAACATGTCCTTGAGACGTAACACGATCAAATACCAAGATAATCATGTCGCAGGAAGCCTAATCAATGAACTAACCTTGCATTATCAAATCACACTTCGCGACATCTCTAAAACATTTAATTCCATCTCTGCTTTACTCCTAAAATAATGAAATGTATCTTTGTCTGACTAGTAATGTATGTAGTGATATGTAATGTATAGTGAAAAATGAAGGTAAAGTGTGCTTTATGGTGGAAGTGGGACAGGATGTGAGTGTAAATTGCCACAGAGAAAGGAAATGGTTTATTATAGGCCTTGTTCTGCGAGAGACGGGAACGTTGTTTTGGTCATTTCTTTTGTTGTTTGTCAGTTGTTTGCGGATAAAGTTTATGATATTACTTTTTTGTAGAAGTTTATTAGAAAACTTATATATTACGTCTACGACATATGAAGTAACCTTTTTTATTTGTTAAAAATGTATGTTTTGTATACTGTATAGATCTAGCGTTTGATAACTCTCTCACTTGATGGTGTGGTCGAAGATGTTATCACGCTAGACCTAGAATGCTTACTGGCTCTCATGGACTGCTGCCTGAACACACTGTGTGTTTCGTGGCAGTTTTTAAACTTCAGGGTGATTTATTTATTTATTTGTAATAAAATACTTGTTGCACTTACAGTTGTTCACCAAATCGCACAACAAGTCACACACATCAACACATTTACATATTCACATTATCCTATAACTTACTTATGAAATCAATACATAGGTCTAAAAATATATTAAGTTTAATATGGAAGATATCTAGATCAGCTTCCTGAGCAATCAAACTATTTATTAATGCAATTGCATGGGCTGTAGGTGCATATTGAGCTGTCGGCGTGCGCACTGGCGGGGCTGACAGCAAGGGTCGTGAGCTTGCCGCCCGTCGCGCTCGTAGCCGGTCCGGTACATAATTATAGTGAACACCGCGCCAGAGTTGTAGGGTTATCTACCTTATTGTTGAGTAGCAGGAAATAGTGGAGCATTATCGCACACTTACGCCTAAGCTCTAAAGTATTGATACCTACCATTCCTGCCACAATGTGATAGCTAGCTAGGTGGGTACTCGAAAGAACCCTACCACCAAGCTGGAAGTTTTATAACAGTGTTATTTTCACCGGAAGCTCAAGCCGTTGATAGGGGTTGAACCAGCGTCCATCAGTTTGATAGACGACGTTCCCACTTGTTTTTTATAAGTTATGTACCTAAATAAATATGTTTGTGCCTTTAATTATTAATCAAACTACATATAGGATGAGTAAGGCAGTAAGTAAGTAAGTAAGTAAATCGGTAGCTTTATTTTATTTACATAGCCCTAAGTATATAATGACAGATTTTGAAACTTGAGGAAGGTAGATATATACCCAAGCACATTTTGTATTATGGGCTTAATCTTGATTATATCTTTACCGTAAAATTTAATCCTAAGGATCATAGGGACCTATATCCGTTTTAACGATAAAACCCTTACATCATGAAAGGTAAAAATAAATAAGCCACAACGTAATCTCATTAGAATAAAATAACTATGATGTAAGGCTCGAATTGCTCCAAATGTGTTAAGGGGCTCATTAAGGGCCGGTGCCTTTATTAAAATAAAATACTAATTACAATAGTGCATCTACTACATCAACATTTGAGCAATTCACTAGCTATTGACTTCACACAACTCAAATGCTCTAACCCGTTGGCAGCATGCTCAGAATGCTAGCAGCATTGCCACGTTGAATAACAAACAAGAGAATGTTTACTGAACTACAATTCAATAAACAAAACTTTATTTTTAATATTTATAATTAATTAAAAGTGAAGTCCGCTGTCGCTGTATTTGACGGCCCCTTATTACCCCGAAGTTGTATTTTCTGAAAATCACTTTCAATTTGATTGTGTTTTTTTATCTCCATAATAATGATGTTTAACGTCACAGTTAACCTTGAACAATAATAGATCGTAACATTTGTGTGCATTCTTGTTGGGAGCCTCATTTGTCAAAATGTCAAATTATTTAATAAGCACATCCATCAAACTAGACTTTAATGTAAGCTGATGTTTTTACCCACGTTAACAATGTTATAAATATCATCTTTTTATGTGTACGAATTTAATAATAGATTCCTTTGCATACGTTGTGCTTACAATGAAGATTTACTCTCAGATTACAGTCAAGAATAGATTCGAGTGTCAGTTGACACGGTATCACAGTGCTTATTGTGGTTATATAGTATGGTCATTACAATGAACTATTTATAGTCTATGGGATGAATATGCGTTAACTGAGACTGCTTAGGGAGAGATTTTTTTTGAACGGGCTAATGCTGTTTACCTCTACCGACATTTAGCTTCACTAGGTGGGATCTTGGCAGAAGCTCTGTACAATGCTAGTATAGTACTGATGACGTGATATGATGTAGGCCTACGCTACACTAGTATCTTGTCTTTAAACCGTGAGCAATAACGTTTTTATTTATTGCTCAGATGTTAACTACGAATAGCGAATCGTGTGCCTATCAAATGAATTATTACCATGGAATTATATACTACATATTGGCCGTAACTCGGTTAATCACTCAAACAAGCTAATATTCTCTAAACTTTTCAAAAATAAAATATCTCATATTCTATTAACGTTAAAACGTACATTCTAATAACTCCTTAGAACGTATCTCTTATATTAGATGAGTTTAGATCAAATGTGGCTAGTTTTAGTTGGCACCAAATAACATGATGTCCATGAGCCCCTTAAACAAGCTACGTCACACTAGCTTTGAAAAGAACTATCAGCTTTGTTCGGGGTTTCTTCTAGATCGAAACCCGCATGAAGAGAACGGTAGAGTTACGGAAGAGAGAAATCGGTGAACATACACAATGACAATTGATCCCGTGAGTAGCAAAGTCACTAAAAATGCTGAAAAAAGTTACCAAAAAATGGAACCGACTTCAACACTCAAAAGTGTGAAATAACTTGTCGAATTCGGTACCATGCTCACAATATTTTGATAATTGATACTTTTGAACTATCATGACGTCAACAAGTTATTTCACACTTTTGAGTGTTGAAGTCGGTTCCATACTTTTGTTAATTTTTTTTCTACATCTAATTAACATTTATAAACAAATAAGTTTTATCGTTTGTCTAGGCAACGTTTTATAGGTTTATATTGTTACAACTGTACATATATTTAGAGGAATCAGGTACAATTAATTAATCAGCCTGTAGGGCGGGGCGAGCGCAGCTTATGAATATACGATTAAGTAATTTTTAAGATTTATCTTTGATTGGACTTGACGTGGACAGAGTCGCCAGCTGTTAATAATTGCATTTATTACTTATGGCTGCTTAACGAGTACTGTCTTGGCGGAGGTGCCACGCCTTACTTTATCGTGGGAAAAGTACGTATTGATTTGTTTATGTGATACAAGATACTATAATTAAAATATTACATAACTATCAAAAGCGTCGTGCACGAAATAAAAAAATGACGTCAAATATGACCCCAAATATGATGTCAGTGCAGGGCCAAGCATCCCCAAATCAAATAATAAGAAGAAGCGTTAGTATGAATGTACAGATATAGGCGCAGAGTAAAGCGAAATAATGTATGGAAGGACTGCGAATGGGTAAAGCGGAGGAATGTATGGAAGGTCTGCTTGAAGAATGCACGACGGCAACATTGTTCCTTTCTTGCTTAATTTGGAATAATGTCAGAAAGAAAAAGAAGATACTTGAGTTTCACTGTAACCCTTTTTTGCTGCGCAGTGACACTCTTAAACATCATCTCAGTTCTCGCCCAGGTTCTTCTTCGCTCGATAAGGTAAGTTTGGTGTAAACTTCACCCCAACTGCAACTGCTCCCATAGCAAGAAGGGCCCCCTACAGACAAAGACCGCACAGCATCCGTCCTGATGCTGTCTCTGTGCATCTTTTCTCGGTGGGAATTTGGGGGCACGTTCTCACATGACGCGTACCTTTCACGGCCGTCCTGTGTCTGACCACTCTAAGGGGGTGATGATGGTGGCAGCTCGTGTGGTGTCCGTAGTAGGTAGGGAGACCTACCGCTCCTTGTGTTTCTGCGGCAGTCACCTCTTGTTTATTGTATTGTAATAACATTTTAGAAAAATCTCTTAGACTCCACTATGGGTCGGTTCCTTAGTGGAGTACCTATACCTATCCCTTATACAGCGCAATAAATCTTACAGACATATTTAAAAATTACATATCGTGTAAAATACGAAACCCTTCTTGTTCGAGTATAACTCGCGCTTGACTTTTATTTAGGTCGCCATAAGTAAGCTCAACACAAAATATGTTATCTGTATGTTATCACAATCCTGATTTCCGACATGAATCTAAAATGTAGTTAGTTTTTAATACCACAGCGCACTAGTTTAGTTCCCGAAATGTCAAGAGGTGCGTGACCCAAGATTATCTATGGTACACTACCTAACACTTACATAATTATTAGTACAAAAGGCAATTGCGAAATTAAGGTGATACAGCAGCTCTGATTTAAACTCCGTATTGGGAAGACCCGTTCTGGGTGGGTGCTTCTTCAATACACGAACATTGTTTTAATTGAATAAATATACCTTATGAGTCCATCTAAATGAGCTTTCTTGCTATTCAAGATTTTTAATCTTAACGTTGCAATTGTAGCAACCGCTGTATACTAATTAAAATTAAATATCTCATTAAATACTAGTTAACAAAATCAAAGTCAAAAATAATTTAATAAATTTAGCAAAGAGTACGTTCTTATGTGTCCCAACAAAGGACGCATTAGTGAAAATCAGTAAAAGATAAGAAGAAAGTAAAGTTATTTTAACAGATTATACTTAAATTTGGTGACATGGCAGAAGAAAAGGTACATTCCAAGCGATATCTGTTAATATTATTAAATTTATTATTTAACTTAAACATATTCAGGTATATAAGGGGATTGTATTTTTGAAGATATACAGAGACGGCAAAGTTCATCAGACATTTCAGCATTACAAAACAAGCAATACCGACCATATAGTGTGCAGATAAACCAACTAATAATAATAGCGAGAAAATGAATGTCAACGCCGCGAAGTCCGCTGTTTATATCTTCATCCATACCTAATGAGAGCTTCATAAAGACCAAGAGCTGGACAAGCTCAGCAAGGATTTTAATATAGATCACAAGGTGACCACCTTGTGGAAGTTTTGTTGACGCTTATGGAGCTAGTGACAAGTTTCTACAAACAGACTTTTGCTGTATCAGTCAGTTACGTAGTTTTTTATAAGAATCAGAGGTGTCGTTACACCTTAATAAGGCAACGTGGGAAAATTGATACTTGTTGAAATCAAATTATAACCACTGGCTGAGTCACCAATGTAAAGATTATAGGTTACAGATTAAAGTGGAGTTATTAAAGGCTGACGGAAACCTATAACTTTGTTTATTTTTTTCCAGGCTGTCCTTTGTTTCTGAGGTAGAACTATTATATTTCCTCTTTATAAATATGTCTGATTATTATAACTAAACAGCACTTAATGAATTTAATCGTGTATAATTTTAACTTTAAGTACTATATCGTGGTGACTCCGTTAAAATTGTAATTAAATATTATTATTGTCCATAATTTTGTAACACGAGTTTATATTTGTATATACCTATCACCTATACTACTTATATACCTATTCACTTAGTAGTCTTGTCATCTTAGTAAGTTCACCTCGGAATTTGAGATACCCAGCAGCTATAAACTCGTAGAAACTTTGTACGTATACGTTTTTTGATATCCTAAAAGTTGTCTCGTCTGTAGAACGTCTACTGCCGGATATTAACCTCCCCCATTTTCGGGGGTTACCAATACTTGCCACGCTTGGTATGCGGGTTGGCGAGTGCAGTACGATTTGCGACCCTCAGAAGGTGCTGCTGCCAACCTTCTGGGACGTACTCTCTTAGACGATTCTTACGGCACCCATGGGTAGATTTGGGGAAGTAGTATCCTGAGCCGGTACCCCACGGCAGTATACCTATACCTACACGGCAGTTTACCAATAGGTACCTATACCTACCTATATAGTACCTAATACCTATACACTTTTATCTCATAAGTAGAATGTTAAATACCGTCAAAATAAAACGTAAAATTACCCAAGCAGTAAGTCCCCGGCCCACCCAAATATTTCAATAAAACATTAGCATTCACCGTTGCGTTCATACTTTCTTTCTCCCCAAATCATCAAAAGCCCATAAAATTCACAACATTAACAGCCGTTTATGTCAAAACATAATTTAATCCCCACATTTTAAGCGAAAGGCACTAAGGACTATTGTCCCATAAGAATGAGCTGTATTGTCCAACACAAAGGGCTCCGAGAAGGGAAGTATTCTGCGTCAAATATTGAATTTACAACGGAGACCTTATAAAAGAGAAGTAAGGTCGTCAGATTATTTCGCTCTTTGAAATAGGAGATTTTTAATATTTCCTAGCTTCTGTTTGTGATATTGTTGGCTTCGGTTTTAGTTTAAAATCAGCCTTTAAAACAACAGGTGTTCCTCTCAGGGATAAGAGTTAGATGATAGGCCAGCACAATGTTGCAGATTTTAGACCAACTGATAGTTTTTCATGTAGTCAAACGAATGGAAGATGAGCGGTTACGCCGGTTATACGTAACAATAAACTTTTCTTTTTATCCAACAATGGCATGAAAAAGGACGTTTTCTAGGCTGAAGAAAGTCTCATTTTATAGTTCTTGAGCGCTGCAGATCTGGAGCCAAAGCCAAATATAGCTTAGCCGATGGTTTGCTTGACAGCACTAAAAGAAACGCCTAACCCTTTGAGTTTTACTTAGACTTCCACTCTCACCTCAACCACGCAGCATCAAGCCCGAATGAAATAATATCACATTATCAAAGAATGCCGCTTGCCGCGAACATATCCGATGGTGCCATCGGACAAAATATGCATGAAAACGCTGCAGCAAAATAACAAATAATGCATATTTGAACTTCGGTGGACTAAATGGATTTGATTTATAATTAGACGGACGAACTCCGCGCTCAGACTAAATGTCTTAGTAGCTCATTGGTAAAGCAACCTTTTAAAATCCAGTTTGTGTGTCCAATTAAAGAAAATATGTGTTATTATGTGAGCGGTGACCCAAAAGGCAGGCTTGGTGCCGGACGGATTCCCTCATTCGCGTTGATATATTAGCAGCAAAGCATAGAATGTTAATATATCCTCAATTACACAACTATAGATACCAGTGGATAAAATTCTACAATAAAAATATTGTTTTAATGATTATGCAATTCTTATTGAATAAATTTTTCAAGTTTAATTTGTTTCAATTTTTTCAAGGTTTAAAAATATATAAAGCATTCTCTATCTACATCCTCCTATCGTCCGCGTAAGCTTTTTAGCTAAAAACTTTAAAGCCGATTCAAAGAGGGTTCGAACTTTTAAACTAAAAGAATTTACCGCTTAAAACTTGGAGATCACCTCCACCTTCTTAGCGGGTATTTATTCCACGCCTCTGGAATCGAAAAGCAAAGTCTCTTCAGGCAGTAACGCACTGACATACCATGCATGGATATGGTAAATAATAAATTTAGATCTGAAAACTTTTAGCCATAGCAAAACATATAAACATATATTTATATATATAACTTATATATATATATAAGCATTCAGGACCTGTACCTATCTTAAATAAAAAGTTGAGACATCATTAAAATTGTATGCACCTCTCCAGAGCATAAGCGTAAGCATGTCAGCTGCTAGTATATGCTACTGTAAGATAATAGTTATAGCTACTGTAAGAGTCGATATCTGTTTAACTCTTTCTTCAATCTGACAAATATTCTGTCACTTCTGTTGAAATTTCAAACATACATAATTTAGAGACAAAGACCAGCGAACTCAATATTTGTTCGTAGTTATAAACACTAGTATGTGGTGAGTATATCCTAGGGCACTCTTTGCTAGCTGTTGTCAAACGCAAGCTTATAATTTTAAAAAGAACTGAATAAATATGGTGTCACTACATTCTAGTTTTATTCGTAAAATTCAATACTGCCCATCTTTCATGGGCGTTTTTATGTATGTTTGGCGGTTGTGTAATTATGATTCCAGTAAATGACATAGTGGTATTTTTAAAAAGAAGTTCATTACTACGTAATTAACTCTCAGATATGACTTCATGAGAAATGTTTATGCAAGCGAAACGACGAATTTGAATTTAAAGTCTAAGTGAATTAAAGCCAAAATTAATTGCCAATTTGAAAATAGGACACATCCTGACAAATTTATTGCTATTTTGCGTATGCATTAGGTCAATGATGTAGAGGCAATAGTTGAGCTATAGTTGTGCAATAGTTGCGCCAACTATCGCCTGTTAATGAACTAGCATGTCGTTCCACCTGCGGCTTTCGCTTAATTCCATTTTCTGTGCTGGGAATTCCAATTTGTGGTGTGTGCTGGTCTAATAGGAAATATATTTCAAAGTTTAATTTTATCAGGATATATCAGGTACTAACAATTATTTGCCATTTATATAAAAGAAACTAATAAAAAAACTTAAAAGTACCTAAAAAAAACATAGATAGGTATAATATCACCCATTTGGCATCATGGACATGTTGATAAAAGATGACATCCACAAAACAGGAGTTGACCCAAGTGTGAATTGTAAGAAACGGTTTAAAATAAATTACTTAATTTATGATAAGACATGTACATAATATTAATGTACTTTATAGCTAAAGTAGTAATCCTACTAAAATATTTATTTTAACACAGGTTTATTTTCATCATTACCATCATCACTGTTTTTCATCACCACGCTGGTAAAACCGCTGAGCGCAGCTGCGCACGCTGGTTAGTCATGTATTTACCATGTTCAATAATAAATTTAAAAATTTCAATCTCACATAATATCAAACCACTCTGTTGTTTATCACGCGGTCAAGTCCAAGTCAAGATTGGTTTTATAAACCATGATGTTTAAATCGCGAAGGACCAAAATTGATTATATTATGAAATCTGACAAACCTATTTTGTGCTTTTTATACCTACAATACTATACTATAATAACGCAAAAATTCTGGGCCAATCCAATAATAAATAGTTTTCATATTTTTGTAATATTATTGGTTACGGTAATAAAAGTTCTAATACCGTCATGACCTGGAAATGTCTCTAATACGAATGAAGTTGCAATAAAAATGAGTGCGAAGTTCAGTCACCAAATACCTCTAAAAAATGACACAAAAACGCTGGGTACTAAGTTGTTTGATCATATTCTGGTAACAAAAACTAAATGTGCTTATTTGTAGTATCGTATGAGGACCTCCAGGATATTCATTTGTATCAAAGCTATATTTATAAGTATTCAGTCAAAAGAAAATTGATTAATTAGTTACCGTCCACAGGAAAAGTATGGTCTGATCATCACATCAAAGAACATTCACAACATTGAAAAAAAATGTTTTAGTCATTATGCCATCTATGAATCATATAATGTATATAATATTAAGTTTTACGTGTGATAAAATTGTAGATGTCAAAATGTAATATACATAGAAAATAGTTACTTAAAGTCCTCAGGGGTGCTATGGATAAACTTTATTACCAATTGATTACCAACACAACAAGAATCAAACTCTTATGGCTTTCAATACATCTTTTGTACAGGATATACAGGCGTTTGATCACTATTGCCAAAAAAATCACCACTGTTTGACCACTCCCACGTTTTTCTATTGTAATTAGATAGCTACAACCCGGTCACAATATCTGTGCACCTGACCTCGTGACGTCATATCGGCGGTCTGGGTACGGTGTGAAAAAAAGTTTTTTCGAGAAATGTGGAGGTAAAAAAAAATTACCAACCTTTTCAAATCAATGTATTATTGATGAAGGGTTTGTTATTAAAAAACAATAATTTTCATTACAAAAACATTTATTATTAAACTCAGTCACTATAAATTATTGACTATGCCTAACATTGTATCTTCGTCACTCTCACTTTCTGAACTCTCCGAACTGTCTTCCCCTAGTGATATTAAAAGTTGTGTGATGTTGTCATCTGCTATATGATCCTTTTCCCAGTATTGTCGCTGTAGTGGTGTCGATAATTTTGGTTCTGGGTGGGTTTCTAAATTATTACTAGTACTTGGAGTCGGACTAGCGCCCGGCGAAGTAGGTGGTTGTACTTTAGCTTCATTTTTAATTTTCATTAGAGTCCTCTTTGATATCCCAGTTGCAGCACAGGTTCGTTTCACCACTTGGTCTACAGGTATGGTGTACTGTTTATTTGCTTTCTCCGATTCAAAAAACTTGAGCACTTTCAAGATTAAATTTCTTGATTCGCTGTGTATTGTTTTTCCCATGACTTCAGTTTAACAGCTACAACAATTTTAATAACAACCAAACCAGTCCAAACTTAACAGTAAACAGTCTAAACTTAACAATAAATATTAAAAAACAAAACAACAACAAAGCGAAAATATCACAATTATCGGGACGTGTATCGGCAACGAAGATGCTAACCGTACTGTCGCACCGGGGAGTGCGCGGAGAGGTGACAGCGGAAGCGGGAGAGGCGCCGCATTCTAGCGAGGTGCACAGATATTCTGACCGAGTTGTAAGTATAAAACTGCTGGAAATAATTGAATAATGTTTTCTCATCAGTAGCACAGCCATATCGACGCGTGATACAATTGAATTCGGTACTAACTGTCACTTATCTAGTACAACTGTTGCAGAAAAAAAGTTGCCTTTGAGACCCTTTGGACTGGCTTTGACCGACCAGATCTTGTCCCGCACCACTACATCCCGGAATTTACACAAGATTGGTCGGGCTTATTTATATAATTTATTTTTTATTTTTTATACCGTACTAGCGTTTGACCATTATCTCACTAGATGGTCAATGATGACGGTCGAAGATGTTATCACCTAGAATGCTTACTGGCTCTCAAATAACCAGGCAAGACACTTATATAGATAAACTTACTAACCATCACTATTATCTATGTACATACTTTCATCTAAATCGCTAGAGCTAGATTTCCTAGATAGCAAGGAGATGTAATATTGGATTGCAATTATTGCTCGATACGATAAAATGAATCATTCCGTGTTACGTGTCTATTTTGTTGACAAATAAGTGTAAAATGTAAAATAAGTAGCTAATACAGAAACGTGGCCTCATAAAAAAATCCGTCAGTAGTTTAAACTGTATTCGACAAGTCAGCGTGCAAGTTTTACTCAATATTTATTGTAAGCAATGAAAATCAAAATGAAATATCATTAATTTTTCCTTCACCCCCATAGAAGTTACACTAAGCCTTTATTACTATATAGTAGCGCCCCGCGGTTTCACCCGCATGGATTACAGTTTTCCCGCTACATCAATTATTCCACGGGAAGCATACATTTACCGGGATAAAAAAATAGCTTATGTAATATTCTAGACCATAATCTATATCTGTGCCAAATTTCATCCAGATCCGTTCAGTCGTTCTGGCGTGATTGAGTAACAAACATCTATCCATCCATCCAAACTTTCACATTTACAATATTATATTAGTGGTTTACCGGGATAAAACGTAGCATAATGTGCTATTCCAGACTATAATCTATGTCTGTGCCAAATTTCATCCAGATCCGTTCAGTCGTTCTGGCGTGATTGAGTAACAAGCATTCATCCATCCATCCAAACTTTCACATTTATAATATTAGTGATAGCTGCGCCCTGCGGTTTTACTCGCGTAATGATGATTGATGATGATGATGATGAAAAGTAGCCTATGTGTTATTCTGGGCCCTAAAATATCAACATACCAAATTTCATCCAAATCTGTCTAGCCGTCCTGGCGTGATTGAGTAACAAACATTCATCCATACATCCATCCATCCATCCATCCAAACTTTCACATTTTTGTTCACAACATTGTATTCCTCACGGTTTGTAAAATGTATGTAAAATTGTCAATCTATCAATTAAGTTTTATGATAAAATATGGCATGGACCCAGTAGTCTGTGGAGAGTAATGCTTCAAATACAAAAACTTAAAAATTAAAAATGTCATATTTACAATATTAGTGGGATAGTGGGATTGTATCTCCTAAAGCACAGGTGTTGAGCCTATTTTAGCAGCAAGTACTCATAAATATTACTAAGTTTTAATCTCTTAAGTTTCAACCTAGGTTTCGAGCATGTCCGATGCTCATCTTCAGGTGAGTTTACGCTGCCAGATGGACGACCACTGTGGTGGTCGCCGCAATCTGACATGGATAAAAGTGGTTAATCCAGGGCTTAAACTATCTCCACACCAAATTTCATCGAAATCGGTGTAGCCGTTTGAGCGTGAAGAAGTAACAAACATACACACAAACTTTTGCATTTATAATATTAGTAGAAAGAAGGATATGTTTTTAAATATAATTATCGTTTGACCACTATTTTACTTGACTCAGAGATAATGTTGTTCATGATGGAATCAAGGTAGACCTAGAATGTGAATTAATTGGCTAGTAAGAACAGCTGTTTTGTTAACACACTATGTATGGTGACAGTTTTTCAAACATGAAAATTGTAGCTAGCTAGGTGTTTACAGGACAGTACCCGACCACCGTGCTATATATTTGACACATATATTTCCTTCATCGGAAGCTCACGGGGACTGAACCAGCGACCGTTAAGGTGACAGTCATCAAAAGGCTTATAAAGCTTGAAATTTTTTTTAAAGTTAATATTGATTTATTTGACTTCTAAACAGGATCTGACAACATAAATTATGGTTTGTTTTGAGTATTACATAATTATTATTGTAATATAATTAATTATTCTACCTACTTAACCTCGCACTGTCCTCATTCGAATACATTGTAGCGGTGAATCAGAGCATTGAGCGCGCATGGCCCAGTCTCGCCGCAGCCGGTGGTTCTCAAGTTCACTGGCAAATTCTTTGTTATGCAACACGAATTCAATGAATAACTTCGAAGATTTTTATTTCATTTTGGCACCGCACGCACGTTCTGCACATTTATTATGCGTTTACCTACACTTCATCATTATGCGTTTTTACGTTTACATTATTAAAATAAATAATATTCTGCATTAGCACCTTTTGAAACTATTTGACAGATTAGATAAGTACCTGGATTGCAAAACGCAAAGGCCAATTTTTTTCCATAGGTAGGTCAAGTAATTGTTAAAATAGTTAGCTAATTGTTAAAATTGTGTTGAGTACCTGCTTTTTTGTCAATTATGATTAAAATACGGACCAACGCGCTACGGTTGTAATTTTTTTTTATATTTTGGAAATTGTTACTTCTCCCCATTTGATGCTGTAAGTACAATGATATAATTTAAAAATAGAACAAGTAACTAAAAAATTGACTAGGTACAACTGCAGGCAAATCACGCCAAGATGATGTTTCTGCCTAATTATAAACATTTTTAGTAAGAACCACACATGTTGCACAACTGCCGGCCCGATTGCGCCTAAAGAAAATTAGGTGCATGCACCTAATCTATGCGGTCCACCCTCGTGTAACTAAGCTGGTGTTCCATTTTCCTTTTTTAATAATATCATTGCTTTAATTATCATATGAATAATAAAACCGATCCGTACTCTATAAAAAAAAAATAGCGATATTAACTTTATTAGGTGGTTTGATCCCAGTTTTATTTTTGATAAGTTCGTTTTCCCACCTTTATTGTATCGTATTATAGCATCAATAATTTATATGTAGGTACTGTCTTTGAGCTCATTACAATATACTTCAGGACAAATCTTAGCAGCTGTATGCGGTTACCCTCTGACTCGGCTACTAAAGGACTTCATAGCTTACACAATTAATAGCTATAAGTATTTTATAAATTCGTTAAACTGTGTTGTACTAGTAAAATAGCATAAGTTGCTCAAGAAGCCAAAAACTATTTATTTCCCTCTTTTGAATACCAAAGATATAATAAATAATAAAGCGAAACTTTGCGAAAATAGGTTTTCATAAACTTATGCAGTTTTACGATCATTTAAACGTTAACTGCAAATAGAACAAAATTGCCATATTGTCATATCGACATCTCAAATTAAAGTCATACATTATATTAATTTTATATTATCTGATCTGTGCGTTAATCCGTAAAGTGTTGCTGTAAACAGTGCCGGATCAAGTCAGTGCGGGGTCTGTAGCAAATTCTATCAAGCGGACCTTAGATTGCTATATAAGTTGTCAAGTTTGTAGTATTCAATTAAATGAAACTTTTAACGGTAATTTAGAAATAATACTCTTCATATTGAATTATGTAAGTTAATCACATTCAATATTTAATACATATAATAAAAGTGAGGTTATTAAAAAGTTTTTGTTACTTTGTGTTCTTCAACTCATTTTTAACGAGTTTTAATGTTTTAACATTTGCGTAATATAATTTTAAAGAATTATTTAATGAAAACTTATAAATTTGCAGTTCCAGAGGCCTTTTGCTTCTTGCTATCAATAATATTAGACACATCAGAATAAATATTTTCCACACTTCGATATATAGTTTTTTTTTTTGCGGCCAGAAATCTTTTGTACGCGGTGCCCCCAGATGCCCGGGGTCCGTAACATTTGCTACTCTTGCTATGTAGTTAATCCGCCACTGGCGGTATATATTAAATTTGTATAAGTAGCTATTATAAGCATATGTACGTAGACATGCATCTTCATCAAAAACAAAACGAAAATACAAAATAGACATCTTTAAGTTTATACTGCTTTAAACTCCATTAAAATATTATCGAGACAGCCCCTGAGGTTATCTGCACTTCGTATATATATTCTAACTTACTAAGTGGCAACTGAGATATAATTTAAAAAAGGAGAATCATATTATGTACGGTCATAACGGTCTATGTAAGAATTTGTCGGTCGCTAGGTGGCGACCCCATCCTGCGTGGGATAAGGACACAAGGAGACCATACTTATTGTCTATGTGGTATGTATATCACAATAGCAATTTAAAGTAATTTAACTATATAATTTTTTACCAGTGACTCAATACTTTACGTCCATTTACTGTTCATGTGCAAAATGACCATGAAATAACAATAAAAAGTAAAAATTATATATATGTGTTACTTTTCTGCGAATCATGACGGCCACGAGAGCAGACATTTTGAAATAATTTATTAAAAGGATAATAATTTTTACATCACAAGATACAAGGACATACATGATCACCTAAAAGTTCCCACAGTTAACGAGGAAATAAAACTTCGATTAGTCAGATACTCAGACTAAAACCCAAACGCCACACCAAAGATAGATCTTTATTTTATTTTTTATTTATTTATTATGATACGCTAACAGTGTACATGTTATACATATCAATGTATCATTAATTCTAAGATTATGACGGAAGTCAGAAGTATTACACTCTGATACGTACACCTTTTACAGGCATATACAAGCTTACACAAAAATAAAGTAATTTTAGGATTGTAAGAATAAATTATGTTAAGTGTAGGTGCCTAAAAAATATGTGCATATCTTTAGTTGAAAGACCAGTCAACACATATACGTTAAAAAAAGCCTACATGTTGGCTAACTTGATAGAATAATGAGGGAAGAGGGGCTGATGAGCCTGGATCGCGAACGATAGATCCATTTACTCATCCGCCTATAGTCCACCAACTGATTTCGGATAAAACTCTAAACAAAAAAAAGTATGCGCTGATTGCGGTCTCCCTCTCAAAGATTATTACATCACTAGAAGCGCCCCCCAGTTTCACCCGCGTGGATTACGGTTTTTCCACTACCTCAATTATCCCATGCGAACTATACTTGTCCCGGGATAAAAGTAGTCTATGTGTTAATCCAGGGGTTAAACTATCTCCATACCAAATTTCATCGAAATCGGTGTAGCGGTTTGAGCGTAAAGAGGTAACAAACATACACACAAACTTTCGCCTTATAATATTAGTGTGATAATATATTTTTATATTATATAGATCTAGCGTTTGACCATTAACTCACTTGATGGTCAGTGACGATGTGGTCGAAGATGTAATCACGCTAGACCTAAAATGTTTACTGGATCTGAAATACTGCTGCTGGAACACGCTATGTGTTTGGTGACAGTTTTTCAAACTTGAGGGTGATAGCTAACCAGATGGGAACTCGCAAGTACCATACAGCCATGAAAAATGTATAGTTGAAATGATAGGTTCCCAACGATGGCCATTCGTCACAAAGACACGGTTATTATAAGTCACGTTTTTGCTCTCAATGGCATGTCTGATCGTTTATAATAATGTCGTCTGATATACCGAACGTTAACTAAATTATGAAACAGCGGGTAGACTTGCTAAAATTATTTCAAGACTTGAGTTATACTCGTAATAAGTCTAATCCCACTAATATTATAAATGTGCAAGTTTGTATGGATGGGTGGATGGGTTGATGTTTGTTATTCAATCACGCCAGAACGGCTGAACGGATCTGAATGAAATTTGGTAGTATGTAGATACTTCTCTGATTATGGGCCTTCTGAACAGGCTCAGAGTCGCACAACGAGCTATGGAGAGGGCTATGCTCGGGGTTTCTCTGCGTGATCGAATCAGAAATGAGGAGATCCGTAGAAGAACGAAAGTCACCGATATAGCCCAGCGGATTAGCAAGTTGAAGTGGCAGTGGGCAGGGCATATAGTTCGAAGAACCGATGGTCGTTGGGGCCGAAAGATTCTCGAATGGAGACCACGGACTGGCGCAGCATAGGACGGCCACCGACTAGGTGGACAGACGACCTGACTAAGATCGCAAACAAGGGCTGGATGCGGGCCGCTTCCAACCGGTCCTTGTGGAAATCAATGAGGGAGGTCTTTGTCCAGCGGGTAAAACCGCGGGGCGCAGCTATTTATCAATACGAAAAAGATCGATCTGCGATGTCGCCCGCGTGGACTATGATGAATAAATTAAATCATTGTTTATATGCCTAGAAGTGGGTGGCACGATTCGCTCACCGTCTTGGGCTACCAAGATACAGGCGTAGCCTAGTTTCCAGACCATAGCTAATATTATTTATTAGAATTAGTACACCGATTTGAATCCAGGGAAACTGAACATTTTTTCTGGATAAACGGTATAGTATAATATTCCAGAAAATGATTTCAGATCTGTTCAGCCGTTGTGGCGTGATTAAATTACCAGCATTAGCATGTATATTAGCAAATTCTAATGAGGACACGTTCAAAACATGAAAAAAAAATTGAAATGGTTCTAACATTTGGTAAAATCCTACTAAACGCGAAAGTTTGTATGGATGTATAGATATTTGTAACTCCACCACGCTCAAACGGCTGGACGGATTGAGATGAAATTTGGTATGTTTCGGTATGAAAGATACTTTAGGTCCCGGAATAACACATGTAATCTAGGCTACTTTTCATAATTATCCATCACCACGCGGGTAAAACCGCGGGGCGCAGCTAGTGTTTTATAGAAATACCGGGTTTTGTGAAAGTATAAACTTGATATTTTTCTGCACAAATTTAATAATATTGTAGTGAGAACCAGCCGAGTTTTTTTCATACTTTATAGATCTAGCATTTGACCACTATCTCACTTGATGGTCAATGACGATGTGGTCGAATATGCACGCTACACCTAGAATATTTAAACTTTTTTCACCTTACAATCTAATTAGTATGTTCTTAAGTAGCTGGTTTATTTTAATTCAAGCTCCAAAATTCAACGTTATACTTTAGAGCTTTATCATTTACTAGCTCCGCCTCGCGGTTTTACCCGCGTGGACTACGTATTTCCGTTTACGTGCGTAGCGTGTATAGCGTGATGTTATATAGCTTAAAGCCTTCCTAGAAAAATTGACTATTCATCACAAAAATATTTATTCAATAAGTAATTCCTGCGATTAGCACGTTCAACCAAACAAACAAACTCTTCAGCTATATAAAATTAGCACCTATAGTATAGATAGGTCTAAAACACTAGACCAACGCTTGTTTAGCATAATAATAATCAACTTTTTTTTTTTTATTGTTTCATATTGTGTTACGTGGCAGATTTTTAAACTTGAGTGAGGTTGCTAGTTTGATACCATTTTGCAGCAGTGGGGCTTAGACCTTCCCGTAATGAAGACGCGATTCATAAATATCGTCTATTGTAACAATAGTTTAATATCTCAGAAACAGCAGCTTAGATGCGTGTTATTCATTGTTTATTTTCCTCATCATATCTGGCTTAGACCCAAGTAAGCGATTCGGTCTTAACTCAATTTTTTGTCTTAGTATATATATACATTCCAAAACCTTTGTACCTTAATAGTTACTCTTTTTATTACATTCAAACCCCCGCACTAGGATTCCCTGCGTCGCGGGGGCATGTACGCACACAATCACAGCACACAAGCATTCAAGACCTGGGACAAACACCTACACACATCGCACAAATGTTTGCCCCTGCCGGGATTCGAACCCAGAGTCCCGGAGACACAGAAGTCATGTCACTGACCACTGAGCCACGGCGACCGTCTAAAAAATTTGGTAGATTTTGTCCAACATGACCCAACCCAGAAAAGGTACGGCCATTAGTAACAAAGACACGGTAGTTATAAAATATGAATGAGTCTCAGCACGTACTTACTGTCAATGGCGTGCCTGATTGTGTAATAACAATATTGCGTGATATTGAACTGAGACACTGACGATATGCTAAATACTGTGAGAAATACGTGGAGAGTACAAACTGTGTGGACTTGTGTAAAATATGCTCTATTTTAAATAGTTCTCCATTCTTTGAGTTTTACTATCATGCGATCTCAAAAGTATCCCAAAGGCGCGACTAGTTGTCGAAAGATACATATGTGCATATTGCCCTATTTTGTTATAAATTAATAAATAAAAGATCATTATTTATTTACATCTTCAGGACATACAAAGTTACTCAAAAATTGTAAGACTATATGAATTCCAATTTTCGATTTTTTAATAATTTGAGATCAAATAATTGAATTTCGTGATAAAATGACTATATAAAAAGTACATCTTCGTAATGCGACCCCTGTACCACGTATTAATATAAAATTAGTTTCAGGGCAAGATAAAGTAGTGGCTTTATAAAGGAGTAGTAAAAATGTTTTCTGTCAGTGACTGAAATAAGTTTCAATAACTTGAGATAACTACCGTCTTATTACACAGATGTATAACATCTATAATATATTATGTTATTCATCATGATGAAGGCCGTGGTGGTACCGGCCTAGAATAGTACTCCCCCATCTCTTCCCGTGGGTGCCGTAAGAGTCGGCTAAGGGATAACGTACCAGGAGGTGGGCAGCAGCGCCTTCTGAGGATCGGAAATCATACTGCGCTCGCCAACCCGCCTGCCAAGCGTGGTGAGTATTGGCAAATCCCCCCTATATGGGGGAGGCATACGTCCAGCAGTGGACGAACATAGCTGAGAAAAAAAAAAAAAAAAAAAAATTCATCATGTTACACACATCAACACAATAAATAAGAGATATTGAACATTTAAATTGCAGATAATTTCATGTCAGATTATAAAAATTTATATCACGATGCTAATAAAGAACCCACTAAACTTGGAATTTGCCAGGTAGTTCTCTAATAGAGCTTATATATCATTAAATTAAGAACGAAGGATTTTTATCATAAACGTCTAATTCAACTAAGTCACAGCAAAGTGTGTTTTACTAACCCCTTACATAATATGAAGGAAGTCGACCTCTACGTCTAGCTATTTGTTTATCCAATAACTTCCACCATATTTGTACACCCAGCCTACTCATGTAATATTTTGTACGTGTAAATTTAGTATATTTTTATTTTTTTATTTTTTTTTATTTATTTTATTTTATTTGGCCTGTTTTTTGGCAATTTATGTGACTGTAATACCTACTCTATTAGTACTAATTTGTAACGCTTTGGTAAACCAACTGTTATGTTACTCATTGTTATGAAATAAATAAATAAATAAATAAAATAAATTATTTCAGAATACTATTCTCTGATGCACATCAATCAATAATTAGCCGAATTGATTCTATTGGGTATTGTTCTTAAATTTAACATTTGAAATTGCACATATATCTAAAATATATAATTGAATATTCTAATCTATACGAATGGCATGCACGAAACTGCCTTGAAAGAATGTTTGAAATAGTTCTATAGGAAGTCTGATCTTGATTTCAATTCAATATCTATACAGAATATAAAAATAAAAAGAGTTCTGATTAGAGGGGCAGGTTCATAGTTTACGTATGCGTACTTTTCACACGAGTATAATTGGACACCGTGAAATCCGTCGTTCAACGACGACTGTTCACAATACACGTCACCTATGTACAATTGTACATACATCATCGCGTGTTTTAATTACATAATAATAACGACTTATGTACAAAGACCATACACCCAACTTGACCCATATTTCGTAAATCATTATTTACGGATATATTCACACCATTAAAAGAACTAGAATAATTGCCGTTTTTTAAAAGTAGATTTAACTTTGGCCTGACACCTTGTAGGATTACGGAATTGTAAATATAATTGAGACAGTATTATGCCTTAGACTCTACGCCAGGTGATAGATACACTTACGGCGATAGGTATGCAAACGAGTTTGCGTGTATGTACGAGTATGTTTGCTACCTCTTAACGCCTTATCGGCATGATAGATTTTAATGAAATTGGGAATGTAATACCTTTTATCCCAAGAAAATGACTGTTCCTCTAGAATACAACAAAAGCCTAATAATATGATAAATGTGTATATAGTGTTACGTTTTCACGCCTAAACTGCTAAACCAATTTTGATGATTTTAGTGTGGAGATGGATAGGAGCTTACACATTATACATTGGGTACATTTTAACACGTTATGTTCACGTGGGATATCAGTAGTGAAAATCCGTAGTCCACGCGGGTGAAACCGCAGGATACAGCGGTGATTCGCAATATTCCCCATAATACATCTGTAAATATAAAAAATGAAAGGATGCCATAATTATATGCATTGTTAATTCTTACGTCAAACGTAGATTCTCAATAATTATATTTATATCTTTTAAACATTCGTCAATCGATCATAAAACTTAAATCAGCAGTGATATTTTTTAATAACATAGTTCAACTCTCGGGCTAACATGGGATAATTATTTAATATGAAATGTAAGTTTGGCAACACTGAAAATGAACCCATTTCGAATCTGTCAGAACAATTGGAAACCTTCACTACTATTTAGCAAGTTCAACAACGGTTGCATTTGCTTTGATGATACAATTGTGAAAAGACCTTGTATCTGTTAATAAATTATTCAATCGATGCATTATAAGTTGCTTTATATTTTGTTATGTGAATAAACCAACGATATTTTGATAACTATTTTAATGTCTTGGTGATACGAAGGAAATAATGAAATACGTACCCGCATGATAAAGTCCCGCTGCTGTTCCGTGCGGATAGCCAAAGACCACAGCTTTCCGGTTCATATAATCGCGGCCCTTGTCTTTCGTTTCATCCACACTCATCACATGCATTCATACAAGAGCGTCTGTTTAGAGTACTCTTTACCTGCCCCTTTTTTGTACTTTTGTTGCATCATCAGGACTGCTTCATCTATTATACTATAGATTCTACCCTTTACATTAATTATAGCAAATCGGTTCTCAGTGGACGCTTTTCACCACCACGATTTAGGTATGATCATCGGAAAGTCTTATTGGATCTTGCCGTTTTTCAACCTTCGACCAGATCGTCACTAATCATCAAGTGAGACGCTCAACGTTAAATCTATACAGTATTAAAATACAATTATTTTCATCAAGAAATATATATTATTTAACGGATTCTTTCGAAAAATGCAGTTGTACAGGCGGAGCCTAAAATAATTCTTTAATATTGAGTTTACATTATAGAACGATTAGTTTTTTTTTATTAACTCTTCTATTATTTATAAAAATCTATTATATTTGTTATGTATAATAAGTAACTGTTACATAATACTCGAACCATGATAAGTAATTAAGAACGCACAATGCACAATGAACATACAGACATATTTGTTTTTTTAGGGCTCCGTGAAGTATTGCGCTTTCCAAAAGGGTTCCATCACCAAAAAAGTTTGAGAGTCGCTGATGTAGACAAAGCTATAAGTACTACCTTTGCTGATCTTTTGTTAACACCACATAGCACTACAATGATTGCATTTTTCTATAGTTAACTTCACAAAACACGGTACATAAAGTGCCAGGTAATGCGTCATCCTGTAAGATGAAACGTATAGGTAGGTGGTATGGGTCAAGGCATCGAGAACGCGTTAGGTTTTTAGTAACCTACTTCGTAATCTGTGTGAACATAAGCAACACTGGTGCGAATTATGACACATTCTAATCATACAACAGCAAAATGTAGAGCGAGATATGTTTCAGAAGAAATATACTGGGTGAAATTGTTGGCAAATTTCACTTAAAGCAAATTATTCCTTTATTTTTAAAAAGAGGTAAATCTGCTTTCATAGATTAGTGAAAACACGCTTGCCACACTCGTGAATCGAACCGGTAAAATTGGAAAAAATAACATTCTGTACTTTTATGACATATGGTACGAGTACTTTTAAGGGTAACGTCACAAAATTCCACCCTGTATACCGTTTATAAACGTTGACAGACTTATATTATTTACCTAAATTTGCTGAAATAAATGCAGTTGAAATTAGAGCTCTGTGAGAGGGTAAGGAATAGTGTGATAAGGGAATGTCCTGGTGTAAACGAAGATGTAAGAAACAAGATACAAACCTGTACTACCTGTACCTGTACAAAAAAGCGGCACAGTATTTATTTGTGAAACTGTCGTAAATAGCATCTATTTTTTAAAAACAGTGGATGATTTTTTTAAATGATTTTTTCGTGTACAACAGGAATTTGGACAGAACTGTCCGTTGTGGTTTTCCTTTTGCGCCACGGCGTGGGACTAATAAGAGCGTCGAAACATTTTTTAGAGGTCGGCAGTGTGTTGACCACGGCACTAGTGTCGCCATCGGATTTGTTTTAGGCAATAAAAAAACCCAGTTGATGAGAACGAGTTTATGATAAATCTAGCCAGTATATTGGAAAGGTAACAGAAATGATCAAATTTAGAGAACATCAATTTAAAATGCTCATTTATTTTAATCATGACAAGGACAGGTTTGGTTTGTATTAATTCTAACTAAAAGGATCGTAAGCTGAAATAAGACTAAAATCTGCATAGGACTGCACCTATTTTTGCTAACGTAATATTATAGAATAAAAAGTAGCCTATGTGTTATTTAAGGGTATTAAGACAGCTGACCCAAAATACTAAATACTCTTTGAAATTATCTGCTATAAAATAGACACCAGACGTGTCAACGCAATTTTGTTTTTTATAGTATTTATTATACAAATACATAATACAAAAAATACAAAAATACTTTGTTGACATAAGTGGTGCACTAGCAAAAGTGAACCCAAAGTCTCCTGAACTAAACCTGAAATTAATCTGTGATTTTGATAAAGTTTGCGGCTAACGAGAGTTTACTTCGTTAGCGAAAATCACGGAATTCCGGCCGCGTGGCAAAGGTTGCCTAAGTTCTACTCATTAACGTAGAGGAAAATTAAATAGTAATTAATTTATTTGTTTTCTGTGTTTTTCCACATTTTTATTATTAACCGGATGTATTTTAGGCATACGTTGCTATAGTAGATATTATGTATAATGCAAATAAGGTAGACATTTGTATACAAATGTTTAACCTTTTTCGGTTTCTAGCGCTATTGTTAGAATTAAAAGCAACATTATTATCATGATTGTGTAGAAATGATTCGAGTTCCAATATATGGCCACGGACCGACGTGACGCGTAGCGCTTGCAGCGGTGCTGAAATCTCGCTCCTTCAACTCCATCGTAGTGCACGCCCGCAACAAATTACCCAAATGTGTAGAGAAAAAAAAAAGCAAGGAAAACTTTATTGTGGGCACACGAAGGAGTGAGGGAGTGAGAAAGCAGATCAACAAAAACTGCACCTAACTTCGAGAACCTGCGTTTATTTGCTACGCATCAAATTCGTTCACCAACGCTTGAGGAATAAACCGGACATATAAAACGCACACCACTGGCGTAACCACAAAACTATTTTTCACGAGCGACAAACTATCATACCAAATAACCAATAAAATAGATATAAGCAATATACCGACGCAAACCATGACTGGGCATGGTTAATAGTATTAAATTCACATTCAATAGTAATAATACTGTATCTGTATCGATTTTAGTTGAAGAAGAGCCCATCACGCTCAAGGGACGACTGAGCAAAAAAGAAACTTCGAACCATATGATTACTGACAGCCCTATTTACAGACTAGGAATGAGTTTTTCGTGGGGATATGCATCTATGCACCTTCCCGGGGAAGTAGGCGGGGTATGCCAGGCTCGCTGGAGCATCGCGATCACCGCGATGCTCTCCGACTACGCCTGACATCAAACGCGACTTGACACCCGGAGTATCAAGTCAGGCTTTTACCTGGTGAGAATTTTCTCCGCTTCCCTCTCGAATTCTTATTCGAGAGGGAAGCGGAGCTAAATTCCCGATCTTTCGGGAATTTAGCTAGGGATTGTCATTTATTTCAGTCGTATATGATGATGTCGCGTTGCCATTTGAATTTCTCCAATAGCTTTAATTTATTCAATAGCACCAGGGACGCACTTATGAAGGTCATTATAGCTAATAATTAAAATAGCAATAAGAAGGTTAACCTTTCTCGTGATTGTGAAGGCCTCATTCTACAATATTCTCGCCGGTGTTTACGCCCCATGCGCAAGGTTACAAGGCTATTATGTTTTTACTGTGTCGTCAACAAACAGTTTCTTTCATATAAAATTTTAGCTGTGGTCGCAATAGACGAACAGGCGCCAATAGTACTGTCATATTATGTTTTTACTAGACATATTATAAGTCCTGAAAAACTTTGTTTTGACAATAAATATGTTAAAATTGCCGACGGATATGCCCTTGAGTTATTGTAATACCTACTCTTCCAACTAGTCGTAATATGACAGTTGATCATATAATAATATATTATGTTCCTCTTTAGTTTTAACATCATTTGGTATTTTAATTACACACAGAGCACTGCTAACTGAAGATTATGAAAGGAAGAAAGGAATAGTTTTATCTATGTGTGTGTCAAGCTAGTATAACTTCGACTCAGAAAATGTATAGTTTTTATGACATAGGTAATAATGGGATTCAACATTTTTATTTCGTTACTCACTGGTTTTAACTTACATTAGGTCACATGAACGATTGTTGATCGACATAATTATTCAGATGATTAGTTTCTTATACATGATATTTTTCTGTGAAATGTTTTATCTACAGTAGCAAGACTTTGATCTCGACACATATTACTGACGGTAATCGCACATGTATTTACTCTGGATTTTACGGTTTTCGCATAGATGGACCGCTAGATTCCAGGATCTTTTCAGTTGGAACTCATCCTGCAGAATTACACAGAAGAATGTCTACTAGTGTGCCAACTAGGCTATGATAGCACTTTTATTAACTTTTATTTGCATTAGAACGCGAATTTCGCCTACCATGTTATTGACAACATGACATCCTATACAAACCTTAATAATTTGATCTTTTTTTAAAATTAGGAGCAATTATAGTAATAACAAAGAACCGTTGTGAAGATAGAGTCAGAAAACTCATTAGACAAGCTTAGTTGAACATCTTAAGGAGGACGCTCCACAACAAGATTTATAAACTCTACATATTAGGAAATCATTGACATAATTTATGTAAATAGTAAAGATATATCATAATGTATACCGATATATTATCTATAAACACAATATGTGTAAATATTGAAAGTAGGTCAATAATAATAATAATATAATAATAATAATATGGGACAACATTCACACAAGGTCTTCAGGTCCCAAACTAGGCAGAGCCTGTACTATGGTAACCTGATGACTGATATATACTTATATGTATACATACTTATATAAATATACACACCCAGACACAGGTCAAACAGACATGTTCATACACACAAATGTTTGACCTGTCCGGGAATCGAACCCGGGACCAGCGGCTCAGAAGGCAGAGTGCTACCAACTGCGCCAACCGGCCAGTCACGACGTAGATCAATAAAGGCGGGATGCAACTAGGTATCTACATGCACAAACCAGTATACTACTTTTTTCTAAGCTCAAATGCACAACTCTGGTTTCGAAGCAGCATTAATAAAACTACATATTTATAAAATTTTCAACAAATTTTCAGTGTAAATGAAACACTTATAAAGTGTTTCATTCTCGATGTACAATTTAACACAAATTAAATATAATCAGTAGTCAGATAAGTGAACGTTCCTATTACAATTATGTTAATCAGTTTGCTCAATGACAGGTTTTTCGTAGACGCGGGAAACTGATTGTTTTAAATTAGTATAATTTAAAGAAATATTGTTTATCTTGTGTTCATGTAAATCAAACAAAGCATTTAGGGCGTAACGGAGCTTCTGATGAACGGAGATATTTCCATAACAATTCTTTATAAAACTTCTCAACGTTCACCAACCCTTATCCCAACTGTACATAGTCGGTTGTATCTCATTTTTATCACTATAATTATTTTCCACTGAGCAAAACGAAGATCTCAGTGCAGTTTGTGTTTAGTCCTTACATACAAACTTTTACATTTATAATATTATTGTGATATAAAATCCAAAAAAAAAATCTTCTGGAAGCTATATTATGTCTTTGGCAATGTTACAATAAAAACAAACAGTTCCGTATCAAATCCTCATTCGCCTTTACTAATCTAAAACTAGGTAGGTATAGTTATTTTAACGATATTTATTCATGTTTCAAAATTATGACACTCATCTTACTTATCCGAGTTTGTTATTTTTAGACTTTTACGATTCGAACACATGTTAATTAACTGATCGCGTCGTCACTTAACATCAGGTAAGACAGTGGTCAAACGCAGTCTTATAATAGTATTTTTTTAAAAGAGTCAACCGAACCGAGTTAAATAAGCAAGTATCTAAATGTTTTTTCACGCAATTAAATCCCGAATAACAATTCAAGTTTATCACCTAAATATAGAAAAATGGACTATGATGGCAAAATTGATAAAATGTTTTTTTTTATTAAACCACTGTTATGATTATATTGCGAAAATTTTTTAAGAATTTATTTTATTAACCCATACATTATAAGCTCAATCGTTTTGTCTTTCTTTTGTGTCGAAAGCAAGAACAAAAATTATGCTCGCTCAAAATTTCCTGTCGCTTTATTTTTAAAATAGATTCATTTCATTTGTCACACCCGCAGCATCTCGTCCACGTGACAAACGGTCACAGATCGGAAGAATCCTAACAAATCGCTAGCAATGATGTCACAGCTTTCGTTGACTTGTACAGTTATGCAGAAAAGTAAAAAAAATAAAGAAGTTTTAATTTACTAAAAGTAACCTGTAACGCCGTGGTGGTACCGGCCTAGAATAGTACTCCCCCATTTCTTCCCGCGGGTGCCGTAAGAGTCGGCTAAGGGACCACGTACCAGAAGGTGGGCAGCAGCGCCTTCTGAGCATCGGAAATCATACTGCGCTCGCCAACCCGCCTGCCAAGCGTGGCGAGTATTGGCAATTCCCCCCAATTGGGGGAGGCATTTGTCCAACAGTGGACACCCAATGGCTGAGATGAATGAACCTGTAATACCTGCCCATTCTAGTTTTCGTTAACTATTTCACTTAATGGTATCTGACAATGTGTTCGATGGTGACCCTAATGTTTTAGATATAGAGTGTCGACGGGTATGCAAAGACAATTTTTTTCTTAGATATTAGCCCCCACTTTACAATACTGCGAACAAATGATTTCTATATAAATGTTATACAAGAACAACAAACCGGTTACAATTTTTTTTATTTAAAAGTTATTATTGTAATTCATTTTTTGCGGCATTTTTGTCCCTTCATGCCCATACATTTTTACAGAAACTAAAGTCTTTCAAGTCTGAAAGTACATCTTTTGCATTATTCGGTTCACTGTGCAGATTTATCTGCACATCTTATATTTAACTCTATCATGCACAATTCTGGTCCACGCCCATTTTGTAAGCCTGCCCTCGGCAACTTACCAATATTGTATTCTCCATTAATGGAAAAATATCCTATTGAATAACATACTTTATTTATGAAACATTTTTGCTCGTGATTGTACTTAATAAGCCAGCTAAGCCATGTGGCGCGAGCCAGGCGATATATCTCAGATCGCATCAAATGCTCGCGGATAGCATCGCGGAACCCTGCAGGTTGGTACCAATGTAATCGTGTTCATGTTGGTACTACGTATCCGTTACTAGAACAGACATATTCTGTTACGACAAACGGGGCTTGATCGCGAGAAAAACATTTAGGAATTTATTTACCTCGACGTTTGACATGACCAATGCAACTTGGTCGAAACGTCGAGGTAAATCAATTACCAACTGTTTTTCTCGCGATCAAGCCCCATTTGATTTAATAACAATGTGTTCGAATCGCGAAAGTCTAAAAATTACAGACATATTCTGGTCACTATTCTACGAAAAAGTTATTTGAATGCATTGATGATGATTAATTACTGATGAATATGCTATGTGCTCATTCATTATTCGTTCATATACATGTAACGTTTAGTTTTAAAGACAAACATGAATTCACTCACTATTCACCTGTACAAAGTATATAAGGAAGAGAAGCCCCGAAACTCCGATTAGAAAAATTATTTCATTGTTGGGAAGCTACACTATCCCCGGGTGAAATAGGGTATATCCTACTAATATTATCAATGCGAAAGTTTGTGTGTATGTGTTTATGTTTGTGACTTCTTCACGCTCAAACGGCTACACCGATTTCGAAGAAAATTGGTATGGAGATAGTTTAAACTCTGGATTAACACACAGGCTACTTTTATTACGAAAAAGGATAGTTCGCGTGGGATAATAGAGGTAACGGGAAAACCGTAATCCACGCGGTTGAAGCCGCGAGGCGCTAGTAATGTATAATAATATTATCAAAAAAAATAACGATCCTTATATTTTTAATGTTTTTTCCCGTGCGAAGCCGGGGCGGACCGCTAGTAAAGCATATTTTAAAACGATTTTCATTGTCATGTAGAAACCTATTACCCGGAATCTTTATATGAACAGAACATCCTAATTTAAATGTCACTGAAATCTACGTCTTATGACTTCCCAAAACATTTGCAGTATGTACATAGGTACGTTTTGAATATAAACGTACTGGGCGTTTAGTATCGCGAGAAGTCCTATATAATTATTACAAAATATAATTAAATATACAGCAGTATATTATTCTAAATCTCATTTTATTATTTTACTGCCCTCTCAATAAAAGTATTCTTTTGCATGGAAACAGAATATATAGGTACCAATTAGTCCGGTATTAATGCTATATAACTCTTTATTTAAGAGTCCTGCACCTGACGCTAGTTTTATAGAACGCCAAAAAAGCAAACTAATAAACGTTAGTTACGTATGAAAAAGTCGTTTACTTAAGTTTGTCTATTTATAAAAGTGATAATAATAATGGTTATGTTTATTGGTTTCGTAATACCAATAGTAGGGGCCAGCAGTAACGGTTGGGAAGCATATTCTCATTACAAAGGTAGCATTGCGCCGTTTCGCTAGTACCCGATAACTTCCCCGGATTCAAGCGATTCTTACCCGTTTATCTGATCTTATCTAAATACCCACCAGAAAATGTTTTCGATCTTGCTACTTTTTGCAAAACAATGTAGAATTTAATGTAATGGTTAAGGATTTCGTTAAGGAACCACTGAGAAAATTAGAACGCAAAACAAAATTGACATGTGATGGACATAAAAGTGATAAGTAATGTTTAAGTCACCGCTGCCGCGCTGCCAAAAACAACAGTTTCTCTAAAAAAAACTATCCCACTATCGAACACCGAATTAAACGAGGTATAGTTAGTTACTCTTGCATATATTTTAAAATTATTCTTCGTTTTGCGAGAAACTCTAACGATGAAAATTTGTACCATTTTCCTGTTAAAACGCAAATTAGAAATTTGCTTTACTGAATGAACTGAACTTGATTTAAAGGAGACTTTCGAGTTGTTAAACTACTGGACCCTAACTGATTTATTATTCCAACAGCTTTTTTATAATTATTAATAAGAATTCATTTATAATCATACAGTTTACATCCACATCTAAAGATACACCTGCGGCTATCTATCTATCAACCTGGTCTATTTAATGGTCCCATAACATAAATAATTAAGTCCATGTATTTGCATAAACTCATCAGCCCAATTTATAGGCGAATCTGGTCTATAACTGGGGCCATTAAAGCCATTGATGGTGTCTATATATTAGAACCTGTCTAAGATTTACAGCCTCGAAATACAGAATAATGACATTTGTATGACATAACGTTAAAACTGAGGTGACTTGTAGCCCTGAATTTAACTGAACTTCCGTATTTACACACTTATTTACACTAATAAATAGATATAATGATATACATAATATAGTAATCTGCCCGACCCTTATAACATGCGTATGAAATAACAGAGATCTATTTATTTAAACATTCTAGGTGTAGCGTGAATAAACATCTTCGACCACATTGTCACTGTCCATCAAGTGAGATAATGATAAAAACTAGATCTATACACACTATAAAAAAACTAAATTATTGTTTTGTAGTAATTATTTTTGGGATTTTCTTTATTTTGTACATCTTTTTATCTAGTATTATTTAATATGTTCTACTATCTCACTAGATGATAATTTCTGTCTTATCTGATCATGATGTTTCTAATGAACTAATTAATACATCTACTTCTTGTCCTTATCCCACACTAGGTGAGGTCACCACAACATTTTTTTCTCTTCCTTTCTCTTCCATTCTCTTCTATCATTAGTCATCTCAGTGCTCGCACCTTTCATAATCATATCATTCTTCCAACAGTTTATCCATACCTTCTTCGGCCTTCCGCTACCTCTATATCCATTCCCATTCAGCGGTGGGATCGTAGGCTATCAAACTGACGGACGCTGTTTGGATCCACGCCAACGGTTTGATCTTCCGGTGAAGGTAATACCGCTTTCCGATTCTCAGTATGGTGTTAAAATACTATCGAGTAAGCTCAGTGGCACAGTCGTCAGTGTCATGAATTCTGATCCTCGTGAGCCTGGGTTTGAATCCCGGCAGGGACAAGTACTCATTTTGTTACATGTTTTTCATCCCCTCTCATGACATGCCCATACCAGGCCAAACTATTCTCTTTCAACTTACCATTCACTCGTGCTACCATCAACCTTCCTCTGATTGGCCGGTTGGCGCAGTTGGTAGCCCTCTGCCTTCTGAGCCGGTGGTCCCGGGTTCGATTCCCGGACAGGTCAAACATTTGTGTGTATGAACATGTCTGTTTGACCTGTGTCTGGGTGTGTATATGTATATAAGTATGTATATCAGTCATCAGGTTACCATAGTACAGGCTCTGCCTAGTTTGGGACCTGAAGACCTTGTGTGAATACAAAAACAACAAAAATACATTTATTACGCATTATATATATATCCAGCCCTTGCCTGCGATCTTAGCGGGCCGCTTCCAACCGGTCCTTGTGGAAATCAATGGGGGAGGCCTATGTCCAGCAGTGGACGTCCTATGGCTGAGATGATGATGATGATGATATATATATATATATCAAGTATACGTAGATATAATACGTGAGATTCTTATGACGTTTTCGACTTTATTATTGGAAATACACTTAATTTAAATCTCCGATAAAAAAACAGTGTCATAACTCACAGTCTCGTGGTATTAGCTTTACCTGCATGGATGATGATTTCCCTCAGGAGCTTCGTATCAAACCAGGATAAGAATCCATCATTTCAATCTCAAGAAACTACACATATATACGATCATACATAACATCTACACATATAGACGACCATACGGCTTCGCTTCTTTTTTTTATTAACAATAGACAGGCGTTTGACCACTATCTCACCTGATGTTAAGTGATGGTGCGGTCTACGATGATTCACGCCTGCCTAGAAGATACCTGTTCACTCGGGACTTGAAGATGCCCAGATTGTACCCATGTGAAAACACAGACTTAGGCAATGAATTCCACTCGTTAGCTGTACGCACTATGAATGTGCAAACAAAATGCTTCGTGCGTTTTCTTTTCTTCTTTTGTATTATTATAGTATTTTTAACTATTTTTTATTTTCACCCCTAAAGTCTAAAAAAACATTTAAATTACAATGAATATGTTGAATTGCGATGCTGATTCGTTGGGCAAAATATGTGCGAGCATTTCGGTTACGCGTCACATCAATCAAACGCTCTGATAAGTTTGTAAATCCGGTGAGCTCCAGGTCCCCATGAACCCAATGTCTTGACCCCAAACGGTTCAAATATTTAACCACTATCTAGGTTAGCATATTTTTACCACTTCGATTGCTCCGCTGTCTCTCATTTTACTAAATCCTTTAAGAAACCATAATGCAAAATCACCTACAAAGTTTTTGTAATTACTTTTAATATACTTTATTATGAAACACTGTGTATTCATGTTGCTGTTCTTGAAAAGCCAGTCAGCATTCGAGGTCTAGCGTAATACGTGAATGAGTGAAACCTTCTAGGCTACATCTTAGACCACGTCAGGTGAGATAGTTGTCAAACGCAAGCATATAATAGTTTACAAAATGCAACCTTCGATCACATCACTGACCATCAAGTGTGATAGTGGTCAGACGAAATACAAAAGACAAATGCATGATACACAAATCACAAATGCAATTGGTATGTATTTTATAAAGAAGTAAAGTTTTAGGGTTAAAGGTGGGGTAAAATCTGAATATACTGAAATGATTTTAGAATCTCTTTCATTAATAAAAAGACATGACACTTATGCAGTGTAAGTGTCATAGGCTACTTTTCATCATCACCCCGCGGGTGATGATGACCGCGGGGCGCAGCTTGTGTCATAATTATATTTAATGTACTTGATTTAGTCCAAATTCTCCAAAAATAACAAACATTATATGTACGCTAAATTCGTACTAGAACAATTTTATTTGATAGTGGGTAGTTTTAGTTGGTACCAAATTACAAGGTAACTTATGTTAAGTAAAAGTACCCGCAATTTACCCGTTTATTTCAAATTTACTTATTTTTATACTTATATCACAATTTAAGGTGATTGAATTGTAGATCAGTAGGTATTGCTAACAATATTATTTTATTTTAGTAATTGCTAACATGCTAAAATAATTCACGTTCACCTTACGAAGGTCTAGAAGGTATAGAAGCAACGTAACAAAAAAACAATAGACTCCAAGCCCAATGAACCAACTTCATATTATTACGCCACCGCACGTACTGCGGTAGGTGTAAAAACACCGTACTTGAGTCAAATTGGAGCGACCTCAGAAAGGACGTACCTACCGTACCTACGGTTTTTGTGGGAAATGTTTGATAGGCCAAGAGCGGCCAGGCGTTGAGCGAGAGGTGCTTCGACAAGGTAATAGTAATAACTTTGACACAATATTACCGACGACGAAGTTATAAACCAAATATTTAATATCATAGATAAGATTACATTACGTTATTTATTCGCTTAAAAACATGGGTATGTCAGAATACGCATAATATTTTTCAAGAACTAAATATTTGATAATCTTACAAATGTACAGTGATTGTAGATTATACAAAAACATAAGATATAAATAAATTTATCACAACTAATGGGGTGTTTTGAGCTAGCTCATAAATTAAAATTTTCCATTATACAAACTTTTCATAAAATAAAAAATGTAGAACTCCCTAAATTAAATAGTTATTACAATATCGTAATATAATTATAATGTCATATTCTATCTCTATTAAAACCGTAATCACAATATTTTATTTTACGGCGTGACCATTTTCTAAGTTTTGAGAACAGTTCATGAAGATTAATTCTAATTGAATAAAATTTTATTTGATTTATTATATTATTAAAAAAATATTTTCAAGTGACCATATTTTACTTTTATCGAAAATGTTTGTGGTAACGACAACTGCGCTTGAACTGTGTGTTACACCTGAAGAAAGGAAATTAATAAATCTACAAATATGTAATTACTAATTTTGTAAGCCTCATCTGTATACATATTTGTGGTATTTTAAATCAACACGCATCAGGATTTATTCCACCCTCCCTGCCTGTAAACACACGCAAGCCTCTGTAATATTGTCATTGGCACTCTATGAATTGTGAATCATATATGGATGTAGGCCGTTTATTTTAAATTTTGGTTTTATTTTAAGGGTTTAGTAAGTAGGTATTAGTTTGCAAGCTTAACTGTCGGTTCGTAAATGTAATCTTCATTTCTTATATATTTAGTACGAGTTGAAATAGCATATCAAATAACAATATTTTATATACCTCCAGCTCCTAATCTATCAATACAATCATACAAATGACCATACACCGTCAACTCGTTAACTCGAAATTCTCAAACAAACAATGAAAAAGATAAAATTAATTTGAAAAAGTTGACAATGTAGGCAATGCAATTCTTGTTCAGTGCTTCGCAAAAAGTATATTGTCAAAGTGTATTGTCAAATTAGATTACACATTGTCTTATATCGTCAATCGTCATGTGTAGGCATATAATTAAACTAATATTACGACAGTTTTTACAATAGTTGGATTTTAATTGCGTAAATCATTTATTGAATCATGACAATTCGTAATACAGTGATTATGTATTCCTGAATAAATAACACATTGATAATGCACCGTCGTTACTTGTTTTATTGAAGAACTTTTTTATCATTGTTAGTTTTCGCAGCGTATGCGATGTTAGGATTTTTTTGCCTTTCTTTTCATCTTGAGTTCTATTATTAAAGTTTTAGTAGAGAACCCTGATATATATTAGTAATAAATAGATCCTATGTTACTCATGGATAATATAGCATTCTAGTGGTAGAAGAATTTTAAAAATAGGTGCAGTTGTTTTTGAGTTTGTTCGTTACAAACATACAAAGCTTTCCTCTTTATAATGTTAGTTTAGATGTAGAAGTGCGCCTACTACATGACCAATAACTGTTTTGGTTTTGGATTTTTACTCGCATAAGAGATAAATAAAGAAGTAAAAATATATCAGGAATTAATATTGTAATAGAAAATGCGTATCTACAGAGGTCTTCTGAGCCTTCGTCTTAGGAATACTAGTCAGTAGCTTTACCAACTTAGCCTTATAAAAATACAGGGCATTCTGAATTTGTTCCTTATTTGGTTAGAATGAAACTAGACGTAAAATTTACAATGAATTAAACTCATACTGGTTCTTAAGTTCCAATAACTGAGTTCGATAACAGACAGAATAATGTAACCGATATATACGATTCCATTAAAAAAGGCAAATATTTTAATATGCCAACGATCCTTTCACCTGCATGGAGTACAATTTTCCCGGGATAAAGTAGCCTATGTGTTGTTCCAGAGTCTAACGCTATCTCATCGAAGAACCAAATTTCATCGAAATCGGTCCAGCCATTTTATCGTAAAGAGTAACAGAGGCTTTTGAATTATTTGCTTATCCCACGGGAACAGAAATTATTTTCGGGATGAAAAGTAGTCTATGTGAGAATCTCATTACATTGAAATTAATTAATTCTCTTTACATTAAATTATCAGAGGGTTTGATCGAAGCGACGCGTAACCAAAATGCTGGCACATATTTGGGTCAACGGATCAGCATTGCAATTCAGCCTGGAAATGCTGCTAGCATTGTAGGCACGCTGCCAACTGGTAGTGAGTGGGTGAGAGCATTTGAGTTATCTATATGCTGACAATAGCTAGTGAATTGCTCAAATGTTTTTGTCGTAGCTGTAGTAGGTATTGTAATTAGTTGTTAGTATTTTGTTTGAATAAAAGCATCGGCCCATTAAGAGAAAATTACATTGCATTTAAAAGATATTACGAACTTAAAAATGTCAATCTTAACAAACACTAATAGAAAAACAAATGCCGCGCCGCGGCAGTTTCATTTGAAGACCAAATTAATTGATAATGATATTTCATAGTTTAGTTTTGAGAGGATGACCCATTTCCAATCCAAAAAATCCATAATAACTCAAGTCTAAAGCGATTTTCGCCCACTGTGCACCGCCACCGCGCCACGCGCGCCTTGGCCGGTCCACGCAGCGCAGCTATATTATGTCCACTCGTGCGAAGCCGGGACAGGCCGCTAGTTAATAAATAACGTGAAAAACATTTGGTAATAACTCATATATTAAAATGACTATATCAACCACAACTCCAAATACGCCACATCTACAACAGATTGCCCCAAAAAGCTGTACAAATCAAAACATGGGCTCAAAATTACTGGTCTTACAATCTACCTACATTTACACTGAAATTACATTCCATAAACAACACAATATTAATTGCAGCCCAGATCCCATTAGCAGATATATTAGAACTTCGTACAAGTCTAGGTTTTGTTTGAAGTCTGCGTGTTAGGCAATACTTACCTACGTGGAGCTATGGTGTGATTCATAGGTGTTGTGAAAATGATTTGGAAATGTGTTTACAGAAAAATATGACGCTTTAGTGCAGAATTACACATACTAATAGACATCGGTTCCCTGTATATAGTCTATTTCTGAACATCAATGTCATCATTTTGCTCATGTCCACTGCTGGTGTTATAATTTCCTTATGTATATCCAACAAAAAGACAGCTTCTTCCTACAATATTAAATAAAGGTAGCCGGTGGACAACTACTCTCGACAATATGCGACCTCATTGCTCACTGGCATTTCAACTTCATAATCCGCTGGACTTTCGTTCTCCTTAGGGATCTCCTCAACTCTGAGGAGACTAAATCTCACATCTACAGCGTTAAATAAAGAACTATAACTTTTCGTTTATGCAAATGCGAAACTGGATTTGTTTGTTTAACGTGATGGTTTTGATGGATTTTCGCATATATATTCTGCATCTTTATGCGAAAATAATACTCGATGGGACCGAAATAAGGATATCTTTATTCATATAAAATTCTTCCTGAATTTTACATTAAATATCTTTAAAATCTACATGAACGCCAGAGAAATTAAATAAATCATTTTGTTAATGTTGTTCTGTTCTTATACTCGTAGCATGAAAAATGTTTTTTATATATATATATTACTGGAATTATGACATAATGCATCTTGGTAGGTACGTTTTTTGTCTGATTAAATTAAGTGTACACATTCAAACTCGTATTAATAAAATGAGGTTATTTTTAGTATTTCATTTATTTATTGCATTGGCAATGTTACTAAATAATAGGTCGGACTTCTTCTCAGCAATAGGACATCCACTGCTGGACATATGCCTCCCCCATATAGGGGGATTTGCCAATTCTCGCCACGCTTGGCAGGCGGGTTGGCGAACGCAGTAAGATTTCCGATCCTCAGAAGGCGCTGCTGCACACCTTCTGGTACGTGATCCCTTAGCCGACTTTTACGGCACCCGCGGGAAGAGATGGGGGAGTACTATTCTAAGCCGGAACCACCACGGCATATGGACTTATTATGGCATTGGATTATGGATTATGGTTTTATGGCATCGGACTTGCACCGCAATAATTAAGACCAGAAGATGACACGACAGATCCTAAAATAAAATAATATATTTCAATATTTTCAATCGACAAGGTGGACAGATAACCTGCCAGTCACCAGGGGAAGATGGATGCAGGTCAATTCTGATCGGACCTGTGGACATCAATGGAGGAGGTCTAAAATTACATTAGTGATGATTAAATTAAGAATAATTTCGGGTTAACTCACTAATATGATAAAGACGAAAGCAGTTGTCGTTTGTATGTTAGAACTCCTTCAAGCTGAAACGGTTGAACGAATTTGCATGAAATTTGGAATGAAGATAGTTTATACCCTGGAATAACACATAGGCTTATACTTAGCATAATATACTTTTTACATAGCTTATATTATAGCATATACGTTTTACTCCAAAATATTGACTGTTTCCGTAGGTTGACGGCACAAAAATAATATAATTGAAATAATCAATTTCACGTACCATTTCACCGCGTGTAATACCGCGGGGCGTAGCTAGTTTTTTTTAATAAGAAGCAGACGTATCGGAGCTAATCCATGCGAGTTAAGCCAACTTTGTCCTCGGTTACACTTGGACGGGTGGCTGCTAGTAGCATTTTTAGCTGTGCGTTTCCGTACGTCGAAGAATTCGTTAATCAGTCGGTGTAGGTTGTTACATTAAGACAACAGTCGTAGAGCTATGTCAGAGACCCGTAAACTGTCTCAAAACGGCTGTCTGCAAACGAAAGGCCAGCTTCGTGTATTATGTTTGACCAATACTCTTTGATGGCCGAAAGAAAGGTCTGTGTTCCAGCAGTGACAACATAAGCTATGCCTCATATTTGATGATAATTGGTTTGACTATGACACGCTCCTTACACACAACGCTTATACTTATCAGAGCGCGCCTGATTTATGTGACGCATGAATTAATACTAGCAATTATTTTGCCTAAACAAATCCATATTGCAAATCGATAGGGCAAGCTGAAAGCATCATCTATTTTTGAAGTGAAAACTTTTTTAGCGGCGTTGTGTTCTTTTGTATTCGGGAAAAAAACTAGCGTCAAATCGTGAGTACCGCCGCTGAAATTTAACCTTAAATGTGTTATGAATGTTGTTATAGTCTGATGAATACTGAAGTATTTAATTCCATAAACGCAAAACTTTCCATTTAAACCATCTACCCCCATTGCACATCCATAATGCATCCTATTTTTATAGCATTTTTTTATTTTAAATAAGCTACACATAAGTAAACCAAATTTCATTGCTAGAAGTTCAAAGCAGTTTCTTACAAACATTTTCACTCCAGTACATGTATATGTAGTACATGTCTACGTACTAAAACAAATACAACCTCCAAGTTTCATTCTACGTACTAAAACAAATACAACCTCCAAGTTTAATATCCCTAGGACCAGCCGTTTGGACTGTGCATTGCCTATAGGTCCCTCAGTGACTAAGTCAGGGCAGAGATTCTTATGGTATTAGATTAGAAACCAGACACTTACATTTTTGCTATTTCTACATGCATAATATTATATATACAATAAAATTAAATATAAATATATATAATAGTAATTATATTTTAAACTAATCTTTAAAAAAAATCTTAAATGTGAGAACTAATGGAATTAAGCCTCTATTATGTATGATTATGGTCTTGATAGAAATTACAACTAAGAGTGATTGTTCTAAAATTTGATATTTATTCAAACATTCGCAGGTCATTTATACGTTGTACATGCATGCGATTTAAAATGCATTATCGTTAGTTAATTAGGATGATAAAGATATTTTATTAATCAGATCGTTATAGACAAGTAAGTCCAGAATTATCTGTGTATGGCAGTCTTCGATCAGATATTCCTGATCGAAGATGGCAGTACCTAAATACGGCAGAAATATAACTCTACCACTTAGGTATGATAAAAAATTATGTGTAGTCTAATAATAAAAGCGATACAGAAAATATAGGGTTAGATAAACCTATCTAACAATGAAAAAGATGCACGGAATAATCAACCTTGTTGTATTATGATATTTAATCCTCGGTATCCTTTCTATCGAATAATCCGTGATAATATTAAAGCGAATCCTGCTTAAACCGGTTGATTCAAATTAGTGAAGCTTAACTTTTATAATTGTATGTATTTCCCGACATTTTCAAAGATTTCCAGTTATTTCTGAAAGACTGTAAAACATATATATAACGTGCACGTGAAAATCACTAACCTACAGGATTCATTTGTTTTTAACCAATTACGCAAAATATTTAAGTTTTGAGTCCCTGTTGTGTATATTTTTTATGTTTGTATATTGTTGCTCTGTAATATAAATATATTTTTTTACATTTAAACACGTAGACTCATTCACGCAGATTTGATCAAAACCTGTTAAGCTATTGAATTGAAAAGAAAACAGTTATTTAATTTTTTTAACTAATAAGACCAGAGGTAGATCCAGTCATTCAAAAACTAATCTCGTAAAAGATCAAATATTAATTTATCAAAGGAACTATATCTGTAGAAGTTATTAACAAAATCTATGTAAAATATAACTCATATTTAGTAACCTTCATTAAAATTCAACTAATATCATAAGTAATTTCTCAGCTTCCTTCAACCCCGGAATCCTTGAAGCTCTGAACACCGACGTCGGCGTTACTATATAAGGTAGGTGCGCAAGAGTGGAGGCATCAGTCACTCGTTACCCAGTGCCCACTACACTAACCAACATGAAGTTTTTGGTGAGTTACGTCAAACACTAAATATACTCGTAATTATATATTTCATTAATAAAGGTAGGTTGTGTATACTTCTAACTGCTGTACCGAACACAAGATTATGTGGAAAACCATTCTCTAAAACGTAATATCAGCTGCATATATTAGGTAAATTTAGAGAATTAAATAAAAAAATAATTTTATGTTAAATTATACTATGCAGATAATCTATAAAAGGTTAAATTATAGCCTAGAGGGCCTTTACTCCTTTTTCGTTTCTATTTTAATGTATGTTTATAACACAAGAAGTACTATCAACAAAAACAGTCAATATAGCATTATTTTATTATTACGATGTGCTGTACAAAAAACCCTTTTTTTAAACTAAGAATTCCTATACTTTATTTGACTAATTTAATCTTACACATAAGAATAATAAATAATACAATAGCATAATATCCAATGTTTAAATTATATACGTGGTAAAATATATATCATAATGGGTATAATTGAATATGGAAGAAAATAACTATAGAAAATAGATGTATATACATATTATGTATGTATATTATATTATTATTATGTATATTACAAACAATTTCATTAATCGGATGCATAGGTAGGGCGACCATGGAATACAATATGTCAATACAAACAAATATACATTCATACCAGCATACTTTGATTTAAATGGTTTAACGAAAACCTATATAACAGTAAAGATGCAAACTGATTAACAAATACCAGCAGTGAATATGCAAAATGAAACATTCCTATTACTAGCTTATTACATTCTCATAAAACATTAATAAATTCAATTCACATGAATTGAATTACAAATAATAGAATAATTAAAGGCTATGTAAACATGATGACGAATATTTAAGGCATAAAAATTAACGTCGGTAAAATAACTTTAAATTTGTTCATAATTAATTACAGTCAATCACAAATTCGGTACGACTAGTAAAAATTTTGCAACTTCTTTTTAATAAAATAAGAGGATTCAATAATTATAATAAGACAGTCATATAATCTATAATAATTTAGAGAGATATATAAATATATTGATAAATATCCGCCATTATCTTTTATATACGGTTATCACAACGTTCAATACTACAAGTAAAAAGCAGACCAAATGTAGAAGCAAAACTAAAAGTTCCAAAGTCACAGTATCATAATCACGTCCATTTAAACTAATTTATACAATCATAACACTATAGTCTGTTACTATAGTCACGCTGCATAGATAATTACGTAATAATGTTTCAAATAGGCTAACTTTAAAACCATAGTGCGTTAGTCATTTCCTTCGTTCTTGTCTCCATTAAAACCCACACTCTAATTTGTTATTGGTCATTCAGGTCTAACGCAATGCAATATCCTACCGGAAAGTGCTTGTGATTTGGCCGAAATATCACAATCACAAAAATTGTATCTATAATACATTTTATATAATCAATTTTCGAAGATTTTTGTTTCGGTAGCAGAGGAAAAAATTCCCATCTAAAAACAACACTTCTTGATAGTGTATGTTCAATGTTTCACTTGCTGGATATTAGTGGGATACATAAAGTCACTTGGCCACCAAGATAAAAAGAAGAAGAGTGGTTTTACTTCCCTAAAGATGTGTTTTTTAATAGATACAATCTAGGTTTCATCAAATCACCTAAATATCTTTTCCGTTGGTTTCACCCATCATTACTTAGCATCTGGTGAAATACGAGTCACTATTATCACAAATAGAAAAACAATGAAACTGAATTGGCGTTTTAAACGGTAATATTGGAAACGAATTTAACAATGTTTTTATAAAATCATCTACATTTTAGATTTAAACCTCAGCCGCCTTCGTTAAGATCGTGATAAAAGGTATGTTAAGATTATAGAAAATTTAAAATACGCTTTAATTGATAGGAAATATAATACACTTGTTATTTTTAAACGGTTTATATATTTCTGCTTTTACTCTCCTTGTTTTGGGTCCGCACGGTTTATGCCATTAGACAGTATCAAGGAAATATCAAAATAACATTTAATTAGATAGAGAAAGTAAGCACAATTTCAATGCTCAGTCCTAACTACCTGCTGCTATTCAATTCTTAACCCTAATCTTGTAGACACTTAGTTAATCTCTTGCGTCTTGCGGTTACGATAAACGAACCACTCTTGAATTTAATGTACATTACATTCGAAATATCAACATGAAAAACTAAAACCATTTAATAAGGACACAAGATAGGTAATAAACCTTACACCGCGTCGTCACTTAACATCAGGTGAGACAGCGGTCAAACGTAAGCTAAGGGAAAAGCCTACAAATAAAAATAACCACATTCAGATTTATCTTTTCGTTCTTAATTTTTTGAAGTGAATTTCGGATCAAAGCAGTTTATTCCAAGAAGATTTCATGCGAAATACAATGCAAACTATTTGGGTATAAAATTCTTGGTATAGGTTTCATTCGTTTTTCATATCGTGAATGTAACCTTGTCAATTTTCTCATTACATCTGATTTATGGTTACAGTTGATAGATATGTACCTTCGCTAGTCGAACTCACGTAGTTAGTAAAACTATAAAAGTCAACTTCTACCACTTAAAGATGGAATAATTCCAAAATTTTCTGAAAAATGAAACGATGTAATGAACGCATATAAAATTCCTTTAAAAGCCTAATCTTCTGAAAGTATGTCCTCCAAAGATTTTTCCAAATCTATTTATGTACATCGTCACTTAACATCAAGTAAGACAGTTGTCAAACGCAAACTTATAATATGTAAAAAAAAAATACTTTCCGTGCTCAATTTCCAACATCTTCATGAAGCTAAAGTGAAGTACTGAAACGATTTCGATGAATATTTAAATTTTGTATGATTTGAAGTATATTAAATACCTATATCTAATTAATAAATATTTTTCAAATCAATTATCAGGTATCACATCTGTTAGCAAAACTACTGAATAGTAAAACTTTATATGTAGGTGGAAGGTGGTTAAACCGTAAATCCATCCTACTTCTTTGTTCCTCAGTGTTTAAGAAAGAAACCGTCCCTATTCATGTTAGAAAAGCGAACCTATATGTTTTCCCCCACATTTCCATTGCAAAGCGACCTATCTCCATTACTCAGCCCTCGCCACCTCCTAATTATAATTATTTCGTAATTTATCAACTTTAATTACTTCCCTAAATAATTAACTTTTTTGAGCATAATTAATTTTGCCAAAAGTACTTTTGCGTTACAGTATCGTACAAAAGAGGGAATCATTGTAAATGTTTAAATACCTACCCTTTTCAAATTGAATAAAATTCTGCGTAAATTTACTTTTTGACCGATTTCAAAAAAGGAGGATCTCAATTCGGCGTAACCTTTTTTTAGGTATGTTCACCGATTACTCCGCAATTTATGAATAGATGCTGACAATTTTTGTTTGATTCGTCATTCCTGAAATGTAGTCCCATATACATTTATTGAAATCGGTCTAGAAGTATTGTTTTTAAATCAAATCATAACATGGCAGCCAAGTAAACGAATTAGGGCGATTAAAGTAGATTGTCCCTATTCTTCCTATAATCATAAAAATGTATTGACATTTCGACATCATCGGCCATCAGTTCTGCGCCATATGTACCGTACCCTCTGCCATTTCAGCTTGTAAATTTACTGAGCTATGTAGGTGACTTTCATTCTTCTACTGACGTATAACACCCTCCATTTCTACTTTTCTAATTAAATCTAATAAAGAAACTGCGGGCATGGCCCTCTATATAGTTCGTTGTGCAAGCTTGAACCTGCTTTGGGAACACGATAGGCTTGACAGCGGAAGACAATGCACCGGACTTATAATATATGGCTTGGACGTTTTAAGTCCAAGTTTCTCTCTGCGACAACGCAGAGAGAAACTTGGACTTAAAAAGTATACGATAACTATCATTCATACCACCAGCAAGAGAGCACCATCAAATAAAGGTGGAACAATTGACGATCGTATTATGGACTACGTCATTCTTCCCGCTTTTAATTGCTTAAGAATAATAAACGTGAGTTTTAAGTATAACAACAAAAAAGAACGCCATAAATTTTGTATCTTTTAATAATGAACACCGGTTTTTGTAAAAATCTTTTGATTTATGAACCTCGTGTGAAATTGAATTCATAATGATAATTATCACTTTAATAACATTAATTAACGGAAGCATAACAATGTTAAATTATTTTTAACCGAATTCAAGATAGGCAAATTATATAGTTTTTTTGTAATTTAAAGTTGGACACAAAGATATGGTTTCGTGAAAAAAAGTAGATGAATAATGATGAAGAAGTTTACGTAGTATTTGGTAATAAAAAAGTAATATTCGGTATATTACGGACGTAGTTGCTAGTTGACAACGTCATCCCTTAACATTAAGTAAGACAGTTGTCAAACGCAAGCATAAAATAAGTTAAAAAAAGTTATTTTTAACGAAAATATTTTAATACATATTTTTGTTGTACTCTGTAACTCTGTAACGTATTTTATTTGGTACTGCTTGTATATAGTACCAAATGTATACACAATATAATTATAATCCTTACAGTATTGAGAACAAGTTACTGATCCGACCGACTAATCCCTAATAAGCCAATATACATGTTTCTCTTGGATTGTCTGATAATTACCGCATTAAAGATGAATTTCGCTTAATATGTACTTCAAACCAGTTGATAGACTTGTTTGTCGGTTAATTTTTTCTTTTTATATTAAAGATAGACTGACTCAAGCGATTGCCTCTCACGCTGAAAGCAGACACATACGAGTACTATCATTACATTTGGACCATTGAGTAATTGGGACCAATGGGAATAGCATTAAGTTCATTTATGTGCCGTTGTGTGGATGTAACGCTGGTTATTATGAAGTCATACAAAAATGCTTTTATTTTCCATTGACACACGATATTACCCAAGCAAATATCACAAGGTTTCTCTTCGTCCGTGTCCATTAAGTTAATTATCTATGGTTAGTGTATGGCAACACGGAGACAAAGCTATGTGACGAAAGAGGATTTCCGAGACACAGAGATACAATTGTATTGAATGCTATGTTGAAATATAGTCATTAATTGTATATAGAAACTATTTGCGACATTAACTTAATCCTGCCACTGCCTTAAAAAAATTACGAACATGGTAAAAAAAATCTGTCTGATACAAATTTTGATGGTTTCAACATTTGTATCAGCGACCGTTTTTTTTATATATAATATAATATATTATTGCAGTTTTAAAATATAGCCCAACTGACAGCAACAGGTTTTGAAGTCGTTAACGGCAGGTTAACAGAGACGCGTAGGTAACAAAACGCTTCCTCAGCCCTCGCTAGTACAGAGCGACGATGCTTTTTTGACGGTGATTATCTTTAACGGTCGCCATAGCCCTTTGCTATGACTTCTGGGTCTCCGGATAGACCCATGTCCGAGTTTTCAAACCGTTCTAGAGCCTTTTTTTTTTTTTTTTTTTTTTTTTACGTGGGGAAAATGCATTTACGCACTTCCGCCTACCGGGAAAGTAGGCGGGGTGTGTCGGGCTCGCTCGAGCATCACCGCTCCCTGGGGGGCCTCATGGCCCCCAACCCTAACTGCACCCACAGCAGCCAGGGTCCACTACCGACTAAAACCCACGGTGTCCATCCTGCCGCTAGAACGGAGGGAGCGCGGGGTACATTTGCATACCGCGCCCCCACCACGGCCGTCCGTTTCCGGACCCCTCCAGGGGGGGAGGATGACCCTCCCCCTCGCGACCGTGCCGGGACCAAGAGCACGGCCGCACCACCCCGGGGACCACACAGTGCAAGGAACGCCAGACTTCCCACATCCGACGCTCGTGGTCCCCTGCGATGGGCCAGATGGAGCAGCCCCATCGCCAGCCGCTTCGACCGCCACCCTCCGACGGCGGCCATATCGGCGCCACAGCAGGAGACGAACTGAATCACTCCCGCCGCAGCGCCTCCTCAGCTGCAGCACCGTCCAACACGGCGCCGCTGCCCCCCTCAGTTGCAGTGCCTTGCAGCAGCACCGCAACCTACCGTCAAGTGGACCGCTCCTCGTCGGCTTGGCGAGCAAAGCCTATCGGGAGCAGTCCCGGCCTGAATATAATAAACATACATAAATAAATGGATATAAATAAACTTACATAGATATGAGACACGCGAGGCGCCGGACGATGTCTAGTTACGTCTAATTCAGAGGAATTAGACCAAGAACAGGCAGCACCGCGAGAAGGTAATCGCCAGACTTGCCTTGAGGATCATCACGACCTGCGCTTCCCCCAAGACCGTAACCTCCCTACCCATCACGGGATGAGTAAAGAAGGCCTGGACTTAGCCAAAACAAGCAGCGTGAACGCCGCAAGCATAGGCATAGCAACTATTTAATGGATAAACCCAGACCCGCCCACCGTTCTAGAGCCTAATGCATGGCCTAACTGAGATGAGATGTTGGTCAAAGGCTTGCCGATTAACTGTAAATTAAAAAAAACTGACAACGACCGATAGACTTAGCGTGCCATCTGAAGCACGGATGCGCTCAGTTGAATATTATATTAACTGGGCTAATTCAGTTGATTATTATGATTAAATTTTAGGGAAATCAATAGCTAGCCGATAAAACATATTAATACTTAAGTAAACCTTCGCTAAGGGCCAATTATAAATTTCCATAAGCAGACACCTTAGTTAACAAATGCGAAAGTTAATGGACGTCATCTAGATGTGTGGTGTAATAACATATAAATAAAAAAAAAGATTAGGTATCCATACATAGAGGGAGAGGCTTATGTCCAGCAGTGGATGTCCTATGGCTGAGATGATGACGATGATAATGATGATGACATAGAGGTACATTTAGACTTGAAAACACTTACAACTAAGGTCGTGTTTCGACTTAGCAGAAATGGTATGAAACATGTAATTATCAAGTTCACTAGATATATTGTCAAAACATGTGTACGCTTAAATAATTTGCAGACGGTACGTCAAATAGCTTTGGTCCATATACAAATATGGACCAAAGCTACTTGACGTACCGTCTGCAAAGGTATGACCGAGAAGTACTTTGCCTAATCCAGTTGATAGGTTAACGCATGGGCTAACTTTGCAATTAGCGCTTTGAATCATAGAATCATTTAGGTACATATTAATTTATCGAAATAAGTCGTTCATGCCTGTCGGAGTATGTTGAAACCCCCCCACCCATACATAATTGAAACAATGTTTACGCCTGAACTTTGGGGATGTTGTTTTTCAATGTTCACTCGATCATTCTGTTAATTAACTGAATAACGTTATGTTGTAAACATGTATTATTTGAACTAACACTATCCTTATTAATTATGTTTCGTAAATAGTGCAAGATTTTTGTTTTAACATTATAATGAGTTGTACTTACATCAATCTCAATAATTAAATAACTAAATAACACGTTTAAACAGATTTGAATAACCTTCGTTTGTCTCTTTAAAACCAAAAAAATTTTACCTTATAATGGAACCGACTTCAACACTCAAAAGTGTGAAGTAACTTGTTGAAGTCGGTACCAAGATAGTTCACAAAAGTAACACAATATCACAATATTGTGCTCATGGTACCGACTTCGACAAGATATTTCACACTTTTCAGTGTTGAAGTAGGTACCATTTTTTGGTAAAAAAAATTTTTTCACCCTTTTCAGAGACCTTGCTACTCACGGGATCAATTGTTATTGTGTATGTACATCTATGTATATCTTCAACCGCAACTATAATAATCATCGAGGTGTGTGAAGCACTTTTGAGTTATTGGAGTGTAACTCAAAAACCGCTCAAGTAACCGTTCGTACGATTTCGATGAATTTTAAATGGGACCACCACGGAAGTATACACTATCAAACAAAAAAAGAATCATCAAAATCGGTTCATAAACGACGAAGTAATCCGCGAACAGACATGAAAAATATAAAAAAAAATATAAAGTCAGTAAATAGTTACAGTCGAATTGAGTAACCTCCTTTTTTTGAAGTCGGTTAAAAATAAAACCCTTTTTTTTTTTTAGGTTTTGACACATACGTGTAGAATTTAGACGTAACTTATGAGTAAAGATTACTCCATGTTATGGTAATACTTGAATTATTTCGTGAAACACATATCAATACGCTTTTTTTCTTTTCAGATTGTAGCTGTCCTTGCCATCAGCGCCGTGTGCGCAGAAGAAGCTAAGAAGACCGAGAAGAGGGGTCTCTCCTCTGGCCTTGGTTACGGAGGCCTCGGTTACGGAGGTTACAGCGGACTGGGTTACAGTGGACTTGGTCATACCGGACTTGGTTACAACGGACTTGGTTACAGCGGTATTGGTGGTTACGGTGAGTTTATATTGACAATTGGTACAAGACTCTTGGTTATGAATTATAAAGAAAATTTTATTATAACCAAAATGTAAGAAATCCTTGAAGCTTGAAGCGATGATAGCATTGGATTTTGACGGCCGTCAGTCACACATGAAACCAACCAATGATCACTTCAGGTGTGAGCTTACAGTCAGGGTTATAATTATCATTATCGCTGAGAACTTCCAATTAAGAGATTTTATTGTATATTGCATTCATACTTCCAATTATTAGTTCTGAGTTATTAGTTAGACTGTAGACGGACGGATAAAAAAAAACAAATACTGTGAGTTCAAGCAGATTTCATCGAGAGCTAGTTAACAGTCAAGATTTAGTGTAATTCCACAATCGACCATATTTATCACTTAGGAAATGTCAAGTCATATACTATATAAATAAAACTATTTGTAAAATTAACTTGTTCATAGAGTTACCAAACATAAACGAACGAGAATGAACTTTATCTTTTTAACTGTAACCCTCGAGCTTTGAAATAATATTTTCAAACCAAACTTTAATAACTAATGTTGTACCCAATGTGATGTGTACTACGAAAGCCACTAGTCGATTACATTTGAAATTCGGAAGAATTTGAGATAGAAACGGTTCTAGGAAAATAAGATTAGGATAATTGATTTCAAACTTTAATGAAAAATATTTGATTGGAAATTCTCGTGATTTTGGCACATTATTATTTATAATATTATCTCGTTTAACTCACGTTTACGGTCGAGTATTCCACCCTATTTTAATTAATAAAGTATTTTTATAACATAAAAACTAATAGGAAACGGTTTGTACCTACTTTTGAGAAACTGTGTTACAAAAATACAGAGTGTCACTTTTTCATTAATTAAACGAAACATAGAACTGGGTAGACTAAATATGTCTAAATTTAATGGCCTAAAACGGCGTATACCTCGTAAGTGATCTTTATTTTTATTACAATTTTTAGCCGTAGTAATCAGCCGGATCGACGTTATAAAATTATTTATCAGAGCAGCATTCGTTAATTGATCTGTCGTGAATCTTGCCGACTACTTTTCCTTGAACTATGTGGCGTTTCACAGATTATACTTACCTACGCTAAAATCCTACTAATATTATTAACGCGAAAGTTTGTACGGATGTTTGTTACTCAATCACCCTCAAACGGCTGGACGGATTTGGATTAAATTTGGCATGTAGATACTTCAGGTCTCGGAATAATACATAGGCTACTTTTCATCATCAATAATCACCACACGGGTAAAATCGCTGGGCGCAACTAGTAAAGAAAGAAATCCGTTATATTTACGCTAAAATTGAAATTCGTATGACTCGTCACAGCCTTATTTCTGACTTAAGAACTTTTCACCAAGTTCACATAATATCTTATATAAGAAATGTTTAATTCAATTTCGGGTTGTCTTAGTCCATAATAAATAACTTGAACACTTTTTTTATTGAGGATGATGGAGCGATTAACCGCCATCTCACCTGAATTAAGTGATGGTGCGGCGTACGATGGAGCACGCTTGATTTTCACAAGGAACAGTGGGAAACGGCCGCATTCAGCATTTTCCTTTTCGTATATCTTGCCGGTGGACGTCCTATGCTACGCTTGCCATTCGAGAACCTTTTGACCCCAATGTACATCAGTTCTTCGAGCTTTGTGCCCTGCCCAATGCCACTTCAACTTGCTAATCTGCTGGGCTATGTGGATGACTTTCGTTCTTCTACGGATCTCTTCATTTTTTTCACTGATGGAACCAAGTAACTCTGATCGAGTTTGGATTCCAATTTTATTTCGGTGTGGTTGTATTTAAAACAAATGAAGCGTTTCATAGGACAAACCAAACATAATTATAATCACATTGATCTATTTCGAACTTTCATTTGATTCTGCTCAATATTCAAAGAGGAGCTGAATTTGTTGAATTTTAATAGTTCCTCCAAAACTTTTCCCGAAGTATATTCGCCGAGTTCCTTTCAAAGAATTCGTCCTTTCCATTGAAAACTTAAAGGAAACTCAACGAAAGATGACTTGATTTTTCAAAACTGTCGCTCACAAAAGGGCAAGTTTGAATAAAACTGATCGTAACATATACAGTTTTATTTTAGTTGGTTTTATATTAAAACAAAAATTTGAAAATAAATATATGCGCTTGTAGTCATAAAATAAAAGTTTACTATAAGCTTAGGTGAGATAGTATTAATAGAAAAAATAAGCTTTAGCCACTACCACTCCTTACTCTGAAATCACATCCGTCATTATAATTACCTCGCATAAATATCCATCCTGCCAAACACCGTTACTGCCTCTCCAGTGACCCATTCGAAAAGCGGAAAGAGCGAGCAATAAAAGCAGAAAGACCGAGCAATAAAAGCAAAAGGAGCGACCCATAAAATAAAATCCAATCCGATCAAAGAATCTTATTAATTTTAAGCGTATCCATTGAGCAAACATAGGATCCGTATAAACTAGTATTAGTGTAGCAATAAAAATGTAGTTAAATGCACTGAATCGACAGAGATTTATTCTCGTACAGAATAAAGTGGTCTACTTCGAACTCATTATCCACCACCTTTGTCAATGGGCCTGCACTTTACTGTACGCAATAATAAACTTCATTTCAGAAACAATATAGTCTAAACTTGGCTGAGCATTGTAGTTTAGAGGCATGGTAAATAATAGACAATACAAGAAAATACCACATGAAATAATATTATGAATAAAATGGACTTCATCAGATTTTCATTGATCCATAAATGCAGTCAATAATATTTACGCTTTTCGGGACTATGCTTTAGAAATTTTCCTTTTAAAGTTGATAACACTGCAGCTTTTCACACGCGGGAACATTTCATTATCATAATAAAATTCCGGTTAAAACGTTACCGTCGATTAGTTTTAATATTATCGAGGAAATATACATATTCCGCTACTCAGGCCTATCATCCTCTTGCTTAATAGGATTAAAGACCAACGTAAGCTCTCTTGAGATGCAGTTGAATTCTTTCATTTGTTTCAGTTAATGAACGCAATTAGTTTCTTTTGTTTCAGCATTGGTATCTTTTAAATTGTAGTTTAATGTGCATTTAATAGCTTTGATTATATTAATTAATGACCAAAATGTAGGTTTATCAAAAATTTCCTTTATGTACCTAATTTATGAAGCAATTAGAAAATATATAATTTGATTTTCGATTGACATGTCTACTAACCAATGTTGTTAAAATATATTATACATATCAATCAAGATTTCGGAAACAGCTCTCACGATTCGAATGAAGGATTGCGCATGAGAAATAAAATATTGAACAATTTGCCTACAATATCTTGCCTAAGAAAATGTATGTCGTCCAGTTTAAGTTTTCTAACAGATTTGGTTATTATATAATAATTTTCATTTTTGTCGGGTTATTTACACTTTATGTATACATTATAACTATATTATATTTTTTATATTTTTGTACCAAATGATTATATTGCTCATTAAACATTTTAAAGAACTCTCAACATTGAAGCAGGCTCGCCAGCACTGCAATTAACTAAATTAGACATTTAGCCATATAATTGTGCTCATTACCGTTATAATACTAAATTTAATTCCAACTTTCTGCCGTAAATGTGTTTAAAAATTGGACGCGAGCCAGGAATCTAATCTTCTTGTTAGCTACGTTTTATTATTCTCTTTTGAGCTTATTTTCAAACAGTTTTGAGCTCGTACCTCTGAAAACAATACATATTATCGTGCTTTAATTATTTATACTGGAGCGTGGACGCAAGCCGCATTTTGCCTTTCATTGTCGTAATATATTTAGGTACTTTATTTTAAGTTATTGCTCAACTTGTTCGAATTTATTTATCAGAAACTGTTTGTTGAAAACTTTACCTTATAAGTTTTAGTAGTTTAGCCTTAGAAGTTTAACATGAACATAACAGCTTATGTGTATCAAGAATGTCATGTTATTGAGTATAATGAGGAATTTGGTTAAGTCAAATTTATTAAAGACCACTTCACAGGTAGTAAAGTGTCTAATAGGTGACAGAGTAGTTGGCGGTATATTTCTGTAGAAGATTTTTTGTATACTGTATAGTTCTTGTATTTTACCGCTATCTTAATTTATGGTCAGATGTGGTTGAAAGTGTAATCACAATAAACCTAGAATGTATACTTGCTCTCACGGAATGCTGCAAGAACATACTGTATTTTTATGACATTTTTTCAAACTTGAGGGCCGGGCCGGGCTAGTATTGGGAAGTATCCAACCATCACACTGTGAATTTGATAATGGTGTTGCATTTACCAAAAGCTGCAGCCATTGGTGGAGATCGAACCAGTGTCAGTCAACAGTCGACAGCCGACGCTCCCATAGCTAGGCTATCCTTGCTTGAAAATCATCTCCCTTGAGATGTGACTAGACATTGTTATTTTGGATAAATACCGTACCAACAGCAGTGAAGCACGTGTAAATCTAAGCTTGAGACTCTTCGGGAACGGTTATGAGCAAGCGTTAAGCTATAAAAGGATTTTTATAGCAAATTTTTTTCGTTATCCAATTTCCTACTCGAATCCAAAAAAAATAAGATCAAAATTCTAACAGAAGCATGAATATCAATGAAATGTCTCACTCAGACGGCGAGTCATTAGTCTGATTTTTTGCGTTCCTTGAAAATCACGAATCAATAACTCGGTTGATTGTCCACGGGTCACTTTTTCGTTCATTTTTTGTTCAATGAACAATTTTGTTGGATAAAAATGCGCGACCAATCCGTCCAATGTGAAGGTCGATTTGTCCGGAAAATAACTTCAAAGAGTTTTGTATTCGCTTGACAAATTATGGCTTTTATAATGTTGAAATTGAGGTACATAATAATTATGTATATGCATAAAATAATGTAAACATTCGTAAAAGTTAATTCATACTTAGTAACTTTTCTAGATTCATTAATACACATATGCATGTGTATTGATGACTCGATTGAAATAGAAATCTGCATGTAGCCGATTTCTAATTTCCTAGAGTCATTTCAGTCCGGGTTAACGTAGAAATGTATAATCAACATAATCAACAGACCATACAGAGTCAAACGTACCATAAAGAGTATATTGTTTTCCCTTCACCATTTTCAGACCCACCACCAGCTGGTATTGTCTTAGTAACAAAGGTTTTAGTATGTACATAATAATGCTAAATATGTGTAGGTAATGTACTACTATAAATGTGTCAAGGACTTTCTCACGTTACTTCAATGATTGTAGGTGCTAGCACAGTATAGTCACACTTTGATTTACAGTGCTGATTAAGTTAAGTACTGTGTGGCACTGCCTACTTTTTGGAAACCATTCATTTCCTTATTGGTCAGCTACCTCTTGTAATAGGAATCAATTCACCAGCCAAGTCGGTACTCTTAAATTGTTATTGCAGTCACTATTGTCGGTAATTCAACAGGAACATTTTATTTATTTATTTATTTTAACATTCGTTATTATTAAACAAAACACGTACTCAAAAACATTAACTATCTTATATATGTCACATACATGGCATGGTTTTGATATTAACGATACGATAAGATTTCAATTCGAAAATTGAGACTTCCTAGATTTTGGTCAGATTTATATATAGGTTATTGTAATGTAATACAAATATTTCATATAATAAATGTCATTAATTTATGCAATTCATTTGTTTTTCATGACATTTATTTTGGAGCGCGGGCACAGTATTATAAAGAATTTGCATTTAATGGAAAATAACGTCATGATTAGATTTGCATGTATGTATTTTGGTAACTTGTATAATTCTAGTATACCATTCTAGTATATCTTCGACCACATCGTCACTGACCATCAAGTGAGATAGTGGTCAAACGCTAGATCTATACAGTATAAAAAAAATCTGCCGTAGCACCTACACCACTTAAATTGATAACACAATGGATGACATTTTATAAACTTAGGTTAGTTTTTTTTTAATTTCCTCAATATCTTAGCAGATTAAAAAGGTAATCTGATGATATGACATAAAGTTTGAAATGTCCTTTTATCTACAGCTGCAGCCCCAGTAGTGGCGTACTCCACCGGTCATGAAGGTCTCGGATATGGTGGTTATTACGGCGGTCTCGGAGGATACGGACTATCCGGAGTCGGCGCTGGATACGGTGAGTCATTTCTATTATTTCACATAATTATTAGAGTATTTACTGTGCAGGTATATAAAAGCCAGTGTCCATCAAGTAATTGACATGATTAAAAGTAGCCCAAAAATACATTCTTGTTTGTCCATAAATTCGCGTAGTGGAGAAAACCATTCTTGAAGAGAGTTTTGAAAAATATTTCTATTGAGCAAGATTGTCTGTCTATTTTATTTCACTTTCCTTCACGACGCGACGTTTACATTTGTTGATACTTAAAGGAAACTGATTATCAAATTATTTTTTGTATATATCTCATATTACATTTACAGCTGGCACAAAATCTTACATTTTACATTATAACATAACATTCAATCATAGGTCATCTATAAATTAATATTAATCTAAAATTTTTTTTAAAGTATTATGGAAAGAAATTTGTTGATGATAATTTAATATGAGTAAAATAGTACAATAACACAATTCTACATGATCGTAAAAAAAAACAATAGTTTCGACCATTGTACAACGAAAATGGCCCCTATCGGCAATGGTTGTGTCGTCGTTCATTGGTTTACACCGTTTCATAAAAATCTTTTGTTGGCCCACAGCCAGCAAGATTCACAAAGAGGTTAAGGAAGTTTAAGGAGTTTTTTACTACTGTAAATTCCAGTTACAAAATAATAAAAAAAAGTTAGAAAAACTGTAACGAAACACATAGTGTGTTCAGGCAGCAGTCTTTGAGAGCCTGTGACCATTCTAGGTCTAGCGTGATAATAACATCTTCGACCACATCGTCACTTACCATCAAGTGAGATAGTGTTCAAGCGCTAGATCCATGCAGCATAAAAAAACAACACACTTGAATTATGAGTAGAGGTAGATTGTGTTAATTAGGTAGTAGATAACATAAGGTCACAAAACAGCGTTTACATACATAGAAATGATTGTTACTTCCACTCAGGGTTTCAATAGTGAGCGTGCGATTGTTAAGTAGTGTTAATAGCATTGTTAATTGTTCTAAAATTTGTTCAAGTAATTTTGTTGTATAATAATTCTGAGAAAATTTTTGTTTTTTAATTTTATTTATCATCATAACGCCCGTGTTTATGTTATATATCGAAATGTTTATATATCTGAATATGTAAATTTACTTTAATACTACTATTATGGTTAGGACTATGTCCAGCATTGGACTTCCTATGACCGAGATAGTGTTGATGATGATCTACTATTACATTTAACACTAGTATTTAAAGTTTAGTGAATTGAAAATCAGTTCACGAGATCCATAGATTACCTCCTATAACCTCACCCTACAACCAACCGAAGTTTCTCATCATCACCACCGATTTTCATCACCACGGGGGTGTAACCGCGGCGCACATATAGTAATCTATAAGGCCCAGATTGAAGCAGCCTATGACCAGCTTTCCACTGATTTTTACTAGATTGTCTGTCCACGTAGTCTGTGCACGTCCTACTCTGTGTTTAGCAGTCTATGATCCTTTAATTAATGTGCATTTCGGTTTTTATTTAGGTGCAGGATACGGTCACTACCCCACGGCTGTAAGCTACTCCAACCAAGTGGCCCACCCCAGTTACGGATATGGTGGATACGGTGGATACGGACACGGACTCGGTGGATACTCCGCGTACAATGGCCTCGGTGGCTACTACGGACATCACTAAGCCTTACGCACATCACTATTGCCATGTCATCTTGTGTTCAGTTCCAATGCCTACTTTTTTAATGTTGTACATCCAAGTCTGGTCGATGAAGGGTACCATTTTAAATGAAATTGAAAATGTAATTATGTAAATATATAAATAAATATTTGTATATATATATCTTGATTTCATTTACATTTATTTATTTAAGCCTCTTTAATTCCTTAGCAATACATACAGTGTTTTTTTTTAAAATATTACATAATTTTAACTAAGGACCTCTCGACGAGTATATGCCTCCTCCAACTTGCTCCACTTTTTCCTATTTTGGGCTGTTCTCATCCAGTCCTTGTTTGCTGTTTTGAAGAGTTCATCTTCCCATCTTTCCAGAGGGCGACCTCTTTTCCTTTTACCGGGAGGACCAGCCCATGTAGTAATCTTTCTAGTCCATCTATCTTTATCCTGACGTGCAATGTGACCAGCCCACTTCCACTTAAGTTTCATTTACATAGTGCACAGTAATATATTTATCCTGTTTTTATTAGAACAAATATTATCCTACTTTATGAAAATTGACGTGATTTACAGAGTTTTATAGCACGAAAAACGGGGAAAATTAATGTATGCAAGTATGGTTAATTCCGACTACAATAAGCTCGTAGTAGTTGTACGTTTGATAAAACATGTTTTAAAGTCTCTGAGGGGCTTTATTATATGAAATGGACTGGAACGCGCGACGGGTAAGTGTCGTAAAATGACAGTTTACGCAACAAACCCGACTGGTGAAACGCTTCACTACTATAAATAAACTTCCATGTGACCAAAACTCCCTGTTGTGTCGAAAAAATTCTTCTCCCATACTCATAACATAATAATATTAATTTTGAAAGAAGATTACAATAAGAATATTCTTCATATACGAATCAAGCGTAGGCACATGTTATATAATTACACAGTTACACGGTCAACTCCAAGTCCAACATATATACCTACTATTCCCAAATCGTCAAACTTTTGGTATATGTAATACCAAATTCGCTTGTCAATGCGGGCAACACCTGATTTACACGGATTTCAGGAGTTATTGAATAAAAGATTTTAGGGTTAAGAGCTTACTGAAGAAATAATGTAAATGTAACAATGATCACGATTTACACGCATCACCATCATGACTTATCTCTATTGCTTCTTTTAATTTAATCAAATTCTTCGAATTCATAATTTTTTATTGTGCGTAATAATTACATTTTTTTACAAACTAATAATAAACATAATGTTTATTAACTTTTTAATTTTCTTAGAATATGTATTTAGTATTATAAAAGAGATTTAATGTTATCGCACGACAAAAAACCATTTCGTTCGCGAGTGAGTCCTTCGTCCGCTAGGTGGCTACCAGAGTACGGGTGGGAGTTTGGCTTAACCTGAAAACGGGCTTTGAGGTCTCCACAAACTTATATCTACGAGAAAAGAATTACTAAACCCTTCTCAAGAAAAAGATTTTACGGTGTTTTATTATATATTTAATAAATATGAAGGAGTTAAAAAAATCTTAAAAATGGTCATCACACTCCACTGCCCATTCTCAAAAGAGGTACCTATTTGATTTTACCACGACTGAATCATAATCTCGCCATATGACGTGTCCACACCTCCTCCACTGATTTCCACAAAGACCGGATAGAAGCGCTAGTCTATCGAGTCTATCACAGGCTTAGAATTACCTAATATTAATTACATAATTAGAACGAAAATGAATAAATTTTACTAACGCCTGCGAGGCGTAACTAAACCTCTTTATATTGTCTACTAACTATCTTTTGCTTGCAGGCGTTGATGCTTAAATTTGCTAATTGTCCAGCTTTCGGTAGAGCCATGCGAGTTTTTTTTTATTATTTATTCATTAACATTCACACTAGGTCTTCAGGTCCCAAACTAGGCAGAGCCTGTACTATGGTAACCTGATGACTTATTTATTTATTTATTTGTAATAAAATACTTGTTGCACTTACAGTTGTTCACCAAATCGCACAACAAGTCACACACATCAACACATTTACATATTCACATTATGCTATAACTTACTTATGAAATCAATACATAGGTCTAAAAATATATTAAGTTTAGTATGGAAGATATCTAGATCAGCTTCCTGAGCAATCAAACTATTTATTAATGCAATTGCATGGGCTGTAGGTGCATATTGAGCTGTCTGCGTGCGCACTGGCGGGGCTGACAGCAAGCGTCGTGAGCTTGCCGCCCGTCGCGCTCGTAGCCGGTCCGGTACATATAGTGATATATATATATACTTATATACATATACACACCCAGACACAGGTCAAATAGACATGTTCATACACACACATGTTTGACCTGTCCGGGAATCGAACCTATTTAAAAGAACAAGATTTATTTTGTTGATAATACCGACTAATTAAACTATTGTTATAATATATCGAATCTGACTCGGCTCTATCATAAGTTACATTCCACTTCGATAGATGGACGCAGAAAGGGTCAGTCCAAAGTCAACCTCCAAAGACAACTGCGACTACATTAAATAGGTAGGTACATTCGATAGGGTACCTATCGAATCATTTAAATTAGGGTGTCGGTTCCATAGAGTATCGTCTATAACTTTTTTTTATTCTACAGGCTTAGCGTTCCACCAGTATGCCTGATACTTAGTGACAACTTCTGTTGAAAGTGAGATCACGCTTGACATACAACATTAACTGGCTCTTAAGGATATATATACTTACGCTATGTGTTTGGAGACAATCGACGGGCATTTAAAATGTTTGAAAATTCGCAAATAAAATAAATAAGATATAAGCAATTAACGGTTTAAAGATCTTTCTTAACTTCAAAACAAAATAAAACTTTATTAGACAAAGTAGAATTAATAAAAATTATAGAATAAAAATATGAATCGAAACAGTTACCGCCAGATTCGTCCGGAACCCTCTGTCCCCAGCGCCATATATTTTTTAACGTTTTGCATGGTGTTCCATAATTCAGATATGGTAATGTGGATCGCCATACGTTACGGTAGAATCGCTTTATTCGGCCGTTCCTGATTGATAAATGTATCGGTGTGAAATGGTTTTTGAGTTTTGTCACCGAATATTATATTTTTATTTGCTGACTTTAAAATGTTGCTTTATAACCTCATGGAAAGCGTGTGATTTTTGTTCACAAACACATAGGGTAAACCCAAAAAGTGGTGAACTTGCCTAAAGAAATTTTCAGTTTTATAATATCATTGCATTATCCATCATATAAACTGAATTTTAATTCTGTTAGCAATAGGTAAGTTTTACCCATCAAATGCTGTACCTATTGATTTAGAAGCACTTTATTTAATAATAACAGATTTCACCCTGCGTAGCCTTTAGGGATTTAGTATTGTACGCCGACTACAAATGTCTAACAATAGGAATATTAACTAGATCGAAGTGTTTTATGCTTTCTATAAAACGAAAGTAAACTTTTCTTTGCTGAACGTGAGGAGAATTTTAATGTAAACATGATTGTCAAATTATACTCAATAATACAACACGAATCTTTTTTCATTTTTTTGTTTAATTTATAGGAGCAATGTTTGACCACTATCTCACTCGATAGTCAGTGACGATGTTACTGTAGTAGTAGCAGTATTGTCATTAGTTATTAAGTAGCGTTTTATTTTTGTAAAGCCCATTGAAAAAAGTGACGATGTAATCGAAAGTGGAATCACATTAAACATAGAATGTTCAGTGGATCTACAATGACAAACTGTCAGGACATACTGTGTTTGATACACAGGCAGACTCTAAGCAGAGCTCACATAAGGAAAAATTAAATCAACTATAAAACATTCACATCATACTTTAATGGTAAAACATTATTTAGAAGGCAAAGATGATTAGTATAAAACCTAATTGAGTAATTAACACATTGTGAAAATAATGCGTTTAATACATGATAAGATAAGTGAGTTTCTTGCGGCTTCTTTTCGGTAGTGGCTTTATTCATTTAGAAACGCGGTTATAATTATTTTTTAATATAAGTATTTTTTTGAGGTTTATAAGTGTGTTTCCGATAAAAACATTGAAAAAATATTTTTGAGCTTGAGTTAAGGTGAAGTGAGGGGTCGTAACGGTTATTTTTAGCATGTGTTTTTATAACAGTATGTGTTGCGTAAAAATAGGATATGACAATAATATTATGTTCAATTCAATAAAAATGAATAGTAATTATTATTGACCAAAGATAGAATCAAGTGCTTGAATTAAGTAAATACAGTTGTTGTTCTAGTGCTTTAATACGCCACAGATTCCTTGTTTATATAGAAGAGATGACAAACACGCATACAGTAGGCACTCAGTTATGTATATTGACTTATCCCTTGTCAACCACTTTATTACCCTCAAACACAAATAGTCTGAGTACTGACAACCCACATTAATTATCGTAATTAACTGGTAAGCAACCGCTTCAATAGAGTATCGCAATACATAATTGAAATGATAATAATTAGATGGATGTCTCAACAGGTATAACATTTAGCCCTTGCCTGCGATCTTGTAGTTTGAAGCAATGATAGTACAACGGTGGGAATGTCGGCTGTCAAACTGACGGACCCTAGATCGATCCCCACCAACGGTTTGAGCTTCCAGTGAAGGTAACACCATTATCAAATTCCCAACATGGTGGTAGCACTTACGAGTGCCTGCCTGTCTAGCTACCACCGTAATGTTTGAAAAAATGTCACCAAACACATAGTGTGTTCTGGCAGCAGTCCTTGATAGCCAGTAAGCATTCTAGGTCTAGCTAGATAACATCTTCGACCAGATCGTCACTGACCATCAAGAGATAGTGGTCAAATATTGGATTTATAAAGTATTAAAACAAATGGGTTTCTGATTAATATGTCTCAGAAATAATGTTTCAGAGTTTCAAAACCTGAATCTTGGCCTAAGAAGTTCGTCTGGGTTAGATATATTCGTGATTATACGCGACTACCGATGTCAATATGTAACACGGGTAATTAAAGAGTTTAGCCAAAATTCTGATTTATCTGTGACCCGTTTCATAGGTAAATAAATCGCAATATGGTAGGTACATTTTTTAAAGTTATTTATCACAACTATCAGTTTCCAAGCATCTCTATCGCCTCGCATCATTGACACCAAGTCCAGCCGCTTAAAAAATGTGATTTGCAGTTTCTGTTTGTCTTGTCATTATAATATGTTAAATGGACTGAAATACACAACATTCCATATATTACTTATTTAAATATTCTAAGACACGAATGACACAAAAAAATGTTCTAATCCAAATGTTTGTTGTTTTAAACTGAAACAAAGTGATCCAATAAGGGTTCTGTTTATTCCTTTTGAGGTACGGAACCCTAAAAAAAGAAATTGAGTAAATTATCGTTTAAACGTATTATCTTAGTGGTTGGTTAATAATCGCTAACTTATCTCCTGAAAACTTACAACAATGTCCTGGCTAGGATTTGTGATTTCACAAATAATAGTTAGTAGCAATAAAAGGAGACACTTGACTATTGCCTATTGACTATTCTCTTGACTACTGATGTATGGCTGTTCCACATCTCGATCACAAAAATGTTGTCATCTATTTCTTGGTCCAACGCCCATTGCAACAGTATAGCATCACATTAAACGGAGTCTGTAACCTGGTTGCTACAATATTTTACACAGGCGTCGACATTTAATCGAGAAATTCGCCTTGTAATAGACGCTGTCGCTCACCACACAATGCGTAGTATTATTTGCCCGTTTTAATTACGCCAGCATGCTGTAAATCAGATTTTTTAGATGAAAATGTGAGTTTTCTATCATTTATAGGTATAAACTTACAAAGGAACGTCAACGTCTCGTCTAGGCGTTATTTTTTTGTTTATCCGCTAACTCATAAACCACGCAATGGAGCGTGCATGGAGTGTTGTTTTCATTTTTAGGATGGGTTAGGCAAGTACCGACTTAAATCTATAGAGTTAATTGAAAGGCGAGGTAACAAAATATGTAAATGGCACCAACTCTCAGGTAAAAAATATTAATATAACCAACTCTTAGGTAAAAAATATTCAACTACAATAATCTGCAATATTCCATGACTAAAATAATCTGGTCTTATCAACCTCTCCACCCTTTTCAAAGCCATATTGCCGTCTCGCAGGCAAGTGGCGACCTTACAAGCCAGGAGTAGGATCGCACTGAGCTAATTTAGCAGCCGCTTGCACCCCTTGTTATTTATTACGTCCACTATTGCATTGTTTAGTTAAGATTCAAGCCATAAGAGAAAGCGATTAGTAACGAGATGAATTTCAATTTATCTCAAAACTTTTCCTTCTACATTTCGATTTATGTAGGATTTAATTTTTAATTGTTAAAAATAGTTTTGAAATATAAATAAATAGTAGTTACTATTTATTTATATTTTAAAACAATTATTCCTGCAAAGATTTTTTTAAATAAAATTATTTGAATTCAAACTGGTATAACTAAATAACCATAGTTGTAAGTATACTTGTATTGTAGCGCGTGGGCATATTGCTGATGCGATGAAAGTCGACAAGTGCGCTCAATTATTTCATCATAATTGACATGTTTCCTTTTAAGCTATTGCATAGCTTTTATCGGGGGCCTTGAGCGTGGAGACCGAATCCAGAAATTCCGTAACGAAAATAACCTAACACCCCACACTCCGACCAGCACAGCGGTGATACTTTTTAGTTTTGCCATCTATCGATGAATAGTAGAACTTTTAATGACTTTTTTGAAATGTCTATTTAGTTCAGCAACTCGCCTCTAAGTGGCATTGGTTGTATCGGCGTTACTGCATAAGTTATTTATTACACTCATACCCCTGCACTAGGATGTCCTGTGTCCTAGGGACATGGACTTACACAATGACATCATATCAAACATCCAAGACCCGGGACAGTTACCAATGCCCATGACATAAACGTTTGCCCCTGTCGGGATTCGAATTTAGGGCTCCGGGCACCAGAAGTCATGCGACTGACGACTGAGCCACGGCGACGGTGTTCATTACCGGCGAGTTTATTAGTGGACAATAGTTAATACCTACAAATACAAACAAGGTCGAAACATGGGCGTGTAAAGCTGATAATATTTTGAAAGCTTGTTAAATATAAAAAAGTAAATCATTAGCAAAGTGGTACCTATCAAATATGGTTACGTTTATATTTAATTTATTATTACGCCTTGGCGGTTCGGATACCAAACGAGAAAGAAATTTCGAAATCTAATCGATTGCTTCTGGTTTATAGCATGTTTTAGGTATATAGAAAACAGCAATATGTATAATGAACTCCCTACATACGACTTAACTAGATTGTTTTGCGTGGGGAAAATGCATTTATGCACTTCCGCCTACCGAAGAAAGTAGGCAGGGTATGTCAGAAACGCTCATATCACACTCACGCCAGTGCGTCACGGCACCGCAATCTAAAAAAAAAATACTACTAGCTATTGCAGTATTTTACTTGATCGCTTACGCTTTTCCACCTGGCCATACGGAAATATTAACCTGGCGACACTATGTCCCCCTTTATTGCAATATGCACCTTGTCATAACCACAAGAGGTCTCCTTTCCGCTATTGATGTCTGTTTTATTAATTCGTGAAGAGTTATGACGCGTTCTGTGTTATTACGACATGATTGCTATTTTCCACAACGTGCAGAGATTCTTTACAGTTTGAATACTTTGTTACTATTCGCTTCTTTTAAGTGGACTGTAGGTTTTGTGTGTTGGAATGGTCGCTCATTAGTTGAAAAGATCGAGATATTTGGCAGAAAATTATTCAGCCTTCTACATTTATAGATAAGACACTATTTACTTGTACGATATGGTACAAAAAAAATGTTACAAAAACGACAACACGGCGATAACCTGTCTACATAGCAATTGTCGGATAACACTAAAATATTTATGACGGCGCAAACTTATTTTACATAGTTCGGAAAGACTAAATCCATACCGTGTGTTGCTAACAACATTGTCCATAACTAACACTAACTAACAGGTTAGTCTTTTATCTTTACAGCAATAGGAAAGCTTGCATTTAAAAGCTCACGGTAGATAATGTCAGCCGATGATTGTAATCAAACAAGGACTTATTTATTGTACGAATACGACAGCTAATTATTTTTGTTGAAATATGTCATCACTTCTACCTTCTCTATCTACATTTGAAACTAAAACATCCTGTTGACCTGAAAAAAGCCGCTAATGAATCCCTAAACTCAGTTTCAAAAAAATCTGCAGTAATTCGTCGTACGAGTGGGTATATGCTTGGACGTGTTCACTTCAATATGCTAATACGTTGTAGAAAGTGACTGTAAGAATCATCATTTCATTTTTGCTTCGGTATGGTAGAGAAACCCCAAGCGAAGCCCTATAAGAAATCCTTATCTGACCTTAAACTTTATAGTTCTCACACAAAGTAAAAATGCGTCCTACAGAGAGACGCGTCTTTCAATTTATGGTAGGAGGATTTATTATAGATTTTTTTTGTTGGGAATAGGCAGGCGTTTGACCACTATCTCACCTATCTCACCTGATGTTAAGTGATGATGCGGTCTATAGATCTCAGATCGCGTGGGCAGCTGGATGAAGAGATGCTTTTTTTGCTGTTGCCGTTACCATAGGAGAACTTGCTGCATGAAAATAACGCACAAATAAACCATAATTATTTTTAAATATTATATAAGAAACAATTTTTTACCAAAAAATGGAAACGACTTCATCACTCAAAAGTATGAAATAACTTGTTGAAGTCGGTACCATGATAGTTATAATATTATATGCTAAATCCTAGACAACGTCATCACTTAACATCAGGTGAGACAGTTGTCAAACGCAAAGTTATAATATGTAAAAAAAAAAAAACGTACACAAGTTACTATTATCCAAATATATTGTGAGCATGGTGCCCCTTTGAGTGACCTTTGCTACTCACGGGATCAATAATTGTCATTGTCAAAGGAAGTCATCAAGATAGACGTAACATTTTCAGTTATTGAAGTGTTACTCAAAAGCCGCATGACTGATTTTGATGAAATTTAAATGGGACCACGTCGCAAGTATATTCAATCAAACAAAAAGAAAACCATTAGAATCGGTCCATAAACGACGAAGTTTATCCGCGAGCACACATTAAAAAATAAATATATACGTTCAAATTGAGTAACCTCCTTTTTTGAAGTAGGTTAAAAATATTTAAATAATTAGTACAATTTAGACTACTATACTTGTATACTTAGTAGAAGATTTGCCACGACATGATTTTGTTTACCTGGCTTTTAGAAAGTCCGGCACAATTAATTTACTTATTTTGTAATTTATCGCAAACTCGTCGGTAAAGGAAAACACAACTTTACGGTTGTGCAAATTAAATCTGTCCCTAAGCAATTAGAGCTTACGGGAAATTGCCATATTTCCCACCGAAGTTAAATGTTTTAAAAGATGAAAATATTGTTAACTGTGTAGCTGGACTCTAAAGTTTACCTTTTCGCAGCGTCAGCAGAGTTTTCACGCTCTTTTTAATTTATGCTAATGACAAGAAAAACAAATAGAGTTCAGAGCGTAGCAGTTGGGTTCTGTAAGTACCGTTGTTATTATTTAAATAGGCAGGCGTTTGAACTTTATCACACCTGGTGTTAAGTAATAATTCATTATTGTAACGCCCGAGCAGGCCTTCTGAGCAGGCTCAGAGTCGCACAACGAGCAATGGAGAGGGCTATGCTATGCTCGGGGTTTACGTGATCGAATCAGAAATGAGTAGATACGTAGAAGAAAGCAAGTCACCGATATAGCCCAGCGGATTAGCAAGTTGGAGTGGCAGTGGGCAGGGCACATAACTTGAAGAGGCCTTTGGGGTCGAAAAGCTCTCGAATGAAGACCACGGACCGGCAAGCGCAGCATACGACGGCCACCGACCAGGTGGACAGACGACCTGACTCAGATCGCAGGCAAGGGCTGGATGCGGGCCGCTTCCAACAGGTCCTTGTGGAAATCAATAATTTCCTGTGTTGCAGGAGGCATGGACACACACAATCACAGCACACAAACATCCGAGACCCGGGACTGATATCTACACTCATCGCACAAATGTTTGCCCTGCCGGGATTCGAAACCAGGGTCCCGGAGACACAGAAGTCATGTCACTGACAGTAACCACTGCGCCACGGTGACCGTCGAAGCTTGAAGAGAAGATTGAAGGGATGGCTTAGGTCATACGAGCAAACGTTTTATGATTATAGGAACGATTTTATAAAATCTGACATAATATATAAAGATACATGTGTAACGATATTTGAAATTGAAATTGACGTGGTATTATTGTATACTCTTATATACCTAATCTTATTCATATTTACATGACGGTCATATTTTTATGTTAAAATTATTTTTTTTTGTTTTTTTGTACAGAATTTGGATTTTGATACTTGGATACTTTGACTTTGACTTTTACCTAAAATTCGTGCACTTTTCACTTGCATACATACTTACGCTGAACAAGTTCAATTAGAGCTCTAGCTCTCACGGAGAGATACCCTGAGTCTGTGATAGTTAACTTTCGTTTTTGGGTGATTAAGGATAACAAAAGCATAACTCGCCGACGCGCAAAAGTGCCCATAGTAGGTACATTTTTGACAAATGGTTTTGACAAAGCAGTCAATCAGGGCATCTCTTGAATGTCATTATCACCTTTTTCTTCTTCTTCTCAGCAATTGGACATCCACTTCTGGACATATCCCTCCCCCATATAAGGGGGATTTACCAATTCTCGCCAGGTTTGGCAGGCGGGTTGGCGAGCGCAGTATGATTTCCAAACCTCAGAAGGCGCTGCTGCCCACCTTCTGGTACATGATCCCTTAGCCAACACGACTTCTTACGACACCCACGGGAAGAGATGGGGGAGTACTATTCTAGGCCGGTACCACCATTATCACCTATTATATATCTCAAACATTACATATATTGTATGCATTACATAGGTAGTTCAAAAACATATTTGAGTTCCTCAGGCAAGCTGACTAGCCGAGCTAAGAAATATGAGCTATTTATTTCTTGTTACTGTACAATAAGGATTCAATATTTTTTTGGCAGAAGCTTTATATAAAATTACTATGATTTTATTAATATAGTACGGAACCCTAACAAGATATCGTCAGTAACGAGGGAGCGTCGGGAACGGCGCGTGGCTTGATTTCACTGCATTTCAGTTTTATACCCAACGTAGGTAGGTACATTATATACAATTAAAGTTGAACAACTTAAATTAACTTAACTAACAATTTAACTTAAATATATTTATCTTCGTTTTACCTTAGTACGGGGATACTGCATGTAAGCAGTTATTGTGTGCATTGGGAACTTTTTCGAATTCAACATCTTAGGGAGTGTCCAGACCTGACGAATGCACAGCTCGCGTACCGCTCGCTCGCGCCGGTCGCGAGCCGCGCGCGTGTATTTTATGGGATTAGTTTAAATTAGGAGACTTGTTTCATAACATTTTCATTTACCACAAATAATTATGAGCAAGAATTGAGCAAGAAAAAAAAAATGACCCAAAAATGGAACCGACTTCAACACTCATCAAAAGTGTGAATAACTTGTCGAAGTCGGTACCATGCTCACAATATTGTGATAATAGTTACTTTTAAACTATCATGGTACGACTTCTACAAGTTATTTCTCACTTTTGAGTGTTGAAGTCGGTTCTATTTTTGGTCAATTTTTTTTTGCTCAATGCTCTTTCACAATTATTGGGTAAAAAGATAAACGTCATAACCCTTTTATGATTAGAGTCAGATATAATGAATAAAATTTCAGATGAAGATGTAATCCGACTAATATTATAAAATATGCGAAAATTTCTGAGTATTTATGAATGGATGTATGTTTGTTACTCTTTCATGCAAACACTACTCAACGGATTTGGATGAAATATGGAACACAGATAGCTTAGACCTTGAATTAATCTGAATGAATCATCATCCCTTAATGATCACCGATTTTCATCATCACGTGGGTAAAACGGATTTAGTTGAAATTTTGGTAAGCAGATACTCGAGGTCCCGGATTAACACATACCTAAACTACTTTTCATCATGATCATCATAATCATCCCACGTGGGTAAAACCGCGGTAACACAGATAGCTTATAGACTGGATTAACACATAGGCTTATTTTCATCATCACAATCACCGTTTTTCATCACCGCGAGGGTAAAGCGGAATTAGATGAAATTTGGCAAGATACATTAATCGAAGGATATTCGATTAATGTATCTTAGCTATAGATAAGTGCGGCCAAGAGGATTCTTGGCCGCAGATGTGTAGATCCGCCATTGTATTTTTACATAAACACGACATAAGTTCTTGTTAGCATAGAATAGCTCTAGGTTGAGAGCTATTTTCAGCTCAACAGAGTTCATCAAATTCTTGGCAGGTTCTGCATAGTTATGCTACAATGGAACATGTCAGTGCCTAAATATAGCAATCGCTCTACGATGAGTATTCTAGTTTGTTAGGTAATGGGCACTTCATAGCTGTTAGTTAAATTTGAAACCAACGAGGTACCTTTTGGTCAACTAGGTACACATATTTCAAGACAAAGTTACTAACATGATTATGTTAAGAATAGTGCGCGTATGGCTGAAGCTCTGGACAAAATATATTCTCAACTTTCGCGCATCACACTATCTATCATTAGCGTCATAATTCCGCGTTAGATACATTTCGGTGCGTGTACTTTAGAATAACAAAATTAATATCGTTAATAAATCAATCGGGGCTTGATCGCGAGAAAAACATTTAGTAATTTATTTATCTCGACGTTTCGACCAAGTTGCATTGGTCGTGGTGACGAGAAAGTCGAGGGAAATAAATTACTAAACGTTTTTCTCGCGATCAAGCCCCGATTGATTTATTAACAATGTGTTCGAATCGCAAAAGTCAAAAAGTTACAAAATAAATGTCATCTTCCCCTTCCCTTTCCTACAGAGATATACATATAATATTAATATGTTAGATGATATAATTAAATAGCATTGACCATATCCTTTGATAGTATATTACCACCAATACCCAAGGTTCAAGGAATGTTCCAAAAGGACGTGTAGGTTTCACTATATTCATTTTCGTAAGGATGACCCAACTAAATGCTTGGGATACCTGTCAAGACGTTCGGAATTTTGTAAAAGACCTAGTCCAGATGCCGGTAGTTCCATGAATCGTGATTTGTCAAAACCATAAATAGGTATGTCTTTGATGTTTTGAATATACCAGTAAAATTTGTTGTTCCTTTCATAGTACATTTAGGTAGGAATAAAGTCAAATCAGAGGGCTATGTACTTCGAAAAAATACTTATTATTACAATTCAGATATCTACTCACCTGTTTCGCATATCTTTGCAGATAATGTTTATACTATCTAATACATATTATTATAAAAGGCAAAGTTTGTAAGTTTGTTTAGGTATAAAAAGTAGCCTCTGGAACTACTGAAATGATTTAAAAAATAAATTCATCAAGTAGAAAGCCGCATTATGACAATTTTTATTTGTGATTAGTAATTTTTTTTATTCTGACAAAAACAGACTGTTGCGTTGGTCCCCGTGCGCCGACCAAACGGTTTGGTTAAATATGTGAACTGTGAATATAATGTTCTCGAAAACAAATGTTCTTGGAGTAGATACCTACTATGCAAAAGATCCCGATACTACATATTATCTTTATAGTGAGCTGCGATACTTAGTAAGTCTTTTACATCTGGAGTTTTTTGTAATATATTCCAATAAATAGAACTACACAACTAACGGGCATAAAACCCAAGCAGTCATTTTTACTATGCATTTTATTTGTTTTTGTAGGAAACTCGACATGTCGGAACGGATCAGAAAAGTCGACGTAACAAGAGATAAAATACCTGATTAGTATCTGGATACTCATCAGGTTTTGAAAATAGCATGGCCACTAATACAAGAATTATTACTATTATCTGGAAAATGGTAATAATTCTTGTATTAGTTGCCATGTTATTTTCATCGGCTAGCGTACTTGTGTACCCTTTGTATCCTATCCAGGGCTTCCTTTACTTTCATGAGATTCTACTAGGTCATGAATGCTCTAGTATTGATAATCTAGCCTTTTTCCTCAATATCTTCGATCAGGTTAGACAGGAAAGAGGATAAAGTTGATATTATTGATATAAACCGACCGTTTTAAGCATCTATTTGTAAGCATATAAATAAAGCATCTACTTTTCAGTAAGTTATTAAAATGTTATGGAGTATATGTTGTGGAGTAAATAGTTTATAGTAAATGTTATGTTGTGGAGTACTGGCATTCAGTTAAGACCTTTCGTGACCGTCTGATTCAAACACCTCATACAAACAAGCACAAAAAAACGGCTCAAAATGAGGACCGTTTAAACTCCTCCCAAGCAATTATGTCTCTCAAACTGGGTTCGTGATCTTTGCAAATCAAACTGCGTATGGAAATTTTTGCTTATTGGAAATACCTAAGCATTGTCGTTAACTTACAAGCTAACTTACTTGTCCCATGCGATACACTCTGAGCTAAGACTTTCATAATAATAACATCCACTTCGTTCAACCAGCTTCTACCGAGGAAGGGCTACCCAGATGGCACATAGGATGCAAGTCAGGCTGAGTTGAGAGAGCTTTTCCGAAGTAGGGATCTAGCCAGTGTATGTCCTTTTGACGTCGGACACTTTTTTGACTATTTAGAGGTTAAACTTTATGCTCCACATCAATCGATATCACTGGAAAAGTTTATCTTCTCGTAATCGTTACCTTTACGGTTCTAGGCATATATTCTAGGTATATTATATATGTGCTAACATACGTTTTAATTTTATGAGCCATAACCCGAGCGGGGTTTACGAGCTAAGTTTTATCTGATACCTGTACCTACGGGGTAAAAGCTTTATGCTCTAATTGATGTTACTTACAATATTCGTTTAGGCTCCGTTTATATTTTGTTGGCTCATATATTACTCTATATTCACACTTACCCCCTTATTAGTAAACATTGATTAAGCTGCGAATAGTAATTCAGTGTTTTGTTTCGTTCTTTCAACGTCAAACTGTCATAATTATAAGCGATAAAGACAAAACACTGAATAACTATTCAGAGGTTATGCAACGTTTATTAATAAGGGAGTTAGTGTTTTATTATACGAGTCTAGTCTGGCTAAAGCTTCCTCAAATAGTAGTGCTGCAATTTTGAGGATGAATTATAACGGCTATAAAAAGACAGCCGGTCTGAGAGTGATGACGCGTGGAAATTCGAGACTTCGACAGCCGTGTTAAACGGAAAATACCTACACGAAATCGTGACAAATGGACGATCTCAATTTAGCGTTATTATTATGTTTGGAAGATGAGGGATCATCATAAGACGAATGTAGGTAACCGTAGCGTGGAGACTGAATTACACAAATCGCGTACTACCGAAGGTGCTTTTGATATTTTCATGCGTCGCTGTCTATTTTATTAAACCGATTAATATCGGTCGACTGACCGGTTGGCGCAGTTGGTAGCACTCTGCCTTCTGAGCCGCTGGTCCCGGGTTCGATTCCCGGACAGGTCAAACATTTGTGTGTATGAACATGACTGTTTGACTTTTGTCTGGGTGTGTATATGTATATAAGTATATTTAAAAGTATGTATTTAAGTATATATATCAGTCATCAGGTTACCATAGTACAGGCTCTGCCTAGTTTGGGACCTGAAGACCTTGTGTAAATGTTGTCCCATATTATTATATTATATTATTATTTCTATTAAAATTTTGTAATCTGCCCTGCTCCACTTAAGATTACGATGTCAAAAAACGATATGCAAGACATCTTGTTTATATAGACAACGTCTTAGTGACGTCATTCATCGATTAAATACGACCGTCATTTAGGGCTCCGTAATCTTAAGAAACCGAAGTTTAACGGAGGTAGAGGCTCAAAGCAATTGAAAAATATTTAATTGGCGCCACATTTCTAAATGTTATAATCTGTTATTAAAAACAGGAGTAATAATTCTGGAAGATAAGTATTTAAAACAAACAGCAACCACAGGATTGATTCTGAGAATAAGGTTAATGATAGATGCCCTGAATGTAAGTAAATTGATTATGTTCTCTTCGAAATTCGAAGAGAAAAATTGTGGCGAAAATTTTTGCAAAATGAGTGTATCGTCGAGTCGTGAACCGTTGACTTCTGAATGACATGGATTAATTACAATAAAGTACCCATGAATGTAGATTGTAGAAGAGTTTTGAAAGTGGAACAAATTATGGCCTAATTGGCAAATCTTTACTTTTTTTTCTCTCCGCAACCTCAAATTATCGGTAGTCAGTAAAGTGCCGTCTATGTAATTTAGGTACTGATTCTAATTGGAAACGGGGAAAGTGTTTCAGGATAAGCGTTTATTGGCGTATTAAATTTTAATCGTATTGAATATTAATCAACTTGACACTGGCTACATACACATAAAATCATGTCAATTGACACACATGGAGCATTTCCTGATAAAGTTTTGTGCAAATAATCTGTAAGTAAAAATAACGTACAAATGCACACTCTTTACTTTGGCTATACATGTATATGTTTAAAATTAATAGTAGTATACGCTTCCCAAGAGTATTATAGTTTGACCCTTTTTTGCACTTGGACTTTTAAATACATTTTTTAATATTTAGCACAAATGGAGAAATTCCCCGTTTCTTGACATATTGTCCCTACGGATATATCGAAGGGCCAGAATTGACCCCTGTTGTCATTTCACACCAGAGGTCATTCAACCTTATTTACTAGCCCTAGATATTTCGTCGTATAATGGCCTAGAATAAACTAGTAGAGCAAAAGCGAGGGCGAGTCTGGTAGGCTATAGTGTTTATGCCGAGAACCGGTTCGAACTAGAATTGTTGCGTGACATTACTAGAATACGACGCGTGATGTCGCTGGCGCGGGTGCCGTGTGTGCCGCGAGCTCATTCACACTTGTACTTTTTAGACGTGATTAAAGTTTTATTTAGATATTCAGTTAATCATATTTTGTATAACTTTGTACATCAACGACTTAATTCTCAATAGTATTTTCTGTCACTCGTCTCTCTTTCTGTTATAGAAAATGGTAGCGATGCGGTAGAAAAAAGATTACAATTATAATGGAAATATACAATTTCTGAATTAAACAATTTATTTAATGCTTATAAATACTGGGTATCTTGTATAAAAAATACTTAAAATGGTTATTTTATATAATTAATCTACAAACCAAATAGGACTCACGTGGTAAATGCTGGAAAATTACTCTCCGACCAGTTTAGAACTTATTTCCAATTCTTTATTTGGGAGTCATAATCGTGCCAGGCGTCGGCGGGCGCGAGCCTCACCAAGTAACTGGCGTTATTTGTTAACAACGTATTCATTGTGTAGTTATGTTTAAAAAGCATCTCTATTTATTAAGAAGTATTTTATAATTATTGTTCGTAATTGATTTGCGTTCCTGCTTCCCTCCATGGATATGATAGCCGTATTTCAGGCTCCCTCTCTGAAAAATGTTATATTATTGTCAATAAATATTTCATATATTATGTGTACTTGACTCAAGACACTACCGTGTCTTCAGATATAAAAAAACGCTAACGCTGTGCGAATAATCGGACAAACTATTAAAACCATTGCATTTTCATCGGCCTTTGACATGAGTGCAAAGTTTAGAATGGGGTGATAATCACGTTCAAATATTCCGTTTCATAGAGACATAGTCGGAGGCAAGCTTTTAGAAGCGTGTTAAGAAATAGTAATGAAACGCGCGTTTTTTAAGCGTCAATGTAAAGTTATACTTTACTCAAAGTGTATCAGCACGGGACCAACTTTCACCAAAGGCTTTATCGTGCAGATGTTGATATATCTACTAACTTGCGAAATTAATATAAAACATATTCAAATTTATTTGAACCCTACGTAATATAGTTAGTCAATTGATATATAAACTTTATTGGAGTTTTCGTTAGACGGTGAATTTAATTATAACTCGTCATATTTTGTAATGTTTAGTATTCAGACACTGAATATTAGGTGCTAAATTGTGTCTATCTTGATCATTTAAATATTAAACTTTATACATTATAGCACTCATTATAGCATTTGATCACTGCAAAACTTTATTATATACTAGCAGCGAACCGCGGTTTCACCCACGTGGATTACGGTTTTCCCGCTACCCAATTACCCTACGGGAACTATATTTTTCCGGGATAAAAGTAGCCTATGTGTTACTCCGTCCGTGGTGGTACTGACCTAGAAGGGCCGTGGTGGTACCGGCCTAGAATAGTACTCCCCCATCTCTTCCCGCGGGTGCCGTAAGAGTCGGCTAAGGGACCACGTACTAGAAGGTGGGCAGCAGCGCCTTCTGAGGATTGGAAATCATCCTGCGCTCGCCAACCCGCCTGCCAAGCGTGGCGAGTATTGGCAAATCCCCCCTTTATGGGGGGGAGGCATATGTCCAGCAGTGGACGTACATGGCTAAGAGAATGAATTTGTTATTCCAGGGTATAACCTATCTCCATAACAAATTTAATCGAAATTGCAGCCGTTTGAGCGTGAAGAAGTAACAAACATACACACAAACTTTCTCCTTTATAATATTAGTAGGATAGGAGCGTATGATATGACCACTATATTGTTTGAGGATGGTACAAGAATGAACATTATTATTTTCACTGAATATCTTTTACCTTGTATTTTATTTGTTTTATTTGCTTGATATTTCGGCACCGTTACGTGCGCCATGTTCACGACTAAATTGAAGTTTCTGAGGCTCTTTAGGAACAGACAAACAAATAAAATATGTCAATTATAATATAAAATTCTTGTGAACATGTCAGTTTTAAAACTTATATTGACCATAATAGCTAGCCAGACGGGCTCTGGTAAAGTAAACACTATTTTTATATATTTTATATAGCTATTTTTAAGATAAACACATTATTGTATTAAATCATTTTTACACGATACATTTTAGCTCTAAATTTATCATCGTTAATTAAGACTAAGAAAAGACTCCAGAAACTTTTACAAGACAGCTCCCAAACATATAATATGTATACTATATATATCATACTAATATTATAAATGCTAAAGTTTGTGTGTATTTCTGTATGTGTCGATTTCGATGACATTTGGTATGAAGATAGTTTAAGCCCTGGATTAACAAATAGGCTACTTTTATCCAGGAAAAGTATAGTTCCCGTGGGATAATTGAGGTAGCGGGCAAACCGTAATCCAGGCGAGTGAAACCGCGGGGCGCTACTAGTATCTAATAAAGTTTTAAAATAATAACACGAGACCAGTTTATGAAGAAAATTTTAGTTTATTTACTACTTTATTAGTGAAAAATATTTTTAATCAACTATATTTTATTTTGTCAATAATTCTCGCGGTAACGGCAAATGCGGTTGAACTGTCTTACACCAAAAGAAAGGAAATTAAAAAGTGTATAAATGTGATTAGTATTTTTTTTGAGCCCGTAGGTCAACTTGTAAGTACATATTTATAATATTTGAAATCAACACATATCAGGATTTGTTCCGCTCTCTCTGCCTGTAAACACCCGCTAGACCGGAATGTCGGCAGCTATTAAGCCCTTATACGATCATTATCAATATCTTTATGTAGCTTATACGCGCCCATAACATTTAATAATCTTGCCAAACTACTGAAAATGAAATCATTTAATGTATTCAAATACATTGCTGTGCTAACTCCTTAGCAACCACAAGCAAACAGAGACGTCTCACTTAGCGTGGATAATGGATGCATTCCAACACAATAATGCAGTTCGTGAACTGTGAGTAGCAGAGCGGGTAAGTACCCGTACTACGAGTATGTGTTGCTATTGTGTTGTAGCAAATAATATCTACTCGTACTTATGTACATTGCTGGGCTGTATTTAATGAGATGTGAATAGTTTGCTTAGGAAATGCTGCTAGCAAACGGTACGTGGCCAACAGATTGCCGATTGGAAAGCTGAACTGATAGCTGGCAATACACAGGATGGATATGTGGGCAATCACTTATATCCTTCTATGTAGTTATTGGTAGTGATTCTTGTGTTCAACTAAACTAAAATTGTGTAACGTCAAAAGGCTCCTATTTTATTTGTGCTAAAATTTAAATTCGTATTAACTTTTTACAACGCTAACTCTAATGTTAGACGATTTTTAGTCAAATTACCGTAACCTGTATTCTAGTCAAATACGGGTAGTTTTTAACCGAATTAAAAAAATGAGATGGTTCTTAATTTGACCCGTTTGTTTATTCTTTTATCAAATAGCTGTTCGAAGTAAAACTCCGCGCTTTAACTTAAAGGCACTTTATGTGGATTTCGAGACAGAAAACCAATTTGCTTCGTTCAACGCGACACGATTCCATTCCTTCTCATATATTAACCGGGACATTTAAAATCGCGAATGTCACGTACGGAGTAAAAAATAACGAGACAGAAATGTCACATCTCGTTGACAATTTCCCTTTTCGTGCATTTATTTGCCACTTTGACATAAAGTTGAGGTTGAAAAGTTTTTACTTACGCGAAAAAATGTTCGGCAACCCGTTCCGTAAATCTGTGTTAAGGGCTTAACAGGTGTCGATGACATTTGAAAGGCTCGCGGGTGGTTGCAGGCAGAAGGAGCAAGAAATACTTATGCGTGTTGATTTAAAATATTACAAAAATATACTTAACATACCAACCAACCTAAGGCCTAATAAAAATTACTTATCACATTTTTAATACTTAATTTAATAATAACTTTAATTCCCTGTCGTCTGATGTAAAACATAGTTCAAGCGAAAGATGTTTGATGAAGAAAAAAGGTGTACAGTATTTTACCACAAATAAATTAGCAATGAAATCAAATTTTGTTCAATCATAATTAACCTTCATGAACTGTTCTCATAAGCGGTAGGCTTTTTAAAATAAAGCCATGTAGGATTTTCACGAGAGCTTAAAAGACTCAAAATTGTCTATTTACCAAATGGTCAAGCTTTTAAACCTCCAAGTACCTATACATGCGTAATGAACTAATGACGTACAGAAAAATTAAGTATTAATGACATTACCATATTTAAATACTTTGTTGATGCATATCAAATTGAAAATTAAACATTCTTTAACAGAAACATGTGTCAATAAATACGTTTAAAAAAACTGATGTCAAAACACATGTTTGGGCAACTGTGATTGAGAGCCAATGAACATTCTAGGGCTGGTATCACTTCACTTTTCACGTACCAGAAGGTGGGCAGCAGCGCCTTCTGAGGATTGAAAATCATACTGCGCTCGCCAACCCGCCTGCCAAGCGTGGCGAGTATTGGCAAATCCCCCCTATATGGGGAGGCATATGTCCAGCAGTGGACGCCCCATGACCACATCGTCACTGACCATCAAAATGTAATAGAGGTCAAACGCTAGATACTATGCTAAAAGATACATTTGAAAAAAATAATAAATTTATTATTATAGACATAAAAAAAATTAAATTCCACAGTCATTTACAAATTATATCATATTATATTATGTCATAGGAAGGCCACCGACCAGGTAGACATACGACCTTACTAAGATCGCAGGCATGGGCTGGAAGCGCGCCGCCAACCAGTTCTTGTGGAAATCAATGCCCTATGGGGAGGCATATGTCCAACAGTGGACGTCCTATGGCTGAGATGATGATGATGATGTCATATTAGGTGTTGCCATCTAGGAATAGGGTAATGAACGTTCTCTAAAGAAAAAGCGAGCCGTATGGCGAGGTACCTGAGCTTTTTCATTCGGTCTATCCAGGCTTTCAATATTAAATTATTTTTAACTGACTTCGAAATAAGGAGGAAGTTTTCAATTAAACTCGTATGTTTATTTTTAGTTATTTATTTATTTATTGTGATAAAAATGCAAGATTTCCAATTATCACATCACATCACGTCATGTATTTTTAATTCCTTTTGTTTATGTATTATGTGGCAACATGGTGGTAGGTACTTTCAAATACCCGCCTGGCTATCTACCACCCTCAAGTTTGAAAAACTGTCACCAAACACATAGTGTGTTCAGGGAGAGCAGACCTTGAGAGCAAGTGAGCATTCTAGGTCTAGCGTGATAACATCTGCGACCACATCGTCACTGACCATCAAGTGAGATAGTGGTCAAACGCTAGATCTATACGCTATAAAAAAAATAAGCAGATGAGCCGCCTGATGGTACACGATCGCCATCGCCTATTAATATCTGTAATACTGAGGGGGCTGTTAGCTCTCCTTTTGAAGAATTCCATACTGAGGTGCATGGCATACATTTATGCCAACGATTGGAAGAATCTCACAGTATGTGACTCACATACGTCATTAATATATTTAGACGAGCTTTGAAGCGGTGTCGGCTAATGCGATGATAAAACTGTAATGCCGGAATAAGGTTGAAGAGCCCTTCTATTCAGAACACTCCCCGTTGTATTTCTGCTCATAGCATGCCCATCCCACGCTAATCACTATTTTTTCCGTCACTTACTTCCAAGCTTCCTCTTATATACTCATTTAAGACCGTCACCGTGGCGCAGTGGTCAGTGTTAGTGACATGACTTGTGTGTCTCCGGGACAGGGTCCCGGGTTCGAATCCCGGCAGGGACAAACATTTGTGAGATGAGTGTAAATGTTTGTCCCGGGTCTTGGTTGTTTGTGCGTTCTGATTGTGTGTGTCCATGCCTCCCGCGACACAGGGAATCCTAGTGCAGGGGTCTGAGTGTGTAAATAAAAATTAAAAAAAAAAAAAAAACTTTTCCATTAGTTCTACACACAAGTTTCTTAACATTTTTTTATTCTATGAAAATAATTTCAATTACTCGTCAATCTACCTAACTTGCAGGCCAACACTGTTGCATGCCTCACGACAAGTCTGACTATGGTTTTATACAATTTGTACTTGAATTTCTTCAAGCATACGCAGGTCGCATGAGATCGTTGTGATCATAAATACTGACTAATATTTTACTCGCAGATCACAAATAACGGTAAAACCGGGACGAAGTCAACTAGTATGTATGTAATAAAATTCTGGATGTGACACTTATCAGCCGAAGGTTCTCGAACCAATTTGTTGGAGAAGTCAACACGAGTAGAAGTTCCGCCTCGCTTTGTGTCAATCTTGTCGTTAGAACAATTCTTTTTCTTATTGCGTCGTCTGTTGTGACCTTTACAAAATATATTACAAATTGTTTTACAAATAACCTTCGGAATTCGATGTCACAACATTGGGATGTTTATTCATGAAGGCTGTTGTACTCAACTTATTGTGGAGACCTTCAGTTTTTTTACACACAATTTGGATATTAATACTGGTATTTTCAAAATATTTTTTTGGATGCCGTAATCGCGATAATGCCTGCCCTGAATATTCACGGATATAATCAAAATACTGCGCTCGCCAACCCACCGAGTACTGCCGAGTACTGCCGAGTACTGCCATACCCCCCTCTAAAAAAGACATGGGAAGGCCTCCCCAGCGGATAATCTACGGCTCAGATGATGATGATGATGATGATGGTGGCGGTGGTGGTGGTGATGATGATGATGGTGGTGATGATGATGATATCGAAAATTGTAAAACATCCTGCGTATTTAAAACATACAGGACGTCTTGAGCAAGCGTGATTATCTTGACTTATGTACCACCATTTGCACCTACCTATTGGAGAAAAGATTCAGCGGTCTGCTGTGATAATTGTTGTAAAGAAATGTTTGCTTAAAAGTTTGCATAAATAATTGCGTATTCATTTTGACAACAAATAAACAGCTGGCATCAGAAGTACTTCCATTACGTGCTACAGATGTCCGCAACCGGCGGTGATCACCGTCTTTTCCCATAAATCGTCCTTGATCATCAAGTTAGATATCAATGTCTAGACATACCTACAACATTGCTCCCTCCTAAGGAGAAGTTTTGAATAATCTATAACGCTGGTCAATGCAAAGCGGGAAGTGGCAACTCCAATGTCGAAGTTTTTATAAGCCTTTCGTCCTAAGAGAAGAATGGACCAATGCACCCTCGCAAAGCTCGGTTGCTTTCTGTTAGTATTTAAAAAATATAGCTAGAAAAAACCCATCTAAGCTGTGACCATTGAGAATGTTACTTAGCCTAATTAAACTTTGCTACGACATCGACAGTTTCTTGAATGATACGAAAAAACTTAGCATATTCGTCTATTTATCATTCCCATTAAGTAACTTCCAAATGTTTTTTACAACTACTTCTAAATTCTATTTGTATTCCAAAACTCAACAAACATCATATAGATTCCATTATCAAAGACAGAGGACTGAACGCTGTTGCTGAAGCAACATTGTCTAAACAAGCCCCCACCCCCCAGGGGTTGGGAAGGGTAAGGGGGGTCGATTTGCTTCAAATATTTACTATTGGCATTACGGGCTGCTTACGACAAATACATTTCACTCCGGCACGGTTACAATACGAACGAGGAGATCACACGTTAGGATTGTGTTGATATGACTTTTCGTTTAAAAATAAAGAGATATCCAATGTGCACCTGGAGATGCGTCTTTTACTTAATGACCAATCAATTTACAAATAATTCTTGTTGATTGACGGTAAAAGTAATTTTCATCTAAAAATTTAAATTATTTGTAGCTAGTTTTAGACGTTTTCATTTTATAATTAATTCTTTTGCGAGGCTGAAGAATAATAGTAGTGTAGTAGTGTAAAAATAGTTTATCATTTATTAATATATTTCGAAGATTTAATAACCTTTTGAGGTTTTTGAACGCTATTTAAGGCTTATATTCAGTCTATCTCTTGTATATCTATATTTCTTTCTATATGGTCGAGCATGATTACCTCATGTGTAAACTGATTTATAAAAACCGTTTTCAATTGATAGAATATATTTTCAAATTGGTACAAGGGCTGAACATTTTCCAAGGTAACGGATAAATAGTTGAAGCCGGTTTGTGTAGTAATAATTTAAACTACGCAAGTATTATAAGCTTAAAAAAGGGTGTTACTAGTTTGTAGCTAAGATCTAGTAGCCTAGTAGCCTAGCATAGTTTGAAAGGAATATCCACACTAAGCTCACGTTCGCGAATCTTGTTCCCCATTGTATGAGTTATTGTCGATCTCCGATACATACATTATGTATGTGTGACGATACGACAAATAGCGCAATTCAGCGCTGTGACGTCATTGTACCCCCACAATGGATCCCGAGGTTGATTTCAATTCGCGACCGATATAGAACCGTTGAAGCACCTTCGGCGGGGTAATAACTGATACGGATGTTATGATGTTTTTATTACCAACAAATCAATAACAACAGGATGGAAATTGAAATGAGATTGAATTGCTTTTCCATGATAATATTATCATTTCTTTGTAATAATTTCGAAAAAAAGATATCAGCATAGCATAGAATTCATAGACATAACCAAGTTGGGCCCACATGACCGCCATTTTTAAGAAAACTATTTCTTTGGCCCAGACAAAAGTACTTTGGGTGACCTCTTATGTAATATGCGTCGTCTGACATGCGTTCGAAACGTCTTATCGTTCATAAAAGTACATCGAGTATTACATTCACATTTATGAAGGGAAAGATTCGCTCACTTGTGGGATTTGTGGGAACGCAACACTACAGAATACCGTCCTATCGCTTTGCCATCCAAATTATAAAAGCACTCCACTTGAACGTAGGTTTCGCCTAATGAACCATAAAAACGAGATTTGTCAGTTTCCATAGTAATATGGTATTTATAAACTTATATTAGATTTAGCTTTTAAGCCACCTGCTGTTAAAAATATTAGGTACAGAACCCAAGTGCGCTCTTCGGTAACTTATATTCATATATGAATTGAACTAATTAAGTTACTTAATTAGACTGGCCGGTTGGCGCAGTTGATAGCACTCTGCCTTCTGCGCCGCTGGTCCCGGGTTCGATTCCCGGACGGGTCAAACATTTGTGTGTATGAACATGTCTATTTGACCTGTGTCTGGGTGTGTATATCTATATAAGTATATATATCAGTCATCAGGTTACCATAGTACAGGCTCTGCCTAGTTTGGGACCTGAAGACCTTGTGTGAATGTTAATAAATAAATAATAATAATAATATAGGATAGGCTAGAATTTGTGCTTAGCAGAACTCTAGATAACGAAAGCATTCCCAAAGTTGCTCACATGCATTGAGCTACAATAGTCTATTACAGCATTTATACATTATTAATCTAGTATTTTACTTGATGGTCAGTGACGATGTGGTCGTAAATGTAATCACGGACTCTTAAGGATGCTGCCTTAACACAATATTATGTTTAGTGATAGTTTGGTTATCAGAAGTTGCCTTGAAACGATTCTGTAATAATTATCTAATATGCAATATATCTTGAAATAAGATTTATGAACATTCGAGGAGCCAAGCCTTTAAATGTTCCGTGTTCGAAAGATAAATTAGAACAGTACAGTTATGTACCTTAAACTAATTTTAATATTACTTCTATTTTATTTTAAAATTATAGTAACGTTTTTCTTAAAATATTTAATTTCGTCTCTTCCCTCACGAAAATAATAACAATGAACTAGGGTTTTATTTTCATAAAGTCTATTTTTCATTGCATTTATTATATTTAGACACATCGTGATAGAAAGATATTAACGTCACTCTCATCGTAAATGTTCGATCTAAAATGTTGCATAAAATAATCATTTACATGTTATCTGAATTTGTATTTGTTTACGTAAGCTGTTTGCCGTTTTACATATAACATGTATCAATGTAGCAACACTAACGTCAAGGCCATCATCATACAGCATTGCAACTGATAAATAAATAACCCGTCTTTATTTTTATGTTTAATTTTTTAATTTTACATTGCATTCATTATTGTATTATATTTTGCGGTATTTATCTTTTATTTTGCATTATATTTTACAGATTTAATGACTGTTCTATAAGAGTTATAAAACTTGTTAAGAAGTATATGTAACTATACTATATAGCTATAACTATACTATATAGCTTCTTAACAAGTTATATATATAACTATATATAACTTGTTAAGAAATATATCAATCCAATACATTCCCACGGCTTGGACTTGGGGCTTCTTATCAGGTGTTGGGCATCATCCAATATTCCGGGCGCAAATGCAATATCATCCCTTAATCCCACGATTAAGGGATGATATTGCATTTGCGCCCGGAATATTGGATGATGCCCAACACTCCTCCCTGATAAGAAGCCCCAAGGGAGGGGCTCTAAGGGATATAATATAACTTGTTAAGAAGCTTCGGACTTGGGGCTTCTCATCAGGGAGGAGTGTTGGGCATCATTCAATATTCCGGGCGGGCAAATGCAATATTATCCCTTAACCCCTTAGTGGGATTAAGGGGGACATTTGGGGGGGGGGGGAGGCATTTTATTTTATATTTATTATTGCATTGGCCATGGGCATATTATAAAGGCGAAAGTTTGTATATATGTGTGCAAGTACACACACGCCGTTTGAGCGTGAAGAAGTAACAAACATGCAAACAAACTTTCGCATTGAAATTTAAATATATGTAGGATAGTAGGATATTAGCGGGACTATCTGAACCGACAGATGTTGTCCTGTCTTAAGCAACTGTCAAAAAACTGACTGTTATGTCAAACACCATAACGTCTAATTAGAAAAGTTTGTACTGTCAAAACCACTAAGGTTACCTTAGATAAATTTAATATGAAATATAGGTGATCTTAAATTTTTAAATTTCCGCGCTACTTCCGCTATTTTTTCTCACATAAGATCCTTCTCCTGACAATAACAAACACAACAAAAAAGGAATTATCGAAATTGGTCCAGCCGTTTACGCGTGATGTCGTGACCAAGGGGATTAGGGATTCATTTTTATTATTTTATTGTCATTTCTTTTCTTGATGTGTCTGAACATAAAATGTTTTGTGTATTATTTTTATAACGAGCCGTAGGTGAGTTTTTTAAAGCATTACACGAGTGTTTTTAGAGCAAATTATGTGCAGTTTCTTACACTCCTTTATCTAATCTCATAAAATAGATGATAAAATGTACGTAAAATCACAACATATTTTTGCATGTATTTGTAAACGTCTTGCGCCAAAATCCATTTGATGGTCCCGCATGCGTGTTGCGCCGCGTCCACAGACTATATGTAGAAAAACTGCATTGCAACCTCCTTTTAGATACAATTGTCATAGAAGAGATGTATCGAAATGTTAACTTTTTAAATTTATTTCGATATATTGTCTATAAAGACTGCCATTCAAGTTCTGTTTTTTGTCTCTGTTTTATTGCATATTACACAGCTTACGTTTTTGTTTTTGTTCTCCTATATTAGTTATATTCTGGTTTATAAAACGTATATTTCAGTTAAAATCCACTTTCCCGCGGTTCTGATCCGCGTAAGGGTCATACGCTAACGTTAAATCCCTTTTTAACATGCTTGAGACATTATGAACCGCACTATTGTAAAACATCGCCAAGCCTGAAAACAAAAGATGAGACGGTGTTCCGTACGAACAACATAGACAGCTTCTAGAGGAAAAAATATTTCATTAAAGTATTTTAACAGATATACTCGTATGTATAATTTAGGTTACATTTGTAATGTTGCTTAGATATCCAATTTATCCAAATGTGTGTTATTCGCTTAATTAAATATGTGAAAATAATATTTATAGTGACCATTTATTTTATTCGATTTCATCGATATCCGATTATTTTCATTGATAATAAAAACACCAATATTGAATCAAAGATTATGTAAAACACTGACATATGGTTTGACGTGCGGTACCCTAAAAGGTAGATTATAAGTAACGTTTGTAAGCTTAGAATAATAGCGAATATAAATCGTGCGAGCTTTAGACGTTCTCAGAATCTCAGGATTTTGAACAAAATCCCAGAGATACCTAGAGAATATTTATAGTGGCAGATCTACGCGTTAGTATTTCTCTCTGGTAGTCGCAGTACTGCACTGACGTGTTTTGGACTCTAGTTAGTGTAAGGTACGTCAGTTAAAGTTGGATTCAACTAACTGGGGAGCTCTGTAAGGTAAAGTCCAAATGCGTTCACTACTATTTGTCTCTCATGAATTCTTTCTGGTTCAGAACAGCAATGTTGTAGGCCGGTGCACTCCCCGTATCCGTTAAGCACCTCTCTGGGAAAAGGGGTAGTAAGATTTTTAGCTGATAGCGGGTGACCTGGTGAGGTGAGTTTTTTCTCGTGTGCCTCTGATTAGCAAAGGGACACGGATCGGATCGGCAGTGGCAGGATGAGGGGGATCAAGATGGTTCCGGACATCTCTGCCTTGGTCCCAGGCGTGTAGTGTTCACATTATCAATTGGGCGGTGACGGTACAGTATTATATGTATATAGTTCTATCATTGTTGGTCTAGCAAGTTGACATCTTCAACCACGTTGTCGACTGTCCATTAACAAGTGAGATAGTGGTCAAACGCTAGATCTTTACAGTATACAAAATATAAAAGACGGTAGAAACTAACGATGAAATATTGCTGCAAAAGCGCAGCGGAGTCGGACACGGAAAGTGGTGGTGATGATTTATTGATATGCATATTAATGTAGCTTCTTATGTAACTTTAAAAAGGCCTTTAGATTTGTATAATATCAAATGCTCTTGCCAACGTAAAACCTACTATTTATAATTACGACAAAATCACTTTCACATAATACTTATATCATAATGTCAATCCTATAATATAATTAAAACAAGACAACACTGAGCCTATGATATTTACTCGTACTAGACCAGTTTTTAGAAAGCTAAATTAATTTACCTACAAGTATTTGAAAGTATATTTAGATAAAGTTTTATTTTATAATTGTTACCGGTTTGTATATAGAACGTAATGTGAGTGTTTTATTTTTTAGCATTAGTTTCTTTCGTTAAACTGCTGAACTCACATAAAAATAAAATTAGTAAAGCTTGGTATGCAAAAACAAAACTTCTGCAAAAGAAGGTGCGGTTTCCAGTTCCAGTTTGAGGCTAATTTAAAGGGGAAGGAGATCCGTAGAAAAACGTAAGTCAATTAAATAGCCCAGCGGAGTAGTAGATTAAAGTGGCAGTGGCCAGGGCACTTAATATCTCGAAGAACCGAGTTGGGGTCGAAAGGTTCTCGAACGGAGCCCATTGACTGGCAAACGCTGCATAGGACGGCCACCGTCAAGGTGGACAAACGACCTGATCAAGATAACCTATTTACAACAATTAACCTACATATTTATTTAAATATATCTATATAGGTATATATTCATCAGCACTATATATGTGTTATCGGTCCAGTCACTACCTATAAAAATTGACAGGTAACACTAGGGTAACATACCTTAGGTTAGGTACCTAAGTACTCCATTTAAACACTCAGAATCCGTTTACGCAACACGCATATCCGCGTGAGCGCAGCTGTGTGAGGTACTTGCGCCGGTTATTCTAGACATTCGCCAATTATGCGCAATATTAAGGCTGCTAATCTGTCGCCATGAAATGACAGCTGAATTATTTTTAAACACCACGTCTTTCCACACTGTGAACTAGTAGTATATTTGAGTTAAAAAACTGTCGTAAGTTTTGTCCATTATTATTTTCTAGTATTAAAGGTACGAGAACGTGAAAAAATTTTCCCAAGTAAGAGAGGCTTCCGACATTGGTTATGTAAGGTCAGTATTGTGGAAACATATGGATGACACTGTCACTGTCTCTGTCAAGTATGAGCGTTATAATTACATAAGTGACAGTGGGCACGGGAAAAAATACTGATACGATGCGACATGAATACTAAGCGCAAAATGAGTATGTCGTATACATACAATTTTAGAATGTACTCGACATTCTAAAATTGTATGTATGACATTTATTGATAAAGTCAACATGTTTACAACGACATACTGTCTCCGTTTGTGTATAATAATTAGTGTGGCCATAAATACTGTTACATAAAAACTTTTCTTTTTTTTAACGTTTTAATTATTTTGAATTTGGAACGCGTTTATTATTTTGAAAACTTCTTTCGATTTACCACCATTTCACATATTTTTTCGTGTTCATTATCAAATTACAATATCGATAATATGTGATGTTAAAGAAAATAGGATGGCAGTGAACGAAGTGGGTATGGGAGCCGTCCGCGTCGGTCATATTCCAAAGACTTCAAAAGCTTAATATCGGCCGTATGTTCGTATATCGTACTATAAACAGACATATAAACCAATTCTTAGGAAGTAGGTACTAAGAATGAATAAGGGCTCGTCTTTACTAATCTAAAACTATGTAAACCTTCGCCTAATGATGAAAGGGTATTTCAAAGATGATGCGAAATGCATTCGTCAGTATGAATCAACTTCAGGACGCCGTTGGTCTCATGAGCAGACGGAATGGCGTAACTTACAGACATAACTGACCCTATCTATAGTCAGACTTGCGTGGATTGGAATGTTCTGATTCGATAAAAAATAAATGAAAAATTGCATTGATTGTAACCATTTGATATTACATTTTTTTTGACCTAGCGTAATTGATTCCTTTGTCAATCAATCTCTAGATTTTACATTAGTTCAAAGTTTGTAGAATAGATAATTTTAAATCGATACGATTTAATCTGTCGATAATTTTAAACTAAATTAGTTTCCATGTGACAAAAACGTAATTAATTTAGCAAACTTATTCTATTTTATTCCTACAATATCCTAGTTAGTCACTTTATAAGACTAAATACATATTAAGTGTATATATAAAATAAAACCGTCTGACATACATCATCATCATCATCATACTAACCATAAGACGTCCACTGCTGGACATAGGCCTTCCCCGTCAATCGCCATAGGGACCGGTTGGAAGCGGCACGCATCTAATATACATTTCAATCAAATTACCCACCTCTGGCCACCTCCGGTGCATAAACTGCCCATCACACTAAATAATCCAGTCAAAGTTTGATAGCTTAAAAAGACACAAACACGAACAAGCCGGTAGTGGTAAGAAAACAATACGTCATTATGATTAAATCAAACGGGGCTTAGTCGCGAGACAAACATTTAGTAATTTATTTACCTCGACGTTTCGACCAAGTTGCATTGGTCGTGGTCGCGAGAAGACTGGAGAAATGCGGGTGGCAATATCGGCGAGAGCGCGTAGTTTCGCCAACTACCCACTTTTGATATTATTAAACTGTAGGGCTATCACAGCCCTGAAAAAGCACAGGGTTGTCACGACACACAACACTGACAGTATCTTTAGTTTTTTCAGGGTGAAAACCGCCGCGACGCGAACATCTATAAATCACTGGGTTCCGAGATGTAGACAACCTAAAAATAAAAATTACAATACTTCATTATATTAAGCTGTATTTATTATGGGTCGAAAGGTTCTCGAGTGGACCGACAAGATGGACAGACTACCTGATCAAGATCGCAGAAATAAGATGGCTGCGTGCCGCTTCCAACTGGCCTATCCAATATACGGGAGAGGCATATGTATGCTGTACATATATGTGGAAATCTGGCTGAGATGATTATGACGAAAATTTTTTGCTGTAAAAACTTTTTATACTATGTGAGAAAGAAACTTTTTTGTTAGAAACAAAATGTACTAATGACAAGAATATTTGCTAATCACTTGAAGATTGGGACAAGCTACACTAATTTAATCAAAAACTTCTCAATTCAAGTGACTTACGACAGAAAACATCTGAGAAAAGCTTCCAAATATACAGAACAAATTAAAAGAGATGAGACAACCGACAAATTGCAATTTCCGTTTTAATTTGAACTTTATTTTTCTCCCAGACGAGTGTCCTTAAATACTTCATCTACGTAATTGATTAATTCTTATTTTGAACGCGCTTCCCATTACGGGAAATTCTTTGACTTTGGAAAAGCTTTAAGTATTAAAGAGAACTCGTTATTAATTGGAATGTTAACAACTTTGTTTTTATTATTTTAAGTTTTTAGGAAAAATGAACTAATATAAATATTTATATTAATGTATATTTTTGGTAAATCCCTATAAACTAGAGTAAAAAAATTTGTTATATTGTTATTTTATTGTTTATTTATATTATTGTTGTAAAACTTTGAAATCACACTAATATTATAATAAAGGCAAAGTTTGATTGTCGTTTGTTGTTCAATGTCATTATCACAAAAGTTATTCAATATTTGATTTTGAACAGGACACACATAACAATATCCACAGATATATTTTGGAACTTTTTCGGGTTTTGCATAATCGAAATAAAATACATGGATTACCGTAGCCCATAATAACGTTAATTCTTGTGTTAGTGACTATGTCAGTAGACAAGTTGATTCAATATTCTCTCATTGCGAATTTTTATTTTACCATCTTTCCAAAGAAAGAAAATCGACTAAATATTTGGATAAAACTTTAATTATGTTATTATTTTGGATTAAATTTAAATATTTCAGTACTTTTAGCAACTTCGTTAAATGTGGGAAATTATATATTTTGAAAAAAAAATACAATCTTTCGACAAATAAAAAAACTGAAAACATGCGCACATAAAGAACCCCTTGTATAATAGGGTAAGTGTTAATCATATTATATTTACTTATATTGACATAAAACCCCAACCTCAACCAATTCACGACAATCTGACTGCACAGGTAGTAAAGGAAAGCACACAAGCTTATAAACACACATATTAGTCTGCGCGCGCGCATTCATTCAAAGAGTATTGAAGGCGCGGATCGCGCGAGACAGTATGAAGTTAATGGTTAATATTTTAAATTTATTTACGTTCAGCTTATTATTTATACATAGGGTGGTTACGGTGGTGGGATTGTGCAAAGGGCTAATTTTATTGTGAAAAGTGATAAGTGAATCAGTGAAAGTGATCAAGTGACGTGTAAACACACAACATTTTTCGTGTAGCTGTATTTTTTTTTTATTTCGAAACTTTCTTTGTTATAATGTTTGATATTTTCCATAACAATAAATCATTTTAAGCGTTGAAATGGGCTGTGAAGAATGATTACAAAAATATCGCCAAAATGGTCATTTCTGAACGATGTAGGCAATTACAACTTTTGAGCGAATTAACGTAAATTGCATAAAATACAAAAGTTCTTATTCCGTTTATGATAAAACTTAAATGGGAAGAGTGATTTTGATATTGCTAAAGTTTGTTTCGATTTATTCAATTATTATGGGGTTCTAAGTGTGCGTCAATTTTCGTAACATTTTATCTCAAAAAACTATGCGCAATTGAAGAAAATATCCAATTTTGGTATCGTCATTTGGAATGTATTGTCTTTAGTTCAAATATTTGAAGGAAAAAATTCGGCTGCTAGTGGGACTTGAACCCACGACTACAGAATACCGTCCTGTATTGTCTTTTTTTCTTATTTGATTGAGGAGAAACAGACATAATTAATTATTACATATTTTTATTTGTAGATATTAATACAGAACAGAACGACTATCATTATGCATATTTATAAGATATATAAAGAATATACCCTTGTATGAATTAAAAATAGAACTATTTATCTAAACTGTTATATCACTTTCAAACTGAATCAGCGGATTCAGTTGATATCAATATGTTAATATACTTGCCACGATGCTTCCAGCAATGTTAAAGTGGCTGAAAAAAGCCTTTTTTGTGGCTGTTCCTATAATTTCAAATCAAATCAAATCAAACTATATTTATTGTCTCATAACTACACTATTGCCACATAAATAAATACATATAAACACAGAAAAAAAAAAAAAATTAATGATTTGCAAGGATAATATATAAACCAATTATAGATTTCATTATCATCATGTCACCCATAGTTTCACATTCGGATACCCTATTAATATCTACGAGTATCGGTTGGAGCGCCATCTGCTCACCGGTTATCAGTTTAATTTTCAATAAAATTAGTGTCAATTCCTATTTAATGACGATGGTCTCTGTTATCATAGGTGTCAGTTCTTCTGCTAGTGGCTGTCTGCCACGCAGCAGAAGGTCAGAGTAGGCCAGAGGATGACGAGAAATCTGCCACGCGGGAACTTACAGAGGGGAACTTTGGATTAAAGATACAACCCTCTGTGGCGACGCGTAAGTGATTTTTTACTGTAAAAATGTCATCTTTAATATTTAAAAGTGTTTTATTTTATAAAATGTCATCTTTATATCCTTCATAGGTTGCTTGCTAAAATTGATAATTTGAAAGTCAAGTCAATACTATTTAACGCCGAATTATTATGAAGCCGCACAAAAAAGAGGGTGCTAGAAGCTTGGGGTCATTATTTTCAAATCCGCAGACGGTCGCCGTGGCGCAGTGGTTAGTGTCAGTGACATATCTACTGTGTCTTCGGGACCCTGGGTTCGAATCCCGGCAGGGGCAAACATTTGTACGATGAGTGTAGATGTTTGTCTCGGGTCTTGGATGTTTGTGTGCTGTGATTCGTGTGTCCATGCCTCCCGCGATATAGGGAATCCTAGTGCGGGGGTTTGAGTGTGATTAAAAAAAAAAAAAAAAAAAAAAATAGGTTAGACAATGTGTTCAATAGAGTGCATTATTCATTTTGTCATGTTATACATTAATATGGTTTGTAGAGATGGAGCATGCAAGTCATTTCTGTCTTCTCAATAATGTCGAAATTTTTTAATTCGTTATTGATCTAGAATTTGAACACTATCTAACTTGAAGGTCAGTGAGAATGTGGTCGAAGGTATCATATACGACATTTAATGACACTAATTATTTTCTTTAATATTACAGAACATACTTTTGTTCTATCATCAATAGTTTCCGCAGCGCATGCGACGTAAGACGTTTTAGGGCACTTTTTTTACACATTGGGTTACATTACTTAAGTTTTAGTAAGAATTTGTAATCTTTTCTAGCAACAAATATAACCTATGTTACTCAGGGTGAACGTAGCTTTCCAATAGTGAATTTTGAAGTGAAAGAATTTTTGAAATCGGCTCAGTAGTTTTTGTGTTTATTTATTACAAACATACATATACAAAAAAACAATTTTTTACTGTTTATATAGTATAAGTGTAGATACACCCTATGTTACAGCAGCCTCAATTTCTATATTTTCATCTCTGTTCAGATATAAATAAAAATACGCACTATAAAAACACAACTTGAGAAAGTTTGATAAGCTTGTTGTCAGTCTGTCTGTCAGTCAGGTTGAGCCCTTTTAGAATTTTTTGTAGCCGGAAATTGGTAAAGAAAATTATGAAACTAGAAATTATACATATAACATAAACACAAAAGTTTATGGCTTTTTTCATGTTTGATTATATGACTTTTAAACTAATATCATCATCATCATCATCTCAGCCATAGGACGTCCACTGCTGGACATAGGCCTCCCCTAAACTAATGTCCATAAATGAAAACCATTCCAAGTCTAGATCGAAATGAGTCAATTTTTGACAACGCTTTTACTATTAAAACGGCTTGTCATTTACTGGTAAGGAAATGTATGTTTATAATATTTATTAGGACAAGTAGAGGTTATATAATAGGCTAGATTATATCGTTTTGATTACTTAGTATATGGATAAAAATCATTGTATCCAAAATAACATTTGTACACTGCATTTTAAATTACTGAATTGTAAATTGTATTCTAGCGAAAGCGAAAAGTCCTGACAATACCTGAATACAACTTCTCGTATTCAGGTATCTCATTGTTTACTTATTATTATGATTGCGCAAAATTAAGTAAGCAAGTACAAGTAGGAAGCTAAAAGATAAGCCTAAAGCTAAATGTTTATTTCAATTTTAACAACTCGATATAAAGTAAGTTATATTACTCTGTGAATGAAATTCGAACGTGTTAGTGTTTAGTTTAGTTTGTTTAGTCCAGTGCGTTTAGCATTTGTTCGACTTGGTAGTCACCACCGCAGTGGCAGATCTACTTAAATTAGTACACTATACACTGTGGATCAAACAGCACTGTATAAAATATTCTTATAAATTTAGGAAAGTAAAGTATACGTTATTGCTGAATTACATGTATTGAAAGAGGGTACAACTTATTCAGGACGCAATGTATAATCGGGCTTTTAAAATCATGTAATATTTATCACACATAAAAAACCGATACAAATAATACTAAATAGGTACAAGCTCACTGTCATCAAATCAATACATTTCTAGTCAACTAAAATGAAATTAATGAATCAGTCCATTACCAGAAAATTTAAATATTACCTAGTAATTCCATCATCTTCGCCTACTTTTCAAGAGAATTATCAGTGAAAAAGCAGACTGCTTTGTATATATAAATTGTTCTCAGGTTTCTCTGAAACAACAATGTTGGTACTTTTCTCAATGAAAAGGATAAAGATATAATATACGGTAAAGAAATATCAGCTATACAGAAGATTTTGTGCAACACAGTTGTGTTAGTGACAAACACAAACTTTGTCTTGATTTCGCCTGTTACGGGACTCGTAAACTAATGTCCCGGAGTGAAGACAAAGTGCATTACCAGCCAGAAACAGTTTTGGAATGGAGTTTGCCAATGGAAGATTGGTTACTTGCTCTTGAGGTCAACTTTACCGTTAAGCTAAATGTGTATTTATAAAGGTTCCGTACCTACCTCAAAAGGAAAAATGGAACCCTTATAGGATCACTTTGCTGTCCGTCTGTCTGTCTGTCTGTCAAGACCCTTTTCCTCAGAAACGCGTGAAGGTATCAAGCTGAAATTCGTATATCAAATACTCAAGTCTACTGTCCCTTGGAGCTGTAAAAAAATAAAACTTATAAGCCAACGCAAACAAACGATACATTCGTATAAGCTGCAAATTATTGTCACTCGCAAGGGAATCAAAATCTAGAGTACTTTCCGTGAACTCAGAATCTTGAAATTTGGTACGAAGCAATGTCTTATAGCACAGATAAAGGAAAAATTGCGATAGGCATACATTTTTAGTTACATCATATAATATAAATATTTTTAATAATTTTAAACTTACTAACCCTTTCTTTTGTACGGAACCTTCGTGCGACTCCCACTTGGCCGATTTTTTTATTTTATAATATTGTTATTTTTCAGCCGCACAATTGGGAACTCAGCTGCAATACGATGGCAACAGGAATATTCTTACACAAGGAAAGCCATATGTAAGTTAATTGGTTTAAACACAATTTGTACAATTTCATTTAAATATTTACTTTTTGGTTGATTAGAAATATTTGATGCAGAACATTGCCTTTATTATATTTTCAAGAGACGTCTTGAGGAACGCATTCACTTAAAACTCAGACATCACAAAAAGTTCACACAACGCAGATTGTAAACGAGTGATAAATTCTTCTCACCGCGTAAGCACCTTAATAGCCTAGACTTTATTCTCCTCTTAAACAAGGTTCAATTTAAATTGCCATTCAATCATGTCATCTGACATCTAAACTCCTCGACGAGGGTTTTCTTTTCATTTATATGTAAGATTTTCTTTTATAACTGTTTGCCTATCGTCGATCGTATAGCGCAAACCATCTTGACTCAAGGACATTTACCCTTATAAGCCATTACTCTTGCATATCTGCCAGTGTCACTTGCCACTACTGATTGGTAACATCCTGACATATCGAAATTCAATTTCAAATTACTTTAGATAGTTTCATTCATCTGCGGATCTCATCCAATCCTAATTGGAAATCCCAAGCTCTTCCTATAAGCTTGATGTTCGAGTTGGTCATTTATGTACCTACGACTGACGCCTTAGCCAGGAAACCAGTGATAACAGAACACACCGGTAACACACACAATCAACAAAGTCGTGTTGTGCTCATGTTGAACTTTGAGTCGATATCTATCTACTATTTGAGAGGGGACGTGCGATACTTATTTCTATTATTATGCTTGATGGTCCACACATAGATCGAATGCTTTTATCTTGAAGTATTTTAGATGGGAAAACACCGATGTATACCTTATCTAATCTCATAGTAAAATATAAAGATTAAAAAATCACAAATAGAACTTGAATGCCTTTACAGACAATATATGGAAATAAATTAAAAAAGATAACATTTAGATAAAGCTCTTCTATGACAACTGTATCGAAATGTTACTTACAACTTCAGCTGGACCAAGGAGGTTGACATGCAGTTTTTCTACATTATATAGTCTGTGGACGGACAGAAAATGGATTTTGGCGCTAAACTTTTACAAATAAATGCAAACATATGCTGTAATTTTACGTAAATTTCATTATTTATTTTATGACATTAGATAAAGTAGTGTCTGATACTGCACATAATTTAATCTTATTAGGCTACAGTTTCATGAAGTACTATTCCCAAACGTCTAGGTGAATTGTTGGTTCTACTTCTACGAAGTATTAGCTGAAGTACACACAACATGAAAATTATAAATTAACTCGGTCATCCATTATTATAATTCCATTAGTTGGCATTTGAAGATGATATCTTTTGTTATTATTGATAAGTTTTCTTACGATATCTATCTCACATGTCTATTTTGTATCCTGACCTTTTCCGTTGTTGTGGATGAATCATCAAACACAGTGTCACTCTCGCAGCTCACGATACAATTTCCAAACGAAAGAAATTTAATACAAAAGTTGCCGTACGCGGTATACATTATACTTGGAGAAAATAACCATTTCAAAAGTTTCCTTATTTTCTTTTTCTTGTTTTTTCTTTCATTAAAATAGTTTCAGAGGGCATGGATCACTTAAGAAGATTATTATTATATCTTATCCCGTCAGTATCCTAGAAGACGACCGAATTATTATGAAATTGTTAAAGATATAATCGCATTGAATATATTGGCGAGTTGGTGGACAAACTATCTACCCGACTTTCAGCAAAGAGGGTTCGCGTTAGTCTGGCAGCTGCTCATAAAACCAATGCTAATTACTACTTCCAACTATTGAGAAGATAATCATAATTAAATATTTTCAAAACGATATAGATGTCATTATAGGTAAGATTATTACTTTTTGCTCAAATTAAACGCCGAATAAGAACAAAGTATCCTTTAATACTCTCTTATAAGAAGGCTTAGTAGAAGATTTTTAGGAACAGAAACTTTAAGAAAATTTCGCTGAAAATTGGAAATTTTCTGTAGCAGTAAAACCATAGTCTTTGCTGGTAAAACCGCAGAGTGCTATTCGAAGTTGTCTGTCCCCTTCAAACTGGGCTAGTTAACCTTGCTAGACATATTCTAATATATAAAAATCTCGTGATGCAGTGTTTGGTATCGAACTCCTCTAAAACGGCTTGATTTTCATGAACTTTCTATATATATTTGGTAGGTCTGAGTATAGCTTAAAATATTTTTCACCCTCCTACCCAACCACCTCATACCCCACTTTGAATCGTGAATTTAGTTTTTATGTATGAAGAATCCGACAAATATAAACGCGAAACAATTCTCGCTCGAACGGCTGGACAGATTTTGATGAAATTTGATATGTAGATACTTCAGGTCCGGAATAACACATAAACTACTTTTCATTATCATCATCATCAACAACAGTCAACACCACGCGGGTAAAACCTCGGGGTGCAGCTAGTATCCAAATAATTTAACCGTCGATCATTGTCGTGAAGTAATTTAAGGGAAGTGTCGTGTCACTTTAACATTTTGGTATTTTTTATGATTTCGTAATAGCATTAAATTGCTGTTTTAGACTCAATGTGTTGCATGTATATAATTAGATATAGTGTTTCTTATCACATAAATTATTCGCCACCATTATCTTTTGTTTTTTTACTTTTGAACCGCTACCATTTACATTCGCCTTGTGATGACTGGTAGAAAATGATACCCAGTGTTAAGTCCTTCGTGTACTTGAGATAAATAAAGTGTAAATAAATAAGCACCTTTGAAGTAGTTTAATAATTTAGTCAAATAAAGCGCCGCTAAAATATGTGATGCAAAAGTGTGAATTGTGAATTGACCTCATTCATTTGTTTCAAACAAAATTTCAAAACAAGAACTTCGAATCCATAGCTAACGTGTAACCCAAATGTGGGTCAATAGAAATCAAAATTAATTTAACAACTTTACGCACACATTTGAGTAACTTAATTGATAATTTACGCGGTTTGTCAACATTATGGTAATTATGATGTTTCCAAAATATACTATGTATTTTCTTTTGAAGGTCTCCTTCTACAGTAACGTAATCAAACTTGATATAACATGTTTATGCAAGAAAGCCGAAATCGAAGCGCCCGTGGCGGAGTTCTTTCATCAGATTATTGGATGGGTGCCCGTAGAGCGCTTTTTGGGATAAAAGCTTAGCGGTGGGATCGCCAGCGGTCAACCTGACAAACGCTGATTTGACGCCCATCAACGGCTTGAACTTGCGGTGAAGGCACTACAGTTATAATTACTATTATTTGAAAGTTACCAAGAAACTGTTGCCAAACACATTCAGGCAGCTGGGCTTCATAGCCGGTAAACATTCTAGGTCCAGCGTGATGATCGTCACTGATTGTTAAGTGATATAGTGGTGAAAGTATCAAGAATGAGGTTGAGCTAACCCATAGGTCCCGGTTTTTATCCGACGGTCCGATCTCCACAGGGATTGGTTGGAAGTACTGCATGGAGGCAGGATCTTTGATTTTACTCGGATATGCTCGTTGTACGGTGAACGTTCTAAGCGACGTTTTAAGGTCTCTTTCATGTGTCTGTTCATGAGGTGTGCGTAAGTTTAATATATGCCGTTTAATATTTGTTAAGTGTTTATTTCAGTCAGGACATAGCCAAAAGACACGCTTTATCTCAGCGGTCGGCGTTTGCAATAATAAAATAACTTTTCTAGAACGATTTCTTTGTAGCCTAAACGCACAAAAAAATCTTTTCCTTTGTTGAATCGTTAAAACAGCTAAGCAATTAAGAAAATTAAAACAACAAGCGATAGCTTTGGGGGAAGAGATGTCTACCGTATTTACTTAAGCCTGTTTTATAAATTGTTCTCAAGAATAATTCATTTTTCTTCGTTTAACCCTCGATGAAAAGGGAACTTGACACTGGCGCTTGTACCTTATTTTGATTTATTTGTTTCCTTCATCTCGATAAGCGCTATTGAATGTACTCACTGTAGCTTTGCTGGAGTTCGAGGATTTGTAAAGTATCCATATTTAGTACAGCCATTAAGTACAGGTATTTTATAAAAATAAAAGGGAGACACCATATAGGTATAGCATTGTAGTCGTATTTAGCATGATTAGATAATAATGTTCTTTTTACGTTCACAATTACTTTATACTGCTTCTACGGGTATAAAGTGGCACTTACGCAGTGCGCGACGGGGCACTACGACAAGCGCACCGCACTCGCGGTCCTAATGACAGCTTCCGGATGAAGCCGAAACAATTGACGATCGTGATATCGACTACGCGTAAGCGCCACGTTATACCCGTAGAAACAGTGTAAAGTAATGTTCTTTTTTCTGGGACAGAGGGGCTTTTCTCCCCATTGGATATATAGCTCAACGCTGTCAACCTGCCGTTTTTATACGAAACTGAAAGTTTGTACCCATTTGGTACATTGGTACACACCCGTAATGTAATCTGAAAAAAGCGATAAACTAGCGACTTTACGAAGGTGAAGATTTTGAAGTGTTAAATAATTCTAAACAAATGTACTTAATTTTTTCAACTAGCTAGCCTTTACTATACTTTTTGGACCTGAAATGACACAGTGTTTCTAATATATCGTATTAGTGGCGTCTTTCATGTAACAGTAAGTAATAATGTCCAAGGTCATTCCGCCAGTGTTTGGCCGTTGTCGCGAGCCCTTGCCACCGTCTCATTGTCCCAAACTCTTAAGGGCTATGATTGATGAAGCCCTTATTGTTTTCGTTCCATCTTTGACCCTGAATTACGGACAAAATGGAGCCAACACTTTGAACATCGTATTGTTTTTTAATTGAATCTTATAATGGCCTAAATATCTTCAAATAAATTCTGTAAGTGGTTTAAATTTGACACTAAAACACGAACACTTAGGTCCTGTGATGTCTGTGTTTAGAGTCGCAATCTTCAAAGACAATTGGCTCGCAAACGGAGCCACTGTAGACAGGTACAATAATTGAAGTAAGTTTAATTGGAATGTATTTTTTAATACTGTATAGATCTAGCGTTTGACTATTATCTCACTGCCTGACTGGCTGCACACTTTATGTGTTTTGTGACAGTTTTCCAAGCTTGAGGGTGATAGCTAGCCAGGCGGGTACTCGAAAGTACACTACTACCATGCTGGCGGTTTGATAACGGTGTCACCTTCACCGGAAGCTCAAGCTGTTGTTGAGGATCGAACCAGTGTCCGACAGTTTGACAGCCATCACTCCTCCCGCTAAGCTATCATCGCTTCACGTCATCAATCACGTCTGCTCGGATCCACTTTTCATATATTATACTAGTAGCGCCCCGCGGTTTCACCCGCGCGGATTACGATTTTTCCGTATCTCTTTCGTAATGTGTTATTGTGAATGTTTTTAATTAATGTGTTTTCGTCTTCTTAAATAACAAGCATAGCCTTTTTTTATTGGGAATAGGCAGGCATTTGCCCACTATATCACCTGATGTTAAGTGATTATGCGGTCTACGATGGAGCACGCCTGCCTAGACGATACCTATTCACTCGTGACTTGAAGATACCCAGGTCGGATTTTTGCGAAAATACAGATTTGGGCAATTAGTTCCATTCGTTAGCTGTACGCACTAAGAATATGGAAGCAAAACGCTTCGTGCGACAAGTTGGAACGTCCACCATGTATGTCGCATTGCCGTCCGTCTGGTCGTCCTAAGATGGGATGGGGATGGTAGAATCAAATTTTGCAACTCCTAAGCGCACTCCCCGAAATGTATCCGATAAAAAACAGAGAGAGTCGTTGTTGATAAGCCTTTTAGCTCGTCTCTCTATAGACTCTCGATGCTGGGTAGTTAATACAACCAATAGATCGGTTAGAGATTTTAATTTTCACGCATTGCCAAAGAATAACTATTGAACTGAAAATCACTATAAATAAATTAAGCTCTCAAATTACTGGTATGTGCGTTATGTTGTATCTGTATATGGATTGACACAGGTGTAATAAATATGAACAGAACAAAATTCTGTCAACGGAAAATTTTGATGGATTTTGAACCGGTTTCACAGTTTGTTTTCTCAATATCAATGGGTAATAAATCTGAATGTATCGCTAATTTTTAGATACAAATATTTATGTAGAACAAGTAGCGCCCCGCGGTTTCACCCGCGTGGATTGCGGGTTTCTCGGTACCTCCATTATCCCACGGGAACTACACTTAACTAGGTACACACTTCATAATATAGACTTTATCCTCTAATCTCATTGTCAAAAGACGTAACTTTGTGTGTTCTTACGATGTAAATAAAAAAATTATTTATTATTATTTTCTTTTTTCGGGATAAAAGTAGCCTATGTGTTAATCCAGGGTTTAAAATATCTCCATACCAAATCATCGAAATCAATAGTAGTTGTTTGAGCGTGAAGAAGTAAAAAACATACACATATACACACGTCACGCAAACTTTCTCTTAGTAGGATTATATTTTTTTAAATAGAATCGGAAAGGAAAGTAATAAAAATGGTATTAAAATAATATGAATTTTGTTTTAAACATTTTTATTTTAACACTGAGAAAGAGCCACATGCTAGGCATCAATCATGTCTGCCCCGCGGTGTCTTCCGCGTGGATTACGATTTTCCCGCTACCTCAATTATCCCACGGGAAATATACTTCTTCCGGGATATAAGTAGCCTATGTGTTAATCCAGGGCTTAAACTATCTCCATACCAAATTACCATCGAAATCGATCATCGATATAGCCATTTGACCGTGAAAAAGTAACAAACATACACACATACACACAAACTTTCGCATTTATAATATTAGTAGGATTATCCACCCATGATCCTCACAATATTGTCACTCAACATTACGCTGTAATACAGCTAGGCCGGTTTTTAACACAATTTTATCAATTAAATAAGTAAATAAAAATGTCTTTCATTGGATGGTCTATATTAGGTTCTGCCGATATATATATCCTTACAACAGTATTGATAGCGAAGGTCTGAACTTTGAATGACAATGGCAAACTTAATTTAATAATTTACGAAAATATAGTTGAATAATTCTTATCTAAGAACCGGCTAAAACTCACGTCATATTTATTGCAAACTTTCCGCCCAATTCCGCTAGTCCTAGCTCGTTCTTACATAACTATTATGGACGAAACTAGCGTTAGGTTTTAAACTCAACTGGTCGAATTAGCCCTAATAAGCACAATTCTGTGCTAACAAACCCCCCCTTCTTTCAGTACTAGTTTGTATCAGCTGTTATCATCATACTTCAATGAAATATTTTCTGAAGTTTTTTTAATTCACAATAGGCAGGCGTTTGAAAATATAATAATAGGTATAATTATTATAACTAACGAGTATTTCCTTGTTAGTTGTCTGAGGATTACATACTGAATTTACGCAAATCTTCCGTCATTTTCATAACTCCAGTACCGTAATACTATATTGTTTATTAAATTGCGTTGTTGTATCAAGCCACGTTTAGTTCAGATAAGCAGATATGCTGGGTTTCTGGTGCTCAACCTTTGTTTAATTAAAACTATAGCCGCCCGAGATCTTGTCTCCGAAAATATAATAAACCGGCTGCGCCTTGCGGCTTTACCCGCGTATAGTGAATTATTTTTCCGTCATCTAAGTTTAATATTACATAAAATTATATTAAAAAATATTATTAATTGATACAAGATATCAAAGTCATAATGTACATAAAATACAAACCAGCACCCGTGGTTAGCTTCCACACGCACTTTTAAAAAGACCTGTCACCAAACACAGTGTGCTCAACCAACTACGTTCTGTGTGATTATAATGATACTACTATCTGCGACCACGTCGTTACTGACCATCGAGTGTGGTAATGGTCAACAGTTTTTTGTCACAATTTTCTATATATATTTAATTCGATTAACTTGTTGGTTGTAAAATAGTTTATTCATGTTTTGATATCTGACAAATATAGTGGTACCCAATGTATTGTGCATTTTGAACATTTTTTATAAAAGATTTTCTAAAAGTCCATTGTTCTCTTGGTTGTTTAGTTTATATAACAAATGATAAACATGTACTTACAAATAATACGGAGTTATTTTCATTTTTAGTTTAATTTTAAATGCGTTTGTTTTAATAATAAGAGTTAAAACATTTGCACAAATGTTTAAGTATTAAGTAAGTTCCCGCTACTAATACATACATATATATATTGTGCTTAATTCTTGTAAACTTTGATTAATTTGAATAATCAACAGCATTGGTATCGGCGCAGCCATAACCTTTGATTATTGCAAAATATTAGGTCAAACATAAGTCAAGCTCTGCGTTGTGGCATTTATGTAACAAACTAGAAATAAATATGAACCAGTCCAGTTCGTTCGAAGGAGAGTTACTGAGATGACCTTATGAACATCAAAACAAGGTCTATTATTGCACATTCACTTATATATTTTAATATATTACCTATATAATTTAATGGTGATGATTCGCTGCCGTAATCTGCCGGAATGTCATTGGCTAGACAAGACCGGTTGCCAAGTTAATTGCAAAAATGCAAATAAAAACTACTGTCAGATAAATTACAAAAATAACTATTCTATTGATAAATAGTAAACACCAAGTTATATAATAAAATAACAATAAGCAAAATAGATAACAATAAAATACGTAGTATTCATGTTAGTAGTTAATTGAGTTTCTGTAGCGTATTTTACCTGAAGCTTGTGTTGAAATTGAAACAATCTCTAGGGATTAAAGGATAATTTTAATTTCTGTGTTCTTTAAAGCCACATAAATAAATAATATGTAAAGCTTTTGTAAACGAAACGGTGAAGTTGAGAGTTCTGTCGTTGAAATATTAAGTGAATTCTTAAACATCTGCATGAGCGTGCCGCAAACAAAATACTCATAATTAAAGTCCCAGATACCGCCGGATCGGGACAAAGGATCTTACTTTAATTTCAGTCACAAATACTAAAATACTTCACACTGGCTCTCAAAACTCCTAAAATAATTAATCCTAAAATAAAAACCAGTATATCATCCCAAACTAAAAACTTTTAAGGAAACTTCGATCATATAAAACACATTGGAAATCGCATACTATGCGATTCTACCGATCGTGTTTGCCTGCAAAATATGGAATGTGTTTCTTCCCTCGGCAACGTATCGTATTACCTCAGCGGTAGTTTCCTTTTATTATATTTTTTTGTCGTTTACTTATATGTGTATATTATCAGGTATCAGAGAGAACACTTAGAGTTGCTTGCCTATCGGCTTTCTGTTGGATATATTTCAGCAAATGAGCATTGGAACTAACCAATTTTGATCCCCACATTCTCTTTTTATCATCGGTTAACCATATACGTACGGCAATGTGCCACCGCTACATGACAGATATACCACCTTAGCGTACGAAGCGTTTTGCTTTCAAATAAACCTGTTTTGTTTGTTGTTGTTTGCGTTGATGTTCACTTTAAGATGCATTTTCTAAGGAAAGGAACTCATTTCTAGTCTCTCTAGTTCTAATGTCCCGATAGGCACAACCCTGGACTCTTCAAGTCACGAGTAAATAAGTCTAAGTTTGCGCGCCTCATCTTAGACCATGTTATCACCTAACATCTGGGTGCCGATCTTTTATTAATTATGACAAGCATTTCATATATAATGCAATATTGATTCAAATGTAACCATAAATTAACTTGGCATTTCGCTAAATAACAGTCGCATCTCGATTGCATTGTAGGTGCATTGAGGTAGAAATTAGATATGTGTAGCCATTACAATTATATCAAAAGTAGAATTGCATAACTAGCGAAAATGACATTTCATTAATAATCTATGAACATATGCGTTTAGGAGAATTGATCTCCAGGTGATACACAGAGACCAAAATGAAAGCTTTTATTCGCTAAAGAAACGTCTCTATCAATTTGGATAACAAGCAAAGCAATATTTTTGTAACAAGACCAGATTAAAGCAAGCGCGTATCTGTGGACCGATAATGTAATTAATTAAAAGGGTTTTGTAACGAAGTTTGACAATTGCTGCCCCAGGACATTTTCAGCAGGGTCAGAGTCATTAGGTAGCGCGAACGGCCCCACAGTTAATTGTGGAACGTCACGGTGCGCTCACTCTTTTTAGTTTCACAATTTTAATTAATATCTCCCTGACCCTGGGCGGGATTATTACGTACCTTTAAATTCCGAGCATACAATTTGGATATGACATTTTTAAGTTTTCTTTTGTTTGTTTGAATACTATTTTATTTAAATAACGAAGAAGATTATAAAGTATTCCGGGGAAGATTTTGAACATATTCTTAAAAAGAGAGAATAATACTTAGCTGATTGAAAGAAAAGGTTCATGTAACAATTTAATTGCTTTCCGACAGTTTTCGAAGGATTTTCTAACAGTTACATGAATTATGAAGTTTTGAGGTAAGAAAGATTTAAAAAAAGAAACAATTTGAGATACTCCTTGTTTATTGGAAGCCGGTCATCATCTTCTGCCGGCTAGAACCTTTCCCATTAAGTCACAAGTCAGCGTGCACAATAGAGATGTAGTGTAGTAATTAGATCGTATTATTTATTATGTATAGATCTAGCATATGGGCACTATCTCACTTGATAGTAAGTGCGATGTGGTGCAAGATGAAATCACGACCTAGAGCGCAAACTCTCAAGGATCACACAGGAACATGAGGGTGGTAGCTAAGCATGCGGGTACGGGAAAGTAATCTTTCGCCATAATGGTCTTACCTATGCTGAAAGGTCAAACAGAGGGTAGGGACGCACCCGCTGCATCTTAGTAATCATCGCTTCCAAAAAGTCTGTCATATGTCAACTTATAATTATACATATCGCTTACCAAAACTTTGGTGCATCTACAAATGATTGATACATATTTTTTTTGAACTGGCAGATGGCTTTACTAAACTAAAACATTGATAACTAATTACAATACTACAGCTACTACAATAACATTTGAGCAATCCACTCAATAGATAATTTTGAATCTTTAGTTCGAAGTACTCTTAGCGGAGCTTGCATTTGCGATGTAAACCGCTCAGCTAGGTTAAGCAATGTCCTTTGCCGTCACTAATTGGATGGGGTACTACTAGTGAGACAATTAACTAAGCGTTTTGAAGCTCCAAAAGCCTCATTAGAGGCATTCAGTTCCGAATGAGAGCTAAACCATTTGTCAACCCGCATCGGCGTGTTTAATTGTGTTCAATAATCCTGTCTGAGAGTAAGACCCTTTTCCAGCAAACGGATCATCATCATCATCATCAGTTTAATTAACATAATCTAATTCACGTTGCAACGCTATTCATGTTTCTTGATCCCATGAGTCTATACAGTACCCGATCGGGACAGTTCAATCATATAAGAAGCTTATTTGACACAAAAGAAATGTTTAACAGTGATATCCATAACGTGGTGCACTTATAAAGAGTTCGCTGAGCGATGGTGCCCCTGACTGTAGAAGTATCTTGTTGACCTGAATATTATGTCGTATAAAAACTATAAAACTTAAGTCAATATATATATATAGTAGTAAGTATCAGTAATACTTACTGACCTATAACTTATCCGTGGAATATTTTCAAAATTCTTCATCGAGCCGTACCGTGCGTCCATTCAACGGAGTGAAGAATCATCTCAGCTATAGGACGTCCACTGCTGGACAAAGGCTCTCCCCCATGAGGGGTTTGCCAATACTCGCCATGCTTGGCAGGCGGGTTGGCGAGCGCAGTATAAAATATGACTCTCAAAAGGCGCTGCTGCCCATCCTTCTGATACGTGATCCCTTAGTCGACTAAATGGGTTCAATATAACTCTTTAGTAATACTGAACCTATTTAAATTATATTTATATGGGACTAATCTGATAATATAAAAAGTTCTTATCGTAACCCAATATGAAAATGCTACAAATCAAAATAATTTATTTTAAAGGATAAAGGATAAATTTATATGTTGCTCCATTTGAAGGTGTACGAATCACATGTTGTGTCATTTAAATAAATACGAACGTCATGTTTTCTTAAAACTAGCTAAAACTACCCGCAATTGAATCAGTCTAGAATTCGATTTTGAATCGTGGCGTTCACGTACATCACAGGGAACAACATTATTAACACCATATTTTAATAACTTTCATAAGGATTGATAATGAAGAAAACTTAAACGTCAAAAACTTTAGAGCATTTGTGATATCTATAGGCTGAAAACAGCTTGTGGATTACCCAAATGTTATCGTAGTAGCTGCAGAATTGTGATTGGTTATTGGTATTTAATTCAAATAAGGGCATCGCCCCCTTTAACGTCATAATATTCAATATATGTTATTTAATCACCATTTAAAATATCTTTCGCGTGTGTATTACAATAATATACTAAAAGCCAATGATGGCCAGACCACCGTTATTAATTTTATAAGAGCTGAAAATTTCTCAGATCATCTCTCCAACACAGGTAAGAACTATCAATGAGTATGGAGTTGGGACTGTGGTTACTAGGACAGGTATAAGGTACTAAAGTGTATAAAATAGTACCTAAAATTTGTTTAAAACTTCATTTTTTTATATTTTCTTCGAAATAACATTAGAAATTATGTCATCCATTGCGGGACACTCAGCACGGTTGCAGCTCTCTGCCAGACAACCCCAAAACGTCAATAAGTCATACTAAGTATTTTGTACAATTTTACTTTGAATTTATATTTGCTTGTACAAATACTATCCCTTTATAACGCACGCCTTTCGGTTGTGTGTTTGGAGCCTTTACCTTTTCACTTCGCGCATGGAACAGGCATTGTTGGAACAGCCGGTAGGTCAAGTAAACAGGGTTTATTAGACCTCATTACTACAATATTGGTTTACCTGGGCCCCGTGTAGAACCCGCGGTCACGTATATGGGGCTACCCCACGCTGTGGGCGTTGTGAAGGGTTTCACTTTGAGCACCAAGACCATTTAGGTCACCCGCATGGTTGTGGGCAACCACTAACAATAAGATATGAATAAATTATAATAATATTAATGTATAAATTACCTTATATAAATAATTGACGTTTTTTATGGAAAAAGCAAAATGATTGTTTTTGTAACGATTTTGTTTTTTACGCATTTACACTCACAGCTCCGCACTAGGATACCCTGTGTCGCGGGGGGCATGGATACACACAATCACAATACACAAACATCCAAGACCTTTTCAAAAACTAACAGTATGTTCCGGCAGCAATTCTTGAGAACCAGAAGATATTCGTGGTCTAATGTATACCCCATGGTCGAAGGTGTTTATATGCTTATTTACATTAACCAACAAGTGAGATAGTGGTGTTAGACCTATTTAGCTTATTAATTTTACATTTTGAATTACATAACAAGCGGCTGATATTTAAGCTATTTAAAATATAGACAGATGTACAAACCGCTGACCCATCTGTAGATATTAATTTTATTTTAATCTGAAGTAGTTAGGCAAACGAGCTTAGATCTACATTTTATTTTTTCCCTCAATCGTATAAGGGAGCACCTATTTTGATCTGACTACTGTTTATTCTATATCTAATTAGCGTAATGTTCTAATTATTAAGTTTAGTTTATACTTGAGCTATCCCAAAGAAAAAAATCGTTTTTTGTTTTTTTCTAGGCTTACCGTATCTCCCAACTAGTCTAGCAACGAGTCTCTACTCTTACACCTCCCAGTTTTAATTTCAATTAGTAGGGAATTAAGAGATTGCCAAGAAGCTGCGCGAGATAACTACGCTAACTTACTTTAATGTATTTTGCAGCCGCATCCTAACGGGAATTAATGTACATACATTACAAAAACTCATTAATATGCAGTACAAATGAAATCTTTGTTAGCCGATTGCTAGTTTAATCCTCCTATATGTTCTAACGGTAATCGAATGGTACCTTTTCAAAAGATCTGTGACAGCCAACGTTAAATGAAAAAGGGAGATAGAGCACTATATTCTCGGGCGTGAACCGTATCAATTAGGCTCGTGCACCTAATTAGCTTTAGCTGTAATTGAGCGGCAGCACGTATGGTTCTCCTTATATATAGATCGTCGGTTTAGAGTACTCTTGTACCTCACCTCTTGTACCTGGCTCTTTCTTAGAACTTCCTCAATCTGGTTACGGAACGTCCGTCTAGGGCTTCCTCTTCCAACACTACCATTCACTTCACCCATGTATACCTGCTTAGACAATCTCCTTTCGTTCATTCTCTCTACAAATAAATTATATAAATTACATATGTGTGCCTTCTGGCACTATCCCGGCTCGATGAATTAATAATAGTAGTCCGCTCCGCTCAGGCCCAAGCTCTACGAGCGCTACTTCTCTTTAAATTCTTAGTATGTACTTAACTTACGGAAAAATGTTAAGTGCAATAACTTGCCGGCGGCGGTTTTCCCTCACTTTGGTCCGTAATCCGGTATTAGGGCGGCGAAGCACGACGGGGACGTGCCAAGGCCGACGCGGCTGTAAAACGGAGCAACACGATGAATACAACAGAGGAAACTGTTTCACACGTGGTCTGTGAAAGACTGATCAATCATTAATTAAGCATAATTTAAAAAACTACAATCACACTTTAGTCACACGACCCGACAAAGATCACATGAGGAACATGGGTGTATGCCGCTTCTGACCGCCGCTAGATTTTATATTTATTAATTTCAAATTTATAGTTTTAGATTAAGATATATAATTCATACCCATCAATCTCCCCCTTCATCTTCTCCGTCTCTTCTCTTCCTCTCTACATTCTCCATCTCCACGCTACCACTTGGACACACACCCCCGCATATTATGTACCTACACACACTCACACCACACTGCTTCTTCATATACACACTTCCCGAAACATACAAACATACACACGTCAAATTACCTTGGCATTGGTAATTTAAACTTAAGCTAAGTAAAATCGATTAGAATATATACTCTCAACCTCAGTAGAAGTTAAATTTAAATGAAAAATATTACGAAAATCAAACACGTATAGGTATATTACACATATAAAAAAATGTATCATTTAGGAAGGCGGTCCCCAAAATACAGGTTGACCTAGTTTGGGGATCGAAAATGTTTAAGTTTGTAACAATGTGATATAACAATAAACGTTATTGTGGTCTGACTGTAATTAAATCTCAGCTCTTTCGAGACATCAGTTTAGCTTTCATTTTGCCCCCACCGTTTTGCATGCTAATTTACTAGACTTCAGGACGTCGAAATCGCGTTACGCAATGGAAATCTCAAGATTTTGTATGAGCAAGAAAAAGAACCAAAAAAACAGAAACGGAAAAAAATAATTTTCTTCAAAACAATTTCTGCAGATTAAGATTAGAGATAAATGATACCTATTGATTCCATTCCTATGATGAGACCATTATATTCCGAGTGTACCTAGACATGTATTGGAAAAATAAAAACGTTCATAATTATTAGCATACCTACTATGATGAATACATAATTATTTTGGAAGACAAGAATGTTTGGAATGCTCCACTTTCGCTTCCGCTAAATTCTACATTTAACATTTAATTGAATATGGTGGTTCTGTCTACTTTGGAACGCGGCACGGCTTTATCTAAATGTCCTGATCAAAGCGGTGGGAATCCGTGAATTAGTTAATATTAAAATTATTTACAGCAGAAGCAACTCATTACCGCTTCCTTAATCACTAGGACAACAGAAAAAGATAGAAATAGCATCAATATTTTGTTCCAGTCTAATTTGCAGATTAAAATCTTGTCCTTTGATTCATTGATTACTAGTAGCGCCCCGCGGTTTCACCCGCGTGGATAAATCTTTTCCTGCTACCTCAGTTATCCCACACGAAGTATACTTTTTCCTTGATAAAAGTAGCCTATGTGTTAATCCAGGGGTTAAACTATCTCCATAAGAAATTTAATCGAAATCAGTATAGCCTTTTGAGCGTGAAGAACTAACAAACATACGCACATACACACAAACTTTCGCATTTATAATATTAGTAGGATTTCAGTAGATCTCTCTTAGATATTTAAACATGACATTACTTTTGTTTTACACATTAACTTCCACAAAAAAATATGTTTCACCACATATTGCTGTAGTAATGCGACATCTTCAATCTAACTTCGATGGTGCAGAATGCCCTGTTCCTAGTCAGGATAGGTAACGCATTGGAGGAGGAAATGCAAATTAAATCGCTCGGGGAAATTTATGAGGGACCGAATCGAATTGAGGCAAGGTTGTTAAGTTTTAGGGCATTTTTAGAAAGTACAATGTTCCGTCGAATAAAGTGCTAGATTTTGCTAATCAATTGAATAACTGTACAATACCTGAAAATAGTGTAAAACACCATACAGCCCGTAATAATACGCGCCGTAATTGGCACAACTAACTGGTATTAGCGGAGGAGGTGCTCTATCTAGTACCTGCCTGACTAGATCATCATCATCATCATCATCTCAGCCATAGGACGTCATGTCTGCTCATAGGCCTCCCCTATTGATTTCCACTAGAGCCAGTTCAAAGCGGCTCGCATCCTGTCCTTAACTGCGATCTTAGTCAGGTCATCTGTCCACCTTGTCGGTGACCATCCCATGCTGCGCTTGTCAGTCCGTGGTCGCCATTCGAGAACCTTTCGACCTGACTATTCACCTTAATAGATACAATGCTCAACTTTGAGAATATTTTAGTCCTTGGGTGGGCTCTGACATTTATTCATTACTAGCTGCGCCCCACGGTTTTACCCGTGTGATGATTAATGATGATTATGATGATGATGATGATGATGAAAAGTAGCCTTCGTGTTAATCCAGGGTTTAAACTATCTCCATACTAAATTTCATCAAAATCGGTGAAGCCCTTTGAGCGCGAAATAAACAATTCAGATCTTATGTGATACCTTTTATGACCATATTGTTACTAATCATTTAATATCCATACGTTAAACCTATAACATGGTATTTCTTCCGAATGTAGTTCACCAGTTTCATTTGTCCGTGGACCATTTTTACATGAAAAAAAAACCTATAAAATTGCTAACAAAACATTCAATACGACAAAAAGCTAAAACTGTTGTAAGATTCCGTAGGTTAGCCGTTCGTATAGAAAAATAATCAAGTATAACATTGAGGGTCTAATGGTCCTATAAGGGTGTTTGTGAACCTTTTATAGGATCAACGTCAAGGGACATCTTCAAAGATTGATCTTTTCAGGTTCTATGATATGGTAAACTTGTAAGCTTATGTTTTGTTTGGGCTTACAGTTCTGAAAGGTATTATCCATATGTTTGGCGGGTGTCCAAAGTTTCAATCAAAAGGCTAATATTCTTATTTTTTAATTCCACTATAATTATATCTACTACACTTACTATATATTAAACTAAAATTTAAATTTTGTATATTGTATATAACTGTGCGATTCCTTCAATCGTTGGTGCCACACATCTGCATAATGTGAAACGAGCTTCCTCGCTCGGTTTCGGCCTCATTCCGAATCGGGAGTATTTTCAACATCTCAAGCTGGTCTCCGATGCAACTGCCCACGGGTACCAGAAATAACTGTCAGTTATTCGACTTGCTTGAGATTTTTTTATCTTTTTACTAACTGCAATTACAATTTTGCTAATAATACTAATGCACAAAGAAAACGTGGGTTCGCAGCCCGCGCACCACCTAAATACTTGTGTAATATATAAATTTCTCCTGTCACAGTGTTTGTAACCAAACTCCTCCGAAAAAGCTTGAACGATTTTGATGATTATTTTTGTATATTTAGTAGGTCTGAGAGTAGGTCGTAAGGTGTTTTTCATCCCCCTACCCCCATGCCATATTTTTAAGCTGTATTTTGTACGCATAATTCATATCCAAATAATTTAAACGTTGTCTTCTCCCTTTGACATTTCGATAAATTAAATATCAGGACAACGTTAGCCGGAACGGCTAGTAACTGTATAAAGTAGCCTTTATGTTATTACAGCATAAGTTCCAAATTTCATGCAAATCTGTTCAGCTGTTTCAGCTTGAAAGAGTAAGAAACATACAAACTTTCACGTTTATAATATTAGTGGGATTGTGTTAACGGATAACTTGCGTTGACACAATATGATCTTTGATATGTTTGAAGCGCTAGCTACATATCTCAGCGGTGGGAGTGTCGGCTGTGAAATGGACGGATGCTGGTTCGATCCCCACCAACAAGATGTAGGGAACACCGTTATCAAATTTCCAGCATGATGGTAGGGTATACTTTCGAGTACCCTGGCTAGCTACATCACACAATACACAGCTATAGCACATCAAGTTTGAAAAACTGTCACCAAACAGATAGTGTGATCAGGCAGCAGACCTTAAGAGTCAGTAAGCATTCTAGGTCTAGCGTGCATGTCATGTACATCTTCACTGACCACCAAGTGACATAGTGGTCAAAACGCCAGACCTATACAGTATAAAAGAAAACCTCTACAACTTACGTTCGTATTTTATGACAGTTTGAAAAAACCAAATACGGCGAAATATATCTCTATAGCTCCAATTGTAAATGTAAACTGATATTTTTCAGACAGAGTATGGTCCGCCTAAGCTGCCCGCGGCTAAGATATCCGACGTGCTATCAGGCCAAGGCTACGGCCAAACCTTCTCCACTGCCATCGAGAATCATTTATATTCACCTCTGCGGGTTTATCAGCCGAAAGTAAGTAGTGAACATTTGCTACTGGCATGTTTTTCTACTGCCTAACCCCCTATTTATATATTTTTTTCATTTTTTATTGTCTGTCCCAAAATAGAATTTACCGACCTAAAGTGGAGTTCACCTATAATGCACGATAGTTATTTAAGATGGGTTTAGGAAGTATCCTAGGACCATGCTGTAACATCATGTACATTATGGTCCTTGGGCTGTCATCTCTTTAAAGTGTTTTATAGAAATAATAGGCATAATCAGATGAAGAGCTTTTAATAAATTTTAAATTAATCAAAAATATAGTTTGCAGCGTTTTGAATGTATCGCTCCTACTAGACTGCAAGCTCGTCGCTGCCAGCGAATCAGTCGTAATTTTAATTCGTATTTATATACAAAACAATACATATATAATGCAAACATACAACATCTAAGCAATTGTGACTGCTGCTTGCTGCTTGACTGCCTCTTAAGAACAGCTGCAGTAAGATATTATGTATTTATTGACAGGTTGACAATCTTGAAGGTAGGGTCTACCTAAGTGGAACCAAAAAAGTGCCCTTCCACCGTGCAACACTAATCAACGTTGTTACTCCAGTGCTTAGGTATTAATCGCTTATTATAGGTTCGAATTATATAGAGATTAAGTGAAATTATCCGACAGAGATGGAGTCGTAGTCTGGTAGGTACTACATTTAAATCTCAGCAGCTTATATTGGTGACGGTTTTTAAATAGAATTAACTAGCGGCTTGAGCTTTTTGTGAAGACAACATCGTTCATCCTCAGAAGGCGCCGCTGCCCCCCTTCTGGTACGTGATCCCTTAGCCGACTCTTACGGCACTCGCGGGAAGAGATGGGGGAGTACTATTCTAGGCTGGCACCACCGCGGTACATAGGACTGGCTGAACATAGGACTACCTCATAGATCTCCACAAGGACCACTTGAAAGTGGCATGCATCCAGCCCCTTCTGACGATCTTGTTCAGGTCGTCTGTTCACGTTATCGGTGGACGTCCTATGTTGCGCTTGCTTATCCTTGGTCTCCATTCGAGAAGCTTCCGACCCTATTGTCTGGGTTGGAAGCTTCTCGAATGGAGACCAAGGACAAGCAAGCGCAACATAGGACGTCCACCGATAATGCGTATACCAATTGTTGTAATGCTGCCAATAATAAATAAACTTTTAATAATTTCATATATTTCATTCGGAAAGCAAACATTAATACTTATCTAAGTAACATTACAAATTATGTATACGACTAAAAATTAATGAAATGCTCTTATAAGTCTTTTTTTCCACAGCTGGGCTCACCGACGATGTTTGAAGTGTCACAGCCTGTGCAATCCCAACTGGCGTACTCTGAACTTAAGATATACCGAGAACCTCAAAGTATTCAGAGCGTGAACGAACATCTGCAGAGTTTAAAACAAAACACTCAACAATCTCAACAGTCAAGTCAACTTCAGCAAGCTCAAGTACAGCAAAATAATTTTCCTGCGCTTTCTGAGCTCCAGCCTCCTAGAATACCTCAACCAAATTTCTCACAGCAGTTTCTGCCCCGTTTAGACTCACCCAATCTTCCTCCACGTCCAGATTCAGAACCGCCGATATACCAACAGGTCTTCACATCACAGTCCGGGGCTATTCCTCAAGACATTTATGAACAAATAAACCAGTTGGGTAACCAAATATTGGAAGAAAATGTTCAATTATCGCCAAACTCTGGAAATGAGCGCGAAGAAAACAAAAATTCCGGTGATGGTAATGAAGAAAAGCTCAAGTTAGGTGTACAATATGCAAGTCGGTCACAGATCGAAGACCAAAAATCTGCCGGTCAGGAAAATAATTCAGAACAACAGTATCCGGAACAGCAGGTACTTATATACTTATTTAAACATTTCCTAGCGATTAGGAAAACTAAACACATTATGACGTTTTTAATGAGATTAAGTTTGCCGCTATTTATTGATAGGAAATACAACTTACAATACATAAGTATTGCTAAAAAGCTAATATAATATTTTATAAAATGCATTTATCAATTGGCAGTTTAAGTTCATATCCATTTACTTAGTGGCCTAAAGGATAGATAGTCATTTTAATGTGGAACCTAAAATGCAAAAGACAAACGTATCTATATCAGCAGAGTTCATCAGCTGATATAGGGATTATTTTCATTAATTGACATTCACTATTTTAACACTAAAATTTAAAGTAAAATAATTAGGCTAGTTTAGTTAAGAACGTTTTAGATTAGCGAAGACGAATAATTATACTCTTCCTAGAGAATTGCGTTCGTCGTTTTCACAACAAAATTACACCAACACCATAACACAAAGAGAGAATATTATTTCGCAGACAAAGATGATTGCTAAACACTCCTGCCAAGTGACCACCAACTTTCTTCTCTGTATATCTTTCTTCTCTAAATACATATATGTATTAACGAACGCGACGTTAGATGCATTTTGTTATTGATTACGAGTATATGTTACTTATTATATTATTTGCATGGTGGTAGGATATTTTCGACTGCCTGGCTAGCCAGGCAGCTACCACCCTCAAGTTTGAAAAACTGTCACCAAACACATAGTCTGTTCAGGCAGCAGTCCTTGAGAGCCAGAGAGCATTCTAGGTCTAGCGTGATAACATCTTCAACTTCGTCGTCACTGATTATCAAACGCTAGATCTATACAGTATAAAAAAGAAATTGACGTTCCTAAGTGCGTTATTGATGCCTAATGCCTAATGGAAATCCCCCTAGCCGAGGAAGAGATCCAAAACACTTCCACGTACCTCGTGGACTCCTCGATTACAAGTTAAGGTAACTCATCCATGGACCGGGCCAGTCGATTCATGCAGCGAGTGAGAAATCAGGAAGACCCCCGAACATAAAAAAAACTGACCATATGCTAGTGTCTAAAGAAAACTTGATTTGCTGTTCGATCCCAGATTTCAGTTGCCTCCAACACTTCGTTGCCGCCGCGAGGTTATGTTGCCTTTTATTTTTATTGGGAATAGGCAATAATAGGCAGTCGTTTGACTACTGTCTCACTTGATGTTAAGTGATGATGTAGTCTACGATGGAGCACGCCTGCCTAAAAGACCTATTCACTCATGACTTGAAGATACCCAGGTTGTATTTTCGCGGAATACAGATTTAGGCAATGAGTTCCATTCGTTAGCTGTACGAACTATGTATGTGGAAGCAAAACGCTTTGTGCGACAAGTTGGAACGTCCATCATGTATGGATGTCGCATTGCCGTCCGTCTGGCCATCTTAAGATGGAATATTTGTCGCGAAGGCACCCTTCAAGGCAAACATACAATTTTAGTTACAAAAGGACTTCGATAAGGTCTATTTTTATTTAATATTTCATAAAAAATATAAAAATATCACATTTTTGAGCGTTTTTTCATAGAAGATTATCCCCTTATTTTGAAATTGGGGCTGTGCTTCACACACACACACCCACACACATACATACACTTTCGCGTTGTCCACAATCTATCCAATCTATTATAGCTCCCGGAGCTTCAACAAGGAGCGTGCCTTCCAACGACGCATGCGCTCCCTCTCCTTTTTTCAACACACAGACACGGGATTCCAATCCTTGCTATTTTATTGCCACTGCACGCCACTTTGCCCATCGTGCTTCACCTAGTATAGGTTAACTGTCAAATCCACGCGCCGTACTGCACGACCGTTTTTATTCCAAACAATGCTTTAATTGAATTAGTAAAGGCCACCGCATGCTTGACGGGTTTTTATACAGACGGGACGGGACGGAAGTTTTCGACATATTGTTGCATACAAAATGTTTATGAAAGAGCATTGTCACGGAGTCAAGGACGGGACCGGAACGTGCCACTCACGGGGCGGGAAAAATGTCGTCGGCGACGATGTTTAACACGTTCCGCCCCGCGCGTGCCTTTCCCTGTCCATGTTTCCGCTACGTATGCACAGTCACTACGTTCGTACCGTAAAGAGAAGTAGGCTTAGTGATGCTCTTTTCTTGTTCATAAGCCTAGCACGTTAGATCCGAGTCACTGTCACGGTTCGTATGCATTTACACTACTTCCCGTTTTGTCAAGTCTCCGTCACGTTCACGTCCCGTCCGATTATCTCGTTGCGTATGCAGTGATCTTATCTTTCATTTTGACTATGACGTGAAAGCGCTTATTCACTCACTTACCTTCATATTGAATTATTTTAATTATCAATGTTAGACACTATGACAATTTAAGGAGAACCCAACGTCGAGCTAATGTTCATTGTTTTGCTGTTTCAGAACGTAAACTCACAAGCTGTAAGCTACGCAAGCTTCTCTCAAAGTTTTCCAATAACATCTGAAAGTAGAGACCAAGGAGAGGTGGCCGAAACATTATTATCACAGCAGCCACAACAGCTGCCGCAGCAGCAGGAGCAAGAAGAACAGCAGCAGCAGAAGCAGCAGCTGCAAGAGAAACAACAACAGCTACAAGGCCAGCAACTGCAAGGGCAACTTCAGCAAGGGGAGTTTCAGCAAGATCAATTTCAGCAAGAGCAGATTCAACAAGAGCAGCGTCAGCAAGGGCAGCTCCAGCAAGGACAGCAGCAGCTAGTTCAGCAGCCACAGCTGCGAGCACAGCAGCAACAGCAAGGGCCGCTTCAGCAAGAGCAGCTTCAGCAAGAACAGCTTCAGCACGAGCAGCATCAGCAGGGGCCGCTTCAGCAAGGGCAGTTTCATCAAGGGCAGGTTCAGCAAGGGCAGCTTCAAGAAGTACAGCAACAGCAAAGTCAACAGCAGCAGCAATTACAGCAGCAGCTAGTGCAGCAGCAGCAAGGAGAGCAGCAGGAGCAGGGGGAGAATCAGGACCAGCAAGAAGAGCAACGTCGACAACTGCAGCAGAATCAGCAACAACAAGAGCAACAGCTCCAGCAAAATCAACGTCGAATACAGCAACAGCTGGAAGAGCAGCGATCAAAGCAGCAGCAGCAGCAGCAGCAACAGCAGATACGGCAGCAACAGCAGGAGAAGCAGCGGGAGCAGCTCGAGCAGCAGCGGCAGCAGCAGGAGAAGCAGCGGCAGCAGCAGGAGCAACAGCGGCAGCAGCAGGAGCAACAGCGGCAGCAGCAACAGAGAGAGAGGCAGCAAAGGGAGCGTCAGCGACTACAAAGGCAACAGGAGCAACAGTTACAGCAACAACAGGAGCAACAGCGACAGCAACAACATGAACAGCAGCAGCAGGAACAGCAGCGGCAGCAACAACAGGGTCGGCTACAGCAGGAACAGCAGCAACAAGTACTGCAGTCATCACAGCTATTTCAACCTGAACAAACACCACCAAATCAGTCTTTATTTTATCAAGTGGGTACAACCCCCTCCCCTATAACCACTTTGTTCACTGTGGCGAACCAAACTCCGAAACGTATTGGAGTTGTGAACATAAGAAACGAGCTCACAACACCACAATCAATATATGAAAACACGCTTGAGTCTGAAACTACTACTACTTCCTCAGCTTTTGACAATTTACAATCCTCTACTTCACAGCAGTCAACGACGAGATTTTACACTCCTCAACAACCAGCGCGTCCCACTTTAATGCCATTAACAAATCAGACTCCAAGAACAATTTCTTCGTTGTTGACTACATTATCACAAAGGGATTTTGCTTCAAGGCCTACTTCTCCACCATTGTCTTCACTTCCTCCTCGTCAACCGACTACTGTACAGGCCTTCTCTTCTTTCCCACCCTCGACTCTAGTACCGTTTCCTATAACTCCACAGTCTCTTCCTACGCTCCCACCACGACCTATTATACAAACTCAACCTACCTTACCACCTCCTGCCCTACAACTTCAACGTATCCCGCCTTCTTTGGTCCCGTTGCCTATTCTACAGCCTCAACCACTTCAAACACAAACTTTACCTCCTCTGCAACCGTTACCACTCTTAACAACTTTACAACCATTCCTTGTAACACAGCCTCAACCTCTGCCAACTTTGTCACAGCCTGTGTTGTCACTGTCTGAGCCTCAACTACAAGAAAAGTTTCAGGAACAGTTGCGCCTGCAACCTCAAGTCCAAGTATTTCAACAACCTCACATTCAACAGCAACTTCAATCAATTCAACAACAGTTACAGAAACTACAACAACAACCTCAATTGGTTCAGCAACATCCACAACCAGTTCAGATAATTCAACAACAAACTCCGTTCCCACAGCCGATTCAGTTGGTTCAACAACAACCAACATTACAGCCGCTTCCTCAACAGCAACCTGAACTTACCCAACTAATTCAACCTCAACCGCAACAGGTAAAACAACCCCAACTGATTCAACCGCAACCTCAACTGGTTCTACAGCAACCTCAACTGGTACAACAGCATGCACAAGTGATTCAACAGCAGCCCCAGCTGATTCAACAACAGCCCCAGCTGATTGAACAGCAGCCCCAGCTGATTCAACAGCAGCCCCAGCTGATTCAACAGCAGCCCCAGCTGATTGAACAGCAGCCCCAGCTGATTCAGCAGCAACCCCAGCTGATTCAGCAGCAACCCCAGCTGATTCAACAGCAGCCCCAGCTGATTCTACAGCAGCCTGAAATAATTCAACATCAGCCTCAACTGATACAACAAAAACCCTTACTAGTTGAACAAGGAGCCCAATTAGTCCAACAACCTCAGTTAATTCAGACTCAAACCCAATTACAAACAACAGAACTTGGTCAAAAACAACAAAATTTAAATCAACAAACGTTAGATAAAAAACCGAACGATAATCAAAATCAGCAAAACTCACAACAGAATGAAAAATCAGAGAATAAAGAAAATGAAAACTCTCAAGAATCTACTGAAGAAGGAGATTTCTACTCTCAAATTTTACGAAATAACCTATATACCGAAGAGTTATTTATTCAGCCACAGCCGCAGTTGCATCCAATACCAGTAGCATTCCCTTCATTGCATTCTAGGCCTTCTCTTCCTATACATACGGCTTCTTTTCATACACCGCCTTTCCATGCACCTTTATTACATAACTCTCCTTTACATACTTCTCATTTACATGCAGCACCTTTACATACGTCTCCTTTGCATACTTCACATTTGCATGCTACACCTTTACATGGTTCCCCTTTACATAATCCTCATTTACATACTTCTTCTTTACATCCTTCTCCTATACATAGTTCTATTTTACATAGCAATTCTTTACATCCCCACACATCGTTCAAAGCTCATTCATTTCATGGTGCACCATCGTATCCTCCAGTTCAGTACTTTGGAAAGTTGGCCCCTAGTATATTTAAAGGTTGGCGCTAAGGTTCCAATCAGTTCCACTCAATCAAAGTAAAACAAAACTCTTAATCTTGATTTGTTTAATAACCATACATACAAATAAATAATCAATTTCGACACCTCTGCAATTATCTATACGTTATATTACGTTCTAGATCTATTGTTTACCTTGATTAACGATCATCATTCACAGATAATTGTATAATTAACAAAGTGAGGCTAGTTCAAAGGAAATTAATTTAATTATTGATTTTTTACTCACTAGCTGCGCCCCGCTGTGATATATTTACATGTAATTGACGATTTTTGTGTTTTTCCGTCACCCCACGGTATTAGCTATCCATATTCCAAATGCAAATCCGTTCTACCGTTTCAGCGTGAAGGAGAAATAAACATACAAGCGACAAACGACAGACAAACTTTCGCCTTTATAATATTAGTGTAATATTTTTTGCTTCAGCCTAACCTTCATTGTACCTCGTATGATGCATACATATATTGTACATTGTACAATATATGTATATATATTGTATTAAAGATGCGTAAATATATTTGCTGCCCACCTCCTGGTACGTGATCCCTGAGCCGACTCTTACGGCACCCACGGGAAGAGATGGGGGAGTACTATTCTAGGCCGGTACCACCACGGCGCCTTCTGAAGATCGGAAATCATACTGCGCTCGTCAACCCGCCTGCCAAGCGTGGCGAGTATTGGCAAATCCCCTCTATATGGGGGAGGCATACGTCCAGCAGTGGACGCACATGGCTGAGAAAAGAAAGAAAGAAATATATTTGAATCTAGTAACTGAGCAGTTCGCGCACATTCAAAGAAAATTTCAACATAAAAATAAGTTTTTACTACCCTTGACATCAATTCGAAAAAGAGATAGTATACTTCAGGAAATTATATCCCACTCATCGAAATAATAAGTACTAACATAATATTTCGATGATCCCACTTGATATACTTACTCCAGTTTCGAATTAGATTAGACAAAGTATATAAGTTACTGTTTTTCAACAACTTTTTGCAGAACAAATTTTCATGCTTCTCCATAAATAATCGTAAATCGATAATTTTGATTGAGTGAAATTCTAGTGAGAAAATTCGTCAAATTGTTAGTAATATTATTGAATTTATTATAAGAGTCGATTTAGTTGATGGTACAAAAGTTTTGATGATGCCATATTTAGTTATAAGAATGTTTACCAGTTTATGTAAATAAAGTGAGAAAGACTTAACTTTTGTTTCATTACTTGCATTGCATTACTACTCTTTATATAAATAAATGAGGTTTGTCTACATGTCCATCTGTGTATGTTTTACAGCTGAAGATTTGTTTTTTTTTACACATCCTGTGAACCAAATAATATATAAATAATATAGATGAGCTTTTAAGCGATGGAAGCTAGTGATAGTAAAACGTACACAAAACCTTCAAGCAATAGAACAGAATTAGGATCGAACCAGCGACCGTCATATTCACAGCCGATAATCACGCCGTAAATGTCACTTCAGTACAAGTCAAGTGTACCTTAAATAAAGCCTTTTTCTGTGCTACACTATGGTTCTATCTAACACAACAACGAGTAGTCGATGAGTGCGCGTGATTAATCACTCAATTTGCCGTCATAATATCATAATATGGTGATAGCCTAGCGGTGAGAGCATCGGCTGTCCACCAGACAGACATGGGTTCGATTTCTACCAACAGCTTGAGCTATCGATGAAGGTAACACCGTAACAATAAATGCAAAGTTTGGTGGTAGGTACTTTACATGGGTATCTGTCTACTCTCTAAACACACAATGTGTTTAGGCAGCAGTCCTCGAGGGCCGGTAATCATTCTAGGTCTAGCATTATTGCACCTTCTTTTTTTTTCACCCTGTTCAGTGTATTTTACTACTCACGGGATCAATTGCCACTTACCCTCAACAAGGAATTCATCGAGATAGAGGTAACACTTTTCTTTGGAGTGTAATTCAAAAACCACTTGACCGATTTTGATGAAATTGTGAGACCAGAAGGAAAGCACCAGTTTTCAAAAAAAAAGGCATTATCAAAATCGTCAAAGTCGAAAGTACTGAGGTAATAAACATAAAAAACCAGTCTAATTAAGAAATCCTCCGTTTATAAAGTCGGTTAAAGAAATATTATGACTGAAGGCGGGTTCTGAAGCTGTTTCAAAGTTACAAAGATTCAGTTACAAAGAGTACACTGAAATATCGAATAATCGGCTGAAGATCGCAACTGACTTGAGCCGACACGACCGAACAGGACCTGATAAGACGGCATAATATTATGGCATATCGCGCTATCTTATCAAGCACATCGCTATATCAACGCATGTAATGTTTCCATATTGCTCCAATTTACAAAAGCGGGGCGAGCCGTAGCTTCCAACGAGATTACTTTGGCAATGGAATATTTAACAGGACCAATATGGTTATAGCTGAATGGTATGATGTTACATTGTTAGGCGAGGGTAGCTTGCTTAACAATATGGTACCATGAGATTATATTGTAAGCGCCTGATGCTTACGTTCGAGATATTCTCGAACGGTAAGCGTAGCCTTTGTTACTCTTCTGTCTCTCTAGGATATTTTCCTTCAAAATTAACTAGGTAGGTACTTAGCAAATGTTAACACATTGCACAATCACTAAAATCGAATATATATTCGATATTATTATTATTCCTTAAACGGTCCATTTATATTTTTAAAATTATAACAAATTTATTTTAGGTATTTAATTATTTTACAGCTTAATGCTTTACTATATTATGCTAAATAGAGAATTCGAAGTCTTTTCAGATTATTTATTAAAAAGGCTACTAAAAAGGTGTCTAACTAAATTAAAAAATACCACTTATGAGTTCATGAAGGTTAATTCTAATTAAACAAAATTTGATTTCATTTGCAAATATATTAGGGGGAAAATCTTTTCGATCGACAGATTTTTCATTTTGCATAAATATTCGCTAAAACGACAAATGCGCATGAACTGTGAGCATTCTAAATCTAGCGTGATAACATCTTCAACCACATCGTCACTGACCATTAAGGTAGATAGTGGTCAAACGCTAGATCTATAAAGTATTAAAAAAACTGTCTTACAACAGAAGAAATGAAATTATTAAGCCTAAAAATGTGATTAGTATTTTATTTGCGTTTGTAGGTTATTTGTAAAAGTACATATTTGTTATATTTTAAATCGACACGCATCAGGCTTTATCCTGCCCCCTCTGCCTGGAAACACCCGCGAGCCTCTGTATTTTTTTTAATTTATTCGTTTATTTCAGATGAAAATCGATATAAGTAATAATACACAATATTAAAATGAATGAATGGCATAGACCTGTCTATGATGAAGAAGTGTAGACAACCTGCAGCTTGTCTACACTTCTACATTTATCATATTATAGAGAGAAAAGGTTTGATTTGATTGTACCTGTTTGATAAGACGCACTCAAAAACTACTAATCTGATTTTTAAAAATATGTCTCCAATGGATAGCTACATTAATACCGGAGTATGTAATATGAGTAGTATTTTAGTTAAAAAAAAATTAAAACCAAACAATAAACATTATGCCGTGGTGGTACCGGCTTAGAATAGTATCTACTCCCCTATCTACCCGTGGGTGCCGTAAGAGTCGGCTAAGAGATCACGTACCAGAAAGTGGGCAGCAGCATCTTCTGAGAATCGGAAATCATACTGCGCTCGCCAACCCGCCTGCCTAGCGTGGCGAGAATTGGCAAATCCTCCCTATATGGGGAGACATATTATTATGTCCAGCGGTGGATGTCCAATTGCTGAGAAGAAGAATAAACATTAATGTTACACATAGGGCCCAAAATTTGTATTGGCTTCTCTCCGCAACCGTGATAGAAGTTTTCGTATAAACCTTCATTTATAAAATGAGTCTGACTTTTGATGAGTTTTTTTTTTTTAAAGTCTCTTAATCCGCTTACTTTAAATATCAATTTAAAGCCATAATAGACCACTCGATGCGACAGCCATGATAGCCTCTCCTCGAGGCTTCAAAGTTATAAAAGAAATCCAATCCGTTAAAAAAATTCAGACATTTGATTCTTTGAGATCCGAGCCGATTAGGGCTTCATTCGTAATACTAAGCTATAAATAAGTCAATGCCAAGAAACCCTTTTCAAACGGTTGTCATTTGATAGCCTCGAAGTCTAAAAAGGTATGGTACGTTTTACCAATAGCAAGGTTCGAAAAGGGCGGAAAGAGAAAATATATAAGTATAAGTATAAAACCTCTCGATCATAAATGGAATCGTATAATTATTTTTCTAACTTAACAGTGATCTAACGTTCAAATATTTCACGGGAAAAAAAATATACCGAAAAATGAAACCGACTTCAACACTCAAAATAACTTGTTGAAGTGTGAAATAACTTGTTGAATTCGGTATCATGATAGTTCAAAAGTAACTATTTTCAAAATATTCTGCGCATGGTACCGAGTTCGACAAGTTATTTCAAACTCTTAAATGTTGAAGTAGGTTCCATTTTGTGCTACAAAAATGTTAATCTTTTCAGTGACCATGTTCACGCTACTCACGGAATCTATTGTCATTGTGTCGGTTCCATTTTGTGCTACAAAAATGTTACTCTGTTCAGTGACCATGTTCACGCTACTCACGGAATTTATTGTCATTGTGTCGGTTCCATTTTGTGCTACAAAAATGTTACTCTTTTCAGTGACCATGTTCACGCTACTCACGGAATCTATTGTCATTGTGTATAACATTGTGTATGTTCACCGCGTTGTCGCGTGTCACCCTCACTTAGGAAGTCGTTCAAGTAGACGTAACACTTTTCAGTTATTGGAATGTAACTAAAAAACTGTTTGATCGATTTTGATGAAATGTAAATGGGACTACACGGGAAGCATCAGTTTCCAAATTAAAAAAAATCATCGAAATAGGTTCACCCAGTCGAAAGTATTGAGGTAATGAACATAAAAATAAATATAAAGGCCGAGGTTCTCAATTCGACCCGTATGTTTTTTTTTCACTCTCACTTCCGGACACTACCATATCTTGTGTCGCGATGGTATTATATTAATCATTTATTTCTGAACCTGGTCATACATACTGTGCATTACATAGGTTACAATAAAATATATATTATATTAGTATTATATTATGGTGCCGTGGTGGTACCGGCCCCCATCTCTTCCCGTGGGTGCCGTAAGAGTCGGTTATGGGATCACGTACCAGGAGGTGGGCAGCAGCGCCGTCTGAAGATAGGAAACCATACTGCGCTCGCCAACCCGCCTGCCAAGCGTGGCGAGTATTGGTAAATCCCCCCTATATGGGGAGGCATATTATGTCCAGCAGTAAAACGAAAGTAAATAATGAAAGTACAACTAAAAAAACTTGAGAGGTGTCAAGGGACACCCAGGTGGAACGTAGTTCCTATCGAAAAAAAGCAAAAATTTGTACATATACATACACACAGCGATGCGGCGGCGTTGCCGTTCCGCTCTGACTGGGCTAGGGCTTTTGCCGCACCGACGCGATGCAGTGACGGATGCCACTTGACGTTGTCCTTCCGTCAAAGTGTCGTTACAACTTTTGGTCCCAATTTTTTCCGTCTAGCCCACTTTCGCTACGCGCGATAAGGAATACTACGTTCAAAAAACGAAATAATTATAAATTGTCATCTTAAACTAGGTTTGAGTGTCCAGAGTGCCCAACATGCAGTCTGGTCCAATGCGGCATTATTGGGCAATCCATGTCCATCCTCTAGACTATCAGCTGCAGGTAGGTAGCTGCTGGAACTACTCCGCAGGCGACGCATTAGGGATGCGACCCGTTTGCGCACGATCGCTGCGCCGCCGAGGAACCATCCATATATAAGCGGCCGCAATTGTCCCGTATTGACACACACGATCACATTCCACAAACATTCAAAACCCGAGAACAAACGGATTCAAACCCAGGGCCACGGTTATGAAGGTCACTGATTACTGAGCAGCAACGACCGTCAAATTATGTTTGTTTTTTTTTGTATTAATGACAATATCTTATGCAATATCAAACATCATTTTTAAATGGCAGTAGGCCTCTGCATACTTCCGAAATCAAGCCGATATGTTGGCCGATGAGCCTAAAAGTTCCATGATGTGAATTTCATTGAATTGTAGTGAACCCCAACTCATACTGTCAAGACTAGGAGACCAAACTCAAAGTCTTTGGTCTTCAAACTCATTTTTTTTTATACGGTATACCTACTTATGCCAGCGAACAAGCGATTTACACTTCAAGAGAAGTGTAAATTGATGACCTTGTTCGATTTTCTGGTTTAATCAACCATAATTATATTGAATGCCAGCTGATGCCGATACGACAACTTGCGTCGTATATAGTTGTATGTGATTTTTTTTTCTAATGGGCCAATGCTTTTTGTCTCTACCAGCATTTACAGCTTACCCGGAAGCGGGGGGGGGAGCACAGACAGATTTGATCTCGGCTTGAGCTGTCGCCAAGACAGGGAGATATCGGATCGAGGGGGTGGTATTTTTGGCTTTAATTTAAGGTGTAGGCAGCACGAACGAGCAGGCGTCTCACCTCGTTGTGACTGATTACATTTGCCTACAGGCACAATAATTTATAGACATCCGCAACACCAAGGAGGATGCATTTCTGGCCTTTAAGACGGGAATATTTTCTTTTCTTGAAGGTTTTCAATTCTTATCAATTTATATATACTTCAGACAACAGCTTTTTGCAAAGTGACAATGGAAGACCAAAATTTCAGCAGGAAACGCGTGGCTGTAGACTTTTAGACATCAATATAAAAATAATGTAAAAGCCCTCCTCTTCCTCGAGCTGCTCTTTTCTCCAATCCCATTCTTTAAATATCCGAAACAGGTGCTATATGTTACCTACACGAATCGGATTGACTAACACATAAACAGTAATCTGGGTGCAATAAAGCGTTAGAGCGCAGCTGTATAGAGGTTTACGAGCCATCAAACTGGCGCTCTGCTACCATCCCTGTCATATACCGTGTCTGGGAAATAGCTGAATTTGAGGCGCATTACTTTAAATGATAAAAAAGAGGAGGTTCGTTAAAAAACCTTTTTGATGTTACAGAACCATCTTACAACTTTTACTTTCAACTTTATGTATGTAAAATATCAAACTTTATATTTACGCTTATAAACGTTAATTGGAGTAATGCTGAGGTAATGACCATTGACTGGATCTCAAGAACTACTGCCTGAACACACCGTGTGTATGGTAACAGTGTTCATAACTTAAGGGTAGTAGCTACCCAGGCGAGTACCTACTGAAAAGTACCCTCACACCACGCAGATCTAGCTATTGATGAGGATAGAACCAGGTTCTGTCAGGTTGCCAGCCGACAAATGTATTTATTAGAACAAGCTGCGCCTCGTGGTTCTACCTACGTAGACTACACTTTTCCCGTTTCTTCACTTATCCTACGAGAACTGTACATATTTCGAGATAAAAAGTAACCTTTGTGCTATTCTTTATAATATAGAGATACAATTATACAGAGATAGCTTATGGTTTGCCATAACCTATCTCTGTGATATATTTCATCTAGATCTGCCTTTCTATCTGATCTGGAGTGTTAAAGTGAGAAACATCCATAAATACCATAGTTCGCATATATTTAATTTGAAGACTACTTATTGTCATTAATTATAATTAAATTTTATATTTAATTTCCGCGATATTGCCTCTATCGGGGACGAGGCTTTTTGAGATTTATGATAAAACATTAATATGTAGTAATTGCCGTTAATAAACGTTCTTGATTCCAAAATTGAATAATTATTAATTATTAAGAATAATTTATTCTCCCAAAAGACATCACACTATAATATTACAAAGGCGAATGTTTATCTGTCGTTTGTCGTTTGTATATTTGTTACTCCTTCACGCTGAAACGGCTGAGCGGATTTGCATGAAATTTGCAATTAAGCTTTGGAGTAACGTTTTATTACAAAAATATTGAATGTTCCCGTAAGATGGCGAAAAGATATAAAATCGTCAGTACCATGTACAATTTCCCTGCGGGGCGCAGTTGGTGCGTAAGCTTAGACTACGTTTTCCCCTCAGAGGTGAAAATTTGTCGAGCAATACCAATTAATTAAAAACTACCAGTTAATTAACTATTTAATTTATTTTATTTATTTAATGTTTATGTAGGTACATAAACATTAAATAAATTAAATAAATTAAATAAAATTAACAAGAATAAAATTTGGTGTTCATTATTTCCTAACTATACAGGCAACCATAAGTATACGAAAAAAATTTCACCACGTTTTCTGTTCTAAAGTCTTAAAACGGTTCAACGCGAGATAATTTTAGTTAATCTTTAAAAATTGGTTGTTATTGTTAGTTGTGCTAATAAATGATTTCACTAACTTTCTTCTATATAATTATCTCTATATCTATGGTATAATAAAGTTGTAAAGGCTAATAAGTCTGTGTCGCTTTTCCCTTGTAGTTCCCTAGTGGTAGTCGACTGTAGCACTTTCCCTTTTCCATAATTAAATAGTGAAGGAAATTCATGATAGAAGTGTTGGGGTCGATAGTAGATTAAGCGCTACCTTGCGGAATTCGAGGCAAGCAGAATGGCTGTAACCAAGAATAGATCTCAACAATCCTCATGGACAGTTATGCGAACTGGGTGCTGTTGCTGCTACTACTCGGCAGAGGGCAGTACGCGCCGAGGGATTTCTCGATATGAAAAAAAGTTGGAGAATGTCGACCGACACTGGAAACCGAGGCTCTCCGTATAGAACCTTCCGCGATACTAAATTGAATAGCTGATGCTCTTGACGTGAAATTCCCCTCGCCTGCAGTGAGCATATAACCCGCCCCGGAAGGGTATCGGTCTTTCTTTTCTTCTTTGCTGCGCCGTCACTGGAAGACTACGTCTACGTACCGATATATACTTACGTAACGGTCTACTCTTTACTACCCGGTAACTACTATTGCCCGTCATCATTTCCCCGCTCAGGGGTTCTTGGGAGTGGCAAACACGTTCTTTGGAGTGGCGAACACGTTCTTGGAGTAGTGAAAACTTCTTTGAGTTGGAGAAAACTTCATTCGTATGGAGTGTCTGGACCACCTTTATGCACCGGGAAGGAGCTCCAGCTCCTATCTAACCCCCCTTACCAGGAGCGCCTACCCTCACGCCTAGCCTGCAAGCGCGCGACCTCGGGCTGAATAGCTAAGTCCCCCGCTGATCGACAGCAATGAAGATAAACGACGCAAGGAAACAGAATGTCGTGTAACCTTGACGCTTTGACGCCTTGAACGTCTTTGTTTTGATGTCAGACCTGTTGTATTCATGTACAAGATATTATTTATAAGCTCTTTCTAAGCTCTATATCTACTTTTCTTTTATGATAGCGACTCCAGAAATTTCTGATTTCAAACTCGGATACAAAGACGGTAATGGACGTAGACAGAACAGCCTACGTCACATATATCCAATTCCCTTTACATAAAGTTCTATTTAAACAAGAGACAGAAAAGAGACGGGAGGTCAAACGAAACCGCAGAAAAGGTCGTCCACAAATTTGCATGTGAAAAATTTACATACGGAACCATTCCGGCCTCGGCGTAATCCAGGGTTCCTCGATTATTCCAATAAAGCAAGCCTTTATCCCGTTTTGTTACAATACTTACCATAACAGAAGTGAATCTATGTACATCCGCTCTCGCGTCGGTAAAGTCCGGCCGCGACCCGTCACTGAAAGGCAAAGTACATGAAGTTAAACACATCCTAATCCTAAATCTAACCCCAACCCTAATATTGAGTTTCTGTGACTGTCATCGATAGATCAGCGCTGGTAGATTACCAGCATTTGCTGAGATGGGTCATTTTTATGACTTGGGTAGTATTTATTACATCAACGTTTTTTTGATAACTTTTTAGCGGCGTTGTGCACTTTTTATGGGGAAAAAATGTTAAGCTCACGTCAGATCGTCAGGACGTCAGGACGTGAAATCATCGAATTCGTAACACAGAGGGAGAGTAGACCGCCGCGCCGTTAAAATTGAAACTTAAATGTGTTACAAATAAGGAACATTATCGATTGTTGGTAGTTTCATTTGATCAAAAAGCCGGTATTATTAAGTGGAAAGATTTCATTGTTTCAAAAAAATGTTAATTCTATGTGTAGGTACATAAAATCAATAAACGTAAATTCCTATTGCCATGTTTGTATACGATAGCGCATTAAATGAATGTTGCATTTTACCACATAAACATAAATGATAGTACTTTTATACTTGTAAATAAGGCAATTCTTGCGAAGTTATTCCCTAACCATACCAACCAAAATATAAAAAATGCACAACATTAATGTTCAAGTTTTCACTTCTACAGGCACTCCCGGAGTGCAATCGGTTTTTTGATGTTCTCTTATGTATATCAATTGTATTAATTATTTAGTTAGGTTTATCTTATGTCACACATTGTTGTAAATAAATATATTTATTTACACGTATATGACGGTCCGGTGGCGCAGTGGTTTGTGTCTTCGACATGAATTCTGTGGCTCCGGGACCCTGGGTTCGAATCCCGGCAGGGGCAAACATTTGTGCGATGAGTGTAGATGTTTGTCCCGGGTCTTGGATGTTTGTGTGCTGTGATTGTGTGTGTCCATGCCTCCCGCGATACAGGGAATCCTAGTGCGGGGGTCTGAGTGTGATGGAAAAAAAAAAAGTTCTCCTTTTAATATCCTAGTTATCAAAGACTCGAGTTATATTTCCTGGAAATGTTTCAGTCTCCGACCGTTTTCGAACTGGGTGTTATTTGTAAGTCTATTAATTTCATGTTGAGATTCAGTCCAGTGCGAGGCCGACCCGACGCCAATAAGACATCGTCAAAAATTCGTCGTCTGCTAAGCTCATAACGAACCTTGAATAACCTTGAAGAAGGTTTACATGTTGAATATGGTATTTAATGAATCTAGTGTTGAATCGAAATTGATACAAAATGGACGAATTAAAAATATTAGACTATCAAAGCTGTCAAAAGCGACCATTGTGAGCGGAGCATATTGCCATATTGAATAGTAGGCCCCTGATTTACAGTTCTTCATCTGGGCGTTATGATCGTGACAGGTGACTACAGCGAGCCTCAGCACGTCTCGGGAATGACACGACTAGTCGTGTTCCCGCAATAGTGACAGGCATGGTGTGTCAACAGCCCTATTTCCATCGAAATAACAGTGCCACTTACAGTGACAGTGCAGATGGTATGAATTTGAATGATGCAGCGCGACCACGATCTTATGATCGTAGCTTTACCAAATGAAGAACTTCGACTCAAGCATCTTCGATCACATCGTCACTGGCCATCAAGTGAGATAGTGATCAAACGCTAGATCTATACAGTATAAAAAACTGCAAATCAGTTCGTAACTGGTCAGAGAGATAAAAGTTTCCAGCAAATATCACGTGAGTCCTAGCCCGTTCTTCGATGACTTGATGGACGAAGCTTACGTCACGATAATTTTCGTTCCATAATATCCTAATTCTTATCATACGATAATTTTGGATGCGAAAATTGAATGAATTGGATGGTTGAATTTTTGTTACTAAATGAAGACAAAGGTTGAAATGTGTTGGCGTTTTCATACATCTGGGTCTCCTTTAAATTTTTCTTTATTACATTTTGTGTGTAATATAATTATCCTTTCTCGTCATCTCGTCTTTACCTACTTTTTTAAAACTTTAGAACAACCAAAGCTACTGATTATTCCTGTCACTGTAATTTTGAGGTCACATCCCGCCCGGTCCCTGATTACGCGGAAGGATACAGAAAATATTCATCTATCCGGCACATAAGGGATGAAAGAGGCTTCGTATTAAAAATTGAGATGATTTTATTGCGAGGTTTGGGATCTTCGGCTCTGAGATTTGTGTAATCTGTCGATCAGTCAGCACGAAGTAGGTATGCGATTTTTATAGATGTTTTCGACGTGAAACGTGAATATGTCGGGTAAAACATTTTTTTCGTTTTGAAACATGAAAGCAACTGAGTGCGCGCACCACTAAGCGTTTCCGGACAGATATTGCCTACAAAAGGTATATTACTTTTACATACATAATAATATAAATACAAACAGTTTTGAACCGCTTGGGGTAAAGACATTAGGCCCGTGGGGACCAGGAGCTCATCGGATTTTCCAAAACTTATCAGAGCGGACGCATGAATAAAATGTTGGCACATATTTGGCTCAACAGATCAGCATTACAATTCAACGTGGCAATGCTGCTAGCATTCTGGGCACGCTGCCTACTGGTAGCGGGTTAGAGTGCATTAGAGTTATTTATAGGCTGCCAATAGCTAGTAGATTGCTCAAATGTCATAGTAATATATACATCGACATGACTTCTGTGTCACTGCGACCCTGGGTTCGAATCCCGGCAGGGGCAAACATTTGTGCGATGAGTGTAGATGTTTGTCCCGGGTCTTGGATGTTTGTGTGTTGTGATTGTGTGTGTCCATGCCTCCCGCGATACAGGGAATCCTAGTGCCCCCCGCACTAGGATTCCCTGTGTCGCGGGAGGCATCTGAGTGTGATTAAAAAAAAAATAGCTGCTATATTATAATAGTTATTAATATTTTATTTGATGAATATGATGATGGCGATGAATTATGTGCCAATATTTTAATCACGCGTTGAATCGATGAAACGCTCTGATAAGTGGAAAATTTGATGAGGTAAAAAAGATGATACAGAACTTACGACGTATTTAATCGCTTGCATTAAATTTTTGTTGAAAACAAGGTATCAAAGGTTTGTATCCATAGTCGTGGTCTTGGGTAAACCTTTATACATACAAGTTTTTTCTAACTTGTCTCTTTTGATACTATCAGATGCACTAAATATAAATAAATATACTTCACTGTTCCTGTGAGCTGAAATGTTTTGTTTTAGAAGACTACTTGCAACAGCAATGTTCAGTGTTCAGCTCATTTCCACTGTTTCATTCGGAGCCCGGCACGCTCCAGGTGGGCGAAGCGAACGCCACGAGCATTTCCGTTTGACATGACCATCGAAGAGCCTTTTCATTCCGATTTGGGATACGAGCTCTATTCTGCACATCCAATGGTATTCCGTGGGATACTTTTCCACAAGTTTTGTATGAAAATACATTCGTGTACAGTGACAGACAGAGTAGTAGGTATATCCCACTAATCCCACCAATATTATAAATGTGAAAGTTTGGATGGATGGATGTTTGTAACTCACGACGAAACGGCTGGACGGATTTGTATGAAATTTGGTATGTAGATATTTAAGGTCTCGGAATAACACATAGGCTACTTATCATCACCATCAATCATCATCGTGCGAGTAAAACCGCGGGACGCAGCTAGTTAAGTATATAAACATTCAATAATTGCTCGTATAATTAATATTTCAGATAATATAGATAGAGATTAGAGCCTACAGGGTAGAGAGTTTGACGTAAAGAATAGAAAAAATATAAAACTTGTGTGACATTTAGTAGAATTGGATCCAGGTTTTTTCAACTGTTTAAGTATTCAGTGCGAGTGCGGCGTACGTGATTGATGCCGTGAACTGTGGTCGGTGTGGTGAGGCACGGCGCGGCGGCGGCGCGGCACAGAGCGACACGGTGCGGCTAGGTGCGACAAGGTGCGGAAACGATACGGAGCTGGCTATAAATATTTTATTTTGATGGAAGCGCCTAATGCTTTTGTGTTCTCGATATGAATGCAGATGCAGGAACCTTCAGGAGTTACTTCGATTCGCCTTAATGTGGAATGGGCCGATATGTATCAACTTACACATCGGCCCATTTCACATAATAGATAATGGATCTTTACGATCTTTTTGTTCGCAGAGAAATCCAAACGTATACTCTACTACTAATATTTCTTGATCAGTCTGGTATTTAAGATATAATTGCGTAATTGAATATTATACAATTATATAATAACCCAAAAAAAAAAATACCCCAAAATGGAACCGACTTGAATACTCAAAAGTGTGAAATAAGTTGTTGAAGTCGATACCATGATAGTTCAAAAGTAACTATAGTCAAAATATTGTGAGCATGATACCGACTACGAAAAGTTATTTCATACTGTTGAGTGTTGAAGTCGGTTCCAATTTTTCATTCCCAAGATCCATTATTAGGGAAAAAAAATATTATTTTCACCCTTTTTCAGTGAACGTTGCTCACGGGATCAATTGTCATTGTGTATGTTCACCGAAGTCTTCACCCCCAACTAAAATGTCATCGACGTATGCGTATCACTCTCAGTTATTGGAGTGTAACTCTAAAACAGCTTGATCGCATTTAATGTAATTTAAATAGGTCCACACGGAAAACACCAGCTTTCAAATAAAAAAAAGAAAGATCAAAATCGGTTCACCCTGTCGAAAGTTATGAGGTACCAAATATAAAAAATACATACGTGTCAATTGAAAACCTCCTCCTTTTTTGGAAGTCGGTTAAAAAGGCTTTAAATAAAATAAAATTTTATCTTATCTTAATCCTATCTTATTATTTTATACCCATAAAATTTTATATGATTAAGGTACTGAAAGACCAAAAGACAATCGCTCTAGAAGCGTAATCTATAAAATCTATAGTGATACATCTTAATCGACACATACATTTAATTGATGATGAAGCGATGATAGCTCAGCCATGGAAGCGTCGGCTTTCAAACAGACGGACGCTGGTTCGAACCCCTTCAACGGCTTGAGCTTCCAGCGAAGGTAACACCGTAATCAAATTCCCAGCATGGTGGTAGGGTACTTTCTCGTCGTCTTCCTTTCGAGTTAGCTACCACCCTCAAGTTTGAAAAACTGTCACAAAACACATAGTGTGTTCAGGCAGCAGTCCTACAGAGCCAGTAACCATTCTAGATCTAGCGTGATAACATCTTCAACCACATCATCACTGACCACCAATTGAAATTGTTGTCAAACGCTAGATATAAAGTACAGAATAAAAAAAGATTTCCCTCTTTGTCATTTCAATATAACTGTTTTTTTTAATGCATCCTATGGATGTTTGTTCCCATTGTATCCCTTTTTATTTGCTGGACTGATTTAATGAGTACCATAATTAGGAGATAGCTGATGTTATAAATAGGCTACCCTTAATTGAAAAAATAATATGAATAAACTCATCAATCTGAAGGCACGTGAGAACCGTAAGACGCAACTACTATTACAGCATAAGAGAGTGTAAAGGTCCCGAAAGTAACAACCAAAAACTGTCAATGTGTTGGTGACTTATTAGTTGAAAAAGACAATCCCAACATCGTCTGTATACAAAAAAATATGACCTTTAATGGATACAAGAACAAATGAAGTAACTATACAAAATAGTATATACATATACTCTATAATATAAAACAAAGGTAACAATTACGTAACATTGATCTGATTACTACACTACAGTTACATTATCATACGGTCAATTATAGTTTACAATCCAAGGACTTCAAACTCGTCGCTTGATGGCCTTTCCCCGAGACGCGACCGGCATTCTACTGCAGAACGTGTGGGGCTAGAGAAATAGCGGGTAAGTAAGCAAGAGGAATGGAATGATCATATTATTATGTTTAATGTATTTAAAATCTTTATAATAGTACTCACACGGCAACACTAGAACTAGTGTTGCAGTAGTGGTACCGTTCTAGAATAGTACTCTACCATCTCTTCCCGTGGATGCCGTGAGAGTCGGCTAAGGGATCACGTACCAGAAGGTAGGCAGCGGCGCCTTCTGAGGATAGGAAACCATACTGCGCTCGCCAACCTGCCTGCCAAGCGTGGTAAGTATTGGCAAATCCGCCCTATATGGGGAGGCATATGTCTAGCAGTGCGATGAAAAATAAAATAGTACTCAGACCGTAAAGTTCCCACTGCTAAGAATCGAACCCTTATCCAAGAGAGATGGAGTTACATCATTTACCACTGTGGGATACATATTAGAGGATTTATCCGTTTTGTACTCTAAACGTAGCCTAGCAGCTGATTTCCCAAGATCACTAAGATTACTCAAGCTGGTTTTGAGAAGGAATATTGAGTGACTCTCAAGTTGCTCCTTATATCAACCAACATTCTAGATCTACTGTGGTTTCACGATCGACCAAATTGTCACTCACCATCAAGTCAGATAGAGTGAAACGATGTCATATCGCTTGATAGCTTTTAGAATACGTATAAAAACCTTCGCAGTCTTTAAAAAACTAAACGAATAAATGTTGGTATGTTTTAGTTTGTCCCGCTTGAATAATGGCCCCAAAACCTGGTAAATCACAGTTCACCTCCGGGCACGTAACAAATGCAGTATACACACGAACGCCGGCCATGGCACGGGCCTCTCCGTCCATACTGAACTTACAGTGACCATGTACAGCGCGCAGTGACAAAACAAATACCGTCCAAAAAGCTTGAGTGGATCTTCTTGGATATTTCCGGTTGCAGGATTTGATTTTGGAACGAAAGGTTTGTTGATTGTGTTTTGTTACTTTTCGCCAGAATCTTGTACAGACTTTTAACAATACCAACTTAAGGATTTCTGTAAGTTTTTTTTCAATTTATAGATCAGTGTCGATTTGGTCGAAGGTGTAATCTAGTCTTTGAAATAAATTTAATATATAATTTACATTCACTAATTATTTTTTAATATACTGTATAGATAGCGTTTGACGTCATCACTGACCATCTAGTAAGATAGTGGATCTTACTAGATGGTCAGTGATGATGTGGTCAAAGATGCTATCACGCTAGACCTAGAATGTTTACTGTTCATTTTAGTTGTTTTTCATAATCTTTATATGTGTAATATATCGATGTCAGAAACATAATATGAAGGTACCTTCATATAATTAGTTCGACATTTGATTTTTTTATTCATAGTTCACGTGTTACACAGTTGCTTATTTTATAGTTTTGAATAGGCATAGCCTATTCATAGCCCATATAGCCTTTCACCATTTCATAGCCATCGTCCATGTCATAATATGTAAAATATATTTTAGAGCGCAATCCTTGCATGCTTACACTTATAAGTGTAACACTAATTGTGATAACCACGGTTGCTAATGGTAACGAATGTGGTTTTACCCCATGAGCACAAAAAAATAAGTTGATGTACATATATTAGAAAATTTACTGCGATAATGTTAAGTTAATTTCAAGAATACTTTGTAATATAATTAATTGGAGGGCTCCAAAAAAATCCAAATTCTAAGCCTCTTATGTTACTGATAGATTAATATTATACAAAGTTGATGAAGCTGTTATTACATGGAGGTATCTAGCTATTAGGCCTCATAGGCAGGCGAGGTCGCACAATAAGCTTTAAACAAATCCTACGCTCGGCGTCTCCCTATGAGACCGACTCAGAAATGAAGAGATCCCTAGATGAACAAACGTTGTCGACACAACCTCCGATAGTCAAAAAGATAAAATGTGGGACGTACACGTATCTCGCAGAACTAAATCATGGTTAATAGGGTGCAGAACAGCAGGTGCAGCTTAAAATGTTTACCGATTAGTTAGACTGACGATTTGATGAGAAAAGTACATGTGGCAGAGATGCGAATGTTGAGATGGATGTGCGGTGTGACTCGAATGGATAAAATAATGAATGAGTATATCAGAGGAAACTTGAAAGTAGCACCAGTGACTGATAAGATGAAAGGGAGTAAGTAGATTGGCTTCGTATGGGCATGTCATGAGGAGAATGAATGAAAATCATATAACAAAAAGCGTACTTAACATTAATGTGGATGGATATAATAGGAAATCTGAAAAAGCCATGGATGGACTGTGTGAAGAATGATATGTTTATGAAAAGTGTGAGCACTGAGATGACTCATGATAGAAGAGAATGGAAGAGAAAATCATGTTGAGCCGACCCCACCTAGTATGGGATAAGAAGAAGAAAAAGAATAGAAGAAGTAGACTGACGATCTGATACAAATCGTAGATGGGGGAAGTTCTATCACTGATTGTTACTAAATTAAAAGGGGCTTGATCGCGAGAAAAACATTAAGTAATTTAATTACCTATATGATTATTATTATTATTGTATACTATGTATATTACCTATAATATCCTATTTATTTAATAAAATCAAGAGTGGGTAGTTGAAGAAACTACGCACTCTCGCCGATATTGCCACCCGCATTTCTCCAGTCTTCTCGTGACGACGACCAATGCAACTTGGTCAAAACGTCGAGGTAAATAAATTACTAAATGTTTTTCTCGCGATCAAGCCCCGTTTGATTTAATAACAATGTGTTCGAATCGCGAAAGTCTAAAAGTTTTAAGTCTATCACTGAAATGATAATGATGATTGCTATAAAGTATTGTTTTATAAACTCTTTCAGATAATGATTTTGTATAATTTTGTTTGCGGGTTCCTAAAGTGCAAATTAAAAATTGCTTAAAAATTTCGAGTAATTTCGTCCCAAGTACCTACGTGTTTGTCGTGAGATTAGTGATTATAATATATTGAAAAATACTATTAGTAAAATGACAAAAAGGTGAGCGCTCTAATGTAATGTTACTTACCTATAAGCACTATCACCAAAATAATTGAAATGTAAGCATCAACCAAAAAAGAAGTAATTCTTCTTCTTCTCTTAGCCATGTGCGTCCACTGCTGGGCATATGCCTCCCCATATAGGGCGGATTTGCCAATACTCGCCACGCTTTGCAGGTGGGTTGACGAGCGCAGTATGATTTCCAATCCTCAGAAGACGCTGCTGCCCACCTTCTGGTACGTGGACCCTTAGCCGACTTTTACGGCACCCGCGGGAAGAGACGGGGGAGTACTATTCTAGGCGGTTCTTTTCTCGGTACTACCACGGCCTAAAACCTAATTAGTCATTAACAATTCTCATAGTTATGTGACATGTAATTATGTAAAAATTATGCAAAGCATTGATTTAGAAAAACAACTGCGTCCTAAAATGCGGTTTGCGTTACAGCACAAACTTGAAATCAATCACAAACGTTGATAGCAGAAGGTCAATTTCGTGTAGATTTGATAAGGCCTTCTATTATTTTAAATAACCTTGTCGATCTAAATGAAAGTAAATTAGAATGATCACATTCATATCGGTTGAATATTCAATCAATCAATTAATCTGCACATAAATGGAAACTGCACAATTGTTTTATGAGTGAAATTTAGTAATTTCTTAAGACAATAAAGTACTTGAAATCAAAGCAATTGACAAATTTGGCTGGAATTTGGCACACAAATGGGTATTAAAACGCAGAAATCCTCTAAGGAATTTTGAAAATTTAACCCTTTACGAGGTGTAAGGGGGGCCGTGGGCTGCAGCTAGTCTTATAGTAATTGTTTGTATTATTTTTTCTTTCTTTCTCTTAACTCGGCACATCGTAATAGCGCCCATGGTACAAAGGAACTATGCAAAATAAATTGTTTACATCATATAAAAGACTAAGCGTGAAGATGGTACTCTATCATAATAGCGATGTCGCATTTGCATAGATCTGATTGAATGATCAGGGAAAGGGGTTATGAAATAAACAAGTGAATTGCTAAAGTTATTTGAAAATAGCATTAATTGCAGTTCTTAAACTCTTTAACTTTGGGGCATATGATTTTGAAGAACTCCTGAGAGTTTTTAGAGCACTAAGCACTTTTTTCTTGGGTAGTCATATTGATGATTGATACATTTAATCCTTCCTACTAATTTTATAAATGCCAAAGTATGTTTGTATGTGTGTATGTTTGTTACTTTTTCATGCTTAAACAGCTACACCGATTTTGATGAAATTTGGTATGGAGATAGTGAAAACCCTGGATTAACACATAGGCTACTTTTATCCCGAGAAAAATATATTTCCCGTGGGATAATTGAGGTAGCGGGAACACCGTAATCCTCGCGGGTGAAACCGCGGGGCGCTACTAGTTCGATATACTTCCTTCCGTCTTCTTATATCATATTCCAGTTGTGCAATGATTTCACTCGCGCGTGATTATGACATTGCATTGCTCTTGCCAGGATACCATTAAATTACGGTCAGGAAGCTACCAGCGCCCACTACATAACTTTGTAGTCTTCAAAACAAACTTTTAAATTAAGGAAGTTGCTAAACGTTTTCCTCAAATTTGATGTTTTGTTGGATAAGAAAAATAAAGTTTACTGACTTTGAAGTTGGTTCATAATTGATGCTAATGGTCTCTTCCGGTTATCTCATAATGACAATTTTATTCTATTTGATCTAAACACCAACAAATTAATTATCTGTAAACTTTAAGGCTTTCACGACCGGCGTTGCATGTTGTATGTATTGCTTCCGGGCTGTTTGGCCGTGGTCTATGTGAAACTTGTGTTCCAGACGTTTCGTCGATCACTGCGGTCGACATCTTCAGTGGTTCAGGTCCGAGCGGCGACAAGAGCGTAGGACTCTCCTTCGCGGCGTCATCTCTGTTACTGATTAGTATCAAAGAACAACTTAACTCGTAAATCCTGAAAAACGGGCTTGCAAGAAGCATCTGATGATACTGAAGAAAGGTATATAAGTATAATATATCAAGTTCTTACAAAGTAAATAGCCACAATCTCTAGCTGCCAAAACAGAAATCATACGAGACAATATTATATATTGCACATACGTATATAGGTACGTGTATATAAACGTTATTAATTTCACAATGTTTACGGCGCGCTTACAAGTGCATAACTATAACGAAAAGTAGTTAACCCGGCGCGGTACTAAGTACCAACGTAAACATTGATTGACCTCCATTTTACGAGCACCGAGGTGGTAGCCCTCTTCGTCATGAGTGCCTTACATAGAAACCCACACCCATAGTGTCAGACGTTTACAGAGACTTTGCAAGCTCTATTGAGTTACCTCCTTCAACCTCCGCTAATAATATATTTGCCGAGAATTTATTATTTTTTTTTTATTTTAACTATTTATTTATGGAACACCAACAAACAAAACAAGACAAACCAAGCTTTTGATGTTTACAATAACATTTGAATAGCTGCATGAAGCCAATTAAAGGTTCTCACGGATAACTGAATATAAGGATTTTTTTTCTCATGAGCATACAGACATAAAGTTTACTTATGAAACACAATTAAACTAAACTTAAAACTTAAAAATTACATAATAATATAATATTAACTTGCAGTCCAAGAATTCACTGCTCAACTGCTGTCGAGCGGTTATATTTATATGTATCAATCAGCATGCGTACGCGTCACATAATTATTATGGTTGAGGGCTTATAGAGTCTGTTATTATCAAATTCATCAAACTAGAATGTATTGTGCCTGAGGATAAGGGGGATGTGTGTATGGTGACAGCTTTTTAATTTTACATCTGAGGCAGGCGCGTACTGGAAAGTACCCTGACATCATATTGTGGATTAAATAAATATGTTACCTTGACCAAAATCTCATAACAGTGGTGAAGATCGAAGCATCAGCGCACGTCAGATTGACAACTTACAATTAATCTAACGCGAAGAAGCTAATATTACTAACAATATATATGTGTCTTGGACGCTCTTATCTAGTGATTAACAATAACAAATAATATAGGGAGGGTTTTGATTTTAACCTCATTTTTTCAGAATTAAATTATTTGAGACTCCGATTTTATTTTAAAATAATAAATATTTTGTCAAAATTAGAACTACATGGCTATGCAAAGTTTAAAGTAACTTATAGCCACGCTTGCGCGGCAGTAAACAAATTTGACAAACCCAGATTTAACTTTTTCATGCATTTCATCATCATCATCATTTCAGCCATAGGACGTCCACATCTGGACATAAGCCTTCCCCATTGATTTCCAAAAGGACCTGTTGGAAGCGGCCTGCGATTTTAGTCAGGTCGTCTGTCCACCTGGTCGGTGGCCGTCCTATGCTGCGCTTGCCAGTCCGTGGTCTCCATTCGATAACTTTTCGGCCCCAACGGCCATCAGTTCGTCGAGCTATGTGCCCTGCCCACTGCCACTTCAACTTGCTAATCCGCTGGGCTATATCGGTGACTTGCGTTCTTCTACGGATCTCCTCATTTCTGATTCAATCACGTAGAGAAACCCCGAGCATAGCCCTCTCCATAGCACGTTGTGCGACTCTGAGCCTGCTTAGAAGGCCCATAGTCAGAGACCACGTTTCCGTTCCGTAAGTCATCACTGGTAACACACACTATTCTCATGCATATGTGGTAGAAAAATTACTTTGAAATTTAACCTTTTTTAATTTGAAACTTTTGAAACCAAATTCTACAACTCATTGATGAAATATTTTCCTAAAAGAACTAGAGAATCGATTTGAATGACATTTTTATGCGTCTAAACATAAGGTACTTTTTATTAGATGGCAAAGGTTTTTTTCCAAGTGCAATAATATTTTTCCAAATAATTGCATATATACAAAATCCTAATGTAATAATCATCACTCTGTACCACTTTAATATGACAAAGGCGAAAGTGTGTGTGTTTGTTAATCCTTCACGCTGAAATGGCTGAACGGATTTGTATAAAATTTAAAATGATGATAGCTTATACCGTAGATACCGGCTTTTTAACCCGGAAAAAGTTTAGTTCCTGTGGGATAATTGTGGTAGCGGGAAAACTGTTCTCCACGCGGATAAAACCACGGGGCGTAGCTAGTAAAAAATATAGAACTGGATTAAGAACCTCCTCTTAAAGTCCAGTAACAAGCATAAATGCGCGATGTAGCATTTGAAGGTGAGCCTGTGAAAATTAAAATAAAAGTAATAGTTATTAGCTTTACATGTGGGTAAAGTTGATTTTTGCGTGAGTGCTTGGATTGAAAGCTGAGCAAGCGAAGGGTCCTAGGATTGACCACGAGCGTCACAAGTAAATTAAAAGAAGAACCCTGATCGTAGCTAAGGTTTTTAAAACACAAAACGCTTTAAAACTTTACCCTTAAGTGAAACACAATATTCGCACACTAGCACGAGGAACTTTCAAGGCGCGCGGCCGAAAGAATTCTCTCACAGGAATCCTAGACACTTTTCACAGGTTTCTTTAAAGTGCTCTCTGCTCTGATTGGTCAGCAAGTGGACATTAGCTTTTAAAGCACATGACGAAGGTTCTCAAGTTTAACATCTTTGTACTAACTTGTGAATTAAATAGAAATTTCATGTCAGAAATCGATGACTAAAACTAGGGATTGACAGCGTGAAAAAATATTTGATGAGGGACTTTATTTGTCAATCGAATATTATTATTCAATCGACATGCGTGCGACTCGTGTGTTGGGCAACATATAAAATATTTTGTTTACAATAGCGTAAATGTTAGGATTGCTAAAGTTATATAGAAAAAAGGGGTGCAGTCACGGACACGGAGCTTGAAAGTAGGTTAAATATGGCTGTTATAATATTATATCAGATACTAAAGCTTTATCCAAAAGTCCAAGGTTCTTATCGTGTATTAAACTCGGTCCAAATAGCAGCTGACAAACCTGTACACACTGGATAAGTGATTGCATTATTTAATATTCAATGCATATTTTTCATTTATGCAAATAAAGTTGAATTCAGACGGTGGCGTATTGAGAACGAAAAATCAAGGGGGGGGGGGTAGGTTAATAAGCTAGTTATAAAATATGTGTCATCATCATCATTTCTGCTATGGAACGTCTACTGCTTGATGTTTATGCCTCCCAAGGATCGATTTGGATCAGCCCGCATCCACCCTGCGATCTTGGTCAGGTCATCTACAAACAAACTCGAGATCACCCCATCGGCCATCAGTTCACTTCTTGCATATGTGCCCTTCAGTAACATAGCAAATTGAGTTAATCAAGGTGTGAACGCTGCAAAACGACTCTGACCCCAATAGATTTTTATCGGTCTATCGGTCATTCCTCTGGAATGACCAGTATGCATACAAAAAGAAAATACTAAGTTGCTTGATGATTCGTTCTATTTTAGTAGTAAGTCGACTAGCACTAAACTGAACTGCTTCCTAAATATTTCAATTCTAGGCCAACACTAGAGAACATCATACCACGATTTGACAACGAGGTTTATACCCCACTAACAGCTTAAGATGAGTTTGATTCAACAGCTCTCTGACTGACAATCAAGACTGAATCAAGTTTTAAAAACTGTCACCAAACACTTAGTGTGTTCAACCAGCAGTAATTGAGTCAGTAAATGTTCTAGGCTTAACGTGATAACACCTTCGACCACAACGTCACTGGCCATCAAGTAGTCGATCCACGGTCAGAGGCTAGATCAATAAAGTGTAAAACATAACATGCGTACCGCTTAGATTCCTCTGTTTCTCATAGTTGATTTCAACAAAATCTATGAAGATAAGGAAATCAATTTTGAAACCAGTTTTTTTTATGAATGACGCATACAGGAGTAAGGAAGAAATTACATTGGTTTAAATATTTTTTTTCATGCCACCACAAATAAATGACAGATATTTTACAAAAGAGGCTTACTCTCTTGCAATATAATATATCTGTCATTTATTTGTGGTTTGGCTGTCATATTTTTTCTTTTCGGTACTTGTGCGTACGCCAGCCTACCCCCAAACACTGTCCTCACTACATTCTCGATGACAAAGGAACGGTAACCGACCTCGTAATACATAGTTCTATATTGTATACTAGCCACTCCGTATATCTATACAATAATTTAAGATGTTATTTATTAGATTCGGTTGAACGACTTCAAAGTAGCATAAATCAGTAGAAAAAGAATAAGAAACAAGTTTTTATTTTGACAGAAGTCTATAAATATTTTTGAAGCAGTTTGTCTAGAATAAACTTCACATTGAAAGAAATTCAAACGTCACTTTGTCAGTCGATCTCAGTGAAGTTATGTGATGGCGGCTTTAGATGGCACATTACTTCTTATTTGCCTATCATATACGATTGCAACTACTTATGCCACATATTATTATGTTAGTTTCAAAGTTTCAAGGCGTGGGGATGGTACAGGGGGGTAGCCCCCTACCTTCTTTCCCCTCCCCCCCCTCCTCGCCGCGCCATAATTCGATGGACCATAAAGGAAAATTTGAAGTTTTTTTACGATTATTTTTTTAACCCTATTCTATTCTATAAAGTATTTTTGATTTATTTTTTTCATTACAATCAGTTTATTATACCCGTAAGATTATGGCTAATATGAGGCATTTTCTCCTATCCCGCAAAAACTTTCATAAAGTCAGGAATTATCCTACAACGTCCATTACATTCCAGAGCATGCCGGCAACACGCTATCGACATTCATAAATTATTTATCAAATAATCATAAAATACAGTAGACTTGAGATTAGATGAGATAATCCGAATGTCTGTAGCGATGGTGTGATAAGCCATCTGTGGTGCTCTACCCGTGACGTCAACAGTAACGCAGGCAAAACGTCATATTTACTGCGTGGCAATATTGTAATCCCACTAATATTATAAATGTGAAAGTTTGGATGGATGGATGGATGTTTGTTACTCAACCACGTTCAAACGGCTGGACGGATTCAGATGAAATTTGGTATATAGATACTTCAGGTCCCGAAATAACACATAGGCTACTTTTCATCATTATCATCATCAATCATCACTACGCGGGTAAAACGGCGCAGCTAGTTAGCTTATATAAATAAAGCCCATTTTACTTCTACAACATTCTATTCAAAATGTTAAGTTGTATAATGTAACCCAACGCCTAGCTGAATTGGCTAACAATACCATAGATACCATAAACACACTTCGGCAAGAAGACCGAAAAGTAAAACTTGAACTGTTTTCACATTGAGTTCAACCTCTTGAACTGTTTTCACATTTGCCGCAAACGGGCTTTCCATCATAGCGGACAGGGCCGGAAGAACTCGCATTGCCGCGCGATACCGGATTCAACTATGCTCAGATTCCACCTCGTATATTCACAATTGCATTTCCTCAATACTCATTGCTTCAATAACTTGCCCTTACTCGTATGTTTAGCGTTTGTGGTTAATGAGAAGGCCTTTCATTCGATCGAGGCGTGGGCGGGGCGGTGCTAAAGTCTCTCTAGCGCCAGGGGTGCCGGCCTTTGATTCGGCGTAGTCGTACCCAAAATTGGTATAGAAAATATATACCAAAACATTACAAATCGAAAGATGTATCTTAGAATAATAAAAACAGCTTGACATATACGTTTTTTTATTATTTATAGCTTGTGATTTACCACCATTTCCTGGAACAGAAGGCATAAAGATCAATTAGATCTATTGTCTATATTTCTATAAACATAAATGTATCAATCGACACGCATGCATGTCGCCGAATATGTGTAGTTAAATATTTAGCACGCGATCTCACACTATATAAACTTTTTTAGTTTTAAATTCCAAGAATGTTCCTATATAAAACACAGACATAGGCAGGCGCGTTTCTTTATTGAGGAACGCACAATATGAAACTGAAGGCTCTTCGTGTGTGACTGAAAATTTTATTAAAAGTGAAGAAGAGTTATGAATGTTTGAGTAAAATATTAATTTGCAAATTCGTGTCAGTATCGTTAGACTGTCTTTATAATGGTTACAAACATTGTTTTTCTGTATCGTAAGATTTTATTTTTATGTATTCGTGAAATTATGTGCACGCACCAAAATTATGTTAGAAACGTGCACCGATCACATTGTTTTTTTATTTATAGAATATTCCATACATAGAGCAGACCTAAGATAAGATGTGATTCACGAGATCGTGCAGACGTCTGTAGCGAAGGTATGATAAAAGATAAAGCCGACCTTGGTGCTTTCCCCAAGAAGTGGATTAGGCATGCAGATTGTTCGTGCTTACTTTGCGTGTCTGTGGGTGTCATGGTCATGTAGAGTGGTGAAGGGTCCGTGATGATGCCGTGATTGAGAATGAAGATTCAGAGATTAGACAATCTGGTAGACATTGCTGACGTCAGAAATATTTGAGACTTCGCTTAGTTTGGAACTCGCTGGACATCACTGTAACTAAGACATATAAAAACTGTTTTTCCGTGGTTAAGAAATGTGTAATAGATTAGTTGTTTATTGGAATCAAATTTATTTTATCTTATCTTATTATCTTATAAATTGTAATATCGAATACGAAAATAAAATATTTAAATGTAAATTATTTGGTTCTACGGAAGTGTAATAGCTATAATAAATTTGCGTCGTAATACCTTAAAATTTATGAAAAATCGTTATAAACATACATTATATAGGGCTAAAACCCAATCCTACGTAATATATTTTAAGCCGAGATTTAATAAAAATGATATTAGAGATCTAAAAGTGGTTGAAACTATAGTCGGAACCCTCTGACTTATTACGTGAGTAACTCCCGTGTTTTATACATTCATAATTAGAGATCTAGTTCAATGTTGGGTGCCAAATGTTTTGATTCATTTTATAATATGCACACGTAATACTCCGTATATGTTTTATACTTAGAGTATATTATATATGTTATAATACATTTTATAACTACACTTCGATTGACATATTATTTGACAGACTTTAATCGTTGATAAAAATTTTATAATCCTAAATCATAGACAAAACATGTCACACACATCTTAAAATTATTTTTTTATACGAGTACATTGTTGATATTATTAATGATAATCATAGTTATGTTCTTCATTTTTTTATTACATTTTTGTATTACTTAAACAAATAATCCGTCACATGAGCATGTTATTTTATTTGAACTATAATAATATCATAACATCGTGTACAATAAAGTAGTTACCGTGTACAATAAAACGGCGGTTTTAATTATATTCTAAATTATTACACAGCTAAACTTTTTTATTTACGTTCCATGGTGCGTTTTAATTTTTTATTTTATAATTGATCCTTTTTAATTAATATTTTATTATTCTGAAAAACGAGATATATTCTTACATGAGAGAGAGATGGTTGGAGAATGCTTATGCATCCATACATTAGGCGGTAGGGCGAGCCAAAATGGCCAAATATTTGTTACGTAATTATTAGATCTTTAAACAAGCAGAGAAGTGTTCCTTTCTTATTCTTATTTCATATGTAATGCTAACTTTTTTTTTTTGCCGTCCTTCAAATGTATAATGATGAATCGAGAATCCATAACCCAGCTAACGAATGTCCAAGTCCTTTGAGGCAAAAGCGAAGGCTTACTTGGCAGACCCGGCTTCCGTAATCCATAGACTAATGACTACTCATAGAAGTATATATTATATAAGCTTCAAAGAGCATCGTGCAGCTCTGCCTCATCGACAGTGATTAAAGGTGGAACTCGTTGAATCTGATTTATTATCTAACAAGTCTTTTATATCAAAGTAAGGCTGTAAGTGGAATACGCAGTCTGCACTTGCTCTACTATTTTTGCTTCGTGATCACGAAAAATATCTTACACAAACAAACAAACACATTCACAATCACACCCCCTCATTAGGATACCTTTTGTCGGGGAGGTACGGACACACACAATCACGATACATAAACATCCAATAGCCGAGAACACACATCTATGCTCATCACAGAAATGTTTGCCCCAGCCGAAATTCGAACCCGAGGTCACAATTCTAAAGTCAGTGTAATTGACCACTAAGGCACGGCTATCGTCAATGACCGACACGTCTCAAACTTTCAAGTTTGAAACGATGATGATAGCTCAGCAGTGGGGGCGTCGGAAGTCAAGCAGACGGCCACTGGTTCGATCCCCACCAACGGCTTGCATGAGGTGAAGATAACCGTAATCAAATTATCAGGATTATGGTAGGATAGTTTCGAGTACCTTCTTGCCTGGCTAGCAAGTTTGAAAATCTGTCTCCAAACACACTTCTTGTCCTTGAGAGGCGCAGTAAACATCTAGGTCTAGCGTGATTACATCTTACCACATCGTCTCTGACCATTGCGTGAGATCGTGGTCAAACATCTATATAGTATAAAAAAATATGGATCAATAAATGTAACGTTCAATCATACATAAATGCATAATTGAACGTTACGAACTATAATCAACATACATCTAATATGTATGTTGATTTTAGAAAAATAAGTACCTTCTAAATGTGTTAGGTTTTCCGAAGAAGAACATTGTCACTAAACTTTATCCAGACACCTACTGTCCTCAAGTTTGGATATAGTTCATCAAACGATGGAGATGATATGGTAAATAAAACAGATACATCATATTAGGCAAACGGGATCAGACTTAGAAAACTAAGAAGACAACATGAGCTTATTAACCAATCTGTAGGTAATATATCATCTTCAACATTCCAGCGGTAGCCTATGCCTTGTCGGACACAAAGTAGCCTACTTCCGACCCCATCGCGCGACTTATTCAGGGCCGTGGGCTCCACTTGAGAACCGTCAGTTCTGTGAGATTATGCGCAGCCATTGCCAATCTATACACAGCGCGATAGCCGTGGGGTACCGGCATAGAATTGTAACCCTCCATCTCTACCAGTGGGTGCCGTAAGAGTCGGCTAAGTAATCACGTACCAGAAGGTGGGCAGCAGCGCCTTCGGAGAATATAATCAACATACTGCGCTCGCCAACCCGCTTGCCATACGCGACGAGTACTGGCATATCCCCCTAAAAAAATACCCAGCAATGGGTAATCTTCTGCTAAGATGATGATGACAGCTCAAATATTCTAACCCGCTACCAGAAGGCTGGCCGCATTGCCCCGATGAACTGAATTGCGAAGCCGAATATGTGTGAAATTATAAAATAATAAACGATTCAAGATCTATCGATTTACATAAAACTAAAATTATGACTGCTGAGAAATCTCGAATAACAATAAGCTGTGAAAATTTGGTTCAAAAATCTTCAAAGCTCAGTCGGTTGAAATCTTTTTCGGATCAAGCTTATGTGACCTGACCTCATTAGGGTTTGACCGCGTCTATCTGGTAGTTTTACACCGTAACGGCACCGGAGGCAATCTCTCCCTATTGGGAGGATCGGCCAGCTAATCCCATAAGCCGCATTAATTGATTTTCAAGTACGGCCCAGATAAAAAGCGCTTCAACGTGGATCAATGTACTAGAACCAAGTTTGCTTCCTATATGAATTACAGGGATGGTTGATTGGGACAGTACTATTTTCATTAAATTATTATTATAATTTTATAGTTTCGATTAGTGTCAAAAAATCAATTTCTAAAACGTTTGTACTAGAAACCCTTTACATTATTTTAAAGGAACACGAAAAATGATAATTTTCATCGTTAAACATAAATTTATCACAAGTTCATTTTTAACTACATATACCACAATTGAAGCAAAACTTCGGTATTTATTATTTTCTACGAGCAACGTCCTAAATTCAATATGAATTCGAATTGAATTACGCTAAAAAAAGATTTTGCCTTAATGGTATCATTTTTAATGTTTAATTCGTATCAAGGCAACAAAATACAAAAAAACATACAGTCGAACATATAATGGTGCATAACAAACGATAAATAGAAAAATATGTGCAAAAGAGATTCATATTGGGCTTAATTAACGCATTGCTACTTCAGACCTCTTATCTATTTGTATTGCTGAGGCAGTTCGCTCCGGGCCGTGGTTCGGGTGCGTAGATTGGCTAATCTTTCGACTAATCCCATAAGCCGTTTTAATTGTCTGCAAACTACGATCCAAATCAAAAAGTACTTAATTTTCAGAATATTTTCCACCCTTGAAAAGTAAAACATAGTTTAGGACGACCTCCCTAAGCTGGACATATGCCTCACTCATTGATCTTCACAAGGACCGGTTGGTAGAGGCACGTCACGTATCCAGCCTCTTCCTGTGACCTTAGTCAGGTCCTCTGTCCACATGGTCGATGGATGTCTTACGCTACGCTTTTATAGCGCGCCATTTCTCATTCGCGTAGAGAAGCCTCTCCATACCTCGCTATGTGATTCGAGGTTGCTTACAAGGATCATACTTAGATACTACGTTTGATTAACATAACATGTAATCACTGATAACACACACTGTTCGAACCTTTGTCCTAGTGTGCATTGTAATATTGCGACCATACATGTGTAAAAAAGTCAATGCATATAGATAGATAGATAGATAATTCTTTACTGTAACCCAAAACTAAAACAAGTTACATATTATAGATATTTACAAGAAGATAGTGCAACAATGGGCGGCCTTATCGCTAACAGCGATGTCGACCAAGCAACCTTGTATGGATTGGATTGTAGATCCTATAAGCACGGGATGATGTGTTTTATAACGACATATCCAATAATAAACACTTAGCCTACTAATTAAGAAAAAAACAATATTTGGTATAATATATATATATATATATATATATATATATATATATATATATATATATATATATATATATATATTATACCTTTTATACCTATAATTTACTATGTATGTATGTATATATGTATGTGTATATATATATATATATATATATATATACACATACATATATACATACATACATAGTAAATAAGTACACGGTATAAAACTTGTAAAGGAAAGAAATTAATGCAGTGTAGTTCTATTGGGACAGTTTAAACAGTTTTACCTGATTTTTAAATATTGATGATGTATTTATAAATGTACAAAACACGGGAGTTACTCACGTAATAAGTCAGAGGGTTCCGACTATAGTTTCAACCACATTCGGTGGTCTTTTTCTCCCCTCTTTTTCTCAGTACTAGGCGAATCGCGACCGCGTCCGCGAGCGCCCCGTATTCTCCTTGAAAAAGACCACCGAATGTGGTTGAAACTATAGTCGGAACCCTCTGATTTATTGCGTGAGTAACTCCCGTGTTTTATACATTTATAATGTGTCAAAACCACGTCAGTTTTAATAACAAAAAAGATGATGTATTTGCTACTTTAAGTACTATGAACCATTCTAGGCAGATGCTCCAGCTATACATTTCTAGATTCATAAGCATTCGTCATATATTAATTGTATAGCCCACAATAACTAGTACTAATTTTAAGGTTTGGGAATATTATTCGTAAGGCATCTATTCTGATCTCACGATATGTTACAATGTATCCTGCTGCTCAGGTGACGAGTGACATTATTAAGCGTTAGTTGTCACGCGAGAGTTATGGCACCAACATGCTTGTCACGTCAACTCGTAATGCTATATACGTTCATCTGTAACGTGATTACATAACAACAGAACCTCAAGATGGCGACAATTTATGTTTAATAATTTGAATTTCCGTTCTGGAACCTGGAAAAAATTGGTCTGTGTGTCGATCAATATACGTGCAAGTCGACACGTCTATTATGCGACACTTACTACTCTAACCACTATATTTATATATATATATTGTTACAGCTATATTTATTCGGCGCAACACGATCTCTTATCATTTATTTAATTCGTAAACTAAGGCCTATGTCCAGCTGTGGAAGTCCTATGGCTGAGATAATGATGATGAATAGTTAAGCCATCAAAATAAATAGTTTAAGTTAGTAGAAACTTACCGATAGTAACGCAATTGACAACCGTGCAAACTTATAACTGTAGAAACCTTTGATTTTAGGAATAATATTACAGGATAAGTTTATATTAGCAATAAAAGCCTTAATCTGAGTGTCTGTAAAAAGCATGGTATTTAAATTCACAATAGACCAAAACCAAGCGTAGCAAATTTATTGATCTGTTAGTACATTCCTCTATTGAGTCGCCCATAATACGAGATATCGAAACTTACTAGATGCACAAAGTGACGTAATATTGAACTTTACATAAAAGGGTAAGCGGCGAATTGTGACTAAAAGTATTCGAAGCCAGCCGTCGAAGTCCTTTAAGGATGTAAAGACATAATGTTGGTGTTCGTTTAAAATGTATACTTTCGTTGGTTCCAGATGGTGACAAGAATAGCTCTCCTTCTCATCATCATTCAACTTCAGCAAGCAGCAAACTCTCCCCTGAGACCGAGACGGTCACCTCGAGAGCTGCAGTCCCACCAACCGTTACTAATCTCAACACATCCGGTATTACAACAAAACATCTTCTCGAACAGAGGGAACATACCCTTATACCCACCGATACCCCTTTCTCAACTATATCTGCATCAGAAGCTTCACGTCATCCCGGCCAACTCCAATCTAGTCCATAACTCAGTTCAACACATAGTCACTAAAGAAAACGTCAAATTCCAAACTGTTTCTCACAACAACTATACACATCCAACGTTGTTACCGATTTTAATACCGATCCACAGCATCGTCACTACCGGTAACCGTTTAATACCGATACACGATCTATCAGTAATACCTCTCCAGAGACACAGAATAGAGCAAAAAGCTCAGATTAGAGCCATGGAAAAGAAAACCGAAGAGAATGAGGAGCCGTCGAATCAATACCGGAATTTTTACGGAGGCTACGGTACCGGATTGTTTTTCGGAGGTCATGGCGCTGGTCACGGGTTCTACGCTTATGGAAAGTAGTGTATATTCCTTTAATGTAATTAGAGAGTTTATTTATTATAAATAAATTATTCACTTTAAATTACATACGTTTATTTTTTATATCCGAGTATACAAAAGCTCTCTTGCAAGTTTTTTAGTATTGACGCATATATTTGTCGTACCTATTCCTTTTTATTATTTCATTGCGATCATAAATAATAACACAGCCGATCGAAATATGCATATTAGTAATAAAATATATAGGTATATAAATATATATTTTTATTATTACAAATAAATATATAAATATATAAAAAAATTACAAAATATATAGGGTGGAAATCACCATTTAAACGTCCGATTATCCGACCGAAATGCTGGCACATATTTGGCTCAACGTATCAGCATTGCAATTCAACGTGGCAATGCTGCTAGCATTCTGGGCACGCTGCCAGCCGGTAGCGGGTTAGAACATTTGAGTTATCTATAGGCTACCAATAGCTAGTGGATTACTCAAAGGTTATTGTAGTAGCTGCAGTATTGTAATTAGTTATTAGTGTTTTATTTTAAGGGCATTTGCCCAATGAAAAAAAAAATAGGTAGTATTATATATACATTAACGTTGTTATCGAGATAGTGACCATGTATTTGTTTCTTGATATTTCGACGCACCGCCATGTTTCCGAGAAACGAAAACAAAATCAATTTGTTTCCGTTTACATGATAAATATCCCGATAATAACGTTATTTGTAGTAAACAAACTTGTTTATAAACTTGTTTAATAAAATCTCGACCTTAATAATTATACTTAACATAATGAACCTTTACTTCATCGATATCAGTCGAAGACATCCATTACTATCACACAGTCGTTGCAGAAAACATGAATGAAATATCACTCTGCAGCATCGTGTTAAACTTATCTCTACAACATAACGCTACGAGAGAATACTTATCGATAAATTGAAGTGGCTGTTGCAATCATTGACTATGGGTTCCGTAGCTGTGAACTCAAAGGAAAATTAAATAATATACAGAGTCGCACGGTCACGTATTACGGAGCTCAAACACAAGCGTTACGGAGCGTACAACAGTTGAATTTATTTACGGTATCTACATACTAAAACTGAGCACATAACTGAGTGGCGTAGTATCGTCCATAGAGTCATTGTCTTCGATTTTTTTTATTATTCACCGTTCAACAAACTATAGTGTTCAATAATAGTCAAATCAAATAAGCGCTTTTGTGAATAGGAAATGACCAAATTTCAATTTTAATTGTACAATGTACACATGTAGCCATATATAAACATTAGTAGCCATATTTTATACGTGACATCAGTAAAGAGGTGTGTTAATTAGTTAGTCAATTTAAAAAGATATAAGTTACAAATTAGGATAACTTTTAACGTTCCATAATGATTACCTGTTATCGTCTAGAGACAATTTGCTCTATGGAAAACATAGTAGAGGAACCTCCTGACAATAAATGCCTTGTAATGAACTGCATTATATATCTGATCCTTATTCCAGCAATGTAACAATGTTGGTGATGGTCGAAGCTTTTCTTTAATAGGCTATTTGCCAAAACTACTACCGATACTATGACCGTCAAATCAATATCCCACATAACTCACAAGCGAAGCCAAAGTACTTGATAAGCTTGTCGTTACCTGCCTCACAAGGTTCTCATCATGACGGATGGTGATATCGACGAGCATTGCGCGGGGTTGGGATCGATCGACTATCGCGATATCAGTGTTATATTTTGACGACAATAATTTCTATCCGTGATAATATATCGGTCCGAATAGAGAGTAGCACGACCGTTTTCAAGAACGGGCGCAGGTGCGTACTAATAGTACGGCGGCACTTAGGATTCGACAAGATTGTATTGAAGACCAATTTTCTGATATTTGAACCTAGTTACTGGTTTATTATGTCTATGTATGGCTTATTATTATATTTATAAGCTTACTTCATCAACCACTAGTACCACTAAACCCTCCTTGCAGACATAATAAGCCGATAACATGTCAATATGAGCTTATTATGTTAAAATATCAAAACGTCGTATCTAGCAAAACACCACTGATTGATTGCTAATGATTTTTAATCACAAAATGCTTTCTTATATTTCATTATAATTGCAAAGAATTTATTGAGTACTAGCGGTCCGCCCCGGCTTCGCACGGGTAAAAAAATAAAAATTACTAGGATACCAATTTTTTTCGAAAATAAAATGTAGCCTATGTTCCCCGGGCATATTGTACCTACCCAACAGAGAAAAAAATTCACATCGGTTCTGTAGTTTTAGAGCCTATTCAATGCAGACGAACAAAGAAACAATCAAATTTTTCCTCTTTATAATATTAGTTTAAATTATTAACTGCCTCAAATAATCATGTATGTTTTTTTTTGGACGTAGACCTCATTATTATATTGCCTGACAGGATTATGTATTTGTTTATGACTTATGGTATGGATACATATTGCAATAGATAATTGAAGAGTTTTTTATTATCCACATGTTCGCAGAACCCTAAAAACGTATCTTGAACTCGGCCTTAAATAAACACTTTTACCGCTAACAGCACACATAAGTCAGTAAGCGGGCAAGACTTGTCTTGACAACATATCTACGACAGGTCAACGCATTACTTCACTTGTAAACGTCTGTGACTCGGGTCAAAGAACAGAAGATTAAGGAGTGGAGTGGACACTCAATTAATTCAGGTTCGTGATTTATTTGGTTTATCTAGCTGGGTTAACGAGACCTGCTTTAATCTGGCTTGCCTAACATTTTCTTAAAGCATCGGCTGGTTTATTTTATGAGAAAGATTTGCTTTTTGTGACCTGCTAACTGTTTGTGGACAATTTCTAGTTAGTGGAATTTTCTGTGGTATTAAGTCTCCACAGCCATAGATTTACACAGTTTAAGTGGAAATAATTTTTAAGTTATATATACAATGGAAAATATGGCGACACAATAAAACTATTAGTAGTATTTTTTTTATAAAAATGAATATACTTACATTCGTTTTATTTATGAAACATATTTATTGCAGTTGATTCTTTCATTTCGCTTAACCTCACGTGTTGACTGGATGATTTTGTGGCGGTACAGGCATTTTACTGAAAATATTGAACCTACATAAAATACATTTTTCATTTTAGGTCCTAATTACGAGTACATACTATCAACGACAGCCATAGAAAGGTGTAGATTCCAGTTTCGAGAGCACCCAAAAGAATAATTATAAACCATATAAAATGAGGTAAGTACATACTATTTTATTTGATGACTCTTCACCTGACGCGATTTCACATAGTTACTATCCATATTTCTTAATAACTTTAATAAAAATTTTCACTCACTAGAATAGCCTGTTCAAGGTGGGCATAGACACACACAATTACAGCACACAAACTTCCAAGACCCGGTACAAACATATCATTATAGTGCAAATTCCTCATTATTCAGACTCGACGAAAGCAAACGTTATACTCTTATTTTCTTCAACAAATATAATAAATTTATTTAAATTTTTGTCAAATCCACTTAACGTCCATTTTAATTCAGTACAACGTATCATAACGCGCGTGATACGGCTTCAGTCTAAATGGATTTAACTTTTGCTGTTGTAAATAATAAAGGCGGGTAAGGCAATTATATTAACATGGAGTTGTTTTTCCAGGCTTCAAGCTCTATTGTTGTGCGCGTTCTGCATCGTAGCCGGAATTCGGGCTAAGCCAAAAAGTACGTAGGTATTGTATATTATCTTTTAATTACTTAGACAAACTTCTTTTGTATCTTATTCTAAAATAGTTCTCAATTTTTTTATGTTTAATCGACTTAAAAAAAGGAGGAGGTTTTCGATTCGTTATATATATATTTTTTATCTTTGTTACCTTCGGAACTCTGGCCTGGGTGAACCGATTTTGATGATTATTTTTTTATTTGAAAGCTGATGCTTTCCGTGTGGTACCATTTCATCAAAATTGGGCAAGCTGTTTTTTAGTCACACTCCAATAACTAAAAAGTATTACGTACACTGGGATGACTTCCTTATTGAGGGTGAAGAAATCGGCGAACAGACACAATGACAAATTAATCCCGTGAGTAGCAAAGGTCACTGAAAAGCTTAAAGGGTGAAAAAAAAATTACCAACAAATGGAACCGACTTTTAAACTTAAAGTGTGATATAAATTATTGAAGTTGGTGCCATGATAGTTCAAAAGTAACTATTATAAAAATACTGTGCGCGTGGTTGCGCGTGTTCCATTTTTTGGTAATTTTTTATTATACTTATTACCTCAGAAGTTTCTCATTTATGAATCGGATGATAACATATTTCATTCATTCATTTAAAACACTTTTAGATAAGTTTCATAAAAATTTCGTAGAAACAGGTGGTGTCTATTTTGAGAAAATATACGCCTGATATTTAAATATGAGCTCTTTTACATGTGCAGCATTCAACATACGTTAACTATTACGTTATTTTGTATTCGACATACCTTTTTTTTTATCGTATTTCCCGCATATGAACTGTTGATGTGGTATGGGTGCGTGCTTTATTACCCGACTGTGAAAGAAGGGGGGTTATTTTTAGTATAGTAATTGAGTTCAAAAACTAGTATTGGCTTCATTTTTTTACTAGCCACGCCCCGCGGTGTTACGCGGTGAAATAGTATTTCGTATTTATAGTTTTTCTGTCTTCCCATCACCACACGGGAACACTCCATATTTTATATAAAGTAGCCTTTAAGTTATTCCAGTGCTTACTTCATCTATCTTCACTGTAAGTTTCATGCAAATCCGTGCATCCATTTCAGCGTGAATCCATAGACACAAAAAATAGCGTTTATAATATTAAGTAGAATATGTTTGATATATTTAATATATTTTCATTATATACCTGCCAACGTAAGAGATGAATGTTTGTTTAATATTTATTATTAAGATCTACGTCTATGAGGGCGTTACTTCTTTTAAAGCGTACTGATATATTATGTACAATATATTTTACTAAAAAGTGTAGTAAGTCCTTCTTGTACATAAAATATACAAAGACGAGTTATATGTTAAGCTTAAGGCTAGTCATGACTCCAACTGAACATACAACCTCTGGCGCTGTGTATATCACATATTTTAAATATATTTGGATATTTTCTACAGATTATGTTGTAAATGAAGTCAACGGCATCAGCTATAAGATAATGTATCAGTCCCAGCCGTGGAGCAAAGCAAAGGATACATGCGCTGAAGACGGTGGGAAGTTGGCAGTGCCCAAGACAGAGGTGAATTATAATTATAAAATTAGGTACATTATATCACGATTGCTTTCATCCTTAACCCATCTAGATAGAGTTCCAAAATAATGTTTCTCTATTATTATTTTTTGTGTTGTCTTTCCCTACAAGTGTCGCTGCATTATGCACTAATTTAATAATTACCCGACGCCATGTACTTACCCAAATGTATTGTACTAGCTGCGCCACGCGGTTTTACCCGCATCGTAATGATTGATGATGATGAAAAGTAGCCTATGTGTTATTCCGGGACCTGAATACCAAACATACCAAATTTCATCCAAATCCGTTCAGCCGTTAAGGCGTGATTGAGCAACAAACATCCATCCATCCATCCAAACTTTCACATTTATTATAATACTATATAATGGGATTATAATGAACTTTCTAGTCATATAGTATACTGATCAAGGAATATATATAAATATTAATTGTAAAGACTTGCCCAAGTCTTTACAAAGACCCTAGCTCGGTTGAAAAAGGAAAATCTGTTGTTGGCATAACAAAGGAACATTTAAATCGGTTACAAAAGTTGTAGTCCGAGGTAAATAGTTATTTTTCTTTTTTTTTGCAATGCCTCTATTTATTGTTGGACATAGTGTTAAGAGTATTCAAAGTGATAATCATTTTATCGATGCTTATTAATGCGTCAATGGAGCAAATAGATTTATTTTTTTGCACTATTTTTTATGTTAATTTTTAAGTAATAGTCAAAATTATGCATCCGTATAAAGACGCTGACAATAGCTTTTTGGTTGTTGTAATCTGTATAGATTAGGGCTGTGATTCCATTCAAATTAAGTCCATTAGGCTGTATTCAGCCCTTTAAAAGTAACACGTTTAGTAAGAACATTATGTATAACGGCTGTTGGTCTTCCTTTAAAGTAAATAAATAAATAAATAATTATCTCATAGCTGAGCATGAACTATGACCAGACAAATAAGGTCCTAGATAAATATTCACTTATTTATGGGATGAGGTGACGGAACACACAAAAGCCCACAGGATGTTAAGTGCTAACTAACCTCTTGCCTAATAGACAGATACAATTTGTAAAGAACTGCACTGCGCCCGTCACTCTGAGACATAAGTCTCATGTGCCTGTAATTTCAACGGAACACTAACACTGCTTGTCGGTAAAAATAGATATGGCGGAAGTACTTCCCCGGGCGAACTCTCACAAAGAGTGCTACTAGAGGCTCTAAAAATTAAAACGCTTAAATTTCACATTAAAATTGTTTAAAAGTAAAGTAAACCTGCAAGATGTTGGTAACAGAGGAGTAAAACTCTCACTGCTTCTGGAGTGCTTCCATAGTTTAGTTGACAAAGTGACAGGGGGAGACCCGTGGTCGTGGGCTGAAGTCCAGCCAGTCACTAATATTTATTCTTCAAATAATATTGTTTTTGTATTTTCTAGGAAGAGTTCCACTTTATCCAGAAGCTAGTCCGGGGGATGCATTACCCCGCCATCACGGGAACCAATAACAAGCTGATTGTGTGGCTCGGGATTAACAATCTGGATAACTATAAAATCTGGAAGAACATTGATGGTAAGAAGACATTACATGTAGGTAACACTATAAAGCGCATAACGTAGAGACTGAAGATTTGGAACAAGAATAATTCGCTCCAGTTAGTTATTTAATCAAGAGCGAATCTGTTTTTTGATTATGCGTAAACTGATATGACGACATTACAAAATTCTACACAATACCAAATTATATAAATACATATCTATAGTAGACATATATTTTGTCAATTAAAAATGTGTTTTATATTTTCACAAATACTCGTAAGGTGACTCTTATTACAGAGCTTTTAAGGTGAATAAACCGAGCTAAAACATTACGTATTAGGACATAATAGAAATTCATTTCAGACAAAGTGAAATTGGTACCTTACTGCTAGTTATATACAAGTAAACTGATCATTCTGAATTCAATGATTAAATGATATAAACAATTCATTTTTTATATTCCTCGCAAATGTGAAAAACGTTGTATGAAACTGCTTTTAAGTAGCAGTAATGAGCAGGGCTCATTACAGCCACTTTTGTACTCACGTCACCTGTAGCATAATATACAATTACAGGTGAAGATATTGAAGACACGGGTTTCCACACATGGACAGGGCAATACAACGGAGACGGTTACAGGTTAGTATACAATAAACGATACTTCAACCTTCTACAAAATAACTTTAAGAAAATGTTGTCATTAAAACTGTATACGTATTCTCCTTGAAAAAGACCACCGAATGTCGTAGAAACTATAGTCGGAAGACTCTGATTTATTACGTGAGTGATTCCCGTGTTTTATACATCCAAGAAAATTATTATTGCAATATTTTTCGTATGCTGCTAATCGTCGCATTAAGATATCTAGAATCGAAATTATATTAATCACACAATATAAAGTGTTTATTCCGCTTGATGAATTAATTTAAATTTAGAATGCTAAAAATATACAGTTCGATATAACACATACAACGCAAGTATTACTCTTTCGACACGCTTTTCTCTTCTGCACGAGGCGTCCTCAGGAGATGTTGGCTTGCGTATGCCGTAAACTATTTATATTGTTCCCTATAACATCAATTCTTATTAAAAAAAAGATCTACTTATCACTTTGTGTTTACGTTATAGTAATTAATGAATTATTTAAACTTGGTCGCCCTGGCTCAGTAGTCACTGATATGACATCTACGAGGGGCAAATATTTATGCGATGAGTGTAAGTGTTTGTCCCGGGTCTTGGTTGTTTGTGTGCTGGGATTGTACGTGTCCATGCCTCCAGCGATACTGGGAATCCTAGTGCGGGGGTTCGAGTGTAATAAAAAAATTAACAAAAATTTTAGAGCAGTTATTCTATTTTAGATAGCTTACAAAATATCGTATCAAAATATCCAATAGAAATTATTATTATTAGTATCGTAGAGGTATGAAATACTATGTGTAAGATTAGTACAGTATTCCAGTTTGAATTTAATGACAGGACCACGTCTGTCGAGTCAGCTAGTAATTTTTTTTCCATAATTTTTTTGTTATTAATAAACTAAAGCTTTATAGGTGTCAAGAAAATAGCTTTAACACTGATAGGCACGTAAACAGTCCACAGCTCGAGGGAATTCTTCAAGTATTTAACTATATTGGTTTATACGGCGTACCTACCGTAACTCAGAATTACGGTTCAACCTAATGCGTAAATTATGGACCCGTCTCGTAACAAAAATTTGCCGTTTTATGATACAACTCCCCGTAGACAAATATAGTAGAGCGGAATGTGAATAAATCAAAAAGATTGTGGGCACAAGCTCACCTTAGGGACCGGGACCACAAAATATTACAATTTATATCCAAATACGGTACGTGTCCTAAATGTTATTGCAACGCAGTATTTTTATTTTTATTTATTACTAGTAGCGCCCCGCGGTTTCACCCGCGTGTTTTACGGTTTACCCGCTAAATCAATTTATTCCACGGGAATTATACATTCTATTAGGATAAAAAGTAAAAAGCATTCCAGACTATAACCTAAATCTGTGCGAAATTTCATCAAGATCCATTGAGCCGTTCTGGCGTGATTGAGTAACAAATACCCATCCATCCATCCATCCAAACTTTCACATTTATAATATTAGTGGGATAATTTGCTTTACGCCTGTGATATCTTTTTATTTTAATCCGTGCCGCGCGCGTTGGCTAGACCAACACATTATTCCCTTAGCAAAGAGCAACTTCAAGGTGGGCGTAGAGTTTCGGCACGAAAGCGGCTTCATTTACTATTGACACAGCCATAACGATCTGACTATGGATCAGAAGATTTCCAGGTTCGAATCCTGGCAAGGTTGCCATGTAAGGTTCTTTGAGAGTTAGGTGAAACGACCGACTTAGTTGGAAGTATCTTTATAACTAATCAAATCTTAATATATTAGAAATATCATACACATTAGGGCATACCGTACAAGTTACTAAACATACATTACAAACATACACAAACAACAAGGATTCGGTACGATTCCTAACGATTTGGTTAAAAGTTTGTACATAGATAACGTTATGGTTGACAATATACCGAAACTCGGTTACCCGCGGTTATTGATAACTGGATGTAAAAATGAAGACTTTATATTATTTAATCTCGGGAAACTTTTCAAGCGACGATAGCCTCCACGTTGTAGGGGGCGGTTCTCAGTCACATTCGCAGATTCAATCACTATTCCCGTTTGGAGCTTTCGGTGTGTGAACTTTCGAACCTCCATTCAGGGGACTTACTATCAGCATTGTAAAATCCATTCAAGTTCCGAGCGGTTTTAAAACCAAGCCCAACCTAACCCAGATGATACAAAATTACTGATAAAATTATGCAATGTTATTCTCTAATCAGACAAATTAAATACATACCCGTTAATTTGTTGCGGAATGTTTAAGTTATTTATTAAGTTTTGAGTACCTAATTAGAACGAGATAATCGTGTTTAATGATTAAGCTGGTATTGTTTTAAAAAAAATAAAAAAATCTACAGCATTGTGGTAGGGTACCTGGCGGATTATATACGCTCAAGTTTTATTTAGACTATAGGGTCTATTTTTCGTACTTAATCACGGTTAATGTTACTTGGTCGAAACGTCGAGGCTAAACAACAAAATTATATTTTGATAAAATTTTCCATTCGAAAGTTTAAAACATGGCCGTAAATATGAAAAAAAAATATGAAAATATATTATATATTATAATATTATATATATATATATATAAATATATTATTATATTAAGGTATTTTAAGTTATGGGTCTATGACCTGATATAAATAAATAATAATAATAATAATATTTATTTAGGAAAAGGCATTTCCGAACATAGATGTAATGGAGCACCTGGATCCCAAACTAGGCTCGAGACCCGTACTATGGAATCCAGGACTCATTCGTCTAAGAAACATGATAATAAATGTGCCTTTACTTGGCAATCAATCAAGAAAAGTTTACAGTTTTAAGAGTCATACACACTTTCATTAAACAACAGCAAGATTTTGTCTCAGAGCTGTATATGAACTGTTTCTGTTTTGTGTGCAGTGAGTTGAGTGTGTGTTATGTTGCTGAGTGTATGAGTGTGAGTGATGCTTATATTTATGTAATTATGTTCAATTGAGTATGTTTTCATCGAATCAGTAAATAATAGCTTATACTTCTCTACAAGTTCTCGAATAGCATCTTTTCAGTGTAGATAGTTCAGTCCAGATAGTTCAGTTTGCTTAATTTATCATAAGTAACTTTCTTGCATTTGTACGCAGTAAGGCGTAAGGTAATATAAACCTGCGTCAGCGTGCAGGCTGATATCATTGCGAGCCAGTAAAAATTCTAGATCTAACGTGACTCCATTTTCAAACTCTGTCGATTTGGCAGTGGTCATACGACTTATAAATTATTTTTAAAAAAATATTCACACAGCACAGAGCAGAGCTTTGGCACTCCTTTAAATTTCCTGTCCACCCCGTAAAAATTGAATCTGTTTGTACATACATACACATAAAATAAAATAAAATTACCTCCACAGTGATTCTCCATCGGAGCCGCACTGCGTGGGCATCGATGGCATCAACCCTGGACTGCGCGACTACTGGTGCCATCTGCACCAACCGTACGTCTGCCAGAAGACTGCCTAGCTTAAGCATTACTATTTTGTACGAAGTTGTGTTATGAAAAAAAAAACTAACGCTATATAATTATTTAAGAATATTTTTACGGCACTGCATCTGAGTGCGGTGTTTTTGTTTATAAGACTGTATGAATGCGGGGAGAAAAGCTAAGTGTATTGTGATCACGTTTATAATCATCATTTTCATCTCAGCCATTAGGTGTCCACTGTTGGACAAATGCCTCCCCCAAGGGAAGAGGGGGGAATTGCCAATACTCGCCACGCTTGGCAGGCGGGTTGGCGAGCGCAGTATGATTTCCGATGCTCAGAAGGCGCTGCTGCCCACCTTCTGGTACGTGGTCCCTTAGCCGACTCTTACGGCACCCGCGAGAAGAAATGGGGGAGTACTATTCTAGGCCGGTACCACCACGTTTATAATAAATGTTTAATAATAAAATAATCTATTTGGATTTTTGTTATAATGAACACTTTTGTTAAATAGTAACTGAGTTCATATTTCCGTACTTTTGATGCTTTTGACTCAATCTAAAAAGCTCAAACGTCTCAGCTAATGTTCATAAGAATAAGATAATTTTATTCATGCCATTACAACATTCCCTAACCCTTTGTGGCATACATAACAAGATTTTATTTATAAGCAAAGTGCCCCATACCTGGTATGCCCTTTAACTTGGGAGCCCGGTCTCGTAGGCCCTTGATGATGGTACAGTTCCGAATTGACGATTGCACAATCTTCTTCATAATACATTATATAAAAAAGCAAATATTTGTGTTTTTGTATGTTTGTAACGAATAATGGCGCAAACGACAGGATAGATTTTAAAATTCTTTTACTAAACTTCATTAATATGACTCAAACTGAAAGGCTAAACAATGCCTTACATCGCATTCGCTGTGAAAACTATTGACAATAGAACAAAAAATGTTCTACAATCATGGACGCCTGCAAAAGGGTACACGGGGGTGCATTTGCAACCCCCTGTCAGAAAATAAAATAAAATACATTAGGTATATTTATTACGTTAGGTACCTTAAAATAATAACGCTAAGCTGCTTACAATAAAAACTGAAAACGTCTATATAGGTTGCAGTCCAAATTTTATAGGGAGCTCGTTTTTGTAGATGGTATTATGAACAGAGGCTCAGATTTGCGCACATGCATGAAATGCTTACGCCTTCGCACATTTCTCGGAGGGTCAACAAGGAGTACATGGCAATAGAAAAAATCCAAATATTACCGTGGTCTGCACAGTCACGAGACGGGATTTCAAATCCCGTCGAGCGTGCCCATGCATGGGCATGCAACCTACTCTATTAAACTAAGATTTAAGTATCTATTTATTAAAAAATACATTTGAGCAATCCACTAACTGTTGCAACCTTATAAATGGCTCAAATGCTCTAAGCACGTTTTAAGCATCACTTGTATTTCCTAAGTACTTGCAATATTACTAGATTTCTAGATATCCCCTTATACCACCCAAAAACTGTTTTATCATCCTAAAGACAGAATAAAAAAAACTGTTATAATACTGCCATCTTATGTAAAGTAGTTGAACTAGTAAGAATATCACAGTACTCACAAACATAAACATTTCAAAACTACTTGCCGCTAGATGGCAAAAGTGGTTTTTTTTTTGCGATCAGAGAGCCCTAATATTCAAGGATGCGTTCGCAAACCACATCGACCAAATCATATGATCCGAATATGCTTCGTTTGAGCACTCCATTAGACTTCACGACCCCTGTCAAGTATCAAGGTTCTAACAATGATTTTGCCGTGTGTAACGCAGCTGAAAGTTGATAAAACGCACATGTACGGGTGACGCAAGAAAGGCAGGCAAATAAATCAAAAATATTATGTTATTCAAGAGAGAGGGATCATAGTCGAGCAATATTTGAAAAAATGGTCATTTTAATTGGTAACTTTGCTCTTATTACCCAGATAATAATATTATGTGGTATTTCAGCATCTCTTAATATTATAATCTCTACCTGAAATTTAATCATACCCATATCAGTTATGGTAAACTTCAGACCTACCATGCTCGATAGATCAAAATATGGCTTGCTAGTCAAAAAAGTGAGCGAACGCTAACTTATTTGCATTTGTCAAAGTAAGTTCTCTGGTTTGTTGTGGTTGTGTACCTTTTTTAGGTTATATTATATAAAAATAACATTTGATGGCTTATTAAAAACAGAATTAACACTATAAACGGTAGGAAGTTTATTATTTGAGGTAAGTTGTTATAACCTATATCTAAATTTATTAAGTGTGTTATATTTTACCATAAACTTCGTTTTTATTTTTCATGAAAAGATGAATTTCCTACGAAAAGGATTCTCTCTTCTAGCTGCTGGAATAAGGACACAATGCACACAATACAAAGGTATTTTATAATTTATAAATATTTTTACTTATCTATACGAACGAAGCCTAAATTCAACTCCTTTCATAATTCTAATCATGTAGGTTATATCTGTGTAATGTTAGCAGAATTTTAAAAAATAAAAGATACTTGAATACTTTCCACTATTTAAAATAAATATGCTATGTTATATAATAGGTACTAGGTTTACACATTCCTTCTGTGACTGGTGTTTTGAATTGAAAGTTTCCGTACACATTTTTATTATTTTGTTCCTGCAGTGTTTGAAACCCATGTCTAATTAGAATCTTACCTTAATTATATGTATTTACTGGATTGCTTCAAAAGAAGGGTTATGTAATGTGAGTGTATATACATATTTATGTTACGGTTGGATTGTAAAGTACTATGGAATATCAATCAATTGAGTATGGACTAAAATATTCTTCAAATGGCCCCCATGGCTCTGATAAGAGGACATTACTCTTGTCATGAAATTTTGCAAGACTTTTTCACAGATATATGGCTGTATCTCACCGATGACATGTTGGATCTCGGATTTGAGCTCAGGAATTGATTTTGGTTTATTCACATAAACATGCTTTTTTGGAGAAAATGACTTTTTTCGAAAAATTAGCATTGACTTAACTTTGAGTTTTCACAATTTTGAGGCACAATTTGTTCTTTCGTAAAGTGCTCCATATTTAATAATCGGAAACAACATATGTGATAGCTACCAAATTTCAGAGTTGCTACTTGCACAAAAGAAAATAACACTAAATTTAAAAAGTGCTACAAGTGCACTTTGAGACACCCTTTATATATCCCTGGCACTAGCGGAGTGCTAATGCTGAGTAAACCGTTTGATGGATTTTAGCTTAAGAGTTGTCATTAGATTCATCTTTTATGATGAATACAATGGGTATATCAAAATTATACTCCAATAGTAATAGTACTAGAATATTCACACAATCTCGGTTTTTTGTTTTTCAATATCCACTTGTCGGTTTATGTGTGCATGCTACCATAATTTCTCCTGTTAGATATTGTATTTTACATAATGGCAATAGTAACAGTTGTAAGAGAAGGTATTTATCACCTAGCTCATAATGCTCTAATTGATTGTGATTGCTCATACCTACTTGGTCTAGAGTGATTCCACTTTTGACCACATCATCACTCACCATCAAATGGTGAAATACCCCTATTGATTTTCACCAGGACCGGTTCGAAGCGTTCCACATACGGGTGATCTTAGTTCGTCTGTTCACCTGATTGGTGGCCGTCCTATGCTGCTCTTGCTAGTCCGTGATCCCCATTTAATTTTGAGAACCTTTCGAACCCAACTGCCATTAGTTCCTTGAGCAATTGGCCGAGTAATTGTGGCTAATCTATACAAGCTATCTAATAAAGTTTAAGTTAATTAGACAAATACATCATTTACCTGATGCTAATCATCATTAATATTTTGTTCTCTTTCTATATTGTTCTTGTGTGTATCTTTTGAGTAATGTGTATTATAAGTGAATTTAATAAATGTGTCTTCTTTATTATTTATTTTATGTGTTATTTATTATATATATATATATATATATTTATTTGTTTCTCACATTCTTGAAAAATTGTGAGTGGGAAAAATGCCCACTGGCATCGCAATTTTTCAAGATTTATAGAAAACTAGTACGTCAGTCAAAAAATCTACTTTCAAAAAGGTACTTTCCAGTACCCCTCTAACCATTACACTAGCTGGCTCGGCAGAAGCTGTCTTTCCGTTTTTTTTTTTAATTTAATAGTTGGCAAACAAGCAGACGGCCGCCTGTTGGTAAGCGATCACCGTCGCCTATGGATATCTGTTATACTGGAGGAATTACGACACGTTGCCAATCAATTTTAAGACAACCCTTGTAACGTTTTTTTATGTTTTAAGTTATGTTACGTTATGAGGTTTCTATCTTCCTCGCAACTTTGTTATTTTTTTCATAAGAACCTGCTCTTGGCAATAACAAACACAACAAGATATTTAGTAGCGAAATTGGTCCATTCATTTCATTGCCGTAACCAATCGAAATAAGGATTTACTTTTGTATTATTCAGATTACATAATAATTTTTTTCCTAATCAGACCTGGTCGAATTTCAATCCATTTCATTCCATATAATACTGTGACATAACTGATTGAGTAAATAGGAAACTGCAATAACTGTCAAAAGATAGCGGTCACACATCACGTCTACATCTGCACTAAAAGGCAGCTGTAATTAACACACCAACTGAATTCAAACCTATTGCTCTATCTTAAAGTATATTATTGCACCTAACGGTGTTTGGTCAAAAATAATATTTGCAATTTACGCGCCTGTCATTTGCAAACCCTTCCGCGTGGATTATGTCCCGAAGTCCCCAAGGAGTGTAGGGACAGCACAAAAAGTGCGCTAATATTTCGGTGAAAAAATGAGTAATATGAGATGTTTTCGGCAAAGTAACGGAGGTTTGGAATTAGGCTTAGTGATGTTTGCGTTTGGTATCTTCATACCGTTGCGATAATCTTTTGAGACATCTTAGTAAATATAATATACTTTGTTTTTACGTGATACACAATACTAAAATAATGTGCAGGTCAACTAAACTACTTTTGCTGTTTTTTGCCCTGAAAGCGACTTAACAAAGCAACTTTTAGGTATTTTATGATTTTCCAATAATCTTTGATTAAACTGCCATAAGCACATTCATAATCATAATACTCATTTAAATAATCAATTAAGTGTTGAATGAAACGGAATGAAATGAAATCATTAATTTGCGCATAAAGAAAGAACCAGAATTTATTGAAGAACTTAATTTATTATTACAATATGTTTGATAGTTAATTAAGGGGAAAAGATTTTGCCTCAGCATTCATGCCAAGGCATCCGACTCTGATTTTCAGACAAAGCCTAAAGTTAGCAATAAAAATGTTGATATCATAAATGTATACATATATGAAAACACTCTAATGTTAAACAATTATGTAAGAAAATACACACGCATAGAAAACAGTATAAACAGAATGTATACTAAAGTAATTAGTAGCGTTAATTCCTAAATACATACAGATACATTTCTGGTTATTAGTTCGTAGGTATATCAAATAAAATTATAGATAAATAAATAGTTCTATATGATAATATCCATACCTCGGACGGATAGAAAAGATTATTTTCATCTGTCCGAGATCCATACATCATAAATACAAACATAGGTAAATAAATGTCTACTTATAATGACTATGTTTAGTTAAATAAAAGGCATGTCGATAAAACACAATAACAGAACATCTATAATTGTAGCAACGGTTGACGGAGATCTATACTTCTGGAGGTAAATATTAGTATTGACAGTATTCCGAAACGTATGGTTTTCGTGAATCTGAATAAGAGGATAGCTTTTTTATATATTATATATAGTACGTGGCTCTGAATATTTTAAAGAAATTTCATGCAGATTTGAGAAATACCTAGGTACTACAATAAAAAGAATTGGAATACTTACCTTCTCAAAACAAAAGTTGTAATGTAAATGGTTAGTTATTATACATTTATGTGTTGGTATTAGGAAATTATTCTAATATTAATTTTAAAAATATTTTAATTATGTACTTATTACTGTTGTCGACTTCCGCTCCTGCGGTCCCGCTTTTCTATATGATGTAGTATTTACTTAATATTATATTATTATTCATTATATTCTATGGTAGTTTCCTCCTCACATTTCACATGTAATTTCGTAAGATAAGTGGTATTGGATACTAAGATGTCCTTTTCTGCTATCGGTACTAACTTGCCTCCACAAATAGCCAGAGGGTGCGATGAGTCAGCATTTCCCGACTTCACCCCGTTCATCCCCACAATACTGACCACCGCAACATCGTACAAAATGTACAATTCTAGTTATTCCATTCTCAACTGCTACAGGGTTCCTCAATGATATTAAATACATTTACTGGCAATTTCGCATAAAAATAAAACATCGAATCGTCATTGTGTTAAATATAATTTTAATATAGATTAAAACCAATAATGAATCATATATAAAATACCCATAGGAAGTAGAAGACAAAAACAAGAAGAAGGTTGAAGATTACATGCATAATCAACAAATCACATTTGTTCGACACTTACATAGTTCACGAAAAGAAGTAGATATAGTATAACTAAATAGTATGACTAAACTGCAACCAACTTACTATAACGCCTGGTTCTATCACAGAGGCACAGTATGGTTCTAAATAGGTTTTGGTACCTATTAGACGTTAGACGCCGATTAATGTTGTTTGCGATCATTTATCATCTGACAGGGCGGGTGGCGCAGTTGGTAGCACTCTGCCCTCTGAGCCGCTGGACCCGGATTCGATTCCCGGACAGGTCAAACATTTGTATGTATGAACATGTCTGTTTGACCTGTGTCTGAGTGTGTATAAGTATATATATATCAGTCATCAGGTTACCATAGTACAGGCTCTGCCTACTTTGTAAATGTTAGAAAAAAAAAATATAAACAAAAAAAAATCTTGAATCTTGTTTTTTTCACGTTAGCGCTTCAGTTGCAGGCAGTCGTTTAATTTCTACAGTTGAGGTGCCCATTACAAGGCGTTATATCAGCTACTGATGACAGAGTGGTCTCGTAAATCTGAGAAGACCATGTCCCATAACGCTCAGCTCGACTATGCTTTTTACCGATTTTAAAATAGGAGGAGGTTCTTTGGTCGGCTTAATATATTTGTTATTTATGTTTTAATCATCTTCATGAAATGTTAACCGATTGTAATGGTTTTAAGATTAGGTATCCAGCACTAAACATCCTTACATCCTTATGCTACTTTTGTTCTGGTTCGCAAAATCTTTGGATATTTTGATGAGGATATTATGATCGCGCTTGTTTTGAATGAACAGTAATCGACTTCCTCTCGACTTGGGCCGCTTCCATCCAGTCCTTATGGAAATAATTGAGGGTGGCATATATCAAGCAGTCGACGTCCTATAGCTGGGATGTATACTTATTATATATGACCTCATATAGTTACATATAATAGTTTACTGTGATTTCTGAATGTATAAAACAATGCAGAAAAATAATAGTCCGCGTGGGTAAAAATTCTGCTTAGTATAAAATAGATAGCGTAGATATAAAATATACGGAACTCATTCATCCAAACCCGAACTGTCTTCACAAGATCGGTCGGTGCTTAATCGAACTGACCACATCCATTCACACCTCCGGCATTGTCCCGCACGCGCATGACTTGAGATTTCTATTTGCGATTACGTCTCGCTAATATGTGCAGCTTTATTCTCCCCGTCTTACTTATTTGGTTTTTTTTTCTAAGATTTTAAAGATAAATGTTTTTGAATTAAATATTTGACACATTTCAGTTAGGGATTTAGCAGAAATAGCCATTATGTATGTTAACTTACACTACAAGCTATATGGATCACTTTTCTAAAGAACTTATTGTTCTTAGTATCTTACTGACCGAACATTCCGAGCATAGCTCAATTTTTTTTTTATTACACTCATACTCCCACACTAGGATTACCTGTATCGCGGGAGGCTGGACACACACAATCACATCACACAAACATCCATGACCCGGGACAAACACATATTTATATCATACAATTTTCTACACTCATCGCACAAATGTTTGCCCCTGTCGGGATTCGAACCTAAGGTCCCGGAGACGCAGAAGTCATGTCACTGACACTAACCACTGCGCCACGGCGACCGTCTACTGACACCTACTTTCACCCATGTAGGACAGCTATATAGACAAATTCGTTACAATATTTATTATCTATGTACAAACTTGCATCCAGATCGTTGAAACAGTTTCTGACATAGCTCAGACAAGAACTGATGGTTTTTTGAAAAATCTCCTTATGTTGTTTCTTATCTTCCAACTAGTAGCACAATCTTATATTAATATTTGTTTGCATGGCTGTTTAAAGTTTTAGTGGAAATGAGCATGAGCAAAAATTATGTATAGGTAGGCCCTGTGCAATGGCACTCCCAGCCCTTCCCTCGGATCTGTTTTGGTGTATATTTATAAATTAATAACTTATGATTCAACTTTGCATACTAATAGACACAAGAAAATATTTAGTTTATTGTAATTAGAATCATTTATCTATCTCTATAAATGTACCACGGACGTTTGCATGAAAGTACGCACGTGTGTTTGTACTTGACTACATTAGAAATACTGACTGGGATTGAAATAGGCTAAGATTACATTATCTGTGCTAACATTATTCCATATCTTCGCGCTGTATATCGATACGATAACTGTTTTAGTAATAATTGAAATTACTGGCGGGTGTTTAAGTAAAAAAAAGCGTTCTAAGTTTACAAAAAAATAAACAAAATTATTTAATGAGAAGAGCCTCTGAGAACAGATCGTCTATAATCTTCTCTTTATACCTACATTCCCCATAGTATAGGGGTATATAGCTATAAATACATATAATATATACTGTAGGATAATAGGTGCATGGAGCCCATATAGCCCTATATTAGTATATTTATTTATTTAATTTAATCTTACGTTATTAACTTTTTAAGAAAACAATTCGACCACGTCGACTATATACAGATACCACAGGACGGTATTTTGTAGTCGTGGGTTCTAATCCCACTGGTAGCCTAACTTCCAAATTCATTCAGTCAAGGGCACATTAAGCAACTTGCGTTAGCAAGTACTTTCTAATAAAAAGCCTGGAAGTTGTCTTGTTTATAATTTTCATTATAGTTTTTGTTATATTAGGTATATCACGATATTTTTATACGGGTATTTTCCAGTGCCATTATTAATCTTCATGCACACCTTTCACACGGAGTATATTTGCCGAACATGTAAGCCGATACAGTTACTCGTCCTTGCCAATTCCGTATGAATATACCGTGAGACCGCCCCCGTATCAGCTTTCTCATACAATGGTACAAATAGCGAAGAAAGCACGAATGAATGATGTACTTGATTGAACTCTTTATGGTCGGGGTACCATTTTTTGCTAACTTGACCATGATCAATGTGACTCGAATAGGTATTAAAACTTTTTACCGATGAAGGTCTACGACGAATTTTATAATTTTTAACACGGAGTAAACGTGAACTTACGCTTTGTCGATATCACGATTGACAATTGTTTCGGCTTCTGCCGCAAGCCTTCTTCATCAGGATCTTGAGTGTGGTGCGTACGTCGAAACGTCCTGCTGACACAATTTCATGACTAATAGTAGTCGTAGTACATTTTGTGGTCATGGTAAAGGTGATCCTCTTATTTTTATTAAGTCTGTTTACAATAAGCTGTGCGCGTATTGAAGCGCCTCCTATAGGTAAGTATGTTTTTTTATGAAGCATAATTAATAATAAGTATGTAACTATAGTCACGCTTACTGTCATTTTAAAACTAAACATAATGATAATGTTGTGTGGATGTTTTTTTGCCTAAAACTTTCTTTGGCTGTAATTTCAATTAACAAATAAATTTTATTATACTCTCATATACATATTGGTATGCCATTAAGATATCAAGAAAATATTTTCATGGCATAAGAATATGTAGAAGTGTGTTCTTTTTTTTATCGTTCAGTTATTTTTATTTTAAAGTTTAATAAATGAAGATTATAATTTCGAAACTTGAGTGCATTTTTCTTAAAACTCTACTGATTACGTCGTGATAAAAAATAAGGTAGGCCTTATTTGGGTCACTTACCTTATGTGAAATATATCTATTAATATATTTATTGGTTTAATGATAAATAAATCTCCTGGTTTGGTCAGCCGTCATATTGATCGACAATTGTAAATTGTGATATCGAATACCTGTCAGTTCGTTTGAATAAACTAAAAAATAAAATTATAGCTGTGCCCCGCGGTTTCAACTGCGTGGACAACGGTTTCCCATTACCTCAGTTATATAAATGGAATCGTTCATTTTTGGGATAGAAAGTAGCCTGTGCGATGACCAGACTATATTCTATCTCTGTGCCAAATTCCATCCTGATCAGTTCAACCGTTCTGGCTTGAAATAATAATATAGACATTCTCACTTTGAGAATGTGTGTGTGTATAATGTTAGAACGGGGTTCACTATAATTTATAAAATAAATAACTACAAAGTCGATGCTGTATATAATTATACAGCTGTCTTTTTAATTTACACCATCCTAACACTTTTTTCTTTAACTGTGAACTAAAGAGTTGAATCCTTTTACCTCCTTTCTTGAAGAACACATTCAAGAATTTTTCAATACTCGCAGAATCTAAATCCAGTAACAAAAATCATAGCAACTCTCCTTTCTAACAAATCACAGGTTCGTTATGAATTGAAAACACACTGAACGTAATAATCAGGCTTTGACCAGTTAATATAAATCCTTCTTTGGAAGCTCGTTCATTGTGTAGTAGCTTCGACAATTGCGAGAATGTTGCTCTACTCTTTGTCACTATCAGTTATTTGATAAAGTTGCACCATACAAATATGATTTACGATAGTTCCTGGAAAGCACAAAGGCGCAACTCTTGCCGATTGTCCGTATTTTTTCTCCAATAGAAGTCAGTGTGAGGGAATATTTATAAATCTCGTGTGTCCGTCATGGGGACAATGCCCACTATTAGCGGATTATAATCCGCAAAAAGAGCAGGTCTCAACCCAGGTCTGTTTTCGTTTGGTGCAAGGAATAAGATGCGGGAGACTGTTATCGGCGACGCGGTAAGCTGGACTAATAAAATTGTAATCCTTGCACCGTTTTTTGTAATTTGCAGGACTTACCTTTAAACTATAAATATTTAGCTAAGTCCCTGGCTATTTATAATTCTAGCTACAGGACGCGCGCCGTGTAATTCTTCAACAGGATTCTACATTGTAATCGCTTAATAAAATAAGTGATTGAGGTATCTATACTGCGTATTTTATGGTGGCATTTATGAGCAGCTGAGTGGTATGATATACAATGTTATTCAATCCTAAATATTGATCACTGCGATACAAAAATACTTGCAGATCAACCTTCCCTTTGAAATCAGTAGCTAGTTTGAGGGATACATTTATGTCGGTTTCTTGTCAAGGTATTGAAGCAGTGAGCTGAATTCAAATGCTATCTTGGCAACAAGTTTCATAACATGTGTATATTGGGAATTTAAATCGGCATTCCCTGCCGAACCAGATCAATATAAACTAAACCACGCAAATTATTGTTTGAGTTGAGCTTTGTCTAATTATGTTGTTTTACCATATCCGGGGAACGATAAGTTGCTGTGTCGATGGACAATAGCGCCACCTACGAGTGAATTGGGAGCCCGAGTAGCCAGTCCGATGCTTTAGAATTTAAACGTTACTTCTACAATTTACCCGACCTACGTACTCATACTAACCTTTCTAACTAGTAACTGCAGTCTCGACAGATATCAAAATATGTCGCCGCCCTTATCGCTCCTATCTTGGACCACCGCCAACATTTGCTTGCGTTGCGACAGATGCAAGCCTGTCATCTTGCACATTACATCCCACGGGATGGACACGATTATCCCAAACAATAACATGGTCATCTCCAGCCTGGCTACGTGCCTCGGCTACACTCAGGAGTCAGCGTTTGTTATTTTAGTTGCAGCTTTGTGTTGCTCCTGTTATGTTAGATGCCAGTACCTAATCATCTTCTTAACGAGCTTTGCTCCTACATAAAGACATTGTGTTTGTCGATATTATTTCATGTCGTAAGTTATTCTTCATTATTATATTTATAGTGTAGGTATACTTGTTGAATGGTTACTTAGGCCAGGGTGTTGCTACGATAATAGAATAGATTTCCAAATAAAAATTCCCAAGTTACTCGTTCGTTCTACGTTACGCACTCTGAAGTCTGAATGGTTAAACGTTAAATTTATTCTTGGTTCGACGCTGACCTACTGCAGGTTGAAGCTATTTATTCGCTAATCGTTTGCTCGCCAGTATTTATTGGTTAATTTTTTTATTAAATGCTCATATTTTGAAAATAACTATTTATTATTTACACCATAAGAATCTGGTTTCATCGTGAGTATATCATGTTGTTTGTTATAATAATAATAATTTATTCCAATAAACAATATACAACTAATCTAATAGACATTTCTTAATCACGGAAAAACAGTTTTTATATGTTTTAGATACAGTGGTGTCCAGCGAGTTCCAAACTAAGCGAGAGCTTGTGTCTTAAAACTCTCTGCTCACTTTTGTTATTAACTATAGTCGGAACCCTCTGACTTATTACGTGAGTAACTCCCGTGTTTTATACATTGATAATCTCTGCTCACTGTTGCATCAGTTTTTAGACCCGTGATATAACTATGCATCGAACGTTTAGACTTTTACGTCACGGGGCTGAGATCGCGCCGTGCACCTTAGATTTTTATGTTTTAAACTGACGAGAGAGGAAAATCCATTTTCAGCCATTATAAATAGCCGCCATTTGCTCTAACCAAATTTAATAAACTGGTTCCTAAAACGTCTTATTTGCCTAAGTAATGTCACTTCGTAACATTGCCACGAAGACGAGACGAATTCTTTCACAAGATGGATTATTAATTTAACGTCATGCTATTAGGCAGAATTTTCTTTTTCCTGTTTATTTTTCTGTTTTTCATTATATAATGGGTATTAGATTTCTATAATTTAGATAATAGTGGCCTCTTGATAGGTACATCTACCTATAGTGTTACATATCTGGAACATGTTTTCAAATGATCAATATCTGTAATCACTCTCACAACAGATCTGCACACGCCACGAAATCCTTTCAGTCATAGACACGTCAATCACGCCACATCCCGCCACGAGAAAACGTTTCCAAAACTGCTATATGCGAATCTAATCGCGAGCCCTTCAATAGATAGGTTTATAATAGGCACAATTGATACAATCCAAGTTGAGGGAACGCCTGCAATCTCAAAAACTGCAATTGTTACTTCCCTATGATTTAACTGTAAAAGTTTAGCCTTTTAAACACATTCGTCAAGCCTTTCCATCGGACTAATTCAACTTTTAACTGCGAAATTCATATCTCGTCACTGCAAAGTTTAGATTCGCGTGTTCAACGGTTTACTCGAGTTTGTAATTTGACGGTAGATAGCAAATCTGGACGCGTTAATCCTCGACGCTACAATGCGGCGTCAGCACCTGCAGTGTTTTTGTTTGGTTGTGGTGAAGTATTAGGTTAACGGTAAGATGTAAATGTTGTATGTATTGACAATGGCGTAACACCATGTCAGTTTATTTCTGTGTGCTTTCAAGTTTTATTTTACAGTAGACAAAGGACAAACGACTTTGTAAAATGTATGGTACTCTTCTCGTTTTAATTCGGCGATTCGTGGGTTTATCGACACATTTATATATAGAAGTCTCAAAAATTAAATGACAAGTCATTGGATTCACTACCCCCAAGTGTTCCTCGTAAACTGACTTCACTAATTAATCATAATTTTTCTTAGAAACTATTGCCCGTTGTTGTTGTTGTTTCGTTTTATCATATTAATTAAAAAATAATTATATTTTAATTAATCAGACGCACAAGACGATAAGAGATCACATTTCAGTTCCACCATTTTCATCTCAGCCATAAAACGTACATTGCTAGACATACGCCTCTCCCATTGATTTCCATAAGGACCGGACGGAAGCGGCCCGCATCGAGCCCTCACCTGCTATCTTAGTCTGGTCGTCTGTCCACCTCTTCGGCGACCGTTGCTGGTCGTCAAGCTCTATAAAGAGATGTTTATTTGTTGACACTACCAGAATATACTACCTTTTATGCTTACTTTTGTGACACTGCCAGCCAAAAGCGCGGATAGTACGAGCCTCCATTCCAGGGCATAGTATACCTACTCGGCTTGTAAACGTCCATGTTGACAGCAATAAAAGACCGCATATTTCAATTCAACCATATTGATGCTGTCTCGAATCAATCTCAGATTCTATGACGCCTCATGCCACTTTTGCGTAGGCCGATACACTCGAATGGTGACTCAATGACCTATAGATAAAACAGACGTAGGGCGTACATAAAATTTAATCTGTTTATCTATCTATCTAATTGCACTGCGTGAGCACTTTTTTTTAATCTTACGTTTGACCTCTGTTCCACCTGATGTTAAGTGACGACGCGGTCTAAGGTGTAACGCGCAAACTTAGAAAATCGCTTCCCTCGCGGCTTGAAGACTCTGGCACAAAACATATTGGGGGTTGTACCGTTGCACGCATCCGCAAGCTACGAAATTATTCACCTATCCATTTTTATCTTTCCAGCTGTAGCGTACACGCCGCCAGCGCCGAGTATACTCCAGCCCGCCACACCAGCTGAGCCTCGCAATCTACTAGCTAGATGCATGGCTAGTCTCGCACAGATGCACAAAACTGGACCACACATCAAAAAAAGGAAACCTAGAAACCCCCTGAATGGAAACCCATTTGCTAAAGTAAGTCTTTTAATGTGAATAATACATAATGACGGTACTCTTGGCTCGGTAGTCAGAACCTGAGTAACCTGATTTCTGATTCCGGGAGCCTGGTTACGAGGCTAGGGCTAACGTTTATGTGATGAGCATTGTAAATAATGCTATCATCGATGGACCAGACGTGTACGCCATTGCTATATGGTAGGTATGCCACCTATATGTACAAAGCTATTTGCTTCCAATTGCCAAGGAATAGAACTCGTAGCTTGAGACTGTGTTTCCCAATGGGTACAAGCCTGAAGTCTTCAACTCATGATTGAATAGGTATATTCTAGGCTTGCGTACTACCTACATATTTTAAGCCACGGACAGAGGACGTCAGTGAGATAGCTAGCCGTTTAGCAAATTGAACTGGCGGTTGTTACATGGCTCATATAAGAGATAGTTTTTTAGTCTTGGTTTAAAATTTATGTATTTTGTTACTTTTTTTACCCTTATTATGTTTCCTTTATGTTGAATAAATAAATAAAGTGGTAACGTTCCAGGGCGTAGTTCTAAAGACAGTGATCAAGAAGCCCAAAAAGCCGAACTCTGCAAACCGCAAGTGCGTCCTGGTGCGGCTCTCCACTGGGAAGGAAATGGTCGCGTACGTGCCTGGCATCGGGCACAACCTGCAGGAGCACAACATCGTGCTCGTCCGTGTCGGCAGGTACGGGGTATTCACTGTAGCGTACACCATAGTAGAGATGCTAAGGATAGTCGAGAGGCTCTATGGACAGCACAAAATACTCTTCGGCCCAAACCTGTTTACTGCTTGGCCAAAGACCACCACAACCCAGAACAAGAACCCCGATAACTCCTGACTATGTTGTTGTTACTGTCTATGTTAATAGACATCCTTGTACGAGATTGGAATGGTTCTGAAACAGGTTAAAACAAGTCGCCGCCGCCGGGTGGAATTACATCCAGAGGCGGTATTATGTAATTTCCTGAAACGGAAAATTTCAATGGAAATGTCAAAAAAATGACAGTATTCCGTTACGTATCCATCTTCGATAGGTGCAAAACCTTGTTGCTGAAAAGTGTTTGATTTCTACAGAGATAGATAATCGCCCTGCTAACTTTTATAAGCGAGTGGTATCTTAATTATAATCAAATATGTAATTGTTTATTTTAATTAGTATTAATTACCTGGACTGAATATGAACAACAATTAAAAACAGCAGACTATCAAAGCAGTCAAACTCGGCTATTGTGAGCCGAGCATATTGCCATGTTGAATAGTAGACTTAGGCCCCAGGAATAGGGTTACATAGTTACAGTTTCATATGGTTTCCACACTAGGTTAAATCCTGTCTTCTGTGTGGAACCTTATTTAAACTAAGAAGATATTAAATTCTAATCATTAAAAGCTTACCGTGCTTTCTTCTTAGTTGCTCTATGACTGAAAGTGTCTGTGCGAAAGTTTCAGTCCTAACCTAACCCATTAGTGATGTGATAGGGTTTTCGTTAATACGCAAGAAATTCCGTCAATTTTTACCAACTCATAAGCGCTCTGATTGGTTGTTACCTACTGGCCAACATAACGTATTGGCCAGTTCTGCTTCTAGTACTCCTTATTTGAAACCATGGATTGGTTAGTTCTAACAACCGTAGCACAAAATATAGTGCAATCACAATTAATAATTACGGAATCTTGCGGTTCAGTAATTACTCTCTTTGGGTTGCACGAATCTCTCAGTCGAAAATTCCACTAGCGATCACATATCCAAGATGTGTCGCGCGTGTCTTTGATTGGTTAGCATCGCACTGCGTAGGTCAAGCTCCAATATAGCTATCATAATGCATGTCTCTATTTCTTTGTTTCAGGTTAAAAGATTGTCCCGGAGTGAAGCTAAAGTGTGTCCGCGGAAAGTACGACCTGCCGCATGTCATCAAGCAAAAGGTCTAACGCGTTAGTTTATGTTTCATAGTAGAATATACAATAAATAGATTAAGGAGTATTTGTTTTGGTTTTATTACTTAGGAGAGCCCAGAGAAGAAGAGTATCGACTGTTATCACCGTTGCCTTCGGTACAGCGACTGAATGTTAAAAGAAAGAACATTGTGACAGTTATCCCACAATGTTCTGATCTGCAAATATACACAAATATTATAAAGAGGAAAAATGTATATGTTTGTAGCGGAAACTATTGAACCGATTTCAATCATTCTTTCAACATTAGAATTTTACTTTATCCCTAGGCTTAACTAGGCTATATCTATTTCAAGAAAAATTGGGATTCTAACTACCACTTCAATCATGCAACCGTGCAAAGCCGGGACGGACCGCTAGTTATAAAATGATCGGAGAAAAAAAAATCGTAAGTTAGGTCAATAAAGTTCTCAATACCACAGCAAGCACAAAGTAACACAATGTTACTTTATGTAAACTTAAAGGTTGAAAATTTTAAGATTACAATTTTTCGCGCTTTCCTGTTTATTGCTATTTCAATAAGTTTCACTTGTTAAATAAGTACCTATGTCACACGGAGATACCCATTAGGTAAATATGAACTCCGAGGCACAGAAGATGTGCACACAATCATCGATAATCAACCATTATCTACTAAGCATATCGTCTACAAACTTTCATTGCTAAGTGGTGCCTACTTAGGTAACAAGTGCGCTTCGGGGTTTCATCCGCGTGGAATACTACTTACTTATATTTCCGCTACCGTCCCACGTAAATCTACTTATCCCATAGAAACTGTCTAATTTATTACATAAAAAGTATGTTATCGCAGGATCTATATAATCTTCGTACCTACCATATTGCGTACATTCCATTCAGCCGACTCAGTGCTGAGTAGTAACAAACATACACACACGAAGATACACTCATATTGAAAAATATATAGGTACCTATGTATAAGTCAACAGAAAGCATAACCTTACCATAATAGCTTAGCTGTGATTGGTCGCGAGTTTCACGCGCCCGCACCCTCAACTCTTGCGCAAGCTCCACCTTTTTATGAGCGATTTTTGTTGTACCTATATTAGGGTAAGTATTTTTATTATTTTATTAGGTTAATTTATGTTAGGGTATAAAGTTATACCTGTTGACTAGTAGGTATATATTCAACGTGAATTTGTTTTAAAAATCTCCCGAGCCACTCTAAAGTTAAAAAGGGTGTTTCATTTAAAAAGCTTGAATATTACCAACTATATTGTTTTGGCGAATTGTGTGTGCTTATGGTAACTAGACATAGCCCAGCGGATTAGCAAGTTGAAGTGGCAGTGGGCAGGGCACATAGCTCGAAGAACTGATGGCCGTTGGGCCGAAAAGTTCTAGAATGGAGACCACGGACTGGCAAGCGCAGCATAGGACGGCCACCGACAAGGTGGACAGACGACCTGACTAAGATCGCAGGCAAGGGCTGGATGCGGGCCGCTTCCAACAGGTCCTTGTGGAAATCAATGGGGGAGGCCTATGTCCAGCAGTGGACGTCCTATGATGATGATGGTAACTAGATTTTGATTTAGATAGGGAATTACCTAAATACCTACGTAGATTTGAAGTGTAGATATAGGTAACTTAGTGAATTTGCGTTCATAAAATTGCAAATAGACCCATAGACCTTTAAAATATACATTTAAATTAACGCTAGGTCTAGAATGTTTACACCTTCGACCACATCGATAGTGAGATAGTGATCAAACACTAGATTTTTTAATTATTAAAATCATGACTGCCTAATCTGCCTACATGTAATTTTTAAAAGGATTTGTGTTGAAATAGTAAAAAGGTTGATGAAATCACTTTTATTTTCACTTATGTGTATCTACAAATCGTTTTCACTGGGTATAGTATTTACAAACTTATTCTATTCATAAATAACGATTTAAACTAACAATTGCACACGTTCCTATTACTATAATTGACATAGTTTCCTAGAGATAAATATATTTCGATATAAATCTTACCATTAACTTAAACTCTAAATCAGCCTTAGAAAGAATTAAAAATACAATATATCTACAGTAAGACAAAACTAGTACAAAACTTAACAGTCTAAAGTCAGTGTGTGATAGTAATACCTAATTAAGTACAATTTAACAGATACAACTCTGATGGCAGCGATCACAAGTTCTTGAAGCGAGTGCAGCCTTCAAACGGGACACTTCATTTCTCAAATACGTGACTTTTAACGCCAAATGGATTTCCCGAAGCTTTCTTCTATCTCTGCTCTGCTTTGCCGCGCAGTTGTTTCTCTCTCTTTGTCTTCTGTAAGAGTCGTCATTGCTGTCATTGTTAGACCGCACGGCTCTCCGCATTCTCGGGTTATTCCCTAGTAAAGATCCTCCATTTTTCTCAGCCATGGCTCGTAATGCGTCTCTTTCAAACGCTTGGAAGTCCGGATCGTCCGATAAAGAGTCTTCTACCATTGAGAATGGCCTTTTAGAAGCAGGAGAAATCGGAGGAGATAATGTAGAGGCAGAGACAGGTATACGAGGCGGAGTGGTTGTTCTATGTGGCGTGAACGAACGTTCGTATGAGCTGACACTGGCTGCTGACAACGGCGATAGCTGTGGTACTGGAACGTTGTATCCAAATTGGTAGACAGGATATTCTGGTGACGGGTAGTCGTATTTTGTTTCTTTTGGCGGCTTCGATAAGTCTAAGACGGTGTTTTCGGCGTAGGGTGTCCACAGCGCCATTTTATCACGTTCTTAGAATATTCTTGATCACAAACTTCCGCGTCTATGATTTTTCTGAATTTTAGAGCTATGTACGTTCGATGCGGAGGGTGAGTTCGATTTGATTGTTGCGAGGGTTGCTCAAGCGCTTAGGGTTGCATGGGGCGTGGCTTTAGAGTGAAGGTGGGGTGCAACAAAGCTTAGGATTGGTTGGCTGTCTTGCCGTTATCTGCGTGCAACGGGACACGGGGGTGAAAAAACAATGGCGTCAATCCTGTTTACAGACGCAATTATTGTGGTTTATGAGTTGCTTTTGTTTTATAAAACTTGTTGGTTTGTTAATTATTTGCGCTTTCATTACTGGGAGATGAAGAATTCGGCCTGGAATAGGTGTCTCTATCTACTCTATTGTAATTAGGTAGGTAATATATCTCAAGTGTCTATCAGGACTGCCTTCGACAAATATTTTGGTGTAGGTACCTATATTATATCTTTGTTATCCAAAGTAAATGGAATAAAGAGGTATTTTAGTACGTACCTATCTATAACTACACGCAGTTTTAGGCTAGATCTATTTCTTATAGGATACATTTACCTATGTAAACTATATGACATAAGAAAAAATCTATTTTTTCTATCTCTTGTCCTTATCATTTAATTATTTTTTTATTATAAAATTACTTACTTATAGGTAATTAAATATAACCTAATTACCTACCTTGCCCACTGTTGCATACCTACTGGCGACAGATTTTATGTAGAACATCAGACCTTATTGTTCTTAACATTAGGCACCTACCTACCTATATTTCTTTCTAACATATAAAATCATGGCATGAAAGATAAACAAGTAAGTAGTAGGTACCTAAGGTAGGACCTAAGTATTTAAATACTATGTCGTATAAAATAGGTAGGTAGTTTGTTGTACCTGTTTATTAGATACTAGATATTTGAAAGAAAGAAAGAAAATCAATTGTTTTTTTAATATAAGTAGGTAGTTAGCGAAACAAATGATTGTCATCGAAATGTTAGTTCTCACTCATAGGCCCCCTGTGACAGCGCGTTTAATGACAATAGAATTAGAATTAAGTTCAAATCGTAGGAAAAGTAACTGGATAAACGATATAGTAGTTAGGGTAGGTACCTAAAAAGTTCCCTTGTAAAGATTTACAAGGTAAGAAAGTCCTAAGGTCTAGTCCTAGGGGCTATCCGTCGTCCCGGTTATTATCTTAGCACTTCAAAGGCAAGCCCTCTGAAGCCAGAAATCGATGGAAATTAAAATGGCGAAAGCATTGCACTGGGAACTTAAATGAATGATTACATTGTTGTCTAAAAATTTAATGTCTACACTCAGCTTATTGCTTATAACAAAACAAATTAGCTAATTGTTACACTCACAATAATAAATTGGGAACATTGTTTTTAAAATGTTGCCATTTTTATTAGGACTAGGGGTAGAATATTTTTACGTATGAGTGGTAATACGTACCAAGTTCGTGTGTTGCACGACCTAAAGGCCTAGGCTGGTCACTGTGTCAGTATCTACACATTTAGGGGTCCGAAAATTATGGCTATATTAGGTAACTAAGTGGGTAGGTACGTAAATGTCTATATACTTAATCACCATTATAGTCTGTCTATGTAACAGCATATCAGTGAATTCTCAATAAATTATACCTTGCTGTCTTCAGGTAATAAAGATGGAATAAAATTACCAAAATTAGGTACGTGCGTTAGTCAGTTTCTTTATCGTTTGCAATTGCAGCTTTTGACACATTCCAATTCTATAAAAACAAAATTTTAAAAAGCAAAATTTATCATGGCGGTTGAGATAGCCACATCGGGTGTTCTAGGTAGGTAGGCACTTACATAAATAATATATTACCTACCTACATATTTATCCACTCCTAAGAAATTAGCCAACTGGATTAAGTAACGTCTAGGTACCTACAAACCTACCTATAAGTACATACCTACTACCTTATCCTACTCCTACTAATAATAAAAATGCGAAAGTTTGTGTGTACGTTTGTTACCTCTTCACGCTCAAACGGTTACACCAATTTCGATCAAATTTGGTATGGAGATAGTTTTCACCCTGGATTAACACATAGGCTACTTTTCATTATCATCATCATCAATCATCACCACGCGGGTAAAACCGCGGGGCGCTACTAGTTTATAATAGTAATCAGCTCAATGCGTTCCCAATGCTAGACTAGAACGCAGGCCTACCTTCTAGAGGACAACTCCACCCTATTTGTTTCCTCATGTAGGTACGAGTAGTACTGAGTAGGTATATAAGTTAGTACTATATGTATAAGTTTATAATCATTGTATGCTTCTCTTCTATGACAATTCATAAGATAGCAACGTTTTTAAATAAATAAATAGTAAATGTAATGCTATTGTTGTTGTTGCATTAACTGATTATTGCTATAAAATTTTGCCCGTCAGGTTTTTATTGATCTATGGTTAGAACTGATGGTAGTATAAAGGAAGGTACCTAGTTACAAGAAATTTGAAACCTTACAGGTTGTACTTAAGCATTTATAATCAATATGATTTCCATTGCAATTTTAAATGTCAACTCATGCACATATCTATTACTTGAACAATAAAACACGCGTGAGTGATTCTGCAACTGTCACATTGTCCGAGTGTCCGCTTTGACTTCCGGTCGCCGTCCTACGGAACAACTCTTTATGGTTCCTCACATAGCCACATACAAACAATGCCCATACGAAAGTACAGTAAAATAAACCTTGAACTTATTGTATAAAGTTGAATTTGTTGTGAATTATATTTTACGGTAATATCGATCTGGCTTACTACAATTGATTGAGTCGCGGTGGTCCAATTGTGGACACGGACATTTCAAAAGATTTAATTATTTTGTAAAGAAGATGGATTATCATTGTAGAATCATAACGCAACTATAATGTAAAGGTACTAGTGGTGGTTAGAAGTAACCGTTTTTGACATTTACCTTAGCGGTTATTGTGCTGTGATCATGATGGTCCTATTCAGATAGGTAAACGTCTTTCCAAGCATTAAGTATTATATTTACAGTGGTGGATTTACCATGATGACAAGTAAATGTATTCATAATTTTTATAATTACTTAATTCGTTTTGACAATACACATCTAGAACCGTTCGTGACTGGTTATTAAAAATTGATCTACCTTTAGTTGTTCTTGTGATATTGATCACTAGGTACCTAAGCGGTCATAATATAGGTAAGCACAAGAAGCTTATCAACATCTAGTCATGTTAAATCTCTGGCATGCGTCGTAGTGGTTGAGTTGAGTCATCTAGAAACTGTTAGAAAAGGGATTTAAATCTAGGACAACATTTATTACCGAACTTCGTGAAACTAAATAATCTGTTGCAGTTCAAAAACAACCGACATGACGGTGGCGGCTCAGCGAACAACATTTTCTAACCTTGCTTGCTTAGTTAAGCCCACGGTAATCCGATTAAAGTCTACAACATAATCAGGATACCTGCATAACTAAGTATTAAAAAATAGTAGTGAAACGCAGAACCGTAATATAACATTTTTATTGCCTCCGGGTACGGGTGCATTGTTTGCGGAAGATTGTATAAACGGTAGGAGACAATAGATCGTTACCTTGTGTAAGTGTGGTCATCGTTGTAGCTATGACGTTATTCTGTTAAAGAGCTCCTGTCCTCACGTAGGCGCATGCTAACTGTAGCAACATAGGACGCGTGCTTTGATGTGAATTAATTTGCCGATTCATATCTCGATCAAAACACATAAATGAAACATTTATTAGAAATCTTCCATATTGACTCAACAGAGATAATAATTTTGTAAAAAATTTGATGTAAGTCTATGTAGGCCTGTAGAGTAGGATTTACCTAGCAGTTATAGGGAGCATTCCTCTATCCCTGCATGTTGAATTTAAATGTAAGTTATTGTCGATTGATAGTAGGCGTGACGTAGCATCAACACATAGCATCTCAAATTGTGTAGCACCAATATCCAATCATTTAGAAAGTGACAGCAAGGGTGCAAATGTGAAAGAAAGATTGATTACACTGATAACTGACCACACATGGATTTATAGTTATAAACCCGTTCTTGTTGTTGGTTAGTCATGAATTTCAACTCGGTAGTAAAACTTTTATACAAAGTTTATCTAGCTTAGTATACTAGATCGTATTTTGTGCTAATAAATCGCCGCTTAGTGGTTTTAATAAGTAGATATGAGTTTAAAAAATATGTTTAATTTGTATTTTTCCATAATACCAAAGAAGTAATATACCTAGGGAGTCCGTACTCACTGAATAACTACATAAAGGTACCTGCTACAATACTACTTACTATTTACCTACCTACCTACCTACCTTACCTACTTCAATACTCAGGTTTTATATAGAAATGCATATTTTTATTTGCGTTGGACATTTTTCCGGCAGTGTAGGTACTTGGAAGTGTGTTCTGTTTAATATTTTTTCCCAGTATTTCGAAGGACTTGCGTAGGGGAAGGTTACGAAATATAGCGTCGGGTATATTGCTGGCCCTTTACCGTTGCAGCATATATAATACAACTCGCCTGACTAATTAAATACTGAAATAAGCACTATTAACAAACATGTAAGTACTAAAATATGCAATAACGCTGTAAAAATAGCGGTTTATACATTTTCATAATGCAAACATACAAATGAATATAATCCGATGTCTACTTATATAACTATATATTGATTTGTTCTATAAACAAATAATTAGCATTAGTAGGTACGATTTTTAGTTTCTGTGCAATTTGTTAGACTATAGACTATGGTTCTCTAAAATGCTATCAAACGTGGAGTTACTGATATGTTTCTATTGGCAAATAGAATCGCAGACTTAGTTAGGTTAGTAGTATTAAGTAAGTACTTAACAAAAAAAGTTTTATCACGTGAAAGTACCTAATGTTTAATTATTTAAAAATGTCTATAATAGGTAAACATTTTCGCAGCTTCAAAAAGTTGAGTGAAAGTTCCAATAAAAACAATGAAACAATCGCACAAAATGAACAACGACCGAAAAGCATCTTAGGACAAGCGTGAAACTGAATAGAAACTGTACAATATGCAAATTGTTTATGCATTGTGCACATTTGCGAAGGATTATAGTCACAAAGGGTTGCCACAAAACAAAAGCGAGATTTCGTAGTAACTTGCGAATTGAACGGTACATTGTCGAGACAATGAATCGGCAAATTTTTCAACTTTATCTAATTTGTAATCTCTGGAAAGGACTTTCTGCAATGCAATTGTGGTCTCAAGAGAGTACACTTTTTTTAAGAATGCTTGAAAATCCTTTACAGATGTAGATAACTAGCTATAGCAGTGTTAGTTACAGAATATGTTTTTTCTGAGGGACTATGCGTTACATTTAGGTACCATGTAATAGCTTCTACGGCTCACTAGTGCTTGTTATAAAATTGAAATCAATATTATTCAAATAATGTAATTTTATCATGTACTATCTACGGCTATACACAAATATTGTTTCAATGTTGAATATAAGATGTCTAAGTGTAGTTAATAATAAGTAAGTTAGGCACAAATTATATTCTACTAAGTTATCAACATAATAGTCATAGTCATAGTCATTTTTATTGGTAACATTATGATTACAAGTCAGTGTTTGAATAAATATAAAATCTTAACTCAATTATAAATTAAAAACTTCATGTTAATTTTTTTTTAAAAACAAAAAATAATTAAATTTAAATTATTTTATTATTAATTTTAACAATTAAATTTAGTTTAATATTTCATAAACCACTTCCCACCAGACAAAATTACCTAGTGTAAACAATCTGATTACATAATTTTACACATGTAGTTAGCCTTAAATAGTTTAGGGTAAATTTTACTTCATTTAAGTCCTTGCCTTCTGGGAAAAAATTAATTCACGGAAAAAACATTCTCCCAAGTGTATTATAAATGGGCACTATACGTACAAGTCATGCAAGTAAATGCCACATACATGTTGAACTTCATTCAAGTAAAAGTAAACAATATACATAATGCATTGTGCAACCTCACATGCCTCAACCCACCCTAAGCAAACAGTACCTAAATAGAACTGTATTACAAAACGCTCTTGCGCAACCAATGACGAAAAGGTAGAGAGCACCCTTAGGTATAAAATTATATGCCGCCAGCATTCTGGGGACTTTTTCTTCTGAGGCTGGACTTTTACATAGAGTTTTAATTTTCATTATTTTTAGGTTTTAGTTTTAAAAAAAAAAATAGTCTAGTTAATGGTAAAGGTTTTAGTTAAAATTTTAATTAATTCCTAAAGGTAAAAATTGATCTGATTTAAGTTAAAAAACATTGATGATGTTTTTTTTAACTTAAATCAGATCAATTTAAGAACTAATTAAAAATTAAGATTAATAGTGAGTTACTTATTTGAATAGAGTTTTATATTAACTTCAATGCTAGATGTAAACTTATTGCGTTAGTTTTGTCATTCCAAGTTGTACTTTAGTCATACAACTTTGGTCCAAAATCAATCAATCTAAAATCAAAAAAATATATTTACCGCCCGCATCCAGCCCTGACTTGCGATCTTGGTCAGGCCGTAAAAAAGCTTTTATAATAAACTAACCTAACCCTCCGCTGCTGGATATAAACTAATTTTCAGTAAGAACCTACCTAAAATGTACCATAATACGCGTTGTCCAGTTAATTCAGTTTTTTCAAAGTGAAGCTATTATGAACATTCTTATATTCCAACCCAACACATAGTTATCATATTATGTTTAGTACGAGAATATATTCTTAATATTTTGAATGATAATGAAGCAGCCGACATATATGTAATTATAGAGGCAATGGACATAACATAACCTCCATTGCAAGTTTTTGGATTTTAATTTGGCAGCGCTAAGTAATATTTACTTAACCATATTAATGTTTTACAATCGCAAACATAGATATTTTATTTTATTTCATCGACGTTTCCACGTACCTAATGTTGCTCAGGCCCTGTGATTGCATTGGAGAGGGTTGCGTCTAATTGACTTTGAGGGTGCGACCCTCGGCTAACGAACCCTTGCGTTGCTGACAGCTTGCGTAGATATTGTCTGCCCTTATGTACTCTTGATATCGATCGTACTGCTGACATCGTAAATAGAATATAAATTGATGTCATTATTACTTTTAAGTAACTATCATTTACAACAGTTAAACACACAAAACAAAAAAATGAAAATGATAATTATGTAGGGTGTGAGAAATCAATGAAATGTAGCAGAAGAAACCTACCTATTTTTTTTCGTCTCGCGAACAACCCATAAATTAATAACAATGGTAATAAGTTCACTTCAAGTAAATAGCAGCTGCGACACTCAACGTTGTTGCCCACGTGCCTTTTCATTTCCATGACATCTAAATAACACCGGAGTGTGCACAGAAACAACAATTCTGTAAATGTGAATGTCAATCCGTTCCATATTCCACGATATTTTGTTAAACCGAGCACGTGATGCCACGCGCTCAATGTTTTTATAGCAAGATCGGGAACTTGATACGTTATCGATTTATGATTGGCGTGTGCAAGCCTTTCATTGAAAACGTAGATGTTTGACAAAAACTTTTACTTCTCTATCTACTTCGTTGAAAAAAATCTTTGTGTTTGCGAATACAGATGCATGCGATTCTAAACCTTAAGCACGTTACAGATTAGTAATAGGTACCTACTCTCTCTCAGCAATGGGGCGTGTACTGCCGGACATAGCCTCCCCCATATAGGGGGGATTTACCAATACTCGCCACGGTTGGCAGGCGGGTTGGCGTGCGCAGTATGATTTTCAATCCTCAGAAGGCGCTGCTGCCCACCTTCTGGTACGTGGTCCCTTAGCTAACTCTTACGGCACCCGCGGGAAGAGATGGGGGGAGTACTATTCTAGGCCGGTACCACCATGGCACAATTTATAGGTACTAGCATGACATAGGTATTCAAATATAGGTAAGTAGATAAAGTTGCGTAGTGTGTAGGTATATCTCTCAAGCATGGAGCTGTCTTGCAAGGTAAATAATAATCATTGTGGTAAATTCAAAATTATTTTTTTGTAAAGGGGGTAAAATCGATGTTACTTATAATGTTTTTAAACCAAGCTCAAAATTATATCTGTACTTATATATTTTTTTTACTTGTACTGTATAAGTCATCACTAAGTGCTACACTACGTTTGACCACTTTTTCACTTGATGGTCGGTGACGATGTGTTCGAAGCTTTTATCACGGAAATAAGATAACAAATAATAATGGAGTTCAGAATATATTAACTTAAAGAAGAAACTAATTGTAACGTCTTCCTTTTTTTGGATGTCTGTTGAAAATTAGTCGTCAATACCTACCACCTTATAGTTTCCGAATTGAAAATAGGGTTCTATTTATCTTTCCACATGTCACTACGAAAACGGTTAATAAATAACACAGTTTTTATCGCAAGATATAAATCTGAGAAATGCCTGTACTTATTTATTTCGGTAGGTGTACCTACTTAAATAAATAAGTACAGGCATTTCATTTTTACAGGCTCTGCCAACCTCTTCGGGGATATAAAATCCAATAGTATGATCATAGTATGAACAACATACGAACTAGTTACTTTAGTGAAATCAGGTAAATACCGCAATAATCAGAATAAAGTATTATCCACAGCTTAAGCCTATAATCCTTTAAACAATAACCCGACAGTTACCATAACACCCATTAGACAAAAGTACGGAATGTAGTTCTGGTTTTATTGCATCCTTAATCCGGTGGCTGGCTTAAAAGGCATATATTTTTGCCTATACGCTTAGCCTATCATTATCTAAGAAATTTGTTCGTTTAAGAATATCGAATTCCTGATACTTGGGTGAAAGAAGTGGTAGGTACTTAAAAACGATTTAATATAAAAATAGAAATAAATGGTCAACAACGTCTTTACTTTGTTTTCACGTAGATTTTTATTTTACATAATGTTAATAATCTTCAGCATTTTTACAAATAAATTAAATTACAATAATGACTTACCTTACTTTGATATAAATCTATATTCAGATATTTTAAACTTGAATAAGTATAATACATATTTACAAATAAAATACACTAAAGCACACTAATATTAGTTACCTGCTAGATATAATTGAGTCATTAGGTATATGTATAATTTTATGGCACTCAAGTTTCCTAAACAGATCATATAAATTTTCTCTAATAATCACATATCTGTCTGCACCGGCCACACAATCCTGTTCCAAGTTTTGTTCTAAGGTCAGCCATTTTCTTTTTTAAATAAGATACTTGAAAGGCGAGGCGGACTTCCCGAAGCTTCCTCCTATCTCTGCTCTGTTTTGCAGCAAAGTTGTTTCTTTCCCGTTGTTTCCTGTATGAGTCGTCAGCTGTCTGAGTAGTTTGAACCGCTCTGCGCATCCTTGGATTGTTTCCTAGTAAACTGCCACCATTTTTTTCTGCCATAGCTCGTAGAGCGTCCCTCTCGAAAGCTTGATATTCCACATCATCAGATAAGGAGCCAGTGTCGTAAAATTCAGGAGATTCTGGCGGTGAAGGTGCATCGCTATGAGTCTTATGAGATTGGTACGCCGACCAAGCACTTCCGACAGATTCGGGAGATATTTGCGCCATAGGCACAGTATGCTCTATAGGCTGAGGGTATGTGTAGATGTATCCATGAGGCTGGTTGTCGTAAACTGCATATGGAGGATACACATAATCGCCGATCGGTGGTGAATTGCTGATTAAAGGCACGGTTTCTGATTTTGGAGAACGGTGTTCCAGCTTTACGGTTGATTTGCTGAGGTCCAGCGCGGCTTCTTGAGCGTAAGGCGTCCACAAAGCCATATCGATCGACCACTGAACTTTTCCCTTCGAAATGTTGTTCACGAATGACGATTGTCTACAAGGGTTGCCCAAGTGACCAGTGTGGGTGGGGCTTAGTAAATAAGGGAGCACCCCGGGAGCCAGAGAAGGGTTGACGCACTACCTGTGAAATCTAACGGAACTTTTTATTTCTTTGCGCATGGTATTGAATTATCTCAAGTTTTAATCTTTAGGGCACTATTATAAATAGTCTAAGAACGAGACTGTCATCTGATTTATATTATAAATTTCTATATTCTAAATGATAATGATTTTGTTTTTGAATTTATACAATAAAAACAAATTCTTGTAATTTACATAATGATGCTTAATCCAAAGTTGTTTACTTCATTATAATATTATGTTTTGAGTAATTTATCTGATGATACCTACGGTTAATTTAGAATGGTGGTGACCTACTAGTAAGGGATCTAATTACGGGCAGGGTGCTTATCTAAAATAGGGTTACCGTTACATTTCATCTTTACAATAATTGCCTAGGATTCTATGAAATCGCATATAAATAGAATCATCTGGAAGTAAAATTGGCGACCTTTTCAGCAAATTTGGTTAGAAAGGTATGCTTTTTATTATTATTGCTTAATGTTTCTAATGATTTGAAAATCTGAAATATAATGTTTAATAAGTTAGTTTTAATAAGTATATTAAGTAGTATTTCTTGCAATCGCACCGCCTGCTCTCCTTCCCGCATAAATCGTATGCAGGAAGTATAGGTACCTACTGGGTAGGAGGTAGCACAGCACGATATACAAACCACCACTCATCTCGCGAAATAAATACCTACGAAACAATGTATACCTTCAATAATTTAATATCATCTTGATATGCATTTCCGAAAAGTATCAATCGAAAATCTTCTTTAATTACTTAGCTTATTTTTTTCAAATTTATAATTAATTTAGGTACTTATAATTGTTCTAAAAGTACACCTTGGACGCCACCGCTCTAACGATGTGCATCACGAATCTTTTGTTTTCCGTAGTCGATAGGTCAATCAGACATAGGTTGCTTATTTGCTTATTAATATAAACATTTCATTCCACAGTACCTACTCATGAACTTTATTTAAAATTTACGTAAAGTCCAATCAAAACCTATTTTTATAATGTCATCAAAAAGTATTATATGTACTCTGCTGCTGCTGCTGCTGCAGTAATAACTAGTAAGCTATTACCTAGTAGTAGGTTTAAGTTAAGTAAGTTAATATTATTATTTGGTGCATATTTTCGTATAAGTAGGTAAGTAAGTAGGTGAATGTTTAAAATATTATTGTAATGGCGAAAGTTTGTCGATTTATGCCATATTCGTCCCGGTTTTTCGGCCCTTGCCATTAAAAAGTATATATACGTCCCGCACGATAATATTTGTCCATATTCGTCCCGCATACATAAATTATTGAAAGTACAGCTAACGACAAAAGTATTTATCTCCTTAACTAAAACTGTGGTCATCAATCATTATAGAGGCTACTTATATATATTAGGCTGAAAACTGAGAAGAGTGTGTAATCTAATACTTAGCACTGTCCATCACCCAATAGTGATAGTCATTACAAGTATTATTATTAACTTAACGTAATTATCAAATTTAATGTTTTCAGTTACTACCTAAATATGTTTAGGTTTACGTAGATACTCTATAAAAACTGTCTTGATTGAACTAAGTACCTACCTATTTGCGACAAACGATATAAGTATCTCTCTTATAACACTTTGAATTGAAATCCTAACAATTGGACCACCGTGACACAATCGATCATGGAAAAGAGTTATCCGCAAGATGGCGGCCGGAAGTCAAGGCGGACATTTTGACAATACGCAGTGAGATGTCCGCGTTTCTCCGACAGTTGCAGAATCATCCACGTGTAATCATTTTGCATGAAAGCGCAGTGGACATGCAATTTTGTAATAGCACCGTTTTACGGATGGTCGAATGATGCTGAGGGTCTTAATTGGAAAGATAGTGAAAGGCCATATTGTGACCAAATGTCGTGCAATATGGATGCAGACGTAGAGATGTACTTTCAAATGTTTTTAAATTCTTATTTAGATACTTAAGCTTCAAGTAAGTTAAATGAACTCTATTGTAGTCTACTAACATAATATATGTAGGGTATAGGTTACCTACATAATAATATGTACCTTTGTTAGAAAATTCCTTTACAGAATGCGAAACTGGTTTAAAGTAGGTAATAATGATTATAATGATTGGTTATAATGATTACCTAGTGATGTAAGCACCGGCTGCCAACGTAACGACTGGTTCGATTCCCACCAAGTCTTGAGCTTTCAGTGTAGGTACCATCGTTATCGTAAAATTGTCGGGCGCTGCTAGTACTTTACACTTAATTACTTAAATGGGCATAAATATACATACCTACACATTACATAATTTCTTCTTCTTCTTAAATTATGGCTTCTGTCTTTACGTTACAATTCTGCCAGTGTCCGTTCATGAAGTATATAGAAAGCTAATAATTAGAAATGAGTTTTATCTATTAATAGCATTTAAAGGTGATCGTTATGGCACTAGTATACCTAAATAGAGAGATAGAAAACACTTTCACTATTTTTTTACAAATATCAACTATAACATCATAATACTAAAGTACAATCCGCAGCCTTATCGCTAAAGCAGCGATATCTTCCTGGCAACCGTTAGGTAGGTATATACTTAGTTTACCTACCTAATATAATTATGATAGGTAAACTTACAGGTTCTAGTTGTGATAAGCTCATATTATTAGACATATCCTAACGTTGGTGTTTCTCAAATCGCCAAGCGTAATATTAAACGGCATAAAATGTGTCGAAATAAAAGCGACCCTTTCTGTAAAGAATAAGAAATCATGCAAATTACACAATTTATTCGCCAGTTTAGAGTCCGTTAGGCTTGTACTGTCGCGATTTGGCATTGTGTTGTCATTTGTTTTGTCTCTGAGATTGGTCTACAATGTCCTCAACACAGAATGTCTACATAATAGAAACCTACATCTAGTTCCGCGTTGTAAAATATTTACAGAGGGTCAGTCATTTTAATTTATAACTCATAAATGACAGTTAAAAGTATCCTTACATTAAGAACCTTTCAGACACCTCTATATTTTATTTTTATTTTATTTTAAAAATTTTAGGGAAATTGACAGCTAGGCGATAAAACGTGACAAATAAACATTCACTGAGGGCCAATTATAAATTTCCTCAAATAGCCAAATTAGTTAACCAAAACAAAAGTTGATGGACGACATCTAGTTGTGTGAAGTAATTATATATAATATATAATTATAAATAAAAAAATAAAAATAAGTTATCTATACATAGAGGCACATTTAGCTTTCAAAAAACTTACAAGTAAGAGCGTGTTTCAACTTTGGAGAAGTAGTGTGAAATATATCAATATCGAGTTCTTTGGATATATCGTTAAAACATTTGCACGCCCGAATGAAGAACGAATTCTGCCCGTAGTTAGTCTTTGCAAAGCTATTATTAGCTATATAGCTATATTTTCTATCAATTCCTTGTCCAAATATATGTTAGAATTGCCAAATTAAATAGGTTGCCTACTACCTACCTATGAAACAAGTTCCAGTTCTCGGAGAGATTTGGTGACTGACGAAAATCAAAAGCACGAAACATAATAGAAGTAGTCACCTATACAAGTACCAGAAGAGTCAAAACGACGACGTATGCTCCTATAGGCTTTCTCGATGCAGTAAAGTCTTGGACAATTTACCAACGTAATGTTCGCGGCATAAAGTCCCGTTACCACTGTCATTCCCACATTCATAACTCTCATTTTCCTAATTTGAATTTATCTTCTTTAAAATTTAAACTTTTAATGATACCAAAACTAGCCAGATACAAATAGTATAGCCAAAGAGATTTGATTACAAGTTCATACATACTATACTGCGAAAAGACTTTTTCCCCAACCCAATATGTAACACGGAACTAGACAGATTGAATCACATCTGCTCATAACAGGAATCGCAATACATATCGAAACCACCGTTGCATGCAAGGTGTCGCATCGCACGCCTGTCATTTTGAAATGACTACCAAACTGCAAACCTTGTTCATAGCAATTGCAAATTTTAATCCTTTTGACCATTGACAAAACTTTTTGTAAGAGTCGATTGATACATGTTTTTATTTTTACTATATATTTATTAATACAATATTGATTTTTTTATTCTTATCTATCATCTCAAACTTTGGTTTAGGTTAGAACTTTATTCTCATACGAAATATATTCCACTTACAATACATAGAAATTTATAAAATTAGCACAATTTATTGGTCCTTGGCGCTTGTTGCGATGTGTATTTTAAGTTTGTTCTTGAGTGCATATATACGCTTACTTGTCTGTAGTTCACTTGGTAGCTTACTGAACATTCCATTATCATTCTTCACACTCATTCCAAATTTTAATATACAACCTTAGACATATACACAACCGATTAGTTTGATCACATTTAACACAACACTCGTTATTTACATCTAAATTTAACTTCATTTTTGTTCTCTTTCGTTTTCTTGGTAATTAGATAATTGTATTCATTTAGTTTAGGATTTATTATTTATTGTTCTAATGTAGGTACGTACTGTATTATTATATTATTTTAAGATGATTCATGTACTATGCCTATTTTGGGGAAGACACTGTCTGCTGCAACACAGTGTATACTAAAGCAGCAGGCAGGGCTTTCAATGTATATTTTGTTTTAATTTTTCCGTGAATAAAGAAATTTGTATTTGTATTGACAGCGATGCGATTTCTTCTGTAGGTAAGTACATGTGGCTACACGACTTTATCTAGCGTTCCGCTAGCAGATAAAGTCTCAGGTAGGATTCGATCAAACGCCCGTTTCTTTGGCAGCCGATACATTCGAGGGTTAATCTTAGCACCCAATCCAAACTAATTATATGTATATTATTAAAGTAATTATAGCCTACTGTGTGAGCGTCCACTGTCAACTTTACGATTGCTGGTTTGATCCCCATATATCGCCTTCAGCTTCCAGCGAAGGTAGCATCGTTATCAAATCCAGAGCATAATTGGTGATAGGGTAGTTTCTAATGTCCGTTTGGTAAGCTACCACTATCAATTTAAAACTGTCTCAGTGTGTTCAGGCAGCTGTTCTTGAGAGTCAAAATAAATAACATTCGCATGATTCCACTTTCAACCATATCATCACTGACCATCAGTGAGTGAGGCAGTGTCACAAGCTAGATTTATAAAATGTAAAAAATGGCAGGTAAAAATTTTATGAATATAATATTACATTAGAGGTTCAGGTATGTCTATTAGTGCTAAAATAGTAATTGCTAAGTATAAAGTTAACGTTCGCCGTAGCTCAGTCGAGAATGGTGTGACTTCTGTTCCCCGGGGACCCTGAGTTCGAATCCCGGCAGGGGCAAACATTTATGCGATGAGTATAGGTGTTTGTCCCGGGTCGATATTTGAGTGCTGTGCAAAGTGCAAAAAAATGTAACCAAAAAATGGAACCGACTTCTACACTCAAAAGTGTGAAATAACTTGGTAAAGTCGGTACCATGATAGTTTAAAAGTAATTCTCAATATATTGTGAGCGGTACCATACCGACCACGACAAGTTATTTCACACTTTTGAGTGTTGTTTTTAAGTTTTACATTTTTTGGAACTCTTTTCAGTTACATATGCTACTTACGATATCAATTACCATTGGGTGTGTTCATCGATTTCTTCACCCTGAATAAGGAAGTCGTTCAAGTAGAGGTAACACTTTTCAGTTATTAGAGTAATACTCAAAAACAGCTTGAACGATTTTGATAAAATTTAAATGTGGTCCCATTTACGGGACACATTTACATTTTTCACGCGAAGCACCAGGTTTCAAATAAAAAAAGGATCATCAAAATTGGTTCACCCAGTCGAAAGTTTTGAGGTAAACACATAAAAAAAACACACGGTAAACATCAATTGGGCAATTGAGAACCTCCTCCTTTTTTAAAGTCGGTTACAAATTACGCAGAAATACTCTATGTAGCTGGTAAGTATGCTGTAACTATATTACTAACAACAACTACTGTTAACTTCACAAGAAACTAATGCAAGCATAAGTGAATCGGATTATCTGAAGTTTCATAGAAGTAACGACACCGAAGAGGCTGCCACCCATCATCCTTTGAAAGGACAAATGCAGCGATCCGTTAGAGTGGAAAATCTTTAATCGGATTGCGCCAGTAGAACCATTTCTACAAAAAAAAAACAACTTTGAGCACGTCTTCCTTCCGTACAAATAAATCTTAAAATCGCTTGAAATTTTCGAAGTAGATGGTGATCAACGTCAACGAGACAGTGTTGTACAATTCTGAAGACCACCGGCAACGTCTTGTGTCGACACCACAAGTCGACACACTACAATGGAAGTTATACTTCATAATAATTATTAAAAAATAAATTAACCAGGTTAGATAATTCTGGTGCAATGGCTGATAATTACTTACGTGTGTCATCATCACAAAGCGATGATAGCTCAGCGGGGGGAGGGTCGGCTGTCAAACTAACAGACACTGATTCGATCCCAACAATAGCTTGAGCCTCCGGTAAAGGTAACACCGTTATCCAATTCCCACCATGGTCGTAGGATACTTTCGAGTACCCGCCTGGCTAGCTACCACCCATAAGTTTGAAAAACTGTCACCAAACACATAGTGTGTCAGGCAGCAGTCCTTGGAGCCAAACGCTAGATCTATACAGTATAAAAAAGAAATAGGGATTCAATCAAATAGAGCGTAGGGCGAATATTTTCGAGAACAGGGCCAGTGTTGATCTCGAGCTATACTTATTTATAATCTTAGATAAATGATTGATCTCGCTGCGCTGCGCAGCTATCAATCATTTATCTAAAGTACCTATGTTACTACTGAAATTTCATTATGTAGGTAGGTAATCCATATCAGAAATGAGAAAGTATAAGTACTATAATATTATTATTGCACATACAAGACCGAAATGTAAGTTTTTTTTTTTTCAATCCAACCACACAAAAAATTTTACGTTTCGCATATACGTCATCCGCCAATTAGAGTACCTAGGTACAAACTGTGCAATGAAGGGAAAGTTAAAACAAGATCGCAAGATGATATTGGCTAGTGAAAAAATTTCATTATGTATATAAGTATAAGCCTAAATGCTTAGGATGAAAATAATGAAACTAAATAATTCATAAACTGATAAACTTACTAGAAGAATAAATTGCGCCTGTTCCACCTTACGTTTCTAATGACTACCTACCTATTTAAAAATAATAGGTCGTACTAATTATAGTAACTATGTATTTATATAACTATATATAGATAGTAACTATTTTTTTATATTATAATAGTAACTATTAGTATCTTTTTAAATTCTTCGAGCTATCGTTTTCAACCTAGGCTTATAACACCAAAACAACTGGCGTAAATGCCTACTTATAAAATTACAATTACAATACATAAGGCAAGCGGCACTTCTTTCAAAATGTTCAAATTTGACGACGCTACGATGACGCCCGCGACGGGCGTGTGATGGATTTTGCTTAATAGCCACTTTTGCTTGTATTTACTACAGTGACATCTGGTATTGAGTAGTAGAACTGTTTAATATATGTATATATACGATAACAAAAATCTGCTTAAGCTGTAGCAGAATTACTGATAACAATGAGCTTAAATAATATTATTTAAATAAAACACGTTACTTGTCAATTCAAATAGTTTATTGGACATTAACATTACCTATTATTGCGAATCATATTTATAATTATCTATGCTGCTAGTTGCGAATATATGTCTGTCAGTAAAATAGAAACATAATTTAGTCTATGGTAGGCCATTTTGGATTTTGATACGAAAGGCCGTCCAAAGAAACTATTTATTGTTTTTCTATCTACCCTATTTTATCACAAAGAAAATCCATTCGTGTAATGCGTTAAAAGCAACCTCTTTCCCGCCCGGCCGTCTCCTAGTGTAAAGTTAGTCACGAAGCGGCTGAACGATCAGCTGTCACGTATCATTGACGTGTAGAATACAAACAAATCTTCGAGTCAAATGGTGTTTTCGAGATGAACGGGAGTTTTTATGAGCAGTTGGGAAGTGTCGCTGGGCTGTTTGATCAATGGGGTGCGTGCGAGCGGACGGTGGTGGCTTGCGCGCTAGCGCGGCGCGTGCCGTGGCCCGGCCTCCGACTGCTGCAGCGTGCCGTCGAAGCGGCACTCAGCAACCACGTCGAAGACGAGCGCCTGGAACGAGAAGCCAACGACGAGATCTATCTAGCGGGTTTACTCCAGCCCAGAACCGACGAAGATGATGACGAAGGTCAGTACCAACTTTAGCATGTCTACCTCCAGAACTATTTTCTAAATTTACATAAGCTGCTAGTTTGATTTTACACTGCTTCATACCAGCTTTTTAGGCCCTGGATGTTTGAGTAATGAAACAAGTGGTAAAGTCATGTGTAAGTGGAAACTTATTTTAACGGTTCTGATCCTGTGTATCAAATTATAATCTAACATAATGTCCGAGATGGATAAGTGGCGTTTTTGGCAGTTCACAACTGGAGAAGTGTTTGATTTGGGTTTGTGCCATTTGTAGCAAAAATGATTTTTAATATTACATGTTTACAATTTGTACAATATTACATTCTTATTCCATAGTCTCCATTCAAGAACCTTTCTGCCAATAGCCATCAGTTCTGCAAGCTTTGTGCCCTGCCCACTGCCTATTCAACTTGCTAATCCACAGGGTAATGTTGGTGACTTTCGCTTTTCTACAGGTCTCATTTCTGATTCAATTGCATAGATAAACCCTGAGCATAGCCCTGGGTAGCTAATAGCTGATAACATTCATATTTCTTGAAAGGAATGTACATGGTCATTATTTTCTTTAGCTAGAATAATATGAAGTGGGATAACTAAAACTAAAACTTTTTATTGCATTTGAATCCTTTGACTTCTGTTTCTTAGAAATGTATTATAAGTAACTGTAACCTTCATTAATTTACAAATTAATATTTAAGAAATACTCATGAGACCCCATATTAATGCCTGGCTTTGTTATATAGCTGCTTCTTGTGTAAAATACTTTTTAAAGGAGGATGGCAGACTCCCATACATTTGCAGCCTAGAAGAAAAAAACCGCGTTCATGAATGAAACTTATACGTATCGATAGAGGAATCAATACATTGTATATTGTATATTCAATCATTTTCCTAGAAGTTGGGAGTAAAAAGTTATCATGGAAAATCATCTGTATCAGTATGCTAACTACACGTCCATATGCGAACCATTCTATGGATCGCCATCCATCTATAGCATAGACAGAGAAAGCAAAATTGCATGGATCGCGCTACAGATACAGATTACTTATTATACTCTGGAATAAACTAGGCATGGGTGTGTTTATGAACGCAGTCCGGGTCTACAGAGCAGCTGACTACAGATCATAGAGTAACAATAACAATTAATGTCAGAGCGTAAGTATTCGAACGCAACAAACATAATGAGAAGTATAGGGTGCGTTAGAAAACTACAAACACCACATAAATAAATAACATAAAAGTACTTCTGATTCCCAACTTTATAAATAATGCAAATTATTCTCGGAATCCACAAAAATATAATCTAAATTTTCATATATAAAGAATACATGAACGGGTTGTCATTTCGTTTTTCGGGAGCAAGGCTGGTTCTGCCATCCTCCTTTATTTGTACACTACAAACTTATCCACCTTCATTTTATCAGTTTAATGTTAGGTTTTTTCACTATTATTATTTATTATATTTTTTAGTTTATTTTTGTGTTTTCACTGAGTAGGTTGACACCTTCAGATAATAGTAATATATTAACATAGCCTTCCCTGTTTTCTAATACAAATTAATCAATATATATCCAGTACATATATGATATTGAAGGTAATTGTGACCAGTTTAAAGTCCAGTTATTTTCCATTGAACAAATTATAAAATAGTAGTAATTATAGTCCTTTGTGTGGTTAGCAATGAATCATGTCTGGCTACTAAGGGCTATTGGGTTTTCCTTGTTTTTCTGGTGAGTGACTCATTGAGGTCTTGTTTTTAATATGTTTCAGTATATTATAGTCATGTATTCTGTTATGTCAGGTGTTCTGTTCACAAGCAGTGCTGTGCAAGCATTGATGTTTTAAGGCTTAAAAGGTAGTGCATTATGTTAAGGAAGACTACTAGCCAGCCCATAGTCTTGTGATAATGGCTGCGTTTCTGCGTTTCAATTTAGGCTCACAGTGCACACGTGCGTATGTAAGGATTTGGCAGTTCCGAGATGAATTAAGTACTGACAGTGCTGAAGTTCGTAAGCAAATCGGAACAGCTTTTTGTGTGTGAATGCACGCGAGTTCTTTAAATGTCAGTTTCCATTAAATTCATATTAAATCATTCTCTTCCGTACTTCATGGGCACATGGTTCATTTTTTTCTGATGTATAAAATTACGTTTTTAATTTTTTGTGGACGAACTATCAACATGAGTCAGATGTTTGACTCTCAGTGCATAGTTATTTATCTATGTGTGACAGCGCTCACACTGCTCTACGTCGTACTCGTGAGCGTTCTAAGCACAGGATGATGACGTCATGGATTACATCATGTACATTTTGTGTGCAGCTTGCATTTTGGAATGACTTTAAGCATGCTCTCTGTGCTCAAAGCGCTCAAAGCTCAATTAGAAACACACCCAATGAGATCACTTATAATAATAGCAGAAGCATTGTTGTCTGTGAAATTAGGAAACTTTTTTGTCTAGTCTTCTCTATCTATTGCAAAAATTCTGTAATATTTATTGTGTGTGGTTTTTACTTATATAGTAAGATGAACAGACTGCATTATGCAAATAAGACACAATACATTTTATGGTGTCATCATCAAAATTAGAATGCACAAACATATTCAGGAGACATTACAAGATCATTATACACAGCAAAATATTGCTCAAGTTATGTGATCATGGTGCGAGGGGCGGAGATATTCTCATAGCTACGATTTATTTTCAAACTTATCAATTTGTGTTGTTACAACTAACCGGACAATTTTGTGTGAAATTACATCGATAAAAGCGGTCGGTCTTTGTTAGCAAAGTTGTAATAAATGGATATACTTTCATAGTGGCTTATATTAAAAACAAACATATGCTTATACTGATGCTGTCGCTAAAAACGCTTGGTCGTTATATGCGAAGTCGTACTAATCGGATTATACTGTACTAAGTATTCAAACTTATCAATTTGTGTTGTTACAACTAACCGGACAATTTTGTGTGAAATTACATCGATAAAAGCGGTCGGTCTTTGTTAGCAAAGTTGTAATAAATGGATATACTTTCATAGTGGCTTATATTAAAAACAAACATATGCTTATACTGATGCTGTCGCTAAAAACGCTTGGTCGTTATATGCGAAGTCGTACTAATCGGATTATATTGTACTAAGTATTATATGTACTATTAGATAATACTTCAATGCTTACATGTTTTTATTATATATATTTATACTTGTTGTAGTGTTGTGCAATGCCAGAAATGAGTCCCCACTCAGCCAGCATATTGGTTGGTTGGATAGCCGTTGTGCTGATATTCAGTAGGAACTCAGACTGCCATCTCAAACAAAGAAGTTACTAACAGTTTAAACATTTACCTACTGTATAAGCAATTTACAATGTTAAAACACAAGCATATAAAAGAATTACATCCTCTATCCATCCTGTGCTGGTAGTGAGACCATGTTGAGAGTATACTTTGGTGCTTATATTGATTATAAGAGATTATATTATTATTATTATTTTATAAAAGATTCAAATGAAAAAGATATTACCAAGTTCAGTTCACAATTGAAGAATATTGAACATACTCTCTAGTGTGCCTGCGTGGCTACCTTAATAATAATATCAAGATTGAAATGTGTCTCTAAATGTACACTGTGATTGGGCAGATGCCTCTAGTATACACAGTCAGATATCGAGTTCGCCGGCGAGCTTGTTATTTAGTTAGATTCATTCCAAATAGTCAAAGAGTAAACATCCTTAGAGCCAATCTATGGAACACTTAGGTACCGGGGCTTCCGATTTCTTCCTGTCCAGGCGAAAGCTCAAGCCGAGGTTCGTATCACATTGGAGCCCTGGAGCTGGTCGCCTACTCCTCTCCTACTACCTTCAGTACTCGTCCTCGGCCTGGTGAAACTGTAAATGCTGATAGACGCAAACGGCAGCCATTGAGAACTCCGAAATATAGTGTGTATAATTACATCGTACAACTAGGAGCCTTGTTTGTTTCTTCAAAAATTTGATCGTAACAATGTGTACCGATTGGGTAACATCATTAAGACTTTAGTGTCCTGTTCCAGCGGACAAACGCATGCAGAAGTTGGTGCGACTTGTGCCGCTGCTGCGCACGGACAACGAACGCGCGAAGGAGGCGTACGTGTCGCAGGTCGGCGCGCTGGTGCAGCGCTGCGTGGATACGCCCGCCCCGCGGCGCAGCCCCAGCCCCGACCTGTGTCGGCAGCTGCTCTCCTACCTGCTTGTGCATCCCGCCTCCACGCTTCAAGACCAGAGGTCACTCTCTTCTACCGTTACACTTATTCACTACCTACACATTAGTCTTCATGTAGTTACGTAATTTCAGTAGTAATGCTTCATAATCGGTTGTTCACTCAATAATCCATTCTTACCCTATGTCAAATAATATGATCAAATGTATACTGAGAAATCCTGCTCACGCGCTAGTAATGTCTGAAAAATTCGTGTATGTGATTGGACTAATATCCTTGCGAAGTTGATTATGAGAGCGAAATTTTGAAACATAAATTAAAGTTATTGATGAGCACAGTTTACTTCTCGCTTACAGAGTGCTTAGGAAATATCTGATTATCTCAATACATTGTAAGTACTTATTTATATATTGTCTATATAACTTTAATGGGTGGCATGATTTCAAATGGCAGTTGTTTATACATTTCTACTAAGTCGTTGAATTGAGTTTTTATGCTATTGTGAAAGAATTGATACTTGTCATTTACTGTTACAATTAGTGCCATTAAAATACCAGTGGTATTTTCCTCATTTAGCTGGATCGAATCCCCATAAGCAACTTATTGAGTATCGTTGTTTCAAGTATTACTTTATAAAATAAAGAACCATATCAATTAGGTAAAACTTTCTATCTTCAACACTGCCACTCGGGATCAATGTTTACTTGGGTAGAAACTACCAACATTCAGGCATATACATATATTCATCACATAGTGACTAGAGGTTGAGTTTTTTGTTTGCAATTAATTAAAATTATATAATTTTAAAATAAATTAATTGTGTAACCAAGGTTTTCCTTTCAACAGAACGTTAACACAATGGCTGCGGTACTTAGAAAATCACATATCTGGCAACAGAACGACAGAAAGCGTCTGGCAACAGAGAATAGACCCCAATCTTCTCTCTGCAGACTCCAACATTTGGAGCTCCACAACGCCATTCCGGAGAACTATTGGAAAGAATGTGTTCAGAAGTGTTATAGACTCAGTGGACCATTTCACGACGGACGTGCTTCAAGAATCATTCTCCAAGAATGGAAGGGACGTAGATATAAGTATAGAAACGGACAGGCTTAACTTCGACGCGGCCATTTCTCAGCCTAAATCACAAAGGTCAAATAGTTTGACGCCGCCCTCTACAAATTTTATGCAGGTATGAATTAACATTATCATATTGTATAACAGTAAATTTTAACGAAGATAGTGTATTCTTCGTTAAAATTTACTGTTACAATATGATGGCCAGTATGATGGTATAATATGGCGGCCGCTTCCAACCGGTCCTTGTGGAAATCAATGGGGGAGGCCTATGTCCAGCAGTGGACGTCCTATGGCTGAGATGATGATGATGAGATGAGTGTATTCTTCAGTGTTCATGTGCGTGTGTGTATTATTAACTGCTAAGTGTCCATGAATCTACTCAGGTGTAGGAATGTGGAACTAAACTGCAAATCTCCGAGTTACAATGAAATGTCCACTACTTTAGTGGATCAAAGTAGAAATGCGCAGGGAATTCCGGCCTTCAGCATAGCCTATACGAGTCTTAATACATTATTTTACTTAATCTTGACTGAAATGCACGTAAAACACGGAGCCACAAAGACGACAAAACAATTCATCATAAGAATATTTAACTGGTTCTTTTTTTGGCTTGATGTGTCATGTTTGGATGTCGGTGTTTGTAATAGCAAAGGAATCATTATATACTCTCACGTCTCTGAAGTTACCTGCAGGTAGCTGCGCAGAGGTTCCTACTAAACATCTAAGTGTTTTTGTGTCTTTACATAACTGAAAACCATTCCGAAAATAATAAACAATTATCATTTGAAATTAAAATAAAGCGTATTTGAAAAAATACTTTTAACATTGTACCAGTTTTGAATATAACAAACATGAAGGTATGAATACATAACGACAATACTCCGTTGTTTCGACAATCGAATTTGGATTTCATTTTATTGAATGATTCAGGCACATCGTCTGTATAACTGCCCCGCTCACTTGGTTACGTCTGTCGCATCATTTTATCTCACTTACTCTTAACACTTTTGGTAAATACTCAGACTTTCAAAGTTATTTCTTGTTCTGAGGCTAACTAGGTCATCGAACTACCACTCCCTGTTTCTACAGAACTTTGTGAAGACACTCATTGATGTCTTGTCGCTGGTCAGGTTCTTATTATTATTATACATCTAACCACTGCTGGGTCTGTTTTTTACTTCAGTGTTCAAGCATTATATCATGATTTAAGCCATAAGGTGTTCAAGGGTGTAGGTCTTCCCTATTGATGTCGACAAAGATCTGTTGACTGCCATTTGACACTCGAGAACCTTTCTGGTTCTGATATATGCATAAATTCCCTGTTTACAGGGGTATAAAAAAGAAGAAATTAAATTTATTACAATTTAACGAGTGCATCCCCCTTGATTGATAGTAGAATTAATAATGCCAAATAAGACCCCATTTTTTAACAAAGGTATAGTATAGTACAAACTGATTGTAATAATAACAACAGAGAGCATGACAGAAATAAAACAAAATTCACACAAAACAATAAAAGATCTATAATATGAGAGAGCACTCTGTATGTAACAATATTCTGAAATAAAAAAAGACGTGTAGCACTCGGGGACTGCCGCGGTAAAGCTATTGCATAGCATTTTTTATCAACTTATGCAATTAATATATTAATAACTTATGCACTAACGCCAATACAGCCAATGCCACCTAGAGGCGAGTTGCTGAACTAATGCATGTCTGATGCGTGATATTTCAAAAAGTCATTAAAAGTTCTGCTATTCATTGATAGATGGCAAAACTAAAAAGTATCACCGCTGTGCCGGTCGAGTGGGGGATGTTAGGTTATTTTCGTTACGGAATTTCTGGATTCGGTCTCCACGCTCAAGGCCCACGATAGAAGCTATGCAATAGCTTAAAAATCTATATAGAATGATCTCAAATGTTCTATAATAACTTCCATCTACAAGTAATGTGGGGCAGATTGCAATCCTTATTGTGCTATTGCAGATGTCATCGTCAGCAGAAAACCTGAGTGATGAGCCTTTCGTACAAAAACCGAGAAGTTTCTCGTTGTCCAGCGAGCACAGTCTCAGCCAGATGCGGCCCCTGAGCATCCTGTACGGCACCACGGGCAGCGAGACGCGCCTCGACGACCTGCGCTCCCATAACTTCGCGGAGCACCCCGGCATGGCCACCGTGGCGCAGTGGCTCAAGAGCCTCAGGCTACATAAATACGTGTGGCTCTTCACCAACATCAGCTACGAGCAGATGATGACTATTGATGATAAATATTTGGAGAAGTTGGGTGAGTTTTTTTATTTATTCCTAGCTACTGAGCCGCGCGACACGAATTAGTTCAATTAGTGCCTGTGGTATATTTCTACAAACCTTTTTTTATTAAAGCAGTGAAGAGGTTTAGCCATCGCGGACTATGTATGTAATAGACTTCATGATACATTGTTGATGATGGTTTTACGGCGCGGTTGGTAAAGCGTTGGCAAGCAGCAATGGTTTTTCTTCTATAAAGGTGTTGAATCATAGAGTGTGAAATCACAACGCTCGCTGTTCGCGAACGGCGGAGGTAGATCGGACTGTCGCGTCGGGTCTCTACCGTCACCTCTATCCGTAGGGTACTATCTCATAGTTAACAGTGAGCCGTGTGGTGTGATGTCCCCCAGGGGTGACGAAGGGTGCGCGGCACAAGATCCTGCTTTCGATCAAGAAGCTGTCGGAGCGCGAGGCGGTGGTGGAGAGCATCGAGGCGGAGCTGGCGGGGGCGGGGGCTGTACCCCCCGGGGTGGGAGTGGTGTCCCGCGCGCTGGAGAGGCTGCGCGGCGTGGTGGTCAGCCCGCTGCCGCCCACCTCGCCGCTGCCCGCCGCCATCGTGCGCGTCTTGCAACTCGGTACCTTTATATTATATTTTGAATTAACTACTGGCGTTTGCATTGCCATCGGTATCTAGGCACCTCGCCTTTATACGCCCTTTCTTTCAATGATTACCTACAAGAACCTTACTTAAAGTATTTTCCAACATGTTAACAAAATAATAGATAGATAGAATTATAGACAAAACAATAGCACTTTGTACCACAAAAGAGCAAAATAATATTTTTACGACGAGGGCGTAGCGAGGATTCTACAGTCGAATCCCGAGCGTAGCGAAGGATTCTTCTGTTCTTTTTCGTTCCGGTTTCTTTTCATTCTCTTCTTCGCTGAAAAAATACGTATTATTCGCTGGAAAAAATTGATTTTGTTGATGGAATGAACGAAAGAAAAGTAATATTTATATAAAATTAAAAGTTATTTATTTGTTAGCGTCTAGATTCGTGCAATGTATGGGAGAGGGGGGAGGCGCGGGTGCGGGGGTGGCGCCCCCGGGGGAAGACGCGGAGCCTACGCCTCTGGCGCTGCACTGTTGGCTTGTCGAAAAGGTAATGTCGAAAAATTCAACTTCACTGTACTTTAGTATAACCCTGATCTTTATGGAAAGGCCTACCAGTAAATATTGTTTTATTACCAACTAAACGTTTTTACAGGTGTAAATATGTAATGCTGTGCGTTCAGAACTAAAAGCAATACAAATTCTTGATTATCCCAGCTCGCTCTAACAAAGTTTGTTATAGACAACAAATGCTGTAATATGACGGTTTTGATAATCCGAGATAAGCTTAGTCCACGATGTCTCGGATAATCGAGGTTGTGTCGGAATTTACGAATTTCTCAAATCAGTTTATAAATGATGGCATTCTGAGGAACCAACATAAAAACACAACCTTTAAAAGACCTCTTTGTTATAATTCTGTAAAAAATTATTAAGTTAGTATTTCTCGGTACTAGATATAGTATGTCACAGTATATGACAATTTATCGACAGGCCCTCCACCACGAAGCATTCAAAAAGCCGGAGCTGAAAGAGGCTCTGATCTCGTTGCGGCACCGCCTCCCGCCGGGACAGTTCTTCCACCACGTCGGCGACATGCCGCTACATCGGCGCTGTCTCAAAACTAGGTACCTATTCTCTTATTTTTAACGGGCTAATGCTGTTTGCCTCTACCGGCATTTACAGCTTCACCTGAGGGGTATACCTATTCTCTGATTTCGATGAAATTCTTATTCGACCAATTAGAAAGTAGAACATTTTAAATGAATTAGAAAATTAGCGCGAGTTTCGTTTAACATTATTATCTAAGAACCGACTAGGACTCAACTGCAAATCAGTTCGAAACTGGTCGGAGGGTAATTTTCCAGCAAATAGCACGTGAGTCCTAACCGGTTCTTAGATAATAATTTTAAAATTAATAAAGCTTTAATGTAGACTTGCTAGCTATAAATGAATAGACACTCTATCATCACATATTCATAAATAACAATATGACTATTAAATATCAAGGCCCAAATATATGAAGCGTTAAGGAGAAAAATGAGTTCATTGCTCTGTTCACATTATTTTGAGTTATAGGTTACATAAATAAACAATTACAATGAAGAAAAAAACGTATACTCATACATGGAACGCTTCCGACTTATTATTTAATAAATGAGAACATAATTTATGTTCTCAGTCAATTTTTTTTTTTTTTTTTTTTTTACTAATAACTTTGCGTTTGACAACTGTCTCACCTGATGTTAAGTGATGACGCTGTCTAGGATTTAGCACGCAAACCTAGAAGGTACCTATTCACTCGCGACTGGAAGACTCCAGGATTGTACATATCGGGAAACACAGACTCGGGCAACGAGTTCCATTCCTTGGCAGTACGCATTAAGAAAGTGGAAGCAAAACGCTTCGTTCGCTTCCACTTCGCTTCAATTAAGCGTTATTATTATAAAGAGGAAAGATTTCATTGAAATTGAAAAATTATTTCCCTGTTGGGAAGCCACACTGCCTTCCCCGGGTGATATAGGCTATATTATATTTTCAAAAAAATTAGAAATCCTTATAATTTAAAAAAAAAGCCGGGGCGGAAGCTTGTTAATTATAACATACAACTTCTGGTCAGATCTAGATCAAATTTAAATGTAACACTTGAAGCACTAACTTAAAAATTAATGAAAAACAATGATCAAAATCGGTTCCCCCAGAAAAAAACTACGGTAAAAAATATAGTCAAATTGTAAAACTCCTATTTTTTTTAAATAGCTTTAAAAATAAGTTTCAAATTGGTTTATAAAATGTTCGGAAGTAATAAATATATAAAAAATCAACCTCGTTGAGAATTTCCTGCTTTTGGAGTTGGTTTAATACTCAATGATTAATAGACAAACAAGTTAATCTTTTAGCTATCAAAGTGTATTTCTGTGATTGAATGGAGCATAACATTAATATTTCAGATGGCGCATGTCTGGGCATTCTTTCAAACCGGGGCCGAGGCGGTCTTGGGCCGCGACTGGGCCGGCCGTGCCGCGCGGGAAGTCTAACTCTTACCCTCCGTTCCCGCCTCAAGCCGCGCCGACACGCACTTTGTTAGACGAATATTCCAGCCTCGACGCACTCTGTCTGCAGATGACAGAACAAGCTATTAACTGAATATCTAGAAAAGATCTTCGACAAAGTAAGAAAAACTGCTGCTACTCAGCAAGATTCCTGCTTGTATTTGGCAGATGTGAAGACTTGTATCAGTGAATAGCATATGTGGAGACGTGTGTCTGTAAATGGCAGATGTGAAGACGTGTGTCTGTATATGATATGTGTGAAGACTTTTATCTGGATAGAAGTTTTAAGTGTTTGTTCCAACAAGTATGTGAAGATAATTCATATTATCGAATTTGATGTGAAATTTTGAAGAACTGATATTTACAATATGTCCAGCTTTGGTTGATACTGATGCCAGTTGTAATTGAAATTGGTTGGTAAAATCGGCTCACAAGCTGTTGAGAAGATTTAAGTGAAATTTTCATATGTATTTCAATGTGCAGAAGACTCATGATAGTTTTATAATAACACCAATCATTTACCATCATTCGTTTTCTACTCACATGCAACATCTTCGAAACTGTGGCAACTTGCAAGAGCCAGGAAGTTAGATGGTCATATGTCCACTTTTACTTTACAATGGCCCTAATTCTGTTAATCACTCGAACTAGCTAAAATTCACTAAAATTCTCCAAAAAGAAATGGCACGTTTTATATTTACCCTAAAACTCAAATTCGTTTATCTCCAAATTCTATCCTTAATTCTAAACGAATACTATTTAATTGCTGGTCAATTGCGGGTAGTTTTAGTGGGCACAAAATAAGTGGCCACTTATTTTACGTAAAACTACCTGCAATTTTAATAAATACTCTGATTTTAGTGTTGTTATGGATAAGTGTCATATTGATTTGGATTTTATCGTAACCATATAAGTACTTATTTTCGATATCATATTTTCCAGAATTTTAATTTAGTTTAGTTGAACAAGAGAATCACCACCAATATCTAGTTTCCAATATATTTGAACTTACAAAACGATTGATCTACAAATGCTTCAGATATAAGGCTGTTATCATTATGCCAAATGAGGCAAAAAATGTTATGCTTCATACAGTTTAAATTTTATGTTTGTAAGAGTTCTGTGCAATAGTTTGTAGGATTATTAGAGCTTACAAATTTACTAAAATTATAATATGAACAGTTGGAGGTGTTAAATAAAGTGACAATTTATTCTAAATTAAAAAAGGGTACTTCTTTATCTACATTTATATCGAATTTGATGTAAGTTTGTAAATTTTATTTGTTATGGTTATTAGAACATAATGTTATTTATTTAGCATTTTTTTATTGTTGTACTAGTTATTGTGTGAGAATACAATGTTCTGCTAGTTTTATTGGACTGGGTTTGCATTGGGCAGTGCCCTTTTTCTAATATTTATTTATTTAAAGAATAGTAAGATCTTTACTTATCAATGATCAAGTTTCGATTTACCCGGGGTTGTAAGGATACAAATTAATAGAAAAGGACTAGATAGCTATTTATTGGAAATCATTTGCATTTAGGTCACAAAAAATTGTTAGTATAATGAATTCTAAATATTTTATAAGTAAGAAATCGGTTACATCGAGTGTAATATAATCCTAAATTTCTCTGGTGCTATTCAAATTGCAATTTATTTGGTTCAGTAGCCAATAGTGGTAGTGGGATATTTATATGTAGATTGGATTGACTGGTAGCCTAGAGTTGGGTAAGACTGGGCGAGGACCGCTGGCCTAATTGCACCACAGATTCTTCATTCTTCATACACAATAATTATAGTGTTGTGTGTTCTCGTGTTTGTTCACATGCAATAATCTTGATAGGAATGGTGGTGCAGGTCTCCTGGCTTTTAGCGTTACTGTTTCTCTTATTTAACTAATTTTCTTTAGTATCTAAAATTCTTAAAGCTGTTTTGATTAGAAATAGATACTGCTCTCTCTTTCCCTTTGTCATATATTTGAATTAAATAGCATGTCTTTAATGCCTACTGGACTTTAAACTCACATTCACACATCATAGGACTTGGAAAGCAATATATACATATTTTTTGTATCTGTACAAAAAGCTTCAATCTAGAGTTTAGCATTAGTATTTATTATCATTTTACAATAGGGAGAGTGGAGAGCAGTAGACAATATATCCAGGGCATTATTATGTATATTTAATATATAGGAAGCTGCAAACAAAATGATTGGTTGATGAGTTGTGTATGTTATACACAGAATTAGATAACTTTTATTATACAAGGGACCCAAAGTTAAGATGACACCCAATGAGAGTATTATTTATATACTTTTTTATTACATGAAAGTTCCTGTGTAGCCATAACAGTAATTTTATCAGATATTTATTTGTTAAGAGCTTTTAATTTCCAGTGAGGCCTGTATCCCACCTAGTACTATGGATGTAATGTATGTTAAGTGTTAAGTTCCCTGTTTCTATTATAAAGTAAAATAATGTATGTGCTAGGGTAATTGTTGACTGATGTTTGTATAATTTATGAAGTAGAGGGCTGTTAATTTACAATATTATCATTTATGTTATAATCAATATCATTGATAGCAATGTTGAAGTTTTTTGACTGGATCAAAAATATCTGATTACACAATGTGCAATTTATTTTTATTTACCAAAATACAAAATGACTGTAAATATGAATGATTGCTATATATTTATAGTGAAATTGTAAGGGGGTACTTTTTTGTATGAGACATGTTGTAGACAAAGATTATTGAAGTGAAATTAAATATTATGTTCTGGTTTCATTATGTCAGATATTTAATGTTAATATACAGATGATTTGTTTATTGATCTTAAATGTCTATTCTGTGAACTGTCTATTATTCAAGCTTTATTTACTGGTACCCACACTGTGATACAGTTTGTTTGGATCGTGGATCATGATATTCATCAGCACTAAAATAAATATTGTATAGAATAACATTTGCTTTTTATTTCTCCATAACATAAGAAATATTTAAGAACTTATAATTAAATGACTAGATGAAAAATAGGATTCATCCTGTTCATGCAATTTGAGTATTTATACCTCTGTGTTCTTGTTTTCTACCTCTGCCAACAATGCATTTCCATATCATTTATAAGACTTGATTGACAAGCATGAGTTGAAGTGAATAAAGGACTGTGTGTATAATATTTAAATACTGTAAGGCCTTTAAATAAATAAGAATATGTATTATCTGTGCTATAGCAATCTTTCTTTATGAGTGCCAAGCATATGCCTGGCAAGATCATTCTTTCTGTAAAAGCCTCTAGAACATCTTTCACAAGGATATGGAGTTTGCTGCTCATGAAACTTGGCAATGTGAAATACCAGCATTGGCTTTGAGGGGAAGCTCTTGGTGCATCCTTCAGAACTGCATTTAAATCTATCAGTCTTTTTATGTTTGAAGTTAATGTGAAGAGCTAGAGCTCTAATCTCATAGAAACTGCTTGTACAGAACTCACACTTCAGAGGCCTCTGTCCAGTGTGGCGCCACATGTGAACTTCAATATTAGATACATTCTTTGAACAAATATTGCAAGAGCCAGATTTCTCAGAATGCTTTCTTTCTACATGGCTTTTGAGATTGCCCTTGTTGTTGAAAGTTTTACCACATTCACTGCAAACAAATCTGTTGGGCTCAGAGTGGATTTTCATATGCTTTTGAATGCTGCCTTTTCGTTTGAACTGACCATGGCAGATGGGACAAGAAAAGTGTTTAATATTTTCATGCACACTGAAATGTTTCTTTAATTCCTCTTTAGTCCAAAATGGTTTGCTGCAGGTAGAGCATATATGGGATTTCTCATCTGTGTGCCTTCTCTTGTGCCTCAACATTGCACTTAACTGAGTAAACCGAATGGGACAAATGGGGCAGGGATAAGGAGTCTCACCCGTATGTACCCTCATATGTATTTGAATGTCAGATTTAGAATAAAATCCTTTGCCACAATTTTCGCAAATGAATTTACGGTCTCGTTTATGCAAATGGTTCCTCTCTATGTGTCGTTTTAAGGTCCCTCGGTCTTTGTAAGTTTTGTCACATGAGGGACAATGAAATGGCCTTTCATTTGTGTGTGAGCGCATGTGAGTGGCCAGGGCTGATGAGTTCAGACATTTTCTGCTACAAACAGAACACATCAAATTCTCTCTAGGTAATTGTACGCGGTTTTTATATCGTCTTTTGCCATTTCTTATAAGAAATTCGTAATTTTGTTGTTCCTGCTTGATTTCTAACTTTATGTGATCATCTTGCTTTAACACTTGGGGGTAAATTAACGATTCATCTTCATGGTAGATACTATAGTCCACCTCGTTAAATTCAGTCTTTACCTCCGCTTTGGAACTACAGATACCTAGATCGCCATCTTCAGAGTCAGAAACTAGCATCAGAGATTTTATTTTTTTGTTAGTTGCTTCACATTTAACCACAAATTGGTAGCAGGCATCAAGTTGCAGCCCGCAAGGACTGCAGATAAGCGGTGGAAGCCGATCATTTTCTTTTGCATCCAGGCTTCCACAACAATGACTGATTTTAGCGCACAAATTTATTCCATCATCCTTTTCAAAAATGTTTTTATGTCCTTCGTTTTCGTAGCATAGGCGACAAAGATTCAAATTCATTATACGCTATTAATTTTACTATTCATTCGCCAATTCTCTTCTATGGGCTACATGAAGACAAGAGAAAGGATTTAATTTAATATTATGTTCTAGGGAAGTGGAATTACTAATTGACATGTGTAACTCGTAAGCATCGTAATGATCAATGATTTTGTGCTACTGACGTACTGACTACCATATTGAATGTAATACTGACTAAGTGACTACTGACCATAGCTACTGACTGACCTAAGGTGCGTTTCTTTTTGAGCTTTAAACGCTTTGAGCACAGATAGCGTGCTTAAAGTCATTCCGAAATGCACTGATAGCTGTACACAAAATTTATATGACGTCATCGTCCTGTGCTTAGAACGCTTACAAGTATGACGTAGACCAGCGTAAGCGCTGTCAAACACATAAATAAGTAAGTAACTATATACTGAGAGTGAAAGATCTGCCTCATTTAGAGAATCTGTAGAAACATTGGTAGTCCGCCACAAAAAATATCAACGCAATATTAACTATCAGAAAAAATTACCCATTTTGTTCCAGTGAAGTACAAAAGTGAAATATGTAATTTGAATGTAATGGGAACTGGCATTTAAAGAATTCGCTCGCATTCACACACCCAATCCGTTCCGATTTGCTTCAATATAATCTCAAATATTTTTATGCCGTGCCGAGACCATAGAAGTAATATGTACTACGTGCAACCGGAAAGCGCACTGTGCTGAAAAAACGAACCGAAAGAGACTTACTTTGTGATGTCCTTTAAAGCCACATCACTGAGCGTCCTATTAGAGCACTATCAAACAATTAGATATGTGTTTTCAATTTTCATCTTTTTAAATTTCGTTCGAGTGTCGAATTTTATTATTGTAAGAAATCATTGCAAGACAAAACTCCACCCTCGAATCGATATCCTCGAATCGACATTGACGTTAAAGAGATTACATGATCGAAGTGACAGATTTTCACGCCAATTTGTGTAATCAAGTTGAAAACACAATGAATGAATACTCTCTTGGATACGTTCCGTTTCACGATTCATTTCGTAAGTTTTTAGTGGCTTCAACTGTGGTCTCAAATATTCTCAAAAGTAAAGTTATAAGTAAAACTACCAGAGTTGGATTCAGCTCTCCAAAAATAATTGTACATGGCAACAATAATTACACTATTTTGGCCATAAATATACCACGTTCTTCCCCATCGCCGGAATCGAGCGACCCGTCAGAGCGGGGGTACCGCAGGGAGGGTGTCTCTCACCGGTCTGCTACTCCCTCTACACTGACGATATCCCCGTGGACGGCCAGGCGAAGCTCGCCCTCTACGCCGACGATGCAGCCTTCTTCGCCTCATCTATGAGAGCGGACTACGCAGTCCGACGCCTCCAGCCCACACTCGACGCCTTACCAGAATGGCTCAACAAATGGAGAATGGCGACAAACGTCGCCAAAACTCAAGCCCTTATAACGGGAAAAGGAAAATTGCCGCCATCACTAAAACTACTGGGGAAGGAGATCCCATGGACCCCCACCGTCAAATACCTCGGTGTGACCCTGGACAAGCATCTCAACTTCAACAAGCACGCTGACGCCACCGTAGGAGTGACAAAGGGCGCCCGCGTCAGACTGATGCCACTCCTACGGTCTAAGCTACCACTCCGGGCAAAGCTGCTCATATATAAAGCATACATTCGACCGCGGCTTACGTATGCCGCCCCGGCGTGGTATGCTCTCACATCCACTGTTGCTAAGAAGAAGCTACAAACGCAGGAAAACTTCAGCCTCAGGGCGATCACGGGCGCACCGAGGTACGTGCGAAACTCGACGATTGCCAAGGATCTTCGCATAACAAATATAGAACATTTCATACAAGGACTGTCAAGAAGAATGTTCGCGAAAGCGGACACCTCCAGCCACTCACATCTCAGGGGAATCGCCCCACTCCACGCACGCCCACCCGACGCCGCCGGAAGGCGGAAGATGAAACTTTTACCCCGCGACCTCGCCGCTCCGGACGAGGACGCAAACCAAACCAAAGAAGATGGGGTCGGAGTGCAATCGGCAACGATCACTGCCACGGTCGCTGATCGGTCCGCTGGGCCTCCCCTGGGTCACCAGGGGTCTCACCCGGCAGGGCCTGATCGCCCTGGCAACTAAAGTGATCGTGTGTCGAAGGACACTCCGCCCCAAACTCGCCAAAAAATGAGAAGACGGCTCCATGGTAATGGGGCAAGAAGTGCCAGGGGCAGAGGGCTTAGCCCTGATCCCCTTTCCCCTCACAGACCTGGAGGTCTGTGAGCGAAGAAAACTACATCGCCGGAATTTCGGCATCACGTATCTGCCGTATGTATACGTTGCCTTATTCAGCGTTTTAGTAACGAATTAAAGTAAAATTGCATACATATCCAAAACGTTCTTTAATTTATTTTATTATGCAACAAAATTGACGACATCTATTATTCTTAAATCTTATATCAATTTCAGGCAATTAGACGTCGATCTCAGCTATTTTTTTATCGGAACTTTATCATTGGCATTGACACGACATAACATGTCACACGGCATTTTATTATATTATCTGTACAGCTTTTTAAATAACATTATAAGCTTTCGTTCGGCCACTGTCTCACCTGATGTTAAGTGACGACGCGTTCTAAGGTCTAGCACGGAAATTTAGAAGGAACTTATTAACTCGCGACTTGAAGACTCCAATTATTGGACTTACTTTGTTTTCTCATGTCTGGTCCTTTTTCCAGTTTTATATTTTTATCAAACGTGATGAATGAATTGCAGTACACGCCATTGATCGTCAAAAACTTGCATTAATGTCTTGTACATTTCTTCAATCTAGGAAAGATTGAAGAAATAGACAGAATAATTGGATTTTACTCTTGCTCAGATTGACTAAAAGCTTTTATTTTAGGGCTTACTATAGCAATGTTGGTAAGAGTTCCGTGGTTAAAATTCCATCTTTTTTCGGTAGTTTATTTCCATTTCAATACTACCCTATGAAATATTTATAGTAGAATGGGCCTGTCAATGTCATGTGGTTTCATTTCATCGTCGCACAGAAGCAGAAGAAGTAATATATTTGCTTGTACATAAATAAATTATTTTGTTTAGTTTGTATTGTGCTTGCGCCTTACTCACCTTTCAAAATTTATAAATGTACCTGTGGCGTTGCGCGTATAGACTACAAATCGGGTCCTTTCGTAAATAAACTGAGGACCCAGATTTTTGGAATATGGAGTTTAAGATATGCAGAGTGTGCCTCGACAGAACTGCAACGATTTCTGTGTTCAACAAGCAGGACGACGTGCAGTACTGCAATAAAATTATGAAATGCGTGAATGTGGTAATCGTAGAAGGTGATGGCTTTCCCGACGCGATATGTGAGGGTTGCGCCGGTGACCTTGCTGTAAGTTACGAGTTCGCGACCCGCTGTGAAGCCTCTGACAAGGCACTGCGCTGTCTTGACCTTTTGCAGACAACCGACTGCGAAGCAGAACGTAAATTTTCTCCTGAGCCAATCAAACATGAATCCAAGTTTAAATGCAACATAATAACTAATCAAAACAATGATCTCTGCGAAAGCGTTTTAGATCATGAACCACTCTCGGAATATTGTTATAAAAATGAATTTAAAAATGAGAGACCTGAAATATATTCCAATGGAAACAATTTCGGAAAGTACAAGTATAAGTTTAGCAAGAAAATATTGCCAGAACACTTGCGCTCAAGAAAGCTACGACTTAAAACGGGTCCCATTCAATGTATAATTTGTAATCGAGTTCTCACATGTCACTCTGCGTATGAGCTACACATGCGTACACATACAAAGGAAAGGCCATATTCCTGTGACATCTGCAAGAAAACATTCTCTAGTAAATACACTTTAAAAAGCCACATTCAAAGACACTTTGGAATAATAGATTGCAAGAAAAATAGGACAGGAAATCTTGCAGATAGAAGAAAAACCAGACTTAAAACAGGCCCTTTACAGTGTGCTACATGTGGAAGGATGGTGTCAAGCCATTCTGCAATGGAGAACCACATGCGGACACATACTGGAGAAAAACCATTTTCTTGTGAACTCTGTGGAGCCAAATACAGATTCAAGGGGACTCTAAAAAGACATATGTACTGCAGCCATCCAGATGTACATCCTAATGCAAAGTATACTTGTGAACACTGTGGAAAAATATTTCTTGCAAAGAGTAGTATCATCATTCATATGAGAGTACACACAGGAGATAGACCTTATCTTTGTCCATTATGTCCTCAGAGGTTTCGACAGGTATCATCATTCATTCGTCATAAAAGGCGGCACACAGGCGAGAGACCATATACCTGCAATATTTGTAACAGATCATTCTATGATAAATGTTTACTTAACAAACACCAAAGTGTGCACAGTGTTGAAAAAAAATACAGCTGTCATATATGCAGCAAAACATTCAAATCTAAAGGAGCATTAAAGGTCCACACAGACAATCACAGCGAGACCAAGCTCTGGATCTGTAGCTACTGTGGAATGACATTCACATTCAAAGGTAATCTCAAAACTCATATCAGAAGAAAACATTCAGAAAAATCTGGAATGTGTTTGGTCTGCAATAAAGAGTTTGGCGATGTTGAAGCACACATGAGAGTGCACACTGGAGAGAAACCTTTTATTTGTAAAATATGTGATCAAGCATATGGAACTGTTCGAAGTCTGTCACATCACATGGGTTTTAAGCATAGAGATGCAGGAAAGTTTAAGTGTGCTTTGGAAGATTGTCAAAAGTCATTTCCAACTGCTGCAATGTTAGAGTTTCATGTGTTAAAGCACCATACACAAACAACTCCATATGTATGTCAACACTGCTCACGTGGGTTCCTTCGTCCTTGCGACCTCTCTCGCCATCTCAAACTTAACCACATGGACATGCAAACTCAAGTCAAATCACAGTTTCTCAAAGCAGGCATCAAAGACCCATGAAGTTTATAGATGAATAGAATATACCTCAGCATAATAGATTGACTTTAGTTAAGCACTACAAAATAGCTAAGAACAACAACCAACAGGAATTTTAATTTAGACTTAGTGACTCGTAATCACGATTGGTTTTTTTTCTCATTTGTTCGACCCTTGAACTCAACATACCTTTTCTTTCCAATTTTTTCGATCGTCATACTTATTTTAATAGAGAAAGAAAACTCAATAATATAACATTTAAAATGCACTTTTTTGGTAAAACAGGTTTATATTTTATGCATAATATATTTGTAAATCTGTACCACATCCATGATCACATTTTTTATCAAGAATTTTGATTGTTTGTCTGTGTCTTACCTGTGTTAATATATTGTATCATGCTCACACGGGGTCAATCACCATTTTGGCATTCTGTACAAGTGTGACAGATATTTATGCTAGAGGAACTAAGACTGATGACGAATTGAAAAGAATACTAAGCATGAGTGTGGCTAGATATGGAAGTAGAGGTAGGCCGACGAAGGTATGGATAGACTGCATGAATAATGATAAGTTTTTGAAAGGTGTGAGCACTGAGATAAATAGTGATAGAACAGAGTGGAAGAGGAAGACATGTTAATAAGTCTATGGGGAATAGAATAGCATAGAAAAACTCTTTATCAGTACCAAAAACAAATAACATATCATATTTAAAGCTAAACTTAAATTGTAATACTTGATACGATAATGGGCGCCCTTATCGCTTGTAGCGATTTCTTCCAGGCAACCTTTGGATGGACAGAAACGGAGAAAGGAGCAGTGGTGTAGTGCATCTGTTTGACTAATTAGATATATGTATAATAAATAATAAAATTTCTTTATTGGAACTTAAACAATGGAACAAAAATAAAGAAAGCATGATGGTATCTAAAGTTTTTTTGAAAAACTGTGTTGCAAACACCAACGCCCTCCTCCTTAATAAAAAAGTACATTTAGTTCCAGAGAGAATAAGATAGAGTGTATAAGAGTCTTAGTGTATATGTAGCCATATTATAATAGTATTCAAGTGGTATAATTCACAAGCTCTTCCGTTTCATCGTATGTTAGTGATTGTAACCAGTCCTTGACTTTTATTTTGCATTGATTAGAGAGAAGTGGGTAGATTTTAATGATTTTATTTATTTTATTATATTGTATAGCAAGGTTTTTCTAAGTTCTAATACATTAATATTTATAATATGTACTATAAACTAATAAATATTTTATAATTTGAAAATGAGAAACATTACCACAAAAAAAATATATATAACAAATAGGTAAAATAATTATAAAAATACATGCTCATATAAGAATCGGATTTATGGAATTAATGATAAAAATGATTTTTGACCATGTTTATGAAAATTTACAGTGATTGGGGACGTAATCATGAAAAACATTTAGTAATTTATTTATCTCGACGTGACGATCACGTTGGTCGTCACGAGAAGTCTTGTTTTTCACGCCATTACGTCCCGATTGATTTAAAATATTTACTAATCGCGAAAGTCAAAAAATTAGAAACAAAAATGTGTTTTTTCAGACTATTCTAATTATATATTATATCTATTAGGTATAATTTCAGATTTCCTTCATCCAAATCCAATTGGCTTTTTTACGTATGGTACCTATTTTATTTTATTTATTTACATAATCCAACAGCGTCACATTAAACACGTACCTATGTAGTAAATCTAAGCCTAAGTACGGCCAAAATAGGATTACACATACCTATTACTAAAATTATATGACAAACGTTGTGTTTACAGTGCTCGTAAGTATAAAAACAAATAACCGTGTATGTTTTTATGTCAGGAGGCTGGTAGTAGAGCGGAGGGTTGTGTGTGTGGTGATGTGAGAGAGGGTGAGTGTGTGTGTTCGTGTAGAAAATGTATAAGTATATAAACAGAAATGTATAGTAAACAGGTCATGATGTTTATGACGGAACTAATTATGAGCATACAGAATTATGTCATACGGTGTATTTTCTTTATTTCATGTTTGAGGAATTAATAATATTGTAATAAATATTGATTACTATAATTAATATTGTACCTATATTGTAGGTGCTACATATATCTAACTGTAGAAAAATATAAAATTTGAAATGTTCTAGTCACATAGTTTTACATGAAATATAAAAGTTTTGGATACAGAAAGCTATTGTAATTTTAAGCCCCCTCGATTTAAGCATATAAATTGAACCTGAATGTATTATGTTATATACACTACCAGTTGCGCCCCACAGTTTCACCCGCTGCAACTCCGCCGAGTGCACTGGCTCTACGTCTGAGGGTGGCATTGTGATCCGGGCTACCCTTCTAGGCCTGAAGCCAGGGTGTCGACACGTGTGTGGAAGTTTCGTGAAAGGCAGCAGCATTTTTTCTATTTAAGCTGATATAAAACGTAGATACGGTTATAGCATGTGCATGACTTATATGAATCTAAATAATGAAGAAAATTATTTTTTATCGTGTTTTTATAGTTAGTCGATGGGCACATGGAGAGTCGGTCGCTACATTAATAACTACAACTCTTCAACCACAATCGTACCGGGTTAGTTATGCAGCCCCATCTCTCTTCACGTGAGCTTGTAAAAAGCGGCTAAATTGTGAAGCAGAAAGTGGTCTACAATGCCAATGTACTGTACTGTAATATATATCTACTGTGTATAACTACAATAGACCACGTCATCATTTAACATCAGGTGACACAGAGATCAAACGACACATACTTTAAAAAATTACAACTATCTGTATTCTTATCCGGCTAAGAGCCATGACTTTTGGCGAGTTTTCGCGAAACTCCTTTACGATTTACGACGAAGGCTTATGGTGTCCTGGTTGTGGATGTTCTGTGACAAAATGATTAAATAATGACACCCACAAAATATTTGCACCTATACAGGTAGATAGTAAGTACCTAGTAGATATTCACCCTGTTGTAAATAACATATTTATATTATATTTGCAATCATTTATTCAATATAGGCACTGGGCATCACTCGTCACCACGGGCGCATTTTGAAACATCAATGAAATTATTTTTGCAAATGTAGGTACCTACTAGTGTCGCCCGCGCTCAACTAAATTGAGCACCTATGATGTGTTAGTTACAAAACATATTTAATTGGATAAAAAATACACTGATCTACGTTGACGTGGCAGAAATTAGCATCTTTGTTTTACGTGTGCTTGTATATGCTTCATTTTGATCCCATACCCTTGTTGAGTTATTTTACATTCACAAGATATATTATCAAAGCTATTATGTTGCGGTATAAAGGAAATACGCCTGCGGGTTCTTTAATTAAGCAGTCTTCCTGTAAGCGGGGGTCAAACCTGTCAGTCCAAGTCCCTCTGAAAGTCAACAGCGCGGAAATCCGTAGTCGGTTCCAAAAGCGCGCCCTCTTGCTGCTTCGGTAAAGCAGGCCTCGACACGGCGCTGTGGCCAAGCTAGCCCAGGTGTAGTCAGCTGGTATAGCGCTCTCGTTCTAACGTATGACGTTATCAGAACTTCTCATTCTCGCGCCAATTAGGCTCGCCAGGTGAGCCGCGGTGCGGCGAGGACGTTAGCCTAGCCCGCGACCGCGACTCGGAGCGCACGTCTCTGCGCACGACAACGCCGCATCAAGTGTCTGTGCCGTGATGTTTAGATTGTGAAACAGTTTGTGTGTTTGAATACCATCCCGTTTGGATATCGGATTGTTCTTCAACTTTCATTATGAGTGAAGTGAGTACCGCTACTATGTTTGGGAATGCAAGATCCAGTTTGTGCGACCACGGGCCGGGCCTAGGCCCGATTGTGATCGTAGTTCGTAGGTCGACGGCATGAGATTTATAGCCGCGGAGTTGACCACTAAACCCGGTCGCCGCTCTTTGCCACAATTAGCGCTTTCTTGCTTGAGAATAATGTGCGGAGTTTGGGAATCTGAGAAAGCTCCCCGAAACATGTCTTCGTTGCCACATCGGTAAAAGTTTTTGGGACAAACCGATACTATATATATATATAGGTACCTATTGTTAAGTATACAACTGATAATGTGCGAAGCCGATACTTTATCTGCGATATTGCTTGATATATTTCCCGTATTACCAGAGAACGATCGTGCAACGCCAAGTAGCGATTGTCTTATCTCCTTTAATAAGTCTATACGATTAGTCCTTTCAATTGTGTTCAGCATTGGAGCTATTATTCACTAGTAAGTACTACTAAGATTTACTTGCGCAATCTCAATTAGAGTTACCTGGAATAGAAGGCCGACAAATACTTATCTACCCTCTTTAGAACAAACGAGTTGGCTAGCATTCCTCACTGTGAGACGATTGTAAGCTAGATGTTGTGAATGCTACTTCGCAGAATACTTAATTAATGTACCTTATTTGGGACCACTGGCACAGAATAAATAACGTTACTGGCTCTGAAATTCAAATGTAAAAAGGTTTGAAGTTAATAGATCAGGTAAAGTTGTGAGTGTAACTGAATAAGGCAGTGTGTAGGTCAACATGCGCGTTTTGCACAAACATGGCCGTAAAGCCGCGCTGGCTGACCTCTTTACTGATCGAAATTTATCTCACATGTCGAAACCCAGAATAATGCAACAGCAGCTGAAAAGCCAATGTCATCAACTATAAAATGCCAATCAGATTATATATGTCCATGATTATGTACATGACCATGCATATATTTTATATAGGTAGTAACCTTATTAAACGTCCTTCACATCCAGCGTGTTTGTGTAAAATATTTTATTGATGCATCACAGTTTAAGTCCGTTTTTCTAATCTGTCTGTTATTAGCTATTACTCTTTCTGAAAAAAGTCCCAAATACCAGCCATGACATGACTTGTTAAGACCAATATTTATTCGAAGACTACAAATGTGGGTTATTAGACTTAATTAAGTATATAAAATATTTCTGTGTGCGTTTGTCTAAGGCCTAAAAATCTGTTTTTTTCGGCGATTCATATGCGTGGTACAAACAACGCAACATATAATATAAGTATTAAGTTTCTTGAAAACCTATTTGCAATGGGAATCGATGAATTATGTGTTGTTGTATGTAGGAATGTGCAGGTAGTCCTGGAAAAAGTCAGAATCTATAGCTATACTAACGCTAATGTGTGAAAGATTTGATAATCATGGATGGGATGATTTAAAGATGTGTCAGGAGCCCAGCAAGTTAATTTATAGCTGAAGTTTCCGCCTACCACTACGAAAAAGCTGTATCTAATTATATCATTCAATAAGGGCTGTAACTACGAAGCAAAACAAGATATCACGTAGGTATTTCCTAGAAAGCATTAGCTACACGTACAAAGTTGTCGTTTGTATTTGATAATGAAACGTTTTTCTTGAGAATTTAAGTAATCAAATTCTGATAAGCTATAGGTAGTTACTCAGCAGATACTGCGCAATGTAATATTAATGGTATCTTCTCGATATTTCGAGCATTTTCATACTAAACTTGCTATTACCCCATACCATGTAGACTAATGCACTATATATTATGCACTGTACTTATAACCAAATGTATATGAGCAGGAACCAATAATAATAATTTTTTACACACAGATGGCCGTTTGGCGCAGTTGGTAGCACTCTGCCTTCTGAGCCGCTGGTCCCGGGTTCGATTCCCGGACAGGTCAAACATTTGTATCCATGAACATTATGTCTGTTTGACCTGTGCCTGGGTGTGTATATGTATAATAAGTATATATAACAGTCATCAGGTTACCATAGTGCAGGCTCTGCCTAATTAAGGAAATTATGTGTGTTGTATGTTGTAAAAAAAATCGGAATAAATGATTGATACGAATATATCGCCTGACAGGCGCGTGAATGTGCGACTTTAAAATCTTTTGCTAATGGTTAGCGGTAAATTTTCCTAGGCTTATTATTCCCTATCCACCTGTATATTTTTGGAGCTCTAAGGGATAAAAATAAAGATAAAGCGGTTAATTTTTCTCGGGTAGAAAAATTGAATTGCTTCCTGGCGGTAAATGTTGAAGCGATGATCGCTCAGCGGGGGGAGCGTCCGCTGTCAAACTGACGGACACTGGTTCGATCCCAACAACAGCTTGAGCTTCCGGTGAAGGTAACACCGTTATCAAATTCCCAGCATGGTGGTAGAGTATTTTCGAGTACCTACCTACCTGGCTAGCTACTACCTTCAAGTTTCAGAAAAACTGTCTCCAAACACATAGTGTGTTCAGTTAGCAGTCCTTGAGAGCCAGTATGAGCATTCTAGGTCTAGCGTGATAACATCTTCGACCACATCGTCACTGACCATCAAGTGAGATGGTCAAACGTTAGATCTATACAGTCAGTATTAAAAAAATGTGTGAAACCGCTACTGCGGGCTAGCAAGTAAACCTGGCTGGGTCAGCGTATGGCTCCGCTAATAATATATTTCCATTATTACTTAGTTTGAAGGTATGAAGGATAACCTGACCATTACTGTGATAGAAGATAAGGGTACTTCAACTTTCTAGATCAAGTACACGTCATGAGTAAAGTACAAATCATTTGCATAATATAGGTACCTACCTAATGTTGCTACATAACAGTTACGCAGTAGGAACCGACACGGAGTGCTCGTGGGCATATTCAGTGGTTTTATTGGGATAGGTAGGCTTTTACATGATGTTATTTAATGTTTTGCTTATTATCTTTATATTATTGTGCTTTATGCTGTGGCTTATTTTATTTATTATGTGAGTTGCATATTCTTGTCGCTGATGCAAAACGTCCTACCCAAGTTAAGGGGTATGGTCATTAAGCCTTTCGAAATATGCCAAAAAATCGACAACAATGACGTGCAAGGGAATTTGAGGCTGAAAATATTGATTTTAAGATAAAAAAACATATGTGTCAATTTCTATGTGGAAAATGATAAATTGGTAACATACAAAATATGCTAAATAATACATACTCTGTGGTTTAGCAACACGCAGCAACGCTCATACATAATAATAATTGCTTACACTCAGATAGTTAATCTTTGGCCAAGACACTAATACTACACGTTTTTAAACTTTATAACTTACATAAATGATTGACTATCAATTGCTGAAGAACTTACCTCGTTCCGCGACCACAAGACTTGTCCAACTTTATAAAGTATTAACATTGCCTTTACTTACCTAAGTAGGTACCTACTATTATTTAGTTTCTTATCGAATAGAAACAGAATAGAACTGAAGTAGATTTATGAAGTAAGTACTAGTAAGGAACGTTTATATATAGGTAGTTCACCACAGATCATATAGCCCAGGTTATTGGTAAATATATGATATATAAACAATATAATTTCATTGATATTTACCTGGTTGTACGCCACTTATGGACAGATTTTTAAAATTCTTATTCTGAGGTCTTTCTTTCTTTGAGGAAGTGAGGGTTTGTTTTTTTTTTGTTTTAACTATTATAAGTTTGCGTTTGACAACTGTCTCACCTGATGTTAAGTGATGACGCTGTCTAGGATTTAGCACGCAAACCTAGAAGGTTCCTATTCACTTGCGACTTGAAGACTCCAGGATTGTACATATCGGGAAACACAGACTCGGGCAACGAGTTCCATTCCTTGGCAGTACGCATTAAGAAAGTGGAAGCAAAACGCTTCGTGCGTATAGGTGGTATATCTACCATATAGCGATGGCGAATTGCCGTACGTCGAGTCGACCGATGATAGAAAGGTGATGGTGGAATCAGATTATGCAATTCCAGTGTACATTCTCCGAAATGTACCCGGTGACACTCAAACTTTGGCTCAGTGTCGTACATTAGGAGAGGGGTCCAGCTGTGGACGGACGTAAGCTGATATTGGTGATGATGATTCAAACTTTATGGGCATGAAATGCGCGTGTCATATTTTTTTTTTGTAAACCTATTCAAGTATTTGCGCCTCGTAGTCATCATCAATTCATAAAAACTCTAAATTCGGTGTATCTATACTCGCTATTCTTTATCAAAATCCATAGAGCCTTAGCAAAGTATATAAAGGTACTTAATAGTAATAATATAATTAGACTGCAGTTTTGTATAGACCAAGCAAATATATCAAATTGGCATATTATGTATATACTTAAAACATGTTGCCCTTAGGTAGGTATTCGTTTTATCTACGATTATATTCTCGGGATTTCATATGGATTCAGTATTTCTTCCAAATTGAAGAAATTAACGCGCACTTTTTCTCATATGAATGCTTATTTGTACTTATATATATTATATGTATAAAATAAGCGCTTTATTCTTTTACACATACACATGTAACCAAAAATGCTTGCAACATGAATGGCAATAAACCATCTCAAATTCTAAATTATATTTTTTACGTCACAATAACGGGAAGTAAACTGTTATCTTTGCCGTGGGGTAACCGGCTTAGAATAGTACCCCCCTCATCTCTACCCGTGGGTGCCGTAAGAGTCGGCAAAGGGATCGCGTACCAGAAGGTAGGCAGCAGCACTTCCTGAGGATCTAAAATCATACTGCGCTCGCCAACCCGCCTGCCAAGCGTGGCGAGTATTGGCAAACCCCCCTAATGATAAGTCTAAAAACGAACAGGCCCCCAGTCCCCGGCAGCTCCGCTAAAGCTGGCTCCGGTAGCGGCCAGCGCATGGGGGAGGCATATGTCCAGCAGTGGATGACTGTTATCTTCTTTCACAGTTCATACTAGTGCGTGGTGCAGCTATCCGTCTATACATAGTTACACTCTTCATGTCGATTATATCTTGAAATCGTGTAGTCAAAATATACGAGTAATCTATTGTCCTGTAAATAAAGTGTTATTTATTTATTTTTATTTACAATTGTGAAATGATGCTTATATTTATAAACACTGTGTCTGGAGTCTAGAATGTTTAATTATATGACCGACAAGAAAAGTAATATGCTAGCTGTTGATTAATGTTGATAAATCAATTTTGTGGTCCGTGCGCAGCGGGAATGTGTAGACAGAGAATTTTATGTTTTTCTACACTTGCGATTACGTTATGCACATGGTCATGGTCGGTGATATCTGCGTTGTTACTCGTAAATCACTATCAGCGAATAAAGAACACAATTACCGTAACTGTGGTTCTATGCTCGCTTCAACATTAACAACTTACTTAATTAAATTTACTTGAAATAATTAGTTCCACGATTCCGAGTACGTTAGTTACGTTACTAATATATTTATGTGTAAAATAGTGTTATTAACGCTAGTTTCTATTGTTGCAGTTATTGCTGAAAGAGGATCCTCTGTCCAGAATCCAGAGGGAAATTATAGAAGTGACGGAGAGGGAGCGAGAGTTCAAGGAGGGGCACTTTAGGATGAACAGGCTTCTATCCGAATCGACGATTGATGTAAACCAGCAGAATGGCCATGTAAACGGAGATCATCAGCCGCCTAAGACCCTCAACAGGGCTGTCTCTACCTCGCACCTTCTAGGGCCAATTGGACCTTCCCCACCGCCGACGCAAACCATCCTCAACACCAATGGCTATACGCGACGCTATACGCCGCAGACAGGAACAAAGGGTATTATGCAGAGATTCATTGCGAGCAAAGGTAAACTGCCTACTACGCCCGCAGCCTCCACTCCGACGGCGACTAACGCCCCGCCTCTATTTCCCGTGACACCTGTAATCTCACCGGTGATTTCCATCCCAGCTGTCATCAACCGCACTCCGGAAGGCAAACCAGTTCGCAAAGGCTTTGTACCAGTCGAGGAAAAGATACAAAAAGAATTGCAAGACATGAAGGATAGAGAGCACGAGCTTAAGAAAATGAGAAAGAAGTCAAAACCTTTTGATCTGGAACTGAGTGACAATGAGACCAGCTCTGAGTCTGAGGACGAGGAGATACCGATGCCCGGGAAATTAAAAGCTACTAAATCTATTGGAGAGTTATATGAAGCCCTTAACGAAGACCTGAGGTCGCCCTCGCCGAGGAACAGCTCGGGACAGGACTCTCTCGGCAGTCTAAAACCGGCCAAATCATTGGCGGAGTTGTGCGAATTGAGCCCCGGCCAGGAGTTTCTCGCACCGAGCTCCACGCGCCTCATCGCTCAATGGGAGTCAATAATACAACAAAAACAAGAAGCGGGTGCGGCTTAGGTTCATATCGTCAGTGAAAGGTTTACGGTTCAAATGCTGTGATGTGCGGGATTGTGTCGCCAAAATACAGAACGTCGCCGGCAAGCGTGCACGTGAGATAGAAATGTAGGTAAAACGCTGGTTTTCGTAGTTGATATGCATGTAATACAACGCTATGGTATACCGCATGAACGGGTTTGAGTGAACGCTCGACGTCTCGGAGATTTGCATTCGGGGAGTACCGTAACAAAAGCGAACGCGCAGTCTTATTGCGTATACGTTGGAATTCCTCATCATCGTGTGCACCGATCGATTTCTTCATCGTCGATCGATCGTCGGAGCAATTAATTTTCTCCAGATCGCAAACAATGCAAATGATGGTTATCCGTAACAGTAATTAAGTCGTTCGTGCACGGTTGGAAAGCGGCCATACGTGATGCGAACTCGTCTCCCGTCTGTGAGTAAAATAGTTTCATCCTATTGTTCCGAGTTCTCCCTCCGTGGTGAAATACGATCTTTTTTTGTGGTGCGTAGCTTTCCCGTACGGTACGGGTACGGCCGCACACACTGCGAGCGGCGTCGGGCGCCTCGGGCATGTCTCGACGTAACAAACGAGCTCATAGCACCTTGAAGCAGCTCCCAGCATTGTTTCCGCAGCACGCCCGCGCACTGCCGCAGATATCGCGATGGCCTACACCGTTTCCGACTTCCTAATACACTTACGATACGAATGGCTTGCTTGAAAAGGTGAAGCGTTAATTTGTAGTCATAATTCGTAGCACTCCATTTAATAACTTCGCCACAGATTTTACAAACTCAATCTCTCTATCAAAGATTGAAAGTTGATTTTACAAAACAAAAATAATATCTGATTAAACTGAGGTAGGTACTTACTTATTTATTAAAATTATTCTTTCGTGAAAAACACTTCTGTATAATTATCTTCTTACTCTCTCTATACTTACTCTACTGTCTCTGACTGACTACTTACTCTTCAATTCTGTATTCTACTCTATAGTGTTAGGTGACTATCGCATTATTTATTTCATCTTTTGAGCTGTGGGTACTTTCTTTCGCTGCCCTTCCGGAATGTGTTTATGTTTGTTATTGTGTACATAATCAGAACATTCCATAAAGTTTTGTAGGTAGCTGGTTCGGGAGACTGGTTGACTAGACGAAGCTGGACTTCGAAATGGTTTATTGGTTACCGTGCATCGTTTATTTAAATTTATACATACATACATAATTTATAAAATTATCATTCATAATTGTAACCGAATTAGACGATAAACAATCTATGGATTCATATCTAAAGCTGGTCGATAAGATTGGAACGCAACCGGGCTAAAGCATTTTAAAAAAATATATTTTTATTTAAGGTATATTATAAACTAATGAATATTTTTACACGAAAAATGTTTTTGAAGTTAATTAGTGTCAAACAAATATATTCTGTGCCTTAAAATATAGAATTTATAAAAAGGTGGCACTTGCCTTACTGTTAAAATGTCGGTCGCATTTCTTTACATAATGGCAAGCTATGGATAAGAGCTTTTATAGGTATGATAGTTACAAAATACCATGTCACTAGTAGAAAATTGTTAAGTATTTATGAGATAATATTACGTCGTAGCATAATAATATATTAGTCAATTTAATTTATAGAAAGTAGTGTTAATAAATAATTATTATTTGAGATTGATAGGGATTAGTTCATTGTTGCAATGTTTTAAGTTTTTTTTTATTCTGATCCGTGCCAGGAAAGTGGATAGACGAATAATGTATACCTTTGTCGTTCAATGAATAAATAATACTAAAAAATAAGCTGATAAATAAATAATTTCCTAAGGAGTTAGGACGTGTTTTAGATTGTTACACATTATCCGTTATAACTTGAAACTTTTTAAAAATGTTAAAATACAACAACAATGTGATATAAAATATGCCTTATTAAAACGATTTTATTACAATAGATTATAACAACAAGTTATTTATCTGTGGAACAAGAAGTTGAGTCGAACGAAACTGTAAAAATAAGTAAGTTATTCCAAACGGATTATTCGTTTTTTTCTATAAAAATGAATTAAACAAATTTAAAATTGAAAACATGCACATAAAATAATATGTTTTTATTCCTATTATATCGTATTCTTTTTGAATTTTATAGAGATTATTTTATAATTATTACGTGAAAACAAAATCTTGTATAATTTTTCATAAAATTTAATATCGACTCAATTTATTTTATAACGGCCGATTTTGATTCTAATTAAATGTGTATAGAATACAGAAAATAATTTATATTTTGTTTATAAGATTTTTTGCAATAAAATTCATTGTCAATATACACTTTCCTCTTTTTTTTCTATCTCTATTTATATAATTATTTTGAGGTACTATTAATGCTGGTGTAAATCAGGTGCGTGACTATATGGAACATTTCTATTAATTTATTTTAAGTCCAGTTACTACATAGGGTGAGACCAAAAATAATCTAATGATACTCGTATCATTAGATTATTTTTAGTTCCAATGTTCCAATGTTCCTACAGTTACTACATAGGGTGAGACCAAAAATAATCTAATGATACTCGTATCCTTCGATCAAGCTTGATCGAAGTATATATCTATATTGTGGATGTAGAACTATGTATACCTACTGTACCTTCCCAAAACAGGTTTTAACAATTCAGTCGCAATTTTGTACATTGCTAACATTAAGATGTATAAGTTGGCTACTACTACTAACTACCCATTAGTTGGCGTTTAAGTTGGCTCCCGAAGGACGCGTTTATAGAAAAAAACATGACGATTGCCGTGGCGCAGTGGTCAGTGACATTGACTTCTGTGTCGTCGGGAACCTGGGTTCGGATCCCAGCAGGGGCAAACATTTGTGCGATGAGTGAAGATGTTTGTCCCGGGTCGTGTGTGCTTGTGTGCTGTGATTGCTGTGTGTCCATGTCTCCCGCGATACAGGGAATCCTTGTGCGGGGGTCTGAGTGTAATACATATATTACAAAATATCTTATTATTTTCGCTATAGTTAAAGATATGATATTTTCATAGCAACGCTTTGATACTGTCCGTATATTTTAAATATCAAAGCCTGGTCCAAAGTCCAGAGCATGAACCACATTCTATTGTGAACACAATAAAACCTTAGACCCGCATTCCTAGTCAAGCCAAATTAGGAAATGCAGCGGCGGCGCAAGAAACCCGCTTTGTGGCAGGCTCGCAATGCGTCATTATTTGTGATAATAGCTGAAAATCACTTATTGTAATCGTCAATAGGACTGACTACCGAGCTATTGTGTCCTATAGTATTATCATTTATAATAGACAATAGAAGACATTTGTAATAACTATAGTTAAGTAACGGTAGAACAATCACTGGCCCAGTTGTAGGATGATTGGTAGCGGAGGTGGGTAGGGGGGCGGGGACACTCTCGCTGCCAATAACTAGGTAATTGGGTCCATTATTCTAGTCCACTTTTGAATTATGATTATTATAGATAGGTTTTGTGCCAGCCATTCGTCTGAGAGAGAAAAAGATCTAGTCACAGATAAGAATGTAGGTCAGCTGTGATGGTAAGCTTAATAATAATAACGTTTATTGATATATCACATTGTTACAAACTTAAGCATTTTTCGGCCCCCAAACTAAGTCAACCTGTATTTTGGGGACCTCCTTCCTATATGATACATTTATTTATTGTAATATTATGTAGCTTTCATGGTATATTTAAAAAGCTTCGTTTGTAGTACAACAAAATAAACAAGTTTTCTACTTGGAAGAATAAATGGCTAATGAAATGATAATATCGCCCGTACCCGCGTGTATCAATTAAGGCTTTATTTACGTCTACCCCATGGTGAAAATGGTAACAAACCATGAATTAATAAAATATTGCCCAAAATACTTATAGTATAGTAATTGATACATTATATGACAAAAAGTCATAACGACAAGTATGAGTAAATTGAATAAAGACAAGTTCTCAAGGATCCAAAGTTTTTACACAATATTACGGGTAATATTGTGTGAAAACTTTGGATCCTGTAACCCACTCAAGAGTTATGTTGGGCAGCTCAGACAGTTTGATCAGGGGTTATGCCTAAATGATATATTATATGACAAAAAGTCATAACGACAAGTATGAGTAAATTGAATAAAGACAAGTTCTCAAGGATCCAAAGTTTGTACACAATATTACGGGTAATATTGTGTGAAAACTTTGGATCCTGTAAGCCACTCAAGAGTTATGTTGGGCAGCTCAGACAGTTTGATCAGGGGTTATGCCTAAAAAGATATGGTGTTGAAAATGAAAACTAAACAGACTCATGTTTTACAACATTTTCTGAGAATATCTCGTGTGTGTGTGCCATTACATTCTTTATGTTATTGTATGCAATAAACTATAAAATATTGATAGCGATGTTTATAGTTATAGTGCTTTTTGTTTCCTTAGTCAGTGCATTCAATAATTATATGATAATGATATCTAATATCAAGTATCACCTTTATAATAGCAAATTCGTGTCCGACTCAACATGAAACTCTTATCAGTAGATTGGAAGAATGGAATAATAAGGTATATATGTGTAAAAGTCATTGAAAATTAATATTTTTTTAGAGATTTGTATCAGTACCTATTGTACATAGAAAATGGTTTTCTCAGATTTTTTTCCACCAGTTCTATGCCAAACTTGTAACGCACTATCATCATCATTTCAGTCGTAGGATGTCTGCTACTAATCACAAGCATAGCTTTTCCAATTGATCTTCTTATATGCGTTCTACAACCTTTGGGTATTACAAACGCTTTTCAAAGCTTCTTTACCGACTGAGCTGGGTCATGTAAATTTTTAAGGTACTATCATATATTCTGTGCCTATTGCTGAAGTGTAATACGAGTAAGTCATAGCTAGTAAACATCATAATATAATCATTGATTAAACTCTAAGAAGATATTATATCAAAGAAGTCAAAAGTGAGTCGGATATAAAAGAAAACTTTAATTGAAACAAATATCTGATATATTTACCTAAGTGCAAAATGCAAATGTCGTAAGTACGGAAAAAGCTTTTGATATTATGAATACAACCCAACACGTGCTCGTACCACTATAATTATTATACAAACCATCTCCAAAACAAAAGCATAACGCCAAAAGACCCTAGAAGACAAACACAATATAATAAGGTATACTATGTAGATACATATTATAATGTCAAGTTCGGAATCGTACCGGTTCACCTTGGCCGGAGCATCCCAGTGGAGTTGAGACAGTACTATGTGAGCCACTGAACTTGGGAAAGGTTTCATACACATTGAACGTATTTGAGTTCATAAGAAAAGAGTAATACTATCGAGAATATTACCGAGAATCATACTCCCTCGTACCTTATATTGCTGGCCCGTTGGCAGTAGTTACATGCGATTCTAAGCCATATGACTAAAAAAAGACAGAGGTTCAACCTAGTTACATTATATTAAAAGTTAAAGTTTAAAAGCTTTTCTCGTTGAAAAACAATGCCAAAACTTGCCATGAAGATATTTTCCTGGTTCTGTGATTAGCACTCGCTTTTTAATCGCTGTTCGGAAAATATCTGGTCTCGCACGTAGGTATACCTACAACGTTCTTCCACGAGTGTTCACGCTTCGTGATCGCGCTACACGAAGTGATTGTAATCGTTCTAGGTACAATTGATCTCATCAGACAACAGCCTAGAATAGGCTAGTTGTCTAAATTTTTAAAAACCCGGCCAAGTGCTAGTTTGACTTGCGCACCGAAAAATTGGGGACCTGTACCAATTTGGAGTAGGCATATGCCCTTTAATGGATGCCCGTTTAATATACCTACATAAATGTCTTTATAAAATACTATAGCACATTATTTTGAGCAGAGATATTTGAGACTATTTTATTCCATTGTATACTTTTCACAAGAAATTAATAACGGGATACAGATTGTTTTGATCACTGTTTTACGTTTCAATCACAGTAGGTATTTACTTTTTTTCATTTAGGAAACTTACCCGTCTGCATTAAATTCCCCTGTGGCTTGAACTTTCTGAATAGCTTCACCATTGTGCGAGCTCTTACCGTCCAACATTTGCATATCTTGTCTGGAATGGTGTTGGAGTGTCATCGAAGGGCAGATGACCTCTGCGCTTTGTGCTCGTCGCCGATTGTCAATTGTCAAGTTACGTGTGTGTATGAGATTAAACATACCTACTCGTATAATAAATAGCTTATGTAGCTCAATCCACACTTAGACTTTCAAATAAATTGAATAGTTCCAGGTTCAATGAACTTTAGAACTAATGAGGTCTTTCTATAATGGTAGCGGAGTCAGTCACGTCCCTAAACAGATATTAAAGTTCATTCTGCATGATAAAATTAATCGTGGTTGAGATACAGTATGCATTGAAGAATACAGCACAGTTTAACACCTGCAGCTTACTCAGCCAGAACCTCTTCGGCACGTGATTCGGACCTGCATGAGGCTTCATCAGAAGCTGTCGACGTCCGACGAATTAATATTATTTTGATATGGATTTCCGCAAAATAACTGAATCCATAGGCGTTTTTAAAAATAACACTACAGATATTCCTATGGTGTCGTCAGCCAAGTCACGTACATTGTTAGGACTTTGTGTACTTCCGCAGTGCCATACCTCTTAGTAGGTGTACAGAACCTTAGTATGTATGCGTATAGATTAATTAGGCGACTCCTCATATAATTTTTCTGATCTCTGTGACTCCTAATGGTGCCCTTAGAACATTTTAGATAAATAATTTCCGGAAAATGTTATTGCATCTTAGCAGCGAACAAGTTGAATGAAGAAATAACATACAATCATAATTATAAATATCAGCTTGAGTTGTGAACGAAGTTAATAATTAAGACACTGAACATATTATCCTAATTCGAAATATAGACTACATTTTACAAATATTAACTATATTATGTAGTATTATTTTCAGACATATAAAAATAACCAGACTAGCCGGTTTGTAAATTAAAGTAAGACACCGTAACGCCGCCGCGCCGCGCCAATATAATGCTTTTCTAAAATCGTGTCTCGTTTTATTGTTGCGGCCGTTAATTAGAGTAAAATCTATTTACATGAAAACGAATCGCTGTTTTCCTTGGTCACGGCATCACGCGTGAACGGCTAGACCAATTTAGATAATATTTGGTATAAAAATAGATGGGACCTTGGAGAATGACATAGGCTCTCGTGTATATCTCTATTATGTCTAAGGACTTACATATTTTTAAATAGCGTGGGCTGAAAACCCGGGACAAATATGGCATAAATCCATCTTACATGTTGTTAGTAGACGACTGACACTTTTGATAAAGCAAATTGAATAATTTCTAACACCATCCGGCTCACACCGTTACTTGGAATAATGAATGATAGTTCAAAAGTAGGCGAAATATTGTACTCATGGTACCGACTTCGACAAGTTATTTCACGCTTTTGAGTCTTGAAGTCGGTATAATTTTTTGGTAAACATTTTTTTTTCACCCTATTTAGTGACCGACTTCAAGATTCAAAAGCGTGAAATAACTTATCGGCTACTCACGGCTACTCACGGGATCAATTTGTCATTGTGTATGTTCACCGATTTCTTCGCCACAATTAGGAATCACAAGTAAAACTAACACTTTTCAGTTATTGAAGTGTAACTCGAAAACGGCTTGTCCGATTTTGATGATATTTAAATGGGGCCATCTAGGAAGTACAACACTCTATCAAAGAAAAAAGAACTATGAGAATCGGTCCAAAAATGGGGAAGAAATCGGAGAACATATATAAAAAAATAAATACACAAACAATATATAAATTCCTCCTTTTTTGAAGTCGGTTAAAAATTAACTTCTCCAGAGGCTATCGTTTGGAAACCTTTGTTTGGTTTCAAGGAGTGCAGCTCACTTTCGGTTAATGACACCAGAGGAACCCCTACAGTGATGATCAAGTTACTATTTGGAGCGGACATGGTGGGTTATCAGAGGAAGTTTTGAATCCAGGAACTACTACGGGTACTTATAATATTATAATTGTAATAATATATTTTTATATAGAGTTACAGATTAAGTTAGTAATAATTATCCAGGCATATGCAATGATGTTTTACTAAAGATGACGTATATTCATACTGCGCGGTGCTCAGATTTTGTTCCTTTACGACATAAACATGCTTACTGCGACAGATAATACGGTACAAATAATATAGAAAAGGATAGCTATATGTTTAGACTTGCGCTTGAAATACGCGTCGTAATGAAAATTACTACAATTGACTTAATTTTGCCGCCTCAGTTTCCGCGCGCTTGTGCGACATCTACCTCATATAAACATATAATATCATTGGGCATATGCCATTATTACAATACAATAAGTACTTTAAAATAATTGCAATATTATCATATCATATTATTATATCCACTATAGACAATAATAATTGACAACAGCTAGTGTTTACTTATCATTTGCTGTGATCTTTTGTCAGCCTTAAGTTTAGAGAATTTATACCTTTCTAAGGCCTTAAGATATCCGTAATGTTCTAATCAACACGGCAACGTACGTATATAGTGCTAACAGCATTGCCTTGTTGAACTGCAATGCTGATTCTTCGACTCAAGTACATAATATATGCCCACATTATGGCCACGTGGTGCATCGACGGAACCCTTGAGTAACTTTTGAAAAGTCAGATATGCGTCCTGTGTACAAACATAGGCCCGACGACCTGTTGTTGTAAAATGATTACAATTCTATATTATTCAATTTTCGGCTGGTGAGAGCAATAGGAAAAAAATAAGGTTTTCATTGTCACAAACAACCGAAATTCACATATTTATGTATATATATATTTATTACATATTCATGTTTATCTGTCTGCACCGAAAGTCAAACAAGAGTATTCAATTAATATGACACTAATTTTGTAAAGGAAAAAAAAGGTTTTCGTTTTTCTGTATGTTTGTTACGTATTCGCGCTGACATGGCTGACCGGATTTGTAGGAAGTTTGGAATAAATATAGCTTGGGTTCAAGATACAGTTGGGTTCAAGATCAGATTATTACACTCTGGAATAACACAAATGCTACTTCTTTACCGAAAATACTAACAATCATCAATACCACGTAATTTAGTAATGAATGTGTATAACATTGGTCTACGTAAGTAAAAAAAAAAATTCATACTGATTCCCATACCTTTTACGCCACGTTCAAAGCCTATAAATGTCATGATTCAAATGCCTAAATCACGGGTTCAAATGTTATCTAACCTTAACAGTTTTTATTGTGTATCGCATTAACAACATGCTAGGCAGAACTTAAGTTCAAATATTTGGAGGAAAAAATTCGGCTGCTAGTGGGACTTGAACCCACGACTACAGAATACCGTCCTGTCGCTTTGTCCAACTAAGCTATAGCAGCCCATACCACTAGGGCTGAATTACTTCCTTCCTTATTAACATCTGCGGGGATGTTATTAGCGCCATCTACCTTTAATTGTATGAACAATTAATTAATAGAACTGATAGACCAACATTATAGTTGATATCGTATCAAACGAAGGCAACCTACCCTTATTTTAAGAGTTTTTATTGTGTATCGCATTAACAACATGCTAGTCAGAACTTAAGTTATCTAACCTTGTCACTCTAACAATATGGGATTTAGATTACAACCATACACTTACGTTTAAGTTAGCCCTTCGCCCTCTGCAACGTTTATTTGTTTTTCAAAAGCCTTTAAAGGTTCGCATCGCTTAACAAACGGGTGTCCCTGAAATTTTCAAGATTAATGATTCACTTTCAGTGAGACACTTTAAAAACTGTAATAGTAATCTAGAAAAAAAAAAGTCATTCTTATCACAACCATAAGGATACATTGTGTAGTTTGAAGTATGTTTAAACCAACGAACTATAATACCTGGTTGGTTAAAGCACGCTTATCTAAAGACTCTTGCATAACATCCTCCACCTACTAGCAGGAAGGGATTCAACAAAGTAGGACGCCCGGATGTCGTCGCCCCTTAACGAGATTTACAGACAACCAGCAACTGCCGCCATGCTTATACTAAACAGACAACAAAATACTAGTTGTAATACAAAGTAATTTAAGTATGTTTTCTGCACCACTGAGGATCTGTTTATAGCCTGTTGGTCTTACCGAATAAGGGACTGATAACTGGAAGTTAAAATGTAGTTCAATGGGAACCAGTTTTAATTATATACAGTTTTATTGATATCGGACTTATTGCGTTTATTTGTGTCAGTCACAGACTGACTGCTTTTTTGCTTTTCTAATATTAATAATATTTGACTTTAAATGACGTAGCGGCATTTTATAAATAACCTTTTGTACAGCTTATATGGCCGAGAAGAAGTGCGGATGCGCACTTGTTTCAATAGGTTATAGTTTCCGATGCGAATAGAGCATCATTAGTGTATAGTACCCCAAATTATCAGCTTATCCGCTTTGATTTAGTTCCATTTTTAACTTATCCCGTAAATCTGTTCAGTAATTTGAAAGTTATAACCTTTTTATGTACGTATCACACCGATCACACTAATATTATAAAGGCGAAAATTTGTCTGTCGTTTGTTATTTGTATATTTGTTACTAATTCAAACGTTACTAAATCAAACGGCTCAACAGATTTGCATGAAATTTCTAATGAAGATAGCTTATACCGTGGAATAATACAGGCTACTTTTTAAGCCGGAAAAGTATAGTTCCATGCACGCGGGCGAAACCGCGGGGCGCAGATAGTGTACAATATGCAAACATGTTTCAGAATACAGTCAAATAAAGACCGCTACACCGACATAAAATATTATGCACGGCTTAAGTGAATTCAAATTAGAAGCCACTTTATAAAAAGTTATTTTGTTATTAAGGAACTGCGTCAAATGTTTTTTAATAACCGTAGCTGGGTGCGAGTGATGGTTTCGGTACCTCATCAACGCTATTTGATGCTTCATGGTACTCAGTGCATGGTGGTGCTAAAAAAATGCTGATGCTGTGACTCCGGGACGTCGTACGTCTCGGAGTCACAGCATCAGCATTTTTGTTGACAGCAAACACGATGAAATAGATAACACGCGTGATTCCTAATATAAGTGTCCTAATATCCTCCTAATTTTTTGGAAGTCGGCTAAAGTTATAAAATCATGTTTTGTCAACACAAATTAATAGCTTGTTTTATTGTGAAAACATAATATATCCAAGTAAGGTTTAAAAAACTCCACCGGAAACGGATATAACATTCTCTTTTCAACATTTTCGACTGTTGTCCGCGTTGTTATTGACACATCATCTTGTATTATGGATCTAATACCGAGTACGTAGGATTTCACGCTTTCTCCCGCCATATTGTGATTCACTTTGTGACAGACGTGATTCGTTACTTTTCATATTCACATGTAATATAATAGTAGATTACGAGCTCGATGTGGATATCATTCGAGATGTGAAAGTGCATATTGTAGCGTTGACATTTACAATTCATATTACTTTTTTCACCATCGCTGCAGCCGGACCAAGGAACTGGATAGACAGAACAGAAACGAGTAATGTGTTTGTTAGAATGTTACAATCACTGGAAATCATTATAATATTAATTAGCATGCTTATCATCGGCCCGATCGCGGGATCGTTGATCGAATATTTATCTAATGGCTCGCTCAATCGCACTCCTGCGGTCATCACTCGGATTGGTGACCGCTGCTGTAGCCTTTAAACTTGGATCAGGGTGCCAATTCTTTTATTTATTAAGACAAACAATCCATAAACAATGCAATAGCGAATCAAATGTTATCGTAATAAATCTTGGTATTCCGCTAAAATAACAGTTGCATCTCGATCGCATTGTAGGTAATTGTGTATTAGTTGATTTTAGTAAGAATAATTTAATTAATTATGCTCCAAGTAGAATAGCAAAACTGGCAAAAACAACAACTCATTAACAATCTATGAGCAAAGTGCTAGTAGAATTGATACCTAGTGCCAATAGATACCGTAAGAACACCGCGGGGATTCACGACAATAAATTCTCGTGTACACCTCTAGTATCTTCTCGATTAAACGAATGCCTATATTTTAAAAATCTATCTCACTCATTTTCATATTCATATCATCAGTGTCAATGTGGTCGAAGGTTACTTGAACTAGATTGTTAACTAAGGATTTCAAAGACTGACAAAGATGACACTTGAGCACGTTGTGTTGGGTGAAATTTTAAAAATAAATGGTTTAGCTAGTTTCCACGCAAAAATATGCTGATCGCCATGCTTGCTGCCGAATCAAGATCACAATATATATTGATGATAAAAGCTAGTAGTTCAATCACGTGTTGGTTCATCTAGACGACGCCTCGACAGGTCTGTAAGCACGCACAGTAAGATAAGAGATAAGCCTAGCGATGACCATTATCTTGCTTAGTGGTCAGTATGAACATGAACAGTGAAACTTAAAGCAGAATAATGAAATGAGAGTTCTGAGAAGTATGATTGGAATAAAACTGAGTGATAAGGTTAAATAATAGTATTTTTTCTTTTTATTCAAAATATGCAGGCATTTGAACACTATCTCACCTGATGTTAAGTGATGATGCGATCTATGATAATCGACGCCTGAAGCGGAAGAAGATACCTAGAGATACCTGTTCGCTCGTGGCTTACAGATGCCCAGATTGTACCCATGTGGAAACACAGACTTAGGCAATTAATTCCACTCGTTAGCTGTGCGCACTATGAATGTGGAAGCAAAACGCTTCGTGCGACAGGTTCGTAACGTCCACCATACATGGATGTCGGATTGCAGTCCGTCTGGTCGTTCTATGATGGAATGGGGAAGGAGGAACCAAGTTATTGAACTCCAGAGCACACTCCCCGAAATGTAGTATGATAAGAGAATGTTGTGGAGTAAACGAAGATGCAGTGACTAAGAAAAGTATGTCAAGTATTATGATGGTTTGGTCATGTAGAGAGAATGACCGAAAGGAGATTGCAATAATAATGATGATAAGCAATGCAAGAGGAAGGTCTAGACGATGGGTCCGAAATCAGGTGGTGGAAGTTCTAAGAAAGGGCCAAGTCAAGAGTACTCTAAACCGGCGCTCTTGTATGAAAGTTGTGATGAGTGTGGATGAAGCGCGTCGGGATCGAAGCATTGGAAGATTGTAGTACTACTTACCCCCCTACAAGAATGAGGCGTGAATATATGTTTGTATTTGGTCAGTGTGGATATAATCGAATTTGATATCACACCACACCTAGAATGATGTGTTGTCATAACACTCAGAAACAGCTAAAGATAAAAGCAATGACATGGATCACAGATTTTAATATATAAGGATTTGTAGTACACTCATGTTTTTATATCTGCATCTTTCAAGTGTGCGCCCTTCCACCATGATATCAGTAACCTTCACTAAAACCTGGAGCCCAAGTTTGATTGTACTTTGTCAATGATCTATGATCATCATTTCGCTTCAAGACCTCTGTTTATAATTTGTATCAATGTAGTTGTCGCTAGGGTACAGCGTTCCTTTAATTGATCGTTGAGAATGGTGCAGATTAGTATTATTATTATTAGTACGTTCTAGGCTTACGTAATATGTACATCCTAGACCATGCCATCAATTAACATCAGGTGAGACCTGTATACTTAAAGGATGAGACAGTTGTCAAACGCAAGCTTAAAATATGTAAAAAATATATAATTTTTAAACTTCTTATCTCGACTCTCATAATGTTGGCATGTCTTGATAAGCTACATTATGTACGCCATATCTATAGTCCGGCCGCGGAGAAGACGCATTTAACAGCTCGTTAGGGAATAGCAACGGCTGTTTAGTTAAACTTAGTAAACTGTAAACCTTATATATTATAATATAACTAAGGAAATTGTATCTTAATTTATTGCCTTATAGTTATTATTATGTACGATCAATGAGAAAATATTATATATTTATGATATAGTATAATTTTTGCAATGCATCTAATTAATCTGCCGTCGCACTCTTTGTTAAAGAGGTTGTAAAAGCCTCTTAATTATCTACAAACCAGACTAGCTTCATTTCCATACCATCCACAATATATAAGCAAATACCTCTCTTCCTGTATGCTAATGTATAATTACCGTTACAATCAACTTTAATTACTGCTGCTTGACGCTTTTCAACTGCATACTACTGGTTTCTATGATGCTATTATGACTGTCACTACTTTTGAAATAGAACACTATTTCAAATATCTTATGGTTACATTTGCGATGGTAAAGAGAAGGTGTTAGAATAGACAATAAAATCATTCTTAATTCAAATACCGATTATTGTTGCAACATTTTATAATTGTATAATAGCACGCTTGTGTGTTGAGGTGGGTTGAGAACGGGGGTCGATTCTGCATTGACCATTAGGAGTCTTCAGTGAATCTAGCATTGAAGGTACGTATGACCAGTTCTGAATAAGGTCGTGTGAGCACAGTACACGTATAAGCGGTATTTACCCGTTGCAAATAATTCATTGGAATTATCGATCTTATTTTTTCCAAGGAAAACTTTTTAGCCGTTTTTAAGATGACTTGTTCTAAGGAAGTATTGCGCTAATTTTTCAATGTGTCATCACATATCATCACAAACAGTCCTAATGTTTATTGTACTGTTGCGTTATAAACAAATTTACTTTCCACCTAACAATCATAGAACACGAGAAGCCGCGGTCGAAACCCTCGTAGTATGAGATCAGAGATGGTAAGTATGCGGTGGTTGGCATACCGAGCGGCGCGCTGCCCTCGCCTCGCCGCTCATGCAGTATGCACGACGAGGAGCCGGCGCCAGATACGCGCAATGCACGTACCAGGGCAAGGACGCTGCGAGTCCAACACATTTCTCAACAACTTAACACACCTATAAACTCACGATATATTTATATATTATACGTATTTTAAAGTTAACTATAGTTAGTTATTATTTAATTCCGAGAATTGTAGTAGTCCTGCTATATCTTTAAGACAAAGTTTTACTACAGAATCTTAAACTTGCGGTGCCGGAGAGGTTAATTACATGATTACTGTTCGGGTTTGCCTGTTTGCGAACAATGTAGGTCCTCTGAGAAACAGAATGGAAACTCTTATATGTCTAAGAATTTGCGATATAACAATATTAAGAATATATAGAAGAATATAATAGACATATGAATATCAGTTCTTTCCAAACTTATGTTCAACTATCGATCCCCCCGGCTTCGCATGCGTAAAAAATTATATGGGTCCCTAATTTTTTGAAAATATTATTTATAGCCTATGTCACCCGGGGATAATAATTGTGAATAATGAGTGAAATAATTCTTCAAATCGGTTCAGTAGTTTTGGAGCCTATTCAATGCACACAAACAAACAAACATATATAAGCCACGCATGAATACACAAGCTATTGTTACCTCCCTATCTAAAGCTGATTATTCTGCTATCTATTCTTTTGCTTGCTTAGATGCTAACATGGCTGCAGACTGTCTCATTTCAATCATAACATCAATTATACAAGATCAAACCCATTATTCAGTTGTCTCGCGAAAAAATCGAATAATAAAACCGTGGATAACAGTCGGAATATTAAAATGTCTAAGACATCGTGATAGGCTACACAAAGTATCCAAAAATAACCCTGATAATGCAGTGATGAAAATCATCTATAATCGCTACAGGAACTACTGCACAAAACAGGCACGCAAACTTAAAATGGAATATGAGCGTAGAGAGTTTGTAAAACACAAGCATAACCAAAAAGCAATGTGGAATACGATTAAAAAGGTTGCAAACTTAATCAGTGGTTCTTCCTGCTCAGAACCCCTTCTTAAAATTAAAAATGATCCTCAAACCTCAGTTGATGAAGTCAATGGGTTTTTTATCAGCATTGGTAGAGAACTGGCCAGTAAAATCCATACTTCCACGAATACATCTACGGTTACGTTCTCAGCCTCTGAAAATACAGTTGATTCCATGGCCATTATGCCCACTGACTACTCAGAGGTCGAGAACATCATTCTTAATCTTCGATATGATAGTGCCACGGGGTACGACGATATTCCTCCTAAAATAATAAAATTAACGCGTTCCTCCCTTATACCTGCTATTACCCATGTTTGCAATCTTTGCATTTCGACAGGAGTCTTCCCTCGCTCTTTTAAAAAGGCTCTTGTACATCCAGTTTTTAAGGGTGGAGACAGAAACAGTGCAAACAGCTATAGGCCAATATCTGTACTGACCTCACTTTCTAAAATAATGGAAAAAATTCTAAATAAAAGACTTACAGACTACCTTGACTCTAACAAGATAATTGCCGATAACCAATATGGTTTTAGAAAAGGTAGATCTACTGAAGACGCTGTTCTGGATTTGACAAGTAACATTGTGAACCATCTGGACAAGAAAAACAAAACCATCTGTATATTTTTAGACCTTTCTAAAGCCTTTGACACTGTTTCTGTTCCCATTCTGCTGGAAAAGATGGAGACCATAGGTATTCGTGGTCTTTCGCTCAGCATTTTCAGAGACTACTTAACAGACCGACAGCAGTGCGTCAAAATAGGCAAATGCATGAGCTCGTACAAATCCATTACTTACGGAGTACCTCAGGGTAGCGTGTTGGGCCCGACTCTTTTCAACATCTATATAAACAATCTCTGTAAGTTATCCCTACCGATGTGTACAATTTTTACCTACGCAGATGATACTGCTCTGCTAATACATGGTAGAAATTGGGACTTGGTGCAAACACATGCTGCGGAGGCATTGCAATTAGTTATGGCATGGTTAAATAGTAATGTCCTTACGCTTAATTTACAGAAAACTAAATATATCGCATTTTCTCCTAATGTTTCGTCACAACCAAACATGTCTTCTCTTAAGATAAAAGCGCACACATGCAATCCCTCTGTTAAAGACCTAAATTGTACATGCTATACTATAAATCGAACAAATAGTATTAAATATTTGGGTGTTCACGTGGACAGTACCTTGAACTGGAATGACCATTTACAATCACTAATACCTAGAGTGAGAAAGCTAATCTACGTATTTAAAAAACTTAGAGTAGCAGCACCAAAAGAAACTATGAAAATGGTATATTGTGCATTGGTCCAACCAGTTTTGGCTTACTGTATCACGGCTTGGGGGGGACCTTCTCGACAAATTTGCTGAGGTTAGAGAGGACACAAAGAATAATTCTGAAAGTAATGACAAATAAGGCCTTTAGGTACCCTACAGTTCAACCATACAACGAGTGCTCAGTGCTCTCTGTGCGGAAGCTTTTTATAATGCAAGCAGTAATTCGAAAACATGCTATGCTTCCATATAACGCAAATTTGAACGCTGATAAGCGAATTAAACATCGGATATGTAATATAGGACATCACAGAACAGCACTGGCCGGAAGACATTTTCACATTCTCAGCTCTCGTTTATACAATACGGCTAACAAAGCAACTCATCTTTATCCCCTTAACTCAAAGAAAGCAAAAACTGCTGTGATAGATTGGCTGAAAGCTTTAACATACGAAGAGACTGAAGATCTTTTTAAGATTATTAAATAGACACGTGACTATCCAGAATATAAAATTTTTTTGTGTTATGAAAAATGTTGAAATATGTATTTAATTTAAAGATGTAATTTTGAGTTTAATTTTTGTATTAATGATTTTTAATTTAAATTATTATAATTTTTAAAAAGACTGTATGACCTGCTTATAATGACAATTGCTTTAATAATAATTTTAATTTTAAACTAAAAATGTATTTATTTTATGGGAAGGGCCTAATTATTAAAAAATTGGTTGCCTGTAAAGTCGGTATACGGGCGAAAGTTTTACGTGACAACGACTTTGAGTGCCTTTCACTTTTTATGTCTGTCTCTCTCGCTCTTAGGCGGGCTAACCCGCCGAGTGGAAGGGACGCGTGCCTCTCACTCGCTCTCATTGTGAGCGCATAACGTGAGCGGAGCGTAACGCAGTTTCTTGAAGTGTCACCCGGCAAACCAATTTATAAGACGTTGTCACGTCAAAACACAGGCCTGCGAGCCTAGTTTAATAGTTAGTGCCACACACACATGTACTTAGAGAATATAAATAAATGATTTAAATTTGATTTTTTAAACAATCAAACTTTTCCTCTCTATAATATCATAGTATAGATATAGATAATTGTAAGGTTGGGTCCAAGATCAACGTATAAATATGTTTTTAAATCTCCCAATCGCGTAGTAAATACTTGTTGATCTACAAAAGTGAGCACAATGGCTTTTAGGACGTCCAATTTCCATAAACGCGTGACATGGCTTGTGTTCTAATGTCACGCTTCACGCTTGACTTCGCTCCAACCCGAAACTGTGCACCAATTCTCTTTAATATACGTTTTACCGTATCAAAACGGTCAACACATAAACATTTAGGACTGTTCAGACGTATAAAGTGTTCTTACCAATATCTTGGACAAGACAAGCAACTAAGTATTACAATACAATAGCCTTTGCCTAACAGTGGATGTCTTACGGCTGAATTTGTGACCAGAAACGGGAAATATGAATTGATCAACTGTGGGGGTACGTACTATAGATAGTTTCCTAGAGCCTGCCTAGCATTGGTGGTCAAATGGTGGCAATTGAAAAGTTTGCAGCTGCACCGATACCAATCGGTAAGAAACCGCCCAGAGTTTCTGTGTTGTGTTGTTGTTCAGCGATTAAGTTCCTTTTTAACCGACTTCAAAAAGGAGTGTGTTCGCGGATAACTTCGTCGTTTATAAACCGATTTTGATGATTTTTTTTGTTAGATAGAGTATACTTCCGTGGTGGTCCCATTTAAATTTTATCAAAATCAGACAAGCGGTTTTTGAGTTATACTTTAATAACTAAAAAGTGCTACGCTTATCTTGATGATATTATTGTCGCGGTTGAAGACATCGCAGAACACACAATAACAATTAATTGATCCCGTGAGTAGCAAAGGTCACTGAAAAGGGTGAAAAAAATTTTTTTTACAAAAAATGCAACCGACTTTAACACTCAAAAGTGCGAAATAACTTGTCGAAGTCGGTACCATGAGCACAATATTGTGATGATAATTATTTTTGTGTGAACTATCATGGTACCGACTTCAACAAGTTATTTCGCACTTTTGAGTGTTGAAGTCGGTTGAATTTTTGTTAAAAATTTTTTTAAGTGTAACTATCACTGAACATTAATTGAGATAGTGGTCAAACGCCGCCGCGTCACAACAAAGCCGCACGGCACAAAGCTGCGTGTGGATCAGCTAGAAAGCAAAGCCACACGTGGCTTTGCTTGCGAGGCCTACAGGATATACTCGTATAACCGCGCGCCTGGTTTACTATTGCTCTAATTAATTAATAGCACTCGGGATTTTAGTGTTTACATTGTTGATTAGTGTCTACATTGAATTATTTAAGTGTCCTTTTTTTGATCATATTAAAATATGTTTTGCTTTTATGCGCACGCCGATTATTAGACACAATTCTCCTAATAAATAAAAAATACACAATTTAATATAACCCATGTCACTCAGGAATAAGGAACCTAGGTGGTTCCGAAAATTATTATTAAATTTTTAAAATTATTAAATTATGTTTAGTTTTGGAACAGCCCACGTAGCTTTCTACTTGTAAAGGAATTTGCAAAACAGGTTACGTATTTCCAGAGATTACTACAAACAAACTTACAAACATACAAATTTTACTTTTTCATATTACATTAAATGTCAAAAAAATAGTTCCTTGCCATGTGGCGGCCACCGTGCAGGTGCGCGACTGTATTTAGGCCGCAGGCAGCCGTTGGCTATGGCTGCATGCCGAACTTTCCAAATGTAACGACATTCCGGCCATTTTGAGAAAGAGAGATTACATTGATATTGGCATTATACATACATTAATACAAACTACATATACACATACATTATTTATAGTGTCGTGGTGGTACCGGCCTAGAATAGTACTCCCCCATCTCTTCCCGTGGGTGCCCTAAGAGTCGGCGAAGGGATCACGTACCAGAAGGTGGGAAGCAGAAGAACTGGAGGGGGGTACAATTCTAAGCCGGTACCACCACGGCTAGTTGGTGTATGTGGTATGGTGAAATATAGTTCATGCTAATTATAGGCTTAATTTCTATGTATGGAGAGCGGGCAATAACTACAATTTACTTAATAAGCGCTTCGAGTTGGATCTATTTTGTACAAGTATAGGATCGGCTAAGCAGATGTTGAGCAGATATTTTTTTTAATAAGCTGGTTTTATTTGTACCCTAATGCATATAAATTGTAAATACCTACAGAAGTAAAGCTTGCATTACTTATGTAGGTACAGTATTATGTAGGTATGTGGTTCACGATATTCTTGTCTAGATAAATATTGTAAAATATACTCTAATTATCCGCGAGGACCCACAACTGGCCTTGTTATATATTAAGTTGTTATATTGCATAGATAGCCGTTGGTCTCCCATTTAAAAATAAATAAGTAAATATAATAAATATCATATATAGAAAAAATACCCGAACTAAACGCTGCTAAACTAATAAAAAATTTCCTAAGCGTCATCGGTATCTTATAGTGAAGACAACGCTCGGTATTCATACAAGTGTTTGGGTAAAGGCCAACGCCTCGTATCCACAGTTTTCCTTATTTCTTTAAACGTTGCAAGTTTTACAACACTCGTCAAAAGCAATTCTTGCTGTTCTTAATATAATGGTTCCTTGTGGCTGTCGTAAGGTCAGCTTTAAATATGTAAGAACTATTTTGTAAAATAAACATAACGGTCCAAGATCCGGGCCCAGCTTTTTTGACTTTTAATGACTTTTTTGAAATATCACGCTTGTCTGTTTAGTTCAGCAACTCGCCTCTAGGTGGCATTGATTGTATCGGCGTTACTGCATAAGTTATTAATATATTAATTGCATAAGTTGATAAAAAATGCTAGCTTTACCACGGCAGTCCTCGAGAGCCACACGTCTTTTTTTATGGGCCGATGCCTTTATTTAAGTAAATATTAATAACCAATTACAATACTACAGTTACTACAAAAACATTTGAGCAATCCACTAGCTATTTTCAGCCTATAGATCACTCAAATGCTCTAACCCGTTACCAGTTGGCTATCTACTCTAGAAACATAAGTAATACAAGATAAGTGATTCAATGATATCACACGTGAAACTGGAGGCAGCAGGAATAAGATCATACCATGGCGGACAGACGGACAAACGAACGAACTTGTTAAGGATCCTAGCATTACTGAACCCTAAGGTCGGTAAATTCCCTCGCATAAATAAGCATACGCATAATCATATCTTATGAGTAATGAAAGTAGTTCCAAACAAGTATATTGATTTTTCCTCAATGATTCTTTACTATCTGGTGCCTACGACTTTGCCCATATAAAGTTCAGTTTTATGTGATACTAGCTGCGCCGCGCGGTTATACCCACATGAAGATGAAAACGGTGATGATGGTGATGATGAAAATAAGCCTATGTGTTAATAAGCATATCAACACTGGGTATAAGCTGTGTGAAATCGGTGTAGCTGTTTGAGCGTGTAGAGGTAAAAAACATACACAAATACACACAAACTACAAGCACAGTTTAGTGCTTGTAATCGTATCGTCGATGATGATGAATCGTATCGTCATATATAAAAACAATTGAACATCAGTATGTGATGTAACATCACATACACATTCTGAAGATCTGAATATCAATTGACAGTATAAAACAACAAGGTTGATTTGCCCCTGCTTCTCTTCACTATGAGATAACTTTTCAATTTTTAGTAACTAGTAGATTATTAATTACTATTAGTAGTAGACTATTTTCTTTGTCGGCTGTAGGTATATATTATACTATCAATCCTATGTGTATACCTAATGTGTTCATATTCTTCATGCTCTAATCATCTAACGTGTTGCATCTCTAGCTAGCCAATGCGGATTGGCGGATGGGCAAGTGATTATACGATATCTTATTTTACAACTACCGCCCAAAAGCAACAATGGAATCGACGGCTTTACGACGTGAACATTTCGTCCAAAATGTCCATATAATTGGTTCCGCAGCGTTGCTTGACCTAGGATATCGTTTATACTGTATAGGCAAGCTGCCATACGAATTCACCTTAGATTCTAAGCCTTAGAATAACGAATGGTAAAGATACATTCTCGTCACTTCGCTTAACGCTAATGTGAATGAAAGAGGTCAGTAGGCCACAAGGCTTGGTTGGCGGGTGGCGGTCCGAGCGGCCACTCGTGGGAACATGTGAAGTGTTTCCAAGGATGACATGTCAACTATTCTCATAATTAAGTCTTCTATAGAACGCCGATGTCTTCGCTTATATGAATAATAGAAAGACACTTTCAACTTGAAGAATAAAGAATGCAAAGACGTTGTAGACATACTTTTAAACTTAATAACAGTAACCTACATTATGTATGTACAGAAGGGTCGGGTATCATTTACAATAATTGTATTTTATTCAACGTGTCTTGGACTTTTTTTAATCGACTTCAAAAAAGGAGGAGTTTCTCAATTCGATCCACATGTTTTTTTCCTTTATTTAAAAATGTTTGCTACCTCTGAATTTTGACTGAATAATCCGATTTTGATGATTATTTTTTCATTTGAAAGCTGTTGTGATTTAAATTTCATAAAAATCGGACAAGCTGTTTTTGAGTTACACTCCAATAACTGAAAAGTGTTACATCCACGTCGACGACATTATAGTTGCGGGTGAAGACTTCGGTGAACATACACAATGACAATTGATCCCTTGAGTAACAAAGATCACTGAAAAGTAAAAAAAAAAAACACCGAAAAATTGAACCGACTTCAACATTCAAAAGTGTGAAATAACTTGTCGAAGTGGGTAGATACCATGAGCACAATCTTTTTATAATAGTTTTTTCGGTGAATATTTTATTTCCTTTTATAGATCTAGCATGTAACTATCAGAGATGATGTGGCCGAAGGTCTGATCACGCTACACCTAGAATGTTGTCAAACTCTGAAGGACAGCTGCTTCAAAACGTTATGTGTTTGATGACAGTCTTCCAAACTTGAGATGAGGTACCGCGCAAGGCGGTTATCTGAAAAGTTTCCTAACAGGCTAACACCATGCTGTGCATTTGATAACGATGCTAGCCTTCAACGGAAGTGGAAAGTCAAAGTCGCATGAATTCGCACGAACATGTGTATAAAATATTCCACAAAATAAAATATATTTTAGGTAAAATATTATTTGCAATTTTTATACGAGTTATACATCTATATAATGTAAATAAGCATAAATAATCACATAAGTAAAGTGTCATTTAAATATTCAGTAATTGAGTAGTAACATTACATTTACAAATATATAAACACACCTCTCTTAAATGCACAAACATTATAATATGATTCCAAAAGAAACTTAGGCAACTAAGGTTAGGTTTTATGTGCAGGCATGCATACTTTAGTAATGCGTCAGATACTTTTTTGTTTTTCTAAAAGGTTTAGATTATTCACATTGATTTCCACAAGGACCGGTTGGAAGTGGCCCGCATTCAACCTTTGCCTGTCTACCTTGTTGGTGGCCGTCTCATGCTGCACTTTCCAGTCCGTGGACTCCATTCAAAAACCTTTCCAAGCATAAAGATTTCTGAAACCTCAAGCACATCCCTTTCATAGCTCGCTGTCCTATCACAGACTGTTCGACGACTTTCGATTTCCAGCATTGTGGAATTTTGGACGAGAAGACGTCACAGAGTTTTCCGAATGCAGCCATCCGAGTTGAATTCGACTGATTGATCTCTTTCTCGAAGTTGGACTTGCCTAATTGACAGTCCTAGGTAGAAGTAATGGCCAACAACTTCCAGAATCGAGTTCGCAATTGATACTGGGGCGGAAAGTTTACAACTTTGCAGTTTACAACTGCAAATTACAATTGCATATCCGATTTGTTGAGATTTGGCAAGCACTTACTAATGCGTGTACAGTACATAGATATAACCGGTTATTTTTTGTATAAGTAAAAATATTGGTGTTGATAGGGCTTTGAACTTACGACTCATTTGAACATACATCAGTATCGCTTCGCATGCATTAATGCTGTCAACATCAAAACTGTTAAATGTTATTTGAGCATTGAATATATAGTAATATATGTAGTGTAATATATGTAGTGAAATCTATAGAAGTGGCAATGAACCAATAAAGATCGCATAATAAATAAAATTAAAAAGTTCAGCATTCAAACAAAAGCACCGCATCCAAATCGGTCCATTAGTTTAGGCTACGATGCCACAGACAGACACACAGACACGTGAAACAGATAATATCCCTATTTTTGCATCGAGGGTTATAAATGAAGCTAGATGCAGGCGGCTCCCAGCTGGTCCCTGTAGAGAATACTGAGAGACGCCACTATGACTGGCAGTACTATTAATTCTTGATTTTCAGTAGACGTGCTACAGGTGAACTGATGATAAAAATGAGGTGGATTTTACTTATACTATGATAAATAAATGAGACCTTATTCAAAAAGAATGCGTCTCTCGGAGTACAGACTCGAGACGCATCGCTTCTAATATTGATTATTTCTAGAGAGACATACTCTTCTAATGCATGAAGTGTTGGTAGTTTATCTTATGTTTATTGTAAATGCAAATATAACACATCCTACGCAACGTATTATCTGTGAGTATACCAGCAATATGCTCCAATCAGCTGATCGATGGTTCATTTACAGATAACGCTGAATTCGGACAATTTTAGCCGCCCACGGCTTAACGGGTTTTAATAAAATACCTGGCCTTTATGCATAACTGTATAAATATACAAACACAAAATAACTAATTAGTATACCGCAACTATATTAACTCTAAGTCGGAGCTATTATAGTTAACCTCTATCAAGTAAAAGACCGATCATGCATGAAGTAATGTTCTCACCCTTGAGATGAGGCAGCCATATACCAACTTGGGGATTTAGAGTCAATCGAAAGGCAACTTGAAAAGATCTCTAGCAGGAACGGTCTGGTAGGATAGGGGCTACAGACGTGCGTCAATACGCCATTACTATATGGCAGATTTACCCACTTTACGTTCGAGGCGTTTTAACGAGTACATACTAAAAAATACATGCCAGTAGCCTCCTAAATGCTGCCAGCCAATATACAATGTATGTATGTTAGGTAATATAGCTTAGGTGCGTACAATGTCCACCAACAAGGTAGACCTGACCAAGATTGCACGAAGAGGCTGGATGCGGGCCGCTTCCAATCGGTTCTTGTGGAGATCAATGGGGAGGTAAATGTCCAGCAGTGGACGTTATATGTCTGTAATTATGGTTATGGCCTTTCGTGGTTTCAATAGCTTTTAAGTTAAAACATACTTTTCACTTTGGGATGAGCTGTAATAAGTGGTTCGGCATTTGCACGATGATTTACTCACACTGTTTTAACATCAATTGTTTTACAGGTAAAGAAATGTAGACCTCTACCAGTATACGACAAACTTTGCAGTTCCAGTATCGATAAATACCTAAAAATGACAATATAATATGCAATTAAAATATTAAACAAACATGGAATATCAGCCGATATCGCTATCACGTTCGATTCAGGTGTTATCACACAATGATAAGGACACCTTGTGGCATGATTCATATCGACAAATTACAAAGAACAATAATATCAGGTGCTCGCTATCGGACCATATATCACTTATTTATTTGGATTGGATAAGTTCAATATGCAGACATTTGCTGTGGACACGATATATAACTAAAAATAGTCATTACAGCATGATGTATATAAGAATTTTATTGATTATAATCAAATTCTAATACAATACTTTTAATATATAACTGTCCATTAACACTACTTTTTATTAAATGAGAATCTATTTATATTCATTTTCAAGATATTGTTGAAAATTTCCCGCTCGTTAAGTAGATAGTGAAAATTGGATTTTATAGTTTTCAAAGTACGTAATTATTTGATTTATTTTGATATAAGTACATTTATTGATCTACAGCTACCTACACTTCTACACTAATATTATAAAGAGGAAAGATTTGTACCTATGTCTGTAACGAAAAAACTGAAAGAGAATCCCGGATAATTTTCTTGGTGCAAGTGTGCCTACTGTATGTACCGCAGGGCGCATCTAGTATGTTATATAAAACGTGATTCGAAAGAAATGGAACATTCTAGGCATCTATATCTTGAAAATATGTCCTTGCACAATAGTAGCTTTTTTAATAGGAATATTTTTATAACTGATTACAAATATCTTTCTGTGAGTTCCTTCGTCATACCTTTTGCTAGTTTATTATAAAACGCACAGCTCCTCAGGATGTTATTGAAAATTTTAATAAATGTCGTCGTTAAAGACACTGTGTCTGATTGTTTATTTGGTATCACGCTAGTAACAACAAAGGAAAGAAATATAAATAGACAAATGTACTAGAAGGCACAGTTGTACATATTTTGTGTAAGTAATCTCTGAAACCCCGCACTAAGTTAGCCTAGCCTGGAATATAATATTGATAGGCTGGCGGTGCCGCGGCTTATTCGGCGGAGCAATTGAAGTGACGAAAATATATAACAAATTAGGTAGTGGTTACATATTTGAATCGAGACATTGGGCCCGTGGGGACCTCATCATTTTCCAAAACTTATCAGAGCGTTTGATCGATGCAACCCGCGTGACGTGACCAAAATGCTGGCACATATTTGGCTCAACGATATGTAAGTAACGGTAAGTTATTTGCTGCTATTCAACGTGGCAATGCTGCTAGCATTCTGGGCACGCTGCTTACTGGTAGCGGGTTAGAGCATTTGAGTTATCTATATGTTGACAATAGCTAGTGGATTGCTCAAATATTTTTGTAGTAGCTGTAGTATTGTAATAAGTTATTAGTATTTTATTTTAATAAAGTCATCGGCCAAATAAGAAAAAACTTGACTTTTCCCTGGGATCAAGTTGTATCAGCGGCGTCTGTATTTGACAGTTTTCTTCACCATTGCAACAGGCTACACATGCGTACGTGAGGGCAGAGTCATCGCGTACGCATATAATATCTACTTGGTAGTGAGATCGAGTCGAGATTGACGTGAATTCCGAGAATCAGGAGTGCCGTAATGCTGCCGATTACGTAACGGAGATGTTGTCCTTGTAAAGAGGTTGCATAAGCAGTTACAGAGTTACAGAATGTAATGTATGATTTGTGTAACAAGGACGAGGTGAATAAGCCTTTCGCCGTAGGTTATTCGTATACGCCAACGTAACATAAATTTGTTCAACATTGATAGATTCTTAGTATGCCCATCATGTTCAGTTGCTCGGTAGGTCCGCTTGTTCAAGGTCTTGGGGGATCTCAATATATTACATCACACGAATTTCATGATTTTTGCCCGTCCTTGTCACATTGTGAGAAGTAGGTACTGTATAGAATCTAATTTTGAAGAAAAAAATTTAAGCAAATTATAGATTCTCCTCGTTGATTGAGATACAATAAACCTAAGTCGCTTACCGCATTCACTTTTAAGAATACTTTTAAATGGTAATAAATGGCTGTATGACGTCACATGTCACTTTGACATGTGACGTCATACAGCTTAGCACTCCCTCACCCCTTGTCGCAGTATGTCACACTTGCTGACCTCCTCCCTCCTCTTAAAGTGGTACGTTATTTATGGGTGGCACCTGTAGCAGTGTGTGTTGACATAGGGAACTGAAACGTGGTCTCTAGCTTTGAGTCTTGTAGGCAAGCTCCACACTCCACTATGGAGAGGGCTGTACGTGCTCAGTGATATGACATCCACAGCTGGATTCATTGTAGTGTACCGTATAGCTCCCCCAAATGTATCCGGTGGAAAAACGATAAACTTCGGTACTGTACACTTTTTTATTTTTACTTTAGAAAGGTTATTGACAAATTTAGCGGTTGATCACTATCTCACTTGATGGCTTATCTTCACATCAAGTGATTTGGGTGAAAGTACTTGGGTGGACGAGAACGATACCATGTTTATTTGCTGTCAACCACCAAGCTGTGCAATTTAATTGCGAATTTACTTTCACCAAAACCTCAAGCCTAAGGTGTGGTCAACAGTTTTACTCCGATGCGGGTAGTTTTAGTCAGCGCCGAATTAAATCATAACTTATTTTATGTAAAAGTACCCTCAAATTATAAATGTCTTGTTTTTGATTATTATTCATATATATTACATGACCTTATAATAGGCTTATAAGTTCTATATTGTGTTCACTGAGGTAGTAATAGTACCTCAGTGATTGTGTTATACAATTTTAGTGAGTCAGATTGATCAACAGAACAACTTACTACCATTACCTATATATACATAGTTGTGAGTGATTGATTTAAGCTGAAGAGTGTACCACGCGGAATTGCGGAGCGTGGAAACGGTGCGTTGCGTCGTCATTGCTCGTGCAGTGTGCACGGTATGCGGCCGTCTGACGATGCTGATTGACGTCGTCTGGTGTGTATCATGTGATATGTTTTTTGCGATTTGGTTAGATTATGTGTTACCGAAAACGATGTCAAATAAATTATCAACTATCTGCATCCGCGGTTTAACCCGCACGGACTACGGCTTTTAGTTATCCCACGGAAATCATACATTTTACAGGACAAAAGTAGCATAGATATGTCCTCTATGATCCGATCTCTCTCTATATGAATATACCAAAATGTAAACATAAAACTGAATAATATATTAGGTTTTGTTGTACCCCAGAAAAACAATAATATTTTTGGTATAAAAAGTAGCCTATGTCTGTGTTATATAAAGGAGGAGAGGTAACGAACACACATACACATACTGACTCAAGCTTTCTTATTAAAATATTAGTGTGATAAATAAATAAACATAAAATCTTTACGATGGTAAAACAGAGGATCAAGAAAATCATTGCATAAAAATATTTTCTTAAAAACCTGCAAGGGGTAAAAGAGTGATTTGCGATTTAAATGTGCTTATAAAAAATTGCTTCTGTGCCAAATTTCACGTTGATCTAATATATAAAATATACTAACCTACGCTGGTACTGTGATTATATGTTTAAAGCGTTTGGGGTCGAAAAAGCGGGCCCTGGGGACCCGTAGCTCATCGTATTTTTCAATATTTATCAGAGCGTTTTATAATTGCGACGCGTGACCATAATGCTGGCACATATTTAGCTACACGAATCACCATTTAAATTCAACGTGGCAATACTAGCGTTCTGGGCACGCTGCCAACTTTAGCGGGTTAGAACGTTTGAGTTATCTATTGGCTGACGACATCTTGTGGATTGCTCAAATGTTATTGTAGTAGCTGTAGTGTTTTAATATATTTTTTATGAAGGCGTTGCAGATCAATTTACACAGATGGACAACCGTAAAACAAAACCATCCCAAAAATCCATATAAAGAAAAAAATTATCTTTGCTCACACAATGAAGTATCAACCCGCTATAAACTGTAAACTTGCACCATCGCCGGTGTAGCGGAACATAACAATCAATTTGCGTTCAAACTTATCTACGTGTCATGTTCGATCAATCAGTTTCCCGGCGTTTTTGCCCATACTGTTGCTAATGACGGCTCAATCAAACATTCTACAAAAATGACTAAATTACTCGTACGTGCAGAAATGCTCATTTAGTTACCTACTTTTTATTTTAAATTAGTTTATATCACGTATTTAGCAGAATTCGTTTTCAGACAGACTTCTGAAAAAAGTTTTACAGACACTGTATATTCGAATAACTTTTTTCGAATTATAATATCAAAACATAAGTTACCAAAATATGCAAATTGAATTCGATTTTACGGACGCGCGTTAAAGTCGTTTTGTCAAAATGTGTTATTTTATTTTATCAAATACAAGTAAAAACATATTAGCTTTTATTAATACTAACAACTGAACCGTCCGGTTTTGATGGTTCTTTATATTCTAAGGTTCTTTATTGTATTATGAAGCGTATTATCAGCATCTTATATAATATATATGGTTTGTGCGTCAAGTGCATCAAGTTACTCCTATTATAACGGCGACATGCACGTAAGTCAATCGTATAACTTAACGAATTTGTAGCTGAAAATATATTATTAGCGGAATAATGTGGGTGCATAATTGCGCTAATAATATATGTAGTATCAAATCGGGCGACGGATTGACGGATATACAAAACAAACTTAACGATAACGGGCTTAAAAAACTGTATTCGTCATGTGATTCGATTGCTGCCCACTGTGTCTGTTCGGAAAGATATTCGAAAGCGATACATTAACGGTAGTATACGGACAAAAAGGTCGTAAATGTTCCGTTTCGTATAGGCAAGAGAATAAAAAGCAATGATCTGCATTACATCCTTATTTCATGCACTTGAATGTTTCATCAGGAACGATGGTGATGTGGGATTAGGTGACTTTTTATTAAAGCAAGGGAATTAAGAACAGAGTATTTGATAATAATTTAATTTTGATAAGTCCACTGGTGACTGAGTAAAATAATACCCTAAATACACGTCATCAATTTAATTGAACGTGTGTTCTAAGATTAACTTTGAGCTATAGCGACGTATTGAGAAAGGAATAACAAATTATTATGAAGAAGCGAAACTTTGCAGAACCGCTTATTTTACGCGCTGTTCTTAATTACTCTTATTACATTTTTGATGAGTTCTTATGTCAAAGTGATCAGTTTCCAATTATTTCATTAGAAAATGAGTCATTACATTTTATTTAGTTTTTTTATCGATGTAGGTATATCAATACCAAGTGACGTATATTACTCGCATATTAAACATTTATTTATGGGTTCTTGTAATTACTATGAATTACTCATGCTTATAAAATGTTGACAACAGATCGTGGAGTTATTGTTATATGAAATCAAGGGCCGTTATGGGGTACAAAAAGTTTTGATAACGTTTATTGTTTCCAGTAGTTTTAGACGGTCGCCGTGGCGCAGTGGTCAGTGTCAGTGTCATGACTTCTGTGTCTCCGGGACCCTAGGTTCGAATCCCGGCAGGGCCAAACATTTGTGCGATGAGTGTAGATGTTTGTCCCGGGTCTTGGTTGTTTGTGTGTTGTGATGTGTCCATGCCTCCCGCGACACAGGGAATCCTAGTGCGGGGGTCTGAGTGTAATAAAAAGAAAAAAACATTGTAATAAAAAGACGTTATTTTCTCTTTATACTTTCTAGATCACTTGACCACTATCTCACTTGATGGTCAGTGGCGAGGTGTCGAAGGTGTAATCACTTTGGCCCTAGAATGTGTCCTGGCTCTCAAGGACTGCTGCCTGAACACACTATGCGTTTGGTCACAGTGTTTCAAGTTTGAGTGTGGTAGCTCTAACCAGGCGTGTACTCGTGAGCACACTACCACCATGCTCAGGCTTTGATTACTGTGTTAACTTCGTCGTAAACTCAAGGGTGGAACCAGCATCCGCAAGTTTGACAGCCGACCCTCCTCCCGCTGAGCTGTCAGCTTCAGAGTGTTTGTAAGTACATAAGCAATTATTTCATTATGCTTTTATTAATTTATGACAGTCAGAATTAAATTTATGCATAATTATGATAATTATAGTAGTGTTATTTTAGTAGTTTGTGTCTAGAAATAATAATTATATGATGAAATATTATTAATATGATGAATTAGATATCATGTTACCGCAAATTATGCATTCCAGTTTTATTGATATGCTTGGAAATTCATATTTATATTTTTAGCAACCATATTATGGTAAGATGTTTAAGATGTATTTTTGTATTGTTTTTCCCTGTGTGTACAATAAAGTGTTTTGTATTGTATTGTATTACGGTTTATTTATTTATTTGTTATATATCTATTTATATTAATATAGTATTTATATATTGTATAGTATTTTAGGTATTATTAATGTCATATTTATTTAATTGTATAATATTCAGCATATTATGTATACGTTTATTATATAAATTTAAGATCTTGTTGCACATCACATCCACAATGTTCAATCTATCCTGTCCATCCAAAGGTTGTCTGTAAGAGATTGCTTTAGCGATAAGACCGCCGATTGTATAACCATAAGCTACAATTAGTATAAAATACACTTTTAATGTACATTTTATGATATGCAATAAAGAGTTTATCTATCTATCTATCTATGGTACTTAAGACTGGCTGGCGCAGTTGGTAGCACTCTGCCTTCGGAGCCGCTGGTCCCGGGTTCGATTCCCGGACTGGTAAAAAAAAAAGTATATATATATATATATATATATATATATATATATATATATAAGTATGTATATAAGTATATATCAGTCATCAGGTTACCATAGTACAGCCTAGTTTGGGACCTGAAGACCTTGTGTGAATGTTGTCCCATATTATATTATTATTATGTTACTTAACCAAAGCAAATAATAATCATCATTTCATTATAAAACAGCGGTGTAAAGCATGTAATGTATTTAAATTAGGTACATATGTAGTAAACACAGTACTGCGTGATAGGGAGGGATCGTCATTGATGGTAAGCTATCAAAGAAAGGGCTCCCAAGGGCAGGAAACGAGGCCGAGAGCAGGTGCGGGTAGACAAGCCCCTTTGTGACCCAAATTCCGTCCCCTTTACGGCTCTTGGACATTTGATGCCTAAAAACAACAATATAAGAATAAAACCGTACGATGCACATACAATCGTTTATTACATGAACATACATAAAGTTTCTAGCGACCTAGCTGAGCTTGGCGTGTCTTATAGAAAAGGTCTTGCCCAAATATCACGATTTCTCAGCGAGCCCGGTCTATACGTATAGATAAACATGTAAACATTATCCATGTTAAATGTTTGGTAAGTAATGCTTGGTGGTGGTTAATGGTGCCGTGGTGGTACCGGCCTAGAATAGTACTCCCCCATCTCTTCCCTTGGGTGCCGTAAGAGTCGGCTAAGGGACCACGTACCAGAAGGAGGGCAGCAGCGCCTTCTGAGGATTAGAAATCATACTGCGGTCGCCAACCCGCCTGCCAAGCGTGGCGAGTATTGGCAAATCCCCCCTTTATGGGGGAGGCATATGTCCAGCAGTGGACGCACATGGCTGAGGGAAGTAATGAACACACAAATGAAATTATGTAATGTTACCAGCTGGTTCAATTGCCTCCGAGAGACAGTAAGCTTGGAACTTTAGTTTTGGAGTAGCTCTACGATTCGAAACCTGTTACCTGTTTTATTAAGTACATACATACCTAATTGTACTATGCATTTAAATTGTTTACTTTAGATTCGCGTCGAGAACTTAGTGTCTGGACAAACCTAATTAATTATTACAAAACAAATTTAGGTTTTTCGACATTGTGTAACAAATCATTATTGTAGTTTTTTATTGATAGTAAATAAATAAAAAAAGGCTTCTAAAATGGTTTTAAAACCTTGCAAAGTTTTAAGAAAAGATTTTCAGAATGTAGAAAATGTCGATTGAGAATCCGACATTCAGAATTATTTTTTCCGGAGACCAGGAGTTCACGGATTTTCCAAAATTTATCAAAGCGTTTGATTGATGCGACGCGTGACCAAAATGCTGGCACATATTTAGCTCAACGAATCAGCATTGCCATTCAACGTGGCAATGCTGCTAGCATTCTGGGCACGCTGCCAGCCGGTAGCGGTTTAGAGCATTTGAGTTATCTATGGGCTACCATTAAAATAATTATATTATATAAATTAATATATTCACATCTAAATCTCCCGCCATCAATTCCATGTTTTCAAAACTATTTTAACATTACTCCAATACCGTTGAGCTAAATACTATAACACAAACGACACTCGATGGAACCGTTAGCTCTCCATTTAGCGCGAGTTATCGGAACCGCGCTTTACTTTAGTTAGAGTTACTTACTAAAATAGGAAACCAACGTTAAACGATGGAGACTTCAGGGTTATTTTAACCGACTTCAAAGGAGGAGGTTCTCAATCCGACCCGTATGTTTTTTTTCTTTTTTAATGTTTGTTACTTCAGAACTTTCGACTAGGTGAACCGATTTTGACGATTCTTTTTTATTTGAAAGCTGGTGCTTCCCGTGCAGTCCCATTTATCAAAGTCATCAAAATAATTTCATTAAAATCGGTCAAGCGGTTTTTGAGTTACACTACAATAATTGAAAAGTACTACGCATACGTGGATGCAGACATTATAGTTTCGGGTGGAGATATCGGTGAACATACACAATGACAATTGATCCCGTGAGCAGAAAAGGTCACTGAAAGTAGCGAAAAATTTTTTTACCAAAAAATGGAACCTTCAACACTCAAAAGTGTGAAGTCGGTACCATGGTAGTTGAAAAGTAACTGTTATCAACATATTGTGCTCATGGTACCGTCCACGACTTTTAACCGACTTCAAATTAAGGAGGACGTACTCAATTCAAACCGTATGGTTTTTTTTTTCAAATCCATCTCACTAGACCGGCTAAATAATTTAACAATGTTGAACTGAATAAATAAAAAATGGTTGCTTGTGTTTTGGTGAAGGTGGAGTCATTAACATGGGACACGCGACTTCGAGCGTACAATGAGCTATTGTTATGTAAATCCGTGTCATATAGAATAGTTTACTCGCTTATATATTATAACACGTATTTAGTAATATTCAACCCTCAAAAACTATACGTCTTAAATGTCCTCGGCCTAAGGTGTTTACGGGCAAAAGAGGCGGGATACATTCTGATGCGTGTTGATTAAAAATATTACAAAACAAATCTTTTCAAATGACCTACGAGCCAAAAAACTAATTAAACTTTAAGAATTATTAATTTCTTTTCTTCTGGTGGAAGACACAGTTCAACAGCATTTGTCGTCACTGCGAGAATTTTTCGTAGAGGTAAAATATGGTCGCTCGAAAATAGATTTTGACTAATCAATTAGCAAATGTAATCAAATTTTGTTCAAACAGAATTAACCTTTATGAATTGTTCTCATTAGTGTTTTTTGTGGAATAGGGAACTTCTCAAAATGAATCATTTTTAAAGTATTCGTGAAGCTTTCGTGTTGTTTATCACACTATTGTGCGAGAAAGGCCCCACGCGACCACTCACGTAAGGTTATCGTAGCGAGGTGTTTAAGGGTTAATCTGTGACACAGGTTCGGAGTTCGTACACCTGTTCGATTGATTAATATTAATAGAACTTTAAAATGCGTTTCATGAAGCAAACGTGATATGACTTACAAGGTACCATTATCTTATCGACACATCCAAAATATTTATTGATTTCGTAGAAATCCTTATATTAAATTTATTTTAAGCATTTCGCATTTACACTCACACTCCCGCACTGGGATACCCTGTATCGTGAGAGGCACACACACAATCTTGATAAACGAACATCAAAGTCCCGAGAACCACCAAAAACTTATCACAGAAATGTTTGTCACAGAATGAGAGATTTGCGCTGCTGCGCTACTAGTATGAATATTATAATTAATATTATTAATTATTGTAAGGCTCACAGTTGAAAATTATTTTTTTGCAATTATAATAAATAATAAGCACCAGCTACTTGATAGGAACAAAGCAAGGGATAGGCTGAAAATCAGTTCATTACCCTCTTTGCCGTGGTGATGGTATGATTTCACACCAAGCGGTTTAAGCCAGATTCAGAACTACTCGGAACTTGCATGGTTTTTACAAAGCTGGTAGTAAGGCCCCTGATCCAGGGACAATAACCCATTGTGCATGCTCTCACCGAAGGTTTCCAACAATGGTCGCGTTGTTCCATCGATTACAACGGCTCTTTTGCGTGCGTTAATCATAGATTTGGCACGGAGCAGAACAAACACGTCTCCGCTAAAGAGACGAAACTAAAGATATAATAAATAATAAAAAATGTTCCGCGGCGCTTTCACTTTCCATTCGTCTGTAGCTTTGTCATTAACATTTTATAAAAGCTAATGAGGACTCAGGTGTGTGTGATACATATATAATTATAGTTATTGTAATGTGGTGCAGTGATGTAAGCGGCGAGAAAGAAAGAGAAAGAAAGAAGAGCGTAGCGGAGAGACAGTGCTTTGGTTGTTTAGGATGGGTTTAACATCTCAAAAATGCTGTCAGTAAACATTGTAAAGAGATGTTTTGTTTATTTAGGAGCTTATCACAGGGGCTCGGTGGTAGCGACGGGCTTAGCCTACACATAATCCAACTAAATGTATACATTAATATAAAGTGTTTTATATTTTTACTACTATTTTACTCGACTGTCACTTCCGATGTAGATGAACTAGATCTAGATGATTGTTACTAATATAGGGCAGCCCCTTGAATACACCGTGTGTTCAGGTCAGATCCTCAACTGCAGGCCAGGAAAGGAAAGAAGATAGGTACCCTACAAATATGCTCTAAAATGTATAAGAATGTAACCTTCATGAAAATTTCAACGAGGATCGTTCGAGCTACCCTCCCCTTGACGGCACACACTCAAGTAAGCCAATGCTCTTCGAGGAGGATCTTCTGTGACGTCACGAACCGGCCCCAACAGAATACCAGCGCTGGTGTTCATACGGCCATCAACGCTGAGTTGGGACCGAGTTGTAACATTATTATTGCGTGTTACATAATATATTTAATGTTTATTCTTTGCTTTCAATATTATTGCCACAAATAAACTTTATTTCTACATTATATCATATCAGAGTGTATACCTACTTATATGTGTTACGTCCTTCACGCTACAACTATAATATATGTATAATATTACGCAATTTCATCAACGAACAAATTGCAAATCGAAATGCAACGTTCATTTCGATTCGCCTTTCACTCGTAAATTCTGCATTTTGCATTCACCGTTGTTTTTAAGAGCCGATAAATGTAAATAATGTAACTGTTAAGTCGTTTTTGTTAATTTAAAATGTACAGTAAAATATAATACAAAAGCGCGTGAAGTATCCTATCATTTAGGATAGAAGTGTTCCTAACGGAACTTACCTATACGATCCGATTATATTAAGGTTTCATTCCGCGGCTACAGTTTAATCAGTTAATCAAGCATTTAGTCTAGGGTGCGTTAAAAAGATAAGGTGAGCCATGATAGTGAAGGTGATAAAAAATAAAATATAGACAGCCACAAAATTCGTTTTTTCAAAGATATGCCATTATTTCGGCATTCACCGTAACAGCGAGAAATTCAAAATTACATTTATTTTGACGTCTCAGGAGACCGAAGAGCTGGCAGCTTCCTCGCTCAACGCCTAGCAATACAAAGAGGGAACGCTGCCAGTGTCTTGGGCACAATGCCGCAGGGGCTCTTTTTAGATTTAACTTAGTTTTTATTAAATTTTTAAGGTTTTAATATTAAGTTACATTATTTTATTGCTATATGTACGTTATTTGTTATTATGCTTTTCTTATAATAGCAATAAAATAATCTAACTTAAAATAAAAAACCTTAAACATTTAATAAAAACTAAATTAAATCTAAAACGGGCCCCTGCGGCATTGTACCCAAGATGCTGGCAGCGTTTCCTCTTTGTATTGCTAGGCTAATACGTTGAGCGAGGAAGCTGCCAGCTCTTCGGTCTCCTGAGACGTCAACCAGTCTCTTGGAGATTTCCTTGAAGAAGTTGAGCGCGCTAGGACCCCACGGGCCAAGGGTCTCGACACCGAAAGGAACAAAATTGTATTCCGCGCCGAGACCGCTGTATTTAGCTACTTTTGCCTTTTCGGCCGATTCTGCCGCCGTTCCTGGCCTCGTGGAGGTTTGGTGGACATGTGAAGGGGCTAGTGTTTAGTTAGTTAGTTTAGTTTAGTGCTTTTCTATTTCGTCAATTACACATAAAGAACTTGAAGTTGATAAGCGTTATATAGTAGAACCAAATTTGTTTTTCTTCAATAACTTCCAAGCCCAATACATCCGTTAAGTACTCGAAAATCAAATCGAATCAATTTTATATATTTGCAAATAATTATATGTATATTATGTAATTTTTTTTCAATTGGTACGTGACATGTTTTATATTCTCCATACTTCATGTTAATAAATCTATTAATAAATTAAAATTTCAACTAACTTTAAATAACACCATTAATACACAATGATGTTGAAGACCTAGTTACATACATTACTACACATACATTACACACACAAATACACACATTCATAACACTTCCAGAAACACAACACACACACTAAACAAGTAGTTTTTATAGCTGTTTATATTATATATTTACTTGACGTAAGCTAAGTCTTTTCTGGGAGAGGCCATTGGCTCCTGAAACACAGTCCCACTAGTTCAGGAGTCTTTGGGTTCACTATTTGTTTGTACACGAACTATGTCAATAAAGTATTTTTGTATTTGTATTTGTATACACATCAAAATCAAGACACATCACAACGTTATTAAAAATAGATTCGAGGAATAATTAGCATATAATAGGCCTCATAGGTCAAAACAATGTTTTTTTTAATATAAAACATTATTTAGCAGATTAGAATTTCTTTTCGTGACTTGTTATATGTGAAAAGCCGACATCATTATGATGTAACGTTAGCATAAAGCAGTTAGTATAAAGCGAAGTGGCCTTGGGCCTCCCTCCGGCTCTCGTGTCTCTTCCTAACCTTTCACATAATTTCCTATAATAGTCGGAGTCGCGGACGGAAATGCGTAACGACGCACTTGTACTAGACGGTTACATACAATTTTCTTACGAATAAAACTGGCCAAGTGTGTGTCGGGTTTCGCATTATAGAAGAAACAAATTGGTGACGTGTTGAATTGAATTGTTAGTCAAACTAAACAGCCTAATAAAATGCTAAATATAATCTTTGCTTTTTCATAATTTTTGGTCTGTAGTGTCTGACCAATGTCACACTTAGGTAACAAGTCTACGCATTTACCGCTAAAAAAACCCATTTGCTGTAGCACCTCTATTTCTGGATACTCCTCTCAAGATCTTGGAGAGCCAAGCTCGCATCCAAGAAACTTTATTACTGCTCTCTCTCCTTTGGAACGGTGCACCCAGATATCAGCTTGAGCCTTTGGATGCATTACAGCGTAGAGCTATCAGAATTCTGAAATGCCCCAAGCTCAGTACGCGCAGAGATGTGCAGGTCTCTGTGTACTTTCTACTGTATATATACAAAGGGTAGTGTTCTGTAGAACTTTTCAACCTTTTTTCCATCATCAAAGATTTACCACCGTACTAGCCGAAATCGCTTAAAATAATATTCATGTGGTAATTTTTATTTAAAACTAATATATCTAAAACACCGTAAGCTTTTCATACACAGACAAAGTATTGGTCAGTCATCCATCACCCAGCTGTTGGTAAGCGCACACCACACAATGGCATACCTATTTCAGTTAGGCTGTAACAGTATAAAATAAAACATTCGAAGCTGGTATAAATCGTGCAGATGTTTAGTTTGATACTTGTATGAAACAGGTAGTTAATGAATAGAGGAAGTCGGTAATAGTCTAAGTACTGTAATACTTACACTGTGGTAATACTCAGAAGACAATTTGTCATTCTCCTTTATAAAAAATTACGCAACATTTACACGACCTTTTGTTTTATTAGATGACATTAGAAAGCTCATCGCATACACCTCAAATTGGGAACACAGATTATTCACTAAGTACTAGATAATTTACAACAGTTTATTAGTAAGTGATGTATAACCTTTGACAGAAGCTTCATATAGCGTGAGTAACCTTTAGTGTTTTATAACGCTACGCGTTCAACAAATGATATTATAATGTTTATATGAGGTAGATGTCGCACAAGCGCGCGGAAACTGAGGCGGCAAAATTAAGTCAATTGTAGTAATTTTTATTACGACGAGTATTTCAACGCTTTTCTATATTATTTGTACCGCATTATCTGTCACAGTAAGCATGTTTATGTCGTAAAGGAACAAAATCTGAGCACCGCGCTGTATGAATATACGTCATCTTTAGTAAAACATCATTGCGTTCAACAATGATACATGCATGGATATTATGGTACAAAATAATACACTTCTTATACCCGGAATATAGGCTAGACTCAGGGTGGACAAGGTGTCCGACGGCAGATTGAGATACATCAACTCTCCATTACATAATATTATATTCCTAGATTTTACTCTATTATTTCTCGAATAATGAACGAACAAGCCAGTAAGATGCGCTTCGCGTCACTTATCGTAAAAATTACATTTTAATTACTTATGTGGGAATTCAAACTTAGTAGCATAATAGTTATACTAAAGTTCAATTTCTCACGTTGTTATACGTGAGAATTTTACGTATACATTTGTACGTTTGTTGTCGTATAAAGATATGTTCACATTGTATTAGATAAAACCGAAAAGTATTATTAAGGACACTATTTCAGCATTACGTTTTAAGTGTTATAGTTCAATCTATGTTCAATGTGTACAATGTGTGATAATTGCATACTATTTCAAAATTGCCTTTTGAAATTTTGAAAGTCTTGAGCGCTGTGCGCCTAGGAGAGCACAGGGCGACTAGCTCAAGGGCATCCACTGAGGTTCGGATCTCGGCTTGAGCTATCGCCAGGTCAGGGAGATATCGGATCGACTTGCCCCGGTACCAATGTGGTCCGTAAAGGGGCCCTAAGGACGTGTGCTCTTTGACTATATGGGGAGAATCTAACCAGGTAGTTTTTGCTTCGAGTTCGCCGTCGTGCTCGGTTCTTGGCGGTGTATACGAGGTGCTCTCGACCTTGTATTCTACCGGGATGAACGTGGGACGATCCTAAAGCTAACGATGGGACCCAACGCGACAGCGATGGGGCCGTCCGGGTCATCCAATATATGCCTAGGACGGTATCGGTGTGGTTTAAAGTGTGGGTGAGTTGGGGCTGTGGGATAGTTGGCGGCTTGCACTACCAAGAGATTCGGATGGTTGGGAGCCGCGTCAAAGTAGCGGCGGGATCAGTTCTTGATGAACTGTGTGATTTGAACCTAATTCGACGTGGCAGTGCCGGTCGGTGTTCCGCATATACCACGGAGCGCCGACCGCCTTGCGAATGAACCGGTTCTGAATGAAGAACCTTTCTTTAAGTACTCCTGGACACGTTCTTACGAAATCATCGGATATAACTGGGCACCAAATTGAGAAGGTAATGAGTCCGAAAGTGGATGGATACATTATCTGTGAATCATATTTCTTCCTGATTATATTATAATATTTTTAAAGCAAAAATATAAGATACTGTATAAAATTCCTTTCTATGTTAAACGACGTTTAAAAACAGTTAAACCTAGATTGTGGCTAAGTATAATGGGAAAAGGTATGTACGGTAGTAAAAAGAGCCATCATTTACCTAGTTATATGTACTATTTTAACTAGTCGATTGCTCAAATGTTATTATAGTAGCTGTAGTATTGTAATTAGTTATTGTTATTTAATTTTAATAAAGGCATCGGCCCTTTTAAAACAATTTAGAATAAATATATTTCTAGTGACATAAAAAATAATTATGGCAATATTTTAATCGCCATGTGCACATTTACGTAGTAGTTTTCCATGAAGTCTTTAATTAGCGACTGCATAAAGGAGTCAACAGCAGACTGGCCCTGTTTGGCTCCGAAATGCCCCCGGGCGGACATCCTACGGCAACGCACGTCCGGATATCTCACACCTTCCTTCGTAACCACTACCGCCCTTTTGTTTTTCCTTACCCTAACGTTTCAAGGAAGCCGTGTAAGAGATACCTGAGAGGGATGGGGCCACATGGCTTAGCTTGAAACCATATTTAATTATTAAGCTGCCGTAGAACAGTATACTATACGTTATGATAATATGTGTTACCAACAACTGGCAGCCTAATATCGCCAATTTTCACACCTTGAGTAGTCTAATGTAGCCGACTTTTAGCTCAGACAGCCTAAAGTAGCCAAAACATCACAGAATTAAAAAAAAACATAGTTTTTAATAATTCTTTTCACTTATCTTAGTTTGTAATTACTTTATGTCGATCGAGATTGATGAGCTAACCTAAGAACCAAAAACCCCAAAAGAAAGAAAAGAATACCTACTCTGGCTCTCTACCTTCTGCCGTCCAAATCGACCTGACGTACATTCTTTCGAACTACATCTGGTCTTTAACCGACTTTGAAAAAGGAGGAGGTTCTCAATTCCTCTATTTTTTTAACTGTTTTAATAGTAAATATGAACCACTAAGAATAGATAATAACCGTCTATAGATCCAGTTGACTATGTGAAACACGTTGAACATTCCATGAATAACATTGTACAGTTATCTATAACATTACACACCTGACCGCGGTCAACAATACCGACCCACCCATTGTGACACGAGATCAAAACGCATGTTTACGAGTAATTACTCGCTCTTACGGATTATTTTATTTTATTTTTATTATTTTAGGAAAACTACAGCTTCTATGGTATACTAAAATGGATATTAATGAGATCGTTAGCTTTTTAAAGTTTAAAATTTACGGCACACCCGCCCCCCCCCTCAATATACGCCTATGTCTATCACGGACACTGCTCCACAAAGTTCTTGTGAAAATAAGAAAGAGTTCTTGTTAGTTACTGAAATTCATTAACTCCAAAGGGCTGGAGATTTTTAAAGTGAAACTTCTTTAGAGGTGTTGAGCACTTTTTGGGATGGGTAAAATATGTTAAACTCGCGTCAGGACACGTCACGTCAGCCAGTAAGCATCCTAGGTCTAGCATGATAACATCTTCGATCATATCGTCACTGACCATTAAGTGAGATGAGGTCAAACGCTAGATCTATACAGCATAATAATGACTAGATATAAATAATAATAATAATATGACATAATATGGGACAACATTCACACAAGGTCTTCAGGTCCCAAATTAGGCAGAGCTTGTACTATGGTAACCTGATGACTGATATATATACTTAAATACATACTTATATATATACTTATATACATATACACACCCAGACACAGGTCAAACAGACATGTTCATACACACAAATGTTTGACCTGTTCGGGGATCGAACCCGGGACCAGTGGCTCAGAAGGCAGAGTGCTACCAACTGCGCCAACCAGCCAGTCAAATAAATAAATAAATACGCTTGTAGATATTATACATACAATAATAAAGTCAGTATGGTGATTTGGTGATATTTCTGGTCTTATATGATTGAAAAGGAAGTTATTCACAACGACCTTCAAAATATTTTCACGTTCAGCCCTCGAAAAAGACCAAGAAAAATGTCATTTTTCTTCGTTTGAAGTTCAATCATTGGTATATATATAATTATATAGGAGGTGGTATATCTGCCACGTGTATACCCGCCACGACCGGTGGTTTACACCCGGAGCAAGTACTGCATTACGTTTATGTAACATACCGCTTTTTACTATTATATATATATTTAGAACTTTTTGGAGCAACGTAATGTGGTAAAACATCTTGAGTGAGAACACGTTGGTAGGGTGTCACAGTATTACACATAAACAAGTCTATTCATTATATGCCAAATATATAAAAGGTTTGTGAAAAAAAAGATAATATTCATTTATTTATTCATTGTCTTGGAAAACCTACAGCTATGTTTACATAATTAAAAATAATAAAGGTATGTAACAGAAGGTCATTTACAGGTTCTCACAATTATGAAACAACTTAACGCTGCAGAAATGTAACAATTAAATAATATGAAACGGGAGCATTCATTTTATGCAACAAAATGTATTATAAAATTAATAATAGTAAAATAAAATATATTTTAACCAACTGTACAAAGAATTCCCAACTTAGTAAGCGCTTAGCAGAGTATACGATGAGAAAAAAAAATCTCATCGTACTTCGACAAGTTATTTCACACTTTTGAGTGTTGAAGTCGATTCCATTTTTTGGTAATTTTTTTTTCACTCTTTTTAGTGACCTTTCTTACTCATGGGACCAATTATTGTCATTCTGGTGTAGTTATGTACACCGATGCTTCACCCGCTACTATAATATCGTCTAGGTATAAGCTGATAATAGTGTAACTCAAAAACCGCTTGTCCAAGTTTGATGAAATTTAAATGGGACCACACGGGAAGAACCAGCTTTCAAATAAAAAATGAACGATCATTATGGGTTCACCCAGTCGGAAGTGATGCGGTAATAAACATAAAAAAAACATACGGTTCGAATTGAAAACCTCCTCCTTTTTTTGAAGTCGGTTAAAAATATATAAATAACGAATGGTTGTATTATTTAACTACTTAGCTGACTTAGTAGAATAATATAGCTTCTTAGCAGCTAATTTAAGTCTATGGCTTCATAGACTTAAATTAGTTAAACAAATATAAATTTTGCTATAGTTCTTGGTATTTGCTAAAGAAAGTGCTGTAGGTAGATTAATTTAAATCCAATCGAACGGAAGGGGATTTTTCATTAATTTTGAATAAGATTGGACAATTAAATTTGTTTTGAACTAGTTATATAAGAATGTTTTGTCCGATGATGTGATGATACTATAATAGGTTTTCACGAGAGATTTTTAAATTTAATGAATAAGGGTGGGCCAATTAGATGGGTCAGTATGATCAGATCTGTTCTTAGGAACCATGTCATCGACTTTGGTGACAAGAAAAACTTCAAAAAGCCTTGTAGATATTACAAGGCTTTTTGCAGCTTTTCTTGCGATAATTCCAGTTCAGGATTCGAACCCGGTCGTATTGAAGAAAGTTTTGAAAATATAAAATGTCACAGGTGAAAAAGTATTATGTAGAGGCGACATCGTGGTATCTCGTCTCGCGTCAGAGAAAAATATTTGACCCCGCTCAGCCCTTTGTTGTCTTACAGCTATGGGAACTTAATTAATAAGGTTCTATTGTTACATAAATCATAAAACAATGTTAAATAAAGGTTAATGAAGTATTTTTATTAATTTGCACAGACCAAGAAGGCTTGTTCTAAGAGTTGATATTTCAATTTTTAAAAAGCCCTAAAACGTTTGAATGCTTTTAATGGGAAGTTGAAAGTCAGTGCTGCGGCTCCCACACACGCGATGACGATGCTATTCACTCACCGAGTGACAGCATATTAAATTATAATTACTACTTCACCAACATCATCATCATCATCTCAGCCATAGTACGTCCACTGTTGGACATATACCTCTCCCATTGATTTTCATATGGACCGGATGGAAGCGGCCGCATCCAGCTCTTACCTGCGATCTTAGTCACGTCGCCTGCGTCTTGCGCTTGCCAGTCTGTGGTCTTCAGTCCTTGAGAACCTTTCGACCCCTACGGCCATCGGTTCTTCGAATTATGTGCCCTGCCCACTATTGTGTGGTTGCCACTTCAACTTGCTAGACCGCTGGGTCGGTGACTTTCGTTCTTTTACGGATCTCCTCATTTCTGATTGGATCGCGTAGAGAAACGCTCTTAGTAACTCGTTGTGCGACTCTGAGCCTGCTCACAATGCCCATAGTCAGACACCTCATTTCAGTTCCGTAAGTCATCACTGGGAACACACGCTTACTACACTACTTGTTTAGGTAGTTTTATTCATAAATAAAGGTTTACCAGTAAAAAACTAATAATAATGATGCTTATTTACTATATATGTAAGACAATAGATATACATGTATTGAATTTGTCATGTAGGCATCATTACATATTTAATTAAAAATAACATTATGTTATGTTGTGCAAGTCGCGAACAATATCACAATATGTAATATAATTCAAGTGCAACATCGTGACGTGAATAATATTATTGACCTTACTAATAATGCATGTGTATTATGGAACAGGTACGTAAACGTGTTGTGAGTGGGGAGAGGGTGCGCAAGCGCATGACTCACAGTTGCTCGATGAGGCGCCTGTTTGCGCCGCATCACCTGTACCAACACTGACGCAGCCAGCGCCGATGTCTACCGATTATTTTACATAATATATCTACCTAAATATTAAAATATTATATTTCGTGGAAATTAATGTTAATGACTCACCAGTTTACCGTGAATGTGCGATTTCGTCAATAATTACAAACAAGTGCTAAATTCTACGCTAACATTCCTTTACGCTTTCTATGAATGTTTTTAATAAGTAGGCGAAGAATTTTTTTTGCTTATGATTTGTCTATGGACACATTATTATAAATGTATTTATTTATTTATTATTTATTTATTTATTAACATTCACTCAAGGTCTTCAGTTCCCAAACTAGGCTGAGCCTGTACTATGGTAACCTGATGACTGATATATACTTATATACATATAAACACCCAGACACAGGTCAAACAGATATGTTCATACACATATGTATGTGTATACCTAGTGTTTTTTGTTTATAATTTGTCCATTACCTATTATTCGTTTGCAACAAATAAATGACAATGATTTTTCTTCTTATTCCATTAAATTTTATTTACTTTTACAATTGAGTTTATATTTTCTACTCAACGTTAATCTTCCTTTTAATCGAATTTAACCAAATTTGGTATAAAAGTTGGAGTTTGATGTACAGACATCAGTTGCCCCAATGACTACACAGTTTCAGAAAGTTTCCCAATATAACGGTCTCACAAGTGAAACAAATTATCAGCTGGTGTCGAAACTCATCGATTTCGCTGGCACCGTCCAATTCTAGGAATTCTTCATTACTCCGCACCGTGGCCTTATTTTGTAAGTTTATGCAAGTATTTCTACCATTTTTTAGACAAAATATAGTCTATGTTTAGTACAACTGATGGCGTAGCTGATTTTTCTGACAAGAATCTCGATGAAATTGTGATTAGAAAATTAGGGATCAGACGGTGGTTGGGAGAAAGCGCGGCGACCGCACCGTCCGTGCGGCGAAGATTGCGCTCCGCCCTGCACTTTTCTATCATTTAACACCTCTTACTGCAGATTTGTGTAATCAGGGTGGAATGAGAACGGTGAAAGATGATTTTCACTCTACATCCGCATTCCGTTATCAGCCTATGAGACAATAAAAATAATACCAGAAACCGACTTCAACACTCAAAAGTAAGAAATAACTTGTCGATATCGGTACCATGATAGTTCAAAGGTAACTATTATCAAAATATTGTGCTCATGGTACCGATTAGGTACTTTTAAACAATACACTTGTTTTTTGATTGAATATTGGCATAGGTTTATTTTTATTCTTCAAAATATACTATAAAGTATACTATTCTAATACATAACTTATAAAGTATACGTCCCTTACCTTCGGTGTCTGCCGGCAAACTAGACGACGTCATCACTTAACATCAGGTGAGACAGTTGTCAAACGCAAACTTATAATATGTAAAAAAGAAAAAAAAACTAAGCTCATTCGCCGTGTTTCAATATACAGCATGTTAGATAGAACAATATTATATGGATGACCAAAATCATCCATTTAAATATTATATAAAATTCTCTTTCTTCTACTTTAGCTATTGAATTTAGAAATCTTAATCTATCTTACTTGAAGTAAGGCCATGAGATTTACAATTTTTACCAAAAAAGCTCTCCAATACGCGTCCCAGCTGTTACATGTCTAGCGTGATTCCACCTTAGACTGCATTGTCACCAACCTGTATACTCAAAGTCACCAACCATCGTTTGAGGTAGTGGTGAAACGGTATCTATATATCAAGTATAATAAAGTAAAGATTTTTAATTCAAACTATTTTCATATTCTAATTTCTAAATGTCTACTTATTTTATATTGGTTCACGTAAATTTTCTAATTTACATGTTCCATTTTTAAAAGTGTCTGTGCTAGGGCGGTGGAGCCACACATCGAGGTAATATTACTGATCGTTTATTTTTCAATCTAAAGGTGGATAATATAATATCGTGTAAGAAATATTGTACCTTTGTGAATAAATATTTGTGTAAATTAATTAATGAAGCATTAAGTATAGTTGTGATGCATCATTTCATATTCATGACACTCTAAAGTTATTTAAATTCAAATTGTATGTCAATCAATACTCAGTTACTAAATAAATATTATTACGTAAGTAACAGTCTCATTTCCAGCGGAAATAAAACAAAATAAGTTTGTAGATCAGTATACATACATATATATATAATTTTTAGCTTAATATATAACGATTATTGAGCTAACATAATAAAGTTGATCCACAAGTTATATATTTATATAATACACGTATAAAATATGGGGACATACTTAAATTATTTATATATATATATATGTATATCCCCACCGGTAATCACGAAATATCGTCCGCTACCTTCGGATCAAGAGTATTCTTGATCAACGTCCGCTACAGTTACACCAAACGGAACAGACGTAAAACTTGGGTAACTTTAAATTTATATCACAATACATTGCGATTACAACGGACACCAAATCAATTTGTACGGACTTTATGCATAACTTTCACGTTCCCGTTCATTTAATTTAATTGCAGAGATATGCTAATCAAGGATATGGTCGTCGTACCAGTCATATCGACTAGGCATTAACCCTAATGGTAGACCTCAGTTATGCAATGTTGATCAATCAATTAATTAATCGACATATTCTACGCTAACAAGTTGGATAAAATCATATTCAACTGTTGAAACCATTTACATACCTACATAAAATAAATATACCTACATGGTTGTTATATTACCCTCTCGGTCAATAACAGGCATATTCTTTTTATGCTATAATTTTATTTTCTTTATATTGCTAAAAGTTACATGAATTGAATAACACATGCATGATGCATGAGTTATTCAATTCATGTAACATTCTTCCCTCACTTCTTAAAGTTTTGGGAAGATAAACTTTGGGAAGATAAAAGGAATGGAATATGCATAGAAGTCTGAGTGTGAGTTGTGAAAGACATTTTGCAATAATCATAATAATTTTTTTTATAATATATATCACGAGTGAAAACTAGATAATAAAAAAAATATTCAGACACATAACATAAACATTCAGTATTTAGGGAAATTTCCTACCGGATGTCATGTAAAACGCTGAGCCGTTCCAGCGTTGAGTATAAGAGGAGTCGTAAAACACATCCTACAAACACATACCTACACTTTCAGGATTAGTAAACCTATACTAAAATATTACGCGTTGTTGATACAAGAAACAAGTTTGATTATTTGATGTATAAACCGCATAAACAGTTAAAACTTGTTTTATCTGTTTTAAACACATTAGCTAATTCTTCTAGCAAAGTCTCTTCGTTACCATGACCAATGCAACTTGGTCGAAACGTCGAGGTAAATAACTCTAAAAATATGGTAATACTACTTAAATATTTTTCACGCGATCAAGTTTCGATCGATTTATTACTCATACCAATGTCTGCGAATCGCGAAATTATAAATACTAGCTGATTCTTAATAGCATAAGATATTTGTATCGAATCAGTAGTTCCTTAGATTATTTACCCATTATAAACACATATCATTAACCTATTAGTAAAGGGGAATCGAACGTTTTGAAAATTAGTATTTAATTTACCATGATGTTTTCACACTGGTTCCAGAATAGTGAATATTAGAACCAACATTTACTGCGTCGTTGCCTACCTATATTGACACTGTCCTTACAATTTGAAAATGTCTATGTTTTAATAGAGATTTGTCGTCAATCAGTGAGGACGTTAATGAACCTTCTACTTAACTGTTTGTAATATGAACCAAGTTAATGCCGAATTCGTTACCTTGTCCGTTCAGAAACGATGCGAACACTTGAGGTTATACATACAAGTATCCAAGCTTTATCAGACGTAAATGGTATAGTATAAGCCATATTTTAAAGATACAGTTATGTTCTTACTTATATGTTTGTGCTCGTATGCATGTACAATTAACTGTTAAAGATAATTTGATCAACGGCTTATTAACATACTCGAGTCCACACCGCATATGAGACTTACGGAATGTTTAACAGACATGAAAGTTCCGAATATTTTATCAGTAGTTTAGAGTAGTAGGACAATATATACAAACATTACTTAATTTTATTAAGCTATTGCATAGCTTCTATCGCGGGCCTTGGGCGTGGAGACCGAATCCAGAAATTCCGTAACGAAAATAACCTAACACCCCCCACTCCGACCGGCACAGCGGTGATACTTTTTAGTTTTTCCATCTATCGATGAATAGCAGAACTTTTTTGAAATATCACGCTTGTCTGTTTAGTTCAACAACTCGCCTCTAGTTATTAATATATTAATTGCATAAGTTGATAAAAAATGCTATGCAATAGCTTTACCGCGGCAGTCCCCGAGTGCCAAACGTCTTTTTTTAATAATAATTTTGATTTTGTTGATCATGTAAACGTCACCGGTTGGGCGCAGTCCTGAGCGCAGAGCGCTATCAGAGCAAAGAATCTGGACCAAAATCTGTGTTCCTGGAGCTTGCAATACTGGCAAAATATAAGAAAGTACCTAATTTAGGAAAAGCCTTTGCTTTATTTAAATTTTGAAATATTTAATTTTAGTTTGTCTAGGAGCCCGATAACCAATCACTTTCCATTCCCGCAGGCGAAGTGGAGCCAACTCGCATGAATATTGTATAGTATATCACTGCAATAATCAATCTCGTTAGTTATTTTCTGGCAGCGTCCGGCAGCCAGTTTGGAAAAAACAAAAGCAATTGAAAATATAAGGAACAGAAGGCAACTGTTTTTAATCACAGTAACGTTCATAATATCTATTAAGATATTATGAACATGAATATCTTCACTGTGATTAAAAATCAATATCAATATCAATGATGTTTTACTAAAGATGACGTATATTCATACAGCGCCGTGCTCAGATTGTGTTCCTTTACGACATAAACATGCTTACTGCGACAGATAATACGGTCCAAATAATATAGAAAAGGATAGCTATATGTTTAGACTTGCGCTTGAAATACGCGTCATAATGAAAATTACTACAATTGACTTAATTTTGCCGCCTCAGTTTCCGCGCGCTTGTGCGACATCAACCTCATATAAACATATAATATCATTGATTAATATAGCATTAGCTATATTGATAGATTGTACAAATTCAGGTTGTATCTTAAAAATTACAGCATTGACATTTGATAAATATTATCACAGCGAATTACACTTTGTATGATTACGGCTGTATGTTTAAGTCTCTCATTAAATACAATGTGGTAAAGGTTAGTGGAGCTATTAATTAATTATAACACAAGTTTCCGTTTGTTGGCCACTGAATGGCCGTCAGCAAGAGCATTAATAATACTTTATACATCTAATGGTTGACCACTGTGTCACTTGATGGCCAATGACGTTGTGGTCGAAGGAGTAATCACGCTAAGTCTAGAAAGTTTACTGGCTCTCGAGGACTGCTGCCTGAACACACTTTGTGGTTGGTGACAGTTTTTAAAATTGAGGGTGATAGCTAGCCAGGAAGAGATACTGAAAAGCCCCCTGCCACCATATTGGGAATTTGGTAACGGTGTTGCGTTGCCTGAATGTTCAAGCCGATAAGATCTACACAATAATATAATACCTACTAATATTGTTTGTAATATACTTATACATTATTATATTCAAAATAATACCTCAGTTCAGCAGTTACGGTGGCTGGTAAGCGAGAATTTTTTCGTGAGTTGAATAAGTTCATAACCATATCAAATTGGTATTAGGTACCTGTATATTTTGCTCGTAAGACTTATGATATATTTAAAACTTAGTTTATTGAAATATCTGTAGTTATCATTATTTTATATTTCCTTACACTCTTATTTATAGCCAAGATATAATATTAATTTTGTTGGTGAATTCCTCTAATAGGCAATCTGTCTTCTGTTCATTTTATCATTTATTTATACTACTAAGCCTAGTTGTTGATTTTCTTATATTTTTTAAAATAAAATAAAATTTTATGAACCCATAGTTGTAAATAATTTGTCTCTTGTTCTCTGGCCTTGTCTATTTGCTGAAAATATTATAAACGGCATAGGCGAAGCTACTGAGTTGCTCGGCGAGCATATTTATTTGGAAGTATGTAACGCATCCACCTGAAACTCTAGGTCACTATATATTCCCGGATAAAAGTCTACCCTACTTCTGTAATATAAGCATATAAAACCACTAATTGGTAGGTTGGTGTGGTGACTTCCTCTCAAACCAGTCTGTGCACAGCCGCGTGCACAGATGTCAATGTAACGGCGACGTCGCGGCAGATGTTACACCAGCCAGAAACTGCGGTAACGGGTCTCGTAACATCGTATAATCATTGTGAAAATACGTTTATTTGTATCGTTATGGCTACATTAGTTCTTTTCATACTGCCGATTTAACTTCATCGCTATCGCACTCGTTGCTTAGTGACGATAAGGCTATCAAATTATATATTTATACAGTCACCAAACACATAGATGTACAGCATTGAGATTTGATCAATATTATACAAATACAAAAGTTTATTGATTCAAAATAATACAAGGATCGATTTAGAAACATACACAAGAAATAATGTTCACATTTGCTTATGTTACTTGTATACTATAAGAATTATCACAGTGAATTACACTTTGTATGTTATTACGGGCATTCCTACTGGCGGTTGATAGCATCACGGATTAACGGCTGTCTGTTTGAGCCTCTAAGGACGTCTTTGAGTTCTAGTTAATATTCTAGATCTAGCGTATTTCGACCTTCGACCACATCTTAACTGAACACTTCTATAAATCGCTTACAGGCGTTTAAGTGGGCTTTGACGTTTTTGAGAGGGTGAGTAAATTGATATGCAAGTAAATATACCTACGCGTATGAATGTCGATACAAGCATCTGTAGCTGGTGACTGTCATATAAGGGCTTAGCTTATCATCAGGTGAATGAAAATAACAGTCTGTGCTTTCGATAGTTGTACAAATATAAGCTCAAATTCTAACTAAAACTTATTTATTAAATTCAGGACATATTAAAGAATGACAATAAATCGAATATTCAGACTCCTAACGACGCGTTCTTAAATGAATAGAGCCACTACTGAGAACAGTGGTGGTCCCAGGATGGTCATGACATTGGAGTCTCATGACCCCTCAAAAACGTTAACATCACATTCATAAACCTCTTAAAATGTATGACTTACATAAACATAGGATTAGAGCAAGAAGAAATAGATCCAGGTGACCCCATCACAAAATCTTTGGCTGTGTCCGCGCCTGACTGAGACGGAGCAGGAAACTTATTTGGTGCTATTCTTTTGAAATATGTTTAACAATGTGCTTACAGTACTTCAATTACTTAGGTATATTACATAGTTTATAGTTACCCGGTGTTAAAATTATGTTATTATATTATATTATTTATGTGTATGAAAATTAGAAGCGCCTACTTTTATGACTTTCCTAATTTTATTTATGTGTATAAAGCAAAAACATGTGTTGAGAGTGTCACATGTAATATGATTTATGTTAAGCTGTACAAATACCGCTAGATTAGAGCGCCAAATCGGCTTGCGAGTAATTGGATCCGAGTGACGCCGACACCGTCCGCGTCGTAGCTCTCGCTGGTGCCGTCAAAACTCAATCTGGTTCGCCGACGTGACTGTCACTTACATTGAAGTACACTCCTACGATTATTCTCCTACTTATAACTGTAGTCTTATCATTAATTATATCATTGAGACATAATTAATTACCAGCAATTATAAAACTGTCTCCCGAATACTTAGACTTGGTGTTTTCGTTAATCAAGTATCGATAGGAGAATCTTCGTCATGCGGTGTTAGTTGATTTTTGGGCCTACCTTATAGATGCTATCGGTAACTAAGAGTCTTGTTAACAATGCAAAGTACTTTTTGTTGGAATTCGCTAGACAGAAAATTGACTTCTCATGGCGAATTTAGTCGACAAGTCAAACTGGCCTATCAAGAGATTTATTCTATTTGCTCCTGCGACAAACTGATATGTATATTCCAATGTAGTAATTGCCTACTGGTAGATTCCCATCTCAAGCTGAAACGTTAGCTACTATCGCTGTTGTGATGAGTTCCTCAACAGTAGTAAAGTATTTCCTAAAGAAGTTATTCTTATAGTAGTTGTTGACATACCACCCTCAAGTTTGAAAATCTGTCGCAGAAGGTGTGGTGATGGTGTTCAGGCAGCAGTCCTTGAGAGCCACGAGACATAGGTCTATTGAGATACCACATTATCATTAACCATCCAGTAAGACAGGAATCAATGGTAAGCTCTATTTATAACTGAAGTATTTTATCCCGCTTTACTCAATTGTCAGGTTTCACGTGTTGCGAGATCAATTGATCAAGATGCTTGAAACCTAGGTCCAAAATTGGTGTCAATGGAGCAAAAAAATGAAAGTGAATAATGTGTACGCTATATATAGTATAATCATATAGTATGTAGGTTACCGGCTTTAACTGCACGGAGGTTTTATATTATAGACTGGGGTCACGTTCCTGGTGGTTTGCGCACTCACACACCATTGCTTGTAATGCTGGCCACTAATAAGCTTACACGCCAAATTTAACTTGTTGGAGAACTGGCGAGGGTTGCGTGTTCTGTCTCCGCGGCCGTTTAGGCTTAGAAACAGTTGCAATGGTAACTGTGGTCTGTGCTTCGCGTGCACCTGCACAATATGCGAGGTTTGTACCGTTTGTCAAATTGAGGACACGAAGCAGGGCGAAGTATGTTGTTCTTCTTCATGTGCCATCTTCTAAAGGAGGTCGGTAATCCTGAGAACAGGTTTAACTTAAGAGATTGCCTTCAAAAATAGAAACGTGGTAAGTAGGTACTTCTTTTTTTGCGTGGGGAAAATGCAGTTGCGCACCCGCCTATCGCTTACCCGGGAAAGTAGGCGGGGCATTTCGGGCTTGTTCGCGGTGATACGATGCTCGCTGGGGGGGCCCCAACCAAACAAGACAGTTGTGAAACGCAAGCTTATAATAAGTAAAATAAACCCTAACTACACCTACAGCAGTCAGGGTCCACTACCACCTATAAACCACCACGGTATTCGTCCTGCCGCTTTAACAGCGAGAACGCGGGGTCGCGTTTGCGCGGACGTGCTTCTTCAGCCCAATGATGTTTTACTATATAAACATATAATATCATTGCTTCAGCCTGATGTTCTGCGGCCAAGGTATATTATTTACCTTGGAAGATAAGTTGTAGTAGCCTCCGTTTGTCATTTTGCATAATGTGTCCAAGATATTATAACTTTCATAGGGCAAATGCCTTTATTAAAATAAAACACTAATAACTAGTTACAATACCTACTGCAACTACTACAATAACATTTGAGCAATCCACTAGCTATTAGTAGCCTATAGATAACTCAAATGTTCTAACCCGCTACCACTGGCAGCGTGCCCAGAATGCTAGCAGCATTGCCACGTTGAATTGCAATGCTGATTTGTTGAGCGAAATATGTGCCAGCATTTTGGTCACGCGTCGCATCGATTAAAAGCTCAGATAAATTTTGGAAAATCCGATGAGCTCCAGGTCCCCATGGGCCCAATGTCTCGACCCCAAACGGTACAAATATGTAACCACTATCTAGGTTAGCATATTTTCGCCGTTTCACTTGCTCCGCCGAATAAGCCGCGGCGCTAGCCCTAACATGTATAACTTTCATGTTTTTAATGTTTTTAGTAAGTAATTCTAAACATTTTTATAAAACCGTTCTAGTTTTTGTTCTAGCCGTCCTAGATATTTTTAGCCTTCAACCTTTGTCACAAAAAGTTACCTACGAATTATATTTTATTACAGAATCACTGTTAATTTGTTTACTAAATACGAAATTATATCTTTGCCTTGAAGTATCTAAAAATTGTGTAAATGTAATTACATAAGTATACCTAAGTACCTACAGCGTTCTTATAGTACTTACTACTCCCTTCACATTGTATTGGCCCTATCATCTTCGAATATTTCTCACTTTCTTGTGGAAGAGGAACTAAGCATTTTTAATGTTACTTGAGGATTTTACAACACGTTTCCATCTTTTTCGTTCCAATATGTAAGTATGTACTTATACCCTACTTAAACCTATGTGTTCACGAATAAGCATGCGCATGCAACTTTGCCGCAACATAAACAAATAAAATAGCAAATATCCCGATAGCATAGTTTTTTTATATGTGGCCTATACAAGCAAACTAGTTTTCGCCATTTCTTATCCGTGTTGGCTTTATTTGCTTTGGAATCAACTAACTGTACTTATACTTTGCTCGTAGTTTGGAATAGGTACACTTTAAGTCTTCAATCTGAAAAATTAATGCTTTTATTGACGTTCGTACCTTATAAATATTTAAATTTCAGATTCGGTCTCAACACTGTTCTATCAGCCGATAGTTCAAACCTAGAAAGAAATAAGTAGTAGGTAATACTTTAAAGAGGATCTAACCGAGTTCAATGTCAAACGAAATTAGTTCCCAATCTTGTTAGCATTATTAGACTTAGGCGTTTCAAACAGTAATAAGTTTAGACATCATTTGGCAGGTCGATAACTAATTAAAGGGACCGTTGAAAGTATGTACCTAGATATGGTAAAGAAGTACATTTTAATTTAATTTAATTTTAATTCAAACGCTTTTATAAAATACTAACAGACTAATGTAGGTAATGCTCCCGTTAAAGTGTTAAGATCTTTCTGTAAATAAACCTTGGCCATAATAAATAAAATAAAATAAAAACGCCACGGCTATATCCGCGAAGGCTGCAAGAAGTTGAAAAGTTGTCTTGAAAATTTTGTTCATCGCATAAATCAGCAACAATAGATAGATCGATCTACGACTCTACGCTTATCGCAGGTGTCGTCGAACTCACGATTCGCAAACATGCACAGTTGAGATATCAATAATCGAAGCGCTAACTTCATTAGATCATACATGTAGCCACCCACTGCTAACGATTTCATCAAATAATGAAAGACATCAAATTGCTTTAAAGTAAATGTTTCGCCTTTCAGAAAATTAATAGCTACTATCTAATCAGTACTTTGCTGTTAAATTTTACTGCTAATTTTACTTATTGATATGTAGGTATGGGTAACTAACTATCTACTTGAAGAGATAGGCAAGTCAGTCACATAATAATAGTTCGAAATCATGGCTGCTCATTCTGGTTATAAGTAGTACCGTCTAGTTAGAGCTTGAAGGAGTGCGTTTTCGATGAACTGTGCTCGTCAACTCAAAACTTTCTTTTCAGTTTTGTGCGCTTCGTAAGTGTGAAATGTACGGTCCCATTGCCTGTATAGATACTGAAGTGATAGAACATCATAACTAAATATCTTTGCTCATTTTCCTATTGTAAAATAAAATCAGTAAGTAACCTTTTATCACTAACATGAATATTGTTCCACCTACTGTTCTCAGTCCGTGCATGAACTAACTTGCACAACAAACGTAATATGGCTTTAATTTTTAACCGACTTCAAAAAAGGAGGAGGTTCTCAATTCAACCCGTATGTTTTTTTTTCTTTTATTTGTATTTGTTACCGCATAACTTCCAACTGGGTGCACCGATTTTGATCGTTCTTTTTTTATTTGAAAGTTGGTGCTTCCCGTGTGGTCCCAACATCGGACGAGCACTTTTTGAGTTACAAGTCAAAAACTGAAAAATACCTACACGATATTATAGTAGCGGGTGAAGACATTGGTGAACATACCTACACTACAATGACAATTAATCCCATGAGTAAGGACACTAAAAAGAGTGAAAAAAAAAAATACCAAAAAATGGAACCGACTTCAACACTCAATAGTATGAAATAACTTGTCGAAGTCGGTACGAAGTCGTACCATGAGCACAATATTTTGATATCAGTTACTTTTGAACTATCATGGTACCGACTTCAACAAGTTATTTCATACTTTTGAGTGTTGAAGTGGGTTCCATTTTTTGGTAAAAAAAATTTATAATAAAATTGGCGTCTTGTGTTGTGTCCCCTTTGGTTTAGTAAAGTACGTAGGTACATTACTAAACCAGACAGAGAGATAGGCAGCGGACAAATTACTCAAACTTCAGCGAAGCTAAGTCGCTACCTACGTTTAATAAGACATCACAGTATTAATATAATGGTTACTAGTAATACAACCAAAACTTCGGAGCGCTACATGTGTTCCGAATAGGTACTATTCTTGAATACCATCGACGCCATCGACATTCTAGGTTTCGTTTACTACCAACGCTGATTATGAACTACGTAGGTACCTACGGTTATTTCTATACGTGTAAATCACGCAGTAAGTTATTTTGACCCTTACTAAATAAGACGATACAAAACTGTGACCATCGAGAAATTAGGTACCATTACTGTGCTGCCCAGTATGGGCAAACAAAACTGGATGGTACAAAATAAACAAAGTGTCACGATCAGGCAGGAATGATGTGGCATACATGCATGACGTATATGACGATCGCTGTGGCTCAATCGTCAGTCGCATGACGTGGTCCCCGGGGCTTTCGGTTCGAATCCCAGCAGGGCAAACATTTATATGATGAGCATGGATATTTGTCCCGGGTCTTGGATGCTAGTTGTGATATCATTGTGTGTGTCCATGTGACATAGGAATTCCTAGTGCGCGGGTAAGAGTGTGATATCTAAATCTAGCTTTTATAAAAATAAGTTCTATACTTACTCTTGAATCCATAATGTTGAGATCAATGATGACTTTCATCGTACAGTGCCTGTACAAAACACAATGGCGTGTAGCGTCTGTTTGCTCGACATTATATCTAAGTAAATATCATGGTCGTTAAAGCGCCGCGCCGTCTCGTCATGCTGCAGCTACTAGATAAGGTTCAACTGGTGTTAGTTCTAAGAAAACTCATTAAAATTTAATCTTAGATTAGACTAAGAAATAAATGGGTATACATATTTGTATTATGAATATCGAATTAGAATGGGTTCTATTCTTATAAGTACCTACGTATCACAACAAACTACGGAGTTTTCTATAATATATATGTGAATCATGTAAACCGTACCTACTTATAAGTAGCTACGGTTTACTTAGTTCACCACTCGTCTTTATTTAACCTATAATGATTATTTATTTATAGATCAATATTAACAAATTACAATATAATAAATTCGAGGAAATATTTCCTTATATAATTCTGTGTTTCTGTGTCTATGTAGGTACTGATTAGAATATTAATAAAACATTAATCAGAGAAAATTTTAATTTGTGAGGCATGGTATCTAACGTTATATTAAAAATCTTTTGTTTGTGTTGGTGTAACGGTTAACTTACTGTAAGTAAAAGGATTGTACGTACCTATGTGGCTAGTAGTATGTACCTACCTAGTATGTGTAAACCATTATGTATAGGAGAATTATATTAAAACCACTAGCTACGTGAGCAAACTGCTTTGACAAAGCATTTTATGTTGAAATTATAATTTACTTACATAAGTTTGCGAACAATAAATGTGTTCTGCAAGAGGCAAATTAGGTATAGCGCCGATACGAGTATGATGAAAGTTTAATTACTATTTCATGCTTAGTATTACCAGATACTTAATAATTAGATACCTACTGGATAATATGGAGCAACGCATTACGTCCGCTATATTATGTAGAAAATCTTACCTGCTCCAACAAAATGCAACAGGTACCAGAGCTTCCGTTTTACAATATATCTGGTAGGTAAGAAAACTAATACATTCAACAAATTATAACTATTAAGTAGATATAACTACTTATAAAATGACGCTAGTCAGTTTTCATGGTCAATCTAAGACGAAATAGTACATATACCTATGTAACTAAAATTTCGGCAGGCAAGCGAAACACGTCGTAAGAGTAGATACTCCCATTTGCTTACGTACTTGTTTCGAGCATAAAATCCCTAGAAGATCCCATAAAAATGATAATCATATCTCGGGTCTAGTGAAGCGTGTCCACGCTTGAGCAAGCGCGGGCGCAACAAAACCGCGGCGCGCTCGGTCTCGCGCGACACTCGACCATGCGCCATGCGCCCGCCCGCGTTGCTGTGCTGCTACTGGCAGCCGCACTCGCCATCGCCGCTAACGATACCAGCACTGGAGCCCCGACCAACATATTCGTTATAGAGGACTTAGGCAACCAGACCGTGGTGTTCGATGCCGGGAATGACACCGTCGTCGACATCGACGGGGAACATGAACCTGTTGTGCGCAAGAAACGGACCTTCGGTGATATCGTGTTTCGAGGACTGGCTGATGTTCTGGGATACAATGTGGCGCGCAAGCCACCTCAGGCCGCGTTCCCGCCGCCGCTAGACCCCGTGCCGGGGATAGACCTCCCGTTGCAAGCCGGGCCCGCCCCAGCCCCTCCTCCCGCCCCCGCTCCGCCACCCTGCGGAGCTCCTCGTGCCGCAGCGCCACCTCCTTGCAGGGCCCAACGACCACCGCCGCCCCCTAAGCCAAGACCTCCACCGCCACCGCCGCCACCTTGCCCAAAGCCGAGAGCGGTACCGCGTCCAAAGCCTCGTCCGCCGCCACCTCCTCCACCACCACCACCACCACCACCGCCACCGTGCGCGAAGCCTCGTGCGAACCCAACGACCCCGTCTCCCTGCGCCCCCGCCCCGCCCGCTCCACCTCCGAAAGCCGATAATCTCGAGACGATATCTTCCAACTTCCAGCTAAATTTCAATTTCAACAGGAATCAGGCGACGCAAGCTCCTGCACCCGCCGCTGATGTGCAGGCGGAGTACGAACTCCAGCAAGAAGATGAAGAACAGTACATACCCATTGCGATACAACCACGCGCCGCACGACTTCCACCGGCGCAGCCGCGGAAGTCCAGAGTTTACGTAGATGCTTTTGTACTTCGCAACGGCATCGCGGAGCGTGTCGACACCGTCGACGCTAAGCGCCTCAACGATGACGGCCAGCAGCAGGCCGAGGACGACTATCTCGCGTACGACGACGGCGGCGATCAATTGCAATATGACGACTACGAGGATGCCCAGGAATCTCGAGATCGCGCAAAAGCGGTGAAAGAATTCGGCACGGCCGTCGATCAATTTTGGGAAACTAAGAAACGGCAGAAACCCAAGGCGAAACTTCCTGCCAATCACTACAAGAATGTTCACTTTGGAGATCGAGATCTGGCGGATGTAGCGCAACCGCAAGACCGAACGACTCATCAAAATTTGCAGCGCGAGCGGGCGAAACCTAACCGTATTCCGCTTCCGCTGCCCGAAGCGGATGATGAAGAGTCCACGACGACCACGGAGGATCCCCGAAGACCACTAATGCCGAGGGTCCTTCCACCGACCGAACACAATCCAGGACAGATCGACACAGTAACCGTCCGCGTGCCTCCGATATACAAAGAGAAACGACCCAAAAAGTTGCACCGAGGCCGTCCCGATAGGGACGAAGAAGATGAGGAAACTTCCAACTTCTCCGGTGGTCATGATGACCAAACAGACACAGATGGCGAAGATAGCTGGCTATCACCGCAAGCCGAGCCGCCCGTTAAACGCAAGCGGCGCCGTAAGCAAAACCGGCGCACGCGGTCGACGGAGAAAGAAGCCTATACCGCTGGCGATTACGACTACTATGGAGAAAAGCTACCCATCTCAGAAGAGGAAAAGTTCTACCAAGGTCTAACAGTGCCCACACCGACGATAGACGCGGACGTCGCGCGGCATCAAAAACCAGAAGAGAACAAGAACTTCCTAGCCGACCACGAGCGGATACGAGAGGATCCAGAACAGATAAGCGACGATAACGACCGGAGCGAAGAGTCCGGACGGGTGGACGAGTCAGAGCGGTCCGACGAAAGCGAACGTTCTGTTGAGGACAGGGAGCGTTCCGGACCGGAAGGACGCGCCGATGAACGTGAGCGCACAGATAAGCTCAGCCCCAAGGCGCGCGTTCACGAAACCGGCTACCGGAACAACTACTTACGCGCCACTAATGTGCAGGTGGTGGACCCTCGCCCCGCCATCGCCGTCCACAAAAAGAAGACGACCATGATCGGCAACTCGTGACCCTTCGGCCCCGCGCCCTTATAGTTCGCCATAACATTATTTATTGCAATGTAGTATACGGTTCGACAGCGAAGGACTCCGTCGATGCCTCGCGTATCTGTGATGATCTAGTTAAGTAGTATTGTACCTATATCCGTTATTATTTTTATACCTTAGTCGTAATTCGTATAAGTTTCTAAATAAACGATTTCGTAAAAAGCTGTGCGGTTTCATTATTGGTATTGGCGAGCCCGTGTCGAATCGACGGGGCGTGAAATTCGATTGTTGGGTCGAGGTGACGACCGTTGTGGGTGAAGGTCTTCAGAGTAAAAAGTTTGAAAAGCGCGGTCAGTGGGGAGATTCAGCAGTTTCTAGAGAAGTGCAACGACCGCTCGATTCGATGTTGCACCTCGGTTTGTTTGCAATAGACCGACGCGACGATGCAATGATAAACAGATTGTATTTCCCAATCATTGTTAAGAACTCCGACTGAGCCCATTATGGGCGTAGATCTTCGGGAAAATAAGTAACCTATGTTATTTTAATAGGTTCCTAAGTAACAGGTTAGTGGATTATCAAATGGGTGAAATAGGTAATCTAATGAATGAAATATAATCTGATGAATGAAATCACTTCTTGAGTGCAACACAAAGATAATATACCTAATCAGAACGATTACATTTCTAGACATAAAAACGGCTGTAGGTATTATCTAACTCAGCAACTGGTACGTTAAAAACACTTTGATGTGATTTTATAAGATAAAGAAACATAGGTATTTTATGGCATAACTATACAATAAGTGAGTAGACCTTCATATAGCTTTATTTTTTCGACTGTACGTGCCTATAGGGACTGGTTAGTGTGTAAGTAAGTAGGATGATCTGGACCACACATTCTAATATAAGTTGTATGGAGGTATTATTTTATGGTATCCCGTCGTTGTATGAGTATGATGGGTTGGATGCTGTTATAGAAACTTTTAGGACCTAAAAGTTTCTTTAATAGCAATCCTGCATCCAACCCCTACCTAAAATTTAGGTACCTACCTGTAAGTCTGTATCTGTAGGCCTGTGTAGGTACCAGTCCACATTCCTTCAACCTTCTTCTAATTATAGTTACAGGCACCCTACGTACAATATGAAGATGCTGCAGCAGTTGAAAAGCCGTCAATTTCGTAACGAAGTTGTTACAATAAATCGATCGTCTCGCTCCGAAGTGACCCGATTCCTGCCAACAAACCAGTCTCCCGATAGCATTTGTACAATCTATGAACAGATGACAGAGTTAGATGCAATCTTTTAGCCAGAACACGCTGACAAAGCCCAGAATCCAGCAATGCCATCACTTGGGCGGCTTCTGTGGGCGAAGTATCACAAGGCAAAGTCACAGATAATAAACAAAAACTTAAAAGATAACCGCAAATTTTTAGTTTTTAAACGTAAAATGTCCTTCAATTCTAAGCACGCGTTTGTAGGCTCAAAACTTCATTTCATTTATATGATAAAAAAAAAATCTTATTTTGAATTTAGAATGCTTGCTTACCACTGTAATGGCCAAACTGCTAGCTATGTAATTGTTTTCATGGAATAAATTAGGGCAGAACCAATAAAAACGGAGGTGAAAACCCTCGTGAACTTCAAGAAAAGCCTCTACATAACGACCGTGTAGGTACTGTATGGCGTGCGGTTCGAAGAGTCGGCGTAATTGGTCCATACGTTTTTGCAGAGAATGGTGCTACTGTGACAGTTAACTTTCAACGATACACTCACATGATCAACACTTTTTTTTCACCAAGGCCACTTCTGAGCTCCAGATTGACCAGGTATGGTTTGAGCAGGATGGAGCCACCACTCACACAGCTTACATTTCTCTCAAAGTTCTGAGACAGATGTTTCCCGGACGCTTAATTTCTTCATGTGGCGACGTCCCGTGGCCAGCACGGTCACCAGACCTTGCACCTTGCGATTTTTTCCTGTGGGCTTGGTCCTGTTGGCTTCATCTTAAGGCTGAGGTGTTCAAACGTCAGGACGTTTACCAGCCCTAAGAAACGCAGTACAGGAAGAAATTGGACTTAATCCTAAAGAGAATGCTTGTAAGTGATTGAGAATTTCGGGAGAATTTCAACACTTGAGAGACTCATTGCTCAAAAATGAAGAATTCCCACTGTAAAGAGATCATTCATGTTAATACAGCTTCTTTATTTTTCATCTGTTTTTTATTTCTACTTTAAATTTGGGAGGATGTTTTGCAGCAGCCTGGTGTATATATATATTACAATAGTGCCCACAGTACGTCATACGTAGTCTTTCGAAGAAAGTTATATCTACCAAGATCTGAGGGCTTATTCAACGTTTCGCACGAGTATCTATCAACAGATTAAAGTAAAAGTATGCATCGTTTTTTTAGTTCCCAGTAAGTGAGAGTACAGTTGGCGTACTTCGATGAAAAATTATCAGGAATACATCAAATATCTTTAGCTCTTATTACCGAAAGTGTGGACTTAAGTGTGGACTTATGTGTGTACACAGGTACACCTGTTTTAGTGGGGTCGCTCATATAGTCACTAAATTAAGTTATATAGGTACAAATATTTACTAGCCGACGTACATAAGAAGTATATTGGTTACTACACAATGTAGTAAAGCATGAGATGATGTCGCAACATTGAAACGCCTTTTTATAAGCTTTCTACAATAATCATTGACAACCTTCCGCTGTAGCGTTCCGGTCCGGCCTTGACCGAGCCGAATCTGAATATTAGAACAATTTAGCACGCTCTGTGTAGGCCGGAGGGCAGTTGGGGTGAACTAAATAAAAACCGAGTAAAACCTAAAGTATGTGTTACCAGTGATGACTTACGGAATTGAAACGTGGTCTCTGACTATGGGCCTCGAGTCGCACAACGAGCTATTGAGAGGGCTATGCTCGGGGTTTCTCTACGCCATCGAGTCAGAAATTAGGAGATCCGTAGCAGAATAAAAGTCACTGACATAGCCCAGCGGATTAGCAAGTTGAAGTAGCAGTGGGCAAGGTACATAGCTCGAAGAACCGATGGCCGTTGGGGTTGAAAGGTTCTCAAATGGAGACCTCGGACTGGAAAACGCAGCATAGGACGGCCACCGATAAGGTGGACAGACGACCTGACTAAGAGCGCAGGTAAGGGCTAGATACGGGCCGCTTCCAACCCGTGCGGTCCTTGTGGACATCAATGGGGGGAAGCCTATGTCCAGCAGTGGTCATCCTATGGCTTGGTGGAACCGTTGGGACTCAACCAGGTCCTTTTCATGTGAGGCGGCTTCTGAAAGAAAGAGTTCATCATAAAGAGTCCCTCTTTCTCCATGAAGTCTGCCAGCCTCTGTCTCCTGGGGTTCCGTTGTCCACAACCAAATTGCCCCACTCTCAACTCTCCATCATTTCTTTTGCCCAACTTTGCGTTGGCAAAATAAATTTAGTCACTGTTAGTCCCCCATTACACTGTTATGGATATATTTACTATATTATAAAATGTTTATTGGCCCACATTCCAAAGGAACATGTAATTGACTCCTGGGTGATACAACTGACAACTGGGTGTGTTGATGTGTTGGTTTTACGTGTATGAGGATCCTCTTTTCAATTTTGATCACTCTATTTTGTTTTTAAACTACCTCTAACATATATGACATAACTTAAAAAAAATATTGCATTCTTATTACAAAAATAGTACTTGTACTAACATCACACTAATATTATAAAGGCGAAAGTTGGTTTGTATGTAGCGGGATTGCTTGAAAATTGGATAATATAGCTTATATCCTGGAATATCACATGCTACTTATATCCCGGATAAAGTATAGTTCCCGTGGAATACTTGAGGTAGTGAGAAAACCGTAGTCCACGTCGGTGAAATCGCGGGCTAGTATGAAATAAGGGGCTCTCAGAATTCTCACATTTTAATTTTTATTCAATAAACCTGCTTTGAACTGCTACCAACAAAATATAGTTATGAGTTTTTATTGTGTATCGCATTAACCATATGCTAGGAAGAACTTATGTTCAAATATTTGAAAGAAAAAATTCGGCTGCTAGTGTTATTATTAACATCCCCCGCAGATGTTAATAAGGAAGGAAGTAATTCGGCCCTAGTGGTTTGGGCTGCTATAGCCTAGTTGGACAGAGCGACAGGACGGTATTCTGTAGTCGTGGGTTCAACTCCCACTAGCAGCCGAATTTTTTCTTTCAAATATTTGAACATAAAAATATAGTTAAATTAGGCCTTGTGCCTTCTGCATTGCACATGAGATTTTTGTTAAAGATTATAAGCTTGTGTTAGACTGCTTACCATTTACGATAAAATTATTCCCCTGCATTTGGCAAACAGCGTTGGCTTAGGTTAAGTTAGCACACTACGCACTAGCTACCAGAGGCATATTATAATTATGTTATCGTTTGATCAACTGCGATACGTCAGCGGGGGGAGCGTCGCCTGTCAAACTGACGGACAGTGGTTCGATCCCCAACAAGAGCTTGAGCTTCCGGGGAAGGTAACACCGTTATCAAGTTCCCAGCACGGTGGTAGGGTACTTTCGAATACCCGCCTGGCTAGCTACCACCCTCAAGTTTGAAAAACGATCACCAAACACATAGTGTGTTCAGGCAGCAGTCCTTGAGAGGCAGTGAGCATTTTAGACATAGTTACTTATCTATGATTTTAGATTTAGCGTTATAACATCTTCAACCACATCGTCACTGACCATCAAGTGAGATAGTGGTCAAACACTAGATCTATACAATAATAAAACAAAAAAACTTTACATTTTACATAACCCAATGTACGACTCCATGTGACAATGTGTGAGAACTCAAAATGTGGGTCCCTAATAACATCCTGGCTAGATTCAAATGACCAATTTCTAGATAAAGCGCCATCATACCTTCTTAGTGGCATAGTAATCTAGAAACGTACAGCTAATGAGTGGATAATAGTGTGTAATAGAGTAGTAATAGTGTGATGCCTAAATCTGTGTTTCTGCATGAATACAAACTGGGTATCTTCAAGTCACGAAAGAATACTTAGGTATCCTCTACGCAGGCGCGCTCCATCGTAGACAGCATCATCACTTAACATCAGGTGAGATAGTGCTCAAAAAAGTTAAACTAATTAAAACAAAAACACATATATAAATTTTTGAGATCACATATTCTTTTTAATAAAAAGATAATGTTTCAGCATATTCCTGATGTTTCACTGCAGTTTTTATACAATTCTTCACTGCTGATGAGATGAATTCTGGAAAAAAATACGAAGCTCTTTAATTATATTTAATGGGAATCCCCATCACAAACTAAACAAATTGCTCGGATATCCATTGAAATATCATTCTTGTAAATGCCCAACTATATTTCTAAACACACACGATCTCAAAAATGGTTGGCGATAAGTAATAATCATACCAGACTTTAATGTGGGCAAGAATCAAGGCTATTCAGGATGATTTAACTGCGCAAAGAATTTGGTGAATCAATTACGGGGATGAACACATTGCATAAAGTATCGTGAATATCTGCTTGTGACGCACCACTTGCTATATAAACAAAGTCAGTCCCCCGCACTAGGATTCCCTGTGTCGCGGGAGGCATGGACACACACAATCACAACACAAACAACCAAGACTCGGGACAAACATCTAAACACATCGCACAAATGTTTGCCCCTGCCGGGATTCGAACCCAGGGTCCCGGAGACACAGAAGTCATACCACTGACACTGACCACTGCGCCACGGCGACCGTCAATTCAGAAGTGACTATTGTTTTTTACCCTTTTCAGTGACCTTTGCTACTCACGGGATCAATTGTCATTGTGTATATTCACCGATGTCTTCACAACTAATATCATCAACGTATGGGTAGCACTATCCAGATATTGGTGTAACTCAAAAAGCTGTTGACCAATTTTAATGAAATTTAAATGGGACCACATGTGAAGCACCAGCTTTGAAATAAAATAAGAACGTTCAAATTATTAGAAGGAAAAATTCGTTCGTTGTTCTTATTGCCATGTACCTTTAATTCGCACCATCAGCGCTTACTCACTTTCGATGCGTCTGTAGTGTTAGTTCCGATTGGGTGTTACTTTGCATTTCAGATAGTAGTATGTACTTAGGTAGTGGTAGTTATTCCTTACTAAATAATATGATCTTAAATCAAAAGCTTAAGAGCTTTCTGTTTACACCAAAATTCAATCGTAGTTGACAATGCTATTCCTATTAGAACTGTGTTATTATTTTCTGGGTAGTTTCCTGAGCCCCAAATTACAAGTAGCCTTATTTTATGTAAAAGTATCAGTAAGTTATCGCAATTATGTTGTATGAACTTTATTATTTTAGCCATTTTTATCTAGTTTGATTGACCAAGATAAAGAACAAGAAGTAGAAAAGTGATAATACCAAATGACTAATTTAAGTGGTAGTATCAAACTAACCTGTATGTATGCAGATGTCTGCATACATTCTTGCAGTTCTTGAGAGCTTTCTTGCTAGTTAGTAGCCGTTTCCCACAGTCATGGCACTCAAAATGCCTCACTCCTGGAATATAATCAATAAAAATACAATTAATTTATATGTCATTATTGTAATTATATTATTTATCATGGGTCTACTGCTGGATACTTTGTATATAGCCTACTGATTTATTTATTTGAGGCTGGATATGACTCTCTCTGTAGATTTCTGTACAGCCTGTTTCCAGTGTTCTCCTGTGATATAGATATCACACTGTTGTGGACATCCTATACTGCTATTCCTAGTATATGGTATCTATTATCTTTTCAGTAAAAATTGTTGGCTTTGTCTGGATCTCATTTTAACTTTATGTTGTTGCATGTATTCCGATGGTCAGAGTGGCTGACATTTCTTAATGGGAGCACACCACAGAATGGCTTCACAAAATATGTTGCTTAAAACTTAAAGGATGCACTATTTTAGGGAGGGTGGGTCTAACTCCAGAGAATCTTAACAGCATATTTAAGAGAGAGCTGGCCATATTCTCAGCTAAACCATTAAGCTGAACTCTTAGAACTCTCTAGTTATGACATTTTAAGTACTAAGTTACTGATTTTCTTGTGAAAACATTTTTAAAAATGTTATTAGGTGATGGCATAGCGCACAGACATACTACAGATAATAATATAAGAGGGTATTTTGGTGCCCATTCCTGTGGCAGACATTTTGGCTGCCCGTTCCATGCTACAAAGTATTGGATGGATGGCCACACTCTGGCATGGTGTTGCGTTATTGATAATATCGATTATATACAGTTTTCAAAAGTGCTGCTTACCCACAACTCACAAGGGTAGTAAAATACTAATTAAAAACAAACTAATTACCATCGCTGGTATATACAATAGTGAATAAAGAGGAAATGTTACAAAACCTGGCAGCCGAAATCTAGAGAAGTTCTGATACTACTCACCACTACATCAAAATGCCAGCAGTCCGGTATTTGTTCAGATTAATAGCTCACCACTATGTGACTGAATGTGTATCCTCAGATTGTTATCATAAGTGAAGGTTTTCTACACACCCAGGGGTGGGACAGAGGCGGAGAACCTTGAGATTGTAGTGGCGTCACACCAATGACTTTTTCACCTCCAGGGAAGCACATTTTTGGCAGCACTGCTTTCTCTCTCCTAGTTGCCGCTTCCTGAAAAGTTATATAAAACCCTGATTTTACATAAAGTTACAAATACAACATGTTTGGACTTATAGGATTGAATTAGTTTATAGGGTTTTTGCATTTTGGACCACAGTAATTGGTATAACATGGACTCCAAGTCCATGTCCATGCATATTAACACAATCAAAACAGACTAAATATAATAAAATAATAGATTTATGCACTTTAATGTTTCTACAGGCTTCTCCATTAAATAGCATAAAACAAATTAGAAAAACTGTTTAATGAAGTTTCAATTTTTTTTAATACTTTATTTAAAACTTGAGGGTGATGCCAGACATGTACTTGAAAGTACCCTACCACAATGCACTTACTCTCTTCTTCTGAAGTACAGAATGGCATGTTATTAAAATATAATAAAATGCTGAGACAGGAATAGACAACAAGGAATAGGCCTATGTATGGTATGAATGTAATGGACTGATTATACTATGCTTTCATTATTTATACAGAGATGAATAAATTTGTGCTGATGCAAGGAATCACTGAGATATGCACTCAGTTCCTCCATAGAAGAAGAAGCCCATAAACTTGTTTCCTTTTTTATTGCATCCAAACTAGTTACTCCATTTAATGTTTTACAGGAGAGAAGTAAGCACTTATATGTGGTAATTACAACTATGCAATTTTGTATATTTTTAGTTTACCTACAGTATGGTTAGAATGAATCCATTGCCCATAAAACTTTTCTGTACTGTATAATTTTAAATTTAATGCTCTCCTGTGATGATCAAATAAGATTAATTGTTAGCTATATTGGTATAATAAAATCAGTCACTTTAAAACATTTTATAACAGGAATTGGAAATAATATATATTTCGAAGTTGTTTTGGTGCATCTCATGAAAATAAAGAAAGCAAAATTAGTCTTGAATATGTGTGTGCTGTGATTGTGTGTGTCCATGCCTCCCGCGATTCAGGGAATCTTATAGTGCAGGGGTTTGAGTGTGTGCAAATTACATAACAGTAATCAAACCTAAAGTTAATGCCAGAAGATGTGAGACAAAAGGCAAAGTTAAGATAGTAAATGTATATAAAACAAATACAAATAATATGTATATATTTACATAAAAGATTATTTACACTTACATGTGCATTAGTAAACTGTATTTCTTATTGAAAATTGTATCACAATATTGCCATGGAAATACAGTCGTTGGCCTCCTGTGGCACAGCGCCGCCGCTTCGAATTACACACAAGGCATTTCTTTGTTCCTTTCCTTGTACTTACCACTTCACTTTCTTTTTTGTACATCCTTGATACAATTTGGTATATTTTGTGGGAGATTACTGGCAGTTCATGATATTCTGATTGCTTTATAAGGTATACTATTATTTCGAATTGATTATGATCATTTTTAAATTAGATTCTGCATTGACGATTCGACTGGTCCACGAAGCTAATGTTCGGTTGGACTGGTCATATTTTTACAAGAAACTCACTGTTGTGTCCAAGTGAATCAAAAATTAAATAGTTATTGGGATCAGATGAAAGTTTCCTCAATCCTCATTTACACAAGTCACAAACTAAATAGATTTCGCTTTCTGATCAGTGTAAATAGAGTGATAACTGATACAGTACTCTCTATTATATTTTGTGGATTTAAATTAAAAATTACAAATACTGCACTGACTGACAGAAAGCGAAACAAATACGTAAATGTAACAATCAATCAATCAATGAGTATTGTTCTTCTTCTTCAATTTATGGCTATAAACGCCATGTAGCGTTTCTCTGCCAGTGTCAAAGTATAAGCCAGTGTACGGTGAACAAATGCTTGGTTTATGAAAAAAAAAAAAAAGTATTATTAATTATATTTATCTTGTCTAGCTAGTTATACATCCGCCCGAACCTTCCATTTTAGATTAATAAGCATTGTTCTCGGTATTCCTCCGCTGACTTCACATCGTCAGCGGTTTATGTAAAAGTTTTCTCGGAACGGCCACACGCGATGGTGTGCCTTCCTGTAGGTTAAGTTTTATATTATGAGCACATTAAATCGAGCCTCCAAATCGGCTGGACGTAATTGTCGTTTTAATTAATTAATTTAGTTTTTAAAAAGCCTTTAACCCGAAAGGGAAGTTTGACTGGCGCAGCCGGTAGGATCGTTTCGATAAGGCTGTGTCGCTTTCGGTGAAGTTCGGGTGTCCAAATCCACCTGGAAATAACGCGAGTGCGGCGCGAATAGCTGTGGAACGATCCACGAACCAAACAAATTCGTCATACTCCTGATGGTGCCGAGTATGGGAGCAGCGGTCGGTTGGTGAGTAAAACTCTTTGCCTTCCTTGCCATTACCTGTCCCATATTTTTCATTGAAAGGTTTTAGTTATTAGTATTTTATTGTTATAATCGAGATCAAAATTCTCTCATTATAACGTATCTGGTTGTTTGATATAAAACTCTGTCGAGCAGCTATCTAATTCTAAGAAAGTCTGAACCATACTGATAAGCGTATGAACAAAGATTAAAGAAAAATAGATGTGGCATTAAATTGAATTTTAATAATTGAGAAAATTGTGAGATTAGATTATTAATTTGTTTTAAGGATATTATACAGTTTTATTTTAATATATATACATTTTATACAATTTTATATATGATTTAGGATTTTACTTTTATACTTTTATATTGATTTTATAACCGTGTTTTATACTTTTATATTGATTTTATAACCGTGTTTTATACTTTTATATTGATTTTATAACCGTGTTTTTTGTTGTAACTTGTGCATTTGTGTAATTGATTTTTGAGTTTAATTTCGGTGATTAAATTTTTACGTAATTACAATGGAATCACGTCAAGTTCCACAACCAGCTGAAGCAGCTACAACAATTCAAATTATAGTTATCCCTAATGAAATTTTACGGCTTATCCCATTATTTGGAGGCGATAAGCGACAACTTAGTTTATTTATAAGAAAGTGTGAATATGTTATAAGCCGATATAGAGGTCATGAGGAACAAAATGTTTATGTACTGCACGCGATCACGAGCCGGTTAATTGACAATGCAGCCGCGTTATTATCTGAAAGAGAAGACGTTACTAACTGGTCTTCTTTAAAAGAATTATTACTACAACATTTCGGTGATCCGCGAAGTGAGGAGTGCATAAGCATTGAGTTGGAATCATGTAAAATTAAATCAGGTGAATCATATCTGGATTTCTGTTGTAGAGTTCAAAATATTCGGTCTCTGCTTATTTCGAAGGTAAATTTATTGGGTGATACCGAACTTAAACGCGCAAAAATAGCTATCTACAACAACACGGCTCTGAATGTATTCCTATATAGTTTACCCGAGAATATGGTTCGTATAGTTAGGCTTAAGTCACCAGCCACTTTAGAAGACGCTTTAGGCGTAGTACTAGAGGAAGTAAACTTCCATGAACAGTACTCTATGCGAAATCGTATCAATAATAATAACTCAGTGCATAAACCAGCAATGACGTCACAACTTCAATTCGGCTTTAAGCCCCAAAATAATTTCACAACACCACAGAAATTTAATTTTGGTATTCCACAAAAATTTAATTTTGGTATTCCACAAAGATTTAATTTTGGTATTCCACAAAATTCAAATAATTTGAGACCACAATTTGGACAGCAACAATTAGGTTATAAACCTCAACAATTCGGTTACAAACCACAACAATTCGGTTACAAGCCGCCACAATTTGGTTATAGGCCACAGTTTGGCAATAGGCCTCCACCTAACTTTGGCATGACCCCTCAACAGTTTGGGTACAAACCCCCACAGGTACAAAGCCCTCAACATCAAACGACTGACGTGTCCATGAGGACAATTCCTTCCAAGCCTCAGCCCCAAGTGCAAAATCAAGGCTTTAGGCTAAACGAGCTTACCTCGGATAGTAATGAGACGGTATTTTATGACGGTCACTATGACAATGACAATGACTATTACTATGACTATGACTATAGCGACTATTACCCTAGTGAAGACGTAGAATGGACTCCAACGCAGGACTGTGTAGATGAAACGACACTGACAGAAAGACAAGATGCCCCTAACACTGAAGCTGAAAATTTTCACATAGCAGCCTCACACATAGCCCAGAAGTTATAGAACTTAACTGTGACTCTAACTTAAAACTACCTTACATCTATATACCGGAAATCAATGCCAAGTTTATGATAGACACGGGAAGTACTCGTTCTTTCATAAGCCCTCGCATGGCCTATTATTATTTCTCAGCTTATATTAAACATGAACCATTCCAAGTAGTCAGCACGCATGCAACTAGTCGACATAACGAGGTCATAGAAATACCACTGCTACCGACATTTAACAGTAACGACTACCATAAGTTTTATTTGTACGACGTAGACGGACGGTATGATGGACTTATTGGTAATGACTTACTGAAACAGTTAGATGCAATTATCGACTTAAAACACCTGGTATTACGTACTAATACAACTTGTATTCCAATTGTAAATAATTTAAATTACGTCATTGAATTAAAACCACGATGTGAACAACGCGTTAAAATCCCGATAGACCAGCACTCAGGCGAAGCTATAGTTGAGTTCAAAGAATTCACCTCTGGTGTACGTATGCCCAGTGCCCTGGTCAACTGCACAAATGGGTACGCATCGACTGTCATACAGAACATCACTGACCAGCCCTTAACTCTGACTGTATTCCGGCCTTTCACAGTAACACAGTTTGACGCGACTGACTGTAACATTAATTTTACTAGACATAGTACAGACATAGAGACAGACCAACTACTGGAACAAAACTTACAAAAATTTAGGCTTGACCACACTAATAGTGAGGAACATGAAAAAATATTGCGACTTTGTAGAGACTATAAAGACATATTTTATTGTGACCAAATTCCTTTGAGTTTCACAAATCAGGTTAAACATAGAATACGTACAAAGAACGAAGACCCAATTTTTGTCAGACCTTTTAGACAATCGCCTGCTCAAGTAAATGAAATAAACCAACAAGTTGAAAAGCTTTTGAAAGATAACGTCATTCAGGAATCTCATTCTCCCTGGAATGCCCCCGTCCATCTCGTTCCAAAGAAGATGGATGCATCCGGAGAACTAAAATGGCGTATGGTAGTTGATTTTAGACGACTAAATGACATCACTATTGATGACCGTTACCCCTTACCTAACATAAACGACTTATTTGACAAATTAGGGAAAAGCTCATACTTCAGCACGCTTGATTTAGCTAGTGGATACCATCAGATTGAGGTCGAGGAACAGGATAAAGAGAAGACAGCATTCAGCACGCAGAACGGCCATTATCACTTTTTGCGTATGCCCTTTGGCTTGAAGACAGCCCCGGCTACCTTTCAGCGAGCCATGGATAATGTGTTAAGAGGGTTGCAGGGAATACACTGTATGGTATATCTTGATGACGTCATAGTGTTTTCAGCGAGCTTAGACGACCATATCCAAAAGCTACGGACTATATTTGACAGACTCAGGGCAACCAATCTTAAAGTTCAGTTAGACAAGTCTGAATTCTTGAGAAAGGAAGTCCTTTACTTAGGTCATACTATTACAAAAGACGGGCTTAAGCCCAACGACGATAAGGTTACTGCAGTATTGAACTACCCTTTACCCACGACGACTACCGAAATAAAAAGTTTCCTCGGACTTATTGGTTATTACCGACGCTTCATCAAAGACTTTGCACAAGTGACTAAGCCTCTAACATCATGCCTAAAGAAACGTAACAAAATAGTAACTGACCAAAATTACATTGATGCATTCAACAAATGTAAGGAACTTTTGACAAATGCCCCGTTGCTTCAATACCCTGACTTTGATAAGACATTTATACTCACGACTGACGCATCGAATGTTGCACTTGGCGCTGTTTTATCACAAGGCCAAATAGGCAGTGACAAACCAATTGCATACGCGAGTAGGACCCTCAGCGATACTGAATCACGCTATAGCACGATTGAACGAGAATGCTTAGCTATTATTTGGGCCGTTAAACATTTTCGTCCGTATCTCTACGGTCGTAAATTCACCATCTATACTGACCACATGCCTTTATCGTGGCTTGAAGCCCAACAAGATTCTAGTAGTAAACTTACCCGTTGGAGACTGAGACTACTTGACTATGACTATGACATTGTATACAAGAAAGGTAAGCAGAACACGAATGCCGACGCTCTATCGAGAATAAAGGTAAATGCTCTCTCTGACACTGACGACGGAGGTCAGTCCATGAAGGTTAATGTTGACAGCAAGGAACAACAACTTAGGGAACATGTAGATAATTTAGTAAACGACATTGTACGACTGACAGCTAAAAAGAAAAATGAACGAAATGACTCCTCAACCATTACAATATCTGACGCTAGCGCCACAGCTTCAGCAAGTCCTATGTCCATTTCAGGCTCTGATACGCTGTCTATTGCAAGCGCAGATAGCGAAATCAAATACCCTATTAGAGAACCATCTCTTTCTAACACAGTGCATTCTGCTATGGATGTAGACGTAACAGATATACCGATATTAAAAGAGGCTATTGACACAAAACCAAACCAAATTCTTGTCTTTACATGGTTCAATAATGACATACAGGTTAAAGACATATCTCGCCTTAAACAAAAGGTGCTAGAAGTGTTTTTACCTATAGATAATTCAGAGTTAGTAAAGAAGTTTCTCAAAGAATATATCAGGCCAAAGATAAAATACTTTATATATTTCGAACATGAAGAACATCGCCGTCAGTTCAGTCGTATAGTGGTAGAGTTGTTTAGGAAAGGTACCGTACAGTTAATTGAATGTACAGAACGCGTAGTATATGTAGAGGATGAAGGAGAACAGAGAGCTATAGTGTTAAAGTACCATGAAGGAAAAACGTGCCATCGTGGCATTAAAGAGACTTTAGCTAACATACGTAGAACTTATTATTGGGTCAACATGCACGAAACAATTGCAGCAATAATTAACGCTTGTGAAATATGCCGTAAAATGAAATATGATCGTAAGCCCCTCAAACCCTTCTTACAGCTAACTCAAACGCAAGACGCTCCGTTCCAAGAGCTATTTATAGATCTATTCCAAATTGAAGGTCAATACTTTTTAACACTTGTAGACGCTTTTAGTAAGTTAGGCCAAGCTATACCAATTACCAACAGATCAACGCCCGAAGTAGTTCGCGCGCTTATGAAATATTTCTCATTCTATGGTATTCCAAAAAGAATTAGTTCAGATCCAGGCACAGAGTTCAACAATGAGCTAATTAAAGAATTTTTATCTCTACATAAAATTGAACTTCATATTGGCACACCCAATAACCCTAACTCGATGGGTCTGATAGAACGTTTACATTCTACTATCTGCGAAATCTATAGATGCGCTAAGTATGAACAAAAGTGTACAGATGTAGCATCAGTCATGATGTACTCTATAATCGCATATAACAATTCCATCCATTCAGTCACGGGCCTAACCCCATTCGAAGTAGCTTTCGGACACACCGACTCAGGTAGTCCTTTCGGTATGGAATCGGAAAGACAGTATATACAACAATTAGTGAAAGACCACGCTAAGCGAACGAAATTTGTATACAAACAATTAGCAGAGAAAATGACAGAGTGTAAGGAAAAGATCAGGGAAAAGAAAGGTGGGGAGGAGAGAATAGATTTTCAAGACGGAAAAACTATTTTCGCCAAAGACGTGAATAAAAGGAAAAGTAAAGACAAACCCAGATATACTAAAGCAAAAGTTGTAGGCAGGACAGATAGGAATGTGGTACCCATACAAATAGGCGAACGAGTTACGAAGGTACCTATTAAAAACATAAAACGCCCTCCGCAGGTGGAGCGTTCTGATCGTAGCGATGCCGGTGCTGGGCCTTCATCTGCGATCACTTGAGGGAAACCCAGGCATACTACCAGTAAAGGAAGGTCAAGCTCATATGCAAACTGATCATTGGACTATTATTAAAACTTTGGACTTGGAAAGAATCTACGATGATTTATGCTTTGTAATACATAATTATAACGAATTTAATATTTTAATAAAACAAAACGAATCATATCCTCGTGATTTTGTGACCATGAATATGCATTTGGATTACTTACGTGATATAACTACTCAGAAATACAGACAACTTGTTCCGCAACAACGATTTAAGCGAGGTTTACTTAACCCTTTGGGTTCACTCATTAAAATTATAACAGGTAATCTCGACCACGATGATGCAACAAAGTATGATCAACTTACGTCTAAACTTGGAAAGAACCAAATTATTATTTCAAAGAAATTAACTTTAGTTTCACAAGTAATTGATAGCTTTATTAACACAACAGATACCATGTATAAGAACTCAGTTTTATTAGAGGCACGCATGAAAATTTTAGAATCAATGTTAAAAGAACTGGCGTCTCAAAAGAAACGCTGGGACTATTCCACATATATTGTTAGCTTCTATAATCTATTCATAAGTAACTTTAGGACAATATTTGTAAAATTAGGTGAAATTGAAACTGCCCTAGCCTTCAGCAAATTATCAGTATTGCACCAGTCTATAGTGAACTCCACTGAACTGTTACATCATTTAACGCTTATAAGTAACACCGAAAACTTGGTATATCCTGTAACTGAAAGAAATTTGGTAAAGCTCGAAGAAACATTTAGCATTAAGTCTTATATCAAACATAACCAGATTACGTTTATAATAGAGGTGCCCCTTACCGACAATACTACTTACAATTATTTTAAACTATATTCGTTACCAATGTTCCATGAGTTTGAAAATAAAACCTTATCCATTTTTCCCCAATATCCTTACCTTTTGGCAAAGGGAATGAAATACCTTCCGATTGAGAATCCATGCCGACCTCTTGCCGCTGGAGACCACTACCTGTGTGCTGATAACAACAAGGCTCCTTACCCAGAGCCTACCTGCATCGAACAACTCATGAGGTTTGATACTAACCTCACTCGCTGCGTGCAACGACAAATCCAACTTGAAGACGTACGTGTTCAACAAATTGCTGCTACTAGTTGGATTTTATATTCACGACTTAAAACTGTAGTAACAACATATTGCGATGCCGAGGTTACTAAGCATCCAGTCTTCGGAACATATATTGCAACTCTGGATAAGCCCTGTGATTTTGAAATCCACGGCATTCAGATCCGACATCATCGTTCCTACACCGAGAGCATATTTGATGACCAGATTCCTGTCATCGATCTGCCTCGCCTCCACAACAGTGCGAGTATTGGCACATCGCTATCCAGTACAAGTGCACTAAACATGCAAAGAATCAGTTTAGATGAAGTGAAATATATGTCTTATGCGCTAAAGCACAGTGAAATGGTGAACAGTGTTTTTGGAGAATCGGACTCTAACTTCAGTGTAGTTGTATACTCTTCTTTAGTTTTAGTTATTATATGTTTCTTTGTAATTATGTCATATGTGTTTCGAAATAAGATAATTTTAATTTGTTCACGAAATTATCGGCACGTTATTAAAAACGAACGCACCGATAATTTCCCTCTTGGGGAGGGAGGAGTTATACATCCGCCCGAACCTTCCATTTTAGATTAATAAGCATTGTTCTCGGTATTCCTCCGCTGACTTCACATCGTCAGCGGTTTATGTAAAAGTTTTCTCGGAACGGCCACACGCGATGGTGTGCCTTCCTGTAGGTTAAGTTTTATATTATGAGCACATTAAATCGAGCCTCCAAATCGGCTGGACGTAATTGTCGTTTTAATTAATTAATTTAGTTTTTAAAAAGCCTTTAACCCGAAAGGGAAGTTTGACTAGCTAGACAACATAATATGTTGTCCGTACCTGAGTATACACATGTAGCTACACTGTATTATGCTATACTACCTATACCTGCCTGCTTACAGAGTAAAACGGGTCATTTTACGTTGACGAATTTCCTTAGTGCGAAATCGCTATAAAATTTATTTGCAAACATATTCATTTCAATGTATGAGTAACAAGAGCACGTACTCATTCCCTGGGTATTCATGCTGCCTTTACTTTTAAAGGTGAGCATGGCATAGAATGTTAACATTAAATACCGAATATATGCACCTAAAATCAATTTGCGTACCAACCCAGAGTTTCTTTCAAAATTGTTGTGGTAGGGTTTTTTGGCGTAATAGATTTTTTAGGTGCGTTCAGAACGTATTGATAAGTAGGTAGCATATAGAATTTATTTTTGAGTTGCATTACCTGAACTTTTAAGTACATAATTTATTGCTAAAGTATAAGTTATACCTAACCAAGAAATTTTATAAACAGCTGACCTTCCCTGTCTCTCCAGGGTAGGCATATGTATCCAGTGATTTCCCTCATTAAAAGCACGGGTATGGTATGTTGAATCTAATTCTCGTTTATATCAGAATGTCAGAGGAAAATCAGATGTAGGGTAGGCCATTACTTACCTAAATGGGTCAGTATGGACAAGTCTGAAACTATGTATAGCATACAAAGATCTGTATTTAAAAGAAGCATGTCATCGAATCAAAAACCTTGTGAGTACAAGGTTTATTTTTAATCTATGAATGCAATTTTTGATGAATAGAAGAACTAAGTAGTTCAGGATTCGAGCCCGGTCGTATTTTAGTAGCCATTATTGATTATACGACCAAGAAAAATAATTCACTCAAAATAGTTATTTATTAATCTGTGTCCAATCTACAACCAATCTCTTTAAGAAATATCACAGTGTAAAAATAAAGTTCTAAAAACCTTATTCCTAATTCTGTTAATCACACGAACTAGCTAAAATTCACTAAAATTATTCAAATTGACATAGCTCGTATTCTATTTACGCCAAAATTCAAATTCGTAGAACTCCATACAACGCTCTTATTAATATTAGATGAGTTTTATTCTATTGCTGGTTAATTGCGGGTTGTAAGTTGTAATAGGCACCAAATAAATGGCGACTTAATTTCGCTAAAACTACCCGCAAATTTAATAATTTTATTTAATTTTAGTGATGTTATTGATAAGTCTCATACTAATTTACACTTTAACGTAATCATATAAGAACTTATTTGGTTTGTACAATTTTAGTTTAGTTCAGTTGAAAGCGAATCACTTTCATCTCTCTTTCGTGGTAGAAACGAAATGCCACTGATTAGCCAAAACTATTAGATATAAGTAATTTTCTAACTTCACCAAAGCGAGCTATACGACCGCGTCATATATTATATACTTAGTATTTATTTGAAATACTTTTACTACAATAAGTGTTCTGTAGCAGCGACCTTCAATCATTGAATCTTACAGCCTGCCCTAATTCTACCGGTTGGTAGTATGGTGTTACGTAAGTGTTGCGCAGTACAGTGATTTGGATTAAGTAGCCAATGAATGATCTGCGATGTCGCGACGACATGCAGGTAGGCTTAGGCGCATGCGCAGCCACAGTGAGAGCGAGAAAGTGATCGCCGTAGATTTGGTAACCGCCGCGCACACCTCGCATGCTGATCGCCCTGCCCTACGAGGATGGACTCAGAAGATAGTAAATAAAAAATAGCAACATCGAGTGGCAAATCTGACTATTAGGGCAGTTTGGGAAATTGGAAAGTATAAAACATACAAAAATATCATTACAAACTGTAGTAAATGTCAAGTAATGTTTTTTTTTGTAGTAAATGTATTTATTTAAAAAAAGCATACGGGTAAATTTGAAAACCTCCTCCTTTTTTTTAAATCGGTTAAAAAATCATTCGTAGTAATAAACAATAAAATCATATACTTAGACGCTTTTCATTTCCGTATGTGGTCGGATCACTATTTTGGACTCAATCGTTAGAAATCTTAGTTTTAGTATCATTATGTGATATTCGAAACCACGTAGAAATTGATGTGTAACTTTTTACATAGCTGTCAACCACTAGTTTTATTCATCGATTTCGGCGAGGAAAATGCTATATTATTCACGAGTGAGTAAAAAGTTTTCAAAATTCGAGCGCTTCCAGAAAGAAAATATACACGGGGAAACTTTTGCGCGTTTAATGTTTGACGAGACAAAGTTTAATAACCCGACAAATGCGAGTTGGACTCGCCCACAAATAGATTTTTTTTCATAATTCGTCATTAATTGAAAACTACATCATAAAGATAGATAAAAATCTGTTTAAGCCTCTGCCAATGAATCTCTTTTGTACGATAGCCCCACATACGGATAACTCAATTCAAAATTTGGACCGCCATTCCTTGCAATAATGACCCTGGTTTTTTATGATTTTTTATTTACAAATGTATAGGTTTTAGTATATTCCTTAGTATATTATATAGTATAGTAGTATAAGATGGTATTATTTGCCAAATTTCATACATCTGGGCTAACGGGAAATACTCTATAGATTTTGATTTCCTTGGGAGTGTTGATAAGTTGTATATACGTTTATCCTTATATACGTTTTTTACGGCATACGCGGCCGTATTAATGAAGTAGCTATTTTGTTCTTTGGCGATTCATAATATTGTCCATATATACGTTTGCATAAAATAATTTTCCACGACATTGCTACATTAAACATGAAGTAAAAAGCCTTAATATACACCTTCAGTAATCACGAACATACGGTGCGTGGTTAAAACAACAAAGGCTTAATCAAAAATGGAGAAGCAAAAAGGATTATATTAGCATCTGGCGGTTACACGTTACACCACGGGTGTGCAAGTAGCCTTAGTAACTCTTAACAATTATTATATATTATAAAATATACATATTCTCGAACTATTCGTCATGTTATTAATCGTATGAAAAATTCATACTTCAACAAGTACATCCCTGTATCGATTGGTACAATTTTCTCTAGATTACGTTTCTTGATCGATTAGTATGCGAACACGCACGCGTTGTTACAAGAATGACGGCAACTCGCGAACGTGCTGGCGTCACTATTCTTTGACTTTCCAATATCAACCTTCAGTACTACGATACTCAGTTTGATTTCCATTGTGATTCCGTCGGAAGCAGCCGCTGTTAGATGGAGCACTTGAAAGCATTATCGCGTAAGGACGAAGTTCGTTGGAGCGTCCGGCTACCCCAAGTGAAACCTCCACGCTGGCTACATACTAATGTGTCCCATACTAAGTTATAAGTATGGGTGATGGTTCCTGATGAGACTCGGTTTCAGAGAGGTAGTTGCGCCGACCGGGCGACCGTTCCGATATGAGACTTACCGCTGTAAGTTACGACTAGTGGAAGTGTGATAGTTTTCAAATAGAGTGACAATAGTGGAATTGTATCATCTAAAATGGTGCGTGATGTGTTTCAGATAACGTTCGTGTTGTGCGCATGCGTGTGGCTGTCGAGTGGAGATGTTACCCACATCAAAGCCACCAAGGCTAAGCTGATTGGGCGCCTGACACATGGCAAGCACCACAAACGAGGAGTGCTGTCGTCTGTGCCTCCCTTCAAACTCGGACATGACATCCCTCTGGTGACACACTCCGTGCTAAAGCCAGTCGTTGTTACTTATCCACCCACAGCTTCTGTATCAGCAGTCAAAGTCCCACTGTCACATCCTTTGTTGCCACGTTATCCCGTCGGAGTCGGACACCGAGTTCCTAACCTGCCGCACCCGCATTATGGCCTTAAGTTTCCTCACCATCACACAAAATCTATAGTCTTACCTAAACCTGACCAACACTTCCATCATCATCATCATCACGTAGCACCGAGACCTGTAGTTCCGGTCGTGCCAGCTACTCCTGTAGTGCCGTTAGCGGCTCCTACAATAGCACGGCCAATTCCATTACCATCTCCTCCTGTGGTCGTTCCTCAACCGGCGCCTCTTCCTCTTCCCCTGCAAGTGTTTCCCAGGCCCCTCGTACCAGCGGCTCCCGCGCATCCAGGCGCTCCAGCCCCGGTAGTTGCACCTGCGTTTTCTTCTTTCGCTCCCCAATTCCCTTATATTTTGCGACCAGGTGGTGCCTTCCAGTCATCAGTGTTCGCTACTTATCCTCGATATCCATTTAGCAATTATCCATCCCCTTTGATCCCACTATCAGCAACAGCCTATAGTCAAATTGTACCTCATCAGTACTTATTGCCTCAAGGTGACTCGCATGACGGTGTGGTTGTAGGGCAACATAGTGCAGTGCCTGTCGAACCTACGCCTACTTTACTGCATACTCACGGTGAAGGTCCTCAGCCTGGTATTCACCTTGAGCCCGTTCAGCCTGCTGTTCATGTCCATCCCGGTCAGCCTGAAATTCACTTCCAATCAGCACAAACTGATATCCATGTGCACCCTGAACAATCAGGAATCCATTTACACCCTGAACAACCGTTCCAGCCTGGCGTGCACCTCCATTCCGCTCAACCTGATTTGCACCTTCAACCCGGCGTGCACATCCCCAGTCAATCTGATATTCATTTGCAGCCTTCACAACCTGGATTCAACTTACAACCAGCCCAACCCGAGTATCACCTACAGCCAGGGCACACTGACGTACATCTGCAATCAGGACATCCTGATTTTCATTTTCAATCAGGTCAGCCAGACGTGCACTTTCAACAGCAACCAGACTACCACCTCCAGCCAGTACAGCCCGATTTGCACTTACAGCCTGCGCACCCTAACTTCCAATTCCAATCTGGTCAGCCCGATTACAACCAACTACCGAATCAGCCGGGAATTCAGCTGCAACCAACACAGCCAACCGTCGACAACAACGGGTGGTCTCCAGTGCCTCCGAGTCCAAGTGATGTTGGGAACCCCGATGCGCATTACCCAAACGACGGACACCATCATTTTACACAAGAACAAGGCAATCAGGTGTTCGAACAACACTCAGGAAATGAACAGCAGTATCACGACTACCAGACCCAACTACAACACCATATTCAGCAACAAATAGAGCAAGCACAATACGAACAGCACATTAATAATCAGCATCAATTGGGGCAAGAGTACGGTACGCCGCAGCAAGGAGGTCAGGGTGGACAAGAGTACTCTCAGAATGAGTACAGCTTCCAGCAACAGCAGCCTGGAGCAGAGTACGGCGTGCCTGCGCAGGGCGCTGAAGGGCGCAGTACAGAGACTGAAGTTGCCACCGGTGATTCGCAACAACGGTACCATAATCACATCCCACTGGGCCTCCAGCCACCCATCGACCGTCCACTAGACCACTTCCGGTAACCATGCCTGCGTCCTCGCAGAGCGTAGCCACAGCGTACGTGGAGCATTTACTGTTACTTCGTCGAAGATGTGATAAACGAGTCATCATTAGTAATAAGCTAAAGAGCAACCCATGTGTGCTAGTTATGCGTCTAGGCAAAGCTTCATCTATAACTTATTCGCATTGGAATAAGTCGTGATATAAAATTGAATGGCAGCCTAGGCCTCCACACATGAAACAATCGTCTTTGTTCCCATTGTTCTAATAACGTTCATATATTGCCTAATAACATTTAAGTTAAGTTATTAACGTAAGTTTAAGTTATTATTTATTATAAAAATATTGTGTTAAATAAATAATATTTATAACATAATTTTTATTTATTCATCTTTTTAGCTGTGTTCAAATTTATAGGTTTCTATTTGAGCGCAATCTTACTTTAAGCGACGATATAGTGTAAAAATGTTGTGTGACTTGAAACCTTCAAGAATAAACCTATCAGGAAACACAAGATTCAAGTAACGTGTACGTTACATGTGTAACAGATAAGATACTGCCTGTGGTGGTAGTGAGTAGATTTAGCAATATATCAGAGCGGCATGCAACATGTCCATTTATCCGGCATAGATGTGGAGCACACGTGGGTCGTGTACACACCGGCCGGCGCGGTACCACACCCTCGCCACAGCTACACCCCAGCACGCAACACGCGCCCGCCAGCTCTCACGCTATCTAGTTCATTCAGATCGTATCGAATAAAGACCTTAACATATCTGCTTAGTATTGAGTAACAAAACTGATAAATCACTCTGATTCCGGCCATCATCGGTTTCTACATGTATCTCCTTATAATTAACTAATAGTCCGACAGTCACAAGATGGATGTGGTAATACCCGCCCAATATAGAAATTTATAGAACTTGAGACTTGGGCAAGTGTATCGTAAGCGCGGATGCCTTTTACGTATTTACAAGCGGAAATTCATCAAACATCTGAGTGATATGCGACTTTAAATAAAATTTAATCGTTACATAGTTTTGTCTAGAAATGATTATGGTGTCTCAATTATTAATTAATTGTTTTATAAGAGCACAATTAACTCTCAATAACTAATTCATACTTTTATTAGAGCATGTACAGATAATATCTGAATTGGGTTATCGTCCATTCTACCTTTAAGCCACTTCAATAGAAAACGGGAGGATTTCAGTCAGATTTAGAAATGAATATTAACTTATATACACGACGAGGTTTATGTAACAAGTATAAGTTTTTATATGTAATGTCTAGTTAAGATCAGTTTCAAAGATAATAGTGGTTAATTATACACTACCGTCGATGCCGCCTGTGCTAAGCGTTATGATAATTCTACTGAAAATTAAAACAAATTGCGCATTATGATTATATTACTACGAGGTTTAAGGTAAGGTAAGGTAAACTAAACTAGAGTGTATACATATTTTACTTGGTTAGTTAACTAGCAATAGGTAACCAAGTTAATTTAGGTACTTATAAAAATAATAGTGTCTAAAGTTATTAAAAACGCTGTAATCGAATCACTGAGTAATCTTTGACGTAACTTTTCGACATATAAGCTTTGGGAAAGAATGTTTTAAAATTCTTAATTTAGGTTGCTAATCTGCCATAATTCTTTGTCCTAAACGTATCTATAGGTACTACAATCTTTTGTTAATAGGCAAATCATTTATTCAATTTCTTTATTGTTAAATAGCTGAATTTTAATGTCACGTTGCCTAGCATAAATTATTTTTTATTTTAAGTTAAGTAATTACTGGATAATGTTGTGGGTAGCATAGATATATTTATGAACAATTTGTGTTTCTTAAGATGAGCTATTGGTGCTATATCTTAAGGTGTTCATTTTTTAAATAAATTGATTTTTTTTTATCATCACCCTCAGGACATGAAGATAAGACATATGATTGAAGATAATTAACTTGTTAAATGTATTAATACCTATTTGTGTTATAGGTTTTCGCGGAAAGCCCTTCTGCTTTTCTTTTATTCATCTTGAAGATAAAATACAACTTAAAAACAATGCTCGGCCAAAGTGTATTGTTGGCCTAAAGCAGTGATAGACAAGCCACCACTGCCGCAGTAGATTTTTTGAGCTAAGCGTAAAAGAGACCACTGAATCAAATTAAATTAGTGAATAAATTAGAAAAAGTGGTTTTAGGGTTAGGTATTCATAGCAGCATCTGATATATTTTTAATGCGATTTAGTTGAAATTGAACTTGAGGCCGGCGTGAACATCAATTGTACAAGTAGTTTGTATCTCCACTTAGTAATAAGAAGTCATCTGATTTAGTCAAAAAATACATAATTTGAATAAAATACAGTCCATCTATAAACTGTATTTAGTTGTGACTGACTGTACTTAGCCACTGGGCCCAAAATATATGAAATGGATTCAATAACTATATCCATTTTCAAAGTATCATTGGATGCTATGTTATCCTCTACTAGATATATATCGAAACAGAATCATACCGACTAAACTCTCATGGCTTTGATTCACTCATTGACCCCTCAAAGTAGTCAGTACTAGTAGAGATATTGAGGTTTGGTACTACAAGATACTAAAACAGCCATTTTCAATAAATGGCCCGTATAAATTAGTGCTTGTGCCTTGGGATTTGATATGTGTATATAATTTAGTTCACTTTATTTTGTGACGTAGATATTTGTGTTTTGTGTAGTCCTGAATTTTTCATTTAAAGATGCCATTTTTATTTATCGTTTTGCAATTAAACCGAATCGCTACTCGAATACTATATTTTCCTCTAAAATGTATTGTTAGCGTAGTTCTGTGATTGAAACATGTCTACAGCATTTAATAATATAAAAATAATAAGTAAAACCTGAATCGAAATAACTATTAGTCAATCTATAAAACATATTAAAACTTAAAGGTTTTTTACAAAAGGTTTAAATTTCTGAAGGATATAATCCAACTACTAGTGCAACTTGAACCTAGGTCTATAGAATACTTTCCTGCCACTTTGCCATCTAATCTATAGCATAATATTATTACCAGGCTGTAATTGCCTAAATGAGTCCTTTAAATTGTAACCAGAACAACGATAACTCAACCTTTTACTATTAAACTTACATGGAATAAACTTGTTAAAAATATAAAAACCTATTAAAAATGTGGTAGCCATGTCGGTTAATAGTTACTATGGATGGGTGTCATTACAAAAAAATATATTGAATTATACAGATACGTAATACAAACAAATTATGTACCTATAGCATGATAGTCATTTATAATTTAATATACTTTTGTTATAAAAATACATTTCACGCTCGGTGTGATAAATGAACTTTGAATTAGGGCTCCTTTTACCTAAAATCTTCAAGGTTGCTCCAGTTTGAATACACTTGCTAAAATGTGTAAGCATTTAGAGTTACAGTGCGACTCACGCAAGTTCACAAAGTTATGTGCAGGCCTGGGAACGGGTCGATTCTGCATGGCTGAGTAGTTGGTTGTTAGTACGAGTACATGTGCTGGCTAGAGGGGCCTAGGTGTACCTAGACAGAATATAAGAGGCCCTACGGCTACCAATGGATTAGTGCTCCGACTGAACTCCTGAACGAGACACCTCCTTTTTTTTACTACTTGACAAAATGAAGGCTGCTGTAAGTATTGCTTCTATTTTTACCTATGACGTAGATAAAGATTGTTTTCTAACGTTCATTTGGTGATGGGGAGGCTCGACGCATTAGGATAAAAGTATTTTATAAATCTTTTATTTTTGGTTGTCTAAGAGTTAACGTGGTATCTGTATGTCCCATCGTAATCCCGAATAGACGAAGAGATTTGAATTCATAACCTAGGATAGATAAAAATTTTTTGGAAAGATAGATTTTTAAATAGATATTTTGGAAACGTATATCTAAATGTTTTCAACTCGTGAAATTTTAATGCCATTTTAGTAAAAAAAACTTAGCTTAATATATTACATAGTGATTGAAAGTTATAGCAGTTCATTTTACAAAAATGGAATTTAAAATATATACACGTCGTAATGCGACAAAATTTACATAGTACCTACCTACACGGTACTAACCTGTGGTCTACATTTTAAGCAATTAAAGAATATAAAAACGAACAATTTTAGCCTAAATATCCTTAATTTCACCATTGAAGTAATTAGTTCACTTGTTGAAACATGTGAAACATCATAATTCATTTAATTAATTAATGATTCTGTATCCTTAGAGGTACATTGTAGGTATAAATTGTATCTCTTCAAACAAATAAAGTAAGCCGAATACAACGTCACTCGTCTCTACACGTTAACCATCAGAATCAGCCATCACGCCAGTCCTCGGTGAAATTGTGGTCTCCTAGGAAAGTGATTAATAAATCTAAGTGAATTATGTTTTATATTTGTATCCACTAAAGTGTATATTTAGCTTAAGAAACCTTGTGTGAGGTGAAAAATAAACAATTATTTGAAATTATGAATGAGTAAATGCTTTGTACGAGAAGGAATAATCTCAACTGAGTATATAATGAATATAAAATATATCGTTATTGCAGGCAAAAGGACCCAACATTGTAAATTACCAATTACAAAATACAAATGGTCAAAAATAATTAATTAAAAGTAATGGAGCATCACCACCCATTTTCTAATAAAAAATATATATATAGATAACATACCATGAGTAGGAATAGGAGGATTAGGAATAATCTCCAGTTGCAATTTCACGTTGTTGACCTATTGGATAGGCCAGCTCTACCGCCCGTCGTGTAGGCCTTTTCTTCAAACATTGGGCATTAGGTGCAACAGAACATCACGATTGCTCGTGCTTACGTTTGATCTGAATACAATTTTCAGCGTATCATAATAAAATAAGAAACTCTTCTAAGTTTGCCACTCTTTTCCAGTGTGTTTGAGTCTGACCGAGTGTGTTTCTCTTTACTACTTTAAAATAATTCACGAGTGCAAGTATTTTCTTAGGTAGCTCGGATTTCAACAAATTCAACTCTAACCCTTAAGAATGAATGACAATAGTTTGCATGAATTATCGATTAAGTGTATCGATTGTGACGCGTACGAATCGCCATTTTTGTGTTTACAAAGGCTAGAATTTATAATATCCTTTGGCCAGGTGCTCTTCTACCAGGCACTCGTGAATTAATCTAATGACTACTTCCAGCTGTGCGTACTCCTGCTGGCCGTAGCTGTGGTCTACAGCGCAGAAGAGAAAAAGAACGAGAAGCGTGGCGTGCTGGGGCTCGGGTATGGACTTGGGGCGCCCGCCCCGCTTCTGGGGCACGGCTACTATGGACACGGACTCGGATTGTATAACCATGGGGTCGGACTCAGCGGGTACGGTGGTTTCGGCGCATACTATGGAGGATATGGTGGACTAGGTAAGTAGAATATTTGGGTTGTAAAAAGCATTGCAATATTAGAAATTTCTTTACCCAGCTCCTAAAATGAAGAATTGGTAATGAAGTTTTTTATGCATGATTTTCTGTAAATGTCTGATAATCGAGAATAATTTTTATCTTAACACTAAAAAATAGCCTCTGATGGGTGTCGAACCGGCATCCAATGCGATACTGGTGGGTTAAAGTAACCGAGACATCTGAGCTTGTGCGTTGAGTGACTATATAATCCCTTTTTTATAAGCATCTCTTAGAAACTGAGCCTATATCTATCGAGGTACTTAAAGGCATATAGCTGACCGAGATAATAACTTTTGCAAACTGTTAACTACGGCACTGATATCGCAATTCATACATTTAAAAGCCATTCAATCAAAAATGTTATATTTTTGACTGAACGGTTTTTAAATGTATTAAAGCTTACTCACAGATGATTATTAAATACTTTGAAATCATATCGAAAAACAACACACAACAATGACTTCAAATTTAAGTTAATTCTTCTCACAAACGATCTTGATAAGTTAGTAGGAGCAATAACAAAACATTGTCTACTGTTAAGAACGCCGAATGCTCACTTGTGTATTAATAGTATATCATTAGGTTAATTGTGTATTACCCTAATTAGCTTTTTGAAAATATATATCTCTATCTCTTTAATATTCCTATTGCCTTTGAGACGACGGCGTTAATTATTTCCAGGACATGGAATTGGTGCCCCCGTACTGGGTCATGGCCTGTACGGGCATGGTATCGCGTCGGCGCCCCTCCTGAGCCACTCCGTGTCGTACGGCGCCCCTCTCGTCAGCCACGCTCCCCTGCTGGGGCTTAGCCATGGATGGCATTGAAGAAGTTCTATATTAAGTCTATATTCACGGTTTAGTGCCAAATTCTATGTAAGTTTGCTGGTGATCGCCTATTTGTGTTTATGCGAACAATTTTAATACATTTTTAACTAATTTTGTTCTGTTTTAATCGTATAGCGAAATCCGCAATTAAGTTAAGGTACCATAAACATCATAGCATCATCGATTCATTACGTTCCCACTTCTGGGAATCGGGCGAGAGCCAATTAAATTACGTAATGTAAACTTTGCTGGCTCAGAGTGTGAGTTGGTGATTAGTCTAGTGAGTATAGTCCTAGTGTAGGTACAAACTTTCAGGCCGCACGCCGCCAATAAGATGTCTGTTTAAAGCGTTGTTGTGCTGAAACACTCACCATGCCACAGAGCTTCCGAAGTACGAAAGCACTCAAACTTATCCTAAGCACGTATAAGAATCATTCTGTGGCGCTCACTATAACAGAAATAACCCTAAGTGTACTTTGCTCACATAAACAAATCGGTATGTCTTTTGTAAGGCATAATTATTTATACAAGAAATTGTGGGAAAAAATTAATAGGTGGCATAAACATAAATAATCTGGCATCAATAAAATATAACATTTTAATTTTTTTAGTTACAATTATATAGTATATAGTATATTATATAGTAGTATATATACCAGTCATCAGGTTACCATAGTACAGGCTCTGCCTAGTTTGGGACCTGAAGACCTTGTGTGAATGTAAATAAATAAAATAAATAAATTACTTAAATATATCGCAACTTTGACATGAGCAGGAAAATAAATGTCAAAGTCCTGGGCGTAGTGTCGCAAGAGGAAACCAGCCATTAGCACTCAGCCCCGCGCGGCTCTGAGACCGGATCTTGCAAAATTATATCTAATACCTAAGTGCAGCTGCAATCGGACCCAATGTGTTAATTTGTAAAATATTGCACGACAAAATATGTTGTAGGTAAATAAAACATTCTGATAGGAAATATTGAAACACGGCATTACACGAGGTGTAATGGCTGACTTGACATCGATCCCTCGCTGTCTATTATTATCCAATAGTGGTTGTGAAATCGTGCTCTCCGGGTAGTCCGAAATGAAATACATAATATGCAGATTCCATTACAGTGGGTATCACCGCAACGTGATATGCAACACTTTTTCCTACCTGTAATATTATAGATACCTATACCCAAGCGGTACGCATCAAGTACCGCATTTAATATCCGGCCTGCCAGTGCTCGTCATGAAGCTCTGCTAAACTTCTCAGATCTTGGATGTAGTGTGCTGTGATTGTGTGTGTCCATGCCTGCCGCGATACAGGGAATCTTAGTGCGGGGGTTTGAGTTTGATATATGAAAAAAAAAAAATATTAAAAAAAAACTTGCACCCTTCAGAAAGCTTAAGAAAAAGTATAAAATGTCAATCAATTATATATGTGTGTTACACATTACTTATTAGGACAATAGAAAAACTGCTGTGTTATTCTGTACTTAACTTCAATGGATATTGTTGGCATAAAATGGATTTATTATAATTATTACAAGACTAGCTGCGCCCCGCAGTTTTAGCTGCATAGTGATGAAAAACGGCGATGATGGTGCTGATCAAAATAAGCCTATGTGTCTAGGGTGTAAGCCATTCCAAATTTCACCCAAATCCATCCAGCCGTTATACGTGAAAGAGTAACAAACTCACACTAAAATTATTTATTACGCAGCAAACATCCATACACACAAAATTTCACGTTTATAATATTAGGTATGATTATCATTTCGCGTAAAACCTTAAATTATAACCTAAGAATAAAAGAAAATATACGGTCGAATTAAGTAACTTCCTTTTTTTAAGTCGGTTAATAAGCTACGAACAAAATTTCTTCTTATAATTAGTATAATGATAATGAATGATAAATTATTAAATATATCATGAATGAATTGTTAATATATATTAATAAGCAAATTTGAAGGGCCTTTGCAGTAGTATTGAATTTAAATTCATTATTTTAATGACAATTTCTCAATTCTATTTATATTCCAAGAGCATCGATAGCATAAGTCACCGTGACAACAGATGACAATAAATCAATAAATATTCTATTGGGTCGAGCTACTATCGTTATGCTGTGACATTTCGTAACTCAAAGATAACAAACACATATATTATATATATATATTTATTTTTTATTTATTAACATTTACACAAGGTCTTCCGGTCCCAAACTAGGCAGAGCCTGTCCTATGGTAACCTGGTGACTGATATATATATATACTTATATACCTATACACACCCAGACACAGGTCGAACAGACATGTTCATGCACGTAAATGTTTGACCTGTCCGGGAATCGAACCCGGGACCAGCGGCTCAGAAGGCAGAATGTTACCAACTGCGCCAACCGGCCAGTCAAATATAATATACCACCAAGTGTGTACTTACGCAAATCTCAAGCTTACAAAATTGCGTGGCCCGTACCCTCATCATCATCATCATCTCAGCCATAGGAGGTCCACTGCTGGTGATACGCCTCCTCCATTGATTTCCACAAATACCGGATGCGAAAGCGGCCCGCATACACTCCTTACCTGCGGTCTTAGTCAGGTCGTCTGTCCACCTTGACGTTGGCCGTCCTATACTGCGCTTGCTAGCATAAGTCGGCCACTGCACCCTCATGGGTAGTATGGGCAAAGTACGCCGTGATGGGTTTTAATCTAGCATGCCAGTATCTTTTCTCTGTTCTCATTTTAAGTAACGTACGCGTTATCTCAGCTCGAACTTGTATTCGGGGACATCATTACATAACTAATTTAAAACAATTCCATTTGTCATACATTCCTACCTGAAAGACAAGGAAAATAAATATTTTGTTGTTATATAAACATTAAAGTATTTCGAGTCTGAAAACTATCGCGAGTTTCTTCCATAATTGTAATGTAACAAACCGACTAGGACTCACGTGGTAAACACTGGAAAATTACTCTCCGACCAGTTTCGAACTTATTTGCAGTTCGCGCTCGCCGCCTAGCACGATCATAACTCCCAGATGAAGAACTGCAAATATGTTCGAAACTGGTCGGAGAGTAATTTTCCAGTGTTTACCACGTGAGTCCTAGTCGGTTTGTTACATTACACATTAAAGTATTTCGTTAATTTATATTTATCTTTTACTTAATATCTTTCTAGCTAATATCTTTCTTGTTAATAATACAAATTAGGTACTAAGTTTGTGGCTTTTAAACCTATAACTGAGTTCTCGAAAAATAAAAAAACGTAAGAACTCAGAATGTTTGATTTTACTAAAACGCCCCATCTGAATTAAATAGTAGTTATAAATTTATACGAGGGGCTAAAATGCAACACTATATACGAGGTCGTTTTACTACCTAGCATTAGCACGCAAACCCCACTTGATATGTTTTAGACATATGTAAATCTATTTTACGAAATTAATTGTTTACGTCAGCCTATTCATCCCAGCGCACGTGACTGGAACCAAAAAAGGAGTTCCTGAAATGTTTTCTTAAACTTTAATACATCGACCTTTACATCCTCTTTAGAAGCCTAGTGAACGCGTGACATATACGCCATTTTAATGAAGCTATTAATAGCTTCGTTCGGTACATTATCATTGCGTGGTGAGTCAAGTAAACCTTCACACATAGCGAATTTGTAGCTTACGTCTGTAAGATGGCGCTGTAGGTAAAACTCTTTCTATATTGTATAAGTTCGATGCTTTTATAATAATATTGTTCCTTTAACATGTCACTGTCAAAGCCTCAGCTACTTAAACTTCATATGGATATGGTATGTTTCATAACACCAGACACGTAGAATTGGAACCACCTTATAAAGCCACTCAGTCGCGAAGAAAATGCGGTCCCATTCCGCGTGTTTGACACCATAATCCGATGAACTGTGCACATTGCTTAGCGTGCACTACTTTCCATGTATAGTATCTATTAGTAATTTGTACAGACAGGATTAAGTACATACGAATGTACATTTTTCCTTCATTTTGAGTATAAGAAAACGTAGGAAAAATATATGCGTTCGTATGAAGACTTACATTTTCATATCTATTATATTATCATTATAAACAATGTATATCTATATACTACACTAACTCGACCTAAACACAGCACATATACTGCTTCTGTTGATGATGGATTACCTATGATATGAGACCCAAATTAGATACTACCCTTTTGTTTTCGATCATAAGACGTCCACTGCTGAACATAGCCTCCCCCATTTGGGGGATTTTGACAATACTCGCCACGCTTGGCAGGCGGGTTGGCGAGCGCAGTGTATTTTGTAATCCTTAGAAGGCGTTGCTTCCCACCTTCTGGTACGTGGTCCCTTAGCCGACTCTTGCGGCACCCACGGGAAGAGCTGGGGGCTACATAATAAGCCAGTATCACCACGGCTACACCTAGGTGCTATTTATCTGAGCATTACTGGTAATTTGTCTTGACAGGAACAACACTAATTGCCGGAGCTAATGTAATTTTAATACTCTCCATACGTTTAGCTTCTACCTTATAATGCGTACTGCCAAGGAATGGACTCTTTGCCCGAGTCTGAGTTTCCCGATACGTACAATCTTGAAGTCTTCTATTCACATGTGAGGTACTTTGGCACTCTACATATTAGACCACATCATCACCTAACGTCAGGAGAAGCAGTGATAATTTAGGTTATATAATGCTTAAAACAAATACATAATATGACTACAGTAAAGTACCGAAAAACAATAAAAATTTAACGCATTAGGTATCATGACAGCTGTTCAAAAGCTATTAAATAGCTTTAGCTTAAACAGCTATTAAATAGCTTTTGAACAGCTGTGTCAAATAACACACGATAGTGTAGAAAAAGACAAATATTAACGAGATACTTTATTTTTCAAAAAGTTATAGAAAAAGTATATATTCCGACTAACAGTTAGGTATATTACATCAACATCATACACAATTTGTCATTATATTAATAAGCCTAATCAAGTTAAATTACTACATACAAGCTTTAAAAACTGTGGCGATAAAAAAGCATAGCACAACGACCAAGTCAACAACAAAAGTTATCAAATAATGTGTGACGCAGTAAGCCTTTGAGTATACAGTTTATTTACGCCGTCGTATTGAAAATTATCGAGAAATAAAGTTAGACTAAACTCCTTACAGTTAAAACTTATTTAGTTGTCATGTTCGAGTTTACTGTCCTCCGAGGACGTTTTCCACAAAAGCACCAATCTGAAGAGCATCAATGTAAATTGCATAAAAGCTATTCCTCAAAGAACATCTACGAGTTATGTTGGTGCAGTTCGTTGAATGCCAGTGTCTTGGCTCAGAGCCTGGACTGTATCCATGCTGCGAACGAGGTGACCCGCGCGAACCCAGCCGGGAGCCCTACCTGGCAGCCACGTGTCGACCCGAACGATGTCACACCGATCTGGAATATTCAACATAGAAATAACAACGTAATCATACACTATGATAATGTAATTATGTATTGTATTGTCGCGAAGGGCCAGTCGTAAATGAAATGTCACTGAGCCAGTCTGTTACAATTATTGCAATGTCATCCGGAGCTATCATCTGAAGGTTCGCGTTTGTACCTAATACCTACCAAACAAGACCCTAATTTGTGATTGTTTTTGAGTCAGTGGTCTCACTTGCTACAGTTATTTTTAAACTCTAAAACCACCGCATGTAAAGATATCTAGGATAATGATATAAGATTGTTGAGAAAGGAAAACAAATCGAAAAAATAAATCCTAACATTGCAGTTAGAAAACAGTTCTAACTGCTTTACAAATGCTCGGAGACAGAATATCTAGGAACAATGTGGTTTACTTACAAAGATAGACGCTTTTACCAAAGGACAGTAAACAGTTCAACAACATGGTTTCCACAGGATAAGTAAATAATTATACCTACAATTAATACGTAGAATACAAGTGAAGGGCTGTAAAATACCTGAAACACACAAGTGTTGCATATTCGATACGTACCTATAGCTTCTCCGCTGACGTAAACAATTTATTTCATAAAATACAATTATTTAGAGTACACTATAAGTAATGGATTTCAATTCACGTGTTATAGGACTCGATATAATACGTAGTTAACTACTAACTTGAATTGAATAGGCCCTAAAAAACAGGATTAGGCAGGAATATCTATAGACCCTGAGCCCGCTCCAAAATTGCCTAAGTCATATGACATCATGATAAAATGCATGGCTCACGGTACGGAAAATAAGAATTTCGGAACAAAAAGTGTTCTGTCTACTATACCTTTACCTTTCATTTAAATTAATATATACGTTTAACATCCTTGATGGATAGATGGATGTTAATTACATATGTGACGCTCCAACAAAAATAGTAAATTGCTCAAAGAGTGAAGATAAGTAGGTATCTGTTCTAGGCAAGTATAAATCTTCGCCCGCTTCAATATATCATTATTTACATCATATTACTATACTTACACATGAAAAAATCATTATTTACCAGAACTCTCTGTGCCCCACTAGTTATAACTAAGGGTCCGCCGGAGTCGCCGCTGCAGGTGCCGACGCCCCCCGCACCGCTGGTGCACAGCGTGGATCCGATGATCATGCTGCCGTACGTCTGCTGGCACGCAGCGTTGGTGATCACCTGCAGTCTCACGTGACTCTGCACCTGGTTCGTTGAGATACCCGACACTAAAAAAAACAGATGACATAATGAAACAATAAAAATGCAGGTTTCTGGTGTGTTCTTTATGCTAGAACAAAATTGTGGCGAGATTTCTCTTCTGTAAAACAAATGATGTTCATGATTTTCTATAATATATTGTTATTAAATCAAACGGGGCTTGATCGCGAGAAAAACATTTAGTAATTTATTTACCTCGACGTTTCGACCAAGTTGCATTGGTCGTGGTCACGAGAAGACTGTAAATAAATTATTAAATGTTTTTCTCGCGATCAAGCCCCGTTTGTTTTGATTTCGTTTGAATAACAATGTGTTAGAATCGCGAAAGTCTAAAATTACAATTCTATAATATAGTTTGGAATTTTTTGGACGATTCATACTTGTTCGAGCTACACACTGAAGTATAAGAATTCTGGAAATCTATTATTTGATGTTATCCGTAAGTTAACAACATTACTTTCCATTAACCTTACACCGAAAGGCCAAAAAACACTTTAAAGTAATCCTTCCTACTAATATTATAAATGCGAAAGTTTCTGTGTATGTGTGTATGTTTGTTACTTCTTCACGCTCAAACGGCTTCACCAATTCGATGTAATTTGTTATGGAGATATATTAAACCCAGGATTAACACATAGGCTACTTTTATCTCGGAAAAAGTATAGTTCCCGTGGTATAATTAAGACGATGACAACACCTGATGAGAATTACGATTTCAGAACTTTAGCCACGCCCACAAAATCTCCGATACGCAACGCCACAATGAAGTAGCGCTCAAACGCCGAACTACGAGTTCAACGACTTGTTGAACACAAGGTATTCTGTGGCGGTTTGCACTCGACTCCAAAGATGCGCATTGGAATATTGTTCAATGATTTTTTATTCTTTTATGTTGTGTTGATAGAATTAATAAAAGTTGGAATCAGTTTGAAGTTATAATCTCACTAGTATTATAAATGTGACAGTTTCTATGGATGGATGTTTGTTACTCAATCACGCAAAAACTACTAAACTGATTTGGATGAAATTTGGAACCCAGATAGTTTATACCCTGGATTACATAGACTTATTTTTTGGTGGTTAGGCTTATTTAGGTATGCTTAGTTTGAAAAAGTGTCACCAAGCACATAGTGTTTTTAGGAAGCAGTCCTTGAGAGCCAGTAAGCATTCTAGGTTTAGGGTGATAACATCTTCGATCACATCATCACTGACCATCAAGTGAGATGCTGGTCAAACGCAAGATCTATACATATAAAAAACGGTTTTGAATGAAATTCGGTATGTAGATACTTCAGGCCCGGGAATTACACAAAGTTTCAAGTCACGAGTGAACAGGTATCTTCTAGGCAGGCGTGAATCATCGTAGACCGCATCATCATTTAACATCAGGTGAGATAGTGGTCAAACGCCTGTCTTTTCTGAATATTAAAAAAAATAAATTAAAAAAGGCTACTTTTCTTTATCATCATAATCATCACCACGCGGGGAAACCGCGGGGCGCAGATTTTCTATATATAAAAGTAAGACAAACGAATCATACAATAATGAAATAAATAAAATTATTATGAATAAAAAAATACTTACGCAAAATGACTAAGGGTTATCGAAAAGGATCTATCCGAAAGGAGATAAGTTTCGTAATGGAACAATTAAAAATATAATTAAAACCAACAGGGTTTTCGCGCAAGGGTACACTAATCTAAAAAAAAGAAATATTTGAGAGGAAAATGATATAATTATACAGTAAAAATTAAACTCAACAAAGAGCAAAAACGTTACATCTAATTAAAACACGAGTGCATTGCAACTATTTATCACATCATCATCAGCATCACAGATCATATAAAAATATCAACAGCCAAACAAACAAACAAACAAACTTCACATCACATCTCGTAAATTTCACAAAAGCGAGCAGCAGCGGCGCGGCGCGGCGGGGAGCCACAAATCTATTGTGTTCGTGATAGTATCGGTATACACACTTATACATTGCGCCGTTTGGCTAGCTGATTTACTGATCGATTTGTATTTAGCAAGCAATGGTTATTGTTTCTAATAAAAGGAACTATCTGGGTACATCATTACATTTTTGATACCACGATATAATGTTTTACTGTTTTTTATAGAAAATAACAACGATGTTTGTACTAAAGTATGAAGTTATATGCCATCGTTTACGAAATTTATATTACAGCTGGTATTTTTACAAAAATCCACTAAACAACGCGGGGTTTTCTAAAAATCTGGAGAATTGAAGCCGTCGATGCTGATGTGTTTACACGCGACACGACCCCTTACCATATCTCCCTTGTTTGTTAGATCTGTGATCAGCATCATCTCAGCTGTAAATTATCCACCGCTGGATAGAGCCTCCCCGTGTTCTTTTTTCGCAGTTCTTGGTTCGATAAGGCGTGCCGTGGCGTGACAATAAACTAGGGTTGCACTCACTACGCCAGTATAGTAACACAGTTTGATAGAACTTTGTGTAAGCTGCAAGAATATATCGCTCTCTTAGTTATATAGTGGCCCAAATCGAAATTCAGTGATTTTCACTATTTCGATAAATGGGCTCAACATCAGTAGTTCTGCCAACATGCGTTTCACAAAAAGAGAATAAGGATCAAATTACTTAGATAAAAGTTATGCCCCTTTCATAGTGCCCTCTTCCACACACGTTCCTTCCCGCTAAAAAGTCCAAATAAGACTTATGCCTTTTTATCATGAAATATCAGTTATATTATGTAACTGCTAAGTGCTATAAATGACAAATTATGGAAAGACCTGTTTTTCACCTAAATGTGTGTATATATAACGTGTTTTATTTTAGGATTAAATCTGTAAATACAATATGTAAAAATCTTTATACTTATATATCTTTATGCTATATATAATTATTACATAACGGTAATTTCATACTTAAACCATTTTTTATTACAAAAACTGTCTATTGTTTCTCTTTACTTGTATTCTGTGTTACGGATTTGTTAGATCGAGGTATCTCGAACAAGTAGGTTGATCTAAAGTCGCCTGAGTCTTGGATGTTTGTTGATTAATCACTAAATCTCTTATCGGAAGGTTTCGTGTAAACCTAGGATCGACTATTTCGGGCAATAAGTGTTCCATATAAAATGTTTGCAGTTTCGATTCCATTTTTTCTTTCCAGAATACGTCGTCTTTTAGTATTATTTCTGTTTTGAGTTTGTTTTTCTCTCCAGCCCACACAGCAAATAAACATTTGCTACGACCCGTAACATGTAGTTGCCCTTGCACCTGGTAGTACCAGTTATGGTGTGTGTTTATTTTCATGGATCCATCTTTATTTTTTATCCAAAAATTGACCTTTTTTTTCTCTATAGCTTCTTCTAACCCCAATCTGTAGGCAGTAATTGGGCATTTAATTTCTACTATAGTGTCTTTGCCACTGACACCGTCTGGTGTCGCCCCAAGAAAAGGAAATTGAGCATCTATAAATAGACCGCAGGGTTTAATGTTAATTCCCTCCTGTACAGTCAGTTGTAGCAGAGCTTTTTTCTCATTTTGCTGACCGTGCTTGATGGAGGAAACGTGATCAATATTCTTTTTATATAATATTTCTTTCACCAGTTTTGCGGTTCCAGTAGTACTTTTCTTTTTTATTACTTGTCCAAAATTTGAGGCTGTTAAAATTGACCTTCGAAGTTCTATCCATTCACTGCTATCTCTTTGAAGAATTGTTTTTTGTTCAATTGTGTTTCTCTCTTCTACAGTTCTATTCAAAGAAGACACGAAATTTGCTTTCATTCTTTGTAATAGATCTTCTGACACATCTGGTTTCGTGCATTGGTCTCCATAATTTTCGTCGGCTTTGCTGAAGATGATTCGTCGTTTTTTCTTGGCGTATTTTTTGTTTAGTTTTGTTTTTTTTAGTCTTCTCTCTTCTAACATTTTCAGCTTTCCTTGTGGACTTTTTGTTGTTATATTTTTGTATAGCCGTGATAACGATTTGCTGGTGTTAAAAGCCGCAGCTGCAGCAGTACATCGCGTACCGTAAGATTGTTTCAAAGAATAGTTAATCCTTTTTCCTCCAACATGTTTTGCAACTATACTGTGAAATCGTTCCACGATGTTGCTATCGACATCATGGATAAGACTTCGAGCGTGCCCAGCAATGTTCTGCATCAAAATGCAAATTCTCTGCCACAATGAACTAGAAAAAAAATCGGTATCAGCGTTTTCCATTTCACCTCGTTTATCACAAAAGTATGCCTTACATTGTGTGTGGTTACCAAAGACATGATGATGGACTAGCAGAATGTCGTCGAATAAGATTTGTATATCTGGGCATTCAGCATTTTTGTTTTTGTTTATTGCTTTTTTTATCGAAGACCTTAGACACATAATGTTTTTGTTAGTTAATTGTTTTCTTTGGCTAATAAGATATTTTGTGTCAGTTTGTAACTGCTTTAATTTGGTGCAAAAGTTTCGAAGCAAATGATTCCGGCATTCAATTTTTTCAACACTGATGCCTTCGTTTTGATATGGTCGCGCTTGTAAAATTTTATTATAGGTATTTGAGTCCCCATCCGAAATTAGACGCCCATAAATCAAATTGTGAATTTCCACTGACTTCTTAAATCCTTCAACAATGATTTCACTCTCCATGCCTGTTGATGGGCCTGTATAGTTTTCAAAACATTTATGGTCTTTAACGGGTTCATTTTTTTTACTTGATCGATCGCAGTTATAACAGTACTTGTTTTTAACACCATAGTACAACACTTCGCCAGTTTCTTTACCAATAATTGTTCCAGCTCCCGACAGAGCTGAATATTTTGTTTTGTACGATCTCTTAGAATAACATCCATCTACAACGACATCAATAATTGGGATTCCACTTTTGCTGACGCGACCTTTGGCTGTAGCTATACGCCGTTCTTTTTCTGCAGCTGAGTACATTGAGGTCTGGACAACTTGTTCCCAATTATTTGACAAGTTTTGGTGAATGCTTTGGTATTTTTTGTCGGATATGATAGGTAAGTTCAAAGCAGTTGTAAATTCTTCTAAGTTTGACTGCCCGCCGCCAATTGAAATCATACCTGCTACAGCACACTCATTGACAGGCAAGTAGTTTTCTTCGGTTGAGTCACTCTCAATGTAAAATTTAAGATTACACATTTTGCATAAAAAAGTGAATTTGGATGACAATCCGTTAATTTTTTCGCCTACTAAATCTACATGACTTAGATTACAATTAAGTGGTCCGTGGTTCGACATATTTTTCAGCTTTTTATAAAAGTGTGAGATACTTATAATTCTTCGTCCGATGTGAAGTTCCTGTTGTTTTTCTTCTTGAAAAGAAATCGTAGAAATCTGTAATTAAATAATATCTTACTAAAATTAAGACATTCCACAACTTTAGTAGGTGTATTTAGGTTACTTCATTTAATCATATAAAGAAGAGTTTGACGATGTATGTATACCTCAAGTTCGGGAAGGTCACCAGGGACTTCAACTGATAAATTATCTTTTTCATCCGATCGTTCAGGTGTGGTCATCTGCCCTTGTTGTAACCTATAATCATTTATAAAGTTCAATTAAATAAATAAACAATATAAAATAATTTATTTTACTGTGTAAGCAAGCATTATTTTTTATGACAACCCAATAACTGAATTATTTGTAGTCTTATAAAGGTATACCTATAAGAAATATTGTTTCTCAAAAATTAATAACTGTGAAAGGGTGTAACTTGTAATATATTTTTTTAGTACTTTATGCACATTTTTCAATAATATAGTTCCCATTACCCGAGATGATTTATGTAAAAAATATGTTTATAAATATAGAAGTTCATATAACATTATTATGATGACTTTAGTTAGAGAATCGGTTTTTTCAAATCTTTAATCGCATTTTCCCAACATTTGAAATTTTTGAGTTAGGCCTTTATTTTATTAGGAGTGCGATACTTTCCAAAGCGGTCAAAATCACTGCACAGAGGTATAACTGCTAATTTGAATGTGGTAGGTAGTACTTACTCAGTCACATTTTCATGATGTGGTATGGCATTGCTAAGTGGCATTTCTTCCAGCGGTACATTTTCCAATCTGTAAAAAAAAAGAAATAAAGAAAGGATTTTTTTTTAAAACCAAGTTAGAAGGAAAGGGCTATGCTTGGAGTTTCTCTACGCGATCGAATCAGATATGTGGAGAGAACGTAGAAGAACAAAAGTCACCGACATAGCCCAGCGGATTAGCAAATTGAAGTGGCAGTGGGTAGGGCACATAGCTCGAAGAACCGATGGCCGTTGGAGTCGAAAGGTTCTCGAGTGGAGACCACGGACTGGCAAGCGCAGCATAGGACGGCCACCGACGGTGGACAGACGACCTGACAAGATGCAGGCAAGGGCTGGATGCGGGCCGCTTCCAACCGATCCATGTGGAAATCAATGGGGGAGGCCTATGTCCAGCAGTGGACGTCCTATGGCTGAGATGATATTTGTTCATAGTAAGTAGGTACCACCACCATCGTGGAATTCATGTTTTTGTGACAAAAGGAAAGAGGCCATCATTTATAGGAATAAAAATGATCAGTTACTCACAGTTATATTATGTGTAAACTTACGTGTGAAAAGAAACGTTTAGTGCCTCGTCATTATCACATTCCAAGCTGTTGGTAGATTTTCTCCTTTTACTATAAAGAAAAAATAATAGTGAACATAAGCTCGATAATAAAAGTAGGTAAATAAAGACGGTCGACGGTAAATAAAGTAGGTATTTGTAGGTACTTCTGAATTTATAGTACATTGTTTATTTTGGTCTACTAGCACATTCGCCAGATCTGTCATATATATCAGGTATTGCTAATAATTCTATATTCTTATATATAAACTCTTATTTACCTGAGAACAAAGTCTGAAGTTTCATTTCCCTCCAAACAGCTAGCCAATCGTTTTCTTGTGCTAAAAAAATAATATTACATAAAATTTTCAAGTAATACATACTAAAGGGGTTACATATATGTTTTTAAAATATAAAAAAAAATTGTAAACTACAAAAAGTTTTTTAAATAATAAAAAATATAGAAGCCCTAGCACACTGAGATTTGAACCAAGGTAGTCCTAATCGGAAGAAAAAGCAATCGTCAAAGCCCGCACAACCCACTGAGCCAAATGAACTATGACAACAACGGACAGAAATTTGTACACATTTTGTTTTATTCCTATTATATACCTACTTACATTTATAAGATTCATTTTTTGAAGTGCACAGAAATATCATGTCACATATCTGGATGTGTACTTCAAATATATACAGTAAAGAATATGTGTTTTTTATCACACTCAGAAGGCACTAGGAATCCCTGTATCGCGGGAGGCAAGGACACACACAATCACAGCACACAAACATCCAAGACAAGGGACAAACATCGCACAAATGTTTGCTCCTGCCGGGATTCGAACCTAGGGTCCCGGAGACACAGTAGTCATATCACTGACACTAACCACTGCGCCACGGCGCGGCGGCCGTCGTGTTATCTATGTATCATTATCATCATCTCAACCATAGGACGTCCACAGATGGACATAAGCCTCCCCTATTGATTTATATAAAGACCGATTGGAAGTGGCCCGCATGCAGCCCTTGACTGCGATCTTAGTCAGGTTGTCTGTCAGGTCGGTGGCCGTTCTATGCTGCGCTTGCCAGTCCGTGATCTTCATTCGAGAACCTTTCGATCCCAACAGCCATCGGTCGCCATCGACCTATGTGCCCTGCCCACTGCCACTTCAAATTGCTAACACACTGGACTATGTCGGTGACTTTTGTTTTTCTAGGTATCTCCTCAGTTCTGATTCGATCGCGTAGAGAAACCCTGAGTATTGTATCATTATAAAGAAAGGGAAAAGGAATATACAACAATACAAGTTTCGAGTCAAAGCTGTAATAAATAAATATGATTGGGTTGGTAGGTACTTACCCTATTATTTCCAACATGTGTTTTTGCCTTTTTTTATAACACGTCTTCGAAGGGTTTCTTTTATTTCTTTTATTACCCATTGTGTTATAATATTTTACCTAAATTACCTTATCTGTATATACACTTGTCTATAATAAATATTTACAAGACTATAGCGGAATCTAATAATAACTGACAAACTTCTAAAATTGCATATGAAGTGAAGCAAAGATCGAGTTTCGATTTATTGTTGCATGCGCGGAACAGGTGCGGAAAAAAGTGACACACGTCCGTCTAGCACCACGCCTCAGCGGTCACTGTCGGACTGCTTAGAAGTGAGTGAGACGCAACCATTTACTAAGCCTCAACAATAATGACGCTCGATTTAGCTTGGATTATGCAATGAAAATAATTAATTTAAAAATAACTGAGTCACTTATTAAATTAAAAACATTTGTAGCTCTTTTTAAAGCAAACTACACGTACTTATATTTGATTTACGCAACATACGTTCATATTAATAAACAATGAAATCCAGGTTTGAAATTCTTATTTAGAGGTGATTTCAATATTTTTTTCTATCGAAGAAATTTGAAAACTTGAATGATCTAATATATTGAGGCACTAAAAAACATAATCAAGTTTAATGTCAAATTTTTTGGTTGCTGTAAACTGTATAGATAGGGCTGTGATTCCATTCAAATGAAGCCCATTTGGCTGTATTCAGCCCGTTAAGGTAACGGGAAAACCGTAATCCACGCGGGTCCAACCGCGGGGCGCTACTAGTATTTTGTATATGAGTAATGAATGTTACCATCACTAGTTCTGCCATAGCCGGCAGCTTGCGCGGATGTTCCGGCAAAGTTATTGTTGGCGAGAGAGCCTGATGGTAGGAGGACGCGCTGGATCACATCTGTAATGATATACATAATAGTTAACTACCGACAATGATATTATATGTTTATATGAGGTAGATGTCGCACAAGTGCGCGGAAACTGAGGTGGCAAAATTAAGACAATTGTAGTCATTTTCATTACGACGCGTATTTCAAGCGCAAGTCTGAACATATAGCTATCCTTTTCTATATTATTTGTACCGTATTATCTGTCGCAGTAAGCATGTTTATGTCGTAAAGGAACTAAGGAAAAAGGAAAAAATGTCGTAAAAGGAAAATCTGAGCACCGCGCAGTATGAATATACGTTACGTCATCTTTAGTAAAACATCATTGAATACCGAGCCTTTCCCATACAGGGGCGTGCAACTAATCTGACGGACGTTGGTTCGATCCTCACCAACGGTTTTAGCCTTCGGTGAAGGCAGCCCCGTTATTACAATCACACAGCATTGTGATAGCTTAAACTTTTCAGAACCAGTACCCTAAAATAACGTTACTATTGGGATATTAGCCATGTATGTATATTTATTTTTTTCGTTTCTCGATATTTTGGTACAGATATATGCGCCATATTCACGAGTGAACTGATTTTTTTGCGGGTACGTGTTCTTAAGAATAGAGAAATAAAAAACAAAAATGACCAAAAAATTTGGTACAGATATATGCGCCATATTCACGAGTGAACTGATTTTTTTGCGGGTACGTTCTTAAGAATAGAGAAATAAAAAACATAAATGACCAAAAATAAATTTTTTGGTCATTTTTGTCTCAAAAATAATAACTTGTTGAAGTCGGTACTGTAATAGTTCACAAAATTAACTATCATCACAATATTGTGTTCATGGTACCACTTCGACAAGATATTTCATATTTTTGAGTGTTGAAGTCCGGGTCCATTTTTTTGTATAAATTTTTTTTCACCCTTCTCAGTGACCTTTGCTACTCACGGGATAAATTTATCATCGTGTGTTGTTCTCCGATGTCTTCAACCGCAACTATAATATCGTCGAGGTATGCGTAGCACTTTTCAGTTATTGTAGTGTAGCTCAAAAACCGCTTGTCCGATTTAGATTAAATTTAAATGGGACTACCACGAAAGTATACTCTATCAAACAAAAAAAGAATCATCAAAATCGGTTCATATACGACGCATTTATCCGCGAACACACATAAAAAACATATATACGGTCGAATTTAGTAACCTCCTTTTTTGTAGTCGGTTAAAAATAGAGAGGAGCGGCTTCAACTATCAAGAACCTATAATCAATCGATTCATCTATGTAAAAACAGAAAAATAAAAATAAAAATACGCGTACTGATACGTAGTTGTGTGTTGAAGTTAAGATCGAATTTTGAGTGATTTTTGTGATAATGATATTGGGAACACCATTAAACGCAACAAGCGTAAAAGAAAGAGGGTAGAAACATTTTTCTGCTCTTAAAAAACCTACCCGAAAAAATTTCGGTTTACAAATGGCGCATGTGTGCCGAAAAATTGAGAAACAAAATTACAGTATGTTCGGACAGCAGTCCTTGAGAGCCGGTAAACATCCGATGTCTAGCGTGTTTACACCGTCGAACGTCGCCATTGACCATCAAGTGAGATAGTGGTCAAACGCATCAACAAATAAATCATTAAAAGTAGTAGAGTGCTACTATAGTTTAGATTGCAAGTTAACAAGGAGAGTGAACAAAGTTTTAAAAGGATTGGCAACGTATCGTAATGCCGCTTATGTTACAGATAGTGGCGACGGTGATCGCTTACCATCAGACGGCCTATCTGATGTTTGCCACCTATTCTGTAGTTGTGGGTTAAAATTCCACAAATAGCCGATTTTTTTATTTCAGAAATATGAACGTAAGTTTCATCTAGCATGTTGATAATGCAATAAACCATAAAAACTCATAATTTATTAAACGTATATAATGTATAAAAAAATTCAACTTGTTCTAGCGAAGAGGCCATCACTCCACTTCGCCAAACGCCATCAAGTGGCGTAAATAACTTTTTTCATTCACTCGCGATTATGTAACATATAGGTAACTTACTAGTATAAGCAACAAAATTGAAGGAGATGACAGCGATATCGTTGCTGAGCGTGTTGGTGTTGTAGCTGCCGTGCATGGCTACGTTGCTGGAGACCACCCTGGTGCCACCGCTGAAGAGGCGTGAGGAGCCGAAGACCAACTCGAACTGGCGAGCGCGGTTTCGGCCGTCCCACCAGCAATGAGCCGCCGTGACCGCGCGTGTGTTGGTCAACATGGAGGAACCGCAGACTGAGGTACCACCGGTCGTCAGGGTGATCACCAGTCCCACCTGTGGAACGCGTTTTTTCGTTTTTGTGAAGGCTTCAAATTATGATCATAAAGTGAAGACTTTATATATGCTTATGAGCAAATAGGTAAATTAGATATATTAAAAAAAACAACCAATTCATGCAAAGAATTTTGAAATAAAAGTGTGAGTGTGTAGTTTCATGAAACTTGTATCCCCTAACTAGTTACTGATAATAGTTTATCAGTAACTCTAGCTAGGGGAAATATTTAAGTGAGAACACTTACGTTACATAAAAAATGCGGACTAAACACCATGATTTCAACACAGAAAATTAGTCAAAATTGACATGGCACTATTTACGTGATATTATGGCTGTACTAAACTAGGTAGACATTTCGGTGGAAGATTTTTTTATATTTTTTTTTTAGGCACATTCATACTGGACTTGTATTCCCTAATGCCGCGACTCATCGCAGGAGGCATAGACAGACAATGACATCATCAAAAACATCTTAGACCCAGGACAAACATCCATGCCCATAACATAAATGTCATAACATAAATCCTGCCAGGATTCGAACTATTGAAATATTACATTACTAACTAAAGAAACAAAATCATCTCTTCTCTATAATGCCCGCTCATACGATCACATCATCACAGCGGAGCAACTATAAGGATGCACTTCCTGCATGGACGCATCTCAGCCTATCAGCTTTTCTGGGACGACGATACACTCTTACATGTCAAGTGTTTCATACACGATTCGTTTAGACGACGACGGGCGCGAGGATACTGCATTTATTGACAAAGTGATGAACTAATGTGGACAGCGACCGCATTATATTATACGCGTGCAATTTTTATTCAAACAATAAAAACTAAAGGCATCTTATAAGCCGTAACTTGAAAATATTGGTTTTTTTTCTATATATTTTATTCCTGAGAGGGGGGTGCAAGTGTAAGGTACCCCCTTTGCACCCTGCTGCTGGCTAGGCAGGCCTAACAAATCTTGTTCTAAAGCTTAATGTGCTTTCCAAAGCACGAGGCATTTACCTGAAAATATCTTTAGTACTCGTAGCGTTGCTTATCCTAGTAGATAGACTAAGATGGCAAAGGTAAGCTCCTCTACTAGTTCATGGTAATGATGATTGTATATCGCAAATAAAATAGCAACGATTACCAGCAAGTAGCTAACCTTAAGATTTTATCATAGCAACACATACCAAGAATGGATAGGCGCCAAGCGCAGCAGGAGAGCCTCCAACTATTCTGGGACCATCTAAGTCCTCAGCTGCCTCCACCTCCTTGATCCTCGCCGCTTCAGGGATGCCCTCGTTCTCATGGTAGTACACCAGAATTGGTTCATCGGCCAGGGTTCCTACTGCCAACGTCACAGCGGCGAGGAATATTACCCACTTCATTGTTGGTACTGTTACTGTTGTTTAGTGCGGTGGTCATGGCTACTCCAGTTATATACGGTCATGGTATCTTATCAAAGGATTACAGAGGAATCTATTTGTTTATTAACGATACCAGTATTGGTAAGGTTAATGATTAAGGGAATCGATTCCGACTACAAAACTTATAGCTAATACATAGGTAGTTATTGATTTGGTATCTGTAAGGTTAGATTCATATCATTAATATAAATCGGAGTCAGATAGACCTACAAATATTTTCCTATAAAATAACCCAGGTACTTAAGCTCTACCATCTGTGGCTCAGGCGCCTGCCACATTTATGTATTAGGTGTCAAACAAGCAGATGGGCTCATCTCCTAAATGTAAGCGGTCGCCATCGTCTATATATATTATGCATATGTATCATTTCATTTTCATTATTATAAACGTTTATCTTTTTGCCTTTAGCAATAATGATAAAGGTTCGGGTTCTTTAGTTTGAAGAAGTAGCCCGAATGACGTGATTTATTTCTCCTGTGAAATTGAAATAGTTTTCGTTGCATTGTTACTCGTATATTCCTAATAGGTGCCTATGATTATCAGGCCTCACGGGTGTTTATATGCAAAAAAGTGGGTAAAATCCTTGTTGCTCGAAAATATGTTTGCCATAATAAATTAACTGCAGAAATCAAATTTTGTTCAGTCATAATTAACCTTCAAGAACTATTCTTATAAGTTGTATTTTTGAACTTTATTACACACTAGTCAGTTAATTATTACTATTTATTCAGTTAGTAATTGTTTGGTAAATTGCTTGTTTAAAATAAGGGATATTGTTTATGTTCTTTATGGAGTTGTTTTACATGGCACGACCGTTTGAAAGGGCGTGAACATATTAAAACCATGAAAGAACTGTCTTATTTATTTTGTTACATCCAACAATTAAATATTTAATTTTCTGGTTCCGTTACTATACATATATTTATATATTTATGTATTTTATATCTCATACCTAGATGATTGATTGCTGTGGTGATTGTCTTACTTTAATAATTATTTTCGTAATACACACAAGCCTTCGATCATCAATAATTAAAAAAGCATACGATAACTGTCAAGCTGAAGAAGGTGAGATATCATAACAGAATATATATTCTGTTATGATATCTCACACAACCTCTTACCCTATGAGACACGTTCCGCCAAGCGTCCTGTATAACTTACCTCAGGTAACCTTAGGTAGGTTATTCAATTCGACCGTATATTTTTTTTATGTGTGTTCGCGGATAACTTCTTGGTTTATGAACCGATTTTGATGGTTATTTTTTGTTTCATAGAGTATACCTCCGAGGTGGTTCCATTTAAATTTCTTTAAAATCGGTCGAGCGGTTTTTGCGTTACACTCCAATAACTGAAAATTGTTACGTCTATCTGGATGACTTCCATATAGAGGGTGAATGACAATTGATCCTGTGAGTAGCATAAGTTGCTTTGAGTGCTGAAATCGGTTCCATTTTTTGGTAATTTGTTTTTACATTTGAAGGTAGCGAGCGCTCTTTGGAGACATCCGATTTAATAAATTCGTTTTATCTAATCTGAACCTATAAACATATGGTGGGTATTTATTAACGATAAGAGTTCAGGGATTATGTATTGTGTTAGTCGTAGATTGTTGGTATTACAGCGATGACCTACATAGATATAAAGAAAATAAATAATTACCGTGACCAATCATTGCAAGGTTTTATTATATAAGGTAGGTACTTACTATCTTGTAATATAGACCTACCAACGTTGTGATAACAGCACATCTATATAGATTTTTATGCCACCTCAATGTTTGGCCTCATAATTATTTACTCTTTACTAAATATTATTTATACAGTCAAGGTATAGTTTACTTCGATATTATAATACCATAAGGCGTTCGGCAAAAAAGTAAAACAACATTCCTCAGTTCCGGCGTAAATTAAAATTGTGGCTGGTCTCCAAAACCTTTTATAATATGAAAGAATTCTTCAATGATTATTCTCGGTGCAACTGTAATTTATGTTATTGCGATTAAGTATTAAATTTTTTTATAAGTAGTAAGTAAGTATGTAAAATTTGTAACATTTATAATATACCATATGTGTATAAAATATAATACTTACAGACCACTATTGAATGCTCAAACTAGGCAGGCTGTTGAAACTATTTTAAATTGTAACATCTTTATTTTAATATCACACAGTTGTTCAATAAATATTTCTGATTTCTGATTTGTCAATTAAACATGCTGCGGAAGCTGTTGGTTTCTTCGAAAGAACAATTAACACATATTTTTATAAATAGTTTTATTATAGTGCTTAGGCAGGCATATGCTTTTTTCGGAAACAAGAAAGTCACAATGATATATATATACATATATTATTGATTATCCCACTTAATAATTATATATATACTCTAACTATAATAAACCTGTATAGTAGTGGTGTGCACTGTGCTTTAAACTTAGGACGATATAAATAACGCCATAATGTCTGTCCGTGTAATCCCGGCAAAGTGTAAAGATAATTGGTAGGTACTGAATGCATTCTCTCTAAAATTGGTCGTAGATGCATTGCAAATGCAAACTTTTCCTCATTTTCGTCAATAATAACGTGGACTTCAAAAAAGAATGCATGGAAGGCTTTTCACAAATACACGTTGGGCATAATATGTGCCTCAAGACCATAAGTATAAAACATAGATTTATTGCGCATAGATTATTGGACTCCTGCCCATGGTTACGTCTAATTCACCGAATGCGCTCTATATAGGGCTATGCTACTGGTGTTCCTTTAGAAATTGAGCAAATATCTTAATATTAAGCTTATACCAATAAAATATAACTAGCCAACATTTAACTAAATACATCGTGTAATCATCAATCATCATCAATTATCAGAGCGTCAGTAAATATTTTACATCAATACCAATCCATTACGTAACTTACAATATCTTTATAAATGGATTTTATTTTCATTTCTACACTTCAAACGAATTGAAATACAATTTTTAGATTAGGTACTATTTATACATATACTCGTACGAGTAAATAGCACCTGTAAAGAGCGGGGCACCAAATATGTATTCTAATCATAACAACAATAAACATTCGTCTGATCGCTTCCGATTCGCTTCCGGTCCGCTTCCGGTCTCCGGACTGACCGTAAATTAACCAAACTCATAAACAATGATTTTAATTACAAAGCCTTCCGTTTAATTGGATATAATTAGTCAATTATCGTTATAACGCTTCACGCCAATTACTTTAGCTATTATTGGTACAAAATTAGCACCTTGTTCCACTGAGATAGTATACGTAGTAATAGAACCTCAGTGCCTTGTTCATATCTTTATTTATAATGTTTTATGAGCAAGAAGCTAAGCATAAAATTGTGTTTAACTTTTTTCGGGCTGATGCCATTATTAGAATGTGTATACATTACTGTAGTAACGTAAGAATAGTTATTCGTATGAATAGTTATTCGTATGAATAACTATTCTGACGATAGTAGAATCTTCTGTAGTACTGAAGTAGTACTACAGTAACATTTGAGCAACCCGGTAGCTGTTTTCAGGTGGCGGCTTACCCAGTGCTAGCAGCAATTGTCCCGTATAATCGCAATGCTGATTCGTTGAGCCGAATATGTGCCAACATTTTGGACACGCATTGCATCAATCGAGTGCTCAGAAGTTTTGGAATACCCTATGAATACAATGGGTTCAATATGTCGAACACAAACGATACAAACCAGTGGATAACTATAGATGCTTGTTCTCGGGTATTGTATGTGTGTATATAGTGGTTGTTTGTGTCCAAGCCCCCCACAACACAGGGAATACTACAGCGTGGGTACCTACTGTTATTAGTGCATCAACGTTCATTACAAGTATGTACTATGTAATTCATGTCAGTCGTTAAGATTATTTATTATTTTGATCAACGTGGTCTGACTCTGAGCCGTGCCATTGTCTTCGTCTAATGACAAAGCATTGTCTTCGACCACATCGTCACTGACCATCAGGTGCGATAGTGATCAAACGCTAGACTATAGAAAAGACTTGCATTATCTTGTTAAGTTTTGTTATGTTATATATGTTAAGCAATAGGGAAACAATTATGCACCGGATCAACAATTAAATTAACCTAACTAATTCATTACCGTTGCGTCGCAGCTCATTTGTAGTTTTGACTTGTAAAAATACCTATTCCAAATTTCTAATGTAACATAATTATGTTTGTGACTTATGTTATGGGTAGCATTGATTTTTGTATAATTTTATGGTATTTCATAACTGAGCTGAATTACTTCACATCAAGTTTTGGATGTTTCGGTGGACAGCCGTGGAGGGACACTTTGCGCAACCATGTCTGCATTAATAGCCCTTCCAACATATAAATGTGTCCAAAAACCATCACAGGGCATCACAACTGTATCGTTTTGTCCAATCTGAACATCTTCAATCAACCATGAAGCTCTTCGTAAGTATTTCTAACATTGTAATCTATCAATAACCGCCTTTATCCAGTAACTATTGATATTTAAAAGTAGAACAACGATTATTTCAAGAGCATTGACATGATTGTAATCTTCATTCAAAGTCATTCATAATACAGTTTATGTATTAAATATTATGCTCTTATGAACTACCACCTAATTATGTTACTAGACGTACCTAAGTTTGCTAGTACTATTACCAATACTGTACACAATAAAAATAAACAACTGCCAATCACGAATCAGCATGAAAAGGAACGTATTAAATTGTAAAGTAATTGAATTCAGTACAAAGTATCAAGTTATCAAAAGCTTTTCTGTTACAAATAACCGATAGTCTATCAAGTGTATGCAATAATTATGTGCGTTCTTCAATTGTTTGTTTGATATCTGAATACTCTCTCGTAAATTATTTCTACTGCAATGTTTCTGTCGTACTGATGCTCGGGTGGAATCGTTTTTTCCTCTTATTCTCATAACGTATCCGCAACTATGTCAAGATATAAAGCCACAATTATTCTTATGTTCGTAGTCAGCCACTGCTCCAGTTACGATGAGTCGAAACTCCTTAACTTTATTGCACAGAATATAACAGACAACTATTATTAAAAACTTATTATTCAGATATTGGGAGAACCCATCTAAACGCATAAATTTCCTAGATGTTTTCGAATAAATTTTATTTTTCAAAATATTATACTACTGCTATATTTATGCACCAATATTATCACATTAGTTATACAGTATTTTATCGTAATCGGTTCAGTACCTTCATATCAAAAAAATATAAGTAATATGGGAGATAGTTTTTATTATTTTATTTATGTATGATTTAAAACTCAAATTAGTATTTGCACCACAGGCTAGACATCGTCTCTATCGTGACGTAGCGAACTAATATATCTTTGTGAATATATTAAAAACTTACAAAATCTTATATACATTTGTAGGAAAAAAGTAAAATAAACCTATTTCAAATGGTACGTACAAAAAAAGTTTATTTTAATGATTTATAGAAAATATAATTGCAATCGGAGAATCATCTGGTGTTATTAACTACAATTAATTATTATTCAATCAATATTAATTTGATTTAGAATCGAATTAAGTAGATTAGTAACGAATATTATTAGGGTCAGTGAGTCGATTGAGAGGAAGCGTGACGTAAACTTGGGCACTTTGAATTCTCACTTAAATTGTAATTCCGACCTTTGGGTTGAATGGAATGTACCATTGGCTTAATTTAATTACATTATGTTTATTTTACAATTGTAATCAAACGCCCGCCTGTATTATTTTAACAAGTCTTTTAGAGTGGAAATGTCGAAGAACATGCTAATTTCGTAAATGTTTGTAGGTTTTAGTTATTTAGTAATAGGAAGAAATAGTAGTAGCAGGTGCGCTGTTTCTATATTTAATAATAACTAAATAAGCATCACAGTGTGTGTTACCAGTGATGACTTACGGATCTGAAACGTGGTCCCTGACTATGGGCCTTCTGAACAGGCTCAGAGTCGCACAACGAACTATGGAGAGGGCTATGCTCGGAGTTTCTCTACGCGATCGAATCAGAAATGTGGAGATCCGTAGAAGAACAAAAGTCACCGACATAGCCCAGCGGATTAGCAAGTTGAAGTGGCAGTGGGCAGGGCACATAGCTCGAAGAACCGATGGCCGTTGGGGTGGAAAGGTTCTCGAGTGGAGACCACGGACTGGCAAGCGCAGCATAGGACGGCCACCGACCAGGTGGACAGACGACCTGACTAAGATCGCAGGCAAGGGCTGGATGCGGGCCGCTTCCAACAGGTCCTTGTGGAAATCAATGGGGGAGGCCTATGTCCAGCAGTGGACGTCCTATGGCTGAGATGATGATGATGAAGCATCATAACTTAATAATACTGATCAATTGACTATTTAACCTACACTACAGTTGCGATTTTTACAACAAACAATGATCCCGAGTTTTGTCGGTTTTAATTAACCATAGAGACCAATATATTTCTTATAATATATATACATAGAGATATATAGATATATATAGATAGATAGAGAAATATACATAGATAAGCTTTTCGAGCATCGATGGCCTCTATGTTGAAAAAATTGGAAGGTCTTATGAATAGTAGTGATATTGTTCCGGTATTTTTGTTGCCAGGTATTCACTGTGCTAGCACTGGCTGTGGTGTCGGCTGCACCAGCGGAAGAGAACAAAGATGCGCCTCGCGACAAGCGCGGCATCTTCGGCGAGCCCGGCGGGCTTCTGACGCCGCACCTGCACCACGACCCCATCCACGGCACGCACCTGCACGCGCCGCTACACCCCGCTCCCATCCTGCACGCGCCGCTCCATCACTCGGCCCTGCACCATGCTCCCATCTTGCACGCACCTCTACATCACGCTGCCCTTCACCACGCACCGATCCTGCACGCGTCTCTACTCCACCACGACCTGCACCACGCCCCTCATTTCCACCACGACTTGCACCACGACTTGTTGCATCACGCACCCATCATTTCGTCGCACGTGCACGCGCCCCTTCTGCACCATGACCTGCATCATGACCTGCACCATGACTTGTTGCACCACGACTTCCATCACGCGCCTCTGCTGACTCCGCACCATCACCACATCGCCCCCACCATCATCCACGTCACCAAGACTGTACGTTCCTCTCCATCCAAACATGCCAAACAGGGATGGTGATTACTGAAGACTTCCATTGTGCCAAATTAAAGTTTGTTTTTATTTTCACTCGTTCATGTTTTATTAAGTTATTTTCCTTTACAGAGGTTTTCCAGAACACGGTTCTGTTACGTAATTTATACGATTGTCCTCATTACAGAAACATCTGTTCAAGCATCCTAAATTAAATGATCTACGTCCAGTAATCGATTAGGTCATTGACAGATGATCAGACATTAACCTTGAAGCTAAAGGTTTTCGTTATGCAACTTGATTTATTCGGAGCTGGATTTGATAGCCTCGTTCGGAATTTACATAAAATATAAGATGATTCGAGGAGGTTGCGCAAGGACCTTGTCGCTGACATGTTTAGTGCGGACTGACCTGGGTGCGGACTGTGGACTACGGCTGTTCTCAATCTAACTACAATATATCATATAGCTACCCGCATACCTTATGTGAGCCTAAGCATTCTTGCATAGCATTTTCTCTAAAATATCAGTCAATATAAAAGCAAATCTTGTAGAAAATATAAATCACTTTACGATACTTTCCACGTAACTGTCTTGATCTATCTCTCAGATACTTGAACTCTATGGTTTGTAAGTCACAAGTCACAGCAGGCATTTTTTGGAGTAGTTGACATATTTATTTAGGAAATCAAGCATTTACCGCGGCTGAAATTTTTTTTTTTTTTTTTTAATTTTTTAATATAATAATAAAATCTTGAACGTATTAGTAAATGCCATACTACATAGCTGTATGTCGAATGAAACCTTTAGGAATAACTTTAAATAAGCAGCAAATATACGACATGCTCGTTAAATTTAATGTTGAAAACTACCTCTTACACCGATTTCTACATAATGTATATTAAAATACAGCAGACCTAATAATTAGCCTTATTTTCCGGAAATCATTGATTAAATGCTTTGCTCTCAATTTAAAATAAAATATTATTAAGAAGCCATGTGAAAGTTTTCAGTTTAAATAAGATATTAATCATAGTAAATGATGATTTAAATTTAAAAATGTAAACTAAATTCATAATATTTGCTATCTATTTAGTTATGAGTAATATTTAGACTTCAGGGTGTGCCGTTAAATTAAGATTTTTATGACAGAGAGCTCAGAAATTATTTATTTATTGAGCAGTAATAAATATTTTATTACCTGTTTCATAAAGTTGAGCGGCACCTTAGAAACCTCTCCTAGGAAAACAAATCCTCGCAGATTGCATTAAGCAGTAATACATACATAACCAAGTAGGTATATAAACATTTTCTAAATACAATAATTTTACACGTTTACTCGAAGACTCGAACTGCTATGCTATTATACAGATAATGTAATTCTCTACTAACTATTTACCAAAAAAGTAAGCAGCATATAAAACCTTATCTATAAAAAAACTCTTTAGAGCTATCAATAATCTATCGATGAAACGTTACATAAATGTATAGGACTTACTCTCAATGTAATAATAATATACTTATTCAACCACATATATTCAACGCATTTACGTACAATCTAAACAAACAAGCATAGCGTTATGAATAATAAAAAAAAGATTAAGTAGATTGAATTTGTATTTATTGAGGACACATTATAAATGTTGTTTCACAACCGGTGTGACATCTTCCACCATAAGCATTAGGACCCTCTATAATATGACTAAACATTTGCCTATATGCTACATCTTCAGGATATGCCCTTAACTGCGATATAAAGGTTAGTTTTAAGACCGCTGATGGAACTTCGACTGGCCGGTTGGCGCAGTTGGTAGCACTCTGCCTTCTGAGCCGCTGGTCCCGGGTTCGATTCCCGGACAGGTCAAACCTTTGTGTGTATGAACATGTCTGTTTGACCTGTGTCTGGGTGTGTATATGTATATAAGTATATATCAGTCATCAGGTTACCATAGTACAGGCTCTGCCTAGTTTGAGACCCGAAGACCTAGAGTAAAAAAAAAAAAAAAAAAACTAAGTGAGATTTGGCACCAATGTAATTTATTCAACAATATACGTATTCAATAGAGTGTTGGAAATTAACTAGGGCTTTGACGTATTCATTACACTTGCTAAGTAGCTTTTAAGTTAAAACTCTCAGACCGCAGCAAAATAATAAAAGTACGTCAGTGACGTGTGTCGATCGACATTTAAGTGAAGTGATATTCCAATATTCTATCCGGATTAAATTAACAACGACGAAATATGTATGTGTACGAGCATATTCTGCATTAGTATATTACTACGTATATAGTACATATGTAGGTAAACAGGAAAACGTCATATTGCCTTATTTGGTGCACCCAATCTGGACCTTGACATTTCGATAATGATAATTTCCCTATTCATAACGTAGGTTTTAATGTCACTAATAAACGTAGAATCTTTTTAATTACAGCTTGCATTTTCTTAATCTTTCATCGCCATCATCAACTCAGGCATGAAGACTTCACTGCTGTACTTATAACTCACATTTTAATTTGCCCATTCATATTCAACAGTTAGTACTAGACTTTCCTCTCAGTCATTTATGTCACTGAAATTAAATAATTACGATTATTTGGTCAAAAATTAAGTACTTTTATATAATCGTTAAATGTACTTAGGATGATATCCTGGCGGTGGGAGCATCGGCTGTTAACCTCACGGACGCTTTTGTTCTTTTGTTCTTAAATTAATACACCAAACATGTTTTATTGGTATATTTTGTGTAAGTTTGAGATAAGTGTGTGTAGATGTGTCTGTGAGTTGTCTGACATTGCAGAGTTCACCGTGGTAACAATTTATTCAATTGTGTACATCAATATCTTAGTTCTAGTAAGGGTTTATAGATAGTTTGTGATTATTTTATTCTTCTGGAAACGCATACTATTTACAATTGTACCGCGTTTGCTAAATACAATGCTAGGTACCACTCTCAAGTTTTAAAACCTGTCACCAAACACTGAGTTTACTACGTAAATAATAATAACGTATTAATAACTCAGAGTCACCAAATAAGTAAATATTCTTCATCGAAATGCCCGACGGAGATGCCCGATGATCTATCGACACACCCATAAACAGGCATAGTCAACAGGCTAAACAGGTTTTTTATATTACTATCTACTGTTTTGATGCCGTAGTCCTCCTCATTTGATAATGATAATAATATTTTGAAGAAATTTACTTATTATTAAGTAAGCGTTATATTAAAATTATGTACGAATTTTATAGCTACGTCGGCAGCCACTGGTCCCCATACCGTTCCACTACTTGCTATATTATGATATAATATATTACTATTATTACTCTTGAGTAGATAACCGTGAAGGTACATGTACCTGTTCAGCTGCCATAATGTGGTGGTCAGAATTTTTTTCATTACTATTTCCAAAATATATTTTCGATATTAAATTGGTTTATGCGGTGTCGATTTGTATTGAATTTCATAACCACCAAATAAGAATTTATTTTTATTTTATATTTATTTGATACTTCTCGGTGACTATCCTACGCTTGCCAGCCCGCAGTCTCCATTCGAGAACCTTTCGAACCCAACGGCCATCAGTTCTTCGAGCTATGTGCCCTGCCCACTGCCACTTCAAGTTGCTAATCCACTGGGCTATGTTGGTGACTTTCGTTCTACGAATCTTCTTATTTCTGATTCGATTGCGTAAAGAAATCCCGAGCATAGCGATAGCATCTCTATAGCTCGTTGAGCTACTTTGAGCGTGCTCACAAGGCAAATAATCAAATATATATTTCAGTACCTATATTAATATAATTGAATCCTTTCATAATTATCTCAAGTGTTGACAGTTATTAATGAGTGTCTAGAACGCAGGTGCGCATGCGCTGGTTGTGAACTATTAAATACTTTTATTAGCCACACTGCAACTAACTGGGTATGTGAGAAGTTGCGGTGTGGTGCCACTTGGCAGTGCTTCTTAGCTTCATTAGGCTATAATTACCGAGCACGTGATTAACGTTTCCAATGACATTAACAAAAGATTTTTAAAGAAACAAGCTTCTAAACAAAAATTCTTTATATATCAAAAAAGGTTCAAGGACACTTCTAATGATATTTTCGATAAGGGCAAATTCGTCGATGATAATTAAGATTTTTACAAAAAATTAAAGATGTACCCCTAAAAAACAAATATCTTAATCAATTCAATATTTATTTGATCGGATAGCCCGGGTCCTGTACTAGGAATGACTGTGTTTCAGGGTTGCAAGTTCTTCCCAGTCTTATATTTAACCTAAATAGTTAGACAAAACGATGTGTTAATCAATTCTAAGAGTGTTGTTTTCTTCGTGTTCTAATAATTCTAAATGCTAATGCTCTGTCTCATTCGATTCTAATAATATCCTGTGTTTGTGTGTACACTAGCTATCACTTAAAAAGTAAAGCTATAGATAACTCAAATGCTCTAACCCGCTACCAGTTGGCAGCGTGCCCAGAATGCTAACAGCAATGCCTCTTTGAATTGCTATACTGATCCATTGAGCCAAATATGCTCCATCATTTTGGTCACGCGTCGCATTGGTCGAACGCTCCTATAAGTTTTGGAAAATCCGTTGAGCTCTCGGTCCCCACGGACGAAATGTCTCGACCCCAAACGGTTCAAATATGTAACCACTACCTAGGTTAGCATATTTTCGCCGCTTCAATTGCTCCGCCAAATAAGCCGCGGCGCCAGCCTTTTGTAAATTCAATATTGGATTTTAATTATTATACATTTTATATTAACACCACAAACAAATTTTCAGTACATATCTGAATAAGCGAGTTTTTGTAGCCAAGACTGGACAGCGTGTTTGCACTGTCTTTTTTCTAGTGGGTATATATCAATATACAATTTGCTTATATGATTGTATAAGCGGGGGCCCAAAACGTTGAAATGTCGTCCAGCAAGTTGTGTTCTGTGAGAAACTATGCTGCAAATATTATGTTTACGACATTTAAACTTAATACCTAAAACATAATATTTAAAACAAACGCTTTTTAACCTTTATTTACCAACTAAATATATATTAGACTTTATGCTTATACATTAGATATTATTTCTTTAATGTTAATTCATTATTTTGATTTTTTCATTTAAAAAAACAATTAAAACTATAAAAAAACGGAAATATAACCCATTACATTGTATTTTGTCAAAGCTTTCCTGTACACACATAATTATACAGACACATGCGTAACGTATGGCACCCTTGTTTTTGCTCCCGGGAAGACTATGGCTCATGGTGCATTCATCTCATAGATAAATGAGGCGTCTTCTAGTAATTTACCAAGATCAGTACTCAAGATATCTCTTGAGCTACAATTTACATGTTCTATGGGCCACATGTAGGTTGTAGCTCTAGAGATACGGATACAGGAATTTGAAAGTTAGAACAAGCAGTTTCTACATTAATAAATAGAGTTGCAGCTATTCCTGACGAAGCAAACTTTCCTGGATGTCTTGTCTTAGCAAGTAACGCAGTAGTAACAGTAGTCACAATTTCTTCGGTTTTGGTCTGAAAACCAGCTCTGCTGAATCAGAGTTGTTGTACTGCTGTTTACCGATGTGGAGCGGAATCATGCTGAGACAGGACGTTTTGATATAAAAATGTAATATGTTCTTTCTTTACATTCGTACGCATAATTTAGGACACATCGCATGTATACTATTATTATAGGAAGAATTTAATGTACGTAGATTTAAGTGTCGCACAAATGTATTTCATTTTATTTCAAGGTGTCAAATTTCCAAGAAACGTCAGTTTGTGCCTTATGACGCATCAAAATAATAGTTATTTTTGACGTGATAACGTTTTATAAATTGATGAATGCCAAAATGAAAAATAGTAACGTTCCGTGTAGCGTTCCGTGTAGCGTTCCGTTTCCGTTTCCGTCAAAAGTCAAAAGTCAAAAGTCAAAAGTCAAGTCAAAAGTCAAAAGTCAAAAGTCAGAAGTCAGAAGTCAGAAGTCAGAAGTCAGAAGTCGAAGTCGAAGTCATAAATGATTATGACGTTATCACGTAAAGCTATCGTCTGTGAACCGACTTTACAGACAACCAATTTTTTTTACATGCGGGTAAGGTTGATTTTTAGCTTGAGTGCTTAGATTAATAACACGAAACGCTAACTATACCCATAAACAAGGCGCGCGCCGGGAAGGATTCTTTCACAGGCTTCTTTTAGGTGCACTTCCCTTCTGATTGGTCAGCGAGTTGACATTAGCTTAGTCAGGTGCGTCCCCGAATTTGAAAAACTTTTTCTCATTTCTGTTAAAAAAGAATTTTCCTGCCAGAAATCGAGGAGTAGGTTGACTTGACAACTAGTATAGTGAAATAGATATTTGTTTTACTTGTGAGTAAAATTAATTTTTGGCGTGAGTACTTGAATTGAAACCTGAGCAAGCGAAGGGTTCTAGGATTAGAAAACAGGACTAAAAAATTGATGTTTGATGTGATGTCATTGTGTGTGTCCAGTCCATGCCTTCCGCGACACAGGTGATCCTAGTGAGGGGGTATGAGTGCTAAAAATCTTGTTCTTCCTTTCCTTTCTACTATCTCCTTTCCATTTTATTATTAGTGTACATGTTAGTAGATATATTGGTACGAGGATGGTTGGCGTATGTCTAGCAGTGGAGGAAGGATGCACCGAAACTAAAATGATAACGACCAATGTTTTGAATTCGAAAATTTACCTATGAGACAAATTATATAATACCATAATTATATCAAATATTTTGTTCAAGGTTGTAGCAAGGTTAAAAATAACTGATTTCCTGACTAATCAATTAAGCGCTAATACCCTAATTTAAAGTTTTGATCTATTCATTAAGGTAAGTGTAATAATTTAATCAGCGGCCCATCGTAATATTTAAATCCGTTTATTCAAAAGTTTTCCTTCCTGATGCGGAGGCGTTGCGACGGATTACGTTATATCGTGTTACATCGGCGGCTCAATGCTGCTCTACTTCTCAAAATAAGAGCAAAGGAAGCAAACGATATGCAAATCGGAGTGCGACATCGAGGATGTACTGCTTACGATTTATTGCGGATTGGGAGAGGCTCGTCCTCGTCCAACCACAGAATAAATTGTTATGTATTTGGAATTAGTCTATTTTCGCAAAATATCAAACAAGTTATTGTATATTTGTCGAGGCTGTGACGTAGTAGCTAGCGATATAAATGGATGGAGACACGTCCACTGATGCACCCCGGGCTGAGCACCATCCGGGCTGAGCACCATCTGTGCTCGCCCCCCCTCCGGTGAAGCTGTAAATGCCGGTAGAGGCAAACAGCATTAGTCCGTTAGAAAAAAAAAAAAAAAAGTCCACTGATGCATACTCAGCTTCGAGAGTCCTGTGAAACAACACTGACAACATGAAATACTTCGTAAGTTATCAACATTATTGCTGCTTAATATTAAATTTGTTTACCTTTGTAATGCCTAACTATATTAATATAATAATATATATATATTAATATAATAATATATATATTAATATAATAATAAATATTGACATAATCATTTACTCATAAGTTAATTATCACTTCGTAATCACTTTCAAATCTCCTTCAATTAAACTCTTCTTGTACCTAACAATTATAAAACGCGAAGGCTTTAATTGATGTGCATTACAACTGAGTACATTAAAATGATGACTCTCCTCATTTTTTTATTTATAATTATTAATAAGTTGTTCATTCTCTTTAATGTAATTAATACTGCAATTCATACGCATACTGGATCGACACACTAAGACTTTTTTTTAAATCCGTTTGCTATGGCCAAAATGTTATTGAGTGATTCTACTTTAACCAATCTTTTTTTCGTGTGCTCGCCCCTCCCAGTGGTCGGAAGCGGAACGCGAGTGGCTTGCTTTTATTTGTTAAAAGTACAATTTTTACACTTGCACCTAGAATTTAGAATAATTCATTGGATTAAATTCATAAAGAGGTCGCGCGTTATCACATAAGATAACCATAATTGTGCGCAGTAAGCTGTCAGATTTTTTAATCTTTTTGGTTCCATACAGTATGTGCATCTAAACTACTATATACTTAAAAATGTTGTACCTACTTAAAAAATAAGTTTAGCCCAAAATTCCCTTCTGGCTGAATTTTTACTTGAACATAACTAAACTTCGATTCATAATTTTCCAGTTTTCTACAATTGTGCACTTTAACGGGAGCTTAAAGATTAACAATTCAACAATTCAATAATTAATTGTATCGAATTATAAAGGGCCGATGCATTTATTAAAGTAAAATATAACTAATTACGATACTACAAAAACATTACGATTTATGATGACATGAGCTCCCATCGATTTTCCAAAACTTATCAGAGCGTTTGATCGATGCGATGCGCGACCAAAATGCTGGCACATATTTGGCTCAACGGATCAGCATTTCAATTCAACGTAGCAATGCTATTATTATTCTGGGCCCGCTGCCAACTGATAGCGGGTTAAAGAATTTGAGTTATCTATAGGCTGACCATAGCTAGTGGATTGCTCAATGTATCTAATTAATGTCAGTTTTGTATCAGTGTCATCCATTCTACTTAATTTTACTGTTGTACCGCTACCACTTTCCTTGATGGATGACTTGTAGAAAATGCTACTTAGCGTTACGTTTCCTACTAAAATGATGGTACAGTATTCTACTAAAATTATAAACGCAAAAGTTTGTATGGATGTTTGTTAATCTGTCACGCTCTAACGGATGGACGGATTTTGATGAAATTTGATGTAGATACATCAGATCCCAGAATAACACTTGAGCTACTTTTCATCGTCATCACCAATCGTCACCACGCGGGTAAAGCCGCAGGGCGCAGTTAGTAATTAATGAATAAGGTTAAATAAAATAACAAATGACATGATGACTTGATTCTTAACTATGTTGCAGGCAAGCTTCATCGTGCTGGCTGTGCTGGTGTGCGCTGCATCCGCTGGTTACCTTCGCGGAGGTTACGGCGGCTACGGCGGATACGGCGGATACAGCGGGTACTCGCCTGTTGTGTACAGCTCTTACCCGTCTTATGGCTACGGCGGATACGGCGGCGGATACGGTGGCGGATACGGCGGATACAGCGGATACGGGGGCTACAGCGGATATAACGGAGGCTGGCGCAGGTCCGGCTGGGGCGGCTGGTAAACACCTTGAATCGCAAGAACTACCCGCCTTCCTCCTAAATAACCAAGTGCCTACTGAATCCCACGAGTGTGTAAAAAGTTTATTGTGCCTATCCGTTATAATGTTTTATCAAAACAAAAGTGTGGATTGAGCAACGTTAATCTTAATGTTGGGAAATGTGAAGTCTAGTTAGCATAGTCAACTATCTCCGAACAACCCTGTGTTGGTTTCACACGGTGCGACGCGGACGCCCGATGACCGTCCACCTCTCGACTAGATCATAAAACGACATGTTTACGACACAGCAATAACTAGCGGTATAACATTACGCGGTCACTTGTTCTTGTACAACCAGTAATGTCACTCATTCATTTTGTTTCGTAAAACAGCACGCAGTCTCGACAATATCGTCTCTGACGACATTCTGCTTAGAATATCGAATTCATTTGGAAAAGGACTGAAATCGATCTTCTCTTGTTTTTTTTTTTATTTATATTTTTTGTGTAATGTATTCTGTGGTACGCCAATAAACGTGATACTTACTCTACAAGCTATATTTTTTTATTGCCTAATAGCAATATTCTACACGAACCTACTGGATAATCCCAGTAGTGTAAGAGTCTAAGAGCTACTTATGGTGTAAGAGCAGATATATATTTTTGACGAATTGAATATTGTAAAATAATGCAGGCTGGGAAATCAACGATTTTGTTATTAAAACTGACGTGGTTTTAAAACATTATGAATGTATTAAACGCGGGAATTACTCACGTAATAAGTCAGAGTATTCCGGCTATAGTTTCAACCACATTCGGTGGTCTTTTTCAAGGAGAATACGGGGCGCTCGGGGACGCGGTCGCTGTTTGCCTAGTACTGACCCTCTGACTTATTACGTAAGTAATTTTCGTGTTTTATACATTTATAATAAAATAAACGATGTTGTTTAAAATAGAGTGCAATTCGAGATTATATCGCACAGATTTATCGACGAAGATAAATAATGCTATAGAGTTGGCTGCAATCTCACTAGATAGTGCATATTTATATTAGCTAAATGTAGCATTTAGATCACGTCTATAAAATCTATAATAACTATCTACACTATCTTTATTCCTAAGACTAATGATGTAGAGAAGATAATTGACTCGAACTGTATAATATTGATTAAATTGGGAGGCATATGTCCAGAGGACGTCTTACGGCTGATGATGATTATTATATAGATGTATTATCCGGCTTTAGGCTTAGAATTGTACCCCCCATGGCCTCCCGTCCGGCACCCCCCCCCCCCCCTTAAATGGGGGAGGCATATGTCCAGCAGTGGACGCCCTATTGCTGAGATGATGACTCACGTTTAAAGTCGACGTTTCGATCTAAGTTTCGGGCATGTCCGATGCTCAGGTGAGTTTACGCTGCAGTAAGTAAGTGCAACGTACAATCTTATTAAATTTTTATTGAGTTTTTTTATTATTTTTTTACATAATTATAAGTTTGTGTTTGACAACTGTCTCACTTGATGTTAAGTGATGACGTTGTCTAGGATTTAGCACGCAAACCTAGAAGGTACCTATTCACTCGCGACTTGAAGACTCCAGGATTGTACATATCGGGAAACACAGACTCGGGCAACGAGTTCCATTCCTTGGCAGTACGCATTAAGAAAGTGGAAGCAAAACGCTTCGTACGTATAGGTGGTATATCTACCATATAGCGATGGCGAATTGCCGTACGTCGAGTCGAAGCGATGTCGTATAGCGCCATCTTTATTTTGTGTAGTAGATGACCCTCATAACAAGAAGACATTTCAATATCACAATCAACGCGCCAAAAATTAACTTTTCATTCTTATTTACTTATTTACAGCATTTAGCAACCAATGTTTTTTTAAATAGGTACTGAATAGATCTGGCGTTTTACCACTACCGCACTTGATGGACAGTGATGATGTGGTCTAAGTCTGTATTATAAGATGATATCACCTAGAATGCTTATTGGCTCTAAAAGACTGCTGCCTGAACACACTATTTGTTTGGTGACAGTTTATCAAACTTGAGGGTGGTAGCTAGCTAGGCGGGTACTCGTAAGTAGCCTTCCACCAATTTTTGTTTGGGAATTTGATAACGGTGTTACCTTCCCCGGAAACTCAAGCCTTTGGTGGGGATCGAACCACCGTCCGTCACTTTGATAGCCGACGCTCCCACCACTTCAAAGTAATAAATAAATAAAAATAAGAATAATTTATTTGCCCAAAAATAAATGTCATTACTTAAATCCGATGACATCGACACCGGGCTCAAAACAGTTTAATGATTAATCACATTTTAAAACTTTTAAATTTACTTTCTTCTGGTGTGAGACACGGTTCAAACGCATTTGTCGTTGCCACGAGATTTTTTATAAAGAAAAAGTATGGGCACAGGTATTTGTTTTGCCCTAATAAATTAGCAAATAGCTCGAATTTTGATCAATCAAAATTAATTTGCATGAACTTACCTTATAAGTGATATTTATTAAAACATTCACATTCGAAAAACATTCGCAGGCAAGGGCTGGATGCGGGCCGCTTCCAACAGGTCCTTGTGGAAATCAATGGGGGAGGCCTATGTCCAGCAGTGGACGTCCTATGGCTGAGATGATGATGATGATTAAAACATTTATTAGGCTTTAAGGACTATAAAAAAATAGCTGAAAAAACTGCAATTGGCTTCATATTACTATTCAGTCATATTTTTTTAAACCCGTAGGTCATCTGTAAGGTGCATAATTGTAATATTTAAATCAACACGCATCAGGATTTGTCCCGCCCTCTCTGCCTGTAAACACCCGCGAGCCTCTGTAATGACTGTCATAGGTTCCTACTCAAACTAACTAACAAACACACTAACTATACATACACATAAGACCTGTTTAAACCTTGCTACTATTAGGTACATTGAAGGATATACAAGAGCGATTTCTCCGAAAGCCTTCGCCTTTCTTCCCAAGGAGTAAATAAGTTAGAAAACAAGCGATCTAATCTACTCTTGTGCTAGGTTAGGTGTGAGCAATTTTACAACAATTAGTAATATGCAATTAATATAAGCAGATGATTGAGCCGGCTATAACCGGTAATTAATCACATTGGTTAGCTCACAATTTGACATTTCATTACACAAAACACCCCGCCACAGACACTCTGCTAGTCTGTGCTCTAATCTGTTAATCTATTGCAAACATTTAACGTCTCTTGAGCGGTAATGCATAGTTTTAAATAGATACATTTTGAAACGAAAACTGTCGTAACCACATCATTGCACTAAATTGCGAAAGATTGTGTGATTTAATCCAAGATTACAGCGAAAGTCATTTACTAAGGTTGGCGTAAGTGAGCCTAAGCCATCCAAATTAAAGGTGCCCCTTTCGTCTCCATTGCTGGTTGGATCTATAAGAGGACTAATTTATTGGTTGGCGAGTCATCCCTTGCCTAAAGACGAGACTAAAATTGGCAGTGTCGTAGTCTATTTTGAATAATCCTAATTTTACCATTGAGATATTCAACAACAATGGTACATATTCTTAATAATCCCATGTCAAAGTTTGGATGGATGGATGGATGTTTGTTACTCAATCACGCCAAAACGGCTAAACGGATCTGGATGAAATTTGGTACAGAAATAGATTATATTCTGGCTTACAGCTTATGTGCTATATTAATAGCACATAAGTTGTTTTCAACCCGGTTAAATGTATGATTCCCGTGGAACAATTGATGTAGCGGGAAAACCGTCATCCATGCGGGTGAACTACTAGTATTAAGTAAAAATAAAACCGGCCTAATCTCTAGTACCCATAGCTCATTTTTATATTATGAGGGTATATTAGTGTTGGCTGCTACTACTTTATAAAAGACCGAGCAAAGACCCGAGTTATAGACACATATCAAGCTGAATAATGCAACACTTCATCAGGGGCTCAGTGATTAAACAGTTATAAAGGTATCTAGTGTGGCAGCGTGGATTACGGTTTTCCCGTTACCTCAATTATCTCACGGGAACCATACTTTTTCCTGGATAAAAGTAGCCTGTGTTAATCCAGGGTTTAAACTATCTCCATACCAATAGCCGTCTGAGCGTGAAGAAGTAACAAACATACACACAAACACAAACTTTCGCATATATAATATTAGTAGGATATAAAATATGTGACTGTAAATCCATGAAACACTCAGTTATATCTGCATCTATTATTAGGTGTAGGTACATTATAATTAGTCAACTAAAATATTACAAAATATACAAAACACGCTAAATGTGAGCATCAATAAATCAGTTCGTATTAATTGTAAAATTAAAATACCAAGTAACAATATATCAAGTTGGAAGATTTCAAATTATATTTAATGACTATGAATAGTTTATCGTTTTAGAAAAGCTGAATATTCAATGAATAAAGGCTGTATTTCAGTAAACGGAATAAAGTGATAACTATAAGTAATGACTGTTTTTTTTTAAAAAAGAAACTACTAAGATTAAATAAACTTTTTAGTGGTGTAATGTATGAAACCTTATTATACAAATCACGTTATACCGGTTGGATTGACTTGCGAAAGCCGCCAAGGCCTTCCATGGAGCTTGATGTTTTCTGTTATGGCTATGCTCCAACTCTTCCGTAACGAAAAGAACCTAACACCCCCCCACTCCGACCGGCACAGCGGTGATACTTTTTAGTTTTGCCATCTATCGATGAATAGCAGAACTTTAAATGACTTTTTGAAATATCACGCTTGTCTGTTTAGTTCAGCAACTCGCCTCTAGGTGGCATTGGTTGTATAGGCGTTACTGCATAAGTTATTATATATTAATTGCATAAGTTGATAAAAAATGCTATGCAATAGCTTTACCGCGGCAGTCCCCGAGTGCCACACGTTTTTTTTATTATACCTTGGGCACCATTCTCTTACATCCTTAGCCCATTTAAGATTCCATATGCTCGCTCAGCCTACATTTATTTTATTATTTTTTAACAGTATGTTACATCATTAATTTTATTTCTTTTTACCAATATTAAGTTGTTAACAGTTACCAAAGTTCCGCACTCCGAATTCCAGCCGCTCAATCGTCACGGTTCATGTAGTTTCATAGCACATAAACCGTGACCTCTTTCATTTTATTGTCAAATTTAGTTGTTTTCTTGTCACTGTTATAGGTCATTATAACATTACACTGACACTCAAGTGTGATCTATCTATAACTAGCCACCCGTGCGAAGCCTGAGTGGCTTCGCACGGGTACGAATATGCCTACATTTTTACATTAAGTACTTCTTGCGTCAGGTACGGATTTAAATGTAACAAATGATGTTCTATACTTATTGGGAGCGAGACTTCTTGCGAGAAGTCAATCTATTGCATAATTGTATAATTACGAATTCCCAAGACATATTCAAATTCTATCTGTATCAGTTTAAGATCTGACTAGATCTTTTATAAACGAATGGTTCTGACAATTATCGGATGGCATTTTACATTGTGTGTGTAATGTTGGCAGAGTATTCACATTACCGCTCGCGTTCAATGCCAAGGCTGGCGCGCCCTCCGCGTACGTAAGTTCGCAGTTCATGGTAACGATCGAATTACTCGAACAAAAGTATTAACGTAGTACCTACCTACTGATATTTCATCTGTGGTGTTGGCACACATACGAATGTCAACTATAACGAGTGGTTTATTTGAACTTATTTAAACAGCCTAGAGTAGGTCTACTCGTACTATATTGACATCGATTCTGAAAGATCATAAGCGCCCTCACTTTCATTTCTTTATAATTATGCTTTTACGCCACTGAATTCAGGAAGTAGGTATTATTATCATTTTTTATTAATAGCACATATTAATATCATTTCCAATAATAAGTTATGATTATCGCCTTTCTGGTATTATCTGAGGATGGTGGCAAATAAATCCTTTGTTTATCGTTAAAAGTTTTGGATTCTCATTATACTGAGTCTATGCCACCTGCCCTTCACCAACACTCGTTGGGTTCAATAATATGATGACAACGTTATTAACGTAACGATATAATAAGACAGAAATCATTTCCTCCTGTACCACAAAAACGCACAAATAGCTCTTGTGAAACTATAACAACTGGGTGTGCGTTTGTTTTTAGTTGCATTTAGTCCAGTTTAACTCACATATGTTGGAGTTTACGATATGTTTATTTAATAACTAGCAGTCCGTCCCGAGTTCGCACGGGTAAACAATTTCAAAATTAATAATTATAAAGATTTTTTTTTTTTTTTCTTTAAAAAAAAATATATAGCCTATGTCACCCGGGGATAGTGTAGCTTCCCAACAGTGAAATATTTTTTCAAATCGGTTCAGTGATTTCGGAGCCTATACAATGCAAACAAGCAATCAAATATTTCCTCTTTATAATATAAGTATAGATATCATTGGTCCTCATAATATGGTAATTATAACTGTAGCCACGCAGGAAAACCAAAATATGTCTTTGAACTTTGACCTACAGAGTGTGTGTCTGGGTTGTATTATAGCGAAACAACAAAACCTTTAAGCACTTACCAAATACCGATTATTTAGTGGATTACTCGGCGGAAAGGTCATCACTGCCTGCAGTATAGCCAGCAAAAACAAGTGCTCCAATTATAATAATTATTGTGCAACTCGATGAGTGTCCACTCTCTGAAGCGGAATATTTTGGAAGATATTAAAATTATATGATTATCTGTTTCGATAAAAATTCCACTGCCACTTGACGCGCCGTATTTGAAGCGACATGAGGATTAAAGCCTTATTTGGTAAATGTAAAGTAAGCTTTATGTAGACGATTAAGAAATTATGTTTGAATGGCCCACTTCTGCTATACGATTAAATTATCTTGCGGCCTATTTAATAAAATTTTCGAAACCAAAATGAAACAAAACATTTGATTAATAATTGTAATATAAAAGCATACTAATTTTAATCTACATTATTATAGACTGCTACCTGGTAAACATTGTTCTACGATATAAATCATCGTTCAATTATTTGGATAGATTCATAGAAAAATACCAAAATCGTAATAAAAATGGGGGATGGGGGTAGGAGAGTGAGAAATACTTTACGACCTCTACTCAAACCTACCAGTATATAAAAAAAATAGGCAAGTCGTTTCGGAGAAGTTCGCTAACAAACTTGTATAAGTCAAAACGCCCAAGCAACGCCCAACGCCGAAAATCCCGGATAATTTGTTTGGTGTAAATTGTTGAGTTACTTGTGTTTAGCAAGATTGAGTAGGTGCGAAAATATGTATGAGCTAATTGTAATTGTTAAAAATATTTCACGCTCTGAAAATGTAGCTCTTCAGGCGGTAATCAGTAGGTTATATCGACGGTATATATCATACTGGTGATTTTGATGATTTTTACATATGAATATACGTAAAAATCATCAAAATCAACAGTATGATATAGTTTAGAACTGAAACATCTGTTTTGACGGACCGACGATGGTTTCGTGTGATATTTTTTGTATGAAAAGGTGAGCCTGATGTCTAGCCTATACAAGTGCAAAATTTCAATTCGCGTCGTTTAACGCGACGTACACAGTGCACAATCAGCAGTTACTAATAAACGCGATCAACTCATCTTATCAACTGTTGAATGATCTGGGGTGTTCCATACAAGCTATGTGTGGTGACTGAGATATGCGTAAACATCCTGAGTGCGAAGGTCGACTGCGGGGAGGAGTTATGCAACCAGCACAAACAGCGGCTTATATTGGCCACCTTTAACGACAGCTCCAATGTCGGCTCGGTTTCACAGTTTACTCACTATTCTGACAAACAACGATCGTTGCTCAACTAGAACTAGTTTAGAATGAAGTACCTTAACGCTACCTGAATGATATACCGAAAGGGGATTAATTGACGTAATTGTCGCTTTAAATTTGAGTATAAACCTACCCGAAAACATGTAATTATTCCATAACATTATATTCATCTACTATTCTTGGCTCTCTCTCCTCAATCTAAATTCATCTGCTATTAATTACATTTTGAGTACCCGCCTGGCTAGCTACCACCTTCAAGTTTGAAAAACTGTCACCAAACACATAGTGTGTTCAGGCAGCAGTCCTTGAGAGCCAGTGAGCATTCTAGGTCTAGTGTGATAGCATCTTCGACGGCATCGTCACTGACCATCTAGTGAGATAGGTAGTGACAACACTTATGGCGATCGTGATAACCCCATGTAGAGGTACTCAGAATACAGAATAGATTTATTGCATATAACTGTGTATATAAGATATTTTGCCACTCGTTTCTACATATATACGGATGTGTGAAAGGCTCGCGCTGCACTTGTACCCATTGGAACATTACATATAGGATGTACGTATAGGACTACGTATAGGATGAAAAATATTATCCTACTAGCTGCGCCCCGCGGTTTTACCCGCGTGATTATTATTGATGATGATGATGAAAAGTAGCCCATGTGTTATTCCGGGACCTGAAGTATCTACAACATACCAAATTTTATCCAAATCCGTCCAGCCGTTCTAGCATGATTGAGTAACAAACATTCATCCATCCATCCAAACTTTCACATTTACAATACTAGTAGCGCCCCGTGGTTTCACCCGCATGGATTACGGTTTTCCCGCTACCTCAATTATCCCACGGGAACTATACTTTTTCCGGCATAAAAGTAGCCGTGGTAAATGTGTTAAATCCAGGGCAACAATCTCCATACCAAATTTCATCGAAATCGGTGTAGCTGTTTGAGCGCGAAGAAGTAACAAACATACACACATACACACACTTTCGCATTTTTAATATTAGTAGGATTATAGTAGGATAGGATAGTAGGATACGGGTACTTACATGAACAAGTTATTTTGCTACATTTGCATTTTCACGAATTTAAATAAACAATCTGCCTATTTTATAATAATGATATCATGATGCCTGTTACTCAATAAGTGGAAAATCCGTTTTAAATAATCAAGGGACATATATATTCAAGGGCCATATTTCACCAAATTACCGACGGTTAGAATAGTAAACATGGTGGACATGGTATGGTTAGAAAAAAACACGCTCAAATGGAATTTCTATCAAAAACCGGATATAGACTAAATATACAAGATGTTCAAGTTCATGGTTACGTAGAATCACATAAACTCAGACGAACGGCATCGGCTTACGCCCACGCATGCAAAACAAAGCCTTAAAACAATCGATTAAGGCATATTAGTGTCTGCTTAAATCTACATATAATCTCGTATCTATTGAATATCATTTATTATAACATTACTGAGACATTTTTGGAAATTCCACGCAATATAATGTAGAGTTTTATATAGCTATCGACGACAGCTAACATTTAAAGCAAAATACCTCATCTTTCTTCGACAATGTTCGACAATTCTACAATATGTAGTAATACTCTTCAACGTAGTAAGTTTAGAGTATATTGGTTAAAACCAGTTTCAGGTTTTAGGGGTCTGTTCGAAGGATTTGTCAACCAAATATTGGTTTAATATTTGAGCAAAATATGCGGTCTAGTACAAAAATGATGGTTTATATAACACTAGTAGCGCCCGACGGTTTTACCCGCGTGGTGATGATTGATGAAAAGTAGCATATGTGTTAATCAAGGGTCTAAACTATCTCCATACCAAATATCATCGAAATTGGTGTAGCCGTTTGAGCGTGAAGAGGTAACAAACATACACACATACACACAAACTTTCGCATTTATAAGGAGTTCCTAGGAGTTCCTTCCTACTCCTACTAACTTACTTTTGCATCTGGAACCTTTGAAAGCCGACCAAGATTTGGCCGAATCTAGAAGTAGAGAGATTGCTAGGAAAGGCAAGGTGGGTATAATTTAGTCACAGCCCATGTAGACTGTGATTTGGTTGGTGTAAGTTGGTGTGCATTAGTTTTAAGTAGAGAAATTATATGACCTACTGGGATGCTCCAGCGCCGCATCCGAAGTTAAAAGTAACCATAGCTTGGCTGATAGATTGAACAGAACTCCCAGTCAAACAGACTCCAAGTACTTTCTCTCTGATTATGTTTATGTTAATTCTAGCTGCGCCCGGAGGTTTCACCACCGTGGTCTAGGTTTCCCCCCGACCTCATTTATAAGTCATAGCCTGATATTATATATCTTTCCAACACAAGGCCGTGGCGCCGTGCCGTGGTGGTACCGGCCTAGAATAGTACTCCCCCATCTCTTCCCGTGGTGCTGTAAGAGTTGGCTAAGGGATCACGTACCTGAAGGTGGGCAGCAGCGCCTTCTGAGAATCGGAAATCATACTGCGCTCGCCAACTCTCCTGTCAAGCGTGGCGAGTATTGGCAAGTCCTCACTATATGGGAGAGGCATATGTCCAGCAGTGGATGTCCTATGGCTAAGATGATGATGATGATGATCCAACACAAAAGTATGTGTTTTAGATTAGCGCGTTCCACCAAACAAACAAACTGGCTCTTCAGCTTTGTAATGTTAGTTTAGATGTTTTATCAAATAACATTACTCACAACAAATATCCATGATCAGGAATAAGCTGATCCTCCAGCATGAAAACACCAAGAATCAGAATCAGAAAATTGTACTGAAAAGTGATAAATACTTTATATTTTGCAATATGGTATTGCAGGAGAGTGATTATCAGCTTACCCATATCAGGCATTTAATGTTGCTTATGATAAATAATTTGTACATTATTAATATATATCAAGATTATCATGTTTGAAAAGTAATTTATCATACAATTTTACATATTATAAGTCGTATTAATTTATTTAAAAAATGACAGTATAATAAAAATTGAATGGGTTTACCAAGATTGTCCATGGGCGGTGATGAGGTGTTATCTTATTTTACAACTATTTGTATATACAAATCTGTCGATATCGGCGTGAATATATGCGAAATATACCAGTACATTAGCTCGCCGCTGATCAACATAACCAAAATTAGTACATCATTCATCGCAAAAAGGCCTTTTAGTTAAAGTGTCCAAAGTTAAAATAAAACATTTATACTACTATAATAATTACAATACTGCAGCTACCACCATAATATTTGAGCAATTAATTACAAAATTGTCCAAAGTCGAAGTAATATTGAGAACTCAGGTGTCTCCTTGTTTTTACTTACTTATACAATTCCAAATTTGTTTTATACGGTGACGGTCCTAAAACATGTGATATAATCTTGAACTCAATTTTCACATGTCGTACATTTACCGACAGCTGGCATTCATGACGAAAAGTGTAATGAAATTAAATTACTCACATAATCCGTACTTGTCCGTAATCGCGCCATTTTCGTTAAAAGTTCAAATAACTGGGAGTCCCATTATGGCACAGATCATGGCCACTTACTTATGATAATAATTATCGTGCAATATATACCACATAAATAATGATATTTCTGTTGTTCCTATTTGCCTATTTGCTGCTGAGAAAGAGAGAGTTATTATTGTTAACAATTATATTTAAATATCCTAATGGGAACTCACACATAGGCCACGCGTGTTAACAGATACTAAAAAACAACGCTGGTTCTCATAGCAACATCAATAAGTATTTTATATCCGTAATTTATATCTATTTGAATGTTCTAACATATATAGATTCGATATATTCCCGTCTAATTTACTGTAACCATAATTGTAAGTATATTTGGGCCTCTTATCAATAAGTTCTCCACTGACATTTATTTTTAATAGAAATTAAGATAAACTGGTGACATTATTCAAAAGTTAACAACGAATATAAATATTATTTGCTATGGTTACTACGTGTCTCCATACACTCCAGAGTCTAAGCTTTTACCTATATTGTCTCATGTGCTGGACCACTTTGATTACATGCTTTGTGTATTTCGATATACAAACCAACACTCTTGTATGGTCGAGCGTGACCGCAAAAGCGTGAACTTGGATTCTGTCTCCGTTTGTAAGATATACTCGAGTCCCTGGGTGTAGTCGCGAGGATGTGTGACGTCATCGATGTCCGATACCTATATATGTCGCCGGAGGACGCTCGCCTCCAGTGTTGTGTTGACCCTCACCGATATACAAGATGAAATACTTCGTAAGTACCACTTGTCTGGCTTCCAATTTTTCAAATTTTTTTATAACAACATATTTTTTTCAACCGAGAGATTCTGCCGGTAATAACAATCAGTGTGATATTCTTATTCAGGCCTTAATTCTACGTTTTCTAATAACATAAGTTTAGCTTACATCAGTGTATGTGAGAGCGATAAAGGGAGTTATTCCTTTAGTGTAAGGTATAGTTTGCTCGCCAATTACTATTTTCATGATATTTTATGTATCGTAGTATGATGGCTATTCTAATGTTTAAATTAGATGATTTTGAATTCTATGGAATATCATGAACTTCATCAAAGATTGTTATCCTTACTTCTCTACTGTTATCATTAAATAAATAATAAAATATTTATCCGTTTTGAAGTTAAACATATTTTAATAATTCAACTATCAACTACTACCATAAATTATTGAATGTAGTTCAAATTTTGGATGTTAATTTAGTACAAAAAGTGAACTTACCAAGCAAGAAAGGTAAAGTAGAAAATCACTTTTCTCTTAATTTTCCCATAATTTAGTTCTTAAGAGACCATCCAGAAATAACGTTTAGTGCCTAACCTTTTTTTTTTCTATTTTAGGTGATTGTCTGTGCCCTGGCAGTGGCTGCCTCTGCTTTGAAGGAGAAGGAAGCCACAAACAAGGAGGAACTCCGTAGCAAGCGCAGTTTCTTCGGGCTCGGCTCCAGCTTCGACGGGCTTGGATCCAGTTATGGCAACTATGGTTCTGGTTACGGCTCTGGCTATGGCTCTGGATACGGCTCTGGCTATGGCTCTGGTTACAACAGTCTCGGTTCCGGGTACGAGCGTGGTCTGGGCTCTACAAGTGGCTACTCTGGATACAATACCTACAAAGGCTATAACAGTTACAGCGGCGCCCAAAGCACATACTCTTCCCCCTCCGTGAGCTACTCTTCACCTTCTTTCAGCATCTCCCCGTCTGTGAGCTACAGTGCGCCATCATACGAGACATACTCCATTCCTTCGTCTGAGAGCTACTCTGGTTCGTCATACGGCTCTTACTCAGCACCTTCTTCCTATAGCTACTCCTCTCCATCTTCCTACAGCTACTCTGCCCCCTCTGTGTCGTACTCCGCGCCTGTGTACTCACTGTCAGCCCCACAAACAGTCGATGTCCAGAAGGTCGTCAACGTCAACAGGGTGGTGGAAGTCCCCCAGGTCGTCAATGTACGTAAAGTGTTATCCGTGCCCCAAGTGATCACGGAGCAGAAGTTCGTACCTTCCCCTAGCTACGCCTCCTACGGGTCTAGCAATGGGTTAGGCTATGGAACAAATTACGGATCTGGCTACAGGTCGGGCTATGGATCGGGCTACGGATCGGGCTACGGATCGGGCTATGGATCGGGCTACGGATCGGGCTACGGTAGCAACTATGCCAGCAATTACAACGACTGGTGCTAAACATCCATCCCTAGTCAAAACTACACATGTCATTTATTTAAGTTCTAAGCTTTAATAAAATATCAAACTGTTACAATGTGGTTTTAAAAATCTACTCGTAATCTACATTTTTTCTTTCACGTTATTTTTAAACTTAACGGTATTATCAAATCCAAAACAGCGAATTTTAAAAATGGGAATATCTATTTGTTGCATTCATTAATATAGATCTTCATTCATGTATGCTAGTAGAATAGAAAAGTCCCGTAGTCCAATCCATACACAAATAGATTCTAAAGGTATATGAAAATAATGTATTTAAATAAACTTAGGTGTAAGGATATAGTTTCGTCCATTGGGACGTTATTTTAAAATATGTAATTAAAATTAATTCAGATCTCTGAAGCTAACGTTTTATATAATTTTAGTAGGTATTATTCTTGTGATCATTAGAATATTAATTAGCTTAGTTGGTACGTAGGTAGTACCGATAGCATAAAAGGCACGGACGGAGCGCGTTGATGTCTTTTGTATGGTGATCACGTTCTCGCGCGACTGCCGGCCGGTTTGTCTGCATAATCTTATATCAGACTTGGGACGCATCCTTCGCACCACTACCACCTAAATCAGAGGAGACTTTACATCTATACTAATATTAGAAAGAGAAATATTTGATTGTTTGTTTGCATTCCCGAAACTACTGAACCGATTTGAAAAATTCTTTCACTGTTTGGAAGCTAGACTATCCCCGGAAGACATAGGCTATATTATATTTTCAAAAAACTATAGATCCTTATAATATTCATTTTGCGTGCCTGCGTAACCGGGGTGGACCGCTTATTAGTAAAAACGATATCTACGGGGCTCCTGAACACATGTATGAAGCGATTTGATTCCAAATTTTTCATAGCGACATAAGATTTGACTACAATGTTATCTAATTATATTTTAACACATACCGATACGCCACGGTGGAAGCCACGAAAGCTCGTAAATGGTTTTTGTTTATACGTTTATGTTCTACGGTTGTCATTACAGCTTGACCATTTTAAGTCATAGTCAAGCTGGTTAGAGTTGCTAATATTTATGCATATTTTTTATGCATATGTACTTTTATAGAACTTCTTGTGGCGTGGGGGGGGGGGCTTGACCAATTCCCCCCATGGAGGAGACCCATTTTAATTAATAGTTTGTTAATTGTTAATTAATTATTACAATTTTGAATATATCTATTTTGTAAGTCGTTGGCTCATAGGACCCAAACCGAGGTATTCAGACAAAAGCATCGGCTCTTTGTTTTGTGTTATCGAGTGGCTATATATATCTGTTCACTTAAAGAGCAGAAACATTGACGGCATGTTAATGAGTGTGCACAAGTGATGACACTTCAAATATTATCTCATTGGTAATCCCAAACATGAATGGATCGATTGCAAAAGTTCAACAGTATTTTTGTAGACACTTATTATTTATTCGTATTGTGCTTACCAACGAATTATTATAGTTTGTTGGTGCTTACAAACAAACACTGCCTCTTATTAAATTGTGTTAATATGTTTTATTTTAGTCATTAACAACTAGATGATTTTTAATATAACTCCAATTCATACAGCTTAAGAGCATTGGAACAAAATAATCTAGGTCAAACCTGCTAGACAATCACACGCCTTGGTGCGCGTCTATGATTGTAATGGTTAAACCATTACAATCATAGACGCGTTTAAGCTCTGTATAAGTAATACAAAGCCTAATTAATGCAAAGTTTTACTGGTAAAATGGTAAGTAACTAATATAATAGTCAAAAGATTTTACCATAAGTACAAAATAATTATGTAAGTTAAATTTTATCTAATAATTATATAAAATTTATATCTATAAAGTAATCTAATAATTTTTATTTTATTTTTACTTATTACTTAAATAATTACATAATGTACATGTAACAAAAAAATCCAAAATTAAAACCAATTGAATTAAAATAATATGGATTCAATATTCAAATTATCAGATATAAAATAAATCTAATTACTAGTACTCTTCAAGGCCATGGGGTCCGGCCAGAATAGTATTTCCCCAGCGTCCTATGGCTTAGACATATTTTATAGAAACACTAACACACTATATGATATGACACTATAAAACTACACCCATAAAACTATTTAAATGTAAATTGAATTCTTAAATAGTTAGATTAACAAACATTTTAAACACTGAATTATATTAAATAAATAAAATAAAGAAATACATAAAATTGAGATCCTCGTCCTTTTTTTGAACTATATTTCCAAATACATTTTTAAGCTTTTATTTTATAGACCATCAAAGAGTAACTTAAAGAGGATATTAAACCACAATACCACACTGTGATGTATTTGTTAACTAGTAGCGCCCCGAGGTTTCACCCGCGTGAATTACGGTTTTCCCGCTACTTCAATTATCCCACGGGAACTATACTTTTTCCGGGATAAAAGTAGCCTATGTGTTAATCCAGGGCTTAAACTATCTCCATATCAAATTTCATCGAAATCGGTGTAGCCGTTTCAGCGCGAATAAGTAACAAACAGACACACATACACACAAACTTTCGCATTTATAATATTAGTAGAAAGTATAATGGAGGGTAGTTTTATGTAGGTATGCTTCTGTTTTGGACTGATATGCATGGTAATTTGGTAGTTTTCCGAGATATAATAAGTAAATTTAAAGCATTCACAGTTATAATAATTGCGGTGAGCAAGAGGTTGAAACCTTATTCTCAATGTAAAGTCGACTAATTAAGAATGGGATACAGTTTTCACGAATATAAACTTTTTTATTTGAGAACTGACCCCACCATATGGCCGGCCTTAACCTTTCTCCGCGCCGTCAAACCAGACACTATAAAGAAATAATTATGACTCGTGTATGTTCCGGAGTAAGACAGCTAGCATAGGTGGCAAAGTAGTCGCTTGGAATGGCTGGTTTCAACGATACAGCTCTAGGTTTACTTTTAACCCTAGAGTCTAGGGCAAACAGTACCAGTAACTCACTGATGACTGATATACAGCTCACAGCAGAAACAGAGGGATACTTATGTCAGTGTTCATCTCTTGGAGAGGTCAAAATCGAGGTAAAACGTACAGCTAGTTATTATGAAAAAAAGTTATGAAAAAATGGGACCGACTTCATAACTCAAAACAAAAAAACATACGGGTCGAATTAAAAACCTCCTTCTTTTTTGAAATCGCCGTTATACACGTACACATTTGTATAAAACTAAGAATAATTAGTCTGCAACATAAGTATTAGATAATTTACCTAACTTTCTTATCAGCCCAATTACGTCCCCACACAATTACGCAACTTAATACATAATTACTGCATTTAGCTTTTTTTCGGAGTAAGAGTATTTCGGAGACCCTTCAACAGTCGGAACTAGCTACTAGTGTATCGAACAACCGACGCTAGATACTGTGATGGATTTTGATGCTATTTGATATGGATTATGGGGGATATACAACTCTCTCCGAGAAGAAGGTTAGGTCTTGGCAGTATTATACTGTGTCCATTCGGCTTAGTACCATTTCAGTGTTCTATGTATTTGTGTGGTGGTAAGATACTGTCCATAGTCAGTCAGGCTAGATACATCCCGCCCAGCGATATGTCCTTAAAAGCTGGTTAACAATCCGAGTCTTGTGTTCCACCTTGTACCATCAAGCTTAGATTGTCACAGATTATCAACTGAGACGGTAGTAATATTAAACCATTTAAATTCAAAATGTTTTATTATGTCCTTATGAGTATTTGAAGCACTCATAGCAAAAAATACACGCATTTAAAACAAAAACAATGAAAATTAACACAAATAAAAACAATTCTTTTTGATACTGTATAGATCTAGCGTTTGACCACTATCTCACTTGATGGTCAGTGACGATGTGGTCGAAGATATTAACACGCTAGATCTAAAATGCTCACTGGCTCTCAAGGACTGCTGCCTAAACACACTATGTGTTTGGTGACAGTTTCTCAAGCTTTGAGGGTGGTAGCTAGTCTGGCGGGTATTCGAAAGTACCCTACCACCATGCTGGGAATTTGATAACGGTGTTGTCTTCACCGGAAGCTCAAGCTGTTGTCGGGGTTCAAACCAAAAAAAAAATTTAAAAAAATTAGATAATACATAAAGATTAATAGATAAAACATTATACTTTTTGTGCAATAGGAGCTCAATACTGCAGCTACGTAACTTTGAAGATTACAAAGGCCTGGGTTTTTAGCGTAAAGTGTGCAAAAACTCAAAGCATGGAACTCCAACACAGGGCCAACATTCAGTTTAATTATTGTTTTATTTCAATTAATTTTGAGATTAATATCACTCATTATTTGGCATGTTATAGTGACCATTATACATTTCTACTGCGGCGTTTGGATACACCATTATTACTACATGTTAATTAACCCTGCTGTTTTAAATACGGTTCGAAATTCTAGATACCACCCATCTAGTAAACCAATCTCATGCTAAGATTCCCGTCCAGATAACAGCAGAGTAATTATTTCTTTGTTCACTCACGGACATTCAAAGTAAACATCCCGTTTTAGGCATTCTTGTAGTAAAAGCGGGGAATAAAAAAGAGTATTCATTATACAAGGTAAGACAAAAACAAAGTACAAGGAGTAGGTACGAGAATATTCGTAAAACAGATTATTAATAAGGCTCTTGCGGTAGTGCCTTCCGCGAGGACAGGGTCAGTGGTTGCGACATCACAGTTGAACCTCCTATATAACAGAACTGCACATGTCGACACAGCATCACTTTGTTCTCAGCCATCCCGACACCACCACCGATATGAAATCCTTTGTGAGTATCCCTTTACAAACTAACCTCTGGCATATACATTACAATATAAGTAAGGTGAATCATTTCATACTGTGAAAATATGTCGCTGGATTGTAAGGCTAAGTGTCCAAGCCTGTCCCAACTAAGGACTTTGGATAGGCTATGTTTTCAGGGCCTACCTTTGCTTATAAAAATGGATTATCCATAAGCGTGGGACCAAAGAAATCCGTACATATAAGCCAAAAAACTAATGTCAGTTTCGAAGTGAATGCAATTATTTTCATAAATATCTTGTTAAAAATTGTTTTAATAATTTAATTTGTATACGCACAGTATGTTGTGGTATTATTAATTTACTTAATGATTATTATTTTCCAATGCATTGCATTGCATCGTCCGGGTGGTAGGACTGGACAGCGGAGTCGCTCTACAGAATCTATAACATTACCACCAATCTCCAATGACATCGACGCGGTGATTTGAAAGAAAATATTTTTAATATGGCATTAACTTGTTGTGTCATTTAGGACTCATTAGTATATTTTTCTCTGAAATGTTGCATACCTAGGATATTAATAAAAAAAATAAAAATGGAAATAAATGGGATCGTCAATGATATCCGCTCTTAACGAGCGATGGACCTCGTTGTTTCCGAGTTCACAAACTATGGCGGAGTACGCGCCACTGCTTACTATTCTTTATATTAGTTAGCCAAGTAGTGAAGGCAAGTTTCCTATCACTTTGATTCGAAATGGACAAAATATAAAAATATATGAAAAATCCAATTTATGACATACACTTGTAACTATTTTCTCGTTTTTCTTAACCTATGTATCATGTCATAAATAAACGTATTTCTCTTTCTTTCTTTCAAATGATTCTAAAATAATATCTAATTTGTTTTTATTTTACAGGTATCTTTGTGCTTGTTAGTGGCAGCGGTGAGCGCCGGTAACGTGCGCGAGAAACGCGGCTTTCTGAGCGGTGGGCTCGGCGGTCTCGGCGGGTACAGCGGTGGTTACAGCGGCCACGGAGGTGGCTACAGTGGCGGATACAGCGGCAACGGCGGTTACAGTGGAGGATACAGTGGAGTCGGGGGTTACAGCGGAGGTTATTCAGCGCCGGCGGGTCGCATAGTCGCCGTCAATAGAGTAGTCAACGTGAACAAAGTGGTCGAGGTGCCACAGGTGATCAACGTGCGCAAGGTCATCTCTGTGCCGCAGGTCATCACTGAGAAGAAGATCATCTCCTCACCCAGCTACTCTTCCTACGGAGGCTATGGCAGTGGCTCCTACGGTAGCTCTTACGGCAGTGGCTCCTACGGCAGTGGCTCTTACGGCAAAGGCTGGTGGTGAATAGATTGAGTCAACTCTAGTCTTTTTACAGTGTAATTTTTAAATTATTTATTTGATGTTTTATTTAAATAATAAACTTATGTTTCACTACCTTGTCTACTCTTTTTCCTCGCAAGTTGATGACCAACGGATCATACATGGTATCATACATCATGATATATAGATCAATGCGGCGCTGTATTAACCCATCGGCCATCTGTTTTTATTGTACTAGGTTCGCCTCGCGGTTTTACCCACGTGCTGGTGATGATTGGTGATGATGAAAAGTAGCCTAAGTGTTATTCCGGGACCTGAACAATCTACATACCAAATTTCATTGAAATCGGTATAGCCGTTTGAGCGTGAAGAAGTAACAAACAAACACACAAACTTTCGCATTTATAATATTAATAGGATCAGAATATGCTTCTACATGTTATTACGTACTTACTCGGCCCTATGAGCCAATTTGCTGGAATATTAGGTCTGTCATAGAAGCTCCTATTTTTATTAACACCATTGATAAACACCGAGCTATTAGCACTCATAGTCCATGCATGATTTGTTATTCTACTATGAATATGTTATTCAATGCACTTAACTATCAGCGGTAACACAAAATGGTATTATTATGATTATCATGAATAATTACATTATACAAATTCAATATTTTTGTTCCTTATGCAACCTTCTTGAAGCAACTTTTTAAACTTTCACACTAGTCAGGCTGGACCTAGAAGGCAGGGTACGATCCAGGATCAGCCTGACCTCCATGCTATGGATGTGTAACGAAGTCACCTTCAACAAGAAGTTAAATCCATTGGCGGCTTGACAGAGATCAACCAGCGTCCGTCACGTTGACAGCCAATGCTCACACCACAAGGCTCGCAAAAACGCAGCAACAACATTTTTTGCTGCGTTTTATTAAGGTAGTTTTTTTGATAGGTATAGATCTAGCGTTTGACCACTATATCACTTGATGGTCAGTGACGATGTGGTCGAAGATGTCTTCACGCTAGATCTAGAATGCTCACTAGTAAAGTATAAAAAGTGTTAATAACATGGTTCATAATTCAATTGAGAATTTAAACAAACCCCCGAAGCAGGAAAATCTAACACATCGTTAATAATACTGGATTGAGACTCCTTTCAATTAATTGAACAAAACCTAATTATAATCGGTTCATCCGTTCAGAGGTTATGATGACACCCGTTTAAATTTCAAATATTTGAAGGAAAATATTTACAGGACGGTATTCTGTAGTCGTGGGTTCAAGTCCCACTAGCAGCCAAATTTTTCCCTTCAAATATTTGAACTGAAGTTCTGCCTAGCATGAGGTTAATGCGATACACAATAAAAATTCTTAACCCGTTTAAAGTTGAGATGACATGAAATAAAAACGACTCAACCGATTCTGATAAAATAAAATCTGCTTTCAAATAGACAAAACCCCATCATGGCATGGACAGACACACTGACGCGCAAACACACATAGTTGTCAAACACGCCTCTTTGCATTGAGGGGAAGAGAGAACGCCCTCTGGGTTTTTACCCGCATTTTGAAACGCATTTATTTTTTATTATATGTATTAACAAAAATAATTTTGATTTGCCTTTACTTTGACTTGTTTGTTGTTGTTGAAGTCCTATTATGTTATAGTTCGAAAAATAATAATTGATTAAAGTTACATTCCATGATCATCGTTTACCTGAAACAACACATAGGCTATTTTTAACCCGGAAAAAGTATGGTTCCCGTGGGATAATTGAGGTAGCGGGAAAACCGTAATCCACGCGGGTGTAACCGCGGGGCGCTACTAGTTACATCCGAAAAATAATTCGAACCAGTTCGAGTAGTGAGCTCTCGTTAGGCAAACAAACGCCACCTAAAGTAAACAGTCATTACGCCAGATTTGAGCCGGTTAATTAAATTGTGCTGGAGTCCGTTATTAACCGCTCTGGTGAGTAATGTGATTCGAACGTAGAACCTTCACATTTGTATGAATGCTTTTACTGTATACAGACCACACCAACAAGATTCTTATTCAGTTCAATTAGAATTTCTAGAATCAAGTTTGCCAAGGCCGTCACCAATCGAGCTGCCACCGAAGCCTTGAAATATGCATATAACCTCTTAGCCAAGGCCAGAGTAGCACAACAAAACAAGGCGCAAATTGTGCAACTCCGTGTGACACTGTTGTTATGCATTATAATAATAACTTAGCTAAAAAAACTATACAAACCAAATTCCACTACAACATCGTGGAATATTTTCAACGTTTGATCAATTGAATACGCATTACAGAGCAAACTCGAAGACTACTAGGTCGAATCTTGATTAAATATAAATGGGACCACATGAGAAGATTTACCATCATTATTATCATCAAAATTGGTACACCTAAGAAAAAATTACACATGGGTTTTCTCAGAACTTTTTAAATACAGTCGAATTGAGAACCTCCTCTTTTTTTAAATTAGTCAAAACTACTTTATACTGTTTCTTGTCGATCGTGATATCGACTACGCGTAAGTACGTTATTTAAATTCAAATTCAAATTCAATTTATTCAAATAAGTGCACATTTATACATTTTATGATATTTGGCTAGAGGTTTACCCAAATAAATTTTAAGGATTATCTGTCGCTGAACTAGGCTCATCGCCAGTGTTTCTGCTTACAGCGCCCTTCTCCTAGATTTATAAAAAAATAATCTAGCCTTAAACTATTGACAACGGTTAATACATAATATTAAGTTTTAAGTTTTTGCGTTTGACAGTTGTCAAACACAAACTTATAACATGTAAAAAAAATTGGTTGTCTGTAAAGTCGGTTTACGGACGATAGATTTACGTGATAACGTCATAATCATTTATGACTTTGACTTTGACTTTGACTGACTTTAACTTTGACTTTGACTTTGACTTTGACTTTGACTTTGACTTTGACTTTGACTTTGACTTTGACTTTGACTTTGACTTTGACTTTGACTTTGACTTTGACTTTGATTATATTATCTAGATCTAGATAAAACTCAGGTGGAACGTTACGCGGAACGTTACTATTTTTCATTTTGGCATTCATCAATTTATAAAACGTTATCACGTCAAAAAAAAAAAGTTTAAAGCTAAGTGTAGAAGTTCCTTTCGGTGTGTAAAATGTAAGTGCATGTGTGAGTATGAGAGGGTGTCGGCTTAGGTATATGTTTTTTGCATCAATACAGTATGGTATGGCGTAACTGTGGTTGATATTTTAAAATAAGAAAATCGTACACAAATTATTATTAACATAATAATGTTAAAACTTTCAAGAGTTCTTCAGTCTTCTCATATGTAAGGGATTTAAGCAAAGAGGTTACTTTAAATTTTACCTCAGTTTTTGTCAAGGAATAAATATTCAGAGTTTTGTTTATTTTACTGTAGAGATAAGGGGCTAGAAAGTATGGAAATCTTTAAATAAAAGAGGTTCGTAGTCGTTCCAGTTGGGCACAGACATTATATTTTCTGCGTTTTATTTGCGTTAGGAGTTATACCCGTAGAAACAGTATAAAACAATTATGAACGGGATTAAAACTATTCCTCAATGAATTTTTGGTCATTATTGTCTCGTACCTACAAGATGGTGAACTGAGGGTGAAAAATAAAGAGCTTCGAAGAGATAAGTATCACGGAACAAGTACATACCTTTACGCTAATTGATACGCAAAAACATATCTTGATAAATGCTGAAAATATACACAAATCCTAAATTATTTACGTGAAGTTTTATGTTATATGTGTGACATATTATTATTATCAAAGATAAGACAAATTACCGACAGGACGAGATTTCAAATGTAAATTCTATGGGTGATGCCAGCCGGCCACCTGTCTCGAAGGTTTTGTGGCTGAACGTGGTATGGTCCGCAGGTACATTGGCATATTCATTCATAACTGCATTGTGAATAGGTACTGTAATTTTTGTGGGTTTATCAATCAACGCAGTTAGCAATAATTTTTAGGTTTCATTCCACATATATAATATAATCACGAAAGGAGCTACATCAGTGCATTCTGATGAAGGCTATAATACACGCCTCACCCGCATACTTACACTAGTTACTTCACACTTTTGGGTGTTGAAGTCGGTTCCATTTTTGTATAAAATTTTGTTTCGCGCTTCTACATGCTGTTTATATATTGATACAATGAAATAAAAGATTTGGTGTTTTGAATGGGCATCAGTCGATAGGCTCAAATGTAATCTCGCCGTGAAGAACTCGTTTGTGAGGTCTAAAAGTTTAACATCTTTTCAGATCAATCTTTTGTCGTCTATTATCAATTTAGAACAATTTACTCGTTGGTGGTATTGTGTTGTATTATCCATAAAGTAATTTGTAACAATCTGTTTGAACTATATATTATACTAGTAGCGCCCCGCAGTTTCACCTGCGTGGATTACGGTTTTCCGCTACATCAACTCTTCTGCGGGAATGATTCATTAAACCTATGTGCTCTTCCAGACTATAATCTATCTCTGTGCCAAATTTCATCCAGATCTATCTAGCCGTTCTGTCGTGATTGAGTAACAAACATCCATCCATCCATCTATCCAAACTTACACATTTATAATTTTAGTGGGATTATATATATCAAAATACAAATAAAAGAAAAGCGCTCTAGACTAGAGCACCGTCACATTCACCATCAGTTGCCGTAGAAGCCACCGATGGAGGAGTAGCTGGGTGAGGAGACGATTTTCTTCTCGTATACCTGCGGCACAGAGATGACTTGCGCACGCTGACTACGTTACGGTACCTCGACCTCCTTTATTACGTTGACTACTCTGTTGACGGCGGCTATACGCGCTCCTGGCGCTAAGTAGACACCACTGTAGCCTCCATGACCACTGTATCCGCCGCTGTACCCACTGCCGTAACCATTGAGTCCGCGGACAAGTGCAATATAGCGCCGGATAGATCTATATATCAGGATACACATACGAGTATGATCCGTTGGACTTGCGAGGAAAAAGAGTAGACAAGGTAGTGAAACATAAGTTTATTATTTAAATAAAACATCAAATAAATAAGCTAAAAATTACACTGTAAAAGACTCAGTGCCAGCCTTTGCCATAAGAGCCACTGCCGTAGGAGCCACTGCCGTAAGAGCTACCGTAGGAGCCACTGCCATAGCCTCCGTAGGAAGAGTAGCTGGGTGAGGAGATGATCTTCTTCTCAGTGATGACCTGCGGCACAGAGATGACCTTGCGCACGTTGATCACCTGTGGCACCTCGACCACTTTGTTCACGTTGACTACTCTGTTGACGGCGACTATGCGACCCGCCGGCGCTGAATAACCTCCACTGTAACCCCCGACTCCACTGTAGCCTCCACTGTAACCGCCGTTGCCGCTGTATCCGCCACTGTAGCCACCTCCGTGGCCGCTGTAACCTCCGCTGTACCCGCCGAGACCGCCGAGCCCACCGCTCAGGTACCCGCGCTTCTCACGCACGTTGCCGGCGCTCACAGCTGCTACCAGCAAGCACAGTGCTACCTGTAAGAAAATGTACGTTAGCCTTAAGGGCTTAACAGCTACTACTGGTGACATTACAGACGCTCGCGGGTGTTTACAGACAGAGAAGGCGGAACAAATCATAATGCGTGTTGATTAAAAATGTTACAAATATGTAATCTACAGATTATCTATTTGGTTTAAATAATTTATTACAAATCACATTTTTTACTTTTTATTTTCCTTTTTCTGGTGTAAGACACAGTTGAAGCGCATTTGTCGTTACCGCGATAGATTTTGACAATACAAGAAGTGGTCTAGTAATGCCTTATAATCTTACTTTTCTTTTCACATTTATAGCGGTAATGTATTTGACACCTTTGTATTCTTATACTCATTTTTATTCAACCTGACAAAGATAACAGTGGTTTGAGAAGTTTGGATTAAATTTGCTCATTGTAAGATCTTCCCTAGCAACGATGGACAGTCTATATTATCTAGAACGGTGTTATACGAAAACACGAGCTCTACAGTCTCTCCTTTTATATAATGGAAGTGGGGTGGCGAAAACATGTCTCATTATATTATTTTGTTTTGTTATATACGCTCCATTTACAGATGGAACGTTTCACAACTACATTACAAAGTTGAAATTTTCCATGACGATAAGATGGGTTGATTTAAAATATCATTCCTTGAGGATTAACTAAATTAAGGGGATGAAAACTGCAATGTAAAATTTAACTAGAGCTTTCCGTTAGTAATCCCATCCCACTAATATTATAAATATCAAAGTTTGGATTAATGGATAAATGTTTGTTGCTCAATCACGCCAGAAGAGCCCATCGGGTCTGGATGAAATTTTACACAGGGATAGATTATACTCTGGAATAGCACATATGCTACTTTTTCTCTCGGTGTAATGTATGATTCTCGTGGAATAATTTATGTAGTGGGAAAACCGTAATCCACGCGGGTGAAACCTCGGGGCGCTACTAGTAATAGTTAAAGGTGAATTATTGAGGGAGAGCAGAAGAATAATACTCAAGCTATAATTTACTATAGCATGTGCGAGTGAAACCGCAGGATACCGCTAGTATAAAATAGAAATGCTTCACGCTCATGTGCCACTAGCATCTATTAAAAACTTCTACTGTAAAAAGCAAAATTAATTAACTATTTATTGAATCCTTTCAATTCTGACAACAATTTACTTTGAAAACAAAGTCAATTGCAATTGCAATTTGTTAAAGGGTGATCGGGTTTATGTTTTGTTTTACTTCACTTTATCGAATTGTTATACTTACAAAGGATTTCATGATGTAGGAGAACGTTGGTCTACGACTGTCAGATGAATGATGCTCCTCCGACCGGCAGGTGCAGCTTATATACAAGTAAATAGATCAATGCCATCGCATGAAGCGTCCGCACACGCAGCCAGCCGCGGCGGCGTCGCAGAGAGACGCACCGGCGCGGAGCCTGACGCAACTATTTCCTTCATAACAAGTTCAAAATCACGGTGATCATCTTAAAAACCTATCCTATCCTACTGATCCTATCTTCAAAAAACAGGGTTTGGATGCAGACGGGCTTAAGTTGGAAATAAAGAAAATTATAAATTTATCGGCTAATAATAGAGAGATAGAGTTGGCTCCCCGAACTGTGTAAAATTACGCGACCGGCAATATATTACGGTAGTTAAGTTCATAAGTTCATAAGTGTGCGCCACGGCTATTGCGGCTTTTCAACTGCGACTATATACGGCTATTCAATTCACCTTCTCGTCATAGGGCTATCACAGGTCCAGAAGAACTTTTTTTTATTTTTATTAACATTCACACACACACACTTCACACATTCACTGGGAGTATCTGAGGGTGGGGCCCCACCTCATCACTACGGCCACGCTTCGCCTGGACCTGTCGACGTGTTAGGTTAACCACGAGTGTAATAATCACGGTAAACTATGACCGCGGCAAATTTGTACGGAACCTTCGAAATTGTACATTACCCCTTACAACCAGAAGCGATGATAGCTCAGCGGGAGGAGCGTCGGTTGTCAAACTAACGGACACTGGTTCGATCCCCAACAACAGCTTGAGCTTCTGATGAAGGTAACACCGTTATGAAATCCCCAGCATGGTGGTAGGGTACTTTCGAGTACCCGTCTGGCTCGCTACCACACCCTCAAATTTGAAAACCTGTCACCAAACAAATAGTGTGTTTAGGCAGCAGTCCTTGAGAGCCAGTGAGTATTCTAGGTCTAGCGTGATAACATCTTCGACCACATCGTCACTGACCATCAAGTAAGATACTGGTGAAACGCTAGATCTATACAGTATTAAAAAAACCTTACAAACTTTACCTGTTTATAATAATAGAGTATAGATATATATATTAATTAATTCGTTGCATTATATTAACATATATAATTCTCTCGAAAAAAAAAAGATAAATCATACACCGGAAACGGGTGAGCCTAACAAATTATAATATAATGTTAATAGACAATGAACTTCACGGTCGATGTATTCATTTGTAAAATTTAGATTTTTTTTATTTTGTGAGTCATGTCATAAACCATCGGATCTACTCCTCCCATGGGTTTGGCTTTCGGTAGCGATAAATAAAAAAGCCTTTTATTATTTGACGGTCGCCGTGGCACAGTGGCTGTCAGTGACATGCCTTCTGTGTCTCCGGGACCCTGGGTTCGAACCCCGGCAGGGAGAAACATTTGTGCGATGAGTGTAGAGGTTTGTCCCGGGTCTTGGGTGTTTGTGTGCTGTGATTGTGTGTGTCCATGCCTCCCGTGACTCAGGGAATCATAGTGCGCGGGTCTGAGAGTGATTAAAAACAAATTTCTTATTAAAAGAAAAATGCAATTTATATATAAATAGATACAGATATAAATTAATAGTGTAAGTATTATTTACATTTTTATTGATATATGTATAATAATAAGTAGCAAGAACCCCTCATTGTTCGAAGGTGGAGGCCCTCGGTAGAGATACCAGTCATGAGTACCAGTACCAGTATTAGTTTATGGCGTGCTGTGGAGGTTTTGTTTGCCCGGCTAGATAACATCATCAGCATGAAAACTCGTCATTAATGATTTTATATACTCGTGATATCATCGGCTTCTAACTATCTTCGACTGCAACGTTATTGATCATCTAGGCAAACATTGTATAATTCGTGCGCAATCGGTAACGATGCTTCGATAGAGTTATTCAATTTAGATGGACAAATGTTGTAACGACACCTAGCCTATAAAAATAATTAAATAAATCTAAACGTTTGAAAACATTAGCATTATAGGCATATAGCATTATATCAAAATTATTATTATTATAATATAGAATGTTATTTTATCTAGAATAAGTGACTTGTAAATTATTATTTTACCAATAAATATCTGTATCTGTATCTCAATTGATGGTCAGTGAATATGTGTTCCAAGATACATCACGCTAGACCTAGAATGCTCACTGGCTCTCAAGATCTGCTGCCTGAACACACTATGTATTTGGTGCTAATTTTCAAACATGAGAGTGATAGCAAGCCAGGCGGATACTCGTAAGTCCCTAACTACCATGCAATTGTTATGCTCAAACAAACGTTGCAAATGTATATACATGTACATACATACGTGTTGACATATAAAAAAACCCAGACGGTACTAGAGATTTAATAAAAAGTTTTTAAACATTATGATTCTCTATTATCAACTGTATCATCGTAATTAAAACATTCGTGTCAGTGAGTGGAGAGGTCCTTACACAATTAGGTATCACTCAAAAAATACGGTTTAACTGTTCTTTGTTATTTGTACGGTTTTGTGAAATCATGTAATCTTATATCTTGTATTGCGCCACGTAACGCAAGGTAAACAGTGTTTCAGTTAACTTACGGCTTATTACTTTTATTCAATTAATAGCATTTCCTATTGTAATTTGTAGACTTTCAAAATTCCAACACATTGTAAATAAATCAATCGGGAATAGATCGCGCGAAAAACATTTAGTACCTAATTTATTTACCTCGACGTTGTGACCACGACGAATGCAACTTGGTCGAAACGTCGAGGTAAATCAATTCTTCAATGTTTTACACACGATAAATTCCCGATTGATTTATTAACAAGCAATTCCTATTGCCAAAGTGATGGATGTGTTACAGTGAAAAAAAAAAATATCAGCACTTGTTTGACAGTTAGTAACTTATGACTCTACTTATTATTATTATTACTGGTAGGTTGGTACAGTAACAAGTATAAATCTATAACAATGAATATATAAAACACGAGAATTACACACGTAGTAAGAGGGTTCCGTAGCGACCAATTCCGCGAGCGCTCCGTCCTATCCTTGAATAAGACTATGTGGTCGAAACTATAGTCGGAATCCTCTTACTACGTGAGTAATCCTCGTGTTTTACATATTCATAATGTGTCAAAACCACGACCGTCTTAATAACAAAATCTAATAATAATTAGACCGTAACTTATTATTTATAGCTTACACAATCACAGCATCTCGTAGGTGCGTATATTTTAATGACGGTGTGCGCTGGAGAAATAACTCATTGAACCGAGTCCATGTGATCGGATAACAGTCAAGTGCATGCAGTACATACGTTGTAACACAACTACGAATGCACAAAAAAGATGGTCGCTTTATAATTAAATGTGCTGGATGCTGTGTCTGCCATGTTCAGTCTACTATGTGCTTAAACTTACGGCGAATACCTACACACACACACACTATCAAACTTACAAGAAAATGGTTCCACATCTTTGTAGTTCCTGCCTGACTCATAATCAGTGGAAGGTTTAAAATTGTCAGCGACACCCAGCGTCAGACACCAATTCTTGAGTGCTATTAAACACTATCGGTCTATTGTGGTAGCATCGCGTCACTTATAGCATGCCAATTAATGGTAAATCAAGTTAATCAAGTGGTAAATTCTTAAACTTGCATATAAAAATAGTTTAAAGTATCGGTGTTATACTTTGTACTACTTAGATCATAAATAAATCATTTGCAATACAAGTCCGTCACACCACAGCGAGTACTAAATAGCCTCAGTCAGGCAAAAGAACCCTTAATTGATAGCTCAGACGTTTTTACAACACATCATCTCTATACCGTTATGTGAATGATCCAATAGGAATCTGACTACCTTGATGGCCGGCCACGTTCTAAGTATTTTATATTGAATTATCACGTGCACGTGCATTCAATAGATTAGGATTGATTGCAAAAGTACATGTCGATGACCCGACGACGTGCCGTATGAATGAGTGTGCGCCTCACTTCGTACATGGTGTAACGCAATAAGCTTTTGTCATACATTTATATTACACTGTGTCGCTTGATGATGTAGTACAAGACGGACACTATGATAGGTAGGGTAGCTACCGAAGTGCAGTATTTATTTCACTTGCATCGTACAGATATGTACATAAATAATATAGATATGTCTTTGTATGAGATTCCTGGAGCCTGAGTCCATCAGTGCTACTGTAGGGCTGTTGGACTCATCTTTGCTTGTGATTTCAAGGTGGTGTAGGCATTGCCCTAAGTCTGTAGAATAAAATAAAAACGTAGTAAATCAGAGTACAAGGCGAACCACAAAAGCGTCTACGAGGTCTCCGTACTGTCCTTGAAAAAGACCGAAAACTTTAGTCGAACTTTAAGTCGAAACTTTAGTTAGACCGAAGTCGGAACTTTAGTCGGAACCTTTACGTGAGTAATTCCCGTGTTTTATACATTCATAACGTTTCTATTTATTAGTGTCAAGGCAAAGAGGTTAAAGTTAATCTCAATGTTTTAGATTTGCTTATATTATAAGTCTTAATATTGATATACATAATCATATATTATGAATTATGCAAATTCGCGGTTATTTACAACTTCTTATTGACATTGAATTCTTTCCTTTGCCAATCCTTTATAACAAAATATGACAAATCAAATGTTACATTACACCTGCTAAAATAAACAGGCACCAATAGTTTTAAAAACGGGTCCGGGTTTTGTGAAAAACTGTGCTGCAGGTACCAACTACCAGCGGTACAAGAAATAAAATTAGAGCTACCATAAAACAGTTTTCTCAGAATGGTGAGTTTGGCCTAATATTTTGAATGTGTGCTTATATCACATGGATGTTCAATCAAGGCACCGACTCAGTCCACCGACAAGTTGGACAGACGACCTGACTAAGATCGCAGGTAAGGGCTGAAAGCAGGCCGCTACCATCCGGTCCTTATCCAAATCAATGAAGGAGGCATATGTCCAGAGATGAACAAGAAAATAGATATGTTTTTTAAGTAACATGGCCACTAATACAAAAAATAACATTATTATTTTCATGGTTACCATGGATTTTATTTATTCGATATTTCGCACCACCATCTACGACATTTAAATTCTGTAGTGATTCTGATTCTGTTCTCTTACCAAATGCGAAGATGATATATTATGTGACGCAGAACTCATACATGGACATGTGTGAGTTCTCCGATACGGAGTACATAAACTTGCATTTCGTTTCATGTAAATGTCCCCTGCCCCCCTTAAAAGGAACGGAATACAGCGCGTGGGGGAGTGGTACCGAGGGATGACCCCCCCCCCCCCCCTTGCCCCTACCCTCTCACCCCCTGACCATCCTAAATTCCTCTGCGCCCCAATTGCATAAAATTTTTCAATATTTGATCGATGTCTCACGAACGGCTACTCCATAGCATGTCACAGAAGAAGAAGAAGAAGTCACTTACATTGATCATAGATCACGTGATAGTTACTACTGCATATGTCACTTTTGACAGCCGATCAAGATTTGATCGATTCTAGAGGTAGAAAGATTATGGTCTAGTCGACCATAATTTGGTCTGACTGGTTGACGTGAACGGCCATGATCAAATATTGGGTGGAGCAAGTAATGCTCTAATTGAGCTCGTGAACGCCGCATATCCGCTGTCAGAGCAAGATATGGCTTGGCCTATGGTGCTGCTGAACGCACGCCTGTATCGTTAGCCTGGACATCCCTGCTCTACATGATAGTAAGTGCGAGCGAGGACATGGTTACGACACGCGCCGGCCGTCTCGTATATATGCGCCGTTGGACAGGAGTGCAGCATCATTCTTGTGACAGCACCAGATACTACACAACCAAGCAATATGAAATCCTTCGTGAGTATCAACTAAAAAATTGACGCTAAAACTCGTTAAAACCAGATTGTAATAGTTTATATCAACTTACTCCTTACAACTTTAAATTACACTCACTCAATTTACTATCTTCTGGAAACCATGTAACAGTGATTCTTAATTTCTCTGATTCGTAGTTCATAGACACAGATAGATAATCGTTTTCTGTTAATACTTTATTTGCAAGTCATAACATAAAATAAAACTTCGTACATATCTTAGATAGCCACAGTGTTTGTGAATTTAAATAAAAGAAAATATTAATTTTCGCTTTTGCGTTTTTACAATAAGATATAAAGTAACTGAAAACGAGACTGTTGTTAGTGCGTTATATAGTATAGGTATATATATATATATATATATATATATATATATATATATATATATATATATATATATATATATATATATATATATATATATATATACCTATACTATATAACGCACTAACAACAGTCTCGTTTTCAGTTGCACATATTAATATTCAGCAATTTTTTTTATCTTAAATAAGCTTTTTTCCGACGTGATGGTCAGGTGCGAAGTGGTCGAAGGTGGAATCTCGCTAGACCTAGAATGTTAACTATCTTTCAAGTGCCACTGCCAAAATAAACTTTGGGTTGGATGACAGTTTTTCAAACTTGAGAGTGATAGCTAGAAAGGAAAATCCTCGAAAACATTCACCTTCTCACCCTCAAACTTCTGCTTTAACGGATTTTTTGGAGCATGTTATGTGATCATATCAACACGATAAGGTGCTATCTTTCAAAAATTACTACCTGGTGTTAGGTTAAGTGTTAAGTATTCAACACAAATACATTAATTGTAGTTATCAAACTATCTGCACCTCGCGATGCCTCCTGCAATTATTATGATTATCCCGTTGCACCTCTTTTGAAGTAAAACTTTAAAAATTCCGTTCAATGCAGATATCAAAATCATAATAACAATCTATACTTCAACATTTCAGCTCAAATCCTTTGAGTGGTTTGAGCTGTGTGCTGACAGATCATTTCATTTCATTATTCTTAACTACAATATGGAAGTTTTCAAAAGGAGAGCTAACAGAGTCTAAACAGGTTTGGAGACGGGTCGTAATGATCCCAGTGTAACAGTTGTCCATAGGCAACAGTGATCGCTTAGCATCAGGCGGCCCATCACCTTGTCTTCTACTTATATCATTCAAAACGTTGCAACGTTTGCACACATGTGTACAAGGAAGTTGTAAAACTTCCTTTTTAAATGTAGGTACTGTTAATTGTGTCCTTGCTATATCTACTTATTATTATACTTAATTGCCAATTTTTTTAAAGGTTGCACTGTGCCTGTTGGTGGCGGCGGTGAGCGCCGGTAACGTGCGCGAAAAGCGCGGATACCTGAGCGGCGGCATCGGTGGGTACAGCGGTGGGTACAGCGGCGGGTACAGCGGCGGGTACAGCGGCATCGGTGGGTACTCTGGGTCCGTGGTGTCCGCCGCACCCGTCGCCAGCATCGTCGCCGTCAACAGAGTAGTCAACGTGAACAAGGTGGTCGAAGTGCCGCAGGTGGTCAAAGTGCGCAAGGTCATCTCCGTGCCGCAGGTCATCACCGAGAAGAAGATCATCTCCGCACCCAGCTACTCCTCCTACGGTGGTTCATCCTACGGCGGCGGTTCATCCTACGGCGGTTCATCCTACGGTGGTTCATCCTCCGGCAGCGGCTGGTGGTGAATGCTTAACCAGCGATGTTCTAGTCTATATACCGTGTGATACAATTTATTTATTTTATTGGTTTAATAAAACATTTATTTTTCTTTACTCAGTTCATTTAGTTCTGTCCAAAAAATGAGTTATTTTTATCTGATCGCAAAAACGAATTCTATCCTGTGCCTTGCACATTATGTGCATTCTATACATGAGTCTTAGAGATACCAAAGGAGTTTGTGAACTAACAGGCAAATTGAATCATTCACGCGGTGGTAGGCTAACTAACTACGTGTGATCATTGTGCGTAACATACCACTTGTCTTCGATTTATCTCCTATGATATATGGAGAAAGATCAATATCGTATACGTTCATTTGCATGAACTTTGCACATTTCACTTTTGGAATATACATGATATTAAATTAAAAATAAGAGTGTATTTACACATTCTTTTTTTGAAGAATGATTTTAGAGCTCTATCGCCTGCTAAAGCCATAATGTTACTCTCATACTCGAACCTGTCCCAAACTCGCACTATCTGAATAGCAGATACGGCCACTCCGTACGGCTAAATATTCAATGTTATATGTTCTACGATAACCATTGTATAAATCGTGTCACAAATTTTAATGTAATTATTGAGTTTAAGTGAGAATCATGTAAAGTCAAACCATTTAAATTAGATATTACATAATTTATTAATGGGTTGACTTGTGATCATTACCTTGAGAGAGACCAACCTTGAAAATATGTTTCTATTGTGTATTTGTATGACTGTCATTTGTTTTAAACTTTAATCATCATCATTCATAATTTCAGTCATAAGAATCCCTCTGTTGTACATATATCTTAGCCATTAATCTGCCCAAATGGCTGGAAGCGGCTTTCACCTAGCTTGCTCCTTCGATGGGAAGTTCTGACGAAGTTCTAAGAAAGGGCCAGGTCAAGAATACTCTAAGCCGAATGTCGGGACACAGTATCGCAAGCATTTTGTAAATACGCAAACTTAGCGTTTTGGCAGCGACAAGCCACATTATCGAATGGCGCATCGCCGCAGTGGTCAAAGAAACTCGTAAGAATAAAGTCTCTAGTAAAGTTATATATATACCTCAACGTAGTAAGCGAAGAACCTCGTCTAGTACAGTCTATAGTAAATACGTATATTATATAGTCACCTCAAAGCTGTGGTAGAAGAACCAGCCTTAGTAAAGTTATATACCAAGTGTAAACTCATTCTCTAGGTGTACGCACTATAATAAGAAACAGTTGTGTAACCAATATATATTATACATCTACAATTGGAGCCAGATAAATTGGAACAGATAACTTTTTAGTGGGGTAAACGGAGCCCCCACGACGAGGCTCTTTTATGAAAGGCCTGATGAGCGTGGATGAAGCAAAGGAAGTGTGTAAAATATATATGTATATAAATATAATGTATAGTATTGGACATTACATTTGTTTTTATAAAAACTAACAAAAAAATTCTTAATACAGTTGCAGTTAGTATATGGAGCTTATTTGATTTAGCTACATATATGAACGTTTTACAACTATACATAATATAATAATTTTAAAATGTAACAAAAAAATTATAACAACCAACTTCATCTTTACTAGATATAGTTGGTTATTTTTTATAAATTTAGGTTTATCTTTTGTGTCAAGTTATTAAAACAGCACGAAATATTAAAATTATATTACATAATTATTATCTCCAAGCATTTTGGATAAGGCCTTAATAATAAAGAGGTACGGTTTGTACATGGATAGTGTTTGCTAAACAAATTTATTTATAGAGGTGTCCAAGAAAGCATCGAGTGAAGCTCGATAATCATGTTGAAGCTATTGGAGACTACTGTTACTAATATAAGTGATCATTTATTTACTGAAACACAACTCCAACAAAAATATCAACTATTATTTTATAATATTATATAACCCAATGAATATAATATTTACACAGCGGGCCCCAAATTAGGCATAGCCTGTATCTTGGGCGCCCAAACCTGCAGTTTATTCATAATTATTGCGTGTGTAGCACGCTGTGTGTAACTGTAGATACTCATTAATCAAATCAAAAATTCATTTTTGATTAAATTTAATTAAACAAATTACAATTAATTAATGTAGCAATGATATAGTTATTTTTTATTTGAGAAATGAAATAATTTTAATTCATGCATTTTATTAAATCAATTAATTAATAAATGACATACTATCGAATTATGTACTGACAAATTTAGAAAAGTCAAACTAGTCTGGTCAATCTAGACATTCGTAGGTGCATAAAATCGCAAGCTGAAAATCAGTAAAATTGTTCAAAATTTATAATTATGTTTTAAACAATTTTACTGATTTTCAGCTTGTTGTGATTTTATGCACCTTCTCTCTCATTTTTTGGTCTAGATTGAACGGACTAAACGCTGCGTTGCATATGCTCACAATCTCAAAACAAAAATAGCTTGCGGCCAGTTGTGGCTATTTCCCTCGTCGGGCCTGCGTCACCCGCCCGCTGCCCGCAGCTCGTTGCCATGCGCGATCCAGACGGATAGACGCAAGTCTGTTTCTATCACGGCAAAACATAAAATTGTGTTCATTTGCTTTGATAAACTTCGATTGTTTTTTACTTGCCATACTTATATCACAGCATTTAAAATGATAGAAAAAAACCAATGAAACTATAAATATTAGATCATGAAATGTAGACTTATTAAAGCTCTGTAAACGCAAAAACCCGTTACTAAGTTGCGGCATTTTGCCTTTATACATCAGTATACCTACTTAACTGTTATGCCCTCCAGTATAGGTAAACACCAAGTATAGGAAATTTACTACGAAAGCGAGGTTTTATTTATTCATAAGGTTTTCAGACCACTCAAAGGACAGTTTGCAGTCAAACTCTGTTGCAGCCCTACTCTTGTGGGCGGGCACAGCTATTCGTGTGTATGAGCATTGAAGGACTTCAGATGTTTTTTACCATTTTAAGGAACTCATAAAATTATACACTCGCTTACAAAAAATAAAATGTATTTTGTATATTAAGAAAATAATAAATTACAACCATGTAGTGATAGACTAGATGAGATACAACGGGCATCACATTCACCACCAGCCGCTGCCGTAGGATGAACCGCCGGAGGATGAACCACCGTAGGATGAACCACCGAAGGAGGAGTAGCTGGGTGCGGAGATGATCTTCTTCTCGGTGATGACCTGGGGCACAGAGATGACCTTGCGCACGTTGATCACCTGCGGCACTTCGACCACCTTGTTCACGTTGACTACTCTGTTGACGGCGACGATGCTGGCGACGGGTGCGGCGGACACCACGGATCCAGAGTACCCACCGATGCCGCTGTACCCACCGCTGTACCCGCCGCTGTACCCACCGCTGTACCCACCGCTGTACCCACCACTGTACCCACCGATACCGCCACTCAGGTATCCGCGCTTTTCGCGCACATTACCGGCGCTCACAGCCGCCACCAACAGGCACAGTGCTACCTGCAAGTAAAAAAGTAATGTATAATTTGACGCAAGCAGATACAAAAATGTAAATATTCGTCAAATCTAAAAAAATCGCAGCTATAAAGAAACTAATCTTAACTCGACAAATCATTAAATATTGACAATATTATAATAACTAGTTGACCTGGCAAACATTATTTTTACTGTAATATAAAAATGTTAAAGTGGCTCGAAATTTCATAAATAATAATAAATATATATTTTTTTTTAAAGTCAAATAGCTACACTTCAGTACAATTTTGTACAACTAGTTACATATTATGTTCTCTTTTTTCAACTTATCACAAACATTTGTTCTAATGAAATGATAAACTTACAAAGGATTTCATTTCTGTGTGATTGTAACGGCTATCAGATGAATGATGCTGAATCCGAGTCACCTTCTACATATATATGAGGCTCGGCAGAGTGTGTCGCAACAGAACCGCGTCCTCGCAGCGCGCGCAGCGCTTCGATGCTCCAAGGAGGTACACTTCAGTTACACATAACACGGCGAGCGTCCGCAAATAATTAATTATCTTTCTTAACTACAGCAAAAATATTGTATAGAAACAAAAATGTTCGTATTTGTGCAATACGTTTCAATTTAAGTTATAGTAATTTGTGTGCCAAATGTCGACCTTGCTACTGTAAATAAAATGATGATGTTACACTACACAGTCAACCCATTAAATAAAGAACATACCCGATGGAACTGTTAGTATCCCGAGTAACTTACCGTTAGGGGCACAATTAAACAATTTATTCACAATGCGATGTCATGTTTTATGTTCGTCGAGAGATATTTTCAGTGCATCGGTCTAAATCATTATAAGTAAATTGTTTCAAATTTAAATTACTTAGTTAATTTTCAGAGATAATTGCGCATGCTGTGTTCGCAAAGAGTAGAGCGTTCAGTAATCTATGTTCTCACTGTACCTATATATTTAAACGTTGTAAATACTGTTGCGCTCAGTTTGCGAATCTAAAATAAAAAATATAAATAATAAAAATTCTTCAGTCCTTCCCTATATGCATATTATTTAATAATGTGTTTAATACTGGACGACGTTTATAATAAGTATCTTATCGCGCGATCTTAACTTGGCATCTTCTGAAAAATATTGTTTTAAACTTTCATGGCTTTTCATAATATAAATATTATTTAACACGGGTTATTATTTTACCGCGCCGAAAGACCTTAATAAAAATCAAAGCCATGGTGTATCGTGTTCCGTGTTAAATAATATTTATATTCTGGAAAATAGTTCACCTGCACTCATAATTTTCAAGGGAAGATACTTACATAAATTAACTTTTGTAAGTCATGAATTTATCCATGCACAATGTTTGTCCAAATCGTTAAAGCCGTTCCAGAAATTGCTTAATGTATAGTGTACAAATACCGCTTATGTAAACAGTATGTTGTATATTGGCTGGCCGGTTGGCGCAGTTGGTAGCACTCTGCCTTCTGAGCCGCTGGTCCCGGGTTCGATTCCCGGACAGGTCAAACATTTGTGTGTATGAATATGTCTGTTTGACCTGTGTCTGGGTGTGTATATGTATATAAGTATGTATATCAGTCATCAGGTCACCATAGTACAGGCTCTGCCTAGTTTGGGACCTGAAGACCTTGTGTGTATGTTGATAAATAAAATAAATAAGTATATAACTATGATAAAAGTAACAGAAACATAACATGCACATTATAAACTCATAATATAATATAATACAGTATAATATACAAATGGATATGTGTTTATTGTAAGTGTAAACAAGTCATTGCTGTAATGCTGCGAAAGTTTAACGACCCGCGCTTTAAGGTCATGTACAAGTCGGGGTTACTGACTATAGACAAGTTCATGCTTAAGTTCGTGATATTTGTGTGAGCAGTTACACAAATATTACGAACTTAAGAATTAGAGTGTCACATTTGACCGAGGGTTTACTTTCAATGATTACATCATTATAATTGCTAAAGAGTCTCTTAGACGATTGGGTTTGTTCTTCGGAACTTCAACGACTTACCAGGATATTTGTGTGAATAAGATAGTTTTCAGCGCCTTAGTCCTAAATATTAACTAACGGTTCGATTCCCGGACAGGTCAAACATTTGTGTGTATGAACATGTCTGTTTGACCTGTGTCTGGGTGTGTATGTGTATATAAGTATGTATATCAGTCGTCAGGTTACCATAGTACAGGCTCTGCCTAGTTTGGGACCTGAAGACCTTGTGTGAATGTTGATAAATAAAAAATGTTATAATCGCGAAAATTTGTGAGTATGTGTTACTTCTTCACGCACAAACGGCTACACTGGTGTCAATGAAATTTGGTATGGAGTTAGTTTAAGCCCTGGATTAACACATAGGCTACTTTTTTCCCGGAAAAAGTATAGTTCCCGAGGGATAATTGAGGTAATGGGAAAACCGTAATCCACGCGGGTGAAACCGTGGTGCGCTTCTAATAAGAAATAAAATAGAATGTTGTGCCTATATATGGCATCCATACGAGAGCTTTTACTAAAAAATGTTTGGAAAGTTTTCTTAGGTACTTGTAATAGAGAATAAACGGTTATTATCGTCGATGTTATTGTCCATACAATTAGGCTTTGGCTGTGATACATGTAACGAGCAGCTGATGAATATTGTGTAAGATCTTATGAGGAGAGATAGACCCCCTAGTTGTGTAGTCACTTTACAATAAATGTAGTTACTGTCAAATTAGAAAACATAAATAATTCGCTGTCTCGTCTTGTCGTACTGTAGCTCACGCCAAATCTCCCAAACCGATAATACAGACTGCGCTTAATGCTCTTCTGGACGGCACTTCTGAATGTAATGTGTTAGTGAACGAATTCAAATTGATCATGTCTGAGTGTCTCAGACACAGCGAGACGAAAGCTTCATAAGAGTTTCTGCTTGGTTACATTAGTTAAAATTTTACTACATTTTAATTATTTATGTTAATTTAATTTGTTTTATGGTGATAACTCATTCAACTTTGATTAATTGACATTAGTGTAATTAACGTATTATTTCCATCTGATTTTGATTATTTTATATGTGGTTTAATTAATATTGACAAATAAATAATTGGCATTTTGGATTATAATGATCTTTGTTTGCTTATTAATTTAAATATAAATGTAAATTGAATGACCTTTGTTTTTAAAAATTATAATCTTACAATTGACCACTGTCTGACTGATGTTAAGTGACGACGCAGTCTATGGTGTAGCACGTAATTTGATATATTTTTTTAGAGTAACTATTATATAAAAATTCTAGTCGGTGGATATGTGGGAGTCTCTGCCAATACTGAACGCGGCATACTCATTAAAAACCCAAAGCAGACTGATGCCTGTTCGTGAGAGATTGGGTCGCATTTTGCATTTACATATAATCCCGGAATAAAGTCCTGTGCCATCAACTAGGCCTCCAGCCTGGAGGTGTGACCCGATACGTTCGCCGCCCCCATGCCGTCGCGTAAGGCCACACGATTGGCCGGCGAGTGGTTTTCCCCCAACCCCTCTGGAGAGGCCCTACTACACAGGAGAGCCAAGCAGACTCGTTAGTGTAATAAGTTAATCCGCGTTAGTGTAAATAATTGAATAAATTACTCAATGTATTAAACTAACAAAAGTTAAGTAGGCTACTTTTGTCCATTGCTGTTAAAAAAGAGATTTATAATCATCCTATATGTGTACGTTCACTGGTGGTTACATGTCTACGTCACTAATCCTGGCAAGAACTGATTAGTAACGACCTATGTGTATATATATGCAGCTGTCTCTAGCTCGTCAATTTCGAAAAGAAAACTAGTTTGGCATATCTTGGAAACGCTACGCTTTTACCGTTAATTTTAACTAATTACTCTAACTTAATTTTAAGTTTAATTAATGTTTATATTGTTCGTAGCTTAGAAAACGCTAGTAACAATGTAAAAAACAATTAAAATTATTATTATTCCAAAACGCAAAGTTCTGTGATGGTTTTACAGTTATTTGTATATCGTTTGTTATTCCGCGCTAAGTATCGTACTATTATTTTTAATCGTATCTATCGTATTATTTTTAATTATGTGACTCCTAATAGTGCCTATATGACACTTGTATTGACCGAGACATGTCATCTCAGTTTTAAAGCAGCGACAGCCCTCTTGGTGAGTACTAAACTGCTGCGACAAAGGAGTTGGTTCTTCGTTAACTAGCTTGATGGAAACGTAGTCCGACTGATATCAAGCGTCACGTATGTCCAACACTATCATGTCTTATCACATCATCGATCTTATCTATTGTTGTTAGGTACTGCTATTTGAAAGGTTAATAAAATTTCCCATTTATTGAAGCATGAACTGACTGATTGACTAACATACAAAAATAGTCAACAAAATAAGTCTTAACTAATATGTTAGAGCTCACGGAATTTATCTTTTGAGAAGGTAAAAACGAAATAGAAAGTAAGCCACGCGAGCATAACCGCGCGCCTCTCGGCTAGTTACTCATAAATGTAATGTAATTATATGGTTGGGAGAGTCAATAAATCAAATCTTCGGAATATTATAAAGGTATCGTATAAATATTATATTCCGAATTGGCAACTCATCTTAGATTTTATAGGCAAGTTAACTCATAATCTATATATAAGGTCATTTTGCAACAGTAATGGTTTAGTTTTGTTTAAATTATAATCTTTATGTATAGTTATTAGTGTGCGAATAATCTAAGCTGCGACATATTAGAAGGACACCGTTGCGCCACGCAACGGTATATATACACTGTGCAACACAAGCAGCGTCGTCAGTCATCCGACGTACGTTTCGATATCTTAATACACATACAACATGAAATCTTTCGTAAGTGTTGTTTATGAGATCATTTTATCATCAATAATTATATACAGATTGCAAAAATATAGCGTATAGATATTTGCTTTAAACTAAACTTATCTAGAGTGTGCAACTTATCTACATGTGAAGGCCTTCAACGTGGCGTGGAATTATTGACGTTCATAAGTACTTTCTTCATTCCAAAAAGGAATAAATAAATATGAACTTATCTTTCTCTTTGACTAAGGACTTTAGTTGTGTTCATTCACATAAATTACATTTGTTACTTGCAGGTTGCACTGTGCCTGTTGGTGGCGGCTGTGAGCGCCGGTAACGTGCGCGAAAAGCGCGGATACCTGAGCGGTGGCATCGGTGGGTACGGCGGTGGGTACAGCGGTGGGTACAGCGGTGGGTACAGCGGCATCGGTGGGTACTCTGGATCCGTGGTGTCCACCGCACCCATCGCCAACATAGTCGCCGTCAACAGAGTAGTCAACGTGAACAAGGTTGTCGAGGTGCCGCAGGTGATCAACGTGCGCAAGGTCATCTCCGTGCCGCAGGTCATCACCGAGAAGAAGATCATCTCTGCACCCAGCTACTCCTCCTACGGTGGTTCATCCTTCGGTAGTTCATCCTACGGCGGTTCATCCTCCGGCAGCGGCTGGTGGTGAATGCATAATAAGCCACTTTTTTCTAGTCTATTCATCATGTGATATAGTTTTTTTATTTTTTGACTTAATAAATCAAATTTTATTTTCTTAATTTTCTTATATTTTCATTTCTTTCCATCTAATTTCTTAATGTTACTGAATTAATCTTACACAATTTGTGAGTATATAACATAATATGCAAAACGGGACGACTTTTGCCCCCAAAGAGGGGCGCTGGTTCCTACACTGGTAAAGGAGTGCATATGCCTGAGGATGATTGTCACATTTACAGACTTCGGTTAGAGTTGGCACCGTGGTTATACGAGAAAGTAAACATACATAAATAGAAAATGTAGGCACTTAGGCAGTTATCTGCCTACGGCGGTTCATCCTCCGGCAGCGGCTGGTGGTGAATGCGTAATCATCGTTAAGTGCCTTTATAGGCACTTAAATCCGTGCTGCTTTCATCACAGCTGAAAAAAAACATTAAACATAAAGTATTTATGATACTTCCCTGTAAAAAAAGTATTATCGATTCTATTTTTCAAATATATAAAAATCGATTTAATAATATGAAATAGGCTTATAACAATTTAAAAATCCTGATTCCGATGCATGTGGTTCCTCATTCCGAGTGTACAAAAAAAAATGGAACCGAGTTCAACACTCAAGAGTGTGAAATAACTTGGTGATGTCGGTACTATGATAGTTCAAAAAAAACTATTGTCAAAATATTGTGCTCATAGTACCAACTTTGACAAGTTATTTCACACTTTTTGAGTGGAGAAGACGGTCCATGTTTTGGTAAAAATTTTTTTTCACTTTTTTCAGTGACCTTTGCTATTACCCGTGAGTAGCCGATTTTGGTAAAACACCTAAGAACCACTTATCATGATTTCGACTACGCGTATATAACTGTCACGTTATACCCGTATATCTATACTAATACCAGCGGATCCGACAGACGTTCTCCTTCATGCAGCGCCAGGTGGTTTTTTTTTTGGGAATCTAAACCATTCAGGGCGCTACCCAAACGCATACAAAAAAAATCATTCAAATCGGTTCAGCCGTTTAGGAGGAGTTCAGTAACATACACACGTGCAGTAGAATTATATATATTGAGATTATGAAGAGGAAAGATTTTTGAACTGTTTGTTTCCTTACATTGAAAAGGCTCCGAAACTACTGAACCGATTTGAAAAACTCTTTCACTGTTGAGAAGCTACACTATCCCCGGGTAACACACACTATATTTTATTTTCAAAAGAATTAGGGAACCTTACAATGTTTATTTTTGAAATTTTTCACCCGTGCGAAGCCGGAGAAGACCGCTAGTACATTATACAATAAGAAAGAGCGTGACTTTTAATAGTACTATCCATTAACCACCGCTAGAAAACCTTCCTTCCAATAAAAAATACAGTGAACATATATAACCTCCTCCTTTTTTGAAATCAGTTAAAAAAACCGCATCAGGTCGGTTCGTGCCAAACACCATTACGCACATACACGCACACAGTAGCCCAACTTATAACAATATTTTTAACGTCGTCGGGTTTAAAAAAAAAATTCTATCGACACTTTAATTTGGATGGCCAGTCTGTTTGGCTAAACAGAATCCAAATTAAAGTGTCGATAGCTAGAAGCCCCCAGCAGTTACAGAGCCAAGCACGAATTCCAAATTTGTTGACCATTATGTCTACCAGGAAAACCTGGTCATTTTGGTTCATTTTGATCAGTGTGTCTTACTGGTGATATTATAAAAATATGGCGAGAAAATGCGAGCTATAGGTATTTACTAGCTTCATACGGATAAACAAGCTCAAAGTTGGACTACGAGCTGCCCAATCGCAGAATAGGGCTAGATTCCAACCGATCTTTGTTGAATACCTTGAGGGCATCATACATTAAGACCCAATCATACAAATTATATTGCCCCGGTTTGATAGTCTTACGCTTCCGCAAAGGCCTCCTCTTCAGCATGCCTCTCAGAATTATTTAGTTCGCGATGGCCTGAAGCTATATTTATTACGAAATTAATAGGTACTATTTTAGGCTGCACACATGAGGTACTGTTTCGTAGTTCGTCAATTATTATACTGACATAATACGAAGTTTGAACTGAATTTCAGAAATAATACTATTCGTAGATACATTTTATTCACGTCTGAGACGTAGATAGGTATAGGTAACAATGCACAACAGTTTCCTTGGAAGGATTTATTAGTTTTTGCTAATCTAGAACTAGGTACAGTTATTTATTCTTATGTTTAGTGTTTAAACTATGACACGATTTAACCTAAACTTGTTCAAGTTGCCACACGCATACATTGTATTTTGGAAAATGTACAAGGATGGCAAAATCTTCTCGATGGTTTGTCTTTTGCCACCAATTGCATTTAAAAAAAAATCTCCCGGGGCTGGTTTCAATAGTATTTTCCCATCATTGATCTAGACTTATTCCCAATTTCCATGTATTCCCGTATTAGAATTGTATAAAATATTCCAAATTTGTCAAACAGGGTGCGTGCATGTCGCAGATAAAAGTTGTTACGCAGAGCCCGCTTGACACGGCGCATCACTACAGGGCGCTGGTGTGATCAATTTGCTTTAAAAAAGCACATTAAAACATACGGGTCGAATCGAGAACCTCCTCCTTTTTTGAAGTCGGTTATAAAAGCCACTACAGTAAAAATAGTTCGTTAATTGGAAGAATGAGGTAATACCGATATACGAGTAGACAGACAGAACGAAAAGAAAACTAAATCAGTCAATATAATTATTATACCACACAATATAACAATAGTTTAACATGAAGTCCTTTTAAAAGGTCATTTTGCAACAATAATGATTTAGTTTTGCTTAAATTATAATCTTTATGTATAGATAATAGTGTGCGAATATTCTAATAAAGCTGCGACATGTCAGAAGGACACCGTTGCGTCACGCGACAGTATATATACACTGTGCAACACAAGCAGCATCGTCAGTCATCCGACGCACGTTTTGATATCTTATACACCACCACCATACAACATGAAATCTTTCGTAAGTGTTGTACAAGAAATCATTTTATCATCATTACGTAAAGGTTCCATATTTACGGATTAAACAAATAGAATAACTAGCACGATAAAATTAAAAAAAACAAGAGAGCTTACTGTAAAAATAGAGCACGAATTCAAATGGAAATAAAAAATAATATTAGTATATCTATATTTTCCCATGACCGTTGACCGAATGTAATTAACTAGTTCGAGTGTTTAAAAACTACACTAGAGCTTTTATTTACCAATGTTGATAAGAAATATTATGTTTAAGATAAGAAATATTGGACGCACATACCCTATTATGACATAATGTGATTTTATTTAAAGAACAGAACAGTTTTTTAAAATGACCAAGTATATTTATATACATACTACATAAGTAGGTTAAAAAAGTAGTTTTTCTCTATTTACTTTGGAACACGTCGTTATTAAGGTTTCACATAATTATTTGATTAAAGTTCATAAGTCTCGTGTGTCAGGCCTTATTTGCCTGAATGACTAGATGACTGACTTTGACTAATGACTTGTCTCTTGATAATTATTAATAACTACATTTCTTACTTGCAGGTTGCACTGTGCCTGTTGGTGGCAGCTGTGAGCGCCGGTAACGTGCGTGAGAAGCGCGGGTACTTGAGCGGTGGCATCGGTGGGTACGGCGGTGGGTACAGCGGCGGGTACAGCGGTGGGTACAGCGGCATCGGTGGGTACTCTGGATCCGTGGTGTCCGCCGCACCCGTCGCCAGCATCGTCGCCGTCAACAGAGTAGTCAACGTGAACAAGGTGGTCGAGGTGCCACAGGTGATCAACGTGCGCAAGGTCATCTCCGTGCCGCAGGTCATCACGGAGAAGAAGATCATCTCCGCACCCAGCTATTCCTCCTACGGTGGTTCATCCTTCGGTGGTTCATCCTACGGCGGTTCATCCTACGGCAACGGGTGGTGGTGAATGCATAATAAGCCAGTTTTCTAGTATATTCATGTGATTTAGTTATTTATTATTTTTTTAATAAATCAGCGTTTTATTTGATAAATGTTGTTGTTTTTTCTTTCCATCTAGTTTTCGACTGAGTGGACCTTTGCAAAAATTATGTAAGTTGTTAGACGGACCCAAAAAGGCACAACAGGATATGCACGGTTCTTACAAATACCATATGATTGTTTCTAAATGTTAGCATGAACCATGTAATATAATGGTATGGAAATATACGCTATGGAAATGAGATATCAGCAACAGGAGTTTCACGGACAAAGTGCAGAATGTTGTGATCAAATGAAGGAGTTGCAGTGTAGTACAATATGTAGTGACTAAATAGAGCTTTCTCTATTTTTATTACTTTGATGATTTCAACACATAGAAAGTATGGATGAAAGTACATAAATTAACTCAACAAGTTTATATAAGGCGAGAGTTAATGGGCTGATTGATTAGTTGCAGTACTAGGGTAATTTATATAGATCGAATTAATTCCCTAAAATTTCATTAGTTCTTAGGAAGTTTTCACAGTTATTTAAACAATAAATAATACTCTAGGGCACGGAAATCAGTATCAGTCAGAGAGTCGTACAAGCTTGCTTAGCATTCAGAGCCAACAAAGGAATGCTAGGTACGTAGAAAGTTACCCCTGCGTAGTTACTACAGATCTGAGAGTTAGAGCAACGCCCAATCTTGCCTACCTATGGTACAGAAACATTAGCACAAACTACTATGTCTTCTAAAAAAAGTTGTACGGAATAGAGAGTTGTACGCATAGAGGTACGGAATGAGCAATGCTTGGAATAACTTTGCGTAACCAAAAGCTCAATGACTGGATAAGATGAAACACTGAAGTTAGTGCCGAGTAAACCACTATCGCAAGTATTACACGAAGAAAATAGAAGTGGGTAGGACACATTGCTAGAATAAATGCTAGCCGTTAGCCTAGAAGAACCGAGAGCCAACACCAGAGGGCGTAGCAGACCACCGCAACGCTGCTGAGACGACGTCAAACGACACGGAGGACGTGACTGGATAAACTGGGACCAAGACGGCCACCAGTGGAGGAGAGGAGGGGTTGCCTTTATAAAAAAATGGACCAGGAAGAGGCCTCCATGACAGTAACGATGATACTTAATAAGACCATCATTTTTATTTTAACTTTTATTTTTTTATAGTTATTAACTCAAATTGAATCGCACTTAAAAAGAAAAAAAAAAACCTAATTTTTTTTTATATATATATTTTTTATATTTATTAACATTCACACAAGGTCTTCAGGTCCCAAACTAGGCAGAGCCTGTGCTATGGTAACCTGATGACTGATATATATACTTATATACATATACACACCCAGACACAGGTCAAACAGACATGTTCATGCACACAAATGTTTGACCTGTCCGGGAATCGAACCCGGGACCAGCGGCTCAGAAGGCAGAGTGCTACCAACTGCGCCAACCGGCCAGTCAATTTGAGTTTGAGTCGATTGAATGAAACACTTCTTAATGATTTTCATGTAGCATCCATCTGTTCATCCAACAACGACAAATTGTAGACAGAAGTCATTTATCATGAGAGAACCTTTCAACTTCTTGTTAAGAGGAAACATTGATGTAGGCCTGATGCATACTACCTTAAATTAAGCTCAAACGCTAATTAACGATGTCTACCTTGGTTGCTAAATAAAACCCACGCGTGTGTAATATCGTTTTATCATTGATCTAATTGATAATTTTCGTCTACCTGGTATTTGATAGATTAGATTTATTTTTAGATTATATGTATTTACAATACATATATTTGAATATACTGTATTTTATTGTTAATGTATATTTATAAGATTTTATAGCACAGTCATTGATGTACAATGTCTTTTAATACTTTAAATTATGGACGCCGCCATCCGTTAGCGTTTTCCTCTCCATCCAAAGATTGTCTGGAAGAGATCGCTGACAGCAATAAGACCGCCTGTTGTTACAGTTGTAATTTTAAAATTGTTTTGTTAATTATTACTTTTAGTATACAAAAAGTTAATATAATATTTAGTAATAATAAAATTTAGTGTTCAATAAAGTGTATATCTATCGAATATACATTTATAGGTTATAAGTGCTTAACTGTTACTATTCTTATACTATGTAGTATCTATTTATTTATTGCGGAAAATTATAATTTATCTCTCTTGTGTGTAACTTTTACCTGCATTTATACCTAAGTATAACTGTCAACCTAATATTAGCTTCCCTACGATACTGAAAAAGAAGTTAAATTATTCTCGAACTCATCGACAGCCGTAAACGAATTATTTTATGGATAACTTTTGTGCCTTAGACATACTGACTGCAGCACAGATGCAAAGTGCTGAGTTACGTGATAAATTGATTAAAAATTGGTTGTCTGTAAAGTCGGTTTACGGACGATAGATTTACGTGATAACGTCATAATCATTTATGACTTTGACTTTGACTGAATTTTTACTTTGACTTTGACTTTGACTGACTTTGACTTTGACTTTGACTGACTTTGACTGACTTTGACTGACTTTGACTTTGACTTTGACTTTGACTTTGACTTTGACTTTGATTATTTTATGTAATACAAAACTCAGGTGGAACGTTACGCGGAACGTGCTGTATATTGTATGGTAGCGTAGACAATATACGAGTGCATAGTAAAGTAAACATTACATCTGTACATATTATACAATTTTGTAATGAAGACTGAACTCAACAATAATGTGTTGTGAATGTACCTAATTCGGAGTTTTAATAGTCTGGGCTCTACTTCCTGCTATATATTTAGTAGCAACGTACGCGTCGACGTCCTTGCTTTCGGTGAAGTTTGAATGTGTTATTATTGAATAAACGTAGTAACTACGTAAATAGATTGATCAGTTCAATTCGGAATTAATCTATATAAACGAGACCTTAGTTAATTTATAATATCTAATTAAATAATTAGACTTAGCCTGCATCATTGAGTATATAGAGATATTTATTTTGCAATGGATAGTCCGATATGACAAAAATCGATTGCAGAATGCTGTTGTGGCTGGCTCGCACTCTCTTATGTATTCAATCAACTTTCTAACAAATAATTGCATAAAAATCTCTAAATATTTTTATGTGATTATGTGTTTACAATTTATGCGGTTATTTGTTAGAAAGTGGTTTCAGGAAACATCAAAGATGCACTGCACTACAAAAGCAAGGCAATTTCATCAGCACCCTGAAAATTACATTGGGTTACCCTAGTAGGCTACTTACAGCCCGTCCTAGGTTTTACAATCGAATAGATAAGATAAAAACCATTTACCTATATTTGTAAAAAATGTGAATACATATTATATAGTAACATTTTAAAGCAAACCTTACACATTTTGTATTTAGATATTGTTTTGCCAAGCGTAAATTGATTAATTTCAATAAAAACAAATAGATTTCCTTATTTTATTTACCATGCCCCTAACAGTGGGTAATTATCAAAAAAAATACAATCATAATAAAGATTAATAACCATTCCATGAATTATTATTAAATTAATTTAAACAATAAATGTCAGTATAAAATAAATGAGACAAAGAACACAATATTAGCGCTGTCTTCAATTTTGGTAATAAAGAATAGATTGTGCGTAAAGTGCAGTTCTCTGTTTCTGGTGTTTCAAGGGTACAGTTCTCTGCTTTGGTATGTATACCAAAGCAGAGAACTGTACCAAGTGTATATCGATATACATATTTCCCACGCATGTAATGGGAATTATTTAGATAACATGTTGTATAATTATTATTTTTCTTGTTCCTATCCAACACTTGGTCGGGTCGGAAAAACAGGTTCTTCGTTTCCATTCCAGTTATCTCAATGCTCACACCTTTTAAAAAGATATTACTCCTTACACAATCCATCCATGCCCTCTTCGGCCTTCCTGTACCTCTATATTCATCCATATTCATGTTAAGCACTCTCTTTGTTATATTTTCTTCATCCGTCTTCATGACATGCCTATACCTAGCCAATCTATTATTCCCTTTCAACTTATCAGTCACTGGTGCTAATTACAAGTTTCCTCTGACATACTCATTCCTTATTTTATCCATTCTAATCACATCGCACATCCATCTCAACATTCGCATCTCTGCGACATGCACTTTTCTTTCATCAACCTCTTTTTCTGCCAATATTCAAATCCATACATTACGTCAAGTCGCACTATGGTCATATAAGTAGCACTCCACTAACAGTCCGAATTTATTTCTGGCCGGTTGGCGCAGTTGGTAGCACTCTGCCTTCTGAGCCGCTGGTCCCGGGTTCGATTCCCGGACAGGTCAAACATTTGTGTGTATGAACATGTCTGTTTGACCTGTGTCTGGGTGTGTATATGTATATAAGTATGTATATCAGTCATCAGGTTACCATAGTACAGGCTCTGCCTAGTTTGGGACCTGAAGACCTTGTGTGAATGTTGATAAATAAAAAAATAAAAAATTCTGGTTTTAGTTACCTACATCTGAGGTGATATTTTTCTTAACGCTATCTACCACGTAACGTAAATAAAGTTCCGTCTTGCAATGCAAAAACCATAACACTCTATAGCTATAGTTTATTATATACCGCCTAGATCCGTCGACGTCCCTCAAATTTGCATAATCCGCAGAGTTGTAGCAACTACAGACAAAAGTCATTTTTTATCAGATCTGCATTTATAGTAAACAGACTGGACAACATTGCGGCATTTGATCTGTTCAATTCTTCTCCAAGTGGAGTTAGAAATTGATTGACTCAAAACTGGTTTAGCGTTTTTCCCTAACTGTCTTGTTATAATGTAATTTAATAGATAGACTAATAATATAATCTTTGTTTCTTGTTAACCGACTTCAAAAAAGGAGGTTACTTAAATCGGCCGTATATATGTTTTTTTATGTATTGTGTTCGCGGATAAATTCGTCGTTTATGAACCGATTTGATGAGTCCCATTACAATATCATCAAAATCGGACAAGCTTTTTTAGAGTCACACTCCAATAACTGAAAAGTGCTACGCATATCTCGACGATATTATAGTTGCGTTGAAGGCATCGGAGAACACAATGACAACTGATTCCGTAAGTAGCAAAGGTCACTGAACAGGGTAAAAAAAAATTATTAGTGATAGTTCACAAAAGTAACCATTACCACAGTATTGTGCTCATGGTATTGACATTTCCTTGTTAGATTCATAAGTAATATGTTGTAAAGCAAACAAGCATATAATAGGTTTTGTATGCGAAAACGTGCTAAAGGTAGAAACTTATATTTGTTATGTAACACTATGTTTTTCGAAGAAAATAAAAATAAAATATACAAAATCCTTTTAAAAGATCATCATCCTTTTAAAAGATCATTTCGCCACAATATTAATCTATTTATGTTTAAATTATAATCTTTACGTATAGATAATAAGTGTGCAAATAATCTAAGCTGCGACATGTCAGAAGGACACCGTTGCGTCACGCGACAGTATATATACACTGTGCAACACAAGCAGCATCGTCAGTGATCCGACGCACGTTTTGATATCTTATACACCACCACCATACAACATGAAATCTTTCGTAAGTCCCTTTTTGAGTAATTGTAGTTCTAGCATTTGAATTCCATCTCACTTTGTTTTTATAGGCGACGTTACTCAATCAAAGGACAGCTGCAGCTAAGCGTGTTTGGTTCCTTATTGTTCTGGCTAGCTGTCTAGGCAGGCACTTGAATGTAACTCTATTACTATCAAAATCAACGTACAACCCAGTTCTTCACCTCCGAGGCCTCTTGCAACACAGTTGCAACCCAAAGACCTCCAGAAAAGGTTTTATCAATATGTGCCAATCGACCTATTATGTTTATTATATGTAAAAATCCATATAAAAATATATAACACCAACTATCTATCACTATAAAAATCTTTATATTAAATATTTTTCACACCAATTTATTAATAACAGCTTGCAACAGTTTAAAAATATGCAGTAAACAAAACGGAATAACTTATAAGCTAACTGCAAAATGAGCTATAGGTGCAGTCTATATAGTATGTATTTTAAGTATATACTTTCTTTGGTTATGCAACGAACACCAAATTTAATATAACCAAATGAAATCAGTTATTCATATTCCGTTTTTACTACAATTGAGATTGTCATTTTATTATGCTAGCGAAATGACAGACAGCCATAATGAATACAGAAAAATGTTTTCTCGTCCTAGCTGACCATAAAAAATTGTTTTACAAATAAAATCAAATCGAAATAATTTATTTGCTTGAATATAGGTACAGAAAGATCTTAGGCTAAATTTATATGTTGCTTTATATTCCAACCTTTGAAGGTGTTCAAATTATATGTCATATAATATAAACAGTTATACAATTATGCTATGAATATAGAATATTTCACATAATATTCTTAAAAATATGTCATCAAATTTTATCATTTAAGAATTCCTCAATGCTACATTAAGCCCTATCTATCAAGAAAAAACTTTTTCAAGTTAAATTTAAAAGCTACACGAGTCTCTACATGTCGGTAAAGTTGATTTTTGGCGTGAGTGCTTGGATCGAAACCTGAGCAAGCAAAAGGCTCTAGAATTAAAAGAAGGTTTCAAAACACGAGACGGTAAAAAACTTTCCCCATGAGTGAAACACAACAATTCTCACCACACTAAGACTAACTAGCGAGGAACTATTAAATATTATGTATAATATTTCATTACGCACGCCATATATATGTATATGGCGACGAGCGGCATGTAGGATTCTTTCATAAGCAAAGCTAATCTTAACTCGCTGACCAATCAGAGAAGAGTGCACTTGCAAGAAGCTTCTGTAAGAACCTTGTTAAAGAAAGCTCCCTGCCGCACGCCTTCATGTTGCATCTCACCTCACTTGCATTTGTTACTTGCAGGTAGCACTGTGCTTGCTGGTAGCGGCTGTGAGCGCCGGCAACGTGCGTGAGAAGCGCGGGTACCTGAGCGGTGGCATCGGCGGGTACAGCGGTGGGTACAGCGGCGGGTACAGCGGTGGGTACAGCGGTGGGTACAGCGGCATCGGTGGGTACTCTGGATCCGTGGTGTCCGCCGCACCCGTCGCCAGCATCGTCGCCGTCAACAGAGTAGTCAACGTGAACAAAGTGGTCGAGGTGCCACAGGTGATCAACGTGCGCAAGATCATTTCTGAGCCGCAGGTCATCACCGAGAAGAAGATCATCTCCGCGCCCAGCTACTCCTCCTTCGGTGGTTCGTCCTACGGCAGTGGCTGGTGGTGAATGTTAATGTCACTCTCTTCTAGTCTATCAATCATGTAATAACTTATAGTAACTTATTTTTGTCAAAATAAATCAAGTTTTATTATTTTTTTATTTTTTTGTTTTACTATGGATCTAATCATTTATGAAATGTTAAAGAATGGAATGGAATGGACGATGTAGATTTCATCTAACCGTGCTAAATTGTAACAGCTGTAGTAGGATCCAAAGGTTGAATGATTGATTTGTTAATGTTAATTCAATGAATGGTTGAAGGGGGGGGGGGGTTGTGGCGGATGACACCCTCCCGCGGGATATTTATTATAATAACTGAGCGTTTTTTATTCTAATAATCGATGTACGTAAATTATACTAATAACAATAACTCATATAAACACATTGAACTATGAAACAATCACACAATAATGTCAATGCAAGATTGCTGGACATATGCCTCCCCCATTGATTTCCACAAGGACCTGTTGGAAGCGGCCCGCATCCAGCCCTTGCCTGCGATCTTAGTCAGGTCGTCTGTCCACCTGGTCGGTGGCCGTTAAAAAATGGTTCCTGGGTTAAAATTCGACACTGTAGACAAGGCCGTCGAAAAACTTCAGCGGTTATTCTTCGACCCCCCGCAAGATAGGTTTTTCATATGTTTTAAAAGCTGGTTCTTCAACCGAATGAATAAGTGCTTGGATGTATGCGGGGAATATTTTGTGAATCTGTAACAACCTTTTTTACATATTGAAACTATATTTATTGCACTAAATTTGGAACAGTCAACGTACTTAAACAAATTAACCTCCTGAACTCCAAAAATAAAAACATTGTTAGAAAATAATTTATATTACAAGTGTGTAGTTACGCTACACACGCTTACAAATCCTTGTATACGATATGCTTACAAACGTGAAACTCGACAGTATACTTATAAGGCATATTATGTCAAATAAGAAAGGATTTACAACCAATATACCAAAACGTGCGACCGCATAAAACCAGTTAACATAATACCTATGTATGTTGCTACATATAAGATACCATGATGAAACAACAGGTAACCTATACTTAAAAGAACTATGGAATAAACAGTTTGATATAGGTCGTCGAACCCAATTCCTTGCCTAAAGGTTCTCAGTATTATCATATAGCTTCAATACATGTAAGTATGGCTACATGTATAGGAATGGATGTACTCGTATACAACGCTATAATCTGTACTGAACTTCTAAAAGTGTACAACAAACATATTATATTATTAATTTTTGTATTATAAATTTTGTATTAATAATATTTATAAATCATTTTTAATTAGAATTTGCGAAGAATTGACCGTGGAAGAATTAAAATAAACAACGATTTTTATCATCATCATCTCAGCAATCAAAATACGACTCAAGTTTAGATAAAAATTATTAAAGCCACATAACAAATATAATCATCATTTTTTTATTACAGAACAAAGAAAATTAATACTGGAACTGCAGTAAGTTAATTTAAATTATGAAGAATAGATGCCAATTTCATTGCGTTCAACCTTCGATCAAGAATACAACAGGTATTCCTGATCGAAGCGTTCAACAAACAAACCATTTCGTTTATCTTCATATAGAAAGACAGCTTCCGCTCAGTCCTTCTTCGCCTATTTACTCATTTTGTCTGTAATCTTTCACGCTTTTGTTCTTTTAAGAGCCAGTCTGTATATATACATTTATATATATTCCGTCTTGGATACAATATGACAATAAAACTCTATCTTTATTCATAAACGAAAGGGAATGAATTCACCCGAGTTCTTCAGTGGCCGGATATCTGGCCATACGGCTCCAGGGCTGGCTGGATATTCGGTATCTGATATCCGGCATCACATCCATCCGTTTTATCTCTATTATGTGCTGTAGTTTTTTAGGTTAATAGGTAAACTGATTTCACTTCAATCTTAAAAATGCTACCCGAACCATTCTCGTATTGCCATGATTAAGGTTGTTATCGCATAGATTTTTTACAAAATTATTGCGCACTACAGTTGTAAGTCAATGAAACAATTTGATAAAATTAATAAGACTATACTTATTTTACAAACAATTAATAACTAAAGTTTAACACGGTATATTGACTAAAGAGCGGCATACGCTTTCACCATATGCCACTACCGTAAGTAGGTCCACCGTAGGGGGCATAGTTGGGCGCGGCGATGATCTTATTCTCAGTGATGACCTGCGGCACGGTGATGATCTTGCGTACGTTGATCACCTGAGGCACATCGATCACCCTGTTTACATTGATCACCCTGTTGACTGCAACGACGTTGTTGACGGGTGCCGGGGCTAATTGCGCGTTCAACACAGGCGCCGCCTGGGCTAATTGCGCGGGCAACGCGGGCGCTGGGACTAATTGCGCGGGCAACGCGGGCGCTGGGACTAATTGCGCGGGCAGCACAGATGCGGACAGCAAGGGTGACGATTCCACAGGTGCCGAATATGCACCGATGCCACTATACCCGCCTATGCCTGCGTACCCACCGATGCCGCCATTCAGATACCCACGTTTTTCGCGCACAGTGCCGGCGCTCACAGCTGCTACTAAAAAGCACAGTGCTACCTGTAAACAAAAAATATAATTATATTTTATCACTTTATCACAAGTAAATAAACGGACGATCTGTTATTGCAAACCGTAAGTAACGGTAAGTTGCTGCGGAAAACTGTCTTCCTTAATCCTAAGTACACTAATGTAATATTTTAAATTGTTATATACTTTATACACCTGCCAAATTGTATATTATATACTGAATATTTATATTAACACTACTGGTGATGGGACACATCGAGTAGAATGTTTGCAAATCATTAATGAAACCAGGTTGCAATTAAAGCATAGATCGTATACTTTTGGATGGTTTTGTCATTCTCTTGCAACTGTATTATTTTCTGTTATTATGTACAAGAAGTATGACAATTATTGGAAGATTGAATAACAAACTTATAAAACACCCATTTTACCGATAAAAAAATAAAGTAAAAATATTATCATTGATAAACTCTTAATCACAAGGCTGCTTTGGGAAATACAATATCGATACATTATTAACTTTACTTTTATATTATTAGTTACACGCTTCGTGACTGATAAATAACTAATACATACGTGCATGCAAGAAACTTCAGATGATGTTATTGCTCGAATGAGGTTTAAAAAGCAATTTTACCCATTGTAGATTCATACTGATTAGTTCAAAAAACGGAAATAAATTATGTTTGGTTGCTCCTATAATATTAAAATTTGTTACTACAGAACAATTTGTTGGAATTGGACCCACGACTACAGAAAACCGTCATGTCGCTTTGCCATCTAAAGCTTTGCTAACTTAAATTCAATAATGATAACGCGACAATATGATAATGCTTGTGATGCAGGTGAGAGACACACTCATTTATATTGGTGCCTGTCAGTACCAAGACCAGGTCCCCAATTTGTATACTTAGTGATTTTTTCCATTGAAATATATATTAATTTTATAATACTAGGACCATATCGAAACACAATGATAGCCGTTATAATTTAATGTAGGTATGATACTCACGAAGGATTTCATGTTGTAGTGAGTAGTGGTTGTCCGTCGTGCGTCGGATGAATGATGGCGGTGCTTGTGTTACAGATTGTATATATACGATATATGTGACGTAACGGTGTCCTTGTAGTACGTCGCTACTTACGTACTTACCCTATTCAATGACACTCGAATGATAATTAAAACCAATATTGAACCTTTTTGTGGAAAAGAAAATCTTATTCACATAAGAAAGTACGCTGATTTTTATAATTTATCAAACACACCTTGTTTTATCTCTTTTTATCAGAATCCAAACCACTACTTAGTGTTACCAACTAGATTAGCACTTACTTTAAGATTGTTATTATATTATTACCTTTGTGACCGTGGAAATAAAGTTATTCATATTCTTATCTAATACCTAAAAGTATTTTGAGATTGAAAATGTGCCTTTAATATTATCTCAATATTTACACTTCAATCGAGACGTTTAATTTTCAAAATTTTTAAGTAGATTAATAGTCAGATTATACTAAAAGATAATTGACCTAAATGACAAAAATGTTGAAGACATCAATATTGGAGGTTTGTAACCAAACACAACTCAATTATACTTAATACTCAACTCATACTAGTTGCGTTATATTGGGCTATATTAAATCAATGACTAGATTAAAATTATTCTATATCCTTCACAAATTCATCTATAAACGGTTCAGTAGCTCTCGCCTACGAAGAGATTCTTAGAACAGCCTTATGTATATATTTAAAAATTTGACACGCGTACTGGAAAAAGTAATACGTAACCTCACAAACTGTCATCGAATCTTTAAACCTGAAACTGGTTACTTTTCTTATAAGGCATAGAATGTCAAAACTGAAAGGTATTTACGAAAGAAGCGCATTAACTGGACCAAGCTACTGCAACGCGCGACCCTATATGTAGGTAGGTACATCCAGTTTTTTTATATATTTATTTATTTATTGGAAAAATAAATGTACCGAATAAAAGAAAAATAGATAAAAGGTTTTAAGTCTAGTTTTGTTCACGAGATTTAAAATAAATAAATGGCTTATATTTTGTCTGTTTTCGTAGAAAATTCCACTAGATGGATCTTTGACGTTATAGAGCATCTCAATTTCATACAAGCTAGGATAAGTAAATGACATAGTTTTACTTAATAAAACATGTATGAATAATATATAGTAACGATAAATGTTTGGTAAATATTTGTACCACATTTTTTCGTATTTTGATTCCTAAATATCTATACAGATACGCAGATGTATATAATTTGGCGGGCGCAAAGGCTACGAAATATTCTCCTGTTTCCAAATAAGGGAACGTACCCATTCAGTCTACGTTAACCCTTCAGGAGGGCAAGGGCGGCCTTTAAAATACTAATCTTTGTGACAGGTTATCACCCCACGGTACCCCCGTGCCTGTCGCACGGGGGTGGGGCTTAGATTTTCGTCACGTGGTAGTATTCTCTAGGGAAGTCTCGAGCTTTTTCGAGCTATATTCAAACTTGGAACACTGCAATTAACGCTTTTTAAACTCATCTTACCGGCTTCAAGTACCGGCATAGAATAGTACTCCCCCATATCTTCCCGTGGGTGCCCTAAGAGTCGGCTAAGGGATCACGTACCATAAGGTGGGCAGCAGCGCCTTCTGAGGATCGGAAATCATACTGCGCTCGCCAACCCCTCTGCCAAGCATGGCGAGAATTGGCAGATCCCCCCTATATGGAGGAGGCATATGTCCAGCAGTGGATATTTAATTGCTGAGAAGAAGAAGAAAACTTATCTTGGCATATACTGTGGTATATGGTGCTCACGGAAGAAGGGAGGGGGGTACAAAATTGTAAAAATAGATCACGTAGTACGGGTACGTTCCCTAATACTATAACTGCAAAAATGAATCTGTCACTTCTTTCACTTAAAATATTGGAAAAATATTAATCAAACTATCAAACTATTACACAATAACGTGTAATCTCTTATTTTACAAACATATTCTCAACTTTATGGCTAGCGCAAACAAAACGGTCTGTGAAGAAAAAACATAGTTCAGTGAGGTGAATTCGAATTAGGTAACATCTGTAAAACGTAAGTTTAATGAAAATCCATTAAAATTATGCCATAGGCACTATGTCAAAACACACCGAATAGCTTAAAGTAGTTATGCACTCAGAAATGTTTTAATGTGAAAACTCCAAAAACTCATTGGTGTCCAATCATTGGGTCATTGGGGAACAAGAAATCTGCAGGAACATTGATATGATCTGTAGTGTGTTACACGCTCACCGGTTGTATCCAAAACACCAGCGATCACTCTTTAGCGAAAGGTCCTTTCTTATCTCCACTATTTTTCATTCAATAATAATCATCCATGTATCATTGAGTGCACTGTGCATGTAAGGTATTATAGCAACGTACTACAAGGACGCCGTTGCATCACAAGTATCGTATTAAAACAATCTGTAACACGAGGACCACCATCATTCATCCGACGCACGTTTGGACAACCACTACTTACTACAACATGAAATCTTTTGTAAGTCATATAATTATAGTTAATATTGATGTAAAATATATGAATAACTTTATATTTTTCGGGGTTATTCAGTATACAAAGTAGAGAACCGCAATAAATACTTTGGTAAAAGTTATTCAAGTTTATCAATAAACAAATTGTGACGAAATATATCCTATTATAACCTTTGAGTATACAGCCAACTATCTGAGATCATAAAACCTATAATAAATCATCCGCAGTCTTATATAATTTCTTACCTACCTTAAATTTGTGCCCATAATTTTTATTGTTATCATTTTTTTTTTGGCATGTATTATAATTATAGGAAAAACTAAATGAACGTAGATTTAAGTGTTTTTTATCATTTGTTTGATGTCAAATAAATGTATTTCATTTCATTTTATTTCATTTAGAAGGTAGAAGTTAAACTACATTAAATTATTTATTTATTTAACGGTTCGTCTTCTTGCTTGTGTTAATAAGTAACCATTACCTATCTTCCTTCAGGTAGCACTGTGCCTGGTGGTGGGTGCTGTCAGCGCCGGCATTGTTCGCGAGAAGCGTGGATATCTGAGTGACGGCATCGGAGGGTACGCGGGTATTGGTGGATATCCGGCCCCTTTGGCACCAAGTCCCGTATTTCCCGCATCTGTGCTGCCAGCGTCGGCACTGCCCGCACCAGTGCTACCAGCGCCAGCACTGCCCGCTCCTCTACTGCCCACACAACTAATCCCCGCTCCAGTCAACAACGTCGTTCCAGTCAACAGGGTGATCAACGTGAACAGGGTGGTCGATGTGCCTCAGGTGATCACGGTGCGCAAGATCATCACCGTGCCGCAGGTCATCACTGAGAATAAAATTATCCCTGCTCCCAATTACAACCTTTACGGCGGACCTTCTTACGGCAACGGCTTATGGTGATTGAATAAGCCTATCTTTTCTAGTCTGTTATGTTACCTTTTAGTTATTATTTGTTTTGTTAAATAAATCTAGTGTATAACTTTGTAGATGTAACTTTGTATGAGTATTATTTTTTTCCTTGATACTTTTTGTGTATAGTAAGAATTTTAATTGAAAAAACAATCGTTTAAGATGTTAACAATATAATTGCAGCATAATGATGTTAAGTCAAGTAAGTAATAAGATGTTAAATCTTTGAGCATTCACATGTTCAGAGTCTAATAAAGCTAGTTATCCTATTTATTTAATTCATTTTGAACAACTTTCGCCCTTGTTGTGTAAAAATTGTTTCCTAGAATGTGCTGATTATTAGTTCTGATGTTCGGTATTATACACGACTCGCTATATATTACATAGTATCGTCATATTCATAACAAAGAATCGTTCAACTTTATTAAAAAAATTCACAGCCTAAAACATAGTTGATATAATTTAACTTAGACTGAAACCAAATAGAGCTTTCACTATGTAGGTTTAAAATCGAAATAATTTCCCTTGCTGGTCTAGTTAACTACCTAAGTTAATAATTCATCATTCATTTGTCATTTCGCAACAATTATTGTAGAGGATCAAAAAACAGTTTCTGCAGATTCTCCACTTGATTGGAAAAGTTTCGAGAGAAACGACCTCGCAGTAGGATCGTCCTTCACCACGACAACGCCTAGTCGCACACCGCCAGGCGAACGATCAACTATTTGGCGACGTCAAATGTGGAATTACTGGGTCACCCGCCGTATAGCCCGACCTTGCACCTTGGGGTGTTTTATTTATACCCAAAAATAAAACTTCGAGGAAAACGTTTTGTGGAAGCCGAGGAAGCTGTGGCTGCGTTTCAAAAGGCCGTCAATGAGACCCCTAAGGACGAGTGAGCAACGTGCTTTTCTCAGTGGTTCCATCGGCTGCAGCGATGTATTGACATGATTGGCCACTATTTTGAAAAGATATAGGTACATATTTAGTAAAACTACTAATCTACCTATTTTAATCAGTTTTAGATTTTCTAAGAACTTTCAGTTTGACCCTCGTACCTGTAACGGTTGCTAGTGGGGAGTGGAGTTTTTTTAAGCCTAAGCTGATAAAAACCTATATGCAGTTGACAATATCCCAATATAGATTGACAAACTTGGCAACTATGTCAATTGAAAACGAAATTGCTGAAAATATCGACTTTGATAACGTAATAAAAGAGTTCACTGACAGACAGGCTAGAAACGTAATATTTTATTAGATTTTTGTAATGAAAGGTTCTTTCATGATATCCTTTACCTTTTAAACCGACGTCAACACTTAAAAGTATGAAACAGCTTGTCAAAGTCGGTACCATGAGCACAATATTTTGATATCAGTTACTTTTGAACTATCATGGTACCGACTTCAACAAGTTATTTCATACTTTTGAGTGTTGAAGTCGGTTCCATTTTTTGGTAGAAATTTTCTCGTGTGGGTTTAAATTGCAGTTAGGGGGCGCCGTACAAATCACGCCCAGGGCGCTGTTAGGGCTAAAACCGGCACTGCTCGAGAGCTTGATATTTTTTTAAATATGATATTTTAAAACCCCGTAATCTTAGAGAATAGAAACTGATCTCAGCCCATAATAGTAAAATGAGGCTGGGCTTTCTCGCTACGTTTCCTAGAATACTTAATCAACCCTCATAACTTTTCTTCCCCACGGGAAAGAGGCGTGGATATTTGCCACCCGTTTGCTATTCCCAACCATTGATTCCTTGCAATAAAAACCGCGGGCAATAGCTGAGAATATTATACTTCTAGTATAGTTTATACGTATGTTCGCCATTATTGGGTAAAAGAACCTAATATTCTCTATCTAGGGATCTATCGCAGATGGTGATAATAATTTAAATAAGTAATTAGGTACAACGAATTAAGATTAATAACGTGTTGGTATGCTTTAGGTACGTAAATTTAGTTCATTCGGCGTGCATGCGTGCTAGTCCTTGAACCAGACCTGAAACTTGGCCATTACATAAAGAGTATAGATGTAACTGGAGAAAGGGCTTTACGAAAGCAAATTAACTGGACCAAGCTTCTGCAGAGCGCGGCTCCATGCATACCGTTATTTATAGAGGTACACACAATATAGTATAACTATATACTACTATTATGAAACATCACACTTACCTTTCCTACACAATATTATATTTATAGACTTATTTGATTATGGTCGTTAAAAATTATATTTATTATAAAAAATCAAAAACCATACTTGAATGACAGCGTGACACAAGCCATCGAAATAAATTTTAAAAAATTACATTATGATACGGCTTTTCTATGGACAAATGGACCAACGAAGTTGCACTGCAATTATTAACCGACTTCATAAAAAAATAAGTTGGTTATCAATGGGACCCGTACGTTTTTTTTTGTTTGTTTCCTCAGAACGTTCGACTGGGTGAACCTATTTTGATGACTCGTTTTTTATTTGAAGCTGATGCTACCCATGTGGTCCCATTTAATTTAATTTTATCAGAATCAGTCAAGTGGTTTTTGAGTTGCTCTCCAATAACTAAAAAATGCTACGCATACGTGGATGACCTTATAGTTGCAGGTGGAGAAATCGGTGAACATACACAAAGACAATCGATCTCGTGAGTAGCATGATAGGTCTCTGAAAAGGGTGAAAAAAAAAGTTTATCAAAACAATAGAACCGACTTCAACACTCAAAAGTGTGAAATTACTTATCGAAGTCGGTACCATGATAGTTCAAAAGTAACAGTTATCAAAATATTGTGCTCATTCTTCGACAAATTATTTCATGCTTTTGAGTGTTGAAATCGGTTCCATTATTTGCTAAACTATTTTTTTTAAATATTCATTAAACACAATTTTTGAATGTAGGTACGTCACATTTTGTTATGCTCATAATTCAATTGTAAAAAAGTAGTAATAAAAATAAGTACATAAAAATACGTGTATTTTATTTATATATATTATTATACCATTTTACTCCTTAACACCTGTTATTTAAGTTTGTTAACAGAAGAAACAAAACAGAAAAACATAATAACATGAAATATATTTTTCTATAAACAGGAAAAAGGACGTATTATAAGTGTGACAAATCATTCGTGTATATAAACGTACATATATAAATTGATTAAAAAGTCATCATAATCACTTCGGGCATAGGATGTCCACTGCTGGACATATGCCTCCCCATTGATTTCCACAAGGGCTAGTTGGAAGCGGCCTGCATCCTGCCCTTGCCTGCCATCTTAGGCAGGTCGTCTGTCCACCTGGTCGTTGGCTGTCCTATGCTGCGCTTGCTAATCCTTGGTCTCCATTCTAGAGACTTTCGACGTCAACGACCATCAGTTCTTCAAGCTATGTGCCCTGCCCACTCCCAATTCAACGACTAAAGCCTTCTTAAGGGTAATTTTCTTCTATTGAATTTTACCTCGACAATCAGCAATTTACCAGTACTATATATTTTTATTAATTACCAAAAAATGGAACCGACTTCAACACTCAAAAGTGTGAAATAACTTATTAAAGTCGGTGCCATGATAGGTCAAAGTAACTATTATCAAACATTAATACTAATAGTAATTAATACAGTAATATTGTATTGTATTTTCATGAAATGGGAAGCGCCAGCTTTTAAATAAAAAAAGAATCATCAAGATCGGTTCACTTAATCGAAAGTTCTGAGGTAACAATAATAAAAAAAGAAAATTGATGACCTCCTCTTTTATTAAATTATGTTAAAAAGACATAATTTGCCTGTAGTTGTAAAATGGAAGCTCTTGTTAAATTATGTCTATATTATTTATTAATGTGTAAGTAATAATAATCTGTTAATTCAGGTAATTGTTTACAGCGGCTGTATATCTGTAATAAGGGCATCGCGCCGTTATGTCATACGTATCGTATTTAAACAATCTGTAACACAAGCACCGCCATCATTCATCCGACGCTCGTTTGCGCACCACTACTGCTCACAATAACATGAAATCCTTCGTGAGTATCATTTATTAAATCATATTTCCCACAATTATATTTGGATATGGCAATATATTTTATTGGAATAATTATATCATTTAATTTTAAATTGATGATTCTAAACTGGATATTGGAATGCAACAGCACAATTATTGGCTGCTAATTGAGCATTTCCAAACTAGTATTATTATAGAAATAATTATATTATAATAAGAATAAGTAATCCGCATATTTCTCGAATTTGAGCTGAAATGCTAAGGTTAATACATTTTAACTAAATCTAAAGTAAGGAATGCATATAAATAAATTCATCTCAATAGTTAATAAATAAATTAAATTTATTGGGAAGCAAAATAAATTATGTTTAAGATTATGACACTTTTACCTACCTACCATAACAGCGTATTAAACACATATCGATGGGTTCCACTAGAGTACAACTTATTTCGCATACAAGTTTTATAAGAAATAATAAAAGTATGCGATGTGTGTATTGTCCCTCTACTTAGGATAATTTAAAACTGTTAATTATCTTCTCACAGATAGCTGTGTGCCTGTTGGTGTCGGCGGTGGGCGCCGGTAACGTGCGCGATAAGCGTGGGTATCTGATTGGCGGTATTGGAGGATACAACAGCATCGGTGGGTACAGCGGCATTGGAGCATATCCGACACCGTTGGTGCCCGCGCCTTTGGTGCCGCCGGCGCCGTTGGTGAAAGTGCCTACCGCACCCGCACCCTTGGTGAACGCGCCCGCTGCGCCCACATCCTTTCTGAACGTGCCCACGGCATCTGCATCATTAGTGAACGCGCCTGCGGCACCCGCCTCCTTTGTGAACGTGCCGACGGCACCCGCTACCTTTGTGAACGCACCCGCATCGGTTGTGAACGTACCCACAGCGCCCGCGCCTCTGGCACCGGGTGTCTTGGTGGCCGCGCCTGCGGTACCTGCACCATTAGTCTCCGCGCCCGCAATACCCGCACCGTTGTTGTCTGCATCCCTGTTGCCCTCGCCAGTTTTGCCCGCGCCCGCGGTGCCAGCGCCCTTGTTACCCGCGCCCGTAGCGGCCGCGCCGACCGCCAGCATCGTCGCCGTCAACAGGGTGATCAATGTGCACAGGGTGGTTGAAGTGCCTCAGGTAGTCAACGTGCGGAAGATCATTACCGTTCCGCAGGTCATCACTGAGAGAAAGATCATTCCCGCACCCAACCCCGGATCATCTTACAGCAGTGGCTTATGATGAGTGCATAATTAACTCCTTGTTTAGTCTATATACCGTCTGATACCTTATAGTTGTTATTTTGTTGTTAAATAAATGTTTGTTTTATATTCTTTAATTTTATTTTTAATTTTATAAATACTACAGCTGGTATGCTCCACTTGGAGATGAAAGTAAAAGTTGGTAATATACAAACCTAAGAATTAATTAGTAAAACAAGCTATACAATCAAATCAAAGTTTAACATGTAGCGTCTTACTCGTGTACAATGTAAAATGGCATCCTCTATCTCTCATTTGGGTTAAAATAAGAGGTTTCAAAATGTTAAAATACGTATCTTATTAATTGTTAAAAGACTAATGAAGAACTATCAATCAGTCAATCTAAATAGTTAACTTAGCTTGAAATTTACGATGGAAATAATTACTAATATGTTACAAATGTAAACATTCGCCAGGTTTCATTAAGGGGGATATTATGCCTTCGGGGTTTAAAGTTTATATTGAAAGTTTTGTGTCTATGAAATTAAATACTTCAGAATTGGTATTTAAATAGGTTAACAGTAAAACTATGTTTTTTTTAGCCAGGTGTGCATTGGGATAGAAGATCAGTATTGAACGTTCATTACTTATAAAACTATAGTGAAATTTGAAACTGGACCTGTTTGTTTTAATTTTTTAGTTTAATTGTAATACCGTTATAATATAAACCTAAAGAATTTGTTTGTTTGTTTGGTTGAACGCGCTTATTTCAACAACAACCATATGAAATTGAAAAATTCTTTCGAGTTTTTAGTGTTGGATAGTCCATTTATCGAGGAAGGTTTAAGGTTATACAATATCACGCTACAACCAATAGGAGCGGAGCGTAAATTAAAAATGTTACAAAAACTGTAAAAATGATTCTTCAAAGTAACTATTCTACGCCGGCGAAGTCGTGGGAAAAAGCTAGTGTTATATAATGTATACTGGGCTATTGTTGTCGCGCTTAACTTACACTTATAAACACACATACCTACAAATTCATGTACCGAAATTCAGTATTTTATGTAAGCAGCCAGCTGTAAAACTACCCATTACGTAGGGTAGTTTTTTTACGTCTGGCTGCCGTGGGCACCGAAGAAGACAATCAATGGCATTCAAAAAGTCCGCCATCGCAACTTTCGTCACAGTCATGCTACAACATCATTACCAAAAAGAGTTGGTGTCGAACAGGCTGCTCACCAAGACAGAAGCGCAGTCAATCAACCATAAGGAAAAGAACATTGGGTAGCGGACAGTACCCCAGTTTAGGTCGACAGTGATTGATACTTTGCTTTAAGTTTTTACCAGTTACCTGTTAAAATCGAAAGGTCTGTGTAATGTAGAGTACCTCACATATAGCGATTATATAAGCGATCATATCCTCGAGTTTGTGACTGTCAACCGTCACTCTGGCACGGGCCCCACCCCGCGCTCGCCCCTTACCTAAAGCTTTCACTGAAGGTAATATCGTTATCGAATCCATATCACGGTGGTACGGTAGTTTTCTGTATGGCTAAAAACTGTCACCAAACACACAGTGTTTTCAAACTTTCCTCCGAAGCCAGGCAATGTTTTAGGTCAAGCGTATAACCTTCGACCAAATCATCACTCGTCATCAAGTGATGTAGTGGTCAAACGCGGAACCTATAAATTATAGTTTTATAATTATTAGAACTGCTCGGAACTTGCATGGTTTTTACAAAGCTGATAGTAGCCTTACTATGTATATATATATGTAGCCTGTTCATTTGCTTCTTTCGTAAAATACCTACCCACCGCAGCCCTACAGATAGCCTTATACAGCGTATATCCTCCTACTAATATTATAAATGCGAAAGTTTGTGTGTAAGTGTGTATGTGAGTATGTTTGTAGCCACTTCATGCTCAAACGGCTACCCCGGAAAATGTATAGTTCCCGTGGGATTATTGAGGTAACGGGAAAACCGTAATCCACGCGGGTGAAACCGCGGGGCGCTACTAGTATAATATATAAGAGACCGTTTGAAATAATACTTGTGCCGTTTTACACAGGTAAGGTAATTACCCGACTGCGCAAGAAGGAGGGATGTTGAAGTGAATGTATAATTCTTTGGAATGTTCTGTATCGTACACGGCTCCAGTTTGAAAGGGGTCGTTCGTTTGTGAAAGTGATGCTGGGTCTGCAACTTAAGTGGAATGACATACCAAAGTTTAAAAAAATAAAACGGCAGGCATATAAAGCATAACTTATCTTATAGATACCTATTTGATTAGATGTTTGAGTATACAGATATAAATAAATGTATTGTGTGGAAAATAAATAATTATATTACGTTAAAATTATTTTAACATAAGTTCCGCTGTTGTTAATGCAATAAACCATAAAACTCTTAATAATTATATTATTATATCGCATATAGTTATTCAGCTAAAAACCATAAGTTATATGACTCTTTATGTTCTTTCTTTCTAGCGATTTATCTACCCACAGTGCCTTAAGTCTAGTTTTTCACAACTAAACCTAGAGTGAGGAGTCTCCGGACAAAACACACCGCGTCAAGGAGTGCCCTCTTATGCATCTGACCCTTGATCCAATCGTCTAGTGAAAGCCTCTTAAGATGTTGATCGAAGCTCTTCGCAATGAGGCCGTTCGCTGATAGGACTATAGGACAATCGTCGTCGAATAAACATCCCACATGACGGTTATCTCGTGAGCTAAGTCAAGGTACCTGCTGAGCTTATCCTTCTCGGCCTTCAGGAGGTTCTCGTCTTGCGAGCTTTATTATATCTTGCTGGTAGGATAACTACAAAAATGTTGTTATGCTTGCCAGTTAAGTTTGCAGAAGCTCATGAACGAAGACTTCATCACAATATGAATGTCTAGGCTATCCAGCTCCTCGACAACACGGACATAGTGAGAAGACTTAAACGGAAAAAACCTTTTGAGTTAGTGTAGTGAAGTGTCAGTGAATAGCTAAGTTAATGCTATCTTAAAGAACTTAAGAGCAAGGTGTCTTCCCCTTAATAGAGACAATAAGATAGGTGTTAATGGACACATTCTTAATGGTACTCGTTTTAGCAAATTAAGTCAAAACCAAATTTCTCATTAGCCTTAAGGCTAGATCGTAATTGAATGATTGATGACATGTACATGTACAAAAATGTACATAAAAAAAAAAAAGTTTGCCAGTATGTAGCATCAAACGCGAAAACTATATATACAGATACAATTTAAATGAAATTTCATTGAAAGAAACGTAGAGAAAAACACATAGATCTTCAGGGTGTCTTATTAAAAAAAAATATTTCAAAAAATAGCAATTAATATGTTTTATAAAGAAAACATCGAGTTAATGTACATACATAAATCCTACTACAATATTATAAATGCGAAAGTTTGTGTGTATGTGTGTGTTTGTTACTTCTTCACGCCCAAACGGCTACGCCGATTTCGATGAAATTTGGTATGGAGATAGTTACCATACCAACACTATAGTAACACATAGGCTAATTGTATCCCGGAAAAAATAGTTCCCTTGGGAAAACCGTAATCCACGCGGGTTAAGCCGCGGCGCGCTACTAGTATATCATAAATGTAAGAAAAACACAGCAGAGGATAGTTTTATTAAATTTAAGTCAAATTGGTGATTGAATTATAAATTAGTTTTTATACAGCACCTGGGACACAATCCCGTAACATATTTCCCGGAAATCTTTTGCTTGGTGTGTATATCTTTATGACATTGATTACATGGAGTGTAATTAAGGTAAGTGTTCACATAAGGACCGTTACGTCACTCGAATCGTATATATAAAATCTGTAACACAATCACTGCCATCATTCATCCGACGCACGTTTCGACAACCACTACTTACTACAACATGAAATCCTTCGTGAGTTTTATTTATTAAATCATTTTTCTTATCATTACATTTGGTTCCATAATTTTGGAATGGTCTAGTAGTTTTTAAATATGGGGAAGGATACTAGCGTGATTATGGCTCCCTACACTAACAAATTGTAACTTAATTATAACTTTTAGAGCAGAAACATTCAACTTTATAATAAATGATGATCTGCTAATTCCAGTTCATTATCATGCTTTATAGACAGTGATCATCACCATCTCAGCCATAGGATATACGCCTCCCCCATTGTCCTTGTCTCCACAAGGACCTGTAATATGCGGGCCGCTTTCAGTGATCGCTCCATATAGATAAATTACATAACAGTCCTTTGGTTTTTTAAAAGTTACCATATATGTATGTCTGTCTTCTTGTTTGTAATTGCACTGATAACTTTACTATCTTTTCACAGATAGCAGTGTGCCTGTTGGTGACGGTGGTGAGCGCCGAAAACATGCGCGATAAGCGTGGGTATCTGAGCGGTGGTATCGGCGCGTACAACGGCGTCGGTGGATACCAGGCTCCCGCAGTGCCCGCACCGTCGTTACCCGCGCCCGTGTTGCCCCCGCCCGTGCTACCGCAACCTTTGATACCCGGGTCGCCACAAACCTTGCTGCCCGCGCCCGTGTTGCAGCAGTCCTCGCTGCCTGCGCCCCTGTTGCAGCAGCCCTCGCTGCCCGCACCTGCTGCCAGCGTTGTAACTGTCAACAGAATAATCAACGTGCACAGGGTGGTCGAAGTACCACAGGTGATCAACGTGCGCAAGATCATCACCGTGCCACAGGTCATCACCGAGAACAGGATCATCCCCGCGCCCAACTATGCCCCTTACGGTGCAACTTCTTACGGAAGCGGATTATGATGAATGCATACGCCCCTTTTGTATTTTAGTGTATATATACCTACAGTAAGATACCAATTAGTAATATTATGCTTTCAAAGCAAAAGCAAAAGCTTTAGTGAGTGAGATAGGATGTACCTAGAATACGAGATTTGCGTGGTGACTCCCGTTCCAGTTCGTTCTTGCTGCAAAGGATTCCAATTGCCATCCAGCGTGGTAACGCAGCCAGTGTTATGGGTATTTGCACCAGGAACTTTAAGGGGCGGGTTATTTGACTAGTTTATTTATATGTCAACTTTTAGTCATGTATTTGTAATTTAATTTGTGAATAAATAAACAATTGTTTTAAGGAGCATAAATATATTATTTCAATTTCTCTATTCATTTATTTATATTTGCAGTGTCCAGCAGTATAATCATAATCTTGTATATTTAACGATAACGAAAATATAAGAAAGATATTGTGTAAAAACTTTAGGGATAATCGTTTGTGACATTTGAATATGATAAGAATCGTAATTTCTATGTAATAGCTTATTAATTCTTATTCATATACGTATCTAACAGCATTTTGAGGTAACCATTTATGTAATAGCGTTCCAAGACTCATTTCGTCTAACAGCATAAAAGCCAAATTATGTATAACTCTTAGAATTTATATTTATGCAACCATTTTCTTTCCATCGACAAGCGGGTAAGATGTCGAAATAAAGTAACTTTCCCTTGGTGAATACTGCCTACCCAATAATTGCGTAGTTCATTAATTTACAAATCGTTTTCGACTACTCATATAATAGCATTTTGAACATTCTCCTCAAAACATGATTTTCAAATTTCAAACAAAATTAAACGACATCTCCTCGTAAAAATGGTCTTCTCTCATGCGAAAGAACGCAAATACTTGTGGGGGCATGTGTCCGCGCAAGTATTTAGTTCTTTTTCCATTTAAGGGCGATACTGTTATTGAAATTCGCTGTCGTTTAGTGAACTCACGTGGGCCTTTCACTGGGACATTGGATTGTAATCATAACATTACAAAAGTGGATACAAAATAATGAAGAGTTGTATCCATTCACATTTGAACGACATCGTCGATTGTTAACTTTTGGAGCAACCTTCGATCGTAAAGTCTTCATGAACTTATGGCTTCGACCGTACAATTTTAATACTTATTCTTATAAATACTTTAATGAATAAAGGGGTTGTGTGCCCTCTAAATTTTAAATATTCATTTTGTGTTAATGATGCTATAAATATATTAAATTGTAATTTAATGTTATTTTAAACTATGATTAAAAGTTAAAATAAATGAATGAATTATTATATTTTTAGTATTACATAAGCAAAAAATATGGCTATATCTTACTCTTTAGAGAAAGATTTTGGCCTACGGGGATTCAAACCTCGTAGCTACTGAATTTTAGTCGGGAGAGTTTCCCCCTTGACCAACCTTACGAACGACTTAAATTTAAACTCATTGTTAAAAATAGAGCACATTGCTTTTTAACTCGGCTCGCTAAAGTGTCATAGAAATGGATATACGTAGGTACCTATATATCTCACGTCTTGGCAGTTAAATGTATAGATAAAACAACTGTGATTATTTTTATTGGTAACTAAGTAGTTAGTTGTCAAGTTATAAAGTATTATGAGTAATACTTGGAGAGTTGAGGCTCGCCGAGCCCTATTTAAACTTACACACAACCCTACTTAGGAATCTCATGAATAAGGAAAACAGTTGTAAAAATTAAATTAAATTATATTCAGTCGTTCTTTAGTTTAGTGACAGACAGACAGTCGGAAATTAAACAAACGCTTTGAACCTGGTTCTGTTGCTCATATATAACACCCTTGACAGGTTCTTGTGTAATTATTTTCTATATATAAATTATTGGGCTTACAAGTTCTAGGTCTTTTCTTTAAACTATAGCTTCTATGGCCGAGTTATAGTTTCTATAATTTTAAAAATTGTCATGTGCAAAATCTACAGACCACTATTTTCTATACTATCTCATATGTCTCATCTCACCAGGGTAACGATATTGTTTTTCGGTTTTTTTTTTTGGAACCCATTTCGATCCATTTCATTATCGTGTGCACGGCCTACAATTTTTGATCAGCTTTACTAATCAAGAGGCATTTTATCACATCCAAATTGGTTTTGCTGTCATTAGATTTCGTCAAAATAGTATTTTTGAATCAGTATACATGTAGCATATAACAATTTCAAATGATCTAATGTAACTTCACGTCAAGTATCAATAGGAATCAATAAAAATCAATTAGGAAAACGATGGTATATAATATATTGAGACTCTAAAGAAATATATATCAATGGAAACGCAACGAGATGAGAAGCTAAATGTATGTAGTTGAATTCAATTGAAGCTATTTTAGACACCATTTATGCAGTTACTTTGTTTTTTGCATTTTTTAAGCTCAATATGCTACGCTCTCGGCCGTGGTTTATTTATTTGGGTCTCAGCCAAAGGTTTCACAAAGTTTATGGTCGGTAGCACTGCTGGTGTGGTTATAATTATAATTATTTAATAAAAATTTCGGCCTATATGCGGAATGATTTCAAAATGTAAGACCATGGTTTCTAGAAAAAGTAAAGACAATTACATGTTGATGAATTACGGAATAGAAATGTTCGCCTGTGACCTCTCAACCGTTAGATATGAGTAGATAGTCGACGACCGTACCAGACTGCGAAGCTAGTATTGCTATAAAACCCTCAATCTCACTGAATTTATTTTTCACTCATCCACATTCAGATACACACCCAACTTCCACTACCATACATGAGTACCAACTAGTACTCGCTTACAGCGAAACGTGCCATTTTCGATACCTTTTGGATACTTTCGCAACACCTGTAGCACCAGCTTTTTAGGTGCATTGTACTATGTGGAAGAAATCGGAGGCGAAAGATAGATAAGAAAGTCTTTCGCCTGATCATCGGAGACGAAAGAGGCACCCAAAGATTTATTATTTAAATAATAATTTAAAAAATCTTTGGGTGCCTCTTTCGTCTCCGATTTTGCTTGACAAAGCGAAATCGGTATCGTGCCTTAGTGGTCAAGCTTTGACCAACATGCAACATGCACTCTTTGTTTATATTGATTAGATCACCCGTAATAACTTGCCCAGGGAATATATCTAACAGCTTCCACACCCAATTCTTTGTGTAAATGTATTAATGAGCATTATAATTGTTATTTTCATTAATTTTGCAAGTAATATATTTTATGTAAAGTTATACTATTTACCTCCAAATATTGGGTTAAGGTCGCCTCACGCAGTTCATCATTCGTTATGTCAGAAGGCATTATGGGATATTCATTGAGATAGTTGATAAATTATTAATGTATTTGTGCGAGATGTCTCAATATCGCGTTTAGTATCGGATCTCGAATAATTAGACAAGAAAATGGCTGTCGCAAGGCTCGCCACACACTAGGCATATTTTGCAAATACTTCGACCTCGGCCCGAGCCGTGATACTATAAAATAGACCAGCGATTAAGAAAAAGCATCAGTTCCGACGGTATCATCTGATCATCACCACTACCGTAACACAAAATAACAAATCAGCGACAAAATGAAATTCTTTGTGAGTACAACCCTGTTTTTATATTGTAACTCCTAAATGTTATTTATGAATAAAAATATAGTTTTTGCACTATTATCATTGTTTAATTCAGGTGTGCATTGCTCTGCTCGCCGCCGTCGCCGCCGTGCTGGCAGATCCTGAAAGCAAACGTGACAAGCGTGGATTCCTGGGCGGCCCTGGGCTGGTGAGCCCCTATGGACTGGGCGGCTATGGACTGGGGTACGGCTACGGTGCCGGACTCGGCTACGGTGCCGGACTCGGCTACGGCGCCGGACTCGGCCACGGCGCTGGCCTAGGCTATAGCGGCCTGGGATACGGCTCAGGTCTCTACGGCGGTCTTGGCTACAGCGGTCTCGGTTACGGTGGTCACGGATACAGCGGTCTCGGATACGGCGGTCTCGGATATGGGTACGGCGGTCTCGCGCACGCCCCTATCCTATCAGCCGCACCCGCCATCGTCTCCCCTGCTGTTGTATCCATCAAGAAGGTCGTCGATGTACCAAAGGTAGTGACCAAAATTATTATATTTTTTATAAATAATACCTATTATGAACATAATAGGTATTATTCATTATTAATATCTATGAGGAAGGAACAAAGAGTAGTCGATTCGTAAGATTAATTATGTCCAAAGTTGAATGACCTAATAGCGTTACTTATAAACGTGAAAACTCATCAGAGACTCGAGCAATGATACATTGTGCACATGAAACTTGGTATAATGATTCTGATGTTTTACCTACTTGTTTTATCTATAAATGAAAATTAAAACATGTAAACTCTTTCAGGGTGTCGCTGTAAAGGAGTTGGTATCAGTCCCCAAGGTTGTGGTCCCAGCTGTGCACGCGCTGCCCGCGCTGCACGCGCTACCCGCGCTGCACGCATTACCCGCGCTGCATGCCCTACCCGCCGCGCACGGGTTGTGGTGAACGCACAGCGTCCTCGCTCCAAGAGGCTTTTACAAACCAAATCCTATTTTTATTTAGTATATTAATTAAATATGTTTTGTTAGAACAACTGTTTATTATTTTACCTGCCGCATCTAACCATAAAAGAGAAGATTTCATACCACTAATAATATAAATGTGAAAGTTTTGATGGATTGATAAATGGATGGATGCAGCTAGTCCAACTATCCCACTATAATATTATAAATGTGAAAGTTACGATGGGTGGATGGATGGATAAATGGTTGTTACTCAATCACGCTCAAACGGCTGGACGGATTTGGATGAAATTTGGTATGGAGATAGCTTATAACATTATTTAGATAATGTTAAATTAATTAATAATTAATTAATTATAGAGATAGTATTAACACATAGGTAGGCTTATTTTTATCATTACCATCATCACCGTTTTTCATCACCACGCGGGTAAAACCGCGGGGCGCAGCTAGAAATAATATAAATGTGAAAATTTGGATGGATGGATTGATGATTGTTACTCAATCACGCCAGAACGGCTGAACGGATTTGGATGAAATTTGGTATGTGGATACTTCGGGTCCCAGAATAACACATAGACTACTTTTCATCATCATCAATCATCACCACGCGGGCAAAACCGCGGGGCGCAGCTAGTAGTTAATATTTTCAAATACTCCGCTTGATGGTCATATATAAAGAGGTGGCTACTTGATGTTGAGTATCCTTGTTTTTGTAGAATGTAACAATGCTTACCGCAGCTATTGGTTTATCTGTCGGCCAAATTGTGGACCCTTATTTGACTCTACCAATTTGTCTAGAGATATAACAACGAGATAGTAAAGAATGCATTCATCGTTATGTCTCCTTCAACGGGTGCGCTGACCACAGGTAGCGGGTTGGATAGTAGGTTGAAACTAACTACATATTAGGTTGTTTAGAAAGAAAGAAAGAAAACATATTTATTTCTGACAAAAGGCAACACTACAATACACATACATACATAGACACTTAAACCTACAGACCCCTACAAACAGACATAAAAAAAAACAAAAAAAAAAAAAAAAAGAAGTTTTGTGTTATTATTCTAAGGGAGTATCTACTGTTACCAACACTAGCCGAAAACCTTTGAAGGTCGTATTCTACTTTCTATGAGATAAATAAATGTTTGGCTCTTCGATGTGCCCAATGTATAAAATTAATATTCATAAGGTATCTGATTAACGTAAAATGTTACTACACTGACCTCATGTCTTTATATCAAATGTGTTTAGAGCCAACCAAAATGTTCATTTCGTAATGTTTTTGATGCCTTTTGGGATGTCATTATACAAACGAACACAGTTCCCGGGAAGGGCTTATTAAATGTAATCATTTTTGCTAGTTTAAAACTAGGTAGTTATTTCATCCTAATTTCTAAAGTTAATATGAAATGACTATTTGACTTATTCAACATAAATTACATATATTTATAAATTAAACCTGTACGAGAATGGCAAAGATATTATATTAATATTATCTAAATACATCTCCGAGATATTCGCGCGATTATCGAAATGTACCATGGTATGGTATATACTTACTATTATGAATCTCCAAATTACAAAAGATAAATATAAGTACTATACACATTTTTATAAAGATATTCGTACAAGTTGCGAAGATATGATAGGTCAGCGGGGGGAGCATCGCCTGTCAAGCTGACAGATGCTGGTTCGATCCCCAACCCGCCTAGCTACTACCCTCAAGTTTGAAAAACTGTCACCAAACACATAGTGTGTTAAGGCAGCAGTCCTTGAGAGCCAGTGAGCATTTTAGGTCACTGACCATCAAGTGAGATAGTGGTCAAACGCTAGATCTATACAATATAAAAATTAAAAAAAACATTGTGAAACGGTCGATGTGTTCATCAAATCTCCCAAAATGGTCCATTGCGGACCTAAAAATGAATTTCATTCGCGCCGCGCCTCCGCCAAGCCCCCCGCGCCGCCGCCGCCGCGCCTCTGGCGCTGCCTGCGTCGCATCTATATTAAGATGCAAATATGTATTTAGCACAAGAGCAAATTTCATACACACATTTAAATAAATCAATTCAAAGGTAAAAAAGTAAGATCGAAGGTAGTTCAAATTGCAATACATTCTCATTCGACAAGAGCTTGATGCACTAATCTAGAAGTAGGTATTCAGGATACGTACATTTTTAGTACTTACGCATTTCATCCAATTAACTTAATATAATTGATTTCATCACATTTTAATCTAAATATATAGAATCAAAGCTATAGGCACCGTAATTCCTAAATTGTTGCCTCATTTGACGCAAAAATAGATTAAGTATTTAAGTGTCCTACTTAGACATATAATAAGTTCATTCTACATTTTATTGTATCCTAGTTATTTATAGACCTTAACGCCTGGCTACTTTCTTACTTGATGGACATAATTTTATATAATTATTATATATTATAATATAGTTGTCAAACGCAAACTTATAATAAGTAAAAAAAAAAAAAAAAAAAACATAGAGTATTATTTATAAAGAGCCAGTCGATTTTCAGAGATATACCTAATCTGATTCGTCGACTTAAAATGTGTTCTGTGACCGCTGCCTGGGTAACTAATTCATTTCAAGAAATAATTAAATCGATTTTTTTCTCTCTTGCACTCCTGTAAAAGTGTTTTGCTAAATTACAGAACCCTACACAACAAGTTTTTGTGTGCCATAAACGTGTGTCTAAGACAGTGTGTCCATTACTCCAGGACATTAGTATGTCCTGGTGTAATGGACTAGCATAATTATAAAAAACGATGAAGTAAGTAACAAGAAAACCAATCCATTTTCCGGCATTTGATTCTGGTTCCTAAATAGGGTTATTGTTTTAATTTCGCTTTAGATAATCGTATTAATTAATTAGCTCGCGGTAGCGTGCGCGTGCCGGCACGCTACCGCGAGCGCCAGGAAGGAAGCATCCGCTGTCAACATGAGAATTTGTTCTTTACATGCACTTACAATATACCACTAGGAGCTGCTGCAACTAACTCCTAGCTTTTTGTTTTTTTTTTTCCAATAATTAGCCTAATTAGTATCTTTATATAATTTACATATTTCATAAACTGGTAAGGGTAGTTTAGACGCTCTGCCTCAATGGTGTATTGCATAGTATAGGTAGGTACTAGAGCTATGAGACAGAGGTGCTCCTAACAAAGACAGTTTTCTGTGCATTTGAACTTTTCATCCCATGCACGGAGACAACATTCTTTTAGAGAAGAATATAGATGAAATCCAACCTATAACCTATTGTGTCTTTCACCCAAGGATGTTCGTTGACGAATAAATTTTAGTGTCTATTAGGTACTTATAATGGTCCCGAATTTCTTGCCGTTTCCTTTCGGTAGTGTTGAAAGCAGCTGATGGATGATATTACTTCGAAGGCAGAGATGGTTGGAATGTTTTGCTACTACCAAGTCACCATATAACCCGTATCCTTGAATGTACACTGTAAAAAACACATTTTAATTACCATTTATAAAGAGTAGCCTCCGAGTTTTAGGTCTCTGCTTCACAGTACATTAACTGTATTTATTTTAGAACGGAGCGTTTCACAGTGTCTGAAATATTGACGTTGAAAAGTGTCTCTTGGCCTGTGCCTTACTTGCAATAATTTTAGATTTCGATTCAACTTCATTTCGAGATAGTAACAGAATAACAAACAGCATATCGAGGCTCACTCCAGGTCTAGGTGCCTATGAATTGGTTGGAGATTCTGTACATCAAATACAATAGGCATCTGTTGTATTTGATATACAGAATCTAAATCAAATCAAAAATATATTTTATTGTCACTCAGTACAATGTACAAATCGAAAGATACACAGGTTTAATTGTTTATTAAAATTTATAAACTTCTATGAGGGCAAAAGGGATGGGATATTTTCCAGGCTCACATTGTCACATGCACTTGTCTCTACAAACCGCTCCCGGTAATCATATAACCTCTTTAAATCGTGCCATCTCTGTGACAACGAATACTAACTGGTGTTAATTATGAGCGAAATACTAGATATGATAAGGTACAATTGGGTTGTTTTGTTCGCTCTACTGGGACACAATTTCTGTGTTAAAAAAAAATAGGTGTTGGCCGTAAACCTCTATAATGATAACGCGGGCGTATGAGAGAATGATAAAAATACTGATGAATACTTCTATATCACCAATAATTTATGTTAGGATCGCACGTATTTATGTTGATTCGAATTGACCCCCGAGGTCGAACGATACGTATAAACATAAATTACTTGCGTACCTATATGTATTAGCAGCTCTATATTTGTCGTATGGAGATATTCAGTTGAAGCGCAACTGAAGCTGAACTCGGGCAACTGGAGGAAGCGAAGCCACCGCGTCTGGGCCGGCAGTCGCGTACCATCAGACCTGCCGCACGGACTGCACCATGCGAACCATCATTGTGAGTACATCTATATTCAACTCAAACTCACGTCTACTATACCTACATGTGTGTACGAGTACTTATATATGAATGTAGATACATGTTTCAAAATTAACGGAATGTAGATGTTATCAAATGCATCGTACTGCAAATAAGCTAAAGTGATCTCTGAAGTGACTTGTCCTACAGTGTTGTTTTTGTGTTGTAGGCAAGGCTGCTCCTGGTGTCGATATGGGGGTGGTGCGCCGGAGAGCAACTAGCATCTGCACTGATGCGTCGCCGCGATGCTGCACAAGCGTACTCGAATGCGTTCGCACGCGAGTATGAGCCATACTTGTTCGCCGCTGTGCCGCTGCACGCCCCCATGCCCGTGCTGCACGTGCTGTCCCCCGCGCCGCTGCCACCTCACCCACACGCCGGCAAACCCATGAAGCCCTATAGCTCCATACAGCAGACGCCTTACACTCGCCCCTACGCTGAACCTCGTCCTTATTCTGAATCCGATGCATATGCAGAGTCTCGTCCTTATGTCGAGACCCGCGCTTATGGAAAGAATCGACCTTACGCAGAGTCCCGACCTTATGCCGAGTCTCTACCTTACGTCGAGTCTCGACCTTACCCCTCATCTCGACCTTACGTCGATTCTCGACCCTCACCTCGACCTTACGCAGAGCCTCGACCTTACGCAGAAACCCGTCCGCATTCTGAAATTCGGCAATACATACACTCCAGACCGTATCTGGCCCGCCAATATCTGGATGCGGTTGAGTATGAAGAAGCCGGTCCAGAGTACGTGTCTTTGCCGACGCGCAAGACGCCCGTGAGGCAGCTGTCGAGGCCGGAGTACGCGACTGACTACGACTCGTACGCGGCACAGGTGTTCCCCTCGTCAGTCCCGCGAGTCACGATCTCCAAGCAGCACGCGGCAGGCACGGTGGCGGCGTCCTTCGAGGTGGACAGCCAGGAAGCGCCCACCGTACTGTACGCGCGACCTTCGCTAGCTGGAGGATACACATACAGAAAAGTTACCAGTAAAAGTCCTCCAAAGAAAGTGTCACTCTCTGCGTCCTCCAAGGAGCAACCCGTCATCGTCAAGATTCAAAAACAGAAGATTATAAAGAGTTGACTAAGATGGTTCCCGGATTTCCTGTAAATATTATTATCCTGATGACAGTTTCCCGCAGAAATCCGTTCGTGTGTTAATAGACTCGAGTGCGAGACAATTCTGTTGATTGAATCTTTAGCGACGTGGCTTCGTGAATTAATGATATGAAAATATTATTCGTAAGTTGGTTCCATTTATTGTCTGTGAAATTTGGATTAATCTATAATACAATTATTTATTGTAGATTTATGATAAGTTATTATAAGTTTCTCCTAGACGCACTGCTAGGAGTTAAATTAACCAGCTATAGTTACGTAGATGTAAATACATATATATGGCATAATTCGTTTGTATCAATTTGTCTATACGTGATATTTCATATTGATACTATATCATTTCATATTATATATTCATATGTACCATAGGTATATAGTAATAGCACATGGCGTTTACGACGTACGGTATCACTTTGTACCTAGACAAAGTGATACCAGAGATATTCTTTGATAGTTTCAATTTATACTGCACGCTGCCGGCCGGTAGCGGGTTAGAACATTTGAGTTATCTATAGGCTACCAATAGCTAGTGGATTGCTCATATGTTATTGTAGTAGCTGCAGTATTGTAATTGTTTGTGCAGTTTGTAGTGTTTTATTTTAATAAAGGCATGTGCCGTATAAAAAAAATGTATACTTCATCATTTTATTATTTACATTTTTCAGATAGATAAAAGTGACTGAAAATTATACATTGTGCAATTAAATACTTTCTTAGAAAATGTTTTTCTTTTGAGCGCATAAGTATCTCTGGTTTACATTGGACATAAGTAAATACGTTTAGAGCTCTTTGCTAGTACTCCTCCATCTCTACCCGCGGGTGCCGCAAGCAGCGCCTTCTGAGGGTCATAATCTTGGGCTCTACCCCCCCCCCCCCCCCCCTAATTCTATGGGGGATTAATTGTCCATTGACTTCCTATGGCTGAGGTGTTGATGAAGCCCGAGTTTTTGAATGTTTGCTGTAAAACGGGGGACCACTGGTTCGATCCCCACCCAGGCTTCAGCTTTCAGTGTAGATAAAGCCGTTTTCAAATAAACAACATCGTAGGGTGGTAGGGTACATTCTATATAGGTACCTGCCGAAACAGTGGAATAATATAACTTAGCGATGGCACTTTTCGCAAGAACGCAAACAAGTGTGAAAAACCGTCAGCAAACACGCAATAAGTTCAAATAGCTGTCCTTGAGAGCCAACAACATTCTAGGCCTATCGTATGATTACACCTACGATCACATAGTTTTCAAAATTGTGAGTGAGTGTGAGTGAATTTTGTTTTGAAAATTTTCATAAAGCAAACCTTTATCATAGATGTGTAGTTAGTAGATACCTACCTTCTAAGTTTGCGTGCTACACCTTAGGCCGCGTCGTCACTTAACATCAGGTGAGACAGCGGTCAAACGTAAGCTTATTTATTAGCTTAAAAAAAAGATATATGTGAAAGCCTTGTGTACATAATATTAATTCGTAAATACGGAACTCAAAAACTTATGACACGTGTCAAATTCCAATTTCAAAAGCTAATTGTTAACTATTAATAAAACGAAATCCGCGACTGGTCTATCAATACATAAATACACGTTACAGTCAGCACTTGCTGACGTTCGGCGCATTCATAGTTAATTTGATGATATAAATATAATACTTAAAGTGTTTGATGCGAAAAGTGCCATCGCCAAGTTATATTATTCCACTGACCTACTACTCGTAAAATTAAATACACTTTTAAATTCATACCAACACATAAAAACAATACCATAGAAGGCAAATAAACGTAAGTAAATCTTTCACTTTCATTCAATAAAAAGCATGTATGAAACCAGAAGCGCTGTGGTTGCGTAATAATGTGGCCATTTAATTAGGTGAGCATAATAATTGTTCCATAATGTACTTTATGAGGAGGTGATAAGTAGTAAATTAATGTATTATGTTAAAGTTGTATTGTGTAGCAGTGGAAAGGACGCGTGTGTGGCGCTCGAGCGAGAACTGCCGCGTAAGTATATCACGCCAACATGTAATTATGGCTTATTTGAATTTAAAAGTATACTAAAACATTGCAATGAAGTAAAATAAGTCTCTTCTTCATTTTGAAATCGTAGCGAGTGAATTATCACGCTGCCAATCTACAACAAAAATCTCGTGTCACGATGTTTCTCCGGCCAATTTCCGAAACTACTTCATTGATTTTAATGAAATTTCGCACAGATATTTTCCTTTGTCGGACTTAAAATATAGGCAATATTTTATTTCGTTTAATGACTGACATATTTTCACCTATATCTACCCTTGCGAAGCCGGGGCGGGCTGCTTATTATATATTTATTATCTAGTCCGCTCCAGATATTAGGAACAAGTGATTACCTGGAATGACATTAACTTGTCTTCAGGTTTATTCATCCTATCCTGTTTGTAGTGTAGCAGGTATATTTTTTTTGTGATTTGGAGTACTGGAATGCTCTACCAATTTTGATGCGCTTTGTAACATGAACATCACAGAGACAGGAAACGTACACAATCTGTTTTTAATAGATGTATTTTTTGTTAAAATAATAACTTATAGCTTTTTGATCATATAACATGGCACATTAACTATCATTTAGGTAGGTACATAACTCAAAATGCCGTGGTAGTACCGGCCTAGAATAGTACTCCCCCATCTCCTCCCATGGGTGCCGTAAGAGTCGGCTAAAGGATCACGTACCAGGAGGTGGACAGCAGCGCCTTCTGAGGATCAGAAATCATACTGCGCTCGCCAACCCGCCTGCCAAGCGTGGCGAGTATTGGCAAATCCCCTCTATATAGGGGAGGCATATGTACAGTAGTGGAGGTTCTATGGCTGTAATATGGATGATAACTTAAAAACAGTAGACACCTAATTAAAAATGCTAATAGACTCATTTCAATCTTTGAACGAGATAATGGTGAAATTGACAAGTTCGTATAACTCGGCAGCTCGTACTAGCCATGTCGGAGTATTTTAGATATTTACTGGCCGCGTACATTTCAGGTAAAGGCTTTTTAAGAAATCTTTTGTTTCATATGAAAACTTTCTTTAATGCATTTAAACCGGTATTAATCAGGTGCGGACATTTAGCAATCACGATTACCCAAAGCCTGTTGACTTGATATCGATCATACTTTCACCAAAAGCTCAAGCCTGAGGTAGAGTGGGGTTCACGACCGTCTAATTGGCTCCGGGAGCTTCAACGATCCCTGTTCAGCATTGCGTACAACATTGTCTAGATACCTACAAATACAAATATAATTAATTGACATAGCAATAGGTCTAACACTACATTAACGCATTGGCTCCAACCTAGTTTTCGCTGTGTTTTGGAGCCGAAGACCTCTCCCTTAATATGTGCGGTACCTACGCACAAATAATATACGATATATATCACACGTATTTTAGAAACATAAAAGTTTAAATTATGCAATATAGAGCATACCGGTTTTAGAGAATAGCAGAGCATAGTCAGCTAAATTCGTACCCAGCCTAGCCCGGCGCTGATATACGGGTCCTTAAGACTTCACAGAGATGATTTTTAGGCTATAATCCATCTGCGGGTTTGCTTAACCCAATATCAGTTTTCAGACCGCCCAAGGGCCTCTGATATGACCGAGCGACTTTTATCTTGAGATAAAATTCGCTCGGTTCAAACAAACCAAAACCGATGGATTTATGTGTACGTAAAAAAGTATAGTATAAGTAGTAGTAAGTACTCCATAGCAGGGACGGCGAAACGATGGCACTCGTGCCCTTAATGGCACGCAACACAATGTTTTGGGCACTGTTCACAAAATTCATTCAGTTTTACGAAAAAACAGTGTGAACGGTGTGTGAACAGTGTGAATTAGATAAATGATTGGTCACGCTGCGCGAGCGCAGCATTCATTTATCTAAGAGTGTGAATAGGTATATTATAACGAAGGATGTAGCATGCATTCTGCTAAGAGTACCTAATAAAGTAATGTAGGCACGCAAAATAACATGATGATGTTGAGTTCATATGAAATCGATCCGTATCATTCTAACGCAGTCTTACTTCGCTTAACTAAGGACAAAGTCACAAAATAAATAGAGACAAAGTAGAAAGTTTAAGTTGTAAATGTCTCGTGACGCCGTAAATTATTTGAATATATTATTTTACAAAATGACGGTCAAATGGGATGTATTTTGTTTAATTTTTACAAAATGAGTGTCCTTTCGATGTGCATAAGTAATTATCGCTGAGTGACCATTAAAGCAAGGAAAAGAGCCTATAGCCTATATAAGCTTCTAGCTTAAAGCTGAGCTTCTTATGTGCGCAACTTGATCCAATTAAGCTAGAAGAAGTATTAAATTTGACGCGCCCAAAACGTGGAGCCAAAACAATTTACCAAAAATTAACAAAAGAAAAGTACCTACTTTTCTTCTACCTATCCAAATATATACCGAACATATTTTTCGACTGAATGAGTGGCGATGTTTTAATATCATAGTTAAATTTGACATTATATTTTTCAGCTTCCTGATCAAATTAGTTGACTCAGTCATGCCATTATAAAGTATATATATATATACCCTATAAAGATTCTTATACTAAGAATTTTTTTACAGGAAGCTAATGTTTTGTACCTTTTGAATTTCATTAATGAATTCTCTTTGATCGTTCCTTTCTGTGAAAGTGCTAAAAATGTTAATATTCTTCAAGTCTATATTCTTAAGTCCAAGAAAAATAGCACAATTCTACGTATTTTTCGAACCTGGCCTAGGTCGAACGTTGCCAGATCTACATATTTTAGGCCGATCGCGCGATCCTGCGAATCTACTTACTTCAGTCTCAGAATCTACGTATTTTTCATCAAAATTCGAGATAGTTACCACGAAGTCAGTTTGTCCCACTCTATAGATGTTCACAGTATGACCATAATTTCAGCAACTAATGAGACTTCTGTGGAGTCATTAGCCATATGACGTACATAATATCATAACCACGTATTTTTATTTGCCTTTATATAATAAGATAGGGCTTAAGTGGACGAAAATAAGATTTAAATAAAACATTTCCGTATATGTTGCATTTTTTAATCACAAATGACTAAATAAAATAGTTTTATGTAATTTTTGGCGCAGGCCAATTCTGTTGCCGAATAAAGCCATGGATTTCATTTAAATATTCGTAAATCCATACATGAAGTTAACGGATAACAAAGATTAATAAGATATCTAACTTACAAGAATGCAAAAAGGAAACAACAGGAAACATTGAAAAATTTTCGCGAACATAGCTATTGCATCATCTTGTTGTTGAAATATTGTTAATGAATTTTTTTCAATTTTTCCTGATCATCTATCTGGCTTTAAATGATGACTGCTCACCACTGTATGACTACGAACGTTTATTGGAATTAATTTAGAATCAAAGGTTTGATTTATTTCATAATTTCTCTGAAAGCGGAAAAAGAAAAAAAGTCAGCTTGTCGATAAAACTAATAGTAGTAACAGATGGGATATACTATGTACTCATAGGTAAAATAATATTTTTTTTGTGAATGATAAAGTTGATACACGAATCGAACTAAATCTCGACAAACATATTGTCACCCTAATCACGCCACTTTTTTGATGTTGTCATCGTAATAAATAAAACCTACCAAATAAGTTTACTACTAGTAATAACCAATTTAGAACTTTTGTTAATTTCGGTTTAAAGAACTTTATTGTCTTAAGAAATTACAAAATTTCACTTACAAGACAATTGTGCTTACGGTTCTTTATTTTTTACATAGTTATCTTAAGGTGTTATTTTATCAAATTCAAAAGTATGTAAAGTACACTGTACACTAAGACTTAAAATATATATTGTTGAAATGAATACTGAAGTGTTTGATAGAATCAGAAGATACTTTATATGACATAGGATTTAAGGCTAGGTTTATTTTATTTATGTGCCTGAGCCCAGAAATGAAGAAGACGGACTATTATTTATATATTTATTTTAAAAAATACTGTAAATGAACAAAATAAAGCGGACATTGGATTCAATAAATCAAAAATATCTGGTTTCGTATAAAAATAGAATAATAGGAAGGTATTTGCCTACTTAGTAAACTAATAACAATAATAACATGGATAATACATGTTTTAGTAAGTTTATTTCACGAAAGTGACGTATGATACAAGATTCTGTCTTGCAAAAGGGTACTTTCAATATTTCGCTTTATTCGTAAGAAAGCTACTAAAGTTTACCATAACATATCCTGGCAAGTGCTAAAAAGGGACGCACTGACCCCGTCCTAGCCCTCTCTGTCGGCTCGCGAGCCGCGGTGAGTCGCGGCCCCTGTTCCTTCAAATACAAGTTTTATATTAACGTTGTAAGATCTATTTTTGTCTGCAGTAATTTGGTACGTGCTCATTCTAGTTGTACGTAGTACATATTATTTCTATGTTCGATGGTAATAACCAATGGTATTTTTTATATGAGGTAGATGTCGCAAAAGCGCGTGGAAACTGAGGCGGCAAAATGAAGTCAATTGTAATAATTTTGATTTAGTCGTATAATGGCAGCGAGCGCGGTAGTAAAACATCATTGGTAATACCCCTTAAAACACATACCACAGTTGCTTTTTTTATTTTTGGCTATCGATTATATAGGCATATCTGTACCTAAAGTCTGTACCTAACGTAAATCAATTGCCAAAAATTAAAAAATAAGTCACTGTCCAAATGAATCTTAGCGGTCTGTTATTGGCTCGTTTCCTGTCTGATGCTTGCATCGTATATTTGTGCGTATGTAATGTCTTTGTATTTTTGTGAGAAGGATAACAGCAAAGCAAACAAAATACTAAATTTTGCATAATTTTCAGGGTTTAAGGATCTATCAAGCCAAACATGCCGCGAGTAAAAATAGACTATATTGTGAGCTTCAGCAGTGAGGACCCTGTAAGTTATTTTAAATAATAAACATAACCTTTTTTTTTTCTCGCCGGCTAAACTAAACAGTTATAATATGTATAAATACTCTTTAATTTCTTAAATGTATAATAGAAGGAAACGATAGTTCTTTATGACTTATTAAAATATTTGTGCTTTTGAGAAAATTGGTGTAATTTACTTTTATAGTTTTTTTTTTATTTGTATAGGTGAGTAAACCGTTTAATATGGAAATGATCGATTCAATTAATATTAATAATAATACAGGAGTACCCGGCGAGTAATCTTCTGGCAAGTGAGGTGAACAAGAAGAAGTGGCTTTGTGCTAAAGGAGAGCCATCCTGCTCTGTTGTGCTGCAACTCTCACAAACTGTACAGGTTACCAAACATTTTATTAGTCCCTAATACTAATATAGTAGTACTATAATAACTAATAGACTATACTAATAGGTCTTGTTGTAAAAAGCATTAAGTCAAAAACCCCTTTTGATTGTTTTAATACAACATTCTACACTGAGCTCAGGGCTGTGGTTTCTATTTCACTATTTTTAATATAAAGGATTTAGGGAAATTATCGTACTAGTTGAGCCCCATGGTTTTAACCACATGGACAACAGTTCTCCCGCTACCTCAATTATTCCAAGGGAACTATAGTTTTCTGGGATAAAAAGTAGTCTGTGTTTTTCCAGGATATAAGCTATCTTCATTCCAAATTTCATGCAAAACTGTTCACCCGTTTCATTGTGAAGAAGTAGCAAACAATAATAAACTTCTGCATTTATAATATTAGTGTGATATATATATGTTTGATGCAACATTAGGGCAATTTCTGTAAGTGTTGTAAGAAATTTCAGAGCTTCATCACTTTGCAGAAATTCATATCAGTATAAATTATTTGTTGATGCAGATAAGTGGAATTCACATAGGAGCACATCATGCTGCGCTAGTCGAGGTCCTTGTTGGGAGTTCAGAAAAGCCACATGAAGAATTTCAGGTATGAAAAATAAGGTAGTTTTTTTTAAAAGAAGACGTAAGTTGGCACATAACATACAAACTGTTGCAGAAGGTATAGGTTAACTTAATAGAAAATATTGAAAATTGCTCATTAGTGGTGAGATGGTAAGCCACTTGAAATCTGTCTTTATAAGTACCAAAGCAGTGACAGATTTCTAGTAGAGAGTGGCAAGTAAAGTTAGTTGAGTTGGTATAAAAATCCAAAAAAAACCATATTAACATATACTGGATATGTGAATCCCATGTTAAGTCCGAATCTATGTGAATGCCTAAAAACTTGGTTTTTAGTAACTCGTCAACATGTGTACCATTGTAATTAATATTTAGAATGTCAAATTTAGAGTTTATATTTTTAAATAACATTATTTGGGTTTTCTCCAGGTTTATTTTAAGATTGTTTATTATTAACCAATCAATAATTAACCCCAATGAGTTATTAACATCGTTTTCATGTTCGCCGTTTTTGTTGTCAGTAAATATTGCAGTGATGTCATCGGCAAACATAACTGTTGGATGGTTGATGACAGGAGGAAAATCATTAATATAGATCAAAAATAATAAAGGGCCTAGTATGCTTCCCTGTGGGACTCCATATCTTACAATTTTGCCTTCTGACCTCGTTTTCATTTTTTCATTCGTTTCTACTGTTGTGTCCATATTTAGCCTAGTGTCTAACCTATGTAACCTATGTTAAATGTAGTCTTAAATATATGTTGTACAAATTTCTTAGCTACAAAAACATGGGCAAGGCAAGCAGGAGCACTACATAAAACTACAATAAAAGTATCCTGTTAGTTGCTACGATACGAGCCAGTAATCTTTAGTATAAAGAGGATGTAACCAAGCTAAAATAAAGTATACCTAAATTTGTTTTTGTGAAAATGGTTTATAGAGAAACAATAACAGTGTTCGCAAAAAGTAAAATATGTCAAATCACTCAAAAGAATCCATACTTAACCCAACTTCAAGAAAAATCTAATATTAAAATTACACCTCTAAGAGAGACAGGGTTGCAGTGGTTGATCAGGCCAAAGTGGTGACACTAACGGTGGGGAGGTGTGCAGGTGCTGGTGCCGAGCAGCGTGTTCTTGTCCCCGAGCGAGTCTCGGCGCAGTGAGGGCGCGGAACGCGTGCGCTCCTTCCCCGCGGAAAGCCTCGCTGCGGCGCGCCTCCAGCGCTGGGACCGGCTGCGGCTCGTCTGTTCCCAGCCGTACAACAAGCACTGCAAGGTATGCGCTATGCCACCACCACCGCTGCCTGGCTGAATACCCAGTTCTCCGCACTGTAGTCGTACGACGCGCACTGCCACGTAGGACAGTGGACACGATGAACTCACAATATACGTACACTTTATTCGAGAGCTGACTGTCTAGGCGAGATTAATTAAGATTTTAAGACAGTTTTATTGTAAATACATGTTGTAACTTATGAAGATAAAATATTTTAAAAAAGGACTTATGAGCATACTCAGCCCATTACGTGGCCACATCGTCAAATGAATAAGATTTAATTTATGAATACTAATGTAACAGTGCCACAATAACCCTATATTACTGCTCATTTCCAGTACGGGCTATGCTTCGTGCACGTTTTTTCCCCTGAGAGTGATGTCACCGCTTCCGCCCCCACTCCAGCGCTCGTCCCCGCGCCTGCGCGCCTCACCCTTCCTCGGTTTTCATCGGAAGAGGAAGACGAACAGTTCAGTCCAGGACAACTGTTTGCACAATACAAACAAAAACTGAACCTCATACGCGAAAATGAAGACAAGCAGTCGCCCTCACCCTCAACCGCAGCGACATCTGACACCGGTACGGTAACATCATCAATAAATATTTTCAATAATCAATAAATATCAATCGTCCAATCATACAATTTAAAGTGTACTTGAAAATAATGTACGTGTAATACTTGAAAAAAATATAATATTTATTTGGAATTCAAAATTGTAATATGTTATGTAAAACTCACGCTCATTATTACTTTTTGCATGTTTATACGGGTATAACGTGACACTCACGCGTAGTCTATATCTACGTACAGAGATGAACCATCTGTGGTCGATATCACGATCTACAATTGTTTCAGCTTCTTCCGGAACCTTCATCAGGATCTTGAGTGTGGTGCGTTCTTCGCAACGTTCGTTGCGCACTGGGGGCTGCCGCCCGTATTGCTCGACAGGACGCCGCAGGTTGTGGTGTCAGGTGACGCACAGACCAATGCGTCATCGCATCAGCCTGTGAAGACACAATCAAGAGGGCGGAATATCGTCTCGATGCAAAATTTACGGCGTAACAAGTGTCCGGTTTTAGCCGTCACCCCTTTAAAACAACAACAGATACTATCGGGTCTTTTGGAGAGGAGTTTGCAATCAGATTGCTCTGTTTTCAACCATATCCATTCACGAACAACGAAAAAAGTGTCGATCGTGATATCGCTACGCGTAAGTGTCACGTTATAGTTACCCGTATAAACAGTAAATGTTTTTTAGATTGCTGGATAGAATGTTAAAAAAGTGAATTGAAGAATTTCAGTATACCACTAGCGGCTCTTTATTTTTCGGGTAAACAACAGTCCGTTAAGGCGAAGAAATTACGAGTATTTATATTCTTCTTTCCATATCCCGGCACAATACGGCTGAGATGTGTGAAGCTAGCCACTCTCTCTACTACTTCTCGTCTATAAACATTGCATCGAATTGTGTACTCTATGTCTATTCTTTGGTTTTACGAGAAGGGATTTTAATATTTTTGTTGCTGTTACTGCGCCTTTTTGTAAATTGTCAATGCTCAATCGGTATGTCGATGTTCGCTCAGCTCGATATCATGTCGAAAATGCGAAACACTAACAGACGTAGTGGTCATAGTCATAGTTAATATATACTATTATTATTAGCTTATACCATACTTTACCTTTTACTTATACCATAAACAAAGTATTTATTATCAATATATTAAAATTCATAAGTAACCATAAAGTTGTCAACTTTTCAGGGGCACAAATACGCCAAGCCACATCACAAGCTCTAAAAAACATTCCCGACTCCTCGATCAAATTGACAAAAACTCTCATAACTAAGGCGAACAACCGACAAAATAATCGCGCAAAAGAGTTCGACAGCAGGCAGCGGGACAGCATCTTGTATACAGACGACGATGAACGACCTCATGCGAAAATAGACCATGTTGTCAATAGACATAAAGATGAAAAAATCAGGGATGAAACTATAACGCAGACACTAAAACATAAAGAGGGAAACAAAGACGTTACTTGTAAGAAAGATATGAAAAGTGATAATACTCCTCGACGAGATGAGCTTTCTAATAGCAAGAGACAAACAGATGCGAAAGACAGTTCTAGTGCCAAAGATAGAAACAAAGCTACAATCACCAGACAAATCTTGATATCTAATAAAAAAAATCATAATGAACTTTCAAGTAAGAAGAACAAAAGCGATAACGAGATCAGAAAGCGCCCACGTTTGGATGTTGAACTAACTAACGGTCAGTACTTATTAATAGTATATAGAGGCGATATTTTGAATCCAGAGCGGAGCGATGGATTTGAGTAAAATCTCGAGTGTAGGATTCTATAGTAGGATCCTAAGCGCAGCGAGTAATTCAATATACTATGCCCCAGGAAAAAATAACTTTGCGACCGTGATACACTCTACCTTTCACCTACCCACTATGAGAAAAATAATTTACAACATCTATTTTAATATTTTCACAACTCAATGAACTCATTTTTGTAAAATAATTTGCATTAGGAAAAAATTTTGAACTTTTATTGTGCTGCCTCGAACAGGCCTCTTTCGCGAGTTTTTTATTTGTTATTATATTCGCGCCACTTTTATAACCATACAATAAAATACTTTTTCTAGGTCCAGTTGGTCACGGCCCATGACCAAATTCAAAATCTTTTCTGCCCTCTATAAAATTCTAAGAGAAAAGGCCTACTTATCTCGCATTAAGAGACGAATCAATCACTGTTTTTCGAATAAATGCGAAGAAAACTTATTTGATATAGTAGGACGGTTCCCATTAAGCCTTCTCCAATATTATCAATTCGCCAATTCATAGCACGCGTTTAGATCACACGTAAATAAAACGTTTCCAGTGTATTTCCATTACAAGGGTTAAAACATTCACAGATTAAGAACAGATTTAACGTGAACTAACGTCATGTCAATATTGCGACGGACAATCGGTCTTCGCAGGAAGGTCAATTTTGGTTAAGTTATCGTGCATCATGCCGGTCTAGAGTTTTAGCCGTCGCGACGGAGGCGATAGATATCAGAAATGATCCACTACTGTAGAGCTCCACGCCTTGGACTGTTTGTTTCACGGATACTGCTCGCGTTACCCAACTGAGCTATCACAAAACCCCATTACATTGCAAAAAGTTATAATTTGACACCAGTCTGAGGCTCAGTCAGACTGGTGTCAAATTATAACTTTCAAAATTATGTCATAATCAGCTCTTAATCAGATTTTTGTATTGCATTCAGGTTGTTGTCGATGGTTTGTGCTCTGACCGTAAACTGATAACTAGCGTCCCAACCGGGTTCTGTATTCTCGCCAACGCTCTGTTTCTCCACATCAATGACATGCTCCATAATAGCAGCATGCGTTGTTATACGTATGACAGCACTGGCGGGCGATACACAATATATACCGGACGTAGAAACATCCCTTGTGTCGTTGGTGAGGAATAAACTTGTAACCAAAATCAAGTCCAGGTTCCTAAATAGGGAAAGCGTAACGCTGTTCATGTAAATCCTGCCAAGGTACAAGTTTGCGCATTCATTGCAAAAGTAAACTGTAGCATATTAATTTCAGGATACTCCTCTCAAGGCCTCGGAGAGTCTAACTATTCTAGGTGTTGACATTCCTGCTAACGTGCAGATCAGCAAGTATACATACAGCGTAAAAAGTCAAGCTCGCATCCAAGATACTTGGTGTACTAGCAAAGCGGTACTTCACACAAAGGTAGAGACTTTTACTATAAAAACCGCAAGTCCGGCCTGTCGTGCGCATCCACATATAATTGACACATGGGACTCTAACGTTCTTTTTTGCCATATACCTGAAAAATGTGGGATGAGCTTCCCCTTGGTATTCCCGTTTACCTATAATATGGGATTCTTTAAAAGGAGAGTTAACAGAGTATTTAAAGGAATTGGTAACATATCGTAATGTCACAAGTGTTACAAATATCCATAGAGGACGGTGACCGCTTATCATCAGGCGGCTCGTCTGCTCATTTGCGACCTATTTCATAAAAAAAATTTAAATCTAACCGTTTATTCAAGGCAGTAAATGGACGTTACCAGAGTTGAAATTAATACTAGTACTGATTTTATTATCTGCAGCGACTTCCCCCTCGGCTTCGCTCCGCCCTAGCGCGGTGAGCGCGAGCCCGCACACACTGCTCTCGGGGGTGCGGTTCGTGCTGAGCGGGTACCAGAACCCTGAGCGAGCGCGCATCCGCGACACTGCGCTCGCGCTCGGCGCCACCTGCCGCCGCGACTGGGACCGCTCCTGTACGCATCTTATGTGAGTCGCTGCTGTTTACATTGCCACTGTACACTACACTACAGTACACCTATACGTATATACATACGCGCTGTTCACGCTCGGTGATCCGGCTCAAAGGACCATTATATGGGAGACTTGTTTCGGGCGTAAACATCCGCTGTTCGAGTCGAACTCATACTCGGGCCACTTTATTGCGTTGTCTTACTGACTTACCATTTATGGAAGGTATTATTTTAAAGCAGTAGGCGAGTTTTTTTTATAGCCTTACAAGAGTGGTTTAAGATCAAATTATGTGCAGTTTCATGCACTACTTTATCTAATCTCATAAAATAGATAATTAAATTTAGATAAATTTACAGCCATTTGCATTTATTTGTAAACGTTTAGCGCCACAATCCATTAGCTGATCGCGCACGCGTGTATCGGTGCGTCCACAGATTATATGTAGAAAAACTGCATTTCAACCTCCTTGGTCCAGCTGAAGTTGTATCTTACATAACATTAAGATACAGCTCTTCTATGGACAACTGTATCATAATGTAACTTTTTTACCATTAACTTTACCAGTTTTTCTATGTAATCTGTGGACGCATCGTGACACGCATGGGCGATCAGCAAATTTAATGGATTATTGCGATGAACGTTTTCAAATAAATGCAAACATGTGCTGTCATTACAATAATCCGTTTAGAGATAGGTCAAGCTCACCTTCGCGCTGATTTTTAGTAGAAACTCATTGACAGGCGCGGTGTCACGAGCGCACAAATTTATAAAAACAACGTTTGAATATTGCATGAGAGCTAATGTGTGTACGTATCCAGTTGCGCGTTCTCCAACACGCCGAAGCTGAAGCAGATGCGCGCGGAGGAGGGCGGCGCGCAGGGTGGGGGTGGCGCGGTGGCGGTGAAGGGAGCGTGGGTACTGCAGTGCAGCGCGCAGCGGCGATTGCTGCCGTGGCAGTGGTTCGCCACGGAGCCCGAGCGGTACGTGCCGCCCCCGCACCCGCCGGCCATTGCCGACCAAGAACCTGACTCTGGTAACGATATTCAAACCTACTATATATACAAAGTTATATATCAACCCTTGATCGCTAGAGTGTTATATGACTACCGATTTTACGAGCCTGAATTAGGCTAATTCGAGTGTAGTTATGGGTTAAGAACATTGAAGCTGCCAATGTATTATAAATATTTACGAGTGAGCTAGCGCGGCTATCTGATTTCGTGTGAAGTGTGACTGTGTAAACTGTGTGTATTAGAAATTAAGATTGCAGCAAGAAGCAGATGGCTTATGGTTTCATTTTCGTTGACTATTATTTTCTGATCTAATCTAAAATTAAACCAATAGTCAACGAAAATGAAACCGTAGGCTCAGCTAGTTATGTAATAAACGTTAGCGGTAGGTACAGCGTAACGGTCACAGATTTGTATCTGCCCCATTCGTGACTGCAGCTGCTGCATACATTCGCATATAATAATAATAATAATAATAATATGGGACAACATTCACACAAGGTCTTAAGGTCCCAAACTAGGCAGACCCTGTACTATGGTAACCTGATGACTGATATATACTTATATACATACTTATATACATATACACACCCAGACAAAGGTCAAACAGACATGGTCATACACACAAATGTTTGACCTGTCTGGGAATCGAACCCGGGACCAGCGGCTCAGTAGGCAGAGTGCTACCAACTGCACCAACCGACCAGTCAAATTCGCAACATTCGCATTTATAATTATTATTTCAGTGATCACGAACGACTCACTTTCTCGCTGATTTCTAATCAGCTCATTTTTTTTAATCAATGCTTAAGTTCATAAGTATGAGATTTGAGTTGGGTGCGCATTTATTTGTCAGAGAACGACACGGACGACGAGATTGACAGAGTCCGACAAAATATGAAGAAGCGGCGCACCGACACCTCCCCGGCACCGGCGTCTCCGCCCCGCGACCCCCCGCTCTGCGACCGCTCGCCCTGCGACCTGTCTGACTTGGACATCAACAAAGAGGAAATACAGGTAAAACGGTGCATGAATTTATCACAACAAAATCATTATAGTATACATTGATTATTTACTATACCTACATTTGAACTGTGACACTACTCGCGGAGATTTCGCACCGGAACAAAATCATTAAGGCCAATATGGCTTCGGCGATGATGTCGTATTTCTACACGGTCGTTTAATAGCTTAATTTTATCGATCTCGTTGTCAATGTCGTAAAATAGATTCGTCAAATTCGCAAAAATACACGATACAATAAACAAATTATGCTAGAATTATCGCTATATTCCTTAAAATTGTTGGAATATCGCGGTCTTCGTTTTATTAGATAAATAATCGACAAAAGCTGTTTTCACGTTTTGAAATTTCGAATTTGACGGTAGCGTAAATCGTGATAAGTTCCGTACTTGCACTGCGAGTTCGGTACTTGCAATGCAGGTGTATCAGTATTATTACTACGCCTTTTTGAGCACTGGCACTCTGGGTACCTAAAATGGTATTCCGTTTGAATCGACTTTTATGAAAATCATCAGTAGACATTCCTAGACATCGACAGTGCCCTGTGCAGTGATCATATTTTGTAATCGTTTGATTAATATTTATTGCAGCCTCTACATTTTCCCTAGAGCTAGACGAGGAATTTGGGAATTTTTCTTAGTGACAATTCAAAAGCAGTATAAAAATCCCTCACAAATCGACATAGCACGTCTCACAAAAATGTAACAGCAATAAGCGGAAAGCCGATTTCAAGCGATTCTTGTCGGGTAGACAATTTTCGTATCGTAAAATGAAACAGAAAAGAATCTTACTGCCAGAAACAGTATTAAATGTCTGTTATCTGACGAATTGTCATTTAATGCGCCAAAGATAGTTAAAACACGTCCAATTTTTAATTTTGTCAAAGCGAACGACGCGTCCTTATTTACGTCTTCGATATAAAAGTGGGGCGTTCGAGCGGTAGGGGGTTCGACAAGCGTAGTAAAGATGAATTTAGTAAAAAAGTCGCCCCGCGTCGGATGAAAACTAACTGGGAACTAAACTCGGTTAGGATAGGATAGACAGATCTCTAATGGAGTCAGTAGATCCGTTGAGTTTTAATAGAATGTTGCTGATTGTGAAATGTCAATTCCAGGGCTCCGCGAGGATGTCGGAATGCGACAGTGCGGGCAGCGACCCGGACCCAGACACGGACACCGATGTGGATACGGAGAGGGCGAGCGAGGGTGTGGCGCGGATTAGGGGGGGCGCGACGTTGCCGCTGCTGTTCGGCGGCGCCACGTTCGCGGTACGCGGCGAGGGGCGGGAGTGGGGGAGGCTCGACATGCCGCTGCTCGCCAGATATGTGGCGGCGTACGGTGGGCTCCTTTTGCAGGTACCTACAACAATACACAACATAGCAAACAATACACTTACATTGGGCGACACCGCCACGCGCACTGTTGCACAAAATTTGTAGTCGAGTCGACGTCAAACTGAAGTAAATTATGTGTGGATATTATATGCTTTCGAGCGATGTCAGCTAGCGTGGCGGTAAAACCGTGATGCTGGAATATGGTTGAAGAGGTCTCAGAACCCCGTTGTATATACGGTAGAGAATACATAGACGATATCTCACGTGCTCTACATCATCAGTGAGGTTTCGTGACATCGTTCATACGAATGGAATATTAGCCGAAGTCTAACGTCGAACCCTGTTCGAATGTTACCGGTTTGAACATGAAACATCTTGTGTGCGGTGCGGGGCACGATGCAATACGTTATCGCTAAGAAACTGTCAACAATGCACTGATTATGGGGTTTGACATTTATGTTTGAAGTAATAGTGCACGCAAGAACCTTATGCAAGGTTTATGGGCATGCTGAAAGGATGGAGACATCATTAACTTCTTCATTGTCTTCTTTTTGTGTCCGGGTTGACCCTACGTTTCTTAAACATTTGGGAGAATAATTGACAGGGAGGAAGTTTCAAGCAAACCTTGTTTATGCCTGCTGGGTTAATTCGACAGAAAATTCGAAGATTTCTTTGCTTGACGCGATCCGCAATGATTTTTTTTTTATACTTTATACATCTAGCGTTTTACCACTATCTCAACTGATGGTCAGTATTGATATGGTCGAGGATGTTATCTTTAGAATGTTTACTGACTCACAAAGACTGTTTACATTATAATAGTGGGAAACAAGTCATGAAGAAATAACCACTGTCATAATAATGAATCTGAAATAACAAAAAATACTTAAGTGTGGTATTTCTAAAGGCTGCTACTTTATCTTTTCTTTCTTATATATTTAATCAAATTTCATCACCACAGGACGAGGCTGACAGTGCCGACTATGTGCTGTGCCCCCCTACTGTCCGGAAATGCTCCGTCTCCCCCTCGCGCTGCCCCCTGGGGGTGGGAGAGTGCGTGCGTGCAGATTGGGTGTGGCGGTGTCACGAAACGAAAAGTCTGTACCCGGTCGACGAGTATCGACTGTAGTTTGATATAGATGTCGCATCTTCTAAGAAAAGTGCGTGCCGCATGACATATTCACAGGACACACGATCTATGCCAGAACTAGGTCAACGAATTAGTGTCGAACAGAGTGCATTGTAAATTGTCTGGACTTTAATAAATATTTCCCAGATTCTCAATGAATGAATTTAAGACCCGCGACACTCGCGCCAAACAACTTCCCAGTGCAGTAGTTTCTGAATCGGCCAATCTAGGTCACAAAAGTAACTTAAAAACATGCTTTAATAAGAAGGTAATAAAGGTAATTTTGTTCTGTCAATTGTTTGATGATGTTTGTCCTGAAGGGGGGGGATCCGGCTTCACCACTATTAACCAGTGTGGTTCGTCTTGAATCTTGCCTGAAGGGCGTGTCAGTCATTCGATGGATCCTTCTTCCTCCGTTGTTCTAGCTTCTCTTTCAGCTCTTTAATGTATGTGTACCCACTCCTGATGATTGCTGTCGGTTGAATCAAGTCAGAGGAGGAGGAAGGGGGAGGAGGTGGAGGCGGACAGCTGGTCTGAGATGGCTGATTCTGAGCAGTGGAGGATGAAGGTGAGAAGAAATTACCAGCAATGAGGGAGGGAGAGCCAGATAGTTTGAATTTGAGGGATAGAAGCTTCACTACCCTATCTGCAATAGCATCGGCTGTCTCAATGCTACTGACAGTCTGGCACTCCCTTTCTAGTTTGGGGCACCTGGAGCCGGTGCTGAAGAAGCTGCAGCAATCTCTTCGTTTCTAGCTTTGACAGCTTTGTTGAATGTTTTGGCACCGAGTCTCAGGAATGCTCTTGCCGACCCAGCACATCCAGCAGCGACCAATGTCAACTTTCCTTCTGCATCAATTATGCCACCTTTCTTAAGAATCTTTATTTTGGTAGCATCATCAAGCAGAGTGCCAGACATGGCAGCATTGACGTACTGCTCTGCTTGCTGCGAGAGCTCATCAACATCCTTCAATTCGATCTTCCTGCGCTCTTTTGGGGTAGCTAACAGTATTGAGGTTTCCATGTTCAATACCAGAGCTACAGATTTTAATCCATCTGTGACTTCATCATCACCTTCTGGTGGGATGAGGCTGGGGAAGATTGTGTGCTGCATGATGATAGGGAGAGAAATGACACCAGCCAGTGCCTTCGTCTTTAACTTCCCCGGCAACGCATTCTTCAAGATTATAGAAGCAGTGGCTACCGGGAATGCTTGGCTCAACCGTGCTAGTGTCAAGGAACTAGTCCCGAGGATCGAGGAGCTCTGTTTCTTTTCCAACACTATCCCATATGCAGACGCCTTCCTCCTAATAAGGGTGCCCACATCCCCATCGCACCTCATGAGGATCTTCGTGTTGTTATTACCCCTCTCTAAGAACAGAGTAATGAAGAACAATAAGTCGGTGGCTGGGTCGTTGGACTCGTACAACTGGAACTTGTTGCCACCAGGACTTGTGTAATCCACGGGGACATCTGTCTCTTTCTTTAGATTAGCCTTTGCCCTTTTCAGGAATTCCTGGATAATCTTTCTTGGATCGAAGCCTAAATAAGCAACCGCATCTCTTATAGCAGTCACAGAATCCCACTGTGCTTGCGTTACATGTACGAAGAACGCATCCTTGCACGAGTTTTGGTCTTCAGTGCTCACCAGGTCTTTTAATAGATTAGCCACCTCAGATCGGGAGAGGCTAAAGTAGGCTACCGACTGGAATGATTTGCTCGTCATTATTTCAGGTAAACCAATGCCTGTTCACTGATGCCTTCCAAACTATTCTTTTATTACCTCGTCTGTGTGTGTGAACTCGATCTTTGCGGGCCGCTTCCAACAGGTCCTTGTGGAAATCAATGGGGGAGGCCTATGTCCAGCAGTGGACGTCCTATGGCTGAGATGATGATGATGAAAGGTAATTTTATTAATAATATACTTGTATTGTGAAATGTCATGATGACCATTTATGTTATTACCGATCCAACAAACATCAGGAAACATGATGGTTTTCTAAAAGTTGGTGGTAGGACACCACCAACTTTTAGAAAACCATCATGTTTCAGGAACGTTAAGCTTAAAATAATAATGCTCAGATTCCTACCACGACCGATATTCAAAAAGTTTTATTTTATTTTATCAATATAGTAGTTATTTGTACATACAATTAATGTAAACGAATGTAATTTTTCATAATGTTTCAATAATTAACTCATCAAAATAACATACGCTTAGGAATCTATTCAAATGTAAAAAAATGTTCGTCGACACGTTTGTCATTTCGTAAAACGGAATGCTTTACGTGACGTATGTGGAGTTGTTTTTATCGTTGTGTGAGTAAAGCAGTGCCCGTAATTATTGAAACTAACGGCGCGAGTGTTTAAATGTTTTTGTAATTATATCGCAGTCGTAGTGCATTGTTATCTTATTATTTTACAATAAATATTGCTTTGAATAAATACAAAAATGGAAAACAGAAAGTAAGTTTGTGTTAAAGAGTGTTTTAGCAATCAAAGTAGCTGCATGAAACTTTGTCTCAGTGTTCTATACGCTAGTCTAAGAATTTCAAGTGGGTCAAGTGATTTTTTTACAATTTTTGCTGCAGCCCGGCATGTCGGGTTTCTAGGCGACGACAGCTCGATTTTTGTGGGAGTTTTTAAATAATCACAGAGATCTAGCTACTGCCTACAATAGATCCCTCCAAGTCAAAGAATATTCAAAGAGAAAATGGTCTGAAATTGGAGGGAATGTTGAACTCTCAAGGCGACGGAGCTCACAAAGAATGGAATGAGAGAACCTGCTTCCAAGAACTAGAATAACTCGTACTCGTTGGGCATCCTAGAACTACAACAAGTGAGATAGTGGTCAAACGATCTTTACAGTATATAAAAAAAAAACATCGATTAAGTTATTTCAAACTCAATACGGATAATAACGAAAATACACCACATTCACCAGAATAACAAAAAATAATTCACTTTACTGCAAATATGCTGTTTTGTTATAAATTATCTCAAACAATGTTATTTTTGCAGCGAAAGAGCAACTGTTTTATGATGGTTAAATGTGACATTAGAGCATGATTACAACAATATTGCTTGCTGCATAGTACGCTTTGAGTGAACAAAATGGAGTGACGTCACCAAACTGCAAACTGACATATTCTCTATACAACATCAAAGTAACATTGCTTACGTAGCCTTGTGGTACGAAAATTCAAAGTAAGATTACAATAATACTGCTATAAGAGATGGTGGTTGCCCCACAGTTATTTATTGGAAATTGTCGTGAGTTTGACACATTGTTATAAAGATGTAGTATCCGGCTTTACTCACGTTTATAGTCGAAGTTTCGACCTAGGTTTCGAGCATGTCCGATGCTCATCCTCAGGTGAGTTTACGCTGCCAGATCGCAGTCAGTGGTCACCGCGATCAAAGCCGCGAGTAAAGCCGGATACTACATCTATATAATAAACATCAGTTGTTGTCAACGTTAGATAATAAAAACTGACTGGTTTGAGATAATTTAATTGTATGGTTTGAAGCTGTGATATTTTGATACTTATAAATTGTAAGAACTGTCATGCTTTTGTGGAAATCATTTCTATTTACACTTTCATTATTTATGTTACATTGGTATGTATGAAAATGTAACTGTAATAAATAGCCACACCAAGTGTATAAAGTATTATATATGTATGTAATAGTATTCACTATGTTGAAACGACAAACAAATGGAAAGATAGTTTCAATAAAAAATATTTTAATGTATTTGTTGCTTATTATTACAGTGAAATCCAATCGGATATTGTTATGTATTAAACCAATAATACAAAGTATTTCTTGACTAAAGAGTGTATATGGATCAAGTAATGTAGTTTCACTGTGATGTCAGGAGAGTCAGTTTCTCATTTAGTTGTAGTTGGGTCTTGATCAGCTGTGCCAGGGTCACCACCTGAAGTAAACAGAGCAATTATTATAATATATCCATGGTTCAGATCGTGTATTCAGTTGCTACAAAGGTTTCATTGATTGGGAGTGACTTCCCAACCCTAAGTAATATAAGCTCAGTTCTTCACTGGACAAAATACTGCTACTATAATGGGGCATTAACTTCGTCTACAAGAACAAAGAGAATTAATTATACAATAAAGTGATAAATAGGTAGTAACCATGAGCAGGTCCTTGACTCCGGCGGCGAATGCATCTGCGAAGGTATCGGCTGCGAGGTTAGGCACGGAGTTGACCAGCTCCAGCAGCTGCCGCCCCGCCGAGTTGTTGGGTGGCACCTTCTCACTCACCACCTCCTCCACGTATTGCACCACCTGTAGCACAATATACTACATATGGCTACTGAACAAACATTTATATGAAGGATACATCTACATCTATTTCGAGCATACTCAAGCACATTGTTATGTGTGCCAAAACATTTTTAAGCTTAGCAAAGTACATTTTCATGTGTTAGCAATCTTTATTTTGATTCTATTTAGAGGAATGAATTAGTGGAGATGTGATGATACCTGATCAAGCAAGCCAGAGAGCTTGGTGGCCGCATCTGCTATCTGTGCCAGATCCTGTACAGGCTGCACCTGCCTGGACCGCCCCCCGGGTCCCATTGTCTTCTGGCATAGTGCCAACCCTACTACCTGCCATCACAACAAATCATAATCTATTACTATTATGCATATGGAATAAAAGTATACTACTGGAAATAAAATGCTCAGAATAATAGGCCTAGGACTGTTATAAGTTGGTAAATCCATGATAAAGAGAAGCTTGTAGATGACCCATTACTTCTTTCTGCCTATTACTATAGTACAGCAAGAACTTTCTGTTTGACCCTCGTATGAGTTACAGGTAAATTTCAGTAATGAGATGTCATATGGTCTCGTATTATTCAAAAGTGGGTAAGAGGGCGTCCATTAATTACGTGACGTATTTACGGGGAGGGAGGGGGTGGGTTCGACAAATACTCACGTAATTTTTTTTCCGCAAGGAACATTGTAATACAGCGATCAAACTGGGATAAATTAGGTAAAAATCTTTTTTGTGTGGTTTTTTACTCCGATGTTAATAATCTCAAATAACAAATCCTGATTAAATCCAACAAAATCAAGCACATATTCATTTATTTACATTAAAAATATGTATTTTCAAGTCTCACGTGAGATTATGGGTGGGGGCAGGGGGTCCAGCAAAATCTCACGACATCTCACCAAGGGGAGAGGGGGGTTGAAAATCGCTAAAACTACCTCACGTAATTTATGGACACCCCCCCCCAAGTACTTGAGAAACCAAAAATCTACAAGTACTTACAATATTAAGCTACAAGTACATGCCTACAATTATTTTACCAGCTATAAGTCAGTTACTTCAAGTTACAGTTACATTTTTTCAAAATTGGTTTCCACAAATCCAAAACAGGATATAAGGAAAAATCGCCGACAAATTACATTACTGTAAAAAAGAAAATAAACTACATCTCGAGGTTATCTTTTTGGTTGTTTGGCAATGGTCCAATGTAAGACAGAGGCCGGGTGGGTAGTTAGGTTGTACCTCCGGCTCGTAGCAGACGAGATGGTGCGCGATCGGCGTGAACATGCATCCCTGCTTGCCATGCGGCACGCCGAGTGGCACGCATGTGTAGGCGCGCAGCCCCATGCGCGCGCCCGCCAGCGACGTGTCCAACGTCACGTGCACAGGCGCGCGGCACTCGCGCGCATAGTACTCGTGGATCACAGACGAGTGGTTCGTCACCTCGCTGCCAGTCGCCCACCAACCTGACACAGCCCACACATTCTACATAGCATATTCACTTGATTTTGGACCAGCAACCAAATTAACTTACTTACTACAGATGGTTGGTGTTAGTGATATAATTTACTGATTATAGTGAATACAGTTGTAAATAATTTTGTTTTATTACAAAAACTTTCCTTCTCTTAGCTTAGCGTTAATACTATGTGTATGATTTCTCATGAACTTAATTCAGGTTCTGACAGGTCACTTAGCATATACTCAACAAGTTTAATATATCTTATAGGCATCATTGTGGTTGGTTTTCCCCTTTTTTGACAGGCATTTAAACATTTAATAGCCATTATTGGATAACCGCTCTTAAATGATACCATCAATTTTTCCTCCTTTATACTAAATTGTAAGTTTTGCTTTCCATTCAAAGGAACAATTCAGGACCACCTATGGATCGACTGGAGCAGTTGTGCCAGTGACCCAAAGCCATACTCCGATACATGAAGGAGTTGAGATAGCTGGAAGGGGAAATACACACACCACAAGCAGGATGTCAGTGCAGGACTTCTCACCCTCAACATGAAGAAGAATATCAGTTATGCTTTGAATGTTTTCATTTAAATAATTTTACATAACCAATCTACTTCATCATCAGTATACATTTCGTAATATGGCATCTTGTAAGTGTAATTCTGGTGGAATACATGGAAGAATAAATCTGATATACACCCACCAACAATATTTTCGGAAGCGTTGACCCTTCGGTTAAGCTCATACACATCCATGGCATAATTGAGCTCAGCCTCCACCTGGTCGGTGTGCTCTTTATGCGGCACACAGAAGCAATTAGTGACTTCTACCACCCTCTTGTCGGAGGTGCCTGCAAACAATCAATGATCAGCACAGTGTAACCTAAAAAGCTAACGAACAATAAATAAATGAGCAATCTAGCTAGAATCAATTTATTCAATATATAGATTAATAAAATACGAATTATATGACATTAACAATATTTCTACAGATTTTTGCTTTCAGATGAAATTAAACCCACATGACGTCGGCACATCCAACTTCCAATTATTTGTATTAATTAATGCTTCAAATAGATATAACAACTTACCCAATAAGGTACCAATAACTCTATGAGAATCTGCATTTCGACGTTCGTAAGCATCTACAATTTGAAATAATACTACAGGATGAATTTTGACACATAGATTAAGCGCCATTTTTAAGAAGAACAAAGACAGCAGACAGAGCAGTAACAGCAATTCAAAGATATTACAAAACTAGTACTACGTATACGTAAGGCAGCAAATACTCATACAGAAAACGTATTGCACAAACCATAGATACAGATAGAATAGAATACATCATAGATTCAGATATACATCATAAATCGAATACATATCGCGTATAGATGCTTAAATTGATATCAACCCTAGGACACATACTATGGTGTACTACTGTCTTCGCTCAGTATATAGTTACATACGTTCGTGATGGTAACATAACTATGCTTCGCTAGTTTATTACCTGCGCTACAGGTATACTCAGTGAGGAAAGGTGCCATTGTTTAGCAATGTTGGTATGTTACTTCAAATATAAGAACTCAAATAATATTTACTTAGAGCCTAATGTTTCGAAACAAAACACAAATTTTAAATAAGTGGACTGTAAACACGTAAATTCAACTAACACTTAAAATTATCACGAGTACAGTGCTTCTCACTTTTTCAGTATGGGAGGAAAGCGAAAAAAAATCTATGGAACCCTATCATATATGTGCCTATCCACGTTTTTGTTGAACCTATTTGCGCTTTATTTAGTGCATGGTTACCACTTACTGATCTATGGTAGGAAACTTCATATAGGGATGTTCATGTAAAAAAAATACCGATATTTTTTTCGATATAATATATCGTAATGGTATATCGATACTTTGCGATATATCGTACAAATATATCGACATTTTCGATATATTATGTAAGTAATTTATAACAATCTATAATAATAAATATTAGATAGGGATCAGGTTAATATGAATAAAAATGGGTAGGGTTAGGATACAAATCAGTTTTATTGACTTACAAATCGCAATATTTTTGGTTCGACCATGTAAAAACATTTTATTTACCCTTTTGGCTTGCAACCTGCTTCGCTGCTGAGTCAAAACCGGACAGATTTCAACTCAACAGCAAAGCAGCTTGCAAGCCAAAAGGGTAAATGAAATATTATTTGCTACCATAGTTCAATATTTAAATGCTATTTAATTTTACATAGTCTCACTTTGGAAATTGTACTTCGTAATCTACCCAACAACTCTAATGGATTTTCGTTAAATGGAGCCCTTAAATATTTCGTGTCACTTAAAGCATTGGCGTTTAGTGTCACTTAAACACGGATTCTTATGGGATCGCCTCTCTTTTTGCTAACTGTAACCGTTACAAGTAATTTCACTACATAAGATTTATTATGAAAATGCCCTTAAAATGAGGACGCCACAAGGCTTGGACGATCGCAATAAAATAAGAATTGAATGTGCTTTTAATTTCTCACGATACCTATACGATATATCGGATGAAATATATCGATATTTATATCGATACTAAATGATTCGATAATATCGGATAGATGCGATATATATCGATATTTTAGGAAATATCGATATATATCGTGCACTCCTACCCTCATATTGATTGGATAACAACGGCTGTTTTTTGACATCGCACTCATTCGTTCAGTATGTAGCACGTATGTAGGTACTGTAGGGGTGACTTGAATAGGCTGCTCTAAAAATATCTACCTCGGCTCAAGGTCAATAGGCCCATAAATCTGGACAACTTTTCGCAAGGAACACAGGTCGAAATATAAAAAACGACCCCCCATAGAATCGTCAATCACATAGAGAAGTACTGTATTAATTTGAGTCAATCAGCTGATCTGACATCACGGCTCCCAATGAACTTCGGTAGTAATTTGGTCATAACAATAGTTACTTATCTATGGGGGCGCGGGCGCAGACGGCACACTGCCTAGTTGCCTGCTGACGGCGCTGGCCGCTGTGCCACGTAAAAGGGAGCGAGGTGACTAGCTCAAGGGCACCACTGGGATCCGGACCTCGGCTTTAGCTGTCGCCAGGACAGGGAGATATCGGATAGAAGTAGAAGGATCACTGGCTGGAAGTCTTTTTTTAAAATTTCCTGGCAAGCCTGCTCCCTGCCGGGTGGGGGTGACGCCAAGCGCTAAGCTAAGCATTACAACGTAGGTAGGTATCTCTTTGAGTTTAGCTAAATCACGATTGCAGGCAAAACATATTTGGTTTGGTGATGCTTGTGAGCACTGAGCAGTCAGACTTGGGGCTTCACAATAGCATAGCGGTACATTGTGTTGGTACCTAACGTGTACATATGGGAGATGAAAGAGTAGGTGTATACTTACATAAGCTTACGGTTTTTTTTCCTATTTGATAGAACATTCACAGTTGTTTTTTTTTTTCAAAACCGCTTCTATTATTTTCTCGTATTTTTCTACTCGCTTAACATCTATACGAGTAGGGAGGGATATGCTGAAATCTGCAGTGTTTACGCGTCATACTGTGATCACTGCATTATGCTGAGCATATCCAATTGCCCAAAATGCACTATTAACATAACATGCAACATGTGGAGACAATTATGTGAATAATATAGAACTTTTTATGCAATCTATTCTATATATTTTTTTAAACAATATTATAACAGCACCTACTACAATCTCTGTTTATTAACATGAGGTGTTCATCACAGTCCTAAAGGATAAATAACAAATGCACACTTAGCAGCCTAAATATTTTCATTTCGTTTCATTTGAGGAGCTAGGAGAAGTGTGTATGCGAATGCCATGCATCTCAGCTATTTCACTCTTCAAAGAATCTGTCACCAGACGATGCTGCTTTACTCGGTTCAGACCGATGAACTCTTTGGCTTCTACGCTTATCTGAAAGTAACATATCTTTTTATTTTTCTGTAAAAAAAAGTTTGAAAACATGTTGAACACAAGTGCCAAAATACTGTTGGGCATATATTTTCACCCAATTTTAAAATTATATTTTGTATTTTTAACCGACTTTAAATAAGGAGCAGGTTTTCAATTCGACGCGAATGTTTTATTTTATTTTTTATGTTTGTTACCTCAGAACTTTTGACTGGGAGAACCGATTTTGATGATTCTTCATCAAAATCTGAATGAAATCACATGAAAATCGGTGAAGCGGTTTTTGAGTTACACTCCAAGAGCTGAAAAGCGTTACGTATACTTGGATGACTTCTTAATAGAGGAGTGAAGAAATCAGTGAGTAGCAAAGGTCACTGAAAAGGGTGCATAAAAAGATATGACCAAAAAATGCAATCGACTTCAACACTCAAGTTTGAAATAACTTGTCGTAGTCGGTACAAGTGCATACAATGTTTTGATAATAGTTACTTTGAACTATTATGGTACCGACTTCAACAAGTTATTTCAAACTTTTGAGTGTTGAAGTCGGTTCCATTTGGTGGTACAACTTTTTTTGCATATTGCTAAGCAATATACACTACTAGCTGTGCCCCGCGCGGATATCACACCCGCGTGATGATGGTTGATGATGATGAAAAGTAGCCTATGTGTTATTCCGGGACCTATCTACTAGTGATGTTGCGGATATCCGTATCCGGATCTGCGGAATCCGAGGGAGAAGAAAAATTCGTATCCGTTACTTTTCTCGCGGATCTTTTACCTTATTAATTTTCAATTGGATGAAAGGCTATATACAGGTGATTCGGGAGAATTAAAAAACTATTAAATTCCATTCAGAGTCTTTTTATATCTTAAAATCATATATTCGGCGCCTTTACATTGCAAACATTTATCGTGTAGTCTATCGTTGCGGCGGGCGTGACGCCAACAATCGATTCAAGATCTTGTGCGCCGACACCGATTGAGTAAGAAAATAAACATCCGTATCCACGGATCTTGACACCAAATATCCGTATTCGGATACGCGGATATACATTTGTAACGATCCGGCACATCACTAGTATCTACATACCAAATTTCTTCCAAACCCGTCCAGCCGTTTGAGTGTGCAAGAGTACGCAAGAGTACTTCACGCTCGACGCGGGAACATTTCGGGAGAGTGCAATCACATGCCTAAACGCCGGTCATAGCTTGTACCGGGAGCCAATTCGGGACGTAGTCTCGGACTACATTTTTTTTTTAATAGGGCCGAAGCCTTTCTTAACTTAAAATACTAATAACAATACTACAGCTACTACAAAAACATTTGCGCAATCCACTAGCTATTGTCAGCTTATAGATAACTCAAATGAGTTAACTCGCTACCAGATGGCAGCGTGCCAAGAATGCTAGCAGCGTTGCCACATTGAATTGCAATATCTTCGATCAAACGTTCTGATAAGTTTTGGAAAATTCGTTGAGCTCCCGGTCCCCACGAACCCAATGTCAATTTTACCCCTCCTATGAACGACAACACCCAATTACTGCCTTAGTTTTAAAGATTTAGACATTTTTTTGAGGTTATATGCATTGAGTTTATATTTTGTGAATGCTCCGGTGCTGCTGGAAGTGCAGCCCCCGCCGGCCATAACAAAGCGCAGACATCAAGTGAGCCGTAGTGGCTGAGGCTGGTCCATAAAGCCGAAGCTGCAGAGGCGATTTACACACAGTCTAGGGGTAGGGCAGACAATTAAGTACCAGGTAGAGTTGGGGTTGGCAGATTTAGTTTTCATATCATTACAAACTGAATAGAGTACTGAAAATCATATTTACCTCAATTATAATTATACAGGTTTTCAACAAAGTTCAACAGTAAAAAAATGTATGTATAGTATTATTTTCGAGAGCTAGTGTATCAAAGTTGAAAAACACGACCATATGTGATTTCGTCTGAGCTACCTTCTTAAGAACTCAAAGAAACTTGACTAAATACATAGTGAGAAACCAAAAAAAAAGTGAGCGCTATGGTGACAGAAAAAAAAATTGAGGTTATATGCATTGAGTTTCCCTCCGCGCCTCCGGCTTTATATATACACTCTAGGGGTAGGGCAGACAAGTACCAGGTAGAGTCGGGTTGGCAGATTTAGTTTTCATATCATCACAAACTTTAAAGAGTACTGAATAACATATTTACCTGGGTTATATTTGTTGATATACATTATTCTGTGCTTTGTAATGTAAACAATCATAGACAGTCAGCATTTACGTTTTGTTTTATGAAATAGACGGATTTTCATATTTTGAACCAACAGACTAAAAACTATGCCAATTATACAGGTTTTAATGTATGTATAGTATTATTTTCGAGAGCTAGTGAATATCAAAGTTGAAAAACATGACTTTGTGTGATTTCATCTGACCTACCTTCATTGAAGTCAAAGAAAATTGTCAGTGCCTAAATTTATAGAGTTGAGAAGCCACAAAAAAGTGAGCACTATGGTGATACTAAGTGTAACGGAACGTTCCATGGCAGAATTTGGTAAGCAGTTCGAAATTATTTACGAATTTCAATTAATTATTTCTAGAAGTGTTTGTTTCCGCAAGTTAATATTTTACGTGGAGGCTTACGTTATTATGACTACTCATTAAAAAAAATGGACCGCCAACTCGATGTCTTACTATCTAAAGCTGAGCCTGCATTACTATAAAATGTATGTAGGTAGGTACTAACCTCAAACATAGCACCGCAGCCGCCAGATATATCCTGCACACTCACGTACGTAATGCCGGGGAGCGACCTCTTCAGTGCATCCGATAACTGTTGTTCCTTGGTCACGCAGTTCTGCTGAAACGTGCTACCAACGCTTGTCGTTGCCCGATTTCCGCGGGCCTGCAATAAATTCCACTGATCTCCTATACATAGAAAACATGACAGACGACAGTCGAGCCATGTATCGAAATTCATACTTACCATTTCTATTCTTGCAGGCTCTATAGCTTTCAGAAATCGACGAAACATTTTGTAACCTGACTTTCAGGATTTTATGAAACAGGGGGTTTATACACGATAGTTCGGAAACATTTTATTTTTTATTAAAACAGTAGCAAAGCGATTGCAAGGTTATGTAATAGACAACAGACAACATGTTTTTATTTATCAACACGATCAACACTCGCCACTTCTGCCACTAGTATGTATTATATCTGATCTATGCACCCGCCCACAGTAGTCTATTTAGTTTGTGATCAACACAAATCTTCAGAGTGATGCATAGCTAACTCAAATACGTTGATCTACGTAAAAGAAGTACGTCTGGCCGTGGGGTACCGGTCTAGAATAGTACTCCCCCATCTCTTCCCGTGGGTGCCGTAAGAGTCGGCTAAGGGATCACGTACCAGGAGGTGGGCAGCAGCGCCTTCTGAGGATCGGAAATCATACTGCGCTCGCCAACCCGCCTGCCAAGCGTGGCGAGTATTGGCAAATCCCCCCTATATGAGGGAGGCATATGTCCAGCAGTGGACGCACATGGCTGAGACGTAAAAGAAGTAGATCTGGCAACGCTAGTTAACGAAACTATTCATAAAATGGTGAGATGCGACGGCTGCGTTTTTAACACTTTTCATGCATCTCGAACGGTGAACGAACAGTTCAAAACGCCACATGTGCCAAAACGAACGCAGAACGTGAGCGTTTTAGGCGTTTTTAACTGTTCCTTAACCCATTTTGAACGCATAAGTAATCAATTCTTCTAGGGTAGTGATTACATGCTCATGCTACATACGAGTCTTCATCACGGCCGGTAATCTTTAACAAAAAATTTTAAACTTACGAAACGCGAGTATCTTTTGAGCAATCCACTACCTACATTAAGTTTATCGCAATTTAACTTGGTTCCTTTATGAAAATAAAACACTAGTAACTAATTAAGTTAAACATTATCGCAGTTTAACTCCCTTCCGAGTAATGTACGGCCAACAATCCGTGTACATGTACACCAATAGACAAAGCCTCGTTTTGCACGATCCAGTGCAATCAACTAATCGTAGGACACAGACTATAGACATGGTCTTCATGGTCAATGGATTATGACATGTTCCCAAATCTCAATAACCTCAATTTAGAAGGGGGTATGCAGGTTATATGCAATGAGTTTATATTTTGTGACTGCTACGGCGCTGCGGGAGGTGCAGCCCCTCCGCCCTTGCGTAACAAAGCACAGACAAATGTTCTGTCTCCCCCCCCCCCGGCGGACGGGGGCTGCTCTCCCTCCTTACCTCCGGTTTTTTATATACATTCTAGGGGTAGAGCAGACAAGTACCAGGTAGAGTCTGGGTTGGCAGATTTAGTTTTCATATTACTATAAAAATATCACTCTATATTTTTGAAGTAGCTTCATTTGTTAAATCAAACCTGCTCTACTTTCCGTTACTGTCTGAGAAAGTTAAGCGTAACAGACGCGACAACTACAAACTCTACATGCACATTGCAAAAAAGGCTCATATGAGTAAAAGCAATTTTTGTATGGGACCAATGATTTATAATAGAATACCAAATTATGTAAAAGATTTCAACACAAATTTATTTAAACATAGGTAAACTTAAAAAAATATTACTAACAAAATGTTATTAGAGTGTAAGTGATTTTTTTGATGACTGGAATATTTTGAATTGAATGACATTAATTTATGAGTTAGACTGCTTTACTATCTGACATTTTATATATTATTATTTATTTACGCAAACATAATAATTATTTTATTTTTATTAAGATACCTGAATTTGACATATAAAATCTGATCTGTGATAGGGATGTTCATATGTTCAAATATTTGAAGGAAAAAGGAATAGGGATGTTCATGTAAAAAAATATCGATATTTCTTTCGATATTAAGTATCGTAATGGTATATCGATACTTTGCTATATGTCATTCAATTATATCGATATTTTCGATGTATCGTATGTAATTTATAACAATCTGTAATATTTGATAGGGATCATGTTAATATGAGTAAAAACGGGTAGGGTTAGGATACAAATCAATTTTATTGATTTACAAATCGCTGCATTTATAGTTAGACCTTTAAAAACAACATTTGCGACCTGCTTCGCTGCTGAGTCAAAACCGCACAGATTTTATCTCAACAGGGAAGCAGCTTGCTAGACAAAATGGTATGTATGGTATAATGAAATATTGTTTGCTACTATAGTTAAATATTTAAATGCTGTTTAGTTTTATTTTGTTTAACTTTGGAATTTGTACGTTGTAATCTAACCACAATCGCAATAGGTTTTCGTTAAATGGAGCCCTTAAATATTTCGTGTCACTTAAAGCGTTAGCGTTGAGTGTCACTTCCACACGGAATCTTATGGGATCGCCCCCCTTTTATAGCTAATGGTAACCATCACAAGTAGTTTCACTCCATAAGTTTTAACATGGAATAGCCCTCAAATTGAGAACACTACGAGGCTTGGACTATCGCAATAAAGTAAGAATTGAATGTGCTTTTAATTTCTCACGTACCTATATGATATATCGGATGAAATATATCGATTTTTATATCGATACTGAATGATTCGATAATATCGGATCGATGCGATATATCGATATTTTATGAAATATCGATTTATATCGTGCACCCCTAATCTGTGATACGATACGATGCACGTGTGTTTGTTATTAGAATTATTATAATTTTAAAACTTATTTCATTAACAAGTTTGTGGTATTTAAAGAATACTCTCCATGTACGGGCCATGCCTCCATTTCGAGCTGGATTATTGAAACGGAAAATAGATAGCCCAAAATCTAAACGTGACTCCAACGTAACATGTGAAGATGAGGTTAGAATAGTTGTTTACATCGTGTCAGATGATTATTTTGTAATCTTATTTAATACTGCAACGCATTTCTTTTAGAAGATCAAATCTGACGATGCCGACGCACTGCTCCCAGGAGAGTTAAATTTGGAAGGGGACGACACAGACTCTGACCATGAGAACGAATCCGTTTATGAATCCGACCACGAAAGGGATGTAAGTTTTTCTGAACTCTACTGTATGTAGCTCTCGTAGCGTTGTTTACCTGTGCAAGCTAAATTAATCAACTGTAATACCACACACTCTAGTCATGGGCAAAATCACTCACCAATAAAAATTTAAAAATCTTTTTGATACAAAGTTATATATCATTGTTTGATATATTTAACTCTTCTATCTCATAGTGAATAGTTCCAATTGCAGACAAGATGAGTAAATTATAGTGATACTAGCAGAGTCGACGACGCATTGTCGCTGCAATGCAAAATATTGTCTGCCATTTAACTAACATATATGCCATCTTACAACTTTAGGCATATTATGAGAAACATATGATATTAAATTAAAAAATATTAGGTCCATAATTTTTTATTCTTCCTTCTTTATAGTCCTTGTTCGTAATTATTTGAAAATCACTGTATACAATTTAAAGTTTTGCACACAAATTAAGGTTTTATACCCACATTGAACTAATTCCTTAACCTGCATATAAATTCGAAAAATAAGGAAAACAATGATTTACTGCAGAGAAACAAGTTTCTTTGCTAAAACAAAACCTATATAAATAAAGAATATGTGAAAATATGTATTTATAAACATATAAAAATAAATATAATTATATAAATATATTCACTTACATTCAAACAAGATTACACCATAAACCTATGGCATTTATTTATTAATTTTATTTATTTAAGTAATATGTGAGCAGCATTATGCTGATGTGCCTATATCACACTGTGTCGAAATTTTATTTAGGCAGTCCACATATTGTCCACAGTGTTTACAACCCGGTCACAATATCTGTGCACCTGACCTCGTGACGTCATATCGGCGGTCTGGGTACGGTGTGAAAAAAGTTTTTTCGAGAAATGTGGAGGTAAAAAAAAATTACTAACCTTTTCAAATCAATGTATTATTGATGAAGGGTTTGTTATTAAAAAACAATAATTTTGATTACAAAAACATTTATTATTAAACTCAGTCACTATAAATTATTGACTCTATGCCTGACATTGTATCTTCCTCACTCTCACTTTCTGAACTCTCCGAACTGTCTTCCCCTAGTGATATTAAAAGTTGTGTGATGTTGTCATCTGCTATATGATCCTTTTCCCAGTATTCTCGCTGTAGTCTCTCCACGTGATTCATTTCTTTTTTCCAGTCAGCTGGCGTAATTGACTTAATCGCATCTTTTGTAAGTTGTTCTATTTTCTTTTCCGATTGGTCAATGTTTTTATCTGCCACCCTTTGCTTTACCAAGTTCCATATATATTCGATAGGGTTTAGGTCACAATGATAAGGTGGCAGACGCACAACTTCTTGGCCATGCTCTCGCATCAAATCGTCGACATCATATTTTTTCGGCGGCTTTGTTCTCAGTATAATGGGATACAATTCCCTCTTTGTCATTTTGTCATTAAATGGAATATTGTGTTCACGTAGCCAATTTTGCATGTCAGCTTTAAGAGCAGCACTAGTGGGCGCTTTCACCGACTGCATCGAATGGTCGGGTGCATTGTCTATGACAACTATACCGTTCGGCGGTAAATTTAGTATAAGCTTTTCACGGAGCCATTTTAAAAAATTGTTTGTGTCCATCTCGTTATGATAATCGCCGATTTTACTTTTACATTTATAAAGTAATTCTGCACCTTCAATGAATCCATTTTCTCCTCCAGCGTGTACAAGAATCCAACTTTGACCCGGATTTAAATTTTTCTTCACACTGCTGTCGGTATTATTTTGCCTAGGTATGGTGTACTGTTTATTTGCTTTCTCCGATTCAAAAAACTTGAGCACTTTCAAGATTAAATTTCTTGATTCGCTGTGTATTGTTTTTCCCATGACTTCAGTTTAACAGCTACAACAATTTTAATAACAACCAAACCAGTCCAAACTTAACAGTAAACAGTCTAAACTTAACAATAAATATTAAAAAACAAAACAACAACAAAGCAAAAATATCACAATTATCGGGACGTGTATCGGCAACGAAGATGCTAACCGTACTGTCGCACCGGGGAGTGCGCGGAGAGGTGACAGGGGAAGCGGGAGAGGCGCCGCATTCCAGCGAGGTGCACAGATATTCTGACTGAGTTGTACATTCCACCTCTTTACTCACTGATCACAGGTTAACAAGAGATTTTTTACTTTTCTTGCTTTGTGTTAGGGATTTGCGCGAGCTAATCATTCTTTCTCTTTTCCTTCTAGTTTCTTCTCAAACGGAACTAGTCATTGAGTGTCTTTATCTCTTTTACTCTATAGTTCTATATGAACTTAAAAGGTATAAAGACACAGCTGCCTGCCCTTTCCTGCGATCTTAGTGATTCAGAAACTTAATAAGCTCTTAAAACCATATTTGATTGCAAATCAAAGTAATCAGCTGACTCCACATGAACTAAAAATTATGCTCATTATTAGAATACAATTAATTAACATCATAAAGTAAAAACAATGAATAATATTATAACTGTTACTAACAAGAATCACATTTCTTTTATTAATCATAACAAGTTAACTCAGCCATAGGACACCTATTGCTGGACATACGCCTCCCCTCTTGATTTCCACGAGGACTTGTTGGTAGTGGCCCACATCCAGCCCTATCCTGCAATCGTATCCAGGTTTTCTGTCTACCTTGCCAGCGGCCGTGCTGTGCTGCGCTTGCCAGTTGGTGGTCACCATTCAAGTTCCTTTCAGACCTAACAGCCATCAGTTCTTCGAGCTATATGCTGCCACTTCAATTTGCTATTCTGCTGAGCTATGTTAGTGATTTTCATTTTTCATTGATCAAGTAGAAAAACCATGTTAACATAGCATAGCCCTCACTATTGCAGATTATGCGACTTTAAGCTTGCTTACAAGCCTCATAGAAGAAGAAGTCAGTTCAAATTAATCAAACAAATCAAGTCAACCAAATTAATATATATATTTTATAGAGTTTGCAGTTTTGTACTTTGAGGTGACATTATACACAATTATTCTCAAAGGCCCCTGAGCTTGTTTAATTATGCAAATCTCAGAGTAGAGTTGCTTATTGATCTGACCTGTAGCTCATGGTCCTTGAACATAGTTATAAGTCTTCATTAGCATCACAAATAAAAATTTGGTCTTCTGAAGGTCATTGATATTAAACTGTGTATTTAACATAATCACTTCTTCATTGTGAATATAAAGCAGATTATGGAAATAGTAATCTTTCGTGTATTCTTTCCTGGCACTCTAAATTTTGTGTATAGAACATGCCATCTCATAGTAACAATAGTATAAAAGTTATTTGTCAAATTCTAGGAAGTGTTGTACAGTGATCGTGAAGATGCTGATTCTACTCTGGGAGACGATGAGCAGCCAGATGCTTCTGATGAATCATCAGTAAGTTCGGTTATTACATTGTATTATCATTTTTTTGGGTTCACGAAATTTTTATTTCTCATATGAAATCATTTCACTTGCCGGTACCAGTGTGTGGTCAAGTCGCTAACTACCTAAGGAAAAAAACTGCAACCCCTCTTTTTCTTAGTTACATTAATTTTTTTCAAATGTTTGTAATTTGATATCCTACCTACACCATATGATTAGACACTGTGGCTACAAATATGAACATACCCCTGCATTTTTTTTGTATTAGCTACATATTAAGGAACATAGCTATTAATTGCAGTCCCAAAATGGACCAAAACATACTTTGAATACTAAAAAAATTAACTTTAATTCTTTTCTCACATAGTTAAAAGAATAGAGTTACATATATATTTTTTGTATTTAAAGTACTAATGCTTAGATTAGTTAGGTTTAGTTGTATGTTATTTCGATAGCTAATTTAAAATTAGAATTCATAATTATTATTGTACTTTTGTAGGTTTTAATATGATAATTAAAATTAGTCTATATACTTCAATGAAAAAATTTTTTAGTATTATTTGTTATTAGAAACTTGTTGTTTTATTTAATTTTTTTGACACTTGGACAAACACATGACTACTTGGAATGGTTGATTAACATTTTTTGTAATTTTATTTGTAGGAACTGACTGACTCTGATGATGAGGATGATTCCGAGGTGGGGGATGATGACAATGATGATTCAGAAAGTGACAAAGAGGCAAGTGAAGCCGAATCAGGTATTGGGCAAACGCACTCGAGTGGCAGTGAGTCTGAAAAGAAAACAGACAAAAAAAGTAAACGAAAACAAAACAAACTGAAAGCAAGTAAAAGCAAAGAAAACCCAAAAACCAGTATAGACAGATTAACAGACTCGATAAAAAATGCTAGTGTTGCCACACAACCCGTCGGACACAAAGGTATTATAAAAATTGCATTAAATTGTTATTTAGTTTAGATGAACCTTTTTTCAATCTAAAATTGTAGGATTGTGAATTGAAACACATGGTATTTTAAAAATATTGTAAACAATATTTTATCTAAATCACGGTGCGTATCCCGTGTTAAAACACGGGATACGCACCGTGATTTAGATTTTGATTGTGTTCCCGATATTTCGGCGCGGTTCCACGCACCTTGATCACGGAGAGACTGAGCCATACAGTATACAGAAAACCCACGCACACAGACCTGTACCTGTACGTCATCTGGATTCGGTCGTTAGCTCTGACGAATCGCGCATACGATCTTTGCGATGCTGAACATCTGTCGGAAGAACTAGCCCATGTACAACGTGTTTTGCGCGGAAATGACGGATGTCAGTGATGCTAACCGACGGAGCAAACGAATAAGAAAACCGGAAGTGGATCGACAGCCGACGTTTTTGCCATTTGTAAAAGGAGTGACGGATAAAATTGGTCGAATTCTTGCCAAATACTCAGACAAGACCATATTCACTCCACACAAGAAAATTGTGCAATGCCTGCGGTCTCCTAAAGACAAACTTCCGTTGGAGCATCCTGGGGTGTACAAAATTAACTGCAGTTACGGAAGTTCTTATATAGGTCAGACAAAAAGAACCATATCATGCCGCATTAAGGCCGTAAAAAACCAAGAGAGACAAATCGGCCATAGCGGAACATCTGCTGGATGCTGGACCCAATCACTGGATCGAATTCCATAAACCATGTGTTTTATCCACTGAGTGTCACTATATCCTGAGACTGGTTAAAGAGGCAATCGAGATCTCAAAATACGAGAACTTTAACCGAGGTGATGGTTTACAGCTCTCAAACACATGGAATCCAGTATTAGGGTGCATAAAAAACAATAAGCGCGCACATTGTGACCGTACGAATATCCGCAGTGATACAGTGAGTGTGTTTTGTAGAAACTTGCAATCGAGTTCTAGTGCCAGTGGTACCCGTAACAAAAGACTAAAAAAGAGGGTAGACAGATATGTCTGTACTTAACATTTCAAAATATTTTTACATCTACCGCTTTCTTCAGTCTCTCCGTGATCATAGTGCGTGGAACCGCGCCGAAATATCGGGAACTCAATCAAAATCTAAATCATGGTGCGTATCCCTTGTTAAACAATATTTTTATTGTGAAAAGCCATGAAAGTGTAAAACAATACATGGTATTTTTTATAACGGTTATTTAGTTGTCTCACCTGATGGTAAGTGAAAGTGATTCACACTAGAACTTAAATCAGACTGAATTACAAAGAATTCTGCCAAAATACATTATTAGTGCTTTGTGTCGGGATATATATGTGCTGGATAGATCTGCCTTTAGCACAAAGAATTGTATTTATATATTGTATTGTACCTACCTATAGTTGTTGTGTATTCAGTAATAAGTTTTATTGTTTTGTACAACTACACTACAATTTCGATAGAAATTGTTTGCAATCGTAACTTTTGAATACATTAACTAATTGGCATTACGAAGTGTACAAGGCAGCTCATTACCGCGCAGAGCTATAAAATTAATGGAGAGCGAGCTGAAGCTTTCAGTGGTAAGTATCGTGCTTACCAGCATATGTAGTGTAAATGTTACATTAAAAAAAAATGTGATATTTCCAGATGAGTATGAGTCAGGCGACACGTCTGACGAGGAGGAGCGACTTAACACGGTAGGGGAAGTTCCCATGTGGTGGTACAATGAGTACCCCCACGTGGGATACGACCTCGACGGGAGGAAGATCATGAAGCCGCCGCAGAGGGATCAGATCGACGAGTTCCTCAAGTAAGTTTGTGCACACTATTACTCTGATTTGTAAGTGATGGTAGCCTAGCGGAGGTTCTATTCCCACTAATGAGTTGAGCTTCCGGTGAAGGCAACATAGTTACCATCCAGCATGCGGAGGGTACTTTCCTATGCTATACTATCCTCAAGTTTTAAAAACTGTCGCCTAACCTAACACACAACTAACGCGAACCGCGACCGCGTCCGCGAGCGCCCCGTATTCTCCTTGAAAAAGACCACCGAATGTGGTTGAAACTATAGTCGGAACCCTCTGACTTATTACGTGAGTAACTCCCGTGTTTTATATCTTCATAACCTAACACAGTTTGTTCTCGTAGCACTCCTTGAGAGCCCGTTAACATCGTAGGTCTAAAGTGGTTCGACACATTCAACCACATCGTCTGACTTACACCAACCGTCAAGTGAGATAGTGGTCAAAAGCTAGATCTATAAGAAATAAAAAAATAAAAGTAGTCATGAAATGTATAATTGCTGAGGTTTACTTTGTTGCATACAGCTACAGCATTCCACGTAGGGAACTTATCACTATCTATGTGATCATCTAATTTGACATTTCAAATCATGAAAACAGGTTTTGTCGATTTTTTATCAAATATATCGTGGTTCGTGATATTCGACAAATTTAAACGAATATAGCGATAACTCCATAACTTGTCTATGGTATTGTGTTTTTAGCAAATTAGACGAGAATAGATTTCACGACAAGGTCAATAAAATTAATCTTTTATATGACCGTGCAGAAAAGTAGTTAATATCAATACGAACGGGTTGTTAACGGCTATTAAATTGATTTGATTAATGTTTTGTCTACGTTATCCACAAACGTAATCTATCTTTTTAGCAGATGATATAATTATGATTTTGTATGGTGCCCCAACATAGGTACATATGTTTTAATTTAATAGGCGAATTGGAATGACGCTCATGGTTTTGATGGCATGGCATTTTAGACAAAGGTTTTATGCGAAATATTTTATATCCAACGGTGTAGGAGTAAACTTTATAAATTGTTACATCAACCAAAATAAAATATTTCATTTCACAGATGTGCCTCTCGACACACTTAAGCACAATGCTTAAGTGTGTCGAGAGGTTAATTATTATCAATGCTCCTAAAAATATTTTGTTTTTGTTGGTCTAAATGTTAGGAGAGCTTTGCTATAAGCCCTTTGATGTAAGTTTTCCTAAGCAACTTTTACGTAGATAATTAAGTTTTAATCTCTTTGAATTTGGCTGCATGCAGCTTCGCGGTAACAGCTTTCCTCTTGCTAAATATTTGACTCACAATTTACAATAATCGAAATAAGTGCGATACATTCGAATTTTTTATTATAATTGATTATAAAATTCGTAAACGATAGTATTACAATTAATGTAAATACTCTTTGATGACTAGTAATTGTAATTTTTTGACGTGATAACGTTTTATAAATTGATGAATACCAGCAACACTCATGAAAAATAGTAACGTTCCGCGTAACGTTCCACCTGAGTTTTGTATTACATAAAATAATCAAAGTCAAAGTCAAAGTCGAAGTCAAAGTCATAAATGATTATGACGTTATCACGTAAATCTATCGTCCGTAAACCGACTTTACAGACAACCAATTTTTTTCAAGACGTCTCTATCGTACTTTCGGACTCGCTTACGTTCGCTGCGTTGTCGTTCTTTTTCGCTCGCTTTACGCAGTACGCTTGGCGACAACGACCTCTTCACCGGAAGGCTACATGCCCAAAGGTCGAGAAAGCCCTACTTCGTAATCACAAATATATGCATGTATGTAATATGTAAATGTCTTGCGTAGGAAATGTGAAGACCCTGAGTTCTGGCGCACGGTGCGCGACCCCTCCACCGGCCAGGACGTGGTACTGAGCAAGGCGGACCTGGAGCTCATACAGCGATTGCGGACCGGCCTCCTGCCCGACGCCGCGCACGACGACTACAAGGTCAGTGCTGCTCGCTGTCTATCGGGGCCGGTATACGATACGACGCGCGCATACTATACTCATACCTATTCATCCGTTCGTACAATACAAATCCATATATATGTCCGTGATTGAGGAAAGCAAAAGCTTAAGGTAGGTTCGATTTCCGTACAAACGTATTTATCTATTTATGTGAAAAGAGAGTATATTTTGACACTGGTTGGTTTGCCAATATCAAAACCAACCAGTCTCTCATCTATCACATAAATAGAAAATTACGTAGTATGGAAATCGAACCAAAGATATTTCGCTTCCAATTAATTTATAATCCTAGCTTTAATGTGCTACTCAGTCAGAGAATGAGATTCGACCGCTAGGATTGAAAATATCCTATGTATGTATTGTGTTAGTATGTAATATCCTGTGGCATGAGCCGGCAGGACCATAGGGTCCTGCCTCTAAATGTTGCCCCTAAATGTAAATGTTCACGTAAAACGTATAAAATATACGTAGATAAGCATAGGCTTATCTACGTATATTTTATGATTCTTTCACGTGTGGCTCGGCGGCTACCCAGCGCAGAAATTATAATATAGTGAACAGTTTTTATTAAATGAGGCGATTCAAATAGAAGATTCCCTCTGTTTGCGTAATATTTACGTAATTTCACGTCGTAAAAGACTGACCTGAGTGTTTCGTAGTCGAACGTTTCTTTCCCGTGAGAAAGCGCGGTACAGACAACCGGTGCGCCGTGTGTTTGTGGTTGCAGCCGTGGACGGAATGGTTCACGATGTGGCCGCTGGCGGCGCCGGTGCGTGCATTCCCGGAACACAAGCGCTCGTTCCTGCCTTCACGGGACGAGCGGCGCGCCGTGTCCCGGATCGTGCATGCGCTGAGGATGGGCTGGATCAAGACCAGGAAACAACTCGCCGAAGAGAGGAGGAAGAAGAAGGTAACGTAATTCGCTTAAACGTGTATGTGCATGCGCGTGTAATGTGTAGTGTGTACTGCCTTCGGCAAAGAATAAAATAATCATAGTTCTATAGCATGTGTCACATATAATACGAGGTGTGCCCCGCGGTTTCAACCGCGTGAGCTACGGTTTTCTAGCAACCTCAATAATACCACGGAAACTATATTTTTCCGGGATATAAAGTAGCCTATAACACATAGCTGTCTTCTATTCAAATTTCATGCAAATTCGTTTAGCCGTGAAGGAGGACGCCTTTAACATATTAGTGTGGGACACATGTTAAAAAATAATAAAAGAAATGTTCACGTATAACGAACGGTGATGAAAAAAGAAATGAACAGTAAAGTCGTGGTGGGTTCGTACGACTGGACCGGGGACCGGAACTTCTTCATGACATAATTTAAATTGATTGTCCTCAGTAAATGTAGACAAAATATATAATATTATAAAGTACATACATATTATAATATGATAAGTGTTACAGTCTATATAAAAAACGGGTATTACCGATGATATGCTAATGATTCTCAGGAGAAAAACTTCTACAACCTGTGGGGCTCGGGCACCGCGGAGGAGGAAGAGAAGCAGCGGGGCATTCACAAGCACATCCCGGCGCCGAAGCGGCCGCTGCCCAGCCACGCCGAGAGCTACAACCCGCCGCCGGAGTACCTGCTCGACGCGAAGGAAGTGAGTTCTGCGCCCTCGCTCGCGCTATGGCCCGAGATGCAATCCGGCTTGAAGGACCTATATATGTGTACGAGCGCAAACACCTACCCGAGCAACCTTATGAAACTGAACCAGCGCATTCATTTACATATTGATTTTCTTTTCGCATGGTGTGTGGGATTACCTTTGTCCCTCGATATCGTCGTGGAGCTACTAGGGGTTTTTCAAAAGGCTAGTTAACCGTGTGCGAAAAGGTGCGGTGGTGCGTCGTGATACCACCAGTTTTATAATTATCGACGGTGACCGCGAACTGTCAGACGGTTTGTTCTTTTCTTCCTACCGATTGAATTGAAAAAAGAGAAGTGCGCACGCCTTCACTCTCTTAGTCTAGATATCGATCGGTCCACTTAAAAAAATAATTAAAAAATCGCGAATATTGTTTTTTGTTAAAGTAGTCAGTTGTAGGTTACGTTCTGTGAGCTCTTTTTATCTAAACTTGTTTAGTTTTCATTTCATCAGTCGTGTAAGTCCGTCTCACGTAACCGGTATAAACGTACAGATGAAGGAGTGGGACAAGCTGAGCGAGACGCCATGGAAGCGCAAGTACACGTTCCTGCCGCAGCAGCACGCGGCGCTGCGCCATGTGCCGGCCTACGGGCGGTTCGTGCGCGAACGTTTCCTGCGCTGCCTCGATCTCTACCTCGCGCCCAGAGCCATCAAGATGCGCGTGAGTTAATACACACATACACGTGATCCGTGTCCCTAGAGGCCCATAGCCACCTATCTACTGCGATATCTGAGATCTAGGCTAGGTATCTGGAAATGGAATCATTAAAGATCGCTAACACGGGTTTCATAAAAGTCGGTGGGCTGGTGATCTCTCTTACCACTGAGCTCTATGTATGGATGACCGACAGCTACAAAAACTTCTCGTATTTTACTAGAAAGAGGCAAAGATTCAATTATGGGTCATCGCGTTTAACTATAGAATATGATATAAACATTTTTGAACACATTGTGTACACACACACACATTACTTCTTTCGACGATTGTTGTCGTCGACACTCGACGACGTAGTCAAAACTAAAATTTTTACTGACAAATTCGTGGCGCAACGCTTAGTCGTCGATCGTACGTGGTTCACGTACCAGGTCGAGGTTCCGGTTCGCCACGCGCCGCCGAGGAGCCGCTCGCGATCCTCGCGAGAGGTCCGAGCGTTCTCTATACCCTATACTCGGAAGGAGGCAGTTTGGAAGCGGCGCAACCAAACGCTGGTGTAGTTTTTTTTATACTGTATAGATCTAGCGTATGACCACTATCTCACTTGATGGTCAGTGAAGATGTGGTCGAAGATGTTATCACGATAGACCTAGAATGCTCACTGGCTCTCATAAGGACTGCTTGCCTGAACACACTATGTGCTTGGTGACAGTTTTTAAAACTTGAGGGTGGTAGCTAGCCAGGCGTGTATTCGAAAGTGTTACCGGTGTTACCTTCACCGAAAGCTTAAGCTGTTGTTGGGGTTCGAACCAGTGTCCGTCAGTTTGACAGGCGACGCTCCCCCTGCTGAGCTCTCATCGCTTCGAGGAGAGCGTAGTGCAGTATGTGCGTGTTGCAGTTGACGCTGCGCGCGGAGGAGCTGGTGCCGCGGCTGCCGGCGCCGCGGGACCTGCAGCCGTTCCCGACGGTGGAGACGCTCGTGTTCCGCGCGCACCGCGCCGGCACGCTCGTGCGCAGCGTGCACTTCGACCCCAGTGGGCAGTACGTCATCTCCGGCGGGGACGACCACACCGTCAGAGGTAACCGCTCGCTTCTGTTACCGGGGACAATGCTGTCCTCGCGCTCAAAACGTCGCCGCGCGGCTATCGAGCGCCGCCGACAGATGTTTTTTCGGGACCTCCATATCCGGACGGGCTCCCGCCGCACGGTGGGATGAAAATCGAGTGGACCTCTATCATTAAACACATTGCTCTTTACTATAGTTTCAACCACATTCTTCTTTCATTTTTTTTTTTAAGGAGACGGTGCGGTCGCGGTTGAGTTCGTGAGTACTTGGCGAATGGCGACCGCGTCCGCGAGCGCCCGTATTCTCCTTGAAAAGACCGCCGAATGTGGCTGAAACTGTAGTCGGACCACTGACTTAGCACGTTGTTCACGTGCTAAGTCAGTGTTCTACGTTCTACTAAAGTGTTTTATATATTCATAAGGTGTCAAAACCACGTAAGTTTTAATAACAACTTTGATTTTTTGGTGTAAATCGACACAGAACCTTGTTAGGAGGCATAGTATGTCATATTTAGTCATTCTTAGAAATAAAACATGTATTGGGAGAATCATAAAAATCGATATTTTTCGGCTCCTCCGCGAGTGCCTGTTCTTTCGCATGGTACAATAATTGATGTACCAATGTTTTACTATTTTTTGACATATTTCACACGCCGGACGCGCGCTAGACTTCAGGTAAAAAACAATAAAATATTTAATTCTTTAAAGTGCACTAAGTTTTTTTTAAATTATTATAAGCTTACGTTTGACCAGTGTCAACTGATGTTAAGTCCTATATTATAACATTTCGTTGACATTCTTCTTATTAATATAACGGTTTTATGAGAGTAATCACAGCTGCCACATTTACACTTTATCAGTTAATCCCATACGTTGTGATGATTTAATAATATCCTATTAATATTATATAAATGCGAAAGTTTGTGTGTATGTTTGTTACTTTTTCACGCTCAAACTTCTACACTGCTTTCGATGAATGTAGTATGTGGTATGGAGATGGTTTAAACCCTGGATTAACACATAGGCTACTTTTGTCCCGGAAAAAGTATAGTTCCAGTGGGATAACTGAGGTAGCGGGAAAACCGTAAACCACGCGGGTGAAACCGCTCCAATGCCAAATGGCGCCAATGGGGCTTGTCACTGACGCGTTTAGAACGACGAATCTCGACTGACCGACTAGTGTGTCGCGGACCGTAACATGCGCGGTGTGGTGTACAGTGTGGGAGAGCAGCACGGCGCGGTGCTTGCGCACCATCGAGGTGGGCGCGCCGGTGTGCAGCGTGGCGTGGTGCCCGGCGCGCGGGCTCAGCCTCGTGGCCGTCGCGGCCGGCCGCCGCCTGCTGTTGCTCAACCCCGGAGCCGACATCGGCGCGCACCGCGTAGCCGAACGCACCGACCTGCTACTCGACGACCCGCCCAAGCAACACCAAGACTTCGCCGGTGAACGCATACTTTTGTTTTTTCCTAGATTTACGGACGTACTGATTATACACGCTTCGTCGTTGATATAGAAAAATCATAACTATAAAAGCTCAAGGACCGGCAACGCTCGACAAAGTTGCATTCCCCGCGCCCCGACCATCCCGGCGCCGGTGGCTGTCTCCGTGCTCGACCCACGTTCGATGTTCCGAACTGCCGTCCCGACCGGCGACCGCGCGTGGGGTTCTATGTTTTTTTTTTTTTACTTATAAGTTTGCGTTTGACAACTGTTGACTTACGATCACATCTGTCAGGATGTCAATTTTTTGCGTATCTACTGGCACTATGAAATATATTTTGTTGCCGAGAAAGGAGACGGTCCGATGATGGGGGCTACAACACCAAAACTAAATTCAGACGAGGGGTACGTCTCTAATAACTAAATTATAAAAAAAAAACCCAGATTATAGTACGTATTCTATTAGAAACTCTTTCTCACTTTCGTTATTCAAACGAAAAATTCCATCATTTTAATTCAACAATTTCCATCACCAGAAATTGTTCGATATTATTTTATTTGTTTTTTTTTCGCGAATGTAGACATTGGGATCACGTTACCAATTTTACAAGAAAATGGGGACGTTCCAATAAATTGTACTAAAAGAAACACTCACGAATCAGCGCAGCTATGAATAAAATTTGCGTCTGCACATCTTTTACGATCACGACCGCGGCTATCGAGTTTTCAATCGCTCAAGCTTTTAGAAATAAAAATGTCAGAACGTCGACGATATGCGGCGTCGTTTGGAACAAAACAACTGTCAGAGTCGAGATCGGGACGCTTGCATACTGAAAAAATAGCCTCACAAAAATATCCCAAATGTATTTCGAGGCAGCTACGGGATCGAGGGTTTCTCATTTTCTCGCGACTAGAAAAATTGTACATTTCGGTTTCGGAGGAAATAATGTTATTTTTTATTACCGGAAATATTATCAGTACGACACTCGTCTTAGTAGTTCGAACGAATCTAAGCCTTTGTTTTTTACTGAGAATAGGCAAGCGTTCGACAAAGCTACGACGAAGCACGGTCGCTTAGTAGAGACCTATTCACTCGGGTTTTTGACTTATAAACGTCGAGTCGCAAGGTACGGCGAGTAGAGTAGAGTGGGAGAAGCGGCGTCGTGACGCGTGTGTGCGTGTGTGTGCGCAGTGGAGGAGCGTGTGAGTGCGGCGGCGCAGTGGGACACAGTGAGCGCGGAGGAGCGAGCGCGGGGCGTGCGGCTCGCGGTGACGCACTTCCGCGACGTGCGCGCGGTGGCGTGGCACGCGCGCGGGGACTACCTGTGCGTGACGCTGCACGACGCAGCGTCGCGCGCGGTGCTGGTGCACCAGGTGTCACGGCGCCGCTCGCAGCTGCCGTTCTCGCGCGCCAAGGGGCTCGTGCAGTGCGCGCTCTTCCACCCCACCCGCCCGCAGCTCTTTGTCGCCACGCAGCGCGCCGTCAGGATATACGATCTTGTCAAGCAGGTGCGTCCCTATACTACCCTCCGCTCTTGTACAAGAGTATGCGTAATGTCGTTCGCCCGCACGTAGATGTACGAATTTTTTAGAATAAAAGGTTGGCCGTGGTGGTACCGGCCTAAAATAGTAATCCCCCATCTATTCCCGCGGGTGCCGTAAGAGTCGTCTAAGGGACCACGCACATTAAAGTCGAGATGGAATAGTGGACGACGCTAGATGACGATTTGTGGGATCGTATAGCATCCCGTGAGATGTTGCGAGTCAGTCTGCGCTCGGTGTGGGAACTGGAGGCTTGGGTACTGGGGTATAGCGAGAAGTGACGACGGTCTTCCTACCTTCCTGGCAGGAGTTGGTCCGCAAGCTGGTGACGGGCGCGCAGTGGGTATCGAGCATGGCGGTGCACCCTGGGGGGGACAACCTGCTGGTGGGCACGTACGACCGCAAGCTGGTCTGGTTCGACCTGGAGCTCTCCGCCAAGCCCTACCAGAGCCTGCGGCTGCACTCGGGCGCCGTGCGCGCCGTGGCCTTCCACCCGCGCTACCCGCTCTTCGCCTCTGCCGGGGACGACCTCGACGTCGTTGTTACGCACGGGATGGTCTACAAGTCAGTATATCACTTCCGTTTTGTATGTGTATCGAGTCTTGTTGTATCGGTGTTACAAATTAAATAGATATTGTATTTTTGACGTGATAACGTTTTATAAATTGATGAATGCCAAAATGAAAAATAGTAACGTTCCGCGTAACGGTAAATGGTCAATGGTCAATGGTCAATGTCAATGTCAAAGTCAAAGTCATACATGATTATGTCGTTATTACGTAAATCTATCGTCCGTAAACCGACTTTACAGACAACCAATTTTTTTATGACAGCTAGGTCCGCTACCGAAACGGAGTGTGTACTTTGTGAGATATTTATGTGCCGAATGTTATTCATAATGCCGCAATACGAGTATACCTATCCAGCTTTGTAATCTTAGATTTAAAAAAACTGTATCGTCTCTTAGTCCTTTTCCGACTTTCGCGAAATGAGTATCTGCGCCACCTTCGCCGCTCTGAAAAGAGATCCGCAGTCTGTAACTTCGTAGTCTAACGAAGACTGGGCTTCGGTCACGAACCCCAGAGTCCGCCGATTGCGTCTCGCTTGGAGTGTATTGGGAAATTTCTTTGACGACTATCTTAATCGGCATGCCTTTTTTACTTTATTTCCCGGAGTACAGTTTTAAGTTACTGGTCTGCCGACTGTCCCAGTATCAATGTAGTCTTGCATGCATGGTTTTTTTTTGTAGAGCAATATGGTCCCCTCGAGCATTATCATGCACTAATTTCTTCCCACAATCTGTTTCCCTTAGCATTTGATGCTCCTTCTTTTTCTACCTTCCCAGTTTGGGACATTTAAATCGTAGAAAGATACAACTAGTTGGCTACAATTATGCTGTCTAGTTTAGATTAAATTTTGTCGACGTGTAGTAGCCCCCCGTAAGCAGGTTTTTCTCTTTTCGTATGACATGTGAGATGAATGTCGTGTCTGATTGGTATATCGCGTGTGTTATTACAGCGACCTGCTGCAGAACCCGCTGCTGGTCCCGCTGAAGCAGCTCCGGGGTGGCGCCACGCGGCGCCAGGCGCTGTGTCACCTGGCACTGTGCTGGCACCCCGCGCAACCTTGGCTGTTGGCTGCCGGGGCCGACGGGACGCTCAGGCTCTTCTCGTAGCCTCGCAATATTACCTACTCCTTATACGCTTCAATACATTAAATGTCCACACACCGATCTGCAGTTTCATTTAGACACTATGTAGACCTACTGTTTGTGTTAAGAATATGTTTTAGTTTATCCATCTCTCCACAGACGTCACTACTTGTACTGTATTATTTGTATTAGATATTTAGTTTACCCGCATCCACCGGATGGCGCTAATTGTCCTTAAAACACGCAATTGTTTGAATCATGCGTCCATATGTGCCAACTTGAAGAAAACAAAGCTATATTCCAGTTTAAAGTTACATATCTATGCTATATTCTTAGTACGCCGTAGCTTCTTTCTTACTTAACCTAGTGTTTGATTCACATATACTACTTTTAAAATAAGGAAAGCGAAAGCATCGATATGTGTCCGGTCGCGTCATAGCGATCATGAATATTTAGACATTGCTGATGTTTAAAACTACATACATGGTAATTTATCTATAATAAATAATTAAATTATTCGTAGCTTTTAAATTAATTTTGGTATTGCATAACTCAATGATATGAACTTTTTCTCTCACATGCTGCAGTACCTCGTTCTCTTGAACATCGTATTCACGCTACAAGAATGCTACAAATGACGCCACACCAACAAACATGTACGGAGATTGTCTTCTTAAATTATAAGTAAATATATACTTATTAAGAGAATAAATATTTATTTGTCTAATAATATAACCTATTCCTCCCCCAATTATTCTCAGATTTAATTTTGGAATTAGTAAGAATTAGAAATTTTAATATATATTTTTTTTATATTATTTTTCAACAGGATTAACTATATTTTATACAATTCGTTGAACCAACTTGTAGCGTGAACAATTCAAATATAGTGAATTACCTGATTTTTAAACCACAGCTCTAGTGTACTGCCTAGTGAAAATACTATCACATAATAAATAGAATACTGCGCAACGACGGACATCTCTAGGACAGTGTTTTTGACCACTGAAACAACAACAAACGACCGAGCAATCTAGTATGAAAGTGTTCTTATTCTTTTTTTAATTTAGGTGTAAGGATTACGGTCTATAATCTTTTTTGATCGCGATATAAAATGGATTAAAGCATTTTATATGGGGCAAAAAAAATGAACTAATTTAATGAAATGTTTTTGTAGGCCTGTCTCTATTTTGAATACTTGTACTCTAAATAAAAGTTGGGACCATCATTCACAGTAAATTGAGTTAGCAGTACTAGTATGTATTCTATCTGATCTATGGTTAGCAGAGTAGTGCGATGGGATGTGTGGTGAGTCGTGCCCAATTCTATCTAAAAACATTCTACTCTTTAAATTTCTACTACAGAGGTAGATATTTAAGACGCAAAAACAGTTTAGGGATCTAACGAAGACGACACAAGTACGACTCATCACGAATCACAACTTTTGGTACTGCTCTGCCAACTCAATATGCTGTGAATAATCATGCCGACTTTTATTTAGAGTACAAATAGTCAATTGATTACAAGCCACTGCGGCTACAGGCCTACAAAATAAAAATTACTTTATAAAATTTCTCTATTTCGTTTGCCCCATACAAAATGCTAAAAGCTATTTTATATCGGGATCCAAAATATTATAGACTATCAGAACGTAAACCTTTTGCCTGGCCTGCGATCGGGTGCGGCTTCAGCCAAGCCATATCTTGCTCTGACAGCGGATATGCGGCGTTCACCTGCTCAAATAGAGCATTATTTGCTCCACCCAATATTTGATCATGACCGTTCATGTCAACCAGTCAGACCAAATTATGGTCGACTAGACCATAATCTTTCTACCTTTATAATTGATCAAATCTTGATCGGCTGTCAAAAGTGACATATGCCTCAGTAACTATCACGTGATCTATGATCAATGTAAGTGACTTCTTCTTCTGTGACATGCTATAGAGTAGCCGTTCGTGAGATATCGATCAAATATTTGAACGAAGCCGCTTCTGAACGCAGTTCTGATCATTGCACCAAAATTAAAAAAACAAGAACTGTCACTTTCTAGATTTCTGAGTCGTTTCAAGTGTGGTTAGCATCTTCAGTTTGTGGTGTGGTCGAAAATAATATTTTCTAGACACAATAGTCTGTGTTACGTACGTAGTATATAAATCCATGAGCACAATAAAGTAATGCACATATGATTCCTGGGCTGCGTTCAGGAGCGGCTTCGTCCACATATTGATCGACCAATATATGATCGATTTCTTACGAACGCCTACTCCATAGCAGGTCACAGAAGAAGAAGTCCCTTACATTGATCATGGATAACGTGACAGTTACTACTGCATATGTCACTTTTGACAGACAACCAAGATTTAATCGATTCTAGAGGTAGAGAGATTATGGTCTAGTCGAGCATAATTTGGTCTGACAGGTTGACGTGAACAGTCATGATCAAATCAAATATTGGGTGGACCAAATAATGCTCTTATTGAGTTCGTGAACGCCGCATATCCGCTGTCAGTGCAAGATATGGCTTGGCTGATGGAACTGTCGAACGCACGCGAGGATTCTTGTGTTGTGATTTAAAAATTTAGTTTGTTGTGCATCGGATCCGAGAGTGTATTGTATTTGTGTGTGCTAGAAAGCGATCTTCATAGAATCTTGACAAAATAATATTTATAGGATTTTATTTTATGAAAATAAATTGTAAACGTTTTCTAAATTAAAGTGAAGTTGTTTTCGATGTTTTTTGATTATAAGTTTTACCTTTTACAGTAAATAAAATATATATAGGCCAGTTTACGCTTAACGCTGCGTCCAACTACGGGAAAACGTTCCCTATAATAGGAGTTGCTTGTACGGGGCGCTGTACTTAACGAAATAAGGCGTATTTTAATTGAAATTCAACTGAGTTTTAAAAATAATAAATATTAGAATCTATGGGGTCTAAGTACGTCTGTCAGAGACGGTAAAGCTGCTAGTGCGAATGCCGGTGTAGGAATGAGAGTGATGTGCTTGAGGTGGTGAGCCCCGCGCTGGGTTTCGTCGCTATGTCGGACGCCGTGACGCCACCCGCTGCTGCGGCCGTACCTCCCGACTCTATGCCGGTGCTGGAGGACCGGGACATGGAGCCGCGCACGCCCATGAAGCGCCTCGGATCTACCAGGAAGCTTGCCGCTTTCAATAGTGAGTAATATTGTTTCAGAAAAAAGTTACCTTCAATATTTGTAGGAGGTTCAACATAATGTATACCATTTATCCCACTCATCTCCCAGCTTGTAATCAAGCTTAATCACTGCATTTACATCAACACTTAGTGCCAAGTTTAGAATTAGGTTCAAAACAATTGTGATGGCAACATAAAATGAGACTTGATACAGTGTCTACAACTCTACATACCAGTAGACTCTACATATGTATATACCAGTAGTTAAACACTGTAGTTCATCATTTACGCAATATTAATCAATAAGGTATTAAAGTTACACATTACCATAGCAAGATTGGAATGAATCTAATTGAAACCTATGAAAAAATTATTTGCATCCAGCAATCATTAACACAAAAAATAGAAAAAAGCTGAATTGTTTTTATACATTGCTGGCAGTCGGCTTGTGCAAAGCCAGTCTCTGGCTTTGCACAAGTAAAACTAATCAAAATTAAAAATTATAAGGATCCCTAATGTTTTTGACAATATAAAATAGCCAGTCTCACCCATAGCTTCCCAACGGTCAAAGAATTTTTCAAATAAGTCCAGTAGTTTCGGAGCCTATTCAATTTAAACAAACAAACAAATCTTTCCTTTTTATAATATTAGTATAGACTGAGACCGGTCAGCAACAAATGGAAGATCGACCCTGATCCCACCGAATATTTATTAAATAATATTGTCATATATAACTAGTTATACATATATTAAAAAGCCACTTAGAATCAAAGTAGCATTACCACAACTAGGGGGTAATACACACACACTGCATCCTTACGAAACTGCAGCATCTAAATTTACCAAATCTTAAGAGATTTCTAGATTGCAAGATTTTGCTAAGGTAGGGAAGCTTTCTCAATTTCTAAAAACAATTTTTGAAATTGATCCATCCAAAGTGATGCCGTGGACTGATGTGGCTGCTAAGATAATTAATCTTTCAAAGCCAAATCTTCAAATGGCAGATAGGCATTGGCAATAAGTAGATTTGCAGAAAGACATTTTCTTGCAAATTCATAAAACTGCTTCCACAGAAGTATGCAAGTTAGGGCAAACACGTAAGTACTGAAAAACATGTAAATTTCAAGAAATTAGTGGTAACACTGGTTTCCACTAATTTTTTTACCATTGTTACCATTACAAACATTGTTTGAGATTAATGGATCCGCAGCCATGTTGTATGGACCCCACTTAACTCTACTTGCCGAACCCTGGTATAGATAAATGTATAAAACGCGGGAATTACTCACGTAATAAGTCAGTGTTCTGACTATAGTTTCAACCACATTTGGTGGTCTTTTTCAAGGTGAATATGGGGAGCTTGTGGACATTGTTTCCGTTCACCTAATACTGTCTTAATACATGTAAGTTTAAATAAAGTTAATATAATCCTGGCTATGAAAAACATATAGTTGGATTTGGTTTGGTTAAAGTTGTATTGAGAACAATTTTACAATATCTTACTATGTTTTGTCTTTTTGATTTTATTCACAAGTAATCAAGAATGCTGAAATATTTATTTGCCTTATTCTATTATTTTTTCTTTTATTAATTACACCTTAGACTGTTTCATTGTATTTTTGCCTAGAAAACTAATTTTACCCTTGCGACATGGTAATTCATCATTCGCACATGGAGACATGTACTCATATATTAGAATAATTAAATTCAAGACTACCATGGTTTTTTTCATTCGTAATGTTAATTAAAGTTAAAACATGTTCTCATGTTTATGGGTAGTTCTTCGAAATTTCATTCTTTGACTGGCCAAAATTTTTGTTTCACTTTTTTACACACTTTTTCATATAAAAATAGATAACGAAAAAACATATAATTTCAATAATGGACTTCTTTTTATAGAGTAGTTTCAAGATATCTAACTACAAATATTTTGTGCCTAGATGAATCAGAATATGTTACAAATGAATCAGAAATAAAAATGAAAAACTTTATGTAATTTTCTATTAAGTAAATCTTAGCCTGGGGTAGCTCACTAATGCTGGAAGCCCTTCAGAAACTCTTTAATTCTGTTGTCCTCGTAAGGTCAATGCTCGAAGCATGGAATAGAAGCATAGTAGTGTCGTTCTTTAAGAAAGGTGACAACAACTTGCTAAAGAACTACAGGCCAACTTCGTGGCTTTGATGACTTCCAGCCTCCCGAACCTGAACAAGCGGGTTTTCAAATAGACTTCATCCATACGCTGCGGTGAGTTATGACCAAAGAGTTTAACTTGCCCGTATGTTTAGCGTTTGTGGACTATGAGAAAGCCTTTGATTAGATCGAGACGTGGGTGGTGCTAGAGTCTCTGCAGCGGTGCCATATTGACCATGGGAAGTGTTGACCTGTTTGTGCAACACCGCCACCATGTCGGTCCGAATACAACAGCAACTTTCGAAGGCGATTCCATTACAGAGGCGTGAGATAGGGAGACGTTATCTCTTCGAAACTGTTGATGCCGCATTAGAAGACGCCTTCAAGCTGTTGAAATCGCAAAGAATTGGCCTCAACATCAACGGCGATCACTCACCTTCGGTTTTTCGACAATTTCAACGAAATTATGGTCAAGACAGGATCGATTGAAGACCTCAGCACGATGCTCAAAGGCCTCAACATAGTTTCCCGAATGGAGAAAGAGGCCAATCGTCGAATCCAACTCGGCTGGGCTGCGTTCGGGAAGCTCCGCGACGTATTCTCGTCCAAAATACCGCAATGCCTGAAAATGAAGGTTTTCGAACATAATAAATAACTGAAACATGGTCTCTGATATTAACCGTACTGGTTCAACACTCAGAAGCAAGGACTTTGAATCAATTGCTTTAGTTGCTATTGCTATAGATATGTTTAGAGGTACAGTCTTACTTACAATACACAATACAAGTTACTCAGACAAATGTCGGAAAACGAATGGCAGGGCATACTTCCAAAATGCGTTGCCTGTTCACTTATCCCCACTGTTATACTCGTACTTGCTTGTGATTGGTCCAAGACCTTTGACAAATCACAAGCAACTGGTCGAAGTCTCGACCGATCACACGAAATCAATACAATCTACTTTAAATCGTACAACTTTATAAAAATGAACGTAATTAGTCAAAAAATATATAAATAACTAAGGTATAATTTAGATAATTATAACACTGACTACGGGCCTTCTGAGCAGGCTCAGAGTCGCACAACGAGCTATAGAGAGGACTATGCTCGGGATTTCTTGACGCGATCGAATCAGAAATAAGGAGAAGAAGGAGAACGAAAGTCACAGATATAGCCCAGCGGATTAGCAGTTGAAGTGGCAGTGGGCAGAGCATATAGCTCGAGGAACTGATGGCCGTTGGGGTCGAAAGATTCTCGAATGGAGACCACGGATATTCAATCGCAGCATAGGACGGCCACCGACCGGGTGGACAGACGACCTGACTAAGATTGCAGGAAGGGCTGGATGCGGGTTGCTTGCAATAGGTCCTTGTGGAATAAAATAATGAAGTTCTTCATCGCGATATCGACCACTCGTAAGTTTTCGCGGTAAACCCAAATACATTAAAATTAACTAGGTACTTACAAAAATGAAAACATTTGAGTCATGTACCTACACATTTGATTCAAATCACATGCCACCATCAAAGTATTTAGACAGCCACAATGTGTATTTATGAAAAGATATCGGCCAGACTGCAGATGGACATCTAACACCTGCTCTCCAGCAGCCCAGCGATCATACCTTTTTTCATCGATTCATTTTAGTTAAACAGATTTTGCTATACCCCTACTTTTGGAATATGTAAAAAGATTATTTACAACCTTTTAAAAATATTACTCGCCGACCCCTATGCACTTATGCATTCAGCTTTGTACTGAACCATGTTGATGAACCAGCTTTCAAAACATTTGAAAAACGTATCTTGCAGGAGGTCGAAAAATAACAGCGAAAATTCTTCAACGGCCTTGTCTGCAACTTGGAAATTTGGCACACGAAGCGTTTATTTACAGTAAGAACTAAAAAAAATCGCATGCAGCTATATCTGGAGTGTACGGAGGTTGGGTTAAAACTTGTAACCTACAAAATTGCCAAATATTCCATTGTTCTAGCAGCTGTGTGAGCGGGCGCGCTATATTGATGAAAAAGAATGCCATGAAGTCCACGGTCGCCACTTCTTGGGCGCTCGCTATTCAACTCCCCAAAAGCTTGAAACAAACTGCGTAATACCATTAACTAGTAAAACTGTGTAGTTTGAGGATAAAGAGGTTGTATTTATACTGTGGCTAATAATTTTCGGAACAACCTCGGTATTGTTGGTTGGTAGGTTTCGGGCTGTTTGGCCGTGGTCTATGTGAAACTTGTGTTCAAGACGTTTCGTCGATCACTGCGGTCGACATCTTCAGGTCCGAGCGGCGACAAGAGCGTAGAACTCTCCTTCGCGGCGTCTTCTCTGATACTGAAACAGCCGAACTACAGCCCGAAAGCAATACATACAACATGCAACGCCGGCCGTGAAAGCCTTAGAGTTTACATACAACCTAGGTATTTGTTTATCTGTTAAAATATGTCAACTAGGGAACCGGCCCGGCTCGAACGGGTTAGATTGGTTGATTGCTTGGTTAGATTTCATATTAAATTTTAATAAATGATTTCAGCATCAGAAGTTGGGTAAATACATAACAGGAAAACAACAATCTGAATTTTAATTTAATAATCAAATCATAAGAAACTTTTATTCAAACATAAATCAAAAATTGTATCCTTATTTAAAAAATTGTAATCGGGCTTGTCGTGACGCTTGGTCTTAGCGTGACGCTTACGCATAGGTACCATGACTATCGACCATAGGTTATTATACTCTATTTGAGAAAAAAAATTTGAGATAGCTTAAGCAAAACTGTCGGGAAAAGTTAGTTTTGTATCATAAAATAACTCGTGTCTATGTGAGAAAAGAATAAGTGGGAAATATTAACATCATATATGAATCGAAACTATCTTTTATCTTAAGTCATGAAGCGCTCGAAGTATTGGAGCTCGAGTCTGTGGCAATGCATTGCAACAAAGCTATCATAATTTGTAAAACCCCAAATCCACCAAGTCCTAGAGCCACTCAACTTAAGTCGAGTTCGAACTCCAAATTAATAGATCCACGTGTTTGTCAATTTTGTATAATGTACAGCTCAAGCGGTATCAGTTTATTATAGGTTGCATTACACATGCGCTCATCGCCTTTTGACTAAGAGCCGGGAGCTGTGAATTTATTATGCAAATGCAAGCCCTGACCACAGAGTAGCCGCTTGCCCCTAGCCGCGAAGCGGCCGCTCCTCACAGTTGTGTGTCCTTCTACTAAACTACTCACTATTCAATAACTAGAACAGATTAAGTAATAGTTCCAATAGTGTTAGAGACAGGACACCACTTGCCTTACGGACCTTTTAATTGAGTTCGTTTATATACAAGCTCCAATCCTGTCTCAATTAAATATGACACAATTGTTCTATACTCACTTTTATAGAGCTGTTCTATGCTATTGCAGGACACTTGGATACTCTTTATTCCACCAGATGGAAGCTGTTAATCGATATGTTGTCATTGCATCAAATGTACACGTTGTGCGAATCGGCGGAAGGCAAAAGTGTCACGGCCGTGTCCTTGTCATAGTCCTTGAGAATAACACTGCGGCCATACGGGGACAATATAGGTAGACGATTTTGTTAAATGTAATAAGCGGAAATCAGACGTGTTGCCTGACGGAAATCGGAAGCTATCACCATCGCCTATAGATCTGTAACAATGAGAGATTACGATACGTTGGCAATCCTTTTTAAGACTCTGTTGACTCTTCTTTTGAAGAATACTATTTTAAAGAATTATGCACGGGTGACCAAAAGTATTGTCTGCACGGTGATCTTGATCATTTTTGACAAGACTCATAGACACATTAGATATATTTTCTATCTATAATAATATATATAATAATAATCTCTTTATATATAAAGATGTCACGTCTACTAATTTCATCAGTTCACTAATTTCAAGAAATTGTGTTTCGAGAGATTTACCGCAAGAAATTGTCTTGACATTGTTTATGCCGGCTTTTCATCAACTAACTTTATAAAGTAGTCAGCCTTTTGATTTCTAAGGAATCGTAGTACAACTGCTACAAAGGATTTCCACGCAAATCGTTCCACATCAGCCATAGAGGCCTCAAAATTAGTGGTGTCTTTAATTAATGAACATATTAGAGGTCCACCAAAAAAACCTGCTTCTAATTTCACAGTACTTAAGCCAGGAAATTACTGAAAAATTAATTGAAAACATCGACCATCATTAGCCCTAACTTTATGTGCAATGGCGGAAGAATGTTTTTTCCTGCTAATTTATGACATTTTATAATAAGAACACCTCGCATTATTATACAGGTAATTGATTTTGAATACAATGATTTGATATGGCTAGACTCTCTCAGAGACACAGCATGAGTATTTTGTAATGAAAATAATAAATAATAACCCCGCTGTTGAACTAACAAACAATTAACCATCTTCAAGTCGACACATATCATCCAGATAGATATGTATAATATACTTGATTTTCTGTAAAATAACTTTGAACTCATAAATGTTGTTTATGGTGTTGTCAATACAGAGACGTCAATTACTCGCCTGATAAGTCTTCAAACCTATGAAAGTTAGCTAACTACTTACATCATAATAATAATAATAATATAAAAATGAGGAAAGTTCCAGGAGTTCTTCGACGCTTAATTTTGTTCAAAGCATACTGTTTTATGGTTTATTCAAACCACACGTAGTTATAAATGTGCAACCTATGGGCCAAGTATACTCAGAGATCGCTCAAGGCCTTGCGCGTCCATTACAATGGTTTTCGGTTGTCGTTGTGGCTGTCGCGCTTTTGTAGTGCATCACACATGTTTGCTCAAGGAGAGTTGATGACTTTCACGTCATCATCCGCTCAAAAAGAACAGCTACTCTGCTTAACAGAGTTCCAACAACATCCTCTTTTGCAGTCAGATTTGATTCCGCTCAGTTGACTATCTGATATGAGCCATTTTTAATGTTTCTACAATTATTGGTAACTCATTTTAAACAATTGTTAATCTATTTCTTTTTGTACACATTTTTTATTGTTACTAACAGTATGTCTGATGTAGATAGATTAAATAAAATTATTATTTTTACTTGCGCTAGCGTAAAGTTTTAGATAGTTTTAGAGTAATACTACTGCTTAATCCGATCATAAGTAGTACAATGTAGTTTGTGGCTCAAATGAGGGCCAGGGGGATAATTATGTATTAATGTTTTTGATTCAGTTGTGCCGTCCACGGCTCGCAGTCATTGACCGTTTCCAGCCGTTGTATTTTATTAAGTTTTCCTTCGCAAACACGGAGCTATAAATATACGAAACGTTCGATTTATTTCGCATCAACATGCGACGGCGGAGGCGGTAGCGGAAGCGGCAGCGTACAGTGCTCGTCCATAGCACGTGTTTCGACCAGATATCGAGTATATTCCATAATGCAGTCAAACTCATAACCATCACACGCATTCCTACAACTATTTATTATCACTTCACTATATGTGCATAACGTAGATACAAACTTGGCACAGCGAGCTAATCATATACATACTCCTCTTAGGATGAGTGGTTTCTAAATGAAATGAAAATGTTCCTCGTTTCTACTCACATTGCTGACCTCAGTGGACAAGGTTGGGGATACTATAGTTTGTTTTCCCTTTCCGTTGCCATATACATAACATATAATTATGTAAACGAGACGCGATGAAGCAATATAACAAATGACTTATGTCTGTCACGCATCCACGCACCGTGTTTATGGGGCATGTGGACATGTGGCGCCCATGTGGGACCGAGCGGCAACGGCGATAGTAGAACACAGCGACCACAGCTTCCTCATCAAAATAACGCGCCCTCTCAACTGTACAGTTTTATGATTCATTAATATATCCAAATGTAAATACGCGTAGCGTCGTAATATCGATGTATTCCAATTATGATTAACAGTGCGATGGGTTGTTGTGTGTTTCTCCAGTATGGGTTTCATAGATATAATAATAAAAAAGCTATTTTCTTAATGTGTTGACAGACACGCGTGCGGGAATCTGTTTTAGGCGAATCGACTCGACAGTTGCCGGGCCACTTCACTCAAACACACACAAAATGTCGATGGACGAGTAATTGAAATAACGAACAGGGCACGTAATTTTATGGTATCAGGAAATTGAACAATTCTTTCCCAAATATAGTTACACACTCCAATTTCAGTATTGCCTGTAATATGCGAACCATACCACATTCACCGTTATTAAAATATGCTTGTCTTGTAAAATTCGAGGAGGGCTATGTCCAGCAGTAGACGTACTATGGCTGAGACGATGATGATGTAAAGATGCTATCCTCTGAACAGGCATATTATTTATTTTGTTTTTGTGTCGTCCTCGCTTTAATCATAAACATATAAAAAAAATTCTTATATTACAAATATGAAGTATGACAAAGCTATGTTAGTAATATATTATAATTTAAATTACACAAAATGTGTTATGAGTATCCACTGCCAGCTGTACTCTGGCGTACCTGTGCTGCAGATGCCAATGTCTTCCTTTCGTGTAGGAACGTTACATTCGCGTACGAAACAATTACTTACATAATATGACGAACTATCGAATATTGGTTTATCGAAGGTGTGGAGTTAGTGAATCATTCTCTTTATAGTTCCGACCTCGGGACTTTTATTAATTTATAAGATAAAAGAAAAAATCATAAAGGAATTCGTCTTATGAACACTGAAGATGCCGTGGCTGCGTTTAAAATATGCGTGGAAAAATTCCCTAAAGAAGAGTGGGCCTAATGCTTCAGTTAATGGCTCCAAAGTATACGACAGAGCTAAGAAAGGAACAAAGACTACTTCTAAAAGCAATAAAAATATTAACAGGCTTCTACAAAATACCGTTTTTATTTTCTAAAAACTTTTGGTGTGACTCCAGTATCGTGCGGCAGCGCGGCGAGCGGTGCACGGCGCGACCATTCGCGTCACTTCGTCGTCGCGCCGCTCGCCGACGCCGCTATATTTAGCTTGCCCCTACGAATTCTGCGAGTGGCAGCCCTCTCGGTCGACTGATTCCTCCTCGTACAAAGCTTCGTATTGGTTTTGATTCACGCTCTTTCTTATCACAGCGCTTGTTGGTGGTTCGCCTCACACCGATGTACCACTTCGCGAACTACACAATTAACTACCTCATTTTTGACATACGGCTCAATCTAAATCTAATCTAATCTAATAATGCCTCCAAAAAAGAACGGTACGAATCACACGTCACACTAATATAAAGACGAAAGTTTGTCGTTTGTATGTTTTTTTACTTCTTCACGCCGAAACGGCTGAAGGGATTTGCATGAAATGGGTAATGAGGATAGCTTATACCCTGAAATGACACATAGGATACTTTTTATTCCGAAAATATTGACTGTTTCCGTGGGATGTAGGGAAGTCACAAAAATCGTCAATACCACGTACTATTGCACCTCGGGTGACACGGCGGGGAGCGGCTAGTGTAACATACATATTTCTTTCACTTCAGACATTTCCACAAACGATCTATCTTCTGTACTTAGTATCTCAGTACCCCGAACATTTAGTAGACTTCTCAATAGAAATACATTTATGCGCCCGTTGTGTTTGTTGTTGAAAATTGAATCATATCCAAAAGATGCTTTATTTTGTATCGTTTTGGTAATACATCATAACTTACTTTACTTTGACTTAACTTAAAATTGTCACTTCGGCATTTATATATTCGCTGAAGATAGACTTATTTCGGTTTAATAAATAACAGTGTTAATTTATATACTTAGAGAGTATTATTATATTATGCATGTCGTGTTTATATCTAGTAGGTTGTTCATCGGTTAGATTATTATTATCTAAAAAAATAATTTCATCCAACAACGTTCAAAATTTTTAGATTTAGGCAGGGCGCCGCGCGCCGCGCTAGCGCCGCGGCGTGCATTCTTTTAGAAGACATTATGGATATCCTACATATAACCTACCTTGTTTAAAAAATATATCTGCCCCCTCCGGTGAAGCTGTAAATGCCGGTAGAGGCAAACAGCATTAGTCGGTTAGAAATATATATATATATATCTCTTGTTTCGATGCGAGCGGTGGTGTGTGGTGTGTCTATACGAGATTTCCCTCGATTAGAGGCTATTCATTTAAGGCGTTGTACATAGACAAATCGCAAATATTAAAAACAAATGCTTAAAATAAAGTGTAGAGAGACTGAGCTTTTAGTTCTTCACTTTGGTGGGTTCAATTTAATTGAATGGTCCGGAGTCAAAAGACGGTTAGATATTTAAAAGCTTACCCTTTTTTTAAAATATGTAGGTACATATATATCGTTCAAAATAAGAAAGGAAGAGAAAAAATAAATAAATAAGAAATCTTTCTTTTTCGATGATTACTACCTGACTATTATTACTTCTAAATGAGCTCTAATGAGTTATTTATAATAAATTATTAAAACTTATGTTTATGCATACTATCACATAAACACATATGTTTTCCTCTACCTAACTCGACCTAACGACCTGACCTAACCAACGACCTAACTCTTTGGCTCCATTAGGAAAACGGCAGTTGAATACTCAATATTTGAGAGTTTGTGACTCACTCATGACGGTTCCCAGAGTCGGTTATTGGAAATAGTAAATCATCACATCAAAATGAATAAATTAGTTTTCCACATTGTATGTATATTTCATCATAGGTACGTAAATACATATTTTGTTCTTTTCCTCTATATAAATTTTCCACTGTACGTACATGACTGAATTTTTCTGATTAATGGATGTAAATAATATTTAATTTCATTACATAATTAATGATTTTGAAATCAATAGCTCAACCATAGGTCGGATACAATAAATTGCAGTCAACATTTTTGTAAATATTTTATTTCTTCAGTCAGTATTATTTCTGTCGATGTCTATACTCTGTAACTCCATAGTCTATATAAGACCTATCACTTTGATTTGATCTATGTTAATAAATTAAGGGTGCGTTTCATTTGAAAGCCAATTGCACAAATTGACTGTAATTTTGAAAACTACTGGAATGAAACGTCCCCTCTCTAATTTACTTTTTCTCTTCTTTCTTTTGTTGTGTTTCTTGTTTATATATAAGTATATTTATTATTATTATTATTTACATAGGTTTATAAGTTAATGTTGTCCTGAGGTTCGTGAGGTCATGTCTATGGGCACCGACTGACATCATTATTACTCTGTTATTTATTGTTTTTGTATGTATCTCTTGTGTAATGTGTGTTGTGAGTGTCTTGAATAAATGTGGTTTCTTTCTTTCTTTCTTTCTTTCTTTTCTACTCGTTTAGTATTTTCGTATTCATTTAGTCATCACAGATTCATGATCTATTAGATTGCTGTAGTGCCAGGATGAGTGTGCATGAGCCATAGGAATGTTTCCGTTTGTGCGTGTGTGGGAGAGTCGTATGATGCGATTCCCTAGTCTGGAATATTGGCGTGGGCGAACGGGCTTAACTGGATGATTGTCCTGTCTGGAGGCGGGTGGCTACTGGCGACGCGCCGCGTTGCGTTGTGGTGGGCACCGGGCACCGAGCGGCCCTGGTCCCGTGGGAACACGGCCGCCTCGCCCCAACCACAATTAACTAATAGTCCCCGGCTAATAACATGCTACTAAATTAACAAACAATAGTGTTTCCATGCACGACTCGCTCACCCTCCCGCGTCCCCCTCGCCCCGCGCTCATATCTACCCGCGGCTACTAGCTCTACCGTTACATGGTTAACTGATAACTTTTCGTTGACCTCGCCCTTTCACATATTATATCAGGCCACCCTTTCTAGATATTGTTGTTTCCGTACGGTTACTGTTTTATTGTTGAACAAAGACATAACAAACCTTAAATAATAACATGAATTGAGATGATTATTTGTTAAGTTGCTTATTTAAGTTGTTTTTAAACTAGGATTAATCTTCTTTCTCGTACTCTATATAGTGTATGGTCTGAACGTGTTTTCCATCGGGTTAGACGAAGGTGGAAACATGCTACACTAGAATGCTTGTTTTTAAAGACATTAAGCTGTACAGATTATGTCTTTTTCTGGAGACAGTTGTTGCTAGCCAGGTAGCCAGGCAGGTCCTGAAAAGTACCCTACTATGCTATGGATTAAATAACGATGTTACCTTCATACAAAGGTGAAGCCTGGGTTGGGAATTAAACCAGCGTCCGTTAGATTAACAGCTGGCGCTCATACAGCCGAGCTATCATTGCTATTGCTAATATTTAGTAGAAGTAATGTCATGGACTGGAATTAAAGCTCGTTGTACCGAGCAAAAATAGCACTATGAACTATGAAAATGGCTAAAGTAATTAGACAAATTCGTATCAGCATAACTATGCGCAGATTGAAATGGAAAGCAGTTATCGTCTATTAAATAGAATCGCAAGTGGTTTGTATGCAAAGTGGACAATGGGTAGTTAGTTATATCGCGTACAAAAACGGCACGAAGAAGGTGCGTGAGTGACCGATGAGGGAGGATGCGTCATGGCGGCGGCGCGGGCGAGGGCGCGGGCGTTGCGCGTGTTCTGGTTCGGCACGCTCACATCAACATGGATCAATTTGCGACTATAGGTACATCACGTTCCCTTCAGCTGACGACGTGCGTGACTGGCGTGCGTCAATATACGGTGCGGAGGCACTGAGTCGCTCCTACCTCACCACTACACCACTAGATCAGTGCACACATTCAAACAGTCCTTACTAAGTAAGGCAGAGCAGAGCCTCATTAGCTTGCAAGCAGCGGCTCGCGCCTCGCCGGAAGCTCGTCGAGCATGGAACAGAGGCGTCACGCGTACGGCGAATATAACCGCGGTCCATGATTGTCGTCCTAAGTTGTAGATGTGCTTTTATTTGACTGCCTTATGAGCTTAACTTTTTTTAAACCCTGCCAACTACCTGCCTACCTCAAAGGGAGGTGAGTCTTATTATGACAATGTAGGAAACAGCACGTCACACCAAGCCCTTCGCCACCATCAAATCGATATAGTATAGGAGATCAAACGCTAGTTCTAAAAAGGTCAAATAACATTAATTTGTGAGCCCAAACATACCTCATATTGCAGAAATGCCATTTAATATATACAATCATATGAAGTGAATGCATGCACAGGTACAGCTGCGATTCTATTCTATTACATAATTATGTGCAAGTAGGGATCTAACTTGCTCGAACCACTGCAGCGCGGCCACGAGATGTTGCTCCCTTTGTCGAATCGAGCTTTTGTCCTTCGAGCCTTACAAATTCCCGGAACTATGTCATTGTTCAAAACGTGAATATCGATTCTAATCCTTACATGGAATTTGGATGAATATAAGTTACTTAGGTAATAATTTGAAAATAATTTACTTTTTGACTATGTGGTATGAAGCTTTTTAAAATTCAGTGTAAAGAAATGTAGCCATGAATAGGTATCTTGGCTTATTATCTTTAATCAGAGCCCAGGTGCATCGTCGCATCTGTCGAAACCGACAACGCTCGGTGGTACGCGCGACGCGATGGAATCTGAGCGCTATTTTGTACAGTTTATAGTCCAATGACGGTGGCTGATCCCTCGGGGGCATCTTCAGGGTAATATAAATAATACGGGCACTCAGCACTCGATGCTAGTCTTAAAGTTAAATATTTGCTGTTCAGTAATTCTATTGTTAGTATAGTTACGTCTACATTATTATATTAGCAGCTAGAGTCCTCATTACTTGTGTCCTCAGTACTTAAGGCAAAAATATTAGATTTGTATTCATTTTTTTTAGTCCTTATTATTACATACGCATAGTTGCACTCAATTTCATATGGGCATTATATGAAGATGTCATTATATGTCACACTGTATATTAGCAGCTAGAGTCCGTGTTACCTGGGGACATAGTTACTATATTATTTCTTTTGAAAAGTTGTTGCTTAACGTCGCTTCGGTTCGACTATTTAACTACAGCTAATAAAACACTCTGAAGAAACTTTTTTTTTTATTGCCCAATGATTATAAGCGTTTGACGGTCGTCTCACCTGATGATTAGTGATGACGCGGTCTGGGGTGTAGCACGCAAGCTTAGAAGGTTCTCTATTCACCTGCGTCTTGAGGACTCCTAGATGAAAACAAACACATACTTAGCTATAATTTTGAAATAAGGCTTAGGGGAGGCGAGCATAAGGTGTATACAACTGAAACGAAACTGATACATGTAATGTCACCCGGTGTCTATAACAAACTGCCGGAAGATGTGCATAACTCACCCTCAAGAAACTCCTTCAAAAGCAAATTTAAAAAATGGCTTATAGACCAAACATTCTATAAATTTAATGACCTATTTAAGATAAAAAGTGCTGTCACTTAAACAAGTAGTTACATATGCTATGATTCTTATACAAATAATTAATTGACTTATTGAATTGTATTGTTTTTAATTTATTTTGAGTTTTAAGAATGACTATTTAAGAATAATTGTATATTGTATTTTCCTTGATGGATATTGTATTTTAATTGGACCTGTAACATATGAAATGTTATTAATAAAGTGAGTATGACTATGACTATGACTATGACTACAAGTGTGCCATATAAATATCACTCAGGGCCTTCGCTCCGCTCGTACTTAACCGGAGTAATTATGATTACACTAAGTTACGACTAATTGAATACATTTTTATTTATAGACAAAATATAATATTTCACTCAATATTATCCAACAATAGTACCTACATATAAATCGACACGCGTACTAACAACTTACTATTTACTCGTTGTGCGCTCCACTCTATTCGTTCGATTTTATTTGTTCTGTGAAGGTAAAGAACTGCCCACTTCAGTTGTTCCATTTCCCGTATGTTCCGAGAGAATGCTGTCATGTTTAATTTAAAATTAGAACGCACATAAAAATACTGAATGTTTGCTGCAAGTCTGAAAGTGTTCGGTATTTCCGGATTACCGACATAAAATGTAGGAAGACAGTTTGATTTTAAGTATATACCTATCATAATCGAGTTTCTAAAAGCTATATCGGGTGAATGGTTGAATGGCCTACGTACATGTATATTTATACTATATATACGAGTATTTTAGTGCTATCAGGAAAAGTGACGAAAGCATTGTGCTTACGTTAAGTATTACAATTTAGTGGCCGCGTTGCGTTACCTCGTGATTATAACGAGGGCTCGCGTCAGTTGAACCGACCGGTTGTTCGCTCCCTCCCTGATCCCCCCTTCCCCTCCACCACTGCGTCTGCAGTTGTGGACGGTAAGTCTGTTTCTGTGTTTTCGATTATCCATCGCTCGCTGGGATATAATGGGTGTCCATCCTGATGCCTGTCACTTTTTTAACCTACAGTTAATTACGCAACCACCGACCGTTCTCTTTCTTGGAACAGATGTAAATGTTGCAGGCAGATTACTGAAGTTGGCGATACAGTACAGTACGGTCTAGCAGCGCGGTCCGAATATGTACTGTGATTCATCTGTAGACTGTGATTACTGCATAATGAAATACGACTTTGTAATAATATATTATGTAGCATGTACATATTCACAAATTTTCTATGTACCTAATTATATGTTACTAGAGGCCCATCCCGGCTTCGCGTGGTTATATTATAGAAGTTCTTAGTACCGAGTTCTAGTAAGAATCCGTAATTTTTTTCTAGTTATAACTTTTTAATATAGCCATAAGTTATTCAGGTATAATGTAGAATATTCTAATAGTGAAATATTCTTTGAAATCGGTCTAGTAGTTATTTATTTTATTCGTTACAAACATAAAACAATACAAATGTTTCCTCTTTATAATGTTAGTGTAGATTATGTAATTTTAATAGCAACGACTTCACTTTTCGTGCACTACATTTGTGTGCTAAATTATATAACCATAGGTTTTTGTTGTAAAATTGCGACGGAACTATTTACTATGTGCGCAAGTCGCAGGTGGTACATTAACTAAATATCAAAAGACATGACGAACAGAAACCGAATCGATAGAACACTAATTAAAAAACTGTATGTCAGTATATTATGTTGATAAAAACGCATCTCGATGAATTTATACAATTAAATGCAGTTTTTTTTTTTTTTACATATTGTAAGTTTGCGTTTGACAACTGTCTCACCTGATGTTAAGTGATGACGTTGTCTAGGATTTTGCACAAAAACCTAGAAGGTACCTATTCACTCGCGACTTGAAGACTCCAGTTTATTTGAGACATACCTACCGACCAGTAATCCTTTTTTTAAATACTAGAGATTGCACTAACGTTGAAATTTGAATTTGGCGATCGATCGTTTTCGGTTCGCAAAAGTATCTTGCAAAAGATGTATTTGTTTTTCGTCGAGACCGCCAATCATTATAAAATTGCCGATCGAGTGGTGATCGGTGGGTACGGGGGCATAATGGGAGAGGTAGGGTGCGGGGAGTGCGCGCGCGGTAGTGCGGGAAGCATCCCGCGGAGGCTGCGCGCCGTCACCGTCACTGCGCCGCCGGGCCCCGGGGCCCCGCGCCCTGAGCCCGGAGCCGGCAGTCGACCGTCGGCGGCCGCCTGCCGCCTGCCGCGTCAGTCGTCACCATGTTCCAGTGCATTGTGCAGCCGCGACACGACTGGGGACCGCCCGACCTTGCCAATGCATTCCCCGGTACGACCCGCACACGCACCACCTCCTGCTGAACGTCCCCCCTCGTCGCGAACTGAACGCTGCGTTCCGCCGACGTTATATTGTGTTCCTGCGTAGCTCTCAAACAAAGTAGCGCGTTAACTGCCAATTACTAATTAAAGCTCTCACGATGAATAGGATTTTCTGCGTGCGTAAGTAGCAACTCGCGTTTGACGTTCGGATAGCAAAAACGTGTGTCAGATTGTTGTGCATACAATGTACCGGTCGACCTCTGCGAACACAAAGACCCGGCCCGGCGCGGCGGCGGTGGCACTGCAACTGGTTTGCTCGGAGCTAGCGCCCCACATACGACATACGCTGACGTAGTAAATGCATTCTGGAGGCATCTCGAGCCATCGTCGATAGCGTACCAGGTTATGAACCGTACATAAGGCGCATATCCAAATACAACACGAAAGACGTCACGACAAACTGTCGCTGACCAAGTACCCGCCGCACTGTAACAAGCCGTGCGAGAGATCTATACGAGTGGCGCGCCGTCGATAAATAAAATGCGGTCGGCCTTTCGGTTGTCGATTGATATAGCGCAAGCTTTAACGAATAATACTCGTAATAACAAATTTCATATAAGTATGTTGCTATCTTTACTGATTCTATAAATAATATAACAGATGTTTCGCTTTAAATGAACGTGATTGTTGAACTATGTTCAAATATGAATATGGGGGATATGTATTGTGTATATGCCTACTTATGAAATGGTGCAAGTATCTCCGGGCGCAGTGTGACGCTACTGGGGCGCGTGCATGTGTGGTATGTATGTGTGTGTGTGTTTGTGTGTGAGATCCACGTGGACGCACCCCTCGCTTTCGCCGCTGACATTGAAATCCACTCTTCCTGTATTGTTTGTCCGTTGATGAATGACGGTTGTTTGCTGTTCACACACGTGCGTCGCGTCGCTGACTGCGGCGTTGGCTCGCAATGTTAAAACTGCGGATCGACATCCGAGATACATCATCGCGCAGAATAACCCCTTGAAGCCTCTTGAATAACAATCACAGATTTTCCCAAGAGAGTAGTTGGTGTAGTTGGAACGCTCGTCGTGTGCTGTTAGAGCGTTGAACTTCCGTTATATGTTGCTCGAGGCGATGCGCGATGTAAACAGCTCATCTAGATACAGTCAAACCTAAGTGAGAACTCGGTGAGAGTAATTGCCTGGTTGGTAATTGGCCCGCATTTTAGTCTGTAAAAACTTCTCATGTGTGAGAAATGGAAGCCTCTATAATAGACCCATTAATCTTGAACCCTCAGACAAATTTGTAAAATGTAAATGTTTTATCAGTTCTCAAAATAAAATTCTGATTCTGATCGTACGTGGACCTCCATAACTGAATTCCTAATTTATTATATTGTATGTGATAAATTATAAAAAAATATCTTATAAACTTATCAGTGCGTTATATAAAGTAGTTGGGATGTGAATAATATTTCCTTCGATGATCCCTTGCTATTTAACTACTGTATATTTGCTGGATAATTTACCTCTATGAATGATGGTGTACATTTCTGAACCCATAATAAGCGAGAAATTCAGGTTAGTGAGAAATTTATGCGTAAGTGAACAAGAGATAGCGGTCCCTAGAACTCTTACTTATCCAGGTTCGACTGTAGCAGCCGACAAACAAACAGCCCGATATTCTAAACAAGTTCTCACTGAACGTTACTAAAGCGTCTAACGATATCGGCATTCATTACTTAATTATTATTATATTGTTTCTATATTTTTTAAATAATGAACGTAGATTATGTGTGCATTAAGGTTCGGAAGCCATCCTAACAAAGAAAACTTTAACAAATTAGCATTTAAAAAAGCAAATGGCTTTACTTTGCCAAATTTCTAAAAAAAAAACGTTGCGCATTTTCTTGTTTGTGTGAACTTTTAGGGGTAATGCCAACTCAATATGTGATCGACTGCTCGCCACCACGATTACTTTTACGAAAACATTTAGAAACGCCACATCTGAAATATTTATGTTGCTAAATATTAAAGTTCTATTTATTCCAGTATAGTTAGAGTTTTGAATAATTGGGCTTCATTGTCGTTCATATAGGTACTCGTAAACTGAGCGCCCTTGATGCCTTTACTGAAAAAATCCTTAAAGGATGTTCTCTTACTACGTATTTAAAAAAAAAAAATATGAGGTTTCCCAAACTGGTTCTCACTGAACCTGCTTAAAAAATATTAATATATAATAAGTACAACGAGTGTGTAACCTTAAGGTAAACACAGCATACATTAGGTACACAATTATTGTTAACTCTTGTTATTTTACACTGAATGGATTAAACATATTTTTTATTGTGCTAGGTTGAAAGTGTCAATATCCTGACCTATATCATTGTATGTTGAACACAACAACCGGAACATTGGAGAATGCCGTGCGTAGTTAGTGCGGCAGTTTGGAATGGCTGAATATCATTCAGGCCGCTATTCATTCAAACTGCACTGTTTAGTAAAGAGACTAGGCTGCTAATTGAACGGCTGATTGAGCTAGTTGGCTGAGACATATACATCGTAAAAAGGACTTCAAATTAGGCTGCAATATTCTAAAAGGGAACGAACATATTTTCTTGTAATTTTTAGACTTTCGCGATTCGAAAACATTGTTATTAAATCAAACGGGGCTTAATCGCGAGAAAAACATTTAGTAATTTATTTAAGACTGACAGTCTTCTCGTGACCACGACCAATACAACTTGGTCGAAACGTCGAGGTAAATAAATTACTGAATGTTTTTCTCGCGATTAAGCCCCGTTTGATTGAATAACAAAGAACATATTTTCGTTTGTCATATTACGAACCCGGCCGGTTGAGACCGCCTTTTTGTGAAAGAGTGTATGTTTTCACTAAAATCCATTTTAGAATCAATAATAACACCCAAGTCTCGAGTGCTATATACCTCCTCTTTAAGATATTTTTCATGTAGGTAGGTATAGGATTGAGTTTACTATTTAATTTAATGTGATGACATTTTGCTATATTCAGTGTGAGGCAGGTGCGAAAGTATCAGTCGCTGATGCTATTGAGGTCACTTTGAAGAAATTATGTATCTTCTTGGCGCTGAATTATTATATACTATTATAAACTTCATTAAATTATTGAAAATAAGAGAAGTTTACTTAACGATAAGAAATTTAATTCGAATACAGAACGAAAAAAAAAAATTAGAAAATCATCACAAACACTTGACGACACAAAATCAGTATAAAAATGTTCATTGATTGAATACGTTTTGTTTCAATGCTCAGTCTCAAGTACATTGTCCACGTCCAGTACTATACGAGCAGGAACACGCCTGTCTACGATTGCTTCGTATAGTCTAAGATATGGCTTAAGAAATATACACCCTCTTCTGTTATTTAATGATGAGATACTAAGAACTAATTATAATACGCTACTCAACAACACTTGAGCTATCCATTAGCTATTGCTAGCCTATAGATAGCTCAAACGCTTTAACCCGCTACCACCCGCTTGTTCTCAGCGTGCCTAGCAGCATTGCCACGTTGAATGGCAATGCTGATTCGTTGAGCCAAATATGTGCCAGCATTTTGGTCACGCGTCGCGTCGATCAAACGCTTTGATAAATTATGGAAAATCCGATGAGCTTCCGGTCCTGGGCCATTGGCCATTGGGCCAACATGGTCAAATTTAATTTCAGTTTATTCGAAACGTTAAATGTATGAGAATCGAGAGTGTTCAGTGGTGTGGTGACAGGTAGATAGGTGTATGAGGCGCGATGATGCATGTGACAACGTACGTTGCAGACATCCGTATGCAGCTGTGCGAGCAGACGCGCGTGGTGGAGGCGCGCGCCGAGGCGACGGCGGGCGTGGCGGGCGAGCTGCACGAGTACTGCCGGCGGCGCGGCGAGGTCGAGGCGGAGTACGCGCGCGCGCTCGACAAGCTGGCGCGGGCAGCGAGCGCGCGGCACGAGGCGGCGCGCTCGAAGCGCGAACAGTGGGCGCACGTGGGCGCGCACGCGTGCTGGCTCGCCGCGCTCGAGAGCACGCGCACGCTGGCACGCGAGCACGCGGCGCTCGGTACGTTGTACGGCGGGCCGCTGGCGGCGCGGCTCGCACGCGCGCAGGAGGACTGCGCGCGGCTGCACCGCAAGTGTCGCGACGTGCTGGTGGAGCGACACGAGGAGGTGGGCGCGGCGCTGCACGCGGCCGCGGCGGCCGGTAAAGCACACGCGGCGGCGCACCTGCGGCATCGCGCCGCTGCGCTCAAGCTCCGCGCCGCGCTTGATGCCAGAAATGACCCGCCCAAACACAAGAAAATCAAAACGCTCGACAAGGAACTGGAGAAGGTACGCGCGTATGGTAGCGTGACTCGCTCCCACCTCGAGACTCGCGGTACTCACTCGAAACAGTGAAGCGGGGGCGTTATAGGGGGAACTTAAATTTAGCTGATACTAACTCGTGATAGTTGTCGGGAAAAGATTACTATGCTTCGAAAAGCCCATGTTTTCGAGTAAGTGTGAGCGTACAGCGAAAGATTAAATTCTACCGATTTGATTACATTGATTATATTCGTGACTATCGTTCCCTTTGACCTTTACTGGACCGACAGAAACATGACCACTTCGGAATAACCGCCGGCTCACCTCGGAGATGTATCGCGGTGAATATGTTGAAACCTAATCACCGCGAATATGTATTTCGTATTATATACATTTTTAATACCGTTGTCGGTCCAATCCGCCACTAAAAGTTATTCAATTTAAAAAAAACTACAATGGTCGTTTAAATCTTGTTCCCGAGAATGAAAGACCCCCAAAAAAAATCGGACCCGGACGCGAGCCAATAGATACTAGGTCAAATTAAAAACTGCGACGGTCAACGGGCGGTACGACTTCGAACTCGGCGAAGGTGATAGGAAGGCGGTGGCACGGGCCCGGAAGCGTCGGTGTCGTGTCGCCGCCGCAGTGTTCGTGTGTGTGTTTCTACAGCGTCGGCAGCGTCACAGCGCGGCGCGTGCGGGAGCACTGCGGGCGCGCGCCGAGTATGCGCTGAGCCTGGAGGCGGCGAACGCGACGCTGCAGCGGTACTACCTGGACGACGTCGGCGACGTGATCCTGTGCATGGAGGTCGGGTTCGAGGCGGTGGTGGGACGTTGCGTGCGGTGTGCGTGCGCAGCGGAGCGTGCGTGTGACGCGGCGGGTGAGGCCGCGCGCGCGCCGCTGGCCGCCGCAGCCGCCGCGCTCGATGCGTTGCAGGACCGGCAGCGCGTGTTGGGGGCGCACGCGGCGGCGTTCGCACTGCCGCGACCGCTCGCCGCGCCGCCTCCGGAGGAGGCGCGTGCGGTGGACGCGCTGCTCGGCGAAGCGGGACGCGCGGGGCTCGAAGCAGAAGCGGAGGCGGAGGGCGAGGCGGAGGTGGCGGTGCGCGAGGAGCTGGCGCAGCGCACGCGGCAGCTGGAGGCAGCGGCGCGCGCACTGCGGGCCGAGTGCCGGGAGAACGCTAAGACGCTCGACGCCGCGGAGGCTGAACTCGTCAAACAGGTGTCCGCCGCATTCGATGAAGTGCAAAATTTATATACATTTGTGTTGATTTTGTATAAAGCATGTTGGCATGTACGTATTTGCTATCTGAGCAGTATAGATGGCGTTTAATGTGAAGTATGGGTTTGACTATGTATTGCTAGTGTCGGACAGACATGATAGCGTTGTCAGATCGTGTTAGATATTAAAACAAGGTAGATGGTGTTAAATGTAAAGTATGGATTTGATCAAAGGGTTTTGCTAGTACTAGCTATTGGTCAACTAAGTGAAGGTATAAAACACGTAATATTCTATTTGGCCAAAAAGAGGTTATTTAGTGAATAGAGTTGAATTGATGAGAACCTCAGTCTCGGCGAACAGTCAAGTCGTGGAAGCCGTACTGAACGGACATGCAAGTAGTACCAGGGGTACCTTCGAAAATAGTAAAGTTAGTGTTACTATCCAATGGTAGTCTCTAGTCGCCATACGGAGAGACGACGGCTAGACGGGCGCAGCAGAATAATTGTGAGTAATCTATTGTGCTACCTTGTAACGGTTAGTCTATAATATTATGTGCTCTCTTCTGTGTTTGAAGTGGAAGGAAATCGGAAGAAGGAGAGCGTTGTCCGAACGTAGAAAGTACCTTTTATCCTGGCCTTGGGTTGCCACCCCCAGGGCTTCCGAGTTCGCTCCATTAGGATAAGAACGTTATTATAACAGGAAATGTTAATGTGTGTTACTGATATTCCGAGTTATACCATCCTGACATACTACCGTGATACCATCCTCTCCGCGCTTTGGCTTTTAGCCTTACGCGCCGACATGTATATGTACTACTCAAAACAAAATAAGGGCCACTAAGTTTTGTTGCTATACCACGAAAACAGTAAAGAAAATACTTGGCCTATACTAAACGAAAACATTAATTCTATACTTACAGACTTACCAGAAAATAAAACAAGTACTATCGCTAACCTATCTACTAATGCTGATCCTATTTAAACCATAATTAGCATACTTCACAATACAATCAAATTTAACCCTAACTCATTCTGTTGAAATTGAGGATTTAATGGGTTTTTTATATCTTATAAAAAACCCAAACGAATTGACATTCTGGTTATGTAATGAAGAATGTTCATATTTTATATACTTTTTTGTATTTATACAATAACATCATTTAATGGCGCGATTTCAGATGGAAGGTAGTGACAGCCAGTGGGACGTGAGTGGTCTTTTCGGAGCGGGGGTGGGGGCGGCGGGAGGGGGGTGTACCGTTGCACCAATGCCCCCCCCGACTGACGACCAGGAGGATTACTATCTCGCCGTGAGTATATGCATCGCTGTTCGAAATTCCAAATCCATTTTGTTGTGCGTCTGATTTAATTTCACTTATAGCCTTACACAATATCAATATTAACTTCAAAATTGTCAACCTGAAATAGAATATGCCTACGAAACTCGAAACCAGCACATGGTGTTCATCGACCTTGATCGTGTACCTTGTAGTCTATGTGGTGCGCTCAAAAAGAGAAGAGTGCCAAGGAAAGTACCTGCAGCTTATCCGTTCCATGTACAGCAAAGCTAGTACGAACGTGTAGTCCGAAGCTGGCGTCACCGACAAGTTCAATGTGCCTATATTGTGTGGCAGAGATGCGAATGTTGAGATGGATGTGCGGTGTGACTAGAATGGATCAAATAAGGAATGAATGTATCAGAGGAAGCTTGAAAGTAGCACCAGTGACTGATGTTGAAATTGAAGTTGAAAGGGAATAGATTGGCTTGGTATGGGCATGTTATGAGAAGGGATGAAGAAAATATAAAAAGAAGAGCACTTAACATAAATGTGGAGGGATATAGAAGTAGATATTGAATTATATGTTTGTGAAGGGCGTGAGCACTGAGATGACTAATGATAGAGGAGCATGGAAGCTAAAAGCATGTTGTACCGACCCACCTAGTGTGGATAGGACGAGAAGAAGAAGAAGAAGAAGATACTCAATAATTATAACTCTAAATAATAATTACTCATTACTCCGATTAGTATACTAACCGGTGAATACAAGGTTGGAATTGCATCTTTTCGTAGACGTCTTTGTATTTGTATTATAACATGATGATGCAATATGTACTGTGCACACTTGTCATTTTTGCGCGGTGTTTACTTCACCAATTTCTAAGCAAACCGACCGAGAATGAACGTCATTACAGGATTGTTTTTAAAGTCTTGGCATGAGGGGTGAGGAAAGTATAGGCATTTATGACGTTTCCGGTCTCATTCTTCAAAGACGCAAGTATTTCCTCAACGTCCCCGTGAGCGAGTTCGCTCGCATTGCTCATCCCCGCGAGCGAACTTGGACCTTTCCGGTCTCATTCTTCAAAGACGCAAGTATTTCCTCAACGTCCCCGTGAGCGAGTTCGCTCGCATTGCTCATCCCCGCCAGCGAACTTGACACGTGGTCGTGTGCGAGTAAGTCTTATCTTACAGAAATTCCGCGCGTACGTGTCGTGCGCGGGGCGACTCGCGCGCGTCGAGAGCAAGGCGGCGGCGTTGCGGGGGCGGCTGGGCGCCGGGGCGGCAGTGGGCGTGGGGGCGGCGGCGGCGGTCCCGCGGCGCGCGGCACGGGGTCGGCACGGGGGCGGCGGGTTCGCGGCGCCGCTGGATCTGGCACTGCCGCGCGTTCTGACGGAGTGCGTGCGCGTGATCGCCACGCACGGGCTGCGCCACCAGGGCGTGTTCCGTGTCTCCGGCTCGCAGGTACGTCACACCCGACTCTCCCGACCGTCGCTGCTCGTGATCACTCCACGATGAGCGCTCGGCTTTGTTTCAATATCGCGTTTTCCCGCATCGTTATAACCTTGAATCGTAAATAATGATCTATAGAAAGTGAGTTCCCGAGCAACGCCTTCTTCAAACAAAAGCCACAAATGCGCTACGTGTGCTGTATTTACTCGCCTAGTCACCCACACATAATGTGTGGGGCCGGTCGTATAAAATGTTTTTGCCGTAAAGTTGCTTCTTCTTCTCCAAAACAAAATTCATAACATATAATACAATATTACATACCAATATAAATCTTTATTGGTAAAATCTATTTCGTATAATATTTTATTAGTAAAAATATGCCCGTACCATAATAATCTTACTGTTGTTGTACGATTTATAAGTTAACATTTACAAAATCTTGTACAAAACTGCTCGCTTACTGCCACGGTGCAATACGCTATGAGATACAAGCAAAGAACGTCCAACATCACGGCGGTGTCATCGTCATTAGACTCATTAGATACAAGTGACATAACCTCTCTATTATTCTATTTTCTATGCAGCGTGCGGTCAGCGAACGAACGGTTTGCGTATGTTGCCCTAATTTCACATTTTTGAGCCACAAAGTCTGCGCCTTTTGATATCTTTTTGTTGGGTAAAATACGCCCAACTTCGCGGCTGCCAATTGCGCTTTCAATTAGACATAGCTAACGTCGCGCATCAGGTAAGCAAACTGACCTAATCGAACGATGAAGTTAATTACGCACCATCTAGTTAGCTTATTCTTATTGCTATTTTAAAATATCGATTGACAGTGTCGACATACATATTTGTCCATTATGTCCATTAGAAATGTATTCATCGGATGCTTCCGTTTCGTCCGCACGCCCTTTGCAGAGGTCGACACCTCTAACGGTACGACGTCACGTCGACACGACGCGTTATTTAAGTCTATCATTGATTTCATGTCCTGTGTAAATGAATAAATATAATAAATCATTCAATTTCATCGCGTATTCATCGTCGATAACGACATGTGCGTGTGTGTACGCTTGCGCAGGTGGAGATGGCGGCGCTGCGCGCGGCGTTCGAGCGCGGGGAAGAGCCGCTCACGCACGCCGACTCCTCCGACGTCAACTCTGTCTGCGGACTGCTCAAGCTCTATCTGAGAGAGGTACCTTCACCTAACTACACACACACAACCACCTACCTACCGCCGTTCTATAGCTACAAGTCTCTATTTCACCACGACTCTGATGACCGACTCTATTCCGTATTTGCCGATGTGGACCGAAATTAAGCTGAGACAGAACGTTTCCAACATAGCACCTTACTGTTTTCGCATTAACGGCACAACTAGATGTGAATTACGTGATTGTCGCGTTTTGGAGGACGAGCGCACATGGCTGAACTTGATCCCGCTCGTGGGGCGTGATGGGTCGCATCGTAGGGGATTGGATTTGGCGAATCGACGGCAGAGCGGCGGACTGAATTGCCCCCCTTCAACATCCGATTGATGTTGAATAAAAGGGCACTAAATACATTTAGAAAATTCTTGCTCGAACTCGTGTTCGTATTCCTAGTGCAATAGAAAAAACCGAATCGTTTACGTGATGCGATTTTATGTGCTTTCGTTAAGTTCGAGAGTCGCGTTCCGATGTGTGCGTTTCGACCGCCTTTGACAATTTCAATGGAAAGGAGCGTACGTCCGTAGACTGAAAAAACACGACACGACGTTTGGATCGGTAAATACGACAAATATTCGCGGATTCGACCTAGGAGACGGTCCGTTCGACGACGCCAGTCGAAAATGTTCTGAGGATCGTCAAAACGTCGCCGCGTCTGCGTGGTTCGTGAATGAATGAATGACGCAATCTCGAATCGAACGAGGTCGGTACATTCACGATCGCATTGAGCGACGAGACGATCGATGTCTTCGCGAAGGATTTTATAAAAATTATTTTATCCGATTGGTCAAATCTTTAAATCGGACGAATAGTTATTGTAAAAGAATCCGCGCCTGATATCACGGTGGGAAAGAAATCCGCCCTGGCGGCGCGGCGGTTCGGCGATGCCGTCGACGGAGCCCTTTCGAACGACTCCGACGGTTTACGCGACGCTTCGCCAGAGTGGGCGTGTACGCCGTACGATCTACGCCGATGTATAGTCCTATAACAAATCTATGCAAATACGGAGAGAATAGAGATAGGCCCGTCTCGTTTTTTATAAAATCTTACGTACCGTCTGCGCGTCTGTGCAAAGGGACGACCGGAGCCGGTTTGTTATTGAGAGGTAAGTCTCGATGATCGATTGTATCGAGACGGAACAGAGGAGGCGCCGACCGCGCATACTTGTAGACTAGTAGAGTGGTAGGTGGTGATAGAATGAAGTATAACAGTCGGGCGTCGCGTGGCACAGATCCGGCCGCCGCTGGTGCCGCCGCAGCTGCAAGAGCGGCTGCTGCGCGTGGCGGCACTGCCGGAGGACGCGCAGTGGCCGGCGCGCCTCGGAGCAGTGCTGGCGGCGCTGCCGCTGCCGGCGCTGCTGGTGCTGCGGTACCTGTTTGCGTTCCTGGCACACCTCGCGGAGAACAGCGCCTACACCATGATGGACGCATGGAACCTGGCCGTGTGCGTGGGGCCCACGCTGCTGGCGGCCTGGGGGGACCCGCCGCGCCAGCTGCACAACCAGAACCTGGTCAACGAGCTGGTTAAACGCGCCATCCTGCACCACCGCCACGTGTTCCCCCAGGACGTGGCGCCGCACGCGCTCTACCGCCGCCCCGGGTACCTTACCTACCGATATTACTACCGCTTCCTCAGCTCCGCACTGCACCACACGCTTACACGTGTGGTGTAAGCGTGTGGTGCACGCTTACACCACACGCTTACACCACACGTAGACTGTATAAATCCCATCATGAACGTGTCTCGTAAATCGCGATGTACAGAAAATTACAGGGCTAACTTAAATAATAGCAGGAAAATTTGCTGTTAACGATTTTCCAACCCAATAATGCCAATGTTTCTCAAATGATCTGTGTTCATAGACCCACGACTTATATACGACATGTGGAAGGTCACGCAGCGGAATTATATAATAATATTAATTTATTAAATAATATTTGCTATGCGGTCTCTCGACTCCCCACCGACTCGAGTCGTTGACGTTTCCGCGCGAGCGATGCCGATCTGTCCTGATAAATAGGCATACATTGACAGCAGCAGAAATATCGACACGTTTCGTGTACTTATTCTATTCAATAATTGCACAACAGATAGGTAATGCTCGGATTATGTTTCAATTGTAGAGAGAGCACGGATGGGGCGGAGGAGAGGGGCGAGGAGGTGGACGGAGCGGGGGGTGATGTAGGGGGTGACCTGGAGCAAGAGCCGGTAGGGGGTGGGGTGCGGGGGACGGTGCCCGGAGACGACTCCGATACCGAAGGTTAGCGTTCGTGTCGCTATTTTTATGAAATAACACTTCGGGCACAGTCTCGTCTTAAACGAGACTTAAATCTTAAAGAGATTACTAATTTAACATTATTGAATCGTATTACATAAAATTATAACTATCAAATTTATGAACCTGTTTTGTAGATCAAAGAAAAAAGCTATTCATGGCTTCCTTAATATACTCATTCGGCAGGAGCGGGTTAGAAGCAGTAGACTAGCATGAAACCGTGCTAAGAGGAAAAAAAATAGTTTTTTAGTATATATTTTAATTTAGTAACTAATTTTTTATTATAAACTTATAATATTAAACTTATAAAAACCACTCTCTTAAAAAATTTGGCTATTATATTAGCTGTAAATAGGCCTGCAACTCTTTGTGTGAGAATTGGAGCTCTTTTAGGCAAAATATAAATAAAACGACTTTTCCTTATATCAATAAAAATATGTATAGAATGTTGATCTATGTGCTTCCCATTCCAGAGGAGACGAGCTCGGAGTGTGAAGGCGATGAGTGGGCGGAGCGGCAGGGTGCTGCCGGCTCCGGTCCTGGGTAAGTGAGCCGCTCTCTGGTCTCCGGTCTCGGTCTCGTTGCGTGTAGTGCGCGCTCTGGTGGCAACACTGCAGAGCGTACGCTGCACGCGCACATGCTGTTCTATGGGATGAGGATTCATATATCATACGATCAACTCGGTGAAACCGCGGATTTTACAGAGTTGATCGTAAACGCGCGAACAAGTCGTTTCGAACGCGCGTAATTAAAAGTAATGGCAAAATAGTTAATTATTCCATAATTTGATAACGTTACATAAAAACAATTATGATTATATATAAAAGTTCTTTCTGGTAGTTTTAAGTAGTAATTGTTCTCACCAGTCCCGCACTAGTAGGATACGCTCATCTCAATTGAGAATTTTGCTCCTGATCGGCGTTTTACTACTGGAATGTATGTAAGAGGATTAGATTTCTAATGTTTATGAGACGATTCAATTTCGCCGCGCTCAGAAGCCGACGACGGTCGGTCGAATCGATTAGACGGTAGTTTTAAAAAGAAAGTTGAATTTTCTTTCTTCGGAAAGCGAGGGTGATCTTTCACTGTGACATCGGATTCGGTCGTCCTATTCTGCAGGAATTATCAGACGCAAACTTAAATATTTAACGAACTGACTGAACGCGTTCATATCTCGCGACATAGTGCTCGTGACGCGGGTTCCGAACGTAGGCCTCGTACTCCCAGTACGCTACGTTATATATACAATGCACTATTACTGTATAAGGAGAGGGATAAGGCGTAAACGACAATGAACATGTACCAAGACGCAGGAATGCGCCGGTGACGGCCGGCGGGGTAGCGGCATCGCACTAACGCCGCGTGCTCTCTCTCCGCAGGTCGCTCCCCCCCGCACTCGCGCCCGCGCACCACGAGGTACGTACACGCGCACGCACACAGCACTGCGTCGCACGCTTGTGTGCGGGCTAAATACTATTTACGAATTGAAAAGTTTCCGCGGGAGGTTGCGTGCTCGCCTCTTGGGTAGCTAAAGACTAGTTTTCTCCACTATTTGCAATCGCTGAAATCAATCCGCTCGTTTCCGCGCATTCGTTTCCGCGATCTTGCTTAGAACCAGTACAGTAGCAGTCGCTGCTACTGTACATGTAATGTTACTGGGGCTTCTGTACACGTATATACTGTAGGTCTGTGTGGTGCTTGTTGCTTCTGCTATTGTTGTTATATAAAGGACACCAAACATTTAGTGCTCGTAGGGACCTCGTACTGTGTGATGTTTTTAAATCTTCCAAACCCTTAAAATGATCGCGTCTACGCGTAGAGTTAGGTTGCTCTTCGGTTGCTCAGTCTAAGCGCGCACCGTCCGACCATCTCGATATTCCAAAGTGAGGTCATTTTAAACTTGATGTTTTGAACTTGATGATCTGAACTTTCGCTCTTAGATTGAATCTGACACTCTGTTGGCATCCCCGAAGCTCGGCATTGGAATATGGCCGACTAATACCACTCTGATGGCACAGTTGGGTCATATTTTCTTCATTGTTGTCTCAAAATATGTTTTTCTTCTTCTTTTCTCATTGAGTCATCGGGGCTAGTAACATAAAATCAAAAACGGACTGGAATTTCATAAAAGGTGGTGGTTACGTTGCCCTGTTTGATATGCTTTTCCAAGCATCATGAGACGACATTAATCAACTATGTGATGGCATCCTGAGTACTAAGTATTTGTATGACAAGTAAAGCTTCACGATACCCATTTTGGTTCACAAATTACATTATTTCCGATATCAAACTTTAACTCACTTTTCATAGTAGTTGAAAAAAAAACAGGGTCGCGAGAAGCATATTACTCTTTTTCCATTCTAAGAGCAGACTTTCGGGCGCGAATATCTTACGCATACGAGTCTCACATGGCTTGCATTCATCAAAATATAAATACGGAGCCACGACGGTTGTGGGGCCATTTACAAAGTTTAAAAGCTAAAGGAAGTTTTGAGGTTTTGATTCGCTGTTTTATACGATAGAAAATACACAGAGACCCAATATCTCTACGCTTACTGAGGGGCTCTATGTCTTCAAGAGTTTGCGGTCATTGACAATTCTGATAGCTCTACGTTGTAATGCATTTAGAGGCTTAAGCTGATACTTGGGTGCACCGTTCCAAATGTGAGAGCTCCATGTGAGATCGGACTTGCGCTTTGTAAAGCAAAAAGACTTTGCGTTGACGTGAAGAACCGCTTTGCTTTGTTCGGTGCACCAACTTTTTTGGATGCGAGCTTGGCCTTGCATCTTATGTGCTCGCAGAACTGCATGTTTGCAAAAATGTCAACACCCAGAAACTTATGCATTCCGAGACCTTGATGTGGGTATTCTTCAGTGAGTTTGGGGTTATTGACAATTCTGATAGCTCTACGCTGCAATGCATATTCAGAAGCTCAAGCTGATACTTGGGTGCACCGTTCCAAAGGTGAGAGCAGTACTCCATGTGCGGCCGGACTTGCGCTTTGTAAAGCAGTGCTTTGTAAAGCAAAAGCCTTTGCGTTGACGTGAAGTACCACTTTGTTTTGTTCGGTGCACCAACTTTTTTTGGACGCGAGCTTGGCCTTGCATACTATGTGCTCGCAGAACTGCATGTTTGAAGAAATGTCAACACCCAGAAACTTATGCTGTCCGAGACCTTTAGAGGGGTGTTCTGGAAGCGAGGATCTGCAACAAATGGGTTTTTTGCGGTGAACGCGCGAACCTGTGTCTTGAAAGGGTTATTGATATAAGATTTTTAAACCCTTCTTCTTGAAAAAGTCTAGTAAACTTTCCTCGGTACCTCTATACACGTAGCCATGGATATTACCCATAATGTACCCAACTATTTTCCTATTGGGTACTATGGAGTACAATTTGTTACAAATGAGAAGATCAAGTGGCCAGTTTTCAGTCATGTGTAAGGTTTTGAGAGGCAAAATTGATGCTATCGATCTTAATGGGGAGCTGTGCAAGTTATATGCCCCAGAAAAATAAACCAGAACTAGGGAGCATTAGTTGATAGTCGTCCCCCAAAAACGGTTCAAACTGTTGCTCGCTCTAATTCCCCGATACCACGATCCCTCGCCGCGCTCAATGCTCTTCTAAATGCAAACCCAAACAGTGACGTGTTTGCGGATGAATGGAAGGTTTTTATGAAACAACCTTCATGTTTTTTGAGAGTGCTAGAACAAATTGCAGAATAAGTAGTGTTCTTGTGTGACATCGCTTTTGATATGTATTTTTGTCAATTTAGTTACTATTATACATTTTTTGTTTATTAATTTATTATTGTCATACGTAGGTAGCTGTGTGACATAATTAATTTTAAATTACTTATGACATGAAATTTGATTTATGTTTGGCATTACTTAATTATATTATTTTATTGTGTTTTAAATTTTAATAAAAATTTGTAGTTAGTGTAATTGGTATTGTAACCGTGCTAATGGTTAAATTGAAATAAACATTATGGTTCACCCGTCTGTCAGGACTCTGTGGCCTTGAGTTGTCGCTCAACTGGCTTAGGCTGTGAACTCCGATGAGAAACGAGCTAAAAAGCTTTACAGTAATAACTCAGCACTGGTAGGGTGCGGGCGTGGATCTGTTATAAGCCTTTACAAATCGCACTTTTGGCCGGAAACAAAAGTATTTTGTCACATATAACATTTTGAGCGACCGGAAGGTAATCGTTTTTCCAAGTGAGCATTAGGTATAGTACGCCACTGCTAGACTGGCGTTCTCCTGTGAGTTATGCTAACTGGCTTGGATAAACGACGAAAAAAAACGCCTAGAGCTTGAGTTGATATTTTAAACTGTCGACTCTATGACGCTACAGCGCAAGAAGGCTCCTGAAGGCTTGGTGAGTGCTTGCTCCAATGTAGCGAAGTAGAAATGAATGACTCCTGGTATAATTGTTATCATAGACTTACATGGTGCAATGTTACAAAGGCAATTTATCGATACCGCATTTTCAGCATCGTCACTAATCATTAAACGGTCGCCGTGGCCAGTGACATGACGTCTGATCCCGGTAATGCATCGTGTAATTGGCGGTTGAGTAATGTAAAAATTGCTAAAAATAGCGATACTAAAATGTGGTTTCATTCCGATATCGGATCTATTTGTATAATTCCGTTCGTACGGGACGTGACGTCTGCGTGCAGACGTGCTAGCTCCGCTACAGTAGAGATGTTTGGTGGCCGCAGGTCCCAACAGACGCCGATGCCGCCTCCGAGCCCGCCCCTCCCCCCGGTCCCGGCCCCGGCCCTGCCCCTGCCCCTGCCTCTGCCAGCGGACACTCCGACCCTGCCCACGTCTCCGTCCCGTCTTGCAGGTGAGACTGTCGCTGCGCCCGGTAGTTGTAGACAAACAGCGGGCAACCCTAAACTTTCTGTACAGGATGGAATTTTTCGACGCCACTCGGAGGGAAAATACTCTAAATAATAGAGATAGCATATTTAACTCAGAGGAAACTTTAATTATTTTTAAAAAGAAACAAATATACATTCAAAGACTTGAAAACTCGCACTCGCCACACCTGGGAATCGAACCGGCTAAAATCTGAAATCTGAATATCTGCTTGATATTCTGAGTATTAGGTATGCCACCCTGCTCGAAACGCTGTCGATGGTAATGATGTTGTTAGTGAGCGACTTGCGAACAAGAAATCCGTAATGTATAGCGAGAAAAATGTAATTAATTTACAAATTAAACAATTACACAGCTCAAATTGTAATATTGTATATATTGGTTGTTATTATATATATATATATATATATTACAGACGTCTAGCGGAGAGCACACCGGACCTGGTGCTGGACCTGCCGTCTCGCCCCCCGCCCCCCGCCTCTCCCGGCGCTGACGGCCCACCAGCGACCCCTCCGCCCCTAGCGGGGATGGAGGCGGGGGCTGGGGGCGATTCTCTCGCGGCAGATACGTTCGCGCACAACCGTGATACGCTGAAGAAACGTCCCGCACACAAGTGAGTATAAAAGATCCCTCCCTCCGTACACATATAAAATCGTTAAGGCTATTTACATGCACAAATCGCAACTTTTAAAAGTAATTAATAATCATAAGCTTTGATTTTTTCAGTTTGAGTATTTTATGTTCAGTACTAAGTAGTTTTCAGGAGTTGAATTCGATTAGGTATAATCCTCTCGATAGTCTCTAAAACGTTAAAAAACATTGAATATTCATACAAAACTTAGTTTATTAACTTGTTGGGTAGTTATTGATCGCTCTGCTCTCTCCCATACATTTCTAGCTTATTTTAAACAGATTATTTCGCGCGCTATTTACCTGAACTTTCCGGAAAACCACTATTAAGTTGTTTTGCCGATGCCAGTTCAATGCACTCCTTGCCAACACCGAAAGTGATTTGATATGCGATAAGTGGAACGCTACTCTCTCTCTATTTTAATAAGACACCGTGAGAGTCTTATTGACCAGTGAGACACGTGTTAATATTCACTCTATGTATAAGTTACTATTGTATGCAATTACATTTATTTTAATGCATGTGTGATTAATTTTTGACATACATGCATGTAAATACTTCTTTGCATTTGCAAATTATGACATTATTCTATTAATGTAAAATGAATTCACTTCCTTTATCACAAATTTAGTTAGTTTATTGTGATAAATTTTCTTTATACAATAAACTAAATTTGATTTGATTTAGATTATACACTTCTTAAAATGTTGATGATGAGGAATAGGTTCACGAATGCAACTTACTAAAGTGTTGATGTGGATGTGTTGCTTGAAGGAATCAATATACCGAAGTTTTTATATTGTCAATACGTTATAATATTGGGCAAGAGCAGCCATGAAGGATACAATCAAGGCGATAAACATTTATATGAAATGAAATGTTCTGTAATTGGAAGTAAAAGACAATTTAAGATAGGTAATGTTTTAAACATATTTAGTTATATTCAAACTTAAAGCATTTTTCGAAAGCCAATTACTTACATAATTGATTCCATTATTTGCCGATCGAAAAGCTAATCCCATCAATTTTCACGGATAACTAATACCGTGTCGCCAGTAAAGGTATTTTAGAGTTTTAAATTTGTAAATTAATAATAGAAAGAAGGCGGGCCCTAAAATGCTACCCTGTAGTACACCATGTTCTCAATACTGTAAGTGTAGTAAGTAATTTATGTAATAAATAAATCCTAACCCTGGAATATGCCGCTACTTACAACATTTTTGGCAGGACGTAGAATATTTTTTATGTCGTTTGAGGAAACATGTAACTAAATCAAGTTACAAGTTGCGCACGTCTGCAATAGCAACGCGAAAAGCCCCCACGAAAGACCCTAGTCTGGTGCTACGATCAAGGAGAGCATTATAGAATTTGTCGTCGTCCGCAGACAAACTCGCTCTGAAGGCGGGGCCGCGACGTGCCCGGGCGATGGCGAGGTGGGGATTGGGAGCGGGGGCGGAGCGGGGGGCAGCCCGGTCCCGGCACGGAACACTTTGCGCGTGGCGGCCAAGTTTGCGGAGCTGACGCTGACGGGAGGCTCACTAAAGCCCGCGCTCGCCGCCAAGCCCGCGCTGCTGCGCCGCCCCACGCCCCACCCTCATCCGCCGCCCCGCGCGTCCTCCACCTCCGCCGCCCCCACTGCCGCCCCCGCCCCGGAGGGCGGCCCCGAATGAGGGCGGCATGCGACTCTTTCACACTCGACACGGTGCTCTCTACTCCACGGGTGCTCAGTCTGCGGATCGCATCCTCACACTTTGCGTTCTCGGAAATTGTGACTGTGAAAATGAATCTCACCAAAAAATACCGGCATGTCAGTCGTTGAAACAGATTTGACCCCCGTCGATCCAACCGTTTGGTCTCCGACAGCGATGTATTCGATGGGAGGCCTGTTTTGCTCAGTTTCAGCGGATATTGTCTATCTCGTAAAAAAATGGGCCTCTTATATATCTGTAGCCTCTAAGGATAAGGATTAAGGAGCTTAATGAGTAAATATTATTTTTGGAAATAGGTTACACCACGTAATAATTCGTAACTGTAACATCTTTTAAAATACTGCCGTCGGGGGTACTTCGAGGTTCTCTCCTAGGACTGGTGTTCGTTTCCATGCTCGTAAATGATTTGTGTAAATCTTAAAATTGTATAAAGTGTTTCAAAATCATGACGACATTTAATATGTGTTAAAATACAATATATCGGTACTTTCTGCAACGGAAGTCTGAGTTTTCTACATAAAAAGCAATTTACATTTCATACCGAAGTCGTCTTTACGATCGCGTAGCACTCTAAACTGATCATCATAAATTAAATTAAACAAAATCTTTTCAATGTTAACCACTTTTATAAATAATAATTTCCTCCGTACACTCCGTGAATTTCCAGAATGAACAAAAAAGTGTCGTATGTTGGTCCGTAGTCCGAATAGGCTCTTAGCTTTAAACCGATATACGCGTATACCGAAAATACGCGTTGTATTTTCGGATTTGTACAATATTTTACATGTTTAGTGATTGTATTGTAATGTGATGCAGGTCGCGGGGCGAGGGGTGGCACTGACTGCCTTATTTTGTTGGTATTCTTTTTTAAAGGAGACGCTTCAATGCTTTGCAAGTGCATATGCGAGAATGGAGTCAAATTATTATTGTCATTTAACGTACAGGCAATTCCTTGATAAATGAGGTAGCGGAGCTCTCTCGAATGTCTATTTGTTCTAAGAGAACAAGATGTACGAGACGCGACTCAATGCTACCCGCGACCCGCGACTTGCGACCTGCGACCCGCGACCGACGCAGAGGCGCGACTTCACGAGGCGTGTGTTGCGAGCGATATGACGCGCATATTTACTGTTTTATATTGCATTTGTATTAAACATATTGTAGTGTATATGATATTGTGGACGTCGCGTCGCGTCGTTTATATATTTTTGTTACCGATTTATGGTTGCAGCTCCTCGCGCGGTGCAACTCACTGTTGGATATAAAAGCTTCGCGGTGAGTGGTCGCCGCACACGTCCATGTATTATTATGTACAATTTTAATAAATATATTTTTGGAGAATGTTTTAGTAATCGTCAGTGCCAAAACTGCATCGGCGGGTCGCGGCCGCGAGCGACGCTTTTTAATGTAATATTTATATAACAAGAATGTATCATGTACGTATCGATAAGTATATTATTTTTATACGTGGCGCGACTCTCTGTCCCCCAAGCCGCGAGCCGCGAGCCTCGAGCCGCGAGCCTCGAGCCTCGAGCTGGGAACTCACATAGTATTGTCATTTAAGTTATGTGTCCTTACATACGAGCACGAAACGGCTTCGACAATACAATGGAATGGGAAATATATTCAGAAAATATTTTTTCCAAATATATGAGTAAGTAATAAGATGATTCTTAGCTGACATTTGCACTGAAATGGTATTGGAGAGAGGTATCTACGATTTTAACGAGCTAAGTGTAAGTGAAGCCGGGGGGCATGCTATGTGAGTCGTAATATGCGACGAAGGGGAGACGGGGTCGCATACAGCCGCATTGTACACGCTCGTGGGTGCAGGATAAAGGTTGGTAGGAGACGTATGTGTTGTCCATCCTTGGTACTCAATAAACCAGTATTACAGAAATATAGACTTTTATTTGTGTGCTCTGAGATGCTGTCATATTAGAAGAAAAATACGAAAATCATCTAATTTTAATTTGATCAGAATGTAACGAGACTTCCTTATCAATATAAAACTACAAATAATTCGATTTATGAGATCTCAAATAACGAACTTATATATCTTAAATTCTTTGGTTAAGTTACTTAAATCACATAACTGATTCTAAGTTTACATAGGTACCTATTTAAAGAAATTCGAATATTATAGATGTTTTCAAAATAATCTGCGCGTCAAACGTGTTAGCATTTTATATTTCAATTGTGATTCTTTAAGAAATCATTGAGCATAAAACTACATTGATTGTTGTTTATAGTGGATGTTTCCTCGGTATGTATGTACGTTTTGTTTACTGAGTAACTCTTGAGATTTTTTATTGGAAGACTTACAAATAATTGTTTAAAATGTAACAAAAATGTAACTTAAAATGGCGTCTGGCTGGCGCCTTCTAGTCTTTATTTATTTTATACTATATAGATCTATATCGCTATCTATCTATATAGATACTATATAGATAGATAGATAGCGTTTGACCACTATCTCACTTTGATGGTCAGTGACAATGTGGTCGAAGATGTTATCACGCTAGACCTAGAATGCTTACTGGCTCTCAAGGACTGCAGTGAACACACTATGTGTTTGGTGACAGTTTTACAAACTTGAGGGTCGAAGCTAGCCAGGCAGGTACTCGAAAGTACTCTACCACCATGCTGGAAATTTGATAATTATTAATTAATAAATTATTATTAATTTACCTTCACCGGAAGCTCAAGCCGTTGTTGGGGATGGAACCGGTTTCAGTTTGCCTACGCTACCCCCGCTGAGCTATCATCGCTTCAGTCTGTCGACAAGACCAGATCCTGCCGTTCAGACAACATATAGACATAAAAATCTCCATAGCCTCCATACCCTTGACGTGATGGCTGAACGACGCTCGTTACAAATGCAATAATACGATGACGCCGCGTCATGTAGGCAACTCAATACATGAATATGGAAGTGCTTGCGACACGACATCCGCGCCTTTAAAACAACTTGTACTAAAGATACGATATAACTAAGAAAGCTGCAAGGCCTTTGTGGACTATAAAAAGGTCTTTGATTCCATCGAGACGGTGGCTATGCTAGACGGTCTTTCCAGCGGTGCCGTATTGACTCATTTATTGCAGAGTAAGCGAAGAATCAATGGTTTTAATAGAAAACGTGCTAGGGACAAAGCTGCTGAACTCAAAAAGAGTCAAATCACTGATGAGCTCGCTGAAACTACCTGAAATATTTTTAAAAATATACGTTTATTGCATCTTCATCACGTAGACGTATTTAGCCTCATCATTAATTTAATATTATCTGTTATCCACGGACGGTAATTTCTATATTGTTATCTCGGCTTAGAGCATACAAGTAAAAAGGCAAGGTAATAGTGTGAATAAAAGTCCTAACCATTTAATCTACGTGTTTGCGCCATAAAACGATATGTGTGATGATTTAAACAGGTACTAGCTACCCCACGTGCGACTTCGCAAGGTGGCAAACCAAACTTTCCTTTGCATTGGCAAAAGCATTTTTAACAATCATCATCATACTTTAACCTATTAACACATAACCTTAACAAATATTTTTCCTTTCGTTCTTCAGGATCTCTGTTGATAGATCAAAACCGCATGAAAATCCGGTGAATGGTATTTGGGATCACACATACAGAAAGACGCGGCGGGGGACTTTATTTTATAATATGTGTGGATATTTTGGATGTCTTGGATGTAAGGATGATATAATTAAAAACTCGCATATAATAGATTTTGTATTTATTTTACTTATATCTAATATTCTGTACACAATATGATGTGGGTAAGCAAATGTACATAAACGAAACATCATGCAGCTTATAAAGTATCTACAACATTATCAAAGAAATGTAAACAACAATAAAAAGAAAACAAAAACTTACACGAACAAGGGGCCACATTTTACAAGGTGCTCTATGGAATATGTGCACGTATATGTCTTAGATTGATTGACAACCATTACCGATACTCGATGATCTAACATCGCGGTAGAAAGTAGTATCACAAGGCACCGAAAGACAGACGGGCTATCTCTACGCCACGCTGTTATTTGCAACTAAATAATAACAATAAAAGTCCAATTAACAAGGGCCGGCGCTGCCTCTTCGCAGCCGACGGTGTAGACGGCGCGCCGCGCCGCGCACCGGCTCCGCGCCCGCGGCTCGAGATTCAATGCGCGCCGCCGCCGGCACAGTCATCTTAGGGTCGGAACAAACACATAAGGGTGCCGGGTGGTCGCATGCATCAAGTCGGGTGCGGCGATCTCTATGTGGGTGCGCTACGGTCGAAGAGCACGGAGAGAGGAGCGGGCGTGGCGCTAGTAGCGCAAACAGTGGTCGTGGTGCATGGCGGGCGCGGCGCTGGGGTGTGGATGCGCGGGCGCTGGAGCAAGAGCCGCGGAGGGTGTGGGCGCGGGTGCGGGTGCGGGGGCGGGTGGCGCGGCGTTTTCCTTGTCACGCGCGTAGGGCGGCGCGGCGAACTCCGCGCCGAGCGGCGCCTCGTACTCGTCCCCGGAGCCGTCCGACGCCTCCAGGTACCCGAACAGACGCGCTGCTCCACCCGCACGTCGTCGCGCGCCGCCCCCGCTTCCTTCCGCCGTACCCGCGTACCCGCCCGTGTGCGGAGCAGCGCCAGAAGGCGGCGGGGCTGGTGCAGCCCCCCCGCCCGCGCTCCCTCCGCGCACTCCTCCCGCCGTCGGAACCTTGAGGTTGCGGCTCTCGATGTGGCTGCAAGCAGAGACAACGCCGGCCGTCAGCCGGACCGGACGGCTGGCGGCACACAGGTCCGCAGGTTGTCCTACCGTGGCTACGGTACGATCGTGATATCGAGCGACGTTCGTGCCGTACGTACCGACTGGTGCGATCCGTTCGGTTGAGAAACAATTTTGAGTTTTCGTGGATCTTTATTATTTTTATTTTGTGATTCAATCTTTAATCCGAGTATAATCTACAATATGTACAGTTTTTTACCAGTGTAAAAAACTGTATTAAAGAACACGATAGTTTAATATGAAACCAATCAAATCTTATAATAAAAAGAAAATATTGTAAAACTACACAGTAAAGCTTAACTGGCCGTGATGGTACCGGCCTAGAATAGTACTCCCCCAAGTCTTCCCGCGGGTGCCGTAAGAGTCGGCTAAGGGATCACGTACCAGAAGGTGGGCAGCAGCGCCTTTTGAGGATCGGACATCATACTGCGCTCGCCAACCCGCCTGCCAAGCGTGGCGAGTATTGGCAAATCCCCCCCTATATGGGGGAGGCATATGTCCAGCAGTGGACGTTCTATGGCTGAGATGATGATGATGATGAAAGCTTCACTAAATTAGTGTTGTAATATTCTGAAACTATGGTCACCGAGCAGGCGATAGCGGACAAACAAAGACGGATTAACAATAATTGTTCCGTCAGTGTCATATCGAACAGAAAGAAATTAGAAGAAAACGTCAGCTTCAGGACAACCATTCTTGAACAATTGCGGTAGCGATAGCGGTTATCGGTTAGTGGCACTCACTGGGCGTCGCGCAAATGGTGCGCCAGATGCAGCGGGTCGTCGGCGAGGAAGGGGCACTTAGAGCACGCCTTCTTGTTGTGCACCTTGTGCACGTGCGTTGCGAGCCGCTCGGCGCGCGCCGCCTTGTACTCGCAGAGCGCACACGCGAACGGCTTTAGGTGCGTGTTCAGATGCCGCTTCAGGCACCAGTTGTCCGCGCCCGACCACGCGCAGTAGCAGCACGCATACCGCCGCTCGCCCTGCCCACACACACACCACGTACACTCGAAACACTCGTTACTATAGTTGTGGCATCGAGTGCGCGCGACACGAAGATACGCGGTGCGACGACACAAATACACAACACGGTCATTACGCAATATTTTCAATTACGATTTCGACGGGAAGCACCCGTGAAATGGTACGTATTGTATAGCTACCTTCACCGAAAAGGGCTCTATTTTTATTTGTTAACGTAAAAGCTTTTCATTTTAAAGACGGCGAGAGCTCTCCTCTGAATGAGTTATACCTAGCTAAGTAGGTATGTCGTGATACGAATTTGAGCAACTAGACCGTTCGACAACCGTAATGTTTGAAGTAAATGTTACCTATCTGATGTATTATGATTCCTGCATATATAAAATAACCTGTTTCCTTCAGCATTTCAAAATTGTGTTGTTTTCAAGCTATTGCATAGCTTCTATCGCGGGCCTTGAGTGTGGAGACCGAATCCAGAAATTCCGTAACGAAAATAACCTAACACCCCCACTCCGACCGGCACAGCGGTGATACTTTTTAGTTTTGCCATCTATCGATGAATAGCAGAACTTTTAATGACTTTTTTGAAATATCACGCTTGTCTGTTTAGTTCAGCAACTCGCCTCTAGGTGGCATTGGTTGTATCGGCGTTACTGCATAAGTTATTAATATATTAATTGTATAAGTGGATAAAAATGCTATGCAATAGCTTTATCGCGGCAGTCTCCCGAGTGCCACACGTCTTTATTAATTTTTTTAAACATTTTCGTAAATCAAAGAGTAGGTAGCATTAATTGTGGAAGGTAACGAAATTGAAGAACTTAGGAATATCCGGGTCCGCCTACAAAATATTTCAATCGTATCTTTCAAATCGTCATCAAATAGTTAAAATACACGATACTCAAAGTGATCCTCAATTAATAACATACGGCGTTCCTCAGGGCTCTATACTTGGTCCGCTATTATTTTTAATTTATATTAATGACATACATAACATAGGTTTACTAGGAGACATAACATTATATGCTGACGACACTAGTCTATTTTATTCTGACCGTTCCATCAATATCATTGTTAAAAAGGCCCAACATGATCTTGATCTACTGTATGACTGGTTGCAATCAAACTTACTCACCATAAATACATCCAAAACCAACTATATAGTATTCACAGCGAAAAATAAAAAAATTGGTTCATACAACCCTTTAACTATTAATGGCCAAACAATTAACAAAATAAATAAAGAAAAATATCTTGGTTTAACCCTTGACAATCAGCTAATCTGGAAACCACATATTGAAAATGTACGAAATAAACTAATATCCCTTACAGGAGCAATCCGTGGAATGGCCAAATGTCTTCCAAATAAGGTGCGTTACATAATTTATAACTCTATGGTAAAGTCACAGATAGATTACCTGATTGAAATCTGGGGAACAGCGGCTAAGACAAACTTACAAAAATTACAAACAAGTCAAAACAAAATTATTAAAACTTTATTCAGGTACAACTACTTAACGCCCACTAGTAAAGTCTATAAAGAAACAAAGTTAATGAATTTAGCACAAACATATAAGTACAATTCATGTATCCTTATACGAAAAATCCTAACGAGGGATATTCATACGCAAATAACATTCACTAAAAAATTAAACGTACAAAAAATTAAAACAAGACAAGCCAATAATATTTGTTTAATGAGAGCTAGAACACAATATGGGATAAAAAATATAATGAATGAAGGGGCACTAATGTACAACAGATTACCTAAAGATATTAAAGAAACACAATCATTAAATATGTTCAAAAAATTGTTAAAGCAACATGTTTTGAAAGATTTTTCATAATTAAGATATTGTTGAATGTAAAATATCTACAAAACTTCATAATGCCATTAAAATCGCTGCCGCCTGTAACCGTGAGCACAGCCTTAGTACATTAGACCATTTATTGTTCTAAGAATTCATGCCACTGGACTTTGCGCGGTGCGGCGCGCCTAGCTAACTTTTTATTTAGCGGATGTTTTACTATTGTTGTTCGAAAGTGTAATTTTTAATTAATTAGTATAAATGCGTTTGTAAACTATGAGCTACGGCACAATAAGTGTTTATTTTTAAGTTATTATATATCTCAGTAAGTGAATGTAATTCTTTTGAGATAATAAATATTCTGAAACCGTAAGGTAAATATTGAGAAACAATTAAAACTTATGGATTTTTTTAAAATTTTTTTCATTTAATTATTTAATGGAAGACAAACAGCTTAATGAATAAGTCTATAGGACAAAATTAATGTAGTACGAACAAGCTAATACAGTTTCCACATATAAAACTGTTCTCCAGTTATAAGTAAGAATAGTTAAATATAGGTAAACTTCCTACTACTCTACTACTACTAACTAAAAGAATCAGAAGATAAAGCGTGACCAATCGAACATAAATTACCGGTAAAGACAACAAAGTTTTGGGGGGGGCTCTGCACAAGAAAGTCATTTGTTTGTAGGTACTTATATTAGTCTTCCCAAGGGTAGGTACAGCTAAAACAGGCGTGTGACGCCAGTGGAGTTCGAAGATGGATTTTGCCCAGTAATTCAGCGCTATCAACTTGTGAAGTTAGAATGTTTAAATAATACTTATATGTAGGTAAGCTAGTGGGCAAGCAACTTTACGCTGATGTTGAAGGCTCTGAAGCACACATTTTATACCAGAACATAGTCGCTCTATATGTATACCTAACAATTTTTTTTGGCCCGCCTTTTGATGAAGTTTTATGTTTTGTGTTGTGTTTGATGTTTAATTTAGTTATATATTTATGAAGTTTAAAGTTTTAACTTTGAAGCTGCACTTGCCTTACCCATTACCCATTCTAAAGAGAAGTCGTAGGGACCGTGACTGTCGTTACTTATTAGACTAGATGCGGAAACTTTAAAAAGCTTACATTAACTTACTTACAAATATCCATTAGCATTCCATATAAGCTGTAGTTGTCCTAAGAGAATAAAAATAAAATAAAATAGATCCATAAGGAAAATAGTACTTATGTTGTAATCATTCCTACCTATTGAGGAGTCGGTATGCCGATGCTATAAGATTACAATTACGTTTAGCTGAACAGCAGCTTTCGATGCTGAACGATGGATTATCGTTCCACAACACACCTGGAATTGTTAAAATATGAAAAACAAATCACAGTACATAATTATTGCGTGACTCACCTTCCGGCGGACAGCCCCCTGCGCGGAGTGCGCAGGCGCTGGAGGGGGCGCAGGCGCAGCTACCGGCACGGGTGCAGGAGCGGGGGCGGTGGCGTTCAGCGTCTTGTGGTGCTGCGGCGGCGGAGGGCCCGGCTCCACCTTGAGCGCTACACGTTCCATCTTGATAGGCGCGGGAGGCGGCGCGCGGTACTCGGGTAGCGGGGGCGGCGCGGGCGCAGGAGCGGGCGCGGGCGGGGGCTCAGCCGGGGGCTTCGTGTAGTAGTGCAGGGCAGGCGCTGGCGCCGGCTGCGGCTTGGCGGCTGCGCGTCTGATTCGGTTCAAGTCGTACGGCTGGTCGCGATGCATGCGCAGGAAGTGCTTCTTGACATGGTCCGCGCGGTTGAACTGCTTTTGGCAGAGGTAGCAATGAAATGGCTTCTCGTCGCGGTGGATGTTTTCGTGGCGGGTGAACAGGTCGCGGCGATCGGTCGAGTACGGGCACGCCCCGCACGCGTACCGCTTGCCCGCGTCTCCTTGCGCGCCCGCCTCCGCTGCCGCCTCGCCGTCCGCTCCGCCACCCGCACCGCTAGATGGCGCCACGCGCCGCTCGTTGCGCATTGACTCCACCTGTTGAGGCACATATTAACACCGGTTTGCGAATATCCCATACGATATCGTTGCCAGACGCCGATACGATATCGTTGTATATTACAAGATTCTCTTACCTAGCTTTTTAATTTATTTATTTGATTCACAACGTTGAATATAGACATATTATCTTATGCTAAAAAGGAATACTTCATAAACAGATTTTGTGTAATCTACTTACCTACCACTTGTGAACAAATAAAAAACGAAGGGACGGACGGTGAATAATAGCTATGCTTTGTAAATGGTGGTTTTTTTACCCTAAAGTTTTGATTTAAATGTTACAATAGAACTTATATGAAAATTAAAATTAAATTAATTTAAAAAAATCTTAAATAAGGCTAATAACAATAAACAATTCTAAAAAATCTATAGCTTTATTGTTGTGTATCTAATGTTTAAACCGAAGAAAATACCATAATACACTATTATCTGATTTCATTATAATATAAAAACCATAGATAATATCTGAGATAAAAACGTTATGTGCGACATTACCTAGTGCTACAATGTGGTAACCTGAAACACTTTTTATTTATTAACCCGCTGCTCCACGCTCGAGGAACTTCTAAAAAGACGTGCTCCATAACTTAGGTGGCAAAGATAGAGATTTGCAACGATTCTTATGAAGAGATGATATTTGATGCATCATCTAAGTAGTCTGTGCGATGCATTGTGGGTTAAAAATTACAACACAAGTCAATTTCAATACCTACCCGAGTGCTGCAAAATCGATAGATTTTCGATGGAATTTAATTTAATGGGCGAAAAGTTAAAACACTGTATCAACGTGTAGTGCACAATTAGTAGGTAATAAATAACAGTCATGTCGGTGTGGTTTTGGTACTGGATTGCAAAATTTTTAGTTTTATATCAACTTTTCAATGTAGGTATATAGCTAAAAAGCAAGTTTTATTACAAAACCTAAATAATTGACTGAGTAACCTCTTTTTTTTAAGTCGGTTAACAAACAAGTACCTATTTACTTGAGAGAAATGTGTTACATTTCATCTCTGAACTTGATCTACTTAATATAAATCTATGACATTTAGATTAGTGTTTCGTGAACAGGATGAATGTGACGGGCCCGTCGAAGAATCGTGTACGATCACCAGCGCTACTCACGCTGGTCCTTCATGTTCCTTGTCATATTTCCAATCCAATCACACAACATTGCCATCTTTTATAACCCATCTAATTGTATTAAAACAACTCATCCTGTCTGTCTCTGTTGTTATTTGTAACTAAACGTGTACCAGAGGTTAGTAAGTAGTTCCAGCCCGTCATGACTTATCATTCTAATCTGCCTATTTACCCATGAGTTTTATACCGTATCACAAAAATACCTCATTTCAATTACAATCTCGCTTTGCGCATTCATGCCATCGAAAGCTTCATATTTTTGAAGTGAGAACTTCTTTAGCGGCGTTGTGCACTTTTGTATGGAGAAAAATGTTAAACTCGCGTCAGGACACCTCGCGTCTGGACACGTGATACTGATCGCGAAATTCTTGAGACGAGTGAAATTTAAACTTAAATGTGTTACGAATAAGGAAAATGTTAAAGACCGTGCTCACCTCGCTCGCCTGTTTAACATATAAAGACGAGGAGAGGGAGGAGAGGGCGATACATCATACAATAGAATAAATTTATATAGATCTAGGGTTTTACTTCTATCCGTCTTGGTGATTGTCAGTTACGATGTGGTCGAAGGTTGTAAACTTGGGTAGGGTTAGCTAGCTAAGGTTAACTAGGGTTGAGCTAGCCAATATATCGGAAATCATACTGCGCTCGCCAACCCGCCTGCCAAGCGTGGCGAGTATTGGCAAATCCCCCCTATATGGGGGAGGCATACGTCCAACAGTGGACGCACATAGCTGAGAAAAGAAAAAGAGCTAGCCAAACCGAAACTGGAAAGTACTCTACCACCATGCTGTGGATTTGATAACGGTGTTGCTTTCACCGGAAGTTCAAGACGTCGCGGCGCGTTGGTTGGGATCGCATTAGGGTCAGTCATGTTGCTGACGCTCCTGGCTATTATCGCTTTCATACTATCTGTTTTGAATTAGGTAGGTACTTGTAAATGAAAAAAAAGTAAAAAAAATGTGAAATGCAATAACGGTCGATAGGGGGCACCATCTCACCTCTAGCTGTGGGCTTGAGAAAATGGCCGAACCGGACTAAAGGTACAAGGCTTACCACTTGGTATTGCATGTAGGCTACCGACGAGCCGCGACTTCCGTAACAGACATTGTAAAAGGGTGCGGAAAACGACGAGACGCACCTTACTTTTAAGGCGCTGCAGATACCGCGTAAGATCGTCGAGCGCAGGGTTGTCGCGCAGCAGGTGGTCAGCCGCCGCGGGGTCGGAGTGGTGGTCGCGCGCCAAATGCGTACGCACCGAGCGCGCCCAGCCCGACGCAAACCCGCACCCGCCCACCGGACACTGGAACGCGCGCGCCTGCAAAAACAAATGGTGCCAATCCTCTTATTTATTAAGACAATCCATTCATAAACAATGCAATAGTCGTTCAAATGTTCTCATAGATAAACTTGATATTCCGCTAAAATAACAATTGCATTCGATTGCATTGTAGACGGTAGAAGACATTGCAATAGACATTGCAACTGCGGTAGAAATTAGATCTGTGTAGCCATTACAATTATACTTACTCCAAGTAGAATAGCAAAACTAGAAAAAACGACGATTCATTGACAATCTAAGAGCAATGTGTTAGTAGAATTGATACCCAGAGCTGCAGCTGCAGCAACGGTGTCTAACGTCCGGTCGAATGCCGTCACGTCGGTAAGCTTCCGGCCGGCAGATACCTACGTATACTTTGTTGTATTACGTGCGTGTATTTTGCGCGATAAACTAAAATAATATAACCTAAAGTTAACTAACGAAAATAGACACGCCTCTCTTTACCTGCGAGTGCGTTCCGAGCCAATGCTCCGCGACGCGCGCCAGGAAGCCGACGCACTCGCAGTCGGTACATTTGAAGAGGCGCTGCGCGGGGTTGTAGGCGGCAACGCGCGAGTGCGCCCACGCCAGCGGCTCCTCGGCGGCCGTCCAGCGGTCTTCGGCTGTGGGGTCGGTGCGCGGGGTGAAGTTGGCCTGCAGGATACCGGGCGGCGGGAAGCCGTTCTGCATGAGCGCGGCGAGCCCCCACGCCGTGATGTGCTCCTCAGGCCGCAGCTCGTCGTCCAGGTCCCGCTCAGCCGCGGGGAACTCCACGCCCACCACGCCTCCCACGCCGCCCGCCGCCGCCTCTTCACCGTACAGCTTCTTAGTGATCTCCTTGAACATATCCTCGCAGTCCAGCGTGAGCGAGGCGACGCTGCCTGCGCCCGCGCCGCCCTCCATCGCGATGCTCGCCGCTGACCCTCTCCGTACTCTTCCTGTGGGTTGCGTTCCTCGACGCCTTTGTTACGTTCTCGCAGTGGGACTCGCGGAATCTGTTAGGCCGTAATAGGAGTGGGTCAGGTGGGCGCGTAGGGTTCACCGGGAGCGCAGCCCTCCCCCTGCAGCTGCACCTCCAGCCCTGCGCCCCCTCCCGCTCCGCCCCCGGCCCTCGCTCGCGGCGCCAGGCGGAGGCGGTGGCGGCGCCCTTCCTAATTAAATCATTGCGCTCCGCCGCACGCCACGCCGGCCGTGCCGCTCTACTCTCTCCGCGGAAGATCTCGCACTATGTACTGACGCGAGTATGGCAGGTCGAGTATCCGCGGACGGTAAAGATCCTAGCGTATTAGGCTTTTCTAAGATAAGTTTGATGAACGAAAAGTTCGCATACAAGTATTAAACAATTAGCAACATGCGTCCTTATCGATCGCATACAATGATAACGTGAACGAAATCGTGATATCTACCCTAAAACTCGAGGAGAGGGTTCAAGGAATTGATGTGAAACATAAGTAAAGAGGTGACAAGGCGGGTGGCGGCGAGGCCTGTGCGTGCAACGCGGTCGATAGCGGCAACGCGGCGGCGGCGTGGCGCGGGGCGGCAGTGCGACGGCGGCGGAGGGCCGGAGGCTCACCGCGCGGGGGACACCACAGCTCGGAGCGGCGCGCCGGCCGCGACTGACGCCACCCGCCGCCTGCCCCCCCCGGCCCTAAGCCGCCCGCCCCGCCCTGCACCCGCGCCCTACCCCACATCTCATTGACCGCCCGCCCGCCTGCCGCGCCGTATTGACCGTACTTGCAGTCACTTCGACGGAATAAAGCAGTGTACAGGAACAACGCAGTAGTTATAAGTATGTGTTTGAATAAGTTTGTTGTACCTAATTTAAGATTAATTTTGTGACCAAATAATATCCAATGACTTTTTTGTTTTATATGTACTTATTAATAATAACATTTGGTTTTTTATTGTAAATTTACTAAAACTGACATCATTACTATAGCATAATTATTTAATAAATAAATAAAGCAACCGTTCCACGATTCGAAAAGATGGTCAGCTTTTTAATATCTGGTGTGGTTCTTGATTTGTGTAATCAGAAGGGTAACTTCGTATTTTTATATAGAAAAAGAAGGTAGTGTATGAAATGTTTGAATTACGGTAGTAGCGAGTAATACTTTGACTGCAAAAAAAAAATTTTTTTTTTAGTTGACATTGAAAACAAACATACTCAACATATCACCGGAGGGTGCAAAGAAATAATTCAGACAGACTGTTGTTTGCAAAAGTAATGAATCAGTATTACTGATAGAGTCGTCGAGTATAGAGATCTCACACACAGGCGAGCGCAGCATACACCGTGCACAGGCAACCTTATTGGATCCACGAACCCGAGAACACGCCTGAATTTTAAATAGAACCTTTGTCTACGAGTGGGTGTCTTAATTAATCGATTTTCATTCGCATTAATCGAAACAAATGGTTAAAATAATTCCCAAATGACGAACTACAAATCGGTTCGAAACTGGTCGGAGAGTAATTTTCCAGTGTTTACCACGTGAGTCCTAGTCGGTTTGTTATATTACAAATAGTTAAAAGTTTTCCTCGAAGTAATTAGTATGCGATAGACAAAACGCTAACTCTGCAATTACTCGCATAAGAGATTCTCGGTAAAATATTATAAAATCTGACCATGGAAAAAAGTCCGAGATGGAGTCACGAACGTAGGTAGCATAAGTCTACGAAGATACAATGCGTTCGTAGCTCAGTCTACGAAGATACAATTAATTTGTAGGTCGGTCTACGAAGATACATTGCATTCGTAGCTCGGCCTACGAATGCATACTTAACCAGGCACAGCGAAACAGCAAAGCACGCTTTGTCAGGTTAGCTAGCGTAGTTTTAGGAACCTATATCCGTATCATGAAAGAGAGAGATTTCTTCTGTGATCCGTATTATAGCGGATATTACAGTAACGTACTAGAATATCATTCATCCCACTAATATTATAAATGTGAAAGTTTGGATGGATAGATGCATGGATGGATGGATGTCTGTTACTCAATCACGGCTAAACGGATTTGCATGAAATTTGGTATGTAGATACTTCAGGTCCGGGAATAACACATAGGCTACTTTTGATCATCACCATCCTCATAAATCATCAGCACGCGGGTAAAACCGCAGGGCGCAGCTAGCTTACAATATTTGACGAGGAGTAAGTCAAGAACATCTTTTAAACTGCTGTCATACCGTAAGCTATGTTTTTATAAAACTCCGTATAATTATTTTATACCTATATGCAATTTTAAGTGTTACATTTGCAAAAGTGTTCATGCATAAGAGTTTCAATTGTGGTTGATATTAGTTGCAAGATAATGTGATGTGAAATAACCATGTATGATAACCAAACTATTGAAATACTAGCTGCGTTCCACGGTCTTACCCACGTGGTGATGATGAAAAACGGTGATGATGGTGATGATGAAACGACGAGCCACCATGTTACCGCAGACCGCTAGAACGTCTTTAAGGACGTCGGTAAGATAATGTCCAAGATATTTTGTTATTAAAACTGACGTGGTTTTGACACATTATAAATGCATAAAACACGGGAGTTACTCACGTAATAAGTCAGAGGGTTCCGACTATAGTTTCAACCACATTCTCCTTGAAAAATACCACCGAATGTGGTTGAAACTATAGTCGGAACCCTCTGACTTATTACGTGAGTAACTCCCGTGTTTTATACATTTATAATGTGTCCAAGATATTTAAATTGATAGACATTATTTATTTATTTATTGGAAAACCAACAGCTTATTTACATTATATATTTAAGACTTAGATTAACTATAGAAAGCCAGTTACAGGTTTTCACGGATAGTTTGCAATATGAGTGATGGAACACGCGAAAACAATAAAACAGCAACACGGGATGTTTCCTGCGAACCGTGCAGCGATGAACATTTCCTCGTCCTGATTTTGTTGGTAACATACTATTACGTTAGCCTTCTACCATGAAGAACTCACTGCTCAGCCGTCGCCTCGCCGTGGCCGCGCTGGTACAATAAAGGTCAAGATCAATTCGCCTACTTATAGTGTTGAAGTTGTTGCTTGCTCGCCATAAGTTGGAGTTCTGCGGATAGTAACTTAGTTGAAGCTATAGGGATATATTATATACTATACGGATATACTATAGTTGAATCTGGTTAATCTAACTGGAACGTTTAATGCAATCCTATTTACCAGTTTACCAATTATATAGGGTTTGATGGCCAGAGTTGACAAATAAGCACATCACTGAAGTTTGAATTGTTTATTTTTACTGATACACAAGTTAAATTTAATATATTTAAGTAACAGGTATTGGCGCAGTGTGCGCTCGCTCGCATCATTGTCCGGACGTAGTGCTGTTGCCGGTTGCCTTATGCCGGTTTAGGCACTCTAAGGCTACCGCCACCGCCGCCGCAACTACCGCTGCCGGTTCTGCGCCCCCCACCGTCATGCAGGGGGCTGAAATTATGGAAGAGCTGAAGCGCTCACTTACATGTACTATCGGGGACATGCTGAATGCGCGTCTTGCAGGGCTGGAGGACCGCCTTCTGCCTGCCCCGAATGTCCGTCCGCCTTTGAGGGCCGACGCGAAGAAGAAGGCTGCGCAGACTGTGCCGACACCTGCACCGGCAAGGCAGAGCAAACCTGCAGCAAAGCCGGCAGCAAAGACGGTGCGTGCGCCAGCATCTGTGCAGCCGCGCGCAGCTGTGACTTCGTCGACAGGACTGCCACCGTCAGTGTCCATGACGGCTGCTTCTTCCGCTCCTGTCCCCCAGGCCGATACCTGGGCGACGGTGGTGCGGAAGGGCAAAGGTAAGGGGATAGGGAAGAAGTCCCCTGCCACGCCTGCTCCTGGGCCTGTACAAGCAGGGCGTGCCTCCGCGGCTGCGCAGCCGCAAAAGAAGAAGAAGAAGGGTTCGGCGCTGACGACACCCAAATCGGCGGTGGTCGTGCTCTCCCTGCAGCCCGAAGCGGCGGGCAGGGGAGTAACATTCAGCGCCGTCATTGAAGCGGCCCAGGAGAAGGTCGATATCCACGAGTTGGGTATCGACCAGCTCCGCTTTAGGCAGACGGCCACAGGAGCCAGGAAGCTTGAGATTCCTGGCTCCGGCAGCGCCGAGAAGGCCGACAGGCTCGCGGAAAAGCTTCGCGAGGCCCTGTCGGAGGTGGCGACCGTCTCCAGGCCACACAAGTCCGCAGACTTGGACGTCACGGGCCTGGACGACGCGGCCACCAAAGAAAAGGTGGCGGCGGCAATTGCGAAGGCAGGCGGATGCGACGTTGGCCTAGTCAAGGCCGGCGAAATCCGTCGTGGCCCCGGCGGAGTAGGGGCTTCACTCGTGTCCTGCCCTGTAGCAGCCGCAAAGGCGGTGCTACAAAAGGGCAGGCTCCTAATCGGGTGGAGCTCTGTGCGGGTAAAGGCACTTGAAGCGCGCCCGTTGCGCTGCTTCAAGTGCCTCGGGCTAGGGCACACGCGGCCTCAGTGCCCAGCGACAGCGGATAGGGGCGACCTGTGCTTCCGGTGTGGAAGCACAGGTCACAAGGCGGCCGCGTGCCCGAATAAAGTCCCGCGCTGCGCCATATGCGCGGAGACGGGGCGGCCTTCGGGCCACGTAATGGGGGGACGCAGCTGCGCCCCCCCGAAAACGAAGGGAAAGGCCAAAGCCCAGGCCTTCCCGGCGGCAGCGACCAGCCCCGCCACCTCTGCCGTAATTCGCCCAGCTCAGGCGACAGAGGAAGTTGTGATGTCTGAATAATGAATTTAGTCAGACATCACAACTTCCTTCAGACTAACTTGAACCACTGCGCCAGGGCCCAGGATCTGCTCATGCAGACCATGGCGCAGTGGCAGATAGATGTGGCGGTCGCGGCGGAGCCGTACTACGTCCCCTCCCACCCATATTGGGCTGGGGACCTGGACGACTCCGTCGCCATAGTAGCCAAGGCGGGTGGTGCCCCCCTCACAGTAGGGGAGAGGGGGGCGGGCTACGTTGTAGGGAAGTGGGGAGAGTACGCGATCGTCGGCGCGTACTTCTCCCCAAACAAGACCGCTGCGGCCCTGGAGGTATACCTGGACCTCCTCGCCGCAGTGGTCGGTCGGCAAGCGCCCCGGCAGGTCCTCCTCATGGGGGACCTTAATGCCAAGGCCCGAGACTGGGGCAACCCACGAACTGACGCTCGGGGTGAGCTAGTCAGGGAGTGGGCTGTCGCCAGCGGACTGACCCTACTCAACACGGGGTCGGTCCACACGTGCGTGCGGCATAACGGGGGGTCCGTGGTGGACCTTTCGTTCGCCACACCGTCTGCCGCAGCACGTGTCCGGGCCTGGAGGGTGGAGTCGGAGGTGGAGACACTCTCGGACCACAAGTACATACGGTTCGAGATGTCTACCTCCGACGGGATGGATGGAGGGCGTCAGCGCGTCGCACGCGCTGACCTGCCACGCTGGGCATTGAGCCGCCTCGACGCTGGGCTAGCGGAGGAGGCGGCAATCGTCCAGGCGTGGCTCGCCGGGCCCGCGCACCCGGACGTGGACGTAGCTGCTGTCCACTTCCGGGATGCGCTTACGGCCGTGGCCGACACGGCCATGCCGCGGGCCCGCTGCCGCACCGCTCGCCGCGCCGTGTACTGGTGGAGCTCTGAAATAGCAGAGCTCCGAGTGCAGTGCACGCGGACGCGGCGGCCCTACTTGCGGAGTAGGAGGCGGCGGCACGGCCGCACTGATGATCAGCTGCCACCGGAATGGTTGGCAGCTGAGCGCCAGCTCTATGACGCCTACCGCGAAGCGACGGGGGCGTTAGAGCTGGCGATAGGCCGTGCCAAAGAGGCGGCGCGGGCAGAGGTCCTGGAGGGCCTCGACAGGGACCCGTGGGGGCGTCCGTACCGAGCCGCGCGCAAAAAGCTCGGCGGCCCGACGCCCCCCGTAGCCGAGTCCCTGGAGCCGGAGGTGCTCGATCGCGTGCTGGCGGGTCTATTTCCCGACGCGGACCCCCAGCACGCGCCTCCGACGATGGCGCCAGCAGTTGTCGAGGAGCTGGCGCCAGCCTCCATCCCGCCTGTCACAGAGGCGGAGATGGAGGTAGCGGTGAGCCGTCTTCGCAAGAGGACGGCTCCCGGCCCGGACGGAATACCGGGCCGGGTCTTGGCCATTAGCTGCATCGCTTTGGGTGGAAGGCTTCGGGAGCTGTTCGACGCATGCCTCACGTCCGGACGGTTCCCGAAGCCGTGGAAGGTTGGGAGGGTGTGCCTGTTGCGGAAGGAGGGTCGAGATGCAGACTCTCCTTCCGCATACAGGCCGATTGTGCTGCTGGATGACACGGGAAAGCTGTTGGAGAGGGTGGTCGCTTCCCGTGTCATCCGGCACCTGAGGGGGACTGGGCCCGACTTGTCGGAGGCCCAGTACGGGTTCAGAGCGGGGCGTTCAACGGTGGACGCCCTGCTCTGGCTCAAGGGGTGGACGCAGGAGGCGGTCGCAGAAGGGAACAGGGCGTTGGCAGTGTCTCTCGACATTGCCAACGCCTTTAACAGCCTCCCGCATGGGACCATACAGGAGGCACTCCGCTATCACGGAGTGCCCCTGTATTTGCGGAGGCTGTTGGCCGACTACCTCCGGGACCGCGAGGTCCTGGTGGTAGGACGCGACGGAGTGAGGCACCGTCGCGTCTCCTGCGGGGTTCCACAGGGGTCCGTCTTAGGACCAATCCTGTGGAACATTGGCTACGACTGGGTGTTGCGTGGCACGCTTCCCGCCAGTGTGCTGGTGGCGTGCTACGCGGACGATACCCTGGTCGTGGCCAAGGGGAGGGACCTCAGGGAGACGGTGCGCTTGGCCACGGTGGGAACATCCCTCGTGGTCGACCGCATCCGTGCCCTGGGGTTACGCGTCGCTCTCCCCAAGACCGAGGCCCTGTTGTTCCACGGGCCTCGGGGGCGACCCCCGCCAGGAACACATGTGGTCCTGGAGGGGGTCGTTGTCCGGGTCGGGACCCAGATGAAATATCTGGGTCTCGTCCTGGACGGGAGGTGGGGTTTCGGGGCCCACTTCGCCAGTCTGGCCCCGAAAGTCGTGGGAGCCGCAGCCGCCCTGGGGCGACTACTGCCGAACGTGGGCGGCCCTAGCGCAACTTGCCGTCGGCTGTACTCCGGAGTAATCCGGAGTATGGCCCTGTACGGGGCACCTGTCTGGGCGGACGCCCTCGGTCGCGACAATAAGGCCCTGCTGCGACGTGCGCAGCGGGTCATCGCGACGAGGGCGATACGCGGTTACCGGACGGTGTCCTGGACAGCCGCATGCGTGCTGGCCGGAGACCCGCCCTGGGAGCTCCAAGCCGAAATCCTCGCCGAGATCTACAATTTTGTGGCGGCGAGGAAGTCGCGCGGGGAGCCCCCAGGGTGGGAGGAGGTGGCGCGCATGCGACGGCAGGCGCAGGCCGCCCTGTTGAGGCGGTGGTCGGAGGACCTGGCACCACCCGTCCCCGGCCAGGGGACGGTGGACGCCATCCGCCCGGTCCTCGGGAGGTGGGTAGGGCGGCGACACGGGTCGCTTTCCTTCAGATTGGTGCAGGTGCTTTCCGGACACGGGTGCTTCGGAAGGTACCTGCATCGAATCGCAAGGAGGGAAGCGACCCCGGCTTGCCACGAGTGTGGAGCGCCAGAGGATACGGCGCTTCACACGCTGGAAGCGTGCACCGCGTGGGTCCCACAGCGGTGCACGCTTTCAGCGGTAGTGGGCCAGGATCTCTCGTTGCCGAGCGTGGTACGGGCCATGCTCGAGAGCGACAGATCCTGGCAGGCGGTGGCCTCTTTCTGCGAAATCGTGATTTCGCAGAAGGAGGCCGCGGAGAGGATCAGAGAGGTCGACGCCCTCGCTGATCCTCTCCGACGTCGGCGCACGGGAGGGAGGAGAAGGCGATTTGCAGATCGCCTCCTCGCCCCACCCGTGTAGTAGGGCCATCGGTTGGGTTTATGGGCCCCAACCGACTCAATGGCTCTACGTGCCGGGGAGCGGCTGAAGGTCTGAGCTAAGCCGCTCCGTCTGCCGTTGGTCCGGTTGATGGCACCGGACCTTAAGCCGGGGCGGGATGGAAAGTACTTCCCCATCTCTCCCCGACAGGCTGCGTCTGCTCGCCGGGGTGGTTTAGTCGGTAGGGGCCCGGCTATATTCTATAGCTGGGTTGGTGTGAGACCATTAAACAGACTCCGACAGAAGCCGTCTGTGTCCCATATGACAGGCGGAAGTCCGTAAAGGGATTAACCTCGTTAAAAAAAAAAAAAAAAAAAAAGGCACTCTAAGGCTGTCGTCATACTTTACATCCGGAATGGCTCTCTGGCTCTGGATTCATATTCCGAATTCATATTGTTCAGAAAGCCCGGTATACCATACAATATCAGTATGCTCCACACACATTCTGTTGTTTTCAGATTATGAATTTCTCAGATCGATCTGTAAGAATGATACTGACGACGATTCTGAATTCCGCAAAGATTATGATTCCATAACGCGCATATATGTCTATACATTTTAATAGAGCGGCACATGCACACACATACTGGAATCAGATCCTGAATTATTTCAGTTGACAACTCATTCTTCAGCGGAAATGGCTCTTCTCATGTGTGTGTCTTTATTTCGGATTTACCGACCGACTTTAAAAAAGGAGGAGGTTCTCAATTCAACCCGTATGTTTTTTTCATCATCAAAATCTGACAAGTGGTTTTTGAGTTACACTCAAATAACTGAAAAGTGCTTGCTTGACAAATCCGTGTGGACTCGCTTGACAAATGGCGTCTGAGGTATGAGTCCGGCGGCACGGCAGGAGGCACAAAAATATTTTTCCCAGATGCGGTGCAGGCTTACCGAGCGGTTAGACAAATTGCACCCACCGGCGTATTGACTCAGATCCTAACTGGACATGGTGGCTTCTCCTCATACTTGTATAGGTGCAAGGAAGACTATCATGTCCTTGTGAACCCGGAAGGCATGAGACAGTCGAACATGTATTATTACAGTGCCCCATATATTGTAGTATTAGTATTGGAAAGGTTCGAACTTCAACAACAACTTGGACTAACATTGAAGTTAGACAATTTAAAGGATCTGATAGTAGATAAGGAAAATGGCAAACTCTTTACTAAGTATTGTATAAACATAGCAAATAAAGTGATTGCCAACAATAAAAAGTAGACAATAAGTAATGCCTGTGGTATATATTAAATGATATATTAACAGCATTAGGAAATAAGAACAAAAAAAAACGAAAAAAAAAGTTTGAAAACAATTGAAAGAAAAGATCAAAAAGAAAAGAGAAAAATAACTGTATTCCTTACTCCCTAACCCACGTATTTTTTTTTTTTTACTATTTCTTGTTCTATTCTGTGGTGTTAAGGGGGGACGTGTGGTGTATATGTATAATGATGTTTAAGTACCCTCTAAATAGTTACATATAATAATGATGTTTGAGGGTACTCAAACATCATTATACATATACACCACAAATTCGAAGACTCCCTTGAGTTTCTCGACCAGTAACACAGCAAATTGAGTTAATCAAGGTGTGGCCGCTGCAAAACGACTCTGACCCCATGTCAGAGGAATAACCAGTATGCATAAAAAAAAAAAGGTTCTCGAATGGAGACCACGGATTGGCAAGCCCAGCATAGGACGGCCACCGACCAGGTTGCCAGACGACCTGACTAAGATCGCAGGCAAGGGCTGGATGCGGGCCGCTTCCAACCGAGGCGTATGTGGACGTCTTATGGCTGAGATGATGATGATGATGATGATTATGTGTGTTCATGTCTCCCGCGACACAGGGAATCCTAGTAGGGGAGTCTGCTTGTGATAAAAAAATATGTCCGGTAAGTAAGCGTTGTACCTACGAATTAAATGTATTACTCGCTCGCACAATGATGAATGTTGTGTGATTATTTTGCTATAGAAATAATAGAAGAGTTCTTTCTTCTATTATTTCTATAGCAAAATTAAATCCAACCAATCTAACCAATTAAATCTTTGAATGCAATTTTAACTGCCTCGCCGTAGTCGAATTTATTTCCACGCAAGAAATTGTGCGAATTACGGAAAAGTTGTAATCTGTTGGAGTAGGGTCCGAGTAGTACGGTGGGAGTCGGAGACAAGCAACCGTCTGTTGTGCAGTGTGTGGTGTAGCGTTTTCCTGAAGCAGCAGTGGGCTAGAACGATAGACCAGCTTGGCTTGTTTAGCAGCTAGGTATTCCCTCATGGTTTGCATTTGTTCACAACACACATCTGCCGAACGATTCGGCAATATAAAGCAGTAATCGACACGCGTTTGCCGTTTTTCTTCACCCAGTTTATACGGTAACAATTTTCAAGCTTTTATACTATTCCAATGTATTGCAAAAAATAGTTTCATTACTCACATCTAAAGCCTGCAGCTATCTCTGACATGGATTGCGATGGATCCGCTTCCACGATACACTTTCATTCTTCATTATTAACTTGAGTCTGCGGCGGTCTACGACGCTTCTTATGTAGGTCAACATTTCCAGAAAGAAAACGTTGGATCGTGTTTTCTTTTATAGCAACCGCCATACACATAGGTAATTAATTTTATGTGAGTGTTTCTGGTGCAAGACAGCGCATCAGAAACGGCGGTACTGAAACTAGGAAATAACGCGATATTTTAAAGAAAATTCAAATAGCACGAGATTTAGTTTATTTATTTGCCGTTAGTATTCTAATAAACAGAATACTAACCTCTGTAGAGATATCCTTAAAAAATAACTTATAAAATGGAAAGCAAAGTTTAAAAACTTTAAACTTTGCTTTCCATTTTATAAGTAAATTTTTAAGGTAGGTATTAGGTTATCCTTATTCGAAATGAATCAATAAATTCGAAACATGGGCTTAAGCGTAAATAAATTGTAATTTATTCATTACCATGTATTTACGATCAAAGTGACCAGTTCGACATAACGCCAAAGGTATGTTTGTAGATGTGCTTAATAAATAAGAACCTTTATTTTCATGTGACGAATTAAATTATTTAAATGCAATATATGCAACGTAATTAGTGCTGGGCGAGTGGAGAGGCTCCACTCGGCCTAGCCGAAGCACGCCCGGGCGGAAAAGTGGCTGCCACGGCATGAGCCCCGTAGCGCGCACTCGTAGCGCTCCAGGGCCCGCTACGCTGCTCTCGTAGCCACCACGACGGGTTGCATCTACGTAACACGCATATTATCTCATACGGTTCTTTAGTGATTGTAAACGCTTCATTAAAAAACCTTTGCCTGCTCCAATTAGAAAGAAAGAAAGAAAGAAATACATTTATTCGTGACAATTACTATAATTATATTATATTAATCACTGTGAAAATCATCCGACAAACATAATTTGAAATGCCACTTTACACTTTACTTTACTCATTTGATGTCTTGGGCAACGAAATTTTGCGGTAAGATGTAGGTAAATAAATAACGATCGTCTTCTCGTCATTTCGTGCATCCGCTATTGCGCGTTTACATAATGTAAAATCAATACGCGGAACTCACAAGTCCGCGGTGACGGTGACGATGACTGCGCGGCGGCGGCGGGGAGGCAGCGGCGGGGCGGTGCGCGGCGAAGCGACGCTAAGCGGGTTTCATTCATAGAGTACGGAGCGACAGCCTCGCGGCGCTTCTCGCGGCGAGTACGCAGGCGCGCGACTCGGGCGGCGGCGCGGGGCGGGCGGCGGCGGTCGATGGCGTCAGTCGCGCCTCGACCGCGGCCCGTCCCCGTGCAGCCTCCGGCGTCGCTTCTCGAGCCGGCCGCGCGCCCGCCGCATGCCGCGCCCTCGCTAGCGCCGGCGTGGCCGGCGAGCCGCCCGCCGCCGCCGCCGCCGCCCTCGCCGCCCGCTCCGCGCCGCCGCCAGGTGAGTGATCGAGCGGCATCGATCCGCCCGCCCGCACCCCGCCGCGCATGCTCCCGCCGCCACCGCCCGCGCCCTGACGTGACCCACAACTCCACTGTACGTCCGCGAGCTTTGGGATTATGCGTTCGAAATCTTGAAGTGTGCGTGGCTTCGTCGGCCGTCAGGTGCCGGAGTGTCATCCGGAGTGCTCCACGGGAAGCCAAGCGGCTGCGTGATAGAGTGCCCCGCGTCGCCAGAGGAGGCCCGGCCGCCGCCCGGGCGCCGCGCCGCGGCCGCTTCGCCGGGCTGCGCCAACGGCGAGCGGCCGGATCTGGCGCCTCCGCTCGCGGCTCGATGTCGAGCCCTTCCAGCGACCCGCACGATGATATCGTAAGGTTCCTCGCGGCTGCGGTACGGTGCGGTGTGGTGATGCGGGCGGGCGCGGTGCCACCGAGCGCGCTTGTTTACAGTGGCTGCGGCGGCGCACCGACACCGATATAGCTCGCAGTAAACACTCCGCGCCGCCGCCGCCCGCGCCTGCGCCTGCGCCGGCGCTCATTGAGTGCGCGCTATAAATACGAGCCGCGGCCGCACGCCTCGACCCTCACCTACTACCCTCTAAACTTGTTTATTTCCGCATGACCATCGCGATTTCACCATTACCGCGATCGCGACGGCGCGTATACTCTTCCAAAAGCGGGAGTATGTAGATAAAGTAGAGGATGAGTCAACGCGGCTTATACACAATACTCGTTGTTTCCGCCGCGTTTCACTGGTGTGTTGACGCGAGTCACGGGGTGCGGGGCGGGTCGGGGCGGGCAGCAGCGGCAGTGAGCGTGGTGTGTGTTGCAGATGTGCAGTCTGGCAGCGCTGGCGCGTGGCTGCCGGCCTGCCGCCGCCGCTGCCGGCGCGAAGCCCTCTTGCTGTCTCTGCTGGTGTTGTTGCTGCTCATGCTCCTGGTAAGTTTCTATACTAACACACACTTCGAACAAAAAAACTCAGTTGTTCTCAATGCTACTGTAGCCTTCCATCGGAAATTGAGTAAAACATGATATATTTCACCACACTAGCTGCCGATTGCTAGTTTTACTCATCGATATCTGACAGGAAAATTCTATTTGATTCACAAGTGAGTTACAAGTTTTTAATATTCGAGAACGCCTATCATGAAGCTAATATCAACCCACCAACAAATCAGAGAGCACTTGAAATAAGCGTGTGATAACATCCTGTGACAGGCTTGACGCTAACTGTAATATAAACAATAATATCATCATCATCATCTCAGCCATAGGACGTCCATTGCTGGACATATCCACTTCCCCATTGATTTTCACAAGGAACAGGTGGAAGCGGCCCGCACACAGCCATTATCTGCGATCCTAGTCAGGTCGTCTGTCCACCTAGTCGGTGGCCGTCCTTCGCTGCGCTTGCCAGTCCGTGGTCTCCATTCGAGATTATTTCGACCACAACGTCCATCTTCTCGCTGCCACTTCAAATCGGTAATCTGCTGGGCTATGTCCGTGACTTTTGTTCTTTCACGGATCTCCTCTTTTCTGATTAGATTACGTAGAGAAACCCCGAGCATAGCCCTCTCCATGGCTTGTTGTGTGGGCTTGCTCACGAGGCCCACTGTCAGAGACCACGTTTTTGGTCCGTTAGTCATCACTGATCGAAGACCTCCGTTTTCAAGCATTGCGGTATATAACCAGATTATTAACACATAGAAACTAACAGATGGAATGTCAAACGATTTAGGGGTTCCGCAAGGGTCATCTCTGTCAAATTTGACATTCTCTCTTCTGATTCATGACCTGCCGAGGCCAACACAGAAATGAGAGGTGTTTATGTACGCAGATGATGTCGCAGCAATTGTAAGTGCTCAGAATTTAGACCTTCTGGAACAGCGATTAAACAACTGACCGCAGACCTCTTGCGGCAAGATGGTCTTAAATTTTCGGGTCGTAAAGTGCGGTAGGTGGTGGTACTCCTGGAGGGCGAGGCAATTCAGCTAGCTGCATGAGCCTCCTTCCTTGGGTTTTCTTTTAGACCCCACATTTTACATGGGAATTCCACATAAAATTGTATCGAGCTAGTTTCAAGTTAAGTATAGTCGCGAACATATTTTTGTATCTTTTAATTTAATTCATCTCGAAGCGATGATCGCTCAGTGGGGGGAGCGTCGCCTGTCAAACTGACGGACGCTGGTTTGATCCCCAACAACAGCTTGAGCTTCCGGTGAAGGTAACACCGTTATCAAATTCCCAGCGTGGTGGTAGGGTACTTTCGAATACCCTGGCCTGGCCTAAGCCTGGCTAGCTACCACCCTCAAGCTTGAAAAATTGTCACCAAACACATAGTGTGTTCAGGCAGCATTCCTTGAGAGCCAGTAAGCATTCTAGGTCTAGCGTGATAACATCTTTGGCCACATCGTTACTGACCATCAAGTGATGACCAGTTAGTCGTTAAACGCTAGATCTACGAGTATACAGTATTAAAATAATATTTAGGTACACGTTGACTTGTAATAGAATAATCAATAAATATAATTGACTATGACAAATATCCTTTCCGCCGCACACCTTACAAGTTCCTCGGTAGTTGAGTGCTAGTGTGGTGGAAATTGTTGTGTTTCATTCATTCGTAAAGTTCTTCAGCGTTTCGTGTTTTGAAAACTTTGCTACGCTCAGGATACTTAATTTTTACCAAACGATAACCGGACGTTTAAATTTTGGTGAACTCCACTCGTCACGACCACTGGTGGACATATGCCTCCCCATTGATTTCCACAAGGACCGGTTGGAAGTAACCCGCATCCAGCCCTTGCCTGTGGTCTTAGTCAGGTCGTCTGTCCACCTCGTCGGTAGCCGTCCTATACTGCGCTTGCCAGTCCATGGTCTCCCATTCGAGAACTTTTCAACCACAACGCCCATCAATTCTTCAAGCTATGTGCCCTGCCCACTGCTATTTCAACTTGAAAATCCGGTGGGCTATGTCAGTGACTTTCGTTATTCTACGGATCTCTTCATTTTTGATTCGATCTCGTAGGGAAACCCCAGGCATAGCCATCTCCATAGCTCGTTGTGCGACTCTGAGCCTGCTCAGAAGGCCACATACATATGTATTTAAAAGCTCCACATAAAGATTAATTCCTTAATCACTTTACTGATTCTCTATAATTATTATTGTAATAACTAATATTATCAAAAATAATTCACAATTGTTAATAAATGTCACACGGGCCCTTTTGAGTTTCGTCATTGTTTTTTACGAAATAAATTATTTGTATTTTGTACATTAGTAAGATCATAAAACCAATTGTATTAATTACAAATTCTTATTAAAATCAAATGATAACACAATGAAATGAAATCTGTGTGATATAATAAACATGAATATCCTATTTCCCTGGGTACGGCTCCATGTGGAAGGCTGACCCAATTTCGCTGATTCTTGCTTTGTTGTGTTTGTGTGTCAGGAGAGCATAATAAGAAAACAAAGTTTAGCTTCTTAAGAAAGTTTTGCGAAAAATTTGGAAAAAAAGAAAAACTTTCTATTCTATAATACATCTTCTAATGTACCTAACCTTCTTAGTGATTTGGAAAATATTTATTTTTTATTGTAGCCTATTTTTTTTTAAGGTGTTTGACATAAATGTCAGTTGTTTGACAGATGGCATGATTAACAGAATGTGTATATTATTTTTATTTATTAATTACTAGCTGCGCCCCGCGGTTTTAGCCGCGCAACTTTTGCGTTTATAATATTAGTATGATTCCAATGCTAATTCAGTATTCATAGTTAAAACAGACAAGGCAGAAATGATCTGTCGGGTCGCTATGCTACGTAGTTAATTGTTAAGAAATAAAATACCGAAACTGTCAATTCAAATAATAAATTAAAAACAAAACAATACTACGCGACCAGTGTATTTTTCCCAGTCCCATAATGGTCTAAGATCCGCCTTAAGAAATAAGCCTCTAAGCTCTTAAGCCGTATCTCGTACTATAAAGAATTAAGTACATACTCACATTCAGTATGTAGGTCGCAGTTGGTGCTTATTGCATGTGGGTGATTGTTGAGTCACCCTGAAGTCTCAGTTTGTGACGTCATCTTACCTTACCATACACGTGCAGTTTTCTTTCAATGAGCATTTTTGTCATTGGAAGAAAACTGATGAATATTTTTGTCAGATAAATTTTAATAAATATAATATGAGTACATCCGAACATATTTATCTGTTATATTTGCCTTATTGCATAACTTTCACACAAGTGATAAATACAAAATCTGCAAGATTCCTTCGCCTTCGGTATTTTTTCTTTCATTATTTATGTATAAAAAGGATGTCATTATCTTTATTTCATGAAGAGATAACTTTTACTATACTAACATTATCACGTTCATAAGTGACAGTACTTCATGTAATCATTCACGCTTTTGAACAAGGTAACTAGGCGTTTTTCAGCTTTATGTTTCAAAGTTTAAATTGCTGTTCATTGTCAAAAATAATCAACTCAGTCATAGGACGTCCACTGCCTCCCCCTTTAAGGGGGAACTGTCAATACCAGTCCGTGTGCCGCCAGCCCGCCGGCACCCGCGGGAAGAGAACAGGAAGACTATTCTAGGCCGGTACCACCACGGCATCAACTTAGCTTGGGTTATATTTGCAGTAAAAGTGCACTATTTGCGTATAGTTCGCGACTTTCTTTATACTTTATGCCATTCATTGGTACATTTTTTTATTACCATATCCTCGATAGCAAACTAACGTAGAAGGCACACATTGATCACATTTTGACAAACATTAGTTAATGAACAGAAGCCATTAGCAGTGTAGGCAAATGTCTTCCTCAACAAGTTCGTATATATAGGTAGGTATACAATAATAATGTACGTATGCATAGGTATGTATACGTACACTGTTACCTGTTTATGATTTCTTACATACGAATCGACTGTACGATCGCCCAACAGCTGTTTATAGTTCTTATACAACGACTATAGTCGAGACAAGACTTCAAAGCCTGCAGCACTGACGTAGAGTCACTAGTTTATCGGGTTTTTTACCGGATACATTTCTGGGAGTGTGCTGTGGAGTTACATAACAGACGGGCTGCAATGCGACATCCATATGTGGTAGACGTTCCAACCTGTCGCACGAAGCGTTTTGCTTCCACATTTATATTGCGTAGGCACAGCTAACGAGTGGAATTCATTATTTATTATTATTCTTAGTCTGTGTTTCCACATGGATACAATCTGGGCATCTTCAAGTCACGAGTGAACAAGTATCTTCTAGGCAGGCGTGATCCATCGTAGATCGCATTATCACTTAACATCAGGTGAGATACTGGTCTAACGCCTGCCCATAGATAATATTTTTTTTTAAATAAAATCTCGTAATCCCAATTAGCTCAAAACTTTTAAGTTTAGGAGCTTCATCAACATCATCATCTCAGCCATAGGACGTCCACTCCTGGACAAACGCCTTCCCCATTGAATTGGCCTCTACAACGACCGGTTGAAAGTGGCCCGCAGCCAGCCTCGTTTGGGAGCTGGTTTTGATGCAATATGCTAACGCAATAACCTTTATAAGCTCCTCAACTCATGGAACATTTAATCAAAAGAAGTGAAACTGCCCTTTCATCTATTTAGTTTACGAGGGGCTTAAAATAATAGAATTAAATCACTGACCTCCTAATTGCCGAAACCCCCCTTGATCACATCGCATCAGTGTTCTCTACTCTTACTCATCCACGTCCAGCTGTACTTTTCACAAATCTTATCTCAATCGTCAGCCTCACCCCTCACCCCTCAGAGCACCGGCTGGCCTCGCGTCGCCCTCGTGCTCCTTTATATCATTAAACAACTACTTACAATCAACAAAGTTGTGCTGGATGACATCGAAATTTCCACCGACAACTTTTCGTGTAATATTACAATCATACTTGGCGTCACTTCTACACACTTTGCATTATTTACGTATGTCTAAATATTGGTGTTTTTGTTTGTTGCAGGGCTAAATGGTAAGTGTGATGCCCTTCGGCCGTCTTCTCATCTCTTAATACCTACTAGCTGCCTTACATCTATCCGGACGCACCTACTAGTTTGTGTACGGGTATGTAATACTAATGTAGCTCTGTAAGCAGAGTTCATCCAGAACTAAGACGTAACTTTTATGAAAAAAAAAACAAATAAGTGGTTGAATTATGAACTTACGCATACAGAAACTCATGAATGAAGACTGCAGCATCATGTGAATGTTGAAACTGTCCAGCTCCTTGGTAACACGTACATGCCTAAGCACATAGCAAAAACAGTAAAAAGTAACAGTAAACAGTGATAATATAAGGGTTATCGCTTATAGCGATTTCTACGAGAATCGGTGACGCAATATAATTGGTTTAACTTTTTTACCTCGATAATAATCCTGATACATTAATATCTATATAAATATACCGCAACATATTATATAAGATGAAGTATCAAAGCAAACACGATATTTAGTTGCAGAGTCATGTAAATAACAAAAGTGTTGTTTGTTTGAAACTATACTTAAAGTTTTTTATTGATTCAAATGCGTAGAAATATTCGTAGACGCTTTTGAATCAAAGTTGAAAACATTAAATTTATTTCTAACAAATAACGTACATATAGCAATAAAATAATCTAACTTAACATAAAAACCTTAAAAATTGAATAAAAACTAAATTAAAAAGGGCTAACTCTACTTAACATTCTACTCTACACAAATCAGAAATTAATACGTGACGGTCGCCGTGGCGCAGTGTTCAGCTTCAGTGACATGACTTCTATGTCTCCGGGACCCTGGGTTCGAATCCCGGCAGGGGCAAACATTTGTGCGATGAGTGTAGATGTTTGTCCCGGGTCTTGGGTGTTTGTGTGATGTGATTGTGTGTGTCCATGCCTCCCGCGGCACAGGGAATCCTAGTGCAGGGGTCTCAGTGTGATGAAAAAAAAACACTTAGGTCCATGGTCCTATGTGGACCCACACCTATCAGATGTGTGATTGTACGGCCTTTCGACGCCCTCAATGATTCATGAGAGATTGGAATTCTGGACTCATACTGTTTAATTTTTGTTATTAAGAGAAAAAATAACATATTTTTGTTAGTACATCCCACTAATATTGTAAATGTGAAAGTTTGGATGGATGGATGGATGTTTGTTACTTATTCACGCCAGAACGGCTGAACGAATTTGGAATAAATTTGGCACAGAGATAGATTATAGTCTGGAATAGCACATACGCTACTTTTTATGCTGGTAAAATGTATGAGTCCCATCGAATAATCGATGTAGCGGGAATACCGTAATCCACGCGAGTGAAACCGCGGGGCGCTGCAGTATATTATAAATACGAAAGTTTGTGAATTTGGATGTATTTTTGTTACTCTTTCACGCCTAAACGGCTGGATGGATTTGGATGAAATTTGGTATCTAGATACTTCAGACCCGGAATGACACATCGGCTACTTTTTATCATCGATCACGCGGGGTAAAAACATGGGGCGCATCTAGTATTGTATATACAATTATGGTATTACAGTTGATCGATATATTAAATACTGGTCATCATCATTATCTCAGCCATAAGACGTCCACATCTGGACATACGCCTCCCCATAAATTTTAAAATGTAATCAAAACCAATTGCTAGAAAGATACACACAGAGAAGCGGAATGGGCTACGAACTATGTAATTTGGACTCTTAAACTCACATTTATTAAATAATAATATAAATAATAAAAACTTTATTGACTTAAGTAAAGGTTTACATGTACATATTAGTAATCTTAAACTAGGTATGCACACAAGGATAGTATATACATATAGCCGTTGATGTCTGTGGTAGTTATAAACTGTATTACAGACACCAGTCTGACTGACAGTCTGAAGACTTATTGAAAGTTAAAAGTTAAAATGTTGTTTTCAGAGCTAGGTACCTATTAAATTGTATAATTACTATAATAAAACTGTAAAAACCACTTAGTCTGTACTAACATAGAATATAATTACGGGCATGTAAAATAATATGTTCAATTCATCAAATAAATTATATTGACAAAACGTGTAAACTTTAAGACATACCACTAATTTCGCATATAATAAACTTTTAAATTACTTCAAAAGAGAACCATTCATAAACTATAATATCCATGTGATATAGGCAGCAAATGAAATAACTATTATAAAAAATATAATCATTTATTATAAATAATTATTTTTAGTAGATCTTTAAACATAATTATATAATAAAACGTCGAAGCCTATTAATATATTTCGAAAGTAATTAAAAAATGCCTGACTAAAATAAAAGAGCAATACTCCTATTACGAATTGCAATACGCTGATCAGTATTTTGTGTCGTAATTACTACTGAGAGTAGGGAATATTATTTAATATGGTACAAAGGTATTTAGCATATTTAGCATCAACAATAACTGTGACATAAAATAATATAAGACTTTTGCAGTAACGGACAGTTGATATAATATTATTTAAACTAGCTGCGCCCCACGTGATCTCCATACCAAATTTCATCGAAATCAGTGCAGCCGTTTGAGCGTGAAGAAGCAAGAAGAAAAAGAACAAACATACACACATACACACTTACACACAAACATTCGGATTTATAATATTAGTAGGATGATGTCCATATAAGATGGTATAAAATTGAATGTGATGGTAGATACTGTTACGATTTTCTGTGCACGTTTTTTGTTGATTCAATATTTTTATTTATCATTTTAAAAAATTATGAGTGTTTTCATTTTCATATTACTAAAGTTAGTTAAGCGAAATAGTTTGTGTATTACTAAAGTTTCTCGGCAACATCGGTTGCGGGGACTTGTGTTTGTGGGTGTGTGCTAGTATGTAATGTATGTGTGTAACTTCGTTGTTCGTACTTGTGTATATGTTTTGTTTTATAGCGCACTTGAGATTCCTGCAAATTCTGGTTCACTTCACTCCACTCCACTCACTATAAGGACAAGCACCAGTAACCTATAGAGATAATACAAACACAAGAATGAAGCACAGTCCCGGGCACTGTGTTTTGGAGGACCTACCTATAATATGGTTATTTAGCAGGTTTTGAGTCGTTTGTATAAAGTGTACCTAGCTAATGGATTTTTTCTTATTTCATGTGGCATGTGGCGGCCGGCGTCGGTATCGGTGGTGATGGTGCAGCCTGGCAGCTCGCGGCTCCGACACGGGCCCCGGGAAGAAGCCGGCAGACTCTGGGCCGCAAGACCCGCTGCTCGCCGACGGAGACGCACCGTACGTAAACTCGTATTACTCACTTGCTTTCATTTTGGGTTTCTATAGGAACGAGGCTATATAAACGGCGATCTTAACCTATTCGTACAATATTTAATATTAAATTAGGAATCAGGTATTATGTAATTCGCTCGGGGCTTGGACAAATCAGAAATTAGAGTAGTAGTAGAAGGACGAATGTGCATATTTTCAGCGGGTGGAATTTTAGGTACAAGCCAGTTCTGTTTCATTGATGTTCGTCCAGAAGTTTATAATTGAAAGTATTATATATTACGATTATTATTATATATTACGATTGCATTATTGAGTAACCTATTTTTAAATGAAGTATATCACTTAATGCGGTCTATGATGGATCACGCCTACCTAGAAGATACCTATTCACTCGTGACTTGTAGATGCCCAGATTGTATCTATGTGGAAACACTGATTTAGGCAATGAGTTTCCACTTATAGCTGTACGCACTTTAAATGTGAAAGCAAAAGGCTACCGTAAGGATTGTATGTACTTATATCAGTTTTAGAAGTTGGTTTTTTGTTGTCGAAATTGTTGTTTGTTTGTTTTAAAAGGTCTTTATTAATCATTAACTTAAAAATATATACAGAACAAGACACAGTCAAGATATTATATATAAACTTAATTTTATGACGACTACTCAGGCTAACGCGCCTTTTTTAGTCTTGTGACAAAATTACAAATTTATGTTATTTTTCAACTTTTTTAAATTCATTTTTTGTCTTATTTACTAGAAAACAGATAAAAAATGTATGCACACTTTGCACAGTGAGCATTATAAGCTACAATATTCACTTTACTTAATAATACTTCTACAAGTAACAAATGGTTTTAGAAGGTACCTAGTTATACATCCGCCCGAACCTTCCATTTTAGATTAATAAGCATTGTTCTCGGTATTCTTCCGCTGACTTCACATCGTCAGCGGTTTATGTAAAAGCTTTCTCGGAACGGCCACACGCGATGGTGTGCCTTCCTGTAGGTTAAGTTTTATATTATGAACACATTAAATCGAGCCTCCAAATCGGCTGGACGTAATTGTCGTTTTAATTAATTAATTTAGTTTTTAAAAAGCCTTTAACCCGAAAGGGAAGTTTGACTGGCGCAGCCGGTAGGATCGTTTCGATAAGGCTGTGTCGCTTTCGGTGAAGTTCGGGTGTCCAAATCCACCTGGAAATAACGCGAGTGCGGCGCGAATAGCTGTGGAACGATCCGCGAACCAAACAAATTCGTCATACTCCTGATGGTGCCGAGTATGGGAGCAGCGGTCGGTTGGTGAGTAAAACTCTTTGCCTTCCTTGCCATTACCTGTCCCATATTTTTCATTGAAAGGTTTTAGTTATTAGTATTTTATTGTTATAATCGAGATCAAAATTCTCTCATTATAACGTATCTGGTTGTTTGATATAAAACTCTGTCGAGCAGCTATCTAATTCTAAGAAAGTCTGAACCATTCTGATAAGCGTATGAACAAAGATTAAAGAAAAATAGATGTGGCATTTAATTGAATTTTAATAATTGAGAAAATTGTGAAATTAGAATATTAATTTGTTTTAAGGATATTATACAGTTTTATTTTAATATATATATATTTTATACAATTTTATATATGATTTAGGATTTTACTTTTATACTTTTATATTGATTTTATAACCGTGTTTTATACTTTTATATTGATTTTATAACCGTGTTTTTTGTTGTAACTTGTGCATTTGTGTAATTGATTTTTGAGTTTAATTTCGGTGATTAAATTTTTACGTAATTACAATGGAATCACGTCAAGTTCCACAACCAGCTGAAGCAGCTACAACAATTCAAATTATAGTTATCCCTAATGAAATTTTACGGCTTATCCCATTATTTGGAGGCGATAAGCGACAACTTAGTTTATTTATAAGAAAGTGTGAATATGTTATAAGCCGATATAGAGGTCATGAGGAACAAAATGTTTATGTACTGCACGCGATCACGAGCCGGTTAATTGACAATGCAGCCGCGTTATTATCTGAAAGAGAAGACGTTACTAACTGGTCTTCTTTAAAAGAATTATTACTACAACATTTCGGTGATCCGCGAAGTGAGGAGTGCATAAGCATTGAGTTGGAATCATGTAAAATTAAATCAGGTGAATCATATCTGGATTTCTGTTGTAGAGTTCAAAATATTCGGTCTCTGCTTATTTCGAAGGTAAATTTATTGGGTGATACCGAACTTAAACGCGCAAAAATAGCTATCTACAACAACACGGCTCTGAATGTATTCCTATATAATTTACCCGAGAATATGGTTCGTATAGTTAGGCTTAAGTCACCAGCCACTTTAGAAGACGCTCTAGGCGTAGTACTAGAGGAAGTCAACTTCCATGAACAGTATTCTATGCGAAATCGTATCAATAATAATAACCCAGTGCAAAAGCCAGCAATGACGTCACAACTTCAATTCGGCTTTAAGCCCCAAAATAATTTCACAACACCACAAAAATTTAATTTTGGTATTCCACAAAATTCAAATAATTTGAGACCACAATTTGGACAGCAACAAAACTTTGGCCAGAAGCCCCAGTTTGGTTATCGTCCCCCACAATTCGACTCTCTGCAACAATTAGGTTATAAACCTCAACAATTCGGTTACAAACCTCAACAATTCGGTTACAAACCACAACAATTCGGTTACAAGCCGCCACAATTTGGTTATAGGCCACAGTTTGGCAATAGGCCTCCGCCTAACTTTGGCATGACCCCTCAACAGTTTGGGTACAAACCCCCACAGGTACAAAGCCCTCAACATCAAACGACTGACGTGTCCATGAGGACAATTCCTTCCAAGCCTCAGCCCCAAGTACAAAATCAAGGCTTTAGGCTAAACGAGCTTACCTCGGATAGTAATGAGACGGTATTTTATGACGGTTACTATGACAATGACTATTACTATGACTATGACTATAGCGACTATTACCCTAGTGAAGACGTAGAATGGACTCCAACGCAGGACTGTGTAGATGAAACGACCTTGACAGAAAAACGAGATGCCCCTAACACTGAAGCTGAAAATTTTCACATAGCAGCCTCACACATAGCCCAGAAACCATAGAACTTAACTGTGACTCTAACTTAAAACTACCTTACATCTATATACCGGAAATCAATGCCAAGTTTATGATAGACACGGGAAGTACTCGTTCTTTCATAAGCCCTCGCATGGCCTATTATTATTTCTCAGCTTATATTAAACATGAACCATTCCAAGTAGTCAGCACGCATGCAACTAGTCGACATAACGAGGTCATAGAAATACCACTGCTACCGACATTTAACAGTAACGACTACCATAAGTTTTATTTGTACGACGTAGACGGACGGTATGATGGACTTATTGGTAATGACTTACTGAAACAGTTAGATGCAATTATCGACTTAAAACACCTGGTATTACGTACAAATACAACTTGTATTCCAATTGTAAATAATTTAAATTACGTCATTGAATTAAAACCACGATGTGAACAACGCGTTAAAATCCCGATAGACCAGCACTCAGGCGAAGCTATAGTTGAGTTCAAAGAATTCACCTCTGGTGTACGTATGCCCAGTGCCCTGGTCAACTGCACAAATGGGTACGCATCGACTGTCATACAGAACATCACTGACCAGCCCTTAACTCTGACTGTATTCCGGCCTTTCACAGTAACACAGTTTGACGCGACTGACTGTAACATTAATTTTACTAGACATAGTACAGACATAGAGACAGACCAACTACTGGAACAAAACCTACAAAAATTAAGGCTTGAACACACTAATAGTGAGGAACATGAAAAAATATTGCGACTTTGTAGAGACTATAAAGACATATTTTATTGTGACCAAATTCCTTTGAGTTTCACAAATCAGGTTAAACATAGAATACGTACAAAGAACGAAGACCCAATTTTTGTCAGACCTTTTAGACAATCGCCTGCTCAAGTTAATGAAATAAACCAACAAGTTGAAAAGCTTTTGAAAGATAATGTCATTCAGGAATCTCATTCTCCCTGGAATGCCCCCGTCCATCTTGTTCCAAAGAAGATGGATGCATCCGGAGAACTAAAATGGCGTATGGTAGTTGATTTTAGACGACTAAATGACATCACTATTGATGACCGTTACCCCTTACCTAACATAAACGACTTATTTGACAAATTAGGGAAAAGCTCATACTTCAGCACGCTTGATTTAGCTAGTGGATACCATCAGATTGAGGTCGAGGAACAGGATAAAGAGAAGACAGCATTCAGCACGCAGAACGGCCATTATCACTTTTTGCGTATGCCCTTTGGCTTGAAGACAGCCCCGGCTACCTTTCAGCGAGCCATGGATAATGTGTTAAGAGGATTGCAGGGAATACACTGTATGGTATATCTTGATGACGTCATAGTGTTTTCAGCGAGCTTAGACGACCATATCCAAAAGCTACGGACTATATTTGACAGACTCAGGGCAACCAATCTTAAAGTTCAGTTAGACAAGTCTGAATTCTTGAGAAAGGAAGTCCTTTACTTAGGTCATACTATTACAAAAGACGGGCTTAAGCCCAACGACGATAAGGTTACTGCAGTATTGAACTACCCTTTACCCACGACGACTACCGAAATAAAAAGTTTCCTCGGACTTATTGGTTATTACCGACGCTTCATCAAAGACTTTGCACAAGTGACTAAGCCTCTAACATCATGCCTAAAGAAACGTAACAAAATAGTAACTGACCAAAATTACATTGATGCATTCAACAAATGTAAGGAACTTTTGACAAATGCCCCGTTGCTTCAATACCCTGACTTTGATAAGACATTTATACTCACGACTGACGCATCGAATGTTGCACTTGGCGCTGTTTTATCACAAGGCCAAATAGGCAGTGACAAACCAATTGCATACGCGAGTAGGACCCTCAGCGATACCGAATCACGCTATAGCACGATTGAACGAGAATGCTTAGCTATTATTTGGGCCGTTAAACATTTTCGTCCGTATCTTTACGGTCGTAAATTCACCATCTATACTGACCACATGCCTTTATCGTGGCTTGAAGCCCAACAAGATTCCAGTAGCAAACTTACCCGTTGGAGACTGAGACTACTCGACTATGACTATGACATTGTATACAAGAAAGGTAAGCAGAACACGAATGCTGATGCTCTATCGAGAATAAAGGTAAATGCTCTCTCTGACACTGACGACGGAGGTCAGTCCATGAAGGTTAATGTTGACAGCAAAGAACAACAACTTAGGGAACATGTAGATAATTTAGTAAACGACATTGTACGACTGACAGCTAAAAAGAAAAATGAACGAAATGACTCCTCAACCATTACAATATCTGACGCTAGCGCCACAGTTTCAGCAAGTCCTATGTCCATTTCAGGCTCTGATACGCTGTCTATTGCAAGCGCAGATAGCGAAATCAGATACCCTATTAGAGAACCATCTCTTTCTAACACAGTGCATTCTGCTATGGATGTAGACGTAACAGATATACCGATATTAAAAGAGGCTATTGACACAAAACCAAACCAAATTCTTGTCTTTACATGGTTCAATAATGACATACAGGTTAAAGACATATCTCGCCTTAAACAAAAGGTGCTAGAAGTGTTTTTACCCATAGATAATTCAGAGTTAGTAAAGAAGTTTCTCAAAGAATATATCAGGCCAAAGATAAAATACTTTATATATTTCGAACATGAAGAACATCGCCGTCAGTTTAGTCGTATAGTGGTAGAGTTGTTTAGGAAAGGTACCGTACAGTTAATTGAATGTACAGAACGCGTAGTATATGTAGAGGATGAAGGAGAACAGAGAGCTATAGTGTTGAAGTACCATGAAGGAAAAACGTGCCATCGTGGCACTAAAGAGACTTTAGCTAACATACGTAGAACTTATTATTGGGTCAACATGCACGAAACAATTGCAGCAATAATTAACGCTTGTGAAATATGCCGTAAAATGAAATATGATCGTAAGCCCCTCAAACCCTTCTTACAGCTAACTCAAACGCAAGACGCTCCGTTCCAAGAGCTATTTATAGATCTATTCCAAATTGAAGGTCAATACTTTTTAACACTTGTAGACGCTTTTAGTAAGTTAGGCCAAGCTATACCAATTACCAACAGATCAACGCCCGAAGTAGTTCGCGCGCTTATGAAATATTTCTCATTCTATGGTATTCCAAAAAGAATTAGTTCAGATCCAGGCACAGAGTTCAACAATGAGCTAATTAAAGAATTTTTATCTCTACATAAAATTGAACTTCATATTGGCACACCCAATAACCCTAACTCGATGGGTCTGATAGAACGTTTACATTCTACTATCTGCGAAATCTATAGATGCGCTAAGTATGAACAAAAGTGTACAGATGTAGCATCAGTCATGATGTACTCTATAATCGCATATAACAATTCCATCCATTCAGTCACGGGCCTAACCCCATTCGAAGTAGCTTTCGGACACACCGACTCAGGTAGTCCTTTCGGTATAGAATCGGAAAGACAGTATATACAACAATTAGTGAAAGACCACGCTAAGCGAACGAAATTTTTATACAAACAATTAGCAGAGAAAATGACAGAGTGTAAGGAAAAGATCAGGGAAAAGAAAGGTGGGGAGGAGAGAATAGATTTTCAAGACGGAAAAACTATTTTCGCCAAAGACGTGAATAAAAGGAAAAGTAAAGACAAACCCAGATATACTAAAGCAAAAGTTGTAGGCAGGACAGATAGGAATGTAGTACCCATACAAATAGGCGAACGAGTTACGAAGGTACCTATTAAAAACATAAAACGCCCTCCGCAGGTGGAGCGTTCTGATCGTAGCGATGCCGGTGCTGGGCCTTCATCTGCGATCACTTGAGGGAAACCCAGGCATACTACCAGTAAAAGAAGGTCAAGCTCATATGCAAACTGATCATTGGACTATTATTAAAACTTTGGACTTGGAAAGAATCTACGATGATTTATGCTTTGTAATACATAATTATAACGAATTTAATATTTTAATAAAACAAAACGAATCATATCCTCGTGATTTTGTGACCATGAATATGCATTTGGATTACTTACGTGATATAACTACTCAGAAATACAGACAACTTGTTCCGCAACAACGATTTAAGCGAGGTTTACTTAACCCTTTGGGTTCACTCATTAAAATTATAACAGGTAATCTCGACCACGATGATGCAACAAAGTATGATCAACTTACGTCTAAACTTGGAAAGAACCAAATTATTATTTCAAAGAAATTAACTTTAGTTTCACAAGTAATTGATAGCTTTATTAATACAACAGATACCATGTATAAGAACTCAGTTTTATTAGAGGCACGCATGAAAATTTTAGAATCAATGTTAAAAGAACTGGCGTCTCAAAAGAAACGCTGGGACGTATATTCCACGTATATTGTTAGCTTCTATAATCTATTCATAAGTAACTTTAGGACAATATTTGTAAAATTAGGTGAAATTGAAACTGCCCTAGCCTTCAGCAAATTATCAGTATTGCACCAGTCTATAGTGAACTCCACTGAACTGTTACATCATTTAACGCTTATAAGTAACACCGAAAACTTGGTATATCCTGTAACTGAAAGAAATTTGGTAAAGCTCGAAGAAACATTTAGCATTAAGTCTTATATCAAACATAACCAGATTACGTTTATAATAGAGGTGCCCCTTACCGACAATACTACTTACAATTATTTTAAACTATATTCGTTACCAATGTTCCATGAGTTTGAAAATAAAACCTTATCCATTTTTCCCCAATATCCTTACCTTTTGGCAAAGGGAATGAAATACCTTCCGATTGAGAATCCATGCCGACCTCTTGCCGCTGGAGACCACTACCTGTGTGCTGATAACAACAAGGCTCCTTACCCAGAGCCTACCTGCATCGAACAACTCATGAGGTTTGATACTAACCTCACTCGCTGCGTGCAACGACAAATCCAACTTGAAGACGTACGTGTTCAACAAATTGCTGCTACTAGTTGGATTTTATATTCACGACTTAAAACTGTAGTAACAACATATTGCGATGCCGAGGTTACTAAGCATCCAGTCTTCGGAACATATATTGCAACTCTGGACAAGCCCTGTGATTTTGAAATCCACGGCATTCAGATCCGACATCATCGTGCCTACACCGAGAGCATATTTGATGACCAGATTCCTGTCATCGATCTGCCTCGCCTCCACAACAGTGCGAGTATTGGCACATCGCTATCCAGTACAAGTGCACTAAACATGCAAGGAATCAGTTTAGATGAAGTGAAATATATGTCTTATGCGCTAAAGCACAGTGAAACGGTGAACAGTGTTTTTGGAGAATCGGACTCTAACTTCAGTGTAGTTGTATACTCTTCTTTAGTTTTAGTTATTATATGTTTCTTTGTAATTATGTCATATGTGTTTCGAAATAAGATAATTTTAATTTGTTCACGAAATTATCGGCACGTTATTAAAAACGAACGCACCGATAATTTCCCTCTTGGGGAGGGAGGAGTTATACATCCGCCCGAACCTTCCATTTTAGATTAATAAGCATTGTTCTCGGTATTCTTCCGCTGACTTCACATCGTCAGCGGTTTATGTAAAAGCTTTCTCGGAACGGCCACACGCGATGGTGTGCCTTCCTGTAGGTTAAGTTTTATATTATGAACACATTAAATCGAGCCTCCAAATCGGCTGGACGTAATTGTCGTTTTAATTAATTAATTTAGTTTTTAAAAAGCCTTTAACCCGAAAGGGAAGTTTGACTACCTAGGTATATTTACGTTTTGCTAAATATTGATATATACGTACCTATACAAACATGGTCATAGTACCTATATAGAAATGAACACTAAATAAGGAAGTTCAACATTAATTACAATAAAAGTAGCATGTTTTTTAAAGAATTTTCGGACGGCATAGTAAATAAAAAAGTACCGTAAGGATTGTATGTACTTATATCAGTTTTGGAAGTTGGTTTTTGTTGTCGAAATCAAATTATATATAACTGATAAAATGACAATTTAGCGATGGAGTGATAAGATTTGTAAACATTCCTTATTTTGTCAATTCACGATGTAGCAGTGTATGTAAAGGTTGTTTCAGTTCGGTTCGGTTTAGTTCGGTTTGGTTCGGTTTGGTCCGGATAAATTACGGCTTAGTTAAAGCAATAGATAATTTCCTTATTTTACACGTGTCGCGTCGTGAATGCAAAGAGAAGACATAATAAACAAATTATCAATTTATTATGGGGTTGTAACCATGCGACTGAAGGTATGTGAATACAAAAGTTACTGGTTGAAACAGAAGAGACACATTACAGAAAAGATGTAGGTATTATTTGAGGAATGACAGATCGGAAAGGGTGTAAAATATGTGACTGCGGCTAGTAAGTCAATGTAAATTAAGTACAGCAACAAATAAATTAGAAAACTGTAACTGTATTTATGGTACGCATACCTACTGTTGCTAATATCATCATCATCATCATTTCAGACATAGGCCGTCCACTGCTGGACATATCCCTCTCCCATATAGGGGGTATTTGCAAATACTCGCCACGCTTGGTAGGAGGGTTGGCTAGCGTAGTATGATTTCCGATCCTCAGAAGGCACTGCTGCCCACCTTCTGGTATGTGATTCTTTAGCCGACTCTTACAGCACCCACGGGTAGAGATGGAGGAGTGCTATTCTAGGCCGGTATCACACGGTCATTGTTGCTAATAAAGATTTCCAAAACGTCTAACAGTGTGTTGACGGTGTGCGTTTTGCGTGTTACAGGCCAACACTGGAGGAGGTCCGCAGCTGGGGGCAGTCATTCGACCGTCTCATGCGGAGCTCAGGTGTGTGTCCTACATCAAAGTCAAAGTCAAAATTATTTATTTGCTTGAACATGGGTGTGATAAGTTTTTATATATTAAACATTTATAGGGCTGTGTGTGTGAGTGCATGCGTGAGTATGCGTATTGTATGTGCGTGCTTTTGTGTGTGTGTATGTGTGATATTTAAGATGTGCATATACAGTCGTGGTCAACTAATTAGGGACAATCTCTAGTTAAGCCAAATTGTGAATATTTTTTTTATTTTCCAACGAGTCTTAACAATATTCCATATCTTTTACATGTAAGTGTAATTAGTCATTTATGTGCGCGATTATACAAACAATAACAACTTCTTAAATATTAAACCTCTTTACAGTATAGCTGATAAATTATCATAGTGCTATTTGTTCAAAGAATGCTGGCTGGCCATTTAATTAGGGACACTGAGGTATTGCGTTCTAATTTCAAAATTGGAATTTTAATATTTTTTTGTTTCTTTTCTTATTGTTTCGTGGACGTTTTGGCGGCAATCCAGATTTTTTATTTTAAGTTTTGATAATTATTTTGAAGAAAAATGGGCAAAAATAAAAGTTGCGATCCAACACTACGAAAAACTATCATGAAGTTTGTCGAGCGTGGTTGGTCATACCGAAGGATAGCACAACATTTAAATTGTTCAAAAACTATGGTATGCAATGCAGTGCAACATTTCAAGCGCTATAACACAGCTTTAAATGTGTCCAGAACAAAAAGATCGAGAAAAACGACTCCGCAAGAAGATAGAATGATAACCAGGTTAGCTAAGAAAGATCCGTTTCTAGGCTCTATTTTAATGAAACACGAAGTGTTTGGGGCAAACGAAAGAGCCGGTGTATCTGCGAGGACCGTTCGACGACGTTTGGTAGAAGCAGGGTTGTTCGGAAGAGTGGCTCGCAAAGTACCGTTGTTGAAGAAAGAACATAGAAATGCTCGTTTGGCGTTTGCACGTAAATATGGCCATTGGACCTACGCCCAATGGCAACATGTACTTTTCTCTGATGAGACCAAGGTTAATTTGATTTCTTCAGATGGAAGGCAATATGTACGGCGTCCTGTAAAAGCGGAAATGAATCCAAGATTCACAAAAAAACAGGTGAAACATGGCGGTGGAAACATTAAAATGTGGGGTTCATTTTCTGGACGTGGAGTGGGACCTGTGAGGAAAGTTCAGGGTAACTTAGACCAACATCAATACAAGGCAATATTAGAAGAAACTATGCTTCCCTATGCTGAGGAGCATCTCCCTATTATATGGACGTTTCAGCAGGATAACGACCCGAAACATACCGCCCATTCAGTCAAGTCGTTTCTTACCAGTCAGTCTGTATCGGTGCTAGATTGGCCAGCAAATAGCCCGGACCTCAACCCAATTGAGCACCTTTGGCACGAAATCAAGAAAAAAGTTGCCACTTATCGTAATACAAATTTGGATGAACTTCATGAAGCTTTTTGTGAGGCATGGGTAAACATTCCTGTCAAAACATGTCAGAAACTGATAATGTCTATGCCACATCGGTGTCAAGCGGTAATTACTAACAAAGGTTTTGCTACTAGGTACTGATTTTACACGTAATAAAATAGAGCTGTTAAAGATATTATAACACTGCAGATTATAAGTTTTGTTTAACTGTATTTTTCATTATACTTTACTGTCCTTAATTAAATGTCCACTACAGAATTGTACCTTAATATTTAATACATGTTTAATCTTTGATATCAAATACTTTTTCTATTTATTTAATCTTTTATTTACAGCCATTTATAGCATAATAATCGGACCACATTATGCAATTAATAGGTGCTGAGAAATCAATAGGGTTTTATATTTATATGTACATAACCGGTTATAGCCCTTCACTATCTTGAATGTCCCTAATTAGTTGACCACGACTGTATGTGCCCGTTTAGTGAATCAATATTCGATTTTCAATATTTTTTATTTTAGGTAGGACACTTCACTAACTCATGCAAATTTAAAATTATATGTACATACCACACATTTTAAATACCTCATATGAATTAGTTATTATTTTAACAACTCAAACAAATTTATCATTTAAATATTTTTTGATGGTAAAATAACATTTGATTACCAAATAAACATACAAATATACAATGTAAGTTAAAAATTATACAGTTTCCGTTTAAACATAATGACACACTCTGATTCCAGTTTCACTTTTGTTATATGACTTAATAACCTGGGGGCCATACCTAACACACTGTTATTATAAAAAGAAGTGGTGTGGGGAAGCGTCTGAATTTTATTTTTATGGCGTTTATTCCTTGGATTGGAAGATATGGAAATAGGCTCAAATATTTTTTGTGAATAATACTACTTCATAATTATATAAGCAGGGAACTATCATCTTATTCAACTCTACATAGTATGCTTTACATGAATCGGTAGATAGATCTTCCAGCATATGCTCAGCACTTGTTAACGGAATTTTACATAGTAATGTAAATGTAAATATACACATCGCCTAGTGAAGGTGAAGCGCTGAAGACGCTGCACAGACAGGGAAACCGAATCGATTAAAATAATAAGAGTGCGGGCACGCGGTTTTTATTGTTCGCATAGCGGTGCTGCACGTTGCATCTGTTGAACCATCCCTTAATGGTCTTTAACCTAGCGGATCCTTTGTTCTGGCTATTTGTTAATTACCTACCCAAGATTGAACGGTTCTTCGAAGGTTTCTAGTAGTAGATGTTTTATTTCCAACCAATAACAATAACAGTCTTATATTACCCGCATTTATACCTACGTTTTTTACAATGTATACCTTAATCTATGAGCGTATTTATACAATGTGATGGACACCACAGAACTATTGATAGGATAAAGAGATCAATATTGTATCATTATGTGAAATATGTTTATCTGTACACCCACATGCAACTCCCGAACTGGTGTTACAGCGGGGCGCAAGGTGTTCCGCGACTTCCTACGCGGCGAGTACTCGGAGGAGAACATCATGTTTTGGCTGGCGTGCGAGGAGCTCAAGCGAGAGACCGACCCCGACGCGGTCGAGGAGAAGGCGCGCTTTATCTACGAGGACTACATCTCCATCCTCTCTCCCAAGGAGGTGCGTTTGTGTGTGCGCGAGTGCCGTGCTGTAGGTACCTACGTCTCGCTCGCACCGCGCGCTGGCTCGCTCACTCTGTCCCTCGCTGTGTCGGCAGGTGTCGCTGGACTCGCGAGTGCGCGAGGTCGTCAACAGGAACATGGTGGAGCCGACGCCGCACACGTTTGACGAGGCACAGCTGCAGATCTACACGCTGATGCACCGCGACTCGTACCCGCGCTTCGTCAACTCGCCGCTCTACAAGACGCTGGCGCGGCTCTCGGAGCCCCCCGCGCCACTCCCCGCCCCGCCGGACCGCCCCGCCGGCGCCGAGCCCGCCGAACCCGCGTGCTGACCGCGCCCCTGTCGGCCCCTTGTAAATATTCTCGATATACGTTCATTCAAACGGGTACTAATTTTGTACATAGTTAGGTTAAGTGTGAGAGTAGGTGCGCGGCACTTTGCTGGTCCACAGCCGCAGTGCGTCCCCCTTCCCCGGCCCGCCGCCGCCGCCGACCCCACAGAGCGCACTCGCGCATATTATCTAGTTAGAAGCAATAAAGGTGGACCAATCAAGTTTGCCGACGAGTCAACGAATAAAATCTGTTCTACATTTGGTGTTTCATTCCCTTCGCGCCGGTACGGATCGTCGCCGTCGTCCTGCGTAGGTACCGTCTTGATGCGGACCACCATGTCATCGCGGTGCTTAGGGCTCCTTCGCACTCTAAGATGGCTGGCGGCCACCACGGCTAGTAACCAACCTCATTTTTTGCCAATATACGCGTATACATTATGGTATGAGTACATTATCAGCTGCCTAAATTGTATGTATGAGGTATTAACTCTGTATAGAATCCTAAGGAACGCCTTCACCGTCACCTCCAGTCAATTCTGAGATCATTTATAATTCTTTTGAAGTTTTAGAAATCGGATTTTCCGATCCCACCCTCCTTTGAAAGCTATTGTCTGGTAGTGTAGCTATGTGTGATATAACAGGAGACAGTCTTGGTATAATGAACATAGGTAAGTAAAAATAAAAGTTATTGTAGATTGGAGTTTGAAAGTCAAAACACGTGCACGAGTCGTGTAGATTCCTATTAGAAAATATTTGAATAGACGTGCATGTAATTAGGGAGCTTTGTAATTAATTTAAAACTATTATAAAGAGATAAGAACAAAATAAACGTAGAGGTTTTATTTAAGTGCACACTTGTTAAAGCACACTAAGTCTCAGCACTTTATTTTGTGGGTATTGAATGAAAGTGAGTAGCATGCCCCTGGGTAGGTACACTGCTACCACCGGTGCCTTGCTAATAGAGCGATATCATAGAATTGAAAGGCAGTAAGTACCGATAGATTACATGTACTCTCAAAACGAGGAATCGCACAACGAAGTCAAGGAGGAATATTTTTTGATTGAATGCTAAGGAACTCCACTCTCAGATAACTCCTGTCATCGCTCAATGTAGAACTACTCACAAGCTCGTGGGCGTAACGTGAAGATGCAGCCTTGAATGCTCGTAAAACTCAAGGCTAAGTTTATTAGACCATAGTGAGACCTATCGTAATTTAATTCTGGGTGATGCAGTGGCTTGAGATGGGAACGTAGAAGTAGAGGACGGCAGAAGAAGGTATGGATGGACGGCGTGAAGAATGATAGTTATGTTTATTAAAAGTGAAGGAGCACTGAGGTAATAGAATAGACTGGAAAGGACAACATAGCGTGGAATCCTCCTCTTTGCGTCGTTTATCTTCATTACTGAAGGTCGTGATCCTCTCTACAAGAAACAGTCTTTCACGATACGATGTCATCGGTTTATGTCGGTAGCGGCGTGTAGTGCTTCGTAGACATTGTTGTCTAGAGTAGAGCGGATTTGGTCTAACCATCGATTTGGGCTACGGCCTCTAGGCCGCTTCCCCTCGACCTTCCCAGTAACTATCAGTCGTTCCAGGTTGTCGCTGCTTTTCCTCACTATGTGGCTAAACTATTCCAACACATTTGGAATGAGGACTACAAAAAAAATATATTACATATAATAATTATAAGTTTTAGAAATGTAATCAGTATCTGAAACATTTTAATCGTGAACGGAAAGGATCTACGCAATCTTTACAAACACCGAAGACCTACACTCATGTCAGAGTTTCGGAGACACAGAAGCCATGTCACTGACCAGTGAGCCACGGCAGCCGTCTATTTATTTGCGCCCGTTAATTGTAATTGCTATCTTGCGTTTTGATCACAAAAAATAAATAAATAAATTTAGCCACTATGCGTCCAGCATGCGTCACGAGGGAATTAACTCATGGAGTATCCATGCACCTTAATCAATAACTCTAGAAACGTTTACCACGAAGACACGTAACTTTCAAAGGACTGTTGTATGTATTGCTTCCGGCCTGTTTGGCCCTGGTCTATGTGAAACTTGTGTTCCAGATGTTTCGTCGATCACTGCGGTCGACATCTTCAGTGGTTCAGGTCCGAGCGGCGACAAGAGTGTAGAACTCTCCTTCGCGGCGTCTTCTCTAATACTGAGTCTTCTCTAATACTTAGTACTCAGTATTAGAGAAGACGCCGCGAAGCCCACAACCGGCTAACAGCCCGGAAGCAATACATACAACATGCAACGCCGGCCGTGAAAGCCGGAAGTTTACTTTCAAAGGACTGTTGCACCGAACCCATCGTGTGTCAGCGAGTCCACCAGACTAAACCGGTACCTAGCTGGGCTGTATTATCACAATGACAATTTTCTCGTCTCGTCGGCCACCATAGAGCAACCAACCCCTCTTTGCTGCGAGGTCAAGCGTGGCATTACAGCATTTCATAATATTCAGTTATATATAAGCGTACGAAACGCTCAATATATTCCTTCCTTGATTATCAAAAGTGTTTCCTGACACACAATTTAATAATACGAAAATACTTTATAATACTGCAGCTACAATCAACATTTGAGCATTGCACTAACTATTGAAATTCTATAGATAACTCATATTCTCTAACCCCCTACCAGTTAGTAGCGTGCTCAGAATGCTAGCAGCATTGCCGAGTTGAACTGCAATGCTGATTCGTTGAGCCAAATTAAGCCGATAAAACGCTCTGATAAGTTATGGAAAATCCGATGAGCTCTCAGTCCCCACGGACAATGTGTCCCATTGATTTCATACGATTAAAGTAGGTATGTTCAATCAGGAATAAATTACATAAGGATGATCAGGAATACATTACATTAGTAGGAATTATGATACTACCTATCTATGTATGTTAATTTTATGACCTAATAATATCTATAACTGCAATTTGTACTTTGACATTTTTGTTTTATATGTACTTTTAATGATATTTGTTTTGACATAACTGTAGCATATAAATTAATATACTTGACTAGTTGCATGCCTTGGCGTTGCTGTAAATGCAACTATCAGTTGAAATGAATAAATAAATAAATGTCTAAAATGCTATCTAGGTATAAATATGAACAGTTGCGTAGTTATCAGCTAATTATATACTTTGGAGATTAAAAACAGTTTAGGTAGGTGCTTTAATAATCATAGTTTAGAATAAATAACAAATCTACCTTAATCGCAATATAATTCATGATTTTATATCTTGTCTCAGAGTTGATAAGCACCTTGATCGATCGCGTATTACGTTTGTGTCTCACCACGTCATTACACATTACATCGCCTCGTTATCCATTAAAATTGTAACATTTGTAACGTCTCAATGAGTAGATATTTTTTTTTCTTCTATTTTTGTATTAATATTTTTCATTTGGTCACCTCATGAATGGGTACTTACGTTAAATCTTAGAAGTGCCGTGGTAGTACCGGCCTAGAATAGTACTCCTCCATCTCTTCTCGCGAGTGCCGTATGAGTCGGTTAAGGGATCACATACCAGAAGGTGGGCAGCAGCACCTTCTGAGGATAAAAAATCATACTGCGCTCCTTGTTTTGTTGTTTTCTTTTGTTTTTGTATAATTGGCAAAACCCCCCATAAATGGGGGAGGCATATGTTCAGCAGTGGATGTCCTATGGCTGAGATCATGATAATGACGATGAAATCATAGGAACAGATTATACAAAAAATGTTACAACTCTGTATGTCATACGCTTTATATCTATAAAAGTATTTATGTCACACAATTACGGCGACGCCGACGGTCGCCGTGACATAGTGGTTAGTGTCAGTGACATGACTTCTGTGTCTCGGGACACTGGGTACGAACCCCGGCAGAGGCAAACATTTTTGCGATAAGTATAGATGTTTGTACTGGGTCTTGGATGTTTGTGTGCTGTGATTGTGTGTGTCCATGCCTCCCTACAGGGAATCCTAGTGCGGGAGTCTGAGTGTTTAAAAAAAATAATTATGCCTGCTTTCTTTAAAGAGAAGAAAATACTTTTGTTACAACCGTACCCAGAAAATATGTGACGAAGCTCTGATTCGCAAATTATGATGATGACATAAATTATACGTTGTTTTTGTAAAAGACAAAAAAAAAAATATGTCATCATCATCTCATCAGACACACTCACATCAGGAGTACAGTACCCTTAACCCTGTTTATTTACGAATTAAAGCTTTGTTTCTCTGCATCTCAGCTATATGACGTCAATAGGACATTATGCCTACCCCGTTGATTTCCACAAGGACCGAACAGAAGCGACTCGCATCCAGCCTTATAATAATAAAGCTAATAAAAAAAATTTACCAAAAAATGGAACCGACTTCAACACTCAAAAGTGAGAAATAACTTGTTGAAGTCGGTACCATGACAGCTTACAAAAGTTACTATCATCACAATATTGTGCTCATGGTACCGACTTCGACAAGTTATTTCTCACTTTTGAGTGTTGAAGTCGGTTCCATTTTTTTAGTAAAAAATTTTTTTTCACCCTTTTCAGTAACTTTTGCTACTCTTGGGATTAATTTGTCATTGTGTATGTCCATCGATGTCTTCAACCGCGACAATAATATCGTCCAGGTAAGTGAAGCACTTTTCAGATATTGGAGTGTAACAGAAAAACCGCTTGTCCGAATTTGATGAAACTTAAATAGGACCACCACGGAAGTATACACTATCAAGCAAAAAAAGAATAATCAAAATCGGATTATAATCAAAGAAGTTATCCGCGAACACACATAAAAAAAACCATATATACGGTCGAATTGAGTAACCTCCTTGTTTGAAGTCGGTTAATAAAAGAGCAGCATTTACTTTTTATAATGTATATATTTCATTGTTAATGCCTTTAAATGTTGAAATTATAAAGAGGTAGCACTCGTTGCCATATCTGTATACATACATAGGTACTATAATAAATGTTGAAAGAAATTGTCTGAAAACATTTTTTTTTACTGTTAAAAAGTAATACGGGTCATAAAGTGTCATTGTCATACGATGACTGACGCAATACTGTGAGGTGCGTTTTAATAATATCATTCTTTTTTTGCAACTACAATATTGAATTTCGGATCGCGAAAGAATCGTTTTTAAACTATGACGGCTCCATTATTCTCTTTTGAGTACTTCATAATCCTAATAATATTATAAATGCGAAAGATTGTGTGTATGTGTGTATGTTTGTCACTTCTTTACGCTCAAACAGCTACACCGATTTCAATGAAATTTGGTATGGAGATAGTTTAAGCCCTGGATTAACGCATAGGCTACTTATGAATGTATAAAACACGGGAATTACTCACGGTATATCAGAGGGTTCCGACTATAGTTTCAACCACATTCGGTGGTCTTTTTCAAGGAGAATACGGGGCGCTCGCGGACGTGAGTAATTCCCGTGTTTTATACGTCAGTTTTAATAACATAGGCTATTTTCACCGCGGAAGAAGTATAGTTTCGTGGCATAATTGAGGTAGCGGGAGAACCGTAATCTACGCGGGTGAAACCGCGGGCACTACTAGTATTTAACATAAATTTGTAGTCACTTGACAGGTACTATAATGGGGCGGAGAAACACTATGAACTACTCCTACCTGCAGAAAATTAGAATCATATGCGAGCATATGAGATCTTGACGCCTCGCTTCGTATACACTACACTAAGATGTACATCCTCGAAGATCCCACATCATGTCAATGAAGGCAGTCTGATTTCCCGCGAGATGATTAAACTTATTTATTGGTATGTGCTTCCCAGAGCAAAACCTGTGAGCTATAACTAGGTATTATCGTGTCAGTTAACTATTAGCTAACTACGGTGACATTAAGGGCTGGCTTTGTAATATCTTATACCTACCACATTCCCTTTACTGTGTAAATATTATTATAGTGTAAGTTCTGAAAACGATGTATATATATTTACATAGAATTTCCGACATTTCCGCCATCAAATAAAATTCTGATATAGGTTTGATAGGCTCTCTTGCAAGTACTTATATCTGCGTAATCATTATTTTGAGCACCAATATGCGACGGTGTCCACTGCAATCTCAGGTCCACACATTCGACCGTAAGAAATAAAATTTCTTTAAAATATCAAAATATATAATATATATACATAATAAACCAACCAAGCACTTCATCTAACAGAGGAATATCGAGCAATATGTTGTAATGCACTTCGGCTACCAGAAAAAATCGCAACCTTCCTTTGATTTAAATTACAGACATATGATAATGCTTCCGAGGCTGCGAAAAGTTCCATAGACATTTTTTTTAATACTGTAGATCTAAAGTTTGACCACTATTTCACTTGATGGTCAGTGACGATGTGGTCGACGATGTTGTCACGCAAGACCTGGAATGCTTATCTACTGGCTCTCAAGCACTGCTGCCTTAACACACTATGTGTTTGGTAACAGTTCTTCAAACTTGAAGCAATTCTCTTGCAAATTCTTTTTTAAATATTTTTTGCAATTCAATATTTGCCTCTGACGCAAAAACGACGGGGTGTTATCGTGTCTGTGTATGTTTGTCTGTGGCATTGTAGCTCCCGACCGGATGAACCGATTATAATTATGTTTTTTTTTGTTTGAAAGGTGAATTACTTGGAAGAGTTATTAGCAATGTTGGATGGAAATCGCCCCAAGATGGCCGCCGTCATAAATTAATGGCGGATTACATACTTTTTCACAACTCTCTCAATATGGGTATCAAACGAAAGGGTTCAACTAGTAGAATATTATTAATTTACTAAATTTCAACCTCAAGATGGCGCCACCATAAATGGCGAATTAAACATTTGTCATAGTTTTTTTTACTTGTTCAGGTTTTTACGTTCATGCTATTATTTTTATTTTGAATCTGTGTTTTTTTAAATTTCGAATTTAATTATATTGAGAAGCAGACATCTTCAACCAATTGAGTTGAAATTTTGTGGTACACGTTTAGTTTGGATGACAATGCTTGATTAGTTATGTGACGTCATTCTAAATTCAACATGGTGGAATACCCAAGATGGCTGATTAGTAATTTTTAATGCGCTTCTGATATCAAAAACCTGATATAGAGCTAAGCCCCTTGCTTATCCATCTAAAATTTAGGTGTACTGGGGGTTTTTTGTAGTACTGGATTATGATATTGAAGTCTAATTGTTCGAATCTGTAGCCTCGGTTAGTTAACTTTGATTTGAGGAATTTGCCGAGATAGCATTTGTTTGCAATCTCTTTAGGAGAAGGTTAATTCTAAAACAAACCCTGAAGTGTTTCGCAAGCAACATTGAAGCATACTTCAAGCTGTAATAAGTGACTCAATCTTCGAAACATCCCTGTTTTAACCCTGTTTGTTTACGAAATAACGCTTTGATTCTCTGGATCTCAGCTATAGGACGTCTACTGCTCGACATATGCCTCCTCCATTGATATCCACAAGAACCGGATGGAAGCAGATCGCATCCAGCCCTCCGCATCCGCCTAGTCCCCGCGATCTTAGTCAGGTCGTCTGTCCAGCTAGATAAGATAGAAAATTCTTTATTCGTTTCTCCAAGTTTTACAAAAGTAACTTAATAGATTCATTATGTAAAGATAGCTTATAGCTTACAATATCCTGGAGAAACAAAAGGCGGACTTATCGCTTAAAGCGATTTCTTCCAGTCAACCTTTTGTTTTGGAGGATTTCAACAAAAATAATGGTGGCATGCTTTCACCTGAAAGCTGTACAGTAATCTAAATTAAAAATAATAGATTACCTAAACCCTAAGCGCATAAGGCGCATATACTTATAGAATACATTTACTTACATATATAAAGCTAATACATACTATAAATAAAATACAATACATACAATAGGTTATATAATATAATATAATATATATATATATACACGAGATACATACGAATACATCAAAATACATAATACTAAACTAAACTAAAAACATAATATCAGCTAGTCGGTGGCCGTACTATGCGTAATGCTACGAATAAAAGCAAGACAAAATAAAGAAAAAGATCATTTTTACTTAAAGTCGATAATAAAATAACATCAGTGTGCCGTAAATGCCTTTGAGAAATTCTTCTATAATTTTCATATAAGTAGATGCTAGCTAATCATTAAATTCTTGTCCGCTACAGAATATATATTTAAAGATAATTTTATGTCTATAAAATTATCATACTATAAAAGATAAGTTTATGTTTTCTGTTATTCTAAATTTCTATATTGACACAACACAACTTCAGAAATGACTAAAACATTTAAAAGTCAATTCACCAACTTAAAGACTACTAAAGATAAGATTTGTTCAGTAAAGGTGATAAAACCAATTATACATAGGCATTATTGCACTCGTTTTAGTAGGTAAGTATTACTCATATTTAATATTTATACAAATAAAGATTTTTTCTAGATTTTATGAAACCCAGTAGATTTACTCCGTTTTTATCCTACTAGCTTTTAGCAAGACAAAGTTTGAAAAAAAATAATTAGTTACTTTTCAACGAGTTAATCATATCGATTGTACGAAGGCGAAGTCAATATCGAATGCCGGTATCTAGTTCCTAACATATTTATATAGGATCTTGCACGCTCAGGGTTTACAGTAAAAGACCACTTCTTAATAATACACAGCTTTATAACCGACTTCAACAAAAAGGAGGAGGTTCTCAATTCGGCCCGTATGTTTTTTTTCATGTTTGTCTTACCGCATAACTTCCGACTGGGTGAACCGATTTTGATCGTTCTTTTTTTATTTGAAAGCTGGTACTTCCCGTGTGGTCCCATTTCTCCCACCCACCCAGTCGAAAGTTCTGAGGTAACAAACTAAAAAAAATATACGGGTCGAATTGAGAACCTCTTCTTTTTTTTGAAGTAGGTTAAAAATTGTAAGCTCTAAGGCTTTCACGGCCGGCGTTGCATCTTGTATGTATTGCTTCCGGGCTGTTTGGCCGTGGTCTAAGTGAAACTTGTGTTCCAGACGTTTCGTCGATCACTGCGGGCAACATCTTCAGTGGTTCAGGTCCAAGCGGCGACAAGAGCGTAGAACTCTCCTTCGCGGCGTCTTCTCTGATACTGATGTGGAGTCTATGTCTATGTTAGAAATGACTAAATGCTGTTTACCACATGGGGTATTTACGGCGTCACCGGACTTTTGGCGAGTGCAGAGGGCACTCAGCCGATTTTGGGTTGGGGTGAGGGGGGAGCGACTAGCGCAAGGGCACCTCAAGGGTTCGGACCTCGGCTTGGGCTATCGCCTAAACGAGGTAGCGTCTGTATGTGTGGACGTCGCGGACTAGGGCGCGGCCTATCGGTTTGTGAGCCACGAAGATGGGTAGTAGCTGGGTGATGAGTGGGACGTCTAATAGGGGGTCTGCGGCGCAGTGGTCTACGGCGGGCTCGGTGTCTTACCGTAAAGCCAGCGAGCCCGAAGCCACTGGCTAGGTCGCGGTTTGAGATCGAGTTTTGGAGGCGCAGGTCATTGGCCGGAGTTTGGGCTGACTGTAACACAGTGATCGGGTCGTCTGCGTCTACGAGCACGTGACGGGGGTACCGGCAGAGGGGCGTGAATCACGGGTCTGTCAAGTCTGTCGTGTAATTGGCAGCTTGGACTACTAAGGGATTCGGATGATGGGCGGCGGAATCGAAGTATCGGCGTGAACAGTTTTTGATGTGTTGGGCGATGGTGGGGAGCCTAAGTCACAACGCAATTTGTCGTTCCGTACGTACCACGGAGCGCCGGTTGCCTTGCGCATGAATCTGTTTTGGATTGCTTGAAGTTTATAGAGCGGAGTTTGGCTCGCGTGACCGAATACGACTGAGGCGTAAGTCATAATGGGGCGTATACAGACTTTGTGTTATCTTATTTCTGAGGGAAATTTTACTGCGTTTGCCTATGAGGGGACTGAGGCGGCCCAAAACGAAGGCTGCTCTGTTGCGAACTGTTTGGACGTGTTCACGGAAGGTGAGTCTACGGTCTAGTGTGACACTAGGTATTTGGCTGACTTAGCCCAGGAGATGGGTCTATTGAAGAGGGAAAGCGGTCAGGGCGTAAATGACTTGAAAGTGAAGTACACTGCTGTGCTTTTGTCTGGATTGAGATGTGGAGTCTTGAGTCGCTTGTGTATTTATAGGGGCGCTTTAACTCGGATTAGTAGGGGAGAGAGAGACAGCTTTAAGATCTCACATTTTTCAATAACAGCAATTGTTATAGTTATGTTGGCGAAAATAATTGCCAAGGTACTGTGCGGTGTGATCGAGACTTAGTAACATCAGCATGTGAGTGTGAATACAAGAGTACACGATACTCAGCTTGGACTCAGACTCGGGCCACAACTGAGACACATTGGCCAGTACTATGCGAGCAATAATGTGTCAGTCTATGCTTGCTTCTTAAATGTATATAAATCTTTTGACGTCGTGACGTAGGTATACGTACTGTGGCTTAAGTTGTCGAGTGATACGGACCAGGAAGCAGAAACGGACCTTCCAGCAGAACTTATTACACTTTTAAAGTATGTACTCGTACGGTAATCAGAATAATGTACTGGAAAACTACTATGGTTGAATTTATTAAAATTTTGTTGAGCGACTTAAGAAATAACTGTTATGGAGGTTAATGAAACAAGAGATCAACATAGTGAATCTGAGGATCTATAGATGGTCACGATCACTATGAAAGGAGCACATCTTGGAGTGTAATGTCAGATAGGAAAGGGAATATCACCGATTCTCTTCAACCTGTACATAGATTTTTTGATCCGTGAGCTCAATGATTTACTTCATGGTTTGGGGAAGATAGATATAAGAGTTTTATGGTTTATGGCATTAACAACATGCTACGCGGAACTTACCTACGTTCAAATTATTTAAAAGAAAGAGCGAAACGACAGTATTCTGCAGTCGTGGGTTCGAATCTAGCAGTCGGATTGTTCCTTCAAATAATTCAAACGTAAGATAAGTAGATATAATTCATTACCACCATGGTTATTATATTATTGTATAAATTTTCGAAAAAGTTTTTTTAAAAATTTGTAGTTAATTATGTGAAATTATACTAACAAATTATAGACTGACTAGGTACACGTCCGTGATACGAGCAATGATTGTACAGATAAAAAATTTCCATTTATCACAATTAATATAAGATTAACACTGTAATTTTCTCATTTAACTTAATCTACTAAACGAGGGCTTTCTGTAATTGATGGGAGGCAAAAATTCGTTTAGTTAAAACCGATAAGATAAGCAAATCTGAATTGCGTATAAAAAATCAACACCAAGGAAAACGTTCAATCTGCTCCTTACCGACCGACATGAAACTGCTCGTTGCTCTGTGGTGTTGCGTGGCACTGACTGCCAGCGCCGTGTCCGCCGCGTCTCTGCTGGACGCGCCAGTCCAGCCGCTTCGCTACTACCATGGAACCGTTGGTATCCAAGAGGCTGAGCGCATTCGACGCGCCGAGGCCGACGCCGATGCCGCTGAAGCCAAGAGCCCGCTCGGAGAGCGCATCACGGGCGGCTCAGCGGCGTCGCTCGGTACTTATCCCTTCATGGTAAGTGCAAGTGATATCCTCACACAATAGCCAATACATAGTTTTCTATACTACAGCCGATGCTTATCACAGGGTGGGCTAGTGATCACACTCACCACGGGCTCTACCTCCGTATGCGGCTCCTCGTTGCTGACCAACACCCGTGCAGTAACAGCGGCACACTGCTGGTGGGACGGCCGCTTTCAAGCACGCCAGTTTGTAGTCGTGCTCGGCTCTTTGCGTCTCTTCAGCGGTGGCGTGCGTATAACTACTTCCAACGTGCAGTTGCACGGCAGCTGGAACCCCAACAACCTCCAGAACGACGTCGCCATCATCACCATTAGTCGCGTCACGTACACGAGTGAGTAATGTCCATTACGCCATAGTACGCGCTAACAGTGACACCACATACTGACCTTCCCCTTCCGCTTGCAGACACGATCGGACCGGTGGCGCTTCCGAGCGGTAATCAGCTAAATAACAATTTTGCGGGGACATGGGCCAACGCTGCTGGCTTCGGCAGGACCGGTGACTGTAAGTAACACATTAATACGATGTTACATTACACTATTCATCAACATCATCTCAGCCGTAGATCAATCACTGCTTACCCATGTTTTCTTTTAGGGGGGTTATGGCAGTAAAATTTTTCCAGAGGAACCATTTTTCCAATTGATGAAACATTTTTAATTTTTGCTTCGTTTCTATTTGTCTGTAGCGTGATATTATATAAACTTAAAGCTTCCTCAATAAATGGACTAAAATGTAATGCGATATTTTGCGGCGTCCGTACGACTCGATATTTACATCAGTATCTATCTATCATCAGTATTTCATACTCACGTGTACAGTCTGTTGAGTTAGTTTGCTTGTTTTAGCGGCTTCCGGTGGTATAGGCAACAACCAGGCCCTGAGTCACGTTAGCCTGCAAGTGACTACCAACGCTGTCTGCCAGCAAGCGTTCGGCAACGTCGTAATTGCCTCCACGCTATGTGTGAACACCTCCGGCGGACGCAGCACTTGCGGCGGCGACTCTGGCGGCCCTCTCGTCACCGGCAGCGGCAACCAGCGCATACTCGTGAGTGTATCCACCGAAACCACTAATCGAGCCTCTAATAGCTCGTGGATGCTTAACCGCTTCACTTGCCATTTACAGATCGGTATCACTTCCTTCGGCTCGGCGAGAGGCTGCACGCTCGGGTTCCCGGCTGCCTTCGCACGCGTCACTTCCTTCGCCTCCTGGATCCGTGCCCGGATCTAATCAAACCGCTGTTGTTAAACTTGCATGACTAACTACTTTTCAATATTACTTTCATTGCATCTATGCTTCATTATTACTTAAGGCTTATGGATGTGATAAGCATCGTAACAATGACTTAACGTTACCTGCAAATACCTAATACCGATTTATACAAATTTATTTAGTACTATTAGATTCTATAGAAATGTTATATCGAGCTATCTGACTTTATTACACTGTTATTACGAAATAAAGTGCTAGAGAATTAAAATGTTTCTTCTTCTTTTAACATGACGATGTTGAGACTGGTGTACGAGGTGGGTCTCTCTCCGCGTACGCCTCTGATTATATGATGGATCTCTTCCATCCCCTCTTTCGCGTCCCATCCAATGGTCGGTTTCGGTCTCGGATCCGACTATTGGATTGTCTCGGATCCGGAGAAGATCCGCTCCTCTTCGGTCATCAGTCTGGTATGATGGCCAATGATGAGAGGTCAAGGAGGTCCTTTGAACCTAGGGGGGGTGAGAGGGAAAACCCAACCAAGCTGCAGAGAAGCACCGAAAGGCCCGTAGCAAAGACTGGCTGACGAGGAGTGGTACCGGATGAGGCCTCTCACTTAACATCATCACGACATGGTCTTACAGACGGAGGTGGAGTGGCGGAAGAGAGAGAGGGGAAGCAACTCTAATTACAGCGCTTTGGAGAGTGAACACCGGGCTTCAGAACTGACAGACTTATGTGTATGTTTACTTTCTCTACGAAATAATGCCACGTGTGTTGTACTGATGTCACATGACGTAAATATAACATTGAAAATTTCCCCAGAAGTGAAGGATTTTGTCCGACTACCGGCCAATGTTGGGTGCTAAAATTTTCTGATCCTCGCTCAGCACAATGTTTCCGGACGTTCCGTGCATTTTATCGTGATGTCATGTGACCTAGACAATTTTGGAGCGGGCTCACGGACTATATAGTCAACATTATTTATTTAACACGTTCCTGTGCATACGGCGACTGAATAACCCTTGATCTTATGTGACCTGGATGTTGTATATTAGACCTAAATGTAACCTAGAAAGTTTTGAAAATAATGGATACTGTATGGCGATACCAATTTTTTACCATACTATGGGTGCGTTTATTTTTACGCTCTAAGTGATTTGAGCACAGATAGCGTGCTTAAAGTCATTCCGAAATGCACTGACAGCTGCACACAAAATTTATATGACGTCAGACATGACGTCATCTTCCTGTGCTTAGAACGCTCACGACTACGAGGTAGAGCAGTGTGAGCGAACATCTGACTGTCATTTAGAGAATCTGTCGAAATATATATATATATCGGTAATGCCTCCACAAAAAATTAAAAACGCAATTTAAACTGATTGACAGCCGCCGTGGCGCAGTGGTCAGTGTCAGTGACATAACTTCTGTGTCTCGCAAACATTTGTGCGATGAATGTACATGTTTATCCCGGGTTTTCCGGGGATTCTTCGATCAAAAACTTTCAGAAAAAATTACCCATATAGTGCCTGTGGAATACGGAAGTGAATTATTTAGTATGATTTTAATGGGAACTGACATTTATAGCATTCGCGCGCTTTCACACACACAATTCATTTCGATTTGATTACGAGCGTTAGCACTGTGAGTACTGTATTCATCTCGGAACAGCTGAATCCTTACGTACGAACGTATGCATGTGAGCCCAAAATGAAACGCACCTTATATAAACAGTAAGGAACACATTTTGTACACACACTAACTACTTCTACAAACATCTACTTCTTGCAGCGGTAACAAACATTAAGTTATTTATCGAAAAATTTGTAGCTCGAGAGTCGCCTAGCCGACATAATGCTCGTGCAAAACAAATCTAAGTCTAAGTGCTTGGCTATAATATTCTTAATATGACTTGCTCGCCACAAGTAGGTAAGAATTTTGCTTGTAATTGGTATTAACAACTGGAATGGGGAAACAATTCGATCAAGCTCAAGAGTTCAGTACAATCGATTAAGTTTGACGTTAGTTTTAAAATAAAAGTCGAATCATCGACTTATCTTTTTTTAGAAAGCGGATTGGATATTGTATTGTGGATCGTTACTAAACTAAAAAAGAAAGAAGAAAGAAAGAAAAGAGATTTATTTGAGACAGTCACAAAAAACACTTAATGTTTAACAAATTTGAAACATGCCTAATTAGTGCGTTAATTGTCATGTCTCAAATCAGCATAATGCTGGTTGTAATTAAACCAGCGCTGGCCTTCCGTTGGAACCGTTTGAACTGGCACAAAAGAAACCAAACAACAGCCTTGTTCCGAAAATTATAAATATATACAATTATAAATTAAATAACAATAACATTTACATGCACTTAGTCTATTAACTAAAAAAAGACGTGTGGCACTCAGGGACTGCCGCGGTAAAGCTATTGCATAGCATTTTTTATCAACTTATGCAATTAATATATTAATAACTTAGGCAGTAACGCCGATACAACCGATGCCACCTAGAGGCGAGTTGCTGAACTAAACAGACAAGCGTGATATTTCAAAAAAGTCATTAAAAGGTCTGCTATTCATCGATAGATGGCAAAACTAAAAAGTATCATCGCTGTGCCGGTCTGAGTGGGAGGTGTTAGGTTATTTTCGTTACGGAATTTCTGGATTCGGTCTCCACGCTCAAGGCCCGCGATAGAAGCTATGCAACAGCTTAAGAAAAATAAAAACGCTCTAATGGAAGACGTGGCAGATATACGTATTCCTTCGGCAATATTACACGCAAACTTACATAACAGTACTTCAGAGAAAAAAGCATCACTAGCATATAGTACAGAGATGTTAATATTGCACTGGTGGCATGCCTAAGATATGCTTGATTCTTTTGGTGTACAAGCATAAACTCTTTCAGCATTAATTTGAACCCATGGACGTTCTGCAGCTTTCTTATCGGCGGGGGAATATTATTCCAACATTTGGAAACAGCATATCTAAATCTTCACACAATAGAAAATTACTTATTTCACACTACACAATGTTGTTAATGTTAATGGACACATTCTTAAGGGTACTCGTCTTAGCAAATTAAGTCAAAACCAAATTACTCATTAGCCTTTAGGCTACATCGTAATTAAATGATGTACATGTACAAAAATATATATCATTTATATAACAAAAAAAACACTACACAAGACTTAAGTACACTATGCACACACATGATCAGAATGTTGTTTCACTTGTTGTATTTAATTCAGATTTTTAGAATGTAGTAATAAATGTACATACTGTATAATAAATATAGTACCTATACTCAGGCGTCCTTTCCAATAATCCTGTAGAAAAAACTCTGAATACCACAACACAAAGTATTCTAGTGTGGCGTTTCAGAGAATTCATATTATATTTGTTTGTATTATTTTAAGCTTTCATTAATGAATAATATAATATAGTCTGAGTGTGATAAATAAAAAATCTAAAACTACCTCTAAAACTTCCTATGCCGTTGTGTTGCAAGCTGTTTTCCATAATGTCGCGATAATCTCTGATTTGATACCTTAGATAACTTCTCATAAAGATATTTTTGAGCCTTATGTTTCAACACAACAAAAAGTAAACACGCTTAGTGAAGCTTACAACGGTCGTTCATTTTGAGAATATACTTTATTCAAGTAATCGGTAGCATGAGACCTAAATGGAATGTCGAAGCAGAAACGAGCACAGGCATTTTGCACTTGCTGGATAGTTTTCTGTGTTCTTGCTAGTAGACGTGGACCAAAAACTGTATCCATATAATTTAATCTAGATAACACTCATGACTCCACTAGCTGTACACGCGATTCCTCCTTAATAAAAGGTCTCATTTTGTATAATACATTAAATTTATAAAAACAACCAGTGTCGAGATTCCAACATGCTTTTCAAAACGTAAGTCGCTGTCCATATGTAATCCTAGATTACGTGATTCGTACAAACGCTAAATATTTTCATTCATAAGCTCAACATTACAGATGGATTCACAGTTGATAACTGACGATCACTGCCAACTATGTTGTACTTATATTTCTATAAAGGACTATCTGTTCCTCCCGTTTTGTGTAGATGGTAGTTAAGGTCGCAGTGACCTGTAACTAGCCCTGTCAGTAGACGTAGATCCTATCGTTGCAGCTTTAGGAAGGTATTGCTGTTCTTTCTTAGTACCTTTAAAGAAGTAGCAGATCTCGCACTTGCATCGCTGATGGCTTACAGAGATTCTTAGTGTCCTCACTTACTTGCTTCTTTATTCCTTCTTTGGCTAGGGTATCAGCCCTGTTGTTTCCAAGACGTGAACTATGTCCTTTAGTCCACCTTATTGTCATCTTGCTGACTTGTCAAAGAAATTCGTTGACAAGTCTTGTAAAGCCGCGGGACACTCAGCTGAAATCCTCTATCTAGTACTAGCTTTCTGAGGGCATAGATGACTGCCGCGCTATCCGACTCTCACGATTTCCTTCAAGTAGGGCCATCGCAAGTGATACCGCTTTTACTGTCAGAAGGAGGCGCACTTTGCTTGCATTGTTGTCGTGTAATTTTAAATCCGGGGAGTAATAGCCACAATCCACCCCTATCATACTTTTGGTACCATCCGTGTCAATTCTAAATGATGGAGCCTTATCTTTCAAAGCACTTTTTCTGCTCATATCTCTTGTATTATATAATTGTAATAATATTTATTTATTTATGCATTATAGGAAAACCAACAGCTTACTTAACAGTATAACATATTTTTTTAAATATCGGAAAGCCAGTAAAAGAACTTCACGGCTATAAAATAGGTTACACAACATAACGTGAGCATTAACATCGAGTGAAATTCGTACGACGGTAGATTATATACAAAAGAAAATAATAACAACTTTGTACTCCATAGCTTGAATCATAACATTCAAAACTAAGTTCGGCGCAATGAAAGCTTTTGGTTTGCTTGATGCTATTGAATGAGTTATTACTCATTCAATAGCATCAAGCTAGGAGTCTAAGAGTCTAGGATTTTTTTATTATCATGTAGAAGTTCTCGTATACCAACAAAAGTTCGGCAACTTTTTTTTTGGTGCGATGAAGTCTTCTTCTGTTTTCATAAAACAGAATAACTGCAAGCGCTTTTTTGTCACTGTAGTAGGTCGACATAACGTCCGTTCACAAAATAAAATACAAGATAAATGATGTATTTTGTTATTTTTCAGGATCTAGTCTAATGTGCGTACGTCGAGCTGCCATCAGCTTGTATGAGACTGAGTATAGTATCCTACGTGAGTCGTAATAGAAGGGCCTTAGGCGTATATCACAGAGCACTGGACACCAGCTTAGGCGTATATCACAGTCAGTGGCAGTTTTTAATTTGACTGTAAACTCTTTATTCGTTTACAAAAACCGCACTAACACCGCGTCTCATTGCGGTCGGTACTTTCAAAGTTAAGGACCGCATCACCGCACACCGGAGCGGCCTGCTTTACGTACGTAATTTACGTAATGTAACATACGTTTAATCAGGCCGAATTAAAATGATAGGAATTATAATCATCTGTCAATATAACTATCATTATAGCGATAGCGTTGGTATCAGTTCATATTACAAGAGAATAATGAAGAGTTATCAATATCCGCTTTAATTAATGTAGGTATGGGAAAACCTGAGATCTATATACTCATCTATGTAATCTAACAAGTAAATAGTTACTTAAAACATGTATTAAGCATAATTATCTATCATTAGCATTATGCTAGGCGCTATTTAGATCCCTTTACCAAAGCATACCTATGCACGCCGCCTGTAAATACCATTTGAAAACCTTCAGGCATAACTGATGAAACTGAGTTTTTGTGATTACTAAACGATACTGCTGAGCTGATCATGTGATCAACTCAGCTGTGATGGTGCTCCGATCAGAAGCAAACCGTCACCAAGTTCAAGTCAAGTCAAAATTTCAATTTAGGCACCCAGGCTAGGGGTTTCTACGCGATCGATTCAGAAATGAGAAGATCCGTAGAATGGCCGGGTCATGGGATACCAGCTAAGAATAGTACTCTCCATCTCCCGTGGGTGCCGTAAGAATCAGCTAAGGGATAACGTATCAGAAGGTGGGCAGCAGTACCTCCCGAGGATCTAAAAAAATGTTTACCAAATCGCTTCATGATATGAAACACAGCCTTTTGTAGCCATAAAAAAACATATTTAAGAAACATAAACGACCTCTGGCCCTAGTAACACACAACATAAGATCTGTGTTGGCAGATGTAAGATCGTCGAGCTGGAAGAGGATATGAGTAAGTTACATTGGGATATCTTAGGGTCATGCGAAGTCTGCGCGGGTCTGGGTTTATCCATTAAATAGTTGCTACGCCTATGCTTATAGCGTTCGCGCTGCTTGTTTTGGTTAAGCTCAGGACTTCCTTACTCATCCCGTGATGGGTAGGGTGGCTACGGACTTGGGGGAAGCGCAGGTCGTGATGATCCCTAAGGCAAGTCTGACGATTACCTTCTCTCGGCGCTCTTATCGGGTACTGCCTGTTACTGGTCTAATTCCCTCTGAAATAGACGTAACGAAATATCGTCATGCGCCGCGTGTCTTATAATATATGTATGTTTATTGATATCCATGTATTTATGTATGTTTATTATATTGTGGCCGGGACTGCTCCCGACAGGCTTTGCTCGCCAAACCGACGAGGAGCGGTCCATCAGACGGTAGGTTGCGGCGCTTAAAGGCCCTGCAACTGAGGGGGGCAGCGGCGCCGTGTTGAACGGCGCTGTAGCTGAGGAGGCGCTGCGTCGGGAGTGATTTAGTCACTTGCTGTGGCGCCAATGGGGCCGTCGTCGGATGATGGCGGCTGAAGCGGCTGGCGATGGGGCTGCTACATCTGGCCCGTCGCAGGGGACCATGAGCGTCGGTTGTGGGAAGGCTGGCGTTCATTGCACTGTGGTCCCTGGGGTGGTGCGGCTGTGCTCGTGGTCCAGGTGCGGTCGAACGTTCCCTGCGCTCCCTCCGTTATAGCGGCAGGACGGACACCATGGGTTTTAGTCGGTAGTGGACCCTGGCTGCTGTGGTTGCAGTTAGGGTTGGGGGCCGCCCAGGCTCCCCAGGGAGCATGATGCACCCCTCCTACTTTCCTGGTGGGCAGAAGTGCGTGCGAAAAAGGATTATGCGAGGACACAAAAGTCTCAAGGTGGTGTCAGATATGTCGTTTGCAAGTCCCTTACTAACAACATCATTACCATCGACAGCGTTTCGAGCATAGTGGCATACCTAATACTCAGAATATCAAAGTCATTCAGGTATATGCACCGAACTCGAAACTTGGAACCGATGAGGAGAGGCTATGATAATGTATGAGGACATTAGTAGAGCCATACATACCTCCAAGACCAATTACACTGTTGTTATAGGGGACTTTAACGCAAAGTTGGGCAAAAGAATACAATACAATACAATACAAATACACTTTATTGACACAAAAAACAGAAATAAAAAAACAATATTTACAATAAGAAATGTTCAATAGGCGGTGTGATGAAAATATAATTTGTACGACGGTACGTGCGATATTGAATTGTTTACAGTATTTCCAGCGATACGATGACTGTGACGCTGTCAGTGATAGCTGTTTCTGAAGGCACTGTACCCACGAACAATAACAACACTAACTACCGCTGCAGTTACTAGAGATGCCGCGAATGCTCGCTATTATTCGTTACTCGACATCGGTTGGTTGTTCGAATACCAAATATGATTCAACATACGATGATTAGGTTTCTAAAATAAACTTTGAATGAACCAAAAACTATCTATGGCTTAAAAAGAACACAAACATTTTTTTAAAAAACAATATTTTGGTTCGTTTTTAATGATCATCAAAGTTAGCAAAAAAGCAGTTATGTCATGTTGAAGTTTATTAGTTACATTTTTTAATTAATAGTCATGGTCTAAAAGAAGCAGATTGTGGTAGGTATAAGTAGATAAACTAGTTCTATTATATACTGACAAATTAAGAGAATAGAAAACAACTGAAAATAATGAATATGTATTTTGTTTATAATAGAATAATTATATATAGATACCAAGTGTATCATCCATTAATGTAAGAAATAAATCCAATTAATTATCAATGATAAGATAAACGCGCTATAAGTGAGTATAAAAGCAAAGACAAGTCGAGGGAATAACTTATCCGCTCAAACCCGGCCGAAATGAAGCTTTTCGTGAGTCTGCTGTGTTGCGTAGCTCTGACCGCCACCGCGGTCTCCGCCGCATCCCTGTTACACGTGTACCACGAGCCGGAGCGATACTACCACGAGACTGTCGGCATCCAAGAGGCCGAGCGCATCCGCCTCGCCGAGGCCGAAGCTGATGCCTTCGGGGATGGAAGCTTAGCCGGAGAGCGCATCGCCGGCGGCTCGGCAGCCAGGCTCGGTGAATACCCCTTCTTGGTGAGTTGAAGTCGAATAGCAGCCTAACTGCCTAGCTGAGATCGTACATCCATACTACAGCAATCACTTTGTCGCAGGGTGGGCTAGTGATCACACTCACCACGGGCTCTACCTCTGTATGCGGCTCCTCGTTGCTGACCAGCACCCGTGCCATAACAGCAGCACACTGCTGGTGGGACGGCCGCTTCCAGGCACGCCAGCTAACCGTCGTGCTCGGCTCTCTGCGTCTCTTCAGCGGCGGCGTGCGTGTTACATCCAGTAACGTGCAGTTGCACGGCAACTGGAACACCAACAACCTCCAGAACGACGTCGCAATCATCACGATTAGTTCCGTCTCATTTACGAGTGAGTGCCTCCTATAGTCTCTGTTCACTCTGAAATACTCTAATACTATATTCTGTAACTTCATTGCATCTCGTTCGGTTGCAGACAATATTCAACCGGTGGCGCTGCCGAGCGGTGCTCAGCTCAACAATGACTTCACGGGCACGTGGGCCGACGCCGCTGGATACGGCAGGACTGGTGACGGTGAGTCCCTTGTATAAGTCTACATCTAGATTTCAATGAGTGGTTAGACAACATTATTAGTAGAGCTATCAATGTGTGATTTTGTAGTTTATTTATTTTACTAGATATAGTGATATACTTAGTGACATACGCTGTTTATACAACAGCGAGTGTTCTGAAGAACTCCAACCATATTTCTGCATCACTGTTTTACCACCGCAGTAGCCAATATTGCTTGAAAGCTCATCTACACTTATTTGACTCATGAGAGTCACATTTTACCAATCAACGATCGAGAGTCAACGGAGTATTTCTCTGTTGACTCTTCTTGATCTTTCAAGAAGAGTCAACAGTCAAGTTATTACTAACTTATTTCAATGAGTCACTATTTCCATTGGTCATGCTATAACTTGAGAGCGAACATACACCAATTTCAGTTAAAATATTTATAAAAAATTATAATATGTACTTTGTTGATGGTTCTTCTGGAAAGAAAAGTTTAGAGTATTGCTAAGAAAATTGTGAAACTTCGGATAAATAAACTAAAACGGGAAAACCGTAGACCACGCGGGTAAAACCGCAGGACCCAGCTAGAACAGTAATAAAATTTGCCAGGCCAAAACTTCCCGGATTTTTTTTGTTTTTTTACAAATAAAATAAAATAAAAAGTCAGGGGTGCTAAGAAGACAGACAAAAAATCAAGTGTTAATTTTATTTATCTGTCTGTTGTAATCTTCTACTAAAAATAAATTCATAACGACTTCATTCATAACATTCATATTGTTTTTAATCGCGTTGTTTTCAAGTTTGTATCGGTTATTACATGTAAGTACTTAAAACAATGTCAAGAATTTGAGTAGTACCTACCTTGTTGTTCTAGAATCACGGATGTGTCATTAAAGGCGTGGGCGAATATATTGTTTTCAAAAAAATGTGTATGGAATTGTATACTATCATGTTGATCACGTTATTATCATATGGATATCAAGAACAGAAAATATAATAAACTTCTGTGCCCACAAAACCAATAGGAATCCATTCAATAAATATTTTGCAGCATCTGATCCTTGTCGCATACCTATCAGTATTGCGTGAACGTCATAATTAGTTGATGATGAAGAACTTATGCGATCACTTCAAAAAAAAACGATACCTAATGCTTGGGATTACATCTTAGATCGGCGCAAGCTCTAATGATATTGTGCGCTCTGGGCAGGGCCTGAAATAAACATGCTTTATCAGTATACTCATCTCATACATACCTAACTGCAACCGATTTAAATAATTCGATGAATACAACAATTCCTGTCTCGGACTCTACTTGATGTGATTTGGCAAATGTAAGTTCTGCCATGTTTTTGTACAATTTTATTCCTTACGCCACGATAAATCGCCCACGTCACGACATGCAATGATGCAAGTCGAACATCCGCAGCGCACAGCACTCTGACAGTAGGTAAACGGCCTTGGTGCGCTGCGAGGACGCATGCGTCATGTACTAAGAACAACGGTCCGATTGTTTCAGGTAACTCCGGCGCCATCACCAATAACCAGGTGCAGAGCCACGTGAGGCTGCAGGTGATGGCTAACGCGCAGTGCCGGCAGGTGTACGGAGCCTCGGCTGTCGTGGCGAGCACGCTGTGCGTCACTGGAGCCGGAGGACGCAACATTTGCGGCGGTGACTCGGGCGGTCCTCTCGTCACTGTCGGCAACAACCGCGTACTGGTCAGTAAGCCTACTCTACTCCAGTGTGACCTATCAGCTGGTGAAGGTTCTTAAACTCACGTGGCGCATGTTCCGTTTCAGATCGGTGTGACGTCCTTCGGCGCCAGGGCAGGGTGCACGATCGGGATGCCGTCCGGCTTCGCGCGTGTCACTTCCTTCAACACTTGGATTCGTGCCCGGATTTAAGCAATAAACTACAATATACTAACTTGATTGAGGACTTTTACTTTTACCGACCTAACTTATTCTTTAATCGTTAGTTTTTGCTTCGTGCTATAATCTATTAATTATTTTAAAATATTAGATCCATATTTTAAATATACAAACTTTGGCTGCTCTAATGCTCATAGATTTTTTTATTTCGTCTTCACTTTATATGAAACCGAACATTTACATAAAACTACCTGAATAAATTTGAACTTATACAAGTAGAAACGTAATTAGTTATTGGTGGTAGTTCTGTTATATAGCTCAACTATTAATATTTAATAGTTGAGCTAATAGTTAGTTAGTTAGTAAATGAGCTTTAATAGTTGAGCTTCAAAGTAAGAAACTTCTTAGACCGTTACGATAAAGCCAAATTTGTATAAACCTGTTATATAACTATATGTATAACATTTCAAAAAATATTTTAATTAGAAGTTCACAATATAAATAATCAAGAACTAGCGGCACCCGCGTCTGTGCCCGCCCGGAAATTGCTGTGCCGCAAGTGGAGAAATCAAAATCGCGTCAAATCTCAGACAATCTTTAACAGTTCTACAACACCGGATCGGAGGATTTTCCAATGATGTTCAATTTGTTTGTTAACCATTTAATAAATTAGTATTAGAAGGTAGGTACGTGTATTGTAAACGAATGGTATCCGAAGTCATTTGTTTTATATATAAGAAAAATGTTCATTTAAGATCAATGATGTGTAGATGCAGATGAATTCAATCCGATATTCAGTTTGAATCAGAAAGTTAGAAGCACGACACAGTAGCCATTGGACGTGGATGAGTAGCGTAGTGATTGGTTTTGCTCGTGTCTCAAGGTTCGTTTTAGTTATTAGTACCTACCACCAATGAGTTATTAGTATTTTATTTTATTAAAGGCATCGGTCCGTTAAAAAAATTCTAAACATCCATATATCCGCAATGGGCTACAAAAAACGTACAAATATATCGTAATACATTTTTTCTGGGAATTGCCTGATCGTAGTATTCTCAGAATTAAAGAAATGGTTAATTAGCGAGTTTTATTCCGTTAAGGATTTCCTGGAGAAAACATTCTGCAGATATTTTCTAACAAATTTTGAGTGAAAAAAACTTTTGAGTCTTGAAGTCGGTTCCATTTTTTGGTTAAATTTATTTTATATCTTCTCAACTCAGTGACGCGTAAACGGTTGCCGTTACACAGGCTTGGAGCATCAAGATAGCGCATTAGGAGCATAGATACCCTAACTTTTAATCCAAGCCTGTGTGCTGGCGCACCCCTGGTATGTCTAATAAATTCAAAACTTTACTAGAAAGGTAGTGCTGTCATCAGGTGTCAATCTAACCGAGGTATATAGACTTTCATATGATATATTATCCTGCTTAAACTATACTACTGTTCTTATGACTTTAGTTGCCCAAAAATATTCTTTATCTAAGAGAGAAGGAAATCGGAATGAAACGACATAATAATTTTAAATATGTTATTGGTGGTGTGCCGACAACATTGCCGGGCGACGCCGCTCGTATATTTAATATTTACAAACTGCTTCAACTACAGGAAATGGAAACGAGAGCACCCCGAACGTCAGACATTTGGAGATCGTTTCCGTTATATTGGTAGCGCGCGATGAGTATTTCAATAAAAAACGTATTAATTACAGTTATATATTAAATTCAATTCAGAACTTTATTGCAATCTCTAATAGTACAAGTAAGGGTGGTACAATAAAATACAGTTTATTAGAGACCCTGTCGGGCACAGGAATTTTGGAAGAGAGGAGGGCGCGTCAATATTGTCTAAATATATGATTCACTACATAAAATTAAAATGATATTGGAATTATAATTTAATTATTAGAAAAGGAAAATTAAATACCTAATTTGAACCTATTGATATCTTTTTATTCATACATAAATTCACATAAAATTGTTCATGGCGTCAATATATAAAAGTCATATTTTATTACTTACTTTACGAAAATAATATTTTTTTCCTTTTATTATTACTATTATTTTTAGCACGAAGCACGCAGCTCTTGTCAATTAACAAACTTTTAATTTGGTTTAAAAATATTACTGCTGCTCGCGCTTACAATGAGTTCTGGCAACTTATTGATATAACATAAAGGCTCTTGGTATGTAAGTACATAATATACCTGTATCTGCTCTGGTTGTGTTCAAACAATATAACTCGCGGGTCGCGTTGGGGCCTTTGACGAGGGGCGCACCGTTTCCTCACATGTGAATTTGACATACAAAAATATATATTTAATTCCAATCGCTAGCCTAGAGTAGAACTTACGAGCTATATAAACACACAGTTCGAAAGTTATGATATGAAACTATGTATAATCGGAGCACCATTTCGATAAGAGCTCGGCGCTCCCATGTAATCGAGAAGTCACTTATAGATTACAACATATTTATATACAATGTAACAACCCGAATTTATGTCACTGTAAAAAAGAGACCGCGTATATAGATGTTCTATTGACTATTGATTCGGCAATTTTTAGGCTTCTTATTTTTTATTAATAATAGGCAATCGTTTGACCACACTTCTCACCTGATATTAAGTAATGATGCGGTCTAAGATGAATCACACCTGCCTAAAAGGTACCTGGTTACTCGTGACTTGAAGAAGCCCAGATTGTATCCATGTGGAAACACGGACTTAAGCAATGAATTGAAAAACTCGTTAACTTGGTTACTCGTACTCGTCAAGATTGGAACGTCTACCATACATGGATGTCGTACTGCAGTCCATCTGGTTGTTCTTTGATGTAATGGCATGGAGGAATCAAATTACGTAACTCTAGAGCACACTCCACGCAACTCTACGTCGGCGTTGCAGGCTTTGAAGTTGTGAGTGAGTGACATTATAAAATAAAATTGAGGTTTTTCAAGAGAACCTTCTGCTGACAATAAAAACATATCAAAAATAATTATCTAAATTGGTCCGTTCACGCGTGATGCCATAATAAAAAAATAGGGATTCATAATTATACATACAGATATAATTAAAAGTATCTACCTATTAATAAAATCCAAAAGTGTACATGTGAATCGTGAATTTTGTTGTAATTAAGTAACGAGGTGTTTTTTTTTTAAAGTAGTTTGAAAATACTAACTAGATGGCGTAATAGTCAGAGAAATTTACTAGTCAGTCAATTGAGAGAATAATTAGGGAAAGGAAAACAACTGAGAGAAGTAAGTGTCACGAGAATATTCCAGGATCGAAAACTAAACAATAATGAAAGAGAAACACCTGAGTCACATACTAGTAAGAGGGAACATTTGTCATTGATACCCTGACAGTGACAAAAATATTTTTCAAACTATATAGTGCCATCTATGGGGTACTTTAATTACTATTTTCTTTTTTTTAGAAAACGCCTTATTATGGCATTAACACAGGTTCGGGTAGTCGTAAGTCGATCGTACCTAGTGGGTATTCAGTGAACGGGGCGGCGGATGTACGGCACTTAAAATCGCTCGTGGTAACTATCGATCGATTTATTCGTATTAACAAAAAATACGTCTAACGAAAAGGCTCACTACTATTATAGACATACAACGAGGGTAGATCTAAAAGCTTGTATTTTATAGCTTTCGAATCATTCCAATGGAACAAAGCGTAGTCCAAAGCTTGCCAACGTGGTACACGCAATAACGCGTCATATACGGCGATTCCATTTAAACATATCGAAATCAGGAAGCGCCGGCGTATCGGGTTCGACTTAATTTAAATTAGCCTAAATTTATTACATATACATCATACAATACAGTAGGTATTCATATAATACAGGGTCGTCCGCGTAGGTAACACAACTAGGAACACGCACAGGACGCGCTACAGTCTCTACACACTAGTCAGTCGGGTGGCGCTAGAGGCCACGGGCGCGGCGTGGGGGTCGGGGCAGAAGTGAGGGCTGGGGCGGGGGCGGCTCGTCAGCCGCGCGCCGCCGTCACACGTCAGTATGGCGCGCGCACGGCGGCACGGGGGCAGGGGGCTCCCCCTCCGCGTCCGAGTCCTCGATCTCGCAGAGGCGCGCCGAGAGCTCGCTGCACGAGCCCGCCTCCGATGCGCCAAGCAGCGATGTGCGCTCCTCTGCGGAACGAGAAGAGAGCGGTAAGTGTCGGTACCAGTGCCAGTCTGCGGTGCACGCGCGCGGCGTTAGGTACTCACCCAGCATGGTGATGACGCTCGAGGAGTCCGGCTCGCGGACGCGCACCGCGCGTCTCCCCCCTCCACCCCCGCCACTCTCCGCGCGCGGCAGGTACTCGTCCGGGTGTAGCAGGTACGCCGACGCTGGAACGATTTTGTATACTATAAACCAACTATACTACAACGAACTATAATTTAGCTTTCTCGTTAACCGAGATGGTTAAATCGAAGCGAGCCAGGTAGGTATGCTTCCTTTGTGTAGACACTGAAGGCGATCAAAATCTCGCACCATGCATATTGACTTTGTGCTTTTTTTTGTTTACAAAAGCATTTTTTTTTTATTTTTTTTTTATTGGGAATAGGCAGGCGTTTGACCACTATCTCACCTGATGTTAAGTGATGATGCGGTCTACGATGGAGCACGCCTGCCTAGAAGATACCTATTCACTCGTGACTTGAAGATACCCAGGTCGTATTTTTTCGGAAATACAGAGTTAGGCAATGAGTTCCATTCGTTAGCTGTACGCACTAAGAATGTGGAAGCAAAACGCTTCGTGCGACAAGTTGGAACGTCCACCATGTATAGATGTCGCATTGCCGTCCTTCTGGTCGTCCTAAGATGGAATGGGGATGGATGGAAAGCAAAACTAATTCATACGTCACATATTTAAACTTAAAAACTTAAAAACATGTATGAACTACTCGAAGTAAACACAGTGTGCAAATTCATTATCTTACACTATGCTAAATAGTCATAAGGTCCTAGAGACGCGATGACGATATGACTGAGTTGGCCAAAGTTGGTACCTAAGTGACGTAGGCAACCTAAAAGCGAGTACTCGATCATGGCAATACCAATCGAGCATATTTAATAAATTAAGGCAGTCAAATAAAAAAAAAACAGTCATAGACAGTCCCAGCTAAAAAAAACAGTTTCATCAAAGTAAAGAAGCAGTTTTAATAAAAACCTAAGCATGAAAGCTATGTATCATTCAGTATAATTATGTAGTTTTAAATGATCATACATTTGAAAGAGTTTAATTTCATTGCATAAAGATCCACAGATTTGGAAAACTTTAAGTTATATAAATAATAATTGTATTGTTCAGAACTCTGCAATAATTTATGTATTTATGAATGAATGAAAAAAACAACATAATGATTAAATCTATAGGTTATACAAACAAGCTGAGACAATTTACAAAAACTATACAGTCCATTTACTAACAAAATCATTGATTGAGAAGAAAGTTAGAAAGTATTAAGTATAAGTATAAGAAGAAAGTTAGCAAGTTCCATCGACTAAAATCTATATAATCTTCCATCACTCTCCAGGCAAATCAATTCACAAACTAGTTGTAGTTGCGGAACATTATCAATTATTAAAAAAAAAGCGGTAAAAGCACTGATTTTTTAAAAAAGTACCTTGAATTAAACAAATTGACATGTTCAGTATATTGAGAATTAAAAATGATACTGACTCTGATAATGTAAGAGTTATGTCTATAGTTTGTATAATGTAGTTGTGTAATAACATATTTCCACATGAATTTGTAAGTTGTTTTGTCTAGATACAGTACGCTAGGTACTTGTAAAAGATCTCAGCAGTATACTCTACCAAGAACAATACTGTGGAAAAATACAAGGTCTGCCACTGGAGGTGGCAGAAGATAATGACGTTTGCAACTATTGATGTTGTCTTGAATACCGAGCTTATGTTTAAAATCAAAACGTAACATTTTTTTAAAATTTTTCTACTGTGCAGATATAATGTTTCGTAGCGAGGACTCCAAACCTATAGAACGAACGGGACATCTCGTTTTAGTATTTGAAAATCTGTTTTGTCTGTCTGGAAAATATATTTTCGTATACGATCGCCGCTTGTATTCAAACGAAAATAAATAAAAATAAAATAATCAAATTAGGTATCATTCCTCTTCAGGCGTACACATTATAATATACAAAATGGCTCACCATCACCGAGGCGCAACGAGTCGAGGTCGAGGTCATCTGGCGCGCTGTCAGTGTCAAGAGGCAGCGCCGGGGGCGGCGGTGCAGGCGCGGGGGCGGGCGCGGCGCGAGGTCGGGGCGCTGGGCGCGTAGGCGGGGAGGCACGCGGCGAGGCGCGCGAGCAGGGCGAGGCTGGCGGGGACACGCCCGAGGAGGAGTCGGGCCGCTCTGAGCCCGCCACCTCACTGATGCCGGGCAGCGCGCCGCCGCCACCGCACCAGTCCGAGCAGTCCCAGTGATAGCTGCCCACCAGGTGCGGCTCTGGCGCGGGCCGCCGCGGTATGCCCGTGCCCTTCAGATCTGACAAAAGAACTCTCGTCAGTGCAAAACGTTGGGAGTCGACGCGACAGACGACGGCGCCCTCTCATCGGCTCGTCGGTCTCTATCTATCTCGGATCGCCGAGAGGCAAACTCACCGTTGTAAATTTTGTTATCGACGAACGTGTGGAGGTGCATCTGCTCCGACCACGGCTTGCGGTCGGCGACATCAATGTTGAGGTTGCGGCGGTAGTCAGGCGGGATACCCTCGAGCTCGTCCCCGGCCGAGCCGTAGCTTCTCAGCGTATCTACGTTGTTGAGCGGCGGCGGGTCGGCGCAGGAGGCAGGCCGCTCGCGCCGCTCAGCCTCTAGGTTTGACAGCTTGCTGCGCGGTGGCAGCTTCTCGGGGCAGTGGAGCGGCATCGGCAGCGGCGGCGACCGCGCCCCGCGGTGTAACCATAGCGGTAGCACGAGCAGGAACGCCAGCGCCAGCAGCGCAGCCGCCGCGAGTGCTAGCGGCCAGCGTTCCGTGACTGCCCAATGCCACAGCTCCTCGAACGCGCGGGCCCCGGCAGCCGGTCCACTGCCACCCGCCGTCACCGCGTCCGAGTATAGCGGGTTCCCGCAGTTCATGCCCGTCTTATCCGGCGGGCACAGACACCGGAAGGAGCCCGGCTCGTTAAGGCACGTCGCGCCATTGAGGCACGGCTCGCCGGCACACTCGTCAACGTCGTACTGGCAGAGCGCGCCGTAGTACCCGCGGCAGCGGCACGAGGGGCCCCCCTCGCCCTCCTCGCAGCCCCCACCGTGCGCACAAATGCCGGGTGCGCACCAGCGGCCGAGCTCGCAGCGCGCGCCCTCGAGCCCCGCGGCGCACGCGCACTGGTAGCCGCCGCCTGGCACCTCGCCCGCCACCGTGCACGAGCCGCCGTGCAGGCACGGCTGCGACGCGCACGGGTCGCTGTCGAGTTCGCAGCGGCGGCCGCCGAAGCGCGCGTGACATGCGCACGTGTAGCCGAGGTCGGGGTCGGATTCGGCACCGGGGTCACCCTCGAGCAGGTCGGCGAGATCGCGGCACGTGCCGCCGTGCAGGCACGGATGGGAGCCGCAGGGAGAGGGCGGCGCAAGCGCAGGACATAGCGGCGCGAGGCGCACGCGCACGCGCCGCGTCAAGTGCACGAGCCCGTCGCTAGAGGTGCCGCCGGTTTCCAGCGGCATCGGCACTCCGTTCATTTTTAAGTCCGCGATACAACCGTCGAATCCATGAGTGACCTGTGTGACAGTTAAGAATTTTTTCCTTAATATTATTTTTATTAAATTACTTAACAATATCCTCAGCTCAGAGATCTAAGTATACATCTAACATATAATGTACTTTGCTTAAGGCCAATAACGAATTTGCATCTTATAATTGAGTCATACCTATACTAATATACAACTGTATTATGTATAATGGGTATGGGGTGAGTGTGAGTATTTATGATTACGTAAGCACTCATCGTCCATTTCTGATCATCATATTTTAATATATAACGAAATGTTCTCATTTACCGACTTCAACAAGTTCTTTCACACTTTTGAATGTTGAAGTCGGTTCCATTTTTAAAAATTATTATTGAGAATAGGCAAGCGTTTGACTACCATCTCACCTGATGTTAAGTAAGACGCCCAGATAGTATTCATGCGGAAAGACATATTAAGATATTATATCATTATGGGGTTATAAATTATTTGGTGAAGATGTAGCTTTCATATGGTAAAAGATTTTGTAAAATCGGTTCAGTAGTTTTTTAATTAATGTTTTTTTATACTGTATAGATCTAGCGTTTGACCACTATCTCACTTGATGGTCAGTGAAGATGTTATCACGCTAGACCTAGAATGCTCACTGGCTCTACACTACACACTATGTGTTTGGTGACAGCTTTTCAAACTCGTAATCGTAACAAACAAATGTACGGACCTGTTCGGGAGCAAAGGCGTGAGCGTGTCGCATCAGCGCTGCGCCCACCAACAGCCGCGGGCGCGCGTCCAAAACCGTGTGCGGCCCCGGGGCTTCTCCCGCCGCCACGCGGCGGTCCAGCGTAAGCCGCAGCGCCGCACCACGCCGCTCCAGCCGCGCCTCGTGCCAGCGCCCGTCCGCTGCCGCGCCCTCCGCCACCACCACCGCCTCACCCGCGCCCAGTTGCATCCGCGCGCGCAGGCTACCCTCGGCCACCTCCAGTGCCACGTAGTCCACGCGCCCGCCTGCCCACGCAAGCACACCGCGCGCGCGCCGCGTGCGGAACCGCAGCGACATCACGAGCTCGTCCTCAACAGTGCGCGCGCCCGCCGCTACGGCCGCCCCGCGCTCCACGCGGTACTCCAGGTACCCGTCCCCAGCTAACGCCGCGACGCGGGTCTCCCCGCTCACGCTAGCGCCGTCCGCCGCCGCGTCGCAGCGCGCGCCCGCCCAGCCCAGCGTGCACTTGCACTCGCCGCGCGCCTCGAGCCCCGCCGCCACCAGCGACACGAGCTCTGTGCTAACAGCGCGTGGCGCGCCCACCAGCGCGACGCGCTCCTCGCACGTGCCGTGCGTACACCCACCGCATGCTGCGCGCACCAGCTCCTCCACCACGAGCTGTGCACGCTCCTCCACAAGCTCCACGTGTGCGTGCAGCAGCCGCCGCAGCGCCTCGCCAGGCATCCACCTGCCGTCACCGTCGGAGTCGGCGCGCACAGCTACACCCACGTCAAGGTCGCGTGCAATCTGGCGGCGTTCCCGGAGCGCGCGCTCGGCGCCACTCGGGCGCACGCCTACGAGCACAACGTCGCTCGGGTCACGCTCGCACGCCTCGGCGACAGCGCGCAGGAACCCTTTGCGGTGCCGCAGGACAAAGTCGCGGTCGCTCACCTCGCGGAAGCGCACGACGACCGCCCGCGCGAGCATCTCGTCGGTCACGAGAACGACGGACACGCGCACGACCGCTGAGCCGACGAACTTGCCGTCGTCGACAGTGACGTTGAGGCGGTAATCTCCGACGTCAAGCGCGGGCGCGGCGCGCAGCGTGCCGTCGCTGGCGTCGATCTCGAACAGCCCCGCGGCGCCCGGCGGCGACGCGCCCGCAACCGGCGCGAGCGCATACGAGAGCGTGTCGTACGCGTCGCGGTCGGAGGCGTGCACGCGGCCAATCACTCCTCCGGGAAACTCATCAAGGTACGAATTGACGATGACGTCGAGCGCCGTCACCGTCGGCGGGAAATGCGACTCCTCGACGACGCGCACGTGAACCGAAGCGTCCGAAAACAGCGGCGGGGTGCCGTTATCGAACACGCGAACTCGCAGAGCGTAACTATCCTTTATGCGACGGTTGAAACGCGTCGCCGAACGCAAGCAGCCGTCTTGTTCGAGACGAAAAGCACCCATTTCGTTGCCCGATTGGAAGTCGAAAGTGAACGGCGCGGCGTTCGGAGCGGCGTCTGCGTCCTCGACGACGAATTCAAGCACCTTTTGACCGAGCGGGCTGTCTTCCCGGACGACGGCCGCGTAGTCGGAGAGCGCGAACTTTGGCGCGTTGTCATTTGCGTCGAGCACGTCGACGTCGACGAGCGCGTGCGCCTCGAGTGCGGGTAGACCGCGATCGCGCGCGCGCACCTCCAGCGAGTATGCGGGCGTCGCCTCGCGGTCGAGCGGCGCCGCTACCGACAGATAGCCGGTATCGGCGTCGAGCGTGAACCGCGCGTCCGGGTCGCCGCGCGCCAGCGAGTACGTGACGCGCCCGTTAGAGCCCGAGTCGGCGTCGTCGGCGATAAGCTGCAGCACGCGCGTGCCAGGGGGCGCGTCCTCACGCACGCGCGCTGCGTACCGATTGCGAGAGAAGGCGGGAGCGTTGTCGTTCCCGTCAAGCACGGTCACGTTGATCGTAGCCAGGTCACTGAGCGGCGGCGAGCCCCCATCGACCGCCTGCACGGACAGCAGGTACTCGCGCCGGCGTTCATAGTCAAGCGGGCGCGCAACTCGCAGCACGCCGGTGCCGGCGTCGAGCACGAAGTCGTCCCGGTCATCGCCACCGACGAGCGCGTAGCGCACCTCAGCGTTGGCGCCGGCATCGCGCGAGGCAGCGCACACTCGCAGCACAGCGGCGCCGGGCGCGTCCAGCTCAGGCACGGCCGCGCGGTACTCTCGGAACTCGAACTCGGGCGGGTTGTCGTTGACGTCGGCGACGGTGAGGCGCAGCGTCGCAGTGGCGGAGAGCGGCGGACGGCCCGCGTCGGTGGCGCGCACCACGAGCCGGTGCTCGGCGCGCGTCTCGCGGTCGAGCGCGCCGCGTAGCGTCACGATGCCTGAGTCGGCGGCCAGCTCGAACACGTCAGCCCCGCCCCCGCTCCCGCCTTCCACCACCGAGTACGTCACTGTGCGGTTATCTCCCAGGTCGATGTCGGTCGCGTGCACCTGTACACGATACCGGATAATTAAATGATTAAAAAAATATTTTATTTATTTAGTGTTTTTAATCATGACGTCTCGACGCATTTGTCTGTCTGTATACAGTCACAATTATTTTTTTGCAAACTGCTATTCTTATTAAATAGTAAAGATAACTTTCTTGTTTCTTTTTGTTAATGAATTAGCTTATATTATATAAGGTAAACCTATTCATATCTCATTACTGTTGTACAATGACTGATTAATATGACTTTCTCCGTTAGCATGTACGTAACTGTAGCATTTGATATTCAGTGGGTGATTAGTACTCCCGCTTATTATGAGCGGTGGTTATTATATTATTATTATCTTATTGTGTTATCCATAAGAGTCGCTTGTTTATTCCAGTTCTAAAAGTGAAAACTCTTTTACCGAGCGGAAGTTTCCGTTCTACTGCGTCACTATTTATTCGTAAGGATCGCGATACCTTGGCGACGAGCGTGCCGAGGTCGGCGTCCTCGGGTAGCGTGACGCTGTAGGTGTCGGCGGAGAATCGCGGCGCGTTGTCGTTGACGTCGTCGAGCGCCACGAGCAGCTCAGCGCTGCAGCCCCACGCGGCGCGCGCGCGGTCCTGCGCGTGCACTCGCAGCGCGTACCGCCCGGCCGCCTCCCGATCCAGCGGCGCCGCCACGCGGACCTCGCCCGTGTCGCGGTCAGCGGTGAAGTGGTGCGCCAGCGCGCCGCTCAAGTAGTAGCGCAGGCGCGCGTGCTGCGGCGAGTCGGCGTCGCGAGTCTCCAGCGTCGCCACGAGCGTTCCGACTCGAGCGTCCTCTGGCATTCGCACTCGGTACCGCGCGCGCACGCAGTACGGCGGGTTGTCTGCACAACAAACCAACCTGTCACTTCTACCTCTATTAGTTTATATTTTTTTTGATTCAAAATAAACCTCTATCTGCGCTATTGTTACGATATAACTGTTCCGTTATGCTCGAAACTAAACACATCTTGTTCATAGTAAGCTGTGTTTAGTTTCGTTTGTAAAGCAAATAAAAAAAACGTATTTAAAAAATGTATTCTTCTTTTCTATGTAAATCAACAAAATACAAGTTGAAAGAGATCGGGTGATACCAATTCGGATAGTGATGATCGCGGCGAGTTATTATGTTATGTCAATGCGAACGCTGCGCATGCTGGGCATAATCCTATTGCCTATAAATTATATTTATGTAAATTTGTACTCAGGCTGTGTGTTATGTATTTTATACTATGGCAATAAAGGGTTTTTTTTGTTTTTTTTTATTCAAGCGTTTTAACGAATGGTTGAAGCATTTGATGCTTCAACCATTTTTGATGGTTGAACATTGCGATATTTGAAAAATAGCTCGTTTGTTGAGAACGATCGATATCGAAGACGACGTCAAGAGGCTCAAGATAGATTCGAAAATTCTCAAAATGTTCCGAAGAACGGACGATCGGTTTACGAATATGGACGGTACCTTTTCGGCCGCTTCCCCGACGACTTCGTTTGACACTATTTCGAAAATAACAAGATTAATTCAAAAAGTAATGCCGTCAACGTCCGATATATCGACATCGCGATCGCCCGAGGGTTCTAACGAACATTCAGTCGCTCGTTCGCCGAGCGAGTAGCAAGGCGAGACACTGACCATTAACGTCGAGCACGCGGACCACGACGCGCGCCGTGGCGGTGAACTTGCCGTCGGTGGCGGCCACCGTGAGCTCGTACTGCGGCATCACCTCGCGGTCGAGCGCGCGCGCCACGTACAGCTCGCCCGAGCCGCGCACCTGGAACCGCGCGCGCTCGTCGCCCGCAGCCACGAAGTAGGAGAGCGGTGCCGCGCCCGCGCCTGCGTCGGCGTCCGTCACACCGAGCCGCACCACCACCGTGCCCGCCGCTGCGTCCTCGCGCACCTCCGCCGCGTACTGCTCGCGCTCGAACCGCGGCGCGCAGTCGTTGTAGTCCACGAGCCGCACCACAAGTGAGCCGCGCGCCACGCGCCTCGGCGCGCCCCCGTCCGTCGCCACCAGGGCCAGCCGGTGCACCGCGCGCGCCTCGCGGTCCAGCGCCGCCACCGTCGTCACCCACCCGGTGTGCGGGTCCACGGCGAACGGCGCCGAGTCTGAGCTCTCATTCTCGTTCTCGCCCTCGCTCTCACCCTCCGCTGCGAGGGAGTAGCGCACTTCACCGTTGGAGCCTGCGTCAGGGTCATCGGCCACCACTGCGAAACGAGAGAACGGTGAGCGACGACGAGCGAGCAAGCGCGGGCTCGGTCGCGGCGCACACACACACACACACACTCACGTTGCACGACGCTGGTGCCGGGCGGCGCGTTCTCCGCGAGGTGCACGACGTACGGCTGCGAGTGGAAGGAGGGCGCGTGCTCGTTGACGTCGAGCACGTGGAGGCGCGTCGTCACCATGGTGGCGGGCGCGGGGCTGCCCGCACTCTCGGCGATCACGCCTACGGGCGAGACACATGCATGGTCACAGGTAGGTCAGTGCGGGGAAGTGGCGGAGGGTGCGATGCGCGACTCACCGATAACGTGTTCGGCGGCGGACTCGCGGTCGAGCGCAGCGGCGAGCACGAGCCGGCCGGCCGCGTCCAGCGCAAATAGTTCCTGCGGCGCGCGCGACGCCGCGAGCCGGAGCCGCGGCTGTTCCTCCTCCGATGCTTGTTCTGCGATCAATAATAAGACAATGTATCACTCAAACCGATATTATCCAGTATACAAATCCCAAAAAGCCACGTAATGTATAAATAAAACGAGGCACGTCAGTCATGACACAATATATTGTGATCAATGCAGGGTACATTTTTTTTTTCTAATGGACTAATATTGTTTGCCTTTACAAGGCAACAGGCAAGTCAAGCGTTTGACCACTATCTCACCTGATGTTAAGTGACGATGCAATCTAGGATGGAGCACACTTGCTAAGATATGATATAATATATGATATACAATCAAACAATCAAATTTCATATATGGTAAATGTTGCTTCATTTATTTACAAAATTCTAATTTATCATTACTGTAAACAAAGTTTGATCATAAAAAATGTGTATCTAAAGATAAATAAAATCATCCTACTGCTTATTTCTATAACGTGTCGCTGGCGGGGTCATGTAAGTTCACTACCGCTGCGTCCGCGCAAAGTATTTAGCGCTCGGCCCGGGACAGCGCTAACTGCCTACTTTTGGAGGGATACTTGGCCTTAAGAGCTACTTTTAGCTTATTAATTTGAGCGTTCATAACTCGTGTAGTTGAGGCGGCACTGACCGTCGAGGCGCAAGTCGGCGAGCAGCGCGCCCGGCGCCGCGTCCTCGCGCAGGAATAGGTCGGGCGGCAGAGCGCGCAGTGCCGGCGCGCGCCCACCCGCGCCTAGCACGAACACGCTCACCGGCGCCTCGGCCGCGCGTCCGCCACCGTCCCGCGCGCGAACCCACACCTGCACGCTGCGCCCCACTGCAATACACACCGCGGCGCGTTACTCACCCGCTACACGCGACTGGCTCCACTCGCGCCGCTATACTCACCAAAGGCGGTTGCGTCGCGCGCGAACGAGAGCGCGCCGGTGGCAGGGTCCACGTGAAAGAGTCCGGCGGCGTCAGAGCGCGCTTCACCCTCGTACACGGAATAGACGAGGCGCGCGTTGTCGCCGGCGTCGGTGTCGCTCGCCGCGAGTGCGAGGAAAGGCAGGCGGGGCGCGCGGTCAGCGCGCACGGCGGCACGGTATTCGCGCAGCGGGAACTCGGGCGCGTTGTCGTTTAGGTCGGCGACGCGCACACGCACGGTGGTGTGACCAACGAGCCCGCCACCGTCATGCGCCGCGACGCCGACCTCCCACTCGGCCCGCGCCTCGCGGTCGAGCGGCACGAGCGCCGTAAGCGCGCCACTCCGCGCGTCCACCGCGAACGTCTCGCGGAGACGCGCCGACGGGATCGAGTACGTCACGGCGCCATACTCGCCGGGGTCCTCGTCGTACGCCTTCACCTGTGATGATATCGTGTCTCACGCACCTGGTTTTTAAAATCTACCGTGATTGTTGCCTTCATCACTGCCTCGTGACGCTTGCGAGTAGGCGAGTTTGACTGAATTGTCTTTTCTACGTGGCATATTTTTTTTACATCGTTCATGTAAAGTTTATCGCTTTTCTGTCCCGAAAAATCTTACAGCACTTTCAAAAACAGTATGGTCAGTAGTCTAAAAGGTGACAAAACTGAATCACCGCATCAAACGCAACATTTGTAACAAAACTGATGGTCTTCGAGACACCTAAGTATGCGCATCGTTCTCAGAATATTGTAGCTCTACGTATCAATTTAGTTCTTGCCTAGATGATTTTAACTTTTTACATATCACAGATCGACGATAAAGAAAGTTCAGTTCGAGCCCTCTCCGTATTAGACCAAAGAGACTTTTGACTCAAATTCTATTTTCGACCCCTGAGGCTCTTGGCGCCCTTTTTAGTTTCCTATAACTATAGCAACTTATAGCAAATTATGGAAACATAATATATTCGACGTAGCGTCACGATAGTATGACAATTATTGAAAGACGTTATCATTAATTTCATTCAGAACATCTCATAATTTTGTTATCGAAAGAGGTGGGAGGAGAGCAATCACCGTGGTAAGGAGCAGTGGCGTCGGCTGGTTCTCGAGCGCGCGCGCCTCGTGCACGAGGTGCGGGAAGCGTGGCGGCGCGCGGTTCGTCGGCGCCGCGGAGAGCTTGAAGCGCGCGAACGCGGCGTGCGCGCCGTCCGACACCGACACGTTCAGCGAGCGCGGCGGGTCGGCGCCGGTGCCGGCCACGCTCAGGACGCCAGTGCGCGGGTGCAGGTGGAAGCCGCTCGGCGCGCCCTCGAGCCGGTAGCGCAGGCGAGCCGTGTCACCCGCGTCCGGGTCCCAGGCGGCGGCGCGCGCCACCGCCGTGCCGCGCGCCGCCTCGCGCGACACCGCCGCAGCCACCACGGCGCGCTCCATGCGCGGCGCGCAGTCGTTTGCGTCCTCCACTGCAACACAATAAGGAAATATTAACCATGACATCTTTTTATGCTATAATTATGTAATGTACCGATTTTGAGATTTGTGGTATTAAAATAATAAGAAAATACCAAAAAATGGAACCGACTTCTAAATAAGCAGCGCGCGCAACGTCTTCACTTGCCACCGATACCTGCACTACTTCGCTACACCGCAACCTACTCGTACCTATGCACTCTCTTCTCGCGGACTCGTCCCACCGACCTCGACCCGATGTTTATTTTGAGACTTTTTAAAACTATCGGTAAAGGAACGACAGACTGGACTGGGACTTATGCAAATGCGGCTGTGTTTCGTTGACTGGGTCCCCTAATGTGCATATATCGCGATGGATACGGACTGACCCGTAACGAAACCACTTCTTGGCCACATATTGAAAGTTTAATAGTTTCGGCCGAAGAAACTTATAATGAATTATGATAAAAATATAAATGTGTAGTGAAATGACATAAACTGCTCCTCGTGTCGTTGTGTATAATAAAATCCCAGCGTCACTACGGGACCTACCTTCTACATTATTTCGTATATAACTGAAATCGTGGTTGCTAGAAAAAATCCTAATAACATATCATAAACAATAGGTTACTATTAAATAGAAACAAAACCGAAAATCTGTTTATCAAATTTGGTAAAACCTTTAATTATCCTGTATAGCCTTAAATGGTTTTTGTGTATCCGTACTAGTCTGCTCAACTGAGGCGCAAGGGGTAGGATAAATTTAATGCAGGTTGAATGAAATGAGACTCGGGTCTCAGGGACTATATACGACTCCCGAATGCCTCTGAAACTCAACGGCAGAATTTACAAGACCATAAGTATCTCAATATTGGGCAGTAAAAGAGTAGATGCATGTGGCCGAGATGCAACTGTAAAGATAGATATGTGGGTGACCCGAGTGGATCGATGAAGATAAGGAAAGAGTACATAAGCAAAAAGAAGAAAAAAAGAGGGAGCTCTAAACACTTTAGAGCTCCCTCTTTTTTTCTTCTTTTTTCTGCCACTGCATCAGTAAATGAGAAATTGAAAGGCCATATAATGTCATAAAAATGGACGATAAGCGAATATAACCGAATTTGATAGCTATCCCCGTAATTGATCAAGCTCGTATTAAGCATAATAATAAGTTTCTGAACGCTTCGATCGATCGGTAGATTCATCGAGTTACCTTCCACAAATATGTGAGCCGTCGTGGAGAGCGGAGGGCTGCCAGCGTCGGTCGCGGTCACGATCAGGTGGTAGCGGGCTCGTGTCTCCGCGTCGAGCGGCGCAGCCACACGCACGGCACCGTCTGCCGCGCCCACGGTGAAGGGCAGCGCGGCCTCAGCGTCTGCATCAGCGTCAGCCAGCGAGTAGGAGACGTCACCGTTGGCGCCGGCGTCGGCGTCAGCGGCGCGCACGGAGAGCACGAGCGCTCCGGGTGCGGCCGCCTCGGACACAGCGGCGCGGTACTCGTCGTGCGGGAACTCAGGTGCGCCGTCGTTCACGTCGAGCACGCGTAGCGTCACTGGCACGTCGGCGAAGGCGCCCGTGACGCCGTCCGTGGCGCGCACCACGCCATGGTGCTCGCGCGCTGCCTCGTAGTCTAGCGGCGCGCGCAAGCCCACCGCGCCTGCGCATCGTACATATATAATTATATCGTACCGTACCACACATGCACGCGCACGCGTATGAGCCCGCTCGCGCTTTCTCCCTCGTACTCGCGACCCAGAGAACATTCTTTGATCAGCGACTGATCGCTACGTTTAGAAGGGTGAACTTTTGGTTAAAGTTTCTTCGATGAAGTCTCGAAGAATAAGAAGACATTTCATGAATTTCACCTCGTTAAAGGTTTAAATTGGGCCGAAAGTTTATATGACGCTTTGACTATCTTGAAAATTGCAAACCTATATGAGCTCGGATGAACGTGACCGTTTGCAATGTTTATAAAATTAAAAAGTGTTTTGGACATAGATAAATGATATATACTACGATATATTAAAAAACGACAATTTATTTTTCCAATACAAATTGTTCCTAGCTGTGAAGTATTCGATATCTTTAGCATTTTTAAAAATAAAAAAAATATCAATTAGTTTTAAATATTTATACGTACGTTCAGAAATTTGTCTGTTTCATATATGTAGTATGAGGTCCGATGTCTTTGGTCTGTTTTGTTGGAATATCAAAACAGAACAGTTTCAGAAGAAAAGGACTTTTTTAACAAATATAATGTATGTAGGGAATACCAAGTTCACCGGGTCATCTAGGCATATAAATTAAAATATTTATTTATAATACACACACTTATTCGTAAAGTGAGTCCTATTACATCGCTTTTACGGTCATAGACACGACAGAGAGAATTTTTCCGTGGTCACAAACCAAACGATAACACACACGTACGTAATTTAAAACATTACATTCCACTGCGTCAAAGAATTATGTGTCCATCCTTTCAGCAGGCCCACACCCCGCTTAAGATTCACTATGTGAAGCTAATTATTAATAATTCGGTAATTCGCTATTAGTTCAATAATAAATGCCAAAATTATTTTAAAGGTATAATAGATGAACAAGTGTTAACCTTTGTTTGTAGCAAGAACCACTTATGTCTGTTCTGAAATTTAATATTGAATTGTTTCATCCGCTTTTTGCTTTTTACACAGCTTTTCCGTATGCCTGCAAATATCTGTCCGTGAAGGGATATGCTGCTATATATATAGCAGCATATCCCTATATATATAGCTGCTATATATATATATATATATATATATATGCTATAGGGCTATGCTAACAGCGCAGTCTATTTTTAACTGGTGAATCTAAAGTCTGCATGTGCTGGGCCTAACTATTTTTTTTGTCTTACATGTCTTTATCGAGTGCTAACATTCATATGGCAATAAATGAAATTTTATTTTATCTTCAATTTAAATGTCATAATTAGTGCAATGAAAGTTGTAGCGGTACAGTCGATTGTAAGTGGGCCAGCTAGAAAGATTACCCTGGCTGGCCCAAGCTGTCGCACGAAAACTATGGTACCGACGAATCATTGAAAGGTAATGGAATATTTTTTATTTATTTATTTACTCTCAAACCCCCGCACGAGGATTCCCTGTGGCGCGGGAGGCATGGACACACACGATCACAACACACAAACATCCAAGACCCGGGACAAACATCTATCGCATAAATGTTAGCACCTACCGGGATTCGAATCCAGGGTCCCCGTGGAACAGAAGTCATGCCACAGACGACTGAGCTACGGCGACCGTCATATTGATTCAAGAATTCTAATTGTGCATGCTGTGTTCGCACAGAGTATAGAGCGTTCAGTAATCCATGTTCTCACTGTACCTAAATATTGAAATGTTGTAAATGCTGTTCTACTCAGTCACATATAATACAAGTCAATAATACAATATAAAAAAAAGTCTTCGTGAACCTATTGAAATAAGAATAAACACTAAATATTGTGTATTTAAATCTAATTTTCATATGGTTTTCCGCAAAGTGACGCCTGAATCCAAGTATGAACGCATTTATTTAATATAGCGAATCAAAACGGACCATGCAATGAAATATAGCCATTATGCAAAGCTGTAAAAACTAATTTTGTACAAAGTGATGAATGGCAGTGCGCGGCCGCAATATTCAATATTGAAAAATGGTGCAATTGGAAGAATAATCGAATGATTAAACGTAACGTCGTTGATGCTACCTCATCTCTCCTGGCAGGATTAAAGTGGATGGATGTGCGAGATAATGTCAAAGAATGCACTCTCAGGGGGAGGCGACATACGGACGACAACTGTGTGGAAAGAGGGAGAATGTGGCCTCCGCCTTACAGACGTGGAGGGTACTTACATGGATAATCGCTTCTGTCGGGGGCTGCGGGAGAAAACCAAACTATTAGTTGGCCGACTCCAAGACTATAAATGAAGTTTGACCTGTGATGTTGTGGCCTATCATTGTAAGTTTTAGTAGGAAACTGTTCGATAAAACTAAACACATTTTCGGAAAGGACTAATAGAAGGTTGTAACTTTATAATCTGATAGGTACTAGAAATAAACATATCGATCTCGTAAGGTACTAATATACACCATCTCGAGAAGTCTGAACCTGCTGAAATGAATAGTCCCACTGGATATACTTTCACTCCAAAAGTAGTGAAATCGCGTATGGAAGCCTTAGTTTAATAGTGAACATTAATTATAGATATAACCAATCGCGATTAGATATGACTTCGGTGGCTCCTTGTGGGTGGTAGTCTATGGGCTCTCTCACTGTTACATCTCGAGCGCACTCACCGGTGTCGAAGTGTATCTCGAGCAGCCCGCCCGCGTCGTCGGTCAACGTGTAGATGAGTGCGCGGTGAAGCGGTGAGCGTGCGCGTAGTACTGCGGGTGGCACCAGCGGCTCCCCGGGCGGCGCGTCCTCTCGCGCTTCCACCACGTAGTGCGCGCGCTCCCAGGCTGGCGCAGCGCCCCCGCCCCACACACGCACCTCCACCGCCGCCTCCGCCCCACATGCGGGTACACCGCCGTCGAAGGCCGCGATCACCAGCGAGTATAGCTGGTTATGCGCGTCCACGGTCTGTTTCAGTGAGATCTGCCCGGACCGGCGGTCCACGCGGAACAGCTCCCCGTGCCCGCGCTTCATCTCGTACCGCACCTGTAAACGACCGAGTACAAACTTTTGCCTTTACCTCCCGATCATATCGATAGGATGCTCAGGAAGCGCGTGGCGTCGAGAACGTATCCGCGCCCGCGCTCGTTATTTTTGTCGTATCAGTTGGCGAATGTGCAGGAACGAACCAGTGATCTCTTGACGCAAATAACAACATCGGTGAGTGACTAATATTAATTATTTTTTAGGGTTTCGTTCCTCAAAATGAACACTTTGCGGGATCACTTTTTTGTCCGTCCGTCCGTCCGTATGTTTGTATGTCTTTTTATATTGGATATGCGTGGAGGTATCGAATAATAATTAAAACGATACACTCAGGTCTACAGTTTCTTGAAGCTGTGGAAAAATCAAACTTCTAAGTTAACGTAAAAAAAGGCAAGGCCGTTTATGCCGCAAGATCGTATATTTTGACACTCTAATGAGGATCAAAATCTATAGGGTATTCTCCTTTTTACGTTGAACTAGAACTATGAAATTTGGTAAGAATACCGTCTTATACTACAAGAATAGGAAAAATTCTGAAAACTCTACATTTGTAATTGAATTATAAAAAACAGGGTTATGCAAGGAACGGCGATCCAAATTTTGAATTGAGTTAACCGAGCTATGTGAAGTATTGTATGAAACACTTTTAAATATTAAAATAGATGTCCGATTCATATATCGTAGAAACTATCGACGTACGCTCACCTCGCCGTTGTCATTCGCGTCGACGTCAACGGCGCGCACGCGCAGCACGGGCGCGCCGGGCGCCGCGCCTGCGGCGACGGCTGCGAAATACGGCCGCTCCACGAACACGGGGCAGTTGTCGTTAACGTCCGTCACCGCCACATGGAGCCGCGCGCGCGCCACCCGCTCTGCCCCCTCTCCCGCTCCCGAGCGCGCCTCCACCAGTAGCGTGTACGCGTCGCGCTGCTCGCGGTCCAGCGCCACTCCCGTGCTGCGTACGGCGCCAGACGTGCGCCCGATCTGAAAACAGAAGGGACAGTCAGCGCGCTGACGACGAGCCCTAATGTGTCAATGCTGCGGCGTCACCAGGCCTTCTCGAACGGCTGACCTCGAAACCTTCCACCGGATTCAGTATGCGGAACTCGACGTGCTCGTTGAGCGCCGCCCCGAGCACGTTGAGCACGGCAATCGTCGTCGGTTTCGTGGAGTTTTCAACGACGGAGCCATAGTATTCGCCCTTCTGGAACGCGAGGCCGGAGTTGTCCGCCTCTCGCACGCGCACGTCGACACGTGCCGTAGCCGAGTACCGGCCATCACCGGCGCGCACTAGCAGGCGGTGCGCGGTCCCGAGGGCGTCGGGCTTCGCCACGGTCAACACGCCGCTTGGCGATAAGGCGAACGCGCCCGCCGCGTCACCCTCTATCACGTCGAATTTGAGCCCCTCGGGCGGCGGGTCCGGGTCGGTCGCGACGAGCGTCGCGACCACGACGCCTGTGACCGTTGGCGCAAGCACCGTTGCCTCGTACGCCGGCCGTTCGAAAGTCGGCGGGCAGTCGTCGACGTCGAGCACGTCGACGGTTACGGTGGCGACGGCCCCTGGTCCGGGGGGCAGCGGCGGTGAGCCCGCGTCGAGCACGCGCACAGCAAAACGGTGCTGGCGTGTGCGCTCGTAGTCAAGCGGCGCTGCGATGCGCAGCGCGCCCGTGGTGGGGTCGATGCGGAAAAGCGCGGCGGCGGTGGGATCGAGGATCTCGAAGGCGCGTTGCTGGTGCGCCGGCGAGTCGGCGTCTTGCGCGAGCAGCACGAGCGGTGCACCCGTGCTCGCACCGGTGGGAGCCGCACCAGCGAGCACGGGCGCTCCCGCACCAGCCGCCTCGGATACGTGGCCTTGGTACTCGCGCGCCTCGAACTGCGGCGGAAACTCGTTTCGGTCCAGCACGTGGACGGAGACATGCGCGCGCGCCGTGCCGCCACCCTGCGGAACGATTTCATACAACGCAGTTGTTAAACAACGTAGTTGTTGGTCATCCATATAAATAAATAAAGTAAGAACAAGAAACATTTGCTTTGAATCATCGTAGTGATTTCCCACGTAACTATATCTGGAAGAGATCGCTCGATAAGGCCGACAATTGTACTGTGGTTAGGTATATATTTTATTTTTAATATTCTTTTTGTGACCGGTGTGCAATAAAGTGTTTTGTGTTTGCATTGTATTGTATATCTAATCTCGCCAAACCGAATCTCTCACTAAGATATAAGTATCCAACGGTACATATGGAAACGACGTAGCACTTCGATTACCATGTTGACAGCAGTGACGGTGAGGTTGTAGAAGTTTTGCATTTCATAGTCGAGCGGTCCGGCGGTGGTGAGTAACCCCGCGGCTGGGTTCAACCGGAACAGGCCGGCACCGCCCTCGAGCGAGTACCGAAGCGCCGAGCCGCCGCGCGCCTCCACCGCCGTCAGCGGCGTGCCCGCCGGCTCGTTTTCGAACACTTCACACGTCAGCTCTTCCTCGGGGAACCTGTGGTACACAGGGCGGAGGCGGTGTTAGGGTTGCACCGCGACCATCGCTACCGGCGGGACTACCAGCGGGACGTCACTCACCGCGGCGGCGTGTCCTCCGGGTCGACGACGACGACGTGGAGTGGCAGCGTGGCGGAGCGGTCGGCAGGCGGCGGGTTGGCGGCACGCACGTGCAGCGTGTAGTCGCGCGGGCCGGGGCCGGTGGGTAGCGGCCGCGCCAGCCGCACGTCGCCCAGCGCCGCGTCCACGGTGAACTGTCCGCCCGCGTCGCCACCCGCCAATGAGTAGAGCACGCGCGCCGCGTCACCCGCGTCACGGTCGGCGGCGCGCAGCGCGGCTACCAGCGTGCCGGCGGGGGCGGTGCGTGACACTCGCGCCTCAGCCAGGCGGCGGCCCCACGCAGGCGCGTGCTCGTCGGCGTCATGCACGCGCACCGTAACACGCGCAAAAGCACGCGACGCGCGAGGAGCCTGGTCGCGGGCCCACACCGTCAGCTCATGCCACTCCGCGCTCTCTCTGACGTGACAATGGTAAATAGTTTTTATTATATTATTTTAGATAAACTACAGCTTATATGTTACAGGTACGTACTAATGCATATTTTTTAATAAGCTGAAGTAGGCTCTTTAAAGCTCCCGTAAAGATTATTTAAACCGATACATTTTCTTTTTATATATAGGTATATAGCAAGCCGCAGGCCGAGCACGACTCTTCTACGAGGATGAGCTTATAGTCTGCGAGTCCGAAGGCCAAGCTTAATATTTATTTATTTTGTTTTATGTTCATTGGAAAACTTACAGCCTAATAATTAAATCTGTGTACATACAACTTAGGTTTGACTGGGCCAATTACAAGTTTTCACCTATAAAAAATAATTAATTCCTTTAATTATCGCACGCAATAATCAAAGGATTTTTTTTTCTTATTGTTGCGCTGTGGCAACGATTTATTCCAAACAAGTAGTAAATAAGTCGTGAGTGATCTTGGTGCCGTGCATGATTTTAAGTTATTATTCGATCAACATATCAAACATATTCACTAGTGGTGTGTCATAGGGATCGTCATTAGGCCTGTTATTGCATACATGATATTTCTAACTGAAAGAAAAGCGCATGTGGCAGAGTTAGAGCACGCCGGAGAGATGGAGCTCGTCTCACCTGTCGAGCGGCGCGGCCAATTCGAGCACGCCAGAGAGCTCGTGCAGGCGAAAAAGGCGCAGCGAGGCGGGCGCCCGTGACGCATGCACGCCGTAGAGGAGTCGAGCGCCGCCGGCAGCGCGCGCCGCTAGCGCCAGCAGCGCCTCGCCGGGCTGCGCCGTCTCGCTCACATCGGCCGAGTACTCCGAGCGCGAGAACGAAACGCCACCCTCGTCGGCGTCGTTGATCACGGTCACGTTCACCTACACCGAAACGTTTCATGTTCACGGCTCGTCGTCTTCTTTTTTAAAATATATTATTACTGTCTCACCTGATGTTGAGGGATGACGGCGTCTAATTTATAGCACGCGAGCTTAGATAAAAGTTAAAAAGAAAAAAAGTAGAAAAGCCTAGAAGAGTGAGTGTTCACACAAACAATTCATAGCGCATAGCGCAAGCGCATCTACCTGTCAATGTATAAATAGGTGTGAACGTAGCCGCGCCGCGCCCCTCCACGCAGACGCACTCCGGCTCGAGACGCAGAGCAGAAAAACACTCCAATTTTATAGATAATATCTTTATAATAATAATAATATCAAAGAAAGTAGATGTGTGTTCATTGTATACACGAACATCCTCAACATTTTGGCGACCGAAGATTATTATTGTGCGGAGGCGCAATACACGAATTTGCAAACAACGCAACACGGCAACAACGAAAATCGACTATGGTGGACCTTTTACTTTGGATGACATTGTGACTGTGCTAATTTGTATCTGGAACGGCAACGGCGAAGAAAAACAAAAGGGTTTGCAGTTGAGACGGCTTCTAAAAGGGAGAGACTGCGTGACGCGGTCCGAGCTGTCGCGCCGCCGCCACCTACCCGTCAGCGCTCTTATCTTTTCGAGTGCGGTGGTAATAACCGGTACCGGTCAGCTGATTCTATTGTTCTCGCACGGGCTCACAGCTGCTTCGTATACGAGTACATAGTTGGTCATTTCTTGAGGTATTTATATCTACATATTTTTTGTTTTCATTACAATGACTGGCACAGATGATAAGAACTATCAAGATATGAGGGAATTAAAGGGAAAAAGGTCATCATTAAAGGGTAGATTAACTACTTTTGAGAAGTATTTAGATGATTTAAAGACACAGGCTACACTCAGTGCAGTTCAGAAAAATGAGTTGAAGTCGCGGATAAAAAAGATCGAATCGATATTTGATGAATATGACCTTATTCAGACTACAATAGAGATCAGGCAGGAAAATCCAGAAAATGAAATCGAAAGAGAATCGAGCGATAATCGATTTTTTCGATGTATTGCAGAGGGTCAGGAAATATTAGATAAATTTAATAAAAATTTGGAACTAGAAACTTTATCGTCCCGCGGATCGCACAGGCAGGCAAATTTCAAATTACCACAACTAGGGATTCCCGCCTTTGATGGCGATGCCTCAAAATGGTTAGAATTTCATGATACATTCTCATCTATTATTCACAACAATGAGTCTATCGAGCATATCAATAAGTTTCAGTATCTAAAAGGTGCGCTTTCCGGCTCGGCCGCTTCTGTGATCGAATCCTTGGAAATATCTTGTAGTAACTACACAATAGCGTGGACACTCTTGTGTGACAGGTACAATGATAAACGGAAGCTAGTATGTACTCACCTCAAGGCATTATTTGATATTAAATGCTTAAGTGAAGGAAATTCTTTGCGGTCTCTGGCGGATCATATTGCGAAACATTTAAGAGCGTTAAATACTTTAGGGGAAAAAACTGAAAACTGGGATACACTAATAATATATCTTTTTGCATCAAAATTGGATAGTATTACGAGCAATAAGTGGGAGGAATACAAGTCCTCTTTATCCGAGAACCCTGATTTAGAAAAATTTTTCTTGTTTTTGCGTAGAAGAGCCGATGTCATAGAGGCATCAGCCTCCAGTAGTAACCATTTTTCAGATCCGCACCAAGCGCAGGAACATATGCAGCTGCAGCAATTTAAGCGCATAAACAAACAACAAAAGGCATTTGTAGCTACTTCTTATGAAAATAAACATAATATTAAGTGTCTAGTATGCAATGAAGAACATCTGATTTACTATTGTAAAAAAATTCTATCTTTGTCACCGGCAGACAGATTAAAGCTCATTATTAAGAATAGGCATTGTATTAACTGTCTCCGAAGCGGACATTTAGCACCACAGTGCAAATTGAAACCATGTAAGCTATGTAATGCTAAGCATAATTCACTCTTACATTTTGACAAACAAAATGCAGAAAATAAACAATTAGTTTCTGGTCAAGTTTCATTGTCAACATGTATTGCTAATCAAGTTCTATTATCAACGGCAATTATAAAGGTCTATTGTACTAATTCACAGAAATATATTGAAGCTCGCTGCCTATTAGATAATGGAAGCCAGTGTAGCTTCATAAGTCAAGACCTTAAAAATAAAGTCGGTTTACAAACTGAACTCGTGAGTTCGGTTTGTGTAACAGGCATAAACAACATGGCGTTTGAGGCATTACAGCGCTGTAATATCATACTACAGTCGCGAGTGGGTGCATTTAGCACGCAAGTCAATGCATTTGTTATAAAAGAAATAACTAGTTTACTGCCAAGCCGTACAGTTGATATTTCCAAAATCAACATGCCGAAGAATATATCACTTGCAGATACGTCGTTTCATATACCTGACAAAATAGATCTTTTGTTGGGTGCTGACGTATTCTGGGACATCCTTTGCTCAGAACAATTAAAGCTAGGTCATAATTTACCTATTTTACAAAACTCGATGTTTGGCTGGCTAGTTTCTGGACCAGTCATGTGTAGTCAAAATATTGAATCTAATAGAAAACTCGTTTGTAATTTCAGTCATGAGATTAGAACTCAGCTCAACAAATTTTGGGAGCTTGAAGAAGTGCCCACGAAGCCCGTCATGTCTCAAGAAGAGGAGGCGTGTGAGCAACACTTTGTGACGCACACCCGTCGACTTGAGGACGGCAGGTTTTGCGTCACGCTGCCTTTGAAGATGAAGCCTGAAGTATTGGGTGACTCATATTATATTGCCCGTAAGAGGTTCGATTCGTTAGAGCGACGTTTTCAGAGGCAGCCTGAAGTAAGATCTCAGTATATTAAGTTTTTAGACGATTACGTAGCTCTCGGACATTGTTCAAAAACTGAGAGAAATGATAATGCTGTGTTTTTACCACATCATCCTGTATTAAAGGACACTAGCGAGAGCACAAAGTGTAGGGTAGTATTTGACGGAAGCTGTAAGACCTCTTCCGGCCTTTCTCTAAATGATTTGATGATGGTAGGGCCTACTGTACAGGATGATATTTTCTCTATATTAATTAGAATGCGTCAGCATGCATTTATTTTCACCGGAGATATAGAAAAAATGTACAGACAAATTCTCGTCGAACCAAGTCAAAGGCATCTTCAATCAATATTATGGAGAAGGAGTGAGATAGAGTCTATATGTAATATCCAGCTTAATACGGTCACATATGGAACCTCATCTGCACCTTTTCTGAGTACTCGATGTCTGGTACAGCTAGGAATGGAATGCGTGGACCCGGTACTTAAAGAAATAATGTTACATGACTATTACATTGACGATATCATTACCGGTTCGTCAGATGAAATTGGCTTGGTGAAAATTTATAAAGGTGTCACTAATTGTTTAGAATCGGCATGCTTTAATTTACGGAAGGTCAAAAGTAACTCTCCGGCATTGATAAATTCAATTTCAAATGAATCCGGTCCTGATAGCGTGCAGAAAAATTTAAAAATTTCAAATGTAACAAATACGTTGGGAATTGAGTGGAATCCTAACTCTGATTGTATACTTATTGCAGTAGCAAAATCATTGAAAATGCAGGAACATATTACCACAGTGACTAAACGTGTCATCTTATCTATTTCGTCAAGCATATTTGACCCATTAGGATTATTAAGTGTTTGCATAATAACATGTAAGATAATATTACAAGAGTTATGGTTACAAAAAATTGGATGGGATGAACAAGTTCCCGAACAAATTTCACAAAATTGGATAAAATTTATAAACAACTTTAAAAATGTTGAAAACTTGTCCATCCCACGCCAAGCGATTTGTGCTAATCCAATTTTGATTGAATTGCACACCTTTTCGGATGCGTCTCTAAAAGCTTACGCTGCTTGTACGTATGTACGTTCTAGCGATGCGTTAGGTCATGTTACTGTAAGGCTTTTGTGTGCCAAATCTAAAGTGGCGCCACTCAAAACGTCCACTATTCCCAGGCTTGAACTTTGTGGGATAGTATTAGGGGCCCGGCTGGGAAAAAAGGCCACAGAATCTTTGAGATGTTCAGTGAGTAACAGATATTATTGGTGCGACTCACAGGTTGTACTTGGGTGGCTAAAAATACCCCCACACAAATTAAGTGCATTTGTGTCACATCGTGTGGCTGAGGTTATGGATTTGTGTGTGAACTGTAGATTTTTATACGTACCAACGTCCTTAAACCCATCAGATCTAGCAACGCACGGTGTGGATCCAGAAGCGGTTCAAACCTTATCGTCGTGGTGGGATGGGCCTACATTCCTAAAAGGTACAGAAGGTGACTGGCCTGACCAGCAATACGGTGAAGTACATACTAGCTTACCTGAGATTCGCGTACACGTATGTAATGTTAGTACATCGGATAAATCAGTCATTGATTTCAAGCGTTTTTCTAGTTTTTTGAAGTTACGTCGCGTACTAGCCTATATTTATAGATTTATTAATAATTGCAAAGGTAAACACTTTACGGGAACTCTGACTACCAATGAGTTAGAAACTTCTGAATCAAAGTTAGCTTTACTGTCACAGAGAGAAAGTTTTCCAAGTATCGAAAATAACTTAAATAAATCATCTGCATTACAGAGTTTGACTCCTATAGTTGAGAAAGAAACTGGACTGATTCGTGTAGGTGGAAGGATAGAACAATCTAAATTTAATTATGATAAAAGGCATCCTATTCTTTTAGATAGTAAACACCATTTTACAGAATTATTAATGAGATACTATCATACGAAATTGATGCATGCTGGGCCGCAATTGCTTCTTTCAGTCCTCCGAGAAAAATATTGGCCTGTTGGCGGACGAGTTTTAGCTAGACGCGTATATAATAAATGCTTGCTATGCAAGCGAATGAAAGGAGCAATTGCAAGCCAGATAATGGGTAACTTGCCCTCTCAAAGAATAACGCCAGGTTTTCCGTATGAAATTGTGGGCTTAGATTATGGGGGCCCTTTTATGATCTTAAATAGGAAAGGCCGTGGCGCTACGTTAATAAAATGCTATCTATGTGTGTTCGTATGTTTTAAGGTAAAGGCTGTTCACCTCGAATTAGTGAGCGATTTGACCACAGAAGCTTTCATATTGGCCTTGCGTCGTTTCATATCTCGCAGAGGAAAGCCTCGTGAGATATTTTGTGACAATGGCACGAATTTCGTTGGCGCGAGTCGTGAAATTGCTGCACTTGTTAAAAATTGTGTAGATTCTGTGTCAGATCTAGTTAATGAAGGCATAAAATTTAATTTTTCTCCTGTGTCCGCGCCTCATTTTGGGGGATTGTACGAAGCAGCGGTGAAATCTGCGAAACATTTCTTAAAGAGAGCCGCCGGTAATGCTCATTTCACTTTCGAAGAGCTCACCACCCTCTTTTGCCAAATAGAGTCTATTTTAAACTCGAGACCACTTGTCCCACTATCATCTGATCGCAATGATCTGTGTCCTTTGACACCCGGGCACTTCCTTATTGGGAGACCTCTCACATCACTGCCAGCGCCCGACCTAAAAGAGGTCAATCCTCATCGCCTGCATCGATACGCGCGCATTGAACAAGCACGACAACATTTTTGGTCTAGATGGGCCAGAGATTATATTTCCGGACTGCAACAGAAAACTAAATGGAAAAATAGAAGGCCTGACATAAGGGCCGGCCAATTGGTACTTATAAAAGATGAAGCGAAACCTCCAATGCAATGGCCATTGGGCCGGATTACTGAAGTTTTTCCTGGACCAGATGGAGCTTGCAGAGTCGCCGACATCAAAACTAGCAAGGGAATTATACGTCGAGCATTGAACAAGATTTGTCCACTGTTGGACTCGCCAGATGCATAAGAAAGCGATTTTTCGAGGAGAGGGAGATTGTTCACACAAACAATTCATAGCGCATAGCGCAAGCGCATCTACCTGTCAATGTATAAATAGGTGTGAACGTAGCCGCGCCGCGCCCCTCCACGCAGACGCACTCCGGCTCGAGACGCAGAGCAGAAAAACACTCCAATTTTATAGATAATATCTTTATAATAATAATAATATCAAAGAAAGTAGATGTGTGTTCATTGTATACACGAACATCCTCAACAGTGAGATATTTACTTGCTTTAAGATATGTATAGATCAGGGTCGATAATTATTGACACAAAAAATAATAATTAAATAATAATTTAATAAAAGAACTTTTGTCGTCAGCTAGTCACATACGAGTCGAGCCTTTCTTATTTCAAGTTATTATAAAAAAAAAAAAAAGATATTAAGGTATTTAAAAAAAAAAAAAAAAAAATATTATCACTCGAGAAGAGGAGGAACTTGTCTGATATTGTATTTCTACACAAACTGATTAATGGCTTTATAGATAGTCCTGATTTACTTAGTAAAGTGGGATTGCTTGACCCCCGCCCCTCAAGCCGTCTCAAAAATAGAAAAACTTTCAATGTTCAAATCACTCGTACTAATTACGGTCAGCATTCATCTTTGTATCGCCTGTGTTGTTCCTACAACCATATTTGCCAGGATATAGATATATTTAACCGTTCAGTCTGTTCATTTAAAAGACTTCAATGATCCTATGTCCTCGTAGGTAATTTAAATTAATTTTATTTATTCAGCTTACTTTTTCAATCATTTCATTCAATCATTAATCTTAGAGCACTTTTTATTACAAAGAGCATGCTGTGTTCACACCTAGAAGGGTGTACACATGTGCAAGCCATACGTATAACAATTGTAACTATATGATTCTTATACCTTACTGTGTACAACCAGTTCTGTGACCAATAAAAAATAATAATAATAGTAGAATGAAACACATTGGAAAAGGAAGAGAATATGATCACATAATTTTATAGGAACTTAAATTAAGATTACTAAAATAATTTAGTTATTTAGTTTTTAAGTGCATATAAAAATGTGGATATTTTTATTACCTACAACTTTGCCATTTATCTTTTTTCTATCCTGACCTCAGATCGCCCGTAATTTCTTTATTCTTTCATTTTTGTCATATTTTCATCCTTTTCGGTTTCATTCTAATATATATTTTTTCATTTTTTACCATTTCAAAAGGCTTCGGACCTGGTCTAATATGCTACAATGCATTTCCAGTTTTGTGGTCTTGAAATAAAAAAAAGAGTACAGAAGTAAAAGTAAACAGTATTTCGAAGATGGACTTGCAGTACTTTTTTCCTATAGGTTTCTTTTCTTATATACCTATATACTTATTTAGAAGCGGCCGAGTAGAGGGTTTCAGGAGTGGATGCATTCAGAGATATTTCAGTGATCGATAGGCAATCTCGATAAATTGATTGACCTTGAACTAACAGCTCAACTTCCGTTTTTTTTAAAATACAAGTAGCAAAATAAATAGTGTTTTCTTGAGGGCCTGACAAAACTTAATGAGATTAACGATTTCAGAACTTTAGCCACGCCGATAAAATCTCCGATACTTAACGCCACGATGAAATAGCGGTCAAACGGCGCACTACATGTTCAACGGCATGTCTTTACATGGTAAGGTATTCTGTGGCGGTTCGCACTGGTCCAAAAAAGCGTGTTAGAATCTTGGTGAAAGAATATTATTTTTATAGTTAATTTTGCTAGAATTATTAAAAGTTGGAATCGGTTTGAAAGTATAATAGTAAGTACAATTGAATATAAAAAAGTATTGTGTTTATTGTCCTAATCAATAGGTCACAATATCACTAAATGTCATAATTTTTGTTTCTTAATAAACCCACATAATAAGAGTTCAATGTATTTTTGAAATAATTCGATTATTTAAAGGTGAGTCTCTAATTAGCCATAATAATAAAAGGAACCAGTTAAATTAGGTACCATAATCTATTAATTATTAATATTTTAAAAAACTTACAAAATAACGAGTCTGTATAAAGAAAACCGTGAGTGAATTTTCTTAGTGGGAGGTCGGATACTTCAGAAGTGTGCTCCTCGTCAAATTTTTGGAATCCTCACTCGTTAAATAATTTAAATGAAGTGTCATGCCACTTTGATATTTGGATAATTTATATACAGATACCTGTGGTCTAACAAAAATGTTGTTATGAGAAAAGTAGAAGGTAGGGATCGGTTATTCACCGGCGCATAGACGACATGAGTCCCGTCGCTGACGGAGACGTTGAGCGCGTAGCGCGGCTGGCGCTCCCACAGCAGGCGCTTGGCGAGCGTGAGGGCACCGTCCTCGCGACCCACGTAGAACTCCTGCCGCGGGTCACCGCCTGTAAGCGGGAGGAGAAACGTCAGCATAGACGGACGTCCAGGGCGGGAGCGAGAGCGGAGGGGCCAGGGACTCACCCACTATGTCGTAGTAGAGCGCGTCCCCGTCGGGGTCGGTTGCCTGTAGCACGGCGAGTAGGAAGCCAGGAGGGTCAAGCTCGGCGGCCTGCAGTGCCGGCGGCGGCAGCAGCGCAGGCGGTGCACCCCCGCCAGCACGCACCATGCGCAGAACTGCGCGCGCCACGCTGCAGCGCGGCCGCGCTGCGCCGTCGCACGCACGCAGTGCCACCTCGAGCCCGCGCGTACCGAGCGTGCCGAGCGCGCCGCGCGACACGTATAGCCGGCCACTGGTCGCGTGCACGCGCACGGTGCCGCGCGCCGCGCTCCGACCGCGGACTGAGTACCGCACGGTGCCGTTGGCCCCCTCGTCTGCGTCCAAAGCCACCACCTGAAGAATGAATGTGGACGTCAAACTCAAATTTATATGTATTGTTTTTAATCTTTTGCGACGGGGACGGCGTTCATTCAATACCTCATTTATATGTAAGAATGTAATGTTTTTACTAGTTGAAGTGGCAGTGGGCAGGGCACATAGGTCGAGGAATTGAGGGCCGTTGAGGGTCAAATGGTTCTCGAATGGAAACCCAACCTGGTAAGGGCAGCGAAGGACGGCCACCGACAAGATTTATTTATTTATTTGAGTAATAGGCGAGCAGCATTAAGCTGATGTGCCTATATCACTTTCTCATGGCATAAATATTGGATGTTTCTAGTGTTGGCTTCAGCACTTTCTAAAGCCGTGGCCATTTCATTATGCTTTGTGAAAAGATAAAGCGTCACCTTCGGTAAGCATTTTTTTTAAAAGAGCCTCACTTTTCGCTCCACTTACTAGCTTGTCTCGGCTTCATTATGAAACTGCCCAAACTTGCATCCTGACGCTTTTTTCTTTAACTGAATTACAAATGATAGTTTGATCTTCTTTTCGGGACAATTTATAAAAGTCGTATCTCTCAGCTATAGCGGATTTTTGTGGCATGAAATGGTTTGTTAGACATTAACCAATTCTTCGTATGGTTTTTGTTTCGGCTGTTGAGTTGCGATTAAGTTTTGCAATATGCTATACGGTTCGGGTTCAATTAATGTAATGAACATCACCACTTTCTTGGTTTCTTCCACGATGCTGTTTATTATAAAAAACTGCTCCACCCTCTCGACATATTCGCCAAAATCATTTTCTGTTTTGTAACTTTCAATGTTCCCAATCATTTTGAGTTCTATCCTTTATCTCGTCGCCAATTGTAAAATATACGCTTATATTGTTGCATAATTATTTATTTAATATTCACACGTGATTAATGTACAGTACAACCCATAAAAAACTGCCAAATTTCTCGTGATTTCTCTGCTTTTGCTTTCTGCTCACTGCCTCGATTAGAGATGTGTAACTCAGCTCTGAGTCGGTTCAAAGATCCGAATTGGATTGAATTGAGTTTGTGATCCGTAACTCAATTGTAAAATGCATGACTCACGGATCAGCCGTGACTCACACGAGCTGTGATGTTCCAGAGCTGTAGTCAGTTGATTTGGAACTGTTTATCTGTAGATCCGCTAAGTCGTATGCGAGCTATGTAAGGTCGTATTTATTTTAGTTCTAGAATTCACAGTCATATTATCTTTGGCTAATATGACGACGAATGAGTGTGAAGTATATTAACAAAATATTAGTAATTATTTCATCATCCTTTTTATAATATATTTTTTTATTTATTAATATTCCTGCACATAAAATAAACATTTTTAAGGTGTTGATAATTTTCTGACAAATATATTTTCATTTCAGTTAAACATTTAGTCAAATATTATGCGATTCTAGCGGGGGACTCATTTTGAGTCACAGAGTCACAATCAACTCCGTGCATAAATATACAAATTGATCTGATCTGTGAACCGACTCAATGATCCGTCTCAGACACTTAAGCTTTGATCTGAGATACGGATCGTGATTCTTTAGTGAGTTACCCATGTCTAGCCTCGATCCTGTCACCTGTTCTACATAGACTATAACAGTTTATGATCATTATTTCCGTTTCATACACAACAAGACTGTGATCGTCGATTCGGCGACTCGTGATATTGCCGATGAATCTCTTTTTCTATTATAGTTGTTTAGTTACGACTGGTCGAGAAGTAGTAGACTGAGATTTTCGGGACTCGACTGGACTAAGTGGCGGTGATCATGGTCTGCCCGCATTTGGGTTTCGGATTACTCACGCTGCGATTAGCAAAGTGTCCCCCGCCTCGAACGCAGTGCGCCGTCAGCCTCCATCAATTTTACATCGTAATCACTTATATATATTCTAACCAAATTACTTAATTTTAATGGAAAGTTTATCTACTTTAAATATTAAAAGCTACTTAACTTTTTATTTTGATAAAGATCAATTTGTTACTGCAAAATGTCCATTAGAAATACAGTCTTCTTCTTCTTGTCCTTATCCCACACTAGGTGGGGTCGGCACAACATGTTTTCCTCTTCCATCGTTGGTCGTCTCAGTGCTCACACTTTTCATAAACATATCATTCTTCACTCAGTCCATCCATACCTTCTTCGGCCTTCCTCTACCTCTATATCCATCCACATTCATGTTAAGTATACTCTTTTTGTTATATGTTTTTCATCCCTCCTCATGATATGCCCATACCGAGCCAATCTATCCCCTTTGAACTTATCATTCACTGGTGCTACTTTCATTAGAAATACAGTATAAGATTATATTGAATTTAGCTTCGTGTTAACCACTGTTTACATAAATTGCATCAAAATCGACTGGCATAAACTTCTATTCAACGTTTCTGCACATGGCACCTGTGGTGCTCCTTGGCAGAAAGTGGAGGCAAAACGCTTTGAATGTTTTGCCTCCAATTCAGTTGACCGATGAAAGAAAAGGGATGGTAGATATTTCCACCACATTCTGCGAAACGTAGCCGATATACGAAGTCATGCTACTCACGTCACACATGCATACACTGAAAATACATATCATTTATGATCACGACGAAAATTAGCCTTAGAACGTTTTTCAGTTTTATAGTATATTATACTATAGTCAAGGCATACCGAATTAAAAATATCACAACATCACATTTATAATGCTAAGAATATATTTGTGATTTTGACTTTGACTTTGTGATATTGTTATGTTTGAATATATATTTTGTCGAAACCGGTGTCATTGATGGCTATCACCGGCTGTGGCATGGGCACGTCATAAGTGTGTGTGGGTTTAACTTATGAACGTATCCTACGTTTAGTTATAGAAAGACACATAGTTATCCTACAGGAGCGAACTCGGAAGCCCTGGGCACAGTATAAATATGTATACAGTACGGAAACTACCTATAAACGCTCGAAATGGCTATGTATACTCATGCAAACATGCGCATCGACGAGACCCCTAAGCGGACGTCGTCGCAGTGCTGTCAGCAGTGAGTGACGCGTCAAGACGAGTTGTCACGTCTGAGTTTATCTACGCGATCTTTTTAAAAATGCCACGAGTGTATTGCGTAGCCTACGGCTTGAACTCCGCGTCATCAAAACCGGACTATCATATTTAAAATTTCCTACTGATTTTGAATGGTAAATATTTTTTCTTAATAAGGGTTCTTAAAAAACGAGTGTAAGTTAAAAAAACGAAGCGTACGTAGGCGAGATTTTTTATAGCGTGTGCTTATACGAGTGTTTTAAAACCAAAATTATGTGCAGTTTCATACACTTCTTCATCTAATCTCATAAAATAGATAACAAAATTTAAGTAAAATTACAGCATAATATGTTTGCATTTATTTGTAAACATTTAGCGCCATAATCTATCTGCTGATCGTGCATGCGTGTTGCGCCGCGTCCACTGATAGTAGAAAAACTGTATTGCAACCTCCTTGGTCCAGCTGAAGTTGTATCTTAATGGTAAAAAGTTACATAATGATACAGTTGTTTATGAAAAAGCTGTATCGTAATGTAATTTTTTTTATTTATTTCAATGGCTAGTGTGTAAACACTGTCATTCAAGTATAGTTTATGATTTGTTAATCTTTATATTTCAGTATGAGTTTAGATAAAATAATTTATTGTTATATGTAATCGTTATTTATCAAATTATAAGTCCGTATGATCGATCATAATGAATTCGTGAACTTATTTGTAAACCTAGGGTAGAGACGTTATTTATAGCCAATATTGGGAACAAAGTGTTGTTAAAATGTAGATCAAAGATGGTGGCTGCAATAAATTATTAGTTTTTCGTCATGGGTGTCGTTTTCATGGTTTTCGAGGGTGTTGAAGCCGATAGTGCTATCAAAATGTAAGTCCAAGATGGCGGCTGAAATAACTATTACTTTTTTCGTCATTGATGTCGTTTTTATGGTTTTTGAGGGCGTTGAAGCCGATTGTGCCGTCAGAATGTAAATAAAATGGGTAAGTATTTTTTTAACAAAAGTTGTTGTTTATCTTGCTCTCGAGTTGTAAAAGTAGCCACCAGCTTCTTTAACCGACTTTAAAAAAAGGAGGAGGTTCTCAATTCGACCCGTATTTTTTTAAATGTTTATTACCGCATAACTTCCGACTGGGTGAACAAATTTTGATTGTTTTTTTTTATTTGAAAGCTGGTTCTGCCCGTCTGGTTCCATTTAAATTTCATCAAAATCGGGAAAGCGGTTTTTGAGTTACACTCCAATAACTGAAAAGTGCGTGCTTATACCTAGACGATATTATAGTAGCGCTTGAAGACATCGGTGAACATATCTACACCACAATGATAATTGATCCCATGAGTAACAAAGGTCTCTAAAACAAGTAAAATATAAATTATACCAAAAATGGAACCGACTTCAACACTCAAAAGTGTAGAATAACTTGTCGAAGTCGGTACCATGAGCATAATATTTTGATATTAGTTACTTTTGAACTATCATGGTACCGACTTCAACAAGTTATTTCACACTTTTGATTGTTGAAGTCTTGGAAGTCGGATACATTTTTTGGTAATTTTTTTTTGTTTATTAAACTGGTTGCTAAACCTACACCTCTTCTTATGAAAATGACAAAGACTCTATTGCATAGAGGTCGGTCGCCGTGGCTCAGTGGTCCGTGACAAAATAAATAAATAAATGTTTATTGTCCACAAATCACATCAATACTGTTTACAATATAGCACTAACAAATCAAAATAGGCACATGTACTAGCTTAACATATGACATATGTGAAGATCTTAACTGCACTAGGTATATTATATAATTTAAAAGTTAAAATAAAATCATAAAATGTGCATATATTAATCATTGACAGCTGTGCTAGGGCATACCTGCGTTACAGCTGCCAATGTCTTCCTCCTGTGTAGGAATATTTAATACACTAACAATCGTTTTTTACGTCTTCTACTAAATTATTGATACAATAACATAAGCATGATTGATTAAACACTACGAATATCATACTACCTACATCATGTAGCAACCGACTTCTGTGTTCTTGGGACTCTGGGTTCGATTCCCGGCAGGGGCAAACATTTGTGCGATGAGTGCAGGTGTTTGTCCCGAGTCTTGGATGTTTGTGTCCTGTGTTTGTGTAAGGGTGATAAAATAATAAGTACTACTTGTATGTGGTCCCCTAGTGTCAACTTGCAAATGTAATAAAAATGGCACCGACCCTGGAGTCTGTGTCGTGTGTGAATAAGCAATTTCTATAAAAAAAAAACTATCTTATTTTGCTGAGATTAACCGACGCCATGGAATTACCTAATTAAATTATATATGTAAGCTAGTTATTTCAATATCGGTTCATTAATCGCTACAGAACAAAAAAGTTTTTATAAAAAGAAATCAAAACATTATATGTTACAACCCTATTGCTTCAATGGAGCGTAGGCAACTATTTCATTAACTAGGCTTAGTTCCGTACTGTATACATATTTATACTGTGCCCTGGGGCTTATGATGCAGCATGCAGGATTAAATAAAGCCTACAGTGAAATCCATACTATACACACTTAACGTTAGCTATTCTGTTCAAATATCTAACGCTTCCATATTATATCTTTATAGATGGCTCTCTATACCGAAATAATATGAAAGCGTTAGCATATCCTGCAGGATGACATCCAACTCACCGTGGCGATGTAGTCTTGCCGCGGCGGAGGGTCTTCGAGCGAGTCCCATACGGTGGCGGGGCGGCCCGACCCTTCTTCTTCATCCTCGTCCCCTTCTCCCTCCCCCTCCGACTCCCACTCCGCACTCGACTCGTTCTCGGCCGCGGCGTGGGTCTCCGAGCCCTGCGCACACGCACACATACACACTGCACTCCGACATACGGACACACCTCGCCACCCGACCCCTCTCCCACTCTACCCGATGCGACGCTTTCAACCCATCGATGTAAAAATGCGAGTATTTAGGGAGAGGGGACTAGCGATTGAATAACACTCTACATGCATAATAAACTCAAAAGCTAGTGGCACGCCCCAGCGCGGGCGAGGCGCGGCGCGAAGCGTGGCACGAGGCGGTTACCTGCGGGGGCAGCCCGGCGGCGCGGGTGGGCGGGGGCAGCGGCGGGAGCGGCACACGGATATCGTAGAAGCGCTGTGAGAACGTCGGTGCGTGGTCGTTGAGGTCAAGCACGCGTACATGCACGCGCACCGTGCTCGCCAGCGCGCCGTCCGAGCACTGCACCTCCAGCGCGTGCGCGCTGGCCGTCTCGCGGTCCAGTGCGCGACCCGTCGTGATGATTTCCCCTGCAAAGTTTCGCTTCGGTTAGTGATGTGCACGCGTATCGCACAGAACGAGGAGAGGAAGGACGCCCAGTACCCACCGGTAGTCTCTTCGATAGAGAACAGCCCGTCGGGGTTGCCGGCGACGATGGAGTAGGTGATGTTGGCGGGCGCGGGCGAGGCGTCTCCGTCCCGAGCGAGGACGCGGGCGACGCTCGTTCCGGCCGGCGCGTGCTCCTCCACGGAGGCGGAGTAGGCAGCGCGCTCGGGCCACGGGACCATGTCGTTCACGTCCTCAACTTCGACGTACACCTATAGATTTAATAATATAACTATTTAAGTAAGGTTAAACTACTACTGATTGACTCCCACATGAAATCATAGTTGCTCCGATCGGGCTGATTCGAAATTTGGTTTTTAGGGAGAACTGGGAACAATGATTGAAATATTGCAAAAAAAATTAAGTAAGGGCAGTTGAACAAGCACTCTCCTCAACCAGTCGACAATTATTAACAAACGACTTACATGAATCTCCCGCATTACACAATTAGATACATGTTTAATTTTGATTACCAACTAGAGATGCTCGCTTGTTTAAATCAAGATAATTTTTTTTTTATACTTTTTGTGCTCGTTTTATTAAGGAAATCAGTGATATAGTTGTCCCATGAATAAAACTGAAGTGTAACAAGACATGGTAACGTTAGTCACCACAAAACAAAAAAAAACAATTTAGGCACAATTTGTTATGGATTAAAATGTTTCTTGTCTGCAACTTACAAAGGGCTGATGCCGTCTGTCGTGGGTGATGCCTGAACTCTTAAATACAAGTTCCGCTTAGTTTGGAGTGCAGAATCTCTTTGCGACAACCGGCAGAATCCATTGTTCGTTGTTGTGAAAGTTCTACCTGAATTTTCTCATCTCTGATTATAAATGTAATATGACGTTTAGATTCTAAATGACGTGTCGTACGTTATCTATGACAAGATATTTTGTAAATTTATTAGAAAAAATGTATTTATTTATTTAATATTTTTGGACGTGTTTTCTACACTGTCTCTTTGAACCGTCTTCAAAAAAGGAGGTTTGTTGTTTTTGTGTGTTCACGGAAAATGTCGTCGATTATCAACCGATTTTGATGATTCTTTTTTTGTTTAATAAAGTATATTTTTATGGTGGTTCCAATTAAATTTCATCAAAATCGATGTAGCGGTTTTAGAGTTACACTCCAATAACTGACGACCAATGAGTGTTACGTTTATCTTGATGACTTCCTTATTGTAGGTAAAGAAATCGTTGATTATACATAATGACAATCGATCCCGTGAGTAGAAAAGGTCACTGAAAAGGGTGAATATAAGAAAAATACCAAAAAATGGAACTGACTTCAAAACTCAAAAGTATTAAATAACTTGTTGAAGTCGGTGCCATGCGCACATATTTGGACAATAGTTACTTTTGAACTTATTTCACACTTTTGAGTATTGAAGTCGGTTCCATTTTTGGGGTTTTTTTTGTAATTTACATATTATGTAGTTAGTTGAACGTACTTGCACGCACGTATGTCTCGGAATCAAGCCGTGATCCTGCGCGCAGAGTGTCAGCCAATAATGCGGCACGCTCTCTCTATCCAACGGAGTCAGGGTACGAATTATACCTGCAAATCAAACATTTAGTATTTTTTCATATTTTATCTCAATTTATCGGTTTGTATGATGAGTGTAAACGTAACATACAATATTATTTGTAAACAGAACCCACAGCTAGCCTGCTGATGTTCATAAGTAGTTCGTAAGTAATAGGCCAGCCAGGGTAATCTTTCTAGCAGGCCCATTAACAATCGGCTCTCATATATCATAGTTCATAGTTATTTATTGGTATAAGTATACAGGTCAAATTAGCATTAAAACAAATAATAATAATAAGAAGTTACATTTGAAAATTAACCATATTACATATAGGCATTAGTACGTAGTACTAGTTACAATTAGTTATACAATAAATTTCAGTCATATTATGTCACAAAATAAGAATAACAACGTACAATAAAATAACAAAAATTATAAGGTAAATTATATTTAATCAAATTTCAAAATATGTCACATATTCATTCTTTCAACCTTGTAAATTGCTCGAAACTATAAAAACTTTGGTTAATAAGCCAGTGCTTCAATCTTACTTTAAATAATGCACTATTGGGAGCTTCTGCGACTTCGGTTGGTAGTCGGTTATAGACAGTCGGTCCCATGACATGAGTCTACATGCCCGACATAGCTAGGGAATGGGCTACAGCCGCCATCCGACCCTTGTGTCGAGTCGAGTACGAGTGGGGGTCTCCTAGTTTACTATACGTGTCAATTTTTTCTCTGGCATATACCGCCACTTGATATATGACTATTGATGGCAGAGTCAAGATTCTAAGAGACTGGAAGTACGGCCTCACTGTCGTCTCTTGCGAAGTCCTTACAATGGCTCGTACCGCGCGTTTCTGGAAGCGAGAGGCTCGTTTCCAGTCTGCAGCCCTCGCCCACAGCTCCGCCCCATACTGTACTACAGAATTGACTGTCGCAAAATAACAGGCGCGTACTGCGTCCATTGGTAGCAGTTCCGACAACCTTTCAATTGCGAAGCACGCACCTCCAAGCTTCCCACGTACTTTATGAATGTGGGACTCCCACGTTAGACCAGCGTCTAATTCGAAGCCTAAGAAGATTGTACTGTCAAGTTGCTCAATTTCTACATTGTCTGCACGCACATTTAGGCGGCATACACATTGCAACTTGAGTGGCAGTGCAGTTCAACCTCTTTTCCAGCTGTTCCGTGGCTACCACCTGACACCGATCACGCAGGATGTTCTTTAACATAGCTAGAGGCTTATGGTGTATCCCATAATGTTCCATCTTCACTGCCAGAACGCCATGGTCTGCTACATCGACTGCTTTTGAGAGGTCACAGCATAGTGTTGCTACTTCCTCTCTCGAGCATTCATAACACGGCGCATCACCTCGCGCGTAAGAGATGTGGCGCGGTACGCGTATTGTCGGTCAGACCGTGCGTCTGTCGACTTTAGTTATTCTACCAAGCGAGTGCTCAAGCCGTTCTCAAGAACCTTAAAACCTTAAAAAGGGTAATAAAGTGACACAAAATAAGTAATAAAAATACCTTTTGATTTTTTTAAAAATTTTGATTCAAATCGTGTGCATGATTCAAAATGATTGTAGTAGCTCACAACAATTATTGTCATCAATACTCACAACAGGTTACAAGGTCAAGTCACCAAAGCATACGAAATAAAGATTAGTTTACGGATTAAAAAAAATGTTCAGTAAGGAATGCAATTACAGACTAGATTCAAAAAACGTAACATATGATTGACTGTCTGACCACACCGCTCGAACTCGCTGCATAACACACAGTCGACACATACAGACAGATCGCGGACTCGCAAGAGCGAGATGCAGCCATGGGCGATCATCGCCTTACGTCGATCGTTTATTTCAAATTCGGTGAGCAATTTATTTCATTCATGATTGATTGGCGTTGCGAGGTCGGGTCTTTGCGCCGTTACTCACCGACTCATTTACGTACGGCTCGCGATTCCACTCATAATTATGACCTGTTCAGCCATGATCTACGCAATCCTAATAGGTGGTAGTGTCAGGTTAGCGCTGAGAAACGGGGGCTCAGCGCCACTAATAATAATATTTATCGCTGAAAAAAAAAAATAGGAAAAAAATGGAACAGACCGACATCGTCGACGCTGAAGTGAGCCATTCCGGAGCCGGCGACGATGTAGTAGGCGAGCCGTGAATCCCGGCCAGGCGGGTCTTCGTCGCGGGCCGCTGCGTCCATGACGCGCGTCCCGAGCGCTGCGTCTTCGCTCACCGCGCCGCGCAGCACGACGCGGTCGCGGAACGCGGGCGCATGTACGTTCTCGTCCACGTCCTCCACCTCTACGATGAGCGTCGCGTCAGCCCACAGCGCCGGCCGCCCTCCGTCTGTCGCGCGCACCGTCACACCGTACACCTGTGGGAGAGCACGGCACCGGGTCATCATCGCGTCGCGTTTGTATCGGCCGATCGGACCGATCTGTCACACCGGCTAGTAGACTCACCTGTCTCTCTTCGAAATCGAGTGGCTTCGCGGTGCGCAGCGTACCGGAGACGGGATCGATCGAGAACGCGACGTCCTCGGGAGGCTGGTCTGGTAACGAGTAAGAGACGCGGCCGCCGGCGCCGAGGTCCGGGTCAAACGCCTCGACCACGGCAACGAGAGTTCCCGGGGGCACGTCCTCGCGCACGCGCGCTGCGTATGCCGCAGCCGGGAAGCGTGGTGCGTTGTCGTTCACGTCGTCGACGGCAACGCGCACGAGCGCTTCGGCGCTCAGCCCGCCCCCGTCGGTCGCACGCACCGACAGCTCGTATAGCGCACGCCGTTCACGGTCAAGCGGCGCGCACACGGAGAGCGCGCCGGTGCGCCGCTCCACACAGAACTCACCCGCATCCGCGCCGCTCACAGTATACGATACGCGCCCGAACTCACCCGAGTCGCGGTCGGTCGCGTTCGCAACAAATATAGCGGTGCCGTTCAACGCGTTCTCGGTCACCCGGAAACTGGCGAGAGATTTTACGAAACGCGGTGAATTATCGTTCACATCCAGCACGGTCACGGGCAGAAGACGTGAGACGGATCGCCGCGGGGAGCCGAGATCGTACACGGTCACGTTCAAGTAGTATTCGCTCTCGCGCTCGCGGTCTAGGTACCCGATCACTTGCAACTCGCCCGTCTCTGGATCGATTCTGAAGGCCGAGTCCGCGTCGCCACCGGAGATCCCGTAAGTCAGCAGCCCGTTGTAGCCCAGGTCGCGATCCCTCGCGCGAAGCCGTACGAGCGATGTTCCGAGAGCGACCGATTCGTTCACTTTCACTTCGACCGGGAAGTCTATGAACTCGGGAGAGTGAAGATTTTCACCGTAGCGGGAAGGCGCTGGTGGAAACTCGTCGGCGTAGTCGATAGGGGTGTTACTGCGTTCAGCGGCCGCCAGCAGCTCGGTGAGGCGGCGCGCGACTCCTGTGTCGCGGCACTCGAGCGCGGCCGTCTCGCCGCCAGCGCCGCCGACCAGGTGCAGCGTCAGCGAAGTGGAGTCCGCGAAATGCGTTCCGTCAGTGGCGGTCACATTGAGCACTCTCAAGTCGGCACGCACGTCGCTTAAATCGCACGAAAGGCTCACTACGCCCGTACCTGAGTCGAGCACGAAGCAGTTGTCTTCGTTACCACCGATGATGCGGTAAAAAACGACGTCTCCAGCATCGAAATCTATTGCAGATAAAGTTAAAATCTCCGAGCCGATAGCGAGGCGTCGAGAAAGGTAGCCGATGCATTCGACGCGTTCGAATTGCGGTCTATTGTCATTGACGTCCTTTAGGCGCACCACGAGGCGCATCTCGGCCTGTCGTCGGTAGGGAGCGCCCCAATCGCTGGCGCGGATTCGCAGCGTATACTCGCGTCGCATGCTCTCGTAGTCCAGAAGTCTAGTGGTGCGCACGGCCCCCGAAAAGTGGTCCACATCGAACGGTACGGGCTGCAAGTTGACAATGCTGTACGAGATGTACGCGTTATCGCCGGAGTCAGCGTCGCGCGCCATGACGCGCGCCACGACGGCGCCGCTCGGGCCGTTTTCGACGACGGTTACCTCCATCTCGTTTCGTTCGAACGTCGGGTCGTTGTCGTTTGCGTCGAGGACTGTGATCTTTACCTTCGCCGAAGATTGTTTACGCGTGCCCGCGTCGCCTTGGTCAATGGCGGATACCGTCAACGTATAGAGCGATTTCCGTTCGGCGTCGAGGGCGACCGCCGTGTATAGGACGCCGGTCTCCGGATTGACGAAAAACTCTCCTCCTTCGTTACCACCGACGATCTCGATGTAGACTCGAGCGTTCAGGCCCTCGTCACGGTCACTCACTTTGAGTCTAATGACGGGCGTTTCAGGAGGCGCAGTCTCGGGCACCGAAGCGTCGTAAACCTCTCGGCTGAAAACAGGCGCGTTATCATTGGCATCGACGAGAGTGACGGGCAGCGTGACGTAGGCGGCTCGCGGCGGCGTGCCTGCATCCTCGGCACGCAGCGTCAGGTTGTAGCCGCGCGGCGCCGCCTCGCGGTCTAGCAGTGCGTGCACAAGCACATCGTACTCGCCGCGCTGCACCGAGGGCCGCACTCGGAAGTGCCCGTCCGGGTCGCCGTCCACGATCTCCAGGGTGGCAACGCGGCCGTGCTCGCCGGCGTCACGGTCCGACACCTCCACTATCGCGTACACCTCAGCCGTCGAGTTCTCCACGAGGCCGGGCAGGCGACGCACACGCAGCTCAGGCGCGTGCAGGTTGACGCGAGCCACGCGCACGGTTACCGAAGCACGCGCAGCGGGCGCGTCGGTGCCGCGCTCCAGCAAGGACGCGCGGTCGCGTGCCACCACCGTAAACTCATGGCGCACGCTCTCGGTGGCCACGAGCGGTCGTGTTATCGTGACGACACCGGTGGTCGGATGCACTGCGAAGCGGTCGATGGGTTCCTCGATGCTGTAGTAGATTTCACCGTTGAGGCCGAGGTCGGCGTCCTCGGCAGAGACGCGCAGCACGCTCGAGTGTGGCGGCGTGTCTTCTGGCACGAGCGCCTCGTACTCGGTCGGATAGAAGAGCGGGCTGAGGTCGTTCTCGTCGGTGACCTCGACGTCGACGAGTGTGTCCGTGTCGATTGTCCCGCCGTTCGGCAGCTGCGCCGAGGCACGCACCTCGAGCCGGTAGGCGTCGCGGCGTTCGCGGTTCAGCACGTCAGCGTTGCCGGCGCGCGTGCGGATCGAAAGGAAGCAGAAGTCGCCGACGATGCGCTCCTCGGCCTTGAAGAACTTGTCCTTGTCCCCGTGGCGGATGCGAAAGCGCACGCGCGCGCCGTCAGCGGGCAGGCGCACGCCGAGCGGCTCGGCGGCGGGCGGTTGGGAGGCATACGTGCGCGGAGGGCTGTTCTCGGGGATGCTCACGTTGTAGAGAGTGCTCGCGAAGCGGAACGTGGTCGGATCGGACGGTGCGGGTGGACCGGGACCGGCGCGCGCGCACCACGCCATCGCAGCCAGCACGAGCCATGCTCGCGCTCCTTGCATTCTTCTCTTCGTATTCTAAAAAAAACGATCATATTTCACGCATAACATACCTGTATATTTTATTTCTTTAAATGATTACATGTGGGTACCCCAAGTCGTTAAAATAATTTCTATCTGGATCTACAGAACTCACATCATGTGGTAGAGTAGAACACCCGCGGTGGCGCGGGGAATGCGTGGGGTGTAGAGTTCGGGGGGCGAAAACATGCGCTCCGTTGTTTTACATACTCTTCTTTCACTTCTGAAAATAAAATAATAATAATATAATAATATGGGACAACATTCACACAAGGTTTTCAGGTCCCAAACTAGGCAGTGCCTGTACTATGGTAACCTGATGACTGATATATACTTATATACATACTTATATATATACTTCATCATCATCATCATCATCTCAGCCTTAGGACGTCCACTGCTGGACGCATATATACGTAAAACATACTAATTTGAGAATATGTTACTAACGAAGGCTAGATAAACGGATTAGATATTTATGTTTTTATATTTATACATTGTTACGGTTGCTATTGTTTATTTTAAACTGCATAGATACAAAATCCTCATGGACATAAACTTATCAAGTTTGAAAATGAAAGGTATAAAAATGTATTGACTTATCACTAGGAAGTGAACGCCTGCTACTCTTAATAAGCAATACACCACGAGTGTTTTGCAATTCTGATACTTATTACTAATAATAATGATATGGACATGTTTGTGAATAAAATAAATAAAAGGAATTACAATAGCACTACAATAACATTTGAGCAATCTTCTAGCCGTTGCCAGCCACGAGATAGCTCAAATCTTAGAAAATACATTGGCATCAGGTGAATGAGTCAGTGGTCAACGCAAGCTTATAATAATTAAAATTAAAAAAAGATCTTCTTCTTCTTCTCAGCCATGGGATGTGCACTGCTGGACATATTCCTCCCCCATATAGGGGGGATTTGCCAATACTCGCCACGCTTGGCAGGTGGGTTGGCGAGCGCAGTATGATTTCCGATCCTCAGAAGGCGCTGCTTTCCACCTTTTGGTACGTGAATGGCAATCGCGGGAAGAGATGGGGTAGTACTATTCTATGCCGGTTCCACCACGGCCCTAAAAATATTTATATAGATATAAAAAAATAATTATCATGACCAACACATTCTTATGTTTATATGTGTATGGCATCTACTTTCTAATATAAAATTTGAATATAAACTAGGCAAGTACTCTCAGTAATGCCGGAATAGTAAAAAAGGAAAATAACAGTTTTCAGTAATAAAAGTATTTTTGCATATTTCTATGTCCCTGTTAAATAGATCTAAAAATAAGTAAGATTGGTTATATTTACTACATGCACAAGCAGTGTATTGCTCAGTCCTGCTACCTTCTCTTCTAATTAGCAGGACTGAGCAAAGGCATGAACTAAGGTTGTTGTGTCATGATAATAATGGGATTGCATGTGTGTACATATATGGTTATATGTACTTGTGAGTTTTTCATAAATATAGTGTGCATATATGTTTTATAACGTGGTATATATTTTTCTGCAAAATAAAGTCAGAATTGAATAAAGTTTAATATTTTATTCTTTTTTTTTTAGATAAGGGTGTAAAAAAAAGGTTTACCAAAAAATGGAACCGACTTCTAAACTCAAAAGTATGAAATAACTTGTCGAAGTCGGTACCATGATCACAATATTTTGATAATACATAGTTACTTTTAAACTATCATGGTACCGACTTCAACAAGTTATTTCATTCTTTTGAGTGTTGAAGTCGGTTTAGTAAGTAATTTTTTATACGCTTACATATTATAATGCCAGCAGTTTACTAATGTTTTATCCTCGTGACACTTGTAAGATAAATCTATTGATACGTCAACAGCTTTATTGTATATGTGTCATGTTCGGTCCCATGATTTTGGTAAGTGATACCTACGTCATTTACCATAATCATAGGACATGTTCCTACATAGAACATATTTAGACCAAACACAACATTAATTCAATTTTGGCTTCGCCGCAGTTGGATGTTAACGGACAAATGCGAATTGAAAATTCGCTGATGATTATTAAGTAGAATATGATAATTTAGGCAAATGCAAATGCATGACGCGGGCATGACGTCACCCCGCGGGCATGACGTCATGCCCGCGCTGTGCGATAGTGACACCTCCATAATGCCGCCGCGCGCCGCCGCCGTCGTGACATCACTCAGAGGAACGAGCGTATTCTAGTAATTTACAGACACGTACCGTAGCGTCATCTTACAATCTGAGCTTAGAGTCAGAATCGTCTGCGCTCTGCGGCACCGTCGACTACCGATAAGTTATATTATAATATCTTTATTTTATTTTATTTATTTTTTAATTAAAGATGTTCATTGTAATATTGCATGATTAAGAAGCGGTACATAAACAGATACAGGCTTCGATGGGAAACAGCGACTTAATAATATCAACGGGTGCCCAAGATACAGGCTTAGCCTAGTTTGGGGCCCTCAGCAAAACTACGTTCCTGGGACTACATAGGGTTGATTAATGTTTTTGTAATAAATGTCTTTGGTTTGTATTTGATCTGTAATAAATTTGATTTGATTTGAAATTTGGTTTGATTTATAAGCTTGACATTTAAATAATATAAGCACTTTCAGTTCGAATGTATAATTTTAAGTTTAATCTACATAGTACATACTACACAATTATTAAGCATCATCAGAAAAATACTGTTGAAACTTGAAAAACAATCATTAAACGAGACATTGTACAGATGTTTATTTGCCATAATCAAATGTATGATAATTATGACATCGCACCATGCAACTGTCAATAAGTATATTGTGACTTAAAACTAGTGTAATCTTAACCAAACAGTAAGATTAAGTTTAAAATGTAGCTGTTCGTTGGCCCGGAACTGGCAATTTTTGTTAATTAAGGAAGATTCAATCTTGAAAACGACTTATTTACGAAAAAGAAACACTGTTGTTAAATGTTTATTTTTAAAGCAATTTCGTCTGCTGTATCATAAATAAAACTTATAAATTATCAAACGAGATTAGAGCGGAGAAGCTGCTTTCTCGGTCCTGCCTATAGACCTAAACGGACGGACTTAGTATTCAAAGTAAACTAACTAGTACACAGAAATATCACAGACGAGTGTCACAATCTATGAACAAATAATATGTAGTTTGTTGGTCACGGTGCGTGGCTAATTGGTATAACTTCGGAACGGAAGACATGGAAGCGTGTCTCGCTCGTCCGAGTCCTACTTTTTCCTTATAATTTGAAGAAGTCTATTTATGGTCAATTATTCACCCGTATAATCCATATGATTATGTGGATGATAATCACCTTAAGCCCAGTGATTAATTCGGCCAAATACTAAATATCTTTTATAGTCAATTAAGTTTGATAATAATTGATGGCGCAACACCTGCAATTATTATTTAATGACTTAAACCGTCAAAGAAATGTTTAGGTTAGTATTTTTTTTAAGTTTAATTTTATATGGGGTTTTGTCAACATCAACAATGCCACCCTGTAAAAACCAAAACATACAAGTACAAAACATTAACAATTGTCACCATGAACAATTTAAATTCCTAAACATCAAATAAATTTGTATTAGTATTCTAGCTTCTCCAGAACCAGGTGAAGCTATCGAACGACACATACAAGTTTTGCATGGCGGTAGGGTACTTTCGAATACCCGCCTAGCTAGCCACCACCCTCAAGTTTGAAAAACTGTCACCACACAGTAACCACACACCACCCAAAGTGTGTTCAGCAGCAGTCCTTGAGAACCAGTGAGCTTTCTAGGTCTAGCGTGATAACATCTTCGACCACATCGTCACTGACCATCAAGTGAGATAATGGTAAAACGCTAGATCTATATAGCATTAAAAAACAAAAATAACGTCATTTACACGAGAGCTGTCAAGTACGACGATTCATTTGAATATTCATGACTTAAAAATGTTTCAATACCTAAGTACCTATAATATTAGCTTGAATCATAACGAGAATTACATTTTCGTAATGGAAATAGAAAGAATACGTTATACTGGCGTATTTTTTCAAGTTTGTATAATTACTCACATCAGCTATAGCTGTCTATCTCTGAGCTGTCCTGTGCTGTGTGTCACAAAAGACCTAGCCTTCGAGGTGGGTCAAAAGTGGCAGATCACGGTGACGTTTTTAACACCTTTTATGTATCTCGAACGGTGAACGAAAACAGTTCAAAATTCCACCTAAGCCAAAACGAACTTGGAACGTGAGGGTTTTGGCCGTTTGTATCCTACGCAAATGTAGGGTCATTGCTTTGTATTATAACTTTACGTCCGCGCAGGTACAGTTATGAACATAAGTTTTAGACAAATACTCCTTGGTTGTTCAAAATTAAACGCAAATAATATCGGATTTCCTTTCAAATCATTGTATTTAACGAACAATAGTGGTGTGGGAAGTGGTCATTAGGTATTTAATAGAACAGTTAAAAGAATACTAAGAATTGAATACAACAAAACTAATGATACTTGTAGGTGTTAAAAAAATGATAATACCTATGAGCTTAATCATCGCATCTTCTACATAATTGTCAATTATAAATTTCAAACTTTTACTTTCTTTCTACAATCCTGTGGACTGTACTTTTTCATAGCTTCCGCAGTTTTATTCAGATAATCAGTTATATGATTTTGTTTTAAAAAATAATTTTAAACGTCTTATACCGTTCGACTCGTCTGCCTCTTTAACGCTGTTACTATTTGCTAAACAGACAATTTTGAGTTTTTTCAGCTTATTTTGTTGAAAGTCCTACATTTATTTATTTTTATTAATCACACGTAGACCCCCGCACTAGGATTCCCTGTGTCGCGGGAGGCATAGACACACACAATCTCATCACACAAACACCCAAGAGCCGGGACAAACATCTACACTCAACGCACAAATGTTTGCCTCTGCCGGGAATCGAACCCGGAGACACAGAAGTCATGTCAATGACACTGACCACTGCGCCACGGCCACCGTCAAATTAAATTGAAATTTTTTTATATTCAGCAATCGGCACAAGTGTCTTTAACAACCTGTCAGGTACATAAGGTTGAGAAATACATAAACTGAAAAACACCATGACTCTTGACAGATGTGTACCAGCACTACGCAAGTGTTCGATGTTAAGACTGTCGTGGCCAGGCGATTTTCCCCTCATGCCATTAATTACTTTGGCGATGTCCTTTGCTGAAAACCCTATTGTCTCGAGTGTCGTAGCTCTTCACCTGTGGACGGAAAAATGAAACGACTCAGACGAGACTGAAAGGAATTTTAAAATACTTTCAAAAATGATATTTAACACTAAATATTTAGTGTAAAATATCCTAAGGTAAATTATTCCAGGCAAAGATAAAATGTGCACTGCCCTTACTCCTAAAAAATATTATTTCAAATAATATGGCGCGCTGCCCACTGGTAGCGGTTAAGGGCATTTGTTGCAGTTTCAAAATGAATACGTTTAATCCAGACTTAATACATTTGTTGAATTGTACTGATATCTGGCGTTAAGTAAAAAAGGATTTTTTTATTTTATTTATTTATTTATGTTCGTTCCCATATTATCCTTAGAAAGGAGATGAAAACAAAATAATCAACTTTTTATTAATTTGGCAGGCGGGTTGGCGAGCGCAGTATAATTTCTGATCCTCAGAAGGCGCTGCTGCCCACCTTCTGGTACGTGATCCCTTAGCCGACTCTTACGGCACCCGCGGGAAGAGATGGGGGAGTACTATTCAAGGCCGGTACACCCACGGCCTCGCATTTTGACATCTGCAATCCACGATATTACGTTTCATTTCACGCATTGCAAGATTTTCGTGCAAATTTACCAAAATAATAATATTTTTACGTTACTCTAGCACCTTAAACCAGATGGAGACGAACAAGCCCCGTTGACCCTTCCACAGTAGCAGAATCGTCAAACCCACGCGATGCATTTTAAGATCTGACCCCAGTTTTTAGTTCGTGATCTTAGAGCGTACCGTAAAAAGGAAACTTTTTTAATAATATTGAGAACTCCTATGTTTTGTGTGGCTAGCAGAACTGACGATATCGAAGGAGTATTTTTTTGTCTTATGAAGTATATGCGTATAGCGTATGAAAACCATTCTTAGTCTTTCTGCACTTCTATACTCTACTCCAAAATGAATAGAAGAGTGTATATATAAGAGCAGGAAGACCACGAAAGGTTTCATAATAAGTTAGTGATGTTAAGCGGATCATTACGCGAGCAAATTGTGTGTGGGCGCGGCAACAATGCGGCCGAGGAGAGTCGAGCAGCGGCGACTAGCGCGCGTCACCGCCAGCGAGAACCGTAGACAAAAGGCCTGCCACGGGCTGAGCTGAGCGTGGCATGCCGCGACGCGACCTCCCCCACTCCTCAGTTGCCACTCGCTTACTTTAGTGCTTACGACGGGTTTCAGCGATTTGTCGCAGATTATACTAACAGTTGCTACATGAAGTATACCCGAGAAAGGGCGGAGTGGTTTCCAGAGCGGTGATAAAACTGTACTTATGCTTCACTATATTTTCGATTCTAAATATTCTAAACATTCATAGTCTAAGGGTTTTTATTGTGTATCGCATTAACAACATGCTAGGCGGAACTTAGTTCAAATATTTGAAGGAAAAAATTTGGCTGCTAGTGGTACTTGAACCCACGATTACAGAATACCGTCCTGTCGCTTTGTCCAACTAAGCTATAGCTATAGTTATTTTTAAGCGCATCGTTTAATTTTTAGCCTTTTTCACGCAAATGTTTCGGTCCAGTCGAGATAATGTCTAATCAAAAACATTGGTGTACTGTCGCAGTCATTCATCGTACACTTCGAATATACTACTACTTCTTATAGCTTATACAGACAATTTTGTAAAATTCCGAACATGAAATGTGTTTCGAAATAAAGTAGTTTACACATGGATTCCGACTCTTTGATAACCCTAGATGAAAGCGACAGCTGCGCGCACGCACACATTGCCGCATTGTTTACAAATACAAGCACGCCGCCACCCGTTGTCGCTCCCCCCTCCCCGCACCGACTGCAGCACCAGCTTGTATAATAGTTAGTAAGACGAAACCAGATTACTTATGAGTTTGTAAATCGGCTCTACAATACTAGACATGGGTAACTCACTAAAGAATCACGATCCGTATCTCAGATCAAAGCTCAAGCGATTCACAGATTCACAGATCAGATCAATTTGTATTTCTTTTGTACGGAGTTGATTGTGACTCTGTGACTCAAAACGAGTCCCTCGCAGAATTGCATAATATTTATGAATGAAAATATTTTGTCATAAAAATATCAACACCTTAAAAATGTTGTTTATATTTTACGTAAAGGAATAATAATAAATAAACAATATATTATAACAAGGATATGAAATGATTACTATTATTATGTTATTTTACTTCACAGTCACTTGATTGCATTTAAGAAATACATTAAGTCATTTTGGCCATAGATAACATGACTGCGAATTCCAGAACTAAAATAATTACGGCCTTACATAGCTCACATATGAATTAACGGATCCACAGATAAACAGTTCAAGATGAACTGACTACTGATCACAGCTCTGGATCATTACAGCTCGTGGAGTCACGACTGATCCGTGAGTCATGCATTTTACAATTGAGTTACGGATCACGAGCTCAATTCTATCTGATTCGGATCTTTGAACCGACTCAGAGCTGAGTTACACATTTCTATACAATACCGGTCGCGCTCTACCGGCAGCCATTCGGCGCCGTTGTGCGATGCGTGTTTGAGTCGACAAAAACTTCGTTGTCATCCATATTATTGGCAGATTGTCGAGGTCGCCAGACAGCTTTTGTTTGTACTTACACTGTATACTTCTATGTGTTTTGAAACAATAACGGTCTTTTCAACTTATTTGGACTTAACTTTCAACTATTAGGAATGTTAACAATTGTTTGCATTTACTTAAAAAGTTTTAGATTTTTATACTTAGCTATATTAAACTGAGGCATTTTTACTACGATATCACTTAGTGAATATCATATCAAAGATTCCCACGTTACCATAACTTAAAAGTAAAAGCTCTACAAGTTACAATGAATTTGCCATTGGTTGACGTGCCCGTTTCAACCGACTCTTGATTTCAGGTATAGAAACTAAAACGTTAAAATAAAATATTATACGACTTGGCCGTCATTATATTTCTTAAAAAAAACGCGATAATCTGTACCATCTGTATTATAACATAAATCTAGTTTGCTTTTTCGGTCACAGGTATCCAAAGCCCCTTACATTTGTACAAGTTATAACAAGTCAGTTGGCGAAGGGGCACAAAGGAATTTTAGTGGCGCGAATAGTAGACCCTTTTTTATTTGGCTGCAATAAGGTAGTTTAGGGAAAAAGTGGAAAGAAAAAGAAAAGACCACGCGGTTGGTAAGTGATCGTATATCACCCATATCTGCGATAGACCGAATTAAATCGTGGTTTACAAAACAATCTTAAAATATTAAAGTACTTAAGTCTAAATAGGAAAGACATAAGAGTAAAGAAAAAAATTGGTTGTCTGTAAAGTCGGTTTACGGACGATAGATTTACGTGATAACGTCATAATCATTTATGACTTTGACTTTGACTTTGACTTTAACTTGGACTTTGACTTTGACTTTGAGTTTGACTTTGACTTTGGCTTTGACTTTGACTTTGACTTTGATTATTTTATGTAATACAAAACTCAGGCGGAACGTTACGCGGAACGTTACTATTTTTCATGAGTGTTGCTGGTATTCATCAATTTATAAAACGTTATCACGTCAAAAGTTTGATATATGGCCAAACATAATGTGCACACAATTATTATGTAACATATTTAGATTACTTCTTCAATTTTGTTAAGTTATTTGTTGAATATTTTATATAATATAGCCATTCTTCCTTTTAGGAGCAGAACTGTACATTTTAAGCTTAGAGTTTGGTAAGACAAGTTTATGTTGAATCCTAGTTGCGAAATGTCGTGATTTGTTACGTTATAACAAATTTACATATTTCTAATCTAAACTAATATTATAAAGAGGAAAGATTTGTTTGTTACTGTTTAACTCAAAAACCACTCGACCGAATTTATATATTTCTTTCACTGATTAGAAAGCTACATCTTTACCGAGTAACATAGGCTCTAATTATTTATTTCCAGAATTCATTAGATCCCTACTAAAACTTGAATAATGTAACGAAAGGTAAAAATAATTTGGCCTAAAATGCATTTCATCGCATGTGCTGCGTAAAGTAACTACGTTATAACAAAACAATGTACCTACTACAATATTAAAGAAAATATCAACATCTATTAAACATTGGCAAACACACAATAACTGCTTTTACTAGTACGATTTCAGATTAAAAAGAACGGATTTTTAAAAATTTAATATATTTATAATTTTAATATATTTTCAATACCCGTTGTACGAGCAGTGCGCATTTATAGTTATAAATTTATGAAATGTATTAATATTATGTATGCACACACGCACAGACTGACACCGGCAAACGCTCACGCGTCACCGCTCGCAAAAACAATAATCAGTAGCTACAAACAATCAAAAATTATCCTACACGCGTATTAATCTATTATATATCTAAATAAATGTGTTTGTCGGAAATTTAATATAATTTTATATTTTCACCTTAAATTTATATACTTGAAAAATATCTTAAAAGGTTAATTAAATAAAAATAATTCAATAATATTCGTGCGACAAAATAATAATACGCGCGGCAGTCATTCGGACCGGCCCTCTCGCGTCGCTATGTAGGGCAGGAACGTGGGGATTCTGGCCTCCGGGAAATTCATATTCAAAATATTGATTGTATCATAATGTTGACAAATACTAGACCTTATTGTAAAATAAAGAGTAAGAGACACCTATACTAATTCTCCCTTTAATATAATCTTTACTAATAATATTACAAAGAGAAAAGATAATATGTATGTTTGCTTTTTACGATGTCACCCAAAAACTACTGATCCAATTTTAAAATCTATTTCACCATTAGAAAGGTACATCTTGACCGAATATTTTATTACGATAATATAATTTACAGAAAAGCTGTAAATAATTATTAGAATCCTTCTCACGGAATTACAACCGTGCGCAGCCGGGGCGGGCTGCTCGTACATATTTAAATACGAATATTAAGGTTTTATATATTTTTTAAATATGGTTTGCAACTCGTTTTTTTTTGCAGTCTTTTTTATGTTGGCTATGGTACGAATGCATTTTTAGCTATGGCGATTGATTTTTTGTGATGTAAAGAGTTCTCCTGAATGTACACAATTTTCCCAGAATATATAAGTACTTATAAATGTGATATATTATGTTATGACCTTACTAACACTTAACACTAATATTAAAACAAATGACAATAAAAAATCAAGTCTTTTGTGACTTAGTCGCGAGTTGTCCTCGATTTATTGAGCTTATAAAGTTGCCAAATCAGGGACTATGTAGTTTACGCTTTGTTAATACTTTTAAGCCTGCTTTAGACCCAGTATTGTGTCCGGAATATATAATTTATCGCACAGATCTAATTTCCAAAAGTTGTTAATTTAAATGTAGAGTCAAAGTTAGGTCAAAATGTACTTATTACTGCAGTTTAGTAGAGCTTGACTTTATTTGTAGAGGAGATAAGCTAGCTGTGTTTGTACTTATTTTTCGCACAGATCTAATTTTCAAAAGTTGTAAATTTCAATGTAGAGTCGAATTACGCAGTTTGGTAGAGCTTGACTTTATTTGTTAAGGAGATACGCTAGCTGTGTTTGTATGTATCATCGGTATCGAACTTAGTGTGAAGTAGGGGAACGTCATGTTCAAGGATTGTTTATTATCTTAGTATCGGTAGAGTCATACGACGGCCGCTCGCCGCTCGTCGCCGTCGCCGCGCCGCCGAGACTGAGGAGAGCGATGAACTTAAGCATTCAATGAAGCTGCGTCTATGTGATACATTCCAACCCGTGCCTCACCTCAAGTACCTACCTTCTAAAGTTTCTTTCTATATACGTATGTATGCTCATACCATTTAATATAATAATGAGTTATTCAACAATTACAGACTCAATCTGTCAAACCCTAATAATCCCACTAATAATATAAATGTCAAAGTTTGGATGGATGGATGGATGGATGTTTGATACTCAATCACGCCGGAACGGATAAACGGATCTGGATGAAATTTGGCACAGGGATAGATTATAGTTTGGAATAGCACAAAAGCTACTTTTTGTCACGGTAAAATGTATGTTTCCCGTGGAATAATTGATGCAGCGAGAAAACAGTAATCCACGCGGGTGAAACCACGGGGCGCTACGAGTATTATAAATTTCAAAACTTGGATGGATGGATGTTTGTTACTAAATCACGCCGGCAGGGATAAACGGATCTGGATGAAATTTGGCACAAGGATAGATTATAGTTTGGAATAGCATATAGGCTACTTTTTATCCCGGTAAAATGTATGATTCCCGTGGAATAATTGATGTAGCGGGAAAACCGTAATCCACGCGGGTGAAACCGGGAGGCACTACTAGTACGTACATAAAAATAACAATGTTGTATGTGTTGCTTCCGGGCTGTTTGGCCGTGGTCTAAATGAAACTTGTGTTCAAGAGCGTAAAACTCTCCTTCGCGGCGTCTTCTCTGTAACTGATCTTCTCTGTTACTCACCAGTAACACAGAAGACGCCGCGAAGGAGAGTTCTACGCTCTTGTCGCCGCCCGGACCTGAACCACTGAAAATGTCGACCGCAGTGTTCGACGAAGCGTCTGGAACACAAGTTTCATTTAGACCACGGCCAAACAGCCCGGGAGCAATACATACAACACGCAACGCCGGCCCTGAAAGCCTTAGAGTTTACAAAAATAACAATATATTTATTATAAAATGCCAGGTTTGTTTAATAAGTTACCACCAGTTACCAAAATATTTTTAATAACATGGGATTAATCCCAAAAACATGCCACATTTATTAAGAAGTAGATCAGATCATCAGATCGTAAATCTATTCAGACGTATCTAACATCTGATTAAATTTAGAATCCAAACACGGAGCTCTAAGAGTTACGAAATGGCTTCAATTAAAACAGATGTGAAGGCGAATAAAGGTACATCAACGATTCTATCAGTATTTTAATAAGTAATGTAAATATGTACCTATACACATGTAAATGTGGTACCAGTATTCGTTTCTCCGTGCATGTTGTGAGCAAATCAAGTAACATTCATGCTAGTCTAGTGGTATTTCGATTATTATTACTTATATGTCATACGTAAGCACTATTGCTTGTTTATAAATAATATTTAAATTAATGCTCTGATAACATATTTACCTTTGCCTAGTTAATTTATATGCTGTGCTGTTATTATAGTATTAACTTATTTAATTAATTAATATTATAGTAATATAATATACATATAATTATATTAGTCCATTGTTTAGACGTCTGAGTAGTTTGATTTTGCTTTTTTTGTTATTTTTCTTCAAATTTTAGTAGTTTATTATTTGTAATCCTTCTTTTTTGCAAATTCTATCATATTTATTATTTTTTGTGTTTAGGTATGTATATTGTGTGTAGTACCGAATATTGTGTCCTTACCACGTTATGAAATCATTTTTCGTCGAGTGACTCGGATACTTGGCATTATGCTAAGATGGATCTTGTTTGACACTGTCCCTTCGAATGTACCTACTTGTTTTAAGTTTAATGTATCATTTTTAAGCGCCGTGGTGGTACCGGCCCAGTATAGTAAGTACTCTATCTCTACCTCATCTCTTCTCGTGGATGCCGTAAGAGTCGGCTAAGGGATCACATACCAGGAGGTGGGCAGCAGCGCCTTTTGAGGATAGGAAACCATACTGCGATCGCCAACCCGCCTGCCAAGCGTGGCGAGTTTTGGTAAATCCGCCAATATCGGGAGGCATCTGTCCCGCACCGGTGTGAAGTTAGCGGCCAAAAGTTAGCGGCCTTCGATAACCCGACCAAATGAAGAAGTCGCACATTAAAAAATATCTACTATAATATATAAACGAAAAGACGAAATAAAGAGAAGTGGGAGATGGAGTAAGATTCAAGGGTGAATCGTATGTTACTAAAAGAACGCCGGGCGTACAAGTGCGAAAAAGTCGTTAGATCTTTGGCCTCTCGGTGTTATCCTGCAGATTTGACCGTGTTATCGAAAAGGTATCAACTTGCAAATGGTACCGTTAGATAGCTATTGTAATAGGCTTTCAAAAACATATTGTGAAAATTAGTGCAGACGTATGCAAGAGTCCAAAAATAATATTTTTTTATTAGCCGCTAGTTTGCCCACGAAGATTTGACCGTGTTATCGACAAGGTATCAACTTGCGAGTAATACTGTTAGATAGCTCTTGTGATTTTCTTTCTAAGATATATCATGAAAATTAGTGCAGACGTTCGCAAAAGTCGAAAAAGTCCATTTTATTTAAAAAAATTGAGATTTTTGCAGATTTGACCATGTTATCGAAAAGGTATCAACTTGATAATGGTACCGTTAGATAGCTCTTGTAATAAGCTTTCAAAAACATATTGTGAAAATTAGTGCAGACGTTTGCAAGAGTCCAAAAATATTAATTTTTTATTAGCCGCTAATTTGCCCACGAAGATTTGACCGTGTTATCGACAAGGTATCAACTTGCAAGTAATACTGTTAAACAGCATTTGTGATGTACGTTCTAACGTATATCGTGAAAATTAGTGCAGACGTTCGCAAAAGTCGAAAAAGTCCATTTTATTTAAAAAATTTGAGATTTTTGCAGATTTGACCATGTTATCGAAAAGGTATCAACTTGCGAATGGAACCGTTAGATAGCTCTTGTAATAGGCTTTCAAAAACATATTGTGAAAATTAGTGCAGACGTTTGCAAGAGTCCAAAAATATTATTTTTTTATTAGCCGCTAGTTTGCCCACGAAGATTTGACCGTGTTATCGACAAGGTATCAACTTGCGAGTAATACTGTTAGATAGCTTTTGTGATGTACGTTCTAACGTATATCGTGAAAATTAGTGCAGACGTTCGCAAAAGTCGTAAAAGTCCGTTTTACTTAAATAAATTGAGATTTTTGCAGATTTGACCATGTTATCGAAAAGGTATCAACTTGCGAATGGTACCGTTAGATAGCTCTTGTAATAGGCTTTCAAAAACATATTGTGAAAATTAGTGCAGACGTTTGCAAGAGTCCAAAAATATTAATTTTTTATTAGCCGCTAGTTTGCCCACGAAGATTTGACCGTGTTATTGACAAGGTATCAACTTGCGAGTAATACTGTTAGATAGATTTTATGATGTACGTTCTAACGTATATCGTGAAAATTAGTGCAGACGTTCGCAAAAGTCGAAAAAGTCCGTTTTACTTAAAAAAATTTAGATTTTTGCAGATTTGACCATGTTATCGAAAAGGTATCAACTTGCGAATGGTACCGTTAGATAGCTCTTGTAATAGGCTTTCAAAAACATATTGTGAAAATTAGTGCAGACGTTTGCAAGAGTCCAAAAATATTATTTTTTTATTAGCCGCTAGTTTGCCCACGAAGATTTGACCGTGTTATCGACAAGGTATCAACTTGCGAGTAATACTGTTAGATAGCTCTTGTGATGTTCTTTCTAAGATATATCATGAAAATTAGTGCAGACGTTCGCAAAAGTCGTATAAAGTCCGTTTTACTTTAAAAAATTGAGGTTTTTTGCAGATTTGACCATGTTGTCGAAAAGGTATCAACTTGCGAATGGTACCGTTCGATAGCCCTTGTAATAGGCTTTCAAAAACATATTGTGAAGATTAGTGAAGACGTTTGCAAAAGTCGAAAACGTCCGTTTAACTTAAAAAATTTAAGATTTTTGCAGATTTGAACATGTTATCGAAAAGGTATCAACTTGCGAATGGTACTGTTAGATAGTTCTTGTAATAGGCTTTCAAAAACATATTGTGAAAATTAGTGCAGACGTTTGCAAGAGTCCAAAAATGTTATTTTTTTATTAGCCGCTAGTTTGCCCACGAAAATTTGACCGTGTTATCGACAAGGTATCAACTTGCGAGTAATACTGTTAGATAGCTTTTGCGATGTACGTTCTAACGTATATCGTGAAAATTAGTGCAGACGTTCGCAAAAAACGTAAAAGTCCGTTTTACTTAAAAAATTGAAATTTTTGCAGATTTGACCATGTTATCGAAAAGGCATCAACTTGCGAATGGTACCGTTAGATAGCTCTTGTAATAGGCTTTCAAAAACATATTGTGAAAATTAGTGCAGACGTATGCAAGAGTCCAAAAATATTAATTTTTTATTAGCCGCTAGTTTGCCCACGAAGATTTGACCGTGTTATCGACAAGGTATCAACTTGCGAGTAATACTGTGTGATAGCTCTTGTAACGTTCTTTTTAAGGTTTATCATAAAAATTAGTGCAGACGTTCGCAAAAGTCAAAAAAGTCAATTTTATTTAAAAAAAATTTTAAGTTTTTTCAGATTTGACTATGTTATCGAAAAGGTATCAACTTGCAAATGGTGCCGTTAGATAGCTCTTGTAATAGGCTTTCAAAAACATATTGTAAAAATGAGTGCAGACGTTTGCAAGAGTCCAAAAATATTATTTTTTTATTAAACGCTAGCTTGCCAACGAAGATTTGACCGTGTTATCGACAAGGTATCAACTTGCGAGTAATACTGTAAGATAGCTCTTGTGATGTTCTTTCTAATGTTTATCATAAAAATTAGTGCAGACGTTCGCAAAAGTCGTAAAAGTCCGTTTTACTTAAAAAAATTGAGGTTTTTTGCAGATTTGACCATGTTGTCGAAAAGGTATCAACTTGCGAATGAGACCGTTAGATAGCTCTTGAAATAGGCTCTCAAAAACACATTGTGAAGATTAGTGCAGACGTTTGCAAAAGTCGAAAAAGTCCGTTTTACTTAAAAAATTTAAGATTTTTGCAGATTTGACCATGTTATCGAAAAGGTATCAACTTGCGAATGGTACCGTTAGATAGCTCTTGTAATAGGCTTTCAAAAACATATTGTGAAAATTAGTGCAGACGTTTGCAAGAGTCCAAAAATATTATTTTTTTATTAGCCGCTAGTTTGCCCACGAAGATTTGACCGTGTTGCGTGTCGAAAAAGTCCGTTTTACTTAAAAAAATTGAGATTTTTGCAGATTCGACCATGTTATCGAGAAGGTATCATGGCATGCATGCAAACGTTCTTTAAATTTTTTTAATTCTATAATTTAATCTTAAATTTTTTTAGTAAAACAGACTTTTTGGACTCTTGCAAACGTCTGCACTAATTTTCACAATATGTTTTTGAAAGCCTATTACAAGAGCTATCTAATGGTACCATTCGCAAGTTGATACCTTTTCGATAACATGGTCAAATCTGCAAAAATCTCCAATTTTTTAAATAAAAGGGCCTTTTTAGACTTTTGCGAACGTCTGCACTAATTTTCATGATATATCTTAGAAAGAACATCAGAAGAGCTATCTTACAGTATTACTCGCAAGTTGATACCTTGTCGATAACACGTTCAAATCTTCGTGGGCAAACTAGCGGCAAATAAAAAATTAATATTTTTGGACTCTTGCAAACGTCTGCACTAATTTTCACAATATGTTTTTGAAAGCCTATTACAAGAGCTATCTAACGGTACCATTCGCAAGTTGATACCTTTTCGATAACATGGTCAAATCTGCAAAAATCTCAATTTTTTTAAATAAAATGGACTTTTTCGACTTTTGCGAACGTCTGCACTAATTTTCATGATATATCTTAGAAAGAACATCACAAGAGCTATCTAACAGTATTACTCGCAAGTTGATACCTTGTCGATAACACGGTCAAATCTTCGTGGGCAAACTAGCGGCTAATAAAAAATTAATATTTTTGGACTCTTGCAAACGTCTGCACTAATTTTCACAATTTGTTTTTGAAAGCCTATTATAAGAGCTATCTAACGGTACCATTCGCAAGTTGATACCTTTTCGATAACATGGTCAAATCTGCAAAAATCTCAATTTTTTAAAGTAAAACGGACTTTTACGACTTTTGCGAACGTTTGCACTAATTTTCACAATATGTTTTTGAAAGCCTATTACAAGAGCTATCTAACGGTACCATTCGCAAGTTGATACCTTTTCGATAACATGGTCAAATCTGCAAAAATCTCAATTTATTTACGTAAAACGGACTTTTTCGACTTTTGCGAACGTCTGCACTAATTTTCACGATATACGTTAGAACGTACATCGCAAAAGCTATCTAACAGTCTTACTCGCAAGTTGATACCTTGTCGATAACACGGTCAAATCTTCGTGGGCAAACTAGCGGCTAATAAAAAAATAATATTTTTGGACTCTTGCAAACGTCTGCACTAATTTTCACAATATGTTTTTGAAAGCCTATTACAAGAGCTATCTAACGGTACCATTCGCAAGTTGATACCTTTTCGATAACATGGTCAAATCTGCAAAAATCTCAATTTTTTTAAGTAAAACGGACTTTTACGACTTTTGCGAACGTCTGCACTAATTTTCACGATATACGTTAGAACGTACATCACAAAAGCTATCTAACAGTATTACTCGCAAGTTGATACCTTGTCGATAACACGGTCAAATCTTCGTGGGCAAACTAGCGGCTAATAAAAAAATAATATTTTTGGACTCTTGCAAACGTCTGCACTAATTTTCACAATATGTTTTTGAAAGCCTATTACAAGAGCTATCTAACGGTTCCATTCGCAAGTTGATACCTTTTCGATAACATGGTCAAATCTGCAAAAATCTCAAATTTTTTAAATAAAATGGACTTTTTCGACTTTTGCGAACGTCTGCACTAATTTTCATGATATATCTTAGAAAGAACATCACAAGAGCTATCTAACAGTATTACTCGCAAGTTGATACCTTGTCGATAACACGGTTAAATCTTCGTGGGCAAACTAGCGGCTAATAAAAAAATAATATTTTTGGACTCTTGCAAACGTCTGCACTAATTTTCACAATATGTTTTTGAAAGCCTATTACAAGAGCTATCTAACGGTACCATTCGCAAGTTGATACCTTTTCGATAACATGGTCAAATCTGCAAAAATCTCAATTTTTTAAGTAAAACGGACTTTTACGACTTTTGCGAACGTCTGCACTAATTTTCACGATATACGTTAGAACGTACATCGCAAAAGCTATCTAACAGTCTTACTCGCAAGTTGATACCTTGTCGATAACACGGTCAAATCTTCGTGGGCAAACTAGCGGCTAATAAAAAAATAATATTTTTGGACTCTTGCAAACGTCTGCACTAATTTTCACAATATGTTTTTGAAAGCCTATTTATTACAAGAGCTATCTAACGGTTCCATTCGCAAGTTGATACCTTTTCGATAACATGGTCAAATCTGCAAAACTCTCAATTTTTTTAAGTAAAACGGACTTTTACGACTTTTGCGAACGTCTGCACTAATTTTCACGATATGTTTTTGAAAGCCTATTACAAGAGCTATCTAACGGTACTATTCGCAAGTTGATACCTTTTCGATAACATGGTCAAATCTGCAAAAATCTCAATTTATTTAAGTAAAACGGACTTTTGCGACTTTTGCGAACGTCTGCACTAATTTTCACGATATACGTTAGATCGTACATCACAAATGCTATTTAACAGTATTACTTGCAAGTTGATACCTTGTCGATAACACGGTCAAATCTTCGTGGGCAAACTAGCGGCTAATAAAAAAAAAATATTTTTGGACTCTTGCAAACGTCTGCACTAATTTTCACAATATGTTTTTGAAAGCCTATTACAAGAGCTATCTAACGGTACCATTTGCAAGTTGATACCTTTTCGATAACATGGTCAAATCTGCAAAAATCTCAATTTATTTACGTAAAACGGACTTTTTCGACTTTTGCGAACGTCTGCACTAATTTTCACGATATACGTTAGAACGTACATCACAAATGCTATCTAACAGTATTACTCGCAAGTTGATACCTTGTCGATAACACGGTCAAATCTTCGTGGGCAAACTAGCGGCTAATAAAAAATTAATATTTTTGGACTCTTGCAAACGTCTGCACTAATTTTCACAATATGTTTTTGAAAGCCTATTACAAGAGCTATCTAACGGTACCATTCGCAAGTTGATACCTTTTCGATAACATGGTCAAATCTGCAAAAATCTCAAATTTTTTAAATAAAATGGACTTTTTCGACTTTTGCGAACGTCTGCACTAATTTTCATGATATATCTTAGAAAGAACATCACAAGAGCTATCTAACAGTATTACTCGCAAGTTGATACCTTGTCGATAACACGGTCAAATCTTCGTGGGCAAACTAGCGGCTAATAAAAAATTAATATTTTTGGACTCTTGCAAACGTCTGCACTAATTTTTACAATATGTTTTTGAAAGCCTATTACAAGAGCTATCTAACGGTACCATTCGCAAGTTGATACCTTTTCGATAACATGGTCAAATCTGCAAAAATCTCATTTTTTTTAAGTAAAACGGACTTTTACGACTTTTGCGAACGTCTGCACTAATTTTCACGATATACGTTAGAACGTACATCGCAAAAGCTATCTAATAGTATTACTCGCAAGTTGATACTTTGTCGATAACACGGTCAAATCTTCGTGGGCAAACTAGCGGCTAATAAAAAAATAATATTTTTGGACTCTTGCAAACGTCTGCACTAATTTTCACAATATGTTTTTGAAAGCCTATTACAAGAGCTATCTAACGGTATCATTCGCAAGTTGATACCTTTTCGATAACATGGTCAAATCTGCAAAACTCTCAATTTTTTTAAGTAAAACGGACTTTTACGACTTTTGCGAACGTCTGCACTAATTTTCACGATATGTTTTTGAAAGCCTATTACAAGAGCTATCTAACGGTACCATTCGCAAGTTGATACCTTTTCGATAACATGGTCAAATCTGCAAAAATCTCAATTTATTTAAGTAAAACGGACTTTTTCGACTTTTGCGAACGTCTGCACTAATTTTCACGATGTACGTTAGAACGTACATCACAAAAGCTATCTAACAGTATTACTCGCAAGTTGATACCTTGTCGATAACACGGTCAAATCTTCGTGGGCAAACTAGCGGCTAATAAAAAAATAATATTTTTGGACTCTTGCAAACGTCTGCACTAATTTTCACAATATGTTTTTGAAAGCCTATTTATTACAAGAGCTATCTAACGGTTCCATTCGCAAGTTGATACCTTTTCGATAACATGGTCAAATCTGCAAAAATCTCAAATTTTTTAAATAAAATTGACTTTTTCGACTTTTGCGAACGTCTGCACTAATTTTCATGATATACCTTAGAAAGAACATCACAAGAGCTATCTAACAGTATTACTCGCAAGTTGATACCTTGTCGATAACACGGTCAAATCTTCGTGGGCAAACTAGCGGCTAATAAAAAATTAATATTTTTGGACTCTTGCAAACGTCTGCACTAATTTTTACAATATGTTTTTGAAAGCCTATTACAAGAGCTATCTAACGGTACCATTCGCAAGTTGATACCTTTTCGATAACATGGTCAAATCTGCAAAAATCTCATTTTTTTAAGTAAAACGGACTTTTACGACTTTTGCGAACGTCTGCACTAATTTTCACGATATACGTTAGAACGTACATCGCAAAAGCTATCTAATAGTATTACTCGCAAGTTGATACCTTGTCGATAACACGGTCAAATCTTCGTGGGCAAACTAGCGGCTAATAAAAAAATAATATTTTTGGACTCTTGCAAACGTCTGCACTAATTTTCACAATATGTTTTTGAAAGCCTATTACAAGAGCTATCTAACGGTACCATTCGCAAGTTGATACCTTTTCGATAACATGGTCAAATCTGCAAAACTCTCAATTTTTTTAAGTAAAACGGACTTTTACGACTTTTGCGAACGTCTGCACTAATTTTCACGATATGTTTTTGAAAGCCTATTACAAGAGCTATCTAACGGTACCATTCGCAAGTTGATACCTTTTCGATAACATGGTCAAATCTGCAAAAATCTCAATTTATTTAAGTAAAACGGACTTTTTCGACTTTTGCGAACGTCTGCACTAATTTTCACGATATACGTTAGATCGTACATCACAAATGCTATTTAACAGTATTACTTGCAAGTTGATACCTTGTCGATAACACGGTCAAATCTTCGTGGGCAAACTAGCGGCAAATAAAAAATTAATATTTTTGGACTCTTGCAAACGTCTGCACTAATTTTCACAATATGTTTTTGAAAGCCTATTACAAGAGCTATCTAACGGTACCATTCGCAAGTTGATACCTTTTCGATAACATGGTCAAATCTGCAAAAATCTCAATTTATTTAAGTAAAACGGACTTTTACGACTTTTGCGAACGTCTGCACTAATTTTCACGATATACGTTAGAACGTACATCCCAAAAGCTATCTAACAGTATTACTCGCAAGTTGATACCTTGTCGATAACACGGTCAAATCTTCGTGGGCAAACTAGCGGCTAATAAAAAATTAATATTTTTGGACTCTTGCAAACGTCTGCACTAATTTTCACAATATTTTTTTGAAAGCCTATTACAAGAGCTATCTAACGGTACCATTCGCAAGTTGATACCTTTTCGATAACATGGTCAAATCTGCAAAAATCTCAATTTTTTTAAGTAAAACGGACTTTTACGACTTTTGCGAACGTCTGCACTAATTTTCACGATATACGTTAGAACGTACATCGCAAAAGCTATCTAACAGTATTACTCGCAAGTTGATACCTTGTCGATAACACGGTCAAATCTTCGTGGGCAAACTAGCGGCTAATAAAAAATTAATATTTTTGGACTCTTGCAAACGTCTGCACTAATTTTCACAATATGTTTTTAAAAGCCTATTACAAGAGCTATCTAACGGTACCATTCGCAAGTTGATACCTTTTCGATAACATGGTCAAATCTGCAAAAATCTCAATTTTTTTAAGTAAAACGGACTTTTACGACTTTTGCGAACGTCTGCACTAATTTTCACGATATACGTTAGAACGTACATCGCAAAAGCTATCTAACAGTATTACTCGCAAGTTGATACCTTGTCGATAACACGGTCAAATCTTCGTGGGCAAACTAGCGGCTAATAAAAAAATAATATTTTTGGACTCTTGCAAACGTCTGCACTAATTTTCACAATATGTTTTTGAAAGCCTATTACAAGAGCTATCTAACGGTACCATTCGCAAGTTGATACCTTTTCGATAACATGGTCAAATCTGCAAAACTCTCAATTTTTTTAAGTAAAACGGACTTTTACGACTTTTGCGAACGTCTGCACTAATTTTCACGATATACGTTAGAACGTACATCACAAAAGCTATCTAACAGTATTACTCGCAAGTTGATACCTTGTCGATAACACGGTCAAATCTTCGTGGGCAAACTAGCGGCTAATAAAAAATTAATATTTTTGGACTCTTGCAAACGTCTGCACTAATTTTCACAATATGTTTTTGAAAGCCTATTACAAGAGCTATCTAACGGTACCATTCGCAAGTTGATACCTTTTCGATAACATGGTCAAATCTGCAAAAATCTCAAATTTTTTAAATAAAATGGACTTTTTCGACTTTTGCGAACGTCTGCACTAATTTTCATGATATACCTTAGAAAGAACATCACAAGAGCTATCTAAAAGTATTACTCGCAAGTTGATACCTTGTCGATAACACGGTCAAATCTTCGTGGGCAAACTAGCGGCTAATAAAAAATTAATATTTTTGGACTCTTGCAAACGTCTGCACTAATTTTCACAATATGTTTTTGAAAGCCTATTACAAGAGCTATCTAACGGTACCATTCGCAAGTTGATACCTTTTCGATAACATGGTCAAATCTGCAAAAATCTCAATTTTTTTAAGTAAAACGGACTTTTACGACTTTTGCGAACGTCTGCACTAATTTTCACGATATACGTTAGAACGTACATCGCAAAAGCTATCTAACAGTATTACTCGCAAGTTGATACCTTGTCGATAACACGGTCAAATCTTCGTGGGCAAACTAGCGGCTAATAAAAAATTAATATTTTTGGACTCTTGCAAACGTCTGCACTAATTTTCACAATATGTTTTTGAAAGCCTATTACAAGAGCTATCTAACGGTACCATTCGCAAGTTGATACCTTTTCGATAACATGGTCAAATCTGCAAAAATCTCAAATTTTTTAAATAAAATGGACTTTTTCGACTTTTGCGAACGTCTGCACTAATTTTCATGATATACCTTAGAAAGAACATCACAAGAGCTATCTAAAAGTATTACTCGCAAGTTGATACCTTGTCGATAACACGGTCAAATCTTCGTGGGCAAACTAGCGGCTAATAAAAAAATAATATTTTTGGACTCTTGCAAACGTCTGCACTAATTTTCACAATATGTTTTTGAAAGCCTATTACAAGAGCTATCTAACGGTACCATTCGCAAGTTGATACCTTTTCGATAACACGGTCAAATCTGCAGGATAACACCGAGAGGCCAAAGATCTAACGACTTTTTCGCACTTGTACGCCCGGCGTTCTTTTAGTAACATACGATTCACCCTTGAATCTTACTCCATCTCCCACTTCTCTTTATTTCGTCTTTTCGTTTATATATTATAGTAGATATTTTTTAATGTGCGACTTCTTCATTTGGTCGGGTTATCGAAGGCCGCTAACTTTTGGCCGCTAACTTCACACCGGTTGTCCCGCAGTGGATGTCCTATGGCTGCGATGATTGAATGAATGTATTATTGTTATTGTTAACTTTGTTCAGTTTTATCTTCAAGTAATACATGGGTATTCAGAGTCAAATAAATACTTTATTTCTTTCTTTCCTTTTCAGTTATTGAGGTATTGCATATGAATACGAAATATTTTTTTTCTGCAGAATAATTAAGAAAATTCTGATGCTCTAAGTAATTCAAATTATAACACAGCATTTTTGGATTTTCTCAAACTTATCAGAACGTTTGATCGATGCGACGCGTGACCAAAATGCTGGCACATATTTGGATCAATGCATCAGCATTGTAACTCAATGTGGCAATGCTGCTAGCATTCTGGGCACGCTGCCAGCCGGTAGCGGAAGTTACAGCATTTGAGTTATCTATAGGCTGTCAATAGCTAGTGGATTACTCAAATGTTATTGTAGTAGCTGAAATATTGTAATTAGTAAGTTAGTACTTTATTTTAATAAAGGCATCGGCCCATATAATACAACATGTTAATTGTTCTGTTCACACGAATGCCTCGCTTTTTGGACCGATTTCGTTTCAAATAAAGGCAGATTTTTATATTTAGCCTAGTTTATTTATTGGTTTATCTAAAAAAAACAATTAAATAGAAACAGTTTAAGCGCCATTCGCAACAATTATGCGTGAAATTGGATTTAAGTACAAAATGGTTTTAGGATCTTTTGGGAACGTTTGTATTTTACTTCGTATTAGTTCGTGAATTTACATCTTCATTGTAGTATTTATAAACCGTTTTGATATTTAAAACGATTAACAGAAATGTTTAAGTTTGCGCTGATATGAATACCGGGATCTGATATACAAAAACTATAATTCGGTAAGGATGGTATGGACCGCAGGGATGGACCGGATTTAATTAATTAATGAGTTCTTACCTAATCCCTATTTTTCATGAATTACTCATGAAAAATATGGATTAGGTAAGAACCTATTACCTAATCCATGTTTTTCATGAATTACAATTTCTCATTAAGTAAAGGACCGGTTGGAAGCGGCCCGCATCCAGCCCTTGCCTGCGATCTTACTCAGGTCGTCTGTTCAACTGGTCGGTGACCGTCCAACCGGTCCTTGTGGAAATCAATGGGGGACGCATATGTCCATCAGTGGACATCCTATGGCTGAGATCAATGATATTATATGTTTATATGAGGTAGATGTCGCACAAGAGTGCGGAAACTGAGGCGGCAAAATGAAGTCAATTGTAGTAATTTTGATTACGACGCGTATTTCAAGCGCAAGTCTAAACATATAGCTATCCTTTTCTGTATTATTTGTACCGTGTTATCTGTCGCAGTAAGCATGTTTATGTCGTAAAGGAACACAATCTGAGCACCGCGCAGTATGAATATACGTCATCTTTAGTAAAACATCATTGGCTGAGATGACGATGATAAATTAAAGATTTTTTGTGATGTTGATAAGGTGTCCAATGTTGTATAGAGATTATATTTTAGCAGTTGTGTAAAAAACAGCGTTAGACAAACCTTATGATAATTACTATCGTGAAGTTTGTTGTTAATTTACGTTAACTTTAAATTTCATGTTGATTTTTATTTCATTAGTTGTAAAAATGTTGTGTTATCAAGTAACACTATGTTGTGTTATCAAGTAACACTATGACGATAAAAGAAATACATTTCCTGATAATTTGGAGACGCACAAGCATCGTAATGTCGCGTTATCGTAAGATAACCAGTCGACCTAAATATATAAAGTAGGTAGGTATGAGAACACCACTCGCCAACAAGTTGAATCATTTTGTTTTGAAAACGCATGACTGTGAAAGTGTACATTTCCAGATTAATTTTGTTTCCGTTAAACGTAATATATTTACCAACGCACACAACTAGAGAGTGTGATGCCTAAGTATTAAAAGGCAAATAAATAAGAAGTCCTCCAATTTATTAAGAAATTAAAGTCATAACTACAAAATAATAGGTAAAACTATTGACTATTTGAACTAAAAACCGAAACTACATTGAAACTATTTGAAACGCCCATTCACTTTTCTTTTTTCTGCTCCTGTAATCGTGCTGCTGTAGCTATCTATATTTATAAAGTTTTATTTTAAAATATAATTAGGTACATCTTGTAATTTTTGTCTTAATTTAGAATAATAAAAGAATAAGAAACTTGCAATCCATTATAAATTTGTGTGATGAAAAGTTAATGTTTTTAAATCTCATATTCAAAATCTTTGTAAAGTTGTAGTTGCATTTGTTTATTGATTAAATCAAATTTTACATGTGTTTGATTCTCTTTGATAAAAAATCCATAAGCCATAACGAGATTTGGGAAAATCTTTATTTAAATGAAATAATTGTATATGGACATGGTATTTGGCAGTTATTTATCATTTTTGATCATGTAACCAATGATTGAATGGTAATATAAGACTGCATTTTTGTTCTAATGTCAATTGCATAATGCTTTAATATATTGAAACTGTAAACAATGTGATTTAAATAAAAATCAACCACAATTATCAGTTTCTAATCTCGTCCAACATACTTATATAAATAAATTTATCAATATAGGTACATCAAGCTAGCTAATTTATCTCTGGTATTTAGCTTGGTTTAATTTGAAATGAATAGTTTTAGTAATGATTTAATATATAGCCACATCGCGTTCGAAGAGCATCGCTGCGGTTGTATCGATTGAACATTGGGCCTGAAGCGGTGCGGTGCTGTGGTGGTGTCAGTCGTCGATGGTTGATGATTCAGCGATAAAGCCACGTCGACCCCGACCTCCCTTTGCTGCGTGATTCTGATCACCACTCTACCTAACCTAGTTTGCACCCTGTTCATCCTCCCTTTACTCAAGCATGTATCGTTTTACGTAATAATTAAGCCTCTTCTGCCTGTCTAGAGGGTCTCATCAATGTTTAATGCATTATGGGTCCATGTTTTGTAGACACTAGCTGAGGCATGTGAAGGTACGGTTCTCTTGAAGGTAATATTTTGATTTCTGATGCTGTATAAACTGGATTTAATGATCTGACTTAATATTTATGGTAATATTTGTACTTTTGTTTGCTAAATATTTATTAGAGCTAAAATCATTGCTTGGAATTTTGTGGAATCGAGTAAAAGAAATATGAAACTTTTGGGTACAGTTAGATATTTTGGCTTCTGTACAGTATACTTTAAGTTTTGTGCCTCTATACTTACGAGTACGTTATTTATTATTATAAATGTGGAGATAGAAATACTATTACTGTCTGATTAAACTGTGGAATAAAATGCATGCGTGATCTAGAGGGTACGACCAGTAGTCAGTTTTATTTTAATGGATGTAAGAATTTGGTTTTATTTTCTACTTATTGATACTTATCGTTTAGCTCAAATTGAGCTCTTAGATGTTATTACTTATTACCTAAGTATATTAATTCAATGTATATACATTTAGCAGGGAGAGGCAATTGGTATACTTATGTAACATGGCCTTCGTAATGAAGGTCAACAATCATTGAATGTAGCCATGAAAGACCGGAAGTGTTTTTTGTAACAATTCAACTATATTGACTGTATTGACTATATCAACTCAACTCAAGCTGTACGTATGTATACTAGTATTAATTAGTTATTGTGATTACCGTAAAGTTTATGGTAAATTATTTTTTAAAAAGAAGTTAAATTATCTACATTTTACTAACTAATGCCCCGGTATTTTTTTATTAGCGGGTGTTGGGTGAGCGTGTTTTCTAGTTCTATTAAACAGGGAAAAATAGCTTCTACTTGTTATTTTTTTTTTGTTATTTTGTACATTTCTTACTGTCGTCGTTTTAGAATATTCACTTGACACAGTAGAAGCATAAAGCTTTTTGAAAGTAGTTTACCCTCACCAGTTGTTGCATGTATAATTCTCCATGTAGGAGTAAGTCACGGCGTACTGAGAGCGAGGCGTGCAGCCGAGGCCGGCGCACAGTTATCTCCTTCGAGTCCAAGACCCGTTTTTAAATCACTTAGCCAACGGCACACTCGAGATGACACAACCGGCCTCATCAATGAGAAACCGGCTTCCAACACAAATCACTGAAATTTTCACTGAACACTGTTTTTTCAACATTCAATTTCACTTGAAAGGTTTCACAGCACTTTGGGTAAGTTTGAGCGGAGCTCGGTCGCGAGTCGCGATAGAGAGGCGCGGGGGGAAACAGATGAGACGCTAGCGTCGAGGGGCGCCGGTGTCGGCTGGCTGACTGCCGGTGCTCGGTAGGTCGGTACTACTGCCGATGCCGGACGGACGTAGTGCAGCAGCGGGTGCGGGCGCGGGCACGGGCTGGAGCGAGACCGGTCGCCGCGCCGGGCGTAGGGCGCGGGGCGGAGGCGCAGCCCCGGAGCGGCGCGGGGCGGGAGAGCCGCACGCAGGCTGCCGGCTGCCCTACAAACTTGCTTTCCGGCCGCTCTCGTGCCATGCCGTGAGTAGGCTGATATAAAATGCCGCTGCGGCGCTGCCTGTTTGACGCCGCGCCTTTTCTTCACGTCGCGTGCACTTTGTGAAAGTTTAGGCAAATTATTTGCATCGCTGAGACTGCATTTCGATTTTATCTGCATCATAAATTTATTAAGTTACTTTCTGACCACGTTTGGTAATTACTTGCTCTACAGGTCTACCGGTTAATATGTAGAGCACGCACCGCATACACTAGTAATCAATGTAAAGAGGGTGTTTATACGTCAAGGTCCCAATCGTGCTTAGTATTCATCTTTTAAAAGCAAAACTGCACTTGAAAAAAGCCTGCGAAAGAATCATTCCCGCCGCTTTTCTTAGTTTTTTCTTTGCTGTGGTGAAATTTGTTGTGTTTCACTCACTCATGGGTAATTTATTTCAGCGTTTCGTGTTTTGAAACCTTCACTACGCTCAGGGTTCTTTTTTTGAACCTATTATATTTATATTTAATTACTATTGTTTTAAATTGTGTAGTGTGGAAAAAATTATAATTCTCCACCAACATTGTGCTAGTCGTGCCGAATTAAATAAGGCTAAGTTCAGTCATGACTTTAAGCCTAATTAAAGGGAAAAAAGGAAATCGATAATACCTACCTTAGTTTACTGAACAAAGTATATTCACTTGCTCTAACTTAATAAGTAATATACAAGTTATCAAAAGAGGTTGATGATTAAGGATGCGAAAAAGGACAAGAAAATGTGGTCTCTTTACATTGTCTCCTCATTAATCACTGTCAATTTCAGTGAAAAGACAACCACTTCTGAGCATGGCCATCCCGATACCTTGAAAAGTATTTACCTGTAACTGCTATAAATATTAAAATGATTAACACGCCTCAAAATTTCACATGAGCAACACCAAGATGCAAAATGAAAAAAAAAAATAGTGGTACCTACTGCCCATAAAATACTTGGTGAATATCTTGCTACCTTATTGGATCTCATCGCCCCTGCATATAAAGAGAGTTAGTGGTCGGATGGATTCGTCATAAACATAAATAAATATTACAAAATTAAACACAATTAGGTATAACATATTTTTTCATCAGAAAACCAATCCCGCTTCGTACGACAAGAGTCACAGTTAAATTTTGTAACTCTACTAGAATATATCTTTATATATGATACATATATATATGCGTGCTCCACCTTAGACCGCGTCGTCGCTTAACATCAGGTGAGACAGTGGTCAAACGCAAGCTTATAATCTTTAAAAAAAAATTGGTTGTCTGTAAAGTCGGTTTACGGACGATAGATTTACGTGATAACGTCATAATCATTTATGACTTTGACTTTGACTGACTTTGACTTTGACTGACTTTGACTTTGACTGACTTTGACTTTGACTGACTTTGACTTTGACTGACTTTGACTTTGATTATTTTATGTAATACAAAACTCAGGTGGAACGTTACGCGGAACGTTACTATTTTTCATGAGTGTTGCTGGTATTCATCAATTTATAAAACGTTATCACTTCAAAAAAAATAGTGGTGTGCAAGGAGTAATTACTTGAAGGAACATAGTTATATGTTTTATTATGGTATGTGATTCGGACCGTGCGTGACTTTTAACACATTTGGAAATCAAACAAAACAATAATATTATTAAAATTCAAGGTCATTATTGTTTTTATACGGTTTATACGGGTGTAAAACGTGACACTTACGCGTGGTCGATATCACGATGGACAATTCTTGTGGCTTCTTCCGGAAGTCTTTATCAGCATTTTGATGTGGTGCCTTCGTGCAACGTCCCTTCCCTCTTCCGTCTCCACAGGCTGATGCGAAGACACATTGGACGCCCAAGACGGGCGACAGCCCGCAGCGTCAGACGGACTTCAATCGGTGAATTTAGACAAGCAATATCATGCTGGATATGGTTCTGCCATCCTCGTTACCCGGCTTAAAAAAGAAGACCTGGCTGATTTACTACATTTTCTTCTAGCTGTCAGTCTTGAGGCCCAAAAATTGAAAAATTAACAGCATACACTAACATTTTTTTAACATATCTGAAATAAAATTACTTAGGTAACTATCAATGAACGTGCATGCTACTTTAGGACTCTGGTGCTTCACTCAAAATGAATTTGCTCGATGAAGGCTATCGAAAGAAGCCGCACAATGCTCGAGGCTGAGTTCAACTTTATCAGTGTAACATTCTCTCGAAGCCCATTTTTGTAATAATTTGAACTTTATTCCCATTATGATAGTCGTGCTCAGAGAGATCACATTTAAATGCTCTCACTCCACTTCCGTATCAGGGACGCGGGCAGAGACTCCTTAAGCTTGGTGTTGATTTGACACATAGTCGGCTCGTCATGTCGATTTCAAAACGTACATATTACTAAGACATAACAAAGATGCTATGTTTACAACAACAAAGATTTAAATTTAATGGAGGACGCTGCCGGAATCGGTAATAGCTATTTACATAGCAGCTCTGATACATCAAACTTTATTATTTTAGAGAAAAAAGTGATTTCCTCATTCTGAGGGCGGCCGTGCCAACCTGTCCGGGGCGATACTTGCTGTTCAAATATTTGGATAGTGTGCTGCGGCTGGGAGCGGCCTGCTTTAACGATTATTATTTTTTAATTTTTATATATGTTTACCGTTGATAAAAGAAGGCATTATTCACCCTTTCATCCCAGGGCTAATTATTCTCTAAAAGTTATACTGTCTAGTATCATGAGGAAGCAAATCACTTTAGAAAGTATTTTACTACGGGATCATTACTATGCATTATCTTCGTCATCATTTCATCCAGAGAGCACCCTATCCTATCCCTACCCTATCCAGTAGCATTTTTTGAGCAAATTTATGATTAATCACGTTTAACTGTAAACGTGATTAATCATAAATTTGCTCAAAAAATGCTACTTTAAATTAAAACTTTAACTGCCAATAACTATGGTTATTGTGATTCTTAAACCATTATATCTATGGTTATTGGAAGCTTTATATAATTCTCAATATCTTATATGGACAATACGCTGTACGATATATCATGCACAACTTGTTGTTAGGCAGGTTTGCTTCATGTTTATATACAGTTCATCAGTTTGAAGTACATAGGTAAGAGTTGACACTTTACATGTTACGCTACAACCATTCTAATGTCCACGCAGCAAACATAATATGCCCATAAAATATCGGTCGAGCAAGCATATCTAATTCTACAGACGCAGCACTTCGTGTCGAGACGTGAGCTCACGAATGGTTCTTCGATGCGGTTCGAATATAAACAACCATCTCTTATTACTTATCATAATGTCAGTAGTCAGGTGTCATTACAAAATAGTATTTATTACTCATATTATGCAGGGAGTACACACACAAACGAAACACTGTTTTCGATGTCTACAAAACAAACAAAGATACAACTGTAGAGCCATCTACTTCGCATTTTCATCTCACAAAGCATTCGTTATAATTAACGTACAGACCACATTTTAAAAATATTAGACACACATCAGCACATATTTTTTCAAGTATGGCCGGAAATAAAAATAAAACATTTAAAAAAAAATTATTTACATTCTTAGGTTTAATTCTTTGATAAGCGAACGAGCCACTTGACATATCATTATCGCAAAGAATGTTAATGAGTGATGATATTAAATAACGTTACGGCACATATATATGATAAATTTCATTTCAATCTTTATAACTCAACAAGCTGTACTCACATCATATCATGCTCATGTAACGTCCACTTTAGTCCACGTTAGGGCCAATGATGATTTACTAAACATATATCATTGGTTACGCCATAAGTTTCTGGGCTAATCGTTCCAATTACGATACTATATTCCAAGCTCAAAAAAGATTTGACCCATACAGAACTCCGTCCTGTCACTTTGCAATCTTAGATTATTTTGGTCTATGTTAACTTATTAACATAGGTAAATGACTTCTGATTCTGATTCTTTTATTATGAAACCTAAAACAGATTTTTTCAAAAGGTTGCTACGATGATAACGGAGGTTATGTTTATGCAATTGGCTTCAAGATAACCTAAATATAATATATATGGTATAATTATCTTATTGTGTCGATTGTCCCACGTGCGTTTTCCAGAATTATATTTCATTGGTGGCTAAAACAAAAACGCGCAGTAAACACCGCGCCGCCTCTAGGCGAGAGGAATCAATGAACTTTGCTCAGGTATTCCATCGATACCGAATTTATGAGCTCTATCAAATGGACCGAGTAAATAGTAGCCCACGTTTGTTCGCAAACATATTACACGAGTACCTTGTATTTATGATATCTATGAGCACAAATATCGACGGTACTTGTAAAATGGCAACAAGTATTGGATCTACAAGAAAAAAACATTATCACTAAGAGACATTAATTCACAGGCATTATAAGGTTAAATTAATCTCATAACCTGTCTTCTGTACTAAACATTCTTAGAAAGACATACCTAAAAGTTCCAACCGGCACAAATGCACTACCCGAGTTAAGACGATATATGCTAAGATTTTGAGTAATGCTATAATCGCATAATAACATTATTACTATGAGAGATGCGTTGCAGCGTAAAGCTATCAGAATTATCATCGACCCCAATCTCACCGACGACCTAGAGCTACTCAGTATGCGCTGAAGTAGAGACATTAGATCTCTCTTTATTTTGTACCGTGTATAACACTGAATGTTTTGCGGTAACAGATATCATATCGATAGATGACGCTGACCGCTTAAAATCAGGAGGCCCGTCTGATTGGTGGACATCTATAATAAATATGTAATAATATAAACATATGCAACATTAAACATTAGAAACTGATACGTCAGTTATATAAAGTAACTGCTAAATTTAAACTTAACAGTTATTTAATATAACTGCAACAAAGCTGTCCCCAAGCTGTGCCACAGAGAAGATACCTAGTATATACGTGCGATAGGTGCGGCATTCAATTGTTTATGGAATGACGAGAGATATAAATGGTCAGAAACTATTGGGCACTATGTACTGATAACCACATCCAGTTTTGTTGAAGGTTGCCATGTCTACGTTACCCGGTCCCGGTAGTCATGCATAAACATTCAATTAGAGCACACATCGTGCAGTATGGGCGCAACGCCGGCACTCGCACTGAACCGACCTCAGCGGCGGCGCCCGCGCCTCCATGCCACCGGCAGACGATCATTACGACGATTAGATACAGATTTTCAAGTGATAAACAAACATCGTCAGCTTCAAATACAGTGCATTAACCGTTAGATAACGCGCCTGCCTACTTCTCGTATCGGGTTATCACTTTGATTGCAAGCGAGGTGGCGACGACGTGTAGAAAGAATGTCCGATGTGATAACGAAGCGATAAACGAAGAAATATATACGAAGTTCTATATCCTTCAGTCAAATCATTCACTTGAAATAGAGTTGAAATGACCAGTGTAAAGTTGTCAGCTCTAGTCGCATTTATATATATATGATAATTTAACAACGTATTAAATTATTACATTCTTTTGGTTTTAAAAAATGAATAAGTAATCAAAATAGGCCTCCCTAATTTGATCGGATTATTGGCTGACACCTTAATAATGGTGTTAAAGCATTTCTTTCTTTGATCTGATAACAAATGCTGTAAGTATGCATCCTAAATTCAATGTAGAGATACAAGTACAGAAACTTTAACAAATATGCTGCAACCGTTTGTGTACGCTTCGTCTCAAGAAAGAAATAAACACAAAGCAACATCAAATTATACAGATAGTGCGACGCAGCTATTACTTTGCGGTAGTAACTACAGTTAATTCGCTTCAAAAAGGCCGCATTATTTGGTACGACAGTGCTTACAAACAAGATGCCTTTCAATCACCGTTAGAGTAAAGTCCTGTATCCACTACTAACTGTAATCTAATCTACGGTCGTATGCTCGTTTAAGATAACGATCGCCTCTCCAACGCTCGGCGCTACAGACACGGCAATAGTTAGTACCTGCTCCAGTACAACACCTGTTTAATTTGCTCGACCCTTTCTCCGCTCTCCGCATGCACGACCACCGTGATTCGTTCCCTTTGTGTTCACTCACCATCCCCTGTTCCGATACGCGTCAAAATCTATTATAGCGCGTTCATAAGCGTTCCTAATCACTGAGAGTTCGCTTTTCCCAGTGCGTGACAACGTGGGTGACGTCATTACCATCGTCATATTGGACTAACAATGATTTTGCTCTACTACAATAACTGTGAGCCTAACGTCAAATTTGACATTAGTGCGATGCGGGAAATAAGGCAACCTCAATGTGCAAAGGGAAATTAGGTAACATGCTCATTTTCTTTTCAATTTTATATTAACATCAAAATGTTGAAACATAGGGCAAATGCCTTTATTAAAATAAAACACTAATAACTAATTACAATACTGCAGCTACTACAATAACATTTGAGCAATCCACTAGTTATTGGTAGCCTATAGATAACTCAAAATGTTTAATTTGAATCTAAAGGATTAGTGAGATAAACAGGATAGAAAAATACAATCATGACAAGTTGGAGTATTTGAGGTAATGAAATCGCCAAATATTTTTTTTGGGCTGGCTACTGGCTTATCCACCAACCTACATACTATGTTGTGAATTATGTCCAACACTCCTCTTTGTGAGAAACGTTGGTGTCCCAGCAGAGGGAAATGAGAGTATTGAGTTGATTGTGACTATGTAGTCGGACGACAGAGACAATTATTAGCATTATGTGGGACACACCATTACGTTACTACTACTACACCGAGCTCGTGTTTTATGGAAAAAAGGTCGAAGAGAACTGGTAACTATTGATTCCTTTATCCAATATTGCAACCAGTCAATTTTTGATATGACATAGCCAGCTCAAGAACGGTATTAATAACAATTCAACACCATCGGTAAAGCCAAACAATAACGAGCGGTCAACGAGTTATTCGAAAGCTGACTAGTAATCCTGCGCTTAACCGTTATTCAAATGAAGTGCTCCTCGGCTACATGAGTCAATTGCCGACTTGCTTTTACATCGTCACTTACCTACGTGCGTAGTATTTAACAATCCGTGTAAATACGGCGATGTACGCCAACGTGCGTGTGGGATTACAGAAAGGCTTCGCAAAAGGAAAGCTTACAAGCGCGAGGGCATTGATCACGGTGCGCGGTGCGCGGTGCTCGTTCTATGCAGTATGAAGAGATGTGTCTCAAAATAGTACTAGGTATAACATGTTTGAGCTTCCGGTGAAGGTAACACCGCAATCAAATTCCCAGCATGGTGGTAGAGTACTTTCGAGTACCTGCCTTGCTAGCTGGTAGCTAGCCAGGCGGGTACTCGAAATTACTCTCTCCCTCAAGTTTGAAAATCGGCGGTCGTAAAAACGGATAAAGTAATTATAATATGAATATGAATTTTTTCCTTTCCTAAGTGAGATCTTTTTTCATATGTAAAGAGTTCCGTATAACAATTGGCAGATGTATATACTGCCTTTTTCAAAATCGTTCAAAAAAATGTAAGTACCCAAAGCATGAAAAATATCAATAAAAATAAAAATTAAGTATTATTTTACTTCGTGGAGATGTATTAGATTTTATTCTCAATATTACTCTTCACATGTTTTTGATTAATAAAATAAACTATTGCTTCATACTCTGAGAACATGGCGCATATTTTTGTTTGGAAACCATAAACATCTTTTCGTCCTACTACATAATTGTTTTATATAATACAAACACAAGTATCGTGATTTCGAGGCTATGCCACATACAAACATATTGTCTTAATAGAGTTTTCCGTTTGTTCACTTATACGCGGAACTCTAGAAACAAATGAAGCACGAGATGTGGATGCGTGTCGCGACGTGATACGTTTCGCTGAGACAGCTCACAGGCGCGCCGCAACAGATGGGCTCATAGTTAGTGCGAGGGCGAGGGGTTTAATTAAACAGAAGTCAAATGTCACGCAGCCGGTGACGAGCGACGACTGGTATGTAGCTAGTCTATCTCTTCTCAGAAATACGATTTATGAAAAACTTTAGTCATGGGTTTATTTTAATGAATGGGAAGTGACGGGTTGTCACTTCCCCTGCACCATATTGCAGCCTTGAGTGATGTGTAATTATATCGCTAACGTTAATTTGAGATTCACCGATCTCAGAGCTCAAGCACATTTCCACACACACAAAACACTCCCTCGAAACTAACGTAAACTAATCAAGTCATCATAAACGACATAGCCCAGAACTCAGCCTGCTGCCGACCCCAGTCAATACCAGGATGGGGGGGTATTTATGCGATGATTGTATGTGTTTGTCCCGGGTCACAGTGAAGGCTCGCCACAACCATAAGGGCGAGACCATAAGAGCTAGGATAGCACAGCAGTCGTTATATACAAGCAATACAATCGACCGTATTATAATAAAAGTACGTATCGTGGCAGCTTGGCACAGTTTATTTTTGTAAAAGTTTACGCGAATAATTATGTTCCGTCGCTTACAAAGAACATGTTTGCATCGTTATGAAATATAATATGTAGTTCAAGTAGTAAGTAGTATAATATTATTAAATATCATCTAATCTTTACGCTTGTATGTGTCGAACCTTTGTTTTACAAAGCAAATAAAAAAAGTTTGTTTCAATTCGGGGCAAACCACTTTACTGTTCTAAAATGTGTACGCGTTTTCTGACATAAAAAGTGTAATAAATCGTAGACTAGATTAGTTAGAGATGTGTGGTGTGGCACGTGGGTGGCGACTGGCGACTGACAAGACCAAAGCAGCCGCGGCCGAGGGAGGACTTACTCGCCTCCGCAAAAATCTGTTGTAATTGCAATTGTTGAGCCTATTAAAATACCTGCGGACCTCCGCTTTGCCTCGCCGCACCACGCGACCTAACTTTGTGAACTTTTGTTTTGACTTCGTTCCTTAACAGGTGTAAGGGCGCTGATGCTGGTGAACATAATATTGGGTAGATTCTAAGGTAAAAAATATTTCGCTTATTTTGATATAAGATTTAATTAATTATTATATATTTATTTTAAAAAAAAACAGCTAGTATAACCATACCTGTTTAAACCCAGTAGTTGCATCATTAAAAAAATATACATCCCAAAGTTAGTTTGCAATTTTTTAACAGCCTGGCCAGATTCTTTTTAGAAAGCCAACCAACTCGCGATGTGTTTCCTAATATGTACCAAAGTACACTAAATTTGATAACATAACAGTTTCATCGGGTAAACATATGGGTCAAGGTCGGTGATATTTTGAATCCTCTACTACGAGGATCTAATCGAGGACAGAGACATGGAACGCGAGAGAAGGAACCTGTCTATCAGCGGTAACATGCTAGCGCATAGATAATTTGCTACCTTCAGCATGGAGGTTAAAACCACTTTACTTGACGCCTACTGCCTGTGTAGTTACGTGTACACACGTCTCAGTTATATGGACTAAGTTTACCCGAATGTCATATCATACCATAAAGGTGGCATAAAATGATGGTTTTCGCTCCCTTATGAGGATAGAACGGTGTTGCAGTACGTCAGGCATATTCGCTGATGTGCGAGTTCCTGATTTCCTTGCTGTCGTCATACGATCGAGAATAGCTTCCTCCTGGGATGAGCTAAGCAGTTCGAAAAATGGCATACTGCAATGTTTGACCGAATAATTATTTGACCTGCGTATACAATACAATAATGCCTTTAGTAAGCTGATGAGACTACTGCCGTGGTATGGGGCATCGGGCATATCTGCAAACGCTCATCTAGACGTTTTCTCAGCGATCGTGCGCAAACGAGTCGCGTTCCTTACGTCGCTTGCCTGTTCCAGCAGCTATCTGAATTTGATCGCCTGGAGGATGGATATAGACTCTCGTGAGGTACAATCCACCCTTCAGGTGTTCTCGCCTCAGTCATCTGTCCTTATAGCACGGGGGATAGGCCAAGTGCAATCCTAGGATTGATTATCGAATTAACCATGCAAAATAGAATAATTGAACATCGTATTAGTTAATATTAGTTATAATAGGCATAATAGCGTCAACCCCCGCCAGAAACACATGTGGTCCTGGAGGGGGTCGTTGTCCGGGTCGGGACCCAGATGAAATATCTGGGTCTCGTCCTGGACGGGAGGTGGGGTTTCGGGGCCCACTTCGCCAGTCTGGCCCCGAAAGTCGTGGGAGCCGCAGCCGCCCTGGGGCGACTACTGCCGAACGTGGGCGGCCCTAGCGCAACTTGCCGTCGGCTGTACTCCGGAGTAATCCGGAGTATGGCCCTATACGGGGCACCTGTCTGGGCGGGCGCCCTCGGTCGCGACAATAAGGCCCTGCTGCGACGTCCGCAGCGGGTCATCGCGACGAGGGCGATACGCGGTTACCGGACGGTGTCCTGGACAGCCGCATGCGTGCTGGCCGGAGACCCGCCCTGGGAGCTCCAAGCCGAAATCCTCGCCGAGATCTACAATTTTGTGGCGGCGAGGAAGTCGCGCGGGGAGCCCCCAGGGTGGGAGGAGGTGGCGCGCATGCGACGGCAGGCGCAGGCCGCCCTGTTGAGGCGGTGGTCGGAGGACCTGGCACCACCCGTCCCCGGCCAGGGGACGGTGGACGCCATCCGCCCGGTCCTCGGGAGGTGGGTAGGGCGGCGACACGGGTCGCTTTCCTTCAGATTGGTGCAGGTGCTTTCCGGACACGGGTGCTTCGGAAGGTACCTGCATCGAATCGCAAGGAGGGAAGCGACCCCGGCTTGCCACGAGTGTGGAGCGCCAGAGGATACGGCGCTTCACACGCTGGAAGCGTGCACCGCGTGGGTCCCACAGCGGTGCACGCTTTCAGCGGTAGTGGGCCAGGATCTCTCGTTGCCGAGCGTGGTACGGGCCATGCTCGAGAGCGACAGATCCTGGCAGGCGGTGGCCTCTTTCTGCGAAATCGTGATTTCGCAGAAGGAGGCCGCGGAGAGGATCAGAGAGGTCGACGCCCTCGCTGATCCTCTCCGACGTCGGCGCACGGGAGGGAGGAGAAGGCGATTTGCAGATCGCCTCCTCGCCCCACCCGTGTAGTAGGGCCATCGGTTGGGTTTATGGGCCCCAACCGACTCAATGGCTCTACGTGCCGGGGAGCGGCTGAAGGTCTGAGCTAAGCCACTCCGTCTGCCGTTGGTCCGGTTGATGGCACCGGACCTTAAGCCGGGGCGGGATGGAAAGTACTTCCCCATCTCTCCCCGACAGGCTGCGTCTGCTCGCCGGGGTGGTTTAGTCGGTAGGGGCCCGGCTATATTCTATAGCTGGGTTGGTGTGAGACCATTAAACAGACTCCGACAGAAGCCGTCTGTGTCCCATATGACAGACGGAAGTCCGTAAAGGGATTAACCTCGTTAAAAAAAAAAAAAAAAAAAAAAAAAAGGCATAATAGCGTCTAATGGTACCCCATTTTTGTGTATTATATTGTATCCCATTTTTTCAATGTCTGGGTGTGTATATGTATATAAGTATATATCAGTCATCAGGTTACCATAGTACAGGCTCTGCCTAGTTTGGGACCTGAAGACCTTGTGTGAATGTTAATAAATAAATAAATAAATAAATTTTCATACAGGGATAGAAAAAAAATGATTGTAAAATTTTAAAAAAATATATGATATCCTATCGTGTGGTGCAACACACTCTACCTCAGTCCGATAGACTCTAGGCTCAGCTATAAATATCTTATAAAATGAAATGTCACAACTTTTACCCTCACGTACTCTTCTTTTGATTTATCTAAAGTAACTCGTTTATTAAAAGTTGTGTCATTAATCATGGCGAGTGTACGTCAAGACGTCGACGTGTTTTAATCATCGACATCGTCCGTCCTTTGAGTTCTAGAGAGAATCGAGGAGCGCGACATCAAAAGGATCACCTTACACGTGTCCGCCGCCCGTTTTTTTTTTTTTTTTTTTTTCCCGCGGGGGACACGCGTCAAAGGAAGTAGACCACATTTTCCGTGGTAGAAGTGATAGATCCGTAGGTACATAGGACTGATGTTATCTTAGAACAAGCAAACAGTAGCTGACCGGCTGCCCGGCTATGCTAATATGTATAACGATTTCTTCAAATATTATGCAACAGTTTTGTCAGGTTTACTTAATCTTTTTTGCTGTTAATTATTCGAAGGCACCATATATAGAGCATTATAAAGCTTCATACGTTCGACAATACTTGTGTAAGTACCTACAAACTTGCAAATAAACAAAACCTATACCCGCGATGATGACGCGGCGCCACGCGCGTGTTAGTTCTCTCACGGCAATCTCTATGATGCGATGTATTAACAGATGATGAGCTTCTACAAAACAATTCAAGAGTGTAGTGAGATTTGGACAATGTTCTATGTTTCTGAGAAAAATTGTTCTTCCCATAATTGAATAATCCTTTCACACAGTATGACAAATCTAGATCCCCAGAGTTATATTGTAAAGGCAAGGGTAAATATTTTAATTAAATAAATATGTTAAATCTTTAAAAAAGAGTTTCAACGCCTCTCTCTGTCATGTCAATATTTCTCAGGTCACCAGCTACTACATACCGCACATGTAGATGACCCTTGCCTAATTTTCGTACTATAGCGCGACTCAGGATTACTTGATTGAAGTCGAAATCTACTTTCAATCTAAATAAAAACTTATTCTTAGTTTATCACGGTATAATTATCTCACAAACAGCGTATTTAGTCTCCACGATCAGAGGAGTCTGCTGTGACACTCCAAGTAATATTTTATCCTTGTGAAGTACCTTATGTCAACATACACAAAGTGTTCTTCACGAGACAACTAGGAGAGCGTAGGCATCGGGAGAGGGGGAGGAAGTGTGCGTAGGGTTAGGGGGCGGAGAGGCATGAACCGAGTTATAATTAGGGAATGCAATCTCAACAACAAAAATAGCCGGGAAGTGTCGCGACACGCCAGACACCCAAGTCTGGACAACTTCACACAATATGCAAGCAATTTATCGCTTATTGCTCGTGTGGTAAGATATACCTATTACATGATGGATGAATGGTACTAAGGCTTGATGTCTGTATAGCACTGCACCTCCCAGTACACCATGATTGTTAAATGTCTGCTAATCCAGGAGCTGAGACGGTTACCTTTACACATGATACACACGTACGATGTGCTTGTCTCAAATATGTAGGTATAATTTATTGCGTACAGATAAGTATTCAGCTTGTTTGATATTGCACATTGAATCGCTGAGGGGGCAGACACGATACTGGCACGATCATTGAAGGTTGCATGGTAACGCCGGAGCTGAGTTGTACTACGTAATAATAAAAAAAAAAAATGTGAGGTGAGCGCTGAAACCGGCCTACACTTGGTAGGTACACCTGACTATGGCTGAAGCGCTCTAGAAAGACGTAATAATATTTTATATAAAACAATAAGCATAGTTGGACGTAAAAGCTCCCAAACAAAAAAAATACCTTCATAATTAGCAAAATGTTTTATGTAGATATTTATAAATCTACGAGTGAACGAGCAATGGTTGCTTATTTCTTATATCAAAAGCTGCGTCTGGTAATGGTTTCACGATCGAATACAGATATATATTACCGTGAATAGCTGACTCTCCATCACGTTATAATAGACGGTTAGAGAAGCTAAAACGGGGTTCATTAACCAAACACAGCCCTTGGTATCAATTACAAGCAATCAGTGAGGCCCATCTATCGGTCTCGGTAATCGCCAATCTTGCCGGGACCCTAGGTAAAAACTGAAACCCTCGGGCGCCTCTTTTGTGCCACTAGAACAATAATTGGAACGTTTTATAAAGGGTTTAAAAGGTGCCGATAACATTGTGAGGCTCACGAGGTTTTCCAGGCAGAAGATGCGGGACGGCAGGACGAATTCTGATGCGTGTTAGTTTAAAATATTACAAAAATGTACTTTACAGATGACCTACGAGATAAAAAATCCTAACTGCGCTTGCCAGTCCGTGGTCTCCATTCGAGAACGTTTCGACCATAACAGCTTTCAGTTCTTCGAGCTATGTTCCCCGCCCCTGTAACTTCAACTTGCTAATCCGCTGGGCTATGTCAGTGACTTTCGTTCTTCTACGGATCTCCTCATTTTTTATTTGATTGCGTATAGATAAACCCAGAGCATAGCCCTCTCCGTAGCTCGTTGTGCGACTTTGAGCCTGACTTATAGTCAGAGACCACGTTTTATTTCTTATTATCTACACCCATTTTATAAGCTGTAATCAAAACGCTAAGCTACTTAATGTAGGGAACAAAGATTTTTATCTGTTACGTGAACCCATATCTGAAATTGTAACATATATTTCAATGTCCACTGTTCGGTAATTCGGGTTTGAATATTTTGTTGCATTTTATCTCAACAAACAATACTGTTCGATATTTTTTCTGCCATAATATAATCGGCCCTGAAGTCTCATCACTATGGCCTGTACGTTTCTAGTACGACCTTGAATAGGCCAATCAGACGCAGCTGTCGCCGCATCCCGTACCTTCTTCCTACTTTTGTGATCTCGAACACGTTTTGGTTTTTATTCAACCAAATAAATTATGTTCACTTGGTTTCATTACAATATTTCAATGATGAGGAATCTATAGGGGATATTGTGTGGTGCACGCCTATACAAAAGGACTTCTACACGTCCGAAACGAAGTCGGCATTAATCCGATACGATAAAAACGTCCATCTAGACGGTTTTCTTCTTATAATGTGTAATACTCACGAGAGCTTTCAAACTTTACTTCCTTTTTTTGGTGTAAGACATAATTGTCGTTGTCGCGAGAATTTTTTTTAGGGCATTAATGGCCGGTCTAAAAATACTTCATCTATCACTTATAAATTAGAAAATAAAATAAAGTTTTATTTAGTCAGAATTAATCTTCTCTCATAAATTCTAATAAGTGATATATTTTTTAAAGTTTAATAGACACGTACGACTTTCAACAAAATAAACTGAAAAGACTCAAACTAGTCTATTTAGGAAATGTGAAAGCCTAAGCTGAAATGAGGCAACATTAGGTTTATCAGCTCCTCGCCACCCGCGCCTTTGTAAAAGGTTGCGTGCTTATGACTTCCGTGCGACACTGAGAGCGACCACAAAGAACAACCGATTTCAGAGCTGTATCTCTATACAAGCCTGGAATCGGTTTTTCAACAAAAGTGGTACACACACCTCCTCACCTCCATCTCCTCTTCGCATTAATTCATGTTTATTCATACCGTGAATCGCAAATTGTGAGTGTGCTCTTCCCAAAACGTTCGATGTTGAATAATTATCGCCAGATTTATAGAGCTCGATACATTTCCAATTCGGGTTTTCCCCCGTTTACGCGGAGGTTCTCGTTTTATGGATACCCTTGTACATATAAAGTATTTAGGCGGGCTGTTCTTCATGGCTGTCCTATCTATGTATCTTTTTCTTTTGACAATAAATGTATATACTTGTGACTAGTTTCGCAATATATTATGTATATAATACGCGCATAATGGATGTAATATCAATTATTCCACACTTTAATTATTTATAAATTTACGTTATACATTTGATTTGAAAATTTTTATTTATTACATTATATATCACAAATTTGATCACATATCCATACAGATGTATTATGAAAACCCTTATATGGGAAGAAATACAGTTTCCCAGAAGGAGCTCATTATTCGAGAAGTGGTAACTTAATTTAAGTTTAATTAAATTAAATTAGATCATATGAGATCATAAACATTATTATTAACAATAAGTGTAAGTAAGTGTTGTGAATAAATGAATTTTATCTTCTCTTTATCATTTTGCCTTGGATCACTTGGACACATGAGCTGGCGCCGCGGCTAATTAGGCGGAGCAATTGAAGCGGCGAAAGTATTATGCTAATTACATATTTGAACCGTTTGGGGTCGACTGGACCCGTGGGAACCGAGAGCTCATCGGATTTTCCAAAACTTATCGGAGCGTTTGATCGATGCCGATGATGTATGAGGCACTCGGCTTGCATTTTGCCGAAATTGGGTATCCAGCCGTGAGGCCCGCGATTGCATCGACGCGGTGGCCATTGACTCCATTCCAACCATATTTAAATCATCCCGACGTTCTAACACTGTCATCTACAGCACTAACTCCGGAGTGAATCATCGGATATATTTAATCACCGGCCGTAACGTTGATAACGTATACCGCTCAGCGATTGCCTCTGCACATTCATGTAAAGGTGTTGTATTTTCAAACGTTTCAGTTCATAGAGATATCCACATTTTATTATAATTTATAAGTATTGCGTTCGTCCACTGTATCTACCACTGTGTCCACCCAATTATTGCTGAGCATCAAGTGGATGCTCAACAATGATTGCGTGGAAGCTATATAATCACACTAAACCTAGGATATACCTTCAAGGTGACGGCTGACACTCACAACTCCAAAGTTATCATCATCATCATTATGTCAGCCAAAATACGTTCACTGGCTCTTCCATTAATCTCCACAAGGACTGGCTAAAGGTAGCCCGTATCCAGCATTTGCAATCTTAGTTAGGTCATCTGTTCACCTTGCCTGTGGTCCTGCGCTGTGTTGCCAGAAAACGGTCTCCACCAGAGAACCTTTCAGCCCTGATGACTAATGCATCAGTTCTCTTTCCGAGATATACGCCCTGCTAACGGCCACTTCAACTCGCTAATCCGAGGCTACTATTGCTTAAGAAATACACAGATTTAAACAGTTATTGTTTTTCTTAAATATTGTACTTACCGTTCATTTTAAATTTTTAATCACGTGGTTTATTTCTTTGGTAATATCGTAGATCTGCGTGAGGCAGACCTCAGTTTGGTAGTGGAGTTACTTATTCCTATATCGAGTTTAAATATAACATTGAGAGCTGAAATATATAAAATAAACACTTTATAATAGGTATGAGATTGAAATGATGATTACTGTGGTTAAAAAACCAAATGTATTTATATATCAAAAGTATTTAGTTGCCCCAATAAAGGTACAAAAAAATCTTAGCTCTATATGTTGCTCTCTAAAGAAAGGTTTTCAAATAACGTTATGTTTCGTCATTTAAATAATTATACAATTATGTCACTAATACAGGATACATTGGTTTGCATATTATGTCATCAAATTATATAATGGGGGGGAGGGGGAGGGTCGGCTGTCAAACTGACGGACACTGGTTCGACCCCCGACAACGGTTTCGCGCTTCTGGTGAAGGTAAAACCGTTATCAAATTCCCAGCATGTTGGTAGCGTATTTTCGAGTACCCGCCTGGCTAGCTACGAACCTCAAGTTTGAAAATCTTTCACCAAACACATAATGTGTGCAGGCAGCAGTCCTTGAGAGCCAGTAAGCATTCTAGGTCTAGCGTGATTACATCTTCGACCACATTGTCACTGACCGTCTTGTAATATAGCGGTCAAACGCTATTTATTTATTTATTATTTGGAAGACTATCAACCTATAACTTAACTTAGGTACACAGTATTGAATATAAAAAGAGTCATTAAAAAGTCTCCACAAATAAATAATATACTCATACTCATATTCATACTCAATTTATTGGTAATAGTCATTACACGTCAATTACAAAAATCAAAATACACTAACAATTAAAAAATTCAAAAACAATTACAATAATATTAATTAAATAGGTCATATCATTGAGATATGCAATAATTGGTATTTAATATAATAAATCTATAAATAAATTATTTATTGTAAATAACTTACTACTATTACCTGCATACTTGCATAACAATATGTGAGTTAATAGCAGAGTATATATCTATACAGTATATAAAAAAATACCGAGTCTACGTGAACGCCTTTAAAATTCGTTATGAATAATTCGTCGACACGTGTATTGATTGTGGTTTAGACTAGCTAAGTAGTGCTAAGGCTATATTATATTTCGACCAGCCACAACAGTTAGGGATTCGGAACCGGGAACCTCGTTAATGTACAAACATGTTACAAGTTAAAGATGTATAAGTAACTGGGGAAAATCGCAACTTTAAAGGCCCAATACCTTCCTTGCCCCGAGAGGCTACCCGTAGAGTTAGCTTCCCCAGCAGATGTTGCTGGGGAAATGCTCCACCTTAGACCGCGTCGTCGCTTAACATCAGGTGAGACAGTGGTCAAACGCAAGCTTATAATCTTTAAAAAAAAAAAAAAAAAAAAGATTTACAGAACAAGTAATAAACTCCGGAAAGGCACAGCGTTTGATTTTAAGTTTCACTACCGCCCAGAGCCAAGGGACTTCGATCTCATTTCCAAACGATCCGTTGCCATCCTCTAACGTAAAGAGCCCAAGCCGAGTCGTATAAGTCCATGTCGCGAGAACACAAGTAGAATATTTCAACCTTTATTGCCATATACCGAGGGTCGCTAGATATATCTAACAAAAGTCAAAAATAACATCTCTGGCCGAAGCTGGATTCACTCACATGTTCGATCAACGTCAGTGAGAAGCAGCGCAGGCGTCGCCTTGTAATTTAATATACGATTAACATCGGCTGTGAGAGGCGAACAAAACTAATAAATGTATTCAACTTGCAAATGACTCTCTTTGTTGATACAGTGCTCCTGTTCCATGATGATACTTGGAAAAGGGTTGCCAAGATAGCTGAATACTGTCTCTCAAATACAACTATATGCTGACACTTGATTAGGATAGCCAGATAAGCCAGGTAAGAACTGGATGCCGGCCGTCCCTAACTTGTCCCTGTGGAGATGAATGGGCAAGCATATGCCCAGTAGCGGATGTCTTATGCCTGAGATTATGATGATGAGGTACAGTATTTACAAATAAGCGTTTACAAAAAAATAAAAGACAATACAATAATTGAGGACAAAAGGAGTAAAGACAACATTTGCCGCGCTGACTAGATGAAAATCCGGTGAGATGGGTCTATCCGCATGCGCCTGTGGATATGCGAAGGACACATGGAAGGGACGGGCGGTGACTGGATGAAAGGAGCCATTGCCAATTTGTGCTCAGACGGATTCACCGCCTGGGCCCCAGAGTAGGAGAGTGATATCATGGCCACTCTGTTCATGCTCCATTGGGCAAAGACGGAAGAGTCAGTGGATTCGGGCATGGCGAAGGGTAATGATGGGGTGTTTGATGGCGCGTCTCTTCTATCGCAGTCACTGAGAGTCTAGAAGCGGAAGCGGAAGATTTTTTCGGGGACTGAAGGTCCCCGGGGGTATATTCTCAGTGTGAGATGGGTGGATGGTCAGCCCGATAATCAAAGCGGGCTCAATTTTAGGCGCTAGGAAGAAACACCATGCGTTTGTAGTTGATGCAACTGCGACATAATCACACTTAATCTTCCCGATCTCGTATCAAACGATTTCCTCACCTGAAAATGGGTAGCTATCCATAACAAACCCTTACATTTATACAATAAGCTATATTTTATTTATAGTATTTAAATAGATGTAGCTTGTATCGTGGGTAACATTACCGTTCACATCGTTAGGTACAATTTGTCAAATGAATGTGATTAAATCACTAAAGCCTCAATTCAGACCTAATATAGCAAGTCTATCTGCAAGCTCTTTGAGTCATCTCACTGTGACTCAATATGTTACTCACCTTATATTTTATTGTTTTGATTTGTACAAGGCACGAGAGCGAGGTGACGCGTGACGCGACACCGACGGATTCGCATTTTTCTACTGAAATAGGTTAAATGGCGCAACTGGTCGTGTTACTCACGTCGTGTTGCATGAACCGATATTGATAGAGCGTGTTATGGCAGCTGTTCGCTGCACACACCTCCATTTGCACATTACTTCAGACGTTGAGAGCGCCGCACCAACACTCCCCTCCTATGATGTTTTGATTCTTGTCACGGCTGTGAGCGTCGATGATATCAGCGAGTGCGATTGTGTGTGTGAGGTTGCAAGCCTTGTATTCTAATTTCTAACCATCGTGATAACATCCTTCAACTGTCTAACTAGGCTGACCTGACTAAGGTATTCGGGGCATGTTATGTATATAAATAAATAAATCCTGTGTTGCGATTATACACTTATGGCTGTAGGTACATGTGACCGTCTTGTACCCTGGAAAAACACATAGACTATAATCCCGGTAAAAGCATAGTTCCCGTGGGATAATTGACGTAGCGGGAAAACCATTATCCACGCGGCTAAACCGCGGGGCGCTACTAGTTCAGAAAGAAAAAGATAATTTATATCCATGTTTACAATATGTAGTTTCAATAAAAAGGTCCACTCTGTCGTTCTCCGATAAACTATTATATTGTGTAATCAATCTATTGAGTGATGTATTAAAAAAAATAAAAAATAAATAAATATTGGACAGCTATAAAAATAATCATCATCATCATCTCAGCCAAAGGACGTCCACTGCTGTGCATACCGTCTGCTCCCCCATTGATTTCCACAAGGACCGGTTGGAAACTGCCCGCATCCAGCCATTGCCTGCGACCTTAGTCAGGTCGTCTGTCGGTGGTCGGTGGCCATCCTATACTGCGCTTGCCAGTCCGTGGTCTCCCTTCGAGAACCTTTTGGCCCCAACGGTCATCGGTTCTTCGAGCTATATGCCCTGCCCACTGCCACTCCAACTTGCTAATCTGCTGGCCTATATCGGTGACTTGCGTTCTTCTACGGATCTCCTCATTTCTGATTCGATCACGAAGAGAAACCCCGAGCATAGCCCTCTCAATAGCTCGTTTTGTGACTCTGAGCCTGCTCAGAAGAAAAAAATAATAAAGGATCCGTAATCATCATCATTACTGTATGATAGTTCTTGGAAATTATTTCTCTTGTATCGTTAGTGAATCACGTGCTACGCTTGTTGAACATATACATATTTATGTTTACAACGTAGTTATGTTCCCATAACACCTTTCTCGGAACATTCTAGGGTCACGCCACTCTCCCAGACGCATTGTCAGCAGAATGTTATCGCATCCGTCGCTGGGAACGTGACGAGGACCACCGGTGTCTAGATTCATTCGTATTGTATCCAGCTCTACAAGCGGACGTGTAATTTAGAATTAATATTAATTAATTATTAAATATAATAATTAATAAAGTTAATTTAATTTAATAGTTTTTAAAAATTCATTTCGTCGCTCCCGAAAAGTATCTGGCGCAGCCGGTAGGATAGCCGGCACGTGCCATCGCGAAGTCCGCGTTCGTATAATCCGAACATTTAAGTGAAAGTTCGCGAGTGGCATCCGTTAGTGCGACTATACTTAGACTCAGTGATTCGTGCTACGCGGCTATCCTCGAACCAAACAAATACGATACAGGGGACCGGAAAATTATGGCGAGTTATTCGGCGATTGGACAGTGAGTACAGTAAAATCCTTCTACTTCCTACCTTGCCCTAAACTCCCTGAATTTTGTAAACTGTTATACTTAGTTTGTATGTGAATAAAATTGCACATTAGGTTACGTTAAGGTCGAAAGCGAATCTCATTGCGCTTAGCCTTATATGTCTTTAACTTAGAGTTGTTTTGCTAGGCATATAATAGAATAGTATAAGGAAATATATATAAGTTATAGTGTAGTATCTTAGGGAATACTATTAGGTATAGAATTTGTATAACGTCCGCTAGAATTATATAATTATGGCTAACGAACAAAGGGTACTTGGAGCCCCAGCAGCGCCCGCTGATTTACCGCGGTTGTTGGCAAATCAACAAACTGTGCCACGCGAAATTTTAGGTCTCATCCCCGAGTTTAATGGGGACACCAAAGTTCTAAATTTATTTCTTAGAAAATGTGAGTATGTCATTCAACGTTATCAAGGCACCGAGGAGCGAAATGAGTTCCTAATGCAATATGTGACGAGTAGACTATCGGGCAAAGCTGCGGCTTTAATTAGCGAAAGAAGCGACTTCGTAACATACGATGAATTAAAAGCCCTCCTTCTCCAACATTTCGGTGACCCACGAAGCGAGGAGTGTGTAGCCATCGAATTAGAAACTTTAAAAATTAGGCCTAATGAAACATTCTTAGAATTTTGTGGACGTATACAGGACGTTCGGGCCGTTCTATTATCTAAAGTTAATCAAAATCATTCCGCACAGTTAAAAGAAGCTAAACAAATTATATACAACAATACCTCTCTAAATGTGTTCCTATATAATCTACCAGAGCACATGGTGAGACTTATAAGAATCAAAAACCCCACTACGCTAGAAGATGCACTAAAACACGTGCTAGAAGAAGTAAATTTTCAAGAACAATATAATCAACGCACCAAAATGTTACAGAATCGACCTCAAACGTTTCCATCTCAGTCTAACTTTAGGCCACTTATGGCACCACAACCTCAGACCCAGTTCAAATTTGGTATACCAAACCAGACCAGTCAGCATCTGGTGCGGCAACAATTACCAACCCAACAATTTGCACGCCAACAAGTAGGTACCTTTGGATACCGACCTCCAGCACAAATGGGTTTCAAACCACCGGTAGTTCCAGGTGGGCCCCCTCAACAACAATTTGGACCAAGACCACAAACGGGACAATTCGGTTTCCGACCTCAGGTAGGACAGTTTGGGTATAGACCTCCGCCAAACCAATTTGGATATAGGCCTCCGACAAATCAGTTTGGATATAGGCCTCCGGTAAACCAGTTTGGGTTCCGACCCCAAGCTGGACAGTTTGGCTATAAACCACCACAGCCTCAAGGCTACGTCAGTCATAAATATGACAATGACGTTTCTATGAGGACTGCTCCAGCAGCGAGACCTCAACAGCTACCCATAAACGAAACGTATGCACTGGAAGGTCAGTATGAAGAATATTACCAGCCTTATGAGACTTATGATTGTTACTATGACATGACTCCTGACGCATATGACGGTTTTTACACATATGACGAGCCTATAATCGACAACAACCCCACTGATAATAAAATCTGCGAAAGTGATTCACACGATAGTACGCCTTCAGCGCCCCACAATCAAGATGTATGTAGTGCTGTGGAAAATTTTCACATAAGCGTAGACCCAACAAGCACGAAATGATAGAAATAAATTATGATGCTTCCTTAAAACTCCCTTGCATATACATATCAGATATCGATGGAAAATTTATGCTAGACTCTGGAAGTACGCGTTCGTTTTTGAGTCCACTAAAAGCGAATGAATATTTCGCCATGTTAAAAAGTTATGAACCTTTTATGGTCACCAGCACCCATGCATCCAGCGTTCACAGTGAAGTCGTTAATATTCCACTCTTCTCCATATTTAAAGAAGATGGTTATCATAAATTCTATGTGTATGATGTGGATAGACGTTACGACGGGGTTATAGGATGTGACCTCATGTCACGGCTCAAAGCTAACATAAACCTTAAAGATAAGACATTAGAAACACAGTGTTCAAAAATACCCATCATTTATAATGACGATCACGTCATCGAAATCCAACCACGCTCTGAACATCGAGTGACATTGCCAGTAAATTTTGAAAACGGAGACGCAATTTTAAACTTTAAGCAGTTCTATGATGGCGTACGTATGCCTACAGCAATAGTCCGGTGTGAAAACTATTTTGCAACCACCGTAATACAAAACCTTACAGAAAACCGCGTCACGCTAACAATAACGGCACCTTTTACAGTAACGAACTTTAATAACGACATATGTGAAGTTAATTACAGTTCTGACTTTAGTGACATACAAATGGACGAACTTTTGACCGACAATTTATCCAAACTACGACTAGACCACCTTAATGATGAAGAAAGCAAGGCCATTCAACAACTTTGCAATGAATATAAGGATATATTCTATTGCGAGAGCTTACCTCTGACCTTTACGAATCAGGTAAAACATCGTATTAGGACAATTAATGAAGACCCAATTTACGTCAAACCCTATAGACAGGCACCGGCCCAAGCCGAAGAGATCAAACGTCAGGTCGAAAAGTTGCTTAAAGATAATGTCATTAGAGAGTCGCATTCGCCTTGGAGTGCACCTGTTCATTTGGTTCCGAAAAAGATGGACGCCTCTGGACAAGTTAAATATAGAATGGTCGTGGACTATCGAAGACTTAACGAGATTACAGTAGATGATAGGTACCCCATCCCAAACATATGTGACTTGTTCGATAAACTCGGAAAGAGTAATTACTATACTACTCTCGATTTAGCATCAGGATACCACCAAATTGAAATAGAAGAGTGCGATAGAGAGAAGACAGGCTTCTCTACACAAAACGAACATTACGAGTTCCTTCGTATGCCCTTTGGGCTTAAAACGGCTCCTGCAACTTTCCAGAGAACGATGAATAACGTTTTAAGAGGGCTGCAGGGCATCCACTGCCTAGTCTATTTGGACGACATTTTAATTTACTCAAATGGCTTACAGGAACACCTTCAAAAACTCCGCGCCGTATTTGACAGACTTAGACAAACTAACCTCAAAATACAACTTGACAAATCTGAGTTTTTACGCAAGGAAGTACAGTACTTAGGACATACTTTGACCAACGACGGACTCCGACCGAACAACGACAAAATACAAGCAGTTCTGAAATATCCCATACCACAAACTCAAACAGAAATCAAACGGTTCTTAGGATTTGTCGGTTACTACCGTAGGTTTGTCAAGGATTTCTCTAAAATCACGCAACCTTTGACCGCTTGCCTTAAGAAGGGCAAAAGAGTAGTGACAGACGATAAGTTCATAGAAGCATTTGAAAAGTGTAAAGAGCTCCTCGTGAATGCTCCTATATTACAATACCCTGACATGACCAAACCATTTATTCTGACGACAGACGCCTCGGAAGTAGCAATCGGCGCCGTACTATCACAAGGACCAGTTGGATCCGACAAACCGGTTGCATACGCTAGCCGGACCTTAACAGACACAGAGAGAAAATACAGTGCAATTGAGCGAGAATTATTAGCCATAGTCTGGTCTACAAAACATTTTAGACCTTACCTATACGGCAAAAAGTTTACAGTATATACGGATCACCAGCCCCTTGCTTGGTTGAATAAATTTAAAGAAGTCAGTAGCAAACTAACTCGCTGGCGCTTACGCTTACTAGAATACGATTTTGATATAATACATAAAAACGGAAAACAAAATGCGAACGCCGATGCTCTATCCCGTATACAATTGAATGCACTAGGAAACGACGACAATGATTCTATGATAGTTAACATTGACGATAGTGAGCACAAGCTACAAGAACATTTAGAACAACTGACAGAACAAATCGCGACTTTGACAAAACGACGTTCAGATGACTCAAGGACTCTAACAGTATCTGATTCTGAAGGTACGGCTTCTGTTAGTCACGAATCTATACACGACACAAATATACCCAACGAGCAAACACAATACCCCGTACGATCCGAATCTGATTCCACAGAGACAATCCATTCCGCTAACGATATGGAATCGCTAGGTATTCCCATATTACACGAAGCAATTGACACCAAACCAAACCAAATTTTAGTATTCAGTTGGTTCCGTAATAATATGCAAGTCAAGGATCTATCAAGAAATAATCAAAGAGTACTTGAAGTGTTCCTACCCATACACAACGAAGATCTAATAAAAGACTTCTTAAAGAAGTACATCAAGCCAAAAACCAAATACTTCATTTACTTCGAAAATGAAGAACATCGCAAAGATTTTAGTAAAGTCATAATTACATTATTTAAGAGAGGAACAGTTAATTTCCACGAGTGCACACAACGAGTCATATATATAGAAGATGAGAAAGAACAAAAGGCGATCGTTAATAAAATACACGAAGGGAAAACATGTCACCGCGGAATCACAGAAACAATTAAACGGATCAGGCGTAGCTATTACTGGCCAAATATGCACGAGACAGTAGCGGCAATGCTTAACGCCTGTGTAAAATGTAGAGCCTCCAAATATGACCGTAAACCAATAAAACCGATGTTACAACTTACACAAACACATGATGCTCCGTTTCAAGAGATCTTCATTGATACATTTTCAATAGAATCCAAACAATATCTTACTCTTATAGACGCATTTAGCAAAATCGGACAAGCTATCGAAATGCCATCGAGATCCACCCCAGAAATAGTCAGGGCCTTATTAAAATACTTTGCATTCTACGGTATCCCACGCAAAATTAGTTGTGACCCGGGTACTGAGTTCAATAATGAACTACTTAAGGAACTTACGGATTTACATAAGATACAACTGCATATAGGAACACCCAATAATCCCAGTTCAATGGGTATGATTGAACGCTTTCATTCAACAATAATCGAAATTTATCGCTTAGCCAAGTACGAAAGAAAGTACACAGACACAGCATCCGTAATGACATACGCCGTTATGGCTTATAATAACACAATACATAGTGCAACAGACCTAACTCCATTTGAAGTCGTATTCGGCCATACAGAACTTAATTCCGCGTTCGATATTGACTTTGACAAATCTTACAGGCAACAGTTAATAAAAGATCACAAAAAAAGGACACACGAACTATATAAACACCTTTCTGACAAAATGAATACCTTTAAGGAAAAGATAGTGAAGAAACGTGGTGGTGAGACAGGACCAGATTTAAGCATAGGACAAACGGTCTTTGCCAAAGCTGTAAACAAAAGACAATCTAAAGATAAACCAAAGTTCCATAAGGCCATAGTCACTGGACAAATAGAACGCAATATTGTACCAGTCAAAATAAACGAGAGATACACCAAAACTCCTATTAAAAACATTAAACGTCCTCCGCAGGTGGTGCCATGTCCTACTATGGACGACGATGATCAGGATCATCCTCTGCCAAGTTCCCCACAGCCAGGGCCTTCAAGTGGTAAAACTTGAACAAAACCCAGGTATATTACCGGTCAAACAAGGTCGTGCTTTCCTGCAACATAATAAGTGGTCAATCATTAAGGTCACTAACCTCAAAGGCATTATTACAGATACAAATTATAATGTAGAGAAATATTCTGATTTTGTGAGGATCATTAGTCAGAATAGGTCGTATATCAACGAAATTCTAGAATTAACCAACCAGGTTAATTACCTTCGTGATGAAACCCTAAACAAAATAGAACAATTGATTCCCTCCAAAAGATACAAACGCGGTCTAATCAATCCCCTCGGCTCTATCTTAAAAATTGTTACCGGTAATCTGGATCATGATGACGCAATACGATACGACAAACTTATTTCTGAAATTAAGACTCGAGAACAGGGCATCTCAAACAAAATCACCCTTATATCCGAAATGATGGACCACTTCCTTAACACTACTCAAGTTATCGATGAAAATACTAAAGTTATGAATGAGCGTTTACAACGCATAGAAAGTATTGTGACAGATCTATCTAGAGAAAACATGTATATCTTCGTATCATACTTAACTAACGTCCTGAATATGTTCATTGCAAACTTTAGAACTTTGTATATTAAACTTAACAACTTAGAAACAGCTCTAGCACTTAGCAAGGTATCTGTACTACACAAATCTGTAATCGATTCGAATGAACTCTTAACCATTCTGCATGAAGTGTCAAAGTATGACAATTTAATGTATTCAGTTAGTGAGCAAAACTTAATTAACATTGAAGAAACATTTTCCGTGAGAGCTTACCTTAAAGATGATGAAATAAGGTTTATAATTGATGTTCCATTAGTTATTAACAGTACTTATAATTATTTCAAATTGTACCCCTTACCCGTATCACACGATTCCCAAACCTTCGTCATTATTCCCGAATATCCTTTCCTGCTAGTAGAAGGTAAGAAATATCGTCCAACCGCCCGTCCATGCCAGGAAATAACCGCTAACGAATACTTATGTTCTGAAGATGACCTTATTCCATATGCCCCTGAGACCTGTATCGAGCAGCTGATGGAGTACCAGCGCAACCTGTCCCGGTGCTTTCCGCGTAAGGTCCTATCAGAGGATCTCAAGCTCCAGAGGATAGGATCAACCCGTTGGATATTGTACTTTAAATACGACAAGATACTTACTCAGACTTGTAGCCATGATGTTACCCGTAATACCCTGCAAGGAACATACTTACTAACCACTCTTGAATCATGTGACGTGTCAATAGATGAGATCGTAATATACGGACGTCATTATCACCCACTGGATACGGAATACAATCCCGTTCCGATCATGACCTTACCTGATGTATTCACCCACGAACAGCAGCGAAATAGCCTTATAGCAAACACCGAACCCATCGATCTCAAGGGGATCGACCTAGCCGACGTACAGCATCTAAACTACCTGTTAAAGAAAAGTGTGAAAAGTGATAAAAGTGATTATGGGCAATATAGTGAAAATCTCAACAGTGTCAGTGTCGCTATTATAGTACTGTATGTGTTAATAATCGTATCATGTGTTAGTTATTTAGTTTACCTTAGATATAAGAATATAATTATAGTAAGGCGTGGAAGAGAGCGGGTTAGTGAATTACATGTCAATCAACATGAGAACCAGCCTCAGCCACCCATTTTGTTAGTTACTCGTTAGATGTAAGCGAAGTTATTGGAAAACTACGTATTCCCAATAACTTCGAGCTAAGGGGGGAGGAGTTATGTTCCCATAACACCTTTCTCGGAACATTCTAGGGTCACGCCACTCTCCCAGACGCATTGTCAGCAGAATGTTATCGCATCCGTCGCTGGGAACGTGACGAGGACCACCGGTGTCTAGATTCATTCGTATTGTATCCAGCTCTACAAGCGGACGTGTAATTTAGAATTAATATTAATTAATTATTAAATATAATAATTAATAAAGTTAATTTAATTTAATAGTTTTTAAAAATTCATTTCGTCGCTCCCGAAAAGTATCTACGTAGTATAGGTATAGAAGAAGCATGATTTAGAGCACGTTTCAAAATCAAGGCTTCGCTTTAGCATAAACTATTGGAAATAGCATTTCCTGTTCCTATTTTCTAACCGTATACGCAATTCGTTGTTTTGGTGATTGTCACGTAACGCATCGACCTAAGGAAACTAAACTTTACTTTCCATAGGTCGATGACGTAACGTAAGAATAACATCTTAAGGGCTTAACCGGTGCCGTTGACCGAGGCTCGCGGGTGTTTACAGGCAGAGGGGAAGGAATAAATCCTGACGCGTGTTGATTTCAAATATAACCAATATTTACTTTACAGATAACCTACAAACTCTGAAAAAAATATAATCACATATTTCGACTTTTTAATTTCCGTTCTTCCGGTGTAATACACAGTTCAACCGCGCGTGAATTTTTGATAAAGGAAAAATATGGTCGCACGAAAATTATTCTCTAATAAATTAGCAAATGAAATCAAATTTTGTTTTAACAGAATCAACCTTAATGACCTGTTCTCATTGTTATTTTTTACACTTAAATCAAAATTGTCTATCTAGCAAATCCGAAACTTTAAATAAGCAGTATGTAATACTAGCTACGCCCCGCGGTTTTACCCTCCTTGTGATGAAAAATGGTGATGATGGTGTTGATGAAAATAAACGTATATATATAATCTAGAGTATAAGCTATCTCCATACTATGTTATTAAATCAAATGGGGCTTGATAGCGAGAAAAACATTTAGTAATTTATTTACCTCGACGTTAATAAATAATAATATCGTAAATTGGCTATCGCTGAGCATTTACTTGACTCTGGACCCAATCATTGGATTGAACTACACGACCCTAAAATCCTCTCCACGGACCGCCATTATTTTCCTAGAATTGTACGCGAAGCGGTTGAAATCAGGAAACATAAAAATTTCAATCGAGAGGATGGTTTTAGGTTGTCTACATCTTGGAACCCAGTGATTTATAGATGTTCGCGTCGCGGCGGTTTTCACCCTGAAAAAACTAAAGATACTGTCAGTGTTGTGTGTCGTGACAACCCTATGCTTTTGCAGGGCTGTGACAGCCCTACAGTTTAATAATATCAAAAGTGGGTAGTTCGCGAAACTACGCGCTCTCGCCGATATTGCCACCCGCATTTCTCTAGTCTTCTCGTGACCACGACCAATGCAGCTTGGTCGAAACGTCGAGGTAAATAAATTACTAAATGTTTTTCTCGCGATAAAGCCCCGTTTGATCTAAAAACAATGTGTTCGAATCGCGAAAGCCTAAAAATTACTATCTCCATACTAAATTTTATCCAAATCCATCCAGCTGTTTATGCATGAAACAGTAACAAACATGACATCCATACTCACAACTTTCGCATTTATAATACTACTAGGACTAGGATTCTGTATTACCTACATTTTTACTGCAATTATAGCCTAGCGGTGGGATTGTCGGCTGTCAAACTGAAAGACGGGTCGTTCGATTCTAACCAACTGCTTGAGCTTCCGGTGTAGGCAACACCGTTATCAAATTCACTGCAAGGTTACAAGTAATTAGGCTAGTTTCGAGTAGCTTGGCTAGCAATCACCCACATATTTTGTTCATGGCGCAGTCATTCAGAGACATTAAACATCTAGCTTTAGCGTGATTACACACCATCGAACACATTGTCACTGACCGTCAAGTGAAATAGTCGTCAAACGATAGATCTGTAAGGTAAAAACGAAATGTACAGGTTGGTTTTGGAGAGAGTGATACTAGTATACTCTTCGCACTATGTTAATTATATTTGGATCCGTGTACCTACCTATTGTATAAATTGGCGTTTTATATGGACTAGGAAAAGGGTGTTTTTAAAATGAAAACATGTTAATTATCAATCAAAGTATGTACCGCTCTTATCTGTGCACATTCGCCATTTTATGGGCAGTTCATTGATTCTTTTGCTGAAAAAATTGGGAGAGCGAATCAATAAAATCTGCGGCAGTTTCGACAGCCATATCGAAATCGAAAAAATTATGGTGCGAAAACAAATAAATCACAAAATGGGAAACACAAATACATAAGCTTAAAATTAAATTTTAAATAAATATGAATTTGGAAACTTCAGATATCTGACATCAAAGTGATCAGTTTGACAAAACACTAATTTTATATGTGAGGACCTAATATTTGCAGAGAGAAATAAGGCGAAATCAAAAGAATATGAACTCGATATCATAATTCAGTTTATTCGTAATTAATAGTACTATTACACGTCATATACTACAATGTTTTCATTATTGATAATGTTATTTTATTACTTTACAATAATTATAATAAAATAAAAGAGAGGAAAGAAACCTTCCAGTAAACTTAAGTCCGCACAACTAACGGTAAGAAACACACACAAATGACATGCAAAAAATTAGCACGGTATCTGAGAAGCACATTTTTAAAGACTTACATAAACCTTATGTTAATTTTGGAGTATTTACTCAGAAAACGGACCGAAATCCGCGTGTTAGAATGTCAAAGGTGAGACTAGAGCGCCCACACGTCTTTCGTACAGCCGCGGCGCCGATCCCTTCGACCACCGCCCTCACCTCGCCCTCGCGCCGACCTGCGAATAATTCAGTATGTGTCAAGGCCTCGTCTGCAAACGTACAAAATCAATGCACTTCTATATTATAGCCAACGAGCGCGGGGCACGGTCTCTCCGGTGCTTACTCCTGCATGTTATTTGCACGTCAGCCTAATCGACCCCCACGGACATCGCTGGTGCTTCACTCCACTCGGCGTTCGTGCACTTTCGCCACAGCTTACAGAATAGCCTCCCACACCAATACATGCATGAGTTGTGACTTTCTTTGTGTGCCATCCAAACATAGGTATTACCCACTTTCAATGCTGAGCATGTCCACAGATTATCAAATAGTGAAAGGCGTCTAGTTGCCGGAGCAGCTGGGGCCACATCTGTCGAGGCAATTGAAGCAATTACGTCGGATTCCAGCCGCCACCGCCCGTCGCCGCACCGATCATACCGACCCGAGCGTTGTCACCGACACTATTCAATTGCCAAATACCCAATGATTGGGGTCCCGGATGATAGACGTATCTACGTGTATCTACTACTGATATTCTGACCCACGATGATGACAAGGTCCCGCAGAAGAGAAAACAAACATACAACTAAAACTTGGTAGGCATATACAGTAAGATCCGTTGTTGGTTCATTGATCTGTATTACAAATTAGAGTTCATGTGTACTCACCTTCACAAACGCGTATAGTAACGCCACTACAGTTACTAACACAGTAGGTACGTCAGAGCTATTAAAAAGATAATGGAACGTGGGCATATTGTTAGCAGCCTGAATTTTATTGTGTTTAGGGTTAGAGCCGATTTGTAACCTTTCCATTGTAGTTTTGTAACAGTTTCAATAATGCCATCAATAGTAATAAATAATATTGTTCACACGAAAGTCCCTAAATGTTGTCCTATCTGTTAGTACATGTTAAAATCTACTGTAAGAGTCATTGGTGGGTACGCAGTGCACAACAGGAATCCGTTGAAGTTTGTATTTCATTTCAATATTTGAGTTTGAGACCTAACCAAATTTAATTGCGTCCATAATTTTTGTGCGAGAACCGGCCGCCTGGCTGATTATGAGTAGGGCTCGTATAAATATGTACTAGTGTCAAACGTACAAGGTAGTGAAATAGTAGTAACTAAATATATTTACTTACTTTTAATATTTACTATTTTCGGCAATTTAAGCAAAATAAATTTGCTATTTACATAAAGTAATACATGTTTGAAACAAGAAAAATAATCATTTTCTCAGTAGTTATATATTGTGTATATCAATAATATATTCAAATGATACTGTTAATGATAATATTTATTGGTATTAATAATGAAATATACGTCATAATGCAATTTCATAAATTAAAGTACATGGTGCTATAGGTAATTTAGACTTTGGTGTCTAAAGTACCTGTACCAATTTTGAATAAAAACCTTAATTAAAATGGTTACTAATTAATAATTATAGATTATACAATAGTAATAATGAAAGTCATAATAAAATTAAGGAAAAGATATATATGTATCTCGCCCCACTATTCTAGAGGCGCCGTAGAATAATAAAAATAATTAAACCTTCTAATCTTTGGTCATAAATTTCGTGATCTAAAATCATATTGGTATTTCTAAGTAAGATTGTTATTCATAATTGTAAGTTATCGTGAGCTATTCATTTTGTGACTTAATTTAATACAAGTTCTTGCGAGTATTTCGTGTAGGTACCTATATTATACTACATATTTATAAGTGCTCTTGAAGCTTTAGCTTATCAAAATTCATTGGTAATAACGTTTTTATGATTAAAGTAGACTTGGAATCTATGATGGGATTATTTGCAGTAAATTACACATTGCGAAAAATACGCTACCGCCCCCTGCTGCCACTTTTAACGAACAACTTAACGTTGCCGGCGGGATTGCGGCAGGCGTGCTCTAAAATATTATTCAGAAATTCTGAATAATATTTTATTCTGAATCAGATTCATTATGTTGCGAGTTTTTGTCGAGAAAACGTGTGATTGTCGAACCCATGCCTAAATTTTACTCCGGATTGCAAGTATAACTTTAAAATTTATTTTTGCTGACTTAGTCAAGTACCTTAAACGTATAGGAAGAGCATATGGGCGAAATAAAGAACCCATTCGTAGATAAAAATCTGCAGGGTTATAACAAAATAGGTATCTAATTTTTTTCGTCTTATCATGTCAGTATATTACGAGTATAGTACACGATCAATGGAAATACTTATCCATTTCGTGACTACGTCTGTTGCACGAATCGGCGGCCACATTTTGTAAATGCTCAGATTTTGTTCCTTTGCGACATAATCTGGCGCATTCATAGGTTACAACAATACATGCGACAGATAATACGGTAGATACAAATAATATAGAAAAGGATAGCTATATGTTTAGACTTGCGGTTGAAATACGCGTCGTAATCAAAATTACGACAATTGCCTTAATTTTGCCGCCACAGTTTCCACGCGCTTGTGCGACATCTACCTCATATAAACATATAATATCATTGGTGTAAACGATGTGTTCGGTTAATTCCTCGTGAATTCTCGAACTAATTCTCCAAATGAATGAAGTCATTAAATTAGTTTGAATTTGGAACGTTACGAAATCCTATAATGAGTGTACGATGTACATAATTATGTCACAGTCGCTCGCGTGGTGTTCCGGCCTGCATCTGCGCGCGCGCCCGCGCCCCCCGCGTACACGTCATGTATATTTAGTCGGTCGGGGATCAGTGGCCGGCGACACGATTCGGAACGACTTCCGTGTCCGGATTTGATCTATATTAAAAAACATAAATAGATACAGTTTCATTTATTGCAGTCTATGCTTGACGGAAGTTAAGAAATAAATAGTTCACAGATACCTATTTTTTTCTTCCCATTTGATCGAACAAATCCTAAAATACTTCTGGGAAGTTTTCAATGTATTGCTTGCGGCTAATAATATGAAAAACAATACACTATTGAGCATTCTTTACGGATATTTCACCAATTAACTAGGTATTTATACGAATACTAAATTATGATTTCCGTCATCCAGTTATGTTCCATTTAACCTTAGTATAATTCTAAAGGGCTAACTTTGTCCCAGACGGCGGCGCGGCGGAAGCAACACGCCCGCGTGTTCATAACAATCGGTATAGGTACATGCTATACTGTGGATAAGCAATAAATGGTCAGTATGGTAATGGTCCTGATTTCAAAATTTAGACAAAAAATGATTACATAGTTCAATAACGAGTGGCGAGTATTGGCAAATCCCCCCTGTATGGGGAAGGCATATGTCCAGCTGTGTGTGTCCACATGGCTGAGAGAAGAAGAAGAAAAAGTTCAATAACTATATGACCGACTCATACTACTTAGGGGTGGACATTTTTCATATTTTCTTGTAAATGAAGATAAGTAGGCCATCACTTCATTGATACAGTTTGATGGGCCACCAATCCGAAGGTCCTCTATATCCTTTCAAATGTTTTTCTAAATCAGTTTTTAATGACTGAGTTCTAATGTAACTAGCATAAATAAGGTATAAGTAACGGTAAGGCGAAATTTTGGTGGTTGGAACTGGTTTCAAAATACGAGTACATATATATCACTTGAAGTATTTACATTTGTTTATGCCTGCATCTAGTCATATTAATTATAAGTATGAAGACATTCAAACTGTACAGTGAGAAAATATTTGGTTAATATACATTTTAGACAAACGAAAATGGAGCTGAAGGGATTCTTCCCTACCTACACTGGTGAAGCCACAATAGCCTGAATGAGCGTGGGCGGAGAAATAAAATAAGACCCTCAGAGAAGAAAGTGTAGATATTTAGTAGAGCAGGGTGGTGACTTACAGACAGGTGCATTCGTGTAAAAAACTTAGCTTTGAGTTGCGTTCCGTGGACTTCGCGGAGTGCTCCTGGTAAACGCCGAAGAGGTGACACGGAGGCCTTGTCGTCTCTGGTACGTGCTAGTAGTTAGAGGGTAGACCCGTAGAATGTGAAATAGCCACGCTGCAGAAGACAGCGGAACTCAAGTGTGGAGCCAGAACACTTGACTAGTTAAATAATGGCGTGGTTTGACATTAACGCATCGATTACCTACTTCTGTTAAGGCTCTCTGGCAGTGACGCATCATGTTTTACACAGATAGCGCCTAGGTTCAAAACTTTAAAAGGAACTATTTTTATAAGATTTTAAGAATTTATCTCTTACAAGGATTCTCCCAAATTCAAGAAGGTTACAGTATAACCGTACACATATTGGAGTATGTTCAAGAATAAAGAGCATTCCGTTTAAATATGAAAACATCCGCAGAATCTCCGTTACACCCTGTACTGCGGATAAAAAATCTGCAATAGTATCTCGCGTTTAGCAAAGTGCTGGTCATGACGGGAGCCTCACGGCTAAGGGGAGGACTTGTCACGTCATCTAGCCTTGCTACAAACTCAGCCAGCAGAAGGAGAGGAGTGATCCTCTCCTTCTGATGGCTGACTTTGTATCTTATTTTCTTTATCTTGCAGACCATATTATCCTTATAAGTGTCACACGTACGTGCTTGTAGTACCTAGTTTCAGTGGAATTATAGAGCAGTCATTTTAGCGAATATAGACATTAAATGTACTAAAACTGTTCTGTAACTAAATTATTACTATGTTACTGCCATGACGGCGATACGATCGGCCGAAGTTGTGATGGTGTGCCATTAAAACTTCGGCCGATCGAATTCCAAAAATCGTGTCGCTTTTGCGGTCAGGTATGAATTTTCTTTAAGTTCTGTTGTCGAATAAAATTACAATTTCTAGCTTGACGTCATTGAAGCAAACTAGATCAAATAGACATCGTAAATAATAATTAAATAACTAATTACAATACTATAGCTGTTTGAGTCTGAAAACTACCGCGAGTTTCTTCCTACTTCCTACTACAGCTACTACAAACACATTACAGCAATCCACTAGCTATAGTCAGCCTACAGATAACTCAAATGCTCTAACCCGCTACTACTTGGTACCGTGCCCAGAATGCTAGCAGCATTGCCACGTTGAATTGCAATGCTGATCCGTTAAGCCAAATATGTACCAGCATTTTGGTCACGCGTCCCATCGATCAAACGCTTTGATTAGTTTTGGAAAATCTGATGAGCTCCCGGTCCCCACGGGCCCAATGTCTCAAACGGTTCAAATATGTAACCACTACCTAGGTTAGTAGTATTGCATCTAGTTATTAGTATATCATTTTAAAAAATAATAATAATACGTGTTAACAAAGCAACCTTACATAAACGATCTCTCTCCATCCCGCCGCCGCGGCCGTGCCTGCTCACGTCACGTCCGCATCACACCCTCGTTCACAGCTCGACTGTCAGTTAATCTATGTTTTACGAGCACGTGCACATTGTTGACTAAGTAATCGGATCTTGAACATCAAACGAGCTTTCGCGAAAAAAGGAAAGTATTAGAACTTTTCTAACAACTCCTCTCTACCTCTTTCTACAACTTACCCCTTATTACGTAGCAAAATTTTACTGAGCACGAGAGAAAAAACTTTGAAAGTATCATGTCTTTCAAATAACTCCCATGAGAGATGGATTTGTAAAAACAACACACTATTAATATAAATAATTTTGTATCGTAAAAACAAAATCCAATAATCGTAAATACCAAAGAGCATTAATTTAGAGCGATCTATCTGAAAAGGTCACATAATTTTACGTTTTTTCTTGTACGAAAAGCGTAAATGTTTCATCCAGTATCGGTGAACTTAAGAGTCACAATTAACCCTGTTCTACTAATTTAATATTGCGAGTGATATGTGATCAAGAATAAATTTGAATTACCTTGATCCGGCAATTTCGAATTCATCACTTTTTGTGCTTTGATTCAAAATATAGAACACGTAGCAAAGTTCCGAGACGGGTTAGTTACAAATAAAACTGAGATAGCAATGACTATTTGCCGAGAGAAGTTTCTCTCCGTTTCCAGGTATTAGAGAAATTTGTCCAACACGGAGCTCCATAAATCCCGGAAGCTAAGTCCTAAATCCCAGCAAATTCGAGCGTCGCGTCGCGTCACGTCGCGCTGCCAACTGATGTAGGAAGCCCGTCAAGTGCCACTGCACTCGGAGCGCTACTTACTTGCTTATAAACGTTTAACCACTGGCTCAGTTGATAGTCAGTGACGATGTGGTCGAAGATTTTATCACGCTAGACCTAGAATGGTCATTGGCTCTGAAGGACTGCTGCCTGAACACACTATGTGTTGGTGACAGGTTTTCAAACTTGAGGGTGGTAGCTAGCCAGGTGGGTATTCAAAAGTACCCTACCACTGAATACAAAACACCAACTACAACATTAAATACGTATTGGATTGTACTGAAACATTTACAGAAACCTTTGCATAGCGTATATATAACGATTACATTCATGAGTCCACGAGACAAAATAGAAATGGGCCATTCGCCTATTATTTTTTGTTTTAAAGACTTGCGTAAAATGTCGAATCAAGCTCTATTGCAGCTTAAAATTATAATCAATGAAAATTTTTTACTAGAACAGATTATTCCTCCTTAAAATTTGAATCAAATCCTCGCTTTGCTCCAATGAATAAAGCTAGGTAAAGTAGCAGACAGCAACGGCTATAATTGTTCAAATTAACGTTATAATGGCAAAACAGAGTGCTTTGGATGCTTAGGGAACCTAATTTTGGTCACAATCTTTGAAAACATGTCGTTACGTAATGTCTTAGCTGCGCTCAGCGAGCCGTGTTCACCAGCTGGTAAGAAGAGAGAAGAAGAGGGGGAAATAAACTTTTTAAGCTTGCCTGAATGCAGTTATGTCATCTAATAGATATCGTTTTATCAGTTTGTGTTCTCCTTCATATTTGTTTTATTTGAGCGAATTATTGAAATCTTAATCGATATTATATGATCCTTATCAGAACAAATATAGAAAGCGCTGAGTGATGAAGAGCATCCCCACTGACCAGATAATAATGCGAAGTACGTCAGCGTTAGTAAAACCAACTATATATTTTATTAGCTCCCACCAAACAATTACAATATATGTTTATAATAGATTTGATAACAATAATATGCTTTACTTGTATATAGAGAAATAAGATGTTGAGTATACATAGAATTAATATACATAATAATATAGTGTTTTACGGCGACACGGTGTTGGCTCGTTTGTCTACCAAGAATTATGGTTTTTACTTTAAGATTGTGATACTGACAATGTAAGAAGTAATAACTATTGGCTTTTATTGTTCTAGTCTTAAGTATGTTAGGTATGTACATATCAGCTTGTTTTCATTTCCAATTTGTGTCGGCTTATTGTACCGTGGAGGCAGGAAGGCATTGCTGAGCTCCGCCTGTTAGATGGGTGCCGTAAATGGGTTTCTAATCCGCCGGAAACCGGTTTTGGTTTACTTCAACGATCAGTACTAATTTCAGGCACAGGAATTACAGCTCACTTTGTTTGCTTTTCGCTTTATATGTTATTAATGTTAACTTAATGTATGAGAGTTATATGGTTTATTGCATTAACAACATTAGCATGTTGTTAATGCAATAAACAGGAACTTACGTTCAAATTATTTTAAGGTAAAATTCGGCTACCAGTGGGACTTGAACCTACGACTACAAAATACCATCCTGTAGTTAATGTTTGAGTCTGATTATTTATACACACATGTAAATAATCAAAGATATGAGCTTAGAAAAAGGGGTTACGATTGTCTACTTTGGCACATTGGTTATATTGATGTTTCATTCCCACACCCCCATCAGGTTTTGTAGTTAATGTATACTCCTGATTTGTACAACTAGGTTTTTATAGTTATTTCACCCAGAAATCTTAGTTTTCAATCAAGATGTCGCAAGTGTTTTATTAATGCGGATAATATTAAATACCTATATCATATTGCGTATTTTTTTTCTCATGCTGCAAAGATTGACCACTATCTCACTTGATGATCAGTGACGATGTGGTCGAAGATGTTACATTATTATAAATACTTACTGATACGTCACTGCTTATGTCTCACAATTAGGGGCCATCCAAAAGTCCGTATTTAGCGCACGTCGTCGATAAGCGGCGATGTTACGAGATAAAAATCTCTAACTTAGAATGATTGAAGCGTTTTGCTTACACTTTCTTAATGCGTACTGCCAAGGAATGGAACTCGTTGTCCGAGTCTGTGTTTCACGATATGTACAATCCTGGAGTCTTCAAGTCGCGACTGAATAGGTACCTTCTAGGTTTGCGTGCTAAATCCTAGACAACGTCATCACTTAACATCAGGGGAGACAGTTGTCAAACTCAAACTTATAATATGTAAAAATAAAAGAAAAAAGATTGTAACTCAGAAAATAAGGAGAATTTGTAATTTGCGGCTGTATTGCTTTGATATTTGCCTTAAAAATTTCGAGACAATAATTGCATAGTAAGAGACTTCACATTATGGGGGAGGAGGTCTCGTAAATGGGACCACAACGAGAGGAGAGAGGTCAAATAGTCGTGAAATTTGTGTGACGTAACATATGGATGGCCAGTTGTTTTAAAGCTGCATTGCGAAATGTTGACTCTGTTGTAACCAAATAAAAAGAGAATATCCATATTGGTTGTAGCATCAGTGTGTTAATCAATATACTCGTAGACGCCTTTTATTTTATCACATCATTCATTTAACTATTTATAATTGATAAATGATTGCTAAATCAATGATGTTGATGACAATGATGATTGTTTTTGTTTTAAGCTATGATGCATACATTTTAACGGTTCATCTACGCCGTTACACTTAATCAAGTGTTCAAGACAGGTTGGAATCAGCTTCGCGTTCAGCTTTATGGTATCTTGGTAAGGTAGTCTCTCTAGTTCATGATCTTTATTTGATTAAAATTGACAGAGAACCATATTCCAAATATTAACGTTATTGCTGATAGATTACATCGCATAATACCATATTATTATTAGAAATTATAGCTTCTATAGTTTTTCAAAAATAATTAAAGTAATCAATATCGTTTTGTTATTAAAACTGACATGGTTTTGACACATTATAAATGTATAAAACACGGGAGTTACTCACGTAATAAGTCAGAGGGTTCCGACTATAGTTTCAACCACATTCGGTGGTCTTTTTCAAGGAGAATGTGGTTGAAACTATAGTCGGAACCCTCTGACTTATTACGTGAGTAACTCCCGTGTTTTATACATGTATAATGTAATCAATATCATTACTTAATAATCATTACTAGCTAAATCTTTAATGCAATTGAAACCAATCTAACAACAATCGAAAACCATTCTACGATAAGTAAATATGGAGATAAGAGACGCTGAATTGTGTTTATCCCTTGGGTTTATATTGTGTTGCAATGTAAGCAAAAATAAGAAAGATGTCGTCTCCCTCTTTTCGCAAAAAGCAATTCCTTGTCGACACCAATCAACGTTTAGCAATAATAATATTCATAATATCAGTATCAGAGAAGATGCCACGAAGGAGAGTTCTACGCTCTTGTCGCCGCTCGGACCTGAACCACTGAAGATGTCGACCGCAGTGATCGACGAAACGTCTGGAACACAAGTTTCACATAGACCACGGCCAAACAGCCCGAAAGCAATACATACAACATGCAACGCCGGCCTGAAAGCCTTAGAGTTTACAATAATAATATTTGAAAACAAATGAAATTACTTATTTCGTCGTAACATAAATATCATTTTCTTTTGGTGACATTAACCGACTAAGCGGGCCGAGAGTCAATTTAATTTCTGGAAAATTGATTATCCCTAACTTGAGTTTCCTGTTTGTTTCCTTTTTGTTAGGTCTCAGGGCGGCGGTAAGGTCGTGGGGAAAATCTCGGGGCTAATTTTGTTTGCTTAAGGATTATTATATCACGATGGCGTCTTTTACAAGGTAATAAACCTTCTGAGATTTTGTTTATTTGGTTTGTTCTGACACATTCTGATATACACGCTATGACCTACAAGGTTCGTTAAATTAACGACCATGTTCTTCTGCTTGGGAGTATTTTGTACGTTTAATGCCGATGGGGTGAAAATCGGACAGCTAATTAAATATCGTTATAATATTGACTGTCCGGTTGGCTCAGTTGGTAGCACTCTGCCTTCTGAGCCGCTGGTCCCGGGTTCGATCCCCGGACAGGTCAAACATTTGTGTGTATGAACATGTCTGTTTGACCTGTGTCTGGATGTGTATATGTATATAAGTATGTATATCAGTCATCAGGTTACCATAGTACAGGCTCTGCCTAGTTTGGGACCTGAAGATCTTGTGTGAGTGTTGATAAATAAATTTAAAAAAAAAAAACTGGGATATCCAATTACGACTAAAAAACACAATTGGAAACCAAAGACGGAGAAACAAAATACTTTTATTTTATTGAGTCGCTGTAGGTTATTGCTATCTAATGAAAATACTAAGCAAAGGCACGTTTTCGTAAACTTGATCTATTACACCTTCATATTTTTTTTTTTTATATGACCACGTTTTTGGTACCACAGTGTAAATAAGGACTGGTGCAGGAACTTTTTCGTTCCAAGGTATAGACAATTTTATAGTTTCTTGTTGATTGATTGACACGAACGGCACCTTTTTATTTTGTTTTCATTATTTTGTTTCTATCCGATTACTGTACTTCTACAAGATTTTCCCTGCCTACAATATTTATATAATTGCAATAAATATACGTTCGTTAGGTACCATCATAGTGTGCATTTGAAAATACTCCTTTTGCGTAATTTTGGTATTAGCATTATTGTAGTATTGTGTTAATATAGCTATGTATAATATGTAGATATTGATTATATATACTATTTATAGTATACTAGCGGTCCGCCCCGGCTTCGTACGGGTAAAATAAATAATAATTAAAAATTATAAGGATCGCTATTTGTTTGATAATTAAATAAAGCCTGTCACCGTGCATTAAGGAATTTTTCAAATCGGTTCAATAGTTTCTGAGCCTATTCAATGCAAACAGACAAACAAACAATGAAATCTTTCTTCTTTATAATATTAGTATATATACTATACATGAATGAAAAGTAGCGCTCACAAATAATTTTGATCGCATAATGGAACATTTTTAAATCAAATTATTATTTGATTAAAATTTGTCTTTTTTTCAAGTAGGGGCTGATTGTAACGATAAATTCAACCGACTCAGCGACTTTCTGACCATAACACTGGTGTCAATAGCAACCACTGTGATTTGTTAAACTCTCTCCCTACGTGTTCGTTATCATGGGCAGATGCTTAGTTTACACGGATGCCAACGAATTCAATGTCACCTGTATAGCAGTAGAGGAGCAAGTGGCGCGTGGGACAGAGGCGAGCGGCGCGCAGTAGGTACGATGCGACGACACGGAGACGCAGCGGCGCGGCGGCGCGGCGCGGCGGCGGCGCGGGCGGTGACGGCGACGGAAGCGGTAAATTGGCTATGACGCGGTGATTTCCTTTGGGGTGCCACAGAGCCCGCTGACTGATTTTGTAGCTTCATTTCCAAAATAATGTTCAAACACAATGTGTCCAAAGGTATGTTTTTAATTTTAAGTTTTTTAGGTGCTTATGATATCATCATAATCTGAACTTGTAATTTCCAATCTGAGAATCCATTTCTGAAGATTTTTTTTAATTTATGTTGGGATTAGCGAAATCCATGTAGGATTTCGCTAATCCCAACATACATAAAAAAAAATCTTCAGAAATGTTCATAGCAAATGTAAATTCAAACAGGCGTAAACTTAGTAAATAAAGATTTAAAAAAAAACACTTCATTCAAATTATCAGAAAAAAGCGTAGTATATATACCAGCAAGTTTTATAGTATTTATACATGGAGCTGTTTCATTTTCTAATAGTTGCGGTCTCAAAATAAATTAATCAATTATTGAGTTTTTCTTTGCAAACTTTAACGTAGGTAGATAAAGTTAAAGCAGTATGTGTACTCTTAAACATCGCAATGTTAGTAGCTTCAATCACTTAATAAACATTTTTGTATTAATGTTACTAATCGAGAACGAGTAATTGGGACGTATCTTTAACATTATTTTTGTCATACTGTATTATTGTTTGTTTCTTAGCCTGCATATATTAACTTAAAAGCATATGACACTGTGGTGGTATGCACTCTAACATATAGTTGTAACTCTTGTTGATTACTATAACTTCTAACATCCGACTTTGACTACATTGATTACTGAAAAGCTCTATAATTTGAATACCTTGTTGTCTTTTTCAATCAGGACCTAAAAACATAAACAAACTAGATGTATGTAATTTTGAATGCATACAAATCTGGAGTTTCGACAGCGACTAAGATCTCGTAACCGATGTAATGTGTTACAAAATGAGGTTGCTCTCCCTGAGCCTCTTTCCCAGCGACACCTGTTATTGCTCGATTTGCACGTTACAGCTCACTCGAGGATGGTAAACACGTTATAGGAGCCTGTAGTTTAGTATATGTCGTGCTTCAGCCCTCCTTATTCTACAGCGACACCGCTTAGTCGATATTGCAATTTTATTCAATTTATCCTGGTTTCGGGATTTAACATCTACAAAATAAGGTCAAACTATGAAAATACGCACGATATTTGCCACTTGTTGAAGATCACGGGTTTCAATGTTGTGTACTGTTAGAAATCATGGATCGTCACTCTCTTTTCAGCTACCTGACGATACGTCTGGCATAATTGACAACTTTCTGGAAATTGTGGTTTTAATAATATAAAACCCTATTATATTTGTATAGAGTTACTTAAGAGTAATATTGTAATACTCTGAGGTTGTACGAAAAATGTCTCCTATCTTTCATATTGTTTTTTTTTTTAAAGCAGTTACAAAGTGATGGAAAAAGAATACAGCATCAAGCGTGATAAATGCCCCATCAACGTTTATAATAAAATATTTAAGGTTAGAGTACTCGTTGGTAGGTGGCAGTAACCACGCAAGTCTAATATTTCAGTAACTTTTGGAAGTCCCACATAGAAATGAATAATAAATGTGTACTAATAATCCTATACATAAATAATTACGAGCATTTATATATCCAGTGTAGCATCGCAGCTTGCATCTGGGTCTATTTAACCTCGGTAGCTTCACATGTGTATCAATTGAACGTCACACCAGTTCATTCGCGGTACAAATATTTACAACACCGGCCATTCACTTGCCTCATCATTACACGTGCGTGCCCACTACCTTCACTGAACTGCATTGCATTGTTTCCGATAAATGATTCCTATCTAACTAGGATTACAATCATATGATTCAAAAATTGTTTATTAGTATGTTTCCAGTGAATTAAAATTGGATTATCACTCACCCCGAAGCCTGCAGCATACTCTGAGGTGGTTTGCAATGGATCCGCGATTTTGAATTCTTCATTGTCTACAAAGGTCCGTCCATTTTTGCTCTGTAGCTTCAAATTTCCAGAACGAAATCATTGGATGAATTACGAGTCGTGCCAAATACTAGTATTAATAATGTGTATGGGCAAGCTATCGTAAAAGAAAACATGGTAAGTTTTTGATTCCAATGTTTTCGTTGCATACATTGTGCGTAACTTGGGCCGTTATTCTTGTATTGTATAATAATATTTAACCATCTAGACAGGTATATTATTCAAAGCTCTAAATGATAAAGAACACACACTATAATACATTCAAAGTTAATAATAATAATAATAATATATAATATGGGTCAACATTCACACAAGGTCTTCAGGTCCCAAACTAGGCAGAGCCTGTACTATGGTTACCTGATGACTGATATATATACTTAAATACATACTTATATACATATACACACCCAGACACAATATAAATACCCAGACATAAATAATGATAGTAAAAACTACAGAACAGCTAGTAACCCTGAGTCCCGCAGTCGTACTCCTGAAATGAAAACATGAATAAATATTATTTCAAAGAAATTTCATTCTCCGTTGAGATCGTTGATTAAAACGTCTGTAAGAGACTCTTAAAACGAATAAACTTTAGTCGTTCGTTGCCATTATGGCGCAAGGTAATTATATGAAAACAAAAGTAGAGAAAGTAAAATGTAGGGCGGCACAGTGCTATAGGTACCCATAGCTTTAGGATAATAACATTCAGGTCACGAAAAAATCGCTTCCAGCGAAGAGTTGCTCCAGATAAGATCTACGAGGTGCTTCAAACGCGATATTAGATCTTTCATTTAGTGTGTGTATAGTGTATTTATATGTGAATAGCATTCTTAACGTATGCCTACGTCATAATTATCCGTGTTGTGAATTTCAGCCCAATCCCTTCAGTGGTTTGGTGCTAAATCTTGTGATCAATGATATATGTAGTATATACGTAAGGTTTTACTAGATCTGTTTATAATTATAACTACACTAGGTAGGTATGTAAAAAAGAAAAAACAAATCATGTGTCAAAATGATTAATTAAATGGATTTAGTTCTTTAACCTTAATTAAATTGCAAACATACATACAGACAAGCTAACTTGCTCCTTTTTTATATTAGTAGCTTATTTGATTAATGGGGAACTTAGTAAATAGGGCTTAAATAATATATATGTGTAAAGTGAATTTTTTAGCCATAGTCATCGGGCAACACAAGCGATTTTTCGAAGCGTTACTTTCATAGCCCACGAGTTAAGGCGAAGTTTTCATTCGGTTTCGCGACGTGAGCTCATTCCGTGCGTTGTTCATTACTCGGCACATACGGATAAGTGTACGTAAAGCCTATTATCGGCGTAATATCCGGCGCACGAGCGATCTGCACCAGCGACGCCGACGCCGACTGAATCGCTGACGAAGGAGCATGGAAAGGAAACCTTGCTCGTATGCTGGGGCTAACAGGGCGAACTCTTCACACATTTTAGATTTTCTTCCGAACTAGCACAACAAATTTGAGTGACAGGTGTGTAAGTGATTCAGGATAATCACACGTTTGACTAACACTCTAGTAGTGTAGCTATCACGATTGCCTAGCGGTCCTTTCAAAGATTTTACAGATTAGTTTTAGATTGAAAATGATATTGAACATTAACACAGCTTCTCGGATATGTCATACCCATAATTCTAATTCGGTCTAATCAAAGCTTTACAAGCAATCTGATAACGTTTTAGACGACAGTCAAAAATAACTACAGATTAAGATACTTTCATAAAAAAGAGCTATGGCCAAGACGTGCAGTAAGTACCTAAATTCTTTCAACGATAAATTGGTTTGATCCTGATGATTCCTGTAATTCACCGCGGATATGCATGGTTGTATTTCAAGGATAACAAGAGGTACGTTTCTAGACCTTACCATGTAAGATACTGTAGGTAAACTGACTCTATTCTTCTTTGTCTTCTTCATCTTGTCCTTATCTCACACTAAGTGGGGTCAGCAGAACACGTTTTATTCTTCCATTCTCTTCTATCATTAGTGGTCTCAGTGCTTACGCCTTAAAAAACATATCATTCTTCACACGGTTCATCCATGCCCTTTATTCATAATAACTATTTACATTTATTCAATAAAACTTAGGCCTAATGATAGAACAATACAAGCATCAGCCAAAGGTATAATTCACAAACATTATTTTATGCGAATCGCTCAATTTTACCGTCATATTATATATATAATATTTTATTGATTGCATATAATCACAGCACACAAACAACGAAGACCCGGGACAAACACTTACACTCATAGCACATATGTTTGCCACTGCCGGGATTCAAACCCTGAGACACAGAAGTCATGTCACTAACCACTGAGCCACAACGACTCATAATAATTATTAATATTATTTGTTTTACGCACAGGGGCTATGTACTAAGCGACAACGTGGATGTAATGCAGCCCGCTAATGGTTTCTGGTAACCATTACGAGGAATCTACACAAGAGGCGAACAAACCGTAAGTAGTAATAGTTAGTAGTAATCAAACGCCGCTCTATCCTGTCTCCTGCCTCGATGGCGCGACGTCATGTCAACAATCAAGAGCCGTTGTGGAACAATACACCCAATGGAAGCAATTAGGGCGAGCGTGAGGACTTCAGCCATATCCCAGCCGCCAATATAGACTCCTTATGTGAATGGAGCAAGGTTGACAGTTCACCGGCGCGCTATAGCGAGCCCTCACGTACCCCGATCAAGGCACGCGGGCGCGAGGCGTAAATGCGTCGATCACATGCCACTCTAGTTCTCGGAACCAAATTACGATTCAATTTTACAATTAAAAGTTAAGCTCGCCCCGAACGAAACATCGCGTGACCGATTGCCGCCGCCATCACCGCTTGGTTCACTTTACGGACGTGACGCACCACACTAGCCGAGGTACTACACAGGCTTCTACTGAAGGAAAATTAGATTATTTTTCCTGTTGTGGAAGACTACGGGTGTGTAATATTAATGTATGTATATTTATACATTATATAATAAAAAAACGTAACGTGATGCTGCCGTCATTATTTGTCCGTCTCAAAGCAGACTAAGAAGCGTAAGAAGCACCACATTCCCAGCGAGCCTTTTCGAAGAGGTTCCATATCGATTAGTAAATGCCTCCTTGGAAATAAACTTATGATGATGAGTTTGTTCCCAAGGAGTCATTTACGAAAGCTCAGTCAAAGAAAGCAAAACGGAATCATAAGAACAACGTGTGACACGCCACCTACCTGATGACCACTTATTGCGTCCAGAGCTACCCTCGATCAAACCGTGTATGTCTTGTCTCTTCACCACACAAGCTGAAAAGTTAATGTAGTACAAGTTTGCTCAAGATAAACATGAGCCTGAGGGTCTAACGACTAGAGTCCCACCATAAAGTCATAGGTCATTCATGGTGTCAACATGTCATCTTTCATGGAACCTGAATTTTGGCCAAAAATTGCGAAATTCCCACGGTTTTTAGGCCGGATACCGCAAACAGCTCATCTGCTGACGTTTGAATTTTGATTATACTTTTTGAACAATCATGGTCAACAAGTAATTTCGTTATTTTACACTTTTAAATGTGGAAGTCGGTTCCATTTTTTTCAAATATATTTTTTGTAATACATCCTATTAATGCTTTCTTCTCTATTAATCTGTCATCAAACACTGAGGATTTATAAACCTCAGTTAACCTACTAGTTCTCACAACCAATTAATGAAAAGTATAATGCGGTCCACGGTGCATCACACCTGGTGGAACCTGACTTAGCTTTCACTTCAGGAACGTAAGGGCCTGTATGAAAAACGTCTTACTGGAAAGCATCAGAATTATGCTACCAGTGTCTAATAATCATTTTTTATCTGCAAAGGTTGTTCATTACAGCTGTTCATCGATAAACTTGTTCCGTACAGGTGAAGTATCATGGAGTTGCGATCGGTTCCGGCGTCGCACCGCACCGCGCCGGGGTCGGGTTAGCGGGGGGGTATCGCACCTGCAGCGCATCCTGTCGCCATTCTGTTCACTTCCTCTGCACCGTTTTTCCGTTGTGGTTACCGATAGATTATATTATATCGGTATATTATACTGGTTTTGTTTATTTGGTACCAATAAATGTGAAAGGATGAAAATCCTACAAATATTATATATGCGAAAGTTTGTGTATATGTTTGTCAATTCTTCACGCTCAAACGGCTATACCGATTTCGATGAAATTTGGTATGGAGATAGTTTAAGCCCTGGATTAACGCATAGGATACTTTTATCCCGGAAAAAGAATAGTTCCCGTGGGATAATTGATGTAGCAGGAAAACCGGAATCTGAGGATTCTAAACCGGTATCTCTTATTTGTTTTATATGCTCGATATTTCGGCACAAGAAATAAAATATAGAATATAGTGATCTTCCTTTGGAACCGGTCAGTGACATCATACGCGTACGCACATACGGGCAGTGTAATACATATATATTACCTACATATATAGCGAATATCCCAAATATTCCTGTTATGTATTGAACTAACTGATTTAGTGTAGTTTTATCAGCTTTTAGTGCACTAGGGATGCGTCAAAACGCGTCATTTTCAACGTAACCCAAATACGGCTTAATTAACAAATGTACGTATTTTTGAGGTCTATTTAGAAAACAGAGACATGAAATGAGGCCAAGGAAATGAAGACTCAACTTAATACCTCGCTTTGTTAACTTAATCTCACCGAAACTCGGGCTGTGTGTTGCCAAGTTCCCGGTTAGATGTGAAGATACGCTAATCGTCTAATATTTAGAGGCGCGCGGTTGTTTGGCGCTCGGCGCGGCTCAGGGCGGACCTTCCCTCGGAGTATTGAAGTTAATGTCGGTTCATTTGGCACGCGCGTTGGCCTGCGGTGCGGCTCTAGAACATCGTGCCCCGCAACTTAACGCTTACAATAACCCTTAACTTCATAGCTTTAGAGTTGAAAACCATGAGTTGAGCTTGATTTGATGGACTTGTTTGCAGGGATGCGAAGTACAGGGCTGCCAAGCGGGACGGTTCTTAACGAAACATTTTGATAATGTTATGCACGTTATGGATCGCTCTCATTCCGCTCGCCACTCGCCAGTAGCTTTGCTATATATACTATACTGCTATGTAGTATTCACCTAGGAGTTTGCAGTGTTTGTTTTAAATTGGAATTCCACCTCGTTGAATTTCGAACTCTAGCTTCTAAAGCTGTGAAGCTTTATTGGTATTAACGCACTCCCAAGTACTGTAGTATTTAAATGCAATTGAATTCATTTAACCTTGTTCGAAATTAACGTGCATGACACTCATTGTCCTGTCGGTTCCTTGTGGGTGCAACGTCGCGGTCCGTTTAACATGGCGCTCTAGTAAGACCACAACATGCACTGTTTTGTATAAGTAAAAAGTTTAAGCTTCGTTTAACCTTAAAACCCCGCATCAAGATGGCAAAAAATCAAACATAGTCTTCACTAATTCAACGTAAATTTCGCATAGGTACAATACCTTTTTTAATGTTCCTGCATGCAAGTTGTTGATTACGCGATGTTTGTGAAAGATATCTAGAGCATGTTTGTGTTGATTTTGTAAATCTTATTTGTTGTATTTCGAAGGCAAACCTTATTATTCTAATGTGTTTTGTTTCGTCGCGTGCGCTCGCTTGAGCACCGACATGACGGTTATCGCTGTTATTCCAGTTATTTGCTTCAATCTCTGCCTTATAATGTTTTCTCATATTACTGTACGGATTACTTTTTATAGTCATTATACACTCGAATCGCGCTTTCTGTATCTCTGTGCAATAGGCACTCCTTTCGCGATATTCAAATCTGGTACTACCATACTATTCTGTAGTGTCTGACTGTACTCAGTAAAATTGTTTTGATTCATACTACAGTTTATTAGTTGAAGTAAGATAGTCATAGGACTTTAATTACTTCAATTTTATACGTTTAAAACAGTTTTAAGACTGCATTTGCTACATCGGCCCATATATCCACTAAATAATACAGGTTACGAGTTACATTGTAGATACAAACACGGACATTTTTAGGAAGATAATTATTGACTTAACTTCGAAGGGTACCTGCCAATTAGGTACCCCTTTATGTGAGCAATATGAACTTCATGTCACTTTGCTATCAAGTATCAGACCTAGACATTTTTCTGCTGCAGCGTATGTATCACAATGGTATACTCTAGGCACTAATGGAATCTCCCGCTTCCACCACTCGGCTCCCAGCTACTGAGCTAGATAGGATGCCTTCAAAACCCCAAAATCGCCCCTCACCGTGTGCGGATCCGCAGTTTCTTCACAAATGTCATGGTCCGCATTTTCAAAGGGCTCACGTAGAGCTTACTTGATATGGCACCCCAGTTGCCTCAATACACGCGCCAGCCAGTAAGGGCGTTGCCGATGTTACTATATAGCGCTACTTTATTCAGAAAGGACTATAATCGATTTTTGGCTATCAGAACAGCAGAGATATAACTCCTCGTATAGTTGCATATATGAACAGTTAAATCTTTGTAACAAACAAAGGAAAAAGTTTAATGAAATATATTTCAATAAATTTATCGAGGCAAATTGAAGAGTAATCTCGAATGATTCAGAGTTTATTTCTGATGAAATGTGCGCCATAAAAGCGCGTGTGTATTTCTCACAAATCCGGTTATACTCTGTTTTTCTTCAGACGACATCGCAATTATTCCAGTGTCAGCGACACACTCAGATCAAACATTAATTTTACTTCACTTTGTAGCCGCATTGAAGGGATTTTTCAGCTAAACAGCTGCTCTGTGGGGAGACAGATTAATAATAATATCAACTTGAGCATACAGTATAGATGGTTTACAAACGAGCTGAGATGTATAAGTTGATTAACACCGATATAGAGCTATTGTGATTCTTTTAAAGGTAAAAAAAAATGTAGAAACTGATGTAATATAACTGTTTACTTGAGTCATTTACGTATTATGTATGTCTTAACGATCAACTGCGCAAGCATAATCTTCGGTTATATCTTGGAAGGGTGACCTCATGGCTTTCTCAACTAAGTGTTTCCATGATTCGGAGCGCATGTTAGGCGTCTGTCCTGATTTTTGTCTTGGGATAATACCAAACTAAACTAAAGTTAAAATTATTTATTATTTGATGAATAATATAGGTGTACAAGTTTATATTTAAAAAAGCATTCTTAAAAACATGTTTTTTATAAATAAATATGACCACCATTATCGTTTCAGCAAACCCTTTTACATGAGCACAAACTCGAGGGGTGTACCTGTTTTAGCTTAGAAGTTCCAATGGCCACCTTCCGGCCCCATCATCAGACCCTGGTTACCATTGAATGAAAAACTACTTGTCAAGACAATTCAAATGAGCTCAAACTCGATAAGGTTGTGTCATTTCATTGCAAAGTTCCTTTGGCCACCTTCCAGCTCCATCATCAGATCAGCACCATGTTATCAAAATATTACATTGTCACGCTATTTACACATGTAAGCAAAGATTCAGCTCAATCGGTGACCGGGAAGTGGATCAAATTTAATTTGCAAGATTTGATGACAAACATCTGGATAGGTGAAACTAAATAAAAGCTTGTAAAAAAAAATCGGCTAACCCCTCATTCCGAGAAGAGAGCCAGCTGCGTGATATCCAGCACGCCTCTTTAGAGGAAGGCCTATATCCCAGCAGTTGGTACATATTCGGCTGATTATTGAACGCAGAAAATACATGTGTTGTACTAGCCGGCAAATTTTCCACTTAACAGTATTTCAAATAAGTTGGCGCATCAACTCCCCGAACTCCCCCGTGAGACTCGGAAATGTGGTGTAAGCTCGAGAAAACAATCTCAGCGGAAATAACTCAGAGAACGTTGCAGGGGAACTTAGGGAAGGATCGTTTACTTTATACAAACTTTCTGTTAAAATAACGTAAGTTTTACCTGAAGAGGTGAGTCAATGAGTTCATTGTTACGCTGTTAACATTTAGGAACTCATTTCTCAAGAAGCGGTAAATAATTATGAGCCCTATAAAGTGCTTAGGGTGGAGTTCACCAATATTTAAAACGTCCGATTATCAATTTAACCGTCGGTCAAACAGTTTTTACCATTAACCGACGGTTAATTGGTAATCGGAAGTTTAAATTTTGGTGAACTCCACCCTAAAAATTTTTATCGAGTAGAATACATTATGTTTTTCAATATTATAAAACGATCTTAATTGATAGTCTAGAAGTTAATAGTGGCATCGAAAATATTCAAATATTACATAATCCAAGGGATACAGTTCGTGCAGTAAATGTAACATTTAATATCAAACTGTAACATTGCATGTCGTGATAGTATAGAATCTATAATGTAACTTTCTCTTCTATCACACACAGTTGGACTATTGTCCGCGACCACAATCAAGGGCTCTGTAAACAGATGAAGAAACACAACGCTACACTCAGTCACGTGCAGCGCTTCTGTGTACATTAATCTTTGAGTATACAATTATTTATCTGAGACATTAATAGATACTGGTCACGAGTTCAACGACCGATAACCGATTTAAGCGTGAATTATAGTAACGCTTTGTGTGGTGCGCGTTATAATTGGGTGACATGTGGACAATGCAAATAGACGCAACCATTTAGTTACATGTTTGACTCATTTATCAAATGAGTTTGAGGGACTATTATAGATAGTATATACATAGATAAGGTCACAAAATAACTGTAACATTTATAGATTTCACAGTTTTCATTACTATAACCACAAAAGTCATTAGTTATTAGTTTCACTGGCGGTGCGTCAAACCATATTGTTATCTGTTTCTCGTATAACGCAAAAGTCAAGCTCGAAGATTGAGAATTTTACTTCTTGATTGACATTATGAAATTGTTAATCTATTTATTATTTCAATCCTTTATTGCAAAAAAGTTCAAATTAATTAAGTAAACATAGCATAGTAACAATTGGTCCTTTTTTCGATTGTACAGAGACTTTTCTTCAGAACTAGCTGGCGCCAGCGACTTTAACTGCATGAAAGTCAGTTTGAAGGATTTTTTTATAATTGAATGAAATAAGTAGTGTATGGCTTAACAAATTAAAAGAATTTAACCGTATGCAAATGCTACGTTTGCTTATTCACTCGCAAGCCCGTTGTAACTTGACCTGATTATAAGACTACTAAGATGTAGCAAATTTCATTTCTTACCCCAATATGAGCGAGGGAGCAATTCTGACCTATCCTATTCACTGAGCATAGCAAATGGCAAGGTTGCCTGTCCAGTGCTTCTGCAGTTGATGAGACTGCGAACACCGATTACAGTAACTTCCCCGAAGCAAAGAGTTAGGCCACAATATTATTTTTCCCAAAAACTCAAGCTTGAGGTGGGTTCTGCTACCATAGTCATGATTGACTGTCAACTAACTCATCGGATTTTGGAGCACGCAGTGTAAAGATTCTTCAGCGCCTTCTGAAGATCGGAAATCATACTGCGCCCGCCAACCCGCCTGCCAAGCGTGGCGTGAATTGGCAATCCCCCCCCTATATGGGGGAGGCAAATGTCCATCAGTGGATGTCTAATTGCTGATAAGAAGAAGTGTAAAGATTTATATTTCAATTCAATCCAATCAAATACTAGAAACTATATATAGACAATTTAAAATTCTCTGATAGTCCATACGACGTGTATTTAACTACGCCGAGCATGCAAACGACTCATCACCACTACACATAGCACTAAACGAGATCAAGTCAGATAAGCACAACACAGTGAGGTAATTGTGAGAAGCAGGCCATTGGGTCGGAACAATTCGCCATTTAACGAGGACTGATGCCTTGATGAGACGTGAGGAGGCACTTGATCTCTGGCACAGATGACGTATGAGTTATTATAATGTATAAAACATTATACATCGCGAGGAGGGATCGTCAGGGGGTACGTGTGAGGTTTAAAAACTCCGACATTGGGTTGTGAACTATTCTACTTGCGATGCCATATTTGCTAGCTAGTAGTAGCCATAATTATGGCTTTACTGACTACTTTTATTTCCGAAAGAAAGGTCCGTGACGCAGCAGCTGAAAAGAGCGAATCATATGTTGTCTATATTACTAACAGCTGACAGTTTTTTCCAAGATATGATCATGAGTTGCAAAGAATTGTTAGAAGAGCTAATCCAGGCTGATTACTAGATTAACCATCCTATTGTAGAGGTGCGCTCGAGGAGAGCTGTTTGTGTTCTCCGCACGACTCATGCAATCTCGTGCTCTGCAATTACTGCAGGTAGCGACATAGAGCCGCGCTACAGCTTTTCTAACGAGCTATTACTCGTTAATTGCTTATTACGTTGAAGGTTTAGATTCGCAATCTCCTATTAGATTCGCTATACTATTTCCTTTAGTATCCAGTTACCATTCAGCGTCGAAATGATGCTATTCTAACATCTCTTACGTTAGAAGAATACGTTTTTGTCAATAATATTTTACTAAAGATGAGGTATATTCATATGGTGCTCAAATTTTGTTCCTTTACGACATAAAAAAGCTTACTGAGACAGATAATACGGTACAAATAATATAGAAAAGGATAGCTATATGTTTAGACTTACGCTTGAAATACGCGTTGTAATGAAAAATGCTATAATTGACTTAATTTTGCCGCCTCAGTTTCCGCGCTTGTGCGACATCTACCTCAATTATAAACATATAATATCATTGGTCTTTGTATAACATTTAATTTCACTAGAGAAGATATGTACGAGTATATAAATTCACACGACGGCACGTGTTAGATATTCAATCCGAGTAATTAAACTTGCATCCGAAGTGCGATAAATAAGCGAGGGTAGTACATAAATAGAAGTGGGTATATAACGAAAAAACATTTTGTTTGATATAGAAACTGCACGGAATGGCTGTTCTATTTACTCCGCAAGGATGCGGTTCAACAGGGAAGTGTGGATAAACTAGGTAAACAAACAGTTTTCATCGTTCATATTGTAGTCCAAATCTTGGAGCTGCTCACATTTTATTCATGAGAATAATATAATAATATTTGTTCTGAAATCGCCTCTTTCAGTTCAAGAGCGTGCGAAATGATCCGATATCTTGATAAAAGTGTTCGGCTTCAAACAATGGAACTAGTTCAGTGACTAACCGATAGGAATTTCAACACAATTTTATTACACAAAAGTGCTTTTCAAGAGATGCTTACAAGGCGATGGTATTATCGACCTTATTTGAATATTAAATTTAAATGAATCTAGGTACTAAGTATTTATGAGAAATATGCGGATTCTGACTTGAGGAATTGCGACAAAAATACTGATTAAAAAGAATGAACACTATTATAAAACATCACACAAAGACACGGCAACAACGTTTGTATGTTTGTTATATATATTCTTCACGCTCAAACGGCAGAACAGATTTGCATGAAATTTTGAATGCAGATAGCTTATACCCTGAAATACTATAAATACTACATTTATCCCGGATAAGTATAGTTGCCGTGGAATAATTGAGGCAGCGGAAAAAGTGGTGCCCCACGCGGAGAAACCGCGGGGCGCAGCTAGTATTATTATGTAAAGTAGACGCCAAACTTTCACGGATATGAAGATACAAATATTTACGTTTCTATGATACTATACACGGAAGAATCTTTCTTGATACTATAAGTGTATTTAATTATGAAGATTTAATTATATTCCACTGCATTGCAGTTTGTCGTTTGAATAAAGTAGGTATTGTATATTTGGTGGTAGCAATGTGGCCGGAAGGGAGTCGGATGGAACAGGCTAATTTCCAAACAATCTAACCCGCATTTGTCATTGTTTCGCATTGTTTGAGAGTCTCTCCCGTGGCCCCTTCCAAAACTCTCAACAATCATCGTCAATACACACGAAACTGTGAAATTTATAAGTATTATTCTGTTTCTAATATATGTCATAAAACTAAACAAGTAATAGGCAGACTAGATCGTCCATTCTCAGTATACGGTTAAAGCGGCCCTGCTGTTATGTGTATGCGTATTATGCATGCGAGACAGTTGCAGTGCCACAGATTGCCTCATGGTCCAGTGTTGTGTGGCCTCATGGTGCAGTGTTACGATGGCCTCATGGTGCAGTATTGCGTGGTACCGCACTGTCCGTCATATTCCCCACGAGATTGAAACTCATTTGCCTTGTATTTTCTACAGAACCCTTTATGCTCGCACTATACGTACTGTTTCTGAAAGATATTCATAGAGCATTATCCCACTAATATTATAAATGTGAAAGTTTGTGTGAATGAATGTTTGTTACCCAGCACGCCAGAACGGCTGAATAGATCTGAATAAAATTTGGCATAGATATAGATTATAGTCTGGAATAGCACATAGGCTACTTTTTTCCCGGTAAAATCTATGACTCCTGTGGAAAAAATTATGTAGCGGGAGAACCGTAATCCACGCGGGTGAAACCGCGGGGAGCTACTAGTAGATTATAGGTGTAGCGTACCTGTTAAACAGCAATAGATAAAATAGTTGTATTATATTATTCGTGTCAACCGATCAGCAGGCGCAGATACCGCTTGCTGGAATGACTCCGCTGCGACGTAGAGTTGGATCTTTGCGAGCTGTGAGCTGTCAACGGGCAGGAAGCGGGGCGGGACGGGACCGTGGCTGCATCGTGACGTAATGTTTTAAATAATGTATTATTTAATATATATTGTAGTGTATTATATAATAGAAATAAAACAGTGTTATTTTTTTTTCATATAAATGACATTATAAGGACTGCACCGAAGAACCTGTTCGATCCACACAAATATAATGTTATTCTTTTGCCTAGTAGATATTATAAAAATACAGATTATGCTTGGTTCGCAATTTTGCCAATGTCATTACTGTAGGTATTGTTTTGACATAACGAACAATATGTTTCTGAAATTAGGATGGATGCTTTAATTCATATTAAAAAAAAACCACTTTCTTGCCATAGTATAAAATACATAACACACAGCCTGAGTACAAATTTACATAAATATAATTTATAGGCAATAGGATTATGCTCAGCATGTGCAGCGTTCGCATTGACATGTGCACGCTGCGCTGTTTTTCAGTCTCTTTTTTCATATTATGATCATCATCTCTGCCACAGGAAATATACCTCGCCTAATGATCCCCATAAGGACTGATAGGAAGCAGCGCAGGCAGCCTGTTCCAGCGATCTTGGTCAAGTCCACTTCGTCTCCACTCGGGAACCGTTCAAACTCATCGGTTATCAGGTCTACGAGATATATGCCTTACACTTACTAATATGGTGGGCTATATTGATGACTTTCATTTTTTATTATGCTTTTATGTTTTTTTATAGGTATAAAAAAAGGCATCTCTAAGAGCATTGTAACCTCTACGTCATATCTGCGACAGTGTATAATGCCGCGGCGGATAAGCACCGCTCCACACTAAATTACACGTTTATTTTTTTATTTTTTTTAAAACAAACACACAACGTCATCAGATCCCAAACTAGGCGGAGCCTGTATTATGGTAACCTGATGACTGATATATTATATACTTATATGTATGCGTATTAGCGCCAGAAAATAAATTCAGAAACATTGTCTATAGGGATGTTATACAAAATTTTCGTTTTATGTATATCATTTTCTGGTACCTTGAGACAAGAGTAGAATCATTATACTACTAATCCATGGCCACTGTTTTGTGCATCTAACTTTCTGATTCAAACTGAATATTAAATCGGATTTATCCGCATCTACACATCATTGATCCTAAGAATATTTATTCCTCAAAACATTTAGAGTTCAGACACCGTTCGTACAGAAAAAAATGCGTATTGAATGTTCAACAAACATATTGAACATCACTAGAAAATCATCCCATCCGGTGTTATGAAGTTAAACCAAAATATGAAAGAGCTTTGACTCAAGTTTGAGTTCTCCACTTGCGGCACAGCAATTTTCACGCAGGCAAAGCCGCGGGGCGCAGTTACTCAATAAAGACGGAACACAAACATTTAATGATATCAACTTAGAAGTTTTCATCGAAGCTAAACTGAAGCGAAAAGTCTGTAAGAAACTCCCTAAACAATAATGTAACTTTTATCAACGCTCCATTTCCACGCCTACCTTCCTTCAATCAAAGTCGTACATAAGTACACAGTGTGACGTCTATTGACATCGACTGAGGCTGAGCCGCGCCGACAGTATTGAGCCAGATTGTGCGGCATTCACTCAAACTGTCATTTAATATTCATGAGCTTACCGAACAGGGAAACCACAATTTTTCAAAGTTATCGAATTTTCGCCGAATTAATGTTATTGATTTAACTTGTTTTCCTCTGTTGCTATGTTGAATAAATTCCATTTATTCAACTTCTGACTTTGATTCATGACTGAAGAATTTGTGGAAATGGAACTCGACCGCGACTTGTCTGATCCCTTAGGCTCAGTACACGCTGGTACACAGGACCACAGATGTACGATTTACGGATTTTTTTCCGATTATTATATGTCATGGAAATCTCATTTTAAGCTTAGATTGATGCAGCAAAGAAGGTATTGCACTAGAAATTAAAACTCTATGGAGTTGAATGATAAACTGGCTTAAAATCTCAATCAAGTTACCGTAATTTACTTGAAAATGTTTTGATTTCGCACAAACTCTGAGATTGCTATAATATAATATAAGCTGTACAAAGATCTGTACAGTACAGAATATATACCCTTCCTTCTACCGCGAAGAATCGATATCAAGGAATCGCTTAATATAAAATGAGCGATATTGAAAAAAAATAGTAGAATGTAAGGATGATAACAAATTGTTCCATAACTTGTATTAAGAAGTGTTTATTGTAATGTATTTATAAAACGATTTAATTGATATGAAATTGGCCGATTATAGAGCTGGTACTCGTCGAATACATTGTAATGTTCGTATCGATAATATGCCTTATTAGAACGTTTCTCACACTACTCTTAGAACTTATTGTGGCATTCAAATTATGTGAAAGAAAAAAATCGGCTACCAGAGGAACTTGAACCCACTAATGTGCCCCAACTTGAGCCCAACTAGAACGTGGACTTGAACCTAAAAAAAAATCTGTTCTGTAGCTTTGTCCAACTAAGCTATAGTATACTAGCACTTCAATAGCGGTCCGAATTTATCCCTTCCGTTAACACTTGAAGAATGTTCTTCTTAGCGCCCTCTACCTTTTATTTTATGAACTATTTATAGGACTGATAGATCAACATTAAAGTTGATATTTTAGCAAGCGAAGGCGCCATTCCTTTATTCTAAGAGTTTTATGGTTTATTGCATTAACAACATACTAGGCGGAACTTTAAATTTTAAATATATTAAATTTAATTATATATTTTAAAAAACGGCGTTTAAATTAAAAATTGATTTATTTGAAACGTCTTGTACGGACGGTATTATGTAGTACGTGGATTCAAAACCCACTGGTAGTCGCATTTGAATTTGAATTTGCCGTATCAAATAATTTGAACGTACGTTCAACCTAGCATGTTGTTAATGCAATAAACCATAAAACTCTTATCGTGGCAGTTCAGATGCGTCCTTCTCTTTCGTCTCTTTGTGTCTCATCACATTCACTGTAAACGTACCCTTAGTTGGAATATTCGAGAATGAAACCTCGTGTCCGAAATGTCGTCAATCGGACACAGTCGCGACACAACACGATCGACGTAGGTACTCGGCATTAATTGCTGGCCGAATCACCGACGATAATCGATGTAAATGACGTGAGCGTTTCCACTCCACATTGTTCACTGCAAAGAATTCAGCATTCATCTGCGAGCGAGCGGAAAATTTGTTGAAAAGAGATTCTACGAAATGAATGTAATGTTAATTCGCTTTGTGAATAATGATTTTGCTCTTTGGTTTCCAGCACTGAAACAACAAACGGACGTTCACGTGTCTTTATTTACATGTAGAATCAAAGTGAATATAGAATTAGCGTGCATTTCGAGCTTTAGAGTTCGTCGAATCGTTATTTCAGATTGTGAATATTTACCGCTAGAAACTGCACCATGGATAAGAAAAAAAACAGTTGGAAGCAATTTCTGTTTATTCTTTTTCGCTTCTTATTTTTTACGTTTCTATTAGCTTTCCCTGTATCTTTGAATGTATCGTAACTATATGGAATCTAAGACCGTGATTTGCTCTCCCTTATCAACGTCGGATTAATTTGAAACTTTGGCCACTTACAAACTTAGAAGAATTTATTAAACAATTATCAAAAACCGATCACAAACCATGACATAAAACAAAAGTTCGTCCCATTATCCTTACCTACCAGGATCTCCTGAGTTTTTGCTATTTTTTAGTTCAGCTAACTTCAAAAACTTCAAAAGCGTACTTTTTAATTTTTTATATGCTATTATTACTCACTTAAAAGTATTTAAGGCACGAGTATGATCTATTCCATTCCCATTTCCAATCTACTCCATAGATAATTGCGCAACTTTAAGGGTACTTATAAGCAACATTGAAACATTACAGCATCTGAAATCGTAATCACCTCTTAAATTCTACAAAAGCTTAAAGAATGATACAATCATAAAAAATAGAATTCGCCAGTATTTAATCTATAAAACATTCAAAGAAATTTACCATTCTGACGTCATTTAAAAAAAATTGATTATAGGTACTTTCTTTCTAAGTAGATCGATTTATTTGTCTTATGACCGTTATATCAATCGTTGTTTAATCGATGATTTATTTATATTGTTATATTTGATGACTCTTTTTTATACTATTTATTCCATGGCAAAACTATTATCTTCAAAAGCTTAAACCTTAAACCCACCTGATTGATCCTATATGCATGTGACCTATACGATAGACATATAAATAGATACAATGTAAGTTTTTTCTCTTTTAAACGTCCATATTTTCACTAAAAGTGATGACATGCTTCCTTAGAACAGATCTGTATGTATTATAGTTTCAGACTTGTCTATACTGACTCATTTCAACGGCCCACACAGATTTACAAACACTTTATTAGTAGGTATATAATGTTGCCAATATTTCAGAACAAGGAATAGTACCACATTAAATAATTTAAACTTTAAGTATTGTAGGTTAGTAATGCTTATGGTTACAAATTGTTTTTTGCGCTTTAGAGCAAGCTACAACTAAATGCACTAATATTATCTCTTCATGTTTATACAATAAGACAAGTATGGAAAATAAATAATAAATATTATATCCTCCATGATATTATCATCCACACCTATGCTTCGACTTAGGTAAACGCACGAGTTATCTTAACTTCATAATGAATAGCGATTTTAACTTTTGATTTTGTAAGAATTTGTAGTATGTATACCGCGTACCACAAATTTCTACAAAATCATTGTAGAGTTTCAGTTTTACAGAGTACTTTTTATGAAAGGCAAAAAAAAATAGGTTTTTCTTCCTGACGAAGGCGTCGCACGAAATTATGAGTAAGGACACAGAGCCGTGCGTTGCGTTCAGCTTAATTGCTTCGTTAACGTCTTCATGAATTTAAATGAATTCCCGAACGACGGCGAGGAGGGCGGCTCGCCTTCAACATACATATTTGATAGCAGATGTTTGTGCAAACAAGAGCGGCTCGAGCCGCGGCTCCGAGCGACGTTGCGTTCGGCATTCATGAATAACTCTTCACCGCGCTCGCATCCAGACAAAATAACGATTAAATATTCATACTCCTAAATGGTACATTCACTTTGCCTCACGATACCAATGGCGTTTTATTATATGTAAGTAAACATGATAATACATAATTATATAATGTTTTTTTATTTTTTTATTTTACATATTATAAGTTTGCGTTTGACAACTGTCTCACCTGATGTTAAGTGATGACGTTGTCTAGGATTTAGCACGCAAACCTAGAAGGTACCTATTCACTCGCGACTTGAAGATATATGTTGTATAATATATAATATAATACTTATATAATACTTGTTATATGCTTATAGTGATGCTGTGAGTTTGGGATAGCTATCGGCGCGCGTTGCTTCGTCTGGTGTTGTCTCATACTATGAGACTACAAACGAGTCACATCAGTCGAAGTGTAGGTTTTTTAAAAAAAATTACTATCGCATTAACAATTTACATAATTAATACTTAAATACTGCCTTAAAATCCAAGTTAGATTTATCCAGACAGATATGGGTTCTCGACCTTCTAATAATGATACATATTATGTGTCAAGCGTCGCACGCGCCCAAATTCACAGCTGAGCTGCCATTTTGTCGACTAGGACGTAACTATCGTTACCTAATCTGTGACCCAAGTCGGTTGGTTAAGTGGAGTGTAGTAAGTTCTAGTGTACTGTGTAAGCCCAGCTACCTATAACATAATAGGTAATTGATGAAATCTATTTCTATCTATTAATATTAGTTTACACTGCGCTGCCGCGTGTACCTACCACGATGAAAGCCGTGTTATACTAAGTGCTAGCGACGCTTTTCGTACTTTATTAATGAACCCTGAACTTGCTACATAATCCTGTAACTATACAGTACCTCTAGAGTCTCTAGATACATTGTGGAATGGCACTGAACAATACAACAAAGTTCTTGGAACTAATGTTACCAGTACTTTAAAATTATTAAATGTAAACATTGTTGCAGAAATAAATTTAAAAACCTTGTCCTTATATCTAGCCGGTAAACGCCGCGATAGTTTCGTGCTAACCTTATCTTAATCAGCTAGTTTCTACTCCATTGGGAGCGTCCACTTCCGTTTAGGACCGTCACCGGAAGCGGAAACTCACAAAGTGACTATGTTTCCTTGCGCGTTGCCTTTGACTATGTCATTTTCTAGTACGAGTTTTCGAGTATGGTTTTGTATTTAGAGCAAAAAAATTGCTGTGTTTTTTATTGTATTTCACGCTTGTTTAAACATTATAAGAATACCTAACTTTTGATCGTAACTTTTCTATGCTCCGGCTGAAAGAGTTACGAGGTTAACAATGGAGCTGTGATCAATTCGTACGTATATTAATTGCATTTTTATATATATTATTTGCATTTTTCAAATATTAAGTGTTAGAATTGTCAAATCAATGTTTAAATCTTATCAATAAAACATGTTTTAATTCTTCATTACCTATGTACTAGAAACGTGCCAGTTCGTTGTAATAAAAATCTACGAATAGGTACGGATACGAATACGGACCTCAACTTTCTTGCTCAATGAGTTTCGTTGCGCGCGACGATGAACAGGCTTACTCTTGACACTCGATTCCGATCGTAATTATTTATTTTTATCGACTTCGCGCAGATTGGTACTTTTGATTACAACACTAGCGCCCAATTGGAATCGAGTTCGATTGAATTTCTTGGAACTAAATGAAATCGACTTCATTTGGTTTTTTCGTTCTCTTGACGTTAGTTTGACATGATGTACGATTTGTGGTTGATATTATTATGTTTAAAGTCATTTAATTACCTTATAAGTTCAACCGTTATAATAAGTTATGACCTCAATGGTTGTAAATAATTTATGAGTAACCTTTGAGTAACTTTTTGGTAACTCCGAAAGAACGTTTGAATATTTGATTTTGAAATGTGTGATTTTAAGCAACGAATGATTCGAACCAAATATTGACATTAAAGTTTGCTGATTAGCAGACAAAATGTTCGTTCTCAAATAACAAAGCTGTAAGTATTGTGTGCCCTGACGGCGCACACGGAACGGAGCGGGGCGCACGCATTGTATTCAAAATGGAATTTTTGTGCTCGAAATGTTCCCTTTATTAGTGGAATAGATGAATGGCTCCCCCGAAGGTTCCTGATTATGTGTTTCGGCGTCAACCCTCGCGACTCAACTCGATTACCGCCCCTTCAAATATTAAACCTAACGACATAATGCACGTTCAGAAGAGATTCCCTAATATTTTATGGATGAGATTGGGGCGAAATACAATACAATTTTATTTCTGCAGAACAAATTAAAAATCAGGTCGTTTGTATTCATCACATAATATGATGGTATGTTTCTTGCAAAATCAAACAATATATTTACTTATTTATTATATTATATAACAAATAGGTAAATCCCATAACACGTTCAGCCCGACAATAACAAATAGGGTTCTATTATTCCTATATATATAGAATGTAATATCATTACTATTAACCCTAGCTGTGGTATCGGCGTTGTGGTTGAGTACCCACAGTACATTTTCCAACCATTTTACGAGAAATAGTTCTTCTCTGGTGAAATTACACATAGGCTACTTTTAATCCCGAAAAAGGGGTAGTTGTCGTGAGATAATTGAGGTAGCGAGAAAACCGTAGTCTACTTGGCTGAAACCGCGGAACGCAGCTAGTTAACTATAAAACGTAAAAACATTTCAGTTGTCATCTCAGACACAGGATGTCCACTGTAGGACATATGCCTCCCCCATTGATTTCCACAAGGACCGGATGGAAGCGGCCCTTATCCCAGCTCTTACCTGCGATCTTAGTCAGATCGTCTGTCCAATTACAGTTGTGATGAATCTCAATATATCCGTAACCGTAGAATCTCACCAACAACACAATCCTATCACATACCCATCGTGTGCATGGCTCGTCGTGGCGCGTGTCTCAACTAGTCACAATAACCGTAAAGTAGATAGGGACGGTGAGAATTATGGCGGCGGCGAGAGTGGCGAGATAATACACAGAATTATTCCCTTAAGGTTTCGAAGGTTTGTGGAAGTTCATAAACACGATGTTATCCAGCTGGCTTACCAACTCTTAAACTCAGTTTCAATGTCAATCCAATTCAACTCTGAATCAGTTCTAGTCTCATTTCAACATCATTTTGTCATCATCGTTATCATCATCATCATGTCAGTCATAGGACGTCCACTGCTGGGTATATGCCTCCCTCATTGAGTCCCACAAGGACCGAATGGAAGTGGCCCGCATCCAGCCCTTGTCTGCGATCTTAGTGCGCGTTTCTTTTTGCGCTCACAGTGCATACGTTCGTACGTAAGCATTTAACTATTCCGAGACGAATTTAGTATTGACAGTGCTGACGCCCATAAGCAAATCGGAACTGATTGTGTGTGTAAAAGCGTGCGAATGCTATAAATACCAGCTTCTATTAAATTCATATTAAATCATTCTCATTCGTACTCCACGAGCACTATATGGGTTCTTTTTTCTGAAAGTTTAAATTGCGTTTTTAATGTTTTGTGGCGGGATTACCAATTTTTCGATAGATTCTCCAAATTACAGTAAGATTTTTGACAGCGCTCACACTGTTCTACATCGTAGTCGTAAGCGTTCTAAGCACAGGACGATGACGTGATGGATGACGTCACATAAATTTTGTGTGCAGCTGTCAGTGCATCGGAATGATTTTGAGAACGCTATCTTTGCCTAAAACGCTTAAAACACGAAAAGAAAGGCACTTTTAGTCAGGTCGTCTGCCCACCTAGTCGGTGGCCCTCCTTTGCTACGCTTGCCAATCCGCGGTCTCCATTCGAGAACCTTTCGACCCCAACGACCAGCAGTTCTTTGTCTCATTATTTTGTATTTATATCAAATTCCATCGAACTTGATTTCATCCGTGCGCTAGTATTGCGTTCAAGAGTATCAATTTGAACGCGAAGTCGATCGAAATCACAATTTACGATCGGAATCGAGCAAGCTCGCAGAAGGCACGTGACGACGCGTTGCTGTTTCTTTGTGAAAGCAAAACATCCTCAATTATAACGCTTGCTTTACGATTTAAAAAGTTATATCATTCCGGTAGAATCCTCCTTTCTTAGACAGCTTGTTACACGCACGACTACTGTTTGTTTTATTTTTTATAGTCTCTGATGGAGTCATTATTATCTAATATTTGTTCTTTATTGTATAGGCGTCTCGATAGAACCATGAAACCTATGAAGTATTGTGAACCAACGAGATTTTTGCATAACTGTCGAACTAGTAAATATACTATTTGTAGTATTATAACCAAATCAGAGGAACTAAATAAACAGTCAACCTAAACTGTTAATGAATTACTGTATATAAATCACATCTAAAAAACTCAATAAATTTAAAGGTCAAGTAGATAGGTACTTACCAACAACAGAGTAACAGATTCCAAAAGCTAATAATTCCATTATCACAACGCTGCGGCGTAAACGTTATTAAAGTAAAGAGGCCTAAAAGTAAGTTTGCTCTGCTCTCGAGTTCGACCGATGCTCAAGAACACGATGAGGATTAATTACATTCTCGATTTTCTGAACAAATTGGAGCACGTCCAGTCACTCAGGAACAGATTCAGTAATAGTACAAAAACAGAACCCGGGCAAAATCGTCATAATACTACCCAAAGACACGGCTTTTTATTTTATTTTATTGGGAATAAGCAGGCGTTTGACCACTATCTCACCTGATGTTAAGTGATGATGCGGTCTACGAGGGAGCACGCCTTCCTCCTATAAGATACCTATTCACTCTTGACTTAAAGATACCCAAGTTGTATTTTTGCGGAAATACAGATTTACTTTAGGGTATGGTACTCTTCTATTGATAGGCAAAAGATTATGTTGAACTCCGTTAAAACACTGAAGTGTAGTTCGCTTCATGATCCATCTTGTTGTATAAACTGGTAGTCATCTTTAAGCTGATTGTGATAGAGCAGGCAGCTTGCCAAATCTGACTTATAGACGACGTGCAAAATTCTGACGGCGTTAATTAACGAGTCATTTGCTAATCGTCCTCACCACGTGTTGCGCTTGACCCATTGATGCACTTGTCACTTGATCTCTCTGCAATAAGACAAGCAGTCACCTTACTTCTACGTATGATGTAGGATAAGTTAAGCATTGATATTTAAGAGGAAACACTAAGGGCGAGAGAATTGAAAGAGAGCGCGATAGAGTCAACTGCAGCATTGGACCGAAAATACCTATTTAAAGTACACAAAATCAACGTTTCGTCGTCCTCTGATTCCTTCTCCTTGACCGACTTAACTACTTCATTTAAAATTGAAGAAAGGATTTGGCCGTGTTAGTATGTGTTTCTTTTTAATATATAATCTAGTCAAATTTGTTTTCTGGACAGAGGAAAATCTGGCCATTTAATTTAAGTTTTTCAAGGTTTCATCATAATAAATAATTTATGAAAAAAAAGCGAAACATAGGGAAATTCTGCTCTCTTCGTAGACGACACTCATTGATGGCTCATCTGGTAGATTCCAATTTCATAATGTGGTATCGAAACACGAGACTGAAAAATATTTGACGTTATGTTTTTAGTTCATAGATCATCGTAACGAAAGATTCTCGGCCTTCTGTGAAGGCCATACATTTTTGGTACCAAAATTATTGCTCCAATTATATTATCCAGGGAAGAAACAGGGGACTACGTTTGTAGGGAAAAACGGCCCTTGTGTTTCTTCTCAATGCTAGCTACGTGTAAAGATTTGATTGTACCATTGAACACCCATCAAAACCAATCCGTTGTATTGAGTTGCTCACTCTGTGGTGATGTTTGATACTTCGCGGACGTGATCTTTAAGTATGTTGTGTCGCATACTTCGTGACATCATGCATTTAAATTATTTTTCTCTAAGAAAATTTGTAATAATACTATCAAACGCAATTTTTTGATAGCTTAAAGTATTAACAGGTGGTGATATCTTTATAAAGGCTCGGATGATTACAGGCCAAATGGGCAGTAAAAATCCAGATGCGTATTGATTTAAAATATTACAAAATTGTACTTTACAGGACATGGTGGGCCAGGGTTGAAGCGCATTTGTCGTTATTCCAAGAATTTTTAATAAAGGGAAAATATCAGTCCAAAATATTTTTTAATATAATAAGCAAATGGTATCAACATTTATTCAATCAGGTTAAATCATTAACCTACATGAACATCATAAGTTGTATTTTTTAAAACTTATTAGGCATGTCTCTCGTCCTTAAATAAAATAAGCCGATAGACTTAAAATTTCCCATACAGCTAATGGCTTTCACAGAACAGACACTAAGCCAATCTCACTCTTATTTTATGACAAACATAAGCATTTAGTCATTCTAGGACAAATTAAATATCTAAGCAATTTTTGTAGGTGTATTTTTGACTGATAATGCATATCTAATTTTACCTGTGAGTTATGAAAAAAATACATACATTCAAACATAAAACCACCCACTTTTTGAAGTCGGTTAAAAATAAGAGCTATTATTTAGATAAACCTACGCAATGATATACTCGTAAGAAACGGAGCTTGGAAGACGATAACTTATCTTTTATTTGTTTACAAGTGATTCAAAACCATTTTAGGTTTTCCCAGTCCTTAATGAGATTCAAATCATTGTTTGATGCATCCATAATACACATAGATTTCGTGTTTCTACTCAAAATAAATCTCTCCTGTACACTTTTAGACACAATAAGAAATTCCGTGTGTTGCACCGGTTTATTTTCATTCTCCTAGTTTTCCTCAAAGTTAGTAAGGAAAACTGAATTGTACGAGTTCTCGAGGCTGCATCACAATGATCGCACCAGAGCGTCGACAGAGAAAGTTTGCACAAAGTTACCGTCAGAGGTAGTGTGGGACAGAACCGGTCGCTTCGTTACACTCGATTGATCGCCTCGTCGCTGCACCTGTCGCTCGTACTCACAAAGACATCCGATTTCCGAGCAGTTCGAACGTGAATTTCAAGCTTCACGCTCGACAATTGTGGACAAACTGAACGCCTTTGCGATTTCAAGATTTGCATCTAATTATGTATATATTTGGTTCGTGCGCTAAAGCGCCTTTTAGATCTACGAATAATGCATAGCAGCCATCGCAGCGCTTAGATGGTGCTCGGAATGGATCGGGAGAAAAGCCAAACGAATATCAAAGACCGCTTAACTTGCTATTCTATTTCAATGCAGTCAAATGTATGATGTAAAATGGATGCTGGCGCCAGAGATAATTCCTCAGGATGACATGAAACATTAATAGCTCTTGATGACCCTGTTGTGACGAGCGGGTGCCATGGCTTCTGTTATACTATTAGTGTAAGAAATATAAAAACATAAATTAATAACTTAGGAAGTAATCGGAGATTGTGGGTGTATATTGTTGAATCGGAAACCGAGAACGTCTACTAGGCAGGCGTTTGACTTCTATCTCACCTGATGTTTAGTGATGATGCGGTCTACGATGGAGCATGCCTGCCTAGAAGATACCTAGTCATTCCGTTTTGCAAAGTACAGGCTGTCGGAATTCTCGTAGCAATTTTTTACTTCTTTTATTTAAATATAAGTAAAATTTATAGGTTCAGTAAAGCTAAAATCACTCAAAATATTAAATATAAGATATGGTACGTAAAACCGCGTTTCAAAGTCTCGTGGTGAAACAGTTCCCCATCAAATTTTACTAGTATGACTCTGACACTTATATGGAATTCCTTGGTCGCATACCTTTCAAAGTTTTGAAAGGTACTCTATATATACTACAAAAACTCTAAAACATACTCTACTACAAAAACATTTAATATAGCATACCAAAAAATGTCATAACTTTTCAGATTATCTTTAGATTATCAATAAACCAGCGCCTATATGATAAAAATTGGGGCCGGGGTATTGAACCTAGCTTAACTGATCTTTACCGAGTGAAGTGATCAAGCTACCTTTATTTATCAATTTATTATAGTACATAGTTTCACAGCTTATGAATATTTCTTATGCAGCTACATATAATCGTTAAGCGTAAAATCGTTCGACCGCACAATTGCCAGATTATAATTATGCTGCTTTCTATTCTATCACAAATTACAGAAGTAGGTAGTCATTTAGTCGCGTACTAAGTATACACGGTAATAACGAATGGAGCAGTAATATAAGTATGCCACTTTACTGGTACATTTAACTGAATTCTGAATTCTATTAAGTAAATAGATATAGCACAAAATCGCGCGCTATATTCATTGTATATGCGAAGCGGGATATTCCGACAGGAATGGAAGGGATGCGTCTTCAAACATCCCATCATTTCTCCGCGCTGCGTCCGGCTTCGATGCCTCTCTGCAGTGGGATGTTCAGCCTCTTTCGCCTTCATCCAATCGAGAAAGAAGGGATCCGGGCAGTGAAGCCACCCAAACCCACCTTAGCAATCGATCCCCCTATCTAGCCACTGCTCCTCCCATCCACGTACCTTCTATTTATCAGAGGCGCGCAAAGTAACCTCGCCAAGTCATTAGCTATCGGCTCTCAAGATTAACCGCTACCCAGGGTGCGTCAAGTGAGTACGTAGACATAGAAATAGTTTGGGGCCGTTCTGGAATAAGGCCGGGTGAACAGTATTCTTAGCATATTTTCAGATATCGAGCTGGTCTCCGAGGCAACGGCTTACGGTAACCACTGCACTTAGAGGTTTGGTCCTTTAACAAAAGTAATTAACAGGAGTGACATTGTGACTGTACTTCGGTTAATCGAAACATAATCGCTCCCGCAGGTAGATAGTAAGGAAGAGAACCGGAGTGAGTACCTGTTGAATTATGTATATACTCTATATGATATCGAATAGTTTCTATTCTGAAAGAAAGACAAACCTATATACACGTCGTAGTAATTAAAACGGGTGAGGTGTTGGTTAGTGTAAGTAGGTACAGTCCATATAGTGCGCTCAGGCAATTACTGAGGTCGAGAGGCGCTCGTGGTGACACGAATATTTTTTTAGTGGCTGATTGCTCCTCGCAACCCATTACAAAATAGGGCACTTACTACTTGCTTTTATAAACTGTTTAAATATATACATTATACTTACTTATATAGGTATAAATAAGGTTATATAAAAACCATGATCGTAAGCTATTTTATTTATAAATATTTTATGGATGTTTAAATTTTCTTGGGGAAATTCGGGGATTTTTTATGTTGTAAGGAACAAAGTGTATTTTATAATATTAAACTAGTCTAGCCCCAATTTGCAGGAGATATAAATTAAAGTAATAAATGCTTATTATTTTTCACGAAATATTTACTTACATACAAGTAGAACACTACTACCAGATTCGGATAGAGCAAAGAAGACACAAAATTACGCTGCGTTAGACAAGTAAATTTTGTTTCGATAAAATATAATGTATTTTGACTCTATAGAATAAAGAAATCAGGAAATCAATTCAACGAGGTTTTTTTAAAATTTATTTTTTATGCTGTATAGATCTAGCGTTTGATCACTATCTCACTGTTAGTCGGTGACGATGTGGTCGAAGTTTTTATCAAGCTAGAATACTTATTGGCTGAGGTGATGCTGCAATTGGTATGCTGCGGACTGGTAGCGAGTTTGAACATGCATAAACTATTTATTGGACAACATTTAGTGAGTTATTTAAATATTATTGGCCAACAGTATTGTTATAATAAGTATGTAGTTTCTGGTCAATAGAAACATCTGCTTAACATATTTCATACTCGTTATACATTGAAAAGGTTTGATCTCATAACGCTATTACTGACTTTCAATACAGTTTATCCATATTATGATTTGATAAAAAGATAATGTACATATTATATTGCATATAAGGAAGTCTTCACTTACTTTACTTCACTTTACTATCAGAAAATGTAAGATGATTTGTTTTTGTAGTAGCTGTAGTATTCTAATTAGTTATTAGTATTTAATTTTAATAAAGGCATCGACCCATGTTGAACTATGTATTCCAATATAAGTAATGTGTCTCTTACTATTCACGTGTAGAGTATACTTAATACTAACGCGAGACGGTAACTGAAGTTCGGTCGGATTATGTGAAATGATCGCGGCTCAAGGCTCCATTAGTAGTTAATTCAATGCCAGACGCCTTCAGCGATTTGCGGTTACTTTGGGGAGACGCCGCGCTGATACGATCATAGTTGAGAGATTTGTTTGTAAACTAGTCCTTCGAAGACAAGTTGTTCGTAATTCGTGAAAAATACTATTTTTTTATTTTATTATTACACGTACGATACAGCTAAGTATAAAAAATGCCATATAAAATACTGGGGGTCCACCCCTGCTCTGCACGGGTAAAACATTTCAAAATTAATAACCTCACAAACTCACAAACCTCTTTTACAAAAGCTCAGGAGAGCACGTATACAGTTCTATATATTTATACATGTGTAATGTTACTTGTTATAAGTGTGACACAGAGAACTGCTATATACTTGTGCCATTCAATATATGTGTTATTCATAATTACGATATCTATGTTTGTTTTATTATTAATAAAAAATAACGGGCGAATACCTCATTACGTACTATACCTTAAACTTTATGTTCATACGAATGGTGGTATCATCTGAATATGCATACATAATTTGAAAATATATGTAAAATATGCTTTCGCATATAAAGTTTCAAAGGATACCAAGTACAAAATGCTTCAATAAGTCTTATTCGCCAAGTATCAACAGATTTTCGAGTATCCAACCTTTTCAAAATTCTCCAATGGAAAAAAATATGAAAAACCTTCGAAAGAGTCTGTCTTCCGTGAATAATCCTTTATTGTTTTCTTTACATTTTTTTAACTAAACATAGTTATATTTATATCTGTTTACAGAACTGCCGTTTCAACACATCTACAATATCCATTGAAGTGTAAGTAACTAATAGCATCTCGGTAGTCGCACAGTGGCGTAGTGCTTCTAAAATAAGGTTTGAAAGAAGGTCACGGCCTCATGACTGAATCACAGATTCTCTAGTAGTACTAAAATATGCTGGTTGGAGAGTTGTAGTGTTTGGATAGGAGTAACTAAACACACAACACCGAAGTTCTAAGTTAATATAAGTTTGAAAGGACTGTGAGGTTGGCGGCAAACATTGTCAACTTTTCGTAAACATGTTGATGGTGATAGATAGATAGAAAACTCCTTATATGATTATAATTAAGTGTATTAAAATACTTGAGACCTAACTACCACACTTCTTGATAATCCGTCTTTAAATACATTTTTGAACTTTTTATAACTGAAATAGTGGTGAGTGATGTTGCTGCATAATTTTCGTCTTCTATCGTGTACTCTAAAAAAATGTTACCAATAACTGGAACCGATTTTAACACTGAAAAGTGTGAAATAACTTGTCTAATTCAGTGCCATGATAGTTCAAAAGTAACTATTATCAAAATTATTGTGTTCATGGTACCGACTTCGACAAGTTATTTTACAATTTTTAATGTTAAAGTCGGTTAGATTTTTGGTATTTTTTTTTCACCCTTTCCTTTTGTGACCTTTGCTACTCACGGGATCAATTTATCATTGTGTATATTCATCGATTTCTTCACCCGCAATTATAGTTTCGTCTACGCCGCGTATATGTAGCACACACATAGCTGAAAAGCTATTGGAGTGTAATAACCGCTTGACCGATCATGATGAAATTCAAATAAAATGGGACTACAGGGAAAGCGCCAGCTTTCAAATAAAAAAATCGTCAATATCGGTTGACCCAGGCAAAAGTTTTAGGCAACAAACTATAAAAAAATTTACAAATCGAATTGAGAAGCCCCTCCTGTTTTGAAATCGGTTAAATTAGTAAAATTGCACCTTTAGCAAACGAATACACCAGAGACTAAAACCTAGCGGCTACGAGGTACTAATGCTGTTTGTCCTTGCCCTTTTCAAGGGCTCGCGAACGTGGACGAAAATAGAAAACCTACAAGACGGGCGGCGGCGGCGGCGGCGCGGCTATTGTGCACTGCGCTATTGTGATCTTGTCATATTTCCGCATATTTTCTTTGTAATATTACTCGGAGGTGAAGAATAGACCCAATTGAGCATCTTTAAAGGGATCAAATCAAATCAAATCAAAATCATTTATTTGCCAGATATATCTAGGTACATTGAACAGGTGTTATGTTTATAAGATATGGGGCACTATATCCGAACCTTCAAGGCGTGCAAATTATGGATTCAAAACCCATACAAATTACAAAATTAAAATACTATACTATTACTAATTTAATTGTGTCATAAATTATTGAATATAATATTTGAATTACATAATATCATCTCTATTCGTTTTCTAGATCATCTCTACTCATTAACAACGAAACATATAGGTACGATAAAAAAATGTATGTTATTTATTAATCTGCTATATCTATACATTCAACATTTAAAATAATTCTATGTGTCCAAAAACAACGTGAAAAAATAATTAAAATGATGTCGTTTTGAGACATAAAATTTGATTTAAATTCTAAACTATATTGATATTGTAAATGTATAATGATGTAACTCACAAACTGTACATTTAATTTTTAGAGCTCCTGTTTTCCAGGCGACATTTAGTTTACTTAATATATTTATATTGCTCCTCAGACTAAAAGTTAGCTGATAAATGCGCGGTTTTGTTCCTCCAAGGTTATTAGGTCTTATAAACCCCTTAAATAACGAACTGTAATTTTCATAATAGATAGGTATTTTATAAAATTGTGTACACACAAAATTTTAAGAGAGATTACAATCTGAAATATTTTTACTTGTAACCGGTCACGTTGAGAAAATTACATCATTTTATGTCAACATGTCAATGTAAGTACAACGAGTTAGTCAGTGCATATCTCTAACTAATTCTGAGTGCAATTCTAGTCTAATTCTGAATTATATAAAGCCGACTCATTCAGTAGCCATGAATGGTACCTACATGAGACTAAAATCAACGGTAGGCAGGTTATTTTGAAACTGCGAATTAAATTAAATTTAAATATTACTTTTGGATATTAGAATACCATAAATACCCATATTAAAAAATTGAAGTTAGTCAATACTCGTAAAACTTATTTTCAACTCAATTGAGATCTTTAGTGTTATATCAGTGCTTGCCGTTGGTATTAAAATAAAACCTCGTTCCAGACAACACTTTTTAAAGATCAAACATATGAGGCTGTTTATTAAATGTGCTGGGAGAGGCCTATGTACATCAGTGGACGTCCTATAGCTGAGATGATGATGATTAACTGTGCAGTAGTTTTCAATATCGTAAGAAAAATACATAGATTAGTACATCTAAAGATTTCTCCAACATATCATTATCTACTAGTTCTGCCCCGCGGTGTTACCGGCGGTGGAATGTTACGTGACGTGAAGATTGTTGTGTCCTCCCGTCATCCCAAGGAACCAATCTATATTTTCGGGACAAACTTTTGTCCCAAAGCCTATGGGTTTAGTCTAGGGTCTAACCTATCTCCATAACAAATTTCATCGAAATCGGTACAACCGTCTGAGCGTGAAGAAGGAACGAAGGTTTTTGAACTAGTAGCTTATGACACAAGAACAGCTACTATTTTCGGGATGAAAAGCAGCATATTATGTGCTATTCCAGACTGTTATCTATCTCTGCAAAATTTCATCCAAATACGTTCAGTAGTCGCGAGAAAAACATTTAGTAATTTATTTACCTCGACGTTTCGACCAAGTTGCATTGGTCGTGGTCACGAAAAGACTTTTTCTCGCGATTAAGCCCCGTTTGATTTAATAAAAATGTGTTCGAATCGCGAAAGTCTAAAAATTACAACGTTCAGTAGTTTTTGCGCGAAAGAGTAACAAACATCCATCCGTCCATCAAAAGGTTCACAATTATAATAAATTATAATACTTAAAAGTAGTAGCTGCACCCCGCGGTTTTACCCGCGTGGTGATAAAATCGGTGATGATGGTTACGATGAAAATAAGCCTATCTAGGGTATAAGCTATCTCCCTACCGAAGTTCATTCAAGCCGTTTAGGCGTGATTGAGTTACAAACATCCATCCATTCATCCAAACTTACACATTTGTAATATCAGTGGATAGTGGATGGATGGAAGTGTGATTTGTTCACCCACAAACATGTGTACCAATATAGAGCAGACGTCATGCGTACAATGAGGTTGGTATTTGTATAAATCAAACGATCAACTGATGGTGTAATTGAACTCGCTGCCCCACGTCGGACAGGGAGCGCATCTACTCTATTGATGAGTTATTTTTAGTCATATGCTATACAGGACATCTGTGACCGTCATATGATGTAACTATAAGATATATTATAGGTTTGGCAAGAAGAGAAAATAACTCCATCACACTCCTGGCAAATCAAAATTAGTGTAGGTACTCAATACAAATATAAGTATCAAAATTGGGTGATATCAATTATAGCCTGTAAACTGAGCGTATTACGTTATTTGGCGATAAATTACGGCGCAGTATACCTAATAAAAAAGACAACTTGCGTCGGGAAGTAGAACTAGAACTAAATTAAATCCTCTTCTGAAATAGTCTTGAGCTCGCTTGAGTTTATATAATGTATGTTTATATGATGAAATAATAAATATCATTGTTTTAAGACCTACTTCAGTTCAAATATTTGAAGGAAAAAATTCGGCTGCTAGTGGGACTTGAACCCACGACTACAGAATACCGTCCTGTCGCTTTGTCCAACTAAGCTATAGCAGCCCATACCTACTCTGAATACCTACCCACTAGGGCCATATTTGAACTGAAGTTCTGCCTAGCATAGCGTTAATGCGATACACAATAAAATCTCTTAAGACCTACTTCCTCGGGAACTTACCACTGGATGTATCCGTAATCATTACCTATAACCTGGAGCTTATTGGCGTCAATTCGACACCCACGTCAAATTTTTGCAGCTTCATCCAGCATAAGCTTAAATGACATCCAAAGAGTTGAGTATTCTTGCTGAGGTAAGATAGCAGTTCTGTGGTTTCCGATAGTACCTACAATCCTGGAGTCTTCAAATCACAAGTAGATTCTAGACTTGCGTGTTACTCAGATCTTAGTTCACGTCATGACTTAACATTAGGTGAGAAAGCGGTCTAATTTAAGATTTTTTTTATTACAAAAATTTAAAAAACCACATTAAATCCTTCATCATCATCATTTTTTCAGCCATAGAACGTTCGCTGATGAAAATATATATCCCCCATCGATTTCCAAAAAGACCGGTTTGAAGTGGCTTGCATCCTATGGCTGACGTCCTATGGCTGAGATGAATATGATATATGATGATTATGATGTTATCGATTCTACCGATAACTATACAATGAATAGATCAATCCTCACAAATATACGGACAGACCACACATCACGTGTGCAGCACTCTGTATATTATTTAGCGAGAGTTAAATATAAACGATGTTTCACTCGAGAACTGATCAATAGGACTACAGTACTGTTTATAAAAGTTTCTGTTGTGTTAATTTTATACCGTCGATAAAAGATCGTCTAAATGTTAGAAAAGGCATGGTTAGTACGTGCATTATAACATATTTCTTCATTAGATAACATATAATAATATTATACTATACATATATTTTAAGAAGAGGTTATTATCTAATGAAGAGCGTTGTGTGACAAAGTAGATGCAGCAGCGACATGAACCAAGCAGGTCGCGTCACTAAACAATATCACACTCATATAAATGTGCTACATATTTATGGTATCATTCATCGCAGCCATAGGATGTCTACTGCTGGACATATGCCTCTGCATATAGGGGGGATTTACCAATACTCGCCACGCTTGGCAGGCGGGTTGGCGAGCGCAGTATGGTTTCCTATCATCAGAAGGCGCTGCTGCCCACCTCCTGGTACGTGTGCTCTTAGCAGACTCTTACTGCACCCACGGGAAGAGATGGGTGAGTACTATTCTAGGCCGGTACTACCACTAGGACCAACTAAATAAACTTGAGCGGCTTCAGAATTTCTGTATCAGATTCATATTTGGCTTGCGCAAATATGATCATGTCTCCCAATTTCGTAATAAGCTCAAGTGGCTTCCTATACGCCTTCGTCGGAATACTCATATACTTTCTCTTTTGTACAATGTTCTTTTTACTCCCTCTTCTCCGCGCTATCTGAAGGAACGTTTCGAGTTCCTGCACAGTTGTAACAGTCTCTCATTAAGGTCATCAGAAAATCTAACCCTATTGATCCCTGCGCATCGCAGTACTTTTTATGGTAAATCTTTCTCTGTGCAAGCAGTTCGTTTATGGAATGATTTACCGGATTCTATCAGACACGCACAGTCATTGCCTATCTTTAAAGATCAGTTAAAGAAGTATTATCTTTCTCAGGCCACGTCTTGCTAAATTAAAGATTATTGTTAATTATAAAATATATTCACAAAAATCATTATGTAAAATAATATCGTATTTTGTTTGTTATATAGTTATATATCAAGTATATATATATATATATATATATATACACACACATAACATATATATTATATAATTATATGTATCATATTAAAGGTATGCATTGTGTATATACTGTTTATATATTCTATTGACCGTATAATATGCATTTATCTTGGTTAATACTATATTTTTTTTTTTATATTATTATTATTATTTTTTAAAGATTTATTTATCCTGTTTAAACTTAGTACACCACCGCTTCTCAAAAATATAATTCCTCTCCTTACAATGGTTGTCTGGGAGAGATCGCTTCTTAGCGATAAGACCGCCAATTGTGCAACGTATTTTGTATTTGTTAATGTGTTATTTTATAAATGTTATTTTAAGTTGATGTACTTGTACAATAAAGTGTTATCTATCTATCTATCTATCTACCACCACATATTTATGGTATATCATAAAATATTACAAGAAGCGATGATAACTCAGCGGTGGGAGCGTCGGCTGTCAAAACGTCTACGATGTATGTTATGGATGTCCCATTGTCCGTCTGGTCGTTATTAGATGGAATGGGGCAGGATGATTTGGTTTTCGATGTTTAAAAGAAGAGAAGCCTGATTTTCTTTCATTAATCTTCAAGTTAATCATTACGGCCCCAAAATATGGGTATATATTTTTTTATCTTAATTTATCGATCGCAATACATGTGATTCCTTTCAATTTAATAGCTTCCAAACCATTATATGTATACATCGACTACAACAATACTTATAAAAACATGAACAAAGCAATAAATAAATATTTTTTAACTTTGTTATGTAAATATTATATGGAGTGTTACAACCAAAAAGCACGAATTAATAATACAATAAAATAAATAAAATCCATTAAGTTGTGAGGCTTTGAGCTTGTTATTTTATTACCATTTTTATTAAAGAAACGTCTGTAAAGTATAACATCAAATCTTTCCGGATGTTAATCAATGTTGTTTCCATCCGTACTCACATCCGCCCTCACGCCTCACACCGAAGCCCGCCCCGCACCTCGCACCCCGTACCAGTGCCCGCGCCCCCACCACCTCCCACGGTCATACGAGTTTTCAAACGACACAAAATACACATCTAAAAATCAATTGTACTCGTATTTAACGGAAATTGTGCCGCGGAAATATATTTCACCTTTGACGTACAATTTGTTTTATTCAACTCAATTTCATTTAAATTCCATTCAAGTTATTTTTTGTTTGTGGTTGACAAGGGTATGAAGTTTACGAAAATAATATGACATTATTAACGTAGAATACGTCTCGATTTTCAAATAAAATGGCAAATGCCATGAATACACAATTGTGTATTCATAAGAGGTTATAATCACAAAGTTACACATAAGTTTTGATTTGATAATATACTTTATCTACTCTCATACTGAAATAAAAAGATAAAAAAATCAAAAACAGAACTTGATTGTCAGTCTTTATAGACAATATATCAAAATAAATTTAAAAAGTAAACATTTCGATACAGCTCGTTTATGACAACTGTATCGAAATGTTAACTTTTTTTCTATTAAGATACATCTTCAGCCGGACCAAGGAGGTTGCTATGCAGTTTTTCTACATAATATAGTCTGTGGAGGCAGCGCAACACGCATGCGCGACCAGCATATGGATTTTGGCGCTAAACATTAAATTCTACGTAAATTTCATCATCTTTTTTATATAAAGTAATGTACGAATCTGCACATAATTTGGTCTTAAAACACTCGTGTAATGCTATAAAAAAAACCACAAAAGTAACTATCATCACAAAATTGTGCTCATGGTACCGACTTCGACAAGTTATTTCACACTTTTGAGTGTTGAAGTCTATTCCATTTTTTGGTAAAACAATTTTTTTCCCTTTTCAGTAACCTTTGCTACTCACGGGATCAATTGTCATTATGTATGTATTCCGATGTCTTCAACCGCAACTATAACATCGTCGAGGTATGCGTAGCACTTTTCAGTTATTGAAGTGTAACTTAAAAACCGCTTGTCCGATTTTATTGAAAGTTAAATGGATTCACCGCGGAAGTATACTCTATCAAACACAAAAAATAATCATCAAAATCGGTTCAAAAACGACGAAATTGTCCATATTATTTTAAATTGATAAGTTTTTATGTTGGTGTTGCAATAAAGTGCATATCCATGTATCTATATATCTATCTATCGAACGACGCACGCGATAGTGCTGCATTGTTATTGGCTGGTGTTCCTTACATCTGTACACTGGCAAATAAAATTACGACGTAGCTCTTATACACACATATAAGAGCTACGTCGCTTATTCTGCTTACATGTAAAATATCAACAAAACTACTTTTTTTTTTTTTTTTTTATTCACAATAGGCAGGCGTTTGACCACTATCTCACCTGATGTTAAGTGATGATGCGGTCTACGATGATTCACGCCTGCCTAGAAGATACCATAAGATACTTTAACTTAAGAGGCCCTATCTAGTAATGTACTAGTAGTTCTATCCCGTGTATACTGTATAGGTTTACTTACAACATTGTTTGAAGAACTCGACTGGTAGCATAAAACAACTAAATGCATAATAAACTTTATGACCTGATGGTCATGTTTGCATATTATGAGAAGCTTATTACGGCGAGTTTTTTTTAAAGCATAACATGAGTATTTTAAGACTAAATTATGTGCAGTTTTATATACGACTTTATTTAATCTCATAAAATAGATATTTAAGTTTAGGTAAAATAACAGCTAATTTATGCATTTATTTGTAAACGTTTAGCGCCAAAATCCATTTGCTGATTGCGCATGCGTGTTGCGCCGCGTCCACAGATTATATGTAGAAAAAATTCATTGCAACCTTCTTGGTCCAGCTGAAGTTGTATCTTAGTGGTCGCCGTGGCGCAACGGTCAGTGTCAGTGACATGACCCCTGTGTCTCCGTGACCCTGGGTTCGAATCCCGGCAGGCGCTAGCATTTGTGCGATTAGTCTATACTGATAAGCATCTATATGCTATCACGTGTTTTGGTTGTTTGTGTGTTGTGATTGTGTGTGTCCATGCGTCCCGCGACACAGCGAATCTTAGTGCGGGGCTCTGAGTGTAATAAAAAAAATGGTAAAAAGTTACATTATGATACAGTTATCCATAGAAGAGCTGTATCATAATGTAACTTTAAATTTATGTCGATATTATTGTCTACAAAGACTGTCATTCAAGTTCGGTTTCGATTTTTTAATGTTTAAATTTCAGTATGAGTAGATAAAATACATTTTTATATTATGTTAAGTCACAATGATCCGAGTGCAGTCCGATTGAAACTCCCCGCGGCAAGTGCACGATCAACATTATCTGTGATTTTTGCATCGCAGCGTGTTTTATAATCGAATTGTTTGAGAGTCGACGGAGCGCATCACTGAGACCGAGAACTGAGTCAGCACTCTTGGAGACGGCACCAAGATTAATCCTGCTCGACGAAACCCTAATTTTAATTCTGTGCTGCTAAAATCTATTTTGACTTTTTCATTCGGTCGATTTTCGCATGACAACTTACAATTAGAACCCTCTAATATTAGACTTGTACATGTTAAACTATAATAAGGTTTTGATATTAAAACTGACGTGGTTTTGACACATTTTGAATGTATAAAATAAGGGAATTATGTAATAAGTCAAAGTGTTCCGACTGTAGTTTCAACCACATTCGGTGGTCTTTTTCAAGGAGAATACGCATTACATCTGACTTATTACGTGAGTAATTCCCGTGTTTTATACAACTATTATAACTATAGAATCGGTATTATGGCGTATACTTAAAACTCATTCATTCATCGCCGCCATAGTACGTCCACTGGTGGAGATATGCCTCTCCATATAGGGGGGATTTACCAATACTCGCCACGCTTGGCAGGCGGGTTGGCGAGCGCAGTATGGATTCCTATCCTCAGAAGGCGCTGCTGCCCAGCGCCCTCCTGGTACGTGATCCCTTAGCAGACTCTTATGGTACCCACGGGAAGAGGTGGGGGAGTACTATTCTAGGCCGGTACCACCACGGCGCCATACTTAAAATATTAATTTTAAAATGTGCGTCTATAATTTACTTCCTTAAATATTAGGTGCATTTTATAAACGTCACAGTAATTTCAAAGGGGATCCCGAAAGAGTGATTAAACTATAGAAAGAATAATGAAGCAGTACTAACTCTTCTTAGTGCTTTAACTGAAACATAGATTAGTCGCCATGGTGAGTTACTAATTGTACACCTAAGTTAAAAGTGAATTAAGCCAACTGTGACTGAAGCGGAATCCATCTCCATACAATATTATGTTTTTGTATGGAGATGGATTCCGCTTCAGTTCGTATATATTTTTATGACAAACTTGAAACTGGCCCGAAAATTGCTGATGTATAAATTTTCCACTAAAAATAGCACTTTGTCCCAATAGCAGTTCTTCTGTTTCTCTTATAGATTAGGATTCCCTTTTCTAAACCTTCGCTTGAAACTATTAAATATATTAAATAAATAAATACTCAATGTATATCTCGTGTCGTTTGCGCAAAATATAATACCTATTGAATAATTAATTCGGCCATTTCTTATCATCATCATCATCTTAGCCAATGACGTCCACTGCTGGACATATGCCTTCCCAATTGATTTCCACAAGGACCAGTTAGAAGTGGCCCGCATCCAGCCGCTGCCTGCGATCTTAGTCAGGTCGTCTGTCTGCGATTTCTAATAGCGCATTCAAATTACATATTAAAGTAGTGCACAGTTGGGTCATCAGGGCAGCGATGGCGAAGTGGCAGCAAGAGAGCGACGTTGGTTGTAATGATGAGTTTTCTTAGCCTATAATAGGGATTCATCGTTCGGATGATGTTAAGCACCACACATGTCTACACATGTTTTTTAAATCGATCTATTGAAATTAGCTAATATTCCGTGTGTTTCGCTTATCTATTATGACACCCGTTCGAGATGTTCATGAAATCTCTATTTTATTGTAGGACTAACTAACTGACTAACAATTGACATGCTCACACAGCCGAAATAAAACCGTACTTATGCCAGCGCTTTCAGAATTCATCTTATGAAGCGAAAAAGTTGGCCACGCGAGTGAAGCCGTGAGCGGTTTAGCTAGTATGTCTACAACGCTTGATCTAAAAGCACCATGCGCTAATTACTGGCTTCTGGCCTAAAATACTTGGACATCGCATTCGTCCAAGTTTCGGTGAGTTTCTCATAAAATATATTTTCGTCTAGAATTTATAGCTTACACACAGGTAATTTGTGCGCCTGGTTTGGAGTAAAATAGCGCTTAACATATTGCAAGGTAAGTTTTATTTATGTAATAGGTAGCAAACAAGCAATTTCTCATTATTAGTTGCAAAACTAAATGGAGGAATATCAATTTAATCCGGTATTTGAATTTACTTATATATATTTTTTTATAATAACACTAAATCAAAGAAATGGGTTGATCATTAGCGAACGCTTGAGATGTCAAGGACTGCGACTTTCAGTCACAGGAATGAGCCGACGCGTCGAAGCGTGATGTCTTTTGATGATCTTCAGACCGGGTTGGGTTGAGAGGACACCTGGATCGACCCCAAAGGTCATCTAGACGACCTTTCCACGGCTTTACCTTATATTGTATATTTTAATAATTCCCTGAATCGCGCGCCCACATCGCCTCTCGTCTTATCTGTTTAGCGATATTTGAATGACTTTTGACGAATACGAGCTGCATATATCTAGGTAAATTATAAAGGCTTGAGCACGATATCACTAACTAACGAACACTAGTAACCACCGTCGTGGCTCAGTGATCAGCGACACTGACTTTGGAACCGCGACCCCGGGTTCGAATCCAGGCCGGGGAAAACATTTCTGCGATGAGCAAAGATGTTTGTTCTCAGGTCTTGGATGTTTGCGTATTTTGATTACGTTTGTCTATCCCGCGACCCAGGGTACTTAGTGCGGGGGTATGAGAGTGTCAAAAAAAAAACGAGCACTTGTTTAAGTTAGCCTACTTACCATATTCTCGCCCAGTGCAGAAATATTCATGGAACACAATATAAATTTGTGCGTTTTCCGTTCGTTGAAAGGTTGATAGTAAGTTGAAATACAACTGCTCTAAAGATCAGGGTAGTAGGCCTCTCGTTATCACAACGTTCGTCCTTTAGAAGCTATTCGTCTGCTTAGCTGTCGTCTATTCTTGGGAGGTTGGAATTGTCAACGCTACCAGGTACATGAAAACAAGATATTATTATACACACCTATCCGCGTGGTGATGAATAACGGTGATGATGGTGAACGATTAAAATAAGCCTATGTGTTAATCCAGGGTATACTCTATCTCCATACCACATTTCACCGAAATCGGTAAAGCCGTTTGCGCGGAATATCCTCGCTGGAGAAAGACATAGGCTTCTGATCTTACTATATACTATATGGTACCATACTATGGTCGATACCATCGACTTATCCCGACTAGGTATAGATCCCGTTGGATAATTGAGGTGGCGGTAGCAACTAGTGATTTAATTTAAAGGAGTGAGTAGTGAACACACTACTCAGATCTCTGATTAACGTGGCACTTGAGTCCCTGCGACACTTTTCATAGAGCAATCGACATGTTCAGCGTCATTATGAACATGTACAAAACGTACTATGTATGTGTGTATGCTTTCTTAAAGAGGTAACGAGCACAAATTGCACGCTTGTAGCGACAAGAAGAGTCTACACTTAACTTATTAAGTTGTAATAGCTTTACCGCACGTAGGTTTGCCATCCGTTCAGGTTTCCCCGGATTCGTCCTTGTTTAAAACCAAAAATAAAACCCCGCCTGGACGCTCGTCCGGGGGTTTTATTTTTAGTTGCCCGGTAGGTAGCTTAACCGAACTCTGCTGAATTATTTTGTTTTAAAGCTCCAAAATCCGGGGTTTTCACTTTTCTTGTCCTGGTAGGAAGATTTTAGAGATGGTATCCCTAACTGCACGCCGAGGAGCGGAGGTAGTTGTCGCGGTATAAGTGAGGTATTACAGCGCCTTTGTGAACCTCCATACATGCACTACTACCGGCCGTAACTAGCTGAAATTAGGTAGGTTAAGATCCTTGCTTCGCGACGGTAAAAGCTTCTAGAGAGCTGAGATATTACCTACTTCATAGAGGTTTATAGTGTAAGCTAGAAAGTTGAAACGAATGAATGCTATGGCAAAATGTATCGTTATACAAAAAGACTTAGTTTAGCTTTAATCCAGAGCGATACATCTTCATCTTGTCCTTAATCCACGCTAGGTGGTGTCGACATAACATGTTTTTCACCAGTAATATCACTAGTTATCTCAGTAATAACAGTTATCTCAGTGCTCAGTGTAATATATGCTCATATATTTTGCCAAATTATAAAGCAGTTAACCGAGCTTACATATTTTATTGTTGTAGCTGCTCGATTTTAGTTATTTAACCGCCCAAAATACTGAGTTTAACACAATTTTCATAAAAGGAATGCATTTTGCCTCTGATTAATCAGCGATTGTTTACTCAGAGTTTGTGTCAACTACGTGAGTTTGTGTAATACTCACGGAAGAGAGAGGCCTCTCTTCCGTGAATATTACATCATTAGTCATTACTGATCTCTTTTACATTTTCCGAACTGTATTTTATTTCGGAATTCACACTGTTTAATCAAACCAACTATCTTCCAGCTCTAATAAATCTACAGATTTCCCCAAAAATTTTTTCCCAAACAAACTTATTATATTTTTCATTCAGTAATTATTGATAATTTAAAAAAAAAAATCCATGATAATGTTACAATCGTCTCCTCTTTGAATAATTGAAACTTTCCGATTTGAGTCACAATAACAAATGCTTTTAGTCTTCAACGGCTTCTTTGAACAGTAACTAGTTCAATCCTTTGAACATCACGACCGTACATCTCTTTTGCATGTAAATATTCTCGCAACTTATATCCTGTTTCGTCTCCGAATAGATGGTTTTAGTTTCAGAAAAAACTTCAAAGATATTCTCAGAAAAAACTGCGATCCTCTCAGTACGTCCATAACACGTCATACATAATTTATACACACGGGTTACATAAATTGGGCCGCTTCTGTAATAATTTTCAGATGCAGCCGAGCCATGTTTCGTGGTAATTCTCCGACCGCTCATTAATTTGTCCATTTGAAACATTTGAAATGGTACTCGAGGGCATGTCCGGTTAAGTGGTTCCGAAATCGATTGCCCAAAACCAACATGGCGTGACACATAGCCGTATCGAGTCGCGACACGACAAACAAAAATCAAAACTACGTTTTATACCGCTACCAATTTAGTAAAGAGAAAATGAAATATAATGCTCCATCGTTTACGGCAATGTCGACGGCTATGTGACAATAAGGCAGGAGTGGCGTCAGAGCCTAATTATATGAGTACGCAAACACGATAATGAATTCTACTCAGTTGTAATAAAGGCGGGACACGTTTTGGTGAAGTTCGTGACGTGCAAGATTTGAATAGCTCTAATTAGAGGCAGGTCGTAAACAAGGTGGAGCTTCATGTTTCCCCCAAATATTACGGTTTGGCGTTAGTCTTCCGGATCGCAGTAATGAAAGGAATGAGAATTAATAACTTAAGTGGAAATCTAATACCTTTATAATTTGTATTTAGAATACAAGATTTACAAGTAAATTATCGAATCCGTTAACAAAATAAAATAATAATTTAATTGTAGTGGCTTAATCTATGACGTGTTATGTTATGATTCGTAAAAATGTGAATTTACTTTAACAAACCTGAAATGCAAATAGGTATTTGTTTGGAGATTAAAAATATTGTAATATAGAGATGGTATGGGCATGTCATGAGGAGGGATGAAAAACATATAACAAAAAGAGTATACTTAACATGAATGTGGATGGATATAAAGGTAGAGGAAGGCCGAAGAAGGTATGGATGGACAGTGTGAAGAATCATATGTTTATGAAAGGTGTGAGCACTGAGACGACCAATGATAGAAGAGAATGGAAGAAGAAAACATGTTGTGCCGACCCCACTTAGTGTGGAATAAGGACAAAAGAAGAAGAAGATAGAGATACATTCTTCTACAGATGAAGACATTTTTCAATGCTGTAGCTCTGTAACCTTTTTCTTTTTTGATAAATATGTAATCTCTCTCTAATAATTTCAGGATAAAAAAATTAAATCTATAAGCTACCGCTAGTAAGCGTTGATAGACTTTCACAGCAGTAAAATTGACTCTTCTATACAACTGTTCTGAAACATCTTCGTATCGTCACACAGCGCTCGTCCAAGTACCGGTATCATCTGCAGCGCATGCTCACCTCAGATTAAGGCACTTATAAGACCTGATAACCTTGAAAGAGCAAAACCGCGCATGTACCCTCTAATTATTAGTAGGTAGGTAGAGATGATTCAAAATTTGTGTATTGAAACGACATCATTGTTTTTACATACGCATAGCATTATTTTAAATGCTCAACATTTAAAATAATGCTATGCGTATGTAAATAAATATAGATAAAACATTTTTAAATAACATATATTTTTTCTATTGTCATACAAGTTGTTAATGAGTAGAGTCCTTTTAAAAATACCCAATTATTCTTCACTTTAATATTCGATATATTAACTACAGGTGGGCAAAAAGCGGACGAGGTCAATAGTAATTTTCAGTAATCCTCAGCAGCGGCACAATTTCCGTCGACGACTTATTGACTCACACGCAAACTCCTCTCAGCCCGCCTACGGCGCGGTAGTGGAACACGTCTAATCAAACACTACTTATTTCGACACGCAGTGTTTACCTGCTGTGTTTTTATGTGTGTGTTCTGATTAGGTTAGTAAACATAAAAGAATTTGCATGTTTTGTGTTAAATTGATAGATGATCAGAAAATTATTGAGAGCTTTACAGTTGAAGCAAAAACTGATTGACCAGATCACCATTTATTATTATATTATAGAACTTCGTCTCTATTATTATACTTTCAAACGCTTTTGCAAGTAAAAGATCTTTTGTGAGTTCGTTCTCGTCTGACGAGGAAATAGGCCACGAAAGTTCATAACATTCATCTCCCTAACCTTCACCTTGGTCAACCTTGTTTACAAATAACATTTATATCCAAAAATAATTGTAATTATAAAATAAAGGATTTATTATTTTGCGATTTGATATTTCTCACTAGACATTCATATTTGAATGTGATACTTTGTACGTTCTTCAAATTTTTCAGTACACATTAACAGACATACTTTATGTAATTTTATTAGCATTACTTTGATGCGCATGAGTCTCGGGTTAGCTTGAGGAAGTCATACATAATAATTATGTGTATACATAATATATAGTAAATTATTTTAATTTTTCTTTTATGTATAATAATATGATATTATGATTTCAATCAAATATGTATTTATTTTTGACTGTGATTATTATTATGTTATAAACTAACCATATGTGTAAGTGGTTTTTGCCGTACTATTGTAATAAATAAATAGTTCACTTGAAGCAGCAAGTTTCAACTAAATGTGCATAACTTGGCTGCTTGTAGTGCATTTCTTCTGTAATTACATTCATAAGAAAACAAGAACAGCCTTCACATAATCTTATTTTTAAACCCCATTAAAGGGTGTCAAAGCAGTGTGTCAGTGCCTTCAAAATAAATCTCAAACGAATAAATATATTAGTTCATTAACAGTATTCTTAGTGCTGCCTAAATTGCTCAGTCACAATTAGTTCTTCGAAGTGTTATATTCTGACTTATAGTTGTCATTCTTATAAATTCTCTTTGATGATATTATTCTCGTAATTCATATGTCTCGGTTTTTTGAAGCTTAATGATTTCACTGTGTATTTGCGTAGGTACTCCAGACTGTGACGCTTTGGTATAAAAGTAATAGAAAATGGATAACACATGTGTATTATATTTTAAAATATTATTTCAATAGAGTAAGATAACATAGTTTATAATTATATTAAGTGATAACAGGTTTCAAAACACATAAATTGCAATTTATATATTATTAAGTTTTATTTCAATTTAGTTTTTCAATTCAATTACAATGTATACAAGGAAATTAGAAGAACAAGAAAACACTACCGGCAAAAGAGTTGTACATACTGTGCTAAGCAAAAAAAAGAAATTGACAAAGTGAGGTTATTACTTTTTAATAAATCGCAAATATTTAATGCATATAGCACAGTAGTTGTGTCACAACTAAAAACACAACATCAAAGAAGAAAATAAATACGAGTACTCGTGCAAATAAATCGTTCAAAAATATGTTTCAATATAGTATTAATACATTATTTAAACTAATATTATAATAAGGAAAGATTTTATTGTTTGTTTGTTTGCATTGAATAGGCTCCAAAACTACTGAACCGATTAAAAAATTCTTACACTGTTCTTTACTATCCCCAGGTAACATATTCTATTTTTTTTTTATATAGGGATCCAGTTTTTAATTTTGTTTTTTTTTTATAGTAGAAAAGTGAACCACAACCTATCACCTCAGTCTAAAAATTAAAAGCAACAAGAGCATAGAGATTTTGGAAAGAGAATGCTTCACAACACTGCTTTGCGGTTGGTAATAAGATTTAAAAAAAAATTAAAACACGCATATAAGGCAATATCTAGACAAGCCCACCTTAAATCCTTAAAGAACGAAACTTGGTCCAAGATCCATCTACAGTTTTTAAAGGCAAAGTTTTCGGATAAACTCTTGCGGTGAGTGTAGGATCAGAACTGTCTCTTGTTTATGACTACTAGAGGCTTAGTAAAACAGACTACAATTCTGAAATGTTTCCAGGTTATTATTGTGGCAGCATATGACCCACATATACCAATGTGTTACAAATGAATTAATTTAGGTACATACTTACTACATATAAAGTACAATTTTAAACTGTTTACAATTTTGGCCGGTGGAAACATTATAATGTCTGTTATTTCTTTCTAATGACGCTATTTCCAATGAAAAGTGGATGACTGATTCCGTATTAAAAAAAAAAATTTAAGATGTAAAAACGCCGCTCGATCACCGTGATCATCTTGATGCCTTGGGAGGCTCATGGCTCCTAACCTCAGCTGCACCCACAGATGCCAGGCTCCACTATTCATTAAAACCACTATGCAGTTCGTCCTGCCACCTCCCACGGAGGGATCGCGGGGTCAGCATAGACACAAGAGCGCAGTTGCACAACCTCGATGACCACAAAGTGATAATATAAGCGCCAGGCTTTCTGACTTCCCTGACGTTCGTGGCTCCTCTGCGATGAGTAGATAAACCGGCCCCATCGCCTGTGACCGCTTCTCGGGCAAAACATATCGGGAGTGATCCCACCCATACCTTACAGAAGTCAATCTACGCACACATTGACACCGCTCACGTACATGATATCTCGGATCGGTTGGGACCAGTGCCAGCGCGAGTGCCATCCGCTTGAGACACGCGTCTGTGAACATTTTTGTGCAAAAAGGAGCAACAAAACAGTTATTATAATGTTTAAGTGAACGGTTGTTTAAATTCAACATTAAACATGAATTGTCGTTTTTTATATAGTAGTTGTTTCAGAGAGATAAATAAGTATTAGCTTGTTTTTCGATGGTGCGTTTTGGCATAATTCAGAACATTTAGGTAGGTACCTACCTACCTAGCTAGCTAAGCGCCCCGGTCCCCGGAGAATATGTTGTAAGGTGGCTACTTTTTATATGAGTTTAATAAATAAATAAAAAACTAGATACAAGTGCCACTAGTACGATAGTATTTTGTGCATGAACTAAAGTTGACAACCCTAGGTCGAACGCCGAGCGTAAGTATAAAAAGTGAAGTAGGTACATAATGTACATGTGATTGACTTCTATACTTATCTGATATGTGCTTATGTGTTACAGTATTACGTGTTATTGTACCGCAACACTACCCACTACTACTAGTAACAGTTAGGAAACGCGTATATTTCCACTATTTCATTTCAATTACCACTCGTCCATTTTCACGTAGTTGAATGCACAGGCTGCCCATATAAATAGGTCGAGCTTGATAAAACACACTCTCCGTTTGAAATAGTTGGAATTATTGTAAAACCCACCGGAGCTGCGCGTGGGCTCGGCGACTCAACGAGCCGTCATCACCCTCAACGACCAATTTAATTTAAAGCAAGTTAATTCAATCAAATATTGACGCTCGCTGTGTATGTTTCAATACCTTGTATTACATTCTTAGTAATTTTGTTAGCGCGGACTCTATCCGGTGTACAATAAGGTAAATTTGTTATGTTTTACGTAATTGTTTTACAACAAAGTTGTTAAGTTACCTTTGATAGAATAATTCTGTAGGTATTCTACTATTATTTATTATTATTTCCAGCCTTAAATTTTGAAATGATTATAAAACTTCCTTCATTATTACATCTAAGACAAGTCCACTGCTCTACGAATGACTCGCTTTACCTTGTAATTGGACGTCCTACTCTGCGATTTGCGGTCCAGTGTATTTCTTCACATCAGCTTGCGAAAAGCTGAACTATGTCGTTGACTTTCATCCTTCTGCTGATCTATGGTTATTTTGGCGGTCATCGTGGTTCATCGATCAGTGACACCGACTTAGAACTGCGACCAAGGGTTTGATTCCCGGCTGGGGCAAATATTTCTAAGATGAGCATAGTATTTTATAGCCGGTATTTCAAAATTTTCGTACACGTACCCATTCTAAATATAAACTAACTATTGCTGCATGTAGCACAACTTTTACACCAATATAGAACAAAAATTATTCAGTACACCGGGAATCTCAGTTATGTTGAAGGAAAGTACCAAAAATTCCAGTTGTCTCAATCAGCAACGCTTCCTGTAACTCTAATGCAGAGGGAATGTAGTGTGAAAGTATTAGAGCGAGCAACTGTATATACGACATCAGGTGACAGAAACAAACTTATACTGGAGTCTTGTTATTTTTATTTATTATTATACTTATTGAGGTCATTCGTATGCCAGACAAGCACAGTTTCATCAGCTGCCTATTAAAAAAAATGGAACCGACTTCAACAATTAAAAGTGTGAAATAACTTGTTGAAGTCGGTACCATGATAGTGCAAAAGTAACTATTATCAAAATATTGTGCGCAAAGTAAAAAAATCATTTTCACCCTTTTCGGTGACCTTTGCTACTCACGGGATCAATTTTGTCATTGTGTATGTGCACCGATTTCTCCACCCGTAACTGTAATGCCTTCGAGGTATGCGTAGCACTTTTCAGTTATTGGAGTGTAACTCAAAAACCGCTTTTATGCAATTTAATTGGGATGACACGGAAAGCACCAGCTTTCAAATAAAGAAAGAACCATCAAAATCGATTCACCCAGTCGAAAGTTCTGGTAACAAACATAAAAAATAAAAACGTACGGGGCGAATTGAGAACCTCGCCCATTGTTTGAAGACGGATAAAAATGTAATCGAATGCTTTAATAAAAATAAACCGTATTTCGTTTGACCACGCCGTGTGTCGCGCGTCGCTGCGTCATGTCGATAATGTGATAATTGCACTTTCTCAACATTTGTGATTCGTAACATGAAGTTGGCAACTTGGATAATATCGTAGTTTGCACGAGTTGTATAGAGTTATCCGTCTTGATTGAGTTGCGATACAAGTTTCTCCATTTTCATAATTAAGAGAAGTCTTTTCGTAAGATTAATTTGTTGCTTAACGAGTTAGAAGACACTTAGAAGTTTGTCCATTAGGGTAGCTGTACCATTTATCCTCCACAGTTTGATGTATTATTTATCGAGTTTGCATTAAATACATCTCTGAACATACAGTGGAACTGACAATGCGTTATGATATAAACTGTGGTAGTATTGCTTCGAAGTACCTAATACAATTTGTTCCATTATCATAGTGTGATACTGATTCTGGAACTGGCAATCTTTTTTTTTTTTTTACATATTATAAGTTTGCGTTTGACAACTGTCTCACCTGATGTTAAGTTATGACGTTGTCTAGGATTTAGCACGCAAACTTAGAAGGTACCTATTCACTCGCGACTTGAAGACTCCAGGATTGTACATATCGGGAAACACAGACTAGGGCAACGAGTGTTTTTTTTTTTTAATTTTTTTTTTTAAATCTTTTTTTGATATAAAAATATGCAACGACATGTACACCTAAACTTCTAAACAAGCGTTGTCTACGATTTTCTGTTTGAGAGCAGTAGTACTCTATCGGCATGTTCGAGATGGACCAGTGGCGTTCAATCGAACAAGCGTTCGATTTGGGAATGTGGCATTTGTGGCAACAACGATCTTTCCCAACTCGAACGACGCATACAAGTCATTTACGCGAGAGTACTATTCATTCAGAGTAATATTCATGACTTTCGTTCGTAAATGTTAAAATGTTGTGTTGACGGTCACCGTGGCGCAGTGGTCAGTGTCAGTGACATGACTTCTGTGTCTCCGGGGGCCGGGCCGGCCGGGGCAAACATTTGTGCGATGAGTGTGGATGTTTGTCCCTGGTCTTGGATGTTTGTGTGCTGTGATTGTATGTGTCCATGCCTCCCGCGACACATGGAATCCTAGTGCGGGGGTTCTAAGTGTAATAAAAAAAACCCATAATATTACCTTGAATCATAAACGAGAATTATTAATTTTCGTAATGGAAAAAGAAAGAAAACATTACACCGGCGCATTATTTTAAGTTTGTTTATCTGCTCAAATCAGACTAGTGTGATTTGAGCCCATGACTACAGAATGCCGACCTTGTCGCTTTGCCATCTAAGCTATAGAACTCCACGAGCAGTCCGTGTTTAAACGAAAGAAGAAGAAAGTTCAATGTTGCATAAAAATAATATGTGTCATGGGTTTCATAAATATGGACTTTTTTGTAAACAATTAGATTTTTATTTTTTATTTATTTATTTACATTAACACAAGGTCTTCAGGTCCCAAACTAGGCAGAATTAACTAGAGAATTGTCTTATTTCGTACGATTTCCGTAATACACGAATTTGATTAACATCTATTCCAATATAAATCAGGACTTTGTGTTGACATATTTGTTAAGTGTAAACTCATGCCCATTCCACTATGGAATGAAGTCGATGAACTTCGACTTTGGACTATTTTCGTCCTGACGGCACGAGCGGCCGCCGCCGTACCGCACCGCACCGCACCATGCCGCTATTCGAACTTATGAATGACACGCACTCGTAAACAACACATTTTATATAACGGCCGGCGCGCTGCCATTGTAATCCCTTTCATGTCGCCGGTTCTGTCGCACGCGCGACACACGCTTGCTCGCACGCAGCATCTGGGATTTATAAAAGTAATAAACAAATTTTTCCATTTACTTCAGGCCGCTGTAAAAAAATATCAATAATATGAAAACTTTTTCATGAAATAAAGTAGTTGTAGTGTAGTAAAGTAGTACCTTGTTAATTCGATGGCTTTTCCTTTTATTTTATTAAATCAACTAATTGCGGTACCTACCGAACTGAGTATTACGCTTCTGAAAACCTGGCATTTTACAAAAATGTCGTGGTATCTGCTTAACGTCAGAAACCAGGCATGTTGAAATGATGATGGTTCAGCAGTGACAGCGTCGGTATTAAAAATAAAGAAAATAGATAGTATTTTTAAAATCCTTAACTAAATATTATTATGTCCAAAAGGCATTTGTTAGACTTTCCCAACTCAGCTTTGACTGTGACGAGTTTAGTAATTACCTTGATTATTTTGGAATATAAATAAAATATGCTGCAGCTATTCTCAGTTACGTACACTGAGAATAGCTGCAGCATATTTTATATTCCATTCCATATCCAAAAACTGATATATTATTGTTTGAGAGACATTAAGAAATAATATTAACTTTCGGAACGTCCCGTAACCTGAATGGAGCTTTACGTAAACTTTATTAATATTACCTGAACACTGCGACCGAAAGTTATTTATGTCGCTAGAGACGGGACTTATGGTTCTTTTACGGGTCGTTTACAGTAAAAGTATATGTTAAGTTTCGGCGCAACTAGCGGGCTAAGAAATAAACAGAAATGGCTGAACCATGCATGCTTGTTGTTTGCCCGGTTTTTAATTTTGAAAATAATGATTTGTTCGGTAGCTCGCGATTGCTGCCACATACGACATCAATTGAAAGCAGGAAAATACCCGATTCCTCTTTATGATATTATTCGGCTATTGTTTTGTACTTTTCCAAATGCCATTTTTCTTAAGCCATCCCATACCGCGACACAGTATTTATATATCATATTCATAATTAGATATAATATCTAATTTATAGGTATCTTTTCCTATAATACGAGTACATTCAATGTCATAAATAATATGCAGTGTGTTTCATATACATACATCACTTATATTGTCAATATATAAAAACAAATGAATAACAAACGTAAACATGATTATGATTTCAATTTTGAAGAATGACATTTTTTAATTCAGAATAGCTGTGAAAGTTTAATCAATCGACCAGTAATTCAACCTCGACTTGAACATTGCAATACTAAAGGCGTCGATAACATTATTAAAAAGTCGGTATCGGTGTATTGTCTGCGTATTTAAGTTGGTATATTGTCGTAAAAACTGCCGCGAATAGATAGATACTCATAGTTAAATAGTAAACCAGCAAAAACTAAATCTTTAACACTGTTGTTTTTCTTCGATGAGTATTCGGGCAGTACATATCAGTAGAACACCATTCTCATGGAGCACGAGATCTAGTAGCTGGGGCTGGGCGCCGCCAATAGTGCAATATGGCTCCGAGCTACTAGTAAGGAGTCAGGAGTCAGAGGATGGGCATCTATATTACGAGTATACTGCCCTATAGCAATATTGACCTCTGAAACGATTGACTCCTTAATAATTCAATTATTTAAGGCGACGTGGTGTTGGATTAATAATAATAATAATAATAAATGTTTTATTTCGGGTAGTAAATTCCCATAGCAAGTAGTACACACAATTTAAGTCAAAACTAAACTAAAATATAAAACGAAGCAGGTATGTATATGGTACCTACTTCGGTCATCTAAGTCGGTCTAAGTCATGTCTAACTTTAAAATTATGTCATTTTTTATTACCGTCTAGGTGAATAGAAATCCAGTGCCGAAATAAGGGACTACTAAAATTGCCCGCGATAGCCCTCAGTATGCTATTCTCGGAGCGTCTCAATCGATGCCAAAAAGATGCGATTCTTAACCTGATGATTACAAAAAAGTCAGGGACCCCCGCTTCTGCAAACATGCTCGACGCACTACAATATCTAGGTAGCTTCATGAGAGTTCGGTAGGCATCGTTATACTGGACTCTCATGGAGCTGAGATCGAAACCTTTTTTTTATTAACCCTCACTGATATTATAGTAAGAATATGAGTTTTACACACGATCGATCAAGCATCAAATATGAACATCTAATCTGATTTAATATTTGTATAGAAACAGAGTTAACTTTAATTTAATTAAATATAAAAGGATTGCTCCCATCTCCAAGTGAGCAGTATAAAATGTCCTCTCAAATTGTAGACCGCAGTGTCTGTTCTGAGTGCATTCAATACAATCTTTTGAAAAAGTTATCATCATCACCATCTCCTGTTATCATATCACCTCAACAATATGATGCCAACGGCTGGACTTATGGCGTTAAAAGTTATACTTAAACATATATCATCCCACTTTCAGGAGTATTAAATATATCACGAAAGTTCGGGTTCGCGACAAGTTTAAGATTAACAACGATGAATAAATCCCCTTTTTTGGGATTTGTATTCCTTTTACCATAAATTCCCGTAAGCCATAAGAAAGCTCACAGAAAGAAAACGCAAATTAGGTGTAAAACATGTTTTAGTTAGGCAAGCACATTGTGACGTGATACAGTATCTAGACCGTTCCGAGTCACCATACTTTTGTGTAATGTGTTAAAATGAGTATGTATTGCAATGAATACATTGTAAAACTTATTAAAAGGCAATGTCCTCAAATTTAGTACCGGTTCTTTTGAAATGGAATATTTTTTTGGGACGCGGCTATAATCAAGTTCGCAAGTCCATTCTTAAAGCCTCAATTGATTAATGAGTTTTCACTCAAGATAGCTTTAAACATGAATATACAATACTGGCAATAAATCGCCGTAAAAAAAACAATTAAACGTAAATAAGTGAGTTGAACTGTCGTTGCTGACTTGCCCCGCCAACACGGAGAACAGCGGCACAGCGTCACGGCGACACCGATGCGATGGCGGCTATAAGCCCAGTTAGGGCGGGTCACGTCCGAGAACCACCCTCTACGGGATCTGTTTCTTGTCATGACAGACGACCGCCCCAATGTCACGTATTGCGCATTAAGTGAGATATTATGATTGTTACTAAGCCGGTACTATAAACAGGAGTAACTGGGTAAAGCTTGCTGACTTCCGCTCCGGAATATTTAATTCTGGGCAAGCTCGGGTTTTTTGACATAAGCCAGTACAATGTTAAAATAGCTTTCATCTTAAGGGAATTATTTTGAGCAGTCACATAAATTATGGTTGCAATTATTTTTAACCGGCTTCTAAAAAGGAGGTTAACAATTTGACCGTATATATGTCTTTTTTATGTGTTTTCGCAGACAACTTCATCGGATTTTGATGATTCTTTTTTGTTTGATAGTGTATACTTTCGTGGAAGTCCCATTTAAAATTTAATCAAAATCGGACAAGCGGTTTTTGAGTTACACTCCAATAACTGAAAAGTGCTTTACTTACCTCGACGATATTATAGTTGCGGTTGAAGACATCGAAGAACATACACAATGACAATTCATCCCGTGAGTAGCAAAGGTCACTGTAAAGGGTGAAAAAAAATTTTTTACCCAAAAATGGAACCGACTTCAACACTCCAAAGTGAGAAATAACTTGTTGAAGTCGGTACCATGAGCACATTGCACTATAGTGATTATAGTTACTTTTGTAAACTGTCATGGTACCGACTTCAACAAGTTATTTCTCACTTTTATATGTTGAAGTCGGTTCAAATTGTTGGTAAAAAAAAAATTGTGTAATTGCACGTTCTCATCGGGGGTACGGTGACTAAGAACAAAGCTGTTGCGGCGGATAAATAGCCGAGAACTTCAAACGTTGCAACAATAGTCACTAGTTGTTTGAATCTCTTGAATGATAGAACGCGATTGATGGATACTAGATGCTTACAGATTATTCAAACTTATCGGAGAGTCCCTTCGAAGCAGCGCGTGACCACTTGATCTAAGATTAAGCATTGCTATTCGACGTGGCAACTGGCAATGCTACCAGCATTTCAGAAACTTTATTAACATTAGCAGATTTATTGAATTGCGTAAATATAAACGTGATTAGTTTAGAATTACATAGATATTCTGGGTATTTATATTTTCTTAATTCATTTATTTCAATTAATTAAAGTCGTTGTTCAAAAGTGTTTAAATAATTATAATACAGAGTAGGGATTACTAGATCTTCAATTTTACAGCAGACTATTATCTCATATGCTTGCTGTTATATTCTGGGTCAATGCTGTTGAGAAAGATACTTAATCAATTTAAGGACCGCATCATACATATTCATGTAAGCCCTACTTTGGAACCCTTAAGATTTTAACCCTACTCTCACTATTATCATATCTAAGAGGCGTCTCTATTGGTAAAAATTGTTGTCAGTCAGAAAACACCTCATATGTAATAGTATAACTAAATTATCTGCAAATAAATCTAGGGCGAAAACTCACAGTAAAAAAATGTTGTATATGGGAATTCAAATTTATAACAACGTTAGGTACGTCGATACACGAAACCGGTTCATAAAACTAATAGTTAATTAGAAGATTTTTAAAAGCTTAAAATGAACTATTAGTTTTATTTCATTCAGTTTATTTATGTAAATATCATAAGAAATAAACAAATATGTTTTCATCACGCGAGCTCGCGGATCGCCCAACAGTGAATCAAAATAAACACGATCGTACATAATAAGAGCATATTATTTTTATTCGAGTACACATATGTTTTCGTTGACTAAAACATCTCACGAGCCGATACATAGAACAGACAAACATACCGACAGCTGATTGATAATATGCACGTCGCATATCTATTACACTATAATGTAAAGTTTTATCCAACTTTTAAATAAATGATACAAGCGATACTCCTACTCGCATTAAAAATGGGAATTCTATTGTTCGCGTCATAACGATTCCGTTATTAGTCTACCTGCAGTGTTATAATATGTTGAATAGATCTAGCAATTGACGAAATCACTGACGATGTGGTCTACGATGTTATCATGTTATCATTTTTTTGTGATCAAATCATCACAGGTCAATGAAACATGACACGTACGAACATCCATTACATTATATGCACCATAATATTTTATACTGCGTTGGCTGAGAGAATGCGTTTAACATTTTTTCCGTAGCCCAAAGTAACGTTGATATATTAAGTGGTACACGATTTGTGAGATTTTAAAGCTGTGAATATGAACCGTATATACCGCCTAGGATTTTAAATGAAATTAACGTGTAATTTTCAACTGCAGTGAGTAACCTATATTTAGTACTGGTCAATGGACATTGTATATAAATATTTGAATAAAGGTTATAGTAATGAGTAATTAGCAGATGCCGAAAAAGCAAAATGATTTATTTTTATTGACTAGGCAAACACTACTCCTCAACATTTCTATGTGCTTCTACCTTATTTAAAATATATTTAGTGTATCAAAACCCTACTTTTATTGCGTCTGGTTATGATCAAATATATTATAAAGTATTTATTTTGTATTATTATTTATTTGTTTTTTTATGTTATGTTATTTGTTATTGAACATCATTGATGTGTTTAGTCTGCTTAGACGCCTCTACGTAGAGACGAGTACATACCTACCTACATAATTGACTTAATTTGACGATTGACGTAGCGCAGTGGTTAGTGCCATTAACATGACTTCTGTGTCTCCGGGACCCTGTGTTCAAATCCCGGCGGGGGCAAACATTTGTGCGATGAGTGTAGATGTTTGTCCTGGGTCATGTGTGCTGTGATTGTGTGTGTCCATGCCTCCCGCGACACAGGGTATCCTAGTGCGGGGGTATAAGTGTGAATTAAAAAAAAAATTATATTCCGTTGAATATTAAAAACAAATAACTTAAACATTATACACGGACTTCCGATAACGTTTAGACCTGTCATCCTTTATCATAAAACCGCGTGCTCCCCAACGCACACACTCATCTTCCTTTTAGAAGGCGAAGTTATTAATTTATTTAATTAGAAAACGGTCTAATAAACGACAGAAATGACATACTAAAAATTCTTTATTATGATATACCCCATGACTACTGTTGTTGTGACAATGCCAAATTAAAAAGAATAATAATTTGGGACAACATTCACACAAGATTCTTCAAGTCCCAAACTAGGCAGAGCCTTTACTATGGTAACCTGATGACTGATATATACTTATAAACATACTTATATATATACTTATATACATATACACACCCAGACACAGGTCAAACAGACATAAAAATCACATGTTATAAAAACACAATATTATACGAGAGTCGCTAAGATACTCAATTCCCAAAGAACGCAAGACAGGTTGTAAGCTCGGCAGTCAACTCTTATATTAGCTCCGTGTGTGTCAGCATAGAAGAAGTATGATAATATTCGGAGCAAAGTTTGCCAATAACCCAGAGAAGGGCGCTCGGGTGTAAGCGGGGCGAGGTGGCGCGCCAGAGGGGGGCAGGCCACGCTGGAAAAGTTCAAGCATATTTCCATTATAGGCCAATACCGAAAACTTACAACGAATGACTTTCGAAGCTCTGGTATTTAAAATCACAGTTGAAATGAAATATCACTGGGAATTCTTTGCTCATGTAATTTCCCGTTTCGCGTAATTTATTATTCAGAATGTTTAATCGTATTGTACTGCGCCAGCGCGAAGTCGGCGATTAAACTTTGCATAAAGAACATTTTTAAATAATGTGGTTCATATAATTAAATTTAACTTTCAGAACTATTTCTTGTCCTAGCCAAGAAATATGTTTTGTGTAGGGGCGTTGATTAACAGCTTGCCAATTCGGATACGCACATGTAGCGATTATCGACACTTTTCCTAGAAAACTTTGAGTTTTCCGTAACCTTTTGTAAATAGATTTCCACAATTTTATATTTCTCTTTTGATAGTGTTACGTGAGACTTAGCAGTTGCCGCTCGTCGCTCAGATATTTTCATTTTAGGTCCTGCCTGATAAAATCTTCGATTACATCGTCACTGAACATCAAATGAGATAGTGGTCATATACAGTATAAAAAAAATATTAGACAGGTGATCAAAATGCTGGCACATATTTGGCCCAACGGATCAGCATTGCAATTCAACGTGGCAATGCTACTACCATTCTGGGCACGCTGCCAACTGGTAGCGGGTTAGAGAATTTGAGTTATCTATACTATAGGCCGACAAAAGCTTGAGGATTGTGCAAATGTTTTTCTAGGAGCTGTAGTATAATAATTAGTTATTAAGAGTATCATCGGCTTTTATTTAAAAAAAAAAATTATTATATTTGTATGAATAAATATTAAAATATTTGCTGTCTCGATATAAACCGTAATTACTTAAAACCACCGGCAGTGATTTCGGTCACCACTTCACCCCCACTCGCGTAATCACCACAAAATTTCATTAAACTCTTCGCGATAAGCCACCAATTATTTTGTCTGCACAGTTTTAAGCATTTAAATGATGGTTTGTAAATTCCTTTAATTTATACACTAGTTGCACCCCGCGGTTCCACCCGCGTGGATTACGGTTTTCCCGCTACCTTAACTATCCCACAGGAACTATACTTTTTCCGGTATAAAAGTAGCCCATGTGTTAATCCAGAATTTAAACTATCTCCTCAACAAATTTTATAGAAATCGGTGTGGCCGTTTCAGCGTGAAGAAGTAACAAACATACGCATATACATACACACAAACTTTCGCATTTTTAATATTAGTAGGAAAGGAAAAGGATTATGTAAAAAAGCTGCTGTGTATAAAAACTTACATGCATTTAGAACAATAAAGAAAAACCTAAATCTAATGAAGGGAAAAGACCATTTTATATGAAAACTCTTCTCTTTTTGTAGGTGAAATTTTGATAAATATTATAATATTTTGACCATTGCATAAATACAAATAAAAAGACGTAATTATTAGATTTTTAAAATACCATCTCTTGCATTGACTATGAACAAATACAATGACGGAAACATGTTTCAAAGATGTTGTCTCACAATATAGTCAAGTCATCATATCATTCAATCAGTCAGTCCCGAAACTAGATTTACTATAAAAAACCTGTGTAAGCAAAATTTACCTTTAGACAGCGACAAGCCGAAAACATTCTCGGAAAACAAAACTTGTAGACCAGCACACGAATCACCCAACTACACCTAAATACAAAAATGAACATTGCAAATGGTCACATTATTCAATTATAAGCTTTATTAATGAACGCCGTAAGTTTGGCGTTATGACATCATTTTGCGGGTCGGAAAACCGTTATTATTTTGTGAGGTGGGCAAAATAACGCGATGTTTGTGAACGGCGGCAGAATTAATAATAGTACAAGATACGGCTTAAAAATATATTCCCTCATCGGTTATTCACAGAAGACACCGATTACAATAATATTAACTTTAATATGAAAGAGTGTTATTTGACTGATTTAAAAAAAAAAATGTTTATTTTATTGCCTATCAAGTAGTATTAGGTTGCCTGCTTAAAACTGTGTCGTGTTCAAGTTTGATTAGATTTCTAAAGTTCAGATTGAAGCGCGAGTAAGGAAAGTAACAGAGAAGCGTTGCCCGCGCTACTCCATGCGAGAGATACCCAGACAGATTTTTGTAATTATTGGGTTATTTAACAGTTCGGGGTTTATCTCGGCAACTGATGTACAATTTATACATCTTCATAATTATCTAACATTTAACCCATCTTATGAATAAATAACAGATGAGGGTATTTATTTCTTAAGCCGTATCTTAGACTACAATAAGTACTTTTGCTGATCGCCTGCCCGCTGTCGGCGACGCGACTTGTAGCCGCCCGCGGCCGGGGCGTGGCTATTAAGCCGTTTCATGCTGACTGTACAAAATTGTTACAGAGCAGGTTGGACAGAAGGATATTTTAGACACTAGCATTTATCCAACAAAATCTTAAAATATAATTTTGCTATTTATAAAAATGACGAGTATTTACCGAAAGATAATCCGTGTAAAAATTGTGCCAAATGAAAGAATTGGAAAAAGAATGATCTTTAATTTGTTTGACGCTTAGTGGATAGTAATTCCGCAGTGGTAGAGCTAGGAACCGTAGTGATTGTTACCGAATGGGACAACCTGACGGAATGTTATGTTTTCGGCTCGGATTGTTCGAAAGACGTCAAAAAAATAATTGTATGTGATATTTTGTTATTAAAACAGACGTGGTTTTGACACATTATGAATATATAAAACACGGGAATTACTCACGTAATAAGTCAGAGTAATCTGGCTATAGTTTCAACCACATTCGATGGTCTTTTTCAAGGAGAATACGGGGCGCTAGCGGACGCGGTCGCGATTCGCCTAATACCGCGGACGGCCGCGCGCTGCGCACGCGTTGCCATACACGAGTATGATGTTTCGGGGGGCGGGGTGCTACTGGCTGCGTTGGTGCATCCTGGTGTGAGTCTTCTTTGTCACTGCAGGTGTCCTTCGGGATGGTGACCTATAAGTTGCCTGCTGCTTGGTTTCTGGTGCATGTGTTTTTATTTTCTCGGATTAATGAACATGATTTGATCGCGGTTTTTATGTACTGCAAAATTTACCAGATACGATACTATTGAGTAATTCTACCGACTAATGCGCTCGGGCGATGAGATTATTACAGAACACCAGCAGCTTGCGAACTCAACATTACTAAAACTAGTGCTATATAGGCTCGGGATTACTGTGTAAGATGGAAACAAAAATGACAGGTTCCACCTAAAAATTAAAGTCACCACCATTGACTAACAGTTTTAAAATAATGTGATTTGAATATAGTCGGGCCATAAATACAATATATATATATTGTTCGAATTTTTAATTGAAATAAGGATTAAGGATGTATATTAACTGTACCTGTGATCGTTTTTAACAATATCACAAAATATCGTAACGACAGTCATGATATTTTATGTTTTTCTATTTTGATCTTGCAATCATAAAAAAGTGGCCGGTTATATGTATAACCCAAAAAGTCCACAACATGTAAATAACAAGACCAGTCGAAAGCCTGTCGAAGACCTATTTAGACAAGTAGACCATTTTGACGGTCACCGTGGCGCAGTGTCAGTGACATGACCTCTATGTATCCCAGGGTCACAGGTTCGAATCCCGGCAGGGGCAAACATTTGTGCGATGAGTATAGATGTTTGTCCTCTGTCTTGGTTGTTTGTGTGTTGTGATTGTGTGTGTCCATGCCTCCAGCGACACAGGGAATCCTAGTGCAGGGGCTGAGCGTAATAATAATAAAGGTCAAAATGGGGTTATTTGATGTCAGTTTTTGACTAAAAGTCCACGTATGAACTAAATAAAGGTGTATACAAATACAAATTCTCGGGAAAGGTTTTACGTAATTTGAGTTCGCACCTATACGTGCGGCTCACTGAATTCGACTTTATATTATTTGGTAGGAGTCATCTTTATGAGTTTATGAGGGTGGATGTCACTACCATGGAGCTGATACAAAGAGGAGCCGATGTTTTTAGAGTTGCATAGTTGCTTAGGCCATCTCCTCTTTGTATCAGCTCCGTGGTCATAACGTACTGGAGCGGTAGCTACAATACTAACTGCAGTAATTTTCAAAGTCTAAACAATTTAAAATGTTGTGCGATTGAGACTAACCTGCCAATGAAAGTAATGCAAGCATCTTTAAAATGGGGCTTAAAACACAGAAAGGGCTAACGCTTAATAGTTTTCTAATGAAATCTCTTTTTCACTTCATCATGAATGAAACTCGTATTAAATATATTCGTATGACAGCGAATATCAAATATGATTTGCGAGGTCGAGATAAATCATTTGTATGGAAATGTCAGCGTTCATGGCGCCTGGCCAATATATTTGAGCAACGGGTTTGGGAGCGAAACACATCTAATCCCGAGATGAAATGATGATAGCAGCTTGTATAGCTTCTGAAAGTAGCACTTCACAATAAACTTCGGTTCGCTGATTTCAACACACACAGCCACTTGCGTCGGGCGTAGGAGTTTTTGACACGTTCATCTCAGCGCTGAAAGAAAAGTGAAGATGAAGTTCTCTGGCTTGAAGTAAAGTGAAGACGAAGTTCTTTACTTTAAATTTAACAGAACTAAAGATAAGTTATTTCCGAATCAATGTTTACGACTCCATTATGGGCTAATACTTTTTTAAATAAATTACCGTTATGTAAACATAACTGGAATTACAATACCTACCTACTTCAATAGCACTTGTCTATTCAAATGGGTAAATGACAGCACGATGCATAAAAAGAACTACCCTCGAGTCCACCGTTCTGATTACCAAAAAACACAATTATAAAACATAACATAGTTAATATTCGTTATTAAAAAAATAATCTAGAGCTCAGCTCCTAGTCGTATTTATAAGCGATAGCAAACCGCTCCCAAAAATTACCTATTTATTACACAAAAACAATTAAGATAACGTGGCTTACAGACTCTGTCTAAAACACTACCACATCAGAAAATAATAATCAAATAAAATCATTAATCATTTATTTTAGACTGAGTTCAAAACAATTAAAATAATACCAACTAAATAAATGTGATAAAAAAATACCAATAAAGTGTAGAAAAAGACTCTTCCACGTTTTTGCTTGTACAATAAAAATTAAAAAAGAACTGTACAATTTAATTAGATAAAAGAAGCTCAAATCGTTGATAAAATTGTCCATATAAATTCGCATTAATAATTACAATTTCATGCAGCATCGTCAGAAACAGATAGTCGTAGCACGTTCTAATAGCACACTTGATTTCTTAATTTCTCAGTTTGCAGCTAATCTGTAAAATAAAATAAAATAGACACTGTAAAATGCATGATAAGGATATAATAAAGTTTATATTTAGGTATGCATTGCAAAAGCAGACTAGGTAAGATAAGCAGGTCTCGTAATTCGCTGAGAAACCAGGGAACATTTGTATATTGCCCAGACTACATAACACTACTATAAGCTATTTGTATAATTTACAACCATGTTTCGTCTTCTTTAACTCAGGTTGTCACAGTTAATCCCCGCTTCCCGCGTACCCTCACTCCTGGGATCACTTTGGGCATCAAACAAATGATCTGAATGAGGCTCAAATACTCAGACAAATTGCTCAAAGACGACATTCAGCAACTTGCTTATTTCGGACAAAACGAATATAAATTGTATAAAAGCTTTGAGATGAGACGTGTTCAATAGATGCTTTAGAATAAATGTTTCCCTTTTTGTACAAATAAGTTTTGAATAAGTGATTAAACCTCTCCGCTCCCGCAAACAATAAAATGGCTGAAACCTTTATCTATAACATTCCAGCGTAATTGGCAGCGTGTTGCCAAATTCATATTTGAATATTTTAAGTTTCGGTACTAATAAAGTAAATTAAAAATACGTAAGCCTGAAAGTAATTCTACGAACTGTATATCCACAAACATATTACATTTAGATAAATTTACACAATTCAAGTTAAAGTTAAATTTTCCATTTTGCTGTGAAAATATCACTTTGCACTTTTTAAAAGTTTAAAGAATAAAAATTAAGCAAGATCACGTTACACACTAACATATGATTTGATTAAATTGTTCTAAAAATAAAAGAATCGTTTATTAGCTATCGGTAAAAATGTTCAGTTATTTCAATCGCTTCTTTCATTTCCTGCAATCAAGGGTTCGCAATCTGGTATCTCGAAAATGGCTGTAACCATTTGATTTAAAATTATTATTTATCCTTAATGTAATTATGTTTTGTTACATAATTCGATATCGAAAATATTTTCTTAATACATTTTTTATTAATGTTGCTATTATTTAATAATTGTTTAGTGGCAATCCTACAATTGATTGCGAGAATAAATAATAAGAAAAAACTAATCCTGTTTGGGAGCGATTCTATGAAATATCGGATAAATGTGAGCACCGCTGGCGCCACGCCTGATTACGGATTATCGCTAATGGTGCGGAAACGACGCAAGAAGAAAAGAAGAATACGTGATTATTTCCCTTGGGTCTGAACACAAATATTCGTTAACAATAACACATTTTGTATTTATTGAAGCAGCATTTCTAGGATCATGCATTAAATATATTTATATAATTATTCGACTCATTATCACAGCATTCCTTCGTAATGACGAAGGCAAATATTATGGTCGTGGTCAAATATCATAATTATAACTTCAGCCAGACGACCTTCACTTTAACCATGCTACATTTCAAACTGAAACTAAATATTCACGACATCTACAACTAACAATTCACGAAGCTCCTCTAGCAACATTATATATATAATAATAATATAATAATAATATGAGACAACTTTCACACAAGGTCTTCAGGTCCCAAACTAGGCAGAGCCTGTACTATGGTAACCCGATGACTGATATATGTATATACTTAAATACATACTTATATATATACTTTTTTTTTATACATATACATACCCAGACACAGGTCAAACAGACATGTTCATACACACAAATGTTTGACCTGTCCGGGAATCGAACCCGGGGCCAGCGGCTCAGAAGGCAGAGTGCTACCAACTGCGCCAACCGGCCAGTCTTAAATATAGTCGTATATTATATTTTAAAATTCAATGTTGCTAGACTGATATATTCAGGCAGTGTTGCCACAAAATATAATAATGTTCGATGTTGGAGTTTGTAGCGGTAAGCGAGCTTTCAACAGTACGTGCTTGAAACACAGGCGATAGTTGCCTGACGGCAGCGACACTGGTTTATTACGTCCTAGATGAGATTTAAAAGACTGTCTTCATATTTTTTTCACAGGTAAATGAATAGCTTAACAGAATAAATAGGAAAATAAATGGTTTTTATTATTGGGGTCCGCATATTTTTAGTTTATTATATTTTATCACACTTAGACCCCCGCACTAGGAATCCCTGTGTTGCGGGAGGCATGGACACACACAATCACACCACAGAAACACCCAAGACCCAGAACAAACATCTACACTCATCGCACAAATGTTTGCCCCTGCCAGGAATCCAACTCAGGATCCCGCAGACACAGAAATCATGTCACTGACACTGACCACTGCGCCAAGGCGACCGTCGTGATATACCGTGAATGCAAGTGCTATACATATGTATAGTACATATTATTATAAGTAACTGCGCTCTCACGACACAGGCGGTACAAGCTATTCGAACTCAAATGCCACGAGGACTTACAGCGACTATTTCAAAAGAAGTTAGTGAACGCCGGATCACCTTTTAATTACATAATTATACTCATTTTGTGTGAAACCACGACTACAGAATACCGTCCTGTCTCTTTATCCAACGAAGCTATAGCAGCCCATACCACTAGGGCCGAATTACTTCCTTCATCCTAGAGGATGTTATTATCGCCATCTACCTTTAATTGTATGAACAATTAATTAATAGGACTGATAGATCAACATTACAGTTGATATCGTATCAAACGAAGGCACATACTACCCTTATCTTAAGAGTTTTTATTGTGTATCGCATTAACAACATGCTAGGCGGAACTAAAGTTCAAATATATGAAGGAAAAAATTCGGCTGCTAGTGGGACTTGAAACCACGACTACAGAATACCGTCCTGTATATAATATGTAGTTTACAAATTTACCTACCTTCTACTTCTTAGTCTAACAATCCGCTACCAGTTGATAAAGTTCCCATAATGCCTACGGCATTGCCACATTACATATTTAAATTCAATTATCTCTTGCTGTAGGTATATATAAAATTAATTATAGTCTATATTTTTTAAATTAAATACAAACCTAATATTCTCAAACATTATTATCGTGTTGGCGTGCAGTGGCGTTGTGTATCGGGTCGCCGTCTTCCCCAAAATAGGGTTGAGGAAGGCGATGGCTGGTGCACACGTCAACTCGTGAACGGGTGCTGCCCGCGGACACTGGTCTGCTACGGATTCTCACGCATACCTACGAAAATAAGTTAAGACTCAAAAGTGTAGACAGTTAATAAAAAAAAAAAAAAAAAAAAAAAAAAAGGAAAGAAAAAAAAAAGGAACCGTTACTTAAAAGATTTCCAATATTATAAAATTCCATTATATAATAAAAAAAAAAAAAAAAAAAAAAAAAAAAGGAAAAAGATTTCCACATTTAAAAAAAAACATATATATATTTTACACTTTTCATTATTTTATTCTCTTTAGTCTTAAGATAATTCTCTGTCCCTAATTTAGTACTACTTAGTTGTCCCCTAAAATTGTAAAGCATAATAAAATTGAACTAACTAAAAAATGGCACGGACCAAAGAGTCTGTGGAGTCTAGCATTTATTTAAAAAAAAAAAAAAAAAAACATTATTATCACGTCCCCGATCGTGATAATATATCATGATCGGGAGGATACTGAATAAATGATAATTGATAATTGAATGAATAAATTAAATAAATAAATGATAATTAAATGATAATGAATACCTTACCAGTTATTTTAATTATGAAACCAGTAATCACATCGCAAATATATGCAAACGAGGCGTATGTAAGCCCCGGAGACGGTCCCAGTCCGGCTTCACCCGGGGCCGGACGTCGGGCGAGTCCGACGTCTACACACCGCGCACCGTCTAGATTAATGTCCGGTTTACCGACAGAAAATGCACAGAGTGCTGATTTCGAATGGCACATTTTATCACTTGGTCGAAAGTTTCGCATGTATTCGACATTATTTAGCTTAAGCCACGGTTTGACTTACGTGTACTAGTAGACAGGGTATCCGGACCGGTTTCGTGCGCTTCTGAATCACTTTTTCATAGAAAGCACGCGCTCTAGGTCCGGTTTCGTGACCGCTGTGCAAGCGCGGTCGTGTCTGTGCTCACGAGACCGGTCGGATTACGCATTCGACTAATATACGTAAGATATAACAGCTTAAAGACACATATTATCACATACATATAACTATGAACAATATGAAATAAGTAATAAATATCCTGCTAATATTAAAAATGCAAAAGTCTGTGTGTATGTTTGTTACTTCTTCACGCTTAAACGGCTGCATCGATTTCAATGAAATTTGTTTTGGAGATAGTTTAAGCCCTGGATTAACACATAGGCTACTTTGATCCCGCAAAAGTACAGTTCTCGTGGGATAATTGAGGTAGCGGGAATACCGTAATCCACGTGGGTGAAACCTCGGGGCGCTACTAGTTCTGTAATAATTCTTACAACTTTTATTTATCCACGTATAATTATTGAAGATTATTGAAACTAATAAAACAACATAAACTGATTTTTGTTTTGTAAGCAAACATTTTTATCCTATTTTTAAACTATAGTAGTAACGTTGATTCATCAATAATATTTAGCCACATAACTATTAATAACCAGACATTAAGTAAGAAAATAAAAGGTAGGTTACCGAGCAGAAATCACCATCGTAAAGAGAATAAAACCAAAATGTTTTCTGTTAAAACTTATGGAACTGTGGAACTGCGTCGACCGGAATGGGCGTCGAACGAGCATAGAACCACATAGAACGGTCACGCTTCGATACGCTACATATGCTACGTCGATGCTACGAAGGCATTTCTTAGCGTGGCCTCGTAGCGCATCTTGAATAAGAAGCAATCGCGCAGACACTCTGCCAAGTTTGTAGTTACAAACGATTTTTAGAATACAGCATCTAAAAAAATAATATGAAAAAAACCGGCCAAGTGCGAGTCGGACTCGTGCACCGAGGGTTCAGTACAAAAGAAAGGGGTAGTAGGTTTAAAATTTAAAAAAAATAAGTAACATTTAGGTTTCAGTAACTTGTTGGTTATATTGGTGACTTCTCTTTATTTATTTATAGCATCATTATAACAATAATAATAAATAATATCTTTATTCAAAAAAGGTAAACAATGGTTACTTAAAATATATTAGGCTATTTGGATGCACAAATTTATTCTAGATATCGGCTGCTGAACTAGGTTTAACACCCGTGCTTCAGCATACACCGCTCTTTTCTGAGCGTTGAAGCATTCATAGCAATTTTTATTATTTTATTTATATTTTTAATAATTACTTTTATTAATAATAAATTATATAACGTTAATAACGTTTTTTAGGTCTCCTTTTTCAAATAACTATATTAATATAATAAATAAATAATATGGGACAACATTCACACATGGTCTTCAGGTCCCAAACTAGGCAGAGCCTGTACTATGGTAACCTGATGACTGATAAATACTCATATACATACTTATATATACATATATATATATACTTATATATATATATATATATATACACACTCAGACACAGATCAAACAGACATGTTCATACACACAAATGTTTGACCTGTCCGGGAATCGAACCCGGGACCAGCGGCTCAGAAGGCAGAGTGCTACCAACTGCGCCAACCGGCCAATCATATTATATTATTATATTTAAGCAACGCATGTACTTTTACGTGAGTAAGCCACTCGCAAACTATTTAAATATTAACCCGAATAGTGGTCGGTCGGCTTTGGAGAGGTCATTATCGATATTCCATTAACGGCTGGTGATGGAACGCTACGATTAGATTGATTGAAAGCCCGTAATGCTTTCATAAAACAGTCATTAACATTTACTAAGCGTTTGAAAAACAATTACCATAAAGTGTTCTGTAATTGCTTACAAACATTGATAGTGCTAACTGATATATTTACACGTATTGTAATAAAACTGGAAATACTAAAAAGTATGGCCCTAAATAGAACATAGAAACACTAAAAAGTATGTCCCTACATAGAACATAGAAATCGCCGCGCAAGCTTTATATGTGAGCACGGAACATTCTGAGTTTACTCCTTTTGTCTTCAATTAATATATTGTTTTTTTTCTCTATCTGTGTTATGTGTACTTTTTATGTGTTATACTGTTGTTGTGAGACAATAAATATAGTTTGATTTGATTGGATTTCATTTGAAATTAGTGTTGTAACATCTTGTGGTGTTTTGTGCACTTATTTATGTGTTAATACTGTTGTGAGACAGTAAATATAGTTTGATTTGATTTGCAATTAGTGTCATAAAATCATGTGACTTGTGTGTTATTTTAAGGAATAATAATGGAATAATAATGAAACATTTATTCCATTTCTGTAGTTGTTTTCCGTATCACTACAAAACTTTCGTCTTAACCCATTATTTTCAAGTATTGTCCTGATTATAAAAAACGTAATCCTGCCGCATCGGGATAAGAGTAGTGACTATCTTGGTTTATATCGCAGATATTCTTACACATATCATAAAACTGTATAAATATAGCACGGGTTCAAAGTTAAGCAAGTTAATTATTTATGGTGCTTAAAAACCTAGGATGAAATAAACCAGAAGTGAAGCAGTACTTTCTATCAGAACTACTGTTTAATTTATACCAATCGCAAGTTGAGTATGGAGTACTGTTCACCTTCGTGAACTTGAGAGAGAAACAAAAAACTCATCATTAATAAACAAATGGAAAACTCTTTATATGCACATTATCTCCCAAACACACATAAATAAAACGAACAAGCATACATATAGTTAAACAAAGGGAGGCATTATGGCTCAAAGCTTTTTATTCCAGCCATCCAAACAGATGTATTTTTATAAAATTTTTGGTCGTATAAAACCATTGATCTCCCAAGGAACAGTTATAAGCGGCCTTGATCCAGCTTCCTCCCACTATCTATGCTAAGTCGTCTATCACCCTTGTCGCTGGTCATCTTAGGATGACTTGCTGCTGCACTTGTCAGTTCTTTGATTTCTAGGGACTTAGGGAATGTATTGTGTTTATACTTATAGCATTAAATAATGGCCAATCAAATCTACAGCGACATGACAAACCGATTACGATACTAAACCGATACACCTACATTTACACTAATTGTTTGATGGTAGGTACTCGTCATTGTGAGGGCTAATCATAGCTATTACCACTCTAAGTTTTAACACAGAATATATGACAGTCATAACGTTGTTCAATGTTTTAAACTCGATTCAATTTCAACTTAAAGTCAAATGGTTAGGGTTTACAATAGTTTTGTTTGTCGGTTGATGAGGCAGTATTGGATTCCTCCGAGCCAGCGCGTAATAAAGGTCGCGCTAATGAACAGAGGCGCTCAATGGCGTGCGATTTACTCCACAGTTATCGTTAAGTGTTGGGTTAGATAAGAATTAATTCTGGGACTCGCGATACTGTTCAAAGGTTCAATTTAAATAAATGATTCCTTCTAAATCAATTACTTGCAACGTTGTTATTGGTATTAATAAAGAGAGAGAACAAAAAGAAGACATTAAGTAATAACAACTTATAATAATTCTACATTTTAATAAGTTATAGTGGCCGGTTACTGATTGAGGTAAAAATCAGCTGGACTTTATCGTAATAAAACATATTTTGAACCTTAATAGCACTCAAAGAGTCCGTATTATTCGATTTTATTTAATAACGCATATATAGTAAAAGTCTCAGGGTCTATATGCTATCCGCAAATGTCCATGACCATAGTGAGACTTGCCCTAGTGTATGGATCTGTGTGTACGGCTGCAGAAGAGATCGATGAAAGAAAAGTTCATGTGGCAGAGATGCAAATGTTAAGATGGGTATGTGGAGTGACTCAAATTGACAAGATTCGCATGCTATTAACACAGAGCAAGTTTGAAAGGAGCATTACTGAATGATAAGTTTCAAATTATATGTTATGAGAACGTATAATAGAGGGACGAAAAGAGTATTGAGCATAAGTGTACATATGGGATAGAAGGTGATTTCACTCCCACGTTGTCGTCTCCCCGAGGAAAATGTGGTCGACGAAGCATCTTCACCTTAAAAACTACCCGTTAAACATAAAAACACACGATTATAATTAGGTAGTAAGTAGTGATATGTACCAGAGTACCATTACTCAATAGTAAAATGGTAATCTAGTACTTATCATTCTGTACCGAATACTATCTTAAATATATATACTATATTAAGTAATAATAATACTATAGGCCGTGGTAGTACCGGCCCAGAATAGTACTCCCCCATCTCTTCCCGCGGGTGCCGTAAGAGTCGGCTAAGGGACCACGCACCAGGAGGTGGGCAGCAGCGCCTTCTGAGGATTGGAAATCATACTGCGCTCGCCAACCCGCCTGCCAAGCGTGGCGAGTATTGGCAAATCCCCCCCTATATGGGGGAGGCTCTGTCCAGCAGTGGACGCACATGGCTGAGAGAAGAATACTATATTAAGGGGTAATGAAAATAAAAAATCTACGTATACTAAAATAAAAACAAAATCATAATTTAGGGCCATGTTTGTAAAAAAAATCACGCGGTTGTAAACAAGTGAATGTACAATGTGAAATCAATTACATTGAAAAATCTAGTTACCATATCAAGTATATTCCATACACCACATAGTTGTACATTATAATATACACAACATCAAGGGGGTATCAACTTAGTCAAGATCCGTAACGTTGGTTTGCATTGTTATCAAATGCCAGATATTAGGAACTCTTACCCGAATATACAACAGTAAAATTAAATGTTAGTTATCTCAGCGACGTCATTAGAATTGTACATTAAATATTTTGCTCGAGCATAACCAATACGGTCAACTCACCTTTCGACTGCAAGCAGAAGGCAGAGCTACGTGAAGAGATTTAATCGACGATATGAAAAGCCGTGCGCTATGAATAATTCAAAGCATTGCCCTGGCCTCGCGCCAGCTCAGCGAGCTCGCTATCCTACGGTAGACGACATACCTGAGCAATCCAGGTATTGCAGCACATCCTAGTGGAAGTTATCATTTATTCATTTTGATTTAATACCTCAACTGATAATATAAGTTTCACGAATTCAAACTTCAGAGAGTAATCTCGCTGTTTGAGCTCATCAGTTTTTCAGGTTCTCTAATTGCTTGCGATTCATATGACACATTTTTCAAGCAAAATTATTGTGTTAAATGTTTATTTAGGTACTTATTTAACTTGTTATCGAAGCGAGCAGTCGTCCGCTGATTTATTTATTTATTATACGTGAGAGTTTGTTGTTACTTTTCTAGGCATGTTCAACATGCTCATGCATATACGTTATTTCATATAAGAAGTCTACTTGAGACCGAGAGGGCTAAAAATGTTTTAACGTTTCTATATATAGAACATGTTTCTATATAGAACATGTCTATATAGAACACACAAGATAGATACCAGAAGAAAATACAGATTGAAATCTGTATTATCTGTATTTCCCGATAGGTACAGCCCCGGCGTCTTCACGTCGCGAGAGAATAGGTGCCTTCTAAGTTTGCGTTCTTTGCAAACTTAGAAGGCACCTATTCTACACCTTAGACCGTGTCGTCACTAAACACCAGGTGAGACGGCGGTCAAACGTAAGCTTTAAAACATTTTTAAAATAAAAATCGATTAAAATTGTTTATTTCAATGTTTAATAGTCGCAAAAAACATTTATATAATTTGGATTGCGCTGCGAAGCTTGAAATTCAGTCTCTTGGTAATCCATAACTCTTTTGCAGTACTGGTATAGATATACTAACATCATTTGTTTTAATTATATTTTTAGCAGCACTGCTATGCTGCAATTCGATATGCCGTGTCCGAAGATAAGCAATTTACTAAGTACACACACAGTACGAAGTACTGTGTGTGTACTACAGCTATGGGCAGTGTCCCCTCACTTCTGAAGTTCCGTTAACTAAGCCAAGCTCTGTGGACGTATCGCATCTCATTTAATTAGGAATTTGTGTGATGAGTTTGAAATGAGTTAATTGATAAAGAGTTTAAAATTTTCTTGAGAATTTTAGTGATTGTATTGAATGAGTATTAAATTGAATACGGTCCTTGTGGAAATTAATAGAGGAAAATCCATCAGTGGGCGTCCTTATGATGATTGAATGAGAAAACCAATATTTAGGAATTATTTTATACAAGTGAATTTTAATTCGTTTGACTGTGTGTGTGTTGCGTCGCGTGGCAAGGGCGGCAAATGTCATTTATCTTTTTGTAATCCTACATTCACTAGCCAGGGCGGCCAATAACGCGCAGTAGGTATCCTAAATTAAGGTTTTCATCGGTCTCATATATTTTAGTTTAGTTTTATTTCCGAAGGGATATCCAGAAGGGCGCTGCCGCCGCATATTCACCCAGTATACAACCGTTATACCCCAAACATAAGTAATCTATCCGCCTTACCTCCAAATATATCCACGAACAATTAGGGGTCATATGATGGTAGAGAACCAAGGGAAAGGAATATCCGATTACACAGCATTGGAAATGAAAAGCCTTTTATACAGCAAAAAATCTCTTTGTGCCTTTGAGGTTTTGTGAATCGCAACTGGAGCGAGTGGCGCGATGTTTTGAATTTGCGTTTGAGAACGCAGAACAGAGAAACAATTTAAAGGCGATTAAAATATTACACAGTATTTCAGCAAATAGAACTCATCAAAATAGCCTCTTTACATAATTGTAAGTAATAATAATAATAATCTTAAATAGTTTGTATAATTAAAAGCTGCATGCAAACATTTACAAATACATATTAATAGTAGTAAAATAAGATTTTTAAACCTGGAAAATCTAGGCTTTTTACGATTTATCAAACAATATAATTATAATTTCACGATTTAGTAAAACTTAAAATTTTAAACGAAATTAAGTAATTTGTCACTTGTTCTTTTTAATTTTTACCATCATAATAATCAAATAGGGAACTAAAATCCATTGCTACTGCGTCGCGTATAGCATCGCAATAAACAAATATAACACTAGAAGGGTTCCAGCGAGCTGGCCCCAACCCCCCGCCCAGATCCAACCCCCGCTCGGCCTGACCGTTTCACGGCTCCTGTACTTACAGAGGCACCTTAATTTCCCAACGGTTACAAATTACACATTATTGATTATTCTATGCCTGCTAACACACTGGCCTAATTTCTTGCATAACCACCAAATGACCTATGCTTAATGAAATGAACCGTGTTTTATGCGACGATTTAATGAAAGATAATCAATGTGTCAACAATACAATATCTTTGTATATATACTGTGCGTGTGTATGTCACTGAACTCCTCCTAAACGGCTGGACCGATTTGAATGAATTTTTTTGTATGCGTTTGGGTGGCGCCTTGGATGGTTTAGATTCATAAATCAGCCCGGCAGATGGTGCTGCAATCGGAAATGTCGGATTATCATGCAGGACTACGTCTGTCGGGTCCGCTAGTATACATACATATTAATAATTATTATAATGCTATATGTTCCGTATCCACATTTTTTTTTAATATTTTTTTTCACACTCAGGCCCCCGCACTATGATTCCCTGTATCACGGGAGGCATGGACACACACAATCACAGCACACAAACATCCAAGACCCGGGACAAGCATCTACACTCATCGAACAAATGTTTGCCCCTGCCGGGATTCGAACCCTGGGTCCCTGAGACACAGTAGCCATGTCACTGACACTAACCACTGTGCCACGGCGACCGTCATATTTGTTTTTAAGTTCAGATCTAAATCTCTGGTTTGATCCTCACCCTCGGCTTGAGCCTGCCGTATAGTTCATTGCTTACAATTGCTAAATATAGTGTTGATGTAATTTGAAGAACTCGCCCGGCTACCTCACTATAATCTGTGTCGTTTCTCACTAAATACCGAAATTTACTATTTCCATCTTTCTCGTGCTACTCTAAGCCCTACCGGATGTATTGCGGAGAGTAAAAGAGTTTGATAATGCGTTAGCATATTATTATAGTTTATGGTTTGATGTTAATACCTTATGCAGTCAATGGCACTTTGGAGTAAAAATGGTAGGGACTTCAAAAGTCCGTAAGCAAGCATCACGAGGAGGCTTCAGTTAATTTAAGTTTTATATTGACACAAATAATTATGTTATGTTTTGTATACAAAAATAGATTAGGCACACTGTTGTGAAGCGTTTAGGTATAACGAATGTAATTATAACATTAAAGACAAACCTTACTGGTGTATAGTTGAGTTTTAATTAAATTGCTAAAGTGGTAAATAAATGAAAATAAAATTCTCAATAAATCGAGAATTCATAGTAAAGCTAAATTCGATATCACAGTAAGGTTTCGCCGCGGAAGTGGCGCCCGCTGTGGGCCATTCCCGTTCAACGAGCATCCAATATTATCTTACGCGTGTGAAATCGGAGCCGACACTCACTTGATATCGGCTTTTGGGAAGTTGTAGGGAACTGAGCTGATTCATGGTGTTTTTTATTGACTTTAAAAATATGTTTGTGCAATACAGTGAGTGGCACGCTGTGGCACGTATGTAATTGCCGAATAATTCTAGTGCTTCGTACAACTCACTGATCACACTTTATTTATTTGTTTTGAAGTGATCTAGTTCTCTGGTTTGATCCTCACCCTTTCGGCTTGAGCTTGCTGTATAGTTTATTGCTTACAAATTCAAAATATAGTGTTGATGTCATTTGAAAAACTCGCCCGGCTACATCACTATAATCTATGTAATTATGTCATTTCTCACTATATACCGAAATTTATCCATTTTCATCTTTGTCGTGCTACCCTACCGGACGTATTGCGGAGAGTAAAATTGTTTGATATTAATACCTTATGCAAGAAAATGGCACTTAGAACATTTGCGTTGTGGCGGAAATTCCATTAAATTATTATTTTATAATGTATAAATCTAGCGTTTGACCCTCACTTGATGGTCATTGACGATGTGGTCGATGATTTTTTAAAGAATGGTAGGAAGGAAGAGGTGTAAGGTAGGCAGGCAGGCTGGCAGCAGATTTAGATAATTAATTATAATAAATATGAAGTCAAATATAGATAAATATTTTAAAGAGATGCTTGTATATTTTGAGTCTGTACTCCGCATTTTCCCCAAAATATCAGCGATATATTCACGAACCAATATCGAATATTACCCAATCTTTAGTAGGAGATACATGGACTATTAGGTTGGGTTATTAAATTTCCCGTCCGAGCACAACGGGCTGTAGCCACCGCTAGACCGGCCCATATTACTCTCGATTCATCCGTCACCCGCTGTGGAAATCACTTTTAGGGGCTTTATGGGATTCCCGAACCTTTATTGAACACAAATTACATAGAGGTTACATTCTAAGGAACATATTACATTTAATAATAACGATTTGAAAAAATATTCGGATGGTAAAGTTCATAAAACATTATCTGATATAATAATAAGAACAGGTATGATAAATGAAATAAAACTAAAAAATTATTAAGTGTGTTATAAAATATTGTTTTCCAGTAGAAGTTTATTACAAAAATACCAGAGGCTATAATTAATATAAAAAAACCACAACAGGGATCCGAAAGTAAAGTTAACATAAATATAGTAATAGTAAATAGCTATGAATAAACTGTTTGGTGACAGTTCTTTTAAACTTGAGTGTGGTTGTTACCCAGGCAGGTATTCGAAAGTATCTGCTGCTACATTCTGGGAGTTTGATAACGGTGTTATCTTCACCGGAAGCTCATGCTGTTGTTGGGGATAGAACCAGTGTCCGTCAGTTTGACAGCCGACGCTCCCCCCGCTGAGCTATCATCGCTTCAACATAATATAAATCCGAACTCATTCTGCTTAAGTAGTCTTATGAATCACATTGAGCCGTGTGTCAACTCTCCGTTTACACGTCCTATGTTATAGACCCCATTGCCTGTCGTTTCTGCCTTATAGTTTTCCGCAGACTTCCACTTCAGCGTGAAGAAAATTACAGCTCGGAGTTTATTACAAAACCCATTCAAAGAGAGACCAACGCTGTAGCACCATAAAACTAATAAAATTAGTTTAGCTAAAAAACTCTCTATTCTTTTGTTTAAAAGGGGGCAAACTCAATGCAAAACTGCAATAAAACAATGTCGATCTTTAAATATCCTGCAGCCTATGTATAGGTTTGCCAAAATTAAAGACCAACTAGTGACAGGATCAGGGTAGGGATTACATCAGGCAGACAATCCGGTAAATATCGTAGGGCAAACGCAGGCCGATTTCAACTGATCTTTGTCAGGAGATCAATGCAGATGATAGAGTCCAGCTCTTTAGCTAGCTAAAATTGTCATAATGATAACATCATAACAAAAAAAAGACGTGTGGCACTCGGGGACTGCCGCGGTAAAGCAATTGCATAGCATTTTTTATCAACTTATGCTATTAATATATTAATAACTTATGCAGTAACGCCGATACAACCAATGCCATCTAGAGGCGAGTTGCTGAACTAAACATACAAGCGTGATATGTCAAAAAAGTCATTAAAACTTCTACTATTCATCTATACATGGCAAAAATAAAAAGTGTCACCGCTGTGCCGGTCGGAGTGGGGGGTGTGAGGTTATTTTCGTTACGGAATTACTGGATTCGGTCTCCACGCTCAAGGCCCGCGATAGAAGCTATGCAATAGCTTAAAAGAAGTAAAGGTGCGTCATGATATGAGTAATTAAATTTTACACTTGAAAATACAAATAAATATCATATAGTCGATAATTTAACGACGTTAGTATGTCCCCGCATTTTCTACATAATAGACTTTAGTGGATCGAGAAAGAATATTTTCAATTTCGCTGGATATAATCTGATATTAGTTATTTATGCGCGTCCTTTTAACATTGTGAATGTTTGTGGTATTGTTAGGTGCTTTTAGGTTGTTAATCTTTCTAAATGTTTAAATAATAAATATTACAAATGCTAAATAGAACTTGAGGAATAATGGTGTGTTTTATGTTTTAAATAGTAAGCACTCGTGCTCACAATTTAAAATTGAGTGAAATTTAATGTTATGTTATTAATATAGTAACCAAATATAAATAACGAAGTCGGTTAAAAATAGTATTCATTACGTATTTTTCGTCTTGTACAAAAATTTTGTTTTTCTATTTTTAATTTTACTTTATAACGTTATGATTTTTTTTTAATTTGCTTGGCCAAACGTGTAGGCCACTACCGGTAGAGTTCAAAACCCCTTCAAAACTAAGCCAATTGATTGAACCACTTACCTATTACTGTGTAGCGAAGCCCATAAATCGATGAAAGTGAACAACTTTGCCAAACTCGTAAACCGGTGGTAGCCGTGAATAGCAGCTCTATCTTGGCGCGTGAATCAGCCGCACTACTGACGCTATATACTATATAACGCCCCTGAACCCTGCGCCCTCACTAACCACAGTAACCGATAAACGAACTATCCAGTATCCAATATCCCGGATCTGCCTGGGACCTTTCTTTGTATACACTTACTACTTTGTATACATTGACGGTCCGTACTCAGACGTCAGTGATATGACTTTTGTGTTTCCGGGACCCTGGGTTCGAACCCCGGCAGAGGCAAACATTTGTGCGATAAGTGTAGGTGTTTGTTCCGGGTCTTGGTTGTTTGTGTGTGTCCATGCCTCCCGCGACACAGGGATTCTTAGTGCGGTGGTTTGAGTGTAATAAATAAATAAAATAAAAATACAGTATTCCGATAGACAGGTTTGGAACACCTATTTATATTCATTAAATTGAAGATAATATTATAAATATTTAATATTAACTTTACGTTAAGTGGTATGGCCGACGACTTTTTTTATGTGTTAATTTAGTTTAAAAGTTCATAATGATATGTATGATTATAATACTAATATTATAAAGATTATTATATTTGTTAAATTAATTTAGAGCTTAGTTTATTTGAAATTTTGACCTGTAACATTATTATTATTAATAAAGAACTATGACTACGAAAGATCTGTTTCTTTGTTTGTTTGTATTGAATACGCTTTCAAACTAATGAACCAATTTGAAAAATTATTTCACTGTTGGGATGCTACACTATCTCTAGATGGCATTGGCTATATTATATTTGGCTATATAATATTATATTTTCAAAGATATTAGGGATCCTTATAATTTTAGATGTTGTAATTTATTACTCATGCAATAAGGGGGCGGACCGCTAGCTAGTAAATAAAATGCTTACTTGTAAAGTTAATTATATATTCATTTGTAACATTTGCTCACAAAGAAATATTTCAAGATAAATTTGCCAGAATTACACTCAGTGGAAGTTCGAGATTCTGGCCTACCTCTCCAAGAAAAAATGTAAGGTATTAAGTATGTAAAAAACTTACGTTGTAGTAGTGGAATGCATAATTTTATACAATTTTAAATAAAAACTGCCTCTATAAATTTTTATAATATTTTTTACTTTTAAGCTATTGCATAGCTAATATCGCGGGCCTTGAGCATGGAGACTGAATCCAGAAATTCCGTAACGAAAATAACCTAACACCCCCTACTCCGAGCAGCACAGCGGTGATACTTTTTAGTTTTGCCATCTATCGATGAATAGTGCGCAGAACTTTTAATGACTTTTTTGAAATATCACGCTTGTCTGTTTAGTTCAACAACTCGCCTCTAGGTGGCATTGGTTGTATCGGCGTTACTGCATAAGTTATTAATATATTAATTGCATAAGTTGATATAAAATGCTATGCAATAGCTTTACCGCGGCAGTCTCCGAGTGCCACATGTCTTTTTTTATTTATTTCTTTAAACACTTTCCGACGGGACTCAGCAACATAAATGTTTCGCATCTATTTCACCTGTAAAACGACTAAGTCTAAGAGGCATTGTATTATGTTCATATTCTTAGTTATTTATGTATTATTAATATATCAAAAAATATTCATTGCAATATAATTACATGAAATACAAAGGTCTCCAGTTCGACGGAATCTTGAAAAATGTTCTCAGATTTAATCTGCGACGTAGCTCTATATAGGTAATACGCGGTCTATGGTGGAAGTCAATAACATACTATTATTGTATACATAATTTGAAGCTGTATATTCGACACTATAGTGAGGTACATATAATGAAATCGGATTATATTACCTACTTGTGTAAGTTATTATATTTTAATTTTATCAATAGTATATAAAGACACTTTGCGAATGACTTGTCTCGCCTCTTACACTCTTACACTCTTACGATATAAGATTGTAAGAATGTGAGAAAAACTGAATTTTAGAACTCGGTTGTAATTTACGCCATAATTATACATATCAGTTTTGAATACGTCACTAGTCCAAGGCTTACAACTATTTCGTAGGAAATTTGTAGAGGATCTAAGCTTTTCGTAGCAATTCGTAGCGCTGTAGAGTACTGTTTGATACAGAGAGTATTCTTGATAGCCACATATTTCATAAAAAACCACGCAATGATTTTAATTGACCTCAATAAATAATGCTTATATGTCTGCACACTTTTTAATAATATGTAATGTTATCAAATGTAAATTGTGTTGTGTAGCAAGATATGAACAAAGATGTAATATACGTCCCTATTACTGAGGACTATTAAATGGTGCCGTGATTTTTTCTTACTTATGAAATCAGTGGAATTTTCCTACTGCCTCGAAAAGTAACAAATTTCAAACTCTTTATACTAAATAATATATTAATATATATAATATAATATAATAATAAATAATATTTCAAACTCAATATGGATAATAACGAAAATACACCACATTCACCAGAATAACAAAAAATAACTCACTTTACTTCAAATATGCTGTTTTGTTATAAAATATCACAAGTAATGTTGTTTCCGCGGCGAAAGAGCAACTTTTTTATGATGGCTAAATTTAACATTAGAGCAGGAATAAAACAATATTACTCGCTGTTAAGTCAGCTCATGGTACGCTTTGAGTGAACTAAATGGAGTTTTACGTCACAAAACTGCTTAGTCTAAACAACGTCTATATATCATACTGATTGAAATGCACGGAGGTTTTAAAAAATACAGTTACTATTTTATATAAGCATTAAATCTACTCAAGTTGACTAAAAAACAAAGATTCAGGAAATCTTTTATCTAAAACGTTCTGTAGACAGCTGATGACAGAACAAGCATATGTGAACATACTCGTATTTCAAGAGCATCATAAGTAAGACGGTAAAGTAATGAAGAATGGTTTTGATTTCTGTACATTGGTTTTGTAAAACTTGCAAACAATATCTACACTGCACTGAACATATCTGTTTGACCTGTGTCTGGGTGTGTATACGTATATAAGTATATATATCAGTCATCAGGTTACCATAGTACAGGCTCTGCCTAGTTTGGGACCTGAAGACCTTGTGTGAATGTTAATAAAGAAAAAAATTAAAAAATAAAAACAAACCAAAATAAAATATAAAAGGTATTAAATTTATTATTTATTTATGAAATATTCGTAATCCTTCTGTCTACTAAGCGCAAGGCTGAGGATATCACTATATAACATAATATTACTGACTTATATGTTAAGGTTTTTTGTGTTACTCCATAAATAACTTTTTTGCCATACAATTCCATTAAATTCTAAATTATATTGAGCTTTGCAACACTTGTAGCAACACCTCTCTATTTTAATTATGATTTCTTGGTACATTTAGGATCAGAATCGCCATAAAACCTTTTAGAGACGTTATACTACAGTTTTATTTTACGGTTAAAAATTAATTTCGTAAGATAATCCTCATAAAATATTATTTCTGCAAAACAACTTTTACGAACAAATTTACAGCTCTCGCGTGACCGATCCGAGAACATAAAAATAAACGAGTTTTGCGATAAGTACCAAATATAAATATATATATAGAAAAGTATAAATGGATTATCTGAAGGGCAGTAAATACTTTTATGGTTAATCATACAACGATAACGTATCCATCTTTGTTAATATTTATCAAATCCCCAGCACAATACAATACAAAAAATCTTTATTATCAGTACGAAAAACAAATGATATATGATTCATTCATTCATCGCAGCCGTAGGACGCTGGACATATGCCTTCCCATATAGGGGGGATTTTCCAATACTTGCCACGCTTGGCAGGCAGGTTGGCGAGCGCAGTATTGTTTCCTATCCTCACAGTCGCTGCTGCCCACCTCCTGGTACGTGATCCCTTAGCCGACTCTTACGGCACGCACGGGAAGAGATGGGGGAGTACTATTCTAGGCCATATGACATATGATACTTAAAGCTAAACTTAAATTTTAATACTTGGTACGATAAAGGGTGTCCTTCTCGCTTGTAGCGATTTCTTCCAGGCAACCTTAGGATCTTTTTGAAACGGAGAAAGGACCAGATGATAGGTGTAGTGCATCTGTGTGACTAATTAGATAAAGGGCAAGTCTCTAAGAGTTATGTAGAGTCGTATAAACATACCAATTTCTCTGCAATATGTATATTAAAATTTCTATTAGCTATTTCTGTTCGTCACAGAGAGGCGGAGCCGGTCGGGCGTAGAGCGGTGCACTCAGTTACACAGCCTCTGGTCAGTAGGACGACATTCATCAGATTATATCTTTGTATGATATTCTTACAAAATTAACATTGGTAGGAACATTTGCTATTTGAAATTGCAACGGCCACTTTCCAGTAGCATAATATGTATAATGCTTCAAGTGTAAAGAACAATCGACTTTAGAACTTATTTTCCAATTCACTTAATTTAATACGTTACAAAGCTATTTTTCTAGGAAGAGGTAAAGTCTAAATTTCACGTCGTTTCGCGTCTTACATATTAATTATTAAAATGTATTCACAGATACGCTTGTGATTATAATAATAGCTCTTTATTTCAGACACAAGATCCATGTTGTGTATATAACTAAAATAATAATAAAATAAAATTAACACATAATTAATAATTTACGGTAAATTTCAAATATTAAGCTGAAATGCGATAATGTCGCCAAACGACATACATACATTCACGCCATTTTCCCGTAGATGTAGGCAGAGGTCACCGCCTTCCAAATACTACGCTTTCGACACACTTATTTCGCTTCATATACGCTTATCAGACCTTTGATTCAAAGCATCGGTTTAGAGTGCTCTTGATCTAGCCCTGTCGTAAGCGCTAAACGACAACCCAAAAAAATTTAATGAGTAAAAAATAAAATATGTGTGATGTTTCAGCTTGTTGCACGAAACACCTAATAGAATGTTTACCTGTAAATATTTTGTTTCTGATAGTCGAAAGCTAAGTGAAGGGCAAACTATGGTCCGAATAACTCAATAAATTATAATTTGTTAACTTGAAGTAGACTTTAAGTAGGTACTTGATAGACGTAAGCCGAAAAGTAAACTTAGGGAAACAACCGCTTTTGTTTCTCATTACGCGAATAACTCTAAACGCTGTCACCTATGAAACCCTCGTCACGTGATCCGTTTCACAGTTGACTGACTTTTTATTATTTTCATGCTCAGTGGACTTTGAAAACAGACTGTTTGAGATGGGTTCGCCATATTGAATGAACTATAAATTTCAGTGACCTGCGACATACCTACATTTATGTTAAACAAACAAAGTATCCATCGAGAAATGTATACTTTAAAAAGGTCGACAAGGATAGCTTATCTTATTATCTTAAAGGATATACGTGTGCTCTATTCTACGTCACAAAGCATAACTTCTCAAGTTGTAAATAAGCGTATACCGGATTTTTTTATTTATTAACATTCACACAAGGTCTTCAAGTCCTAAACTAGGCAGAGCCTGTACTATGGTAACCTGATGACTGATATATATACTTATATACATATACACACCCAGACACAGGCCAAACAGACATGTTCATAGACACAAATGTTTGATCTGTCCGGGAATCGAACCCGAGACCAGCGGCTCAGAAGGCAGAGTGCTACCAACTGTGCCAACCAGCCAGACAAATTGAAAAGATAGCATTTATTTTACACCTTGAATACGGTACTCGAAGCATTTACGTATTTGTTTTCCCGAAATAGCTGACCCTCAAGTCCCCGAGTTAAGTATAACATGGCAACAAAAATCACCTTTCCGAAACGGATTCTCGGTTCCTCAGCGTAATAATAACGTGAAAACGATTCTAAACAGGCAGTAAACTGGTCTCCTCCACGGCCGTGACCGCAAACGGAATGGTGAACTCTCTCGCCTGACGTAGTCCCCTGTGGCTGTGCGGCTAATACAGTAGGAGACTGGGGCCAGGGGAGTCGCACCGCCTAATTGGATATCTACTGTCAATTTACTTGAGCTTATTCTCCTTAGGAGGGAAGTGAAGGAATCACAAATGGGGTACAAGTTAGGGTCAATCTGCGACAGTCTGTCGGCTCAAAAATGCCTTTTCGGTTGTTTTTTATTGTTTGGATAATTTTTTAGAAATATCGTAAGGAATTGTGTTTAAATATTACAATTGCTGGTTTTTCTTGTAAATGTGATTCAATTCTTGGTCGCCACAATAAAATTACAATCTAGCCAATAAGTTATTCAATTTGAACTTAAATTGCTAATTAGAATAAATCAAGAATGTGTCCAATAACACCTGATCTTATCGTCTCTATCAAAGGCGAGACACATTGTTCACGTGTTCTTGTGGGATAGTATTTATATGCAGATAGTACACATTACACTATTTTAAACTGTTTGAACACTAAAATAGCTCAAAGGGTTTTTCTTATTGAGTCTTCTCACTATATCCCTGTTGTCAAGGAGCTGGATAGCCTCGGCGTTCACATGATGGCGAGTGTTTGTTCATGAGCTTTGGCATGTTTTTAGGGTTCCGTACCTCAAAAGGAAAAAACGGATCTCTTATAGGTTCACTTTGATGTCCGTCTGTCTGTCAAGACCCTTTTTTACCGACTACGGAAAATGGGGGTTACTCAATTCGACAGTATATATTTTTTCTCTTAGGAACGGGTAGAAGTATCAAGCTGAAATTCATATCAAATACTCAGGTCTACTGTCCCTTGGAGCTGTGAAAAAAATCAAACTTCTAAGCTAACGCAAAAAAAGATACAGCTGTTTATGCTGCAAATTTTTGACATTTTCAAGGAAATCAAAACTACAGGGTAATTTCCGTGAACTCAGAAACTTTGCACGAAATCTTGGAAACGAGGCAACGTTTTATAGTCTTATAGCACAGATAAAGGAAAAATTGCGAAAAGGATACATTTTTAATTACATCAAATAATAAAAACATCTTTAATAATTGTAAGCTTACTACTTCTTTCTTTTCTACGGAACCCTCAGTGCGCGAGTCAGACTCGCACTTGGCCGGTTTTTTAATGATCGTGGTGACAAGATCTACTTTTAGGCTACGATGAAGGTCGTTAATTCTTATGGACCAAGGTGCGTAAGAAATGACGCTTTAACGCTGTTTGCAGTTCAAACACAGGTGCACATACAGTGAATAAATCTTGAATATTGTTTATTGTTACAATGAACGAATAAAAATAGTAATAATTTTTATTCTTTTTGTGCTTCATTTTTGATCACATTGTCGCTTAATAGCGACAGCGGTCAGTTGTCAATAGGGCGATAAAAATAAGCCATAAAAATAATGTCACGTTTTTTTGCCACAATGTTGTAGAGGAGAGGGGATGGGAAGGGAGCAAGGGAAGGATATAATTCTCGAGTACATGTGTGTCCTACAGCTCTGACAAGTTCTGTGACATCACCGTTCGAATGTGAAAGTCGTGTTCATATTGTAAGCTATCTACGAGTAGCTACCTATCTCACACTAGATACGTACGAAAATATAAAACAGGCGAAATAACACATTTCATTTCCATTATTATATGGAAAGTAAATTCACTTATATTTTGCAAAGCGATGGGGATGGAACGGAACTGAATTGAACTGAACGGAACTGAACAGAACTGAACAGAACTGAACGGAACTGAACAGAACAGAATAGAATTATCCATTTTTGTATTACATGTTATTGAATTATTGATTGTAATGAAACCGTAAGAAAGCCTTTATAATTATCTTATCACATTTTGTAGACCTATATGTATTATCCGGTTTTACTCAAGTTTATACTCGAAGTTTTGACCTAAGTTTGGGGCATGTCCGATGCCCACCCTCAGGTGAGTTTACGCTGGCAGATCGCGGCGACTACTGTGTCTATGTGTCGAACTCATGAGAATTTCCAATCAAAAATCACATCACATTATCAGCAATATATAAAAGGTATTTTTCTTGTTTTTAACGGGTCGATGCCTTTATTTAAATAAAATAATAATAACTTATTATAATATCACAACTTACATTACACATGTAGGACGCAATCTTAGAAGCTTATCCATTAAGAGACACAGACTCAGGCGCCTAGTTCCATTCCTTGACAGTGGTAAAGAAAGTAGGTAAAATGTTTCATGCGTAAAGATGTTACATCTAACCATATAGCGATGGTGCATTGCCGAGGCGCATAGCATTGAAAATTAAACCACCTGTATGTATCAACTTTTTGTATTAATAAAACACTTTATTCGATTATAAAAAGATGTTAAGCAATATTTAGTGTTAATTCCTTGACTTGGGCTGTTCACACTGCATCTGGAGACATTAACTCCAGATGCAGTGTGCACCGCCCTCCCCCCTGCAGTAAATTGTATTACGTAACCGGAACTTCTTCAACACGTATTTCGGCTCTGTGAGTTTTCGGTGTACGTCTTTAGGTGGTCCTCTCCATGGCTCGTCAGTCATCACTGGCAACACACACTGTTCGAAGAGCTTCATTTTCAGGTTTTTGGGGTATATTGGACGTGAAGATATCGCGGAGTTTCTTGAGTATAGAGATATCGTACATACCTACGTGGGTAAGAACAATGTCTATCTACAAGAGCGCGTAGTTTAGAGATATTGCCACCTGCATTTCTCCAGTCTTCTCGTGACCACGACCAATGCAATTTGGTCGAAATGTCGGGGTAAATAAATTACTAAATGTTTTTCTCGCTATCAAGCCCCGATTGGTTTAATAATAATGTGTGCGAATCGCGAAAGTCTAAAAATTACAACGTCTATCTAAGCTCGAGCAAATATACCGAAACTATAATGTAGATAGTCGAAAGGCAAACAGGTCAGTAAAACGTTGCGTCAACACATGCGGCTCGTTACACATTTACGTCAAATACGGGCGCGCTCATATTGTTTGTTGTATTGTTGACAGTTCCTTCGGAAACCTGATGAATTCGCTGAATATTCGAGGTTTCTAAAAATAAAAGATTTATCATGCTAGTTTTATTTATAAGTAATTTTATAAAAATCGTTTGTACTTTATTGTATTGTTGCCATACAGAGCGACATATTCGCCTAAGCGAAAAAAGCTCTTTATATAAAGATTATAAAAAAATGCTTCAAAGTTGTATATATTTTCATGTAGCTCCATAATTATTATACATTATAATATTGTCCGTTATTAACTTTTACTATTATTTTGTTAAATTTTAATTTTAACAAAATTATTGAAGGCTCAACTTCATTAGCGGCGTTGTGCACTTTTGCAAGGGGAAAAATTGGTTAACCTCGCGTCGGATCGTGACGTCATCAAATTCGTTAGACGGAGGGAAAGTAGACCGCCGTTGAAATTGAAACTTATATGTGTTACAAATAAGGAACATTTTCGTTTGTTGGTAGTTTTTATTGTTTTTTTATTCTTTATTTGATTGTATGTGTATATTAGCAGGATATTTTTATATTCTCTGGCTTTACTCACGTTGAAAGTCAAATATCTCGACTTGGGTTTCGTTACTATATCACTGTAATAGACGTGACGTGATGTTCGTCGCAATTTGTAGAACATTCCCGAAACCTACATAACCTAAAAAGAAATTAAGCTTCGACATAAATAAAGCCGTACGATATAAGTATGCGGCAATATCCAGTTAAAGAATGCATAACGATTTATGACATGTCATTATCTTACTAATATTATAAAGGCGAAAGTTTGTGTGTATGTATGAAAGAAAAAAAGAAAGAAAATATTTATTCAGACAAGCAGCAATAATAGAAACATAAAAACATATAAGCTAGCTATGGCAGCTACTTCTGTTATAATCTTAAACTATAGGTACACCTAGGACAGCTGATATACCTTTTCAGACAGTGGTGTCTGAAAGGGTCTGAGCTGCAGACGAGTCTGTTGCGCTGATTTTCAGCACAGACCTTAAGTGACGCACGTATGTTTGTAACTTCTTCTTGCTCAAACGGCTACAACGATTTTTATGAAATTTGGAATGGAGATAGTGGATTAATATATAAGGCTACTCTTCATCATAATCATCAACATCACCACGCGGGTTAAACCCCGGGGCACTACTAGTTATACACATGCTGTAGGCATGCCTTCCAATTTACACAACAAGGGCACCGCGTAAACTTGTAATTGTATTCTGTGGTTACCAGCTGTTCACGTGGTGAGGCTGTTTCTAGTGTACACCATTAAACTAGTTACAGGTATCGGTATTGTGTGGAACAGGTTAATTATTTATTACTGTTCGGATGACAGCTGCGGCGCAATCAAAGGAGTCTAATTGGGTTGTGTATTTGGTGTGGGGAGTTGAGTTAGCACATATTTATACAACAATACTCACTAGCAGTAAGCAACGCATGAATGTAATAAATTAAATATCGAAAACTGAAATATATCTATTCTCGAACTATTTTTTTTTCATATATATCGTTTGACCACTATCTCACTTGATGGTCAGTGACATTGTGGTCGGAGATGTTATCACGCTAGACGTAGAATGTTTGACTGAATTGACTGGCATCACGAACATTCAAATGATTTTTATAAGAAGAAGAAAATACATATTTTTGTACACAAAACAAAAGAATCGCTGCATCCAAATCACATCCATGACATTCCTTTCACACGCACATTGGTATTAGTTTAGCTACAATTATTTTACGCGCTTCGATCAGAACACTAAACTAGACATAGCACATTCATGTTTTCTAATAAATTATTCTAGTAAATATGTCTTCACGCTTTGAGGAAATTGTCAGTATTGAAGGCATTCGAAGTATTGAAGAAGTTCGAACATTAGGGAGGAGGGTGAGGGTAGGCGGACACAATTTGTTAGTGGAAAATTGATCGTTCGCCTTAATAAAAGCACCTGCTAAGTATTCCCTTACTTCGGCATCGTTTATCAACATCCGATAAACGCGATCGGAAATTTGACGCGGTTGTATGTATTAGGCGGTATTCGATATTATTTTTTTCTCCTTTTTCTTAAAATATTATTATACTTTACATGTATGTACATATATCTAAGTGTTCAATACTTGTTTGAATAGTACAGACACTTCAAGACTAAACTACTAACAACGCCACCATGTCGGTGCGAGTGCAAGAGCGAATTTCGGGGGTGATTCCATTGCAAAGAGGTATGAGACACACACGCGGGCATTTCTGAGGCCCTTTAGTTTAACTAGCCCTCAAGTTCACACAATTGTGAGTAAAGTTGTGATTCTGTTACCTAGTACATTGTATTCAGCGGCAATAAAGTTCATCGTTAGTTATGTGTCAGACAAATCCAAAATACTTATGGAGTATAGCCTATAATATTATTTATTTATTTAAGTATATAAGGCAAGGACACTTTGGAGCCATCCCGAGACATATGTTAGGGCTGACGCCACGGCTTATTTGGCGGAGCAATTGAAGCGGCCAAAATATTCTAACCCAGGTAGTGGTTACATATTTGATCCGTTTGGGGTCGAGAGATTGGGCCCGTGGAGACCGGGAGCTCATCGGATTTTCTAAAACTTTTCTAAAGCCGATCGTTTGATCGATGCGACGCGTGACGAAAACGATGGCACATATTTGGTTCAACGGATCAGCATTGCAATTCAATATGTATATAAGTATATATATCAGTCATCAGGTTACCATAGCACAGGCCCTGCCTAGTTTGGGACCTGAAGACCTTGTGTGAATGTTAATAAATAAATAAATAAATGTGGCAATGCTGCTAGCACTCTAGGCACATTATTACCATTAATAATTTGATCACCCGGATCCCAAATTAGGCTACCTGTGGCATGGGAATCCGGACCTCTTACGTGTTAAATACAAAAAATACTGTCTTTATTTAGTGATAACAGGAGACAAAGTGGCTTAAAAATATTTGTATGTTGTTATTTTACTACTACTATATTATTATTTTACTTCCCATGATTAATTAGTCTTGATACATGTCTTTATAATGTATTTTTATTTATATGTGTTCAAGTGCAGAAGAATGTGTTAAAGTGTGCGTGTGGTTTAGAAGTGTATGTGTGGTGGAGCAGTGTCTGTATAAAAACTAGTAAAATATTTCAAGGTAAGCGTGTATTACCGACTACGGAGAAAGCAATGACAGCAATAATAAGACATAGTATCCGAAGCTCTCTTACTCCGTTACATGATAATCTCATCTTCTATGAAGAAATTTATTCATATGACAGCTTCTCATTCTCACTTTTCTTTTCTTCGCTTCCTTCCTTGAAAATAATAGCGTACTTCATATCTGAAAAGATTTCAGCAATAAAACCTGGTACACTCTAGTAAAATAGTATGCTCCTCAGATATACGTCCATAAACAGACTGTATATCAATGATATTATATGTTTATATGAGGTAGATGTCGCACAAGCGCGCGGAAACTAAGGCGGCAAAATTAAGTCAATTGTAGTAATTTTGATTACGACGCGTATTTCAAGCGCAAGTCTAAACATATAGCTATCCTTTTCTATATGATTTGTACCGTATTATCTGTCGCAGTAAACATGCTTATATCGTAAAGGAACAAAATCTGAGCACCGCGCAGTATGAATATACCTCATCTTCAGTAAAATATCATTGCTGTATATACATTGTAAGCGGCGTGTGTCCACGGTACACATCTGCCTAGCACGGTAAATATTTGCCGGACCGTGCCGCCAGAGATATAGGGGCTAGTGAGTACGACAAAGGTAGAGGCTAAATACAAGAACCCTTATATATCAATTATTAGGGGTTTTATGGCGCTACAATATAATTTTATAATGACAGGAATAGACAAACATTCAGCCTCCATAATATTTTATAATCAACTAGTAGCGCCGCATGGTTCCACCCGCGTGGATTACGGTTTTCTCGCTAGCTAAATTATCCCGCGGGTCCTATGTTTTTCCAGGATAATATAGTCTGTGTGTTATTCTATGGTCTAACCTATCTCCATACCAAATTTAATCGAAATCAGTACAACCATTTGAGTGCTTAAAAGTAACAGAAGCTTATGAATTATTGCCTTATCCCACGGGAACAGTAATTGTTTTCGGAATGAAAAGTAGCCTATGTGTTAATGAATTATGGGCTATTTTTTAATGACTATTAGTTTAAAAAAAATAGATATTCAAGCTTTTTATTTATTCAGAGATTCGTATGAGTGCTCAATGGCAAATTTATAGAATAGTATGTTTAGTTTCCAGCACCGGAAAGGGAATTAACGTTAATAATTTATTTAAAAAAAAAATTAACAAAAAATGCAACCGACTTCAACACTCAAAAGTGTGAAATAACTTGTTGAAGTCGGTACCATGATAGTTCACAAAAAAGTAACTATCATCACAATATTGTGCTCATGGTACCGACTTCGACAAGATATTTCACACTTTTAAGTGTTGAAGTCGGTTGCATTTTTTGTTAAAAATATTTTTTTTCCCCTTTTCAGTAACATTTGCTACTCACGGGATCAATTAATTGTCATTGTGTGTTCTGCGATGTCTTCAACCGCGACAATAATATCATCAAGATACACGTAGCACTTTTCAGTTATTGAAGTATAACTCGAAAACCGCTTGTCCGGTGTACATATATTAACGGTTAAAAAGTTGCAAGTGGGTGGTTCGATTGTTGGAGCGGCAAACGGCGCAGCGATAAGACTAAAGTTAGTGTTTTTGTATCGCGCACAATATTTGGTGCTCACGACTAATGTTTAAAGTAAGTCGTACTACGTGAACTGAAGCGACACCTTTGTAATCTCACTATTCCAATGATTTTCTACTTTTTCATATTCACAAAAAGAAGATGCAATATTTCTGAATCAGTAATAGGTACAACAGCTAAATCCTATGCAACAAATATGTTGCATAGGATTTAGCTAGGTTATTTAGGTAGTTTATCCAGATTATTCAATAGAATAATCTGGATAAACTACCTATTCCATCCGTTATCCCGAGGGCTCCCCCGGAGCAGAGTAAGGGCATACTTCATAAATCAACGTCACGTAATAAACGTCACGATAAATGTGTATTTGTCGCGTCTAACCCCGGCGTCGGAGAATTCCCCCGAAAATACATATGGCCTACGAGGAAAAATTACCGTCAGTGCACACAAAAGTGAACTCTAAACTATGTTTCTACAAGTTATTTTTATTTGAAACATTGGTTGGGTAACGATAATTGTTAGCGGAAGATGAAATAAGTTTGGATCAGTGATTGATATACCTTTTTTGGAAAATGTGGTACTAATGCGAAGATGTTCCGAAACGGACTTATATGAAACGGTGCTAAAAATATCCCTTTATGTTGTTTCACCTTCAAATATTTTTCTTTTCTTAATTATTCTGTGTTATTAAAGCAACACAATTTGTATAATTATTTTTCTTAACACCCTGTGCAAAACGAATGCATCCAATCGTTAGTGAATAACGAATACTATCGTAATTATGTGTCAACCACACAGCTCCGCTCGTGACGTGAGATGGAGAGATTGGCTCTGAGACACGAGCTGACATACGTCGATTGTTTGCGACAGATTATTGATAAACTGGTTCTTACAATTAAAACTAGTCAATAACCTAGGAAGAATTTAAAAAAAATTCAACTCCTCAAGGGGTAAAAATGGATTTAAAAATGGTTTTTAAAGAAACTACATTATTTTCAAATTAAAAATTGTTTTTATTTTGGATTATGTTTTACAAAATGTTGTTTCAAGTAAAAATAATGTACACGTGTACTGTTATTATGCCTATTGATTAAAAAAATCTTTCACTGTTGGAAAGCTACACTATTCTCAGGTAACAGCTATATTATATTTTTTTAAAAATTAGGGATCCTTATAATTTTTTATTATGAAATTTTTTACCAGCGAGAAGCCCGGGCGGACCGCTAGTTTATGATAAATGATCTCGATCTCGACACTTCACAAATAACCAACGTGCCATGTAGAATATTTTTTTTTTGACAAAATAATATTTATTTACTTCAGTACTAGGCGAATCGCGACCGCGTCCGCGAGCGCCCCGTATTCTCCTTGAAAAAGACCACCGAATGTGTTTGAATCTATAGTCGGAACCCTCTGACTTATTACGTGAGTAACTCCCGTGTTTTATACATTGATAATGTCTCAAAACCACGTCAGTTTTAATAACAAAACAATATTTATTTATTCATAACAATAAGTAACATAACAGTTGGTTTACCAAAGCGTTACAAATTGGTACTAATTTATAACATAATAATCTAATAACATTATTTCTATTTGACAATTTTACCATAAAAATTCAAATTATTTATTATGTCAAAATGGTATCCGTAATTATTATAAAATTAAAATACATATATAGATATATTAATTAAAAAAAAGTCAACAATACACATTACATAATATTAAAAGTATAAACGTTCAGAGTAATATGGTATTACAGTCACATAAATTGCCAAAAAACAGGCCAATATGTAAAATTTCCAAAACATAACGCAAAATGTCATATTTTAAAATTAAATTAAATACATACAGTTAAGTAACGTCATACGGGTACAGTGGAATCTCTAGCATTTATCTCGCTTAATCTCCTACATTCATCGATTAAGCACTTTGTTGGAGTCGTAAATAAGTCACAATAAGTTTGTTTACAAAACTTGCTCGAGTTGTTTGCAGCATCACCGTTTTATGGTTCATGTGAGAGCTTCAAATAGCCTGGTTATTATAGCCCGCGGTCAAAATGTTTTACGCAATAGCTAAGATAAGATAATGTTTTATTACCAGAAAATTAATACTTTACATAGACAGAAATAATGTATATATTATGTTTATTATTAACCTTATTAGCTATGAGTCCCAAACTAGGCAAAGCCTGTATCTTGGGCACCCTTAGACCACTCGTTTCCTAACTAGGAGCCTTACATGTTTGTATGTACAAGTACATACTATATTTTTTTACGAAAAAATATTGCAAAGAGCCTTATTTACCTGAGCATTAGTCAATTATCGTATGTAGAAGCGGTTTATTAATTAGTCATAAAGAAACCTATATCTGCTAGAATAATTCATATCTATAAAAACAATACACCGCGCAGAAAAAGTCGCAGGCAAAAGCTAGTTAAATATAGTTCCATATACACATTTACAAAATATAATTATTTATTGCATCTATGTATTTTTACAGCAATGTTTATAAGTTTATTATTACAAGACCCGATATCGACTATCAATCATAATTATTTAGAGCTATTTACTCAGCAAGAAAAATATGACGCGTACGTTTCAAGATATCCGTCAATATGTCGAGAGAAATTGATCGAACATTTTCCATAGAGTGTATTTTGTGACACAGAGTAACACTATATTGTATATTGTTATAATGAGAGTACTTAAGGATATGCAGCATAAATGATTCAACTGTCACCAACCACATAGTGTGTTCAAGCAACAGTCCTTGAGAGCCAGTGAGCATTCTAGATCTAGCGTGATAATGCAACCAATTTCTTACCTCACCCTTTCGCAAAAACGATAACAACTCTTGTAAAATGTACTTTAAAACGGATTTGGAACATAACATTCGTCCAAACTCTACACAACTTCGAAACCCGAACCACGGTACTCATAACAATACAAGTACATAGCAGCGTTCCAACTTTGCATCGCTCGAAGCATACTTCAAAAAGGCTGTCTTGCTATCGTACACGCATTTGTAAGAATATCTTATCACTTCAAAATATATAACAATTATTTCAACTTTAACTAGATATATTTAAAGCTAAGATTGCGATGTCTACAGCATAGTTAAGACGATTTGTTTTTGTGGGGAAGTGGATTTATAAAGCTTAGAACTTAGCTCGGCGGTGTTTACGTACCGAGGTCTTTTATGGCTCAGGAATGACCTCAATAACTTTCTGATTTATGTTGTATACAGACTAAGAAGACTATATATGTATATAAAATATACATATTATATTATAATACTAAGCCGCAAAAAACGGGTAAGGGTTCGGGTAAGAAAAACTTCAATATCTTCCAGAATATTGGAAATATCTCTACGAAATAAGGACTGTATTATTGAGTGCTTGAATGAGTCACACAAATCAAGCTTATAAATATACTTATCACATTTTTTATTATATATTTCGTATAACAATTGTTTGAAAATCTAGTTGCAACAACGCAACGAATAAACTGGGCTTAGTCGTGAATTGGCTTGCAATTGTGCCGAAATATCGGGAGCCAAAACATTAAAACGAGATGGTGATTAGGACTTCGCTGGCGTACACGTCACCGTCGACGTCTTGACTCGTCCCGACATGCTCGATGGGGTTTAAGTTCAAGCTTCATACTGGTTACTTTATGCTTGTGATAGCAACATCTTCAATCATCAACATGATTCGATTTTGCTTGCCTTGGCCAAGCAACATCAGAGTCGAATCACGCTGATGAGACCCGTTTTTGAGCATCAAAAATTGAAAAGATTCATATAATCATACAATTTAGATACACTTTTCAGAAGTAAGCAGCATATTTTAAATGTATATTACATAAGAATAATTATATGACAGAACAGAAACAGTTTCAAAGATGTTCTCATTTTTAATATCGTTTTTAAGGACAATGGAACGACTTAATAACAATTCGCATGATGCGTAGCTGACGATTGTCTTTTTTAAGATTATAAGCTTGCGTTTGTCCGATGTCTCACCTGATGTTAAGTGACGATGCAGTCTAAGGCCCCTCGCCCAATGCGACTTTTTGTAGCGATGCTGCACACACAGTCTTAATCATTGATCATCGTCGATCAAGTCGTCTCTAATACAGTATCTTTTTTTTAGGATCTAATGTAATACCTAATAATCTTATTTTATTTATAAAATAAGTTAATATTTTGAATTGGAAAACAATGAAGGTAGTAAAATTTAAGTTCATATCTTTAAGAAATATAGTTCATTATAAAACTTGCCTTGGATGTAAAAACCACTAGAAATAAATACATAAGGCACGAAGATAATCAGCACATTTCCTATTATTTTTCTAAATTACTATTTGAAACGTAAGGCCATTAGCTCTTTAAAACCTGTTTTGAAATTGTCACGATCACTAAGAATTAACATTATCACCAAATAATAAATTTTAGAATTAGATTTACTACTGATTTTTTATGCTATTAGCCTATTATGATGCATCAAGCGTGAAAATAAAAGAGTACGTTGATTGTTTTGCTGTCCCGATTTTATTTTTTATACTATCAGTACAGCAAAGACCACCAGTTTACTTGTGATTATGGCGCTTACAACAAGTCCAAATATCAACAGCTAAAACATGATAAATATACAGTAAATGTATCGTTTCTAAAGTTAATTCTTTCGCTTAAAATATCAGTTACTTAACCCAAGCTTTTTACTCACTCAACAAATATATTCTTTAGATATTTCAATGTGAACCCTCTTCAGCTGAACATTTCTATTCACAAGTATGTAAGGAATCTTGGCTTTTATAGAGGTACACTGTACCTGGAACATGTTTTGGCTTCATGATAATGTTTTTAGGGAAGCATGGACTTTCGGTATAGCTCAATTGGTAGTTGAAAGCAATGAAAGAAGATTTTTACTATCAGAGGAAATTTGTGAATCTTTTAATTGGTAATAGAAGTCATCATAAAATTAAAATCATATAAACGAAGGTCTTCGAACAGGGTGTGTTACCAGTGATGACTTAAGGAACCGAAACGTGGTCTCTGACTATAGCCATTCTGAACAAGCTCAGAGTAGCACAACGAGCTATGGAGAGGGCTATGCTCGGGGTTTCTCTACGCGATCGAATCAGAAATGAGGAGATCTGTAAAAGAACGAACGTACACATACTAACATGCAAACACATTTTTTAAAACCTATTAGTATGAAACATCGTATGGGCAGGCAGAGACCACAGCCTTCCATTGGAAGACTATAGGATTAATCTTCTTCTTCTCAGTCGTTACGCTCTTGACAGAGCGGTCGTGGTCGTCATGTCAGTGAGTAGGGAGAGCAGATGTTAAGCGCCTCACGATGTCACGCCATCTCGTTCTGTTAGCGGTCATCCTGGTGCACACGTGTAAGGGATCGCCCACACCGGATTTGATCTGATCGGCCCACCGCATGGGAGAACGGCCGCGGGGTCTCGTGCCTTTTACCTTGCCATAAGATTAATAGGTGTGGTAAAATAGATTACAAAAAGACGTGTTGAAAGAAGTAGTTTTCCGTTAAAACGATTAGAAAATTATAGGGAACAGGGAATAAATCACTTTTGAAATTGTAGCGTGGTATTACGCAGTGCGAAATAGTATAAACTGTCATTTATCTAGTAAAACTACGACACATAGAATTGACAGTACGAGCAACAGGCGCCTTATTCATGTATAGTAGTCGCATAATATTTTATCAGACGATGTGTTAATGGCTTCCATAGAGTACTGTTATACACGGCAGGTTTCTAGGCTCTGCAGCCAACGGTTCATGACTTTGCCTATCTCGCCACTTAGAGCTAACGTAGTGTCGTGGGGGCTTAGTGGTGGAGATTTACTCACCACGGCACTTCGAGGATCTATGCTAAATTGACTAAGACAATGCGGTGTTCTCCATCACTACATAACGGTCTTAGTGCTCTACGGTATTATGTTACTTTAAATAAACAGATTTATTTGTCTAAATTCAACAGAGTGTAACAATATTTTTGATAATATCGTGAGTTCGAATATTGAATTGTGATATAATTATCTTACCTTATCTGTGACTCACATTCCTTTTATTTCCGTTTATTCCGTCCGTTCTGATCGTGACTACCGACAGAAGAAATTCTTCTGTCTGTGAGTGCTACAATAGCTTAGATGGCAAGGCAACAGGATGGTATTCTGTAGTCGTGGGTTCAAATTCCAATGGAAGCAATTCTTTTTTCTTAAAAAATGGTAATCTACGTTCCGATTAAGCATGATATTAATGCATTAAACGATAAAACTCTATATTAATCGTGTTGTTAATGTTGTGATGTTGTAACGTACAGCCCAAGCCCGAGGTAGATTTAGATCCAGCAACCACCTAATTGTGATTTTGTTGTTGAAACTGACGAGGTTTTGACACATTATGAATGTGTAAACACGGGAATTACTCACGTAGTAAGTCAGATGGTTCTGACTATAGTTTCCACCACATTTGATGATCTTTTTCAACTCAACAAGAAAACGGGGGGCTCGCGGTTAGCTTAGAACTGGGCGAACAGAGATCGCGTCCGCGGCCGTCGGTTCTTCAAGTTATGTGCCCTACCCACTGCCACTTCGATTTGCTAATCTAAATGCTAATCTAATATGAATATAATAAATTTATTTTATTTGAGATCTGTTAAAACTGATTTGTTTTTTAATAAAAGACAATACCATTAAAATACCAACTGTATTCTGCATGAACTTACAAAGTATGTAATAAAATTGTTTGATGTTTGATAGCCCATTTATATTTATGAGCATTTCAAATTGCGTAACAAAACTTTTTGTGGCAATATTATAGTCAGCTTAAGTCAAGTCACCTTCTATATACATGGATACATTAGTACCAACCGTGTGTCGTAGACACGACAAGTTCCGAGGAATTGTAGCTTGGTCGATAAATCTATTATTTAGTGGCGTGGAAGTAACACATTTTTACATCGTCCTGTTGGGTTTTGTGAGTTTAGTGCTTAGTGTGAAGAAAAAAGAGATTTTTCCAGTATAGTCTCAATTAGTCTATATTTTGTGAGCAATAAGAGTTTCTAATAAAACCGGCTGCAGATTACCTAGCGCTGCACAGACCAAGTGAAGGCTGAATGGTCTGAATGGTCTACTCTACGAATGTATTAGGAAGGTATGAGGCAAGTGGCGACGGATTGTCAAGTGTGCCACCACTCCTGATGTGTAGCGACTAATGCGAAGAGTTGGCGTCTAATGCTTTTACAAGTTTTTACTGTATGGCGTTCACCTGAAACCGTTGTAGTTGCTGTTCAGTCTGCAAAATTAGTCTGTTAAAAATTAAAAAAACAAAAAGCACAAATAATTTGACAAATACGGAAAATCTGCTCTACTATACATTATATTGGTGTATTTCATTTCAAAGGTGTTTTAAATATTTATTTATTTTATCAAGAACATTTCTAAATATATGTTTCATTAACAGAATATTATGTGATTCTCCGCTGTATTGTTTTAATACATGAATACACATTACATAAGATCAATTGTTCAATAATTTTAATACACAAACTTACATGCTCTGCACCACATCACTTACATTCTCGTAAAGCGGTGAAGTAACACGATCAAAAACCTCATTAAGCAGCTTATTGCGCGCTTGTTCGGTCGTATCGTGCAAGGCGTCACATTGAACGTGCTATGAACATCGTTTTAATTTCCTTATTATTGCGGACGAAATTGCCACTTATGAGCACCATTTACTTTCGTTTACACTTGTGATCTGTATCGTTCAGGAATACGGTTACATGTTGTGTTGGGGAATTTTCCTTAATGTGAGTTTATTATAGGTAGAGAGTAGGCAATGTGATTTTGAAGGCTTTCTTTGACATCCCCGAAACCTAGGTCGAAATATTTCGATATAGTCGAAGTATGTCGACCTAGGTTTTGGGGAAGTTAATATTAGGTATAATAAGACAATTCATACAATATATAATATAATGTGTCTAACTAAGAAGAACTTACTATAAAAAACACTGTGTTAGAGTCCTTCATGGTGTCGTTATCAATAGTGCACTTTTGCAGCTATCATCATCATTTCATAGCAGCAATAGGTCGTGCACTGCTTGACATATGCCTCCCCACATAGGGGGATTTGCCAATACTCGCCACGCTTGGCAGGCGGGTTGGCGAGCTCAGTATGATTTCCTATCCTCGGAAGGCGCTGCTGCCCACCTTCTGGTACATGATCCCTTAGCCGACTCTTACGGCACCCACGGGAAGAGATGGGGGAGTACTATTCTAGGCCGGTACCACCACGGCACTATGGTGCTATGTAATTTTACCTTCGTATTAGGCAAGTGTCAATCTGACATTGAGATTATAATGATTTCTGGGAATATTTGGCGGATGGATCTTTACATTTTTTATGAACATTGCAGTCAGAAAATGTCCAAAAAGCCGCGTTCTGTTATGCATAGCACAGCGCGTTGTGTTGGTTCAATCATCACTCATCTGAATGGTAGTGAAAATTGAGTGTGGCAGAAAAAGCACGAAAGCAGAATAAATGCAGTGGAATTGAGAGCTTTGAAAAATACATTTAAAAATATAAATTTAAAATAACTTTGCCGTTTAAAATCCTTCAAAGACGCAGTTTACATGCTCTATAAAAAAATATTTTCACATTTTTATATGACCATGTCAGGGTTAACCGATAGTTTAGCCAATATCTCGTAGCAATCGTTAAGTAGCTTACACATCGTGCTAGCTAAGTTTATACAATTATTGGTGACACACCCTATCGTATTGTCAGTTTAAGCAGTATGACGTATCACAGAAGACTTGGGAATATAGTGAAATCAGAATGTTACGATAGGTATTATTTTGTACCTTATATCATTGAACTTACTTGTATCTTTTTTTTCATGGGGCAAATGCCTTTATTAAAATACAACACTAAGAACTAATAATAATAACTTGTATCTTCATTAGTATTTAGTTAACGGCTTTAACCATTTGTATGAAAATGTGTACTCTGATAATATCTATTCTGATATTTAATGGCTTGCATTTAAAAATATAAATAAAATAACTTTTAACAGTTTTGCCCGAGGCCACGCTCATTGAAAAAATAGGAGAATTTGAAATGTTGTGATTTTTTTTATCGATTTATTCATTTGTTTTTGTTCTTAACTTGAAAATGTAGCATGTCTCAGTTTCTGCATCAAATATTTGATGCAGAAACATATTTTATTATGAATACTTCCCAGGTATACTAAAGCTATTCATATTTTTTTGTACAAGTTGCTTGAACGTGCCATCTCGTAGAATTCGAGACGACATACAATGTCGTCCTTAATCCAATGCGATCCTTAAGCATCACAGCAATGGTAGGCTGCGTCGATTACAGTGTTGACGAGATATTGCCAGATTTATCCATTTAAACTTAATATAAATATAAAATGTGATATTTTTTCTTTCTTTTTATCATCGAAACTTAAAGAGAGACGATATAATGAATATTCAGAATCTGTCACGATCGACACCCCCTTACAATCTCAACAATAACTTGATTATTTATTCATTGAGTTCGTCGTTCCAGAAGCGAGCCAGTTCATCTCCAATTCAAAAGAACTCTCCTATCCAATTTATTTTTAGATAATTTTTCGAATTAGTCATATTTTTTTCAAATAATCTTATCAAAGTTTGAAGTCTTATTGCGTCTGCCAACGACGTAATTCAGGAATTTCTTCAGGGGTTGAAGTATTTATTTCATCTACTTATTCAAGACATAAAGTTCTTATTGTTTAAATAGGTAAACGAAATTGTTTAGATAAGTATTTGAATACTTTACATATAAATTTGTCTATAAATAATCCTTAGACACAGTTGTCATAGAAGAGCTGTATCATAATGTAACTTTAAAATTTATTTCTATATATTGTCTGTAAAGACTGTCATTCAACTCTGTTTTTTATTTTTAATCTTTATATTTCATTTTGTGATAAAATAAAACATACTTAACGAAATCCGCTGCATCTCCGCAATGTTTTTAATACTGAACCAATTTTATGCAAATAATTATATAGGTAGGAACAAATAAATATTATAATAACCTATGTGTGTATCTGTGTGCAGTAGAAGACGACAAATAATCAGATAAATTCGGTGATTCGCACATGTGTTGCTCTATTTTAATACAAATATCAAATAGGTATACAGAATAGATAATAATTATTATAATAACAAAGTAGGCTGGCTTACGATATAAAATAATAATTAAGTTTCATGTAGAGATACATAAAAAGCATTATTACAAATTTATTTAAAGAGCGATTAAAACAATGAAATCTTTTTATTGTAAGGCTTAGTATAAATAAAGTTTAAGTCTCATGCAAAACAATACCTCACTGGATAAAAGGTTTTTTTTTGACTAAAGATATATACTGTTACTGAAGTATTCATCAAGAACAGAATTGTTTTGTCTTTTGTCTTCGTGTAAACGCAGCATGAACTTGAGGCACTACAGCAACTTAAATTTAAGCCTATGCAAGATGTCATGAATGGGATTGGCTAGCATGGTGATAAGTCGGAAAATTAAGTTGCATAAGTCATCGGTCACTTAAATGATCGTAAGTTTCAAGTTATCAATAATAATTTACTTCATAGCTTTATTCAAAATGCCAAAGCTGCAAAAAGATAAAAGCATAGCGTTAAAAATAACAATTCAAAGTAATTGTATTATGGGTTGTACCTACAAACGCGGCATAAATTTTTGCTGACTTTTCCGTTGTAAAGTAATTATTTTTTGGCCTTTTGTTTGTTAAATTAAAATTCTTGTTTATATTTTTAGCAGTTTTAGTAAGGACAAAGTATAAAACCACTGAACTGAAACGTGGTCTCTGACTATGGGCATTCTAAAAAGGCTCACAACTCAGTCGCACAACGAGCTATGGAGAGGGCTCTGATCGCGGTTTCCCTACGCGTTCGAATCAGAAATGAGGAGATCCATAGAAGAACAAAAGTCACCCTCATGGTCATATAACTCAGCGGATTAGCAAATTGAAGTGGCAGTGGGCAGAGCACATAGCTCGAAGAACTGCTGGCCGCTGGGGTCGAAAGGTTCTGGAAATGAGACCATGGACAGGCAAGAGCAGCATAGGACGGCCACTGACCGGGTGGACAGACGACGTGACTAAGATCGCAGGGAAGGGCTGGATGCGGGCCGCTTCCAACCGGTCCTTGAGAAAATCAATGGGGGAGGCTATGTTCTTGGCCTATTCTGCCGTATGTACCTTATCGTTGAGGATATAAAAGCATTTTCAGCACGAAGAAAAGGACAAGAGATTATTGAGTTATAAAATACGTGCACACACACGATTACAGTTGACCGATACATGATCGCTAAAATTACACATTTTGGGTTTAAAACGAGTAAACATACTGTCTTTCTGCCTGAAATTAAGGTAGTAATCATCATAACCAGTATATTATAATATTATGATTTATTTACACGAATGGCAGGCGTGTAACAAAATAAACCTACATGTATAGTGTATAAAGTAATCAAATAATACTAATTTATCGACAATAACTTTCGCGTGTTACTTTATCACAGAATCATATTTGTACATAACTTCTGGTTTATGTACTAAAAACAAAACCTGCGCCGTTTTGAAAATAAAAATGCTAAAACGTATAACGTTCATCTATAACCAAGCAATAATAAACTTTGGCTACATAAACGTAAAGGTTTTTGGAGAGGAAGGTACTAAGTTTGTTATAAGACATTAGTTGCCGGCTACTGATATTGCAAGGGTCGTGCGTCATGGTGATATATGATATTATAAGAATAAGAATTTATTGACACGATAAAGCCTAATGACAGTACCGAGCCGGAACTCAATTTCGACACAAAAAAGGGCTAGACAATCAAAATTTATCAGTTTTGCGTGCAATAATACCTTGTATAAGAATGTGTGTCCAGTTATACTTTAGGCATATTTTGTATTGTCGAATAGAAATTAGAGATACAGTGGAATTAAAAAACCGTTGGATTCGCACAAATCTGATTAATAAGTTTAGTACTCTAACTTCGCACAAATGTGTGCCTCTGCCGGGATTCGAACCCAGGGTCCCGGAGACACAGAAGTCATGTCAATGACACTAACTACTGCACCACGGCGACCGTCGCCGTATTCAGTATTATTATTCTTTACTTGTTCCTTCAAAAACTTATTCAACCATGTCGATGAACCATCATGGCCGCATAGTGATCATTTTTGTGTGACGAGAAATACATGGGAACAGTTTAGGATCGCGAGCATTCCTATCAAGAATTCATTGCGGCCAGGTGACCTAGATCGTATGTGTGCCACCGTAAGCTTCACAGTTTAAGCTTTTACAAGTCGATTGAATTTGAGTAAATTCTGGGATAATGTTTTGTGTAAAAAATGAAATCCATTTTTTTTAAAACAAATTAAAACCTAAATTTTAAATGTTTTGGTATTTAACTTAATTTGGTTTTTACAATAATAATCTCATTTAAAGTGATGAATGTACATATATATAGTATACATATATATATAGATTATAAGCAATGTATATAATGATAATGATAATTAATTTTGATGTTTATAAATGTATTTTATCGTATCGAACCTAATTGAAGTTAGGTTTGTGGTTACATAAATTAAAATAGTATGTTTATTATGTGATTTCGTTATTCTAGGGTCCTCGCTGTCTAAACTGGCCTTTAAAACTCGTAAGGAGATGCATGAGATTGCTGAATAGTGTTAAGACCACTTTATCACCATACTTGTGTCTTTCAAACAATTTATATGAGAAAAAAATAAACCGCATATAACCGCACATTTCTGCGATAGGACGTCCTTTTCTGAATATGCACCTCCCCCTCCAATCCTATTATACTACTAATATTATAAACGCTAAAGTTTGTATATGTATGTTTGTTACTCTTTCACGATGAAACGGCTAAACGGATTTGCGTGAAATTTGAAATAATGATACGCGTTTATACCCTGAACTTACAAATATGCAAATTTTTATTTCAGAAAAAGTATAGTTCCCGTGGCATACATCGAGGTAGCTGGAAAATCGTAGTAATGCGGGTGACACCGTGTGGCACAGCTTGTATTATATAAATACGTTACGTTAAGTTGTTCGCTTTCAGATAGTGTTTCCGTATAAGTTTTAACTTTTTTTTTTGTTCATGATCAGCAAGTGTTAATTTGATTGGAAATTCTCGTGAGTTTGACACATTATTATATATATGTGGTATCCGGCTTTAGTCACGTTTATAGTCGAAGTTTCGACCTAGGTTTCGAGCATGTCCGGTGCTCATCCTCAGGTGAGTTTACGCTGCCAGATCGCGGCGACCAACGTAAACTACGCGACAATCGTAAACTCACCTGAGGATGAGCATCGGACATGCTCGAAACCTAGGTCGAAACTTCGACTATAAACGTGAGTAAAGCCGGATACCACATATATATATAATAAAGTGTTAATTTCCTTAGATTACTTTCTAATTACTCATTGAATAAAATTTTGCCAACCCTAACTTACTGCTGTTTGTCTTACATCAGACATTATTCAAACTAAATACATATTATGTATCTATTGTTTAAATACCAAAATAGATAAAATTGTTTACATTATGAAACAGTTTGTAATTGCTATCATGTCAAGATTACCTAAGATTTCTAATAAATGTTTGGTGATGGGCATGTTTCTATGCTAGAAAGCTATTTGATATCTGTTTTTAAATTAAGAATACGCAAGCGTTTCGCCATGACCACCTTCTCACTTATCTTGAAAGGTCAAGAAAGCAAAATTCTCCTTCTGATATTATAAACGTGAAAGTTTGTATGAATGAACAGATGTTAGTTACTGTTTTACACTGAAACCGCTGATCGGATTTGCATTAAATTTGGAATAAAAATAGCTTATACCCTGGAATAACATATAAGTTACTTTTATCCCAAAAACATAAGACTGTTCCCGTGAGATGGCGGAAAGACTCAAAAAACGTCCGATTATCAATTAACCGTCGGTTAACTGTATGTTGAAAAGTGTTTCACCGACGGTTAAATTGATAATCGGACGTTTTAAATGTAGGTAAAAGTAGCCTTACTCAAATCAAAGATTCAGGAGTAAATATAAGTTTAATGTATAATTATGTACATCGTTCACATGAATTATGTACATTGTTCACATGAATGTATAATTATGTACATTGTTCACATGAGTATATAAGGTGTTCACACAAAACAATTAATAACAATAACTATCTACCTGTCAATGTACGATATGAGTGAACATAGCCGCGCCCCTCCACGCAAGCTCACTTCAGCCAAAGACGCCGAGCAGAAAACACCTTATGATTATTATGTTATTTTTATAATTCATTAAAATTCTTTATTAAATACTATCTTCAAGCAATATCCGTCATATGTTCATTTGTCAACGAACATCCTCAACATAAGGTTTTCGTAATATTCCAAATCGATGTCGTGGTCAAAATTACGGTCGTAGCCCACAATTCAAATTTGTATACTGTATAGATCTAGCGTTTGACAGCTCTCTCACATAATGGTCAGTGGCGATGCGCTGGACGTTTTTGTCACGCTAGACCTGGAATGCTCAATGACTTTTATGGACTACTGCCTGAAAACATTATATGAGTTTGGTGATTTTTCAAACTTGAGAATGGTGCCTAGCCAGGTGGGTACCACATGTGACACGATGCATTCATAATATTTTTATTAATCGTCATAATCACTATCATCATCATCATCTCAGCCATATGACGTCCACTGCTGGACATATGCCTACCCTGTTGATATCCACAAGGACCAGTTATGGAAATATTATAATAACGTATTATTAATAACGGCCATAAAATTGACTAATTGGACGAATCATATTTTCATAGTAAAAGTAAAAATTCATAGTAAAAATGTATTTCTTCAATTCATTCATTCTTTCAATTATATTGTTATCTATTGCCTTAAAAACAGCCACTTATTTTTTTCACACGTCAGTTTTATCTGTTTTCTAAAGAAGAACGTGTAGGCGTCATCGCTTTGCGGGCGGGATGTGAAAATTTATGGAGATTGGCTGTTAAACAGCGGAGCCACATAAGGGCTCTGAAAATACAAACTTAATTTAGTTCTGGAGATTGTTTTAGCAGGGACCGTTGGAAATACCGCCGATTGTATACTATTCTTTGATATATGTATTGTACTGCTTATTCGCGTATTTTTAAACTAGTGTTATATAAACAGCAACGATTTCAATTTTTAATTGATACGATTTAACTTCAAAACTACTTAACCGATTTTTAAAAATATTACTCCGTAGAAAGCTACATCTTTATAAAGGGATAAAAGTTATATTTATTACCAGAAATAGTTAGGGGTCCCTACTAAAATTTGAATATTGTAACCCAAGGTGTAAAAAAATTGTCATTAAATATCATTCATCGGATGCGCTGCGAAAACTATTGATGATAGATTGAAACAATGTAAAAAATGTCTACGATAATATAATATGCATTTCTTCAATAACTCGAATAACTCACAATAACTGCTTTTAATATTAAAATTTTAGATTAATAAGAACAAATTTTAGCGAATCTTATTTGACCCATATAGTATTATTCTGGTGGACCTAATCTAAGTATATTTTAATAAACATGTATGATGGAACGGATATTTAGAACATATTTTTGCCCCTATCTTTGTATAGTTTAAAGGAATATCTTTGAAGATCGCAATATAAGAATAAAAACATTGCGCGCCATAATAATTATGCGCACGGCAGTCATTCGGTCCAGCCGCCGTCGGGTCGCAATGTTGGTACGTGGGGATTGGTCACAATGTTGGTACGTGGGGATTCTGGCCTCCGGGAAATTCAAATTCAAAATATTTATAGCACTAAAATGTTTACAAGTACGAGGTCTTATTGTATAGTTAACAATAAGAGATAAATATAATAATTCTCGCGCCGTGGTGGTACCGGCCTAGAATAGTACTGCCCCATTTCTTCCCGCGGGTGCCGTAAGAGTTGGCTAAGGGACCACGTAACAGAAGGTGGGCAGCAGCGCCTTCTGAGCATCGGAAATCATACTGCGCTCGCCAACCCGCCTGCCAAGCGTAGCGAGTATTGGCAATTCCCCCCAATTGGGGGAGGCATTTGTCCAACAGTGGACACCCAATGGCTGAGATGAATGAATGAATAATAATTCTCGCTTAAACATTATCGTATTTAATCTGTAAATACAGAGAAAAGGTAATGTTTGTTTGTTATATTGTCACTCAAAAACGACTCAAATATTTAATTACCCAATGATGATATAAAATCAAATGTCGTTTACAGAGATGCTGTAAATAATTAAATATGTTTTTAATTGTTAGAAGTTATTGATAGCCAAATGAAATAATTATTTGATAAAAATTAGCGCCATGTCCTACAGTCGTTTTTGCGTGATATATATTTTTTAATTTTAAGTTTAAACACCCCTGTGTAAATGAATTATGATCCATTTAACAATTAATTGCTCTAGTAAGGAAAAAGCAATTCTATTTCATTTTCCATAGCTTAACATCATTCAATCCTATATTGTCAATAAGTCCGCTAGCAGACGTACGGTATTGCATTTATATTTAACACTAGCTGCACCCCGCAGTTTTACGCGCGTGATGATCAATGATGATTATGATGATGATAATTAGCCTATGTGTTGTACAGGGACCTGAAGTATCTACATAACAAATTTCATCGAAATCGGTGCACCCATTTGAGCGTGAAGAAGCCACAAACATACACACAAATTTTAACCTATTTAATATTAGTAGAATAAGATTAAATCACGAAATAACAACTTCCTTAACCCCTCTTTAAACTTATTCATAATAAACAAAAACTATACAGCACGCGGCCACGATAACAATTAATGTATAGCACTCGGTTAGTTTATTATTTATTATAATCAGCAACAATGTTGCAGTAAAACATGTATTTAGGTTGCATGTTAACTACATTCGCTTTAATTTATAGTTAGTTTAGCCGCCGCTAGATTAACGACATCACCACTAAAGCTTTACATTAGAATTTCAGGCGCATTAATAAATTACATAACAGCAAAAATACTAGGTTCAGTTAAGTAATAAGATCTGACGTATTTTCGACACATGAATATTATGAAACACGGGAACTACTTATGTAGTAAGTCAGAGGGTTCCGACTATACCGTCCACGACATTCGGTCCGATATTAAAATGATTAAATACAATCAATGCGGGATTTATATTAATGAAAACAATTTGTAAAATAATGTAGTAATTTATAACAATAGAAACAAATTTTACTACTTATCCGTAGAACAGTTACATTTTCTTTAAACTATGAAAAATGCTTGATCGATTTTGATGTAATTTCGTAAAGGGACCATCGCCTGATGGTGATTGTTATGAGTACTTAAATGACATGGCTTTTTCAGCGCGTCCAATCTGCTTTGAATACGTTTGCTGAGCTGTTTACTATTCATGTCCGCCTGATATACTCGCCCCATCGCCTTTTTTCCATTTATTATTTCTATGGAAACAGGTGGTATAAATAATGTACTTTTAAATATAGTAAATATAATATTTTATAAAACTCTAATGTAATAACAAAGTCAATGTGAGTTATATGTTTTACTTATTGAGGAAAACGTTTTTTTACCCGATTCGGAAACAAATGACATCAAGTCAAAGTATCTTCATGCTTCCTTCCAACTCTGTCTCTATCTGATTGACGGTCTTCATCTTGGTCTCCGGTAGAAGTACCAGGACTACAAGAGTGCCTAATAAGTTGATGACAGCTGCTGATATAAAAGCTACGTGTACTCCAAAGTTGTCCACAATAGGACCAAATGAGAGGAGTTGTATGAACGCTCCCATCCACCCTGTCATCACGAGACACCCCATCACCTTAGCACGAATCTGAAAAGGAAGTCATTGATTAATTCGTAGTTTGTATTAATTTTACCCATTGTATCAAATAGGCGACCCAATACACAAATAACCTAGGTGCCCTACTCTACCTACGTTGTAATTACAATATATGTTCATAAAAACTGAATACTCTGCACAAGAATACAGTGCTTAACATAATGGTTGTCTTTGAACCTCAACTGAGAAATATTTTGTTGATGTAGGTATAATAAAGTAGTAATATTCCTTTCGGTAATGTTAAAAAGAGCAATAACATTCTCGCTTCTCTTGACTAGTCGTAAAATTTAACTGTAAGAAGCACGATGGTGCTATTACTATCTTTTTCCTTATACTTGACTGCGAAAATTAATCTACACTAATGTTACAAAGAGGAAACATTTGTATTTTTGTATATTTATAACGAATAAGCTGTGATATAGGAATATCTGACGGCGCAATACCGTCAATTATCATTTAATTAATCCTTAAACCATCAAAACAAATCATTTAAGAGCGTAGACTCACCGAAACTAATGTAAATAACAACCGGGTAAATAATATGCTAAAGCTGCAAGCTTTTGATATTAAGAGTAAATTCTAGTGTTCAAACTCTTCGATGTTCGAGGGCACCTCGATAGAGGTGCATTACTGTAATCATTTTTAAAGTTTTACTATGATGACTGTTCATGTAAATTTCTGTTGTACTGCAAAAAAAAAAACCAAATCATCTTATTTGTGTTATAATGTGTTCTCATTTTTACAAGGAACCTTATAACCAAATAGGGTGATGTCAGAATAGATTACGTCACCGTTTCTAAAAATTCAGATGGAGAGTTTACTCTGACGTTATTATTTAAAACGACAAGCAAGATTGTGTTGATAGAAATCACGTGCAAAAAAGATAAAATTAATAGTAAAAAAGAAACAATTAAAAATAAAACAATGTTTCAGTAAAACACTCTTCCAAGTGCTTGTACTTATTTTAAGACGGACCAAAAAATTGCAAAAAAATTTATTAGATCCTTACTTGGAAATTGAACATCTCCGCCATGATGACGGAAGGTATGGGTGATACCGCGGCGGCGTACATGAAGACGGGGATGTTCATGATGAGTATGGGCAGCCAGTTCGGAAAAGCTCCTCCACTTTTTTGATACATGCGAAGTGCTGCCAGCGCACCAAACGATACCACGGACATTATGAATGCCACTGTCAATATTGGCTGGAAGTACAAACAAAACAACTTTAAACTCGACTTTCACAGAAAGTACTACCTGAGTCTTTAGACTCACTAAAACGCTAGCCGTTATAGTTTAGTAGGGTATGAAATTGTTACAATATTTCTCAATAATTTATTGCGAAAAACGTCGTTAATCTTTAGCTAGACTATTTCAAATTCAAATTCAAAACTTTATTGCAATCTCTAATAGTACAATTGTCGTGGTATTACAATAAAATACAGTTCATTAGAGACCCTGTCGGGCACAGCAACTTTAGAAGAGAGGAGGGCGCATCATCAAGTTTTACTGAATACATATTACATACACTAGAGAAAATTGAATCAATATTGGAATAATAATTAATCAATAAGATAATGGAAATAAAATATTTTATTATAATTTTATGGCGTCAATATTTTAAAGTCATGCATTTGTATTTAGTCAATTATGTAACTATTATATATTTTTCCCATTTAAACTATTATTATTTTTACTATTTTTTTTTCGTTATTAATTTGTCATTGAATAATACAATAATAGCTTTTGTCAATCAACAATTTTTTTTTAATATAAATCAGGAAAAGTAGTAGATCCAGGATAGAATCCTGGGGCAAACCGCATGTTATTAACTGTGGAGAACTGTCACTGTTGTCAGTTTTAACTATTTCATTTCTTTTTTTTAATATGATTCAATGTAATTGTAAGCGACTCCATTAATTTTTATTTTTTTATTTGAGACAACAATATATTGTTACTTACGGTATCAAAAGCTTTTTTAAAATCTATGAATATTCCCAGTGACATATTTTAAGCATCAATGTTAATTTATATTTTAGTTACAAGATCTAAAGTAGCTGATGAAGTAGGTATTTGATTTAGATCAAAATTTATACTGTCTCTCAAATAGAATTTTATATGTAGTTAGATCATCTGATGAGCGATTATGAATAAACTTTTTGAGGTCACTGGCAAAACGCTCATTTGCGGTAGTTTATAGGTTCTATCTTAGAACCGGACTTATATATTAGATTTACTTTTGCTATTTTAAGAGGAATCTGGAAATATACCTTTGTGCTGGTTACTATTAATACTTCTCTTCTTCTTCTTTTACAGTAATTTCTTTAGCTATAAAATAATTACTACATTCCAGGACTTTTATTTTTATATCAACAAATCCCCGCTCCTACACTGCGACCTGATGAGAGTCCTGAAATATTATTATATCAAGAACCTCTTTGTTTGTGGTTAGTATAAAATAGGAAAGACCAACAGATTTAACTAGGCTAATATTTTATTGGGTATAAGTAGCAGCATTATTGTTGATATGATATTTCAATGGAATAGTTTTACATAAAAGAGCCTATTGTGGTAGAATAATTTTGTGAAGTTTTCGAAAATCTTTCGTGAGTCAGTTTTTGGTACAAATTCAGTGTTCAGCTTTGTAGGTATATAGTTTGTCTTGCATAATTGCACATTCTTAGCTATTACGGATGGTTTATGTTGTTTCATGCCGTTTGTAAATATGCAAATTGAAATGGTTCGTAACTCCTTTTTAAATTTGCTTCCAATGATTTACCTTCCTTCCCAGACGTTCAATAAACACCATAGATAAAATCGATCCGACGATCATGACTATGGGAATGCTTAAACTCTGCAGCTGAGGACTAACAGTCACTTCAAACGAGTGCAGAATGGTCAGCGCATAGTTGACGATAGCGAAACCGCCGTTTAACCCGTGACAGGTCATCAGAAGCATCATACAGATAAAGCCTCTGCGCCAAGACTTCTGCTTAACTAAAAAGAGAGAAAAGGTAAAAATACATTAGACAACACATCATCACATACATCAGCGCTACATAATACTAGCAAAATATAACCTTCTATTAATAGGAAAAGAAGGGTTTGGCAATTTCAATAGCAAAGAAGAAGAAAGCTATCCTAATAGTCTGTGTTACATTTCACAATAAAATTATAAAAATTGTACCAGTGCTAAATCTACAGATTTATAAATATTTATTAAGGTTCAGTTTAGTACTGGACATGCTAACGATCAAATAAAAAGTGATTTTGAAACACGTGAAAGAAAAACTTTTTATTTCAATGCAAGGTATTATAATTTTTTTAAATATTTTTTTACTTATTATTATTTTTGCGTTTGACAACTGTTAAGACACAAATTAAGAAGTTGGATACTTTACTTCCAAGTCACCGTATATATTTGTAAGCTACATGAAAATATTCACCTCATATTTTGGAACCTAATCGCTATGGCAGTATTGATTATGAAGAGTAGTTTAAAAAAAATGGCATGCATAAATCTGTCCTTGGAAATAAAATGTAAATAGTTGAGTCTAAGCGATTTTAATGCGTTTAATAATTTTATTTTAATACTTAGAAAATAAAATTTTGAGATATAATTATTTAAACAGTCTATGGAGGTATCCTCCCCCCCCCCCGCCCCCCGTCCTTGCGTCGTTTATCTTCATTACTGAAGGTCGTGATCCTCACTACAAGACACAATCTTTCACGATATGACGCCATCGGTTTCTGTCGGTAACAGCGTGTAGTGCTTTGTAGACATTGTTGCCCAGAGTGGAGCGGATTTGGTCTAACCATCGATTTGGGCTACGGCCTCTAGGCCGCTTCCCCCTATGGAGGTATAGTGTATATAAAGATCAATATAGATACATTCTATCCTTTTAAGAAAAATGCTTTAGCCTAGAATCGATGTAGAATTTATTAAAATTAAAGCGCTCGAAGTGAATCTTCTCCTTGCGCTGCTAGCCAATCGACAATTTGAGGAACATAAAACTACTCTATGGTCACAACTTGAATGAATGAATATCTGCTAGTGGCATTTGCAACTAAGTATTTCCGTACAACCGTCCCGAAAGTTTGTTTACAGCGTGTTCAATAACCTACATTAACCAGCGTGCTGTTTTATGGCAAATAGTTCTCAAGGTAGGAACTACTTTCTCTTCTGTTTGCGTGCAAACCTAATGGGCTGATTGTACATGGCTATATCAAACAACCTTTTGTATGTTCTTATACTTGGTTAACATCTGGGTCCACTGCTGGGCAAAGGCCCTCTACCCCTTGGATTTCCAAAAGGACCGATTGGAAGCGGTCCTTGGCCGCAGGAACCTTGCCTGCTGATTTTATTCAGGTCGTCTGGCTACCTGGTCGACTTTTCGACCCCAACGGCCATCAGTTTGTCGAACTATGTGCCCTGCCCACTGCCACTTCAACTTGCTTATCCGCTGGGCTATATCGGTGACTTTCGTTCTTCTACGGATCTCTTCATTTCTGATTCGATCACGTAGAGAAACCCCGAGCATAGCCCTCTCCATAGCTCGTTGTGCGACTCTGAGCCTGCTCAGAAAGCCCATGATCAAAGACCACAATTATCTGTTATTATTCAAGTGTTTTGAAGGCAAGTACTTACAAATTCCAACGAAAGTAACATTAGATATAGATTTGAACTTCTCATCTTCTGCTCTGATTAAGTCTAACGCTGTTTGGACAACTTTACTGTCGACGGTCGCATGTCTCAGGAATGATATGATAGATGCTGCAGTCTGAAATTGAAGTTCATTATTACTTGTATATGGGGGAGGCATATGTCCAGCAGGGGTTATCCCATGGCCAAGATGATGATAATTTTATTATTTTAATAGTAATTATTTCCGTGTTAGACACAATCTGTATCAGGTCGTAAATTTCTGAGGTAACAAACATAACAAAAACACAATCATGTTGTATGTATTGCTTCCGGGCTGTTTGGCCGTGGTCTATGTGAAACTTTTGTTCCAGACGTTTCGTCGATCACTGCGGTCGACATCTTCAGTGGTTCAGGTCCGAGCGGCGACAAGAGCGTAGAACTCTCCTCCGCGGCGTCTTCTCTGATACTCAGTATCAGAGAAGACGCCGCCGGACGTGCGCAAAAGTTTCACATAGACCACGGCCAAACAGCCCGGAAGCAATACATACAACATGCAACGCCGGCCGTGAAAGCCTTAGAGTTTACAAAAACACAATCGATTTTCCAGTTCTTCATTTATTTGCTCAGTTGATAAAAAGGAAAAAATATACTTTTGTTAAAGTATTATAATGAAATGATTCGGAAATTATTATACTTACGTCATATTTACCAGTCTTTATATAATAATTGGGAGTTTCCGGAGCCCAAAGCAATAACGCCCCACTTAAAAGGGACAAGGCAGTGACTGTCCACAGTATGTTAAAATAGTCCATGTAAGCCATTAAATACATGCCCAAAATGCCCAAGTTGCGAGCCATATTAGCCATCATGCCTAGAGTTCCTCTCAAGTTGTCCTGGCTGATTTCTTTGATATACATTGGAAATACATAAACGCAGCCACCTCCTCCAATGCCAGCTATTATCCTAGCTACTATATATGCCGGCATATTTCCCAAAGACAATTTGATGAGCCAACTTATCTGAAAATTACGAGAAAAGCCTATATAGATAATTAGTACAACCTTATAGCATATTGATAGTACAAAATTAATGATCTTATGCGTACATGAGAATAATGATCATCGTTATTATTTATTTCGCCGTATAGGAAAAAACACCGCTGTGAAAAATAATTAAAATGAAATACTGACAAAGTAAAGTCTATGTATGCTGAAGGTCAATTACAATTTTCCATTAATAGTTTAAATAATATAATATTTATAAAAAACGGTTAGTGAAACGATGAACCATCGTTAATATAGTGCTTAGCTTATTTATAACAATGTGTATTTAATAACAGATGAACTAATTAACTAAGAAGAAGTCGTTTGCAAGCAAGCGTTTTGGCTTGCTTGTCTACGTATTGAACAAATCAATATCTGCGTTAGATAATGAGTTGAATGAGGCGCTTGTTCGAATAAAGCAGAACGCATTAAAGTTATATAATAGATGCATGGAACTCACAGTTTGAAGTACAGCGCAGGCCATAATACAAGGCTTCCTTCCAACTCTATCCACTAAGATAGTCCACATGGGAATACTTATCATCGCTGCCACACTGGGAGCGCTCGCCAGCCAGGAGAGGCTTGTGGTGGACAAAGGATATCCGATCGGTGATTGATCAGACTGCAGAACTTTAGCTGAGCAAGCGATCCATCCAACATGCAAGCCGTAGTTGAACACGGTGAGATTTGCTAAAACAAAAACAATATGATTTAGTTAAAATAAAACACTAATAACTAATTACAAAATTGCAGCTACTACAATAACATTTGAGCAATCCACTAGCTATTGGTAGCCTATAGATAACTCAAATGTTCTAACCCGCTACCGGCTGGCAGCGTGCTCAGAATGCTAGCAGCATTGCCACGTTGAATTGCAATGCTGATTCGTTGAGCCAAATATGTGCCAGCATTTTGGTCACGCGTCGCATCGATCAAACGCTCTAATAAATTTTGGAAAATCCGATGAGCTCCAGGTCCCCACGGGCCTAATATCTCGACCCCAAAAGGTTCAAATATGTAACTACTACATAGGTTAGCATATTTTCGCCGTTTCCATTGCTCCGCCGAATAAGCCGCGGCGCCAGCCCTAACCTAACATGTGTCTCAGGAAGATGTGACGGCGCCAAAGTGTCAACGCATGTAGCGTCCCACACTAAAGGCCGCCCTAACTAATGATTTAGTTTGCCGCTACAAGAGGTAGACGTCATGGTAATGGTCACACAATGAACCTGACCGCTTTGAAATTCTAAATGTCACTCCGCCTGTATTCAGTATCGGAGTGCTAGAACTATTTTGAAATATTATTAAGTCACATCAAAAGCATAATGCCTGAACTTTAATAGATGAAGTGGCGTACTCAAAACGATTGTTATGGTGAAATCTTTTAACGTACTTGAAACAACTTCTCAATTAAACGTAATGAATGGAATGCAATGTTTATTATATATTATTTATTATTTTTATCAATGTAGCAGTATTTATAAATGTACTCCATTTCTTTAATAATACTTAATAATTAAATTCGTCTGATATTTAACTGCTTGCTCACTTGATGGCAGTTTATATAGTTACTTATTTATGCTTGATAGTCAGTGACTATGTGGAATCGTGTTCGGACTAAAATGCTGTCAGGCTCGCAAGAACAACTGCCTCAACACATTGTGTGTTTGGTGGTAGTTTGAAAATTATGAGGTTGATTCGGAGCGAGTTGTGGAGGGTACTTAATCATTTTGGAAAAGAAAAATAATATAATAAAAAGAAAGATATAAATAATATCACAAAAATTTATACGTATTTTTATCTGTTATTTGTATTTGGTTATATCAAGGTTTCTAGAGCTTAGCGTTTCGAATTGTTTGTTTTTATTATAATAATTCCTCATTACAAATAAATTTAAAAATATATAATAAACTGTAAATGAACATTTCCAAACATTTCCAAGCATCGTTTTAAAAATATTCCAATATATATTTATATTAAAATACAATACATGCATAATTTAAAAAATAATAAAAATGGGATGGACTTAAGGAGACATACATAGGTTAAATAATGTACACACTAAATGTTAAAAGTTCAGAGATTATCTTATAACACCTATTATGCTATTTGAGCGTGTTAAGACTCTAATAACACATTTAAATTATTATTATTCGAATGAGTACACATTTCAAGAGGTAAGTATTGAAAAAAAAGTAGAGAAAAAAAATATACATGTTGATTCCGCCGCCTATAAAATGAGTAACGAATCTAAAATAGTCAGTGTTTTTTGGTTTGCCATTCAATAATATTAATACCGCTGAATAAAAATCACTTCAAAATGATCATTATCCTATAAAAATGCAGGTTTTATAATTTTTGAACTAATTAATGGATGTCTTAATTGAAGATTGTTTATTTTAACATAAAATAATAAAAACTTTCGTACCTTCTACAATTTCAGTTTAATTATGTCCAACAATATGAATCAATAAAATATATTAAACTTCTTACCTACGATAGAGATAAGCCATTGCACGCTAATATTATCAACTTCAGATTTTTGAGCAACAACTCTTCCATTTGCCTTAAGTTTCATGGCGGTTATTATAAGGAGAATCTCAATTGGGCCGAGACAGTGTACTGATTGTGCTAAATCAGCTCGGCAGTTTCGTTGATGAATAACGTCCTATATAAATAGAGTTAAGTATTGTCAGGGATGCCATGAGCGTATTTCCTCGAGTTACTTTATCATTAATTACAAAACGAATAATACGAAAATATTAATATTGGCGAACAATCATCTAATAAGGACAAAAAGCGATACGTCTATCTCATCGTCTAAGAAGCTTAAAATATGTGATGCAGTTTTTACCAGCTTGGATAAACACTATGGTTTTATTGTATAAATAAAGGTAATTTAAAATATTACGTGACAAAATATGGCTAAACATTTTCTGATCACAAAATCTTAAATGCGGTAATAAGTTGTCGCAGTTTCCTAACTCTAAGATTGCGACTGGAGGGAGTTTGGTCTGTATGTATGGTAACAGTTCACACACAATCTTAATGGAAAGATTCAGTAATAATTTTGAGTCGTTTGCGAAATAGAATACATAAGTCGTGGCGACCGAAACTACTTTAGTCGACTCAGCGACCGAAAATATTAATGGTGTCGACGCATTTTAGTCGAGTCTATTCCTAACGGCTACCAAAAATTCTATATTCGACAAAAAATTGTTGAGGCGAATGTCGACTTTCATCACCGGAGTAGCTCAGTTATAGTACTAGGTATACACGGGTGTATCAGATGAGTGGTCAAAGATATGTTTGAAACTAAAGTAAATATCCATTACGCCTCTAAGAGCCATTCTACAGCTATCAAAGAGAGCGGATGACCTTGAAACGGCTGAACAAATCTTCACAAATTGCTTAGAACCATTTTAATCTCAAGCTTTCAAACAAAAAAGATCGCATCAAAATCGGTCTAATCGTATGAGAGCCATAAACGTCCCGCGGCAGACGTTAAGGAAGTTAAGTTGATCAAATTAATATTTTTCTATCTAATGATTATACATTGAAGCTATACTTCTGTGTCGACCCACAGCGTGCAATCAAATCCTAGATTTTACATTTCGATGCAAGGGCACCATTATTTTTATTTAATATTGTATTTTGTACAGGGCACATAAATTAATCTCGAGCGCTATTACTGTGAGTACGTTTTGCGGTGAAGCTCGAATAGTGCGTTCAGGCAGCAGTCTTTGAGAGCCAGTAATAATTCTAGGTCTACCGTGATAAGATCGATGACCACATCGTCGCTGACCATCAAGTGAGGTAGTGGTCAAACGCTAGATCTAAACAGTATTTTAAAAAAACCTGTACACAACCAGCGCAGCGCTCGCAACCCTACAGCAGACGATACGTCACATGTATCTATATTTACTTTATATCACGTACAGTTCTCATTTCTTAACTGTACACAAAATGGTTTTTTATATTTATATCATTATCAATTGTTTACAATAGCTTTGACAAATCATCAGCTATATTTGGGTACAAACAGACAAAATATAAATATTTCTTCATGACGGTTTATCACATTGATTTTAATTACATATTATTCCATTCGGGCCAATGTCACTACAACATAGTGAACTATTGTGTTGATGTGAATATTTTTTTACATATCTTATTTACTTCACCTCTGATTGAACTCTGTAAATGAGCAAAAATTTTATACGAAACAAAAAATGAGAGAAAACTGAAGCTGTGTAATGATTGCCTATAAAATTATAATTGTGTCGCATGGAGCAATGTTGTGTCGTTTTGTAGTAAATACGTATGTTAGGCCGTAGTAGTACCGGCCTAGACTAGTACTCTCCCATCTCTTCCCGTGGGTGCCGTAAGTGTCGGTTACGGATCACACACCAGAAAGTGGGCAGCAGCGCCTTCTGAGGGTCTCAAAATACTGCGCTTGCCAACCCGCCTGCTAAGCGTCCCTACATTCTTGTGTGAATTAATGGGGAGGCATATGTCTAGCAGTGAACATCCTATAGCTGAGACGACGACTTATGCTAATCGGGCAGATATATTTTTTAAGCCTCAGACGCAAAAAGGGATGGTACGAGTTAGACCACTAGTGCTCATGTGCTGTGTATCTGGCACTGCTTTTGTTGTATTTTAAAGCTGGTTTTCCTGCGGTGATATTCACAATTAATAAATAAATTTCAAAATTAATCTTAATCTTCTAGCTACAGGGAAAAAGGGGCCTAGGCCCCATAGGCGTGAATATTGCATCTTGATCGTCATCATCATCATCAACATTTCAGCCATAGGGCGTCATTGATCTGATTCCAACCAGTCCTTATGGAGATCTGATATTGATCTCCACAAGGAACAGGTGAAAGCGGCATGAATCCAGCATTTTCTGATCATAGTCTGGTGTTCTTTCTACCTTCTCTGGCCATCGTATGGTGTGCTTGCCGGTCCACGGTCTGCATTCGAGAACTCGACTGGAGTGAGTGAGAGTTTCGACTCCAATGGCCATCAGTTCTTCTAGCTCTGTGCTCTGCCAACTGCCACTTCATCTTGCTAATCTGCTGGGCTATGTCATTAACTTCGTTCTTCTACAAATCTCCTCATTCCTGATTCGATCTCGTAGATAAACCCCGAACATAGCCCTCTTCATAGCTTCTTATGTGACTTTGAGCCCACTCATAAATGTATTTTGATAAATAGGATATAATTGTAAAGACGTATGCAAAATTTGAACTTATTATGTTGTCAAACCTTCACATGTGCTATTTACCTCAGTGCAGGATGACTACCAGTAGGTAGCAATAAAAAGTTGAAATGGCCGCGCCATTACACTACATCAAGATAAAATACGGACCATAGAGAGTTATATATAGAGTAGCACACACGGTTAATTCACTTGAAAGACAAATGTCCCCAACAAGAAGAACAATACCACAAACACACTTAGTTCTGTACAAAATTAGTTAAGTTACAGTAAACTGTTACTTACACCAGTTTGACACACTTTGTTTAGATAGGATATGGAACAAAGACACAGAAATTGGCAGTTACCTACTATTCGCAACACTCTAGGATGTAGGTAGCCATAACGAATATTATATTAAAAAAATTGTCAAATAAAATACCACTTTCGACTACATCGTCAAACGCGACATTTAAATAAAAAAAAAACTATCTTTACACTGTTTTTATTATTAATATCATTGGGATTATGAATCGTACCACAAATTACTATGGGATTAGAATCTCATCGTTTAGGGAACGATCTGTTTTTTTAAATGTATAGATCTTTCTCATTATCTTTATTGATATATCTTGTTTGGCCACTATCTCACTTGATGGTCAGGGACGATGTGGTCACGTAGATGTTATCACGCTAGACCTATAATGCTTACTATTTATGTCGGGCTCGGGGGCGGGCTAGCTCTCCAATCCTAACTACACATGCTTAGAGAACATTACTTGTCCTCTACTCACTGAAACCGCTAGTTTTCTTTCCATTACGTTATTATTTATTATATATTTATTTATAAAAATATAATATTTATTTATTGTATAGTATTTTAGTTATTATTGATGTCATATTTATTTAATTGTTTAATATTCAGCATATGTATACGTTTATTATATAAATTTAAGATCTTGCTGCACATCACATCCACAATGTTCAATATATCCTGTCCATCCAAAGGTTGTCTGTAAGAGATTGCTTTAGCGATAAGACCGCCGATTGTTTAACCATAAGCTACAATTAGTATAAAATACACTTTTAATATACATTTTATGATTTGCAATACAGAGTTAATCTATCTATCTATCTACACCTACAGCAACAAGGGCTCTACTACCGACTAATACCTACAGCTTTGACGGTTATGCCAGTATATCACGGTGGGCACGCGGAGTCATCGTAGCAAAGTGGTAGCATACCACCGTGCTGGGAATTTCGATAACGGTGTTACCTTCCCTGGAAGATCAAGCCGTTAATCCTGGCTTGGACCAGTGTCCGTCAGTTTGACAGTCAACGCTCTGACCGCTGAGCTATCATTGCCATCAACAGAAAACCAGTCGAAGTATTGTTGATTTTTGTACAAAACAATACAACCTCGACTCCATATCCCCCAGGTCTAGTATCGTTGAGTGTGTCGTTGTCTTTATGTATGCCACCGGTTCTGTCGAGTCATCAAAGGCACTTTGATCCTTCTTTCATATTCCGCATGAAGTAAATATTTCGTTTCACAAAGAAATAAATATTTCCTCCTGCACGTCTTCAAAATTCTCGGAGTCAGTTTACTTAACTGTCTCGTTTTTATGGTGTTCAGCAGTCTGTTGAGGGGGTACTACTCTTGTGCTTTTTTTTACTTTATTTATTACATTTTAGGGAATCTTACGGGTAGGTTGGTAGCTAGGGTTATTTGTACAGGTTCTTACGGCAAATTACAAGATTTCACGGATATGCGGTGGTAGGTTCCACCGCATGTATCGGTGTTTTCTCAATATTTGATATTTATATGGCACGTTCATTAATTGTGACACAAAATTTTATTTTTAGACTTAGACTTAAAGCACCTGTTGCAGTTCTGGGATTCATATTAGCGAGCTAAACGTGCCCCGATTAAGGCAATCGCAAAATGGATCTCCCTAAGATTTTTAGCAAGAAAATTGCTTAGCTGTATGACATTAACTAGGTGTACATCGATACCCTACCTCACACTGAGCGGGCAATCCGCGAGTTGTGTTGTTTACATATTATAAGATTACATATATTTATTAAATTTGCGGATAGTTTTAGGTAAATTAAGTCGGCGCTATTCAGTACCTACCCCAGTACTAAAACTACTCGCAATTCACCAGCAAGTGGATAAAAATCGTTTAATATTAGTGACAGCGTTGTCTAGAGTTATACGAATGTAAATTTAAGCGTAAATAGAAGACGAGCTATTTTACTTTGGAGATTTATTGTGAATTTAAGCTAGTTCGAGTGATTAACAAAATTAGGGCCAATTTATTATAATATGAAATATTAAGCAGAGGGGCGGCGCCAAGTGGCGCAACGCGGTGACGTAACATCGTCGATGATATTTCACGGTCGGTCGTCGCGGCCGCGTCGTGGGCGCTTCTGCTGCTGAGGCTACATTGGCGGGCGAATATTCGTGTCGCGTTGGCGCGATACATTAGGTGGGTGAAGATTCATCGTGCCGGATTGGGTTGTGTTGTGCAACCGAGACGTAGGCTGGTCAAAATGGAGGAAATAATGGCGTTGCATTATATGTCAGTGGTGGAGTGTATAAATGAGTGGTATATTATATTAATCAGTAGCGCCCCGCGGTTTCATCTACATAGATTACTGTTTTTCCGCTACCTCAATTATCCCACGAGAACTATACTTTTCAGTGATAACAGTATAGTTTCGCGCCAGTTTACTGACAGTGCCCCGATAGTACATCGTCTTCGCCTGAATACTACGCGTTGCAACGATCTACCCGGCCACACTCATCGCGTTTACACGAATATACGGTGTAGCTCGCTAATGTAGCCCCAGCACACCACGATGCTACGTCTGCTATTCTGTACTGTACTGTCTGTAGTACTTAACGAAAATGTAAATGAACGAGTTTGGTAGTAATTTTGTAATTTACTTAGCATATGTACTTCATTTCTCTAAAACTCCTACCCTCGATGAGTAAGCGCCAATCACTGTACGCTACCCAACGACCTTAAAATAAGCAAAATTGAATCACATCTGCTTATCTTGCAGCCACAAAGTTTCACTCCAGGTATCTGTTCTAACAGATAAAGAAAACTAACGAGCCCGAGCGCTGTCTGATTTAAAAGCGGCGAGCGACGCCAAAATGTAATTGCGCCGAGGTTCTTTCACCGTATTACTGTTACTCAACAGTAAGGGAACTGTTAGCTTTCAAAGTGGAGTGATGAAAAATGTGAAACGTGATTAACTAATTACGGAGCTTAAAAGCCATTAAAACTGACTTCCACTGCATATGCTGTGGATTTTTAGATCGACCGTTTTGATAAAATTAGTGATTATCCTGAAAGCATCAGAATCAGTATTTAATTGATTTTTTTTAATCTGAATTATTTTAATGACGCTAAATATGCATCCAGAATAATAATAATCCAATCGGTCCACGTAATCGGTTCTTATTTAGCAATTAAAAATGTACAAGTGAAAATTTTGATTTCGGCACACAAAAAGAGATCTGACCTGATAATAAATACAGATTATCTTCATTATCATCTCAGCCATAGAACGTCCACTGATGGACATAGGACTCTTCGATATTAAGGGATTGTATTTTTAATAGTCCTTTATTATTTATACTATTCTACACTTGTGCACCTCGTGTTTTCAACATCAGTATACAATAAAAATGACGTAGTTTGAAATATAAAACAGAATTATAGAAAATGTTAAGGGTTTTTATCTATTTAGCCCATACTGTTGTCATGACACTCGAGTGTTAGTACGTAGCCCGTCATGACGACGTCTTTGTGACGCGAACAATGCATCGCCTTCATCCGCGAAACTCCTTGTGTGTAATGAGAGTCTAGGGTTTTATGGGCACACATCGCGCTCAGGTGTCCATGGCAACGCGACATGCCATAATACCGAGTGTTATTGCCATATTGATTACTCCGATTACTCCTAACCTATGTTACACGAATAATACTTGCCAATGCGATTTAAAGAAGTTTTATACCATTTGGTATGCGGTTCGCCTAGTACAACTCTACAACAGCGTCCACGAGCGCCCCGTATTCTCGTTGAAAAAGATCATCGAATGTGGTCAAAAATAAAGTCGGAACCCTCTGACTTACTACGTAAGTATTTCCCGTGTTTCATACATTTATAATGTGTTAAAACCACGTCAGTTAAGGCAACTAAATAAACCTTAATCTCCGAATATGTATGTATACGTATTATGTAAAAACATATTATGTATAATGTGTATGATTTATTCAAACAATATCTCGCATTCTAACGCACGACATACTTACGAGCGGTAGGTGTCGCGGCGTCTCGCATATAAATTCTTTTTCTTGCATGACTTGACCATAAACTTTCATTTGCAGAGCAGGGAGGTCACTAACGCCGCAGTGTATTCAATATCCAGAGCGTGTGCTTCTACTTAAAGGGTAGTGAATATGTAATTAATTACTGAATTTGCACCACCCTATTCATTTTGCCCTTAAGTGACACATATCTCAGAATCACAATGCCTCACAACACAAATAATAATGTTGAACATTTCTTAGGGTAATGGGCGCAGTGCAGTTCTTTACGAATTGTATATGTACATATATATCTAGCGGTTCACCCTGGCTTCGCACGGGTTAAAGAATTAAAAACTAAAAATTATAAGGATCCTTAATTTTTTGGTAATATAGTAAAGCCTTGTTCACCCGGAGATAGTGTAGGTACACAACAGTGAAATAATTTTTCAAATTGGTTCTGTAGTTTCGGAGCCTATTCAATGCAAATAAACAAATAAACGATCAACACTTTCCTCTTTATAATATTAGTATAGATTAGTTGAATAGATGAAGTGATAACAGTGAAAATCAAACTAATTACAGTAGATATACAAATGTAAAAATAATAAGCGCTATGAAGATAGATGTAAACTCTAAGGCTTTCACGGCCGGCGTTGCATGTTGTATGTATTGCTTCCGGGCTGTTTGGCCGTTGTCTAAGTGAAACTTGTGTTCCAGCCGTTTCGTCGGCTCTTGTCGCCGCTCGGACCTGAACCACTGAAGATGTCGACCGCAGTGATCGACGAAACGTCTGGAACACAAGTTTCACTTAGACCACGGCCAAACAGCCCGGAAGCAATACATACAACATGTTATGAAGATACTTCTATAAATCAATCTATTTTTTAAAACGCTTTCATACTCGCACTCACATATTAGAACACCTGTGTCTCGGGAGATATGGACACAATATGGATATATACACAATCACTTTCCCACACAAATCTGTATTTTAATGCCAAGAATGGAAATATTTGCAGTGGTCATATATACGTGTGATTGAACTTGGCGTCATACCCGAAAATTTGTGAAGCGCATCAGATGTAGTGGATAGTTAGCAACTGTAAATCAATCATTCGGTTCGTCAGAGAAATTAACTCAAATTATACGAGTTAAAATATGCCCAACACTAAAATGTGTGCTTCAGCTAAATCCAGCCGAGTTGCCCATGATCAGACAGAAGTTAGGTCACTGACCATTGAACCGACGCGACTGTTGAATTTTTTTTTGGATAGGCAAGCGTTTGACCACCATCTAATATAATGAAAACTATTTCCTATTCAGATTCTACCACAACTCTAGGGAAGTAATCCTTCTATATTCGTTTTACTGTACCACCCTCGTACATAATATTATGTTCTAACCGCAACTAATCCGACTTTATGAAAAAGTTCCACGAATACCGCACCAAATTGTATTATGAGCCGCGAACGTGCGAGAATTTATCCTTTGATGCATGCGGTGCTAGGAGTGCACCGCAATATTGGAGAAATTCCTTAAGTGACGTGCAGGTAATGTATTATACCGTTCGTGCAGCAATATATATTGTGAAAATTTTTACCAAAAAATGGAACCGACTTCAACCAATGATATTATATGTTTATATGAGGTAGATGTGGCACAAGCGCGCGGAAACTGAGGTGGAAAAATTAAGTCAATTGTAGTAATTTTCATTGCGACGCGTATTTCAAGCGCAAGTCTAAACATATAGCTATCCTTTTCTAAATTATTTGTATCGTTGTTCACACAAACAATTCATAGCGCATAGCGCAAGCGCATCTACCTGTCAAATGGATAAATAGGTGTGAACGTAGCCGCGCCGCGCCCCTCCACGCAGACTCTCTCCGGCTCGAGACGCCGAGCAGAAAAACACTCCAATTTTATAGATAACTAGTATTTCGGGTGGTGCGCGGGCTGCGAGCAGCCCGCGTTATCGATGTGCATTTGTATATTTTTTAAAATTTTAGTTGCAGTTGAAAAAAATATTTAAAAATTCTCATACAAGTCGAGAAAGGGACAGTTTCTTCTAGTTCAGTACAAAGTGTGAGCAGGGTTACCATGTGCAAGTTGATTTTTTCGATAAAATTTTAGTCGATGTAAAATCGCCCCAAGATTGTAATCGAGTTTTGTTGAGGGACCATACCTCTAAGTGCAGTGGTTAACGTAAGCCGTTGCCTCGGAGACCAGCTCAAGATGTGGAAAAAGCTTCCCATTCGGGACTCGGCCTTCGGCCTCGTTAGTGACTCTCCTAAGGAATGTAAACGCGTAACACCCCATTCGTAAGTGACTAACACGGCTCGGCCTACGGCCTCGCGGAGGCCACGCTCGGCCTTCGGCCTCGCGGGCCGAAAGCTCGGCCTTCGGCCTCGCAGGTTTGAAGATCGGCCTGCGGCCTCGCAACCGTGACGTTGTATCGTCAGCGAAAATCCCCATCCAGTAAATAAAAAGATTTAAAAATTCTCATGCAAGTCGAACAACTGACAGATACTTTTAGTTCCCGTGAGCGGTTGCATCAAAGACTAGCTCGAGATGAGGAAAAAAAACTCCCCATCCGGGACTCGGCCTTCGGCCTCGTTAGCGACTCACCTGAGGGTCGTTAATTCGTTACACCCCATTCGGAACTCGGCCTTCGGCCTCGTAAGTGACTAACACGGCTCGGCCTGCGGCCTCGCGGACGCCACGCTCGGCCTTCGGCCTCGCGGGCCTAAAGCTCGGCCTTCGGCCTCGCCCTGGAAGCTCGGCCTTCGGCCTCGCAGGTTTGAAGCTCGGCCTGCGGCCTCGCAAATAAGAAGTGGTTTCGCCATCAAAAATCCCCATCAAGTAAAAAAAAAACAAATGACGTCATCCAAAAAATTTTTTCAAATTTGGAATCAGGGACCCCCAATCTCCCTAAATACCAAATTTCAGCCAGATCGGAGCAACTTGGATTTTGGTATCCGGGTCGAAGGACCAATTTTCAATTTTCGACTAAAACCACAAATTCTCCTACAAACCCTCTATAACATTTGTTCAAACCCCCAATACCCACCTATAACGGTTCGGGAGCTGCGGTCGTTTTAAATTTGTATAAGAGAACCTCTTTTTTGTTTGGGAGGGTAATTTTTTTTTAACTTTCCAAAAAGGTCCCAGGGTTTTAGTCATTTTTAGTTTTGACACCTACCCCCCATCGATTATGGTTTCCGAGATCCGTACACCAGTTCTATCAAGGAAACCAAAAATGACACTTTTCGGATTTTTCTGGTGGTCATAGGAACATCCTCTACACTTTTCCTCTACATCACAAACACCTCCCATCGCTCCTTCTAGGAGAACAATGATGTCAATCAGTCAGTCAGTCAGTCAGTCAGTCAGTGAGTGGTAATCGAACTTTATATTTATAGATAATATCTTTATAATAATAATAATATCAAAGAAAGTAGATGTGTGTTCATTGTATACACGAACATCCTCAACATTTTGGCGACCGAAGATTATTATTGTGCGGAGGCGCAATACACGAATTTGCAAACAACGCAACACGGCAACAACGAAAATCGACTATGGCGGACCTTTTACTTTGGATGACATTGTGACTGTGCTAATTTGTATCTGGAACGGCAACGGCGAAGAAAAACAAAAGGGTTTGCAGTTGAGACGGCTTCTAAAAGGGAGGTTTGCCCATTCATTACTTCTTTTGTTACTAAATTTCGTCTAGCTTGCTCAAGCGTCCAAGAAATTACGCTAGGTTCAAAGTGCAACTTCAAAGTAAATGCCAATTATTGCTTAATTTCTTTGGCTAAGTCAAATCTTATTTCTATCAGAGTATTTAAATTGTCATAAACATACATCTATTTTGCTTCATATAAGCAGCCTTCATCTATTAAGAGATATTTTTTTCATTTTAATCTTTCGCACACACCTACCTTCTTACTTCTTTTTATTCATATCTGGTTTAAATACATGTAGGGGGTATGTGCCTATTCTTCTGCTAAACGAAAATGCCTTTGATTTCACCACAACAAAAGAGTTCTCGAAAGGATTATTCGATTTAATAATATATTGTCAGTATCGATTTGAAACGAGCGGCACGCGAGCGAATCGCCGACGTACTCAATAGTTTTTACAAAAGTTGTTCAGTGCCCTGGCATTAAAATCAAACGATTGATTTTGTCACTATCTCAATTCCAGAGACTGCGTGACGCGGTCCGAGCTGTCGCGCCGCCGCCACCTACCCGTCAGCGCTCTTATCTCTTCGAGTGCGGTGGTAATAACCGGTACCGGTCAGCTGATTCTATTGTTCTCGCACGGGCTCACAGCTGCTTCGTATACGAGTACATAGTTGGTCATTTCTTGAGGTATTTATATCTACATATTTTTTGTTTTCATTACAATGACTGGCACAGATGATAAGAACTATCAAGATATGAGAGAATTAAAGGGAAAAAGGTCATCATTAAAGGGTAGATTAACTACTTTTGAGAAGTATTTAGACGATTTAAAGACACAGGCTACACTCAGTGCAGTTCAGAAAAATGAGTTGAAGTCGCGGATAAAAAAGATCGAATCGATATTTGATGAATATGACCTTATTCAGACTACAATAGAGATCAGGCAGGAAAATCCAGAAAATGAAATCGAAAGAGAATCGAGCGATAATCGATTTTTTCGATGTATTGCAGAGGGTCAGGAAATATTAGATAAATTTAATAAAAATTTGGAACTAGAAACTTTATCGTCCCGCGGATCGCACAGGCAGGCAAATTTCAAATTACCACAACTAGGGATTCCCGCCTTTGATGGCGATGCCTCAAAATGGTTAGAATTTCATGATACATTCTCATCTATTATTCACAACAATGAGTCTATCGAGCATATCAATAAGTTTCAGTATCTAAAAGGGGCGCTTTCCGGCTCGGCCGCTTCTGTGATCGAATCCTTGGAAATATCTTGTAGTAACTACACAATAGCGTGGACACTCTTGTGTGACAGGTACAATGATAAGCGGAAGCTAGTATGTACTCACCTCAAGGCGTTATTTGATATTAAATGCTTAAGTGAAGGAAATTCTTTGCGGTCTCTAGCGGATCATATTGCGAAACATTTAAGAGCGTTAAATACTTTAGGGGAAAAAACTGAAAACTGGGATACACTAATAATATATCTTTTTGCATCAAAATTGGATAGTATTACGAGCAATAAGTGGGAGGAATACAAGTCCTCTTTATCCGAGAACCCTGATTTAGAAAAATTTTTCTTGTTTTTGCGTAGAAGAGCCGATGTCATAGAGGCATCAGCCTCCAGTAGTAACCATTTTTCAGATCCGCACCAAGCGCAGGAACATATGCAGCTGCAGCAATTTAAGCGCATAAACAAACAACAAAAGGCATTTGTAGCTACTTCTTATGAAAATAAACATAATATTAAGTGTCTAGTATGCAATGAAGAACATCTGATTTACTATTGTAAAAAATTTCTATCTTTGTCACCGGCAGACAGATTAAAGCTCATTATTAAGAATAGGCATTGTATTAACTGTCTCCGAAGCGGACATTTAGCACCACAGTGCAAATTGAAACCATGTAAGCTATGTAATGCTAAGCATAATTCACTCTTACATTTTGACAAACAAAATGCAGAAAATAAACAATTAGTTTCTGGTCAAGTTTCATTGTCAACATGTATTGCTAATCAAGTTCTATTATCAACGGCAATTATAAAGGTCTATTGTACTAATTCACAGAAATATATTGAAGCTCGCTGCCTATTAGATAATGGAAGCCAGTGTAGCTTCATAAGTCAAGACCTTAAAAATAAAGTCGGTTTACAAACTGAACTCGTGAGTTCGGTTTGTGTAACAGGCATAAACAACATGGCGTTTGAGGCATTACAGCGCTGTAATATCATACTACAGTCGCGAGTGGGTGCATTTAGCACGCAAGTCAATGCATTTGTTATAAAAGAAATAACTAGTTTACTGCCAAGCCGTACAGTTGATATTTCCAAAATCAACATGCCGAAGAATATATCACTTGCAGATACGTCGTTTCATATACCTGACAAAATAGATCTTTTGTTGGGTGCTGACGTATTCTGGGACATCCTTTGCTCAGAACAATTAAAGCTAGGTCATAATTTACCTATTTTACAAAACTCGATGTTTGGCTGGCTAGTTTCTGGACCAGTCATGTGTAGTCAAAATATTGAATCTAATAGAAAACTCGTTTGTAATTTCAGTCATGAGATTAGAACTCAGCTCAACAAATTTTGGGAGCTTGAAGAAGTGCCCACGAAGCCCGTCATGTCTCAAGAAGAGGAGGCGTGTGAGCAACACTTTGTGACGCACACCCGTCGACTTGAGGACGGCAGGTTTTGCGTCACGCTGCCTTTGAAGATGAAGCCTGAAGTATTGGGTGACTCATATTATATTGCCCGTAAGAGGTTCGATTCGTTAGAGCGACGTTTTCAGAGGCAGCCTGAAGTAAGATCTCAGTATATTAAGTTTTTAGACGATTACGTAGCTCTCGGACATTGTTCAAAAACTGAGAGAAATGATAATGCTGTGTTTTTACCACATCATCCTGTATTAAAGGACACTAGCGAGAGCACAAAGTGTAGGGTAGTATTTGACGGAAGCTGTAAGACCTCTTCCGGCCTTTCTCTAAATGATTTGATGATGGTAGGGCCTACTGTACAGGATGATATTTTCTCTATATTAATTAGAATGCGTCAGCATGCATTTATTTTCACCGGAGATATAGAAAAAATGTACAGACAAATTCTCGTCGAACCAAGTCAAAGGCATCTTCAATCAATATTATGGAGAAGGAGTGAGATAGAGTCTATATGTAATATCCAGCTTAATACGGTCACATATGGAACCTCATCTGCACCTTTTCTGAGTACCCGATGTCTGGTACAGCTAGGAATGGAATGCGTGGACCCGGTACTTAAAGAAATTATGTTACATGACTATTACATTGACGATATCATTACCGGTTCGTCAGATGAAATTGGCTTGGTGAAAATTTATAAAGGTGTCACTAATTGTTTAGAATCGGCATGCTTTAATTTACGGAAGGTCAAAAGTAACTCTCCGGCATTAATAAATTCAATTTCAAATGAATCCGGTCCTGATAGCGTGCAGGAAAATTTAAAAATTTCTAACGTAACAAGTACGTTGGGAATTGAGTGGAATCCTAACTCTGATTGTATACTTATTGCAGTAGCAAAATCATTGAAAATGCAGGAACATATTACCACAGTTACTAAACGTGTCATCTTATCTATTTCGTCAAGCATATTTGACCCATTAGGATTATTAAGTGTTTGCATAATAACATGTAAGATAATATTACAAGAGTTATGGTTACAAAAAATTGGATGGGATGAACAAGTTCCCGAACAAATTTCACAAAATTGGATAAAATTTATAAACAACTTTAAAAATGTTGAAAACTTGTCCATCCCACGCCAAGCGATTTGTGCTAATCCAATTTTGATTGAATTGCACACCTTTTCGGACGCGTCTCTAAAAGCTTACGCTGCTTGTACGTATGTACGTTCTAGCGATGCGTTAGGTCATGTTACTGTAAGGCTTTTGTGTGCCAAATCTAAAGTGGCGCCACTCAAAACATCCACTATTCCCAGGCTTGAACTTTGTGGGATAGTATTAGGGGCCCGACTGGGAAAAAAGGCCACAGAATCTTTGAGATGTTCAGTGAGTAACAGATATTATTGGTGCGACTCACAGGTTGTACTTGGGTGGCTAAAAATACCCCCACACAAATTAAGTGCATTTGTGTCACATCGTGTGGCTGAGGTTATGGATTTGTGTGCGAACTGTAGATTTTTATACGTACCAACGTCCTTAAACCCATCAGATCTAGCAACGCACGGTGTGGATCCAGAAGCGGTTCAAACCTTATCGTCGTGGTGGGATGGGCCTACATTCCTAAAAGGTACAGAAGGTGACTGGCCTGACCAGCAATACGGTGAAGTACATACTAGCTTACCTGAGATTCGCGTACACGTATGTAATGTTAGTACATCGGATAAATCAGTCATAGATTTCAAGCGTTTTTCTAGTTTTTTGAAGGTACGTCGTGTACTAGCCTATATTTATAGATTTATTAATAATTGCAAAGGTAAACACTTTACGGGAACTCTGACTACCAATGAGTTAGAAACTTCTGAATCAAAGTTAGCTTTACTGTCACAGAGAGAAAGTTTTCCAAGTATCGAAAATAACTTAAATAAATCATCTGCATTACAAAGTTTGACTCCTATAGTTGAGAAAGAAACTGGACTGATTCGTGTAGGTGGAAGGATAGAACAATCTAAATTTAATTATGATAAAAGGCATCCTATTCTTTTAGATAGTAAACACCATTTTACAGAATTATTAATGAGATACTATCATACGAAATTGATGCATGCTGGGCCGCAATTGCTTCTTTCAGTCCTCCGAGAAAAATATTGGCCTGTTGGCGGACGAGTTTTAGCTAGACGCGTATATAATAACTGCTTGCTATGCAAGCGAATGAAAGGAGCAATTGCAAGCCAGATAATGGGTAACTTGCCCTCTCAAAGAATAACGCCAGGTTTTCCGTATGAAATTGTGGGCTTAGATTATGGGGGCCCTTTTATGATCTTAAATAGGAAAGGCCGTGGCGCTACGTTAATAAAATGCTATCTATGTGTGTTCGTATGTTTTAAGGTAAAGGCTGTTCACCTCGAATTAGTGAGCGATTTGACCACAGAAGCTTTCATCTTGGCCTTGCGTCGTTTCATATCTCGCAAAGGAAAGCCTCGTGAGATATTTTGTGACAATGGCACGAATTTCGTTGGCGCGAGTCGTGAAATTGCTGCACTTGTTAAAAATTGTGTAGATTCTGTGTCAGATCTAGTTAATGAAGGCATAAAATTTAATTTTTCTCCTGTGTCCGCGCCTCATTTTGGGGGATTGTACGAAGCAGCGGTGAAATCTGCGAAATATTTCTTAAAGAGAGCCGCCGGTAATGCTCATTTCACTTTCGAAGAGCTCACCACCCTCTTTTGCCAAATAGAGTCTATTTTAAACTCGAGACCACTTGTCCCACTATCATCTGATCCCAATGATCTGTGTCCTTTGACACCCGGGCACTTCCTTATTGGGAGACCTCTCACATCACTGCCAGCGCCCGACCTAAAAGAGGTCAATCCTCATCGCCTGCATCGATACGCGCGCATTGAACAAGCACGACAACATTTTTGGTCTAGATGGGCCAGAGATTATATTTCCGGACTGCAACAGAAAACTAAATGGAAAAATAGAAAGCCTGACATAAGGGCCGGCCAATTGGTACTTATAAAAGATGAAGCGAAACCTCCAATGCAATGGCCATTGGGCCGGATTACTGAAGTTTTTCCTGGACCAGATGGAGCTTGCAGAGTCGCCGACATCAAAACTAGCAAGGGAATTATACGTCGAGCATTGAACAAGATTTGTCCACTGTTGGACTCGCCAGATGCATAAGAAAGCGATTTTTCGAAGAGAGGGAGATTGTTCACACAAACAATTCATAGCGCATAGCGCAAGCGCATCTACCTGTCAAATGGATAAATAGGTGTGAACGTAGCCGCGCCGCGCCCCTCCACGCAGACTCTCTCCGGCTCGAGACGCCGAGCAGAAAAACACTCCAATTTTATAGATAATATCTTTATAATAATAATAATATCAAAGAAAGTAGATGTGTGTTCATTGTATACACGAACATCCTCAACAATCGTATTACCTGTCGCAGTAAGCATGTTTATGTCGTAGAGGAACAAAATCAAAGCACCGCGCAGTATGAATATACGTCATCTTTAGTAAAACATCTTTGACTTCAACACTCAAAAGTGTGAAATAACTTGTTGAAGTTGGTACTATGATAGTACCCAAAAGTAACTATCATCACAGTATTGTGCTCATGATATCGACTTCGATAAGATATTTCACACTTTTGAATGTTGAAGACGGTTCCATTTTTGGGTAAAATTTTTTTTCACGCTTTTCAGTGACCTTTACTATCCACGGTATCAATTATTGTCATTGTGTATGTTCTCCGATGTCTTCAACCGCAACTATAATATCGTCGAGGTATGCGAAGTTTCAGTTATTGGAGTGTAACTCAAAAACCGCTTGTCTGATTTTAATGAAATTTTAATGGGGCCACTACCAAAGTATACACTATCAAAAAAAAAGTATCATCAAAATCAGTTTGTCGTTTATTTTTATTTTTATATTTTAATTTCGTCGTTGTAAACGACGCTTTATTTTTAATATTCGTCGTTTACAACGACGAAATTAAAATATAAAAATAAAAATCCGCGAACACACATAAAAAAAACATATATACGGTCGAATTAAGTAACCTCCTATCTTTAAGTTGGTTAAAAACTGTGGCATTAGTTAGTATATTAAGAGGCGTAAAATAAAATACAAATAGAAAATTGTTGCAGCCATGATAGTATGTAGTATCTTTGTTGTGAATGTGGGCCGTCAATGTGACGATCGCGGGTTTGATCTTTACTCATAAAGCGGTAGGTACTTTACTACTTTCAAGTATATTTGCCCTGAGTGGAATTCCCAAAATATTGTTAAAATATGCAGCACAACTGATCGAATATAACAATATTACTCTTAACAAATACATAATAAAGGAAGCGTTTCTCGAGCGAACTTGCTAATTGTGAAATGTACTATACTTAGTTATCTGTTGGCATCAAGCGTCATACGTTTTTATGTGTGGTGTAAATTTATCCTTAATCTAAAATCATTACGCTTATAAAGATATGAATGAAGTTAAATTTTCGCTACTGTTCAAAGTTACGGAGTGCAGTACTAGTTCTACAACGTTTGCGAAGCGCAAATGTTTGTTTTTCAAATTCGGAAGGACTTTCAGCTTTGTTAGAGCCGCTTCAAACGATGCGATACGATTGAGATCTATAATAATCTGCAATACTGCACTACTAATCATATAAACATGACTCGCATGAGTGTCTTTAGGCGCATTTCAAGGCTTTCACAGTCACATCCCCGCCAAAAGATTCCTTACGTCGCGGCGTCGCGGGGGTCTCGATTGACACGATTGATTAAATATCCAAGTCCCCGACGCAAACATCTATGCTCATTACATACATGTTTAGAATCATAGATGATCACAAAATATAATTAGTATAAAACATTAATTAATATAAAAAAATAATCTACAATTAGTTTCCTAATACATGGGGGGGGGGGGGGGGGGGGGCTGCCTGTACTCGCCACCCTTGGCAGGCGGGTTGGGTTTCCTATCCTCAGAAGGCACTGCTGCCCATATCCTGATACGTGTTCCCTAAGCCGACTCTTACGGTATCCGCGGGAAGAGGTGGGGGAGTACTATTCTAGGCCGGTGCCACCGCGGCACTTTTATTGCAGATAGTAAATTCCCATAGTACCTACACACAATTTAAGTTACACAAAAACTAAAATTATCATAAAAATAGAACACAGGTGAATATATAACTAAAAAAATGCATGAAGTAGGTATGTATAAGGTACCTACTTCTGTCAGCTTACGTCTAATGTTTTGGCGGGGATGTCACTGTGAAAGCCTTGAACTTAATTTTAAAATTATATGCCATTTTTATTACCGTCCAGGTAAACATAAATCTAGTGCCGAAATATGAGACTACTGAAATTGTCCGCGACAGCCCTCAGTATGCTATTCTCAGAACGTCTCAATCGATGCCAAAAAGATGAGATTCTTAACCTGATGATTGCGATAAAGTCAGGGAGCTTCTGCAAACATGCTCGACGCACTACGGTGTTTGTAGTGTAAATCTGTACACTACAATTCACTACACTACCATTCAAATAAAAATACAATAATATTCAAACCGACGCTTGTCATACACAATATCATATTGATGATTTCGGATAGAATATTTGAGATTTAAAAGCAAAGTTTGAATGAAGAGTTAAGTATATCATTATTTTTAAAGGATCGCTCGGCTAGGACTTTTGCTGGAAAGTTTTCTCTCTCCGGCTAGTTTCAAACTTATTTGCAGTTCTTAGTCTGGGAGTTATGATCACGCCAAGCGATAGGCGCGAGCCTCACCACGAAAATTTGGGGTTATCCTGCTATAAAGTGCTTGCAAAATAGATGAGTATGTATGTTAAATACATTATCATTCTAATAAAACTTCGGAATCTGATAAAATTTATAACACATCTTTTTGGTTTTTGAATTATAATTTAGAATATAATAGAATTTAGATAAGCAGGTAAATATTTAAAGGTTTTCTACTAGAGTGCAATATTATAAATGGTTAACATCACTTCATTTTCGTTTCGTTCTGTATAAAAGACTTATTCATTTTTCATCTTGTTGCATTTTCAGTAGTACCAGCTAGTTCCCCTGCAAATATGGATGAGCAAACGTGGGAAGCTTAACATACGAAGCAAGCTTGGAAAATATTCGGAGAGCAAACTGAAGAATCTCACATTAGTACTGAATTTATAAAACAAACTCACGATCAGAGAGAAACTATCCGTAATACTCGTATATTTTAAAATAAACCTATTTTATTAACAGTTTTAATTTATCATTTAATACGATTCTAATTTTATTACTGTATCATCACATTTTTAAGGTGGTAGATTAGGATAAGCGTGCCAGGTACAGCCTAGTCTTATCCGAAACTATGTTCACGGTAAATGGTAACGCAGTCTACGCGAGAGAAACCGCAGGACAAAGCTAGTGAAAGAATAAATTCGAACTGCCTGTAGATTGTTAAATATTTTAGAGTTTCACCTTTGTGCTATGCGTTTGTAGATTACATTTAGAGACGAAATTTAAGTTAGAAATATTTAACAATATCTTTTTATGCAGCTTAAGGTTATGAAGAAGAAAATAACAAATACATACATATTTGAACCCTCCAAACATGACACTCTCACAGGCATACGCCAGTGAACAAGGCTCTAAAACAACACAGCGACTTACGCCGTTCAAACCGGCTCACCTATTCTTTAACTCTAGAACACACAAATGATTCTTGGATGAATCATTTGATAAATCCAAAACTAAGAACAACTCATGAATTGACATGTTCCTGACATGTGTGTAGCAACTACGGGACTGGTCTTAACCTCAGCTGAATATCCTATTAGGAGGAGCTTTCATACGAGGTACGCTGTTTTTATTATTCCATAAGTTTAGGTTATGAATATCATTAACATTATTTCAGCCATTGGACGTCCACAGCTGGACATATGCTCCCGCCATTGATTTGGACCGGATGAGCGGCCTGTAGCTCTTACCTGCGATCTTAGTGCAGTAGTCTACATACACGTATATAAATATACGCCTCCATTTTATTGCTAGTTTTATCATAAACTATTCAGCGAGAAGAAATAACAAAGAAAATCACTCCGCAAGAATCGTATTTATAATATTTAAAAGTGCGAATACAAATATTAATAAAGAAATCATGAGGCTTAATAAATTTACATCCATAAATCTTCATTATCTTAAGGCAGTTATGGCCAGCAAAGCTACTACGAACTTTTGAATTGTAATGAACAATAAAAAAAATTACATCTTAGTTTTATTTATATCAACCTGCATAAAATATAGGCTCTGATAAAGCAACAAACCTTAGCAACATTATGTATTCGAATGTACAAAACACGGGAATTACTCTCGTAATACGTCAGTACTAGTCTTACGCCGAGGTAGTATGTATAACAGAGACCGCGTCCGTGAGCGCCCCGTATTCTTCTTGAAAAAGACCACCGAGTGTGGTTGGAACTATAGTCGGAACCCTCTGACCTATTACGTGAATAATTCCCGTTTTTTATACATTCATAATATGCCAAAACCACGTCAGTTTTATATGTGTTTATATGTGAACTATAGGTTATATTTCTTTATTTTTTTTATTTACTTTTATAGCTTCCGACCGGCTATGCGCAAAATTAAAATATTAATACTTAAACAATATTATTGTATGCGTTACTTGTGGTAATCTGTGAAACTGTTATCAATAACTAAAAACATATTATCACAAAGTTTTTAATCTGCGAGAATGTAACAAAGAATATTGGCATTCGAAGGTATTTGTTATTAATAATAACAAGCAAACTGCAAAATTTACTAATTGAATCGAGTAAAACGAGCACATTGGTAGTCCCCCACGTGGCCAAGTCCGCAGAGAGACAATTTATATCAATTTATTGTATACACAAGCCACGTTAATTACCCTCTGACACTCCATTATAAATTAATTAAAGCTATAATTATTTTATTTACTCGCTTTATCGTACTCCTGGGAGGTGCGGCCAGCTATAATATATTATTAATCTACACCTACACTAATATTGTAAAGAAATGATTTGTATTTTTTTATGTTTTAAGATCTAGACCGATTTTCAAAATTACACCATTTGAATTATACATTATTCTTTAGTAAAAATGGAACCGACGTCAACACTCAAAGGTGTGAAATAACCTTGTTGAAGACTGTATATATGTCTGCATTTTTAATAAATTTATCTAGCGTAGGTCGTATGATATATAATCCTACTAATTTTACTAATATTACAAATGCGAAAGTTTGTGTGTATGTTTGTCACGCTCAAATGGCTACACCGGTTTCCCTGAAATTAAGTATGGAGATAGTTTAAGCCCTGGATTATACATAAGCCGAACTATACTTTTTATCCCGAAAAAAGTATAGTTCCCCTGGGATAATTGAGGTAGTGGGAAAATAATCCACAATCCCATAATCCACGCGGATGTAACCGCGGGGCGCTACTAGTCTAAAATCGATGACACAGGAAAAAATCAATCGTATTTTAAAGTGGGCCTACGCCTTACATTTTTTTATATTTTTTTTATTTAATCACACTCATACCCCCGCACTACGATTCCCTGTATCGCGGGAGACATGGACACACACAATCACAGCACACAAACATCCAAGACCCGGGACAAACATCTACACTCATCGCACAAATGTTTGCCCCAGCCGGGATTCGAACCCATGGTCCCGGAGACACAGAATTCATGTCGATTACACAAACCACTGCGCCACGGGACCGTCAATACATATGCAAATAAACATATGATTGTATTATGTGTGAAATGGTAAAGCACATTATTGGAATCATGATTTTAGCGCTATTACCGATCAGTAGTGGGCCTACTAGAAAAAAACCCTGTCTGGCTCTGGCAACATTATAATAATATGTAATAATAAATACTCAGAAATAGTGTAAATTTAATTAGTGGAAAATTCGAAATTTGCAGTGTTGCGAAATGCAAATGAGGAATATTATAAATACCAATTTACTTTTAGGCATCATCATGCGAGGGTAAACCATAATTATCTAGTATCTTCTTTCATGTTCTGTCAATTTAGTTCTATAACTAAAACTAAATTGACAGAAGTCTCCCGTTACTTGATACTCACTACCACAGTTCTGATAATCAGCCCTCGCGGCTGCTACTTGATCCGTAGCGTGAATAAAATAGAGAGTACCACTAGAGTAATACTATACAACTACTGTCTCACTACTTCTGCCTTCTAGTTTTACTCGGCCTCTAGTCCTCACATGTAGTGCTTGTAGAGTACTCCACTCTACTTTGATTTAACTTCCATACTACCATTTCAACGTGTGTTCTAAACAATAGTTAAGAATTAATGATTATGTTGAAATGATAAAAAAAGACTACAAATTATCGTGGTAGCTTTTTCCCTCCCTACTTCTACGATATTGTCTCATAAACATTCCAGTCGATATTCAACCGCGGCTGGGGCGTTATGAATAAATTTCTCAAACCATTCTTCATCTGGAATTTTTCTGCACAATGGTCAAGAAATTTCAAAACGACTGTATATTTTTAATTTCGTTAATTTCATTACACCTTTGCGCAACTAAATACAAAAAATTAGTACAAAATATTGCCAATCTATTAGAATATTTAACCCCCTCTCGATAAAAGTTGGCTTTCTTCAAAAAATCTGTTTCAAAATATAGGGTTTTTATATCATTACTAGCTGCGCCCCGCGGTTTTACCCGCGTCCACTACGTTTGTCCCGCTAACTGGGTTATCCCACGGGAGCCATACTTTTTCCAAGACAAAAAATAGCCTATATCCTTTTCCAAGGTCCCATCTATCCTTACACCAAATTTTATCTAAATTGGTCAAGCCGTTCGCGCGTGATGCCATGACCAAGGGAAATGGCGATTCGATTTTGTATAGATAGATTATCCAAAAAGATCTTTAGATAACATGGCAGGAGTGTATAAATAGTTGATGAGGGTTTTTAAATAAAATAATTATAATTTTAAAATAACACATGAAACAAAAATATGTTTTTTTAATCATAAAAGCAATGTCAGGACAGTAGCACACGGATTCCCCAAATGCCGACCGATCACCTTCAATAAAGAATCGAAATGACAAAGTCACTTCAGGGGCTTTGAGACTTCGAGGGTACATTTGGATTTGACATTGCTACGATGTTATCTGCACACTTGGGAAAAACCTTTAAATTATATAGTTAGAAGTTGGAAAGAAATGAACCAGTTAAGTTCTTAGTCGTTCAATTTAAAAGATTTAGTGTCTACAAGCCAAAACGAATATATAAGTTAATTAAGAGGTAGTGAGAAAAAAGAACAACCGGTTGCACTCCGGGAGTGCCGGCAGAAGTGAAAATTGAACATGATTGATGATGATAATGATGATGATTGATGAAAAGTAGCCTATGTGTTACTCCGGGACCTCACGTATCTACATACCAAACTTCATCCAAATCCCTTCAGTCGTTCTGGCGTGATTGAGTAACAAACATCCATCCATCTATCAATACATCCAAACTTTTAGATTTATAATATTAGTGGGACACATAGAGTTAACATGATGTTTTTGTAAAACAATGAAATCTTTCTTCTTTATAATATCGGGGTTTTGATAATCGAACTCAATAATACTTTTATTAAAACGACTTTATCAAACAACGAAAATGTTCCTTATTCCTAACACATTTAATGTTCAATTTCAACGACGGTCCTGACGATCTGACGATCTGACGATCTTACGATAGTTTAACATATTTTCCCCATGCATAAGTGTACAACGCCGCTAAAGAAGTTTTCAATTCAAAAATCTTATTTCTGACTAATACCGTTGCGCTGTAGAACACATTTTCACATTGTGTTATTATCACGTCTAGACAGATATCGCCACCATATCTGGTATCCCTGGCAACGCGCAATTAAATTCCTAATTTAAGTATAATGTGATTGCTCAATAGTGATTCCTAAGCTTGCGCCCGAAATTAAAATAATAAAGTTGCACATTTACCTGTCTTGGGTATTTGTGTATTGTGTCCTCCCCGGGTATCCTAGTAGATTCGCGGCAACGATTAATGTGCTTGAACTGTGTCTTACACCAGAAGAACGGAAATTGAAAAGTTTAAAGATATGATTAGTAATACTTTTTTGAGCTTTCTATTCATATGAAGAATTTGCTTCTGCAAAGTTGACATAATGTATATGTATATTATTATTTTATTATATTATTTTATATTTTATTATAATTATTATATTATTATAATATTACATATTAAAAAAAAATACCAAAAAATGAAACTGACTTCAACATCAAAGGTATAAAATAACTTGTTGAAATCGGTACCATGATAGTTCAAAAGTAACTGATATCAAAATATTGTGCTCATGGTACCAACTTCGATAAGTTATTTCATACTTTTGAGTGTTGAAGTCGGTTCTATTTTTTGGTAAAAAATTTTTTGGTGACCTTTGTTACTCATGGGTTCAATTGTCATTGTGGTGTAGGTATGTTCACCGATGTCTTCACCCGCTACTATAATATCGTGTAGTATAAGCACGCAATTTTCAGTTTTTTACTTGTAGTTTAAAAAGTGCTTGTTCAATTTTGATGAAATTTAAATGGAACTACACGGGAAGCACCAGCTTTTAAATAAAAAAAGAACGATCAAAATCGGTTTACCCAGCCGGAAGTTATGCGGTAACAAACACAAAAAAAAAGAGCATGCGGGTCGGATTGAGAACCTCCTCCTTTTTTTGAAGTCGGTTAATTATGACAAAGTAATGTTTTATTCTAATTATTTGATTTATGTATTTACATATTACTTTTAATTTAAATTTACATTTAATGTTACCTAATGATTTTATTGATTTTGTCTATTTAATTTTACAGGTACTTGCAGTACCTAACTATATTTTTGACGTGTATTTGTGTTACCAATAAATGATTATCTGATTATTATCTGAGGCCGTAGGTGTTCTATAAAATACATTTGTAATTTTTAAATAAACACGGTAAAAAAAAAAAAACAAAAAAAACGGTAAAACTTGACTCAAATTGAGTGAAACTTATTACATTGTTTTAGCATCAAAACTGGCTCGCTAAGTTCCATAAACTCGGTATTCCCGAAAATGTTAGAAAACAATTATATATATAGAATGAGCAATAAAATAATTATTAACGTAATATTTTAAAAATATTATATTTTAAGGCACACTAAATGTTTCTAAATTTTAGTCTACAATTTTACGCCACAAATTTTCAATCCAGATCTTCTTTTATGTATCAGTGCAAATTTATCTCATTAATAAAAAGAGAACGAGATAAAAAGATACAGAGATAATCGATTAAAGCAATCTGCCGTCTACTTTACAGAGGAAAAAATATGGTTCCACATTAAAATTCAGTCAAAACAAAGATGAATGCCCTAAGGCCTGAATAACATGATCAAAACAAACGTTAATTGTAAGATTATTTTATGCTTAAAAGCGTGTAAAGGAAACCTGCTTACTCATGACTCTGCGCTACAGCGATGACTCGACTTGATGAGCTCTTTTGTATTTTTCCCTTCGATGCAATGTAATTACGAGGCAGGGAACAATGTTCCGTTTCGAACTTCAACTTTAGTGTCGGTGATAGCAACATAATTATCGATATTGAGATCATTTATATCGATTTAACGTCTTCGTGGGCCGTGGTGGTACCGGCCTAGAATAGTACTCCCCCATCTCTTCCCGTGGGTGCCATAAGAGTCGGCTAAGGGATAACGTACCAGGAGGTGGGCAGCAGCGCCTTCTGAGGATCGGAAATCATACTGCGCTCGCCAACCCGCCTGCCAAGCGTGGCGAGTATTGGCAAATCCCCCCTATATGGGGGAGGCATACGTCTAGCAGTGGACGCACATGGCTGAGAAAAGAACGTCTTCGTTGCCTCGAAAATTAATTTTGTGGAATTCTTTTACAGCCTGTACGGGCACAGCGTCGCAAGCACTCGTAAGATTTGCAAACGTAGCGTTTTGGTGTCAGCACGTCACGCTTGCGACGAACGACCGCTTTGGAAGGATTACATTCTTTTTGAGTTGATATCTACGAGTAATAAATCTCGTGCACTAATTTGGAAGTTTTATTGCCTTTATCAATAATAATATTACTTTACACTGTTTTATACGGGTATAACGTGGTACTTACGCGTAGTCAATATCACGATCGACAATTGTTTCGGCCTTTATCAAATATACGGACTGAAGAAAAATGGATAGTCACCCAATAGAGAAATCCCACTATTCCCACATATTTGCTTATCCCACGGGAATAGTAATTATTTTTGGGATTAAAAGTAGCCTATGTGTTAATCCATTTTCCAAAATATCTCCATACAAAATTTCATCGAAACCCCTTTGAGCGTGAAGGTGTCACAGTGTTTTTGGAATTATCGTATGTATCCCACGAGAATAGCAATTATTTTCGGGATAAAAAGCGGCTGATGTGTTAATCCAGGGTACTAAATTTTATCAAAATCATTTTACATAAAATTACATATTTTCAATTATAATAAGCATAATTATTTTTCCATGTTTAAACAACTTCATCAAAACTTACTACCCAATAAGAGCGTCTTCCGAGATTACTAATTTATTGGTAGGAAGTTCCTCTACGTTTGCGAACTCCCGAATGTCCGTATTGTATTTCTGGAAACTGGATAAGTTTCTACTGAAATTGTAAGATTCCAACACAAATGAAACAGTTCCTTTCGATTGAATAGTTTTAATTGACTTTTTATTTCAGACGACTTTTCTGATAGAAATAAATTATTTCGGATTTGAAGAAATAAAGAAATGTTTTAATCATTAGGCGATTTAAGGCTTACTCATACTCATAAACACTTGGTGATTTACGCTTTGTTACAACATAATTCGTTTCTTGGTTAATAACTAATTAATTTCATAATCATCTATTTTCATTTTTAGTTTGATTTTCTACAAAAACGTCTTCTTTTAGTTCTTTTTAAATTAGAATTTATTAATCTAAGACGTAAGCTAAGTTTTAATTAATCGTTTGTCGAACACCGTCATTGTCACAGCGATATCCCTCTTTGTTAATTTTCTTTGACCGGTTAAAAGCCGTCGAGCTCACCGACATTATTGTGAACCCGGATAACCGTATTTAGAGCCATTTTTCAAGAGACGACATTTCTCCTTCACGTTTTGCGGACTAATTTCGGCGTTAAATTGTCTTCACTGTCCTTTGTTGTATTGTTGTATGAAATTATCTACCCAATGATATCCGGGTAAATTGCTTAATTTAGCCGCACAATAAGAGATTCCTGAAAAGTTGTGGATTTTTCTTTGTATGGTACCGGATAACAGTTTTTTTTCTGAACTTATATAACAAGCTCATTTACATACAGTTTTCATATTATATTATCCATTTACCAAAGAGCTGGTGGAATAAATTGACCTTTGGTCTAGTTTCGATATGATTTCTAGTCTTTTTTAACATTTATAAATAACAAGGCTCTACCTGGCATTTGAAACAATATCTCTATACTTCTGCTTGAACAAAAAAATTTTCGTTTCCAAAATGAAAACTAGACCAGAGGCAAATAAAATAACCCGATGTACGTACGCGAAAATTTCATCGTTCTGTTCAGTAAAGCGGAATCCCGGTAAATAGAAATCGTAGTTGCTTTCAACTACAATTCTTCAACAACGGGATTTATTAAACCATACAACTATTTAGTTATTATTTCTTGGAATTAAAGTATTATCAGAGTACTTGCGCATTTTCGATAAAAATGAATAAATAAAACCTTTCAAGATTCACAAAGACTGACTACGCTTATTTTACGTTTTTAAAAATAGATCTGTTTCATTTTGAACTATTATTATAGGAGTTTATATAAGTGGAACTTACATTCTAATTAACGAAGGAACAAATTCGGCTACACACTACAGACTATCGTCCTGTCGCTTTGCCATCTAAACTATAGTAGATTTGATGAATCAACGAATCAAGAGCCCTCCGTACTAACTGTCTCACATTGTAAAATTTTATATGTATCATCTATTCGAAAAGAAGTCTGAATCATCATCATCATCATCATCTCAGCCATAGGACGTCCACTGCTGGACACAGGCCTCCCCCATTGATTTCCACAAGGACCGGTTGGAAGCGGCTCGCATCTATATAGCCCTTGCCTGCGATCTTAGTCAGGTCGTTTGTTCACGTGGTCGGTGGCCAGCATATGCTGCGTTTGCCAGAGCATGGTCTCCATTCAAGAACTTTTCAAGTTCAAATCTGAATAGAACTTTTCAAAAGCGGACAGTTTCTACAACATATACCTGTAATACACATAAAATAATAAAAAATAAATTAAATACAAATTCAGTTTTTGCAAAAGATGCATTTCCATATATGATAATATTGACATACAGTACATACGTAGGTAGGTACTATATACACTTGTTCACCAGATAATCGTAAATCGTCACAACCCACTCAGATTTTCTCCTGCGAATCGTTTTATGACACATTATATCGATTTCAACACTTCACTGTAATAAAGCGTTTGGAACTTTCTTATCATATCGCATGTTCAATTTAGAAATAAAATTATCTAAATTTTAATTAAGAAACATTTTTTATAATACAAGAAATAATATTATATGACTTTCTTATTCTTGACTACTGGCAACTTAACTTATGAAATAACACTATATAATTTTTTCTACTGGTAGCACACTATTTCGACAGGCAAGCTCACGTTCCCCCACTCCAATAAATAATAAGCGACTTGATTTTTATTTTCATGGATACACAGATATAGGCAATGAATTCAACTCATAAACTGTAATATAAATGTAATCGTAAGGTGAAACCAAACTCTTGGGAAACTATTGTCTAAATAATAATCGATCACAAAACAGGTGCGCCTGTTTTGTGATCGAATGTTTAGATATAATATAATCTTTAAGTAAATGTATCAGAAATCCGTGTGAACTGCAGAGATAAGCTGATAATTCATCTAGCATGTATTTATGGTAAAAAAGCAAGAACTTTAAAACGATCTTCCGCTTTGAAATCTTTAAGAACAAGAATTATAACAATGTCAGTATGTGTAAATGCGGTATTAGGAGATGCATGTCCCGACCGTTCTCAAAACAAGCGGATATAAGGTCCTAATTAGCATATTTCTGATAACTTGCATGCTCCACAAACCTTAATTATAGGATTTTACATGTAAGAAATGTCATAATTATGTACTTCAAAGAAATAAACAGATTTTTTTTAAATTTTAATTAGAATGTCGCCAAGTACGTAGGGATTTATTTTTAATAATGACGTCTAAAAGTGATTTAACATACCAAACAAACCTCGATGACTTCGAATGCTTTGATACTCTTAATATTCACTTAAATACTTTTTCGCATCTGTCACCTCGTTACTGAGTTACCTAACTCAGCAATTTCAGCATCTTTATTATGAAAGCATAAGGTTACATATTAGTTTCCTAAGAAGTTAATCCCACTAATGAGGTGCTTACGTGAAGCCCACGACTGCACTCTCGGTTGTTACTAAAAAGCAATTGCGTTGGAGAAGCTCGCGTGACATAATATTCTAAATTCACATTCACTCCAGTGTATGTTTGTGGTAACAAGCTTAGTTATTATTTTTAACTGACTTTAAAAAAGGAGGATTTCACCCACGTGGTTTACTAGCTCAATTATCCCATGGAAACTAAACTTTTCGAACACCAAGTAGCTTAATGTTAATCCAAGGCATTAGCTATCTTTATTCCAAATTTCACGCAAATCCGGTAAGCAATTTCAAAGTGAAGGAGTAACAAACAAACTTACGACAAACGACAACTTTAGCGTTTATAATATTAGTGAGATAGTACGATATACATGTTCAGTCATTAAATATATTTCACTTCAACAAGAAAATATAATATTATCACTTCTTTGAGAACATTATGATAGTGAGGATGATTAACAACTAACATATATTTATACACCTGTATTGTTTACTTGGTAATATCTACAATATAAATAATTTCACGCAAATCCGGTAAGCAATTTCAAAGTGAAGGAGTAACAAACAAACTTACGACAAACGACAACTTTCGCGTTTATAATATTAGTGAGATAGTACGATATACATGTTCAGTCATTAAATATATTTCACTTCAACAAGAAAATATAATATTATCACTTCTTTGAGAACATTATGATAGTGAGGATGATTAACAACTAACATATATTTATACAACTGTATTGTTTACTTGGTTGTAGTATTACTTACTTACTTGGTTTGTAGTAATATCTACAATATAAATAATTTCAAGACAACACAAATAATTTTATTTAAAACCTCCAAGCGTTTTTGACTACAAAGTGTTTGCACAAGGGCTACCTTTTTCTTTTAAGATACGGAACTATGAAAAGATGTCATATTTGAAGAATAATATTTAGGGGCTTTTCTAAATTCATTTAATATAATTATTATTCAGGAAGAACGGAAACAAAGAATACAATTTCAAACAATCTCAAAGCCCACTTTGTGAGAAAAGACTGCTCTCCCCGATCTTATTACTACAGCTTTTTATGCGAAGACAACTTCACGAGACTGAATATTTCTGAAATCTCAAACTTGATACTTTCACACAATACTTGGGCCAATTTATAAGCTCTCAGAGATCAAGTTTCATTTAATTGTTCCCTTCGAAACTATTTTTATTTATTTAGATAGTGGCCTCATACACATCTGATGATTTTTCGCCATTGAAGAAAGCAATTATATAAAATCATGTCAGCCATAAGACGTTCACAGCTGGATATGGGCATCCCCCTTTGGCTTTCACAAGAACCGGTTGGACTCAATGCGCTCTTTCTGCGATCTTCCTCAGCTTATTTGTCCACGTGGTCGGTGGACGTCCTATGTCGCGCTTGCCTGTACGCGGTCTTGGGAACATAATTTGATTATGTGTGAGTTGTGAGGTATTATGGGCAATATATTCTAATTAAAACATGTAAAAACGTGTTCGAAAAGGAGGGTCTCGAGTTTGTTTCCACTTTTCTTAAGTGTGGCTCAGTTTGTTTAGTGCGTGTTAGGCAAACCTTGGAGCCCACAATAGTACGATGTGTACTTAAATATGAATATTTAATTGTTAGTTTTAATTACCTTTAATATAAAAAAATATGTCTTCTTTGTTGAAATCAACTGTTATAATGAAAAAAATCAAAACAATTTATGCGTACATTTTTTAAAGTGAGATAATATCCGATCTGATATTATCTTTATTGGCCGATGCTTTTATCAAAATAAAATACTAATGACTACCTAATTACAACCACTGGACCCAATGTAGGCTAGCAGCATTGCCACGTTGAATTGCAATGCTGATTTGTTGAGTCAAATATGTGCCAGCATTTGGTCACGCATCGCATTGATGTATTCGGTGACAGTTTTTCGAACTTGAGGGTGGTAGCTAGCCAGGCGGCTACTCAAAATTACCCTACCACCTTGCTGGGAATTCGATAACGGATAAAGGATCACCTTCACTGGAAGCTCAAGTCGTTGTTGGGGAAAGAACCAGCGTCCATCAGTTTGACAGCCAACGCTCACACCGCTGAGCTACCACCGCTTTGAAATTTGGAAACGGAGCTAAAATGAATATTTAAGCTTAATTTAGACGTTATAGATATAAATGATACCAAGTGCACATCCTAGTTTTTACTAATACGCTTATTGGTTATAGGTTGTATAAAAAACATAATCCCGGCTTCCTACAATAGCGTCAGCCATGTTCCGTACAACACAAGTCTATTTGCATAAGATGCCTTCGCAGCGCTAGAAGCTTTTAGTCGGTAGAGTAGAGCGGCGTGATTGTGCACACGTCTTAATGATATGAAAATATACACGACACAGATTCCGCTATTTGTGATCTCTTGCAAACGCCATCTGTGCTTCTGTCTTAAAAGTTCCATTGTACTGTGGAAATATGTGATATAGTAATATATCAAAATATTTTCGTTATATTATTAATCCTGAAGTTAGATGAGGTTTGATAATTTAAATGATGTATTGTATTTTTAATTTGTATATGTAAATTAAAATAATGTAGCCGCTATGTTCCATGAATTTTTCCATTATCATGGAATAAGTTAAGTTAAAGCAATTTTGAAAAGGTATAATAAATTATGAATATTTTTCAATTTCATCATCATGATGACGTTAATTGCTGGACATCCACCTCCCGACAGCGACAGTCGCCCGCGTCCAACCCTTATCACCGATCTTAGTCAGCTCATCCGTCCACATCGGTGGCTGTCCTATACGCTGCGCTTGCCAGCCTGGCATCAGTTCTTCGAACTATGTGCTCTGTCGACTACCACGTCAACTTATAATACTAATAGGTATATAACAATCCTCTGGGCTATGTCGGTGACTTGCGTTCTTCTACGGATATTTTCGATTCAATCCCGTAGAAAAACCCCGCGCATAGCCCTCTCTATAGCTCGTTGAGTGGCTGTGATCTTGCTCACAAAGCCCATAAATATAGACCACACTCCAGTTCCACGCACTTCGTTCGAAAACGTTCGTTTTCAGGCATTGCGGTTATAGACGAGAAGACGTGGACAAAGTTTCCGAGCTCATATTTTTTTTAATATAGATTTTCGATGTCATGCCTTCATCTATTTTATATTATATTTATTTTATGTTAATTAATACTATGACGCGTCTCTTATTCACTTCTAAATAGAGGTTTCTAAGAAAGGTACACTTTCATCGTAACTCAGATATAAATGGAGTTATTATTACGAAGTTAATGGATATGAATAGGTTGCTGGGATTCAAGGAAAATTTGAGTGAACTGATTCGGTAAGGGCTCAATTATTGCCTCTCTTTAATTTGATTGCTTGTATTCTTGGTAACATTATTCAGAAGGCAGTGCTTCATAGTGAAATTAACACGAGATCGTAACTCTGATGTAAATAAATGGATTCAGATGGACAGGTTGATAATTATATTATTAAAAATATATCTATGTATATTATCCGTACGAAAGTCAAGTAAATAAATGGTATCAAAATACGTAAGAATATGCAATTGTGTTTGTAATTTCAAGTGTAAACAAAAATTTTACATATTGATAGTCATCAAAATTAAATACAACTTTGAATATAAAAATTAATATAGTTACCGCGCGTCACCACACGTAGGCTGAGGTCGGTGCAGCAGGCCGATGGAATCGGAAGTGAGCTCCGTAGAAGTCCTAGTGCGGATATAAGATCCTCCTTGATCTAGACCATTCGCTATTTCATTCTATGAAATGAAGATTCGTGAAGTAAATATAACACTGATTTGTGTATTATATTATATATTATACGGGTGGCGCAATAGAACGTACATACTGCATGATCTTTTTCCGCGGGGTAGAAAGTAGCTGGCGGTGGAGCCTATTTCTCCACTGGACCGTAGCGTGTGTGGCCGCCATTAGTCACTATAAGCCACTTCGACGGGAAGCATCGCTCATTTTGCGTGCGCGCATTTTATGAGAACTCGCGTTCATACATTTGACATTATGTCAGCTCGCATTTATTAAGCGACTATATTTTTCTGAATATGGACTACAGCGGATAAGAGAACCTCTGAGTGCTAATTTAAAATATAAGTAAAACGTTTTGAAGAGATCGGTTCAACGTATACGCCACAAGCAAAAGGTCGTCCAAGAACATCTAGCACCGAAGACAATATTGAGAGAGTTATGCAGCCAGTATAAGGAGATCCACAAATGTCTACTCGCAAGAGATCATCTGTCTTACACTTATCGCGACGAAGTTTAAAACAAATTTTAGTCTGGGATTTTTATCACAAGAATGGAGAGTGTCGTTTCGAAGCAAGGCTCGCATTTGCTGATGAAATGCTTTATCGATTTTCCAATTTTATAATCTTCTATACATTTTATATTTTTTCTTATGAGGCCTATTTCCATATGAATTGGTTCGTAAAACGGTCAAAATTGTCGTTACTAGAATAGTGAGAATCCCAAAATCAAACATCATAAACTACTGACAGCATGGGCAGCAATCTCTGGCAGAAAAATAATTGGTCCCTTTTTCTTTGAAAATGCGCGGGGGCAAAACGTCACTGTTCATACCGCTATGATGCAATGTTGGATGGTTTTTTGGCTCCAGAACTTGAAAATTCAAGGACAGTGAATTCTAGGACTTGGTTTCAACAAGGTCAATATGACGCCATGGCGGTTGTGAAGCAGATGTTGCCTGGCAGATTGATTTCGAAAAGAGGTTATATCCTACGTAGTCCAGACTTGACGCCTCCTGACATTTTTGTGGGGATATATCAAACACAAAGTCTACAGGAATAATCCGAGAAACATCGATCAGCTCAAGGACCCATGGTAAAATGGCAGCAATTACACCAGCATTCCTGAAGAAAGTTTTCAATAATTTCCGTTTGCGGTTAGAGGAGTGCCGTCGTCGAGAGGGTCATCCTTTAGATCTATGTGATAGTAATATAAGTATGATGTTATTTAAAAAAAAAAAGCAATTGCATCTTTACAATTCCTCACTCTTGTTTTAACCATACATTTTGTGATTAATTTTTCATCTATTTTACAAATATGCATGGTCTACTGTGCCACCTTGTATTATATTATAGCTTATACAATAACATTATTATTCTAAAAGTACTAAAGTTATTATATCGAAACAGCAAAACTATTCGGCTTTAGTTGTGAATCGAAGCCGCGTAAGATCTATGATTACGGATCCAAATGTTATATTATAGTCATAGGAGATTAAATCCTATCCTACCAATATTATAAATGCGTTTGTGAGAATGGATGTATGTTTATTACTTTTCACGCAAAAACTACTAAATGGATTTGAATGAAATTTGGAACACAGATAGTCCATACCCTGGATTAACAAATAGGCTTATTTTTATCATCATCATCGTTGATCACCACGCGGGTGAAACCACAAGGCAGCAGCAGCAATACAGCTAGTATAGACATATGTATATGTATGTGTATACAGACTGCTATATAGACATATAGCAGTCTGTATACACAGGCCGCAATGTAAAATGTAAGTAATATGTTTATAGGTTACTGTAAGAAGTAAAACAGTAGTAAGAAGTAGAAGTAACAGTAGAAAATAGTACTGAGAAATAAAACGAATGTGAATTCTCATACTGTTTATTCCTAAAACTCCTACCATTTACGATTCTAATTAAACTTTCCATGTTTCTTTAGTACGTATAGTCGTATACATTGTTTCAGACCGTACCGTCGGATGTTTCCTTTAAAGATATTACTTGTTACTTTGTCTCAAAAACAGCTATAACGAGTTCTCGCTGACTTGAGAAGCATTCAAAATTATAATTATCGAGCCAGAGTTCAGATCTGCAATTAGTCCGCTCAAGTCTCAGGAAGACGCAACTCTTGAATATTCATTTTACGCAATTATGTAGAAGAACAAGTTTCGAGCAAGTTCTCTTAACAATTTTGTGCCTTTCTTTCGATGAAACTTGTATCCTTGAGTCTGAAAATGATATTATTTAGTTTAAATTAGTTTTGACTAAATGCATGTGTCCTAAATTAAGCTCGGGTTATAATATGCCTGAGTTATTTTTCACCCGACGGCGCTATAAGGAGGGTTAATTTTTTAAGTCTATGTAATTAAGTAGGTGTGTATGCGTCTATAGGTATATATATCTCTATGAGCGCGCTGTAGCCTAAACAGCTTGATGGATTTCAGTTGAACTTCAGAACTACGTAACTTCAACAAGTTATTTCACACTTTTGAATGTTGAAAGTGTGGGACGCTACATGCGTTGACACCTTGACGCCGTCACTTCTTCCCGAAACATATGTTAAGGCTGGCGCCGTGGCTTATTCAGCGGAGCAATTGAAGTGCTAACCAGGTAGTGGATACATATTTGAACCGAGACATTGGGCCCATGGGGACCGGGAGCTCGTCGGATTTTCCAAAACTTATCAGAGCGTTTGATCGATGCGATGCATGACCAAAATGCTGCCACATATTTGGCTCAATGCAATTCAACGTGCCAATGCTGCTAGCATTCTGGGCACGCTGCCAGTTGGTAGTAGTTTAGAGCATGTAAGTTATTTATAGGCTGACAATAGCTAGTAGATTGCTCAAATATGTTTTTAGTACCTGTGGTATTGTAGTAAGTTATTATATTTTATTTTAATAAAAGCATCGGCCTATTAAAAAACAGTTACAATTTACCTGCGTCGTAAAGTTACGCCCATTTTTAAAAACATCTGCGATATTGAAATTTTTATTAGATGCGATTCAGTTTATCTCATTATTCATCGTATTAGCCCTGATAACTGTCAATACAGCATGGCTACAAGAAAACTCTACTACCTAGAGGTTTGTATTAAATATGTGTAGGTTCGTGTTAAGTACCCGGTGTAAAAGTTTAATTATTGTTTCGCAAGAGCTCTTATCACACTTCTTAGATGAAGGGTTTGAACGTTATCATTTGTTTCAGGCAGTCCAGCAAGCTGTAAATTTTGACCTAACGTAAAAGTTTGTTACATTGTTAGTCAAGTTCCGGTAAGCAGCGGCAGGAACAAAGACACTCAACAACAATGCAAAGGACGCGGCGCGCACCACCTACTTACTCCTTCAGATATGTCTGGGCTGAAGTATAACACAGAAAACATGGCAAAGATATTCCTAAACTATTCCATTAATTAAAACGGACTTATCTATCTTGACAACCTTAACGCTCACTGGATTTACAACATGGACCTAATTCTGCTAATCACACGAACTATCTAAAATTCACTAAAATTTCTCAAAATGAAACAGCTCGTATTCTATTTACGCTTATATTCAAATTCGTATAACTCCATACAACGCTCGCACTAATATAAGACGAGTTTTATACTATTGTTTGCAAATTGCGGGTAGTTTAGTAGGCACCAAATAAGTTGCGTCTTAATTTACCTACCTAAAATTATAATGATACCCTTTTTGCGACTTAAAAAAATCCTCTCGTAGCTTCAACTGCATATAACCGTTGAATAGAAGAAGCACATACTCGCGGAGTTTCCGTCGTCGGGACGTTACAGACAAACACAAACACAAACACGAAGCTATTGAATACCAGCCGGAAGTAGCTTTGTGTTGGTTACTCGTACTTGTTGCTTTGTGAAGCGTCTATGGAATAATAGATGAGGAAGAGCCCTTTAGAAATCTCCACGAACAAATATTATATCATTATCATCATCTCAGCCATTGGATGTCCACTGCTGGACATATGCCTCGCCCATATTGGGGGGGTTTGCCAATACTCGCCACGCTTGGCAGGGGGGTTGGCGAGCGCAGTAAAAAAACATTGCAAAATTAAAATCTGTTAAGTAACCTGAAGGAGCAACAAACATACACACATACATACAATTTTTCGCCTTTATAATATTAAGTCTTATATCTTGTGAACTTTTTCTATACGTTTTAATATATCTGATTGTACAACATAACTGGGCTGGCATATTTAAGATGACTGCGCATGTAGGCTGAGTAATAAGTCTTAATTTGATTTAAAGATTTCGCGTTGCAGATGAGAATTTCCAAAGCTGCGAAAGCGTATTTAGCGTTCGACATTATAATCAGATGAATGTTATTATAATCAATTCAAGTACACCCAGGTTCTACTTAAAATTAGAAGACTGAAAAATGAGTGTTTCCTGTTTGTTTCAAACTGGCTGCCGCAAAAAAAAAAAAAATTATTTGTTTTGTTTCATCTACACGTTTAAGTCGCATCCATGCTTTTCGCCATAATAACTTCTCCAGTTGCCTAAACGACAGAAGAACAAGAGAAAAAGTGAAAATTAGTATTTTTACGAATCATCGAATTGAAATAAATAATTCAATACAGTGGCAGAGAAGTTCCTGTTCTCACCCAACAAATAAAGATGATTATGCTGCCATCGCAATGTCATGCGAAACAGAGAAATTTTTATCTTACTAATATTATAGAGGCGAAAGTTTGTGTGTATATTAGTTACTTCTTCACGCTTAAACATGTATGTCGATTTCGATGAAATTTGGTATGTAAATACTTCTGATCTCGGAATAACACATATACTACTTTTCATCATCTTCGTCAATAATCACCACGCGGGTAAAACCGCGGGACGCATCTAGTGTTTAATAATTTTATACAATGTTTAGATTATATTTTCTTGTTCTTGTATTAAAAGTTAGTTTTAAGCGAGCTAGCACTATACTTGATGTAATAATGTTAAACTTGATTTAATTCAGTATAATTTATATAAATGTGAACTTATGATGTACTTACGATGAATTAATTATGACCTGAAATACAGAAACAAAAAGGTTGATTCCAAATACCTATACATGAAAGTAAATTTTAAACGTCTTATATATTTATTATGTATCTATGTATATATTTCACTCTCGCAGACTAAGTGATTTATGTAGTACAGAAAATCCAAAGAATTTTGTTACATTATGTCCATTATACTTCGTGCTTCGTCCTCGAGAATAGTAACCTGAAATAGAATATCTTTATACATTGTAGTAACGCCTACGTGACACCACTCTTTGCACTAAGTTGAGAGTTTTTTTTTTTTTTTTTTTTTTTTTTGGTTTTGGAGGGTACTTTCTCCTCCTTGCTCTTTCCCGTCGCTCATAGCGTCATTCGCTTTTTAGTGCTCCACCACTCAACACTATATTTTAAACTCAGTGCCGGTTTGATTTTTTCGAAGTGTTAACCGCCCCTAGTTAAAAATTACGACAAGGAAACGCGAAATAGAATATGATATCGCGAAAAAAAAAATAAAAATAAATAAATAATAATAATTCAAGGAACTGGAACAGAAGCTAACAAGTGATGATTATCAAAAACTCGTATCATCGAGTATTCGTCGTCTTCCCATCGCAAGAAGCATCTCCTTCTTCACCAATCTCGCCAGGTAATTAGCATTTTAAGACTCAAGTAATCAGTATTCGTGTAATGTTCCTAGTACCTACCTACTTTGTCTACATAAACCCGGTTTGCGTGTAATTCTATGGGAATTATATCTTACTGGATAGTACGTAGACGCTATTAATGTGACTCGAGCTGTACTTGGGACTGTCTCACCACATGCCATATAATCATAGTTCATAGTTATTTATTGGGTAAAGTTTGTTTACATGTCAAAATTATATAAATGTAGACTATAAGTAAAAGCTTAAATTACAACTAACAGTAAAAAAGTATTTTTATCGAAATACATAAATATCTAAAGACGATTATAATTATTAATATATAATATAATATATTATACATTGGAACATATCAATGAGTCCTAAATTGGAATGGATTTTATCGTACCGGATAGTACATAGATGCTATTAATGTGACTCGAGCTGTACTTGGGACTGCCTCACCACATACCATATAATCAGTTTGCGTGTACTCCTGTGGGATACATCTTACTGATTCACTCGGTACATAAACTAGTTGGTTTGCTTGTAATTCTGGGGGAATTTTACCGTACCGGATAGTACGTAGATGCTATTAATGTGACTCGAGCTGTACTTGGGACTGTCTCACCACATGCCATATAATCAGTTTGCGTGTACTCCTGTGGGATACATCTTACTGATTCACTCGGTACATAAACTAGTTGGTTTGCGTGTAATTCTGTGGGAATTTTATCGTACTGGATAGTACGTAGATGCTATTAATGTGACTCGAGCTGTACTTGGGACTGTCTCACCACATGCCATATAATCAGTTTGCGTGTAGTCCTGTGGGATACATCTTACTGATTCACTCGGTACATAAACTACTTGGTTTGCGCGTAATTCTGTGGGAATTTTGCCTTACCTAATAATATCTTTCGCATTTTATGATGACTATCGGAGGATAACAGTACATGAACCGAACTGTATGCGTAATTTATCAATTTACGCTGTCGAACTTCACATCTACCCTCGAGCTAGTATATCACTAACAAATTTCGACGCCATAAAGGCAGAAATAATCTAAGTGCGCCTACCGAGGAGGAAGCGCCTAGCGGGGATGATTTGGAATTTATGATGTACGTCTTAGACGAAGGCCATTACTACATCAGCGGCTGCCTCAGCAGCGGCATGAGCTGGGAACCCACAAATGTGAGTTCACCATTTGAACGTCGTGCGTATGAGTCCGCGACCGCCACAGCGGTCGACGTCTGCGCCCAGTGCCGGGGTCGCACCCGCTACCGGGAAAATCGTTCAAAAAACTACAGCGGCGGGGCCGCTAATCAGTAGAACCCAAGCTGGCGAATATTTAAACTAGAAGAACGAGGCCTGGGCGTGCAGGACGCCCGTGCCGGGACCACCCGCGCGCCCGCGGCGCTGCAGAGCCGCGAGCCTGCGCCTCCAGCGCGGTGCGCCGCGAACTACTCGCGGTGCTCGTCTTCTCCGCCAAAACCGACTGGCCGCCAGTAGACACGGTAATGTACGCATAACAATTGTCTGTCTCCCTTTCGTTAACAATGGTCCCTGATATGAAGAATCACTGATTCTACACTGCATTGAAGGTTATAAAATACAATTTACAAACACATTACATTATAATATACCTAATAATAAATCCGAAAAAGAGCAATATGATTCCCTCCACTTCATGCAAGTTTTTAGACCTCACAAGGGTCACCCGTTCTATTAAAATAGGTTTGCCAAATGAAAAACGAATTCATGTAGAAAAGAAATAACAAGAATAGAATGGTTTTCTAAAAAGACTAGCTCCAAAGTCAGGAAACTCGCACAGTTGTTACGATTACTCATCATCTGCATGTCCGGCTGTCAAATACGGCAGGTTGTATTACTTCTACTTTAATTGGTGGCTCCGCGCCATTATAACTTTTTACCATTTTCTAAAAAGACAATTTTTAGTCTTTTCAGCTTATTTTATTGAAAGCTTAATTAATATAATAATAATAAAAATAAAAAGACCACATACGAGAACAGTTCATAAAGATTGGTTCTGATTGAACAGGGTTTGAGTTCATTTGTTAATTTATTAGCTAGGAAATACTTTAGATTACCTACCATAATTTTCCTTTGTCAAGGATTCTCGCCGTAACAACGGATGCGCTTGACCTGAGTCATTACCTCTAAAGAAGGGAAGTTGAGGGGCGAAAATGTGATTGGTAATATATTTTTTCAGCCCCTAGGTCATCTCTAAAGTACATGCATTACATATTTGTAATATTTTGAATCAACACGTGCCAGTGTTTGTCCCGCCCTCTCGTTCTGTAGACTGCGAGCTTCTGTGGTGTCATCGGCAACTGTTAGGCCGTAATTACTTTTGGCCATAGGATTCGAGACAATAACTACTCCTTTGAAATACTTTCTGACGCCTCAACGACGGGGGGCGGCTGCGTGTGGCGGTCAAACCGCTAGCGGCTTCTGGTCGGAACGAAAGCGCAAACTTCACATTAATCAACTTAAAGTATTAGTAGTTTATTTCTCAATCACATTTTTTACAAAACAGCCAACCTGTGAAATTTTACTTCGCGACGACGATGCTACTGCCATTTCATATTCCTATAAACCGAATGGCCAGCATTCAATTCTCTCGCCTAACGCGCATCGCTAATAACATTTGGCCATAGTGCGAATCAAAAAGAGTATTTGTATTAGCATCTTGTTATCATCGAAAGAAAACATCGTAGCGGATGCGGAATCTAGAAAATCCCACCCCGATTAAGAATGTGAACAAAGTAGTTCAGCATTTAAGACTATAGTCAGTAGATTCGGACCTCCCACGGTTAATTTATTTGCGCGTATAGTATTATAAAAATGCAATAAAAAAATGTCAAAATAGTAAACAATACATCATGATTCAGAGATCCAGAAGCATTTGAAATAAATGCATTCACGATCCTTCGATCAGATAGTTATTATTTCTACGCGTTCCCCCTGCGCCATACTGCTTAAAATCTGATCAACAACTATATATATATATCTCCAATAAAGCAACAGGTATCATTATTGTTCAATTGTGGCCTCACAAGCTTGGTACCCGATTATTTATTTTTTAATCTTCAATATATAAGCAATTATATTTTCATTTCAACTGCTGGAACATCTAGGCCAATCTGACCCTAGTTACAGGGATATTGTCCGGGGCGCGCTACTCCGACGGGCGGCGCCAGAATCTTCGGATATTAGGCTAGCTCTGTTGTCAGCGAAATCATTTAGGCAGTACAGGCCTTAAATTAGAAAATGACACACCTATTGCAAAGACATACAAATTTATGTAACCTCTAGTAAATGAGTTATTGATTTCCTAACGAAAATGTATAACGGTGGTTGTCAATATGGCTTTTTTAACAGTTATAGGGCTGCGCTATCTTAGGACAGTATATGTCAGATAATCATAGAATCCAAAGGTTCTTTAAAAGCCTCATCCGACTAATACCTCCTACACCCGAATGTGATATGACATGGAATCCTGGAAAAGTATTAGACTGCCCAGTGGAACCCAAACAAATGTACTTACCTTTTTAGGACTCGTGTAAAATATATGTATATATATATATATATATATATATATATATATATATATTGCTAACCTAATTATTCTTATCACAATAAATAGAGTTCAGACTCTATAAAATAAAAATCTACAATATTAACATTTTCGCTTCACTCGAAAGCGCTCCGACAACTCCGACAACCGATTGCTCGAACAACTCGAGCAATCGGTTGTCGATCACATCTGGATGACATGATGACATGTCACCTGGACCTCTTCACGTCTCTTTCGATAGTGATATACAAGAGCTATTCCTTTAGAAATTCGGTATACAATCGTAAAACAATTCCGAAAGTCTTAACCGGTTAATTGCGTACCGTAAACGGTGCCTTTTATCATCAGCGACTGCTGGCTCTCAGTTTGTCTTCCAGGAATAACATGACTAATACCCATTATTTATATCAAGTAGTTTGTTGCTTAAATTTATCGACATTGTGTTTGAAGTAGTGATATCGCAGATCCCAAACACAGCCGGCCGGAGCCCAAGCTCCAGCACGTTTTCCCAGTTTCTTAATAGAACTATTCTCAGCTTTGTCGAAGCAGAGTTAGCAAAAGCGATTATCAATCCAGATTGAATAGAATAATTGTCTATTAGGAAATTATTTAAGTCTATAACAATATCACTATGAAATTTAAATGTAACAAATTGTATACACATCAATTGTGATTTATAAATTTGTAAGTCGGAAAACAAAACTTGTGTTTTTTCACATGTTTTGTTACATAACAGGCAGCGTTAACGATTTCCTAAACACGCTATCTCTCAAAGTCTACAATGTATAAAGATATTCTATTTCAGGTTACTAATCTCGAGGACGAAGCACGAAGTATAATTAGTGATTAAACGAACTTACCTGTAAGTGAAGTTCTATCATAATTATACGAGTGCTTCGTCCGAAGAGATTAGTACCTAACACCCGCCCGCCCTATGTAACTATCCATCCCTAAAATGGTTTAGGAAATTATTAACACTGTACCTAATAACATAGTGCAGACTCTAAATTAATGACGCTATGAGCGACGGGAAAGAGCAAGGAGGAGAAAGTACCCTCCAAAACCAAAAAAAAAAAAAAAAAAAAAAAACTCTCAACTTAGTGCAAAGAGTGGTGTCACGTAGGCGTTACTACAATGCTGTATATATATACAATAGTAACTCCAATTTTTTCGAAAATATGTTTCTTGCACCATTAAAATCGCAAGAACCAGTTCTACATAATGGTATACGACATTAAGTCCTATAACATCTATGAAAAGAAATATCCAATCGTATAGGACATTAAATCCACTAACGTCTGATGGGTATAGGACCTCAAATGACGATAAGATTATTTACCTCTAAGCTTTGCGCGAAGTTAATGTTGTTCATTGGAGTTAATATTCTTAGAGAGGTAAACAATAGTATCTCCTGTAAATGTCTTATACCATTGATCTCTATTTCTTGGTGTTAAGATACTTTTTTCAATGTCGAAAATTGTTAGTAAGTAGGTGTGCATTGTTGTGAATATTAGACTTCTATGATTCTTGTGATATCAGTTTTTACTCATATTAGGGTGTTGTTATAAATAGTATTTACCCATTACTTTATAAAAAAATATTGGAGTAAAACGCTCTGCGGATAAACTACAAGTAGATTCTCTTTAAGTGTCAGTCTTGTGTCTCAGTGTCTTAAGAGGAAGACATCTACCACCTAATAAAACAGCAGAGATAATTAAAGAAACAGTACGAAAACACATTGGCAAGGTACCGAGATATGAGAGCCATTATAGTAGAAACAGAACAAAAAGACAGTATCTTGGAAGCCACCTACAAATTGACAAATTATATTCCTTGTATATAGAGTTCTGTGCTGAAGAGGGTATACCAAAAGAGAATATGGCGAAGGCGTGGCTTTATACACATATTTTTAATACGGAGTTTAATTTATTTAATAAATTAAAAGAAGTAACAGTATGGAGTGACAACTGTGCTGGGCAGAATAAAAATATTTATATAATGATGGCTTATTTGTGGCTATGTTTAAAAAAGAAAATGTGGAGGTAATAAACCACAAATATTTATTATACTCACATGGAAGTGGATGTAGTCCACTCAATTATAGAGAGAAAAGAAGAAAATCCAAGAGTTTCCCATTGTGACTCCTTGGGACTGGTAACAGTTTATAAAGAGCTGTTCAAGAAGCTCAAAAATTAGAGTAGTAAATTGTTATTAAATCAAACGGGGCTTAATCGCGAGAAAAATATTTAGTAATTTATTTACCTCGACGTTTCGACCAAGTTGCATTGATCGTGGTCACGAGAAGACTGGAGAATAGCGGGTGGCAATGCCGGCGAGAGCGCGTAGTTTCGCTAACTACCCACTTTTGACAACCCTGTGCTTTTGCAGAGCTGTGACAGCCCTACAGTTTAATAATATTAAAAGTGGGTAGTTGGCGAAACTACGCGCTCTCGCCAACATTGCCACCCGCATTTCTCCAATCTTCTCGTGACCACGACCAATGCAACTTGGTCGAAACGTCGAGGTAAATAAATTACTAATGTTTTTCTCGCGATTAAGCCCCGTTTGATTTAATAACAATGTGTCCGAATCGCGAAAGTCTAAAAATTACAACTAGAGTAGTAAACATGTAAACAAATAATTTCATGGATTTTTCTGGCTTTTGCAACGGATCATCAGCTCCTTTTGTGCACAAAAAAAAATCTATTGCGGGAGAGTCTGCACCATATTCTGCTATAGTATGGATGCAATTCCGAAAAAATGAAATAGGTTCAATGTTCTACAAAACCTCTTTTGATCAGGAAACTTTTGAAGAAGTTAGTTTCATACGAAATAAACGGAGAGGATTTTCTGTGCCCACGCCGACGCCTATTCGAGAAACTCAAAAGCCTATTTCGAGACTCTAATACAACGATTTACAAAAATCGTTGCAGTGGATTCCATCCACGTTCCACGATTATTATATGAGTCTTCCATGTGCAGATGTCCCTGACTTACCTGAAGCATGCGAGTAGTAACTGTATTGATTATTTTTTTTAAAAAAAAGAATTTTGATTTCCATCTTTGTGAAGTAACTTTTGTTTCATTTTGTAAGTAAACTCCTCCCAAATTCTTAAATAACTGCATAACGCTACACGATGACAAGAAACATAATGTTTCTAGGTACCGAATTCCAATAACAACCACATGTTTAATTTAGAGGTAAACAAAAGTATGATATCATAATGCTTTCTTAAAACCCCTAAGTTAATTTATGTAACAAGGTAAATAGTCTCAAGTCCATAAAATCAGATAAGTATTAACTTTATTGTAATAAACAGTAATACATAAAAATTGGATTTAAAAATAATAAAAAATACTGTTGAGTTTGTTGCAATATCTCTAAAGCAACTATGTCAAAATTGCTTTATAATAACACACACATAACACATAATATTGTATACCTCTGAGGTACAGAATGTATAAAGATATTCTATTTCAGGTTACTAATCTCTTCGGACGAAGCACTCGTATAATTATGATAGAACTTCACTTACAGGTAAGTTCGTTTAATCACTAATTAAAACTCACATGTGCCTTTTAGCGCAAGTGTACCCTTTATGACGCCTTCTCACAACTGTGTCGGCCTCTATAATTCTTCTGACCACCAGCCTTTTTGTGATCTAACCCTCTCGTTTCATTTGTCCATTTCACGCCTATTTACAATCAGGGCGAGGGAATGGGATTTATGTAGAGAAAAAGGATGGCGTCGCTGACTAGGGGAAAATGAGACGTTTTGTTTTGCTTGCCAAGTATAAAACCTATTTTGGGGGAGGTATACTTGTTCTATTATTTTTTTATCTAATACTTTTAAATGAGCAATTCTTATATGTATAATCTGAATCTCGGAAACGGTTCCAACGATTTTAATGAAATTTAGTATGGCTAAATATAGTAGCTAGGTTTCATTTTTAGAAAACGACATTTATCAGTATTTTCAGGCACTTAATCCATATAATATTATGTATAATAAAACTATCGATACAATATCATTGCAATATGAGTCTTTCTGACATCTATTGGCAAGTATACGTATACGGCAAGTATATGTGTACTATATACAACTAAACTGTTTTACCGACACAGCAACACTAAAGTTACTAGAAAATAGATGGCGTTGTTAAGCAACACTACGCCAATGATTGTTTTGTTTGAGGTTAGACCAAGAATATCAATTGTTTACTAACATTAATGAAAAATCATAAGTCATCCAGCTGCTTACTTTAAGGTTGGAAGGGAAATGCAACTGCTTTGCAAATATGTGGATTATTTAATACTAATATGCATAAAAATAATACTGCTAAGCGTAGAAGGCAATGGATCGTATGTAAAAACTGACCGAAAAAGTAGCATTCAATATAACTTGGTGAAATTACATCTGCGAAGTACATTGATAATTTGTTTCAGTCCGAATATTCGCCGATGATTTTTGTGAATAAGCGTCCGATTTCTTGACGTAGAAAATGCTTGTTACTTAAGTAGCGCTAGATATCGTTTGAAAAAAAAAACAGGTGGCCGTTTTTGAATTCAATGTATCACAGCACTTACATATTTGCAGAAATCCATTAACCTCGCAGCAGCCACGAAGCATTAGCATAATCGAGTCCCCGTAGAGATGAAGTCGGGGAAATATAGCGCTAAAATGTATTTTTCCGTATCATAACACTCCAAATAAGTCACGTGCAGTCGAGAACTGAACCAGAACCGATACAATCTTGATTTTGTGTGTTTTGTTAAATGTGAAATGATTGCGAGCTAAGGCATGAAAAAATTTAAAAGATTTATTCTACCCAGCAATCTCAGCCACGCGCATTTTCGAACGACTTTCTCGTTACTTTTAAGGAAATCTTTACTGAAATAAATATTAATTTATCTATGAAATAAAATATATGTAATATAATCTGCCAGAGTCTAATAAGTCCTTGTACCAAACTTCACAAGAATTATAGAGTATATTAGTATATTGTAATCCATGGAATATGGTATGGTTAGCATAACACAGGCGTCTGTGCCAATCTGCATTTGACTTAGATCACAAATAAATGTATTTTTGTAAATATGTTATCATGTAGAAAAAAAAATCTTCTTATCAAAAATAATTGACTCTCAAACATCTAAATATATTAAGTTTTTCATATCGTTTAAGCATTTCGATTATTTTTGATCGCTAAGTATTTATTAAAGGATTGGTAACTCATAGGTGAATCATCGACAACTGAACTGTGATTTAACCAAAATATTTGATAGAAATTGTTAATAACAATTTCTATGAAATATTTTGTAAGTGATCGCTAAGTATCTAATATAGGTTTGGTCACTCATAGGTGTATCATCGACAACTCAACTGTGATTTAACCAAAATATTTCATCGAAATTGTTATTAACAATTTCTATGAAATATTTTGGTGCAGTACAATTATGATTATTCTTTATTCGGTATCGTGTGCCAATAGAGTAGTCATTAATAAGCATTTCACTATTTCATAAAAATAATGATTCAAATGTGAACACCCTAATTATACATATTCATTTTTCTGTTATATTTTAACTGTGACCCAGTAACCCGTGCCTCATGGTTTCCTCGCGCGTGCCGATTCAAGTGCATTTACATAATGGCTGCAATTTGGGAAAATGAATCTACACAACCCTCCTACGCTTACCGTTGTTTATGCTGAAACAGTAATTTTGTATTTCTTCACCGTTATAATGCTGTATAATCTCGATACAGTCGTTGCATAAAATGTCCTCAGTTATTATAATAAAATATCTGAAAATTGTTATTGAACGAGCTAACCGAAAGTTCCAGTTTAATGAAATGAATTCTATTATTATTTTTTATTTACGAACATTACACTCCACAGACTTCAGGATCCGTGTCATTTTTTAACTTGAAACTGAATAGATTTTTATTTTTATTATAGTCTTCATGCTGCGATGATGCAACTAAAAGTAAGGTTTACAACATATTTCATACTCGTATATTAAGGCGCTAAATTATACAACATTGGTAGTGATTCGCTTATTCAACTGAACTAAACTAAAATTTTGGAAAACTAAATCAGTTTATATACGGTTACGATAAAGTCTAAATTAGTATGAGAGAGAGAGATGATCAATAACATCACTAAAATTAAGATATATTTATTAAATTTGCGGGTAGTTTTAGCGAAATTAAGTTGCCATTTATTTAGTGCCTACTAAAACTACCCGCAATTGGCCAACAGCTGAATAAAACTCGTCTAATATTAGTAAGAGCGTCGTATGGAGTTATACGAATTTGAATTTTAGCGTAAATAGAATACGAGCTATTTCAATTTGAAGAATTTAAGTGAATTTTAGCTAGTTTATGTGATTAACAGAATTAGGGCCATTGATTGATATAATAGTTTGTATGTTATGCGTATATTGCGCACGAAAACAAAATGCTTTTTCATGTTCATTAGGTCACGTAAAAAATGTAGAAAACATGTGAAGAGCATTCATAAAGATGATATACATAATTCTAGGACTAATGAGTTCAGTGTTACCATTTCGTACAAAAAGATTTCCTAGTCGGTTCTAGAATAAAATATTATAATTTCAGTCGTTTTATAATTACAATAACCGAAATGATATAACTAGCATTATCATTTTCATCAGTAGCCCAGGGTTTCTTACCTTACTTATTTTTGTCTGTTGGGATTTTTTCAGGAAACACTTTCAGTGAGTAGGCCGCTGTATTCCGGTACACAAATTATCCATTTCTGATTTCAATCATAATATTATTTTTAATTTATAAGAACATCAAACAACGATCTATCGCAGAGCCATAGAGATCCTCCAAAATAGCACCGTTAAATATAACAACCTCCGTATCCAGAATTCAATTTCAGTTTTCATAAGTGATTTTCTAATCCAATGGGACTTGGTTTAGCCATCCACGATGAACGTTCAATTTAAATAACCAATGAAAGGTTAGCTTTTTGTACTATATTTTGTCTATAATTAGATAGGATATAATAATAATCTATTTGATATTGAAATTTCTTTGAGTTTCACATTTAAACTGAGAATCGTGACCCTAAACTAAGACGCTTGACGGCTTTGAGGATTCTTTTTATCATTCAAAAGATACGAAAGAAATATGCTTTACTGTACCATGTTATAAGAATATTATTTAGATTACATTATGATCGAAATAGTAGTTTGGTTCCAAATGCCTCTGGCCAGTTAGGAATAAGTGTACCTACCATCTGGATACTGGTATGCGATCCGATATTAGTCACTTCTAATATAAGAATTATTATTCTCATCTAGTTACTTACCATATATTTCGTTTATTTAAGTTGGTAGTTTGATCTTTATTTCGGCACAGTTACAATATATGGTAAATATCGCGGATTCACGGATATAAATAATATCCAACAATGCACACTGATGGAAGCGAGGGCATCTACCAACCTGCTCAAGAATCCTTTAATTAATGGTAGCTGTGTTGTCTGCCAAATTGTCATCAATTAGATTATTTTTATTCAATAGCCGTCTCTATTTCTTTTCCGTTAAGTCATGATGCGGTCTACGATGGACCACGTCTACCTAGAAGATGTCTTCTTGACACTTTTGACTTGAAGACATCCAGATTGTGTCTGTACAGAAACACAGGCTTACTAGTAAAGTCATGTCACAGTGTTAAAGCTATCAAAACTCTCAACCATCTTCTATTGCTAGTTATGTATGCTAGTATGTTATACATAGTATGCTAGTTTGTTAAATTAATGTAGTCCTTAATTTTGCATAATGTGAAGTCTTCTTAAATCATAGAAAAATCCTGTTATATAAAATACTAGCTGCGCTCCGTGATTTTAACTACATAATGGTGATTGATGATGATGATGAAGATGATGTCAAAAAGCCTATGTGTTATTCCGGAAGTGAAGTATCGACATCCAAAATTTCAGCGAAATCAGTGTAGCCGTTTGAGCGTGAAGAAGTAACAAGGATAGACACAAACTGTCGCCTTTATAATATTCGTAGGATATTACAACCTATTTATACGCAATATTTCGCGATGATATATAAATGGAGGTCTTGTGCGGTTTCTTCTGGATTTGCTCAATTCCATCTTTGAATTCAATCAATGAATCAAATGTGCCTATGTAGTCGTCAGTTCCGTTTCGCCGACATCACGAGTGCCGCGTATACGAATTTACGGTCAATTTCTGACACAAATTCTCCAAAAGCTCTAGTTTTTCTTTTTACCTGACAACGTTATTATTTATCTTGTATATAAAAATTTCAACCTTGTATACTGCACGTTAAGGTATTTGAAGTTGAATTTGTAATGTGGTAGATAGTGACCCGCTATAAATCGAGTGAGGCTTCCCATAAGTTCTGTAACAACTTGCGTAGTTTTTTTGGGTAAATGTTCGTCGGCGATGGATTACAAAAATACGGATGAATAGTATGACTAATTGATAACCAGGGTATCGCGCGGTAAGTGCGCGGCTGAGTTCAAGTGTACTTTTGAGAAAACGTGATAATTTTATAAATGTTCGCAATCAAAATAATCGAGAACTTGTGTGTATTTTGAAAAGGTTTTATAAAATGTATGTTATATATATGTGTGGATTTAAATTAGTATCTCATTAATGTTTGATACTGAAGACTTTGTGATAGCGTAAATTACGTACGTCGGCCCAGAGGGATGCTTTTAAAAAACTTTATTTTAATTTACATATATTTAATTAAAGAAAAATTACAATTATAATTTAAGACGTGAGACTTGTTCGAAGTAGGAAGCAAGAATGTCTTTAAAACTAAAATATTCCATCCACGCGGTGTCCGATTGACGTCAATCGTCAAGTGCTGACACTGCGCCTCGTGCCCGCTGGGTCGGGTATCGAGGTCGATGCATGCGCAGCAGTTTACTTGCATTGGCCTTGCGTAACACCTCCCCCCGAAGAGCAGCGACTATTGAAGCTTGTCGTAAATTGAGCTGGGGGTTGATCGCGATCAACCCTTTTGGTAACCGTTGGAAGGGCGTATACTGTTGTGAGCTCGATTGGATTTCCTTCGTATGACTTGCTGTTGGTTTCTTTAGGCTTCGTGCGATATTTCTTATACAGAAGGCCGCTTATGAGTGCCCCTGCACTGGTTATTATCGCGTACATAGGGATCGTCGTATGGTAAAGACTGTAGTTGGAAGCGTTCTCTAGTTGTAGCGGTGACTGCAACGTGATCTTCTTATTGATGGCGTGGAGACGACTAAGATCAACTGAGCTCAACTTAAATGTTGGGGCTGAGGATGGTGACGTGACGTCGCTTGTGGGTACGTCCATTAGTTTCAGTGCTTGTCCCTTCAGTCGATCGTTGCTATTAGTGATTGTGAAATCTGATGTTTCCAAGTAGCATCCTTTAGGTATCATAGCTAGGTAGCTACCTTGCAGTGTGCTGTAGAGGTCTTGACCGCAGGAGATATGAGTTTTTGTAGAAACAGGAAAACTGATGCAGTAGTGTTTCTCATCTAGCTGTTCGTATGCTGGTTTCTCAAGTATCACAGTTGTAGGGTTGCAATCTTCGCTTCGTTGTTGCGTGGAGATGAGATGCTGGATGCAGTCATCTGAAGAGTGGGTCTGTAGACTCAGGTGTTCTTCACAGAGGTGCCATTTGCTCGTCTTCGGGCATTCGACCTCCATGTACTTGAAATCTTTCTCATACATTGCTAGGTAGGGATATGGAGGAGTCAGGATTTCATGGTTTTTATTGGGAATGATACATAATTTATATAGATCATAAGTGGGCGGGAGCACGATTGGAAATTTATATACTATAACTATCTCATCATCTACATAATACGATCCTAATTTAATTATATCAAAGTACTCTCTATAGTCTAAATCTACTATCTTTTCACTTCCATATAATATGTTCAATTTTCGAATTATATCGCGAATCGCATACAAATTAAGAACCGAATGATGTACCGTAGAGGTTCTAATGAATGCTAGGACGTTTTCCAGTTTGTAAAGCTCCTGAGAGATAGTGTCTACATTATCGGTCAAGACGATAAGTACTTGGGCGAAATGCGCGTACTTAATTAAATCGTAGTCTCTAGTAGCTTCAACTTGATTGATTTTGTCTACGAGGACATTTATTTTATTCTGGTTATCTACGATGTTATCGAGAATCTTCGAGAACTGTGACGTCCAGTTTTGTGAGAGAGTAACGTGGTTGTTTAACTCTGCAACCAGTTTATTCTGGTTTCGCTCTAGATTTTTAATAGCTTGATTATAATATAACGCGTCTGTATAGTCAAGATTTCCCGTAATACTTTTTACTACCGAACCGAGACCATCTACGAGTCCACGCTTTACCCGACCTGTCTTAAAAGTCTGTAACTGATCTAACACGCCTGTAATTTTATGCTTCAAATATACTATATGTGGTTCAAATAGGGATTTAGTTTTATTGTTCAATTGAGGACTGAAACTGTCTAATTGAATATTAACTGAATCTACTTTATTCTGCAAATCTTGAAGATTAACATATTGTAGAAAAGAGTGGTAGTGGGAAATAATTTTCGCAGGGCCTAATTTGAATGGTAAAATACCGGGTCCGTCATTGAGACTTTCAAACTTTATTTCCTGAGCGAGAGCAGGTATCAGTAGGAGATGAAGTATCACGATCGTTCTGTAACAATGATTATTAAGTACCTTTAGGGAGGCGTTTCAATCTAGACTTAGCAACAGGGCCGCGTTTTTTCCGAGTGTAAATGTGTATAGGAAGGTCGGCCATTACAACGTCATGAGTAAAGCGGGGAGCTAACTTCTGTCGAGAAGCGAAAGGATTCTTTACGAAAACTTGTTGCTCCGGAGAGCACTCCACTTCTAACTCGCGGTTCTTGTTTCTATTGTCAGTCAACTCATTTCTAGTCAAGTTACATTGTTCGTAAATTGAGCTATAGACCTTAGTCATCTTTTCCTTGTGATTAGTAACATATTGTTGCAATAAGTGAACAGAGATGTCTATGTCAAACGGGTCACGAGGGTCAAAGTGTCCAGTAACTACTTCTAAAGGTTTACATTTTGTAAAACTATGAATGCTACTATTGTAGGCTAAGAGTGCGTACGGCATCAAGTTAATAACGGATTCTGATTTATGACTCAGTTTAAGAATACGTAGATGTTCCAATATTGTCAAGTGGAATCTTTCCACTATACCATTTTCATTGGGCGTATGGGGAGCTACTCTGTGATGCTGGATTTTATGCATTCTTACAAATTCTGCAATAAGTTGATTGGTAAATTCGCTTCCATTGTCTGTTACAATGGTGATCGGGATACCATGGTGCGTACAGAAATTTAATAGAGCTTGTACAACACTGATCGCAGTGCCATCTCTTAAATAATAGGCTTGTGCGTACTTGGAAAATGAATCTACAATCGTTAGAAATTTTTCGCTTTGGATAGTTAACAGATCTAAGTGAACTAGTTCAAAAGGCTTACTAGCTGAGGGAACTACTTTAAACTGTTGTTTCACGGGATTACGGTCGTACTTTGCCTGACCGCAGATGATGCATTCGTTTATGAATTTAGTGATTTGTTCTCTCATTCGAGGCCAATAGTACTTATGAGACAGTGCTAGGTAACATTCATTGATACCACGATGATTAGTCTTACCATCGTGATATTTGTTAATAATATCTTGTTGTTTTAAATAATCTTTGACATTTTCTATTTCTTTCTTAGTTAGTGTTAAGTTCATTGCGGAATTCTTGAACGTTCTTTGGAGTATAGGTATAATAGTGTACATAGCCAAATGCGGGTCTATTAATAATCCCGTCTTAATTTTTGGATGTACATATTCTTTGATCGCGTTAATGACGTCCTCCTCTATGTTAGATTGAGATATTTGAACGGATATCCGTGTATGCGTTTCGAAAGGTTTTGTTATAACCGGTTTGCCTTTTATGTCACCTACCACGGTGAGTACCAGTTGTTTCGTAAATTTATTCAAAGGGTCGTCCGATATTGGAATTTCTAATATGGGGTTTTCGCTATCTGTGTGAGCTGTGGCGGTTCTAGAATCATCTGCAGCGTCCGTTACAGATATCGTTCTAGACTCATCTAAGTTTGGATTAGATTCCGATGGATTCGCTACAATTGACATTAGTTCTTCGTTATTTATTTCTATGCGCGACAATGCATCTGCATTCGTATTGCTCTTTCCAGTTTTATAGATTACTGTATAATCATATTCACTCAATTTTAGCCGCCATCTTGTGAGCCGTGAGCTTGGTTCTTTAAGGTTCATTATCCATTGTAAAGGTCTATGGTCTGTTATGATTTTAAATTTGCGCCCATAGAGGTACGGTCTAAAGTACTTAGTAGCCCACACAATTGCGAGAAGTTCTTTTTCGAACGTGCTATAATTCAGTTCGCTAGAGTTCAAGGTTCGCGACGCGTATGCTATCGGCTTGTCTGAGCCTACAGTACCCTGAGATAAAACAGCGCCTATCGCTACATTTGAGGCGTCGGTTGTTAAAATGAATTCTCTAGTGAAGTCTGGGTATTGTAAGATTGGGTCATTTGTAAGTAGCGTTTTACAGTGATTAACGCAGTTTACGTAATTATCGTCTAATATTACTTTAGAACCTTTCTTTAAGCATTGCGTTAGAGGTTTAGTAAGTTTAGCGAAGTCAGGTATAAACTTCCTATAATAACCAAGTAGCCCAAGGAAACGTTTGATTTCAGTTGGTGTTTTCGGTATTGGATAATTTTCGATGGCTTTTATTTTATTAGGGTTAGGTTTAACACCTTCTTTGCAGATTACATGTCCTAAAAATTCGGTTTCCAACTTTAAAAATTCAGATTTGTCCATCTGGATTTTAAAGTTGGATTCTCTCAATCTAAGGAAAACTTTTTCTAAGTTAACCATGTGTTCCTGCAGGGAGGTACTAAAAACTATAATGTCATCTAAATAGACTAGGCATACTTCATTTTGAAGGCCTCTTAGAACATTGTCCATCACTCGTTGGAAAGTTGACGGGGAATTTTTAAGTCCCATAGGCATCCTTAAAAATTCATAATGTCCGTTCTCTACATTAAAACCGGTCTTGTGTACGTCGCTGGGGTCCATTTCTACCTGGTAGAACCCACTGGCTAAATCAAGGGTAGTGAAATATTGACACTTTCCTAGCTTGTCAAGTACGTCCGTGATATTTGGAATCGGGTACTTATCATCAATCGTTTTTTCGTTAACTTTCCTAAAGTCCACGACAAGACGCCACTTAACTTTTCCAGATGCATCTGACTTCTTAGGTACAATCCAGATTGGAGAGCTCCAAGCGGATTCGGAAGGTCTTATGATGTTCTGGTCTAGCATTTTGGAGATCTGATCTCTGACCTCTTGCCTATGTACGTAAGGGTAGCGGTAGCTCTTGGTATGAACAGGAATTTCGTCACTTGTCTTAATCCTATGTTTGATCTTGTTGGTGAATGTAAGTGGTTCACCATCAAGATAAAATACGTCCGCATAATTTGCACATAAGCGTCTCAGATTCGCGAGTTCTTCTGGGTTTAAATGATCGGTCCGAAGGCGAGATAAAACGTCCTTCGCGCGATCTGTTACTATTTCAGGACGGTCGCATTCGATGTTGAATAACTCTGCTTCGACGGGGCGATCCATAGAGAATATGACGTCATTCGATGACGGATTAAATAATTCTACCCAGCCGCGGTTATTATGCACGGTTGTAATACAGTCCGAAATGAGGCAATTGCAAATCGTTTGCGTTTCAACTAAAACTTCGCCATCTTTTGAATTTATTGGTAATCTTACCAATTTTGATGAGTTTGATGGAATGATGTCTTCATAAAGGTTAGCGTTCCGAGAATCGTACATACGGATAGGTATCTCAGAGTTCCGAGTAATAAGTAATTTATTTTTTAAGTCAATGTTAGAGTCCCAAGTGTCGAGTAGGTCGAGTCCTAATAGTCCGTCAAAGAAGTTATGAAATTTATATACGAAGAGTGTCATGTTACTCTGTTCGTTAAACTCATTGAAGCAAGGTAGTGTAATCGAATAGTCATTTTTACTAGTAGCGTGTACGTTAGTAACTTCAAACGGATCGTAATTTAATGGAATATCACCGAAGTACTTTTCCACAGCTTCAGGGCTAATGAATGATTGATTAGCACCTGTGTCGATAAGAAGCTTCAAAGGTGGATTAGCAATTTGTATATAACCTAGTTGCCTTTGTATGTGGAAATTTACTTCTATTTTGGCTTTTCTGATTGGGACGCCTGTTGAAAATTTTCATCAGATGTCTGAGGAACTTCCTCTACTACTGTAGGTTCTGAATGGGTGTGCGGTTCATAACTGTCATAGTTAGAGTACTGCTCATAAGGATAGTACTCCTCGTAGTTGACGGGGTAACTGTTATGGTCGTCGTAGTCATAAGTCATGTACGGGTCATAGTCAAACTCATTGAAATTAACTTCGCGCGTTTTAAAATAGTTAGTCGGAGGTGGGTTCCCGTATTTTCTCCAGTCATGTCCAGTCAAAGGTAACGGTTTCGATACAAAGTGGCTCACACCGCTCATAGGTTGTGGAGCATTACCGAAATTAAACGACCGTTGAGGTTGAGGTTGCGGCCTAGGAGGCATTCTAAATGCGTTTTGTTGCGCGCTGTAATTTGGTGGAGGAGCGCGCATAACCTGTTGAGTGCGCGTGGGGCCACGTGGCGGTTGCATGTAGGCCATGTGGTTTGGCCTCCAGCTTTGGTTGGGCTGTGCCTGAAATGGGGGCCTTGATGGGCCGGGCATGCTAAACATAGGCTGTTTTATCATTTGTGCGTCGTTAACACGAGGCATAAAATTATTTAAAGGCAAGTTAGTTGTTGGCGGCTGCCAGTCCTTTTTACTTTGACCGCCATCGTTACGCTGTTGCATATAAAGGGTATTAAGTTCCTCCTGGACAAACTCTAAGGCTTTTTCCATCGTAGGAGGCCGCATACAACGTACCCTAGAGCCTAGGGGGTCTTTAAGCCCTCTTAAATACGCTTGTAAGGTTAACTTTTGATAGAGCGCGCGTTTCGCTTCGATAGTGGTGCTTATAGATTCATGCAACGACACATACGTCATAACGGTACTGAACAAATTTTGACACCTTTCATAAAATTCCTGAGGCGTGCTGGACCCTTGAGTCTGTAGAGACAGATCGCTGTAGAGAGCGGTCTCGTCGCGATGGTCTGCAAAGTTGTTGATAAGAGCGCTTCTAATTCCTTGCCACGTGTCAGGTAACCCGTTCGAATTCAGTAATCTGGCCGCGGGGCCAGTTATTTTATTGAGTATACCATTTATTAAAGATAAATTTGTCAGTTCATGACCCTCCTCTGTAGAAAAATGAGCGATTACAATTTGGTCGCACAGATTGATGAATCTAGTTAGAATGTGCGGATTTCCGTCAAAGTCGGGTAGCAACCTGAGAGACTTGTATATTGTGTCTACGTCATTATATGTAACGAGCCTGACGCCTTGGTCCTGGGCTCCTTCGTTCAAATTCCTATTTGCGTCCATTGCGTTTAGCCTATTACTATTACCTATTCTATTACGTAACCTACCTGTCCGAGTTTCTCTTGGATGAAAAATCTTGGAGTTATTAACCTAACACACAGTAAAATTAAATGCAATAAAGTCACACAATGTCTACGAATATAAAATACATATAACACAGTATAGACATATATAGGATAAGAGTAAGGAAAGCAAGGACTTGAAAGATTCAAGGACTTACTGCATCGTCGAATCTATGGCTGGATTCTCCTCCGAGCGTAGCACGTGTCTTTGATGGTTCTTTTTCTTGATGATTTGTGATAAATCTGCTATCAAGATCCGTGAGACTGCGCCAATTACGTACGTCGGCCCAGAGGGATGCTTTTAAAAAACTTTATTTTAATTTACATATATTTAATTAAAGAAAAATTACAATTATAATTTAAGACGTGAGACTTGTTCGAAGTAGGAAGCAAGAATGTCTTTAAAACTAAAATTGTCCATCCACGCGATGTCCGATTGACGTCAATCGTCAAGTGCTGACACTGCGCCTCGTGCCCGCTGGGTCGGGTATCGAGGTCGATGCATGCGCAGCAGTTTACTTGCATTGGCCTTGCGTAACACGTATTACAAACTTTTGTTTTATATGCGTTAAGTTTGTTTTCGTTGTGATAACTTTTGTAATCTACACATATTATATCATACTTTTTAGGTTAACAAAGTGGAAACATTTGTATGTTCGTAACGGATATATTTAAAAATTATGGGACCGATTTCAAAAATTCTTTTAGCATTACAGTTGTATTGAAATGTAATGGTGGATATATTTTCGGATATTTTTTTTAAATTCAATTGTGTAAAAGAGTTTTTGAAATCGGTCCGGTAGTTTTTGAGTTTATCCGTTACAAACATACAAATATTTCCTATCTTACCCCAGAGTAACGTACTCTATTATTTTATTTTTTTAGGCAAGTGAAATATAGTAAAAAATAAAATAATATAAAACTTTTTATACTTTATAGAACTAGCGTTTTGACCACTCTCTCACTTGATGGTCGGTGACGATGTGGTCGAAAGTGTTATCACGATATCATTAATACTAAAACTTCGATCAAGTAACCGTGCGAAGCTGGAGCGAACCGCTAGTTATTTATATTGCAATCGTAACAATAGAAAAACTTTTTAAAAAAAGAACACAAAACTGGCGTAGTGACAAATTAAGTCATCAGGCAAAATAATTATAGCATAGCATAGCTAAGCAAAACTCTTTGACAAAAAAAAGTTATAGAATCGTTTTAATTTCACGACGCAAAGCCATACTCACGAGACTGGTAACACGGTTCGTAGAGCACACGACACATGTATGAATTTTAATTTAGTTTAGGTCTGAATGTCATAACCTGTTGGAGCTCAGGATGGTAACCCTGCCCTCTCGACGCTCGACCGGGAAATGATTTGAATGGCTTTTGCAGTAGCTCCAAGTAACATTATGTAAGCCTTTCAAATATAACCTTTCTGTTACGGGTTACGGATTTGAGGTTGTTGAGGTACAGTTGAATCGTGTACGTGCCAGGACTTTGTAAAAATTTTATAGAACTAGAACTGTTCTCAATATTTGTTCTGGTGGGTCCAATATTCTGACTGTTTGAACCCTAATAAGTTGGTTAGCAATCTTGCTTTTATCTCCTATATTTGACAAAGAGAAACTTCCCAGAAACTTATGGTGTAGTGCAGATTACCACCGCGAACCACTGCTAACTGCTGGAGAATTTTCCTATGTCCAGCAGTGCACATCTTTACAATGATAGTGATGAAAATTATATGGTTTTAAACGTGTGACGTAACCTATGATAAAGCCTAGTAGATGAGCAAGCTGAAGCAGTGTCAGTTTTCAGACCACCCCATGGCCTCTGACATGGCCTCACGGCTGTTATTTTTAGACAAACTACTGAGACATTGGTCCCAGTTGCTTATTTAAGATTCACACTAAAACACTGTGTAAAAAATGCCTTTAGCAGTAATTCGTAATATGATTTTAAGGTATGTCGAGTATATCGTGCTGTATGTAACTTCGAATAATTAAATATAGATAATATAATAAGAAATTAAATAGTTCTATGTATAGTACACATTGATGCAGCTGCTCGCCAGATCGATGTAAGTACAATAAACCATGTGCGGATATTAAAATGCGTAAAATGTATCTAAATTTAAGATATTTAAAAAAAACTCGGATAAGTTCGAGTCGGCTCACCCACCGAGGATTCCGTTCATATTTGTGGGTATATACTATTAAAAATTGTTTTTTTATTAAATAAAAATATTTTTTCTTTCTTTGTCGTAAATCGAAAACTATACATAATTAAAATAATTAAAAAATTGTTTAAGCTTGTGCCAACAAAGCCCTTTCATGCGTAACCGCACATGACACGATTAACTCAATTGAAAATTTGGAACGCCGTTCTTTACATAAGACCCTGTTTTTTATGATTTAATTACAAAAGTATACTTGAAGTTATAAAATGGTATTACTTGTCCAATTTCATAGTTTTAGATCATTCGTAAGAATATATAGGTTACATTTTAGATCGGTGTGGTGATCGTTCAAGGAGTAAAGATTGAACGTACATACATATTATATTTTATTTTCCAAAGTATTTTTATGCTGACAATAAGTACAAATAAATAATAAAAACAATACAAAAGAAATACTGATCATAATTTATAGGTTAGTGACAACTTATGCTAATACATTATATTAGCCACATTGATAATCACGTGGTACGTGCAGTAAAAGTAGGTGTTTTTAGTATCGTAACTATTCGCTGCGTTAATACTTTTGTTATTCCACAAAACTATTCGCGCACGTCTCAACCATAACAGTAACAATTCAGTATTCATGACTCGGCTGTATCATCAGTTCCACTTGCAATACGATTTATAGCCTCCGCTTCCTTCCCTTTGCTGTTACGAGCTTTTCTTTCTCTTGAATACAAAACTAAAAAGGGATTTTAAATGATAAATAATAAAATAATGTTTAATTTTCTTCACCAACAACAGTGGGATAAGTAAATACTGTTAAGATGGGTAAACGGTATTTATTTACTTATCCCACCATTGTTGGTGAAACTCATACAATGAAACATTATTTTAATTTGTATCATTTTATAACTCTCTCCCGTCGGAGGTACCTACTTACTTTTTTAACATGACAATTGATTCCGTGAGTAGCAAAAGGTTTCAGTGATGAAAATGGTGAAAAAATTGTTCTACCAAAAATGGAACAGACCGAAGTGTGAAATAACTTGTTGAAGTCGGTACCATGCGCACAATATTTTGGTAAGAGTTACACAGTCATACTAAATGTATGTCTCATATTCGATAGATCAAGCTAGAGGTAAGGATCAATCAAGTGAACGTGTAATCGACCGCCAACATTCAATAGGTACCCGACGCCCTAAACCCTAATTTTCTGGTAAAATTTTGAGTGATGACGTCGGTTCAATTATTTGGTATTTTTTCTTAGACTATAGATCTAGCGTTTGACCACTATCTCACTTCATGGTCAGTGACGATGTGGTCGAAGATGTTATCACGAATAAAATATATTTTTAATATATGTATTTTTATATTTACAGTAAAATTAAACCTTTAATTTTATGAATGTTTTGTGTCTAACTCCGGTTGGGCTCGCGCCAGAAGCTCATAACAATTGTCCCTAAGTGCTGCTTCACCACACTCTCCCTTTGCGGCGCTACGGAGGTTACCGGCTCGCTCTCCCTCTCCCTTTCGGTTCGCTAAGCCTCGTATGGTATAAGCCGTGGTGGTACCGGCCTAGAGTGCTGTGATGGTACCGGCCTAGAATAGTACTCCCCCATCTCTTCCCGTGGGTGCCGTAAGGGTCGGCTAAGGGACCACGTACCAGAAGGTGGGCAGCAGCGCCTTCTGAGGATCAGAAATCATACTGCGCTCGCCAACCCGCCTGCCAAGCGTGGCGAGAATTGGCGAATCCCCCCTATATGGGGGAGGCATATGTCCAGCAGACGTCGGATGTCTAATTGCTGAGAAGAAGAAGAAGCCTCGTATGGATTGCTCCACTCAGAACCTATTTACCTAGAGTTTCTGGCTGCCGCACTATAAAAAAAATACTCTTGGGCCGGACTAGAAGGAGTCTGGGTGCTCCGTGTCGGTCTGACACTCCGTAATCTTAAGTTAGTTGTTTTACTTTCGTTCACTCCCGTATGACTCTTATAAGTAGGTGATTACAACAACTTATTTTAATAATATTGAAATATGTTGTTGAATTCATCTACTGTTTCTTTATCTATAGTCTATATTTAGGTAGGCTCTATATTTCGCATCAAATGGGAGGATTCAATAAAAGGAAAGCTGAGATGGTGTGGACACACACAGCACAAAAAAATCTGTAGACTGGGAAAATACGTTCTCTATTCAGAACTCTTAAGTGGAAAACGTACCCCAGGTGAGCATTACCTGCGCTATACAGACAATTTAAAGTGGAATTTGATTGCGTGTAGTTTACCTACTGAATAGTGAGAAGAGGATTCAGAGGAACTCTCCGAAGGAAAATAGTCGCATCTCTAAGCTAAACCTTAAGCGCTAAACTCGTTAGAACCGACCTAAGCCCCCCTTACCATGACGTGGGTGCGCTGTAGTGCGCTGAATGTGACCGTATATTCAAGTGGAATGTCGAATTCGCTAGGCACATCCGAGCGTATGCCAGAAGATGTCCAGGGCCGCCATCCGCCTCGACCGCGATTTTGACGAAATCATCATCAGATCCATATATCTAATTCATAAAATATACTCGTATAGACCTTTTATCCTCAAAATCTTCCAGCTGTAATTAAACATACATAAACTTTCTTCGCATTAAAACTTTAGTATTTCAGTCAGAAAATGCCCGAAGCCAATTCAAGACAGACACTTCAAAACTCGTACACAAACAAATTAAAGTTATAAAATTTGTTTATAAAAAAGGCGACAAGGTTTATTTATGGCCAATACTTTGTCTATAATTTTATATATAATTATGTATTACCAATGCAGCAGGTGATGCCAAGCATTCGATCATATTCCAATGCTCTTTGGTCATATGAATGATCATGAAGAGCCTAAAATACATAAACAAAAAGACAGGCATGAAAACAAATAGTTAATAAATGAAAAAAATGGTTAGATTATTCTAAGCATATTTCATAATTTAAGCTCGTGTTTTTTTACGCAATTAAATCCAAGACAGATCTTTCTCATGAGAGAAAGTTGATTAAACAACCAATTATATGGGCGTAACGAGGATTCCGTTTTTGGGGCGGATAAATCTTATATCCAAGGATATAAGATTTATCCGCAATGAAGGGACTGGAAAATTATGTATAAAATAATACGGACATTCCGGCTTCGTCTAATTAAACTTCGAATATACCATTACAACAGTAGACTTAATTATGTGGAGGTTAGTTGCAAATGCCGAAAATGCGGACGGCTTTTTGTTTAGTTTTATATGTTATTACATTATGAGGTTGATTGTAGTTGGTTATCAACACAGAGAATAATAATAATGATTTGATGCAAAACTTTCTTTTATGTACAAAGGTGTCATATTTAACTCTTAAGCTTTATAGTATCCGATTGAAATAATATGTAACATTTAAAATACAAAAGCCTTGTGTCACTTCAGGGTTAGAAGAAAAAATAATACATATGCATATATTGCGTACTGTAGTATTGCGAGATGTCAGTAACGATTCCATTCTAGTCAGCATTGAAAATCAGCGCTAATCAGCGCTTCAGAACCCTAGGAGGGTTTGGCAACCTTAGCGTTGATTTTCAGTCAGGAACTCATTCACTGGTATTACGAACGCGCAAACGATTTAGATAAATTTTTAACAGTAAATAATTTAATTAAAAAGAAACAGAAAAATACATAATAAGATATAGTTCGAGGTTTGTTACAGGTCTTACTTAATATATACCATGAATAGGTAAATTGGAATCATATGAAACACTGTAATGTAACAAACCGACTAGGACTCACGGGGTAAACACTGGAAAATTACTCTCCGGCCAGTTTCGAACTTATTTGCAGTTCTTCATCTGGGAGTTATGATCATGCCAGGCGGCGAGCGCGAGCCTCAGCACGTAACTGGCGTTGAGACGGCTGCGCTGCATCAGTCAAATGGTTTGTTACATTACAATTATGGAAGAAACTCGCGATAGTTTTCAGACTCATATGAAACACTTTTTAACTGACTATAATTATTATCTCCAGGTTTTGTTTTAATGACCACTTTGGGGTAGTGAGTGTCGGCGTTAATCAAACGGTCGTGGGATAACTCATTAGGGGAAGGTAACGTTGTTCTCAAAACTACAGCATAGTGTGATGCCGGTCTGGCCACCTACCACCCGCCACTACGACCGAAACCATCAACTCTGGAAATGAGAAATATGTCAACAAACACACATTGTGTTCAAGCAGCTTTTCTTAAATGCTATCATGTATTATAGTTCTGACGTGGTTCCACTTTCTGTGATTCGACAGTATCGCCATAAGCAACCTGGAGAAATATTGGTTAAAAGAGAAGCTGCTTGAAATTAAAATGGATTGAAAAAAACAAATCCCGCAGAGTGCTTAGGCAACAGCTTGTCATCATTCTGAATAATAAACATTTACACTAAGAAACTGTTAACCTTTTGATCTACATTTACCCCAACCTAATAAATACTACTGCCAACAGCAACTTTAAAATATTAGAAATTCCTTTCACAGTATTAATTAAATATTACGGTAAGCTTGAAAACGGTATATAAATATTAAACAGGGACAGTAAAGGCAAGCGCCCACTAAATTGCTTTTATTGGATCGAAGTACAGAAACTAGTGGCGATGCTGAGCGCGTGCTGCCTACTATGCAGAAAATAGAGGAAATTGGGTTTCTTTTATGTAACAACGGTGCATAAAAAATAAGAAATGGAATACAACTGTTTGGTTATTAGGATTTCGTACCTCAAAAGGAATAAAAAACGGAACGATAAATATTGCTTTTCGTTGATCACGCTATATACCGCTTTGTAGTGTCAATCTCATAAATTTTATGTTTTCTTTCCGCGTTATCTAACGCTTGTATTACTTTGTCTAGGGCTACTGTTTTATTGTAAGGCGTTAGTTGATGAAGAATAATGACGTCAAGATAAACTCGAAGAAGACCTTCTTACTGAGGTACTTATCTAGAGTGACGTAGACTCGGCATTATACAATAAATTTTTAAACTTTACATATTTTATTACATCTGGAACATAAATATACTTCGAGACATTAGGGATTGCAGATAAGTATCAGTTGTTAATTTTGCTGCACAAATTAATTTTGTTTCACAAATTAAGCTTCGGCCTAACTTATGGTAGGCCCTAAGTCGAACTTTATGATACCTTCGTGGAGTGAAATGAGGTACGGTTCTGAGCTTGTTCTTTAACCAGTTTGAACCAGCAACAACATTATAATTTGCTGTTCGATACGTTCAGACATTTTTTGTATTAGTTAAGGTATGTTTTCAATAACTTTTATTTGTGCTGTTGAAAAAATTACATAATAAGGTTATATAATAATCAAGAACAAAATTAGTGTCTCAGTGCACATGACCTCAGCATTTATACGTTTCAGTGAGTACTTTTTTAGGTCTCAAGTTAAGGAGGCTCTCATAGTACGGGATCATCATCATCATCTCAGCCATAGGATGTCCACTGCTGGACATATGCCTCCCCCATTGATTTCCACAAGGACCTGTTGGAAGCGGCCCGCATCCAGCCCTTGCCTGCGATCTTAGTCAGGTCGTCTGTCCACCTAGTCGGTGGCCGTCCTATGCTGCGCTTGCCAGTCCGTAGTCTCCATTCGAGAACCTTTCGGCCCCAACGGCCATCGGTTCTTCGAACTATATGCCCTGCCCACTGCCACTTCAAATTGCTAATCCGCTGGGCTATGTCGGTGACTTTCGTTCTTCTACGGATCTCCTCATTTCTGATTCGATCACGTAGAGAAACCCCGAGCATAGCCCTCTCCATAGCTCGTTGTGCGACTCCGAGCCTGTTCAGAAGGCCCAGATCCTAGTACGGGATACGGTTTAAGAAATATGATACCCTCATCTGTTGTGTTAAATAATATGTTAAATGATACAATGCAAATGAAACCTAGTAATATCCCAGAACTACACACTTAATAATAATAACATTAATATTAAACGGTGCTCTTTGACTGCTTTTTTAAAAAAATATGCTTATTTTATTGTCTATCCAACAGCGTTAAGTTGCCTGTTTAAAACTGTACCATTTTCATGATTGCTTAGTTATTAAAAAGATTGAAGATTACGATTTTCAGATTGAGGTGCGAGTAAGGAGAGTGACAGAAAAGCGTTGCGCGCGCTACTCCATGCGAAAGACAAGAACGCAGAAAGATATTTTGTATAATTATTGGGGTTTTTAACAGCATAGGTACGGGGCTTAGCTCGGCAACCCATGCGCAATTTATCCATCTTCATGCTATCTAGCATTTAATCCTTATCATCTTTTTTTTAATGAGGGTATATATTTCTTAGGCCTTATCTTAGACTATCAGCGCTCAGTGACAAACGAACAACTCACCCGTTCCATTGAAAGCACGTAATTTGTTGTATAATGTTCGTTGTTGTTTGACCAAAATGTTTGAAAAGGCTTTAATAAAATTCAAATTAGCAAAACAACGGCGGTAGTCAAAATATACACAATTTTTAAAAGAATCTAAATAAATGAGGAGGATATATATATATGGTCGAATTAAGTAACCTCCTTTTTTGAGTTGGTTAAAAAGGAGAATTGTTATGACTCACTACAGTATAAAGTATGATAGGTAAAACTACACACGTGTTTATATCACAACAAATTAAGGCCGACGACTAGTTTTACATGTGCGATAATACCTAAATTTTCAAACTTAAACAATACAATTGGCGGCAATCACCTTTACACTTTAAATCTCATCACCCAAATATTCCAATGTCGCATAAGACGATAAAACTGCATTAATAAAAGATCGGAAATTTGATGGAACACAGGTGACGGATATCCACCCCTCCCTCCCTCCTGCAATTAGCCGGTCACCTTACCCTCCTCCCCCTGCAGGGTGAGGATCAATCAAGGGAGGCTTTGGCGATGTTCTAGAGCTGCTCGTTAAGGGAAGGGATCACATTAACAGTAAAGTGCTGCTATTGTGTTAGTATTCGTATGCTGGGCGTATAAGTAGTCGCGGTGATTTATTGACGCTCTTGGATAATATCTATTAGGTAAAAACTAATGAATTGATTGTTTGTTGTTATGTTTAAATGAGTTTATATAATATGGGTTTAAGATGAAATTGCCGCTGTATAGATACTTTGGATTGGCATAAAATCTTTATGGTTTGACATTTTTCAATAAAAGTTTTTTTTGTGCAAAACATTCGATTTTCGACCTTCAATTGTTTTTTTCTTCAGCTTGGATAAAAAGATGGATTATTCGATATTTCGATTCAATTTTGAAAAGGTACTGACCCGCCAGTATAACGGTTTGCAATGTAAACGATACGTTTGGAGATGAGACCGCTAAAGAACACCATTTTTGGTTATTAAAACGTTTTGGTAATGGAATATTCAGAATTCGTAATTAGCATAGGTTTAACGTTATTCTGGCAAGAAATATGACTTATTTGCATACATCAATAATTTTAAAAAAATGTGACTGTCATGATTTGGCTGATCTGCAGAAATAAATGCGTGTTGAAACTTTGTTGCCTTATTAAATCGGTAGAAGGCATAAATAAACTAACGATTAGATTACAACAATGTGTAAATAGTGAGGATAAATAATTTACACCTTAGAAACAAATAAGTTTAATTTTTTCTCAGGGTGGCGGCACAGACAAGCCGTAGGGAATCGAAGGTGCGGGGCGATCAGCTGCCAGAGGATCGAGGTGAAGAGGAGGAGAAAACACAAGCGCTTGGAGATCAGTCACATGTGCATTTTAGAATCATCATAATAATATATAATTCTTGTAAACATTTAACGTTCATGTGGATGCTCGGATTACATCTATGCAATAAACCAATCATAAATCTCAATATCAACTTCACAAGTGTATTATACACAGTTCCTTTACACCGCATACATTGACGGTCAATGATGTTGGGAGTCAAATGTGAACTCACGCTAAAACTAGAATGTTGGTGCACATGGACAGATATCTGAACACACGGAGCGTTTACTGATACTTCTTTCAAACTTGAAGGTAGTGGCTAGCCAGATGGGCACTAGAAAGTGCCATCCTATCAAATTGAATATCGATATCATAGGATGGTGCACATGCCATAACCAATTACTAAATCCTTAAAGGATGATCTATCGGATTACTGTCAGACAGTCACACGACGCTTGCTGTCCCAAGGGTTACAAAGACGTAGCACTTATGTTTTTACTGTTGAAGAAGTTACTATACTAAGAATACTTTTATTAGATACCTTATATACGAAAGCTGTAACTTGTTTTAAATATCCTAATTTATTCAACAGATAAATATAATAAATTTGAACATCTCTTTTTATTGCAAAACACCTACGCATATATATTTTAAAACGTATACCAAGCAGTATTTATTCTCTGGAATTTTATATATATATTATTATATTATATAATTTTTGTATATTTCTCTGGAAATATGACAGTCCATTTAAAGTGTACACGATATATACGATAAGGCAACATTACCGATATCCTCATCGAGTTTCGTAACAACAACTATATTTGCAGTGGCGATCCCGTGACCGTGTATTTACTGTATACCTTAGGGGTCGGTGTGGTCGGCACGGTCCGCAGCCGTCGCTCGGTAAACATCAATATTAATCTACCCTCTATTAGCTTAGAATTTAATTTGCAACACCAAATTGGAGAGACGGTAGTTTAGATCCGTGGGTAAGCAATATTCAATAACAAAATATTATAAGGAGAAAGCTCTATCCAGAAAAGTTCTTTAATTCCGAATTAGGAAACGCAATGTGTGAGTTTTTGTTTGATCTTGCTGGAGATTAAAAAGATATAAACACGATGGCACAAACAGTTTATTTATATTATTATGATTTAAGTGCCGTGGTGGTACCGGCCTAGAATAGTACTCCCCCATCTCTTCTCGTGGGTGCCGTAAGAGTCGGCTAAGGGATCACGTACCAGAAGGTGGACAGCAGCGCCTTCTGAGGATTGGAAATCATACTGCGCTCGCCAACCCGCCTGCCAAGCGTGGCGAGTATTGGCAAGACCCTCCTATATGGGGGAGGCATATGTCCAGCAGTGGACGCACATGGCTGAGAGAAGAATTATGATTTAGGATATGCGACATGGATAAAAATAAAACATTACATTAAATGAAAACAAAATAATCATAAACTTGGTCGCACTGCCATCTACCAGATCTGAGTGTATATCTAAGCTATCTTAGTACGCAAACACATTAAAAATGTTTAAAATGTATCTAGTGACGTTCTGTGTGAACTACAAACGAAGGGAAAGAAAAATATAATATATATAAAGGTAAGTAGACCCTCAAATTTCCCGAACTTCAATAGCATGTATCCTACAAATATTATAAATGCGAAAGTTTGTGTGTTTGTTTTTTAGTTCTACACGGTCAAATCGCTACACCGATTTCGATGAAATTGAGTATGGAGTTAGCTTATACCCCGGATTAACTTATAGGCTTATTTTAACCATCACAATCATCCCCGTTTTTCATTACCACGTGGGTAAAACTGCCAGGCGCGGCTAGTTTTGTAATAAAGGAAGATTCAGTTCAATTAAAGTTATCGTTTTAAACTAACGTTGAATTGTTAATCTAATCCCAAGCGGAATCTCTCTAGGGTTAGGGTAAAAGTTTTATCGCAATACAACCATTAAAGAGATACAAGGTTGTGTTAAATTGTATAAACTAGATTATCTTTTGAATTATACTTTAATAGAGGAATTGGGTGAACGGATAAATAATAAATAGTGTTTAATATAATAAATAGTGATCGCATTGGTCCAAATACCACAGACCATAATTATTAATTTCAATATTCACACGCATAATTATAATATACTCTTGTTTATTGTTGAAATCTGAGGTCAAATTGAGAATAGATTAATATTGTTTGCCTATAATATTATTTGTGTATAGTCTTACTGAATTTCCAATAAATTTGAATCTGTAGTCAAATACATGGTAAAGTGTGTAATGTTTTTTTATTGTATAAATGTATCTTTATATCTTGTATCTATATATCTATACATAATAAAAAAACATTAGCATTCGGCACTCCTTCTCTATATGTATTGTTAGATATATTGTTATCATGTATTGTTCGACCTATTTTTATGTCAAATAAATATATTTGTATTTGTTTTTGTATATATACTACTAGCTGCGCCCCGCGATGGTGATGAAAATCAGTTATGATGAAAATAAGCCTATGTGTTAATCCAGGGTCTAAACTATCTCCATACCAAATTTCATCGAAATCGGTGAAGTCGTTTGAGCGTGCAGAAATAACAAACATACACACATACACACAAACTTTCGCCTTTATAATATTAGTGTGATATGATGTAATAAGCGTGGGAAATTTCATTCTCCTGGGTCCGCGCAATATTCGTAAAAAGGTATACAAAGTTTTTGCTTCACCTATTAATAGGATGATGATGATGATCCGAACAAAAGTTGGTGGTAATAAGGTTCCTCGTACCTGTTAAAAAAAATATATTGAGTAGGTAATATACGTTTATACTAAATAAAACAATTTCAACGTAACTAACAAAATAAATATCTTTATGATAATAGTTTTGTAGGTGTAATGTTTTATAATAACAAAGACGAATAAATATTTCCTTAAATAAGCGTATTTACAAAAAAAAAACTCGTATGCTACACCCGAGGGCAGATATATAAACTGAAACAGTTATGAAATTATTAAATACGTAACAAACATCTTGAAAATATGTTCATTTATTCAATGAGGCGCTCCTTTCTTTTATATTTAAGATTCTTGAATATAATTCATTAGTGATTACACTACGTATTTATCTAGTCAAATAATGTTGTCCACGTCGTAAACGTTAAAATGAAATTCATCATCATCTCAGCCATAGGACATCCACTGCTGGACATAGGCCTCCCCCATTGATTTCCACAAGGACCGGTTAGAAGCGGTTTTTTTTTTTCGGAATGAAATTAATACGATATAATGTACATGAAATGAAATCATTTATATGCGCAAAAAAAAAAACTAACAGTACATAATAATGGTAAATATAAGTAATTATTACAAAGTTTGTTATTTAATTTGAGGCAAAAAGGTTTTGCCTCAGCATTCATGTCGGATAGCACGGCATCCGACGCTGATTTTCAGACAAAGCCTAAAGGTAGAAATATAAATTTTGTTATCATAAACAAATCTTTAAATATGGTATTAAACAAATAACTGAATCTTGTATTATGAAAATGTTATTCATTTCTGAAAATGAATTAGAAAGTGTATATCAAGCGATACTTGATGCGTGCTCAGTTTGAGTAGCGAACTGAGACAGACAGCCAGTTTGCGTTTGAATGTCTCAATACCACCTGTCTGTAGCATCCTCGTCACGTGACCAGCCTCGTGATTCCCATACTTTTTATTGTTATTATTTAGATTTAACTACGGCTTCACTAATGTATACTAGTCGAGTATATCGTGACCGGTTTCGTGACCTTTCGAGTCACTTTTTCATAAAGAGCGCGTGCTCTCGGCCGCATCCGCGCATGCACTGATGCACTTTTGTTGTTATGTTTTTCAGTAGCCTAAACAGATCGTTTGAGATTGATGTCATTTAGAGATATAATACGATTTGTGTATATTTTATCAGATCGCATAAGAATTTCATCAAAATCGGTTAAGCGGTTTCTGAGTTACACTCCAACAACTGAAAACTGTTACGTCTATCTGGATGACTATTACTTATTGAGAGTAAAGAAATCGGTGAGCATACGCAATGAAATTGTTCCCGTGAGTAGCAAAGGTCCATGAAAAGGAAAAAAAAAAATTACCAAAAAATGGAACCGACTTCAACACTCAAAAGTGTGAAATAACTTGTCGAAGTCGGTACCATGCGTACAATATTTAGATTATAGTTACTAGGTAAAAAAAATGTCAAGTACTTACTATTATTTTGGTGATATTGAGGCGTACCGAATGCATTTCAAAACATATCTTAATTTGTATTGTTGGAGAAGGCATAAAGAGGCATAAAAGTGCTCCCCTTCGACAAAATGAGTCTGTCGAGCCAAATATTAATAATGAAACAACGAAACAAACATCCGGAACAACAACTTGGGATGTAAAAACCCCTCATCTCATTCCTATAATAATAGCAGACTCTAAGAACCCTTAATTATGAACACGGAAACAATTATTACTTTCGCTAAACCGGGCCTCACTCCTTTAAAAAACACCATGAGCCAATATTTACTTATTCGGCAATTCGCATGCATGCCTATAATTACATTTAAATTATTCTTTTCTTTTATGTGGGGGGAGGGTTAAGAAACAATAGACTGTTCACCTCATTGACCCTGCCCTTCGACACTATATGATAGACAAGAGCGCTCTCAAACTTATCTCTTATTGAATGGATGCAGTTAGAGATCTGTGTAGAATATATAACCACATAATGCAGAATGCAGCTGCTTACCAGTTAGGTTAATTTCTAACTATGGCTATCGATGCATATGCGTGTCGCCAAATAGGGCAAACTAATCCCAAGCTTATAACATCTACAATGTATTTCTCATTCCAGATGTTTTGTTTCCTTCAGTTTTTTATGGCGTGTATCTATAAATTTAGTTAATTATTTTTTTACCCAGTAAAAAAAGTTATTGTGGTAAAACACGAAGCTGTTATACAGCACCGCAGACCCTACGAATATCTGCGATATGAAACAAACGCAGTGACCCACGAAAATATTGCAAATATAAGCATACTGCTTGTGTTTTACTATGAGGTACATTTTGATAAATCGCATTAATGTCGACCTACACACATTACGTAGATTCTGTGGCAATATATTGCGGTCTATGGTTCATATTAAATAATGTTATGTACATAATATTCTAGTATAAAACAAAATAACGTAAAAATATACTGCATCATAATTCTCTCAGCCCTTTAATCTATAAATGTAAAGAATTCTTTGGCGTCTATAATATAAGTGTTATTTTTATTATTTATTAACATTTTCACAAGGTCTTCAGGCCCCAAACTAGGCAGAGCCTGTACTATGGTAACCTGATGACTGATATATACTTATATACATATACACACCCAGACACAGGTCAAACAGACAGGTTCATACACACAAATATTTGACCTATCCTATTGTAATCGAACCCGGGACTAGCGGCTCAGAAGGCAGAGTGCTACCAACTGCGCCAACCGGCCAGACGATAAATAAAATAATATTACGAACGTGAGTCAAGACACCTAAGTCATTTAGTATGGTCGCATAGAAAAGCCTTCTTTTCTTCACAAATCGAATGTTAAATGACGTAGAAGTAACGCAGAAACTATCCTTTAGGCAGCCGTTACCTGTTTTAGGAATTGATACTTTGTCTTGTTTATCCTTTTATTTTAAGGAAGGTCGTATACTAGGCCCAATTCATTACACTGTTTGTAAGTAGTAAAAAGTATCGGCGTTTGTCCAATGTATAGTTTTGAGAGCACCTTACCTTCTATTTGTATATTGCGCAAATATATAACGCATTGCAGTGCTGGGGATTAGTTAAAGTTGAAATAACGAATAAAGCATTAGGATTTGTCTTTTTTTTTTTATTGGGATTTTCTTCTGGCGTTTGACCACTATCTCACCTGATGTTAAGTGATGATGCGGTCTACGATGGAGCACGCCTGCCTAGAAGATACCTATTTACTCGTGACTTGAAGATACCCCATTTGTCTCAATAATCACGATGGTATAATATCAGTCCATAAGTTATAGATAATTATTTGATGATTTAATTGACATTAATATTTACATCTTGTGAAATTATATACTTAATATAACGTATAATTGTTTTATGGTCATAAAATAATCTACGTTAATGTAACCCCGACGAACCGACATCACCACTCAAAAGTGTGAAATAACTTGTCAAAGTCGGTACCGTGAGCAAAATATTTTGATATTTAGTTACTTTTGAATTATCATGGTACCGACCTCAACAAGTTATTTCAGACTTTTGAGTGTTGAACGCACTTCCATTTGTTGGTAATAATTTTTTTTTCATCCTTTTTTAAAGTGTTTATTTGTTGTAATAAAGTCTTGATCGTATAATTAGATTCTAGCGGGTATGATTAAACGATGATTTATTTGAATGGATTATATCAAAGGTAATACGGTTATGGAAAGGAAATTAGTATCCCAACGGGAAGACCGACGGGTAGTGAGGCTACAAGTAATGAATATTAATGATTGTATTATATAACAGCGGGTTTGGTTGGTAAAGACTATGGAGGAATTAATCTTTAAAAAAAAAATGGTTTAATTTTTTTTTTTTTTTCTTCTTTTTTTTTTGTTCTAATTGATTGTTGGATAGACATATTTTATGTTTTAATTGTACTGTCGGAACTTTTCGCGCACATGACACCTGGATTTTTCGTATTTTTGACGCAACAAGCATTTTAAGAACTAATTAGATTTTTCTTCTTCTTCTTCTCTCAGCCATGTGCGTCCACTGCTAAACGTAGACCTCTCCCATATGTCTAATTTATTTTGAAAACATTTTTTATATTCTTAATTTTTAACCATCTTTAAAATAGGAGGAGGATTCCAAATCGACCGTGTATGTATATACATATATATATATATACGCAACTACAACAACAATTTAAATGGGAATACATCGAAGGTACCCTACTCTATCAAGCAAATATAGAATCATCAAAAACTGTTCATAAACGACCAAGGCATCGCGAATACGCATATATATATATGCATATATATATATATATATATATATGCATATATATATATATATATATATGTATATATATATACATATATATATATATATATATGCATATATATGTATATATATATATATATATATATATATATATATATATATATATATATATATATATATATATATATATATATATATATATGCATATATATATATATATATGCGTATTCGCGATGCCTTGGTCGTTTATGAACAGTTTTTGATGATTCTATATTTGCTTGATAGAGTAGGGTACCTTCGATGTATTCCCATTTAAATTTCATCAAAATCGGTCAAGCGGTTTTTGAGTTACACTCTAATAACCGAAAAGCGTTACGTCTATCTGAATGACTTCCTTATTGAGAGTGAATGAATGACATTTGATCCCGTGAATTGTAAACGTCACTAAAAAGTGTGAAAAATAATTTTTACCAAAAAATTGAAGCGACTTCATCACTCAAAAGTGTGAAATAGCTTGTCGAAGTCGGTCACACAGACAAATAAAAAGATTTCTTATAAAAAAATGCACTAGCTAAGCATGACATGAAATCAGGCAAAAATATGAAGGATTTCTTCTAAATCCACTTTCTTTATGATTACGGAATATCGAATCATGTAACTGCAACTACTAATACATTGCATTTAACGAAAAACTTTAACTTCTCTCGAAAATTATAATATGTTAACACAAATATTGGTAGCCTATAGATAACTCAAATGTTCTAACCCGCTACCGGCTGGCAGCGTGCCCAGAATGCTAGCAAATTTGTTGAGCCAAATATTGTAATTAGGTGTTAGTGTTTTATTTAGATAAAGGCATTTAACCTTGCAAAAAAAACCATAATTATATTGAGACAAATATTGACATAAGTGGATTTCCGCAAGTTTTCATAACAAACATTATCGGGAAAAAGTAACTATTGTGTGTCACAAAAGTAAAAACTATCCTGCATTCATACAATGTATGAAGGTAAATCAATATATACTACCACTACTAATATAATAATAATATAATAATAATAATATATTTATTAGGCCAAAGTTACATTTAAGTTTAATTTGTAAAAACTAGTTACAATGATTCATTTTCCAACTGGTATCTAGTAAACCAAATGCAATACATATATGCAATACCTGCGGGCTCCAAACTAGGCAAAGCCTGTATCTTGGTGGCCCAAGAAGGTGAGCGCATCGTGTAACTCACTTCTAGTTTACAGTCTGATTATACATTAGAATTGGCGCAAGTGACTTTGAAGTGAGCTCCCACGATCCGCCACCGCTTTACCAGAACGATGTGACGCGCAAATACGGCAACAGATTATCAACAGAGTTGATTAATTGCAGTTACGTACATAATAATACATGAAAAATAATCGTTCGAATTTTGTTATAAAATATACTTATGAGTAGATGAGTCCAATTATACATATAAGGTATATGTGTGTGAGTTTGTTTAGTGTGAGTGAGTGTAAGAGTGCGTTTATATGTATGTCTGATGTTAAACTATGCCTAAAAAATGTAGTATTTGATCAATTTTTCGGTTTCTTCATATCTTAGTGACAGTAACCATTCTTTAGTTTTGGCCCTAGCTTTTCTGTGAAGACATTTTTTGAGGTCACAAGATTTACATACTTCGTTGTACGTGTAGGCGAGTACGTACGGCGGAAGGCGACAGGCAAATTCCGTTTTACGGAATGGAAGATGTACCCTCTTAGGACGCGGCCGTAGACGTTTGGGTTGCGGGACCGGCGTATTTCGGTGTACCTTTGCTACGGCTCGCAAAACAAAAAGTTTCCGTACTGTGAGCATTCCCACTTCTTCAAAGAGTTTATCAGTGGGGTACCTCCTTGTCTTACCAAGCATTACTTTTAGGACTGCCCGCTGCGCACGTTCCAGTTCTATCATATGCGTTTTGGCGGCGCCACCCCATACACAAATACAATACTGAAATATTGACTGACACAAAGTAATATAGACTAGTTTTTTAAGTTCCAGAGTAGCCGCCGGTCTCAAGAGTTTCATCACGTGAATGAGCCTCCTTGCTCTTTTGGCGAGTGATGAGATATGTTTCACAAACGTTAGATTTGGATCTATTAAAAATTCCCAGGTACTTGGAGCTGTCGACTTTGCTGATGTAGCTGCAAGTACAACTTGAGTTAATTAATAAATGATGTCTTTCTTCTGGACAAGCGTCTGAATGGATTTTTATGTGATTTATTGTGGGTTCTGTAGCTCGTGTTATGTGAAAAGCTATAAAATTTGATTTTTTAATATTTAAAGTGAGAAGGTTTGTGTCTAACCAGCGTGCTATATGTGCCATGCCTTCTTCTGCAGCTTCCACAGTTTTTGACCAGTCATCTCCATGAAAAATTGCCACCGTGTCGTCGGCGTAACAGATGAGGTCCCCTGAAGTATTAATTGAAAAAATATCATTTATGTAAATTGTAAATAATGTCGGTGAAAGAATCCCTCCTTGTGGCACACCATAAGAAATTTCCTGCTCATCACTTATGAAATCTCCGACTCTGACACATTGGCGTCTATTACTGAGGTAGCTCGTGAACCACGCTAGTGCAGTGCCTCGAATGCCAATATGTTCCAATTTCTTTATTAGTATTGACGATGAGACTGTGTCAAACGCCTTAGTCAAGTCGAGAAATACACCGATGCAGCGTCTTCCTTTATCTAAATGAGACGTTACCGTCTCAGTAAGTAGCGTGACAGCTTCTTCAGTTGACTTCCCTCGCCTAAAGCCAAACTGACGGTCAGAGAGTAATTTGTACTTTTCTAAAAAGAGTACCAGCCGATTATTTACAATCTTCTCCAGTACTTTTGCAACAATGCTTAGTAACGAGATAGGACGGTAATTATCTATATTATCTTTTGGACCGTTTTTGTGTATGGGAGACACCAAAGCAATCTTCCATTGGTTGGGAAATATGCCTGAGGCTAAGCTTAAGTTACAGATGTATGTCAACGGTTCTACTATGACATTTTGACAGTATTTGACTAGAACAGATGAAAACGTGTCAAAACCTGGAGCACTGTCTGCTTTTAGATTGGCTAGTAGTTTGGAGATTTCCTCAGCGTCCGTGAGGCTGAGAAAAAGAGAATTCGGACATCGATTTTTAAGTCTCATATCGTTGCATATAAAACTCTCTGACGTATTTAACCTTTTAAGTATATCTGAAGCCAACTTTGCACCTATACCGGCAAAATGTTTATTACAAATGTTGACAGCTTCTCGAGGATTCTGGTTATTTAGGAGAAGTTCAAATGGCACGTTATTTCGGGTAGGTATATTGCAGATATCTTTTATAGATTTCCAAAGTTTTTTTGGGTCGTTATAATTTTCAGTTAATTTGGCATTATCATAATTGGATTTGAGTTTTCGTAATAAATTGTTAAAAAAATTTTTGTATCGGTTGTAAATTGTTTTCAGGCTTTCGTTATTTGGTTGTTTTCTCAGCTGAAGATGCAGATTATCTCGATGGCGCATACATCTTATCAATCCTGGAGTAATCCAGGGCTTTAAATTAAACTTGGAGCGACTCAATGTAACCTTGCGTGTATATCTTTGAACGCACTCTGTGATGGTTTTGTTGAAGATCAACAGAGCCTCATTGACGTTATCAGTTTTCATAACCTGGCTAAAGTCTGTATTTTTCAGCTCATCAGCTACCTTTACAAAATCAGTTCTGTATTTGGTTCTGCTTACTTGAATATGTTTAGGTTTCATTAAGTTTAGACCTACCATTATAAGGTCATGATCTGTCACAGAGCTTTTACAAACTATGCCTAAGGCTGTCCCATTTGATTTAACAAATGCATGGTCAAGTAATGTCTCTAATCTAGTCGGATGGCTGATAGCGGGGAGAAGTCCGTGTTCGGCCATTATACATTGGTAATATGAACTTGAGCAATCACTATCGTCAAGCAGATTTATATTAAGATCACCAGTGACTATAACAGTATTTTGGCGAGCAATAGACTCCAGAGCCATGTCTAGAGAGTTTATGAATTTTCCTTCGTCAGTGAAGGATGGAGAACGATATACTCCTAGTATTGAAACGGTATTGTTAATTTTTATTAATAAGCAATTAGCATTGTCAATTGCAGGTTCTTCAGCGCTAGCAATCCAGCAATCTCTCACGTAAATTGCGACTCCTCCACTTTTATTTATAAACTTAGATGTATAAAACACATTATACCCTTCCAGTTGCGGTACATTTGGAGATTCTTGTAGCCAGCATTCAGTTAGGATTATAGCGTCATAAGCCATGTTCAGTCGTTTTAAAACCGGTAGCAGTTTTAGAAAATTTTGCTGTACACTTCGGATGTTACATGTAAGAGTTTTGAAATTATATTTATGTAGATATTCTTTGCATTGTTCGGGAATTGAAACGGAAAACTAAACTAACTAACTATCAAACACAAAAAGATTCATCAAAATCGGTTCATAAACGACGAAGTTATCTGCGATCACACATAAAAACATATAATATACGGTCTGTATGACAAACCACCATTTTTGAAGTCAGTTAAAAAATAATAAGTGTAAGAGTCGTATTATTAGATACAAAATAATAACCGTCCTCATATTGTTAAGTGGATGACATTTTAAAAACCTGAAATGTTTTCTAATTTAAAAGTCTCGTTAAGTTTTTTGCACAAAAAAGTAAATTCATGACGGTCCACGGCCGCTATCGCGCTCTGATTGCTGAATAATAAGACAATTACAAGGCACATTAGGCGTTAAATTACATTTATTTTTATTTTCTTACATTCATGGAACGAACACAATAAAGCCAATTTCGTTTAATGCAACTTTATGTTTAGATACTTATCTCTACGTGCGGTGTTCAAAAGCTTGTACAAAGCTTGGAGTTATATAAAGTCGTCTACAAATATTATTTACCTACATTAACGAAGTGAAATTAAAACACAAGAGTATCTCCAGTCAGCTTTTCAGATTTTTAATCAAATAGATGTAACACTTTGTTATAATCAATGGGCTATGTCCAGCAGTGGACGTCCTATGGCTGAGATGATGATGAAGATTTCATTTACAAATAAGATAAAAAGGCTTATTCCACTTCTGCCAAAATACTATACTAATGTTATAGAATTCACGTTAGTTTATAGATAAAAACGCGTCATAGGTAGTTTCGAGATGCCTCATCATCAATGGAACCGACTTCAACACTCACAAGTATGAGATAACTCGTCGAAGTCGGTACGATGCGAACAACATTTTGATAATAGTTACTTTGGAACTATTATGGTCCCCGGCTTCAACAAGCTATTTCACATTTTGAGTGTTGAAGTCGGTTCCATTTTTTTCAATACAGTATAAATGTTTTTCTCGCGATTAAGCCCCGTTTGATTTAATAACAATGTGTTCGAATCGTGAACGTATAAAAATTACAGTATAAATGTGTTAAACTGTTCAGCATTTAAATAAAAACCTCATAATTTTGTTTTACAGTTAAGAGTGCCGAGTTTACAATGAAGATCAAATACAAGGTTGAGGACATGATTCAGTCGCAACTTGGCTAAGTTTAACAAAGCTTAAAAGATGTACAATATTTGTTGTATATGGATCGAGACAACTGACACACGCGGCGGTTGTAGTCGCACTGTCTTTATTAAATGCAAATGGCGGGTAGTGGTCGCAGCCACTGACAGATGTATGTCTAGGTAGGTACAATATATATATATAAATATTGTTATATAAACGCCCTGTAACTCGGCAAGAATTTTACATACCTACGTATTTAGTAAATGTAGTATATAACCTACTAATTACACAACAGAAATTGTAGAAACTTTAATACGCATAATAATGTATAATTTGTCTGATGTAGCGTTAAAACCAATTATTGCATTCCATTCTACAAGATGGTGGTTACAACCATTATCTCGTTCACCATCCACCGATGGTGAACGAGATAATGGTTGTAACCACACAAATACGGATTTGAATTTACGTTATCCCTTAAGACAAAATTAAAGACTTTTGCACACAACGCAAATGTACATTTTCAATGGGTTACAGCATTTTTGCTAGTTAAGTAAATGTCAAAATTAAAATAATAAATATTTGGCCCCTATATGTAACTTGTTAAACCTGTTCGATGTCAAACGATAGCTGCTATAAAAAATAACGTACCACGGGATCTACTACGCGTCGTCGAACGAAATTGGTCTTTCTGTAATCCGTAGGATTCAGGTTTATCGAGGACTGGGCTATCAATCTCAAGTCTACAGCTCAGACAGAAAATAGAAGTCTAGACGAACCTAACTAAGTTCACTCGCCCCCCCAGGCACTGTAATTTAATTAACCATAATGGATTTTTTCATTCTTACCTAAAAACTAACTTTAACAGGTTCCTCAGGATGAGGATGTTACAGAAGGTGGCCTTCTACCTCCCTTCTCTTCTCCCCCTCCTCCCTCCCCATTAATCGATGGACTATAATGGAAAGCTTAACCTAATATTTTTTTTAGTTTAAGTATTATGTTTCCCGATTTATATTAATTATTAACTATTCCGGATACGCCTGGAAAATAATTTGCTTATTTTTTGTGCGCAAACACAAACTATCCAATATGACTCAACGTTATTTAACATGACTAACTAAATATAATTGACCTGGAGCTTGTTCATGAGGAATGTAGTTTAGTCGAGACCACGTTTCAAGTAAATGTAAAAGTAAATATTATTGCCATTTTGTTTAATGTATACAATTTACTGGTTATAATACTGAAACAAGAATATTTGATTAGTTCAGTTTTTTACAATAATTGTTTACGGTATTTCCATGTTTATTCTTACAAACCAATGAGACTCTTTTATAGACTACAACAGGCTCATGATGAAACTAAACAATATATAACTGCCATATTGGTTACACACACGGGTTGTAATAAAAATCAATTCAAAATAAATAATTATTGTATCTCTTTGTACATGTAACTAAAACGCTAATCGTGCATTCAATATAGCATTAAAATCGCCGCTAACAATATAATATGTTTTAACATGAAATGCCTAAAAACGGAAATTCGTTAGAAACATAAGAACTGAATTAAGTGCGAAACGAAATGTGTATAAATAACTCAGAAGTCGTACTCAACGCTACTTAAGTAGGTGAGTGAATAAATCACTTCGTGGTCTGTTTGTACATTAGCGAGCCTTCTAGCTTCGTAATTCGTGCACCTTCGTAACACCTACCGGCTTTATCCAGTTTTCAGCGACAGCTCAAAATATATTTGAAATCACTTGAATTTGGAATGTATTTTTTTTAGTGTCGCGGGAGGCATAGGCACACACAAAGATCCAAGACCCGGGACAAACACCTATACACATCGCACAAATGTTTGACCCTGCCGGGATTCGAACCCAGGATCCCGGAGACACAAAAAGTCTCTGACACTGACCACTGCGCCACGGCAACCGTCGCGAAATGGCGAATTATGTGTTCATTACATATTCTTTTGTATATTTTTCTTCAGTATTAATCGATATATTAAGACAATACTACACTGTATTAAAATAAAATACAAATAACAAAATACAATACCATAGCTACTACAAAAACATTTGAGCAATTCACTGGCTATTGTCAGCCTATGGATAGCTCAAATGCTCTAACTCGCTACCAGCTGGCAGCGTGCCCAGAATGTGCTAGCAATTGAAGCGTTGTATTTATGTATGTATTAGCGTTGAATTGCAATGCTGATCCGTTGAGTCAAAAATGTGTCAGCATTTTGGTCACGCTTCGCATCGATTATAAAACTTTGTTAAAAAACTTATATTAACATTTAACTAAGGTTTCGTTAAAAAATAGGCTTCTCAATGTACTAAGTAATAAGGTACAAATTGAACTATTTGCCTGGAGCTTATACCTTATTATCCAGGACTTGTGATCTGGTTGTGATATTTGATTGTTTAAATTCAGAGCTAAAGTACCGCGAACTAAAGCTAAAGTACTTCGAAGTCACATACCGTGTGATTTCTTTTATTTGGAATTTTAGATATTAAATCATTTGCACATAAATTCAGATATTTTCATAAACACTTATTTGTTTGAGTATGATGTATTGACACGTGTGTATAATCATAGTCAATGTAAGCTTTGAACAAATCATTATCTATGACTCTCCGATTAATAGGTGCTACAACCTTTCTAATTATAAAGGTTCTTCGTCTATAAGTTTTGTCTAAATGATTCTAATCTCGATCGACTGCTCCAAACAAACATCGCGTGACACTCCACCGTATCACGTCATGTCACGATATACAAAAATCACAATGACGTTATCGCCAACGACTAATTAAATTAAAAAGAAATAAAAATGCGACGCAGAACGTATTTGTTGTTATTCGAACTAAACCGTTTGTATACGACTAAATATAAGAATGATAAGAAATTTAAAGATGTCAAATAGTCATGGAAGGAAGTAAAATCGCCATATATAATTTTGAAAAGAGGTTTACGGAAAAGGTCTGTTGTATATATAGGTTTTTAACGCACGGTGCTTGAACAGGATTTTTCAATTCCACTCAACCTACCTTATATATTTATGAATGTATAAAACACGGGTATCACTCACGTAATAAGTCAGAGGGTTCCAACTATAGTTTAACCCCCTCATTCGGGGGTTCTTATTCAAGGACAATGCGCAAAGGACGAGGCACTTGCGGACGCGGTCGCGGTTCGCCTAGTAGCCTCCTTGAAAAAGACCACCGAATGTGGTTGAAACTATAGTCGAAACCCTCTGACTTATTACGTGAGTAATTCCCGTGTTTTATAGATTTATAATGTGTCAAAACCACGTCAGTTTTTTTGGGCACCATTTTCACTGATAAAAACTTAAATAAACAAGTGAGGGAATAAAAATACATACATTCATAGTTAATTATGTAAATCTCTCCAAGTTGTCGTGAGTCGTGACTAACTAAATGCACAGGGGTCGTTATCGCTAAACCTACGGAACTACAAGGAAAGTACCGAAATAGGCAAAGCGTGCCTATTTATAAGGCTTTGGTAGTATCCAACAATTGGCGAGTTGGTAGTATCAACTTGGCTTACAGTTAGTTTGGACTACAAATGTATTAAAACTTCGTCTAACCTAACAAACGTTAGACGAAGGCATGAATAAGTAGATTTTTCCGTCTCCCTCTTTTTATTGCTGTGTTAGATATTGAAGTGAAGAAAACTACTCAGATGCATACTTTTGTCTACGAGTAGGTAAAACACTAATGTAATGTCGTGCGGCATCTGCTATCATCATTTCTTCGTAATCGATGGTATTACATGTGTATATAGATGGATGATGCCTGCAGATATTGTGCATGCATTAATGCAAAATGCGTTTTTCTATACTTGAGTTTTCCACTTTATCATGTAAAGTGATTTGAAGTTGCCGCGACAATTTATCATGATGAAAAAATGAGCTCTGCACTGTAGATATAGATAGAAAACTCTTTATTTGCACACTATTTCAAAACCACACACATGAAGAAAACAAACAAATATAAATACAGTTATACAAAGGGCGGCCTTATCGCTTAAAGCGATTTCTTCCAGGCAACCAAGTATATAAGAATGATAAGAAATTTAAAGATGTAGTAGATAGGATTAGCTTTGAACGATTTAATTGTACATAGAAATCACTGTTCGCCGTTCATCAGTACAAAAAAATATTCAGCGGTTACCTTTTTGACTGACAGCTCGGTTTACCGATATGGTCGTTCGTAAACATTTTTTCATTTATAAATTAGCTAATGAAATCAAATCTCTCTAGCAAAATGGTCAAGCATTAATTAAATTTCAAATTCGATGACTCGCGCGTATGATACAAAACACATAGATGTATTAACTATTTTTTACTATGCTCTAAGTAGTGCCAAGAAAAAATAAAAATAATCCAGAGACAATTTAGTACAGGTGGGAAACTAAACACGTGAATTACTCACGTAGTAAGTCGGAGGGTATCGACTATAGTTCCGATCACATCGGTGCTCTTTTTCAAGAAGAAACTGGGCGCTCGCGGTCGCCGTCGCGGTACGCCTAGTACCGCAAATACCACTGAATGTGGTCGAAACTATAGTCAGAACCATCTGACTTACCACGTGAGTTATTCCCGGGTTTATACATTATTATACGATATAGTTATCTGAAGTATTCATAATGATCAAACAACACTACTAACCTTCGATTTCCATCATCATTTTGGTTGCTATAAAAAGTAACATCTAACATTGAAAAACGATAGTTAAGCGTCACAGGTGACTGTATCTGTGGCCCACTTGCAATTAATCTGTCACCTCACTCGCCAGAGAGAGGGTATCAATCAAACGTGCCTCTGGGAGTATCTCAATTGTGCTCGTTAAACTGCGGCTTGAAGGGATCGACTGCTCAGTGCTGCCATTGTGTAGTATAATGTACTGGGTATACAAGTAGTGATTATAGTAAATGGGTGCTCAGGGGCTGACATGTGTAGGGGAACTATTTACTACTTCTTGGGGGGGTTGAAGGGAAATCATTGATTTCCACAAGGACCTGATGGAAACGGCCCGCATCCAGTCCTTATCTGCGTTCTGGGTCAGGTTGTCAGTCCACCTTGTCGGTGGCCGTCCTATGCTGCGCTTGTATGTCCGCGGACTCCATTCGAGAACCTTTCGACCCCAACGGCCATCGTTTCAGCTTACTGATCGACCGTTTGTAGTTTCAGTGTTAAATATAAAGTTTCAAATAAAGAACTTTGATGTGACAGCATAGCACACCCATTTTGTTTTAGCAATAGGCAATGTTCCATTAACAAAAACGTTGCATACATTTCTAAATAAAAATTATATGGTATTCGCAACATACAATCAATGGTATCTTCAATGAATTGTAAAGATGATTTAAAATATGTGCTATAATCGTTCAATCTATATTTTCTTTTAAAAATAATTGTGTTGCTCAAACTTTATCGTAAGTAATATTTTCTGTGAAATATACACAATTTCATAATTATTCTTTATACTTACTTATTCAACTGTTCAAGTAAATGGTACTATAAACAATCCAATATATTCTATTGAAAACATATCAATAAATGTTAAATATTGTGTTAACTATGTAGCTCCGCCTTTGAAAAGTACTTTAGTTTAACTGTTCTTTGAAGGCGGGCGCTGTCTTCTTGACCCGTATTCATTAACTGTATCGGAAGTTTCGGAAATTGAGATATTTTCCGTAAATCCAGCTTGAATTAGTTGCTGGTGTAAAAGCTTTGGATTGGTAAAGTGACTTTCCTACATAGTATCAATTTCAGAGTTGGATTGAAACTGTCTGGCTTAGAATTTGGGAAGGGGTGATTTTGTAATAGAAGTTTAGGAAACTAGTAAGATTTATACAAAAATCTTATCTCATACAACTACGGACGTTTTTAAGATTTTGTAATACTTCGTGGCACCATAATATTCCATCAAAAAGTACATTATATTCACCCACCTGTTCATCTGATAGAACACGAGTTAACGATGTATCTCTGAACCTTAAGTTACATAGAATATAATACAGAAAATATCTATAACAATACTGCAGCGATAATATCAACATTTGAACAGCTCACTAGACGGCTTATAAATAGATAATGTAATATAATATCTTTAGATAGATATGAGGTGGTTTAGAAGTCTCACAAAGTTTGTCGAAAAGGCATACACACCAACATTTTTTATGTAGGAGGCTGGAGGCCAATTCAATGGAAAAAAATATTTTTGGAACGCATACAATTGATGAGATCGTTGACTTAGTGTGTTATACTCATACAGCACCAAGCTAGCGTCTGGCTGCTTTTACGATACGGGTGCCTGAAGGTCCCGTCCGGGAAGCGAGCTTAGTCCAATGTATGAACCTGCTCGTAGTTGGCGCAAAACAATTTTAAATATTTATATTGACAGAAGTTTAATTTTGACAGAAAGAAAGCCAAGGAAAAAGTATAGTTTTAAAATATAATATTGTGTATAAATTCAGTCATTATTTTTAGACAATTCCAGGTTTCCAGGTCTGACTATAATTGATAAAGTCTGGAGTAGTATCACACTCTTGCTATGATCAGGTTGATGATACAGTAAAAGAGCTGGAAAGCCGTAAAAATAGTCGCTGTGTTCATTAGTATTATTGTAATTTATAAGTGTAGTGTTTGACCGCTATCTCACTTGATGATCAGTGGCGATGTTGTCAAAGGTTTGACAACACAACACAACACCTTTGACCACATCGTCACTGAACATCACACAATAACTAAATTGGTAATTGGTTCTCAGAAATAACTTGGGAGTGTAAACACATTTTTTTTACTTTTATGGCGATTGGTAACGTTATGACGTGTATTTGAAGAAAGCTTTTATTAATTTAACTAATAGATGTTTTAATATAATACATAGAATAATTTATTGTTGTACATGATAATAGCTCATAGATGTACAACGTAGTGTAAAACAGTTACATTTAATGGATCAAATATGGCTAGGACCTTCCTATATTACACTATAGCACATAGTTAAAACTACAACAAAAAGCCAAAAGAGATTGAATATTTACAATAAGAAAAGTTTTGAAGCGTAATAGCTCAGCGGGGGAAGCGTCAGCTGTCAAACTGAAGGACAGTAGTTTGATCCCTAACAACAGCTTGACCGTCCGGTAAAGTTAACACCGTTATCAAATTCCCAGCATGGTGGTAGGATACTTTCGAGTCGTCGTACCCGCCTGGCTAGCTACCACCCTCAAGTTTGAAAAATCTGTCACCATACACATGTGTTCAGGCAGCAGTCCTTGAGAGCCAGTAAGCTTTCTACTATCACATCGTCGCATGGTCAAACGTAGATCTATATGGTATAAAAAAAGTATAATTTGGCAATGCACACAATTTAAATTAAAATATTGGTATGACCCATTGATTAAAATATGTTCAGTCTTTCAGTCAGTATCTATGCAAAAAGTAGCCGACACTTTCCCCGGAACTCTTTAGGAAGTTAAAATTGTAACTTCCTGTATTCATTATATGATTATAGTAAGTACATAATATGGAATTAAGCCAGTAGAGGCTGTTTACTGTTTACGGAGAACGGGGCCAGCCCATGTACCCTCACTCCTTGACAGTCACTCAAGATACAATAATAATAATTATGTGCTTTCTATTACATCCAGTTTTCTCAGACGCTCGTTGAAAAGCGAGAGAAATGTAAATATATATCTGTACCCTAGAATTTGTAAATCTTGAGTAGAACGATGTAATTTTGTATAAAAAGAAAAAGAGAAAATGTTGAATACGCCAACGATCTAACAAAAACTTATTTTCCTTTTTCCTTTTGTCTTGAAAGCATCCTTTGTACTTTATTCTATACATATAATAGTTTCAAGATGATTGAGAGCACAGACTTTTTTATGTTACGATGTTATTATTCGCGTGATGCTTTATGATGTAATCTTTACATCACAAACGACTTCTCGCAGATTGGTAATTTTGAACGCAACACTAGCGCATGATTGGAATCGAGTACGATGGAATTTTTTAAATTTTAATGAAACCGAATTCTTTTGTTTTTTCGTACTCTTGACATGATTTTGACATGACGTATTGACTTTGGAGTCATGTGTATTGGATAGAAGTTTCACAGCTTTGTCGAACTAACTTTGCGTTCGAGTCTTATTTTTACTACACCTTGTTTAAGAGTACCAAAACGACGTTGCTGAACTGCCGAACTGATTCGGATTAGAATTGGACCAAAATTTAAACTGAGTTCAAGAGTAAGCCAACAAAATGTATCGAACGTCTTACCAAGGGCTTGTCACGCAAGTCGTGCTCTGACCAACGAAGGCTGTTGTTATTTAATTGATTTACAAATGAGTTTCAGTACATTTATTTGTGTGCCCATTCAATGAAATCTATAGAAACTAATTTTAAATTATTTTTAACACATTCTCTGAAGTTTGTTTGTCTAAGTAGTTAGTCTTTTATTTTTCTATCTAATGCAATAAGTATTTATATAAATAAAATAAAAAATATTAATTTTCATATCAAGATACGACGCATTGAAGATATTCCACAACACCTTACGAAGGTAAACCAAAAAGTAAATTTAGATAGGCACCGACTTTGTTGTACTTTACATCTGAATTTCTAAACTCCGCATCTGCGAAACCCTCGTCACGTGATCCTTTCCCCGCCTGACTAACTTTTTATTATTTTCGTGCTCAGTGGGCATCTAAAACGAAGCGTTTGAAACGGGAACGATTTGAATAAACTATAAGCCCAAAAATACCGAAACAGACTCACATGAAACTAAACTGATACTAACATAAGGTGAATTTGAAAAGGATTAAAATAGATATAGTAAAAGTAAAAACTTTAGTGAAATGTGAAACCAAACAAAATACCGTCGTGTGGCTCTCCTCAAACATTGATTCATAGAACAATGAAAAACAGGGCCAGCTTAAATAAAAGCACTATACTAGTAAACCTTCCTTCTACTTTGAGCTAGTTACTAGTTACATTTTTTTCCCAATATGAGAGAATCTCACGTGTCTGATCTGGATTAAAACGACACAACAATTTTTTCTCTATTTTTAAAAGGTATTTGTTAAAGTTTAGATGCAGGCGTTATTTTGGGGATATCTATACCAAAAAGATATTAAATATAAAATATTCAGTCTTAATTATGCAACTTTAAATTATTCCAGGTTAGTGCAGAAGGCATTTGCTTACTTTTCAACCAACATCAAAAAAAAGAGGTTTCTTAATTTGACCGTATATGTTTTATTTTTATTTTTTATGTGTATTCGCGGATAATTTCGTCGTTTATGAACCGATTTTGATGGTTCTTTTTTTTGATAAAGTGTTTTTGCCTTTAAATTTCATCAAAATCGCATAAGCGGTTTTTGAAAAACACTCCAACAACTGAAGAGTGTTACGCATACCTTGACGATATTATAGTTGCGGTTGAAAAACATTGGAGAACATACACAATGATAATTGATCCCGTGAGTAGCGAAGGTCACTGTAAAGAGTGAAAAAATTTTTTT